>OX387385.1:11381890-16381890 GCA_947563715.1 Lycia hirtaria
AATACACCTATTCCACAAATAAAAAAAATAAAAAAAATACGTGTGGCACTGCCGCGGTAAAGCTATTGCATAATAGCTTTACGCGCGGTGTGTTAGGTTATTTTCGTTACGGAATTTCTGGATTCGAGCTCCACGCTCAAGGCCCGCGATAGAAGCTATGCAATAGCTTAATAATTTTTTATTTTTTTTCGTAACCTTCAACGAACTTTTTCATAATAAACAAGTGATTTTATGCATACCTTCTCACATAAAAAGTACACTCAACTGCGTATTATTGTTGTACGGACACTTGTGTCCGTACAACCTATCTACGTACAATACATCATTGAGTTAAACTATAAAAACTGCTTTTCTGCAATAAGAGTAGGGGTGGCTAAACTAGACTGGGAAAACCTCATTTACAATGGTATTTATTCGTTATTATGGCAATTTTAAGCCTATTTCTAAAAGAGGTCTATAGGGATTTTATGAGTTGTAGAGTCTTTTTAACTCCAGACCCAAAAAGAGGGGATTTTATGTCGAGTTTTTTTTTTAGTTTTCTAAACCTATTTGTTCTTTGTGAATGCTTATTTGAATTAAGTTGTGATTTTTGTGAAACATGGATTCCTTTTGGCATATTCCCTTTTTTTTCTCATGATGAAATGAGTGTGAACGTTTGACCACAACTAGCCTGATGGAAACCTATGAAAATAATGGAAGGCCACAAATATCGAACCGAGCACTACGTCTGACGTAACTGTGTAAAATATTAGTATTCCTACGCTGTTTCTAGTAAAACTGAGTAAAACATAAGCACTGAATGCATTGTTCAATTGCATTGCAAGGAATTCTCGGGACTAAAAGCAATATTTACAAGTAGGTTATAACACAATTGCCATTTAGCAGAAGACCAAGTTCGTTGTTGGGAAATCTTGTAACAATAGATAATGGATATTATTGTGAAATCAGCTTCGAACGATGGAAAGACTTGGCCTAAGGGCAGATGTTCATCATCATCTCAACCATAAGAAGTCCACTGCTGAACTTAGGCGTCCTCATCGATTTACAAAAAGACAGATTGGAAGCGGCTTGCACCTAGTGTCTCCCCGCCGCTTCCATGAGGTCATCTGTCCATCTAGTGGCTGGTCTTCCTACGCTGCGCTTGCCGGTGCGTGGTCACCACTCGAGAACTTTTCGGTCCCATCGGCCATCAGTTCTACGTGCTATGTGCCCTGCCCACATCTAGGGTAGATCCTGGTTATCCATATTGTTGATATATTATTGTTATTTGTTATGACAAGCCTCATGGTAGAGCGTCTACCTTCTGAGCTTGTAGATCGTGGATTCGATCCCCACTCAGGCAAACATTTCTGTTGAACATGAATGTTTGTTCTGTGTCTGGGTGTTTATATGTATCATATGTATGTATTTACGAAATATATATATATATATATACGCAAGATAGATCTACGATTGACCACCAACTAGCCTGCAGCTAAGCGACGGTGTGGCCGTGGATGGAGCTCGTCGATGTAGAAGAAATGTATTCTATCGGCCATCTGATTCCCATAGTACAAGCTTTGCTTAATTTAGGGCTAGATGGTGTGTGAAAAATGTCCTCCTCCTCCTTCTATATTACACAATGTTTTCGTATTTGTTTAAACAAAGCCGACACCTGTTGATGTATATCGAAGACGAGATGAGCCCTGTCCGAGATGATGAGCCGGTCCTGCCAGGCCTTCATCCCTTTCGCTTCGTTCTTCTTCAACTCCTCGAAGAGACCGGGTAGGTGGATCACCACGCCGTTCCCTGGAACAAAAACAAAATAATATTAGACAACATTTATGGGCAAACGAGACAAACTAGTCACGTTGTCGATGTAAATTGTTAGCAGTCATCACTTGTCCACAAACGCTGAATTCACCCAACATTCACCCAACATTTTAATCCGAAAATATAGTTACCCAGGGTCATATTATGACCCTTTTTTGACGAGGAGGAAATCTTCTAAAAGATACCCGGCTAGGTTGTACGTTGGCGATGCAACCGGGTTACTAACTTCTCAGCCTGCTAGGCCTACGACCGTTTGAGCCACTCCGGGTGTCTACCTCAGGAGTTTGGGTAGCAGGTCCAACCCTCCCGGGGTTGGTCGGGTTGTGGGACACAGAAGTCCCCTTTTAGTCGGCTATTACTACAAGCAGGGGATGAATGCTGTATTCTAGTGCCCCGGCACCAGGGCGGCATATTATTATTATAAAAGGTTAGGTTAGGGTTATACTAATAATATAAATACAACCCAGGATCATATTATGATCTTAATGTACACTATGTGTTATGTGGACTGGCCTTATGGCTCAGTTGGTAGTGTGTCTACGACTACCTGCTGAACTGAAAGGTCGTGGGTTCGATCCCCACCCAGGGCAAACATTTGTGTGATGAGCATGGATGTTTGTTCTGTGTCTGGGTGTTTCTATGTATCATATGTATATATTTACAAAAAAAAAGTATATATGTATTCTATCGGCCATCTAGTTCCATAGTACAAGCTTTGCTTAGTTTGGGCTAGATGGTGTTTTGTGAAATGTCCACAAATATTTATTTTATTTATTTATTTTTACTATTAATCTTATAAAACGCAAGTAACTATGTCTCTGCCTGTTTGTTACATTTTCGCAGGAAAACGGCTGCAGGGATCATCATGAAATTTTGTAGACATAACAGAGACACTGGAGAAGAATAAACGTTGATGTTGATTATTAAATATAGCCTATACATTTAATAATCATCATCAACGTTTTTCATCATCGCTCTGGTGAAGCCACGGGTTGTGTTGTGAATATAGTCTAGTAAAAATAAATCCGTTTGTATGGAACAGATCGCATTATTTGCAACTGGGGAGATTCTTTGAAATCATGATAGGATAATAACAAAAAATCATAGATCAACAATAATCCCCTTTATAGACTAGATGCGTTCCGCGGTTTCACTCGCGTAGTTATGAAAAACGGTGATGATTATGATGATGATAAGTAGTTTATGTCCGTCACCAGGTCCAAATCTATCTCTATACAAATTTTCATAACGATCGGTTCAACCGTTTGAGCGTGTAAAGGTAACAAAATTAGCGTTTATAATATCATTATAAAATTGTGTCAAATGTATTTAAAAACACCAGTACATTCATTTAAATAACAATATACTTATGTGTCTTTTATGTTGTCACAAATCTTATTTTTACTAGACTACTAAATATATAACTAGCTGTGCCTAGATACATAATATGTCTATTTGACGAGGTGTAACCAGTGGACGGCATAGGCTACATTTCGTCATCATCACCGTTGTTCTTTGGAACGCGGGAACAATCGCGGGGCACAACTAGTATTATATATATACACCAAGGTATTGATTGATACCTCCTGTCAGTCTATGGAACCAAAAAAGGTAGCTGGATAACTTGCTTCAAGCACGTTTTGCGATTTTCAATGAATAGTCTGCCTGCGTGGATAAAATCCCAGGCACGTTGGCCGATAGATCTGGGATAAAAATACCAAAGTGGCTTGTGAGTCACCAAGTAGGGGGATTCCTATATACCACGCACTCCCTATTTTCGGTGCGTGGTACATAGGAATTCCCTAGTTGTGACGACTTTTCATTTTCTACATGCAATGTATTATAAAATAAAAACCGGACAAGTGCCAGTCTGACTCGCACACCGAGGGTTCCGTACAAACTAGTAGATAAAAGGGGGAAATTATATTTTTATATATTTCCCTTCATAAATCGAAAAATATACATTGTTAAATAATACAAACTAAAACCCTGTTTTAGTTTGTACTAATGAAGCTCTTTCATATAATACCCCACATGACACGGTTAAAGAACTTTAAAATTTGGACCCTCATTCCTTGCATAAACACTATTTTTTGCGATTAAATAAAAAAAAACAGTTTTCGGATTTTTTCCTATATTTATTATTTTTTTTTTACTCTAACGCAATGCTTCTTGCCAAATTACCTAGTTCTAGCTCAACGGAAAGTACGTTTTACGTAAGTTTTGATTCCCTTGTGAGTGTCGAAATGTGCATTTTTTACGACATATTCGGCTGTATTTTTTTTTACGAAAACTGAGAAATTTTGTTTTTCTTTCTGCAGCAAGAGACTATGGATCTGCGTATATGGTTTTAATTTCGACACGATACCTTCACGCGTTGTACAGACAGACAGACGGACAACAAAATGATCTTATACGGGTTCCGTTTTTTTCTTTTGAGGTACGGAACCATAAAAATGGAAATGTAGTCCACAAAAATTTTAATTCCAGCTTTTTTGGTACTCGTAAGTATATTTTTGTAAGATGTATAAAATTGGCAGAACTACAAAATAATAACGAAAAAGAAACTTTGATAATAGTTATTATAACCGCGTTCAGTCATTGCGAGTTATGAAACTTTTAAATCAGTTCACAGTTTTTTGTCAAGACGAAGGTCGATTTCTTCGTGATTCCATGAACGAGCACGAAATCGAATTATTTACAGAACCGAATCATTAAATCACAAAAAAGCAACGATTTGTAACTAGCATCGCATGTCTTCATCCGTAACCGAAACCACAGACGTCAACGCATATTATAGTGATGTGCTGGCTGAATGTCTGATGCTTCACGCCACTGTTGGAATTGTTTTAAAATATACCTTCTTTAAATGAAGGTAGAGTTCAAGGTGGTTTCAGATAATGCTTCCCTCTGCATGTTGACTATTGAAAAAAAAATAACATCCATGATCATCACACAAATGTTTGCCCTGGGTGGGGATCGAACCCACGACCTACAGCTCAGGAGGCAGTCGTACTACCACTGAGCAATGAGGCCTGTCAACTTGAGTATATAATTTGTATTCAATAGTCATGTGTATATTGCATGGACTATGAGAGATTCATACACAAGGCATGTGTAAAACCACTTTTCAACCGCGGACTCAGACCAGCAATGCCTCTCTCGATGTTATAATGCTCAACGGCTGGCACCTCATCACCAAAAATACCCATTAGCTAGTACTAATAGGATAGTACTAGTACTAATAGTCAAGGTTAGTTCCGAGAGAAATGCGACGTAACAAGCCAACATGAAATATCGCTCTGTTCACGTGCCAGATGAACTTTAGAATGAATACAATTTATGAGAATGCGGCAGATATGTATGACGTCTCAACTAAAGTGGGCTGCCAAGTAAAATGCAGCGGAAGACGTGGACGTTTACAGTCTTCGACGTAGTACGTTATTTTAAAAGTCAAACACACATTTCAGTCTGAGAAGTCAAAGTGGTCAAGCTCGTGAACTTAGAACATTTTGCTGTCTACTGACTGAGCAAAACGAGGGTTACAATTTTAAAACTATGTATTCATGCGTTCACTTCAATCTCCTAGTCAACAGACTTTGATTATAACAAATTAAGTGTCCATTGACACGTTTTCAGACTTCGCGCGTCAGAGGCTATTATAAAATCGAAACAATAACGACAGATTCATCCTTGTGTAGTAGAGAAAGGGGATGTAACATGAGGTCGTGTATTTATGCACATTCTCTGAAATGAATCCTGTAGAAAATTGTCAGACTCGCGATACTTTACAGCGGAGTTCCAAGTTTTTATGTACTAGCTTTTATCGCTACTAAGTAAGGTTCGAGCTGGTATTCGGCAGAGCCGTTCTAAAGAAGGTAGCAGTACTCCACAAACAATGGGACTAGTGTTTGGTGAGCGGTTATCCCGGTGAGAATCTTGTTTAGCATCTCTATTTACAATCTATCAGATACGAAATGTCACATCTTTATCTCGGACATTCTGAATGTAAATGATATAGCCCATACAGACTCACGCCGAGAAAGCCCGAGAACCCCCGAGAAGCGTGAATGTGAGAGGTTTCTCTACATCTCGTTCTCGGGCTCGCCTGTTCTCCGATCGGTGTCGGTATTTTTGCCCGCTTCAAAGGGTGTCTCGGGCGAGAAAAGAGAAGACTATCACATTCTTGTTACCCGCTAGCTTTTACCCGCTAGTTTAGCATTCGAGACGTTATAAGTTCCGTAGGAAAGATATATATCATGGACCTTACAGAAAACCTTACTTAACTTTAAGCATTGCTTAACACATTTTGTCAACTTCTCGCTGACATGTAATGACATGTGCGGAAAGAAGACAGATAATTTAAGACGATGGTTAAAGTTAAGTAACGTTTTTCGGTAAGGCCCAATATGTAGATATATTTGGATTTCTGGCTATCAGATAGCAGAAAAAGCAGGACTAAATATTTAAAAATCCGGTGACAATCAACACACCAAAGACCAAGTTAAAAAAAAATTGGATGTCTGTAAAGTCGGTTTACGGACGATAGTTTAACGTTCAACATTCAAAGCATTGATGAAATGATTGCATACTTTTATGAATAAAATTGAGCTCGACAATGAGCGTAACGGGACATTTTATCGTGCGTGCAGCCGGCGTTCATCGATTTATTAGACGTTGTCACGTCAAAAAAATGTCATACACATGCAGAATTGACGGAACAAAGTACCACTCCCCATCCCCATTACTGAAACGAAACGGAACATTTCCGATCGCCATTAATACGTTGGCATTACGTAACTTTGGCAATAAATCGCCAAATCGGAATGATGTCCCCAGTCACGGAACAGCTGATTACCATCCACGGCTGACAGTGCCTGGCATACAACGGTACTGAGTACAGTCGTTACTGCTGCAGAATTATGGGATTAATATAACTCGTGAAAACTTCGCACGGAATTTCTTTTAAACAAAATTTTACCCGATTATGGCAAAACAAAATACTCCATTGTATAAGAGCCAGCGATTTTCATAGTGTAACTAAACTTACACATATATTGATGTTGAATGTACGTTTTTTACAGGAGAATACTTATGCATAAAGTTTCTGTCAAATATGTAAATTTAAAGGAGCATTATTTACAATAATTGTATTCATGTGAAATCACTTTCATATTTTTTAATCACTTTTATCATTTTGAATTTTTGTATTTGAATTTTAGCAAAGTCGTATTTTTACAAAAATGTAACCTATGACACATTGTAAACAGACGAATCTAACGACACCTCGCACCTGAAAGCCTGTAGCCTATAAGCCTTATGAAGCCTATAGGAATATATTCCTATATAAAGCTATAACCTAAGTGAATTATTGAGTAACAGATAACGTTTCGTCTAAATCTTTGGTCCTGAAATCAATGACCAGAGAAAATCTCTAGATTATCTACATATCCCTATATGAAGCTTTTTTTATCAGTTCTGTTTATACAGACTTCCCACTGCTGGACGCGGGCCATCTTCTCATTGTGAGAAGAGTAAGGCCATAGTCTACCACGCTGGCCAAGTGCGGATATGAAGCTTTGACCTTAGTGAATTATTTACTAACAGATAACGTCTCGCCTAAATCTCTGGTCCTGAAATTTAAAGAGTATCTTGTCCTTGTTAAGTGTAGAAAAACACCCTACTGATATCCACAGAGTTTTTATAAAAAATACAAAAATCAATAGAATTCGCAACCGTCAAACAATTTCAAGGTTTGCGTCTATTCGAAAATAATGATCCTCAAAATGCACGCTCTGCCATACTACCATTGTATAAGCACGAGCATTTTGCCAGTGCTTCAAGGATAGATAGCATAATGTTATCGGTCAATTATCACGCTATATTTACGCATATTATCAATTTACTCTTGTTTGAGGATAAATACGGACTTTTCAGGAGTTGTTTGGTATTGAACCATTTCGAACTACAGATCTAAGGGCGAATGTTGCTTCTCTTATCGAATTCGGATTTCGGTCGCCTTCGCCAATCCGTCAAAGTTTTAGTCCACCTGTCACTGATATATTCAAATCATATTTTCGCGGTTGCGTAACATTAGATTCGTGTACTGGGAAACTGAGATGTCATCCACGGGTATGTAGGTATGTCCGTTGTAATCTGAGCAAACGCCTGAATACATATTAATAAATCTTGCTTTTTGAGAAGTTGAATGACAAGTCAAATCATTATTTTTTTTTATTCAATCCGTCAAAGTTTTAGTCCACCTGTCACTGATATATTCAAATCATATTTTCGCGGTTGCGTAACATTAGATTCGTGTACTGGGAAACTGAGATGTCATCCACGGGTATGTAGGTATGTCCGTTGTAATCTGAGCAAACGCCTGAATACATATTAATAAATCTTGCTTTTTGAGAAGTTGAATGACGAGCCAAATCATTTATTTTTTTATTCAATCCGTCAAAGTTTTAGTCCACCTGTCACTGATATATTCAAATCATATTTTCGCGGTTGCGTAACATTAGATTCGTGTACTGGGAAACTGGGATATCGTCCACGGGTATGTAGGTATGTCCGTTGTAATCTGAGCAAACGCCTGAATACATATTAATAAATCTTGCTTTTTGACAAGTTGAATGACAAGACAAATCATTTTTTTTTTAATTCAATCCGTCAAAGTTTTAGTCCACCTGTCACTGATATATTCAAATCATATTTTCGCGGTTGCGTAACATTAGATTCGTGTACTGGGAAACTGAGATGTCGTCCACGGGTATGTAGGTATGTCCGTTGTGATCTGAGCAAACGCCTGAATACATATTAATAAATCTTGCTTTTTGACAAGTTGAATGACAAGTCAAATCAATTTTTTTATTTTTTATTCAATCCGTCAAAGTTTTAGTCCACCTGTCACTGATATATTCAAATCATATTTTCGCGGTTGCGTAACATTAGATTCGTGTACTGGGAAACTGGGAAGTCGTCCACGGGTATGTCCGTTGTAATCTGAGCAAACGCCTGAATACATATTAATAAATCTTGCTTTTTGACAAGTTGAATGACAAGTCAAATCATTTTTTTTTATTCAATCCGTAAAAGTTTTAGTCCACCTGTCACTGATATATTCAAATCATATTTTCGCGGTTGCGTAACATTAGATTCGTGTACTGGGAAACTAGGATGTCGTCCACGGGTATGTAGGTATGTCCGTTGTAATCTGAGCAAACACCTGAAAACATATTAATAAATCTTGCTTTTTGACAAGTTGTCGTACGTCTGTGTTTTCTAAGGTATACGCGTAAAGTTATACGTTGTCGAAAAAGGGAAGGAAAACATAGCGAGGAAAACGTGGATATCTAAGAGATACTTGTATAATATAAAAAGTCTGCCAACTGTGCCTTGCCCTTCTGATTATGGGAATAAGTCCGCGCTCGGCAGTGGAATACTTTATCAAAAGAAAAACAAAATATCAGACTGCAGTAAAACATTTTTTGCAGTCTAACTTATGATTTCGATACGCTTGTGTTGAGTGTACGTTTTTTGTGAGAAAGGATGTATAAAATTGCTTTACAAGATTATAAATGTGCATTCTTTAGAACAATCACACCGTCGCTTACCATTAATTAGTGAGTTGGTGGTAAAAGTAGATCTACATAATTATATTGTATTTGATGGACCTTGTAACCAGTTGGTACTATGTCTGTCTTCTATGTTATAGGTCGTAGGTTCCATCCCCACCCAGGACAAACATTTGTGTGTCCCATGCTCATGCATGGACGTTAGTTGTGCGTCTGGGTGTTTCTATGCATGGGCGTAGCTATAGCTTTCTCATGGAGGGGGTCCGCGGGTACAAAAATGTATACAAATATACTACTATTTGCCTCTTTATTTGCGCAGACTATACGCAGACGAGTACTAGTTTCTAAACGTCAATGTTTATATAATTATAATCTTTATATAATTATAATCTTTATATAAGTAATTATAAGTTATAAACATTTAAATACACGAAAATTTTATTACGGACAAATCACAGAATTCGCCCTATTACATTGGGATAAACGTATAACTGTAAATAAAGTGTAAAAGTAACGTCGGAACAATATAAATTCATATTAAACTAGAGGTACCCTATGACTTCACCCGTTTTAACGAGCGCTCAGCATTTGCATGACTCAAGTAAACAAAAACATAGATAATAAGCATACGCGAGCGAAGCGATCGCGAACGTTTTAGTAGTGTTTTTATAGTAATATGATTTATTTCTGTTATTCGTGTTAGTGAGCCCACAGTATTTCCATGACAAAATAGTACCTAATAATGCGCGAGCGAAGCGAGCGCGCAAATTTTTTAAGGTTTTTAAAATTAAATCTTGGAAATAATTTGGTTCATTGATCGTGTTAGGAAGTGGCCCAGATGAACCAAACAAGTATAAAAGTGTTTAAAAAAATGAAATATCTGACTGGATGAGTAAGTCTGACTTACGCTATCAAAAAATATACATATAACCATTTGAATGCATTGATTTCAAATTTAACCACGGCACTATAAGAGTCTTGTTCGATCTTTTCGAAATTATTAACGCAAAAATATTTTTTATGTAAAATTGGCTTGGATCGAATTGAATTTTTCATGGAATATTTGTGATTTTTTTTACGTAAGATAATAAGATAGATTAAATAAGATATTTAGCGATGTTATTTTCTAGTTTTACGAACGAAGATCTTTTTATAAGTTCAATCAGTCGTTTTATATCTTCAAAAATATGGGCATGCGCGATCGCTTCGCTTTGGCGCGCGAAAAATATTGAAGCAAATTAAGTAAACTTTAAAAAAGAGCAAGGATTTTTCATAATTGCCAGGATATTTTGGGGGAGGGTAGGTTGAACCCCTAAGCCCCCCCCGGCTTACGGCCTTGTTCACGACTTGTCGGATTCGGAATCGGCCTGGAAACTATATCTCCACTCTCTCAATTTGTATAGATATGAGAGAGATGGAGTTAGGGTTTCTTAAAAAGTATGTATATTAAAAAAAAAAAAAAAAAAAAACAAACGACAGCAGAAAAGCAGTTTTTGCAGTCTTAACTTACGATTTCGATACTTTTAATACGCTGTTGTTCGATACTTTTAATACGTTTTTTGTGAGAAAGTATGCGTAAAATTACTGTAAAAGATTATTAACGCGCATTCTTTAGAATAATTCTAAAAAAACACTTGTTTATTACGAAATAGTGGGTTAGTGATTACGAAAAAACGTTTTATTTTTATTTTTGAAAGAGATGTATTATGATTACGAAAAATATAGCTTACTTATGACACTTTGGAAACGAAGACGACTGTAATGACACATCAAAATCCGTCAAGCCGTTCAGGCTGTCATATAGAAACATACATACATACCCGCATACATACATACACTCTAAAAACATTACCCTCCTTCTTACGCAATCGGGTAAAAATATATAGTTTCCATTTGATATACGCGTTTGTAGTATGCGCGGGCGAAAGACGAACATGGGTCATACTGCATCTCTTTAGCTAAGCTGTAGTTATGCACACACATTACCGCACATAAGGTTTTTATTTATATTTTGTGACATGCGTGCCATCCGCGCCTTATATTTTTTTTTCGGCCAATGCCATGGGGGGGGGTCCGGACCCCCTGGACCCCCCCCTTATATACGTCCATGTTTCTATGTATCATAAGTTTGTATTTACAAAAAAAGAGAGTAGGTATATACATGTAAGTATTCTATTAAGTTCCCGTAGTACAAGCTTTGCTTAGTTTGGGGGTAGATAGCGTTGTGTGAAAAATATCAAACAATAGTGAACTAATACGTAGTACGGTGCATCAATTTCAATTGGACCGAGCGATCTTACACCATCAATCTGACTAATTCTCGAATGACAGATACGTGACAGGATGGCCTCTATGACGTAAGCAGATAAGTATCACGTGAAAAACACTATTATACTAACCGAGTAGGTATTATGTTTTGTTTATGTTAGGTTGTGTAATATGTACATGTTTGTCCCATTCTATGAAGGGCTTACACTTTTTTTTTTTTTTTTTTTTTATTTATTTCCAGCTTAGCTAGCCTTATTTACTACCCCTACTATTAAATATGCAGGGCTTGAGCCTATGAGTTGTTACTGACAACTGTTGAGTTTTTTTTTTTATTTTTTTTTTTTTTATATATTTATAAATAAAGTGTTTTAATAATAATAAACCCTAAATGAAGTTTGGCGATAGCTTACAAGTTCTGATATTCACGATACCATCGCCAAGGTTCATGGTAACAGAGCGGAGATATATATGAGATTCATTATAAATCGTAACTAGTTATTATATCTCGGGATCTGCATTTCATCTATATCCACGCTCCATTGGCTCTCGCGGCAGCGCAGAGGGCGCCTTCGGCAAACTCCAAAAATGTTGGTCGGGGCTTACACTAGACGCTTACCTAAACGACGCAATTTAAGTGTCCATCGTCCGTCTCGCTCACGCATACCCACACTTTTAGGGTTCCGTACCCAAAGGGTAAAAACGGGACCCTATTACTGAGACTTCGCTGTCTGTCCGTCCGTCCGTCTGTCACTAGGCTGTATCTCATGAACCGTGATAGTTAGAGAGTTGAAATTTTCACAGATGATTGAAATTCAAATTCGTTTATTGAGATAAAAACGGAAAAAGACCAATTACAATTATCTCACAATATTCAAATATTATTCTTAAACAATTCACGTCTTAAAATTACAAAATATTTATTATATAAATACAATATCATTAAAATGGCAAATGGGCAATACGTCTAGCATGTCAATACAAAAAAAAATATATCAAACAAAGTAAAATATACCGTTCGGGTAAGTACTCAGAGTACCAAGTCAATAAACTCAAAGGTCAAAATCTAATGAATCGTCAGGATTTTTACACCTGTCCCATTGATCCATTAAATTTTCACAATAAGTCAAGGAGGTACTTAATACGCATAGCAAATCGTGCAGACGTATTGAATCGGCGGACCCCCTAAGCGCCTTACAGCAGATAGATAACTGGTCTAACATCCTTCTAACTTCCAAAAAGTTGTAACCAAGCTGACCGAGCAGGAATTCAGTTGGGTACATAAACGGATAGTAACCATAAATTTTCTTATACAGCGACCTTAAAAAGCCCTTTTGGTCTTTTTCAAGCATTCGCGCGTAGGTGACTTGATGGGGGTTCCAGATACAAGCACTCGATTCAAGTTTGCTTCTAACTAAGGAATTATATAACGTTTTAATTACTTCAGGATTTTTAAAGTCTCTAGCATTCCGTAGGACGAAGCCAAGGCGCCGGTAAGACTCTTTTGCTAGTTCTGATATATGATCATGAAAAGTTAGACTGCGATCGAAATTTACCCCCAAATCTTTGATACAGTTAGCCCTATTTATAGGTACATTGTTTAAGTGATAATCAAATTGTATTTGATTTCTTTTACGACAAAGGTCATGACGTTACATTTATTTATATTAAATGTCATTTTATTTCTCACGCTCCACTCGTAAATTTGATTGATATCATCCTGCAATTTCAGGCAGTCACTAGGAGATTTAATTTCAAAAAATAATTTAAGGTCATCCGCGTACAAAAGACATTTGGCGGTAGATAGTACATTAGGTAGATCATGAATCATCATTTGAAAAAGTAAAGGACCGGTGACAGAACCCTGGCTTACACCTGATCTGGTGCAATATGGTTGAGATACATATACCATGCCTCACATATTGGCACCGGTCCCTCAAGAAATCGGCCATAAAAATTAAGAAATCGCGAGTGAATCCAAACGTAGATAACTTATGCAATAATATATCGTTATCAATTTTATCGAAGGCTTTTTGAAAATCGAAATATACTACATCAACTTGCGATCCACGATACATAGCGCTAGATATATAGTCTGTTAAGCATAACAGGTTTGAATTTACTGAGCGGCCCGGTCTAAATCCGTGCTGCTCTTCGCCTATCTGTTGTTTTACCTGGCTATATATTTCATTGTGCAGAATGTACTCAAAGATTTTGGCAGGCGCACATAGAATTGCGATTGGAAGATATTCCTCTACTACGGTTTTTTATTATTCTTTGGGATTACTCTTGATCATTTCCACTGCGTGGGATACCTGCCATTTTTAAGCGAAAGATTTATAATATGGTGTAGTGGGAGAATTAAATGTTTTTTTACCAGTTTTAAGGACAAAGCTAGGTAAGTTATCCGGACCAGGTGAGCTATCTATTTTGAGCTTATTCAGGCCTCGTTCGATATCTTAGAGGAGCACCGTGGGTAAACTAACGTAACCGCCTCGATAGCCTAATTCAGAACACTTATCAACATTTAAAAGTGGCGTGTAATTTAAAAAGACGCTGGCAAAATAGTTTGCAAACGCTTCTGCAGATTCAACCCCAGTGAAAGAAACACCTTGATATGAGACACAGGATTCGAAACCACCCTTGGATCTGAGTCCATGCACGTGGCTCCAAAAATGCTGAGGGCGCGACCGTAAGTTTTCTTCGATAAGAGCAGTATACGATTTTATATGCGTCTGAGATACGGTTTTTCAAGTTATTTACGAAGATCTGTATATAATTTATACGATATATTACATTTCAACCAAACCCTGTGTAATCTCTTTTTACGTCGAATATCCTTTATAATATTTGCATCAAACCATACCGGAAATCTAAATAAATAAATATTTAAGGGGGGCTCCCATACAACAAACGTAATTTTTTGATCGTTTTTGCTCGATGTTGATAACGGCAACAGGTAGACGCTTGAAATATTTACAGATTATTTAGTTATATTATTCACTTTAAAAATAAATAATTAAATTAAAGTAAAATTAATATTTAAGGGGGGCTTACAACAAACGTGATTTTTTGCCGTTTTTATATAGATAATGGTACGGAACCCTTCGTGTGCGAGTGCGACTCGCACTTGGCCGGTTTTATTGAAAATATGAAATGATTGAATGAAAATTTTATGTATGAAAATTAACTTGGATCTAACTGAAATATTTGTCAAATATTTGTAATGTTGTTTTCTAGTTTTACAAACAGCCATTTTTATAAGTTCATGTAGTCAATTTACATCTTCAAAAATGTGGGTATGCCCAAGCGAGACGGACGATGGTTGGACTACGGACTCTTAAGAATTTGCTCAACGCGCACAGCTATCCTCTCGTATATCACAACATTTGCTATCTAAATAAACAAATTCATTTCTCATTTTTCTAATATCCCTAACCAATGATTTTATATGTTTAAAAAGGTTGTGATGTGCGAGAGAGATAGCTGCGCGCATTGATCTGCACCAAATCATATACTAGCTGCGCCCTGCGGTTTCACCCGCAATCCTGCAGTACGATAAAGAGTAACATGTGTTATTTCAAGATGTAAGCTATCTCCATAACCACGAGACTGTTTGACACCACATTTGACTATTATGATAGGGTAAGGCCATCGCCTACTTAAACGCCGGTTTCCACTAGATTTTTCATCGGATCCATTTTGGTGAGTATGCATCTGATCTTCATGATCTTATTTCCCTTTGTCATTTTTACTACAAGACTATACGAAAACCAGCCAAGTGCAGTAGGTATACGGTTCCGTAGTAGCACATCAAAATATGTGTGTAATAAGTTTACTTGCAAGCGCAGCGTAGTAAGACCAGCCACAAAGTGGAAAGAAGACCTCACACAGGTGGCAGGAAGACGCTGGATGGCACTCCTAGCCAGTCTTTTTTAAAATTCATGGGGCAGGCCTATGTCCAGCAGTGGACTTCTTGTGGCTGATATTATGATGATGATGTTATACGGAACTTACCAATGAGAGATTTGCATTTCGGGTTGATGATGCCGCTGGGGAGTAGGTGGAAGTCGAACTCCTGGCCATTGACGACCACTGTGTGACCAGCGTTATTGCCGCCCTGCAACACGAGAATATTGACACTTTAGAATGGTTAGGTGAACACTACTTATAATAGAATTATATAAACAAGTATCTAAATTTAAAAAAATACTAGATATCCGTCTGCAGGAGAATGATTTTTGGAGTCTAACTTACGATTTCGTTACGCTTTTCG
Organism: Lycia hirtaria; assembly: GCA_947563715.1. Lineage (NCBI taxonomy): Eukaryota > Metazoa > Arthropoda > Insecta > Lepidoptera > Geometridae > Lycia > Lycia hirtaria. The sequence continues at coordinate 11,397,821 of OX387385.1, forward strand.
TTTAGATACGCTGTTGAGTGTACGTTTTTTTGTGAGAAAGTATGAGCAAAGTCGCTGTAAAAGGTTATAAATGGGCATTCTTTAGAATAATTCTAGGAAAATCATTTATTTTTCACGAAAACATTCGTTAGGTGTTACGAAAAAGCGCATTTTTTTGTTGTTGCGAGTTTTATTATTATTATCACAAACGAATAGCCTATGACACTCGGAGAGCGAATACAAATCTATCGACACCTCACACATCACAACCGGTTAAGCTGTTTTGGCTGTAGGGGCTCATGTAGAAACATACATACAAACACTCGAAAAACATATCAGTAGTCCTCGTTACACAGTCGGATAAAAAGGAACATAGAAGAGAAGCTAAACACGAATTTACATTCGTAGAATCTATTATTGTAATCTGTGCTCTAGTACGTATTCTGTGTACGTGAGTTTTGGCGTGAACGTCATAGAAACATGTTTTTGCTCTGTTTTATTTTCCTAAATTTGTATTATTTTGAATATTAATGAGCTAAAAATGGTGGTGATTTATTATTAAGTTTTCGATCAAGTGCATGAGTGTGGACAAATGGAATAAAGCAGTGAAACGTGTCATTTTGGGTTGTCGGCAAAACTCCATAGAAGATTCTAGTAAAGTCGCCATCACTTTACTAGAACTTTATAATAATGTAAATGAAAATATAAATAAAAGATTTGGCTTAAAGGCCTTGTAACCAAGCCATAATAAATAAAATGATTTATTTTATTGTGTACGTAAAACGTAACATCTGTTATCTGTTTACGTCCTACGATCAGTTTTTGAATTTTTTTAAACATCATGTTGACATGATGACGTCATATCCTGGGTAAAAGTTACAATCGTAAAACCCGCATTGTCGTCTTGCTTTGGTGCATTTCCTCTTCTTCTTATTTTCGTGGCAGCGGTTTGACTTTAATTATATACGGCCTTACCAAAAAAACGTTACTTAACTTTAAGCAATGCTTAACATATTTTGTTAACTTCTCGCTGACACGTAATAACACTTGCGAAAAGAAGACAGAATTTAAGACGTTGGTTAAAGTTAAGTAACGTTTTTCGGTAAGGCCCATAGTATTTGACCAGTAAGAGGCGGACAGAAACGGCAGTAGCATTGTCCTCCCATAAGTCATTTATTGTGCAGGTGTGGTACAATGGGTACAAGAGCAGATGTTCCGTGGTTTGGGAGGTGGCGTCACAGTCACATTGTTTCACCGTACGCTTAATAGATATTGACGTTGTCGTTAGATTAGTCTTCACTACCCGAGTTCATAGGCAATATATTTAATAATATTTATACAACTCAAGTAAAAATAAAAAATGCTGTTTTTTCGTAACAAATAAGTGATTCTACAAAACTATACTAAAGAATGTTCATTTAAATAAATTATACAGTTGGTTTGCGCATATTTTTTCATAAAAACGTACACGCATATCAAGCATAACGCAAACATAAGTTAATCAGTAAAAAAATTGCTCCTATGCAGTCGGGTATTTTGTTTATCTTTTTAATACATCGATCGGAGATCCGACTAGTGATAGATCACAGGTTACTGTGAGTAGAACTATCATCTTCACAAGATTGGAGCTACAGATAGCCCGCTGAAAGAAATGAAGAGATACGTAGACGTACAAAAGTCACCGATATAGCACAGCGGATTAGCAAGTTGAAGTGGCAGTGGGCAGGGCACATAGCACGTAGAACTGATGGCCGATGGGGCCGAAAGGTTCTCGATTGGAGACCACGTACCGGCAAGCGCAGCGTAGGAAGACCAGCCACGACATGGACAGATGATCTCATACAAGTGGCGGGAAGACGCTGGTTGCAAGCCGCTTCCAATCGGTCTTTTTGGAAATCCATGGGGGAGGCCTATGTCCAGCAGTGGACTTCTTATGGCTGAGATGATGATGATAGCCCGCTGTGCCGATGCTGCCTACAAGAAAACGAAACAGTAGAGCACGTGCTACTACACTGTATGTCTGTCAACAGAACAGATGACTGAGTAACATCGGGACTCTGCGAGAAAATACCAGACTGGAGCAACTCTGCAACATGACACCTGACGCAATAGAAGTGGAACAGTTGTGACAGCGACCCAAGGCTGTACTCCGTTATGTCAAGGAGCTCGGAAGGTTTGTGTAAGCTGGTGGGGGGAAATGTACAATACACCCCAAGCGGGATGTCATTGGTAGGTCTTATCGCCCCCAACTCAATTTAGAATTAGATACAATACTTAAACTTGTAGAATCTGTCTATATGAAGATAATTCTTCATAGTACTCGTATATGCAATAATCCTACAAAAATTTATTCGAATCTGTCTATCACTTATCAGTTAGTCACCAGGATCTATAAATAATAGACCCATAAAACCGTTTAAGCTTTTATGTATGAATTGTATTGTTCCAAATATGCTGATAACAATTGCCTTATTACAAATTTCTACGACGACAGTCAGTCAGCCAGTAAAAATTAATTAAGAAATAAATAAGACTGAGGTCATTGGAAGACCTTGAAAATAATAGATTTCTCTAAGAGTTTGTGCCGAGGCACTAACATAACTTATTGTTGTTTGATACAAAGTAATTGTTTCGACATTTTACGAGCAAAGAGAAAACAGCACGTCAAACCTACCTTGTACGTAATAAGGAGAATGGAACTGAGATAATATATTAATATAATATATTACATAGATAGCCTAGCAAGAAATAACGATAAATCATGCAGTTTAGTACAGTCATTTGGTCGAAAAAATAGAGGTTACCTGGAAAGTTTTCCGGGAGTTTTGAAAATTGGCAATTTTATAGATTTTGATATGCTCTTTCCAAATTTCAACTTTGCCACCTCGTATGTTTGCCGCTCGCACCGCCATATTGAATAAATGGCGCCCAAAATCAGTTTTTTGATAATAACTCCTTTCCGGCGCATTTTACAGGAAAAACATATCTATACAAAATAAAAGTAGAGGAAATTTCCTACAATTTATGTTATAATCTTTTTTCCCCTAAAATTAATAGTTTCTGCGTACGAGCGCCGTAAACCATTATACATCCACACCAACGTGTATTATTTACTTATATTGTGATTTGTAAATTATAAAAATTATACGAAGGTTAAATATTGTTCCATAGAATGAAAACCCAGCTAACTATAGTCTGTCATGTCTCCGCAGGTATAAAGGAATGCGTCCCTTCTGTGTCAAACCCCTTCTTCCCCTTCTAAGAAACATCTGGACCCAGCTGAGCTCAATAGAAATATTTAGTCTGAGTCATCAGTATACGTTTATCATTTCACAGTGTCGTTTGCATTTATAGAGCCATGGCTTCTAATGAAGTAAACTGCTTTATTTGTGGTGATATACTGCAAGAAAGTGAAGTTATTGAAGTGAAGGAAAAAGGATTGGAAACTTTTCGTCAGTCAAGTATAAAAAGAAAAGACAATAAATACAAACTTTTGGTGGGATTGAAATCCATAGTAGTTCACGATGCGTGTCGAAAACGATATAATAATGAGAAGTTAATCGCTGCAGCTTTGCGTAGGGGAAGTGATGGTACAACTTCTCAAGTACAACTGCGATCTACACGTCCAACGTTCTCATTCAAAAATCATTGCTTTTTATGTGCTGCTGAGATAACAGCAGAGTTTATATCTAAACAAAAACAGACGCGTTTATGTGAACGTAATATTGTGTATAGTGTGCGTAAATTGTCGATGAAAAATAGTATTTCAGAACTTGCTCGGGCTCGTAACGATGATTGGGGACAAGCAATAGTTGAACGCCTGGAGCAGGTTACTGACTTAGTCGCAGCCGATGCACAATATAACAATTCGTGTATGAAGAAACTGTATCAAACGCCCTCGACCGAAGAAAGAAAAAAAAGAGGTCCTTATGCAAGCGAGATTGATACCGCGATGCAATACATTTATTCATATCTCGAAGAAAATTCCGAAGAATGTCAGTTTTCTCTGGACGAACTAATGACAAAAATTGAAGGTGATTACCGTCCACACATAAAAACAGTGAAAGCACAACTGCTTAAAAAATATGGTGATGATATTTTAATTGCTGTCACTGCCAATAAGGCACCTGTGGTTTGTTTTCGAAGTACAGGGCTTAAGTTATTAACGGATGCCTGGTACAATGCCTGTTACACTTTACGGCGCTCCTACGCCGAAACTATTAATTTTAGGGAAAAAAAGATTATAACATAAATTGTAGGAAATTTTCTCTACTTTTATTTTGTATAGATATGTTTTTCCTGTAAAATGCGTCGGAAAGGAGTTATTATCAAAAAATTGGTTTTTGGCGCCATTTTTTCAATATGGCGGCGCGAGCGGCAAACATACGAGGTGGCAAAGTTGAAATTTGGAAAGAGCATATCAAAATCTATAAAATTACCAATTTTCAAAACTCCCGGAAAACTTTCCAAGTAAAAATACTAAATGACTGGACTAGTTATAAAACTGCATTATTTATCGTTGATTTAACGTTAATTTAAATTGATGGCAAATAAGTGACGTTACAAGCAATTACGTTACGTAACGTTCTGGGCCCTTATTATGTATGACCATCGGCCGCGTTACGTGAACGTGACGTGGGTGCGTGCATTGACAATGAAAATTAGTCTTTAAGTTTAAGAAGACAAAGTCTAATTTTCATTATAGACGCACCCACGTCAAATTCACGTTACGCGGCAAATGGTCATACGGAATAATGGCCCTGTGGTATTTCACGAGAAGTCCCTCTATTCCCGTAGGGTCTGTTCAGGTAGAGAACTAATGTGGCATTGAGGGCGCTGCTGTTCTTATTTTATCATTTTATTCACTCGAGACCACAGAATACCATGATAGTATAGACTAGACTTCCAGATATTAGTTCCCGTGTTTTGCCACGGGATGTCATGTTTACAAGTATAAAGCAGTATTGTCAATTCAAAACTCAAAGACTATTTCTATACGTACTGATTTATAGAAATTTTTGTATCGTTTGCCACGGTCATTTCTCATTTCTGAGAACAACAATTTTGGAATTTTCTAGTTAAGAGAAAATAGATAATCTTCTAAATCGACGTGACATCTTGGGTCACATTCGATTACAAAAAAAAATGTGTTACTTTAAAATCGTAATCCAAATTCTTAATCAGGAACACATAATACTCGTAATAAACCAGATAAAACTACAAATAATCGTTTTAAGGAAATAAAGAGATTAGACCTTATTAGATGTCATTAAGATCTTTCCAGCCAGACATGATGTCATCATACCGCCTATTACAAATCGCCTTTGAGTCATATGGAACCAAATACCGATGAAATTCAAGTTTCAAATGCGCCTACGCAGTTTTTATCCAACTGTTGAAAGGGAGCAATGTTTTCGAGTACTTATGTTCCTTTTAATACAAATACTGCATTAATAAATAATTCTTCGACGAGCGATATAGCTTTGGATTTCAATATAATCGACTGCGTAAGGAGGGTTATGTTTTTCGAGTGCATGTATGTATGTGGGTATGTATGTATGTTTCTATATGATCACCTACAGCCTAAACGGCTTTTTTTTTGAATAATAATAATACAATTCTTGCAAAAATAAAAAAATGCGTTTTTTCGTAACCTCCAACGAACTTTTTCGTAATAAACAAGTGATTTTACTAGAATTATTCTAAAGAATGCGCATTTATAATCTTTTACAGCGATTTTATACATTCTTTCTCATAAAAACGTACACTCAACAGCATATCAACCATAACGAAATCGTAAATGCAAAAACTCCTTTTCTGCAGTCGTGTATTTTGTTTTTCTTTTAATATAGATACTTGATTTGTAATAATAATAATAAGTACATCACTCGCAAAAAAGGAGTTTTTTCGTAACCTTTTTTTTAATTTTTAGGCTTCCGTACCTATTCGCGGTGGCCTATTCAGGCTACGGTATGTCCTACATTTCAATGGCTGTGTCATTTGAACGGTAATAAAATCTCAAAATTTGCAAGATTGCAGGGTTTACTTTGATGTAAATCTACGAACACTATAAACTGGACAAGAGCGTGACAAGTTGCGTAAATATTTTTTGGAAAAATGGGTTTTTTTTATGGGAGAACTGTGAAATAAAACCTTGATTTCACAAAAAAAAAGACAAGTTTCGTTGACAGTTGGTGTCATGTGACATCAAGTCTAAGTTAGAGTAAACGGTAGTATTAAAATCTCTTTGGATAAAGAAAATAGGTCTGTAACACTTACTTATTTTTACTTGATATTGTATGTGAACACCTATAATTTCAGGCTTTTCCTACTGTAGAAACTATGTGAAGTGCTGAACTTGAACGGGAAATAACAGTTTTCTGCTTTTGTATGGACTAATGCATGCTCAACAAAACTAAGATCATTAAAGCAACAACCCAGTATAATAATTATCTATTGATTCGCGAATTTAAACTTCAATATTCAAAGCAGGAAAATGATGTCTGATGAATGATAGGTACATCAGTAAACACAACATTCTTTGAAAGTTCATTCTTTCTTTCATGGAATTATTTGCCGTCATCTCTGTTTCCTGAGACCTGCAATCTTGGAATTTTCAAGGCTAGAGTAAATAGATATATTCTAGATCGACGAACTACATCCTCGGCCACACCATCGCTTAGCATCAGACGAGTTGGTGGTCAATCGTAAGTAGATCTATCTTGTATAAAAAAAAAACATTAAACAACATACAACACTAAATTTTGACAATTTATAAGTTGACAATATTAATTGTTTGTAGTATGATGCAATTAGAACCAGACGGATACTTCAACTGATTCACTGCTCATTTGTTATGACTTGTTAGCTGTAATGTTCTACAGTGTGGCACGGGTTATGCATTAACACCGTGTATATGTGGAATCTGACTCATAAACAATAACGAAATTCCCGAAGGAGTGATCATCGTCGATTCTAGAAAACTTAGAAACTCCGGCAATAAAAACGGCTGAACGGACATTGATGAAACATATCTAAGAAATAATAATAATAATAAGCCTTTATTCAGACACAATATACAATTATGTTGAGTTTATATTAATGTTATAACTCTGATGAGTTGACATTGACAACTTGGTCTGTTTGCCCAACTTTGGCAAAGGCCTCCTCCATATCTTTCCATTCTTTTCTATCTTGTGCTGTCCTAGTCCATGTAGTTATATCTAAGAAAACTCTCGATCAAATCCTATTCCAAGCAAAAAAAAAACTAGATTCAGATTAATCCATAACACAGATACAAAATACATATACATTTTTTATGTGTATTTGTGTCTGTCTTTAGTAACCTCTCTTTTTGCGTCCGGCGTTAAAAGGAACACATTCTGTACACAAGTACACTAAAACAATTTATATTTTTAACAGACTCAAATAAGGTGGAGGTTCTCAATTAGGTTGTATTTTTTCTTTTGTTTGTTATTACTAAGGTTCGTCATTTATGAACTGATTTGAAAAATTATTTTTACCCGACTGCATAAGAAGTATGTATGCATGATCGCCTACAACCTAACCGGCTCGATCGATTTTAATATGCGTGTGTGTAAGTGTAGTATAAGTGTCGTTAGATTCGTCTTCACTCCCAGAGTATCATAAAAATTGCCTAGATGACACTCTGGAAGAGAAGACGAATCTAATGACACCTCGCACAACAAAATCGGACAAGCCGTTTAGGTTGTAGGCTGTCATATAAAAACATACACACATACATATATACCCAGATACATAGATATATACATACACTCGAAAAACATAACCCTCCTTTTTACACAATGAGGTAAAAAGTAACAAAAATTACAAGGCTCATTTATAACCACTTTAATTATGAGCTGTGCAGCACTGTAGTTGATAACTTATCAGTAATATTAAGTGCTACCTTGTGCAAAACAAAAGCTTTATCATTGGAACATAAAATAATGTTTAGGGAAGTGGGCAGTTAGTCATAATGACGTCAGTATGATGAAGGATTCTATCCAAATTATGAAATAACATCTAAGACAAGCTCACACCTATTTTTCTCTTAGAGGGAAGCTACGCAACAAACTATTAGGCTTGACTCTGGAAGGTAGTTGGAAGCTTAGATTACGAGTCGAGTGAAGCAAATTTTAGCAAGCCTTTTAAGGCTTGTAACATAATTCTGCCCATCGGTACACTCTACAGGTAAACCAAAAGCACAACTTCACTTCTTAGGTCTTTGACAAATATGTCTACTCACTAGAAACATCATTCATTTCATTGTCATCAATTTGCTTTTGGTGTAGTCATTTAGTTTCATTAAGTATGTGCAGTTTGTATTTGTTTATACATATAAAAAGAAACTGGTTTCTACCTTCAAATCTTCAACTAATATTATAAAAGCGAAAGTAACTCTGTAATCTATCTCTCTGTCTGATTGTTACCTCTTCATGGTAAAATGTCTGAACCAATCATGAAATTTGGCACAGAGATTCTTTAGGACTTAAAGAAGGACATTGATTATATTTTATCATCATCAACTTTTTGAGTATTACATAAATTCAATATTTTTTTATGATTGGGAAACATTCTGGACACACATAGGGATAAAAACAATTGTTTTTTTTTGTTTGAGGCCTAGCTTTAAGCCATAAAGAGAACTTGAAGGAAACATTGTTCATAAAGAATCTAATGAGAAAGGACCCAATTTTTTTTATCTATTTAGGTGCTTAACATGTACAATAGTGAAAAATACACTGTGCTGTAGCCAGTGATAGTGCATTCTTATCAGATAACAATAAGAATATACAATCGAAATACAGTAACATATTCGTTAACAACTTGACCCACTTACACATATACACGGGGGCAGATAGAGGAAGAAACTTCACTATCAACACATTGAGTGCTAGAAACATAACAGAAAATATGATAAAATGCTACTAAAACACTTTATACATGATTTCTTTGTAGATTGTATAGCAAGATATGTATAAAAGTGTGAATTTATGATTCTAGTTCATACTAAACAGTTACAATGTCATGCTCTATTAATAGATTATATAAAATCGTGAATTGTAAATTATTTAAAAATAAAAAATCAATTTTATACAGTCCCCGGCTATAGCAGCTGTATGAAAGTTAGGAAATTACATATGTAATTATTACATTGACCATGACAACAAATGGCCCAGACCTTGGCAAGAATCCACAATTAGCGGATGGTGTATTTATGTATGGTATACAATGAAGAAGTCATTCAAAATTGAGTCTTATTGTACAGTCACATGACATCACAGATAATACAAACTTTAAAATTTAAAATATCAAATTAATAGCATTTCACAATGAAATTAACGAGAATGTGATGGTATTTGCGCAGCACTGAATAGCGTATAATTCGCCGCAAAGTCTTGGCACAAAACATAGTTACAAATCCATAGAAAAACATTGTCTAAATCACATGTTTTCAAACAAAAGTTGGCGGCGTGCCAGCATTGAGAGGTTAAAATAACATCTGTTTTCCTTCTACGTAACAATACATAACGTGGAAAATTGATCGTATAACTAAGTAATACTTAACCATGCTAATTTATAACCTCAAATTAAAATAGGATGGATGTAAACACAAGTTTGAGGGATATCGCATCATAACACTATAATTTTACATGTAAGTTAAAAAGGAGTACTACTTTTGGAAGTAAATGATACAGGAACTTACCTGGCATCGGCAAACGATGTCGGAATGCACAGCCAAGAGATCTACCACTTTTCCTTTGCCTTCATCACCCCACTGAGCACCCAAAACAACGGTAACTTTATTAGTTCCCATTTTGTATTTCTTACAAGGTGTTGACGAGTGGTCCCCGTTAAGAGTTTGCTTCGAATTCGCCGTCGAAGCCATTATTTATTGCACACTTTTAGATTTAATATCAAAATTAATAAAACATGCGCGCGCCGGATTCGATTCACTGATCTGATACGCGGACGCGGAACCCACAGACAAGACTAGTAAGAGAGATAAAACGCTTGGCAGAAAAAAGGCCTAAAAGAGGATCGGGCTGCCGTATTCAACTAAGAAAACTACCCCAAGGAGGAACTCGTCGAGCAGATTTTCCCCGCGATGACGACGTTGTCATCATCGTAGATAGTTTCATTTACACAGAATTACACGTTTAGTATTGTACAAAATAAAGAATATTTTCATAGCATGCAATATACATTTATGTACTTATATATTATGTTATAAATAAAAGTTATGTTTCTAAATAAAAACTAGGGGTCGCACACATCTTTTTTTGATTCAAAATATCCAACTATAGTTTATACCGCATTCGGCAGCATTTTGCAAAGGAGCAGCGAAAACGTCACTCTCAGTCAGAGACGTGCCTTATTGGTTATCGCTATAGTCGAATATTTCGACTCAAAACAAACGTAAGTGACCCGTAGTTTTTATTTAAAAATATGTGAAAATCACGTTAGTTTCCATAGGTTTCAAATGTATTTTTAACCCCAAAAAGAGGATTGTTATAAGTTTGAAGTATGTATCTGTGTAACTGTGTGCATCGTAGCTCTCAAACGGATGAAGCTATTTTGATATAGTTTTTTCTTCTGTTATTCTTCTTGATAGAAGATTTTGTTGAGTGTTCTTAGTTGTTTCATTAAAACCGGCTTAGCCGATTTTTTCAGAAGAGTTTTTGAGCTTCCTAAGCTTATTCTTGTTCTCATATGACTTGCTGATAGGCCTGAAAGTTTTTATGTAGATATTGCGCAAAAACGGGCAAATAATATTATAATACCCCAGGCCTCTTCAGCCAAGTTCGACGCTGACCGTAGGTGTTAGTTATTTTTTTCCATATATTCACACATTTATTTAATATTGTTCTATGTGTATATTTATAGTTTATATTTTTTTAATACTAAAAATTATTTTCAAAGACCAGAACTCAAATTATATGCAACACAATAAAGAATCCTTCTGACAATCGCGCCGTGTTTACGTACGTAGTAAGCAGTATTCTTTAAAAAACTAAAACGACTGACTTCGAAATACAATTTTGTTTTAAATACCAAAATACTTAACCAATTTTGATAAAACTCATGGGACTATATCTAAATTATGACCTACTAAACATAAAAGAATCATCAAAATCAATAGATATCTATCGAATTTATACGTACAAGTTTTTTTATATATGTTATCTAAAATGAAAAACTTTTTTTACCATCCCCTTTATTTATATATATTTTGATTTTATTTCTTATTATTATAATAGCAGTCTAACGTCATGACAAATATATAACAATAAAATCGGGTAAATTGCTAGATTGGTAGCCCCGGCTGATTTATCCAATGCCATTGATGTTAGAAATGAAAATGTCACTGTCAAAATTTATAGAGTTATGTAACATCGGAAATCGAATCATCTCAACTCAAAGTGTGCTTGAAACGAATATAAATTATGCAATGAATTTTAGAACTAATGACATGAATTAATGTAATCAATTACCAATGTTTGAATATATACTTTTTTTGCATGACAATAAATCGATGCCAAATATTACCATCGAAAAGTTACAGGTGCATTTATTCGATTTGTTGCTCGAGTTTGGGGGTCTTTAGCCTAGAGCATCTATTATAATGCTCTAAGGTCTTTAGTGTAGTCATTCTGCAGTCTTCTTCTTCTTCTTTTTTGTATTGGACCCGCATTAAAGCATTTGCCAGTGTCAAGTAATAGGATTTTTTCAAGTTTCTTGAATAAAACAAGTTGTAAATGTTCTAGTCACGTATACAGTCAATTTATAAGTCGAGTCCTGCTTCAGTAAAGTAGTGGCGACTTTAATAAAACACCACCATTTTTATAGCAATAATGTTCAAAATAACACAAGTTTAGTAAAATAAAACAAAGCAACAACACGTTACTAAGACGTTCCCGCCAAAACTCCAAAGCAGTCTAAAGTTTAGACTCTAACCTAAACCTGTCGTGTTTTTGGATGTCAAAATTAGAGGTGGGTCATTGACAGTATATCCGTCAATTTAACGAAACGGCTTTTCTACAACAATCAACAGGTTGAAAAAACAGTTAATTCAGTTATTAGGTTTAAAAAAAAAAAATTTAAAAATCGATAACGTATTATGAGATGTCTTAAAACGAAGTGTTCTTCACTTCATACTTTTTTTAGACCTAGGACTGATTGGGTAGTAAATTATTTAATTTACTTATTTGAATTAATTAAATACCCTTATCACCTTCTTTTATGAAATGATGAAATTGGATTTTTTACGAGTCGATACAATATGCAATGCATATTTACCATAAAACTTTCACTTCTTAGATTCTTAGTCACGTAACCACCACCACAACAATACCACAGTATTTATTTTATATTTCATTAGCTCTATAAGCAATAACTAATTTTTATACACATCTAAGAATCACATAAAAACATAAGTAGTATAACGTCACGGGCGAGCACACCGGAATTTGGCCTTGACCAAACTAATCAAAACAAAAAGACACGTGCAGTGCAAACGACAAAAAAACACCCTCTTGTTTACTCATAAGCGGAGTAAGCGGGAACGATCGAGTTACTTCGGACGCTCGGAGATATTCGGATGTATTCGTAGAGTTCCGTGCTAATAACAGCTAATAATCATTGAGCGTTGAAACAACGGGTTTGCAAATTCAACTGCTTTCCTATCAACGAGAACTGTTTAATGCCTGATTAACACGAAAATACTATATAATAAAACGATATTAAAAAGCCGTTGATAAAACAGCTTTCGCTCGGTCAGCTCGGAAGTGTCGAGGTAATCAGGTGTATTCGGAGATCTTCGTATGTCGCTCGCGTCAATAAACGTTGAATCAACGGGTTTTCGTACGTTAACAGGTTTGAAGGATTTAACTGGTTTTCGTAATAACGAAAAGCTGTTAATTCGTTGACGATTGAAAAGACGTTGAAAAAAACAGTTTTTGAAATAAACGCCCACCTCCACTAAAAGTCACTGTCAATGTCAATCTGTCATCCTCTGCGCTCTGCGTCAATCAGCTGATTGATTGCGAAATGGAATGGATTGATTTTTTTGATTCAATTCAATTTGTTTTGTAGCTTTTTATTGAACGGTCGCCTCGCCTCAGTATTTTGCGGTCAATAGTTAAAAATGTGAATTTACTGTTTTTATTAGAAACAACAAAAAACCGCACAGTGTTTTCTGTATCAATCAAGGTAGGCGAAGATTTCAAGATGCGGTCTCATTTGCACCTACTACTCTATTACTTGTGCACTATTGTGATTAGTGGAGATAAGGAAGCCGAAGAAGAATTTAACAGGAAGCGTATTATTGAGCAGCTAACTAGAACCCGGACTGTGTTGCTGGACGACTATCACTTGGTGACTAGGCAGATCGCCACAGATGTATATATGTACAGGAGTTATCGCACGGTTTCTGTTGTATTTTATCCTATTATGAGAGACGTGACGAATGCTCGCTTCACTTTCCAGTCTGAGGAGCTCCACTTGAATAATATTGGTAGGTACACTAATAAACTGTTCTGACCTCTGCCTGTCTAAAACAAGAATGGATTTGACAGCTGTATAAAAGTAAGAAGCTATGTGAAACAAGGGTAGTAAAAGTGGTCACAATGATTTTTGTTATATTTTCTTTTTGTAACAATTGGGTAGATATATTTTTTTTTGTCAAATCCATTTATTGAATTGAAGTACTTAGTTCGTGTTAATTACTAATTGATTTGTTGCACAGCAAAAAAAAAAACATGGTAAGTAAATGACAAATCATGTAACATTTTGTGGTGTAGCTCTTCTAACAATTTGGTATGTATGTACTGAACTGTACTGAATGCTACCTAATTACCTACTATTTTAGTGTAATTTAGGTTAGCTATAACTTAGAGTGCTTTACACAATAATTATCATAATTAATAATTTTTTTGTCACTTTCATTCAAAATAATTACACAATAGTCCAAAAAAGAAAGGACCCAAGAGATAATTACCTAAGTCAAATTAGCATATGCCTTTGAAATCAATGGAACAGTACTTCAATATTTCTATTTATTGCTATACTAAACTTCTTTACTTGCATATTAAACACATTCATTTTATATCTATTGGGTAACACCCACTCTGATAGGATATTTTACATTTTGGAAGGATAACTTAAAATTTTCATTAGTCAGGATTATTTCCATATATACCTAGTCTCCTTTGCGAAAAGGCATAAAAATATTCTTGTAGAAAATAACATTACAAATATTAATAATATCTGGCCTTGTAATTATTTGCTTACAACAATTTTTTTTAATGGGGTAAGTACCTTTATTAACTAAAACAAAACAATATACAAACTCCAATACAAAACAATATACAAACACATACTTAACTAACTAAACTACTACACAATAAGGAAAATTGATTACGCCAGACCGATAAAGGTCTAAAGACAACCTAAATGCTCAAACCAGTTGGGAGCGTACCCAGCATGCTGCCACATTGCTAAATAATTCACAATCTTTGATCAACAAAGTTTTGAAATCAGGTAGTTACATAATGTAATACTCTAGGTAGAATGTTTTTTTTTAAATAAGTCATAGTTTTAAAAAGAGAAAATAAGCTTCAATCTGTAGATGTTCAAATAAATAATTAATAAACTACTGAGCTGAGATTTATTTTTGAATAAGTCATAGTTTTAAAAAGAGAAAATAAGCTTCAATGTGTAGATGCTCAAATAAGTAAATAATTAATAAACTACTGAGCTGAGATTTAAGACATTTTTATGGGAACATCTCAGTACTCAATACCTCAAAAAGAGTCATCAAAATCAGTCTACAAGTAGTTAAAATATGCTTGTTCACAAGTAATTGTTAAAAATAACTAAAATAACCATCTTTAAAATATGCAATTTGTTTACTTGGATGTCATATTTTTCCAGTTATTTTGTTATAAAAACCGATTTTGATAAAATTTCTATGGGATCACTTGGAAACTATCAACAAGATCCCTTTCAAACAATAAAGAATTTTTCAAATTGGTCCACGTATCTTGAGTAATCAGGGAATGTACATATAAAAGATTCCGACGAATTGAGAACCTCCTGCTTTTTGTAAGTTGGTTAAAAATGAATATAAAAACACTTTTTGTCCTTACCTTAAATTATAAACTCTCTTAAATCTTTATTAGCACTGCTTGGAGCAGTGTTAAAATACGTATTCACTACATCCGTCTTACTCAAAAACTTGAGTATGTGAAGTCATATCAACACTTCTACTATCTTAACTTCAGTTTGACCTCCCAATTTCGATTTTAACAACATCCCACATAACTTTAATCAACATTGCCGTCTGGCAAATCAGATTATTGTAGTCATTACTCTTCTCTTGCTGAGGTAACATATCATATTTCTTTAGAAACTTATTAACAGAGAACTTATTGACTTCAATACATTATTATTTAAAAAAAACTCATCTGTGTGTATAAAACTTAACCTTAGTATTTCAAAAACCAGCGATAACGATTTAATAGCAAAAGACAAAGAAAGTAGGGAGACCATTATGTCTGCCCTAACTTTTCAACCATCATTTTGTATGCTAGTTTAAAAAATGTAAAGTTAGTAAAAAAAAATATGTATTAGTTTATAAAAGGCACCAACCCTGGAGTCTGTGGTGCTCAAATTTTTCAAATTAAAAAAAAAGTTTTAACCACCTTTGTATGTTCTTCAGTTTACCTGTTAACAAGGTACATGCAATTTTGTTGAAATAAAGGGAGCTCAACAAAGTCCACAGTAAACATAAACAGTGATTGAAATTGTTAGTGAAAAAAACCACACTTTATCTTTCAAAAATTATTACTTAATATTTCACAAATGGATCCATTTGTGAAATATTAAGTAATAATAATCCTGAATTGAAAACATTGCACACATGTGCAGCATTTCAACATTATTGAATTATCATCTAGTTTATAGGATAGACTAAAAAATAATTATAATTTAAATAACTGAAAAAACCCGACTTCAAGTTACATAATGTTACTTGGATAAAAAAAATTCAGTTATTTTGTTATTTAAACCAAAGTAATGAACCGATTTTCATACAATTTATATGGGACCACCTCTGAGGATTACCTACCAAACAAAAAAAGAATCATCAAAAACACAATTGGCTGAGTAATCGCATAACAAACATACAAAAAAATATAGTCGAATGGGGTATGTAAAGTTTTTTTTCGGTATTTTTTTATATTTTTATTTTTTAGATTGGATCATTTAAAAGAACTAATTTCAATAATTTTTTATTCTGTTCAGTACTTATTTTTAAATATTTTTTTTTAAAGAAAAATCGTGTTGACGTCACATTTACTACTGAATAAAATATTGTGATAGGCTACATGAACTAAATTTAAATATATGATTTACGTCTACCTTGACGTTGACAGTGACCATATTTCTACAATTCTATAGAAAATTATTTTGTTATTACAGTTGTCATAGAGATATTGTCTATGCTTGATATTCAATGCCAATACTGTCAGCATCAACTTTTTTTTTAGTAACTGTGACGTCATTTTAGAGGTCGACTGAAGGTCAAATATTTTTTATATTTTCGCAAAAATTTGCGCCATCTCGTCATTTTATGAGAAAAAAAATATGGTTTATAGACACACAATCTCGAAATGGTTTTGGAATCAGCATATTATTATGTTACATTTTTCTTTACATACCCCGAGAATCTCCTTCTTTTGGGAAGTCGGTTAAAAATCATTACATGTAGGGAGCTATGGTAAACATCTTCCTCTATTTGAAACTGCCATTAATCGGAATGTATTATCTTTTCCAAAATAAATGAATAACAAGTATCTATATTAAAAGAAAAACAAAATACTTGACTGCACAAAATCAGTTTTTGCAGTCTGACTTATGAATTCATTACGCTTGATACGCTGTGCAAGTGCACGTTTTTTGTGAGAAAGTATGCGTAAAATCACTGTAAAAGATTATAAATGCGCATTCTCTACAACAACTCTAGTAAAATCACTTGTTTATAACGAAAAAGTTCGTTGGAGGTTACAAAAAAACGTATTTTTTAATTTTTTGCGAGAGATGTATTATTATTACAAAAAATATAGCTTAAGACACTCTGGATGTGAAGATGAATCTATTGACACCTCGCACAACAAAATCGGTCAAGCCACTTAGGATGTAGGCGATCATATAGAATCATACATACATACTTACATACTTCCTTACCTACATACATACACTCGATAAACATAACCCTCCTTCTTACGCACTCGGGTAAAATACATGCATGGATGGATAACCACCTTTATACTCAATCACCTGTGTGACCTTGCTCTATATACATTGTATGGTTCTGTTTATCTTCTTTCGTTAAACATGATGTTATTCATACTATTAACTAGCTTGCTTAACCTCACCTGTTTGTTTAAAAACCTACTTTATTTTTAATGCTCTGTTCCTCATGAGAAATGTTTACTGCATGCTTGTCCATACATAATAGTTATTTGGTGCAAAAAGGGGGTTAAGAATGATTTCCGGGAGTTTCGAAATTTGGTGATTTTATAGATTTTGGTGTGCTCTTTCTGAACTTCTAATTTACCGCTCGCGCCGCCCTAATATAGCAAAAATTGCCCCTTAAACCAGTTTCTTTTACAAAATGTCCTTTTACGATAAAACTAATTACGTGAAAAATAAAATAGGAAAAGTTCCTATAATTTATGTCCCAACATTTTTTCTACCATCAATAGTTTTAACGTACGAGCACCGCAAAGTTTACTTCAACATGCGTTTTGGGCTAAAAAAATATTCTCCACAGAACAATCGTTCGGTAATTTTAACTGGAAAGTTTTGGATGGAGTTTTAAAAATTAGTAATTTCTGAGATTTCGATGTGCTCTATCCGGATTTCTATTAAGCCATCTCGTATCTTTGGCGCTTGCGCCGCCATATTGCAAAAATAGCGCATAAAATACCTAGTTTCTCTTTTATGTGATCTTTACTTCCCAAGTATCTGCTATTTTTTTCTAATAACAATAAACCGACTCTCTTAAAAAAAAAAACGCACTTTTCTTAAGCTCCCAACGAGCTTTTTTCGTAACAAATACTTTTTAACACGAATTGCATGGAATAGTCTAAAATAGGAACACACACCTTCACTTCACTAACTGAAGATTATCAGCCTTATCGAAAAACGTTACTTAACTTTAAGCATTGCTTATTAACATGTTTTGTCAACTTCTCGCTGATACGTAATGACACTGGCGGAAAGAAGACATAATTTATGACGATGGTTAAACTTAAGTAACGTTTTTCGGTTAGGCCGTATACTTACTGCAATGAAATTAAGGTTCAAAATGCCGTGTTGTGTGATGTTTCTGATATGTATTGTGATTGGAATGCTTCAACATTGACAATATTGTTTTATTAATACTTGAAAGAGATAACTGATAGGTTATCTCACGATAGCATGTTACTTAATACTTAATAATTTGTTCCCCATGATACCGTTATCATTTTGTTTTTTAGGGTTCCGTAGTAAATAAGGACCCCTAATAGTTTCGCTATGTCCGTCTAGCTGTCTGTCTGTCTGCGGCGTTGCTCAAATACTATTAGTACTAGAAAGCTGTAATTTGTCATGGATATGCATATTACTTATACCGAGAAAATAACATTTGTAGGCTCTACAAGTTATCGAGTAATGTACATGTGCTATGTTGGTGACTTTGGCACCTCTACGGATAGCTCCATTTCTGATTCGATCTCACAGAGATACTCCTAGCATCACTCTCTCTATAACCCTCGTTGAAAGGCTATAATTATGTACGTGTCTATAAAGGTATGTCTTTGGCGAAAAATCTGAATATAACAAGATTGCAAATATACTAATATCTTAGAGTGCACAGTACAGTAATGTAACCACGAACCTCCTTATTCTAAATTATACTACTACTATCCACCCTAAGGTTGCCGGGAAGAAATCGCTCTATGCGATAAGATCGCCTTTGTGCTGTCGTTTAAGTTTACTGTATGTACATCCATAAAATAAATAAAGTTATATTAAATAAAGTTATAATAAATAAAGTTATATTCTATGCTATTTTACAGTGCTCAGTTGGAAATGCTGAAGATCAAATTTTAGGTGGCATTGGACTGTTTTAACCAACTAGAATAACGTCCGTCTGTAAAATGTGGCTACTTCTAACTAATAACACTTCGATTATTCCCGTTGTCCCCTAGTTCCGTTTCACCCACTGGGGGACAAAGGGAATAATCGAAAAAGTTGTGCTGATGTTCCCCCACTGGGGGACAACGCCACAACTTTTTACATTGTTCCCGTTGTCCCCCAGTGGCGCACAGTGATAAATTTTCAAAAAGTTTTCCTTCAGAGTCAAAAGGTCCAATGGGCAAAAATTACAAGACCCAAAATGTCTAGTCTGAAATTCTCATGTATTGAAATTCATGCTTCACGCCCTACAGCCTAAATCAACGGTGTAGGCTGTAGAGCGTGCCAAAGTATTCATATTTTATAGATTCATTTATAAACAAGTGGATAGAACACCTCATACAAGTAACAGGAAGACGCTCGCTCGGTCTTTTTGAAAATCGTTGGGGGCGAGACCTATGTCCAGTAGTAGACTTCTTGTGGCTGAGATGATGATGATTCATTCAACCTTACCCTGCATCGGAAGTTTTCGTTAAAATTGACTGGTATCACAGTTGTTACCTAAGTTTGTCTGCCTTCTAAAGTGTAGGAAAAAGAAACTATAAGAACAAGTATTTATTTATTTATAAAGTTCACCTACACTGTGTACATCTATACATTGACAAGGAAAATTATACAAGGAAAATATAGCTTAATGTCACAATAATTACAGGTGAAGTCAGCATGCATTAATATTAAGCGAAAAATAAAAATAATCAACAAGCTACAAGTATTCTACAAGCTTAGCTTAATTTGGGGCTTGATAGCGCTGTGTGGAAATATCCAACACGAACACCAGCAAATATCTAACCTATCACCTATTATTGTTTTCAGGTTCGTGCGATCCTCAAGAAGTTGTGATCAACATAAAGCATGGCTCCTATCCAGCGGTCAATCCAGATGGGTACGACTTCCCCAAAAAGTTTATAGACCCCAGCAGAAGAGAGCCCATCCATACTCTAGAAGTGCTGTCTGATGGCAAGAATAGAAGTTATTCTATAGACAATCCGAAGCCTGGTAACTGGTATGCCCTGGTGTATATTAAATGGGAGGATCCCAGAACGCAGAAGGTCGAGCAGCAAGGTGGGTGTACTTTTTATATGAAATAGATGTACGTTTCAGACGTCCATATGTATATGTTAATACTGGTCATACAACACTGAAGCTCAATTTTTGAATCGTTCGAAGGTAATATGTGTTAGAAAAATATATGTTTTACCCGACTGCGCAGGACTGCGCGTTATATTCGTGTTTTTTTTTTTTTTTTTTTTATAAAATAGGATAAGCAAAAAGGCTGACGGCTCGCCTGATGGTAAGCGATAACCGTCGCCTATGGACAACTGCAACATCACTGACATTACTGTTGCTTTGCTAACCCGGAAAGGTGCTTGTAAAGGTGTTATTTCCAGAGTCTCAAGCAACTGGTTTGATAATAATAATATACTCTCAGAAAAATTAAAATTGCTTGTTTTATTCGTAACCTCCAACGAACTTTTTCGAAACAAATAGCTGGTTTTACTAGAATTCTTCTAAAAACTAAATCTTTCGTTGGTTTTGCGGATACTTTCTCACAAAAACGTACACTCAACAGCAAGTCACAGCGCAACGCAAACAATGTAAAAAGAAAACGTTCTTAAACAGTCGGATATTTTTATATATTTTAATACTAAAATAGAAACTTGTTTTATACTAATATGAATCACAATGATTCATGATTGACGTCTACCTACACAAAAACGATCTATGAAAACTTCCTCAAGTTGTGTCGATACGTGAATTCTGGTTTGTTAGAATCGTCCTCGGTTCTAGTTGAAGTGATTGTCCGCCTCCGCGGCTGACATCCTGTCGCATTATGTGCTGCATTATCTAATCAGCGAACTATAGAGTGCTAGGTAGGGCTGCCAGACAAAACTGGATATAAGAAGAATTTTGAGCAAGAATTTGTCCAAATTCAAACGCGGAACGGATTCAATTCGGAACACGGTAATGATGGATGCCCTGGGCCGAGAGGAGGACATAAATGTACCTAATAAAAAAAAATTAGAAAAATAAAATATATAATATAAGTAAAATCCTCGGTGAAATAAAATCCCACAGACTCCGCGGGCTCGGCCATTTGGAAAGGATGGGGGAAAATCGCGCCACAAAAAAGGGATACTTGAGAATGCCGCATGAGAGAAGGCCCGTCAGACGCCCCAAGTATAGATGAAGAGACGAAGTAGAGAAAGATCTAAGGGAGCTGGACGTTCATGCCTGACACGAATAAGCACAAAATAGAGAAGAGTAGCGTCTTCTAGTATCGGAGGCCAAGACACATTTTGGGTCGCTGCGCCAACAAAGTTAGTTTAAAAATAAAATGTAATTAGACGACGTGAGAGCAGTCACTAATAAAGTCCGATTAACCGGGCACATACCATTTACTTGAGAATCCCGTCTAAAACCGGGCTCTACTAGTGATTGTATTCACAGAAAAACTGGCAATTCATCATTTAGAAATAAGGACTAATGAATCTACCATAAGCATTCATGCTCGCCATCGAAGGCTCCTTCTTCCGGAGGCGTCGTGGGTCGCCCTCTTCCCTAGCTTATGGTTGTGAAGGACGATGGCTGGTATGCAACTGATAACTGGTAACTGAAAACGTATTCCCTCATGAGGATACGTCAGGGTGTTTCGTTAAACCGCACCTGAATGTCGTATCAGAGGTGACTCATGTATTATTTAGTAGAGTCAGTAGTCCAGTCTGACATTTCCACTCCGTTTCAGCAGCTAATGTGTTAAAAATGTGAAAAAGTAACTTTTTTATTCGTCTGTAGGCTTACATTTGTCTAATTCTTGCGGTCTGCGATGGATTGCGCTCATCTAGAAGACACTGATGGATTTGCAATGTAAAGAGAGTATTGGTTAGTTTTTGCTTGTTTGAATTTTAAGCGGCTTATCCAGTCTTGAAGTGGAGGAAGTAGTACTTATTCCTTACGTCCGGATCCCCGCATAATTGTAACAAACTAGTAGTTACCTGCTGACGTATCTTGAAATTGGGCTTTGCACTAGTATTCTGGGAGGAAACTCTGGAAAATACTTGTTCAATACTGTCTTACAGTCCTTACGGTCTGATTGCTGTATCTACATAAAAAAGTAGCTAATACTTCAGAATTTTTATGATATTGAGTGTTAAATTTAAGATTATCACTTTGATTTTATTTGCAAACGATCTGACAATTCCGAAATCCGGCACCGACAGGAAATACGACCGTAATAGCTCAAGATTAAGTGTCAGAGCATGTGGTATCTCCCGGTTCTAATTTATTCTTATAAAATATTATGAGTCCCATAGGACACTACAAGGAATGGACTCTCCAAATTTCGTCTCTAGGTCCAGCGGTTTACGCTGTACGTTGATGAATAAATCAGTCAGTCAAAACTTTGAAATATATATTTTAGATTTTCAGATCAGGTTCCATTTCATAAATAAGTACTTTAGTATTTTAATTTTTATTATTTACTATTTAAATTATTATTTTAGGTAATAAGTTCAGCAACTTATTACCTATCATTTCAAAGAATGATTCACGCCTACATAGGTCAATAAGTCTGACGCATCTAGTCGATTATCCAATCTAATATACTTGTTGCTAGTGATGAAACATAGAATGCAGTAAGTTGACTAGTCTGAGTAACAAAAATTCCCGACTATGGCACAGACAAAAAGAAGGGTTATGTTTTTAGCATTCTTTGTATGTATGATTGTATTTTCCACTATACTTAATGGCTAGAGTTTGTTTGTTAAGAGAACTAATATGGCTTTCATGGCGCTGCTATACTTATTTCATTATTTTGATCAACTAGCAACACAATAGGCGTCAGTTCCCATTGTTTCCTACGGTAGCTCTCTTTCCAAAGAAACTCATATAACAATAACCGTCGCCTATGTACAACTGCAACATCAGTGACATTAATGTTGCTTTGCTAGCCCGGAGAGGAGCTTGTAGACAGGCACCTTATTTAAAACGACCTTTATCGAAGCTCATTAACTGATTAGTATTATGAACTGTTAATGGCTATACTTATTTTCAAAATGTAGATTTAAAATTTTTGTTTCGAAATTATAACGGAATTTGAAGAAAAAAGTAAACCGTTGAGGTATATATACATATATATATATATATATATATATACTTAGTCTGGCCATAAATACTGTTACAGTTAAAAATAAGAAAGATATTACATTTGAATTTGGAATCTGTCATTTTTATACGATTGTTCATTGAGTTTTCTAATTTTGGCGCCAATACATTGTACAATATTTTGCGATATTAAAATGGAGTGGGGTGATAAAGAGAACCGAATCGCTGTGATTGCATTACACAAAGTTGGTATGGAGCCAAATGCAATTTTTAAAACTCTCCATGCGCTTGGTATTAGTCAAATGTTTGTGTACCGGGCTATTAATAGGTACAATGAGACCTCCTCTGTTTGTGACAGAAAAAGATCTGGCCGTCCACGTAGTGTTCGTACGAAAAAGGTGGTCAAAGCAGTAAGGGAAAGAATTCGAAGAAATCCTGTCCGAAAGCAAAAGATTTTATCTCGGGAGATGAAGATAGCACCCAGAACCATGTCGCGTATTTTAAAAGATGACTTAGGACTTGCAGCCTATAAGAGACGCACTGGTCATTTTTTAACTGATAATTTAAAAAAGAATAGGGTGGTAAAATCGAAACAACTACTGAAGCGGTACGCAAAGGGAGGTCACAGAAAAATTTTGTTTACGGATGAGAAAATCTTTACAATTGAGCAACATTTTTTTCTTCGTGACAATATTTATGGCAAGACTAGGTATATATGTATGTAAATATATATGATTCAAGCCAGATAAAAAAAACATCGAAATAGTTTAATTGTTAGGGGTATAAAACAGTTTTCACCTATTTCTATTGTTAGGGGTATAAAACAGTTTTCACCTATTTCTATAGGAAATCTCGCGACAACACTTATCTCAATGAGTACAATCCAAATATATCTAGTTTTGGTACATTAAAAAATACAAAAAAAAAAGTTTTTAACAATTTAGTCGGAATTCAGTATTTCAATCTAAATTGTTTAATTTTCTTTTCCAGGTCTAGTCGCCGACTGTCAAACGATATTGTACACAGACCTACAAGTCCAAAGAGACGAAAATATAGAGCTTATCGACTGTTACAGCCCTCTAACAGTCGCCTATGAAGAAATACCCGCATATTTCAAATGCATGTCATTGGACAACTCTCAACCGATTAGCCTGTCTGTCACTATTGTAAACTCGTCTTCTATAGGCACAGAACTCTTATTCAAAGTCAATTCTTACGCAATACCAACAGATGACCGGTATATACTCAAATGTGCGTTCGATCCTAATGACGATTTGTCGCATCAAATAAGTTTCATACCGCATACGAATGCGTGGCATTACATTCACATAGATAATGTAAAAGGAAATACGTCGAATTATGCAGACTGTGAGTCGTATTTGAAAACAGATTTGGACGACGATGACAGTATAACTAATTACACGCTAATAGATTTGATGAGAGATGACAAGGGTCGTTTTTTCACTTTCGACTATGGTCTACCGACGACTGATTTGAATGACGCGACATCTCTAGTCAATCTAACATCAGGTGAAATCAAAACTTTGCGCTTTAAAGTCAACCAGTTTTTAGACATCGGCGGAAGTTTGGCAATCGAAGCCAGCTTGTTGATGAGCCTGAAATATTATATGGGATACAGGAGGGAACTGAAAAAAGGTTCTCTGTTGGCGTTCAGTGAGGACAACCAGTTTATAAGAGCCGTGATTTGTTTAGACATCGGTCACGCGAGTATACCTTTGAAAAATGGTCGATGTAGATACAACGATAGAGAAGTGCCAGCGTTTTTTGTTCTAAACAGCACAGATTCGGAATCTATTTATGATAAAGCGATAATACCGTTCCCGGACGCCGGTGCTTGGCATTTGACTTTTAGATTGTTTTGCGACGAAGTAGTCTGTCCCTGTCCCGCTTCTGATAACGGTACGAAGTACTATGTTGGTTCTGAGTTATACAGAGACGGAGAGACTGATGCTTGGAACAGCACGAGGGAGGGAACGTCAGATTGTAACGCGACAGTAGTGCTGTCTATCTCATCTACATCGTGTGTGAGCGGGAGGTGCAGTAACCATGGCAACTGTTTGCTGAACACGTTTGGGGGGCTGGTTATGTCCTTTTGCTCCTGTACTGCTGGCTACGGAGGTAAGTAAATAATTTAAACTAGAATTTCTTCTCCGAAGTGACGTGAGTGCCGAGACGAGCAAGTCGCTCGCCTGATGTTAAGCGGCCCACTTACCCATTACTCTTCAAAACTCACCAAGTAGTTTTCTTTTACATTACAACATTAGCTATAGAACCCGTGCGTATGCGTGTGCTATATGCGTGTCACGACAGTCTTGGCCACTTATTATTAGTGTCATCATTCACACAATTCATCCACACTTTCCTTGGTTGATCGTTCTCCACTACTCATTTATGTTCATGGATACTGGAAGTTATATTAGTATCATCATCATCATCTCAGCCACAAGAAGTCCACTGCTGGACATAGGCCTCCCCCATGGATTTCCAAAAAGACCGGTTGGAAGCAAATAGCAATTAGTATAAAACATGAATATTTTCGTTTCAGGTTGGGACTGCTCTGACGAATCAAGAATGGACAGTCGCCTCTACATGCTAGTCTCAGTACTGCTCCTAACTCTGAGCAATCTTCTCTTCTTCTTGTCCATGTACGTAGCCTGTATCCGCCTTTACTACACCGAAGCTATGATGTACATGTTTACCATGGTATTCTCAACGTTTTACCACGCCTGCGATGCGCCCTCACAAGTCGCATACTGCATTGTCAGAGGTAACATACTACAATTTGGGGACTTCTACTGCGGTCTAATGTCATTCTGGGTCACTTTATTAGCTATGAGCATTATAAACGAGAAGTTAAGGTCGTCTTTACAGCTTATCGGTGCGATCATCATAGCGCTTTTGACCACTTGGAACATGCATTCGATTACATCGTTTTTGTTACCAGTCGCTATCGGTGCTACTGTATTATTTATTTCTTGGTATGTAGATTTTAGGAAGAATAGAAAAATGCGGTATCCTAAGAGTTATTATGTTAAGTACTTGCCAGCCGGTATTATTTTGGTGTCGGTTGGGTTGATTTGCTACGCGTTTTTACAGACCGAGCAGAATTATAAGATTGTACACTCGATTTGGCACATGATTATAGCGTTGAGTGTTTGTTTCTTGTTGCCTGACGTTAAAAGGGGGGCGGGCGTGAACCCGTTTGTACCTAGTCCGAATTATTGTAGGTTGTCTTTTTGCAGCGGTTTTCGGAGATCTCAACCGCCTATTTCTGTCGCGAATGATTAACTGTTCAAACTGCTATAGAAGGATTAAGTCTTGTGCAGCTATGTTTAAATATCAAACAAATCTAAAAATACGAAACCTTAGAGTGCGTCTTAATGTGGTGACTGACCGGCGTTTACTGAATTTCGTCGGCAAGCAAGCAGTTTAGCAAGACAGGGTGGAGGGAAGTTGATTAGTTTGGCTGCCATTATCGTAGTTCGCGAGCTTATTTGTTACGAATAAGCAACTGATTGATCGGTAATCAGATTAACCGTCGTTCGTCGGAGTTTGATGCGTGCAAACTCCGACTAACTTATTATGAACGGGCTACCGATTGTTTATTCCGATCGCATGTTTGCTATAAACGGGTGAATGGTCGAACGTTGATTAGAATGACTAACGTTTGTCTGGGTTAGTCATGAGCAAGCTGTTACTAACTATCGAGTCGATTAATTGATAGTTGATAATTTAGATCGGCGTTCATCGCAGCCCGTCGTGGGCAAGCTTGCTACTAACGGGTAACTGTTGAACCGTTCATTTATACTGACGTTTGTGGAAGTTTCTCACGTGTAAACTTATTAGAAATGGTCCACTGATTCGTAGTTGATAGGTCTGATCGGATTTCATCGCAATCCGTCGCGAGTAAGATGGCTACGAGCAATGACATTATCAAACAGAGGGGGCACGTGTGACGCGCTTACATAACCTAAAAACTTGAACCTAACAATTGTTTGACAAAATAAAATTTTCTTCTGCCAAAGGTAACGTACAACGTAGATAAAGGTAGATAAGGTAAGGTGATCAAAATGCGACTAATCATGAGTGTGTCCCGCTGAATCCAGTGGACATGGTATAGTGGGTGCAACTTTGAGCTTGCGTTACACGTCTTCCTCTATTTGAAAATTTCTTTGTCGAACAGGTTTGTTGGGAACGGGCAAGTGATTATAACTTTGTTGGGAACGGCCAAGTGATTATAAGTTTGTTGGGAACGGGCAAGTGATTGGTCGGTGATTAAAGATGTTAATCAATGACTCTTGAAAAAGTTTATGTTTACTACGAACGCCCGTCAGTCTTCACTTTAATAGTACAATAACAGTAGCTTTAAAATTTAGCTGTCGTTGGAAAGTTACTCAGATTTTTTAAAATTATTTTCTTAAGATATATTTTAGCGTCGCTAAGCTTTCGTTTTCCATGTAATTATTCAAATAGAACAATTTAAATTTAATTTTAGACGAAGAAACGTAATCATGACAAAATCGTAAATCAAAGAAAACGACCATGATATTAGATTAGGCGTAATACTCATTTGTAGGAACAATTATAAACAATTTACAAGATTATTATTTTTTTTATAAAATTTTTAGTTTTTTACATTTTGCAATAGTTTTAAGAATAGCACTTTTGTAGTTAAATATATACGTCGAAAAACATAAGTTAGAAGGTCTTAGCTATAAATTAATAATATCGTGGACCATGGTTTAAAAATTCCCCAATTAAGATTTATTAATAAATTAAAAAAATATGAAAGAAAAAGTGCAGAATACTACACAATAAATACGTAAGTGTATTATTAAAATGTTGAAGTTATTAATAGTTTCTACTAGTCATTTACAATTTTTTACACAATCAAGTTTTTAAATAATTTACAGTTATTTAGAGCCTATACACTTTTGGCAGCTGTCTCGCTCATACGCGATTACTTTTTAGAAGTTTTGAATCGTCATAGAAACATGTAACTCTTAAGGTTTTTAAATATATAATTTATATATCTATATATATAAAAATCAATTGCTATTCGTTTGTCTCGCTAAAACTCGAGAACGGCTGGGCTGATTTAGCTGATTTTGGTTTTGAAATGTTTGTCGTAGTCCAGGGAAGGTTTAAATCTTGAGACAATATCGGGTCCACTCATTAATAGGTGATACGAAGTAGGTCAGCTAGTTTTAAATATTTTTACGATGTATATTTTTCGGTTTATGAAGGAAAATATAAAAAATATATATAATTTCCCCCTTTTATCTACTAGTTTGTAAGTAACCCTTGGTAGGCGAGTCTGACTCGCACTTGTCCTGTTTTTTTTTTATTAATTTACCTAATTTTTCAAAGATATCGCGCGTGAGCGAGACTGTTGCCAAAATTTACCGGCTTCTAGGCCTCTATTTACAGTTTGTTGGGACCCATCTGAAAACCTAGCACGAAGAGTAACCACATACATGTACTCAAATTGTTTAACTACTATCCAAGCTATTCTGTTCACTAATTAGTGGATAAAACAATGATTTATAATGTCAAATTGAAACTGATATTTTAAGTGTACAAAAATATGTTTGTCTAATCTCGCTAGGCCAGCTGGAATTAATCCCGTAGAAAAAAATCTACATCTTTTAATCACGCATTATCATGACAAAGGCAAAATGTAGAAATATCTTGTTTTCTGAACAAAAAATTTAGAAAACATTTTATCATAAGTTCCGATGCAAAAATGATAATGATAATACTAATCAGGTTTTCTTAAAATGTGAATTTCATTTAGTAGCGTTTTTATAGTACAAATATTTAGATCAATTTACTTTGAAAACTGTTTTTTTTATTTATAAGTACAATGCAAATATACTTATTTCCCCAATTTTTTATTACCTGAAACTATAGTTATGAATTGCATTTAAAAAGTGAAACATTGTGAGTAGGTACACGTCACAATATTTTTACTTTATATGAAGTTGTAGGTGGATATCACATTGGCACCTTGAAGCTGATCGCTTTCACAGTCTCCTGTCAAAGATGAAATTGTGCTGTGGATTTTTAAATTAAAATTACGGGTCACTCACGTCTGTTTTAAGTCGAAATACGACTATAATTTCAACGCATTCGGCTGTCTTTTTCAAAGGAACCTTGAAAAGTATAGTCAGATAAGACGTGACTGATCCGCAGTTTTCTTTTAAAAAAATGTGAATTTCACGTTAGTGTCTCTAGTAAAATTATTCTTTGAAGTCCGGATTACTTTTTCAACAAAGTGACTGGAAAATGATGCACGTGTGGTTTCCGCACTGTGCGGAATATCTACCGAAACCCACATGTACCTGGACTGTGAACTTCTCTATCTCTCTCTCTCTCTCTCTCTGTCTGATATGTGTAATTCGCACCTACCTTTATTTTTCTAAATGAAATGTAAGTAAGAAATAGCAATAAAGTATTTGTTCAAAAAGGTATGCAAAATGTGATCTCCGCTTATATTTTTACTTTGTTTATCTATAGCAAAAAGAGCCATTTGACAAAATAATAACTATAATAATTATTGTATAAACAACATTGTGGATATACTAGTTAAGGTAAAAGTTAATCCGAAAGAGAAACGAATCTATAATGGCGCCTTGTAAGTTGTACTTGAGTTGACAGATAAATAAAAAATACTTAAGATCTCTGGATACTTAAGAGTCTGTTTAAAGAACTATCGCACCGAAAATGGGAACTAAAGTTTTGTTAACAAAATAATGGAAAAAGGATAGCAGCGCCCTTGTGCTCGAAAAATATAACAAAATAAAAACACCAGCGCCCTTGTCCTCAAACAAAATAATGAAAAAGCAGTGCCATTTTTCCTTGTACAAAATAAAGACGATAGCGCCTTCAATACTACATTAGTTCTCTTACTGAACAGACTCAAATATTGTGCGAGTGAGAGGGCATAATTAGCCGCCATTTTAGATTAGTTTCGTTAATGGATCAAGTAATATAATTTTCTGTGATAATATTGTTGATTTTCAGATATTTCTATCAAACCGCAAATCAAAATAACGTTGCATTTAATTATTTTAGCATGTTTCGTCTTGTCCCGCTTGTGGACAAGTACTCCAATTTACAATAATATCAATTTAATAATTAAGTACTTTACTCTAATTTTATTATAGCATATTTAAGTGGCATATATTTTAACTGCATTTATCTATGAAGCTTTTTTCGTTTCTACATTCCTTTTCTGTACAATTGCTATAAACTATTTTTAAAGAATTAATTGTACTGCACAAATTGTAATAAAACAGATATATTCTGATGCTATATAACCTGAGACAAGACACTGGCAAATGCCAGTGCGGGTCCAATTAAAAAAAAAACCTGAAACACTATCAAAGACTGATGACCAATGAGAGTTGGCGATAAATCAAGCTCTCACTGGTCACCTGTCCGACCTTTCCATTTATTTTGTCTCAGGCTATATTATAACTCCGACTTATATAAAGAATATACCTTTTTTAGAGAAATGCTATATGTTAATTTATATTACCGTGGTGCAATACATCAGGCATTGTTTACATACAACATAAAAATATATTTCTACTCCATAACATTTTCCGATTTTGAAGTGTGACAAAGTAAATATTGAATAGCTAAACTTGTTGATTGTTTTTCATACGTTTGTAACTTCTAATACGTAATAAGATTTGAAAAACTCGTAATAAATAAATAAATACTTACATATATTTGTGGACATTTCACACAACACCATCTAGCCCAAACTAAGCAAAGCTTGTACTATGGAACTAGATGGCTGATAGAATACATATATACTTTTTTTTTTGTTGTAAATATATACATATGATACATAGAAACACCCAGACAGAACAAACATCCATGCTCATCACACAAATGTTTGCCCTGGGTGGGGATCGAACCCACGACCTTACAGCTCGGCAAGCAGACATACTGCCAACTGAGCCACCAGGCCAGTCAAAATATACCAATAATAATACACCAATATGCCAATAATAGTCAGTAAATTGTTTATTGTTTATAATTTTTATAAATATTATATCAAAATCGGATTATTTTGAAAACTAACGTGATTGTTACACATGTTATTTAAAAAAAAGGGTCACTCACGTCTATTTTTGAGCCGAAATCTCCGACTATAGTTTCAACCGCATACGGCGGTCTTTATCAAAAGGAGCGAGGAAGACCTGTCAGTGGAACTGGCTTAGGACGATTAACTAACCACCTCCACCCTCATGCAACCGATAACCACGCGCGGCGCGAACTTTAGCTTGCAGTACCAGACGAGACGTCCTTCGGAAGTGACGCCTGCGCTGCTCCTTTTGAAAAAGACCGCCGTATGCAGTTGAAACTATAGTCGGTAATTTCGGCTCAAAAATAGACGTGAGTAACCCGTTACATATAGGCAGAAATCGATATTCTGCTCTCCCTTTTCCACAGCTCTTTTATATAGTTTATTGTTGTTACGTCTGTATTTTTTTTATATGAGATTTTGTTGTTTTAATTGAAAAAGTTAATATCAGTAATCACAATTTAATAAAAACTAAACTTTATTCAGAGATTAAAAAGCTGCCTGTTTGGATTATTTTAGGATAATTTTTAATTGTAAGTACAACAAAATAATTAATGAGCACTACAAAAAATTGCAGCTCAAAATCTGATAAATCGAGGTTTATTGTTGAACCTAGTTTACTGCTATTTCTACATGTATAATTAATGTTTTTAGTGACAAACATAAGTAATTGTTACAAAATAATAATAAAAAACAGTTCCGTTAATCGGGATATGTACCTAAGTTCTATTCTGTATTTAGTTAAATACTCTGTGCCTTATATTATTCATAAAAATAGTAAAAAAATACGATTGTGCCATAAAAATAAGTAGTTTAAAAAATTTCAAACATACAATTGAAAAGTTGTCTGCTTTGAACCCGATTTTTAGTTCTGTTCTGTGATTCCAGTGTAACAGAGCTGAGCGGTGGATAGATATGAGTAAATTTACTAATTACAATGTAAGACATCTCCACTGCGCTTCAGTGGAAACAATGTAAGCAGAGGTTTCAAGTTTTGTGATTGGTCAATTCATGCTCCGCTTCGCTTCAGTGCTAACGTAGCTGAGAGGTGACTAACATGCGTTGTGAATAGTTCGGCACGAACTCCAATCAATGCCAGTCAGAACGCCTCCTTTAGGTTCTATTTTTGTGTAGGTCTAGGTTAGGCCCAAATTGCAGCACTAAGCGCAGTTACGTAGCGATGCGCTCAATTTAAATTGATAAGAGAAATATCTTTAAACTTCTAATAATTTTTGTCTGTTGATGTCATCTCAGTGTGAATTAGCCTTATTAATATGGCAGCTTTGTATGTCTAGATAAAATGTAGCTATTCAGTACAAAATAAATTTAAAAAAAACCTATTATGTTACTAAAATATTGTGATTAGAGCTCTTTGGTTATTTAGACATTCCTCGTTTTATTGGCAGTTCTGTTGCTCAAACACGAATTTATATTAGGAAAATCTTTTTTTATTGTTGATATTAACTAATCTGTTAAAAAGCGAAGCTATTTAAAATTCTAAATTACCATTCACATATTCAATGTAATGTATAATCTCAGTCTAAAAGGCAAATCAACTTCTGCAGTTGTTATGGTATAATTAATTCTTCACTTTAAAATAGTATGCCTCTCCACAAGCAAGATAGAAACAATTTAAGGTGGAGATAAACGCGCGCAGCTATCTCTATGGCCCATCACAACCTTTTTAAATATATTAAATCATTGGTTAGGGATATTAGAAAAGTAAGAAAACAATTTGTTTATTTACATTGGGGAAATATTTAAAAAAAGTTTTATTTAGATATCACTTATACTGGCGACGTAGTGAAAAAAACAAATAGTTTCCTATTTCTCAGCCAATTTATCAAAGAAAAACTTTTTTTAATATTTCTCATATCTAAATAAACAAATTAATTTCTCACTTTTCTAATATCCCTACTCAATGATTTTATATGTTTAAAATGTGATGTATCATCATACAGCAAGTGAAACTGTTTTCTGCCCATATATTATTTCGATGCTTTTATATAGGTACCTACAGTTTGTGTCCGCAGGCTATTTACAGTTTATTTATTCATATTTACGCTCTCTTCCTCGCTT
The DNA here is from genome assembly GCA_947563715.1 of Lycia hirtaria. Taxonomy (NCBI): domain Eukaryota; kingdom Metazoa; phylum Arthropoda; class Insecta; order Lepidoptera; family Geometridae; genus Lycia; species Lycia hirtaria. The sequence continues at coordinate 11,431,368 of OX387385.1, forward strand.
ATCCCAAAGAGTGAGAAAATCTTCACGTCCGTTCAAATGATACAAGTACAATTTTGAAAGTCAATGCACCTAAGTTAGGATATCAGTAATTAACTTACAATTAAAATTTTACGCCAACGCCACTTAAATCTGTCCAGTTAAGGGTTTCCCAAAGATTATTATGTAAATAGGTTTAAGTAAAATATTTCTTTATAAGTAGGTAAATCATGCGCTCAGGGTGACTTCGTACAGTTTCCATTTTCCGTTTTGTCCACTTGCATTTCCTATCTTGTCCATCGTACCTATCATCTCATTTACTTCGCTACTTTGTCCACCTACATACCTAGTACTTAATACATTCCTATTATTTTTCTTTCCCGGTCACGAATGTCCAATGAGCTAAAAGGTTTAGTCAAAATGTCTAGTGGGTCATAATGATAGGTTCCAAAAAGTCCAGTGGACCAAAATTATTACTTACGTCAAAACCTTTACGAAGAAGGCGTATTGACAAAGCAGCTATGTTGACGAAACGCGAATGCGAAGTAGAAAAGTGGACGAAGTAGACAAGTTGACAAAATGGGAAAGATGATGATAAAAGAAAGTAGACGGAGTCATCATGAGCGAAATCTTGATGTTATTTGTAGTAAATACATGCATTTATATTATAGATTGTGTATTTGTTGTCAATTTCTAAACGTGAGTATACCTATTATTAAAAGCAAATGTTTTTGAAATATTTGTTGTTTTCTTGCAAACGTAAGTACCTATAGCCTGTTCAGATAGAGAACGAATGTGGCATTGAGGGCGCTGCTGTCGTTATTTTATTTGAGAACAAGGGCGTTGCTGACCTTATTTCAATATTTTGTTCGATTAAAATGTTAGTTCCCATTTTGTGCCACGATAGTTTCCGGCAGCCTAGTGGTGAGACCGTCTGACTTGCGATCCGCAGGTCCTGGGTTCGAATCCTACGGCACGCACCTCTGTCTTTTCGAAGTTATGTGCGTATTGTTGATTGCCGCCAACTTCAAACGGTGAAGGAAAACATCGTGAGGAAACCTACATGTCTGAGAGTTCTCAATGATCTTGAAGATGTGTGAAGTCTGCCAATCCGCACTTGGCCAGCGTGGCAGACTATGGCCTAACCCTTCTTACAATGAGAAGATGGCCCGTTCCCAGCAGTGGGACAGTTTGTAAAAACAGGGCTGATAAAAAAAAAGGTAGGTACGAGATTATTAAAAAAAACACTAGGTATAGGTAAATATAAATATTATTTTATTCACACTATTAAAAATAAATAAGAACTTATAAGAAATTAATATCTAGAAAAATGAGACCAAAACGAATGTTTAGGTACCTACATAAAATTTACAATACACGCGTAATTTTAACTGGGTTAGATTTAGATTAAATAAAAGCCAGGGACAAAATAAGGAATGATTGTTCCCATCATAACGAACTACTATAAGACCATCTAGTGCTACACTTATAGTGAGACATAAGATTTAAGGTAAGTATGTATAGTTTGTACCTTTGTTTTTTGGCTAAGCCCACAGGCTAAGCCAAACGAGCTTGGCAGAATTTTTTTCAGACTATCTGCATGCTATTGCTATTCTTGAGATTAATATAGGATCCCCCGGCATTCGAGCAACTAACATCTAGAATTGAAACAACGAAAATATAGCCAGGTAAGCATACAAATTATGTAATGTTAATAACTTTTATTATATAAACAACAATTTTTTTTCGTGATAGGAATGTTACCTAATAACTTGTTCATATCGAAGAATACAATGAACCCTACGATTCGCATCGTCTAAATAGTTATAACCTAAAAACTAGAACATTAGGTAAATAAACCTATGTTGTCGGAGACGTTGGGAGTGGGTCAAGAAGGCTAGTAGTTAATGTTACAAATAGTCATTGTTTATTGTCAATAGAAATCACACGGTTTTCGTGTCTATTATAAGCAAGGTGTATTATTTTCTGTGGTCAAATGACAGACACGAAGCGCTTAAAAAGTTAGGTAACATTGTAAATTACATTTTAAATATGTTATCTTACTTCTAACATTCAATATGACAACCGCAACACTTCACGTGGGCAAAAGATCGAAATAACTCCCAATACTTATGTAATAAAATGTTGCTTTTATTCTAACGAGCGAATACGAGCTATGCAAGTCAAGTATTCGTGGTTCCAATTACATTAACAAGTATCTATGTTAAAAGTTAAAACAAAATACCCGACTGCAGAAAAGCAGTTTTTGCAGTAGGTATAACTTACGATTTAATTACGCTTGATATGCTGTTGAGTGTAAGTTTTTTTGTGAGAAAGTATACGTATAATCGCTGTAAAAGATTATAAATGCGCATTCTTTAGAATAATTCTTGTAACTAGTTTATTACGAAATATTTCGCTAGAGATTACGAATAGACGCATTTTTATTATTTTTGCGAGAAATGTATTATTATTACAAAAAATATAGCATATGACACTCTGGAAGCGAAGACGAATCTAACGACATTACGCACATCAAAATCGGTCAAGCTGTTTAGGTTGTTGTAGGCGATCGCGATCATATAGAATCGTACATACATACACTCGAAAAACATAACCCTCCTTCTTACGCAGTCGGGTAAAAAGACTATCAAAATCGGATAATGTTCAGGGGTTAAAGGCATATTACTACCCGATTACTCGGGCCCTGTCTATCGGGTCCCTGTACCTACAGAGTGGGCACGATAAATCGAGTGGTATAATAGGCCTTTTAGAAAACGATTTTTTCCCATGTGTGCTTCACACACCTCTTAAGAATTTAAACCTAATCTCTTGACTTAAGCAATTTTGCAAATCGATGTATTATTAACGGAGTTAGTGACGCGGTGACTACATCTATCTAGGTCTCTTATTCGAATCGAGCAGACTTTACAAAAATACAACCAAATTGAGAACTTCCCCCTTTTTTAAATCAGTTAAATTAAAACTACTCCACGAAAATAGGATGGGGGAAGGCAACTGATTTTATCATAACAGCTTGGAGGGCGGGAGTCTCGTTACTCCACCCGCCAAAAGGACCTGATTTTGTCTAGTTTTTACCCGTCTGTGTAAGAAAGAGGGTTATGTGTTTCGAGTGTGCCTATGTATGTTTGTATGTGGATATGTATGTAATATTTCTATATGACAGCCTACAGCCCAAACGACTTGACCGATTTTAATGTGCGAGGTGTAAGATTCGTGTTTACTTCCTGAGTGCTATAGGCTATATTGTTTTGTAATAATAAGACAACTATCGCATAAATTAAAAAACGCGTTTTTTAATTAACGCGCGACGCGCCAACGAACTTTTCGTATTAAACAAGTGCTTTTACTGTAATTATTCTATATGCGCATTTATAATCTTTCGGTGATTGTACGCATGCTCTCTCACAAAAAACGTACACTCAACAGCGTATCGAATTCGTAAATTAGACAATTTATTTAATTTTTTTAATTTATTTAAATTTTTTATTAGCAAAAACTTCTTTTCTGCAGTCGGGTATTTTGTTACTTCGACTTGTTTTTTTTTGTTAGAACGAGGATTTCATTGAGTTGTTCTATATATCATTAAAATCAGTTCAGCCGTTTTTGAGTTTTCAAAACTCAAGATTTCTCCCTCAATTGTTGATCGATTTTGATAATTCTTTTTGTGTTATTAATAAAAAAGTACGCACTTATACAGCGTAAAGTACTTTATTAATCAAACTCAATTATGAAGACTGTATTTTCTTGTTTTCATATGGTTGTTATTATCAGAATTACATATTTATTCACATTAAAATGTTATCATTATCTCAGTTATTTTAGTACCATACATTTCTTGAGTACCTATTTTAAACCATGCTTACATGAAATGTATTTAAGCCATAATCTTGTCTTCATTTCCATCATAAAATCTTATTCATAATTTAAAAGTACTGGACTTCACTATTATCTAATAAGCTCTAATACCAGCAACACCATATAGCATCTGCTTTTCAAGTTCCTCCGCTTTCAAAGTACCATCTATACTCTGACAGTTTTCATTAAAAACACTATAAGCTGACACTTCACCCTTCTTTTTTGGCCTCGTCCGAGTATTAAAATATATTCCTAATAACACAGATATGGCAAAGAAAACTGCACCAAATTGCAATGTTACAAAGTAAGCAAATAAGCTAGTCCAGATTACAATGTATAAAGACCATTTTATGATGAAGTATTTCCAAGATTCTTTGCTATCTTCTGCAAAGGATTCTAGTTCACTGACTTCAGAGGCAATGTCGGATGGATCTTCGGGTTGAATGAGAACCTTCTTCACTGGTGGAGGTGGAGGAGGGGGTAGCTCTTCTTCCTCCATCTAAAAAGTTATAAGATTCAGGATTTATTTATTTGTCAGAACATGGAATAGAATTATTTCGAACGTGTTTGGAACACATGTTCTTGCCTCCCCATGGTATACACACAACAATTTATGTTATCAGCCTTAGAAACCACATGTCACACTCCTACACTATGGTCTGTATTTTTATACAATACCTATTTGAGTGGTGCACTGGTTGTCAGCTTAACCCTCCCATAATGTTGACTACATAGTAATAAATTAGGTAAATTAAAATAATCTGTAATTTTTCCATAACAATTTCTAGTTAACAATATAATTCTGACAAAATTCATGGACCTCATATGTCTGTGGAGCTAATAAAAATGAAATAAATGGTATTTCTCTGGAATTACCCAAAAGATTACTTAATTTCTGATTAGATCAGAATTCAAATCCTAAGGTACAAAGGTATGCTTTAATTCCACTTTCATGAGGACGGCTAAATAGTGGCCTAATGACTTCACGAGTGAGTATTCCCAGTGAGAATGTCTCAACGTTAGGCGCGTTGGCAGTCAAGCATAAGCCTATTACTGAATTTAAAAGAACATATTGATTGTACTGTCATTGCTGATAGTTTCAAATATGTAGTGAAGAAGAAACAATCATGAAACTTGCAATATACAGTATATGTATGTATGAAACTATCAGCAATGAACAGTATAATTACATATGTTGATGCTGGAAAGCAATTTTTTCATATCTAGAAAAGGTATTCTTGTATGTTTTACAAGAGTTCCTTATAGTTTTAAAAATGTGTGAAGTACACCAATCTGAATTTCCAGTAATTCAGCACATGAATGTATTTCTCAAAATGATTTATAGATTTTAAATCACTTTATCAGATTCATGAGCATGATATGTTCATTAGAAAATTATGTATGATTGTCTTATCTATATTGTGGTACCTTAATCTGTATCATAAATCAAGTACATTTTCATAGTCATGCCTATTTTACCATAACTGAAATTGTTTTAGATAATATCTATTTTATTTAATTGAATAAAAAGAGGATAATTTCCAGGCGATTGTATAAAACATGTACTTTACATGCTGAATTATGACAAGTGGTTCCACCATGAAACATTGACCAAAGTGTGAATGTACCGTTTGAGGAAAATGAATACAGAAATAACATCTGACAGACTAAAATGGAGAAAGGTAACATGCTGTATTTACCCCACTTAGTTATGATAAGGGCAGAAAGGAAGGGAGATTTTGATCAGAATTTTGAAAGTCAAATGTGGCGTCAAACGGAATCATAGTCATTGATGCCCTGACTACCCCGTAAGTGTAATAGGCGTGATTTCATATATGCATAAGCCAACATACCAATAAAACTTCATCGTCTTTATGCTCCTTGCTCATTTTGAATACTTTAGGGACGAGGAAGTTAACTAATTTTTCTTTTGTGTTTTCTAACTTTTCTTTCGTGCTCTCAATAAGTTCCTTGCGGCGTCGTAGAGCGCGATACTCTTTTAGTTTTACCTCCATCCGGGTTTTATGTATTACGACATATCAAATATAGCATATTCTGCAAGTAAAAAACAACATTATTTTCACAGCAATAAAAGAGCAATAATAAATAACGCAAGGATCCAATCATCATACACATTTTTATTACCTTGCTTTTAGTTTGTAGTGCAATTTACCAACAAAAAGATTTATAAGCCAGTGGTTTAATTTTAATTCATTAACATTAACACGCACATTCATGAGAAAGTAAAATATTTTTGTTGAAAAACAAATTAGCAATATTGCATTTTGCAAGCAACACGACAGCGACACGCTTTCACACATCAAGTGTCAATGTCATGTGTCATTAATCTAATACACAACACAACCATCAATGTCAAAAGAACAGTCCCAATATTTCCTAACTGGTAGCACAGGTTCAGGCGCGAAAATCGATCGATAATGTCCCACTTGCGAAAAGTAAAACGGTGTAATATAGCGTACAGTGGAAAATATTGACAATAACACTAAATAAAAATAATTTAATGGAACACCAGTCGGATATAGGTGCCTATGGAGAAAATCCGAATGTACAGAATAGCGGAAATTATATCACCATCATACCAGTAGACTATTCACGTCGAGGATATCCAATACAAGCGGAATATCAATACAAGTAAGGGTGCGCAACAAATGAATAACTCACTTTTTCAAAATAAAACTAGCAAAATATAGTTATGTGTTATTCTAAGGTAAACTGTTCCAAATATAATTCAAATTCGTTGGGTACAAATTAATAGTTGTATGTCCAATTCGTTGAGACATTTTAGCGTAGAGGAGTAACAAACCTATCTAGATACATACCTGTATAGTACAATACTCTTTGATACATACCTACACAAAAACACATTTTGTAATATGTAATATGAAATCAACACTTCACAATTTTACATGAAGACATGTGCCTTGTCATTTCTTCGCCTCTCCAAAAGTCGAATTAGGTACATTGTAGTGCAGTAGGTAAATAAACAAGAGGACAGAGAACCGCGAATTTTAGTAATTTTTATGCTCACTTCACTGCTCACTGCTCACACACAGTCATAGTTAAATATGTATGTACCTATTTGAAAAAAAAAAACGAAAACAATAAAAAAAATTGCACTCGAAAAAACTTTTAGAGTTTCAGTTCCTTAACAATTTTCTATTTACAAAGAAGAATGGAAACCCGTACCTAATCATCTTATGTACCTATAGAAGAAAAATATTTTTCCTTATTACTTATTTACTAAGTCACAGAATTCGATCCTATTAATACGTAATATTAAGCAAATATAGGTTTTCTTCTTTTGTATTGGGATCGCGCGATTAGCATGTCCCAGTTTCAAGTATTGATATTTCATTATGATTCATGGATAATACAAGATAATACAAGTTAGGGATCATTCATTTATTACGACTACTAAGACTAAGACTACGAAGACTATTTTTGCTAGTTTTGGACTTTTTGACTTATTATTATTATTTATTAATACTAAATAATACGTCTCTCGCAAAAATTAAAAAAAATGCGTTATTTCGTAACCTCCAACGAACTTTATTGTAATACTTAAGTGGTTATACGAGAATTATTCAAAAAAATGCGCATTTATAATCATTTACAGCAGTTTTACGCATACTTTCTCACAAAAAATGTACACTCAACAGTTTATCAAGCGTAAGTTAGAATGCAAAAAACTGCTTTTCTGCAGTCGGGTATTTTGTTTTTCTTTTAACATAGATACTGTTTTAGAACAAAATCATGATTTTTTCCTAAAGTCCGCGCCACTAAAGTCTGATGGCGCAATTTTAGAATTAAAGACAGATCATTGCCCTCCGGAACACAGGATATCATGGTATCTATGATCGGAGTGCGCATAAGGCGTCGCGTCTATTATATACGTATTAAGTCTAATAGATACGTTAGAGCCCGCGCCATTTCTAAAATCCTATAATAGGACTTCAGTATTGGCGCAGACTCTATCTCTAAATGTTACCTAAATCTACCTATCTTTACCAGTGAATTCCGGTCTCGCGAGGAGTACTACAGCGTACAAAGTCAGAAGCTTCAAGCGGAAGTGAACGCTCACCTGTACTCAGTATCCCAGCGGCTACCCCATCTCTCCTACAGCCCTCTAGGACGGCACAATGACTGGGACAAGCATGACAATCACAAGCCTCTGCCGGACTCTAAGGAGAGCAATAGTTCAGACTCCTTGGAGAAAAGTGTTATGGGTTACTATTTTTTAAATCTTTTTGCCTGACTGTGCAATATTACTACCTCCAGTCTAAACGGCTTGCGATATATATTTAGATTTCTTTTCATTTTAAATAATTTCGCTCTGCGCATGCCTTCGTACGAAAACGTAATACGCGGGTATTACGTTTACGGGCAGAATAAAGTGCTTAGCGAGCTTAAAGACGTTTTTACTTCAAAAATAACCTTGTGGTTTCCAGGATCAAATCTCAGCAGTTGTTCGAATCAGACCGCGTCAAGCAGTCTAGTGGCAAGCTCCTTTAGTACCACGGAACCCATTACGAGTGGCGGCAGTTCTTCCAGTGCCATCTCGCCACCTTTACCAGGTTTGTTATTAGCTTTTATGTAGTTCCACCGGTCCCATTGTCTGTCCACAATCATATTTTGCGAATTAGATTTGATCCACGACTTAGTTTCCAACTAAGCTAAAAATTATGCATATGAAAATGGGATAACAGTGCAATATTTTATGGCAAGATGGCTGCTGCTATTCTATTTTAATATTCTATTGTTGTCTTGTGTACCTTCCATTATACATTATAATTACTTAATGAGAGTCTGAAGATGGAGCCGGTGGATTGCCACTGGAACTCTCTGAAGTGCTAAGACAATTGAGTTTGCGTTCATTTCTTAATCATCGTAAACAATTTTTATTACATTTATGAAAGCTTATGCCTAAAAGGTTTTCTTTTAGATTATCTTGTTTAACTAATTTAATGTTACGTTAATTGTTAATTGTTACGTTACGTTTAATGTTAATTTGGGAGTTACGTTCAGGCGAATGGAGTTCAGAGTTGCTGTGACAACAAGCAAGTTCTCATAAACATCTTGATTATTGGCAGGATCATCAGGTAGCACCGCCTCATCCTCGACAGTTTCTTCTAATCCCGTGACCTGCATCTACCTCATGTCGCGTACAGCCATCATGATGGAGATGAGCTCTGAGGAAGTACCGTCATGCGTGACAGCCGCTCGGTTTTTGAGCGCTGTACTGGCGACTGAGGAGTTGGGCTTCACACAACATACAACAAGGAGTCTGGCGCAGAACGTCTTCGCGTTGTGGATGTGTAGTCCATTACTGGGTAAGCAGTATTGGAGCTGGTTAAAATTTTCTGAAATAAACTTGTAGGATTATGATAAAAAATATATTTTTTAATTAAAAAAAAAAGTCATAATTATGTACGAACTCTTTTTTGAAGTCTGTTAAAATAAAATATTTTTCGATTGGAAAATTAATTAAATTCGAACTCTGATGCAAAGACATCATTAATTGGGCGAAATAAATAATATAATAACTTAGCGACTAATGTTTGCAAAGAAAACGGGCGAATAGAAATGGTGAATGATTAGAGTGTGATGGCAATAGGTTTAGGTTATAATACATTTATGAAAATTTGAAAACACTTCAGCAGAACGTCAGCAGAACGTCAGTAGGTTAGTTAAAAAAAAAAAAAAAACTTAATCAATTAGATGACTATAAGATTTGACTTTTATCTCTAGAATCTGATTCAAAATCAGAAATATAGCACCCTTAGATTACCTATATACATAGCACCATTAAATTAAGCACCCAAAATTATGTATCCAACAAGCCACAACTGCTTGAAATAAAAATGAGCGTCCTATCTTAGAAAATCGCAATTATTACTAGCTTATTAATCATCTTTTCAATCTAGATAGTCCTTCCTAAGTACCATAAGTACAATTAAATACCTTTATGTTATTTTAAAATAAAATAGAGATCCAACTGAAGCCGCACCACTGCCCGTGGCGGCTGTGGTGCAGCTGGCAGAAGCTCGTGGCTCGCTATGGCCACGCGTCGCCGTCTCGCCGCGCCCGCGACCAGCCTGTACTCAGGCTTCAGAGGAACGTCTTCTTTCCTAAACATCTGGAGGAGGGAATAAAGTACGTCTTTACTTTCACAATCTCCCTCGCATCCTCTTATTTTCTCTCTTTGTTTCTCTATATCGAGTTTAGTTCTCTGCATTTTATATTTGATAGACTTGAATGTCAACGATATGGTGTTGTATTGGAAGCCTAGAGCTTCCGATACGTAGAGTGAGAAAACAAAGATATATGTTCCGATATTTGTTTGAATTTCTTGGTTGCAGTTTTCTTTAGTCTAGAATTCTTTACGTTCTATGTTGGTCAATTATTTTTTTTGTATTTTTAAATCTTCGCCTTTTCTTACTTTATCGTTTTGTTGTCTACTTAAATTAATAATATTTTCATCATAACCGCCTGCTCCTAAGTATTAGATTTCTTATGCTGTGGTATTCTCTTGTAGTATTCTTTTGATTTTAGCGCGCTATCATTTTTCGATCACTGCCAATCTCGTCTGTTATTTTTTATATTTCCTTATAGATGTTGTTCAACCAACTTTTTACTAGATAGTCGTTTTCTTTCTACTATATTTAATTCCAGTTAATTATGTTTTAGGGACTCCCGTATCCAAGAGTTACTGTACGAAGAAGCTCGACACAATGTTGTGACCGGTCGCTATCCGCTAGAGAGTGCTCAGGCTGTGATGCTGGGAGGTTTGCAAGCAAGGATACAATTAGGTCCTTATGACCCTCATCGACATACCGCTAAATTCTTCAGGTGCATAAGTTTCATTATAAAAATTACTAACAAAAATTCTGTTTAAAACGTTACGTAGGAAAATTGTGTTTAATCTGAGGTACCAATTGTTTTTTTTTTTTAAGTAATAATTATCGCACTTCTTCTTCAAAAATATTCAATACTTGCTGTGTCCTGTGGTTTACCCACGTAATAATAAAATCATAAAAATGATGCCTATGTGCATTCTTTAGCTATTTGATCCTGAAGAGGTAATAAATAAATAGGTAAACAACAACAAGGTAACATAGTTGATATCGCTTTTATAATACTAGGATTAAATTGTGGGCCACGCACATATCCTTGTAATACACTATTTCTTTCATAGACATCTAGTTTCTGTACTTTATGTAAGTATTAACAGAAATGTTGAGTCTTTAATTTTACGTAATAAGTACATAAATTAGTTTTGTTAATAATTATAATATGTTTTTTTTTACAAATCACAGATATAAATGATTTACGCACAGAGTCCAACTCTTTTCACAAGCCACTTGAGAACTTCAAACTAATTTTTAATTCTTCTCAGAGAACATCAAGACAAGTACTTGCCCCAGCACGCTCGCTCGGGTCGCTGGGCCCAGTTGCTGCCAGCTGGAAGGAAGAGCAGTCCAGAAGCCAAGTTACTGGAACAAGCTCAAAGACCGCCCGCTGCACCGCCTAGGAAATTGAGGCATAAATATTTGGCACATGTGAGGACTTTACCAACTTATGGGTAAGTCATCTCATCACACAAATGTGTTACATTCTACACACATTTTTATAGTATTGCACAATTCATATCCAAGATCTTAAGATATATCTCCTAGATAATGGGGTCTCGAATTCGAAGATTTACTTAGGGAACTTTAGTTTAAATTGACATTTTTATTTCATTTTATTTGTTAAGATTATTATTTTTTATTATACTATTGCTTATTCTAGTCATGTTGTTATCAGTAATTACAGTTATTTAATCCCTGTCGCAAAACGAGATTCGTGTATTGGTGTTTGCTTATCTGTATCATCATATCTCCCAAACGAATGAACTTATATTGATCTATGTTTAGACTCGATCTAATAATGTATTATTATTTTTGAATATTCTGTATACATGAATCCAGTTGTATTGTTGTCAGTGCTGCGTTCTTCCAAGGTCAGATCGAGCAGCCAGTCCGCAGCCTCACCAGCCTGCTCACACACGAAGACATTCCCGTGCTCGTCGCTGTCAATTCAAACGGGGTTTATGTTATCGACGACACAGAAAGCGTACGTATCTTTTCCTACAGCCATACCTACAAGCATAGAAATAATAAGCTTAGACTCGTCTGTTATTTAGCAAAATTTGGCGCATTTTCACTTCGTAACTGAAACATACCTATTTCTACTTACATGAGCCATCACTCTAATGCTCATGTGCATGTAAAGACATTAAATACGTGATGATCATGCACATGCATTTTGATAGATTTCACCTATCACCTATGAACAGTATGAACTTCTGTTGGACTGGGAAAAATGTAGTACCATACGACCTCTGGCAACTGGTCTTAGATGCTCTGCTTACCCCGGCCGTATAGATAGATATATAAATACAATATAGGTTCGATGTAGGTATTTATAATCTCCGACCCAAAGAGAGGGGTGGTATAAATTAGAAGTATGTATCTGTGTGTCTGTCAGTAGCATCTTAGCTCTCGGATGGTCCAATTTTGATCTAGTTTTTTTTGTTTGAAAGACGATTTCATCGAAAGTGTGTAGTGTTCTTTAGCTATGTTTCATCAAAATCGGTTCAGATGTTCTTGTTTATTTCTGTTTTGTCGGTGGTTTTTGAGTTTTCTAAACTTATACTTATTATTGCAGACTGTTCTTCTCGGTCTTCTATATGAAGAGCTATCTTGGGACATCGGTCTACCATCGGACGACAATGAAGATTCTCTGCCGTGTCTTTTCCTTCAGTTCATGGTGGTAGAGAATGGACTTCGTGTTTCTAAGATACTGCAGGTTTAGCAATCTTTTTGTGCTTTTACACTCGGACTTTTTGGCTTCTACTATATCGTTCTTCATCAATGATGATTCAGGTTCATATTTATGGTATTCGTACAGTCAAGATTTATTAATCTCGGGAACTTTGATGGATTATTTCCACTAGTCCGATAATGTTCATATTTGGTGTATGTAACTTCAATGTCAATGAAATAATATGCTATCATGGAACTACTCGGATTTAAGACCCGGATAGTAGATAAGTGGGCACAAAGTATTTCTTTCGAAAACTTCTCGAGTCGAGACCACGCACCGGCAAGCGCAGCGTAGAGATGGCCAGATGACCTCATACAAGTGGCGGGAAGACGCTGGATGAAAATCGCTTCCAATCGGTCTTTTTGGGAGACCTATGTCCGGCAGTGAACTTCTTGTGGCTGAGATGATGATGATGAAAGTATTTTTTTTTAAACTTTCATTCTTTCTATCAGGAGCTGTGGTGTGTTTGTGTTCTTTGAGGTAGAGTTAACCACACTTTTAATTAGATGGCTGCAAAGACAAGTTCAGACACAAAAGCCAAAAAATTAACATTTAAGAAATAAGTTCCTTCGTTTTATGGAGTGTTTTTTTATTGTTTATTTTGGAACGTTTCACTGTAGCTGCATTTCCTTTAATTTATATTGTGTTTACAGGTATTTTCAAAGCAGGCTATAATGATGGACACGCTAATAGAACACTTTGCTGGAGAATACAGAAAGCGTCTAGGGCAAGAAACTCCCAGCGATCACGCCAACTATGACTATCATTCTGGTAAGACAATAATACGTAACTACTAATATTCTAATTTTTATATGAGACGACAATCTCGCTTTTTTACAAGTCCAAAATTTGATTTACTTGTTTGAGTTTAATTCTTAGAAAAGATGACAGCTAAGTCGGTTATTTTACAGAATTCCATTATTTGAAATAGAAGTAAATAAAACTATAGATAAAAGTTGTTACAAATTGGTACTAGCTCTGCCCATTTAAAAATAAATACTAATACTTATTTTTGCAGTTTAGAAGCTATAAAAGCAACACAATGGACAAACAATTCCGTCAATGAGTCAAATTTATTGGGTGTCTCACTAAAATACATTTTTGAGCCGTTTGGAATCCGAGGGGGCTGGGAACTCATCTCATCTTAGCTGACAGCATGCTGGGAACGCTGCCAATTATATAATTGGCGGCGTTCCTACAAATATTAGTTGTGAGTTTGAGCATTTGGATTATCTTTAGACCTTCATTTGAACCGATTTGAACGATGGATTGTGAACAGCCCTGTAGATCTCTATGTTGGTGACCTATTTTTTAACATTTGATAGATCTACGATTGACCACCAACTTGCCTGATGTTAAGCGACGGTGTGACCAAGGATGGAGCTCGACGATATCTTATCACTGTAGCCTACTTTCCTTCTTATTCATATTCGAGGGGCGATAGGACCTGGACTGACGTCCCGCTTGGGGTGTATTGTGCATTTCCCCCTACCAGCTTCTTTTCTTTTCTACTTTCCTTTTCATCCATTGTTTTTTTTTTCAACTCGTTTCCAGATTCTGGCAGCATATCTCTCCCCCCTCTCTCCCGGCCGGACTCTCCGCAGCGGCGGCTTGCCAACAAGTTCTCGCGTCTCGCGCTGGCGACGCACGACGGGCGCGGCAACCTGCTCGGTGGTGCTGGAGACTGGACCACCAGCCTCGACCATCCGCAGCCTTCCTGGATACTACCCAAACACTGACGTGGAATAATGCTGAGTGAAGCCGAGAGATTGGGACTAGTCACCTTCATTAGACCACATCCAAAAAGACAACCTGAAAGACTGGGTCTCTAGCAACCTTCATTAGACCACATCCAAAACGACAACCCGAGAGATTGGGTCTCTAGCAACCTTCATTAGACCACATCCAAAACGACGACGTGAGAGATTGGGTCTCTAGCAACCTTCATTGGATGTGGAACCTACGTTATTACCTTACTTAGTTAATTTATTGTTATATATAGTTCAGTAAAAATAAGATATGTGACTACATAAAAGACAACTAAGAAAATTGTTATTTAAATGATTGTATTGTTTTGAAATACATTTTGTCACAATTTCATAATAACCCTAACTATAAAAGTGAAGTTTGCTACCTTTTCGGCTGAACTAATCGTTATTAAATTTAGTACAGAGATAGTTGTGGGCCTGGAGACATGGACTTATCATCATCATCATCATCATCGTTTTTATAATTACGCGAGAGAAAGCGCGGGGCGCAGTTAGTTTATAAAGCGGAGGTTAAAGTGAATCTGTTTTTAGATATTTTTTATCATAATTTCAAAGCATTTAATGAGATCTGCTACATATAAACGAATTATTTTTTACTAGGTAAATAACTTTTTTTATTTTCTTTCGTTTAGACTTATAAAATATAACTTTATTGTATCCTAATCTAACTGAATTGAAATTTTATTTATTCAATGTAATATACTCATTCTTAGCAGAAATATTATGAATCTCGATTGTTATAGAATTTATAGTAGTTAAATGATAAGTAAGTAATTAAAGCAATTATTACCATAACAAAAGTGATTTATTTAATTACCCACAGTAAATTTATATATAGATAAAATTTATATTAAACAGGAACAACATTGTTAAAAAATTTGGATTCAAAACCTAATATTAAATATACAAACTGACAAACAATACTATAATCTAATGTCTAAGGTTAAGTAAGAGTACTACATATTATTAGTTTATACATACATGTATTGAGGCCGCTCTTTTCCATACAAAAAGATGAAAATGGTTTTTATTTCTAAACATTATTTGAATTACATTTTTTTCGTGTGATAATTTCATAGCTACCGTTTTCTTTATTTTTAACTAACTTTACGTTTATGAAAATAGAAATAAAAAAATTAAGAAGAATAAAAAAAGCAAAAAACAGGCCTGAAAATATTCAACAAAATGTGATTTGCCGCTAATAAATAAATACCAATATTAAAGCAAGTACTGCATTGTAAAACTTCTTATCGACTATTGTATGGAATCGATCTTAAGGGCCTTAACCATAGTCAATACATATTTGAAAATTAAAAAAAATAGCGTAATCAAAGGCATTCTACTTGATTTGTGTACTTGATTTATGACCATGATGTTTTGCTTTATTGTATTCTACGAGCAGTGGATGTTTATCCAGGTGGTCGATGAGTGCCTTGAATCTTGGACCGGAAAGGTCTCTATGCCGTGTCAGACGAACCTCTAGAGCATGCACGCTGAAAGCCAACTCCGCACTGAAATAATAGAATAGTATTAAATCCATTGTCTACAGAATCCAAAATAAACTTAATCTTATTGGAAATGAAATGAAGCAAAGCACAAACCTTTCCTTGAAGTAGGTAGCTTCTTTCTCTGGAGTAAGAATAAATTGGTTCGCAAGGTACCACAGCCTCTTAGCCTTGTACTCTGAATTCATCTGAAATACGGCGGAGGGGGTGAATCTAGGTAAATTACAGAAGGTGTCTGTCACGAAACCCCCATCCAAAAATCTGGATTTCAAGCAATTGATTTATTTTTATTAATATTGAAATCATGAGCGTCTTCGGCTTTGTCATCTTCAAGCCTTAAAGTTTTCGGCTTTGTTCGGTTTTGTTATATTGTTTGTTACATTCCTGTTGCGTGCTGCACAAGAATGGAATTCTTTGCCGCCATCTCTGTTTCCTGAGACCTACATTCTTGGAATTTTTAAGGCTAGAGTGAATAGATATCTTCTAGATCGACGAGCTCCATCCTCGGGCACACCGTCGCTTAACATCAGGCGAGTAGGTGGTAAATCGTAGATCTACAATCTATAAAAAAAAGCTTCTTCTGTCATCAAAAAACTTTTTGTACATAATTTTATGTACAAAAAGTCATATAGCTCGTTATTTGACTTTGAGCTCTAAAGTCACAGACAGGATCATGTTCGAGGTCTCTTTGCAAGATCGAATCAGAAATGAGGAAGTCCGTAAACAACGAAGCAAACGACCGCCAAGCGCAGCGTAGGAAGATCAGCCACAAGATGGACAGAAGACCTCATACAAGTGGCAGAAAGACGCGAAATGCATACTGCTTCCAACCGATCTTTTTGGGAATCCATCCTATGTCCAGAAGTAGACTTCTTGTGACTGAGATGATGATGATTATAATTTATAGGTCCATGAGGGAATAAATTCTTACTTTATCGAATCTCTCTTGCACCAAATGTTGTCTAGCCAATTGCTTAGCCTTGAAGTCGTTGATACACGATTCTCTGACCAGAGTGGCTTCTTTGAGAGTGAGGGGCTGTTCGATGCCGTAACCAGAACCGAACATACGTGCGAGGTACGGAGCCAGCGGGTCGATTCCTGACTCTTTCTCGCGATCCAAGATCTGGGCTTTTTTGGCTTCCTAATGAAATCAAAATTACAAATTAGTTCTGCTTTTTGACAATCATATTTATAATATTGTCAGCAAATTGTCGGCACATATGCAAGGAGAATTCTACATAGAGGTCAAATGAGCTCATGTAGTCTGTCGAAAATTCTAGTAAAATTGCGATCTCATTTCTCGTTACGCTCTCGCCGCTCTCCCCTTTTATAAACTATTTTGTGGACTGGCCAACAGTGAGCTATTAAAGAGTGGTGATGATTTAATAACAATTCTCACATCTAGTCTTATAAATTATTATTAGAACTTGTACTAAAGCTATTGTTCTGATAATTAAAGTTATAGAAACCCTATTACCTGTTCCATCCACCCTTTCTTCGCTTCTTCATTTCGCTCCGTGTCGAATAACGCCACGACCAGCTGCGGTTCCTTCAGCTCAATAAACCGCTGATTTAAATATCCATTGACGTCTGTCTCTCGTTCCCTAACATGCTTGTTGCTCTTATACTCCAGCTCTATTTCATTGCAGAGAGTACAGTAAATGTCGAGGGGGCGTGAAGCTTTTCCGCATGGGTCAGCCTTGAATTTCGAACATTTTTAATATGAAAATATGTAAATATATACGGACAATTACACACGGCGTCGTCTAGCTTTAAACTAAGTAAAGCTTGTAATATGGTAACCAGATAGCTAATAGAACACTTATTTACTTTTTTTTTGGTAAAATATATATTTATGATACATAGTAACATTTAGGACAAGCATCCATGCTCATCACACAAATGTTTGTTCCTGGGTGGAGACCAAAATAACAACCTACAAGCTTATATGGCAGGCATAATAGCAACCTAACAGTAGACCTCGAAGGCACAAAGTTAGCGCAAATTCTAAATTATTATTCAGAATTGAGAATCGAATATTTCTGGCAAATATTATCCAAATCAAATACCTATAATGACACCTCCCACGTCAAAATCGGTCATGCCATTAAGGCTATTGAAACACACATAAAACCACGCCTCTTTCATAGGCAGAGCATCAAAGAACATGAGGCCGCTTGGCGCCACATTTAACCGTAGTTAGAGGGTTAGATGGAAAGAGAGGGTATAGAGGGTTCGAAGGGTAAGATGTTCAAAATGTTGGTTTGAATATGTGCAGAGGAATATCATATTTTTCCGGTGTCAAATACTTAAATCAATCATTCTGATTCCATAAATTTTGCATCCCATGTGATCAGTAGCATGAGCATATTTTAAGCCTAGGTAAGGTTTAAAAGATGCTCATGAATTAGATTTAATACAGTAATATGTAAGGATGTATGTGTGTATGTATGTATATACGTTATTTAAGTATTAATTTACTCACAACGTATCCCGTGGTTTTATCAGGGAAGAACAGAACCTTCCCCCCCGCTTCAGCTATGTTCGGCTTAATGAAATATCTTAAATTATTGGTGACAAAGTTATGCGCATAATGGTACAGAAGGTCTATCGTGTACTCTTGTATGTGATAACATTTCTTCCAAATATCCAGATTTGCTGATATTTCTTCGTTTCTGTTGTAAGTTTCAACAATGTCTTTCACCATACGTTTTGGGTCTGCTTTGGTGCCTTCTGTGTATGTTATCATACGGGTTTGTAATCTAAAATAAAATGGAGAAAGTAAAGATAAAATAATCATACCAATTGCTTTTATTATCTATCAATAACAAACCAATAAATAATATAACTTATAATAATTATATTTAAAAAAAACTGAAAAAAACTGACTTCAAATTACGCAATTCGTTTACTTTTGGATGACATTTTTGAAATTAAATACATTTTAACGGATTTATCGTGTATATTTTACATAATTTTTATGGCCTAAAGTTTTGAACACTTTGCAGCGTCCGTGGTTACAGGTGAGAATAGATGACAGTTGTCTTTTTGTTATGAAAATATTAATTACTACCTATTTTGGCGTAAAACGTTCCATATGAGTCAGAAGAAGACTTCCAGCAGCAGTCGCTCACAGTGTCAACAATTATCACAGATCTGTGTTGAGGCTGAGATTTTATTAAATTGATGAGCGGGTCCTATGCAGTTGGTACTTGTCAATCATGTTCTCTATTAAAGTTCGGGTATTTCTTAATTTAGCCTCACGAAACATTCTTGGTACAAAATAAGTAAAAAATAAATAAAAAAAAAAACGTTTAATTTCAATAAGGTTAGTATTATCTTTTGAAACAAGGAGGATATCATCTCCATACAGATCAGGATCCTGTGACCATGGACACTGCAAAGTGTTCGAAACGTCAGGTCATAAAATTATGGCAAATATGCGCGATAAATCCGTTTTTTTTTTTTTATTTCACTGAATAGCAATCGCGAACCTTAGAAATGAATCATTGTAATACTAACCTGTCTTCCCTGTCGGTGTAATATTCATCAAAGGTGAGGGGTGTGCAGACCAAAGTGGTCAGGTGGTCAAGTCGCGCGTAATAGTTGAATTCCAATCTCCGATTACCCTCTACGGAGGTCATTGGGGCGTCTTGCGAGTACATATGCTCTGAAATATATAACGTATAATTTTTTTATTTTACTCAAGTTTTATTAATTAGAAAAAAATGCCTAAGAGTGACCTAGCGTTTAGAATAGCAAGTGTAGAGGATTTTGACTCCTAAATCTGTAGTTTATAATAACCTAAATCTGTAGTTTATAATAACCTAAATCTGTAGTTTATAATAACCTAAATCTGTAGTTTATAATAACCTAAATCTGTAGTTTAGAATAACCTAAATCTGTAGTTTAGAATAACCTAAATCTGTAGTTTAGAATACTTCAAAATCCTCGACATAAAAGCGACAGAATCGATTTTAATAAAACATATAGGTAAGAACACTCTCGATCAAATATATCTTCTTTAAATAAAAAAAACTAGATCAAAATCAGTTTCCATCCGTTTGAGTGCTATGAATAAGCTATGATGCCACAGATATACAAATACAGAGACACATAGATACCTATATACGTGTATGTACAGATACAGATTTTATTTGTGAATTATTACAATATGTCACAATATGTATGTAAACTTATAATACTCCTCTTCTTCATCACCATTATCATCTCAGCCACAAAGAGTCCACTGCTGGGCATAGGCATCCTCCATGGATTTACAAAAAGACGGAAGCGGCTTGCATCCAGCGCCTTCCAGACAATTGTATGAGGTCTTCTGTCCACTTTGTGAATTTAATTCCTACGTAGCGTATCTTATCTTATCTTATCTTAATAGGAGTCCGATACTCGGGAGCACTTCGAGCCATTGGGCCCTTTTGTACTTACCCCAACCTTACTTACACATCCACAACCGGTATTCCAAAGAAGGACTGCATTAACCCCAGAATACTACCTGGTGCGAAGTGCCTATACTCCTCCAGTTCAGGGTAAGCCGATCCAAAGAGGTCTTGTCGCTTGCTTGCCATTGAGTCGCGACTACACAATATGTGTTTTATTGACTCCTCAGTTTCTCCGCAAGCCCTGCATTGTGGGCTTTATGGGCTTTATTTGTGGGCCTACGTAGCGTAGGAATGCTTGCCAATGCGTGGTCTCCACTCGAGAACTTTTCGATCCGAGTGTGATGAAAGATATCTTACTGATGATATGATCCTTCCGTCCAGTTTCGAATACCTCTACGACTTCTTTCTTGACGTGGTCTATTCGGACCGTTTCCATTTTATCTTCTCTTTGCGCATAATATTCATAGCTGAAACAGGTATTTTCATTGTAGTAACTTTGTAGGTAGACTCTAAGTAAGTAGTTATGCAACAGTGGTAAATTCATAGCTATTTATCGTAACTAATATAATTACTATGTATATTTAAAAAAAAAAACTGAAGCAACCGATTTGATTTTACTTGAATGATATATTTTTTCCAGTTATTTTGTTTTAAAAATCAAGCTACTACTATTATTAATTTTAATAAAATTTCTATGAGACTGATCTAAAAGTATATCCTTTCAAATAAAAAATAAAACACTATTTCAGATCGATTTATAAATAACAGAGTTAAGTTTCAGACGTAACAAATATAAATAATGTACAACCGAATAGATAGCTTCCTCCTTTTTGAAGTCAATTATAAATAACTCAGATCTTCTCAGGATATAGTTTATCTAGTCGGTCTTAGACTATCAATCATAACTCTCTCTTTCTCTCACCCTTTTCTCTCATCTCTATCTTTTCCTATCTCTCTCCTGCCTATATCTCTCTCTTTCTCCGCTCTCTCTCTCTCTCTCCTCTCCATATCTCTCTTTCTCTTTTCCTCTCTCTCTCCTGCCTATCTCCGCTCCTCTCCTCTCTTTCTCCGCTCTCTCTCTCCTCTCCATATCTCTCTTTCTCCTTTTTCTTGCCCTCTTTCTCTATAACTATAATATATTTTACAGCCTATATACTAACGTAAGCAAATGGTTCAGCATCGCATAATCGCTGAACACCCTGATTCTCTTGACGATGCCGTCGCGCTCGGAGTAGCGTGCAAACTTGTCCACCAGCACCTTTTTATAGTGGATCCTTTTTTGGTAGCCAGGGTACCGCTGGTCATATTCTGTATCAACAGAAGACAGTACAAGAATGGGCAGTGTCTTACGGCATAGAATACTTATTAATTACTTAAACATCACGTGTTGACCTACAACAAAAATTGTCTCCAAGTGCTGGT
The DNA here is from genome assembly GCA_947563715.1 of Lycia hirtaria. Classification (NCBI taxonomy): domain Eukaryota; kingdom Metazoa; phylum Arthropoda; class Insecta; order Lepidoptera; family Geometridae; genus Lycia; species Lycia hirtaria. The sequence goes on from OX387385.1 coordinate 11,453,208, forward strand.
CCAAATGATACACTTTAAAATAATTAAGGACTGTGCTGTCACTTTCCACGTTTCATCTTCTCTAGATAATCAGCATTTAGCTCTTACCATCAGTACTAATATCCAGCTTCTCGACCCAACTAGCAGGCATGTCCAGATGCTTCTCAGTGTCAACTGCGGATTTCTTCTCTGATTGGTCAATTCCGACCATCTGTCGCCGGGTGTATGGCTCACCAGGTAGGAGATGCTCCCAGCAAGCGATATTAGTGACGTCATAGTCGAGAGAGGCCAGACCTTCTTTGTCATCTTGGAGATTGACCTAGTTAGAGAATACAGTGAGTAAAGACTGCACTTCGCTACCTATCTCAGTAAACGTGCATTCTACCTGTCTGATCATGCATCAATATCGCTTGTGAAATATTACCATCTACAAGTTGTCTTTGTACTATCTGCATTGCGAGCTGCAAGCGAAGTTCGCATGACGTATTTAATCAGCAAGGTCTAACAAGTTACTTCCGGGGAGTTATCCTGGGGTATTACACCTATACTAGTAATAGATACATAAGTGTGCTTCTTTGTAGAAATGGAGAATCTATACGATGAATTTCGCTATCCGCACCAATAATTCTCGCTAAATGAAATGTAACTGTGTGATTTTCAAGTGAAGGCCATTGCAGTGTGGGCTATTTTTAGTTTCTTCTGTTTTGTGGGTTCTTCTCCCACTACCTAAAACCTATACTTAGTAATAATATACCAGTAATACAATATTAAAGTTAGTTTTAACAGTAACTGCACAGGAATGGAATTCTTTGCCGTCATCTCTGTTTCCTGAGACCTACAATCTTAGAATTTTCAAGGCTAGAGTGAATAGATATCTTCTAGATTGACGAGTTCCATCCGTCGCTTAATATCTGGCGAGTTGGTGGTCAATCGTAGATCTATCTTGCATTAAAAAAAACAATAAAATCTATGGAATGGCCTTTTACAGAAGTGAACAGCATACTTTCACCGCCTTTATCAATTCTTCTTGATTATTGAGCATCGTTAGAATTTTTTCTCTCTCTTCTCCAACTAAGAGAGCAAAACTGGACTCTTCTACCTAGCCAGCTATATGGCTGCTTTATAATGGAGCGCTGCCACGGACCTTAAATTTTTTGCGGAAAACAAAACTTAGTCAAGGTATTGAAGACAACAAGAAGTCTCCGAAAAATGTTAACAAAAATTACGTAATAATTCTCATGATTATAAATGCTCTCGATGTGTTGGTATTTCGGTGAGTCCAGGTCATATCTGTTGCCTTCGCTGGGCTCAATAAAGAACGGCTCCTCAATCTCCATGAGTCCTGGCAAGAGGAGCACCCACGCGTGAGTGCGCCATCCATCCATCTTATCTTCGGGGGGTAGCTCTAGCGCCTGAGGAAAAGGAAATCATCATCATCATTTCAATCATAAGAAAAACTGAAGTATTACGGGAGCGTCCAGTTGAGCCGGTAGGTTATAACTACATGCAGCATTATATCTAAACTGCAGAGTGTACCTATCTGGTATTTATTTAAGTCTTGAAAATAATGAAAACCCGTAGGATTTCACCCTTTCATTCGGATTCTTTGTCGAAGCATTATGATGTTCAGAGAGTGTACTATTTGCCGCCTATTGAAAGATTAGTCATAGTAATATGGTAATTTTTCAATATGTTTGTACAATGTGGTCTTATAATAAACAGTTATATATCTATCTATTTGTTCCTTACCGCAATCTTATTGCGACGCTTAGCCTCTGCCTTCTCAATGTCTGCCTTCGCTTTATCAGCTTCCTTCTTCTCCATCTCTGCCTGATACTTGGAAGTAAAGTCTGGAAGGGGGACGAGGCGATAACGTGGTTCCTCCTCGGGTGGTGGGGTTTCCACGATCACCTGAAGAATAAATATTTATCAGAGCCTTTAAATATATATTTTTTTAGAAGAAGTTGGTTGGATGGGTTTAGGAAGATGGAGAGGATGGTTGGACAGCAGAGGTTCAGAGCTAATGGAATACACATTCCCTCTGCTGTCCTTAAGGAGGTGAGGATATGAAGGTTGATGAGTCAAACTCGCTTCATATCTCCCACCAATTGGTTTGGAAAAAGTGGAAGAGGGTTGTGGGTTAAATATATAATAGGAAAGCGATGAATAATGCATATTAGTAAAAATATTAGTATAAACTACCTTTGCCTCATCAGGTACATCAGGGCATGTAGTTCTGTACAGTATGTTCATGCAGGTGTCTGTTTGAGCACATCCGACCACCTCGTATGTGTCATACCCCGCGTAGGTGTCCAATCAGCCACGAGACACACACGTGGCTTATTTCTAAGGAGTTGCCACTGTGACGGTTGATATAATATATCAACCGTCACAGTTGTACTATATTATAGTACAAGTAAATAGAAAAGTATAAATAGTTGCACGAAGTTACCTCTGTCTCATCAGGCACATCAGGGCACGGAGTTCTATATAGTATGTTCATGCAGGTGTCTCTTTGAGCACATCCGACCACCACGTATGCGTCATATCCCGCTCCAATCAGCCACGACACGCACACATGGCATATTTCGAAGGGGTTGCCGCTACGACGGACGATACAGGTGTATGGGGACATCAGGCGCTCTGGCTGGAATCAATCGTAACACAACGAATCTATATATAATTTTACATAATCTTTCAATAATGTACAAATTAATTGATCAAATCAGTCATTCAAAAATTTTTTAGGGTTCCGTACTTAAATGGTTTTAAAAGCCTGCATGACCTCTGCTCTATCTCTATGCGACTGCTGTATTCTTCCAACCGTTATAAATAGCTATTTGTCATTTTTAGAGGATATGTTATAATATTAAAGTGAACTTATTAACATTACAACATTTTATAATGTATATTTAGCTTGGCTCTACGAGTAGTGGACTTCATAAACATTAGGTAGAAAAGCATATTATGTCACTTTCAAGTTGTTCAATTAAAGTTCACGAGAACAAGCAAGGTATTCTCTTAAATAAACATTCAGGTCCTAAAGAAAAAAAAACGAATCGGTCAAATTTACTCTTGAGACCAAATGCGTAGGCCGATTTTGATGAATGGAATATCGTTAGATTCGTACCTGTTGCGCAAGTGCTACTGGACTACATTTTTTATAATTGTAACTATGTAGTTAAGTAGTTACAAATATAAAAAAATGCCGAATTTTTGGCGCCAAAATATATGTCTAAAAAAGCTCCCAAGCCTATCGAGTGATCAAAATAAAAAGTTATGAAATAAAGCGAAAAATAAAAGATATAGAAAAAACCTCCCAAAAAATAAGAAAATGAAATTCACAAAAGCAAAATCGATTTGTTTCTATAGCACCAACAGAAGACTGAGGAGCTTTGAAAGCTCGTAGTCAATTGAGTTCCGGAAAAACTCAATAGATGGCGTTAGGCGCTCACATGTAACCAAGAAAGTTTTATCACAGAAATATTAATGCATGTAACGGATGAAGAACTAATGAGGGCGCTCATGTCCTTATTTTGTTCGAGAACAAGGGCATTGCTGTTCTTATTTCATTTATTATGTTCGATTGGGACGTTAGTTCCCATTTTTGACACAATAACTGTATCCAAAGAGATTCTAACAGAATGTATGTTTTCATTCCGCACTTCATACATACTTTTGTTATAGTTAGGTAATAACGCGAACGCTTACTGCGTACTTGTCCATACAAGATGAGGAAACTAATTTTTATCCCTGAACAATTGATTTCGATGTTTTTTTTTTTAATTTGATATCATATAACTATAACTAGATTCCAGGTATGATTTAATTTAAAAAAAAAGTATGTTAATTATACCTTTAAACTTTAAAGGGAAAAAGTCAAGTGCAGATACCAACGCATCTTCCTTTTTCTTCTGTAATTTTTTTTTTAAAGATTCATAGAATTCGCATAATATTTAGTTGCACTTGCAATATTTTTAATCAATTTGTAGATGTGTTTATATGTATTGTAAAATAATGGCAGTCCAATTTTAAAATAAGGCATTTATAAGTCACTAGTTGCTAATTACCCGACTACATAAGAAGGAAGGTAATGTTTTTCAAATGTTTGTATGTACAAATATATGTACGTAATATGACATGTATGTATGTGACTGATGTGGCATGACTGGCCTTGTAGCTCAGTTGGTAGCATATCTACCTGCTAAGCTGTAGGTCGTGGGTTCGATCCCCACCCAGGGCAAATATTTGTGGGATGAGCATGGATGTTTGTTCTGTGTCTGGGTGTTTCTATGTATCATATATACATATATATATTTACAACAAAAAAGTATATATGTATTCTATCAGCCATCAAGTTCTACTTAGTCTGGCCATAAATACTGTTACAGTTAAAAATAAGAAAGATATTACATTTGAATTTGGAATCTGTCATTTTTATACGATTGTTCATTGAGTTTTCTAATTTTGGCGCCAATACATTGTACAATATTTTGCGATATTAAAATGGAGTGGGGTGATAAAGAGAACCGAATCGCTGTGATTGCATTACACAAAGTTGGTATGGAGCCAAATGCAATTTTTAAAACTCTCCATACGCTTGGTATTAGTCAAATGTTTGTGTACCGGGCTATTAAAAGGTACAATGAGACCTCCTCTGTTTGTGACAGAAAAAAATTTGGCCGTCCACGTAGTGTTCGTACGAAAAAGGTGGTCAAAGCAGTAAGGGAAAGAATTCGAAGAAATCCTGTCCGAAAGCAAAAGATTTTATCTCGGGAGATGAAGATAGCACCCAGAACCATGTCGCGTATTTTAAAAGATGACTTAGGACTTGCAGCCTATAAGAGACGCACTGGTAATTTTTTAACTGATAATTTAAAAAAGAATAGGGTGGTAAAATCGAAACAACTACTGAAGCGGTACGCACACACGGTGCAGCGGCGCAGCGGTGGAGGTCACAGAAAAATTTTGTTTACGGATGAGAAAATCTTTACAATTGAGCAACATTTTAACAAACAAAATGACCGTATTTATGCTCAAAGCTCTAAGGAAGCTTCCCAATTAGTCGACAGAGTGCAACGTGGGCATTATCCGACTTCAGTGATGGTTTTGTGGGGTGTTATCTATGAAGGAGTGACTGAGCCATATTTTTGTGAAAAAGGTATCAAAACATCGGCACAAGTGTATCAAAATACCATTCTTGAGAAGGTAGTTAAGCCCCTTAACAACACCATGTTCAATAACCAAGTATGGTCCTTCCAACAAGACTCGGCGCCAGGTCATAAAGCTCGGTCCACGCAGTCTTGGTTGGAAGTGAACGTTTCGGACTTCATCAGAGCTGAAGACTGGCCGTCGTCTAGTCCTGATCTTAATCCGCTGGATTATGATTTATGGTCAGTTTTAGAGAGTATGGCTTGCTCTAAACGCCATGATAATTTGGAGTCCCTAAAACAATCCATACGATTGGCAGTGAAGAATTTTCCCATGGAAAGTGTGCGTGCTTCTATTGATAACTGGCCTCAACGTTTAAAGGACTGTATTACAGCCAATGGAGACCACTTCGAATAAGCTTTTATATTTTAAATTGATTTATATTTATGTATTAAACTAACACACTGTAAAAGTAATAAATATTATTTGCAATAAAAAAATAATTTTTTTCTTCGTGACAATATTTATGGCAAGACTAGGTATAGTACAAGCCGTGCTTAGTTTGAGCTAGATAGTGTTGTGTGAAATGTCTCCAAATATTTATTTATTTATGTATTTCTATATTATTTCCTACTGCCAAAACGGCTTGACCGATTTTGATGTACGAGGTGTCGTTAGATTTGTCTTCACTCCTTGAGTATCATATACTATATTTTTTGTAATAATTATATTGCAACTTTCGCAATATAAAAAATGTGTTTTTTCCTAACCTCCAATGAGGTTTTTCGTAACAAATAAGTGGTTTTACTTAAACTATTCTGAATAATGTTCATTTACATGAATTATACAAAAAAGTACACTCAACAGCAATATCAAGCGCAACGCCAACTTAAATTACAGTACGAAAATCGCTGTTATACAGTCGGGTATTTTGTTTTTCTTTTATTATAATATGCACTTGTCAACTAATTTACAACGAATTTAAAAGTAAAAATTCTAATATGTACTCATTGAAAGGTTAATTGACATGGTTAAATCGATTCGATTATCTTTGTTTAGAAATGATCGCAGTTCCCACTCTAAATTTATTTTTACATAAAAAAACCAGACAAGTGCGAGTCAGGCTCGCCCTCCGAGGATTCCGTACAAACTAGTAGATAAAAGGTAAATCATATTTTTTTTTTATTTCTCTTCTTATAGCGAAAAATATACATCGTAAAAATATTTAAAAACCTGTTTTAACTTATACTAATTAAGCTATTTCTTATGATACCCCACATAATACGGTTAAAGAACTTTAAAATTTGGACCCTCATTCCTTGCGTAAAGACACTATTTTTTTGTGATTAAATTAAAAATGACCAGTTTTCGTCTGTTTTCCTATTTGTGTACATATATGTGTACACAATGCTTCTTGCCAAATTTCATCGGGATGATAGGTTTTGATTCCCTTGCGAGTGTCGAAATGTGCGTTTTTACGACATATTCGCCTGTAACTTTTTTTTACGAAAACTGAGAAATTTGATTTTTCTTTCCGCAGCAAGATACTATCTGCGTATATAGTTTTAATTTCAACACGATACCTTCACACCTTTGACACCCGGACGGACGGACAGACAGACAGATGGACAGACGGACAACAAAGTGATCCTATAAGGGTTCCGTTTTATTTCTTTTGAGCTACGGAACCCTAAGAAACACTGTTTTTTTTTCAGAATTTAGAAAAACTGAACGTGCTTTTCATAAGTCATGGATTTTTATATGAACTCAGATCTCTATTTTCAGCAAAGCCAAAGGCCAAAGGGAGCCCAAACTGATAAGAAAGTCAAAACGAATTATACTGGCAGGTCAACACCTGCAGGGCAAGCGTAGAACGTAGACAAATAGTCTTTCAGAGGAAATAATGTACTATAAATTTATAATAATAGGAGTATGTACTGACATTGACAACTGACATAACAACGTGGATAGAAACTGTTCATCCACCTTCCATTGGGGCAGTCAACAATAAATAAATTACAACACAATTTAACCAGCCAGTACATTTAAAAGTAGTTAGCCCAGCTACAAAGATCCAAATATCCAGATTCAAAGTGCACAAATCACAAATTAACGACGAAAGGGTTCTGTTCTGTTATCAACAAAACAAACAGAAAAAGAAAACTTTTCCCGCCGTTTTGTTACCACAGATTCATAATCTATTGTAGGCAGTGAGGGACGTGGGTGCAGGGCGCGGGCGAGGGGCGAGGGGTGGTACGCCACCCAACAAATTGAATCTAAAGTTGGGCGAAAACAAAGTCCTTATCCACAACTTTTGCCGCGACTCTCACTTTTCACTGAAAACTTTTCAACACTTTTACTGGCAGTTTTCTTTTAGTTTTGATACTTTATAATAATAAAATCAAGATATGAAGGTTGAAAAGTCTTAGTTTGGAACGAATTACTATATTAAGAAGATTATCAAGCACATACTGAATACAATTGTTTCAAGGAGTTTGAGCTCGCGAAGTTTACTTTTTATAAGTAGGTAAGTATTTGTTTACATACCATTTAGAATTGATTGCCTATGGGGCCGTAAAGTTCTCGAGGTAAGTCCATGCTCTGGCAATCTCAGAGTAGGAAGACCAGCCGCATGGTGGACAGATAAACTCATAAAAGTGGTAGAAAGACGCTGGATGCAAGCTGCTTCCATCAGGTTTTTTTTTCGAAATCCTTGACTTCGGCTTATGTACAGCAGTGGACTGCTTGTGGCTGATTGATGATGATGATGAAGTACTTATTTGAAATTATTTTTCAGAAATTAGTAAGTACTAAATATTTCTGTGTAAATAAATGACCAAGTGCGTGTCGTACCACGTGCAATGTAGGGTTCCGTAGTTACCTACATATTATCATAATTTATAATAAATAAATTAATAAAATATATGTACGTTCACAGTGATATTCACTAAAGCAGTCTACTGACTGCTATAATGACTAACTGCAAATGGCCGAGACCGAAAATGGCTTATGTTTTACAAAAAATAAAGTAACAAATGTCCGAGGTTATTATATTTGTGAACGTACCGGCTAGAAATTATATTTTATGATGTATGTTCCTTCAATATATATAAAATTACACAGTTTCTATGTACACAAACGCACGCTCCAGCTTTGTTGGGTATATATACCTAATATTCAGTGCAAAAGCAAAGCAAGCTCTACAGAACACCGCAGAGCTAGCGTAAATTAGAACGCGCTACGTTCCTAGCTTTGAGTTGCGCTTGACCAAGCGTACTCGGATTTCGAACAAGACGGCCGGGGCCGCACTAGAGACGTGGCTCGGGCTTGCATGTCGTTATCGATACAAGACTCGCGAGTATCGATTCGAGAGGCGGGTCCGGCAGGGGGAGGGTGGCAACGACGCCGCGTACGGACTACGGACGCCACTCATGCGATACCGTGCTGTGCTTCTAATTGAACGTGCGGGGACAATTTCTATCGATAGTCGATAAAAATTGTGGTTGAATATAAAGTAACAAAAAAAAAAAAACAATTAATTATGTTACGTGTGTACAATTTACAAACCAAATAATGGTAGTTACAATGCCATGACACTTGTTGCTAGCTTCAAACCCGCGCAGGAAAACATGACGAAATCAGCATGCTGCCCTGTCCCGTTCCACAGGCCTGAGGAACTTTTTAATTTTAATAACAATAAGTGATCACAGAGATCATGGGAGATGCTTTTACTTATCTATAAATAATTATTTCACAATAAAAAAAACAATTTAATATAAAGAAAACTACAGAACAGAACAAAACAGAAGAACTTCAGGAATTAGGCCCAACATGGGATTCCAAAAATTCATGTATTAAGTTACAAGTCCGTGTTTAGGTCACAGAAATTCATATGAACACTCTTATGAAGTGTGTATTTTTCAACTCAGTCGATTGAGTAGATTCGTAACAAATTGGCTATGACAGACGCGACAGACAACAGGGCGTATCCTAAAAGTGATTTGTTTTTCATTTTTAAGTACGAAATCGTAAAAATCCCTTCCAGTATGTAAATACTCGTAACTTTGTTGCACAGGTACACGATATCTTTTATCCATTTAACTATTAATAAAATCACGGTAAAGCATTAAAGGACAAATTTACTGTCCGTAGCTATTGTCCCATATTATTTACTTTTTACTCGGGGCTTTGAACAAGCTCAAACAAAAAAACAAAAAATAGAGCTCTAGCTTACAAAACACCGCACCGAGAATTCTAGAGCGCACATTAGGTAGTCTTTGTGACTGCCTGGACTCGTGAATTTTTTATCGACAAATAAAAATAAATATACGGCAAACGACCGCAGCGCAAATGGGAGCGCTCTCGAAGAACGGCAGTCCGCGCGAGTGATTTGCGCCACCCGCCGACGTTGCCGCCGCGCGGTCGCGACGCGAGATAGTGATGGGTAGATTTTTTATTAATTTTTTTTATCGACATCGATTATAGTTTAATATAATGATTATAGAATGATTGAACGTTGATTTGTATAAGTATTTTCTTAAATTTAATTAAATATTTATAGTAGACAAACAAATAAAGTGTTCACAACAGCAGGCAGCGTTGAGCGACGTTTGGCTGTGGTAGTTGTTAGAACATGTCAATGTTTATGTCAACAACTCCTTTTGCAGGATCGTTGAGAGCTCTCCATGTAGGGCAAACAAAGGAGCGTTATCGTCAAGGCGGCACTGGCGGCGTCGCCCTCCCGCCGGGCCGCGTGTCCGTGGCGACGGCCGGCCGGCAGCGCCGCGGGCCCGGCCGCGGATCGATATCGCTCGAGATCTCTCGGCCTACGCGCCCGCCTCGCCGGCCGGCCATTTGCCTACCTCGACGCCTCGGGCTCGTGTGTACATAACCCGCCACCCACCACCCTGCCGATACACCCCCGCAGATTACCGCCTACAAAGCAAACTTCATTGGTACGTGCATGCAATATGCGCAAGGAGGCCGAATTGCGCCTCGGCCTACTCGGCCAGATTGCTTCGATATCCTAGCTGGAATATGGTCCATTGCATCCTCCTATCTGAACTAGAGGTGTCTCTGTTTCAAACGACGCCGTTCCGAAGCCTGTCTCTATGGGCTCAATCATAATTACCCGAGCTCGCCGAGTGTGCTCGCTGTATTGTCCATGACATATAGTTTCTCTTATGACTAAATAATGTTAATTTACATAAATATACCAATTTACATGGCATTTGATATGGATAGCTTATACTGTAGAATAACACATAGCTTATTTTATACTGCTTATTAGCTTATTAGCTTATACTGTAGAATAACACATAACTATCCTGCAGGATAGCTGGTGTAACCTCGAGGCGCAGCTATTTAAAACTATAAGATTTACAAAATTAAGCAGGATCTACAGCAATGTTATTACCCGTTAATATAATCTATTATGTATGTATAACCCTGACTGTCTGTTTGTTACTTTTCTACGATCAATCGGTTTATTCGATCACTAAGAAAGGTGCAAATAAAATTGAGAACCTAAAAAGAGACATACAATTTTCATCATCATTATCGTAGTTTTTAATCACTAAGCGGGGTGGTACATAACTACTATAAACGTTTAATTTAATTTTTGTGCTTAACTTTCTATAAATTCTAGTTCTATAAATTCCTTAATTACCCAACAACCTAAGCCAAGTAAAAAAAACTCTACCAACGTTGTATTCGGATAAAGTTTGGCGCATGCAATAGTGGCGTAAAGTTCGCGGAGTACGAACTATATGTAAATGTGGACTTTCCCTCTTTCCGGCAGAACCGAGGACGCAGTGGGACTTTTATAGGGTTACTATGAAGTTATGGAATTAATCATTCTATATTTATTATGACACATTGACACGTTAAAGTAAAATCGTAAGTTAATTTGTGAAAAAATCTTTAAATATCATCATTTCTGCCACAAGAAGTCCGCTGCTGGGCATAGACCTTCCACATGGATTTCCAAAAAGATACTGGAAGCGGCTTGTATCCAGCACATCTTCCTGCCACTTGTATGAGGTCTAATGTCTACCTTGTGGCTGGTTTTTCTAGGCTGCGCTTGCTGGTGCGTGGTCTCTACTCGAGAAGTTTTCAGTCCCATCATCCGTCAGTTCTAGGTCCTACGTGCTCTGCACACTGCCACTGCAACTTGTAAACCGTTGTGCTATATAAGTCATTATTACACGTCTCCGAATCTCTTCGTTTATGATTTGAACTCGCAGAGAGACCCCGAGCATAGCCCTCTTCATAGCTCGTTGCGTGACTTTGAGCTTAAAAAAAATGTTTAAATAAATTCATGTATATGGCAAAACGCAACGCAATCAACAGAAGTTACAATCCCGATGGTATATTTATTTGACTTTACTAGTGAATATGTTAAACTCTAATATACGGAGACCAAACCGTGTATGACAGCCCTAATAGCCTGCACTTGGCCGATTTACGAGCGCCGCTCGATTTCAATCCCAACTTGGCAGTATGTTATGTTTGATTACGGATGACACTGAACTTTCAGTAAGTTTACATATAAAATGGCTGCCTGACCAGTGAGATTTCGAAACTAAACTATTTTATAGACTAAAAATGTTATTTAAATTACTTATAAATATCATTTGATATTTTTTATTCGAGACAGGCTTGGGTATGTCCACTATTTTTTTATTTATTAATTTAGTCTTGTCTTTTCGGTCTACGATGGAACGCGCTTGCCTAGAAGAAATCATTTTGCATAAGATTTTGTAAGACATAAGTTTTATGTATAGAATTAATCCATAGGAGAAAATCCTTAGTTAAGCTATAATAGTACGAACCTGAAAGCCATTATCCTCTTTCTAGCGAGTCGAGTAAAAAAGTAGCAAACAGAATGAATTTGTGTATGAAAAGAAACAATTATATAAATTAAAAAAATGTTTACAAGCTACATAATATAAGAAAGTCCTTCTCATTTCAATATAATTTTCTTGTAAGTACTTTAAATTCCCTAAATTGTTAATTAAAATTTTTAGGAAATAAGATATTTATGTGTTCAAAATTTCAGAGATCTATAGTATAAAAAATAAAAAAAAACTGTCTTTGTCCATTGTCCATTAATGTTTTCAAAAACGTGCCCACGTGAACTTCCCGCTACCGCGTATAATTAGAGCGAACGTAATTCAATATTTACCCTCATTTTTGGTCCTTTTTCTAACGAGCTTCGTCTCAGCACAATTAAACACAAAAGCTACATCATTATACGCGTATTGGGAGCCGACATCGGGAATTAACGAGGAAACCGACCGCCATAATAAACAGATCGAAAAATAAACAATAAAGAAGTGAATGAAATGAGTACGACGACTGAATGTGAATGAGGGGCGGAGGGAATATTTGAGCGTATTTCAATAAAGGCGCGACATCTTTAATCTAGGGATCGGGTAGGGGCATAAATCTTGCAAGTCCAGGCAGGGCAGCTCAGGGTTGTAGATACATATATAGGTATAGGTAAGTTGAGGGTACTTCGGTGTTCGAGTTTTGAATCATTTAGCGCGGTGCGGCTCGAGCGGCCGCGCGACTTCCGTCCGGCACGTGCCGAGCGGCCCCCGCCTCGCCGCCGGCGAGCCCCGCTCACGCCCGCGTGCCACCCGCACCCGCGCTCGCGTCTGTCTTGTCGAGACAAAGGGGCGATAGTGATGGGGTTGTTTCGATGAATTCCGTCAAATGTCGATACCTACACTACACCATATTTTTTATATGGACAAAAATAGTAAAAAAAAATGGTTTTTGTTATCTCATACCTTGATAACCTCCTTCTTTTTGGAAATCGGTTAAAAATAGAATTATTTGCCTGTCAACTCATCTGAACTTCAGCAGTGCGATTTACGATGGAAACCGATTCCGTAGTAATTTAAAGATACCCGAAGCTATCTATTGGAACATAGATTATATCGTTTTAGCAGTTCATTCGATAAAATGGGGTTATAAATCGGGGTTGTCATTACCCCCAACCGACTGACCCGCGAGTCGATCGGTTTGGGATATTGGAACATCTTGAAATGACGTTGCTTTTTCGTGCTTCTAGTCGGTCAATACAAAAAGGTATGCAGGAATAAACTCCTTATTAAGACAATGGTAACATTTAACTGACAATCTGATATGCGTCGTTTCGCTCCTCCTAATATGTGTGTACATATATTTTTCTTAATATCTCTGCTAATTGTTTTTAAACACGAAATTCGGTAGAACAATTAAGACATGTTTTTAGATTAATAACAACACGGTTGTTTAAGACCCGACTTTAGTATATCATCACACAAGAGACTTTTCGTACGAAATAGGAAAAATACTCTTCTCGCCTGATCGTTAGTGACGATGTGTCCAACAATTAATTCATTACATTTAGTCTTGAAATTATAATTTCAAGATTGTATTTAAAAAAAAAAAAAACTAAATATGAAAAGCTTCACTCATGTGGAGTAGGCATCTAGAAAGGATAACCGAAGATGTATGATAGACCGAATTCTTTATATACAGGTTTTTGGTATTTATGATAAATAAGTGCTAGTATAGCGACTTCGTAATTGTCCTACAGTGGAATGGGGACTTGCTCATCTCACTGTTCATTCAGCATAGGTATTAAAAATGTTTGATCTTCATTTAGGCTACGTCTTTGTTCAGTTATAAAAATATGAATATCGATAACAATGAAAAGTGCCTCATGCCTAGAGCACGACGTCCGAGCTGCCTCTAATTTGAATTCACGGAGACTCCGCGACGCGTCCGCCGCGTCGGCCGCGCCCGACTTAATGAATCGCGAGGGGGTGCCACCCGGCCACCCGTGCCACCCGGGGCCACCGGGGGGCGATCGGACGGCCACCGCATCCTCCGCGCGGATAAGTGACGCCCGTGTTGCTCGCCACATAGCTGGCCTTATGTACTGCGGCACATAGCCACCGGCCTGTACCTACGTAACGCTCGCCAAATTTATGTCCCGCACATGTCTAGAGACCGCGGTGGCGTACCTTCAGAGGGATTTTGTGTGTTTACGTCCAAACGGCCACCAAAGATATTCGAGACGGAATTTCCCTCGGACCCTTATTGATGAGGCGCGCTCTACGCTGCGGGCTCGCTAATCCCGTCCTCACGAATATGAGCACATACAATTCAGAAATATCTTCATCATTATCTCGGTATTTGTGAGGCACATTCGAGCAGAAATGGGCATTTCGCTTAAGGTTAATCGAGGCGAAGGGTTTTGCATAAAATAAAATGCAAATGAGCGTTGCCTGAACTGTGGAGATGCCTCGAGCAACACACAACTGCTTTTGTTCGAATCCAAGTCGACTGTAAACAAAAACTTGCTAATGGGCAATTATGCAAATAGCGGGCTCGTGATGACCAATCAAAACGCAGTAAATTATTCAGGAGATTCGAACTCGCTCGAGGCCGCGGTGTTTCGGTGATATCGATATCTCTGCCGGATGCTCAAATTGAAGGGTAGCTATCGGAATCAAATTAAATTAAATGTAAATCAATATTTTATCAAGTTTATTAATTGATTTATTATCAAATGCACAAAAATATAGCGCAATTAATGCAGAAAAATAATATTATAAAATATGTATTTAGGTAATTAGAAGTTGAAAATAGTATAAAGTGATAATGCATTAAATGTATCTTGACATATTTTTTTAAATCCATTTATGATTAAGAGATCACCATAATATATAATTATCAAAAAAAAAACTCTCCCCTTTCACACCCACAATGTAGATAGAAGCGATCCGGGAGTGCGTCGAGCTCGCGGGCGTGGGAGCCGCGCACCTCACGCTCGCGATTATCATCGATAATCACGCGATATCGATAACATGCAATATCGATAAACGAGGCATCTTTTGTTTCTGGTTCGATTATATAGTGAACATTACCCATGCTTTAACGCAATGCAATGTCAATATTGCCATTAAATAAAATTGTTGCAATAATTTTATATATGTAATTTAGACAAAGTGCGTCAAAAATAAGTAAATAAAAATAAGTTCAATTCAGTCTTAACATCAGGCGAGTTAGTGGTCAATCGTAGATCTACATATATATAACATAAAAAAGACGAGTTAGCGGCGAAGCGCAAAAAAACAGATTAAAAGAAAAAAAAAAAAAACGAATAAAGAAAATTTATTAAGTCATTATTATTTATTCATCAATTTAGTACATTTCAGTACACTTTTGAAATGAGATTAATCTGTAATGAATAAAGTAATAACAGTAATTGAATACATTTATGTAAGCTGTTTTTGATCAGGGGCGCTAGTATTTTGATATTAGATGTTTCAATTTTATTTACAAAGACCATGAATAACAAGTATCTATATTAAAAGAAAAACAAAATACCCGACTGCAGAAAATCAGCTTTGCACTTACGATTTCCTTACGCTTGATATGCTGTTGAGTGTACGTTTTTGTTGAGAGAATATGCGTAAAATCACTGTAAAATATTATCAATGCTCATTATTTAGATTAATTCTAGTAAAATGACTTGTCTAAAACGAAAAAGTTCGTTGAAGGTTCCACATCAAAATCTATCAAGCCGTTTAGGCTGTAGGCGATCACATATAAACATACATATACAAACATGTAAATTCACTCGAAAAACATAACCCTCCTTCTTCCGCAGTCGGGTAAAAAAGTATTTTCTTTTTGAATGAAGTATTAAATATTTAAAAGACGAATCAAATAACATCTTGCACAAATGAATCGGTTAAGCCTTGTAGGCTAAAAGAGGTAACTAATGTAGAAATAGATGCGAAAAACATTAATCTTCTTGTTGTAGGCGGGTAAAAAGATATTTCAGAGCTTTTTTTAAGGCTCCAAATTTATATGTCAGCCAACGTTTAAAACATAGTCAAGTGACAGATTTGTTCGATAAGCATGCGAGATATCGATTTCCCGCATGCATGCTGTCGTCCCGCACTAATGCGCAGGAATGACCGCGGATTACGTATTCTCAGGCCCTATCGAGCCCTAACGTCGCGACCGACCGGCGAGAAAATGACGCATCGCGTGATGTCGTGTGCTATAGTCATAAATGTTAATGAGCAATTTTGGACAATTTATTGACTTGATCCTGGTGGTTACATATTTTGAAAATATCATATTCTCCCTTAGACTTCTGTAAATACCCCAAGTGTATGTACCTAGTGTATGTACTAGCGTGTCAACAAGTACGATAAAAAGATTGTAGTTGACGACCAAGATTTATTTAATTTCAGGTGATATACATATACTTCCGATTCGATATTTTGTCAACTACTACTACACTACTACTACTAGCCTACAAGCGCTTAGCGCGCGGATGCATTGGGTTGAATAGATATCGCGCGGATCGAACATTCCAACCCAAAATCGTTTATGTGACGTCGTGACGTCACAGTCGGTATAAAAAATGGGGCACGCAAGGTTTTCATATAAATAAAGTCGCATGTTGATTGCCGGCAACTTCAAACGGTGAAGGAAAACATCGTGAGGAAACCTACATGTCTGAGAGTTCTCAATGATCTTGAAGATGTGTGTAGTCTGCCAACCCGCACTTGGCCAGCGTGGCAGACTATGGCCTAACCCTTCTCACAATGAGAAGATGGCCCGTTCCCAGCAGTGGGACAGTTTGTACAAACAGGGCTGATAAAAGAAAGAAAAAAAAAAGTCGCATGCTCCATCTACTATGTCTGTGTATTCTACTATCATTCTTCAGCTATCTCATACGCATCCTACTATCGCTTAAGTAGTTCATATTATCATTTTGTCACTTAAAATTTTTTGCGTTTTGAATATTTATTTATATTAAGTACTTAAGTACACCTGTGTCGTGTCCGAACCGTCGTATTTATTAGATGTGCATTAACAGTGGTCACGGGCTGATTGCTGTTTTTATAGATTTTTGTTCTGAAATACAAACTATATGCACCCAATTATTAAAAATGCAAATAATTAAGAAGATAGGTACCATTTTCACGTAATTTGATGGTATTTTTTTCTTTTATTTTCAGTTTTCAAGTTTGATGATGATGTATGTAGCCTATCTCCCATAAATAACCACTCTCACAGCTCCAATTGTAATATTTGGGCTTATTATCTAAAGAGATTCTAAAATTATCTTCTCTGCCACGCACTGATCCAAGCATTCAATTACTAAAAGCAGACCTTGAATGGAGCGAAACCGAGTGCGTCTGTTCACATTTTCGCAAAACGAGTGTAAATCGCACCGGCTGGTTAACTGGCTAGCTGGCTGTAACCGGATCAAACTGGATGTTTTGTTACATAACAACACAGCCCTCTGGCGAGGAGTGCCGGCAACAGGTGGTCACATTTACAGTTATTTTATAGCGCGACGTCAAGTCTCAATGTCTGCTGTTACGAATGTAGGTCTGTATTGTTTCGCACTTTCAGACAATAAAAGTTACGGAGGCGTTTAGAGTAAACTTCGAGGAGAATTTCAGTAAGTACTTTATAAACGGTATTGTTCTTCTAAAAAGTAACTTTAATGCCTAACTTATTCATTCTTTTAACTTTTTTTGCAATACCAATCAGCAAAATTATTTGATTAAGTAAGATTGGGAACTAAGTCACAACATATTAAGTGTGCGGTTCTCAAATTCTTGATAATGATTTAGTAATAGAAATACGATTTTAGAGGTTGTACGATACCCACTCTCAGTCATGCACTAGAAAGTATCTCAGTAATTTTACACACATTATTAATTTTACTACTAACATTAAATGTATATAAGTTTGAATTCGGTCATTTTTAACATTATATCCAAACCAGAATGTAAGTATACTAAAATGCATTTTAAAAACGAATCAATCTAACTGAATTACCTAAATGCAAATAACTTATTCTTATTTGTGTACGATGTACCACAATTTTTACTAAAAAAATACAGTGAGACTCACGAAATGAAGGCAAATTTAAAGACAATTCGCACGTGAGAATCGTTTAAGCCATTTTGTAAGAAAAAGGAAAACAATTAAAAATTAATAAAAAACTATAGTGGTAAGGTGCACGAGAACGAGCGATATTATGTATATATATAAGTATATATATATATTATTCGTGCACTTATATGCACATTGCGTTTGTGTCATACAAAAACATGATATGTAGGTACAAAACAAAAACAACCAAAGGCCGCGTGTAATTGAGACTTGCAATACTATAATAATAGTAGCAGTATTAATCCACGTGTAATAATCCCGGTATGCACCAGTATCGCTGTGTGCCTTTGAGTTCCCAAACTCCCCGATAATACCCTCATTGTGATGCCGCGAGTCGCGACATCCGAGCCACAGATAAGGCAATAGTTACCCCTGTGGGACGGGAGAGTGCGCGTGCGACGCTCCACCAAACATCCGCTAGGAGTGTGAAAGATTTTTATCGATATCGATAAAACTGATTACTACCTATATTAGATACTACTTATTTGGATTAAATCGTAAAAGAATGAACATGTGGTTTAACGAAATTAAATCAGAAAAACTTATTATTTTCTCAATAAAACTTATTACATATTTATTAATGTGACTGAAAGTATTTAGTAATGTGAGGTAATAAACCTATACCAATCCGACTCTGAAGTAGGATCGGATTTGAACTTTCTCGAAATGGAATCGTTTTTCCTCGTGAACTTTTGTATGCGACTAATTTTGAGTTCAAATATCGATATCGATAACTGAGCCAGCATGACAGCACTAGTCTTACGCGGTGGTTTCACCCGCTCGCGTGAGGTCCCCAGGCTCCAACGCCTGCGCCTGCGCGGGCGGTACCGCGATACGATCGCCGCGAATGCGCGACCACATCCGCCCTCGCCTCCCGCGTGACCGCTGCGCACACGCAAGCTGCGTCTTCCGCTCGCGGTCATGGCGATTGTCACGAGGTCATGCGACCGAACATATGGGAGCGGATGTTATGCAAAATGCAACCTGGGCAAGTTATGCAAGAATGTGATATACATGTACACTATAAACAATTTAAAGAATAGGCATGTCACGTTCCTTCCTCACACGATGTCATACTTTGTTTTAATGTATTAAAAGTTTTTTATTTTATTTTTATCAGCCCCTAACATTTTACATGATAAAGAAAACATCAGTAATCCACATCATCTAAAAATCGTGCTGAATGCTGTGGTTTACTTTTAACTAATTTAAACCATTAAATTATATTCATGATTTGATTTTTAGAAAATATCTAAGACTAGTAATTAGACACTAACGATAAAATTACAGATTAAACCATCAAAAATTGTTATTTATTTATTTGTTTCTTTCAGAAAAATATCTGATATTGGAAATTAAAATGAAACAGTAAAACAAAAGATGTTGCTAATGATATCTGGAGAAAAAACGAAAAGGAGCTCAGCAACTGGTGGATACGCTGCCTAATACGTCCTTGACGTACGTTTAGTTTAACAAGGCTATCTAAAAGGTCAAACAAAAGAGGATAAAAACAAAAGAGCAGCAAATGATGCGTCAAATTCTTGGGTAATGTCAAGGTGGTTTTTTTGTTCACACTGAGGGGTGTGACGAGCAAATTTATGCAAATTGCAAATTGAGCAAATTGATTGATGTGAAATTGAGCGAGTTGATGGTCAGCCTCAAGCCTACTTATAAAAGCTTGATACTACCAAGACCTATTAATTTCAATAGTTCAAAATCACAAAGTGTGTGGCAGTGCACAGAGGTCATTACGAACTGATTATCTGAAAGTGCGGACAGTTTTTCTGCCAAGCTTCAACAAAGGGTGTCTACAAGATCCTCTCCGGAACCACTGATGTTGCAGTTGTCCATAGGCGACGGCTATCGCTTACTATCAGGCGAGGCGTCTGCTTTTTTCTTGCTCTTTCTAAATAAATTTAGGTTTCCTTACGATATTGTTCTTTACCGTTTGAAGTTGGTGGCAATCAACAATACGCATATAACTTCGAAAAGACAGACAGAGCTGCGTTCCGCGAGAGGAAACATCGTGAGGAAACGTACGTGTCTGAGAGTTCTTTATGTTCTTGACGATGTGTGAAGTCTGCCAACCCGTACTTAACTCTCTAATACCCTACCTATTCCATCTAATTCTAACCGTGGTTAGTCACGGTCAAATGTGGTGTCAAACAGCCTCATGTTCTTTATTGCTCTGCTTAACCCTGGAAAAATAAGCGCGATTTGATGTGTGCATTTCGATCTGGTATACCAATAAATTAACAAGAGCAAATGATTTCTTCTACCGAAACAGTGTAAAAAGCGGCACCTCCTGGATTAAAACTAATCAGTCAAAGGGCGCACCTGGCACCTGGGTCCGCCGCCCACGCGAAGGGAAGCCTACATAATCGTAAAATCGAACAAACACAAAGAGCTTGACGACTCACTTCGCTTCGCGTATCAACATCTCTTTTTTTACGTGGGGCGCACTAAAAGTTTCCGGAATGAATAAGAAAAAAATATTATTAAAGGTCAAAAATTAATTTATTGTTTCTCAAAATATTCTCCCTTTGCGTAAATGCACTTTTTCATTCGATTAAACCAATTTTGAAAACTTTTGTGCCACTCCTCCGTGCTGACCTCAGAAACGTGTTTTTCATACTCTTCGACAGCCTCTTCTGATGATGAAAATCGTTGACCGCGTAATTAGTTCTTAATTTTTGGGAACAGAAAAAAGTCACAAAGTGCCAGGTCGGGACTGTATATATGCAAGATGGCTCATAAGTTCTACGTTTTTCACCTTCAAAAATTCGTTTGTCTGTCTGGCCGTGTGGGAACTAGCATTGTCGTGGTGCAAGATGATACGGCGTTTACGGTTATTTTTACGGAGTTCATCAATAGTTTCCGGCAAACAAATGGTCGTGTACCAGTCACTAAGTATTCACGGTACAACGATTCTCTAAAGCAACAGTAGCCACGTGTCCAGTTTTATTAAAAAAGAAGCAATCGTCCGTTTATGTGCGCCGCTTTGGTTGGTTTCGGCTCATCTTGAAAGACCCATACGCTCTATTTCTGCTTTATTTTGGGATCGTAGCAATAAATCCATGTTTCGTCACCTGTTACTATGTCCCACACCAAATTTGACGCACCTTCGTTGAATCTGGTAAGCATGGCACTGCACCAAGTGACGTGATCCGTTTTTTGAGTATCGGTCAAATTGTGTGGGATCCACCGCTAGCACAGCTTTCTCACACCCAAATGTTTGTGTAGAATTGATTGTATTTAACTCATGCCTATGTCTAAGGATGCGCGAATCTCATGGTAGGTCACATGCCTGTCTGCATCATACGGCGCACAGCATCGATGTTTTTGTTTTCACAGCGGTGGACGGGCGACCATCGCGAGATTCGTCACTGAGATTGACACGACCGCGCTTGAATTCTGCTAACCAGCTATAAATAGTCGTGTTGCATGGTGCTTCATCGCCAAAAGCAGTTTGAAGCCGAGCGATGCTCTGTTGAGCTGTCAAATGACATTTAAAATCGTAGAAAATCATACTAAGAAAATTTTCCCGAGTTAAATCCATGTTAATGAAGACACGCAATTTTTAAAATGGCGCCACAATTGTAAAACAATTGACAGTCAGATGAAACAAACTGCATTCTGCAGCCAAGAGTTCCATTTTCAAATGTTGTAATTACTTTTTAAATATTGTTTATGTAAGTGGCCAGTTCCGGAAACTTTTAGTGTGACCTATTATTATAGAACAATGATTGACCACCAACTCGCCCGATGTTAAGCGACGATGTGGCCGAGGATGGAGCTCGTCGATCTAGAAGATATCTATTCACTCTAGCCTTGAAAATTCCAAGGCCAGCCAGAAGGCTTTTTGTGGACTACCGATATAAAAAATGTATTTTAAACATAGACAGAGGCAAAATAAACTTCATGTATAACCCTGTATACCCAGTCAGACTGAGTATACAGGGTTAGTTACCTACTTAACAAAACAAACTCCCTAGTGTCTGTTATTGGTCTATTCTACTCCCTTATTTGGAAGCAGCTTCAATGTGCGAAAAATCTACTTTGTCAAAATTATTTATTGTCATTATTAATTTCAAATGACTCGAGAGAGTAAAATAACGATTTCCCGGAAACAAGAATAACACCAGAAGTCCGAAAAAAAACGATGCAAAACCAGCATAACATTTCTATATCCTCCAAATATAATTATCGGAATTATGTTAAATTGAAAATAGCCAGGGTTCCGAAATATTCAGACTGCGACATCTATCTCTGTCTCGTATCTTGCTCTTACGCGTTCGTATGTCTATTACTAGTTAAAAACGTTAATTAAGCTAATAACACGACAAAAATAACGGAATAAGACTTATATTGAATTAGTCGTGTAATGTTCTTGTTTTTTTTTTGCCAAGCGCGGCGGACTTTTTCCTATAACGCAAAGGTACAAAAATTGCCAAATAATATTTTAGGACATAATTATGATATTAAATTATTAAAGAGCAGCAAACAAGTAGATAATTCGCTTGGTGGTAAGCGATGATCGTTGCTTGTGCAAATTTAAAGAAAGTTTAATTTATTTATTTTTAACAGATAACTGATCTATTAGGGTTCTGAATCCAAAGGGCAATAACGGGAGCCTATTACTGAGACTCCGCTGTCTGCCCGTCCGTCCGTCCGTCCGTCTGTCATCAGGCTGTATTTCATGAACCGTGATAGTTAGACAGTTGAAATTTCATCACAGATGATGTATTTCTGTTGCCGCTATAACAACAAATACTAAAAACAGAATAAAATAAATGTTTAAGGGGGCTCCCATACAACAAACGTGATTTTTTGCTCGATATTGATAACGGCAACAGGTAGACGCTAGAAATATTCGCTGAATATTGAGTTATATTATTCACTTTAAAAATAAATTATTGAATTAAAATAAAATTGATATTTAAGGGGGGCTCCCATACAACAAACGTGATTTTTTGCCGTTTTTATAGATAATGGTACGGGATCCTTCGTGCGCGAGTCCGACTCGCACTTGGCCGATTTTTTTAAATAGATTTGACCACTAACTTGCTAAGGTGATAGTTCTTATGAATGAATCAAAATTGAGGGCAAGAAGTTGAGGAGTGTAGCATACGCAATAGGGTGTTAAAGTTATGTGGTTAAAAGTAGAAAACGTTGGTGATTGTTAATTCTTTGTCCAACATACCTAATACCTGCTTAATAGTCCAGGAAATATAGAGTACTAATAATCATAATTATTATCTATTAATAAAATAATATAATAATCGCTTTTAGCGATAAAGCCGCCGTTGTTGCATTGCAGTAGTTTATTTTAAGTACTATGCAATCAACTAATTACTTTTAACCGATAGTACTATATATTTGTTGCATTATACCTAAATTGTTGTGGGTCTAGCCTAATTTAATAAATAAACCTATCTAATGAATAAATATATGTCTATGTAATATAAGTTAACTAATAATTGTACAAGTCTTGAAAGCTAGCGCCGCGTCTCGCGGGAGCCGCATATTTTTTAACCGTTTCGTCGGCACGAGCGTCCCACGTCCCACATCTGGGGTGGTGGGGGGGTTGAATCGACCCCCCACGGGCGGGGTGGGGTTAATTAGTCGCGAACGCGGTCCGACACTCCATCTAACTTGTTTCCTTCTTTATTTGCCCACTTGATACAAATGTGGGGAAATACTGACGCGTGTGTGAAGCCTTTGTAAGTTGCTATTGAAGGGGAGGCTGTTACCTCCACTCGAATTGAAAACAAATAGAAATG
The DNA here is from genome assembly GCA_947563715.1 of Lycia hirtaria. Lineage (NCBI taxonomy): Eukaryota > Metazoa > Arthropoda > Insecta > Lepidoptera > Geometridae > Lycia > Lycia hirtaria. The sequence goes on from OX387385.1 coordinate 11,477,111, forward strand.
AAAATTGGAACTTGAACGCAAAAATGGAAATATTAAGTATAGAGAATATGAATTTACAGATGATGCATAATAAACTCTCAAACAACAAATATTGACTCAGTAGTGCTCTTGATTAGGGATGTAATTGAAAAGCATTTCAAAACCGTCGTCCAATATACCTCAGTGCCTCAAGTCGAAAGTTTACCACCAGTGTGTGTTACCAGTGATGACATACAGCACTGAAACGTGGACCTTATAAGGAAGCTCCTCAAGATCAAGCAACGAGTTATGGAGAGAGCTATGCTATGGTTTTTGCGAGATCGAATCAGAAATGAAGAGAGCAGTAGACGTACGTAAGACACCCACATAGCACAGTGGATTAGCAAGTTGAAGTAGCAGTGGGCAGGGCACATAGCACGTAGAATTGATGGCCTATGGGGGCTGAAAAGTTCCCAAGTGGATACCACGCACCGGCAAGCGCAGCGTAGGAAGACCAGTCATAGGATGGACAGATAACCTCATACAAGTGGCGAGAAGATGGTTAATGCAAGCCGCTTCCAATCGGTCTTTTTAGAAATACATGGGGAGGCCTACTATGTCTAGCAGTGACCTTCTTGTGGCTGAGATGATGATGATGAAAGGTAATAATTTATGTACTTTCAGATTGGTTCCACAGAAATATCATATAATCGGTTAAGTAGTTTGGTTTTTAAAACGAAATAACTGGAGTAATATGTCATTGAAGTAACGAATTTGCGTATTTTGAAGTCGGTGGTTATAGTTTTTCAAACTATAATTTTTAGTTCTTATAATACAGTAGGATTTATTTTAATTGTACTTATTTGATGTACTTAACGGTGTTATGTAAAGAATTTAACTTTATAAATGTTATTATATTGTCTATGTCTATTTCTAAATGTATGTGAATGTTATGTAAATGGCGTTCTAATCAGAGCAGTAGCGTTGATTGCGCTGCAGAGCATACAAGAGAGAGATAGAGGCCGCAAAGCCACTACTAGCTACCCCGCTTTGCAGAAGTGGCTTTGGTATCTTTACACCGGGCCGTATCCGACACGGGCACATTTTGTTATCATGTCCGGGGTAACATCGATAAACATGATTGTGTAGATGAGACTTCCACGAGACATAACAGGTAACATTACAGTTACATGCAAAAAACTTCGTTTTACAAGTTTTTATTTAATTTTACCTGTCCCGCTGTTGGGCGATCAGTAGTCAAATTTTGCATATTACTATTGACCCGGTTTCTGACTGACATGAAACTGCGTGCATTATAAATATAAATCGGATGATAATTCTATGTACATAATATTATTTTAAGGCAAAGCTGATCAGATCTTGATTATTGATGAGAACTAAGATAGCCGAGTTTTTTTTTTTATTCGAAAATAGGTTAGCGCTTGACCGACAACTCACCGTTACGGTCTACGATGGAGCGCGCTTGTCTATTTATTCGTGATTTGAACACACCTAGATTAAGATACCTAGTTTAGGCACGAGCCCTAAACTCTATCTTTTGAACCTTCTTATAAAAAGGTATGTTCCCATATTACTCAAAGACCCCTGGACCGATTTGAAAAATGTTTTTTTGTTTGAAAAGAAATACTTCCCAGGAGGTCCCTTAGAAATTTTATCGAAATCGGTTCAGTATTTTGGTTTCTATAACAAAATAACTGGAAATATATATCATCCAAGTAAACGAATTGAGTATTTTGAATTCGTTTTTTTTTAGTTTTTTAAACGATTACTTGTACTAAATCATCTTGGATTCATAACCCATGATAAACAAGGATCTGAAAATGGAAACAGAAGATTACCACTGAAACTCCTTGACGGACTTTGCTAAGATAGTCATGTTTGTGCATATTTTAGTCATCGTAAATACTTATTATTGCATTAATAAAAACCTGTATCTAAAAAGTTTTTAGATTATCTTGTTTTATAGTAGGGATTAACCACAGGCTCAATAGCCTCATCACACTCCGTGAATATCGTGTATAAAACAACTGCTTCAATTTCCAATATAATTATTTGACACAGCGTCGTCGGCACTGAATAGATACGGTGTAAAGTCATGAATCAAGTTTAAGATAATCTCGCCGGGCGCCGAATGACCAGCGGCTGACGTCACTTATGGCCCAGTCGGTTATGGTCCAGTCGGTTATGGTCCAGTCGGTTATGGCCCAGCCAGTTACGGCCCAGTCAGCATTTATGCGAGGTTATAAACTCAACTAGGAGTTTGGAGCATGGAGATTTTGTGTTTAGAAGAGTACGTGATCGTTGTAAATACCTACATATAGATAAGTAAGTATTAAAACTAAAAGTTTCTTCAATTCTTTTACGTCATTTCAATACTTGGTCAATACTACTTGGTTTCAATACTTGGTTGGTGAGAAATAGAACCATTTATACATACGAATATCATATTAATTATTAACATGCTTTCACGTTTAAGTAAATAAATCTTGAAAATAAAAATAAAACTAACTAAAAATAGAACTAACTTTATTGTATGAACACTTTATATAATAAAATTAGTACTATAACAACGTACTAGATGGCGCTGTATACTCTTAAAACACACTAACGCTTCGTGTACGGCGCTTGTACATACAATAATGAACTTTAAATGCAGAATGTTAGAATAGGTTTCTGACTGTTCGTCTGACGATCCGACGCGAGTTTAACATTTTTTACCTATCCCAAAAATGCCAAACGCCGCTAAAGAAGTTTTCACTTCAAAAAACCACTGTTATTGTGAAATAGATATGAAATTTTGAGTATTTATGTAATATCGATGACAGTACATTAATTTAGTGCCATCGAGCTGACCTGATGCTGGAGCCAGGAAGCAGATATGGATCTATTTTATGGGTTGCTTCAGCTTGTTATTTTTTTTAACTATAATTTATTTATGGCATAAAGATTACTTCAAACATAGGCACCATGTTACGCTTGATATGTTGTCGAGCGTACTTCATTGTAAGAAAGTAGGTATGAGCAGTGCCGTTGTATTTTTTTTTTTACTGAACTGTTTAAGGTAATTGATTTACGTTCAACATCACCACACCATCTACCTAAACTATTTATTAATATACTTGCTATTGATAAAAAACGAACTTACCACGTTAAGTTCAGTGAATCAGATTTTTGGTTTGACGCGAGACGTGCGAACTAAGTCGCTGCAGCTAGTCTACAATAGACTAATGAAGGTCGTAAACGTAGACGGCGCAATTTTTTTAACAGTCTATTTGAAACCCGTGTCACCCTTCGCCTGCAGCCATACTGCTTTTAAAAGGGTACGGCGCTATTACCGATCGGTAAAACGTTTAAATATTAAATGTAAATTCAAAGTACCGATTGGTATTCCTTTCGGTTATTAGATAACTTAGTTGATTATTATTTATTTAAGGCATATTATGTCATGCTGAGCAAGTGGCAGGAAGACATTGGATGCAAGCTTCTTCGATGAGTCCACTGCTGGACATAGGCCTCCCCCATGGATTTCCAAAAAGACCGATGGAAGCGGCTTGCATCCAGCGTCTTCCCGCCACTTGTATGAGGAGTAACGATAGAATTTACCTCGTATTTTTTATTTTGCACCTTTGCTGTCGATGCAAATTATGTTTATATCTGTTAGTACTCGCGCGCCCTAGCTTCCCTAATTTTGGATGAGGCGTTCAGAATTATATGATTGACCAAATACACGTGCAAACATTTATCCCAATTCAACATTCACTAAAACGCTCATTACACGCGAATGGTTATATCTGCGCCTTTAGTAAGTTCGGGGTTGGGGTCTGCGAGACCCCGAGTCCCAGAGCCGCGGGGTCTGCCGGACCGCGCTAATGAAGGTGGATCTTCAAAGCGGTCTGTTGGACCCGCGTCGCCCGTCGCCCGCGGCCGTGCTGAATCTTTAAACGGGTCGCGGGAGGGTTACTACTACATTGTACGGAATTACGACAGACACGGCACCTAAAATATTCCTTTAAAATCGTGGTATAAAGCTGCTGCCGCGTGGTCTACATAGAAAATTTTAATTTTACTACCTATGCAGTTCTCCTCGCTTTTCATTTTCACATACCCATAACTTCAATATCAGTTTTTTTTGTCTTGACGACGACTTGTCGTTGAAAAAACATACGAACGCCAATCTGGTTGATCTAGCCCAGATTCACTTCGTTCGCTCAATCTTAGAGAAATAACTTTGTAATTTTGAACGTGATCGAGAAACAGACCTGCTCAAAGAAATATGTATAGATATATATGTATAGTATAAAATCTGTTCTAACCAAATTGACCAATCGTTTTTTTTGTAGAAGAGTAAAAGTCTCGCGTCAAGACGGTTGTTTATTATTTGTTTTTAGATATTTTAGTGCTAAGTAATTACTTTGTATAAAAAAAATGTAAATATAAAAATAAAATATACTTATAGATATATAACTTAGAGGGACAAATTTTCTAAAGTTTTCTAAGTATAAAAAAATATTTAAATATAAAAATAAAATATACTTATAGATATATAACTTAGAGGGTCAAGTTTTCTAAAGTTAAAACATACATTTATATCTAGCAAAAAATAAACATCGCACATTTAACAAGTGTCGTTTATCGCACGTGAAGCACAAACTTTAACAAAGCTATTTTCTTTGAGTATATAAAAAATCTGTGGCTACTTTATTGCTGAATGACAAGACGCGAGTCGATCGTCTATTTTAGAGTCTGTTTGGGAAGAAAACTAATATGACATTGAGGGCAATGCTGTGTTTATTGCATAATTTCGTTCAACGAGCAACAAATCGAGATCTCAGTTCCAATTTTTAGCACGAGTCACGACAGATAGTTCACTTAAAAAACCTCTAAGCGTCATGCTAGCGCAGTGCTATCCAAAACTTTGGACTTACCTAAACTGTTTAGGTATGTATGCTTTGTGAGTACATTCTACGTCACAACAGAATCTTAGATTTAGTTCAATGCACGCTTTCCACATGTCGGTCAACTTTCGGACAGATACGTAAATGGAAACTAAAATGTAGTTTGCATCGCGTGGGCAGATTTATATTCTATTGATTGTTGAGAAATAGGACTACGTGAATAAGCAAACGTAAGATTTGCAGAGAAAAGGTACCATTCATATTTAAATATATAAAATTCTTGTCTGATTGACTTATATACAGAATAGGCTAAGCACAGCTATTCCTAGGACTAGGAACATCCTTCTCAAAGTTTAGATATAGGCTAATAAAGGATTCTATATAATATAGCGAATAAAAATCAGAAACTGGCGCGTAAATTTTAAAAGGAACAGATCATTTACAGAATTCGTCTTTAAATAAATTTCTGTATGGGATTTCACTAAGATTTCATGACTGCTTAGGAAGGCAAAGGGAAGTCAGCGACAGAGCGAAATGGATGCAAGCTATTGAGAAGGCGAATAGGGAAGAAACATCTTAACAAAAGGACAGATATCAATAGAAATGACAGACAAAATATAAATGACAGATAGAAGAATGTTATTGAGAGAGCGAATAGGGAAGAAAACTTTTTGGCGAAAGAAGGCTAGAAACAGAGTGAAATGGACAAAGTCGTTGAGTAGGCGAATAGAGAAGATAACATCTAGCTAAGCGAAGAGAAGCCAGTGACAGAGCGAATGGAAGAAAACCGTTTAATAGGCAAATGGAATAGGGAAGAAAACATTTTGGCGAAGGGATACCAAAATAGCAAAATGGAAGAAAGTCATCGAGAGCTATCACCTATAAAGCTTCTAGAGCCGAAGAAAATAAGAATGTTGGTAAGCCAGTTGAGCATTATAAATATAGATTACATTTGGTAAAGCTACTACGCTATCCTTTTTTCATGATGTTATATTTAGCAGCGCAGGGGCCGTACCACAAGCGTTCTAGCTGTCTTAATTCTATATTATTTAACTCTTGTCTCGCTCTTTCTACAGAAGAGAGAGCAAGACAAAGGTCAATATTATTACGTATATTCCAGTAGCTTCATCACATTGTTGTAACTTGTACCACGGGTTGAAATTCGCCAACTACTTACTAAGCTATCGCTACAAACACTCACACCAAGCTATCGAGGTACCCTTCCAATAGTCATTGTCTATCCACAGTAAATATTGCATCTTAATCACCAGCCTCGGGTGTTTTACCTAAGTCCGAGACCTCGGTAAACAACCTCGCGTAACTGTATAGATATAATTTGTGTATATGTCGCTATTGAATGGAATCAGCCTTTTTATCCGACTTCCAAAATGGAGGAGTATCTCAATCCGGAATAATTTTTTTTATGTATAGGTTCCCCGATTACTCGAAGACCCCTACACCGATTAGAATTAATTTTTTTTTTGTTTGAAAGGGTATACTTACTTTACAGGTGGTCCCATAGAAAAATTATCAACATCGGTTCAGTATTTTGGTTTTTATAACTAAATAACTGGAAAAAATACATATATCATCCAAGTAAGTAGTTAAGATACATTTAAGTAAATCGAGAAAATACATACTCACAAGCCAATTTCTTAAAAAATACTGATTACTGAAAATTAACAATAATACCTATTTACAAATGATATAAAATCACTTTAAAAAAATTGCAGGTGCAAATGTAAGTAACCTTACGTAGGTATATATATCAATTCAAGTTCTCTCTCGATTTCTGAAAACGATCTCCAGACCCAAAGCTAAAAATTAAGGGTCATTCAATAAACATGTAAAAAAATCCAAAGCATCCGAACCCAAATACAACGGGGCCATTCTCCATAATATAGGAACATAAAGACAACCCAAGATAAAGGTCCGTACACACTGCGTAAGTACACGAAGCCGCAGGACACTCTCCCCACACGGACGCTATATCAATGTGTATACTTACAGACAGTACGCTAGCTTCTTAGATTTTATTCATATTGTAATATCACCACCACCGTCGCGTTAACTTATATATTTCTCTTTAATCATCTATAGGTTGTCTGGAAGAGACCGCTATTAGTGATAAGGTCGTCTTTTGTACCTTTCCCACACTCTTGTTACATATTATTTTGTTATGATGTCAATAAAATGTTTATATTGTATTGTCTTGTTAATTGGAAACTTGTTGAAGCTAGAATAATTACGGATTTGCTTAGAATTGTACTACGAAAATTGGAAATTACTTAGTAAGCTATGTATATAAAATCACTACAGAGTCTCCCAGAAATAATTCAATGACAAGACAAATAGAAAGGCTTAAAATGCATCAAGAATTACAAAACATTAGCGCCTGAGACAGCTCATAAATGTTTTTGGGCACATTCTTCTCTGGACAAAGTAACTTGTGACTAACTGTAACTATAGAAAATGAAATGAAGGCTCATTGTCAATAAACAGATTGATTGATAAGTGAATGATTCAATAGTAGGTTAAGTATCTACATGTACCTTTATGATATTTTTTATTTGCATTCTTATGGTTGACTGCCATTCGCACGATTGCGACTTGCGGTCTACTGCCCATAGTACAAGTCGCAATGTGTGCCCTAAAGAAACCTATTTATTTATATAGCATAAAAAAAATCGACTGTGAATATCTCGATGTGTTTGAAGTCTAGTCACTAATTGGCAAGCTTAAGATAAGATATGATTCGTGAGATCGGAATTTATAAATTCATCCTTTTTCAGGGATAAAGGCAGAAATTAAGTAACATTAAAAACAGAATAAATTTTCCTATTTTATTTTATTTATTACTAGATGACCCGGCGTACTTCGTATCACCTACCAATGAGTGGACCCGATATTTTCTCAACGTTTAAACCTTCTCTTGACTACGACGAACATTTCAAAACCAAAATCAGCTAAATCGGCCCAGCCGTTCTCGAGTTTTAGCGAGACAAACGAAAAGCAATTGATTTATATATATATATATATATATATATATATATATATATATATATATATATATATATATATATATATATATATATATAATTACATCACGAAATTTCTGCTAAACTGCATAGCAGTTTGTAGGCAGATAATAAACTCTCATACACAATATTTAACAACAATATTTTAGATTGTAGGTGATTTACATTTTTTGGCAGATGGTGTGTTTTTTATATAAATATAATTTTTCTATTAAAAAACCGACTTCAAATGCAAAACTTTTTAAAGATACCTCTTCACTCGCTCTTTTTTTCTTTTGTCAAGAATGCGATTTGTCATTGAATGTCAAATGCTCGTCTTCGAAGATTAGGAAATGTGCAGATGTTAATACGATAATCCTTAATATTTGACACTCTTGCAAAAAAAAAACGTGTAGGTGGAACTCTGCGATTCTATAATCTGAATACAATGAAAATATTTTCATTTTTAGAGATTATTCAAAAAGTAATAAAGCGATGTTTATAAAATAATTATGGGACCAACTTGGGAGCTTTCTCTATACACCAATTCAGGAAACACAAAAATTGGTTCTCGAATGACGGAGTAATTCGTGTACACACATAAAAAAATATACGGTACGAATTGATAACCTCCTCTTTTTTCGAAGTCAGTTAAAAATAAGCTAAGTAGAAAGCATTAAAACGACCTACGTATTAACTTACTCTGGTATTTTATCTAGCAACAATCTTTAATTACTTTACTTGTCGCTTCTCATTATATAATTTATTTTTAGGCTGTTAATCTCGATTGTAGTTAATCATCATCATCACATCATCATTTCTTTAAAAAATTTATCGATTTTTCTGTGACAAATCTAATAAACACGTTTATAACCTCAATCTGACCTAGGAAAACTAGGATATTTATCTGAATCTGTAAACCTCAATCTGACCTAGGAAAACTAGGATATTTATCTGAATCTGTAAATTAGAGATCTGGGGGGCAATTCAGTTATTCAAAACCGATCCGTAACTGAACCTTGTGCGAAGCATTTCCTGTCGGCTGCTATTTTTTTTGATTTAGTAACGAGGGAAGTACGTGTTACGTTTCATCAAATGTGTCATTTGTATGACATAAAAGTGACTGAATCAAAAAAACTATGGCGGCCGACGGGAAACGCTCCACTTATGGTTCGGCTATGGAGCGGTCTTGAATAACTGAATTGGGCCTCTGGTGTATGGTCAATGTCTCGTATTTTCTCGAATTAAAACAGGAAGATGTAATTTCAATAAATAATTTAAGATCTGTCACTGTCAGATAATTCCACGGCTCAAATGTCCACCGGCGAATGCGAGGTCCGCGCTCTAATTAAAACCCACCCCACGGCTCCCCCCTCCGCCCCACACCCCCAGCGCTGGTCAAAGAGCATTAGGGATTGATAAGAGCCGATCGAGAGCATCTGCCGATATTATTACACGATGATTTCTGAAGATTTTCGGGTATTCCGGCTTGGGTATAAAATCTTCACATTTGCTGACGTTTTCCCGTCATGGGGAGAGTTGAAGAGGGATGAATATAATGTACTTAGAATAAAATAATATAATAATTAAATTTTTAAATCTAAAAAAAGATTAGTTATAAAAACCAAAGTAAAAAAACGATTTTGATAAAATTTATATGGGACCACCTCTGAGGAATTACCTACCAAACAAAAAAAAACTGAAAAAACAATTCATAATTGGCGAAATAATCGGTGAACAAACGCACATAAAAACATATAGTAAAATTGGGAACCTGCTTCTTTTTGTATGTCGGAGAGTAAATTATTCCTTAGGTATTAAGCGGTCTATAGAATTTGTTTATATATTAGTAACCAATTGCCGAAATATTTTATATTCTACTTACTTTAATATTTTAATCAAATGATTATTTTTACCCACCCGTATTCTTAAGTACGTATTCACCGCATTATCGTCTTATTTCTGTGATAGTTTAAAAAAATGTATTGCCCTACTTTTATAACAAGTATATTGTATAAATTAAAAGAAAAACAAACCACTCGACTACATAGGAACTATTTTCTTAGTGTAACTTATACGTTTGCATTAGGCTTGATCATTACGATGAGTGTAAGTTTCCACGAGAAAGTATGCGCAAAGCCATTATTCACAATGTATTTAAATGAACAATCTTTTGGATAATTTCTGTAAAATTACTTATTTATTACGAAAAATTTCGTTGGAGGTTACAAAAAAATCCATTGTTAAAAAAAAATTACCTTTAACACTCGGGATGAAAAGACGAATCTAACGACACCATTGCACATTGAAATCGGTTAAGCCGTTAGGGCTGTAGGAGATAATACATACACACCAACACACATCCAGATTTTTACACCCGTAAAACATATCTAACCTTCTTTCTTGTGAAGTCGGATAAAAAGACAATTTCCCGCGTATTTTCCGCTAAAGCAGCTCCGGTGTCTGCTACGTTCCGAGCAAACCCGCGTCCCCGGTAAGGTTACCTCGTAAAATTCTATACAGTATTACATTACGTCGTATTAACGCGCGGATCGGGTTTACTGCCCACCTACGGCGAGTATGCGAGGACAGCGTTCAACTTAGCGGAATAGCCTGGACCGAGTTCATTATCATCATCTCAGCCACAAGAAGTCCACTGCTATACATAGGCCTCCCCATGGGTTCCCAAAAAGACCGATTGGAAGCGGCCTGTAGCCAGCGTTTTCCTGCCACTTGTATATCTTCTGTCCACTTTGTGGCTGGTCTTCCTACGCTGTGCTTGCCAGTAAAAAAGGTTAAATTTAACTGTCGGTTAATGGACGAGATGACGTACTATCACTGCGACACCGTTAGGAAAAACGTTTCCCGCGCACTTATCTATGGTAAAAGAAACACTAAACACCCGACTGCATAAGAGTGACTTTCTTTCTGGTGCAACTTACGCTTACGTTATTATGCATGATATGATGTTGAGTGTACGTTTTTGCGAGAGTTTGTGAGCTTTGTGCATACAAAGCTATAGTATAATTTATTTAAATGAACATTCTTTAGAGTCACTTTTTTGTGACAAACTAGGCCTGCGTTTGACCACAATCTCACCTGATGGGAAGCAATGATGAGGTCGAAGATGTAGTACGTCTGCCTAGGAGATACCTATTCACTTTTTTCTTAAACAACCCCGGGTTGTATTTCATAGGGAACACCGACTCTGGAAGAGTATTCCACACCTCTGCCGTTCTCACCAAGAAATTGGATCGGAAACGCTTGGTGCGACTGAACGGAATCTCTACAGTGAGAGGGTGCCTCTTGTATGAGCGTCTGGTGGTTACATTATAGAACGGCGATGGCGTCACTTATTTGTAATGAAACAGTTCGTTGGAGGTTAAGAAAAACTGCATGGTTTATTTTTGCGAGCGATATTTATTATAATTCCTAAAAAAAAATGCGTATGACACTCAAATAGTGAAGGCCAATCAAACGACACCTCGCATATCAAAATCGGTCAAGCCGTTTAGCCTGTAGGTGGTAAAATAGAAACGTTCTTATTTGCAGTTCTTACGAGCCATTGCAGCGTGTGCGAACAACAACGAAATTGTATGGCGGCGACTTAAGAGCGACAACGCTAGAAATACGCTTTATCAAACTCTTAGTGGCCTTCCGATTTGCCCCGTGTGCGGAAGTCCAACATTATCCAATTTCAATAATTGTTTTTTTTATCGGATTGGAATCATAAATAACTAGGTTTCTATATTTTCCTTTTTTACTTTCGTTATAATTTAGGAGTAAAAAAGAAAAAGGCCAAATAAACCAAATGTATAGTTCTAACAATAAAAAAATAATTGAAATTGGATAAAAAAAACAGTCATGAAAAATCAGAACAGAGATCGGTCGCCCAGGTACTTATTATCTTATCTATATAAATTAAATGTGTTAGCAAAAATAAAGACAAGTTACTCAATTATCATCTGCATAGAAGATCTTATGTTACTCTGATACGAAAACACATACTTATCCAATAAGTAGTATTAGATCGAAACAGGGCAAGGGCTCGCGACTGCTGGCCCTTCCAATTAACTGTTAATTACGTCTCCACGTCATCGGACATTCGCCACCCTGGGCCCTTATTCCGTATGACCATCGGTCGTATAACGTGAATTTGACGTTGTGCGTCTACAATGAAAATTAGACTTTGGATTCTTAAACTTAAAGGCTAATTTTCATTGTCAATGCACGCACGTCACGTAAGTGAACGCGGCCGATGGTCATACGGAATAAGGGCCCTGATTGGATTACGATCAAGTGCGCAATGACGAATTACTTTCCTAGAAATAAGAATACCATGAAGAGGGGTAACGGCAAACTTACGGCGGGAAATGGAACAATCTAAATCATTTTTATGTAATCGTAATAATATAATGTAAGTAAAAAAACCGGACAAGTGCGAGTCAGAATCGTCCACCGAGGGTTCCGTGCAAACTATTAGATAAAAGGGAGAAATTATATATATTTTCCTTTATAAACCGCAAATTAAACATCGTAAAAATTATTAAAAATCTGTTTTAGCTTGTTCTAATGAAGCTCTTTCATATGATACCCCACATGATACGGTTAATTCACTATAACATTTTGACCTTCATTCCTTGCATAAAGACACTATTTTTAAGCTATTGCATAGCTTCTATCGCGGGCCTTGAGCGTGGAGACCGAATCCAGAAATTCCGTAACGAAAATAAACTAACACACCGCGCGTAAAGCTATTATGCAATAGCTTTACCGCGGCAGTCTCTGAGTGCCACACTCTTTTTTTGTTATTAAATTAAAAATGTCCAGTTTTCGGATTTTTTTCTTTACATATGTGTACTCTAACACAGTGCTTATTGCCAAATTTCATTGTTCTAGGTCAACGGGAAGTACCCCATAGGTTTTGATTCCCTTGTGAGTGTCGAAATGTGCGTTTTTTACGAAATATTTGGCTGTAACTTTTTTTAACGAAAACATATAAACTTTATTTTTCTGCAGCAAGATACTATGGATCTGCGTATATGCTTTTAATATAAACTTGATACCTTCACGCGTTCCCGAGATAAAGGTCTTGACACCCGGACGGACGGACAGACGGACAGACAGACTGACAACAAAGTGATCCTATAAGGGTTCCGTTTTTTCCTATTGAGGTACGGAACCCTAAAAACCGCAGTTGGATACCTGCATTATTTTTCAGGAGGTAAAATATCACCTTCCTTCTTCCATAAAGGAACATTTTACGACCCCACAAAATAACGATGAAAAATGCATGAGTACCTAATAACAACATTAATGTGTAAGCAAGTATGCATAAGACAAAAAAAATATGCCGCAGTGTTATTGGCGCCCAACACGTGATAAAGTGGCGCCCAACGTGGTACTATCGCTTGAAACTTTACTCGGCAAAGGTTTTTGTAGAGGTCGCGGCGCCAAATAAAATGGATGAGGGTTATTTACGTGCATCAAGGCCGTCCTCGGAGGCGACTGTAGAAAAACATTGATCGATACATCGAGCGGCGACACGGCGTCCCCGAGGGTGCGTCAATTTGGTCCTCCGCCTCGTCAGCGCTAAATTATCCCGACATCTTTAAATGGAATTCGCGGGTCTCGCGTCCCGAAAGTCCCCACCCTTTTTACCGAATGCGGCAGCGATAACCCGACGCGGGACTTTCGGACCGCGCGGCTGACGTCCCCCGAAGGCCGCACATACACGATATGCCACCTGTCTCCGGGCTAGAGGATTTTCGGTATATTATATCACGGATTAAACAATGTAGCTTCGAAAGTTTTCAATCAAAAGTTCGATTGTTGTCAACTACGTGACTCGTTTGACGTTCCGACAAAATCGAACACAATTTTCGACAAACTCTCCGGGCTGAAAATTGTTAAACGTCACATTGGGCAAGTGTGTTTGAAAGCAACTATTTTTTCATAACTTTTATCTATAAATAAAAGTGCTGATATAACAAGTTATATATGAATTCTGACGATCTTAGATCTTAACTCAGCATCAAGTTTTAACGGTACGCGACGCGTAGGTATATAATTAAGTTAACGCACCCGTCTACAGCTAGCGGCAATAATCTCCACCCTCGTAGAACGTCCCGACATGCACACACCACCTTAATGACTTGCCCACGACGTTGGTCTAAACTGGCGTCCAACGCCACCCATTCCAAGCGTCGGGGGGCCGGTGTGCATCGCCGAATATCTTGGAGCTTTCGCAACGGTCGGGTTATCAACGACCAACACGCCAACGAGCTAGCGTAATCACCACCGGCGGTGACCGCTCGCGCGTAAATTACGTAGCTCGACTATTTTAGAAAGGTCCACGCGATCGGTCCGTTACCATTGTCCTGGAGTTCTGAACATACTGGGCGGGCGAAGTAACCTACGCGTCCTTCGCTAATGCCCGCTTAGGTAGCCCCCGAGCGCGCTCGCAAACACAATCGTGCCTTTTATAGCCCCCTTCTAGGATAGGGATGGCACAAAATCGCTCGCGCTGATTGATTGGATGTGCTTTTTTGGCGCCCACACATACGACCCACGGAAAACGCTGAAAGCATTGACATTTAGACACTTACTGGTCATATTTTATTTATAACACGCTTATTTTGAATATACCTATATGGAATCGACTACACTCTAATATTTAGCGTACAATTTTAGTAGAAACTATTTTGATCAAGGCATATTGAGTTTTTATCATTGACAGACGCAATTTGTCTGCTTATTACTGGTCTGATGGTGCTCGAAGTTCGAACAGAGCTTGCATGTCTATAAGTGACGTATTTACTCGACTCGACGAAAGACATGAAAACATATATTAATGGGATAAACTCATTCAAATTATATATTGCACAATTGAAGAGTTTAAAAAAATACAATGGAAGCATTTTCGTTTGAATTTTTGGATTATCCACCATGAAGCAATAGATTTTTGAGTCAAGATTATTTCTTAGATACTTTTACTTTCTTATATTGCTTCGTAGGATTCAAACATATAACACGTAGCATGCGACCACACGTTTATCTGTACCAGGTTCTAATAAAATCATCTGCAAACTAAACAATGCCGCTTCGCGAATCCCTCCTAATTTAATAGCGAAGCAAATCGAACCAGCCCGAGCCGAACGTGCTTAACCAACCTTATTAAATTACAGTCCCGTCGTGTCCCCGCATTATCTTGCGACGCGGGCGAACGCAGCGCGTTCCCGCCAAATCCAATATCCGCACGCGTAATAACAATCGCGACCGTCTATCGGGCGCGCGTAAATTATGCACGCCTTTGACAGCTGACGTTGACTATCCACCCACGCAAAAACCAACCTTATTATTTACCTAAATAGAGCTTACAAAATCTGCAGGTTTATCCGTGTCCGCGAACGGTCGCCGACGACGACGCCGCCGTGCTAATGGCTTGGACCCCCCTCCTCCCCTCTTCGCCCGAAGCAAAGCACACGTACAGGAATAAAGGAAAAGCTTCGCGCCTAATTGTGTACGGGGGATAGTTGAATAGGAATTGTGGACGATAAATCGATTGGTTTGTCCGTTCATTACACTTTCAACAATTAACTTATAGTATAACTATAAGTTTTGTGTTTGTATTTATAACAATAGTGAAATTCTAGTACCTACTTAATGTAGAGTTAATTCAATTGCTTTAAGCTGTTTTAAGCTTTTGTGATAACAGATTAAAGAAAGCAGATCTACAACATAACCCGATTTTAGACACCTCGCTATTTTTAGCGAGGTGCGGTGCGAGGCCTCAGCAGTAGGCTTTTCGTGTTTAATTTATCTATTGCCTTACACAAGTGTGCAGTGTGTGTATTGTATTATCACTCAGGACTATTTTTAACTATATTCAAAATAGAGGTTCTCAATTTGTCTTTCTATATTTTTTGAATACTTACCTATATTCCATTTTCGTTAGGTATGAATTGATTTCGATGCTTCTCTCCTAGTAAAATGTGGTTCTCTCCTAGTAAAACCTCTGAGGTGATCTATCGAGGAATTCACATTATCTACGTAATGTAATATTTATAGCAATAAATACTATCACAAAATGATCATATCTTGTCGTTCGTGATTACTATTGTAATCTACAATCATAATAATAATTAAATAGTACTCGTAACAAGGTAGAAAGTATCAAGAAAAAAAACCATTTCTTATAGCTAATAATCCAAATTAGGCGAATGTGCAAGATGTCTGGAGCCAAAATCAAACAAAAAAACATGAAATTTCCATCCAGCCAGTACCAAATCTGTGGAACGATCCGGGCGAGATATCCCGCGTCCCAGGCCCCGTAATTTTTTCCCTCACACAAAGGAGTTTCGGCTCACGTCCGTCCAGAGCTCCGCCGTAATTCCCGCGGCCGCCCGCGGCGCCCGGCGCCGTGCCTCGGGAAATGCCGCTATTTATGCTGAGCGCGCCCTCCCGCCTGCCGCGTCACATAACCTATGTATTATATGTATGTATGTATTATACCTAGTACAACTTTGTGTATGTCGTAGGATTATAATCAAAAATCAGAATATACCTACATGATTTCTTCATTATCCTGAAGAGATACAGGTTTTTATGATGCCGATTTGTTTACGAATATGAACAAGATGCGTCATTATTTACAACATGTCACAAATATCAATAAAACAACTCCCTTATAGAATGTAGTGTAGAAGCCATTTTCTAAAAATGTTTTTAATTTAGATGTATTGTTAAATAAACAAAATATCAACTAATTTTAATTGTATTAGTCATTTCTACATGTCAATGAATGATAAAGTAGACTAGACCGAAGACGTTTTTTTGTTATTGTTAAGTTTCATTCCCTACTATTTTTAGGGTTCCGTACCTCAATAGGAAAAAACGGAACCCTTATAGGATCACTTTTTGTCCGTCTGTCCGTCTGTCCGTCCGTCCGGGTGTCAATACCTTTATCTCGGGAACGCGTGAAAGTATCGAGTTGAAATTAAAACCATATACGCAAATCTATAGTATCTTGCTGCAGAAAGAAAAATAAAATTTCTCAGTTTTCGTAAAAAAAAGTTACAGCCGAATATGTCGTAAAAAACGCAAATTGCGACACTCACAGAGGAATCAAAACCTATGGGGTACTTCCCGTTGACCTAGAACTCTGAAATTTAGCAAGAAGCATTGTGTTAAGGTACAAATATAGGAAAAAATCCGAAAACCGGAAATTTTTAATTTAATCACAAAAAAATAGTGTCGCTTTGCAAGGAATGAGGATCGAAATTTTAAAGTGAATTAACCGTATCATGTAGGGTATCATATGAAAGAGCTTAATTAACATTAGTTAAAACAGGTTTTTAAATATTTTTACGATGTATATTTTTCGGTATAAGAAGGAAAAAAAAAAAAAAAATTTATTTACTAGTTTGTACGGAACCCTCGGTGGGCGAGTCTGACTCGCACTTTTCCGGTTTTTTTATTTTCGACTATGTTTTTAGTTTCGACTATACATTAAGATGACAGCAATCGATTAGTCGAAAATATTGTTTCTGTATTGTGCAGGATATAAATCTTTGAATACTATGAAATCACAGTCATATTTTGTTATAAGTATACTAACTTCTATTTGTACTGTCTATGTACATGCCTTGTATATGCCTATTTATTCCGGTTTTTTATTAAAATCCTAGTTTGATCAACATCCTGCGACTTATACAAAAACATATGTGTTTCAAAAGAAAAACATCGGTTCTTTGTAGTCTGCTGAAAATACGAATTGTGATGTGATGGTAGAGTAGAGCATGATTTTGAAATTTTGTGTAGTCGTACTTAGGTATAAGATTTCTTATTATCGTAATCTTTGGATTTTTATATGCATATGCAGACATAGTGAAGCAATAAATGATTAGAAATACTTTACCTATGTACATATACTAGCCACGCTTATTTCTCTAATTCTATTAGTAACTATCGAAATGATACCTACTTAAATATATATAACTAGTGAAAAATGTGGTGGGTGTGAAATTTATGGCTTTCTCCGGATGACTGACTTGCAAAAAAAACTATTTAGGTATTTAATTAAGATAAGTATACAATTCGATATTACCTTAGACTCTGATATTATCATGTAAGTATTTAAAAAAAAAACAGTATAGCACCTTTCCACAGCTAAAATCGCTTTATAAGGGTCACTCAGACCCCGTACACTTCTGTATGGTCAAACAGACCCGAGTACCTACCTAAGGCGTGGGTCATTCAGACCACACAGACATCACATGTACTACCGTAATTCATGAGACTAGAAATTTGCGCTACACGCGCAATTTGTTCAGGGCTGTCGCATTTCTACTAATTAATTTTATTGAGCTGTCAGAGGCACGCAGTTAATAAATAATATAATAAGGTAACATACTGTTTATGACGATGTATTTATTATAGGTCACCGAACATATTTTATATATTTTTAAAATCAATACACCCATAATGCTTTATCAGTATTTTCTTTGACTTTTGTCAGCAAATATAACGTGACGGAAGATTTTAACGGAAATTTATATTATCAAACTGAATTAATTTATCCATCTTTCCGCCATTGAGTTATACATAATATAACTCAATAGTTTCTGCTTCCTATGTGTTCCTTCCTTTTGAGCGAAAGTTTAATTTCTAATGTGTTACCAAAAAAACTTCTGAGGCTAAAATATTCCGAACTTACGTTTGATAAAATTGATAATGTGTGGCATCCCTGATGCAGTGGGGATGCAGCACGCCTTGGCAGCTGTGCCGTTAATTCCTGCGCGCTTCTCGCGCGATTGACAACGCGCTTGGAATTTATCGACGCGCACACTCCGCACTCGCCGTCTCTAGCGCTAGAGATGTTCCACTACATATCGATAAATTAGTAAAATATAGCAGAAGGCACTTCTTTGTCTTCTCTATCTTCTATCTAGAAATCTAAGGATATGATTTACTTATTTACAGTTTTCTTCGGTTTCTTTTACTTAGAGCATCTTTTTGCAGACTGCAACATAACAAGTTGGGAGTAAAAAAAAAAACATTTTAAAACAACATTCACATAAATTTAAATTATATATTGTTCTGTTTGTATGTACATCACGGAAATAGCTGGACCGATTTGGTTATTACTATATTCAGATTTAGATTTTATTTATTGTTAACTGTGTCTTATGAATTACATCAATAATCTTAAAATACTAATTTGGGTATCAACAGTTAAGTTCATATTATGATATTCAGGATACATGGTCACAGTACACTACACAGTCCGCATAGACTTTACGAAATTAATATATATTGTAAAATTTGGGAAAGTCTAGAAATATTTTTGTCTATAGGAGTTTAGGATATCTTTATAAACTCAAGATCCGCCTCATAAGGCAGCTTTCAACAGACGGATTAAGGCAACGCTTACCGTCTATATATAATTATAAATCACATTTTATAATATATCGATAACTCCCACGACATTTCACATCTCTATTCGTCTCCCTGAGTAACGTCCATCGTAAATGCCTGTACATAACGCCTATGTACAAGTAAATAGATCCTTTTAGGTCTAGCCGCGCGTGACGTCTGTCTAGGTACTGTTACACTGCCTACGCTAGCCTCGTCAGCTTGCCCACATGTGGAAACAACCACTAACCAAGCACTATAGAAATATCGATATATGTAAACCATTTATAAGTGAACAGATATTATGTCGATTCCTGAAGTATTAAATACTTTTTTTTTATACACTATAGATCTACGATTGACCACCAACTCGCCTGATGTTAAGCGACGGTGTGGCCGAAAACTGTAAGAGACTGTATACTGTATACTGTAAGAGGTAAAACATTACAGAGTCACCAATTTATAACAAATACAGAGCTAAAAACGAGATTTTTTTCTCGAAAACTGCCTTGTATGAGATCGTTTAGACAAATTTATCAACAAATCAGAAACAATCAATTCTGGAGCTAGTACTTTACTAATTTAAAAACTTCAAAGTTTTAAGCTGATAAGCTCTATATCAGAAAAGAATCCCTGAATTACTATTTTTTAAAACAAAGAGTAGCAATAGCTTTCCTGATGGTAAGAAATAACCCTGTTGGCTTTGCAACTGCAACATCAGTGGCGTCGCTGTTGCTTTGCTAGCCCGGAGACGTGATTTTAAACAGTCAAACTCTTTTTCAAATGATCCTTAATTTATTTAACCTGGGCATAAAAACTTCTTGAGGAAGAACATTCTGCTGGTCTGTGGGAGGACTGAATCTGATTCTGAATGAATCGGATTCCCAGAATAGTCAGATTAGTAAATAATGCTACT
The DNA here is from genome assembly GCA_947563715.1 of Lycia hirtaria. Taxonomy (NCBI): domain Eukaryota; kingdom Metazoa; phylum Arthropoda; class Insecta; order Lepidoptera; family Geometridae; genus Lycia; species Lycia hirtaria. Next base: position 11,497,333 of record OX387385.1, read on the forward strand.
TATAGTTTTGAAATAATATATTTACGGAAATCTTATGTTCCATGTATATGTAATGTTCCAGAAAGAGATGACAGATGAAGACACAGATCTCACCATGCACTGAGTAGTTTGAAATACTTAATATATTTACAGAAATCTTATGTTCCATGTATATGTAATGTTCCAGAAAGAGATGACAGATGAAGACACAGATCTCACCATGCACTGAGTAGTTTGAAATACTTAATATATTTACAGAAATCTTATGTTCCATGTATATGTAATGTACCAGAAGAAGATGAGAGATGAAGACACAGATCTCACCATACGCTCCACTGAGACCTGTATGGGCTTTAGAAGAGGTTACGGCCTACGGCCTACGGCTACGGCCAGCTCCTATCCCCATCATTGGGAACACTGCGATCAGATCTGTCCTACTCTGCTTGGCTGGTCTGTTTTGTTCGAGCGGCTTTATTTTATCTCTACGTATAATATAATGTACGGTACTTAATAAGATAATATCTACCTCTAATAAATGCAAACATTTAACAGAAGACGTCCAGCGGTCAGCCCCAACAACTTGCGTTACTACTTGCTTGTGAAGATACAGGGAGAACTTACAAAGATTTAAAACTGTAAAAGTTATGGAAATGGTTCTATATACTTGACTATACCAAGAGAGAATGTTTTGTTCTGTACTCAAAGACGTAATAATTTTCATTTCATACAATTAATACATTTTACGATTGTAGTATTAGACCAATTCTGGCGAAATTTTACAAGGAAATGGAGTACATCACCATCGAAGATGTATGTAGAATGTTTTTATTTGTAAATTATAAGGAAACGGGATCACCATCATCATCTCAACAATATTCCGCACACACTTCTCTAACCTAACCGTCCTACTTTGTGCTAGTCGAAAACTGGATGGCCGCTAGCAAAACAACAGAGCACAGTATTTATTACTTATTTAGTTATTTTATTTCAACAATTAAGTATACTTACAGTTCATGTTTACTTCGGGAAGCTATGTATTCGAGGCAGTCATCTCGTGGATATATTAAAATTCAAAACTCAAAATAAGCGCGGCCAGATAATTATAGCCAGAACCCTAGCCCGTCGACGGTAAAGAAGGTAAATCCTGGTAGCATCCTGGGAGTCCTATTTCAAATGTTACATCACAGAGTGGACCCACGTGGGCGCGCCAGAAACCCGATAAAGTACGCCCACTACCGTATCCAGTGACCCGCGGGTCTACATCCTCGGCCGGGCTAACGAGCGGCGACTGCGTGTGCCTGCTCTAATGTCTCCATTTGTATTCAGATTTACTCCAACCTACTCTGATAGCGAGCGTGGTAGATAAGAGGTTGCTTCAGCGAAGTAGCAACCTAAGATACATAATATATTGCTTATGGGCGTACCTATGGGTTGGGGTCAAAATCCGCCGGTTAATCTGTTTGAGAGTTATGATGCCACAAACAAGCACTCAAATTCACAGTTATACATAAATACACATATACACACGTCAAACATCATCTTAAGTCGGGGGTTAAAAAATATAAAATTACGAAAGCTACCCCGACCGCATTATGTTCCACCACGATCTGTAGTTACTATTGCGTATGCTATGCGTACAAATATTATTTCAAATGTCAAAAATTACCTTCAGTCATCCATCCGAAAAAATATCTGTTTCCTGAGAACTATCAAATTATAACCTTTCAAGGCTAGAGTGAATGGACATTTCCTAAATCTACACGCTCCATCCTCGTTCATACCGTCACTTACTATTAGGCAAGTTGGTGGTCAAACGTGGTAATCTACTGATCTAGAGTATAAAAAAAACAACCGGACAAGTCTGACTCGCCCACCGAGGGTTCCGTACAAAATAGTAGATAAATGGGGGAAATTATATTTTTTTTTATGTTTTCCTTCATAAACCGAAAAATATATATCGTAAAAATATTTAAAACCCTGTTTTAGCTTGTGCTAATGAAGCTCTTTCTTATGATACGGTTAAAGCATTTTATTTGGACCCTCCTTCCTTGCATAAAGACCCTATTTTTTGCGATTTTTTCTTTCATGTGTACTATATGACAATGTTTCTTGCCAAATTTCACAGTTATAGGTCAACAGGAAGTACCCCATGGGTTTTGATTCCCTTGCGAGAGTCGAAATATGCGTTTTTTGCGACATATTCGGCTGTAACTTTTTTTATGAAAACTGAGAAGTTCTATTTTTAGAAGTTCTCTCTCTCTGCAGCAAGAGACTATGGATCTGCGTATATGGTTTTAATTTTAACTCGATACCTTCACGCGTTCCCGAGATACAGGTCTTGACAGACGGACAGACGGACAACAAAGTGATCCTATAACAGTTCCGTTTTTTCCTTTTGAGGTACGGAACCCTAATTACCACATTGAAAGACACAACATCGGTGATCGATTACAAACGCTTAAAGTTGAATAACAAAATAAAACAACTTAACAATCACCTAACTTCAACACTCAACGTACAAAACTGTAAGTTGGGGGAACTTTAAAACTAAGTTGAATCGCAAAAGTTGTGGCCCGTAAAAAGTTCAACGCTCTGCGATGTGGGTCAAAGTTGCGGGAAGTACGTTTATGTATATAAGTGGGTCTGCAGGTTTGTCTGCCGCACTGGGATAAACCCGTCTGGGGCCGTTATGATTCTGAGGCTGGTCTAGGATACACGTCACGGATATGTGATTTGGGACCCAATAATATCTGTATTATAATTAAGTTATTCACTGGTAAGTAGTTCGATCTGAACTGGAACCGTGGTTATTACATTTTTAGATTGTTTTTATAACTTGCAAATAATAGGTTTTTTGGGTAACCTTAACCGTTGTGGCAGAAAGAAATGACGGCCAGTTCAAAAAATTGCATTTTTTTGTTTTTTTTATTTGGACTTAATTTTGTTTGATATACAAAATAAATAAATATATTTTATATTTTGACTCGCGAATAATTTTCATAACAATCGCTTCCACCGTTGGATCGTGAAAATACACGGAATGCAAAAGATACAAAGAGGCTAAGTCACTTTCGCGTTTTTTATCTATTGGATTTTCACAAATTTTGCAAATCATTTTCCTGTATTTTCCATGCCTAGTTCCATCCCTATCATGTATATTCACACCTTACACGTATGTACCTTCAACAAAACACACACAGAGATTTTTCAAAACTTGTAAACTTGAATCACATAAAACACCGTATTCAAAACAAATGAAATCTAAATAAATTCAGTCCCATTTGCCGAGACCCTCCGAGTCACAATTCAAAGCACTCCAGCTAAACAACGAGACGCAAAAAACTCGCAACGGTAATGAGAGAGAATCCCTCGTTTTACATTAGCGATTCTAGCGAACCGTCCGGAGAGCGGAGTGTCCCGGGGTAGCTCCCTGGCGCCCATATTATAGCTTCTATCTAATGTACGCGCGCTTGGATGCAGTAGAAATTGAAGGAACGAGTGAATAAGCCGCTTTGAATTTCCTGTGTAGTTTTTTATTCGTTTCAAAAATAGATCTAAGTTTGACCACCGTTTGATGGTAAGCGGCTGTGAGGTCGAGGCTATCCTCGACCTCACAGTCGCTTACCATCAAACGCAATCAACGCAACGCATCAGCTCAATATAGAATTCTAGAAGATATATATTCACTCTAGCCTTGAAAAGTGCAAGATATTAGTTTTCAAAAAACAGTAGGCGGCAGGGAGTTCCACTCCCACAGTAATAAGTTGTGTAACCGTTGAGTACGGATTTTGGATATTTTAGTAAAATTATCAAAAAAAAAAATAGTTTAACAGTTGAATTTTTCATGGTTGACCAGCTAGGCATTTAACCACAACCCACCTTATAAATAACGGTGCGATTCAAAATTATACCTAGAAATCGAAACTAATTCTGATGGACCTAATATTAAGCAACCGTTGCGGTCTATGAGGAAGAGCCATTGCTTGGAAGAAATAGTTTCCATGGTACAAGCTCTGCTTAGTTTGGGCTAGATGGCGTTGTGTGAAATGTCCTCCAATATTTATTTATTATTTATTTATTTATTAAATCTATTTACTCACAATATATTTATTCATTATTTTATTTTAATATTTATTTATTATTTAAATTTAAAGATACTCAGATTATACCTATTAGGATAGACCCATTTAATAAGAGTTACATTAAAATATTAAAATACAGCGTTAGGTGCTTGGTAACAGTATAGCTAACTAGTATCATCGACACAACACTAGAAATACACACAACCTTGCCACTGTGCAATGGTTTCGTCACGTTTTCCTTCGCTCATTACCAGGATTCGAAGTCGTGTCCGCACAATCGACTGATCTATATTATAAATATACATGTAAAGCAATGTAACAAAATATGGTTTCAGAACTAAATCAATTTGTATTGTTATCTGGCTCCCGATAAAGGAAGTAAGTATAGCATGAAGATTCTACCCACGATCGAAAAATATTTTCTTAGTTTATGCCTATACGTATTTACTAGGAACACTCCTTTTTAACGTCATGATCATAATAAATGAGCGGCTTAGATTGTGTGATATCATCATCATCTCAGCCATAAGAAGTCCACTGATGGACATAGGCCTCCCTCATGAATTTTCAAAAAGACCGGTTGGAAGCGGCTTGCATCCAGCGTCTTCCTGCCACTTGCATGAGACTTTTTGTCAGGCTTGTGGCTGGTCATCCTACGCTGCGCTTACCAGTGCGTGATCTCTATCATCATCATCATCATCTCAGCCATAAGAAGTCCACTGCTGGACATAGGCCTCCTCCATGGATTTCCAAAAAGACCGATTGGAAGCGGCCTGCATCCAGCGTCTTCCCGCCACTTGTATGAGATCATCTGTCCATCCCGTGGCTGGTCTTCCTACGCTGCGCTTGCCGATCTCTTGTGATCTCTATAATATGTGTAAATACTACACAGTGGATTCTGTGTGATATATTATGTTATTAATCAGTATATAGCGATAGTGTATAGCGATTTTGTTATAAGGCCAATAAACAATTTGAATTTGAATTTATTTTAAATTTTAAACATATGGAATAATTTTAGCCAACGATATTATTTGAACAGATTCTAAATGTTAATAATGAAACAAACCAATACTACTAGCAGAATTTTCTATTTCAAATTTCAAAAGATTTTAAATTTCCTTCATTTCAAGTAAAATGGTATGTATCGTCAACAAAACATCTTTCAGTGATCGCATTAGAAATATTTTTATTTCACCGAATTTTGTGAAATAAAATTATACACCATTTTGCATTGCATTCAACTTTCTCCGTTTCCTTTCCAGCACACTCCACAATACTGGAATTCTAAACCACCAAAACAAAACCCCCGCGCAAGGTCTGCTTCCCAAAATGAGTCCAATCTTCAACCCTAATAATTATTCAGTGAGTTTTTCTTGTTAGCGCGGAAGACGCACCCTGCTGCCTGCTCTGCCAGAGATGAAAGGATCCGCAGTCCGCAGGGTTCTTCACAAATAACGACACGACTGATGCCAGGACAACCATGAATTAAAGGCTTGTGCTTGACTGACAGCTCGATTTATGTTAAGCTTTAATGGTTTGTAAAATGATACATTTCATTCATTACAACTCAGCCATAAGGAAAATCCACTGCTGAACCATAGCTAGTTGGAAGTCAGCTGCAAATATAAAGCGTTTTCGTGCCACTTGTATGAAGTCGAAAAGTTTTATTCGGGCTTTTTTAATAGCTACCACGATATAAGGGAGCATTGTAAAATTTCTAGCCTCCCCAAAACATTTTTCATTACAATGACGGTGGACAGGTTGAATGGTATCACTGTATATCAATGTAGAATTTACGAAAAGTTACCCGAGGAAAATAAATAGCTATGCGTTAAGCCAAATGGAATTCATTGAAATGAAACAAATTTTAACGGATTTATCGCGTATATTTTACATAATTCAATGAGTATAATAACAATAGCAAAACCTTATAAAACATTAAAATGAAATTTTCTTAGTGTTTATGTTACCATGAAAAATTAAAACCTATCCTTATCGGGGCGAAGCCGTTTCCAAATCAAACGCGGCTATAATATTTATATTATAGCAACGTATACAGGCACTCAAAGATAATATTGAAAATATATCAAAATAAAGCTATAATTTATAGCGCTAGTAGCCACATGATTTAGTGTTTACGATGCGTGATTATATGTAAAATGGCCATCTTTAGGATACATAAACATGGATAGTAAGAGTATGACTGATATGGATAGGAGACCTCTAGCACGTAGTACTTAGTATATAAGCATAGTTATTCCAATCGGTCTTTTTGGAAATCCATGGGGGAGGCCTATGTCCAGCAGTGGACTTCTTATGGCTGAGATGATGATGATGATGATGATAGTTATTTGTTACAATAAATTAAACCGATACCATCATTATCACCAACCCTCCAGGACTCCGGGAAACGCTATATATTATATGCGTGTCTGTATGAGTGCTTACAAAAATTTGTGTTAGCTTTATAAAATTTTGTTGGATCAATCCACTGCAACAAATACGCTATACATGGAAAATACGTTATATATGATAGGTATGTGGTATTCTATTATATAACCTCTGCGTGCACATCATACGTAGCAATGGAATCGTGTCTTGTATCGTTGTCGTATGTAGTAAGTAGCTATGCGATGCTCCCCCGCGTTTTTATGCACACGGCCGGCGCTCGCTGGGCTCGCTAATGAAACAGGGGCTCTCTCATTATGACTGTCACTGGTGTGGGAGAACCGGCCGATATTGATACTGCATGTTTATGCAGTAGATTATATTCAAGGAACCTATACATATACTTGATTTATTCGGTAAAAACATCCAAGGTGTTATTTGAAAAAAATTAAACTGATTTTCAATTTATACCTCCTAAATATTAACTACCTAATTTCAATGATACTTTTTATCTGATTGTTATCAAAATGGTTAGACTTATGTTTATTTCTAATTATACAGAACTAATAACACCTCCTCCTATCTAAGTGTGTGCGTGCACCGACGAATGTTCGTTGACATAGAGCTCTCATTAGATGGCACTACTAAGAGTAGAAACGCACTATAGCGGCTGGCCGCGATGCGGCGTGCCGTTGCGGCAGGCCGCAGTATATCCGGTCTGCCGTGCGGCACGCCGTATTCCGGCTAACCGTATCGTTTTGGTTATATTGCGGTCTGCCGCATTCGTCAGTGTTTCTAGAAATATTTCAGATGATAGTCGTCGAAGAAGTTGCGGCAGTTATTTATTTATATTATGGTAGAATCATATATATATATATCATCATCATCAATTTATATTATCGACGACTGAGGCGTGACGTGGCGTTGCGGCTAACCGCGCCGAGTGCGGCTCGCCGCAGCCCCAGAACAACCGGAGCGGTTGACGGCTGGCCGCAAATAAGTTTCGCGTTGTTATCATGCGGTTTCATGTAAAAATCGATGTGCGGCCTACCGCAACGGCACGCCGCATCGCGGCCACCCGCTAGTGCGTTTTAGGCCTAAGCGGTGTATGGGCGCTAAATTCAAATAAAGGAAAGAAATAATGACACTGTACAGTTTTAACCCGGTATACGGTTTTGTACGGGTCTCCCCTACAGATAAATATCTCAATGGTAAATCTCAGCACTATCCGTGTCTGTTATAGCTACCATAGGCAAATCTTTGTTTTATTCCGGATTCGTTTGTTTTGTTCTATAATGTTCAGTTTTCACTACTCTTTGTCCATAATTGTAACTTTTGTAACTTTTAGAGTTATGTTGTTAATTTTATTACATTCCCGTAACATTGTTCCATTTTATTGCTTTATATCCCGAATTCCGTAGGCATGTTCCATTTTGATACTTTTAACCTGCATTCGTTACTTTTGTTTTTGGTTACGAACTGCTACCATACCATCTCACCCAACATTGGACGAGTTTTAGTCACAGTCAACTGCCAAACACAAAGCTTTTTTAATTACTATTTCTTGCGTAATTCAGCTTTGCCATGCCATACAAGCCACACTGGTCCGCCCCACAGTGCCCCGATGCCCGGTGTGCCCCGGTCTAATTGATGGCTCAGCGGACGCGCCTCGGGGACTCCGCCCGCCTTCCGTGCTGCTTCGATTTACAACGAGAGCCCGATAATCTTTTCTTGATGACGCTGTTTGGGAACGTGTGGAGTGCGCGTCATGGCGACGTGTTGGCTGATTGTTTACTTTAGTCCAAGTGACAAATAATATGCTAAATATTTTTTACAATTTATTCATGCGATAAAAATGCCAATGAGCTTTTTATGCATGAGACGGTATTATAGGTCGAAAAACTCGTCTACCTCCTTATGTGCAAATGCATTATTCGCAAGACCAAATATGAAAGGGTAAGTATCATCTATTGCCGCTTTCGTTTCCAAATGTAAATTTATAATCGCATTTTCCTTTTCGTTTGATAAAACTTATCTACAAATGATCAATTTTCCGATTGTTTCCTATATCTACTTGTTTATTGAGACCAAGAAGGTCTCCTGATAAATTTGATAAATTTCATTATTCTATGTCAATGATACCTTGTAAGTTTTAATCTACTCGCGAAAAGCAATACGATTATATGTATCAGATATAAATGGCAGATTTTCAGGGTTTTAACGTAATCTTTTTAAACGCAAACGTAATAATTTATATCAGAATTCAGAATTGAGAATTCAGATTTTATTCAGAATTTTTATTATTTAATGTATACTGTACATCACAACCTCCTTTTCAAATTGCCAGATTTCCTATACACCCTAAGGTTGCCTAGAAGAAATCGCTCTATGCGATAAGGTCACCGTTGTACTTAAGATTAATTTTATTTATTATTTATTAAGATTAAGTTTATTATCTATATTTAAGTTACTCTGTATGGATGTACAATAAAGTTATTCTATCTATTAATATACTGAAAATTTATAAACGTATATACTGAGACGTTTATCTTTACAGAAACTTGATTTTTTACATCTCCAAGAAATCGCTGAATACGTTATTGATATTTCAAATATGTGAAAAGTTTGGAGGGTTATGACATGATAACCAGACAGGTGGACACCGAAGTAATGTATAAAATGTATAGAAAGAAGCAGTTTTTTTGCTTTTGATTACTGTAACACAAAAAAACATCGACAACTATCTCAAAGAATAATTTATATTACAGATGTAACTTAACCCGAGAGAAATTCGAGGTCAATGAGATAGATTGCTTCACAAAGAAAGGCATCCACTAGTTTACACGCGTGCCACGTCGCCATCGCCACCAAGGTGTCAACATCCGACGCTCCACTCTCAGCTTCCGTGCGGATAATTAAAAACTCTCTTCGGGGGGTCGCAGGGGGTCGAGACGCGGCCGTGGGGTGGCTGTGGGGGGTCCGGGGAGGGGGGAGGAGTAACGAACGCACTAATTAATAAGGGTCCGCCGATATTGATTTACGAGGTACCGCGTGTGCTCGCGCGACGTCATCCCGAGGTTAGCCTAACGAGATCTTGATCAAGAGGGATTTCGCGTATTTGTGAAAAGCGGTGCTGATGATGACAATAATATATGTACAGCCTTTATCCGTCTCCAGTTCCTTAAGAATCTATGTACCAAATTTTATAACGACTGCTTGCTCTTTACGCTAAAAAGTAAATAAAAGATGAAACAATTCCTTGTAAGTAAAACAGGTTTTTTTTCACTAAATACTACTTATTAAGTCCTTAATACTGTTAACATTCTTTGTTTCCTGCAGGATATGGACGGAAAGGGGAGGTCTGCATCGCGAGGAAGGCAAAAAGAACAAGCAACTGGACGCCTCCCCCACTCGTGTGTCACCCCCATCGAGCTACGGGGAAAAGGAGTGTGGCCCAGTCCCAATCTAAATATTTATTTTACACTAGTCGCATACCACGGTTTTACGCGATATTGTAAAATTATTTTATAGTGAGCGGTTTAGCTTTCTCTGTGGCTATCGGTCAGTTATTCCTTATAAGTAGGTAATTATAATCTGGTTCAAAAGTCCATTAGCAGTCTCAATAAATTACAGTTTAAAAAACTAAAAAACACGCTAGAAATGATTGTGGTCAAAGTTCATTACTAGACTTTCCTAACAAATCCAAACACAGCTATGATACGATGTTCCATCATGAAGTTCTAGTTCATATCTTCCGGCTCCATCATCAGATCAGTTCGACAGTACCATATTATTGTATTGTCATCAGAACTACATACAGCTGCCAATTTTCATGACGCTACGATCCTTGGAAGATGGTTAAATTAGTTACCTTAGATTTCATTACATAGTTAGTTACATACAGGTCGACCTAATAAAAGCGTGTTAAAAAGCAGTATTAGAAAAAAGTGGTATTCTATGAGTCGATTCGTACGTATACACTGTCATAATATAATGTTGTACCGCGACGCACACATGTCTACATAATATTATAGCATAATACAATACGTATTATTAAGCTGTTAGGTGACTATTGACCTTATAAGGTGATAATGGACTTTTTGAAAGCCTGTATTTATTATTTTGTACATAGAGTATATTATAGAACATTAATGAACTCGTTTGTAACTGATTTTTACAGTGTCACTATTTATGTTCAGGAAAAGAGTTACACTTAAACAAGTAGGTACTTACTTAAAAAAAACTTTTCAAGTTAAACGGTTTTATTGAAAAGAAAGATAATGATGTAGGTAATGTATTTACTGTATTTTACTAGAAAAGCCCTTTCATTTGATACCCATATTGTGGGGGTTGTGCTAAAATATGAAATCCGCCATTTTGTGACGGCGGCTATCTTGGATTTACAATAATACATAATATACTAAATTGTATTGTCATCAGGACTAAAGGTGCATACCAAATTTCAGATCGATCCGTCAACTGCAAGGGGGTAAAATTTCAATTACTAAATTTGACCCAAACGAACAAATAAACAGGTCAAGCTAAAGAAAACCGTTTAAAAAACAAGAAACGAAAAACCTACTCAATTTGCAAGCGTCGATTTTTTTAACCCCATCGCTAAAAGCGGAATGTTATAAGTTTGACGTGTGTATCTGTGTATGTGTATGTCTATCTATGGCATCGTAGCTCTCAAACTGATCTACCTAAATGTTTTTGTTGTTTAAAACACGATTTCATAGAGAGCTTTATTCTCTGTATTTCATCAACGTTCAGGCGTTCTTTTACAACGGGGGTTTCTAAACATACTTGTATGCGTAAATGTATATGAAATTTAAGAAACTGTATATGAAATTTAAGAAACTGTACACAAAGTTAAATTGTTGTGTGACCACCTCTAAGACCCTTTTCCAATAGTTCTCAATGATTTATCTTATCGGTATCAGTTCATAACCAGTGAAGATAATCTGAACACACAAAGTTCAATCAAATACAGAGTAGGTTAAATAATTATAGTGTAAAAAACTGAAGCAACCGACTTCTCATGGATGCCATTGTCAGAACTGGACCAAATTGAAATGGGACCACACGGGAAGCACCAGCTTTCAAATAAAATAAAAAAACCGGACAAGGCGAGTCAGACTCGCCCACCGAGGGTTCCGTACAAACTAGTAGATAAAAGGGGGAAATAATATTTTTTTTATATTTTACTTCATAAATCGAAAAATATACATCATAAAAACATTTAAAAACCTGTTTTAGCTTGTGCTAATTAAGCTCTTTCATATGATACCCCACATGATACGGTTAAAGTTTCTTTAAAATTTGGACCCTCTTTCCTTGCTTAAAGACCCTATATTCTGTGATTAAATTAAAAATGTCCTGATTTCGGATTTCTTACTATATGTGTACTATAACACAATGCTTCTTGCCAAATTTCGTAGTTCTAGGTCAACGGGATGTACCCCATAGGTTTTGATTCCTCTGTGAGTGTCGAAATGTGCATTTTTTACGACATATTCGACTGTAACTTTTTTTATGAAAACTGAGAAGGTTAATTCTTCTCTCTGCAGCAAGATACTATGGATCTACGTATATGGTTTTAATTTCAACTCGATACCTTCACGCATTCCCGAGATAAAGGTCTTGACACCCTGACAGACGGACAGACGGACAGACAGACGGACAACAAAGTGATCCTATAAGGGTTCCGTTTTTTCCTATTGAGGTACGGAACCCTAAAAATCATCAAAATCGATTCACCCAGTCGAAAGTTCTGAGGTAACAAACATGAAAAAAAAAACCTGAGAACCTCCTCTTTTTTAAGTCCGTTAAAAAGACCGATTGGAAGCGACTTGCACCCAGCGTCTTTCTGCCACTTGGATGAGGTCATCTCGCCGGTCTCTCTAGGCTGTGCTTAACGATACGTGGTAGGTTGCATTTACTTTAATATGAAGTGGAGCAAACGGTTCGCCTAATGGTAAGCGATAACCATTGCCTGCGTCATCGAAATCGTCAACAACACCAGTGACGAAACTTGTATCCATTTGTAAAACGTTTGGGATCACCATCGCAGGACACCCAAAATATTTTGCTGGCCCATGGGAAGAAGGATCGGAAGAAATTGACAGTACAGAGTGTACGGGATTTTCAATTATGAAATTTGTGGGATGAGTATTTTAAAATAAATTACAGTTTTAAAAACTAAAAAACACGCTACAAATTATTGTGGTCAAAGTTCATTACAAGACTTTTCTAACAAATCCAAACACAGCTATGATACGATGTTCCATCATGAAGTTCTAGTTCATATCTTCCGGCTTCATCATCAGATCAGTTCGACAGTACCATATTATTGTATTGTCATCAGAACTACATGTAGTTGTCAATTTTCATGACGCTACGATCCTTGGAAGATGGTTAAATTAGTTACCTTAGATTTCATTACATGGTTAGTTACATACAGGTAGACCTAATAAAAACGTATTAAAAAACAAGGCCTAAAAGTACCAAGTAGCAGGTATTTAATTGGACGGATATAGGAAGTTTGCCAAGAATTTGTATCAACATATATTTTTTATTTCGATTTGATCATTTTAAAGCACGACAATTTGCTAAAATAAAATAAACGCACATAAAACGCCACTTGACATAAGTCCGTAATTGAATTCCAGCAGTGAGCAGGTGAAGCGAGCGCGGCTGTTTACGACCAGCTCATAACGAGCTCGCGATCGTAAAGCAGCAATGATTCGATAGCAGCTCGTTCATTTCGGTTTCTCTACGAACCGAGGATACAGTGACCTGACCCTTCAGGTAAGCCAGCTCACATATTTATCTTATCTTGGGGTCTAATTATCGCATGCACTTCGAGCCATTAAGCCCTTTTGTGCGTACCCCATTCTTTGTCCATCAGCATCAAGCTTTCCGAAGGACTACATTACCACTAAATGTCATCTGATGCGAAATACCTATATTCCTTCAGTTCCGAATAATCAAATCCATGGAGATCTAGTCGCTTGCTTTCTGTTGAGTCGCGGCTGCAGAGAATGTGCTTCATTCACTCCTCCTCCTTCTTACAAACTCTTTATATTGGATTTTCAACAAGTTTAAATTTGAAGAGGTAAGTCCTAGTACTAGTATTTCCTTAAGTGTCACACGCCCGTAACTAGCACCAAAGCTGCGACTGCACACGTCAGCTATGAACTTGCAGGAGTGTAGGTATTTTTTTACAGAAAGATCAGCATACAAGCACATGGTTCGCCTGATGGTAAGTATCGTTCAGTTTGTCTTATCTAAGCACTCACGATACAGTGACCTTTCTCCTCAATGTTGAGCTGCCGTCCACGACGAGCGCTTGTCTAGAAAAAATCTATTCACGTATTTTGGAGACACCCAAGTTACATATATCGCAGAAAACCCAACGCAGAAGTTGGTATAATAAAAGTGGAATCAGAAACGCTTTGTCTGGATTTTTAGAATATCCATCACGGAACCATGTCACTTTTTCATAGTTCTGCCCATATGATAGAAAAATAGGCAGGATGGTATAAAATTGTGCAATCATGCACAAGCATCGATGCAAATCATTCCCAGAAATGCATTTTTTTTTGCAAAGAACACCAAACAACCAGAAGTTTCGTCAGATGGTTAGCGATAACTATTGTTTAACTCGGTTACTCTACCAATGATAAGATGACCTAACCCTTCAAGTAAAAACTAACACCAAAGCTACTTACACTGCACAATATTCAGCTTGGAACTTGCACGCGAGTAGGTCAATTTAACCACAAATAAAACTCTAAGCAATGTGAATGAACGCAAGACAGGGCGTGTCTGAAGCACATATAGCTCATAAATGTGATCACACACGTCGCTAGGCCCAAAACAATTATTCCACATTCGGACACTGCTAAAAATTCATGCGGTCCGGTTTAAGCGTGGCTGGGGCTCCCGGGGTAAACCGGGCCGAGCGAGAGGTTTCCTTGGCGACGAAACGCCGGCCTGACCTACTTCTGCCCACTGTAGCCTGTACTCCGTACTCCTGATCCTTGTTTTTTGTGCTGATAGGAATAGAATCGCGCCTTTCGGAAGAGGATTTTAGTAGTTTAATGATTTTACCTATTTGATGCATTATGCACGAGACATGCAACCTAATATTACAAAAGCGAAAGTAAGGGCCCACGTTGTCGTAAAGGCAGATTGTCGTGCAAATTGAATTAACGTGGCTTGTATAAAAAAAAACGAAAGCGACAGTTAATCTTGTCGTGCTATATGTGAACAACTCCATTTAAACAAACAAGCTACGTCACTTTACGTCACTTCGAACTGCACGACAATTTGCTTTTACGCGAAAATGGGAACGCGCCCTAACTCTGTCTAACTCTGTCTGTTTGTTACATTTCCACTGCTATGCTATGCTATATTTTATTATCATCATCACCATAGTTTTTCATCACTACGCGGGTGAAACCACGGGGCGCTTAATTAGTTCGGCTACTGTTATTATGAATATGATAGAAGTTAAAGATTATTGAAAAAAAATGAGGAGGATTTATAATGCAGTAACACAAGGAAATAAACGTTTCGATCCAACTAAAAATATCTCGTCTCTCCCTTACATCGCTTTATAAAAACAGCATAGGTCAAAAATGCAGTTTTAGAATCTTATTTATGATGGTAAGAACAAAATTATATAATTTTTGTGCAAAATATGTTAATAAAAGCGCTGTACTAAACTATGGTCGGATATTTCGGCTCAAAACAGACGTGAGACGTGAGTGACCCGTAGTTTTTATTTAAAAAACACTGTATTTATATAATAGAAAAAAAAAAACGTATGTCGAAGTCTTACATCGAGTCATCATTTGTCTATGCTGGTGCCAAAATACCAGCCTCCTTATATATCTTTAGGACCAGGGTCGATTATATCAGTCATAGACTTTTTATGTAAGTACAGATAATTTACAAAACCACACAAATGGCACAACTGGTGACCTTACCTTTGAGCAATTTACAAAATCACAGCACAAGGGCCTACTTATCTTGAAATCCTCTTTAGCGAGAGCACTTACTGCCTTCAAGTAGACCTTCCGCGAATCCCACTACCGACGCTTAACGTTCAGCTGTTTGCTCTGAATACTTACATCAAGTACATTCTTTGTCTAGAATATTCCAGAAGGCAGTGATTACAGGAGCGTCTCGTAAATACAGGTATATAGGCGGGCACAATCGGGCGGCGGCGGTAAGGCGGGCGACCGCAGCGGCGGGCTTTGTACGCGTTCGTACCGAGATTACGCATAGGACTCTATCGTGAGAGAGGCGATCAGCGGGTCACGCACAGCTCAAACATTAAATTAATTAATATATAACTGAAAAATGATACATGGAGACGTTAATAAGGCTGAAACGAGTAGGAAAGGGAACGAAAAGGAAATTCACAATGCGGAATAGAAAAGAGTTCAACGCGTGCTCTAATTTCCACATGCATACTTAAAAATTATGAAATTGTTTTTTTTTTGCATATTGTGCCTTTAGGCTGGTTTTAGAGTCACGCTGACCGTAAGCTGACCGTCGGTGCTGACAGCCGAAACGTATGAACTTCAAGGAACCACACGCGCTGATAGCTACGCATTATTCTAAAACGCTTCCTAGAAGTTCATACGTTTCGGCTGTCAGCACCGACTGTCAGCTTACGGTCAGTGTGACTCTAAAACCAGCCTAAAGACTGTACACGTTGCTTTCATGCGTTCAAAAAAAAACTCCCCTTCCTTTCGAGCCTTACGTCCCCTCCAATCCAATGGACGATCATTTGGACATTTTGGATCAATGGACATTTTTTTTATATAATATAATCTAGTAATATGATAATTTATTGTTGACATCCTTATTATTTGCTATTATGTGTAATAGCTTGTCATTTCTATATATTTTTTATTATTATTTGATGCATGTAATTGCGCAATGACATGTAATTGTATTTGAAATTACCAATAATGAATATGAATATTATGATCCCTTACTGAAATTTGCTCTTATTTATATCTGGTATGGTTTTCAACATAGATAAAGAATTTTCCAGTTCTCAATAATTTTTTTGATTTTACACTTATTAAACTTACTTTTGACAAAATTTTGTTATTTGTTTATCGCTTTTAATTTTGACATTTTACGTATTTTAATTTGATGTTTTTGTAACTATTTATTACGACGGATCTGACTGATTGTATTTTTTAGTGTAATATGGTATAATATTAACCAGAAATAAATTAATTTGGATTTGATTTGATAGAGAAAAGTGACGATCGACCGCTCTCTCCTGAACCATGCTCCCCTCCCCAGGGTGGGACCGGCAGGTGGTCGTATTTTGGTCGGCCGCTCCGACTAGCTGTCGCCGGCCAGTACGACTTATATAACAAGTACATAGCTAGTATATAGGCTGTACATAGCTGTTTGTATATTTGCAGGGAATATATAGCCGGAGGCGTGATATCTTATCTATCGATGATTTTGGACCAAGTTTAAAACTTGGAGTTATGAAATTTTCTGCAAACAAGAACTTAACCAAACTGATATTAAATTTTACGTAGGTAAGTTTTTTTTTATTCGAAAATAGGCTTGCGTTTAACCGTCAACTCACCTGGTGTTAAGCGACAGCTACGGTCTACGATGGAGCGCGCTTGCCTAAAAACCTATTCACTCGCATTTGAAGACACCTAGATTATATCTATTCGGAAAAATATGCTTCCTGAAATGGGAAGCATATTCTACATTTTGGCGGTACGCACAATGAAAGTGGAGCCAAAGCGTTACATTATAATAATACAATTAAATTATTGGTACTCGTCTTCGTTTCTGTCTCAAAGAGATACCAATATTATAAGTATTCAAAAAGTTACTTAAGTTTTCAAACTTAGTCGGAATAATAACTATTCAATTCAAAGATTTATATATATACTTGAATTATTTGATTAAATTCTTAATTTATTCAATTTTAGCGTATAGTCATTTTAAATACCAAATTACATGGTTGTGCAGTCTAAAATAAACAGATATATTGAAATAAAAAAATAGCTATTGTTAATTAGTATATATTAATTATTTTTAATTTCAATAATTCTTAAGCGGTTTTTTTTACTATTGAAGTATTATATAATTACCGGATCAAACCGATCCTGTACCTAATCATTACTTGAAATATCATTGATATAACTGCGGCATAGCATACCATAAATTCCATGGTTGATGAAAAGCCGGATATGACTGATATATTGGCAACTGGAATAAATCTCTATAAATAACGATTAAATGCTATTAGTTCAATAGCCGGCCAAGTGACGCCACTCGTTAACATTTGGACGCATTGGCATTTTTTTATTCTTATATATTCCTATAATATTTTTAGAGTACAAACATACATTTTTAGAGTAGAGTTTTTAGAGTATTACTAGGAAAATTTGAAAAACAATAAAATAAAAGCCTTTAAACGAAATTTTACTAGGAGTAGAATAAATAACATGATGCTTATATCGAATGATTTCTAAGCGTCAACCGTTTTCGAAAACCATTAGAGGTAGGTTTCATCATATTAGACGAATACTGACTAGGACCAGTCGTTTTATAATGGATTCATTATATGTTATATACATATTTTGCTATATAGCTCGATATATAGTACACTGTGTATATTACTTTTTTTAGTCGAATATGAAATGTATGCTTGTCCACAAACTTCCCTTATTTTAAGCGATGTTGCGGTCTACGATGGAGTGCGTTTCAAAAGTGCGCTCACCTAGAAGAAATTCACTCGCGATTTAAAGACATTCACATTATCTATATCTATCTACCTATATATCTACCTAGAAATTTATTATACATTTTACCTTCGAGGTGCTTTCGAGTTTTTGAATATCTATCATGAAACAATATCGTGTTTCTAGCTGTCTAATAAGATTATTTAGATGCTAGATAGGTACATATAGGTTAAGTTTTATTTAAAGACTCTCAGATTAAATCTACCTATGTACTTACCTAGAAATGTATTATTTATATCTTTGTAACAATACAAAATAAACGCATGGCAAAAATGCAATTACGTGGAATATCTTTACTTTCTTTAATGTACAAAGTTGTATCACTAGTTCCACACGTATCGGTAACAATTACGGAGGAATATCTTCATTTTTCTTTAATGGCACTAAGGACACAAAGTTGTGTAACTTGCACATTGACAATTACGGAGGAATATCTTCATTTTTCTTTAATGGTACTAAGGACACAAAATTGTGTCACTTGTACATTGACAATTACGGAGGAATATCTTAATTTTTCTTTAATGGTACTAAGGACACAAAGTTGTGTCACTTGTACATTGACAATTACGGAGGAATATCTTCATTTTTCTTTAATGGTAATAAGGACACAAAATTGTGTCACTTGTACATTGACAATTACGGAGGAATATCTTCATTTTTCTTTAATGGCACTAAGGGCACAAAGTTGTGTCACTTATACCAATAATGGTACAAATCAATGGCAACTGACAATAAGGCATACATTTTAGATTCGAAGTGCTTTCGGTTTTTTTATCTATATCATGAAACAATGTCGTGTTTCTAGCTGTCTGATCAGATTAGATGTTAGATAGGTGCATATAGGTTAAGTGTATAGATCCATTTAAAGACACTCAGATTTAAAGACTCCCAAATTATATCTTTCTACGTACAGAACACCCACTCTAGAAGTGTATTCCACATTTTAGCTTCGAGGTGCTTTCGGGTTTCATGAAACAATGTCGTATTTACAGGTCATGAATAGACGCTAGATAGGTATATATAATTATGTTGAGTGTATATATCCATACTAGCTGGTAGGTACTCGTATATACCACGCGGGTCTATTTCGCCGTTCGCCGCAAGCTCCCGGAGAGCTCGCGTGTCGACGCAGCTAAAATACCGCTATAGTTTGCCCGCGGGACACACGGGGAGGTAGATACGATGACAAAATGTCTCATGTTTCATTATTTAAATAAATTAACACAATAATTACATTAATAAAAGTTTAATCTGAAAATTCAAGCGTTTGAATCTCTAACGTTAATTAGCGTGAAAATCAAATATTGAATTATGTATATTATTTTGTATAGCTACCAAGATTAATAAGGATGACAACGGCCAATAATTAAAATAATTCGGTGTCATGAATTCTAATAACATACCTAATCGTAAGTTTAAGGAACAGGCAACTGAATATGGTAATCGACTTTTTTTTTCACATTTCTCTGCAGTTTTCAGCTTAAAAAATGCAAATTCACTTAGGGCCTCACTTCACTTGCGCAGTCGTTTTGAATCGACTGGTAAAAGCAAAAAAAAACTATTCAAAATTATTTATTTATTTATTCGTGACCGAGAATACAAGTCATTTACTCGAGGTCCATCCAATCAGTTCGCCAGTGTTGCCAGCAGTGAGTGAGGCCGCTACGTCGGCTGGCTAGTTGCTGACGCGGCGCCGCGCCCAACCTGCAACTCAGCTCATTTTCTGAGTGGCCACCCGACGGTAGAATTATTTCGCCCACCTCAAAAACACTCAGAAGGGAAATTAGAATCGAACCTGAGAGATTCGTGCGGGTTGCCTTTTACTTTCGATCAGGTAATTTGGATTAATTTTGCAAATACTTGTTTTTATGCTTAGTTGAAAGTCTTGTGCATTATACAAAGCATTTTTTCCATTAATTTCCATCGGTATAAAATTCATTTAGGTACTTTGATTTTGGTGGTTTGATACATTAAAACGGTTCAAATATGCATGCAGATTCAAAATATCCATGCAGGTTGCTTACCATCAGGCGAATTAGTTGTGAAATATAGATCTAATACATTGACCTATTATGTACTACGTACGAGTACATCTAATGTCATATATGATTTAAAAAAAAATAAAAAATGTAGTCATTTGTAGAATTCATGGAAAAGGCGCGAGTATAGCATTATGAATGCCTCGTTGCATTTATTGACAATCAATTACAAATTTATTATCTGCTAAATTACTAAAAATCAATAAATCAATCATCAATCATTTTAGGAAAATGTGATTTTGTGACATATTTATTTTTAATACAACCGGCCAAGTGCGAGTTGGACTCGCGCACGAAGGGTTCCGTACCATTATCTGAAAAAACGGCAAAAAAAACACGTTTGTTGTATAGGAGCCCCCCTTAAATATTAATTTTATTTTAATTTAATTATTTATTTTTAAAGTGAATAATATAACTCAATATTCAATGAATATTTCAAGCGTCTACCTGTTGCCGTTATCAGTATCGAGCAAAAACGAGCAAAAATTCACGTTTGTTGTATAGGAGCCCCCTTAAATATTTATTTTATTCTGTTTTTTATGTATGTTTTGTTATAGCGGCAACAGAAATACATCATCTGTGAAAATTTCAACTGTCTAACTATCACGGTTCATGAGATACAGCCTGGTTACAAACGGACGGACGGACGGACAGACAGCGGAGTCTCAGTAATACGGTCCCGTTTTTATCCTTTGTTTTCGAATTTCGAGATATCTTCAACATCAATATAATCAGTAACGAATGGTTATGGGTATATTGTGCATACAATATTTTTAACCGACTTCAGTAAAGAAGGAGATTCTCAATTAGTTTTTTATGTTTGTTAGGTACCACCATACTACGTCATTAAACAGATTTAGATTTTGTTTTAATGGATAGGATTTAAAATCGGTTCAATAATTAGTTTAAAAAAAAACTTGAAAAAGTATATCATCCAAGTAAATCAAATTGTATAATATTATAAAATCTGTAGTTTCATTATTTTTTTTAACTATAATTTTAGATATTATATTTCATATTAGCTCAGTAATCGATTTTTAACAGAAAATGTGTATACATACCTGTCTCAATTCAAAAACTAACTAATCCGACAAAGGTTGAGCACATATCCAATGTCAGTTAGGCCTATCTTCAATTATATTTACAATCCTGATATTGCAAGATCTTCGCAGAAATTCTGCACAGGTTTCTCCAGTTTCAACTATGTGGCACATAGGTAGAATCACAAGGTACATAAGACCAGTGGCTAGTATATAAGGCGGCTATGTACATAGTGCACCTAAATACATGGCTAAACGCGAACAGCGCGCTTGCATGGGCGAGCTTAGAATACGTGCTCCTCTGATGACGATATAAGGATAAAGACACAGATGGAAGAATCAGCGATTATATGTTATTAGCTTTTGACTGGCTCAGATAGTAAAGTACGGACGCTGAGCAGGAATAATTTCGTACATTGACCTATGATTACCTATCTCTGTCTCTCCCGCGTGATTATATTGCTATCGCGTTAAATAGCTAAATATTTATACTAAACCATTTACAGATTAGGTATATTTTTGACTTCCATATTTGACGACAACATTTACTAAATTTCTCACAAATAAGTACCTAAAAAACGTTTTTAGTTTTTAGTTTAACGTTTTAAGTCAACGTTTTAAGTTTAACGGTTTTATTGAAAAGAAAGATAATGATGTAGGTCATGTATTTACTACTAGAAAAGCCATTCGATACCCATATTGTGGAGGGATATGAAAGAATATGAAATTCGCCATTTTGTGGCGGCGGGCGGCCATATTGAATTTAGAATGATACTAAGCATATTTCATTGTATTCTCATCTAAAGTGAAGACCTACCAAATATCAGATCAACAACGAAGATCTGACAACGGAAAGGGGGTCAAATTCCCATTTCTAAAGTTGATCTAAAAACATCAACAACTAACAGGGGAAGCTAAATAAAACCGTTTAAAAAACGGCCAAGTGCGAGTAGAACTCGCGCACGAAGGGTTCCGTACCATTATTTATAAAAACGGCAAAAAAACACGATTATTGTATGGGAGCTCCCTTAAATATTTATTTTATTCAATTTTTTAGTAGCGGCAATAGCTCTATAACAACAGTTTGTTGTTATAGCGGCAACAGAATTACATCATCTGTGAAAATTTCAACTGTCTTAATATCAGAGCGCTTGTATACGTCCGTTTTCTTTTTCATGAGATAACAGCCTGGTGACAGATGGATGGACGGACGGACGGACGGACGGACGGACAGACAGCGGAGTCTCAGTAATAGGGTCCCGTTTTTACTCTTTGGGTACGGAACCCTAAAAAGCGTAATGTTTATGAAACTACTCTCAAGCTATCAGGCACACTTTTTATAGATTTACTATTAGGAATAATTGTATTTAGTACTGATTTCCTAGGTTTTCGAAATTATTACTCATTGAAATTATACATGTATATGTATAATGAATGTGTAGTTAGAGCTGTTGGCATCGTATGGATACTAGCTTACTATATCTTCACTAAGCGTGACTGCTACTTCTCACTCGCTACTAATTTTTAACCGACTGCGTAAGCGCACTCGTGTAAAAATTAGTAGCGCGAGTATGAGTAAGAAGGAGGGTTATGTTTTTCAAGTGTCTATATGTTTGTATGTATATATGTGGGTATGTATGTATGTTTTTATATAATCACCTACAGCCTAAACGGCTTGGCTTTGATTTGCGAGGTTTCGTTAGGTTCGTCTTCACTCCCTGGGTGTTACAGACTATAAAAAAAAAATTACATATCTCACAAAAATAAAAAAATGCGTTTTTTCGTAACCTCCAACGATATTTTTTTTGTAATAATCAAGTGATTTTACTAGAATTATTCTAAGAATGCGCATTTATAATCATAAACAGCGATTTTACGTATACTTTCTCCCAAAAAACGTACACTCAACAGCGTAACATGCATAATGAAATCGTAAGTTAAGATTGCATATTTTTGATTTTCTTTTAATATAGATATTTGTTCATACCATTTCTCGCTCCACCCAGTGCTGGGCCGCTCCGTCTACCAACCCACCAGCGCCCTAATCCTGCGGCTGGCAGCTGCAACGTCACGACGGCGAACAGCGTCGTGAGACATAAAGGACGGCGCCTATCTACCTACACCGCCCAATATATACCAGTAGCTACTGGTACCAACACCACTTCGCTGTGGTAACCAGCTGGAAACATTTACATATTCTTTTTACAATAAAAAACAATAATAGTTTAAAGAAACTAAAAAAAACACGCTTAATGTTATCAAATTATTGTATTGTCATCGGTCCTCGATAAGTCTACAAAGTTTGAATGAAATCTGACCGTTTGAAGTGTGTCAAAATCAAGTCCAAAGCAGTCGGTTACAAACAAACAAACATGCATACAGGTCAGTGTTGAGCAAATTTTAATTGTGATAACAATTAAAAATTAACAATTGATTAATTGTTAATCGTACATAACAACTAACAATGGATCAACTGTAATTGTGAAATATTACAATTTAAGTGTTTTCTTTTAAAAAAGCGTGCTTGTCACGAAAGAATATGTAAATTTTAAAGGCTCAAAGATAAAAATGGTATTTTTTAACCGACATCCAAAAAGAAGGAGATTCTTAATTCGACTAATTGTTTTTTTTTTTTTGTTTGTTTGTTCAGCTATTACTCCGCCTATAATGAATTGTTGTTAATGTTTTTTTTCCGTTTGATAGGTAAAACCTCAGAAGTGGTCCCATATAAATTTTATCAAAATCGGAAATGATAGTGAGCCGACTTTCTGCTTGTCCTCTAGTGGAATAGGAACGGTGAAATGAAACATTTCCAAAAAACTAAAATAGTGTCGATATTAGTGTAGCAGGACGAAGAAAGGCAAGTAATATTCCATACAGCGCATCAAATTCAAATTGTTTATTGGCCTTATAACAAAATCGATATAATAGGCATAACGCGCATTACTTGTTTTTTTTGCCATTTTGTACACAATTTATGCAATAAATATTTTCTGATTCTGATCATTACTGGAAAATGTTTAACAATACTTTAAATATTCGACAAATATCACATCACTTGTCAAATAAGCATGATCTTTATTCAGGCGCTGTTATCGTTCCTAATATAAAAACTTCACGTACGTTAGTCCATGATAAAGCCTACACGCATAGTCTAAGCCCCATCCTCTAGCGCACAGCCTACTGTTTGCATATTTAAGCGTGTATACACATTTGGTGGCTTAGACCGTCTAGAGCCAAAACTCACCATCATCGGGATAGTACGTGCGACACGATGCGACCCAAAACACAATCAAGGATTTTAAGAAAATTAAAGTGACAGAACTGCAAGATTCTTATACTCTTCTTATACTCGTTGGATATATCAATAGTATTCGCTAACAAATATTTTTCAGGATACAAGCGATAAATATCCCGGATATTTTTGCATACAGTGGATACAGTTACAGTTTGAACCGAGAAGTTAGAACTAGCTCTTCCTGATAGTTTAAATAGACCCATCGAAGTAGAATTCAAGATAGAGTAAAAACTGTACGTTGGTATTACTGGCCTTGTGGCTCAGTTGGTAGTATGTCTACCTGCAGAGGTGTAGGTCGTGGGTCGTGGGTTCGATCCCCACCCAGGGCAAACATTTGTGTGATGACCATGGGTGTTTGTTCTGTGTCTGGGTGTTTCTATGTATAATATGCATATATTTCCAAAAAAAGTATATATGTATTCTATCAGTCATCTAGTTCTATAGTACAAGCTGTGCTTAGTTTGGGCTAGATGGTGTTGTGTGAAATGTCCACATATATTTATTTATTTACTACACAGACCTGGGTGCTTTAACCCAGGGCTGCTAGTCTACATCTGACTCTAAAACTTCCCTTACAAGTCAAGATACAATTGTAATGTAATTATGGTGACCGCAACAAGTTATGAAGAGGTCAAGAGAGATTTTCTCCGAGTTTCTTCTCTGGTCTGAGAATGAATCAGAAATGAGATCCGTATACGAATGATTATCACCGACATAGTCCGGCCAGAATATCAGAGTAGATAGCACGCAAATCTGATAGGCAATGGGGTTAAAAAAAATTGAGTGCTTAGGTAAACAGAAAATAATCTGTCTCTCTCTCTCTCTCTCTCTCTCTTTCTCTCTCTCAAAATAGGGGTGACAGGAAGAGGGTGGTCCCAAGCCAACCGGTATTTTAAGAAATTCATAGTCATAGTTCATAGTCATTCATAGTACAGCAGCAGCAGAATTAGAATAGCTCATAGGTTTGCGCTTGACCGTCAACTCACCTGATGGTACGCGATAGAAGAAACCGATTCATTCGCGATTTCTAAGAAGACTCCACACAGGAAGCGTATTTCGCTATTTGGCAGTCCATATTGCGACCAATAATTATAGTTTAGATAAATTACAGTTTAAAAAACTAAAAAACACGCTACAAATTATTGTGGTAAAAGTTCATTACAAGACCTTTCTAACAAATCCAAACACAGCTATGATACGATGTTCCATCATGGAGTTCTAGTACATATCTTCCGGCTCCATCATCAGATCAGTTCGACAGTACAGTATTGTATTGTCATCAGAACTACATACAGCTGCCAATTTTCATGACGCTACGATCCTTGGAAGATGGTTAAATTAGTTACCTTAGATTTAATTACATAGTTACATACAGGTCGACCTAATAAAAGCGTGTTAAAAACTGAAGCAACAGACTTCTCATGGATGCCATTGACATAACTGGGCCATTGAAATGGGACCACACGGGAAGCACCAGCTTTCAAATAAAAAAAGAATCATCAAAATCGGTTCACCCAGTCGAAAGTTCTGAGGTAACAAAAATAAATAAAAAAAAAACTAAAAAATACAGTCGAATTGAGAACCTTCTCCTTTTTTGAAGTCGGTTGAAAATAATCGAGAAGCATATCGTAGTGGAGCCGTAGGTCGTGTAATCGCGTAAGGTGACCGCCGCCGCGCGCCGCGCCCCGCGGTATCTGGGCCAGCGGCAGCGGTTAGGCAACCTAAGCTTTACCCTACACACCTAACTCACATTTGCATACACCACATTTTGGAAGACCCACACAATCGAGTCGGAGAATCTTGGCCAGTAAATTAATGATAACAAATGACAATCTCCATTATTTGACAGCATTTCACACATAAGTCTAAAGCCTAATGTGTGAAATGCTTTCTCGACGTCTGTCTTTATCTGATTGCCTAGATAATCTGTCTCTATCTGATTGACTGGCCTTGTGGCTCAGTTGGCAGTATGTCTGCTTCCCGAGCTGTAGCTCGTGGGTTCGATCCCCACCCAGGGCAAACATTTGTGTGATGAGCATGGATGTTTGTTCTGTGTCTGGGTGTTTCTATGTATCATATGTATATGTTTACAAAAAAAAGTATATATGTATTCTATCAGCCACCTAGTTCCATAGTACAAGCTTTGCTTAGTTTGGGCTAGATGGTGTTATGTGAAATGTCCACCAATTTTTATTTATTTATATTTATAGATAAACGTGTTACACACATGCATATACATTATACACCCTTCCACGCAAGCTCGCACGCAAGTACGCACACACACACACACACACAAACTTTTGCGTTTATAATATTTATAATATGAGATAAGATAAAACAAAACTTCAGGAAAATCTTACCCTCCTGAATAAAAAGTAAACAACCACAATAATATATTAAAACAGCATAAACTTATCGACCCCGTACCACGAAAGCATTAAAGGCTCAGTAAATAACCAAATAGATATGACACTACATCAAATGTCTCCTATAAAAGGAAACTGCTCAGAATAAAACTAATGCGTGAACAAATCGCCCTAGCGGAGTGCAGGGGATGGGTGGCGGTGAGTGGGAGGGGGGTTGGGGGGAGGGGGGTTACTCTACTACGGCACTCTCGTTTTCATTCATAACTTTTTACAAGTTTATCTGTTACATATTTATGTGTTTGGACCTGAAATTATGGACGTTTAATGCACCTCTAAAGTGAAATGAGAAAACATCAGTCTCAGTACTTTTTAGGGTTCCGTAGTAGCTGCGAGGAATACTTATAAATTCGCCATGTTCATCTGTCCGGCTGTCTGTCCGTATTTCACAGCCATATCACTCATAGACTATCAGCCCTACATAAACAAAATATGGCAGATAGATGTGTTCCGTAAATCGTAAAAAAATGCCGTAATATTGGCTCTCCAAATGTAAAGAAAGGATGAAATTATTTTCAAACCCCACCCCATTGTATGGGGATTGTTGAATAGGTCTCTCAAGACCGGCTGAATCGATTTTGATCAAACATAGCTAAGAACACTCCAATGAAATCCTCTTTTAAACCAAAAAAGATAGAATAGAATATAACTTTATTGTACATCCATACAGTAATGTACATCCGTACATCCGTATATCCGTACATAATGACTTAAAATAAACAATAAACTTAAACGACAGTACAAAGGCGGCCTTATCGCATTGAGCGATTTCTTCCAGGCAACCCTAGGGTGTAGGGTAAAAGATTAGTTCAAAATCAGTCCATCCGTTTGAGGGCTAACGTATAACAACGTCAAACGTATAACATCTTCTTTTTAGGTCAAAGGTTAATAAGTTAACTAAGAACTAAGGTCTAAGGTTTTATATATTTATCATTAAAAGAATGTCCCGCGATCTTTTACTTCCAAATTATTTGTAGCCAGGTAAAGGGTTTTTCATACAATAGGATTAAACTATGTTATACCCCTAAGTAAGTATTATCCGATTTCGATAATTCTTTTTTTAAGGTTGAACTTTTTTTTTTCAAAATAGACACTTCTTTTTTTCCTTGATTTTGGCATCATGCTTCCACATTTGCCATTTGTCGAGTTTATAAAAATTGACACTTAACTTTTGAACTTCTGAACCATAACGAAATAAAAAAAAAAAAAAAAAACTGTAGAGATAGCAATTTACGATTCCGATCGGTAAAAAAAATCATCGAAATCGAATATTGGTATATTAATAATGGTTTATGGGTAGACAGTATTCTCCTAGTTGTATGAGAGATTGCGTGACAATAGTAGTTCTCTTATGAAATGCGGAAAAGATAAAATTGTAAAAGTTATTGTTGACTGCAGAACCCGAAAAAATATTTGCAGCCAACCTAAGACCTAAATAGACCTAAATAACATTACTGGGACACCTAATTGACATTAAGTGTAAGTATATGGCATCAAAATTACCACAAATGTGAGAAGTTATTTTTTTACAAAACTAAATGTATATATAATAAGAGAAAAACGCTCCATCGAAGCCTCATCTTTGTACGCACGCACACTACCCCAGCGTCTACACAGCTACACACACACTCACGCCGCCAAATTGAAATAAAGTTTGTTTTAGTTGGGCAATGGGCCCGAATGAAAGCGAAAGGGCGCCATCGAGCTGCGGATTGTTATCAAAACAACTTTTCATTGCCACTGAAAAAAAAACGATATTACATTTTACACGTTTTTATTGTTTGTGTTTTTTTTTTAAATCTCGGTATTGTGGATTGTTGGAGTAAATAATGGTTTTTTAACGATCATAGTAAAAATTGTTAGTAACATATAAATAGTAAACAAAATCTTCAAGCATAGGTAACTCAGCAATTGAATAAGAAAAAAAATGTATTAAATTATTTCTACAATGTTTTTAACACTAAAATCTAATTAGTTCGGAATTATTCCTAGATTCTTATTAAAAAATTATCCGTTTTAAAAAGTTTTATAGTTTTTTTCTGGATACTGAGATAGACACTGAAGATTTTAAATTACATGAGTTCTCTTTCTGCAACAAAGATATGTAGTACGTGAAAATGATCACAGATGGCGTTGCTTGTATTCTTAAGTTGCAGCATGGATACCACTAAAAGTTTTTTACAAATCTTTTTTTGTAACTTATGCGCTATGAAACAAATATATGGCTACATAAGTCATTCCTACAAAAAGTCACTTAACTAGGCACGACTAGAACTTAAGAATGATTAATTTACTTGACTCAGACTGTAATGACTTGTATTAGTATACCAACAAAAGAATAAATGAATAAATTTCAAACTTTGGCACTGGAAAATGCGAAAATCGCACAAGTTCCATACAAAGGAAAGAAAAAAAATATTTCTGTTATCATCTAACTTTTGTTCCATTTCTAACCGGATTGATTTCCACCAAAACATTGCGGAACTTCTTGTAGGTATTCTCCTATCTTCAGATACCTATCGTGTGGGGGAGAATCATGCATATAAGAAAAAGCAATAAAATTGATTGTCACCAAGAAATAATAAGCGCTTAATAACAGTTAACACAGGACATCCGGCAAGACAACATCCAGTCAGACCTGTTTCTATCTATACTGGAGCCAAATTATAAACTCGATGATCCGTAGGCAGTGGCACTAATGTTATTTAATTTTATGTCACAAAAAATAAATACTCTAAGTAAGCAGACGAGGCAGAAGATCCTATTTTTATTTTCACTCGACTGCGCAAGAAGGAAAGTTATATTTATCGATGTATATATTTATTAAATTCGTGTTTATTTCCCGAGTTTCATAATTTACACTAAAAGAATCGCGCTTATGAGGTCGGTTTTTTGTGTTTTTTTTAGATACTTATTTTACATAAATTCTATTTTATTTTTATTTTTGTATATCCGTTTACATTTCCTACGGCACATTTCAGAGGGTCGGAGACAATGTACCAGCAATTTACTCTGAAGGCAAATAATCACTGTTTAGTCACTGACTCGCGTGGCCACTGTGAAGCCAAGGATGAAGCATGACGATCTATATCTATATGTTACATCCTAACTATAATAATATTATACAAAAGCGAATGTAATACTTCTGTCTGTCTTCTGTCTCTCAGTATGTTTGATACCTTAAACGGCTAAACCAATTTTGGCACAGAAATTCTTTAGGACCTGGAGAAGGACATTTATAGACATATATATATATGTTTTATCGTAATCATCATCACCGTTTTTCATCACTCCGCGTCACCGTGGGACGTAACTAGTTTACTAAAGTAAATTTGAAAATTTCAAGAATGTCGTTACAGGGCAAGTGGTATAGCTCCACTGTACTCATCGTTTAGGTATTATTGAAACATGGCTAGAATTTATTGCAAGCTTTTATTTAGATACACCTGTCCCGATAGCTATCTGTAACCAAATCTTGGAAATTTAATTTGATCAATTTCCCGGCAATATTCTGCATCTGTACATAACAATTTCGGTCCGCATTCTTGATGACATTGACAGGAATGGAACTGCGTGCCCCGTCTGCTCTTGTCCCTGTTTCCGGAGAGCTACTTGGAATTTTCAAGACTAGAGTGAATAGATATCTTACAAATCGACATGTTTCATCCTCGACCACACTGCCACTTACTACTTTGATGGTCAACCGTAGATTTTTGAACTGTTTATACTCGTATATTTGTAAGCGGAGATATATTTCATATTAAAAATATACGCCGCAAAAATAGGCGTAACTTAAAAAAATCAAAACAACTGCAACGATATCAACACAATATATATTTTTTTAATTTATTCGTAGCCGTGATTACATGTACATTGGCCGAAAAAAAATCAATAGAACAGCAACATTATCATAACAATAAATTCATCATTAATCGGTGTTGTCTCCTACAGCCGATTCTTCTAAGTGATCCGCCCGGCTATATTTGTCACGGACATTTGATCGATGTACCGCGGTGCCTTGAACCTCCCTGCATGTAGTAGGTGAGTACCTATAGGTGACGCTCTCGGACGCGATAAACAAAACACAGTCGCGGGTGGCTGACCGTCATACGTGACGCACGAGGTGCGGTCGCGCGGACGCACTACTAATACCACACGTTTGGATTTCGAAGGATTCAGTAACGATTCTCTTGTTCGTAAAATTGCTAGTCTATCGATATTTTATCGGACTCATTTTGGTGAGTATGCTTTTGATTTACATCATCTATTTCCTCCTTGCTGTTTTATTTTCATTTAGACTACTCTCCGTTTTTAGGTGGATATTCTCAAAAACCCGAAGGAAGTGCTTTAATTCTTCACATGTTCAATGCGCGGTCTGCTAAATTGTTAAATACGCTTTCTCAATGGGTTTTCGGAATGATTTTTTTGAATGATTTTCTTGAATGGGGATCTTTAAATCGCGATTGAATTGGTTTCTTCTAGGCAAGTGCGCTCCATCGTGGACCGCAATGTCGCAGT
Source organism: Lycia hirtaria (assembly GCA_947563715.1). NCBI lineage: Eukaryota > Metazoa > Arthropoda > Insecta > Lepidoptera > Geometridae > Lycia > Lycia hirtaria. The sequence goes on from OX387385.1 coordinate 11,528,910, forward strand.
TGGCGGTGAAGCTCACTCAATCCACAAATTAAATACGGTGATTTACTGAATTAAAAAAATTACACTACGAAATTCACTGAAATAAAGTGGACTATTATGTTTCACTTGTCAAATAATGAAAGAAGCGAGAGGAGATAAAAAATATTCGAAATATACTAGCAGCTTTGGTTAAAAAGATATCACTTCCAATCTAGGATTGTTTCGGCAAAACTATCAATAATAATAATAGAAGAAATGGTATCTCTACACGTAGAGTGAATACCGCGAGGGGGGTCACTCGACCGCGGGAGGAGGGGTGGTTGAGTGAAGTCGCGGGGCCGCCCTTGCTCGAAGGTGACGCGACAATTAACGCGGCGCGGTCATTCCTCCGCGAGCGGTGCGGCGGCGGCGGCGGCGTTGGCGCGGTGTCAACGATTCGATCATGCCGGTGCGATAGCGCGACCGGACGCCGCGCCACCGCCGCCCGCATCTAGGGCTGACACGTGATCTCACGTGACGCATGACACTAACAGTTCTACAATAGCGGATTAGTCACTGTAGCTCTCTTTCCAGCTGCAGATTTGTTCAGCTGGTAATCTTTTCAGAAGGTCATGTTGCGAATCTGTTCTCTTATGACTCACCACAATCTCCATAGAAATCTTCTTTCAATACTAGCAGTATCCCGCGGTTTTGCCCGAGATCGAGAAATCCTTTCTTAGTGGATATCTATCTAGATACATATCACAAATAAACCAGCTTTCAAATCTTGTATCTACACGATCAACGACTTAGGCAACGTACAGTCTGTCAGTCAGGATAATGACAATATATATATTTCTTTGGTTTTGTTTACAGTTGAGATTTTGTTGAGACTTTGTCAAAGCCTTTAGTAGCAGTAGACCGGTGGTTTTTTCGGTAAGTAATGTTAAAGTGAGGTTGCTGTAACGCATCTGGTACCACCATTTATTTGCACAACATTGAGGAAATTATCAAAAGAAAGGTGTACGACGTAAGAATGTAAGTATACTCATGTACTCAGAATTTCACGTAAATGCGTAAAAATAATTATTATAATTTAATATTTTATTTATAAAAGTAGGAAAATAACAGTACAAGCGTAAAACCAACACAGTATCCAATAAATACCATCTAACGCAAACATGTCGATCGACATTGTCGCAAAACCGACAACCGACAAAAACAGTATTTACGACCACAAAAATAACAAGTGTGAAGAAAGTTGGCTGAAGTTGTTGTCTCGAGATCTCGGCAGTTACATAAACGTGGACTCAGCTCGTAAACTAGATATGGGAGCCAATGGACCTATGAGTCCATAACTACCGCCGATGAAATGAGTTACTATACCAGTACCGCCGGCAGACAGAAACGTTGCTATTTTGGGGGCAAATCTTCCCAACTTCACCTCTTTATTTGAGGAATTCACATCAATACTATCAAACGAACTATCTGCTTGTTTTTTCTGTACCAAATGCGCGAAACGTTAGACCAGATCAAAGTAATAAAATTTGTTTTTATTAAGAGCAATAAAATCTAGAGCTAATGGGTACAGCAAATCAAATAAAATTATCATATTTCCTACAAAACATTTAGGTATAATGAAGCATGACTATAAAAGAAGATTACAAATTTATAATAAAAATCAGGGACGAAAGACGATATTTAACTTTTTCTTGCAAGGCATTCGTTTGCTAATTTCCATTCTTTTGCAGTTTTGGGTTAATAACGCCCCGCGCCGTTTCTCCTAGGCTACGCTCCTGTATAAGTCAAAGAGTTTCAACACAGCATGGCTAGTTATGTTATATTACTAAGCCTAATTCGTCACTAGTGACAGATGCGTAGTGCGTCGTCTAGCCCAAAGGTTTACAGTGAGACTTGCGATTGTAAGGTCATATGTCGTTGGCAGTCATTCGTAAGTTTTGTTACTTTGAAGCAGTAAAGTTTAGTTACTTTTACAAAAAAAAATTACCAAGCACTACTTGTAAAGTTTTGTGCAGCAGGCATAGCGTTTATGAAAACATAAATATTTCGCTTGACTCCGGTTTAAAGCAGCGTATAAAAGAAATCTATTGCCGAAAAAAAATACTCTAAAAGGAAAAATCTAATTAAACAGTTATAAATATCAATATTTATAATTAAAAACAACCTGTAACTGAAATGAAAATTTTCCTTGAACAAAAAAATTAACAAAATATAATTAATTGGATATTAGTGCGGTATTTTCTTGAGTGGACTTATCTTTTTTTATACATTATAGATCTACGATTTACCACCAACTCGCCTGATGTTAAGCAACGGTGTGGCCGAGGATGGAGCTCGTCGATCTAGAAGATATCTATTCACTCTAGCCTTGAAAATTCCAGGATTGTAGGTCTCATATAGGTATCTGAATGTTTTATACGAATGAATTCATCATCATTTCAGCCATAGGAAGTCCACTGGTGGACATAGGGAACCCCCAATAATTTCCAAAAATACCGATTGGAAGCGGGTTGCATCCAGCGTCTTCCCGCCACTTGTATCAGGTCATCTGTCGATCTCGTTGCTGGTCTTCCTACGCTGCGCTTGCCGGTGCGTAGGAATGAATTGATTCCTTTTAATTTTATCATTGCGGTATTTTCTTGAGTGGACTTATCTCTTATAGGTATCTGAATGTCTTATACGTATGAATTAATTTCTTTTAGGATGCCTACGATCTAGTAACAGCAAAATGCTTTAAAATGAGTCAGGTTGACGCATAAACGCGAGGTCGCATTAAAAAATCTAGCTTTTTTAAATGTGAAATTCACGTGACAGCCCTGCCGCTCGAGCACTAAATTGCGATGTGCACGCGCACCCGCAGACGCGATGCGGTTATTATCTGAGCGGCCGCGGTTGCATCTACCTACCTACCTATACATATGTATAGCCACCTCCACGTGACTACTACCTAACTACTATGAAGAATATGTATTACTATCTACTTATACCGGGTTTCTTTTAAATAGCTAAGTCCTATTGAGGGCTCTTTCTATACAATATGAGGAATAACTTTTGTTCTACGACTTTATTTATTTAATTTACATTTTAGGAAAACTTATAGCTTAAAATAGATAGTTAACAAGGATATCTCAAGGTCGGACTTACGGAAAATGACAGAGATATTATCACAGGTCACTGTGAGTTAAATTACTACTTGCAAAAGATTGGAGCCACAGATAGCCCCTTCCACCGAGACTGTCTACAAGAAAACAAAACTGTACAGCATGTGCTACGGCACTGTAGGGCTACAAAACAGGCTATATTAAGACCTTTGTTCACTTAAGATCAAGATCGAGATTCCTAGACAAATCTCAAAATCACACGTGCTGCAATAGAGGTAGAAGAATTGTGCCGGCGACCCAAGCATATACTTCGTTATTTTAAGAAGCTCGACTGGTTGAATAGGCTGCACAATACACCGCAAGCGGGACGTCAGTGTCAATTACCATAATAGCTGTTCCATATAAAAATAATAAGTAGAACCAATTTACAAGTATAAATTTCGTAGTAGTAGTAATTTAATACGTATTAAAATATTAATTATGTCAAAAACCAGCCAAGTGCGAGTCGGACTCGCGCACGGAGGGTTCCGTACCATTATCTATAAAAACGGCAAAAAATCATGTCTGTTGGATGGGAGCCTAAATATTAATTTTATTTTAATTTAATTATTTATATTTAAAGTGAATAATATAACTCAATATTCTGTGAATATTTCAAGCGTCTACCTGTTGCCGTTATCAATATCGAGCAAAAATGTCACGTTTGTTATATGGGAGCCCCCTTAAATACTTATTTTTCTGTTTTTTATTATTTTTTTGTTATAGCGGTAACAGAAATACATTATCTGTGAAAATTTCAACTGTCTAACTATCACGGTTCATGAGATACAGCCTGGTGACAGACAGACAGACAGACAGCGGAGTCATAATAATAGGGACCCGTTTTACCCTTTGGGCACGAAACCCTAAAAATTTACTATATGTAATGTACTCAAATTCTGAAGTTTACCCAAATATATCTCGCAGACATGCATGACAACGCGGCGCGGCCGCGACTCTTGGCTGACATTCAAAATGTTTATCAAACGGCGGAATCCTTTACTGTCACAACCACGATAATACCGATATTATTGCGATAATGTACGATTTAGACGAAATTTAGATTAAACAAGATCCTTCTTGATAAACACGTGAGTTGAGCACATGAGTTTCTTTAGCCCTGGAATCTAGGTTTTACCCGACTACGCAAAAAAGAGGGTCCTGTTTTCAAATGTATGTATGTACGTTTCTATATTACCTCCTACAGCTTAAACGGTTTGACTGATTTTGATGTGCGAGTTGCCGGTTGCCGTTACTGTCGTTAGTTTGTCTTCACTGCCTGAGTGTCTAGGCTACATTTTTTGTAATAATAATAATAATACCTAAGTGATAAACAGAGCCCTGCCCCGCTGCCGGCGGCATCCTACGTTTAAGTTTTTTACAATATTTATGTTATTTGTTTATTAGTTTATATTTATATTGTCAAAAATTAAAAATTAAGTTATAAAATAAATCAGTGAAATAATACAAATCTTGCTAAATGCAAGAAAATGCGCTTTTTGTAACCTCCAACGAACTTTTTTCTAAAAATAAGTGATTTTACAAAAAACCATAGCAAGTCTGTAGTCAAATGTAGCTCATTAAAACAAAGAAAAAAAAGGCGTGTTCTTGTAGTGTAGATAAATCCACTTCGGCCGCGTACGTAACTAGTTTCGTACGAAACATAATTATTCTTCGTACGATACTAGTGTCGAATGACGATCGAAGAAGATTTTTTCCTTATTCGTAATCACGGCGTTTGTTACGTAACCGATTACGTAGTAAACATAATTATTCTTTGTACGAAACTGAACGTTTCGATAAAATATGTGTCTTTCTGTTTTTGTAACCTCTTTGCTTCACTAGTACATACACAAGAACATACAACCAAATACACATTTTTTACAGTTTTTATATGAAGCTTTTTTATCTTTATTTTCTCTACATGACGACTTTAGGTAGAAGTAAATCGTAAATCATCCTAAAAAAAAAGGGCAATGCACTTTTATTTTGTATGCCTTCGCACGTTCTGTGCACATAAACCTGTCGTAAATTAAATTAATTAATTCTAAGCATCATTAATGTATGTCTCAATTATCCAAAAAAAAGGTAAATATTAAGCTGAAATGTGAAAAAATAATGCCTACATTATCTTTTCGACCGCCGTTGAGCCTGAAAAAACATTGGATACTATGTTGTTGTTGAAAGGCCGGTGTTTTCACGTCCATTGTAGAACCGGGTATCGATTATACTCTTTTTGTTATTGGACCTTGTTTTTCGTATTTTCATTGTATTATACATTTATACCTATCCGTTGAGATCGAGTTATTCGCTTGTCTTGTTGTCTGAGTTGAGAAAAAATAAACGAAACGCTTTAAATATGTAAGAATTGTTCACTTCAAGAATTCCATACAATTTAGATGGACATATCACCTTTCCGATCTTTTTGGAAATCCATATGGAGGAGGCCTATGTAAGTGGATTTCTTAAGGCATAGATTAATAAAAACAAAATAAATATTTGTGGACATTTCACACAACACTATGTAGCCCAAACTAAGCAAAGCTATGGAACTAGCTAGATGGCTGATAGAATGCATATAAACTTTTTTGTAAACATATACATATGATACATAGAAACCCAGAACAAACATCCATGCTCATAACACAAATGTGGTGCCCTGGGTGAGGGTCGAACCCATGACCTACAGCTTACCAGGCAGCATACTACCAACTGAGCCACGAGGCCAGTCAAGATGAGGATGATGAGGATGACGTTGAATATCTCCTTAAATTTTGGAAAAAAAGCCGGAAATAAAAAAAAAATATTCATAAATCACTTTTATCGACTCACGTCTTCAACTCTTTGCTCACCTCTTTACTACATAGGCAAATTTTCATCATCACATAGCAACCTATTTTAGCCTTAGACTAATTAATATTCCCATACGAGCACGATTTGTTTATTTCTGAAATCCTGACGTCCTTAGCGATAGGTATTATATTTGATTATATTTATCATGAAGATTATTATGAGTGATGTGCGAAGGGTCGTTCATTCGACATTCCACTTCGCTTTTCAAGTGTCATAAGCTAACTAAATTTTTTAACCCCCAACCCAAAAAAGGGGTGTTATATATAAGTATATATCACCCCTCTTTTTGGGTATACTGTGTATGTATACTTCTCTGTGTAGCTCTCAAACGGATGAACCGATTATGATCTAGTTTTTTTTTACTTATTTTAAATACTCTTATATCATTTACATCATTGAGTGTTCTTAGCTATGCTTCATCAAAATTGGCTGAAACTCTTACGGGATAAAACTCGGGGATAAAACTCCCCCAAAAAATGTTTTTTTAAGCCCGTGTATCAATATGTCATCATCATCATCTCAGCCATAAGAAGTCCACTGCTGGACATAGGCCTCCCCCATGGATTTCCAGAAAGACCGGTTGGAAGCGGCCTGCATCCAGCGTTTTCCTGCCACTTGTAAGATATCCTCATTCCACCTTGTGGCTGGTCTTCCTACGCTGCGCTTGCCGGTTCGTGGTCTCCATTCGAGAACTTTTCGGCCCCATCGGCCGTCAGTTCTACGTTCTATGTGCCCTGCCCACTGCCACTTCAACTTGCTTATCCGCTGTGCTATGTCGGTGACTTTGTACGTCTACGGATCTCTTCGTTTCTAATACGATCTCGTAGAGAGACTCCGAGCATAGCTCTCTCCATAGCCCGCTGCGTGACTTTGAGCTTGCTTAAGCTTGAGACAATATGCGATTTACAATAATTATTCTGCAAATCATTCTACTACACGGGAAAAAATACATTCAAAATTATATCAACGCAACGGTTACATTAAACAAATCGCTCATATGCAGTCAGGTATTTTGTTTATCTTTTATTATATGTATGTATATACTATTTTTGAGATCTTAGTCTACTATTGGACAAGAACTGGTTCTCTAACACGATTGAAACAGCAATTTGTCGCCCTGAGCGCTTTTATTTTTACCCAGTCTATTTAAACCTATCCACGCTATACTGATCGATCCTGTAGACAGCCCCATATACTTAGGGAACGGGAAAAAACGCCATGTGAACGGGTAGTCCGTTCACATGACGTTTTTTCCCGTTTCAAGCGTGTGGGTAGAATGTGAAAGCACAGGTGGCGGCGAAGCCATCGATCTCAGAAACATACGATAATGTCGTACGTATAGCCCTAACCACACTCACGGGACGCGAGCACGGTGCTGGAGAGGCAGCGGGTGCGATTCATCAAGCTAAATCGAGCTGGGAAAAATAACATCGATTCCAAACGCACTCTGCAGTTTATATTAATGCTTTAAGTCATAGACTTCTATACATACCCCAAGTGTATATACCAAGCGTGTCAACAGTAAGATAAAAATAGTTGACCACCTAAGATTTATTTAATTTCAGGATTTCCAGGTGATATATACTTCCGTATCGATATTTTGTCAACTAGTTGCTATCGTACAAACCCGGCGGGAATGCATTGGGTAGAATAGATTTCGCGCGGATGGAACATTCCATCACAAAATTGTTTGTATGACGTCACAGTCGATACCAAAAATGTGGCATGCAAGGTTTTCATATAAATGAAGTCGCATGCTTCATCTACTATGTATATGCTATAAGTACATACGAACTGCCGCCTTGACCGGACAATTTAGTACTTTGCCGCACGCCAGGATTAAATTAAATGAGAACTACGCGATAAAACGAGATGCAATCTGTGTTTGTAGGCTAACATAAGAGGCACTTAGCATTTGTCCAAGCTGACTTGTGCTTTATAAGTTGTAGCAAGGGTTAACAGCGTGCGTGGCCGACTTAGTAAAGGCGTCCCTGGTAAGTATTGACGGGAAACGTTCAGATTCGAATCCCGTCGGATGTTGACATTTTGAACTGTTGAGTAACACCTAGTGTGAAGTAACACGTTTTTTTTTATTCGTCAACAGACTTGCGCTTGACTGTCAACTCACCTGGTGTTAAGCGACAGTTACGGTCTACGATGGAGCGCGCTTGCCTAGAAGAAACCTATTCACTCGCGATTTGAAGACACCTAGATTATATCTATTCGGAAAGACCCAACACAAACAACAACAACATTATTATTGTGAACAACATTATTATTGTAGTAGAGTATAGACGAGTAGAGAATATAGTTTCTGTTTTCTCCGTTATTCCCTATAATGCAAGAAGACCAAGATGTGATTTTTCTATTTGTCCCGTTCAGTAAGCAGAAACCTATTTCGTCGAATGTTAGCATTGTTCTAATCGTATTGTCGATAAGAGGTTTATTTCCGGCGAGTCCCCGCAACCCGCGGCCGAGGCACCCCCCGCATCGACGCGGGAAAATACACGCGATCCGGCGGTCAGCGATAACACACCTTTCACGCCTACACACACCTAAAATATACACATATTTTACACCGCCATAGGTATCTCACACGTAAAAAGCTCAAGTACCTACATACACCAGCGCACTCCAGCTTTTACTACTCTAAAACCCGCGTCATGCTCTACGGCAAAATTGGTGCAGTCTAACCGTTTCAACGTCGCATGTGCCGCGGCGGAGCGTATAAAACTTTATACGCGCCTCAATATCAGATAGCGGGTTGAATTTATCCCGAACTGCGACTGCAAAAGGCGGACTCATAAAAAGCGCGGCACGGTTGATTACAAAGCCGCGGCGGGTTTATGGGCGCGCATCTCGCGTGCCCGGCCGCCTCTCCGCCGCGCCGACGAAGCGAGGGTAGTTTTTCAGCTGCGAGCCGAGCCCCCGCCACATAAATAAGTGATCACGGCCGGGGGCCGCCCTAGCGCGCCTCGTCGCCCCCGCCCGCGCTCGTAAACTAAGCGCAGATAGCGAGAGGACTTAATGGCTGATCGGATTTTGATTAGCGCGGGCCGGCGACGCAACCCCGCTCCCGGAGCCGAATTTGAATAGATAAGTGGGCACCCGAGGACCGACGCTCGCGACCGTAATTTACATACTTACTGGCTTTCGGCGCACATAGAGGGTGCCAAGTTATGGTCCACGCAAAAACGATAAAGTTGAAATAAAGCTTCGGTCATCGAATCGGTCGCGTCGAGTGCTTTTTTACAGAGCTCTGTTTGTTATCGCCGCTCGGGCTGGACAGTGGACACGGGTGTACCGAGTTGGCCGATTCCTTTTTTGCAAAATTAATCGTTTCCTATGTTCGATACCGAAGCGGGGGCAAGGGCGATAAGAAGTATAGCTAGAATTTTGCTACGATCAAAACTTCAAAGCGAGAGTGTGCCAAGATTGAAAAACTATCGGTAAAGTCGATTTCTGTTTCTGAATCGAAGTCGTGAGCAGATTCGTAGCTTGTCGCTATTGAAGGAGGTCGATTTGTGACGGCGGCAGGTGGGTCGCGGCCAGGGCCGGCCGCGGCGCGCAAGGTGGCCCCCGGTGCCCGCCGCGTTTGTTTAGTTTGGCAGGTAAAGTACAAGAGCTCGCTCGGGGGGAGCGCGTCGCGTGGGAGTGATCGCCCGCTGACGTATCGCCCGACGTGAGACGACACGAATAATTGAGGGCTTCGAGGAAAATACGCGGCCAATTTGTGACAAGAAACAGCTATATACTGTACAAATAATGGTAATGTATCCGCTGTGGGCAATATCACGCTGCGGAGGTGAAAAACGAAACTAAACAACTACCTTTTCCCGGGATCGACGCATATTCCCGCGTAAATAAAACAGTTTTTCCAATAAACACTTAGTCGAAGTTCAAAGAAAACGTGTTTCCAAAACCTTTAATCGTTTCAAATTGAAACGTTTGTACATGTATAATAGATATATATATATATCTACCTGTCTACATGCTTCGTCCGTGTTATCACAGATGTCGTTAGACGTGGAATCGCGCAGTGGAATCAGCAGTAGTTACCAGTGATGCGCGGGGAACGGCGGACATACCCGCGGGCGTAGCAAGGCTTGCTAATAAAGGCACACACGGCGTCCGGCTGGCGACGCGCCGTTTAAACGACCATCAAAGCGCGGCCCACATAAACCGAGTCGTCGACTGGGGATTGAAAATTGTAGGAATGACGCGGTATAAATATTTTAGCTACCAAGATTCAACATAAACTGAATCAAATATGAAATTAACTGTTTTGAAAAGCTAATATTTTCAAATGTTTTGAAAAAAATTATAAGCGAGCATTTTGCGGCGGTATATCATGCATTTTTCCATAAAATAGAAAAAAACTAACATTTAATCCTGATTAAGCTATAAAATTAGATTAAATTTAATTATATATTAGTTAATTAATTATATATTAGTTAGATTTAAGCTTTTTAACCTTTTTTATAAACATATTAAAATACAAAAAATCAAACTTGGCCAACTTAACTTTTTCACTTATTCATGGTTCCAATCAGATAAAATAATTATAGTTTAAAAAACGTATACTGACTTCAAAATGCGCAAATTTGTGTTAAAAACCAAACTACTGAACCAATTAATCATTTTTGCCATCTAGTTCCGTAGTACAAGCTTTGCTTAGTTTGGGCTAGATGGTGTTGTGTGTGAAATGTCTCTAAATATTTATTTATTTTTTATTTTATTAATTTTTATGAAATGTCTATGGGACCAAGCTGTACATATGTATTCAAATTTCATTTTTTTTTTTTTTATGTTTTATAAATGATGGAGTAATGCGTTAACAAACATAAAAAAATACAACCGAACAGTTAACCATTTTCAGTATCGAATAATATGGATAGAAAACAAAATAGCGTGATTAAATATGCGCTACATTCTTGTGCACCTTTACAGATATGGGGAAATATAGACATTATATCAATTTAAAACTTAGTTTAATGATGGGCTCAAAGCGTGCAGCTATCTCTCTCTCTCTCTCTCTCTCTCTCTCGCTTTTTACGATGTATATTTTTCGGTTTATGAAGGGAAATATAAAAAGTTATATGAATTCCCCTCTTTTTCTACAAGTTTGTACGGAACCCTCGGTGGGCGAGTCTGACTCGCACTTGTTCGGTTTTATTTATGATTTGATTTAATTTAATTTCATTGATATGGATTTACACCTGGAATAAATAATTTTCATTTCATTTCATTTTTAAAGATGTGATATAGATATTAGAAAAGTGAGAAATGAATTTGTTTTTTTTAGATAGGAGAAATAGTTTGAAAAAAGTTTTTATTCGATATCTTTTAAATGGGTTGAGGAGTAGGAAAATACATGTTTTTGCACTACTTTCATCGTCAGTATAAATGATATCTAATTAAATATATTTCTCTTACCTAAATAAACCACGTTATTATATTCTTCAGTTTTGTAATACCCTAATCACTAATTTTATAGGTTTAAAAATGATAGTGCGCGAGAGAGATAGCTGCGTGCATTGACCTCCACCTTAACTTGTTTTACATAGCTGTAGGTAACAGAGAAAACCTTTATAGAAATCATAGGTACATAACATTCCATAATCAATTTACGATAAATCAGAACAATGTCAAACAATTCTTTTATACCAGGAATAAGATCTACGATTAACCACCAACTCACCTCATTGTGATATGACGTAATATTATTTTTGAGTACATCACAAATCGCATAGAAATATAATTTATTTCGCCATAGTAAAATCTGTTTAATCAATTGCAGCCTTTTTTAGGACGAAAACTTTTACAAGATATGTTCTAAGTTCAACTTGTACTTCTAAGTTCCACGTATACTTTGTGGCTTGTATTTTTCAGTTACTCGGTCCTCGGTTGTCCTCGGATGCGATGAGATGAAACGAGTCGCGTTTTACACTCGCCAGCGCGAGTTTACTGCGCCCGGTGCGAATTCCGCACATAATGAGGAAGGGGGGTTACTACGGACGGCAGAGTATAATCTGAGTAATAGGCGAACATTAACTAATATATCTTATTAATCGCTTAAACCGTATTAGATTGAATACCTTTATTTGTGTATTCTAAATCATTACTGCGTACAAGCTATTTTCTCATTGCAAGAAGGGTAAGGCCCGTAGTCCACAACTCTGACTAAGTGCGGGTTGGCAAACTACGCACATTTTCAATAACGCTAAGAACTTTCGAACATACAGATATCTTCGCGATGTTTTCTTTCACCAGATTTCTTTGCAATGTTTTCCTTCACCAGATTTCTTTGCAATGTTTTCCTTCGCCGTTTGAAATTGGCGACAATGTACAATATGCACACTTTTAATTTAACCTTTTTTTATATATTTAACATCGGTACATCACACACTGTAAAAACACAGCGGTACGTGCATTGAAATTTTAACGCAGGGCCTGTGGACCGCAAGTCAAGCGGTTTCAGTAACTAACACTAACACGTACTAGGCTATCGTAAGCTCACTAGGCTACCATAGCTTTACACTATCGTAGATTCACAAAGCTGCTGTAACTACACTAGGCTACCATAAAGAAAGAAAGAAAGAAAATATTTTATTTTTATACACCATACACTACGACACAAAAAGAGAGAGAGAACACAAGTACAAATAACAAAAGTAAGACTATTGAGCCTAAAAAATATGCAGTTTTCGCTGTAGTATCTGGCGTATCAAAAAAGGTAAGTGCTCAGCAATAATGCTGCTGAGCGATCACCAGCGCTGATTTTCAGCACTAACCTTCCGACACACACACACACACACACACACACACACACACACACACACACACACACACATGATTCTGAAGTTATTAACAGTATTGCAAATGAACATATAAATACGTATATACATAACTGTTTAGTCGTGATGCTAAAGACAAAAGATTTACTGAGATAATTCAGGGCAAAATAACACAAAAATAAATAAATAATGAAATACATATTGTCTATATGAGAGCTGAGACGCAGCAAGTATTCAGCTATATGACTGGAAAAAAATATATATATGTGAACTAAGGCTAAGGTTCAAAACAATAACATTCTGGGTGATATAGATAAGAAGTTGAGTGGCATTACCAGAAAAACAAAAGGATTGAGATCAAATTAAATATCTGAAATCAGGAAGTCAAGAAGCATAAATAATAATAATAAAGTATATCCACTATTCGTTTTTCTGCAATTCCAACAAATGCTTCTTACACTTCAACCTAAAACTAAACTTACTTTGAGTGTCACATATATATAGGTGGTGGAAGAGAATTTCAACATTTGGTAGCACTAAATCGAAAACTACCACGAAACGCAGCAGAGCCGTGCCTCGGTGTACGCAATAGTAACTTGCATGTCGTTCTATGTGGATATGGATTACAGTCACGGACCCAAGAAAGCTTAGAGTACAAGTAACATGGCACTTGGTATTTAATAACACCGAATAATAAAGTAGCTGCATAGGCTACCGTAAATAAACTAGGCTACCATAATTGTATAGGCTACAGTAACTTTTAACATATCTGGTATAGTATCCCTGCATAACAGAATAAAGATAAAGCTATAGTAGTGCCAGGGTAACTTTACTGTAAGTGTGTCTGTCGTAAAATATGGACCACTAGCTTATCAAGCTCGGATATCTCATAGGCGTAATACTGTATGGGTCAATTACGGTGAGTGTCCGAATTACCCGTAAGCATAAAGTCAGGATCTCAAGTATGCCAATGCCATTTTGAAAATGTTACAAAAATGTATAATTATGCACATATATGAGTAGAGTATCATTATTAAAGATATTTCTGACAACATATTAATCAAAAAGCGTAACGTAGCGCTCGTGGCTTAGCTTGACTAGGTGTTCTCGAACAATAATTAATGTCAAGCAACGGACGGACCGGTCAATCTTCGGATGGGTGACCGTGAGTGGCAATTCTTTCTGAGTACAACCGTGTGGATCGGTTGGCAAGTTAAATTGTAGGTCCCGGTTGTTTGTCAATCGTCAAGCCAGGTCAGAGGCCTTTCGACGGCTTAATAACTCCACTTTTTTTAAACAAATAAAAAAACAAATAAATAAATGAACAAAATCATGCCTCTCTTTTCTAATATCCCTACTGAATGATTTTATAAATTTAAAAATGTTGTGATGCGCGAGCGAGATAGCTGTGCGCTTTGAGCCCCATCTTAACAATATTTTCATCCCATCCTTAAAACTATCACAGGAATTCGACAATTCGTACAGACAATCTGTCGTAAATACTTTCAAGTTCAAACAAATGATATCTTTAAGATTGTAGATGTGCGAACAAGACCACGGCTCTATACGTACAGGCCCAGCCCCATCATAAATCGTATATTTGGTCAACAATATAGTGAGTAACGCATTTATCTAATACTGCAGGCAACACAACGCGCGGCGGAGCAGACGCCCTCGTGCGAATTTAATTATGACGCTTGTGTGCATCGCGCGGCGCAGCGCGCTCGAGGAAACGGGGCTTAAATTATACCTATATGGCTATAAAAACTATAAAAACAAATATACCAGTAACAAGTAACTTTATAAAACTAAAAAAATCCCCGATATAAAACGGCTGAACCGATTTCGATGAAACATAGCTAAGACACACTCTCGATCAAATTCTCAATCAAATAAAAAAACTTGTTCAAAATCGGTCCTTCCGTTTGAGAGCTACGATGCCACAGACATACACAAATATAAACATCAAACATTAACACCCCTCTATTTTGATCGGGGGAGTGAAGCTTCTAGCGAGATCAAAGACTGGAGTGAAGCTTCTAGCGAGATCAACGAGCTCCATCTTCGGCCACACCGGCGCTTAACATCAGGCGAATTGGTTGTAAATCGTAGATCTATTTATTGTAACAAGTTACAGTAATTAAATAAAAACAAAATATCCAACTGCATATGAGCGATTACGTTATATTTAAATATATCACTGTATTTCACACATCCTACATCGCAACGCCAGCCAACTGTAATTTCAAAGGCAGAAATATATAGTAATTGAACAAACTCCGTATTAACTGCTATATAAAGCCTAGTACACATTAACATAGTAGCGTGAGATGTGAACTGCAGGCAGGACGCGGGCGTCCTCGTGTGATTTTAATTAGGGCCGCGGCAGGCGAGCGTGCGCCGCGCGCCCCGTGCGCCCCGCGCTTTATACACAGGGCTTAGCTACGAACCAAGTTTATTTACGGAGCTTTTCTCACATACTACGTTTCATTTAGACATATTTTGACGTGATAACGTCGCGTATTTGGAATTTATACCTTTACACAACGCTCCATAGTGTTGAGTTCGGGTATACAATAAAAATATATATAGCCGTATTAAGGGTTTCAAAGTAGCGGAGGGTATGCGTAAATGCATTTCCTCACGTACAAAAAAAAGTCAGGTTTTATAAAAAAAAACCTAACCTAATCTAGGGTTTGGTTAGGGTTTTATTATTTATTTGGTATTTACTCGTTTCGTTGCGGCCGGGTATGTTTTAAAATAACCACGCAGGCGTTTCCAAACTGAAAGTATACCCGAAGTCAACACGCACCAGTGACGTCACAAATGTTAGGTAAAGGTAGGCTTTGATGAATAGATTTTCGCTTTCTGGATTTGAAAATATACCCGACAGCAACACGGTCTCTGACGTCATGAGCGTTGTGTGAAGGTATAAATTCCATATAGGCGATAACGTCTTATAAATCGATGAACGTCGGCTGCACGCATGAAAATGCATGGCTCATGTCACATTCCGCCTGAGCCGAGCGTGCAAACGAAAGCGCGGTACAAGCGATAGAGAGGCACGATCGGCCTAAGTGAAATTAGTAAAGTAACGTAAAATTATTGTCCGTAAGCCGACTTTACAGACAACCATTTTTTTTGTCGTAGTAAATAGATCTACGTTTGACCACCAACTCGCCCGTCGGCAATCGACGGTGTGGCCGAGGATCGAACACGTAAATCTAAAAATCATCATCGAGGTATCATGTTCACTCTAGTTCTTCATAACTTCACTTCATAAGTCCAATAATGCAGTTCACAGAATTGACTCTTGTTATTGTCGATTCTACGAACCCCGAAAAATTATCGATTTAGAATATGCGTTTCGGATTTGGACTGCATCTGTAGTCAATTCAGAAATGAAGATATCTGCCAATAAGAGTAAGTACCGTGTGCTATAAGGCAATAGCTACGATGCCTATGTATTATTAAAAATACATAAAAAAAATCGGCCAAGTGCGAGTCGGACTCGCGCACGAAAGGTTCCGTACTATCATCTATAACAGAAAATCGTATAAAATAACGAGAAATCAACGAAATTCCAAGTAGTAAATCGCAAACTTATAGGTAGGTTTTCGATACACATCCAGGCAGCATGACGACCCTCGCGCGAATACGCGCGGCTATGGCTCGCTCCGTGATGTTACCTCCCCCGCTACCCGCGCGGCCGTTTCGCGCGGGTAGCGGGCTCCTCGCGCTCGCGCCACCACCACACCGCGGCGCGGCGCTCGCACCGCGTTTAGATGCACGGATTATTTTCATTTTGTGAGTTTTTATGTATAAGATTAGGTATTTATTGTTATAGTTAATATATTTCTAAATATTTACTTACAAATATTCAAGTTTCTACCTGTTAATTAAGATCGAGTAAAAATTGCTTAAAAATTACGTTTGTTGTATGGGAGCCCCCCTTTAATATTTACTTTATTATTATTTAATTATTTATTTTAAAAGGTAATATACAAGTAAATATTCTGTGAAAATTTGAAGCGTCTACCTGTTACCGTTTTTAATATTGAGCAAAAAAATACGAAAAAAACACGATTATTGTATGGGGACCCCCTTTATTTTTTTTATTTTTTTTATTTTTAGTATTTGTTGTTATAGCGGCAACGGAAATACATCATTTGTGAAAATTTCAGCTTTCTAGCTATCACGGTTTATGAGATACAGCCTGGAGACAGACAGACAGACAGACAGACAGACAGACAGACAGCGAAGTCTTAGTAATAGGGTCCCGTTTTTACCCTTTGGGTACGGAACCCTAAAAACAACGGGTTGCAATGCGGGAGTGCCGGCAGAAGTGAAAACTAAAAAATAAAATAGCAAAAAGACTGACTCGTGAAGGATTTGAACCTCCGCCTTCCGATTGACAAATTGAAATTTATATCGGTGCTTTATCCTATTGAGCTAACGAGTCTTACGTGCATGTGTTGAAAATAAGCATTCGGCGCAACGAAATGATGTCATGCTAGAAGGAGAAACTTGTACATACAATAATGAACTTTAAATGCAGAACGTTAGAATAGGTTTCTGACTAAAATAATGTCGTCATGCTAGAAGAACAAACTTGTACATACAATAATGAACTTAGAATAGGTTTCTGACTGTCCGTCTTACGATCTGACGATCTGACGCGAGTTTAACATTTTTTAACCAACCCCAAAAATGCACAACGCCGCTAAAGAAGTTTTCACTTCAAAAATGCCATCACAAAATTTGCACCAAACGAGTGCGTATTTTCCAGCAAAACCGTGGAAGACTATATATAGTTCGATGTGAATCGATGCTAAAATCAAAACACACAAGTAGCCTAGTCATAATAGCCATAGATAATAATTCCAATCAGATAAAAAACAATCTTCGAAATCAGTCAAGGTTGGGCTCAAAACGCGCAGCTATCTCTCTCGCGCATAATAACATTTTTAAACACAGTTTATTTAGATAGGAGAAATGTTTTAAAACAAGCTTTTCTTCGATATCTTTTAACTTGGCTAAGGAATTCTAAACGATGTATTTTTCAAACAATATAAATAAAAAATCGTACTTTATGAAATAATCTTATCTAAAGAAACAAATCTGTCTCCCATTATTCTAAATCCCGCTAATAAAAATCTTAGTGATTTTTAACCCCCGACTCGAAAAGAGGGGTGGTATAAGCTTGTAGCTGTATAACTGTGTGTCTGTATGTAGCATCGTAGCTCTAACACGGATTGACCGATTTTGATCTAGTTTTTTTTTTATTTGAAAGAGGATTTCACCGAGTGTTCTTAGCTATGTTTCATCAAAATTGGTTCAGACTTTTTATCAGGGGTTTTTGAGTTGTAAAATTATACTTGTAGACAGATACTTCGCGTTTAGAGCTCAAAAAGAATTTTCTCCTGTTGTATGATCAAGTGCGCAAGCAACTAAAACCTTATTTCTTCGATGACCGTAAAGCATCATATCTTTTGCTATATGAGCTGCTTGCGCGAACCAAAGCCGCTTGCGCGGAATTTACAGCTGATTTTATTATCTCTAAAGCTTGAGTGCCTCTACCATGGCAGTAGCCTGGCTCTGGCATGGCAGAATGACGGCACTTCGAGTTTTAGAGACACCTGGCGTGCCTGCGACTTGGGATATAAAAATGTTATAGTGCTACATGCATATGCAGCTGATTGGAGAGAGGTGGAACGGAGTAGAAGAAAAAAAATCTTATAAGATAAACGTACTTTCACCGAGAGCGACTTCTGCTTGTATAGGGAACTTTTTATATATAGGTATAAGTAATTTCAAAAAAAAAAAAACGACTTCAAAATAATTCAATTAACAACAACAACAAATTAAGAAATAACAACAACCTTTACATAATATCGAAAAACTCAATCAAAACTGCGCCTAAGCAGGTCTGTACGTACCCCAACTATTTTGGAAGTCGGTGTCAGGTCACCAATTTTAACTCTTATACCGACACTTCCCTGTGTTGGGTACACACAAAGAGGAAATATCAAGACATTTAAATTTACCATTTAGATTTATCTACATTAATAGTTAAAAAAGAAATATTCTTATTAGTTAAAAAAAGAATTATTCTTATTACTTGTTGGATAATTCAGTAAAATTACAGATCCAGATTATTAGTTCAGTAACGACATACTTTACCTGTTTGTCAGATTCAGAGGCCCTTGGGGACATAAAAAGTTTGAAACTAGGGCTTACCTAGCTAATTTAGTGATAAAGAAAACATTAAGTTAGTAAATGTAGAATTTATTAAGTAGTAGCTGTGCTAACGATAACGATGATGCAAATTTAACGTAATTAATGTATTTTAGGCTAAAAAGATATTTTTGTAGAGAGTATTTAAAATAATAATCCCATCAAGAAGAAAATCAAAAGAAGATCTTTTTAAGGTGCTATTCGGAACTAGGTACGCTCTGTAAACTGCAACTGCAGGCTGTAAACTTGTGCATCGGTTGCCTTGCAATCACTAAACTTGCCGCGGCGACACTATTGGTTTGTAATGTAGTGCTATGAAATAAGTAAACCGCCGCGCAATGAGCCGCGTCTGCTATAAAGCCGCTTCACTTGCAGTCTGCAGTTGCAGCTGCAGCGGCTCAGAATAGCACATTTATACTTTGCAAATTTGTACTTACTATATCAGTTTACTGTAAGTAACGTACGCGTACCTAGTTACGAATACATTTTCCAATAAGACAGGAGTAGGTAAAGGTAAGTACGGATCATGTAAGTTACGATGAAAGCAGCAACTCCGTACACTGAGAAAAATCTAAAGTTAAAAGCACCGTAATGACCGCTGATAAAGTTGGTAGTAAGGCAAAAAACCGACCAAACGTAAAACGGTTAAAAACGCCTTCCCATGCAGAAAGCGTTTTTCGCCTTACAGCGAAAGGCGAATTCAACAAGAAGCGTTACCGTGAATAACACTCTCCAACCTGTGTTTTAGTCGTAAGTATAAATATTTTAAACGTAACGAATAAGCAATAAGCGTGGTAGGTCAGAAAGAAATCATCATACTGACGGTGGTATTTACTTTCCGTACGGTGATTTCAACGGTAAGCAGGATTGCTTGATTAACCTGCTTACGGTTAAATTAAACGTTCAGTAAGGCATAATTGAGCTTTATTTACGAACAATAACGATTTTCAAGACCGTAGAATAAGTCTTCTGACGGTTGATAACGCAGTTGTGTGAAGGCTTGATTAACCTGCTTACGGTTAAATTAAACGTTCAGTAAGGCATATTGTGCTTTATTTACGAACAATAACGATTTGTAAGACCGTAGAATAGGTCTTCTGACGGTTGATAACGCAGTTGTGTGAAGGCTTGATTAACCTGCTTACGGTTAAATTAAACGTTCAGTAAGGCATATTGTGCTTTATTTACGAACAATAACGATTTGTAAGACCGTAGAATACGCCTCCTGACGGTTGATAACGCAGTTACGTGAAGGCTTGATTAACCTGCTTACGGTTAAATTAAACGTTCAGTAAGGCATATTGTACTTTATTTACGAACAATAACGATTTGTAAGACCGTAGAATAAGTCTCCTGACGGTTGATAACGCAGTTGCGTGAAGGCTTGATTAACCTGCTTACGGTTAAATTAAACGTTCAGTAAGGCATATTGTGCTTTATTTACGAACAATAACGATTTGTAAGACCGTAGAATAAGCCTCCTGACGGTTGATAACGCAGTTGCGTGAAGGCTTGATTAACCTGCTTACGGTTAAATTAAACGTTCAGTAAGGCATATTGTGCTTTATTTACGACAAAAACGATTTGTAAGACCGTAGAATAAGCCTTTTGACGGTTGATAACGCAGTTGCGTGAAGGCTTGATTAACCTGCTTACGGTTAAATTAAATGTTCAGTAAGGCATATTGTGCTTTATTTAAGAACAATAACGATTTGTGCAAATTCATCATTATTCTTTACATTATCACGGCAATTTATCAGTAATGCACCCAATTACTTACGTAAGTCGATAAGCCTATTGATATAGTCAAAATTGACTTATCCACTTACTTAAATAATGGAGTGCAATAATAAATAGATTGACGTGATAATGTAAAGAATAATCATGGAATTGCACAACCATGCGTATGTTCATAATATTTAAACGGCCTAGCCACAAGATCATTAAAACTGATTGAAATCTGAATTTCTCGCTATTCTATGCTGTTCCACCTTAATTTGAACTTTAAAAATGACAGTAAAGCAAATTAATCACGCCTTCACGCAACTGCATTATCAGCCATCAGAAGACTTAGTCTGCGCTCTTACAAATCGTTATTGTTCTTAAATAAAGCACAATATGTTTTACTGAACATTTAACCGTAAGCAAGTAAATCAAGCCTTCAGACAACTGCGTTATCAGTTGTCAGCAGGCTAATTCTACGGACTTACCAGAAAACAGCGTTGCCTGCCCTCAGAAAGCTATTCTTCATCTTTGTATTCAATTCTTTGTTTTGTTTCAGAAAGCTATTCTTTCTCTGCAATAAAAAGGAACAATTACTTAGTAGAACTGAACTTACTTAGAACATTAGCAGGATAGAAAAATAACGGATGTCATTGCAATAAAACAATATTATATTAGTAGTAAAAGGGGGCTTTATTAATACCTTCTTATTTATAATCAAATATTTACAATTTTAAAATCAATATTATTTATAAATTTTGAAATTATTGTTTTCAATATTTGGTTTGCCGCAGTGGGTTAGTCCTACGACATACATCATACATATTTGTGGTTCGGTTTAGAATGTGCACATTGTAAAATGTATTTATTTCGCAATTATTATGTATGTATTTCGCAATAGAAACACTTTTCATGACGGACACTTTTCGAAATGGAACACTGCAAAATGCACACATATGCATGCATTTTAAATTTCTTTAGGAGAGTTGAATACTATCGAAATAGACTTTTTATTATTAACTGCAACAGATTCGGTTTTCCTGGACTCCTGCGCTAACTGCGCTAGTAATGAACAAAAAAATAACAAAAACATTTAGGTAGTAGTTACCCTTCATAAAAAAATTATACATTTTGCAAAGTGCTCTTTTGAAAGTTCCCGTTATGAGAAGTGCCCTGTTTACGTGAGATACAAGTCATGAAAACTGTGCCCTTTGCGAAATGCACATTTTACATTGGTGCACATTCTGAACCGACTCATCTTGAGGTCAACGTTTTAAAAATACCTACCACTAAGAAAGGCTAGTGTCATATTGTGCAAAAAGTACAACCATGGGACCCAGTCCTCGACTTTTTGTCCAATTATAATCTTATTTATAATCATAATTAATAATTATAATCTTAATTATTACAAAACTAAAATCAATATTATTTTTAAAATATGAAATTTTATTACTAACTGCAACACAGTTTTACCCGCGGTATTCCTGTATCGCTGCGCTAACTGCGCTAGTAATAAAATAAAATAAAAAACAAACAAAAAAAAAAAATCGGTAGTAGTCACCCTTCATAAAAAAAAATTGCAAATTTTGCAAAGTGCTTTTTTGAAAGTTCCCGTTATGAGAAGTGCACTGTTTACGAGAGATACAAGTCATAAGAACAGTGCTAATTGCGAAATGCAAATTTTACAATAGTGTAACGTGGTATTTTTTAAAACATTGACCTCAAGATGAGACTCATCTTGAGGTCAATGTTTTAAAAAATACCACTAAGAAGAGTACATATTGTGCAAAAAAGTACAACCATGAGAGCCAGTCCCCAACTGTTTGTAGGTTAATTTGTATACATATGATAACTAATCAAGTTGCCATCGATGTGTAACGAACAAACTGTTATCCATGTTCGGTTTGCCGCAGTAGGTTAGACCTACGACATACATCATACATATTTGTGGTTCGGATCAGAAATATTTTAAATGTAATTATAAGGGAAGCTTTATTAATAATCTTATTTATAATCATATAGGGTAAACCGACAATCGTTGGACACCGGATAGTTATTATTATATACAGTCGCTTTTAATAAAAAAAAATAAGATAACGACAATCAAATACCGACATCAAGAACTATTTAAAAAAATCTCTTAGTATTCACCATTATTTTAGTTCATACATTTTATAACAGAGTGCAGTAACAAAGTGTCAAAATAATTATTTCCCGGCGACTATCACGGAAACAAGTTGCCTAAATTTGAAAACTTGGTAATTTTTTTTTTTTATTATATGGAATAGTGCATTAAACATGCAACAAATTGCATGGCGTGACGTAACACTTTCTGATTGGTGTTCGCTGTCAGGTGACTTAATGCCCATTTTTTTCGAATTTATTTTCTAAAAAGATTAATAATCTTTAACTTTATGATTTGACTGTTTTTTTCTTATCTACATCTCTTCATTTATAATTAGAAACTATAAACCAAGCAATTTGTTATTAGTGACAACAAGTCAATTGTTGAAAAATTGATTTTTTATAAGGTAAGTGTTTTGTTACAATATTGGCACAGTGCTGAGACTGAGTGTTATTGTTTTGGCTGTTTGGAGTACGATATCATACAATTTGCATGATTAAATTACTTGTAACCCTATATGGGTTAAAAGTCTTTTAATCATGCATCATGTTATATTTTGAGGTTATTTTAATCTGTCAAATGATTGTATGCGACAATTTAAAAAAACTTTAATGGACAGTGTCCAATAACAATATTTTTTTAGGTACGAGTTCTTACGATTTTTTACTTTAATTAAATAACAATTAAATTCGTTTTACTATACTTTCAATTTCAGACACCATGAACTACTCTGTAAGTTATAATTATAACACTAATATTTTACAATTATTCGCATGTGATAGGATTTTTAAATAATTGTTATGAGAGCTCAGTTTATCTAGTTTCTTAATATCTCTATAGTATCTAAGACACTATAATAGCCGACGGGAAAAAAATAGCTATTTTATTTGCTGTACAATGACTGTCTGTTTTACCCTATTACAATATGAAAATAAATATTATTTTTAAATTATGAAATTATTGTTTTCAATATTTGGTTTGTCGCAGTAGGTTAGTCCTACGACATACATAATATACATATATTTGTGGTTCAGTTCAGAATGTGCACATTGTAAAATGTATTTAATTCGCTATTATTATGTATGTATTTCGTAATAGGAATACTTTTCATAAAGTGCATTTTTCATAATGGACACTTCGAAATGAACGCTTTGCAACATGTGCACCTAAGCATGTATTTTAAATTTCTTTAGGAAAGGTGAATAATACGGAATATAATTTTTATTACTAACTGCAATACAGTTTTACCCGCGGTTTTCCTAGACTACAGCGCCAACTGCGCTAGTAATGAACAAAAAAAAAAAAAAAAAAACATTTACGTAGAATTAGGTTCATAAAAAAAATTAAAATGTGTACATTTTGCAAAGTGCTCTTTTGAAAGTTCCCGTTATGAGAAGTGCCCTGTTTACGTGAGATACAAGTTATGAAAACTGTGCTATTTGCAAAATGCACATTTTACATTGGTGCACATTCTGAACAGACTCATCTAGAAGTTAATGTTTAAAAAATACTACTAAGGACTAGTGTCATATTGTGCAAAAAAGTACAACCATGGGAGCCAGTCCCCAACTGTTTTTAGGTGAATTTATATACGTATGAAAACTAGTCAAGCTGCCATCGCTGCGTAACGAACAAACTGCTATCCATTGCCACGGTTAATGTATTTGGGTATGGTGCTATTAAACTTTTTAAAGAATAGCAGCGGATCTCCTTTGTGCGCTTTATCTCGTATGCATAATTATGATCGTCAAAGAGTATTGTGTCAAAAATCTGACACGAAAAGTATATGTCATTGTTTTCAGTAAGAAGTATACTTTTTATCGAAGCAAAAACTGGTACACATGTTTTATCACAAATATCTAGAGTGGCCACATCAGAATTCTTCCACAAAACTCCTTTTTGCTTCACCCAGGGAGCAGAAAATTTAACCAAAACATTGGAACCTACTTCAAAACCATGATTATTAGGTAAAAGAGTTTTTTTACCACACTCAAAATTTGGTGACATACTTTTATTAATAAATAAGTCATTTAGAATAAGTTGATTTTTTATTGCCAGTGTTTTACAGATATTTTGCCTATTACAAGATGCTGCTGCCGCCATTTTCGACAATTTGTGCTTACTTTCAAACCTCATTGACCAGACATGACGTAAAGGACCAAATTTTCTGAGCATTTCGGGATAGTGTGTCAAAAAATGAAACTTAGGTTTTAAGCTTTCGCCGGTAAGTTTACAGTATAAAATATTGAAATCACCGATCATGTACTTCAACTGTTCAATAGTGTCAGAGTATACTCTATGGTTAATTAACCTTTCAAATATTGCGCGCAAAGACAGGTACAGTTCCCAAACTGTATCGCCGACGGGAACATAATCGCCTGCGATAAGTCCGAAATATCTGATCAGTGTTTGCATTTCAATTGCAGATATTTTCAATTTTACAGATCCTGGTTTACTATCTGATAGAAGGCATGACGACGGTTTTGATCCAGAGTCTGGACCGTAATTAAAAGACAGCATTTTTTCTTTCAATGTCGTAATAGGCGGGAGAGACCTAGAAGTGTAATAATTGATAACGAACGTCATGACATAGCGACCTACACCTTCTAACAAATCGTGCATAGCATCCATCGCCACATTATCAAAAAGATCAAATCCCTTAAGTTCCATCCAGCAACATTGTTCTTTAATCCCAGTCTTAGAGACATCATTGAGTTTCAACTGTTCATTATATGAGGTTTTGTTTCTTAAAAGCGAAGCATTTTCAAGCGACATACTTTGCATTGTTTTTTTGTCAGCATTACAAACTCTACAGTAGTAATTTGCTACAAAACTTTCAGTGAACCCCAAAATTGAATTTAGTCCTAGATTGTCTCCTGTTAAACATGTAATTCTAAATTTTATAATCCCTTTGAAAAACGGCGTGTCAATGACAATTCCGGACGTATGCAGATAGTTTAGTTCATTTATAGCTGCCCGAAATATATTTGCATTTCCGAATTTGTTTTTATCAGAAGAGTGACAAATGGCTAACATGAAAATATTATTTAACTGGGAAACTAAATGAGGGGGCAACACAGCAATTGATACGTACAGACCACCTAATTTATGAATACCTGCGTGACTCCCCAGCGGATTACCTATTTCAAAATCATCATAAAACACTACAAGGGGCAATGTCAAAGTTGAACAATCCCCGCTCTTTAAACAAACACCTACGACTTTCTGCCACACTGAACCTTGCACCACATTTTCAATGCAATTACCTGATCCCTGAGATTTTGAACCTTCAGTGCCTTCGAGACGTTTCAAATAATCCATGATCTCTCTCCAGACCGTGTCGATTGCAAAAAACTGTTTAAAAACATCCCGCAGTGGTATCACTTCTAGAGTGCATTGTTTTGATTTCAATACGTGCTGTCCTCGCCTCGTCTCTGTATCATTACGATAACCAACGACTACTTCAATAGGAGGTATGTATGTACCAATTGAGGAAAACAGTTGCAATCTCTTAAATTCAGATTTAAAAGGCAACATGCAATCTTGTAATGTTGTCAAAGCCCCATCTAAGCTTGAATAGGCGTTTGTATAATTTTCGGTATTTTCGTCAGATTGAAATTGCTGTCTTAATGTGTTTGAGAAATTAGTATGAAACAAATTCAAGCCATCAACTACTGTTTGAACTGTTGAACGAGGAATCGATGGATTACTATATAACGAGGCAATAAACTGTGAAGTATGTAGAACAAGTTTATCAGTAATACAGGGTATTTCCCCTTTCTCCAAAACAGAGGGAATATCTGCATTATATTGAGTATTTGGTGTAGCTTCTTTTGAAACAAAAGGAGCAACTGCATTTTGTGGAGAATTATTTGGTGTGGCCACACCAGGGGATGATAACACAAAACTCGGATGAGTGTTTTGAATGTGCTTTGTTTTTAAATGACGCCTAAAAGCATCTAAAGAAGTGAATTGCTTGAAGCAGTCATTTTCTCCACACTTATAAGACAAAGAATTTTCCCAATAGTGTGTACATTGTTTTCGTATATGACATATGAGATCTTTAACGTTAGGACATGGTGTCTTGCATGAGCTACAGGTTAGCATTTTTCTTTTAGACCGAGGTCAACTAGGAAAGTTTTTACAGATTGAGAGATACGGCGATCGTATCGTGTTTCGATGTTATAAAAGCCTTTTTGAATAAATAGCCAAATATCATGGGCTAATATGGGATATTCAGCAGCAGTGGCTTGGAATATTTTAAAAGCAGTGTCAACGGCAGCAACTAGATTTGGTAATTCATAACGCATATCTTCCACAACCACAAAACATTTTTCAACTGATGTAACGGACTCACCAATGTATACGACAATCGGCTGAAATGTTATCTTCCATATTCTTAATGTTTCCCTATGATCCGCTAAACGGGCCTCTAAATTAGCACTATCAGATATTCGCAAAATGAAGTTATCCCGTATGATAGCTTTTGATGTCTTTTTCACGCCTTTCCCGCGTAAAGGTGTAATATTGATCAGCAGAGGCAGCAGTAGCAGGGCTACATTCAGATTATTTTCTATGTCGTCTGAAACAATGATAAATAAACAAAAATATAGTAACAGAATGAACCTTAATTGCTTAGGCCGGCGGCATTAGAACATTGTAACCATTGCAACCCACCGGCACGATTATCGCAAAACAAGCCTTAAGATTTAAAACTTACCATCAATTGAAATTATTAATTCACTAATTGCGAATTTTAGAAATTGGTCTTTGGTCGAATTCTGCAACGCCTTTCCTTTATCGATGATTTTGCCTCCGATATTCTGTAGTGAGGAACGCAATATATCTGTGCCCGTAGCTGGGTAGAGCCGATCGAAATCGGCTACGAGAAGTTTGTAACCACTGGGACCTTTAAGTACTGGATACTCATTTAAATAATCCAGAAGGGTGCCTTTTTCGTTGTATAGCTTTTGAAGGCGCGCTTTCGTTGTAATTTCCCAAAATCGATCGATTTCCTTCCAGGGTGTAGTTCCTTCAACAGCAACAGTGATCGCAAGCATAGCATCCTCAACCAGATCACTCTCAGCTGAAATAATGATTGGAGTTATTAATATGGGCCGTGATTAATCAATGCAGGCGACCAAAAACAGCTGCAACAATGGGGTCAGCCAACAAACAAATTTAATGTCAAAAAACAATCTGGGACCACGCAATCTAGATGCGGACAGCAAGAAATTGAGCAATAGCTGTACTAGAAACATTATCATTTGAACAAAATTACATTAACACACTACTAATTACCGACACAAACACACACCCCGCACTCGTTACCTACGCTTACATACACATCACACACACGCGCACATGCACACCCATACGCTAATCACACGTACACATATAATAGTAATGCAAAAACTTACTTTCATCAATGATGGACAAATCTATAGGACATGGCTTTGGCAATTCTACGTCAGATGACGCAGCGCTATCGCTATCACTAAAAGCACGCCGTTTCCGCAAAGGTGCTGTCACTTTTCTTCTGATAAGGTTTTTCCTCTTCCTCAGATACGTATTGTACAATATTCCAGAGGCGTTTCTTTTAATTTGGAAGGCTCCTGCCTGTGTGGGAAACAGATAAGAAATAAGTTGTACATTATGCATTAATTTTATAAACCGAATTTGGAGGGTCACCAGCTAGACTGGTGTGATGATGATATGGAGCATTTATCAGGCCCAGGGAAGTTAACATAAGGTGAAACGGCACGATTCTGGCAGGAAGTTCAAATTTCAACGTTTTTTTTATCTTGTGGTTATAACGATGAAATATTGTGAACGTATTCAATGTTTGCGCAAATCGCAAGTTTGTGTGTGTGTGAAAGGGAGCGTGTGTGAGTGTGAGTGAAGTTGTGTTAGTATGTTCGTTCTTATTCAATTCCGAAATACCTAAATTGATTTGGATGAACTTTGGTGTGGAGGTAGTAAGTAGATTAGCTTGGATTAATATAAAAGTTATTTTTTATCTCGGAAAATGTAGATGTATTGATCTGCTAGTTATAATAATTCAAAATTTATACACATTATTGTTAAACAAAGAAATGTTAACTTACAGGGATATATGAGGCATAAAACAGGGCTGGGGATTCACTTTTAAAAAGTTCACCAATCCCCCGTGACCAGGATTGGAATTGTGGCCAAGTAAGTTGTGTGTCTGGGTTTTCATCAAGGACCGAATCAATTATTAAGTTGGCCAATTCTTTTCTTTGAATTGAGTCGAGGAGGCCCCGGGTAGCTCCTTCACTACTTAATAAAGCTCGTCCTCGATGTGTTCTCTCTAGTATACATTTTATCTACAAATAAAATTAAGTGCTTAATGATAGATTTCAGCAATGAGTTAAAATATTTATTGTAAATACTTCACAACTAAACTCACATTGTCTCGGTCAGGCTGAAGTTGACGAGTTTCATTTTCTGTTACAATATCTCGGTTGTTGGTTCCGTTTAAATCATCTATTATTATATCATAATTTGTGTCGTCAACCAGCAATGATGGCAGTGATGAGTTCTAGATATAATAAAACATATTTCATCAATGTCAATAATAACTTGAAAGTCCTCTATAATATTTTCAGTTAGGGGTCAAAATTTTTGTCATAGTCAGGTAAAACGAGACATGTTCTTGAAAAATGACTGTAGAAACCTAGGGGTGTGTACCCACACTCCCAATAACCCAAACAATAAAAATTAAAATAGTTCCCATTGTACTCGTAAGTTTATTATTATGTCTAAGACAACAGAGATAGAAAATAAATAAAAAAAACTGAAACCCCTAAAAACTGCCCAAATGTGAGTAGGGACTTGCACACCAAGGCTAACCATTTTCAGACCAATGAGGCTCTATTAAAACATTATATATCTTTATTATGACTGGCCTTGTGGCTCAGTTGGTAGTATGTCTGCCTACTTGTGCTGTAGGTCGTGCGTTCGATCCCCACCCAGGGCAAACATTTGTGCGATGAGCATGAATGTTTGTTCTGTGTCTGTGTGTTTCTATGTATCATATGTATATATTTACAAAAAAAAAGTATATATGTATTATATCAGCCATCTAGTTCCATAGTACAAGCTATGCTTAGTTTGGGCTAGATGGTGTTGTGTGAAATGTCCACAAATATTTATTTATATCTATTTATTATGAATAACTTTTACTTATGAATTATGAGATATTAGGCGTGCTATCCAGTTTATTGAGTGCGCATGACATTTTTCTATAGAACCACCACTTCCTGTAAACTTCCTATTTTGTGGACACCTGTAAGCTTATTCTTGAATAAAATTGGAACTGGTATGATGCCTATCAAAACATTACATATTTTCAATACTAATTGATTAGAATTTTGTTCAAGAGTAAGCCCAGTGTTGTATAAGAATTAATAAAAACAAAAACTAACTCCTTCATTATCAGCTTTCCACATTAATAAATTTGCATTGAATTTCACCCTGTCCCCAATCAATGGGACCAATATATTTAAATCGTTTTCTTTAAGAAGTGCCAAAGCCACTGCATCCACTCTTGCATCTAAAAATATAAATAATAAGAAAATAAATACATGCAAACTACACCAGGTTAGTACTTATTAAGCAGGCCAGGAACACTATGCACATAGACGGCCTTACCGAAAAACGTTACTTATCTTTAAGCAATGCTTAACATATTTTGTCAACTTCTGGCTGACACGTAATGACACTTGCGGAAAGAAGACGTTGGTTAAGGTTAAGTAACGTTTTTCGGTAAGGTCCAGAATTTGTAAGTTAAACACTGTACTCACAGTTGTATT
Source organism: Lycia hirtaria (assembly GCA_947563715.1). Classification (NCBI taxonomy): domain Eukaryota; kingdom Metazoa; phylum Arthropoda; class Insecta; order Lepidoptera; family Geometridae; genus Lycia; species Lycia hirtaria. Next base: position 11,559,598 of record OX387385.1, read on the forward strand.
AACTAATGTATTTTTTTTTACAACTAGATATGTGTTTGACAACAATCTCACCTATAGGAATGGTGATGTGTTCGAAGATATGCCTAGAAAATACCTATTCACTTTTTTTTACAACTGCAGATTGAATGTGTTCGAAGAGGCACTTGTACTTTTAAGAAGTTCTACGCCTGTACTAGAATGTTTATTGGAAATGCTTAATGTTTAACACTTAATTTTTTTTTCATCTGACCACTAGTCACATCTCTCCATCTACATTTCAGCAATGATGTACGTGATGTGTGATGCTACATCGCCTCTCACTTATCACTATTGCTTACTGCATTAGTCTAAGTATTACAAAAATACTTTATGAACTAAGTGGGAATTCACTAGCTAGTATAGCTTATTCAATTTCAATGGTAATTAGTTTACAGTTCAGAAGTAACTGTTTGTATTTTATTGCTTCACAATATCAATATACAAAAGGACCTCAACCTAGGTTACTTGATTAATTATGTATAATACCTGCCACCTGAGTTTCAAAAGCACCCAAATAACTATATAGATATACTAACTAGCTATTGTATGTTATTTGTATATACCTACCTACTACTAAACCTACTATTTTCATAACAGAAGTGGTCAAAGAATATTTGTTTTCATGCAATAATAAGTAATAAATAATTATCTTTAAGTATTTTAAAATCTACAAACAGTATCATTCATTACCCATAGAAGACTTAAATATAATCCAAATACTCATAGTCACCAGTCAACAGCACACCCAGCATGCATAGCATTACCCTATCTGATTAGGATTGTCAACTCAATCTTTAAAGGTGTATTTTCCTTGAAAACACTTGTTCTGTATTTTCAAGGAATCAACACACAGACTGCTTATGATAAAACAATTACTAAATTTTATATCTAAAAAAACACACTACAAATTATTGTGGTCAAAGTTCTTTACAAGACTTTTCTAACAAATCCAAACACAGCTATGATACGATGTTCCATCATGAAGTTCTAGTTGATATCTTCCGGCTCCATCATCAGATCAGTTCGACAGTACCATATTATTGTATTGTCATCAGAACTACATACAGCTGCCAATTTTCATGACGCTACTATCCTTGGAAGATGGTTAAATTAGTTACCTTAGATTCCTTACATACAGGTCGACCTAATAAAAGCGTGCTAAAAATGAAAAATTTGGATCTAATATTGTTATTGGAATGGTCTAGGACTCTAGATGGTATCAACAGCAGCATCAAAAGCTAGTAAATATCTATACTAATATTATAGAAGTAAAGTTTGTGTGGTATTTATTCATTAAAATTAGTACCACATAGTTTACGACTTACATTATATATTGTCATAGACAACATTACAATATATTATATGGGCAAGCATAGTGCTTATGGCGACCAGGGGCCTGACTGTGACACTAATCTGAATCACTATACTATTATAGGCCCGTTCACACAAATTCCATGCATTGTGTGTGCAAGCAAGATGGCTGACAGTCTCAATCAGGATAAAGGTTACCACAGTAGGCCTACAGGTTGGTCGTTTCGACACTCATTTACATAAAAAAACACCCGCCCGTCTCCTGCTCATCTCCCCACTAGGAGCACAGAAGGGGTGACGTTTAAAATATAATAGAACAGATTATAAAAATCAGGATAAACCACCGATGAAAGGTACGTCTTCGTGCCTGAATGCTAAAAAGCAGTGGGCGCTCTTAGAATATTATTAGCGCCGACCTTCTACGAACTAACCAAACTAACCTCACTAGATCGAAATCAGAGGTGTAGGTATAATAATATAGGTACTTAGTAGAAATATTAGAAATTAACTTACCCCGAAATGTATCTACGAGATGGACGAAGCCCCATTTTGTTAACAGGTCTACAGTATACTGATCCGCCATAGGTATCAATAAAAAGTATTACCTATGTGGTGTTGAGTCTGTTGGTTGCTCTGATAAAAGATCTGTGGTTGGTTGAGGCAGGAATAGGTACATGCATCTAAAAGAAAAATGTAGAAGGTTATGAGTTTAATAAGAATTATTACAACAGAGAAACAATGTTTAGCTCTTACCAGGTCACGCGTATTTGTAGTAACTTCACTTTAAGTTTAGTTTTAAATTCTCACAGGCAGTCGCTAAGCCACTAAGAAAACATGTCGGAACGGGAACAGAAAAGAACATTGAAACACAACCACACCACATCACAACTAAAAAATGGCGAAAAAATCAAGTGTTGCCAAGATCTTGACCGGTCAAAGGCGCCAGAAACACATCAAATTTTCTTTTAGTAAAATGGTTAGCCCAAAATCACCTGATCGGTTGTTGTCTATTTTGTAATGAATATGAATTAGGAAAAACTGCCAAGGAAGTAGTGCGTAGATATTTTTGTAATTTTCTGTAAAGTCATATATTTAAATTTAGGAATAATAAATAGGCAATCAATCCATTCAAATAGTTGTAAATATAATTTGAATGTGCCAGGTGAGACCAATATCTCAACTGATTTCGTTCCGTTGTTCAAAATTTAGTTTGATGTGTTTATTTCCTATCAAAATTCATTTCTGTGCAATTTTCTGTCAAACTTGCCTTGTGGTCTTCCCTACAGAACTCTACCATATACGTATCTCGGCACGTTTTTGGCCATTTATTATTTAAATTATTGTGGAGGTGTGTTTATTTGTTCCTCTTTCACGCAGTAACCAAATATTATACAGCATGTAATGTACGACATAGTTAATATCTAGGTGAATCACTTAGCTTTAATTACTGGTAAATGTATAACTTATTATTTTTGTTTAGTAGTTCACAGAACGAATCAAATGCGAGCCTTGTAAATAACCTACAAAGAAACATTATGCCTTATCTGGCAGCACTGTGGGATTGCTTTCTTCGGTTCGTTAACCAGAGCCGTTATTTACAAAGCTTTCTTCGGTGTGTTTTGGCGGGAACGTAACTCTATTTATCTATGCTCTATAACGACTTAATTTGACATTTATTTAGTTTTTTGTAATTGTATTTGGACCCGCTTAAAGCATTTGCCAGTATCAAGTATTAAGATTTTTCAAGTTTCTTAAATAAATACCACGTAAAAATCTACTAATCACAATCTAAGTAACGTATATAGTCATTTTCAAATTCGAGTCGTGCATGGAGTTTTGCCGACAAGATGAAAAGACACGTTTCGTCGCTTTATTTCGCTTGTCCACACTCACGCACTTGTTCAAACACTTAATGAATAAAACACCACCATTTTTATAGCATTAAAGTTCAATATAACACAAGTTTATGAAAATAAAATAAAACAACATTATATTTCCATTACGTTCCCGTCAAAACTCTCTGTTTGTTTAGTTATCAATAACAGACTTGATGATTATTTAATATTTTCATAAGACGAAAATTGCCGTGCTTACTATGATATTCAAATTAATAGGTACGTTGATTTTCACTGTACCTAATTTGATAGGTACTATAACAGACAACGTAACTATATTTACCTATCAAATAAAATCACGTGAAAATGTAACGATTTTCGCCTTACAGTAAAGCTTTACCGATAGTCTGCAGTTTTAATGTAATCACTTTAGTTACGGCACTTTACATCTTGATGTAAGGCAAAAATTACCTTGCTCAGTTAATATTTACCTCACCCGTACTTCCATAAATGACTTAGATTGACGTTTGTTTAGTTTTAATTGTTTGTCAATTTTGCCTTACTTACTAATTATATAACTATAACGTAAGACAAAAATTGCCGTACCGTACGGTGATTTCGTTAAAATATTCACTGCCGTAAGCGTAAAATGCTTTTAATAACCCGTACGGTAGTTTTGATCGTACATAAGGCTATAATAACAGGAAGGAGTTTAACCGTACGAGTAAGGGTATTTTGATGTTACGTGTCCGATATAATCGACGGTATCGTTTTAACGTTTTCGCTTAGCTAAGCAAAAATTACCGTAAGCGTTACAAATTCACCTTCCGTAATTATAATTCGACCTTGTAAGGTCGAATTTACCTTAGGTCAGAAATCCATTTTTCTCAGTGTAGTATTCTGCCCTGTCATCATGAGATTAGGCTCCACATTCACTAGCCTCAGGCCGGGGCGGGAGGGAATGGGGGGCTGACGAATAAACGGGCCTTGTAACGCTCGATTATCTCATTACCCCGCACCGTTTCTCCCAATATCGCCTAATATCTCCCCCACGACCTATCGCGAGGACCAGACGTCTTTCCGACTTACGCAACAGAATTCACGCTCAACCGAACCAGAGGTCCAAGCACTAACGTTACTCACTCACACCCATGCAATTTGTATGAAGCTCACGGCCGGCACATCGAGGCATGCCCCGCCCCCCGCTCTGCTCCAGTTTCGGGCACCGGAGGGGTCAACGGAGACGGTGGTCAGGGCTCCTGATGTGACAAACTATGGCATAGTGCGATATTGGACGCCGGCTAGCGTAAGCTGAGCTTTAGCGTCGGTCGGTTTGTTCGCGGGCTGAGAGGGTTCGGGGATGATCAAAGCATGGTGCGGGGTCGGGTAAGGCTGGTCGCTGGGTATATTAGGGTAGGTAGGTATGGGCGAGCGGCGAGTGGGCGCCCGCGGCGTGTGGGTGAGACGTTTACGGTCGGATCGCTGGTCGACGACGTGAGGGTGACCAGCACTTTGCTAAAAATGGGACAGCATTATGTGAAAACTAAGGTAAAATTAAATTTTATCAATGCACACTCTCTATTAATTAAGGAAATACGTAATGAACAGAGCAGGTATGAGTATTGCATTTGCATGTTATGTTTTGAAACCAATTACTTAGATCAAACCAAAAATTAATTTTAGAAGTAGCATGTACTTATATATCACAAAACTATGAAGTAATGTTTCACGCGAGTTAGCGGTATAACATATTATAATAGTACATATAAAATGAAAACAAACTACAAAAAAAGCATATAAGTACAATTATTCAGAAACAACCCGCAAAAATACGTACACTGCGTGGACTGTTATCAAACTAGATTAACTTGATTGAAGATTGAAGCTTAATCATAAATTACTGCACCTAGTCGAACGACAAACGAACGAACGTTTTTGCCAAATATGTATTTTTGGATAAACGACATGGAACACTTTTTTATCAAAATTGAAAATAATTTTATCACGACGAAATTTTTTCGCCCTCAGGTCGTTAGAGTGAAAAACTGTAAATTTCCAAAGTCCGTCCAAATTGGTAGTCACCCAAGGCGCGGGTTCCAGCGGCGCGTAGCGAGCGAGACGAGCCGCGGTCGGCCCCTCGCGTCGTGCCAATTAATTACGGTGGCCATCTTACCCCCTGCCACCCTCCGACACCCCCCGGGGCACCCGCGCGCCTTGCTGACGGACAATAATTGCCGAGAGCAGCCGTACTCCGCAGCAGCCACGGTCGGTCGCTTTTGGCCCGGTACACTCGCAAGAAATATACGAGATCTGCGACTAAATACTGCGCCACCGCTCGATTGCCTCTGCACTAGGCCTGCTGGTTATTATGAAATACGCAGCTGTATTTCGTAGAGCAAATGATAAGCAAGAAAGTTCTTATTTTAAATTAACCACATCACGTGACGTTATCCGCTATCGAGAAATGCATTTTTAGTGGATACCTATACTTTACAAAGAAGGCACTCTCCGAATTTCCTGTCTCTAAAACCAGTGTAAACAATACAGTTACTAAGGACACTTGGTATATGCATTATCGTCACTAAACTCTATTCGCACCTAATGGCTCTAAAAACTTATTTGTAATTTCAAAATGTCATCGTAGATAACCATAGGCAAAGCAAACCTACCGACGGGCCGAAACCAGTTTTTGAAGAAAATTTTCAATATTGTTTGTATAGTAAAATAAAAAAATCAACAATAGGTACCTACTTTTATAATTTATAATAACTTTATTTAGGTATATGGGTATAATTGGTGGTATTTAACATTATATTACGACCACCATATCCTGGCTGCTTTACGCTTATACGGCATGCTAAAATTGAGCACAATTTTCTTTACTAACTTTGGCAGCTCGAATACAAAAATCAGATAAATGTTTATATTTATTTCATACTTATCATTACAATACGATAATACCTCATACAAGTGGCGGGAAGACGCTGGATGCAAGCCGCTTCCAATCGATCTTTTTGGAAATCCATGGGGGAGGCCTATGTCCAGCAGTGGACTTCTTATGGCTGAGATGATGTTGATGATTACAATACAGCACATAAATTTCCCTAGCTACCACAAAATTTGGATATGGATATATTCCTGACTATCATACAAACCTAGTAAATAACACCCCCAACAGAAAAGTAGTTAAAATTTCTGGATTTATTAAACTAATTTAAACTATACCTAACACTGAAAAATAGCGAATAATTCTAGTTAATTTCTACTAGGTTTCAGTCAGGTTACTACAGGGACCTAGGTTATACCGCGAGTTCGCCAACTTCAGTTTGACTTGCTTTACATTTCCCCTGGGACGGAAGAGTTAATGAGCGCTGACTACGTGAAAATCTATTTGGCCACTAGTGCTCTCAAGGCAAAATATACCTCAACATGTGTATATGTAAGGGAGTATGATTTGATCTTATGTAATTATAATTTAAAAAACTGAATCAACCGACTTCTCATGGATGCCGTGGTCAGAACTGGACCAAATTGAAATGGACCACACGGGAAGCACCAGATTTCAAATAAAACAAGAATCATTAAAATCGGTTCACCCAGTCGAAAGTTCTGAGGTAACAAAAAAAATACAGTCGAATTGAGAACCTCCTCTTTTTTAGAAATCGGTTGAAAACACTAGCTGCTACCCGCAATTTCATGCGTACAGAAAAAGCAGCCGAACCAAAACCAATAATAAGTGTACGTACTGTCCAAATAGACAAAATTACAGAAAACTATAATCCGGAGAACAACAATCCACAAGGTGTACGGACAACCTCGTGCAACCGATCTTTCCGGAAATGGGGAGGCTTATATACGCCTGTGCACGCGGACTTACGCTTTACTGCGTCGTAGCAAGAGTCACTATGTTTTCAGGGCGAGTCTTCTGTACATGTTTTATTAGTATTATGTCTCATGTAGATATTACAGTATATAAAAGAAATGTTAACAAGTATCTGTGTTAAAAGAAAAACAAAATACCCGACAGCAGAAAAGCCGTGTTTACAGTCTAACCTCAGAATACAGAAAAATATATATATAATATATAATATTTTTCTGTATTCTCAGAGTCTACTTACGACTTCGTTACGCTTAGTACGCCGTTGAGTATAGGTTTTTTGTGAAAAAAGTATGCGTAAAATCGCTGTAAAAGATTATAAATGCAATAATTCCAGTTAAATTATTTATTTATTACGAAAATGTTCGTTGGAGTTTACGAAAAAATGCATTTTTAGGGTTCCGTGCTCAAAGGGTAAAAAACGGGACCCTATTACTGAGACTCCGCAGTCTCTCCGTCCTCCGTCCGTCCGTCCGTCTGTTTGTAACCAGGCTGTATCTCATGAACCGTGACAGTTAGACACTTGAAATTTTCATAGATAATGTATTTCTGTTGCCGCTATAACAACAACTAAAAAACAGAATAAAATAAATATATAAGAGGGCTCCCATACAACAAACGTGATTTTTTTGCTCGTTTTTGCTCGATATTGATAACGGCAACAGATAGACGCTTGAAATATTCAGTGATGAATACAGAGTTATATTATTCACTTTAAAAATAAATAATTATTTTAAAATAAAATTAATATTTAAGCAAACGTGATTTTATACCGTTTTTAGAGTTCCGTACCTCAATCACTTTGTTGTCCGTCTGTCCGTCTGTCTGTCCGTCTTTCCGTCTGTCCATCCGTCCGGGTCTCAAGACCTTTATCTCGGGAACGCGTGAAGGTATTGTGTTGAAATTAAAACCATATACCTACGCAAATCCATAGTCTCTTGCTGCAGAAAGAAAAATCAAATTTCTCAGTAAAAAAATAAGTTACAGCCGAATATGTCGTAAAATATGCACATTTCGACACTCACAAGAGAATCAAAACCTATGGGGTTTTGATTCCCTTCCTGTTGAGCTAGAACTATGAAATTTGGCAAGAAGCATTGTGTTATAGTACACATATAGGAAAAAATCAGAAACTGGACATTATTAATTTAATCACAAAAAAAATGTGTCTTTATGCAAGGAATAATGGTTTAAATTTTAAAGTGAATTAACCGTATCATATGAAAGAGCTTAATTAGCATAAGTTAAAACAGGTTTTGAAATATTTTTAGGATGTATATTTTTCGCTATAAGAAGAAAAATATAAAATAATATATGATTTCCCCTTATCTACTAAAATAGAATATTTTTTTTTTATTATTTTTTTTTTAGCTCATATAGCTTATGAAACTCAAACAGTGAAGACAAATCTAACGACACCACAAAATCGGTCAAGCCGTTAAGGCTGTAGGGATCAACAAATATACATACACTCGAAAAACATAACTCTCCTTCTTACGCAGCGGGTAAAAAAAAAACAAATACCTACCTATCATACCTATAAAACAGTAGGTATGTAAGTACATATAAAAACAATATTAAGTATTTAGGGACTCGCTCAATCGGAATAACCTTCACGAACGTCGCCAAATTCGTGAAAAGTACTTACAGACAAACGAGTACAACTACAGACCAAATTAGATAGGCAAAGTTAATCTAGCGAATTGTAGTGGTTATTCCATCTAGTTTTTTGGTGGTATAATTTCGGCAGCCGACGCTGGCCAGTAAATGCTGGTAATCTGCTTAGATATGGCGGATAGTGAGGCCATTTGCGACCAAGCTACGAAATGTGCTCCTATCGACGGGTGAGCTTTCACAGCGCGCATGTGAAACAGTGAATAAGGTTGGGACAAAACGAACGGAATGCTTTTTAAAACGCTTTTATTGGCTTCACCTGTATGCATGTTTGTTTGTTTGTAACCGACTCCTTTGGACTTGATTTTGACTTGATCCCACTTTGGAACAAACGGTTAGATTTCATTCAAACCTTGTAGACTTATCGAGGACCGATGGCAATACATTAATTTGAAGCGTGTTTTTTAAAACTATTATACTGAAAAATGCGGAAATGTTTCCTGCGCGGGTCTTTTTCGTGTGTCATTAACATGTTGCTACATTTTATGGCAATGCTTGCAGTACATAAGAGAATGCATTTTTAACCATGGCCTTTAGAAGTTCAACCATAAATAGTATAAAAGTGGCGATCATGGCTGAGCTCAAAATATATTTACGCGGTTCGATTTGCTAGTTTTATTGCATGCTAAATTCACAGCTCAGAATACAGAAAAAATATTTTTTCTGTATTCTGAGATTCACAGTAGCGATTCTTACAAGTATTAAAACGCTTAGTTCGAGTTTTTGAAATTACAACCCAATGAGTATTTCCAACAATAGAAACAGTTGATATTCATTTTTATATGAATCTGGTTAAAACTTAGGTGCTTTGTTAATGTATTGCAGGCAGGCGACGGTGGTGTCCAGCGACGCATTATGTACCAGATGTGGCACGTACCTTGTTAGACGCACACATGCGCAGCTCTTGGGACATGAGACACTTATAGGGCTACTTCACGTGTCTGTAAATTAAATAACCTAGATCACAAGACCATATTAATGTACTGTTATTACCATCTCGGCCACAAGAAGTCCACTGCTGTACATAGGCATCTGCCATGGATTTCCAAAAATGCCTGATAGAAGTGGCTTGCATCCAACGTCATAATGCCACTTGTATGAGGTCTTCTGTCCACCTTATTGCTGGTCTTCCTAAGCTGCGCTTGCCGGTGCGTGGTCTCCACTCAAGAACTTTTCGGTCCCATCGGCCATTAGTTGTACGTGCTATGTGCCTTGCTCAATACCACTTCAACATACTAATCCGCTTACTAATTGTGTATATTTGTATATATTAATGAATATAATGTAAAGTACTTTAGGATCGGAGAAAAAATCGTCCAAGTACGAATTTCTTTCGTACACCGAGGCTTCCGTACTGACATCGAAAAAGGTGGCGGTAATTTTAACTTTACTGGAAGCTGAAGAAGTTCACTTATGATCATTGGCTTTCTGTGGTATGGCAATGAATTTTATTGCCAGTTAGCCAAAAATACCGCAAAGCTACGACTTGTTATTCCATATTCCCAACAAAAAATCTACGTATAACGTTCCACTAATTCTATCAATAGGCAACCCTATCACACGCACACATCAACAAGTTTCACTAATGCACATGTGCGACACGCAGCATCGTCTCAAGTGTGTGTTATGTCGCGATCGTTGATTGAGTTTACCGTTCAGAATCAGCACGTGTGGTCGTTCAGACATGGACAATCTAGATAAATTGGCTCTCAATTTGAGCGAATTTAAAGCTTTAAAAAACCGTCTGAGTTCAAGTTTTGAATCGTGCACAGAGACTCCCCGTATGTGTTTTTTACGCTTTACTTATTGTCAATAAGAAAAGGAAAAAAAACATTTAGCTAAAGTTAAATTTTAGGTTCCTAATCCTAAAAGTAAAGTATCAATAAGTTATTGATACTTTACTTTTACGATTAGGAACTTAATTGATCAAAAAGAAAAAAAAACTAATACTAGACTGAGACGGGCGTCCTGATATAACTATTTCGGGTCAAATAATTGTTAATGGACAATTCTAACGACATTATAGTATAGGGTAATTGGACTTTTACGTATAAATGTATTTGTTAAACTAAACAGATAAGTAGTTTTAAAACTCCGGGTTTTTAATTTATTTTTTGTACATAAAATGTTTAAACCTTAGGGGAACAATTAAATTTCGCTCATTTCCTTTTGTAAAAGACTTCAACGCTCACAGATTCTCTATTTTTAATACAATAAACAATAAATATTATTCAAAGTAAGTCAATATTTTTTAAACTTAATTATCTTAATTATGTGCATATGTAGTTGAAAGATTTGATACTTATGATCATTAGATATAAGCTCTATTATAATATTAAATGAGGAGATAGGAAGATGTTTCTCATCTTGAGATCATCTCAACATCTCATCATCATCTCAACACTTAAGAAATCTTTTGTTACAATAAGTTATTTACGGATATTTTTTCTGTGATAAATAAGAATAACATCTCTGTTTTCTGAGAACTTGGAATTTTCAAGGCTAGAGTAAATAGACATATTCTAGATCGACGTGCTCCATCCTCGGCCATACCGTCGCTTACCTTCAGACGAGTTGGTGGTCAAACTCTATTTAGTACTTATAAAAATATCCAAAGCTCAGCCGTTTCCAAAGAGCTTTAACTTCTTATAAACTAATTCAACGTCATAATTCTGTGGTCATTACTCGTATTATGAAATTCGCCCCTTCAGAGTCGCCAGACGTCGTTGACTGGACCAGTAGGAGTATTCAGAACTCATTCGGAATGTATATCTCCGTCTCTGTCATTTCCATAGAGAATGAAGGAGCCTGAGATATAGATTCCGAATCGATTCCGAATCCGAAAGAGTTTTGAATACCCCTACAGCTCTACGAACAACCGGGTCGATTTATTTATTCAGCATGGATATAGTAATTTTGCGTTACTGTCCAGAAGACGGATGTATATATTTTTTTACACATACATATATGAATATTTATTGGTTTGTCTGTCTCTTACATGCAATTGAGTGACAAGACTAGCAAGTTGCCCATAGTTTAAAAATTACAAGCTAGCTCCATAGTTTAAAAATTGCCCTTAACACTTCAATTCCCCCAGATATCTGAACTCCCGAACCCTAAATGACACTGCACTTCATTAGCCATTAGCCACTATGTGGTCATATTATATTGATTATGGCGGTAAGTTAGTAATTTACGGCCTTACTGAAAAACGTTACTTAACTTTAAGCATTGCTTAACATATGTTAACTTCTCGCTGACACGTAATGACACTTGCGGAAAAAAGACAGAGAATTTAAGACGATGGTTAAAGTTAAGTAACGTTTTTCGGTAAGGCCTTTACTTTTGATATTATGTAATCAATAACTTACTACCGAATTCATGACTTGGATTCTCGATATCGACAAAAACCAAGGTAAGATACAAAGCTGAGACCTCTAGACGTTTCAAACAAGTACCTATACCTCCCTCCGAGTGGAACAAAGGCCTCTCTAAGTCCATAATCAACACGAAATACTGTCAGACTGCGACTGTCAGAGCTGTCACCGCCTCCTGTACGTCACCAAACTTGGTTTTAAACCTCTATGAAGGTGCCACAATCGCAAATTCTACATAAGACTCTATATTTATTCCAGTTTCATCAGTTTACCAACCGCATAGATAACTTGGTAGGAATACACGGGTAGGGTTGCGATAAAGTGGCGGATTTAGCGCTAGTGCCAACCCTGTGCTATTAGGTGCTTTAAACGTACTGTTAGCACGTAATACCTTTTCGCGGATTGGAATATTATATTGGTCTTATTTGCTAATAAGGCAATATGTGATGTGAAGACATATAGGGAAGCATGTGACGCGCAGTAACCTAATACATACAAAAATAGGTAAATTTTATTGAAAGATTACCTATGTAATATTTTTAGTATTTCTATCTAAGAGATACAAGTAATCATTTAAAAAATTAAAAAAAAAAACTACTTCAAAATACGCAATTCGTTTACTTGGGTGACATATTTTTCTAGTTATTTTGACATAAAACCCAAAATGCTGAATCGATTTTGATAAAAAAATTATGGGACCACCTGAGAAGTCAAAGAAGTCAAGTCAAGAAGTCAAGCCATTCAAACAAAAAAGAATTTGCCAAATCGGTACAAGTGTCTTCGAGTAATCGGGGAATATACATAAAAAAAGATCCCAGTGAATTGAGTACCTCCTCCTTTTTGAAAGTCTGTTAAAAAGCAACAAAGCAGCCTTTACTAGGTACTTACTAAAAGCGGAAGCGGATCGTACATCGTCCAGCTGCAAGATAAGTGAACGATATTTTTTCATCTCAACAGAGCGAGCCGAATGAGTCGATTGGCACAGGGTAGAGAGAGATGGCATAAAAGAGAGAGAGAATTAATCCCAGCAGTGGGATAGAGAAAGCTGTGGAGGATGAGGATGAATGAACAAAAAGTAGCAGACGTTCGCGCTACCCCCCGGCTAAGTCTTCAGATTTGTTAAAGGGCTAAGATCGTCAGCACAAAATACTCATAGAAAAAAAACCAATTTATTTTCCGATTTTATTCTAACAGTCGAGATATTTTTTTATTATTTGTTGTTTAAAAACCGAACGAAGATTTTAAAAATAGCTAAATGTTGCTAAACATAGCAAACCGTTCTCAAGAAGCATTTAACAACGTTCATCACCAAAAAGACCCAAAAAGAGGGCTGCTATAAGTTTGACGTGTGTATCTGTGTTTGTCTGTGGCATCGTGGCTCTCATACGGATGGATCGATTTTAATTCTAGCTTTTTTTTTTGTTTGACAGAGCATTTCATCGAGAGTGTTCTTAGCTATGTTTCATCAAGATCAGTTCAGCGTTTTTTTATATAGGAGTTTTTGGGTTTCCTAAACATAAACTTGTTATGTATATGTCACTGGAAATATTTTGAATACATTCTAGTCATTCTATAGAATTCCTATGATACGTATTCATACAATCCCTAAATACGATAAGAAAATAAATAAAATAAAACCTATTCAAGCACCCGAGTTTGATCTTGTCAATTAAAAAGTTAGGACCTAACAACCTAAGTGTTAGGTTGTTAGGTTTAGGTAGGTTAAAAACCTAACAACCTAAGTGTTAGATTGTTAGTTTTTTTATGACAATGCGGAAGATCAGCCAGAGATGGCCAGACAGATGACTACATACAAGTGGCGGGAAGACGCTAAATGCAAGCCGCTTCCAACAGGTCTTTTTGGAAATTCTTGGGGGAGGCTTATGTCCAGCATTGGACTTCTTATTGCTGAGATGGTGATGACGATGAATGCGAAAATCCTGTACATTCATACTTTTCCTACTGCTAGTTAGGAATTGTATATAATTCCTAGGAACTGTGTAGATTTCATAGGTAACAATACATAGATACAAAAAAAAAAACACTTCGTGGAAACATTAACCGCTTGAAAAAAACATAATACATGGCAAGGTATAACTTTGTAAAATTTTAAAAGACTTCTAGATTCCGTTCTATTATGTACTTATATCGTTTTCCACAGAGAGTTGAAATTCTTAGACTTCCAAACCCATTCTTATAATGGAAAAAATGTTGAAAGTCTAGCTAGCAGCCACATTTTTTTTTTTTTTATTAATTTTTTTGGTGAAGTTCTCCTAAACCTGACTATCTAACCTGCTTTTTACGAGTGATAAAAAAAGCAATACCGTGAAATAGCAACCGCCACTGGGTTTACATTTACACTTAATCAATTTTTGATCAGTCGATATTCAAGTTCGTAGTCAAAGTTCGGGGGTCCGAGATATCTGGCGAAAGACGTTGTCCGGCCGGGTACGAAGAAAGGCCAACTTATTCAGGCATATGGCCAAATCGAGGAACTGGGGAAGTGGTTACTGGCAACAGTCGGTTTTATTCTGAATTTGCGTTGGTGTCTTTAAATGGGAGTGCACAGATAAGTTTGTCGTTGTGTACATATTAATGAGAGCAGGTAGGTGTGGTGGGGGTTTGAGGTGGTTAGGGGCTTAGGGGGTGGTGGTGCGTTGCCATGGCGACGTGACGCGGCCTCGGGCGCGTATTACAATACACGAGAACTAAGGATCTTTGGAGTAGACCCTGTTTACACGAGTTAAAGTTACTCTTTGATTATGATTTTGGACAAAAAACCTTTTTACGCGATTTTTTAGAATGAGGGCAGTATATTCTAATGTATGAAACACATGATTCATACATACAGAAATATGTTGTTAAATTCGTCATTATCCACGTGGTATTTACGACAGACACATTACACAAATTTTAGCCATATCCGTAGCATTCCCGTATATAATAGGTACTACGCGTACCAATGTTGAAGAGATACAGTTTCAATCAGTCACAATATAGGTAGGTATGTAATGGAGCTTTGACGGGAACGTTCTCAAAACATGTTGTTTTATTTTATTTTCTTATGCTTGTGTTACTTGGAATTTTAATGCTATAACAAGTACTTACTTATTATTTTTTTAAGTTAAACGGTTTTATTGAAAAGAAAGATAATGATCTAGGTAATGTATTTACTGTATTTTACTAGAAAAGCCCTTTCATTTGATAACCATATTGTGGAGGTTGTGTTAAAATATGAAATCCGCCATTTTGTGGCGGCGGGCATCTTGGATTTACAATAATACAGAACATACTAAATTGTCTTACTAATTTCATCAGGACTAAAGATGTATTCCAAATTTCAGATCGATCCGTCAACTGCAAGGGGTAAAATTTCAATTACTAAATTTGACCCAAATAAACAGGTAAAGCTAAATAAAACTGTTTCAAATGGTGGTGTTTTATTCATTAAGTGTTTGATCAAGTGCGTGAGTGTGGGCAAGTGAAATAAAGTGACGAAACGTGTCTTTTCGCGTTGTCGGCAAAACTCCATAGAAGAAAATGTCTGTATACGTGACTTAGATTGTTACTAGAACATTTATAACTTGTTTTATTCAAGAAACTTGAAGAAAGCTTAATACTTGGCATTGGCAAATGCTTTAAGCGGGTCCAAACACAATTTTTTTAAAAATGTTATCACTGTAAATTTGTCTGTTTTATGTATCATGTTCAATCGCCTTAGTTTTAAAATTTTCTCTTTTTGTATGGAAAATGCGCAATTTACTCACCGCATTGGATGCTCAATAATCTTTAGCCTCGTCGCAGAAGAAATAAAAACACGACTCTTTTTGTAGAGAAAAGACGACGGCGCCTGGTACGCCAGTCTCAGTCTATCCCAGATCTCAAGGAATTTCATGGTAAGGTAAACGCACGAGCGCACAAATTCTTGTTCCGACCCAGCGATAGTTATTTCATCCCAAGTAATATTTCATTCTCCATCGTTCATAGCAAAATAAAAGTTAACCGAAATTGCTTCTCTAATTATGTAGGTTGGTACTTAAATCTACCTTGAATATAATCGTATAGTGCAGGTATTTCTACTGCTGTCTTCGAACATTGAACATTATGTCTTTATTTCTGTCTCTCTTCTATTATTCATGTATTTATAATTTTTTCTTTCGTATGTGGAAATTCAACCAAGGTAAAACAATAATATTATTAACGGGATTGTACCTTGATATATCCCGTTAATAATAATTAGTGTTTTAATGAATGACCGTGATAGTTTAAAAAAGTGTTCAACCAAGGTAGTTCTTACAACCTTCGTTTTTAATGTTTATTTACATATACTAGTGTGGTCAAATGAAAGACTGTGCTGAAACGTATCCTAACATGTTGTCAACAAAACTCCATAGAAGCTTCAAGTCACCTTATTGAGAACTTGAAAATGTCTTTATTTATTTGACTTAGGCTGTGACTAGACCTTATATGATTATTTTTGCATCAACCATTATTTGCTTTTATCAAAATTTACACATTTATTTTTTAAATTCGGAACTACAACAACATTTGAACAAAAGCAAACCGACGTAAACATTTATGATTATAATCAGATAAAAAAGAATCATCGAAATCGGTTAATGTTTAGCGGTAGAAAACAGTTTTGTTTTCCTATATGTATGGGAAAATCGCGCGGCAATAAATTAATCTCAATACTCGACACGGGCAAATGTGTTTATCGCACGGGTCCAACATAAAGGACAAAAAGTTCAACCAAATGGTAAGTAAGGTATATTTCGTAAATGGAACACGTGACGTTCTAGAATATCCTTGGTCTGCAGTGGAGCGTTGTCCGCGCGGTCACATTGCCGCATCGCGTCGCGCCTCCCCAGTCTCCGAGTCGCGTTACTCGCGGCCGTTACTAACAGGACTAGCGATGGAGACAGTGACTAAGCTTTGTCTTTTGCATTTTAATGTTTGCACCTTGAAAAGTACGAAAGCTGATCATGATGAAGCTTATGTCAATCTAATTCGTAGTTCATTTATTCTCTTTCGTATTTTCTATAATTTAGATCAGCTCCTTTAGATCTTTTATCGAAGACATTGATAAAACAATATTAGGTCAATGGACAAAACACTGTTTGTCAGTCGGTTTACGGATATTCGATGTCAGTCAGAAGAATCGGCATCGGCAAACCGAAGGTGAGTGATGTACTCGCCGTTAATATTAATGCCGAGCCCTTTCCATTCCAGAAGCTTATAGGCATCTTCCAAACCGGCGGTAAACAGTTTCGGAGAGACAACGTCTCCCTGCCTCACGCCTCTTTTCAATGAAATTGCCTCTGAGTTCTGGTCTTGTACTCGGACTGACATGGTGGCGTTGTTGTACAAACACTTCAGCACTTCGACATACTGATAGTCAATACGGCATGGCTGGAGAGCCTCAAGCACCACCCAGGTCTTGATCGAATCAAAGGCTTTCTCATAGTCCACAAACGCTAAGCAAAGAGGCAAGTTATACTCTTCGGTCTTCTGTATCACTTGCTGCAGCGTATGGATGTGGTCTATCGTACTATAGCCTTTTCGGAAACCAGCTTGTTCGGGAGGCTGGAAGTCATCAAACCTGCGTTCAAGACGATTCGTGATGACCCTTGAAAACAGCTTATAGACATGGCTCAGAAGCGAGATGGGTATGTAGTTCTTCAGCAAAGTAGTAGTTCCCGCAATCAACCGACTATCAATTAATAGTTATTTGTTATGCAAGGCTGCAAAGTTGGTTTTTGGGGCGAGTACTTGTATTGAAACCTGAGCAAGCGAAGGAGTCTAGATTGAACCACGAGCGAAGCGAGTGGTTCAAATATAGAATCCTGAGCGTAGCGAGGGTTTCAAAAGTACGAGATGCAAAATAACTTTGCTGCCGAGTGAAACACAAAATTTTTCACCTCACTACAGCGAGGAAAACGTTAGTCCAGTGCTGCCGCCTGTGGCTGGTCAGTGCAATTATTCAATGAAATGAGGTTGGCGCACTGACATGAAATAAGTATTTAATGCATTTTCAGTGGACTTGCGGTATAGAAAAGTATGGAATAGAAAGGTTCGAATTTTAAAAACTTTAACCGCGTGCTCAATTTTGATGACAGAGCAAGCGAAGGATTCTAATATTCAAAAATGAGAATCCTGAGAGTTAGCGAGGGAATCAAAAGAGCACGAGGTGAAAAATCTTTGCACTCGAGTGCAACACGTAACTTTTCATTCCACCTCAGCGAGGAAATTACTAAATGCAGAAAAAACATTTACAATCACAAGATACTTTTATTTCAGTTTAGGTATTAAATACTACAATATGATAGGTATGTATTACATAATAATATTTAAATTATAACAAATAATACTTAGGTATAATGGTTGGTGACCAGATAAGACTCTTTTTAAAAATGCCACTAATTTAGGATATCTTAATTGTTGCTAAAAGCAACAATAAATTTACATTAAATACGTAAGAAATCAAGCACTCTATGGAAGATAGCTTGATTTCTTGGTTTCGGATAATTCAATAAAATATGCCAGCAAAACGTTTTCGGATAAAGTTTTGGCTCCTTTAGCTAGTCGCCACGTGTTAAACATATCGTACTGTTTCAAATACTTCTTGCGTGATTGTTGAGAGAGAAAGCTCATTTGCGCATTATTAATAGTTTCAGTCAATTCTGTTGTCGTCAAATACACTTCTTTGTCGCTAGAATCACTCATTTTAGGTTTTTCAATTGTTTTCAAATTTCTTGTTTTTAACTTGGTGTTAACAATATGTCGTGAAAAGAAAACGGCGCGCGCAAAACAAATTAAAAAAAAGTACACCAAGAAGGTTCCGAGACTGAGTTTTTAACAAATTAAAAAAGGTTGTATGATAAATTCGGCACCATGGAGGTAGAAGTAAATAGGTTTAATGATGTTTTGAATTCACAAACTTAGTGCACACGATGTTCTAAATTTGAATTTACTTTATACTCTAGAGGATAAAAACGGCTTTTGCACTCAGATATCGAAGAACAAAAATACTCTTTCCGAGATGGGAGGATGAAAATTAATTTTAACTCTCTCTTATTTACCACCGTCGTAATTTATTTATTTTCGGGAAAAAACAGCTGTTAATACACAAAGTAG
The DNA here is from genome assembly GCA_947563715.1 of Lycia hirtaria. Classification (NCBI taxonomy): domain Eukaryota; kingdom Metazoa; phylum Arthropoda; class Insecta; order Lepidoptera; family Geometridae; genus Lycia; species Lycia hirtaria. The sequence continues at coordinate 11,578,827 of OX387385.1, forward strand.
GTAAATAAATCTAGGATACAAAGAAGCCATAAATTGTTACTTATAGATCAAACAAAGAAATTTTACATTTCTAACCAAAATTATAAATTCAGATTGGTACTAAGCAACAAATTAACTTATACAAAAAATATATGTATACATATAGATACCACTTAAAATAGATAGATAGATAACTCTTTATTAAAAGACCACACATACAGAAAAAGAAATACAGAGAAAACATAATTATAGCTAGGCTTTTAATTGGCGGCCTTATCGCTTAGAGCGATATATCTCTTCCAAGCAACCATGCATAGATAGGTAAGATGTTACAGATAATGGCCTTTAAAAGTAACTAAAAACTATAATAGTATACTCTAAAACAATATACAGTAGGTACCTATTTATGTTACAAGAAAAAAAGAGTAATAATAATTAATTATAATAGATATACTTATTCATAAACATACTTATAATATATCTCTTACAATACATATCTACACTAATATATACATAATAAATTTAGTCTGTGTTATTTACAAACGAGCTTTTACACGGGTTTTGAAAACATCTAATGATGGAGAACGCTTAATTTCTAGTGGCAACTCATTCCACAGTTTGACAGCTGTCACTGTGAATGAGGAAGCATAAAAGTTGGTTCTGTGCTGAGGGGTATCGAGCGTCAGATTCTCTGATGATTTTAGAAGTCGAGAAAGAAAAGAAGAGCGGAAGTTGAAGCGTTCGAGATAGAAAGGAGAAGAAGGGATAAAAAGAATACTGTATAGAAGGAAAATGTATGTGAGCATCCCGCCGACGACGGGTAGCCACTTGAGCTTAGTGCGGAATTGTGAAACATGATCATATTTACGTAAACCAAAACTTGAATCTTATACAGAAATTTTGAAGGCGCTCAAATTTATTCAATAATTCTTCTGTCAGATCTAAATAACAGACATCAGCGTAGTCGAGAATAGGATGTAAAAGTGATTGTACAAAATAAAGATACCACTTAAAGAACAAAACTATTATACAACCCCTAAAAGTCTGCTTATAGGATCATAATAGTAACAAAAGAAGTAAAGATCTCTTCATTGTTAATTCCATCTAACAGCCATGTCTCCGTTGCCATTATTACATCATAGTCATGTAACTGTACATTTCTCTTGAACTGCATTGTCTTTGTTCGCAAACCTCTAACATTTTGTAGATATTCAGAGTCATGTCACACCCTCCAACCAATACTTAGATTGGTTGGAATGTGCAGCATAAATTTTATGAAGATTAACTTTATTGAAAACAATGTTAGGTGTTTGCGAACCAAGAAACAGACAGTGAGAGCATATAATTTTTTTATTTTTTTTTATCAACCCTGTTTGTACAAACTGTCCCACTGCTGGGAACGGGCCATCTTCTCATTGTGAGAAGGGTAATGTAAATATTAGCATGGTTTAATGCTAATATTACCATGTATTGACAGGTTTTTGCAGGTAGTAAGTAGCAAACATTTAGTTTTTTTTCATTTAAATGTTAAATTATCAGTATGGCTATCATAGCCAACTCTACTGTGATAAATCTTTTCCTTGTTCTATCTTAAGCGAAACCGTATTCATTTATTAAAATTAAATTTAAACAAAATTTATGACAAAAATTCAGCTCAAAAAATAGGGAAGTGCGAATTAGAGAGCTTAGCTACTGGTAACACACGATATTACAAAGGGGGTGGTTCGTACGTGCCGCGACAAAAAACCATCCGCTGACCGGCGCGAACCCGGTCCGGCTGCCATAAACCGGGCCGGGGTAATAAGCCGGCTCCCGGCTCCCAGCTCCTGGCTCCCCTTTGCTTGCGTTGCTCGAACGCTCCTTTGAACGCACGTACTCGGGCTCTAATTTCGAATGGAATGATCGCGCCGTATCGATCCGCGCCCGCCAGAGGAGAATGTGCCAAACATGAGACGAACTGTATAATATGTGGGTCACTCACGAGCTTTTTATACAACTGAGAGGCTTTGATTGTTATGTCCTATATCATTACAGAGCTAAATACGAATAGTTTGGCTAAGTAGGTACTCTGAGAAAGAACCTCATTTCTTCTCGGAAATTAAATATTCTCTACAAAAGGTAACTCCGAAAATCAAGACAGAAAACATCCCTTTTCAATGAAAGAAAAATTATGATAAGATCGTCTGTCCAATAGATCAAGATTAAGGCGCTGCCTATGAAAGACAGACTTCATCGGGCCAATAGAAAGGCCCTGTTAACGAAGTTACAAACCGAGATCAACAGGTGGCGGTATTCGTTTCAATATCTGCAAAACTTTCCGACGCAACTCAATAAAACGGCCAGCTTCAGTTGACCCCGCGCAGTTACACAATTTTCTCGTAAACGTTCCTAAACGTCAAAGACAGAAGGACATGGAACGGTCCAACTTATAACGGTCTTTCTTTGCCCTGTTGTTATTATCATCGACCTCAAATTTTGTGCCAATTTGAACTTTAACAAATTGTAACAAAGATTGTTTTGTCAAGTTGAAGGAGGCAATTGTAGTACTCAGCAGTTTAGTAAGACGTTTCGTGTTACGAAGGTTTTATAGAGATGTTAGTCGTTGAGATCAGATCAGCTGTTTGTAATGATGGCGTACACTTTTTATTTTATATTCTGCTTTTGATATACCTATTCGCCTCGTGTCCGAGTAATGTACTTCGAGTGTTTTACTCTTTTGAATTTACTTTTCTGGTTGTTTTACTCCGATATACCTAGGTAGCGTCTTACGTAAACAAGAGCACGTTTACTAAGTAGGTAGGTACCTACGTAAGCAAACGTTTTTAAATTCATTTACTATTTTGTGTTTTCAAAATTATTACTATTGTTTACGTTTTGTTTTTTAACCGGTAGTCGACAATTCTACATGCCTATTACGATTTTATTTATTAATAAATTACAGTATAGAAAACACGCTACAAATTATTGTGGTCAAAGTTCATTACAAGACTTTTCTAACAAATCCAAACAGAGCTATGATACGATGTTCCATCATGAAGTTCTAGTTCATATCTTCCGGCTCCATCATCAGATCAGTTTGACAGTACCATATTATTGTATTGTCATCAGAACTACATACAGCTGCCAATTTTCATGACGCTACGATCCTTGGAAGATGGTTAAATTAGTTACCTTAGATTTCATTACATAGTTATTAGTTACATACAGGTCGACCTAATAAAAGCGTGTTAAAAATAAAAATCATATTCCTGTCACAGACAGGATTTTCACTTATAAATCGCATAGCAAGGTAGTACATACATAGGTAATTAGAATATGTCAATGATAGCAACAGACAATAATTATAAAATTTTAAGGAAACAATTTTATATTTTAAAAAAAAAGTGATCGTCTATAGTAACATAATTTATACAACATCCTTCTCACTCCGGCGAAACTCTGGTTATTACAAGGTCATTGACAAAATGGTGGCTTGAGTCACGCCGCTGCGCCGGACTGAGGCACTTGATAACTAACTGCTTACAACGAAGTGCGCGCGTAATTATATCGATCACGCTCACTCTTTAACCAACCGAATCGTATTGACCAACCCTGGCGTCCGGTTATAGCGACGTGCTGTGTATAGCCGTCTCGCTCGCTCGCGCACTTACATTACACCAGTCTGCGCTGGAACCACAACTGGAGTGCACGCTCGCTTGTTACTCATAATAATCAGTGTTCGCGAAGATTCCTTTAAAATACTACATAATATTGCCTTATTTAACGTAATATTTTGTTACCTCTAGATAAGTCAACACAGTGAAACATGAGTTCTGCGAAGCGAAAATGTCTTACAATAGCAGAAAAAGCTGTTATTATACAACGTTTACAAGGCGGTGAATTGAATAAAACGATTGCCAAAGAATACGGTGTTTCTCATTCAACGATATCTACGATTATGAAAAATAAACAGACGGTTGAAAAAATTGTGAATTACACGAACAATCCAAACCGGATACGAATGAGGAAACCAGCAGTTCACAGACCAGTGGAAGAAGCTCTTGTACAATGGTGGAAGCAGAATCAAGAGACAACTATAACTACCTCGATGCTTCGTAGAAAGGCGTACATTTTTGCTTCAGAATTAAACATTCCCAATTTTGAATGCTCTGTAAGTTGGATTAGTCGGTTCAAAGCGCGTCACAACCTAGTCGACAAAAATGTCTGGAGTCAATCATCTATGGGACCGAGTGGAGTAAACAAATGGCTTGCGGAAGAGTGGCCAAACTTGCGAGCGAAATTCACTGATGATCAAATTTTTAACGCCAAAGAAACTGAGCTTTTTCATAAATCAAAAGATATGACAAATAAGCCCAAGGGAAGAAAAGGGATAGCGAAGAGTAAACTAACCGTTATGATCGCAGCAAATATGAATGGTACGGTTACTAAGAAACTCTTAGTTATAGGAAGATCGAAGCTCAATGAAAATGTGATAATACCAGTGGATTATGAATATAATAAAAAGGCCGAGATGACTTCCGATATATTTATTAAATGGTTACGTTCTTGGGACGATTGCCTCACGCAGAAGAATGAAAAAATCTTACTCATAATCAATAATTGTCCAATACATCCTCCTGTAAATGATTTAAAGAACGTAACTCTGTGCTTTTTTCCACCTACAATATCTTATTCAGCTCCGAAACCATATGAAGGCATAATAGAACACCTGGAATCAAACTTTTATAATCTCAACCGGAAATTCATTAAATGTAATTTTAAGAATGACGAAAACACTGAGAGCTATAATATCCCACTACTAGATACTATTCAAATGACATATGAAGCTTGGAACAAAATAACACAAATTATAACCGTAGACTCCTTCAAAAAGGCTGGTTTTCTACCCAAAATTCAACAATACGAGTACCCAGCTAATACCTTAAACTCAAATCACGAAGAAGACCCATTGAAAACGGATACTGATGAACCAGTGAAAATAGAATTTGAAGAAGAAGAAGAAAACGTCAGCGAGATAAGTGAATTGCCGTGTGATGAAAAAATTGCACCTGACGATGAAACTAAAAGCAATCTCCAAGGCAAAGAAAGTAATGGAGACAAAAAAGAAGGCTATTATGTTCCCGGAGCATTTGAAGCTCTAATGGCAGCAGAAGAGCTGAGTTTGTTCGTAAATTCTAATTTTGATGATAATCATTTGAAGAGCATGATGGCTCGCATCCACGGAGCTGTACGCGATGCTTACCTACTATCCAGTAAATGACATTCATAATTAGCCTGAGATTACAGAACTTATAAACCAATTTAAGTCTAAGAGTGAATTTAAACATATTGGAATCTTAATAAAAACTAATTTCACGTAATATTTGTTTTATTTTTACCTGACTACACAAGAAGTGGCCAAAACCGTGTAGTGACACTGATACGATTGGGTTCCGTAGCTTCTTTTGAATAATCAAAATGGTCACTGAGCTCTCTACCATAACGACTTAAATATGTATGTACCCTACTATCCAGTAAATGACATTGATAATTAGCCTGAGATTACAGAACTTATAAACCAATTTAAGTCTAAGTGTGAATTTAAACATATTGGAATCTTAATAAAAACTAATTTCACGTAATATTTGTTTTATTTTTACCTGACTACACAAGAAGTGGCCAAGACCGTGTAGTGACACTGATACGATTGGGTTCCGTGGCTTCTTTTGAATAATCAAAATGGTCACTGAGCTCTCTACCATAACGACTTAAATATTTATGTACATCGCTATATCTCGAAAAGTTGTAATCATAAGGCATTTAAAATACTTTCATTTCTAATAATCGGTCTACTACTGGGGCTAATCAGTTAATTATTCGCAGAAATATAGCTTTCAAAATGGCTGACTGCATTCTTGAACTATTTAATTAAATAACAATATCCACACTTGGCATAAAACATAAAAACGAAAAAAACAATGACATGTCAATTTTACGGTCTAATATCAAAAATAAAATACACGTGCAGTGCGGTATAATCAAAACCGGTTGTCTCTGGCTATTCAGTTTGTTCATAGCGTACTTATACAAAAGATGGACCAATTTACCGAATTAATGAAGAAATGTAACGAAATTATAATCATACATTCATTCAAATTCAACTAACCTACATCAATCATACTCACGACAAAAAGGCATTAAACAAACCAAAATCAATCACTTATGGTATAATTATGCTGTTTAATGTTTGATTATATTTTTAAGTGAAATAATGAAAAGTAGTTTTCTTTATAGATTGGCATATTAAATAAATTAGCATCTATGGATGGATTAATGTGTAGGAAAATGTATACATTAATAATATCACTTGGTTTATATGACTATCAGTTTTTACGACCGATTATAATAATTCGGTGTCGTTATAACAGATTTTATTTGATAGATTTTGATTTTGCGGTCAAGCGTATATCCACGTAGCAGACTCTGATGAAGAATACGCGCTTACCTAGACGAAACTTAATAAAAAATATTTAAAATAGCTAAATTAAAAAAACTAACGAAATCTTCATGAAATTATTGTTTTTTATTTATTTATTTAGTGAGTTTAAGAATTTTAATTAGTTTAGTAGTACCTTCAGGATTGACCACAATATGTTCTTATCTATATTAGATTTCGTAAACATGAGTAAGGACATGTACTTATCAGCAATGCTTGTCAGCGGTGAATATTCTAAAAATAACGTACAAGCCGAGTGTCGCCGCGGCGCAGTGGTCAACGCAGCGTTTCAATGCCACGGTCAAACAACATGCATAGCATAGATACTATAGTTCGACCATCAACCGTCTCGCTCGCGAATACCCACATTTTTGAAGATATAAAATGACTGCATGAACTTAGAAAAAATCGTCGTTTGTAAAACAAAAAAACAATATCACAAATAATCGACAAAAATATCAATTTGATCCAAGTTAATTTTCATACATAAAAATCATTTTTAGAAATTATCATCACAAAATACGATACGTATTATACGCAGTAAAAAATATAAATATACATATTTGTTTTAATATACATTTAGGTGTATAAGTACTTAAATCTAAATTAATAATTATAGTTTAAAAAACTGAAGCAACCGACTTCTCATGAATGCCATTGTCAGAACTAGACCAAATTGAAATGGGACCACACGGGAAGCAGCAAGAAGTTTTCAAATAAAAAAAGAATCATGAAAATCTGTTCACCCAGTCGAAAGTTATGAAGTAACAAATATTATAAAAAAAACAGTCGAATTGATAACCTCCTCCTTTTTGGAAGTCGGTTGAAAACAAAGTTAGCCATCTGCATAAGAGTGGTTTACGTAGTGTAACTGTTACATTTACATTAAATTATGATGTTGAGTGAACATGTTTTGTGAACAAAATACAGTGCTGTTGTACAATTTTCAACCGACTTCAAAAAGGACGATGTTCTCAATTCGACTGTATTTTTTGTTACCTCAGAACTTTCGGCTGGGTGAACCGATTTTGATGATTATTTTTTTAGTTGAAAGCTGGTACTTCCCGTGGTCCCATTTTAATTTGGTCTAGTTCTGACAATGTAATCCATGAGAAGCCGGTTGCTTCAGTTTTTTAAACTACATATTATTATTTTGAATGCATTTACTAGAAAAGTTCTTTTAAATAATTAATTTATCACAGGGGCCTACGTAAAGCACATTTCTAATTTTTGGCGAGAATTATGTTATTATTAAAAAAAATGTTGCTTAAAATCTCAGAAAAGGAAGACGAATCTAACGCTATCTCGCACATCAAAATCTCTGAAGCCGTTTAGATTGTGGGTGACAGTATAGAAACATACTGGGTGTTTCTGGGTGTCTGGGTGTTTCTATGTATCATATATGTATCTACCTATATATTTACAACAACAAAAAAGTATATACTCGTATGTATTCTATCAGCCATCTAGTTCCATAGTACAAGCTTTGGTTAGTTTGAGCTAGATGGTGTTGTGTGAAATGTCCACAAATATTTATTTATTATTTATTTATACATACACCCTTTTTTACATACATAATATGCGAGGGTGTGTATGTATGTATGTACCCACATACACATCCCCACATATTCATACACACAAAAGATAATAAAATACATCCGAGAAAATTACCCTCCTCGATCAGTTGGGTAAAAAAGTCTATCTAAGTCGTTTTTCGAGATTCTCAATTGATGTGAACTTAATACGTTTACTTAATCTTGAAACCAACGTCATTTATTGATAAATATAAATTTACAAGTCTAAATCATCATGTAAACAACAACCGTCTTGCGCAGTCGGGTTAAACCTAGGTAGAGCAATGGTCACAAGAGGCGGAAGTTCCTCGGAGCCGCGGAGAAGGGCACAGGCGACGCTCGGTGGGCTCGGTCACACATCATACGGCGTCCCTGTGCCGTAGTATTATTATAGGTTCTGCTGCTGCCGAACTAGGCTTAGTGCCTGTAAAACAGAATGCAGCGCCCTCCCCGCAGGGATATAGTGAGTCTAAGAAATCAGCCAAAATTACATTAAGAATATATATATATATATATATAGTATATATATTTACGATAATGCATTCAATGGATTTTGTCGCACAGGCTTGATTGGCTATGGATATACCGGCCGGAGTGAATGGCGATGCAGTGGACGCTTCTCGTTTTCTTTGGATCCCGATGGCTGCGCGTGTCAGCCGCGTCGACACGACACTCGGATGGAAATGTTGCCATATTTTGTCATTATCCAATTGCTCTGTCAATGGTACTGCAAGCAAGGGTAGGAGTAAACTGGGTTCGGTTAGATACATATTGGCTGGAGTCGCATAATAGAATTATCTATACCTATATTATAAGGTTTTGTCCTGAGTAACTGACTGATAGACAACGTACTGCCTGAAACGTCGCCGCGCCGCGCCCCCGTCTGAAGGACATATTTGGCAGACGCCTTCATTGTGAAGTAGATATCTAGGTACTAAGAAAGGATTTCTTGGTCGTAGGTAAAACCGTGAGATGCTGCTTGTTAAATATAAATGATCTACAAAGTATTTACAAAGACAGAGAGACATGAATAGAGAAAGTTAGCTATATGTACTTTTTTTTCAACAAGAAAGATCTACGATTGACCACCAACTCGCCTGATGTTAAGCGACGGTGTGGCCGAGGATGGAGCTCGTCGATCTAGAAGATATTCACTTTAGCCTTTTTTTTTTTTATTAACAAATTTATTCTCCATAGACTCCAGGGTCCGTGCCTTTTATGAACTAATATATGCATTTATAACTATTAACATTTTTTTTTTTTTTAGTTATTCATGAGGAAGACAAAATTTTATTTTACACTTAACTAACATGCATGCGTGTATACCCGAGCAGTCCAGCTCCCGCAAGCAGCACCCGTTCACGAGTTGACGCATGTGCCAGCCATCGCTCTCCTCAACCATGTTTGAGGGAAAAGGGCGACGCGCCACACGACGCCGCCGCAAGAAGAAGCTTTTTAGTGAGCGTGAGTGCTCTGAGTAAACACGCTTTCTTATTATTATTAAAATAACACAACGGGGACAAATAATACTTACAAGAATTTTCAAAATTAGGGACAGACAACTAAAGAATAGAAATAACCCTACACCTAACACTTTTTTTTTTTTTTTTTTAACTTTAAGTTTTTTTTGCCTTAGAGGGTTGGCAGAGCATAAAAACTAGGAAGCCATTTGACGCCACATTTGACCGTGGCTAGAGGGTTACATGGAATGGAGCCCTTTACGAAAGGTAAGATTTGTCTCTAAAATATTATCATTATTCTTAGAAACCATGAAAAACCTGGATTCTCAAGTCTGAACTAACACGGCATTGGGGGCGCTGTGTCCTTATTTTGTTATCTTGTTCGAGAAAAAGGCATGGGCGTATATAAGGGCGGGCCGAGTGGGCCAGGCTCACCCCAGGATTTTGGATTACCCATCTAAGAATATAGAGATCTAATGGGCCAGACCCACCCTAGAAAGTATCTCTAGATACACCAATGGAAAAAGGGCGGTGCTGTCCTTGTTTCATTATTTTGTTAGACTCTAGAAGCAAGCGGGCAAAAGCTTTTGACAGCCATATTGACAGACATTTTATCCCCTATTTGATAAAGCAGACGCGCCGCGGGCGCGGCGGCGTCAAGTAATCCGGGACAGGGGCGCCCACGGGCGACGGCGCGGCTCAAATTCCGAGAAGTGGCCTTTACACTATAGCCGGTGGGGATTTAAGCCAAATTGCTAGGTAAAGCTATCCCTCACGCAACTCTGGAAACTAAATTATGAACGGGCAGTCGTGTAACGAACACCGGCTCTCCGGAGAGCTGCTAACTGTTGCCCAAGTTTTTGTTTGTAAGAGTGGAACTCTGTTCCATTGAAATAATCCTGCTCGGTGTTCTCAGTTCAAAGTTTCAGCTTTCTAGCGCGTGGGATGCTCGGAAGGGTGAATTTACTTCGTTACGGTGCAAAACATCTATTGCTTAAGGTCCATGGATAACCTAACAAGGGTTACCTATCTAATTATGAAATATCGAACACTTATAATTTTCCCGAAAACGTTTTTTTTTCAAATGACTAAGTATCAAAATCCCGAAAGCTCATTTCAACTTGTTTTATAACCGAATATTTGTAATACGAAAGTACCTATCTGTTTATAATAAACAGAATCCTAACTAATATAGCTTAATAATTGGTATATCTGATAATTAAATCTTTGTAAATTATAATGTTTCTCCAGAAACATTATAATTTTACACTTATAGGGTAATCTACCGAAAAATTTAGTAAATACAGCGAAAATATGCATGATCACAAAATTTCTGACAAAATATGCAATGATCTCTGAAAATGTGGTAAATATGCAAATGATATGAAAATATGCAAATGCATATAATCCGGTCTCTACTTATGACTAACAAAGTTATGGAATAAGAAACTAGTGTCAAATAAAATATCTGGAATCAGATAGATCTATGAAACGAGCAAGTAAGATTCAAACAAATGTATCTTGGAGTATAGATAAATTACCCATAACGAGCCAAGCCGTACTTACTACCGTGTCAGCCTATCACAGTATATGAAATAATAAACATGTCTGTGTTATATAGTAGAACAAATTATAGTTTCTCATAATTTCGATACTTCCTGTGATACTTGGCTATTTCCCTTACACATTACTATATTTTCACCCGACTATGCAAGGAGGGTTATGTTTTTCGAGATTATATATATTTGTATGTATGCGGATATCACAGAATTCGCCCTATTACATAGGACCGCGGATATGTACCTATGTATGTATTTTTCTATATTATTAGTCTAAACGGCTTGACCTATTTTTATATGCGAGGTGTCATTAGAATTTCGAAATATAGCTCATTTAAACAGAGAGAGCGACAGACACAGTTACTTTCGTTTTTATTATATCCATTAGAATTAGGATCGCAAATCTGTCAAACAGTTCAGGCAACAGAAAGTGATCTAAATACAAATAAATATACCTACACCGTAAAGACGTGATTGCTCTTCCGAGAAGTAGCTTAAAAACGCCAAAACAATATACCTACACCGCAAATTACTAGCACAGCTTGATCCAAACAATAATTGCGGAAGCGACCACGAACCGTTCGAATGACATAAAGAACCCCACCACCAATGACGTTATTATCACATGGACATAAAGCCTAAAGCAAATTATCGAACACAGTTTCCTGAAACTCGGCTTTTTCGACTCAAAACATGAGTGAACTGGTGACTGACTCGTAGTTTTTATTTAAAAAGTGTCCTGAGTTGACCGGATACTTCATATACCAACAATGACCAATATGAACCTAAGATGTTGATTTAAACTCTATGCCGCCGTGCTAATTCCGATTTAGGGTGAGAAGTTTAGAGATATCTATTTTAGTACTTCTTAGATTGTCAGAGCTTGGCACTTAAAATTATTTTGATAATAGATTTTATTTTATTCGTGTAAGTGGTCTAAAGGTTTCTGCTTTAGAGCTCATTGAGTTCGAACGTTTTTGAGCGCTCACGAAAAATCCTTGCCGATTGCGCCCGCCACCCGATTATTTCGGGTACTTCTTGCCCGCCACCCAATTATTTCGGGTACTTCGGCGTTTCGCACGGCAAGCGGTTCGAACCGCGGTCCGAATCACCTAAGAGCTCTTTTTGAATAGGTTCTTTCGCACCGCGGTGCGAATCCAAAGACTTTGTTTATAGTTTACCGTCGCGAGCTAGCGGTACACGTGGCAACGAAATAAAACGACCAAACTTACGAGCGAGCGCCGTCGCACATCCACGCACCCACTCACACTAAAACAACACACATTACAACCCTATCGCTAAATACAGCAACTATCGAGGGTTAAGAAGGCGCTTCCATTAAACACTACAAACTTTCGCGTCAATGTATATAGTCTCAATTTCAATTGGTTTTCCGTTTTGTTAAGCAAAAAGTGCAATGCCGCGCCTTGCCCACGCGGAAGTCAAAGTTTACGAGTGCGTTGAAATCATTTTCAACTCCGGTTGATAGTCCAATTAGTTTGTAAGAGTCTTGAGCTCGGTAATTGGAGGACGATTAGGAGAGACGTTCTTATCGGCACGTAATAAATCAAAACGCATTGATTACCCGCGGGCCACGGTTACGTGATCTGCAAATTCATTATGGGGATCCAAGAAATGTATGCCGCGCCTCGGCTGAATCTTAACATAAACGACTATATCCTCCTATCCTATATCCTATAAAGAAGACTATATCCTTGCATCAGAATGAATAGAAATAATGTTATGTACTGTAAAACGTCAAGATAAACAATTAGCAATCACATAAAATTAGTTTGTAACAAGAAGGTTTCAATGATTGACAAATAACTTGATAGCAAAGAGCAAAGCCATGCGGTCATTTTCTTAGCAGTTTTCCGAATCAGCAAATCAACATTCGCCCTTACCAAAAAAACTAAGACCATGAAGCTCATACGAAAATCTTATAGAAAGAAAATATGCCCGATCTCATTGCATGGCAAGGACATAAAAAGTATCATCCCCATATTTAGCTGTAAATTTCATACAGTCAGATTTTCATGGACTCCCGATATATTCTTCCTTCGAAAGTCTTCCCGGCGGACTTTCATCAAAGATCATTTTAAAAAGGTGTTTTTTTAAATGTTACATAGATCTACGATTGCCTACCAACTCAGTGTCTCTCTACTTACACCTCTCCGAGCTAGGGAAAGCAGCACCTCTAAAGTTAGAGGTGTTCAAATGCGATGTTTATCGCTCATCAACTGGCAAACAGTCTCTCTCCATTCCGAAGTCTTTCCTCTTCCTAAACAAAGCCCTAGTACGGCTGCTATTGCCCATTGCTGTTTTTGTCGTTCAAAAACCATCTAGATCCAATCGTGCCACTTGGGATAGAAAGCCGATTGCATACTGGGCGTGGGCGAGACGACCGCTATCCGCATGGATGGCAGCGCAAAAATAAAGCAACCTATACACACACACCGATGTGACGATGCCTCCATATCCGTCCGACGCGGTGACGCAACAAAAGACTCGCTGTAAGTGTAAACCCATCTACACGCTATGGAATATATGTTTAAGGCATGTGTGCACTGTCTCGGATTAATAGAGGACAGTGTTTGAAACGTGAATTCTCGGAAGTCGCAATCAACACTATGGGATGGGAAACGCCGCGCTGGGACGGACTGGAGTATTTAAAGTGTCTTTTGAGCTTAACTTATTATTTGAACTTAATATGTGAACGCCTAGCATTTCAGGCTATTCCTATTGTATAGCAAATATATGAAATTACAAATATTCTTAGATATAAAGCACATTTTGTTGAGTAATTAGCCCTGGTGTCATTGTTCATGTTTTTGTATTGTGTCATACATGGGAGTACGGAAGCCTCGGTGTGTGATTGAAACTCTTGCCGGATTTATTTCTAAGAGGTAAGATATTATATCATTTGGTAAGGCTTCCTGAGGGAGATTTAATCTGATCTGACTGATGTAGGTATACATAGATACTACGCCGAAGTGGACATTGAAATTTTAAAAAGCTTAGATCTTCAACAAACTCGTTTTAAATCTATGTCATTGATATTCAATCTCTCCATAGTTTAAATAACTAATTTTATAGTGCTAATACTAAACATTTCCATCTCTTCAGCCTCGATCCATATTATCTACAATCGTTTTGGAATTTGAGTGTCGCCGCCAAAAGGTAGTTGTGTGACAAACATCAATTTGAATATGAAATGAGTCAGCGTGTTGCGACGCGGAGGGGTAGTGGGGTGGTGCGGGACGCAACGGTGACCGCACGTTATCTGTCGCATTGCAATGCCGCGCATGCATCACGGCACGGCGCAGTACGGCTGGCAGTAAAACTGCGCACGCGCAACTAGTACGCAAGACCCCCGCACGCTCGCCACTCATACCACTCTGCTCTGTAGGTTAGGTAGTAGTAGTTCCCGTTTGTTCTATGGATCATAAGTCATGCCTAAGAACAAAAAGAGTCTATTTTTAACTCGCGATGCAAGACGAGGTATGTTATAAGTTTGACGTGTGTACTGTGTGTCTGTCTGTGCCATCGTACTTACCTCCCAACCCAAACTGCACCAATATTGATCTACATTTTTTTTTCTTGATCGAGTGTTCTTAGCTATGTTTTAACAGTATCTGTTGGGGCGTTTTTTTATATCGGGGTTTAATATTTTTGTATTTTTTTTAAAATAAAATTTTGTATCAAGTTTTTTCATTGGGCTGAAGCTAAAGACTTGCGACTTGCAGGAAAATCTCGTCTGTAAAATACCACTTACTCCATGCAAGTCGCAAGTGTGCGCAGATCCTCAGTCCAGTCAACCATATCATTGAATGCGCGAGGTCGCTCACGGCCGCCGCTGGCGACGCGCGTCTTGCTGCGTCGGCGCAGCACGGATAAAGCGCTCCCTAATCGGCATGCGTTCACTCAACTTCACAATAACAATTTGAATGTCAGACGAGTCATGTTGACGGGTCGAAATTTAATGCTAGGATGAGCGCTGTGTATTTTTATACTATCTGTTTACTTGTATTTCTAGGTACAGAATATAGATTTTTTATCTGCGACTTCGGCTTGAGTTCATTTTGCTTACACCGCAGTCATTTGTGTATAGTTTTGAATTGTAGGAATCATAATTGTGTTACGCCCCTTACGCCGTACAAGTTCTCACATGAGTTAACTAAGACGAAATTTGGTTAAAAATAGTTTTCATTTCCTTTTCGAAGGCTCATTTTAAGTTTTCTCAATACAGGCATATCGCACCTAAAGCACAATCATGAGTCATAATTACGTAAAAACATCTGTCGCCCCTTTTTTTTCAAAACTGTTTTTCCAATTGGAGTACGGTTGTGGCCATCTTGGTGCAGACAAAGGGAAGCGGAGAGTGGGCCGTCCAGCTCATGATGGGTTTATAGGTGGACTTTATGGTTACTAACACGGATCAAGCCTGGACTCAATTGGCATAGGATCGAAGAAGATCACATTTTAAGAGAGAGGGCTATATCCAGCATTAGGATAGAGAAATAAATAATAATAATAATAATAAATATTTATGGACATTTCCCACAACACCATCTAGCCCAAACTAAGCAAAGCTTGTACTATGAAACTAGATGGCTGATCATCATATTCATATATCCTTGATATCATGATTCATTTAACCTTGATTTAATGTGTAGTAATTTTTTTTTCCAGATTTTTGATGCGTCGTTCAGTATGTACCTATTGCACAGGAGAGAAAGTCTACCTTTCGCCGCTACCTCTATTTCCTTTGAACTACATTCACGGTATTTTCAAGGACAGAATGTATAGAATTCTTCTAATCACCGTGCTCCATCCTTGGCCACACCGTAGCTTACCGTCAGGGAAGTTGGTGTTCAAAAGTAGACGATAACGAAACACCCCAAGCGGGACATCAGTGCAGGTCTTATCGCCCCCACTTCACATTAGAATTAGAACGTAGACGATTTCATATAAAAGCTACAGACCTGTAAAAGTGTGTGTGTATATATAGAGAGGTATAATTATAAGGCCAGTCTCACACGGCACCCGCGTGACAGTATCCGCCTGCACTGTTACTTAATCTAGCGGCGCGGGCGCGGGTCACTGTCTGCCGTCTAAACGATCTACGCCATTGTGCGATGCGAACTTTCTAGTAACTACCTGTGACGCGAGCGCATTCTCTTTACCCTATGCAAAAGATAAGAGCCGAACTTGAGCTTTGAGTAATTGACTGAATGTAGTGCATGTGAGCTTATTTATTTCAATCATCCCATTCCAACACAGAACAAGTAAAAAATAAGCACACCACCCATTTGTCATAGAAATATCAAAAATCATTAAAGAATTTCAAGCGTACGGCACAGGAGTGGAACTTTCTGCTGCCTTATTGAATTTCTTTAAAATCATCTGGCTTCATCCTCGCTCATACCGTCGCTTATTATCAGACGAGACAGTGTTTAATTGTAGATTTAATATGTATGGAAAAAATATTTAAAAAAAGGAAAATTGCGTTTATATATATTATGGTCAATCGAAACTAACTGAATCAATAATAATTTCTCCTATTATTTTCTCGTAACAAGACTAAAACGTCGACGATGCCCCTTGTTCTATCGTTATTTCTGATGAAACAACTTGTTTTCAAGTTATACAAGCCTTTACAGAACCCTATGCTTAGCAGTGTTTATGAGCAAACAATAATGATGATATAACCTGTTTGCTTAGCACTATTCTAATCTCACCAATAGATCAAATAGATGCTACATAGTAGAAAAACTAGATTCTTAGTCTTTCTATTTATTATCCAGATCCCTCCATCTAGTATCCCTCTAGTCAAAAGGGGATAGCAGGTAGGGGTAAAACCGATGTATCCATCTCCTAAGGCACCGAGCTAATCTAGGTTCCTAATTGATATTCTGCGACGTCTCAGTCTCGCCTCGCACGATGCCATACAATTTGTGGGAGTTGCGTCCGCTCGCCGTCCGCCGTCGCCGTCGCTCGCTCGGCCCGAGGCAATTAGCGAAATGGATTCCGGAAAGGCGAACGCACTCGCACATGGCGTGGGTCGCGGCCGCGGCGTCGCTCGTCGCCGACCTCCTGTTAATAGTACGAGCAGCGGGTAATCAATATTCGCTGCAGACCAACCCTCGCCCGCATCGCGCTTCCAGGAAACACGGCCGCGAGCCGGGGGCCGGCAGCGCACCACCGCCCGTGTGTCCCGGCGCCGCGCCTCCATAAATCTCGAGGG
The DNA here is from genome assembly GCA_947563715.1 of Lycia hirtaria. Taxonomy (NCBI): domain Eukaryota; kingdom Metazoa; phylum Arthropoda; class Insecta; order Lepidoptera; family Geometridae; genus Lycia; species Lycia hirtaria. The sequence goes on from OX387385.1 coordinate 11,596,121, forward strand.
CCGCACCACTCGCTCGAGCCGCTTCCTTTGTTTTTTTGCTCCTCTCGGTAATAAGATCGCGAGCGACGCCGTCGCCGTCAGGTATAGACGGCGCGTGAAGCCCATTCGCGCACACGGCCCATACGGTCGCCTATCGACCGCGCAGATGTACCATTTTGAAAGTTCGATTTGGTCGCGCCAACCGCCGCCGGCTGGTGAGTCACGGCGGGCGCGGACGGCGGAAATAATTAGCCGTGGAGATAATCGTTCAGAAACTCAGGCGGCGACGGGTCGGCGCTCGTTAGCCGCGCCGTCGTTTGTGTATCTACGCAACTCCACGTTTACAGAATTAAAACTTTGAGGTGAGTCGCGCGCGTCGCGACCGGTCTCGGTGCGGTAAACTTTATAATTTGATAGGAAGAGCTCACCCTTAAAAAGCTCACGGGCTTTATGGGGTCGGTATTTCAATCACTTCCTTGTTTATATTACTGTCTCCAAGCATTAAGCCTTGTCGCGGATAAAAAAAATATAAAAACAGGCATCTGGCGCGTGTTAGATATCACAGCTTTCATTTCAATACGGCTCCATGTACTCCGCGAGTATATTATTCAGCGGCAGCACGGTTCCCCGGCGGCGGCGAACGGGTACCGGTCCACATTCAGGTAATTACTCGGTATAATCGCGACCACATGTGCAATGAATAGTAATGTCGCAAGGCGAGCCCGCTGATAACAGATCACGGACATCCGTACACTCGCGGCGATAACGCGACCGAACGCTTACGTAATCGCTATTACCTACCTAAACTCGACAATTACGAGTCGTATTTACGTGCGCAAAAACCGAAGGGTCCAATTAACGGACGGAACGAGCGAGTCTCACGCGACCGGCATCGCATCGATAAATTGTTTCGTGTTTTTTTTTGTCCGCGGCTCGCGAGTAACCCTTCACTAGGGAGCGGCGGCGATGTCCTCGGTTTCTCACGAATATCCGCGAGCGGGTTCTCGAGTATAATAAGAGTAATAGTTCTTTATCGTCGGCGGGTGCAGCCTGCAGGACGCAAAAAACGGACCCTTTCGATAAGGCACGTCCTGCCACGGTTGGATGCGGTGCTCGTGACTTCTCATTCTCACCGACGCTTATTGTAAAGAATGCCTTGAATATTTTACACTGAAATGGGCATAAGTAAATACCCATGTCCATTTCAGTACATAATTGGAAGATATTTTTAGATATAAAAACTACCTACAATAACTAATTTATCAACATTATCAAAAGAGTATAACTAAGTATACTTACTTACCACAAATATCTTCTACAGTTTAACCAATTATGTTACATTCTCACTAAAACTTAAAATGAAATTGACAGAGAACTAAAAATTGTACCAAATTTTTCATACCTACGCGGTTAGAAAATTAGTGCTCGAGACTATGATAAAGTAAAGTTTTTGGCGGAGAAAATAATATCTTATATCTTGTCTTTTATTTCCATTCCGTGTGTCAAATACAACATCGAATGAGACTACTATGACGGAGACATAGTCATGACACAGATCTGTGACATTTGCTACAATGATTGAAAGATTTTAACGATACCACTCACGTTGAAATTGGTTCAAGGTTTCAGGAGTTACAGTGGATATAAGTAATACATATATACTATTATAAATGAATAAGTAGATGTAACACATATTGTTTGTAGTCTTCTATTTATTTTTAACCCCCGATCCAAAAAGGCGGGTACCGGTGCTATAAAGTTTAACGTGTGTATCTGTGTACACAGATCACAAATTTTAATACAAGATCTGTCTGTTGAAGTCTGTGTATCTATGTGTCTGTCTGTGGGTTACATAAAAAAAATGTTTTACGATTGATTATTTTTACCCGACTGCGTAAGAAGAAAGGCTATGTTATTCGAGTGTATGTATGTTTGTATGTATGTACGTACGTATGTATGTATGTGGGTATGTATGTATGTAAGTATGTTTCTATATGACAGCAGTGTCACAGGCATTTTTTTTAATAATAATAATACATCTCTTTAGTGCCGTGGGGTACCGGCTTAGAATAGTACCTCCCCCTCTCTTCCCGTGGGTGCCGTAAGAACCGGCTAAGGGAAATACTACCAGAGATGGGCAGCAGCATCCTCTGCGGAAAAACGCTACCCACTGCGCTCGCCAACCCGCATGCCAAGCGTGGCGAGTAATGGTAAAACCCCCCCTATGACAGACGACAAAAATACCAGGCCCCCAGTCCCCGGCAGCTCCGCTATTCCGGACTACGGTAGCGGTCCCGGTCACGGCGGAGCAAGGGGTGCTAAGAATCTCCGGAAGAGATCCGGCTACCACCCCCTGCATAAACGACGACTGGCCCTGGTAACACACAATATTCGCACGATGAGGACAGACGAGAAGCTAGCTGAGCTGGAAGAAGAAATGAGTAGGTTACATTGGGATATCCTGGGGTTATCGGAAGTCCGACGAGAGGGTGAGGACACGATAACCCTGAAATCCGGTAACCTACTATACTACCGGGAGGGCGACCAACAGTCCCAAGGTGGTGTCGGGTTTCTCGTCCACAAGTCCCTTGTTAACAACATTCTTGCCATCGACAGTGTATCGAGCAGGGTTGCGTACCTGATACTCAGAGTATCCAAGAGATATTCGTTGAAGGTCATCCAGGTTTACGCACCGACCTCGGCACACTCGGATGATGAGGTGGAGGTGATGTATGAGGACATTAGTAGGGCCATACACACTTCTGAGACCTATTTTAATGTTGTTATGGGGGACTTCAATGCGAAGCTGGGCAGGAAATGCGAAAGTGAGTTGAGAGTGGGGCAATTTGGATATGGACAACGGAACCCCAGGGGACAGAGGTTGGCCGACTTTCTGGAGAAAGAGGGACTCTTCATGATGAACTCTTTCTTCCAGAAGCCACCTCATAGGAAATGGACCTGGTTGAGTCCCGATGGTTCTACGAGAAATGAGATAGACTTCATCCTGACCACCAAGAAACAAATATTCAATGATGTCTCTGTGATCAACATGGTTAAAACCGGAAGTGATCACCGAATGGTACGAGGCACTTTGAATATTAATGTTAAACTGGAGAGGTCCCGTATGATGAAGTCTACACTCCGACCCACTCGCGCCCATATCCAAAACCCCGAGAGCTTTCAGCTCGAACTATCAAATCGCTTCGAGTGCCTGGAGAGCTGCGCATCGGTGGATGAGATCAATAACAGGTTTGTGGAAACTGTCCGTACGGTTGGCGCGAAGTTTTATAAACCCCACCGTACAAATAGACCGCAAAAGCTCTCGAGCCATACCCTCGACCTCATGGCTGAACGACGCTCATTGAAACTGCAGTCTTCCGGTGACGCCGAGTCATATAGGCGGCTCAATAGACTCATATCAAAGTCTATGCGACACGACATCCGTACCTTTAATACTAATCGTATTAAAGAGACGATAGAGCGGAATAAAGGCTCCAAAGTGTTCGCAAGAGACATGTCTATTGGGCAGAGCCAGTTGACGAAGCTGAAGATGGAAGATGGCAGTATAGCGTCGACCAAAGCAGAAGTCTTGAGGGAAATCGAGAGGTTCTATGGACAGTTATACACATCGGTCGCAAAACCTGTTAGCAGTTTGGGCAAAGATCCAAGAGCCAAACTGACTCGACATTATACCGAAGATATCCCGGACATCAGCCTGTACGAGATTAGGATGGCCTTGAAACAGCTCAAGAACAACAAGGCACCGGGCGACGACGGAATTACATCAGAGCTACTGAAAGCGGGTGGAACACCGGTACTGAAAGTCCTTCAGAGGCTCTTCAATTCCGTCGTGCTTGAAGGTACAACGCCAGAAGCATGGAACAGAAGCGTGGTGGCGCTGTTCTTCAAAAAAGGAGACAACACTTTGCTGAAGAACTACAGACCCATCTCGCTTCTGAGCCATGTCTATAAGCTGTTTTCAAGGGTCATTACGAATCGTCTTGAACGCAGGTTTGATGACTTCCAGCCTCCCGAACAAGCCGGTTTCCGAAAAGGCTATAGTACCATAGACCACATCCATACGCTGCGGCAAGTGATACAGAAGACCGAAGAATATAACTTGCCCCTTTGCTTAGCGTTTGTGGACTATGAGAAAGCCTTTGATTCGATCGAGACCTGGGCGGTGCTTGAGGCTCTCCAGAGATGCCGTATTGACTATCGGTATGTCGAAGTGCTGAAGTGCTTGTACAACAACGCCACCATGTCAGTCCGAGTACAAGACCAGAACTCAGAGGCAATTTCATTGAAAAGAGGCGTGAGGCAGGGAGACGTTGTCTCTCCGAAACTGTTTACCGCCGGTTTGGAAGATGCCTATAAGCTTCTGGAATGGAAAGGGCTCGGCATTAATATTAACGGCGAGTACATCACTCACCTTCGGTTTGCCGACGATATAGTAGTCATGGCAAAGTCAATGGAAGAGCTCAGTACGATGCTCGAAGACCTCAATAGAGTTTCCCAACGGGTGGGCCTCAAAATGAACATGGACAAAACGAAGGTTATGTCGAACGCCCATGTAGTGCCCACCCCAATATCTGTGGGGAACTTCACTCTTGAAGTTGTTGACGAATACGTCTACTTAGGACAGACGGTCCGATTAGGCAGGTCCAACTTTACGAGGGAGGTCAATCGTCGTATCCAACTCGGCTGGGCAGCGTTCGGGAAACTTAAAAGCGTCTTCTCGTCCAATATTCCCCAGTCCCTCAAGTCGAAAGTTTACAACCAGTGTGTGTTACCAGTGATGACATACGGCACTGAAACGTGGTCCCTAACTATGGGCCTTATAAGGAAGCTCAAGGTCACGCAACGAGCTATGGAGAGGGCTATGCTCGGAGTCTCTCTACGAGATCGAATCAGAAATGAAGAGATACGTAGACGTACAAAAGTCACCGATATAGCACAGCGGATTAGCAAGTTGAAGTGGCAGTGGGCAGGGCACATAGCACGCAGAACTGATGGCCGATGGGGCCGAAAGGTTCTCGAGTGGAGACCACGTACCGGCAAGCGCAGCGTAGGAAGACCAGCCACGAGATGGACAGACGACCTCATACAAGTGGCGGGAAGACGCTGGATGCAAGCCGCTTCCAATCGGTCTTTTTGGAAATCCATGGGGGAGGCCTATGTCCAACAGTGGACTTCTTATGGCTGAGATGAGATGAATACATCTCTTGCAAAAATAAAAAATGCATTTTTTCGTAACCTCCAACGAACTATTTCGTAATAAACAAGTGATTTAACTAGAATAAAATTATTCTACAGAATGCGCATTCATTATCTTGTATCGTATCTTGCGATTTTACGCATACTTTCCCACAGAAAACGTATGAAAATGCCGTAGTCAAATTTTCAACAAGTAGGTATGTAAATTAAAATAAAAGCAAAATACCTACCCGACTGCAGAAAAGCAGTTTTTGCAGTCTAACTTACGCTTAAGCTCACAAAAAAGCTAAAAGTTTTTTGTGAGCGTATGACTACTACATTTTCAAGCGGCTATAGAGCACATCTACATGTCAAATTTCATTTATATAGGGCTCTCTGAGTATCTGAGTAAAATGACTGTGACACACGGACAGACCGACAGACGGACATGGCGAAATCATAAGGGTTCCTCGTGGTTACTACGGAACCATAAAAATCCTATCATTCGCAGGTAATGCTGTTATCAGCGCTATCGATACAATTACCACAGACTGAAAAGAGACCGATAGGATTGTAGCAAATGTCATTAGCATAAGTCATCGACTTGTGAAGAAACGAGACTCGTAATAGTCATAGTGTGTCGCGTCATATCGCGATAACACGGAGACAGTGTTGCCATTATTAGATTTATCCTGAATTTCAGAATTTTTTGGCACCGGGCAAAATTGTTACGATTTCTGGTTATCTCAGAAATCTTTCGACTTTTCAACAAAATATAGTAGGTACTTATCATGTTATTTTATAGCGGATTAACAAGTTGAAGTGACAATGGGTACCTATTGTCACTTCAACTGATAACTCAATGATGAACTGGTGACCGACGAGGTCGAAAAAATCTCGAATGGAGATCACGCATCACAAAACGGACAGACAACCTCATAATATTACAAGTGGCATGAAGACGCTCGCTGGTTGCAGCTGCTTGCTTCCAATCGGTCTTTTGGCTTCTTTCTATGTAGCTGAGATGAGTTACATACACTACGAAAGTGCATACGAGGGACTTTCGTATTTTCGTACTTACGTTAGTTACCATAGATACTTACTTGTTATTAACAAAGTTTTTTGATTACATTTGCAACATCTCAGAATTGTGTCACAAAAAAACAGGCTTTTTGTCAGGACTTTTTAATTTTGCATCTGGTAACCCAGGGATCGCCTGCTTACATTCGCTGTTTACTTCTGTTCAATTATTTAAACAATCTATGCCCGATATCTTTCCAGTGTGCAGTGAAATTCAAGCATGCGTCATATACCAAGGTAGATTTAGATATAAAAGGTTTCCAGCAATTGCATTTGTACTTTCGAATGAACTGAACAGCGGCACTGCACATACTTTCTCGCTGCAATACGTACACTCAACAGCAAATCAAACGTAACAGTTGCAATCACTCTCAGTCACACTTTAAAAAGTGACTACATGAGAAATAGAAGAAGATATGTTGCTAAAGTAGTGGTTCTCTTTGGTTTTTACACGACTGCCCAAAAAGGAGAGCAAGTTGTTTTAGTGAATCAAAGACGTACAATCCTAGAATCCTTATGCCCAACAATGCACTATCAAAAGCTTTCTACCTACAGGTATACATCTATCTATCTTCCATCGCAGTTCACAATATATTCGATCTCCAATGAAAACATGAAGAAAAATTACGCCACAAATCATGTTAGCAAGCTTTAGGTACTAACGCAAGCTTCATTAATCTCACGCAGCCAGACAAGTACAATAACTAAACCTCAAAAGAATACCTTCAGAGGCTGTATCCATAAATCTATCTGTCTAGATCGTAAATTGGTGTCCGCACCTAGAGTCGCGGCGTTCCTAAGCAATGCTATTGTTACAAATCTCGTACATTATGGTGCGCATCCACACATAACTGTTGCTCCGGTGGGGGTAAACAGTAAGGTCGCTGAGAGTTATGGGCGAAAGCTAATACGGTGATATTGCCGTGCCCCGGACCGTAAGGCATTGTCTATAGTTCTATAGCTATAGCACTGTACGCCATAACTATACGTACTATATAGTGCAGTGGTCTTGCACGTTTTTACGTAACGCGAGCCGCGATCGAGCACGTTTTCGAATTTATAATCGACGACACGACTATAAATTTTAAATCGTAGTTATACTCTTACAGATTTGACAAACAAAGACAATCAAGATACGTCACCATTTGTTAGTGGACAAAAATCAGAAGCAACAAGACGCCGATGCTTAGCAGCCTGTCCTTGCTGTTCTTGATGCTAAGTAACCATATTACATGAGTGAAGGCCCACACACAAAACGGCTGAGTTATAAAGAAACGCATTCAGGATTGGTAAAATTTTAATGGAACTATCTGCTAACGTCTTTGCGGGGTTCTTCTCTGTTGATTCTTTCAGAGAAATGACCAGGCAAGTGAAACGAGTCCCTAAGTCAACTTGCATTTTTCTTATTTATTTATTACTGCAATTCAAGCTCAGGAAGCTGCCTCGTCAAGAATTTATGTCGCACTGCTGAGGGCTCAATACGTGTTCGTCGCGAGAACCCGGAGTTAGTCATTTAGCTCTAGGGCTGGCCACCGCGGGGATTTTGTTTACAATCCCACATAACCCGGTTCAACGTAAAACGCAGCCGGGTATCTTTGGTAAATTTAGCCCTCGTCAAAAAAAGGTCATTCAAATTTTACCAGCCCAGAATGCGGTTCTCTTATAACTCAGCTTTTGTTGTGTGTGGGGCGGCATGTGTAGTCGTGTCGTCAGTGTGAAAGGCGTCGCGGGCGGCAGGCGGGTCGCCACAGGCGGCGTCGCCGCGGCGGGTGAATTATCGCGCGGCCGCCGCGCCGCGCCGGATGCCGTTCCTCGCTCGCATTTACATTCACGCACTTTACGCGGCCGTCAGCGACGACCGCCGCCGCCTCCGCGCCGCCATTAGCGCGACACAGATACGTGCGAAATACACCTCAGCACCTATAGCTACACCCTGTACCAGTGAGCGACGTCTTGCGGTTTTACCCGCGATTCAACAGCATTTTTTTGTTTTCATTTTCCATTTCCATTTGGCATCCTATGTCAAAATTAAGATGATAAATGCTATCCTGCAAGTGTGCAATATGCACCGCGATAAAGCTATCTTTAGTCTTTCAGTCTGTCATGCGAGAAAGAATGTGACAATACTAAGAAGATCTGTAAGTCTATTTCTTTCTCAATCGACATAATAGATTAGAGAAAATTTTATCCATGGCCATGCTAGTATGGGCATGCGAGGAGAAGACGAAATTACTGCTTAAAGCACTACATATTATAGTAACTAGTAAATGGTAGAACCAAACAAGGCGATATAAGATTCTAAATAAATAAAATGAGTGGAAGATTAAAAAAATATATCATACTGTTCAAATTTCAATCTAACATTTTCTATATGTGTAGAATCATAAGACTTAATTCTGGAGGAAATTAGCTACTGATTGCGAAATTAATAGAGCCGTAGGTATGTTATGATAGATAGATAGATAAACTCTTTATTGTACACACCGTTAAATTTACAATCAAAATAAATTAATTAAAAACTACTAAAACTATGCTCAGTTCAGAACAGACTGACGTACGAGTCGGTGGATATTTACAGCATGATTGTGCACGAGTGTAATTACTGCGAAGCTTTACTCTTTGTAGGCTGTGTGTATGTAGGCTTTATGTGTCTGTAGTTCGGGTTGTGTATGTGGGCTGGTGACTAGCTAGCGGTATAATGTCGAGGGGGCACAGCCGCGAAGATTGCCGCCATCCATCGACCGGCCGGCCGGCGACATGTTGCGCGATCGGTATTTCGACAGCCGCTAGAAGCAAGTCTCTCATTTGAAAGGCACCAAAATGGCATCCATAAAAAAACTTCTATTACTTATACCATTTTTAAATAATAGGCATACTATAATAACTTTCTGTTGTCTTGTATATCTAACATACTTTTTAGTTAACTTTTGATTTTAAAAGTCACTGCCTATGTCGGTTTTATCGCCCGAAGGGATGAGCGCGCTAATTAAAAGCCTACCTATCCATAGTAGGTAACATGTTCACTGTATAACGCTTCTTGTATAATGTGGTCTTTTTATAAAAATTATATAATCAAATTCAAATTCAAATTCAAAATTGTATATAATCTAAGTTTTGCATCAATAATCTTGCCCTTAAGCAATTGAGACGTATAACGTCTCAATTGCTTAAGGGCAAGAAGAGAATCTACGAAAGAGAGCGATTCGGTTTACTTAGAAAAAACCTATGTACCTACTCGAGATTTAAAGACAGCCAGAATATATCTATTAGAAAATGTCCACGATATCTATATTTACCCCAAATGACTTTAAGTCAGGACAGCTCAGTGAGTTGTGAGATGGACTTCCGTGACGGTTAGCTAGCACCAAGCACCAGTAACTATGAGTACCAACAGCCGCTAGTGAGTGACGTCTCGGCATCGGCAGAAGACCAGCGCTGGTTATTCGCAATTACCACCGTGCTGAGCTGGAGCCGGTTTGTGAGAAAAATAAAATGTCATTGAGCTAGATTCGTCGCCGACCGCCAGTGACGTCTGCGTTTTTCCTTTGAAAAGAGCCACGAATGCGGTTGAAACTAAATCCCGACCTTTCAACTCAAAACACACGTGAATAACCTGGTTTTTAATAAAAAAAAACCGTAGTTTTTTTATTAAAAACCAGTCCCTTATCGTGTCCCTTATTACATGCTTCGAAAAAACGCCGAGTACCGAAGCAGAAAGTGAAATTCGTGTGAAACCTGGAAAATCTGCGGTAAAAAATCCCACGAGTGTGTTCAGATGTAAAATGCGAATGTTCGGATCGATATGACAACGGCATTAGTGATGCAGACAACACGCTCCAACGGCACCGCGCCGAGGTTCAAGGTCACTGCCAATGTTATTCTACTATTTTGAGTACAAAAGCGAAACGCGTCTACAGATGCACCGATTAGGAACGACGCTGAACACATGTTGTTTGCTACTGAAATGAGATAGGATAGGAGAAATAGGATACCTATTGAATTACGTACAAATCCTACGTAATAGGATTTAGTACCTAATTCAGTTGGTATTTTAATATTACAACTTGGAATAACTTATTTATTTTTATGCCATAAATAAGCGGAAAGCTGCGCTAGTTGTAAGGGATTTATAAAAACATAACAGTTTTAAACGTATGTACATATATACTGTTTTAAGTAGTTAAAATTGATTTCATATGCCATGAAAGGTCCAGTGGGTTCAGCAAACATATGTTTTGTCTTATATTTATCACTTTGAAGAACGTTGTTGACTGTTGTTATTTTGGGTAGAACCCAAAATAACAACAGTCGCTAAAAGGAAAGAAACCAATTGTACTCGTATGTACAAGTAAAATAATTCAAAATACGCAATTCGTTTACTTGGTTGTTACGTACATATTTTTTCCAGTTATTTTGTTATAAAAACCAAAATACTGAACCGATTTTGATAAAATTTCTATGGGACCACCTGGAAAGTATAATCTTTCAAACAAGAATTTTTCAACTCGATCCAGGGGTTTTTAAGTAATCGGGGAACATACATAAAAAATAAAAAAAAGATTCCGACGAATTGAGAACCTCCTCATTTTTGGAAGTCTGTTAAAAAAGGTAACCTATATAATGTACATACTATCTATGATTCGACATATTTTTCTTCGAAACTTATTTGCCCAAATCATAGAACTATCTGATTTTAAATTTTGTTGATTCTATATGTTTATTAACCACAACTTTCACTAATTTATTTACCTTATCGTTATTATTCGTAGATTATATTTAATTTAAATCCAGAAATCTTATAGTTATTCCTCACAAAGGTTTGGTTATAATTATCACACGAGTAGTCAAAGGAGCCTTCGAGATTTTGAATGCAATTTTTTTCGGGCATACGATTTACTGAATTTCATATTTATTCTATGCAAAAGCTTACTGAACCCTACCTACAGCTCTCTATATTCTGACCAATATCCTGATCATCAGCATCAGTTTGTGTTATCTGTGCACATTTTGCAGCGTCAGCCCACGCTGACTAATCAAAATGGTTAATTATCACGGTATCCATAAAAACCCAGGGGTGCATTTAGCGATTTCGCCACGGGCCCCGGTGGACCAGATGAGGGGTATCCAGGCCATTGTTTCCGTTCTCCGTGGCGCGTACCTGCTTTCTCATTATCCATATAGTGTACTTACAGATTATAAAAGCAGATGGTAATGTTTTAACAACAAACCTATTATTTATACATTGAACAGGACAGATGCTACTTTCGGCAAGTTTTTTGGAAGACTCTTTACAGTGAAATAATATTGTAGGCTGCAGCTGATAATCCAATAATTCGTTACTACTTGTAGCACTAACATAATATAACGTGAGGAATCCATAGCATGGTAGTCTTCTATCATATTATGGATTTCTTCCGTCTAATTTCCATCCATATAATTCATAATATGACAGAAGCACTATTAATTATTGTGAATTTCTCACGTCAATTTCTTATTGTTGTGTTTTTACGCCAGATCTTAGCTAAACTACTTATAGCTGCGTCTGACTGAACTCGACCAATGAATTGCTTAATTTCCAGTTTAAGTTGGGCTGTGATAATCGAGCGATGCTATATATATTTTATATTTTAGACGCATTCTTAGCTACATAGCTCAGTTTAGCTCAAGTAGAAAACCACCCTAAGAAGTATAGAAGCGATTGCCCCGGCGGCATGTGCTCATAATTGTGTGATTTAGGATTTACGCTCATTTATCTCTCTGATGCGCACGTACTTACAAATATTATCCGTTGGAGTTATACATCTGTAACATTGTAGTTTCAGATGTAGAGTATTATGTATTCTGGGTTCTACCTGAGTCGCGGACCAAGGGCCGCGCTCGCGGACGCCGCGTTGTTTTTTTTATTATTTAAGTACATCCGCGACGCGACGCCACGCGTTGGTGTTGCCATTGCCACTACCGGTGATTATTGTTGCTCTCTCAGAGCTGGTACATTTTTTTATTATTATTAGTTGCCCGTGCGTGTTATGTTTTTAATATTTGAGGTACAAATCTGGCTAGCTAGAGTAGACAGAAAAGATACTGTTTTATTTTATCTGCATCAGATAGGTATTCATAAGACGCTAGGGAATCGATATTTTTTTGCATGGTCATTTTTATTTTCTCTCATCAAACATTGCCTTCTTTCGGGAGTCGGATAAAACCTTTCCAGTAGAATAACCGATTAGACTGCGAGGGCGCAGCTAGCCTATTCATAAACATAAATTCAAATTAAAAGTAACTCTTCCAAAAATAAAGTACAGGCGAGTTACCGGTCAAACGCAAGCCTATAATCGTTTTAAAAAAAGCTACCTACCTATGTAAGTGTAATTATGTCACACACATACACATAATGCGTCACGGGCGGCGGGAACGTGCCCGTCACGCACGAGTTAACTAACAACACCTAATATATACCACATACGAGTACGTATATATCGCATATACCTATGTGTATTAGTATTGTATAAGTATTACCGAAAATTTATTGAATACGTCATTCTATAGAATTACTAGGATATGTTCACAATCCCTAAGATCTATAGAAAATGTACACACATATTCTACTCGTAGCATATTTATACATTTCCTAAACATCAATAGAAAATGTGTAAGTTCAGTACCAGCACCCGAGGCGGATACACCTATGTCTTCCTAATTCCTAGTAAATATATACATTTCCTAGGAAATATAAGAATCTTTTTTTGTGTCTGGCCACCAACATGTTTCATGGTAAGCTACGGTGTGGCTTAGTAGCGTAGTGGTTGATGTTGGAAATGTCACTTCACAGTTCACAGCTAAGTAGGTTTTACACGTTTTCGAGTCTACCAAGACTACTATGGCTTAAACTATGACGCCATAGTGTGCGTAATAAAGATTGCTTTGAGATCGCTCGCAGATTATATTGTCCCTTGATTTTGTCTATTTTAACAATGAGTGAGTAAATAATACTTATTTTATAATATCATTTGATTTTAGTTCAATAGTTTTCGTTATGAGTACGAAGTCAATAGTCAATAGTTTATTTGCAACATATGTAGATACATGCAGGTCTTATAAATAATACATGTCATTGGTTCAGAAGTACATATGGCCCTGTAAGGGCATGGCAACATTTGACTCGGAACGTTCTATTTTAGATCGCTAAAAAATCATTTAAATTGTAGTAGCAATTGGCTTCTAAAAAGGCTTTGAGATTCAATATGAAACTGTCTTCTGTTTCCAGATCTTTAAATTTATTTGGCAACGCGTTATATATTTTTACTGCCATTGAGTTAGGGCTAGTACTATGGATTACTAGGTTAGACTTAGGTATAAGGAGCTTATGCTTATGTTGAGGTCTAGGAATTCGCGGTTTATCAGTAACTTTTTTAAATAATTCAGGATATTTTCTAACAAATTTACAAATTTCTAAAATATACATTGATGTCAAAGATAGGATTTTAAATTTAATAAAATAAGGTTTGTGGAAGTTTTCGATTGTTATATCAGGTGCTTTTATATTGGCGAGAATACGTATACACTTTTTTTGGGCGACGAAGAGATCATCTGCATCAACAGAGTCACCCCATAGTATGATACCGTATGTCAGTCATGAAGTCGCAAGTTGTTACCTGCGGCAGTAGTATAGTAATTATATAATCTTTCATAGCTCATCGTCATAACTAGTGTGTAATAAGTGGTAGGTACGACAATAAGGGATTAAATAGTGACGTTTCCTAGAACCGAAGCTCAATGCGCCGCATATTTAAGGTCGATGAGTCATCTTTATGGGTAAATCCGTAATACATTTGCTCATAATTAGCGAATAGGTATTTTCTAGCTACATTCTTAAAAAACACCGACAATTATGACTATGATAGAGTGTTATTTCAAAACTATTAAAATTATACCAAAAAGATCTACGTTTGACCACCGATTTGCCTAGTAAGATAATATTACTATGATATTACAATAGTATCTACCTAATGGTGTGGGCAAGGATGAAGCATGCACTTCTATCTATAACATATGTAATATATACTATAGAAGATTATCTGTTCACTTTACACTTGAACATTCTAAGCTTGTAGTTCTGTCTGAGAAAACAAAAAGAAGAAAGCTGGTAGGACAAGCTCCTGTGCAGTACGCACCAAGAATATGGAACAAATTTCAATGAGAAATAGACGGTAATGTGCAAACTTTCTGCTTGTCGGATGATGGAATAGCTTATGAATGCCCTTGCTAGAAGCCGTTGAAAAGTTCCCTCGCAAGGAGACAATGCTGGCTGCTGCATTAGGTTACTTCTATCAGTTTATTAATATCATCAGAACTGAACAAGCATGCAAAAATGTTGTAAATTTAGAAGACGTGGCTCTTAACCTGCAAAATGTATACTAAACGTACATAATTATTATTATTGAGGGTAATATAAAGCTCGTAAACAAGACAAGTGCGTCTTTAAAACTACAAAATGATTAACAACCAGAAAGTTGAACTCTGTGGCGCACAGGCGCCTGGACTTTCTAGGGGTCTCAACTTATAGTGGTATTTGCATATAGCAGCAGCTCGAGTATGATAAGTAGAAGGTGACGATGACAAATCTGTTCTAAACTGGTCAAGTTATTTATACTAAAGAAGATATTTATTTTACATTGAGCTATATGTAAGAACATATAGCTCAATGTTATTTTACACCGAATAGCACTAAATTTGTCACCACGACGTCACTTACCACCAGCTCCTTTGGTGATAAGTGACATGGTGACGGGACTGTTGACGACGCACAGCGATCTAGAAGACTTACCTAATTTATCCTAGCCTTGGAACAACACTACCACCCATTTCTTTTAGAAAGGCCAAAAAACCGCGCTCGATGAATACGATCATTAAACACTTAAACATTAAACATTATTGATGCGTACTACACAGGAATGGAATTCTTTTCCGCCTTCCCTGTTTCCTGTAAATTTAATAAAAATAGGAAAACTGCAGCCCCCGAGACGAACAATTGAACGACGGAATAGATTAACTAGTCAAGAGCGAATCGCAACTCAAGACATTTATGGGTTCCAAATGCAAAGTCAAGTATCACGTTCATGGTCATAGTGATTATTCAAACTTCATCCCATTTTCAAAGAAATACCTATCTGAGCGCCTGGATAACGCGACTCAAAATGCTGCAGCATGCTGGGTAGCTAATTATTGGGTACACGGTCATCTGGTAGAGTTTGAGCATGATAATATGAATTATCAAGAAAGGTATTAGCTTTTTTAAACTTTTTTGGACTCTGATAAAAAGTTATGTATGAAATTATATGTATATATAATTATATAAAAAAACTTCACACTTAGGAAAAAACGTCTCACTTCATATCATTCGTACCAGAACACATCAGCACCAGAACCATCCCTAATCATTTTTTTTATAATTGAGACCATATCTTATCTTCATAAAATAGAAGATAGAAGGTTTTAAATAGAATAGACAGATAGGCAGAACAATACTATAAGGATTTCTTGTAGTGACGGTACCCTAAAAAGTGCATAAAAGTAATACCGCGAAGTAGGTAAGAGTTTATTGTGCAGCCATGGTTGTTAGCGTCTTCCTGTGTCGCCTCGTTTCACTGGGGCATAACATAACACGCGGCGCGGCGCGCTTTCACGCGGAATACACGGGGGTACTACGTGAGAGGGGGTACTACGTGAGAGGGGGTATTACGTGAGAGGTGGCCTACTGTTGGATATATTTAATCAAATTTAAAAACCCCTGACATAAAAACGGCTGAACATATGCTGCTGAAACATAGCTAGGAGCTAGCTATGCGCTAGGAGCTAGGGCGCACAACCGAATATAGCAGGGTTCGCCGTTGACGGATACGTCAAGGAGGACATCATCATCATCATCATCAGGAGCTAGCTGCTGGAGCATAGAATACTCTCGACCGAATCCTCTTACTAGATCAAAATCGGTCCATTCATTTGTGAGCTACGATGAGACAGACAGACACATTGATAAACTTAAGTAATTTGATGGTTAAACTAATAGTTGTTTACCCCTTGTTTTGCGTCGGGAGTTTAAAATTGATAAATTGGAATTTTCCTATTTCATCAAAAAGTAAGTGGAAACAAAATCAAATAGAATTTTAGGGCTAGCGGTTCCAAATATAGTTAGGTAGCTATATGAAAATTGTAAAAGCAACGTACATACTATATTGAACCCGTATGTCGATCTTCAAAACAATCAATACTGTTAAACTAAAATATGTCTGTCATTTGAAAAAAGCCCCTACCGAAGAACTCCCAGCAGGTTGTGACCTCCCATGGCCCACGTGGAAGTCGCTAAACCGACTCCGGACCCAAGTGGGCCGCTGCAGGGAGAACATGGTAAAGTGGGGCTACACTGAGAGAGCGCAGTGCAATTGTGGAGCCACTACGCAGACCATGCAGCACTTACTCTCGTGCCCTCAGTGTCCCCAGTCTTGCACACCACAGGACCTTTACAGTGCTTCTCCCTGCGGGGTCGCTGTAGCCAAGTACTGGGAGGAAACAGTATAAAAACCTCAAACAGGATCATCGATACGACGAAGAAGAATTTGAAAGAAAATATCTATAGCATTGATTGACATCAGCTATGTAGATAACTACATTGTCTGCAGTCTGCACCTAAACTTGACGTAAGACGCGATGCGACTGAAGATCGCTTTACTCAAACAGAAACTCTCTAAGAAACAAAATTAGTTGAAACATGGCTCTTTAAGTTAAAATCAATTTATTTCCTTTAGCTCCATAAATAAACAAGTATCAATGTTAAAAGAAAAACAAAATACCCGACTGCAGAAAATAGGTTTTTGCAGCCTAACTTACGATTTCGTTACGCTTGCGAGTGTTCGTTTTTTGTAAGAAAGTATGCGTAAAATCGCTGTAAAAGTAGCGGCGAGTGTCATAGACTGGTTATAAAAACGCGCACTATGAGAAGTCTGGTCATTTTCTTGTCATTTGACTTCCAAGTTTGTAAAGTCATCTACATGATTTGTCATGAATGTGTAATCTTTATAATAACAAACGCTCAATATTTTTAATAACTAAAACATATATTATGACCATAAAATAGTATGCATATTACATTACCACTAATTTTAAATGGCGGTATAATTATAAAAAAAAGTACATTGGACACCATGAAAATATTAAAATTGTAATTCATAGCAAATTTTAAGTATCAAAGCTTGATTTTATGAATGTATGTAACTCGCAATGTATTTAGCTTGTTAGCAGTTAAACGCCAGTCTATTATCGAATATACAAAATATAAATACCTATTAAAAATGATTAAATATGTGTGTAGGCAGTGATCAAAAGAGGCACAGCGCGCAGTGTAAAAACCCTGCGACCGTGTTATATTGTAGTTGTTTCCGGGAAAGGACGGCATTTACCCAGCACGGTACATCGGGACACGTAACCGTCGACCGCGATTGGTCCCACCGCGGGATGTGCGCCCGCGCCGCGCGCCGGCCAAATTATGTCGCGCGTAAAAACACATTGAATGGAAAGCGAGGGCGCCTTTGTTGCAACCTGCGTCAGTTTGACCATACGATCTGTATTTTGTCGGATTTTTAACGTAAAACACCTATTGGCGAGCTTTGGCAATACATCAACTTGTGTGCCGTGACAGAAAACACCATGACGTTCATGCCGTCACGCCCATATTACGTTCCCGATGTTATCGTTCTTGACTCGCTTGAGTCGCTATTCGTGAGTGCGTGCCGCTTATTCACAAACACGTCGTTACTTCTATGTGTGAGATATACGAGTATATAAACTGTATGTATATTCTATATGCCTATCTATTCAAATAAAATATATTTGACGCCTTCAGAGCTTGAACAATAATGCGTGTACGCATTATATTTCTGATATTTTTTTTGCACAGTTTAATGAACAAATTTCTATGTATTTGTGTGTCTGTGGCATCGTAGCTCTCAAACGGATGGACCGATTTTGATGTAGTTTTTTTTTTGTTTGAAAGAGGATTTCATCGTGAGTGTTCTTAGCTATGTTTCATCAAAATCGGTTCAGCTGTTTTTATTTGTCGGGGGTTTTTTAGTTTTCTAAACTTATACTAGTTTATTTGAATTAAAAATCCAGAGATTAATAAAAAATAAGAAAAAAATCTTGTGATCCACATTCTCCTAAAGTCATGGTCAACATAACATTACCGAGTATTACCTACTTAAAAAGACGTGTCCAAGTCCATGTAACTGAGAGGCTCGCGCAGGATGTACCCTGTGGGAACGAGATAAGCGAACCTAATTTCCAATTGTCAAAATTCAAATAAAATGACTCCACGTCTCTCCCGACATGACTTATGCATTTTGCGTTAATACTATGCTAATTATACAATTAATTAAGCCGCTCTTTGTTTAATTGTTTCTTTTATTACATTTTAAAAAGCGAAAATAAAGCAAATTAAAGTCTGGTTAATGTGCTTAAGCAGTGCAACCAACCTTTGAAAATGCGTGTTATTTTTTAATTTTAATCATTAACATGACATAATCTCGGATTTATTTAATCAAAAAAAATAAGCTCTTTATTTCTCGCTGTGATCTTTGATAACACTGACGCATGATACTTAATAATCTCTTTGACTAAATACCTAAACATTTTAAGGTTGAACTTGTATATTGTGAAATTCGCTGCATAAATATGGTAAATCTCCCCGATAGATATAACCTGAGTGTTTTTAAAATCGCGAATTGGTAAATAGTTTTATCCTAGGCAAGCGCACTCCATCGTGCATCGCCGCAACCGATCGACATTTCACGTACTGACTTGGTGGTCTATCAAACCTACTCGTATCAGTAATTTACAAAACCGGCCGAAGCTGTTTTACGAAGTTTATCAAAGACCACAAAATTAAGTTATATTTTATGAAGTCGGTGGCCTAACATACCTTGGCCGATATCTAATTAGCTTTTTGTTTTTTTTTATTTTATTATAACGGTCTCCAAAATGACTTAAAGTGGTACGCAATGTGTAAAGTACAAAGTTTATAGATACATATTTTTATTTCCAACTTAACTATAAAAATAAATCTATTTGATGTGTTTTTGGTTAAAGCTTTGTAATGTTTACGAGATATTTTTAATAATTTGATCCTTTTGAGTAATACTTACTATTCTATTTGTGGGTTTACACCGTCTGCCTGTTTGATGCTCTATGCTATACATAAAAACCGGACAAGTGCGAGTCAGACTCGCCCACCATGGGTTCCGTACAAATTAGTAGATAAAAGGGGGATATGATTTTTTTTTTTCTATTTTCCTTCATAAACCGAAAAATATACACCGTAAAAATATTTAAAAACCTGTTTTAGCTTGTGCTAATGAAGCTCTTTCATACGATACCCCACATGATACGATTAAAGCACTTTAAAATTTGGACCCTCCTTCCTTGCATATTAGACCCATTTTTTTGTGATTAAATTAAAAATGTAGAGTTTTCGGATTTTTTCCTTCATGTGTAATATAAGACAATACTTCTTGCCAAATTTCACAGTTATAAGTCAACGGGAAGTACTCCATAGGTTTTGATTCCCTTGCGAGTGTCGAAATATGCAATTTTGCGACATATTCCGCTGTAACTTTTTTTATGAAAACTGAGAAGTTTGATTTTTCTCTCAAGAGACACCAGATCTTTGTATATGTTGTTTTAATTTCAACTCGATACCTTCACGCGGACACGTCACGAAGACAGACGGACAACAAAGTGATCCTATAAGGGTTCCGTTTTTTCTTTTGAGGTACGGAACCCTAAAAATATATAAGTAAGTTCGTATAGACTGAGTGGCCAGCCCGTGTCAGGAAAGGCCTCTGACCTGGCTTGACGATTGCTGAACAAACAACCGGGACCCATATTTTGTTTTCTACTACCCCTTGTTTTCTATATAAAAATATGTAGAAAACAAGGTTTCAGAAACACGGTGTATTATTTTATTTACTTGATATATCATATTTAAAGCCAATACAATATTATAGCTTTTGTATAATGGAACCTGAACCCAAGAGGATGGGAATCCCAAATCAAAAATAATTTCCTATTTCAAGTCAAAAAATATCGTAAAAAAAGCGCTCCCAAACTATTTTAACCGCGTGCACTGGCGCCTGGCGTAATGGTCAGTGATACAAAACTATTTTTTTATAATAAATAATTTATTTAAAACAAGTAACACTTAAAAATCCCCGACAATAAAAAACCTCCTGAACCAATTTTGATGAAACACAACTAAGAACACTCTCGATTAAATCCCTTTAAAAAAACAACTAAAAAGTGCAGGTTTTGTGTAATGCGTGATTAAAAAAAATTTACCTTGACTCTTAGTAGCTTACATTCAGTAAAAATTACGATATAGAAAAAATGGCCGCGGATCACCATATATTCATTATACGTGTAGCCTTCGCCTAATACTTCAAGTTTAGAGAGTGGCTACTAGCATCTACTAAGAAAAAATGTGTCTACCTCGGGATACGACAATTTTCTAACGCGGATAAAATAGCGGGATACGACTAGAACATACATATAAACATACACACATCCAAAAGCTTCTTGACTCTCATATTTATACACCCTATGTGGTAAAACACAGATCATAAAACAAGGTTGTTTTATGATCTGTGTGGTAAAAGCATGTTTGACCGATATTAACGCTTTGACATCTGGACCTGTACACATGTTTTAACAAATAAATATTTTTTTATCTTTTAAAAAACAGCATTCCTTCTTGCGCAGTCGGGTAAAAAAGACTCCGTTCCCGTCACACACGGATTTCAACCAAAGCAATTAGACAAGCTATCCACTACAAAGTAACCGAAATCCTTGTTCCCGAAATGATGGCGTGGTCATAACTCAACCACCGACAGCCGACAGCGGCTTTTGTTTCACGAATCACCAACATAATTATAACGTACCTCGCCGCGGTGTAATTCGCCTCCAAAACGAGCATTTGATTGTGTTGTTCCCCGAACGGCCATAATCGCGCACCGACAGCCTTACAAACTTACACATAATCTGTGTGTCTGACTATAGAGACTATGTAATATTCTGCACGTGAAACTGCAGTGACTTGATCGTATTCTGTGTCTCGACATAGCACTGGAATGACGTGTAGAGTAAAAATCAGGTAGATGTTGAAGTGTTTACAAGAAATGTGATTTCTCCAATTAAACGCCTCCTTTCCGCAAACAGCAGATAATGAAAACGTAAATCTTTCAACGGTAAATTTTTTAAGCTTTTTTCACAAAACATGATAATTATTAGCTACGCCCTGTGTTTTCGGTATCAGCGTAAAACGGTGATGATGATGATGAAGAAAAGTAACCTACATTTGTCTCCAGGTTTACAGGAATATTCTGTAGATAACCGAGATCTTGGTAGAAGAAGTAGGTTCAGAACAAACGGTTCAGCCATTTAATTATAATAAGTTAACAAACAAACAGAGATAGTCCAAATTAATTAATTCAGAATGTGGCTGTGGAAGTATGAACACAGACACATTGGAGACAGAGGGACTAAAAGACAGTGTTACTTTCAGTTTTATAAACAAGTATAAGTTTAAGAAACTCAAAAACCCCCGACAAACAAAAACGGATGAACCGATTTTGATGAAACATAGCTATACTCCCGACCAATTCACCTTGCAAACAAAAAAAAACAAAATCAAAATCGGTTCATCCGTTCGGGAGCTACGATACCACAGACAGACACACACAGAGACACGTCAAACTTATAAAACCCCGTCGTTTTTGCGTCGGGGGGTTAAAAAAAAATAAGGAAGATTAACGTACTTGCATACACATAAGTAAACACAATAAAATATTAATAACCCTAAAAAGTTAATTTTGCCTTATATTTTGACACACCTAAGAAAATCAAAACCTTCAGCGTGCTACTTTCCATTGTCCTACAATCACGTTTAGTTGAGAGTACGGAAGCCTCGCTATACGAAATAAATACATACTTGGCCGGTTATTCCTAGAAAAAATCATGCGAATTCAAAATCCCTTGATAAATTAAAAAAATAGTAACATTATTATTATTACACTGCAGAGCAACCTACCAAGACACGTCAAACAAGACGCAACGAGAAAGAAACAGTACACTCAAATTAAAATCTTTTGTTCAAAACTACTGAAATCCGATACGAGTCCCAACGAATATATTTCTATCATTCATTCATTGAAGACAATAGTGCTCCAAACGGCTCTATTTCTCTCGCGAAAGGTCTCCCTGACCCTTCCTTTAACTTTATTGTTTAGTTATAGGAAATAAGTCGCGTCTCTTTATCTTTTTGTTTTGTTTTTTTGGCGTTACGCTGAGTCTCTATACCTCTTTTGTTTGTTCACAGATACGCAAAACTCATGAAGTTATGAATAACAATGTTATTTTTTAACCGACTTCCAAAAAGAAGGAGGTTCTCAATTAGACTGTATGTTTTTTGTACGTTTGTTCAGCGATTACTCCGTCAATTATGAATTGTTTTTGATGATTCTTTTTGTTTGGTAGGTGAATTTGTGAACCACCTTTGAGGTGGTTCACATATAAATTTTATCAAAATCGGTTAAGTATTTTGGTTTTTACAACAAAATAACTGAAAATATGTCTTTCGAGTAAACGAATTGCGTATTTTGAAGTCATTTGTCAGTTTTTTAAACTATATTCATTTTGATAACATATTTATGAATTGCATAATAAACTGCATACTTAAGTACAATAAATACTTAAGGCGAGGCTTGTCCAGAAATTTAGGTATTTTACGCTACCTACCTCAGTTTACGGCATAGTTCCACGTTTTATGAGACGTCCGCACAAAACGTGGCGTACGTTTAGTGCGATACCGATCCGCCGCGCGCCGTACCGCGCGCGAGTCTCGCCGCGCGGCGCGCGACTCGTCTGAGCCACATCTTCATTACATTGTAGTGGCAAGTAAGTTGTGATATACTGATATCAATCTATAAGCTTATTTCTTGAAAATCTATGAAATAATAATTTACTACTCGTACTCGTTCATTTTTCCGGGATAAAAGCCTAAGTATGTCATATTATGTGGGTATATCTATCTCCATTCAACAACCAACTCACTAACTCACATAAAACACTAAATTATCACATTTATAAAATAATAGCTATGCTCCTGCGGTGTAACCTGCGTAGTGATGAAAAACGATGATGATTATGATAAAATATAGCCTTTGTCCTTCTCCAGGTCTTGAAGAATCTCCTGTCCAAATTTCATAAATATTGGTTAGAATTACATATTACAGGTCAAATATATCACGTAAATATCTTTGACAATAATGTAAAGGTCTATACAGGATGTTAGGTAATAAACACAAGCAGACACAACAAGGTTAATTTTATAATTATATTGCACTACCATTAGTTAACCGACTTCCAAAAAGAAGGAGGTTTTCAATTTGACTATGTTTTTTGTATGTTTGTTCACCGTTTACTCCACCAGTTGTGAATCGATTTTGAAGATTATTTTTTCTTTGGTAAGTGATTTCAGAAGTGGTCCCATATAAATTTTATCAATATAGGTCTAGTACTTTGGATTTTTATAACAAAATAACTTACAATTATTGTAGGTTTTAAAAAGATCCTGAGAGAGTTTACTACAAATAATATAAATAATAAGTTGTCTATTTTGTTTGTTTATTGATTAACAGATTTACAGATTTGCAGATTTACAGATTTACATATTTACATATTTACAGATTTACATATTTACAGAGTTACAAATTTAGAATCCGGAGTGTAACGAGGGATTCAAGCTCGCCCAAGACAAAAACACCTTTATCCCCGAAGTGCATACTCTACTTTTTACACCTAATGCGTGATTATAGAAAGAAATGGGTTTGAATCTACATTATTTAACAAAACAGAGCGCTTTGTTGTTATTTTTAACGTACAGCCTTGAAAAATTTCAGCATACGCTACCTGAACGGATTTTCTTTGATTCACATTATTATACCTACATTATGTAACAGAACGTCGCAATCGCAATTAAAATAGAGTTTTTCTAAGCAAACGCGCTCCATCGTAGACCGTAAACGTCGTTCAAAACTAGCGGGATCGGTGGTCAAGCTAAAGTTTCCCATAATAAAAATATAAAAAACAACCGTAGTACAATATCAAAAAATTAACAGATCTTTCAGTTGTAGCATATTTCATCTTCTTTGGTTGCAGTATTCGTGCCTGTTTTATTTCTTTTTTATGTTCTATTCTCACAACTCACATGTCGATGTTATTACTCTCACATGGTGGAGTACGGGACAGATTGTGCGAGTTTTCATTGACGGTCGTTCTGTAATATCAAAGTAAACGTTGTAGCAACCACACATTTTATCATTACAACGAGGCTAATGCACATAAGATATATTTTAATTATACAAACAGGTGCATTATAATTTATTTTACATTTTTGCGTGAGGTTTTCACATAAATTGCTAGTCTACCTACCAATTCATACAAATTTGCAGTTCCAAAAATATATGTGCATAAACCTCATTTTTTGTAAAATAAATAAAGTTGTAGTGCTCACTCAATCCTAGAAGTATTCAAATCAACTGGCTCTAATGTTATCAAAGACTCGTTGATTACTTCAAGATGCTTATTTGATCTGCAATATACAAGAATAATGCTAACAAGGTCGATCACTGATAAATGTACCTAACTAACCTAAACTAACCTAACACCCTGTATTTGTGGTGGAAATATAAATGTTATGAAACTACCTATCTAAAATATTTTATACTCAAATACGTAATATATGTATACGTAAAATCGCTGTAAAAAGTTGAAGTGTGTATTTTTTATTCCAGTAAAATTACTTATTTCTTATTTATCACGAAGAAGTTCTAGGTTATGAAAAAACATTTTATTTTATTTTTGCAAGAGTACAAAAAATGCGTTACAAAAAATATAATATAGCATATGATATTCAGGGAGTAAAGACGAATCTAACGACACCTAGCACATCAAAATCGGTCAAGCTGTTTAGGCTGTAGGAGGTAATCTAAAAATATGCATAGTACATACATAGATAAACACCCACATACACCCTTACATACATAAATACAAACATACATATACTCGATAAACAACCCTCCTTACGCAATCGGGTAAAAATTACCTACCTACGCGCGGCGCGGGCGGCGCGCGACAGACGGCGGTATACCTATATAGGTACTCTCAAAGTCTGTGACGCGTTCAAAGATGCCGCGCCATATGCCGCCTGCCGCGACCGCGGTGTATTTTTACCGGACTGTGCAAAAAGGTGGGTTATGTTTTTCAAATGTATGAATCATATAAGATTATAAAAGCGAAATTGTCTGTCGTCTGTCTCTCTGTCTGTTTGTTGCCTAAACGGCTAAACGGCTGAACCAATAATTATGAAATTTGGAACAGAAATTCTTTAGGACCTGGAGAAAGACAGAATATATATATATATTATTATCACCATTTTTCATCACTACGCGGGTGAAACCGCGGGATGCACCTAGCATGTGTATGTATGTTAATGTATACATTTATTTTTTATGAGCCCTAATTGTACAAACTGTCCCACTGCTGGGCGCGGGCCATCTTCTCATTATAAGAAGGGTAAGGCCATAATCTACGCTGGCCAAATGCGGGTTGGCAGACTTCACACATCTTTCATAACTGAAATATTTGAACATCAGGTAAGAGTAAGTACATTTTCTTTATACGAGTATGAATAGAACTCATAGGTTTATGAACTGCGAGTGCGAGTGATCTATATAAATACTTACATGTATATTTCTAGGATATAATAACTTGCAACTGGGTATTTACCTTTTTCGGCATCGCATCATTTCTATATGAGCCAAAATTTTGCGCTTACGCGTTCGCTTATTTTTTGGTTTATTTGTTCTATGATTTCCCATAGTAATTTGTTTTATTTGGCGCGCGATGCAATCCGACACAGTACCGTCGCTGACAGTGGTCACCGACAGACTGGCGCGGGTGAACAGCTGAAGCAAGGCGGCGGGACGGTTGCTCGCGAGCAAACTTATTGTAAAATAAATTACTATAAAATAATGCACTAAACGTATCAAAAATGTAATTCTAGAGAACACTAAAAAAAATTAATAGCTACTTAACATGGTAAATTTGGTTTTGATGGCTTTAAACACTTTAGAGATAAATGGGAAAAATAAATAAAATGGCATATTTTTCAAAAAATAAAGCTATCGAGTTTTTTTTCAGCAATCGTGTTTTTGTTTCTAGGGAAACCTAGCCAACAGATCAAAATTTTACATACAAAAAATTTGAGCTTGAACTAATATTACAAGTATTTTTTGTAAATTTTCAAAAAGCTTTGTTTTACTGCTTTTGCGGACTAGCCGGGCCTTAATACCTACTAAATCAGAAAGGGTTTGAGGGAAATTTGTGTTTTGTAGGGGATGTCTTACTCCCTGTTACCACAGGCCAATATTTGACATCTTGTTTTTCAACAACCGTCAGAAATATGGTGTCAAACGGCTTTGTGATCTTTATTTATTGCTATACTCCGTTAGAAAAAATTTGGTGTAGTATGTTTAAATTTTGTTTAAAGTTGTGACAATTTACATTATATTATCATAACGCCCAGAAATAACTTATATACCCCGTGAAAATACTAGTTTATGGCACCCCCGGATCTACAATATAACCCCCGAAAATACTAGTTTATGGAAATACTACCCCCACATCTAATTTTTTTTCGAACCGGGGCAGAAACTTGATAGTGTCGCCCTCTCTCCAGTTGAGATAAATTACTTAAAAAAATCACTATTATACATATCTGGATGGCTACTTCTTACAAGTCGACGGTGAGTCAACCAGACTTCCGTATGCTAGGCGCTATGTGGAGGAAGTTTTTTATTTTGAATCCTGAAATCCTTTTATAGTACTTTTTATTTCAAAACCCTGAAAATGCCAGCC
This sequence comes from Lycia hirtaria, assembly GCA_947563715.1. Classification (NCBI taxonomy): domain Eukaryota; kingdom Metazoa; phylum Arthropoda; class Insecta; order Lepidoptera; family Geometridae; genus Lycia; species Lycia hirtaria. The sequence goes on from OX387385.1 coordinate 11,623,397, forward strand.
GAGGCAGGTGCCCCGTTTTGCCTCCCTCCCCCGAAGGATCTAGATCCGGAGCTTGTTTATTGTTTTATTAACCATAAAATAAGTTAGTTTCCGATAGCGTCGATTAATCAGCTATGAAACATACGCATTGTATGAGATATATTTAAATTATTCATAATTGAGGTGAGGCGATAAAAGTGGCAGTTGCCGTAAAGATTTAACGATAATGCGCAGGCCACGCCTGAATCACTGGAACGCCGCAGAACTACAAATACCGATCCAATTTATATACCTGCATGTTATTATAATACAACAAACTACTAAGTACATGTATAGTACGTACATAGTTCAAAACAAGTATTTATAAGAAAAGAATAACAAAATAACCAACTGCATAAGAGAGGATTTGAAGTTTAACTTACGGTTGTGTAACGCTTAGTTTAGTCGAGTGTACGTTTCCGCGAGAAAGTACGCGCCAAAGCCAATACAATGTGTTATGAGCATTCTTTAGGATAATTCTGAAAATTAACTTACCTATTTATTATGAAAAAAAGTTCGTTAGATGTTACAAAAAAAACACAATCTGACAGTTGCATAATTTATATTCGTATGCATTTATTTTTGTAGTTGTTTTTTGTAATAGATATATACTATATAAAACATGAACAAAATATTAAAAAAAAAAACTTAAAAACGTAGAATATTTATTACCTATAAAAATGTAGCCATGTATGACACTCGGGAAACGAAGACGAATCAAAAGATCATACTTGAATATAATTAATAATTTTATGGTTGGAAAGAGTTATATGCGAGCGAGATAGCTGCACCATCAGGCTCTGCGCCTCAAATTTCTTCATACGCAGAAATTACAAGGACTAGAAAACCCCATTAAGATAGTTATGTCTTACGCTAATTCTATTACTTATTCTGTGGTAACGGGTAGAAAGGCGAACCTCCAAGTTTGTAGCGTTTCACCCCAACATAAGTCATTATTCGAATATGATGAGACCTGTTGCGCCCCCCGGTGTATTCTCTGCTTAATAAAGGGGAGAGTACACTAATTAAAATCGTTTATGAGCGCTTGTTTGCGAAGTTGCTTAGCCGTTGAGCTTCCGGGATTTTAGAATGGTGTATTAATTCGACGGTTTGTTGTTACGCACTTGATTTAATGAAGTTACTCATTATGGACATCATTTAGTTTTTAGGGTTACTAACTACGAGAAAGCCTTCATTCAGAGAAAACATTCCATGTTCGTTTGTCTGTCCATAATATGTCACAGCCATTGTACACGGATACTATCATCACAACATAAATGAAATTTGGCAGTTACTCGTAGATGTGTTCAGTAAACTGCTACAAAATGCTGGAAACATAATATTATAAAAAAAATAGAGGTAATACATTTAAAGAAACCCCACTCTATCGTGTGATAGTTCATTACAATAAAATAGAGGATTTATAGACCATTTTCTACTTAAATGTGATGTGTGCGAGCCCGCCAAAGGAGATAAAATTGTGTCGTAGCTATAACGAAATTTTAAAAAAGCAAACCAGAAAACCGTTTGCATAGATCAAAGTCACGTTTTGTATATCTCTCACAAAATGTAAGCACCAGGACATAATATATACTTACATATATTATACATGTCACACTCACATTTTTTTTATATGTAGAAATAGGTTTGCGCTTGACCGCCAACTCGCCTGATGTTAAGCGACGTTGCGGTCTACGATGGAGCGCGCTTACCTAGAAAAAACCAATTCACTCGCGATTTAAAGACACCCAGATTATATCTATCGGGAAAGACCCACTCAGAAAGCGTATTCCAGATATATATACACCAGAAAAACCTTCCTCTCAGGCAATAGGGCATAAAGGCATTCCTTTTGGCTCTTCAGTTGTCGGTTAAAATATGTGTACGTGGCAAGTGTATCGTGAAATGTCCGTGGAACAGTCTATATCGCGAGGCGGTCGTGGTCGTGTCGCACGAAGGTCACGGGGCTGGGCCGCGCGTGTTATCTGCGCGGCACACGTGTCACCTCGGGCGCGGACGGCGCGACGGATAGGGTTGCCACTCACTACTCGGGCATACCTACTGCTTACGCAGCACAGCTATGCGTATAATCCAGATCTGTAGGCTTAAATTATAATTGTATGCATCTCGCCTGCCTGCGTATACCTATCCAAAAGTCGTTACAGTAAAATTATAATCACGCCTATTTGACAAGATACCGGCAAACATTGACAAACAGAACAGAGCAGCTGCCCGCTGTGAATAAAACAACTAGTTTGTGTAGCGCAGACGACTCATAGTTTAGTCCGTTGCGCGTGCTAAAGCTCCTGACTAGAGCTTTACGGACATTCTATCCACTGTACATTTGCAGCGATAGAGATCGCGACAAGAACGGACAGGAGCTTTAATTTTTGCCTATCCAGCAGACGCATTAAGAACTCTGAATTGATTAGCTTCGAATTTTGTCTCGCTCTCTCAACTATAGAGCAAGGCAAAATCCAACGCGAGCCAACTTTCAATCGCAATTAACAAATAAGTAACTATACCAAAAAAAAAATAGAATCCAGTTACTTGCGCTTCGGCCGTCCGTCACCCGCTGTTATTTATTATGATCTCATAACAAAAACTACACGCATTCGCTCCGTTCCCATTACGCGAAAAAAATCCCCATAGAAAACCATCACAGTTAACAGCTCGCAATTAACATAGACAACCCTACGTACGCGTCGCGTTGCACCGCGGTTGACGATAACAATTACAGAGAAAACTTATTGTGTTGTTTACTACAATCAAAACTCGCTAAATTCAACCTTATGCACTCGTAAATAAGGATCGAGAGTTGAGAGAAGCACGTCGAAGCTTCATATGGCGTACCGGCGACGCGACGTGTCGTATATCGTATGGTATCCAGACCGATAAGTGCCGAGCCCACAGTTGTTAGGTGTCTCAAGTCTTAATACCGGAGTAATTGACAATATTTGATTATTTTTTTCATGTTCTTATCTGTATTCTATAGGTACTTATAACAAGTTTAGTCTTGAACGACTGTAGTTAAACTACCTAAACTAAAGCACTGATCTTACAGACATGTTATTTAGAGTGTGCCTTCATCGTGAAATTCAAAATCAAATCAACATCAACATCATTTATTTCCTGATTTACAATCATTTTAAGTTTAGCCATAGCCGCCAAACTAGGTGAGGAAAACACCTGTATTTTGGCGGGTACAATGCCCATCATGAATACATTTTCATTTTTGTACATTTATTTGAAATTAAAGTTAAAGTATTACATGTTAAACGATTTAGTCAAAACTATTAATAAACGGATTAAGTGAAAATAGAATGAAGTTAAATTTAATCTAGTGAGAGTCATAGCCTATATCTAGTATGATGTGTCTGTCAACATTTTGTCAGATTTGTCAAAAATAGTATTAGTATTGTCTTCTTGTACGTATAGGTATCATTATATTTATTGTACTGTTATATTGTTTACAATATGAAACCGGCCAAGTGCGAGTCGGACTTGCGCAAGAAGGGATCCGTACCATTACCTATAAAAAAAATGGAAGATCTCGACTTGGAATCAGGAATTCATCAGGAAGAATTGGAATCACGTTTGTTGTATGGGAAATATTAAATATTAATTTTATTTTAATTTAATTATTTATTTTTAAAGTGAATAATATAACTCAATACTCTGTGAATATTTCAAGAGTCTAACTGTTGCTGTTATCAATATCGAGCAAAAACGAGCAAAAAATCACGTTTGTTGTATGGGAGTCCCCTTAATTATTTATTTTATTCTGTTTTTTAGTTAGCGGCAGCAGAAATACATCATCTGTGAAAATTTCAACTGTCTAACTATCATGGTTCATGAGATACAGCCTGGTGACAGACGGACAGACGGACTGACGGACAGACAGCGGAGTCTTAGTGATAGGGTCCCGTTTTTACCCTTTGGGTACGGAACCCTAAAAAAATAAAAATATCATTTACCTTAATATGAAGAGGATTTCATTTTTTATTATCTCAAATTATAGATTAGTAGGTACGAGTATATCTGTTTCAAAAAAAATAATTTTAAACTATTTTATTTTAATTGTATCTTCCAAAAAGATTTCCCGATAGCATGTAACAAGATACAGATTCTGGATATTAAAAAAAATTAAGAGCTTCGATCTATTTTACTAGAAAGTCGGCGAATTACCACCCATTTCTCGTTGAAATGCCAAAAATCCGTACTCAGCGATATCGATCCACATTCCTGTTGCGTACTGCACGAGAATGGAATTCGTTGCCGCCATCACTGTTTCCTGAGACCTACAATCTTGGAATTTTCAAGGCTAGAGTGAATAGATATCTTCTAGATTGACGAGCTCCATCCTCGGCCACACCGTCGCTTAACATCAGGCGAGTTGGTGGTCAATCGTAGATCTATCTTCTATAAAAAAAAGCTTATACTTAATTAACTACCAGACCAGACCAGAAAATTGTGAATCGGAAGACAATGCAATATTAGACATCGAGTTGAATTGATGATGAAACCGGGAAGTAGAGGCTGGAATTTTAATGGAATAAAAGTACTAGTATAGTTGAGTTTGGGCTCGTCAATTTTGTTGTTTCTAGATACGCTCCATTTCATTCACAAATTTTCCAAGAAAGAGGGTCTGAAGATGGTGCCGAGAGATTTCCACTGGACCTGCCTAATAGAAACTGCTAGGATAGCCGAGTTTAATACTAATTTTATAGACACCTTAAGCACTTTTCATTTCATCAATAAAATGTAGTGACTAAAAGATTTTTTAAAATTATTTTTCGATACAAGCCAACTTTCATAATTGCAAAATTCTATTTCATAGTAGAATTTTGAATTGAAAGTGGTATTTTTAACTAACTAACGTGGTTTTCACACATTTTAAACAAAAACTACGGGTCACTCACGTCTGTTTTGAGTGAAAAAATTCGACTATAGTTTCAACCGAATTCTGCGGTCTTTTTCAAAGGAGCAGCGCAAACGTCACTCTCGGTCGGTGACGCCCCTCGCACTACAGTCTACTTGACTCTTGTGATGACCCATGACCCATGTGATGACGCATGAGTGACCCATAGTTTTTGTTTAAAATACAAACTAACTTTGATAGTTGACTAATTCTTAGTACACGTAAGCAACATGTTATATCATAAATAGATACTCAACAATGGCATTCACTCAGAGTCAAAGCCAATCTGACGACACCTTGCCATCAAAATTCAAACTCTTAAGGCTGTAGGCGATCATATAGAAACATACATACATACAAACATAAATACTCTCGAAAAACAATTGCTTAATTTCATTAAGGATTTGACTAGTACCTACCTAAACTGAGGTTACCGTACTCCTATGAATATTAACTTTATACTTGCACACATTCCTGATAAAAAGTTAGTCAGTATTGACCGACAGACGGATAATTAAGCGATCCTATAGGGTCTCGTTTTATTTTTAACCCCCGACGCAAAAACGACGGGCTGTTATAAGTTTGACGTGTTTGTGTGTGTGTCTGTCTGTGTATGTAGCTCCCGTACGGATGAACCGATATTGATTTTGTTTTTATTTTTTGTTTGAAAGTTGAATTAGTCGGGAGCGTTTTAAGCTATACTCGTATTTCATGAAAATCGGTTCAGCCGGTTTTTTGTCGGGGGTTTTTGAGTTTTCTCAACTCATACTTGTTCATTTTAATGTAAGTAAATAAAAATTATTTTTAAATGTTTTCAATACAGGTAGCTCCATTCGTAGTTAGTGTTATCGATTAAGCTCAAACTTAGAAAATATGAATCCCATCTCGCTTCAAGTTTTCAGAGCTGTTCCTAGGGGTGTGCTCACAACTTTGGTTCAACTGATAGCTCTGACGATTTTCGATTAACGTAGCCTTATTTTTTAAATTGTTTTCTACTTATAAGAAGAGATAATATTCTAGATGAAGTTTCAACACGATTTTGTTGCCAATACAGCAAACATTTATAAAACAGGAGAAATCATTCAATCAACTACGAGTATCTTGGAATTTCAATCATCAAACAAATCAAGGCTAAAGGCTTCTACACGACGACCTCAATCCTCGGCCAAACCGTCTCTTACCATCAGATAGGTGATGGTCCGTCGTAGATCTCATGTACATTGTGACCAATGTCGTTTTTTTTTTTTTATTATGTGATTTCGATGACTATTTTATGTTTATATATGTTTGCGTTTGGTTTTTATAAAGTTTGTCTTTGAGGTAAAGCCATGTTTTCATTATTCATGAACTTACTTCGTAGGCGTGGGAGGGGGACGAAGTTTATCCAAATCGTATATGACATTAAAGTTGTCATCCGCCATACATAGAGATGGCTTTGACACACCTGTCGTGCCTTCAACACTGAATTGGCTACCGCTTGAAGCAGAAACATGAAATTTGAGTAGTCATTGTGAGTTCTATAATAAAGAGTATGCATTTACAAACTTTTTTTTCAATCGTGAGTAAAACCGTTTACTCATTGAATATTGTTTATGTATTATTCATTTTTCGTTATGGTCCTTCTCGGTTATTTTTAACACCCGACCCAATGTATATATGTAATATGTTTGACGTGTGTATCTGTACGTGTCTATGACATCGTAGCTCTCAAACGGATGGACCTATTTTTATTTAGTTTATTCTATTTATTTGAAAGAGAATTTGATCGAGAGTGTTGTCTTAGCTACTGTTTCACCAAAATCTGTACAGCCGTTTTTTTATGCCGGGGGTTTTTTAAGTTTTCTGAAACTTACTTGTCTTTAATAACATATTGGCTCCGCGGTTCTACATAAATTAGTTACGTACACACCGAAATATTCTGATGACAAATGATATGTATTCATCCTAGACGTAATAGAGACGTAAAGCTACTTATTCAGCTTCCTGTAATACTATGTAAGAAAGGATTTCCCGAAACTAGGAAGAACGTACGTAAATTAGTTACAAAAACACCGAGATATTCTGATGACAAATAACACGTAATTCATCTTTAGACGTAATAGTAACGTAAAGATACTTATTCAGCTTCCCTTAGTACTATATAAGAAAGGAATTCCTGAAACTAGGAACATCGCGTAAAATACCGCGAGATGCAGCTTATTTCCTTATAAAATGAAGAGCTTACTCTAAATCAGCGTACTCGCAGCGTTCACCGCGTGCAATCAGCGGCGGTTTTCCCCGACCGTGGCTGGCCGGTTATTGGTAAAACCTTGACGGGACAATGCACCCGTTATCAGTATCACTGCACCGTAGAATATGTAATAGTTGTGATACCACAAGGCTGATGACGTCACGCGCCTACAGTAGGTATCGGACCCGGCGGCGCAGCAGCGGTGCGGTCTGATCATCGAGGAAACTCATTATGGATGTTTATTGTTTATAGACCTACGAGTATGACGACCGACGATATTTTTTTTAAAGTAGTAATAGGTTTGCGCTTGACCGCCAACTCGCCTGATGTTAAGCGACGTTGCGGTCTACGGTGGAACGCGCTTACATTTACATTACATTTCGATAAATTGCGTGAGTGAGGGCAAGTGAAATAAAACCTACTGCTTTACCTATTGGCATTTTACGTTGTCGGTAAAAAACCATAGAAATTTCAAGCAAAGTCGCCACCACTTTACTGAAGCAAGACTCAACATTAAAATGACGTGTTACGTGACTTAGTTCTAGTCACAGCTAGAACACTATAATAACTTGTATTATTCAAGAAACTTGAAGATATCCTAGACTTTTTTTTTATTCGACGATAGACGCGCTTGACCGTCAACTCACCTGGTGTTAAGCGACAGTTACGGTCTACGATACGCGCTTGCCTAGAAGAAACCTATTCACTCGCGATTTGAAGACACCTAGATTATATCTATTCGGAAAGACCCTATCAGGAAGCGCATTCCACATTTTGGCGGTACGCACAATGAAAGTGGAGCCAAAGCGTTTCGTACGTGTTTTCAGAATATCAACCATGTAACGATGTCGCTTTTTCGTGCTTCTTACTGTCCGATAGAAAAATGGGCATGGGGGAAGGAGATCATGCAAAGCAGACGCACACTCACCGAAATGTATACGATAAAAAACCGATAAACTGGCAACTTTGCGATGATGCTCCAGACTTTTGAGTTTAGTCCGAACAAGGGAATCGTCACAAATGAGCCTCCTAGCACGCTTCTTAATGGTCTCTAACGCCTCGAGCTGGTACTTAGCAGATGCGTTCCAAAGGTGCGAACAATACTCCATGCACGACCGAACTTGTGCCTGATAATTATAGTGTAAGCAACTGTTCCGGCGTGAAGTACCGACGCACCTTCGAAAGGATACCCAGCTTTTTGGCAGCTAATAGACTGTGACTAGATAGAACACTATAATAACTTGTGTTATTCAAGAAACTTGTAAATATCTTAATCTTGCTTGTCACTGGCAAATGCGCTATTATAACATAGCTAAGAACACTCTCGATCAAATCTTCTATCAAATAAGAAGTGCAAGTCGGACTCGCGCACGATGGGTTCCGTACCATTATCTATAAAAACGGCAAACAAATCACGTTTTTTGTATGGGAGCCCCTTAAATATTAAATATCAATTTTATTTTAATTTAGTTATTTATTTTTAAAGTGAATAATATAACTCAATATTCTTCGAATATTTCAAGCGTCTACCTGTTGCCGTTATACATCATCTGTGAAAATTTCAACTTACTAACTATCACAGTTCATGCGCTTCAAGATACAGCCTGGTGACAGACGGACGGACGGACAGCGAAGTCTTAGTAATAGGGTCCCGTTTTTACCCTTTGGGTACGGAACCCTAGAAAAAAAACTAGATCAAAATTGGTCCACGCGATTGAGAGCTACGATGCTATAGACAGACACACCAATACACAAATGGGTAGACTAAGATGCTAATGTACTCTATAACACCAAATGTACCAGTTTATACTTTAGAGGTTTGACACGTCAAACTTCCTCTTTTTGGGTCGAAAGTAAAAAATATCAAGAACAATGAAGTGAAAATTGAAAATGTCAGTTCTGACATTTGTTCTCTTAAAGATGGGTTATATGTGAATACGCTATAGGTACACAGTCAAGTAGTTAAATAGCTAAGTACACACTTATATAAAGTAAAAATTCAAGTCGCGACTTTGAATGCAGGCGGCCGCGCCATCGGACTAATGAGTGGGCGCGGAGAAGCGCTACTGCGAAATAAGGTTCAACGGAATCTTATACATATGTACTTACCTCCACAACCTTCACTATCCTTTTTTACCTAACTACGTAAGGAGAGTAACATTTTTCGCATGTATGTATGTTTGTATGAATATTTTCGGTTTCCGTTGCACCTGCGTAGTGTTATGATTGATCACAAAATATAACCTATGTCCTTTTCCAGATCCAACATAATCTCTGTGTCAGATTAGTTCAGCCGTTTAGCTGTATAAATAAATAAATATTGGTGGACATTTCACACTACACCATCTAGCCCAAACTAAGCAAAGCTTGTACTATGGAAACTATATGGCTGATAGAATACATATTTTTTATTTATTGTAAATACATAATTATGATACAGAAACACCTAGATACAGAAAAACATCCATCTTCATCACACAAATGTTTGTACTAGATGGTGATCGAACCCACCACCTAAAGCTAAGCAGTCAGACATACAACTGAGCGGCGAGGCCAGTTCTGTATAGGTAGTAAACAGACAGACAGAAAGCTACTACCGCTTTTATAATTATTACTAGTTAGGTCGGCTAAGCGCACATCTACTTCTGTGCATTTAAGGACCTTTTAATGTGTAAATGTGAAATTTTCAGGTGTAATGTTAGAGGGAGCGATGTGTGGTTGCATTGTAAAAATATAGTTTAGAAAAAAAAAACAAATCAATAATGCAATAATACCTACCTAAGTACATATATTAGATATATCATAAGAAAAAAACTATTAATGCGTAGCGTATTCTCTTAACGTAACATGACGTCTTAAAATATTTATTTATTTATTTATTTATTTTACTTTAATTTAATTATTTATTTTTAAATTGAATAATATAACTCAATATTCAGTGAATATTTCAAGCGTCTACCTGCTGCCGTTATCAATATCGAGCAAAAACAAGCAAAAAACGTTCAAATCACGTTTGTTGTATGGGAGCCCCCCTTAAATATTTATTTTATTATGTGTTATAGTATTTATTGTTATAGAGGCAACAGAATTACATCATCTGTGAAAATGTCAACTGTCTAACTATCACGGTTCAAGAGATACAGCCTGGTGACAGACGGACGTACGGACGGACAGACGGACGGACAGACAGCGGAGTCTCAGTAATAGGGTCCCCTTTTTACCCTTTGGGTACGGAACCCTAAAAATGTGAGACGCTAATTTTGAACAGCTTATGGCATCTACTTAGATATGATTATGGTCTATGTAATTTACTCTGTTTTATGAGTAAGTATATTTCGGTGCAGTAATTTCGCGGTAGGTCGTTGCGCGGCGCTCGCCGGGGGGCGGAGGGAGGGAGGGAGGGGAGAGGGGGGTAATGTCGCGCGACGTCGGATGTCGCTCGCGCCGGCTGCGCCAGGGGCCGATAACAAAATCACTAGAGAACGCGTACAAGGATGTTGGAAACGATCACTCTCTCAGAGAGGTTATTTTATTTAAATACCTTAAAAATATATTTTTTTTCTATTATAATTCAAGAAACTGAACAAAAACCGACTTTAAAATATGCAATTATTTTATTTGGATGACGTTTTTTCATTTATTTTATTATAAAATCCAAAGTACAGAACCGATTTTGATAGAATTTCTATTGGCCACCCCTCTAAAGTATCACCTACCAAACAAAAAAAAAACATCAAAAACAATTCATAATCGGTAGAGTAATCGCGTAACAAACATACAGTCGAATTGAGAACCTTCTCCTTTTTGGAAGTCGGTTAAAAATACAGAAATTCTATGGATATTTCCAGTGTCAGTCAGCTATCGAGTAATTATATTTTACAGAATAACTTCTAAAAAATATCTTTCTTATTATACTACTACATATAAGTGGACCACCGAAACAAAAACGTAAGTTATCTAACTTATCAGTCTACAAGTGGGTTTAATTTTTCAATAAAACCGGACAAGTGCGAGTCAGACTCGCCCACCGAGGGTTCCGTACAAACTAGTAGATAAAAGGGGGAAATCATAGATATTTTTTTTATATTTTCCTTCGAAAAATTTATATCGTAAAAATATTTAAAAACCTGTTTTAGCTTATGCTAATGAAGTTCTTTCATATGATACCCCACATGATACGGCTAAAGAACTTTAAAATTTGGACCCTCATTCCTTGCATAGACACTATTTTTTTGTGATTAAATTAAAAATGTCCAGTTTTCGGATCTTTTCTTATATCCTATATTACTCTAACACAATGCTTTTTGCCAAATTTCATAGTTCTAGGTCAACGGGAAGTACCCCATAGGTTTTGATTCCCTTGTAAGAATTTTGCGTTTTTTACGACATATTCGGCTGTAACTAAGCGTTCCCAAGATAAAAGTCTTGACACCCGGACAGACGGACAACAAAGTGATCCTATAAGGGTTCCGTTTTTTCTTTTTGAGGTACGGAACCCTAATGGCACAATCACACTCCAGTCTGACAATAATGAAACAATTGAAACTTTCAACCGGCCGCGCAGATAAAGAATTAAATTACACGACGACCTACAAGACGGATAAGATTAAGTAAAGACAAAGTTAGGTATCCCCCGTCCTCAGCTACCTGAGTGAGGTGCCTTCGAGCGACTGGTTCTCGACAATACCGTAATCCGGTCGAATGAGCAATTACTGTATTCAGAATCAATACATTCAGTTTCGGGTACGGGGTTGTAATAAAACGATTATTCCAATTTCGGACTAACAGAAGATAAGCGAACACGAAGGCAACTAATTTATTTGGCTAGTATCTAGAATGAAGGGGTTCTAGGCATAAATCTATTTGGAGACTTTTTCGAATGATTGATGGTTTATTTAGCTTTTTATCCTGCATCCAATGTGAAACAATATTGTTAACAATATAATATTGCATGTCCGTTAGGATAGTCTGTGGAAACTAAAATTAAATTAAGCCCTTTGTACCTACACAGTTTGCAATACGCGGAAACTCGCGAAACGCCTGTACCTATTTTTTTATATTAAATACAAATGAAAAAAAAAAACTGAGCACGAGAAGCTGGTAAAATTGAGACAAAAATTTAAAGGCTTTATTCTTATTCTACAAGATTTTTTACCTTTTGCCCTAAAACGCATACAGCATCCCGAGTGTGTTTTCACTGGCAGTTATAATCCAAGAGTCTTTAAATCACGAGTGAATCGAAATCGGCTAGGTAAGTAAGTATGCTACAACTTAGACTGCAAAAACCTTAAAATGAAGCGAATAGGCAATAAAGCACAAGCCTATGCAAGTACAAAAATTATCCGTCACAGACGCCTAGCAGAAGAAAAAGGTCGAACTGTCGAAACTGTTTTGTATAAAAAAAACTAGCAGAGCGCTTTCTCAGTTAACAATCCTGCCGGCCCCCACAGTAGTGCCGCGTCGCCACGCCAACAGCCGATCGGACCTGCCGCATTAGAAAAATAAAATAGACGAAAAAAAGTATTAGCAAGTGTTGCCACATCTATTATTTAACGCCCTGGAGATCGGCAATGCCCAAAATACAGAGCAGGCGGTGCGCGACGGCGAGCGCCGTAAATCGCGCGCCACGGCGGCGGCGGCGCGGCGGCGCGGCGTGTGGCCTCGCACCGCACAAAACATCACACACATCTATACCTACCTACCCACCTAGACAACATACACCACTGTAATAAGGGATACTAAACATGATCATTTGAAACTTGAAGCCGTCAATATCGACGTAGTGTGACCAGAGTTAAACCTCCTATCTTGCTAGACTGTTGTTAAAAACTTGCTATTTGTGCTGCAGAAAATCATTGCTAAAACAGGAAATACTTAATAATAAAAAAACATAAAAACCGGCTGAACCGATTTAGATAAAATTTAGCTAAGAACACTCTCGATCAAGTCCTCTTTCAAACAAAAAAAAAACTAGATTAAAATCGGTCCATCCGTTTGAGAGCTAAGATGACACATACAGATATGTACATACCTAGATATATAGATACCCAGTACTCAAGTCAAACTTATAACACCCCTCTTTTTAAATCGAGGGTTACAAATACCAATTTGTAGGAGCAAAATACTATTTTCATATTTCTGACAGCATATATTGATATTTCTAGAAACTGCTGCATTTCCTGATAGAGGCTAAAAACATGGACCGAAATCTGCTGAAATTATAGGATCCTGCCGAAATGGTCAATATGATATTTATTAACATTCACAAATGATAGCAAAAAAAAATATTTGCTCAACTTTACTTTTATATCTGATCAACTTTAATATTTGATCAACATTACTTTTATATTTGATCAACTTTAATATTTTCTCAACTTTACTTTTATATGTGATCAACTTTAATATTTGCTCAACATTACTTTTATATTTGATCAACTTTAATATTTGCTCAACATTACTTTTATATTTGATCAACTTTAATATTTGCTCAACATTACTTCTATATTTGATCAACTTTTATATTTGATCAACTTTAATATTTGATAAAGATAAAGATAAGATAAAGATAATTTATTTGCATACAACACGAGAATTTTATACAACAAGTGCATAAAAGATGTTACACTAAATTTAGTCGCTTAAAATCATGTTGTGCCGATTAGGCGTACAAATGTCAGGTAGACAGCATCATGCACATGCGAAAAATTATATAATAATAATAATTATTATTTGTTATTAGATTAATACACAAACCAAAAATATCTATAATATGACAAAGCAGAAGCAATAAAAGATACACATAATGTCAAATAAAATTAAAATTTGTCATTTAAAAAATCATTGATAGAATAATAACACTTCTGCAATAACAATGCCTTCAACTTTTTTCTAAATAAATTACTATTCTGGTCTCTTATTGACTTAGGAATCTTATTGTAGATTTTAGGACCCATACATACGATGCTATTTTGCATCAGTGCTGTCTTTCCTTCATGTACGCGCCGTTTGTCTTGGTCGCGCCTATTTCTTACAGTAGTATCAGATAGTGTGGAGAATCGCTCCCGGTTTGTTTTTACAAAAAGGGCCGTTTCTAAAATGTATAAACACGGAAGTGTAAGAATTTTATACTTTAAAAAATAGGGCTTACAACTATCTCTTTTTTTGAGTTTAAACATTGAACGAATACAGCGTTTCTGCCTTTTAAAAATAATAATTTTATTTGTTGAATTTCCCCAAAAAATAATCCCGTACCTCAAAATTGATTCAACTAACCCATAGTAGGCTTTAAGTAAAGATTCTATATTTAGAGTACGAGCTAGTTTGGCGATGGCATATGTTTGGCTACTTATTCTTTTCGAAAGGTGCTCTATTTGTGATTTCCAATTCAATTTTCGGTCAATATATAATCCAAGAAATTTTGAGCTTTCTACTTCATTTATAATGTTATTGTCGTATGCTACATTAATATTACCTTTGTTTGTTTCTCTTTGTCTAAAATGCATTATATTTGTTTTATTTAGGTTAATTTTTAAGTTATTGTTGTCAAGCCAAGATATAACTGAGGTCAAAGATTTAACAATATCGTTTTCATAAGAGTCAAGTGTTTTACATGCTACGGTGATAGTGCTATCATCTGCAAATAATGTCATAGGTTGAGATGTAGCATTAGGCAAGTCATTTATGTATGCTATGAATGAAAGTGGTCCCAGGACACTACCTTGTGGAACTCCGTACGCCACTTTGCGTTCATACGATCTATATATTTCTTCTGCTTTCGTGTTAAGATTGACTCGACTGATTTCCGTGATTTGTATTCTATCTGCTAGGTAAGACTCTATCAAATCTAAAACGTTACCACGTATTCCATACGCTTCTAATTTACTAGCTAAGATTCTGTGATCTACGTAATCGAACGCCTGCGTCATATCACAGAATATGGCGCACACCGGAGTGCTTTTATCCATACATATTAAGACGTTTTTAATGAAATCGTATATGGCCATATTAATACTTCTATTTTTTCTGAAACCCTTTTGTTCATTGCATAGAATATTATTTTTCTCTAAATAATCATTTAACTCATTATAAACATACTTCTCGAAAATTTTTGAAAATATCGATATTAGTGCAATGGGCCTATAGCATTCCATTTTCTCTCTATTGTCTTTTTTAAATAAAGGTTTAATAATGGTAGTTTTCAGAGAACTCGGAAATGTGCCTGTGGATATACACAAATTAATAATATAGCTTAGAGGGGTACATACATACTCACTTACTGATTTTATTATGAAAGTTGAGATTTCGTCATCACCAACACTTTTAGTGTTTTTAAGGTTTTGTATTATTTTGCTTATTTCTTGTGGCGTGCTTGGTGCCATGAACATAGAATCTTTGCTATGATTTATATTAGCTGTCACTTTATATCCTGACTCAGGGACCGGTTTTATTTTATCTATGAAAAAATTATTAAATGCGTTGGCTATAGCTATCGGATCCGTTATATCTTCATTATCTTGTTCAATTTTTGTTATGGCTTCTTTAGGTAAATTTAATTTGGTACTATTTATGATTTGCCATGCAGTTTTTGACTTGTTATGAGATGAATTTATCTTAAAGTTATTTTGTGCCCGTTTAGTTAGAACAATGATCTTTCTAAGACGTTTTGAGTAATTAAGGAAGATACTTTTATTTGTTTTTGTAGGATTTAGTCTATATTTCCAAAGTAAATTTCTTTTGTTTTTGCTACAAATTTTTATGCCACGTGATAACCACTTTATGGATTTATTAACTCTAATAATAACTGTTTTATATGGAAAGCACAAACTATAGTATAGTTTGAAGTTTGAAAAAAAGTAATCATATGCAAGATTTGCGTCAGAAAAGCTGTATAGTTCTTGGAATAAAACATTACTAAGACACATTTTAAATTTATTAATATTTTCAACAGAATAATCACGCTGCTTTTTCCTCCAGAATTTAAGTAGCGCGTTTTTATGGACTGGGAACTTCATTACTAAAGCACTGTGATCAGATAAATCTAATTCGTGCACTTCCGTATTACAAATCTTTTTACAGTTATATGCCATATTATCGATACATGTTTGGCTTGCAAAGCGAGTCGGTTGTTTCACCGCCAATTTAAAATTATGGTTTCCTAGAATTGATTCGAAGTCTGATGTCAAATTAGATGCTTTTAATATATTAATGTTAAAATCACCAGCAATGACGATTTGTTCATATTTTTTGTTACTCGTCATGCTCAATATTTTATCCAGTTTACATAAGAAAGTTTTTAAATTTGATGTTTTAGGTACTCTGTATAAACATATTATCAATAATTTATGTCTAATCAATTCTACGGCACAGCACTCAAATACACTGGTCAGTGATTTTTTTTTAAATTCCGGAACCTCTCTCCATTCATGTCCATTCCTCACTAAGATACACGAACCACCTTTATTTGTACTGTCTCTGCAGAAAGATGCAGCTAGTGTATAATTAGGAACATAAACATGTTGCTCGAAACCAGCCATTATATTATGCTCCGTTATGCACAACACATCTGAAATAATACTCTTTTCTGCTAGTTGATCCAGGGCAATTACTAGTCTGTCTGTCTTGTTGATGAGACCCGCAATATTTTGATGTAGAATATGAAGGTAATTATTCACGAAAAAATGAGGATTTGTTTATATTATTATTGAGTGGTTCGATAACATCCTGATTATTATTATTTCCGTTGTTTTTTACTATTCCAGTGAAATAGTTTTTTAATGTCTTGAAATTTGTCTGCATACCAAGCTTGTTGATTGTACCAGAATTCCTAGAGAACATAGTATGATCGTATTTAAGTTTCCTGTTCGAGTCAAATATATATGCGTAGTTATGTGTTAATGCGTCGAGATATAAAAGATTGTTGAAGTTTTCTACTGATCAACATTACTTTTCGGGTGTAGTGTTCAAATGGGATGTTATTCGCAGGATATCGTACCTATTTATGAAGTTCAATAAGTTTTACATAATTGACATTTAATTTACCAATTTAGAATTATATTATTTCTAGCATAATATACAGTACCTGGGCGACCGAGCTCCACTCGGATTTTTTATGACTGAAAATACGATCAAACCCGGGTTCACTAAATATAAAACCTAGCAAGATCGATTTATCGTCCCCTAATCTACCAACAAACCAAATTTCATTAAAATCGTTGCAGCCGTTTCTGAGATTCAGATTGAATTGCTCGTTTAAAGGTATTAGATTAGATAAATTGAAATTCGATTAAACTAACGTTAATAATACTTATTATTTAATGTAATAGATAAAAAGTGTAATTGGCCTAAGTCTTTCTTATTATTGTAATAATAAATAAACAAATCGTGTCCGGTATCCATAAAATAAGTAGATATAGATTTTATCTATCTATAAGTACCTATGTTTAGATAACGACCGCGCCCGCGGTTTGGCAATCTCTGCGAGATAAAAACTATAAGATTGTTAGGTTATTTTACTTCCTATGAAGGACAATACAGATAGATTTATAAATAGAAAACTTTTTGAAAAGACCACAATATACATAGAAAAAAATAAAGAGAAAGTAAGACTATGGCTAGGCTTTAAATTGGTGGCCTAAATCTCTTCCAGGCAACCATGCATGGATTGGAAAGACGGCACAGATTGTGGCCTTCATAAACCCAAACTAAAAACTAATATACAGTAGATGGTACTACTGATCCTAAATAATGATCACTAGTACCATTAATGGTACTAAGGATACAAAGTTGTGTCAATAGTACAAATCAATGGTAATGATGGTACTACTGATCCTAAATAATTGTCACTAGTACTAAGGATACAACGTTGTGTCAATTGTGCCATCAATGGTACAAATCAATGGCACTACTTATAAGGCCAACAAATTAGTTATAGCAGGTTTTTTTAAAACCCGAAAATAGGCCCGCGCTTGACTTGTTAAAGTACCTATTTATGTTAAATCAAATAAACAAAACATCGAATATGTACTTATTCATATACTTACTATACATATCGTATTGCATGTATCGACTCATATATTATTAGAGAAGTATTGGAGATCTTTATTCACTACCCGGAAGCCCGGAACAGTTGCCAAGATTCTATATTTTCACTAACCATCGCTTGTCCGGAATACGATGTCGATAATGGTATAGATAAATAAATTTAAGTGAAACATTTTAAATAGCTTCCTAAAATCTAGGTTTGACAGTATATTGACATCCATCGTTGTACTAAGTATTAAAGAATACAGACAAAGGAGTTTTGGCGGGAACGTCTTAGTAACGTGTTGTTGCTTTGTTTTATTTTCCTAAACTTGAGTGATTTTGAACATTAGTGCTATAAAAATGGTGTTGTTTTATTCATTAAGTGTTCGATAATGTACGTGAGTGTGGCCAAGTGAAATAAAGCAGTAAAACGTGTGATTTTACGTTGTCGGCAAAACTCCATAGAAGCTTCTAGTAGTCGCCACCACTTTACTGAAGCAGGACTCGACTTATATCTTATAAATTGACTGTATCTGTATACGTGACTTAGATTGTGACTAGAACATTTACAACTTGTTTTATTCAAGAAACGAAAAAATCCTAATACTTGACACTGGCAAATGCTTTAATGCGGGTCCAACATAAAAAAGAAGAAGAAGAACCTTTGATTTTGACAGGGGCCAAGGTGTAAAGTTTTTCTAATTTGTATGAAAGTAAATAACAATGTAAATATATATGGGTATTATTATTATTATTTTAACAAATATAAAAAGGTAACTTACATATTATATTTCAGCTATCTATTTCCCACGCTACAAACTTAGTTTGGACTAGACGGCGTGGTGTACATTTGCCGTCTTACATATAAACGCTCAATAAGCGCATGTTATTTAAAGTGTTTTGTTCCGTTTTCGCACGTGACAGTTCTCGTCTAACAGAAAGTGACAAAGCCTTATTCAGTGATTAAGATTTTAACATGCGTTTTTAAGTAAGATGGTTGATGTCTAATGTCTACCAATACGTTGTTAGTAAGATCAGTTAGGATAATAATCCTAACTGATCTTACTAATCCTAATATTTAAATTCGGAATTCTATACCGCTATCTCTGTTTCCTGCGAACTACAATCTTGAAATTTTTAAGGCATTGAATAGATATCTTCTAGATCGACGAGCTCCATCCTCGGCCACACCGTCGCTTAACAACAGGCGAGTTGGTGGTCAATCGTAGATCTATCTTGCGAAAAAAAATATTATTAAATTGAAAGTAGCTTTGTCTGCCTCTCTGTCTGTTTGTAACATTTTGAATTGTTATAAAATATGTCAAATTCAGAGAGAGCTATCACAGAACTGTGAACTTGGACACGGAGAGAGGCTACTTTCTCATCATAACCACTTTTGCTAGTAAAACTATAAAACTAAAATAACTTTGTTTGTTAACTTTTCACGATGAAACGGCTGAGCCGCTCTTACAAAACTTGGTGCAGGAATAAGTGAGATTTTGGCGTTTGGCATAGGCTCCTCGTCATCATCGCCACCGTCAAATTCACAACTACGCGGGTAGAACCGCGGGGCCAAGTTAGTAACATTTATGTATCACACATGTTTACAATTATGTATACAAGTGTAAACTATATTGCATCTCTCAGTAAAGTTAAAAATAATCAGTAAAGTTAAAATATACCTCCTGCCCTGTAGCCTAAATGACTTGACCGGTTTTGATACGCGAGGTGCCGTGTCGTGAGATTCGTCATACCTCGTAAGTGTCATCGACTACTAGGCAGTCCCGTATTTTGTTACCCAAAATCATTTTTTTACCGTTTCATGTTATCATTATAACCTATCATTATTCATTTCTCCCTAAAACGTTAAAAATAACATAACATTTAACTTTTATAACGAACATAAAGCTCAATAAACAGCTTCCGAATGATTCGCCAGAAGACCTTCGAGGACGTTTTTTGTAGTTTTTTTCGGGTACAAATTATTGACGAGAGGTTTTTGCCGATTCACGTCAATGTGTGCATGTGTACGTACACACACATACACACATTGACGTGAATCGTGATACATGTATACATGCAGTAATATGGCACCACTGACTTCTGTCCATTGGGTGGTGGCTGTCAAATTAAGGCACATGCAGTTAATTATCAAACTTTGGTTATTGTATGTAGACAGATAGATGCGAAATTGGTGTGAACTAAAAAGAGAGACTTCAGAACTTATGATAATAAATAATTTATGAAGTGTGGCGTGGCTAACAAGAATATTTTTGAGATTTGTAAAAGAATATGTCACACTCATTGACTAATTATTAAACTAGTTGTAGTGTAATCGCATAATATGTGACACAAACGATGAATTTATTAGATCCCGAAAAAAACACTGATATACCTATGTTAACAAATGACACAACCTGAGACAATAACTAATATAATGACTATAACTATCGTTCTTCCAAATATAGTTCGCATATTTGCGAAACTTGACTATGACAGCTACAGCATTTCAAAACAGCTATTTGTCGGCGAATAGCTTGTCCAGCCCTAATAAAATAAAACCGGACAAGTGCGAGTCAGACTCGCCCACCGAGGGTTCCGTACAAACTAGTAGATAACAGGGGGAAATCATATATTTTTTTATATTATCCTTCATAAACCGAAAAATATACATCGTAAAAATATTTAAAAACCTGTTTTAGCTTATGCTAATGAAGCTCTTTCATATGATACCCCACATGATACGGTTAAAGAACTTTAAAATTTGGACCCTCATTCCTTGCATAAAGACACTATTTTTTTGTGATTAAATTAAAAATTACCAGTTTTCGGATTTTTTCCTATACGTGTACTCTAATACAATGCTTCTTGCCAAATTTCATAGTTCTAGGTCAACGGGAAGTACCCCATAGGTTTTGATTCCCTTGTGAGTGTCGAAATGTGCGTTTTTTACGATATATTCGGCTGTAACAATTTTTCACGAAAACTTAGAAACTTTATTTTTCTTTTTGCAGCATGAAACTATGGATCTGCATATATGGTTTTAATCTCAGCTCGATACCTTCACGCGTTCTCGAGATGAAGGTCTTGACACCCGGACGGACGGACAGACGGACAGACAGATGGAGAGACGGACAACAAAGTGATCCTATAAGGGTTCCGTACCTCAATAGCAAAAAACGGAAAAAGAAAAGAAAGCTAAAAAGAATCGAGGTCCGTGCACGGCACCCACGCGTCCAATGAATAGTATGTAGTTGAATTCAATCAATTGAAATAAATTACATAAGATATATCAAGTTGTAGCAACTAGTTTAAATACACATAGCTCGTGACGTCATCCATTAATAAAAAAATGTATTTTATTTTATTCTGCTTTAGTGTGATATCACATATTTACCTAAATATAACATGTATAATTAAATACATGTCATGTCTATAGGTAAGTTCTTTTAATATAATTTACATTTAACTTTTTTTTTACATTAGTGATCACAATTCACATCTCTAGTTGTAACTAACGACCACTGCGCATCAGATGTAAGGTTAAAAAAACAATTAAATGTAGAAAACTTAAAAACTCCCGATTAAAAAAAAAACAACTGAACCGATTTAAATTAAATAAAGCAAAGAGCATTATAGATCAAATCTTCTTTAAAAAATACGAAATCAAAATCGGTCCATCCGTTTAAGAGCAACAATGCCACAGACATACACAACTACACAGATATACACGTCAAGCTCATAACAAACGTAAAGGCAAAAAACTACCGCCAAAATAAATGTAGTCGCTTAATATTTGGTCAAGTACACACAAAAAAAAAGTTCACTTTTTTTTTTTTTTGACTATTAAATTTGATTATTTGACAAAATATTAAGCGACTCTCACACAGTCACTAAGTTTTATAAAATGAACAACGGTCTGATCGAAGTGCTGGTATTTTTGCACAACCTATTTATTTTGTACCGAGACTTCTACTAATCAAATAAACACATTTAGACAATCACAAAGTGTAATTAAGTATGCTATAATACATACATTAGAATGCAACAAGCAGATGTCGGAGAACTCCGCGGACACCTGTCGTAAGTTCCGAGTAATAAAAATAAAACTAAGAATGTTTATCCACAATTACTGTTTCAAAGTACACGTGTTAATTTATTATCGAAATGAGGTTAAACGTTGGTGGCTTTGTTGATAAACGAGAGTTTTTTAATCTACTCCGTACCCAAAAAAGATGATTATAAAATTTAATATTCAATTTACCTATCTAAATATGTGCAGCCGTGCAGGTCCTATAATTTACAACCGAATCGATTTGATACAAAGCATCTTTAAGATTCGTTGATTCACACCCTTTTACACGTCATGTGTCAAAAGCTATATTAATCACGATCCAATATATCGAATTTTACTAATTAATTTCAGAACCCATTTTAGATCAAGATTTACGCTTTATTAGGTACCAAAAGCTTAAAATGTTTTATTTTTATTTTTATTGTGGCATAATATTAATTTGGAGTATAAAATAAATTTATATATGTTACTTTTTTCGTGAAAGCAATAACTACATTTATTCTCACGATACAGACTATTATACCAAATGTCACCAAAATTCAGGAATAGACGACGAAGACACATACAAACGAAAGACTGCTCGAATTTCTTGCATTATAGAAACTGACTTACTTTCGTAGTCAGTAAATTCATAAACAGAATAACATACTCGTAGGTACGCCACATCTACAGAAAACATAAATCAGTCGTAGCACAAGCTACGAAACTTCGTAGCATACCAATGAGCTTATCTACGTTAAAAAAAACAACAACGCTACGAAAATTTTCACCAAGTCACAAAATAAAAAAGAATATCAAAGATATTTAACAAGGCGAGCATCATTCCGGTAGCAACTATCGCTAGACGGACGCGAGACGAAATAATACAACTCGGAAAGTTGGAAAGATAGAAAAGTTTGGTGTTTTTTATTAATTACGAGCACCTCGTGTTTACGGAGGCGAGAGGGTGGTAAGACGAGAGGGGCGGGTGTGCGCGGGGTGGTGTGGCGAAGCGCGGGGGGACGGACGGACACAAAGGAGAGGGCCGGTCGTGGACACGCCGCGGCGGCTCCGGCTTATCACGAGCACTGTGTCGCGCCGCGCTGCCGCCAGCGCACGTTCCGCGACAAGCGACGCGAGCTCCGCTCTCGACTCGCACCTACTGTGCAAAATATAGTGTTTATCAGTGAGTGAAACCGCGCATTGCGCATCCGTGACGTACTTTTATTGGACGAAAAGTTGGAGTTCCAGTTCATTCATACGCCGTTTATATCAAAACGGCAGGACTTACGGATATCGTAAACAGAGCGCACGTGCCTTCTCGCAAGTAAGTTTTGTTTTGGTTTTCGCAGTAGGTCGCCTGGGATTACACTAAAAACCGGTTACGGTGTTTGAAAAATTTTGATTTCTAGTTTTATGGGATCTTTGTTTTTTTGTAGAAGTCATTTGAGAGATTGAAATTTGATTAAAAGAATATCCACGGAAACAATTTTATTGTCCTACCTTCATAGATTTTACGACTGTTTCTTCCGGAACTTTAAAAAAATTTAACAAAAGAAAGTCTTAGTCATAAAATTGAAATGAAATGAAATTTATTTGATAACAACAAACTTCAATTATGTTTTATTTATTTGTTGAATCATTATTTTTAAATAACTAGGGTTATCCCACTGCTAGACAAGTATCTCCCGTAGCTTTACTCTATTTAGTATCGTAAATAGCCGTTTTCGGGATAAAATAATTGCTGTAAGAATAGTAATCTGTGTATTGTGTAATGAAACAATTCACTAGAGCAGAATTGATGTATAAATTTGTATGAAATTCCATCATAATATATGAAAAAACAAAATAAACGATTAATAATAACTAAATGAATATAATAAAAAAAGCTACTTGAAAACCTGAGCATCTCTTAATTTTAATGATCTACAATTAGGGAAAAGTTATAAATTACATATCTCTATAAATATTTATCAAAAAAAAACCTCGATATAACAATAATTGTATTTTACTTCAAAAGAAAAACATTTTTTTTTATTCACCACTTCATTTACACACGCGTTGAAATCTTTTGTTGGACGTAGGCCTTCTCGTAGCTGCGTAGCAAAGGGTCCCGTAGCACAAGACGATAACTTGCAAAAACTTTTACTTTTTTCTTAAAATTAATATTTTCTGTGACGCGACTACAAAAATAAACTTACTCACGACGTACAAGCTATAAAAATGCTCACTTTATTATGCTTTTATTCTCTTCGTTATCTCTACAACGTTGCTATATTGTTTGTTATTGAAATTTGAACCCAAGATTCTTTACACAATCACAATAAAAGTAACAAATAAGCCTGTATTTATATGAAAAATATATTTAAAAAACTTGCCTACAATATACAAATATACGTGTAGCGCCATCTATACGCGAACGGCGAAAGCCGCTAACCGTTCGCAAGGTCAGCGTGTCAATGACCCGCCAACTTTTGCCGCCTGCTGTTGTCGTAGGTCATAATTTTATGTCTTCTTTTTGTTTATCTTTTCGTAACTTTATAGCTTCCCGCCTAAATTCGTTTTATAGTTGTTGTTTTTCTAGATATGTATTTGTTTTGCGGTATGATGGAATAAGATGCAAAATAGATATTTATATTGAGTATTGATTTAACCGTGTAGGTACAGGTGATCGTGCCTTCGTGTAATCTATCCATTATTGTATCAACCTATATCGAACTCAATGCAATAATTATGCCTATCGTTTTTTTTTGTTTGTGGAGTTACTTAAAGTGACGTGATTGTACGATATTCCCACTTTTTGTTTCTCGTTATACTGACAAACATATATATTCTGGATCAAATCCGATAGATTGTTAATAGCCCCGCATATAAAAAATCTTATAAGTATACGTACTTAATTTGACACGTTCCGCATCGATTAAATAGTGTTGAATAGTTGTTTATTAAATAAATACATATTGTTGAATAGTTGTTTATTGTTGTTATTCGTAATAAAGATGGTGCTTGTGTTGTTACAGCGTGCGAGGTGGCAGTAGTATGGCGACGAAGGGCAAGCGTCCAATGCGCGCGCTCACGCCCGGCGACAAGATCGAGGCGATTCAGCGCGTCAACGACGGCGAGTCCAAGGCGTCGGTGGCGCGCGACATCGGCGTACCAGAGTCCACCTTGCGCGGCTGGTGCAAGAACGAGGACAAGCTGCGCTACATGAGCTCGCGCCTCTCATCGCCCGACACTGACAAGAGCAACGACGGTGAAGTGCCGGAGAAGCGTGCGCGCACCGAGTCACCGGCCGCACCGCCCGCGCGTTCGCCTTCCCCAGCCAGCGGGCTGGACCTGACCGCCCCAGCCCCGCCGCCGCCCGTGCCTGACGCGCCCGTGGAGCTGACCACGCGACGCGCCGAGCCCGCGCCCGCGCCGCCGCCCCGAGACCGCCGCCCCGACCCTGGCGCTTCTGTCTCCATGAGCGCCATCAGCCCTCTGTCGGGGTTGGCGCACCTTCCCCCGCTCTCGCACAACCACCTCGGACTCAGCTTCAACGAGATAGCGACGAATCTAACGCTGCTCGCACAGCTCAACCCGGGCCTATCGACGCTCTCGGCGCAACCCACGAGCCGCGCACTACGCTCCGTACGCTCGCCCAAGCCGGCACACAACGGTGTTCTCAACTTAAATGAGACCAAACATCACCGGAGCAAATCGCATCACTCTGATCCATACCGGCACAGCTCCAAGTCCGGCCACCACCACGTGTCGTCGGCCGCCACCCAACCGGTGGACGATACGCTCTGGTATTGGCTCAAAACACAGCAAGCCATGCTGGATCTCTCCGCGCAAACGACCGCTACCGCTCACCCGCTGCACCTCGGCAAGACCGACCCGCCGCCGCAGCCGAAGCCGGTGCCCCCCGCCGCCGCACCGATCAACTCGCATCTAGATTACAACAGAAACTCCTGGCTGTGGCAATACTATAAACAGTTCGGAGGAGCGATGCCCCTCCCCGAAGACAGACACAAATCCGCCTCTCAAGTACCGAAAGACAAAACCGCCGAAAACATTCTCTACTCGCACCTCACGAAGGGAAAGGAAGATGAGAGAGTCGGCACGACCAGCCCCTTGCGAACCGTGTCATCTCCGCCACGGCGGGCGGAGACTCGGGAGGCGAGCGGCGAGGAGCCACGAGTCGCGGAGCCGGCCGTCAGCCCCGAGATCAGCACGGAGAACAAGGAGCCCGCCATCGAGAGGGTGCAAGAATCGGCGAAGAACCAGACCAAAGCGCGCACCGTCCTCGACAACCTGCTGTTCAACAACAACAGTCAGACGAGCGTGCGTGCAGAGTCGCACAGCCCGGGCGCGGCTGCGAGCGGCGAGTGGGAGGCGGGCGCAGCGGAGGCGCTCGAGCACGGCGACAAGTTCCTCTCGTGGCTGGAGGCGAGCGGCGATCCCAGCGTGACGCGCATGCACGTGCACCAACTGCGCGCGCTGCTGCTCAACCTGCGCGCGCGCCGCCAGCCGCACCACCCGCCCGCGCCCGCGCGTGCCTCCGAGTACGCGCCTCGACGGAAATAGACCCGCGCCTCGCGCGCGCTACCTACAGGGATACTTCAATTATTGTATATAGTTATGTCGTCGCCGGTAAGCGTTCACTTGTGATATGTGTAGCCAAATTTGCGTAATTTCTTTGTTCTAAAAGAAAAGCTATGCATTATTCTCTTTAGTTATTTAGGATTAAGCGGGCGGTCTCCGGCGGACCCGGTGCCGTCCGAGCTCTTCGTGTGCGCCGCGTTTCGATTTATCAGCGTCTCCGGTCTGTATCCGAGTCTGATCGTGCTTAGGATAGTGTACAGTGTTTAAGTGTCGATAAATTATCTCGCTTTGCAAAGTCGTCTATTGTTTTCCCATTTTCCGATGCACAGGACTGTTAACGCCGTTTAGATTAAGTGATACCGCTGCTGTATGTTGCCATTTGACGATTACATTCCTAGTTGTACCCTATTATAGTTTATAGTCGGATCCCTATGTTCTACCTCAAGTCAAACTAATGCTAAGTCAGCGGTCGGCCGCTGCGCCGGCGCCGGTCTCGATACCAAAAATCGAAGGTCGCGACAGAAGTTGTGCCAATCGTTCGAACAAGGTAATATTGTTAAGATTATAGATGAATCTATTGAGTTAGCGCTAGGTACTCGTTGTATAATTGTTTTTCTATTGCTCAGTATTTTATAACGTCGACATTATTCGACTCGGAATTGTATTATACGTTAAAATTAACAGTTAAGGACACTGTGATCAAAATTATAAATTATTGAGAGATTATTACTATTGTAAGTACATTCCTAATTAATAGAGTGTATTATCTTAATGTTATAACTAAGAGATTGTCCAATGGTGTTTAGGAGTCGGGGCGACGACCACCAGGTTCTGGCCGTCGCCTGTTCTATGTATTTACTTATAACTGAGTTCAAAAATTGTATCTCCTCTCAATCGAAGATAGAATTATTAAGCTCCACTGGAAAAATATTCGAGAGATGATATTTTGTACAAAATTAAAAATTTGAATATAAAATGATTCTCTTATCACGGTTTGTGATCTCGGAAATGTTGAACAATTAAATTTCATTGAAATCTTAAATGCGATGTTTCATTTGCATAAGCTCATCAATCCTTAAGACTATAACACAATTAAATACTTTAAATATCCGCAAAAAACCCACAAGCACGAGTATTTAGGTAAGTGTAATACATAATTAATAATGCAATTGCATGCATTTGATGGTCTCTGATCTCTCAACTTAAAAAGTTTTAATACCTACTACATTCAATTCTCTTCCTTTTTAAGACAATATGGGCCTAAAAGTTTACAATATGGTTCCATCAACGACTTGGTAAATAGGGCCACGAATTCTGTAAGTTCAATATAAGAACTTTAGCTTTTGGAGCATCTACCCAAAAATGTCGTTTCAACTCGATCCTACTCAGGAACACGTGTCTCAATTACATAAAACTACATCATAGCCTAGGTTGTATATCAGAATAATATATAAGCTTAGTATATGTTATTAGAAATAAGTTATTTTCAATCTAAAAATAATCGTAAATGGACGAGTCCAAATGCGAAATAGACGAATTCGTATTTCGTAATAATTGGTTAGCTAGAAAACTGTAGGCATTCCGATTGGACCTACCCCCGTAATTCTGATGCTCACGGTAATTAAATTGGTTCCGCTAAATTAAAGGTATAATTTATAAATGATTTACTCACGTGTAGCATTGGCTTGGCTAGAGGCTCGTAGATGAAGAAATCGGCGACAAGCTGAGCAACGCCTTTCCAATGGTTTGTGTCGGCGAAACACAGCTTCGTGGGACGGAGCGTTGTGCACACCATTTTCTGAAAGGTACCTAAGGCTATTAGAAAAATATATCTACGACAAAGTTACAGGGAGATCGAAAATGCCCTGAATGTCTTCGAGAAAAGAATGATACGGCTGTGCCCTTGCTCGTCGATGTGGGCCACCCCATAAAGCATAGTATTCTGTTTTACATGACTACCTTCTTCTTCTTCCAGCCGCCTTTTGCAGGTCGTCACTTCACTTGACTGCAAGAGGCCTTAATATACGCATTACGCTATAGGTACAAGCAGTTAAGCTGTTTTCACTCACTCCAGAATCCGTCTACCCAACAATTTTGCCATTTTACTTTCACCTTACTAATATTTCAAGCCATATCGGCCGCATTCGTCTTTGTCGGATAATCTTTTTTTCTTTCTTTTTTATGTAGAAATATGTAAGTTTGCGCATGGCCGCCAACTCGCCTGATATTAATCTAGTTCCGATTATCTGTATATTACAATAAAATTCAGCTATATAACAAGGTAATAATACAAACGAGTATTTGATGAAATCTCTAAGAGCTCTGTTCACATTTCGAAATCGTGAAAATTTGATTTTAAATTAAAAACTGAAGTCTAATTTTCATTGTTTCCATTATGTAGGTACTTTGTAACTTACATGTGATCGGGTGTGTAAGTAAAGGATGCACTAAATCAGGTAAAGTAATCAAAATATAGGTGAAATATTATATTTCGGTCAAAAAATTATGATAGGTAATATATCGCGGAACTAAGCAGTCAGATATCGAATTGGCTTATTAACTTAACTTTTGTATGCGTGCTGTTCGGTACATTTGTACATGAACATGTATGCCTCGGAAGTGTGCTTTGCTTTCAAATCAGTCGTAAACATTGACGGATAAGATAACGTAGAGCTTTGTGCTGCAGCTTGTGTTTTATGTTTGCCCGCGGGAATCCACCAAGAAAAACATTTGTGCTGCACTCTGTGCGATACAGTGCGTGACAGTGCCGCACGCTGGTGGAATCCTACCTTTAGGAGTAGCATCCACGCAAAATATTTTTTTCGTATGTACGTAAAATCTTAGGATACTGACAGTTAACGTAATTAATATTATCATACACAGAAAATTAAAACATAGCTACCTACTAGAGCCGTGCTACATGCACTAGAGACTTTTGTTTTGATTTCGTAACTATATAAAGAGTGAAACAAATGCTAACGTCATAATACTAAGATTGCTACTGAGATTTGTGTTAGGGGCAGTCTAACGGAAGGGTTGAGTTTTCAAGTTCGATTCTATGATGCACGACCCCCGTCTTATCGGTCTTATCTGTTGAGTGCGCCTGAAAACTCAACGATTCGCCTTTCGTGAACATCTAGCGCCATCTATCAACTCGCTCAGAAAATAAGTCACCTACCTGCAATCCGCATTCATTAGGGCATTGCAAAAACAATGGCTTCCGAAATTTATGGTGAAAGAGGAACTGACGACGAAAATTCTCGCAATAAGCAAGTAATAAACGCTCTTTAGTATCGTTCGTGTAGTAGCTTTTGGGAAAACACGTACGATTCTCGAAAACTGGATCGCAAATCTTTGGCCAGCACAAATTAACCACACCGAGTTCGTAAATAACATTATTCAGAGATGGAATCGTGAGCGGCTCTTTGACGTTCTTCAAGCCAAATATTCTCGGCGAAATTTCCTCATAGTCTCCTATTTCTTCTTGTCGATCGAATATTTCGCTAGGTTCATTTAATTCTACCAAAGTATCTAGTGGTTCCTTAGATTCTGATTCGGGTGTTCGATCTGAGAGCGATACAATTGATGTTTTTACGGTACTGGATTTCTTTTCTGCATGGAGTGCATCCGCTGATGGTTTTAATATGCTCATTGTTTTAATTTAAAATTTTGTTGTAAAAATTGCATGCAAATTATATCACTTCGGAACGTCACAAAAATGGCAAGACTAATAAGAGGAAAAATTGCAAGCCGATTCTCCAGCGAGTTTATGACGATGCTTTATACTCTCTCGGTAGAAAGTATAAGTTTTCTGTGATTTACAGGATTTTAGAAACTTGGGAAACGTGTAACTTAGCAACCACGATAAAACGACAAGGTCACGCGAGGTTGAATAATATGAATTTACCTACTTGTAAAATTACTTATTAATCAAAAGCTAATAATATCGCCTAATTAATTTGAAGTACTATCCGTTATGGGTATAATACATTCAGTTTAGAAACTCCAAAAAAATAGGCAAAATACTAGACATTTTGCCAAAATTAAAAAACAAACCCTAGCGGTTTTTTTTTTTAAGCTCTCAATGTCAGAATAAGAAAAAAACCTTTGGCAAATGTGGAAGCATGATGCCAAAACCAAGGGGAAAAAAAAAAGAAAAAAAACCTACGCCAATGTCTTCTTCTTTTTTTTGTATTGGACCCGCATTATAGCATTTGCCAGTGTCAAGTATTCGGATTTTTTCAAGTTTCTTGAATAAAACAAGTTATAAATATTCTAGTCAAAATTGAAGTCACGTATACAGTCAATTTATAAGTCGAGTCCTGCTTCAGTAAAGTGGTGGCGACTTTACTAGAAGCTTCTAAGGAGTTTTGCCGACAACGTAAAATCACACGTTTCACTGCTTTATTTCACTTGCCCACACTCACGCACTTGATCGAACACTTAATGAATAAAACACCACCATTTTTATCGCATTAATATTCATAATAACACAAGTTAAGGAAAATAAAACAAAACAACAACATGTTTTGATGACGTTCCCGCCAAAAACTCTAATCAATTATCTACGCCAATGTCAGTCAATCTATGTCTTCTTTTTTGTATTGGACCCGCATTAAAGCATTTGCTAGTCTCAAGTATTAGCATTTTTTCAAAGTTTCTTGAATAAAACAAGTTGTAAATGTTCTAGTCACAATCTAAGTCACGTATACAGTCAGTCTTTTCCTTAACAATAACTTATTTTATGATTTGTTTTGTTTCGTTGCTAAAAAAATAGCAACACCAAACTGCTGTCAAATTGTTTTTATTGTGAGTTGAGCCATGCAGGGCTGCCAGATGTACGATTTTAATCGAAAACATACGACTTTTTGCCGTATTTACGTACGATCGCAAGATCGAAATCGTACGACTTTTTAATACCTGGCAACATTTCATAACGAAACCATACACAAAATGTTGATTTGAGGCCAAAGCTATTTAAAAAAAAATTGGCAGCATTTCTTCGGGAAATCGACTAAAAAAAACGAAAAAAAAAACGGTTTTATTGAAGGTGTAAGTTACCCCGATTGACTATACGACTTTTTCGGTCCATTATCCCTGATATACGACTTTTTTGTAGCAGATGTACGATCACCCCTTTTTTATATCTGGCAGCCCTGTCAGCTTGACTAAAATAAAGTCGCAATTATAAATTAATTACTGTCAGCGTGGGTAACTTTACACACACTTTTTCATATTTTTGACGATATCAGAGTATTAATGTACGAGTCTAATAGTATTTTACTTATTTAAGCGTGTTCTTTCGTGGTCAATTTTAAAGTAAAGAAGTAACAAGTCCAATAATATAGAAAATATTTAAGAAAATCGTGTTTAAATGGCTTGTCAAAGTTAAACGCGATTGTGGGTAAAATTGACTCCCGTTCATTTCGATAGCGGAAAATCTTCATAAACGGTCACTTACGTAATTTAGTTTGGATTTATTTTACTTTTTTGATGTAAAAACATAGATCTATGAAATTAAATCAATTTGTCATATTCAATCATGTTCATTTTCATAGGAAATGCCATTCAAAAACTTTGAGCTACAAGCGAGCGGAAAAAATAAAATAGTTTATTTGCTTTTTTTTTTTTACTGATGAATAATTTCTTAAAAATCAAATAAAGCCAAAAAATCTACAATTGAGTGTTGAATGACCTCATTATCAAATATAAGTTCTAAGATTAATAGTGAGTAATATCAAATTTAAAAAAGATTCACCCTTTTCCATGAACTGCATACCTATAGTTTTCTTTATGTTTCTTGAGTTCTCTTTTGTTTGGTTTTTAGAAGACTCGTTTTCGGGTACGTAACAACTAAAAACAATTTAAAAAAACGGCCAAATGCATGTCGGGTCACGCGCAATGTAGGATTTCGTAGTTCCATATCACAATTTATGTCTTTGTCAATATTATGCGAACTTAAAATTGGTTGTTTGATATTAAGAATATTTTAGTTAAGCTAAGTTGATCCACTATTTCTCGTTAACTTGTAAAACCTACTTACTTGTGATATTTTTCCTTACAATTTCGTTAGGGAAATAATTGCTGGATTATTTTCAGCATATCTATTCGACAAAAACCATTTAGCTGGTACAGGGGGAGAGACACTTGACTCTAACAAAAATTATCTTTTTAAAGCCTATTATTTTGCAAGACGAAGACAAATATGGAATACTAAATTGTATAATATATTTTATTACAGCCAACACCGAGGGGTACAACAAAAAAACATCCCTACTCTACGTGTAGAGGAATTACAAGGGTACCTTTTTAGTTACTCTATTCCCATAGAAAGTGTTTTCAAGATATATTTTAATTACGCCGATAAAGTAGTAAAATTTATTTTAGCACTTGATAACGAAGCCCTAAAAATGTAGAAAGTGCTAAAGTGAAGCAATGTCAGCACAGTTGGTTGTGCATTCAACTTTTATTTTGGAAAGCACCTTTTAAAAAAGAAACTGCGAACTAATCTTACGTGTAGGAAAAATATCATTAAGAAACTGAATTATGGTGTTTGAGTATTAGTTATGCAGCCTAGGTGTTTGACAATAGCTTTTCCACTTGAGAGTTATAGTCTCAAGTGGAAAAGCTATCGTCAAACACTTAACGATGCCATGACTATCAATCAACTACCTACTTGAGAGCCAGTTCTTATTCCGTGTTATGTATGCTTACCATCTTCGACCACATTATTTGCTTAAAACATCGCTGTCAGACATAGGAGTGAAATAATTCACATTATTAATGCATTTTTAGGTGTATAATTAAAGAAAATACGTTGACTTTTTGTTTACAATATTTTTACGCAGTAAAACTAAATAAGACCAAGAAATATTGTTTAAAACGGTAAGATAGATAAATGTTTTATCGATATTAAATAAAACTCATGGGATTTAAACAAGTTTTGTATAATTAAATGCGAAATCTTGGACATACATTTTTCAGTAACAAATTCTTGTGCTTAGAAAATGGTGGAAAACTTTTAAAACTTTACAAAAAGTCACAAATTCTTGTGTTTAGAAAATGGTGGAAAACTTTAAAACTTCCATCGCATTTGTCAACTTTATGCATAAATTAACATTTATGATGTTTGGCGACTACAACTCACGCATTCATCAATCAATTTAATTACTCATCTTTTGGTAAAAAAAATCAAGAATCTTTAAACCAGACTATGTCCAAAGTTTAACGCAAAGTCAAAGTTACCCACATTGACAGTATGGCAATCAATTTATGAGCCAAGTAGGTGTTTACTCCATCATAGTCTGAAAAGATCAATTATTCGCGCTGACTCCTAGGTATATTATTATTACTCTTTGTGCGCTGATACAAGACTTTGATCAACAGTTATAAATCTTATCAGAGACTAACGAAGCAGTCTGTGCTAGTGTGTAACAGTCAATATTCTTTCGCTATGGGTAACAAATCGTCTTTGTTATTGAGAGAAGAAGAAATCGCACAAATTCAGGAAGAAACGGGATGTAAGTTGCAATAAAGATACATAAATTACTAAAATAACAGACACAAAGAAAAAGAAGTAAGTCTTATCTTTGTTTGGTATGGTATTTTAACTTTCCGTATAATCATTGTTGCAACTGAGCTGTGTCCTAGCAAAGCTATATGTTTGTAAATACATCAAGCAGTTGTGGTCTAAAGTAGTCTGAACCAGAGAATTATATTTTCCAGGAAATAAAATAATTAATAATAATACAATAATTGACATTGGTCATGCTTTCCAGTTTCTTTAATTCTTAGCCCAGTTCTATGATTTTTATACTATTATGCTCTATGTTTGTTACCTCTTCACATGTTTTTTGTAATCATAATTTACTAAAGAAGACTCTTATCTCGGTTTTATCTTGGAAGATAATGACTCCCTGGATTAATCACTTTACACAAAGTAATCCAAAGACTAAGTTTTATACCTAACAACAATTTTGTATAGATTCTTAGCTTCCCACGACTATGGAATTGTCAGTATACTATTAAACACTATAGACGAAAACTTGTAACTAGCCTCGTAATTTACATAAATGTATGGTTTATTTAAGTATTTAGGCTGTAAGTTTTCCTAATAATATAAAATAAAAACACTTCAATGGTAATCTTCACAATTATACTATTGAACCAATCATTAGTGAATTTGATACAGTACATTTTGCTGAAACCAAGACACAAACTACATTTTGTAACCATCATATTTTCTTAACACTATATGAGTGCAACCATGGGGGACAGTTAGTAAAGCAAATAATTGTTAATCCTATATTTCCAAATGAAATATAAAAAATAATTTGATATCCATTAAATATTTCAGTCACTCCAAATCAAATTGAAAGGCTATACTCCCGCTTCACATCACTAGACAAGAATGACTGTGGCACACTATCCCGTGAAGATTTCCTCCGCATTCCAGAACTAGCAATCAACCCTCTAAGTGAGCGCATTGTCCAATCATT
The DNA here is from genome assembly GCA_947563715.1 of Lycia hirtaria. NCBI lineage: Eukaryota > Metazoa > Arthropoda > Insecta > Lepidoptera > Geometridae > Lycia > Lycia hirtaria. Next base: position 11,658,727 of record OX387385.1, read on the forward strand.
CTTCACTGAGAGCCACGATGACAGAGTGAACTTCTTGCAGTTCATGAGAGTGTTGGCTCACTTCAGGCCTATCAGGAAGAATAGAGATAACAAATTAAACAGCAGAGAAGAGAAATTGCAATGTAAGTCTTTTTTACAATTTATATATATTTCCTCCCATTACCACTTCCATCCACCCATTTGATAGTTAAACCTGTAAAGCATGAAAACCTAATGTACCTATAAAAATTTAAATGGTCAGATCATATGAAACAAAATAAACAATTTCTGTTCATATATCACACAACAGTAAGCACTTGTAGCTAACCTACAGTATCTGGGGGCACGGCAGTGGCCCCGGCCAAGTCGAGCAGCAAGGCCACGCCGTACCATCCTTTTCTCGAAGCCACTCAGAGCACTTTCGACCCCCTGTAACTTTGTTTTGGATAAAGCTAGAAGGCTGAAATTTCATAGACAAAGAGAGTATCTTATTACTTAAGTATATTTCCAGTGGTTTAAGAATTATTGCCAGCCAAATTTCCTTGATTTTGTCACTGACTCACTCATCTATACACTCACCGATCATCAAAATTCTAAGGTACTTCTAGCAGACATACAAACATGAAATTTTGAAAACAATTAGTGTTTAGCCTACAAAGCAATGAAAAATTATAAGACATTTAGAAATTTCAGTCCTATTCTGGAGTTATTTTAACTGCATAAATAACGTTGTAATTTCATACATTTATATAGGATTACAAAGTGAATTTTGCGGTTTATGCGAGTTTTCATCGCTTTAACCGCAAACTGCAGCTTAAGCCGATTGATAGGTAAGTATTTAGGTGAATATAGAGTATAGTGGGGAGTATAGGAAGGCCTTTTCAAAAAAGTTTAAACATTACTTCCTACCGGAACAGTTGCTTCATACATTCGTCTATTTCTATCTAGTCCGGTCATGCATGTGTAATGAGTACCGCTCTCCGCTCTGTATGCATAAAGAGTACCGCTGCCACTTTTTACAATGCAGGCAAGTATCAGCTGGATGATTTGAAATGGAGTCCGTTAATTTGCGAGCTAAGATGTTAACAATAATAAACTAGCAGCCAAGAAGCTACTTAGTTTCGAGCATCGATGTAAAGTAGTATGTCTGCAACCTGCGACTATATTCTATCTGTTTGCATTGGATCCGTTTCATCGAGTGTGTGCAAAGGCTTCACGACCTTATTCCACCCACTCCACTACAGGACAAGCAGAAAGTCGGCACACTATGTCGGGTTCGTGGCAGTTCGCGCCTCGTTCGCGCTGTGTTCACGCGCGCACATCCATAATTCCATATTCACGGCACCGTGCCAGTTTGCTCCTGACTATAGATGCGTACGGACGTGTAATGCGAGCTAAATGGCAGCGCATCGAATTAGTATAAGTTTAGATAATGAATTAGAAATTCGCTTTTTGAAATATTACCACGCTGAACGTATAGGTACTGTGGGACTCGAAGCATCCACATCCTAATAATAAAATAATCGGCCAAGTGCGAGTCGGACTCGCGCACGAAGGGTTCCGTACTATCATCTATAATAGAAAATCGTATAAAATAACGAGAAATCAACGAAATTCCAAGAAGTAAATTGCAAACTTATAGGTAGGTTTTCGATACACATCCGGGCAGCATGACGACGCTCGCGCGAATACGCGAGGCTATGGCTCGCTCCGTAATGTTACCTCCCCCGCTACCCGCGCGGCCGTTGCTTAGCAACCGCCTCGCGCTCGCGCCACCACCACACCGCGGCGCGGTGCTCGCACCGCGTTTAGATGCACGAATTATTTTAATTTTGTGAGTTTTTATGTATTAGATTAGGTATTTATTTTTATAGTTAATATATTTCTAAATATTTACTTACAAATATTTAAGTTGATACGATTTAAGTTTCTACCTGTTAATTAAGATCGAGTAAAAATTGCTTAAAAATTACGTTTGTTGTATGGGAGCCCCCCTTTAATATTTACTTTATTGTTATTTAATTATTTATTTTAAAAGGTAATATACAAGGTAATATTCTGTGAAAATTTGAAGCGTCTACCTGTTACCGTTTTTAATATTGAGCAAAAAAATACGAAAAAAACACGTTTATTGTATGGAGACCCCCCTTAATATTTTTTTTTTTTAATTTTTAGTATTTGTTGTTATAGCGGCAACGGAAATACATCATTTGTGAAAATTTCAGCTTTCTAGCTATCACGGTTTATGAGATACAGCCTGGAGACAGACAGACAGACAGACAGACAGACAAACAGACAGACAGACAGCGAAGTCTTAGTAATAGGGTCCCGTTTTTACCCTTTGGGTACGGAACCCTAAAAAGTAAAATTATGACGCCTGGAGAAGGATTAGTTTTTAAACTAATATCGATCGGTTACGATATATTTCAGTCATCCTTCATTTCCTTTTTCTCCAACGCTTTCGAACGATTTTCTTATTTTGTAGGTATAAATAGTTATATATTGCCACATCACACAAAGTTAACGCAGCAGCAGTTTCGACGTCCGTTTCACGGCATAAATGAGTGACCCCCGTGAATTGGAAAGAGCGCTTCTGCCGCGAATTCGCGTCGTGAATTCACGGCACAAGTGTAGAGCCGCGGTAAAGTAAGAAAAAGTAAAACATCGTAATTTCATACTGAGATAGATACAAATTACATAGTTACTTTTGCAGTTTATACATTTTCCCATCACTTACGCTACCTAAAATTGTGTAGACAGGTAAGAAAATAGTTAATATATGGAAAGTAAGGTAAAATAGTACCTATATCAAAGCCTCTGCGAAAGGTTCACAGAGACACAGAGTGTGCTTTAAGAAAGTCCGCAGCTGACGCCCAAAATAATACGATACGCGAAAAAAAGACTAACTAAACTACCAACAAAAAGAAATGAGATCCCATCAAAAACATAATATGTACAAAAAAGCCAAGTCTCGCAACTCATCTCTTCTCTTTAGCGGCGTTGTGCATTTTTGGGATGGGTAAAACATGTTAAACTCGCGTCAGATCGTAAGACGGACAGTCAGAAATCTATTCTAACGTTCTGCATTTAAAGTTCATTATTGTATGTACAAGTTTGTCCTTCTATCACAACGAGGGTATTGACCTCGAGAATAGGTTTCTGACTGTCTGTCTTACGATCTGACGCGAGTTTAACATGTTCCTCGTTGTTCTATCATGACGTCCTTATTTTAGTCAGAAACCTATTGTAACTTTCTGCATTTAAAGTTAATTTTTGTATGTACAAGTTTGTCCTTCTAGCATGACGTCATTTCGTTGCGCCGAATGCTTATTTTCGACACATGCACGTAAGACTCGTTAGCTCAATAGGTTAGAGCACCGATATAAATTTAAATTTGTCAATCGGAGGGCGGAGGTTCAAATCCCTCACGAGTTAGTATTTTTGCTATTTTATTTTTTAGTTTTCACTTTTGCCGTCACTCCCGGAGTGCTACCCGTTGTTTTTCTTTTTTAATATATATATATAATATTGAACATTTAAATCACAATAAAACTAATCTTAATTGAAATCAGATAATTTGAAAGGGTTACATTCAGTCTATACTGACTAGACTAATTCTGTTATTAAATAGAAGAATATACTGTATAGTACTGACTAGAAATGCGTCAATGTACATAACATTATTAACGGGTTATTTACGGAAACTCAATAGAAATACTAACCAAGATAAATATCTCGTTAATAATGATTATAATGTAGTGAATAACCGTGATAATAATATGGAGACTTATGCAACAGTCTTTCAGTTTTGTCTTAAGCGATAGTTGATACTTTAAAAAAAACATCCATAATCTTTCAGTTGCTTTCTCCATGTACGACCTGGACAGCGATGGAAAAATCTCCAGAGATGAACTCTTAGCTATTCTTCACATGATGGTCGGAGCTAATATCAGGTACCAATTACCATATGATTTCTCTATATAGTTTTTTTTTTTTTTTCAGCCCTGTTTGTACCAACTGTCCCACTGCTGGGAACGGGCCATCTTCTCATTCTTGATCTTCTCATTCTTATAGATTATTATGAGATTAGATTATGTATGTAACATATGGACTCCAAAATTATAGTGAAAAACCTTTGTCCTCGATGACTGACTGGCAGACATTTAATTTTATTTTATATTATGATTTTCCCAAAAGAACTTACTGCCAAAATACTTTAAAAAAAACTACAAATTTAGATAAATTACGAGGCTAATTACAAGTTTTCGCCTGTAGAATTGGAAACATAACTAATATTATAAAGTGATTTGAATATTATAAAAACAAAAGTAACTATCTATTTGTTACCTCTTCGCGGCTTAGCGGCTGAACCAATTGTTTTGAAATTTGGCACAGAGATTATTTAGGGCCTGGATATTAAATAAAGCTTAAAGCTGTAGGCGCCTATCTAACAACCAAAACAGCACATCCCTTTGAAAAGACACCGAGGGAGAAAAATAAAGATTGGTTTATAGTTGTTTGTAAATGAATTAAGTCAATTTTGGTAGTGTTTTCTTCCTAGTGTAAAACGGTAAAACCGTGGGATGAGGCTAGTTGTTCTATAAATACAATCGTACTTTATTTTACATCATCTTCTTCACTTCCGTAGTGAAGAGGATGATATAAATATGTATGTGTGTATATATGATATATATATGTAATTGGCTATGGCCGTTTTAATTAATAAATTAAATTATTATAGTATTATAAAATAAAGTACGATTAACAAGGTTTTCACACACTTTCAACAAACTTAAAAGAAAAGGAGGTTCGCAATTCTGTTTTAATTTTTATTTTATGTTTGTTGCAGTAATTCTTCATTTATGAACCAATTTGGAAAATCCTTTTTTTACCTGACTGCGTAAGGGTTACGTTTTTGGAGTGTATGTGTTTGTATGTATGTGTGTATATACATATGTATGTATGTGTGCATATACATACGTATGTATGTAGGTCTTGTTTATTTGAAAGGATATACATACTTCAAATTGGTGATTATGATCAGTAATTGCTTGAATTAGTAAACAGAATGACATGATAGTATAAATAATGATTCGCAATCATTAATTATAATAGAAGACTTATCTACAATAAGGACAAGAAAACTGTTTGAAGTTTGATTTTCTCGCTGCACATAAAAATAGCTGTGGATTGAGCTTTGACAACCCTCAATTATCATATTATAATTAATTATGTCAGGCTAATTGCGTACCACAAGTACTTTGTTTTGCTTTATCTACATACTACATTACAATATCTGCACTTTGCGCTTTAGTCAAGGTTAGCTACCTAACTCAAGTACAACACGCGCGCTACGGCTGCTTACTGCGTTTTCCTGCATTATTTTGCATTGATATAATATATATTTTGCCTTTCAAATTTTACGTAGAAAAAGTAACAAAAAAATGATTTTTGGTGTTCTTATTTCACATAATAGAGAGATTTATAGGAAACTAGCGCACCCGAGTAGTAATGAAAAACGGTGATGATGATTATAAAGTAAAGTTAATATTAAAATAAAGTCTTCTGATCCTCAGCTATATCGTCTGTACAAAATTTCATAACAATAGGTTCAGCTGTTCAGTTGTGAATAGGTAATAAACAGACTGACAGAGAGTTACTTTCGCTTTAATATTAGTAAGGATTTTGTATTTACCAATTGGACTTATCTTTAGAATTGGTGCCTTTTGCGGAAAATAGACACTCCGGGTACTTCGGCGTTTCGCACCGCAAGTGATTCGAACCGCGGTGCGAATCGCCCATGTACTGTTTCTGAATGGGCCCATTCGCACCGCAGTGGTTGGTCCGGTGCGAATGACCCAAGACATATTTTGGAATAGGTCAATTCGGACCATAAAGAAACGCCAGATGCTCTTTTCGTAGGTCCGATTTGAACTCATATCAAAAATTTCAGGATTTCAATTATTTATTTATATAGATGAGTGGAAAAGTGTCCTGGGTCTTGCTGCATTGAATCTGACAAGATTGGCATCGCCCCAATGATTATTAACGCAAGAATGATTTTCAAAAAATTACTTGGATGTTGGTGGATATCACACAACATCCGCAAACTAAGCAAAGCTTTACATCATTTGGAGACCTCATATGAGGTCATAAAATTATGTAAAACATACGCGATGAATCCGTTAAAATTTGTTTCATTTCAATGAGTAACCGAAAACGCGAAAACCTCAGAAAACATTTGCTAATATTCCAGCGAAGAGCAACTAACGAGCATCGCCGAACGCACCATTCTCGAAGCGGACACAAACAACGACCAGATGATCTCCTTCGAAGAGTTCTGCCGCGCGCTGGAGCGGACCGACGTGGAGCAGAAGATGTCCATCCGGTTCCTGAACTGACCTCTGAGGTCCTGAACCGATTTCTTAACTTACATCTTCGCAGTGGCATTGGTTATGTTGCTCTACGGGCTTTACAATAAGAAATAGTGGTTTTTACATGGGACTGTAGTGAATTTTGTGACTGTAGTTTAAAAAATTCTGGTCATAAATATATGATAACATCAAAATAAACTAATAGGGGTGTGGTAATCACGCCCTTTTCCTATTGGGGTAGGCAGAGACAATTTATTTTTCCACTTGCTACGATCCTGACGCACGTCTTTCATTTCTTCCACTTTTAAAATTATGATAAATAATCTTTATTGTGACATTTATTGGTATGTACTGGGTCGTCTAGTATACACTTGTAGGCAAGAAATCACGTATTTTATCCTTAGAACAAGAATACTGATTTCTATGCTTGCTTTTTTTTTGAGGAATTATTATCGATTTTCGATGTTAGTATATAAAGAGATAAACTCTTTTATTTTTTACACCTCAAATAAAGAACGAATTAATAAGAGAGAGCTTACATGCTAGTGAAACGACAAGCGGCATTATCGTAAACCGATCTCTTCCAGGCAACCTTGACAAAAGATGTGAAGACATGATTAGGTAGTATAGAAAGAGGGTTGTATAAATTTGCTTTTCTTCATCTTACATAAGAACAAGCTGTACAATAGGAGGACTTAATGAAAATTATTTCAATTTTGAAGTACATTTTTAGTGGAATTTTAAGAATCAAAAACAAGGCATTAATAAAACACTATTCCAATGCTATATATATGTAGATAGAGACACAAATGTGTTTTCTCCATTGTATGTAAAAATATACGTTACCTTGCGTATTGCACAAGAATGGAATTCTTTTCCGCTATCTGTTTCCTGAGACCTTGGAATCTTCAAGGCTAGAGTGAATAGATATCTTCTAGATCGACGAGCTCCATCCTCGGCCACACGGTCGCTTAACATCAGGCGAGTTGGTGGTCAATCGTAGATCTATCTTGTATTTAAAAAAAAAAGAACTATTTTCTAAACACATTTCTTTCAACTATAAACCTATGTATGTGAAAGATGTACATTATGTAACCTCAGTAGTCTTTGTTGTCGGTAAGGGAAAATAAGCGTGAATGTATGTAGGTATGTAAATGAAAGGAGTTTATATTACTTCCAAAATTATTATTTTGATTGTTTTCATAAGCTTATGACCAGTTTCGGAGTTGTAGGGTTTTATTTGTATGGTTTGTAATTTTTGGCAATGTTCATATGATTGATATGGATAATTGTTTTTTTTGCACTAGCATATTAATAATTAATAATTAGAAAAAGTCACCGTAGCAAATCTAGAAATATTGGGCATAAAAATTTACCTGTGGTACAGATATAAGTACTTGTGAATTCCTTACAATCATTATTTTAAGGTTTAGGCATTTGTTCCAACGCTCACCACTAAACGTCTATTTGTTCATTATTTTTCGCTCAAAAAACGTACAATTTCTAATACATCGGGTATCAAGAAAAGAAGTAAGTATTGTATTGTATTCCCTTACAAAATGTTTCATTATCAGGCCAGCGCCTACAGGCCCCACAATCTTGTAAAAATAAAAAAAGAAGTTACATTGTGCTGAATTGACATAAAGTCTATTTTAGCATAATAATATGTAGCATAGCGGCGAGCTGGTCGGACGCTATGGCGTTATAATGAGCGACGAGCTTAAAGTACAGATGATTATGACATTATTATTATGAACTTGCCAAATGTCAGTGTTTTTTAAACAACTAATTGGCTTACATTCCAACTGTTGCAAGACAAATCAATGTTTGTATCGAAAGTGCTGTAATAGTCATTGTATTTATTAGTTTTGTTTTTATTTATTGTGTTTTAAGATATGTGATATATTAATAAAGTTATTTATTTTATAAAAATATACTTATTAATTTTATTGTAGTATTGTTTATCCTGAGTAACTGATTACATGGGTTTTTGGCGGGAACGTCTTAGTAACGTGTTGTTGCTTTGTTTAATTTTTCTAAACTTGTGTTATTTTGAACATTAATGCTATAAAAATGGTGGTGTTTTATTCATTAAGTGTTCGATCAAGTGCGTGAGTGTGGACAAGTGAAATAAAGCAGTGAAACGTGTGATTTTACGTTGTCGGCAAAAGTCCATAGAAGCTTCTAGTAAACTCGCCATCACTTTACTGAGGCAAGACTTAAATTTGAAAATGACTGTTTACGTGACTTAGACTGTGACTAGAACACTATATAACTTGTATTATTCAAGAAACTTGAAAATATTTCAATACTTGACACTGGCAAATCGCTAATCGCGGGGTCCAATATAAAAAAGAAGAAGAACTGATTACATGACAGATAACGTACAGCCCACAGAGTATGTAAGGCTGTAGAGATCTCTCTGTATAAAAATAAAAACCCCATACTACAAAATAGAAAGAGATAGCAATTTCAAAGTTCCGACGATAACGGGGTGTGTTCGTGTTAGCGCATAAAGGTATGTTCAAACCTAAGTGTCTATTGGTAGAGGGAAATATCCGATTAACGCATAACTACTCAGTTTCTATACCACAGCCGGCAGTGAATAACGCTTAGATTTGAACAAACCTTTGGGCTGCATTTTTGATTATCAGGAATATATTAAGTACATCGTGCCCTAGTAAATTTCGTCGAAATAAATGAAATTACATTATTATTGAATAAAATAAAACAAATATTTCATATAAACCATTACACATTTATTTCTCATATGGGAACATTAAATAAACATAATTCCATTATAAATGTACACATAAAAATATAACTTAAAATTATTGTAAAGGAAACAACTGAGCCATGAGCGTTACTGAGGTACCACAACCCTATAATAATACATATTCGTTCTCAAAAACAACTTTCCCGAGTCCATATGAATGGAAATAATTTATAAACAATTTCATTTAAATATATTAATTGATTTCTACACAAAAGAGGCTTGTAACCACATCGTGTCACGTTTCTCCGTATGAACACCTGAACCTCTATGAAAACTTTGAAATTTAACAGATAACTGCGCTTGTCATTTTAGATATTAAATCTACTATTATTTAGCCTGTTCCGTCCTACTGCTGGGCAAATGTCTCATTATCCCCCAAGTCTAGCCACCTGGGAGCTCTAGACATGACGGGATATGGAGACGACGGGACAAACGTCATTTGCAATAACTGGACCCAAAAAGCACTACTTTATGGAAGTATATGGGGGAGTAGTGTCCAGCAGTGGACTTCTTATGGCTGAGATGATGATGACTAAATTACAGCGAGTAAAGTATGAAAAAAGTGTGTGTTTAAGACGACCACACGACGGAAGTGCAAACTTCAGCAAGGCGACATTAATAATACGATATATCAGTGACACGTTGACTCTCGGTCCCCTTATCGACTCGAGCACTTTATTCGAACGAGCGTTACATAGTCGAGCGTGACGTCTCAGTCTCATTACCCACAAAATAGTGCTCAGCGCGCTTAAAGAAGTTTTTACTTTCAAAACGTCTCGTTTTTTTAAATACATCCTGTTCCATAGGACATTCCATTGGTACCTAGCAACGCTCATGTCTTATCTAAGCTGTGGAGGAGACGGCTAATTTCTTCAGATGCTCCATGAAGACCTGCAGCGACACGTCGTCCGTCAACACGGGGGCGCCACCGTCCTGTTTTACAGAATTACATTTATAAAATATTTTCCGAGATAAAAAATCACACCGCCACCGAGAACCGAACTTGAAGAACCCTTGACAGTATAATATGTAGATAGAAATATTGCCCAAGTTAGGTACACAATTTGAATATTTGATCATTTGAAACTGAAACCTTACGAGCAAGTAAAAGAAAGAACAATTTTCAACAAATGACTGTTCAAAAGGCCCATCATCCATCGGAATGCCTCGAAGCCACATCAACATGTCGAAGCTGTCATTTCTATACTAACCAAATTATGTTTGAAAGGCAATATAATCAGCTGAACATATTGTCAGTGGTTAACAATCTTTTCTTGGGGCATCTACCTAATTTCTTTTTTGCATTTTAAGAGTTGTCTATAGTGAAAATTGTGAAATGCCGTTTCTGCTTGCTTCGGGTCTCAAGTCACTGTAATATCACCATAATACGACTAATCCTACATCAAATATTTCAAAAAAACGCGTAGCATTGTAGGATCCATGAGTTTAGTTTTATACATGTCTTTTCCAATCTATGAAAAATACCACATACTTACTTGACAGCAAAATAGTCTGAAGTTAGCAAAAGTGATTTATTTTACTTATTTTTAAGCCCCGCATATTATAATCACTTAAAACCGAATATTTAACAAAACCCACACAATATGTACCCACAGTACCAATAAACAAAAATAAGGTTAAATCTTTTCTCGAGTAGCTCGGAAACATGCATAAAAATAATGATTGTCGCATCTGGTAAATTAACTTTGGAATGTCTGTAAAAAGCAAAGGTAAGCATCAAAGAACATGCAAAACTGATGCATATTATGCAATGTAAATGAGCGTTAACACCCAACACCAATGTGATGACTTAGAAAATAAAATAAAACTCTACCGCAGATGGTATCGGCATCGCCTGGTTTTCGCCATGACAATGATGAAACAAAAAAAAACAAATCAGGTTCACACCATGCTTCGATGGCTTTTATATCTACAATGAGTACAATGCCTAAATAGCAGTAGTAGGCTATGACCATTGTTATACTGGCCAATAGTTAAGTATCACTCCATGCAAAAGTATGTAATGTCATATAAGTCTAATTAAAACTGTAGACTGAATGTTGGCAACAATGCCTTTAAGGGAAAGTATTAAATAAGAGAAAATAAGAAAACATAAGAGAGCGCCTTGTTATCATACAACTATGATCTGGAAATTTTTAAAAAGCATACCATTTTCGATACACTTAATGATATCTCAAAATCGAAAACGATATTAATGGAAACCAAGAATATTACATATTAAATATAATTTGGACAGTTTCCAAATTTGCAATATCCTTCCTCAGAAGGCTTTCCCGTTGAGCTTCAACAAAGAGTATTTTAAAAAGGGTGTCTACAAGCACCTCACTGGGCTAGCAAAGCAACAGCGATACCACTAATGTTGCAGTAGTTCATAGGCAACGGTTATCGCTTACCATCAGGCGAGCAGTTGCTAGCCTTTTTCAAAAATTCAAAATTCAAATTCAAAATTGTTTATTATTCAGACAGTAAAGTCCATATTGTTAGTAAAAAAAAAACAGAAATCTTAAATAAACTACATTAAAATATATTTGCATGCACTTATAGTAAATTATAGTAAATAGGTATGTAACAAATTAGAAGCAATGGCCAAACAGGATATAGGTATAGGATATAGGTAGGTAGGTTTTTGCTGCTTTTTTAATAAATAAAAAGTTCCACTGGTCTGATAATGCTAAATGTATAGTACAAGTATGCACCATCGTAGACAAAGCAACAATACCATATATTTAGCACTGGAACTTCCTAATATAGAGGTAGTAGTAATATACATATAATGTATATTGGTTTAGTTGTCTTAAGCTTGTTCACTAGGGGCGATCAATGACAAGGTTTGAGAATCTCATGAGGAAGGCGAAAAATTAACATTGATTTTGATTTGAAACTTCCTAATTGCAAATATTTGGACCCATCGAGTTTTAGTCTCATTTCTCAATCATAGTTCATAAAAGGTTGTCCCAAAAAGTATTTTCGGTTGAATCACACGGTACTAACTAAAAATAAAAAAATATAATATATTCTTATTTTGAGATTTTTTTGTATCTGTGGACAGTAAAAGTTACCTTTTACAATTTTCCAAATCAAAATTATATGTAAACTTGGCTTTGGAGGTAAAAGTTACGACATGTTTATTTATTAATACTTTGAAAATTGGCAGTATCAACTTTTAATTATTATACTTACAAGCTAAACAAATAGATTTGTCAGTACGTTTAAAATAATATATTATATCTTTCTAAGACAATAAAATCACAATAAATTATTTGACTTACCCCTCCATACGCGTACATGTTGTTATGAGTCTGCGAAGGATTCACTTTTGAGAGCAAGAAACGAGCCTGTAAACAAGAAATAAATGAATCAGAGCTTAGGGATAATATTTAAAAATAAGAAATAGAAGAGGTCCAAATATGGTACCCCCGGTAACACATTTTTAGCGGTCTGGTATTTAAAGGGCTACCCTTTAAATACCAGTTTTTACGTATGATTTTTTTCATATAGGTTTTTTTAAATATAATATATAGCCATCATAATTATATTTTCTAGGCAGCTTTTAGAGTACCTACGAGATGTTTAATTTGTCTTTATTTTCGGAACGTCAAAAGCTGCTATTTTGCTAGTGGGTTTAATTAGTACATTTTTTTTTACTGTAAAAAATCTTTGAGACATCAAACATAAAAATCGTTGGCAAAATGTAAGATTCACACCCATAAATTAGAAAGCCTCGTACTATCAATTATTTACAATACATTGTACAGTGTCTGAAGCCTTAGTCAAGTCAAAATGAGGCACCATTATGGAATGTTTCTCGTTCTCGCACTAACGCGCAGTTATTAAAGTGAGCTAGTCTCAACACCGACTGGTTGCTCAATGTGTAACAAAAAGGCAATCAAAACAACGTAAACTCCAAGTGGTAAGGCGATAACGTTTCAGTATGTGGTGGCGAATTCTACTCTCCATTATCGCGCTAACATGTACGTTACAAAGAAAACTTACCGCTGATACTGACGGTCAGTCCACACCGAGTAGACCACATAAAAAGTGATTTTTAAAAGGTCACTGCAAACCCATACTGCGTTTCAGTGTCGTGCTGATTTGCGCCTACTTTTGGGATTGAGCCGCATGTGTGTTATCTGCCGTGATAGTGTTTGTATATATTTATATATGTTTGTGAGGAACACAAAAGTCGAGCAACTGGAGGTCGGATTTATGTAGCAAGCACATAGCCAGGCCAACCCCTCTTGTATGAACTCTTCAGCATGACAAACAAAATGCTCCTAGGCTGTGTTTAGTGCGAGAATGAGAAAGAGAATGTCTCGACGTCTTAAAACCAAGCTACCATTTTTCCGTTCAGTTGAAGACTAAATGCAGCCTTACATATTTAAAGTCTGATACGCAAATGAAAATAGTTTATTTTTTTCTTTCAGATGTGTTGTGTATGGTACTTTTAAGTGGATTGAAAAAGGACGATTTAGATGAAAATTTTATGAAAAAACTGCAACGACATAATGTCAATATCGAGGATTTGTATAGTGGGTGAGTGTGTTCAGTTCTAAAATAGACGGTTTTTGATCATTCTTTCGTTAATTGAACGATAACTATGTGCTTTTGTTCGTAGAAAAACGTTTGAAAAATGCATTGAACACGTCAGTTCGGATGCATCAAAAAAAATTAAGCATGTTGAGGAAAATTTGCCACCAAAAAGTAAGAAACAGTTCTTATTAATTTAGTTACTATGCGAATTGTTTTTGTATTTGAGTTATTGTTGAATAAAACTATTGTTATATATTTCAGATGAATCATTTGAACAAATATCTAACAAAACAAAGTACAATACAAATAAAATAATGCGAATTGAAAATATATCTATTGAAAGAAAAAGCAATTTTAATCTTACGAATTCAGAAGGAAAAAACAGTTCTTACGCTGAATTTATGCCGAGTTATGAAAACTTTATTAAGTTATGGAATACCGTAAATAAAACACGCCATCAATATAATATAAATGTGGGAACTGAAAAAGGCATGACTGGAAAACCCCTTTCGCTCGAAAGAGAGACCAAAAATCACAATCAAGCGACAAGTGTTGATTTAGTTGATAAAATAATGGAAAGTTATATTTCCGCTAGAAAAGCAGTTACAACAACAATAAACCCAATTTCAACTAACTTCCAGCTACAAAATCCACTTGAACTAATGTCGCAACAAATAATGAAATTCTTAAATAATAATCATGTCAAAGCTTTCGATGAACGTAAATCTGAAAAAGTTCAACCTGAACTTATAAATACACCGGAAAAAAAACGCATAGTCAATGAGACCGTAAGAGATCAAGAAACGCTTCAATCCAATGGATACAAAACAAATTTTAATATATTAGAAAACGAAAATAGTTTTAGAAATATACTTCATAATCCGAACTTCGACAATTTTATTCACTTATGGATAAAGATGAATAAAACAAATCATCAAGATAATAACAACAAAACGACTAATAAAACTGAAAAGAGTATAAACATAAAATCGTTTGTCACGTTCGATAAAGAAACCAAAACCAATTCTCCAACGCAAGATATTAACCTTATTTCTAAAATGTTTGAAAGCTATCTTTCACAACAAACAGTCACAACTATAAAACCTACTACAACGGGAAAACAATCAGAAATTATTTCGCAACAAATTGAGAATTTCTTAAAAAATAATATTAATTCTAAAAGGGCTTTAGTAGATCGAGTACTAGAAGAAATAAACAAAACTAAAAATCCTAAAATAAAAAACATGCATAATCACAAATCACCGACGCTTAAGAGTTCAGATGCAATGTTCAGAAAAACAATATCTGACGAATTTCTTACAAGTAATATAGAAAATGCAAAGCAATTAGAAAATAATGTACAAATGGTTAAAACAAGGAGTAATGTAAATGAAAGACCGTCCACTACTCTAAACAGAAATGCTAATATAGATCCTCATTCAAAATACATCGAGATGTTTAAAACTTATATTGAAGCGCAATATGTACAAACATCAACACAATCGCCAATCACAACACCAAAACGCATTGATTTAATATTACAAGAATTAAAACAATTTTTACAAAACAATGATACAAAGAAAGAAAGAAATATAGGTAACCACAAGACTAGCTTTTTGTGGAATACAAGTTTAAACGAATACAAATCATTTAGTAATAACGATCTACGTGTACTGAAACTTAAAAATATAACAGCACAAAGAAACAATTATCTGCGTAATCAAGATAAATCGGCCATAACGAAGGCTAATAGCAATGTCAAATATGAACAATTAAATAATTTACAACCTGTTCAAGCAAAGGATGATATACAATTGCAACAAGTACCAATCACTTCCAATAATGAGATTGATGTAAACTGTAATTCGACAGAATTAAACGACTTATTTAATAAGTTCAAAACTTATATTGCTACAAAAACTTCTGATGGAACAAAATCAGTATCAACTAATACAACGAAGTATATTGAAACCATATCCCACAAACTCAAAGAATTATTAGATAATAATAACATTCAATATAGAAAAAATATGATAGCACAATTATCTCATCAGAATAAAAGTGTAACATCACCTAAAATAAATACTACCGATGATAAACATTTAGTCTCGCGTAAAATTAACTATATGAAAGAACTCCAAAAACAAGCACACCAATTACAAATGACTAATTTCTTTGAAAACGTTTCAAAAGATATACCCACCACAAATAGCACACCACATAGCAATCATTCACAAAAGGTTATTATTAACGTCGTAAAAGAAAATAAGCTAAATAATACAACAGAACATATACCAACAGAAAATCAATTATTACCGGAGGATATAATTAAAGAAATAACAGAAAAGGTCAAAGGATCTATCTTAAACGAATTGCAAAAACAAATGTCAACAACATTGCAATCTGCTACAAATAACACTACAACTAGTGAGTACTAACGTAAAATATCATAGAAACAATGTTAAACATTAAAATTACGAATTCGTAAATATTAAATTGATTAATAATAAATAATAAAGTCTGCTTCTTGTTTCTATTTGTAGATATTACTTCAACTACAACAACTACTACCAAAATAACACGAAAAATTCAAGAAGTAACTACTGGTTCACAAAATATTAAAAACATATCTTCAGATTTTAAGGAAACAAGTAGTATGGAAACTGCAACAGGTAATTTTAAAATTAAGTAAAGTCCAATCGCATATTAACCACGTTTTGTTTTCTGATACACATTTTTATTTCAGTGTCATCTTCAGTTAGTACTACGCTACAAACCGGTCAGAATAAGATCCAAATTGCAACAAATGCTTTAGAAACTTTCTTAAAAATTATGGAACAATTTCAACAAGTAAAAGAAGCTATCATTCCTAATGATATAAAACAAATAACTCAAAATGGAACAGCTAAAAATGAATTTCATGGTCCAATAACTGTTGTATACCCTACTTTATTTCCAGTAAATTACGCATATACTGGTGATAATTCACCATCCAATCCCATATTTGTCAGTCCATATTTTCATATTAACAACCCCACAGTACAAAAAACTACAATAAACAAACAAATGAGAAACATTGATAACGGTGTGGATCCAAAGAACAATGTAGAAAATACAATGGAACACGCAATACAAGCAGTTATACAAACTGATGATTCTCAAGTGCCGCTTTTAGGTGTTCCTGTACCAAAATATATTATCCCCGTAAATCAAAACATTATTGTCACAACTAAGCATCCTATAATTCAATTCAGAGAAGAGCGAGGACATAAAAGTAATGTACACATAAAGCAACCTAGATACAAAGATTATAAAGGTCATAATCGTGGAAGTTACGATATTGATTGGAATAAACAATTTGATATAGATTTTGGGAAACAATATGAGCCTGATATAGAAAGAGAATTTAATACAGAACTGACAAGATACAATAGTGATAGAGAACGAGCTTACGAACGCGATTATAGAAACCTACGCGGGAAATACAAACTATCATCACCAAGGAGCAGACAAGCAAATTTTGCAGTTGATAACTTCTATCAAGAATATTTGAGTAACATAAGACCTAAAAGTGGACAATCATGGGACTTTCCAGAATTTTCGCAGGAACGCAAACGGGAAAGTTTCCATGAGAAACTGGAAAGGCCTGGACATCAATACTTTTATAGAGATTACAGAACACCTAAAGAACGATTCAACATAACCTCCAGACAGCAGCTGCCATTAAACGATTTCAAGAAGAAAGGATACGACGAATCGCATTACATCAAAGTACTGAAGTCACAGAAAAAAGTGAATGATATTCTGGAAAAAATATTGAAATCAGATGCAGACAACATTCGCAATGTTAAGGCAATATAGGTCTAGTATATATGCTAAACATTGTGTAACTATAACTATAAAATAAATTATTTAACCCAAAACAAGATTTTTTCCCTCACATGCAAAGGAAAATCTGAATCAAAATCATCAGAAGAAAGAAGAATCAAAATCAAAATCAGGGTAGAGATAATAAAGTCCCAAGCAGGTAGGTAGGTAGGTATGTATTGGGGTATGTGAAGTAAATTTTTAGGTTTTTATTTTATGCTTTTATTCAAAACCTTGAACTATTTTATATTATTAATAAATATTGAAATTAGTTTGCACTAATTTCAATATTTTTGGGATTGATGTTGTTTTTATACATCTAGTCATTTTTAAGGTTTTGTGGTGTAGTGTGCAGTGATATCTTAAGGCTCGTTTTACTCGTTTAGGACTTTAGACTAACGATTCATCTCGAAGTTCATCCACACTTTCTTGTTGCCTTACAGGGTAATAACTAGTAAGTTTCATTATCAATGTCTCAGGTCAGGACAGATTATGTTCATTATACTATATCATCAATGTTTTAAACTGCTAGTGGACAATGTCTAGTTACCATAAACAATGTTTTTTTTTATCTATATTCAAACATACAAACAAACCGTGGGAACTAAAAGGTACGTTCAAAAGCGCGCCAAGTCAGTGGAAAAGATATAGCGAATTAAATAATAAATCTTACAATGTACGAGAATCATTTGCACACCGAGGCTTCCGTACCCATAGGAGTATGACACATGAACACAGAAACTGGTGTCAGTAGCACATTTTGTTTTTGCCCTGGGGCTAAAATCACTCAACAAAACGTTTTTATATATATCTAAGAAATATTTTCACATATTTTCTGCAAATGCCTAAATGTACTACAGCCTGAAATGCTAGGCATTCACATACAATACAGAGTTCAAATAGGTGTTACAGACCTATTTTCTTTATTCCAAGAGATTTTAACACTACCGTTTACATATAGTTTATATGACACAGGACACCAACTGTCAAAAAGTTCACATGTCATTTTTCGTTTCTTTTGTTTTTTGTGTAATCAACAAGCTTTTGCTCTCGCAGTGCTTTCGCGCAAAAAAAATATTTTCGCAACCTTATCTCGCACTTGACCAGATTTTATAGTAGTTTTGTATTGACCAGTATTTGTTGATGTACATACATCAAAGTAAACCCTACATTTTCGCCAATTTTGGGACTTGTATCTATTACCGTTCAAAAGATACAGCTGTTTGAGTGTAGGACAGATAGATAGACTCATGAATAGGCTCTCTCCCGCGTTCTTAGTACAGGAGCCTAAAAATCAAAACTGCAGATATACCTGTGACCCGCCATGCTCTGTGTCGATATACCGCGGGACGGGGAATCGGCTTTGCAGTATCTCCTGTGCGTCGTCGACCGGCGCCCGAAGTAACTGCGCGAAGCTCTCGTACTCAGCCATGTCTTGGTAGCGTAGAGCGCGCCATTGCGCTATCGTCTGCAGAAATATAACATGAAACTGTATGTTCTGGTGTACAGATGGTCAAGTTTCACCCGTGACACAAATAATAACAACGCTGGTGTTTCGGGACTTCTGGAGTGTTGCCGACTTAGAAACCCGCGTTCCACAAAAATCTTATCCGGGATCGGGTTAAAACACCGGTTTTTGAAGATAAAAAATAATAATTGAAATACTTAATTTATGCAATTTATCTAATAATAAGAGATATATTTTCCTAATTTTTCGTTTTGTTTCTAAAATTGGCAACACCAAGCTGGTGTCAATTTTTGTAATCTAATGATTAAAAAAATGACAGGTTTTCTTGTGTCATGCTCATATCATCGATGTTACCTAGTTTGAAAAGTTTTACGGTAGTCCCTCTGTTCTCTTATTTTTAACCCACTTCCAAAAATGAGGAGGTTCTCAATTCGTCGGTTTTTTTTAATATTATTATTTTATTCATAGAAACTTAATCAAAATTTAGCTAAAATAATTACATCAATTAAAGATTTGTGAACTCAGTGATCTTCGATTCTAGCTTGGATTAAATTTTCTGAGAATAGTAAACAAAAATACCTCACGACGCTCAGCGGCGCCCCTCGTTACGGCGTCTCTCTTCACAGTTTGGGAACCTGTGCTATATCTACAAATAGGTAATCATGGAGATGTTACTAATCCTAGTATCGATACTCTTCTACTTATAGTAGTGTGTACTGCAGCTAATACACAATCTAGAAGTTGTTCCACGAACCTCGCCATGATATATGAGTATCTGGAAGAAGGTGTCCATGAGCAGTATCCTGTCGGGCTGTATGGAGGACGTGTCTAGCAGCACGGGCTCTGGCGGCCCGCCGAAGCTGTACGAATACAGGATCGGCTGGATCATGATCAGGGATTGTGTCAGGTCTTCGCGCATCAACATGTGCCTGCAAACATGTGAAACAAACATACGATGCGAAATTAGTTTATTCCATAACAAGAATTCATATTAAAAGAAAAACAAAATATCCGACTGTAGAAAGAAGAGCGATTTTTGCAGTCTATCTTACGATTTCATTACGCTTGATATGCTGTGAGTAATATGAGTGTATGTTATTTGTGAGAAATATTGCGCATGCAAAGTCGATTTTAAAGGTTATAAATTAGCATTCTTGTGGAATATAAAATTACCTATTGATTACGAAAAACATCGTTGGAGGTTGCGAAAGTTTTAATAATTATTATATTTAAAAAAATGTATATGACTCTCAGACAGTGAAGACGAATCTAACGATACCACGCACATCAAAATCGGTCAAGCCGTTTAAGCTGTAGGCGATCATATAAAAACATACATACATATATTATACAGTAAAAGCTCCTTATTCGCGCTTCCTTCATTCGCGTTTTCACTAAAAATAAAAAAATCGGATAAAAAAAATGCGACCCAATATTCGAGGCTAAACATTTCTTTATTCACAGATCTTGATGTCATGTCTTCAGTTTTCTATGGAACATTCTATACTATACTGTGGAATGCTCTGCCTGTTTATATCAGACAGGCTAAATCCTTAAACATTTTCAAGAACCTCGTTCATCAGCATTATCTCTCCCTATCCAAAATTCGTATTAGGTATTATATTATGTGTATTCTATTTATATGTATGTATTTATATTGTATATAATAATTATATGTTATGTAATTGTCTATTGATTTATAAAGTATTTATGTATTACTATAATGTAATCTTTATTAGTACATATTATAGTGTCATAAGCATTTTTATTGTTGAATTTGTAATGTAACCACAAACCTCCTTATTCTAATTATACAACTTCTATCCACCCTAAGGTTGCCTGGAAGAAATCGCTCTATGCGATAAGGCCGCCTTTGTACTGTCCTATAAGTTTATTGTTTATTTTAAGTTTTTACTGTATGGAAGTACAATAAAGTTATATTCTATTCTATTCTTCTATAAGGGAGTTCTTTAATGGATATTAGTAACTTGCTGTAAATAAAGATGTAATCAACTGACCTGTAGAAGGTGGTCTCATCGGGCGAGTTGTTGAACACCTGCAGGAACTGCGAACGCCGCAGGTGGTACATGAACTGCGGATACAAGCTGAAGTTCTCCGACAGCCGGAAACTGTTCGGATCGTCCTTGCCGTACTCGCCGAATTTCTGACACTACGGAAAAAAACAGTTACGAACAATTATGAAAAATCCTTGCTCATTTTTAAAGTTTACTTAATTTGCTTCAATATTTTTCGCGCGCCAAAGCGAAGCGATCGCTCGCGGTGCCCATATTTTTGAAGATATAAAACGACTGAACTGAATGAACTTATAAAAAGATCTTCGTTCGTAAAACTAGAAGATAACATCGCTAAATATCAGGCGAGTTGGAGATCAGTCGTAGATCTATCTTACGTAAAAAAAACACAAATATTCCATGAAAAATTCAATTCGATCCAAGCCAATTTTACATTTAAAAAAATGTTTGCGTTAATAATTTCGAAAAGATCGAACAAGACTTAAAGTGCCGTGCTTAAATTTGAAATCAATGCATTCAAATGGTTATATTTATATAGCTATAGCTACGCCCATGCTTGCGACTAATGCGAGCTAGTATGTCTGTTTAATAAGAAATAGATCTACATTTAAACTCGACTGATAGTATTCAAAGGTGTGAGTTGTGACCGAGGAGGGATCACGGCGATATAGATGATATCTATTCACTCTTAGTCTTGAAAATGATCTTCTCGAAAAGTTCTCATTGGTCAGACTACCATTGTTGGTTAGGGAAAAAAATTTGATTTTCTACTCTAAAACTACATGATCTCTGCAAAAAACTTTCTATGTCTCTCTTTCAGAAGTCACGAATGCTTTGTGCAAGAATATACAGTTTTAGAATACAGGCTACATAGTGTTTTAACAACAACAAAAAAAAATTGCTCCATCACTACTTAGAAAGTGCATCCCACCACCACAAGGTTGACTCACCAATCGGATGAGCATTCTGTCCAGCCAGCGCAGCACGTCAGGTGAGTCCTCGAGCTCGGCGCGGTAGACCACGAGCCTAGCCATCACCACCGCGCCCGCTTCCTGGTCGAAACCGGCAGAGATGTGATGGAGGTGAGCTGTTGCATCGCCCCAACTACATGAAGGGCAAATACAGGAGATCGGTAGTGCAGATCTAATAGTATAATAGTTTTTTTTTTTTGGAGAGGTTTGGTAAAAAGGGAAGAGTGAGTTGAAGTTGATAACAGGTAGCCGGCGCTAACGACATACACCAGCAAGTATAGTATAATAGTAAGAGCCTAGTAAAGGTGGTCAAAGAGGCCGTTTAACTTCAAATCCCAAGACGTGCACTGTCTTTACGCTCAAATAGTGAAGGAAAACACCGTGAAAATACGAAAAAAATGGCTTATACAAAAAAAACGTCGAATTAAGAACCTCCTCCTTTTTACAAGTCGGTTAAAAATAGATCTACATTTGAACGCCAACTTGCCATGGTAAACGACGTTGTTGACGATAAGAAAGCACATAGATGTAGAGGAAGAGTCGGCGCTTTCATAGTTCCGTAAGACATAATGAAATAGAAAGGTTTGTAGACATGGAGAGGCGTGTCTATTCGTCCCGTACTTACTTGCGTGCTATGGTAGTGACGCGCACACGACGTTGCCCGCTCGAGTGTTGGTACTGAGTAATGAGTTGCACACAGCCGCGTCCACCCTGCGGCACTGCGGCGTGTTGATTCACCACCTAGAATTTTAATAGATTATTAAATTCCTATGTGCTGCAGCATCGATATTGTATATACAAAATTGACTGTGCTTGCGAAAAAGAACCAAAAAAATTTTTACCACCTTTTAGAAGAGAATAAATTAAAAAATCTTTATTTTAACTTATGTTGTAGCATTACTTATTATGTATATATGTAATTATATACAGTGCATATAATGCAAATACGTAAAAAGAGGATATTATTTTTTTAAAACATCAAAATAAAACTCGGTAACAAATCTCAACTACTCTTAGATTTTAATTTTGTATGTGTCATGGAATCTGTGTCTACCAATCTATTACAATAATAATATTACACTGGCTGATATATAATTATTTTTAACCAAAATATGACCTTCATAAATCACATTTGGTGTTTACTTAGTTTAAATCAATTAACAGTCACAATAAAGTTATAGTTATAGTCTTATAATAGATAGATCTAGAAAAAAAAACATGACTAATAATTTTATTAGTCTAAAAATCTTAGATCAGAACTTATTTCATTTATTCGTATAAATAGAAACTTTTGAATCTGCTTAAAAAATACTGGATCAAAGTAAATGAAATATTATGGAGACATCTATGCATAATGTATAATTCTTGCAATTTGCAATCGGCTCACAAGTTAGTATTTACATTAATGAAGATGGTTAAAATAACTAAGTTTTTACAGAAGACATACTTGTTTGTGACGACATTATAAGCTTTTTTAAAATCTTAGTTACAATGCAATAAATATATTTAGTAAAAAAAATATATTTATTTTAAAGATTTCAGTAGCACCACAACTCAATTGTATTTCTTATAAAAAAAACATAAATAGTTTAAGTATATATAGCTTACCTCAAAGAATATTGCCATAGTAGTGCTAGGGTAGAAAGTGCACATTTTCCATTGACATGTGTTGCCCATGCCAACTTCCTGGTCTGACACATTTGGCCCCTTCACGTTTAAGGACACACATGAACCAATTGCACCAGAAACTAAAAACATAAATAACTTGTAAAACATGAAAAACAATCAAAATAAATGAGTAATAAGATGCAATCTTACTTTTCAACTCTCTGCTACATTTGACTTCTAAAGTCCCATTGAATGCCATCTTGTAATCCCCTTTTTGATCTTTAGCAAAGACCCTTTGGAATGTCTGTTTAAACAGGGAAGAATTGAACGAATCCCCCATCACCATATGGCCCCTACAAAATCACAAACAAAAATTTGACAAGTCAAAAGATACTTTAATGATTTACATTACATGATTCAAAATTCAGAGTAATTACTCACCCTGTAGAATTACAGCACTGTTTCATCTCCATCAAGCCAGTCTGGTCTAAGGCACATGAATAAATATCAATAGCATGACCATTCGTAGCTGACCTCAGAGACAGAGCTTCGTAATGTTTGATTGCCTTTTTCATATACTTGGCATTGTCTTTGTGAATGTCGTGATGGGAACGGATGGGCTGTTTCAGCTCATCATTGACAACCTGACCGGGGCCTTGTGAGCAAGGTCCCCCTAGGAACATCATGATACGAGCACCCGTATTGGGGTAAGTGACTTCTAGCAAGCCAACAGCAAGTGAAAGAGCAACACCACTGCTTCTCAATGGTCTTTTTCCCACACCCAAAGGCCATGGATCCCGTCCTAATTCTCCAAGTAAATCAGTTAGTGCCATGTCGCATTGTTTGACAGGTTGTAAGAACCGGTGTGCTGGTGGTTGATGGGCTGGTTGACCAGGTCGTGCTTGTTGAGGGTTAGGAGCATTGACACGACCGATGGCAAGTTGTTCCTGTATCTGTTTAGCTGTCAAATCTTTGGTGCCTTTGAATACATAGCACTTTGAAATACCTTCTGTGCCTGGAATGTATATTAATTTGATTAGGAAACAAGTATCTGTATTAAAAGAAAAACAAAATACCCGACTGCAGAAAAGCAGTTTTTGCAGTCTAACTTATGATATTGTTAGGCTTGATACACTGTTGAGTGTACGTTTTTTGTGAGAACGTATGTGTAAAATCACTGTACAAGATTATAAATTCTTTTTAATAAATCTAGTAAAACCACTTGTTTATTACGAAAAAATTCGTTGGAGGTTACGAAATAACAATTTTTTTTTATTTTTGTGAGAGATGTATTATTTTTGTTACAAAAAAATATAGTACTCTGGAAGTAAAGACAAATCTAAAGACACCTTGCACATCAAAATCGGTCACACCGTTTAGGCTGTAGGCGATCATATAGAAATAAACATACAATACACTCAAAAACTAACCCTCCTTCTTAAGCAGTCGGGCAAAAAACAGAAAAAACATGACCTAAAATTAATTATAATAGTGGTTTTTTATTGCTCTATAGTAAACATTGATTTGATTTGTAATATATAAGGTCATTGTTTTAGCATATATCATAGATCTTTTAACAGATATTCAAATTAAAGACTGTTGAGGCAACATTGTAAGTAGTTTGAAAATATCTGCATACTAAACTTGCTGTGATTATACCTATTTATTTCAATTAGATACTTTTTATGAAATGATTTACTGTTACAGAAAACTTGTTTCATAGTGGTACATATCCTGTCTTGCTTATATAATCTGAATAAGCTAATTTTAGTTAAATAGTGTATTGCTCCGTTTTAGCATGTGACAGGTGAATATAAAGTGTAGTGAATATGATTTTAACATGCATTTATAAGTAAGATGGATCATGTGCATGTATTTAATGAAGTTTGTAAATGATTTTTGTGCATTATTACTTTTGAACCTGTTTTTTACTCCATATTTGTTATTAAAAAATAAATCAATTAAAAAGTGTGATATTCCCATACAGAGTATGCTGCCTAGGATTATGTATGTATATTGTTTTTTTTTTTTTTAATTAACAGCCACTCAACTGATGTGAAACATCATTGTGATAATGATAGTGTAAATTTTATTACATGATTTTCTAAAAGAAATTTATCAGAGCTCAAACACCTCTTTTAATGTTATTATTTATGAGATATACATCTTTACCAAAATATTAGGTTGTGCAAGTATTGGGCTCAATTTTTAATACAAAAAAAGGTAAATATCTGTACAATGATAAATGAATTAAAATCATTAACTGTTACAAATATTTGATATCAAACTCACTTAATTCATGGATCTGTACCATACGTCCAAAGGTAATGAGGCCAACCAATGCATTCTGTGGCATCAAACTAAGAGAAGTCTGTAGGGAATCCTTCAAAGCTCCTAGCTCCTCTTCATCCATGCAAGTGTCTACCACCAGGAGGAAGATTGGAGGCATGGTTTGAGCACGAGTGATTGTGTACTCAATGGTCGAGAAGTTAGGGATCAATTCAGCTGGTTGGTGCTGCTCTGATATTGCTGCATATTGAGGCGGAAACTGGAATATTAAAAAAATATTAGTATGCTAATTCCATTTTTTATACCAAAATTAAATAAAAACAATATAAGCCATTTGATTAAGAAAAATAGTTTTTAAGCACTCCTATACAATACAATATATCCTACCCATCTAGTACATTTCCCTTCCATCTAACCCTCTAACCACTGTCACCCTGTAAGGAAAAACAGGTTTCTATGTATGTATATTTTAAACAACAACCGAAATAGTTTTTTTTCATAATTCATAACTCTCTATTTCTTGCAAAATAGGTGTACAAACATGTGGTCTTATGATAATAATTAAATCTGGCCCTCTATTTTTGCTGTCAAAGCATGCAAGTCGGTACGTGCAGTAGTTTTCACACATTGTGTGATTTGTGCATTTTCAAGTAGTAAAAATAATACTTCATAACAAAAACTGTAAGCAATCCCAAGCACTCAGTCAGTACACCCTGACCGGGATGTCAGTGAGGGACTTATCACGTCCATCTCAAATAAATTACAATGAGAAACTTAGCTAGAACTAGCTAAGTTTCTCATTGTTATTTTGCAACTTACCCTTTTTACTATATTTAATACATGAAAACGGCTTAATTAAGGTACAATTGCATACTTACAGGGTTTCTTTGAAAGCAGAAGTTGCAGACCCATAACTTGGCTCTGTAGTCGACCTGGCACATCGGATTTAATATCGCTCTGCAAGTATTGCGAGTACATAGCACGGGCTCATACTGTATCGGCGGCAGATCAGGCCGTTCCTTCAGCGGCTGGTACAGGCAGGCCAGTGGTACTACCAGCCTCGTAGTCTCGATTCTACTCGACGGCCACACGTTCCATGTGAACCGTACGCCATCCCGGTCCTCGTTCTGCTGAATAAACTCCTCATACGTGGCCATAGCGCCGATCTAAATATGAAACAACGTTAAAACACTATATTAGAAAACACTTGATATTAAAGAAATTATATCTTTTCCATTGATAGTATACAAACCAACAACACATCCGGACACTATAAATCAGCTACATACGATATTTTACAATATGTGTTTAAGAATTCATTCAGAAAAACATTATTTTCTCAATTTTACAAACGGGAGAGGCTGGCTGGCTGATTTGGCAAATGTCAAAAAACCATAGATCCATCAGCTGTCATTCCAGCCACGTCATTTCTAACAACATTTTTCGAATTTGACACAAATATTTATTAAAACAGTTAATAAATGATCATGATCATAGAAAAATATAGATTTTAATTTTGATTTGTTGGAAAATAGAATTCATAAATAGATTTAATTAAATAAATATGTTATCATAGACTGCAGGTTATATGTAATTTACTCGTTACTCTCTTATCTATGATCAATAAAAAAAGACCAGGAGCGTCTTTCTCTGTGGAAATACGTTCCACATTACGCACAGTAATAATATCACCAATTGAATTTATATTAAATTTGTTAATCAATATTAACTAGTTTACCGTTTATGAGTCCATAATAGCACCAAGTTATCTAAAAATAGGTTACTAATAATGGCGAGTTAGTTTTTCTTATTTTAAATAATATATAAAAATATAAACAAATAGATGAAATAAAAAGTAAGGTGAGGTGATGTGAGTAATGAAACGTTGAATGAATTATTTTTTTATTTTCAGGACATTGTAAATTATTTCAAATTATGGACATTATTTGTAAAATATATTGTGTTTTATGATAAAACATCGAACTATTTGTTAATAATTAGTGAACTCCAAATTAAAGACATGTCATTGCTTTGTTTTAAGAGCAGGAAGTTTACGCCAAAAAGTGCGACTGCGCACTGGCCAAATTAGTAGTGTGAAAGAAAATGGCGATCAGCGAAAGGCGTCCAGAGTTAACGTGATGAAAAACATTGTTAAAAGCTCAATTACATAGTGTTATAGTTATTAATTGTGTCAGATGTAGATTAATTAAGTGTTAATGAATAGTGATTGTGTATAAAAATGGCTGCGAACATGTACAGAGTCGGCGGTAAGTGGCAATAATTGGTTATTTTTGTTGTAGCTTCGCCGGTTCACCGCCAGCCGACTAGCGGTGCTTTGCTTTGATTGTCGTACCTTCATTAATTGTTCACATTAATTAGTCTATCAATAAAATATATCCCAATAAATAAATTTTGGAGGGAAACAAGGGAATTATTACGAAGTGTCTGGAAGATCAATGCGAAAAAATGTAATGTATCTTACCAAATTTTGTCAAATAGGACATTAGCATTTGCATCTAGGTATCATTGTATCAGCTTGCGTATCTGTGAACGGTGGCTTCATGTGAAGCGCTCTCGGGCGATAGAGTTTAGGATTATCAAGAGTTGTTTTGTGCGATTATGATGGTTTTGACGTGAGGTTTTAGGTTATATTCAATGTTGTCAAATTGTTTTGGTGCAAGTTTCTGGTGGTTGGACGTAGTTGATAGTTTTTTTTTTTTTGATATTCGCAGCTAGGCCAACCAGGTTCACTAATATAACAAATCGTAAAGGCAAAACATAACTTCTTTGCGTTAACAAATGTACCAGGGTCTTCCTTGAATAGATGCCTCGTGCGACGCGCTATGTGACTCTCGCGTCGAATGCTAATTAGCTGTTCCCTAAACACAACTTCCTATTTATGGCCTACCCATTCATAGACATTGTTCAGTGTTCTTTATTTGTAAATCTATGATAGTCTAAAAGAAGTACCTATAACAACATAATATTCATACTTTAATTTGATTAACTGGTGTAAAATACATTTAGTTTTAAATGCATTTTCTTAATTATTAAATTAGTAGGTATTTTATAACTTCAATATTAGGTACAGTGAACATGTTATAAGTTATCATATCCACAAAATTTCTTACATGTTTTGTTCATATGATTTTCTAGTCTATATGTGGTCACAAGGTAAATTATTCCCAGGTTTGAAGTTTAATTATTTATTAATAAAGTTCAAACCTGGGAATTAAAGAGATACAGTAAATCTGGGGGCACGGCCGTGCCCCCGCCATGTGAGCAAGCGGGTGCGTATGGCCGGGACTATCTTTTCTCATAAAAATGAGTAAAAGTTATGCTTCAAACTCTATAAAGCAAGCCTTCCATCTCGTATGTTATCGTTTACACCATTTAATTATCAACATTTTCATCTCCTCAAATAACTAAGTAAAATAATACACTTATCTGTAGTTAGCGATTCCTGTGACTCTTATCTTTAGGCAAATAAAAATATTCTGATTTATTACCTACTAGATGGAACTCAAGGTTATTGATTTGGCAAGTAAATTAACTTCATTTTACATTGTAATTTTTAATATCTTTAATCAACGAGGTACTCATCAAATTCATCAATTGAAACATATGATCATACTATGACAAAATATAAAACAGACTACATTACCTTATTACCTTTTACATTACTATATTACCTTAACTGATTGACTGAATAAAAACAATCAAAAATATCCAAGATTGATGAAAGTCTAAAGATAATAATTACAATTGTCTAAGAACAAGCATATTGCCAACTAGAAGTGTTACAAGCATTGTAGCAGAATTTAATAGCATTGATAATTTTGCCAACTATGTACCACCTTTATATTTTGATGTATTGCTTTGAGATATCCAGAAAACAAAATCCTGTCCCCAAACTAAGCATATTTATTATGCTTATGCTGTATAGCAAATACCTTCTGTGTACTAATGATTATTGATCATACTATGGTCAATACAGAAACTTGTTAATAGAAGTTTTACGCCTTAACATGTTTTGTCAAGATTGGTTCAGTTACATCTAATGCAGGCTTATATTGTCCAGTGTCTATAACACACAAAACATGAAACTGAGTAATATCTATGAAATTCGTGTTTTGGTATGGTATTGTTGTATTTTTTATTAAAGAACTTTAAAAAAAAGTTTTATGGAACTGAAAGTAGGGATATTTTTTTTATTCTATGAATGTTCTTCAAATTATCTGACAGTTCTGGAAAGTTTTTAAAATTTATTTTTGTGTTGGATTTCATAGGTATGATTTCGCATATTTTTTTTTAGTACATTTTGTTTCTGGTTTTTAATGCAATCTCTAAATATGAAATTATTTAAAGAGTGGGTTGTTAAAATTAAAGTTGGTTGTGTCAATAGACTTTAATACTTGTTAGTTCAATGGCCTATTTGTCTACACTACTTAGAAAAATAAACAAAAATAAAACCGGCCAAGTGCGAGTCGGACTCGCGCACGAAGGATTCCGTACCATTATCTGTAAAAACGGCAAAAAAATAATGTCTGTTGTTTGGGACCCCCTCTTAAATATAAATTTTAATTTAATTTAATTATTTATATTTAAAGTGAATAATACATATAATTCAATATTCTGTGAGTATTTCAAAACATCTACCTGTTTCCGTTATCAATATTGAGCAAAAAAAAACACGTTTGTTGTATGGGAGCACCCTTAAATATTTATTTTATTCTGTTTTTAGTATTTGTTGTTATAGCGGCAATAGAAATACATTTCAACTCTCTAACTGTTTCGGTTCATGAGATACAGCCTGGTGACAGACGGACGGACGGACAGACAACAAAGGACGGACGGACGGACAGACAACAAAGTCGCAGTAATAGGGTCCCGTTTTACTCTTTGGATACAGAACCCTAAAAAATTAAAACCAAAGAAAGCTTTATTATGCTGTAATAATTTTGCTAAATAAATAATGTAATAATAATAATAAGCCTTTATTCAGACACAAAATAAATATGTTATTTAAGTTTATATTAATATTGTAACTCTGATGAGTCGGCAACTTGGTCTGTTTGCCCAACTTTGGCACAGGCCTCCTCCATATCTTTCCATTCTTTTCTATCTTGTGCTGCCCTAGTCCATGTATTTCCTGCTGTAGCTTTAATATTGTCTTCCCATCTTCGAAACTGTCTTACATGTTTCCTTTTTGAGTTTCTGGGATACCAAAACATAACAGTTCTATTCCTCTTATGATGTTGCCTGTCCATTTCCACTTCAGTTTCCGTATTCTTGATGTTACATCTTTTTTGTAAACCCTCCAATTTCCACACTTAAATATATAATGTAAAATGTGTTAAAATTAGTTTTTTTAAATTTAAATAAGTGGCCAAGACCATGTCGAGACACGCATACAGCAGGATTCCATAGCTGATTATGTATTCTAAAAGAAAACTGCTTAGCGAGTATTGTTTGTTTATACAACTTTGCAAAAAGGTCAATACCCTACCTCTGTACTATAATTCATCATCATCATCATCTCAGCCATAAGAAGTCCACTGCTGGACATAGGCCTCCCCCATGGATTTCCAAAGAGACCGATTGGAAGCGGCTTGCATCCAGCGTCTTCCCGCCACTTGTATGAGGTCATCTGTCCATCTCGTAGCTGGTCTTCCTATGCTGCACTGGCCGGTACGTGGTCTCCACTCGAGAACCTTTCGGCCCCATCGACTATGTATTATAATTGCTTAAGTTTATTATATAGGGTGACTGTTTGAACATTAGCTTGATGATGTTCAGTACTTGATTCTCATTCCAAATAATCAAACAAAATAAGTATATTTATCACAATATATCGAAAAATTGTAATCACAGTGTTAAAACTATTTTCATTGTGTTTGATATGGTTAATCATAAATTTCTAGGCTTAATAGTTTTGAAATGCAGGGGCTATTTTTTCGCCTTTGCCAAGCTATATCTCGCACACACATCTAAGAAAAAAATATTATATGTTAACCTTACTATCATTCTAAGACACCTATTCAATGATATGCCACACAATGGGGTGGGGCTGGAAAAAAAAACATCCCTTTTTATGTGTGTTTATATCTTCATACATATTTTTAATTTTTTACCCAACTGTGTAAGAAGGATGATTATGTTTTTCAAATATATATGTATGTTGGATGTTTCTATATGACCACCTACAGCCTAAAAGGCTTGACCAATTTTGATGTGTGAGGTGTCATTAGTCATTAGATTAATCTTAACTCCCCAAGTGTCGGGCTATATTTTTTTATGGTAATAATGCTTTTTCATGGAGTCCAATTAACAGTTTTGTAATAAATTATTTTACTCAAATTATTCTAAAGAATGCGCATTTATAACCTTTTACAGTGATTTTATGTATACTTTCTCACAAAAACCTACATTTAACAGCATATCAAGCATAACAAAGTCGTAAGTTAGACTGCAAAAACTGCTTTTTGGTAGTTGAGTTTTTTTTTTTAATATTAGATACTCATTTGAAATCAAATCAATAGGTGCATAATATGTACACAAAGTGCAGCCAGCTGATAAAATACTGTCGCAATATTTGTTGCTGCTCTCTTTCACTCTCACAGAGCCTAACCTAATGGTATACACTTGTTTGATTAAGCTGTTAAACCTACAATATTTTTCCTTGTTTCAAACTTGACCTTAAATGACCTGTGATGTGAAAAACCACCTAAGTAAATTTTTAATACATTATTTATTTATTCAATTTTAATCAACATGCTTGTTAAATTACTATACACAAGTATATTTCATTTAACAAGTAGAAACGACTTGCCCAACGTAACATCAAATCCTATGACTCTGTTCGCTGATGATAGCACAGTCTTGTTCTTAGATGATAAATGCAATAATGACGAAATTAGTACAACATTGACATCAATAATAGAATGGCTTAGAAATAATAATTTAAAAATAAATATGGACAAAACTCATGTAATGAATTTTAAACTGAGACATACAGAAACTGACAAACTTAACATTGACTTTCAAGGTAATAATATTAAGGAAATAAATTCAACCAAATTCCTAGGATTAATTATTGACAACAAGTTAAATTGGAAATTACATATTGACAATGTCACTAAAAGACTGTACTCTGCCTCGTACTCTCTGTCTAAACTAAGAAATGTCGTAAATATACATACATTAGTTACAGCCTACCATGCACATGCAGGGTCAATCATGCGGTATGGAATAATGTTTTGGGGAAACTCTACCGATAAGCAAAAGGTCTTCAAAGCTCAAAAAAGGTGCCTTCGAGCAATGTTAGGATTAAAACAGAGGCAATCATGTAAAACTCATTTTAAAAAACTAAAGATACTAACAATGCCTTCAACTTATATATTAGAGATTGCAGTATTTGCCAAATCCTACCCAAACCTGTTTAAACATAAAGATGGTGGTAGATACAATGAAGGTAAACTATGGTTCCATAATGCTAAAACAAAACATTTACACACAAGTGTCTTCTGCATGATACCATTAATTTTTAATAAGATTCCTAGCGAAATAAGGGTTGAGAGTGACATCAACCTATTTAAAACAGCTTTAACCAATTTATTGATGGATAAGGTATATTACAGTATTGACGAATTTCTAATCGACAAAGATCTTAAACCACAGACCATGAATTTAATTTAAGTAGTTCCTGTTGTTTTACTGTTAAATTAGTGTTGTTTTCTGTAATATAAAATAATCTGCCATTTTTTTATAGAAAATTTGACATACTTCCAATATTCATTAACATCCATAACAATGTGACATTTCATTTAATTGACATCGACTATATTAATTGATTTAACGTTTATTCAAATCTTATGATGTATGTGTTTTGCTTGTTTGTATGTCATGATCAATTAATGTATTGTTTACTATTTTAAAGCTAAATCTACTAAACTTAATACCTACTTGCACGCTTTTACAGCAAAAATAGAGGGCCAGATGTAATTATTATCATAAGACCACATGTTTGTACACCTATTTTGCAAGAAATAAAGAATTATGAATTATGAAAAAACCTTACTATGTCAATTTTACAAGAATCAAAATATTTTGTGTTGTGGATATTTGTCTCTTCCACTGACCAAGTTATAATAATAAGAATTTCACTTAATAGCTATGTAACACTCAAGTTAATCCTTTAACTGCTTGAGATGGTTTCTTACAACAATGGTTTTTCATGTCCATTCAGCCTATGTCGGATTTACACAATAAACAAGGCCGTAGGAAGGGAGGTTTGGGGTTCATAATATTATATATATGAAGTCACACTTCTGTTACATCATACTATTAATGTCTTCTATGCTTCTCTGTATTATTTTTTAATAATACACATTTACAATACAATACAATTAATCACATTACAAT
Organism: Lycia hirtaria; assembly: GCA_947563715.1. Lineage (NCBI taxonomy): Eukaryota > Metazoa > Arthropoda > Insecta > Lepidoptera > Geometridae > Lycia > Lycia hirtaria. The sequence continues at coordinate 11,693,067 of OX387385.1, forward strand.
GCTATTTGAAATTAAAAAAAATACAAACCATTCAGCGGCTAAGTTACTATTTCCTTTAGTCCCTTTGAAGGATCTACACTCTACAGAGACAAAAAAGACACTAAAGGTATTCGTATAATTGCATAAATAGGTAAACTTAAAAACCTCCGACAAAATTGGTCCATTTGTTTGAATTGAAAGCTATAATGATACAAACAGACACACAGATACACACATCAAGCTTATAAAACACCTCGTTTTTGGTCTTTTAAAAAGACATATTGATGTTTAGGGGTAAAAACCAGTTCTCTCTTTTTGTATGGTCAAACACGCTTGAAACGATTCTACAATAAGTACGTATTTATGCAAATATTCGCAAGAATAAAATTCTTATCATGTGCAAATCACTTGAATTAAATAAGACACCCAAATTTTTATTTCTTGCCATATAACCTTCAATGATGTGAAAGTGAGTTCAATGACCCCTTAGTAAGCCTAGTAGTAACATACCTTACATCTAGTTCTTGTATAATAGTTGATACATAGATATACCTAAATGGATTAAGCATTTAATTGCTAAGATTAAGTAGAATTGTATTACATAACCTTAAACAGTAGTCATAGCCATTTGATGACTTACATATTTGGCGCTATGTTAGTTATAAATTCCCAATATGTACATATTATATGCATAAATAAATAAAGCTAATATCAATGAACTTTATCATCACAAGCACATTTTTGTCCACTGCTGGATAATTTGTCTATCTCTTTGGATACCCAGCCCATCCATATTACTCTTCATTGGTGACTCAAAATTGTCTTTCAGAAGTTAGGATCCCTAGGTAAACGTGTTTTAACTCTAAATGTAAAATGTTTTTGTGATTTTTTAGAGTTCCGTAGTTAAACGGTTATTAAACGGCTAAACGGTTGACTTTGGAGATATGAAAATATTCATGCTAGTAAAATACATTATGAAATTAAAAGGAAAACTATCACAGCTAAGTAGGTTTTACAAGTTATCGAGTTATAGTTGATAAAATAATTACTTAGACAAGTCAAAAATGATTTTTTCGTTTATATTATCATAAGTCAACGTAATATGATTCGTAATATCAAACAAGATACCCTGTTTTAAGATAACATAAATTATGATATGTAACTACGGAACCCTACATTGCGCGTGGCACGACACGCACTTGGCCATTTATTAAGTAGGTAAGGTTTTTAAAGCATTTTAAGGACTGATTGTATGACTTTATTCAATTCTTAGAAAATCAGTCCTAAAATATTGAAATCATTTTTTTCAATAAGTAAGTACCTGGGTAAGTGGCTATTTAAAAAAATAATTTCAATATTTTAGCGATTGATGCAGTTTTTTATAGAAAAAGTTTTTTAAATGGGCTGGCGACGCCCTTGGGCGATGGTAGGGTTGATAAGAGTTACAGTTACTTCGCGCTCGTACTATACGAGTACAACATAACAAAAACAATCATCAAATACAAATCTATGTCACTCAGGAGGAGAATTATACTCATATGCTAGAAAAAACATTAGCCTTCCTTTTGAGCAGTCGTGTAAATAGATCCACACTTCGTCCACGGTTTCGTGAGTCGACATCTGTGACATCCACGGCAGCATTTTGAATAATTATAGTTTAAAAAACTGAAGCAACCGACTTCTCATGGATGCTATTGTCAGAACTGGACCAAATTGAAGTGGGACCACACCAGCTTTCAAATAAAAAAATAATCATCAAAATCGTTTCACCCAGTCGAAAGTTACGAGGTAACGAACATAAAAATAAAGCCGGCCAAGTCCGAGTCGAACTCGCCCACGAAGGGTTCCGTACTATCTATTATCTATATTATCTATAAAAACGGCAAAAAATCACGTTTGTTGTATGGGAGCTCCCCTTAAATATTGATTTTATTTTAATTTAATTATGTATTTATTTTTCAAGTGAATAATATAACTCAATATTCAGTGAATATTTCAAGCGACTACCTGTTGCCGTTATCAATATCGAGCAAAAACAAGCAAAAAAATCACGCTGTATGGGAGCACCCATAAATATTTATTTTATTCTGTTTTTTAGTATTTGTTGTTATAGCGACAACAGAAATACATCATCTGTGAAAATTTCAACTCTCTAACTATCACGGTTCATGAGATACAGCCTGGTGACGGACGGACGGACAGACAGCGGAGTCTCAGTAATAGGGTCCCGTTTTTACCCTTTAGGTACGGAACCCTAAAAAACAGTCGAATTGAGAATCTCCTCCTTTTTTTAAGTCCGACATGCAGCATAGTCCGACTCGCTCGCGCTTACCAACGTTTTTACCCGACTGCGTAAGGAGGTTTATTAAAGATATGAGTGAATGTATTTTAAAAAATCGTTTAGGAATCTAGAAAACAACTTCACAAATCACTTTTCACTTTTTTAAACTATCACGGTCATTCATTAAAGCACTATTAATGTGTCCAAAAGAAAATATGCAGCGATATTGTGAGTGTGTTTTGTCGGGACTATCAATCGAGTTAGAGTGCCAGTGATAACGCTCTTCGCAGTAAAATACAAAGAAAGAGGGTAGACAGATATGTCTGCTTTTAACCGTATCATCCACCCGCATTCTTCAGTCGCCCGAGAACATGGTGCATGTAACTGTGCCGAAATATCGGGAGCTCAAAATTAGCGTGAACCACGGTAAATATCCCGTTAATAATAATAGTGCTTTAACTTCACAAATATTTCAATTTGATCCAAGTAAATTGTCGTACATAATAATTTTTTTTTAATTTATTAAGGTAAAAATGGTTTTTATGTATAAAAATTAATTTTGATCAAATTGTTTTTTTTATTTAGTAATAGGTGATGATGATAATAATAAAATATAGCCTATGTCCTTCTCCAGAAATTCTGTGCCAAATTTCATAGCTATTGGTTCAACCATTTATCCGTGAAGAGGTAACAAACATACAGAGAGACAGACGACAGACAGAGTTACTTTCGCTGTTATAATATTAGGATTAGTATGACTGACCTCACAGTTGGTAGTATGTCTGTCATCTAAACTATAGGCCGTGGATTCGAGCCCCACCTAGGACAAATATTTCTGTGATTCATGGTCGATTGTTCTGTTCCTGGGTGTCCTTATACGAGTATAATAAATACATAATAAAATTCTTTAGAAAAAATAATAATATAAGTACATATTATGTATTCTGTAAGCTATCTGGTCCTCTAGATAGGACGGTGTGAAAATGTCCACCACTACGATAGTCGTCGTGACCCCACCCACCCGAACCTTCGTTCATTAAATACCAGTATTTTAACCTAAAAATAAAAAAAAACGAATGTTACAATTGACACATGTTTGCCAGCGAATTTCACAACTTGCGCCGTCATAAACGCGAAATAACTCGGTTCACTTGTGAATGATACAAAATTCAACGTAACTATGGCCAACCTGACAGCTCCATTGAACGCCGAGGGCAATTGGGTATGTAAAGAAAAATGTAACATATGCTGATTCCAAAACCATTTCGAGATTATATGTCTATAAACCATATTTTTTTATTTAGGGCACATAAAATGATGAGATCGCGCAAATTTTAGCGAAAATATAAAAAATATTTGACCTTCAGTCGACCTCTAAAATGTAAAATGAAATGTAGTTTAGTTAGTAAAAAAAGATGAAACTGACAGCATTGGCAACATAACAAGGGAGACAATATCTCTATGACAACTGTCATACCAAAATAAATAAACAAAGAAAATAATTATTTTGTGTGTTTGGTGCTCTGCTACCCTATTCATTTGTATTAAATTAATTCTGTTCATTATCTTTACGACGACTTTGCTTTCCTACCGTTTTGATTGATACTGCATTTACGTTGACCACTGCTTTGTTATAAGGAACTGTTTGCCTACTGATTGGATAAATTATGGATAATTTTGTACGTGCCGACTCTGCTAACTTACTTAAGGTTGAGAATCTTATCATTCTGGAGTTCATCTCAACTAGCGACAAGAACAATATCGCAAAAATCCGAGGAGCTAAAGAGCTAAAACTTATGAACAATGCCAGGATATGAAATAAAAGTGATTGACAGTACATAACTTCTTTTTTGAAATGATTTTATTGTGTTTAATTATATACCAATTTCATTGTAATTATATAAGGGATTATTTTATTTACATTATTTATTTTATTCTGGTTCCTTTTTCTGGTTCATTGTACTGCAGCATCAATGCTTCGCCCAGGAACATATTCTACGTTAACTTGTTCACACCAGTCTTTTAAAGGTTTCCTTTACTTGAAAAAAACAGTTTATTAGGATTTTTGGCACGAAAGTCGAAACATTTCACAGTTGTAGTTTCTGAATAATATTGTGAATTTGTTTCATTTCAATGCGCAAACACAATCGCGAAGACCTTAGAAAACATTAATTAATTACAACGAGCTCAATATTAATTATTCTTTTTTTCATTCTTTATGTTTACACAACGTATTTGTTTTTTCAAAACACAACAAAAACCGATGATCTCTTGTATCAGTCAGAGACAAAGACGAATATAGGTACATGTCACTGTCAAGTTGACGTATATGTATTTTTTAGTTCATGTTGGCTATCACAACATCTTATTCAGTAGGTACGATGACGTCATCCTTCCTACTGACGATTTTATCTTTAAAAAAATATTAAAAAATAAGTACTGAACAGAATAAAAATATATTGAAATTAGTTTTTCTAAATGATCCATTCTATCATATAAAAATATAAAAAAAATACCAAAAAAAAACTTTACATACCCAATTGCAATTCTGGCGCGGTGAAAGCGGACCCGTGCTTAAGTACCTTCGAACAATACGCAGGCTGATCCTCTGGTCTCGACCCTACTATTGGATGAGAATTATTTATTACGTATTCTAGTCTGCAAAACATCTTTTTAACAAACCCGAGATTGTGTGTCTTCTATTGTTTAGCGTTTTTCTTTATGTAAATGTAATGAGACGAGCAAATCGTTAGGCTGGTGGTGCGCTGTGTACTCGGTCAATCCAAATCACCCAAAATTTATTAGTTAAAATCTGTTGCTTGTTTTCTGTGATATTGAATTTCATCATGCGTGACATCAATAGCCCTTCAATCCTACACCAATATAGGCACAATATGCCTATCTATTGTGCCTATCTATATAATCATTTATGTAAAATTAATCAAATTACCTCAGACTAGTGATGTTCTAAAGATAATCCAAATACTCAAATATACTACAGATTTGATGTGTATCCAGCATGCAGCATTACGACATTGAATAGCAATAGACAAACACCAGCACTTTGGTCACACGTCGCGTCAATGATTAGAGATAAATTATTAAATAACCATAGAAGATTCTCACATAATTCCACATGCGCCATTCTCCATGCACACTATTATTTGTCTTTTGAGTCACTGGTAAAGGCGGTACTTCCCGGGGTGAATTCTGCGAAGGAGTTCTTTCACTTTTTACTAAAGGATTCTTGTCTTATATACTTACTTGCCTATAATATACAGTAATATAATAAATACGTGAGGTTTGATATTATAGCCATTTTTATAGTTGCTAAGATATCGCAAGCTCTGGCGAAATAGTATCTCTATAAATTAAAATCGGACAAATACGAGTCAGACTCGCCCACCGAGGGTTCCGCCCAAACTAGATAAAAGAACTACCGGGCGAAGCTAGTCATTGATAAAAGTTTTTTTTTTTTTTTTGTCATAATCCCAAAAATTACAGATTGTAAAAATAATTAAAAACTAGTTTTATGATACGGTTAACTCACTTTTCGGATTTTGTCCTTTATGTGTACTAAAAGTCAATGCTTCTTGCCAAATGTTCTAGGTCAACGGGAAGTACCCTATGTTTTGTTTCCTTTGTTTTGAAATATGCTGTTTTTGCGACATATACGTCTGTAACTTTTTTTACAATAACCGAGAAGTATGATTTTTTTTACAGCTGCAAGGGACTACAGATCTGCGTACATTTTGTGTTTAATTTTAATATATTTCCGTTAATACATTTGTCATACACATTTTCACATGCAAGGTAAATTATATAAATTAATTAAATAAATTACAAAGTCACAATACAAAATTAAATAGAAAATTACAAAAAATGACAATAATAATAATAATACACTTAGAAACACACTAATACACTAAGAAACACACTAATACACTAAGAATGCTAAACAGGTTCCGCCGTGGTCACCTTCCCTCGTCCGAAAGTGCCCATTTGCGTACATTGTTTTAATTTCAACTTGATACCTCCACGCGGTCCCGAGATAGGTCTTGACAGACGGACAACAAAGCGATCCTAAAAGGGTTCCGTTTTTTCTTATTGCAGTACGGAACCTCAAAAATCGCGAAATTATCAAGAAATACTGAAATACGTTTTTTCTGTAATAGAACCCTGGGACGACTGCTATTTACCTCGAACACATTTGTGTCTTTGGATCAGATAAATCCTTTTGTTACTTCATTGGAGTAAATGTAAGGATACTTCGCATCGAAACAAAAATTATTATCGGGCCCTAAACGAAACCGAGCGCAGAATTTTATGCAAATTCAATGGTCTACGATTGACCCCAAGTTGTTTGTTTACGAATCAAATCGTATCAAGAAAGAACATTCCATTAATCCGGATGTGCCGCACATATGATGATCTGAGTGATATAAGTGACATAGATTCATGTAGTTTTCCGTCGTTTAAATTTGAAATCAATAAGCTAGTTAAATAAATTGTTCTTTTATATTTTGTTACTCATACATATTGCTACGAATACTCACTTACCTTAACCAATCAAATAAAATTTACCTTAACTAAGCTGTGTACTGTTGTAATTGGATTTTAGGTTCACAATGTTTTGCCGGTTGAGCTTATTGTATATTATATAGCCTAATATTTGTAACTGTACCTATATTAATAAAATAAAATAAAAAATATTGTATTGAAATGATACGAAACGAAACTGCCATTCCGTGCAGTGACATCACTTATGACACTCGGATTTTGCCGGTCGACGCTCCTACAATCTTCACGTTTGCTTTTTTATCCTATTATTTATTTAACAACCGCTAACACTGGTGTGTTTGAACTCGTAGCCGTTTCTATGAATGGAGGTTCCACAAAAGGCAAATAATAGTAAGCTTATGGTCACGGTTACCCAAAGAATGTCATAAAGTCACTGCGAAGACGTAAACATAGCAAAGCACCTAGTGTTTATGTGATAATATGTATAAGCAGCATCGACTCGCACATCTGTACTGTGGTTGCTGGTGAATACAGAAAATAATTTTAAACGAAGATTGACTAGATATCTTCTAAGCAACCTTTTTTTGGTACCATTGATATGTAGTTGGAAAGACGAATTTCAAACGAAAAGTGAATGCGTCTTCTGGGCAATCATGGTTCTACATCGTCCACTTTTCTTCGGTAAACGTAAAAAAAAAAGATTGCAAAAGCGGATATTAAGGCGACGCTTACCCACAAAAGCAGCAAAAAACAGCTTTTTGAATATTTACAAAAAATATTTGTAAATTAATAGAATTCAAACTCAAATTTTTAGTATGTAAAATGTTAGTCTGTTGGCTAGGGTTCTCCTAGTACAAAAACACGATTGCTGAAAAATTTCTCGATAGCATTATTTTTAGAAAAATATGCCATTTTATTTATTTTTTAAATTGATCTCAAACCACCAACACCAAACTTACCATGTTAAGTAGCTATTAAATTTTTTAACGTTCTACTAGCATACATTTTGATACGTTTAGTGCACTATTTTATAGTAATTTATTTTACAACAATTTTGCTTGCGCGCGCCCCTGGACGGCTACTCCTGTCCTGCGGCGCGCGGCGCGGGGCGGCGTCGTACGTACTTCTGTGCTACGTAAATGAAAACACCGCGCTCAAGAAGTTCAGGCTGAGGTAGCGTAAAATACCTAAAGTTTTGGGGAAGCTTCGCCTTAAGACAGGTAGTTCACGCAAGTAGGTTCTTTTTCGAGGTCAGCGAACGTCGGGGTAGTATTGATATTGGCGTCATGTCTGTTCTCATCAAGTTAGATTCCTGCTGAACTCTTTCTCTGACCATGGAGGCCGCCTTAGTGGCGTCTAGTCTAGTATACTAGATTCTTATGACGAACTGCTACTGGCTTCGTATTATTTTCTTGACTAAAACAATTAACCCTAAATAAGGTCTCTGATTCCAGCATCTGAACGTATGTACCTAATAAAAACTTCTCGGACCGATAGTTTTTTCGATTTATTCGCCAGTCTCATCCAGGCCGTTTATCTGGATCAGCTTCTAGGCGGTCTGCCCGCGTAAACGTTTCACTATTAAATAAGCTAGTTTATTTTACATATCCTTAATGTTGTTAAGATTACGAAACCTATAACACTTGCATCAGACGCCTGTACCTACTTGAAACGTTTTCATAATTATCTCACAAGTATTACCTACCTGTCTATTGTTTTTAACCAATGACCATTTAACCAGCATACGCTATCAATAAATTATGCGCATTTTTAACAACCGCGTGGAATCTGACCAAGGAGTGAATTGAATTCAATCATTCCACGGCCTCCCGTGATGACGTGTCCAGGCTAAATTTACTATACACTTACTTATTGACACGTTCCAAAAATACACTTCTTGGCAAAACTGAACGGGCGTTAACATCGCTATCAGCCGCATAATGCCCCAACTTACACACATTCATAATTATACTCTCTAGGTAAATGTATAGACGTACCCGCCACTCACACATGCAGGGAACCATTAAACGCTGTGACTATTGCCTAATCTGTGCTGATTGGTCTGGTACAATAGGTATAGTCGTAGCGACCGCAGTGGCGGCATCAGCAGTGGGCCTATTGGTGGTACTCTCATAAATGCCAGGTAGCGTCACTCGCATGTCGCCGGCTGGGTATTTGGCGTATACAGATATACACTTAAGTAAAATGCCGTGACTGATCTTTTGTCGGGATGAAATTGTATGAATAATTTTCATAGTTATCACACTCGTTATTTTATATTCTTAAGATTAAGTAGGTAAAATTAGTATGAATGTGTTGGTTACTTTCATATAGTTCACTTATAATGTGTATGTCGTCCCTGGATCGTTGAATCCACCTGTTAGCCGAAGGGCTAGGCCGACTGATATTCGATTGACCCGGTTAACAGCGTTCGACGAGTTGGCTGGGTGAAAAAAAAAACTTAATAAACAGCTGGAGCGTAAAAAGTTTGCTTCTTTACAAAAAAAAACAATAATAAGGTTCATAAACTCAAATTCAAACCCTCAACAAAAAACCGGCTGAACCGAGTTTTGAATAAACAGCTAAGAATACTATCGATGAAATCCTCTTTAAAACAAAAAAAAATGATCCATCCGTTTGAGAGCTACGATGCCACAGACAGACACATATACACAGATACACACGTCACACTTATAACACCCCTCTTTTTGAGTCGGGGGTTAAAAAATAACCAGAATCTCATTGACTACTATTTGCTTTCAATGGTTTCTATTCATGTCTTCCAACAAAAGATCTTAACATCGTTTATTCCTCTCTTTGGGCTTTAAACGTTCGTTCGACGGTAGGACTAGGCGATCTACTCCGCCTAGCCGTTCGACTTGTGGGCGGATTCATCTATCCGGTAGCGACATGTACACAGTATATATCCGAAGGTATTAGTTTAGGTTAATCAATCAATACGACGTATAGCCGATGGTATCAAGGTCACTTCGTGTCTCCTACACAAAGTGTACGAATGGAAAATCTATTATGATACTGGTATCAGATAATCTCTATACAAACATTAACCGCCAAGATGATTTGGCACTTTCAGTAATTGATTTTATTAGTTTGTTACCTATTTCACTATTATGACATATATGTCCATATATGTCATAATAGTGAACGATTTATCGAACAAGAAATATTTTGTTCTATTAGGCCTTGTGGCTCAGATGGTAGTGTGTCTACGTCTACCTGCTGAACTGAAAGGTCGTGGGTTCGATCCCCACCCAGGGCAAACATTTGTGTGATGAGCATGGATGTTTGTTCTGTGTCTGGGTGTTTCTATGTATCTTATGTATATATTTACAAAAAAAAAAAAGTATATATGTATTCTATCAGCCATCTAGTTCCATAGTAGCTTTGCTTAGTTTGGGCTAGATGGTGTTGTGTGAAATGTCCACAAATATTTATTTATTATTATTTAATATGTAATATTAGTAGTACAACATTGCAGGTCCATAGATCTATGTGATCCGTTTATCCGTATCTTCTTTGTTTGCAACTAAATTGAGGCTAATATTTAGGTACAGATTCCTTTTTTGGGGTCGGGACACCAGGATATGGTACTACTATTTCGACTGAATTGAAACGGAAACATGAGTAACAGCTTTGTTGGGAGAAGTGTGTCTTAATGGTGAGGGCTCAGGCATGTATCTCTGGAGATCCCGTTCTTTTAGCGCTAAAATTGGCCTCTCGAGGATATAATCCCACACGTCGCGGCCCCACCTACCAAAACTACACATATGTATTTCCCTCTTTAGTTATTTAGCTAACCAAATTAAATATATTTACAAAGACACCAACTGCCGAGGCTACACTGAGGACTCCTTATACAGGTATAGATAAGCTGACTAATAGACAACGAACAACCTAGACTAGACTGATGGTCCTGAAGACATACTGATGAAATTTGGAGGGAATTGGAGGGTCATCCAAAGGATTTCTCTATCTATTCATCATGTATCCGCTCACTGCAGGCCTCCTCCCGTTCACGCCATCCTTTCCGGTCCTTTGCGAGTCTCATCCACTGACTTATTATACATCAAGGATTTCTCGAACGCATGTAAAACCGCAGGACACAGCTAAATTGAGATAAATATCGTCTGTGTAAGAATAAAGAAATCACAATCAAAACCTATGAAATAAAAAGTAAAATAAACGCTCCATTACACGTGGAATCACTACTCTTCGTAGGCTAATTTTAGTTCACCTTGCGATCGTAACCGGAATGGAAAGTTTCATATGAAATATGAGATCGTATTCAGTGCTACTTTGCTAAAGATCAACGCATATTTCAAAATGAAGATCAGAAACTTTGGTTTTTATGAAATAACTAGCTGGGCCCCGCGGTTTTACCCACGTGGTTATCGATTATGTTGTTATTGTTTAGTGTATCCCAGGAACTGTAAAATTTTTCGGGAAAAAAAATATGCCAGATCCTTCTATACTTAAAGTATAAGTAGTAATCCTGCCAAATTTCGTCCAAATTCGTCCAGTAGTTTCAGCCTCTATCGGATACACCGTACAGACAGACAGACAGACAAAATGTTGAAAATTGCTGTTTTGGCTTCTGTATCAATAGTAATGCATCCTCATGCAAATGCAATGTAGCTCTCAAATGGATGGACCGAATTTATATCGATCTAGTTTTTTATTTGAAAGAGGATTTCATCGAGAGTGTCTTAGCTATGTTTCATCAAAATCGGTCCAGCCGTTTTTTTTTTGTCCGAAGTTTTGAGTTTTCTAAACTTATTTCTGGAGCAATAGAACCTGGGAATAAAGGTAGGCATTAAATGAGAATCATTATTGTAAAAACTAGGGGTAGATTTTGACGTCACTGCGTTCCTCACCACAAAACTTTGAATAATAGGTATATATATCTTAAAAATTATTAAATTAAATTTTAGGGGCATGTGTATAAATCCCAAAACATAACCATCATTTTTGAATAGTTGGGAGAACCTTTTAAATTGTTTGTACTGGGAGGTGCTTCAGAAAATTGAAACGTCTACATTTTCCTTTGAGGAAAATTGCCAGTTGATGTGATAAACTTTATTGATTATACAACGATAATTACATGGTTATTCGCTGGTACATTTATGTGTTATTAAAACAGTTCATCCCAGTAAAGTTGTAATAGGTTTTTGCTAACTCGAAAACCCTTGCTCGATAGTAGTCTTAGGCTCCAATCTTTCGAGAAGATTTTCTAAAGTTTATTTTTTTTAGTTGATTGGTTAGTGAATTAGTAGAAAACTTGAATGTGACCGATCATTGGTCCTGCCATTATAAAAAATTGCAGTAAAATCATATCCGTCCAATAAATCTGTTTTTCTTGTAATTCATAGTTATTTCTAAAGCACTGACCAAACCCATTGATCAACATTAGTCAGAAAAGCTCACCATTGTCAAACAGATTAATCGTCCAAAACTAACTCGGCGTCCGTTTCAAAACGAACAGTTCGAAGCGTGTCATTATGCGCGCTAGTTATTTAGTTGTGTTGTGTGGAGTAACGGTAAAGAGAGGCATTTACATTAGGTATGTCCATGCGGTACTGTTCTGGTAACATTAGTATCGCCGGAGACGACCGCTTGTTCCGCACCGGCTGCCACACTGCACGCCGGCGAATGGTGCCGACTGCCGATTCAAACACCAAAACGAGGAATGCTTTTCGTCTTTTGTTTTATCACGATTACGCATTTTGGCTTGGTTTTGATTTCAATAGATAGATAGATAGATAACACTTTATTAAAAGACCACAATACAGAAACATTAAATACATAGAGAATAATATTACAGTTACAGCTAGGTGTTTTAATTGGCGGCCTTATCGCTTATAGCGATCTCTTTCAGGCAACCTTGCACGGATAGGACAGATGACAAAAGATAGAATCGTTTCAATGTTTCGTTGGGCTTGTTGATGCATTTTAATGTAAATATGAGATATACATTACCGTTCCGCGATTGTTGTTTACATTTTTAGACAGGTAGGGAATGTAACTGGTCCGGTCTAACATGTCTAGTTACTCAACCTACCAGTAATGTACAAACATTATTGTTCCGGAATGAAGGGCAATATTTTAATTCAAGTTACCGGGATTACGTTATTATATATGTGTACATCCACTTTCGCAAAAAGGCGAGCGCAGTGAACTCAGTTTTTTTTTTTAATATATAGGATAAGTTTGTGTTTGCCCACCAACTCGCCTGATGGTAAGTGACGACGTTGAGACATAAGGTGAAGCACGTAGACCTAGAAGGTACTTATTCACTCTAGACTTGAAGATATAGGTTTCAGGAAACGAGGACGGTAGTAAGGCATTCTATTCCCAAGCGGTTCTCATAGGAAGGTGGAAGCGAACCTCTTAGTTCGAGCTGATGAGAGAAGGCATATCTTCCATGAAGTGATGGTATTGTAGAATTGTCTGTCAAACACTTTAAAATAAAATGATAGAACACATAGCCACATAAGTTTTACACGGTACTTTTAAGACGAATTATCTAAATAAGCAGTATGAGCACCCGTAAACCCGGTTGGTGACGCGCTCAGCATCAGGTCGTGAAATTATGGGTAACGTTGAACTTTTATATCCAAATGCTTATCATCAGGCAAAAGACGAGTCATAAGTTCTCCTCACGTAATAACGTGCACACAGAATTGCACAAAATGTGCCCAACGTTGCAGCAGCGAACAAACTGTTTTCACCTAATATAATTATAGTTTAAAAAACTGAAGCAACCGACTTCTCATGGATGCCATTGTCAGAAGTGGACCAAGTTAAAATGGGACGACACGGAAAGCACCAGCTTTCAAATAAAAAAGAATCATCAAAATCGGTTCACCTAGTCGAAAGTTATGAGGTAACAAAAAAAATACAGTCGAATTGAGAACCTCCTCCTTTTTTGAAGTCGGTTGAAAATAACTACAACTGCATAATGCATAGAAATAGTTTCCGTTACTAAGTGTCTGTTTCTTATCAAATGTAACTAATATCCAATGTTGTGTTGTTGACAGACTGCGTCTATTTCGAGACGTCGTCGACGTCTCCGTACCAGATCCGGCGGATAGAAGAGCTGAACAAAACGCCGTCGGGCAATGTGGAAGCAAAAGTCATGTGCTTCTACAGGCGGCGGGACCTACCCAACCCTCTTATACAGTTAGCAGATAAGCATCAAAGTAAGTACATCTTACAATTTGTTAATTAGTTCTTTAGTTACTATTTCCGGGTAGAAATCGGTATCGGTATACATAAGTGTTCAAAAACAGTACCACAAAATACTTTAAGAGCAGACAAACAGACATAAATTGATCGATAAATTCTTATTTAGGTTTAAAAAAAACAGTATATCGCATAGTAGAAGAAGTTCATGAAAATTACATGGAACTGCGTGAATGCTTGAGGGACTTGTTGATTAACGAATAGACGGTTATGTTAGAAGAACATACTTGTACGAGTATAATCTCCTTTAAGGCCTTTTAGGACATTAAACAAAATGCAAATAGATAATTGCAAGAACGCAACTTGTTGATAGACAAACTGATGTTTTAAGCCGAAAAATACAAGATAAATAAATAAATATTTGTGGACATTTCACACAACACCATCTAGCCCAAACTTATACTTTATATACTATATTTTTTTTTTTTAATATATACTTATGATACATAGAAACACCCAGACACAGAACAAACATCCATGCTCATCACACAAATGTTTGCCCTGGGTGGGGATCGAACCCACGACCTTTCAGTTCAGCAGGTAGACGTAGACACACTACCAACTGAGCCACAAGGCCAGGTCTCGTAGATTTAATTAAAATTGCATAAATCCATTTAACTTTAAGAATAGTACTTGTAGATCGAAAAATCTTTACATTGTAAAAGCAGTACCTAACTTAGGTCGAGTTTATAAGTACGGTACTTGTTGATCGACAAACAAAACAGCGAAAAACTCACAAGATCTTCCTTGCATTCCTGAACGTAATGAAATCTCGAATAAAATATTTAAAAAAATAACTGAATTTGTCGATAACGTAGATATATGTTTGTATCTACTTTGGTTGGAAATAACTTTATAAGATATTTCAATAAATTTTAATACGCCATTGGTGATTTCATTAAAAAAGCTATTTTCTTTCACTTACCAAAAAATATGATTTAATGAAACTCTTTATTCGCGGTCTTTATTTACTCAATCTCTATATAGATATCAATGAGTAGAAATTGAATAAATAAGAAGTGTAGAGTAATCACCTTTCCCTCCACTACACACACACACATACACACACACACACACATACACACACACATACACACACACACACGCACATACACACACACACACACACACTAATACACCCTACAAATTCTCTTTCTCTCTCACCGCATTCACATACAGATCTCATTTAATGTTTAGAAATTAAATTTGAGTGTAATATATATATATATATATTCATTATAAAATGTGACATTTGGAAGGCACTGGCTCCTATAATACAGGTAAATAACCTAGTATAGGGGTCAGGGACTTGCACAATAATGTATGTAAATTGGGTCAAATAAAGATTTTTGTATTTGTATCAACTCCGTCTTAAAGGTTGGCATAATCAAAATCAACGGTGTGTTCCCTCCCCCGACTACCTACAAAATATATCCTTGTAGACTTAATAATAGGACGTTGTTATATTATTGATTTTCGTAACACACCAGTCACGCACATCTAGTATCGAAGACATCGTGTAGGTACCAAACCACCAACGTGTTGGTGCCTTGTTTTATTAATAATTCCGCAATATATGCGTCACGTGGTCCCATGCCAGTAGACGCGTGTTTGGATACCAGACTATAAATAGTCTATTATCCTTCTTCTCTGTCGCTAGGATTACTCAGCGGGATGTCTAGGACGAAACCTCTCCACTTCTGTACACTCGTTTCGAATCGCCGCTATCAGAATATCGACTCTATTGCTACTCAGATTTGGAATACAATATTTTACTGTTGTTTTTCGTTTTGTATTGTTTTTAACTTTATATTGTTAACTTAATTATGAGTGACAACCTTTTCTCTCATTTATTATTCGAATTCCCGGAAGAAAGGTTTTCTGTTTACTTTTGTGTACCTATGTCTATACATACATAATTATACTTGTTTCTATTACTTTTACCTTTATGTTTGACCGACCTGTATGATTGATTTAAAAATGCGAAGTAGGTTTGTGTCATAATATGGATATAATCCTTCTAGTCTAGGCAAATTCTATCGTATAGCACAACGTTGCTAAATAACTGGCGAGTTAGCGGTCAAGCGCAAGACTGACTATGAGTAATTAAAAATAATATTAAATAAGTTTTAAAAAAACCGTCTACTGAAAAATCACGCTCTAAAAAGTATGAAACAATTTTTTTTAAATAAATATTTTATTTCTTACATATTCATAGTGATTTTCAGAGTGTAACCTACTGTAACAAACCAAAACCTTCTGCAATGTAGCGTAATGTAGTAGTATTAATATTAGCTGCGTCCCGCGGTTTCACCTGCGTACTGATGAGAAACGGTGATGATGATGAAAGTACCCTATGTCTATCTACAGGTTCACAGCTATCTCTGTACCAAATTTCATAACAATCGATTCAACCGTAAAAAGGTAAACAGATTGAGATAGAGTTATTTACGCTTGTTTAATATTAGTAAGAAACTAAGAATAAGAATGAATTACTGTCGAATTTTTGATCACTGGACGATCTCTATTTTAATTTGATGTTATGCTGTTAGCAGCGTACACAGTATGCTAACAGCAATGCCATTCATCGAGGCAATGCTGTTAGCATGCTGGGTACGCTGCCAACCGGTAGTGGGTTGGAGCAATTGGATTGTCTTTAGACTTATCGGTCTGGGGTAATCGATTTGATTTTTACGTAATCTCAAGCACTTTGAAGTCTTATTTTGTAAGAAGCCTAGTATCTTTTCAACACATGCTCTGTCTGATCTAAATAAGAGTTAACTGACCTATCTTTATCGTGTTCAACATCAAAATTAACCGATTATTTATTATTTCGTGCTTGTCCCCCGCCACGAATCCTAAACGCAAGCTATAAAATTGTAAAGCTATTATCGTAGATTTGAATAGCATCGACACTGCGGCAACTGGAATGTTTACGAGGACAATGATCGTGATCGTAAACTCACTAGAAATTCTTGTAAAATCGATCCCTTGCTTCGAAGGTGAGCTGCGGAAGGCGAGGATCCGCGCAAATCGCTTTTGTATGAGTTTGCGCACGATTTGGATCTTTGAACGTAGTCTGAGGGGAATATTAATAATTAGCAGTGCCGTGGATTCACACGTGTAGTTATGAAAAACGGTGATGATAGTGATGAAATTAAAATTCTACATTTTCTGAACTTAGTACCTAACTAACTAACCGATTAAGTGTCAATAGAAAAAAAAACAAAATTGATCTTTCTGGGTCCTATGTAAATAGGGCCACGAATTCAGTGCGTTTTCAATATTAAAAGAGAAATGACTTAGTAATCACCCAGATTTAGGAATTGCTTGCTATGAAATGACTGCAATACAATCTCCCTGCGCACCTAGCCGACGACTAATCAATTCTAATTTGAACCCAAAACATTCATCCCATCGGCTTTCATCCTTCAGGCGACCCTAACCAGCTACCTGAATATCGTGCGCGCATACTAACTGCCATACTGCTCTATATTATTCCATTGTATTCACATCCATATTATGTGTAAAATATACTATATTCTAATTACTATATTAGTTAAATACTAATGTTAATCTAACAGATCTAAAATTTCGTGTTACTCAATTTTATTTTCATAATGAATCACTTGAAAAATACACTCTGGTATTTTAGTATTGTGATTTTATTTTATTATCTAGAGTTCTAGACCAAGACACATTTTGGGTCGCTGCGCCAACAAAGTTAGTTTAGTTAGTTTTTTATACAGTAAAGTATATTTATCTTATTGAAGTGTTACTACATTTTAAATCTATACCTGAACTATGTTTTTTCTGAGTGGTATTTTATTGGTATAGTATTACAGTGGTCGAAGTCACATTACAATGCTCCGTAAACGTCGTAAACATTGACTAGGATTGAAGAAGATTGAATAGAAATTTCCGAACATATACTTTTGTTTCGATATTTTGACAACAGTTAAGTATATTCTTAGTATCTAGGCCAACGCATAAGCATTACCATTCATCGTGGCAATGCTGGTAGCATGCTGGGTACGCTGCCAACCGGTACTGGGTTGAAACAATTGGATTGTCTTTAGACTTATCGGCCTGGGGGTAATCGATTTGTTTTTTGTGTAGTAGTTTAGTTAATTAAGTATGTGTGGTTAGTATATGGTTTTGTTGTAGTTAGTAACGGAACTTGGCCACTAAAAAAGTATAATTCTATTCTTTCCGATTTTGTATTCACACGATCTCGTGAAGTCTCGTCCGTATCTGGTTCGTATATTTTCATATTTGATGCGCTTTGAGGGATTTACATGCGCCTCTGACGTCTGCTGTTGTTTTTCTAGTTTAGAGACGGTCACTGATTTAATTTTGATATTTGAAATATTAAAACGCATTGTCATTCAAGGGGATTTATCAGTCTCTCCTTGTTTTAATACCTACCAGTTGCATTATGTTACCTGCAATTTTCCTCTTAAAAAAATGACAAATAATTTTTTTGAAAACTCAAAAACCCTCGATATAAACCGATTTTGATCAAAGATAAAAAATGTCAATGAAACCTTAAGCAATCTATCTATATAAATCTATATCTATAAAAATCTATAGCACTTACATAAATTCGAAAAAATGTGTCCTTGGCAAATTAAGGGTTAATAGATTTAAACAAGTATTTAATACATGTATACAAGTATCTATGTATGTTTACAAGATAGGTTTGCATTTGACTCGTTAAACTCGTTAACGATGTTAAGCGACGTGTGGTCTACGATAGAGCGCGCATACCTAAAAAAAAAACGTTCGAATATTAAAGACTCCCAGATTATATCTATCGGAAAAGACCCTCTCAGGAAAGGATTATAGAGGTTCTATTCCAACGTGCAACTTTAATAAATACAGTCTTACAATCAATCCATATCGGCAATCGTCGTGATTACTTACAAAAGTCGTTCCCTCTTCGTTTTCATTAATACAATCTGAAATTGTGCTCGGTCCTATTTCCCCCTCTTATATTTTTTCGGTAGTGTTTGTAATTTATTTTTATTGTTCTGGACCCCGACAGATGCGCAGTGGAATCTCTACGGAAAGAATCCGCGATCGCACGGGAAGAGTTCAAACGGTCCCATTACGGAACCTTGTGGCACGCCCGAATCGTTGCTCTTAATGTGATGATGTTTTATTAAAATGTTACTAGTGTAATACGTAGACAATATACAGGTATATAGTTAAATACATTTAAACGCATTCTATCCTTTCACTTAACAACTTAGTACCTCCTGAGTGTCCTAACTATTGTTTCCTTGAACTTTGACAACTGGGTATAATCGAGCTGTATGTAAGTATTACGATATCAAATAAAACAAGAGTACATAATTATAGTTTAAAAAACTAAAGCAACCGACTTCTCATAGATGCCATTGTCAGAACTGGACCAAATTGAATATCGAATGGGAAGCACCAGCTTTCAAATAAAAAATAATCATCAAAATCGGTTCACCCAGTCGAAAGTTCTGAGGTAACAAAAAAAAAACATACAGTCGAATTGAGAACCTCCTCCTTTTTTTAAGTCTGTTGAAAATACAATTGGTGCGTGCTCACACTATGCGATTGTGACAGCTCGGCGACTAGACACAACGATATGCTGCGTATGGGCGCGTTCCCAGTTCTTATTTTATCGTAAAGGCAGATCATCGTGTCGTTTGAAGTGACGTACATGGCGTGTATGTTTAAATGGAGTTATTCACAACAACAGGATTACCTGTTTACGATTTTTTAAATGTTTTACAAGTAACAAGTAAAAAAGCGTGTCGACGTACTGAAAATGCGCACTGTGGCCGATAAATCATACAATAATAACACATTTTGTTCAAAGCTACGCTCTATTGTCCGAATCATAGAGTCGCAACGATACGCAAAAGGTATGAATATTGTCGGCCGCAGCCTTACGTTGCGTCTAAAAAATATTTATATACATTAGTTTTGACCAGGTACAGTTTTATTATCTAAAAATACTATAGATAATTTTAAGACCTATGTTTATCTATCCATACACATCTGTACAGTCTTTGGAGGGAAGAGAGACAGTTTGTAGTATGAGAATACACTAAGCTAAGCAGTCGTTCCAACGGTACAAAGTATATTAGAACCGCTTGCAGAGCAGTGGAGTAGTACCAAGGACAGGTCAAGAAATTAATCAGAAGTGTCATAAAGACGGTGTTACGTAAACGCAGCCGGGAGCCCGGCACTAGCGGGAACGCGCCCCCAGCCGCGTGGTAATGACCCTCGCTGCCCTGCTGCGGTATGTAGCCGTCACGAGCGCCGGGAATATTCGTATCTGCTGTGTTTTTATAACGTTAAACAATTATTCTTTGATAATTTAAACTCTGTTATGTAAAGATAACCCTACGGGATATGTAAATGTATATGAATGAAAAAAATTATAAAAAAAAATATGACATCTCACGATATGCTATAATCTTGTAAAACCCAATACAGCACAAGGTGAGGTTTTAGCTTTTGAAACTATATTTCACGATTTTGTAAATACCATTACTTAAAATTTTAATACCTATTACAATTTTAATAATCATCTTCGTTTGTAAGTTTAATCGCAGCTTAAAAATGAATCGTTAAAATTAATAATGTTCCCCTTTTCTTGTAGAACGTCCGGCTACTGGACCCGCAATCAGATTTGTGCATATGGTTGATCCAATAAAGCGGACTTATTATTAAAACAAGAGAAATGATTGAAAGGACGGATTCTATGAAAAAAAAGTGGTTTATAATTAGAGTATTTTTGAGTGTCTTATAGCATTCCTTTACTCGAGAGGAGGACAAAAAGTGGCCCTGTAACGCTGCCTAAGATCTCCTGAGTCTGGTGAAAGGTCCTGTGTCTGTGGTCTTTGAAGTAGGAAACTGAGCTTTTTACTATTGAGTTTATATTGGTTTAGAACTAAAGTAATTGAGATGTATTCACAGAATAATATTAATAGACAGTATAGTATACTACGGCTTAGTTATTATTTTTTAAACTGACAGCTACATACTGTACTGCGGTCGGCGGTCAGGGACTGGCAAAGAGTGGGGCGAGTTTTTAGCCGATTACCGACGCCCGCGGTGACGCCGCCGCCCAGCATCACTGGGTCAGGCCCTGTTTGAACTGGAATGGCGAGCTTTTTAATAATGACCTTGAGTTTATTTTCAGTCGAACTAAAGCATTGTCTTATTCTTTATATCTTACTTTATTGTTCTAATACTGAGAACCACACATCGTATTGGTTTGTCATAGATTGGTGGGGGGACGAGTTTTTAGCTAGTTACTGACACATCCGCGGTGATGCCGCCCAGGATCACTGGGTCAGGTGTTAAAAAAACATTGTTATACCTTAATTATACTATTTTAGTGCAGATAGATACCAACGTAACCGTACTATGTTCGATGGTCAAAGACTGGCTCGATGTTCTCGTTGAAGTTTAGTCACTGGGTCAGTTTTTTTGGTTTTATTCGAAAGTAGACTTGCGCTAATTAGTCAAGTCACTGTAATGGGGGTATGTAATTTGTATTTGTATTTTTTTTTCGGTATGTTTTGTTTGTAGATTGTGTTGGTAGATTGTTCATTTTAGGCCTCATTTTTTAATCCCCAGGTATGAAGTATCTTTCAGTTAAAATATCGATTTCTTTTTGTTAAATAATATGAAAGAAATGGACAGTGCTAAACTTTATCCGACTGACACTTTTATCTGTGGATTGAAAAACTGGCCCTAACAAGTATCAATGCTAAAAGAAAAACAAAATACCCGACTGCAGAAAAGAGGTTTTTGCAGCCTAACTTACGATTTTTTTAAATTATGATGTACCCAGTGTCACTCTCACAACTAAGACGAATCTATTGACACCACTCACATCGGTCAAGCCGTTTAGGCTCTAGGGCGTGTCAAAGAAATATACATACATACACTCGAAAAACATAACCCTCCTTCTTACGCAGTCGGGTAAAAAGAACTAATATATTTTTTGTATCCTTTTTAGTACTTATTTTTTAATATTTATTTTTTAAATAAAGTCGTCATAACGTCACATATTCTGCTGAATAAGATGTCGTGATAGCCTACTTGAACTAAAAAAAGAAAATATATTGTACGTGTAACTTAACATTGACAGTGACATTTATTCGTTTTTGTCTCTAACTAGTACAAGAGTTCAAATGTGACTCCTGTGGGAATCCTCACCTCTCGGATATTACTGAAAAATATATTTGACAATGCCAAACATTAATCGTTAATTACGCGTAATTGGAGTTTTGGCGGGAACGTATTAGTAACATGTTCTTGCTTTGTTTTATTTTCCTAAACTTGTGTTATTTTGAACATTAATGCTATATAAATGGTGGTGTTTTATTCATTAAGTGTTCGATCAAGTGCGTGAGTGTGGGCAAATGAAATAAAGTAGTGAAACGTATGATTTTACGTTGTCGGCAAAACTCCATAGAAGCTTATAGTAAAGTCGCCATCACTTTACTGAGGCAAGCTTTAAATTTGAAAATGACTGTTAACATGACTTAGACTGTGACTAGAACAATATATAACTTGTATTATTCGAGAAACTTGAAAATATTTCATTACTTGACACTGGCAAATCGCTAATCGCGGGGTCCAATACAAAAAAGAAGAAGTACCCGTAATTGGCCAGCTATAATGACGTGCCAAATCTCAAAATGTATGCTTCAAGGGTTCCAAAGTTATAAAGGTAACTTTGTGCGGATTCTAGCGAGAGCATTTCTCCCCATAATTCTTACCTTATAACTGCTCAACGCTTTTAAGAGTTCTTTTTCTGTGGTTCTTATCTTGCCTATGATATGTTTAATATTATGCCTATCTTATAACATTACCATAGTGTATTTTTGTAACCAATGCACTTTTAGAATTAACTTTTACAATATCATTAAATTTATTTACAGTTTAAGACGGCTTATTTTCGGCTAATTCTTAGTACTAATTTCATACTTAAATACATAAGCATTGAGCAGATATTATTAGGTGAGGATTCCGAGGAGAAATGTTATTGCTAGAAATCGCACAAAGTTAAACCTAAATAACTTAGGAACCCTTAAAACAATTCTTTCGAGATACGACATCTCGGGTAATTAACGGCTACTTATTGGAATTATAACTATGTATTTATTTATTTACACACATTAGGTCCACAAAACAAAACACTCTCAATAACAAATAATAAAATACTAACAAAAGTTTAGAACTGGAAAGTGTCTCTAAACATGTGCACACAGCATGGTTAGCAGTTAAGTACGTACAATTTTAACAAAGCGATATGTCGATTATGTCGATAGCTCTCACCGTTTTGACGTATGAGTGGTGAGGATTCTGAAGAGATGTTATCTCCAGAATCCTCAATAAACCCTAGCTATAACTTCGGAACTTTGATACGACTAATTAAGTCAGTTACGGTTAGCGGGTAATTTTTGGAATAGTCTAAACTAATTTTCATTCATATATGAGTGGTGGAGAATACCATCAGAGTTACATATTTGTTTCTGTTTTGTAATTACACGTGATTTCATAGATACTCGTATATTTGACATGCATTGCCAATGCTGCCAGTGATAACTTTATTTTTTTTTGTAACGTGAACATGTGACAATATTTTAAAGGTCGACTGAAGGTCTAATATTTTTTATGATTTCGCAATTTTTTTTGGCATCTCATAATTTTATGAGCCCAATGTAAAAAAAAAATGTTTTATAGACATACATATAATTATCTCGAAATTGTTTTGGAATCAGCATAATATGTTACATTATTCGTAACATACCCCATTGTTGGCCGAGATCTTATCGAGGGAGTTTGGTTTTTAGAGAATTTGGTTTTTACCCGACTGCGTAAGAAAGAGATTATGTTTTTCGAGTGTATATATGTTTCTATATGATCGCCTACAGCGTAAACGCCTAACTAGACTGATTTTGATGTGCGAGGTGTCGTGGAAGTGAAAGCAAATTTAGATTCGCCTTCACTTCCCGAGTGTTATAAGCTATATTTTTTTGTAATAATAATCATACATCTCTCGCAAAAAAAAAAAACTTTTTTTTCGTAAACTCCTACGAACTTTTGCGTAATAAACAAGTGATTTTACCAGAATTATTCTAAAGAATGCGTATTTAAAATCTTGTACAGCGATTTTACGCATACTTTCTCACAAAAAAACGTACGCTCAACAGTGTATCAAGCGTAAAGAAAGACTGCAAGAGTTCTTTTCTGCAGTAGAGTATTTTGTTTTTCTTTTAATGTAGATACTTTAAATATCTGAGTTAATAAACAGCTTTTTTCTTATATATTTGTCTCTTAGTGAAGGTTTAGAACTAGTTTAGTGTGGTTTATCTATCTATTCTTACCCCTACTAGAACCAATTTTCTTTTAAACAGTTTGACTCATCCAGATCGGTCCACTTCCAACGAACAGATTCACAAATTGAGAGCATACCTGCACACCGAAATCGAAATAGGAATCTCACATGGCAACACCGATCGGTGGCGCTGGCGTGGTATAAAGAGCCAGCCTCCGGGACAAAGATCGTGTGTTAATTCGGACCGCGTAGTCCGCGGTGCGGGGCGAGGGCGGCCCGGGTTAGTAAACATAATCATGGCCTCCTCCCGGCGTACAATTCAGTAGCTAAATGGGAATGAAGAGTTGGCTCGCCCCACCCTAACTCACCCCCTGCGCGGTCTGCCGCCTCGACACCCACACGTCTTACGCCGCGAGCGCGCAAATCACACAACAACACTAAGCCGCCGGAAAAATGTCCTTTTCTACCATTGAATAAGATACATTTCGGAAAACTAAAACGCGACGGCATTCTTGTCGCTGCATCCTTTTACTCGACTGCGTATGCAGGAGGGTTATGTTTTTCGAGTGTATGTATGTTTCTATGTGGGTATGTATGTTTCTATATGATCGCCTACAGCATAAACGGCTTGACCGATGAGTGTTATAGGCTATATTTTTTGTAATAACAATAATGCATATCTCGCAAAAGTTAAAAAATGCGTTTTTTCGTAACCTCCAACGAACTGTTTCGTAATAAACAAGTGATTTTATTAGAATTATACTAAAGAATGCGCATTTATAATATTTTAAAGCAATTTTACGCATACATTATCATACATAACACACACTCAACAGCATATCAAGTGTAACGAAATCGTAAGTTAGATTGCAAATACTGCTTTTTTGCAGTCGGGTATTTTGTTTTTCTTTTAATATAGATACTTGTTGCATAATTATTAACTGCGTTCTACGCTTTCAACCTTGTGCTAATGAAAGACGGTGATGAATATGATTTGTAGCCTACATCCGTCTTCAGACAGACAGACAGAAAACGGACAAAGAAACAAAGTCACTTTCGCTTTTATAATACATATCAGAGGATTTCTATGTCATTACATATTTGGAGTATACTCATTAAGCCTTGCTTTTGCTATCAAACAAGGCGTGTTTATCACGATGAGGATTTTTGAAGTGTGAAATTTGCTCATAAAATCAAACGTATTGGATTTACTGTGGCGTTAAATAACTATATAGACAGGCAGAGTGTAAAGACGCGTCGATTTACACTGCATTTGTAGTTCAAAAGATTAAAGGAAACTTATGAACATAATTACATACTTACATGGTTATCAAAGCCTTAATCATAACCCCCCCCCCTTTTTGCGATGTCAAGTAAAAGTAGATAATTACGGTGTTACAGTCGGATTCACGTTCATGTTCGAGACCGTTTCGAAGTCGATCATTAATGTTTATGGGTGGTAATCACACATCCTCAATTAGACGTGGCTCATCATACACCGGCGTACCTAGACCCATGCACTTTTTGCACAATAAAAACGGAGAGACATCAATACTCCGTGACTTGTATTCTAAACTCCTTAATTGGATGCCTGCCCCGCACACCACCCCCCCAGCCCCCCCTTAACCCCCTCGTATCGACCGTGGCGCTCTCATCTCGCAGGTACACGCAACACTTATCCCGGTTTTAATTGTCGCCACGCGCCGATGACCGACCACTAGAGATAAGCTATAATAGTATACGCATGATATACTATACCTAGTACCTGCCTAAACTACTTCTTAATATGTATATCATACTGAGACGGTAGACTTCTAGAGGTACTAGATAGATACATGCTTATTATATCCAATATTATTCATTACTCTAATACCTCCATCAACATTAGTAATAATGTATACGTCACTGTAAATACTTCAATATCTCCCCTAACTCTTCTGTAGGTCGTCTGAAAGAAATCGCTCTTAGCGATAACAACGACTATTGTAACCGTTCACAACTTTTTTCTGATGGCAATGATTAGGTGTTGTATATGTATGATTTATATCACAATAATTTTGCTATGGAAACTAACGTGGTTTTCACACATTTTAAATAAAAACTATATCTAGTCGGATTTTTGCGGCTTAAAACAGACGTAAGTGACCCGTAGTTTTTATTTAAAATACAATAATTTTGCCTTACCTTTAGGAAGGCTTCGAAGACGTTGGCGTTGAATTCTGAGGTTTTCGCGGTAGTTATAGAATGAAAAAGAATTCATTGATCACTAACCGTTGGTCAGAATGAAGACGCGTACCTTGCACATTCAGTGTTTTGGTAAGTTCCAGACCTTCGCCACCCCACCAGTTCCTTAGTACCTTCCTAAATCGCATCACAGTGACCTGCAAATAATAATTATAACGGATGCACGTTATTTAGATCTGGAGATATCGCGTGACCGTCGTAAAATTCACGAAAAGTAGTAACTACGCAGCTTTTTTAAATGGTTTTCTTTAGCTTGACCTGCTTGTTTATTTATTTGTTTGTTTGGGTCAAATTTACTAATTGAAATTTTACCCCCTTGCAGTTAACGGATCGATCTGAAATTTGGTATACACCTTTAGTCCTGATGACAATACAATTTAGTATATTCTGTATTATTGTAAATCCAAGATGGCCGCCGCCACAAAATGGCGGATTTCATATTTTAACACAACCCCCACAATATGGGTATCAAATGAAAAGGCTTTTCTAGTCAAATACAGTAAATACATTACTTTACATTACATTATCTTTCTTTTCAATAAAACCGTTTAACTTAAAAAGTTATTTTAAGTAAGTACTTGTCTAAGTTATGTGTATATTTATTTTTCGATAATTTTCTCTAATGACAATAAAAGCATATCGACGGTTAAAGGGTAGTAGAGTATAAGCGACATTTTAGTCAAAAATGAGTTATGAATGCTATCTTACTTAAAAATTTCCGCTTTTTGATTTAGCATTCATAACTCATTTTTGACCAAAGTGCCGCTTATACCCTATACCTTTCGACTAAAATGTCGCTTATACCCTATTACCTTTTAACCGCCGATAATGTATAAATGTTATTTAATGACGTAATAATTAAATGCATCCTTATTTTTTTTTTTATGTCGTCAGAATTAATTCGGAATCTACATCTTGCTCTCTTATAAACTACATTCAAAATGACAGAAGAAGATATTATTACCTTTCGACTAAAAGGTCGCTTATACCCTAGTATTACCTTTTAACCGTCGATATTGTATAAATGTTACTTAATGACGTAATAATTAAATGCATCCGTATTTTTTTTTATGTCGTTGTCAGAATTAATTCTGAATCTACATCTTGCTCTCTTAAAAACTACATTCAAAATGACAGAAGAAGATATGCACACACCTATCTCACTCTATATTCGCAACTCCTCTGCATGCGATATTTAGTTATACTTTCACTTTAGTCCTTTAGCCCCGGTTTCTTATCCGAGTATTTCCTTTCAAATGAAGACAAAAAATAATTTACCAAATCCTAATGATTATGATTGATGGAGTTTTACGGTATCAAACTTAGAATACAAATATACAACTGAATTGAGAAACTCCTCCTGTTTTGAAGTCGGTTAAAAAAACTGAAACTACCGACTTAAATACTTACGTGATTTCGTTTACTTGGATGTACATAATTATTATTTCCAGTAATTTTGTCATAAAAAACAAATTGTCGAACCGATTTTGATTAAAAAAATGGGACTAATCTGAAAGTATTTGTTAATAATTCAAAAAAACTATAATTTATAAATGACGGAATTACGATGTAATAACATAAAAAAATGCAACATAACGTATAACCTCTTGAACTTTAACTTTTGAAGTTGTTGAAAAATGTGAACGTAATAATTGAATAAATAAGTGGCCAAGATCGTGTCGAGATACGCATATAGTAGGGTTCCATGGCTAATGAAACAAACTACTTGATAAAAAAAATTATATTTCTATGGAATTCTTTGCCGCCATCTCTGTTTCCTGAGACCTACAATCTTAGAATTTTCAAGGCTAGAGTGAATAAATATCTTCTAAATCGACGATCTTCATCGTCGGCCACACCGTCGCTTAACATCAGGCGTGTTGGTGGTCAATCGTAGATCTATCTTGTATAAAAAAAATAAATCTAGTTATAAATTATTGTACTTTGTAGGACGTGTGGTACTGTTACAGCAACTGCTTACTGTCATGCATTATTTAAATGAATGTCTAGCTAACCTACTCGTAGCTTGCCTCCCCGTCTTAATTATATTCGATTTTAAAGAAAAATAGTAATAATACATAATGTAACCGTCGATAAGGAAAACCTGTATTCGGCTCGGTGGTTACCCACTTGTTGGTGTTATTTCATGTATGTATACTTTTCTAAATTACTTTAATTTAGCCAACAGCACCGTAAAAAATGCTGGTAATTAAGTTTGCAGTTTAGTAATTAAAGATGCTACAATCTGAGAACTGCACTCTTGAAATTTTCAAGGCTATTAAATCTTCTATTTCTATCTTCTCTTCTTTTTTCATGGTTGCTTGGTAGAGATCGCTCTAAGCGATAAGGCCATCAATTCAAAGCCTGGTCATAATTATATTTTCACTGTAATTTCTTTGTGTATTATGTATTTTAATAAAGAGTTAATTGTCTAGATTGACGTGCTCCATCCTCGGAAACGCACCTTCTCTTATAAACAGAACGATTTACTTAAGATGTTTTCCACCGCCAACTCGCCCCGGCTTTAGCTTTTGGCGATGGAAAACATCTTAAAGATATTATTATCGGTCTTACCGGAAAGCTTTAGTGATCTTTCACTCTAAAACAAGTCTACGCCCGTTTTTAGGGTTCCGTACCTCAAAAGGAAAAAACGGAACCCTTATAGGATCACTTTTTGTCCGTCTGTCCGTCCGTCCGGGTTTCAAGACCTGTATCTCGGGAACGCGTGAAGGTATCGTGATGAAATTAAACCCATATACGCAGTCTATCAGTATTTTTTCTTTCAGCAAGACTATGGACTTGCTGCAGAAAGAAAAAATAGTGTCTTTATGCAACGAATAAGGGTCCAAATTTTAAAGTGAATTAACCGTATCATGTGGGGTATCATATGAAAGAGCTTCATTAGCACAAGCTAAAACAGGTTTTATTATTTTTACGATGTGTAATTTTCGGTTTATGTAGAAAAATTAAAAAATATATAATTTCTTGTTTTTACTGCAATTAAAAGAGTGACACAAAAATAAAAAGCGTGAGCCAACTTTGCACCCCTTTAAGAAATGAGAGTAAGCCCTCTGTACGCGAGTATCAAAAACAAACAAACATCCGTCTCGTGTTGTATGCAAATAAATTATCTTTATCTTTTTTATCTTTTATCCGGATAGACAAAAGAAAATTTTGCCACTGTACACGGTGTACGTTAACAAACATATATTGATTTTTTTTCTACAATTAAACTACTTTTATTTTTTCTTTTACTTGCGTTAGCTTTTCGAGCATAATCTATTTAACAGCTTCAAGAAATCACAGACCTATGTTTTTATATAATTTTTTACCTTTGTGGAGGTAAAAGTTCATGAGAACAAGTATCTAAAATTATGCATATTAAAAGAAAAACAAAATACCTGACTGCAGAAAAGCAGTTTTTGCAGTCTAACTTACATATATGCACACTCAGGGAGTAAAGACGAATCTAACGACACCTCGCACATCAATATTCAAGCCATTTAGGCGCTTACGCAGTCGTGTAAAAAGGGTTTTGACAGATGAAGACACACAAATAACACACACACACACAAGTCAACATTTTGTACATCTTACCCTCTAATAATAATAATAATTAATCTATCAATGACATAATATCTAATCTATCTTATTTCTACAATCAAGTGGAAACAGGTCAGTCACATAACACACGCAACTCACAAGACTCGCAACCCTGAGAAATGTGTGAGATGAGCGCGGCCTTGGGTGGAGAGTGAAGACGGTGACTCAGCAGATTACACTAGTGAAGAACGGCGTCACTACTTGAACAAGAGATAATGATTACAGTGGCGTACTTAAAGCCTCGATGACACTGGGCTAGTTTACAAGCTACAAGCCAGCGAGTTCGCGAGCAGCTTGTAAACTCGCTCCGTGTCATTGAGCTTTTTTACAATCTGCTTTTGATTGTGTCATCGACACTCGCTACTCGCTCACTCGCTAGCTTTTAAACTCGCCGACTAGCAGCTCGTAAACTAGCCCAGTGTCATCGAGGCTTCACGGAAGTGTGTATTCAATATTGTTGTTAAAGTGTACATAAAGAATAGAAACCTACATCCACATATCCAGCCAATGTGGATATGACATAGACACTTTAACAAATAGTAAGGTTAGCAACGTCGTAATGTCGATTATATAATATTATGAAGAGAAAAACAAAATACCCGACTTATCAAGTATTTAATACGGCGGATCAGCCCGGTTTTTGGCATGGCAACGAGTCGCCACTATAGTCTAGTAAAAATAAATTTTGTATGGAGCTGATCACAGTATTTGCAACTAGGGGGGATTCTTTGAAATTATGATAGGAAAATAACTAAAAATCATAGATCAACTATAATCCCCGATTTATAGACTAGCTGCGTTCTGCGGTTTCACTCGCGTAGTTATGAAAAACGGTGATGATTATGATGATGATAAGTAGCTTATGTCCGTCTCCAGGTCCAAAGCTATCTCTATACTAATTTTCATAACGATCGGTTCAGCCGTTTGAGCGTGCGTGTAAAGGTAACAAAATTAGCTATTATAATATCATTATGAAATTGTGTCAAATGTATTTCAAAACATCGGTACATTCATATAAATAACAATATACTTAGTTGTCTTTTATGTTGTCACAAATCTTATTTTTACTAGACTACTAGCGGGGATTGTTAAAACAAAGTGATTCTACAAAATAATCATGTATGTTTAAAACCATTCTTTCGCGCCTATTTTCTATACTAAATAGTTGCGATGTGTCACATCTACCAGGCGTCCCGGGACGGCAATTTTTTTATCATCATAAGTATTGTATCGGATTAGGCTGAAGATTTGGCGTGGCAAAGAATTGGAATTACGTAAATACGTCCTAGAAACAATACCCTCCTTCGCCGCTTCAGTAAAAATAAGGTTTTTTACATGTTACCAATTTATTGTTGTCACGTATAGTTTTTAATAAATATTGTACTTATAAACAAACATTAATACATTAATTCTATAAATGACCTAAATAAGTAAAGATATAAATAAAATACATCATCATCATTATCTCAGCCATAAGAAGTCTACTGCTGGACATAGGCCTCCCCCATGGATTTCCAAAAAGACCGATTGGAAGCGGCTTGCATCCAAAAAAATACATATTACAGATAAAAAACAGATAAAAAAAAAAAAAAAAAACCGTACTTATTTAAAATTAGGACCAAAATAGACAAAACAAATTATCCCCTCTAAGCTCTGTATTTATGTATTTCTATTACAAAGCTGATGATAAGATACGTTCTATTGACTATAATGACTTCGAAGATCTAGATAATGTGGATGAGATCTGTTCGGACTTTGAAACTTTGCAATAGTAAAATTCGACCAAGATATAATATTGATGAATTTATGACACGCGCAATAAAGATGCCAAAATATTGTTTAGTATTTACGGTCTATAATAATAGAACATTTTTAGTTGTTCAGGATTCCAGACATAGATCGAATTCGTTGCTGACGTGTAAGCACTACAGTGCGTTTACGGGTTCATTTCTGCTTAAGTGCGAAATATCACGCTTTGCACCAAAGCGTGATATTTCGCACTTTCTTCGTCGCACTAGGCGGTTCTAGGCTAGACAATAGTTTTCTTCTACTGTCAATATTTATTGTCGTTTTCGTTAGTTTCGAAATTTATATTTATAAAAAATGTTGACGCGCCGCCGACTGCAAAAAAGCGTCAGATGTTGATAAATTTTGAGTATATTTAACTTGGTTAGTCGATGACTATTTTATAAGAGTACAAAGTTTTGCTTAATTTAAATCTGTGTAAGAGTATATCAAGACAGAGGGACAGCGCATTGTACTACTATACTACTAGATACGATTTTGCTGAGCTCTAGAGCGCTCAAATCTATAAAGCCCCTATATTAATACCATCACGACAACTAGTCTCACTTGAGATTGGTCTTAGCAAGGATGTTTTTTAGGGTTCTGTAGTAAACAAGGAATCCTTATAGTTTCGCCTTATCCGTTTGTCTGTCTGTCTATCCGTCCGCGGTTTTGCTCAATATGGGTCTTATTGAAAAACGTTACTCTTTGAGCAATGCTCAGCATATTTTATCAACTTCTCGCTGACACATAATGACACTTGCGAAAAGAAGACTTGTATCAACGTAATTTTTTATTGGTAAGGCCTTATTAAAAGCTCTAATTTGGCATGGATATATTAGCAGATTTCATTCATAGTATTCCTATTTTACGTTCACATAAATATTATGATGTGTGACTACGGAACGCAACGTTGCACGTGACACGACACGCACTTGGCCGCTTATTATACATATTATAAACGCTCGGCTGTATTCGTCAAACAGTTATCACATGTTGGCCTTTCGCATTTGCATAGACTCGGTGAGCCTATTATTGGGATAGTATTGTCGGCTTTATAAGTTTACACCCAGTGCCAAACATAACCAAATCTTCCTGAAATTGTCCCACAATGCCATCAGCCCTGGAATTTGAATATTATTCGTACCTGCTAGCTAAGTGTAAATATTACGAACGTAACAGTCATCTAAGTTGTAGAGCAATGTTGACGAGCTAGGGATAGGCTTAGCATGGTTCCCATGGACGTCCTAATGAAATACATAAACATGTTCACGCTCTACCGCCTCGGAGCGTTGCGCTTGTCCTGAAGGCAGTGACGTCACCGCCGCCGCGCCGGTGGCAGCAGCGGCAGCGCGCGGGCACGTGGACTCGCGGAGGCCTCGGTCGCATCGAAAGTGAGACCGCGGTGTGCCGCGAGGGACGGGGGGTGGCACGGGTCAACGAACCTTGCTCATCCGACCGATCCGCACTTGTACAAGACGGTCGCATTGTTTCAACATCTCGTATCTTACATTGACGCTTCACCAAAACCGAACCAATATAGAAACTATAGGTACCTACAACTATTTCGAATTGCTCCGTTCACAATTACAACTTGCGGCGAGCCTCTGACGTGGATACGACGCGTAATAAACAACATTTAAGAAACTGACGCGTGCCAATGACGCTGTCTGAGATAATGGTAAAACAACAAGAGTGTGATTATTTTGTAGAGATGGTACAGTTCTTGCAATTATCCAGCGGAAGCCAGCAGGTGAAGCGAGCATCCGTTTCGCCGCTCGGCTGGCCGGCTACGGTCGTACACTATAGCGCGGTAACGCGGCGCGGGTGACATCGTTTGCTGGGAAGGTGAAAATATAATTATCGCTTTTATGACCTTTGCGTGAGACATACAATTAATGTCACGCTCGCTCATATCCGTTGATACTGCGTTTCTCACTGTCAGACAACGCACATAATATATGTATATCGTTATAGCAATATTGCCACAATAGGCTTTTAATTCCAAAAGTAAAGTGAAACAGAATCTGATAAAATTTGTAAATAGCGTAATCGCGAGTAGCATTTATGAGCGCTAGGCTATATCGCTATAGGCTATGGGATGACATACAGTTTTACAGATTCCGTTTGAGAGCTTTTACCCGAGATTTCACTCTTGTAATGAAAAATGTTGATTATAATCATCATCATCATCTCAGCCATAAGAAGTCCACTGCTGGACATAGGCCTCCCCCATGGATTTCCAAAAAGACCGATTGGAAGCGGCTTGCATCCAGCGTCATCCCGCCACTTGTATGAGGTCATCTGTCCATCTCGTGGCTGGTCTTCCTACGCTGCGTTTGTCGGTGCGTGGTCTCCACTCGAGAATCTTTCGGCCCAATCGGCCATCAGTTCTACGTGCTATGTGCACTGCCCACTGCCACTTCAACTTGCTAATGCTCTGTGCTATATCGGTGACTATTATACGTCTACGTATCTCTTCGTTTCTGATTCGATTTCGTAGAGTGACTACGAGCATAGCCGTCTCCATAGCTCGTTGCGTGACCTTGAGCTTCCTTATAAGGCCCATAGTTAGGGACCATGTTTCAGTGCCGTAAGTCATTACTGGTAACACACACTGGTCGTAAACTTTGGACTTGAGGGACTTGGGTTTATTGGACGAGAAGACGCTTTTAAGTTTCCCGAACGCTATAGTTTCATCACTATCATCTCAGCTACAAGAAGTCCACTGCTAGACATAGGCTTTCCCACATGGATTTCTAAAAAAACAATATCGAGGCGTCCTGCAACCAGCGTCTTCCTGCCACCTGTGTGAGGTTGTCGTTTGTCTACCTGGTAGTTCAGATGGTCGTACTACACTGCGCTTGCCGAAGCGATGTTTACTCGAGAAAATTTCGGACATCGCTTCTGTTCTATATGCATAGACATAGACATAAATTTATTGTAACAAAAACACACAGAAAATAGAAAATCATAACACAAAATAGTCACAAAATGTTTTTGTCAAAATCCGGTCCCAGCTCAGCATAATGCTAGTTTTAAACAACCAGCGCTGGTCTTCCCTGGCTGGTATGCCCTGCCCGCTGCCAGCTTATCTTGCTAATCTTGGTATTTTTAAGACTTAATCGATTGGATACCTTCTAGATCGACGTGCTCCATCTTCGGATTCATCAATAGACCCTCGTCACCGAGTGAAACGTAGTGGAACCATGAAAACAAAGCTAATGAGCCCAAGCTCTAGCTTGGGATTTACTAGTAACCATGCACCTCCAGGAAATCAACTCGATGGAACTAGATTATTGTATTATCAATATCATCGGTATGCATATTACATAATATATACAAACTAACAAATCGATGCGACGATTAAATTTGAGTTCCAGGATTTGTTTACATAGTTACAAGTAAAGCTAATAAAAGTGTGACAAAATGTGGTATCAGGGCGAGCCACTAGGGCCTATCTATAAGAACTTACGTCATATTTTATACTACCCAATTATTATTTTACAACTAATACAAATAGTAGCGATCGGTGACCGTTCAAGTAGGTTTGTCCACAGATTCAGTGACAGTTGGTATTGCATATGTCGATGACGCGAAGGTCGTATTGAGGCTCTGCAGGTGCCTCCAGCCAATAACCGCTCCACGGAACTCGAGTGGCTGTCGAGTTCACGCCACTCTTGAATGAGCGTACACTTGAATTGTTGTCAAAATTGTGTATCTATGATTCAAAACTAGTTTGTCTGGCCGAACGGTGTCCCGCCACTAGAATAGGTACGTAATATTAAAACTATGTGAAGTGTTGGTTTCGATTTTACTCTAGTTTTTAGGGTTCTGTACCCAAAGGGTAAAAACGGGACCCTATTACTAAGACTTCGCTGTCTGTCCGTCCGTCCGTCTGTCACCAGGCTGTATCTCATGAACCGTGATAGTTAGAGAGTTGAAATTTTCACAGATGATGTATTCCTGTTGCCGCTATAACAACAAATACTAAAAAACAGTATAAAATAAATATTGAAGGGGCCTCCCATACAACAAACGTGTTTTTTTTGTTGGTTTTTGCTCGATATTGGTAACGGCAACAGGTAGACGCTTGAAATATTCACAAAAATATTGAGTTATATTATTCACTTTAAAAATAAATAATTAAAATAAAATTCATATTTAACCC
Source organism: Lycia hirtaria (assembly GCA_947563715.1). Lineage (NCBI taxonomy): Eukaryota > Metazoa > Arthropoda > Insecta > Lepidoptera > Geometridae > Lycia > Lycia hirtaria. The sequence goes on from OX387385.1 coordinate 11,729,256, forward strand.
CCCTTAAATACAACAACAAGCGTGATTTTTTGCCGTTTTTATAGATAATGGTACGGAACCCTTCGTGCGCGAGTCCGACTCGCACTTGACCGGTTTTTTATCCGACTGAACTTCGAAAGATACTCGTAGATGATGTTTTTATCCGATTGCCGGATTAAGATAAAGTTTTAGGTGTTTTAAATATGCAATATGCATTGTTGTATGTATTACATCTGTATAGCCAAACCAATTTGATGGATTTTGATGTTGGATGATCAATATAAAATTCATAGTTTTGACGATTGCAAAAAAACGGTTTCATTTTTTTCAATGTGGCAGCACGAGCGGCTAATATACAAGGTGGCAAAGTAGAAATTTGGAAAGAACAAATATAGAAATCTATGAAAAATTTCAAAACTCCCGGAACAGTTTCTGGGCAAAAGATTGTAATATGAAGAAATAAAGTCCATTGTAGATTTTCACGTTATATATTTATAATTTATTTCCAGAAATGGCGAATTTAGACTATAAGATTAAAAAATCATGACAGTAACAATCTTGGGATTTTAGATTTTTTTAAATTACACATTGAAAGTAACTCAATGACGTTCGTAATATTGTCTTGAAGATTTCCTCCTACTACATTTTTCTTAAGTACCTGTATTCTTATATATGTATTTTAAAATATATTGATGATTGAAAGACAGGTCCGATTCGACGCGGTGCGGACGACCAGGTGGAAAACTGTTAGTTCCCAGAAGTAATTGCAGAACACATTTAACATGCACATTACCATTAGGACCCGTTTACACACTCGCAAACTGTTTCGTTTTAAACTCGACTACATACACATGTTTTTGAGTGTAGTGTAAATATTATGAAAACTAATGTTACGGTTGTTGTTACACATTTTAATTTGAAAATTACGGGCTACTCATGTATATTTTTGAGTCGAAACCTACTATAGTTTCGACCGCATTCGGCGGTCTTTTTCAAAAGGAGCAACGAAAAAAACTAATAGAAATTAAATCCTGAATGGTAATTATTGAGCTCAGACAGTTTAATTCCTATATTACTAATTTGTTTTTGTTTATAAAATAATTGCAACTTGTTTTCCCATTTAACCATCAGGATCCTCCTCCGAATGTTGTCTGGAAGATATCGTGGTAAGACCGTCTTATATCCCTTTCTCCTTGTAATATCAAATGTTATTGTATTTATTACATATCCTCTAATATCAGTTGGTAAAAGTATACGCTTTATCCGTCTCTTAAACATTTCCCTATTTATACGTATTCCATTTCGATTACAGGGAACGAAAAAAAGTCATTCGAATACATCACATTATTCTTTTTATAATAACCGCACCTTTGCAGCGACAAGATTCCAACCGGGTCGATCCAAGTTCACTCGCTGGAACTCTGTCGAAGCGACCCGGGATCGTGTCATTAGAGGGCGTGAATATTTAAGTAGAGATGGCGAGAGCGGGCCGCGGTTTACTCCCGTTCCCGCTTGGGTTATAGGACGGTTGGGATTACCTTCTCATTGAATTAATTCTGTTTGCTGATGAAAAAGGCGCAGCCAGCCGAACCGTGTTTTAGGATAATGGGACTATTTCGAGTAGCGGAACTGCTGAATGGAGCATGCCCACCCTTTAGTCAGCAATCCTCGTCTTGCCGATCATCAATCAATACACTTGCTTGATAGGTTTTTATTTAAATTTTCTTAAAAAGTGAAATGCTTGTGTACATAGTACCTAAAGTAAGTGACAGGCACGGTAAGTCGTTGACTCATCTGTCTCGCTCGCGTATAGCAACATTTTCGAAGACAGGCAATGACAGTTTCAAACAGAGGGAGACGAATGACGCCCTAACATATTTTAGCTTAGAAATTAGTGCTTGGCAAAATAACTTTTCTTCTTGCTAGACATCACGTTTCTTTGTCGAGACATGGGTAATATTAGTAAAAATTAATTTAAAAAATAATTGAGTATTCATATTTTTTTATTACTAGCACAATAAAACTTAAAAGAGCACGAGAATTCTCTGTAGTGTTCAAAGTGCGACTAAGCTGTGTCTAACGGACTCTGTATATGTCAGTAATCAGTACTCAGACGAGGTCCAATTTTGAATTAGCGGCACACGTCTTCGATTTAAAACTGTCATTGAAGACAGATATAAAATTCCTGAATGAACTTACGAAAAATATGTTATCCAAAAAAACGAGATAAGTGTTATAAAAGCTCACCAAAAATCTAGTTTTCGATTCAAATGAAAATTTTACAAGATGTTTATAATGCTACTCTTTTTTGCATACTCGATTTTCGTGAATCAATTCAGTAGTTTTGTATCTTCAAAAGTGTATGTGCCGTGCCTTAAGGCGCAACTCTATTGCTACGCACGGACACGCTATGCACGTGTACTTAGCTTCGTTTTGTTTGAAAATGTGGACTGCGACCCACGGCTATCCTATTATTTAACGACCGTTTAAAATATGGAGCATAGCCTCTGCGTATATAACCTATGCTGATGAATAATCTTAGCTTGATGCAAATTTGCTACGCACGGACACGGTATGCACGTGTACATAGCTTCGTTTTGAAAATATAGGCGGATCAATGGACTGCAACCCACAGCTATGCTATTTACTTTACGACTGCTTCAAATAGCTTAACGAAGATGGGGTTATTTTAAGTCGAACAGCTCCGTTAACCAGTAACTTATAATGTGGACCTTGAAGCTACGGACTCCCAAGGTCCCATTTCAGGGTCGGCCTTGATGAAACATAATAATCTCTTATTGTTACTTACTCGTATTTAGACTGTTGTGTATTATCAGATTTTCTCCTACCAGTGATATCTTGCTAATTATTGCTTGCAATAACATTGATATTTATATGACGTCGCATTTTCTTGGATGTTTAATACAAGTTAATACAACCATTGCGGAATATATATTTCGGGCAGGGGGGAAACTAGATGTCACAGAATATTGGGAGCTGTCATTAATGGACAGCAACGATAAAATAAATGTTTTGTGTAGTAGTAGTAGTCCTTGTAAAATAAAGACATCAAATAACCGACCATAACTTTTTTTACTGTTGTCCCGAACCAATGTAAACCTTAGTGCGTGCTAATAAAGTCGTAAAAACTAGTGGTTTTGTTTATCGAGCAGTTAGCTCTGAAAGTTGTACATGTTAGTATCATCAACATAGTACTCAAGTCAAGTTTTGGATGGCTACGAGATGGTCACTGTCTACATATCGTAAATGTTTTACGTTTATTGTCGTATGAACTCTTACCCATAACATTGGAGCATCATATACGCCACTTTCACGGAATGGCATTACGGTTATACGGCGCTAGGTTTGCGGTAATGTATATCTCTGTCCCATTGTTCGGGCTTGCGTTACGCAATCAAGAGGGGTCATCCTGTCCGCGCCCAAAAGTCGCACCCGCGAAGTGGAGAACAGTCATATCCTATCGATTTGTTAAGATGGCGGGCGCGGGTGGCGGGTGCGGGGTGGTGTGCTGGATGTGAGGGTGACGCGCCCGAGGGTGGCCGCAGCCTCCGCGCCGCAGCGTGCAGCCTGCTTGCACCTGCCTGCGTCGACAGCGCCGCGAGCCGACACACCACCGGCACATCGACTAATGTATGCCCATTGTCTACTGCAACGGTGAATACACGACACCACTGTTACCTACCATATTCGTCCTCGTCGTGGATTCAACTCCGATCTAACCCTCCGCAATGGCCCGAGACTAGTTGGCGGCCATAAACTAACATAAAATGTTACTTTGTATTTAGTTTCAATGGGAACCTTGCCACCAGACGTTAATGAATTTAAAGTACCCAGAAAGCATGTTCATCATAAGCATACTACATCTACATATTGTGCGTGTGTGCAGTAAAGCAGAGCCAGTTTTGTAAACCGGTTAGAAATGCGAGGCTAATCGAAACTATTTAATTATAAACTTAGAATACAAGGAAATGTCTAAATTATCTAGATAATCCAGTTTTACATTCTTGACGCTTAATCTTATGTCTTTTTGATGGTAACTTTTAAATATATGTCGATAATTTTTATGTAACTGAATAGCCTAAAAAGGCGCTAAACATTTAGCACCCATTACCCGTTTCGAGTAGCAGAACCCGTTAGCCCCTATTACATCATGTTACCTCAATCCAAACATTGCCATAGGTCGGGTTATCAGTCGCTGTTGTAGGGCATAATACGTAAGAGTAAATACAAATATTTAACTAGTAAGTAATTCGTTTAATTTACTGATCTTGAAGATGTCTGAAGTCTACCAACCCGCACTTGACCAGCGTGGTAGTCTATGGCCTTACCCTTCTCACAATGAGAAGATGGCCCGTGCCCAGAAGTGGGACACTTTGTACAAACAAGGCTGATAGAAAAAATAAGTAGTTCGTTTCGTTTTTAACACGCTTTTATTAGGTCGACCTGTATGCAACTAACTATGTAATGAAATCTAAGGTAACTAATTTAACCGTCTTCCAAGGATCGTAGCGTCATGAAAATTGGCAGCTGTATGTAGTTCCAATGACAATACAATAATATGGTACTGTCGAACTGATCTGATGATGGAGCCGGAAGATATGAACTAGAACTTCATGATGGAACATCGTATCATAGCTGTGTTTGGATTTGTTAGACAAGTCTTGTAATGAACTTTGACCACAATAATTTGTAGCGTGTTTTTTAGTTTTTTAAACTGTAATTTATTTAATTTGTCTTCCTGATGTCCTTCGAACGATGTTTCTCCAATCGAAACTGCAAAATAGAACAACAAGAATACCCATATAGTGAGAGATATCTTGTGCGATTAAAAAATTCATCACCATGCCTTTATCCGGACCGTTTGTAAGATAAATCGTGAAGAAATCCACGTTTGGAAATTCATGATAGCCGGGGTTCCTTGAATAGTTCTCCACATCTAAATTTATCGGGTAACATCTACCATTTCTTGTCAATTTAGTCAGTCACTAACGTTGGTACTCGCTAGATTTCGATGATGAAAAAAGTTGTTGAGTAAAATGAATCGTGTAACTCCTTATTCACGTGAAATTGAGTAAAGCTGCGTTTCCACTGAAACAGAGATGAACGGAGCGGAGAAGAGACTTATAAGATTCGACCAACTGGAGTGGTACACATCCACATTTCGTCACCTCTCTGCTGCCGCTGTGAAAACAGATATAGCGAAATGAGGAGAATTCAATCAAATTGTATGGTTACGCAGCGTAGAGACAGTAGTGTACTATGGTAGAGAGGAGCGAAGCTGTTCGAAGTTGCTTATATTTTATTTGCTTCGAATTCCTTGTCTCATAGTAGAAAAGATACAAAACAGTTTGCTCTTTTAATGCTAACATGATGTGTGAACTGTTACTATGGGTTTTACTACGTTCCCACAAAAAAAAAAAAAACGTGTGGCACTCGGAGACTGCCGCGGTAAAGCTATTGCATAATAGCTTTACGCGCGGTGTGTTAGGTTATTTTCGTTACGGAATTTCTGGATTCGGTCTCCACGCTCAAGGCCCGCGATAGAAGCTATGCAATAGCTTAAAAAAAAACGGAGAGTTGAGCTTGTCTCTTCCATAGGAACAATCTCGCTTGTCTCGGCTTCAGTGAAAATACCCACCTCTTTTCGCTTCTTCACTTTGCTATGTTTCGCTCATCTCTGATTCAGTGGAAATACCCAACTCGTTTCGCAGCTCGCCTTTCTTCTGTTTTGCTCCTCTCTGCTTTTATTGAAATACCCAATTCTTCTCGCAGCTTCACTTTGCTCCGTTCCGCTCTCGTTCCTCTTCACTGCAAATACCCAGCACGTTGAAGCTACGCTTTGATCCGTTTCGTTCGTCTTCGCTTCAGTGGAAAATGCATCCTCGTACATTCATATTAATATATCTCCGTATAAAAAAAAACTATATATGTAATTTATCATCCATCTGGTTCCCCATAGTACAAGCTTTATTTATTTTATTTGTCTGCACAATGTGCATACATGTCTGATGTGTAAAAAGGCGTATATTAAAAACACCTTTTAATATGTAGTTACATTCCCAAAAATCCGGCTACAAGAGATAAAATTCTACATCTACATACATAATATTCAACATGGCATACATCTCAAAAATATTACCCTCTATTGGCCCAGTCGGGTAAAAAACCGGCATGCTGTCACAGCAAAATAAACTTATGCTTATAACATATACATATATACTATAACAATTCCACTTATGCTTATTTCGACAAGATTGTCGTAACATTTTTTTCATATTAGCCCATGGTAGAAACCTGTTGCAAATGTTTATATCGTTTCGTCAATCATAAAAATTTAAGGCAGCTATTCTTTTTTTATTGCCCCCACCGACAATCTTTGAAGTTGCTTTGTATCCTTTTATCTCTACAAACAAATTGGAGTACGCCACACTACTATGAATGAAAGATTCCTAAGAAAATATACTATCCTTATTCATATTTATATTGTAAATACGAAAGGGTTTAAAGTTTTTAGGGTTCCGTACCTCAAAAGGAAAAAACCGGAACCCTTATAGGATCACTTTGTTGTCCGTTTGTCCGTCTATCAAGACCTTCTATCTCGGGAACGCGTTCTATAGTCCCTTGCAACTGTGAAAAAACAAACTTCGCAGTTATCGTAGAAATACGTTACAGCCGCTTATGTCGCCAAAAACCGCACATTTCATAAGGGAATCAAAACCTGTAGGGTACTTCCCGTTGACCTAGAACTATGAAATTTGGCAAGAAGCATTGTCTTAAAGTACACATAAAGAATAAAATCCGAAAATTAATTATTTATAGGGTTCCGTACCTCTAAACGAAAAAACGGAACCCTTATAGGATCACTATAGGTATATATGTATACATATTATTCAGATTAACATATTTAGATAATTTTCTCCCCTCGCTATTACTGCACGCCCCGTCATATTTTTTTTTAAATTTTTAACATTTTTAACTTAATCACAAAAAAAATGTGTCTACATACAAGTAATGAGGGCCCAATTTTAAAGTTCTTTAATCGTATCATGTGGGGTATCATATGAAAGACTTCATTAACATAAGCTAAAACAGTGTTTTAAATATTTTTAGGATGTATATTTTTAGGTTTATTAAGGAAAATATATGATTTCCCCGTCTTATCTACTAGTTTCTACGGAACCCTCGGTGGGCGAGTCTGATTCGCACTTGTCCGGTTTTTATTTATTTAATTACATAAATATAGGGTATTTATGCAAGGAATGAGGGTCCAAATTTTAAAGTGAGTTAACCGTATCATGTGGGGTATCATATGAAAGAGCTTCATTAACACAAAATAAAACAGGATTTTAATCATTTTTACGATGACTAATAATCGGTTTATGACGTTTTTTTATTTTTAAATACATTATTTCCACCTATTGTCAATGACTAGCTTTGCCCTAAAGTATTAACATAATTAACCGAATTACCGGGATAAAAAAGCTATATTAAATATATTAATTCAAAAGAAAAAAACTTCAACGATCCCGAACTATTTATCATACCTATTAGTTTGTTCGGAACCCTCGATGGGCGAGTCTGAGTCGCAGTTGTCCTTTCTTTTAATAAGACCGCGCCTAAGTCGTCCTACATTGCACTGTACATCACGATGCGGGCTTACACTCAGAAACTTTTCGGCCCCATCGGCTGTCAGTGCTGCGTACTACGCGCCCTGCTCACTGCCACTTCAACTTGCTAATCAGCTGTGCTCTAATAATGACTTGTTCATCTAAAGATCCGTTCATTTCTGATTTGATCTCGTGGAGACACTCTGAGAATAGCCCTCTCTATAGCTATAGAAACTAGCTGCATTTTATATAAGGCCCATAGTGTGTAGCCACGTTTCAGCGGTATAATTATGCTATTACCATAGAGAGAGAAGAGACAAGAAGACGTTCGCTGGTTGCAGGACGCAGAGAGATAGAGAGAAAAAGACGATGGTTGCAAGCCACTTCCAACCTGTCTTTTTAGAAATCTAAAGGCCAGACGTTCTGCACTAGACTATTTTCTACTGAGAAAGTGATGATGATAAAGACCGCAGTCTAACTCGTCGTAACGAAGATGTAGTCGAAGGTCACAATTTAACTGGTTAGTTCCACTCTGACCTAGATCCTTGAAGATCCTTGTTGTATCATGTCTCAGGAAAGGAAGTCGATACGGCAGTTGGTTTATTTATGCCTTTTTCACTAAGCAACAACACGACAACAACTGCAACACGTCAACAAAAATATGAACAGCAAATCAATGCGCAATTTTTGGATGCGTGTGATTTATATTTCAGAAAGTCATGTATGCTATGCTACTTTTACGTGACACCTCAATAAAGATGATAACATATTTGTGTGTATCCGTAACAACATAGATAATATGTAATTGTACATAGGCACCTTACAGAATTATTATGTGACCTTACTGTAGTCTAAATGGCTAGTCAACTTTGACATAATATGATGTGTCGCTATTTCCTCTGTCATAGACAATTTAACTGGTTAGTTCCACTCTGACCTAGATCCTTGAAGATCCTTGTTGTATCATGTCTCAGGAAAAGGAAGTCGATACGGCAGTTGGTTTATTTATGCCTTTTTCACTAAGCATCAACACGACAACAACTGCAACACGTCAACAAAAATATGAACAGCAAATCAATGCGCATTTTTTGGATGCGTGTGATTTATATTTCAGAAAGTCATCTATGCTATGCTACTTTTACGCGACACCTCAATAAAGATGATAACATATTTGTGTGTATCCGTAACAACATACATAATATGTAATTGTACAGGTACCTACATAATTATTATGTGACCTTACTGTAGCCTAAATGGCTAGTCAACTTTGACATAATATGATGTGTCGCTATTTCCTCTGTCATAGAAAATATCGGCACCATGCATTCGAGTATTTTGTTTTAATAATATTGTTTGTTATCAAGAAACGCTAATGATATAGGCGAATCCCTGTCATCTAGTGTGCAATAGTAATTAATTTAATTCAATTATTTCATTGACACATTTAATAAATCAATACAGTATTGACAGCATAATATTAGTTTCTCTAGCTTCTAAACACGTATCGCGACATGAATATAGCAATCTGACCTTTCTTTGTCTCCGTATTGACACGGTTTCAGAACATCCGGGATCACTGTAGGGAAGATTTCGATCTACGAACAGCGAAAGAATTTGAAACCCGATATGTTTACAGTCACCATAACGTAGTCCAGTGTGAACGAGGTTTCAGCAAAATACGAAAAGCAACTGACTGGGAAAGAAAAGTATAAAATTATTATCATCATCGTCAACTATTGTCTAGTCATTGCCAAGTACAGGTCTCCTCTTTAGAGCGCCATCCTTTCCGGTCCTGTGCTCTTAATGCCTTGTCGATATCACTGGCCCGAGCTGGAGGTGCGCCAAATGTTATATTCAAAGAAAAAAAAATAGTCATTGGTTCCAAAGAGGTAAAAACAAACCTAACGACTCATTATTTCAAAATCGATCAACGAAGACTGCAGAAAGTAAAATCTGTAGAACAATGATGGCAATGCAGAATCCACTTGGGGAAGTATCACACTTCTATCAGTTATTTGCCACAGCCAAGAAATGTGTGCAAGCGTTATTGTCTGCCAGATTCAAGGGAAACTGTTTCAGATCCATTTTGGAACTCACGTAGTTTTGAAAAGACTACATATATGGAGCGCCGACCCTATTTTTGGCTTTTTACCCGACTGCGTAAGAAGGAGGGTTGTGTTTTTCAAGTGTACGTATATGTATGTATGTTTCTGTAGGATCGACTACAGCCTAAACGGCTTAGCCGATTTTGATGTGCGACGTGTCGTTAGATTCATCTTCACTTGTCAAAGGCTATTTTTTTTATAATAACAATAAGACTCTCGTAAAAATTAAAAATGGGCTTTTTCGTCTTATCATACAATGTACTTTTAAGCGTTCCGTAGTCAACTACGAACCCAACTACGGAACCCATATAGTTTCGCCATGTCCGTCCGCGGCTTAGCTCAAAGAATATAATTTGCCCTTATTTGCCTTTTGCCTTGAATATATTTATTAAGCCCTTTTCACTACAGTCAACGTGGGTAACTTTAACTCTACGTCAAACATTGTACGTGGGCTTTTTAGTAGGTTCTCGATTATTATATCAAGAGATTAGTAGTCAAAACGAATGCAAATTAATTAAAGAAGTAATGTGACTACTAAACTGTTGGGGAAAAAATAGAGAACCTTCTAAAAAGGCTACATACAATGTTTGACGCAGAGTCAAAGTTACCCACGTTGACTGTATGTAATTTGTGGTTTAGTTAAGGTGTATCTATCTACTAGAAAGTTGTAATTTAGTACGAGTATATCTATTTATCACGCCAACAAAATGGTACAATAAAATCTTGAAAAATAGAAAAAAATACAATAGAATCTTTTTCGGGGTACCTCCTTTACATATAAATTGCGGATGAATTATTTTTTTCTCATCTACTATCATGTGGGGTATCGTTAGATTGGTCGTCGTCGTGGTCCCCCCTCCCTCCCCCCTCTGCCGGATAAACGGTTGACTTTGGAGATATAAAACAAATCGAGCTAATAGCATATAATATGATGAAATTAAAAGGAAAACTATCACGGTTAAATAGATTTTACAAGTTAACGAGATAAAAATAATTAACTCATAAATGTTCTTGCAGCGGCAAATTCAATCAATATGTTCGTAGTATCAAATAAATAGCTCTATTCTAAGTCTGAATTATAGTATCTATCACAACTACACAACCATAAATTGCGCGTGGCCCGACACGCACTTGGCCAATTTTTCGTGATAAATAAGTTTTCTGCAGTCTGGTATTTTAATATAGAGGCTTGCTGATAATTTTACTACACAATTTTGTAGAGATTTAGCTGCAAAATTTTGTTTATGTAATATAAATAGTATGTGAGTAAAATGGATGTGACACACGGACAGACAGGCAGACATGTTGGACATGTTTTTTTATTATTTTTTTAATTCCATATCGTATAGTCGTGTGGGGTATTGTTGAATAGGTCTTTTAAAATTACGCTAAGTTTTCATACATTATTTTCTTCTCAATTGTGTTATATCCGAAATATAGGCGGATATATATATATAATTCGGAGAGCGGAATTTATAAAAAAAAAAAACTACTTTGAATACGCATTTACCTTTTGCTGTTTCTCATTTAAACTGCAGCAATCATAAGGTCAATTATTATTGTAGGCTATTACAAAGGGCCCGCAGCTAGCGTAGATTGATCGTGCTATTAACGCCAGGGAAATCTGAGCTGAATATAGCATTATAATAATGCCAATGTTGTAATTGTTTACTTTTTAACTGACTTAAAAAAATAAGCTCTTAATTTTTTTCTCGGACCCCGTAGTCTGTGGAGCGGAAAATTATAAAAATAATTATAACTGATTGTATCGCATTTATGTAACGTTTTCATTACGCGGCTGATGTGTACGGAATCAGGACCCAAGGCGAAGCCTTTTACTAGAACATTACGTTGTTGTCTGTTCGAAGTGAAGTGTGAGTTGGGCTCGTGTTAACGTTCTTGAGTTGAATGAAAAATATGTGAAGCAACAAATATTATAGTGAGTAACTAGCCCTCGCAAGTGTCAATAGTTTTAGAATGCATGGGGGGTACGAAAGCTTCAACGTGCAAATCAGAGTCGTATTTGGCCCGTTCTACTTTATATTAGTAACCCCCGACGCGAAAAATGACGGGGTGTTATAAGTTTTACGTGTCTGTGTGTGTCTGTCTGTGGCATCGTAGCTCCCGAACGGAGCTTTTTTGTCGGGGGTTTTTGAGTTTTCTAAACTCAAAAACCCCCGACAAAAAAGCTCCGAGATACTTGTCCGAGTTAAATCGAATGTGTTGCGACTCTGCTATCAATATTATATTTATTTCACCACGATGTGTTGAGCGGGAGACATAACATAGAATTTCCATTTCACTCAGAATTTCAAAAGATTAGGCAGGTCGAAAGCTTTTTACGGTCGTAGTCTCTTCATGATTGTTAATTTAACTAGATATAAAGATTGTATCGAAACACGGTAATGTTGATTTGACGCTCGTCTTTCTAGCAAAGTTGTGATACTTCCCAAGCGGACTGAAAAAATGCTATACCCTACCACAACAGTTAATTTATCATTACAAAGATATGAGTCTTTGTTTATTGTTATTCAATTGAGGTTTCTTTTTCAGTGGCCCAGTCAGAAGACTCACCGGTCGCAATGAAACTCAAAAAAATATGTCTAAAAACGCCGGTTGGCGAGGAACAGGCGGCACAAGCAGTTCTCGACCCAGCGATAGGTAAGTTGAACAACGACTAATATTTGTAATGTGCATGTACATTGAGTGGTCAACCTTAACTAAAGAGTTTGTAGTTGACAAGAGAATAATGATTGTAACATAGACTTTTATCAGATTCTCATGAATTTAGCTAAGTCATGGTTTAACATGCCCCCTGATAGCGTAGGTCGTGGTGTGTTCATAGCGAGGTGCGCTGCGTGTGTTAACTATAATAAGTTAACTGGTATTCTACTAGTGTGTATATAGTGCATAATTATAATAATGACGTACTAATGTTTTGAACGTAAGTCACACATTCCTGGAGTGAAAAAAACTGATGACGATCCGATATATGAGATTCTATATTGCAAACTATAACCATGCCGTGAGTCTTGAACCAATTAAGTACATCATTTGTTGCGGAACTGGGCCGGCGCTTGAGAGAGACAGGCCGTGATCCGCGGTCTGGCCACTATATGATCCAAAACATATCCCTTGCCATTCAGCGCGGTAATGCCGTCAGCCGGGCGGAGAGATACCTCGTGGAGTTAATGTTTTAGGTTTAAGACGTCACTTTACTTTAAATTTATTTGTATTGTATTTTTTGACATTGTTTCACGTAATAATTGTAATTTTGACTTTATTAAATAAAGTATAATTGAGTACATATAAGTAACAAAAGATCAATGATTTCCAAAATGCTGATATTGTTGTTTCATATTTTGATCGAATGGGATAAATGTTTTCATAGAATGTACTTGTTCGCGGGCACATGTCGCCGTGTTGCGGCCGGTTTATTGAATTGTGCTTTTATTTCCCATCGCGCCACGCATCAAGGCTATGATGTCATCGATTTAATTGTGGCGGCCACTTCATTACCTACCTATAAGCGACATTTATTTCAGTCTTCCATCGAATGTACTTCGACGGCACACACAAAACACACACACACACACACACACATCACAATCACATCACATCGTAATGTGAGATCGATCGATTCTGAAAGCCTTACGACGCCGTTATAATTTTACGTGTTCATTTTGATGCTCCTCTTCAATGTCAAGTTTTCCTTTAAGGTTACGGTGGTCGTTTTTTTTTCACGGTCCTTTAACGTGACCACTTCTCGTCTGACCAATGTTGAGCATTGTTGAGCGGTGTTGAGTATGCTCGACGTGTTACATCACATTTGTCTGTATGCGCCGTCTGGTCGCGTGGTGTAAGGCGATATACATACATATACCACACTATATGTAGAGGGTAGACATTCGTGCACAGGTCGTTAATGGTACAACGTGGATCTGTTGTGCGGTACGCGGGTGGAATAACCTATAATTAGATGCGCGTACACCAATCCTCTGCCGTGAAACTCGTAGATGTCTCGTTTATTCTACATCCGCTGACACATTTAGCGTCACCGGTTGATAAATTCGCTTTTATCTGGCTCTTAGTTATGTACCTCTTACTGCAATGTGGATATTATGACATCGTTTGCTAATATTGTGTCGACTTTTCGATTTGCACCGCTTCTGCCATCTTCGGCATCGTTAAAATATGCCGTAACACTATAAAATTTAAAGTTTTTGTTTGTTCATTTAGATTTTAAGTGCAAGAAGGCGTAGTTCGCTTCTTTATCGATATCATATGCGTTTGTTCTAGTACATTCTTTATCGAAGATTCGATGAGCTCGCCTCTTCGGTCGTTTGTAAAGTTGCTTCATATCGTTTGAACTTTTGTAGCTTTCACACGCAGTTTTATCGTCGGCATTTGGCACGATAGCTTCATGATTACTGGAATATATGCATTATTCTAATCTAAACGATGGCACCGGGCTCTAGCTTGTTGATTAAGTCAACACGTAGTTTAATCTAGGATTTAACTTGTATTTGTGATGCAAACTTATCATTGAATGAGACTTGACTAATATGGTTTTTATCTTTGCGATTTTTTATATCTCGGGAACTTGATAATATAAAGGATTCCCTGATGTCCTGGTGTCGATGATGACATCCAAATTCAAATATGAGGCTCATTAAATTCGTTTAAGCTTGTGTTCTGTAGATATATGCTGCTAATCCTAACCAACACACAAATTGCATCTACGTATGAGATGGGGGGGGCTGAGGAAGGGAGATGGTAGGGAGGTGGGCCTCGTGTATCGGGTGGCGTGATAAGTGACGGACTATTCGTCAATGTGCTGCATAGGTAGGGTATAGGAATCCGTGTTCGGCGTATAGCGGACAATAGGAGTTCCTCGCTGCAGATTCGGCGGCGTCGGGGCGGGCTCGGGCCACGGCGCGGGCGGTGTCGTGCGTTTCTCCGGCGTGCGAGCCACTGCAGTGCTTCTCCACGGCCGGTAATTTGATTGGGCCCGAGCTGTCACCTATGCGCCGCAGTCGCCCGGCCGTCGCTCGCCGGCTATCGATTAGAGCCCCCGTCCCCTGCCCCCGTGCCACCCGCGAACCGGATCTCGTCACGCCGCCATTGTATACCCGCGACGCTTAAACGCATTCGTTTCTCCCGATGCGAAAACGACGCATTCCTTCCGCGCCCTCCCGCGCCCCGCGCCGGCCGGACGCGCCACGCCGCGCGGCGCCACGGGACACGCCGACCCTCTCATTACACTTACCACTTGCCACTCTGCCGTGCCGGCCCCGTAACCCGTAAGCCGCGCACTCTTGTACCTGGCCTGCTCGGGCGACATTAGCGTACTCGATCAACACCAATGATTTCACCGTAGCGTTGAGCACGCGGCTGACCCTGACATTAATCTATCCATAAGAAACTGTACACCAACATGATCCATATTCAATCTCGTTCGCGCCAAAGGTATTCTCAACTCGCCGTACATGACAAAAATACTGTTTTAGACAAATCGTCTTTTTACATGTTAGATAGATCTTAGATTGACCATTAACTCGCCTGATGTTGAGCGACGGTATGGCCGAGGATGAAGCTCGTCAATCTAGAAGATATCTATTCACTCTAGCCTTGAAAATTCCGAGATCGTTGCTATAAGGACATAGGGATGGCGGAATTCCATTCCATTGCAGTACGCATTACGAATGTGCACAGAAATCGTTGAGTAGGTATGGATTTTTGTCATTTTAATGAGAAATGGGTCCTGCACCAACTTTCTGCTAGTCCTTTAGTGTAATAGTGACCAATGTCGTCTAGGAAAATAAGCTATGACGGTCGTTATGATGAATTATTAACAATATCAGTTAAATGCAAACATTATTGTGGTGTTGCGGTATTTTATTCGCCGCCGTATTACGAGTAAAGTCGGCTGGTCGCCCTAGTGAGGCAACGAGCCGCGCGGGGCACTAACTTGAGCAATTTGCATTCTCAGTTCACTGGCACACACTTCCTAACCTGATCTTGTTTGTGCTACTCTATCTTATAGGAAGCAAGCAACTTCTATCGTATTCTAACACAAAAAATAATACTGTTCCGTTTGTGTTAATTTAATTCTCCCTTAGTTACATACATACTTTTTATCTTTTTTTAGGGTTCCTTACCTCAAAAGAAAAAAACGGAACCCATAAAGGATCACTTTCTGTCTGTCTGTCCGTCTGTCCGTCTGTGCGTCCGTCCGTCCGTCCGGGTTTATCTCGAAAACGCGTGAAGGTATCGTGTTGAAATTAAAACCATATACACAGATCCATAGTCTCTTGCTGCAGAAAGAAAAATCAAATTTCTCAGTTTTCGTAAAAAAAAAAGTTACTGCCGAATATGTCTCATCACACAAATGTTTGCACTGGGTGGGGATCGAACCCACGACCTACAGCTCAGGAAGCAGTCGTACTACCACTGAGCCATGAGGCCTGTCTGAATCTTCTTTCAAACAGAAAACACTAGATCAAAATTAGTCCATCCCACCGTTCATCGCACCATCCCACAGTTCATCCCACAGAAAAACATACAGAATGACACAGACACATATGTCAATCTTATAACACCTTTCTTATTTGGTCGGGGGTTAATTATGAAAAATAACGTGACGGTAATTTTTATGATTCAACTATGGAGCATGGAGAAGAAAACAAAATGTATGTTAAAAACAC
Source organism: Lycia hirtaria (assembly GCA_947563715.1). NCBI lineage: Eukaryota > Metazoa > Arthropoda > Insecta > Lepidoptera > Geometridae > Lycia > Lycia hirtaria. The sequence continues at coordinate 11,745,675 of OX387385.1, forward strand.
TTTTTTAAACTATCGCGGTCATTCATTAAAAGACTATTATTTACTAACGGATATCCCGTTAGTAAATAATATCTCATTAATTTATTTACAATCTTAATTTTAATTTTTTTACAGCACAAATATATTTTTATAATTATCACATTTATTTATTTCGATTCTTAATTTTAAAATTTTTACAATACAAATATAAACATATAAAAAAACATAAATATTGTAAAAAACTTAAAACTAGTGTGCCGCCGGCAGCGGGGCAGGGCTCAAGCTTTCGACGGTAAGGGCTACAAACTGAGGAATCTCGTGACAATGCGCGCCGTGTCTAGGATGACTTATTATTATTAATATCGGGAGCTCAAAATTAACGCGTACCACGGTATATATCCCGTTAATAATAATAGTATGTTAAAAAATCTCAAATTTCAAGCGCAGGACCGCGACTTGGTGAAGGAAGTGGGGAGACCTTTGCCCGGTAGTGGGACAGTGTATAGGTAAGCAAAAAAGAGCCATAAATTCATTTATTTGTCACAGGAGGCTACGTTATTTTTTATGTTTGATTTTATTATTATAACAAAATAATGTATTCGATGACACTCTGAAAATAAAGACGAATTTAACGACATCTCTCATATCAAAATCTGCTGTGGGAGATAATATAGAAACATTAGCGACATCCATATAAACACCTTAAAATTATTGCCTTACTTGCACAGTCGGTTAATAAGATTACGATATAACAATAAAAAATTAACCGTACGATTAAGTCTTACCATCAGGCAAACAGTCAGTTATTTGCCGTTCTTTCTTTAAAAAAATTAAGGATCCCAGCCGTTAGGTGCCATAGCGGCTTCAGGTAAAATTGGAAAAACATTAAAACCGGACCAAGAAAGCGAAAGGCGTTCTTGGTGAGACATGTTTGTCTTCTGTATGCCACCCAAATAACTTTAAAAGGTCACTGAAAACGAAAATATGAAGGCCTAATAAAACATTACTGTAAAAATCTCCACATTTTACGAGCAAAATCAAAACCCACGTGGCAGACCTGAAATCAAGGTTCTATTTACATTAAACTCGGTTCAACCCTAATCTAAAATAAGCAAAATGATCTTATTAAAAAGTGATGTGCGACTGTTAATTTTTTTTACCTAAGAAGACCTTTTTTTACCTGCATAAGAAGGAGGGTTATGTTTTTCGAGGGTATGTATAAATGTCATAGGCTATATTTTTTGTAATAATAATATATCTCTTGCAAAAGTAAAAAAATAATTGTTTAGCCCTGCTTTTATAAACTATCTCAGTGCTGGGCACTGGCTTGTTATCAATTAGAAAATGGTAACCAATCCAACACGCTGGCCAATTACAGGTTGGCCCAGTTACCGCATGTTTTCTTTCAAGTTATGCATTGGAATTTGAACTCAGTAACTTCAGTGTTTTTTTATCAGCCCTGTTTGTACAAACTGTCCCACTGCTGGGTGCGGGCCATCTTCTCATTGTGAGAAGGGTAAGGCCACGCTGGTCAAGTGCGGGTTGGCAGACTTCACACATCTTCAAGATCATTGAGAACTCTCAGACATGTAGGTTTTCTCACGATGTTTTCCTTCACCGTTTTGAATTTGGCGGCAATCAACAATACGCAACATAACTCCGAAAAGACAGAGGTGCATGACGCGAGATTAGAACCCAGGACCTGCGGATCGCAAGTCAGACAGTCTCCCGACTAGGCTGCCGGGAACTTACTTAACTTCAGTGTTACTGAGATGAAATCCCAACCTGATGTGACAAATACACAGGATGTCTGTCTGTGGCATCGTAGCTCCCAAACAGACGGACAGATTTTGATCTAGTTTTTGTTCCTTTGAAAATTTTGATTTGACCCTTTTTTTTTTTAGTTTTCTTAAGTAACTTTTTATGTGAGAGCTCTGCCTCGCGATAGATCCACCCTCGTAGTGATGAAAAACGGTTATGATGATGGTGAAATATAATGTAGTCTTCGTCTATTTCCTGTTTCTCAGCTCCACCAAATTTCGTATCGAATCAGCAGTTTCATCGTTAGGATTAGGATACAAAATTAAATATCTATAAAATACACTGACTGACTTACAGACAACAGTACAGCCTAAATCGCTTGACGTAGAGACATAAAATTTGGAGGCTGTATACTTTGTGTATGTAACTAATAGAAAAGGATTTCTCAGTCGCAGGTAAAACCGCGGGATGCGGCTAGTTATTCTATAAACACCACATCACGCAAGTATATTACAAATGCGACAGTAACTTTGTCTGTTTATTACTTTTATGACTAAACGTTTGAACTGGTCGTTATAAATTAAGTGCGTTTCGAGATGTGTAATACTTGTCCTATTTTACCCGACTGCGTAAAAAGGATGGTTGTGTTTTTCGAGTGTATGTATGTATAATGTTTTCTAAGGTTTTCTCGATTGAAATTTAACAATTTTAAACGGGATATATCCGTTTGACCACCAACTCGCCTGAAATATGAATTACTACCGCCTATTTTATGCAAAACGTTCCCTATGCATGCTGCAGTCGCTCCCGGTGACAACAGGGATTGCAGATATGTGTTGATAATCCTCAAATCCTAAAGAGGCTAAAGAGACGCATTATGTACTAAGAATGTTGAACCTCAAAAAAAATTGTTGGGGTAAAACTTATTATATTATTCAAGAAACTTGAAGACATCTCCAATCTCCATACTTGACACTGGCTAATCGCGTAGGTCCAATACAAAAAAAGAAGAAGAAGAAAAATTCGTGACACACGTTTTCCACTTTATTGTCATATCTAAGTTCGTCGGTTGCGGGAACTTTTGACCTGACTTTTCTTCATAACGTCTTCGATTTATCTTTGGTTACAATCGTGGATCTCTTATTAAGTTTGATAAAAGACGTTATTATTATCTAATTGTTCTTCAATTTTAACTGAATAACTATCTTTAGAAAAGTTGGCTTCACTTTTTTAACCGACTTCAATAAGGGAGGGAGATTCTTTATTCGGTAACTCCGTCATTTATGATCAGATTTGGAAAATTATTTTTTTGTTTGAAAGGTTATTAAGGTTATATTATATAATATGTATTTTCAGATTATTCCCATTTAGTAGTTTGCTTTTTAAGACAAAATTGGACATATTTTAAGCCGGTTGCTTAATTTTTTTTGATTATAGAATAATGATTGTTCTGTACGCTCTGTCTGTCTTTTACTTTAGTCTGAGCTGTGCGCTATTCAAAAAATGTGCGAGGGGAATATCCATCGTGTACATGGCGGCGTCTTGGTAGCATTTATCGGATCGTCTGATGTTACAAGCTTTAAATTGAAATTCGCCTAATGTATTAAAATGGCTATACCGTTACCTCTATCTATGTATGTATCTCCTATCGTAGATATGGAGAGATACTCTTTATTTTTGCTATAAAATTAGTACTTAAATAATGGTTGGAAGTAAAAAAAAAAAAACTCGAAATGCTCGAAGATACCGTATATTTCCGTATCATGATAACTACAAACAATCAAATTATTTCTTATTTCAACTCAACAGTGAAAACGTACATACATCATCTTGTATTCTTATTCTAAATGAATACAAGATGATGTCTGTTGTTTAGTTTGGCGGGGCGTCATTGACCTCCATGAAAAGAAGCGTCGCGGCTTAGGTGCCTTCATCGATTGCGCGCATGCCTGTTTCTAAGGTCGTGCCCGACGCTCTTGCTTTCCGATGGAAATCATTCCAATTAAAATGGCACACGCCATCTTTTCCGAGTGATCCACGGCGGGATCTCGGTCGTCGAGATAGGACGGCTGCTCCCTGTGCCGGCTTCTGGAACGTCTGAATAGCGATCGCGGACGCATCTTACCGGCCGCCGCTGTTGTCACTGCGGTGTTTCGCGAGCGGGCAGATTTATTTGGACGTACCCCCTTCGACGGGGCGCGGGGCCGGGACCACCACCCACCACGCCACCTCCACACATTTGACTGGATCAATAAGTAAGCAAAGGATGCCCGAGCAGAAAAACCATACACCCGACCACCCCAAGGGGGCATACGTAACCGACACCCCCCACTAACGGGGGGAGGGAGGTCTCCACAGATTGCCATTTTCTCTTTGCCTACGCTTTAATTAGTTGCGTAGTAACGCATGTACATCCATAATCCCAGGTTATTAAATTGCCAAACGTACCCTGTCCATTTGTAACACAGTCGAGTGGATATTCAAACTGTAGTCGGGCAGAATGATCATAAAAAAAAGAAATTAGGTAATATATTCGAAAAGAAAGTTACATCAACAAAACATAATGAAAATTATCTCCTCCGTTAAATAACCCCAGCGTAAGTTTATGGCTCTACATAGTGCACCTTGGTCTTCAATATTTCACTCAAAGTGCCACCAAGGATGCGAGATAAGATAATACCTGTATAGATAATGATGGCAAACACTGCGGCCCACCTGAAATAAACATTTCGACAAAGCCCATCTTAGGTAAGCCTAAACATAACATATTAGGACACCCAATGTAACAATCTTGTGTTTCATATAAGCAAGCATCCATAGTTTTCATGAATTTACTAGCATAACCCGGTAGCCGTTTTCTAAACTAAAAACATGAAATTTATGTAAAAAGCACTTTCAGTTTTGTCGTATTTCCAACTTTAACTGATCTATCCATTTTTAGGGTTCCGTACCTCAAAAGAAAAAAACGGAACCCTTATAGGATCTCTTTGTTGTCCGTCTGTTTGTCCGTCTGTCCGGGTGTCAAGACATTTATCTCGGGAACGCGTGTAGGTATCGAGTTGAAATTAAAACCATATACGCAGATCCATAGTCTCTTGCTGCAGAGAGAAAAATAAAAAAAAACAGTTTTCGTAAAAAAAAGTTACAGCCGAATATGTCGTAAAAAACGCACATTTCGACACTCACGGACAAGGGAATCAAAACCTATGGGGTACTTCCTGTTGACCTAGAACTATGAAATTTGCCAAGAAGCATTGTGTTAGAGTACACTTATAGGAAAAAAAACCGAAAACTGAACATTTTTAATTTAATCACAAAAAATTGTGTCTTTATGCAAGGATTGAGGACGCAAATTTTAAAGTGAATTAACCGTATCATGTGGGGTATCATATGAAAGAGCTTCATTAGCATAAGCTAAAACAGGTATAAATATTTTTACGATGTATATTTTCGGTTTATGAAGGAAAATATAAAAAAAAATATGATTTCCCCTTTTATTTAGTTTGTACGGAACTTTCGGTGGGCGAGTCTGTCTCGCACTTGTCCAGTTTTTTTCCAGGTTATCACGAACATTATCATAACAGCCAAATTAGTGCAGTTTTTTTGTAATTTTATTAATTACATGTGCACAGTAAAGTACTACATTCACTTTATTTAGAGTAATCCCAAGTAAATAATCATTGCTTGTCTTGTTACATGAAGCCTAAGAAATAACTTTGAACTAAATCGTCTCTACGTACCATACAAAGTACTTAGTTCTGAGTTAGCTAAACCTGAGACTTATAGTCTAATGAAAGTAGATGACTTCTTTCTAATAACCTCTATAAAGCTTGATTATTATTATAACTGTTTAGTATTCGTTCGCCCCGCATGCTGTGTCGTCATTCCGCATTCCATTTGTTTCTAGGAATGTTCTGACAGCGCAGCTTTGTGTTTCTAGTTTCCGTGCAATACACAACGTTGTGATGGAGCTGTTTACAAAACTGTTGGACTTTGGGGGAAATGAGATAAATTTTACCTTAGATCTGAGTACAAGTAGATATCATAGAAAACCCGACTTTAATCATTAGGCAGCCGAACTAAATTTTCATACTATTTTACTTTTTTTTGTTCATACTATTTGGAGTTGGTGAAAATTGTTCATCATCATCAATCAAAGACGCCGATTTTGACTAGCTCTAAGTAATTTATAATAAAAAATAATTCCTTGAAATCGGACCAACGCGAAAAAGCCAATTCGCCCCAAGACATGTTTGTGCCATAGGACGAATCGATGATCTTATTTTTAATTGCGCATTTAGCTTTACGTTCTCAGTTCTCAAGAGCTCTTTTTCCTGAAAATCTTTACTAATATTATAAAACGAAACTAAGACTCTGTTTTCTCATGACTAAAGGGCAATTACTTTGAAATTTGGTACAGGTATAGGTTAGGACCTGGAGACGGACATAAGCTACATTTTGTCATTATCATCACTGTTTTTCATCACTACGCAGGTGAGACCGCGGGGCGCTGCTAGTAAGCACGTAATACAATATTCCGACGAATTTATATTAAAAATCTCTTCTTCAGATTAGTTAAAAATATCATCTGATTAAACGTCAAACATATTTGTTATCATGTTGTACATCATACAATTTCCCCTATTTTTAGAATATATTTATGTAAACATATATTTAAAAACAAAACAATGCGCCTCTTTGAAAGAAACATATCATATTATTTATCAGCCCTGTTTGTACAAACTGTCCCACTGCTGGGAACGGGCCATCTTCTCATTGTGAGAAGGGTTAGGCCATAGTCTGCCACGCTGGCCAAGTGCGGGTTGGCAGACTTCACACATCTTCAAGATCATTGAGAACTCTCAGACATGTAGGTTTCCTCACGATGTTTTCCTACATAGCATATACTATACTTGAAAAAGGAGAAATTGTTGAAATTATTGTTGTCTGTAATCGGAACGTTACTTATCTGAAAGTGTAGCAGTGCTGAGGTTATTCTATTTTTTACTAAGAATTTATTAGGTATATAATTATTATGTAATGATAACTACTTAAATACATTATCTTTTCATATAATAGCACGTTGAATTTCTTCTTCTGAATTGTTGAGTGTTACCGCTTGACTTCTCCTTTTTGATTCGTCCAGTTTACGCTCTCGGATGTTTTCCGCTGAGCGACGATAAAGTTTTTATGCTGTCTCACGAAGCTCGGAACGAGCTTCATTAAGATAATAAAAAAGCTCTTTTTAATCGAAACAACCCCCTAAGAGGTACTTAATTGGAATCACTAGATTGCTTTCTAATTTCAGCCAATCGCGGTGCAAATCGCCCGCCGACGTTAAAAAGTGTAAGAGCTGTGATTTTTACGGCGACTCTCGTCTCGATATCGGTTGAAGTGCGGCCGGGCTTCTTTCGCGATGGCAATCGAAATAATTATCATAAAGTAAATCCCCCGCAATTCGGCGGCCGCCCCCGGGCTCGGGCGTCGCGGTGAATGGTGGGCCCTCGCCGCCACACCGACGCTCTAGTGATGCTATCCCACACTCGCTCATATCGATAAATCACCCTGCCGATCTCTCGCACGGTGACGAACTGTCGCATCTGATAAGATTCACCTCTCCAGATGGCGTGCTACATATCATCACTTCGAATTCCCTTTGGGGACGGCTTCTGTTCTATTTGGGAAAGGCTCTACAATATCTGTATAGAACGAGAAAAGGGAAGCCGCTCTGTACTTTGCATTGTACGATTATGTGCGAGCTCATTGAGAAAATCATATTTGCCCTCGCTGTGTAAGCTCTTAACAAGCTCGTGTATGAGCTCGAGCTTTTCTATCTAAATTCTTGTAAAAGCTTGACTCGTTTATCTGAAAATGTATCAATGAACTTTTGGCGAGGTGCCCATTTCAGAGATTTGGATATGTTGAATATACGTAAGTAAAAATATCTTTGTCCTCATATTGGCAATTTAATCAACTACAAGTGTTTAATAAACCAATGCTTGTGCACATGCACATAATTTGAGTAAAGCATTTTCTCTAAGCTAGAAGTATCGATGTCCACCAAAGAAAGTAATCACATCACGGGGCACGAACTTGTGAGCGTGCGGCCCGCGGCTGGGGCGGGGGAACTCAACAATCGCATTTTCAGTTTTTGTCTCTTCGCCTCCTCTCATTTCAATATTGCCAATGGAATTAAATTCTCCGGCTTGTTTTAATATCTTTTCCCCTTTCTGTTCACATCATGCTTAATCTTATAAGGACTTCCAATGGGCTAATTTCGAATGATACATTTCGAGTTTCGATCCTCAAAACCAATATCTACAAAATGTGGCAAAAATGTGCGATATATTTAACAACCGAGCGGCCCATGGATGTGGTTTACAGTTTTTATGTTATTGTAATGTAACATCTGCTTGTACGGCGCTGTCGTCCGACGCATACTGTTATTACTGTTTCATTAGGATTGGCGAGATCAGGGCGTGGTAATAATAAGTAAAGCGTAACGACCCCACTTGGCTCCCTTCTGTTAAATGCGTCACGTACCTTAACTTTCGACCTATCATGACCCAATTACGCTTAAACTTGAGGTTTTTTCATCGTCTGTAGACAATTAGAAGTATTCGAGTGATACGGTCCGAGGTCCTGGCGCGTGACACTATGTGTGGATACAAGGCAGGCCTTCGCCCTGCGGGAGTCGCGCCTCTGTCAGCCCTCCGGGACGCGTCCCTTGTGTTTACCTATTTGCCGCCACCGACCCTTCCGACTTCAATGCCATACAAACAATCACTGGCCATTTAATACAGGATGACGCTATAACACCGGCAAATAGAGGTCATACAAGTTTTGTTGTTTTGTACCGAGTCACCCTCTTAATCTTTAGAAATTCAACTTTCAAGGTTGAGAGGAAGTCCGACCGATTTCTACAAATAACACTAATATTGATCAAGAGCTCATAACTATGGTTTAATAGTGTATAATGTATATGTATATAATTTGGTAAAGGTCACTATCGCTATTTAAGTATTGAATTTAATTGGTAATTATAATTTACTCATGTTAATAAAAAACGATAAATATGCATGCTTATGTTCGACCGTACGACAGGTGCGAGTTTTGTAGTACGTATAAAGAAATTCATTTAGTTTCCAAGGCTCGTGTTGGAACGACCTATCGAAAGTGGCTCCTTATTGAATGACAATGTGCATTTAGCGCCGGCGGCGGTCAGATAATATGGATAAAACGGAACGGCCGACATGTTGTGATACGTAAGTACATACGTGTACGACGCGTGTCGTAATGGCGAGCGGCACATCGCCGCGTAAAAATCATAAGTTGACGTTGGCATGTTTCGCAACGCACCTGCCGAGCGACCGACGAGGCGTCGACCGCCCGCTCGGGGCGCGGCTGTTGCGCCCTGCACCGCAGCCTCCGAACCCTCGCTGTTCAATTAGACGTCGTTTATACTTTACGACCTATAAACATTGGTAACTTTACTATCTGTTAACCTCTGAATACATTATCCATAAGAAATGTATTATAATGTTCTACTGGTAGAATGTGGTCCCCGTCGCGTGGTGAGTTCAGTGGTTCGCAAACCGGCCATGTTTCCTCTCTTACGCAAATCACGCTCTGCTCGACTTCAGGACATAGTGATTCATCGCCGATGTAACACAACCATACGCCAGATGATTACTTGCGAAACTATATCGCTGATTGCAATTGCACTATAGAGTACCTCTTAAATAGGTCTCGTGAGCTCGTTTTCTCGCTGGTCCGCCACTCGGTGACTGGATCTAGTTGCATCGTGTAGAACGTAAAAAATATTTGCGTTCAATTTAATCCCTGTATCAATGAACGGCGATCATATTGCTAACTGTACTAAGGATTACACTATGAATAATGGCAACTTTACTGTTACAAAAATATTTGTCCTTTGTCCTCATCCAACAATGTATGCGTTTGTAGTCTTCATTACAGGAAAACTATATCAGTACGTTATTTAATTGGTTCTACATGATTAGAAATACACATTTATTCGTTTTTGTTTTCCTCATAATTAGAAATATTGTCCTTGCTAATAAGGACGGCGTTAAATAATCCTGTATGACAATGGCATCATTTAGTCACACTCGTGACATTGACTTACAAAAACTTCGCTCTACGAGTATTCGTGACCTTGGAAATCATTACTACTAAAGACTAGTTACCGTTCCTTTTTTTTTTACTACATACTTAATATTTCAATAGTGACTCTTCACTTTGTACTGACCGAATATGCTTGTAAATTATAGACATAGATCAAACACATACTACGTCTCTCTACGAGATCGTATCAGAAATGAAATCCATAGACGAACAAGAGTCACCGACATAGCACAGTGGATTAGCCAATTGAACTGGCAGTGGGCAGGGCACTTAGCACGCAAAACTTAACTGCCTATGTGGCCGCAAAGTTCTCGAGTCGAGAATATACATCGGGAAGCGCAGCGTAGAACGACCAGCCACAAGGTAGATAGACGATCGTAGAAGACGCTGATTGCAGGCTGCGTCCAACAGGTATTTTTAGAAACCTATGGTGGCGGCTTATATTTAGCAGTTAAACTTCTTGCGGCTGAGATGGTGATAATGACTAAAGCTTGCTGGCTTTTCTACTTTGCTCAAAAAGTTAGCATTGCCATCCAACGTGGCAATACTGCCAGCATTCTGTGGCCACTTTTACCATCACCAGTGGCCTTTTAGAATAAGCTATTTATTATTTTCTGTATATATAATATATATGTTTTTTTATTGCTTAGTCTTAAGTTGTAAATAATAGAAGTAGGTACTTATTACTTTCTTTTCGTCACAATTTATATATTAGCTGTTTTAATAAAAAATATACCAATATACGCATACTTCCAGAATCATAAACCGAGAAAAAAACGATCGTTTTTACAGTTATGTCTCAATGCTAATTATGGTTACTAGCCAGCCTTTTTTTTTAACACGCTTTTATTAGGTCGACCTGTATGTAATGAAATCTAAGGTAACTAATTTAACCATCTTCCAAGGATCGTAGCGTCATGAAAATTGCCAGCTGTATGTAGTTCTGATGACAATACAATAATATGGTACTGTCGAACTGATCTGATGATGGAGCCGGAAGATATGAACTAGAACTTCATGATGGAACATCGTATCATAGCTGTGTTTGGATTTGTTAGAAAAGTCTTGAAATGAACTTTGACCACAATAATTTGTAGCGTGTTTTTTAGTTTTTTAAACTGTAATTTATTCGTCATTACAACCTATTCGAAAGGAAGCTGGTGTGGCGAACAAATCAAAATCATGTGTTTTTTAATAAAAAAAAAGTTGAAAATTTTAAATTTAATAAAGTTATGGATATTAGGATCCATAAATTCAACACATCCATAACTTAAGCTATGGAGTTTTGTTTAAGAAAAACTATTAAATATTTTTGTATGTGATATTATTATTTCACGATTTCTCGTGCCATGGCATTTTAACTTTCGGGACCCAGCATCACCAACTTTTTTTTTGTCTATGAAAAGTACGAATATATTCGTATGAAAAACAAGCATTGTTTCGCTCGCCTATATCCTCTGAGTAGGATGTACCATAAAAGTTCCTAGCTATGATTGTCGTTTACAATTCTGAAATAAACATTTTTTTTACATACTCTACGAATTAAAAAAAAAACCATCTGTCACGTGCCCCACACAAATTTTCAACGGTTTCTTACCCCATTGTTGAGTTGGCGATTCTTCAACTTCCTTTTTATTATACTTGCGGGTCATCATTTCAACGGCTTTTCGTAAAAAAAAAAAGTAATTAAGGAATCCTAATAATTTCGACTACATTATTGGAACATCAGTCTTAATGCTCGCTAGAGAAATGTTAACAAATCATCTTGGCTAATTAGGTAGTTGATTGCAATTTAAGATTGACGTGCCTGAAAAATTCCACTATTCAACTCGATCGACGGTTTCCAAACTCTTTGAACATATCCTCATATTGTAAACTTACATTCGACGTTCACTCCCTTCGGCTCGCGTCTTCCTCTACGCATCCTATATTGTGTCTGTGGTCTACTGGAAGTTATTTCTGTTGTAGAGACAGGTTGGAACCGTAGATGAAGGTTTGTGATCATAAATCTAACCATAAATAGACGATCTACAAGAGTAAACTTCAAATTTGTAAATTTAAAGTTTACTCTTAAATTTGTAAATTTAAAGTTGTAATCCTTTGAAGTCTATTTCTTATGTGTCTAATAATGCATATAAATATTGCGGACTGCTAACAAATGGAAACTGTTATTTTCAAATTTATGAGCTGTGATTGGTCACTAGTCCACACACTGCTAGATGAAAACTCAAACTTTAGGCATGAAGTGCACTATACCTTTATGCGACTTCATATTAACAGGATCATGGAAGTTTAGCACAAATTGAATACTACATGAATTTCGCGACCTCTTTCTTCTCTTTTCCACCAAAAAGTAAAAAAATGATAATTAATTAGTCGATTAAAATTATCTTTTCCCTTTTTTTACGTAAACTCTTAGATGTCATGAAGGTAAGCGTTGAAAGCGAGAGGGTGCGACCGTAAAAGGTGTGGGTGAATGTTGAAAGGCGTGAATATTGTATAAACTTATGTTTGATGGAATCAAGTGGCACAAGGAAACGTGCTGTGGCGTCTGGCGATGCCACCACACCTCGTAGAATAAGAACAAGACGATGATGATGATTTGAAGTATTAATATAGTATAAAATATCAGTCAACATACATATTCTATAATATTATTTTACATACTAGTTAACTATGCATATAGGTAGTGTTCCCGAACAGGCACAAAGAATATACGTGTGAATTTGGCTGACTTCCGAACATTAACAAAATTTTTATAGAATTTGAAATACTCGCTGATGACTTGCGATATTACGAGTAAAAGGCATCCACATGTAAGAATCTGATATGTAAATATTAAAAATGTGACTTGAACCCTATCGTACGTTCGTTTAACCGTCCGACATAGATGTTAAAAAACTTGTACCGCACGTTCCAGTGGCGATGGAGGAGGAATCTACGGACCTGCCCGGCACGGACGGGCTGGCGCCGAAGCAGCGGCACCAGGCCAAGCACCGCGAGCTGTTCCTCTCACGCAACGTGGAGACGCTGCCCGCGACGCACATCCGCGGCAAGTGCTCCGTCACGCTCCTCAACGAGACAGAGTCGCTGCTCAGCTATCTCAATAAGGATGTGAGTATGTACCGGACTACCTCCCGTGCTGGACGGGGAGCAAAACAAAAATTTTACGTGTACCAGCTGCTTTTCATCCCAGAAATACTGTACTGTATGGGACTTAGGGAAATTGATGTTTATATAGATGATGGACTGACTGATTTTCTTTCACTGCAAGCCGACATTTGTACATCTTATCCTATAATATCCTCTTCATTCCATCTTACCATCTAACCACGGTTAATGTGGCGTCAGACGGTCTCATGGTCTTTGATGCTCTGCCTACCCCATAAAGGAAAATTAGCGTGATTTTATGTATGTAGATAGATAGATAGATAACTCTTTATTAATATGGCTAATCTTTCAATAGGCGGCTTTATCGCTTAGAGCGATCTCTTCCAGGCAACCATGTACGGAGTAGGATAGGTGGCAATGATAGTGGCCTTTAAACTCAAACATAAAAAGATTGCGTACACAAAATTGAAAATGCCACGGAACTTATATCCATTTATAGTATTATTATATGCATACATATGTATATGAAGAAGAAATGAAAAGGAATTATTTACTCATTTAAATTGTGTGCTTTTACAAGGGTTTTAAAAACATTTAAAGAGGGAGCACGCTTGATATCTACTGGCAACTCGTTCCACAGTCTGACTGCTGTTACTGTGAAAGAGGAGGCATAAAAATTCGTTCTGTGCCGAGGGATATCAAGGGTCAAATTCTCTGATGATTTAAGAAGACGGGAAAGAAAAGAATGACGAAAATGGAAACGTTCCTGAAGATAGTGTGTGTGTGTGTGTATGTATATATTTCGTTTGGGTCTTGAGATAGGGCCGTGGTTTCTTTTAGAAAACTAAAAAAAATAATTATTGTGTAGGATGTTTAGGTCTCGTTCAGAGTGATTGCGCGGTATAGTGTGTCTACTATGGTAGTCGGTGGCCGCGGACACAAAGCCGGGAGCGACCATCGCGTCGCGAGTTGTAGGGAGTAGGCCTAGCTGGTCATGCGTGCGTGCCTCACTAGTAGTCACTAGCTAAACCCGTCAGTGAGGCTACAACTAGCGCACATGAAAACGTTTCAATAAACAATATTGTCCGTGATTTGAATTTGTCGCGCGTTCTTGTATAATACGCATCGTGTACTTTTTTTTTATCAGCCCTGTTTGTACAAACTGTCCCACTGCTGGGCACGAGCCATCTTCTCATTGTGAGAAGGGTAAGACCATAGTCTGCCACGCTGGCCAAGTGCGGGTTGGCAGACTTCACACATCTTCAAGATCATTGCGAACTCACAGACATGTAGGTTTCCTCACGATGTTTTTCTTCACCGTTTGAAGTTGGCGGCAATCAAGAATACGCACATAACTTCGAAAAGACAGAGGTGCGTGCCGCGGGATCGAACCCAGGACCTGCGGATCGCAAGTCAGACGGTCTCCCGATTAGGCTGCCGGAAACTTCTATTCTTCTTCTATTCTCTTCTAAACGTGTACTATTGCCTAGTAAATATTATTTTTTCTTAATTTTGAACCTTAAGAGCATATAAATAATAGATAGCGTCTAATATAGGTAATTTTAATACAATTACATACCTACTTTATAGTGATACATTGTAGCGTTTTACACGTGATGAATACTTTATTCATTTTACATACACCTAGGTATTGGTATAAAATTCTAGATAGATCTATGTCAGTGCAAGGTCACCCCAGTTGTTCTTGCTACCTATTTTATATGTTAGGTACATTATGTCATTCCCTAATCAGATGTAATTTCCTGTGGCCTTCAGCACTTTATTTCGTTTAAATAAATAGCGTTTAATGATTATTAAGGAAAGCTAATAAATTCTACTGATGGTTTAATAACCGTTATTCCGTATATTCTTATTACCTTTCTATTTCTTAGGTTTCCTTTTCAACCTTACTTTACTACATTTAGCCAATAATACACTTTTATATATTGTTATGAAATGTTTTAATTGTACAATATCGCGCAAACTGTCATCATGTTGAATACTCTTTCTGATTGTCTTCTTGATTTTAACAATAAAACAATAAAAATACTAATACCAATTTTAAATATACAGCAATTAAAAATAAGCATTGTAATGTATTGTTAAACCGTTACGACCCATTTCTCAAATACGCGACGCAGTAATGGCGTGCTTCCTGCCTATGTAAGCACTTTTAGGACTGTTTTGACGCGTCGATGTTGAGTCTATGGTTTTAGAAAGAGATTCTTTAAACATTTGCTATTAAATTTTATTAATGCTTGATCAATTAAAACATTTGTTGTCCACTCCAACCGTAAATAGAGTTTATTCTTATTATTTATTTCAGTTCCCCATTTATTTTTTTGCCTCAACAAACTTTACAACACAAGAAACATTTTTGGTTGACATTGTCCTCACGATTTGAGTAAACTCTATTTCTTTAGTAGTAAAAAAATATATATATATTTCCAATACTAACCCCTGTTTTTTCTTTTTGTTTCAGGACGCATTTTTTTATTGTTTAGTATTTGATCCTTCACAAAAGACTTTATTAGCAGATAAGGGAGAAATCAGAGTTGGAAGTAGATATCAGACTGATGTAACTAATTTATTAAAAGAAGGTATGTTGAAAGTGTTAATTAAACAGAAAATGTGATGAAAAGTGAACCGTGCGATCAGTGTAGTAAGGTGGTTTTTGTTATTGTTAGGCGAGGAAGACGGGCGGTCGAGCGAAGAGCTGGAGACGCTGGTGTGGACGCCAGAGCACGGGCTCACGGATCGGCAGATCGACCAGTTCCTAGTGGTGTCGCGATCGGTGGGCACGTTCGCGCGCGCCCTCGACTGCTCCTCGAGCGTCAAGCAACCCAGCCTACACATGTCGGCGGCCGCTGCCAGCCGAGACATCACACTGGTATGACATACGTTACTGATCCACGATAGCTGACAGATAGACCAGGTCCCGGTGGTGTCGCGATCGGTGGACACGTTCTCGACTATCACGGTCATTCATTAAAAAAAAATATAACAATAAAAAAAAATAAAAAAAAAAAATTACGCGAACCACGGTAAATTTCACGTTCTCGACTGCTCTTTTGAACGTTTTGTCACAATAATGGTATAACTTTTATTACATCGTATCGTATGATAATTGAATTAGTAGTACAATATTTAGGATATGTGGAACACAAAGTGTTGCCTTCGTGCATCAAGCTGTTCCGTTTTCATTATGTGTCATCGTGATAGGTTTAGCCGCCTAGTCGTGAAAATGAACACTAGAGAGACACAGAACGATGTTCGATGTGGTAGGAAAGCCACAAATATATTAGGCATTTTTTTATTTATTATGATAGGCGGCTTAAATGTCACTGCGACCTATTGAGATCTATTGTGACTGCCGCTGTATTACAGTTCTCTCCCTAGTCCTGCGCTCATTAAGAAGCTCAGTACTTTCTTGGGAAAGATACTTTTGACCTCGTCTGGCTGCAATGTATGCCTGCCCAGATGGAGGCTACGTTTGTGCATCAGTGGCCCACAGTCTGTGAGGATATGCATAGGTGTTTCATCAGCTTCGTGACAAAGCCTACACTGCCTTGACTCGCTCAGTCCTATAATGGACATGTGCTTATTAAGACAACAATGTCCAGTCAGGGCTCTGACCAGAGTGCACATACTGTTCCTACTCAGCCCTATGATTTGCTTATAAGTCTTACGATCATAGGCTTTGATGAGTGATTCGAATGTATAAGCCCTGGCATGTTTGACCATGTCTTGAGGCATTTATATATTAGGCATATAAATTTCATCTTGATAAATCGGAATGGATGGACCTTTGGATGTTTCTGTTGTTAACCATTCATAGATCTTATTTAATAAATTAAAAAAAAAAAACTTTAAAAGCTCCATTGTCGTCAAAATTTGCCTAAGCGTACAATACGTAATTTCCCCTTTCCAAGTTATTCGACAAATCTTTATCAATTAACCAACTAAAACGATAAATGAAAACTGGGATATCATCACATTGGGTAAAATCTTCAGTTATTATAAGGTACACTCAGTAAAGAATGATCGCCATCAAGATTACTGTTTTCGTGGCGGCGGCGGCGGGAGCAAAAAGTTTGCTTTCACTGCACACAACAATGAGTTATTACCCTTGAAATTCTTTATGCAATACGTTATAAGTCATTCTTTTTTACACGAAACTACAGACAACGATGATGTTCGCAAATCTGCTATAGCCGTTGCATGTCATGAGCGTACGCATACTGTGTATAGTATTCATTTACATACACATTGCATTAGTGTGTGTCCTGGTTGAAATGACTGATGCAACTCACACTTACTCAACAACCAAATCGTTATGCATATAACTATATAAGTAATAAAATATGGTGTTAATTGTTTTATCTATATTAATGTTGTGTGCATAGGAAAATGATATGCGGTTAGCAATTTAGATATACTATACGTTCCTACCTTTCGACCAGTGTGTGCTACCAGTGATGACATACGGCACTGAAACGTGGTTGCTTACTATGGGCCTTATAAGGAAGCTCAAAGTCACGCAGCGGGCTATGGAGAGGGCTATGCTCGGGGTCTCTCTACGAGATCGTATTAGAAACGAAGAGATCTGTGGACAAACAAAAGCCACCTACATAGCACAGCGGATTAACAAGTTGATGTGGCAGTGGGCAGGGCACATAGCACGTAGAACCGACGGCCGATGGGACCGAAAAGTTCTCGAATGGAGATCACGAACCGGCAAGTACAGCATAGGAAGACCAGCCACAAGGTGGACAGAAGATATCATACAAGTGGCAGAGAGACGCTGGATGCAGACCGCTCCCAACCGGTCTTTCTGGAAATCCATGGGGGAGGCCTATGTCCAGCAGTGGACTTCTTGTGGCTGATATAATGATGATGATACTTTCCTATGTACAACACAACGTTTTTTTAAGTAAAAACTTCTTTAGGTACGGGAGCACTTTGTTTTATGGGTATTTAATGAGATTGAGTAGTCACATTCGGCTATGTAGAGTTGACTAAGGGGCGAGGGGGGGGGGGGTTGACTAACGTGTCACTGCTACTGGTATTTCGTATTATTAACATCGCCTTTTCATCTATATTTCTCTTTTTATTATGCATAAGCATGTCACAGTTAAGTATCTCATCTAAATATCCACTACAATGATTCCAGTTCCACGCGATGGACACCCTGCACAAATCCGGGTACAGCATAGAGGCCGCACTCTCTTCGCTCGTGCCCGCCTCCGGGCCGGTGCTCTGCCGCGACGAGATGGAGGAGTGGTCCGCCTCGGAGGCCAACCTGTTCGAGGAGGCCCTTGACAAGTACGGCAAGGACTTCGCGGATATACGGCAAGACTTTGTAAGTACCGCGCCGGGTACGACCGTGTACGTAAGGCGTTGTCTCAGGCGAGGGACAAACTCGGTAAGGCGACGCGATGCGAAAATATCATACTACAAATAGTATTAGTTCCAATGACATTTTGTCTATAGAGAGGTAATACTCATAGAATATAAGTAAAAGCATGGCGAATCTCAGTTCTCAGCACTTTCTAGGATAAGACATATCCTTAGGGCCTTTAAGTATCTTGGGCCTCGTATATGTTGGTGTTGCACTTGCTAAACACACAGGATGGCATTGTCACTGTTCACAAGTCACGACAGGCTCCTAACAGCGTTGCCCGACGTGTCACGACTGATGACGAGTCGGGCGATTGCCTTACTTGAGGTTTGCCACGCATAGAGGGGAAAACCTATCTACATACAATACATCATTGAGTGGCATGGGATCTTCGTTTTCGTGTAGACCAGGATGTAGTCTGTACTTGTTGCTTTTCGTCGCTCACCTGTGATAGCGGCTTACAGGTATTTTGTGCTGAAGAAGCAACAGCAATGCAGCAGAGAAGTGATCGGATAGTTGGCCGTTTGGGCCTGGAATTTACAGAAATAGCCCGTAGCCGAAATGAGTATAATCACGTTCTAACATTTTGCATGTAGCCTTATTTGCCGACGATGGTTCTGGAACCCCTTGTAGAGTCGTAGTCCAACAATGTACATGGCAGCACTGTAAGAGTAACAATATTTAGGTGGGAGTTTTTATAACAAAACAGAAAAAAAACCGAACCTTGTTCCTAGTGGTTCCGTTCTTTATATTATTATTCAAAACATTTTTTTTTTTTTCAATTTATGTACAAAATAACAAAGCTGATTGTCTGCAGAGCTTAAAAAGTCAGAAAACCCATTTAGAGTCATAGTTTATTTTGTTTCAAATTTATCAATAATATTAAAAAGTTCAACAAACACTTCGATTTAGTTGAGCCTTATTCTTGTACAAGGAATAAGGAAACAGTATATCTATGGAGATGCGTAGTCAGATTTGAAGTAGCTAGTAGCTTACCTTAGTATAAAAATCTTGTGAATCTGACCTTGTCCGCAGTCCTAGCGAGCGACGAAAAGTGATAAGTACAGTTGCAATGCGATGCAACTCATTGCTTATCATATATGTGTTTCAGATTATTTCATATTTCGACACCGTGACACGTCGCATTGCATAGACTTGCTGTTTTTAGCTCTCTCCTAGGACAACAGATGAACTCAAAAGGTGTTTTCGACCATATTAACTCGATTTTGCACAGATAAGTTTAATCACTCACTAACAGTATTTTATCCACCGACTTCCAAATAGAAGGAGGTTATCAATTCGACAATTATTTTTTTTAATGTTCGGAGCTGGTGCTTCCTGTGTGGTCTCATTTCAATTTGGTCCAGTTCTGACAATGGCATCAATGAGAAGTGGGTTGCTTCAGTTTTTTAAACTATAATTATGTCTTGTGCAGTTGCCATGGAAGACGCTAAAAAACCTCGTGGAATACTACTACATGTGGAAGACGACGGACCGCTACGTGCAACAGAAGCGTGTGAAGGCAGTCGAGGCAGAGTCCAAGCTGAAACAAGTGTACATTCCCAACTAGTGAGTGTTTGTACCGAAAACTATATACATTAGCTGTATTTATTAATCCTTTATTTTTCTATTTAATGACTAATACGCGATCCTGATCCCTCGATAAAGTGGCGTAGTTGTTATTATTGCGGGATTACATGAAACCATCGAATAAACGGTCTGTTCACAAATTTGGTACCTCTGACATTTCCCATATTATTATTTCGATATTTTGGTGTTAAACCTGTGTTGCCGAAAGTTATACGCCAAATTGCTAGAATTATCAGAAAATAACGAATCATTTTGATCCGAAGGTAGCATACACTAAGTGAGCATAGCATGACTTCACTCCCTTGAATTAGAATTGATTTTTGTTATTTGAACTATCACTCGTTCACCACTTGCTGATAAGATTGAGCGGCTATTATGACAAATCGCTAGTCTATTATAGTATGTAGATTGCTCAGGTTGGCCAACATTACAGTCAGAGGTAAAAAAACTGTGAATGGACTATTGCATAGTAAAATTGGGTCAGCCACCTAAGAAGGATTAGCAAAGTATCGGTAATACTCCTGGTAGGTTCTGATATCCATATGCCGTTGACTTATTTACCACCAAAAGCATAAAAAAATTAAATGTACACCTACAATTATTAACCCCTAATAAATAGTGGATAGTGCGTGCCGCAGCTATATTTTATAATTTTCTATACACTTGTATTTGTACTTTGTAACTATACTACTACTACTATACTATACTACTTTGTATAGTTTTTTTTTTTTTTGCAGTGAAGCTTTTTCACCTTTGTAGTCTACTACAATAGAGCATGTCGACAGAGATGAAATTTAAAACTTTTGAGTAATATACCAGTTATTTTTACATTGTTATTCATTGCAGAAACCTTTGGTGTTGATGTTATTTTATAACTTGAAATGCGAACTTTGCGCAAGTTTTCCAACTTACCAGAAGCGTTTATGGTATAACCATTCCAAAAATAGTCATCCTTTCTCTAGAATTTCTCATTCGTAACGCTGCGAAATACCATTGGCTTCTCACGGCCTCTGATATAAATAGACAAAATCAATACTTTATGAATGCCCCCACTCCGCGACGCCGGTTAGTTCTTTGCGTGTAACTCGCTCATTATGTTATCACGACGTTTACATTACAAGATGTGTACAATCTTTTAACCTGTGCGGACACTTTTATTTTGTATGTTTTTTTTAATTCGTACATAGTCTTGCGATAGACCGCTAACTAGCCTGATGTTAAGCGACAATATGTAAAATATACGCTATAAATGACCTGGCTTTCCTTATCTTTTGTTTCTCTTATGATTCTATAAACAGACTTTTAGGGGTTCTATAATGAGCTTCTTGCTTCTTACCTATTTTGTTCTTTAAGTAGTATGTATATTCCCATATTGTCTTGAAAAAAAAAGTATTTAGTTTTTGTATAAGTGAACTCGTTGCTTAGTACTAATTTAAATTTCTCATTTTGGTTAGAAATGTAAAATTTCTTTGATTGATCTATAAGTGAAAACAATTTATGGCTTCTTTGTGTCCCAGATTAATTTACATACTTTGTATATCAACAGCTGTTTGTTTTCCGTAAAGCATTCAATAAATTAAATAAATAAATAAATCCATTGAATTTATTTAATTTCAACGAGTTAGTGTTAACAATCGTGAAAGCCTTAGAAAACATTAATTTGTCGTTATTTTTTTACTCTTTTTTGTTTCTTAGATTACCCCTGAATCTGTTAAAAACTGAGATTATTTTATTGCGTGGAAAATATTTTTTTCTTTTTTGTAACTCAGAAAAAAAATCATTTAGTTTTTTTTCTGAGTTACAGTTACGGGCGCAGTGTATTGCCACACAGAGGTTTGAACTGCTGAAATTTGAAGATCCGTGTGATATTGTACTATTATGGGATGGGCAATCGTGAATTTTAACATGTCGGCTTGTTCAAATCAGTTGCATAAAAAAGAGCTGTCGTTTATACTGTCCAAAACGGTTCTGGAGCATCGACGGTAATGTGTATGTATGTATATAAACACAGTCAATGTATCGTATTCAATAACGTGACTACTTCATTACTAATTCCATATTTGGCAACTGAACGAGAATATAGAG
Source organism: Lycia hirtaria (assembly GCA_947563715.1). Classification (NCBI taxonomy): domain Eukaryota; kingdom Metazoa; phylum Arthropoda; class Insecta; order Lepidoptera; family Geometridae; genus Lycia; species Lycia hirtaria. The sequence goes on from OX387385.1 coordinate 11,767,747, forward strand.
TATGTATAACAGTATAGTTTTAGCAGTCTGTAACATTTGTGTGCACTGCTCTTCCTGTGAGTTCTGTACGTACATTAATTCGAGATGCAGCGAGCATCTCAAACTATCTATATATATATATATATAACATCGAAATATCTTGGACGTTTGGGTCCTATTATGGTTCTTTGATTGATCTACATAGTTAGGTAAGGTGCGGGACATTGTAGGGGGGGGGGGGGGGCGGGGGGGGGGGGGGTACTACATATTTTCAGAAGTCGGTCAGTCTTGCACTCTGCCGCAAAATTAAACTTAATGTTTAAGATGCATGATTTTTATTTATGTGCTTATATACTAGGTAACAACAGTAGTAAATTATGAGTTACATTTCGAATTTCTGAGCTAATTTTTAAAAGTTTCTTTCGTGTAAAATGTTTTAGCTGTTTTTATTTGCACGTAGTTTCCCACAGATTTTCTAGACATATTGACATGTAACTCTATAGTTGTTAGAGAGCGAAGAAGAGAGTGCTTTGTGTAATGTTTAAAGAATATTCAGCTAAAGACGATGCGCCATTGCAGCAACAAGCCCAACCCGGCACTCATCACAAGCAACAACAACAGCGGCGGCAAGACGCCTGCCGTCCTCAACGGCGGCACTAACGGCACTTCGGCGATGTCCGCTGGCATGCTCTGCGCCTCGTGTCAAGGTTAGTACGAGCGTGACGTTATAACAACAACAGCGGTGGCAACACGCCTGCCGTCCCCAACGGCGGCACTAACGGCACTTCGGCGATGTCCGCTGGCATGCTCTGCGCCTCGTGTCAAGGTTAGTACGAGCGTGACGTTATAACAACAACAGCGGTGGCAACATGCCTGCCGTCCCCAACGGCGGCACTAACGGCACTTCGGCGATGTCCGCTGGCATGCAGTGCACGTCGTGTCAATGTGGTGGCGGCACTTCGCCGATGATTTTCCAAACTGAGACAATGACCTATTAAGGCGTGCTTCCTGACTTTCCCCTTCTTTCCTCATTTAGGCCTATTTGGCGACAAAGGCTCATAACATGTAACAATATCTTGATGGAACACATAATGCATTAAATCTGAACTACTTTCTAAACATGCCTCATCTCAACATTGAATTGAATTTAGTCATGGTATGGTAACTAACGTGTTGTTTGTGGTTTTACAGTGACAAATTCAAGCCAGTGGTACACATGGGGGCCGCAGCATTTACAGTACAGATTATGTGGCTCATGTTGGTCCTATTGGAAGAAATATGGAGGGCTAAAAGTGAGTACCAGTTATCTTACTTTTTGTGCAAATTATACTTCTCCAAGCTGCAGGGATCTCAACACGTTTATGAAAAATTCTCTTGATAGAAAAAAAGAAAGACCTCTATAATGTGACCTCTAATCGCAGAAGACAATCTCGGGTTCCTCACCCGCTCCCTGCGCTGTCGTTTGACGGCACGGCGCATTCATTTGTCAGGCGAGACAAGCGTTGTCCTAATTTCACGTTGTCACGAGCGCGCGGCAATCGGACGGACTACCATAACTTCATACATATGTGTGTATTGTATACAGATGTCAGCTACCGTATGTGTCATTGTCTCACTGATTAGCGCGCCGTTGTATGGAATATCCGACGTGTGCTCTAACACATCATCATCAACCACAGCCTTTTCTATCCCATTGCTGGGTATATGAAATGAAATGAGTTTATTCCACTAAAAATAGAGTACAAGCAAGGTGGTAAAAGCGTCTTAAGCCTCGATGACACTGGGCTAGTTTACAAGCTACAAGCCAGCGAGTTCGCGAGCTGCTTGTAAACTCGCTCCGTGTCATTGAGCTTTTTTACAATCTGCTTTTGATTGTGTCATCGACACTCGCTAGCTCTTAAACTCCCCGACTAGCAGCTCCTAAACTAGCCCAGTGTCATCGAGGCTTTAGGTCCAGTTATTTTGTTATTCATTGGTATGTGGAAAAGTTGTCCTTAATATCTAATAAGTCAGTCTTAAAATCTATTTGGTAGCGTAATTAATATTGTATTTATTTAACAATTCGTCTAGTGTGTAAAAAGATTTTTCCAAAAGCCACGTTTCTAGTTTTCTACGAAACATTCCGTAAGGGAGTTCCTTTATTGATGTTGGCAACTTGTTGTAGATGGTGACACACATGGCATAACAGTTAGTGGGTATAGGCCTCTCTCTTATCATGCCATCTGCCTCTGTCCTGTGCTAATCGAGTCCAGGTTCGACCCGCGATAGATACAATATCGTCCACCCATCTGCAGCTGGACGACCTAACACATATATTTGTAATATTTTATCGAAGGTTTAGTAAGATTTTAATAAAATAACAATCGAAAAGCGATACCCAACTTTACATAAGCGCCATTCAGTTTCTGCGCTAAATACGTTTCTATGTCATACCACAGAAGCCTAACTAACGACAGCAGTAAACTCAGTACGTGTTGTTCTGTGATACAGACTGCGGGCGTGTTCGGCGAGACAGAGGTGGAAGTGGCGAAGGGCCCGCGCGAGGGAGAGGACACGGCGCTCTCCGTCTCGCACCGCCCGCATCGCTGCACGGTGCTCAACTGCGCCAAGGTGAGCTCTTTTTTTCTTTCTTCATTTTCCAGTGTGTTAAATATTTATTATTATACAGAGATATATAAAGTGAGCTATACTCGAAGTTTCTCTACGAACTCGAATCAGAAATGAAAAGATAGTAGACTCGAGCCACAGTCACAAGATTTTATTTTTTATATTACTTTATATTTTTGGGAAAACAAACAGCTTATTCTTACAGAAAAGTAAGAGAATGTGTATTGGATACAAAAAACCCATCAATTTTTTTCACTAAACTAACCTAACCTAAGAAGGACAGATTAACTCATATTGATGGTTCAAAGAAACTTATTGCATGTCAAATTTGGTGGGTCCAAAGTCCCATACGATCCAGTCACACCAAGTATTACTTGTTGGTACGCTTCTGGAAAAAAAATCTGTGTAAATCGAGCGGAAAAGTATACTCGAGGAGTAACAGTGCGAATTGTTTTGATGGCTAAACTAACATCCAGTGAATAAGACGTGTGTGTGTGGTGTGTGCAGGAGTTCAAACTGCGCGCGCACCTGGCGCGGCACGTGGCGACGGCGCACGGCGGCGGCGGCGAGGGCGCGCGCCCCGTCATGAAGACGCGCGCCGCCTTCTACCTGCGCGCCTCGCCCTTCACGCGGCTCGCGCGCCGTCTAGCGCGCGCGCTACGCCGCCCCCGACACTTCGCGCGCTCGCCCTTCTCGCCCATCAACCTGGCGCAAGTCAAGCATGAATGTGAGCTTACAATACAAACACAAATAAGTCCCCCTGTAGAAGTGCTGAGGATTGTTGCTAATGCTCCTTGGTTAATAATATACCGACAACTGGACATTTCTGCTGAGCATGCATGTTTGTTCAGTATCTGGGTGTTTATAAGTGTCATGTATGTATTTACAAAATATATGTATGTATTATATCGGCTAGAATCTAGCCGATGGTAGATGGTGTTGTGTGAAAATGCCCTCCAATAATTATGTTTCATTAACTTTAAGGCTAAAATTTCTAACCGAAATTTTGACTATAAAGTGAACTGCAGGCACTATCATTTGTTATCCCTTCACAAAAGAAGAGAGGCTGCTGACTTATGCTTCTTCATAAATTAGTGTCAAATAAAATTGACTGTCCGTCCCTACTATCAGAAATCAAACTTGTCACACCATCCATATCATCTCGGAAAAGCCATCTAAGACTTTGTGTCCCCCGCTGTCGAACAAACCATCATGGAAAATCTTTTTTCTCGCGTACTTTTGAAAAATTCAATTCTAACTTTTCTGAGTTTATTGACTTATTTACGACGAGGCACAACGTATTAATTAATTTGATTAACAATCAGTATTTTGGTCCTAAACTTTAAAAAAAAGTGCGTGATACAAAAACCCAAATAGAGCATTGTCTAGCTAAGTAAATAGGTACAGTCAGTAGGTAATATTTAGGCAAGTATTTGCAATTTCATTCAAATAGATTTGTAAATTTTTAGTTTTCTTCTTATGTTAGTAGTCCTTCATATAACGTTTGTTTATATCCATGTTCATGTTCTGTTGTAACCAAGTTTTCATTCGTATACTATTTTCTCTCAATCCTAGTTACTATGCACAAACAGTTTAACATCTTTTTATTGCATCAGTGATAACCTATGTTGGCTCATTTGTACTTAGTCATTGTTTACTATTATACTGTATGAAAGCTGTTTGATTATCCAAATAAATGGTATATTTGTTAACTACACCATGACCATGAAATCAGAGCAGTTCATGAAGAGATAAAATACTCAATGAAATCATACCGGAACAGACTACAACATGCATCCAAACAGCATGTTTACGTTTTCGACATTCAATTAACCATGATTCAATATTCAAAATGATAAAAATAAAGTCCCCTAGAGATTTATAGAAAATATTACGCATAAAAGGCTATAAAATATACAAATAAATTCTTTACCTTATGCTGAATGTTCTCGTGGTTCAAATTTCAAGAATACTAATTGTATCAAAAAACTTCCCATTTGACTACTAACACTTTTGATGCAATGCGACAATTTTTTTTAAGATACTCTTATCCAGAAAGTTTTGGACCGAAAGTCTACAGTCCGACGAAAGATTATTTATTTAAATGGAAAATCAACATCTTTTTGACAATTTATGGTTAAAATTAAGATAACAGAAAGCTAATTACAGACTTTCACAGATAGTAGCATGAATCATGAAATGAAATGTATGAGCTAGCTCGGGTAATACACTGTCACATTCATTTAAAAATATGTTTAAATACTAAGTATAAAAGTATACTAATTGTGGCTACCATTTACAAAAAAGCTTCCGCTCTACTGCTGCTAGGCCGAATTGATACTTGTACAGATTGAGGTGGTCATTATGGTGATATATATAGTTATCATATGTGTACTGTATGTCGTATGTTACATACAAATTCATTTCTGTAGCGAGCTAGTAAGAACTTTAATAAACTATCCAAGCAACATGACCTTGATTTATTCTGTACTAGTATCGATTCGGCTAAGCAGCGGTTGAGCAGATGTGACTTTTCGTATGGTAGCAATAACTAGTATGCATCTAGAAATGTTAATTGTATATGTCACTGTGTTAGCTGAGCTACCATATACATTTTCATGAATGCGTCTAAGTTGCCACTATCCATAAAAATCTATAATTAGCTTTCTGTTGTTATAATTTTGATCATATGTTACAAAGCTGTTTCCTATTAAATAAATAAATAAAAGTATGTTACAGTAGCGTTGTGTGGTGTCGCAGGCTCCATAGCGATGGCTGGTCTGGGCGGCGCGGAGCTGGTGGCGGCGGGCGCAGCGGGCCAGATCCCGGCGCGGGTGCGTGGCGCGCTCGGCGGCGTGGCGGCGCGGCTCGCGGCGGCGCGCGGCTCCCCGCTCGCGGCGCGTGCGCACGACTGGCTGCAGCTGACGCCACGCGACCGCATGCCCACGCCGCACCACGTCGCCTTTCCCAAACCGCCTAAAGCACCAGGTAACGCATCATTCTACTTAACACGAAATGTTCAAACAAATAAATTCTTTTTTTTTTTTTAATACTTTTAGGGGTTCTATAATGAGCTTCTTGCTCGTTACCTATTTTGTTCTTTAAGTAGTATCTATACTCCCATATTGTCTTGGAAAAAAATGTATTTGGTATTTGTATATAAGTGAACTCGTTACTTAGTAGTTAGTACTGATTTAAATTTCTCATTTTGATCAGAAATGTAAAGTTTCTTTGATTGATCTATAAGTGAAAACAATTTATGGCTTCTTTGTGTCCTAGACTCATTTACCTACTTAGTGTATCAACAGTTGTTTGTTTTCCGAAAAGCATTAAATAAATAAAAGAACAGCAAAAAGGCTGACTCGCCTGATGGTAAGCGATAACAGTTGCCTATGGACAACTGCAACATTAGTGGCATCACTGTTGGTTTGCTAGCCCGTTGAGGTCATCATCATCTCAGCCATAAGAAGTCTATTGCTGGACATAGGCCTCCCCCATGGATTTCCAAAAAGACCGATTGGAAGCGGCTTGCATCCAGCGCCTTTCCGCCACTTGTATGAGGTTATCTGTCCATCTCGTAGCCCGTAGAGGTGCTTGTAGACATCTTTTTTAAAGCGCTCTTTGTTTAAGCTCAGTGGGAAAACTTGTTTCATCGCTACTTTGCCTGTAAAATTATAGGACGATCCAGTCAAAGGTCCACAAATTGTTATTGAATAAAAAAAAAAAATACTTTATATTAATATATTATTACGTAATTCCAAGATATATCCTACGAGAAAAGAGGACTAGGTCGCCATGTTACCGCACTCACAACTTGTTATATACACTGTAGGCTTGTCAAAATGATCTGAAAGTGTGCACACCAGTGACCGAAAGTTAGCAATTGTCTGTTCTGATATGGACATGTTATGAGAAGGGCGGATAGCATGTAAAAGGGCCCTCTACATGGTGGTTAGTCAGTAAGGCTGGAAGAGGGCGACCTAATTAATGAACTAAAGTGTTGATGAACTGTGTGAAAGATGATACTTCCGTGTGGAGTGTAAATGTAGAGATGACGGCTGCTAGAGTTACTCGTAAGTGGCGATAGCAAGCATACTGCGCCAACCCCGCCTAGTGGGATAATGGTAGGAAGATGTTGATGTTGAGGCTAATCGAATTAAATATTAAATAAGTTTTCTACAATTTGTCATTGAATGTACGATTCGCCCGTGTTTCCAGACGGTAGTCTGATGTACGAGCGCGTGTTGTCGCGCGCGGAGCAGGAAGCACGACGCGCCGAGCTCGCGCCAGTAGCGCCGCCCGCGCCGCCGCTCAAGCGACGCGCGCTTGACGACATTAATGGACTCGACAGTCAGTATTACCATTCTCTCTCACCATATATTTTTTTTACACGCACGAGTTTTACAAATACTTCTGAAAAGTGAAACTCACAAAATCGCGTGAGTCGTTGCGATTGTTGAAGCTGCTGCTGGATAAATCTACAATGCCATGAATATTGTTGAGACGGGGAATCTATCGGGGTTGTTTTATCGGAACTTAAGGCATTGTATGCAATTATTTTCTTCTTTCCCTAAAGCAACTTCTACAAATATGTGTGAATTTCGTCATAGGTTTGTCTCCAGCATCCTTTAGGTCATCTGATTTTTAATCTTTCCATCCTTATCAGGGGTATCATACTCATAATGTATATTATGTTTGTAATAATAAATACTTGTTTTATTTCCTGCTGCTCAATGTTATCCAGACGCCTCAGGTACGTATATTCACTCCCTTTCCGAGGTAGGAGTCAGATGTTACTGAGATTATGTAATTAATCCAATGTGAATATAACAGGAGGTCGCGGTGCGCCGCCCGCCAAGCGGCCCAACAAGCACCCAGCGCCGATGCAGCGACCCAGCCGCGAGCAGTACGCCGCGATGTGCGCACGCGCACAGGCCACCGGACAGCCATTGCCGGCGCACGTCTTTGCACACGTTAGTATACAAACTTTGTAAGAAACTAGTTATATTGAGTCATATAATCAAAGGCATATTTAGAACTAGCTGTGCCCTACGGTTTCACCCGCGTACTAATGATAAACTGCGATAATGATGATGATGGAATGTAGCAGATGTTCGTCTTTAGGTATCCAGCTATCTCTGTATCAAATTCCATAACGTTTGATCGTCAAAATGTAACAAACAGACAGAAAGACTGATAGACAGAGTTACTTTCGCTTTTATAATATTTGTTAGGATTTTGTATACGGTTGCCTAGATTGATATCTCAAATTATGTATAACATAAGCTAGATACATAAATGTAGATCATAATAAATCCTCCGCCTACTCGTATTTTTTTCCTAACAATTAAGTATAGAAAACTTAAACCACCTCAATCTCAACATACATCCTCTTTCAAACAGAAAAAAAAACTAGATCAAAATAGGTTTACCACTTTGAGAGTTAAGACGCCACAGACACACAAAAACACAGATATACAAGTCAACCTTATAACATCCCTCTTTTTCGAGTCGGGGGTTAAAAATGTCATATATTAAAGGTGAACGGCAAGCCAACGAACATCTCCGGTCGCGGCGGACGCCGACACGTCATCTCCTGGATGGACGCGCCCGATGACCTCTACTTCCGGGCCACAGAAGCCGCCAAGTGAGTGTTCAATATTAATCACAATATTGTATTCGCCATTATTATACACATCATCAACATCATCCCGGCCACAAGAAGTCCACTGCTGAAGACATAGGCCTTCCTTTGCTCGTGCTTTCTCCCTCTTCAGTTAATTAGATTCTTTTGAAGTTGGTTTAATTTTTTTAAATTAATACTTTTATTTATTCATTTTAATAGTATTTACTCGTTTTGCTTGAAACTAAAAATTGTTTTCACAAAACTTCACTGGGTAAGTTCGTTTAATTTTCAAACACACTTCTCTACTTATTGTAACGCCTAATTTTTGCGTTATAAAATATGCCAGATCGTAAAGATAAAGATAAAGATAAAGATCGTACATAGTATGAGTGATAAACCTACCAAATTTCGTTCAAATCCACCATTCCACATCCAGTTATTTGAATAGCGTTGTTGAAACATTCATATTTTAAAATTTAAAAAGTCCATATCTTCAAACTACTGAACCGATTTTGATAAAACTTACATTGATACCTAAGTTGGGAGATAGTTTATTTAATAAAAAATATTTTTGCAATACGACTTCTAGTTTCTGCGGCGTTAATACGTGGACAAACATACAAATATACATACATTTATAAAATTTGGCACACATGTTTAGAAGTCGGTATAGACTAACATATACAAAAACTGTGCAGTTCTGACAATATTACATACGTACAGGTCGAATTGATAGCCTCCTTTTTTTGAAGTCAGTTAAAAATAGAATGGATTGAACAGGCTACCCCCAGTCTGCCTTCTACATAATATTTATGAATAGTAGTATCGATTGCACTCTCACTGTATATACACACAGTAGATACAATAGGCGTAGCTTGGAACTTGCCAAAAAGATTATTTTCTATGTAGTAGGTTTGCGCTTGACCGCCAACTCACCTGATGTTAAGCGACGTTGGGATCTATGATGGAGCCATTGGTGTATCTAGAGATACTTTCTAGAGTAGGCCTGGCCCCTAAGATCTCTATATACTTAGATGGGTAACCCAAAATTCCAGGGTGGGCCTTGGACCACCCGACCGGCCCTTATATACGCCCATGTATGGAGCGCGCTTACCTAGAAGAAACCGATTCACTCGCGATTTAAAGACACCCAGACTCGCTCAGGAAGCGTATTCCACAATTTCGGCATCCGCACGATGAAAGTGGAATTTGTTGTCTTACTGTACTGTTTTCGTTTGCGCCCAAGTGAATTTGTATCTAACGTATATTGTTACTCATATGTACCTAATAAATTGTATTATGTATTCATGTGTAGGAGTGCGCGGCGGTCGCTATCGTGCGGCGAGCTGCGACGCGGCGCACGCGCGCCGTGGCGGTCGCTGCGTGGCGCGGTGGCGGGGGCGGGGGCGGGTGCCGGCGGCGAGCCGCGCGGGAAGGTGGCCCCCGCGCCCTCCGCCGCCGCCCCCATGCACCTCGTCATCCTCGACTGACCGCGCACGCCGCGCGCCGCCTACTCCGTGGAGGCGCTGCTCGGCTGAGCCCGACACCTCTGTACATACACACCTCACCACTACCATCCCGATCCCATCCCCTCCATCTCTCCCTGTGCCCCTCCCCGTCACCCCTCCGCCCCATCCTCAATACCGAACGGACGTTGTATTTTTGGTAAATCGAATCGCCGAGGATGGATTCTGTAGATAATATTTTAACCGTATTGTTCTTATGTGGTTTGATCTGGCGTCGAGCGAAATGATGTATTTGATACATAAAACGATATGTAAGTCTATTTCATTCGGAGATTCATTGTAGGATAATTTACAATTTTTTTCATAAATAAAGCACAAATTGAAATGTTGGGATGTTTTATTTCTGCTATGTTATAGAGAAATTCCTCAAGTTTGACCTTTTTAAACAGTTTTATTTAGCATGCCTTGTTTGTCTTGAGTGGGTCAAATTCAGTATTTAAAATGTTACCCCCTTCCGGTTCATCAATTAATATTAAATTTGGTACACACACCTTTGGGTCTGATGTTTAGAGACCTGATTATATGCATTTGCATATTTACAACATTTTCAGCGATCATTGCATATTTTGTCTCAAATTTAGTGATCATGCATATTTTCGCTGTTTTTACTACATTTTTCGGTAGGTTACTTATAAGAATAAAATTGTCTTACAAAAAAAATCCCTTTATAAAAAAAATTATTGAATATTTTTTAGTGTACCTACAATTTTTTTTTAAACAATGGTTCGTTTAATTATATTGAGTATGTAATATTATGATAGACTATAGCTTATAGTCTACAAAGTTGTTAAATTTTGAACGAATACGTAATTTACTGATTAAATATTGATTTAGAAGTAAAAAAATATTATATGGCACTTTTTCTCATTTTACTTTTCTAAAATTCATCATTTATTTGGACAACCAAACAGCTTTCGTGCATGATAATAGTAAACAAAAACTAAGTACAAAATGAGCCAACATAGGTTATCACTGGTTATGTTGCATATTTTAACAGTTTTCATGCATATTTCAACCTTTTTATGTTGCATATAATCCGGTCTCTACTGATGATAATACAATTAGTAAATTCAGTATCATTGTAAATCTAAGACGGCCGCCATCACAAAATGGTGGATTACATAAAATCCCCTCAACATGGGTATTAAATGAAATGGCTTGATTAGTAGAATACGCCACAACATTATTATATCATCGGTCCACCATGAAAATTACAAATACAAGATTCCCCAAGTTTGTTCATCCCTGACCTAGACTTTCTAATTTTGGCAAGGTCTCTGAATAGAAGCTAAATTCCGGAAATTGCAGACTTATGGGTAGATGAAAAAAAAAACGATTATAAATTTACACCGTAGCACAGAACATACATAAAATAATACTACACCAGCCACCATAGTTGGAATTGTTGGCTGAACGTGTGATTGTCAACTAGAAAAAAAAGAAGCTTTTTTGAGCATATTTACGTGGTGTAGTATCTTTAGAAGGCGTGAGGAAAGGGGGGAGAATAAACCACAGTGTATAAAAGAAATTCGCACTGTTTTTGTTTTCCACCACCACGCTCATGGTAAGTGGCGCGAATGGAACCGCGCAGTTCTCAATCTCAGCTTGTACAAGGGAACTGAATAAAACATGCATCATTTGGAAAAGTTATATTTATTCGAGTACATAACTACATCTTAATATAAATGGATAATATAACTATTTTCCGCGCGATAAATATGATTCAAGTGTTTCAGACGCCGCGTGCTTGCGGGGTCTCACTCGTAAGCACTATCTATCACAATACTTCGTAGTTTGTGGTTTCATATTGGTCGTATATAAAAATATGTATCTTTTAAATAGCGGGTTAGTATGATGCTGTTGGAAGAGATCTGAGTTCTATTAAAATCCTAATATATCAGTACAGCAAGCAAGTCAACTCGACAATCCTTACCAAGTAACACATCCAGCTCAATATAGGTCAAAAAACAAAAACTCGACTACGTTCTTACACTACGCTGCATTTGCAAAATTAATTATAATAGTGATCATAGTCTGTTTGAAAAAAAAAAGCTATCATAGTTAAAAAAAAATGGGAATTGACGTTTCCATTGTATTAGTAGGCGAACAAAATAATGAGACAGCAGCGCCCTCAATTCCACATTGGTTCTCTTACCAAACAGACTATATCTGTAAAGTTCGTTTACATAAAAAATACCCATAATTGGAATGTGCATTGAGCTCTTTCTTCAGATGACAAACTACGTATTTTTCTGAGGAAAAGATTTTTGAGGTGTGATATTAGATTATAATATAAAATTCACCATATTCGATTTATATGTAACGTTATACAGAGCAACTGAACACTAGCAATATTGATACAGAATGTTCAGTAACTAGATTCTTGTCCCAAATAATCAAGCAAATTAAGTGGTAGATATTTGACCTAATCATCCTGGTAAAAACAAAAATTACGGACACTCAAATCAGGCGCGACGAGAGTAAATGAAAGTCGCGCGATTGCTGTGCAAAGTACCTACGTAAACCTACGAAAAAACTTTAACCTAGGTTTTCTTAGGTTTTTTCTAGAATTGTTTCACATTGCCACTAATTAACATGTCCTTGAAAATTGCTAGTGTTTAATCAGTCAGCCAGTTAGTATAGTGTAAGAAATTCGGAATGTAAAAATGGGCTTGGGCCAGTATATTGAGAAACATGAACACACACAGAAAGTTAAAATCATAACCCACCATTTTGAGATTTAGATAAAAACATATTTCAAAGATGACAACTAGATTCAAGATTGAACACTGACATGCCAGAACAATGACAAAATCTCTTTTTGGATCGGGGGTTAAAAAGGGTTTATTTCAACTGCATTTTGACTTAAAATACTACAAATCTCATCAATAAAATGCATTACATATATGACAATATCTCTTCTGACTAATGATAATGATGATGACCAAACCTAAAATGATGTGCTTGGACAGAATTGTCGACAAATGGCACTAAATGTACTTAATTTTTCTACATACTTTGTTCATTTTAAACGTTACAAAATGGAAGATAATATTCTTATACTTTAATATAATAAAAAGTATCAAATAAATGCAGCTCACGCATCCAAGTAACATTATAAAACGATGAATTGCAAATATTCAAATGTTAAAACCAAACCTTAAATATAAACAAAAAAATATAAAATATCGAACACAGATCGCTCCCAAAAGCAATATCGGAATAATGTCGGTCTATATGTACCCAAAAATAAAATTGAGCAGGATTATTACAACTACGTTTTACACTAAGTCAACTTTGTTGGCGGACATAACGCACGTTACTGTAGGCCTCCGATTACAAAATATAATTTATACAGTTACATATATGATAATATTACATCAGAGTCAGTCCCTTACCATCTTTTAAGGGCCTACACCCACTGGGTTGATGCGAGAAGCAGGCATAGAAGCAGCGTGCAAAGGCAACCGTCCACATTTCTGAATCGTGTGTATATGCGCAAAAATGGGTTCAAATATTTTTCTATAGATCGTTAACAATTCGGTTGTATTTTCTTTGTTTGTTACCACATAACTGTCATTTATAAATTTTATTTTAAAAAATATTGGAAAAAATATATAATTATAGGATATATCCCATATTTGACGTTAATGAATTATAATTTTTAATGTGGGTTCGGATTTATATAATATGTATAAGTGTATCGTGGAATTGTGACGATAATACGGTAACGGTCGCGCTGATCCATCTGCTTTCGGTTTTAGCGCGAACCACACTTCCCGTTACATTTCACAGTATTACACGTCACACAAATCTGGACCCGGCTTTAAATTCAAATGCATTAACGTGTTAAATTAAGGCAATAATTAGGTTTATATATTAAATTAGGGTAGCACCGCTATCTCGCTCGCACTCGGCACCCAAATTCTAATTTGAGATAAGTCCTGTACTGACGTCCCGCTTAAGGTGTATTGTGTATCAAGCTAACCGAGCTCCTTAAAGTAACAGGCACGGCTTTGGGTCGCTGGCAGTTGTTCTACGTTCATTGCGTCAGATGTTCTGTTGCAGTTTTTCCGGAGATTTTTCAAGGAGTCACGCGGCATCTTTTTTTAGATATAGAATTATTGAAATTACATTTGATAAATATTCTCTTTTTAACTGATTTCTGATGGAGCTAAAAAGAGAATATATATCACCGAGTGCGAGCGAGACGGCGTCGCCATCCTACTTTTTGCCTTAAGTCAGTAAGGGTTAATATTTTCGCAACGCTTGTACGCCCGCGTCGCGTTTCAAGTATACAGTGCGCGTCGGACCCAACTGTCCTAATAATACCCCATGCTTCAACTAAAATTGCAGTAAGGCTAGTACTAAGTTTTAATCTCAACTAGGAGGCGTCCGGCCTCCGCACACACCCGCTACAGACACGCCCGATAAACATAAAATACTCATTATAAAAATACTGTACAATTATAATAATTATTTCAAGGTAATAAACTCTTAGAATTAAACCGTAAGCTGTTAATGCTCTGATAATATCTACTCCCGCACTCTATAATAATACATCATTCACATAATATGTACAATTGTCTCTTAGTTCTTTTTTACATGTTACATAAACACACATCCAAATTTGATCCCAAAACTGTAGTCTTTACCTCGTTTTATTTTCTAAATTAAATAATGAGATCGAACATAAAGATTATGGAATTTTGCAAATGATTGAGGAGCGATGGTCAATCGCACTTTGATATTGTACAAAAATAGTTGTAACAATATTTGTATAAAAATATTACAGTACCTATAAAGGTATTTCAAAATTTGGACGATGCCAGAATGATTTTCTCGCAATTTTCTTTTTTTTTTCATTCATAAACATTTCAAGGCACTGATTTGTAAACAATCGTTAACCGTTTTTGTTTTGTTAGATCTTCTTATACACTTACACTAAAATAATAGCCAATATAAATTTTTCGCAGTACAAATATTTCGTAAGAAAATACACACAGGTCTCTGCATACATACATCTATACTAAAAATATATTTCAGTGTTCAATATACATTATTTTGTAAATAGCTCTTCCCGACGGTGGGTCGGAAAACGACAATTTTATACAAAAATATTTTTTGCGTAAACGCAAAATATTTTATAGTTATTATCAATAGACAACGGGCGGAGCGCGAGGAACGCTCTGTTTAGGTGGGATGGAGAATTTGGATATCACGCGCCGATCGTGACAATGGAATGTAGAATTGCCAGCTTCACTGAATGCTGGATGCCGGGAGCTCACTGACATGCCTTCCGATCGACAACGTCAATCTTATCACATCTTCAAGATCGCGCCAATCTTACGATGTCTTTAAGATCGCGTAAGTTGGAATATGAACGTGTTGGAAACGTCAACTATAATTGACCGATTTCATCGTCGATTATGTGAGTGTCACGTGAGCGTCAGACTTGCGCCAGCGCCGATCTACTCGTTCAGTGCTTCGACAAATTCAACGGCAAATCTGGAACGAACGAAACAAGAATCAGAAATGTGTAACTTGTAGCGCACTTACATTCATGAGATCCTAATTATTTCTATTTAATTGTTTATAGGAAAATAACAGGTAATCTATCTAATACCTTTACTTTAATTGTTTTTACAAATAAAGTTATAAGTTAAGTTATAAGTTTATACGAGCAATTCTTGTATGTACGAGTATATATATATATATATATATATATAAAAAATCTGAATCTCGGAAACGGCTCCAACGATTTTAATGAAGTTTGGTTTGTAGGTAGTTTAGGGGACGATAAATCGATCTTCCTAGATTTCATTTTTAGTGAACCCGGGTTTGCTCGTATTTTCAGTCACAAAAAATCCGAGTGGAGCTCGGTCGCCCAGGTACTAGTTATAAAAAGAGTAAGCTAATTAAATATCGTTTAATAATCACGTTTAAGCGCATAATAATGACCTATCATGACCACAATGCTTACGTCACATACTGTAAATTCACAATAAAAGAAATGGAATCAGAAGGGAAATTGTTTTTATGTGGTCGATGGGCTGACCCATGTTACTGCAGGCCAACACTACATCTTACCCTCCAATATCTCCTAACCCTCTAATACCCCTCTCCCTCCCATCTAACCCTCTAATCACGGTCAATGTGGCGTCAAACGGCTTCATGGTCTTTGATGTTCTGTATGAGCGTAAAAGAAACAAACAGATACAGTATTAAAATATACCTTTAAAATCCAAATCGACGCACTTGCACAGTTTATTAAATTGATCACTCGCTCGCCATAATATGAATGAATTCTGCCTCTACTTCGTACCACAGTCATTTCAATTTCAAAACATTTTTATTTCACAAAGTTGATTACAATATGTTATGACGCCATAAATATAACTAATCGTACGGTACAACAATAAGGTGAATAATTAAACGTTTTATTCAAGCAATCATATATGTTGATTGCTCAAATGGCAATCAACGCCGGCATACCTCAAGGGTCTGTACTCTCCGCCACTCTCTTTCTGCTGCATATTAATGACTTTTTTTTATTGGTTTACAAAACTGGACATATACAATAGAAACTTAAATGATATTTAAATGGAAAATACTAAAAATGCATACGCCCTTCTACTTGTAAACACAGCATGCTTTAAGAACATTGTTGAGTTTTTTTTTTTCTTATTAATAATGACCTGGAATTTTTGGGTATGCAGATGACAGCACAGTTGTGGAAAGGTACATTTCTGGTTCAAAAACCAAAAGGCAGAAATCAAGGCGTTGAGAGATGGTATAGTTGGACGTATGAATCAAGCTTTAAAAGCTGTATCCAACTGGAGTGACCTAAATCTCGACAAAATTCAACTCCAACAAGACTCAAGCCTGTCTTTTCTCCGCCAATAGTAAGTTTTTGTCTCCTACTTTCTGAAATACATCTTTACCATTGACAGGCCATCTTCAATTACTGGGACTTAAGTTAACCCCAACTTTCAATTTAAAGAACTACCTTGATTGTAAAGCTAAACGGGCTAGTAATAAGCTTGACATCATCAGTAAGATTATGCGACTTATCACTGGGACAGCTGCTTCACTTGTATCAGGCGCAGGTCCGATTGTGTATGAAGTATTGTTATTGCTGCCACCTTTTTAATGGATCTGCCAAATATAAGCTGGAAGCTTTAGAGTCGGTGGACCGGCGAGCAGTGAGGTTAATCGGTGACGATAAACTAGTTGCCAAGAAGCTACTTAGTCTCGAGCTACCACTGTAAAGGCATGTCTGTCTGTACAGTGGTCTGTCTGTATTCTATAGGATTCAATTAGGCAAGGGTACGAAAGAGCTTCACAACCTAATTATAACCTAGGTGTCTTCAAATCGCGAGTGAACAGGTATCTTCTAGGCAATTTTTTAAATAAATCATGACTCGCAGCAAACAAGTCGACATTCTTGGAATGTTTGAAGTTTAAGTATTTAAGTATTAGAGACACGAATAAACAATGAATTTGGTCTATAATTATTTTTTTATATTTATATTATGTACTCGTATCTTAGTTTTATGCAAGCAGTGCATAATCTCTAGTTAGTTTTTTAACCTGTAAAGTGTCCAAGTCTGACTGAGAAAGGTGTCGTTTGGTCGCACATAGTGATAGTTACCTGATGTGGGTTCATCCTTGGGTATGTGGTCGGTGAGGAGCGGCAGCGGCAGCGGCGCCCAGGGCGAGGGCGCGGGCGCGGGGGGCACGCCGTACATCCAGAGCGGCGCGGGGGGCGCACGGTATACGTGCGCCGCCAGGTACGGGTACGGCGGGTACGCGTACCACTCCTCGCGCGCTCGGTACGGCGGCCAGCCGGCGCGCGCCGCCACGCCACCCGCGCGGTACTGCGGCGGCGTGGGCGACTCGCGCGCCCTGTACCGGTATCCCTCGGGGCTGGGGCTCGGCGCTGGCGAGCCGAGCGCGCACGGCGACTCGGTGCCGCGCGCGCCGCCCGGCGCAGGCTCGCGCCGCGGCGGGCTCGCGTCTGGCATGCTCAGCAGCGAGTGGATGCTGTACGAGCTCACATGCTTGGGCGCGGGCTCGCGGCGTGATGGCGCCGGTGCCGGCGGATCGACGGGCGGCGCGCGCGACGGCCCCGCCCCCGGCGACGCGGGGTACGAGGCGGTGCTGAGCGCAGGCGCGGTGCGCGCGCGCCGCTTGGCGCCGTCCTCCAGGCTCACGCGCTCCAGCTCGCGCAGGATGCGCTTACGCGGCGACACCATGGCGTGCTCCTGCCGGCAACTCGCCAGTTTCGCGTTCACCAGCGGCGCTGGGGATGGCAGCCGTTCGTGCAGCTTCCGTATCGTCCGCTCGAGCTCCTTGCGCCGCAGCGCCGGCCGGGTCTTCCTGTACACCCTTAGCTTACGATACTGATACGGTTTCTTTAGTTTCATGCGGTAGTACTTCTCGCGGTCGTCGTCAGGCGGCGGCGGCGGTGTGGGTCGGTGTGGCACTCCGTCGACGGCGTCCTCGGCACGCGGGGAGGCGTCGCCATTCCTCCGCGCGTCGCAGAGGCCGTTGGGAACACGCCGCGACGCCGGCCCGCCGTTGCGCAGCACGTCGGCCCCGGCGGCGTAGTGGGGCCGGCGGCGGCGCGCCCGCGACTCCGCCTCGATGGCGGCGGTGGCGAGCGTGCTCGGCCGGCAGTAGTACATCGCTAGCTCCCTGTTGATGTTCTTGCGCGGCGACTGCTGCTTCCAGCAGTGGTCGCGCTGCCACGGCGAGGACTGCACGGAGCTGTTGTCGTCGGAGACGGAGAGCGGCGCAGAGGGCGGCGGCGCGCCGGCTCCGGTGGCGGGAGGCGGTGCGCCGGCCGGCGGCCAGAATGTCTTGCGCGGCACCGACACCCACCCGGCGCGCTCGCCCTCGCGCGCGCATCCGCGCACCAACTCCAGGATAAACTTACCATCTGGAACACATACATTATTATTATATCTACGATTCACACCATATAATAATAATAGACAATTTACCTTAACTAGGTTTTAGTAGAGG
The DNA here is from genome assembly GCA_947563715.1 of Lycia hirtaria. NCBI lineage: Eukaryota > Metazoa > Arthropoda > Insecta > Lepidoptera > Geometridae > Lycia > Lycia hirtaria. The sequence goes on from OX387385.1 coordinate 11,786,515, forward strand.
ATTAGAATAGAATATCATTTGGTAACTTTGACTGAATGACTCGTAACATAATAATGCTTGATACAAGTATCTATATTAAAAGATAAATAAGTACCCGACTGCAGAAAATCAGTTTTTGCAGTCTAACTTACGATTTCATTACACTTGCTTGTTACTTGCTGGCTTGCTGTTGAGTGTACATTTTTGTAAGAATGTATGTGTAAAATTGCTGTAAAAGATTATAAATGCTCAGCCTTTAGAATAATTCTAGTAAAATCACTTGTTTATTACGAAAAAGTTTGTTGGAGGTTGTTGGAGAGATATATTATTATTACAAAAAAAACCTATGAGAGAGATATACTCAGAGAGTGAATACGAATCTAACTATACTACGAATCTAATACATCAAAATCTGTCAAGTCATTTAGACTGTAGGGGATCATATAGAAACATACGTCACACAGTCACGTAAAATAAAATAGAAACACAGTCACGTAAAAAAGAATGCATTTCTTGTACTGTGTGACACTTTGTTGATGAATAAAAAAAAAACAAAATAGAAATCACAAAATCAAGTTTGAATAACATGCTATTAAAAATGTTTATAATATTTCATGGACACAATGATTTCGCTTCAGTCTTTGAAATAACAATAATCTTAATGATAATTTGTTATTTTGTCTCCTGACTTGTTGATATTGACTCTTAAGTTGAATTTATATTTTATAGGCACAAGTGAATTCACGGTAGGTCCATCATTTGTCTACCAACATATTTACACAGCAGCAAGGAACAAAAGTCAGTATTTATTCAGCTATTAATGAATAAGATAAGATGTTATCAATGAGTGTGCATTGGGTCATATTACACATCACTTGCTAAATGTTTGTTTAAAGAATGTACCTACTATCTCTAGAAATTCAAACTGTGTTTATTAGTCAATACTGCAGGTGTGTCATTTTCTAAATTGGTGCCAATGAACTAATTAATGGATGCATATAGAAATATATTTCTGTGTCAGCACAGATCAAATTCACAAGTGCAGTGCATCACCTAGCTGTCATTGTGCATATATAAATAGATTGCTGGTTTGTCAGAGTCCTAAAAATAAATATATAAATAAGAAAACCTTACTCAAAATCATAGACAAATTAGTTCAAAATAATTTGTCATAAGATGCAATGTGAAATGGAAATTGGTTTGCCCAAGTTTGCCAATAAGAGTGCATTATTTCATAAGGTGGATTTATTTCTGACAGGTCTCATAGCTCAGTACGACTGCCTCATGAGCTGAAGGTTGTGGGTTCAATTCCCACCCAGGGCAAACATTTGAGTGATGATGGTGCATGGATGTTTGTTCTGTGTCTGGGTGTATCTATGTATCATAAGTATGTATTTACAAAAAAAAGGATATATATATGTTTGTTTGGTGTTTAATCAACCACCTAGTTTCCATAATACAAGCTTTGCTTAGTTTGGGCTAGAGCACAAAACAGAGACAGAAGTCAATCTACATACAAAGTGCGCACACATGGACACGGCTCACAGACGCAATATCTCGGACCGACTGGGACCAGTGCGAGCGCTAGTGCCATACAATTTAATTCTTGTCTATGGCGTTCTTAAGTTCACGCCAATGTCACGTTGTTTGATTTTTATTTGTTGTTTTCGTGACACATCTATTAGGCATATAAGTTACTATGCTTAATAAGTGACTCTCCGACGGCTAGTGCCATAGCTTACTGTAAACAATTGTCCATAAATGTGAATTTATTATACTTTAAAATATAATAATCGTGCATTTCGCCAATGTCGAAATCGTCGTAAGATATTTTCTGTGACCAATTTGTAATATAATATTTTTTTTTTTTATAATATATAATAATAATATATATTTTTTAGTTACTTTTTGTTTATATTTCCATTTTTCCTGTTTCATTCTCAACAATAAATCCAATAACTAGCTACGAGTGCCACTACCACGATAGTTTTTTGTGCATAAGCCAAAGTTTACTATCCTAGCGCGACCACCGAGTTTAGGTATGAAAAGTGAAGTATACATACATGTGATTGCCTTCTGTACTATCTCTGTTTTGTGGCTAGATGGTTTTGTGTGAAATATCCACCAATATTTATTATTATTTCCAACTAATCAAATTGCATCATTACTTAAAGTAACAATACATTTTGATCAAGTTTGCATTCAGATGAATGCTTTGACAGCAATAAGCAATGTTATCTTATTAACGTAGGCCTGTAGGTATTAAGTGACATAACTATCTTGTATTCGCAGAATAAATAAGTGTTAGATGCCATTGCAGCAATGATTTACATTTCAAAATTATACTTACACTAGCTAAGACCTGGTCAACTGTGAAGCCCATGTCTTTTAGTGATTTCAACGTTAGATTAATAAGGCTATATTAATTTAAGATAAAAAAAAAGATTTCCACTATAACTTCAGTGTATAAATTTCTTTAATCATCCATTAAAATCTGCCACCTTCCTAATGCGAACCGTTCAGGAATAGAACGCTTTGCCACCATCTTTGTTTCCTAAAAGCTATAACCCAGGTGTCTTCAAGTCTAGAGTGAATAAGTATCTTATAGGACTACGTGCTTCATTTTCGGCCACAACATCGCTTTGCATCAGGCATGCTGACCACCAGACAAAGAGCTATTCTATATAAAAAAAAAAAAAAAAAAAACCTCTGTAGACTTTTCCGAGCCTGCATTGCGTTTGGTCATGTCCCAACAGTCTGGAGACATGTTAAAGTGGTATTTATACCGAAGTCAGGCAGGAAGAACTATGAGGAGGCGAAATCATTTAGACCGATAAGCCTATCTTCTTTTCTGTTAAAAAGCCTGGAGAAGGTGATTGACCGTTACGTGAGGGAGGGTCCTTTGAAGAGGAACCCTCTCCACGCACTTCAATGTGCCTATCAACAAGGCAAATCTACCGAGACTGCACTTCACTATGTTGTCTCAAGGGCAGAACATGCAATAGATAACCAAGAGGTTTGTGCTGCGGCATTCCTTGACATAGAAGGAGCATTTGACAGAACTAACTTCGATGTTATCAAAAGAGCGGCTGTCAACCATGGCATAGAGGGCACTCTAGTCAAATGGATCGACGGCATGCTTCGGAAGAGAATTATTACAGCATCCTTACTTGGGGATGTCATATATGCATTAACAACAAGGGGATGCCCTCAGGGTGGAGTACTATCTCCTACCCTATGGTGTTTAGTAGTAAATTCTCTTCTACAAGATCTTAACACTGGTCCTTTTTACACCGTTGGTTACGCGGATGACTTAGTGATTTTGATCAATGGCAAATTCCCAGCGACGGTGTCGGAAATATTGCAAGAAGCTCTTCAGAAAGTTGAGAAATGGTGCTCAGAAAACCAATTATCCATCAACCCCAGCAAGACAACGCTGATTCCGTTCACTAGAAAAAGGAAGCTCAGCAGTCTCAGGAAGGTGTTTATGTATGGACATGAGCTACAATGGTCCACAAGTGTGAAATATCTTGGAGTAACCCTAGATAAGGAACTGCTATGGAACAATCATGTGGATCTAAGCATCAGTAAGGCAACTCGTGTCTTCAACATGCTGAGATCTGCTTATGGAAAGACTTGGGGCTTGCGGCCACGGGTCGTTCACTGGATTTACACAATGATTGTTCGGCCCATTCTAACTTACGGTAGTATAGTCTGGTGGCCAAGAACACGGCTAGGGTCTTGCCAGCTACAGTTATCGAAACTGCAGAGAATGGCTTGCCTGGCAATAACGGGCGCCTTCACATCAACACCAACGCGCGCGATGGAGTTGATACTGGACCTGAGACCTCTCCAAATACAAATACAATCGGAGGCGGTGAAGGCTCTCTACAGACTCAAAGTCAATGGTTCATGGAACCTCGATAGGCCAAAAACTAGGCATACAAATCTTGAGATCAGCTCTGATCTCCACAGGATTATGTGCATGGGCAGCGATAGAATGCCACCCATACATATCTTCAAAAAGAATTATAGTATACATGTCCCAGAAAGAGACGAATGGCGTCATGGCCTGAAAAACTTCGGATCGGACACTTTACTGTGGTTCACTGATGGCTCCAAGACACCGTGCGGCACGGGCGCCGGTGTCTATGCAAAGGACTTTAATGAAAGTTACAGTCTAGGGCAAATGGCAACTGTCTTCCAGTCGGAAACATATGCCATAATCGCCTGTGCTCAAGAAAATATTAACAGGGGTGTTAAAAACAAAAATGTCTATATTTTCAGTGACAGTCAAGCAGCTCTCACGGCCTTGGACTCTGATGTGGGGACCTCAAAGCTGGTGCTTAACTGTGTCAAGACCCTTAATAAACTGGGCTGCGACAACAGGGTGCGCTTAGCTTGGGTACCAGGGCACTCGGGACACATGGGCAATGAGTTGGCTGATGAACTGGCCAGAATGGGGTCTGCGCGAGCACTGCATGGACCGGAACCAGGCATAGGACTTCCCCTATGCATTATAAACGATGCTATCAGAGCTGCAGCCAGGGAGAAACACTGGAATGAGTGGATAACCACAGAAGGGCTCCATCACTCCAAGGCCTTCATTGGCAAAAACACTGCTACCACTGCAAAGTTTATTTTGCGTGGGAGCAGACGCCGGGCAAGGGCACTTACAGGCGCCCTGACGGGGCACTTTACCACAGCAAAACAACTATGCAGATTAGGACTAAGCCTAGATGACAGATGCAGAGCCTGTGGGAATGAAGTGGAAACGATGTCACACCTATTATGTGACTGTGATGTCCTTGCTGGTAAAAGGATGAGCATCCTCGGAATAGCTTATCCTAAGCCGGAGGACTACAGACATACTCCTTTGCACGGTGTATTCGACTTAATCGAGTACATTTTTCGCTAAGGGTGTGGTAGGGTCTAGGGGTGTACACAAAAGATCCCCATGGGTCGAAGTGTCGCCAACCAGTTTGTTGGCCCCCGCTGTGACTATATACAAGATAAGATATAAAAAAAAAGCTAAAGAAAAATTGCTACATGTAGCCTATATACCTAATGAGATTTTATCTATAAAGAGGTTTATACTTATTGAACAAAATAAAAGCATGGCACATCTCAGTTCTCAGCACTTTCGAGGATAAGACACATCCTTAAGGCCTTTTAGTATCTTGGCCTTGGTGTTGCATTTTCTAAACACTCAGGATGGCATTGTTACTGTTCAAAAGTCACAACACGCGTCTAACAGCGTTGCCCGACGTGTCACGACTGAAGATGAGTCGGGCGATTACCTTACTTAAGACTTGAGGCTGCCACGCAGAGCCAGGGAAAATCTATCTACTTAATATAATACATGATTCTAAACCTACAATTGTACATTTTGTAAAAGCTCTTAATATTTTTTTATTCACAGCCACTCCACAGACACCAGGGTCCATGTCCTTTGTCATTTTTACAAATTATTACTTATTTCAGGTCTATTGTTAGGATAAAACCATGAGGCACAAGCATCAAAATGTATATTTTATAATTTATAACATGAATAAATTATTCATAAGTATTCTTTAGTGTCTGGTGATCTAATAATGTGCCTTTTCTTAATTGAAAGAAAACCTTATTAAAATCACAAAATATGACTAGTTTTATTTGTAGTAAATCAAACTGAGAATGTAACTAATTATAAAAACAAAAATATCTGTGTCTGTTTGTTACTACATCAAAGTTAAATTACTGTAGGGATTAGGATAAATAAATAAATGATGCAATTTATAGTGAAGCTGATGCCTTGGAGAAAGACATAACCTGCACTGCCTGCACACCATCATTTTCAGCAGCATTTTTCATCACCACACAGGTGAAACCATTGGGCATGCTTAGTAAAGAATAATATCAATATGCTTCAAGGCTTTTTTTTATGAACTCTGAATAACAATATGCAGATGTTCAATGACATTATAGTACATTGTTTGACATTGGTTTGTACCAGACATTCATCATATCTATTTCCATTTTATTCCTCTCTAGTTTTGCATTTACATGATATTGCCAATGTTATAGACATTTCATGTTAAACATGCAATAGGAGTTGAACCAGCATATTGCTAATCTATACTTGGATTGCCTCTTATCAATTTGGCCACAAATGTTGGTCTTGATTGGGCTGCATGAACATCTGTTTTTGGGAACACCTCTAGACTTGCTAACAGATAGGAAAATGCACTTTCAGTTTCTACTGTTGTGCAGAGATCTCGCTAATTTCTCTCCACATATCTCAATCAATTGCCACCTTTTTCGAACCCTTGTGATATACATGTAATTCTAATTTTAACTAATAATTTAAAGAAGTCTGTCTGTTTGTTACTTTCTCACAAATAAATGGTGGAACAGATTGTTATAAAATTTTTGGTACAGATATAGCTGAGACCCTGGCAGAACGTAAGCTACATTTCATCATCATCATAACCACCGCTTTTCATTATTACATGGGTAGCATTGCAAGCACAGATAGTTGCTTATTATAAAAAAATGCCAAATCAGTTCAGCTACTATTAATTGATGCATTTACGAAGAGCATTTCATATTCACCTTCTCACTTACAGCTACATTGAATTTGTCAAGATTATACATTCAGTAAGATAGTTACTTTCACATTACTTATTTAGTTACTTCCGTTTTCTTGTTCTTGTTATTTTATCTTTGTTTAGTCAACATTAAGTGTAATTCAAATTGTACATAAGGTAAAAATATAATAAAAACATTTTCTTTTAATTCTATAATCATATATCATACAATCTAAAGTAAAAAAAACACAGAAAGTTAAGAGTTCTGTCTATCTGTTTGTTACCTTTCCACAGTCAAATGGCAGAACTAATTATTATGAAATTTGGTACAGACATAGCTGAAAACCTGAACTAGAGATAAGTCATTCTAATCAAATATAGTAAATATGGAACCAGAACATATATATAGTTTTCATTTTCACATTTTTACTCATACTTTCTCAACAAAAAACAACACCTACCTACTCCACCAACACCCAACAGTGTATCAAGCATAACAAAATCATAAGTTAGACTGCAAATACCTCTTTTCTGCAGTTAGGTATTTTGTTTTTCTTTTAATATAGATACTTGTTAAATCATAATACAGTAATTGGATAGATGTCAGATTAATGTAGCATAATGAAAAAACAGCAATATTATTTATAAGCATTTCTCAACTTTATTTTGAAGCCTAAATAAATTAAAGCTTCAAAATACTTAAAACAAACACTATCATACAATTATCTTGCAAGCTGTTAACTGATTCATGCATATTCCAGTCACAATCACAATTAGAAACTTAACTTATGTAAGTTATTACAGTAAAGAACTGTAATTTCTTTTCTTTTAAAATTGTCAACTCATCAGTTAAGCTTATTTTATCTATACATATATCAGCAGTTATATAAACAAAATAAGAAGTAATTATTTTTTTCGGTACAGTGGCCACAACAACTCCTTACAAAACCAACAACAATAGCACAGATGCTGTGCTCAGACAATTGCCATTGGCTCTCTCAAACATGCTTATGTATGCTTATCAGAGCATGAATGACTTTCTACACTTACTCACTGACAAACCACTATGAGCACAACAGGACCTTCAACTGGCATTGGCTACAATCAGAATGCAATAGGAAACAGAATGACACGAACCTTTGAAAAATTTGAGTCTCCCACCAGTTGCATTGAGAGTAGAATTGTGCACAGGAGCATCTTCACTGACAGCCTTGCTACTGCTGTTACCATTCACGCCATGTCTTCTGTCTACTTCCTCTGTCATTTTGGTACATGTTGTCAGAGTTGTGTTTGTTCCTTCCTGTATATGCATTTCATCTCTGAGGGCTCATACAGCACACGAGCGACACTTCAGTTCGATTCCTGTGGCCATGTCGCGCACGCACTGCCACTGGAGGACGGCGACACATCGACCACTTGCGGGGGCCTACGGACATGCAATTCGGCCGTCACACTCCTCATCCTAAGGCCACCTGCGAGTCGTAAGCTCCTCTGAAGCTATCGTAAAACACATTACCGACACGGCGACTACTGAATTAAGCCGTAATTTGATTGATTTAGTTTTCGTTGTTACTTCACATTTAGCACTGCCTAATTAAACTACAAAACAAAACGGCGACGCCGGATTCCTGATTACAATCGGGCCCACGACACAACTCAATAAAAAGCTGTTCGTTTTTCAGCACATAGTTCATTCACACCCAGGCCCAGCATCCATTTTGATTCGTTCAAAATCAAATGATCGGTCTTTTGATCACAAAAGTTTCAAAACAAAACTCTAATAACCGAACAATTCGAAATCGAATAGACAAAACTCGAATAAAATTCGAACTCTTACCGAAAAATGTTACTTAACTTTAACCAACGTCTTAAATTCTCTGTCTTCTTTCCGCTATCGTCATTACGTGCCAGCGAGAAGTTGACAAAATTTGTTAACATTGGCAGTAAAGTAACATTTTCCCGTAAAGCCGTAGCACTCCACAGAGTAACCATGGTGTTTGCGTCTTGTTAGTATTAAGGATGAGGTAAACATATGTAATTTTTATTCAAAAAACGTTTGAAAGATTTATTCGTCTTTATTGGATAATATCAATAGGATATTAATGCACAAAAGTTTTAAAATCGATTCATATTATATAGTGTTATGATAAAATCAATTTAACTTAAACGTTTTGTTTCATCATTTTCAGTGTTCGACTTCATTTTATAAATTTTTGTTATATAATCTATGGACTTATTACTATTTAGTCGATTTTTCTAACATCACTATATCGATACATGGTCTGTACTTTCCGCCATGTTGATTGAACTTTTGTTTTTTATTTTGTCTCTTTCTAATGCAAGTAATCAGAAAAAGAGGTCAATACCAAAAGAGAAGTTGCAAATGTTGCAATTGTTTGGTTTGAGTTTGTCCGCGTTTGAGGCAACCTCGTTTTCTTAAATTAAAATTGTAATTCATTTTGAGTTCATTACGAACAATTTTAATTTAGTAATCTAATCAGGGAACATCTACAAAAATGGCTTCGTCAGAAGTGTCGTATAATCGAAAGATTATATCTGAAGATTTGTCGAATGTTGAGTTCGATACAAGTGAAGATGTGGAAGTTATTCCAACTTTCGACTCGATGGGCCTGCGAGATGAGCTATTACGCGGAATATACACATACGGTAAGTTAATCGTAACTGTCCAGCTATCACATGCTACTTCAACACTGTCTTAACAACCGTCGAATCAATAGTTATACGTTGTAAACTTTCACATTTTTAGGTTTCGAGAAGCCGTCAGCTATCCAACAGCGTAGTATACTGCCAATAGTGAAGGGTAGAGACGTTATCGCGCAAGCTCAGTCGGGTACTGGTAAGACGGCCACATTCTCCATCTCCATACTTCAGTCCCTGGACACCACTCTCCGCGAGACACAAGTGTTAGTGCTGTCTCCGACGCGCGAATTGGCTACACAGATTCAGAAAGTCATACTAGCTCTCGGTGACTTCATGAATGTTCAGTGTCATGCATGTATTGGAGGAACAAATCTTGGAGAAGATATAAGAAAACTGGATTACGGACAGCATGTTGTATCGGGTACACCTGGCAGAGTTTTTGGTAAGTACATATTCATGTTCATAGTGCATTTAGTTCGTAAATGTATGTTTATAAATGTAAATAAGTTGTTCATTTAGCAGTCATTCAATTACATATGTAAATATATTTTTAGATATGATCAGGAGACGTGTTCTACGAACAAGATCTCTAAAAATGCTGGTACTGGATGAAGCTGATGAGATGTTGAACAAAGGGTTCAAGGAGCAGATATACGATGTGTACAGGTATCTGCCACCCGCAACACAGGTGGTGCTCATATCTGCCACACTGCCCCATGAGATTCTCGAGATGACTTCCAAGTTCATGACTGACCCAATCAGGATCTTAGTAAAACGGTAAGAATTTACGAAATTCAGTAATATGTTTGACCTTATCTAAGTGGCAGGAAATAATAAATAAATATTTGGGGACATTTCACACAACACCAGCTAGCCCAAACTAAGCAAAGCTTGTACTATGGAACTAGATGGCTGATAGAATACATATATACTTTTTTTTTGTTGTAAATATACACATATGATACAAAGAAACACCCAGACACAGAACAAACATCCATGCTCATCATACAAATGTTTGCCCTGGGTGGGGATCGAATCCACGACCTACAGCTTAGCGGGTAGACACTACCAACTGAGCCACAAGGCCAGTTGAAAATCACTGGATGCAAGCTGTTTCGGAGCAGTCTTTTTGGAAATCCATGGGGGAGGCCTGTGTCCAACAGAGATGATGATGATGACGAGTAATATGATTAAGAGCAATGCACTTTTGTCTATACAACAAAAGAAAGGCTAATTGTTACTGACTGACAAGTTCTTTTTTCTGTGTAATTTACATCATAGGATTTAGGTTTCCACTTACACCAATGTAAGGAAGGGAAGCCTAAATAAGATATAACTTTAGAAGTTTATTTACTCTGTGGCATTGTATTTATTTTAGAAAGACTTACCTAAATAAGCACAATGGGCCACAAAGTACTGTAATATCTGAACAAACTGTATTTGCCCATGTTGGCATGCAAATGCATATATCCTGTCCCTATGTAATTGAAAAAAAATATGTTTATTTCAGTGATGAGTTGACACTAGAAGGTATAAAGCAGTTCTTCGTAGCAGTAGAACGTGAAGAGTGGAAGTTTGACACACTCTGTGACTTGTACGACACCCTGACCATCACACAAGCTGTAATTTTCTGCAACACCAAGAGGAAGGTGGACTGGCTCACACAGAAGATGCAAGAAGCAAACTTCACAGTTAGCTCTATGCACGGAGACATGCCACAGAAAGAGAGAGATAACATTATGAAGGAGTTCCGTTCTGGCCAAAGGTAATCACTGAGAGCATTTTATATAGGCAACATGTGTGACTTGGATCTTATTATTGGATTTACCTGGTCTGAAAATGAAGATGATTAATTGAAATGAAACAAATTTGAGCAGATGAGATTTTATCGGACAGTTTTTTTTTTAGTAACAATCGCAAAACCTTAGAAAACATTTGAAGCTGATTTTAAAATTCTACTCCATTTATGGGTGCTAGGCGATTTTCACAGTGATCTGCGCGATGCAATGATACACGGCAGAGTATTTTTTTAAGATAATCATTGCCACGCGATCTTTTGCCAGCAAATCACGCGGTTTTTAACCGACTTCGAAAAAGGAGCAGGTTATCAATTCGCACCGTTTTTTTTTATTTTTTATGTATGAACACGAATTTCTCGCTCATTCTTGAACCAATTTTTGTGTTTCGTGAATTGGCGTATAGAGAAAGCTCCCAAGTTGATCCCATAATTATATTAGAAACATTGCTTTATTACTTTTTGAATAATCTCTAAAAGTAAAAATATTTTCATTGGATTCCTGAGTGACTGGGTCAGATTATAGAATCGCAGAGTTCCACTGACACGTTTTTCTTTACAAAACTGTCAAATGTTGAGGTTTTTCGTATAAACATCTGCACATTTTCTAATCTGCGACGACGAAGCATTTGACATTCAATGACAAATGTCATTCTTGAAAAAGAAAAGAGCGGGTAAAGAGAGGTCTCTTTGAAAAGTTTACAATCGTGAGGGATTTATTGAGCTTGAAAAGTAAAACCTACTTACTCCTCATCCAATGTGTATAAAGGAGAAAATAGAGTCACTTCAACGCTTGAGCGCCTTGTTTAATTATTATCCGTACTAATATTACAAGTAAACGAAATAACGTACATCGAAGTCGGTTGTTTCAGTTTTTTAAACTATAAAATTATTATTCAAATGGGGAAAATTGTTTTCTACCCTTAAATATTAACCTTTTTTTTTTTTTTATCAGCCCTGTATGTACAAACTGTCCCACTGCTGGGAACGGGCCATCTTCTCATTGTGAGAAGGGTTAGGCCATAGCCTGCCACGCTGGCCAAGTGCGGGTTGGCAGACTTCACACATCTTCAAGATCATTGAGAACTCTCAGACATGTAGGTTTCCTCACGATGTTTTCCTTCACCGTTTGAAGTTAGCGGCAATCAACAATACGCACATAACTTCGAAAAGACAGAGGTGCGTGCCGTGGGATTCGAACCCAGGACCTGCGGATCGCAAGTCAGACGGTCTCACCACTAGGCTACCGAAAACTTTACTAATATTATCCTTATTCGATTTCAATCATTCTTTTTTTATATGGTTAGAACCACTAAAGGTTACGCCTCTACGGTTTGCTTTTTTAAAATATACACATCTGTGTCAGAGATCCAAGAAATGAAATAATATTGATGATTCACTATTACACAAACATTCATTCCCATACAATTTTTGTTCCTTTTTATAATTTAGTGAGTTCAAGAATTTCAATTAGTTAAATAGTGACTGCAGAATTAACCAAACTATACATCCGAGATGCTAGAAATTTTATAGTTGTATTGAAAAAAGACAAGAAAAATAATAATAAATAATAGCTTAGCGGTTTTTACTACAACTTAGCAAGTTTACATTAATATTCATAATTAATATCAATGTAAACTTGCTTTTGTTCTTCAATATTATGAAGAAAAAATATATCCAACTGATAATTTTTAAGTGTAATAACAATTAGGGAGTCAAAACACTTGTATTTGACAAAACTGGTCATATTGAAGGTCATTTAGAAACATGTTATAAAGACCAACAATAGCCCTGTTCTTGCAGTTGGGTAAGATATTATCATTAACATCATTATTATTTTCAATCCATTCTAGTCCACTGCTGGACATGGACCTCTGCCATTGAAAGCTACTTTGCTCGATCTTCAGTCACACGTCGGACACTCCATACAACAGCGCGCTAATAAATAGCACATATACGAGTTGACGTCAGCAGATAACACACAAATGCATGCATTTGTGTGTTATATGCAAGTTATGGTCGTCGTCTTATTGCCGCTCGCTCGTGACGTGAATTGGGATTCGAGATGTTAAAGTCCGCAACGCTTGTCTCGACTGGCAAATGAATGCGCCTTGCAAGCAGCCTAACAATAAGGCGAGCGCGGGGAGTGGCTGGGGAACCTAAGATTGGTGGGAAGCGGAGAGTGTCAGTTCTGTAGTTCTGTATTTGTTATCTGTACTTTAGCTTTCCATTTCCAGCCACGGGTGACTACTTTACGTAAATATTTAGGTGGGAGGGTTAGGGCATGGGAGTAAGGTCACTCGTTGTCTTGGCTAAGAATAGCAACGCGACCTAGAACTAGGGACTGCGTTGTTTTCGGGGTTATAAATAAATAAAAAATAGGTTATTTTAAATAATTTCTGTTTCCAGCCGTGTCCTGATCACCACAGACGTGTGGGCGCGAGGTATCGACGTACAGCAGGTGTCACTCGTGATCAACTACGATCTGCCCAACAACCGTGAGCTGTACATCCACAGGATCGGCCGGTCGGGCCGTTTCGGACGCAAGGGTGTCGCCATCAATTTCGTCAAATCAGACGACATCAGGATCCTGAGAGACATTGAACAGTACTACTCTACTCAGATTGACGAGATGCCCATGAATGTTGCTGATTTAATATAAGTCGTTATTTAAATATGATAGTAACTGATTCGAATGTTGGAAGAATTAGAATTTTGATTGTCTTTGAAAATGGGTTAGTATGAACACTTGCTGCTCCTATATCATTCAAGTTTAAAGATGACAATGCTCATATTATTTCAACAGGCTAAAAACGATTAGTTACATAAATTCAACATCACTGAACACATTTGCAACCGGTCTATTTGGTGACACACTGGTGGATGGCTATATCACCCTGAATGTTTACTATATTTTAGGAATATACAGTATAAACTCTATAAAAGCGTTATTCAAGAAACCAAGAGTATTTTTATGTTACGAAAGTTGTTGTTAACTGCACAAGAGGTTTTTGTTGATGTTACCCCTACTTGGCCTATAATCTGTAAATTATAGTGTCACGTTCTCACGTATGGGATGAGTAAGTTGTAAGAGCGAGGTGTATGTACCAATGTGTGTCAGCTATGTTACTTGTGCCATGCGTGCGAGCGAAATGTAGCTATAGTTTCTTGTTGTTGGCTAAATTTGTGGGTATTCGCGGCAAATGCCTCGCGAAGTCTGTATCTACCTTAAATTGTACTACAAATCTTTTGTACAAAAAAATACTGCCAAGAATTACACAATTATTTGTCATGTTTACCATATGTGTTAATACTCAGAACAAGTAACCTTTGTATGAAGTTTTTCATTGATGGTAGTTTTAACATTTCATGGAACTGTATTTCTAAATGTAATGTATCTAATCTTTAATAGACTTAATAAAAAAATAATTCGGAATATTGTCTTATTTGATGGTTCCTCTCACCATTTTAGGATCTTGGAGCCACATAAAAATAATTAAGTTACCTAGCTATCTGTGGCCAGACACAATGAATTGTTGAAATAAATATTTACACGGACGTTGCGCATTCAGGGTCTTACCGAAAAAAACCTGTCTGACAATTGCTTAGCATCATCTTATCTAACTGATCAGTTACTCGCTTTTTTATTAACATGAGTTTTTGCTGGTTAGTCAGTATGCATTAGAATAATTTTGTACCCTACGAACAGGAGATGGACATAGGCTACTTTTCATCATTACGCGGGGAAACCGCGGAGCGTTGCTAGTAAATAAATAAAGTGAAAGTCTGTCTCTCCTTTTTCTGACCCAACGGCTGAACTGATTGTTATAAAATTTGAGATATAGAGATAACCTGAAACCCTGAGACTCAATATTAAAATAAAGAGATAACTTGAGACCCTGGAGACGGAAATACGCTACTTTTCATAACTACGCGGGTGAAACCGCGGAGTGCTGCTAGTAAATAAAGTAAGTCTGTTTTTTACCTTTTTATGATCAAACAGCTAAACCGATTGTATTTTTGTTTTATACAAGATTACGATTGACCACCAACTCGCCTGATGTTAAGCGACGGTGTGGCCGAGGATGGAGCTCGTCGAACTAGAAGAAATCTATTTCGCCTTAAAAATTCCAAGATTGTAGGTATCAGGAAACGGAGATGGCGGCAAGGAATTCCATTTTTGTGCAGTATGTAACAAGAATGTGGAACGATTTTTTAGCTGACTACGGATTTTTGGCATTTCAACGAGAAATGGGATTGTTATTATATAGAGGTGGCTGGAGACGGAGATAGGCTACTTTTCATCACTATGGCTTGACAGCTTCGTACTGTACTTCGTGCTTCTACGCTCATGCTCGAAAAACACGTACCTCCTTCGGCAGTCGAGTATTCTGATTTTAAGCCTATTAGTAGAAATAATACGCCCCGTGGGATTTCACCGGTCATCGTACATAAACTCATTAAAACATTCGCATATTAATATTAGTGTCACAGAATTCGGGGCCCTATTTACATATCTTTAATTAGTGTGATGTTGAAACACTTGAAAAAAAAATTAGTTTGATGTGAAATACTTGAAACCTCTTTGGACAGTTGGGTAAACACTGGAAAATCATGCTTGGGCTTGGGCGCCAACATATATCATGATGTCGCGGTCTTTAACAAGCATCCAAATACTGTTCCATAATAAACATAGAACCCTTAGTTTCACCATGTTTTAATGTAACTACATGTCAAGGCTTCTTTGACTATGATGGGGTCTGTAGAACTAGAAAGTGGTACACTATACACTATACCTAAGAATAACAGGAAACAACTGAATATTGAAGACTAGTATGATTAGATTGCAAATTATTTAATTCATTCATAAAGCAATACACTCAATAATTGTCATTAAAACTATTCATATAAATAATCCTTGTCTTACAATATATCGCAAGAGCTTACAGCTTGTAATTTATAAAATAAGTGACTGTAAACCTCTGCTGTAGCTTATATATACAACTATAAATAAAACAGCTCCTGGAATGTAAACATTAAAAAAATATCGCTACCAAATACAATAATATAATACATACAATAAATGTCAATAGCCGCGTACTGTCTGAGCAAGCAGCCTCGCGAGGCAGTTGCGCGAGGCAAATCCTCGGTCGGTCAGGATGTGCCTTGCCCGAGGCAAATTACATTAGGCACGTCTTGACCGACCGAGGATTAGCCTCGCGCGATTTCCTCGAGGCTGCTCGCTCAGTCAGTACGGCTAATGACACTTATATTTTAATATGTGACAATACATATTAATTGGTGACTGAGGCAACACCTGTTTGTTGAAAACCCGAGAACTTATGGATCTGTTCCAGTACTTGGTATGAGCTTTACATATTTTTAACTTTATAACTTATTTTATCTCTGTCAGAAAAAAACACTTTTTTACAAAAGTTATTGTATTATTAAATTAATTTTGCGACAAACCTTAAGACTGACTGTGATCAAAAAGCACTGTTTTTACCCGACTGCGTTAGACGGAGGGTTATGTAACTGTCGCTTATGACCAGGTAAATTGACGGTCAAGCGCAAACCTATTGTCGAATAAAAAAAAAGTTTTTCGATTGTATATATGCATGTTTCTATATGACAGCCTACAGCCTAAACGGTTTGACTGATTTTGATGTGCGAGGTGTCGTTAGATTAGTTTTCATTTCCTGAGTGTCATAGGCCATATTTTTTGTAATAATAATAATAAATCTACTTTCTCACAAAAAAAAAACGCATACTCAACAGCATATCAAGTGTAACAAATTCGTAAGTTAGACTGCAAAAACTGCTTTTCTGTAGTCAGGTATTTTGTTTTTCTTTTACTAAACATACTTGTTGAAATATGTGAGTCCAAAGTGACAACATACATAAATGCTTTTGTGCTTCAATGTACAAAAAATGTACACACTGTCGGACTTAGCAAAAAACGTTACTTAAGTTTAAGCAATGCTTAACATATTTTGTCAACTTCTCGCTTACAAGTAATGACACTTGCGGAAAGAAGACAGAGAATTTAAGATGATGGTTAAAGTTAAGTAATGTTTTTCGGTAAGGCCTTGTATTGTATGGTTTAGATCACAAATTCCTTTGGCAAGTCATTTTTTTAATCTAAAATTTACTGATAACAATAATTTAATTTGCAGTGATTATAAACAAGATGAAAAACAAAAATTAAAACTTAAATGGAAAACATATTTGTTAACTTAATGAAATGTTACACAAGCATATATCATTATCCAAAGTCACATAGCATGGAAAGCAAATTAAAATTGCAATAAAAAAAAATCATGCCATGAGATTTTTGTCAAGTACATATACACCTTCAATACCTAATCTAATAGCTAACATATAATACAAAGCAATTAAGATGCTAGAGTGAGTTAGACAAAATCTAATTAAAAGAATTATAGACAAACAATGTGGTACAGTCAACATAACTTTTAACAGCTGAATGTAATTTTTACAAATAAAAATTGTATGTGTTTATTATCACATTGTAAAATAAAGCAGTTACATTGCAACACATTATATAATGTTACCTTAAAATAATACTATTTAGAAGCTGTTCAAAGCCATTCATGCCAATAGTGTCCATTAGAAAGTATAGACACATTATTTTTATATTACTATTTTATTATGAAGCCATGGAAAGTTATATCAAATGATTCCTATGTTGGAATTCAAGGCTAGAGTGAATAGTTTTCTTATAAATAAATATGATCTGAATTGATGGTTAAAAGTAGATCCATTTGGTGTAAAAACTATTTCGATCCAAGTTTTGGCATGTAGAGATAAAAAATATAACCACTCAGAGATATTAAAGTTATATCATATGTAATTTGTTGAAATGTTTTTTTTTTTTTTTTTTTTAATTTAAACAATGAAAATGTTGAATGCCTTATATCTTAATTTAAGGCACAATTCTAAAAATATACATTTAATATTAAGTATTTATTTTTAAACAAAAGAATAGTTGAATAAACTTTTTATCATTGTCAAATACCATAATTTTAACAAACTTTTATTAAGATATATCTGGCTCTTAGAAATGTATACATTTGTAAATACATCACTTGACAAGAAAGAAAAAGTTTTATCTTATAATTATTGAAATAATTTTATTTTTAATATAAAACTACAGCTCTGTGTCAGAGGCAGCATAGTGATTCCAACGTCTGTAGATGAATATTCCAATGGCTCCTACTAGAAGAGCCACCAATATTTCTGTCAACTGGTCCAAAAAGCCTGTGCTGGGTTCTGTTGACTCCAATACCTGGGTTTCTACTTCCTGTACAGGTTCTTCTGGAGGTTTTGGGGCCTGGACTTCCTCACCTTTGAAAGCAATCTGGTTTAAAACTGATTTCTCTTCTTCTGTGATTGGTTTAGCTGCCGTTGAAGAAAGCAATGAAGCAATATCTCCACATGTGGAGCATACCCAAGTCCTTGACTTCTTTGCCAAGACTTTACGCTCTTCAGGAGTGTAGTCGATGGAGCCTATAGTGCCTTCAGCAGGTGTTGGCATAAATGCTATCAAAGCAAGCAAGGCAGTTCTAATAGACCAAGAGGGCTGCCATGTCTCTGGGTGGTGGCCAGATATGGATAAGCATATCTTTTTGTTCACTTCAAACCTGCCATTAGGCGTGAGTAAGATAATATGCGGTGGATGCATTGGATATTCCTTAGGCAACAGTATCCTACCATGATAAATGCCCCCTTCAAACTCTGTACCTTTCGGACCCTGTACAGTGAAGTGCCACTCGAAAAGGTTGTCTTCTAACGGCCTTGCGCAGTATTCCTCCGTCGCTTCAGCTAATTCCAAGGCCTCTCTCATAAGGCGTTTTACACCAGGACATTTGGTGTTGTATTTTTCACTAATTTCTGCCATATTGTTATTCACTAAACTTCAAAACTTTCGAGAGCAAAATACTAACAATGACGCAATAAGAATTTGAAAGTAACACGTAAGTTTCCGATGTAATCACAAGAGAATTTGTTATCAATTTATTTTTATTTTTCTTGAAAATAATAATATTTGACAGTTGGCTGGCTGGCTCGCTGAACTCATTCAACATTCAACAGATTCAACTCAATCCATAGCTAGATAGACCTAGAATGACCTAGATCCATAACGAGTTTATTTATCTATGACTCAATCAATCCTCACCCCTATCAATCAGTGGGCAGTGATTTGTCAGTGTCAAATACTCGAGCAACGCTTATCAATGTCAATTGTCATTATTGTTTGACAGTTATAACCTAAAATCGTTTTCCTGTGCTTGCTAAATCAACAAAATCAAGCCTTGATTTTGTTATCATTTTGTGTATTGTGAAAACAATTTCGGAGGACTTCTGTGTATCTAAGCGTCCTTATTTGTCAGCGTTACGTTATGGATGGCCCTCCAGGGACGGGGCCACCTCCGGGCAACACTGGACCTATGGGTCCGCCGCCGGGGATGCCAAATTTTCCACCGATGCCTCCACCACCAGGGTCCATGGGGCCAGGTGGCATGCCGCCGCCGCCAATGGGTCCACCCGGTACTATGCCGCCAGTGAGCAATTCGGGCGGACCTCCGAATATGGGCCCTGGCCCCCCTATGATGTCCGGGCCTCCGAACATGGGAAATATTCCTGGTGGGCCCCCTAATATGCCTGGCGGACCCCCTAATATGCCAGGAGGACCTCCTAATATGCCTGGTGGACCTCCTAACATGCAAGGCGGCCCACCAAACATGCAAAGTGGACCCCATAATATGCAAGGTGGTCCACCTAATATGCCACCTGGAATGGGGCCTCCTCCAGGTATGATGGGTATGGGGCCACCTGGAATGGGTCCACCACCTGGTATGGGCCCTCCAGGGATGGGAATGGGGCCACCAATGGGACCTCCTGGTATGGGGCCACCAAGAATGCCACCACCGAATATGATGCGTGGGGGACCGAACATGAAGGGTAATTTCAACAATCCAGGCATGGATATGGGGCCACCTGGTATGGGTCCCCCACCAAATATGCCACCAATGGGACCATGGGAAGGGCAAGGCCCTCCTGGCTGGGGAATGTCAGGACATGAGGGTCCTCCGGGATGGGATGATAATGGTGATGAAGGTGATGAAGAAGAGAGAGAACAAAGTGAGCCACCACAAATGACTGGCCCTCCATCGGGGCTGCCTTCCTTGTTGACCATGAAGATTGATACTCCTGAGGAGTTTAGGGTTAAACAGGCAGTAGTGCCTGGAGGTGTTGTACTGCCAAAAGCATTAGAGGAAGCCCTTGCATACAAAGATCAACGGGCGGCTGCTTTAGGAGATCAAGGAGAAAAAGACAAAGGTAAATTTAATATTTTTATAAAGTATTTATGATCATATAACTTATGTATGAATGGGTCTTCCATGATGGATATAATCTGAGTGTCTTCAAATCGCGAGTGAATAGGTTCTTTCTAAGCAAGCATGCTTCACTGTAGACCGCAACTTTTGCTTTACATCAGGGAGCTAGCAGTCAAGCACAAGCCTAAAATGGAATAAAAAAAATGTATGTTTTTTGGCTGATATAGGGTGCTATGGGCTTTGGTGTTTACAACAAGCTTTTCCTTATATTCCAGAGGTACAAAATGAGCCTGAGGCACCTCCAGCTCCTGTGATCAGCACAGAATATGATGCTGAGGACGATGATGCAGACTCTGATGATGACAACATTCCTGATGCACCTCTGCCACCCATTATATCTAAACAAGAGGTAAGGAAACATCAATTTTATTGTACATGTGTCATTTAAATATAATTTTCTATGTAACACAATGAGAAGATTATTATAAAAGCGAAAGTGATTCTATCTATCCATTCCTATGACTCTTTCTCTGTTTGTTACCTATTATTGACTAAATGGCCAAACTAATTATATGAAACTTAATACAGTTACAGCCTTACTGAAAACTTTACTTTACTTAAATTTTAAGAAATGCTTATCATATTTTGTCAACTTCTCGCTGACACGTAATGACAATTGCGGAAAAAAGACAGATAATTTAAGACATTGGTTAAAGTTAAGTAATGTTTTTCAGTAAAGGCCTAGTAACATATAGCCGACAACCTGAAGATAGACATAAGATAAATTTTATTTCCACATTGTTATCCTTATGCAAGTGAAACCATCATGAACTGCTAGTTTAATGTCAGTAGAATTGGATATAGAATAATTATATTAGGTCTTCCTCTCTATCATTTACATTATTATAGAATGACAGAGGTTTTGGATTTGATTTCTGAAAATTTCACTGTAAGCATCATCTCAGCTCTAGCTTTAGATGAGAAAATTAGAAGTTAATTCCTGGAGATTATCTGCTTGGTGCATCAACAACTTCACTAAAAGTGTAGTGGCACCCAGAGTTAACAAAATTCGAAAAAGTCAATAATCAAGCCCAGCCCTATATGACTTCATACAAATAAAAAAAAAGAATCATTGGAATGGGTAATTTTTAGATATCAAATTAATTTTCTTATTGATGTATGGGGGCACCAATTTGTTAAAATTATGTTTCATTCTAATGATTATATTTAGAGAATCAAGCAGAGTATATCCGCACACTGTGCATTTTGCTAAGAAAATTGTTTTATGTCAAACATTTGCAAATTTACACATTTTAAGTGATTGAAGTCATGTACATGATGATAAAGTGAAGTCTAGTATCATCATCATCATAAAAAAAAAACCTCAACAGAATTCATAAGAACCTTATGTTTGGTTACCTAAGATTTGTTGTTAATATTCACTAAAATATATTGTTACAGGCACAAGCAAGCAAAGCAAACAAGAACAAGCGTAAAAAGAAGAAGAAGAAGGAAGCTAAACAAAAAAGAAAAGAAGATGCAAAGAAACAGTTGGAGAAGAAAACTGGACAGCAAGAAAGCAATGCCAGTAACAAGGAAAAAGAAAAGGAGGCTGATATTGAGTGAGTAATGTTTTCTAAGGTTTTTGCAATTATTACTCATTGAAATGAAATAAATTTTAACAATTTTATCACATATATTTTACATAATTTTATGACTTGTTGCTTAGAACACTTTGCAGTTTTTGTGGTCACAAGTGAAACTAGATGAAATTTGTCTTTTTTGCTATGAAAATATTAATTACTACTGCCTACTATTTTTATACAGAACATTCCCTATGCATGCAGAAGTCTCTTACGGTGTCAACAGGTATTTGTAAAAAAAAAAAACAGGTATGCAAACACAGGCAGGTGTTGGTGTTGCGATAAATCTGTTAAAATTTGTTTCATATTGAGTAGTTCAATAAACAAGATAATAATGAAATTTGTAACGCTACTAACATATAGTGTATTTAATAATTGCAGTGGGGTATGTAATAGTAGATTGTATAATAAGGGAGCAAAATGGTGTTTTTCTGGCAAGGATGTTTGTTTAAGCTCAGAGCATAATGAAGAATTTTAAGCCAAATAATGATTTACTGTGACTAATATTTCTGTAATAGTTAACATATCACAATTTATATCTATTTTCTGTAGTCCACTTTTCTGGCCTGGTTTTCTGGACCCATATGTTTCAGTGTAAAATTAAAGACTTTTCTCATGAATTAACATAATAAAATAAGTAAAATAACTTTTTAAGTTAAATAGTTTTTTCAATAAAACGAAAGATACCAATGTAGATAATGTACTAAAAGCTAAAAAATAATTAGGTATGTTCCAGGTACTAGTCATTACACCAATATCCTCATCAATCTAGGGCATTGATCAGACTCAAAAATAAAATCGTGAGGCACAAGAAATTTCCATCAACCGCCAACCTTTCATATAAATAAATAAATAATAAAAAAAAAAGTTTATGTGTTTATACAAAAGATGCAGCTAGTACACAAACTTCTTTCATAACGATGTTTAATTGAAGTAGTAATGTAAGTACCTTATGATATTTCTGAGCTTTTACTAGGTCGCGTAAGAGCCTGTATTGTAAGAATCAGTTTAATGGTTATCTGGCAACATTTCTGTCTATAACATTGAATGCACCAAAGACATACAAATTTTTAACTACACTCTAAAACATAATCCTTAAATATATTTAGTATATGAATATGAATAATTATAAATGTTATTTGTATATTTATTCAGGTTATGCTATGTCCCACAATGGCCCAATTTTCTTTTTGAGCCTGATCAGATCATTGCCCTAGATTAATGAGGAGAGTGGTGTAATGCCTGATAACTAGAACCTACCTATTTATGGCTCTTAATACATTTATCTCTCTTTTCAGTAAAACCATTTAATTTAGTAAGTTTTTAATTGCTTTATTTTTAAGTTTTTAGTTTTCAAATGGTTACTTAATATTAACAAAATGAAAACTAAAAACATTGAAATTTTTCATATTTTACTGTATTATAGTGAGTATTTTGTTCTATGATTATAGTAGTCAAGGCCTTTCATTTGATATAATTACAGTAATTTTACAAGTATTATTTTAAATAATGCTCATTTCAATACAGATTATAGCATTTTTAGGGTTCCGTACCTCAAAAGAAAAAAACGGAAGTCTTATAGGATCACTTTGTTGTCCGTCTGTCTGTCTGTCTGTCCGTCCGCCCGGGTGTCAAGAACTTTATCTCGGGAACGCGTGAAGGTATCGAGTTGAAATTAAAACCATATACGTAGATCCATAGTGCAGCAGAAATAAGAATTAAACTTCTCAGTTTTCATAAAAAAAGTTACAGCCGAATAAGTCGAAAAAAAAACGCACACTTCGACACTCAGAAGGGAATCAAAACCTATGGGGTACTTCCCGTTGACCTAGAACTATGAAATTTGGTAAGAAGCATTGAGTTATAGTACACCTAAAGGAAAAATCCGAAAAACGGTAATTTTTAATTTAATCACAAAAAAATAGTGTCATTATGCAAGGAATAAGGGTCCAAATTTTAAAGTGAATTAACCGTATCATGTTGGGTATTATATGAAAGAGCTTAATTAGCACAAGCTAAAACAGGTTTTTAAATATTTTTATGATGTATATTTTTCGATTTATAAAGGAAAATATAAAATAATATAATTTCCCCCTTTTATCTACTAGTTTGTACGGAACCCTCGGTGGGCGAGTCTGACCTGCACTTGTCCGGTTTTTTATTCATAGCCTTGGATATACGTCCATTGGCCGATAATACTGAACTTATTGAATTGTCATCAAAACTAAAGGTGTATACCAAATATCAGATCAATCTGTCAACAGAAAGGGGGTACAAAATTTGACCCAAACAACAACAATCAGGGCAAGCTAAATAAAACCGTTTAAAATCTAGCAATTTAACTCTTTAGGGGTAGAAAACAATGTTCTCCTGTACAACTGCGATGTATTAGCAACAAATGCTCAATACACCCATTACCCACTGAATACCCCATGTTGTCCACTAGTGGCGTTGAGGGGAGTTGTTACAAAAGAGGGCATTTTGAATAATCTATGACTGTACCTGTATACTTATGAATACATCCTCCATATTCTTTCAGGTACGTCCAAGAAAGTATACAGTTCCACGAACTGGCGCCGATGTACCGACAGTTTCATCACATTCTAGAAGCTTTCAAGATTACAGAGAAAACCGAGGAGGTGAAAGAAGAGAAAGATTTGCCCAAGACAACCACTAAAATGCAGGAGAAAGTCCAAGATCAGTTCGCTGTCGATGAGGAGGCGGTTGAGGTGAGCATACTTATTTTATAACCTTTCTGAAACAAAAAGTATCATAAGTAGGTCGACAAACTAAATTTTGACGCATCATAGAATATAATATGAATATTAGTGGACATTTTCACACAACACCATCTAGCCCAAACTAAGCAAAACTTGTACTATGGAACTAGATGGTTGATAGAATACGTATATACTTTTTTTAAATACAAACATACTTATGATACATAGAACACCCAGACAATAACAAAGAACAAACATTCATGCTCATCACAGAAATGTTTGCCCTGGGTGGGGATCGAACCCATGACCTGCTCAGGAGGCAGTCGTATTACCACTGAGCCATAACGCCTGGCATCAGAATGGGTAATAGTTATCAACATCGCTCGCTACCCCTTCCCGCATCGCGTAGTTACCTAAGAAACCAATTCAATCAACCAAAACTGAAATGTCCAAATTCTATACATTACGATTTCGATCCACATTATTGAAAACCTCTGTTTTGTCTGAGAACTACAATCTTGGAATTTTCAAGGCTAGAGCCCATATAGCTAGCCTTAGTCATAGAGAGTATCTTCCAGATCAACATGGTCTCTCCACGGCCACACATTCGTTTGCCATCAGGCGGGTTAGTGTTAGTGGTCATACTTAGGTCTATTTGTGAAAAAAGGCTTCACAGTTTAACGGTAGACCTGTAGTCATGCAGCTTTCGATCACTAATAACAAATAATCATCGAAATTGGATAATCTGCGATAAATAATTATTTTATGTACTTATAATTATTTTAATTACGTCGTTTAATTTTGATCTCACACAGAAAAACGCCGCCGACGAGAAAGAGCGCCTCTCCAAACGTAAACTGAAGAAACTGTCTCGTCTCTCTGTCGCCGAGCTCAAGCAGCTGGTCTCTCGACCGGATGTCGTGGAGATGTATGACGTCACCGCTAAGGATCCCAAGCTGCTCGTCCAACTGAAGGCTCACAGGAACACCGTGCAGGTGCCGAGACATTGGTGCTATAAGAGGAAGGTTAGTAGACCTAAGACTCGTATCTTGTAAAGATAAGATAAAAAGATAGTTTTTTTTTGTGTACCTCTTGTTTGCGAAGAAACTGTTTTGTCTCCCTGTTGCCAAGCTAGTCTCCCATCCGGATAATATGGAGATGTATGATGCTTCGGCCAAGGATCACAAGCTGCTCGACTTGCTGAATTGGCTGTTGTTTGAAAGATGAAGGTTTGTAACTCGAAACTGTGTTGTGTCTCTCTTGACCTTTTCTTTATGTAAAAAGTGGAGAGTATAGAGCAAGCGGCTCATCTCTCATCCAGAAGTTTGGAGATGTTTAACGCCACTGCTAGTGATCCCTCCTAGACTGAAATTTCTTGAAATTTTCTTCGACCTCATCATCGCTTCCCATCAGGTGAGATTGTGGTCAAACGCAGGCCTAGTTTGTCATAAAAAAAAAAAAAAAAACAGTTCCAACATCATCCGTGTTTTTGCCGGTAATTACATAATTATAATAAAAAAACTATCGTGTCTCTAAAACCTAAATAGTTATTTTTCTATCTGACTCTACTAAAACTTAAGTCATTACAAATTAAATTGACAATCTTACTTGTTAGTAACTGAACCGCAGCTTAAACATTGATGGACATTTCACACAACACCATCTAACCAAAATTAAGAAAATCTTGTACTATGGGAATAACTAATAGAATACATAGTCTCTTTGCTTCGATTGTGTGTTATCTGAAATAAAGCTGGAGAGCAAAAGAGAAAACGTGATATTCCGATCTGACACAGCACTCTTTCACTTGTAGCTT
This sequence comes from Lycia hirtaria, assembly GCA_947563715.1. NCBI lineage: Eukaryota > Metazoa > Arthropoda > Insecta > Lepidoptera > Geometridae > Lycia > Lycia hirtaria. The sequence continues at coordinate 11,813,057 of OX387385.1, forward strand.
CGCTATTACACGCGTAAAAATACCATGTTTTTAGGAAGAATAAAAAATCGAATGCAGCGGTTTTAATTATATATAAAAAAAATAAAAAAATGTCGGATATACCGCGTTATTGAAGCAAACAGACGACATGTACTAATATCACAGAAGACATTAATAGTCACATAAAGAACACACTTTCCGCTTTCCTTCAATCTCGGGTTCCTCACCCGCTCCCGTGCTCGCCTTTTCATTTGCTAGAGTTTCCAGAACTCAAGAGTGAGTCGAGACAAGCATTGCGGGCTTGAAGCATTCGAATTCCAATTGACATCACGAGGGAGTGGCAACCGGACGACAACCATAACTTGTTGTTTTATACAGACCTCAACTTAGAAACACCCATACACAGAACAAACATCCGTGCTCATCACACAAAATGTTTGTCCTTAGTGGGAATTGAACCCACGATCTAATGCTTAGAAGGCAGACATATTACCAATTGAGCTGCGAGGCCAGTCGAGTATATTTATCTCACTCGTATGGTGTATTTCGCTAGCGCCGGCCATCTGCTATTAACTTAATCCTCTTCTTATTTTCGATCCAAACCTCCTCATAAAAAAAAAATATCTCACTCTTCTAACTAAACATAATCTCGATTTATTCCATTCCAGTACCTCCAAGGCAAGCGAGGCATAGAGAAGCCTCCGTTCGATTTACCCGACTTCATTAAGAAGACGGGTATTATGGAGATGCGCGCCTCGCTCCAAGACAAGGAGGAGACCAAGACTCTCAAGGCTAAGATGAGGGAGCGGACCCGACCCAAGCTGGGCAAGATTGACATTGATTACCAGAAACTGCATGACGCTTTCTTCAAGTAAGTTATCTATATTAATTATATTCAAACTTTGCAGATTTTTATGGCCTACTTTTTATCTTATCTTGGTAAATTTTGCAATAAATTTTAATCCCAATAATTTTCCCTTAAATTTGACCAAATACTTCACATATATGTTTCTTTAGATTACATTTGTCACTCACATGCCTGAAGATCAGAATGTTTCGATGTTTGTTTGGTGTATTTATTGCAAGTTTGTGTTAGTGAAAGTGTCCACCAATATTTATTTATTTATTTTATTTGAAACCGGGAAAAATGGAAAGAGGAAAGAGAGGACTTTGCCCTGCAGTAGGACAGAAATGGCTGAGATTTTTTTTATTGAAATGTTCCCTATTTTACATAGTTAACATTGTTTTATTTTAAATGTGATTGTAAAATGAAGGTTGCTCGTTATTTATTTATGATCACATTAGTGCCAGTGTAACAACTGGCTGTTTCCCCCCTTGAGTGTAGGTTGAAATCAAGAACAGCTGTAGAAGACACTAAGGTAAGAAGCTTGATATTATATTGAGTATATTTTTGAAGTGAAAACTTCTTTAGCGGCGTTGTGCATTTTTGGGATGAGTAAAAAATTATAAACTCGCGTCAGATCGTAAGACGGACAGTCAGAAACCTATTCTAACGTTCTGCATTTAAAGTTCATTATTGTATGTACAAGTTTGTCCTTCTAGCATGACGTCATTATTTTAGTCAGAAACCTATTCTAACGTTCTGCATTTAAAGTTCATTATTGTATGTACAAGTTTGTCCTTCTAGCATGACGTCATTTCGTTGCGCCAAATGCTTATTTTCGACACATGCACGTAAGACTCGTTAGCTCAATAGGTTAGAGCACCGATATAAATTTCAATTTGTCAATCGGAGGGCGGAGGTTCAAATCCTTCACGAGTCAGTCTTTTTGCTATTTTATTTTTTAGTTTTCATTTCTGCCAGCACTCCCGGAGTGCAACCTGTTGTTTTTTTGCGCGAAAGTATGTATGAAGCCGTTGTACATTATCCGGCTTACTTATAAAAGCAGAATAAGCGCATTTTAAATAAAGTGTTTTGTTCCGTTTTCACGCGTAACAGTTCCCGTCTGACAGAAAGTGACAAGTCCTTATTCTGTGAATAAGATTTTAACATGTGTTTATAAATAAGACGGTAAGTCTAAAGGAGCATTCATTAGAATCATCATCATCTCAGGCACAAGAAGTCCACTGTTGGACATAGGCTTGCATCCAGCTTTTTCCTGCAATTTGTATGAGGTCGGATGTCTATCTTGTTGCTAGTTTATTCTTTAGAATAATTCTTGTAAAATTAGTTATTTTCATATATAAACATATATTTTTGTGTTTTTTCCGAAGGTTTTGTTATTACCATAACCAAGAAATGACACTCTGGAAGTGAAGGCGAATGAAACAACACCGTGTATATCAAAATCTTTAAAGCTGTTTAGCCTGTAGGAGGTAATATAGAAATTAGAAACATACATACAAATATATATACTCGAAAAACATTACCCTCCTTCTTACACAGTCGGGAGAAAATAAAGCAATCAGGCAACTCACATGTGAAATCCTTTCGAATGATCCAAAGATTAAGCGCCAGGACCTGAACAACAGTAATTTATTCTGAAATATTTTTACCACCAACTCGCAGATGGCAGACCAAGCCCCGTATGACCATCCACGGTGACCTCTACTACGAAGGCAAGGAGTTCGAGACGAGGCTGCGTGAGAAGAAGCCAGGAGACCTGTCTGAGGAGTTGAGGACTGCGCTTGGCATGCCGGTTGGACCTGGCTCACACAAGGTACATACTCGTATGGCTTAGGGATCGTTCAGTGAGTGCTTAAAAGGGGGCCTCTCCCCCCTTTAAGCTCTCACTGCACGATTCTTCGGGGTCTAGTGATATATCACGTGTATTTATTTTTCATTGAACGCACGATTTCTAAAGCGAAAAATGGACCTTGACCTCTGTTGGCAGGCAACAGTTTCCTCGCCCACCACGATGGTGACGACTGCGTATTCAGCAATCAGGTATATTTATATGAAAACTGAATCAGAATGTTCACGTATTACCGCATAAGATTTTAATAGTATTACATACACAATGGACACTCCCCCTCCCGCCAATATCGGGTGCCTCACCCTCTCCCCGCGCTCTCCCAGTTATTTGCCGGACAGCGACGCGGTTGTCGTGTAAGCGTTGCGGGCTTCAAGCGTTCGAATTCTAATTGACATTACGAGCGACCGGCAATCAATCAATAACACTTTATTGACACCACATAAAGTAATAAGACATTAAAAACATAAGAAAATGGCACAAAAGACTGACAACCATAACTTACTATATGTGTGTATATTATGTGCCTTACCGAAAAACTTTACTTAACTTTAAGCATTGCTTAACATATTTTGGTCAACGTCTCACTGACACGTAATGACACTTGCGTAAAAAAGACAGAGAATTTAAGACGATGCTTAAAGTTAAGTAACGTTTTCGGTAAGGGCGTTTATTGTAACAAAAGACATACAAACAGCTAATAAAAAATCATTCACACAAAATGTCACAATCCGGCCCCAGCTTGGCATAATGCTAGTTGAAACAACCAGCGCTGGTCTTCCGCTGGGACCGGTAGGTGACATCACGCATGTCACGCACGAACGAACACTTAACATGAATGTTTATAATATATAAATAGATAAGCTTATTTAAATATGTAAAATAATAAAAACACAAATATTTGACAAACATTTTCTTTTATTGAGTGTCCGACTTGTGGTATTACTTAATTTAAACTTGTTAACTTAACTTAAACTTGTGTTACTTTGAACTTTAATGCTATAAAAATGGTGGCGTTTTATTCGGGATCGACGCAAATGTCCAAGAACGCAAAAGACCATTTTCATTAAGTGTTTCATCAATTACGTGAATGTGGGCAAGTAAAATATAGCGACTAAACGTGTCTTTTCACATTGTCGGAAAAACTCCTTAGAAGCCTTCAGTAACGTCGCCACCACTTTACTGAAGCACGACTTGAATTTGAAAATGGCTGTATACATCACATAAATTGTGACTAGAACATTTATAGCTTGTTTTATTCAAGAAAATTTAAGAAATCTGAATATTTGACACTGGCAAACGCTTTAAGTAGGTCCAAATCTAACTAGAAAAAAATTATTCCAGGTGCCTCCACCGTGGTTGATCGCTCAGCAGCGCTACGGGCCGCCGCCCTCCTACCCCAACCTGAAGATCCCGGGTCTGAACGCGCCGATACCGGACGGGTGTGCGTTTGGTTACCACGCGGGCGGGTGGGGCAAGCCGCCTGTAGACGAGACCGGCAAGCCGCTCTACGGCGACGTGTTTGGGCATCAAGCTAGTGGCCTCGATGTAAGCCTGATTTTCTTTACCCGACCGCGCAAGGAGGGTTATGTTTTTCGTGTGTATGTACTTATGTATGTGTGTATGCATGTATATGGGAATGTACGTATCTTTCTATATTACCTCTTACAGCCTAAACGGCTTGATCGATTTTGATGTGCGAGTGTCATTAGATTCGTCTTCACCACCTGAGTGTCGTAAGTTTTTGTAATAATAATACATATGCAGCAAATATAAAAAAAAAAGTTTTTTCGTAACCTCCAATGAACTTTTTCGTAATAAACAAGTGATTTTACTAGAGTTATTCTAAAGAATGCGCACTTATAATCTTTTACAGCGATTTTACGCATACTTTCTCACAAAAACGTACACTCAACAGCGTAAGTTACACTGCAGTCGGGTATTTTGTTTTTCTTTTAATATAGATATGCACTTATTTGTTTCTTACATCATAACTCCGTCATTTTTTATATACCTATTTAAAAAAAAAAAACGTTTGAAAGGATATACTTTCAGATTTGTCGAATAGGAATTTCATCCAAATGGGCTCAGTATTTTGGTTTTTAAAAATATACTCTCAACAGCATATAACGGAAGTAAGTAAGTAGTTTAATAAATAAATAAATAAATATTTGTGGACATTTCACACAACAGTTAGTAGATAAGTAGATAGATTGAGTAAGTTAAATTGAAAAAAGCGCTATTCTGCAGTGGGGTATTTTATTTTTCTTTTATTATACATAGCTACTTGTTCTAAGATATACTTACATTGGTTGGACCATAGTGGTAAAACATAAATATAATCTATCTTGCCGGATGGTAAGTGATGGTGTGGCCAATGATAGAGTACGTCGGTCCAGAAGATATCTATTCTTCTCCAACCTTGATAATTAAGCCAATATCAGAATTCAGGCTTTTAGGAGACAGAAAAAGCGGCAGGCAGTTCCATTCCTATGCAGTACACATCAAGAATGTGGACCGAAATCGTTATATTTGGTTTCTGAGCATTTCAATGAGAAATAAGCGGTAGTGCGCCGACTTTTCGCTTCTTCTCTTATGGAGTTGGGATGGTGGAATAACTTAAAATTCTTGCTAACACTCGCCGAAATAAGTCCGACAGAATATGGCCAAATATGGTTCTTTTCGGCAGCGTTCTCGACCAAGTATCTGATACAGTGAAGTGATTCATTGTCATTATCTGCTCAAACATCCTCACCACTGGAGCAGTTGTGCCAGCAGCCCAGAGCCGTGCTCCGATATTTCAAGGAGCTGGGCTGGCTCGGGTGATGCTGGTAGGGGGAAATGCACAATACACCCCTAGCGGGACGTCAGTGAAGGACCCATCGCCCCCACCTCGAATAAGAATAAGAAGTGAAGTGATCCTAAATGTGTGTAAATTTTGATAGGCACCCTAGTAGATTAGGTAGTAACTAGTAGATAGTATTCTCCTAATCATAAATATGCGTAAAAATTTGGTTTTTAGCAAATACTCGATGAGTGCACTGATTCTGCAGCGGGATCTCGTACTATTTGTTTATTCAGGACCCAGAGGACCAAGATATCGATCGGACCATGTGGGGAGAGCTGGAGTCGGAATCGGAAGAAGAATCAGAGGAAGGTAATGTTAAAATGATTTATTTTCCTTCTTATTTCTATTTTGTACTCCCTGACCTGGGCATTGAGTATATATCTGTATATACACGTGAATTGAATTTGTTACGAAACAGAGCAATTTTTATTCTTTGCGAAAGCTTTATTGTTTTTATTACAACAAGTCATAGCCTATGACACGTGGAAGTAAAGAAGAATCTAAACAACACCTCTCACATCAAAATCGGTCTAGCCGTTTAAGCTGTAGGATGTAAAATATAAACATACATACACACGCAAAAATAACCCTCCTTGCATAGTCTGATAATAAAACGTAATAATTTTTTTTTTATCAGCCCTGTTTGTACAAACTGTCCCACTGCTGGGTGCGGGCCATCTTCTCATTGTGAGAAGGGTAATTTGAAGGGGAATTGACATTGGCCTTAATAAATTTCCAGAGGAGTCTGAAGAAGAAGAAAAGGCTGACGAGGGCGAAGTCGCGGCGGGCGTTGCGACTCCGGGTGAGGGGCTCGTCACTCCGCTCGGGATCAGCTCCGTGCCGCCCGGCATGGAGACGCCGGACACCATCGAGCTCAGGAAGAAGAAGCAGGAGTCAGACATCGAAGGGTAACTTACACTAAGCACTATGGCTTATTATTATAGATTGTATTACATACATACAATCACGCCTGTTTTCCCTTGCGGGGTAGGCACAGCTTCAGAGACTATAAGGCCGCTTTATGCCACATTTGACCTTGGTTGGAAGGGTTGGATAGAAGGGAGAGGATATTAAAAGGGTTAAAGGGGATACGAGGGTAAGATGTAATATTAGCTTGGAGTGACAGGAGGTCAGGCTATCGCCTACAGAAATGCCAATTTCCCTCAAGTCCTTTAACTGACTTTTACAGTATGCCCGGGAAGAGAAGCAGCTGGTATTTTATATGTGTTTCTTTTTCTCCCAGTCCAGCATGGAAGAGATAGATAGTATTAGTAACATGTAAAAGGTATAAAAAGACAGGTGAAATATGTTATCAAAATAACTCATAAACTGTGAACAACGCCAAGATTACTGTTACCAAAATAACTTGTGAAATCTGAACAACTGTTTTTAAAGTTATAAAATGTAAAATTTCACAATGTTCAACTATAGTACAAAGAAATTAGTATTCTAAATTAAAATTGTTATAGTCAGACCAATATTATAATCAGTCAAAAAGCCCGCCCCGAACTTTAACCGGTGCAAAGGTGCCCAAGAATCCAGCCGCGTTACCGCGTTCATTGGCGATGGATAACCTTTGCATCAAGTAGTTACGAGAGTCACCAGTCACCACGCCTAAACAGATATAAAATCACTGAATGTTTCGGTGATTTTAACCATTCGGTGATTTTTTTATATATAAGAGGTTTGCACTTGACCTCCAACTCGCCTAGGGAAAGTAAATGTTGTTATGTAAGAGAGAGAGAGAGAGAGATAGCATCGCGCCCTGAGCGCCCTTTTAATATTCCAAGTGAAATTACCAAATGTCCCTTTTTTAGCGGCGACACGCCAGCGCTATACCAAGTGCTACCGGAGCGGCGCGTGGGGCTGACGGCCGGCATGATGGCCTCCACACATGTGTACGACATCAGCGCCGCCAACCCGGGTCAGTATTGATTGTACTGTTGTTCCTAGTCTAGTCAGATCTACGTAAGAACACTAGTATTTAAAAGAAAGAAAATATTTTATTTTTATACTCCATACACTACAACAAAAAATTCTTAATTTCCTCTATGGCGCCGAGCCATGGACCATAATAATGAGCATGAATATAATTTGACCACGCCCCCTAGTAGTGGTCAAAGAAGATTTTGCAAGTCTATGGTGCGGGTAAACAGTTGACTGAAAATGATAATGGTGAAAAGAAAGAAAATATTGTACAGAATGGAATTTATAATTTCGGCAGTATAATCATCGCCGAAATAGCTCAGTTGGGAGAGCGTTAGACTGAAGATCTAAAGGTCCCCGGTTCAATCCCGGGTTTCGGCAGTCTTTTTGCTCTCAATTCGGTTTTTAAAGGGAACATTTTTGTACAATATTTGAAATTAATACTAGTAATTTTTTTCGTTTTTCTTCTTCAACAGGTAAACGAACAACGGCAGCCGCGGCGGGCACGGCGAGCGAAGGCGTGGAGACGCGAACAGGCGGCGTTGAAGTAGCTCTAGATCCGTCCGAACTGGAGTTGGAGCCCGAGGCGGTAGCGGCGCGCTACGAGCGGCACCTGCGAGAGCACCGCCCCAAGGCGCAGGAGGACCTCTCGGACATGCTGGCTGACCACGTTGCCAGGCAGAAGGTACAACTCTCGTTTATGATAGCCTTAGCTGGGGGCAATTTATTTTATTATATAGTCTATTTAAATATAGAACTATCGTGGCAAAACACAGGAACTAACGTTTGGATATATAAACTACTATTGTATTCTATGGTTTCGACTGAACAAAATAAGAACAGCAACGCCCTCGATACCACATTAGTTCTCTAACTGAACAGACTTATGCCTGGTTATAACCAAAGAAATAGGTTAACATTATATTTTTTTTGATCGACGCGTATGCGTCGATGTATTCACGGGTGTATATCCGTGGTTGCGAGTGTCGCCTACTTCGAGATACTGAAGTACTGAAATTTTGCTATAACGAAACTTCATAGAAATCTAAACACAAGATATTTCGATTAACGCTTAGGTCCCAACTTTAGTAATCAATGAGAAAAGAGGTCATAAATATTTTTCCTAATTCTTTATTTTCAGAATAAAAGAAAACGGCAGCAGAATACAGACTCGAAGCAAGCCAAGAAATATAAGGAATTCAAATTCTAGATATATCATGCTGGAAGGATTTTTGTTTTTTTTTTTTAATTTTTATAACTTGAAGATTCCAGCGATGTTTTGTGACTATAGTGAATAATGCCCTACTATTTAAGAATAAAACTACGATTTATTATAAGATAACACTGTTTTTTTCTTTTTCATTACCTTAATGAATTTTATTTTTTTCTTATTTCCTCGTAATCAGGGCTGAGTCTCGACTTTTCGTATCTACCTCACTGTTGATAAGTATTTACAACTTGTTTTATTCAAGAAACTTGAACCACTGGCAAATGCTTTAATGCGGGTCCAATACAAAAAAGAAGAAGAAGAAGTTGATTCTTGTGAAATCGAGATTTCCATTCCTGAATATGTTAGCAGAATCAAGGCTCCTTTATAGAGCAGAATCATCGTAGTGACAAACTCATTTGGCGTGAAAGGGAACGCGTGAAGTTTTGACAGCTGACATTGTTATAAAGGGCCGTCCATTAATCACGTGAGCTTTAAAAGGGGGGGAGGTGGTTTGGCAAAAATCACGAAATATCACAATTTTAGTGATGTTTTTATAGTAATATGCTTTATTTCTCTTGAAATGTGAAAATAATATGAAATGCGCGAGCGAAGCGAGTACGAAATTTTTTGTAGTGTTTCATATTACTATGCAAAATTTCTCGTATTTGTGAACTCACAGTACTTCCATGTCAAAATAAAAGATTTTTTAAGGTTTTTAATATTAAATCATGGAAGTGATTTGATTCATTGATTGTGTTAACGAGTCCTAGATTTTCGTGGACCAGATGAATCAAACAAGTATTAACTGTGTTAAAAGGAAATACCCGACTGGTATAGAGCGATTTTAACGCTATCAAAAATTATAAATACAACCATTTGAATGCATTGATTGCCAATTTAATATTCCTAAATATAAACATATGACTATAGAAAATTACAAAGATACCTACAAGAATGCGCAGAAATTTTTGGTTAGTGGCCATGGGCGTATATAAGGGGGGGGGGGGTCCAGGGGGTCCGGACCCCCCCATGGCATTGGACGAAATAAAAAAAATGTGCTATCCTATTGCCGGATTATCGCGGATGGCACGGATGTTACAAAATAATACACACCTGATGCGCGATTGTCATAACGACAGTTTTGCTAGAGATGCAGTATGACCTTAGTCCATCCTTCGCCCGCGCATACTACAAACGCGCATAACAAATCGAAACTATATATTTTTACTCGACTGCATAAGAAGGAGGGTAATGTTTTTCGAGTGTATGTACGAGTATGTTTGTATGATTCTATATGACAGCCTACAGCCTGAACGGCTTGTCCGATTTTGATGTGCGAGGTGTCATTAGATTTGTCTTCGCTTCCAGAATGTCACAGGCTATAATTTTTGTAATAATAATAATACATCTCTTGCAAAAATTAAAAAACGTTTTTTCGTAACCTCTAACGAATTATTTCGTAATAAACAAGTGTTTTTTTTTAAATTATTATACAGAATGTGCATTTGTAATCTTTTACAGTGATTTTACGCATTTTTATTCTTACAAAAAACTTACATTGTTTAAGTATGTTTTTGAAGCATTAATATGCTTCAAAATTTTTAGCGCTCGCTTCGCTCGCGCATGGCCACATTTTAAAGATATGGAATAACTGAATAAAACTAGAAAATAACATCGTTAAACATCAAGCGAGTTGGCAATCAGTCGTAGATCTATCTTATGTAAACAAAAACACAAATATTCCACAAAAATTTCAATTCGATCTAAGCCAATTTTATAAAAAAAATATTTTTTCGTTAATAAAATCGAACAACTCTTAACACGCTGTGCTAATACAAGCGAATACTTCTCCAAAAAATAATCACTAACCAAAAATTATTTTCCATCTGCAAGGGAGTATCGCGTAGGTATGTTTGTAATTTTCTATAAAGTCATGTGTTTAAATTTAGGAATAATAAACTGGCAATCAATGCATTCAAATGGTTGTTTATATAATTTTTGATAGCGTAAAAGTCACTCTTATTCAGTCGGGTATTTCATTTTTTCTTTAAACACATTAATATACTTGTTTGGTTCATCTGGACCACAAACACCTAGGCTCGCTAACACGATCAATGAATCAAATCACTTCCAAGATTTCATTTCAAAAACCTTAAAAATTTTCGCGCTCGCTTCGCTCGCGCATGATTACTATTTTACCATAGAAGTACTGTGGACTCACTTATACGAGAAATAAATCATGTTACTATAAAAACACTACAACAAATTTCGCGCTCGCTACGCTCGCGCATACTTATTACCTATGATTTGTTTACTTGGGTCATGCAAATGTTGAGCGCTCTTTAAACTAATTAAAACGGGTGAAATCATTTCTAGTATAATATGAATTAATAATGTTCCGACGTTACTTATACACTTTATTTACAGTTATACGTTTGTCCGTAGCTTAATTTTCGTGTATTTTAATGTTTTTAAACTAAGATTGACATTTAGAAACCAGTACTCGTCTGCGTATAGTCTGCGCAAATAAAGAGGCAAATAGCAGTAAATTGTACCCGTGGACCCCCCCCCCCCCCCCCCCCATGAGAAAGTTATAGCTACTTCCATGTTAGTGGCTATTTATAGTGAATTATTTGCTCGTATTATAAAGTTCACGGCACTTTAATGATCAATACAAATAAAGATCAATATGAAATAATCATACGTGAGCGAAGTGTGCGCGAAACTTTTTGAAGCATTTTATAAAATTTATTTATTTATTTATTTATTTACATTTAAAATTATTGAAGCCTGGAAAGATTTTTGATAATGGCCAGGATTTCGGGGGGACTTTGTTTGGCTGCAATGATGATGATGATGACCCTAACAATCCTTAATCCCTGTGTCTGTTTGATTTATTTTTCGATCCAACGGCTGAACCGATTGTTATGAATTAGTCGGGAGACCGTCTGAATTGCGATCATTATAATTATCGTAATCGTAATCATTATCGTTATCGTAACAATCCTAACTAGTATGTATTATAAAAGAGAAAGTAACTCTGAACCTTTATCCCTGTGTCTGTTTGATTTATTTTTCGTTCCAACGGCTGAACCGATTGTTATGAATTAGTCGGGAGACCGTCTGAATTGCGATAATTATTAATATCGTTATCGTAATCGTTATCATAATCGTAATTGTAATCGTAATTGTAATCATAATCGTAATCTTAATCTTACGATTAATCATAATCGTAATCGCTATTGCTATCGTAATCGCAAACGTAATCGTAATATTAATCGTAATCATAATCATAATCAATTTATTCATAACAATCGTTACAAGTCACAAATGTTGTTGTAGTTGACTTTGTTTGGCTGCAATGATGGTGATGACCCTAACAATCCTAACTAATATTATAATATTTTTTGCTGCTCCCCTAGTAACAACAAATAAAAAAAAACTATTTTGTACAAGCTATCACTGCTATCACAGAACATCAAATTTCTTTATCTATGGAGTCGATAGATCGGTGTAGAATTTATAATATTGCCAACAAAAACCATAAGAACCTCATTCTTTTTGAAATCGGTTAGAATAATAAATGTATGTTACTTCAGCCCCAGCAAAATATAATACACTTTCTTTACTAGCTCGCATTATTGACTGATCCCTATTTGAACTGTAAAAAATACGATTTTCTTACTGTGAATCGAAATCCTTAGCGGTATCAAGTCACTAAAAAAAAGTTTGTAAATTTGACAGTTGCAGCCGTCTAAATTTTTTTCCTTTGTTTGGCCACGATTGGCACATTTGCCAAAACAATATGTTAAAATTTCATGAAAAATACAAATAATATAAGTTTTAGTCACAATCTCAAGTTACTTGGCTTAGATTATGACGATATACTCGGTTGATAGTGAATCAAGTTCATGTCATGACTTGGTTATTTTACTAGGAGCTGTTAAGGACTTTGTAAGTTACAACGTGAAGAAGTATGTTTCATCACTCTCATTTCAAACTCGTGTGCGTAAACGAACACCAATTGATTAAAAAAACATCATCTTTACAAAATCTTTATTTGAAATAACACAAGTTTAGAATAATAAAAGAAAACTGTGACATTTTTTAATTAAGTTCCCGCGAAAAAATGCGTTGAATTTGAGCTGGCAACCGAATCGAATGGATAACCTTCGATAACCCTATTCACAAATTCGAATGGCACCAGTCGGTACCAAATCGGTAATGACCTCGTGTGACCGATAGGATAACATAGACAAGCTAGCTTTCAGAGTCAGTTTCATGTTTTTAGATAGGTGATTCGTGATAGAAGTAAAAATAAGCTTAATTATGACCGGCGACTGACAAAATATATAATTTATTGCATAATATACATATAACTCGATCCATGAACTTAATTATGGTATATAATTCTTCAGTAAATTTGTAGCTTCAATAAGTGAAGCATGCTTCGAAAATACCTTGTTGGTTGTATGGGTGTGTGATTTCAAAGTTCTTCTATTTTCTCCCTGTATTCGCGCAATTAATGTATTTGCCATTTATTAGTAACAAGTGTAAAATATTTAATATATTTAGAGCGCCATGCGTGTAATCTGACTAAGCTCTCCTACTATAAAATATTACATTTTGAAACTTTGGAAATCATAATTAGGGGAATTTCAAAACCCGTAAAATCGGTTCATTTGACTATTAGGTGAATATATTATGTCAAATTATGGAAAATGGTAATTGATAATATCAAAAAAGTGCTCATAAATTATTAAAATGTATTAGTAAAATTTATTCGATATCACTCCCGACAGGATAAACCTGTCGGGAGTGATATCGAATTAGCCATCGAATTTATATGTCAAACTCCTTCGGATTCGAGTTTGTGAATCGGTCTACCCGAATCCCGGCGGATCCAGTTGAGGATGAGTGATGATTGTCTTTGGTTTCTCGAGATTTCTATACTAAAAATGGGACCGACGGGCATAAATTCGAATTCGTGAATACCCATTGGAGTCGAATGGAGCTTTATTCGATAGCCGGCTCATTACCGACAAAATTGACAAACCGACAACCGATTAGAACTAGAATAAGGGTGCTGCTGTGTTTTCACGCCATTTGCTGTACACTGTATTTTTTAAAATACAGTGTATGAAGTTACTGTATTTTTGTGTACCAACAATATTTGGTGTATTTTGTAAAAAATTAACACAATTAACGGATGCTTTCAAAATTTTTTACGTGATTGAAACTTTCCCCTGGTTGTCACTGTCAAAAAACAGAATAATATGCGAACTAAGCAACTTTTCATTCATAATGCGATGGCAGCGCGCAGTCTAGTGAGAACATAAACATACACGTTGACAAACAAAGATTACAAATGACACGAATAAGCTATATGTACGCAAATCTTACTAAATACGAATAAGTCATGTCTAAATTTTATGTAAAATGTAATGTAAAATTTTATGTTAAGACGTAATTAGTTTTTAACATAAAATTTTACATAGTAGTAGTAGTTTTTTGCGTAGGTGTAGTTACGTAAATACAGCAAATATGAGTAAATTCTTGTAATATAGTAGTTAATACGTGAGACAATTAAACTATTTGTACGTAAATACCATTATTTTCTTATTTAGCCGACAACATAATTCTACTGTAAATTACGCAGCATATTTTTAGATCTGCTGTATTTTTCTTGTATTTTTAGCGCTACGTCTACTGTTTTTTCACAATTTCGATCTGGCAGCACTGGCTCAAAGAATGGACTCAGAATCCAGAGCCAGAGCCGTTATACAATTAATTAAAAAAAAAGATCACAATTTTTGTCTGCTTGGACTTCGAACTTTTGTTTCTCATTTGTTTTTATTAAAATTTTAATTATTAACATAATATAACTGTAAATTAATTGAAACTACAGTCAAAATGTCCCGTGTATTGGTTGGAGTCAAGAGAGTTATTGATTACGCGGTAAAAGTAAGTTAAATTATGGAGTGCAAAGGTTACTTTTTACTAAATATTGTAAGTACATTTGGTTTGTACTACTACTTGTATTTGCAGCTGTAATTGGAAAGTGAAAAAAATTCTGTGTCTAATTACAGGATAAATTTTAATTTACCCAATAAGATCGCTATCGCAGCAAGAAGTTTCATATCTTATCAGTTGTTTAGTCCAACCTTGAACTTATATATTTCAGATAATTCTGATGGATATTTAATTAACTGAAAATGTTATGGGAAATATTCTAGATACAAGACTTAGCAAGATGATGAATGATGCTAAAATAGCTTAAAATAAATGTTTCAGATTCGTGTAAAGCCCGACAAAAGTGGAGTGGCCACTGATGGCGTGAAGCACTCAATGAACCCATTCGATGAGATTGCTGTTGAGGAGGCTGTCAGAATGAAGGAGAAAAAACTGGCCAGTGAGATTATTGCTGTCTCGTGCGGACCAGCCCAATCACAGGTATCTCAGTCTACTTTAATTTATTATTTCACTTTCTAATCTAAAGGTAGCTCCAATACTTTCGTATAAAAAGGGTGATAGAATTATTTTTCTGATGCACTTTTATGATAAAAAAGATACAACATCACAAACAATGCTCTCTGTATAGTATGTGTTTAAGAACTACATTATATTCATAATGAGATATAGCTATAATATGCACTTAAGTGTCCCTGTAAGGATGTATCTCTTGTTATTGTATAAAGATCTTTATTATTATTATTTTCATTTTTCTATTGCACTCTTTGCATCACAAATAAGCTATTTTTTATATAGAAGCCTATCATATTTATGTCTCTTGACAATGTTATTTTATAATCTTTTTTAGCACATATGTTTATTATGCATGATATAGGAAACCCTGCGGACAGCCTTAGCCATGGGTGCTGACCGTGCCATCCATGTGGAGGTTGCTGGTGCAGAGTATGAGACTCTTCAGCCCATACATATTGCTAAGATCCTGGCCAAGCTAACCAAAGATGAGAAAGCTGATATTGTCATAGTTGGCAAACAGGTTTGTGCTTTATGTGCTAATACTAATTACCTCAATCACACTTATTGAATGAGTAAGGGATCAGAGGTATCTGCATCAACTATGTAGTATAATTTTCTTTCCTCTGTCTGGATATTTGTTGGTTGGTATTTTGTACAGATCATATTTTCAACTAATCTTGATGAATCTTGACATACAGGTTTTATAATTTTATAGATTTATTTGTTGTTGGTAAAAATGGGATGTGTGAATGGAATTAATATTACAACATTTTCAAGATTACCTCAATGAATGAACTTTGTATGTAACAGCTGTGTTTCTGCTCACTAAAGTACACACATTTAAGACGATAAACCATTATTATCGTTTTTTGTTTTGACCTTTGAACTATTGCATCCTATTACATCAAGAATTAAATTAGAGATTGAGAATAATAATATCAATTAGGCTTTTTGACCAGTATTGTCAAAAGCTAGAATATGAATTTTATAACATTTAGGCGGCGTGGCCGTTCTAAATCTGAAACAAAAAATGAAACAAGTGAAAGTATAATATCATCGGACACGCTAGATGGAACCACAAATAGCTTACAAGAGATTTCAGACGACGAAACTGAACAACTCAAGCGACTTCAAGAAACAATAACCACTTTAGACTTACAGTTAAAAAGTGCACATAATGAAATAGATTCGCTTTTATTAGAAAACAACAAATTAAAACACACAAATGAAGAATTATTAAAGAAAAATCAACTGCTTATTACTGTAACACAGAGCCCCATTAAATATAGAACTCAAAGTCCTATTAAATCAAAACTACAACAATCCACACTTAAAAGTACGCATTCTCAGACTGAATTCAGTGATATTAAAAAAATACACAATGAACTCTTACAAAAACAACCCACTTCTAAACTCCCTAAGAACACTGAAAGACGAGATGATAAAATAGTTATGACAAACAGTCCCAGTGCATCAACCAAATGCCCATTCACCTCAGATTGTTCACAAATACAAAGCAAAGCTGAACTTAATACAAAATGTATCACACCACAAACTGAAGCACAACGACATAAACTAAACAAAATTTGTATATTGAGCACTATAGGACAAAACAAAATTATACCGGCAGCAACGAATGTAGATGAAATAGTAAATGAGTATGAAGTAATGCATTATCTCACAACTAATGTGGGTGTCAAAGAAATGCTTAAAGGGATAGACAATAAGCTATCAAAATATACAAAAAATGACTTTTGTCTCATAATGATTGGTGAAGAGGATTTTAGGCATACACACGACTACAATGCCTTAGTTTCCTTCATAAGGGAAACACTTCAAAATATAGAGAACACGAATATCATTATATGTCTGCCAACTTATAAATTAACAAACGCCACAAACCTGTACAACTATAGATTGCACCA
Source organism: Lycia hirtaria (assembly GCA_947563715.1). Lineage (NCBI taxonomy): Eukaryota > Metazoa > Arthropoda > Insecta > Lepidoptera > Geometridae > Lycia > Lycia hirtaria. The sequence goes on from OX387385.1 coordinate 11,830,145, forward strand.
ATTCAATAACAAGCTATACTCTGACAATGTAAAACATGAATACGCATACATATATGATTCTAACAAAAAATTGGCCTACGACAACACCATGTTTCAAAGTATATCTGGAAAAATTAACAGTAAAGGACTGCAAACAATTTTTAAAGGCGTATTCAACCTTACTAAGAATATCTGTCAACATGAAAAGTACCTAAGCCAAATAAAAAACGACGAATCAATGCAGCTTTTTCATGGATAAGCATTTAAACATAATGCATCAGAATATAGCTGGTCTTCTAGGAAAAATAGACCCGTTATGCGTTTGTCTTAATGAACTGTCGGAAAGAAACAGTAACATTGATGTACTGTGTATCACGGAGCATAACATGAGACAGGACTATGAAATACACCTAAACGTTCCTAATTTTGACTTAGCAGCATGTTTCAGCAGAACCCAGATTAGTAAAGGCGGCGCATGTATCCTCGTCCGAAGAGGGATTTTACACAATGAATTACCAGAAATAAACCAACTTAGCATAACTAACCAATTTGAATGCTGTGCCATTGAATTGGTCAGTTATAAAATAGTAATTGTCTGTATCTATAGAGTTCCCAAGTATAATAACTTAAATATATTTATGAATAAATTAGAAAAAATTCTGCAACATCTATCTAAAAAGAGCTATAACAATATTATAATAACTGGAGATTTTAATATAAATATATTAAAAGATAATCCCTTAACCAGAGATTTCGAGTGTCTATTGTTAAACTTTGACTTCAAATTAGCTTTAAGGGAACCCACAAGATTAAGCTCTCAGACTTGTATCGAAAATTTTGCTCACAATTTTAAAAAACATTGTAGAACGGAAGTGGTAGAATTTTCATTGTCTGATCATACCGCGCAAATACTGAAATGTCCTACTAAAAGAGTCTGGGTTATCGATGCATGGCGTAAAAAACGAAGGGACTATAGTGTTGAGAACATGATCAAATTCAAATCGTGTATTAGTAATTTATCATTTTGTGAAATATATGATACCGTTAATCCTAGCCAGGCTTATGAAATTTTCAAGGAAAATTTCAAGCTATTCTACGACCTATGCTTTCCTTTTAAGACCATTATTGTAAGAATAACTAAAAAACCCAAATGGATTTCTCGAGGTATCAAATTATGCAGCAAAAAGAAACGATTACTTTTAAATGCATACAGAGCCGATCCCACAGATAAAAATAAATCTACTTATGTGTCCTACACAAAATTATATAAAAAGATTATTAAACTCACACAACGGGCACAAAATACCTATAAAATAAAGACTTCACAGAATAAAAGTAAAGCGACATGGCAAATTATTAATGGCTCTAAATCAAATATACCTAGACATCCCATAGACAAAATAAGAATATCTAATACAACTATTACGAATCCATTACAAATAGCTAATGAATTTAATAATTATTTTGTTGACAAAATTGTTCCGATTACCGATTCTGGAAGAAATGTAACCTCACTTATAGAAAATAGTCCCAATTCAATATATATGAGTCCAACCTTACCAGGCGATATTGTTAAAACTATTAATAGTCTAAAAAACACTAACAGTGTGGGACATGACGGTTTTCACACAAAAGTAATTAAATTTGTCGCTGAAAACATCTCGAAACACCTTAGTTATTTAATTAACATGTGTATAAGCTGTGGTGTATTTCCAGAAGATTTAAAAATATCTATAGTTAAACCGTTATTTAAAAAAGAAAACAGAGAACTCATGAACAATTATAGACCAATTGCATTAATATCAGTCTTTGCTAAAATCTTTGAAAAGGTGATCTATAAACAAATATATTCATATTTTGAAAAATATGACATACTTTCTAAAGAGCAAAAAGGTTTCAGACACAAAAAAAGTATCAATTTGGCTATTTGCGAATTTTTAAAAAACGTCATGTTAAATATTGATAAAAGAAACCCTGTCTGCGCTATTTTTTGCGACATGACTCAGGCTTTTGATTACGTAGATCACAACACACTACTTAGTAAAATGTATAAATACGGGGTAAGAGGAAACAGTAACGATTTACTAAAATCTTATTTAAGTAATAGAAAGCAACTAACTGAGATATCAAAAATTAATCCTAAAACAAAGAGAGAAGAAATATTTACTTCCTTAGAACGTACTCCAAAATATGGGGTACCTCAAGGTAGTGTGATTGGTCCACTGGCATTTATTTCGTATATTAACGACCTTCCAAAAGCAACAAAACATCCAGTTACACTTTTCGCTGACGATAGTACCATAACAATAGCTTGTAATAAAATAGAATCATATAAAAATGACATTATTAATTCTCTTGACTCAACAATAAAATGGCTTGACAATAATAATCTAAAAATAAATTTAAGTAAGACTAATATTATGCACTTTTCTCAACGACCACAGAATATAACTAATTTTGACATAACATACTGTAATAACCCGATAAATAATGTAGAAACCACAAAATTCCTGGGGTTAATTATTGATCAACGTTTGAACTGGAAAGCACATGTCCATGACCTAAATAAAAAACTCAGCAGCTGTTCCTTCGCTCTTTACAAATTAGCACCGACTCTTCACTCAGACGCCCTTATTACAGCATATTATGGACTTGTGGAGTCAGTGCTGAGATATGGCGTAATATTCTGGGGTAACTCAACTGATAAAAATTATGCTTTTATATCCCAGAAAAAATGCTTAAGATCTATGTTTGGACTCAAACCAACTGATAGCTGCAAGCCTTACTTTAAACAGCATAAGATTCTGACGCTTCCTTCACTATACATATTTGAGGTTGCAGTATTTGTACGGGCTAATTCTGAAATATTTCCTAAGATGTCTACAGAATCGATATATAATAGACGAGACAACAAAATACTAATACATAAAGCAAAAACTCAATTGTTCAGAAACAGCATTTTTGGAATGGGCCCTATTATATATAATAAGATACCTATAAGTCTTAGAAATCTGACAACTAATTTATTTAAAAAGAAATTTAAAGCCTTGCTGGTTGAAAAATGCTACTATAAGATTAAAGATTATATAGACGATCGTTCCTTATGAACAAAATATTTTAATGTTTAGAAATTTTATTGACACAATTAATAAAAATAAAAATAAAAAATAATTTTATATAATTGTATTATGACATGTTTAAATTGACATTTGTATTTATATTAGTAGTTTTAAAGATCGATAGCGCCCTCTGATTTGCACGCCTCCTCAGGCATAACATGAAGCACATTAAAATTAAGAACACCAAAAGCATGTTATCACTCATGTTTAACGCAAATAAATTTACTTTGACTTTGACTTTGACTTTATGTAAAGAATCTGTTCAATAATATAAATTATAAGTTATGTATAAAAGTTAAGTATATGTGCTGTATAAATTCTTGCATGTAGCTTATACGTGTAATTGAAGTACCACTCAATATGTATCTCACTTTTGTACCTTATTTTTATTTGATTTGTCTTGGTGGTGGCTTTGTTGGTGTAACAATGAAATAAATAAATAAATATCACAATCACGCATCCTTTATCACAACTTCCTTATTATTACATTATTTTTTTTCTAAAAAAAGCATGTAAAGTTAGTTATGAAAAAGTATGTGTTAGTTTAACAAAAGGCATGGACCCCAGTCTGGGTGCTGGGTGTCAATATAAATATAAATTTTAAGTGATGTTTTAAAAAAATAATAATGGAGAAACAACCTAATGGCATTTTGTGTAATATTACATAATATTACACAAAATTCCATTAGGTTGTTTCTCCAATATTTTTTTAAAAACAACACTTAAAATGTTTATATTTATATTTAATCATTTAGAGTAATTTATGTGTTTAAAATTCAATATTCATATTCAAATTTCATATATTCTAATGTTATTTATTATAGTTTATTAATCAAGCTGTAAACATGTCCTCCTCTAACAATATACTGAAGAGTATGCAGCACCTACAAGTTTTACTTAGTGTAGGTGCTGCACATCAACATCATGTTCCACAAGCTACGCTTTATTAAGATATTTGTACTTATGCACAATTTGAGATGTATGTACTTGTGATTAAGAAATAAATATTGATTGATTGATTAGATAAATAGAACCAGAAAACGTTTTTCACAACCTCATTTTAATAGTGATAAAACTGAATTGCAGGCCATTGATGATGACTCTAACCAAACTGCACAGATGACAGCTGCTCTGCTTGACTGGCCTCAGGGCATTTTCGCCTCTAAGGTAAGGAAAAGAGAATTAGCACTCAAGGATCTTGAAACATTCTTTTGATGTATACATCACAAATAATATTTATATTTTTTTCTCACTGAAAAGCGTTTATCGAGCTCATGCCCCATAGAAAAAAAGAAAACTAATTTCTACCGCTAAAGTGCGGCTAAACATATCAGACAGGCCTCATGGCTCAGTGGTAGTACATTTGCTTTGGAGCTGTAGGTCGTGGGTTCGCTCCCCATCCAAGGCAAACATTTCTGCTGAGATGTTTGTTCTGTGTGTGGGTGTTTATATGTATCACATGTCCATATTTACAAAGAAAAAGTATATAATATACTTTGCTTAGTTTGGGGCTGATAGTGATGTGTGAAAATGTCCTCCAATATTTATTTATATTATGGACTTTATGGATATTATCAGATGTGTTATGTGCGAAACAGCCCAGCAAAGGTGAAAAAAATGTGTCCCATTTCTTAACTGTTACAGCTGGAAGTATAACCATATCAAAATGTCTTGATATTGAAAAACGGGACAAGTGCAAGTCAGACTCGCCCACTGAGGGTTCCGTACAAACTAAATAAAAGGGGGAAATCATATATTTTTTTTATATTTTCCGTCATAAACCGAAAAATATACTTCGTAAAAATATTTAAAAACCTGTTTTAGCTTATGCTAATTAGGTTCTTTCATATGATACCCCACATGATATGGTTAATTCACTTTAAAATTTGGGTTCTCATTCTTTGCATAGACACTATTTTTTGTGATTAAATTAAAAATTTCCAGTTTTCGGATTTTTTCCTATATGTGTACTCTAACACAATGCTTCTTGCCAAATTTCATAGTTCTAGGTCAACGGAAAGTACCCCATAGGTTTTGATTCCCTTGTGAGTGTCGAAATGTGCGTTATTTACGACATATTCGGCTATAACATTTTTTTACGAAAACTGAGAAATTTTATTTTTCTTTCTGCAGCAGATACTATGGATTTGCATATATGGTTTTAATTTCAACTCGATACCTGCACGCATTCCTGAGATAAAGATCTTGACACCCGGACAGACGGACAACAAAGTAATCCTATAAGGGTTCAGTTTTTTCTTTTTGAGGTACGGAACCCTAAAAATCAATGAAAATTATTTTGAACACTAATTACAACTTTTCGAGATATAGCGATAAATTATGCAACAAGTCGTTGTCGTCGTCGTCGGTGCAGAAGTCATTGACCTTATTGCAACAAACAATAATTGCTATAGCGATAAATTATGTAACAAGTCGTTGTCGTCGTCGTCGGTGCAGAAGTCATTGACCTTATTGCAACAAACAATAATTGCTAAGTGATCACTCAATTCTTTTAGATTAGCATTATCTACGGAATCCTACCCTAAGCATGTCTCAGTCTTGGTCACTTATTTTTACAACTTTAGAAAGAAGGAGGTTAACAAAAGGGAATATGCATGCATGATTTATTTTATTCGGTTGGTTTGGTTTTTCAAACTATATTTATTTATGTTTTGTCATGTCGGGCGTTGTATTTGTTTCCAGATAGAGAAGTCTGATGCGGGTCTGACAGTAACTCGCGAGATCGACGGCGGGCTTGAGGTGATTAAGACAAAGCTGCCGGCTGTGCTCAGTGCAGACCTGCGCCTCAATGAGCCACGATACGCCACACTGCCCAACATCATGGTTAGTTGAGAGCCAGCCGTTCTAGGCTAGTTTGCCAGTTTTGAAAATAAAAAATCCTACCTACTGCAGGGCCTTAAGGCTGCTAAGTGAATATCACTCGAACGAGTAATGTTCACTTAGTAGCCTTGAGGCTCTAAATATGTCAAAAAGTTTGAATTATACAGTTTTCTCCCAGCATTGTGCTACTGCGACCCCGCAGGGAGAAGCACACTCTACAGATCTTGTAATGTCTAGGAGTGGGGACACTGAGGGCACGAAAGTAGGTGTTGCATTGTTTGCGAGGAAACTCCACAATCGCACTGTGCTTTCTCAGTGTAACCCCACATGACCATGTTCTCCCTGCAGCGGCCCTCTTGGGTGCGTAGTCGATTTCGCGACTTCCACGTGGGCCACGGAAGCTCACCACCGGCTGGGATTTTTTCGGCTAGCGCCAAGAAATTGGACCAACTCGCCTGATGTTCAGCGAATAATGTTTGTCAACTTATTTGTGGAAATAAAGTATGTATTGACAACTGATACACAATAAAATGTTTAAAAACGGTTTATCTATCTTCCGGTGTAATAGTTTGGTAACTTGACTTAGTGATAAAACTTATTCATCTAGAAGACATAATAATATTACTCAATTTCAAGATTCCTATATTGATGTACTGTGTTGTAGCAGAAGCAAGAAAGACTCAATGAGTTCCATTCTTTTGTTATGAGTATCATGGATATATAACTAAATCAAATAATTTTTTTTGTCATTTCTATGAGAAATTGTTTCTAACATGTATGGAAAAAAAAAATGCTAATATGTGTATTAGTTTTTTCTGCCCTTGAACTTTGTTGCCATAAATAGTTTCAGATCTATTTATTAAGACTTCGACTAATTACCCATTATCTATTTTCAGAAAGCCAAAAAGAAGCCCCTAAAGAAGGTAACGGTGAAGGACCTAGGCGTGGACATTTCGCCCAGAATTAAGGTGATCTCGGTGGAAGATCCCCCGACCCGGCAGGCGGGCTCCATCATTCCTGATGTGGATACCCTCATCGCCAAGCTGAAGGAAGGAGGACACGTCTAAAACTCTCCTCTGTAGATATATGTTTGTTACCTTATTGAAAATCTGAAATCTATGTAAATTAGATCATCTTTTGTACTGAGATTTATATCATCTGTAATGTAGTGTATAGTTATTTAAATATACAATTATGTACTGTTTATTGTTGTTTTATTAACTTGTCGTAATTTTATGTAAAGTCGTGCCACTGTCAATTAAAATGTAGTTAAGTGTAATATCTGACTAGGATTTCTGGTGACTATCCCTCACATAGAAATACCAGATTCTAATCACCTATTAAAACAGCAGTTTTACTTGAAGTATGACTAAAAGTACAATCTAATACCGTAGTTCTCTCTACCTTCTGTCTTCGGTGAAATTTTGGAAAGTACTTGCGCAGTCAAATCAATGGAAAAACTATTTCGACGATCACATTTTCAACAGAATTCAAATAACTAAATTATAGTTTAAAAAAATGGAACGGCTGTCTTCAAAAAACAATAGTAGATTGTTTTACAAGGGGATAAAATGACCCATTGTAACGAGGTAGATTTTTACTCTCGAGCTTTGGCGAGGGAGTAAATAGAAACCGAGTTACAATGGGGTTTTACCTCTACTTTTCGCTACGATTGCGAGAAAATAAAATAATCCAATATCATTCAAAGTTTATTTTATTAAAAATGGTACAATTCTGGATATAATTAACGAGATGTTTGCAAAGAGAATTTAAATATATTCTAAAGAGATTATTCTACTTTTAAATAAGGACTGTTTCGTGTATGTAGGCTCTTTGGTAACAGTTTTTTTTAATGTTCTAACTGCTACAGAATGCCGTAGTAAAATTTGCAAAAACGTGAAGAATAGGGGTGACACTCCATATATAAAAATCGATTTCCCATCAAAAACATAAATGTGAAATGAGAGCCATGTTCAATATTATTATATATATCCTTAGTTGTTGACTTCAACGACCAAAGAAGTGAGATCTAAATGGGTGCCAAGTTCAATGGCCAGTTCTGAAATTTATTTATAGCAACGTAAAATATTTTATAACAACTTCAAATATCACTTCTTCTTATAACTTAGGATAATATATTGAAACCTAAGGTCTGACTTGGCTAGTTTCTTATACGAATTATATTATAGCCTTCTCAAGTTTTAAAGCTGTAAGTTCTTATTTTATTATTTCGAAAATTTGACTTGCTGGTAGAAACTAGCCATCGAACATAGGGCTCTTCCATGACTGATTTAAATAAATAAAATAAAATAAAAAATAAAAAAGCCTTTTATTTCTTGCAAAATACACAAAATTATCAAGTATTTTATAAGTTGTTATTGTTAAATAAATATACTAAGTAATATGTGTTGTGATATAATATATATATATTATAGTATTTTATTTTCCATGCGTTTGAATTTTATTTGCTTAGTCTGCAAGAACCCCTGTATGGGTAAAGGCCTCCTCCAAATATGTCCATGTTTCTCTATCTTGTGCTATTTTTATCCACTGAGAACCCGCTGTTCTCTTGATTTCATCTTCCCAGCGTGTTAATGGCCTTCCTCGGCTGCGTTTGCCTGGTGGTCCGTTCCACCTCGTCGTAGTGATGGTCCATCTCTGATCTGTGAGTCTTGCTACGTGACCTGCCCACTTCCATTTTAGTTTTTGGGCATAGTTTAGAGCATTGGTTGCTTTCGTTATTTTTCTTATTTTAGTGTGTCGTATTTTATCCAATTTCTTTATGTTTAGCATGCTACGTTCTATTCCTCTTTGGCATATACTGATTTTATTTTTTGCTCTGGCAGTAAATTTCCACGTCTGGCAGCCATATGTTAAACACGGTAGGAGATTTGTGTTCATAACTTTTGTTTTAATATACATTGGCATTTTGCTTTTAAATATTTCCTTTAGACTCCAGTATTTATTCCATGTACATTGTATTCTTCTTTCGATTTCGGATTCGTTACTATTTTTATCAAAACTGATCCTTTTTCCTAAATATATGTATTCTTCTGTATATTCTAGTGGTTTGTTGTTAATTATTATTGGTCTTTTATTGGAGTTTGTCATTGCCATAGTCTTGGCGAGGTTCATTTCCAAGCCCACGTCAGCACTTACAGATTGTAATGATTCGATCATATATTGCAGTTCAGAGCTTGTCTCTGCAAACAAAATCAGATCATCTGCGAATCGCAGGTGACTTAGATATTTACCTTGTATATTGACTCCTGAATGTTTCCAATCCAGCTTGCTAATTATGTATTCAAGGATAGCGATGAATATTTTTGGTGATAGTGGGTCGCCTTGCCTTACTCCCCTTTTTAAGGGAAATCTTGGGCCGAGAGATTCTAGTTTAATTCTACTTGTATTATTTTCATAGATATTTTTGATAATATTTATGTATTTCTCCTCTACGCCTTGGTCTTTCAAGCTATCCCATATACTTGTATGTGATACAGTGTCAAAGGCTTTTTGATAATCAATAAAAGCAATATATAAAGGTCTATGTCTTTCTTGATATTTTTCTATTATAAGTTCTAATGTGTGGATATGATCTATAGTACAGAATCCTTTCCTGAAACCTGCTTGTTCAATTGGTTGTTTTGTTTCTAATACTGGGCTTATTCGTGTATTTATAATTGACGAGAAGAGTTTATATAGGCTCGGTAGTAAGCTTATTGGTCTATAATTTCCAATATCTTTTGGGTCACCCTTTTTATAGATAAGTATGATGTTTGATTCTGACCATTGTGTTGGTGTTTCACAGGTGTTTAAAATTAAAGTAAACAGTCTTGTCAATGGTACTGCTAATATCGCATGTGCTGTTTTTAATTCCTCGTTTGTGATGTTGTCTGAGCCTGGACTTTTTTCTAATTTTAATTTCTTTATTGCTTCAATTATCTCTATTTCATCGATTGGTTTGACATATGTTTCGCAAGCAGCTTTTTCTTTAATGTTTTCATATGCTGTGTTAATTTGGCCTTTGTCTTCATATAAGTTTCTATAAAAATCTGTTGCAGTAGTAATAATGTCTTTTCGTTGATATAAGTCTTTGTTTGATTTTTTCAGTCCTTCTATCCAGGTTCTATTTGTTCTAAGCTCTTTATATGCTTTTTTTGTGCTAGCACTTTGCTCTAGGTGTCTTTCTATGGTATTATGTCTATAAGTAGCATAGTCTCTTTTTATGTATCTGTTTGTCAGCTTATAGAGTGCGGAGAGTTCATTTTTCATTGTTTGAGATTTGTTTTCAGTATTCTGTAGTTTCCTCCTCCTTTTTAATAATGCCATTGTGTTTGTTGAGAGTATTTTGTGTAGTTTACTTTGGCTCTGGTGCTCATTTCTAGCATTTTTTAGACTTTGATTGATGGAATCAGTTATTTTATCATAGTATGTTTGAACTGAGCTGTCTTCCTGCTGGTCGGCTGGGTCTAAGAGCAAGGATACTAAGTTTTCTTTGTACTTTATTATTTCTGTTTCGCTAATCAGTAAACTTTTTTGTTTGGTGGTAAATTTAGATCTAGTCATCTTTTGTTTTGAGATATTTATTGTTGCTCTTAACGGTCTATGGTCTGATGGGTAATTTAAATTTATGGTTTCTATATTCTGGAAAATTGTTGGTCTGTTTGATATAATAAAATCTATCTCGTTTTTGTATTGTCCATTTGGAGATTTCCAAGTCCATTTTCGATTTGGCTTTTTCTTGAAACACGTATTCATGATAGTCAGTTTGTTTTCCAGCGCAAAGTCTATTAATCTCTGTCCTCTATTGTTTCTTTGACCATATCCATGTTGCTTCATAACTAAATATTCTTCTTGTCTGGGGATACCAATTTTCGCGTTAAAATCTCCCAGTAGAATAACATTTCTATGTGCCACCTCCAGCGCTGTATTGATTGTCATGTAAAAAGTGCTAATCTCATCTTCGCTCGCTGTCTCAGTTGGTGCATATACTTGTATTAAAGATAGCTTATATCCATGAATATCTAGGTTTAATGTTGCCACACGCTCGGTTAATCCTTTAAAGCTTTCTATATATTTCCTAAGGGGTTTATTTATTATAAAACCTACCCCATATTTTCCTGGTGTTTCTCCTATATGACAGAGTATCATTTTATCATATTCTTCTATTTTGTTTCCACATCTTCTCATTTCAGATATTCCTATTATATCATATTTTATTTCTTTTATGGCTTCTTCTAGCTCTAGTAAGCGGTCATAAGATGATAGAGTTCTGACATTGTAGGTTACTATATATAATGTTTGGATCTTGTTTTTTATTGTATTGTTTTTAGATAATTGTTTATTTGGAGGGTTATGGTCATAATCTCCCTCGGAGACCGGCCGTCTTGGGAGATGTGTTTTGTGGGTTCTCTTAGTGCTTTTGATTTCATTTTGTTGGAGGGGCCTGGATGATGATTGCTATTTTGTTGTATCATTATCGTCTTGTATATTTGTTTTATTTTTGTTTACAAGGAAATTCAGCATACCTGGCCTTACTATTCCTTCCGAAAAACTTGATGATCTTTGAGTGGTGTGTGTAGCAAGGGTTTTGTTTTTTTTGTTGCTTTGAGTTCTATGATCTACTTGGTGAAGTAAGTTATTTTCAGGAGAGGTTGAAAGGATCCTTTTTTTATAGTTCATTTGGTTTTCCGTTTTGTTGGTTAGAATGACAAGTTTGTCATATTTTATTATGGCTTTATTTCCTTTTTCTTTTTCGATTTTTAATTGTGCCTGCAATTCCTTTCTTTTTTCCAAAATTTCTTGTGGAAAATCCTCTTTTATATAGTATGCTGTGTCCCTGAGAGCATATTTTTGTTTGAGAATATTGATTTTTGTACCTAGTGTTGTGAATGTTACAACCACAGGGCGAGGTTTATCAGATTTTTTGCCAATTCTTCTAATTGCTTGCAGATCTCTGTTATCTAGTTTTACTGAGAGGTATTTATATATAAAGTTTACCATATTTTTCTCCTTGTTTTGATATTTTTCCTCGTCTTCCTCTAATCCAAAGAAAACTAGGTTACGTTGCCTCGCTTCTTTTTCCAAATAATATAACCTTCTGTCTTGGTTTTCTACTCTTTCTTCGAGGTTTTCGAATTTTGTATTCCATATTTGTAGTTTTTCGTCTATGATTTTACTAACGTGATGATTGATTTGACTGATTTTACTAACATGACTGATTTAGTAGGTACATAATAATGTTTCGTTTATGAGAACTCGTATATGAATTGCACAGGCACAGGCCACTTATTTTTGTTTGAAAAAGGATTTGACGCTAGCGATCGTTTATTTGACGCAAAAACCTGGAAGGTTTGTAGCTTGTGATATAATAAAAAACAAAACTCGAGCTGCAAACCAAAATTGTATTTCATTATATTTAGCATGATTCACATCTCTCCGCTGTGCGGCTGGTACCACACGACCCTGCCTTCCAAGCAGCCGGTGACGAGCAAGTGGTACCGCGGGCTGAACTTGGAGCTGACGACCAGGTCCTGGTGGTGGCCTAGGCTTTGGCCCACCTCCGCCATGGGCCGCGGCAGCCGGTGCTCCGACACGGTGTGGTTCAGCTCGCCGCAGTTGTCGTTGAGCGCCAGGAGACGCATGCCGCGCCCGAACGGCGAGCACACTATGCGCCCGTCCGATGAATAGCACAGCTCCTGTTAACGACGCATTAGGTTAGATTAGGCGAAGACTAATAGAACTCGACAGAATATAGCCAACCGTCAAATAGCATTTGGGTGTTTAATATGCAAAGCTTAACTAATTCTAATTTGAGTTGGGGGCGATGAGCCCTGCACTGACGTCCCGCTTGGGTTATATTGTGCTTGCTAAGCTTGACTGAAAATTAGACTTTAAAGTCTAATTTAAAATGTTTTTTGCACGTTACGTTGTAATTGTCATAGTAAATATTTCACATTATTTTATTAATAGGAAATGTTCTAGAAAACTTTAAAGTTTATGGATATGCCACTAATTAGGATGTAGTAGCTAACTAGTAGTAAACTACCCTCACCTTGATAAATCCCTTGCCTTCGTTGGTCTCCTATAAATATATATATAAGCTAACATTCACCTATCCTTATAATTATAATACGTATGTACTGGTACAGCATTATACGAATTATCATAAAGGAGGAAATTGGTCATAAAAAACTAAAAAGCGGCGAGCAGCCGCTCGCGGTTCTGTTTGATATAGTGGCGGTACTACCATGTAACGCGGCGCGAGGCCTGGTGTTGTAATATCAAACTACCCTCACCTTGATTAAGCCTCTTGCCTTCGTTGGTCTCCTCTATATAGTAGAGCAGCCGCTCGCGGTTCTGTCTGATGTAATGGCGGCACTAGCATGTAACGTGGCGCGAGGCCTCGTGTTGTAATATCAAACTACCCTCACCTTGATAAACCCCTTGCCTTCGTTGGTCTCCTCTATATAGTAGAGCAGCCGCTCGCGGTTCTGTCTGATGTAATGGCGGCACTAGCATGTAACATGGCGCGAGGCCTGGTGTTGTAATATCAAACTACCCTCACCTTGATTAAGCCTCTTGCCTTCGTTGGTCTCCTCTATATAGTAGAGCAGCCGCTCGCGGTTCTGTCTGATGTAATGGCGGCACTAGCATGTAACGTAGCGCGAGGCCTGGTGTTGTAATATCAAACTACCCTCACCTTGATAAACCCCTTGCCTTCGTTGGTCTCCTCTATATAGTAGAGAAGCCGCTCGCGGTTCTGTCTGATGTAATGGCGGCACGCAGAGCGCGCCTCCTCGCTCATCGTGTCTCGCGGCGAGTGACCTGATGTAGACGGCCTACGAATATATTGATATAATAGATTATTATAGATGAAACTCAACGGATAATCTAGCTTTACAAGAAATCTGTAGTCCTTTTGTCAAGTTTCGGCTATTGCCATTCCCAATTAGGCAAAGAGTAACAAGCTTTATCTTCACGTCAAATATTTTTTGCGTAGATTTCTCAATTAATTTAGTATCAGCTTCCATACATTTTTGACCTCTCATTTCAATGGAACAACCTTGAAGGAATATACTCTAAAAAATAATTTTCCAAATTGGATCATAAATAACGGAGTTATGATACATAAAAATAAAATTCAAGCAAATTGAAAACCACCTTCTTTTCCGAAGTCGGTTAATAATAATCCACCACGAACTTTATCTTTACCAAGAAATGCAACAACCATTTGAACATATATCATATTTTAAAGCTAGTAGTTGTACATAAAGTAGGTACCTCTCTGGGGGTCGGTCGCAGGGCGGCGCGAGTCTCTGTGGCGGCGCGTGTCGCTGCGGCGGCGTGATGCCCGTGTTCACGCCGGTTATCCGCTGCATGTTGAAATTCGGCCTCACCTGACCCCTGAACCACAATGTACACATATATAATCGGGTTGTACACATATATGTATAAAGTGAATAGTAACAAGTATAAAATAATATAAATATTGGTGGACATTTCACACAACACCATCTAGCCCTAACTAAGCAAAGCTTGTACTATTTAAACTAGATGGTTAATATAATACATATATACTTATTTTTTGTAAATTCATACTTTGATACATAGAAACACCCAGACACAGAACACACATTCATGCTCATCACTTGTTTGACCTGGGTGGGGTGGGGATCGAACACACGACCTACAGCTCAAATTCAAATTCGTTTATTGAGATAAAAACGGAAAAAAGACCAATTACAATTATCTCACAATATTCAAAAATTATTCTTAAACAATTCATGTCTTAAAATTACGAAATATTCATTATATATATATACAATATCATTTAAAATGTCAATACAAAAATGTCAAATGGGCAATACGCCTAGCATGTCAATACATAAAAAAAGATATCAAACAAAGTAAAATATACCATTCGGGTACTCGGGTATTCGAGTACCTACTTACTACTAAGTAGGTACTCAGAGTACCAAGTCAATAAACTCAAAGGTTACCGTGAAAATCCAATGAATCGTCAGGATGTTTACACCTGTCCCATTGATCCATTAAATTTTCACAATAAGTCAAGGAGGTACTTAAAATCGCCCTATCCGTGGAAGACAGCCACAGTGGCCGTTAGGGAATATTAGGGATTTTTGTTTTTATTGCATTTTTGAGTTCTAATAATGCATTTGCATCTATCCACATCGAAAGAAAATAAAAAAAACCTTAATTAACCTTAAAAAAAGTTTTTTTTTAATTTTGAAAAGAGACACACAACAATACTGTCCGTCGAATAGATCCACTAACGCCACTGCGTCCGATTTTTGCTGTCGCAAACAGCCACTAACGCCTGCGCGGCCTTATTCCGCGTTAAAATTGCTGCGTGAGACTCGAGGCTGACGACGAAAAAGGTCGTAACGTCTATTAGATTCAAGCGTGCACCGCAATTTTGCCGCGGAAAAAAGCCATAATGGCGATTAAATTGACGTGAACGTGATAAAATTGCGCAGAAAACAGCCGTAAGGGACATAATATGCATAAAAACGTGTATAAAAATTAATAAAAAAATATAATCAACTGCCTGTTGTGTCATATATTAATTTAGAATACAAAAAAAAATATGTTGTCTAAGAAGTTTTAGAGATATTCAGAAAAAACCTCCTCCTGAAAACCTAGGGTCTTGTAATTGTGGCTGTTTTCGACGGATACGACGAAATATAGAATCGACGGACCCCCTAAGCGCCTTACAGCAGATAGATAGCTGGTCTAACATCCTTCTAACTTCCAAAGAGTTGTAACCAAGCTGACCGAGCAGGAATTTAGTTGGGTACAGAAACGGATAGTAAACATAAATTTTCCAATACAGCGACCTTAAAAAGGCCTTTTGGACTTTTTAAGCATTCGCGCGTAGGTGACATGATGGGGGTTCCAGATACAAGCACTCGATTCAACTCAGGAGTTACATACTCAGGAGGTAGTCATACTACCACTGAGCCATGAGGCCTGTCAAGTATAAATTACTTTTCAGTGCATAAACTCTATCGTATCAGAGAGTCTCAAACTAGGCGAAGCCTATATTTTGGTGTGACCATAGGGTCACACCAAAATATAGGGCGTTTTACATGTGAATTCATTCATTCAAAATTTATTTCACCAATAGAATGCTATATTATCCTTGAGTAACATAGACTATATTTATTACTAGAAAAGATTAGAGATCCTTACTAAAACTTCAATAATGTAACCCAAGGTGTAAAAATATTTGCCACAAAATGTCTTTCATCGCAACGCTGGTCAAATTTGATGTATAGCCTATTTTCCGTTTCCATTTGTAAATATATTCAAAAACTTTTTTTTTTCTAACATTATGTTAACTTTAACCAACCTAATGGCCAGGGGAATGGATTAAAGTAATCATACGGCTCGATTTTCACTGACTTGAGTAACGAGTAACGATATTGAACTGAAAAATAAAGTTACTGAAATAAAATACATAGCCTAACATAACAGCCATAGCATAACATGTTACTCAGGGATCATCTGCTAATAGAGAATTTTTGTAATCAGTTCTGTAATACCAGAGATTACCTGAAACGAACAAACTTATAATCTTACAAAATGTTCTCTTTATATAATTGTATGATTTTATAATTATCCTGTATGCAAGCGAAGTAGGGTGAAATACACTATAAAACCTCTCATATTTACATAATACTCACCTACTGTAAATTTCTTGTAATAACCTGTGTTGTTTGAGTGTGATAGATGCCTCCCACACGTCGTTTTGTATGCCCTGTAACATACAATAGTAATATTTTAATTTCGTTTTTGTGTGAAAAATGACCAAAATAAATGCATATCAAAAATAACAAAGCGTCGGAAAGATATGTATCTCAATTTATATATGAAATACTGTGCAAAAATATGTTAGGTACTATGGAAACAAGAGTTTGTAATAATAATGGAAAGATCTGTAAATAATATTCTATGGGAGTAGTTTTCATGAAATTTGCTCACTCATACACTTACACACATATCACAATTCTTTTTGTATAGCCGAAAATCCGTTATCTACGATAAAGGAGATAACGGTATTTCGGCTATTCTGATAGATCTAATAGAAATTATTTCAGAATAGCCAAATACCGATTTTCGACTATTCAGAAAGAATTGCTATTTTGACTTGCAGTGTTGATCTGGGTGTGCAATATACTTTTTTGTAACGTTTTTAAAATAAACTACATCTTCTAATGTAAGTTATTTCTTCTATATGACGTTAGCTATCCATCGTGACGTCTAGGTTAGCTTAATTGTCGGCGTGCAGAAGACACCCAGAAATAAGCTCACGGTATACGATGATAAGATCGATTTATCGTCTATCGCTCACCCGCCCTAGCCTCGAGACCGCGGCGTCGGCGGCTGCATTTGCAATAATGACGCTACGCGGCTGCGAGGGCCCCGCCCCATTCTCTCCCCTCACCGCGCCGCCCTCGCCTCTCCCCGCACCGGGAACAAAACTCTGAAATACATAAAACACTATAATTTCTGTGATTCGCCCGGAAATGATGTTTTTTTTTTAAGTTTGGAACTATCGCTTATTTTATCTAATATAACTCTTTATTTATTTAATTTCTTATGTCTTAGTGTTTTTCTATATAAAATATACATATTATAAAAAACTTTAAACTAAGGTGCCGCCGGCAGCGGGTCAGGGCTCAAACTTTAGATAAATTAATAAATTAGCTTACAATGTTATTATAAAAGCGAAAATAACTTTATCTACCGTTTCAAGCACAAACGGCTGACCCAATTGTAATTAAATCTCGTACAGAAATAGCTGAAAATCTGGACACGGACGTAAAGGCTGTATATTTAATTTGTAAGGGTATATTTCATCATCATCATCACCGTTTTTTATCAATATGCGGGTGAAAACGTGTGCCGCAGTAAATTTTCCCTTTTTTGACACCTTTAATTCCTCCTCTTTCTAAACAGGATCTAACTTAGAACCGTGTATCGTTTGACTAAAGAATCATTGGAATAGGACAGCAAATTGTGACGTACCAAACTTATTAACTTTTTGGTGGAATTGCCCCTCAAATATCGCCCGCGACTAATAAATTCAAATAAATCATAGAATGCGAATATAAACTTACATCCAGTAGGCTTAGTACAAGTTTTGATAGTTTTGAAAACGCGTCGTTGTTCGTAAAAACGCGAAACGATTAGTCTTGTCGATATTTGGCAGTATGAGTGCCGCGTTTCGGAATAAGTTTAAACGAACAGTTTCATCGAGCTCACGTAATGAACAAGAACGAACGAACTTCGTTTCTCTCTTTTACACACTATAATGAAAAATGAAATAGCTAATAGACCGCCATTTTGTGACATTTGATGTTTTAATTATTTATTTATTTTGCTTGATGTTGGCATCACGCATGCACATTTGCCAAGTGTCGAGTTTATCGTTTTAATTTTGGTATAGAAGAATTTGTGTACTTCTTCTTCATTTTGCCCCTCACGGGGTTCGGACTCGCGCGGTTATTTGTGTACTTTCATATTTCATTGATTTCGCGGCTTTTTATGTAGCCCTTATAATTTTGTGAAAGCTAAGAATTACGAAAAATGAGAATTTGCCCAAATTAGCCCGAATCTATTTGAGGTAATTGAGGATTTTGTGGAAAGTTAAGTTTACTTCAAATGTATTTTTTAACACAATTACTTATTGAATATAATTTGTTTTAGGATAAGTTTCTTGAAGTCCATTAAAATATTTTTCATTTTACCAATAGATCATAAAGTTCCATTTCTAGGGCTAACTATTATATTTAGGCCTATTAAACTACCCAAT
The DNA here is from genome assembly GCA_947563715.1 of Lycia hirtaria. Lineage (NCBI taxonomy): Eukaryota > Metazoa > Arthropoda > Insecta > Lepidoptera > Geometridae > Lycia > Lycia hirtaria. The sequence continues at coordinate 11,848,925 of OX387385.1, forward strand.
TTATCGTACCCTGTCGACAGGGACAGTGTGTGCCAGAGCGAATGGGCAAATACAATTTTCTAACGAAGTACAATAAATAATATTTTTTATATTGATAAACTAATTTTCTTTTCACTCATTGTAGAAATGGAGACTTAAATAAGCCAATTCTTGGACACAAATTCAAAATACCATCAAAACTAGATTCTCTCAATGCTCTCTCACTGTTTTTTTTCCCGTGAGTAGAAAAACTATGAAGTCTCCGTAAACGTTCAAAGTTTACGTTTACGATATTGTGAAATTGTCAACTCATACTGCCAAAATGCTCAAAAGTTCACTCATAAAACTACAAAACGCATTACTATTCGTTTGAAGTCCTAGAGGAAATCTCATACTGCCAACTCGAGTTTCTCTTCGTATTCGTAGAGGGCGCTTTTCAAAAATGTATGGAGGCGTACGAAAACTTTCATCGCCGCGTTTCTTCATAAAAACTTGTACTAGGGGTACTGATTGTCTTGGAAAACTAGGAAAATACGTCCATTAGAAAACAACCACACCAATAAAAGTAAACTCGGCAAATTTTGAAATGGAAACGGTTCCTTTATTTGGTTAATAATAAATCAATATAGTAAAAAAAAATAATTAAACAACCAACTTCATAATATGCAATTTCCTTTACTAGGACGGTTTTTCAGTTACAGGTATTTTGTATAAAAACTAAACTACTAAACCGATTTTCATGTAATTTTTATTGGGCCAATCTGAAAGCTTTCTCTCAAAAATAGTTATGAGGTAACAAATATAAAAATAAAAAACACAATGAATGAGAACCTTTTCTGAAGTCGGTTAAAAAAGCTAATTACCGGCGGCAGTCGCGGACGGCGCGAGGGTCCCGCCTCTGCAAGCGGCTGCTCGCGTTCCGAGCTCGAAGAGCGCGACTCGCTGTCTTCCGCCACGCCCGCCTCAGCCCTGCGCACATACACTCATGCTATTTATACGCGCTATTTGCACAAGTTATACTGAGATACGGGGTCCTGGACTAGTAAAATGCCGTTTATTTCACACATACGTCGCACGTACGCGCGCTAATGCTTATATTGATTGAATCACTAAAATAAGACTGACGTCGTGGCCCGCCCTCTTATTTTTCCGGGTTTAAGTGCTTCTAGAAAAATACTAAAAACAATATTGTATAAAAAATCTCCAAAAACGGTTGCCTAAGTATTTGCAATTATTCACTCCAGTTAAAAATCCACTGTCAATCAGAGGGCACGTCCTTTTTATTTTGGCTGCTTATCTAACACTCGAAAATACTGAAAATATGTACATGACACCGGCAAATGATTAAAACATGCAACGCCATAATCCTCGTAAAAAAAACATAAAAGAAAACATCCGTCCCGATAGACGTAGTGATGTGGTGACTTACTCGTGTCGGTGGTGTGAAGGCGGCGCGGGCGGCGCGTGGTGGTGCGGGCGCGGTGCTCGGTACGGACGCAGGCGCGCGCGCAGTCTCCGCCGCGGCGAGGGCGCGCGTCTCACTCCCCCGGAGCGCCGCAGGGCCATCGTCGTGCGCTCCGGTGCGGACTCCCGCACGCTCTTAGTGCTGCTCTCGTCGAGCGGCTGGATGTCGTGGATACACGTCCACTGGGAAGGACATGCACAGTTTACGTCATGAAATAGATTCAGATTCTTTATTGGCCATTTTATTAAATGTCTGTTATATTTGACACAAGTTCAAAAATAAAAACCTTAATGCAATTCAAGAGCGCGCGAGTCATTTTGCGCAGATTTTTTTTCACAGAACACCATCTAGCCCTAAACTAAGCAAAGCTTATACTATGGGAGGGAACAAGATGGCTGATAGAATACACATACGCTTTTTTTGTAAATACGTATATATGATACATATAAGCACTCAGACACAGAACAAACATCCATGCTCGAACCCACGACCTGCAGTTCAGAAGGCAGACGTACTACCACTGAGCCATGAGGCCTGTCAAACATTACACATTAGTAAGGAAGGACATTGTACATTAGTAAGGAACGGAGCGAGTGACGATGGACACCAATCACACAATGACTTGCTTGTCCGAGGAAGGAAGGAATGAGGATCTGACTGTATGACATTTCTAATTACCAATTCTGAAAAAATATATTTTCAGTTGTACTGCACTGACCTCTGATCTATCTTCGTGACTTATATTTCTACTCAGTGCACTCCAACCTTGTGGATGAATCTGAAAATATAACACACAAAATAAAAAATAAACGCCGCATAGATGATATGACCAGCCACAAGATGAACAGACAAATTCATAGAAATGGCAGGAAGACGCTGGATGCAAGCCGCTTCCATCAGATCTCTTTCAAGCCGAGTCACCCGCCGTAGGCGGCATTTTCAAGGGGTGCGAAAATCATAATTAAATTGAATAAAAACTTGCTCCACAAAGCGCCTGACATACGGAAACCTGGTTGACATACCGTCAACTTGTAAGAAAAAGGCGCCACGCAGATATATTTGTGAGTTTTTTGATTTGTCATAAATGCTGGAGAGAGGGGCGCCACTATCAAGTTTCTGCCCCGGTTCGAAAAAATCGTAGATCCGGGGCTGGACACGAGCCACAACCGCAAAACGTCGGCAACCGAGCTGCAAACTATAGTGTTCATACATTTTATATAAACTCGCCGCACACGGTGCCGCTTGTGTCTCCACTAAAAGCGTCATCGTGAGCGGCGTGTTCACACAAAATGTAAGAAAGCTGCTGTTTGCAACTCCCTAGCGGACGTTTTATGGTTATGGCTCATCCTGTGTGCCCCTTACTCATCATAATCCAATGCCACCCAAACCCTCAAACAGTTGTATGAAACCCCTTGTACAATGTACTTCTAGTCACTAGCTCCAAAGAGTGCCTTTTATAACTTGCTCTTTCAGACGAGATATAATCTGGGTGTCTTCAAATCGCGTGTGAATAGGTTCCTTTTAGGCGAGCGCGCTCTATAGTAGACCACAACAGTCGCTTAACATCAGGCGAGTAAACGGTCAAGCGCAAGCCTATGTTCGAATAAAAAATTAAGAAGTTATGCCCAGAAATTTCGATCTTAATCTTTTCTTTATCTACCTTCCATGCTAGGCCAGCAGGTACTGCTTGCTCTACAATGACTTGACGGTTGAATAATTGGCAATGTGAAGGTACTACCCCAGGCCCATTCTGCATATTAATATATTTTTTGCTAGAGAGTTACACTATAAAATAATCATGCCCGTAATACAATTCTAGTCTATTATATTCTATAGGTGAAGTCTTACTATAAAAATCATCATCATCATCTCAGCCATAAGAAGTCCACTGCTGGACATAGGCCTCCCCCATGGATTTCCAAAAGACCGATTGGAAGCGGCTTGCATCCAGCGTCTTCCCGCCACTTGTATGAGGTCATCTGTCCATCTCGTGGCTGGTCTTCCTACGCTGCGCTTGCCGGTACGTGGTCTCCACTCGAGAACCTTTCGACCCCATCGTACATTACATTTAACTACATATATTATAAAAATATATGTAGTTAAATGTACTTACACAAAAAATAGGCACACACCTGTAAAGCGCTCACAACTTCAGCATCGTTGCCGTCGGGGAAATCCGAGACGAACTCTATTCTGTTCTCTTTGCGTGTGCTGTCGAACAAGTGGTCGTACATCGCCGCTATCGGGATCACTTGGTTACTCATCTGCATTAGACGGTACATATTTGGCTGTGAAATAATAACAGGGTTGTGACAGGTATATAACTGTGCTATATCGGATCAGCAAGGTTAGCTTAGCAAAATTGTCTCTTCCTTTTGTCGAGTGATAATGAGATAAATTTTATAGATGTTCATAATCCTGACACATTCTCGCACGACAGAGAAGGCCGATTTATTGTCATGTTGCGCATCTTTAGCCAGGCCTCAGCTAAGAAGCCTTAGAGCTTGTTCAGAAATACACGAGGCGTCACGAGGTCAAGCAAACACAAAGCAAGAAAACATAATCACGCGCTTTTTATTACATTTCTAGCGCGGTAGCTGCGAAGACCGCCGCAACGGAAACTGTTATTCCGCACGCGTCGCATAACGCTACGCGACTTCATAATCAGAATAGATCACACGTTTTTATAATACTGTTTATATTTGTGCATGCGACGCCACGAATAATTCCGTGGGCGCCGCCCGCTTCTCCATACTAGGGATGTTATGGAGCTCCGTCACCCGTAACTGTAACCGAAATTACCGGATATCTGAAATCTACCCAAAACCAAATTTGATATCAAAGTTTCGAATGTCCTTATGGATATAAATTCCCGATTTCTGGATACGATTACGGTACATAGGAAATATATTATACCGGTTTCGTATACGGTTCTGGATTCTAAGCGTCTGGTTCTGGATCTGGATTCTAAACATGCAACAAGCCGCATAACGGCACGCTAAACGCGCCATGCGTCTCTTTTCTGTGCGGAGCAAACATCCATAGCGCCGCTCTAGACGCCGCGCTACACCTTATAATGTATTCATTTGTGACTTCAAGCTGAATAAACATATCTATACTTTAAGGTTGGGTGAACACACCACTTGCACATTTTGTCGTGAAAATAATGAAACGCCCACTCATATCTTGTGCGAAAGTGAGCCTCCCAATCAAAGCAAAAGCTCAAGCAAATATACCACATGAACCTAATTTCAAGTTTGTAAAAAAAGAAACTTACCTTAAATCCATGCAAGTCCTGCGCTAAAGTCTCCAAATTCAAATCATGTATAATAATGATAAGTCCACCCGTTGTACACATCACCATCTGCCTCGCGTCCTGTGACAGCCGACATCGCATCAGACTGGCCGTGTGAAATACTCTTTGATATACCAGATTACTCTCTGTATAAGAATTTATATCCCATGTGTATATGCTTCCATCTAAGCCGGATGTGACTAAAAGCTTGTCTCGAATTGAGAATTCTATGTTCTTCACCCACTTGGAATGGCCGAAGAGGGAGCGTATTTTCTTTTTGAGGTTGCGCACGTCCCATAGTGCTATTGTCGTGTCGTCAGAACATGTTGCGAACATACGCCCGTCTAGGAACCTGCAGTGAAATAATATTGATTAACATTGAACTGATGTATTGCGTCGAAGACAGTGGTAAAGCGTGGATTTTTGTCGCCTGATGTCGCGTTTGGCGTCACATTAGGTGAGTAGCTTGGTCATTTTGTCTTAAGTTTTTATATATATATATATATATTTCTAAGGCATACGAAAAACCAGAATTTAGATATCAATACTTACTTTACACAGTTAACACAGTCCATATGAGCTCCCACTACTGAGTGAATGCTCTTATGTGTGAGTGGGTCAAATATCTGAATGGCTCTTTTCTCACATGCAGCTACTAGCAGAGATCTGAAACATAGAGGAGACATTATTTCAATATTTTTTTAATAAGGATGTTGTTTATTATATATGGCAGACACGAATTCCGTTTGCTGCTGCATAGAGATGATACTGTTTTTAGGCTCCCATACTAAGTGCGGGAGCTTATTCATAAGGATATGGTGTCTGTCTGTCCTATACAGCCATTTAAGGCTGTATCTATTTTGAACGGTAATAGATACAAGTCTCGAAATTGCCAAGATTATGGGGTTCACTTTGATATAAATCAACAAATAAAAATTTAATAACAAATACTAATATTATCAATTTTTGGTCATTTTCAAAATGATAATATGTTTTTGAGATATAGCTATAAATTTATAAAACACTGAAACTAAATAACTAGTGTAAACTAAATAACTTAAGTTTATGCATTTATTTAATAATTTTAAGTCACAAGACAACTTCTAATCAACCAGTTACAATGATATTTAGTCCCCGTGATGAAAATTATGATAATTTCAACCTTAAAGTTACAAAACCTAATGCTGCTGGGTTAAATAATTATGTACTTAAAACATGAGAATTAAGTCATATTTCTTTAAAAAATATTTATTTTTATATAGAGATACTTGTGTGAAATGTCCACAAATATTTATTTTATTTATTTATTATACTTAAATATCACGGAGATGACATCAACAAGGCAGTGGGAAGACATTGAATGAGGATGAAACTGGTACAAGACTGGAAAGAGTGGTGCGCTAAATAAGAGACCTATACTCAGCAGTGGGTAGACAATGGTTGATGAAAAAATGTTACACAAAAACTTTAATTAACATTTAATTCCAGCTCTTCAGTCCTGATATTAAATAGTATCTTTTTGTTTGTTTAAGCATGTGGTATGATTAGATTGTCTTGGACACGAAATCAATAGACTACTGTGTGCAATAGATAATTATTGATTTTCCTACTTTAGCAGTAGGTACTATGAAGAAGTCGTATGCTGTTGAAAAGGTTAACATGCTTTCATTGCTAAGACTTACCCTTCCGGAGAGAACTCAAGGTTGAAAACACCTCCAGTAGGAATGCTCTTGACGTTGTCGCTCATCCAAGTGGCTATTGGCTTCATGCCACAATAAAGACTCTTCGCTACTGCGTCGCCGTATCCGATAGGCTTCTGGTATCCCATATCATTATGCCGTATCCTATATGGGTTAAAAGCAGAATACCTCGCCATAAAAATATCGTCATTAGTACCCATCTTCGCTACCAATAAAATCTTAACAACCATACGGGAAATATTAATTATTTATTAAGTACAAGACATATTAATGTTTTAAATGCATTGGTTAATGAATAAGTTACATTTTGTGGACGTAAAAACAATGAAAATTATCGAAAAAACATTAGCTTTTATATCCACCATTCTATTCTAGGAATTTGACATTTTTTATCAGTGTTGCCTTTTAAAGAAAATAAAATTGATGCCCTAGGGATGCCCATCAAAATTTCGCCAAACCTTGGGAAAATCCGCGGGTGTCGAAGTTGCTATTTAAATCGTTAATTAAGTCTTCTTTGCGTGCCCAAAATGGTGGTATTTACTTTGAACAAAAAGTGAGCATTTCCATTCAGTGAGGAAATGCAGTCAGCATTTTGGGCACTTTGCCTGAAACTGGAGATTATTTAAAATATCCATAGGCTTCAAAAGCCTATGGATATTTTAAATAATCCCCAATGACTCGGTTTTACAAATATTTATAAATAATAGAATAAATAGTGATTAGTGATACCATGCGATATCAAGCTTAGCCCAGATTCTCTAGATATTTCTATAGCATTGTTGAAAAAAAAACGCTTAAGAGAAATACTCTATTTAGCTAAATCTAGCAAAAAATACGCTAAAATGGCAATGCTGTTTCGATCATACTTTTTTTAGGTATGTTTGATTTCATGACCATGGATATAGAGTTTATCAGGCTATATAATAATTCTAAGTTTGGCGGGCTAAATCACGCACGTATTACATTTGAAAGAAAACGCTATGTGAAAACTTAGTCTTATTTTAAAATATCTATTCAGCAATAGGTACGCGACACGATTGGGTGGAATTGAAAAAACGTTAAAAACAACTCGTAATTGCCGGAGTAATCGAAACAAACATACAAAAAAAAAGGCAAATTGAGAACTTCTCCTTTTTGGAAGTGGGTAAAAAAACAGTTACTTTTGAAAATATCAAACTATTTTATTCCACATAAATGATTTACAATCTTAAACATATTTTATTATGCTTGAGACTTCATTCATGCAATATTTTGTAATTTGTACAATTATTTAAGCAGTTATCCACTACCGTCCATATAAACACAGTCTTTATGACTTGCTCTTTCTTTTATTAACTGGTTATAAGCAAAGAGAATTTAAAACTACGTTTTAAAGTTATAAGATCCATTAGATTCAAATGATTAGTCTGTTCAGCTAGAGAACTAATGTGGCAGTGGCATTGAGGGCGCTACTGTCCTTATTTCATTATTTTGTTCAGTTGAGAAGACAGATTTCCCTAATAGTATATACTACCAGATGTTAGTTCGTGTTTGTATTTTGCCACAATAGTTCTATATTTAAACAGACTATATCAGAATTTTTATAAGAAAAAGCCTTTTTGTAGCTTGTACAAAAATTACTGTGCAGCAAAAAGGCAGACGGCTCGCCTGATGGTAAGCGATAACCGTCGCCTATGGACAACTGCAACATCAGTAACATTACTGTTGCTTTATATTTACATAACTAATATAAGTAACATTTTTTTGTTTTAAGTATAATATCTTTAAGAGTTATTCATAAAAAATACATTTGGAACATTAATTAAATTAAAGCACATAATAACTAAAAACACTGAGGTAAGTAGGTATATCAACCATTTTATTAATTATCACTTGATAAATTATATAATCTTAGATTATATATGGTAATCTAAATATATATAATCATATATATATTACCTTATATAATTTAAGTATATAATATTATTCAGTCTACACAATGTTATCAGCTTCCTTCATATAAAAAATGTCAAGAGTGATGATGGGATTATTTTTTACACAAAACTTATGTTATTATCAAATATTTTTAAACAAAAGGTTGTAAATATCTATACTAAATTAGAATTAATATCATTGAACATGTTTAATTGCATTATGAAAATTCGGCAACATTGCAATTGTAATTGCAATTGCAATTGCGGCAATATCTTTACAATTATAGTAACATACCCCATTTACTCATTGTCCAATTTAATAAGTACTTTTAGATATAACTAGAATCATGACTTGCTAGGTATGTGTTTTCTTCTTTTTATTAACTGACTTCATTAATAATCAAACTTTAAATCAATTAACTTCAAGTTAATAATAATTATAAAGTCGAAAATTGGTCAGAAGCCACGCAATCTATATAAAAAAATATTACAGTTTAGAGATTTAAATCAGTTTTTTTTCTTATTGCTCACACATCTTTCAATATGTGTGAACTGGTAATAATAGCACACACATTCCACTTAATTGCTATTACTACTATTTACTTAATTACTATTATTTTAACTGATATCAGTACTAAAATCAAACATGATAATCATGGTTGCAGTGCAATAATTATTCTGCTGGACTAGACACTTAGTTAAGTCTGCAAACAAATAATATTTTACAGTATTATGCAAATTTCCAGCAGGAATGGTAGGCTACACTAGACTGTACTCTAAACACAACCAAAATTAATTTATTTAATAACCGTATCAAGCCAGTAAAGCTTACCAAAAGACTGGTATTAGTCAATCTTAAAATAATTCACTGAGGGTAGTTCATAAAAACTTATTCTTAAGAAACTGGTTATATCTACTGCTACCACATTGTGCAGATTACCAAGTATTATGCTCAAGCAAACCAGGAGGAGGTTGTATATGCCCCGTCTTTAATACATTCTGGAGGAAAACCTCCAGCCTTGTCTTTGGACCACCCTCATCAATATTCTGCAGCACAGCCAAATATTCAGAGCTGATTAACTTGATTATTTTTGTGAATTGCCTGCCGTAGTGTTTAATGAACTCTGTGCCACAGACAGTGAAGAAGTCATGAAGTAATGTCGCACAAATATCTGGCTCTGGTTTCAGATTTATGAATGATGCCAGCCACTGCCATCCATACTGAAGACTGTGAGGGTTATGTGCCTGTAAGAAACGGGGTGTTTTGGCTATCCAAATAGCACAATGGAGCCTAAAGATTCCAGACATCCTCTTCAAGAACTTGTCTTGTTTCTCAACAGCCCCATCTTCACTATAGGTGTACCCTCTTGATAAATAGAATTCCTTGTCTGATTGGCCTTCTTTCTGTGGCAAGAACATGGGCACTAAATATGGGCACAGTTTGTGGAAATATGCTTCTAATAATTTTCCAAATTCTGGAAACTGTGCCAATAAAGCTACAGTGATTGCTGCCAATGGGAATGCTGCTTCGGGTTTGCTAGATACTAAAAGATCTCCTTGTCTCACAATTTTCTTAGCTAATAATGCGGTACAATAGGCCACACCTTGTGGATGCTGAGATGCAGTCACATATGTGTCCAAAACTTGCACTCTTTCCCCTTTGAGTAGTTTTGATAGTTTGTCAAACTTATCCTTCATGTGTGATCCACTTACAGATGAAATAGCATTCACAGGTGTGTTCACTGCTTTTTGACAGTCAAATCTGAACTTTTTTAAATTAGGGTTTTCTGACAAATCTTTATATTGTGCTTCATATTGTGTCAGAAAGTTTTTGAGTTCTACAAAGTAGTTGTAGTTTTTAGTTGAGTAAAACATAGGGATTGTCTTTAGAGCTTTTTGCTGTGCCGCTTGCTGCTGAGCCTGGGCAGCTTGTAGTTCTGCAGCTCTTTTCTCTTCAGCCTTTTTCTGTTCCATTTCCATTTGCTTTAATAGTTTTTCTTCTTTTTCTTTATTAATTTTCTCTTTTTTGATTGTTTCTAGTTCTTCAACAATCTTCTTTTTAATATTTTCAATATTGAGGGATAAAACAACAGCTTGTTTGACCTCTTTCTCTGTACTCAATTGTGTATTACACATATCCATTATTGAACTTATATTTACAAGGACTGTACTGATTGCAGAGGAATATTTGTGGTATAATTCTGAAGCAGATGGTTCACTATTGAATATTTCCATAATCTCATTGTAACAGATACATATTTTAGTTTGATAATCGGTGACAGCAGCAAATCTAGCAGTTGCTTTATTTTGCTCCTCCAAAATTCTGTTCATATTTTCAACTCTTTGTCTATTCAGCATTTGATTCTTTTGTTGGTCGCACCTGGCAGTTTCTAAAATAGATAAGTTGTCATTTGCATACAGCTCCTTTTGCAGGTGATGTTTCCGTATCTCTGACATTTTTTTTTTGTTTTCTTCTAATAGTTTCTGTCTACACCTTTGAATCGTTTCTGTACGTTTCAAGACCATATTTTCCATCATTCTTTTGAATATATCTTCAGATGCTTCTTGAAGCTTTGCCTGACATTCCTTCATAATGAGTGTGAAGCGAAGATCTTCCCGTATTTTGTCTTCGATAAGGGATTCCACATCTATATGGTCTTCGTTCTTAGGTTCGGGTTCTTTAGGTTCTTCTTTCTTTATAGGGCTGGTAGGGCCTATAGTAGCTTCCTTAACAAGAGGGCTTAGTTCGGCCGCTTTGGTAAGAGCAGATATGCGCATCCTTTGGAAGTCCGCGAGATGGGCGCTCATATTTAAATCTCCTTTATGTGTATAGCTGGAATTGAAACTTAAATAATCTTCGATAGTACTAATAGTGCTGCTATCCATTTTTACAAAATAAAATAATGCAAATATAACAATTAAATTTGAAATAAGCACGACCTCACGTTCAACTTCTCACGTTGCATGGAAAACAAATCAAAATTGATAGTTGAGTTGACTGACACTGACAGCAAAGACAACAATCTTCTTCTTTTTTTGTATTGGAACCTGCGATTAGCGATTTGCCAGTGTCAAGCATTGAAATATTTTTAAGTTTCTTGAATAATACTAGATTGTATAGTGTTCTAGTCACAGTCTAAGTCACGTAAACAGTCATTTTCAAATTTAAGTCTTGCCTCAGTAAAGTGATGGCAACTTTACTGGAAGCTACTATGGAGTTTTGCTGACAACGTAAAATCACACGTTTCACTGCTTTATTTCACTTGCCCACACTCACGCACTTGATTGAACACTTAATGAATAGAACACCACCATACAACATGTTACTAAGACGTTCCCGCCAAAGCCTCACTTGAAGATATCTCAATACTTACACTGGCAAATCGATAATCGCAAGTTTCAATACAATATAGAAGAAGAAGAACTACCTTAAAGAATGACAGTGACAGTCGGAAGAAATGTCGCGAAAAAGGCGCGAAACATGGCATATCCCAGCTGTTTGTGTTGACAATTATGTGTTAACCAACAAATTTATTTATTTTTGTTGGTTGTGTAAAATTCAGTTTACGTATATTACAATATTTCATAAATTCTATATTATGTAAAATGGTGCTACAGAACACTGGAAAATTTAGAACAGACAAAGAAGATTCATATAAGAAAGATGCCGGCTCATCGACAGGACCTAGGTACGTGTAAAACAATCATATCATATCATATCTGGATTATCAAGCTCAATAATTCGAAATGTGGTGTCCTTCATCTTGGTAAGAATAACCCACAAGCTGCATATTATTTGGATGGGGTGGCCATAAATTCAGTCACTAAGCAGAAGGACTTGGGAGTGATAGTTGTATCGGACTTAAAATGGGAAGAACATATCTCCAATATTGCGAAGAAGGCCAATTCTTTTGTGTATGTGATACGCAAGTCATTCCAAACTGTGATTATGGAAGTATTTTAAAAAAATATATAAAACATACATCAGGCCTCTGCTCGAGTATGCTTTCCAAATTTGGAGTCCATACTTTAGGAAAGATATTGACATACTCGAAAGTGTCCAGAGAAAAGCCATCAAATTGCCATTTGCCCTGCGACGTAAACCGAATAATGAGAGATTGAAAGCTCTGCATCTCACTACACTCGAAGAGAGGAGGCTACGGGGTGACTTAATTGAAACTTTCAAAATCATGAATGGGTTCTACAATCTGCCTAACATAAGAAGCCTATATACTATAAAAGAGAACTTAAGGGAAAGCAGACAACATAACATCTTACTGTGGCGTGAACAGTCTCAAACCAATACTGCACATCATATTTTAAGCAACAGAGTAACTGGAACCGGTTGCCTGAAGATGTTGTCACGGCAAAAACAATCAACTCTTTTAAAAATAAACTGGATCAATGAATTAAAAAGGAACTAATTGTACTAAAAGACAACCAGTAAATTTCTGCATTGCAGGATATAGGCTCATCAGTTTCTGCTGCTTGCCTATCATCAAATAAATAAATAAATATTCTTCCAAGATTAAGCGAAGTTTTTCTATATTAATACCATACAATCATACAAGCATTTACTTTTAACTGTACTTTTAACTTTTAACTGTTTTTACAGAGAGGAATCATCTGAGAATCGCATGCGAATAGCTGTGGAGAATGACAGAATAGATTCTAAATATGGCTTCGACCGAGTTAGAGACACTAAAGAGAGGACTGGTTACCTGATTAACATGCATACAGTCAGTATAAGTATTAAAATTTTTGTATAAGTTTTCTACGCACCCCAGACATATAGTCACCTGTAAGGATGTAGGGATATGATGATGATGATGGTATTTTATGATTAGTGTTTATCTCCCTCAATTTTCACCATATGAATAGCTGTGGTATATTGTAGTAGGTCAGAAATATCTAGGTATTAGAATCCTTGAGACCTCAATTTTCACCACTACGCCATCTCTCTATCACCTCTCTATCTTTTTGGGCAAAGAACAATTTACTAAAATCTAATTAATACCCTAATCTTATCAATATGCAGATGACACTATAGTAATATTGTCAGCAGAATCAAAAGCAGATTTGGATTTTAAAATAAAAGATACTTTAAGTAAGCAAAATTATTGGTTTAAGATAAATGGACTGAAATTGCACTTACACGGAAAAGTCATGTAGATTTAACCTGGAAGAAAATGGCTAATGGTATCTATGCATTAAAACAACTGAGCCACATAACATTCCCTGAAAATCTAAAAGATATCTACTATTCTTATATTCACTCAACCATATCTTATGGCATAATTTTCTGGGGATGCTCGACTGATTTTGAACATGTACTAAAAATGCAAAAGCGAGCCATAAGAGTACTAGCTAATGCAAAATTTAAAGAGAGTTGCAGGGAACACTTTCAAAAATTAAAAATATTGACATCAGTTGAATTTTACATATCTTCATCATCATCATCTCAGCCACAAGAAGTCCACTGCTGGACATAGGCCTCCCCCATGGATTTCCAAAAAGACCAGTTGGAAGCGTGGTCCAAGCTGGATGCAGGAAGCCTCCATCCAGCGTGCTCCCTGCCACTTGTATGATATCCTCTGTCCATTTTTTTACATATCAGGGGCTCTTAAATATACTATGCGTAACATAGACAAATACTCGCTTGCTGAGATAAACGATAGAAAAACAGGGCAAAAGAAAAACAGGCTTCATTTCATCATCATCAGCGTATTTCATCATTACCAAGGTGACACCATGGGGCACTTTTTCAACTGCTATAAAGATTCATTCTGAACTTCAGGCTGAAATACTAGATGAAGACAAGCGTCTTGTCGCTGCCATGGATTACTACTTCATAGAAATGGATGGAACTAGATTCAAGGTGTCTCTCGTATTCCAACCTTATTTCCTGATAATGGCGCGGCGCGAGTGTGAGCAGGAGGTCATACAGTACTTGTCCAAGAAGTATGCTGGCACCATGCATAAGATTGAAGTTATTGAAAAGGAGGACTTGGATTTGGTATGTATGCTATTTTCTTAGCTGATCGAGATTTTTTTGTGTTGGTAGCTAATCAGGAATAAACCAAGGACTAATATAAATATTTATATAATATTTGGTATTTAGTTCATTTGATTCAAATTGATATTTTGCTGATCAAGGTGTGAATTGAATTATACACTAGAACAGAGGTTGGCAGCCTTTTGGCAGGCAGGGACTACAAGTTGGGAAAATATAGTAAAGGTGGACTTGTGATATCAAACTTTATAATTATCATCCATTTCATATTTTCCAAATTAATTTCAGTAACTACTCAGTATATAGGTATACAGGTGACAGAACTTATTAGAAGGTGATAGATTGGATGAGTGAAGTAAGTCATGATTTGCAACGAGTGATACTCGTAAGTTTACCGATATTGGTACTCCATCTAAGGAGCGCATGTCTGTGGAACCAATTAGTCAGCTCGCGAGGTCTACTGCTCGTAGAGCTACTATAAAGTTACTGAACTCAAAAATGAATTTAATGATGTGGTAGTAAGTAAATTATGAAGACAAAATACTTTCCAAGAATTAAGAAGATCTAAAGATTACTGGAAAAACTATAGGATTTAGATGTTATGACTTTCTTAATATCCCTTTAGAAAAAAAACTTAATTTTCTATATATGTTATTTTAACGTATTTTGTGCCCTCTTGATTGCACAGTCATTTTAAGTAAGGTCTAAATCACAAAATCCTTCTGTTCTGTTTTATGTGTCACAGAAATCATGTTTTATTTCAACATTCAGATATCTAAATACCAATAATACAATTTCAGTTAAACCACCTCTCTGGCCTAAAACAACGTTACATAAAACTGTCTTTCATGACCCAAAATGAGATGATGAAAGTGCGAAGAGAGATACTTACAGCAGTAAACAAAAACAAAGAACGGGAGAAGAAAGACGTCATCTACGCTGAAATGTTGACGAATGCTTTGACCAGTGCGGCCGCTATCGAACATGCAAAGAAGACTACAGATCACAAGGAGAACATTTTGGATATAAGAGAATACGACGTCCCGTACCATGTACGAGTTTCGATCGACATGAAAATATTCTGCGGTTCGTGGTACACGATCAAAAGCCGCGGAACTGAAACACCTATTTTCACGAAACGTGACGATATTATCGAACGTCCCGACCCTATTGTGCTAGCTTTCGACATAGAAACGACAAAACTACCACTAAAGTTTCCTGATTCTCAAACAGACCAGATCATGATGATCTCATACATGATCGACGGGCAAGGCTACCTCATAACGAATAGAGAGATCATTTCAGTCGATGTTGAAGATTTCGAATACACGCCTAAGCCAGAGTTTGAAGGAAACTTTATAATATTTAACGAGGAGAACGAACTGGCTCTGATTCAGAAGTTTTTCGACCATATTATGGATGTGAAACCGCACATATTCGTGACATACAACGGTGATTTATTCGATTGGCCATTTGTAGAGGCACGAGCGGCTATACTAGGGCTAGACATGAAACAGGAAATTGGCTTCAGTAAAATAACTGCAAGAGATGGTACCTATGCCTGCCGTCCTGCTATGCACATGGACTGCTTGTGCTGGGTCAAACGTGACTCCTATCTGCCAGTGGGATCACAAGGCTTGAAAGCCGTAGCTAAGGCCAAACTTAGATACGACCCAGTCGAGCTAGACCCTGAAGATATGTGCAGAATGGCAGCGGAACAACCACAGGTGCTGTCGAATTATTCAGTGTCAGATGCTGTGGCTACATACTATTTGTACATGAAATACGTACATCCGTTCATATTTGCCCTTTGTACTATTATTCCCTTAGAGCCAGACGAGGTGCTCCGTAAAGGGTCTGGTACTTTATGCGAGTCATTGTTGATGGTTGAAGCTTTCCATGCCAATATTGTGTTCCCAAATAAGCAAATAGAAGAGCTGAACAAGCTCACAAACGATGGGCACGTGCTTGATACTGAGACTTACGTGGGTGGGCACGTGGAGGCGCTCGAATCAGGCGTCTTCCGCGCTGATATTAAATGCAAGTTCAAAATCGTCCCTACAGCGGTCGACATGCTCATGGAAACCACTGAAAAGACCATGAAACACGCCATTGAAGTCGAAGAGGGCATTCCATTAGATCTCGTGACTAACTTCGAAGAAGTCTGCGCTGAAATTAAAGAGAAACTTCAACATATGAAAGACCATCCTAGAAGAGATGAGAACCCTCTGATATACCATCTCGATGTCGGCGCTATGTATCCTAATATCATTTTGACCAATCGACTACAGCCTTCAGCAATGGTGAATACAAGCATTTGCGCCGTTTGCGACTACAACAAGCCGGGAGCGACATGTCAGCGCCATATGGAATGGATGTGGCGCGGAGAATATTTACCTGCAACCAGAAGTGAATACCAACGCATACAGCAGCAGCTCGAGACGGAAAAATTCCCACCACTCCATCCAGGTGGGCCTCAGAGACCCTTCCACGCGTTACCAAAAGAAGACCAGGCCGCGTACGAAAAGAAACGCTTAGCAGACTACTGCAGAATCGCTTACAAGAAAACCAAAGTGACACGAACAGAAGTGAGAACTACCACAATCTGTCAGAAGGAGAACTCTTTCTATGTCGACACTGTCAGAGCATTCAGAGATCGTCGTTACGAATACAAAGCTTTAAACAAGCAGGCGAAAGCGAAAGTTGCAGAAGCTGTCGCTAGTGGCGATGCGGCTGAAGTTAAGACAGCTAAAAGTCGAGAGGTACTCTATGACTCCTTGCAATTGGCCCACAAGTGTATTCTGAATTCCTTCTATGGTTACGTCATGAGACGCGGTGCTCGCTGGCACAGTATGGAAATGGCAGGGATCGTGTGCTATACCGGCGCTAATATTATCATGAAAGCGCGAGAGATCATAGAACAGATCGGTCGCCCTCTTGAATTAGACACAGACGGAATTTGGTGCATCCTACCCTCTTCCTTCCCCGAAAATGTAACAGTTCAGACGATGCACGCGAAAAAGAAGAAGATAAACGTTTCCTTCCCCAACGCTGTTTTGAATGCAATGGTTAAAGATCACTTTACAAACGACCAATACTTCGAGTTGACTGACGCAGAAAATAAGACCTACACTCAACGAGCAGAGAACTCAATTTTCTTTGAGGTGGATGGACCTTACCTGGCAATGGTGCTGCCAGCTTCCAAGGAAGAGGGTAAGAGACTGAAGAAGCGGTACGCCGTGTTCAACTTCGACGGTTCGCTCGCTGAACTGAAAGGTAAGAATGGAATTATATTAAAGATTTTACCGTGTATCTAAAACTTCGCATCAGGTGAACGATTTGCGATTGTGATTCTTAGTTTATAATAATAATTATAGTTAACTTAAAACAGCCTTTTTTTTAAATTTACAAAGGTCATGGATCTCGGTGTCTGTGAAGCTAAAAATCAGACTTCAATATACGCAATTCGTTTACTTCGACGAAATTTTTTCAGTTATTTTGTTATAAAAACTAAAGTGCTGAACCGATTTTGATAAAATTTATATAAGGCCATCTCTGAGGTATTACCTACCAAACAAAAAAGAATCATCAAAAACAATTCATAATTGGCGGAGTAATCACTAAACAAACATCACATCAATTGGCGGAGTAATCACATACAAAAAAAACAGTCGAATTGAGAACCTCCTTCTATTTGGATGTCGGTTAAAAAATATACTTGGATGTCAATCGTGTATGGTTTTTATTTTTTATACATTATAGATCTACGATTGACCACCAACTCGCCTGATGTTAAGCGACGGTGTGGCCGAGGATGGAGCTCGTCGATCTAGAAGATATCTATTCACTCTAGCCTTGAAAATTCCAAGAATGTAGGACTCAGGAAACAGAGATGGCGCCAACGAATTCCATTCTTGTGCAGTACGCAACAGGAATGTGGATCGATATCGCTGAGTACGGATTATCGGATTACGGAGTATCGGATGGTCGTGTATTGCAGCTATACAGAAACGTTTTGTTCTAGTCTACATGTAATTTATAACTTTAATGCTAATACTTATAGGGTTCGAAGTGAAACGGCGCGGTGAACTTCAGCTAATCAAGATATTCCAATCGTCCGTATTTGAAGCCTTTCTCAAAGGAAACGACCTCAAAACCTGCTACAGCGCCGTGGCCAAAGTAGCTGACTATTGGCTCGACGTACTTTACAGCAAGGGGTCTAACATGCCCGACTCGGAGCTGTTTGAGCTTATATCGGAGAATCGGTCCATGTCGAAGAAGCTGGAAGATTATGGAGGTCAGAAGTCGACTTCTATATCGACGGCGAAACGGTTGGCGGAGTTCTTGGGAGATCAGATGGTGAAGGATGCCGGGCTGGCTTGCAGGTAACTTGATCTAATCAACTCGAAATTATAACTGAGGTTCGAGGTAGTATTTATTTGTCGTTGTGTCAATTAATCAATCAATGACACTATTGACACCACAGAGAGTAATATAATAACAAACAATATGCGCATAAGAGAACGTCACAAAGGGTGGTCTTATTGCTAACAGCGATTTCTTCCAGATAAGCTAATGATGTATGAAATTGTGAGATAGTGGATGGGCTGTGGTGTTTGTAATAATATATGTAATATATGTATGTATGTCTGTTGTATTTGACTTGATTTGACTGGTTAGTGATGACTTCTGATATAAAAATAATAAGGTCGTCAAATAAATTATTATACGGCTAGTGCGTTTTTTTCTAACAGTTAATGTGTTATGGTCAGTTAGAAGCCTCTGATTTTACAAATACGTGTTCAGTTATTGAAGGACTGAGGTCACTTGACTTGCGCTTGACCGCTAACTCGCCTTATGTTAAGCGACTGTTGCGGTTTACGGTGGAATGACTAGACACTTGCCTAGAAAGAACCCATTCACTCGCAATTTGAAGAGACTCAGATTACATCTGTCCTATAAGGAAAGACACATTAATTCATAACAGAGAGAGAGTATGTCTAGAAGAGATCGTTTTTATCGATAAGACTGTCTTTTGTGCCATTTTCTTATGTCATGTCGCCATCTCTGTTTCCTGAGAACTTCAAACTTTGAATTTTCAAGGCTAGAGTGACATCAGGTGAGTTGGTTGTAGATCTGTCTTGCGTAAAAAAGTATCGTGTTATTACTTTATGTGGTATCAATAAAAGGTTGTTGATTGATTTAACAGCTACGAAAATTATGTTACTAAAATAATTTCATTGTAATTTTTCAGGTTCATAATATCGCGCAAACCAGATGGCGCTCCTGTTACCGAGCGCGCTATACCGCTAGCCATCTTCCAGTCGCCAGCCTCTGTCAAAAGACACCACTTGCGGCGCTGGCTGAAAGACACCAGCATAACGGAAGATATCGACATCAGGGATGTGCTCGACTGGGCGTACTATATCGAGAGGCTTAGCGGTGCTATACAGAAGATCATCACAATACCAGCGGCTATGCAAGGAGTAAGTGTGTCATCTCAGCCATAAGAAGTCCACTGCTGGACATAGGCCTTCCCCATGGATTTCCAAAAAGACCGATTGGAAGCGGCTAGCATCCAGCGTCTTCCCGCCACTTGTATGAGGTCATCTGTCCATCCCGTGGCTGGTCTTCCTAGTGTAAGTGTATTGTACCTATTATTATTGTTTACCTAATTTCATCCGCGAACAGCCGCTGCTAATGTCTTGAGATTTGCAACATTTGTATTATGAATGGCTATAGTTATTTTGGCGGTGTCCCACCAAAATAACTATAGCCTATTATGCAGTATTGTGTTTTTTGTGTCTTAGTCGTGAGGTGATTTTATATTTGTCATGTCATGGTTATAGGACAAAGAATAATATAATACGAGTAACTCTATTAATAACATGGAATCATCAGAACAACAGGTGCTACAACGGGCGACCTTATCGATAAAAGAGCAATCTCTTCCAGGCAACCACTGTTTTTTTTTAAATGTTTGTTTGAAACATAGGAGCACTAGGGTACCAATATAGATACAAACAAGGCCGGGTCTCGGCCAAGTCGAACGAACTTTGAAGTAATCCGTGCATACCTATGTGCGTATGAGTGTATTGTATAGTCAAACATTTTACGAGTTCGGTCTGCTGTGTGAGGTGGTTTGTGTGAGGTTTTCACTATTTACGAGTATACGAGTGTCGAAGTGCCACTAACATGTCTATGCAGAAGAACTTTGATGGTACTTATATCGTGAAAGCGAATAGAGAAGAAGATAGAGAGCGGCACTCGATCCGAGAGTACGCGTATAGTGAAACCCGGATTTAACCAGATATCCCTAACTATATATTTAAATACATATTCCTTATAGGCATATTTTCTGCTCATATATAAGTTAGCTATACCATTCCAGTAGGCCTAAGATGTTCGCCGCGACAAAAAATTCTCTAAACTTTGTCTCGTGTGAAAACGTGACAAGGTTACGGAGTTCTATAAGTCTTTCTCTTTATAAGTCTATCTCTCTTTTGCTCGAGAATAAGTGGAGTGAAAATTTAGTCGCGGCGCGCATCTTAGGCCTACTGATCTAGAAGGTCGAGAAACATTCCATTTTCCTCCGCAGTTAGACAACCCGGTACCCCGCGTGCGGTACCCTGAGTGGCTGCATAAGAAGATGCTCGCCAAAACAGACAAGTTCAAGACGCAGAAGATTACCGATATGTTCTCATTTGCCCCCAAGCCCTTCAAGAAGAACGGAGAAGGAACCAGTGGGGAGAATGGAGAAGGAACCAGTAGGGAGAATGGGGTAAGACGATCTTTAGCACTTTGTTGAATTGGTTTCTATATACAATTATAGAATAATGTTTACATGCAAAATAATGATTTCTTATGGTACATTTTTTACTACTGTGATTGCATCCATTCGTGCTGTTTTGGGAGAAATTTTATGAAAGTATAATCATCAATCGATCAATAAAATCATCTTGAAAAGTGAAATTTTCAATGTTTTTTGTCTTCCGTTTTCCCCTTGAATTTGTAGTATACTATCACACTCATAAGTCTCTTTTAACTAGGACTTCCTGTATTGAAGATCTCACAGTCATATTCAAGACTTAGATAATTAACAAATTGGTCTAAACAAGACATCCAAATTCATCATTTAAATATTTGCTTTGATGAAAATTTAGATACAATTTTGTTTTGAACCACATAAACGTAATTTTTTGTGTGATTTTAAATAATGTATCTTCAAGCTTTAATTTTCACAAATTTCGTGAACATTTACATTTTACATATTATTATGTAAGTATTTGTATACATTTATTTACATTAGGAACATAAATACTTATTTTTTATTTTTTATCAGCCCTGTTTTTACAAACTGTCCCATTACTGGGCACGGGCCATCTTCTCATTATGAGAAGGGTAAGGCCATAGTCTACCACGCTGGCCAAGTGCGTGTTGGCAGACTTCACATATCTTTCAAGATCATTGAGAACTCTCAGACATGTAGGTTTCCTCACGATGTTTTCCTTCACCGTTTGAAGTTGGCGGCAATCAACAATACGCACATAACTTCTAAAAGACAGAGGTGCGTGCCGCGGGATTCGAACCCAGGACCTGCGGATCGCAAGTCAGACGGTCTCACCACTAGGCTGCTGGAAACAGCCCATAAATACTATTAAAAAAAAAACTATAGTGCCACCGGCGTGACCGGCAGGTTCTAAGCTGCTAACGGTGGTAGGAACTACAGACTTAAAAATCTCCTGACAATGCGTGCAGTGCTTAGGACAACTGCCTTCTGTATGTGACCCTTGACCAAACCATAGAGCGATAGCGTCTTGAGATATTGGTCGAGGCTCTTATATTTATTTATTATTACTTCATTTCATTGAACAACAAATCATATCTTAAGAATTTGTGTCATCATTTTTACAGTCACTTCCTCCCCAGTAGTTTTATAAGAGGCTCCGTATTACGCGATTTATTAATTACTGCTGTATGAAGAAAACGTCTGATTATTTCTATAGGAACAAATACTTTGAATGCTAAAATATACTTTGTGATCCCATATACACTCCCACCAAAAATTGAATCGGATGCCCAAATAGTAAATGATCACCAAATTTTAACGAACTATAATAGCAAAAATGGTGTTAGCAAAATCATGTCGTCCCAGAAGTTTAGGTTAGATTAGGATAAAACTCCGACAATACAGTCAATAATTTTGAATTAAAAAAGGTATTAAATTTTGGTAACTTACTACTACTACTTACTAATTTTGGAACTAAAAAGATTTTTGAGCATCATATTTATTATATTTGGTAATCAATTAAATTAAACATAAGCCTATTTCTATTAGACCCTGGACACAGAAATGGACATGGAAGACATCGGAAAAGTACCTACAGACCGCACTGAGATAAGACCCGTGGTACACACGGTGAAGAGAAAGAGACAAGACTCGCCGCCGCCGACCGCTACTAACTGGAGAGACGCACTCGGACCGCCGCCACCTTTTGGTACCACCAAGGTATTATAAGTATTCTGCCTGCGCTCCGCCGTTTCACCTGGGTAGTGATGAAAAACGGTGATGATGTTTATCATAAACCTATGTTCGTCCCTTGATATTCGGTTATATTTGTATAAAATTTCATATAAATTGTTTCAGCCGTTTAGTCCTGAAAAGGTTACAAACAGACTGAGAGTTACTTTCGTTCTTATAATATTATTAAGTAAGGATTGGCGCAGTAATGCGCCGGCTATATGGTGCCATTCCTCGCTGTGTTGTGCAAGATCATGCCAACTTGGCATTGCCAAGCATTGACATCCAGTTCTCTCAGATCGTTTTCAACCTCTACTTTCTGTATTTCGGATGACCGACGAGTCCGACATCTCGGCAGTCCTGGGTAAAATATTTTTACGGTGTGAATCCTGGCCCGCGTTGGGGATCACGGCATAAAGCTATGTTTAGATTGCGGGGAGCTTAATTTGTCAATTTGAAAGAAAAAACATAGAAGCGATAGGCTTCTATGTTTATCTAGTATTTATCCAATAATTCGTTTTCTTTTTAACCAACTTCAAAAATGAGGTTTTGAATACGGTTGTATTTTTAATGTTTGTTACGTCATAACTTCATCATTTATGAACCGATTTGGATTTTTTACTTGATTTTTATTTAATTGAAAGGATATGTTTTCAGAATAGAAATTTAATTAAAATCGGTTCAATAGCTTGGTTTTCAAACAAAATAACTGGAAAAAAATGTCATCAAAATAAACGATATTACGTTATTTTGTCGTTGTTTTAGCGTTTTAAGTTACAATAAGTAATTATAGTTGTATAATGGCAGCAGGCAATATACCAATATTATTGTTTTGCAGGAAGAAAGAAGGAAATGGATATTGTTCCAAAAGAAAAAATGGATGTGGCAAATGGAGCAACGTGGCACGAGAAACCAGAGCAAACGTGGTACGTTTTACAACATAGTTCCCCTTATCATTTCCAGTATAAAACAAACAAAACAAAATTTAAAATTGTGTTCCAACATTCGAGTTAAAGCAAGTTGAACCCTAGACCTAAGACAGTCCAACACATTATACGCTGACCAAAAACCTCAATATTTTTTGGTTTTCCGTTCGTAAGTCGGAACGCTTGCACATTCATTACCGCTTGTACTTGTTATTGTAGGCAAAACGGACCAGGACTCTGCAATGCTGCCGTCTAGGAATGTCGGTCCGACAAATACTCTGGGAGGCTTCATCAGACGCGCGCAGAGAACCCTGCTCAACTCTACCTGGCAAATCTTACAGGTCAGTTAATTCTTACTAGCAGGAAAGCGTTCGTGCAAGCATGACTTCAACTTAACGTCTCCGACCAATAACTAAGATATTCTCTGGCAGCGGTGTAACCACAACTGCTACCCAAGCGTGGAAAGTAGATAAACCATTTGTATCCACTTTGTTATGTTGGTTATCAATGTCAGTACATAATTTAATTGCTCTGAGAGGTGGATAAAACGGTGGAAAGGCTACTTGTGTTTCATGCTAACCCGGCTGCGGTTATCGAATCAGCTTTTGAACCCAAATACGACGAACGGAAATCGAGAAATGGTGGAAGTGGAACCATATTTTGAACTTCAGAGAATCTCTTCTACTTTAAACTCCACAACGCTGTGATCTCAAACGAATCCTTTTGCTTTTAAAAATACAATTATGCCCTTTGCTCCTATCTTTTGTCGTTATTGATTCTCTCTGATTTAAAATAAACAATATACCGTATCCTTTGTAATTTAGGTTGCAGAAACAGCCGAACCAGGGCTGTTCAGACTCTGGGCGTTAATAGGCTCCGATCTCCATCAAATCAAGCTGACGGTCCCGCGGATATTCTACGTGAACCAGCGTACGGCTCGCGCCAGTGACTCGGGCGAGTACTGGCGCAAGTGCTCGCGCGTGTTGCCGCGAGCTCATCCCGCGCACAACCTGTACCAATACACCGTGCCCGAGCATCTTTATAGAGAGCATCAAGAGTAAATATTGACATCAGTCTTCTATGTTGACTATGTCATTAATATTATACGTGAACCAGTGCACAGCACGCAACAGCGGCTTGAGAACAATTAGACATGTATTATTTGTCCCTGGGTGCTGTTTTTACGGAGTTATTTACTTTAATATAATATATATTGTATGGCTTATTGCATATTACCTGGGTCCCACAGTTTCACCCGCGTAGACATGAAAAACGATGATCATAGTCATGAATGTAGCCTATGTCTGTCGCCAGTTTCTCAGATATCTCTGTATCAAATTTCATAACGATTGGTTTAGCGGTTTGGTCGTGAAACGGTAACAAATAGAAAAACAGACAAAGCGTTTATCGCTTTTATAATATTATTTATAGGATAGGATACCTGGCATTACGACTTTTGATATTGATTATCAGCCAATCAGAAGGGCTAAGCATAGAACTGGAGCGTGATTGGCCATCACTGCGTCCCTCTCTTTTTGTATACAACTAGAGGATTTACAAAACAGAGAAAGGAAACTTATAGTTCTGAAAGTTTGAGATAGAAAGTTCTTCGCATAGGTGGATGAACATGTAACTGAACTTGATCTATTCTAATTTTTCACTAATATAATTTAAAAAGTATGGTTATAGTCTAGTAAAAATAAGATTTGTGACAACATAAAAGACAACTAAGTATATTGTTATTTATATGAATGTACTGGTGTATACATTTGACACAATTTCATAATGATATTATAAAAGCTAATTTTGTTACCTTTACACGCTCAAACGGCTGAACCGATCATTATGAAAATTAGTATAGAGATAGCTTTGGGCCTGGAGACGGACATAAGCTACTTATCATCATCATAATCATCACCGTTTTTCATAACTACGCGAGTGAAACTGCGGAATCAGCTAGTTTATAAATCGGGGATTATTGTTGATCTATGATTTTTAGCTATTTTCCTATCATAATTTCAAAGAATACCCCAGTTGCAAATACTGTGATCAGCTCCATACAGACGGATTTATTTTTACTAGACTATTATTGTTTCTTTTCATGCAGCAATTGAGCGACATATCTAGGTGAGATTTTTGAATAGCATACGAAATATTGCTAAGTATCAAATAAAAAGGTAAAACCTAACTAAATCGACACGTAAACATAAAATAAATTGATATCGTATTGCCTGTAAAAAATAATGTATCAATTGAATCCGGTCAGAGACTTCCGCCGCTGAAGTAATCAAAGGTCTTTTTTTAATTCACGTGTATTTTTCTCAGAGAGTTGATGGGCGAATTGTCGGCTCCAGAAATCGAAGGAATCTATGAGACGCAGATGAGCTTAGAGTTCAGAGTTCTAGTACAACTGGGATGCGTATGCGCAGTGGACCAGAACGAAGCCTCAAGGTAAGTTACTATAAATAACTAGAAATTTCGAAGCAACGGTAGCTCAGTTGGTTGTGCCTTAAAATTCCATATCTGGGGCGCAAGTACGAGTCCCAACAGCTTTCGGTTTTTACCCCCGACCAAAAAAAGGTGTGTTTTAAGTTTGACGTATGTACTGTGTGTCTGTCTGTGGCATCGTAGCTCTCAAACGGATGGGCCGAAGGATTTGATCTAAACTTGTTGGTAAAGGATAACCTCTGGGAGAGGAGGAAATACAAAAAAGCCTTGGTATGTGCATATTTTTTACCCGACTACGCAAGAAAGAGAGTTATGTTTTGCGGCTGTGTGTAGGTTTGTATGATGTGGGTATATATATGTGTATGTATGTGGGTATAAATGCGTTGAGTGAAAAAAAATATCAGCAATATTTATGTTCTGGATTACCTTCTACAGCCTGAACGGCTTGATCGATTTTGATGTGCGATTTTAATCGCGTTAAAGTCGTTTACGTCCTTCATAGGTTATATTTTTATAATAATAATACCACAACTAACGTAAAAAAAAAATTTTTTCCCTAATTTCCAATGAACTCTCTCTTAATAAATTACTGATTTTACAAGAATTATTCTAAATAATGCTCATTTAAATATACGTTAACGTTAACTTTGTGCATACTTTCTCGCGAAGACGTGTTATTATATCAAGGATATCTCAAGCGTAATTTACACTACAATAATTACTCTTATGCAGTCGGGTATTTTGTTTATCTTTTAGGGCTAATTTTTCAATCCTCAGATAAAAGTATCTGTCAGATAAATTTTAGCTCTGTCCTTTTATTTCATTTGCCCTTAATCATATTTAGATGCTCCCTTGAGTGGTTTTAGTTTTCTTGACTTTGTAGTGTTGATTTTCTTGTACGATGTCAATAAAGTGTTTTGTATTGTTTTATACTAATATTTATTTGTATATCTTTCAGAATAATACGTTTTGGTTCAAATAACATGGACACTTTCACTCTGAGCCAGCTGCATTACAAAAGTGTCTCTATGCAACCTTATTTGGAAAAACAGGTACACTAATGCACGACGAATACTAAGTAAAAGATTGCGAGTGCCCAATCATATACATGAATTTTATTTACTAAGAATAATAGTGTTAATGGATAATAAACGAAAATGTAATACTTAGAAGTATGTAATCTCTATATATATAAAAATCAATTGCTGTTCGTTTGTCTCGCTAAAACTCTAGAACGGCTGGGCCGATTTAGATGATTTTGGTTTTGAAATGTTTTTCGTAGTCCAGGGAAAGTTTAAACGTTGAGAAAATATCGGGTCCACTCATTGATAGGTGATACGAAGTACGGGTCATTTAGTAGAAAAATATTTTTTAACTTCCGGGATATAAACATTTAAAGTTTTAGATGGAAAATGCACTGTCCTTTTCTCGCAAAACGACACTTTCTTTGCTATGGTGTGTTTTCTGGCTAACATGAAATTGAAATGCTTGTAACTTTTTTATTTTGTAAGATATTTTAAATTTATTTATGTAGAACATATCTATTTGTTGTTAGATTTTATATGAGCAAATAAAAAAATGCGTATTCTCTATTGCGACAACTTTATTTTTCTCTATGTCCACTCAGGGCGGTGTATCTCCTCTCAAACATGTGTTCCTCTATCAACACTCAGCGGCGGGTTCCAGTCGCAGCATGTGGGCCCTCATACTGGGCCCCACGAAGAAGGGATACATATTTGTACTGGACACAGTCAAGACCAACCAAGTGCCTAATATGAATACCCTGTATATCGCTGAGAGGACTGCCAAGTGAGTTTAGTAGAAAATCTTTTGCTTAGTACAAAAGTTTAACTTTCTGGATCTTTCTGGGTTCAATGAAGAGAGGATTATGAATGTGTGTTGTATATGGCCAAAATTATCACGCTTTTAGATCGAAAGTGAGCCAAATAGGTCGTAATCGAAATTATATTGAAACAAGCTAGGTGGCTATAAATTTACAAACAAACCTACATATATTGACCCATCCATTTGGCTTCTTGCGAATTACTTAGTAAAATAAACAAGTAAATAGAAACACAAAATACCCATTTGATCAATAAATTATTTGTATCGTGTTGTAAAAAAATAATAATAGCAGAACACATTTTTAAAGAACATTAATGTTTAATTTATATTCAAATACTTATCCCAGGATCAACGTTGGCACGGACGAGGCAGCTCTCCCCGGACCAGAACTCACTTGGGAAGTGGTAGTGGAAACCGAAGCGAGGACTATATACCGTCTCATACAGCGAGCACTAGCGCGGTACAGCGACGAGCGCTGCGGACCGACGGCTGTGGTGCTGCAGTCTGCGCTCTCACCTGCCGCGCTCTGCGCGCTCATGCCGGGTAACTAACTAGGGAATCAGGGAGTAGGGTGCCAGGGAGTTAGGTTCCCAATACAGTTGGCTCTAGCGCGGTACACCGAGTTCTAGCGAAGTATAGCGAGCTCAAGCGTAGTACAAAAACGCCCATAGGAAATCGAAATGCATAGTGCCAAAATGTATATTCAATCTGAGATATTGTTAAATATTAAACAATATTGGTTTATTTTTATTTGATTTTGATTTATTTTATAGTTTCTTTATATGGTGTCTGGGGAGTTTCTTTGTAATGGTGTGGTGTCTATATATACACTACATTTATATTATCCCTTTATTTTAATTTATACACGGGCTAGACCGTGTTTATTGGGGATATTGGGGATAATTATTATTACTTTATTTATTTGATTTCTTAATTTTTAAGTTTTTTTACAGTAAATGTATATAAAACATAAATAGCATATAAAAACTCAAACTCAATTATTATGACTCTATATTCATTATAAATCTCGGGTCGCAGCCCGGTCCTTTGATCGGCATCAGTGAAGCCGAAGCCAACACTGAGAGGCCCTTTACATGAAATAAAAAAAAAAACAGATTTTTGGTATGGGGATAGATGATGGAACTATTGTACAATATGGAATTTAACAAATATGGATTATTGAGATGAAGTGATTATGACCTAAAAACTAGTTTATTGGCTGATGCTCCTCCCACACAGTGAAAAATTATTATTATCTCATTCAAATCTTAAATGTAAGTTTTTTACAATAAAAAATAAAATAAAAAATATTATAAAAAACTTCCCTGTCCGCTTCACATCGGAAGTTGGTGGTGAATCTTATGTAAAAAAAACTTAAACCTTGAAAAACTTAAAAACTTAAAACTTAAATCTTGTGTAAAAAAAACTTAAACCTAGGCTGCCATCGGCAGCGGGGCATGGTTCGAACTACCGAATTATAGGGACTACAGACTGAGCAACCTCCTGACAATACGTGCCGTGTCTAGGATGACTGCCTTTTGTATCTGACCCTTGACCCAACCTTCTAACGAGATCCTCTTGGGTTGTTATTATTATTGGAATGTTTCGCAGGTTTGACGGACTTCCCTCTAGTGCCCGTACACGTGAGAGACGTGGAGACGCTGTACAGCACGCTGGAGTGGCAGAGGATTGGGGCGCGTGCGATTGTACGACACTACCTCAACGTAGACTCGCTTCTAAACAACATGATAGAACATTGCAGGTAATGCACACTTGATTAGAAAAGGCCAACACACTCAATTGAATATATATATATATATATTATCAGCCCTGTTTGTACACAACGTCCCACTGCTGGGAACGGGCCATCTTCTCATTGTGAGAAGGGTTAGGCCATAGTCTGCCACGCTGGCCAAGTGCGGGTTGGCAGACTTCACACATCTTCAAGATCATTGAGAACTCTCAGACATGTAGGTTTCCTCACGATATTTTCCTTCACCGTTTGAAGTTGGCGGCAATCAACAATACGCACATAACATCGAAAGACAGAGGTGCGTGCCGTGGGATTCGAACCCAGGACCTGCGGATCGCAAGTCAGACGGTCTCACCACTAGGCTGCCGGAAACTTCTATTCTCAATTGAATAGCGCTAGATTAAATTAATCATAGACTATATTTTAATGCCAGTCTCGCCGGGAGACGAGCGCTGATTGCAACTAGCACATTGCTGAGGATATTGTGACCAAAAATTTACTTATTTAAAAGTCAGTAATTCGACTATCGTCCGTCTCGCTCGCGCATACCCACATTTTTGAAAATATAAAATGATTGAATGAATTTATAAAAAAAATCGTCGTTTGTAAAACTAGAAAACAACATCACAAATATTTGTCAAAAATTTCAATTTGATCCAAGTTAACTTTCATACATAAAAAATCATTTTTGCGTTAATAATTTCTAATAATGATTTTTACGTATGAAAACTAACTTGGATCAAATTGAAATTTTGTCGAATATTTGTGATGTTGTTGTCTAGTTTTACAAACGACGATTTTTTATAAAGTTCATGCAGTCATTTTATATCGTCAAAAATGTGGGTATGCGCAAGCAAGACGGACGATGGTTAATCTTAATTTGTTCCTCATTTAAGAACGTTTGTTTTTGTGTTTTTTTGCCACAGTTAAATATATATGTTATAACTATGTCTATACGTTTTTGTGTCGACAGATACTATCACCTGCCCCTAGGCAACATGCCCCCCGATCCGACTCTGTCCGCTGCCGACGTGTTTTTTGCGCGACAGCTGCTTAAACACAACTTCGTACTGTGGTGCTCTCCGCTGGAGCGGCCCGACCTCGGCGGGAGGGAGACAGACGATAACAGGTTTCATTTTACTGAAATGACAAAATATCTTTTTGTTTTCGTAATGTTTTCAGAAAAGGCAACTTTACAAATATCAGACAAAAGATTTTCTTTAGGACATTTAATAGCGGAAAAAATGTATTAAAAAAAAGCTTTTATCCCGATTATAGATAAAAAAATAATAAGAATATATATATATTTAATGGTCCATTACTAACCTGTAAAAGTTAGTGACCAATTGGAGACTTTCATTAACGATTGTTCTTTTTTTTATAGCTCACAATGAATTCTAATTTGCGATGATAAGAAAAGGTATGGTCGTGGATGAACCATTTCGAAGATTGCGCAAAGATATTTTTTTGAGGAATCTGTAATCAATCATCGTCATCATAATGCCCTGATTAATCACAATTGAAACAAGCAAACCCTATTTGCTTTCGAATGCAGTCGCAATAAAACGGCTGATGCCAAATGAGCGTATTTTTTTGAGTTATGATTCGCGTAATTTACGCTGCATTCGGTTTCATACCACATTCGGTTTCATTCGTATTTGTACCACATCCCGCGGCGACGCATTTCAATTGAATCATGACACGACTGAAAAAAGGCGACTCACGGCTCAAAAAATTACGCTCGCTTGAACTCACCCTAAAGTAGATCATAGATACTTTGGCTACGTCATAGTACCTGGTACCGTAGGAGAGAGCATAGCTACTATGGCGGCGAAACAGTAAAAAAAACTGGTTACAGTGTATTTTCTGGTATTTTGTCAGTTGAGGAAACAAGGTATTGATAATTTTTTTTTTCTTTAGGCTAGTGAGTGAAGTAGAAGAGATGTCGGGATGCACTCACAACGCTCCGGGCGCTTATGACAGCGTTTGTGTGCACATAGAGAGCGACGCGTTGGCTGTATGTGCGTTATTGCAAGCGCCCATGATATTACAGGTAAAAAAACACAGGTAGGTGGTAGGTTGTAGGTATTACAATTAAAAAAATATTTGAAAAGCGATATATGTGGTCTGCCGATTTTTTGGTGGCTTATATAATAATATGGCTTATATTTACTTGACACAGACAATTCGATTATCGAAATAACAAACACATCAAATGGAAAAACTTTTTCAAAATAGTAACCAGTGAACAGCATTTTTTTTTATTACCCAGACTAATAGATGTTTTAATTTTTGTTATTGTAGATGGAAGGAACTAGTGCTGCCACTTCGTTCGGAGCACAGCACGCGAACATACAGGATGTTATGGCGAATACAGGTGAGAATTTGTTTGAAGCGATGAGAGGTTTTTATTTTTAATTCTTAGTCGCTAACTCACGAATCGTTGATCTACGATTAATCCAAATTCTTTTATTATACAAAACATGGGTCCAGCAAGATTTAATACAATGTTTTTGCTTTTAAGTTAATCCGCCATGCTTTAACCTATGTATATGTTATGCTGAGTTGAAATCGGCTTTTGACAAAAGCAATAATTATATTTAATTTTGTTATTAACCCCCGACCCAAAAAGAGGGGTTGTATAATTTTGACGTGTGTATCTGTATATCTGTGTGTGGTATCATAGCTCTCAAACGGATAGATCGATTTTGATCTAGTTTTTTTTTGTTGAAAGAGGACTCGATCGTGAATGTTCTTAGCTAATTTTCATTTTCAATCGGTTCAGCTATTTTTTTATGTCGGTGTTTATTTAGTTTTCGATATCTACTTTTTTTTAATACATTATAGATCTACGATTGACCACCAACTCGCCTGATGTTAAGCGACGGTGTGGCCGAGGATGGAGCTCGTCGATCTAGAAGATATCTATTCACTCTAGCCTTGAAAATTCCAAGATTGTAGGTCTCAGGAAACAGAGATGGCGGCAAAGAATTCCATTCTTGATATGCTTCTTTTTTTTATATGTATTTGTCATTGTAGTTGTTTTTGTCACAAAATAAAAATGTGTCTATGTATGGGCGTAGAAGAAAGAAAGGGGGGGGGGGGGGGGGGGGGAATATGTGGAATGAGATCTTACATTCAATATTTTACTGGGCATATTATTATTGTTCATTGTTCACAGGTCCAAACGCGTTGGTGAACTATGATGAGACCGCGCAGTGCAGCGCGGCGTTCAAGATCCTGCGCACGATGATAGCGGGGTGGCTGCGTGACGTCACACAGTACCGTTACGTCGTGGCTGACCTACAGATATCGCACTTTTACAGGTATCATGAGATAGGTGTGGGTGTGTGTGTCTATGTGTGTGTGTGTTATCAGTGATGACATAACCCTGAAACGTAGTCACTCACCCCTTATAAGGAACCTCAAAGTCACGCAACGAGCTATGGAGAGGGCTATGCTCGGGGTCGCTGCAAGATCGTATCAGAAACGAAGAGATCCGTAGATTTACAAAAATCACTGATATATCTTTTACGGCGAGTTTACGCAAACTTTCTCACAAACAAGTAATCGTTTAAAAACAAAAAAAACGATTTCGAAATCTGCAATTCGTTTATGGATGACATATTTTTCCAGTTATTTTCTTATAAAAGCATGGTCCAGCTGTCTTCGAGGAATCGGGGAACATACATAAAAAAAAAGATTCCGACAAATTGAGAACCTCCCCCTTATTGGAAGTCGGTTAAAAATGTACACTCAACGGCGTATTAAGCATAACGAAATCGTAAGTTGAACTGCAAAAAACCTGTTTTTTTTTTCTTATTGAAAGTTCACAAACAGTCTTATGCAAGAAAACTTATACAATAATATTACCTAGGAGCTAAAAACATGCATTATGCATAAGTCCTCAACAGTGAACCTAACTTACATAGAAAAACATTTAAATTTACCTACAATTAGTGTTCCGCAGTCCTTTAGATATTTTGGTTTTTCCTTTAATGTAGATACTTGTTGCAGATGGCTGAAGACTCCCACGTCCCTGCTATACGACCCGGCGCTGCGGCGCACTCTCTACAACCTGATGAAGAAGCTGTTCCTTATGCTGGTAGCCGAGTTCAAGCGGCTTGGATCGCACATCGTCTACGCGGACTTCAACAAGATACTGCTCGCCACCAAGAAGAACAACGTTTTGGACGCGATCGGTAAGAATAATTGGCCAAATGCATGTCGGGTCACGCGCAGGGTTCAGTAATTGCACTTCGCTGTAGGGCCGAATAGTTCTCGAGTGGAGACCACGTACTGGTAAGCGCAGCGTAGGAAGACCAGCCACGAGATGGACATAGCACCTCATACAAGTGACGGGAAGATGCTGGTTGGAAGTCGCTTCCAACCGGTTTTTTTTAATCCATGGGGAAGGCCTATGTCTAATTGTCCAGCATTGGACTTCTTGTGGCTGAGATGATGATGATGACTTCACTATTTGGGAACAGGGCTATTTGATTGATACTATGAACATATTGATTGAGCACGAAATTAACGCGGTGACATTAGAGTTTAAATCAAAATCTTTAAGTTCGTCAGTTGGTATATGAAGTATCGGTCTATCCAGGACACTTTGTTCGTGAATTTTGTTTTAGACTTTGCGTCCATGTGATAATAATGACATTGCTCACCACACATTTTATGAGTTGGTAAACGCATGTTAAAATCTTATTCACTGAATAATAACTTGTCACATTTTGTCAGACGGGAACTGTCACGCGCGAATACGGAACAAAACACTGTTTAACTAAAATACGCTTATGGAGCGTATATAAGACGGTTCCTTGTTAACTGTACTTAGCTCTGATGGATATATTTTTAATTTCGTCATATGCTACTGTCGTGGAAATGCAACACCAACCATTAGCTGGCAGAGGGAGGGTTAATCCTCCAAATCATCGTCTATAACTTACCATTTTCCGCAGGCTATGTGGAGTTCGTAGTACAAAGCATCAGGAATAAGGAGTTGTTCCATGGTATCGACATCCAATACAAGAAGTGCTGGCCGTACTTGCTCTGGCTGGACGAGGCTAACTACGCAGGAATTCAGGTTTGCTTTTTATTTTTTATTTAATTTTTATCTCCACATACATCAGGGTCCGTGACCTTTGTCATAATTACAAACTATTGTTTACTAATTATCGTTACGGGAAATAATTTTATTTTAATTTAAGTACTTATTACTATGTTGCGTGCATACCACGAGCAAACCAGCGACCCGCAAGCAGCACCCGATCACGAGTATGACGCATGTGCCAGCCATCGCCCTCCTCAACCATATGTTAGGGAAGAGGGCGACCCGCCACACGACGCCGCCGCAAGAAGGAGCCTTCGATGGTGAACATAATGAAGAGTTGTGTGCACACAACTCTTATTTCTAACTACTGAAATACAAGTATTTCTGTGAATGCAGTCACTGGTAGAGCCCGGTTTTAGACGGGGTTTCCAGATTATCTGTTTGCCCTCGGTTGATCGGACTCTATCAGCGACTGCACTCACATCGTCTAATTACATTAATACAAATCTGTCGCCTACTCTCGGCCCAGGGCCTCCATCACCGCCGCGTTCCGATCTTTAATGGCCATCCTTAAGGTTAGTTCGTACATACCCTGCAGGTCATGTCCAGTTTGTGGTGTGAAGCGTCAGGAAAAGGGGTTGTTCCCCGGTATCGACACCATTCGATAACCATTTTTCAAACTTAGGTATATTTAACACCCCTAGACACAAATTTAGGCACCAAATTGTTCAGTTGTTAACTCAGAATGTTATGTAATAAATTAATTAAACTTATCCAGCTATAGTACCTATTATGCTATCATAATATAACTTAGGTATTCGTATCAATAATTTAAGTGATTAGTGAGTGTTTATGTATGTAAGTGTAAATATAAAAATATGTATATATAATATTACTTACTTATATGTCTGTACTTATATTTTCATCGATGATAACTTTAGTTTAACTTTATATCCGCCCATTTCATTAGAAATTATTAAGATAGACCTATTAATGGCTAATTTTATTAATTAAGTATTTTGTTCCAAAAATGTAAATAAGCTGTTGGTCTTAAATAAATAAATAAATAAATAGACATCCTACATGAGAAGTGCTGTCCTAACTAACTCTGGCTGAATGAGGCTAACCACGCAGGAATTTAGGATAGTTGGTACATTCCCTGCGCAGGTTACGTACAGTTTGTGATGTAAAGCGTCAGGAACAAGGAGTTATTGTACGGTATCGACATCCAATACAAGAAGTGCTGACCGCACTCACTCTGACTGGGCGAGGGTAACTTCGCAGGAATTCATGTTAGTTGGTAAATTCCCTACAGGATACGTACAGTTTGTGGTGCTAAACGTTAGAAACCAGGAGTTATTCCACGGTATAGACATCCTATATAAGAAGTGTTGGCCGTACTTGTTCTGGCTGGACGAGGGTAACTACTCCGAGATAGTTTATTTTCATATATGTCCTTGTCAAGGGTCAAAGTAGTAATTCATCTTTTATTTTCAGGGAAAACTGCCGGAAGGTTTGTCTGAAGTCGGATCATCGCAACTGCCAGCCGCTTCCGAAGAAACCGCTGACGATGATGTGAGTATATGTATTTGTAATTTGTTGTGATGCAGAAACAAGATTTTATATATCTTAATATAGTTCCGTTAGAATTGACTAGATGTGTTAATTAGCAGTTACCTATATATAAACCGAATTCAGAAATAACAAATATAATTTCCCGGAAAACGAAATATAGGTATATAAGTATTTACTATGGAAACTAACGTGGTTTTCACACATTTTTAAATAAAAACTACGGGTCACTCACGTCTGTTTTAAGCCGAATTATCCGACTATAGTTACAACCGCATTCGGTGGCATATAACTATTTTTCGGAAAGACACTTTACCAAAATCCCGAAAGCTCACTAGACAACTCGTTTGAGAACCAAATCTTAATAACACGAAACTTTCTGTACATACGATACATACACAACAGAAACCTAACGAACACGTAGTTCACGCTATCATCTAGTTAGTAATTTGATATAACAGGAGTTTTACCGGGAACGTCATAGAAACATGTCGTTTTATTTTATTTTGCCAAATATGTATTATTTTGAATTTTAATACTGTAAAAATCATCATCATCATCTCAGCCATAAGAAGTCCACTGCTGGCATAGCGTCTTCCCGCCACTTGTATGAGGTCATCTGTCCATCTTGTGGCTGGTCTTCATACGCTACGCTTGCCGGTACGTGGTACTGTAAAAATGGTGGTGCTTTATTCACTAAGTGTTTGGTCAAGTGCGTAAGTGTGGTCAAGTGAAATAAAGCGACGAAACGTCTCTTTTCACTTTACTAAAACACAACTCTTAATATGAAAAAGATGTATATGTGACTTTTTATCTGTCCGGGCGTATAGGCCCGGCCCGCGAGCTATGTTTCCCTGACATGGACTCTAGAACATTTATAACTTGACAAGGAGACTAACTATTCAAGAAATTTGAAAAACATTACTTGACACTGGCAAATGTTTTATGCGGGTTGCAGACCAAAAACTAAGCTATTTCGAAGCTAAACTAGCCAGCTGAGCTAAGATAAACTAAAAATATGTCCCGTGGACACCAAGAACTATAAGCGAATACTCAGCCAGTGTGCAAAGGATGGGCGAATGGGGTGCAGGGATGGCGAGAGGGGCTTAGCGTAGCTCATGTAGCTGCGCATCGGCATACACAACTAACTTAGCTTCGCATATTTTAGTTAGCTCACATATCTTAGTTTGCAGTCTGCACACAAGTATGAAAAACTGCGTCAGCTATGCGAGCTAAGCTAAACTAACTTAGCTTAGCTCTTGGTCTGCAACCCACATTAAGCGGGTCCAATTCCAATAAAAAAAAAACTTGACGTAATGTACACACAGGAGGGCTCAATAACCATGCACTGGAACTTGGCAAACTTCCTCCCGAGTGCGGTCCGTAACGAGTTCGCGGTGGCGGTGGCTGGCTTCCTGAGCGCCGCGTACTCCGAGCCGCAACAACTGCCCGCGTTACTTAGCGGAGAGATCTCTCAGAAACTGTTCCAGTGAGTCACGCTAGCATAACACAACTAAATAGAAAATTGGCGGTAGGCTGTCTGCTGCAACATTAGATGTACAAGTATAAGTTTAGAAAACTCAATAACCCCTGACAATAAAAAACGGCTGAACCGATTTTGATGAAACATAGCTAAGAACACTATGAAATCCTCTTTCAAACGAAAAACTAGATCGAAATCGGTCCATCCGTTTGAGAGCTACAATGCCACAGACAGACAGATATACACGTAAAATTTATAACACCCCTCTTTTTGTGTCGGGGGTTATAAAGATATACAACGACAGACGTGCTGTGTCACCAAATAATTAGTAAACAAATTGTACTTATCAAATAAATATATTTTTTCCTGAATTTAGCAATGAAAAATTATGTTAAAATTGTTAAATGTAAGTAAAAAAACGTTTAAACTGTAGTTTTAATTCAAACTTTTCAACTAATCCTGATAATTTGGTTTTACTTTTGAACTAAAATATATGATAAACTAATATTTGTGACATTAAATTAATTAAATTAACATATAAATGTGTGTGACATACAGACGTCAACTTGTGCATAATAAATATCGGAGGACATTTCACACAACACCATCTAGCCCCAAACTAAGCAAAGCTTGTACTATGGGAACCAGATGGCAGAGAGAATACATAAATACTTTTTAAAATATATACATAAGATCCATATAAACACCCAGACACAGAACAAACATCTATGCTCAGCAGAATTTTTTTGCGCTGGATGGGGATCGAACCCACAACCAACAGCTCAAAAGTATGTGTAGATTTAAATACTAACAATGAAAATACTTGCATGCTATGTTAGCGAAAACAGAGGGCCTTGGTATTTAATATTTTAAGATAACAATTTACTGTTTCACCTGTCTTACAAGAAATAAATGAATTTGAATTTCAGACAAGCAACCACTAAGTCATAAGGCCTGTCAAATATGTATGAGTGATTAGCGCGCTGTTGTACGGAGTGTCCGACATGTGATAATATGTACAGGGCGACAGAGAAAATCTACAGCCGCATGCCGAGCCTGCGTCGCGCCGACATCGGCTCGCAGCCGGGGCTCCGGTCGGACGCGCTCGCCGGTGACGTCACGCCCGCGTTACTCTACGTAAACGCAGTATGCAAGGTGCTCTCGCTGCACGCTGCGCTCGACGACCAGGTACATACGTACTTACTGCACTTTTGTTATAAAAACCACCAAAGTACAAAAGTAACCGATTTTAATAAAATTTATATGGGACCATCTCTGAGGTACCTACCAAACAAAAAATGGATCATCAAAAACAATTCATAAATGGCGGAGTAATCGCTGAACATAAAAAAAGAAACATCAGTCGAATTGAGAACCTCCTTCTTTTTGGAAGTCTGTTAAAAAAAAAAACTCAAGAGTAAGAGTGTAATAATTTTGTACATCTCCTCCCCACCCCTCCCCCAGGTGACGTTACTCCGTCGCAACCTGCTCCGGCTGATAGGCGTGGGCGAGTTCAGCAGCTCGGCGGAATGGAGGGACCCGTGCGCCAGCTGCGTGCTTTGTGAGGTCATCTGCAAGGTCTGCAACCACTGCCGCGACGTGGACCTCTGCCGAGACCCCGCGACCAAGAATACCGACGATGGGTGACCATTTAATTTTTTTGATTGAATTCTTGCAATCTGTTCCATGTGAACATTCAGCGGTTAAGAATTTATTAGGGTGTCTTGGAGGGCAGTCAATCCAGCGACGTACGCTCTTTGTGTGTTATATTCCCTATAGATCTCTAGGGGACTTTCGGGTAACGATTTAACATTATTTATTTATTGCAATGAAAACAGTATTTTTCCTGAGATACCATATCTTAGTAAAATATTATTATTTATTTATTTAATGCTTTTCGGAAAACAAACAGCTGGTGATACACAAAGTAGGTAAATGGATATTGTACATACAAAAAAGCTTACTTAAAATTACTTGTTTTTGCTTATAGGACAATAAAATAAATTTTAAGCTCCTAACCAAAGTGAGA
Source organism: Lycia hirtaria (assembly GCA_947563715.1). Classification (NCBI taxonomy): domain Eukaryota; kingdom Metazoa; phylum Arthropoda; class Insecta; order Lepidoptera; family Geometridae; genus Lycia; species Lycia hirtaria. Next base: position 11,888,926 of record OX387385.1, read on the forward strand.
AATATAGAATGGTACTTAAAAAACAGAATAGGTATCAAGAAGCTTATTATAGAACCCCTAAGAGTCCCCCCCCTAAAAGAATTATGAAAGAAATAAAAAATAAAGAAAGCCAAAAAAGGTGATGGGGATTTGACCGTGGCTTCTTTTACTTGACTTTGACTCTATTGACAAAAATAGAAGAAAAATAATCGGCCAAGTGCGAGTCGGACTCGCGCACGAAGGGTTCCGTACTATCATCTATAATACTACAAAGTTTAGTTCTGTTTATAAAATAACGAGAAATCAACGAAATTCCAAGTAGTAAATTGCAAACTTATAGGTAGGTTTTCGATACACACCCGGGCAGCATGACGACGCTCGCGCGAATACGCGCGGTTATGGCTCGCTCCGTGATGTTACCTCCCCCGCTACCCGCGCGTTCGCGCCACCACCACACCGCGGCGCGGCGCTCGCACCGCGTTTAGATGCACGGATTATTTTCATTTTGTGAGTTTTTATGTATTAGATTAGGTATTTATTTTTATAGTTAATATATTTCTAAATATTTACTTACAAATATTCAAGTTTCTACCTGTTAATTAAGATCGAGTAAAAATTGCTTAAAAATTACGTTTGTTGTATGGGAGCCCCCTTTAATATTTAATTTATAGTTATTTAATTATTTATTTTGAAAGGTAATATACAAGTAAGTATTCTGTGAAAATTTGAAGCGTCTACCTGTTACCGTTTTTAATATTGAGCAAAAAAATACGAAAAAAACACGTTTATTGTATGGGGTCCCCCCTTAATATTTTTTTTTTTTTTGATTTTTAGTATTTGTTGTTATAGCGGCAACGGAAATACACCATTTGTGAAAATTTCAGCTTTCTAGCTATCACGGTTTATGAGATAAAGCCTGGAGACAGACAGACAGACAGACAGACAGACAGACAGCGAAGTCTTAGTAATAGGGTCCCGTTTTTACCCTTTGGGTACGAAACCCTAAAAAAATGAAGAAAAGAATTTCGTGTGCTCATAATAGGCCATCAATGTCATATGGTTAATTTTTGGCACTGTAAAAATTAATTTTCAATAGTGTCAGAGTGATGAGGATTACACCTTGAGCGACATCTTAAATCATCTGTAACAGATATAAAGGCCATGATGGTGACAGTAATTTTGTGCATACTTTCTGTCAAAAACGTAAGCGTAAGTTGCATTAGGAAAGTCACTTTTATGCAGTCGGGTATGTAGTTTCTTTTATCCCAAAATATATGTATTGTGGTTGCGTTGCAGACCGGTGTGCGTGTGCACGACATGCGACACGCCGTACGACACCCAGGAGCTGGAGTGGCGGTTGATAGAGATCATGAACAGACGAACCATGACCTACACACTGCAGGACCTCGTCTGCACTCGATGCCATCAAGTAAGTGATGGAGCCTTTACTTTAGAGCACATGTCGGACACTCCATGCAATAGCGCGCTAATCAATGACCCATACGCAAGTTGAAGTCTCTATAAAACACACACACACACATGTGTAATAAATAAATAAATAAAATGTATGAATATATGGTTATCGTTTGATTGCCCGTTACCGCCAGCTCGTGACGTCGTGTGATTTGATGCCCGCTAAAGGTAAAAAAATGTGTACAGAAAAACTGTCAATGGTTTTTTTTTGAATTTTCACCCTGTGATTGCAACTTTTCGAGATATATTGAAATATATATATGTAAAACACTTAAGTTTTTCATTTGGACCTGAGATTACCGTAGCTTTCAACCTAAAAATCATTGTGCTTTGTATGTAATTAACTAATAAAATAGTGCAGTTAAACGCTGTGAATCACGCATAAAGGAAAGTCAGTATAGGTACTCTGACGTCATCACAGGGCACTCTCAAAATAATCATACCTTAATTTTGTTCATCCATGCTAATAACTAAATGACTGGCCTTGTGGCTCAGTTGGTAGTGTGTTTACGTCTACCTGCTGAACTGAAAGGTCGTGGGTTCAATCCCCACCCAGGGCAAACATTTGTGTGATGAGCATGGATGTTTGTTCTGCGTCTGGGTGTTTCTATGTATCATATGAAGTATATATGTATTCTATCAGCCAGCTAGATGGTGTTGTGTGAAATGTCCACAAATATTTATTTATATTTTATTTAAATACTCTTCCCCAGGTAAAACGAGACAACTTAACAATAGTATGTGAATGTGCTGGAGAGTTTTCCCTCATGGTGCCGGCGCGCGATATCCACTCACAGCTGAATACCTTCAGAACGATCGCAGAGTATTACAGGATGCCGCTACTACTGGAACTCATAGACTTTAATCTCAGCAACATGTGATATTGTATTAAGTATTGTATAGTTTTAAGAAATAAAGTAATTTTGTACAGAAAGCTTGTTTATATAATACCATCAAAAGGCCAACCAATCATTACGATTTTTGGCACAGAAATACTCAAAAGAGAAGTTTTTAAACCCAAACATTAAATAAAACTGAATGTGTAAAACTGAACTTTCATATTTGTATTACAAATTGTTAACATTTGAAACATAAGTGAGCGTTGGTGTGGCTACTTGGACTAACAAAAAAAAAAGAATCATGTAAGTCTAGGAATAGAAATAAATTTCTTTCCTGTATAGATGAATAAATCCTTTTAGATTATTTTTACTGTTCAAACATTCATTCCAACAATCAATTGTTTCCTTACGCTAGTTACTTTAAGAAATTAGAAGCCAGAAAAATAAGAATTATAAATAATGTTTTTTTTTCTACTGTGTAATTTTTTTTCAGTTTTTTTTAGTTGGTAAGGGCTAACAGGTATACATTTTCTTACATATTAAATCAATCTGTAATCTGAAAAACGTCGAACAATACAAATTATGTTGTACTACCAGGATCCATGTACACTGGTATCTGTACACAACTATTTGTTAACTACGATTATCATGAATAAAGATCTTTTGAAATTGAATTGAATTGAGATCAATCTGTACTTAAGACTATGATCTGACCAAAACAACATGAATGGTCCTTGTAACATGAAATTTGATTTAGTAGTTCTGGCTTCCTTCTAAAGTGTAGAATACTAGTCACAGACGAAGTGGTAGTATGTAGTTTGGCTGGCCTTTTGTGTGATGAGCATGGATGTTTGTTCTGTGTCTGGGTGTTTCTATGTATCATGTATATATTTACAAAAAAAAGTATATACATATTCTATCAGCCATCTAGTTCCATAGTACAAGCTTTGCTTAATTTTGGCTATATGGTGTTGTGTGAAATGTCCACAATAATATTTATATTTATTTACAAAATTGGAATGCAGCTAGCAAAGAGAATACAATAAATGCAGCATCTGCAGCTAGGTACATATAATTTTGAAAAATGCAGTGCTGCTATGGATGTTTGGGCCCGTACCACAAGTATTCAAGCAGCCTTTTTTCAATATTTTGCTATTTTAACAGTTTAAAGCCCAAGACAAAGGTCAAATCAAAGTAATACTGAAAAAAGATTGCTGTTAAGATTATGGTAACCCACTGATCTAGGAAGATCAGTCAAGTTTTTCAACATATAGTTATAATACCTACCATTACTAAACCTATAATAGGATCCATTCAATGAAACACCTGAAATTGATTGGATAGCATTATATTAGGTACTATTATTAAGCATATTCACAAGTTAATTAAAAATAATAATGTTAATTCAATTAAAGAGTGCTTCTTTCATCATTTGGAGTCTGCCCCAAACCTTTTGCAACTTCACTTATGCATAGCCACTGCCCGTCAGCACCTTCCCGCCACAGGCTGACTTTATTGTCCCCTCCCGAAACAGCCAAGATATTTCCAGTGAGAGACCAGCTTACACTCCATACAACATCATCAAAAGTGTTGAGTATCTGTGGGGTCCAAGACACATTGTCATCACTGGTCCATATCACAACTCTCTTATCTTGAGAACAGCTGGCAATCATTGATCTTTGTAGGCCAAGAGATGGAGCCCATGCCACATCTCTCACCCAATCCATGTGCATTTCAAGCCTGTTTTCTTCAACCCATTGATCACCTTGTTCTCTCCAAATCTGAAAACAAAATTTCATTTATTGCCAGTTAACTAGTTTTTTTTTTTTGGGATAAAAGGGTTGGAGGGGTGGTGGGAGAGGTTTGGTCCTGGCAGCAGAGGTTCAGCGCTAATGGTATACACATTCCCTCTGCTGCCAGTGGGGAGTGGGGTGGTTTAGAAGAAGGGGGTTGCGTAGCCAGTTAACTAGTGAGACTATCTGGTTTATAGGTTGTAATATCTTATTCTTACCTTGATAAGGTTATCACATCCACCAGTGACTATTCTCTTAGGAGCATCTTTGTTGTTAAGAGGGTCCAAGTTCAAGTCTGCAGATATTGCTGGGCACCAGCTGATTGAGTTAACTCCGATAGCGTGCGCTCCCGGAATCTTCTTTACATCCCAGTTGCCGCTGTCTTGAGAGTAGGTTATGATAGAGATAGAGCCGTCAGAGCTGCAGCACGCTAGAATGAGCCCATATTCAGCTGGCGCCCATGCCACAGAGTTCACCGAACTCTCGTGGCCGGTGTATTCATACAATTTCGTCCATTCCCCGGATTCTTTCCAAATAATAACTTTCCTATCATACGAACACGAAGCCAGAAGATTTCCATACTTAGGGTGCGCCCATGCAATCTGCCACACTGGTCCGAAGTGACCCTTCAGATCAGCAGCCAGTGTTTGTGTACCGCTCTTGATGTCATATATTTTCACCGAGTTGTCTGATGAACAAGTGGCCAGTCTCAGTCCGTAATAGTCCAACTCGGCATCGTGTATCATATCTTCATGACCCGTGTCTATTGTATTTAGAACCGAAATCATTTTGGAAAATTATTGAAAAACGAAACACCACAGTAATCAGCCGCGATTTGATTTGAATTGTCAAAATTATTGGTTGACGTGACGTGGAATACAGTGTTGCTGTGGGAAAAAATAGTGAGAGTGAAACACGTGAGATATATTTTATTATTATTGCAACTTTGAGATATAAAAAAAAAACGCTATTATTTAAGCTCCATCCAGAATCCTCAATAAACTCTAGCTATAACTTCGGAAGCATGTTACGGCCAATTATGTGACATTAGTAGCCGATTACGGGTAATAAACGGCAAATTTTTGGTATTATTGGAACAAATTTTCAGTAATATTTGAAAAGTGAGGACGAAAAAAAAAAATAGAAGAAAAAAATTAAGAAATGCCTTAAAGGACTAATATCCAATTGCCGTTAAACCTTTTAAAACAAACAAATGATTAAATGTCATCAAATGTCAAGAAACTGTCAAAGAAAGTTTAGAAAACGAATTCTTCAAACAACAGCTGAAAATATTGATGAACTAATTTCGCATATAATATGAAAATTTGTTGAAATATACAGCAAGATGTCTAAAGAAGAAGGAGGATTCTTCTATAATGTACAGAATTTACTGGAGCAGGACTACCGTGGAGTAAATGTGTGTATTTTAGACTTGATAAGAAGCACATCTCAAGAGTTGTTTTTATCTCGTAATTGTTATTTACAGATAGCGGTCTACGCATTGGCAACTGCTGGTCTAGCAGTATCGATACATAAGATTCGACCGGTAAATATCTGCTTTATCTAGTGTTGTACATACTTTCATTACATAACAATAACAGTATTATTATAATTAGGTTAGCAAGTTTTCGAAAGCGAGCAAAGTACCGGATCACTTCCTTAAGAACAACGTGTCACTCCGAGGGGTGTACGCAGGGGTGCAGCACTCGCCGGTGCGTGTCTTGGTGAACCACAAAGCCCCAATATACTTACCGCTTTGGCACTCCAGCAAACCTCCACTTCCAGTCAAGGTTGGTATTCAATGTCATGTACAATGTATCGACCTATATCCATTCCAATCTAGTGCCAAGATTTCTTGTAATCATTTTCTTGTTTTCACAGCTGTGGGGTGTGGATATTGTGAGTGGCAATGCCGTGAATTGGTTGGAATGTGTAGCTAAAGGTCATCAGGTTACTCTAAAACCGATTGGAAGAGACAAGGATGATCTTGTGTCAACTGTAATACTGCATTTACCCCAATTAAAGGTAAAATATATGATTTTATTTAACACTTACTGTTGAAAATCACATATATATTTTAAATCTTCTTTAGTAAATTAGCAATCTTAAACTGTTGTATACAAATTTCTGCTAATACATGTGATATGCAACACAATATAACAAATATTCTTTAAAAGCAAAAGTATGTAATAGTGTTTAAGTTTATTCTTTTTAATACAACTAAAAATTATATTTCCATTTCAGACTAAAACTGTAGAAAACCTAGATATTGGACAGAAATTAGTTGAACTAGGGTTTGCAAAGGCCTCTGTTCCTAATGGCATCAAAAAGAACACAGTTGAGTCACAACTTGCTCCTATCATATTAAATGCGGAGGCAAAGGCTAAAACCTTTCGAAATGGTATTTGGTCAGATGACCTTCCTCCTATACCTGCGTACATTATTTTTTGGAGAAAAGGAACACAATTGAGCTTGGACTTATTGCTATTTGCAATGAAGAAGTTACTCCAAGGTCTTGGTTTTGCATCAAAGAGTGTCTTGATTGGGGCGAAAAATTTGGCATTGAGGCCGTTCAGATCAGCACCAAGACCTAAACAAATACAAGCCTCATGAAAGCATTTTCTTCCAACTGACCTAGATTGTAACAGTACCAAATGAATTATGAAATGAGTAATATAATTATTTGGTTACTTCTATGCTAGTTCCTTCATATGTTTCTATTTTCTAAAATATTTTAACTCTAACTGTATATACTGACTGTTGGCCTATTAAAGTTATTTAAATTGTATTAAATAAACAATTTTATTTTATACTACTATATAACACTAGACTTTGGAAAAAGAATTAATGGGGCATTGAGGGTGCTGCTGTCCTTATTTCATTATTTTGTTCAAGAGCAACACAATCAGAATATTAGATCCCATTTTTGCCATAATAGTTCCCTAGCCAAAATAGAGTAAACCATAGATATACACTATAAAATATATACATAGCGACAAACATTGTGAACCAAGAAACATTGCTTATGATGTTTTCCACTAACTATACTAAACTGTGAAAGTTGCGATCCTCCACAAAACTTTAAAAAACTATTAAAAATATAAAAACTACATCTATCGAAAATACTTATTTAAAAAAATATAAAAACAAATTTCATATCAAAAATACTGATATTAATTTCTTAAATTGGTTCAGTTTCAAATAAATAAATACCTAATAAAATAGTTTACAAACTTACCCCATTCTATTGGAAAATAATATTTTTAGAATATTTTGGCATTACAAATAAATATTAGTATTTTGGAAAAAAAATTGCATAATTCTTGGTTACTTATTCACTAATTTTATTTACAAAAACATTTGAAAGTCCATATGTGCTCTATATGCACAGACAGGCTCTTTTTTACCCGACTGTGTAAGAAGGAGGGTTGTTTTTTTAACCCTATTACTAAATAGTATTATATGTATAAAGCATCTTGTATACTCAATCTCATGTAAATATTGAAAAGATCCATTTGTAAAAAAGCACTGTTTATTCAAATTAAATAGTATATATTACATTAAAATATATATCTTAATTAAAATAGCAAAAGGAAAAATACAGCTAAATAATCTATTGAAATATCCATAAAACCATTTTTATATCAAATTATAATAATATAACACCAATCAATTTCGCCCTAAAAAATAATTGTCACTTTTAAAGTAAACAAAAAAATGTACAGGTAAATTTTTAATTACAAATTGAAGTAAAATACTGTTTTGACCACCAACTACGAATTCTAGACAATTAAGTATAGTCGCAGATATAAAAATACAAAAAGCGAGCCCCAATTCGGAGTTGATGCACCTGCTTTAGGAAATATGGGTCGAAAAATATCGTCAAGATGAGTATGTTTATTAAGTAGTGGTTTAGGCAGCTCCTTTATATGGCAACATTCAGCAATTCAGGTGTATATTAAACTAATGTGTGCAGATATAATTGTGTGCGCACACACAAGCAAACAATCACATTTATAGACACTTATGAATTGCCGAATCTACGAATCCGCACGACCATAGATGAAGTTCACAATTAAAACAACTGGGTCCCATTATGTATATGACCATGGGCAATGTAACGCCTAAAATAATATAAAAAAATTGGACTTAGTGTTATGACCATGACAAATTTTATATTTTACATTGACAATGGTGATAGAGGCAACCCTGCTGGCTGTGCAGTTAAAGATTTTCTACGTCACACATTTTTAACTTTATGGATACAACAGTTATACAACATTCACATCATGCATCACGATTAAGTAATAATGCTTTTTGATTCGATTTACATCTGACGTCAAATCAATAACCGCGAGGTTTGGACACTGACCACGTTAATGTCGTACTGTATCTCGGTAGATAGCAGTCGGCATGGCGATAACATGTTTATGGAATACGAATGGTACCTTGGCAAAAATCTAGGAATTAAGCTATTCATTTTATTAACAAAATGTCGAATAGTAAAACCGTGAAACACAACAAAATAAGAAGTAACACTTGCAAATGAGCTGACAACATGAGTTCCCAAGAGGGGAAAAAAGCGGAAAGCTTATTTTTATTATGTCTCCGCTTTTAAGGGCCTTATCGAAAAATGATACTCAAATTTGATCAATGTCCAACATATTTTGTCAACTACTCGATGACACGTAATGACCCTTGCGGAAATAAGACAGTTCGGTGAGGTCCTTAATGCTTTTGTATTGATTAATTTTATCATTACCAAATAATCTATTATCACATTTTCTATTCAAAACTTATTTTAGGTACTGTTTTCAAAGTATATAAATTATTAATTTATTTGGGAATTTGCTATAATAGCGGTCTTATTATTATATTTTATTTTGTCAAGAACAATCTCACAAGACAGACACTTAGTAAGTATTGGAGCCCAAAACAAATTTTGGGTGGCTACTCGGTTATCGGTTATTTCGCCAAGAAATACTCAATGCTAGGAAAAATGACTGAATTTCTCAGTAAATTATTTTTGCCACATCGTATTATCTGGATCTCGCCTAAACCATGACAACATTTAAATACCTCAACACTAGTCGCGATGTTAACGCGCTCAAACCAGACTGACATCGACCTAAGCTTAGAAGAGAGAAGCTTACAACGGAGACATCAATTACAAGTATGACACTTTTAACCTGCACTGATACTGGGGACTCTATTCTCTATGACAATTAAACAACGTAACGCGTAATAATCACATTGAAAATTAGGCTTTAAAATTCAAACCTCAGAGTCGAATTTTCATGGATTTTTACGAGACACGCGGTCAAAGGATGTGGAAAAAAGGCACCAGACCAAACGCAAGTGATCACTGTTTACAATTATATTATATATATTTTTACTTTAACATCAAAAAGAAAATGTGTACTACGGCAGCTGTAGTTCCATTTTTGACCATATTTATTATGATCCGTTTGCGCTCTGTCAGTTTTCCCTAAAAACATTTAATCCAATACATCAATGTCCGAAGTGCTCTATCAATAATTCGTTTACATAAGTTAAATGTGAAAACATGATGGAGAACTTTTAACGTCGATTGACACTAAAAGTACGAATAAATGATCGAACATTGTATCGCCTATCACATAAACGAGAGAGAAAAATAGCAATGTATCGTGCTCTCTTTCTCTCTCGTTGGCCTGCCGCACTATATTCGATCATCTGTTAGTACTTTAAGCATCCATATGAAATGCACCGTGTAGATTGGATGGTGCAGAAATAATACTATTACTGTCTGTAGTAATTTATCACAGCTTATTAAGAAGTAAACGCGCATTCGAGACGAATTCATGCTGTCCACTTATATCTCACCATTCCTTTATGCTACATACGCTGCGAAAGACAAGTCCGAAGGCAACTAACTATAAGTAGGTAGTTAGTAGTTACGCCCGTGGTACTGCGTTAACTACATCTGCGTCGCTTGAAGATGCCATGGGTTTTTGCGTTAAACGTTTACGCATGTTCAACAGTGCGAAAAGTAGTAACGCGTTTAACGCTGCGAATATCGCATAAAGGAAAGATACGCTATAAGATCCGTCCGATGCGGACGCAGAGGGGCCTTACCACAAGCGTTCCAGCAGTCTTATTTCAATATTACTTTGACTTTTGTCTCGTTCTTTCTACAGTTGAGAGAGCAGGACAAAGGTTAAAGTATTATTGAAATAAAATTGCTATTAAGATTGTGATAACCCTACAGGACAAATTAAACAAACGTTTTTAAGTAGGGTTGTGAAATCCGTTTTGTGACATTCTCTTCTGAGCTCGTGGTGCGTGCAGCCGTTAATGGCATCTAGGGTAGGAGCGACGCGGGGATGGTGCGGGCCGGGGGGCGCGGCGCGCGGGGCGTCAGAGCAGCGCGCACCGCGACAGCCACGAGGTGGGCTTGCGCTGCGGCTCATTAGGCTTTAGGACGTGGCCGCCGGCGGATCTCGCGCCGGCCGGATTACTCGCCTCCTGCAATTAACATTTTCTGCGATAAGACGCAATGCTCGACCGAAATAAATGGATGTTGAAATGAAATATATTCAATGAGTAACAATCGCGAAAACCTTATGAAATAAATGTAAAAGTTGGCTTATTTAACACTTCTGCGTTGTTTTTTAATGCAGCTCTTTAATAGGAAATATTTTATTTTCGTTCATTTTATCTCTCTTTTTTTATTAAATTTTTTTTTTTAACTGCCCTGTTTGTACAAACTGTCCCACTGCTGGGCGCGGGCCATCTTCTCATTGTGAGAAGGGTAGGGCCATAGTCTTACCACGCTGGCCAAGTGCGGGTTGGCAGACTTCACACATCTTCAAGATCATTGAGAACTGTCAGACATGTAGGTTTCCTCACGATGTTTTCCTTCACCGTTTGTTCAAGTTGGCGGCAATCAACAATACGCACATAAATTCGAGGTGCATGCCGCGGGATTCGAACCCAGGACCAGCGGATCGCAAGTCAGACGGTCTCCCGACTAGGCTGCCGGAAACTTCAACTTATTTTTAAGTTATTTTTATTATCTCTATAAAAATAAATAAAAATATATTTTTTCATAACTTTCTCTCCTTTATCCATTTTTCCATTAATTATTATTATTTATTGGCTATTCTTATTATTTGTGGAAACTTTTAATTGGAGTTCTAATTTATGTTAGTTTTCATGACAAAATAAAATAATAAGTTAAGTTATAATAATAACATTTAATAACAATCTGACTGAATTATGAACTCTTTGGGATTTGGGACTTTTTTTTGCTGCCGCGTCACATTTGTTATAACTTTTTTTATATCTTTCACACCATAGATATGTTATCGTCGTCATCGCGATAGACGTACAACTTCACCATAACAGTTATAATAATTGAGTGATAAATTACAAAATTGGCTTTCGTAATTAATCACTTTCGCGTTATCACCTATTTATCAGCCTCATATCTATTTACATTTAAGCGCTATAAAATTACGTCTAATGACTCAACATGGTTGTTGCATTAACGCTTAAAGATTATACAATAAATAATGAAATACCTAATCGTTATCTACTTATTAACATGAGTATGCATACAAACAAAAAAAAAAAAAAACAATAACGAAATGTTCTTTCAGTTCTTTGGTAAGCAACGGCTGAACCGATGACGACGGATATTTCTTTTTTATATATACATAACTCAAGTACGGTTAAAGAGGAAAAAAATGGAAAGCACTTTTTATAACTGTATTAATCGGCTAGAAGCATAAATCGCCAGGCAATTCAAAATTTTAACTTCGCAATATAATAAAATTTCAATCCAATCCAAAATTCCAATCATGTAAAAAGAGATTCATAGAAATCAGGTAATGTATATGGTTTAAAATGTAGACTAGAGCAAGCAAAACAAAAAAAAAATAACAAAAAAAAACACAGAGAACTTCTGCCATCTAGAGAGATAAAAAAACAAATACAAATGTTGCGAATGATGTGAAATCGGTTAAATACACAACAATCTTACAACTTACTCAACAAGTCAACAGTGAAGTCTTCACAACACATGCAATTGTAATGACTCACAAGCAACACCACTCAGATAAAACAACAGCTAAACAAAAGCTACACAATAAAAACGGAAAACGAGTAACAAACAATAATTTACCTTCTGTTTGCGACAAGTGAGCCATGGAACAAGGTAAAACAATTTAAGATAACAGATAATCGACTTACACAGTATAAAAAATCAAAAACCGACTTCAATAAGTAGGCAGTAGTAAAATATAATTATTGACCCAAGTAGCTACATTTTTGTGGTACTTCTGAGACTCCCATTTTCTAGTAAAAAAGGCCACCGAAATCGATTCATGACCGAAAAAGATATTACTGAAAGTACTCGTACAACAAACAAAAAATCCAGTTGCCAGTACTATTTTTGCTATGACTGGTGGACGAGAAAAAACATCCATCCTAGGTGGAGTTTATTTTTTTTATTCGAAAATAGGCTTGTGCATTACCGTCTACTCGCCTGGTGTTAAGCGACTGTTGCGGTCTACGATAGAAGGAACCTATTCACTCGCGATTTAAAGACACCTAGTTTATATATATATTCGGAAAGACTCATTCAGGGAGTGCATTCCACATTCTGACAGTACGCATATAAAGTAGCGTTTCGTACCAGTTTATGGAATATCTAGTATGAAAAGAGGTCGCGATGAAACGATAGTCCTGATTCCTCTCTGGTGGTGACTTATTTCTCGATTGCCACTAAATGGTGGCAAAACTGATGGCAACCAGAATTTTAATCGTCCCATTAGGCACCTTTAATAGTAACTTCTAGATTTTTTCTCGATTGCCATTCACCAGTGGTAGTTAAGATGGTGGTGGTAACTGGGTATAGACGAAAAAATACAGTCGAATTGATTCAAGTATCTCCTTTTTTTAAGTCTGTTAATACCGTGGTAGCAAAAGGTAGGTCACTTAATTTCCCTCCTAATAATCTGCGATCATAATTTCCCCGGTTCAACTAATAATGGACATTGTTATATTGTTGAATAAGAATTATCATAAAAAATTTAGACTATACCACACAGGAGACAGATAAATCTAGCGACACCTAGCACATCAAAATCGGTCAGGCCGTTTAGACCTCATAGGTGCGGGTTCGAATAGAACCCGCACCCGGAAACACGAAGTCCATCGCACAACCGACTGACCTCAAATAGTATCAATTTAACCTCAAAATAGTATATAGATTTGTTTATTCGCGTTAAACAGTGGTCTATTTGAGTATAACAATTCGCATCCTACACTAGAGCTAGGTGAAGTATCTGCCGGCGGCGTGTTATTCCACAAATAGTGGTGCTTTATGAATAAGGCCTTGAATCAATTATGTATATGACGTGGCGGTTCAACGCCTGGACCGATTCGGTATAAGTTAAACGAACTATAGGGGCGAGTTCACACAGGGCAGGGACCCCGGACAAGTTGGTAGGTGATATCTCATTTCACCACCCATTAACTTGTAAGGGTCTCAGGTGCTACAATCCTACCTTTGAACAAGTAATTCTTGTATATATGTATTTATAAGTATATATAATCTGAATCTCGGAAACGGCTCCAACGATTTTAATTAAATTTGGTTTGTAGGTAGATTAGGGGACGATAAATCGATCTTGCTAGGTTTCATTTTTAGTGAACCTGGGTTTGCTCGTATTTTCAGTCTTAAAGAAATCCGAGTGGAGCTCGGTTGCCCAGGTACTGTAATGTTAATAAAAGAATAATTACAGTTAAAAAAAAAAAACTGAATAAATCAACTTTAAAATACGCAATTTTTTTATTTGGATGATATTTTTTTTTAGTTAATTTGTTATAAAAACCAAAGTACTGAACCGATTCTGATAAAATTTGTATGGGACCACCTGAAATATTACCTACCAATCAGGAACCATAAAAACTGAAAATAAAAAACGACTTCAAAATACGAGATTTGATGATATTTTTTTAGTTATTTTGTTATAAAAACCAAAGTACTGAACCGATTCTGATAAAATTTGTATGGGACCACCTCTGAAATATTACCTACCAAACAGGAACCATCAAAAACAATTCAGAATTGGCGGAGTAATCGGTGAACAAACATACAAAAAATCATACAGACGAATTCAGAACCTCCTTCTTTTTGGAAATCGGTTAAAATTTTTATACACGAGTACCGAAATAACAACCAATGATAATGACGACAACTTGCATATCAAAGTCAGTCAAGTCGTTTAGGCTAGATAAATATAGAAACATACGAACATAGATGTCTATAATATTATCGAGTAAAGTTCCAGCAAATTTCGACATTTTCCAGGAAGATAACTATTTGCTGGCTACTTATATATGACACATAAATAAACTATTTATTGACGGCTAATAGCGAACTCTTCCAGGCAACCCTAGTTAGATTAGGTAAGATTGCGGTGAACAACTCACCTACACAAAGATTATGTCGCACTTATAATGAATTTAACGCATCGTTGGATGATCTCGACATCTTCAATGATATACTGTATGTTTTTAAAAACAAACTGGTAAAGTCTCTTTGTAAACTGGACTGATTTTTTCAAATTTTTATTCTTTGTTTTTATCATTTTTTGATTTGGCTCTTAGATTTATATATAATGAATAAACTTATTTTATCTGATGTAACAATAGTGTAACCATTGTTATGATGAAAGTTGTATAGGTGATCATATCAGACCTATGTATGAACGAACTAGAAAATTAAGAATGTATAATATGTTCACTGTTGGCGTATCTAAATAAATAAATAACAAAAACGAAAATCAATGGAAACGAAGAAGAACTTCACCCAGTTTTTGATATAGGTTAATAATATAACGTAACATTACCTGTTTCTTTTCCATCTTCGCCTTGATGTCTTTCGCGAGCGTATAAAAGGCGTACTCTACGTTTAGCGAGTCTTTCGCCGAAGTCTCCACGAATTTGATCTGATATTCTACAGCTAGTTGTTCGCCTCTTTCTTTTGACACCTGGAAAATAATAATAATAACTTTTAGTTTTTAGGGTTCCGTACCTCAAAAGGAAAGGTGTCGAGACCTTTATCTCGGAAACGCGTGAAGGTATCGAGTTGAAATTAAAACCATATACGCAGATCCATAGTCTCTTGCTGCAGATAGAAAAATAAAATTTCTCAGTTTTCGTAAATCAGAAAACAGCAAAAAAGGTACAGCCGAATATGTCGTAAAAAACGCACATTTCGACACTTACAAGGGAATCAAAACCTATGGGATACTTCCCGTTGACCTAGAACTATATAATTTGGCAAGAAGCATTGTGTTATAGTACCCATATAGGAAAAAATCCGAAAACAGGACATTTTTAATTTAATCACAAAAAATAGTGTCTTTATACAAGGAATGAGGGTCCAAATTTTAAAGTTTTAGTAAGTGAGTAAGTCGTATCATGTGGGGTATCATATGAAAGAGCTTCATTAGCATAAGTTAAAACAGGTTTTTAAATATTTTTACTATGTATATTTTTCGGTTTATGAAGGAAAATATAAAAAAATATATGATTTCCCCCTTTTATCTATTAGTTTGTACGGAACCCTCGGTGTGCAAGTCTGACTCGCACTTGTCCGATTTTTATTTTATCCTTGTTAGACCGAAGATAATTCGAACGCCGTTCTTAATAATAAAGTTTAGACGTAGGATACAGTTTTCTCTTATTGTATGGAAAAGTTTGCGATGTAGGTTATGTAGTACTGGGGCTGTACCACAAGCGTTCAAGCAGTCTTATTTCAATATTACTTTGAATTTTGTCTCGTTCTTTCTACCGTTGTGAGACCAAGGCAAAGGTCAAAGCAATATTGAAATACTATTACTTTTAGGATTATGGTAACCCCCCTGGTAGCGAGACAATTGCTCACCCAACACGTAGCAAGAGAAGATTATAGAAGCAAAACTACTTTTTTTTTCAATCTGCATGATAGAGAAAAAAAAACAAAGCTTGTCATTTTTTGTGACTTATCACGTGTTAAATTTTTGACTGATAGTTGCTAGGATTTCTATGGATAGTTGTTACGATTTGACGTAAACTTTCAACACAAGTTCACAATTGAACTTGTGTTGAAAGTTTAACGTAAGTAACTATTACTTAATCTGTAAATCTTGGGACTTACCGAAAAACGTTACTTAACTTTAATCAACGTCATAAGTTCTGTCTTCTTTCCGCAAGTGTTATTACGTGTTAGCCAGAAGTTGACAAAATATTTTAAGCATTGCTTAAAGTTAAGTAACGTTTTTCGAGAAGGCAGCTTATGTCCTTATCGCTGACTCGTTCTCTGTTTCCATAGTATACCTATATAATAGTACCTCCCTCTATGACTCAACATTTCCCTTAACATTACATTGTCAAACAATATAAAATTCAGATTACTTTCTGTATACATAATAGCTCTTTGTTTTGTATGACAAAATCTGCACAACCAAGAGTGCATTGTATTTATCCAGCGAAGCAAATGATACCATGTTGAAACAGTAAGTTCACTTATTCTTGCATAACTTAAAGGTTCTTATAACAATCAAAGTTTTTTATCGTTGCTAAGAATATCACTAACTTTCTAGTATATATAGGAAAATTAGTGGCCAAGACCGTGTCGAGACACGCGTTTAGTAGGGTTCCGTAGCTAATGCTTTAATTTAAAAAACTTGGCGAATATTTTTGTTTAGACTACTTTGCAAAAGGGTCAATGACCTGTATGATTTAAGTAAATAAATAAATAAATAAATATTTGTGGACATTTCACACAACACCATCTAGCCCAAACTAAGCAAAGCTTGTACTATGGAACTAGATGGCTGATAGAATACATATATACTTTTTTTTTGTAAATATATACATATGATACATAGAAACACCCAGACACAGAACAAACATCCATGCTCATCACACAAATGTTTGCCCTGGGTGGGGATCGAACCCACGACCTTTCAGTTCAGCAGGTAGACGAAAACACACTACCAACTGAGCCACAAGGCTTCAAAAGTGTTTTATATATTTATCTGTATACCTCGAAAAGTTGTAATCACTGTGTCCAAAATAATTTTCGTTGAAAGTACTTTATATATGTAGACCATATTATGGTTTGTCATGAATTTCTAGGTCTAATAGTTTAGAAATGCAGAGGACACAATTTTTTCACCTTTGGCGGGCTATATCACGCACACATCACATCTAAGTCTTATTTTAAGAGACCTATTCAACGATACCCCACACAATAGGTCCACTCAAAAAAAACACCCTTATTTATATGTATGAAGTGCCACCCCTATTTTTCGTTTAAAAAAAATTACTATGGTATTTTAGGCTGTAGACGATCATATAGAAACATACATACACTCGAAAAACATAACCCCTCTTTCTTACACAGTTGGATAAAAAGTATAAGGTAACCTAAGTGATTTGTTTTATAAATAAATAAATATTGTTGGACATTATCACATAATACGATCAGCCCCAATCCACAAAACTAAGCAAAGGTTGTACCACATAACATATAATAATACTACACACTTGTACTATGGGAACCAGGTAGCTGATAGAATACATATAAACTCATTTACTATACTTTTGTTATAGAAAACAAAAAACATAATATATTTGTATAGATAGACTTATTACCATTATCACTGAAACTAATTATGACTAAGTCCCTGCAGCCACAGCACATGATAGGAACAGGAAATCACAGAATAAATCCCACATTTATACTGAAAATTACATATTTATCTTTGTTGTAATAGTACCCTGAATGTGTCAGGGGAAATACCACATCTTTGCTATTTTTTACTACCAAGTACTATAAACTTTTTTTTAAGGCAAATGTCTATATTGTAACAAAATTAGAGTTTTTTTAATTGGTTAACAACCAACTTCAAAATGTGCAATTTTTATTTTTAAAACCAAATTAGTGAACCGATTTTGTTGAAATTTTTATGTGATTTTGAAAGTTAATTGTTTCAAATAGAGAAAGAATTTTCCAAATTGGTTTATAAATGATGGAGTTATGTAGCAACAATCATTTAAAAAACATAACCCTCCTTTCCTTACACAGTCGAGTAAAAACTACAACCAAACTGAACACAAAAAAATACAGCCAATTAATGATTTATTATGATGAAACATAATAAATCATCAATTATGTCCATCATAAGATTCTATCTCTAGACCAAATTTCATAACAATCAGTTCAGCCATTTGATAATGAAAAGGTAACAAAAAGTCAAATAGAAATGTGTATTTGAAAAATATGGTATTTTAAATCATAAATGGCAAAAAATCAGTAGGCATAGCAATAACTACTGATAATGATTCATCTGCTTCCTCTCATTAAAGAGTGGCTGATGATTCAGGTTGTAATCAATATCACTGTTAAATTATCAATTTTTTTTTACTGTGTACTTATGCTTATGCTTACTTATGTACCTATTACACATTTGTATTCACTTTGACTAAATACTAAGAACAGATTTTGAGATATTTTTCTAACATATATTGCATTTCTTTATATGTGTGAGTGTATTATGTGGAATCATTGTTGATATTTTTAAAGGTCCAGTTACATCTTACTTTAGATTACCTAATGTAAAGTAGAACAAACACTATCCAGTTGTGACAAAAAACTCACAATATTGTAAGACAAACAAATGAAAATGTTATCTATCTATGTATATCTCACACCTGTGTTCCGAGTTAGAGACTGACTTAATAACAGCCACACAGACAAAGCACAGCCTAAGCCACTGGTCCTAAAAACATGAAATTTGGAGGGGGTCTCCCTTGTCAAGATATGAAAGGATTGATCTTGATTACAAGTAAGACTGTCAGATGCAACTTATACAATGATAAGATTTGAGCTGGACCACAAATTCTAACTCAACAAAAATTATCTTTATTTAGACCCAGTTGAGCTCACTCACACAATATATACAGTACTAGCTGTGCTCTCAGCTTCACCTCCGTAGCTATGAAAAATTATGATCATGATAGTACCCAGTTATCTCTGTCCCAAATGTTATACCAATCAGTTTAGGTGTTTGACTTTTAATAGGTAACAAACGGATAGAGAAAGAATTGCTTAAATTTCAATTAATAGTACTTGGGAAAAGGTTCAATCAAGATATTAATTATCAGTTTAGTATCTAAAATTATCATTATGATCTATCAAGCACAATACGTTGATATTTAATATATTTTATTAAAAAGCAAAAGGACATAAATATTTTGATTAAAAGCATATCCTATTTAATCAAAATATATCTAGAATATGTAATCTCACCTGTCTTTTAGAATCTAAATCACACTTATTGCCAAGTATCATTTTCTCTACATCAGCACTGGCATTTTCTTCAATGTTTCGTATCCAGTTTTTGATGTTTTCAAAGCTCTTTTCATTTGTTACGTCGTAAACAAGCATGATGCCCATGGAGCCGCGGTAATATGCCGTTGTGATTGTACGGAACCTCTCTTGACCTGCTGTGTCCCTGCAATAATTCAGTGTTATCTATTATAATCTATTTTAGCTAGATAAAACTTGAAAGATGCAATATGTCACAGTGAAAGTTAAGATGCTTTAATATTATGAGCAAGAAGTGACATGTATTGTTATATTTATTTTGTAATGTTAATGTGCTAAAAACTAGTTAAAACGATAATAACAAGAAGTATTATAAATTAACATTTTATTGTCATGGATGTTTGAGTTTACTGGAGCAGGAAAGTAGTTTGCATGAATGTTTCATCCTGGAAGTGGGCGCGCCTCTCAAGCTTGTTAAACCATTCAATGTAACTATTTTAACAACACACTCAACTCACCATATTTGTAACTTCACTTTCTTTCCGTCTAAGTCTATTGTCCGTATTTTAAAGTCGATACCTGCGAACAGTGATCACTTGTTAGCGAATTGAAGAACTAATTAAAATTAGTGAATATGATGTCATAAGCCCCAAGTCTTTTTAATTCGATAAGGGTTTTGTTATCGTGCAGCCGCGCCCTCAAAGGCATGCTCATCAACACATAAATCTGTTCTCAAAACGATACAACGAACAAAGGTACAAAAAATCCTGTTCTGTGACAGTATACGTACAAAAAAATTATCTCCTGACTAACCTTTGATATCAATTAAACGCTACTTACCAATAGTTGATATAAATGAGATATTGAAAGCATCTTCTGAGAATCTAAATAATATTGATGTTTTTCCCACTCCAGAATCACCAATAAGAAGTAATTTGAATAAATAATCGTAAGTTTTTGCCATTTTTTACAACAATCTGATTACGATACACGGACCTGCCATTCGTACATTTGGCTTTTTTTTTCTGAGTAACAGACCATGTAGTGATGTTTGTAGTATTCGAGCTGTCAAAATGAATGATTCGAATAAAGAAGTTTCCAAGTTTTTCTTAGATAATTCGAAAGATCAAAAAACAACATCATACAGTGAAAGAATAATTTCAAAATGTTGAAAAAATAATAGTTATTATAGTTTTACGGCGCCCCAAAAACAATTAAATCTCCGTACTGAGAACTAGGCGTGTGACGTCATGCGTCAGGCTCAAGTGAAGAGTACTAGAATCAGAAAAGCAGTGAGTATTATAATTATGTTTGCCTGTCTTTTCAATCGACTTCAAAAAAAGGAGGAGGTTCTCTATTCGATTGTATTTTATTTTATGTTTGTCACCTCATAACTCATAACTCCATCATACAAATACAAATAAGTTTATGTGTCACAATAGAATTTGTACATATTACTTGTGAACCCATTGACTCTGAACTAGTATTCACTGTATTTCAAAGCCAATCATTAAACCGATTTAAAAAATGTATACGTTTTTATACTACGAAGTTCTGCTATTTTAAGGTGCAATACATTTTTAGGGTTCCGTACCCAAAGGTTAAAAACGGGACTCTATTACTAAGACTTCGCTGTCTGTCTGTCTGTCTCCAGGCTGTATCTCATAAACCGTGATAGCTAGAAAGCTGAAATTTTCACAAATGATGTATTTCCGTTGCCACTATAACAACAAATACTAAAAATTAAAAAAATATATATATTAAGGGGGGGTCCCCATACAATAAACGTGTTTTTTTCGTATTTTTTTGCTCAATATTAAAAACGGTAACATGTAGACGCTTCAAATTTTCACAGAATATTGAGTTATATTAGTAACTTTAAAAATAAATAACTAAATCAAAATAAAATTAATATTAAATGGCTCTATGACCCCTTATAGAGCCCCCCGGGCTCCCATACAGCAAACGTGTTTTTTTTTGGGGTTTTTATATATAATGGTACGGGACCCTTCATGCGCGAGTCCGACTCGCACTTGGCCGGTTTTTTTTATATCATGTCACTGGTTCGTTCAGATTCTACCACAGATAAAGCATTCTATAGATTTAGATTAATGTCACTGAATGATACAGATCTAATAGCTCTCTCTACGCTGAATCATAATCATAATGCTACTGTCAAGTGTCAAGTGTCAACGTATTAGTTGAGAGGTTTGTTTACAATTTACATTCTCTTTGGTGTTGTGTTGCAAATCTTGCAATAAAATAATTCTGGTTTTGTTTTTCTTTGTGAGATTTTTAACACTTACATTGATTTGAGATTTATTTAGAAGTTGTGGATAATTGTGTCTATCATGTTTTATCATGTAAGTACTATAACATGTACATCAGTTTCGTACATCATTACATTTATACTAAACAAGTTTTGTAAACAAACAAACTTTTTCAGATTTCCTTAGAACATGAGATCTTACTGCATCCACGGTACTTTGGGCCACAGTTACTTGATACTGTGAAACAGAAACTGTATACAGAAGTAGAAGGAACATGTACCGGCAAGTAAGTGCGAGAGGTTATAAAATTATCCTCAATTCTTAATTTTCTGAAATATTTTATTTGATTTTCTGAAAAAAAATTTTGTTTGCTTGTAGGTATGGTTTTGTGATAGCAGTTACGACGATCGACAGTATAGGAGCTGGTTTGATACAACCCGGGCAAGGATTTGTTGTTTACCCGGTTAAATACAAAGCAATCGTGTTTAGACCTTTCAAGGGGGAAGTGCTAGATGCTATAGTCACACAAGTTAATAAGGTAAAGTATAAAATATTAGTTCACTTTTTCAACTAGAGTTCTATACCTTGCAAGATAAAACGAATACTTATGATATCTTTGTCTGTTTATTTATTCATTAAAGTGTGAAAAATAAAAATATTCTAACATTTTGTTTAAAATATGTTTAATTTTTTTTAAAAGGTGTGTTAAAAGTTACAATCAATATTCATTTTCCTACACATGCAGTGCCATCAACAGTGTAACTTATAATATTGAGCCACCTTTTGTTGATGTATCTGCCTCAGGTGCTTAGACAATCAATTTCAAAATATCTTTATTAATAATAATAATATTACAAGAAAACAGATGTACAAATCAGTGCACATAGAAAAATAAATCCTGTTAGTACAACACAATGCATAATTTGTTTGCGTTTATCAGGCATAGGCCTATCTTACTTTTTAGTATACTGCTCTAGGCATTTGTTTATGATTTCAGGTTGGAATGTTTGCTCAAATTGGTCCCCTGAGCTGTTTTATATCTCACCATGTAAGTCAATTATTGTATCATAACCAATAAATTATTGAATTGACAACACACACACATGTAGTATATAGAATGAAAACGGCAAAAACTATCCTATGACACAAGTATAAGGGCATAGTAATAAAGTGGTGTTTCGGGACTTTGGCAGTGTGGCCGATGTGGAAACTTGCATTCCACAAAAATCTTATCCAGATTCGGGGTAGATATACAGGTTTAAGAAGACAATAAACCCTGTATTAAATAGTTTCGTTTTTGGAAAAAAAAATGAGATGTTTTACTTATGCCATTTGCCTAATAATAAGAGTTAAATATGATTTTTTTGTGCTGTTGCTAAAAAATAGCAACACCAAACTGGTGTCCCATTTTATTACTATGCCCGGTATCTGGTATACTTGTATCATGAACTATCCTGAGTTTGCTTCCTTAACTAATTCTCTAATTCGTCTGTGATAACTACTACATACTATTCGAATATCAGTGGTGGTATATTAAATGTTTAACAATAAGAAGAGCCGGATTTAGGACAGGGCAGATGGGGCTACTCTGCTCTAGGGCTACAAGAGAGGGATAGAAGAGAGATAAAAAATCCAAATCAACAACTTTTATGTTTGTTTACGAGCTAATAATGAAATCAGTCATCAATCATCTTTTCGGCGATCGACGAACATAGATACCTATGTAGTGTTCGGCTCTGTACTATTCCAAAAAATATTTTTTTCTAATAATAGTTAAAAAATCACTCAGCCCATATTTTATTGTGTGATACTTTTACCAAATAATAATAATAATAAGAAAGATACAGAAGGCAGTCATTCTGGACATGGCACGTATTGTCAGGAGGTTCCTCTCTCTGTAGCCCCTACCACCACTGGCAGCTTGAGCCCTGCCCCGCTGCCGGCGGCGCCCTAGTTTTAAGTTTTTTGTAATATTTATGTATTTTTGTATTTCTATTGTAAAAAACTTAGATTTAAGATAAAAATTGAATAAAGTGTATTTAATAATACTATATTGATTTATTGTATCTACACCATATAATGAAACTAAAGGTGATACTAAAAAAAAATGTTCTAGTCAATACCTGCAGACATGGAGTTCTGTCCAAATGTGAATCCACCGTGTTACAAGAGCAAACAGGAAGACAATGTGATTCAAGAAGAGGATGTCATCAGATTAAAAATAGTGGGTACCAGAGTTGACGCCTCAGGAATTGTGAGTACTACAATATATAGATTTTTTAGTGGTAAATTAACATTAGACCTTTGGGTGTTACACACCAACCGTCTAATACTTATAAACGCATGTTAAAATCTTATTCACTGAATAAGGTTAAGACTTACTTGTCACTCTGTGACAGATGGGAACTGTCACGCGCGAAAACGGAACAAAACACTAACTATAATGCGCTTACTCAGTGTTTATAAGCAAGACGGAAAAGCAGTACAAGGCGATTTGTGTTATTCTTTAACACTAATAGTAACTCCTGGTGTGTGTGTGTGTACAGTTACCCACAGCAATGGAGTAATATTCGACTGTTTTGATCTTTACGTGTAACCCCTTATCAACGAAATATTTGGTAAAAAAAAACAAGCTTGAAATGCAAAGTACATTGCGCAAGGCGTGGCTTAAAAACCGCACCACGCTTGCCACAAATCAGCCTGGTGGGCCAAAAAATTTTAAATTAAAATGTTATTAAATACATACCTATATTAATTACCTAATTAACTGATAAGTAAATCATAGTTTGATGAAAGTATGTGTAGAATCAGTAATATGGTTATATCTAAGTATAGTAAAAGATCCGAATTTTAATGGAGCCTCATTCAGGCTGGTGAATTTTGTTTTAAAATCATTGTTGTGCAGGTTTTATTAGGTATTATAATTTTGTTTTTAATGGAGGATGTTTTCACACACACCATATAGCCCCAAACTAAGCAAAGCTTGTATTATGGGAACCAGATGGCTGATAGAATACGTATATACTTTATTTATATATATGTGATACATATTAGTCAGACACAGAACAAACATCCATACTCAGCTGAAATGTTTGACCTGGGTGGGATTTGAACCCATAACCTACAGCTTATAGTTTGCAGTCTACTGCTGAACTAATGTGGCATTGAGGGTGTTGCTGTCAATCTAGATATTAGGTCTCATTTATTTGCTACAATAGTTTTCTATCTAAATATTAAGAAGTAGGATTGATTAATATCTGGTCATCATTAAATATAGTTTATAGTAATAGATCTAGATATACTTACAAGTTTTTATATTAAAAGAAAAACAAAATACCAAACTGCAGAAAAGCAGTTTTTACAGTCAAACTTACGACTTCGTAACGCTTGATACGCTGTTGTACGTTTTTTGTGAGAAAGTATGCGTGAAATAACTGTACAAGGTTATAAATGCGCATTCTTTAGAATAATTCAAATTAAATTACGAAAAGGTTACGGAAAACGCTTTTTTTTGTGAGATGTATTAATATTAATACAAAAAATATAGCCTATGACACTCAGGAGGTGAAGACAAATCCATCTACACCTTGCACATTAAAATCGGTAAAGCCGTTTAGGCTGTAGGCTGTAGTCATATAGAAACAATAAACTTACATACATACATTCGAAAATCATAACCCCCCTTCTTTCGCAATCGGGTAAAAATAGACTCAGTCATTTCCCTTTCACGATCGCCGGCAATCGTCCTTTTCGCCTTCGTAAACTACGACAGTCTGGCGATTACGATATTGCACTACGAACCAGTTAATCCTAACTGTAGCTTTTCTTTTACAGTTTGCCATTGGTACCTTGATGGACGACTACCTAGGATTAGTGACACAATAATTATCTAGTTTTATAATAATTTTATATAATTAAAGTGTACAAATGAAATGATTTCCAAATAAAAATCTTTTATATTCGTAATTGTTTATTTGGCATTCAAATAATGGGGTAAAATTCCATACATAATCTAACAAAAACAATCCATCAAAAAAGGGATAAAATATTTGGACACTTTCAGTCTATCGGGCAGTATGTGTGGTGGTTTACAAAACCTCTAGCCGTGGCTTCTGACATTACTGAATAAATTATCCTAAATTAGCTTATTTCTACAAGTAATAATTCATACAACAGGATATTGTCTAGTGCTGAATGTTAGTATTTTGAGTGTTCTAGTATTGTCACAAAAATATTTATAATGAACATCAAATGCCAAATATAATCATGGTGATAATGACATTTCAGCCTAAATTTATATACGATAATTTCACGTCAATAAGTATATTTAACCTATATTAAATGTATTTACAAAAATATTTAAAGGATCTAATCAAAAATCATAGTAAAACATATCCAAAGGGACGAAACATTATCTTTGGTACAATAATTATATACAAAGTTTTGTCGAAATTATGTGTAAAATAAATAAGACCTAACCGAGTATTGCTCATTCTAACACAAAATATGGCATCTAAATAAATAATACTCATTATGAGATCAGAAACACAAGCTAAGCAAAATTCCAATAAGCACCAAACTATAAACATTAAGAGAAACCTTGAGAACGCATTTGTCGCCTGACCACATTTTTCATATACTTAACAAGAGAAAACTTTTCTGCACCTATGAACATTATCAATTTCAACGATTCTTTTTTGTTTAAATGATTGAAACTATGCTGTTTTTTTTTTAAACTATTAACACCAATGTTACAATGAAATTCGATAAAAGCAAAATACAAGCCTGACCACTAACAACAAAAAGGATAATCGAAATCGAATAACATAGTACATATCAGTGGAATAAGTTTTCTCCTTTATGAATAAATGCGTGCTCAAAAATCCCTTAAGGATATGAGAAATGCGTGATGTGCACATTAATTAGTTTTTAAAAATACATTATTTTCAATAATCTACAATATTCGAATATATTTTTACTATAAAATATTGAGACATAACATTGTGCAATATAGTTATAATATGCAATAGAAGATATTATATTCAAACAATCTGTAATCATTTTGCAGTCCATAATAAATTTGCACAAATATGTTTCATTGAATTAATTCTTGCTGATAGCCTGTTTATTTTTATCTCAGTATTAGTTATTATTTTTTAAGTCAGCGTTTCCATACATGTCTTAAAATGTAAACAACAATAGCGGACTCGTGACTAATGATAGCCCTAATTCTGAAAATTATAGCTATCATTGGTCATTAGTTTGACATTGTTTCCACTATATGGCATTTGAGTAAACGAAAACTTCATAATTCACTATGAGATTCTGTTTTAAGGCTATATTTATTATCAGCAATATTACTTCTTTGACAAGGCACAAAACAAGATTTGAGGATAAAATAGATAATAAGTATAGTATATTATATATAATAAGTATTCTAGATGAAAAAATCTAATCAGCATATTTAGAGGTGATTATGTATTATGAGTAAGAACATTGAACAGACTTTTGTGTGCTTCAAAGCTCATGCTCGACCCTAAACGAGAGTAATTACAATAATAACACTTTATAAGGTATCCATAGTAAAGGAAATATCACATAGTACCGCAACTTTATGCGCCTAATAATGTCTTCGATGAAATCACTAAATGATATGACCTGTCGGGCAGTACAGACAGTGGATCTATACTTTTTTAATAAGCCTAAACCGCTGTTCCTAGAGTAATGAATTTATATTGAATGAATTTGGAAGGAGACTTCTTTGATAAGTGTAGATATCCACTAAGAAAAGTTTTTTTAGGTCACGGGTAAAGATGTGGGAATCGGCTAGTAGGCAAAAAAGGTCGACGCGAGATACATCACAGTCTCGTCCTTTCGTGCATCTTCATTGGGTATAATATTAAAATATCGCACAATTGCGGTACTATACGGTAAATTATTTACTATACTATAGTTTTACAGTCACATTTCACTTCCTACTCGATTATACTAAAATTTGATGTCATCTCTTTTTTTACTTTAATACCGACTAAGAAATTTCATTGAACATCGTGTTATATCTAAATCATTTAAATTAGGTTTATTAGAAATATCAGTAAAGTTGGGTAGGGTAATGACATTGTCAATAATTGGAACTACATATACACAATTATTATAGGTATTCGAGAAGAAAACTGAGACGAGCGATGTATTATTTCGTTTGTCGGTAAAACAATCATATAGTTAAATCGCTCCTCTATATCTAAGAAGATCTCATTATCCATATCCATAGACGAAAAAGGGAAAAAGATTGAATTATTTATTCATTATTTATTTATTCATTATTATTTTATTATTTTTTCACTATCTAAACAACACCGGAGAATTTTACATTGAAAATCTAAACCGCAATACACACATTAATAACATGCTTCTTACCATATGATTTAACTTTAATACTGACTTTATGTTTTAAAACCACGTCCACACCAGATGGCAATTTTTTTATGTCATCGGCCTAAAATGCATTGGCCAGATAAAGATACCCTATTTTTTTTATATGCAATGAAAAATTACAAAGTATGCTAATTCGGAACTGATAGTTTGCCCGATTTTCTGATTTGGGATGCGGTATTAAATGAATAATTTTTGCCTCAATAAAAATTCACTTCTTGCCCTAATGCGGACATGGAATAAAGACTCGGAATATAATTTCTATATGTAACTAGAGGATAAAATTGCTGAGCTATTAAAAAATTTGCTTTTATTTTTATTTATTCTATTGTACATTTTTGCTTCCTCGTCTTTTGGCAACCGAAATCGTCCATTCTGACACTCATAACCGAACACCACTTCGTTCCTGTCATTTGTGCTCTGAAGTAAATGCGGACCGTTCGTTAGTAATATTACAAATAACTAATAAATAAAACACATTTTATCCTTGACATTATCAGATATTCGAAGAATTTTGAACCCTGTGCTAGAAGCATTAAGGTTCATTTTGTATGTCTATCGACATTTACTTCCTCGCGTGACCGTTGTTACCGACCCTGTGCAATGAGCGAGGGTACAACTCCGAGACAAAGCTATATTCTAGTTAAGCTTATGACTATGCGCGTTCGGAGCGTACCGACGGTACAACCAGCGTGTTCACTTCAAACGGGAACATAATGGAAGACTAAGACTCGTCACTACTTTGTCTAAAATTAATCGAATATTTCGATGTCAGATGTATTCTGAACACTATCAAATGAGCAAAACTTTAGCGCACAGTGCACCTGTTTCGAAGCGTTCATTTAACACTGCTTCACAACATGTCCACATCTTGTAACATTTGTTAGTTCTGGTGTCTCATGAATAAAAATCGTTCGGATCATAATGTCACTCGATATTTAAGTTAAAAAATATAGCGCCACGTCACATAAGTTCATACTAAAGCGAATTTATCTCATGCGTGTCACTCGAACCATAGACTCCAAACTTCATCAGCTTCAGAAAATGTTGCAGTGCTACAAGTGTTACAAATGTGGACACATCAAACAAGGCGGCACTCTAGTGCAGAATATTAAGTTCCCGTGATGGTGACGCTAGTCGTTCCTATACTCGCTAGTTCCGTGTTCAATGTCGGACGTGGAAGCACTGGCACTAGGAGGTCGGGTGTCACGAGGCGGCTGCCGCGGGCCCGGCGCCGCCCACGGCCGGAGACACGGGCCCGCGCACCGCCTCGATGTAGTCCTTGATTAGAGTCGCGATCTGGTACGCCTGAAATAATAAGGGTAGGTTATCGAGTTGACGCTTATTATTATATAATTAATAATTATTTCACATACACCATACTGGTCTAAAAAATAAATGAATGAATTGTCAAACAAAAACAATTATTTGCTCTTTGCTGAAGAATTCGAAAAAAAAAAACTAACAGAAAACTTTTTAAACATTTGTATGTTACCTGATCAGTAGAGAGCACGAGCTTAGCGTGCTTCCTCTCCGCTCTAGTGACGAGCAGTAGCGCGCGCGGCGCGGGCGACACGGCCAGCAGCTGGTCGTGGTCGTGCGACACGAGCGCCGCGCGCGTGCCGCGCCGCAGCAGCGTCAGCCCGCGCGCGTCCACCGCCAGCCACAGCGCGCGCGGCCAGTTCGACGTGAACGATTGCTGGAGAATTAAATACATGTCACAATGGCAAGCTAGTGGTCAAATACAGACCAATTATGTATATTTAAGAGAATGGGGTTTATGTACCTATATATTACGTAACAGTAGTGTAGCCCACTGGCTACACCGCCGTACCCGTACCGCAAACGTAAAATAATATTACTATGGATTTGTCGTGTTCTCTTAACTGTGGAGTGAGTGAGACCAAAATCAAAGTAATACTAAAATAAGGTTCCTATTAGATTGCGGCAAGGCAGCGGTGGAGCCCTCGTAGAGAAACCGCTTGATGAATTAGGGTACCTTGACATTAGGTCGCAAGTAGCGCGGCAGCCACACTCCTTAGGAACTAATGTGAATAATATTATTATTATTACTAATATCTCTTAGTTCAAATGCAACGTGAACGCGAATGTCACATCAGAATGATGAATAAGGCTTTCCTGTTTCTTCAAATTGCGAGTTGGCAATCCTTTCTTAGCCGACTTCAAAAAGGAGGAGGTTCTCAATTCAACTGTATTTTTTTTTAACTATAAAATTTCCTTTAAGTTGGAAATGCCCCCTGTGTGCGTAGATCCGTGTTATGTAGTGATAATAGAGGAGCAGTGTTCAGAGTGTTCTCACCATGACGTCGAAAATGGTGGCCCTGGTGAGCGGCCAAGAGGAGGCGAGCGTGAGGGCGCGCTGCATGGCGGCGGGCGGCGGCGTGCCGCGCAGCGCCAGGTGGTGCAGCCGCACGGCGGGCGCCGGCAGCGCGGGCAGCGCCAGCCGCGCCGGCAGCACCGCGCCCGCCGCCGCCGCGCACTCCGCGCCACCGGAGCACTCGCCGTGCACTACCTGCGCGTGCAGCGCCGCCAACATCACCTGTGACAGTGACGAGCGTCAGAAACCGAAACAATAGGGAATATGCATCATTTATTTTTATTTGGTCAAAACAAACACATGATGTAGGGTACACATACATACACTTGAGAAACATAACCCTACTTCTTACGCAGTCGGATAAAAATTTGTTTGCAAATAAATACTCACAGCCTCGTCGGTGTCGATGGGCAGACGGTCGTGTCGCACCGAGTGCAGCACCTGGTAGTAGAGCAGCTCCATCTCCGCGGCGCAGGCGGTGTGCAGAGGCCGTTCGCCCAGGAACAGTCTCTTCTTGAACACGAGCCGACACGAGCCCGCCGTCGAGGGTGCTTTCTCCCAGCGGGCGAGCACGTCGCCCACGCGCTCGGAGCCGCCCAGTGCGCGCTCGCCCGCGCCCGCCGGTGTCGAGTTCGCGCATACTTCGTATAACGCGTACCCTGCGCAAATAGGGAATATGCATAAATTTTATTTCATAGGAATAATAGCTTTTTTTAAATTAATTTTTTTGTTTTAATTGATAACATACATATACTAAAAAATATTTCATGCTGTCAATAAACTTTCGAGATATAAACATTTAAAATTTTAGGGGAGAGATGCTCTGTCCCACTCGCGAAATAGCTTGTATTGAATTTGTACGACGAACTAGAACGACGACGTCATCGTTCGCTACCGTGTGCTCTCTCACATGAAATAAAAATGCTTGTAACTTTCTTATTTTTTTTTTTTTTTTTTTTTTTTTTTTTTTTTTTTTTTTTTTTTTTGTGATATCGATATATTTGTGGCTAGCTTTTTTATGTCCAAATAAAAATAAATCATGCATATTCCCTATTGTAGCTTAACTAACATAATGTAGTGATGATAGATTAAAATAATAATAATAATTGGTCGTATCAATCTTTATCGATCAACCGCTTAACCTCTTGGGCTCTTTTTTACTGACTTCAAAAAAGAGGAGGTTTTTAATATGACTGTTTTGTTTTGTATGTTTGCTCAGCGATTACTTCGCCAATTATGAATTGATTTTGATGATTTTTTTTCGTTTGGTTTTTATAACAAAATAACTGGAAAATATGTCATCCAAGTAAACGTTGTAATTGATGTCTGTTTTTTTAAAGTTCTTAAACATAATTATTGTAACACCATTCTGGCAGGCCTCACATCTCAGTTGGTAATATGTCTACATTCTAAGCTGTGTTTAAGATTATGGGTTGGTGTTCCATTCCCATAGCAAGGATTTGTGTGATGAGCATGGATGTTTATTGTGAGTGTATCTATGTATCATAAATATGTATGTAGTTACAGGAAAACGTATATTCTATAACCTATCCGATTCCCATAGTTTGGTGCGAGCTTTCCTTAGTTTTTGGCTAGATGGCGTGTGAAAGTATCTACCAATATATATTTATATAAACATTTAAGCTCGGTCCCGCTTTGATCTCTTCCAGCTCTTGCCCTCTGACCTGACAATATCGTCCCTCCAGACGATTGAACCAATAGACAGACCACTAGCTAGTAAGAACTTCTCGACACTTACATTTTGCGGTCCTTCGAGCCGGATTCCGTACGCATCGCCCTAATTTGTTCGCAGTTCTGCTTACGGCTGGATTATTGTTTTAATATTTTTTGGGGTCCAAGGTCATGTATAGGAATATTAGTGTTACTAACCAGTGGCAGAGTCACTAAGTCCAATCTTCTCCCTCAACATCGCGACGAGATGGTCGGCGGTGGCGCCGGGGCCGAATACCAGGCCATGTTGTTTTCCATCTAACAACAAGACTCGCACGTGGAGTGGACGACGCGCTGCTGCGCACAGAACCTCCTCCTTAGAGGGCGCGGCGAGTCGACGCGGGACTTGCGCTATGCTTAATGCTACCTGGGAGAAAAACTTTGAATGTGTACTACATGTAATATTAAGATCTCATTTTTACCTCAAGTTTGGGAATGCATGTTGTGTGTAGTGTAATTGTGGTATCACTGATGCTTTTGTAATCCGTAGAGAAGTTTGTAACCTGCTCTCTGTTAACATTTTATCCCCTTCTTTGAATAAATTGTGTTGGTCATTTCAAATAATAAACTTTCTCATTGTGAATGACTTAGAAAAATCTTATACACTACTGATTTCACAAATAAAAACTTACCCAACTCGAGATAAACTTTAAATAATATTTCGAGTCGGAAATTTCAAGTGAAAATAGACGTGAGTGACCCTTAATTTAAATGTGTTTACGGACCTGTTCAGCCCGTCTCGCGAACTTCCCCTCTTCTCCCGTATGCAGCGCAGTGCCTCTGTACCGCAGATGCGCTAGAAGTAGCCGCCGCAGGGGCTTCGCTGGCGGTAACGCCGCGCCCACCGCGCAGCACAAGAGCGCCCAGTGTCGCGCAGAGACACGGGACGACGGCTCCGGGTGATCAGTTGTCTATTAATTTACATATTATTATCATTTTCCTTTTCTTTGTATTGGACCCGCGCGAATACCGCATTTGTCAGAGCCTTAAGTTTTATTGCTAATAGAAGTCATATAAAGGTTATAGTCTAAGTCAAGTAAGTAATTCACAAGTACTAATAGTGGCTTAGTGAAGTGATAGTGACTGTACTGGACGGATTTTTGTCGACAAAATAAAAAGTCACGTTTCACCACTCAATCTTTTAGTAATGTTACGCATACTTTCTCACAAATAAACCGGACAAGTGCGAGTCAGACTCGCCCAAACAACAAAGTAAAAATTTAAAATGGGCTAATGATGATAATAACGAATGGATACGAAATAAACTTACTCTGGTAAAATATAGCAAGTAAACTCCAAATACCAAGCGTAGCCATTCTAACTTTGACTGGCCTTGTGGCTCAGTTGGTAGTGTGTTTACGTCTACCTGCTGAACTGAAAGGTCGTGGGTTCAATCCCCACCCAGGGCAAACATTTGTGGATTAGCATGGATGTTTGTTCTGTGTCTGGGTGTTTCCATGTATCATATGTATATATACAAAAAAAAAGTATATATGTATTCTATCAGCCATCTAGTTCCATAGTACAAGCTTTGCTTAGTTTGGGCTAGATGGTGTTGTGTGAAATGTCCACAAATATTTATTTATTTAAACTTTATTTAATGAAATATCAATATTTAAAACTAAGCAAAGCTTGTACTATGGAAACTATATGACTGATAGAATACATATATACTTTTTTTTTGTAAATACTAACTTATAATACATAGACACACACAGACCAGTGGCGGATTTACACTTTTTTCGCCAGTAGGCAAAAATTAAGTCCTCTGAAATCTGCCACCCCCTAGGACGCTGCCGCCCCTAGGCCGCGGCCTATACGGCCTATTGACAAATCCAGGGCTGACCCAGACACAATACAAACATCCACGCTCATCACACAAATGTTTGTCCTGGGTCGGGATCGAACCCACGACCTACAGCTTAGCAGGTAGATATACTACCAAAAGAGCTGCGAGGCCAGTCAATGATGACATTGATGAAATCAAATGACACTAATACGGTACCTGCTTGATAAGCTGCACATACAGCTCGCAGAGCAGCGTGTCCTTCTGCAGACAGCGCTGCAGCAACGCCTGCGCCAGCGTCACGCGGTCGTCGCCCTCAGACTCCTGGCTGCTTGTACTGTTATTGTTCGCGAGGTTACTGGTGCTGCCACCTTCGTTTGTGCTGAGCCCAGCGTGGCTCATTATGTCCTGGACAACGAGGGAAGAACATTTAGCTACTGCCACCTTTCGACCAAAGTCAGTAAAATAGTAAAAGTATCTTATAGAATCTAGTTCGAGGTATTTAATTTTTTATGGCTCATTATGTCCTGGACAACGCGGGAAGAACATTTAACTTTCCAGCATTCCTAGAGCAAAGTCCAGTACAGTAAAATAAGTATAAAAAAAAAATAGTAAGTAGTAAGGTACGTAATTTTTCGCCAGACAGTTGCCGACCATCATGTCGAGACATTCGACGAAATGGTCGACAAAAACAATTCGAACAAAGAAGTTAACTACTTGAGCTAGTGTACTTTTATTTAGAAATCGACCAATCAAAACTGGTTCAGAGCGATAATTTTATTTTATAATTAAGTTAATTGCCAGAAATAGCCGATAAGGCTGATGGCTAGTAAAACAGTGATCAAAAATTTTGACTATGTAAAACGATTACCATAACTTCAAACATGTGTGCGTGTGTGTGTTATATACAGACGTCAACGTTGCGTATGTGTCACTGATTAGCGCGCCGTTGTACGGAGTGTCCGACGTGTGAGGATACCTTGAATATCTGCATGGCTGCGACCTCTTCCGCCTCGTTGAGCCTGGTGAGAGAGTGCGGCAGTGCTCTCGACCAGCTCCAGTACCCCTGTGGAAACCCCTTGTAGCACTCGCCGGACGTCTCCGCCGCCATGTCCAGGCGGACCTTCTCCAGACGGTGTTTCGATAATCTACACGAATAATTATAATGTTTTCAAAATATTTCAAAGGATTTACGATAGTTACTCATAGAAATGAAACAAATTTTAATGGATTTTATCGTGCATATTTTATATAATTTTATGAACTGACGTTTCGAAGACTGTAGCGTCCGCGGTCACAATTATGTAAAATATTCGTGATAAATCCGTTTTTTTTTTATTTCAACGAATAATTATAGTTTAAAAAAACAAAAAAAAAAACGACATCCAAATGCGCATTTTCTTTGAAACTAAATTAATAAACCGATTTTGACGAAATGGGACCAATCTGGAAGTATAATCCTTTCAAATAAAGTGAAGAATTTTAGAAATCGATTTATAGATGACTGAATTATGCTGCAACAAACATAAAAAGTACAGCTGAATTGTTGTTAACTTCCTCCTTTTTGAATTCGGTAGAAAGAAAAACAAACAGATATAGTATAGATATTTTTAACAATGGACTTATATCTCTTTCTGTCTTTCAAAACTCTGAGTATGTTATTCAGTTTTGAAGAGAGATAAGCAACTTTAGCGGGAAAAATCTTCTCTCTATATTCAAGATCGAATTGAACTAGGTTAGGTTGTATAGTAGTGTGTGCTGTGTAAGATACACGGTATTAAACTACCTACTGCTGATTTGTGAGAATGCAAAACCATATAGTATGTCCTAATTTATTTTTTTTACCAAAAAAGTGCTACGTCATTTATTCCAACGTTTCTAAACATGAGACAAAACCATGGAAACTGTATCATCAAGATCTTAGCAAGATGTCCATAGCTGGACAGAGAGATTAATCCATGGGAGAGGCCCAATGGATATCCAAAAAGACCTTGTATCTAGTGCCTTCCTGCCACTTGTATGAGGTCATCTGTCCCATCTTCTGGCTGGTTTTCCTACGCTGCGCTTGCCGGTAGGTGTATGGCGTTTAGTGCGGTAGAACGCAGTAAGTACCTACCACTTGTTTCAGTGGGCCACGGTTGCCCATATAAAATATTTCGGAAAGTAAACTTATTATCATACAATTTTTGTTTCTCATTTGAATTTAGTTATTTTAAGAATTTCAATTAGCTTAATGGTGCCTTGAGAATTGGGGAATATTAACCAGAAAGCCCCATAAGTCTCACAAGTGGAACCCATCGCTAAATGTACCTTCGTTACATACCTTCTGAGAGTGTTCCTCAAGAAGTTCCCAGTTGATCCTTCAGCGGGCCGCCTCAGCATCCCGCTATCCACTAGCGCTCGTCTCGCGCTCTTCAAAGCCCCGGCCAGTCGCGACCGTTCCGAGGTAGGTGCGGCCCGACGCGGGGGCTCATCTGCTAGACCGTTGGCCAGCACGGGGCTGTAAGCCGCCATCAGCCATGCGGCCTCGTTCTTTTGTGGCGACTCCAACACTATGCATCTGCGAATAAAGTTGGAGGTCAACTTCAACAGCTCAGAGCTATGATAGTAAATAACTAGACAAGGTCCGAATTAAAAGAAGTTAGTAGTAGAAGAGAAGTAAATTATGGTAGAATAAATGACAACACACTTCAATATTGTCTTAGAATTGTATTATTTACCAGCTGCGCCCTGCGGTGTCACCCCCGCAGTTATGAAAAACGGTGAAATGATGATGATAAAATATAGCCTATGTCCTTCTCCCGATCCTAAAGAATCTGTTTGCCAAATTTCACAACGAATAGTTCAACTGTTTAGCCGTTATAAGGTAACAAACAGACAGAGAAACAGACGACGGTTTTTTACGCAAGATTGATCTACGATTGACCACCAATTCGGCTGATATTAAGCGACGGTGTGGTCGATGATGAAGCTCATCCATCTAGAAGATATCTATTCACTCTAGCCTTGAAAATTACAAGATTGTAGTTCTCAAGGAACAGATGGCGGTATAGAAATCCATTCTTGTGCAGTACGCATCAAGAACGGGGGCCGATATCGCTGAGTACGAATTTTTGGCATTTCAACGAGAAATGGGTGGTAATACGCAGACTTTCTGCTAGTCCTGTAGTGAAATGGGAAGGGTGGAAATACGTGGAGTTACTTTCGCTTTTATAATAATAATTAGGATTAGGAACACAGAAAGGATAAAGTCAGTCATTTTGAAAAAAAAAAATAACAATTTTTCATAATTATAGTTTAAAAAACTGAAAAAAAAACGCAACTTGTTTATTTGGATATGTTTTAGTTATTTTGTTATAAAAACCAAAGTATTGAACCGATTTTGATAAAATTTATACGGGACCACCTCTGAAGTATTACCTATACACAAAAATAATCATCAAAAACAATTATTAAATGAAGGAGTAATTGCTGAACAAACATACAAAAAAAATATATACTGTCGAATTGATAACCTCCTTCTTTTTGGAAGTCGGTTAAAAATATATTTAACATTACCTGTGGCCATCGTGTTGGCCGTGGTGCGTCAGGCTGATGGTGAGTCCGTTTTCGACAGGGTCCATGAGTAGAGCAGCTATGTTGTTGTACGGGTACTCGGCCAGTACCACCTTGTCGGTCGGCCTCACTAGCACGACGCCTTCCGAACCCACACCGAGCAACACGTTTGGACCTGGAAACACGTACGTGCTTGGACTTCTAGAACTGTAATAACTATTTAAATAAACTTCATAATAGTAAAAAAAAAAAAAAAAGCTTCAAATTATTGTATTGTCAACGGTCCTCGATAAGTCTACAAAGTTTGAATGAAATCTGAACATTTGAAGTGGGTCAAAATCAAGTCTAAAGGAATCGGTTACAAACAAACAAATAAACATGCATACAGGTGAATAGCGCGTTAAAAAAAGGGAGGTTAACCCTTTAACCGCCTGTGTCGGATATTTCAGACAAAAGCTTTTCGAGCCCATTCCGACAAACTACGACATATACCAGTACAATTTTTAGCACAAACTGTTAGGAAGTAAACTCACCATGCGCCCAATAGCCCTTGTAAGTGACAGGGAAGAGTGTGACTCCGTATAGAGGGTACTGCATCACACAGGACAGGTAGAGTGCCTTGGCCGTCAGTTCAGCGCGACCCGCGCCATACTGACGGTGAGCTTGTGATAGAATGTTCGCCTGAGGAGGAAACAGTAATAAGAAGTTTTACAGTGGATAAGATAGAGAGAGAGAGAGAGAGAGAGAGAGAGAGAGAGAGAGAGAGAGAGAGAGAGAGAAGAGATGTAAAGATGTAATAACTTCATTCAAGAACTTTTCGGCCTATCGGTCATTAGTCCTGCGTGCTTAGCCCGCTGCCACTTCAACTTGTTAATCCGTTGTGCTTTGTCTGCGACAGTCGTAAGCATACGTACGCCGATATAAGATACTGGTTAAAAAAACATATTTTTTTATAGAAAGAGTATTAAACAAACAGACAGTTCCCTGATGGTTGCTATAGCCGTCAACTATGGCCAACTGCAACACTGACTTGTGACTTTCCAAACAAAAAAAAAGTACTGTCCGTAAGTAAGTCTGTACTTTTTATTTTTTTTTAATGAAACTCGACAGAACGACCTTCGGAGGAAAGCTATAAAACTCCATAGGTCCATAAAAGAAAAGAGAGGAAGACCTGTATGGTATTTTCCTCACGTAAAATGTGGGGATGAACTCTTGGATGAATGGTGGAACTACCACACAGGAATGAGGTAAAAAAGTTTGTATAAAACCATATCCTTACAAACCATATAACTAGTTAGTTTAAAGCTCTTCAGAACTTGCCATGAAAAACAACTTTCTTTATGGTTTCATTGTTGAATATGATAAGACTTCAAATTTATGACAGCCTTATTTGTCAAAGAGGTTCCATTCCAGATGTAATGTGCTTACCATGCTTGGGCGTATCAAAAACAAATTAAAAACATAGCCGCATTTGATCATACCATCCAGATTATTTATGATAACCAGACTGCTATTAGTCCTTCGAGGCGGATTATCATTAGGTGACTAGATTGTAGATATTTTAGTATGCTCACCCATTGTTGCGCGGGCCTCGCT
The DNA here is from genome assembly GCA_947563715.1 of Lycia hirtaria. Classification (NCBI taxonomy): domain Eukaryota; kingdom Metazoa; phylum Arthropoda; class Insecta; order Lepidoptera; family Geometridae; genus Lycia; species Lycia hirtaria. The sequence continues at coordinate 11,928,088 of OX387385.1, forward strand.
CGTGCAATGCGCTGCGGCAGGAACTGTTCGGGCTGCGCGTAGTAGGCGCGCGTGTGCGGCGGCGGCGGTGACGGCGGTGGCTCGCCTAGCGACACTTGCGCCTGAAGTCCCGCGAGCTGTAGGGCCACCTTCTCTGATACGGGGAATTCGTCCATCTGTACACAGCCACAAGGTGCAAAATTAAGTAAAATTATATCGAAGACAGTTTGTACAACATGTCAAGCAAAACGACATCCCGGTAGCATTCTATTACCTTGACCACGCTGTGCACTGCCTGTGCGTACAGAAGTGCCACTTCAACGGGATCGTGCGGCAGCTCCCGTCCGCCGCGGAACAAGCGACGCTTAAACACGAAACGGTTGTCAGCAGACCCGCCGCCGGGCCCTTGTTGCCTGCACACATAATTTATTTATTTATTATATAAGTTATACTACACCATAGATAGAGAGATAGAGTTATACGAGTTTCATCTAAAAAACGCTACAGTAACACACGAAACCGACATGGGAACAAAATTTTCGATAGCTTAGATGACAATCCCTTGCAGAAAACGGGCGTGACACGGCACAGAGAATATGAAAAGACTGTTTGTGTGTATAAGGTTTTTCTATAGATGTAGGTGTGCGGTGTGCGCTTACATCTCCCATGCGGCGATGACGTCATACAGGTACTGCGTGGCCCGGACATGTTCCTCCTTGCCCCCGCGCTGCTGGTAGACGGCCCAGCCGGCGCGCGAGTGCGGCGCGAGGCCGAGCTTGTCGGCGAGGCGCGCGGCCGCGGCCGCCGCCGTGTCGGCCGGGTGCACATCGATGGCTTTAGTGCGCCCGTCCAGGAAGAAGAAACGGCACACTATTGTACCGAGGCGACGCATCGCCTGCATCAAACAAGAAATTTGTCAATACACTGCATGCTATTTTCACAGCGACCATTGTGATTTTATTGTAACATATTGTAACCCATTTCTCGTTGAAATGCCAAAAATCCGTACTCAGCGATATCGGTCCACGTTCTTGATGCGTACTACACAGGAATGGTTTTTTTTGCCGCCATCTACAATCTTGGAATTTTCAAGGCTAGAGGGTAGAGTGAATAGATATCTTCTAAATCGATGAGTTCCATCCATCTGTCGCTTAACATCAGGTGAGTTGGTGGTCAGTCGTAGATCTATTTTGCGTAAAATTATTCTTTACTAGTTTCCTGATTGTAGTATCCTTGGCAAATTCCGTGCTAAGAATAGGTGTAATTGTTGTGTACTTACAGCAATCTCGACAGTGGAGGGCGGCAGGTGTCGCGGCGCGGCACCGCGGCAGTTGTCGAGGCACCACTGTGCGCAGTGAGCCGCGCGCGCTGGTGCGCCGCGCGCCCTCGCCCGCAGCCACGCGCAGTAGTACCGCGAGAGGCCACGGCTCGGCTGCCACGCCACCGCGCACAGGCACAGGATGAGCCACACGCGCTCCGCCCACTCTTCCACTGGACATTCGTTTATCTGCAAACGTGACAGCTAGTTTAGATCCTAGATGCACACTCCAGATAATTCAACGATGTTACCTATCGCGTACTTGAAACTCGCTCCACGCATAGCATTTTTATAAAAGAAAGTGATATAATATAGTAAGCATTGATTAGAATGAGAAATTATTTTGAATTTACAGAATAATATGTTCACGCCCACTAAAACACTTCCGATGTGTGTATTAGAGAGCGGAAGGAAATGAAATCTTGATAAAAAGAATAGAACTAAGCTCTATACACGAAATATGTCTAACAAACAGATAAAACAGAATCCTCTTTTACACAATTGCATTGTTATATAAAGCTCTTTTTTATTTGTTGTCGACCCCTTTACTCTCAATATACCTGCAACGATCTCTCTCTCTCTCGCTTCTGATAGCGCATCTATCCACATGCTTCCAGCGTTGTCACACGAAAGCAAAGGTTCGCACGACTAAACGAACCAGTAGTATGTTCTGACAGCATACTGTCAGAAAGCTGTCGCCGAACTTAGCACCTACCCTAGTAGGAGTACTTCTTTCTTGAATGGAGGAATTTCACTGTAGATATCACTATCTACAAATCTACTTTCTCCTCTTATGCTCACATATATCACCTAATGTACGGTCCTAACCGTACAGGGGATAAACTTGGGATGCAATCTTCGTAGCCTTAACTTTATGTAACTTTAACTTCCTCATCCCACACTTCTTGCGGCTGGAGCATGTACGATCTCAAACGTACAGGGCACATTCCTCAGTTGCCGCTTATCTATAGATACATGCTCCTACCGCGGAAGTGATAGTTAACCTTATTAGTAATTGTACATTAGTTTATTGAGTAGACATTAAGGCGTACAACTAGCAACAACTTCATACAAATATACGTCTTAAATCATCGAGCAGAGTTTCTATCTTCTACTCCACAACTAACTGCAGGACGTCGTCACACTACACGGCGGACTGTACACCTAAACTTACCTGTCTAACACACTGCACCAATATCTCGTCCCTCAGTTCTTCTCGTTCTATTCCCTTAGCGATCAGGGATTGTATCACTTGCGTCTCCTTGTCGGCGGTCAATTCGCCTCGCATGTAGCGGCATAACTCCTGAAACAAAACGTACATTAACACGCAAGAAACTAATAGCATCGCTTTCACCAATAGAGTGAGAGAGAGAGAGAAAGAGAGCCAGACAGGTTTACACGGTCATAGCAGTTGTGCTGGTAGAGTATCATAACATGTCATTTATTTAAGCATGAAGATGTAAATGTCCGAAAATTACTGTTCAGCTTCAGTTTCAGCTTCAATCACAGTCTTCAGTAAAATCACTGGGTATGATATTTCTTTGCATTGCTGGATTTTATGACTGGCCTTGTGGCTCAGTTGGTAGTGTGTTTACGTCTACCTGCTGAACTGTAAGGTCGTGGGTTCAATCCCCACCCAGGGCAAACATTTGTGTGATGAGCATGGATGTTTGTTCTGTGTCTGGATGTTTCTATGTATTATATGTATATATTTACAAAAAAAAAGTATATATGTATTGTATCAGCCATCTAGTTCCATAGTACAAGCTTTGCTTAGTTTGGGCTAGATGGTGTTGTGTGAAATGTCCACAAATATTTATTTATTTATTTATCTTTTCAATTTAAAATTGTGATGTGTTATTGTACTCTTATACTTAGCTTCAAATGAGTTTACGACCATGAGAGTCAGTTATTGAAAAAAATAATATATATATTATCTCCTCTTATTATTACTGTTGATGAAGGAATGTGCTCACCCTGAATATATTGACAGCAGCGGTGACGCTCTCAGGGTCGTGCAGCTGTATGTGTGAAGTAGGTATATTGTTCCCTTTGTGATACGTTATCATTTCTTCTTTGGTCAGCAGCTCCATTGATTTGCTCTTGCGTGTCAGCGTCGCCATTATTGTGCCTGGAGCAAAAATTTCAGCGATGAAGCCCGCAAGATATGACCCAAAAAATTGTGTTAAAAACTAAACAATCTATAAGTACTGCTACGAACTGCTTGATTGCTAGTCAAAATAGCGTTAATCTCGCTTCAACTCGAAAACACGGAATCTGATAGTCATGAAAATACTTGTAAATCTGAGCCATATAATATGTAAAAAAATTATTTTAGGTTGGACTGGTCACCAATGAGTTAATTTTTCAAAATTACGAGCTCTGGATTGGTCACTAGTCTTGTGCGAGTTATAATTATGGCACAGCATTATTAGGCTTTCTTTTTGGAATATCGACATCGTACTTGTTATTTCCCTTGATAGTTTAAATTTAGACGTGTTACGTTACCTGCTGCTTTGAAATATAAAAAAAATATAGAAATTTCGGAATGAAAAAACAAGGTAATTAACCTAGCTGAACTAAATATACCTTCAGGTGACCTCGGGTGGTCATTGAAATATAGTTTGGCGAACTCTGTAAGGTCGTTGGTAGCATCTGCGGGAGGCGTGATGGGGGGTACCGCCGAGGAGGGGGGAGACGCCGCCTCCATCTGGTGCAAGCGACGCTCCACGCGCTCCTTGCGGCGCGCGCTGCGGTCCGTACTCTGTTGGGAAAGATGAGCTTAATTTTTTTAGTCTTCCGTACCAAGTACGGAGTTAAGTACGGTCCGGAAGTTATTGTACACACCTTAAAAGTAATATAAAAAGAAACAAGTGTAAAAATGGGCGGCCTTATGTTCCGGTTCTTCCAAGCAACCATGACTGTACTGTCTAAGTTACATTTTAATTCAGATTTAAAATCAGGGTCGCATGAGACTAAATTACTTTAAGTCTTTTATAATAGTGAGAATTGTGGTTTGCACCTATTCATTGTACTTACATTAGCGTCCCCGTTCATGGCGGGCGGTGGACTGACGCAGGTGTCCATTGGAATGGGCGGTGGTGGGGGAGACTTCTCCTGTGACGTCACCAACACAGGGGAGAGGGGCGCTTCTGACGTATCCGACTCCATTTCCGCCGGGAATCTAAATAAACAAAATCAGTTTATTTCTTCTAGTGCGTGTTTTTTTTTTTTTTTTTTTTTTTAAATAATTTTAATAGTTTTATAATTTAATAATTTATTTTACTTAGTACTTAATTTAATTACATATATACTTAAATAAAACTAAAGTAAAATAACCTGAACAACCTAAATAATACAGATATACAACTTAAATAAACTAAATAGGAAACTGAAATTTTACATTTTAATTGTTTGCTTTTATGTGGTGTAGATTTAGTTTATTGTACTATAATTTATAATACTTATAGCAATTGACAAAGATTGTGAGATACTGATCTTTCTACGCTCCACTCGAGAACTTTCGACCCCATCAGCCATCAGTTCTACGTGCCCTGCCCACTGCCACTTCTACATGCTAATCCGCTGTGCTATGTCGGTGACTTTGTGCGTCTACGGACCACTTCAGTTCTGATTCGATCTCGCAGAGACCACGAGCATGGTCCTCTCTATAGCTTGTTGCGTATCATTATATCTCACCTATTATTGTTATCAGCGGGCGGCGAGTGCGGCGGCGGTGGCGTCACAGGCTGCGCGGGCGCGTCCGGCGGCCGCGGTATCACAGACTCGTAGATTGGCTCCTTGCCATTCAGCACAGATAGCTTGCCGTTCGGGATCACGCCATTCGTCAGCTCGGGCGGGGTTGTGTCTGTTAACATATAACACATTTTATTGTAATAACTGAGCGAAGTAGCTGTTGTACAGACGTTTGACAGATACCCAACACACGTACCGTCACATAACCGACTTTTTTACGCAAATAATTCCATGTTTGACCAGCACTGCGCCTGTTGGGAAGCTACGATGTGGTCGAAGATAAAGCACGTCTTTTATGAAGAAGCGTGCTTTATGAAGAAACCTTTTGATTTGGGACCGGATTGTGACTAAAATGTTATTTGTTTTTTTTACTATCTATGTTTTTTACCCGACTGCATAAGGAGGAGGATTATGTTTTGAAAGAGTGAATAAATTCAGAGGCAAGTTTGTGGTAGATCTATTTTGTATTAAAAAAAACCTGCGGCAAGTAACCTTTAGCATTTTGTGGCGGCGGCGGCGGCGGACCCGCGGGCTCCGGCAGTGAACACGCGGGCGGCGGGGGGAACACCGGAGACTCCTCGGGGCCGTCCTCGTCGGACAGCGGGGGCGGTGGTGGGGGCAGGATCAGTGATGACGTCATTGCATCGCCGTTCGACATTGGCGAGATGCCTGGGGAATATATTTTACTTTAAAGGAATTCTAACTGCTTTTGATGATCGTTGAGCATACTATTGTCGCTACGCCGTACATCACGCATTTCCCTCTACATTTTACCCTGAAACGTTATCCGATTTCGACGATTTTTATACGAGTGTCGATTTATTGTTTAAGTTTAAGCACACGTCGGACACTCCATAGAAAGGCGTGCTATTGAATGATACAACGCTCGTTTTGACCTTTTGACTGACAAATGAAAGCGCCGTGCGGCTAAAGTCCGACAAACGAAAGGACGAAGGTGAGCAACCCGAGATTGGCGGGTGGCGGAGAGTGAATGTCATCTGTGGCTTAAGTTAGTAGTGAGTTTGAAACAAGGAGACAAGTGAGAGTCCGCTTCATTGGGTTTGCGCTCAGTCTCGACCAGAAATTTCAAGATCTTGGCCGCTAGTACGTACACCAACTGTATTATGTGATCTAAACTGCTACGTACCGTTAGTGAGTGATGACGTCATAAGTCCGTTGATGGAAGACGTCATCGGCGCCGGCGCTAGGATGCTCTGCAGCGGGAGGGAGGAGGGCGGCGGCGGGGGGCACGCGTCCGAGTCAGCTCCGTCCGGCTTGCGTTCAGTCTCGTCCAGAGATTTCACGATCTCGGCCGCAAGCACGTGCTCCAACTGGGAAATAAATGTACAATGAGACAAGTAGTAGGATTAAGGACTAAAGAGTAATTCTATTTGAAATTAATACCCTGTTATATTGTTCACTTTATTACATCATTCCCGTGCCAATATAAGACAAGAAGAAAGTGCTGTCTTTCTGCTTGTCTTATACTGGCACGGGAGGCCAATATAAGACAAGCAGGACTACTATTTCCGATTTTTTAAATATATTATTTACTATTTTTAAAATGCAAAAAATATGCACTTAATCTTCGTCTACTAAGTGGCCATCTAATATAATAAATATATACATATATAAAAAAAAAACAACCTATGTATTATTTGCTTTTAACGAGTTACTTAGGAATATAATAACTTTAACTTTAGTTACTTAGTAATATCCAGCTGTACGTTACCTCATGGTGCAGATCGTCCGCGAGCCGCTCCATGGAGGCGTCAATCTCCGCTATAGTGGGCTGCCTGGCGTCGGGCTCACCGTCGGGCGCGCCGCGCTGCGCCGGCACGTCCGCCAGGAAGTCGAACAGGTTGTCCAGGTTGATGGACTCGGCGCGAGCGCTGGCGGGACACGAGAGCCCACGGAGCTGGTCAGCCATTGTTTCCAGTTCAGCGCGCTCTTGGTTCGCCTTCTCGGCTAGGCTGTGTTACGATGGACAAACATTATAATATATTGATGCAGTTAGAGTCTGTTCACAAAGAGAGCCGTCGCGGCCAAATTGTTAACTAACCTTTTGCTTGAACAATAATTATGGGACCAACTTGGGAGCTTTCTCTATACATCAATTTAAGAAACAAAAAAATTGGTTCACGAATGACAGAGTAATTCGTGTGCATACATAAAAAAAATATACTGTACGAATTGATAACCTCCTCCTTTTTCGAAGTCGGTTAAAAAAAGGCAATCATGCACAGCAGCATCCTCAAACAAACGATAACTCTTTTTGTGAAGACTAATAATAAGTATAATGTCTAGTGACAGCTGCGCTCCATGTTAGAAGTAGTTTTTGTTTTGTAACGTTATTTCACACGACAAACAAGTCAAACTATGTGGGCTTTCTTACAAAAATGATACAATCTGATCAGCTATTTATAAAGTATTTTCATTTCCAAATAAAATATATAAAATCTGACGAAAGAATTGGTGTGTAGACAATTTCGTAGAATTTCCGCCTAAGCCAATGAACTAAGAGTATCTATTTTGCCTGCAATGCTATTTCCTCGTGATCTTGACAAATATGTCATATACTTTCTACTTGACAAAACTAACCTGTTCCTCTCCTCCCGCAGTTTTATCTCCTGGTTGACCCTCTTCATCTCCCTGAGCGCGGCGGCGACCTCCCTCGCGAAGGCTCCCCGCAGGTGCCGCTGTAGAGTCAACGCAGACCTGCGCAGGCGCAGGAAGTGCGCGCGCTCCTTCCACCCGCGCCACGCCGCTTGGAGGATGATGACTGCGTTCCGCCATATTAGGTACTGGCGGCGTTTTACGCAGCCCTTGTACCACTGAGGGAGAAGACATTTTACATAATAAACTCTTGACAAATTTAGAATAAAGATATGGGAATGGTCGACATAAAATAGCACCGCTATAGAGATTAAATATGCTGAACAATGTAAAAATATATGCTAGTATAATAACAACACTTATCGTCGCAAAATTGGCTAAGAAATGTTTACAGCTGATTCACAGATCCATGACACTGGTATTAATAAATAATAATACGAAACTGGCATTTTGAGAAGCACCATTATGCCAACCCATTAGCCTGTTAGTAGCACGGTGATAGTTATTTTTTTCTCTATTAGTAAAATAAGAAACCTTTATTCTCTGCAGTAGACACATTGAGCTAGCCAGTGATATGTCCATACTTTACAGATGTTTAATGAACCACCTATGACGGAGGTCTACAACACTGCTTATAGAATTTTAAAATTTTAGGAAAGTGACATTTCCGACAACGAATATTTTGGATACGTGTCATTTTATAATTAGGGACTGTTCGAAAAAGGGACTTTTCAACACACTTGCTCGTAAAGTGGCCCTTATTCAACCGTTTTTATGGCAGAAAAGTATCCTATAAAACACGCGAGCTTTTGACTTTTCTAATACGCACTAGTGTCTTTACTTTACAGTTTTTTTTAAATTTCAACAAAGAGTTTTTACTTAAATTAAATATTTCAGTTATAAACGGGTGTTTTTTTCCTCGCAAGTGTGTTGAAAAACGTCGTATGAAACGCGTGTGCATTATGGTCATTACACTCTCGACTCTATTACGCCCTCGCCTTCGTCTCGGGACTGTAATGACCAACTTAGCACACTTGTATCATAATGTACTATTATGAATATAAGTAAACGGTGTATGTTATTTATCGGCACTTACTTTTTGTATACGTAATGCTGACGAGTGTAGCAGCGCGGTGCGTTTTGCTTCGAGAGGCGCGTGCACCGACGTCCGCATGAATATCTTCGTATGCCCGATCTGCCAGTCGTTCTTCGGTGCGTTCACTAGAGATGTTATTGTTCTGGAACATAATGTTGCCATGTTGGAATTGACATAACGCCAGGTTATCTTCGGAGCTAACGTATTTTATAGAAATTAATTAAGCTATGAAACGAAAACAAAATATAATTTTCGAAGTTTAACTTTGGTAGAAATTGGAGAAGATCTTTGTCCAGCAGTGGGACAGGAGAAGTTCCGAAAAAAACCCAATGGGCACTGAAATTCATGAATATTTCTTCGGAAATTCTGAAATACAAAATTAAAAAACAGCACAAAATGTAAGGAATTGGCAGATATTCAATTTGGTCTGCAAACTTTTATCATGATTTCTCAGCTTGCTACATAAACTGAGCATATATAATTATGCAGATTCCTGAATACGTTTCATTAGCTGACTAAAGTTTATAGCACTTACGCAATGTCCGGATGTTTTTGCCTCGGATGCGGCAGCAGGCAGCGGTACCGGGCTTGGAAGGACGCCGTGGGCAGGTGTATGGGGTAGCCGTCTCGCCGTATGCGGACTATCTCGTTCATCCCGAGGTACCGCAGCTGTTCCAACACCAGCTGGTCGCTGAACTTGCCCGCTTCTTTTTTGTCGTTCGGCTTTATGCAACGGACGTACCTGGTTAACATGGAGGAGCATATGTAAGTGAAACTCGTATACACTTCGGTGTTCTAAAAGTTGTCTCAAAAGTGTCATAAAATCATTAGTATAGATAGTTGAGCGCTGCGCACTCGCCGCCCATTATCTCAAAAACGATTCAGCGCATGGAAAAATGTTTGAAATAAGAGTTGTCGCAAATTTTATGTTCTTTAATTTAATAATTACCTTTGACTATGAATATCTTACGACGCAGACACGAGATTTTATGAGATTTTTTAGTATCTCTCGTTCGGGTAAACCGCTAATTTGACTGGACTATAACTGGCAAGCGCAGCGTAGAAAGACCAGCCACAAGGTGGACTGAAGATATCATACAAGTGGCAGGAAGACGCTGGATGCAGGCCGCTTCCGATCTTTTTGGAAACCCATGGGGGGGCTATGTCTAGCAGTGGACTTCTTGTGGCTGAGGTGATGATGATGATCACATCTTTGCCAGTTAACTAATCGCCAGGCAGTAGTTACTGTGTACTAGTTTGAAGGGTCACGTTTCCCGCGATGTTTCCGGATATAACCAGATTTAATATCTCTATGTATGGAACAATTCAAGTCCAATGTTAAGTTATAGGTGGTATTGTTACGGAGCATGGGCTATTGAAAAACTTAAATTTGGCGAACGAATCTGTTTGTCAATCTCTTGCATAAATAAAAGAAAATCTACACACACACACACCTCACCGTGTTATACGAGAAAGAACACCTGCACAGGAAAGTTACCGGACACAAATGAACATTTTAACACATTATTTACACTAATTAGTTTAACAACATTTGCCCCCACTAATTGCTTGTTGATAATAGATTTAGGACACCATAATTACGTTTGAGAATGTTAAATATTCATTCCTTTAGGCTGTGACTGTCATGAGGAAACACTGCTAAGAACGGTTGTCTGATTGGCTAATTAATCACTGATAAAAAACAGCCAATCAGAATTTAAAATTTCCGATTAAAATCTTTCAATCAAAACAGTAATACTTCCAAGAGTTGTGACTGACTTGTGTTTGTTGGATGATGTCGCGACCAGTGTTTACTTCGAATGGGTTCATGATTAGTCGTCGATTGACAGTTTGTATGTCGTTGGATTGCGCGTGATTTTATTTCTCTCTAATCTATCGAGTAGGGTAACAAAATAAAAGTTTTAAAAGGTGATTACAAGTGTTTATGCGTAATTTCAATTACAAAATTAGTACTGCAGTCGTGGTTTTAGTTCTTTCAACCATATAGCTTGTTTTACAGCTATTTTACTTTTGTGAAGAAAAAAAACTAGATTAACAAAATCTAAATTGGTCCATCCGTTTGAGAGTTATGATGTCACAGACAGATACACACATCAAACTTATAACACCCCCTCTTTTTGGGCCGGACATTCAAAAAAAGGGAATAACTCACCAGACGTCAGTAGCTTGCAGCATGTCGACTAGAGATTGTAGCTGGCACCTGAATGTATCCACCACTGTCGGGCGACCCTTGGACGTGCCGCGTTGAGTCGTGCCCGTTGAGTTAGGACTTGACAGGGAAATATCCTGAAAAGAAAAAATAATTATTGACCGAGTGAGCGAAGCGGATAAAGATCTCTGCATCAACTAGCAAATTTTTCTTTCTTCTGTCCGGATGTTTGTTGGTACTCACGTACAGATCATATTTTTCAACCTTCGCGAAACTTAGTACACAGTACTTTACTATAGTAAATTTCCATTTGATTGATTTTGCCATTTGATAGAATTTTTTAGCCCTCGGGAATTTGTTACTAAGAGGGTATTTCCCCAAAAAAATGGGGGGAGAGTTTACTGAAGCATCCTTTAATGACCGTTTTAAATAATATTTACTAGAATCGTTTGGTAATTTATATTCTACATAAAAATTTAAAATATGAACAAAATCGGTCTAAAGGTTATTCAGAAATTCAAAAAGTTGTGTGAACTCTTAAAAACAGTCGATTTTGTTAATATTTGGAAGAAACATTTGTTACTAAATTATAACAAGAATTTCACAAAATAGCTTAAGTAACTTTTAAACTTTGTGAATAAACAATACATATTTCTTGTATGTGCTCGCGAGGTCTACTAAAATTATATCTTTTATACGAGTCAAGTAACTGCTAGTAGGTTAACTAAAGCGTAGGCGTATTTATGTTTCCTTATAGGAATCTGGTCTTATATAAGAACAAACGGGATACATTACGATAAGATACGGACGTACCTACACGTAGACACGATAAGTTGTAATAAAGGTTGTCTGGAAGAGATTGCTATTAGTTAAGATTACCTTTTGTACCTTTTCTTACGCCCTAATCATATACCTGATGTCAATAAATGGTCTATGCCAATGTTATTATGGTGGCAATAAAGTTTTTTTTGTATTGTATTGTAAATATGTATCAACTCACATGCGCAGGCGGCGCGAGATCTTGCACGTAATCCGCTAGCTCCCTCACGAAGGGGTTGGCCGACCGACTGAGGTGGTCTATGAACGCGTCCTGCTGCGTGTCCCTGTTCTTGTCCACGAACGCTTGCACGCTGTAGGAGACCGCGCCCGCGTAGTGCTGGACGCCAAACTCTTCCTCCCACTTGCGGCGGGACCCTTTCACGAAGCTCTGGTGCTCGCCGAACTCGCCTTGGATGTTGGTTAGGTAGGCGCTGTCTGATCCCTGGAATTACAGAATGATTTGCCAGACTGTGATTAAGCAGAATATTTCGCAGACTGTTACAGTCTTCTCTCTCCCACTGCTGGGTATAGGTCTCTCTCTAAACTTGTCATCTTCCTCGGTCCTGTGCCGATCGAGTTTCTGATATTTGGAACAAATTCCCTACATTCAACTGAAGACAATCGGTATGTAGATGATCGATCGAGTCAATTGACAAATGATGCACGACAGCTAAGCTAAAAAGTGTTAAATTGCAAGTGTCACAAAAGTGTCGGTGACGCTTTAGGTACTTGCATGGATATACAGATTTTTAGTCAACGAAACAAATCGCTTATTGTGTCACACCTAAATGAATTGACAAAAGAACCGAATCTGACTATGTGCATCGTCTACGAAGTATTTATATTTAAATTTAGTTTTTAACATATCTTCTGGACAGTTTATAAAATCATCCATATCTCCTGAAGTTTTCACACTACAGATTGTAAGACAGGATGACGTAAAGATTTTTTATAAAGGGGGATTAATAAATTAAATAAAATTGTGGACATTTCACATAACACCATCCAGCCCAAACTAAGCAAAGCTTGTACTATGGAAATAGATGGCTGATAGAAAACATAATATACTTTTTTTTTTGTAAATACATACAGATACATAGCAACACCCAGCCACAGGAAAAACATCCATGCGCACATGTGCGTAAAATCACACAAATGTTTGCCCTGGGTGGGGATCGAACCCACGACCTACAGCTTAGCAGGTATACTACCAAATGAGCCACAGGTCAGTCAGATTGTTTCAAGTTTTACCTTCGGCATGTGACACTGTTCGCTGAGCAGCTTGAGCAAGCTCCTAGGAGGTTTCTCGAGCAGTTCCAGACACGCTGCGTTGTCAGTAAACTGAATCTGATTGTACACTATCCCTTCTTGTCGGTACTGGAAAAATATAAACATGTAGGTAACGAAATTTTATTTTGATTAAAATAAAGGTCTTTACACTTTTCAATGTACTTAGCTACACAAATAAGCTGATATTTCTTTTAATAAATAAGAAAAATAGTTGTCTGAAGTTTAATATTATGTAATGAAAACCAAGTAACTGAAACCAAAAACTAAGTAAACTGAGTAACGAGAGATAGGCAAGACGATAAATCGATCTTGCTAGGTTTCATTTTTAGTGAAACCGGGTTTGCTCGTATTTTCAACCGACTTCAAAAAAGGAGGAGGTTCTCAATTCGACTGTTTTTTTTTGTTTGTTTCCTCAGAACTTTCGACTGGGTGAACTGATTTTGATGATTCTTTTTTATTTGAAAGCTGGTGCTTCCCGTCTGGTTCCATTTCAATTTGGTCCAGTTCTGCCAATGGCATCCATGGTAAGTCGGTTGCTTCAGTTTTTTAAACTATAATTAACAGTCATAAAAAACCCGAGTGGTGCTCGGTCGCCCAGGTACTATTAATTATAAGCAGAACAATCTCCGTAAAACTCCCACCTGGTTCGATAAGACGGTAAAGCTAGCGGTAATAGGGGAAAATCAAAATATATGTGTCGCATTCTATGGAGCGCGATAATTGTGAATACTAGTCGCGCTTTTGGCCATTATCTGAACAATGTTGAGCTATGAGGTAGACTTTGATCATCTGCTTCGGCCACGATAAGCCCCATCTTAGGAATAATAGGCACCAGATTGTTACAAACAAGTAATCGTTCAAAAAACTGACAAAATCGACTTCAAAATACTCAGTTCGTTTACTTGGATGACATATTTTTCCAGTTAAATTGTTATAAAAATCAAAATACTGAACTGATTTTGATAAAACTTCTATGGGACCACCTGGGAAGTATACCCTTTAAAAAAAAAGGATTTTTCTAATCGGTCCTGGTGTCTTCGAGTAATCGGGGAACATACATAAACAATAATAAAAAGACTTCAACGAATTGAGAATCTCCTCCTTTTTGGAAGTCGGTTAAAACGAGTCTTTAAGTACCTAGTATTGCAGTTATCTATCTTACAATTAATAGAACCATCTTATCGTCAGCTGATATCTCTAAAAAAAAGTTTATGTAACCTTTCAGTTATTGCAAAGATAAAAATCCACTCACAATCTCCTGTTCGAGCGCGAACACGTAGTTATTGAAGAACATATGCAGCTTCTCGTTAGCGTAGTTAATGCAGAGCTGCTCGAGCGAGTTGGTCGCGAAGTTCTCAAAGCCAAATATGTCGAGGACGCCCATCGCGCGCGGCGCCTCCCGCCCCGGCGCCGAGCACGAGTTCACGTGGCGCACGAGCCACGCGAACGTGCGCGCGTACAGCGCACGCGCCATGGCGTGTCGGTTCTCCCGCGCCTTAACACATTAATGTAAAAACATGTTTCAGTCAGGTTATTAACCAAGTAACCTGGTTTTTTGGCGGGAACGTCTTAGTAACGTGTTGTTGCTTTGTTTTATTTTCCTAAACTTGTGTTATATTGAACATTAATGCTATAAAAATGGTGGTGTTTTATTCATTAAGTGTTCGATAAAGTGCGTGAGTGTGGGCAAGTTAAATAAAGCAGTAAAACTTGTGATTTTACGTTGTCGGCAAAACTCCATAGAAGCTTCTAGTAAAATCGCCACCATTTTACTGAAGCAGGACTCGACTTATAAATTGACTGTATACGTGACTTAGATTGTAACTAGAACATTTACATCTTGTTTTATTCAAGAAACTTGAAAAAATCCTAATACTTGACACTGGCAAATGCTTTAATGCGGGTCCAATACAAAAAAAAAGAAGAAATGTTTCAGTCAGAGAAAATTTACTAGGCTCTGTGACAGTTTCCTTAGTATTCTTTCGGACTTACTTCAGGCAGTCGTAGCGGGATATCAGTAACATTCCCCCGTACGTTGATTTGTCGCTCAAGCAGCACTTTGTTCGCAGTGGGCGGCGCCAATCCAAGCAGCGTAGCCACCGCCTCGACAGCTTCTGTGTCTTCTGGTGCCAGTGACGTACGCTCGCCGTCCACATCCTGCAAAATTAAGCGACATTGCGATATTTAGTAAAAACTGCTAAGGATTGGAACGCATTTCCAGCCTCCGTCATCATCAACATCATCTCAGCCATAAGAAGTCCACTGCTGGACATAGGCCTCCCCCATGGATTTCCAAAAAGACCGATTGGAAGCGGCTTGCATCCAGCGTCTTCCCGCCACTTGTATGAGGCCTCCGTGTTCCCTTGTAAATACAACCTGAATATTTTTCAAATAAGAGTGAATGCCCATGAGATTGCCTCTCATGAGCAAGCTTGCACCATTTTCGACCCTTCATCGCTTTGCATCAGACGAGTTGTGGTCATATGTTGCCCATTTCATCACAAAAAAATGCTTTGCTAAACGTTTGAATTTGAATTAAACGGCTTCCTCATAAAATTAATAAGCACGTATAACGGTATGAATAGCATAAAAAAGAATAATGGGTGTGGTCGATATCAGTCACTCATGTTGTTTAGTCTACGAAATAGGAAAGTTAACATACATGTGGACGACGTAGATTTACGAAACACCCCTTTTTTTAAATAACCCCTTTAATAAAAATCCCTTTTTCCCCATTCCGCAAGACTAAGAATGTTTATTCATTCTTTTGTATTTTTATTAATTTTTATATATTGTTTTTTTTAAAACGCCGTCAGTTGCAAAAATATTAAAATTAGTTCTTAAAAATAGAAGTTTCAAATAAAAGTAGGTATACAAAATTATTTTACATACTCCACTGCGTGTCATTTATGGAAGCTTTAAATACGTATTCATGTCTCAACCATCATTCACAAGACCCAGTGAGCCAATATAACAAGTCCCCAATGGTCCGATAGGCCAAAAGGTCCAGTGAGCCAAAAGGTATAATGGACAAAAGGTCCAGCGAGCAAAAAAGATCTAGTGGTCTAAAAGGCCTAGTGAGCCAAAAGATCTAATAGGCCATAACATCTACATTTACCTGGAACTGTATGTTCCCCAGCCACAGCACGGCCGCCAGCACCTTGAAGAGTCCCTCGCACATTTGCGGCGGCACCTGAAGTACAGTCAGTGCCAGCTGCAGCGCCTCCAGCTTGCCTTGCTCGCCGCCGCGGCCCGAGTGCGCCTCCGCATCTTCCGGGTTCAGGTACTTGAAGCGGACGCCGTCGCGGAGACGGAGCGTGTTCCGGAGCTCGGCGTTGTGCTGGGGGGAGCATTCAAAGGACATTTATTATTTATCTATACCTATACAAGTAATCCTTTAAAAAACTATTGGACCTAACTATGGGACCACCTTGGCAAGTATACCCTTTCAAACAAAAAAATATTTTTTCATATCAGTCCAGGTGTCTTTCATCCCGAGTATTCAGGGCACATACATAAAAAAAGATTCCGAAGAACTGAAAACTTCTTCCATTTTGGAAGTCGTTCAAAAAGGCTTTTGTACTGAGTATCTGGATTGATCTAAGCCGAAGGTCCATCCAATATAGCATGAATATTGGATGAATCTTGGAATTTTCAAGGCTAGAGTGAATATATCTTCTAGATAGAGCTCGTCGAGCTCCATCCTCGGCCACACCGTCGCTTAACATCAGGCGAGTTGGTGGTCAATCGTAGATCTATCTTCTATAGAAAAAAATAAAAAAATGACACCTTCCTAACCTTGTACTGTAGTATAAGTGTAGGTTTACGATAAAAAATATATTTGAATAAAATTTGCTATTTACCTCAACTTTTTTATTCAACAAATATGACTTAGCGCTAATAAAGACCTCTATACGTTCCGACTAAAACTGATAAAAATACTTTTGTCTGGAAATCGAACCCCGTTAAAACCGTTAAATCACCAAAAATATGCAAGAAACACTAGCAAGAAGAGTTTTGTACTAGCCATGAATACATAATGTTCTCACCTTAGCTCCCTCCACCAGCTGATAAAACACATGATAGTTAGTTTCCCTGGGCGCCGGGCCCGTTATCCTCGCCCGTTCTAGCAGGAAGTCCCTCAGGACGGCGCCTCTGATGCCCCCTCGGTGGTCCAACCGGACTTCGACAAACTTGCCGAAACGAGACGAGTTGTCGTTACGGACTGTTTTCGCGTTACCTGAAATAAAACGTGGGAAAATATTAATACGAGGCGTATAAAACTACTTCAAAGAAAAATGGGCCCTCGTAGCGTTACGGCTCTTCGGTGTTTTTATAGAATTTTATGTAATAAGATTCTTTTCAATCTTAGATTTATTTTAGTAATTATAATAAATCAGTTTAGACACTCGTAATTTTGGGAAATGGTGGCGAGCAAATCTTTTTTTTAAATAAGATTTTTGAATCAAAATATCATTATCTAATATCTAAGTAAATCTTTTTTTAAATTGATGTCCTTTGCATTGACCGACATAAAAGGGAATTGTTTTCATTAAAATTAAACAAATTTTAACGGATTTATCGTTTATATTTTACAATTAAATTGTTGTTTGGGAAATTGTTTTTTCTTCAGTTGCCAGTTTTAAGCAATCCCAACTTTCGGCTTTCAATTAAATTGGTATTCTGGAAAAATAGACATCGTGGATTGGAATATTTATCACAAAAGGATCAAAATAGGCAGAGATACCACTTCTATTTTCTTCTTTGTCGTCAACCTCAAGTTTAAGGATGTTTCTATTGACATACCAAACGCTTCCAGCACAGTGTTGGCTTCCAAGATCTGTTGCTCAGCCCAGGAAGCTTGCCCCCCTGCTGCGCACAGGTACTGCAGTATCAGCTTGGTGGTCTCAGTTTTACCGGCGCCACTCTCACCAGATATCACCACCGATTGGTTTTTTTCACCGTTCTGAAACACGACATCGATTTATTAAGATTTCGGTTACGAGTGTGGAAAGTGTCATCATGAGAATGTAATGATAAAATACTTTATGGGCCATGCGAGAATACACCCGATTATTTTTCCAAAACAAAAACGTCGGAATTCCGCGAACTAGCCCGCAATATACGGGAAGCGCTTTACTAACTTTAACTAAGCTACAGACGATTGTCTGTCGTTGTAAATCTTCGGACTACATTATACTACTCAGAATATAATATCAATCGGCACATTACCATCCATTTCTCATTAAAATGCCCTACATTTGTACACTACGATTTAGGTACACATTTTTGATGCTTAGTGCACAGGAGTGGAATTCATTGCCACCTTCTCTGTGTACTGAGAACTATAATCTTGAAATTACCTATTTTCTATTAGGCTATCTTCTAGAATCTAGATCGACGAGCTCGATCCACGGACACACCGTCGCTTACGAGACAAGATGGTCAAATGTAGATTATATTTCAAATAAAAAAGTCATGACTCTTTCTTAGTTTTTTTTTCTATTGGAGCGGTTCTTGACAATCTTGAAGTACTCAGTACTATAACATGTTCCTTCAGTGCTTGAAGGTAAGATAATCTTCCTGTGACGTCATAGTACCCGTATTGCGGTTAATGCCAATGTCAATGGATACGCATGGGTTACTTACAGCTGTTCTGAGACTGATAGGTAAGATTACAAATTTAACGCTGATTCACATAATCTGATTCACTTTTTCGAGAAAAAGAAGTAATTGTCTGTATGACTGTACTAACTAATGGGCCAACAGTAATTAATCTCTTAGATTAAACGAGTGCTGCTGTATAATTTTTTTTATCAATAATTACCCCGATCTAAGCTATCGAGATTTGTAGTTTTTGGAACCTTTTTTGTGATATAATTTTCCGCAATATGTTTAATAGAGGCAAAACAGCCAGCTTTAATAAAAGCCAACCTCCGGTAGGAGATGGCACCACCTCAAGGAGAAGACCAATAATGGTTTTTTTCTTCTTGAGGTTTTGGTACTTATATAATTAAAGATCACTAGAGTCATGTCAAGATTAAGAGTAATGAAATATAGAAGGAGTACTGACGAACAGTCTATGTCTAAGGGAATATGGGACTAGATTACTACACTATATGCCACCTGGTCTGACCCTTTCACCATGGTTTTTGACGTTGATAAAAGTGAAACGGACATCGAAACGGCCTTGAGGCTTCGAACCGGGCACATTCCATTTAATAGCTTTCTACATCTGCTAAGTAAATCAATGTCACCAAACTGTTGCCAAATGCTAAATATAAAAGAACGAGTGTGGGGTTATCGAAGACGTGTATTATGTGGTAGTGGAACCGAACCGAACCGAGAGTTTGATGCCACATATGTAATATTAAATCTATGCTTGATGCAGTGTTCGGTCATTCCCTGTTTAGAGAAAATTGTCCTTTCTATTTAAAATTACCTAGGAGAAAAAAAAGAATAGAACCCGAATACCACACGAAAAAAACTGATTGGAAAATATGACCTGTAGAGATCAAATATACAAATACAAACACAGATGAAAGCAAAATAGGTATATTTTTAAATGAAAACTCTTCGCTCGATCATTCAATAAGATGTCTTATTCAAATTTACATTCTCCATACAAGAAGGGCATGCTCTCCCATAGAA
Organism: Lycia hirtaria; assembly: GCA_947563715.1. NCBI lineage: Eukaryota > Metazoa > Arthropoda > Insecta > Lepidoptera > Geometridae > Lycia > Lycia hirtaria. The sequence continues at coordinate 11,947,783 of OX387385.1, forward strand.
ATATCTAGACATAATGAGGCAGTGAATCGTCACATAGATTTTTGGACAGTTGAAATCCACAATTTTGTATGACATTGGATTAATTGGCAAATGAAACGCTTAACATCAGGCGAGCGTCTTGTTCGACTTGTCACTTAGTTGTGTAAAAAAAAACTAAAAACATCGGAAAATCCATTCGTACCTTCAGGGAACTGTAAGCTGACTCAGCCAAAGCAAACACGTGTGGCTCGAGGGTTCCAAAAGCCTTTCCCCTGTAGTTTTGCATGTGATCCTGAAAACATATTTAAAGACATTCGGTGAGCTAAACATTTACACAACTTCATACCAAGAACTTGTTGCCAACTTAGAGTGGTGCAAGACACGAATACGCGGGCCTTTGGTTGTGTTAGTATCGTATTTATGTATCTATGTGAGTGGCGCCTGTTCACTACATCAAGCACACATACTTACTATATGCATGTATATACGGATGTAGTATCCGTGCGAATAGGTAACTACTATTCGTCTTACTTATAAACGCTGAATAAGTGCATTTTAGTTAAACAGTGTTTTGTTCCGTTTTCGCGCGTGATAGTTCCCGTCTGACAGAAAGTGACAAGTCCTTATTCAGTAAATAAGATTTATTCTAAGTAAGACGGTATATGTACAAGGCACGTGGCACTCGGCAACACAACTTCTATGTACCAAAAACATAGCAGAATTTTCTTGTTTGATTTACTATTTCAGTAAATAAACCCGAATGCAACGAAATTCATACAATAAATTCCATTAAATGAAATGAAATTCCGTCGGACGGCACGTCGCGGTTGTCTGTCATCAGTAGGGCCAACGACCAACGACGGTCAGAACCAACAGGAATACGACGACGTGTCGTCGTCGATCCTTCCATCTAACCATATAACTACGGTCAAATGTGGTGTCAAACGGTTTCGTGGTCTTTGACGCTATGCCTACCCCGTAAAGGAAAATAGGCGTGAATTTATATGTATATGTATGTATGTTAAACTTTAACGATCAATATCAATCAAACATAGCTATAAAATAGAAAAGCGAAAGGCCTAATGAAGACAATCCTAAAATTTAAGATAAACAAGGCAATAAAGCATCAGAAATCCGGAATTGAGACAAAATATATCGCCATTTGTTGCGATACGGAAATGTCAGTTAGAAAGTGAAACTCATTGTCTGATCTGACGGAGCAAGAACTGTTTATGAATAATCAATGAAGAGGGATACTTTTACTTAGGTGTTTAGATAAGTTTTTGCTAATTAAGAAGATAATCATAAGTGAAACGTAAAGAAACGTAATAGCTAATTAAAGCACCGAGGGAGGTGTTGATCGCGCGCAAATGTCAGATATACAGATATTGTTTAATGCATTTTCGATTATTATGCAATCGGTATTATGGTATTAAAAATATTCAGAACAATTTTTATTGTGTTAACTACGATAGATATACGTATAACTAAAAGTTTAAGCGTAACATTTTGGATGTTTATTTTCGGTTTCTTAACAGTCGCCTATGGACAATTAAAATATGTGTCTTCGCTGTTGATCTGCTAGCACGGAGAGGTGCTTGTAAATTATCTTTTAGAAGCTTTTATTTGACTTGCATCGCTCTTTGTTGAAGCTCGATGGAAAAATCTGAAGATGGACCTTCCACATTTTGCTTGTCTGCGGGAGGAAGGAAGGAGCAGGCTCCCTTATTTACAGTACTGAAATACAATCATAAAATTTTCAAGGCTACAAGGGCATAATTTAGAAGATTTTCCAGATTGACGTGACTCATCGTCGGCGACACATTCCTTTACCATCAGGCGAGTTGGTGGTCAAATTTAGATCTTATTTCATGGCAAAAAAAAACATCGGATGTCAATATACTTTTTCTATGTAACAGCCGATTGTTTCCCGATTTCAGGGGTGGTCCTACAATAAAAGTTGTTCACAGATGAGTAAAGTACAGTTGCTTGATGCAAATACTCACCATAGTGTAACATCCCAGTTCCTTGTATGGATTCACCGCGACTAGTATAGATCCCGTATACGTCTGTATATTGCGTTCAGGAAAAATTCCAAAGAATCAACACACAAAGCATTATTTGATTTCACGTAAACATACCAGAATATTCAATTTATTTCGTGTCGCACGTAACGTTGACATAAAGGAGAGTTTTCTCTGACATCAATTTTTACGCCCAAGAAAATATTCTTCGTGTTAAGAGAGAATATTTTTTCCTCGTTCTATTATTATTTTTTTTGTAGGTGTCGACTTTTTTGGCATCGCAGGGAAGCGGAACGTAAGCCGCGCGAAATTGATCAAAAGCTTTTGCCCAGTCGACAAAATTACACGGCGTTTCTTTTACAGTTAAACAATAACCATTTAAAATAATAAGCCTAAAAGCTTTAGAGAGGGGTCTTTGGGAACAGCGTAAATTTACATTTACGGCTTTAAAAAATATATATAAATATTATAATATAAATTTATTTATGTGCATCGAGAGTGTATGAATTGGAAAGATATTATCGATTATATCTTGCGCGTAAACCTTTTATCAGCAGGCAAGTAAAGTAGCAAATTATGTTTCCACTGTTTTGCCCAGTCATCAATGGAAATATAGTACGCATAATTTTCATAATAATAAAATAATAATAGAATGTATAATTTTCAATCTTGCATAGTTAAAAAATATATATATAGTTATACATTATTAGTTTATAAAAGGCATGGACCCCGGAGTCTGTGGAGATTAATTTTGTCAAATAAAAAAACATAGTATGTGTTGACATCGACATCTATAACCTGGTGTGTGGACAAAAACAATATGTCTACTCTCCGCACCAGTTGGCTTGCCATAGGCACTGACTTTAGGCATTGGGAGTTGTGATAGATCTTCTCAAAACCATAAACAATTTAAATCCGCCGTTGCGTCAGTGAAAAGGATACATAAACGAGATCGTGCTGGTACCGCCGCTTGAGGTTCTCGTTGATGGCCTCCTCGGTGATTTCCGGCATCATTGTCATGTCGGGTACCCCGAGGGCGGCCATGTTCTCCTGCTCCTCCATTGTGCCTGGAACAAAGAGATAACATACGTTAGCATTCGACTGGCCTTGTGGCTCAGTTGGTAGTATGTATGCCTGCTGAGCCTGTAGGTCGTGGGTTCGATCCCCACCCAGGGCAAACATTTGTGTGATAAGCATGGATGTTTGTTCTGTGTCTGGGTGTTTCTATGTATCATATGTATATATTAAAACAAAAAAGTAGTTTATATGTATTCTATCAGCCATCTAGTTCCATAGTACAAGCTTTGCTTAGTTTGGGCTAGATGGTGTTGTGTGAAATGTCCACAAATATTTATTATTATTTATTTATTCGCTAATCAAATTAACCTTAATATATGGAAAAATGGAATTTAAAAAGTCTAGAAGCAGGGTCAGCATGTAGGTAAACAAACTTACAGAAGGTAACGTAGTCTTTTTATCGTTTTATCCGCCTTTCAGAAGAAATAAAGTTTATACTAACGTTGATAACTGACATACCAACGTGGATAAAAACTGATTTATCTACCTCCCATGCTAGGCCAACTGAACACCCAAAGGGGAAAAGACGAGAAAACTGGAATGGAAAAAATAGCTTAGTCATATTTGGGAAAAGAGTTGAAGACCATATGGTTAAAAAGATGGCGTCCTGATGTGTTTTTTTATTTGCAGATAGGTTCGCGCTTGACCGTCAACTCGAGGGACCAGTGCGGATGTGCTCTGCGATGAAACTTGATTACCCAAAATAAAAAAAGGTTTCACTCGCGACTTAAAAGCATTTACTCTATCGGAAAAGCCCACTCAGGCAGCCACATTTAAGCGGTACGAACAATGAAAGCTTTTCTATCGTTTTTTTTTTAATATGCACCATGAACCAACGCTGCTTTTGCATGTTTCTAGCCTTTCTGAGAAAGAGCAAAGAGGACTAAGGAATAAGATCATGGAAATCTGAGGTATACTTACTTGCCGAAATGTGTCCGATAAAAATGATATCGATAAAGTAGCAACTTCGCAACGATGTTGTAAGCTTTATAATAGTTAATTTCGCCTAACTATAGCACGATATATATTGACGACGCAAGATTGTGACAAAAAAGACATCTTCAAATAAGCGTATATTTTTGAATAATTTGCTCAAATAAAACTGTAGCAAGTGTTTGTGCTTCATGAAATAACTTTCTTAGATTATTACAAGGGACGCCTTTAGAATCTGTTACTGGGCGCTAATATTATTTTAAACCTCTCAAGCTCCCTAGTCTCACTAACAGCGTTACTGCTCGCCTGTCTAGACTAAATGCAATAAACATCTCGGGAAAGCAGTGTCTAAGTGTCGGAGCTGATGCACAATATACTCTCAATCTTATATTACGAGTATACATATAGTGGCGCGCGACTACATGTACTAGTATTTTAATATGTACTATTGCTGTTCTCAAGAACAGCAATAGTACATATTAAAATACTACCAGTGCCACCTATCCTACTCCGTACATGGTTGCCTGGAAGAGATCGCTTTAAGCGGTAAGGCCGCCTATTGAAAGATTAGTCATTATACTATTGTCTTTTTTTAATATGTTTGTACAATGTGGTCTTTTAATAAAGAGTTATCTATCTATCTACTATAGTCTGTTCGAACAGAGAACTAATGTGTAATAGAGGGTGCTGCTGTCCTTATTTCATTATTTTGTTCATTCGAGACGTTAGTTTCCATTTTTTACCACGATAGTTCTTTATCCAGCCTCTATATGTATGCATACTGTGTTAGTGATATTTGGTATAATTGCCCACTCACCAATTAAACAGCTAAATACCAACTAAATAGCAATTCTTTTTTTTTTTTTTTTATAAATATTTGCGGACATTTCACACAACACCATCTAGCCCAAACTAAGCAAAGCTTGTACTATGGAACTAGATGGCTGATAGAATACATATATACTTTTTTTTTGTAAATATTTACGTATGATACATAGAAACTCCCAGGCACAACTCTTGGTACGACGCAATAAAGCAAAGTCAGCTTGCACATGTGCTAATTGCTTAATCCTATATTAATGTACAGAGACAGAGTGTATCTCCTTATATACCGTAGTACTTATCTCTTCTGAAGCTGAATTTTTAAATCGCTGGAAAGTTATCTCATACTGACTTTCTTTCGAACAATATTCAATAATTACATTTTATAATTATTAGGTCGCTCGCAATCTTTCACATCACTCGCCATCGCGACTAGTGCTCTCAACCATTCGAATTTTAATTTTATAAACAAAAAAATATATCAAACAAATATTTCATATTTTCGGAAATCATGCATCACACGTGAATTCCTTGCGAGCGATTCAAAAATTGAGCGTCAGGCGCGGCTTAGTCCCGAAATGTCCGGTCGAGCCGGCCGGTCGTATGTACAATATGTACATGTAGCATTATAGCTACGCTGCAGAGTGCATCTTGCCTGGCGCTAGTCACACACACAAAACAACAATCTAATGTCACGCGCAATACTGATTTGCATCTACTTAAACTTTCATATTACATCGTCACGTTGTCGCGTTGTTATTGCTTAGATCGTAAAATAAGCATAAAGTAATAATCATATAAAGTTTACTCATCGGGGAAACAAAAGCTTTACACGAGTTGGAATCGTAGGAAGTAACATAACATAACTTTCTGATGAAGTACAGACACTCGTCGCGCGCCGGGGAAATGCGAACAAACAAGATTCTGAACAAACAAATCGATCAAACTAATAACATAAAAATCTGGTGTTCTGAAGTCTTAGTGTAGGTTTATCTTTATAACCGACTTCAAAAAAGGAAGAGTTCCTCAATTCGATAATATTTTTGGATTCCGTAATTACTACGAGGAACCTTTATAATTTCGTCATGTCCGTGTTTCTGTTAGTCCGTATGTCAGTCATTTTACTGAAAAGATTATTTAGCCCTAAAAAACTAAATTTGGCATGTAAATGCTGTAGTCAAATTTCCAAAAAAATAATCGACTATATTAAGGGTGGAACTGGTACCAATATCAACATTGAATTTAAATTCGTCGAATATTTCCAACGAAATTCCAATATTATCACCATCAGCAGCACAGAACAATAGATAAGTTAACTGATCGAAGACCATACAAACCAAACCCTGGAGTCTATTCTATTTACGCAAGCTTTTCAAAAGCTGTCCATGTTACCCTCAGCAAACATTCGGCCGTGTGTTGATAGGCTTATATCGTAAATACGTGATATCATCATGTCAATAAAGACGCCGAGATAGCGCCTTACACGCCTGTTCGAGGCGAGCCTAAAGGCGAGTACTCAATAGGAAAGATCTCGTGACAGGTCGATAGAGAATTGTCGGACAAAGTCGCAATGAAGCCCGACTTTTCTAGCTTTTTAATTGCGTTAGTGTTTTCGTGCATGCTTGTTGGTTGCAGGTAACTTCTTTTTAGCTGACAAGTTCGATTTGGTTGTGACAGATTCATCAAATGTCACGGTTATGTAAGTAATAATGGTTGTATTACATGAAATTGACCTACGGTTGATCACCTACTCGCCCGATGAAGAGCGACAGCGTAGTCAAATATGGCGCTTGGCAATCTAGTAGATAATCTATTAATCTGGCCTTGAAAGTTCCATGATTGTAGTTTTCAGAAAATAGGGAAGGCAGCAAAGAATTCCATTACTATGCAGTCCGTTCTGTGCTGAGAAGAACGTAAACCGAAATCGATGAGTACGGATTTTTGGAATTGAAACGAGAAATGGGTGGTAGTGTGCAGACTTTCTGCTAGTGCTGAGGTGGAATGGGGAGAGTGGAATAAGGTCGTGAAGCTCTTATGTACACTCGCCGTAATGACCAGACTTATCGTCGATTGTAATATTAGTAACACTACTTGGAAATGGCAAAAGCGCTGACCAGGCTAGTCCACGTCCCTGAGAGGGGACGGCAAATCGTCAATGTTGCCCGACTTCGCCTAAAATTGGTAGTAACACATACGATACTTTGTTCTCAGTAAATGCGAGGCTTAACTTGCATAACGCGACAATTGTCGACGCTATTTTGTCGTGAGAACAGCCGAAAGACACGAAGTAACTCTGGAGTCTATATGATTATGTAACTTTCTCTGTGTGTTTGTTATCTTTTTACGACTAAACAGATCATTAAGTTTTGTACAGAAATAATTGAAACCCTGGAGAAAGATATACCAATTTCATCATTTAGGTACATTACAGTTTCTCATCATAGATGAAATTGAGGGGCATCTAGTTTCATAATACGAAATCACGTAAAAAATATTCTGTCATAATCGATTTACGACTAAAAATAGAAATAATACGAGTACAGGGCCTAATGCAAGTTTTTAGGATTCCGTAGTCAACTACGAACCCTTATAATTTCGCCATGTCCGTCTGTCTGAGATGCACCTAATACAATATTTTTACAGTATATTCGTAGCCAGTAGGCCTAAGATGAACACAGCGAAATAAAATCTCTACTCTTTTTGCCGTCCGAAAAAGAGAGATTCATCAGATCTCCATAACCTTGTCACGTTTTAGCACGACAAAAAGAGTAGTTTTTTTTGTCGCAGCGCTAATCTTAAGCCTGCTGGTCACGTTTAAGCACGACAAAAAGTGTCGATTGGGTGTCGATAAAATGTCGTGGCGCGTGTGGAGCAATATTGTCTCAAAGGCATGTCAAGACCGCCGAGAGGTTACTGTGGGGTCGACAGAGTTTGCCAAACGATTCAAAGTTGGATCGAAGTGTAGAAAAGTTCAGTTTGCATGTGTCTTGGAGTAGCAAAGTCAGTCTTGAGAAGAGACAAGTCGAGCGAGATCTGATATAAACTTCATGTTTTGATAGTTTTAGAAAGTAGATTTAATAAAGTTATGGAGGGTGGATTTGTAAACGATTTTTTTATAATTCGTTTTTAGCGCATTTGCTTAACATTAGTAAGTGACGACTCTGTGGTTACCCCCGCTCCGTCCTAATTCTGACACCCAGAGTGTGAATTCAAATCCCCACAATGAACGAAATAAAACATCGCAAGAGCACCATTAAGTTGGTGGATAAATAGTGCCTAATTAAAGTAGCTGATTAAACGCCACTTTCAACTTGAAAGAGCTACTATGCTACAGGCAGGCACACGTCAAAAATCTTATAACTACCCTCTTTTTGGTTTGGGGGTTAAAAAATGAATCTAACAACTAAATTCCATAACGAATGTTTTCGTAACAAACCCCCTCGGATCAGATTTCCATTTACCCGTTCGGTCTTGACTTCTCACCCCGCAACCCTTAATCACCCTGTCGCACCCTCTAATAACGTATTATGATTGATAGGGGATAAATAATAGATAACTGATATTAGTAACGTATTTTTGGCGCAAATACAATTGCTTTTTTGATGAAATTTTAATTGCTTTTAGATTTACGATTCTCTTATAGGTGGAACGCTGGAAAATGTTGGAATAGATGGTTAGCACAGATCTTATTTATGGTTTTTACCACACTGTTCAAATAACTTTAATAGTAATGGAGTTGTGATATAATACGGTTTACGTCACAATTAGGGGACACGTCTATTATAAAATAGACGTGTAAGTGTAAGTGGTTTTACTCTAGGCCCAACTCTAATCGTAAAATAGCTGAACTTATACTGATCTTTGCTATAATCTATAGTACAGCAGTTATTTCCATGTTAGAATTATTGCATAATAAAATTTGTTCATAAGGACGAGAACAATGACCCTCCTCCCAATGAGTAAACCCTCCTGACAAGTTCAGGCACAATGTATAACTCGATTTTTATCGAGATCTCTGGAGTCTGTAAAAACTCCTCCTGCATTCCTCTTCTTACATTCTGACGTCTCCGCGGGGACGCCACAATGTAAGCGGGCGCCTGACATATTGACAGGTCCTAAACTGCCACTGTAAAAATCCAACATCTCTATAGAACACAATTTCACACACGAAAGACTCGTTCTTCTCCATCAATGTCAAGTTCACAACACAAGGGTTCGCGTCTCCGGCCCCATCTCTTCGTATCGAGCGGAAATGTCACTTGCGGGTAACTATGCGACATCGCGCCCTCGCATTTGGTTATCATATTCGCATAAGTACCTAATTTACTTTAATACAGTGTGTCAATGTGGGAAACAATGATAAATAGTGGTTTCCCTTCATTGTTTCAACTGTTATGTGTGGATGACGTGTTAAAAGACAATACTAATCGAAGGCAATATAGGTATATAATAGTTGGTTATAATTGCCTAAAAGCATCGGACTTGTAAATTACATATATTTATCAATAAATTATTTGTATTTGTATAATAACTAGCTGCGCCCCGCGCTGTCACCAGTGTAGTGATTAAAAACGGTGATGATGATGATGATGAAAAGTAGCCTTCTCCAGGTCCTAAAGAATCTCTGTGCCAAATTTCATAACGATTGGTTCAGCCGTTCAGCCATGAAAATGTAACGAACAGACAGAGACAAAAGATAGAGTCGCTTGTATAATAAGTAGTACCTGGGCGACCGAACTCCACTCGGATTTTTTATGACTGAAAATACTAGCAACCTGAAAACCCGGGTTCACTAAAAATGAAACCTAGCAAGTTTGATTTATCGTCCCCTACCTACAAACCAAATTTCATAAAAATCGTTGGAGCCGTTTCCGAGATTCAGATTATATACACATTATGCACACATATGTACATAAAGAATTATACACACATATGTACATATGTACATAAAGAATTGCTTGTTTAAAAGTATTTTTTCAGAATCAGAATCAGAAATATTTTTATTGCATTATGTAGAAATAGGTTTGCGCTTGACCGCCAACTCGCCTGATGTTAAGCGACGTTGCGGTCTACGATGGAGCGCGCTTACCTAGAAGAAACCAATTCACTCGCGATTTAAAGACACCCAGATTATATCTATCGGGAAAGACCCACTCAGGAAGCGTATTCCATATTCTAGCAGTTCGCACGATGAAAGTGGAACTAAAAATGTGTACAGATAGGTGTTATATAATATTTAGTCCAAACAGTTTGACCCATTGCGGGCGTGCAACATTTGAGTAAGTACAAGCAGGAGTATCTATAATAATAACAAAACAACTACAATAATAATAACTATACTCTACAAATGCTTTTAAAGTATTACTTAAGCTTATTATTACACAATCTTTGCATTATACTATAATATATCTTAACATTTTTTTTTATCAGCCCTGTTTGTACAAACTGTCCCACTGCTGGGAACGGGCCATCTTCTCATTGTGAGAAGGGTTAGGTTATAGTCTGCCACGCTGGCCAAGTGCGGGTTGGCAGACTTCACACATCTTCAAGATCTTTGAGAAAGGCGAACTCTCAGACATGTTGGTTTCCTCACGATGTTTTCCTTCACCGTTTGAAGTTGGCGGCAATCAACAATACGCACATAACTTCGAAAAGACAGAGGTGCGTGCCGTGGGATTCGAACCCAAGACCTGCGGATCGCAAGTCAGACGGTCTCCCGACTAGGCTGCCGGAAACTTCTACTAGGCTGCTATCTTAACATACCTTATCTATACTATCAGATTGGTTTCTTAATTTCTATTAGATCTATATATTTTCTATTAATCTATATATTAGATTATTGGTTATGATTCTGGCAATTTATGTAACTTCTTATCACTTTGTAGGTGTAATATCGAGCTTCTACAATTTGTATAATAGTGTATTTTAACCCCCGACCCAAAGAGACGGGTGTGTTATAAGTTTGACGTATGTATCTGTACATCTGTCTGTCTGTGGCATCTTAGCAATCAAACGGATGGATCGACTTTGATCTAGTTTTGTTTGAAAGAGGATTTTATCGAGAGTGTTCTTATCTACATTTCATCAAAATCGGTTCAGCCATGTTTTTTGTCGGGGTTATTGAATTTTCTAAACTTGTACTTGTTCTACACTCGTTTTTTTTTGTTGAGTTTTAGTTTAGTAATCGTTTCGGCGAAAGGCTTCATGGAACGGCATTAGTCCCTCCTTGTTTGCCGCTGGCAAAACTCTCGGCATGTTCTACATTTTACCCATAGTATTATGCTAGATCAAGATCGTGGGTCTTAGAGAAAGACCATGTAGCTTCATAGTTCAGACTCCACGTACACTTACCGAAATGAACCAATAAGAACATATAGACCGGAAACCAATAATTGAATGGAATATTTTGTTCATATTTACAGGTAAATAGGTATAGCATATTTCAATAATTATGGGAAAACACTGACTCAGGAAAATATTTGCAACTAGGTAAATACATAATAAAGTACTAATAAAAAATTAGCCGGATGCATTGTATTTTATTATATCGAGAATTAGGTATGAAAAAAACCTAATTCGGGAAATAAGGAAATATTATTTTGAAATCCTTATTTTTAATAATGAACCTACTAAAGTACGGACGCCGAGCAGGAAGAATTTCGTACATTGACCTATGATTACCTATATCTGTCACTCCCGCATGATTATATTTCTATCCCGCTCGCACAGGTGTGGTCGTTGCGCCTGTGCGAGCGCAATCACAATCATTTTGAAACAAAAACTCAGTTTTATGGTGTGAGCGTTTATCCGATCCTAATTCTGTTATTATAAAAGAGATGTCTCTGTATCTCTGTTACCCTTTTACGGCGAAACGACTGAACTCGTAATGAAATTTGTTACGGCTTGATACCTGAGAACCTAGATACTATACTTCTTTATCATTCTCATTTTTAGGGTTCCGTACCTCAATAGGAAAAAACCCTTATAGGATCACTTTGTTGTCCGTCTGTCCGTCCGTCCGGGTGTCAAGACCTTTATCTCGGGTACGCGTGAAGGTATCGAGTTGAAATTAAAACCATATACGCAGATCCATAGTATCTTGCTGCAGAAAGAAAAATAAAATTTCTCAGTTTTAGTAAAAAAAAGTTACAGCCGAATATGTCGTAAAAAACGCACATTTCGACACTCACCGAGGAATCAAAACCTATGGGGTATTTCCCGTTGACCTAGAACTCTGAAATTTGGCAAGAAGCATTGTGTTAGAGTAAAAAATCCGAAAACCAGACATTTTTAATTTAATCACAAAAAATAGTGTGGTTATGCAAGGAAATAGGTCGAAATTTTAAAGTAAATAACAGTATCATGTGGGGTATCATATGAAAGAGCTTAATTAGCATTAATTAAAACAGGTTTTTAAATATTTTTACAATATATATTTTTCGGTATAAGAAGGAAAAAAAATGATTTCCCCCTTTTATTTACTAGTTTGTACGGAACCCTCGGTGGGCGAGTCTGACTCGCACTTGTCCGGTTTTTTTTTTCAAAAGCGCGCAGGTGAAAGCGCGCGGCGTAGCCAGTTCTTTATAATAATACCATAAAGGCAGGATACATTGATGTATAAATATAGCACAAAATAAGCCCATCGGTTCATTGTCGAGAAAACAAAGGAGATCGTTATCGCGCGGGACAATCGATTCTTGTTCACCTAACTCCGTACATGGGGCTAATAATATACGTAGTTTTTATGGTTCCGTATCCGAAGGGTAAAAACGGGACCCTATTACTGAGATTCCGATGTCTGTCTGTCCGTCCGTCCGTCCATCTGTCACCAGATTGTATCTCATGAACCGTGATAGTTAGATAGTTGAAATTTTCACAGATGATGTATTTCTGTTGCCGCTATAACAACAAATACAAAAAAAAAAACAGAATAAAATACATATGTAAGGGGGCTTCCATACAACAAACTTGATTTTTTTGCTCCTTTTTGCTCGATATTGATAACGGCAACAGGTATATGCTTGAAATATTCACTGAATATTGAGTTATATTATTTACTTTAAAAATGAATAATTAAATTAATATTTAAGGGGGGCTCCCATACAACAAACGTGTTTTTTTTGCCGTTTTTATAGATAATGGTACGGAACCCTTCGTGCGCGAGTCCGACTCGCACTTGGCCGGTTTTATTTAAAGTAAATCTGTGATCGTAGTAGAAATTTAACTGGATCCAGTAGAAAAGGTGCAAGGAATGGCTGATCGTAAAAGCAAACTAAATCAGGCCAGGTGCAGTACAGTTTAGGAAACTGCTACAAGTACTGTCAACGTGGCCGCCGTGGGCAACTTTGACTCCGTAACAAAACATTGTTAAAAGTCACCCACGACGGCTTATAGCTTTTTTTCAAATGGCTTGAATCTTTTCTAAAGATTACAAAACGATTGCTTAAATTTGACTACTAATCTTCTGGGGGAAAATCAAGAATTAAAAAAAAACCTATGTACAATGTTCGACTCGAAGTCTGTTACCCAAGTTGACAGTACGAGTAGGTACATATATTTGCTAAACTAAAAAGATATCATGTTTCGCTCACATACTTCTAAATACTATTCTTAGACTTAAGTATTCTGGAAATCTGTGGTTCGCAGAAGAAATGAAAACTTTTGAGCTGTTGAACTTGAACTTGTTGAAGTTGAACTGTGGGTCTTAGCTTAGGTTGGTTACATATTATTAATAATACATATAACAATACATATTATATTACATCGTAGATTACACTACCAGTCAGCGGCGGTAACTGGCATTCAACACGCTTTGATTTTTACGGTTATTCTTTCACTTTTTTATGTAGTATTTTATTATATAAAAAAAAAATAACTTGTACATTCATAGCTATCATAAAATCTGCGAAAAAGACAAGAATTCCGTTACTCGACGATGTTATAATATACATGGTATATGGCTAATACCACGTGACACGAAACGACATCACAAACGACAAAAGCTGAATGTGGCTGACCATTAGACGCTCAAACAAGAGACCTTCTTACGGTGGTAATTTTGTTTGGTCGGACACACTAAGCGTTTCCATAAGAGACCTTCCTACGGTGGTAATTTTGTTTGGTCGGACACACTAAGCCTTTCCATTGCATCTTTTTAGTGAAAACGGCAGAAACGTAAAATATTCTTCCATGTCGATTTTTCTACCAGGATAACCCGGAGTTGTTTAAGAATAAAGTGAACAGACATTTCCTATACTAGCATACTACATCTTCGACCTCATCGTCACATCCCTTCTGGTAGGAGGGTTTTAGTCAAAAAAGCTCCAGGGTTCGTTGTAAAAAAACTGCCTCGCCATTAAATAGCACTTCGAATACGAGAAGGGTGTTTCACCTTTCACTTCTTTTCTGATCCGTAGAGGAATAGAGTTAGAAACCTGGAAACCTGGTGATATGCGATATTTTCCGCTGTGTATATTGATGATCATTTCGCATAAAACCATGACTAGTTTTGTTCCCATCCTGATTACTTGTAAACATAACAGATAGAGCGTTGCTATCCGGTAGCCGGGAAGCGCGGGCGTCATTTGTTGTTTATTTTGACCTAAAGGTTTATACATTAACTTGTAAAATAAATGAATTTGATTTGTACAGTCATAAATAAATAAATAATGTCTAACATTTTTATTCATTAGCAACATTACAAAGCTTCTACAAAATAAAGAAGCCATCACTTTCATTCACAACGCACAGCAATTTCACAGACTTCCCCATATCAGTGAGTGTTTTCTATTGAATCAACCGCGCCGAGGCGCCAAGCCTGTCCACTAATGCTATTAACCAAACAAAATATCAATAGAAGAGCATCCAACAACTCAGTTGAGTCGATAAACCGGTACGCACTGCGTCGTGCGGACGCGACGTTTAATTATTTCCATCGTTAGACAATTTGTCGGCGAGGGGACGAGGGCATGTCCCCTAGAATTTAAGCATGAGGGAAAATAGTGTAATTGTGACTTGCGTTTTTTTAAGACTCTCGCTCGACCCCTTCGTGTATTTTAATTGATAAATTCTTTAATTACGCGAATATGACTGATAATAAATGAATAAATATTCGCGGACACTTCACACAAATCGCCTTCTAGCCCAAACTAAGCAAAAGCCTGTGTTATGAAAACTAGATGGCTGATAGAATAGATATATACTTAACACATACTTATGATAAATAGCAACACCCAAGAACAAATATGCATGCTCATCACACAAATATTTTAAATATTATATATATTTATATACAGCTTATGTAGTAGACAGAGATACTACCAACAGAGTTACCAGGCCAGTCAAGAGGCCAGATGAAAATGAGGGCAACGAAACAAAAAGAACATAATATATCTATAGATCTACTCAGATTGTATCAACCCACTGCTGCAATTTTTTCCGGTCCTGTGCAAGCTTCATCCACTGCCATCGGACGTGCTTTGCTTTGTCATATGACCATCGGGCCGGTGACGGTTCTTCTTCTTCTTTTTTGTATTGGACCCGCATTAAAGCATTTGCCAGTGTCAAGTATCAGGATTTTTTCAAGTTTCTTGAATAAAACAAGTTGTAAATGTTCTAGTCACGTATACAGTCAATTTATAAGTCGAGTCCTGCTTCAGTAAAGTGGTGGCGACTTTACTAGAAGCTTCTATGGAGTTTTGCCAACAACGTAAAATCACACGTTTTACTGCTTTATTTCTCTTGCCCACACTCACGCACTTTATCGAACACTTAATGAATAAAACACCACCATTTTTATAGCATTAATGTTCAAAATAACACAAGTTTACGAAAATAAAACAAAGCAACAATACGTTACTAAGACGTTCCCGCCAAAAACCGCCGATGACGGTTGTCTGCTTCGATGTCGTCGGCCGACGAAAATAATTAACTAGGTCGCTGTTGTTTTTCTTTTTTTTTTCTTAAAAATTAAAGACCACGATTAATTTCTTTGGGATACCAAGTAAGTATTTACGTGATAAATTTAGAACGACTGATATGAAGTGTTAGTTAGGAGTAGTACTACTTGCTTTATTTTCGTATTATTTGGGGGACAAAATACTTTTATTTATGTTATAGCAATTTATTTGTTCAAAACTTATTTTCCTTATTTTTAAAAGTGAACAGAGACGACGTCATAAAAGTATTAAAAGTAGCAGGAAGACACTGGATTTAACCAGTCTTTTTGGAAATGCATGATGGGATGCCTATGTACAGTGCTGTAGCGAACTCCTGGAGGTAGAGATGATGATAATAACTTTAAATCAATATCCAATTAATAAACAAATTATGTTTTGCAACCTAGTTTGGCCATGGATAAACACCCACTTGTTTATGCAGTGCCATATTTCTCACTAAGCTTGCGAGTAGACGCATTAGATTTGATATAAACACAATGTATATCACAATATCTGACATTCAACAGTGTGATGTAGTCCCAAAGGATGACAATTTCTCCTAGTGCAAGTCACAAGCGCAAGCATAAAATTAAGTATTTCCTTCTGTAAACTGCACCAAAAATAAATTGTCTACACTGCACAGTGACTTTCCTACAGTTTTCGCTGTGGTCATGCCTGAGTCATACAGCATGACCGAAATGGTTTTTGTAATGAGTCTTTCTAATTTTTATTGTTTTTTGTCTGTCTGTTCTAGCTCGAGAAAGACTTAAGGTGATTTAGGTGATGTTTCTAGGATTGCAATTTACGTGACAAACGTGCTCGAAGAACGCGTTATCGGTCATTGGCCTCGTGATTTCAAATAAGTTCACGCGCGACTGTCGCATCAATTGCGATTTTTTTGTATCGTAGCAGACTAACTTAGAAACAATATATATATATGCATTTTTCTATAAAAAAATATTGTTTTTTACACTTATTAGGCTGTGGCCCATGTCATCGGGCACGGCGCCAGATCGGAAACAAAAGCCGGCGCGGCGCTGGAATCCGACGTTTTCGCCTACTAAAAAACGCCGGATTCCGGCGCCATGCCGGGAAATTTCGCGGCGCCGGATTACATGGGGCCGGCCCCATAGCCATGTGCTTGGCCGACAACTTGACGTCTTGAGCCCCATGGTTACGGTCCATGACGGAGTGCTCTTAACTGTCCACTTAAGCAAATTATGTGCAGGTCATAATAACAGTATAGAAGGTAACATCAATAATTGTATGTCTAATGATGCTTTATATGGGGTTATTATTTTGTCGGCAATTCTCGGACGGAACGTCACCTTAAGGTTCTAGAAATTTGATAACAGATTTCTTCATACTTGGACCAAGTAAGTCTATCCTCGGCGGCGCCAAGCGACAACCATCGTGTATCCTAACTTGGCCCTCGGCCCATTGATGGTAAAAGGACTCGTGTCCCCATGGCGCTCGCGCTCGTGATATCATCCCTTTGTGGCACCAGCGAGACTTTTGGACGAAGGGACACCCATTCAACGCTTGATTTAATGCGACTATTCAAATGTTCAGTTTTGAGAACCCACGCGCTATAAAAGGGAGACGAAATTGGATATTATTTCCGATAGAATTATGCCGCGTTTATATTTTATGGAAAACTAACCGTGCCCCGCGGTTTCACCCGCAAGGCGATATAAAAAACAATAGCGATGGTGAACGATGATGTCGACGATGATGATAGAGTGTAGCTTATGTCCATCTCCAGGTTTTCTGGTACAGATGTAACTATCTGTACCAAATTTCATAACAATCAGTTCAGCCGTTTAAGAGTGAAAAGGTAACAAAGGGACAGACAGGCAGAGTTACTTTCGCTTTTATAATATAATAATATTATGCAAGTTAGGATTACGAAATTGTAAGATAAAAAGAAACTATGAACAAAAAGTAAGTCAATATTCTTATTATATTATGTACTTCAACTTAATAAAGTTTCTTTGAGATAACTTTCATCACATACTTTTTTGTTTCTATCTCAAAATTTCCTTTGATAAAGATTTGTGAAAGTAAACAAAAGCTCTTTTCAACTCCCATTATTTCATATGAATCCAATTACTGGCTCCTTTGCTCTGGAACCAAGAGGCGCGTGTGGGCGACGTCGGTAAAAATCTAGGATCGCCAAGGATCGCGCATAAACACAATACAGCATCTATGCAGTAACTAAAGTCCATACAAAACTATTGCCTGTAGGTAAGTATTTTGCGTGTGCGTATACAGTGAGCAGATTTGAGAATACAAAATTAGTTTAATGTGTATTTTGCTCTGGGTTATTTTTTGGCCAACTTTGCACAGTTATCAAGAACCGATGACAATAAAATATTTAAAATATATATGTATATATCTTCATTTTAGTAAGATCAAACCATTTAGATTTAGATAATACAGTAACATACATATATTTATATACACATAAACAACAGAAAAACATAACTCCCCTTCTTGCGTTTCGTGTAATAATAGTAATAACTTACTTTGGTCTGGCATAGCCAAGCGTAAACCCACTATACATTATAGGATAATGATGGTGATAAAGCTAAAATAGTTTGATTTAACGTACTGTTACAACATTTTACTCCCTGGACAAATCTAAGGAGAAAAAAAAAGCCTTAAGGACAACTGGGAAGATCGTGTGGGTGGGGAATAAAATAGCGTTTATGAGGCGGAGTTGGCGGGCAATTGGACATTGCTTGTTTATTTTCCACTATTCTAGACTTGATATAAATGGAACAAGCCTTATCTGACATGTAGGATGGAGTATAATTTTCTAGTGTTAGATTCTGATGTAAACAGAAGCTAATAATGGAAATAAAATTATGCTAAGACCAGCTGGGCAAGTGGTGATTTCTTTTGTTTGTGTCTGTCTATCTATACAGACTCTTCAATGAACGCACAAACTACTAGATAGAATTGGATGGAATTTGGAATTATTGCCCATACCCATACCGCGAAGAAGAATCTTTTTTTTTTACTTAAGGTAAGCCAAAAAGCATTAATACAAATACAATCTAGCCTAATATGGATATTAAGTAATTTAATTATATCTTAAATTTCTAGATAAAAATATATGACTAAGAATGTGTCCAATCTATTATCTCTATTAATGTAAAGACACTTTGTTCAGGGTATTCTTAATTGTAAATATTGAAAAAAATAATCTTTTATAAGTAAAACAAAAAACAGTATTTTATTTGTAAGTCTGTAATTAAATAGGATTTATTGATATCTGCAAATTTGATCCATTTAAAAAAAATTAGACATCTGACGGGACTTGCCTGATTGGGATAGGCAAGTTCAAGTCCCATCTGATGTGAAATTTTGAACAGTCTATACATTTGTAGATAGTGAAATGTAGAACAAGTATCTATATTAAAAGAAAAACAAAATACCCGACTGCAGAAAAAAGGTTTTTGCACTCGTAACTATTTCGTTTGATACGCTGTTGAGTGTACGTTTTTACGGTTTCAGAATATTTATTTTCTCATAAGAATTACAAATTCACTTACTGAGATAATACACTTGGAATGTCTTAAAGTATTTAAAGCATAGTGAGCAAAAGATACCAATACTAATTACGTTTCACACTCTTGCGATGCCAAAAAACCATAAATCAGTTAAGTATATTGATGCGTACTGGTATATAGGGTAGTTTATAAAAACATACGGCTTGCGTGTCGTAGGTAGATAACAAACAATGCAACTTGCAAAACCGAGCACAAACACAAAAGACTGCATTAGGACCCGTTCACACTTATTGCTTTGTTTGTTAGAGACAAAGTAGTTTTATTTTAATATAATACTAAAGGATAAGTATATATTATATGTAAATTTTATATTTATGTGTATAATATAATATATTATATGTATATTATTATATTTATATTTAGACGCAAATTACATATTTATGTGTTAAAACGCAAATTATGTGTATAATATAATATAAAATAGTTTAATTCATCGGATTTTAATATTTACATAAGAAAAATCCTTTAATATATGTAACTTTAGTAGTTTTTTATATGTTATTAGTGATTTTGCTTGCTTTATGTCTTTTGGTAATTTATTGTATAGGTAAGCTCCCTCGTACATTATATTTTGAATCCCATAGTTTGTTCTAGGTCTTTTAAGTAGACATAAGTTATTTGCTTGTCTTGTGATAGTTTTTTGTATAGTACTCTTTTTTGTAAATGTTAGTTGTGTATGTACGTCTTTGGTTAAAATTTTTCTTATTAATATGCATGTATTATATTTATATATTTGAGGTATATTCATAAGTTTGGTTTCTTTGTAAATTTTGGTAGTTGGCGTTAAATAATCATATCTAAATAGGACTTTAATGATTTTATTTTGGCTTTTTTGCAAGGTTTCCAAATTTGTTCTGGCTGCTGTACCCCAAACTTCGATTAAATAATCTAAGTGAGGTTTTATCATCGAATTATAGATTGTATATCGTACATGTTTTGGAAAGCATTGTGCTATGTTACGTAGAGCACCCGTCAATGCCGTAAGCTTACTTCTAATATACTCTATATGGGGTTTCCAACTTAGCTGCTTGTCAAGAAATAATCCTAGATACTTTTCTTTCTCAATTTCATTAATTATTTTTCCATTGATAGTTAAAGGGCTGAAATTCCCAACTTTTTTATTTTTTGCAGTAAATAAGATATAGTTGGTTTTGGAGGTATTAATAGTAAGTAGGTTAGATTTTAGCCAGTTATTGAGGACGTCAAGATCATGTTGTGCTTTTTCTATGATACGAGCTATGGAGTTTTCAGCATAAAATAAACTCGTGTCATCAGCATATAGGGTAATATCTCCTTTCAGGCCAATTTTGTATATGTCGTTTATATAGACCAAGAATAGCAATGGCCCGAGTATAGAACCCTGAGGAATACCATATGTTATTAATTGGGGTAGGCTCTCGATTCCGTCTATTTTAGTTATCTGGTACCGATTTGAAATGTATGACTTAAATATTTCATAAGCAGATCCTGTAATTCCTATCGAATTTAGCTTTGCTAAAAGCTTTGCGTGACTGACTGTGTCAAAGGCTTTTTTTAAATCGTTTTTTGTGAAAAGTATGCGTAAATCGCTGTAAAAGATTATAAATGCGCATTGTTAGAGTAATTCTAGTAAAATCACTTGCTTATTACGAAAAAGTTCGTTGGAGGTTACGAAAAATGCTTTTTTTTATTTTTGCGAGAGAAGCATTATTATTATTATTGCGGAAAAAATATGGCCCATGATACTCAGGGAGTGAAGACGAATCTAACGACACTTTGCACAACAAAATCAGTCAAGCTGTTTTAAGGCTGTAGGCGCTCATATAGAAACATATATACACTCGAACAACATTACCCTCCTTCTTACGCAGTCGGGAAAAAATAAACACTTTCTAAATATCGAATTGTTATCTATTTGAAAACAGTGGTTTGAATTAACTTAAAAAAAATACAAATCCCCATTGCTTTTGCTCGTTTCTAGATGCTACTGTTCCAACTTTCAACCTCGTTTGTTTGTACGACACTGACATATTAGGCTGTCGCATCCCGTATCTACAGATGCTGTAACCTCGTTAATCAAGTCTGACATAATCCGGATTGCAATAACCAGATGCAGAAACCAAAGGTGCCAATATAGTATTATTATTATTGATTATTTAAACTAGTTATAAATGTTTCTTTCGTACGTCACAATTAAATTCAGACTCATTTACAGTTGGGGAAAACATTTAAAATAATGTACACTACTTATTTATATACCACACGTGTAGTGAAATTGCGAACCACGATGGAGCGCGGCTGGCTCGAAGAAACCATTATTAGTCACTCGACATCGGGATTTGAAAGAAACCCAACTAAACATTTTGGACTCCAAAATTCTAGAAGCCATTTTCCATCTAATTTAGAGTATACTGTTAGAAACCTTTGCCTTGACTATGTAATTATGCATTACTATTGTATACAATTAAAATAATCGGGCACGTAGACAAAACTTCTTCAGTTTAGGATTAATTGACTAAAGGAACGGCATTACGAACTTTTATAAAGTTGCCGTAAAAATACGTAGAGAACAACTTCGGTTTTAATCGACCGAGCGAGAGGGTGAACGATATCGATATATGTAATTAATACTGAAAATAAAAGGTATTATCGCACAAGAAGACTTGTTATTCTAGCCGTTGAGCTTATAATACTATAGAAACGTGAGAAATTAGGGCTGTGGAGTAAAATATACATATAACCTTTTATTTGAGCATCAAAATAGTCATTATATCATTATCAAATAGTTATTGTCACCGAGTGGTTGTAATAAAAACAAAAAATAGTTAAATAACGACTAACTGGCTATTTAAAATCTCAAAATCATTTGAATACCTAAAGTAACTCTACAGTCTACAGTTATACATATTATACTTTCTCAGAACAAGCTAATTTCTCGTTGTTTTCCCGGAATAATACAAGCAAAAAGTGTTACTTGAATATTATCATTGGACTGGTGGCCATAAAGAGTTCCGGTGACAATTCCGAGCGACAAGAGAGTGCATTAACGCGACCATTTCTAAATAAAGACGTGGTTTCGAGAATCATGGACGCGTGACGAGAACCAGTGAACCCTGGAGTTCGGCCACGTGTGATTCCTTCAATGATAAGTGCTTTTATAAAGGATTCGGTAGTCCGTGGCGGAAGATAGAGGTGAAAAGGTGTGCATTCAACGATGATCAAATAATGTAATGTGATGGATAAGAAACAAATGACAAACGTTTGTTTTTTAATACTTCTCAACACAGAATTCGTGGCTAGTAGCTAGCTTCGATGTAGTATTTACATAGGACCCAAATCTGTCCAATAGTTTCAGCATACATCGAAGATGTATGAACCGTACGGTACCAACAGACAAGACAAAAAAAACCCAATTACATTTTAAAGGTTCGAAGCCTCCCGCGTCTGTTCACTTTTATGAGGTCTTCTGTCTACCTTGTAGCTGGTCTTCCTACGCTGCGCTTGCCAGTGCGTGTTCTTCTTCATTTTCAACTATTGAAGGTGTGTTCTGTATGTCTTTGCTACTCAATTACGAAAAAATATGAAGCTTGGCTTAGTAACATACATTTTTATTAGGTCTTTACTTATATTGATTAGCTGTTTAGAGCTGATTAGTTATAAGACTTGTGTATTATATGTCCTGGCTGCACTTGCCTCCAATATAAATAGGACAGGACAGAACCGGACCGAGAAAGGCCGGACTTTGGCCCAGTACAGTTTACTTTGATTAAAGAGTTAACTTAGAAATTATATTTTAATCAATGCGATATCTATGTGCGTTTGAGTGTATAGTAAAATTGTGAATATACAGAGTTGATATTCAGTTGAATGCGCGCGTGTATTCTGTAAACATATTGTGAGTATGTGAATAAAGAGAATTTTATATAGGAATCTAAAACTCTAGCAATCTAGCAATCACAGTGAAAATGTCCACCAATATTAACAGAACCTAGCAAACGGCTAAAGAAAGATGCGATGACTTGATATAAAAGTAATTATCAAATAATCATAAAAATTAAAATACAAGCTTCCTTTGTAGGTAGCGCAGCATAGAAAGGCCAGCTCAAGATGGACGGACGGCCTCATACAAGTGGCAGGAAGACGCTGCATGTAAGCCGCTTCCATCAGGACTTTCATCAGGAGTTCCATGGGGGAGGCCTATGACTTCTTGTACCTGAGATGATGATGATGATGACGACGATGATGAAGCTACATTACAAGTACCAAACGAGAAGAGAAGACTTAATAGGATATTGAAAACCGTTGACATGTCTGTTTAGACTACAAATGAACACTCCAGATTCTAGCCCAAGTAATTATACAGCTAATCGGTACCCTAAGCTGCTACTACAGAGCACACACTAGAATACTTATACACTAATTGAAAACCGAGAACAACATGACTCGTAAACCAGAGTGTGGAGAGAGCTGTTAATCTATCTGTTTATTGGTAGTAAATGTCAAGCTAAATGTTAAATATTGGACTAAGATTCAATACTGGTGGACTGTAAACGGGTTTAGGAAGATATATTCTGGAGAGGATTAAAATGTAATCCTCCTTCCTTAATTCCTAATAAGTCCTCTTAGTGGCTTAATTAGAAAACACATACAAGTCTATTTACTGTGTGTGAAAGATGATATTACGTTTGAAAGGGGTGTGAATGTAGAGATGACAGCTGATAGAGTGAAGTAGCCAAAGGAAACATGCTGTGCCGACTCCACCTAGTGGGATAAGGAAGTCTATTTAAGGCTTGTTTTTTTTTTCACGATTAGGTTGGCTTACTGATCTGTTTTTAAGCGTGCGATCCGGGACAAAGCGAAGCATATTGACATAAAGAAACCGATTGACTCGCGATTTATAGACATCCAGATTATGTATATATTTATCTGCAAAAACCACAACAATTAAAAAACACACAATTAAAGTAGAACTTTGTGGGACTTTAAAAATGCAATTTAATATAATAAATAAATGGCTGATAAAATTATACGTAAAACTTGTATTTTTAGAATAAGGCACATTACTTCTAGAAACAACAAATCATTGCCAAAAATAGAGGAAAATTATTGTAAATTAATTGTAGAGGTAAATTATTACTAATTAATTCATAATATGTCGTTACAGTTAACCGCTGGCTTCACTCGTTTCACGGTTATGAAGAAAAAGTTTTCTTAGAAATAGGTTTTATTTAGTTATTGACTCACCTGCTGTGGCCTAGATAAGTGGCAAAAATTTCGAAGCCCTATTTCTAAAAAAAATAAAAAAATATTTGTTTTTTTTTCTACCGAATTAGCGGTTTTGTGCTAGCATTTTTGAATTTTGATCGCCACTTGTTTAACCCGTGATGTTGCAGTGCACGCGCTTACCTAGAACAAACAAATTCACTATTAATATTATACATTACCGTGTATTTGTTTCCAAGTATTGCAACATAGTACAGACACCTATTCCTTAATAAGGGTTAGTTCTCCTCGTCGCATGAGTCAGGTTCACACGGGCTCTACGCACCGTGGCGGCGCTCCCTTGAGAACTGACACAAAATCAACACTTTCAATCTGTAGGAATGTGTTATCGGGGAGACATGCATAATAAGAGCCTTTAATGACGGGAAATTATCATTTGTTTGAAGTTTAGTGTTGGTAAAATGTAGAATTTAAGAATATGAGAGTTGAGAGTAGAAGTTCTAAAGATGTAGTTTTTTGTCGATTCTGTTTTGTTTTCTTTTATCGTTGTTGTATAGACTGTAATGTTGCAGAGTAGAATGAAATATTATAAAGCAATGAAAATATGAGAGAAACTCTTCAATATTATGTGACAAAAATGCTATTTACTGTCATATTTCGTTTTTTTTTTGTTTTGGTAGGTGTGACTATCGCAAATGTTAGTCGTACTCATATAATATGAAATCTATCGAAGCAAAAATGTGAACATTATATCAAAGGTCAAAAACAGCTTGAAGCCGGTACACGAAGGAAATGCCCATGAGCTAATGAAAAGTACTGTATACTCTGTAAATACAAATATGACAACAAACCAAACTGATCGAAGAACTTCTGTAAGTCGGGAACATCTATAAATAAAACAATAAGCCCATATTTCGTAACACCCAACAAACAAGGGCTCCTCCGCCCGCCAATTATACAAAGAACGTATCAAAGTTGCGATATATGCATACATATACAGCATGTGGTTATTATAAAACCGTAAATTTAAAAATAAATGATTTAAATAAAATCTATCAAGCTTCGAGGTTTCTAGAAATAAGAAATCTTTAATGACAACAATAAAAATAAATTAGAGTTAAAAAACTAAAAAACACGCTACAAATTATTGTGGTCAAAGTTCATTACAAGACTGTTCTAACAAATCCAACACAGCACACAACACAGCTAATCCATCGATCACACGATGTTCCATCATGAAGTTCTAGTTCATATCTTCCGGCTCCATCATCAGATCAGTTCGACAGTACCATATTATTGTATTGTCATCAGAACTACATACAGCTGCCAATTTTCATGACGCTACGATCCTTGGAAGATGGTTAAATTAGTTACCTTAGATTTGTGTTAAAAATGTGGAATAACTCAGAAACTTTGGGACACAAACTGTTTTTTTTTTTTTTCTAAATATTATGGTAGAGTCTGTTTAGAAAGAATACTATCGTGGTAGAACATCGGAACTGAACTGACGTCTCCATTTTGTTCCTAGTCTAACAAAATTATGAAAAAGGATAGCGGCGCCTTTAATGCTATAATAGTTCTCTTTCTGTAGTTTTTCACTAGAACTTTTAGTCATAAAATTACATAAAATACAAACAAACACAAAATAAAGTGTCACACAAATCCAAACCACCATCCATTATTCATTAATTCGACAACACTCTGTATACAGCCTTTCATCACGTTCTCATAATGTACATCAGACAAGTCCCAGTACGCGTGAGCCCGCAAAATGTACCCCTCTTGGGGGAAGGGAGGGGGGGGGGGGGGGGGGGGAGTGGGATGGTACATTCCTTTACCTAATGTGGAACACAATGGCCTCAAGGACCATGTGAAAGTTATTTAGGGACCTGTTTCAACATACCTTTTGACGAGACTAACAAAAAGCTGGAGCGTGAAACAATGGATGTCTCAAAAGTAAAGAAAGCGGTTGGCTAGCTGGAGTTCTGTCGGTCACTGAATGTAAAGCCGGGAATACACATATATGTGAACACTTATTGCTTGCACGTCCACCGTACACATCTAGCGCACAAGCATACAGTAAGGTACACACTATACCATAGTGTATGCTTGTACAACTTATAGACGCGTTTCCCTAGACTATAAATGAAACTATCAAGGTTATAGATATCTTCTAGATCGACGAGCTTCATCCTCGGCCACACCGTCGATTAAAAATAAAAATAAACTACGGGTTGCACTCCGGGAGTGCCGGTAGAAGTGAAAACTAAAAAATAAAATAGCAAAAAGACAGGACAAACTTGAACATACAATAATGAACTTTAAATACAGAAAGTTAAAATAGGTTTCTGACTTAAATAATGACGCCATGCTAGAAGGACAAACTTGTACATACAACGCAGAATTTTAGTATAGGTAGAATAGAAACTTTAAATGCAGAACGTTAGAATAAGTTTCTGACGAAAATAATCCGTCCGTCTTACGAATTTTTGTCTTATGAATCAGGTCACGTGTCACCTGACGCGATTTTACCATTTTTTACCCATCCCAAAAATGCACAACGCCGCTAAAGAAGTTTTCACTTCAAAAAAGTGTAGTCCCGACTTTAGCCATGTGTTGCACTACATTTCCAAAATGTGTACATAACTGCTTTTGTCGAACATTCCAACTGTGAATCTCATTAGGCTGTGTAACTTCAAGAAGCTTTGTGTTATGTAAATTATTCTGGAATATTCTCTCATAACATTTGAGTAACAGAATCTTCAAAGAGCTAGTTCAAAGCTAGATGTATTTCGTAATCGGAATATTACAAATTATTTAATCAGGTGGCCATTCTCGGAATGCTTTAGCTGTGTTATATTCTCGAAAAGTTAATAATTTAGTTTATACATTAAATAAAAGCACTACTAAGTTAATACCTACTTACTATTAACTACATCGGGTAATATTTTGGGATAGAAAACAAAGGTTTTGTTCTGTTGTATAAAAAAAAATGCAATGTACTGACGAAAATTGTGACAACTAAAATCCTGATACCCATTACTGGTCGAGTAGAGTGGCGTAGAATAGTAGACTAGCGAGTTGGTAAGTACTAATATGGTCGGAATAGTCGAATAAGCCAGCCCACTACTCTACTACTAGTATTAAAGTAGCGGGCCGTCTACTGGCCTACTCGACTGTTACAACAGATTTATTAGTACTTATTGCTTACCCATTCGCTAGTCTACTGTACTACGCCACTACTTACCCGGTAATGGAACCGAGCCTTAAGGATTGGAAGCCTGGCCAGCAATTGACAAAAGTAAGCCCAAAGATTTTTCCAGCACGACCGCAGCAGGCAAGTCTTTGTACCAATAGTGACAGATATATTTTTAACACGCTTTTATGAGCTTCATACGTATGCCATTTCTGTTTCCTGAGACCTACAATCTTGGAATTTTCAAGGCTAGAGTGAATAGATATCTTCTAGATCGACGAGCTCCATCCTCGGCCACACCGTCGCTTAACATCAGGCGAGTTGGTGGTCAATCGTAGATCTATCTTCTATAAAAAAAAATATTTAAAAAAAATGTTAGTATGTAATAGAAACTTTGAACATGATTTTGACCCACTTCAAACGGTCAGATTTCATTCAAACTTTGTAGACTTATCGAGGACCGATGACAATACAATAATTTGATAAAATTGAGCGTGTTGTTTTAGTTTTCTAAACTATTATATTATTAGTCACAGTTTCCAGGTTACGAACTTCCTTATACACCGATTCATTATAACGAGTTCCCGGTTTAAGTTAAGCCCGTTTCAGCCGACATCTAAAATTAGCGCCGTCCGCAACTTCTCTTTTTACAAACACCAATTAGGTATTAGTCCGACGGCGTCAGTCGCCGTGAGTAATGTGTTAACTGCTTTCAAAATAAACACACAAAGTGGAGTTTATGAATGTAAACAGTGGCAATATTACGGGTTGTTTGTGTATGGTGGAATATTTTGGAAATTCGTATATGTGGCAAGTTTTTTTACCAACTGAAGTTGAACATTTTGAGTGCGCGTTCTGCGTTACGATAAGTCGCGGTAAGCATTTGGAAATAGCTTCGTTTTGTATGAGAAGTACATATGTAGCTCGATCAATCCACTCACGACCGCGCGGTGTGTATCAAGCTACGTACATAGCCTCCTGCATAGTTCACATTCAATATGCACGCAAAGTTTTTCTCTGTCAAAGAAGCTATTTGCTCATCTTTACACTATTTCTTTAAATTTGTTTGCGGAGTGTGTCTTCTTTACTAATACTAATAAGTATTCCGTTTACAATAAATGTATTAGGTTAGGTATACTGAACTTAACCACATCGTTTACGTAACAAGTCGTAACATTCCAAATACGTGAGTGTGTAAGGAATGTAATTTAACCCCGTGGTGGGAAGTCGAGTATTCAAACAGCCGCTTTAGTATAATCCACGTTTACACACTTACACTGGCTTACCGTAAACGCTCTTATCGGAAATGAATTGGTGTTCATTAAGGATAATGCCTGCTGCTTCCTTCATCATTCCGTCCAGGGAAGAAAGTAAATAAATAAATATTGGAGGACATTTTAACACAACATCCTCTAGCCCGAAAATAAGCAAAGCTTGTAATATGGGAAATAGACGGTTGATAGGATACATATATACTTTTTTTTGTAAATACATACAGATGATACATATAAACACCCAGACACAGAGCAAACATCTATGCTCAGCAAAAATGTTTGCCCAGGGTGAGGGATCGAACCCACGAATTACATATCAGAAAGCACACATACTACCACTGAGCCATGAGGCCTGTCATTGGAGAAAGCAACTGCTTTATTTATTCTGTGGTTCCGATTAATTAGATCGGATTGTGACGTGATCTAAAACGTATCTCAACACGGAAAATAGACAAACGATAACGCGCAGAGTAAGAGAGAGAGAGAGAGAGAGAGAGAGAGAGAGAGAGAGAGTAGATAAGGAGACAGCGGAAAATATTTTAAATAATCCTAATAACAATCAAATTACGAGCAAGAGACAGCGGAAAACATTAACTTTTATGGAAAAGCGAGGTATAACAGGAAAAATGCAAATAAAACAGGTCTCCGCTATTAATATAACAGGATAGTTCTGGTAACACATTAATATGGTCAAGCGGTAGGTACGTGAGTAATGTGAGTGGCTCAGTGGACTCTTCCTGTGGGTGGTGCGAGACGCCCTCGCAGCTTCGGGCACAATCACGCCACGATTTATGGGCCTATCTGAGCCTGAGTATGGACTCTCGGAATTATTATAGACTCGGGGAAAGGGTTATACTACATGTAGTATACATTAGTAATTGGAAGATATGCCATGCTGGACTAGGAGAAAACAAAAATATAATGTACCAGTTGTTTCTCTTCCCGGTTATACTGTAAAAGTCAGTTAAGGGACTTGAGGGAAACTTGTATGTAGGAGATGGGCTGACCCACTAATACCTTCTCCTTTCCATCTAATCCTCTCACTAATCACTGATTCTTGCAATACAGGCTCCTACGAGACCTAGTGCAGGGCTCAGAAATATCATTAGGTACTTACATTACTACTTAAATTAAACGTCTTTATGTATGAAGTTTTTGTACCAGCTGCATCTTTTGTATGAACAAATAAAGTTTTTATTATTATTTTATTATATAAAAATCCTCTAACCTTGGTCAAATGTGGCATCAAACGACTTGATGATCTCTGTATGTAGTATACATTAGAAAAGTTTTTTATTACAGCACAGATCTACGTTTGACCATCGACTTTCCTGATGGCCAGCGACGATGTGGCCGTGGGTGGATAACACCGATCTAGAAGAAATCTATTCACTCTAAGCTTGCGTATTTAATCGCGGGGTTCAGTTAGTATTATGTAATTCTAGACTACGCGGGTGGAATATCGGCTAGTAATGATGATGAAATATAGCGTATCTGTCTATCTTCAGGTTCTAAGCTGTCTCTGTACCAAATTTCATACGGATAGGTGTAGCTGTTCGGCTGTGAAAAGGTAAAAAACAGTGAAGAAACTCTTTTATAATTCTGGTATTTTTTTTCTGAATAACACAAACTGGAATTTGTCGCAATTAGTGCATATTATTATGTATTTGTTAATTATAACAATATCAGTGATATCTTCGTTTGTAGGTTTTACTAAGGTAGCTGAACCTTCATCACCCTCAGATTTTTATCCCCCATGCCTCCTATTTTATTCTCGTAATTACGTTATAAATATAAAGTTTCGACGAACCAAGTTTCGGAAATCCAGTCTAAAATAACAGATCTCCAAATCCAAATCTCAGGAGACTTGAAAAATTATCAAGCGAAAAAATAGAAAGTTTAAAAAAGAAAATGTCAAACAATAAACGTTAAAAAACTGTGGAGCGAGTGGGATCCCCTGTGGGAGTCTCATGTAGCCGCGAGCGAGCTTTACGAGGTGCATAATAGAATAACAGATAATACGAGACCTGTACTGATGAAATATCGATTGGAATCTCAATTCGATTGTTAATCTCGAAATCAATTTATTGTATAGATTGTAACCATATATTAGAATCTAGTGTGTGATGGTCAATGGGATTGTGTGGGCCCTTCTTGTTTTGGGAAAGTTCTCATTTAAGTGATAAATCGATAGTTTTTCTCGACAAGTCAGATAATGGTTTCGTAGGTTTTCGTTAAAAGTTGCTAAATTATTCAAAGTATTGAGGGCTCAAGAAGCCATTTTCACTCTTCAAATTAATTTTGTAGCGGTTGTTTAGATTTAATATCGGTCTTTATTGGCGACAAATCACATTTGTTGAAGAAAACAGGAGATTAATAGCAAATTTTATTCAAATAATTTTTTATCGAAAATTATATGGATAACTAGATGACTCGGCGTACTTCGTATCACCTATCAATGAGTGGACCCGATATTTTCTCAACGTCTAAACCTTCCCTGGACTACGACAAACATTTCAAAACCAAAATCAGCTTAATCGGCCCAGCCGTTCTCGAGTTTTAGCGAGACAAACAAATGGCAATTGATTTTTATATATACAGAGATTGACATTTTTGCTATATTTTTTCTTCAACAAATGTGATTTGCCGCCAATAAAGATCGATATTAGTGTTTTAGGGTCTTTTTATGGTTCCGTAGTAAACAAGGAACCTTCTTAGTTTCACTACGTCCGTCTGTCCGTTTGTCTGGTCGCGGCTTTTTCAAAGACTTAATAGTCTAGTACACACAACTTTCTAGTACATCTAGTACATTACTAATGTAATAGAAAGTTGTATGTATAATAGTTATGCCGAAAAAGTCGTAGAATAAAACCCTGAAAAAAATAATGTTGTTGTGATAGTTCCCCTACACGTATTATTTATTCTCAACTACCCCATAATGTGCGGTAGCGTAGTTGGATAGGTAATGAAATTAGGGGGGGGGGCGGTGAAAACCAATTTTCAATTGTGTGCCCCTCCCCCCCTCTACCGGCTAAACGATTGACTTTGGAGAGATATGTAAAAAAATCCATGTTAGTAGAATATAATGATGAAATGTTCTTAGAAAATAAAGAAATTAAAATTTCGTAACACGCCACGCCAACAGCTGGTCTGACCGCCGCATTAGCGTATCATATCCCCGTCGCTTTTGCGTTGCGGGTTAAAATATGTATTTGACAAAGAATACGAAATTTAGTTTGAATTCAAATAAGCTCCTAAAAGAATCAGGGCAAAAGAAAGACCTCGCTCATGAATATCAAATTCATTATTTGCCTTATAACGTATCTAGGAATTTCCTTTGACATTAATACTTCTTTCACAGTCAAAGGAAATTCTTCCTGAAATAAGAACATGAGCGCCAAGCATGAATGCTCCTAATGAAATAAACAGTCAATATAATAATTCCATACTAAGGTAGGAAAATGAAAGCGAGGCGCGTTATACTTTGAAATAATATTAAAGTTATCATTTCGGTCTGTTTTCACGGCGCGAAAATGATTCGTTTATTTATACTTTAACTTGGTAAAGTAGCTCGGGGGCCCAGAATGAATTTGCGAAGTTCTTGATGTACCATTTACGTCCCATGCAAGTGAACATTTTAAAAACAGTTAAGGAATTTCGCAAGATAGTTTTTCGGGGTATAATGTAAGAATGGGGTTCAGTTTTAGGGTTCCGTACCCAAAGGGTAAAAACGGGACCCTATTACTAAGACTTCGCTGTCTGTCTGTCTGTCTGTCTCCAGGCTGTATCTCATAAACCGTGATAGCTAGAAAGCTGAAATTTTCACAAATGATGTATTTCCGTTGCCGCTATAACAACAAATACTAAAAATTTAAAAAAATAAAATATTAAGGGGGTCCCTATACAATAAATGTGTTTTTTTCGTATTTTTTTTGCTCAATATTAAAAACGGTAACAGGTAGACGCTTCAAATTTTCACAGAATACTTACTTGTATATTACCTTTCAAAATAAATAATTAAATAACTATAAAGTAAATATTAAAGGGGGGCTCCCATACAACAAACGTAATTTTTAAGCAATTTTTACTCGATCTTAATTAAAAGGTAGAAACTTGAATATTTGTAAGTAAATATTTAGAAATATATTAACTATAAAAATAAATACCTAATCTAATACATAAAAACTCACAAAATGAAAATAATCCGTGCATCTAAACGCGGTGCGAGCGCCGCGCCGCGGTGTGGTGGTGGCGCGAATGCGCGGATAGCGGGGGAGGTAACATCACGGAGCGAGCCATAACCGCGCGTATTCGCGCGAGCGTCGTTATGCTGCCCGGATGTGTATCGAAAACCTACCTATAAGTTTGCAATTTACTACTTGAAATTTCGTTGATTTCTCGTTATTTTATAAACAGAACTAAACTTTGTAGTATTATAGATGATAGTACGGAACCCTTCGTGCGCGAGTCCGACTCGCACTTGGCCGATTTTTTATATTTATGAGTGTTTTTTCCAGTGTGTACTGGAGTATCTACAAATTTATACAGTTAAAAAATTACACACATACGACGGGACTTGAACCCGCATTATCCGATTATTTTGGCCAAAATGGTAAAGGCTCCCAGGTACAGATCGGGATAATACGGGTTCAAGTACCATCGGATTGTGTAATTTTTGGACCGTCAATAAATTTGTAATGGGGTCAATTCTCAAGGCACCACTAAACAAAACTTTTAAAATAACCAAATTAGAAAACGGAACAAAACTTTAATAAGAATTGCGTTTTTTTAATCTAGTTATTTTAGGATTTGAATTAGTTTAACGGTGAGAATAGAATGATTAGTTTAAGTCTTGAGAATATTCCCCAAATAAGGATATTATTACCACATGCAGGATAAAACATAGATTTTTAGTGTAAAAACGAACATTTAGAATTTGGAAGGCTCAGGTGACATTTTAGTTATGACTGTTAGTAACTGTTAGTAAATGTGAATCCAGCTTTAGTGCCCGAAATCCTTTGCCACAGGCAAAAAGCTGGCATAATGTGATCAAGTAATTCTAATTTCGTGAACGCCAGTAGAATAGAAAAGTAAATGTATGGGATTGACATTAGATAACGAAATGTCACGTGACAGCACGTCACAGTTTCTCAGCATTTTGAAGCGTAAGCGTTTATTCACCACTTGTCTAAGCCTGCTGAAGGCATTTCTATTAGTAGAAGATAGAGAACGAGCGCAACTTAAACAAGGTTTAAAAATAAATTCGCTTTGGAAGCTTCATAGTAATTTTGTGCCCGCGATAATTTAGGTCACGTTTTTGCCTAGAATTCTAGATAGCGCTACTTTTACCTGAGAACTCTTTAATTAACACGCCGAGTTAGTCTGACCCGGTGGATGAGACAGGCTAAAACGAATTTCGGCCTAAAATTATATTAATTTTTTGCATGTCTAAAAATGAAGCCTCAGGCTTAGCATAACTACGGTTGAAGCGATGATAGGTCAAATGGTTGTGTGATGGAATTCTGTGCCTTAGGGTGTGGGTTTGGCTCCCAGCAAAGCTTGAGCTTTTGGTGAAGAACACCATCGTGAGAAAATCAAGATGGTACGGAATCAACGTTTCCGTACCATCGTACCAATAAACGTTTGAATTGAACGCTTGAATGGAGTAATTCACAAGCACGACCTATGACAACAACAGTATCGACAAGTTTTCGTTGTTAGGCCAACATTACATTTTCCTAACCTGTGTAAAACAGACTAATTATTCCGTCCCCCACTATCAAATTATTATGTCTACTTCTTTGACTTTAACGTAGTAGATATTACGAGGATCGCGCGCGACCCAAGCGTCCGCGAGTCTTGGACTGCTAATTTCATTACATAGTTTATTATAAAGGCAAAAAACGGACAAGTGCGAGTCACACTCGCCCACCGAGGGTTCCGTACAAACTAGTACCCCATAGGTTTTGATTCCCTTGCGAGTGTCGAAATATGCGTTTTTGCGACATATTCGGCTGTAACTTTTTTTATGAAAACTGAGAAGTTTGATTTTTCTCTCTGCAGCAAGAGACTATGGATCTGCGTATACGGTTTTAATTTTAACTCGATACCTTCAATACCTTCATGCATTCTCGAGATACAGGTCTTGACAGACGGACAATAAAATGATCTTATAAGGGTTCCGTTTTTCCTTTTGTGATACGGAACCCTAAAAGTCAGCAATATGTACATTCATCAGCTACTTTTTATTGGTGCTTACTTCTAACTCGTTTAAAATGATTATACCTTTTTTCCGTTTCCTCGGCCCATATTTCTTGTCAATATGGATCCCGCACTTCGTCGGATGTACGAAAGCGCATCTATCTTCGCCTAGGTGCTCAAATATACGGATGAAATGTTCTACTCCTTTCATGTTTAACACTTATAAAAAAAAACTAAAAAAATGTAATATTTGTAAAACACTACAAAACTTTGGGACGGCTTTCTTTACTAAAACATGACAGGAATCAGTGATATACGTGAAAAAAAAGTTGAATTTGGAACGCTTATTTTCTTTTCTTCGAATAACGTTGAAAAATAATAATGACAACTCTTTAATCTTACAATAAACTTTTCACATTTTTATTTCTTTTTTTTTGCTATGTGGTCAACGTCCGTGTTACAATCTCTTTGTTTTGTTCTGAGGTTGCATGAGTTTTTATTCTATCAGAACTCTTCTTAGTCTGTTCAGAACACTAATTCGATACTGAGGGCGCTGCTATCCTTATTTTAATGTTTTGTTCAGTCCAGAACAGAATATCTTGATAGTATATAGGTATTTCCTTACGTTAGTTCCCGTTTTGCCACTATGCCGTGTCACTTATATACACACATACATTCATAGTTATATTCATTTTGTCTGTGAAACCATTATCATTACCTTCATTCAGGGTAGTGGCAAAGCAGAACAATAATGTAAAAGATTCCCACGTTCTTTTCCAAAACTCTTCCTACTTTTTTTTTCAACTAGCTTTCTGTAGGTAAATCGCTCGAAGCTGTTGCCCGTTTCAAGTAATTAGACAGCGGGAATTCCAGGACGACGCTATATTGGTTTTGAACCCAACTGCTATTATCAAACACAGGGTTAAAAAAACATTGACGAAGAATGAACGAAAACAGGGTTACAGGGTTACAGTTCAGGTATTAAGCCGAAATGAGATCATTGTCAAACAAGTTTTACTATTGTCAACTCAAAATCGCAAAAAAATAATTTCTTCCATGCATTATTTGTCATTGTTTTGGCGGAGATCAATGAACATATAATTGTCGCGCTTTGGCAGTAAACTACTCATAAGTCGTGACGGAAAATGGCATGACGCTCGTTCATACCATCACGTCAACTTTGTTACTGTTCTCGAATTTCTTGTGGGTGTGCGTGAGCGTATATAAGTACTTAAACATTTCGTTACTTCTACGTGCGAGTAGTGTAATGTATATTCATATATCTGTAGTAAACATCACTCCGGATATATATATATAATTTATTTATTTATGCCTATACACACATGTACTGTACATTGGTGCGTATTTCTAAACCACAATTAAATTTCACATATGTAACCCGTTAAGGCTAAGTAGGTAAGTATTTATACAGCCTTATAGTAGTATTATGTTTTATACATTATGTATCACAAATATCGTATTATATAATTATATTAAATATATTTGTACATTTGAGAACAGCTGAATAAATTTATAATATAAACAAAAATAGTATTCAGATTTCAGTTACAATGGATAATAATTTTATACTACGAAACCATGAGCCATATCTATACTTTAAACTTACATAAAGTTGAATTTTCCACCTCGATCGAGAGTTCAGTGCACTTTTCAGGCGATATTTCCAATATTCAACCAGGGCTGCCAGATAAAAAAAGGGGTGATCGTACATCTGCTACAAAAAAGTCGTACAGTCAATCGGGTTAACTTAAAACTCCAATAAAACCGGAAAAAAATACCTTTTTTTACAGTATTTCCCGAAAAAATGCTGCCAATTCTGTTATTTTTAATAGCTTTGGCCAGGTATTAAAAAGTCGTACGATTTCGATCTAGCGATCGTACCTTTATTTTTATTTTTATAGAAGATAGATCTACGATTGACCACCAACTCGCCTGATGTTAAGCGACGGTGTGGCCGAGGATGGAGCTCGTCGATCTAGAAGATATCTATTCACTCTAGCCTTGAAAATTCCAAGATTGTAGGTCTCAGGAAACAGAGATGGCGGCAACGAATTCCATTCGTACCTCGGCAAATTATCCAAAAAGTCGTATGTTTACGATTTAAATCGTACATCTGGCAGCCCTGCTCGACGTACAGATTGCACGTTCGTTTAATTTCCCCCTCCCCGACACCCGTTTCGCTCCAGTTATTACGAGGATCGGGCGATCGTTTTATAGGAAAATGCTATTTACTGCATGCGACAAATTTAAACCTATACTCCGGTCATACTTCCGTTTATTTATCTAGTTTAATCTATCTAATCTAATACCTTTAAAGTCTGCCAACCCGCACTTGGCCAGCGTGGCAGACTATGGCCTAACCCTTCTCACAATGAGAAGATGGCCCGTTCCCAGAGACAGTATGTACAAACAGGGCAGATAAAAAAAAAACCTTTAAATGAGCAATTCTTATATAATATATAATCTGAATATCGGAAACGGCTCCAACGATTTTAATTATATTTGGCTTGTAGGTAGGTTAGGGGACGATAAATCGATCTTGCTAGGTTTCTTGCGTTCGTAGGTTCTTGCGATTTTTAGTGAACCCGGGTTTGCTCGTATTTTCAGTCATAAAAATCCGAGCGGAGCTCGGTCGCCCAGGTACTATAGCTTTAACGTCACAAGGATAATCATTACATTAAGCAAGTGTCTGGACCGTTTTTGATGGTGTCATTATTTTTACACATATACATATGTATATGATTTTCCTACGCACGCATATTCATGACAACGGCACGCTTCTCATCTCGAACTTTATCAAACGGAAACTATACCAATCAAAAAGCATCCATCTCTAAAAAAGGATTTGTTTAAGGTCGAGATTAAAGCGCGCAGCTATCTCTCTCGCCCATCACAACATTTTTAAACATATACAATCATTGAGTAGGGATTTAGAACAGTTAGAGGCGAATTTGTTAAATATTTAGATAGGAGAAACATATTTTTAAATAAAAACTACGGGTCACTCACGTCTGTTTTGAGCCGAAATATCCGACTATAGTTTCAACCGCGTCTTTTTCAAAGGAGCAGCACACACGTCAATCTCGGTCGGTGACACGCCTTGCACTGCGACGTGCCGCTCGTGCCGCACGTTTGAGAAACATAATTATTTTAAAAAGTTTTAATTAAATAACATTTATATTGGCGACGGAATTAGAAAAAAACATAATTTATGAATAATTCCTCAGCTAATTTAAAACATATCGTTAAAAACTTGTTTTTAAATATTTGTCCTACTTAAATCGAGATAGACTTAAATAAACAAATTCTCCTCTCACTTTTCTAATATCCCTATTCAATGATTTTATATATTTATAAAAAGGTTGTGATGCGCGAGAGAGATAGCTGCGCGCGTTAAGCGAATCCTTAATCAATATTTAACCTTTAAAAATCATGTTCCAGTAGCGATCGCGTGTGAACACCGCCTTGTAATCTATCTCCTGTTATCTAATAGCCGTAAAAAGCGGCGCGTGCTGCGCCGGATACTACGGCCGACATATAAATATACGAGTAGCTGAACTACTAGATATAAAATAATCTATGAGGATGTCGAATGAGAACGGAATGGATTTGTTTTTTTAATTCTTTTATAAGCATGCGCTTCATCTTTAATTCGCCTGATGAGGTCTATGATGGAGCGCATATGTTTACATTGAAGAAATAGTTTGACACGGGATTTAAGGATGCCCTGTTTATATCAATACCCTATCGGTAAGAGCATATAAATCATATTTGTCATGAGCATTTATATTTAAGAAAGCTCAGTTTTTGGGAGCACACTTTTTCTCTCTCTTTTGGCGGTCAATATTTTGACAAACCGGGATTAAAACGATCTTTTCAGTAACCATCATATAAAATAATCAACATTGCATTCTATCGCATGATAATAGTTTGGGCAAGTCCTCCAACTCACCTGATGTTAAGCAATATTGCGGTCTACGATGAAGCAGACAATGTGTGTCATGCATGGGCATTAGGCACTTCCGTCTACGTATGCGTACGAGCTAAGTAATAATATTTTATATTATTTGGCTAAGTGAGTGGGTACGTTTAGCGTGAGTTGATTTACTGTGATATATTATAGGAACACTTCTTACACCGTGCCTCTAATACTAGTGTAGTCGAAGTAAACCACCAATGGACTGTGACTACTGTAACAAGTTAACATTGCGGTTCCTATCGGCGTTTTTACATAGTTCTGTTTTTAATAAATAAACTATATTATTTTGACGAAGTTGTCTTAGAAAATTTTAACAAAGCCGTTTCGGGATTGCGTTTGTTATTATGTGGGTTATAGAATCTTTACCTATTCAAAAAGGTAATTTTATGAAGCATTCTGAGGTTTGCGGCTGATGCGACAGTCGCGCACGGTCGATACGGCTAACGCGCGTGTCAGCAGGGAAGTAAAGTCCGGTCGATGAGCAAGAAGAAAATCATTTTATATATATTGCATCTTCATCTAATAATGGATTAATGTACGAAATTATTCCTGTTCAGCGACCGGACTTTAGCCACAATGGACATATAGGGCAATGGTCGCAAGTCGCTGCAGCTATCGCACGTCGATCGCGATCCACGGAATACTACCTACACATTTATACCCCAGACTTCCCGCAAGAACGGAGTTGTCATTCAATTATGTTACTCACCAGAACCGACAGATTTTGATCCTTGAAGTGTTGCGATCCCATAAAAAGTCTAATATCGCTGGCAAAAAATATAAAACTTACCTTTGTGGCCATGTTCATTGTGTTTTAAATGTTTTAAATATCCAAAGATTAAACCAAATATTTTTGTTATAAAAACAGAATTTTTGAATTCACTGTATCTTCTTGTTATATTATGTCCTCTATAAAATGACGCCATGCACGATGCTCGGAACGGCACCTTAAAATTTATGGGTAGCATGATACTTCTCAGCAGTAAATAGTTACGACAACTCGGCCCACATTAACCCAATTTAAGAAGCCTGACACGAATACAGCAAGCACATGTAAAAAAATTAAATGCCATTGGTCACTTTACATCCTCATGCCTTACAAAACTCTTCGCTAAAAGTTGTAAACATCCGAAATCTTTATTTCTTAGTATTAGGGCTCAAAATTGCGTAATCTAGAAGTCTAGGATTTGCGCTGGAGCAATAATGGAATAGAAACAATTGCGTCGGCGTCCGCAGATTGAATGAATCGTTTAACCCGTGCCTTGAATGTGAAAGAGTTTACGGACCTAAAGGAAGAATAAGCAATTAGTGTATCCTTAAAAAAAAAATGGTGTTTTTATTGTTGTTCAGTAACAGTCATTTGGGACATAAAGTTACTCGTAAATGTTACTGACATAGGTCCCGTCACGTGCGTACTGCACAGGAATAGAATTCTTTGCCGTCATCTCAGTTTCCTGAGTAATTATCAGTCTTGGAATGTTCAAGGCTCAAGTGACTAGATATCTACTAGATCGACGAGCACCATCTTCGGCCACAACGTCGCTTAACATGAGTCGAGTTGTTGGTCAATCGTAGATCTTTCTGATGTAAAAAAAAAACAAGTTTTTGGCTTATACCACGGTCCCCGACACATTGCGGTAAATTATTAAAACATACTGTAACTGTATATATTGCAGAATAATTGCAAATAGTTTTTTTAAGATAGAACAAAATTTTAAATAAATGCAAAAAGTTATAGATGCCTAAAAATACTTATCTTATTGCTATACATGGACTCAATAGGTATAAATACTATACATACGTAATGAAAATAAATACGATACTATAAGCCAAGGTTAAAGGTCCGCAAGTAAAAGCCTTAGAAGTTAAATCAAAGTCTAATCTCTGTCTAAAGTCTAGCTGTCTCAACCCAAACAGAGATTTAAGATAAGTTTAAGTTCAACACTATCTTAATCTTTTAAGGCGGTTAGTGGATAATGAAACCACCCGTTGCCACCCGCACTCTGTGAGTAAAAGTACCTTGGCTTTTGAATTACGGTTCAGGGTTGCCATAAAATGGCATCAGTGATTTTATACTTTTAAACCGACTTCCAAAACGGAAGAGGTTCTCGATTCATCGGAATCTTTTGTATTTTTCATGTATGTTTCCCGACGACTTGAAGACACCTGGACCGATTTGAAAAAATCTTTTTTTGTTTGAAAGTACACCCTTTCCCAAGTGGTCCCATAGAAATTTTATCAAACTCGGTTCAGTATTTTGGTTTTTAGTTTTATAAACGAGTTGCTTATTTTGAAGTCGGTTTTTTAAACGATTACTTGTTACGTGGAGAAAAAGTATCCTAAGTTTGTCCTTAATTTAATCTAATTTGATTACTAATATTTCTCTATTATACTCAGATACTGAGCAAAATGGTTGTAACTTACAGACATAGCGAATTTATAACGATTCCTCGTAGTTACTACGGAACCCTAAAAACTTTTCTGGCTACATGGCATCCCAAATAATTTCAAAATTAATTTATTTCGGGTTAATTGTACCCATACAAATTAGCAAACAACAAAATTACACAAAAATATCAAAATCATACAATACATTTATAATCAGACAATTAAAATACTTACAAAAATCATAATTTTGATGAAATCTGAATCTGAAGGGTTATTTCCGTTAGGTCTAAGTTTATTTTATTCAGACTTTCCAGTGTATCATGACAATTATTTTTTGCGCTTCCTATTTTCACACCGACAACCCTACGACCCTACGGCTGTCTAGGCGCACCATTGTGCCGCATTCGCCTCTGTATCCCAGACAAAGGATGCGTTGTCATTTTGTTCCTACTTTCAACTAAACCGAGTAGTGTCTGGGCTTTGCATTATCTTCGGGGGATCGTTGATGAAAGAAAGAATCATTTGTATTTTCTATGCCTGGTAAGCTTCCAAAGAATCAAAAATACAAATGATAGGACTTTTTAAGAACGTTTAAGAAATATAAAAAAGCAGTATTTGAAAAAAGTCTCTTGGAAAATATTGCACTGAGAGGAACTTGAGGAGCGGTTCTAGGTGTTATATCTACTATGCTTAGCTCGACTGACTATGGAGGCTGATATTTTGTTGTACACAATAATATAGGAACGTATGTAAATAAAAGTATGGAGTAAAGGAAAGTATGTACTTACATGTATGTTTCTGTTTCATCTCCTGTATCTTAGATGGCTTGAATGATTTCGATACGCAAGTAGTAGTAACATCATCATCATCTCAGCCATAAGAAGTC
Organism: Lycia hirtaria; assembly: GCA_947563715.1. Classification (NCBI taxonomy): domain Eukaryota; kingdom Metazoa; phylum Arthropoda; class Insecta; order Lepidoptera; family Geometridae; genus Lycia; species Lycia hirtaria. The sequence goes on from OX387385.1 coordinate 11,990,280, forward strand.
TACTGTCCAGCAGTAGACTGCCCCCATAGGCCTCCCCCATGGATTTCCAAAAAGACCGATTGGAAGCGGCTTGCATCCAGCGTTTTCCTGCCACTTGTATGAGGTCATCTGTCCATCTCGTGGCTGGTCTTCCTACGCTGCGCTTGCCGGTACGTGGTCTCCACTCGAGAACCTTTCGGCCCCATCGGCCATCAGTTCTACGTGCTATGTGCCATGCCTAGTGCCACTTCAACTTGCTAATCCGCTGTGCTATGTCGGTGACTTTTGTACGTCTACGTATCTCTTCATTTCTGATAAATTTTATTGTGTGTAGTACAGTAGTAGTATAAGTATTGTTATTGATTTGATCTCCCGAGAGTCTTATGCTACATTATCTTTACCTGACCGCATAAGAATGAGGGTTATATTTTTCGAGTGTATAGTATGTATGTATGTTTCTACAAGAGCGTCTATACAGCCTAAATGGCTTGACCGATATTGACGTGCGAAATGTCATTAGATTCGTTTTCACTCACTGAGTGTCATAGGCTATCTTTTTTGTAAAAATAATACATCTCAAGCAAAAATAAAAACAAATGCGTTTTTTCGTAACCTCCAACGAACTTTTTCGTAATAAAAAAGTGATTATACTAGAATTATTTTAAATAATGTGCATTTTAAACAATTTTTTACAAAAAATACATTCAATATAATAATAAACATTCTATTTTAACAAATTTTATAAATAAATGTAACTCTTCTGTTTGTTACCTATTCACAATCAAACGGCTGATCCGATCGTTATGAAATTTGGTACATAGTGTAGCTGTGAACCTCCAGACGGACATAGGCTACTTTTCATCATCAACACCATTTTTCATCGCAACGTGGGAGAAATCACGCAGCGCAGCTAATTATACCATTTTATCCCCCCTCTTGGGTAAAATTCCCCCATCCCCATTTCAAACAGTAAACTGCCAAATTCGCCCAAATAAAAACAATATAAAATTTACCGAGTCGAAAGTTACTACAAATTGGTTTTGAGCCAATTTCAACTTTTAATTACCCAAACTTACACCAAATAGCACAGAATTAATATGAAAAGAAAGGAGATCGCCCAATAGAAATTAGTCATAAAAGGCATAAAATACATATAGTCCGGTTTGTAAGTACCGTAATTTATCGCGTGAGGCAATCAAAAACAACATTTATAGGCAATAAATCTATTACAACCACTCACTTGGTTTAAACTGTTAAAATAAATTACGAAAGCAGTGTGTGCAAGTCTTTATCTTCATGCGTGTTTCGAAAGTTTTATGATTATTTATGTTTTAGTTTTAAACAAGGGCCATAAAAAGAATAAACAAATACATCCTTAAGAAAAATGGGTAAAGTTTTGGAATAGTCGGCACAAATTTAAGTTCGTGCTCAAACTAAAGAAAAGAGTCTTCGCATATATAATTGTATATGTAGTGTTTGAAGGTTCTTTTATTAATATCTATTAATTGGTAGGTACACAAGTTGAACAACATGTACATATTTTTTCAAAAGAACTAAGCCAGTCGTCATTCGAGTAATCATTGTCATATTGTGACAACGCCCTTCGTCAATGTCAATTTTTGTCCCTGTTGGCAATTTTGAAAGAGGGTCACATTCGCAATATCCATGGCTGTCCAATATTGGTCACGAATGTCATATTTTCGCCATGAACATAGTGGCGTTTTTATTCTACTTCATGAAGTTGACAGGAGAGCAGAGCAATCCATTCAATTTGTAGACCAATCGATCCAAGCGACTTCCGACAAAACTTGATAGTGAAGCTAACTTTCGCTCTTCGAATACTTTTCACGAGAGCAAATCAGTTTTGTACTTGTATACGGTAATTGCGCGTTAGACAATACTCTCAGTAAAAAAATTAAGTCAGATGTGGTGTTTTCAGTAATATTTTTACACATGTGTATTTATAGATATCTAAGCCTTACCCGAGTGACTGACTGACAAAACAGAGCCTAATAATATTTTTTATTTTGTAATCAAACTACGACGTAATCAAATTTTATAATTTTGTAATCTAATGTATATGGACACAATGTCTGAAATAAATGAATAATAATAATAATAATAATAATAATCCGCTGGTCCTAGGGACATTAATTATGTCTTTCTTTTAAAGTGTAGACATTCATTATTTCTCGATCGCGGGAAATGGCTAGTCCTTTAGTTTAGAGTGCAACATTAATTCAAAATTCTGTTCATAGGTGAAGCCAAAAATATATCAAAATGTGTGTATGTCCATCACGTACCTATTTACTGTCTTTAACAAACACTTGAGCATTCAGATTTCGAAAATGATGTTTCAAGTTAGACGTATTTGTCACCAACTTATGCTATAAAATTGTGCCAAATGACTAACGTAACAAGCGTAACGTAAAAGGCTTGTTATAAGTGGCTTCAGTTCAGTTAGCTAGAAGCGACTCGCATTCTAAGCCACTTCTATAGCTAGATTGGCAAGTCTAACTAATATTATAAAAACTGAAATAACTCTGTCTCTCAGTCTGTTACCTTTTCTAACCTAGCTAAACCGATCGTTTCGAAATTTGATAGGAAGAAAGCACACTTCATCATCATCATAATTTTTTCATCACTACGAGGCAGAAGCCGGAAGACAGTCTGTATATTAAAAACAGTATCATCATCATTGTCTTGTCCTTTTCCCACTAGGTGGGGTCGGCACAGCACGTTTCCTTTCGCCACTTCACTCTATCAGATGTCATGTCTACACTCACACTTTTCGCACGCATATCTCTTTCACACAGTCCATCCACACTTTCTTAGGTCTCCCTCTCCTCTATATTATAAACAGTATATCAACCTCAATCCCCAAAGGGTTAGAAACGTTCTGGCATCCGTGACGTCATCATTCCGCATAATTATATGTAGGTCAGTAGGGAGGTGAGCAATTAGAGTAATTTCATAGCCTACATAGACCACTCCTCGTTGCGGCATGAAGCGCTGTCGTGCAGAATGTGAGTGTCGCATGAGAAATAAATAACTGTTGTATATATCGACTAGCCTTATGGCTCAGTTGGTAGTATGTTTAATTGTCTACCTACTAAGTATGTATGTATGTACGTCTCTATATGACCGGCAGGCCGCGCTAAACGAACCCAGATTTGCGCTCGCGTGATTAACATAAGTGTAGGTATAATTTTCCGTCCGTCTGTTTAGCTTTGTGTATAAGATAACCTTACTTTTCCGAGGCACACCAACTAATGACCACGGTACACCAGTGTGCCACGGCACACACTTTGCGGAACACTGCTTTAGAGTGCAACATTAATTCAAAATTCTGTTCATAGGTGAAGCCAAAAATATATCAAAATGTGTGTATGTCCATCACGTACCTATTTACTGTCTTTAACAAACACTTGAGCATTCAGATTTCGAAAATGATGTTTCAAGTTAGACGTATTTGTCACCAACTTATGCTATAAAATTGTGCCAAATGACTAACGTAACAAGCGTAACGTAAAAGGCTTGTTATAAGTGGCTTCAGTTCAGTTAGCTAGAAGCGACTCGCATTCTAAGCCACTTCTATAGCTAGATTGGCAAGTCTAACTAATATTATAAAAACTGAAATAACTCTGTCTCTCAGTCTGTTACCTTTTCTAACCTAGCTAAACCGATCGTTTCGAAATTTGATAGGAAGAAAGCACACTTCATCATCATCATAATTTTTTCATCACTACGAGGCAGAAGCCGGAAGACAGTCTGTATATTAAAAACAGTATCATCATCATTGTCTTGTCCTTTTCCCACTAGGTGGGGTCGGCACAGCACGTTTCCTTTCGCCACTTCACTCTATCAGATGTCATGTCTACACTCACACTTTTCGCACGCATATCTCTTTCACACAGTCCATCCACACTTTCTTAGGTCTCCCTCTCCTCTATATTATAAACAGTATATCAACCTCAATCCCCAAAGGGTTAGAAACGTTCTGGCATCCGTGACGTCATCATTCCGCATAATTATATGTAGGTCAGTAGGGAGGTGAGCAATTAGAGTAATTTCATAGCCTACATAGACCACTCCTCGTTGCGGCATGAAGCGCTGTCGTGCAGAATGTGAGTGTCGCATGAGAAATAAATAACTGTTGTATATATCGACTAGCCTTATGGCTCAGTTGGTAGTATGTTTAATTGTCTACCTACTAAGCTGTAGGTCGTGGGTTCGATCTCCACCCAGAGCAAACATTTGTGTGATGAGCATGGATGTTTGTTCTGTGTCTGGGTGTTTCTATGTATCTTATGTATATATTTACAAAAAAAAAGTATATATGTATTCTATCAACCATCTAGTTCCATACAAATCCACAAAATACCTGACCTGTCATACCTAGCAGTAAGGCCGTAGCTACGAATTCATTTCGGGGGTACGGCTTTGCCTAGCAGTAGGCTTTTTTTGGTTGAGATGATGAATACTGATGACAATACAGTATTTTGATTCCAACCAGCAGATTTGATAATGGGACCAGGATAGATAAGGAACCCATTAAGGTTTCTACTAAACTCCTCAAATTTGGACTTATTTGGTTTATTTTAACAATTCCAATACACTACACTATTCTTAGCTTTTTAATGGGATTATTATCTGTTCATAACGATCGATTCAGTCGTTGATTGGGAAAAGGTAACAAACAGACTGAGAGACCTTTGCTTTAAAATATTAGGTAGGTATACAAGTATAAATATATTATATGTATTGTACTTACTTAAATATTAAGTATTACATAGCTACATATTATGTAGTCAGCGAATTCGGTTCAAAAATAGACGTGAGTAACCCGTTTGTTCAAAATAAAAATGTGTAACAACCACGTTAGTCTTCATAATAAAACTATTATGTAGGTAAATGTATTGAAAATACACATGTATTTCTAGAAATAACTTATGTGTATTCCTTACATAACAGGAAAATAAATGTATGACGTTTCTTTTAGCTAAGTGGGACACCACCTGAACCTGATTAGCAAGGCGTAAGTCCTGGGTCCTAATTCCAAATCCCATTGAACGCACGATGATTTGCTAGCCTAAGATGCTTATAGACACTGGAATGAAACGCTCCTTGTTGAAGCCTTTCGGAAAAAGCCCATTTTGCCAGTTGTCTAGCCCCCAAGCGCTGTCCGTTTGGATCTAGCACCACGCTAACCTGGAATCGATTTGTGACGAACACATACTATAGAAATAAAATGTAGAGTTCTGAATGACTGATTTATATATACAGCCTAAGCTGTTGCGTTGGTCCTAGAGAAGTGAAATTTCGAGGGTGCCTTCCTTTGACGTATAAATAGATACCAGAAATGTGGGTATTTAATTTGTTTAAATAAGTACTTATTTTATTATATTTTAGTGACCTTTACAAATAAATATAAGAATGTTTATGTCTATGATAGAGGTACTCCGATGGATACGTGAAGTCAAAAGTTAGAGTGTGTCAATATGTGTTTACCAGAGGCGAAACCGTATTGACTAGAACCGGCGAGCCCTAATACTAGATAGAGGCACAAAGTTCGCAATTTGCAGACGTAGTGCCTGCAGTGTAATCTCGCTATCAAAGCGTATCCTAGTTCCTCTACATGCACTGTAACTCTAAACTTGGTAGAAAACGTGTATGCATATATTTTATACAATAACTCGTAACAGTAAAGGGTCAAAACTTGTACATTCATTGTTATTGAAAAAAATCCTCCAGATTGCTTCTGTATCAATAGTAATAGATACTGGAGCTGGTCTGTTTTTGACTGACGCCGAAACTACATCACGGATTTCAACGAAATTACGCAGAATACCTAATATCAGATAGATATATATATATAGCTCTAGCATACTTTTTATTAAAAAAACATGTGTTAAAATATTAGTGAGGTATGGTGAATCAGATTATTAGGTTCACGCGCAGTTCTAAAAGCAAATACAGGTTTTTTTTTTATTATCAGCCCTGTTTGTACAAACTGTCCCACTGCTGGGGACGGGCCATCTTCTCATTGTGAGAAGGGTTAGGTCTGCCACGCTGGCCAAGTGCGGGTTGGCAGACTTCACACATCTTCAAGATCATTGAGAACTCTCAAACATGTAGGTTTCCTCACGATGTTGTTCTTCACCGTTTTTTGAAGTTGGCGGCAATCAACAATACGCACGTAACTTCGAAAAGACAGAGGTGCGTGCCGTGGGATTCGAACCCAGGACCTGCGGATCGCAAGTCAGACGGTCTCACCACTAGGCTGCCGGAAATGCAGGCTTGAAAGTATGCAATATGTGATGTCCTTCATTATCCGTTTACCGTGTTAAAAGAATAAACAGGAAGCAAATTTGGTATTATAACGTTATACCTACCTGTCCATGATATATATAAAATCAGGCCTATTTTTCCTTATGGGATAAGCAGAGCATCTACCACGAAGCCATTTGATGGATGCACCCCATATTTGCCCGTGATTAGGGGGTTTTATGGAAGCGGCAGAGATATTAGAGGGTAAGTAAGATACGTACAAAATGTTGGCTTGCAGTAATAAATAGGTCAGCCCATCGCCTACATAACCATGGTTGCCTGGAAGAGATTGCTTTTAGCGATAAGGCCACCTTATGTTGCACTAGTCTATTTAAGTCCTTTGTTATTACTTTTAAGGTGTGTACAATAAAGAGTTCATCTATCTATCTAATTTACCTCAAGTCCCCTATCTAACTTTTACAGTATGCCCGGGGAGGAAAACAGATGGTACATTCTATGCTTTTCTTTTTCTCCCAGTCCAGCATGGAAGGTGTCAAGGTTTGGTATATTATATACCTACGTATTAATAGCTGTTACCCGTAAGTTCATACGTATAGGAAAAAGTACAGAATCATTATACCTCCTTTTTATAGCATTATTATCGGAAAATTAACTGTTATCTGTTTTTTTTATCTGCGCTTCCGAACTAGGGTAAACGAAAAAGCAGGTTATAAAAAAAAAACCATCAAGAAAGCCTGTTCAAGTAATCAGATAAAACTGAACAATGCAGAGTCAGCGTCGCCGTCGGTCGGTACTAACCGAATTAGGTCACGACACTTCCAGGCGAGGATTTCTATGCGAGTTATGTTATGAGTAGAGACCGGATTATATGCATTTACATATTTTCATATTTACCACATTTTCAGCGATCATTGCATATTTTGTCTGAAATTTTGTGATCATGCATATTTTAGCTGTATATACTGCAATATTCGTAGGTTACCCTATAAGTGTAAAAATATGTCTTACAAAAATTTTGCCTTTATATCTACAGTAAAAAATGTTGAAACATTGACACATTGAAATATTGACTTTATTCGTCTGTGTAACTAGTGTAGTGTGTGTGTGTGTGTGTGTGTAGCGTGTGTGTGTGTTATTTTATAAAATGTTAAATAATTGTTCGTTTAATTGTTTTCAGTACCTATTGATATTATTATAGACTATAATTTATAGTTTACAAGGTTGTTAAATTTTAAACGAATCCGTAATTTACTGATTTAATGCTGATTTGAAAGTTAGAAAAATAAATATGCACCATATTCCTTTTTTTACTTTTCAAAAATTCATCATTTATGTTGCATATTTTAACAATTTCCATGCATATTTTACAAATTTTTCATGCATATTTCAAGCTTTTTATGTTGCATATAATCCGGTCTCTAGTTTTGAGACAAATACGCGCAGTAACTACCTAGTTATCTAAAGCTTAGTCTCGAGTCATCGTCGCAAGTCTGACTGTATATTGGATTTAATTCGGTTATCGTGCATATAAGTTTTTTTATATGTAGAAATAGGTTTGCGTCAAGACTTTATGCCACCCTCCCTCTTCTACTATAAGACAAGTAGAAAGACGTCTAGAAGCTTCTGGTGTAGAGCATTAGCACAAAATAACATAATATCCATTGAGCTGTATGTACGTACGAGAGCAGACACCACTCATAGCTACTTTGTTACATTCAACTGCGGCGAGAGCACCGCACCTCACTCAGTGGCTTACTAGTGAAGTGAGTGTTTTCGGCGTTTTGTTGGCGAGAAAACACACAATAGATGCAATTCTGCACTGCAAGTATCAGTCGTATCGTATAATCGTAGATAAACGATGTAATTACGATTCCAGCGCTGTAATGCTTTTTTGTTTACTTTACCAAAAAAAATTTGGGAATAGTTTTGCTTCAGATAGCTCCTCTAGTACGTAAGTACATACAGCTCAATGATAATATCAGGTAAATTCTGCATCTGTTTTTCCTATACCTAATAAATAGAACCTGGGTCTTTTCATGCAAAGCTGGCGACATGCTGGGTACGCTGTCATCTGTAGTGACACCGGTTAGAGAAATCGTCTTTCTAGAAAATTATCTTTATACCTTTATCAGTCAGGGGTAATCAATTTGCTTTTTGTGTAGTGGGTCGAATGATACGTTAAATTGTAGGTCCCGGTTGTTTGTTCTTAAAAGCAGCAATCGTCAAGCCAGGTCAGAGGTCTTTCGGCGGCTTAATAACTTTGACCTTAAGGCTGGCTACAGTCTATACGAACTTACGTATATTGTTTTGTTCTACTCACAAACATGAAATTTTTCGCTAGTCTTTGGTTCTACTAAATAAAATGAATAGGTATCTAATAAGCAAGCGTGTTCCATTTCAAATAAATCGTCGTCGATCACTATTTTTTTAATTGCATCGATTTTTTAATTCTTCACAGAGGGTGAAGTCTGAGAAGTGACTCGTGTGGGTAGTTACAAGATCCCTAGATGAATGGGTGGAATCTGGGACGCAGTCGAGTGGCTGAGCTGGGATCGTGCTCAGCGCCTCGAGCAGTTGTACGGTTACTGAACCCTGTCTTGTCGCGCATGTCTGACGAAACACTTGAAACTTTATACTGAAGGATGTGAACACAAATATGTTTGAGATTTGACAAGGGTTTAAGAGAAGTGTCCTCGCGCGATCGCCTCTACAAATAGGAGAAAATTGGTACTCCTAAACATTAATCGATTTCGGTGATTCTTTTTTTATCTGATTAACCCACAGCCAAAAAGAGGGGTGTTATAAGTGAAGTGTGTATCTATGTATGCCTGTAGCATCGTACCTCTCAAACGGAATGACTGATTTTGATCCAGTTTTTTTCCTTATTTAAATAAATAAATATTTGGGGACATTTCACGCAACACCATCTAGCCCAAACTAAGCAAAGCTTGTACTATGGAACTAGATGGCTGATAGAATAAATATATACTTTTATTTTGTAAATATATACATACATATGATACATAAAAATACCCAGACACAGAACAAACATCTATGCTCATCACACATATGTTTGCCCTGGGTGGGGATCGAACCCACGACCTACAGCTTAGCAGGTAGACATACTACCAACTGAGCCACAAGGTGGTATGTTTGAAAGAGGATTTCATCGAGAGTGTTCTTAGGTATGTTTCATCAAAATCGGTTCAGCCGTTTATGTTTGTCAAGGGATTTTGAGTTTTCTAAACGTATACTTGTTTAAATTGTAAATGTCTATGCCTCTTGTTTTTTTTCACAGTTCTTACGCGACTGCACATGCAAGGTTACGTTTTTCGAGTGCATGTATGTATATTTCTATATTACCTTCTACAAGGCTTAACGGCCTGACCGATTTTGATGTGAATCTTTCATTCATTCATTTGTTAGATTTGTCTTCACTCCCTGAGTATAATAGGCTATATTTTTTTTAAATAATACCTAATAATAAGACTCGAGCAAAAATAAACAAATGCACTTTATCGTAACCTCTAACGAACTTTTTCGTAATAAATAAGTGATTTTACTAGAATAATTATAAATAATGATTTTACGCATTTCTCACAAAAAATTAAACACGAAACCGTAGGTAAGTAAGACTGCAAAAACCACTTTTCTGCAGCCATTTTTTTAATATTGTTATTGTTAACTTACGGGTTAAGTTAGCTGGAATATTCATCCACATTTACTATTATATTTTTACGTGTTATAATAAGTTTTTAATTGTTTGTTATACCATCATCGTCATGCCTATAAAATTGCAAATATCGTCCAAAAATGAATATTAATATAATTATATGGAAGTTTATGGATTCGATAACCACTCTAAAATACTACCTATTGAAAAACTTATAAAAAAATATCTGGAAAAAATTACAAATTTAAGATTTGCAACGAAGAGGATTTTTTGAATTTTCGGTTTTTGTAATAAAATAAACTCTCATTACCATATACTTACTCGTATTATGTAATTTTAAAATCTTTATAGTGAACACTGACATTTTAAAACAGATTGTGAAATAAATCTATTATATGTCACAATTTTGTCTAATTCCAAAATGTGTCGACAGCGAGAAAAAAAAATTACAAACAAAAATACACATATATTATTTGATAAACGTAATGACATTACAGTATAGCCGGCTTTAGAAGCTTTATAGCCATTATAGCCGAATGATATAGATGAATTGATATTCAATTTAGCCCAATATGTGACGACATTTTAGATTAAATTGTCTGAGTCGTGAAATTCAATTCAATTTCATCAATTACGCAAATTAATAAATAATAATAATATAATAATAAATATTTGTGGACATTTCACACAACACCATCTAGCCCAAACTAAGCAAAGCTTGTACTATGGAACTAGATGGCTGATAGAATACATATATACTTTTTTTTTGAAAATATATACTTAAGATACATAGAAACACCCAGACACAGAACAAACATCCATGCTCATCACACAAATGTTTGCCCTGGGTGGGGATTGAACCCACGACCTTTCAGTTCAGCAGGTAGACGTAAACACACTACCAACTGAGCCACAAGGCCAGTCTTTTTAATTAATTCATACGATTACCATAAAACATTACGGCACGAAGTATTCCATAAATCAAATATGGGAATATGATTTGTACGAATCAAATAACCTCGATAGTATTCCCTTTACGATAAAATATCGCGGTGCTTCCGGCGCACGCAAGAACATCGGAAGTTTAATTCCCGGGAATGGTGAAAGTAGGTACTTACGGGAATTCCCAGGAATGGTGAAAGTACTTACGGATTGTAGTTATCAAGAGGTTGGTAAACTTTGGATTATGGCATTGTGTTGTGTACTAAGTTAGCTTCGAATTTGATGCGGAAATACTAACATTATACGTATATGCTAAAGACAATTTCTTATTCGTTTATATCTAGCAGCCTTATAAGTAAGTTCGTATAAACTGAGTGGCCAGTAACTTATTAAGCCGCCGATAGGCCTCTGACCTGGCTTGACGATTGCCGTTTTCTTTAAAGAACAAACAACCGGGACCTACAATTTAATGTGTCATACGACATACGGTAGCGCTCAGAAAGAAATCCCATTCACGGTTACCCATCAGCAGTCTAATGACATTCGTGCTATACATAGCACGAATATCATGCTGAAGAATGCCACATACGGCATTCTTTACGAGAGGTCTACTAGAGGTTCAGCAGTCTGATAGTCTATTTCATGTGGTCTATTTTATAAGAGGTCTAAAGGCATAATATTAGTCACTATTAGTCGCAAAAAAAAAACAAAAAAAATATTTTTTTTTGTTCAAATATTCAGCCACAAATATAATACTGTGTCTAAAGTTTATATATGTATAATTCGTCAAAACTATTTATAATTAATGGATAATAATTCAAACTAAATTTTATTGTAAAATCTTATTTTGTAATGTTTTAAATGAGCTCTAAGCTCGAAAACAGTTATGTATGGTTTCTGTGGTTCATTTACTAGGATACACTTACACTAGTAACTTGTACATAATATATGTAAATTGTATTATTTGAATAAAGAAATTTTGAAATTAAAAAAAAAAATATATGAGTCGCCAAAACGCGCGATTGTGCGACCATAATTGAAGAGAGTCGCCACATCATGATACAACATAGACGCAGCTACAAAATTGCCGATTGCGTATGCTAAAAGTTGTATGGCTGAGCCTTATGTCTAGCAAACCCACAAAATTCGCGTCCTGTGTGATGTTGTTTAGCAATGACGGTCTATGTCGAGCAGTCTGATGCCATGTGACAAGCTTTATGAGAGGTCTACTGCCAGCAGTTTTACAAAGTTCGTTTCATGGAGGATCCATTACGAGAGGTTCACGTCTTTGATGCGTACTGCACATAAATGGAATTCTTTACCACCACCTGTTTCCTGAGAGTTACATTTATGGAATTTTCAAGTATCTTCTAGAATAATGAAGTTAGAATCATATGGGATTCTTTAGGAGAGGTCTTACATCCAATCCAATGAAGTCAGTGTCTTATGTTATGATATGACAGCATTAACAAAAAGCCTACGCCCAAAATTTTTATTATGCAGATGTGTACTGATTGATCCACATCATAATAAAAACTGTGTATTAATATATACCTCATTGCGATTGAACTTCAAGTACAAGCACAGGTACAATGTAACTTAGTTTGCTCATTAATTTTATGTCTAATTAGTTGTAGCCATAACATGTAACTTTACCCTATATGGGTGTTAAAACGTATTACCACATCAGGCGACGCTGTTCACGCATACCAATAAAGGAATACTACACACCACCATAGCGTGGCGTAGTATACCTTACGCTCCTACAGTTTGTTACATTGTATGGTAATTTTGGTGTAACAGCTGATATTTTGTTGCGGTTTCGTCAAGGGATTTTGGGTCAGGTAGGGTTCGTAGCAACTTTAGGGGGAATTCGGATATGACTCACATTTACGACCTTTAACTATACGTTGTAGTCTACCTGACTCGTACTTTACTGTTCAACGCAAAATTCCATCTTACTTAGACACGAATTTTAATCAAGCCCTATGATTAAAATTCGTGTTTAAGTGCGAGTTTCTATATTGTTTTATAGATATTATAATATTCGATTGCGGTTACGTAAACTGTTAAAAGCGGTTAATGGAAAAAGCACTTTGCTTTTCCGTTCACTGGTCAAATGGATTAAGACTTTAAAAACCGATCGTGCATCCGTGTGTTCGCCGAAATGGCTAGTACTTTGAATATTCGCTGTCGCGGTGGAATAAGTATGAATCCAACAGACTTAGAACTCGGCAACACCACCCCAGAGTCAGGGCACTAGAATACGGCATCTTACGGACTCATGGTCTCTGGGATGGTCGCACACTGACCTGTCATTCAAACGGGCACCGAGGTAAACGACCACGCAGTTGTAGTCCAAAGAGGCTGAGTACAACACGCCACTCTGTTCTGAGAAGAGCTGTCAATGCTGAGGGCATGTGTTCATCAGGAGAACCTAGAGCCCACCATATATAATTAAATCTGGCCACAATTAGGGAAGGTGGAAGAAAATGGAAATCTTGTAAAGCTTGACGATTGAAAACTTGCTGTTGACGGTGTTGTACGTCCGTAGATACATTTTGCATTTTTTAATACCCTTACTACCACTACTAAAGCTGTACGGTATAAATACCTAAATATAAATATTGGCGCACAATTTTACACATCACCATCAAGCCTCGTAACTGAGAGGAACCAGATAACTGATAGAATACTTACATGTATGTACTTACTTGATTTTCCATCCAAGCCAGACCTTACAGCTTAGAAGGTAGGCAAATATACGAGTATGTAATGTATTACCTACGGTAATTTTGCTGGATATGCTTGTTCATAACATTTTCGTTTTCATATCAATCAAGATACCGTCGATAGCTCTGACCGACACAACACTTCCTCAGCCCTGACCATCCGGAATGACAATCGTTTCATTGTCCATTGTAACTTGTATGGTGCATGTGTACGTCATAAGCCTTGCACGAGCCGTTTTATGCCATAATTTGATTGCAGCCCGGACAATGTGATAGAGGAAACGGGACTAATATGGAATTGGTTTTACGTTATTATTGCAAGCTTTTCTATGTTAGTGAAAGTTGTGGCTTGAATTAAATGAATTGATTTTTCGTTTCCTGTAACATTTTTGCGTGGTATTAGCTTACCCGATTGCTCAAGAAGAGTAGTGTTTCTAAAATCGTCTTTACCTCATGAGTATCTTATATTTTGCAGATGAGTATTTAGTTTTTCTTTCAATAATATCAGTCGTAGTGAGTGACCCTGAGTGAGAGAGTGAGTGAGTATGATACAAATATATACTAAAGTGTATCCAGCGAGTGCCTATAAAACTAATAAATAAAGCTGGATATAGTGTACTTGCTCGCACAGACAGCTACATTATGCAATTAACGTCAGATCAAACAATAACATAGCCACTTGATCAAACGTATTTTATTCGCACAAATTAACACAACGTTGTAAATTCCCAAACAATTATAATTACAAATCAATCAATTGACATGAACTGCTTACTTAGTAATCAAACAAAGCAAACATGCATCTTGAGAAGGCTTCGGTACGCGTCAAAAGCTTTGGGTTTAGGAATGCTTCGGGACGTGTCAAAGAGTAATAAAGGCTTCGGGAATGCTTCGGGACGTGTCAAGGAGTAGAAGCTTCGGAAATATTCCGGAACCAGTCCAAGATACGAGGGTAACTATATGTATAGAAGGGACAGGTGTGGGTGTACCCTCGTCAATATAACCAAACGCACCTGCTGTGTGTCACCTGATGTTGATATACGTCACGGATGCTTCATCCTCAGAATCTGAAATGAAGGAAATATTTGATTATAGTCCAATTATTATTAATGGTTGTCATTTGGAATTGGCTTTAGCTCATATTGTTAGAGTTGAGAGGTTGGTTGTGGAGATCAGGGGTTCGATTTATTGAGTGATATGGACTTGAGATAATAATAGGTTTACAGAAGTTCTGGACTCATCTCATTAAAATATTTCTGAGCGCCTGGACACTAATTTCATATTTAGTGGTTTGCAGGTAATAATAGTTTATCGCACCCTAAAAATTCATACGGCTACGAAATGAGGAATTAATAAATAATTTTAAGAACCAAAGAAAATTAGTACTCTCTACCGAGAGCTAAGAAATGTGGTCTAATGACAGTTGCCAATATTCTGTCAAACACGGATTAAAGCGTTCTTTTCACAGACTTTTTTTTCGCTACGCTTAGTAGCGAAAAATATACATATATAAACATTACTCATTACTTACTATAATTATACATGCGAAGTGTATGTTGCTAGAGAATTGTGTTTCGGAAACTTATAAACTATCGTCAATTTGTCGGAAATAATTAAACGGAAGTGTTTACAACACTAGTGGTTCCGCACATATTTTGGTAACAGATTTAACTGTCATTGTACGTCTTTTAAATTAACGGCCTTACCGAAAAACGTTACTTAACTTTAACCATCGTCTTAAATTCTCCGTGTTCTTTCCGCAAATATGACTACGACAGCGAGAAATTGACAAAATATGTTAAGCATTGCTTAAAGATAAGTAACGTTTTTCGGTAAGGCCGTTAATGTCTTTGTTCTTTTCACTAACATTGCATGAATTCACATTGACATATCATATGATATCGCATTCCGCGCAATGGATAGTGAAAATATTGGTTTAATTTAAACATACTAACACACAAATCAATTACGTCTAACATCAATATGAAATAATACTACAATACTAAATCTTGATTCTAGAAAAGAAATGTCGTACATAACTATAGTACATAGAAGGCAGAGTGCGTATGCACTATACGCTCTGGAATGTAGAATAGATTAACACAGAAATAAATAAATATGTTACCTACTTAGGTTAGGTATATAAAATATAGACATCAGTGAATCAACAACAGGAAACTTTTACAATCTAAGCACAGTCATGTAATTTACTTGTATAAATAGCACAATGCGGTTCGCTATATTTTTACCATGTATTGTTTGTAGTTATTTGTGGGAAGTAGTGCACTTGTATTCTACTCAGCGATATCGATCCACATTCCTGTTGCGTATTGCACAAGAATGGAATTCGTTGCTGCCATCTCTGTTTCCTGAGACCTACAATCTTGGAATTTTCAAGGCTAAAGTGAATAGATATCTTCTAGATCGACGAGCTCCATCCTCGGCCACACCGTCGCTTAACATCAGGCGAGTTGGTGGTCAATCGTAGATCTATCTACTATTTAAAAAAAAAGGTCCAACCCACGATCTTTATATCGTCGAAGTAACGAGCAATTGTTTTCAAGTCATTTATTTTATTTTGAATTTATACCTAATTAATTCAATATTGGTTATATTCATAAGGCGTAGGAAGACCAGCCACGAGATGGACAGATGACCTCATACAAGTGGCGGGAAGACGCTGGATGCAAGCCGCTTCCAATCGGTCTTTTTGGAATTCCATGGGGAGGCCTATGTCCAACAGTGGACTTCTTATGGCTGAGATGATGATGATGATGATAAGGCGAAGGACAGACAGGAAAATACAAGTGGTAATTCACGACTGCATACTTGAACGATATTTTAGGAGTAGCCTCGAACAGGAAGCGTGCACGAATATTTGGTATGCACGCTGACTCACTGCATCTATTAAAACTTCGTTACACAGTTATTAAGCAAAAATATTATAATGTAGTCGACTCCCTTTCTGGTGGTCGCACCGGAAAATAGCGGCAATCGTAATCGTATACTTTAATTTTTGTTCTGATGGCGAGGTTCACGACCCGTGCGATCGTGATTCGAATGAAAATATCATAATTCGAATGATTCCATCATCGGAAGCAACGATTACTAATCGCGACTCGAACATTACCACCGATATAAAAATCAAGAAGGAACGGCGATAACAATTTGGTTTACCGCTGGTACACTAACCAACATAACGGCGATAACGTGTTTGAATGTCAACACAATTGCATGACAAATATTATACGGTAATTACAAAGGTTCCGACACCAGAAGCAACCATTTGATTACTACAGTTATATACAAATTATAGTTTAATAACATTGAATGGCGATAATGCTTTGACTTGACACGGTATTTGTAACATTCTATCTACGTAACAATTTCATTACTTTTTAACACGCTTTATTAGGTCGACCTGTATGTAACTAACTATGTAATGAAATCTAAGGTAACTAATTTGACCATCTTCCAAGGATCGTAGCGTCATGAAAATTGGCAGCTGTATGTAGTTCTGATGACAATACAATAATATGGTACTGTCGAACTGATCTGATGATGGAGCCGGAAGATATGAACTAGAACTTCATGATGGAACATCGTATCATAGCTGTGTTTGGATTTATTAGAAAAGTCTTGTAATGAACTTTGACCACAATCATTTGTAGCGTGTTTTTTAGCTTTTTAAACTGTAATTTATTAATACATAATTCATGTCGTGTTTACTTCAGGTGAAATTGATTCTGTGGAAATCCTAACAAGTTAATGTTTATAAAATAGGTAAGATACGAATATATTCCTAAGCAGCTTCGTAAATAAACACGATTTCTAGATGTTATTGAAGTTCACTTCTATAGTTTTCCAGTCTTTACATCAGTCGCCTTATTGTTGAATGCCATTTGGATAGATGTTGAAATAGGTCGTTTGTGAAGAAGCATTTTAATTTAAAAAACACCTTACTCCTAAATCCCGGGAAATGGGTGAATGGCGTGAGGAAAATTACGATTTATTATTTTGAGTTTAGGTGAACGGAGGGGACGATGGAAATGAATGAATGTCGTTATTGGCTGCCAGTTATGCTTAAAGGGCATATGAAAGGAACAAAGTTTATGGCGTACAAAGCAAATAATCGTTTAAAAAACTAAAAAAACCGACTTCAAAATACGCAATTCGTTTAATTGGATGACATATTTTTCGAGATATTTTGTTATAATAACCAAAATTCAGTATTTTGGTTTTTATAACACGATTTTAATCAATTTTCTACGGGTCCACCTAGGAAGTACTCTTTCAAACAAAAAAATAATAATTCTAATCGGTCCAGGTGGCTTCGAGTAATCGGGAACATACAAAAAAAATCCGACGAATTGACAACCTCCTCCTTTTTAGAAGTCGGTAAAAAAAAAATACTAATAAAAATACGAGGTCCATCGAACAGAACAAGACCTTGTGCGTATCTTTATATATTTATATCTTATTTTGGCCTAAAGTTTATATCGGCTAAGAGTAGTAAAGTAAGCACATTATTTCAGTACAGTTGTCACGAAAACATTAATAGAACAAATCAAATACTTAATTTGGTCAAGTTTGATTTGTTAATTAAGAAATCGTTTAATATAGAGTACAATGAACATATTGTCAGATAAGTGATTGCCTAATGAAAAAGAGAGCATAAAAAAATCAACATTTAGGTAAAATTAGAACACCGATTTATGTGAACAAAGATATCCAAAGATTATAGATTGAAAACATAGAAAGAACTGAAAGAGGCACAAACTGACGACATATACGAGTACGTCGCAACAGTGCATATTTGTTTTCCGTTTCTATAGGTGTAAGATGAGTATGACAATGATGACAAACAACACAAATATGTAAATGTATACTGATACAAACAAAGCTTATTCTTCCTCCACATGTAAGCTCATTAAGCTTTCATTAGGGAAATGGTCATTAAAAGTGTGGAGCAACGAGCAATTTCCGCTGAATGCCGCATCGATGGGGAAGCTTTATGCTACAACTGCACTGCAGTACTTCTGAACACGCAAAGTGTTTGAACAGAGTAAAGATTAACTACAAAGTTTGGAGCAAGTAAAGTTTTTGATATGTTTACTTACATTCAAAATAGTAGAGCGAATCTGGGGCTTTACCGTAACTTTAATCGGGATCTGTCAGTGAAAAAATTACATAATATTGACATAGGATTAATATGACTGGTTAGAAGCTCAGTAGTAGTATTAATGTACATTCTGTGGTACAGTAAAAAATAAATGTTTCAGTGCGCGTATTGCCACGCGCAATGTAGGGTTCCGTAGTTGCCCATCGTTTTATGTGAACTTAAAACAGGACCTCCTGTTTGCAACAGAAACATCATCGATCGATCGCAAGTAACACAGCTGGATGCAGCTGGAATGAGTATTAAGATGAGTGATAGTTTTAATGTATTTACAGAAAAAAATATAAGGCGACAAGTGTAACAGAAGGTAATGCACCAGTTAGGCTTGACCATAACATGTTCGTAAGCGCAAAAATGTAAATTAAAGAAAGAGAGACCTAGTAAGCGACTTGATAGGACACTGGACAATAAATTTAATATAATAATTATTTACGACGATATTATAGTAATGGTTACGTCAGCATATTTCTACAACAGTGATATATAACATATAACTGACGAGATTGCCGTTCTACAAATTGCCTGTAACATTCCGTATATCCTGCTCTATAACAATAAACCTTTGTTTACGCCGAAAAACATTAACATAGAAATCTTGGAATTTATCCAAGCTTACTACAATCAAGGGTCAACAACCACCTTGATACAGAACAAAAGTTTATTCCAACACGCAAACAAATGTACGCAAAGAGCTTGCTAGTTTAGTGTACCAATTAACCAATATATTGATTTTTATAGAAAGAAAGACAGGAAAAACACACATTAACACAACGTACTCGACAATACACGAGACATAGACGTGCAAATGTACGTATCAAGTAAGGAATTTATTATGCACTAATATGGCCAGGGCAACACATAAAATCGTAGTAGCAGCTATATATTTTACAGCGCTGTTGTACCGGAATAATATATCGGGTTAAGCTTGTAAACCAGCTTATTTGCATTTAATAACCGCAGCAGCTGTTATTTTCGATAATTTCGACGCTGGTTTATTTTTGGAAGCGTGCAAAGGTGTGCTTTTGAGGGACGAGTTAAAATATAAAAAGGTATTATTGTTACTTAATTAGGTACAAAATTGAATGCAGTAAATATAGAATTCATTTAAATAGTAGAAATTAAAATGGATATAGGAAAAATTTGTAGTTTGTAATAGATCAGTATATGCTACTAGAAGACAACATTATGCAGTCGGGAAGTTTAACTTTTTTTTATTATATCACATATATATAGTCTGCGATATTAATTTATAACACAATGTATCAGTTATAAACAATAAAAATATTCAAATTCTGATTCTATACAAATAGTCTGAATAGATACAACCTTTAAATGTCTGAACTCTGAACCCAGCACAAATACACGAACCACAGGTACTAGGTATATTACACAGGCAGTCTTAAAAAGCTTAAAGAAAGCGAACCAACATGAACGTGCTATATTATTCCAAAATGGATTAATTTGAAGGTTGATAATTACTCGAGAAAAGTAACACATCAATCACCATTTACCTTAACGCTCTTCACATCAGTTACAAGTACTTGCTAAAATTTTGATAGGGCTGTCACAAACAGAATAAATTTCATTTATATTCGAGTAAGACAAATGTTTACAATATACTAGTTAGGATATGAATGGAAAATAATAAACAAAAACATACAGAAATTAGACTTATTTTACTAATAATAATAATAATTCAAGATGCATTTCCATACAAAATATAAATAAAATAAAAACATAGACTAATTTTCATTATGTATGTACAAAGTCAAAGCAACAAGTAAGCAAGTAACTTTCAAAACAAGAGAAGAAAACCCATTTAAATGAAGTAGGTTAACTTGTAAGTATATGAAAGGTATAATATAGTTATTTATCCTGAAACGAATCCACCATACCAGCTACCACACAATTCTACTCGCGACTATTCTACTGACCAAAATTCTACTCTATTGACCAAAAGTTATGAGAAATAATATTTTCTAAAACATCTTTCATATAAACCTTGTCTCACAATTACAAACACAACAAAAGAAAATCCCACCAAAACAGTCAAATCGTTCTGATGAGCTGAGAATGAGAATCTGATAAGTTACTAAAATGTTAATGACACTATGATAACTTATTTAAGGTGCAAACCCTAAGTTCCATAGTAGGCGTTGTACGGAATGTACTTGCTATCTGTCTGCAATCCTGTTTAGGGTTGGTGTACATCGCAGGCAACGAAGGCGAAGCATTTGCATAGCGTGTCAACACGCGAGCACACTTTTCAAGCTACACGGATTTTTTCTATGTAAATGACGCGCCCAAGCCATCGCTATAATATTGTCACTCACAGCCACGGTTAAATTAACCTAATTTAATGTCACGAATGATAAATTACTTGATGTTTATGAGATGATCAACCCTAATTTAAAATGTTAATGTAAATATAAAGGTCAATTATAGTTTTTTAACGAAATTAATTACTGAGATTTGAGGACTGATTAACGATTAGCAAGCGTGATGTCATTGCCCTATAGAAATGTTTAAGATAAACGTTAAATTCTTAAACAGATCTACGATTGACCATCAATTCGCCTGATGGTAAAAGTCGGTGTTTTTTTCTGAAAATTTCAAGATAGAAAATTCGAGGCAAAAGCAGATGTAGCAGACTATGCCATCAATAAGTTCTGGTGTCAGCGCTTTTTCCGCTTGGTCATCAGACCAGTTGGCCTGAAAAATTATGATGATGTGCCATGGAACAAGTAGATGATGTGCCATGGAACAAGTAGTATTAACATGTGTATCTCAAATCTCATCGTGAACGCACCCAAAGTACCCAGAATATGTTCTCATTGTTTCTCAAGATTTTGATATATCTATCCGTTTAAAAATCGCGTGAACCTAAATTGAAGCTTAAAAAAGAAGTTGCATCTATCCGAACATCTCCAATTAATTATTACATACAAAGCCGACGATGCGTTCAACTCAATCGTAATTTATGACGATGATAATAAAAAAAACTTCATACGCTTCCGATCGATGCTCATTTAAAGTTATAAATGCAAATTGTGTGCACTATGCGTAACGTGAGCGGTATCATACGAATATCGTACGAGAGACGTACTGTGTTGCCAGCTGTCAGATGATCGCTTCTCCCAATTCCACCATAGACAGTAGGATATAAAAGACATACAATGACAGTTAAATACCAAAATAATTCGTAAATTGGAAACTTATGAAATTATTAGACACAATTTTTATTGAATTAAATCATGTTTTATGTAAGTTATATTTAATATTCAGTTTATATTGATATTTCAGTCAACATTTGAACGAAAATTGTTACAATAAATATATGTATGAAAAATTTTCCTTGCGCACACAAAAATAAGTCTAATTTCAACCCTTTATATCGCTATATCTATATCTTTTCCACTCACGTTTTGCGTCTTTCAAAAGACTTTTCACTCCCAAACGATGAATTTGTTTGAACATAAATTCAAGAATCCCTCCAAAATTTAAGTTTTGAAGAAAAAAACATTAAATGATTTTTGTATTTTATTTTATTTATATTTTAATAGCATGTTATCACACTTCTGAATCAGAACTGGTTATCACATTTAACTAAGAATTGATTTCAAGTAACATTTCCAATGTACTTTTACAGTTTTATTAAAATAAGATCCCCCAATATCAGATTTTCCTCCAAAAATCTCCCCAAGGATCTGAACCCCAAATTTCCCTCCACGATTCTCGAATCACCCGAAATTCGGGGAGAGAAAACCCCCAACTCACACTTCTAAATCAGAACTGGTTATCACATTTAACTAAGAATTGATTTCAAGTAACATTTCTAATGTACTTTTACAGTTTTAATAAAATAAGATCCCCCAATATCAGATTTTCCTCCAAAAATCTTCCCAAGGATCTGAACCCCAAATTTCCCTCCACGATTCTCGAATCTCCCGAAATTCGGGGAGAAAACCCCCAATCTGGTATCAGTGCGTAAAAAACCTATTTGATGTAACATTTATCTGATTCCCGGTCGGTAGAGTAGTGAGTAGTAAAATTGTGAGTCAATATCGCGTGCGTCGTTACTACGGGCTGTTGTGCGCGAGACACGCCACTGGGCCGTTCTATGTCGGAAGTATATCTGCGGTATTTTGTAAGTGTTGAATAAATGTTTGATACTCTTTGGTTGAAGTTTATTTGGATAAGGAAGCTTAACTGATGTCAAATGATTTGTTAAATTTGCCAGTAAAAAACAAAATGCTAGAAGCACCTGTTATACAGGAAAAAACTTATAAAATCAGACCTATCACTACATTTTAATTTTTGTTTCTCATATAAATTTTTGAATTGGAAAGTTAAATTTACATTGTTCATTGAACACACTACATATTACCTACTCTGAAAAAAGAGACGGACTGAAATTTACATGAATATATAAAAAGAACTTGCTCGGGACATTTTCAAATTTGAAGAAAACAGGACGAGGTTTATTCTGGTATTTAGGCGTTTCGCACCGCGAGCGGTTCGAACCGCGGTCCGAAAAACCCAAGAGCTCTTTTTGAATAGGCCCTTTCGCATTGCGGTGCGAATCGACCAAGAGCATTTTGGAATGGGTAGATTCAGACCGCAGTGAGGAACTTTCTATGCGCTTTTTTGGGGTATTTTTTTTAATTCGTAAATAGGCTTGCGCTTGACCGTAAACTCACCTGGTGTTAAGCGACAGTTACGGGTATGAACTAAAGATTTCAGTTTTTTAGCAAGCCCAAAGGCTTACAGGTCAACGTCTGTCGGGCTCATCTATTTAGTCTTAATATCTCATACAAATATCAAATCTCATTAGCATATCCAATTTGTCAGTACATCGATATCATACATTTTGCAGTCCAATTCATAGAGAACACATATGACAGAGAAAAAAAGCCGCCTTATCACCGTCTTGATTGCTCTACCACGCCTTCTCATTGGCCTCCGTAATTGACTATAAAGTAGTCTACACGCAAAAAATATTGCTAAAAAGCTAACATGAAAACCTGTCGACGCTTAATAAGATTGAACTTTTTTTAATTCGAAAATAGGCTTCTTCTAACTTGGTCGGATTGCCCTGTTAGCTTCACTAGTCTCGTACTCGTAAATGCTCCACGTTGTTTTTTATTTCAGTTAAATAAAATATATATATATATACAAGTAATTAAGCTTGTAAAGCCGAACCGAGTTACATGTAAAAAAATAATAAATATGATGTTGGTTAATTAGGAGAATATAGTTTCGTGGATACTGGACGCACAAAAGAAACGGATTTCCAACCACAAACGTTAGTAGGTATTCTGATTTCAATTATTCTTTTATGTCTAACTAATAAAACCTAGACATATACGGCCTTACCGAAAATTTTTACTTAACTTTAAGCAATGCTTATCATATTTTGTCAACTTCTCACTGACACGTATTGACACTTGCGGAAAGAAGACAGTGAATTTAATTTAAGACGTCGGTTAAAGTTAAGAAACGGTTTTAGGTAAGGACCATATTATATGGCTTTAATAATATAAACAAAAAAAACTCAGAAATCAAATAATATTCAATTTTCTACCCTAACTTACATTTTGTCTTGTTTGGACTGTCGATTGGACTACTGCTGTTAAAGGAGAAAAATACTGAAACTGTCCAACTGCATAAGAACGGCTTTCGTAGTGTAACTTACGTTTATGTTACGCATGATAGGATCCTGTGTGTATGTCGAGAGAAAATATGCGCAAAGGCTATGTTTATTTAAATTAGTATTAAAATAATTCTTGTAGAGATTCTTATTTCTTACGAAAAAAAACTTTGGCGGTTCTGAAAAAAAGAATTATACGAGACTTGTATCATTTATTGATAGATGATTTTGTATTGGCAAGCGCTGCAGCGTAGGGAGACCGGTCACGAGATGAACAAATGACCTCATGCAAGTGCTAGGAAGTCGCTGGATGCAAGGTGTTTTCCGCGCATGGATTTCTAAAAGGACATGTCCATCAATTAACTTCTTATGGCTGAGTTGATGATGATGATGCATATTGTACCCTGTCAGTCCCATAACCGAGACGAATTTAATGACACATCATATGTTGGAATCGGTCAATCGGTTTATGCTGTAGACTCTGAAGAGCGTGCTAAAGAATTGGACATATAAATATATAGGCTCGAAAAATATAACCTTCCATCGGCAGTCGGGCAAATAAGTTTTAACGTTAAAATGAGCAGTAAATCTATCCATTTGTATTTTGATTGACAAATCCATACGTGTCATCCAAGCAACGGTTATCTTATCAAAATACACTTTGTAACAATACAGAAAACAATATTATTATTACAAATACAATTCTATATATTCGTATAACTTTTAATTGAAGCTGTAAATGGCCAGTAGGCCTTTAAACAAACAAAAGGTACTAGGGTCTCATCAAGCGATAAGAGCTCTCGAATCCGTTTGCACAGGATTTGCTTGCGATGACAACTGCTGAAGTGACATGGCGAATGGCTTTTGGGGATTGGAAACCGTTCAAATGTAGGATAAAATTAATATTTAAATTCAGATGCCGTGGACCTCGATGTTTTTAGAATATTTTTATAAAACAAATAGAAAATTCATATAAAATTAGAGAAAGGAAATTACAAAAATCGATCTTAGACGATATAGATACGTCTGCGCTCAGTGACCAGGATAACATAACTCAGGAGTATTCCTTTCTTACAATATATTTTCTTAGACAGATTCTTAAGAAGATGTTCGCAGTTGAAGAATTCTTGAATCCTTGGGCTAAATAAAACGAAAATTGGTCTAATTGTGAGTCAAGTGCCCTCAAACAGTTTGCCCTACTTCCAATACAATTTAATTACGTTTTGTGCAAACAGATGCCCGTAGGCGAGTCAACACGTGGTGATGCGCCGAGGGGGTTACAATATTCGGCCAATCAGGGTCAACAACCTGACCACGTGTACCTACGTAACATAGCAGTGGTTCTAAAAGTTTTTGTGATGAGGAACCACTAAAATATTTTTTACTATGAATCCGATTTGTAGGGGCTGTCGTATGTTGGGGAGAGCTGTTTCATCTTATGTGTGAAAAGCAACTTTTAAGTATGGTCGTTTTGGATAAAACAAAGCAAGCATTTAAACCAGCACAGCACAGACTAAGAGCATACTTGTGGCGGCAATTTTTACCAGTACGTCGTGCGTGTTTTCATTTAACAGTAGAAAACTACTCCTTTTTCTACCTATAAATATTATCCGATTATCCGATATTTTAGTCACCGACTAAAATTTGTAAAAAAAAGGAAACTAAGAGGCATAGCCTTAATTTCAATCCGATAAAAAATCATTATGAAAATAGGATAATGTTAAAGTGTAGACAAGAGTTTTATCCTTTTTGTATGGCATAGCGCAATGTATCTTTTAAGTTGAGCGACTGTTTATGACAGCACGACAAAATAAGTAAGAATTTAATGATGACTCATCCCCACTACACTCTTTATATTTATTTATCAACTTACTTGTTCTATATGTGACATGTATTGAATTACATTATAATACATATATATGTTCACATTACCATACCTACAGTACATTGGTTCATGACCGGTGGTCCGTAGCCCATTTATAGTGTGGGGAATCCAAAACCGACCGTGGAATAAACCACCGGTTAAGAGCCGCTGTACTATAAAAGTAATGTGTACACATTTTCTAGTGCAAATCTACACATATTACAAATGCAAAACTCTTTTAAACATAATAAATATACATACAGAGTGTAGCAAAATGAATAAGTAACCCTTTAGCTATAAAAAAAAGAAAGTGCCATTTTTACCTACTTAGGGGTTAGAGAGGGGAACAAATTTAGTAATATGATAGGTACTATTTAAAATTATGAGGGATTTTCACTACACTTTCAAGATTTCACTACAAATTATCAATTACAAAATAAGCGTCTATTTTTGTGCCCTTTTTGTGCCCTTGTTTATTCGTAGAAAAATATTAAAAATAGTTTCATTTGCCATAATTCGGGCCATATACGAAATAAGCAGCTTTTGGGTCATCGGCATCAGGACGCATAAAATGTTTATGGGTCGATTTACGTGCGTGTAATCTGTCGATCGTAAAATCTTTAATAACAAATAAGGATGTTGGAACAGCTGATTGATTGAAAACAGGAATGGCCGAACTGAAAAGCTTTAAAAATCTATTTTGGCTTCATCTTGATTACTTTTTCATATAGTTTTCAAGTAACAAAGAAGGAACCCGAACGAAACGCTTTAATTCCAATTTCATCGTGCGGACTGCTAGATTGTGAAATACGGTTCCTGAGTGGGTATTTCCAGATGGATATAATCGCGAGTGAATTCATTCTTCTAGGTAAGCGCGCTCCACCGTAGACCGCAATGTCGCTTAACATCAGGCGAGTTGGCGGTCAAGTGCAAACCAGTTACTACTTAAAAAAGGTGGCATGGAGTTCCACTAATGTGCAGTTCGCATCAAGAATGGGTCAAGAATGGGTCATCATTATATTCAAAATAATTTTCTTTCTTGTCTATTTTGTGGGAAAAACTATCAAGAAATATTGCGTAATTGCTATTTAATAATTATCTTAACATAACGTACTCAGTACATTGTAATATCCCGGTGCCTAAATGTGATATGTGCCTTTTACGATGCATAAAACATCCCATACTTTCTAAGAACAAATGCACCTGCTTTCTTGTAATTTCGGAGAACTCCACATGTGGCCGTGAATAGTACAAGTATATTTATTTAGTTGGTCGATCGTAAAGGCTTATCGCACTAAAAGACCATAAAATAGCTTAGTGGCCGCGTTTCTCCCTATTTAAGGTGACAGGAGATCGCACTTAATGAATGTAAGATAAGTGAAGTTTGTTGTAGTCAATTGTAACTGACACTTTTTTACCGAGCCACGCGAGATCAGGTTGGCGTATCTACATTGACGTTTGAAACTAAGTGAATAATTTTACTTTTGTCTATCTAAAAATTGTCTGTCATCAGAGCCGTATATAACTGCGAAAATGTTCCCAAACTGATATTTCATAGCTGACCTCAATCGGGGTTATTTGTCTGGGGGCACATTTTTTTTTTAAAGTGCAATGTCGAAAAACAAGCTAAACTAGGAGAAAAAGAAAAACATAGAATGTGCCAACTGCTTCTCTTCCCGGGCATAGTGTATAAGTCAGTTAAGGGACTTGAGGGAAATTGTTGCTAATGTGGGCGATAGGCTGACCCTGTGTTACCGCAGGCCAACATTACATCTTACCCTCCAATGCCTCATAACCCTCTAATACCCTCTCCCTCCCATCTTCTAACCACGGTCAAATGTGGTATCATGCTCTGCTTACTCTGATGATGATGATGATGATAATAAAATTTAGTCTTTGTGCGTCTTCAGGGTTTTAGCTACATGTATACTAAATTTCACATTAATCGGTTCATCCGTTTAGTCGTGAACAGGTAACAATAGAGGTAGATTTATTTTCGCTTTTATAAATACTACGTAGGATTTTTGTTTATTTACCCCGCAAACGTTATTATAAAATTTTAAATAAAATCCACGGGTCACTCACGTCTATTTTGAGTCGAAATATCTGACTATAGTTTCTATTGCATTCGGCGGTATTTTACGAAGGAGCAGCGCAAACGTCACTCTCGGTCGGTGACGCGACTCGCTCTCGTCATTACACAGTTATTTCTGTGTAAAGTCGTATCAATAAGCCGAGTAAACATAACGCACCTAAAAATTGTTAGGTCATTAGGATTAACTACAAGTTGAATAGGTACAACTTATATCTACAACAGCGGTTACTTCATTTATCAAATACCTAATGTGATGTTTTTTTTAACCCCCGTCGTTTTTGCGTCGGTGGTCGTGTTATAAGTTTGACATGTCTGTGTGTGGCATCGTAGCTCCCGAACGGATGAACCGATTTTGATTTAGTGTTTTTTTTTTGTTTGAAAGATGAATTAGTCGGGAGTGTTCTTAGTATAATGTGTTTCATCAAAATCGGTTCAGCCGTTTTTTTGGCGGGGGTTTTTGAGTTTTCTAAACGTATACTTGTTGTAATAGGCATATCAATACTTGATAGTACAGTAAGCACACTACTTGTCCTCAAACTCATGTAATCACATGTGTAACACACTCAAACACGTGTAATCATTAAATACCGACTTTTGCTTGTAAATCAGCTCACATATGTGCTAGTGCCTATCCTACAGACATACACTTAAATAATGCATCTCATTCTATCGTATAGATCTTAACTCCTCTAGCGTCCATGTTCTTGATGCGTACTGCATAGGAATGGAACTCTCCACCGCATTTTCTGTTTCGAGATACAATCTTAGAATTTTCAAGGCTAGAGTGCATAGACAATATCTTCTAGATCGACAAGCTCCATTCTCGGTCACACCGTCGTCTACCAACAGGCAAGTAGATGATCAGTAGTAGTTATATTTCTTTATAGTATATGTATCATTTTTTCTTACATGAAATACATCTATATACAAAACCAGGAAAATCTTACCTTTCTTTAGGCAGACGGATCTGTGTATATCTCTATCGTCACCTACATAAGAATAAATAATCACCTTTTTGAATCGAGGAAAAAAAAAACAAGAAATGTCCAGGCAGAAGTTACTAATAAATAACTAGTAACAGATACAAGTAAGAAAAATAAAACGGATGCTACTGTCCCCGCTGGTTATTTATGTACGACAACTATGGAATAAAAATAAAACGAATCGACACTCAAATAGAAAGCAGTCAGCTATGATATCCCTTTCGTGTAGTAACTGGCGACATTGGACTTATGTGTTGACTTCATTATGGATGTAAAAGTTCTTGTGTAAATTTATAGACATATAAATAACTATTACCAATGATGTATTACGTAGATAAGTTTTCCCCGGCTCTACGTGGTAAGTCGCGAGTTAGGTAATCGCCCGACTCTTCTTCAGTCACGATACGTCGGGCAACGCTGTTAGACGCGTGTCGTGACTTGTAAACAGTGAAAATGCCATCCTGTGAGTTTAGAAAGTGCAACAACAAATATAGATAAGGCCAAGATACTAAAAGGCTTTAAGGATGTGGTCATATCCTCGAAAGTGCTGAGAGCTGAGATTTGCTATGCTTTTACTTTATATTCAATGAATCCTCTCTTTAGATAAAATCTCATTAACTATTATAGTATAAAAATTTAAACAAAACAACTGGCTTTATAATTACAGTTTAAATAATTATAAATAACCATAAAAAATTAAACAACCGACTTCAAAATGCGCAATTTTGAAAACTACTCAACCGATTTCGAAGAAATGTCTATGGGACCAATTAAAAAAAAAAACGTCGGGTCAATTGACAGACGGTTTGTTAAAATCGGATCACTTAAAAAGATTTGATTAGATAACACATACATTAAGAGATAATATTGAAGTCTTTTTTTTTTAGGTAGTAGGGTAATAACACAATAAAAGTGGTCCTTCACTTATCAACAATGGCTAGATTACAAGACGATCCGGGAATCTAAGACAAGCTCATTAAATATGATAACGGTAATTTGCTGAGACGTAAAATGCCTCGAATGACGGGCTAAATTAGCTCGCTGGCTTAACGAAGTGCGGATTGTTTTATGGAATAATGAGGATTTTTGTTATTCATCATCATCATCATCTCAGCCATAAGAAGTTCACTGCTGAACATAGGCCTCCCCATGGATTTCCAAAAAGACCGATTGGAAGCGGCTTGCATCCAGCGTCCTCCCGCCACTTGTATGAGGTCATCTGTCCATCTCGTGGCTGGTCTTCCTACGCTGCGCTTGCCGGTACGTGGTCTCCACTCGAGAACCTTTCGGCCCCATCGGCCATCAGTTCTACGTGCTATGTGCCCTGCCCACTGCCACTTCAACTTGCTAATCCGCTGTGCTATATCGGTGACTTTGTACGTCTACGTATCTCTTCATTTCTGATTCGATCTCGTAGAGACTCCGAGCATAGCCCTCTCCATAGCTCATTGCGTGACCTTGAGCTTCCTTATAAGGCCCATAGTTAGGGACCACGTCCCTAACCGTCCGTCCGTTTTTGTTATAATAAAGCAATTTTAAGATTGTTGTAAATTTTGTCTGTTTTTATCTTTGGCTGGCTTGATAGATTTTGACAATGTTAGATTTGTTGTTAGACTGCTTACCTACTACATAATTATATTAGGCCCATAGAGCTTGTGACATCTGTTTCTCTGCGCTAAGGAAGAGATCCAGGCCACGAGCCGCCCAGCTTTAGATAACCTCATTTCCATCTCTCTTATATGCGAAGGAAAAAGAAGAGGCACAAGAGTAGTTCTTAGGGCATAACAGCTCACAGTTCTTTCACTGTTGGGTTTTTGTTGCTCCTCGTAGAGGAAGAGAAGACTATATTGTGCCGCGTACACCTAATTTAATTAGTCGCGTGGTCACCCATGTTCCGATTCATCTGACATGGGTCGTGCGAGACCTGGCCGCGCAGTAGAAATAGGTTTGCGCTTGACCTCCAACTCGCTTGATGTCAAGCGACGTTGCGGTCTACGATTGAGCGCGCTTACTTTTTATTTAATAAGGAAAATAAAGAAGAAACATTATTACGACGCGGCTATAGAAAGCTATAGCCGCAGGCAAACCTAAATAAATGATCTACTTAAAGCACGAGGAACTTCAACATTCTGAAAACATTGCCGCATGATTAGAATCGTTACGAGCGACCGTCGATACTAGCTAAAGCAAGACCTGAATATGAAATTCAGCCAAATTTGACAAAGAGGAAAATATATGCCAGCGACGTTGTTTGTGCCAGGAAGTTCGATTCGATGCGCTCTCATTCTTGCGAGTCTTGCTCAACAGATCATAGCCACATCTTCTCCACCTAATACTTGGGAGATTCGTCTTCGTACGTGGCGACACAAGTATAAAAGAAATACTTAGAAAAATAGGAAAGGCAAGAAAGAAATGTCTTCGTTTTGAATTCGTACGTAGTCGGCGACCGAATAAAATTCTCGCCTCTCAATGTGGCACCTTTTTTGTGTAAAAAAACTCGAATAAATATTCCAGCCTCGTATAGCGACTGAAACACATTAACATCTCAATGTCAGGGTGTCTCCTAACGCAATTAGTAGCACGCTGTAGTAACTATTGAATTATCTATGGTCGTGCCCTCAATGTCCCCAAGTTCGATCTCGGCTTTAACGACTTCTTTTGACATTGATAATGTAACCAAATGTTCTGGCGTCGACAGCTGTGATATCGGAATGGGGTAAATAAAGTTATTTTTTTAGTAAAAATAACTTTATTTACTTTATTTTTAAAATAATTTTATTTAACTTTATTTTTTTTTATAACTTTTTACAGATCACATTCTAATGAATAAGATCTGTTTTAAGAAAGAAAAAAACAATATTTTTACTTTTTAGAGCGTGATTTTTAAGTAGTCGGGTTTTAGTTTTTGAACATATTTTTTTATATCAATAGGAATAGCCGAGGTGTAAATTAAAACATACATATAATTAAAAATTAAAGAGCAATACTAAGATTCAATACCAAAAATGCGAATAATTTAGTTTTATAAATAGCCTAGTCTCAAACGATACCATTAATAAATAGAATACCTATCCCCGTTTTAGGTGAGCGATTCTTGACCAATTTCAGGTCAAATTTTATGTTTTTAGGTTATAAAATTACGTAGCTGATTTCAGCCACACCGTCGCTTAACATCAGGCGAGTTGGTGGTCAATCGTAGATCTATAGTGTAAAAAAAAAAAGCTACGCAATTATCAAAATAATTCTTCAAAGTAAATATGTATGATTGGATTTCTGTTTGCGCAGATTTCGAAGAGAAGAAAATATTGTAACGAAAAGAGCAGCTGCCTGCTAATTAAGAAATACCTGGTTAAGAGCATGAATTCAGTGTGGTCGACTTTTGCAGCCAATTAAATAATCAAAATTAGTTGAAGTATTGTTTGTTGTGGCCATATTGTAAAAAGGTCAATGGCCTTTTAGCTACAATTTTTGAATATTTTGTGTATCCACTATATTATATAAATATATATATTTATAGCAATATTTCGAATTATCACATGTCATCTCTTATTGAGAAAGTAATGTAATAAATCTTACTTTACCTTTCCTTCAGTATACCAATTTTACAATACTCTTGTATGCCATGTTTACATATACATAATTATGAAGTGCCTTATTTTTACTACTTTTTAGGGTTCCGTACCTCAAAAGAAAAAAACGGAACCCTTATAGGATCACTTTGTTGTCCGTCTGTCCGGGTGTCAAGACCGAATGTCTCGGGAATGCGTGAATGTATCGAGTTGAAATTAAAACCATGTATGTACGTAGATCCATAGTATCTTGCTGCAGATAGAAGAATCAAACTTCTCAATTTTCATAAAAAAAATTACAGCCGAATAAGTCGAAAAAAACGCACATTTCGACACTCAGAAGGGAATCAAAACCTATGGGGTACTTCCCGTTGACCTAGAACTATGAAATTTGGCAAGGAGCATTGTGTATAGTACACATAATAGGAAGAAATCCGAAAACTGGACATTTTTAATTTAATCACAAAATATAGGGTCTTTAAGCAAGTAAAGAGGGTCCAAATTTTAAAGTACTTTAACCGTGTCATGTGGGGTATCATATGAAAGAGCTTAATTAGCACAAGCTAAAACAGGTTTTTAAATATTTTTATGATGTATATTTTTCGATTTCTGAAGGAAAATATAAAAAAAATATAATTTCCCCCTTACAAACTAGTAGATAAGTTTGTACGGAACCCTCGGTGGGCGAGTCTGACTCGCCTTGTCCGGTTTTATTTAGGGTTCCGTACCTCAAAAGAAAAAAACGGAACCCATATAGGATCACTTTGTTGTCCGTCTGTCCGGGTGTCAAGACCTTTATCTCGGGAACGCGTGAAGGTATCGTGTTGAAATTAAAACCATATACGCAGATCCATAGTATCTTGCTGCAGAAAGAATAATAAAATTTATCAGTTTTCGTAAAAAAAAAAGTTATAGCCAAATATGTCGTAAAAAACGCAAATTTCGACACTCACAAGGGAATCAAAACCTATGGGGTACTTCCCGTTGACCTAGAACTATGAAATTT
This sequence comes from Lycia hirtaria, assembly GCA_947563715.1. Classification (NCBI taxonomy): domain Eukaryota; kingdom Metazoa; phylum Arthropoda; class Insecta; order Lepidoptera; family Geometridae; genus Lycia; species Lycia hirtaria. Next base: position 12,024,243 of record OX387385.1, read on the forward strand.
GGCAAGAAGAATTGTGCTAGAGTACACAATATATAGGAAAAAATCCGAAAACTGGACATTTTTAATTTAATCACAAAAAAATGTGTCTTTATGCAAGGAATGAGGGTCCAAATTTTAAAGTTCTTTAACCGTATCATGTGGGGTATCTAATGAAAGAGCTTCATTAGCATAAGCTAAAACAGGTTTTTAAATATTTTTACGACGTATATTTTTCGTTTTATAAAAAAAAATTAAATAAATCCCCCTTTATCTACTAGTTTGCACGTAACCTCCGGTGGGCGAGTCTGACTCGCTCTTGTCCGGCTTTATTTTTCTATAACATTATGTAGCAGTTTGTAGAAAACACATACCTACCTACTTAATAATATAATACTAAATTTCATTAAGCAGTCTGGTGCTAATTGTCTTCGACATACAAACGGACTTTACAAATACATATAAGTTATTAAGGTCTCTACATATAATTATAATGGAACCCTAAAAAACTGTAAGTGTGTGTGAAAAAAATAAGGCCGCATAGCATACTAAAGGTCAGATGGTTTCGAAAATTGCAATTCGATGTCTGCGTTTTTTTGCAAAATAAACAAAAATCGATGCAGCTGCCCGGTCGAGTCGGATACCGGTGCAGAATATCGATTATGGGCGACTTAATCGATATGGTTATCAGAGTAATGGATTCTTTTAAAAATGGGTGCTATAATTTTACTGTTGTGCAAGTCGCTAGCCTGTTGTTAAGCGCCACTTAAACGTAGCGTTCATAACAGTCTAGTTTCAACCAGAAGTTTGAACTTCAGCAGTGTGGAAATGCATCATCATCATCTAGGCCACAAGAAGTCCGCTAGTGGATAAAGGCCTTTGCCATGGATGGCCACTTGTGTGGGGTCGTCTGTCCACCTTGTGGCTAGTCTTCCTAGCGTTGCGCTTGCCGGTGCATGCGCGCATGGCATTCTGAGATATTTCATGCTAAATCAGTTTTTTTTTATAAAGCAGCTTAAAGGCAGACGGTTCGCCTGGTGGTAAGTGACAACCGTCGCCCAAGGACAACTGAAACTGCTTGGTTATTTGTAAGAAAATATCAGTACATCTAAACAAGAATTCGAATATAAGCGAAATTGGGCAGAAATGGTCATAAAGATAAGATCATGTTCGTGAAGTATCATTAGGTTAAAAAAGTATTTTTTTGTATATTACTATTTTGATCTTCGTATAAAAATTGCGATTCTACTTGCTATAGCACATAACTGACATAACATAATCTATAGAAGGGTAACTAGTCTGCCAATTAGGTTGCCAGTATCTCAGACAAAAAAAAAAAAAAAAACAATTCATGACTAGCGTAGCGTGTGTACCTTACGTTTCGGGCCAGTCGACCCATTAGGACAAAAAATATACCCAAAAAGCAGGCGCGTGCACACCTGTTGCCAGAGTTGGATACAAACATCTGCGTCTTGAATATTAAATCCAAACACCGGGTACTACCGGTAAATTATACAGCTTTTGTAATTTATTAATGCTAGTTGTATACAGTGTTGTTTATAGAGTATATAATTTATAAAAATGAAAGAAATAAACCAATCGAGTCACTTGTGGTGCGCAGAAATATCACATAACAATATTTTTAAATGTATAAACACAAGAAATAATATAAGATGATTTGTTCAGTGTACCTTCGTCCACTTTCCTTTCTTGTCATTTTCCCAATTTACCAACTTGAAAACTTTGTTAACTTTCCAATTCGTCAACTTACCTACTTTGTCAACTTGCTGATGCAAATTTCATATTCATAATATCTGATTAAAGAACTATGCACATGCAACGTATACAGTTTCTCCTCCAAGGCATACAGTTTCGTCGAATATTTTCGAATAGTAACATGCTTATTCTTTGCACACATAGTTTTTAGGGTTTCGTACCCAAAGGATAAAACGGGACCCTATTACTAAGACTCCGCTGTCTGTCCGTCTGTCTGTCCGCCCGTCCGTCTGTCACCAGGCTGTATTTCATGAACCTCGATAGACAGTTAAAATTTTCACAGATTATGTATTTCTGTTACCGCTATAACAAGAAATACTAAAAAACAGAATAAAATAAATATTTAAGCGGGCTCTAATACAACAAACATGATTTTTTGCCGTTTTTATAGATAATGGTACGGAACCCTTCGTGCGCGAGTCCGACTCGCACTTGGCCGGTTTTATTACTTCCGACGAAATAAGAGGAGCGTTTGTGCATCCGTATCTACATGTAGCATCGTTAGCCCCCAAATGAATGAACCGATTTTGATAAAGCTTTTTTGTTTGAGGATTTGATTGAGATGTTCAAGCTATATTTCAACAATTAGCTGCCTGATTGGCTGAACTTTCGTGAAAGTCAGACTGGGCTACGTTACACTTATGTTCATGGCCTATCAGCTGTTTCTTATGTAAGACGTTTTTTAGTTTTCTAAATTTGAATTCAATTCTCATTCCGAATCTCCGGCGCCACTCTTCGACTTACATCTTAACCTTCACAAATCTCATTTCAGCAATCCAGATAACACAAGTGTAGTCAAATACGAGTTTAATTAATAGCAAAACTTGGACGAATGCTTTCATGAAGATTAATGACAATAGTTGGGCTAGAAACTTACACAGATTGTGTTACTTGCTCCAAACGTAGGTACAAAGTTCTGTAGACTTACTCAGTACTTGTCATTAGGTAATAGACTGCGAAAGTGCTGAAGTTATTAGGATAGTGTTACAAGAATCTTTAGAACATATAAAGGTACTAACACACATCCAATTTGTTTGGAGCGAACCTTCAACATGTTTTTTTTTTTTTTACTTAACGGTCTGGGGTAATCGATATGCTTTTTGTGTAGTAGTTTAGTTAGTTCAGTTTGTATATTGTTTTGTTGTACTTAATAAAGGCACTTGCCCGTTAAGTCTAAATTGTTGGTTGTGACGTCATAGCAAATAATAGCAAAAAGTATTAGCCATGTCGCCAAAAATTTTTTCTCAGATTTCTCAGTTAACAGTTAAGTGAATGTAGTGTGCGCAGTAATTCTACTTAGTAATTCAGCATCGGACCTCAAGATACAGGCTTTGTCCAGTTTGAGGTCCACCGTCAACCGCAGTAATATGTAAAATTTTGTATTTTTTTGAGAAAATAAAATTATTTGTATTGTATTTGTATTACCAGTATACCAGCCTCGGCATCCACCTCTGTGTACCTGGTATGATGTCCAGCAAAAGTCACGTAAAATAAAATAAACATCCACACCACATCTACATATGAATTGATCTTAACAATGCGACCGCGTATTAATTTTGTCCGTAGAACACCCAGATAGATACTATACTATAAATGGCTAATAAATATACATCGTAAGTCCTACACCGGACATACAATGCGGTGATGTGACAGCGGCGTCGTGATAGTGGGGGCAAACGCCCCGACACCGGGTCACAGTCGTGGCCGCCCTCTATGCGGCGGGTTGTCGCAGGTTATGACGGAACGGGACAACGGAGACAATCATTTTTAGGGTTCCTTGCTTAGAAATGAAAAAGGAACAATTATAGGATGACTTCGTTACCCGCCCGTCTGTCTGTCTGTCAAGAAACTTTTCATCATGAATTCGTGGAGGTAAAAATATTGCGATCCCGATTCCAAGTCATTAAAAAGAAAAAGAAAAAACTTAACGAGTCCGTAGTCCGACCATCGTCCGTCTCGCTCGCGCATATTCACATTTTTGATGATATAAAATGACTCAATGAACTTATAAAAAAATCTTCGTTTGTAAAACTAGAAAATAACATCACACATACTTGTCAAACATTTAAATTTGATCCAAATTAATTTTCATACATTACAATCATTTTTGCGTTAATAATTTCTAAAAATGTTTTTTATGTAAGTATGAAAATTAACTTGGATCGAATTGAAATTTTTGTCGAATATTTGTGATGTTGTTTTCTAGTTTCACAAGCAACGATTTTTTTATGAGTACATGCAGTCATTTTTTAATTAAAATATGGGTATGCGTGAGCGAGACGGACGATGGTCGGATTACGGACTCTTAACAATGCTATTAATACCACGAGTCAAATTCGTACTAGGCCGATTTTTTGTTCCAAGGAGTAATGCATAGGAATGGTGTGACATCTTGAAGCAACGAGAGATATTAGATTGGGCCGAATGCGACTTGCATTTGGACTTGATTTTTTCAGTTACAAATGACCTATATTTTGGATTTGATTTTTTCAGTTACAAATGACCTATATTTTGGATTTGATTTAAATTTCATAACTATACGAGTTCCAGAAAAAAGGGCAATGACACAAGACAGATGGCCAGACAGACAAGCAGACAGCGAAATGATCCTATAAAGGTGTGAAATTCCAAAAAAAGGATTACCGTACAAATTAATGTCTGTACTTATTTACATATTCTTGCGTACAAACCTCTTGAGTTACAAGAACTATTTACAACAAGCTTCTTGACAGATTGACAGCTCAAAATGGTCAATAGAAAAGATTTTACGCCCGTAGTAAAGATCAATCGTGGTTGGTATCAAAGGGTTTGTTGCAATATCTATTGTTATGATTATTTATTGTTGTCAGGTTCGTTAAGATTTTGAAAAGACGGGGCTCAACACAAAAAGGTAACACAACTTTGTGCGCAAGAGTCCGCAAGATAAAACGGTAAAATCCAACTACATCCTTAATTATATGGCACTTCATAGTTTACATGCATTTTCACATTTTTAGGGTTCCGTAGTCAACTTTAAGGAACCTTTAGCTTACTTAACTTACGCACTTAGCCGGATTTTAAAGACATATATTACCTGTACTTACGTTACGACGACAATTCTGTACATAGTTGTTTTGTTGTGAAAATAACTAATCTAACGATCAACTATTATTATTATCCGTCAAACGTTTTCATTCATGTATCATGCTAAAGACAAGCCCATATGCTCGAAAAACAATGCCCTCCTTCGGCAGTCGAGTAAACAATAGCTTATAAGAAAAAAAATCTACCCTGATCTACCCAGTGCCTTTCTTTCGGAAGTCGGGTAAAAAGTAAACTTCTAAGAAAAAAATAAAACTACCCGGTGCCTTTCTAAAATCTCGAAATTCGGCATCGTTCGCCATTCACACTCAATTAATTTTCCATCAATCTGAGGGAATCACTCGAGCTACTTTACTCGATAATTGGTTCCTAAAGGGGCTTTTGCTAAGGACGGTTCGGGAGATATTTTAATGGGAACCAAAAACCACCCGGTAAGGTAGTAATTTGTTTTTATTATCCATTTAGTTTGATGGACTATTAGTTACATAATCGATTAGGTTTAAATGGCTTCTGGGCTGTTTGAAGAGGATGATTATGACTTTTAGATACCCGACAGCCCAAAAAAGAGGGTCGTTTTTCAGGAGTATGTATGTTTTCATATTACGAATAAATTTAGTCAGAGTAACATAAAAAACCGGAAAAGTGCGAGTCATTGCTTAAAAACTTTTTTACATGAAATAGATCTACGATTGACCACCAACTCGTCTGATGGCTAGCGACTTCTAGATTAAAAGGGAGCTACAAAAATGTAATCCTAGCTAATGACTCACTAAGGAATGTAAAAACTATGGAGCGGAGCGACTCCGCGTTCCTGCTCAGTTAGAGATGAATGATGGACCACCTAGCCAGGTGATTAGAATGATTGATCACAGCTTTTACTTCTTCCGACTATGCGTTAGGCGTCACCTGTATTAACCTTTTAAAAAGGGCTTAATGATTCACCATAAATAAGTGTTGCTAGCTGTCCTGTAGTTTTCAAGGTTCGATCACATTATGTCGGGCCGTAACGGACTGGGTCGCATCGCAAAAATCCGGTTAATCGCTTCGTAATTAGACAGTTTATGAGCTTTAATCCGTTTCAGAAATCGTAATTGTGTTTTTATGGTTATGCAACTCCAATAACAGCTTTTCGAAGAACATCTATAAAGGAGAGTTACTTTATCTTAGAGAGATACGTCTATTTATGGGGCATAAAGGCGTAGTATTTATAATCCTGTTCCAATAAACGTTGTTTATTGTATCCTGTGCCGTAGAGTCGCGGTAGGTCGCTTTTATTCGCTATTCGGCATTATTCGTCGAAAATCGAATAACTTTATCTATTTGTACGACAGTGGCGAAAAATTAATGCACAAATATATAAAAAAGCAGAGTTCAAAGAAAATTTATCTTCAAATAGTTTTTCGTAGTCTAGTACAAACAGAAAGAAGAGTTCAACATATCCGATTTGAACTTCTAAAGAAATTGATGTTTTTAAAGGTACCCCCTGCCACTGAAACATCGCCTTCCTTATAAAAAAAAAATTAATTATTGTAATCCTATTACCGAAATTAGAGAAAAGTGGTCCGCCCGCGGTTACACCCGTGTAATGACGATGAAAAATGTAGACAATGATGAAAACGAAATATATGTATGTTACGTCCATCGACAGGTTTTCAGCTATCTATGTATCAAATATTTCATAACGATTAGTTCAGCTGTTTAATCGCGAAAATGTAACAAACAGACAGACAGAATATAATATAGAGACGCCATAGAAAATAGCTCACTAACACATTATTTATTCGCCCTCTATTATTCGCCGCGACTTTTAGAATAGAGTTGCCAACTTGGAAATTATGAAGTTGCGAGAAGCGATATGCTTTTGTTTTCTTTTAACTAACTCGTTCATGTTAGTTTTCTAGCTCTTTTATTTTATGATTAAAACTAACGTATGCTTGAAGACACTGTATTACATTAAACTTTAAATAAGGTATAAGGTCAATTTTGTTTAGAACTTGTTTGAAAATACATCTTCTGTGCTCTTTGAGAGGTCTTGCGGAAGTGGTGTCATAATTAGAAGCCGAAGAATAAACTTCTGCAAAATTAAGAATTTGTTTACGTTTCTTAGCTGCTGCAGAAATTGCTTTGAACGACCTCGGAGGCTTTTATTTGGTGTCACAAGAGAATAAGGAGTAATGCGAGAAGAAAGGTAGGTATTACAGTAGGGCCTCGATAATCCGAACACTCAATTTTTTCTATCTCGTTAGACCGAACGAGCAAACGTTGGAGCGTTCGGTTGAAATACGAGCTGAACTCGAAATCAACATAGATATTAGAGACATTCTTTAAGAGTTATGCCCGACTTCGGTAGATGTAGAAATAAAGCGGCATAATTTCACGCAGCGAACTAGAAATCGCTAATAATCAGAAAATATTATGTTTTATTTAAAAAAAATGTTACATAGAGACAATACATCATATTATACGATGATGATATCATATATGTGACTCATATGAATGTTATACACACAGTCAATTTGTGGGAAAGAGACAGAGCATACCCATATTTCCGAAGTATGTCAGGTGATAAAAATGATTCTTCATGATTAATTTATTACATTCTCGTACATTATACATGTATTATTATATCAATTAAATAAAAATCATGCATATTCTCTCTTGATACTTAATGCTGAGAAAATGCGGTCTGTGCAAACAGTGAGGTAGTGGTGGGTCGGATTAGCGAGAGTCGGATTATCAAAGACCTACTGTACCTATTTCTATTTATCTTCCTCAACCGTAAGTAAGACGAATTTATACGGTGGAAGAAAGTTACGATGATAATTTTCCGAGAAAGTTTGTTGTTCCCACCGTGTAATGATAAGCTGCGAAGTAATAAAACCTAAGGTTAAATACGGATGAAGTGTGAAGCGACGAAAGTTTTACTAATACTGTAGGGAAACTAAGAACCATTTCTAAAACAAAGTATGTAATAGTGGTTAGTGGTTCCAACGTGATGATGGAATTTGAGTCATTTTTAGCAGACTGCAGAAGAAGGGGGTAATTTTTTACGTATGTAATGTGTGTAACGATTTAAATGTGTCCCCCATTTAAATAAAAAGACGTGTGGCACTCGGAGACTGCCGCGGTAAAGCTATTGCATAGCATTTTTTATCAACTTATGTAATTATAATTATTTATTTATTTTATTTATGCAGTATTCCTAACACCCCCCACTCCGACCGGCACAGCGGTGATACTTTTTAGTTTTTAGTTTTGCCATCTATCGATGAATAGCAGAACTTTTAATGACTTTTTGAAATATCACGCTTGTCTCTTTAGTTCTGCAAATCGCCTCTAGGTGGCATTGGTTGTATCGGCGTTACTGCGTTAGGTTATTTTCGTTACGGAATTTCTGGATTCGGTCTCCACGCTCAAGGCCCGCGATAGAAGCTATGCAATAGCTTAAAAACACAACAATAAACAAAATCATCTCTCACTTTTCTAATATCCCTACTTAATGACTTAAGCGACCTTACCGAAAAAGGTTACTTAACTTTAACCATCGTCTTAAAATTCTGGCTTCTTTCCGCAAGTGTCATTACGTGTCAGCGAGAAGTTGACAAAATATGCTAAGCATTGATGTTTTTCGGTACGGCCGTATATGCTTAAAAATGTTGTGAAGCGCGAGAGAGGTAGCTGCGCGCTTTGACCCCCATCTTAATAGATCTATTCAACGAAACACGAAGAGGTGGAGATGTAAAAAAAATATCAACTTAAAATTTATGGAGTGCCATCCTTGTAATACCTACTTGTTTATATTGATAATTTTGTTACAACATTTTGTATCAGTTTACAGAATCTTCTTGCCAAATTTTCGTTTATATATAATGGTTTTAGTGAAATTCTTATGACATACAGACAGGCAGACAAGGCAAATTTATAAGGATTCCTCGTAGTACTACGGAACCCTAAAAAGAAAAGTAACTGAGAGCTTCTGAGTTTGTCCAGCATTCGTCACGGCTTGGTCATGGTATCCGTTTGTCAGGCCATTGACCATAACCACAGATTATTTCATAGTGAGCGTGAAGACACACTAACTTCAAGAGTTATGGTTACATAATATTTCTCGTACAGAATGAAGTTAGTTTACTACAGGAAAAAGCATCACCGTTTCATGGTGGATATTCCAAAAACCCGAACGAAACGCTTTAGTTCCACTTTCATTGCGCGGACTGCTAGAATGTGCAATACGCTTCCTGATTGTGTCTTTAAATCGCGAGTGCATTGGTTTCTTTTCTTTTAGGTAAGCGCGCTCCATCGTAGACCGTAACGTCGCTAAACATCAGGCGAGTTGGCGGTCAAGCGCAAACCTATTTCTACACAAAAAAAGGTTGCAGGGAAAAGTCAAAAAGGGGAATTCGATTAAATCAAGTTACGAAAGATGTCAAAATAATGAATTATGTAATTTTGTTAACACAATTATAATTTTCTGGAGTTCCGTCAGTAGTAAAAAAGGTAATAATTTCGTCATGTCCGCCCGTCTGCCTGTTTGTTTGCCCGTGGCTTTGCACAAAAATTTTATTAGTACTAGAAAACTGTAATTTGGCATGCATTTGTATATTATTTATGCCGAGAAAATCGTAAAATACAACCTTGGAAAAAAAAATTGGAGTCCGTACACGTCAAGTGAGGAGGAATGAATTTTGCCTCATCTACCCCATCGTGTGTGTTGGATAGGTAATAAAAAACATTGGGGGGTGTAGTGTGTACAAAAACCATTTACTTAATTTTTTTTTGCGAAATATTAAGCTTTGAGGTGATAATTTTGTGTTAACAAATTCATCTTAGTAGCATAATATAATGAAATTAAAAGGAATACTATCACGGCTAAGTAATCTGCACAAGTTAAAGTGTAATAGGCGATTAATTAAAAAAAAAAAAATACTCAAGAGACGTAAAAAATTAAAATTTCGTGCAAATTTCATATTAAATTTAAAAAATTTCAATTTAAAAATTACTATTTTTCACATAAATTATGATGTGCAACTAGGGAACCCTACTTTACGCGTGGCATGACAGTCATTTGGCTGCTTATTTTTAATGGTATCGTTTTGCACAAGCGGTACAGATTTATAATTTCATTAAAAAAAACCGGCTTGATTGAAACGTCGTTTATCACAACCGAGTTGGTGGATCAAATGTAACTACTTCATATAAATTGGTGTTTCTCTACTATTTGGAAATTCATCCATACAAAACTGTCCTAAGCAAATTTTATTAAATGTTGAGAATGTTTGTTAATAAAATGAAGTGCAATAGCAAATTAATCATATATCTTAAAAAAGCCCACACATTTTCTTTTTGGTTTTTGAGTAATGGCCGATTTTATGCAAAACCGTGACAGGGGACTGTTGTAACCATCCAGGGGAATGTTTTTATGGACAAAAACAAGTATTTTTTTATGGATTTGGATATTTTTTATTAAGTTATCAACGGCAAAAAAAAAATGTTAACAAGATTTTTAATTCTGGAAAAGGGACATACCAGGGGACTGTGTTTTGAGGTGTTTGAAGTTCATTTATTCAAATATTACATTATTCAATTACTAAATTATCAGTGGCGTGCCAAGAATACATAATACTATGTCGTTATTGATACAAAAAAACTGTGAAATATTAAGATTTATTACATAAAATTAGCTTGGGACAGCGATTTTCCAAATAGCAGAGAAACACCCAAATACTAGTTACGTACGCGGCCGAAGCGAAAATAAGTATATAAATATTTAAACATCTTGAGGAATTGTAACTATTTGTTGAATTGTGGAATACACCACGTGATAGGACATACCTACCCACATAGATATCTGGGTGTCTTTAAATCGCAAGTGAATCGGTTCCTTCTAGATAAGCGCGTTCCGAATTCGCGATCCGAAAATAGTGTATAATATGTAAGAAAAAAACATATATCTTAGGAATTTGATCAAATACCCGTTTTCATCATTTCCATGCGACATACAGATACCGGATTTGTCATTCATCGCGATTATTTTCTAGGAAGTGCTACTACAGGACCTGACGCATTGATGCCCCACAACGAAGTTTGTAGGTATTCCGGTTTCGATGACGTCATCGTGTGCATATATCGCTTTCGAAACGGTTACTAGTATTTATTCTGTGGGTTACGATAACGGGTCCTGTAGTTCGTGGAAATGTTACGTCTTTTTATACCACAGTTATACGCAATCATGCATCAATGAATTGATGAAATTGCATAATACTTATACACAAAATCACGCCTATTTTTACCAGACTGTTGGTTGGGGGCTTTAAGTTTGACGTTTTGACGAATTGGGTGTTGTAAGTTTGACGTGTGTTTTTTTTATGTAGAAATAGGTTTGGGATTGATCGCCAAAATACCCGACTGCAGAAAAGAGGTTTTTGCAGTCTAACTTACGACTTTGGTACGCTTAGTACGCTTTTGAGTACCACTTTTATGTTGAGAAAGTATGCGTAAAGTGGCTATAAAAGATTATAATGTATATATACGCGTATTTTTTAGAATAATTCAAAAAAATCTTTATTTCGAAAAAGTTCGTTGGAGGTTACGAAAAATCAAAAATTGCAGATCAAAATCGCACAAGCCGTTTAGGCTGTAGGCGATCATATACATAGAACACATACATACACTCGAAACCCATAACCCCTCCTACTTACGCAATCGGGTAAAAAACGTATTAGTTACAGGGGTAAAAATCACTTTTATATATTTTTTTATTTTATTGAAACAGCAATGTTTATGTTTTTCTCTTCTGACTTGTTTTGTTATCCAAGCTTTGTTTAGTTCAGTAACATTTCGCATCAAAGTTAATTTCATAGTATGTTATTAATAAATATTTGGGGACATTTCACACACCATCTAGCCCAAACTAAGCAAAGCTTGTACTATGGAACTAGATGGCTGATAGAATACATATATATATATTTTGTAAATATATACATAAGTATGATACATAGAAACACCCAGACACAGAACAAACATCCATGCTCATCACACAAATGTTTGCCCTGGGTGGGGATCGAACCCACGACCTACAGCTTAGCAGGTAGACATACTACCAACTGAGCCACAAGGCCAGTCAATAATAATAATCATGTTTCAAAGTTAACTTGCGTAATGGTTTCACTTCCCGGGGGCGCCGGGACTTGAAATCTTACACCATATTTTCTAGCAAACGCCTAGGTTGGCTAGTCTTGTTACAAATTGCCGAAGCGCACTGGAAAGCTCGTTAATCTAGGTAATTTAGTTAGGTTTGTGTTCGTAGCACTGCTTTGAAATCAGATACGGGTTTATGACACCTGCGCGGTGGGTTTTCCGTGAATAGGTGTGGGCATGGACGTCTGGTCACTTGGATGAGTATTTAACTTTTTAACCTCCGACCAAATACAGAAAGGTGTTATAAGTTTGATTATGTGTGTGCCTGTGTATCTGTGTATATGGGTGTCTGTCTGTGGCATCGAAGCTCTTAAACGGATGGACCGATGTTGATCTATTTTTAACACGCTTATATCAGGTCGACCTACGACCTGTATGTAATGAAATCTAAGGTAACTAATTTAATCATCTTCCAAGGATCGTGGCGTCATGAAAATTGGCAGCTGTATGTAGTTCTGATGACAATATAATAATATGGTACTGTCGAACTGATCTGATGATGGAGCCGGAAGATGTGAACTAGAACTTCATGATGTAACATCGTATCATAGCTGTGTTTGGATTTGTTAGAAAAGTCTTGTAATGAGCTTTGACCACAATAATTTGTAGCGTGTTTTTTAGTTTTTTAAACTGTAATTTATTTGTTTGATAGAAGATTTGATGTTTGAGTGTGTTTCATCAAAATCAGTCCAGCCGTTTTTATGTTAGGTGTTTTTTTAGTTTTCTAAGCTTACTTGTTATTGTTGAACCTACTTTTCGAAAAGGATGGTAATGTGGTTAGAATGTACTGCATCCTAACTAATACCCACTAGTTCTGCAAACAGCAGACCTTGCGAGCACAAAAGCGAGATCTTACGCCTTATCACGACAACCAACAAACTCCTGACCGATTTTGCTCATATTCGAAATTCTTATTTAATTATGTTGTTTTCTCCATTTGAAGAGAGAAAATAAATCTGTTAAAATTTCATTCATGTCAAGGAATAACAATCGATATATCAAAAGTAATTCTTGTAATTTGTTCATTTTTTTTTAAACATTTTTCCTATCAAATAAACAATTATGTCTTTAAATTTCAATTTTTTATATCACTATTCAGTCAATTTTACGTGTATATTTAAAAATGTGATGCGCGAGAGAGATAGATGCGCGCTTTAAGCCCAATTTGAGGTGAGTGTCGAATCACAGAATTCTTCCTAATTTTATAGACACGGCGATTTAGAGGACTTTATTAAAACCACAATATAAACAACATTTACTGAGTTCTTTAGACTGTGATTTGTTCCAAGCTAGCTTAACCTATTATTCTTCTTATATCTAGCATTGTTTGAAGTCCACGGTTAACCAGATAAGAGGGATTCCACTAAGGTCGAATGCTTGAGCAATGACTCAATAGAGATCACAGTCTTATCCGACATCCTTGCTTGTCTTGTTTGAAAACAAGTTCCGCTTATAACTGCTGTTTATTCTGTGATTCCGTCAACCGTTCTTTACGGACTGACTCACTCGCATTTTTACCCAACTGCCCTTAGAAGGAAGGCAGTTTTTCGGGTGCAAATGATATAAGAGTATGTAGGTATGAATCTATTAAACTTTTTGCAGCCTACATCTACACGGCATGATCGATCTTGATGTGCAGGTGTCGTTAGACTCCTTCTCCTCCTGATTGTCGTATATCTAGTAGGTATTTTAAATAAAAACTACGGGTTACTATCGTCTGTTTTGAGCCGAAATCCGACTATAGTTTCAATAGCATTCGGCGGTCTTTTCAAAATGCGAAGCGCGAAGTTCTTTGAAAAAGACCGCCGAATGCGGTTGAAATTATAGTCGGATTTTTCGGCTCAAAACAGACGTGAGTAACCCGTAGTTTTTATTTAAAATTTGTGAAAACCTCGTTAGTTTCCATATTAAAATATCTAGTATTTTTAATTGTTTTTTTTTGCTAAGAAAATCTAATATTTCGTTCGCGTAAGTTTGTTTAGATAAGCTATTAAAGTAAAGTTGTGCCGATGAAAGACGAAGCTCATAATAGGTATTTTGGTTCATCTATACACGTACTTAGTTGGATTTTTAATTCTTAAATCTGCTATGGTTACGTAGTTGACTGGCCTTGTGGCTCAGTTGGTAGTGTGTCTACGTCTACCTGCTGAGCTGAAAGGTCGTGGGTTCGATCCCCACCCAGGGCAAACATTTGTGTTGATGAGCATGGATGTTTATTCTGTCTGGGTGTTTCTATGTATCATATGTAGGTATATAAATACAACAAAAAAAAGTATATATGTATTCTATCATCCATCTAGTTCCATAGTAGGTACAAGCTTTGCTTAGTTTGGGCTAGATGGTGTTGTGTGAAATGTCCACAAAAATATTAGTTAGCATTTCTTATTTAGTGCTTTTTTGACATGAAATAGGTGAGAGGTCAAAAGAAGTTATTGACGCAAATGACGCAGTTATCAAGGTCATTGACTTTTGAGTGTTTTTTAAACTGTAAATCGTTATTGGGTTGTATACTGAATCCATATAGTGGAATACCTAAATAAAATATGGTTGATGTAGTAATTAAATTAAAGTGTTATATAAAAATGTATCTAATCGAAAGTAAAGTCGGTAGCAATAGGTAGGTAAAATTTCCAGGGATTCGTCCTTCTGTTGCGCAGGACACGGTTCTATTCGCCCGCTCCAAAAATTGTGCCACGTAGCATTGTACTGAATTAGAAAAATAATAACGAAACCCCACGGTAATAAAATAGTACCAGCACAATCTAACCAATAGCAGTCGCAAAATAAAGAGGGCTGCAGCGACCAGGGTTATAAACGCAATTTTGTGCACTCCATAGGGCGATGTACGCTGAACTAGGGAAAACTACTAAATTTATTAACAATATAAATTAATGAGCCTTCAACATCGTGAATTAAGCATAATATCTTCCTTTTTCATTCAGAATTAGTACTTACCCTCACAAAATAAGAAAAAGCCCGATGGATGTATTGATCACATGTGTATGTACACAAATCTTGGAAAGTCCAACACAACTTATAAGATCACTATAACTAAAATAAACTTTAAATTAAAATAACCTATTTTAATTAACACAGTTGTGGTTCATAATATAGTAACAAAATAATTATAATTTCATCAAATAATCACACAACACAACCCCAAGAAGTCTAGTTTGTGACTGAATGAAATGATTGAGTAATTTGAAGAAAATGAATGAAATACTGAACGAATGGTCGATGCTTCATTCGCATTTCACACTAGTTCACTCTTTATTTGCCACCTTTATCGCCATCTATTGTTATTTTTAAGATCTACACTACCTATTTAAGTTTTACGGCCATCTGTTGTTAAAAAAAAAAATACTATCCCTGTTGTTGTTACTCGTAGTGTTCGCTAGATGGCAGATAATTAAATGAAAGCGCTTGTTTCCAGTTTCCGGCAAATAGGTGTAATTATCTGTGAAATTGATCCAATTGCAACTAACTTCAGTTCGTTATTTCAGCTTGTTGTGCTGTCAAATTTTGTCATTTTCTATACGTCAAAAATGGAGGAGGATCGTCTTTTCGATGAGCGAGTTTCTATTCGAGAATCAGCACGTCCTTTGAAAAAATACGGGAGCACATGCAACCATATGAAGAGGAACGAAGAATATATCAAGCACGTGATGGCAAAAGGAGATACTTTGCAAGGGATCGCTTTAAAATATGGTGTAACAGTAAGTGTACATACTTTCTCATAATTGTGTTTAAATGCTTATAAATAATTACTGTTGTTGTTTATATCGTCCTTTGCTTATTGTAGATGGAGAAGATACGGAGAGCTAATCGATTATTCGCCACGGACAGTTTGTTTTTGAGGGAGTATCTGTTAATACCTGTCACCAAAGATTCGCCTTTCTACGAGAACGGTGAGCGGGTAACGGAGCCCGCGCCGCCCAGTCACCGCGCCTCCATCGGCGGCATGCCCACTGGCGACTTCTCGCCGGGTAGCCCCGATGAAAAGAAGACATTTGATGAGTTTCTGAACAGATTAGACTCTTCACTAGCTGATATCAAGAAACATGTCGAGAAGACGAAGGAGAATAGCGAGTAAGTACCTAAAATAAGTACAATCACATTATATCGAGGGTCAGTAATAACACTCATTGCCATATCATCTATCTTGCTATCAACTATAAAATCGTCATAGTCATAGAAAAACAACAGTTTTTAAAAACCTTTCGAACTTTTATAAAAAGTTTTTCAGAAAGTTCGACATTAAAAAAAACGTGTTTTGTAATAAAAGAACATTATTTGTTTTGCTTTATTGGCAAAAATACTTGTTCATAAATATGTTACTGCTTTGCACAATGGTTATTGTTCTACAACTATGACAAAATATACACTACTAGTAATTTGAACAGTCCAATATTTCGTAATTTAAAGATTATTATCCTCCCAGGAGTGTTGGTCAATGAGAAACCTAGGACAAAAATTCCCTGTAAGGAATTTATATAATATACCAAATGCAAGGGCGTCGCCAGCCCATGGCCCAGGGATGGGGCAAGTTAATATTATGAAGGATGAGACAATGTCTATCCCGAAAGGGAAAATAGGAGTAATTGTATGTATCTCCAAATATTGTGGCTATAAATTATAAATAAATAAATATTTGGGGACATTTCACACAACACCATCTAGCCCAAACTAAGCAAAGCTTGTACTATGGAAATAGATGGCTGATAGGAAACATATATGCTTTTTTGTAAATATATACATGTGATACATAGAAACTCTCAGACACAGAACAAACATGCATGCTCATCACACATTGTTTGTCCGGGGTGGGGATCGAACCCACAACCTACAGCTTAGCAGGTAGACATACTACCAACTGAGCCACAAGGCCATTCAATATATATATTTTGTAGTTTCCCTACATCGTAAATAATACAATATTGTATCCAGTTTGTGATAACAGCTCTCTATGTAAACATGTAGGAGTTCAGAAATTACTCTTGAGATAACGGGTGTGTTTAATGAATGATAACAAACTATATTTGGTCAGCGTTTAATGTTCATATAGAATTAAATTTATCTATTTAGTATGTACATGCACTGATGATCTGTTAAGTTGTATAATTATTATAGTTTAAGAAACCGAAACAATTGTCTTTAAAATATGCAATTTTGATTACTTGAATTACATATTTTTTAAACCAAAACTAAACTGATTAAATCGATCTATGGGATGGAATAAACCTGAAGGTATTCTTTTATAAAAATACATAATTTTCCAAATTGGTTTAGGTATATGTGATGGAGTTATGAAATAATATACATAAGAATTAAAATAATTCTACTGAATTGTGAACCTTCTTCTTTGAAGTCCTTGAAAAATAAATTAAATGTATACAAATATTATGTGATAATAGATAGAAATAGGAATTAAGTGTACTTACATTAAAAAAATCATCCCTTTTGTACAGTACAAATACTGCTGGATGCAGTCCATCTTCTCATTGTGAGATGTGTAAGACCACCACGCTGGCCAAGTATTCTACACAACATGTGTAGGATTTTTGTAGTGAAATTTTGTGATTATTGTTAATGTCATTCTGATATTCTAGAAAATCTCTTAATTCTTATCTAGAATTTGTATATACTAGATGACAATTTCTAAAGAATTTATTGGATATACATGTGTATTGTGTATTGTGCTGTCTTGATTTTGTTATCATATATGATAAGTGATTATAATGTAGGCTAAAATGCTAACACTCCTACACATACTTAAATGACCCAAAAACATATTTCAAGCCCAATATAAAAAAATAAAAATAGGTACAAGTTATAAAGTTGTATCTTTAAGTAATGTATGTTATCAGTAGCCTCCTGTTGAACAAGCTTTTTAGGTATAAACTTCTAGGAGTATATTGTTCAACATAAGTTTTATTTAATTTTGTTGAATTGTATACTTACTTCAAGTTTTGACCACTTAGATGTAAACCGAGAAGGGAAGAGAGTTGATAGATTTTACATCATTATGTCATTCTACAAAAATAATTTTACAAAACATCATCATCATCATTCCAGTACAAGAAGTCCGTTGCTAGATACAGGTCACTAGATGTTCAAAAGATATATCGAGGGCCATAGATGTAATACGCCTATGAAATCTATGTTGAGGGCAGCCTGCAACCAGTGTCTTCATGACATTAAAATTATGGTTGATTGTTTTTGCACCTGGCCTGGCTGGTGGTCCTATACTATGTTCGTCTATGCGTCTCCACACAAATACTTTTGATCTCTTCAGCCAATGAGCTTTTATCTATACAGCCATTAGTTGTAAGTGCTATGTGCCCTATCTAGCGCGTAGCTTGACTGGGTGTTCCCGAACGATCACCAATGTTAAGCAACGGACGGACCGGTCAGTCTTCGGATGGGTGACCGTGAGTGGCATTTCTTTCTGAGCGCTACCGTGGGTCGGATGACACGTTAAATTGTATGTCCCGGTTGTTTGTTGAACAATCGGCAAGCCAAGTCAGAGGCTTTTCGGCGGATTGATAACTCTGACAAAAGGGCTGGCCACTCAGTCTGTACGCACTTACTTTTGTGCACTGCCACATCAACTAATAGCTAAACCCCCATCATTGCTATGTGGGTGCTTTCGTTCGTCGTATGTCCTCATTTCTGGTTCGATTATGTAGACTGAGGAACTGTAAAAAATAACTATGTTGCTTATTACTTTTGTAAGTATATTTTGAATCGGATCTAGTCAAGTTATAATGCAGTTTAATGCTGAGACAGACATGTTTATTATGTATTTATGCGAGTTCTGTAATATAGGGAAGTAATAGCAAACACATAAACACACTTGCATATTAATTTATTTGTTGCATGATTACATTTTTATCCTACTGAGCAAGAAGGAGAGTTATCTCTTCGGGTGTATGTATCTTTGTATGTGTTTTTATGTTACCACCTACAGTCTAAACAGTTCGACCGAGTTAATTTGCGATGTGTTGTTATATTCGTCTTCACATTTCATTTTATTATAATAGTAAAGTAACTCTCCAAAAATAAAAAATGCATTTTTCTTATTTTTTGTGTGTCATTTAATCGAGTTTACAAAAATTACTCTAAATAGATTACTCATTTCAATAAATTGTACAATGTCTGCAAATACTTTGTTTAAAATGTACACTCAACATAATTCAAACGTACTGGCGACACTATGAAAATAGCTTTTATGTAGTCGGACATTATGGTTTTTAGGGTTCCGTAACCAAAGGGTAAAACGGGACCCTATTACTAAGACTCCGCTGTCTGTCCGTCCGTCTGTCACCAGGTTGTAATCTCATGAACCGTGATAGTTAGGCAGTTGAAATTTTCACAGACGATGTATTTCTGTTGCCGCTATAACAACAAATACTAAAAAAACAGAATAAAATAAATATTTAAGGGGATTCCCATACAACAAACGTGTTTTTGTTTTTGCTCGATATTGATAACGGCAATAGGCATACGCTTGAAATATTTACAGAATATTGAGTTATATTATTCACTTTAAAAATAAATAATTTAATTATTATAAAGTTAATATTTTGGGGGGCTCCCATACAACAAACGTGATTTTTTGCCGTTTTTATAGATAATGGTACGGAATCCTTCGTGCGCGAGTCCGAATCGCACTTGGCCGATTTTCTTTTAATATAGATCCTTATTAAGTCGCCTACTTCAAATGCGTTATCACTCATCAGAATGCGTCCGATCGCATACCTGACTGTACACAAGCCGGCAAAAATGGCAAAATTACAAAAAAAACTTAATGATAATTTTTTCTCAGGCTCATGACCTGAGCACAGAATAAGTAGTAGTACCCCATTGTACCTGAGTTGAGCCAGTCAAGGTCTGCGCGGCATACGTAGCGCTTTCACAGCAGTCATGTGACTGGTGCCTTTCTTTGTATCTCGCTGTTTACGTGTTTAGGTTGTTACCCGACTGCGCAAGAATTAGGGTTGTTTGTCGGGCGTATGTACATATGTCTGTATGTGTATATGTGGGTATTATCTTCTTCCTCTCCTTATCCCGTTAAATGGGGTCGGGTCTCTTCACTTTCCTGCGCCAAGTCAAACGATCTTGGGTTGTCGTTTCGGGCAATCAGTGGCGGGCGGCCTCTACCTCTCTATGGGCTTTATTTTTTTTGTAATAATAACGGTTTTCACTCACGGCACACCCCCAATGGTTTTTGATTACCTATACAACGATACCCTACACATTGATTAGATGAGAAATTAAAACACTCCTAGTTTACGTGTACGAGAGTTACGTATTTTTTTTTCCAAAATTCGTTTCTACGACTTTTTATTTTTCGGTATAACTAATATGTATATCCATGCCCAATCACAGCTTTCTAGTACTAATACACTATGAGCAAAGCCGCGGAGAGACAGACTGATATGGCGAAACGTAAATAAGGGTTCCTTTTTTACTACGGATCCCTAAAAATGTACACGAATTCCAAAGATCTATTGTTTTTGTGTTGTAACTTGCAGTGATGCATATCTATATTAATTGTTATATAAGCCTATTTACAGTTTGTTTTGTTTGTTGATGAGACGTTTTTACCACGGTTATTCTGCGGTTTTCCTCTCGATAAATGCCTGTTCCTTACAGGCAAACTATACTATAATCCCTACCTTACCTACAATGATTCGATATGAATGCGTACTGCAGCCGCTATGTTAATGTTTATTAATTATTGTTATTGTAAAAAACGATATTGTAATTGATATACCAAGTGCTGTATGTATAAACTATGGTCCGAAATAAAAATTGAATGCTATATTCACACACGTAAAAAATCGGCTGGTTCACTAAATATACATTTTAAAGGTTTGGACAGAATTTAATTAGTAAAATTTTCTTTTTTATTGTTCTTCGTATTTTATATAAATCTTCTCATCTTTCGTCTGCTTGTAGTTATCTCACTCTTACAGAGAATAACTTATTTAACGGCCTTCATCAAGTTAAATTAATTAAAGGCGCGACTGCTGTTTTCCTATTAGTCATCGTATTTCTACTTGTCTAGCTCTAATTTTTAGTCTACGTTACACTTTTGTATATTTATATTACGTCCTACAGCCAAAACTGCTTGACTGTGTTAATTTTTAGGGTTCCGTACCTCAATAGGAAAAAACGGAACCCTTATAGGATCACTTTGTTGTCCGTCTGTCTGTCCGTCCATCCGGGTGTTAAGACCTTTATCTCGGGAACGCGTGAAGGTATCGAGTTTAAATTAAAACCATATACGCAGATCCATAGTATCTTGCTGCAGAAAGAAAAATAAAGTTTCTAAGCTTTCGTGAAAAAAAGTTACAGCCGAATATATCGTAAAAAACGCACATTTCGACACTCACAAGGGAATCAAACCTATAAGGGGTACTTCCCGTTGACCTAGAACAATGAAATTTGGCAATAAGCATTGTGTTAGAGTACAAATATAGGCAAAAATCCGAAAACTGGACATTTTTAATTTAATCCTAAAAAAATAGTGTCTTTATGCAAGGAATGAAGGTCCAAATTTTAAAGTGAATTAACCGTATCATGTGGGGTATCATATGAAAGAGCTTCAGTAGCATAAGCTAAAACAGGTTTTTAAATATTTTTACGATGTATATTTTTAAATGTATGAAGGAAAATATAAAAAAATAATATATGATTTCCCCCTTTTATCTACTAGTATGTACGGAACCCTCGGTGGGCGAGTCTGACTCCCACTTGTCTGGCTTTTTTCGTTGAACGCGTGATTTTTTATTCGAAAAGCGGCGCGTGACGTTAATTCCTGAGTAATGGACGACCTTACCAACCACATATTCACATTTTTGCTTACATAACATACTAACAGTATTGATGTGTGATGTGAATGAGCGGTCGGAGTGGCCAAAAGTAGACTATGGTATAGGATAAATCTTTCAACTGGTGAAGATGTTGCGAACAAGTATCCAGGTATATCAAAAGAAAAATGAAAATACCTGACTGTGTGAGAGCGATTATTTATTATAATATTAATTATGTACCCAAGAATGCACAATACACCCCAAGCAATGCACAATACACCCCAAGCAATGCACAATACACCCCAAGCTTAATGCACAATACACCCCAAGCGGGACGTCAGTGCAGGTCTTATCACCCCCAACTCAAATTAGAATTAGAATTATGTACGCTTAAAAAATATGTTGAGTGTACGATTTCGCGGGCATTCTCTACGATAATTCTTTTAAAAACAATTAGGTATCTATTTGTTACGAAAAAGTTTGCTGGAAGTTACGAAAAAGCAAAATTTGCATTTTTTATTGTAAGAGCTGTATTATAGAATATATCCTATATTCCACAACGGAGACAAAGTTAACTACACCTTGTAAGTTGAAATCCGTCAAACGGTTTGGGCTACACAGCGCGCTAAAGATTTATTTTTATTTTTTTAATAAAAAGGGTTGGAGGGTTGGTGAGAGAGGTTTGGTCCTGGCAGCAGAGGTTCAGCGCTATTGGTATACACATTCCCAAGATATTAGACCTACATGCGCTAAAATCGTAACTCTCTTTCGGCAGTCGGGTACAAATAAACTTTGCTACAATAATTTAACACATGTGCGATCATAAATGAAACCGTTTTGCGTGTCGCTTAGTCACTCGCGTTACACCCCGAACTGTGCCGTTTTGTCACATTGCAATACTGTATACTGCGAAACGAGGTCGCATACCGTGCCTGTATTTTCTGCTAACTGTGTAAAAATCAGATCAGCAGTTTTTGAGATATATATTTGTTAGACCAACCGATTTAAAAAAAGAAGTAGGTTCTAAATTCTCAGGCAGGTATAATTTATCCTCGGCTACACGGTCACTTACCATCAGATGAGCGACTTGATAGTCAATCGTAAATAATGTAAAAAAAAACTGTCTCTGTCTGTTTGCTTAATACATAAATATATATACCGAAAAATATTACTTCTAAATTATTTTATTTTGCTCAATTGGGTAAAAAAAGCATAGGCCTTTGGGCGTTTTGCACCGCGAGCGTTTCAAACCGCGTCGCGAATCGCCCAAGAGCTCTTTTTGAATGGGTGTGTTCCAACCACAGTGGTGCGAATGGGCCCATTCGGAAAAGTACTTGGGCTATTCGCACCGCGGTTCGAATCGCTCATGGTACGAAACGACTAAAGGCCCAAAAACATTACCTTCCTAAAACTTAAATCTAACTTATATATCTTATGTGTTTTCGCTTTAAGTTTCCCTTACTACTCGAACATTCGATAAAAGTAGTAATTCTACCTATATTTGGGCGACTTCAGTATAACCACACCTTTAATGTTTAAGAAAGTTGCGGTAAGTGGGCGTTTAATCCATCTAGCATTTAATAAATTGGATCAGATACATTACTTCAATCCATACATCACACAACATGTTCTAACTGCGTTGCGTATAATTATTATTATAATTGATGTAATCATAATATTAATAAATCAACAATAATTATCATTGATTTATTCATGCTGCGTGATTATTACACGCCGTTTTCAAAGTTTTGAAAACGGATGTTCACTTGCTATTATATTTTAAAAAAAACACCGTTAGCAAAAATATTGAAATTAGTGCCCATGTAAATAGAGCCACCAATTCTGTGGAAATCCGTCGCTTAACATCAGGCGAGTTGGTGTGGTCAATCGTAGATCTATCTTGTATAAAAAAAATAGTGACCAGCGCAGTTGGGGAAAACTTTGTATGTCCCAATTATGATTATATGCTTGACAGATCGATACAGTCGTTGAAATTCATCAACTCGACAGAGTCAAGTTCAGAATGTTGAAAGTCACGTTCAAGGTCTCTCCAAGCGTTATTTTTGTTGTACCTAGGTATTTTACAGGCCTCATGGCTCAGTGGTAGTACGAATGCTTCCTGAGCTATAAGGTCGTGGGTTCGATCCCTACCCAGGGCAAACATTTGTGTGATGAGCATGGATGTTTGTTCTGTGTCTGGGTGTTTCTATGTATCATAAGTATGTATTTACGAGAAAAAAAAGTATATATGTATTCTATCAACCATCTAGTTTCGATAGTACAAGCTTTGCTTAGTTCGGGCTAGATGGCGTTGTGTGAAATGTCCACAAATATTTATTTATTTTATTTATTTATTTCACGTAACTATGAACGTTCTAATACATTTTGAAGCTGAAGGAACTATTATTCCTATAAATTTAACTACATTTCTGAGATATGGATCTCGCGTATATTGATTATAATATAAAAGCGATTTTATGAAAAAAAAAACATACAGTCG
Source organism: Lycia hirtaria (assembly GCA_947563715.1). Taxonomy (NCBI): domain Eukaryota; kingdom Metazoa; phylum Arthropoda; class Insecta; order Lepidoptera; family Geometridae; genus Lycia; species Lycia hirtaria. The sequence goes on from OX387385.1 coordinate 12,048,594, forward strand.
AATTGAGAACCTCCGTTTTTGGAAGTCAGCAAAAATATCCTAAAGCGTGTTCCTCTAAATAAATTGTACAGTAGCTGCATACGTTTTCGCGTTTAACGTACTTTAGTCTAGTAAAAATAAGATTTGTGATATAAAAGACAACTAAGTATATTGTTATTTAAATGAATGTACTGGTGTTTTGAAATACATTTGACACAATTTCATAAATATATTATAAAAGCTAATTTTGTTACTTTCCACGCTCAAACGGCTGAACCGATCGTTATGAAAATTAGTATAGAGGTAGCTTTGAACCTGGAGACGGATATAAACTACTTATCATCATCATAATCATCACAGTTTTTCGTAACTATGCGAGTGAAACCGCGCAACGCAGCTAGTCTATAAATCGGGGATTATTGTTGATCTATGATTTTTAGTTATTTTCCTATCATAATTTCAAAGAATCCCCCCAGTTGCAAATACTGTGATGTGCTATACTGTGCAAATACTGTAATTCGTTTGTATGGAACAAACGAATTTATCTAGACTATTTATTCTAAATGAGCGCTGACTAAACTACTTAGCTATAAAATATTTTTGGTTCCATAGTTTTTCCCGACCTGTACAAATTCAGTAATCTATTTTAACTTAATATTATATATAGTTAAAAAAACTTAACAATTTGTTTGTAACTGACAAAATTTAATTTTTGTCAGTTATTTTGTTATAAAAAACCAAAGTACTGTACCGATTTTGTTAAGATGTATATGGGACCACCTCTGAGGTTACAAAAAAAAAGGATCATAAAAAACAATTTATAATTGGCGGAGTAGTCGCTGAACAAACACAAAAAAAACCATACACTCTCTGAGAACCTCTTTCCTTTTGGAAGTCGTTTAAAAATCGAAAATAACGCTTTCTGTTTGTTGCCTTTTCACGGCTAAACGGCTGAACGTATCGTTGTGAAATTTAACACAGAGATTCTTTAGGTTCTGGAGAAGGATATAGGCTATATTTTGGTATCATCATCATCATCGTTTTTCACCACTGTGCGGGTGAAACCGCGGGGCGCGGTAGTAATATTATAGTACCTATAAACAAGTCATGACCATAGAAATGATTGAGTCTCAATCGATTGTATGAACGTCTAATATATTAAACATTGCCGCTGGTTGTATCGTGTCATCTTCAGGCCATTGACCTCGAATAAGCCGTTATCAGTATTATCAGTAGCCACTACTGTGTGTCTGACCTCGAGTTAGAACTAACAAGATTCTTAGTTATATTTGATTTGTTCTTTGTTTAATCCTATTTTTTTGCCGATACAATCATAAAGATTTCGGGTTAGTGGTAAAGTTTAAATACTGTTAGTTGTATTAAATAACAGACGCTAGAATATGGTGCAGGCCATTTGTTAAACGAAGGAGAATAGGATAAAGCGTAAGCGTATGTAGAAATAGAAATGTTTGCCACAAGCCTGCCGGAATGATCATTGGCTTAGAACCACTGCTCTAGACTATTCGTATGTCTATTCCTAATTCCCACAGACATAGTAGATGGAGCATGCGACTTCATTTATATGAAAACCTTGCGTGCCACATTTTTGGTATCGACTGTGACGCCACATGAACGATTTTGTGATGGATTGTTCCATCCGCGCGAAATCTATTCAACCCAATGCATCCGCGCGCTTGTACGCTAGTAACTAGTTTACAAAATATCGAATCGGAAGTATATATCACCTGAAATTAAATAAATCTTGGTCGTCAACTGCGATTTTTTATCGTACTTGACACGCTCGTTTTGACACGCTAGGTACATACACTTGGGGTATCTATAGAAGTCTATGCTAATTCCACTGGGTGTGAAAATAAACTTTACGACTATTGTTATGCTGCACATTACTTTATCTATTGCTCTTTGCTGATATATGTTCATTGCTGATACGTTTGTTTTCAGTCGGTCTCCTGATTAAGAGCTATATTGTTGCTTGCACTTTATGATGTTGTCTGTTGTAAATATAGAGTTATTAAATTGGTACTGTCAACGTGGGTGGGTAATTTTGACTCCGTGTATTTTTTCAAAGGTTCCTTTAACAAAGGCTCCTAGCCTAGTTTAGGCAGCTGAATATAATATATATATTTGTATATTAACAAGTTGTAATTGTACTGTAGATAAATTGTAAAACTGTTGGAAAGTAATACATTTTATTTGATTTCATTTATTTCAAAGGTATCTGATTTTTTCCTCGAAAGATTAATAATCAAAACGACTGCTAATTAATTAATTTGACTACTAACCGTTTGGGAAAAAATCAAGAACCTTTAAAAAGCAATGTACAATGTTTCACACATAGTCAAAGTTATCCACGTTGACTGTACTAAACACCTTTAATTATTTTTTCTGATTTTTCTCAGTTTTTATTTGTTTTATAACGCATTGAAGCAATCTTAGAGGTTCTCTCCGAAATTTAGTTACGCTATTTTTTTGTATACTTTTAAATGTTTCGAGATAAAATCAACATACTCGTACATTTAACATTAACAAAAAAAACTATTTAGGAACTGTCTGGAACAACTTTTTAGTAGCTACTAAAAAGTTGCAGACAGTTCCTAAATAGTTTTTTTTATGTTAAATGCATTGAAATTGCATATGTACCTAATTCTGCAGGTATCAAATCTTATTCGTAACTTAGCGCTTCTTCACATTCTATAGAATTTTCTGAAGAATTACAGGAAAAAGGACATCCCACGAAGGATGTGTAGTCTCAGATATTTTTAGAAGTCTCCACAGCGGAATAATACTCGAGCGAATAATTGACAAACTTCCGTTCACAATTGTGCATTAAAATCGAGACTTTATGACAGCACAGTAAAGTTCCTATTTGTTTGGCGAATGGCGTGTAAATCTGTTTGTGTTACCAACTCACCACTCAGCAGTCAATATTGGGTCGAATTGAGTGGTCTTATGAAAATAATGATATTTTTGTGCTATCAAATATCCGTTGCTGAATATAGTGCTGAATAAAACATATTTTTTCTTCCGCGTCAAGAAATGCAGTTTAATTCTTTGGTTGTTAACAGTATATTAGTAACATAACCAAAGTATCAATAAGCTATCTGAAAACTTGTCAATGTCACGGGACATTGACAAGTTTTCAGATAGCTTCACATTTTCCCACTATGTGGGGTCGGCACAGCACTGATCCAATTATAATTAATTGTATATTCAGTCATTTCGTCTCCAAACATTTTGATACGCGCGAGTGAGATATAAGATTCATTAAATACCTCTATCTACAGAGCCTTAAGGATTTCGTGGGTTAAAAAGTGCGTTAATACATATAAATTGTTGCTGAAAAATCAAATCATCTGATTTTCATTCAGAAAACTTGAAATTATCAAAGAGTTAAATAAATAAATACCTATAATTAATATGGGTGGACATTTCACACAACACCATCTAGCCCAAACTAAGCAGAGCTTGTACTATAGAAACTTGATGGCTGATATTCATATTCATTTATTGATACACACTAGGTACACGTTATTATAAAACATACACGAAAAAAAAACAATAATAAAAATGTCAATATAGAACACAAATTCAAATTAAGTGTCAAAAAATTGCAAATAGAATAAATAATAAATAAAATTGAAAAATAATAATAATAGTTTAAATGTCACAATTAAAAAAATAACTATGGTCCCTAACTATGGGCCTTATAAGGAAGCTCAAGGTCACGCAACGAGCTATGGAGAGGGCTATGCTCGGAGTCTCTCTACGAGATCGAATCAGAAATGAAGAGATACGTAGACGTACAAAAGTCACCGATATAGCACAACGGATTAGCAAGTTGAAGTGGCAGTGGGCAGAGCACATAGCACGTAGAACTGATGGGCGGTGGGGCCGAAAGGTTCTCGAGTGGAGACCACGTACCGGCAAGCGCAGCGTAGGAAGACCAGCCACGAGATGGACAGACGACCTCATACAAGTGGCGGGAAGACGCTGGATGCAAGCCGCTTCCAATCGGTCTTTTTGGAAATCCATGGGGGAGGCCTATGTCCAGCAGTGGACTTCTTATGGCTGAGATGATGATGATGTATTAAAAAAATATAAATACATTCGTATTTGCTGTTTGTTCAACTAGAGAAGAAGACTGTACAACAAGATAGAATACATATATATATATATTTGTAAATACATGATACATATGTAACTTCCGGACACAGAACAAACATCCGTGCTCAACACACAAATGTTTGTCCTGGGTGGGGATAGAACCCACGACCTACAGCTCAGCAGGTGTATTACCACAGAGCTGCGAGGCCAGTCAAAAAGTTAAAGATTTAAATAAAACGTTTTAATGCGCTTGACCGTCGTCTCGCCTGTTATTGAGTGACGCTGTAGTCAACGATGGAGCGCTTTTGCTAAGAAGAAACCTATTCGCATTCCGTCTTATAAACGCATGTTAAAATCTTATTCACTGAATATGGACTTGTCACTTTCTGTCAGACGGGAACTGTCATGCGCGAAAACGTAACAAAACACCGTTTAACTAAAATGCGCTTAATCAGCGTTTATAAGTAAGACGGACTATTTTTGGAGCATTTTGTTTGTGTCAGGTCTCAACATAACTGTAGTCGCAATGCGGATTTCCAAACAAATAATATTATTGTATTAGGTATGACGTCACACGTGAGCTCATCATAAATATCTCATGGGAAACTTGGACCGTTTAGAACTTTTATACTCGCACGCCAACACGTCTGGTAGATACTAGTTGCGCCCCGCAGTTTCACACTTTCATGCAGAAAACAATACTTTTTTGAGATAAAAATTGATCATGTTTTAATTTGTTGGCTTAAAATTTCGTTCAAATCCGTTCAGTCGTTTTAGAATGAAGTAGTGACATTTTTTTTTTTTTCGTAATTATAATCATCATCGTCCAAAAGAAATCTACTGGCCGAATGAAGTCGGTTGTTTCAGTTTTTTAAAGTACAATTAATATTTGACATCTGTTTACTACATAATAAGCTAAGTATTAAGGAGATACCGCTGAACAGAATTGCATTTATTTTGGAATTCAGATAGAGTATACCCTGGATTAACATTTACTTTATATTTTAACCGACTTCAAAAAAGAAGGAGGTTATCAATTCGGTTTGTATGTTGTTTTTTTTGTATGTTTGTTCACCGATTACTAAGCCAATTGTGCATTGATTTTGATGATTCTTTTTGTATTTGGTAGATCATACTTCAGAGGTGGTCCCGTATAAATTTTATCAAAATCGATGCAGTACTTTGGTTTTTATAACAAAATAACTGGTAAAAGGTAAAAGTGACTGTAGAAAAGTGAACAGCAAGTCGCGTACATATGTATTGTATTGCGTATTTTGAAGTCGGTTTTTTCAGTTTTTTAAACTACTGGTATAATTAAATCACAAAAATTCGAACGGTTTCTGCAGTATGACGGTGAAACCGTGTGGAAAATATATTTAATATTCTTATTGTAAGGAGATAATGATATAAAAACTTATATTCAATATTTGTTATTAAATACTGCACTGCTGCCACCTTTTTGATGGATCAGCCAAGTATCAGCTGGAAGCTTTAGAATCAGTGGACCGGCGAGCTGTGAGGTTAATCGGTGACGATAAACTAGCTGCCAAGAAGCTACTTAGTCTCGAGCACCGCCGAGTAGCATGTCTGTCTATTTTCTACAGGATTCATTTCGGGGAATGTGCGCAAGAGCTTCACGACCTAATTCCACTCTCCCCATTTCACTACAGGACTAGCAGAAAGTCGGCGAATTACCACCCATTTCTCGTTGAAATGCCAAAAATCCGTACTCAGCGATATCGATCCACATTCCTGTTGCGTACTGCACAAGAATGGAATTCGTTGCCGCCATCTCTGTTTCCTGAGACCTACAATCTTGGAATTTTCAAGGCTAGAGTGAATAGATATCTTCTAGATCGACGAGCTCCATCCTCGGTCACACCGTCGTTTAACATCAGGCGAGTTGGTGGTCAATCGTAGATTTATCTTCTATAAAAAAAAAAAATAGCCTTTATTTCCCAACAATTAATTACATTTATCAATTTATCATACATTTTCTTCAGTGTTCTTGGGCACCCAAATCTGGTAAAAGGCCTCCTCCTTGCGTTGCCATTCGAAGCGGTCTCGAGCCAATCTGTTATTAGGTTAATCAAAACTTTAAACGTATTTATATTTCGATGACATTCTGCTATTTGATCGATGTGCTTGTTTAGTCGCTTTGCTTATCAGTCATTCCTATACGGATAGGAATTGTGTCATCACATAGAAGTTGATAAACTGTGTGGTGTGCTTAACCGGTTATCTATTTTGAACTTTAATACTCATTTTATGCACGAAACAAGCTGATTTGCATACTGTCGCTTCGTAGCTAAACTACATTGTCTAGGTCAAAACTTGACCGGCCATTATGGTTGTTATTATAACAGTTAGCTCTAAATTTATTAAAATTACACTAGAATTTAACTAAAATGACACTACCATTCCCGAAAAGATCCTCTTCTATCATATAGAGATAACACTTTTTTTTTATTTATTTTTTTCCGAACTATTACAGCTTAATGTATTTATCATTGGACCTCAAACTCAGCAAAGACTGTATCTTGAGACTCATTTGAATGAACTATTATTATCGATATAGGTTAAATATTTTATCTGAAACTTAATATAATTATTTGCTCCATGTAAACCAAATGTTCTCTCATAGTCATTACCTACGGAAGGCTCTGGCACCTCTTGCACGGTTTAATTACTAATATAGGTGTCAGACAGTTCTATAGATAACATTCTTATGCAAGTCCAATTTATTTGTATCTAATGTATAAAATATATTTAAAATGTTATGATTTCTTAAGTTTTTTGGTCAATAAAGGTTTATTAAAGGTTTATTATTATAGAAGCTAACTAGCATTTTATTCAATGTTTTGTATGTCCAACTGTATGGTGTACTCAATCTACGCCGAAACTACTGGACGGATTTGGATGAGATTTTGTAGGATTATTACTATAGGAAGGAAGGATCTGGCATACATTTGGTTCTAAATAATAGGTGTTAAAATATTAGTAAAGTTTACTTGAAAATTTTAATGCAAAGTTTCATCCAAATGCAATGAAAATCTATTACCACAGTGTGTTATTCAGTCAACGTTAGTCAGTTTAGCAAAATGAATAGGATTAGATTTTTTAAGTAACGATTAATTTAACGATTTATTTCCTTATAATATGAAAAAAAAAAACATTAATCCGACTCCGAGCGTTTTACCGTAAGTAACGAAAGGAAATTATGAGCTGAATTAGTTCTTAAGTCTAAGAAATTTAAGTCTCATTTAACAACGTACCAATTTTGACGACCTGCGTAACCTTAAAACCTACCTAAACGAAGTTATTTTGCCCATATCCAATGTATATGTACATGCGTGCTTGGATCTTGCTCGTCCAATAAAAAACCCTTATCATTTCAAGTTACGGTCAACCAATGACCTCTAATTCAGTCTCGATTAATTTTCACGCGGGACTGGACTTGAATGTTTATCTCCTTGTTGTTAGTTTACAAGATATACCGGATACCATATTTTTAAAACTGTTTATCTCCAACATCCGTTTGTAATCATTCAAAAAATCGATTCATCATTATATTCTCATAATATTTTGCATGAACTTTTCCATGCTGGAAGGGGATATATACATGAGTAATATACTCATGTATAAAAAGACTATCCAGCCTTACAAATATAGTCTTTTTCAAAAAATAGAGCAAAAAAACTCGTCTCCTGTAAAAATTTACCAATGGTAGATAGCTCAAACAAGCACTGAGATAATGATATGGCAAATCAGTTAAAAAGAAGTTCCATATCCGTCTTTCTGATTTTGTGTTCTCTTTTTCCAGATTCGTAAAAGACCTGGAGGATGGTTTCGTGCGACACAGGCCCACGGCTCGACTGCGACAGTCAGCGTCCCTGGGCGCCTCCACGTCGTACAATGAGGTGATTCCGCCGCCGTTGCCGCCGCCGCCCGTGGCGCTGACGCAGGGCCGCCGCGTGGACACCTCCCTGCGACGCCTGGAGAGGACACACGATGACCTGTTTCAGTTGTAGCGGCCGAGGCAGCGCAGGTGAGAGTAAACTAGAATCAATTTATAATCGGCTTAAAGAAGGAGGAGGTTCTCAATGGTTTTTTTTTATGTTTGTTACGTGATTTTTTCGCCAATTATGTTTTTTTTTATGCAAGATAGATCTACGATTGACTAACTCGCCTGATGTTAAGCGACGGTTTTAAAACAAAATAACTGGAAATAAGAGACCAAGTAAAAAAAAGGAAAAAAGAACCCTTTGCGTTTGAACCCTGGCGGTCCCTTTTAAGTTAGACATTTTTAACCGAATTCCATAAAGAAAGAGGTTCTCAATTCGACTTTTGATCATTCATTTTTGTTTGGTAGGTCATACTTCAGAGGTGATCCCATATAAATGTTATCAAAATCGGTTCAGTATTTTGGTTTGTATAGTAAAATAATTGGAAAAATGTCATCCAAGCTTTGATGAAGTATCAACGGGATGTAGCGTTAGTCCTCAAAAACATCCGAGTTCAATGAGGTCTAATTAGACCCCTTACACGATTAAAATAATTCCGACTTTCAAAATAATTCGAAGAACACCTGACATGTAAATTAGTTTTACGCAATAAATGATTAGGAATATGTCTAGACTTCTCAATCTCAATTAGTCTTTAGCGCGGCGACATAGAGTCTTTATATCAAAATATTTAAGTTCATTTATATATGGTATATGAGTATCGGTCAACCCAGGACACTATATTCGAGAATTTGTTTTAGACTACGTCCACGTAATGGAAAGTCATTGCATCCAAGTAAAAGAATTGCGTATTTTGAAGTCTGCTTTTTCAGTTTTTTAAACTATAATTGTTCAAACATACATAATATATGTACGTACATTAGACATTCATAGGTAGGTACATATAATAATAAATTAATAAATATTTGGGGACATTTCACACAACACCATCTAGCCCAAACTAAGCAAAGCTTGTACTATGGAACTAGATGGCTGATAGAATACATATATACTTTTTTTTTGTAAATATATTTATATGATACATAGAAAGACGCACAGAACAAACATCTATGCTCATCACACAAATGTTTGCCCAGGGGGGCAATTCAGTTATTTAAAACCGATCCGTATCTGAACCTTGTGCGAAGCATTTCCTCTCGGCTGCTATATATTTTTGATTTAGTAACGAGCGAAGGACGTGTTACGTTTTATCAAATGTGTCAATTGTATGACATAAAAGTGACTGAATCAAAAAAACTATGGCGGCCGACGGGAAACGCTCCACATATGGTTCGGCTATGGAGCGGTCTTGAATAACTGAATTGGTTCGATCCCCACCCAGGGGGATCGAACCTACAACCTACAGCTTAGCAGGTAGACATACTACCAACTGAGCCACAAGGCCTGTCGAATAATGAAATAACGTTTTCATCTGATCCAGTCTCCTGCATCTCTCATCTCTGTCAATGAATCAGCGTGATATAAATGTGATTTATTGAGATATGAACGTGTCGGCTGACGTCAGAGACGCGAATACACAATATTTTATAACGAGCCGTAAAGTTAGATAAACACTTTCGCGCTCCATACACATCGTTTCACTGAATGCGTGTATGTTGTTACGGATATCATATTCCCGAGTGAATGAAATAAATTTCAACCGACTTCAAAAAAGGAGGAGGTTATCAATTCGACTGTATTTTTTTAAAAGTGAAAACTTCTTTAGCGGCTTTGTGCATTTTTGGGATGGGTAAAAAATGTTAAACTCGCGTCAGATTGTCAGATCGTGAGACGGACAGTCAGAAACCTATTCTAATGTTCTGAATTTCATTCAGTTCATTATTGTATGTACAAGTTTGTCCTTCTAGCATGACGTCATTTCGTTGCGCCGAATGCTTATTTTCGACACATGCACGTAAGACTCGTTAGCTCAATAGGTTAGAGCACCAATATAAATTTCGATTTGTCTATCGGAGGGCGGAGGTTCAAATCCTTCACGAGTCAGTCTTTTTGCTATTACATTTTTTAGTTTTCACTTCTGCCGGCACTCCCGGAGTGCAACCTGTTGTTAATTTGTTTTAATTTGGTCTAGTTCTGATATGAATTTAATTACGTAAATGGGTAGGCGTTTAAGGGAGAGAGGGCGTAATCCGCGGTCTGGCCACTTTCTAGCCCAAAACATTTCCCTGGCCATTCAACGTGGTAATGCCGCCAGCCTAATGGGCACGTTTGGGCGGGGAGATACCTCGTCTTAGGTTTTAACGTCAAATTATTTGTTTTTATTTTATTTTTTAGTTATTAGTAATGTTATTAATTGAGTAAAATAAAATATATTACGTAAAACGTAATTCCAGATATGCGCGGTTTCAGTAAATGCGACGACGGTCCTGCCCTGTGCTGAACTTACTTGCGACTTTCTACTGCGCACGACAACGTCGCAGACTACGATGCTGTGCGACAAAAAGTCGCAAGTAGTGCGGGCGCAGCGTGTTGGACGCAACATGTCGCGGCAGACGGTTGGATCGTGTAATATTGGACTATCGGTGAGTCCACGGAGTTTATTGTAACTATTTATACGTCAAAGATTTGTCCATATATCACGTGAGGGTTTTTAAGGACGTTTTTAAACTTCTCCTTCCTCAGTTATGATATTTTTTATAAGCCTTCATATTGGGCTAATCGTTTTGTCAACATGTGTAGAGTTATTGAAATTCACTAGTGCGTGTGAGCCTTTACTTGTAGTATTCGTGTACATACGCATTGCGTAAGTGTGGGTGCCGAAGAACAAGACACGAATACAGTTAATGGCCGCGCGCAATGTGTTTTGCAACGACCAAAGTTTTTGAAGTCGTCTGTGAATATATCATACAACGATATACGTATATCGTATGTAATAATAATTACGTACGAATACGTGATACGTCATCATCATCATCATCTCAGCCATAAGAAATCCACTGCTGGACATAGGCCTCCCCCATGTATTTCCAAAAAGACCGATTGGAAGCGGCTTGCATCCAGCGTCTTCCCGCCACTTGTATGAGGTCATCTGTCCATCTCGTGGCTGGTCTTCCTACGCTGTGCTTGCCGGTACGTGGTCTCCACTCCAGAACCTTTCGGCCCCATACGTGATACGTATGTAATAATTATTGTGAATATCTTTCGACTCACCGGATCTAAAGTGTTAATGTTCATGTAGGTATTGCAATATATCAACGTTGATTTTGTTGTACTATTTCAAACATATAAAATTTCATAGCTTTCAAATTATATCCAATTTTTTCGCACATGTTGTAATTGAAAATAGAGGCATGCTAGCAGAGGTTCGATTTTTGAATCGCACTTGTATTTCTTGAATATTCATATACGAACTAGTTAGATTTTTGCATGACATGAATATGTACAAGTTTCTATGGATAAAATAGATATTTGAATGCCTAAGTGGAAACAATTAACTGCAGTTCATATAAATTTACACATGACATATACGAAAATGTATTTGTCATAATATCAAAATCAATATACCTAAAAAAGCAGTAGGTTGCTCTGGAAACGCGTTTACTGCATAAAAAAACTGGCAATTTGTTTAAAAATATTATTAGATTTTTTTTATATAGTTCGAAAACCACTCATATTCGTATGCAAATGCGTTTCCTTGCAATTTAAAATTGAGCCCCATAGTGCAGAAAATAGTGCAAGAAAAATGACGCAATGTGTAGCTAAAGCGTAGTGTAGCTATTAGCGATTCCATGGAACATTCTGGATGTGAAAATTGAGTTAGACGTGTTAGGACTGAGTAAATTATGAAAACTGTGAATAATTAGGAATGAGTAAATTTTGGTAAGTGCGAGTAAATATGTTTGTAAACTATGTGATGTCAAACAATAATTATGGTGTAGTTCTTTTTTATTGATACGATTTTTTATCTTAAGTTGATTTAGATTCTTAAAATTAATCTGTGAATTTGATAATTTAATATTACCTTTTGCTACTCTAAAACAAGGAGTAAATTGTAAAAGAACTATACTTTTTTTACACACAATAGCCGCCAAATCACCTGATGTTAAGTGATATTGCGGTCTACAATGGAGCATGCTTACCTGGAAGAAACCGATTCACTTGTACATTAAATACATCCAGATGGTATATTTATTTAGCAGTTCGTACGATAAATGTAGATTTTTTTCATTGAGTGTTTATACTACTGTCAACAGAGAAATCCTTTCTTAGATACCTACCTAAACTTCACATGAATTTTTATGTGCCTAAAACTATCGGTTTAGGCTGTACAGTCTAGTTCATTATCTGTCCTAGGTATGGTGGTCTAGAACACGTTCTCTGTCAGTCTATCATTCAGGACAAATATTAACTGATTAGGCTTTTTAACTAAATGCGGCAATTTTAATTTAGCTTTTGTGATATACTGCAGTTTTAGTATGGTGAAATTGTTTTATAATTAAATACAGGTTGATTAAGAGTGTGAGGTTTACAGTTAAAAGTTGTACTGAAAATTAATATTTTACAGTTAAAATATTAATTTTACTATTCTTTATAAATAATGTGCTCCTTTTGGCGAAATACACGTTGTAACTGTGGTTGGAAAGTCTTAATATTCCATAGAATCGCTCAACAATATATATGATCAGATCATAAGAAAAAAAGAAGTAGGGTACGATTATATAAATATAAATATTGGTGAACATTTCATACAACACCATAATAATAATCTAACCTTGCTGTCCCTTTATGTGTAATTATATCATTAAATTCGTTGCCTGTAAGTTAATGATACTGTAACATAAAGATTATCTGGTATTTTTTATCTTGCCAGAACGTGACAAAATTTCGAAAATAAACATCTATCTCTTTTTCACTCGAAAATTTTGTCACGGAGCGCATTTCGGCTTTCCCGTTAAATAAATATATCTGAAAAAAATGAAGCGACAGAATATAATATTAGTCTGTATAAATATATAAAATCAGTGTTAAATTATATCGTAGTTAGTTAATTGTGAAAAGGCACTAAAATTATTGTAAAATGTTACTGTTGAGCTTGAAAGTGTATATGATATACCTAGTTATAATATTATCTAGTTATTATTAACATAAACCATAATTATCGTGTTTAATATGAATATACATAAATATATTGTGTATGTCCATATAGTATAGCGATGTTTGTTATGTAAAAACCATAATTATCGTGTTTAATATGAATATACATAAATATATTGTGTATGTCCATATAGTATAGCGATGTTTGTTATGTAAAAACCATAATTATCGTGTTTAATATGAATATACATAAATATATTGTGTATGTACATATAGTATAGCGATGTTTGTTATGTAAAAACCATAATTATCGTGTTTAATATGAATATACATAAATATATCGTGTATGTCCATATAGTATAGTGATGTTTGTTTTGTAAAAAACAATTTTACTCACAGCTGTTTTGCACTAAATAGATTTTATGGGTTGAATTCGAAAAAACTAACGTTGGTCGTACTTAATCCTAGACCAATGTAAAGTCTTCTACATCATGTAATGCCTAGTTGTATCCATTGAGCATTGTACTTATGTACCAAAGGAGCTATCAGAAGTAAAATCATTGCCTCATTTTTCACACAAACAAAACAGCGTTACAACGCTGGAATAATAATTACATCGTTTATCTACAATTATACGATACGATTGATACTTGCAACGCGGAATTGCATCTATGGTGTGTTTTCTCGCCAGCAAAACGTCGAAAGCACTCACTTCACTTGTAAGCCACTGAGTGAGGTGCGGTGCTCTCGCCGCATTTGAATGTAACAAAGTAGCTATGAGTGGTGTCTGCTCTCATACGTAAGTACATACAGCTCAATGGTTCTATCATTGTCTGTTGCCATTTTATGAATTGAGAATGTGATGGCAACATTGCCATCTACAAACTTATCTAGGTCGGTGAGCAAAAATTGTACTAACGATATCATTTTATGTAACGCCCATTTTAAATTAATATGGAAACGTCCTTACCCATGTACAGACGTTCTAAATGTAAATATATATATATATATATCTAGTAGGCTAGTTGCTATATAGTAATATAGCTATATTAATAGTATCAGAGATTACTTACTCCTTAATAGATGATTATAATCTAACGGTAACAGTGCCTTGTGATAGTAGAAGTTATTCATTTAGACATATTACGTATCACGCATTGAATAATATCTAAGTGTGACGAGCGTAGTACACTACCACACATGGATTTGAACTGTTCATGTGTAAATTTCTGGGACTGTTAGAGGCAAGCGTGACGTTATCAAGTGAATGGCTTGCTTGTATCGTCAACTCTGTTTTATTAAAAAAAATGCTGAGTTTGAGTAAAGGCCCGGTCATTTGTCTACGGCACATCTGGAGTTGTAGAACGGTGTCGATGTCGATGTCGGAAAGCGGCGACGGCGTCATGTCGCGGCACCTGATACCGGATTTTTCATAGTCGCGCCGGCATCGATTTATGCTGCCAACACCACAATGGTGTTGGCAGCATAATACTCAGGTTATTCTCCAGGCCCTGATAATCGATCTAACGTACCGGTACTTGTCACTTGGTTAGAGAGTGGCTGCTATTTATTACTATCTCTCGATAAAAGTTTCGGCAATTTCTGACAGCCATTTAGTCCTGCATAGCGTATAGAAGGGTATATAATACACTGGCATAGCCCTCAAAATAAAACATTGAAGTATGAGCCCTTTATTTTTATTTAAGTAAGATAGATCTACGATTGACCACTCTAAATTTCGTTGAAATTTCATCAGAATTGTGATAAAATTCACCAACGCTCATAGGTTCTCAGTTGTTAGTAAAGTTTATTGTCAGAGTGAGTTAGCCTATAAGACTGCAAGAGTGAATATTCTATTATGCAAATTATGCATCGAAGAGAAGGCGTGCCGGTGGTCAAACTTAGACCTATTAGATATATAAAAAATCTTTTATTCTATACTGCTCTGTCTTAATGTGACCTGTGTAGTTTGCACTGTTTATTTTATATTCATATAACTAATGGTGCTACATATAATAAACATAAAATATAATTTTAATTTACTATATTTAAACGTGTATTATATATTGTATTACGAAGTGGCATCTGTTCAGCTTCTTTATCTAATTTATGTCTCAGAAGTCATACAGAACATAACCTAAATTAATAATATCACCATGGCAGATTTGCCCTATTAATTGCGCATTTAATGGTGGTTCCACATTGCGTGTTGTGCAAGTTTTTCATACAACGAAAACATTATACAGGTCGAATATTTGCAACGTTCTGTTCAATATATTTTTCCTTTTCTTCCAAATGTTTACGAACCAATGTCGCACTACATCAAGAACTTGTGCAACTTCGTATGTGGGATCACCATATTTTTTTTAGATATGGGGAAATGTTATACAAATATTACTTATTATTTTGTTGCATTGATCTTTATCACAAGATTCAGTCAAATAAATATTCTTTCTGTTATTTGAAATAGTCAAGTCTGGCCAAAATTTATGTAAATTGTATAAAAATTATCAAGTGTATAACAAATTAACTTTGTTTTTATTCCTATCTCCGTTGAATCTCCGACCTCATACCCTATAAAATTATGTTCGTTTTATTATATGTCTGTACTTTGTAACTCATTAGAACCCTGCAACTTGACGATAGATAGACCAATTAAGAAATGACAAAATAGAAAAAAATTGTGACTGTAAAGTCTGAGCTATTTGCTTATTTTAACCGACTTCCAAAAAGAAGGAGGTTATCAATTCGGTCTGTATGTTTTTTTTGTAAGTTTGTTCACCGATTACTCAGCCAATTATGCAATGATTTTTTATTTGCTGTCATTGCCTACTGAGTTGTTGGGACATTTTTTCAATACAACAGCTGAAACTGCTAACAGCTTTTTTTTTATATGGTTGGAATCATAAATGGCTTTTATCGTAATAACTTAGAATTTCAACGAAATTTCAAAAAGCAAATCATATTAACCTAGCTAATTATGATTCCAATCAGACAAGAAAAATCATCGAACAGGAATAATGTTTAGGGTTAGAAATAAGTTTCTTATTTTGTTAGACAAGTGAGCGGTGAACAACAACAATGTAATGAATACAATCTCTTGGGGTCATAAGAAAACAAATAGTGCTAGTGGCGCCACGGCTGTGACAACTAGGAACTATAATTTCTGTCGCAAGAAGCAATTTTGATTCAGAAATGTGGGAATACACAACACGTTTCTGAATTAAAATCGTTTCTGTTATCTAAACAGACGTCCGTTATTTTGATTTTGTTACATACAATATAAGGTCCATATTTATATGATTCTTTTTAATAGCCAAGTCCATATGGGAAGGTCTGATGAGTATACTTTCATGTCTATTTACTCCGATTCATAGAACTATTGATGTTTTAGTAACAATATAATAATATATACAGCTAGGTATAATATTGTTGTTTATGAATAAAATTTTAGAAATAAACATATTCATGTGTATAAACGAACAATATATTAATTTTAAGTTGCAAGTTAGTTTATGCTTTTATTTTGTTTTGTAAATTGTCCGTTGTTTTATTTATGCTAGTTGAGCTTTAATAAATAATATTTTATTACTCGTTTTATCTGTGTTTTAATTGAATATAAAATCCGGACGACATTTTTTGGTCCCACTTTTATGATAAGCACTTAATTAATCGATTGCAATCGATCGATAATAAGAATATAATTAATCGCTGTTGGCGATAAGACCGTCTTTTGTGCCATTCTCTTATGTGTATACTTTGTTGTTATTACTTTTGGGGTGGCAATAAAGTGTTATTGATTGATTGATTAATTCTCATGAATTGAAGACAGTCCGATTACAAATGTGCTCTATCGTGGACCGCTTTGTTGCTCAACATCGGGGAGATAGATCAAACGCAAGCCTGCCGATGCTAAGACCAATATTTTTTTCGCTGCGCGTTGAATAGGGTCTCTTAGAGAGTCGTTTATATTTTACCATACCGGGTATTAGCCTCGCGCGATTGGTGCATTTGCTATTATCAAGAATCCTTAAACAAAAGAAAGAGGGTATACTAATAGCGATATTATATCACTTAGGGCATCGATATAACCTTTTTCTTAAGAGAAGAAAAATATTTTCTACCCATTTGAGTTGAAAATAGTTAATATATTATAATACTATTAATATATTAATCAAATTCGATGTTTTTTTTTTGTCTGATTTAAATCGTATAATTATCTCTTTTCCTAAAGGAATAAACCGTAAACGGTTTGGTTTTTACAAATTTCGTCAAAATATATTTGTATTACGCCAGAAGCATGGAACAGAAGCGTGGTGGCGCTGTTCTTCAAAAAAGGAGACAACACTTTGCTGAAGAACTACAGACCCATCTCGCTTCTGAGCCATGTCTATAAGCTGTTTTCAAGGGTCATCACGAATCGTCTTGAACGCAGGTTTGATGACTTCCAGCCTCCCGAACAAGCCGGTTTCCGAAAAGGCTATAGTACCATAGACCACATCCATACGCTGCGGCAAGTGATACAGAAGACCGAAGAGTATAACTTGCCCCTTTGCTTAGCGTTTGTGGACTATGAGAAAGCCTTTGATTCGATCGAGACCTGGGCGGTGCTTGAGGCTCTCCAGCGATGCCGTATTGACTATCGGTATGTCGAAGTGCTGAAGTGCTTGTACAACAACGCCACCATGTCAGTCCGAGTACAAGACCAGAACTCAGAGGCAATTTCATTGAAAAGAGGCGTGAGGCAGGGAGACGTTGTCTCTCCGAAACTGTTTACCGCCGGTTTGGAAGATGCCTATAAGCTTCTGGAATGGAAAGGGCTCGGCATTAATATTAACGGCGAGTACATCACTCACCTTCGGTTTGCCGACGATATAGTAGTCATGGCAAAGTCGATGGAAGAGCTCAGTACGATGCTCGAAGACCTCAATAGGGTTTCCCAACGGGTGGGCCTCAAAATGAACATGGACAAAACGAAGGTTATGTCGAACGCCCATGTAGTGCCCACCCCAATATCTGTGGGGAACTTCACTCTTGAAGTTGTTGACGAATACGTCTACTTAGGACAGACGGTCCGATTAGGCAGGTCCAACTTTACGAGGGAGGTCAATCGTCGTATCCAACTCGGCTGGGCAGCGTTCGGGAAACTTAAAAGCGTCTTCTCGTCCAATATTCCCCAGTCCCTCAAGTCGAAAGTTTACAACCAGTGTGTGTTACCAGTGATGACATACGGCACTGAAACGTGGTCCCTAACTATGGGCCTTATAAGGAAGCTCAAGGTCACGCAACGAGCTATGGAGAGGGCTATGCTCGGAGTCTCTCTACGAGATCGAATCAGAAATGAAGAGATACGTAGACGTACAAAAGTCTTCGATATAGCACAGCGGATTAGCAAGTTGAAGTGGCAGTGGGCAGGGCACATAGCACGCAGAACTGATGGCCGATGGGGCCGAAAGGTTCTCGAGTGGAGACCACGTACCGGCAAGCGCAGCGTAGGAAGACCAGCCACGAGATGGACAGACGACCTCATACAAGTGGCGGGAAGACGCTGGATGCAAGCCGCTTCCAATCGGTCTTTTTGGAAATCCATGGGGGAGGCCTATGTCCAACAGTGGACTTCTTATGGCTGAGATGATGATATTTGTGCTATAAGAAGTGGCCTTTTGGACATTCCTGTGGGAGCAGCAGCGAAAAACGTGAGTCCTTTCATGTGCCTTCCTCACTTCTAGATCTTTTGCCATTATATTAGGTTCTAAATTCAAAATACCTACGATATCAGCGCGCATACAAAATCTGTTCAGCCGTTTTTTGTCAGGGTTTTCAAGTTTTCTAAATTTGTAATATATGATACTTATGTTGTTACTTTGTGTGACTTGTGGACCCGGCTATATTTGGGTATATTACGAACCTAATGTGACCACCAAGATTTAGATAGGTAGGTACTTAAATTGTAAGCTCTGTCGTAGGGCGATTCGGAAAAAGAAACCACAAAATCAATAGTAAAAAATTTATTGTAAATAAAAATATATTGTACCCGATTTAACATAAAATATAATTCGTTTGGAACCTTAAAACTATTATTTACACATTTATTTACAGTCATTATGTTAGAACACAAAATGTGATTAAGATGGCGATATATTTTACAGGTAAGTTTGTACCTCTCACGCTGACGTTCGGCGCATAGGTATTGGCGCTGACCGCTCAGGGGCGTACTACAAGGGATCAAGCAGTTTTATTTCAATATTACTTTGACTTTTGTCTCGCTCTGTCTACAGATGAGACAAACAAAATTCCAAGTAATGTTGAAACTACATTACTGTAAAGATTGTTGTAATTCCTCGCCTGAAAATTTCAATCCTAGTAGTGTGGTGTTTTTTAGATCGACGACGATCATGCTAGGTCACAACTTCGTTGATCAATTGGTGGTCAATTGTACAAAATATGTAGATATATTGTATAAAAAGTAAGTACAGTACTTAAAATAATGTTGGATTGCATGTAGGTAGGTATTACAAGTGTAGCCACATATGAAGGTAAACACAATCTAAAAAAATCACACATCTGTGAGTATAAAGGGACAAAACAAAACACATATCTACGTTAAAGCGGTAGCGCGCGGAGGGTGCAACAGCTATCTCGCTTCCGCGGATACCTTTTTCAGTTATCTACCTATATAATTAACGGGGAGTTATTCCAGTTCTTTAAAAGCGCCATTTGTCACCGAAATTGATCATAATTGTATCTCACACTAGAAATTATGGCGGTTATGATACAGGCGAAGCTCAGCATGAGCATATTCAGTGTTTTTTCTTTAAATCAACATCGTTTATTAAGTAATAAGAAACTATCAGTGATAATATTTTTTAATGTGTCTGGGTTATGGTATATATTATTATTTTGTTTTTAATTATAAGATAAAATGGGGAAAAATATAATATCGAGCAAAGTTCAATGCATGTGTTTTGAACCACGGAAATTCATGTGCTTGAAACTAAGAAAAATCTAACCTATCTGTCGCACATTGCTTTTAATTGTTGTATTCTTTTTGTAATGAAATTTGTTGAAAAAGAGGCAATTCTGGGATAACCTCCGTTAATTAATATAATTTTTGTAAATATAACTTTATATAATCAATCAAAAAAGATCGCGTGCAAGTGAGACGGTTGCAGTAGGTAATCAGCTCAGGGTCTAACTAAAATAAGGTCATTAAAATGGGCATTACAATTATCACAACTTATATAATTACAATGAACTTATTGTAATTAGACGATGTAATAAAGATGAAATTTGTAAAAATAAAATTATCACAATCTGTTTATAATATATAGTCGCATAAACACTTGACGGCCTTACCGAAAAACATTACTTAATTTTAAGCAATACTTAACATATTTTGTCAACTTCTGGCTGACACGTAATTACACTTGCGGAAAGAAGACAGAATTTAAGACGTTAATTAAAGTTAAGTAACGTTTCCCGGTAAGGCCCTAGGGGCCTTTATAGGGGCTTTATGTTAAGCATTGTTTAAAGTTAAGTATCGTTTTTCGGTAAGGCAGTAAGTATAATAAATTGTCTGTTACCACCATTCAAAACTGAATAACTATTTGTATATGTATAATTTGTAACAAACAGTAGTATATTTTGTATTCAGCAGAAGATTTTAATTACGATTAGGTAAGTAGGTACATTATAATAGGTGGGTACAAATTGTTCCTTAAAATAACTATCAAATAAGTACTTTATATACACGATAAAAACTTTTAACTATGCCGTGTTGCACCCCTGTTTCCTTTATTCGTTCATATTTATACCTAAACCTCATTATCTAACTCCTAAGTGGGCGCTTCCTCAATTTGGTCGAGTATTTTACTATTTTCTTGATTCCGGTTTAAGAGAAAATCCAAATCGTTGGATATTTTGTTTAGCATTCGATCCGTTTCGGGCGAATCGTAAGCCTTATTCCACTCTCTGTTCACTTGATCTATGTCCGATTTTTTATCGTCTTTCACTTCAATGGACGGTAGAGAAGTCGAAGTGAATTCCGACTTACTTTTTTTCAAGCAACTTTTTATTGGTGGGGAGGGT
This sequence comes from Lycia hirtaria, assembly GCA_947563715.1. NCBI lineage: Eukaryota > Metazoa > Arthropoda > Insecta > Lepidoptera > Geometridae > Lycia > Lycia hirtaria. The sequence goes on from OX387385.1 coordinate 12,069,845, forward strand.
ATTCGAGAAACGTCTGGGTTTGATTGGACGCAAATGGAGCAGTTTTCTTTACTGGTGTCGAATCGATGTTTCTCGTTGTACGGCTCGAAGTCGACCGAACAAGTGAGGAGGGGTGCTGGGGATTCTCTAGGGGGAGTTCGGGGGGTGTTTAAGACGCCTAGCTCGAGACAGACGCGGGCCATGTATTCTGGCTGGAGGGGGGTGTGGGGGATGAGGTCGCAGACTGCGCGGGTGGTGGCTAGATGGCGCTCGTAGCGGTGCGGACTCAGGATTGAGTCTTTATATTCTACGCAGCGGACGATGTCGGCGCGACAGTCGGGGTTGGACTGTCTCCTAGAAATAAAGTAAATCAGTTAATTACGATTCCGATCCGAATCAAGTGGAAAGCTTTTACATATCAATACAACAAAGTTTATGTATAAACGAAAAAACCCATGCATTAGGGAGCCGGTATTAGGGAGGTACCTACAGCTTAGGGTTGGTAGCCGTGGAAAGCTTTTACATATCAATACAACAAAGTTTATGTATAAACGAAAAACCCCATGCATTAGGGAGCCGGTATTAGGGAGGTACCAGCTTAGGGTTGGTAGCCTTACATTAAGTACAATATCTTCTTGTAGGTCATAATTTCGTACGTAGCTTATTACCATCCTCCTTAAATGAGATTATATTGTTATACATACAGATATGTTTCTTAGTTTGGTACGGAACGTCAAATATGGAAAACCATTCACCTATTTAATCTAGCAGGACTCTCAAGTCCTGGCGCTCTCCAGTATGACGTCATTGGCGACACTGGTGATGACGATATTTCGACGCCGACGCCCCCTCTACTCTCCACTTCACCTCCTTGTTTTATGTACACTGAAAAAAAATAGTTTTTAACGGGTTTTTTTTTTTTTTTTTTTTTTAGGATAAGCAAAGCTGACGGCTCGCCTGATGGTAAGCGATAACCGTCGCCTATGGACAACTGCAACATCACTGACATTACTGTTGCTTTGCTAACCCGGAAAGGTGCTTGTAGATACCCTTTTTAAAACGCTCTTTGTTGAAGTTTGTTGTTGGTTTATCCTAGTTCCAAGCAACGTTTATTACCGCAATTAATTTAATAATAAATTTGCGGTTAAGCGGCTTAAATTATACAATTCATACGGTTACATTCCCATCACAGAGAATGTATTGTGTTTTGAACCGCCGGAATAACTAAAACAAAGATGTATTTGTAACATATTTTTTTATAGACTTTTTATTCAGAAATCAGAAATCAGAATATTGAATAAAATAAAATAATAATATTATTCAATAATATTGAATAATATTCACACACAACTGTCAGTGAATTATTATGCTAGGTGGTATTGCAATATTTAGCTTACAGTTTACCCACATCGGGCATTCAATATTCAATAATATGTACGAGTATATAATAAATACATATAACAACATGCTTGATTTGATTATTGTTTTTTGACTGTATACATTTAAATGAAAAAGAGGCAATTCTGGGATAATGTCCCGTTAACCTGTTCATTTTCTTGTGATCACCTGGTTAGTATATTTTTCTATAAAAGAGGGAGAGTTTTCTAAACTTTTCAATCTCTTCGGCAGATTTGGGTTGAGTCGTGTTATATATTAAGGGCCTTACCGAAAAACGTTACTTAAGTTTAACCAACCTCTTAAGTTCTCCGTCTTCTTTCCGCAAGTGTCATTACGTGGCAGCCAGAACTTGACGAAATATGTTAAGCGTTGCTTAAAGTTAAGTAACTTTTTAGGTAAGGCAGTAAGTGATAGATATAGATAAAAATATTCAATCCCCATGATGGCATAACTTCCCTCAATCTCATCTACTTATAGCTAATAAAACAGATCGGTAACTCACAGCTTAACGAAGTGTCTCCATTAGGAGAGTCCTGCCACTCCTTGTTGGAAGGTAGAGACAGCACCCTCCTCGCAGACCGGAGACATTCCTCGTCGCGGATAACGTAACACACTATCATGGCGATGCCCTGGAATTCAAACACGGAAAATCATTCCCGTTGTCCTCCACTCTGCTATGTTATTATTATCTACAGTAAAGACAGAGGCTGTATTCTGAACCTGGCTCAATGGGATATGAAAGGCCTATTTCCAGCAGTGAACTATATAAAGTGGATTGATGAAGATGTTGCAGTGTTTTTAGAGGAAAATGGAATATTTTTATCACTAGGTTCTAGGCTTAGTGGAAAATGGAATATTTCTATAATTATTACTATAAGATCATAGGGAATATGTAGAACGTATTACGTTGGCGAGTGCGGCCGCGGAGAGCGCCGCGACGTGCGCCAGCTGGCGTTCGCCTGGCTGCGCGTACGCCACGCCCGCTGCCTGCGCACCCGACGTCGTCACCAGGAGTATCAGCGTGTGACGCACCACGCGACCTCTGGCAATGGCATGCGAATATCAATGCGTTAGTTAAGTTAGGGTACACTCATAATTACGTTGTTTTGATACCACTACGACGAAACGAGGTGGAAACTAGGTGATATAAAAATCCGTTTCAAGGACTGATATTTTTACGTTGTCCAAAAACATAATAATAATATACATGCCATAGAGGCCTACGACAATATGAGATCTCAATATTATCCATCTCCCGGAGTTGTTTAGTAAGAAATAGTCTGTGCAATAACAATGTTTGTACCAACCTGTCCTTCAAATAATTTCTCCTCTCGATGGGCACTTTATGTGTGATGGTGCGCAACCTCAGAGCCGCACAGAGCGCCAGCGCGAGACACAGCATCGTGAGCAGGGCGCAGCCCCCCGCGCATACGGCCGCCGCCGCAGCACCCAGCTGCAGTGGCGCTCCGCCCCACAGCCGGGCTGTTAGCCAGGCCAGCGTGCATACCCCTGGAACGATAATATAAACAATTTTATTCACAAACATGGTAGATAGATTTATGTTTAATTCAATACTTGACACTGGTAAATCGCTAATCGTGTGGGACCAATACTAAAAGAAGAAAGATATACATTGTAGTATACCTGCAAGGAGGCCAACAGAGGGCGCCTTCTGCGCGCGTCCCGCCAGCTCCGCTTGCAGCAGCAGCGGCTGCGCACACAGCGCCGCGCACCCGGCGCACCAGCACGCGGCGCATACCCAGCCCAGCGTGCCGGGGCATGCCTCCTCCTGTCCACAGAGCGGCCATTAATATTATATAGACGACATTTGACTCTAACAAAAATGATCACTTCAAATCTTCATATTTCGCAAACGGATCCCTAAACTGAAAAATGGATTTCGAAAATCCCCAATATTTTTTTGATTTAACTATCCAACGATTATTTTGTTCATCAGTCGGAATAAATAAAAAAAAAATATCTGATTCATCCTCACTTTACGTGTACGGGAGGTACCTACCCAAAATATTATTTTACGACTCTTATTTTACATGCATATCTATGCCAAATTACAACGTTGTAGTACTAATAGTCTTTGAGACAGACAGACGGACATGGCGAAACGATAAGGGTTCCTTGTTTACCACGGTACCCTAAAAGAAACAGAAAAAATGGCGACGGAAAAGAGTACCTAAACATAAAAGAAAGAGATATTTTTAAATATCTATATGTTATAACAATGCTATAAGAAAACAAACCTGTCTAGTGTCACACTCCAAAAGAGCCAACATAGCAGCGGAATGTGTCCCAGCAGTTGCAGCTTTCAACAGAATAGGCAGCCTCGCTTTCCTCCCCGGCACCAGGGCAAAGAGTTGCAGTGCTGCTGCAGCTAAACACATGGCGCCTCCCAGGCTGGCGGTTATCTTTACTATGCCACGGAGATCCTTCTCAGCGTCTGTCTATAAGATATTATCAAAACATATATGAATAAAGTTACATGGGTTATTAAGGTCAATGTTAGAACGCAGAAAGAGTCGCGTTCCTGGGTTCTACTACTTGTAGTAGCATAAATGCCTGTATGGTGATCTTTTTTAAATGTAGAAATAGGTTTGCGCTTGAACGTCAACTCGCCTGGTGTTAGGCGACGAGGTGGTCTACGATGGAGCGTGCTTATCTAAAAGAAACCAATTCACTCGCGATTTATTGACACCCAGATTATATCTATCGGGATAGATCCAATCAGGAAGCGTATTCCACAATCTAGCAGTCCGCACGATGAAAGTGGAATTGAAGCATTTACAAGAATACGGATACCAAAGAAATGATCATCCAGAATATGGAAACTAACCATATAATAATACTGCGGCAAGGGGCTCGAGCTGCGAACACTTGGAAAACGAAATCCATAGCGAAGTGCACAATAAAGAAGAGCAATAAATACAAATAAATTTTACGTTATATCAACAAATATAAGCATCGCTTTTGTCACAAGCCAGTTCCAACTCAGCGTAATGTTAGTTGAAGTAAACTAACACTGGTCACCGATAGGTGACATCACCCATGCGTGCTCCTAAAACGGACTTAAATAATTATGAAAATAATATATATATATATATATAATTATACATAACGGAAATAAATAGGGCGAAGTAACTTTATTAGTTAAGTAATATTTTACTAACAAGTGGTTCAAGTATAGAATACGAAGGAAATACCAAGGGACTACATAGAATGATTAACACAAAACTTGTTCTGTAGGAACTCTCACCGCTTAACTTTTACTTCGGTGACTTTTCACATAAGGAAAATGCAAAACTCCTCGGGGAAAATGTAGAAACGGGCCAAGCAAGCAACGGGAAAATGTCCGCTCTCATAATTTATGATTTTCGTTTATAATAGATTGATGTTGGACTCGGTTAGCATAGGACCGACGCTGACGCTATATTAAAAGATCGTCAGGAAAGGTTGACGATGATGCATTGGCCTAATATGTACTACGTAATTAGCTCGATTCGATGATGCCGAATTGCCTAATAATAAATGATGTTAACGAATATTGTGTATCATTCAATCTGAATTCATACAATAAATGCAGTAATTTGCAGCAATCTGTGGATTACTCGCTTGGTATTACATACATAGTAGGTAGATACATAGAATTGGGTTGTGTATGAAATAGCATATCGGGCAAAATGGCTTCCACGTATTTGCTGGCATATACGCACTTTTTTGAAGAGAATTGTGGGCTGAAAGCATTAGTGCAATACTTACTGTCTTATTGCGTGATCGCGCACAACATTTGGTTAATTTGTAGTTTGTAAATTATATTGTCAATTTAATACAACGAAAATAGGTCATATTATAGACAAGCCTTATCTAGGGTTTTAGACGATTTTATAACAAATTGTATTACTTTATATATAAATAAATAAATAAAAACTTCTTAGAAAATTTGTCTGCAGCAAGCAGTGACTGATACTAATGCTCGATATAGTATACGTGACCACAGATTTGTGTTTTTGCTGTGGAAAATATGTGGTTTTAGCAGTATGAGTACATATGTCATACAACTGAAGAATGAGGTTCAACATCTATAAAATTTAGAAACATTTGTACAAAACGGTCAGCGAACATTTTGACCAAAGGGTGCGTATGTCCCAGCAAAGTCGTGGCGGCTTTTTGCCCGATTTGCTATTCCATGAAAAAGGCATATGTATCTCTATATGCTATGAACTTTACGATTAAAGTTAAATAAATAAAAACCTACCTTTTTCACTTAATTCAAATCTTCAAATCTTAATTCAAACTCGTACCTTTTGGGATATCCTAAAGGTAATCTACGTAATTTGTCGATTGTTATCCTGTACACGTGGACTGTGGAGCCGCGAGTATTATTTTCCAAAAAGGCAACAGTTATCATTAGTCACTTTTCTGCCTTAAAACTCAAGATAATGACGAGTACTCACAAGAGTAGACCTTGCAATAGTGAAGAGTGCGAAGGTGCCGAGACCGCGGCACCGGCACGCCACGTGTGTGGGCTCCGTGACCCGCACTTCGCACGCCTTCGTGCTCCACGCGCGGGGCTCGGACGACGTGCGAACACCGCACGCTAGCTTGGAAACTGGAAACACGTGAAAACAGTTTAATGTTGTGCTCAAACCGCGCAGCTGTCTCTCTTGCGCAACACAACATTTTTAAACATATAAAACCAGTGAAGGAGAAGTGTTTGAAAAGAAGTTTTTCTTCGACATATTTCAACTTGCCTGAAATAGGAGTTCCAAAATATTATGTGTTTTATTCCGAACTCCATCGCCAATATAAATGATATCTTAATAAAACTTTTTTAGATATTTTCCCTTTCTAAATAACAAATATGTCGTCCACTTTTCTAATATCTCCTTTATTAACTACAACAAAACAATATACAGACTCAACTAACTAAACTACTACACAAAAAGCATACCACAGACCGATAAAGGCCTAAAGACAATCCAAAATATGCTCAAGCCCACTACCAGATGGCAGCGTACCCAGCATACTGCCCGCATTGCCACGTTGAATGGCAATGCTTTTGCGCTGGGCCAGATGATGATCCCCAATTAGTGACTCTGTAACTTACCAACAGCACTATAATTTTTGACATGCGTGAAGACTAGCTTGACGATATGCTGCAGCGAGGGGTCCACTCCTGGGCCGCTGACTGACAGCTGGACCTGCTGCGATGAGATCAGATACTCCATCTCACGGCCGTTCCTAGAAGACGTCACGCTACAAGAATGGGATAAGTACAGTCAAATTATAAAGACTAACATAAATAAACGCAGACAGAAAATAATTTGAAATTGTGAAACTAATTAACGATTTTTTCTGGTGGTAACTAACATAAAATAAGTGGGTATAGAAGTAAAACTTTAACTGTGAACTGAATATAAAATTATTTTGATAGGCAATATTTAATCAAATAAAAAAAAACAAAGAACTAATAGAATAAAATATTCTGAAAAAAATCTTTGACTACTTAATAAACATTTATTATTTCAGTATTCAGTATATTTCAAGATTAGAATGTTTTAATTACTTCTAGATGCATTCATTACTTGGTCACACGGCCATTGTTTCTTAAAAATATTTTAATCTGACATATCTCTAACATTTTTACTGCTAATGTTTGACCAAAAACATATTTATCAGACTTACTTAAACTCAATAGACCGTCTCAAAGACGGCAATCTCACAGCCAAATTGTGATACAGCACTGCTACTGTCGAAGCGTTCCCCGTTTTGGCAAGCAGTTCTACGCCAGCTGAAGCCAGTACCCACTCTTCCAGGCCATTGTGGGACGCCTGTAGGTCGAAGTGAGCTTCCTCATCTCGCACCGGCTTGGTTTTTATCGTAAATTCGTGGTAACGCTCATTGAGGTTATCCTTCATGCCACCTGTATCGACTAAGGCGTTTTGGAGCTCGTACACTTTCTGAAAAATAAAATGATACCACAATGTAATAAAAGCCAGGCAAACATTTAAGAAGTATTTCAGAATTCTCGCAAATAAGCGTTGAAAACCAAGTCATAGAAAGTCAGCTAAAACTTCAATTCATTGAGAAATTATACGCTATAAACTGTATTTACAAGATAGAAATAACAGTTCTCTTTTTAGGTTTGATGCTTCATTTTCCAAAGCGAGTTGGACGGTAATAAAATGCAGATTATTGGTGCTACGGCCGCTAAATACTTTTATAGTAGGTGAAAAATTCCCAAAAATATTATGGCTCTCTTGAAATGTAAAGTTTTAAAGTCGTTACAGTGGTTAATTTTAGCGTTGTCTTACTATGTAAACTAACTTGGTAACACATCTATATATATAAATCAATTGCTGTTCGTTTGTCTCGCTAAAACTCGAGAACAGCTGGGCCGATTTAGCTGATTTTGGTTTTGAAATGTTTGTCGTAGTCCAGGGAAGGCTTAAACGCTGAGAAAATATATTCGGGTGATCCACTCATTGATAGGTGATACGAAGGACGCCAGATCATCTTGTTTTAAATAAAAACTACGGGTCACTCACGTCTGTTTTGAGCCGAAAAATCAGACTATAGTTTTAACGCATTCGCCGGTCTTTTTCAAAGGAGCAGCGGAAACGTCACTCCCGGCGACGATAGCCGGATTTTTCGGCTCAAAACAGACGTGAGTGACCCGTAGTTTGTTAATCGGTCGCTCAGTATAAAGAATTTTATCGATTTATATAATATACACAAAAAAAACTGTTATGCAGAATCAGGCGAAAAAATTAAAACAATACAAACTTACCTCTTCATCCAAAAAAGCATCAGGATGCTTCAGCAATGTGTCGTAAATTTTTAACAGATGCTCCGCACTGGCTAGACGATCCTTGGGCTGTCCAGCTGATGACAGCAGATAATGCAGCATCTCCCTTGAGTGGTAGAGAGGTAGGGTTCCTTCGCCAGGGTGTGATGGCAGGGAGCGTAACACCGCTCCGTATTGATGAGCTACGCTGGAGACGTTACCCCAAGAGTAGCCGTAGGAGATTTTCGCGAACTGGAATTATTGGATAGATGAGTAGTTAGTATATACATATAAATATAAGATTTACAAGTATAAGTTTAGAAAACTCAAAACCCCCCGCCAAAAAAACGGCTGAACCAATTTTGATAAAACGTAGCTAAGAACACTCGACAAAAATCCTCTTCACTGCTAGTTCAAGTTTATTATCAGGATTTGAATCCATGCCCCTGCACTAGATAGCTATATACTTGCACTATATACTTGCTTGGGTCAGAGACAGAGAAAATATGTGCTCGCTTTAATGAAAACCAAACACAGAGTTTCTTTTATTTGAAATATTTACTACTACATAATTAAGTTAATCGAGTAATTGTTCCATAGACTCGTAATATTTTCTAAAATCAAACACAGTAAATAAGGTATGGTAGGTACCTGTTCATAAATATCCTTCAGAGAGTCGGCAACGCATCCAGAAAAGTCTGGAAGCATCCATTTAACACCATGCTGTCCAGTTTTCGGCTCGCAAAACCTAAAACATCGGCCTCGTTAAAAGTTTACAAAAGCTTCCATTGAAGATGAGTCAGATATATAGTGGATCATTAAAACTTGAAGCACGCATAGTCAATTGTATCAGCATTTCAAGCGCAGTTTAGTTTTGTACATATTTTACGGGTTATATAAAACTGCGTCCTAATGATCCTTCCAAAACAGCGCTGACACAGTTGTAAAGTTGAAACTTTGTGGAGTGTTTTGTAGAACTTTTTGCAATTTTAGAACAAAAACAGTGAAATAAGTCTGGTCGAATTACTAAGGCCACATACAGAGTATGACTAGTGCGGTGTCAAGAGAGTCAGCAAATGTACAATATTCCAGGAATAGGTACATACAGCATAACGCAGATTATCCTCCATCTGGACAATCGAGAAAGAGAAACACCTGAGTATTTGAGAACCCTTTCTGGTTGTCTGAATAATATCTTTATTTAAATTATACACAACGATTTGTACCAACGCTTGTTTTACATCATTGAATAGATAAAAATAGCGGCGAGATAAAAACAATTAGGTTGTCCTTCAAAAACAAACTTGATAGTCCTGCCAGCTCATTGGACGACTTTGTATGTTTTTCTATACACTGATGGTTAAGACTGACTAGAAAGAATAGCGTGCTAGTGTAAACGTGTAGTGTAGAAATTATAGTTCTGGTAAATAACGACAAAAAATGGGTCATTAATGAGATATAGGACCATGACGCAGTAATTTTACTGTTTACCCAGTCGTGCTTACCTCGTAGTCTCTCCAGTGTGTCCCGGAGGGCAAGAGGCCGACGCGTATGCCCCGGGCGCAGTCTTTGGCCACCGAAGTCCGTGAGAGGCGTCAGAATCACAAGCCACGTCGTTGGCACTTAGGGCCCACATTGTCACGCCCTTGGCGTTAGTACCGGCTACAGACGATACTTGGCAACGGAACTCGCCCGATTTCTGGAAGATGGAAATAATGCCGTCATGAATGTCGTCGGATTGTGTATGAGTATTGACGCCAACCGGCAATGGTACGAATGATACTCCTTTGAAAAATATATTTTATGTACCTATACTTAAATTTTTGGATGTATCAATCCCTGTTTTAAGGTGCCAAGCTCATCTTTCCGTCTCAATATAGGCTGTTTTTCTACCAGGAATATTGATCAATTTCGTTTATCTTATAATAAAGTTTGATAATATATATCTACTAACTAGTTACAATAAAAAAAACTTAAATCTAACTTATATATCTAGTGTGTTCTTCGAGGTCTTCAAGCTGGTACTCTTGTCGCCACAAGACAAAATACAATACAAAAAACACAATTACCTGTACATTATACAGTTTCAATACACTTCCAGCTGGGAAGAGGTCTTCCCATACTTCTCTTCCAGGCGCTAGTGGAAGCAGGGTCCTCTCTCGGGCCCAGCTGAAGCCCAAGACGCCGTGCACCCGGCCTGCACCAGCCAGGCAGGTGATACTAACGTTATCACCCTGAAATTTGTTACATTTCGAGTGACAATAACAAAAAAAAAAAATTGAAGAGTACACAAGATTTGTTCTCGTTTAAAGAGAGAAGAGAGAGAATAGTGAAATGGGTAATTTAAAAATATTGCGGTGTTCGAATATCACGTTTACAAATTATTATTAAGCTTTAAAGAGATAATTTGTCAAGTAAACCACATAGGCTAAAGAAAGTAATATAAAAACATATATTTAGTTATAGATCTATTTGCATTAAAGTAACATTAGCCTTCTTCTTGAGTAGTTGGGTAACAACCAAGGAGGACAGAGGCCTACATGCGTCTTAAAAAATCTTACACTTGTTCTAGCCACTCGGCTTATACGAACAACATACATTACCGTCAGGGCCAGAGCTTTAATGATACCTTGTGTGGGTATGAATCATTCATAATGGTGCAGGGTAGCTCCCTTACGAACCGCTAATTATGTACAGTTTGTTGCTTCACAAACAAGTTTATAGAGTAAAGTAAGCAGAATATCTAATAGTACAAAATACACATTCCACAAACACAAATAAATAGAGATTTGAGCTATGACGCAATATAGCGCACGTCAGCTTGAACAGGCGCTATTAGAAGCTACTTAGTCTCGAGCACCGCCGTAAAGTAGCATGTCTGTCTATTTTCTACAGGATTCATTTCGGGGAATGTGCGCAAGAGCTCCACGACCTAATTCCACCCTCCCCATTTCACTACAGCTAGCAGAAGGTCGGCGAATTACTACCCATTTCTTGTTGAAATGCCAAAAATCCGTACTCAGCGATATCGATCCACATTCCTGTTGCGTACTGCACAAGAATGGAATTCGTTGCCGCCATCTCTGTTTCCTGAGACCTACAATCTTGGAATTTTCAAGGTTAGAGTGAATAGATATCTTCTAGATCGACGAACTCCATCCTCGGCCACACCGTCGCTTAACATCAGGCGAGTTGGTGGTCAGGTGGTCAATCGTAGATCTATCTTCTATAAAAATAAAAAATAAAACTACTTTTTATAACTAAACCATAATTATGAATTGGATAGCGAGTCCGATTGGAACCTTTAAAGTTCACTCTCAGTTCATTCACGTTCGTTCGTTTTCTTATGTAGTGTGATAGTTTCACTTTGCTGGTTGAAATTTGAAAACCTACTGATCTTAATTTTACTTCATATATTCAAAAGTTTAGTTTGGTAACAAGTTTTTTTAGGTTTTCATGATTGTTGTTGTTGTGTCGATTGTTGTTGTTGTTTGTTTGTTGCTATGTAAAATATACGTGATAAATCCGTTAAAAGTTGTTTAGTTGAACGTTTTGTTTGACAGGTGTATGTAACCTTACCTTATTGACAGTGAGTGTAGAGGGTACCAGCCTAATGTCAGGTGGTTTTAGCACAGCTAGCCTCAGAGCCCTGCACCGCCGCCTGCCTCCGTCGTCAGCAGTACACGACCACTTGCCGCCGTCTGGTGCCTTGGCCTCTGACACTCCGAGCACAGACATCCGTCGGCCGAGGGCATCTTCAGACACGGTGCGAGTCCAAATGTCTCTGTAATTAAGGGATATGGCACATCTAGAAAATGATACTTTATATTCAGAGCTTAGAACGAATAGAGCTGCATGTACTCTCACTGGTACAGATATAGAGGAGATATACAAAGTTATAAATTGTTTGTACCTACGTACTTACGTCAAATCGGTACATAAAAAATCTCGACAATATTACATAATGTACTAAAGAAAAAATATTTTGATTTAAATATGGTTTAACGCAGAATTTTTTTTTTGGAAAAAAACTGTTTGGAAAGAAAACTATCGTGGCTCCTGGGCTTTACTCTGAAGTCGACCCTTAACTTTGGCTCCTTTATTGAGTCAAAGGCTGCCAAAAAGCCGGATATCCTTACGAAGGTGTATCCAGAACATCACGCTGGAACGGTTGATACACGTCTTTCCGGATAGATATAATCTGGGTGTTTTAAAATCGCGAGTGAATAGGTTTCTTCTAGGCAAACGCGTTCCACAGTAGACTGCAACAGTCGCTTAACATCAGGCGAGTTAGCGTCAACCGCAAGCCTGTTTTAGAATAAACAAAAATGGAAATTTACGTCTCAATTGTGTTGCTTGTCGGATAAAATAATGAAATAAGGACAGCCAGCGCCCTCAATCCCACATTATTTTATTATTATATATATATATATATTTTTTATTATATTTATGTTACATACATATATATCTGTATATATTTTATATTGTTAAGTATTTATATATTTTATGTTTTGTATAAGTATCTATGACACAATTATGTTATTTAATATGTACTGTACACCACAACCTCCTTCTCAAATTGCCTGTTTCCTATACATCCTAAGGTTGCCTGGAAGAAATCGCTCTATGCGATAAGATCGCCGTTGTATTTTCAACTCCGATTATTATCTATATTTAAATTACTCTGTATGGATGTACAATAAAGTTATTCTATTCTATTCTATTCTATTTTTCAGACTCTATTTTAAAATGTAGAAATACTTATATGAGCGGAGAGGCAGGTTACCAGATTATATGCAGATTTCCTTATAAAAGCTACCTAAATTTTCTTTTAACTTTGCTACGACTATGGCTATGCTGACTATAGTATAAATTTATTTCAGCTTCAACATCGTCATGTGAGGCACTGAATATGGCGAAGAATGACTCTTCGAGGATAAAGCTCGGCCAATAGACCGGAAAGTCAACACGTGCTGGTCCTATTTCGTAAGGAAATAACTGTTGGTATAAAATAATACCAGGCCCACTACGATAAATAAGTGAAAATATTCAAATTAGGTTACGGTTTGGAGATAAACTTCCGAATAGCGACATATAAACATAGGTATTTGGGAAAAATCTGCACGAACAAGTTAAAGCTTCTTTGCGATAATACATCATAACTTATATTTATATATTTATCAGCCCTGTTTGTACAAACTGTCCCACTGCTGGGAACGGGCCATCTTCTCATTGTGAGAAGGGTTAGGCCATAGTCTGCCACGCTGGCCAAGTGCGGGTTGGCAGACTTCACACATCTTCAAGATCATTGAGAAATCTCAGACATATAGGTTTCCTCACGATATTTTCCTTCACCGTTTGAAGTTGGCGGCAATCAACAATACGCACATAACTTCTAAAAGACAGAGGTGCGTGCCGTGGGATTTGAACCTAGGACCTGCGCATCGCAAGTCAGACGGTCTCACCACTAGGCTGCCGGAAACTAGCATCATAACTTGCTAACATGGTATTCAAATTTTCATCGGGAAGCGTTAGATAGACTAAAGATTCCAACACCTAAATATGTAGATATTCCGAAATTCCTGGAATCAAGTTATTTAAAGTCAAAGCAAACACATAAGGTGCGAAGGCTCGTCCCATTATCATATGTTTGCAAAAGGGATCTCAGTTTTACAAGTTATTCTCGGAAATATTCTGAATAGAGAGCAAAAGATAAGCTCCTGTTGCTAAGTAAGTAAACTTATCTCGGCGACGCAGCCGTGGATATGGAAATAGTGATGTGGAAAGTTCATGTGGATTAAATGTCCAAGTAATTTCGGCGAGTCCAAGATATCAGAGAACATAAGTAGAGTAACTACGGAAAAGGAGAGGGTACCGTAATTATGCTTTATACGGATATCGTTGGCTATAGAACTGGTAGATAAAATTTTGGGTGTCTTTCAATCGCAAGTAAATTGGTTTCTTCTAGAGTTTCTAGGCTTACTAAATCATAGACCGCAGCATCGCTTCACATCGGGTGAGTTCGCGGTCAAGCTTGTGGACGGCATTTTTTTATTCATTTTATTATTTACAACCAACTTGTGTTTGTCGTTGAATAAAAACATGCCGTCAGCAAGTATTTACAACTAATTTCGGCTTCATCCATACCACAGGATTTCCCACAAGGTGGGGTCAGTACAGCACGTTTCCTTTAGCCACTTCACTATGTCAGACGTCATATCTTCATTTACGCCGTTCACTCGCATATCATCTCTCACACAGTTAATCCACACTTTCTTAAGTTTCCCTCGCTGAACCTACTAGTTAACCATTATGTTTAGGGCCTTTTTGCATACATGGCTACCCTCCATGCTCATAACACGTGCATAGCTTTTCCGTGACTGGTACTACTTCAAACTTTCTCTAACATACTCATTCCTTATATAATATAGTAATATATAGTAAAAAATTTAATGTTTTGGATGCAAATCTAGCTTCGTACGTACTCAGCACATTATATTCCATTGCATCACAACCAACATCGAGTGAAACGTAAATTCAATTTGTAAAAGTTCCCTACATACAATTTTGCCTCAGAAATGTCCATATAGTTGAGAGCTAAGGTGGAACTCAGTAAAAACCCAAACACTGCGATTTCAAGATGTAGCTAGCAGGTAAGTATGACAAACTGAAGCAAAAGTGTGAAGAGCATATTGTGAATGCAGATGCAGAGTAGTTCTCGTACGCCGTTGAAGCGTTGAACTCCGATAAGTTAAAATATTTAACCGTCAAAGTTTACGAAATGATGTGAAAACTCTTCAAGATGGCTGAATATCGTTGAGAAAAATACGTACTTCAGTTATTTTTCAGTATCTTTCTGTTCACGGTTCACGGTTTCTTTCTTGCATAGTGAATGTACAGAGAAACATACAAAAATATGTATCTGGGTATAAATAATTGATGACACTATTATTGGAATAAAATGTAATACATAATGCAGTCCATAAAATAACAATAACTCGGTTTTTTCCTGCTAAGCTTAGTACAGAAGCTAATGCTATTTTTACTCATTTTATCTGCGAACGATAAGTGTATTATACACTTATTGAAATCTGTATTCAGAACTAGGTAGGAGGTAGGAAGTTTTTTGATAAGATTACTAAGATACATAATTATATAAGTACCTATTTCTACTGAAATACTCGTACTCGTAATACCAATGACTCGTGCGGGTGGGTTCAGTTCTTCGGAGCACAAATGCGTATTGCCCTCTTATTATAATATGTCAATCCTTGACTAACCTTATACTCCATATAGTGCGATCGATTATGTAGGTGCAATAAAATAAGGTGAAAATAGTGATTTCACTATTTTTACCTTTAGATACCTGAAGAGGTTAAGATACGAGATACGAGTTTGCTACGAGTTTGTTTGTTTTATCATATTATGATACATCGCTGTGTTAAGATATATTACGGTTATTAGGTAAAACCTCACGGTACGTACCGTCCGCCTTTTGTGATCGATACATTACATAAAGAACTTTCATTAACCTAAATTTTACGGTTTATTTAGCTACAAATATATGACCCTGACTTTATTACAATTATAAATAAAGAACTTAAAACTTAGAATAAGAACGAAATACAGGATATGAAATTTATTTACTTTTATAGAGAAATCCCAGCTCACATTCAAATACGAGTATCTACAAAACATAGAGTATAACTGCTTCAGCTTTACTCCAGAGCTCGAGTAGTTCTCATCTCAAGCGATATTGAAGAGCTTAGGAATAAGTGGAAAACTTATGACTAAGGAAATAAAATAACATGATATTCTATATAAAAAGAAAAACAGAAAAGCCAACTGTATAAGAGCGATTTTCGTAGTATATGTACGTTTTCTAAAAAAAAAGACGTGTGGCACTCGGTGACTGCCGCGGTTAAGCTATTGCATAGCATTTTCTTATCAACTTATGTAATTATAATTATTTATTTATTTTATTTATACAGTATGCCTAACACCCCCCACTCCGACCGGCACAGCAGTGATACTTTTTAGTTTTTAGTTTTGCCATCTATCGATGAATAGCAGAACTTTTAATGACTTTTTGAAATATCACGCTTGTCTCTTTAGTTCTGCAAATCGCCTCTAGGTGGCATTGGTTGTATCGGCGTTACTGCATTAGGTTATTTTCGTTACGGAATTTCTGGATTCGGTCTCCACGCTCAAGGCCCGCGATAGAAGCTATGCAATAGCTTAAAAAACACGTACAACTTATTTCATAAGCATTCCTTCATACTAACTATTGTAAAGAGTGATTCTTCGAAATCACAATAAAAACACTTGTTTGTCAAAGGATCAAAAAAGTGCAATTAAAAAGTGTAATTTTTATTTGATGCAACAGTTATTAGATATTATTATTCCAAAAAATATTGCATATGATATTTGGGAAATAAAAACGAATCTAACTACATCTCACACATCAAAGTCAGTCAAGTTGTATAAGGCAGTATATAATAGAAATGTACATACATACATACACCCCAAAATAATAATCTTTTTTGTTACGTGGTGGAAATAATTAAAGTTTTAAAAACGGAAATTTCGACTTCAAAATGCACATTTTTATTTTAAAAAAGAAACTACCGAGCCAATTCTAATAAAAAAATATTTATCGATATTTTTTTTTTTTTGGCTCGGTAGTTTCTAAATCGGTTTATAAATGATGGAGTTATGTGGTTCCAAATATAAAAAAGTACAACCGATTTGTTAACCTCCTTCTTTTTGAAGTTGGTAATATATATGTATAATAAGAAAAACAAAATACCTGACTGCATAAGTTTGATTATCGCAGTGTAAGTTACGCTTGCGTTACATTTGAAATGTTGCTGAGTGTACGGTTTCGTTAGAAAGTAAGCGTAAAGCCAGTGACTATAAAACGTAATAAATGAGACTGATTTTACAAGAATTATTATTATTATTATTTTACAAGTTGGCATAATTATTATTTTACAAGTTGGCATAATTATTTTAAAATCAGTTATTATTTACGAAAAAGTTAGTTGGAGCTTTATGAAATAATGCATTTTTTTATATTTATGGACCCCCATAAATATATAATGATACACCCTATGACACTTGGGAAGTAAAGATATATCTCACGATATCTTGCACATTAGATCGCTTAAGTCGTTTAGGCTATAATGTATAATATAAAAACATACATAATATAAAAAACAGCGAAAAATATAATCCCCCTTCTTGAGCAGTCAGGTAAAAGAAAACTTATTCCAGTACAATACAATTTTATGCTTCATTCTACATCAGAGAACCTGACTTCTTACCAGCAGAAGTCCTGTAAATTAGAGAGACCGGTTCGTCCCCTTGTAATGCAGACTACAATTTCCTCAAGTACTTGCACTATTTGCACAATTCAGTTCCAGAATTTTCTAGACGACCTGTGACCTCACGTAGAACGTTTAGAGATCTAGTCCACATGTAAGCCGTTTTCAACTTGAGTGATATTGGGAGCAAGGTTCAATGTTGAAAATGTTATGGAAATGCGAAATACAGCGTGCTTCGAGTTTCGCTGAAACATGTTTTTAAATTTGTAGGTTACAAAAATCCATGCCGTGACTAGGTTGTATTTTCTTGTCTAGATTTTGAGTATCTACTTAACAGAGGTCGGAGTTTGTTTTTTATAATAAATGAATATATATATAAAAAAAAACTTCGCCAAAATCTCCCCTGGTAGAACGTCTAGAGATCTAGATTTAGTGCGCATGTAAGCAGTTCTCAACTCGAGTGATATTGGGACCAAGAGCTTGAATGTTAAAAATGCGAAATACAGCGTGCATTGAGTTTCGCTGAAACATGTTTTTAAATTTGTAGGTTACAAAAATCCACGCCGTGACTAGGTTGTATTTTCTTTTCTAGATTTTAAATATCTACAGAGGTCGGAGTTTGTTTTTTATAATACATTAATATAATTATAACAAAAAATCTTTGCCAAAATCTCCCTTGATCTTGATTAGGTAACTGGCAGAGATCTGTGAATTATAGAAACTTTTAAAAATATAATTTATAGACTAACAAAGCTTGAGTCTATACAATGACTGAAGTTGTAAAGCAAAGCAAATTAATTCAAGTTTAGCTATGCGCACCATCTAAGGGATATATTTGATATTTGCGATCGATCGTGCTAGGTATCCTTAACGTGCTAGCTATCTTTCATTTCTTCATTTGAAGATGACTTGAAAAAAAATTCCTTTGTCCCTTGATGTGCAATTAATTGTGTTATTCCCACTTTCTTTTAACCATTTTGAAAAGTTGATGCACCGATTTATGTAGTTATAAGACGCTAGGAAATAGACAAAGGTATAAGCTATAGATACCTTTCAAAGTACACATCGCTTAGGTACCAGTTTTCTTTAGAAAAACTAGTGTAGTACACATATACCTACATTGGCTGCTAGAAGCGTAATGGAAAATACTTCTAGACTGCTGCTGTTAAAAACGCAATAGGGACGTGAAAATCATCTATTTCGTGAGTTTGTAAGTGTTGGGTGATTAAGTTATCCTATATAGAGTTAAAGCGCGTATTATATTTACACTTAGTGGAAATCTTAATGATGACACGAGCCTAGTAAATAGGAGGTCTTATATCTTTTGTTATCACCTTTAACTGTACTCTGTAGTTTAAGAGTACCTGTGTAAAAGAAAATCTACTTCTACTCGACCAAGATAAGTCATCATCGTCATCATTTCAGCCATAAAAGGTCCACTGCTGGACATAGGCCTCCCCCATGGATTTCCAAAAAGACCGTTTGGAAGCGGCTTGCTTACAGCGTCTTCCCGCCACTTGTAAGAGGTCAATCTATCCATCTCGTGGCTGGTCTCAACTGGTCTGGTGAATCAGGATAAGTCACGTGCATTATATGTTACTAGTTACAAACACAACATTGTAATGATTTCAATATCCTGTTTAAAAGTAGCTATTAGCTAAGTAGCTAATCATCGCAATATCTCAGATATTATATAGTGTGCCAAAGTGTAAGGAAATGTAAAGTTAGAAATGACGCGGTAGCTGGGACCAGTGAGAGTAAACAAAGATGTTTTGCCTAATTGTTATTTTATATTACCTGCCCGGGGCTAACGTCGCGCTTGCATTACGGGCAAATTGGACTGTGAATATACTAGCGTATGCTTCTAAAATGTTTAGGAACTGTGTTGTACCTATAGTTTGACTGCCATTTCGCCTAATGCAACGTTGTAGTTTACGATGGAGTGCACTTGAGTCACAATGCGTAAAAACCTATATATTGGCGATTTAAATACACTCTAGTTCTATACTTATATTGGCAAAGATCCATTCAGTATCGTGTTTCACAATATAAGCGGAAACAAAGTTTGGTGTTTTGGATCGACCATGAAACTCTGTCGCACGATTGCCGAAATCAACCTAAATGAATAGGGTGCCGTTAGATTTGTCTTTACTAAGCTGTAAGTTGAGCCGTGAGAAGTTCGAGCCATTATGCCCAATGATGTATTATACGTAGATAGGTTTCCCCCGGCTCTTGTTGGCAAGCCTAAAGTAATCGCCCGACTCGTCTTCAGTCACGACACGTCAGGCAACGCTGTTGGACGCGTGTCGTGACTTGTGAACAGTGACAATGTCATCTTGTGAGTTTAGAAAGTGCAACACCAAGACATGTAAGGTCAAGACACTAAAAGGCCTTAAGGATGTGTTCTTGTCCGTGAAAGTGTTGAGAACTGAGATTTGCCACGCTATAACTTCATATAAAATGAGTATAACCACTCTATAGATATCATTAGATACAGATATTAATTAGAGAGAGAAGATATTAGATATCATAAAGATCTCATAGATGCTTTATGCTCCACAAAGATCAACTAACCTGTTGGAAATAATTTTAAAACTATATTGTGAGATTATCAAATTACTTACCTGGTAGTTCCATTGAAGTTGATTTTGACTCCATCCTTGTACCAAGTGAAAGCTATGTCCGGAGATCCATACGCCATACAACTGAGGATGAACTCTGACCCCTCCCACACTTCCGGGCGCTGGTTGACTATCAATGACTGCGAAAAAAAACTTTAGATAAATACACCTAAATGTTATAAAAAAATACTAGAAAATAAAATACCTTCGACTAAATTTTATTTACAACCAGAAAAATGTAGTTATTAGCCGGGTACTGACTGAGTGAGCAGCCTCGCGAGGCAGTCTCGGACGTTTACTGCGCAACGTACACGTGACAGTACACGGCTAATATAATGATAAATATGCCAACTGCGCGAGGCCAATATCTATAGGAGGATCTATAGGGGATAAAATAGCGCGTTTGCAAGTACGGGAGATCACTGCAAAAGTACACCTCATCGACTACCAAGATGAGACCTAATTCAGATGATTTTGTGTTTGATGGGCTTTCTGAATATATAGGGTTGTCTGCTCAAATTATGGAGCGTTTCTTGAGGGAGCTAATTTTCGTATTGATTTTTTGACCTGTGATAGATTATCCTTTAATTATCACCTTTGTAGTAAGTTCTATTATTGTACTGATTCAAATTATTATATAAAATCGTGCTAACGAATTTCAGTTGGCGTGCAAGACGCAACTTTAAAGTGGCCTTATATGAAATATGCCAAACTGAAATCAGGATACCCCATTTTTCTAAGATATAGATTTTTTATACCGTTGTTTTCCGTTGTCCCCCACTGGTTAACACCGACATCTGTTCCAAAAATTTGTGCTGATGTCCTCCAGTCGGGGACAACGTCACAACTTTTTACATTGTTCCCGTTTACTGGTGGATGGAACTATCTCACGGTGTAGTTATCATCTTGGTAGGTAGTCATTTAACTACCTCCCACAATAAACGCTTCAGGATTTAGGCAGGAAATCAGGAAGCTTTGAATTACGGAATCATCCTCATCGTGTTAGCTGATGAGGTAAGCTTTTTGAAGTGCACCCTGCACAATATTTATACCAGCGTTTTTCTTGTTTTTACCGACTTCAAAAAGAATACTAAGAGGTTAACGATTCGGCTGTTTTTTATGCTTTTTACCGCATAACTTCGTTATTAATAAACCAATTTGAAATATTATTGTTTTGTTTGAAAGTATATCCTTTCAAACAAAAATATATTTTTCATCCCCCCATATCGGAAAGAGTATTTTTGCTCTTCGATATCTGAGTGCAAAAGCTGTTTTCTTCTACAAATACAAATAACTACTTAGCTCTTTATACTTTTTATGCCAACTGCAAGTCAAAGTAAGGTAACACCTGTATTCTAAGAAAATACTGAACAGGGCACGTAATAAACAAGAACTGGAATAAACTTGCGTAAATAAAAATGAATTATCGTTGCAATGTTGCAAGCTATTAACATTCAGCGAGAGCGACGCGTGATGATGGCAACACCGCCATTATAATAATTTGCAGAGTTAGGATAGCAGAGAGTATTTGTCAGGGTTGCCAGTTTAGATAATGATGTAATGCGTGTTGATATATATGTGTTTTGTAGTTGTTTGCTGTAGTTGTAGAGTTGCACTTTTTTGGTTTAGTGTCTCTGAATTTGATTTTGGGTCACCACGTTCGAGGGAACTAAGTGCTAATTCCGTTCTCACAATGAGAAGATGGCCCGTTCCCAGCAGTGAGACAGTTTGCACAAATTGGGCTGACAAAAAAAAAAGAGTTAATTAGACGTAGTTTCCAAACGGCTGTCGTAAGACGTATACCGATACCGCGGACTCTTTGCTGCCAAAACCAACTTTAAATGTGTGATTAGTGTAGCATCATCTCTCGTACTGCTATTAATTATATTCCTCCAAAACACTCAAATAAGTTGACATCAAACTTCACAAGGTTAATATAAAAACATGTGTATACGAGTGAGTATACATACATATCTTTTTGTGAGTATACTCTTTCTTGCGAAACTAGGATTTCTTTCAATCAGTTATCAAATTTCTTTTTACAATGTCTGTTGGTAATGTATATTTGTAGAGTAACAATAACGGGATCAACGCAAATGGCCAAGAACGCAAAAGACCATTTGGCCTTTTGCTTCTAACATGTATTTTTAATTATTGTGTTTATTTTGTTTTAAAGCGTGTATTGGCGCGCCATGACCCTTACGGCCCGATTTTAGTTTCGCATTAACAATTTGGCTCATTGCCAGCTCTCACGAACTTGAGCTAAATAGTAAACTTTTTGCTAGAAAAAAGTTTTTGTAGAGACAGAAACCGTTATGGGACAGACAACAGAAATACTTTTTCATTTATAATTTTTTAATAATGAATCTTTATTTAAACCGCTTTTTCATTTAAATATTTAAATGAAAAAGCGGCTGTTTGTCTGTGAAAGTAAGTACCCAGTATAAGTAATTTTGTAGTGAGTTGATGACAAGTTATCTCAAAAGTAGAGGCATGTATTCGATCTTTATTGCAATCGAGTATTATTATAATAACTTATTTTTTTATTATTAAACGTTGACATGTTCAGAGACTTGTAGTAATAAGAGGAAGAATGAGAAATTACATAATTTCTTTTTTTGAATAAATTAACTTTTTTATCGACTATCTTATTTTTTTAGAGTAAGTGACAAGACAAAGAAAGACGCTTTCCTAATGTTAAGCTAGCTTGCCCATAGCAGCCCAATGACACACAGAACTGCGGACGTCAAAAGCTTAAAGCACTGCTTGGTAATCGATTGTTCTCGTCACTCTGAGACCTTAGATGTTAAATCTCATATTGCCCTTTAATTTGAACTACAACCTTGGAATTTTCAAGGCTAGAATGAATACATATCTTCTAGATCGACGAGCTCCATCCTCGGCCACACCGTCGCCTATTTGCATTATGCGAGTTGGTGGGTGGTCAACCGTAGATCTATCCTAAGTAAAAAAAAAAAAACAAGAACCCAGAGATGGTTGCATATTTCATACTACTATTTGGCGGTTGAACAACTGACAAAGTTACTTATCCAGGCGGACTTTGCTCATAAGGCTGTAAGATATTTGTCCTTTTTTTAGGAAATAAGAAATTGTTTGATTATGGCAACCCTACATTAACAATCTGGCCCGCCGCCAGTTCTCGCTAGAAAATTCACATTTCAAATAATTAAACTTTCGCAAGGACATTATTGGACCGGCAGAGAAAAAGATTTTTATTCTTCTATTAGAGCGCAGACACACTAGGACATATTTATGACCTAATAAGAAGTCTGGATAGTTGTTTCAGAGTTAAGTACTCTGAAACAACTATCTATTATCAACTATATATTATTTAAAGAAACAATATCAAAGTATAACATAAAATACAAAAAATCTGCTGTTCCACTTTTTTGAAAGCAACCAAGAGTATGCTTAAGAAAATATACTTTATGAAAGATTAAGAAAATACTTAAGTGAAAATATTTGTTATGTATTGAAATTTAACAAGGTTTAAATAATTTATCGCTATATTTTACATAATTTTAAGATCTAACATACTTTGTAGTAAGTACATGTTGTTATAATTATGTGAAACTAGATGTCTCGTGGTTTGTTGTGAAAATCCCAATCTTAGATAATAATTAACTATTATAATCTCTTTGTTAATTATCTGTCTGTCTGTTTAATATTTCATGACCGAACAGCTGAACTGATAAGTTATGAAATTTGATTCAGAAAACCTGCTGGCGAATAAAGGTTACATGCAATCGTCAACACCCGGTTTTATACCGGTTTTTTTCACTACGTGGGTGAAACCACGGGGCATAGCTAGTATCAATGGATTATATATTATATAATCCATCCGCTTATTATATATATTTTATACATAAAGCATGTAGTCTAACACACACGTGTGTGTGTGTTATACACACACACAAGTATGTATTGTGCAAGGGATCCGCGACTTTAGAGTTACGTCGTCGTAGCTAAGAATGCTACGTTATATTTACGAAAGCTACATCGTATCTATGAGAGCTACGCATTTGCTACGACGTAGCAAGTCAAAAACTGCAATTTTATTTCAATTTATTCGATGTTATTTATTAGTTGACTGCAAATTTTGATGTCAGCACAAAATTCACTCAAAGTTCACGCATAAAATAACAGACAAAACAATAAAATCGTTGTTTACCAAATCAGGAATTTGATTACGTAGGAATTTTTCAACCCGCACACAGCAACAAAAGGTTTGCAAACGTCAAACAAAACACGAAAAAAGTGGAATAAAAAATATCTGATTATCAATTCAAAAGCCTGAAATCAACTTATTACGGCTCGCCGCCGTCGCTCGGTGAAACAACGCTGCCTACAATTTACCTTTTGTTTTCCCGCATTTCACCGCGAAACACAAGTTTTTGTTTCATATTTTGTAAGAGATAAGATTGGATAAAAAATAGGCTTCCTAAAATCTAGGCGGGTAAACGTAGCCTTGGGACTCACTTGAGAAAAATTATATATAACTTCGTCTTATGTTAGCAGTTTAGTTTCTTATAAGATTTATTTTGAAATGTAGAAAAGTAATTGAGAAGTTAAACGTAAAAAGTACCTAGTTGAGCAAAATTGTAAATTATATTGTTTATTCTATTCTGACTGATTACGTAAAAAAGGAGGGGAATGGTTTTAACAGTCTATCTATGTATGTATGTTATGTAATCACATTGCCTTTACATGTAGTAGTTTAGGTATTTAAATGTATGTAATTTATGAATTGCTTTGTTCTAGTTAAGAGAAATGCTGGCGTTGGCATGCACTTGCTCGTACAAAAAAAACTATTTTTTATCACAATATATTATTCGATCTTGATGTTTTTTTACAATCAGATCGGAATCTTAATTAAGTAGAATAAAAGCTGCAGTAGCAAGCTTTTATTACGTTATATTGTCTGTGACAACAGAAAATAATTCAAGAAACATAAAAAAAACTATGCCATTGTTGTTAAATCTATTTGGCTGTATCTATCTAATGCCTTTAAATGAGCAATTCTTGTATATATGTATATATACCTAGTCTTGCCATAAATATTGTCACGAAGAAAAAAAAATTTTTTTTATTGCAAATAATATTTATTACTTTTACAGTGTGTTAGTTTAATACATAAATATAAAACAATTTAAAATATAAAAGCTTATTCGAAGTGGTCTCCATTGGCTGCAATACAGTCCTTTAAACGTTGAGGCCAGTTATCAATAGAAGCACACACTCTTTCCATGGGAAAATTCTTCACTGCCAATCGTATGGATTGTTTTAGGGACTCCAAATTATCATAGCGTTTAGAGCAAGCCATACTCTCTAAAACTGACCATAAATCATAATCCAGCGGATTAAGATCAGGACTAGACGACGGCCAGTCTTCAGCTCTGATGAAGTCCGAAACGTTCACTTCCAACCAAGACTGCGTGGACCGAGCTTTATGACCTGGCGCCGAGTCTTGTTGGAAGGACCATATTTGGTTATTGAACATGGTGTTGTTAAGGGGCTTAACTACCTTCTCAAGAATGGTATTTTGATACACTTGTGCCGATGTTTTGATACCTTTTTCACAAAAATATGGCTCAGTCACTCCTTCATAGCTAACACCCCACCAAACCATCACTGAAGTCGGATAATGCCCACGTTGCACTCTGTCGACTAATTGAGAAGCTTCCTTAGAGCTTTGAGCATAAATACGGTCATTTTGTTTGTTAAAATGTTGCTCAATTGTAAAGATTTTCTCATCCGTAAACTAAATTTTTCTGTGACCTCCCTTTGCGTACCGCTTCAGTAGTTGTTTCGATTTTACCACCCTATTCTTTTTTAAATTATCAGTTAAAAAATGACCAGTGCGTCTCTTATAGGCTGCAAGTCCTAAGTCATCTTTTAAAATACGCGACATGGTTCTGGGTGCTATCTTCATCTCCCGAGATAAAATCTTTTGCTTTCGGACAGAATTTCTTCGAATTCTTTCCCTTACTGCTTTGACCACCTTTTTCGTACGAACACTACGTGGACGGCCAGATCTTTTTCTGTCACAAACAGAGGAGGTCTCATTGTACCTATTAATAGCCCGGTACACAAACATTTGACTAATACCAAGCGTATGGAGAGTTTTAAAAATTGCATTTGGCTCCATACCAACTTTGTGTAATGCAATCACAGCGATTCGGTTATCTTTATCACCCCACTCCATTTTAATATCGCAAAATATTGTACAATGTATTGGCGCCAAAATTAAAAAATCAATGAACAATCGTATAAAAATGACAGATTCCAAATACAAATGTAATATCTTTCTTATTTTTAACTGTAACAGTATTTATGGCCAGACTAAGTATATAATCTGAATCTCGGAAACTGCTCCAACGATTTTAAAGAAATTTGGTTTGTTGGTAGATTAGGGGACGATAAATCGATCTTGCTAGGTTTCATTTTTAGTGAAACCGGGTTTGATCGTATTTTCAGTCATAAATTAATATTAAACTACTAGCCGCCGTCTGCAGATTTAGCTGCTATCCTGCAGGAACTTTCCATTATTTCGTAGTAAAAAGTAGTCATATGTTTTTCTAGGATATAGGCTACCTCTATTCTCATTTTGATTTCAATCAGTTTAACTGCTTGAACATGAAAGAGCCACAAACATACAACATACACCCCACACATACAAATACCCCCCAACACACGCCTACACATTCATTTTTGCGTTTATAGATAGGTAACATAACTTTGGTGATTTCTTTGGTTTTCGCGATTGATACACATTGAAATTACGCTAATTAAAAGTTGTTTAATTAAAATAGACAACATAGTGAGATGAGAGAGACGCAAACGGGTTCCATAAAGACATGACATTACAGCTGGTCTGATCATACGTATACAATACGTAAGTATACGTACTTATTTAAAAATGTATGCGCATTTCATTCGAAAGAAAACTAAAGCAATCATAGCAATGGCCATCGACCTACCGCTGAACCGTTTATTAAAAAGTAAAAGTCCACCGTCTTCTTTTAATATTATTTTTTCATTACTTTCCCCCGTTCTGTAATAGGATGGCTGGGTAATGTTACTACTACATAGAACAAAATACAGACAGTATCGCAACTTGATACAATTCATGACAAATTTCTTCGTAAGAAAAATATAACAATATGAATCTAGACACATTACTAAAATACCATATATTTATAGTACTCAACTATATTTATAGCGCTCGTCGTGTACCTTGACTAGGTGTTCTCGATCATCAACATTAAGCAACGGACGGACCGGTCAATTTTCGTATGGGTGACCGAAAACGACATTTCTTTCTGAGCGCTACCGTGAGTCGGATGACACGTTAAATTGAAGGTCTTGGTTGTTTGTTCTTAAAAACAGCAATCGTCAAGCCAGGTCAGAGGCCTTTCGGCGGATTAATAACTCTAACACTAGGGCTGGCCACTCAGTATTTACGTACTTACTTTCTTACTTATTTAATGTCGAGTATTAATCATCTAAGCAAAATCTGGTTTACCTAAACCTCAACAATGTTTTGGATCTCGCACCTCGAGGACCAGTTACCATTCCAGGTAGATAGTTACCGTTCGGTAGTATCTTTTACAGCATTGTTAAAACAAGGTGTAATTGTGAGCAACAAATAGATTTTCAAATCTTTAGTCATTATAATGTCAAGGTCTTTAGTCATTATAATGTCAAATTTACGATGATACCGAGGTTTCTTTCTGAGTTTACTTTAGTTTTTAAATATTAACTTGTGTTTTAGCTAGAAGTAAAATAACTATGACTCATAGAAATAGAATAACAAGAGGACTTTTGCTTTGAAAACGAAATAAAAAAGGCTTTGCGTAGTTTGTAAGGTCCAAAAAAGACAACACTTATTAATTTCAAGGTAAAGCATATTTTTGCGAATAATTAAATAATTACATTGTTATTGAGTTCTTGAGATTTCTAGTTGCTATCATTTTATACATTAAAAAAAATGCATACATTTTATTTATTGCCTCCGTTTCTTTTTCTTTCTCGGGATATAAAGGTTGAGTTTTTTTTTTATGGATTGAGATAATTATTACGATTTTACTACCCTTGCAGCTCAGTTGGTAGTACATCTAGTACCTTCTAAACTATATATAGGTCTACCTTCTAAACTTCTTCTTTTATATTTACTGTCTCATATTTTGTACGCTCCGTCTAATTTATTTTCTAAATTTCACTCCATTCCGTGGTCGCCTGGAAGAGATTTTATCATAAGGCCGCCCGTTGTTACAGTGTTAAATTAACACTAGTGTTAATTTATTTCTTTTTGTACTTTTTTGTTAATTTTAAGGTGTGTCAATAAAGAGTTTATCTATCTAAGCTATATAATATAGGTCTACCTTCTAAACTATATACATAAATAGGTCGTGAGCACGACCTATATTCATTTATTTATTATTTCCCATGTCTCGTCGACGATATGAACGGAAGAGCTTAGTTGTATAAAGATCGAGCACTGGTCCTATATACTACGCCGTGTTACTGTCTTCGCTCGAAACAGCCGTAATTACTTTACCAAGTTTTGCTTCTATATGACACTGTGAGAATTTCGCTTGTTCCCCAGATTATACTCTTCCCTGCTGAGTATTTTACTTTATACACAACATGTGTTTCAAGAAATATCAAGCCTGGAAAATTAGGCTTACGGTAAACTTTTTCGTTGAATTATTCAAATTTCGAATAGTCATTTTATTTACAAAGTTGTTAGTAGAATAAATAATACGTCGTGTATGGGTATGATACAAAGTTAGTAAGTTGGTAAGTAAGTATATTGGTTGGTAAGTTAAGTGTAAATAAAAATAAAGAAGTAAAAAAGGTGTAGGTAGTAGTAGCTTCAGTCTTTACGTTTTAGTTGTTAAATGCTTAAACGATACTTACATAGAATAATAATACTCATATAATAAAAATGTTAAGATATCTGTAATACTAATGTGAGGATATTAGTATAACAACATAAAAAAATAGCGAAAGAATAATATGTCAGGGTCATTAATTTTAAGACTTGATGAAAATGACAATGAAGCTTAATAAAAAAAAAAAAATACAAAAAGATGTTTCGTGGCGCCGCATTTTTTTTGTGTTCCACGACGGCGTTTCCAACCAAACCAATATTATTATTTTTAATTAGAAAAAAAAATGCCTTATACTATTCTAAGGAGACTATGATGGCATTACCAACCGAACCAATTTATTAATTTTTTTAATTAGAAAAAAAACCTTAGAAATGTTTTTTTAATAAATATTAATAACCCTTGCGATCTATAATGGAGCCAGTTTGCCTAAAAGGTACTTCTTCACTTGTGATTTGAAACCACTCGAATCGGAAAGATCCATTAGAAAACGTATTTCTCATTTTGACTGTACGCACAATAAGGGCCTTACCGAAAAACGTTACTTAACTTTAACCATCGTCTTAAATTCTCTGTCTTCTTTCCGCAAGTGTCATTATGTGTCAGTGAGAAGTTGACAAAATATGTTAACCATTGCTTAAAGTTAAGTAACGTTTTCCGGTAAGGCCGTAAATGTGGCGAATATTTTATTGATAAAAATTTTATTCCCAATTAATTTTAAAATTGATTAAATTATTTTGTTGCCATTTTTATTACATCTTGACACTTTTATATAATATATATATTTAATTATTTATTTGTTGTAAAATTGACATACATATTTTAAATCTTTTTTTATAAACATAACCGGCATTTTAAAATAATTATACATTATTATTATTATATTCTTTAATTATCAAATCATTTATTGGAAACACGAGAAATTCATGACTTAAAAATAAAAATGTATATTAAAATCAATTAAGAACAGATATTATAAACAGGTAGTCCTCCTCTCTCCTACATGTTGCTGCGCCCGACAGGGTCCATAAGATAGATACATTTATTTAATTTATTTATTTACCAACATTGTAATACTGTGGATAGCAATAAAATATCTGAATCTGAATCTGACAACAGGCTTCTGAACTAAAACAGGGAGGTGAAAACCCTGGCGAAAGACAGGAGCAAAGAAGTTACTCCACCGATAAGATTTTAAATAATGAATGAATGAAGGAGTCCGAACCAAACACTAACTAATATTATAAGAGCCCTCTGTTCTTTTGTTACTTTTTCACAACTAAGCGGCTAAATCGATAGTCATGAATAGTGGTATAGAGATAAGCTGTGAATCTGGAGACGGACATAAGCGTCTGGGGTGTCTTCAAATCGCAAGGTTCCTTCTTGGCAAGCGTGCTCCATTGTATACCGATACAGTCGCTTAACACCCTGGTGTTGGCCGTCAAGTACAAGTTAATTATTATGGTTCATGGGGTCCAGCCGCTCAGAGTTTATACAGGGAAATAGCCAAACGCTTGGTAGAGGTGACAAGTGACCAGAATGCTGGCTCCTACTTTGCTCAAAAAGTAAGCATTGCCATCCAACGTGGCAATGCTGCCAGTATTCTTGCCACTTTTCCCACTACCAGTGGACTTTTTGAGTAAGTTTTTATTTTATTTGTTTTCTGTATATATATATTTAAATATTTTTTTTAATAGTCTTATTATTGTGAATTAAAAAAATTAATTACTTTTTACCATCTTCATCATCACTATCCGGGTGGAATCTACTTTTTTATATTTCTAACAAAAATATAAACATATTTTATTCGGACGTACCTGCTGCGTTATATTTTATTGAAGCGAAAACTTCTTCAGCGGCGTTCTGCATTTTTGGGATGGGTAAAAATGTTAAACTCGCGTCAGATCGTCAGATCGTAATACGGACAGTCAGAAACCTATTCTAACGTTCTGCATTTAAAGTTCATTATTGTATGTACAAGTTTGTTCTTCTAGCATGACGTCATTATTTTAGTCAGAAACCTATTCTAACGTTTTGCATTTAAAGTTCATTATTGTATGTACAAGTTTGTCCTTCTAGCATGACGTCGTTTCGTTACACCGAATGCTTATTTTCGACACATGCACGTAAGACTCGTTAGCTCAGTAGGTTAAAGCACCGATATAAATTACAATTTGTCCATCGGAGGGCGGAGGTTCAAATCCTTCACGAGTCAGTCTTTTTGATATAAAATTTTTTAGTTTTCACTTCTGCCGGCACTCCCGAGTGCAACCCGATGTTTTTTTTAGTTTCTCACTTATTACCAAAAAAAATAGAAAAAATAAACTGTCTTCAGCAAATAACGTAAAATAAACCCCACGTTTACTAGGCAATAAAACTATATTTTTACTTGTATATAGGTAGCTGAATTACCAGAATGACTTGTTCCGGTTTTTATGCCACGTTTTCATTATCTTTTTTATGGGCCAATAGAATAGTAAGCAATAAATCATCTCTATCGATCAATCAAGTTGTAAAATGTTATTTTGTCGTTCTTTATTTTATTATCTATATAAAAAATCAGTATTAATTTTATCGATTGTACGAATTGTAAAAGGAGCACATAATAATTTATCTGTACATTATTTTCATTTAAATGTTACAACTAAGGATAGGTGTAGATATAAAATCAAGATGAGCCGGCTAAACTTGTGTTTAGTTTTTAGGAGAGGCTTTTGTTTCATCTTTAGCTAGTTAAACTTAAATGTGGTTGTAACCTCTTGGCTGAAAATACATTAACAAATGGTAAAGGTAAGAAGTATAACAATCTATTAATGTAGCAAAAACTTTTTTTCATAAAAAAAAAATATTGTTGAAAGTCACCATCCTCTTGCAGTTATCATTATAGTTTTAAAACTAACGACCTTACCGAAATTTTTAATTAACTTTGATCAAAGTCTCAAATTGTCTGTCTTCTTTCCGCAAGTACGTATCAATGAGAAGTTGACAAAATATGTTAAGTTCAAATTTGAGTAAAGTTTTCCGGTCAGGCCTATTATTATTAAAGAAATGAAAATCAGCACACACCACACTAAACAAACTGTTCGAAATAGTCAATATAATTCAGAATCGTATTTAAAAAAATACTGCCAATAAAGATCGATATTAAAGCTAACCACAATTATTTCACTGTAAAACTATACAATGCATACTGCTTCCAATCAGTCTTTTTGGAAATCCATGGTGGCTTATGTCCAGCGGGGCTAGCATGGAAGGTAGACAAATAGTCTTTCCACCATTTTATCCATCTCTCAGAGGAAATAAAGACTGTCATTGACAACTGACACAACAGCGTGAATAAATACTGTTTATCTACCTACCATGCTAGGCCAGCAGCAGTGGACTTCTTATGGCTGAGATGATGATGATGATGATGATGATGTAAACTATTATCCTTTCGACCATAATTGGTAAAAATACTTTTAATACTTATTTTTTTTTTGGAAAATGTACCATAATGTAACTTTCGGTTTCTACGTAATCTACGCAGTATTCACAACATAATTTTGGAAATACAAATAAAGATATAAATCAGAAAGACTAAACAAGGAAACCGCAGAGTATTTCCAAAACTGTGAAAAAGTTACCTGTTTGCGTTATATTTTCTCATGTAAGTGTCATAGACGAGTCATATTTTAATATCTCGGAACGCTATTTATCATACGAAGGAAACATTGACAAGTTTGCATCTCGCAGCTCATACGTCATGTACTGGGTAACAGTTATACAGATTACGATAGAAAAAGGCGTTATAAATATATATATATATTATATATATATATATAAGTATATATATGTTTCGCATACTTCCAAGGTCATGCAGCTGTTGTAAGATATTGACATTTTCACGCAACTATTACTATAATACGTAGTAGTTGGCTTCGAACTCAGATCCGTGAGTTCTTTTAAATATTTAGAAATTATGATTATCACTGATATTCAAATTTTTTGTATATAATTGAGTACTTATTGTTTGTTCTAAATATGCATAAATTTTCTAAGTAGTTTGACCTCTTCATTCCCTGTTTTCTCTTACATGTGTGTGTATATGTAGTTGAATACTGAGATACTTTTTGAAACCCCGGGAGATTGTTTGTTTTTGTTTCTTTCTTGATGAAAAATGTTTTATTTTTATTTACAAATTAATGAATATAGACAAAATGTATAATGAAGAAGATAGAATATATCGAAGAAAAAAGAAATTGGATAGTCAACGTGAAACGTTATATTCTGGTACTGCTTACAGTATACAGTGAATAGGTCTGAGTACACACTGCGGTTTTCCCTATTGCTTTACCAATTTTCCGAGGAAGAGAATTATTTCAGGACGTTTCAGAGCTGTGCCTTCCAAATTGTTTAAATAAAGTAATATTCCGGAACGTTTTGTGTTTTGAAGTGTGTAATCATACTTAATTATCTAAATACGTTGTGTTGGAATAACTGAAATAAGATATTTGAAATTGTTATTAAATCTATTATTTTACATATCCGTAGACATATTTTGTTGATATAAAGCGCTTATATGTGTATTGACGCTAACAGGTAACAAGTTTTTTTTCAGTTCAATGAGGCTCATGCGCGCTAGGTTATTTGATTTGTAAATAGACAATGTTTATGTTTTGGATGAGTGTAATCGGTTAAGAAATAACGAAGTTATTGAAAATTTCTTTTCGTCTCGCTTAAAATACGACCGCTTTGCAGTTATGGTTAGTGATGTCAGAACATGACAGCACACTTCTTCTTTTTTGTATTGGACCCGCATTAAAGCATTTGCCAGTGTCAAGTATTTGGATTTTTTTCAAGTTTCTTGAATAAAACAAGTTGTAAATGTTCTAGTCACAATCTAAGTCACGTATACAGTCAATTTATAAGTCGAGTCCTGCTTCAGTAAAGTGGTGGCGACTTTACTAGAAGCTTCTATGGAGTTTTGTCGACAACGTAAAATCACACGTTTTACTGCTTAATTTCACTTGCCCACACTCACGCACTTTATCGAACACTTAATGAATAAAACACCACCATTTTATAGCATTAATGTTCAAAATAACACAAGTTTATGAAAATAAAACAAAGCAACAACACGTTACTAAGACGTTCCCGCCAAAACTCGACAGCACACTTACTCACTACGTAAGTAGGTAAGCGTGTGTGTGCATAAGATACATTAACGGTATATACAGGTGAGCGAACGAGAGGATGAATACGTCACCACATGATTGCCGTCTCTTTTTTATCGTTTTTGTATTTGGTACACTGATATCGCTGTTTGTGATTTTTCATCCAATATAATTTTCACAGAAATTATTGGATTATCAATTATAAATTTGCATAATAAATAAAAAATGTGCACGAGCTCCATTGGACGGACTACGTCTGTTTGGTATTTGTTAAATTATTCTGAAGCATACCTGATTTACCATTTTGATGCTGTAAATATATGAGAGTATGACGACTAGAATTAGTGATATCCACGACGCCACATTGATTTCTGTGCCATTCCAGGCAACCATTTGGAATATGAGAAATTATTCACGTGAAGTTTTCGTATTAATGTGCCGATAAATTGTCATATTATATTATTTTGTTGTATTTGTGACAAAAACCAGTCAAGCGACAAACAAATCGAAGTCAGTAGTAATGCAATTTAGACTCTTCGTAAAAATCTAAAAGATACCTTTGTTATAAACTACCAAAGTTTGGCTACTAATACAAACTAATATCATAATGATGTGCCATAATACTAAAAGTTCAAACCCCAATTTGCCGTGCGAACGGCGCTAGAAAAAAATAACCATTTCAAACAATTAAACTTTCCCTGACCATATTCTGAAGTTGCGAGGGGAAAAATTGGGGCAATTTCTCTCTCAGGGCCCATGAGCAAACTTTAGGGTTTCTTGATTGAGACGCTTATTCTTTAACAACTCAAGCTTTCACTGAAATTCGTCTGGTTAATAGCAAAATTAGGCAAGTAATCTTGAGGAAGTTTTACAAGTTTTTAAAGGGCGCACAACTGGCCAGTTTTTAGTTCAGAACGAGCTGTTTTGCCTAATTTTGTTACGTTGTTTTACAGTTTGGGAGAAGCCTAGATA
The DNA here is from genome assembly GCA_947563715.1 of Lycia hirtaria. Taxonomy (NCBI): domain Eukaryota; kingdom Metazoa; phylum Arthropoda; class Insecta; order Lepidoptera; family Geometridae; genus Lycia; species Lycia hirtaria. Next base: position 12,105,011 of record OX387385.1, read on the forward strand.
GTATACGAGCTCGTTTCGGCTGTTAACTTTATGAGGGCTGGTTTTATTACTCACTTATGAAGTACTCCTTTGTTGGGTTGTTTTTTTACTAGGAATTATAAGGCTATTTGGGGGAAATGCATAGTCTTAAAAACAAAACTCGTCCTAATATATTACAAAGTAATATGGAATTCTTTTCTTAATCTTAAAATAAACTTAATATTAGATTTAGAATGGTGAATATTAATAGAAAAGAGAGACTTTAGCCACAACTTCAGAACAAAAGTTTATTTTTGTTGGTTTACAAGTAGTTAATCAGTTCATCCACCCTATACGACAACTTTTGTGTAATGAGTCTTGAAAGTAAGCTCTATGTTAGGAAAACAAACATTTTCAGGGATATTTTATTATTAGAGTGAGAATTCTTTTATGACTGACGTTAAAGAGTAAAATTTTCTTTGCTCTACAAGGCATGATCTGTGATGACAACACCTCAAGATCTTAACAAAATCATGGTTAAATGTGTACTAACGACTAAAAAAGACGATTAATAAAAAAACTAGATTAAATTATAGCCACATGGGCTGTGCTCTCAAAGTCCCAGTTTCTCTTCAACACCTCATCTTAAAGCCACCCCACAGCATCCCAAATAAGGTATGAATAGAAGTAGCCTAAATAATACTTACGTGTAAGCTCAGTGCTGGCTGCATGTCGAAGTGCAGCGTGGCTGGGAGCAGCCTCAGCCGGTCTGCCCTGGACCTAGTGGCAGCCAGCCGCGCCAGCGCTGCTCTCAGCGTCCCAGCTTCTCTTCTCGCGCCCCACACTCGCAGCCATACCATGCGGGCGCCGTTCGACTCTACTGAGCTGGAACAAATATATTCAAGTTATTAGACTGACAGATAGATTCAGTTGTTTATGCTTGTTGGACTTTACTATTTAGAGAAATGCAAATATTTAGACATCCAAATATGTTGTTGCACAAATTTTGAGATCAGAGAGAGAGTTTGTTCCATGTTTGTGGAATTCACTTTGCCAAAGAATTGTGTTAATTGTAAAAAACAGGTATTGCTATTAATGTAGACAAAAATAAATCACTTTCACGCCTAAAATAAGAAAACAACTAAAAGTGAACTTGGTTTATAACCAAGTTCATGCATCTAAAATGTCTATCAAATTGTTCTCCTTTGCCAGTTTCCAGAAATTTGATCCAATCCACGTCGCATCATGACCTTGACCTTTCAAACTTTGTGGGCGGTAAATATACGAGAATGAGTATCAAAGTGTCACCTTGACACTTTGATACTCATTCTCGAACTGACGAATCATTCCAGTAGGCGGCAGAAACTGCTAGAATATGCTAATGCATGACTCACCTGATATTCAAAATTTCGATTTCATCCTCCAAAGTGATATTTGATGCCTTCAGATAGCTCGTTATCTGAAACGGAGCCAATAAAATTTTAGTAAGTAAAGCTGTAATGGGATTGGGAGGGACGAATGTCGACCCGCCAGATTTTATGTGGGGAAATTTTGTTGCGAGTAAATTGTGTGATGTGTTGGTTGAGATTTTTGTTACAAAATAGCATTATACGAGGGTAGTCGGTCGCTTCTTTCTTTTTAGGGCTCCGTATCTTAAAAGAAAAAGATACAATTATTAATAAAGGAACAGTGTAAGCACCAGAGTATTATATATAGAAAATATTTCTTCAAAATATTGAAAAAATATTAATTTGCAGGTGTTTTCTTTTCGTTTTTAGTATTTTTCGGCTAAAATTTTCGAAACCTGATTCATGTGACTGTCGAATTAACTACCTATTTTGAAATAATGTTTATATTATTCTTTGCTTATCTACAATTTTAACTATGTACTATATACTATCTATGTTTTAAATAAAGTACAGCAATTACCTGTTTTGTGACTTCTTGAGATATGTTAATATTCGGCTGGTCCACAACCTGCAGTCTTGTTTCAAAGCGCGCTGAAGCTGAAAAATACTATAACTAAGAAACCAAGATGTCGAAATGTGTATAATTAAACAGTAGGTAAGGTTTTTTAAAATAAATATATAACCTTATATGTACTAAGACTAACTAGTGATCGCCTAATGAGTTACGGTTATTTATGAGTTACGGCCGACCAAACTACTCAGTAGTAGCAGACAACACGTTACGTTGTGTCGCAGCGACACGTCGTAGCGCTCAGACGTATATTAGTTGGTTCCGAGCGTCGGCGGCTGGTTCTATTGATCTACGGTCGGACGACACGTCGTTAGCTGTAGCGGCAGACTACGTGTCGTTAGCTTTAGCGGAAGACGACGTGTCGTTACCTATGGAATGTGTTTCATAGAAATACATAGAAACCAGTAGTGTTGCAGCGACACGCCGTCTGCTGCTGCTGTGTGCAGTCGGCTACAAACTTGCATCATATTTACACAAAGATGTCCATAGTTTTTACTTCACGTTATATTATCTGTTATCATTTTATCATCCAAAGACTTTTCTACCCCATTGCTGGGTATAGATTTCTCTCTAATCATGCCATTTCCCGCGATCCTGTATCAATTGAGTTCAAGTTCGTCCTGCAATGGTGACTCTTATTATCTGTAAGGTAAATAATGTTATGGTGCTGTAGGTAATACGTCTTATTTACAAATAAACTTAAAAATAAATTATTATCAAAATTATTAAAAAAACTACTGCATACCTCAGAGCCTTTAGCGATTTTAACACATGTTTTCAAGACAGATTGTTATTCCAAATTAATATGAATTGGTTGTATTAAATCGAACACAGTCTATTTTCAAAACGCCTAATGAGACTTATATTACCATATATGATCAATTCTGAAGACACTAAATTGATTTAAATTCTTATATTAAAAAAACGGACGAAATCCTCATATAATTTTCCAGCTTTCAGTATTGACTATATTGCATAGGTATAGTTTTAAAACTCACAGATGTCACTATCTTTGGGGTTGCAGTCACACGTCGTGCCCTCTTTGCAGCCTTCTGAGCATTCTTCAATGCCACATTCTGAAATAATATATTTTTATATTATTTTTCTTATATTTTGTAAATATTGTAAATAAGTACTTGCAGTAAATAACTTATAAATAAATGAATATATAAATATTGGTGGTCATTTCCCACAACACCATCTAGTCCAAACTAAGCAAAGCTTGTACTATGGAAACTAGATAGCTGATAGAATACATATATGCTTTTTTTTGTAAATACATTACATATGAAACACCCAGACACAGAAAAAACATCCATGTTCATCATACAAATGTTTCCTTTGGTTGGGGATCGAACACACGACCTACAGCTCAGCAGGCAGACATACTACCAACTGAGCTACGAGGCCAGTCAATAGCGGGTTTTTGAGCTGTAATACTCACGAGTACACTAATTAAAAAAGTACGAGTAAACTAGTTAAAAAAGTATACATACTTGCTACATCGCGCGTGAAACTTGAATATCCACCAATCTCATACTCGTTTTTTCGCAATTTCTGTATTAATTTCCAAATGAAATATAATTACGTCTCACTCACACGCACGTACGCACACACATACGCCTCCTCACTCTCTATCGTGTGAAAAGTACCCAAAATAAGTTCATTATCATATAACCAATTCAGAATGCGTGAAATATTACGCACCTACGCAGTACCTGCGTAGTACGATTGCTGCGGCTTCCTAGTAGGAGGCACAGGTGCCATAAATAACACACGTAATAATTTATCGTCTCATTTGTATTGTACCTATTATCTAAATAGATTGTATCATCGCCACATCGTTCATTTCACGCAATCCTTATTAATTTCTCTGGAATAGCTAGCACTCGGCAAATGTGTAAGGTAATGATGACAAATTGTAGGAAGCCATTTCTGAGATGCCGACACGCTGGCATTGCGGTTCACATAGATAATGGTAGGATATGGAACGAAAATACGTATACCAAATTGTCTATATAAAAGCTTTGAATAAGATATTTTGAGATATCTACATTCAAATTCAAAGTTATCTGACAGTAAAGGCCTATAAAGATATTCCAAAAATAAAAACATATTAGTTGTATTCTGTAATATTACCCGCATAGTGATGAAAAACGGTGATGATGATGATTATAAATTGCATCCTATTTCCGTCTCCAGGTTCTAAACTACTTGTATACCAAATTTTGTGATTTTCGGTTCAGCTGTTTGATCGTGAGAAAGTAATAAACAAACAAATGGACACAGCGACAGAGCTACTTTCACTTTTATAACAATATACTTAGAATTGTATTAGTTCAGCCAAACAATAGTGTACAAAGATATAAGAGAATAACTATAAAAAGTGAAATCATAATTATTTCAATTTGACTATTTATTTGTGTGTTTTTGTAGTTTTCAGGTGTGTATATATTTATATATTACCTGTAGCATAAACATCTTGACTGATATTTAAGTGCGATTGATAATAGTGGATATGTATATATATATATTTATTCTTTATTTTTTTCTCTGCCGTTACTGCCCACTGCAGGGCAAAGGCTTCTCTTCCCGCTTTTCTTATACTTATTTAAATAAATTATACAACAGCACATACTTTCTCGTAAAAATGTACAAACGCTATCATGATCTACAATTGCCATTAGCGCTGGCTATCTGCAGTCAAACCAACCCACTTCTCTTCCACCCAAACCTTCCTTTGCAAAAAAAAAAAAAAGTTCTACAATATCTCGCTCTGACGCAGTGTGATGTTTTCTTTTTCTTTTAACATGCATACTTGTATACTACATGGCTAATACAGTATAGTTCGGTTTGTGAAAATCGCACGTCAATACTTGTTGACTACGTAGATACTCGTAGTTATAAGCAGGCCTTTTTTGGCACTTCTTTTTCTCTTTGGGGACACGCTAATTATCGAAAGTTGTAAGTCAAGATAGTATGACGATCAAGATGTATTTGGATAATTTTGACATATAAAAAAATTGTTAAATTTACCAAAGTAGATTTTTTTCAATTTTTTTCTATATTTCTGTTTATTAGTAATTTCGAAATTTCCTTTGGGGACAAGCAGTTGAAACCCTGGCGATATGTGAATAACACACGTAAAGACGAACATAAGATAATTTTCCGCAGAAATTCCAGAATTAAGAAGTCACAGAGAGTCCTTGACATAGAATAAAATGTTCTCCAGACCACTAGACAAGAATAAAGCGCATCCAACGTCTGTTGTTCATTGTGCAATTAGCTTATGTACATTGTAAAACACACAACTTCTTGTTCCAGCAAATAGCTTTATAATGAACTGGTGTGTTTCCAGCAATTCTATAAATTACACCAGCGAGCACCTGTTAGCACGAATGCTCTAAATATTGCTTCCTGCAAGAAGTTAATTGTTCTGGAACAAGCTGAAATAATATTGTATTATGTTCTGTTGTTGATGGGAACAGTAATGAAATAAAATTTAATACTATTAATAATTGAGTGAATTAACTATTCTGTTCTGTTGTTGATGCGAACAGTAATGAAATAAAATTTAATACTATTAATAATTGAGTGAATTAACATCACGGTAGATGTTAATTCATTCAATTATTATTAGTATTAATTTATTAATAATTCTGGCAAATATTACTGTAAAAACTCGTCGAAACGATTTAGTAACAATATTATGTGAATCTGTAATATGTAAACTTAATATACTCCCTGAATAGGTATCTATGAATGTGAGTATGTTTAAGTCGCTAGTGAACTATTTATTCTAAGAAAGTCTAATTCATCGTAAACTGCATCAATAGTAGGTGGTCAAGTGTAAGCTATCATAGAATAAAAAAAGTATGTCTATGTGTATATGCAATATGATGCAAGTAACCGCCAAATGAATCAATTTGCAATTCATGTATTTTGACGTTTGTACGTCGTCTTGCATGTCTATACTTATATATTAGTGTGCTCACAAAGTTAAAGAACTTTTGTTTTAAGCTTTGCAGTCAATAAATAAAGTGTACCTATTGAGTTCAAGGTATGGTACCTACCTATATGTTGGTACCTACCTACCTACCGTCACTCAAAATCGGGTGATTTGGCGGTCCACAGATGCATAATATTAAACTATACACAAACATAGACGTACCTACATTACATTCAGACGTACGTACAGTACATACATTACATAATTTACTATATACTTAGACATATGTATCGCACTAGTTACTAGATTCTTTCTATGTTATTCGGTGAACTGCAAAAGTAAAGCTAACTTGGACTATGACTAGACCTAGTATTTATATCGAGCTCAATTTTTTTAAAGTCTACAAAGTGAACTTCACCTTTGAGTAATTACATACATAAAAAAATCAAGAAGTGGCTCTTCTACATCCACTTCCAAATTATAGTATAGAAGAGCCACTTCCGAATTACAGAGTAATTTCAATTGAGAAAAAAAAAAATGCCTATTATTCCCGAATAAAGCAATAAAACTATAGAATAAAGTTTAGTTACTTGCAATATCGTACTCTAAACATACAATAGAATGTAGGTAGTTACTATGAGATACAATATTATTTAAAAGAGTAAAAGGTTGGTTAACTCAGATGTAGTCCTCACTTTAATTAAGTCAGCTTTTTAAACTTTTTTAAACTTAAAACTTGAATTAAATGTTATTATGCTAGTTGGGAAAACCTTTTAGGCTAAGTGAATTAAAAGCTTGTAAAAAAATTAGTCTAGACTAATATACATTTCAGTATAATATATACGAGAATGTACAGTAATTTTGATATTTAGTGGGTTAGTCCCATTTATCTTAATTATCCACAGATTCAATTAGCATCTCTGTAACTGGGTTAGGTACGATTTCAAATAAAATTGAACAGATGGCTACATTATTAAGAGAAACGTTGAGCATGCAAATATCGCTAGCGTTACTGTTTTTTACCTCAAAACATTATGCGACTCGTTTTATTCAAGTTGGGCTTGCGCTTGGCCACTAATCTGGTGACGTTGCAATGTACGTTGGAGATGGAGGACAATTATCCAGAAGAAATCACTCAACATAGGTTATAATATCGGAAGGTTCTACTTAGGAAGCATATTCTATCTTGTAACGGTATGTACCTAAAGATAAAACTTAAATTAATTGAAAGTATTTTTTTCTGGTTTTAGAAAAATCGAATTTTAAAATCATTTTCAACTTTGAACTCAAAATAATGTTATTTTTTTAAACTTTGATTTGTATGCAAATAAAAAAGGCAAGGGAGATTAATATTGTATAGACTCACCGAAAAGCATCCATAAATATATTAACTCATGGGCGTATATAAGGGGGGGGTCCAGGGGGTCCGGACCCCCCCCCATGGCATTGGCCGAAAAAAAAAATTATGTGCTATCATAATGCCGGATTATCGTGGATGGCACGGATGTTACAATGTAATACATAAACACCTGATGCGCGGTTGTCATAACGACAGTTTTGCTAGAGATGGCAGTATGACCTTAGTCCATTCTTCGCCCGCGCATACTACAAACGCGCATAACAAATCGAAACTATATATTTTTACTCGACTGCATAAGAAGGAGGGTAATGTTTTTCGAGTGTATGTACGAGTATGTTTGTATGATTCTATATGACAGCCTACAGCCTGAACGGCTTGTCCGATTTTGATGTGCGAGGTGTCATTAGATTTATCTTCGCTTCCAGAATGTCACAGGCTATAATTTTTGTAATAATAATAATACATCTCTTGCAAAAATTAAAAAACGTTTTTTCGTAACCTCTAACGAATTATTTCGTAATAAACAAGTGTTTATTTTTAATTGTTATACAGAATGTGAATTTGTAATCTTTTACAGTGATTTTACGTATTTTTATTCTTACAAAAAACTTTCATTGTTTAAGTATGTTTTTTAAGCATTAATATGCTTCAAAATTTTTCGCGCTCGCTTCGCTCGCGCATGGCCACATTTTAATGATATGAAATAACTGAATAAACTCATAAAAAATGTCCTTCGTAAAACTAGAAAATAACATCGTTTAACATCAGGCTAGTTGGCAATCAGTCGTAGATCTATCTTATGTAAACAAAAACACAAAAATTTCAATTCGATCCAAGCCAATTTTATATAAAAAATATTTTTTCGTTAATAAAATCGAACAACTCTTAACATGCTGTGCTAATAAAAGCAAATACTTCACCAAAAAATATTTTCCACCTGCAAGGGAGTACCGCGTAGGTATGTTTGTAATATTCTATAAAATCATATGTTTAAATTTAGGAATAATAAACTGGCAATCAATGCATTCAAATGGTTGTATATATAATTTTTATAGCGTAAAAGTCACTTTTATTCAGTCGGGTATTCCATTTTTTCTTTTAACACATTAATATACTTGTTTGGTTCATCTGGGCCACAAACACCTAGGCTCGCTAACACGATCAATTAATCAAATCACTTCCAAGATTTCATTTTAAAAACCTTAAAAATTTTCGCGCTCGCTTCGCTCGCGCATTATTACTATTTTACCATAGAACTACTGTGGGCTCACTAATACGAGAAATAAATCATGTTACTATAAAAACACTACAACAATTTTCGCGCTCGCTTCGCTCGCGCATACTTATTACCTATGATTTGTTTATTTGGGTCATGCAAATGTTGAGCGCTCTTTAAACTAATTAAAACGGGCGAAATCATAATATCTAGTATAATATGAATTAATAATGTTCCGACGTTACTTATACATTTTATTTACAGTTATACGTTTGTCCGTAGCTTAATTTTCGTGTATTTTAATGTTTTTAAACTAAAATTGACATTTAGAAACCAGTACTCGTCTGCGTATAGTCTGCGCAAATAAAGAGGCAAGGAGTAGTAAATTTTTGTACCCGTGGACCCCCCCCGAGTGAGAAAGTTATAGCTACGCCCATGTATTAACTAGCAAGTTTACTAGGTGCTTTGAAGTTGAGATTGAATGAGAGGCTCAGAAATAGAAATCAGCTATGCCCAGTTTTATGAACAAAATTAAATGCTCGCTCAACTATCCCCTTAAGACAATGATACAGAGCAGTTAAGCAATTTAAGATTTGCAAAACATTATAAGCAAAATATTACTTCGTACTTAGTTTTGATTAAAAGTTTGGATTAATACTTAGAAGTATTTATAAATCAACCCAAATAAGCTCAAGAACAGTTTCTAAGTAATCATGCCATACGAAAGTTTTGTTTTCTATTTCCATCTGGTCTAGCCGACAAAATACTGTATTTTAGGCAGAAAGTATAGAAAATAACGGGCAGCACAGCACTTTGCACACATTAGAAAATTAGAGATTGCTTGAACAATAATTGTTTTTAACAACAATATTTCCCAACCAATTTAAAAAAAAACAGAAGTTCTCAATTTCAAGTTTTTTTTGTTAGGTATAAAACATAAAAGAAAACAAAACAACCGAATTGAGAACCTTCTTTTTTGAAATCACCTAAAAATGAATATAGTGTTTGACCACCAAAACCTCGAGAAACTTGGGACAATGACGCTTGAATGACCTATAGAGTGATCTATTTATGCTCAATATCCATGATGTTTATAGCTCTTTTTTTATTTATTTTTTATACATTATAGATCTACGATTGATCACCAACTCGCCTGATGTTAAGCGACGGTGTGGCCGAAGATGGAACTCGTCGATCTAGAAGATATCTATTCACTCTAGCCTTGAAAATTCCATAAATAATAATAATAATAATAATAACCGCAGGGGCGGCTTTGTGGCGAGCCGTCGGTGAGTGGCGACACCGCGTACCCCGATGTTTCCCTGGGGCTAAATGAGACCCCTGACCTCCAGCTTGCCTTAACCGGCCGGCTGGATGGTGGAAACAGCAAGAGCTAAGTACCTAAGCTCCAGGGTGGAAGTGTTAAAGGGCATAACGCCGCTAGTAGCTCTTAGTGAACGCGCAGCACACCTCTCGACACCCTTAGCCACCCACACCGATGTTGCTTCTCCGGCGCCAACATGCGGCGCCACTATGGGGGGCCCATTCAGTGGGTGGCGAGTCATCACCTGCCTCAACATTTTTGTATGATGAGACGAAATTGGCAGGTGCCGTTATCTCATTCTGATACTCCCACATAGAAGTACCTTATCTTACTCACAGTGTGGGAGCATCAGCCAATAAACTAGTTTTATAAGTCATAACCATTTCACTTCAATAGCCCCAATTTGTGTAATTCCTTAATGTACAATAGTTCCGTCATCCATCCATATACCAAAAACCTGTATTTTTTATTTTATTTTCTGTAAAGGGCCTCTCAGTGTTGGCTTCGGCTCCACTGATGCCCATCAAAAGACCGGGCTGCGACCCGAGATTTAAAATGAATAAAGAGAAATAATAATAATAATAACTTTATTTAAGTAATAACTATGTGCAATGGTACATTTGCTTTTTTGACTATGACTACGATATAAAAGTAATAACTTGTTAAACATAGTTCCAATATGTGAATTCCAAAATGTACCTGAGTTGAAGCTCTGTCCCCCAGACTAGGATAACCTGTATCCTGGGGTCACAGTGATTCTTCCCCGGGCGTATTCTAATTGAAATTCATGCCTTCTGTTAATTATAATAATAAGCTTAAAGGTATAAAAAGATACATTAAGATAATACAGTATTAGATTATAGGATAGATATAAGATTATAACAGTAAGATAAGACTATTGATATTAGGAGTTTAAAATAAGATTGGGTATGTGAGCCAGTATGTAAATAAATCAGACGCGAGAATGTAAGGGGAGAGGTGTATTAAATGTAGGTGTGTGTGGTTGTATGCGAAAGTGTGTAGTGTGTGAAGATGACGGCTGAACAGATTTATCTGTTTTTAAATTACAACCTCATCAGGCCAATCAGGTAATAATTTTAAGAAGATTTTCAGTTGCTTTATAGTCCAACTGCTGCAGATAATCAGTTATAAATTTGTTGCATTCAGTCCGATTTAAAGTAATCAGCGGTTTTACAAGACAGATTCGATTATATAATATGGATCCCTGACCTATAAACGACCTTCCAGCATATCTAGAATGGGTAAAGGTAGTTTTGAATATAAAATCCTTTCTTCTTTTCAGCATATTTTTTTCAATTAGCTCTTTACCTATCTCTGCATGCTGCCGAAGGACGGTTGCTTTAATAAAAAGTTGCCTAACGGTGAGCACCTTGACTTCTTGATATAGCGTAATTGTGGGATATCGTCTAGTTTTAAAATGCATCACCTTTAGTATTGCTCTCTGAGCTATTTCAAGAGGTTTTAAGTTTGTTTGAGCAGCTGCACCCCAAACTGATATGCAGTAGGTTAAGATGGATTGAGTTATAGCACGGTACACCATAAGAAGTAGATCAGGCGATAGTACGTGACGCAACTTTTTAAAAGTGTATATAAGTTTCCTAGTTCTTCCAGTTAACATGTTAATATGTTGTGTCCATTTCAGATGTTTGTCAACCATTATCCCCAAGTACTTAATAACTTCTGTAGCTTCAAGAGATGAGCAAGAGCAATTATTATAGGCGTCATTACAGTTAGCGTTGTGTATTTTCAATATTAACGGGGTTTTTGGTTGAGTAGTAGATTTTATCGTAAATGTCATATATTTAGTTTTCCCAACGTTAACAGTGAGAAGATTATTTATGAGCCAATCTGCTACTTTACTCAGTCCCTTATTTGCAAATTCTTGTACCTCGTTCCAACTTTTGCCTTCAAATAGTAGGACTGTATCATCAGCGTAGGTGTATACTTTACCATTTTCAATATTCAAATTACACAAATCATTAATATATATTAAAAAGAGTGTTGGTCCCAGTACGCTCCCCTGTGGGACTCCAAATCTGATGCAAGCCTCTTCACTATATTTGTTTTTTATTTTGACTACTTGAGTTCTGTCCGTAAGATAGCTAGTAAACCACTGTAGCGGGATTCCACGTATACCAATATCTTCCAGCTTGGCTAGTAGTATGGGGATGGACACCGTATCAAAGGCTTTTGCGAGATCTAAAAATATGCCTACTGTTTTACGCCTTCTATCTATTTGATCCATTATCTGTTTAGACAATGTAAATACTGCGTGATCTGTAGAGACTCCAGTTCTAAATCCAAATTGGTTCGTGGACAGAAGATTTTTTGTCTCAAGATAGTGCCGGAGGCGTTTATTTACTAGTTTTTCAAGTATTTTGGCTAATGTCGGTAATAGCGATATTGGCCTATAATTTGATACGGTACACTCATCCCCACCCTTAAATATAGGACATATGACTGATTTTTTAAGAGCCTTAGGTACTGTTCCTTTATCCAAGCTAGGCTGACATATGAGAGTGATTGGTTTTAGCAGAAACGGTATAGCTTCCTTAATAATTTTTGTAGAGATGCCGTCCCAACCAGATGCCGAGTCGGTTTTTAGCGACTTGACAATAGAAAGGATTTCAGTTTCGTTGGTTGGTAAAAGACAAAATGAGTCTATCGGTTGTTTTTTAAGGTTACGAGTCTTAGCAAGTTTAATTTCAGAAGTATTTGAGTTACTTAAAATGTCATTAGCCAAGTTAGTTCCTACATTTACAAAGAAGTCATTTACTTTATTTAGTGCGGTCTTAGAGCATTTGTCTAGATTAAGTAACTCTTCAACCGTATTTTGTTTATTTGTATATTGACATATGCGCTTTATGTTTTTCCATGTTTTTTTAGAGTCATTGCAGCATTTTTTAAATTCTGCTCTTTCATATATTCGTTTTAATATTTTTATTAGGTTATTACAGTTATTTCGATATCTTATATATGTGTCTCTTAGAACTAAGTTATCAGGATCTTTTCTATATTTAGCGTGTAATTTATCACGTTTTCTTATACTTTTGATTAAGCCTGGTGTAATCCAGGGTTTGATGTTATTTCTAGATCTAGATTTGCTTTTAGTAGTGATTGTGTGTTTTTCTATAATCGATGTAATAATTTTGACAAATGTGTCCGTTGCAACGTCTACGTCAGAAAAATCAAGAGAACTATCCCAGTCTATCCCAGATATATCAGTATTAACTGCCTGAAAGTCACATTTAGTAAATATTTTTTCATACTTAGATTTCAATTTGACATTGCTATTCAGTTGAAGTATCACAGGACAATGGTCTGTGACCAAGCAAGAGAGTACGATAACTGTAGATCTCGTATTAGTTTTCAGCATACAGTGATCCAAGCAGCTCCGATCTCTTGTGGGATAGTTATGTCCAGGAGATAATCCATGTTCTGCTAGCATATAGAGATATTCAGTGGTATGCACATTATTAATATCGGTAATGTTAATGTTAATATCTCCAAGGAGCACAATATTAGGAACCCTTTTCATTTCATGCAACAGAGAATCTATAGAGTCTGTGAAGGCTGTTGGATCGTTATACGCAGGTGGCCGGTATACTGCTATAATGTTATGCGTGGTACCTTGTTCTATCACCAAGCAACTTGCACCATTTATATTCTTCGGTTCAAGTACCTTAATATTTTGAATTGTATTATTAACATAGACTACTACGCCGTCATTTTTATTACATACATTTTTAGTGTAGTACATATTATATCCTTCAAGACTGGGCGCAGAGCCTATGTTCTGGAGCCAACACTCTGATAATACAATAATATCAAACTTATGGGAGAATCGCGCCAATAATACTTCAAACTTATCAATATTACAGTTTATACTTCTGATATTCATACTGATTACCGTTAAATTACGTGATTGACTGGTACTTAGATATGTATTACACTCTTCGGGAATGCTCAATGAATAAGTGTTAGCGACATTGATAGATTCAATGTCTAAAGCTATTTCGTTAATCTGGTTCATAGTAATACAATTGATTTTGTATGTGGGATGGGCATCCACATGAAATGGTATTTTTTATTAAGATTATCAATGAGCATATCCTTGGAATGTAACGTTGTTGCAGAGTGTGAGTGACTTGTGAATTTTGTTGTGTTTTGTGAGGTCTGAAGGTGTTTTTCGCATTAACTTTGTAAAACCGTGGTGGACACCGCCTTTGTGTTTTTCCTATTGACATATTGGTACATAATATAAATTTTATTTTACAAGTAAATAAAAAGAAAATGATATTAACGATATAACTTATAGTATTAATACAGCTGATTGATTCCATTACTAGTCAATCTATACGTGACTCAATTCCTTCCTTTAATTCATTCAATTGTTCTGCCGATGTTATTTGTATTGCTGGTTGGCCCTCTTCTTTCCTGATAAATACTTTGCCATTCACCGTCCAACAAAACAAGTATTGACTATTCTTGATAAATTCTCGTGCAAGATAGTGCAGATGTCTGGCTTTTTTCGTGAGTAACTCGGTGATGTAGATTAGCTTTTTATCGCCTTCTATTCCGATTGTATGTGTGTTGAACTTATTGTTTTTATTTGCCATATTATAATCCCTAATAGATTTTAGTAAGGACATTTTTTTTTCAATTGAGTTGAATTCAACTATCACTGTTTTAGGTAACCCACGCTTAGACGGTAGGTGATAGATGGATTTCACATCTTGAGAGCTATGTGCCAGGTTCAGCACGTTATGTATTTTTTTTATGACTTCGTGTGATTGTTCCGGTTTATCAATATCTAGGTTTCTAATTTCAATGGTACTCTCATTGATTTTTCTTTGGAGGAGTTCTACTTGTATATTCAGCTTAGTTACGTCTTGATGAATGGTTTGTTGTTGTTTTTCCATTTTATCTACTCTGGATTTTAGATGGTTTTGTTCAGTTACAATGGCTGTGACAGTTTCCTTAATATCAACATTGGACTCTATAATCTGCTCGTTTAGAAGCTTCAATTGATTAATTTCGTGGTGTATTTTTTCAGAGGCCTTTATTTGTTCCGATTTAAAGTCCAAAAATAGGCTATGTATATTATTAAACATTGTTTCAAAGTGTTGAGACATATTGTCGTCACTTTCAGAATCCCTCAGTTTTCTTTTCTTATCTTTATTGCCAGTATAGAAGGATGATGGCTTTAGATCCGGTTCTGGTGTTCCAGGGGCAGCAGTAGGGCTGTAGTATATGTCAGGGTACGATACCGCCTCGCTTAGTGGTCTCTGTAGAGGTGGAGGAGTGCGCGTGATTTTTCCCATGGTATTCATAATTGTAGCGCAATAGCAATTGGCTTCTGTCCTCTGTGTACTGCTATGGCTCCTGTCCCCGAGCTGTGTGTTGCTATTTAATGCTTGTATAAGTCTCAGATAAGTCCAGTTGGAAAAATGAATGAAAATGAGTAGATAAAATTACCTCTGTTTTGTTAGAAATTGTGATTTGGTTCAGATTGTTTGATATAGTAAATTTATATGACAAAAAAGAGTGCAAAAATAACACTACCGCCTTAGGTTCGAACTCGGCACTTTTTGTTCCAGACGTTTCGAAGCACACCTTGTATCGCTTGAGCTATCAGGGCATATAGCAGAGTGCCGAAAATAAGCTTTAGTTGATGTCACTGTCAAGTTTTGTGTATCTACCCTATTTATTTGCGGGTCACGTAGACTTTTATTGATGTTCAGTTACCTTCCTCTATTTATTTGTGGATTAGTAAATAATTGCAGTGCAGTTGCGAGAATTCCAGATTTCTTGATTATTGTGCTTTATTATGCAATATAATGTTAACATGTGCAATTAACCATACTTTGCTCCAAACTCGTGATGTTTTTCCAAGATTCTTTAATAAGTGACGGATAGATTCTCGAAGTTGTGTTCATCACTGTGTTTTACACTTTTCCGAAACTATTTGGATTAAAACTTGACTCCACTTCATGAAAACTCTTTAAATAGTAAGTTATACTTTAATTTACGTGTTATATAGAACTTTGGAAAACTTTTAGCTATTTATTCAATTAAAATGTAAACAAAATACGAAGATCACTGTTCACTTTTCAAAGGTGCGGATGGAATGTAAATGTAAATGTAATAAAAGAAAAAAAGAAGCTCTTCGATAGTTTTAATTCACACTGAACTTAAATATCGAAGTGAGACGCTTACTATCTATGACTTGCTTGTGTCAATAGGATATAAAATGGTAAGTATTTTGATAAATACCTGGAGAAGCGATTTGCGCCTCGCAGAGGTCCCCGGTGTACCCTGGGGCACAGATACAGCTCACGGCGGCGGGCCCCATCTGTCTGTCAACATATACGGCATTCAGATTCACTCAATGTCAAATAAATGATAATCAATATTCATTTTAAGAAAAATAGTCTATATTTGACTACTTTATTTATGCAGTAAACAGATCTAAGTTTGACCGCCAAATTGCCTGATGGTAAGCGACGGTGTGACCGATAAGGGAGCACGTAAATCTTACAAATACTAAGTACTTTGACAATCAATGTCTCGCAAGCTATTGCTCCATAAAACATATCAATAGCGCACTTGCGCTATTGATATGTTTTTATGGAGCATGTAATCTTTTACAGCGCATGGCTTGTCAAAGTAAAGTGCGGGTGTACAAATAGAAGAGCGATCCAAAAGGAAGAGATAGCAACCAAAGGACTGCGCAAACAATACTATGATCTACCTATATATACTAAGGTTGGTATAGAACGTCTTGCTTTCCGCACCGCCTTGTATCCGATAGCTAATGGATTAGAAAAGTGTGTGAGATGCAAGTGGAATGTAGATGACCCTTAAAATGTAGGGGCAGTTTCAAACTGGACCAAGTAATTGGGGTTAGTTGGGTAACATCTAATTTTATCACTCGTTACTTATTTATATGTAGGCGTTTGTTGTTAAATGTATTAGGCCTTTGGTGTTTTTTATAAAATGGAGGTAACATTAGTTTTAACGGGCCTCCAAAGTGAAATATTATGATATAAAAGCCGCTATTGTAATTCCTGTAACGGTTATTGCCTATGCAATATGGGAAGAGGTGACTACATTTCTCAAAATGGGGTCAGTAATTTAAGGGAGAATATAGGAGATACATAAACATTCACCTTCAAAATGATAACTTTTCGCCAACTAAAATTTCAACACAGCTTTAATCTAGACACAAAAATTGTATTCTTCAACTCTAGAACAAAAAAACACTGTTTTAATTTATTCAGATTTTTTTGTCTCAAATAAACCTACGTTTTCATCGCTGAGACTTTCTGCCATTTTAGAGGAACCCTTTTTTGTCCGGGAACGTATGTCGACCTAAGTAATTGAGGATATTCGACGTAAAAAGGGGTATGTTTGTTGGACCAACAGCAAGCAAAGGCCAAAAAGGCCTAAACAAGCTTTAGTAAAACTCACTTTTTGTAGTCCGTGTCTAAATAACTGCAGGGGCCGAATTGTTTGCCGTAAATGTTGTTTTATTTTTATTCATGCCAATGAGAAAATACAATGGGAAGGGATTTTGTTTTTCAACTGTAATTGTTTTCTTTTATTAATTAAATTATTAAAATATAACAATTAGGTACATTTAAAACTACAATACAGTTAAGACTATTAAATTAATATTAACTTATATAAATATATAATTACAACTACTAAGTGTCAAATAGCCCCCACGTAATGCTCCCTGGACAAACGTGCCCATTACACTGGTGGCGTTACCACGTTGAATGGCAAGGAAAATTAAGGGAAATTATTGGTGGGCACAATTTGTAGGGCAAATAATTTTATCAGGTTTTGGGCTGTAAGTAAATTTGTGTGAAATTTCAATTATATTTTATCTATAGTCTAAGAACATTTTACGCTTTTGAATTTGTATGGACTAAATGCAAGAAAATAATTTAAAAAATGACCTTTTTATTTTACCACATTGGAATCGACTCAATAACGACTGTTCCATGGTACAATACAGCGCTTGGCTATAGTCTTTTATTTGTCACAGAGATTCTTTAGAACCTGGAGAAGGACATTAGTTATATTTATCACCACCATTACTTATTTCAATACATATACCGCGGTGACATGACGCGGGGCGCAGCAATTTTTCCATAAAGTACCCCAAACAACAAAAAGACTAATTCTATGTTAAAATGTTATATATTATGCCCCAGACTCTGTTTAATATGCATACAATATGTCAAGAGAAGTGACTAGTAAATAAATAATAATAGCGATTAGTAAATGTAATTAAAATTTATTGGATACCATAATTTAAATTAAATCGATTATATCATTTTATTTATGCTATTATCATAAAATTTAGTTAATTTATCATAATATGTGTAATTCTGACTTACCTGTAACATATATGTTATTCAAGGTTAATAAATATTCTTATTCTTATTCTAGCACTTCTCCGTGCATCTCGATGAATCCTCTCCAAATCTAT
The DNA here is from genome assembly GCA_947563715.1 of Lycia hirtaria. NCBI lineage: Eukaryota > Metazoa > Arthropoda > Insecta > Lepidoptera > Geometridae > Lycia > Lycia hirtaria. The sequence continues at coordinate 12,123,322 of OX387385.1, forward strand.
GTGAAGGTACGCAAAAAATTTCAATCGGACCGGTTTTGGCTGAACCTATATTGTTGGTTACTGAAATCTTAATTTTAGGTACGCCAAGAGCATATTGTCTTTGTCAAGAATCCAATTGTGCGTTACATAGCTACCAATCAATCAGTACTTGTCCAGTTTCAACAGGCCGAGATGCAAAAGGGGTAAATGTAAACAAAAGCTTAAGTCATAATGTAAAAGGAGCAAAAATGGAGCAAAACAAGCAACTTAACTGCAGACAATAAATCTCTCTTACAAGGCAAACTTAATTTGGCCGGGTAATCTCGAATAGTTTCGTTTCCGCACCACGCAGGGCTTGCACTTTGCATTTGTTGTATTTTTTTAGCCTCATTTGTTGTTTTAGGACGGTAGATGAGCTTTGTTGATGGGTTTTGGCCAGAATACATAGAAAGTGGGTTTGGAGAGAAAACAAAGCTAGCGATTTAATTAAGAGAACTTATGAGGGCTTAAGATATATAAATCTAAATACTTGACAATATTTACTAAATATGATTTAAAATAAAATTAAACACGTTCATACACAGCGTAAATTCAATTTAATAAATTAATTCCCAAGTTACGCCAATTTTTATGAGATGTAATAAAATATTTAATTCCTTTCTCTGAAAATAAGAAATTTCAAAGGCTTACAGTTAAATTTTATAAAAGGGTAACAAAATGCTATTTTTATAGCAAAAGTACTTATTTCAATCCGGATTATATAAAAATAGAATGTATTTTAGCTGTCTTTTTATTCTTATAAAAAGACTAAAGTTAAAATAGATTCTATTTTTATATTCACCCTGTGACAAAAAAAAAATAAGCGATTTTTATTTACTTTACAACTTTAATAAATAGTATCCGCAACTTTAGCCATGATAGGGAAACCTAAAACTAACTTTTATCCCAAATTTAAATGATAAATATTTTATTGTCTGAATTCTGAAACTGTTAAAAACATAAGACGCGCGATGAAAATCTACAAGGTCAAATAGGAATGAACAGCGTTCCACTTCCTAAATTTAAACAACCGATAACTTTTATTTTACCTCTTTATTTATGCACCTCAGTATCATGAGCCTTGATAGGGAAACGTAAAACTAACTTTTATTACAAATTTAAACGATCAATATTTTAGTATCTGAAACTGTTAAACACATAAGACGCGCGATGAAAATCTACAAGGTGAAAAAGCAATGAACGGCGTTCCACTTCCTACATTTAAACAACCGATAACTTTTATTTGACCTCTTTATTTAAGCATTTCAGTTAACGTTATGGAATACTAGTCAAAAAAGTTACGTGCTTTTGTTCTCAGATTGAATGTTTCTGTTCTGTTCTGGCTTCATACTTTAATCTGAAAGAAATCATCATCATCATCTCAGCCATAAGAAATCCACTGTTGGACATATGCCTCACCCCATGGATTTCGAAAAAGACCGATTGGAAGCGAAAAGCTGAAAGAAATGATGCAATGAAAATATACTTGACATAAAACACAACAGAAATTTTGGAGTAAAAGTAAAACAGTTTATAGATTTTTTTATTAGTATTGTGCCAGAAAAAATAAGAATACACGTGAAAATTGTGTTCCTATTCTGGAATCTGAAAACTAGATGATATTAACTTTCAAAATTTTAGGCTTTTGGGTATAAAATAATTACTTATTTTCTTCTCAAGAAATTTCTAACACAAAACCTGTTAACATTAATGTACTTAGCTTGTAATGAAGTAAAATTCAAACCTAATATCGGGAGGAATTCTAAAGGAGCCGCAAAATTGCTAGAGTTAAGGAATAATTTTATAGATTAAAAAACTGAAACAACCGACTTCAAAGTACGCTATTTCGTTACTTGTAATATTAGAAAGGATTAGGATACATAAAGTTCATATCATCATGCTCAGTCGGGTAATAATTAAACGAAACGCTCAATCGTCAAAGTAACTCTATTTTCATCTTATACACATTGGATGAGGAGTAAGGTTTTACTTTTACTAAATCTTTCACGGCTGTAAACTTTTTAAAGAAACCTCTCTTCAGATGCACGTTTATTTTTTGTCAAGAATGAGATTAGGAGTTTTGGCGGGAACGTCGTCTTTTTCTAAACTTGTGTTATTTTGAACATTAATGCTATAAAAATGGTGGTGTTTTATTCATTAAGTGTTCGAAAAAGTGCGTGAGTGTGGGCAAGTGAAATAAAGCAGTAAAACGTGTGATTTTACGTTGTCAGCAAAACTCCATAGAAGCTTCTAGTAAAGTCGCCACCATTTTACTGAAGCAGGACTCGACTTATAAATTGACTGTATACGTGACTTAGATTGTGACTAGAACATTTACAACTTGTTTTATTCAAGAAACTTGAAAAAATCCTAATACTTGACACTGGCAAATGCTTTAATGCGGGTCCAATACAAAAAAGAAGAAGAATGAGATTTGTCATTGAATGTCAAATGCTTCGTCTTTGAAGATTAGAAAATGTGTAGATGTTTATACGATAATTCATAACATTTGACACTTTTGCAAAAAAAAAAAACGTGTTAGTGGAACTTTGCGATTCTATAATTTGACGCACTTCACTCAGGAATACAATGAACATTTTCATTTTTAGATATTATTCAAAAAGTACTTAGAGCAATGTCTATAAAATAATTATGGTACCAACTTGAGAGCTTTCTCTACTTATATATTAATTTAAGAAACAAAAATTGGTTCACAAATGACGGAGTAATCGGTGACCAATAAATAAAAAATAAATAAAATACATACCGAATTGATGACCTCCTTCTTTTTGGAAGTCGGTTAAAAATTGGCTTTTTGTTACGAATGCAGTCGAAAAGAATGGCTTCTGAAGGTCCTTATACTTCCTAAGCTTTGAATACGAAAAATAGTTATTAATTAGGGATTACAAGTTCTCAGTACATTGCTTATATTTCTATGCAATAAAAGAAAATAGTTTTCTATTCCTAAATATTACTTAATTTAGTGTTATTTTTTCAATGTATTTGCTTTTTTCTTAAATTGTTTACTTTTACTATTATTATTCTCATTTGAAAGAAAATGGAAATGGGCTATTCACTTAAAGACAGCAGATGAACATTAAGATCGTTGTGGTTATATATCTTAACTTGTATACATATTGTGTAAAGAACTGAATAAAAATTTATAATAAAAACATATACCTACTTATTAGCATTTTCTAACTGGTATGGATCCCGGAATCCGAGAAGCTCTTTCCACTTACTACGATTTTGACACATTTTTTTGTACTAGATTTCATTTAAAGAAATTTGCTATAATTTTTCCCTATAAAAACCGTGCAGAGAATATGCTAAGCTCGCAGATACACAACCTACGTCCCACATTAGCTATACAGCCGAGGACATTTGTAAATGAACACTACTAAATTAACGGTAATGTTTGTTTTCAGCCTCTGAACGTGTGCCACGTTGCCATTGGGAATAGAACGAATATCGACTAGTAATGAGCCGATTTCGAGAATTGGTCAGTGAATCCGAATTCACGGACCAATTCTCGAAATCGCAGTTTCAATATCCTAATTACCGATAATTAGGATATTGAAACTGCCAGTATCAGAAGTGGGATAGTGAACGTAAAGTTACTTGGGTATTTTCAATAGCGATTGCTTTCGTAATCGGATTTGTGAGTAATTGAAAATCGGGTTTCTAAATCGGAATTAGACCTTAAGTCTTTTCCAGTTCTGAATTCGCTTTTGCAGGTTTTGAAACTTAATGAGACGAGTACAATAATGCTATATAAGATTAACGCTAATTCTAAATTGCGCTAAAGACTTCAATTTGTCTGAATTTATTAAGTTATTTAAAAAAAAAACAATATAGATATTATAATCTACATTCTAAATTGACAACAACAGCAAATGAGGCCTACACCAGGCTCCATAGTAGTTTTTAAATCCTCATTTGCTTAATCTCGAAATCAAAATGAAATCAAAAAATAATTAAGTAGTTATAAATGCATATATTAGTTCATAAAAGGCTCGGACCCTGGACCCTGGAGAATAAATTTGAATAATAAAAAAAACCTTGAAATCAAATTAATACCTAAGTTATTAGCACTATTTACCTGCAAGTTCCTCCATTTTTGCACATGTTGGACGAGTTGGGACAGAGCGGGCCCTCCCCGCAGTCCATGCCAGAGTACCCCTCGAAACACGAACAGAAGAACTCACTGCAAAGATAAATCCATTTTTCACTTTTATTTCAAGTTTTGATTCAAATTTGGAAAAATTATGTTACGTTCGCTTTGTTTTATTTTTCCCGATTGCGCAAGTAGGAGGGCAATGGTTGTTGAATGCATTTAGGTGAGTATATATCCAGCACTACTTTATTGTATATAGATAAACTCTTTATTTTGGAAGTAATACAGTATATGCTAATATATTACCTCCTAAATTCCCCAACCAGCTGGACCTATTTTGATGTGTAAAACATTGTTCAATTCCCTAGTGTCAAAGGTAAAATTCTTAATATAAATTCACTCTCTAATAACTCTTAAAAAACTAAATTATACTTTTCAGTAGCCTCTGTGAAAATTAAATGATTTTATAAAAGTTGGCATGCTCGTTTAAAGATATTGTACAAATACTTTACACATATATTTTCTCGCGAAAAATGTACTATCAATCATAAAAGTTACACTACAAAAAAAGCTTTTATGAAGTCGGTTATTTTGTGTTTCTTTTAATATAGATACTTGCCCTATTTTGTATTATTTCAAGTTGATAAACGTTAACCTTAGGAGGTGCTATTCGAATAACTAACATAAATGTTGTGATCTACGATAGGTTTACTAAACCGGCATTACAAAAAGGAACGTATCCCATGTGGGTATAAAAAGGGGGCTCTCCGCATGCAAAAGCACCATTACTCAAGTCGGAAGAGCAGCACCCATGTCACCGAGTCCATTCTTCCCCCACGGTGACCGTTCACGCCCTATTAGAAGCCTAATGCGCATTTGAGATTGGCGCCAGATATTGTATCATTGAGTGTCGGTGAGTATTTTTTAGAAGCTTACACTTGACCGCATACTTGCCCGATGATAAGCAATGTTGGGTTATGTTTGCAGGGTTTGCCTATTTTCACGATGTCCTCTTCTTAGCGTACTAGGAGATATACATATTTTTAGGGTTCCGTACCTCAATAGGAAAAAACGGAACCCTTATAGGATCACTTTGTTGTCCGGTCTGTCCGTCTGTCCGTCCGTCCGGATGTCAAGACTTTTATCTCGGGAACGCGTGAAGGTATCGAGTTGAAATTAAAACCATATACGCAGATCCATAGTATCTTGCTGCAGAAAGAAAAATAAAATTTCTCAGTTTTCGTAAAAAAATGTTACAGCCAAATATGTCGTAAAAAACACACATTTCGACACTCACAGAGGAATCAAAACCTATGGGTTACTTCCCGTTGACCTAGAACTCTGAAATTTGGCAAGATGCATTGTGTTAGAGTACACATATAGGAAAAAATCCGAAAACTGGACATTTTTAATTTAATCACAAAAAAATAATGTCTCTATGTAAGGAATGAGTCCCAAATTTTAATGTGAATTAACCGTATCATGTGGTATCATAAGAAAGAGCCTCATTAGCATAAGCTAAAACAGGTTTTTAACACATTCTTCATCCCCCTGCAGACCCTTCACTTCAGCTGGGAACCAAAACTTTTTAGGCGAATTTTGATTTAGTACAGAGTGGCCGCGCAAAACAACGTTGACTGCCTCAAACGCCGGTGGTTTACTGACTACTACAAAATGAACGGGAAGCTCGCTCGGATCCGAGTGGGAGGCGCGGCTACTCCACTCGGATCCGAGTGGTGAGCAAGGAATGTGTTAAATATTTTTACGATGTATATTTATCGGTTTATGAAGGAAAATATAAAAAAATAGAAATGATTTCCCCCCTTTTATTTAGTTTGTACGGAACCCTTGCTGGGCGAGTCTGACTCGCACTTGTCCGGTTTTTATATTATCGTATTGACTTTCGACCTTCGACACGCATATTGTATGGTTCCATGCTTTTGAACAGTTATTTTCTGAAAAAAAGTCATTACTATGTCCAAAAAATCTTTTAAGGCCACGACATTGAAAATAATAAAATACTTTTAAGAAACAATCCAAAAAACACCCATTTCACGTCTCTCCGTTGCGCTTTTTCCTAAACTTCCAAGATAATCTGTGGGTGATTTGAACACAAATTTCTTAAGCCCATTCAATTTCGCCTTTAATGTAAGAGGGTTGGTTTTCTCGCTTGAGATTAAATCAATTATTAAAATTGGCCGTCAGTTACGTGCTGCGTTCACAGTTTGAACTTTTAGCCGTTAAATTAATTTTAGTGTCTGCGAATGTTGGTTTGAGACGATCTTACAGACAGGCCTTATTATATTCAGGGATTGTAATTAACAGTAACCCGGTGTAAAAGTTAAAATTAACGTTTAATTGTATGCCACGATAACAAATTGGAAAAATTAAAACCTGACTGAGTCTTTATTTTGGGACGTGCGCAAGAAAACATGTAGTTTTCTTGCAAAATTATTTTTAGTAAATGAATTTATAAGTTATCAAACATAACGTACAACATTTAAAAATCAAATTTTTTGTATGATTTCTTTTTAAATAGGCCATAAGCGATTACAAATCCCTATTTTTATTATAGGTATTAAAAATAACAAGTAAAAAAAAACAAACCTTATAATCCATTTTAGTTTTGAGTATGTTTGTCGATCGCCTGGTAAGTATTTAATTACCAGATTTTTTTCCATCGGAAGTGACGCTGCTCCTTTTGAAAAAGACCGCTGAATGCGGAATTCGGGTGAAAATATAGTACGAGAATCTCAAAATACACGGGAGTAACCTGTATATCTCTATATACATTTATAAAAATCAATTGCTGTTCGTTTGTCTCGCTAAAACTCGAGAACGGCTGGGCCGATTTAGCCGGTTTTGGTTTTGAAATGTTTGTCGTAGTCCAGGGAAGGTTTAAGCGTTGAGAAAATATCGGGTCCACTCATTGATAGGTGATACGAAGTACGCGGTCTTCTAGTTTAAAATAAAAATTGGATACTCACTGAAAGTCCTGCCTAGCATAGCAGTGTCCCAGAAGTCTGCACTCGATAGCGCTACAGGAGGTGGGTCCAGGCGGGTCGGTGGGCGCCCTTACTGCGTACGTCACGTTGAACCCGAAGACAGATAGCAGCCCGAGGGCACGCAGCTGGGTGCCTTCTAGCCTGTCCAGATTTAGCTCCACGACCAATACTGGACTTTGGACCTGTCGACAAGAGTACAATAAGTTGTGTTGTTTAGTTTCGTAACACATAATAATTTGTTTTAGTTTTAAAAATAGCTGGGAATTTAAAAATTTAAACAACAACTTTTAAAATTGATCATCGTCCCCTATTTTTGGTGATCACTATTTTGTACTAAAACCATAAAAAGATGCTCCTAAATTCTATTAAACGTCAGTCAAGAAGATTCAGCGAGAAGTATTTATACTGTACCATTTAATTCAAAACAGTAATTTTATGTTTGTTCTATGTTTATGTAACGCGTAAAAGGGATCTTAAAGAATGTATGTCACGATTTTATATCAAATTCAGAATACAATTATTCCAGAAGACAACACAAAAGGCCCTTTGATACATTATAAGAATAATTTATCAAAGAAATACTTCATAGAATTACCTACAGAATAGCCTATTTCAAAATATAGGCTTTGAAACGAGTGGACAACTTATACATGAGTTTCTAAAGTCAAAACAAGCTGATGTTATACTATCAACGAAAAAGTGATGTTTAATTCAACATCAAAAAGTTACTTTTCAATCTAAATTGTCCGAATAAAAATAATAACTTGGCACAAAAAGATAGATTCTGTGAGATTGTAACAAAATTATGCGCATACATATTTTATTTATTTATTATATTTTATTTTTGATGTTTATATCCAGCGATTATTGTAAAGAAGGCTATTCATTGATTCTGTGCAGTACGAATATTTAACTCTAATGATAAGAAAATTTAGTTTGTTATTTTAAACCTTTAGTTGTGTTATAATTGGATCAAGCGTTCTCAAGTATTTTTAACCCCCGATCCAAAAAGAGGGGGGTGTTATAAGTTTGACGCGACTATCTGTGTGTCTGTCTGTGGCATCGTAGCTCACAAGCGGATGAACCGATTTTGATCTGGTATTTTTTTTCTTTGAAAGAATATTTCATTCTTAGCTATGTTTCATCAAAATCAGTTTTGCTGTTTTTTGTCGGGTTTTTTGGGTTTTCTTAACTTATACTTGTTAGTTAAATGGCGGAGAAATACAGTGTAGGTAGAATATACATAAATACTTTTTAAGTTTGTAGTAGTTTACATATTAGTATTTATTTTGATTTTAGTGTGTAATTAATTACGTTAGCTGCAGTCGAAGGACTTAAAAAAAAACAAAATTACTTTAAAAGAATCTAATGTTAAAATTATAATTAAATGATATATTAAATTAGATGACTATTCTAAGACTAAGGACGTTCACTCCAGCTGATGTATAGCTCAAGAGTGACGGGGTCCACCATGAGGCCGCAGAAGGTAAGGTACGTTCCGCTGACTCTGCTCCTTGTGCCCGGTGCATCCTCGTGTCGCCGTGTGTCGAAAGTAGGCCGCGGCGACTCAGCAGTATACGTGGTTTTGCAATATGTAATTAATTATAATATGGTAAGTTTATTTATTTACAGAAACGACATGTAAAAAAAAACTATACTAAGAACTATAACTATACCTCTGCTATATACACTTTAAGACTACATAAATAATGTTTTTAATACATATAATATATTTAATAGTGTGTAATTATATTCTCAATTATTATGAATTGTCCAAAACTATTATTAATGCGCATTATATTTTTTGATGGTCAATTAAACATTTCCTCGAAGGAAATAAACCCAGCAGAGCGTGTTAACACATTTTCAATTAACAGTATTTCGAAAGCAAAAATCTCCGTTGAACGTTTGGAAACAATATCCCATTTGGATGTTTACTGTAACCCTTTTGACAACAATGAACAAAGGGACATACGTCTACGTTAGAGATGAAAAACAAAAACCCTGGTGAAATTATATAGTTTGGACCGGAAATATAGAAAACCACGTTAAGTATGGTAGGTAAACTACTCAGTCGGGCAGTATAAAAATACCCTGTCACTGTACCTACTATGGATGTTATCTATTCAAATTAAGATATAAAATATATTTTTGCTATAACATACCAATATTTACCAATCAATGTAGTATAGGGGTTCCCAAACTTTTGTAGTTCGCGGCGCACTTACCGATTTAGGAATTTTTCTCGGTGCCCTAGGTAGTCAAAATTCAGTAAATTTACACTTAATATGTAAGCAATAAAATAATAAATGTATTAAAATATTTATTGTTTTAGTTTAGTTTACACATCTACATATGACATATAATTTTCACGAAAATAGATAAAAAACTTAAAAATGCAATGAGAATTCGTAGAGCTTTTGAACTGAAAGTACATAAAGTTCAATGAAACTCTCTTCTTGTGAAGTGAATTTAGGTGAAACTTGTGCCTGGAGTGGAGCTTGGATTTCGTTTCTGGTGAAGAGTAAACTTGAGCACCTCACGACGCCCCTTGTTCCTCTCTACGGTGAGCCAGGGTTTCGTGGCGTACAGTTTGGGAACTCTATAGTATTTAAAACAACTAGCAGTTAAAGAATATTTATTTATTGGTACGGCACTCACCCCTCAACATAAGTAAATCTAAAAAGTTTAAATATTTAAGAAAAATATATATATATTATTATTCCATATATAATATTTCCATTTTTAATACGACTAATTATCGTTAAAAAAATCTGATATCTTCGTTCTCTGCAAAAAATAGTATATAGGTATTCCTACAACCCTTATTTGAAAATCTCAAAGACTTCCCAAAGAATTATTTATGAAGACATTCGTCAGTCTGGTGTTTTCTCAAGGACCAAGAAATACGGGCCAAAAGCGAAGAGGAATTTGGCGAATCTCCAGTCGTAGGAATTATTTTTTTCCTCATACAGAAACTTCGGTGGAATAATGTGACGAAACTCTTGGCTCAAGTTATATGGAAAGATCTTGGTTAAGGCACGACTAACTCCGCAAAACGGCAAATATGAACCAAGTATATTTTCTTAAATACATAATTATAACCCTTACAGTTTTAAAAGTGAAAAACAAATATTCTTGATACAGATATAGTAGATGACGCATGCAACTTAATTTTTATGAAAACCTTGCGTGCCACATTTTTTGTATCGACTCTGACGTCACACACACGATTTTGTGATGCAATGTTCCATCCGCGAGAAATCTATTCAACCCAATACACCCGCGCGCTTGTACGCTAGTAATTAGTTGCCAAAATATCGAATCGGAAGTATTATCACCTGAAATTAAATAAATCTTAGGTCGTCAACTGTGATTTTTTATCTTACTGTTAGCACGCTAGATACATACACTTGTGGTATCTATAAAAGTCTATGATTCTTGGACATATTTGTTTACCATGCTACTATAGGACAAGGACAATGTCGACACATTACCATATATTTTTTAATGAAATATCATAAGTCCATATCTACTTAATTCCGATTTCAGTCCATGGTTTTGATGACTACAGGAATAGTGCTACTTATCGCCTTCCCTGTTTCCTATAAACAACAATTTTGGAATTTTCAAGTGTATAGATTTCCTTTAAATCGTTGTGCTCCATCCTCTGCTATGCCATCGCTTACTATAAAGCGAGTTAGTGCTTGATTAGTGGTGGTGGTATAAATATAAACATTGTGATGAGAACATCATTGTATAAATATGTAAAAAAACACAAAGTTGTAGATTTTTTTAAGACATTTAAAAACATTTTTTAAATGTCTTAAAGATTTTTTATATTAACATGACCTTTCCCTTTTCAATTTCAGAATATCCAAAGCTTTATATCTGTTTCTAGTGTAACTTAATGATTTATTCATGAGTCTTGCGTTGGAGTTCACTCAATACGATTTATAAACAATTATATAACATATCAATTCAAGATATTTTTGAGTATTATTTTTGTCTCTAAGGTCTTTGTAGAAATTTCTGGAACAGTTTCACTTATAACTTTTTGAACTGTTCCATAACAAGTATCTATATTAAAAGAAAAACAAAATACCCGACTGCAAAAAAACAGTTTTTGCAGTCTAACTTTTGATTTTGTTATGCTTGATACGCTGTTGAGTGTAGGTTTTTTGTAAGAAAGTATGAATAAAATCGCTGTAAAATAATAAATGCGTATTCTTTAGAATAATTCTAGTAAAATCAGTTGTTTATTAATTACAATATTTTTTACTACCATAGTAAAGAAGTAAAATGTGTCTGGTCATATCATCGGGAAAATCCCATAAAAATATAAAGTGACGTGAATGACATACAGTAAATGACGACCATGCGAGTCGTATATTCCCGATAGGGAGAAAGAAGACATATAATGCGTATTTAAGGTACTGTTAAAATAGCAACTACGATTGAAGGAAAACTTTGGCAGCTTATTTGGGCTGAAAAAGCCAGTTACATTTATTGGATCGATCTGAACAAACTTTTGTCGCTAATTGTACCCGGAGTCCCGAGGCGGTGCTGTTACGAAAGTAACATTTACACGCGCTGCTAATTGAGTAAAATTAAACACGCATTCGCTCTAATAAACAAGGACGAATAACGTTGTAAAAGCGCTATGATGTCGGCACTTACCGCTAACAGCATTCTACGTTTATGATAGAGTACTCGAACAAGGGAAGTGCACGAGCTTATTATAAATTTACTACGTGAAACAATTGAGATACAAAATAAATTACAAATTATTAAATTTTATAAATACAATGAAAAATGCATATGATGATCAAATTAGCTAAGTAAGTAAGTTCGTATAGGCTGTGTGGTCAGCCCTATTGTCAGAGTTATTAAGCCACCGAAAGGCCTCAAGAACAAACAACCGGGACAGCTACAATTTAATGTATACATTAAATTAGCTTAAATTGTACGGGTACATTGGTTGGCATTAGGGGGTACTCACAAGATCCTTTATATGAACTTTATTATTTTATTTTTAATTTATTGAATTTAAGTATATACTATGACTATACCTCTACTATCTACAATGTAAGACTACATAAAAATAATTTAATAATAATTTATTTTCGTAGATAAAGACCAGTAAACAAGCAAATGCTTCAGTTGATGGTAACCGATAACCGTTGCCTATGAACAACAATAGCACTAGAATGGTATCGCTTATAAAATAATAAATTTTATAATAATAATAAATATTTGTGAAAATTTACAAACAGACGGAGGCATAGACATAGTTACTTTCACTTTTACAATCATCATCATCATCAACCATTGTCCACCCACTGCTGAGTATAGGTCTCCTCTTTAGCGCGCCATTCTTTCCGGTCTTGTGTTTAAGTATTAACAATAAATGATTTGCAGCATTAAAAAAAATATTTTCACACAACTAACCCTTGGTGAGTTCCCGGCAGCTTAGTGGTGAGACCGTCTGACTTGCGATCCGCAGGTCCTGAGTTCGAATCCCACGGCACGCACCTCTGTCTTTTCGAAGTTATGTGCGTACTTATTGTTGATTGCCGCCAACTTCAAACGGTGAAGGAAAACATCGTGAGGAAACCTACATGTTTGAGAGTTCTCAATGATCTTGAAGATGTGTTTGAATCATAAATTAATATTTTAATCACATTCGGCGGCATTTTTTTGTGAGTGCACGCGTTAAATGTCAGTTGACGCCAGTCTTTTATTAGAAGCTGTAGTCTGGGACTCAGTTTATGGAAAATGCCATATGAAAGACTTCTTATAGCTTTTTTCCACTATCCGAAACTGGATAACGTTTGAGCAGCGTTTTAAGGATTCGCTCAACGTGCGCAACTCTCTCGCGCATCACAACCTTTTTCAGCATATAAAATCATTAAGTAGGGATATTAAACAAGTAATTTGTTTATTTATATATTTAGGAGAAAAGTTTGAAAAAATGTTTTTCTTCAATATCTTTTAAATTGGCTGAGGAGTGGGAAAATATGTTTTTTTCAATATTCCGTCGCCAGTATAAATGATATCCGATTGAAACTTTTTTTAAATGTTTCTTCTATCTAAATAAACAAATTGACCTCTTACTTTTCTAATATGCCTTCTCAATGATTGTATATATTTAAAATTGTTGTGATGCGCGAGAGAGATAGCTGCGCGCTTTAATCTCCGCCTTAAAGACGTTTATACCTACTCATTTCATAACTAAAACTATCAAGTCACCAACAACATCGAGCAACAATTTGTGTAAATTACATGCACTTTGCTCCGCATATAACTCATCCGAGGCCGTCGCGTCTTCAGGCTCTTGCCAAACTTTTGTAATTATGTTCACTTTTACGAACTTTGGAGAGTCGGCAATGTACGCAGAGAAGGGAATAATGTGGTGAGTGAAGATATATGGTGCAGAACCTTATGTAATTTGCGTACACATATTTGCAAAGCATGTTTGTGCTGGCACGGTAAAGTTCAAGGTCAAATTTTTTATGCAAAAGCAAGTCAGTTCGATATTAAATTTTAGACCGGCTAAATGTGCTCGATATTACAAGGTTACCAAGGGTTTTTTTTTTTTTTTTTTATCAGCCCTGTTTGTACAAACTGTCCCACTGCTGGGAACGGGCCATCTTCTCATTGTGAGAAGGGTTAGGCCATAGTCTGCCACGCTGGCCAAGTGCGGGTTGGCAGACTTATTTTTTAACTTTTTTTTTTTTTTTTTTTTACCTTAATTTCTGAGGTTTGTATCGGAAATTAAATACAGTCGCCGATACCGGAGACTGATCCTGGTCATTGTCGATCGATTGTTGATTGTTTATTAAGATTGGAGAAATATTTTGAAATAGTTTTTGTTTGATACATTTTAAATTGGCTGAAGTGTAGGAAAATTTATATTTAGTTTTTTTTGGCACTGATTTAAAGAGGCAGTTGTAAATAGCAGTTTTGGTAAGTTAAAAAATATATATGGCACGTTTAATAACTAGTTCAGCAGTTAAAACTAAGCAGTAAAGTAAACAAAAATGAGTAATAAAAATAATGAAATGGATCAGTGAATAATTGAGCCTAATTGAGCAGGAAAATAATTAAATGGGCGGTAAAAATTATTGAACGAGCGGTTACGTGTGGGCAGTAATAAATCGGAATTTGTCGGTAAGAAATCTCATTCTAAGCAATTCTATAAACAATGAGGTGGTAAAATAAAATAAAAAAACAGTACTTAAATAGTAATGAAAAATTAAATTACTTTTGCTTTGACTGAAGGAATTAAATAAAACAAATTGTAAAAATTATTATTTATTATTTGTATAAAAAAAAAACATAAGTTAATCTCTGAAGAAATTATTGCTTATACCTATATACATAGATAACTTTCCATCATTTTTACCGCTCATTCAGTTATTGGACTGCTCAATTATTTTTAGAATTGACATTGTATGATAAAATAACTGACTAATTGTTTTTTTATTACTGTCCATATTTTACTGTCGGAATAATTAATCAGCCTCCATTAAATTAAATAACTGCTCAATATGTTTTTGAACTGATCATAATAACATCTCGAATATTTAAATAACAGCTCAAAAACTTAGTTCCCTTTTTTTTTTCACTACTTCGTGGCCAGTTTATATGACGAAGACGCTGGATGCAAACCGCTTCCAATAGGTCTTTTTGGAAATCCATGGGGATATCCAGCCGTAAACTTCAGATGGGATGTTGACGATGATGATGAATTTAAAAGTAAATATTATTTCAGTTATTTATTTCAATAATAGAGATACATAATATCAGATATAGACATATAAGAGCGTACAAAAACAATATGGAAACAATATATAAAATACCTATACATACTAAATATATTAACATAATCTAATAAAATAAAGTCTAATTCTTAACTAATGTTAATGTAAGGCTGCAAGTCCCTCGCATGCAGACCCTGATCTGAGAGTCCCCATCACGCTCGCAGCGTTACCGCGCTGAATAGCCAAGGAAATTTGTTGTACTAGGTACCACAAAGTAAAGTATTTAAAAGTTAGATCTTGATTTTGTTTGTTTATATAGGAGAGTTATTATAAAAAATACTTATTCGCATATTATTTATCTCGGTAAGGAATTTAAAAAATAAATATATTTTTGAGCTCATCAGCCAATTTAAATCTATACATATAATAAGACTGTAACGGGTCGAAATCTGTACATTAGATATATTTAATAAAAAAATGATTGGAGGATGCATTACTGTCGATACAGAAGCCAAAACAGCAATTTTTATAATTTTTGTCTGTCTGTCTGTCTGTACGGTGTGTCCGATGGACGCCGAAACTACTGAACGGATTTGGACGAAATTTGGCAGGATTATTACTTATACTATGTAGAAAAATTTCCCGAAAAATTTGACAGTTCCTGTGGGATACATTAAACAATAACAACATAATCGATCACCACGCGGGTAGAACCGCGGGGCGCAGCTAGTGATATATAAGAATAACTTTTTTAAATATTACTTCTATCTCAATAAACAAAATTATCTCTCACTTTTTTATACAGAGTGATTTATTTGTTTAACATGTTGTGTTGCGCAAGAGAGATAGCTGCGCGCTTTCAGCACAGCTTTAAACATAATAATATGTAATTAATTGGTGGCACCATCAATGCCCGCTTTGTTTCAAGTTGGCGGCGGGGTGGGTAATCCAGTTATTTTGCTCGCACCCTTCCCCTTTTTATTTTAAATATAAAATTAACGAAAAACGTGTTTGTGATCGACATAGTCAGCCGTATGAGTTTTTTTATTTTTATTTTTTATATTTGTTACTTTGAACGTCAACTTTGAATAAACGTCAAAAATTTCATCAAACGTCAAATTCAAACCTTAAGCCAATCCGCTCGGTCAGTCTGCTCGGTCCGATCGCACTCGGATGTTTACTCGGACGCAACTCGTATTGTGGCAACCGATAATACGAGTGCACTCGGAAAACGGTGTCCCATCTAAGTAGACTCGGACCGCGCTCTACTTTTCCGAGCTAGCTCGTATACGAGTAGCGAAACAAAATGGCGGATAACAGCAATTCACAAGCGTCTCGTGCGAAAAAAAAGTGGTCCGAGCGTGGCACTGTGAAATGCTGAAGAAAATGATCCGAGTGAACTCTCATAGTGTCAACAGCTGTCATAGTACACTCGTATGAAATTTACTCGTACGAGTCTGCTCGGTCCGAGCCGGCTCGTACGGTGTCAACGCGGCTTTACAGTTATGTGAATATTTTATAATGCTGTTTTCATAAAATAAACCTAATGAAAATAAAAAAAGGGTTGCGTGCGAGCGAGGGAGCTGCAGCACCATCTTGGAGGCTAAGCCCACCCTGGGGTCTTAACAATTACATTTTGAACGGAAGTGACTACTTGTTGCAATTTATCTTGATTGAGTAATTTCCGTTGCAATTGCGATGCTTTTAAATTTCGAATAAATATTGAATTGCAGTTTAATTTGAGCTCGAGCCCGCGGCAAATTAACGGTTAGCTATAATTGGATAGAGTAGACCGAAGCGAAAGGACGGGAACGAGTAGAAAGTGTTTCATTCATAAGATTGTTTAAGTTTCACGAAATTGTTTGCTTTTTATTGAAAAGTCGTTTTCTAAATGGTTTTAATCTCGTCGTTTTTATTACATTTCTATGTTAAACAAACTCTTTTTATGAATGTTGTTTTAATACATACATAAAGAGAGATATGTACCTATACAATCTGGGGGTCTTTAAATCGCCAGTGAATCGGTTTCTTCTAGGTAAGCGCGCTTCATCATAGACCGCAACATCGCTTAACATCAGGTGAGTTGGCGGTCAAGCGCAAACAAAATTTGTATAAAAAAACATAAATAAAAAAATCACGCCTGTTTTCCCATACGGGGTAGGCAGAGCATCAAAGACCACTAAGTCCGTTTGATGCCTTATTAGACCGCGGATAGTAGGTTAAATGGAGGGGAGAGTATATTAGAGGGTTAGAGGGGAGAAGAGAGTAGGATGTAATGTTGGATTGCAGTGGCAAGGGGTCAGCTCATCGCTTACATAAATGCCAATTTCCCCCAAGTCCCTGAACTGTCTTTTACAGTATCCCCGGGAAGAGAAGCAGCTGATTTCCTTTTTCTCCCAGTCCAGCATGGAAGCTGGAAACCCAACTTGATTTCTTTTATATACCACCTGTTCGTTTCAAAATGCGCCATTTATATTATGTGAACTATTCGTAATATGAATAGGTAGATTCAAATTTCATTAAAAAAAACAAATATAACAATGCAATAATACACGCATATGCAATATCTATGCGTTCATTCCACCGTTCAAAAAAGTTGGCTGTCACGGGACGTCGGACCGGTGTGAAATAAAAGGAAATAGGTATTGTCAGATGTACAAAATGCGTATATAAGTGGTGAACAGGATCAGTTTTTTTTTTATCCACTATAGATCTAGATTGTAGGTCTCAGGATTCAGAGATGACGAAAGGACGAGTGCGAAAGGATCGAGTATTTTAATTAAATTATTTATTTTTGAATTTTATTAAATTAAAGAAATTTTAAAAAATATTTAATTAAATTCATTATTTATTTATTTTACAACTCACGCAAGTGTATGTATATTCAAGTGTATATACACAAGAACATACAAGGGAGTTGAGAGTGTACTCTCAGGTGGTAGCTTATTGGGGAAACGACGGCTAGAAAGAATTCCATTTACCGTCACAGCATACCGCCAACCACCAATAGATGTTTCGAAACAGTGCGGTGGACTGATTATGATGCTATGATAGACTATGATGGCCGTGGATCCCATAAGATGCAAGAGGCACGAGACCTGTCGTATAGATCATTCGGAAAAACCTCTACCCACATGTGGCCGTCTATTATTTGAATAATATAAAGAAAATCTTCAACGGATCTTTTAAGATGCGTCACATGCATCACCCATATAAACAACAAAACAGATAAACAACAACAACTGAAACAACCAACATTTTGTAAAGTCAGCGATGCGAAAGTGGCACGCGATAGTGACCGTCGCTCCGGCCCACGACTCCCGTGCGCCCTTTATGACCCTTATCGGAGCCCTCAACATCAATCGAGAGATAGAATCGATTACGAGACCATCGTTATCGGCCTTCCAAAACTGTATTTCATTCTTCAAGCGACGAGGAAAACAGGATAATATGAAAACTTCAAAAGAAAATTTAAGGCAAGCCGTATTTTTAGCGTAAATGATTTCGGCCATTCTGGAACTATTTTCTGGTGCGAAAATGGGATGTGACAAAATATAAATTTTCTGGGTGCGTATACAGAATATCTTAAGAATAGACAATAAACGTTGTTGGCAGTACAACGGTAGCCTTATTACGTAGAGCGATTTCTTTCAGGCAACCTTAGAGTGGATAAGAGTAGGTTAAACGGTTAATATTTTGTCCAACCCAGTTTTAGTCCTATCATTATTAGCCGGTCCTTGAAATAACTTTGACACCATATATAATCACATTTAAGCCTCGATGACACTGGGCTAATTTATGAGCTGCGAGTCGGCGAGTTTAAAAGCTAGCGAGTGAGCGAGTAGCGAGTGTCGATGACACAATCAAAAGCAGATTGTAAAAAAGCTCAATGATACGGAGCGAGTTTACAAGCTGCTCGCGAACTCGCTGGCTTGTAGCTTGTAAACTAGCCCAGTGTCATCGAGGCTTTACAAGCAATGCACTAGTGAAATTGTAGTGATAGATTTGACAGGGTAATGAATTCGAACAAAGACAAAAGGTCTAGGTCTTAGATTTGCTCCTTAAATATACAATATCGTAAGTAATTGCAGGCAGTGCATTATAAAAATGGGGATGATAAAATGATTATCGGATAAAAATGTTTAAATTACACAAATAAAAATCGAGATCTAGGTGTTTGTAATAATGTAATTTAAAAAAATATTTAAACAGCTGTATCCATTACCCTGTCATCATTATCATCATCATTATCTCAGCCATAAGAAGTCCACTGCTGAACATAGGCCTCCCCCAAGGTTTTCCAAAAAGGCCGATTGGAAGCGGCTTGCATCCAGCGTCTTCCCGCCACTTGTATGAGGTCATCTGTCTACCTCGTGGCTGGTCTTCCTACACTGCCATTATTTGTTGCTGTTCATTACCCTGTAAACGGTTACAATTAGATCTCCATTTGCGGACACGAATCATATTCGAAATCAAGCAGAGTACCGCGAAATTTACGTAATAACCGAGAATACTCGCGCAGAGCGAGCGAAGTGAGCGCACCGAGCGAAATTGCTCCACTCTTTGCATTTATAGCACCGAAAATGAAAGATCGCTTTGAAAAATAGAAACCGTGATATTTGAATGTACACGTGGAAATAGGACCTGTATGGGTTTGACAAGCCTTTATCCGTTTAACTACAAAGGATTTAGGTCAGGTTTTATGAGTGAAATATTTGTCATATGGAGATTTTTTAATTTTTTATTTATTATAATTATATTATAGAAACACATTTGTTACCTAAAATAATAATCATTAATCTTATAACCCACTCCAGGCGTTCCAGATGTAAATATGCCCAAAACACTGGCAGCATTGCCTCGCTGAATGGCAATGGCCGATCTCTGCGCCAGAAACGTGCCAGAGCGGAAGTTACAATCTTTTTCACGTATTCGGCGTTCAATCTCGCTGACTAAAGTCTTAGCCTCAGCGTCCGAACTGCCAACAGTCTCTACGGCAATAGGCACAAATATATAATTGGGCTCAATTGCCATGTATTTCTGACGTTTTTGTGGGTAGCATCTTCCGCCGCCGCTGCTGCTTTTTAAATTAACTAAACTGTTGAAAAATTGAACCAGTCTCCAGTATGGGTACATGCATTAGACGAGTAAACTATACCTGATTATAAAAGTGTAGCGTAAATTATTCCACTTCGGTCGCGTACGTAACTATAGTTTTGTAACTAGTTTCGAACTAAACATAATTATTTTTGGTACGATACTCTACCAATTGTTTTTTATTTTATTTTAAATCGAATCCTGAAAAGGTCACATAATTTATTCAACGATTTTATTGCTTATAATTTTATTTGCTAAGTTAAATTGTTTCTTATACTACATAATATAATATTAGATAATTTATATAATAGATTACAGACAGACAGATTTGAAACAAACAGATTTGAACAAAAGATTTGAACAGTTTTGATTTGATTTTTTTGAGATTTGGCAGACTATGGCCTAACCCTTCTCATAATTAGAAGATGGCCCGTTCCCAGCAGTGGGACAGCTTGTACAAACAGGGCTGATAAAAAAAAAAAATAATAATAATAGATTAACATAATCTACTGAAATGACACAAATTAATAAAAATTGTAAGACAGTTTTTTACAATTTGAATTGAAAATTTTGTAATTATTTTTATTATATACGCATACTTTAAATTACTATTGAGGTGATAGTCTTACGTAAATTTTAAATTGCACTACAATGTATTTTTGACTTACCTATACAGTATACCAAATCATTGTTATAAGGTGAATAAATGGCTTGATAAAAACAATATTTAAATTCTGGCCAGAAAGAACCGTTGGAGACAAGAATGTACGCGAGGATATTCAAATTAAAAAATGCCCGAACTTCAATATTGTTGGCAGGTGCCGTGTGCATGATACCCGGTTATAAAATTAATATAATCTCAGGTGTAGTACAGATATGCCAGTTCTGTGGATACCGTGAGCGACTTTTGTGTCAATAGGGAATGATCAGTAGATCGACTGCATTTAGGGTGTTGTTGCGGCTTCCGCGGTTCTATAGTGCATCTTCTATGTTTGCAGAAGTGCATATTGATGGCTTTGCCGCTATTATTCGCAAGAAGGTTGCCTCGCTACAGAGCAGAGCGCGGACGAGTAATGACAAGATTCAGATTGCTATTACTGAAAAGTTCGACTGACCCATTTTGCTCCAGCACATCAGGTTGTTAGTAAAATGATGCATGAATAATGTCTAAGTATGTTTAATAATTATATGCCAATGAAATTTACATTTACTTTAATTTACATAAAATTTTAGTGTATACTATAGTTCAAATAATATGGTTCGCTACAAGTCTGAAATAAATGAAATAAGATTGTCAAAATGGTAATTTTTAATCTAAGCGTTTAGTGGTTGACCAAAACTGAGATCACGAACACATCGTCGCTTTCCAACATGCGAGTTGGCAGTGACTTATTCGTGTTAAAAAAAAAAGATATAAATATTAACACAGACTTTTTGCAACACGTAATGTTGCAAAAAAATCTATATTAAATTAGAATAACAGGTAGGAAAACCATAGAAAATAAGAAATAAAAACCCAAAAACTATTGTAACAACATGCGGTCTTATCGCTATAAGCAGTCCTTGTCATGCAGCCATCAGTGCCTTGCGCCACCCGGCGCGCGCCCGTGCCGTGCAGAATGCCGATACTTGTGGTTAGTTGCAGTTATAATCATTTTGGAAATCTCTGTACCAACATTCACGGAAGGCATTACAAACTACTGCATCATTCCGCTCGTGCGATGCAGAAATGATATCTCCCCAAATAAAATTTTTCGCAACCCCCAGTGTGACCAGTTGTAATATTCATCTCCGGTCCCGTGTTAACGAGCTGGCAACTTACGTCACGTATTATGGCACTTTATAAGAGCAGTTTCATGCCAAGTTACCGCCGCTTTGTTTTCGTGGTTTGTTAAGTTGACTTTACCTGCATTTTCTTGTGGTGAATTTTTAAAACCACTCGTAGTGACTCGTTTTTGTTTGTTACAAATCAATTCCGCTATTATGAAGTATTCTGTCTACTGGGTAATTGAGAATGGAGCTCGTTGAGCTAGATGATACTAAATCGTACCTTTTAGCTCAAGTTAAAATCTCCTTATTGTAAATCGTGGGCTATTATGAACTTGCTGTCCATTTCACTTAATATTATATCAGTTGGCGGTCAAACACAAGCTTAAAAAAATTATAGTACGAGTATAGTTTAATTTATTTGGTTTTACATTTATTAAATTATTAATTGATTTTATATGTCATTAATTTATAGTTCACTTATCCCTATAAGTGAACTATATAGTTCTGCACTGTATAGTTCTTTTTACTGCTATGTACTTACGTGATAAATAAATAAATATTCATAGTCACAGTCACAGTTAGGTAAAACAAGTGTGAGTAAAATCCTAGTCATGTCTGAGTAAAAAGGTTGTGATTTCATAACATATGAAAAATAGACGTTATACCACTCTTTTTCACATTCGTGCGAGCAACAAACATACTTAATGAAGAAAATGGATTTTGCACATTAACATGAAATGTTATCTAAATCTCTGTTTTGCGAAATTTGCAAAACAGGGATAATAAAACCAAGTGGCGACAATACCTTTTTCACGATTCCGATATAATTCCTTGAGTAATTACTTTTTACTTTACTTCCATCTTCCTGTAACATCCAAAATGCATGCGGCGCAGCTGTTTCAGCAGAATACCTCAAACGGCGCAAATATAGTAACCTTGATAAGGGTTACATAATTGTGTCTTTTGGGGTAGACACCCTTGGACCGTGGGGGCCGGCTGCTATGGAAATTTTTAAAGATTTGTCGGGGAGGTTGAAGAATCTTTGCGTGCCCAAAATGCTGGCCTTTACTTTGGACAAAAAGGAAGCATTGCCATTCAGTGAAATGCGGCCAGCATTTTGGGCACTATGCCTAAAACTGGAGATTGTTTGAGCTATGCATAAGCTTTGTTGCATATGGATATTTTAAATAATCTCCAATCACTCAGCTTTACAATTATTTATCTATTAGTTTTAGTATAATTTATAATAGTATCTATGAATGTTTTTATAATCAATTAGATTAAATAAAGAACTTCCGAAATAATTACTTTTAAGTTCTTGATAGACAGTATTCAAACTCTCTCCCGTAGGGTTTTGTTTCCACAGCCTTTCGTAACAATCGTAGCAATCAGCCAATAATTGCTATCACAATTAACTTTTCCAACAAAAACCACAGTTTCCCGCCGATCTCAATTAGGGCCGACTTTCTGCCCCTGGATCCGTCCCGGATTCCCAGTTTGATGCCGTCAATCGCCCGTGCGGTTACCCGACCCCCATTTTATGTGACACAAACTTCTTCTAACGTAAAAAGCGAGAAAAAATCTTATTAGTATTCGTAAAGTTGAGCCTTTAGCTCTGATCAGGGTCACAAGGTTCAACTTTCGACCTAAAGTTCTAAAGTCATGAGGAAAACAGCTGAATAGAAGTATAAATCGGTTTTATTTAACGTCACCACATGACTGGGTGTACTGGTGTTATTAAGCTTTTATTTATCTAATAATAATAAATAATAAATATTTGTGGAAATTTCACACAACACCGGTATTTATACGAATAGACTTTGGATGTCTAAATCTTGGAATACGTGACATTTTTTTTTTTTATCAGCCCTGTTTGTACAAACTGTCCCACTGCTGGGAACGGGCCATCTTCTCATTGTGAGAAGGGTTAGGCCATAGTCTGCCACGCTGGCCAAGTGCGGGTTGGCAGACTTCACACATCTTCAAGATCATTGAGAACTCTCAGACATGTAGGTTTCCTCACGATGTTTTCCTTCACCGTTTGAAGTTGGCGGCAATCAACAATACGCACATAACTTCGAAAAGACAGAGGTGCGTGCCGTGGGATTCGAACTCAGGACCTGCGGATCGCAAGTCAGACGGTCTCACCACTAAGCTGCCGGGAACTTCGTGACATTGCAATAACCTAATACCTAGTAATTCTATGAACAGAACATCTAGCGAGCGCAAACTTATGGAAAATTACTTGTTCTAAAAAAACCTGATTTCTACTAAGTAGAAATCCCGTTTTGGAACAAAATAATAAAATCAAAACATTGAATAGCATCACTTCCAAAAGACTGATTTAGTAACGGAAAAAATGAAGCGGCGATTTCATTACGGCGGAATGAACGCAAAAAGATTTTTTATTGTGGCCGGCCTACAACAAAATTCAATAAATTGGGTCAAAATTATTTAACCGGATGAGCGAATGAATGAATTGAAATATGAGTACAGGTTAGTGTTGTAAAAGACTCGATTCATTATGTCTTCATTTGGAGACTGTGTCTTTTTACTGACTTGAAAAATCTTACGCGTATCTAATGAGTTTCTTGAGTATTTTGACTTTTTCTGAGTCAAATTGAGTCCTAAGTTCTTTTCAAGTGAAAGACTTGAATCAAACGACTCACATATCGAGTCTCGATTGGAACTGGAACTAGTAACAAGATCATCGTTTACCATCAGGGTAGTTGATAGTCAAACGGACCGATAGTGATTCGGTTGTTAAATCATATATTTTTAAATTAAGATTTAAGAACATATAGGTACACCATTTATTACGAGTAGTTTTATAGTTTCAAAATTTTCATCTTATGTGTAAATATATGCTTCAATTCGCTGTTTCACCGTAGTGATGATAAACAGTGATGATGATAATGGAGATGAATTAATGTAGTTTATGTTTGCATTGACTTTCTTAGCTATTTCTGTATCAAATTTAAAATAACGATCGATTCTACAGTTTGGTCGTGAAAAGGTAACAACAAACAGAGACAAAGATTGAGAGAAAGACAGAGTTACTTTCGTTTTTAACCGACTTAAAAAAATGAGGAGGTTATCAATTCATAGTGTATTTTTTTAATGTATGTACATGAACTACTCCGTCTTTCATAGACCAATTTTTGTGTTTTTTTAATTAGTGTTAAGTGAAAGCTTCCAAATTGGTCCCATAGATAATTATTTTAGAAACATTGCTTTATTTAATATAAAATAGGTATACAGCTAGGATTCGACTTTATCTACCTGCTTACATATTCTCAGACATTATTCATTTGTGGAAAGAATCAAATCTCAAGACCAAGACTAAAAGACTCGAAGCCTTCGCAACACTAGTACAGTTTTAAAACAAATCGTTCTGATTAAATCTGACGCCCCTCGATCACAAATTCGCGCTTTCATTCGCAGAATGGCAGCATTATATCCACGAATAAATAACTGAATACATTATTGAGTGTGTAGCGATTACCGATGAATAAAGTATGGCCGATGGAACAGGTTACATAAAGTCCCTTTGTACGTTCGTAGTGAGATTGAATTGTGAATTGGATTCTTTTTGAAACTCTACGCGAGAGTTTTCCGATAACATTGCGATAGACAAGCTGCTAAAATTACACGGATAGAGACTCGTCTTTCGTTTTGTCGTTTACATTTTTATCCACGGTAAAATCGAGAAATACGTGGATGCGTATAAATGGTTATTTGTTTACTTGTTGTGTTTCTGATGCATTTTTTTTCTTTAAATGTTCCTTCTTCCTTCCTTCCTTAAACAAAAAAGCCTAAGCCGATTTTGAAGAAACATACTATTTCAAACAAAATAAAAAACTAAATCAAAATCAATCCATCTGTTTGAGAGTTTTTTTTTTGTGTACACTATAGATCTACGATTGACCACCAACTCGCCTGACGTTAAGCGACGGTGTGGCCGAGGATGGAGCTCGTCGATCTAGAAGATATCTAATAATCGAGCTACGATGCCACAGATAGATACACATGTTAAACTTACAACACCCCTCTTTTTGGGTCGGGGGTAAAAAAATGTAGAGTTTTTGTTATAAATTATACTAGCTTTTTACACATATATATGTCACCGGAAAATAACAAAATCCGCAAGTTTAAAAAAGAAAAATTTAGAAAAATTCCTAGAAAATTTTAGGAAATTTATAAACTTTCGTAGGATTCTAAACGAGAGATAAATTGTATTATTTTACGGTTAGGTTAGGGTTTTTTCTAACCTAACCTAATCTAACCTAACCTAACCATATAAATTTACCACGAGATGTCGCAAATTGATAAATTTACGAAAATGTGGGCGTAAAATAATACAATTTATCTCTCGTTTAGAATCCTACGAAAGTTTATAAATTTCCTAGAAAATTTTAGGAAATTTATAAACTTGCGGATCTTGTTATCTTCCGGTGACATATATAAACATAACTTGTAAGACAGTGCAATATTATGGTGTTGCGACCCTAGACTAATGATAAAATAAGAAAATTGGCTGTGAAATTTGCTTATGGCAGATAACGTATTAATACTTGCAGAGTTTGGATTTGTTTTTAATTAGTCATCGTGACTATTTTTAATTATAACAATAAGTTACAACTCGACCGAGCTCCCTAATGGATTTTTTATGACTAAAACACGGGCAAATCCTCGCCCTCTTCCGGCCCTGCCGCTTACCATCATATTTAGGGCCCTCTTGCATACATGGCTATCCTCCCTTCTCATGACGTGCCCATACCAGGATAGCCTTCCACTCCTTCACTTCTCGGTCACTGGTAAATAAACCTAGTTAAATAAATAAATAAATAAATTTTGGAGGACATTTCACACAACGCCATCTAGCCCAAACTAAGCAAAGCTTGTACTATGGAAACTAGATGGTTGATTGTTTTTTTTTCGTAAATACATACTTATGATACATAGAAACACCCAGACACAGAACAAACATCCATGCTCATCACACAAATGTTTGCCCTGGGAGAGATCGATTAGATAGAAAGTAAGATCGATTTATCGTACCTGTATCTACCTACATACCAAATATTATGAAAATTGTTGGAGACGTTTCCGAGATCCTTACTATATATTTATTATTCAAGAATTGCTCATTTAAATATTTAGATTGGATATAAACTCAGGCTTGAAATGTTTTTTGTAGATGCTTTTGAAATGTTTTACATTTTAATTTAATGAATATAATTGACCGCTCGGTCAATTATATTCATAAGCGAAGCGAGTGAAACGTCTCTGCATCAACTAGCCAAATTTTCTTTCGTCTGTCAGTTTGTTTGTGAGTTTGTGATTTGTTTGTATGTTCGTACAGGGCGAAATTTTGAACTGATTTTGATGAAACTTGGCGTATGGGTTCTATGGATTATTTTTTTTGTCGTCGGCGATTTTTGATAGGAGGGATGGTTCCCATAAAAAGGGGGGAAGTTTATTGCGACGTTAATTACTAAATGATTTTAATAATATTTGGTAGGTAGATAAAGTACACAATTATTACTACAACTTTTGGTAAAAATTAACAGAATTGGTCAAGTGGTTGTCGAGATATGACAACCAACTTGAGACTGCGTGTAACAATGAGGGCGCGTGGATGTGCTTGATGCATTTTAACGCTGAATAATTTTCTTGATTTTATGTTTTCTCCATTTATAAAATTATTATTTGTTTTTTATAAGAATATACATTGTTTTTTTTTTATTTAGGGCATCTAAACATATCCTATTTTTTGTATTAATAATGTATTAAAATTATATTGATCTTTCAAGTTCAAGGTGCTAAAACTTGTGGAAAAAATGTTTTTGACCGTGAAATAACGTCTGTAAAATCACTTGAAATTGCGAAATCAGCGAAAAATTTTTATATACCTAAGCCTCCTAAGCCAACTTTATGTAGGTATTATGTAAAGATGACCCAAAGTGAGCTGGAAATAAGGTCTCTCGCGAGATCTACTGTTCGTAGAACAACTAGTTATATTGCTTAAACATAGATAGTTTAGAAAAGGGTTCGTAACTTTTCCAGATTGTTCAATGATTTTTAATTTTGTGTCAAATTATTAAATGCAACAAATGTTGAAAAGAAAATGAAATAAAAAAAAAAAAACACACGAAACGGTTGAACAATTGGATTAAGTAATCATTCCTTCATTTTGTGAATAACAACCGGAGAATTCAATTTACTGTCGAATTATTAAATGCAACACGAATGTTGAAAAGAAAACGCAATCAAGAAATAAAAATATATCCGAATGAAATAGTTGAACATTTGGATTAAGTAATCATTCCTTAATTTTTTTTATTATCAACCGGAGAATTCAATTTACTGTCGAATTATTAAATGCAACACGAATGTTGAAAAGAAAACGCAAGAAATAAAAATATATCCGAATGAAATAGTTGAACAATTGGATTAAGTAATCATTCCTTAATTTTTTTTATTATCAACCGGAGAATTCAATTTACTGTCGAATTATTAAATGCAACACGAATGTTGAAAAGAAAACGCAATAAATAAAAATATATCCGAATGAAATAGTTGAACAATTGGATTAAGTAATCATTCCTTAATTTTTTTTATTATCAACCGGAGAATTCAATTTACTGTCGAATTATTAAATGCAACACGAATGTTGAAAAGAAAACGCAATTAAGAAATAAAAATATATCCGAATGAAACAGTTGAACGATTGGATTAAGTAATCATTCCTTCATTTCGTGAATATCAACCGGAGAATTCAATTTACTGTCGATTTATTAAATGCAACACGAATGTTGAAAAGAAAACGTAATTAAGAAAAAAAAAAACCGAATGAAACTGTTGAACAATTGGATTAAGTAATCATTCCTTCATTTCGTGAATAACAACCGGAGAATTCAATTTACTGTCGATTTATTAAATGCAACACGAATGTTGAAAAGAAAACGTAATTAAGAAAAAAATAAATCCGAATGAAACTGTTGAACAATTGGATTAAGTAATCATTCCTTCATTTTGTAAATAACAACCGAACAGGCTGCGAAAAGAATGGCGTTAACGATTCTATACGGAACGAATACATTAAGCGCCTTTTACTAAAATTATCTCTAAACCATTGTAAATTAGACGAGTCCGCCTTTTGTTCGTCTGGCCTGTAATCTGGTTTATAGCAGGATTCAATATAAATTTTGCTAAAACCTTCCTCTTTGGTAGATTTACAGTTATTGCGGAAAAGCTGAGTAAATTGGAGATTGCACTGACTGAAAGATTAGTTCAGATATATGTACATACTTCAGAAGCTGAGCTTTTAGTTATATGGTTCTTGTGATAATAACGCACGAAGATGTTCTAGTTCTGAAATGAATTACTTTGATCTTATATGAAATCCTTATACTCTACGTAGTATGCGGAGAACGGGAGGTCATCCTACTTGAACACCTGCACGCTTAGACAAGTGGAAAACGTTTCTATTCCTACAAACGCTTACGCTCTAAAGTGTCAAGAAACTGTGTAACGTCACGTGACATTTCGTTAACCGATGAATGCTTGTCTAGTCCCCCTGATCGTCGTGACGTGCAGCCAAATTGATTATTAAATCCAATACATTACCCACTATGCTGGGAATACTGTTGACGTGTAGTTGGTTTGGGTATATGAATTATTTGTAGATCTTCATTAATTTGGTGTAATGCAATGTTTTTAAATCATAGAGAAATAATTAAGTATTTACTATATATATGTATGGTATAGACACACAATGAGACGGGACAATGATTACGAAGTGAACATATCCAAAAACCTAGAGGTAGATAGATAGATATATCTTTACTATTATTATTTATTTTTTACTGTTTATACCACTATACTAAAACACTAATTAACAGCAGAGAGCTTACACGCTAGTGAAAACAACAGGCGGCCTTATCGCTGAAAGCGGTCTCTTCCAGGCAACCTTGTGAGGTAGAGGTAGATTCCTAGCCACCTGATAGAACAACATAGGATGAGATGTGAGGAGCTTGGATCAGCCCGTGCAGACAAATCAAGACCGTACGTGCTGGCAACACGGAGGCCCGACCCCAGATGAACTGGGAACAGGAGTAAGACAAAGAAGAAGATATTTATGTATAAAATAATTATTTATGAATTTATTATTATATTATACTTAGTTGATTATAATTATGTGAGATTTATTAGATTATTATTATTTATTTATCACCTTAAAGATGATCTCTGCTTTTTTTTTTCCAATTAATGATAAATACTGGTCATTTTGAGTCCCTAAATGTTCCGACACATTGGATGTCATGATTGCGTTCATGTAGCTCACAAAGTAGCCGACTTATATCTTCTTATTAAAGATAACTTCAGTTATAAATAAATATCTGAATGTATATTAGTACAGTTTATATTTATATTTATATCACGTATATTATTTAATTATATTATATTACGAATTTATATTGTTATTCATGTGAAAGAAATCGCGCACTCTACCACTAGTTCAAAAATAAACTCACCAACTTCCAATGTGACTTAAGAATTAATGTATTAGACCTTAACTCCCACGTCCCCAAGTGGTTCGAAGAAAAATAAAGGCAATCCGGTGCCGTAAAATTTTAAGAGTGTAAGATAGCTTTTGTATCGCGGTATCGGGACCGAAGGGATCTCATGTCGTGATTAAAGGACTATGGAAGGAAACAAGGGATTATAAATATTAAGCGTTTACATATCATGAAAAAGTATTTTTTTAAAAGGTTGTTGGACATTTTTGAACGTGATAAAAGTCATTGAAATTTACAGCAGATTTTCTGTTGACAAATCTCTAGCATGTAAACCGGTTTGACTACCGAAATTAATATAAAAACAATCCTTCTTTAGCAGTCAGTTAAATATTGATTTTAAAATAACTTGAATTTATACTGAGTCGTTGCCACATTCAAGATAAAATGTTCTAGCAATTTTTACTTTTTTTCTAACATTTTATCGTGAACGTGTTAACGACTCGGCGAACTCGACTTAGCGAAGAGTTGTTTTAACTTGTAGTACCAATATCACCGTACCAAAAAGTCACTGACTTCTAAGCAGTGCTCGTGTATATATTGACCCCTGGGCCGGCAATTTGGGAATAATTCGGCAGGCACTGAGCGCATCCAATATTCAGTAGCCATTGCGAAGGCAACACCGTCTTATAAGAGGCTAAGTACGGTCCATGTACACCCCTTGTAAGTGTCTTTGGATGAATGGTCTATTACACGCTCTGAATAGATTTGAGAAATAATTATAGGACCAACTTGGGAGCTTTCTCTATACATCAATTTAAGAAACACAAAAATAGGTTCACGAATGACGGAGTAATTCGTGTACATATATAAAAAATATACATATATACGGTACGAATTGATAACCTCCTCCTTTTTCGAAGTCGGTTAATAAGTTCGAAAGTTGAAAGTGAAGTTACGGCTTATTACTACAAGTAATTTAAAGGCAGACTTTCACAACTTGAAAGTACTAAGTGAAATGTTAAATTACTTGTACTCAAACTCGTGCGTAGTCGATTTGATATGTAAATATTTATAAACTTTTAGATACATAAGGCGCTGTAGGTAAAATGCGCGCAAATATCTTTTTAGGGTTCCGTACCCAAAGGGTAAAAACGGGACCCTATTACTAAGACTTAGCTATCTGTCCGTCCGCCCGTCTGTCCGTCCGTCTGTCACCAGGCTGTATCTCATGAACCGTGACAGTTAAATAGTTGAAATTTTCACAGATGATGTATTTTTGTTGCCGCTATAACAATAAATACTAACAGAATAAAATAAATATTTAAGGGTCTCCCATACAAGAAACGTGATGTTTTGCCGTTTTTATAGATAATTATACGGAACCCTTGGTTTGCGAGTCTGACTCGCACTTGGCTGGTTTTTTCTTTTTCATTTATTTGTTCAAAAATAAAAATATTACATTTTGGCTAAGCACTGCCAAAAAACCTGGTACAGGTTTATCGAGGCAATACGTTCTCGTTTTGTCTACATATTTCGAAATTTTAGAATGCCATTACTTGTGACCTAACCTGTAGTTAAATGCTCTTTACATAGGTTTAAATGTATGCAACAAGATGTAATCATAGTTTTGTCCTTCATGCGATAGATATACGCGTCCTAAGACGCGGGCTCGAAACCGAAAAATTAATGAAATTCTGGTGAAGGAAATAATAATGAGAAAATCGGCAAAACTGGTATTGTAGTACGGCACTTTAGTGCTTGGGTCGCGTCGGATGCCGTATCATATCGTCTCAGGAAGAATTAAATTAAACTGAGAATTAGTCAGATGCCTAGACGCTGTACAAAAAACTATAAAAACCTATTCTCAAATTGCGTAAAGATTTGATACAAGTTACAATTAATCAAACAAAATCTCATGTTTCAGTTTTCTACATGACACAATCCTAGTGACATTCTAAAAATCCCCTCACATACATGTGTCAATTTGTTGGTCAAAAGTGTGTTCTAAATTGGAATCGAATGTCGACTGACCAGGCTCAGAGCTCGACGGAATTGCGAGGCCTCAGGCAAGCTAAGTATGCCGTTGCAATTTAAGTTTTAAGGTCCAGCACTAAGGTTTCTTTTAGATCTGGATTTTAGAACTAAATCATCTAGATAAGAGTTTCTGATTTCATCCATATGTCAGAGCAGTAAGGTTCATTTTAAGATCCAGTTTTAGTGTGTCGTAGTTTGTCCCGCAACAAGTTCAGTGGCTTTAGTGATCTTGTATTGGCCTGGGGTTCGTGGTTTGCCTCCGTATTGGAATGGCCCGAGGTATTTGTGAGGCCGAACAGTAACCAATGTTTGAACTCTGATCTTATAAGCTTGTACTGTCTTAATAGACAGAATATCTATTTGAAATTGATACAAAATAACGTACAAAGTCGTGGCAGAAGTCTGATCCAATCGTATAGAAATAAGTATAATATTTTATTTATTTTTCACGTCAATAGCATCATCATCATCATCGCTTCAGCCCTAAGAAATCTACCTCCCATATGATTGTAGGTATGGTGATTCTACTAAATTTACGTTTTCCGTTGAATGTTGTATACCAAAATTTGATCTATTTCTGATAAAAACCAGAAATTTACCTCGAACTAAGGCTGACCAATTTAAATTTTAAATATTTTTTTTTTTTTTTTTTTTGTAATTGAATTCTTATTGTTTCTCTTAAATATTATTTCCTATGAATGAAAATTAATCCAAAAACCTAGTTTGATCAAGTGTGTTTGAAAAATATAGACAACAACAAAATATTCGTTCTGAAACAGAAAGTTTCACTCATTTGTTCAATAATCCAATTATTTCTTTTAAAATAGCGTAAAATCCATCTCCCCGGCCTAAATAGGTAAAATTCCGTCACCGATGGGGTCGTAAGGCGCATTCCCCGCACCGATTGTCTCAGATATTCGGGAGTATCGTTAACAATTCCCAGATGTTCTGCCTCGCTCTACAATTTCCCACGTGGCAGGAAATCGGAAGATGGTAGAGTGACTGTCGTGCTATCTTGTCACTTTTTTCCTTTTTTAGGGTTCCGTACCTTGAAAGGAAAAAAATGGAACCTTTATAGGATCCGTTTTTTGTCCGTCTGTTTTTATATTAGATAGATCTACGATGGACCACCGACTCGCCTGATGTTAAGCGAAGATATCTATTCACTCTAGTCTGAAGAATCTAAAATTGTAGCTTTCAGGAAACCGAGATGGTGGCAAAGAATTATATTCCTGTGCAGTACGCATCAAGAACGTCGATCGATATCAAATCGATTCTTCATATAAAAAACACACAGCAGAGACTGAAATTTCGCTACGCCCAAATGTCATTGCATCCTCTTGCATAACTTAAAAAAAATAATGTTAGTAGATAAAATGCAATATATTCATTTTATCTACTTATGAAAGGCACGGACCCTGGAGTCTGTGGAGAATAAATTTGTTAAATAGAAAAGAAAATAAAAAAGTGTCATTGCTGTTCCGTTCATAGAGTTTAACTCTAGGTATGACGTTCCGAGAACTCCATTACCCAACAAGACCTCAGTAACCGCACTGTTATCTTGTCTCCAATTGAGTATAAACATTGTAGACTCCCTAACCCTCCAGAGAGCCTAGCCTACCGCAGTACGGTAATCTATTCAAGGGGGATTAAGCCATTACATGTACAGAGGGTAGGTTACATAAAGCAGACCACTCCTAATCTAGTCTATATTGTGTTTAAACACTAGTGTTTGGAGCTTATGTTTACGCTGAGCAGTCATATTTTATACTTATTGACTGTATTAATTCACATCAGGGGGGAGGGGGGTTAGACAAGTGTAATTCTAATATCTGAACGCCATGATAATAGAACAGTAAATGGATGGGATTGACATTAGCTGACGAAATATCACGCCACGGCACGTGGCATCATTGCTCCGTTAAAGCAATGATGCTATTTGACGTATATATATGCAATGGGTTAGGTAAAGAAAAATGTAACATATGATGATTCCAAAACCATTTCGAGATTATATCTCTCTGAACCATATTTATTTACTTTGGTTTAACGATCACGATGAGTCGTGGAAAATATTTAGTAATCCTGAGTGGGTCTTGCCCGATAGATAGATATAAATAATATAATTATACACATCATTATTGAAATTGATGACGAAAATAATGTAATTAATAGTAATTATTAATATACAAACTTGACATCACGAAATATTTGACATGTAACTACGGAGTTATCAATAAAGAATTTGTATTTGTATTTGTATTTGTATAATCTGGGCGCACTTCATCGTAGACCGCAACGTCGCTAAACATCAGGCGAGTTGGCGGTCAAGCGCAAACCTATTCCTGCATAAAAAATTTATTCTATTCTATTCCTGCATAATATATTATAGCACACACACACACACACATTACTGAAAATAAATAAAACACAACATAAAATTAAAAAGATATAATCTGTTTATTCATATTCTATCGTGGCATAAAAGAAGAACTGACATCTCGATGTATTGACATCTCGATATCACTACTATGGTATTCTGTGGTCTCGAGTAACGAAATAATGAAATAGGTACATATAATTACAATGTACCGCCACAAATCGGTTCACTTTTTTTTTATTAGAGGACATTGCATTTTCCCATATTTCTAACAAGTATTTATATTAAAAGAAAAAACAAAATACCCGACTGCAGAAAAGCAGTATTTGCAGTCTAACTTACGACTTCGTTACGTTTGATACGCTATTGAGTGTACGTTTTTTGTGAGAAAGTATGCGTAAAATCGCTGTAAAAGCTTATAAATGCGGTTTCTTTAGAATAATTCTAGTAAAATCACTTATTTAGTACAAAAAAGTTCGTTGGAGGTTACGAAAAAAACCGATTTTTTTACCCACTTCGAAAAAGGAGGAGGTTATCAATTCGTACCGTATATATTTTTTTTATGTATGAACACGAAATTCTCTCTCATTCTTGAACCAATTTTTGTGTTTCGTGAATTGGCATATAGAGAAAGCGGTCCCAAGTCAGTTCCATAATTATATTAGAAACATTGCTTTATTACTTTTTGAATAACCTCTAAAAGTAAAAATATTTTCATTGGATCCCTGAGTGAGTGCGTCAGATTATAGAATCGCAGAGTTCCACTGACACGTTTTTCTTTACAAAAGTGTCAAATGTTTAGGTTTTTCGTATAAACATCTGCACATTTTCTAATCTGCGACGACGAAGCATATGCCATTCAATGACAAAAGTCATTCTTGAAAAAGAAACGAGCGGGTGAAGAGAGGTCTCTTTAAAAAGTTTACAATCGTGAGGGATTTATTGCGCTTGAAAAGTAAAACCTACTTACTCCTCATCCAATGTGTATAAGGAGAAAATAGAGTTACTTCAACGCTTGAGCGCCTTGTTTAATTATTGTCCTTACTAATATTACAAGTAAACGAAATAACGTACTTCGAAGGCGGTTGTTTCAGTTTTTTAAACTATAAAATTATTTATTTTTGCGAGAGATATATTATTATTAATACAAAAAAAATTAGCCTATGTCACTCAGGAAACAAAGATGAGTCTAACGACGCCTCGCACATTAAAATCGGTTAAGCCGTTTAGGCTGTAGGCTGTCATATAGAAACATACATAAAAACCCACATATACATACATTCACTCGAAAAACATAACCCTCCTTCTAACACAGTCGAGTAAAAATAGAAAAAAGACTTAAATGGACAAATCCAAATGCTATACATATGTCTATATATATAGCGAGTTCAAATTACATCACAGACTAGATAATAGTTGGAAAGTAGTTAAACTGACAGTTTATGTGCTGGGCCCCGCTAGTAATACATAACATAATATTGTAATCACATTGTACCTAAATAAAGCACTAAACATTCAATAGTTCTCCACATGAGTGTAGCATTATGGAAGTGTAGACGGGCCCTAATGACCTGAGACGTTCTAGTACCCATAGGTGGAGCTAGAGTCGGATTAGAAGCACACCACTGAGAGCTTCTTAATGAAAGGCTGCGATGTAGTACTGAGAGGAAGCGAGTTTACACGTTACAGCGACCTTTTCATCTTACACCGCATTTCTTAGTATGGGCAAAACTAAATTATACCAAAGTTGTGTACCAGGGCAGTATACCGTTATGCCAAGAAATAGGTGCATTAAGGGCCCATAAAGAGCACTGCAATTGTTTAACTTTCTTTGCAAATCTTATTCACAATTAACATTTTTTTTTTATAAGTTTTAATGGTTGTGCAAACGTCAGCCTCTTCAAAACAATATTACAAGATACATATACTATTTAAAACAATTATCACATACTTCAATTAAATTAAAGCAAATTATTAATAAAGTCACGCCTGTTTTCCTTTTCAGGGTAGGCAGAGCATCAACGTCTCAAGGCCGTT
Source organism: Lycia hirtaria (assembly GCA_947563715.1). Taxonomy (NCBI): domain Eukaryota; kingdom Metazoa; phylum Arthropoda; class Insecta; order Lepidoptera; family Geometridae; genus Lycia; species Lycia hirtaria. Next base: position 12,160,071 of record OX387385.1, read on the forward strand.
TGACACCACATTCGATCGGGTTTAGAGGTTTAGATGGAGGAAAGAGGGTATTAGAACGTTAGAAGGGATAAGAAGGTAGGATATAATAATGACTTGCAGTGACAGGTAGTGTGAGTGTGATAATGAATAAAATTTTAAAACAATTGTTATTTCAATAAATATGATGGATTCAGGTATAAACTTTCTTCTAGGTAAGCGCGCTCCATCGTAGACCGCAACGTCGCTTAACATCAGGCGAGTTGGCGGTCAAGCGCAAACCTATTTCTACATTTTTAAATAAAAACTACGGGTCATTCACGTCTGTTTAAGCCGAAATATCCGACTATAGTTTCAACCGCATTAGCCGGTCTATTTCTACATTTAAAAAAAACGTCCGATCGTGAATATTTTTACGTTATTTTAGTCTGCATGAGTATCAGATATCAAAATAAAAATAATTCTAAACATTCTTGGCAACCACGTAAAACATTATTAGTCTATAGAGTGTTAGAGTTCTAATAGTCTGTCATTAATTTTATATATATTAAAATAAAAATTTGTCACACGCGTGCTAGATAGCTAAGGTCTATGCCTTGAAGTCTTATTGGTCTATGTATACTATCCAGTAAGTACATTGTTAGTGAAAATATAACTACATATAGTCAATACAAATTCACAATTAAACTAACTGTTACAATAACTTTGTAAAAAGTGTAATTCGGATCGTAATTAACACATCATAAAAACGTACCTTACGTTTACGTAAAAAAAAAATAACGAAAAATGTTACTTAACTTTAACCATCGTCTTAAATTCTCTGTCTTCTTTCCGCAAGTGTCACTACGTGTCAGCGAGAAGTTGACAAAATATGTTAAGCATTGCTTATAGTTAAGAAACGATTTTCGGTAAGGTCGTTCATTCCGCTTCCGCTCCTCTTATCACTATATTCTGTATACTACCGTAGGTGCATTATCTACCCGACTATCAACGAAATTGCATTCTATTCACTATGGAAATCAGCTTGTAAATTGTTTAATAACCAAGCTATCAAATTGAACTGTCATTACCTAGAAATCCCTCAATGTAGCCTAAATGTATTTTCAGAGGTTATGTTAGGAAGGGAAAATAAATTTACGTTTGACTTCCAATTCGAATTGATTCGAGTATGCCGATCTAGAAGAAATCTAGTTTTAGGAAGTTCTTAGGAAACAGAGAAGACGACAGGGAGGTCCAATCATAATTATGTATGTATGTGTATTAGTTGCGCGTAAAAATATGGAACAAAAACGTTGTGTGGGTTTTGGTATTTAAATCAAGAATTGAAATTAATAATACAGATTTTTGCTTGTCTTGCATATACCTTGCTAATAAATCTGTCAGAGTATTATAATCATTATCTCAGGCATAAAAAGTCCAGTGCTGGACATATGCCTCCCATGGACTTCTAAAAAGACCGATTGGAAGCGGCTTGTATCCAGCGTCTTTCCGCCACTTGTATGAGGTCAATGACAGAATATAGCATAATATAATTATACATATAATAAAGATGAGGTTATCAAAACCTTCTTTCTTAAAGTCGATTAAGAATTCAGCTCGATTCAGCCAGGAGTCAGTTGGTTTAAAATTTTAATGTAAGGTACATATAGATCGCTGTACGATCGCTGAGCGTACCCGTCACGTAAAAAGAACGAAATTTAATTTGATTATGGCAAATGCACGATGAGATGTGCGATAAGCCAAAAAAAAAGAAAAAAAGAACGAAGAACGCTGGTTTGTTCGTAAACGCAAACAAACCAGCGTTCTTTTTACGTGACGTAAGATACTAATTAATATAAAGCTTGTAACAATCTCTAAAGTCTACAAAGATTTTCACTTCTAAGATTTATTTACTGGTTTTTAACAGATTTATTTGCCAATACAATGAATAAGCATTTCTTTTAGATTTGATCAGTCGTTTTGGTAATAAATCTGACTTACCTGTAACATGTATGTTATTCAAGGTTAATAAATATTCTTATTCTTATTCTAATGTCTTTACTTTTGTGAACTCTCAAATTTCTAAGTGACATATCTTGACTTCACTACAAAATCTTTTAGTTTGCAAGTTGACGATCCAACACGGAGCAGTAGTAAAATCTGTGCGTTTTTAGGGTTATCACCGTCTCATGAATAGTAATCGCGACCCCAGCTGAGAGCTACGGAACTCTGTCTCACTAAACAGCCGGGACAGCCATGAAACTGTGCCTAAGGACCCGCTACGGCTATAAAATTCATGTACACTTTGGGTGCACTCACTGCTAAAACAGTAACTGAAATTTTATGTACTTACTTTTATGGTAACTTTTAAACTTTTACTTTTGTGATTTGAAAAGATTAAATAATCGATTGTGCTTTCATGATTAAGTAAATGAATACAGGGAGTATTGTAACAGGGACAGGGAAATTGCTTAGAATAGAAAACGTAAAACTTAAACGTTTTTCACAAAAACAACAAGTATCTATATTAAAAGAAAAACCGAAATATTGCGGGATACTGCAGAAAATCAGTTTTTGCAGTTTAACTTACGATTTTATTACGCTTGATACGCTGCTGAGTGTACGTTTTTGTGAAAAAGTATGCATAAAATCGTTGTAAAAGATTATAAATAATACTGCTTAGAATAATTCTAGTAGAATCACTTGTTTATTACGAAAACAATCTTTGGAGGTTACAAAAAAACGATTTTTAAATATTTTGCGAGCGATGTATTATTCCAAAAAAATATATAGCTTATGACACTCAGGGCGTGAAGGCGAATCTTACAACATCTCGCACATCAAAATCGATCAAACCGTTTAGGCTGTAGGCGATCATATAAAAAACATACATACACTCGAAAAACAAAACCCTCCTTTTTTTTTTTTATAATGATAGGCGGCTTAAATGTCACTGCGACCTATTGAGATCTATTGTGACCCTCCTTCTTACGCAGTCGGGTAAAAATAAAATAGAAGCCTGCTATGACAGATTTTAAAGTTATAGTCGAAAGGCATAACTTCAAAAACGATGTATTTCATTACAGAAATAATAATTATTATTGTTTTAGGTTACGCAACATTTTCGTACGAATGATGTCTAATATATCACTGAAAATGCATTCCTACTATTATGAAGCTTGTTTTATTTATTTTTGCTGTTTAAGCATAGCAATATACTATAATATAATATATAAAATGGTATAAAATTATTTCTGTGAAATAAATTTTTGTTATAATTATTGTAAATAGATTTCACTAGATTAATTATATTTAGCGCATATGTAGTTGAGTTACTGTTTGTACTTTCTGTCATAGTACATTTAGGTAAAGCTAAGAACTAAGTACTTCTCGTCATTAGGCGTTAGTTCAAGTGCCTTAGCCTAACCGACCTAGCCGCGGGTGCGGGTGTGGTGAACTGTGGTAAGACTAAGAACAAAGATTTAAGTATCTTTTGTCACTTAGTTGTGCTTATCTTTACTTGTCAACATACATTTCGGTGAGTGTGCGTCTGCTTTGCATGATCCCATGCCCATTTTTCTATCGGAGAGTAAGAAGCACGAAAAAGCGACATCGTTACATGGTTGATATTCCGAAAACACGTACGAAACGCTTTGGCTCCACTTTCATTGTGCGTACCGCGAAAATGTGCAATGCGCTTCCTGAATGGGTATTTCCGAATAGATATAATCTAGGTGTCTTTAAATCGCGAGTGAATAGGTTTCTTCTAGGCAAGCGCGCTCCATCGTAGACCGTAACTGTCGCTTAACACCAGGTGAGTTGACGGTCAAGCGCAAGTTTATCGTCGAATAAAAAATATATATAAGTATAATTGAGCCGGCCGCTTGAAACCTAAGGGAATAATTATCTCGTATAGAAGCGTGCTTGATAAGTTAGAAGTCTTCTCGCGACCACGTGGATTACCTGAAAATAAAAGAATATAATTATAACATATTATGTGAGTTTTATTTTCGAAATAATTATTCTTAAAAAACTTTGGTAAACATTTTATTTCCTATCTGTACCCAAACTAAGCAAAGCTTGTACAGTGGAAACCAAATAGCTGTACTGTAAGAATAAATACTTTATACTTTTCACCGAGAGATCTATATATTCAAATCTTGAGTTTGGACTTTTTTCATTTGGACAAATGAATTGGCGGCCAAGTTTAAAGTGGTTCGATTTCCATACCAATGTATTATTACAAAATGATAGTTGAAAAAAGTATCTATAGTTATACAATGAAGTAAATGTGTAAAACTACTCTTTTTGATTTAATTTTGATACTCTTTTTGATCATAATTGGTAAATATATTTTTGTATGGAAATTGTGGCACCTTAAGCTATTTTTACTAATTTTTAGGGTTCCGTACCCAAAGGGTAAAAACGGGACCCTATTACTGAGACTCCGCTGTCTGTCCGTCCGTCCGTCCGTCTGCCACCAGACTGTATCTCATGAACCGTGATAGTTAGAGAGTTGAAATTTTCACAGATGATGTATTTCTGTTGCCGCTATAACAACAAATACTAAAAAATAGAATAAAATAAATATTTAAGGGTGTTCCCATACAACAAACATGATTTTTTTGCTCGTTTTTGCTCGATATTGATAACGGCAATACGTAGACGCTTGAAATATTCACAGAATATTGAGTTATATTATTCGATTTAAAAATAAATAGTTAAATTAAAATAAAATTAATATATAAGTATTCTCATATTACAAACGTGATTTTTTGCCGTTTTTATATAATGGTACGGAACCCTTCGTGCGCGAGTCCGACTCGCACTTGGCGGGTTTTTAATTCTTGTAACCTATAAATAATATAGACAATTCGACCCATACCGTCAAACAGCAACAACAACCCAGACAGTCAAAGTGACCTGCAAATACTACGCACGTGGTTGACATAATACAAAATTTAAAATACAGTACTAATAAAAGAAAATTCACTCAGTCGAAAATAGGAGCAAGACATTCAAAGAATTCCAGATTTCACCAAAATTTACAGAAGCTATTCACTAAAATCGCTGCAAATATTGGGGACAATTAATTTGAAAGTGCGGAAGATCAGGGGGAGGTGTCTTCGGGTTATTTAATTATATTAGGAGGGCGATACCGATCTTCTAATGAATTCCGGGCTGCTCTGTGAAATTTACCTATCTGCGCCTGCTAAGGGAGCAGTTGTAGGCAAGTGATGCTTTGCGATAGCCAAGTCTTGTCTGTCGTAAATATAACAATATTATGTAATGGTCTAAGATCCCGCTATAGGAAGACCTTCACCTAGCTGGTTAATGGATGAAAAGTATTTTATATTCAATTAAATATGCCAATAAATATATTGCAAATGGGTTGTCTAAAAAATTTCAGAATGTTTTTTTTTTTTTAAACTTTTCACTAGTTTTTGTTAATAGCCAAATTCCATACCAATCGATAGTATCAAGCCCATAGAATATTCAAACGTTAGGTTGACTATTTTTTCCCCGTCACAACTCTTGGGTAGGCAGGTATAAACAGGTAAATCGATACTAGTATCTTGCACCAGTCTGGTTAATGAATTAAAGTTAAATTAAAATAAAGATTACTTACACATAAATTTATTGAATTTGTCTATTAATCAAACCAGTGAAATGTTTAAAAAAATTTTTTTTTTTATTAATTAATCTAATCATATTCTGGACTGAAATATTTTAGGCAACCCATTTGCAATATATTTATTGACATATTTAATTGAATATAAAATACTTTTCATCCATTAACCAGCTCTGTGAAGGTCGTCCTAATGCGGGATCTTAGACATGCGGAACGTAGCTATAGTTATGTTGCTACTTACCAACTACAAACTATCTACACATTAAGACTATTAAAAAAAAACAATTTTTAAATATATATATATACAGAAAACAAATAAAATAAAAACTTACTCAAAAAGTCCACTGGTAGTGGGAAAAGTGGCAAGAATACTGGAAGCATTGCCACGTTGGATGGCAATGCTTACTTTTTGAGCAAAGTAGGAGCCAGCATTCTGGTCACTTGTCACCTCTACCAAGCGTTTGGCTATTTCCCTGTATAAACTCTGAGCGGCTCTGTTGCTACTTAGAGTGTCATTCTGTGATAATGCCCCTAAAGTAAGTTTTTAATAGTCTGATTAAAAATTCTGATGACAAATGTTAAGACTATCACGTAATTACTCTTTTCAACAGCACAAGCGTTCGAAATAGACATTAGAAGTAAATAGAAATTTCCATCAAAAGATTGAGACAAGCAATTGTGCCAAATTTTGCTCTGTCGTGAGCAGTGACAAGCGAATTGGCGTACTTAGCCTTAAAAGGCTAACTTGATCATTGCTTCACTAAGCTATTATTTATATTTATATGCTGTTATTTTTATGTGACACTATATACAATTTAATAGTTTGAAGTGTGTGCATGGTTTTGGGGTAACTGTTAGTTGGTAATGCCGTTCAATTGAATTATAGTAGCTTCAAAAGCATTGGGTTCGAGAGAATAATACCTATGCAATATACTAATTTCGCTTAATTAATTATAATAAATATATTTCATACCATTTCAAAATTTTACTATTGAATAAAGCGTTTTTAAATAAAAACTACGGGTCACTCACGTCTGTTTTGAGCCGAAATATCCGACTATAGTTTAAATTGAATAAAGCGTGTTTGAAAACAGGAATGAAAGGAAGTCCACTTTCATTGTGCGTACCGCCAAAGTGTGGAATGCGCTTTCTGAATGGGTCTTTCCGAATAGATATAATCTAGGTGTCTTCAAATAGCGAGTGAATAGGTTTCTTCTAGGCAAGCGCGCTCCATCGTAGACCGTAACTGCCGCTTAACACCAGGTGAGTTGACGGTCAAGCGCAAGTCTATCGTCGAATTAAAAAAAGTATTTAGAAGCGGTAGAAGTGTGTGAGGATCGTAGGAAGTAGAATAGATTATGGATAATCATAGTACTTACTCGTCAGTTTGGAAAATACTTTTTTTTATTTGAATGGACATACCTTCAGATTAGAATATGCTTTCCAAGTAAAAACTATGCATTTTGAAGTCAGTTCTTTCAGTTTGTAAAACTATAATAATGTATTTAGGGGATTTTATTGTAAATTCACCACCATAAAACACGAAATCTGCAAAAAGGTAAAAAAACTTCACGCGTCCAATCGACAATTTGCCTAACAAGTTCAAGCCAATCAATATTAGTTGGAGGTTTGCGACACGCGCCGACAAGCCTCTCAAGTTAACCAAATGTCGACATTTCCATCGAATCCTCTTATCTGAGACGCCCACTCCCTGTCAGCTATCTCTGTTAAGTATTCTGTGGGCATCATGATTAAACTAGGTAAAGGTAGGCTTATATTCTCCTGGAGGATGCATGTTGTAAGGGCTAGCTTCAGAGATATGTTAACTGTGATGTCTCGATAGAGCGGCACCATGTAAATATTATAGTTTAAAAACTGAACCAACTAACTTCGAAATTTATAATTTTGTTTACTTTTATAGAGTTTTATAATTCTTAAATCTGGAAGTATATTCTCTCACCTTAGAAAATAAAATTCCAAATCGGTTTATAAATGATTGAGTTATGAGGTACTTAACAAACATATCGGCCACACCGTCGCTTAACATCAGGCGAGTTGGTGGTCAATCGTAGATCTATCTTCTATAAAAAAAAAAAAAAAAAAAACATATAAAAATACAATCAAATAGAGAACCTCCAACTTTTTAAAGTCGGTTGAAAAGAGGAGTAATGCAACAAGCAACAAGAATTTTGATTGTCAGCAAGATCTCGGCAACGGAAATTTTAAAAATCTCCAGTAAGTTTATTGGAAATTATTGGAGTAATTAAAAAATTATTGGAGTAAAACAAAAGAAATACAATTATTTGATAACCGAGCCATGAGACAGCAAACAGTTTAGTGTCGCGTCACCAAGTATAAATCCTATCTACAGAAGAAGATTGCGACGCTACACATAGCAAATACTGGCTGCAAATACATTTGCGGGAAGTAAACTTATTACTAAATAAGTTTACTTGCGTGTAGTGTGTCTTCACACTAGTGAAGACACACTACACGCAACTACAAAAAAATTGCCACCAGTGAAGTTGAACGAAATTGTCGTCGCTTTTGCAACGAGTAAAAGTCGATTGCTACACTTTACTGTTTGTAAAAAAAGTCATTCTTCGCGATTATGTTGCTGGACGATTGGGATAGATCATTTTGTTGACAGCTACGGAATTTCAACGAACTGTCACACAATTTTTTTTTTTTTTAAGTTGTGAATGTTGCGATAGGCCTTTGAGATCAATGTATATGCATAAAATCTAAATTATCCCAACTATTTCATAAACTATTTAATTAATGTTAATATTTTATTTATTTATTTCATAGCACAAACAACACAGAGTAGGTAACCATATTTTTGTACATGAGAGTATATTGGTGTCGTTCTAGGCTACTTTCCAAAAATGTTTGTGAATGTGTGAAATGTCCACAAATATTTATTTATTTATTTATTTATATGTGCCTAATATGATTAGAACATAAAATGGTTAGAGCAAAAATCGCAAGAGGCAAAAGAATAACAATTTACATAGCATGCTATAGTATATATAAATATGATGGGCAATATGTATAAATATCTTAACTTAAAATTTTAACAAAATTTCTTTTAATTGCTTTTGAAATATGTACAACTTCGAATTAAAAATATCAATATCAATGTCTCTGTTATATGCTAAATACTTATGCTAATACATAATATTATAGTGCTATCAAGCAATGGTTTGTCATATCTATCTTTATTTTTTTATTTTTTTAGCAAGATTGACTTACGATTGACTACCAACTCGCCTGATGTTAATCGACGGTGTGACTGAGGATGGAGCTATTTTATGATTGTCTGGGTTTGACAGAATGTAGCAAAATAGAAAGTATTGGCATCTGCTAGTTAATTGTTAATAGTTAATAGCTAGTTAATAGTTATTGAACAATTAACGTTGAGCGTGGACTCGTAATGGTTGTCATTCCAGTGACCTGACAATTCGAATATAACGTGTCGCCCATTTGAAATCCGATTGCGAATTCACCTGATATTACAATTAGCGTGAGCTACTGGCGAAATTAATTTGGGAGCTCAGAACCAATGAGCCGTGTAAGCTAACAAACCGCCAGCGTCCCGATCTATAACAGTATGGCTCCATCCTGACTAATGTTATATAAATCCGGCAAAGTACGAGTTTTACTCGCAAACCGATGCTTACGTACTCTTTTTAAATAAAAACTATAGGTCACTCACGTGAGTTTTGAGCCGAAAAATCCGACTATAGTTTCAACCGCATTCGGTAGTATTTTTCAAAGGAGCACTTCAAACGTCTCTCTTACGTACTTCCATGCAATATAAACACTGGTACCAAGACTAGTTACTCAGAAAAATGTGTTTCATAAATATCATCATCATCTCAGCCACAAGAAGTAGGCCTCCTCCATGGATTTCCAAAAAGACCAGTTGGAAGCGGCCTGCATCCAGCATATTCTTGCCACTTGTATGATATCTTCTGTTTACCTTGTGTCTGGTCTTCCTACGCTGCGCTTGCCAGTTCGTGTTCTCCATTCGAGAAATTTTCGGCCCCATCGGGCGTCAGTTCTACGTGCTATGTGCCCTGCCCACTGCCACTTCAACTTGCTAATCCGCTGTGTTATGCCGTAGACGTACAAAAGTCACCGGACTTTAGTACGTCTACGGATCGCTTCGTTTCTCATACGATCTCGTAGAGAGACCCCGAGCATAGCCCTCTCCATAGCCCGTTCCGTGACTTTGAGCTTCCTTATAAGGCTTAAATATATTTTATACGTAATATTATGTCTGTTTGTAACTTCACATTTTCAATACAATAGCAGGGAACTTTAGTTCATCTATGACTTTTTCATTTCTGATATGATCTAGTATGAGGCTCCGAGCATAGCTCTCTCCATAGCTGGCATTGTATAAATAAAAATTAAAGTAGTCCTTACTGTTGTTTGGATTAGAGCTGTGACTTTAAATAAATCGAACGGAATTGAGAGGTACGGGTTTGTGAATGTTACCTAAACCCGGAGAATCGTTTGAGAATGTACGCATTAATTTGGTGAAGTCTAACTAAACTGATGATAGTGCGGCTTTGTGAACTTGATTTTCACATAAGCTTACTAAGACATATTTGGCTTGTCTTACATAATAATATAAAAGATATAATATTATGTATAGTAAACCTAGCTTTAAGTTCGAGCAGAGGAAAACCTCCTTAAGATTATTGAGTGAATAGATATCTTCTAGATCGACGAGCTCCATCCTCGGCCACACCGTCGCTTAACATCAGGCGAGTTGGTGGTCAATCGTAGATCTATCTTCTATAAATATAAAAATAAAGATTATTATACATAATTGTAATAATTATAGTTTACAAAACTAAACCTTCAAAATACGCTTTCGTTTACTTTGATGATATATTCTTCCAGTTATTTTGTTTATAAACCAAAGTACTAAGCTAATTTATATGGGACCATAAATGAACGAATAACCTATCAAATAAAGAAAACCGGACAAGTGCGAGTCAGACTCACCGAGGGTTCCGTACAAACTAAATAAAAGGTTTCCTATGAAATTTCCTATTGAGGTACGGAACCCTAAAAATGGTCATCAAAATCAATTCGTAATTGGCGAAGTAATCGCGTAAAATACACGCACTCCCAATTAGCCTATTAAAAATAAATCCGTTTGTATGGAGCAGATCACAGTATTTGCAACTTTTATTTGATTCTTTGAAATTATGATAGGAAAATAGCTAAAAATCATAGATTAACAATAATCCCCGATTTATAGACTAACTGCGTTTCGCGGTTTCACTCGCGTATTATTTATATTTATGAAAAACGGTGATGATTATGATGATGATAAGTAGCTTATGTCCGTCTCCAGGTCCAAAGCTATCTCTATACTAATTTTCATAACGATCGGTTCAGCCGTTTGAGCGTGTAAAGGTAACAAAATTAGCTTTTTTAATATCATTATGAAATCGTGTCAAATGTATTTCAAAACACCAGTACATTCATTTAAATAACAATATACTTAGTTGTCTTTTATGTTGTCACAAATCTTATTTTTACTAGACTAGATGACAAGAGGAGTTTATTCGCACAGTGACTGCCCAGAAGTAAGACATGTTATAGAAATGTTTAAGTATTTTGTTACACTGATGACTGAATTGTTTATTTCCTGTTAAATTTACCTACTTATCGTGTGCTTTTAAATCTTATTGCTATCCATCTTTCTGATCTTACGATTGTTTTTGTATTGAGTCAAAATAAAGAAGGATAAGATGACAACTTTTTTAATATTATGAATAAGCTAAAATATTTTAACTTTTTATTCAGCTAGAATTTTATGAATAAATCAATAAATTGGTCGTAGAAACTGCAAGATTACGTGGAAGCCCTGTGAAAATAGGAATGCAACTTTTAAGGTTGAGATTAAAGCGCGCAGCTATCTCTCTCGCGCATCACAACATTGCTCGCGTTGAGCGAATTCTTAAAGGAAAATAGACGGTAATTTCAGCAAAAACGACCACCATGTGAAAGCATCACAATAAATGACACTTTTACACCTGCTATCACAAATAAAATCTGTTCACATCTCATTTTACAAATGACGTTGTTGTTTATGAATTATTTTTAATAAAACTGTCGCCTTTGCTCTAACATTTCGCAATAAAAAGTGACATAAAAATCTCATTTGCCTTGTATTATTATTAAACGCAGTCTCGTCTGTAACCGTCAGGGAGGGGATGAGGAATAAAATACTTCTTTTTATACGGCCTTTATATTTTTTATGTTTTTTTTCTGTGGGTGTCTTGGTTTAAAGTTAATTATGCGTTTATATGTTTAAGGTTATGTCATTGTAGGTTGTATTTTTCTGTTGTTACGTATCTACAGTAGATTTAATTAACTTCTGTAAATAAGCGGTATTAAGTGATATCTGATTAATTTACTAGTTTTATTTTACTAAAATTTGCCATTTTATTAATACTGAATATGAGAAAGTTGCAGAAAGACGCTGGATGCAAGCGAAGCGGCTTGCATCCAGCGTCTTCCTGTCTTGTGACAACCGGTCTTTCTGGAAATGTATGGGAGAGGCTTGGCCGTAGCCAGGAATTTATTTGGGGGGAGGTGCGCGGATGGAAGGATTTTTGATAATGATCGGGATATTTCGATTTGGACCCCCAACCTACGGCCTACGGCCTTGGGGAGAGGCCTATGTCCAGCAGTGGACTTATTGTGGCTGAGATGATAATGATGATGGTGATGAAAAGTTTCATTATCTAAAAATCATCAAAATTGTTTAGTGTAATTGTGTTGTGTACCTATATACAGCAAAAACATATTTGAAGTGAAAACTTCATCAAGGCTACGTTTATAATACGAAATAACAACTCACTCGCTCCCTTGGTAGACTCGAGCCGACTTTATAGGAACAAGAGATACATAGTCGAGCGTGACGGATCAGTCTCATTCAATACCTACAAATTAAAGTGCTCACCCAAAGAAGTTTGTTGCTTGTTTTTTCTATTGTACGAAAAAAGTGCCATGTACCTAATAGTGACAATTATTAATTAACATGTTAAGAAAATTACAAAATCTGTAATTCAATTCGAAATACTAGAAGGCTACATAGCGCACACGCTAACGTACTGATAGCAACTTGATAAAAAAAGGAACTATGACTAAGTGGCGCCCATTTCTACGATTCAATTAACACAAACTTCCACCAACTATCACAAACTTTATCACAAAAGCAGCGATAAATCAACTATTGATTTATATTCTCGATAAATTCTCGCTTCGCTAATATTCATAAATGAAATATGAAAAGCTGTCTAGTCAGGTTGTAAGCTAGGTTATTTATAGTGTTTGCCAAAAGGGCCGAACTTATTTCTGCACGTGTATTAGCTTTGCTTTATATGACAAGTATCTATGTTAGAAGTAACACAAAATAACGAACTGCATAACAGTGATTTTCGTTCTGTAACATGCCTTTGCGTTACGCCATAGTATGGCATAACGCAAGGGTATGGCGGCCATACCCTTGCGTTACGCTTGATATGCTATTGAGTGTAGGTCTATAGTATGTTCAATAAATATTTAGCAAATAAATACATTCTTGGCGACTACGCCAACATCACACTGCCACCGAACTAAACTAGAAAGTCCAAATAAATTTAAATAACTAGCCTAGGCATGTAATTAAACGTATCGATTCAAGTCTGGTTCTTTGATTGAATGGCTGAACAGCATTCAGAAAGTTAATTGCACTGTACCACTTAGTAACAAGTAGTATATATATTAAAAGGAAAACAAAATACCTGACTGCAGAAAAGCAGTTTCGCAGTCTAACTTACTATTTCGTTCGAAAAAAAACCGTTATATAAAACCGTTATAAAAAATTATAAATGCACATTCTTTTGAATAATTCTTGTAAAATTTCTTCTTGATTATTACGAAAGAGTTCGTTATAGGTTACGAAAAAACTTTATTTTTATTTTTGTGAGAGATATATTATTATTATTACAAGTTAATATAGCCTATAACACTCTGGAAGTGAAGAAAAATCTAACAAAACCTCCCACATTAAAATCGGTCAAGCTGTTTAGGCTGTTGGCTGTCATATAGAAAAATACATATATACATACATACCCACATAAATACATACATACACTCGAAAAACATAACCCTCCTTCTTACGCAGTCGGGTACAAAAGGCTCGGCTGTTAATTGAACGGCTAATTAAGTTACGACATAGCTATAGGATAGATTTCATAGCGCAATTGCGTAGTGTAGAAGGGTCTTGATTTCTGTTATATCGTTTTCTTAGACGTCAGCTGGCTCCTATCCAAAGATCAGCCACTATTGAAAATCAAAGAAATAGATGAATGTCGATTTGTTATTTCTATTGTGAAAAATTTTTGCGACTGTGTTTGCGGAGAGAAAAATCGAAACAATATTTTCAGATTTGTCGAAGTGTCAAAGTGGATTGAAAAATACATGGATACAACGTTGTTTGCTAGAGTTTATGTGGATTTTTCATTCGCTTCATTAGTTAGACGATTGACTAGAGCTAACTGAAATATAAAGATTATTCTTTAGGGTAATTCTTGTAAATCAGTTATTTGTTATGAATAAATTCGTTGGAAGTATCAAAAATGAGCAATTTCAACACACTTCAATTCAATTCAATTCTTTATTTCGTCCATAAACACTGTTACAGTGTGCTTGGATGCGTCAGTCAGAGTTAACATAAAAAATATAATATACATTAAAAATTATCATAGCAACTCTAAAAATATAAATTAAATGTAAAGTACATAATTACAATTTTACATAAATATTAAAATGTCAATAAAATTATTATAAAAATTATGTTGCAGCTGTATAGGGGCATTGTCATGGCTTAAATCTACATATAAAATATATCTATATAATAAAATGGTCATGTTACAAATCAATAAACAAAGTAGATAGTCTATTCTGACCATGCCTTGTTGTCACTGACATAGTGTTCATATTTGTAATAAGCGTTTTGTGTTAGCTTTTTTTTGACATATTCCTTAAACTTGTGCTCGTTGAAATCTAGAATATCTTTTGGTATTTTATTAAAAACCTTACTGAATTTCCAGGAAAAGATTTATTAATCTTTTGCAGTCTATAAAGAGGTACTCTCAACAGGTCTTTATTGCGTGTGTCATAAGTATGAGATAATAAATCGCTATTCTTTTTAAATTTGCCAATATTTTTGCGGGTGTACATGATTGCCTCATAAACATATAACGAAGGTACAGTTATTATATTGATTTGTTTAAATAATTCTCGAAGAGAATCTCTAGGTCTTAAATTGTAAATAGCTCGTATACTTAGCTCTTTTTTGGAGAACAAATATTTTATCTATATCAGCTGCAGCGCCCCAGAGCAAAATGCCGTAGCTCATAATGCTATGGAAGTATGCATGATACACGAGCCTTGCAGTTGTAATATCCGTCAATTTCCTTACTTCCCTAATTGCATAGATGGCTGAGCTTAATCTTTTACAAAGCAATTCAATATGGGGTCCCCATTGCAATTTTGGATCCAATGTAATACCTAAAAACACAGTCGATTCTACTAGTTCTATTTTTTCATTTATTATACACAATTCGGGCTTGGTGAAGTTATTGGAATTACATAGCGAAAATTTTACACACTTTGTTTTAGATGGGTTAAGCACCATATTGTTAGCTGAAAACCAGTTATATACCAAGTCCAAGATTTAATTAATATATCGTAAGTCATTATGTTTTCTAGTCAATTTGAATAATAAAGAAGTGTCATCTGCATATAATATGATGTCATTAACTGCCTGCTTTTCAATTACATAGGGTAAATCATTGATATAAACCAAAAATAAAAATGGTCCCAGGATGGATCCTTGGGGTACTCCCATTTTAACGTAAGAGCCTGAAGACTGTACACCGTTCACTGTAACTCTCTGTTGTCTGTTAAATAGATATGAAGCTATTAGATCAAGAGCTCCCTTTCCAATTCCATAATGCTTCAGTTTATTTATTAGAATTTCATGGTTGACACAATCGAATGCCTTGGAGAGGTCACAAAATAGTCCAATAGCGTCATAAGAGTCATTCCATGCTTCTAAGATATACTCTGTCAGTCTGGCACCCGCGTCTCTTGTAGATCTTCCACGGGTAAATCCATACTGACGATTATGTAATATTTTTTTAAGACTGAAGTACGATAACAGTTGGTTAAGCATAATCTTTTCAAAAATCTTACTGAGCGAGGGTAAAATAGAAAGTGGCCTATAATTAGTAGGATTATTTTTACATCCCGATTTATACAGAGGTACGACTTTGCTTAATTTCTTTAAGTTCGGGAATATTCCTTCATCGACACAGCTATTAAAAAGATTAGCTAAATACGGAGCTAAAATAGGTATGACACACTCAAGAACTTTAACTGAAAGGCCCCACAAGTCCTCTGTGCTTTTGATATTTAATGACTTGAAAGTTTTTATAATTACATTTGGTGAAATATGGTGAAAAGCAAAATTCTGTTCCAATGGTTCAACACTGTTTGATAGATATGAATCAGCTGATACATTTGGAATTTTAAGTGATTTGGTAATTTTGTGAGGAACATTTGTAAAGAAGTCGTTAAAAGTGTTAGCCATATCTAAGCATCCTGTTATAATCTTATCATCAATTTTAAGCTTGGCGAGGTTTTCAACTTTTCTTGTCTTTCCAGTTTCTTTTTTTATAACCTTCCTCGTAGTTTTAATCTTATCTTTGGATTTGAAAATTTTATCTCTAATAAATAGTGACTTAGCCTCTCTACACACATTTCTAAAAATCTTGGAGAATCTTCGAACGTGATTTAATTCTGAAGGAGTCATGACACCGTAGTTATTCTTTTTTTCGTATAGTTCATATAATGTCTGGCGGGTTTTTATAGATACCAGGAGTAGCCCATTCAGCAAATGTCAGTTTTCTATTAATCGCTTTTTCCTTTTGAACAAAAATTTGTTGAAATTCAATATTAATGGTATTAAAAACTATCTTGAAAGAAGCAAAGACGAATCTAATCTAAGCTCGCACATCAAAATCGGTCAAACCATTTAGGCTGTAACATAAATACATTCATACATACACATATGTAAACAAAAACTTCGCTCTTTCTTGCGAAGTCGAGTAAGCTACTTTCCCACCTTCCCACACTAGAGTACTAATGTTTGTTTGCTTTAAACAAATAAGATTGTTCAAGAATTTCGTAAGTCGCTATATCTAACAACAGTGGCCGAATTTCTAAGAGCACCCCAAGTGTGACTTTTACACCTCTTCCGATGTAATTTTTTTTTGAAATGTCTATATCTCTATGATCTCACCACAGTGACTACGGACACTGCAAAGTGTTCGAAACGTCAGGCCATAAAATTATGTAAAATATACGCGATGAATCTGTTAAAATTTGTTTCATTTCAATCTGTCTATATCTTTTCTTTATCAAAATCGTCACATGTTTGCTTGCTAGTGCTTGTTTAAAACAACTACCATTGATAAAATTTTACAGAAGAAGAGGTTTTTTGTTATATTTTATATAAAAAGCTATATTTTTAAGGCTTGAAAGTCCTTTTTTATACATGAGCTAGATACAAATCGATTGTAATATTTTTTTTCTATAGATGATTATACCTTATTTTACAGTTTTTATATAGAGTAGAGTAGAGTAGAGTAGAGTAGAGTAGAGTAGAGTAGAGTAGAGTAGAAAAAATTACAGTGACTTTATACACTGTATTTTAAAAAATACAGTATCCAGCAGATGGCGCAAAAATACAGCAGATCTGCTGTAATTACAGTGCATCTGGCAACACTGATCCCGATAGTTTTAGCACAGTAACACAACTAAATCGTCTGTTTTATAAATATTTAGCGGCAGCGACACAAGTTTTGTGCACGTACGCAACTAGACAGAGACGACACAATCAAAATGGCGGACATGGCATTGTGAACTGTGATTGGTCGGATGAGAGCATTTGTTTCACTCAAGAACTAAATTTTTGTTTCGATGTTAGATTTGCTTCAAGCTTTGTACTTATCTTAAGCGCGAAATTTTCATTACGATGTTGTGAAACAAAGAAATTTTACGCTATATTTTTGTAGTTTTAAAAGCAAAAAGTTATTTTTCTTAACCAACAGAACTGAAATTTAATCCTTAACAAGACTGCATTTAAAAGTGATTTTCGATAAATGTGGCGGTTGTGTTAAACAAGCACTAAAGCGACGAAATGTAATAAAGCTTAAACAATATTGAACATAAGAATTATATTGTAATAGCAGTTATTCACAGCAGATCATATTAAGCCCCAAACTGTTTTGGTGTATTCAAGGAAACAACAAATATTCTAATGTTCACATAAATTCATTCAACAACGTGACAAATCCGTAACATGCTCTAACCCTGTTTCTGTAATCCCTAAAACCTAGCTCAGTGCCGCACGGCATGAAGCCTAAGTCTAGAGCAATGCAATAGGATCCCAGTTCCTATTTAGAAGAAACTTTCTGGAGAATTATTCGAAGAAACTTTGTGTGCGTACGAATACAAAATAGGCTGTAGGTAGTTTGCTTTGTAAAATTATTTGGTACTCGACTAGCCGCGCCGCACTTGTTTGTTTTTATGTAATATTATGTTTGGATTAACGATAGTTTGGTCTTATGTTTTTTGTCAGTTTTGTATTCGTTACAATAAAAGTCAGTCTATTGCTTATTTCATAAAAAAAAACACTGCTAATATGTTTTTTTTCTGAACAAATGAACTGAATGAATCTTGAAATCAAGGGTTAAAGTATTGGGTTGAAATCAAAAGAAAAACACCCGACTACATTCAATATTGATTTTGGGGATCAATATTTAATGTAGTCGGATCTTTTTCTTTTATTATTCCTAATTAAATTTAAACATATGACTAACATATAGTTTTGTAATCTCTTTTTAATTTCCTTCATTTTGATAACCTACTCGTTAGGTTTGGTCAAAATAAAAATAAAAACATCCGCCATTTTGAGTTTTAGTCTTATTTAAAGACTTGTGGTTTTGAGACGAGCCGATTTCGACATTGACTGTCGAAAATCAATTAGGCTTGGATGAGATATATTATTTCTTCTCCAAGCATTTAGCTGTTTGAAAGATACAAAATCAATTCAAAATATACACGCAAAAAAATATAACCCTTCCTTGGCAGTCGGTTGAAAATAATATCTGTTTTTCTATAAGGGTTGAAATCGACAACAATTCTACCAGACATGTGCTATCTGAACGGGGCTTAGAAGCACAGATGGCCAGGTGAATAATGCACGCTGTATTTATATCACGGACTCGATTCTACCTCCCTGCACTTAAGCGCAGGATAAGTGACAGCAGGGCTTTGAATTTTGCAAAGGATTTGCGACGGACAAAGTTTTCCACGTTACTTTTACATTGGCTTGACAAGATCTTTGTGTGTTGGATTTAAACTTACTGTAAACGCAAAATCTTTTTGGAAATCCATGGGAGGCCTATGTCCTGCAGTGGACTTCTTGTGCCTGAGATGATGATATTGTCTCTTCTGGTAATTGACAAAGGACGAAGAATTTTTGCCTCTTCAAATATTTGTTCTCTTTTACTATGGAAATTAACGTGGTTTTCACACATTTTTAAATAAAAACTACGGGTCACTCACGTCTGTTTTGAGCCGAAATATCCGACTATAGTTTCAACCGCATTCGGCGGTCTTTTTCAAAGGAGCAGCACACACGTCACTCTCGGCACACACGTCACACTCTATTTGTTCTCTCGTGAAAATACTCAACACGGTCCCGGTATGGTACAGATTTTTTCCGGAACAGCATTATGCAGTTGATGCCAACAAAATGCGAATGCATTTCAATAACGCCATTGACAAAAGCCGTTATTGGCTTTATTATAACTCCTTTTAACAGCGGAAATTGACTGGGAACCAAGTTATGAACAAAGGGAATAAAACAAAATCGGTTGGATAATTGAACGTAGACGTCTGAGGGTTGATTAAAATGTATTTCTCATTACTTTTGTAGTAACAATTATCTGTAGTAGTTAATTTAGAAATAGCGGTGTGATGGTTATACTAAAAATGGCAGTGTGATGGTTATACTAAAAATGGCGGTGTGATGGTTACACCCAGCGTTTTGATTATTATGTACGATTCGGGTATATCCCTTTTGCCACTTTATACACTACATTTCTGGTACGGAATACAATGTCATACATCATGTTGTTATTGCAAGCAATGATTAGTGATACCTACGGCAATGATACGGGCTGAACAAGATTTTATGCAAGTAATTGACGAGACAAGCAGCACCCAGAATCTTTGGTTTGGGGAGCACCCAGAATCTTTGGATTTCTACAGTGCTGCCCAGTGCTCAGTTCTGAGATATTAAATATTAAGTTAAATGTAAAATTTTACTAAAAAACATTTCAAATTTTAATACATTTAACTGTCAAGTTTTTATTTATTTATCTGCAGACAGACAACCTAGGGGGTAAATCATATATTCAAAACAATTTAAATGAACATTGGCAGAGTCTTGAAATATTTCTTTACAAAGCTGTTATCATAAGTTGCGATTGAGATTTAAAACAAAAATGTGTAATAGCCGTACAGTTGAATCACTTACTTCCTCCTTTCAAGGGTAAAAGCAGAGATTTGCGGCGCGACTGCCGCCTCGGGCGCGGCGAGATCAAAGCAACTGCAACCACTACGTAATAGCTCAGAATAAATAGCCTCGCCACATTTCAACTGGCTACTTCACAAACTACCCTCTGTAGGGAAAAACATGAATTGATAAACAACAAATATAAGAAGCTCTTGGTTTTTTTACTCCCGATCAAAATGTGTTTAAGTTTGACGTGATGTGCGTATATCTGTCTGTCTGTCTGTGGCATGATAGCTCTTAAACGTATGGGCCGATTTTGATCTAGTTTTTTTAAAGAAGATTTGATCGAGTGTTTTTAGTTTTTTTAGTTATGTCTCATAAAAATCGATCTAGCCATTTTTTATGTCGGGGTTTTTAAATTGTCTAAGCTTTCTAGTTCATAAATCCATTTTTCGTACTTATACGTTTCCAATAAAGTCACCGCTCTATAAATATCTAATGACGTGGGGCTATCACAGAATAATTTTATTTGACTCTAACAAGTATTTGCTTATGGAAATTAACGTGGTTTTCACACATTTTTAAATAAAAACTACGGGTCACTCACGTCTGTTTTGAAACGAGGAGGAACGTGTCCACCAGACTCACAGAACACATACGCTGCATGAAGAATCTGGACAGCGTCAGTTCTGAGGTAGCGGAGCATGCTAAGACCTCCGACACGCAGCACTACATTAGATTTGATAAGGTGAAGGTCCTGGCACGTGAGAAGTTGTTTGTGCCCCGGAAGGTCAGGGAGGCTATAGAAATTAGTAAACGACCTACCTTTAACAGAGATGGGGGATGGCACTTACCACCCACTTGGAAACCTTGCCTTCATGGAGCTCGGGAGGATGATCGTGAGTCTGGTGGTGATATTGTGAGTTCCGCTTGCTGGAACATTCCTGACACTCACGAGAGTTCTAGTGAAGAGGACATTTCAGCTGAACCGACGCAAGACGACCAGCTTCCCACCCTAACCCTTTTGCAACCGATGACATCACGTGCGGCACGAGCGGCACGTCGCAGTGCAAGGCGCGTCACCGACCGAGAGTGACGTGTGTGCTGCTCCTTTGAAAAAGACCGCCGAATGCGCTTGAAACTATAGTCGGATATTTCGGCTCAAAACAGACGTGAGTGACGTAGTTTTTATTTAAAAAGTATTTGCTTGTTACATTTAAACCAATTTCAATTTAGAAATGGCAAATGCATGACACTATACCCTGCTAGAGATAATAAATCAGTATCATGAATGAATACGAATTATATTCGAACATGTAAAAATCATGTCATGCTTTTTTATATAATTTGTTATTTTGAATATTATTGGTGTAATATGAATGAGCTTAATACATTAATCGTATTACTAATAAATCCTCAAAAAGTGCATTTTAGTTAAGTGTTTTGTTTCATTTTCGCGCGTGACAAAAATTAATAAATAATATTTTAGCTAAAATAGCCTTATCAGACATTTATAAGTAAGACGGTAAGTGTTCGAACACCTGCATGGTTACACATTGAAGTAAGAGTGAATTAAAAAAAAAGTGCTGGAACCAATGACTTTCCATCACGTGGACGTAAAGTATATAAAACAAAATTCACGAATACGTTCTGGGTTGACCGATACTCATATAAGTACCTACCAACAATGGCGAACTTAAAGATTTTACCATAAAGACTCTACGTGGCCGTGCTAAGGCCTAATTTAGATTGAGAAGCCTAGAGACGTCTATTATGCCGCTTGGAATTATTTTGACAACCGAAATTATTTTAATCAAGTAAGGGAATCCAAGCTCAATGAAGTCTAGTTAGTTCATTTTTGAGGAATAACGCTAAGTACATCCCGTTGATACTTTCTCAAAGGCTGGAACGTATATTTTTATACTGTTGCCATTTCTGAGTTACCACATTACTGAGTTGCGATAATAATTTGACAATGACTTATTTTACACGGTTTTGAGAAGGACTTTGAGTACCAACTACATAAACATTGTTTGAAAATGGCTAATGTCCAAATTGCGTAAGACCAATCCGAATATCTGCAACAGAGAGAAAAAAGAAGTAGAGGAAAGCGACACTTTTATATAAAAGCGAAGCGGTGCTTTTTATATAAACCTCAGAGTAAAAACTACTGATCTAAATATAAACTAATTATTATTGTAAAAGTGCAAAAGTATTTGTCTTTCTGACTGTCTGTTTGTTACCTTTTCACGATTAAACGGCTGAACCATTCATTATAAAATTTGGCTCAGAGGTACTTTAGAACCTGGAGAAGGGCATAAGCTATATTTTAAAAATTTCGAACCGTTGACACGAAATAAAAGCTACATTTTAACATAATCATCATCCCTATGCGGGTGAAACCGCGGGACGCTGTGAATATAATATTAGGGTAGGCCACATGATATTGAAAGGTAAATCCAAACCCACCTCATTAGATAGCCTAATTGAATATATAATTTCCAGTAATTATCCCCGTCTCTCAGTCTACGGTTAAGGTAAATAATTAAAAGGATACTAGTTAAAATATTCAACGGGTAAATGCGGGTAGAGAGCTAACACTAAACAGGTTTAAGTTACGTTTACGTCGGGCATTATTAATGTATGTGTACAAATCTTTGGCTCGTGTCGGATGTTGGGAGGGTACTAATTTGGTGTTGCTAGCCGCAAACTCTTAGTACGTCTGGAACTAACAATAACTTACTTAAGGTCGAGATTAAAGCGCGCAGCTATCTCTCTCGCGCATCATAGCATTTTTAAACATATAAAATCATTGAATCATTATTAGAAAAATAATAATAATTTAATACAATTTATACGTACTTAAATAAAACTAAACTAAAATAACCTAAACAAATTAAATAATAAAGATATACAACTTAAATTTAAAATTATAAAAGAGCTAAAAACGAACAAAAGACTCAGTCAAATAACCCGCCACTGACTGTTCCTGGTGCAAAGGTACCCATAATATTAGAAAATAATTTCTTTATTTAGATAGGAGAAAAATATTTTTTTTTATCAGATTCATTTATAATGGCGACGGAAAAAGAAAAAGCATATATTTTTTAATTCTTATTATTAATTTAATTCTTAAATATCTTGGTGTTGCACTTTATAAACACATAGGATGACAACACTGTTCATAAGTCATGTCACGCGTCGTCTAACAGCATTGCCCGACGTATCGCGATTGAAGACGAGGTGGACGACATCCTTACTTGAGGCATGGTACCCAGAGCCGGGGAAAACCTATTTACGTATAATAAATCATTGTATGGGATAGCGTATTCTCTAGTTATAAAACAAACTAAATATTTATACGAAATAAAATGATACTTATCCTCTTGAGGCTCAACACTTAACTCTCAACTCGTAGATCGTTTAACTTATTTTATCAGCTACAAAGGGAGTTCCCACAGTTCTCAACTAATTTGTAAAAGTTTTCCTTGAACCAGAAGGAATACAGTACGTACGTATAGATAATCTTCAAACCTCACCTTTGACTTTTGGATACAACTTTTTCACCTCCACACAAATTGGGAAATGTATGTTGAAAAGTTTGGAAACAGTTTTACCAACGTGTTTTATTATTTAACTGTAGAGGATCTAGTTATAGTATTTTAAACTGTTTAGTAGTATTTTTAGCATCACTCCGTATAATTGTTTATTTCAAACCCTGCTATAATTTTTTCACAGTTTCTATTCAAGCGATTTTATAATATTTGGCTCCAAATATGGGCAAAGGGATGGTAAACATTACAAATCTAGCTTGGAATGAAAATTGGCTCTCGTGTAAGGATGGTAGAACAAACCGTTAGAGCTTTAACATATTTTTAATTTAAATGTAGTAAATATCCTGAAGGATGCTAGATATGTATAGATAATTAGCTGCGCCCGCGTTGTTACCCGCGTAATGATGAAAAAACGGCGATGAAGATGATTTATAAAATACCCAATGTCCTTTTACATATCCTAAAGAATCTCTTTGCTAAGTTTCACAACGATTGGTTCAGTCGTTTTGCCGTGAAAAGGTAACAAACATACAGAGACAGAGACAGACGACAGACAGAGTTACTTTCGCTTTTATAATAAGTAAGTTAGGCTAGGGATTATTAAAGTTGTACGAAACTCACTAAGTTCATAGGCTTGCATAAAATCTTGCAGTTATTTATGCTGTTCTATTTTAAACAGGTAAAGCACTCTCAGAAACAAACCGCGAAAATAAACTGTGAACAAAGTTAGCAGGAAGTGAATTTTGCCCGGGGACCCGCGGACTCTTAGCGAAGTAATTTATGTCTTCCTAAAAACAATTTATAGACCACCCTGGAGACAAAATTATGAAGTTCTGGATCTTCGTGTTGCCAGTATGAGCATCATGATTATTATCATTTTAGCTACAAGGAGTCCACTGATGGACATAGGCCCGCGTGTCTCTAGCTATGGAAGACCATGGATTTCCAAAAATAATGGTTTGGAAGCGGCTCGTATCCATCATCATCCTGCCACTTGTATGAAGTCTTCTGTCCATCTTGTGGCCAGTGAGTGTTCTCTACTCTAAAACTTTTCAGCCAGTATGTGTTTTCTAATTAATTTGATAGAAAAAAATAAACAGCTATTGAGGCACGCAATGGTTGCCAATAGGTATATCGAGCGTTTCCCCACACGGTAAAAGAGTATTAATATTCATAAATATTATTTTTTATCTGTTATTTTTATCATTCTAACTTAATTTATACAGTCACTAATACTTTAAGTTTCACTACTTTTACAGACTTTGAATCTCATATAATACCTATTTCTGTCAAATTTTATGAAAATACAGATAGATTCGCAGAAAACTCCTTTTTAACCGAGATTTCATCTTTTCACACGACAATCTCTAGACCGATTTTGCTTATATTGAATTTAATACCAAATATTCCCAGCATTTATTTTATCAAAATCAGTCAGTAACTAGCACCATAGGATATTACCCCCCTTTTTGAGAAATACACCACTTATCGAAAATCCCCGATTCTAAAATATTCTATAAAATTGTGGAACCGGTTATCACGAACACGACCTACACGCGAATTAGAATCAATCAACAAACATCAGATCAAACATCTGTTTTGTTTTTTGTTTAATAGTGTACAATAAAGAGTTTATATACCTATCTATCTATCCGATCAGAAGAAAAAAAACTCCTATGTTATTGCTAGTTGATGTATGTAGTTTTGCTCACTCAGTCAACTAATATAAACATAGACACAGACATAATTTTATTGCATAAAAACACACAGAAAATATAAAAAATCATACACACAAAATAGGTCACAGAATTATGTTTTTGTCACAATCCGGCCCCAGCACAGCATAATGCTAGTTTTAAACAACCAGCGCTGATCTTCCGCTGGAACCGGTAGGTGACGCCACACACGAGAAAACACTCAAAAATGACACATATAATCTATTCAACATATAAATAGGCTTATACAAACATACATATACAATTAAACACAAACATATTTAAAAATATAGCTCTAATATACAAAAATATACTGGTTATGCTGGTAAAATTAATTAAAGGCATGTATCCATAGTGCGCATTTTAACTTTGAGAACGAACTCCCACATGCTAAAGAGCTGCTTCGAAGTTCAACTGTACAAGTTATTAAATATTTTTTCTACAATGTCCTTACTGTATAAATAATTCTAGGCCTAAAGCTCTATGGTAAAAGGTGAGAAGGTATTACGAGATGACGACTTTGTTTGTTTTCAAACGAGTAAAACTTTCTACTGAGTAGGAGATATAAATTAAGTAGCTTTGGGCGATCTATCATTACTTTAGAAAAATAAGTAGGTATATAATATAATCAGTTAAATTGTAATTAAAATTTCGTATAGTCAAAATTGTCGTAATTCGCGTTAGCAAAATTAATTCATATGCGCCTTTAATAACATTGGTACATATATTCCCGGCTTACAACGTTCTTATTCAATGTAAGAACGCCGTAAGCCGGGAATATTTATTAATTATGAATATATAAATTGAGTGGATATACTTATTACTTATGTACGTCAAATTTATTCATATGATATTTAAATTTATTACTATGATCTCGACAATTTTTTAATATAATATGCTTCACAATTAATCGAGCTGTAACCTAGATAATTATAGCGTGTTTAAAACACCACTAATTTTTAGGGTTTCGTACTCAAAGGGTAAAACGGAACCCTTTTACTAAGACTCTACTGTCTATCTGTCTGTCCGTCCGTCTGTCACCAGGCTGTATCTCATGAACCGTGATAGTTAGACAGTTGAAATTTTCACAGATGATGTATTTCTGTTGCCGTTATACAACAAACACAAAAAAATAGAATAAAATAAATATTTAAGGGGGCTCCCATACAACAAACGTGTTTTTTTTGCTCGTTTTTGCAACAGGTAGACGCTTGAAATATTCACTGAATATTGAGTTATATTATTTACATTAAAAATAAATAATTAAATATGTGTATTATTATTATGTTAATATATTTAGTATACGTGTAGGTATTTTATATATTGTATGATTTTTATTTTGTGTTGTATTAACATTGTAATTGTAACAAAATAATAATTAATTATTATTAATAATTGGTCTTTTTCCGTTTTTATCTCAATAAACGAATATGAATATGAAGGAATATGAATGAGAAACGAAAGAAGAATTCATACAGTTTTTTATTTGAAATGGTGATTATATTATAATCAACGTACGTTTAGATCCAAGTAAAATAAACCGCCGTCTCCACGACACAACCACATTCTGATTTTCACTTTGTCATATCCGAATCATATTTTAACACCTCTACGTCTCAAGTTGTGCCCATCCCTAGTCACTGTAAGTCTATATAACTATCCTTGTATGCGTCATACTGTATAAATACCTTACATAGAGGAATATATTCTGACCTCACAAGACGCATGAGCTAGTCAAGTGTTGCATTCTGGGAAAACAATGCAATCAGGATTGTGGGTAGACCTCAGATGTCGACAATGGCGTAAATGGTTGATTCAATAGTTTGTGCTATGTTTACGTTGTAGAAATATATTTTAGTGAAAAGTAATAGAGTCTGTATGTATATAAATAATTCGAAATTGAAGCGTAGCTATATTTCAATGTTTTGTTCAATCGAGACGTTATTTCAAATTTTTTGCGTTAGTCACAGATACGGTAATTGGATATCTACTAGTATTGACTTTTCTTCGATTTCTGTTTTCACTTTATTGAATGTCAATTAATGTTACTTACTTACATGTATCACGCTAAATATTGATTATGACATGTTTTTTTCTGACATTTTTATAAACTGTTTTCACTATTATTGTAATTAGTTTTATTTTAAATTGTTTAAATAATTTATTGACATCTTAAAATTTAATAATTAATTATCTATGGATTTTCCAGTATGTCACATATAGTATAAGGTTGTTATTGGCTGTTTTAATAATACAAGCTACGAGTATCTATGTTACCCTTTAATTGGCAAATTAAGCACTGAATTGAATTGAATTGAATGTTTTTTAAGGTTTTCGCGATTGTTAATTATTGAAATAAGACAAATTTTAACGGATTTATCACGTATATTTTACATAATTTTATGACAAAACTAATATTCCCATATTATACACAAACCTACACAACACATTATTACTAGACAATATATTATCCCTTTCATCATCATCATCATCTCAGCCATAAGAAGTCCACTGCTGGCCATAGGCCTCCCCCATGGATTTCCAAAAAGACCGATTGGAAGCGATTGGATTGATTATCCCAAATTTCATGATACTTACTTTATCTCAAATCTCAATCGACAATACGTTTTAAATGTAAATTTAAATTTAATATTTGCCTGAAACTGGAGATTGATTGAACTATCCATAAGCTCTGTTACCTATGGGTATTTTAAATAATCTCCAATCACTCAGTTTTACAATTAATATTTATTATTTATCTATTAGTTTTAGTTTAACTTATTTAGATACTTATATATAGAGATTATTTAAATATAGAGATAAAAAATGTAATGAGATTTTAAGTGACTCTTTTGAATAAATAAATTCTAATAGTTTAATATTGGTGTATATAGATAAATGCAAAATGCTCGTGGCGCTCATAAATTAATATTTATAAAAACTGCATCGTCTAAACGACCGCAAAAAGATGTCGCGCGCCATACAACAATAAATTGGGAGATATGTCGGAGACTTTTCCTACAAATGGTGAATCGAACAATGCAGCATGTGCGCTGTTTTAGCTTCGTGACCACAATACAGCGCCGGACACAGATGTGGGTGGCACACATGGGTTTGTGTTGATATGAGTAGTTACTTACATTAAATAGATAGATTATAAATACATCTAGATTCAGATTTGAATAAATTCGAAATTCAGTCATCGTTGGTAATTGGTCAGTCATTCTTGGTAATTAAATTAAATTTTCAATGCCCGGGGGAGATGTTCGCGCAGTCTTCGCGTATGCGTTAACTGCCCTCATTTTTTCGTATGTGCTGCTGTCATTTTTATTTCACTCGAAAACCTTAATCAATTTCAACTTAATCAAGCGATAAGCAATTTCTAATTTTCTACAAGATTTATAAAAAATATGCGCAGATTTGTAAGAAATCTAAATTTTGTTTGTTATCGTGAAAAGGTATCTAAATGTCTAATATGTCTTCTACCAAAATCTAAACTAAGCATTTTGGTTTCATTTGTAGTTAGTACACGAACTTGAAATACGCTTTGTGAGTAGGTTTTCCTTAATAGTTATAATCCGAGTGCCTTCAAATCATGACTGAATAGTCTTTGTTCTAGGCAAACCGCTCCATTACGGACCGTAATGAAGCATAATAATATAATCTATTTTTACTTTTGAGCGACCGATGCAAGTAAATTATTATTCATCATCATTATCATCATCTCAGCCATAAGAAGTCCACTGCTGGATATAGGCCTCCGTCATGGATTTCCAAAAAGACTGATTGGAAGCGGCTTGCATCCAGCGTCTTCCCGCCTCTTGTATGAGGTCATCTGTCCATCTCGTGTCTGGTCTTCCTACGCTGCGCTTGCCGGTGCGTGGCAAATTATTATTTTTCAAAGAAAAAAATATCACAAATTAATTAGCAGTGTACAATTATTTATTTTATTCAGTTGTTCAAACTCCAAGTCGGCCTGCGGAAGTCCCAAAAATATAACAATGTGAGATTAAACGGTCGTTAGGATCGAGTTCAGTGGAGCGTCACATAAACTAGGCTGCAGCGCTCCCCGGGACTAATCAGAGATTGATGTTACGATGCTGGGAGCTTAACGGGCCGAGGGTAGTAGAACGATCGGTAGGTGTCGCACCATTGATAGGGTCATTGACACAACCACGCTATGCTGACTTTGAAAAATTGGGCCCAGTGCGAGTTTTTCAGTCATAGCTTTAAACGACTTTGCTTTGCTTTAACCCGACCTAAAAAGAAGAGTGTTATAAGTTTGACGTGTGTATCTGTGTGTTTGATGGTACAATTTTAATATTTTGGTACAATTTTAATATTTTTTTGTGGAAAGAGAATTGATTGAAATTGTTCTTAGCAGTAGTTGACGTAAACTATGACCTACGGACAAATCTGAAATATGAAAAGTTGAAAAGAAAAAAAAGAAAAATTAGAGTTATGCGGTAACAAACATAACATTAAAAAAATCAACCGAATTGAAAACATCCTTTTCCTATGAAGTGGGTTAATAAGGCAGCTGTACGGGCTTATTTTAACAAAAACGAGTAAATAAAAACTGCAGCTGTTTATTACCAACTAAGAAATAAATTTAATTATACACAATGGTGTACGCCTCGGCATCGCTTCCATTTTGCAAACAGTGAGTGGTAGCGAGGACGCGAGACGAATAAATGAGATATTTATTCGAAGTGGGAGGGGGGGAGGGATGCAGGTAGTGGGGGGGTTAACTTTGCCAATTTATTTGTTTGAGCTCGCGGTCGCTTCAAGCTCAAATTGTGTTGTCGAGAGCCGGATGAAGCAACCACATCATTCGACAATTTATTTTGTTGTGTTTTTTTGAACCGACAAAAAATAAGTTTCTCAATTCGAAATTTTTATATTATAAATAAGTAAGTATATTTCGTGATTTTTTTGCTAATTACAGCGCGTGCTGCTAGTTGAAAAAAAAAACGTTAATGATAATTATAAAATAAAGCCTATTTCTTTCCTTATGTCCTAAATAACCTCTGTGCTAAATTTAATAATGATTAGTTTAGCCGTGAAAGGTAAAAACCAGAAAGACCAGTTTTTTTTCCAGCTGTTCATTTTAAAAACCAAATGATCACCTTCATTTGGTTTTTAAAATGAACAGCTGGAAAAAAGTCACTGGCATTTTTACAAACCACATACATACCACATACCACAGCGTAAAAATGGCAGTGACTTCTGTACCATAACAACTCACGTGTTTCCACATTTGTTGCTATATTTGGAAAAGTTGTAAGCATAGAGTGTTCAAAATAATGTACATTGAAAGATTTTGATATGGTCCACTACAATGGTAGGTACATCATGAATTTCTAGCTCTAATAGTTTAGAAATGCAGAAAGAGACAAAATTTGTTAACCATTTACGGGTTATAGCTCGTACATAACACTTTTGTGTAGAAAATAATATAATTATGAAATTATTGACGTTATTGGTTGTATGAGTATAGCTTAGGCTAGCTGTATCTTTATTGGAAACTATTATGATATATTTGTTAAAACAAAATTGCGCATTTTAAAGTTGCTTCAGTTTTTTTTAAATATACTAAAATTATTATAAAATAAAATCATGTGTGATATACGTGTAATATTTTTCTCAAGAGTCTTTACGTATATATAAATTATCTGAAACAAATGTTTCAGATAATTTTACATATTAAGAATTTGGAAACGCATGAAAGAGATAGCGAGCTTTATCTCGGTAGGCCCTTGAAATACGTACTTTTAACGAAACAATTTCCTTGCTACTTCCTCCGTCATCATAGCAACAATAACTCACAATAAGAGGTGACGGGAAGATCTCAGCGAGTCCAATCGAGGAGGGTATAAATAAAGATTTGCACATATCGCTGCGCACCAGTGCTCTATTATTTACTACCTTATTAACTTGGCATTAAGCCTGCATGCTTCTTGAAAAATGAGAGTGAGCTTAGCTGCAGTAGACTTTCTTTATTTTTATTATTATTATTATATAAGCCTGTAGGGTTGGGTCACTTACTATTTGTTGTTATTTGTAATGGAAAAATTCAAAATATTGGAAATGATATTAGAATATTTCAATTGAACCAAACTACGAAGCCAAATCTTCTCAAACATCCATACACAGAACAAGCATCCACGCTCATCAAACAAATATTTATTCTGAGTGGGGATGGAACCCACGACCCACAGCTTAGCAGGCAGAATACTACCAACTGAGTTATGAGGCTAGTTAAAAGTAAATATTATGATATTATATATTAATAATAAATATTTGTGGACATTTCACACAACACCATCTAGCCTAAACTAAGCAAAGCTTGTACTATGGAACTAAATGGCTGATAGAATACATATATACTTATTTTTGTAAGTATATACATGTGATGTAATGTCATACGAGGTTGGTGAATACATTGTGATAAGAAAGAGAAACACGAACATTACTCCATAGACAAGAGTCATGCTTTTAAATAACGAATACCTTGTTTGTCGTCTTTTTTGTATTGGACCCGCATTAAAGCATTTGCCAGTGTCAAGTAATAGGATTTTTTCAAGTTTCTTGAATAAAATAAGTTGTAAATGTTCTAGTCACAATCTAAGTCACGTATACAGTCAATTTATAAGTCGAGTCCTGCTTCAGTAAAGTGGTGGCGACTTTACTAGAAGCTTGTATATGGAGTTTTGCCGACAACGTAAAATCACACGTTTTACTGCTTTATTTCACTTGCCCACACTCACGCACTTTATCGAACACTTAATAAATAAAACACCACCATTTTATAGCATTATTATTCAAAATAACACAAGTTTAGGAAAATAAAACAAAGCAACAACACGTTACTAAGATTCCCGCCAAAACCCGAATACCTTGTGATGAAGTTTTGTTGAAACAGCCGAGAAAAAGCGGTCCCAACTAGTAATTTTTCAATCATCGTGAGATTTTTTCATTTGCGCTGATAAAAACTTATATTTATTGAATAATCTCATTGAAACGAGATATACATTTGTCTTATCTTTATTAAATTATCGAAATATCTGATCTCATTAAACTACCTACATCAAAGGAAAAAGTATTTCTCATTAATTAAATTATTGAAGGACAGGTCGGCGAAGTTCAATAACCGCCTATAAAATAAAAGGTTTCACCAAGAGCATACCGTTGACCGACAGATCCCAATATTCCGTGAAATCCAGTTTTCTTCAATTTATTTACGTACGTAAGCATTGATTGCACAGAATGCTATGTCATATCACATAATATATTGTACGCAGTTTGTTGATGACACGGTAGGAGTAATTGTTGATTGTTGAGGTACTTGTACCGGGGTAGATGGACAGCGTGCGTCTCTCAAGGTGTTGTCAATATGGAGAGAACAACCGCAAGTTGTCGCCCGCGGCTACGCTTGGACTGATGCGTCATCGGCCGCGACCCAAGTAATGTCTCTTTTATACATTATTCCAAAAAAAAGGAGATTCTCAATTCGTAGTATGTTTTTTTTTTTGTATGTTTGGTCAGCAATTACTGTGCCAATTATGAATTGATTTTAATGATTCTAATTCAAAATCCGTTTAATACTTTGGTTTTTATAACAAAATAACTGAAATAATTATGTTATCGAAGTGAACGAGTTGCGTATTTTTAAGTCAGATTTTTTCAATTTTATTTTGCCTATAACTATTGTGTTACAACCGCCGCAGGCGCGGGCAAAAACCACTGCCTGCTCCTAGCTCTAAGCCTTTAATTCCATCTCTCGATCTCGCGTGAACTGTGCCATATTCACGTGGCAATTGAGCCGAATGGCGGTGCGGCATTCTACCCTCGCTGCTGTGATTAAAAAGTGTGCCGTCAAAATTGTAGTGACGTAGTATTCGTATAGCAAAAAAAGCTATAGGTACAGCAAAAAATCTGGAATACTACATGTTCCATAAACAACTTAAATAACATATATTTTTTGCATAACGTTTGACAAATTGACCATTATCATCATCATTTCAACCACAAAAAATCGACTGCAGGACATAGACCATAGATTTCCAGAAACGAAAAGGTTAGAAGCAGCCTAGCTTGCATCCAGCGTCTTTCCACCATTGGTATGAGGTTTTCAATCTATCTTGTGGCTGGTCTTGGTGGTTTGCACTCGAGAAGTATTTGGCCCCATCGGGTATCATTTCTACGTGATATGTGCCCTACGATAAATTGATCTATGTTATAACTGAAATAACTGGCATGATAAATAATAAAAACCGACCAACGTTGTTTTTTAACTACTTAATAGGCTGTCGTTTGATCGTAACTCTCTTGATGTAGAGCAACCGTTGTGGTCTAGGATGGATGATCTAGTGCGCTTGCCAAGAAGAAACCTACACACTCGCAATTTGAAGACACCTAGATTATATCTATTCGAGAAGATCTAGAACGGTAGCACGCAGCTTTCATAACAACATAATTAGTTGGTGTATAACTACCAAATGGTAAAACGGTAGATTTCCGCCATTCGCATGAAAACACCAACTGTTTTATGTTGTATGTAATTTGCTAATTTTTGTTGTTTTAATTTTGTTATTATTTACCAATTAATATCGGTAAGAGATTGCTCTTACCGATATTAATTGGTATTGCGGCCTTGCTATATAAGTAAATTGGATTGTACCTACTTTAGAAGCCTCACGTATCAAAAGTGTGTATATATTGTACCTAATTGAAATAAAAATGAACTGAACTGAACAGCAAATTCAGCCCAACAACAAAAACCAACCTTAACGCATCATATTATTTTATGAAAAATACCGAGATACAGTTGCAATATCCCAGCACTAGTGTTCATGTCATGTCACACACGACGCTGCGATTGAAAAATAGAATTGCTATTTGGAGCGCACCTGATAGTTTTGAAGAGTGAAAAAGTGAATGATAAATGTAAAATATATCGCACAAAATCAACGAGTGGGCTCAGAAAAAGCTTTTTGTTATGTTAACGTTTGATGAAATGGTGATTTTGATGATATGATATACTTGCTTACAGATATATATATATATATAATATATATATATATATATATATATATATATATATATATATATATATATATATATATATATATATATATACTTGCATTATGGTATGGTACAGATATATATATATATATATAAACTCAACCGGCAAAACACTGTGAACCTAAAATCCAATTACAACAGTGCACAGCTTAGTTAAAGGTAAATTTGACACTAAGTGCTAAGTGAATATTTATAGCAATATGTATGAGCAACAAAATATATAAGAATATTTTATGTAACTAGCGTGTTGGTTTCAAACTTAAAGGACGGAAAACTACATGAAAATATGTCTCTGATATCAGACCATCATGTGTGCGGCACATCCAGATTAATGGACTGTTCTTTGAGACATTGTTAAACAACGTGGTAATTTAGGTATTTGACAGTTCTCCGTGCTTTGTCGCGCCCCGGGTGACAGTTCTACATGTTTTGTCGCGCCCCGGGTGACAGTTGTACATGTTTTGTCGCGCCCCGGGTGACAGTTGTACATGTTTTGTCGCGCCCCGGGTGATAGTTCTACATGTTTTGTCGCGCCCCGGGTGACAGTTGTACATGTTTTGTCGCGCCCCGGGTGACAGTTGTACATGTTTTGTCGCGCCCCGGGTGACAGTTGTACATGTTTTGTCGCGCCCCGGGTGATAGTTCTACATGTTTTGTCGCGCCCCGGGTGACAGTTGTACATGTTTTGTCGCGCCCCGGCCTGGCACTAGTGCTTTCTCCAATCATTCACATACCCATGATGTGGTAATTACTAATATGTTTTTATAGCTAATAAATATACTTAGTTACATTTTGTACATCTTAACCTTTATTACCCTCCAATCATCTAATACCCTCTAACATTCCAATACATTCTAATTATCTAATACCCTCTTCCTTCTATGTACACGGTCAAACGTGGGGCCAAACGGTCTCATGGCCATCGGTGCCTGTCCCGTAACGGAATATAATTATGTGTAATTATATTATGGTATCCAAAATAATAGATAAAACAATAGCGATCATTACCATAATGCAAGTAAAACAGTTTTTTACGACACAACGTAAACATGTTTACTCTTGTGCGGTTAGTTTTGGGACATAGATACATTGCGATTTTAATAAGAATGGGACTGATTCTTAAACAATACCCTGAAAGCCGGTCTTGTATAGCTGAATACTATAACTACGAAAATGTTTCGGAAAATGTGTTTTAAATTCCTACTCGACGGAAAGATAGTACTAAATCAGTTTGATTTTATTGTAGTTTGATTCTATTGACATGGCAGGCATATTGCCTATTTGACATTTTTGTTTTAACATTATAAATGACATTGTATTTTATATAATGAATAATTTGTAATCCTCAGACATTGTTTGTCAGAAATTGTTTAAGAATAATTTTTGAACATTGTGAGATAAATGTAATTGGTATTTTCTCCGTTTTTATCTTAATAAAATAATTTGAATTTGAATCAGTGTTACTTTGAATCACTCTTGTATGTGCTACGTTAAGTGCTACGAGCTACGCCCTACAACTACTACATCAGCGTAGTTTCTTCGTAGCACCGCTACGAAACATTTAAAAGTTTTTGCGTCGGAGAAATTATTTACTAGTAATCATACAATGGTTCAATGCTATGGCAGCCGCAGGAGTTAAAAATCTGTACGGTAATGCACTGTGCTTATACCCTGAGATATGAAAATATTATGCAATACCAGATTTTTCTAATCTACGCTGAATATTTTATAAGCGTAGACATAGACATATTTTTACTATGTAGGGGTGTTATAAGTTTGACGAGTGTATCAGTGTCTCTGTATGTGGCATCGTAGCTTTCAAACAGATGGACCGATTTCGATGTAGTTTTTTTGTTTGAAAGAAGTTTACGTTGTGAGTGTTCTATGTTTCATCAGAATCGGTTCAGCCGTTTTATTTTATCGGGGGGTTCTGAATTTTCTAAACTTATACTTGTTACAATACTGGAATTGTTCCAAATACAGAAATAAATATAATACATCTAAAACACTTTTCATCAACCATTGAACCCAGAAAAGGGAGATTTACCAGTTTATAAGTTATTGTCTTATTATTCATAGCTCGTAGCAAATAATTTTATTTCTTCCGAGTATTATTTCATAGGTATTACATACATTAGGTTAGTTCGTAAGTATATTTCAATAGCCCACGTGAATACAAGGAAAAGTTGCCAGTTTGAAAACTCCCGTTCGACGTTTAAGCTGTTTACATTGCAATTTAAAAAAGTTATATCTTCATAATTATATTTCCTTTATCTCTCTAGTGTAAAATCATAGTATTTCATCAGAATTAATAATAATCTGCCAGCTTTAAGTTAGTAACAACAGACAATGTAGCCGAGGCGTTCTATAAACTGAAATTTTCCAATTATTGTGTCATCTACAAAGGAGGTGTAGACGTTAATTGAATAAAGCCTGCGTAATTGTATCCGGGTGGGATCGGGATTCGAATTCCATTAAGCGCTGAGTAGGTTATTGGAATGCTGGTGTATGATATTACATCTCTCCGGATATAAAATGGAGAGGAAAAATATTAAATTGTGATTTCAGGCATTTGCCTCTGAATAACTGAATGGAAAAAGTCTAGTACTATTTATTTTTAACGATATTTTTGCTTCAAAAGCTGGCGGTTAATAATTTGACTGTATTTTTTTATGTTTGTTGCATAACTCCTACATTTGTAAACAGATATTTTTTTGTTTGAAAATATATACTTTCACATTGAAAAATCCCGTTGACATTTGATCAAAATCGGTTCATTAGTTTTCAGTTTTTGGTTTGGTTGTTTGGTTTTTCAGTTTTTTTTTAAACTACGATTATTATTTTCATATCTGATAATACTAATCTGGTACGTTGACCCTAAAGTGGGTCTTGGCCTCCAACACCAAAATATAAATTCATTTCGATATTTCATGCATTCATTTGCATTAAGAAATAATAAATACATATCTCACACACACATATACACAAACTACTGTAATTTTTGTCGAATATTTGTGACGTAAATATAAAATAAATAAAATATTTGTGGACATTCCACACAACACCATCTAGCCCAAACTAAGCAAAGCTTGTACTATGGAACTAGATGGCTGATAGAATACATATATTACTTTTTTTGTTGTAAATATATACATACGATACATAGAAACACCCAGACACAGAACAAACATCCATGCTCGTCACACAAATGTTTGCCCTGGGTGGGGATTGAACCCACGACCTTTCAGTTCAGCAGGTAGAGATAAACACACTACCAACTGAGTCACAAGGCCAGTCAAAGTATCGTAGTTTTCTAGTTTTACAAATGTACAAATGACGATTTTTTATGAGTTCGTTCAGTAATTTTCTTCAAAATGTGGGTTGAACTACGGACTCGTAATTAGTAAAACTAGACTGTCTTCAATTATGCACATTGGTTGAGATAATGCTGAAATCTCCTAAGACTAAGACATCTAGAAGTCTATGCACTAACGAATATTACATCTTATGCAAAGTTTCGCTTAAGCTACCCAGACCTAGACATATACATACAGAGTATGTATTAGAGTACCTCATGTATATCTGACGTCTGGTTATCTCCACTGGCTACGTCAGCCAACTACCAGTCTTAGTAATTTCGAGCAATGCTCAATGAGGTGGTATTAAGGGAATGCTCAGTAGGATGACTAGCCGAGACGCCGTTTGCAACTTAACAGTACCTAGCTAGGGGATTATTCGTAACTCAGGTACAAATAGGTTACCAGTTCCTAGCTAGGGGATTATTCCTAGCTCAGGTACAAATTACATTCAGGGGTTACATTTCTATCTTTGCGCACACGATATTAAACTGGATGGGCTCTTCCAGTTTAATTACTAATTACAAGAAGTACGATAAGTACCTACTTGTACCTTTATCTTTTAGAAGTTTTGATTGATTTCCGTTTCCGGAGGGTTATGTTTAAGAAATGTATAGAGAAACGGAGAGACCGGTCGTGCCTCTATCCTTTACATACCACGTAAATGTGCGTATTTCATTAGCAAAGTAACAATATCAAAATGAAATATGTTTCTATCAAAAATATAAGCAAATGTAAAATAAATGAAAAACCAAAGTAACAGTATCAAAATGAAGTATATTTCTACCAAAAACATAATAAATGAAAAGTATGTTTCTAACAAATATACCAAATACGGCTTGTATAAGGCGCCCCTAATAAACTTCTTCTATTTTGGAGAGAAATAAATCCCTAAAGACATAAAAAATGAATAAAGTTTAGTCAAAAATAGTTGAAAAATACTTGTACGTAAGTATGAACATTCAGACATCCGTACAGATGTAAGGAAATTATGCCAGTTGGTATGGATAGATACCTTAGTTCGCTCTGGTCGCACTGTCAATTATTCTATTTCAAGTACCGATAATTCAATATTTTATGATTGTCATAAGTTGAGAAATAAATATTGTCGACAAAACTGCCGATGCACGATTCCGATGTCACAAAAAATTTCAGTCTCAGAGAAAAATATTTCGGCTTAAATTAAACAAAGTGAAGCTAATTTTAGCTTAATTAATGAAGCTCGCGCTAACTTCATCACATCGGCTAACTATTGCTGAGTTTGATCAGATCTTATTACAAAGTTAACGAAGGATTTGATTGGTATTGGAGTTTGACATTATTATAGCCTTTAAGATACTGTGAACACTGGTTCTAAAAGTTTTCGTCAGATTTGCCTTGTTTTTATTATCTGTTCGGGACGATTTACACCGACCGGATAGACAACCCAGCGGTGTTATCTAATACCTACCCTTAAATGAGCAATTCTTGCTTAAATGTATATAAAAAATCCGAGTGGAGCTCGGTCACCCAGGCACTAGAAAATTAAAGTATACTAAGTCAGCTTAGATGTCACAACACTGCGCTGCAATCCGGCCCGACCCAGTCTTCATCCCACCGCGCGTAAGCGTAGGTACGCAAAAAGAAGTTCATTCTAAAATTAAGTTTTCAGATTTTTTTATGATAAGGGACATTGTTTAATTAAATATAAATATAATAGCTGAACTGGTGGTTGGAGTTGGAACGTTTTATAAAAAAAAAAAAAAACAAAAAAAAAAAATCTATGACAAAGACATCTAGGGCTTAAGCCCCTACTAGAACCTATTAGAAGGACTTTCTTTCTGGTTACTATAGGGTACAATAGATAATTTATTTCCGTCCTAGTGCTCTAGAAACTAGAACTAGAATACGGCATCGGTATCACCTGCCTGAAACCGGCGGCGGGGTTTTAGCGGATATATAATCCCCCATAATCCGGTTACATCCCCAAGGCATACCGCAGCCAGGTATATTTGAAGATTTCCCTTCGGCAAAAAAACCCGATGATTTGTTTAAATTGCGTTCAACAAATATTTTTTTTCTATTCTTATCGAATTGGCTGGACTATATCGTGTTGGTTCCCAAGTTGAGAGCCATCGTCTCAGCTCTGTGACTGGTTTAATCAACGTACGAGTTCGACGTGTCGATAGATTAAGAAACTTCGACGTACGTGTCATAGCTTAGCTCTAAACTTCAAGAGCGGAACTTTATGAGATTTGTTCAGCGAATTATGTCCAGAGCTTTCAGCAAACGTGTACTACAGTTTTGAGTAAAAGAAAGAAAGAAACATTTATTTTGCACACACAGACACTACAGCAACAATAAAATATAAAAACAAAAACAAAACTCAAAATAAAAACTTAAAATAATAATAATACTACTATTAATAATAATAAATACGGCAAAGTACGAGTTTCACTCGCACACGGAGGCTTCTGTACTATGCATGACGCAATACAAGAACACTAACACTAGGGCTGATTACTCAACAAAATATTCTTTATATCTAAGAATTTTTGTATTTTCTACAGTAAGAATAGCATGAAGTGCTAGATGTTCACATACAATAGTTCAAATAAGTTAGTGCTATAGACCAATTTTCTTTATCCAAAGAGGTTTTAACACTATCGCTCTATTTTATGTTCAGTTTATGTCACCTGACACCAACTGTCAACAAACGTAGCTTGTGTTCACACCAAATCAAACCGATAGCCAATGGATCAGCGCGAAACCTGGCGCGATTGTTACTTTATTGTTAACTATGTATAGGGTACTGTACCCAAAGGGTAAAACGGGACCCTATTACTAAGACTTCGCTGTCTGTCCGTCTGTTACCAGGCGGTATCTCATGAACCGTGTTAGTTAGACAGTTGAAATTTTCACAAATGACATATTTCTGTCGCCGCTATAACAACAAATACTAAAAAACAGAATAAAATAAATATTTAAGGGAGCTCCCATACAACAGAAGTGATTTTTTGCTCGTTTTAGCTCGACATTGATAACGGCAACAGGAAGACGCTTGAAATATTCAAAAAATATTGAGTTATTTTATTCACTTTAAATAAATAATTAAATTAAAATAAAATTAATATTTAAGGGGGTTCCCATACAACAAACGTGATTTTTTCCGTTTTTATAGATAATGGTATGGGACCCTTCGTGTGCGAGTCCGACTCGCACTTGGTCGGTTTTATTATTGTCGTCCACACACAGATTTCAGAGATTTCACGAAATATTACATTAAACGTTACATTGGTCTGGACTTGGCTTTAAGGACAGTAATTATCGTCATGGGTGTGTAGTAATAGTTTGCACACATTTTATTTTCATTTCCAACTGTAAACGGAGTTTTGAATGAAATTATGTGTCTAAGTGTCATTACTCTGTACATATAGGCATAAAGATGACCTATCTATGATCCAAAATACATTTGTTCGAATCTTAGTTGCCCGAATCCGTTTTACAGAATGTCTGATTCTTTGGTTGATCATAGAAATTTTATCATGGTGATTAGATTGTCATTCTTGACACTAGAATCTGATTCCATAAGTTTGTTAGCCATAAGTTTCATTTGATCGAACAATCATTAGTTATTATATTCATCATTCATAAAACTTTAGTAGTTGAGAAGAGTAGAGAAGAGAAGAGAGTTGTCAAATGAGCTTCCAGGATTTCGAAAAATTGTCGAGAAAAAATTTCGTATTTGGGAAAATGACATTCGATGTTTCGTAATTCGGATTATAAATAGTTAACCAGGCATATGCTATAGCCGACAATCGTG
The DNA here is from genome assembly GCA_947563715.1 of Lycia hirtaria. Taxonomy (NCBI): domain Eukaryota; kingdom Metazoa; phylum Arthropoda; class Insecta; order Lepidoptera; family Geometridae; genus Lycia; species Lycia hirtaria. Next base: position 12,201,840 of record OX387385.1, read on the forward strand.
GTAATTAGCCGTAACAAGGCGATCGTTTACCATAATGAGAAGTGCAATGGCCGTGACGGCGCTTACAATCCGACCGTAACTAGGTCACTAATATTAACACCGCTGTAATACTATTAATGTCTTCTGTGTCGCTACACTTATGTGTTTGTGTTGTTCTAACTACATTTATTACAAAGAAATGTACATTTCCTTAAAATAATACAATACATCTACTTACTCCCAATGAAGTACGGTACATATATTGTGTCAGCAATTTTAATAGATTAGTGAGAAATCCCACCTTTACATTCCCGTTATCCCCCAGTGGGGGATACGGAAGTGGGGGACAACGGGAATAATCGCTTTACCACCAGTATTTTTTCAAAACTTAGTGTACTTTGTAAAAATGCTCGTTGCAAGTATTGAAATAGAACGTAGGTAGAATCTGTATTTTAAATAGGTAAGTTCAACTTCTTTGGACATTTCACAAGTAAGACTTTATTCACCGATGTTTCATTTTTATTAACAATCAACAACAAAACATTAAATAAAACCGGCCAAGTGCGAGTCGGACTCGCGCACGAAGGGTTCGTTCGTTTGATTGTATGGGATTATTATTATTATGAGTTTTAAATATTAATTTTATTTTAATTATTTATTTTTAAAGTTAATAATATAAATCAATATTCTGTGAATATTTCAAGCGTCTACCTGTTGCCGTTATCAATATCGAGCAAAAACGAGCAAAAAAATTACGTTTGTTGTATGGGAGCCCCCTTAAATATTTATTGTATTCTGTTGTTTAGTATATGTTGTTAGCGGAAATACATCATCTGTGATTTTTTTTACTGTCTAACTATCACGGTTCATGAGATACAGTCTGGTGACAGACGGACGGACAGACAGACAGCGGAGTATTAGTAATAGGGTCCCGTTCTACCCTTTGGGTACCTAGATAATCACGAAAACCAAAACCAATTACTAAGAAACTAAGCGAAGACACTAATTTTTTTTCTTAATTTAGATTATTACCCAATAAACATGTTATAATACCAAAGAGCTTCATACAAATTTATTAATAACAGCACAGTTACAGGTCATAACTTAACAATATAGGTACATATCAATAGAGTATGTACATATAACATGTAATAAGTATATAAAATGTCAATGTTCAATAATACAAACAAATTAAATGTAAAATTAAATAAAACTGAATTGAAAAATTATATTATTATTATTAAATTATCACCACCGCATACAACCGTACAAGCATAGAACCGTATTTCCTGCTAGACTTGCATTTTTTAGGGTTCCGTACCCAAGGGGTAAAACGGGACCCTATTACTAAGACTTCGCTGTCTGTCCGTCCGTCCGTCTGTCACCAGGCTGTATCTCATGAACCGTGATAGTTAGAGAGTTGTAATTTTCACAGATGATGTATTTTTATTGCCGCTATAACAAAAAATACAGAATAAAATAAATATTTAAGGGGGCTCCCATAAGACAAATGTGATTTTTTTTGCTCGTTTTTGCTCGATATTGATAACGGAAACAGGTAGACGCTTGTAATATTCACAGAATATTGATTTATATTATTCACTTTAAAAATAAATAATTAAATTTAAAATAAAATTAATATTTAAGGGAGGCTCCCATATAACAGACATGTTTTTTTGCCGTTTTTATAGTTAATGGTACGGGACCCTTGGTGCACGAGTCCAATTCGCACTTGGCCGGTTTTATTGACCGAGCGAGCGACGCGTCTCTGCATCAACTGGCCAAATTTTCTTTCGTCTGTCAGTTTGTTTGTGAATTGTGAGTTTGTGATTTGTTTGTATGTTCGTACTCGCGTACAGAGCGTAATTTTGAACCAATTTTGATGAAACTTGGTGTATAGGTTCTATGGATTATTACTTTTTATTTGTCGTCGGCGATTTTTGATGAGGGGTGGTTTCCATAAAAAGGGGGAAGCTTATTGCGGCGTTAATTACCAACAGATTTTAATGATATTTGGTAGGTACGTAAAATACACAATTATTACAACTTGTAATAAAAATTTAAAATTGTAATAAAAATAGAACAGAATTGGTCAAGTGGTTGTCGAGATATGACAACCAACTTCAGATTGCGTGTAACAGTGAGGGCGCGTGGATGTGCTTGATGCATTTTAGCGCTGCTGAATAATTATCTTGATTTTATGTTATCTCCATTAATAAATGTATTATTTATTTTTATAAGAATATAAATTGTTTTTTTAACTAAGGGCATCTAAACATATCTTATTTTTTGTATTAATTGTGTATTAAAATTAAATTGATCTTTCAAGGTGCTTAGGCTGATGGAAAAAATGATTTTTGACCTTGAAATACGTCCGTAAAATCACAAAAAATTACGAAATCAGCCAAAATTTGATATCGGCCTCCTAAGCCAAATTTATGTAGGTATTATATACAGATAATCCAAAGTGAGCTGCAAATAAGTTCTCTCGCGAGGTCTACTGTTCGTAGAACTGCTAGTTTACGGTCTATGTTTCCAATTCTCGCCGTTTCAATTTGTGTGCTACATCAACCGAAAACGAATCGGCAAAGAGTGCAAAGGAGTATCAAAGAGCTCAAAGTTTCGCAAGTCCCGGCCTTCCTCGCGAGAATCCGGTCGATCCTTTATACTGCCGTTTGTATTGCATTTCCGGAGGCTTAACGCTTTCGAAAAGTAAAATCCTCGGCGCGGCTATCGTGATCTTAAGGGTTAGTCCCACTATCCTGTCTTGCTATTATACGAAATCGATCTGCATTTAATCACCAATTGCTTGATAATAAGCGACCGTGTGAAATACGACATGAAATATTAGAAGAAATGCTAAGGCTAAATACAGACACCAAAGAACAAACAATTTAAGATTAAAACTATATGGTAACAGAGTTATAATGGTGTGCACTGAAATCCACACTAGGGAGATCTGGGGCCCAATTCAGTTATTCAAGACCGCTCCATAGCCGAACCATACGTGAACCGTTTTCCGTCGGCTGCCATATTTTTTTAGATTCAGTCACTTTTATGTCATACAATTGACACATTTGATGAAACATGACACGTCCTTCGCTTGTTACTAAATCAAAAAATGATAGCAGCCGACAGGAAATGCTGCGCAAAAGGTTCAGTTACGGATCGGTTTTGAATAACTGAATTGCCCCCCTGTCGTGGGTTTCAAGCTCTTCCTAAAAAACTTGCAAGCGATGTTAGAACATTTTCGCGTGGTCCGTTCATTCATGAATTTGGCTTATGTAGCAGGTGAGCTTAGTTACTAAAAAATGTATGTAACTTAGATGGCAATGCAATATGTACCTACAGTACCATAAGCATAAAGCTTGTCTGGTGATGGAGCCGTACTGCCCATGTCGACGCGAAAAATTGTATTTTATTTAAGCAAATGACCTCTAGCTCGATGCGAAATACATATATGTAATTAAGAAGTTCCGGTGCTAACTTCCCCATATAATTACATTGTTGTCAATGTTACTTATTACATAAAATTGATATTGACTTGGTTGGATCGGTAGAAATTGGCTTAATAATATATATTTTCCAAGATTTTGGTGTTTATTTATTCGTACAATAACACGTGAATCTATAAACATGCCTAATAATCATAAGAAATATAGACTAGCTGTTTTAGCTGTAACTCGCGACTTCACCCGTGTAAAAAACGTAGTCTTCATGTTTTTGGCTATAGGTATCTGTAACAAAGTTTTTTTTTTTTATTATTTGAAAAAAATCGAGCACCACAGACTCCAGGGTCCATGCCTTTTATAAACTAATACATTTTTTTATCTAACTTTAAATATTTTTTTAAACTAGAGTACAAGAGGAAGACGTTAACAAACTTTGTAACTCTGTAAACGACTGTAACAAAGTTTGTAACTATCTGTGTTTAAAAAACGTAGCCTATCAATGTCTGTCTTAGCTATAGGTATCTGTAACAAAGTTTGTAACTATCTATTCAGTAGTTTAGACGTGAAAAGGTAACAAACGGAGTATTTATCTTTTACAATTAGTTATGATGAAAAACTGTAAAATATCACAGCTTGTACAGACTAAACCTTAAAAATGCATGGCAAATAAACATTCGTAAATCACGGGACAATTTAATTAGATAGATTGACTTTTCCCCTTTTTCCCCATCCATCAGTTGTGACATTTGAATAGAAACTGGTATAGTGGGCCAAAGCCTTTTCGGACGTTTCTCGATATAGCTTTTGTACGATCTTCTTACATATTATACATGCGGATGCATGTCTGCCCCTATCTCTAGAGAAGCACACAAAAATGTCATGTAGTTTCTAAAGGAATGTACTACGTAAATATTTTGTCTTGAAGTGTTTGTTGGTGAATAAGAATATGAAAGAGTACAATAAATTGCTTAGTTTTTACAATTCACGATTATGTTTTTGGTTTATAATTTTATTGTGCACTGATAATTTCTATTAACAGAGAAAAATTCGCACGCAAAAATTAGTAACTGTAATAAATACTGACATTACCCAAAGTGACAATGCCATCCTGTGTGTTTAAAAATGCAGCACCAAGATATATAAGGCCAAGATATTAAAAAGTTTTCTACCCTTCAATATTAGATATTGATTATTTTATTACTATTGCACTTTGAATTTATTTATTACTTAGATAGGTACTTTAATTTATTTTTTACTTAAGCATTCCAGTGACAATTTTGAATAGAAACTGTTATTTCTCTCGATAATTCCTTTTTTTATTTCATAATAAAATAAAATAATAATAAATTTAAGGCTCGTTCTTTAATTCTACTTTTACTAACAATTAAGAGATGTAAAGGTGCTCAATAAAAATAAATGGAGGGAAAAAATTCTAAGGCGTTCGAAAAAAAACATCACCGAGATTATTCCATAAACTCGAACAGAGACGGGAAATAGGAAGTTATTAAATTACAAAAGCTTAAGAAACCTTGGACGGGCCAATTAAAATGTATCAAGTTAATCTTGAAATAACGCGTACAACGCCTTCTTTAAACAAAATACCCCGTGTCGTGTAATTTGGGCGGAAACAATGGACTGTTTCAGATTTTTTTCCCCCGACTTTGATCGCGGATCTTCGTTGTTAACGATATAAAAATGCTTGTTTTAATTAACGAAATCCCTTATCGCGGAGATTTTTAGGAAAAATTGAAATCCGATTTTAGTTGGATCCATAATATAATCACAACGGTTTGAGCATTTGGATTGTTTATAAACCTATCGGTCTGGGGGTAATCGATTTGCCTATTGTGTAGTAATTTAGTTAATTATGTGTAGTTTGTACATTGTTTTGTTGTAGTTAATAAAGGCACGTGCCCTATAATCACAACAAAGTATCATGAATTTATTGTGTTGTCAGGACTACAGGCTATGTTTTCTTTTTAACATAATTTTAATATAAGAGGTTATTCTGACTGTATTTTTTGTTCCCGCGTGTTGATGAAAACTGATGACGATAATGATAAATATGATATGATGATAGGCTATAGAGCTTATCTCCGTCACCATATTCTAAGCTATTCCTGTATCCAATTTCATAACGATCGATTCAACCGTTTGATCGTGAAAAAGTAACAAACATACAGAAAACACCGGGTTACTTTGGATTTTATAATTTCACTAGCTGTAATTTCATCCGCGCAGTGATCAAAAACGATGATGCTGGTGAACGGTGATGATGATGATAAATTGTAGCCTATGCCTTATAGGTTCTCGACTATCACTGTGTCAGCTATCTGGTTCCGTATATTTCGTAATAGTTCTGGTTATAGTATAAGCTTTACTTAGCTTAAGACTGTTATTGATTTATGTTAGAATGGGCACTAATGTCCAACAATATCCACCAATACCCCAGATCTAGGAAGGTCTAAATGAAATCCAAACGTTCATACCCACTACCAGTTATCCAGTAAGTTGAGCATTGTCGCGTTGGTACGTGGTACGTCTAGCTAAAACACCTACTCATATGCTTATTATTATTTCATATGACTAACTAAATAAAGTTGAAGTAGCAATAGCCACGTAGTACGTAGAAATGACTTTTCGGTCGATGGGGCCGAAAATTTCTCGAGTGTAGACCACGCACCGGCAAGCGCAGTATTGAAGACCAACCACAAGGTTGACAAACAACCTTGTACAAGTGCCAGGATGACTCTGGATGCAAGCTGATACCATTTTTTTTTAAATCCATTATCTTGTCCAGCAGTGGACTTCTTGTAGAGCTGATGATGATGATTTTGAAAGTCAATTATGAAAATTAAAATTTATTCGCTACATGAAAATTCCATTTTATTATTAATATAAATTCAATCAATCAATACAAATTCAGTAAAGTTTTTGGTAAGTAAAATCGAGAAATTATTTTAGGTGTACTTCGATTTTCGTTCTGGAAACTGTATTGAATAGGTACAAACTTTGTCATGATAGGTATTATATTGACGTCAACTTTGATAGATTTCAGCTCTTTGGGTATCAGGCTTAACTTTGAGCTAAGGGTGTTTTGTGTTGGGGCTAAGGTACTTTATATTTTGAAATTGTTTATTTTTAAAATAAGGTTGTCTGGAGGAGATCGTTATTAGCTATAGCGTTTTTGTGCCTTCTAACGCTTTATCATGTACCTATGTTTATTTTATTATGGTGTCAATAAAGTGCTTTTTTTTTATTGTATTGTATTTATTTTTGAGAATGTTAATGAATAACATTTTGACGTAGCAAAGTTTTTATATAATATCAATTTATTGAACTAATTGATAAATTGGGGTTTGTTTGAAATATCCATAGGCTTTTGATGTCAATGGATATTTTAAATTACCTCCAGTTACGCAGTTTTCAGTATCTTTTAATTTTATTTTTAATTTCTGAGAATCTAAAATGATGTTGGTGTCAAAATAAATTATATTAGGTACCTCATTGTTACGACAACCTAATTATTAAAATATAAGCAACTGAATCAACCGACTTCAAAATAAGTAATTTCATTACTTGTATGAGATATTTTAACCAAACTACTAAACAGATTGTGATGAAATTTCTATGAGAAACGTATCACACGTACCATATTACACATACGTAGAAATATTACAAATACCACATTAGTTCAGCAGCTCTCCGACTATAGAAATTTCTAGAACACAACTCTCGTGACAACTCTGCGAGACAGAATTTATCAATGAGTTACGCGAGTCGCCGACCACAGTTGAGATTTACGAGAGTTGCAGATTTTGACTCCAGCATAACTCGAATTTACTGCTCAATGGATTCGTGGACGAAAAGATATAACGTTGGACTATACTGAACCAAACTTGAGTTTTCAACTTTCTGCATTTTACGAACTCGGAGATTTTAATTGTTTTTAAAAGTTTGTCTTTTAAGTAAATAAATAAATAAAATAAATATTTGTGGACATTTCACACAACACCATCTAGCCCAAACTAAGCAAAGCTTGTACTATGGAACTAGATGGCTGATAGAATACATATATACTTTTTTTTTTTTGTAAATATATACATATGATACATAGAAACACCAGACACAGAACAAACATCCATGCTCATCACACAAATGTTTGCCCTGAGTGGGGATTGAACCCACGACCTTTCAGTTCAGTAGGTAGAAATAAATACACTACCAACTGAGCCACAAGGCCAGTCAATCTCTAATTTTAGATAATAAAGGTCTAGAAAATATGGTTTTTGTGTACTTTCCTTTAATATTGCGACGCCGCCATAGAAGTGAAACTGAACTGAACCTATTCTGCGATTTATGCTTTTTAACCCGGGCTCAAAACGAGGGGTGTTATAAGTTTGACGTTTATATTTGCATGTCTGTCTGTGGATCGTAGATCTTGAACAGAATTATCGATGTTGAATTACTTTTTTGTGAAAGAGGATTTGATCGAAGTGTTTTAGCTATATACCCATAATTAAAAAAAAGGTCAGCGTTTTTTATGTCGGGAGTTTTTAAATTTACTTATCAATCAACTACTTTTTGATTGTTGCCTGCTGTATCTTTTTTTCGCTTTGAATATTCATAATATATATCGAGATCTCTTTCCTATACCTTCTTACGTAACAAAAAAAAATCTCCGGTTATAATTTGTTTTTAATATCTTAGTCTATATGACTTGATACTTGACGACTCGACTGGACTCGACTCAACTTGACGAAATAACCCCAATTTAATAGAACACTGCCTAATATTCCATTCCATGGAACAGAATCACATTACCAATACTGACGCATGAATTCTACGTTATCTAAAGCCGGCACACCCCGTAGCTATTTCAATCCATATTACATGTCCAATATAAATCGACCTCTATTCCCGAAACGTATCTTCTATTTCGGGGGCCATGAAATGCATGAGCCATTCAAGATCGCAATCAGCGCTTTTCGATATGAGTGACGAAATAGCATTGAAAATGTGTGAAATAAATGTTTTTATTCTTATTTTTAGCCATATTTTTTGACGTGACAACGTCTAATAAATCAATGAACGTCGGCTGCACGCACGAAAAAGTATGACTCATTGTCCCGTTACGCTCTTTGTCCCGTTACGCTCACTGTCCCGTTACATCATCATCATCATTTCATCAATGTTTTGTTATGACCTTGTCACGTTAAATTATCGTCCGTAAACCGACTTTACAGACAACCAATTTTTGACGTGGCAACATCTAATAAATCGACCGCCGGCTGCACGCACGAAAAAGTATGACTCATTGTACCGTTACGCTCATTGTACCGTTACATCATCATCATTTCACACAATGTTTTGTTATTACGTAGTCACGTTAAACTATCGTCCGTAAACCGACTTTACAGACAACCAATTTTTTTTCTATGTTAATAATATCTTCAGTATGTTATTAATATCTGTTTGTCTAATGTAGAATGAAGATGAAACATTCTATATAGTCAGGTCATCTTCCTAGGAGTAATCAAGGTGCAATGATTCTAGGAGAAGTAAGGTTGTTTTGAACTGTAGGCCGAAGCCAGGAAGAGGAGCGTAACACAGATATGAGATGGGGCGATGATAATCACTAACTAAGAATTAGACAAGACGGAACGGAACGGAAATATGTCTTAGAGCTCCTCGCTAGAGCTTCATGGAGAAAGTTGCCGTAGCGACAACGGACAGAAGCAATGATTTCTGACCGGCGGACAAAAAGTCTATTGTCTATTCAGCGCCTCATCGAACCTGCAGTGCAAATCCAAACTTTTTGTACCTAAATAGATAGATAAACTCTTTATTGTACACACCATAAAATTTACAATAAAAATATATATATATTAAAAACTAGTGTAACAACTGGCGGCCTTATCGCTAATAGCGATCTCTGCCAGGCAACCTTAGGATGGAGAGGAACGAAAAGAAAGTAAAATGAAGGGGGATTTAGTACTAATAATTATTATGTTTTTCATTACATGCTCATGCATGGAAGTATTAAAAAGTTGACATGCTATTTCTCATTGGAAAGCGTAAAATTTGTCCAAAAAGATTATTGCCTACATTAATTTATACGTACTAAACAGAAGTCGGAATCTCTAGCACCTTTCATTTCTTTAGAATTACAGTTTTGACAAAATTAATCTCCACAGACTCCGGGGTCCGTGCTTTTTATAAACTAATTTATGTATTTTTAACTACTATTTTTTTATTATGTGCAAGAAGAAGAAAAAATTCTAATTTAGATTTAACTAACATGCATGCGTGTGTACGCCGAGCAGTCCAGCTCCCGCAAGCATCACCCTTTCACGAGTAGACGCATGTGCCAGCCATCGCACTCCTCAACCATATTTTGAAATTCTGATAGATTTCTTCAAGACACACTATCGGAGTATTTAAATCGCCCAAACACTCACAATTACCTAAACGTGTATTCGATTCACGGTAGTGCTCAGTCTTAACTTTAGTTATTGTTAATAAAGTCATGGCAGTTGAAAAGAATCACTAAAGCTAAGCTGGGAAGCTAGAATCATTATACTTAAGCTTTCGGAGCCTATGATTAGACGTTTGGCTATCAAAGCACTCCAATTTAATTCCTGAAAGATTCGTGTGTGCTAAAAGTTTAATTAAATACTAGGTAACAATACAGACCGCTGTCCTTTGACTTCTGTTGGAAGCGGATCGTCAATACCAGAGACAATAGCGAACAAGTTCCACCTCGGTGGAGCAGTTGATGGCTATGCTGAACTGATTTCCATTATAAACTTTATTACCGTAGAAATAAGAGCTAATAAATACACAAATAATCGTATTCAAAGGTCTAGTATTGATTAGTACATACTACCATTTGTCACAAGTCTTGGTCACAAGTATATTATTATTGAATAGGTTCATGAAATACGGACAAGAGAAGTGGGCTGAAGGAAAATGGACGAGTGAGGAAATTTAAATCGTATAGCAAATTAATGAAGCAGGAAGTAAATTGCATTGGAAATAGTCGACTTAGAATGTGAAATGCACGAGAAAAGGACGAAGTAGAATGTGGACCGGATAGGAAAAATAACGTGTTAAGAAGTATAAAAAAAATAAACAAAATATAGGAAAATGATTACGTAATACAACCCCAGATAAAATTCTTTATAATGTTTTTTATTTATTATACCGCATGTTTTTGTTTTCAAGTAAAAATATATATTTAAAAAATAATAGGTACATCTTGTTAAAAAACAAATTTCTCAAAGGGTTGATGTTGACTTCAGCAAGAACTTCTTTTATTCGTATCTTTACTATCTATACTATCTTTTACTATCACCAAATAATCCATTACTATCACCAAATAGTTTAGTACTATCATCAATCCTTATAGATTCCTGCTTAATTTAAGACACTTTATCTGAGTTTAAATACCTCTTTTACAAGATGCAGTGAAGCGGTTGTTAAATAACTTTGTATGGAACGAGTTCAGAAGGATGGATTACTAAACTGAGTAACGAACTGATACCTGCAGTAAAATTGGAAATCTATCTTTGAAAGATTAATAATTTAAGGAATTTGAATTGAGCCGTATCGGAAAACAACTGGTCTTCAGTAGCTGGTCTGTGTTTTCACAAAACACACCGACCTAATAGCATTTTAACTTAGTTCAATGACCGAGACAACATTATGTTTAAAGCTAGTTCCGCAAGCAAGGAAAACGTACATAAAATATAAAAGGAAAAAACGTCAAGGCAGAATGGGCTCAAATTATTTCCCTTATTTGCATAAGTATGGTGGGGGTGGCATCGCTTGGTTATCTCGTTATGATATTTATCCCGTCCCTTTTTATTAAAAGTAGGACAGGCTGGCTTGATTAGGCCAGGTTTTGGATTGTTTTATTTTTATTTTTTTATTTTTAGGGTTCCGTACTTCAAAAAGAAAAAAACGGATCACTTTGTTGTCCGTCTGTCTGTCCGTCCGTCCGGGTGTCAAGACCTTTATCTCGGGAACGCGTGAAGATATCGTGTTGAAATTAAAACCATATACGCAGATCCATAGTATCTTGATGCAGAAAGTAAAATAAAATTTCTCAGTTTTCGTAAAAAACAAAAGTTACAACCGATTATGTCGTAAAAAATCTTTTCGGTTTTTCGGTTAGGTTTATGGAATTTCCGCCATGAAACGATTGGTTCTTAGTAGTTTCAGCCGATAGTAAAAAAATAAGGGAAATAAGATCACTTAATCAAGATGCACAATAATGAAAACTATAAAAAACTGATAAACTAGCAGCTTTGTGATTATATTACAAATTTTAGAGCTTAGCACCACTTTCAACTTTACTTTCACACACCAAGAAAGTATGTATAGCTCAGATTTATTTAATTTGACAGGTACTTACCCAACTAATTCAGAATCTTGCAAAACGTAAAGTAATTTTAACCAAAACTTAGGAATGTTAAATTAGTTAAGGCAGCGTTCTAAATCTCTGCAATTAAAACTATATGGTGGGTGCGTCGCCATACGTTTTCCGACGACACTTTGTATGTTTTCGATGAACATCGTAATGGGGCATCGTTAACTCTTCAATGTCAACCTTTGAAAACTTTGGCAGTCCTTCTGACTTCCAGAAGTTTACAAAGGTCAAGTTTTATTATGGCTCGTCTACATCAGTAAAAGTCAGCTCCATAAAGTTAACATTTTAACAGCCATTTTGGATTAACTTAAATAATTTAAGGAGTTCCCACAGATGTTTCACTTAATTCTTTGTGTGCTGAAGCTTAAATAGGGAAAATGAGTTTTGACACAATAAAGAGCCACATTAACTACGGCCAAAATAATGGCCCCTTTTGGTAGTGGACCAAGTGAGCGAAGCGAACAAAGGTCTCTTCGTCAACTAGCAAAATTTTCTTTGTTCTGTCCGGATTTTTGTTGGTACTCGCGGACATGTCGTATTTTTCAATACATCTTTTCGACATTTCCTATTTTTAGATTTTACAACTTATTTATTTTTTGTCGGGGATTTGTGAATAAGGGTATTTCTCCCAAAAAGAGGGGACATTTGTTGTGGCACCATATACTAACCGATTTTGATAATATTTTCTAGAAAATTTGGGTACTCAATTCTAAGCAAAACTGTTAAATATGAGCAAAATCTGTCAAGTCAATACCACTTTTTTAACTGTCTTTATACCATATTTATATTGAAAAACGACCTGTACGCAAATACCAACAAATATCCAGACAGAAGAAAAAAAATGCTAGTTGATGCAGAGATCTTTCTTCGCTTCGCTTACGAGTAAGCTATCGAGTTCGATCAATTAGGTTACCTATTTATATAATACGTTTAATAACTAATACCTCGGAGTGAGCGCAGCGCGTTGCCGCATGAGTTTTCATAATGTAAAGCTTTGATTGGAAAGTCATTGATGTAATTTTTTTTATCAGCATTGGACTGTTTAACAAACGTAGCATTAGTTTAATAAAAAACAGGCCAAGTGCGAGTCGGACTCACGCACGAAGTGGGAGCCCTTCGTGCGTGAGTCCGACTCGCACTTGGCCATTATCTATAAAAAGGGGGAAAAACACGTTTGTTGTATGGGGCTCCCTTAAATATTAATTTTATTTTAATTTAATTATTTATTTTTAAAGTGAATAATATAACTCAATATTCTGTGAATATTTCAAGCGTCTACCTGTTGCCGTTATCAATATCGAGCAAAAAAAATCACGTTTGTTGTAAGAGGGGTCCCCCTTGAATATTTATTTTATTCTGTTTTTTAGTATTTGTTGTTATAGCGGCAACAGAAATACATCATCTGTTTAAATTTCTACTCTCTAACTATTACGGTTTATGAGATACAGCCTGGTGACAAACGGACAGACGGACGGACGGACAGACAGCGAAGTCTCAGTAATAGGGTCCCGTTTTTACCCTTTGGGAACGGAACCCTAAAAAGTGCGAAATAAATTCGGAAGACTTATTCACTTCCATCATGATTCATGAATTAACATCTCGTGTGCTAATAATACTAGGTAATAAATCTCTTAAAATTAATTATTCATTTAAGGCAATTACGCTAATTTGTAACCAATGTTATTATAACGCTCAATCTTTCCTTAATTGAGCTGCTTAGCATCTTAAAGGAATAATGGCTATATAATTTGTAACCTCCCGCGGCGATCCGTATTAGATTCGCATTTTTCATGCGAGATATTTAGGAAATATGCTGGAATAAAGTGTTTTATACGTCCTTATGTTTCTATAGGCTGCCTCCTGTAACTTAATGTTTTTTTAAGCTATTGCATAGCAGAAGCTATAAAAAAAAAGCCGCGATAGAAATCGCGGGCCTTGAGCGTGGAGACCGAATCCAGAAATTCCGTAACGAAAATAACCTAACACACCGCGCGTAAAGCTATTATGCAATATCTTTACCGCGGCAGTCTCCGAGTGCCACACGTCTTTTTTTTTGGTAACTATGTCTGCTTTCTAAGCTACAGGTTATGAGTTCGATCCCCTCCCAGGAAAATATTTTTGTTAATAATGGATGTTTCTCTCCAAATACACTGTGTTGTAAATTTCACTCCTTGGATAGAATAAAGCGTGTAACGGACTTCAGCGGCCCGAACGTCAAAGTGCTCGGACCATTGGAGCTCGGTTCGAACCGTAAAAACTTTAACGTAAAACATATAATTATTATAAAATTAAGCAGAATGTAATAAAAAAATCCAATATTTTTAAATCTACCGATTTCATAAGCTCCTTTTATTATTGTTTTGCGAGTACTATATTCAAATAATAGAACACTATGTATCCTTAACCTGTTTAGGCTGTAGAGGATGTCAAAAAAAGAAGAGATAATACCTTCATATAATCGAAAAAACATTACCTCCTTCGGCAGTCGGATAAAAAAGAAATCTAAACAGCGTGAGTTAAAAAAAATAAGAAATAACTAGTTTGTTAAATCTCACTCGTAACGTTGGCATAACTTTTTCATTTCCTCTCTAGGCATTACTTCCCCTTCTTTCTTACCCTCTCTGGGATTCAGTCGCTGAATTTTAAATGGAAAACTTAAATGCAGGATAGGGAAGTTCTAAATAATAAGCAATGTTCGCAGTTTAGTTTTTTATACTTACGACCGGCTTACGTCCATAAACATTTTGTATATTTTCTTTTGTGATACTTGTTTCACTTTATTTCTTTTTAGGGTTCCGTACCCAAAGGGTAAAAACTATTACTGAGACTTCGCTGTCTGTCCGTCCGTCCGTCCGTCTGTCACCAGGCTGTATCTCATGAACCGTGATAGTTAGACAGTTGAAATTTTCACAGATGATGTATTTCTGTTGCCGCTATAACAACAAATACTAAAAAATAGAATAAAATACATATTTAAGGGGGCTCCCATTCAACAAACGTGATATATTTGCTCGATTTTGTTAACGGCAACAGATAGACGCTTGAAATATTCACTGAATATTGAGTTATATTATTCACTTTGAAAATAAATAATTAAATTAAAATAATATTAATATTTAAGAGGGGATCCCATACAACAAACGTGTTTTTTACGTCGTTTTTACCCGACTGCGTAAGAAGGAGGGTTATGTTTTTCGAGTGTATGTAGGTTTGTATTTATGTATGTATATTTCTTTGGCACGCCCTAGAGCCTAAACAGCTTGACCGATTTTGATGTGAGTGGTGTCAATAGATTCGTCTTAGTCGTGAGAGTGACACTGAGTACATCAAAATAAAAAAAAACAAAATTAAGGTTTTTTTGGCGGCAAAAAGTAATCTAAAAAAAAATGTTTTCAAAATACATCGAGTGTGGTATCAAAATAAAGAATTTTTAACGGTGATTACGAATATATATATATATATAACTTATATGTTTTACGCATACTTTCTCACAAGAAACTTATATTCAACAGCGCATCAAGCGTGACGAAATCTTAAGTTAGACTGCAAAACTGCTTTTTTGCAGTCGGGTGTTTTGTTTTTCTTTTAATATAGATACTTGCTATAGATAATGGTACGGAACCCTTCGTGTGCCAGTCCGACTCGCACCTGGCTGGTTTTTTTTTAATTTTATTTTATCCAGTTTGCGGATAAAACAAGAAGCGTAAATACCTATTTGTTTCCACGAAATAAGACATTGCTCATGTTGTTTGTGTCATTAAAAAGAAAGCCCGTGTTTGAACCATTTGGGAATTTTACAGGTTAAGTTTTTTTTTTAACCAGGCAATTACAGAGGTGCTTTTTCACAATAAGGAAAAATGCTGTAAATAATAACTAGCTATAAATTAAATTAAAACGTTAGCTCTTTTTCGTTTTCAGATATCACAATTAAATGTAAATGTTGTCTAAGTAGCAGCCTTGCTTAGTGTTGCTATTGCAAACAAATTACAGTTTTATGTCAATATATGCCGTAATGAATTTCTCGCACTAAATTGTGAGATATATATTTTTACGTGGGGTTTTCCGAAACTTGGGATGGATTTTTTGATATTTATATATACATTGGTCATTAGTACGGTTCATCACCAATTACACTATTTAATTACATAACATTATGTAACAGAAATATTCATGTCAAATTAAATAATACAATTAAATAACTTGCGTATCATTAAATCGGGAGTGAACGGGTTTTTTCTCGGCAAACGCGCTTTACAATCAAGCGCAAGTCTATCACTGAGTAAAAGAGATTTCTAGTATAACTTTTCTTAAATTCTCTTCATTCTTCACCGATTTCACATTTATAAACGTTTTGCTAACCTTTTTCGCTATTTCGCTGGTATATTTTATATATATTTAAGTAAATTTTAAGACAACAGTCATATCAAAATGTATAAAAGGGTTGGGGGTGCTGGTATCTCGACGGTAACGTGAAAATCTACGCAGTTCATTGAAAAATAGCACCGTAAATGTTACGGTGTTATTTTTCAAATATGAAATGTAATATTTATTGGTAGCACTGCTACAGGTCAGACTGAAATGTAAATTATTGAGATTAGTATTAATATTCTCTAATCAAATTAATACACAAATAAACACTATCATATATAAATAGTAATATTATTACACAATTTAAAATAATTATTAATAAATAAATAGATCACAGTTTTCGCAATTCGTCTAAGTCACAAAAAGTATGATCTATCAACCACTGCATATATATACATATACATAAAGTGGTTGTTATATCATACTTTTACAATAAATATATATATATATATACATATACATGAAAATATAAAAATAAACAATCAGATATCTGTAATATTAGCGTGCATGTTGATACATAAAGAATACATACATACATACATAC
Source organism: Lycia hirtaria (assembly GCA_947563715.1). NCBI lineage: Eukaryota > Metazoa > Arthropoda > Insecta > Lepidoptera > Geometridae > Lycia > Lycia hirtaria. Next base: position 12,218,617 of record OX387385.1, read on the forward strand.
AGAGAACATCAAACTAAACCACAAACATCAGCGGCTTTTTCCACGACACCCTTGACTCGTCTAACTTATACGATCAAAATATTTATCACTTCATTGGGAGTCTTACGTTTCATACATAAATCTTTGCACTCAAGAGACTCAAAGATAAGCAATCAATCAAAGAAAGTATACCCTCATACATACAAATCACTTACAACTGTGTAAAATATGTGACGGGTAGAAATGTGTTTAGGAAGTTCAAGAAAGGTCTAGAGTAATATATATTTAAAAAAAAGACGTGTGGCACTCGGAGACTGCCGCGGTAAAGCTATTGCATAATAGCTTTACGCGCGGTGTGTTAGGTTATTTTCGTTACGGAATTTCTGAATTCGGTCTCCACGCTCAAGGCCCGCGATAGAAGCTATGCAATAGCTTAAAATATAAAGCAAATTAAAAAGAAAGACATACAACAAATACGAGTATATGGCACATTTGATCAAGGTAAGTATACTTTTTTTTGAAATATTTTTTCTGTATATATATATATAACTCAAAAAAAAAACTTTGTATAAAAGTGAGCCATATAAAAGTACTTATTGTTAAAATGATTCACAATTTAATCAAAAAGTCATATAGAAAACTAGACTTACAGGTAAGGTCTTAAATTATGTGAAATACACACGATAGATCTTTTGATGACAGGTTATACCATTCATAAGCAGCTTTTTTCATCGCAAATGATGTGAACGTAACCATACGGGCATATTCACATCTAGTCTGTTTTCATGTTATTTTGATCTGTAATTAAATTATGCGACGGAAACTGCTCATAGTTTTGGATTTTTATTTGATCGATCGAGCAATTACAATTTTAAAACAAAGATTTATTATGTATTTTTTTATTTTCGTAACCTGCTGATTAAACGTATAACGCTGATAACGTTTCTCGGTTGTGACGTCTGCGCTGCTCCTTTTGAAAAAGACCATCGTAAACGGTTAAAACCAGTCGGAGATTTCGGTTCAAAAATAGACATGAGTAACAGCCAATCCACACGGCGCGTTGCGTCGTCGCAACGCAAACATTTTAACGCATAGACGGCCACACGGGCGCTGCGCCATCGCAGCGTTACTACAACGCAGTCGTGACGTTCCGTCATCGCAGCGGCGACGCCGGAACGTCACGATTGAAAAAACGAAATGAGCTTGCGTATGGCCTCCCTCCCTATCAACGTACAAACAACTGAGCGCTGCCGTTCCGGCGTCGCAATGAGTACACCTCCGCCCGCTTCCTCTCGGGGGCTGTAGTTCAGTCGTGTGTGCGTTGCGTCGACGCAACGCACCGTGTGAACACTATGATTATTTGTATGTAAAACGACGAAGCGACAGTGCTACGTCGACGCAACGCCGACGCAACGCGCCGTGTGGACTGGCTCTAACGTGTAAATTGTTCAAATAAAAAAACTGCTGATGAATATTGTTTAATTTCATAATCCTAGACTTTTTCTGAAATGCGTCGCGTAACAAGTCTCCTTCCGACATATATTTTGTCATAAAAGCAACGGATTGCCTGCTGAATTACGCTCTTTGACGGTCCTAATAAAATATTGAGACATTTTTTTTTGCTTTTTTACTAGCACTATATAGGTATAAAAATATGGTATTATATTTTGTACGTTGAATACACTGAAATTGGCATTTGAGATATTTCGTAATTTTTTCTCGATTCACTGGCTGTAGTAATGTATTGCTGACAAAATAGAATACAGCTGTTCAACTTTTATTTTTCATGCAAAAGAATTCAATTACATTTAGAGTATGATGTGTAAATTATTTTTATACATTAAGTTATGCAATTTTTTTGGAAATAGATAGGGGAGGCCTATGTCTTACGGTGGACTTCTTGTTTTATTTATTTTTCCTTTACAGTATGACCAACAGCTTACAATTTCTTACAAATAATTAATAGAATCATATAGTCAATTATTTATAGATCATCGGATTTTTCTTTATGTGTACTATAAGACAATGCGTCTTGCCAAATTTCATAGTTCTAGGTCAACGGGAAGTACCCTATAGGTTTTGATTCCTTTATGAGTGTGGTGTCCTTTATGTGTTTTTTTGCGACATATAGGTACTTTCTTTATGAAGTTTGTTTTTTTCACAGCTGTAAGGCACTACATATCTGCGTATAAGGTTTTAATTGCAACTCAATACCTCCACAAGTTTTCGATATAAATGGTTTTGACAGATGGACAGACGGACAACAAAGTGATCCTATAAGGGTTCAGTTTTTTCCTTTTGAGGTACGGAACCTAAAAATGATCGAGTAGCGTTATAGGTAATACCTAACTACATTAACATTATATACATAATAACAACTATTAACTACATTGTAGTCACTGATACATTTCATAAATCTTAACACTTCAATTGTTAGGGCCTTACCGAAAAACGTTACTTAACTTTAACCATCGTCTTAAATTCTCTGTCTTCTTTCCGCAAGTGTCATTAAGTGTCAGCGAGAAGTTGACAAAATGTGTTAAGCAATACTTAAAGTTGAGTAACGTTTTTCGGTAAGGCCGTTAATGTCAGGTAAGGGTTTTTACCGAGCAGTTTGGCATCGTATCATGCAGCGGCATTTATAGTCAGTTCTCATTTAGGTACATTTGTGGACATTTCATACAACACCATCTAGCCCAAACTAAGCAAAGTACGTACTAAGCGTAGTACGTGTACTGTGGAACTACATGACTGATAGAGTACATATATACTTTTTTTTGTAAATATATAGTTATGATACATAGAAACACCCAGACACAGAACAAACATCCATGCTCATCACACAAATGCTTGCCCTGGGTGGGAATCGAACCCACGACCTACAGCTTAGCAGGCAGCATACTACCAACTGAGCCACGAGGCCAGTCGAATCGCCATTACTTGTATCCACGAGTACACTTTTGTATCTACTAATGATTATCTGCTTTCAGTTTTTGACTTGTACCATTGTGTTTGACAAATAGTAAGCCACTGAATCCTATGTAAATAAGTCTTGAAGTGTCAGCTAACCGCCACTTCAGCTTCAGTGTTCAAAGCTTCCGGTAACAGTGGCTAGCAGAGTAATACACAATTAATTAGAATAGACGCCTGCGCCGCCACGGTTGGACGGTAAGTTATGACCATCGTAAATTCGTCGCTTGTCGTCTCTAGAGACGGTAAGTGAAAATGAAACCATGAAGCGTTAAATTTAGCATGACTTGAAATGAAACTACTATCTAGATAAACAGTTTTTCTGATCTTGGGAACTTAAGAAAACGGTTTAGAATTTTCTTATTACTTTTTTTTAAAGTAATAAGTAACGAGACGAGCTATTAAGAGAGACGTTGTCGCGCGCTCTTTGATACAAAAGGAGGTTTCCCTAAACATCACCGATGTCGATGTTTTTTTTATCTAATTTGAATCTTAAATGACTATGCTTCTACGGTTTTCTTTTTTCAAATTTCAGTATAAATTAGAAATATTAAGTTACATTAAAAAAAAAAAAAACATAGTGGCAGAGGTTACAACTATTAGTATACAAAAAAGAATTTATCAGCACCATATTATATAGGTTTTAAAAATAGTTTTCTGTTGTTGTATGAAAAACCGCGTAATGTGCTGGCGAAAATTGCCGCGAAAACTATAAGCTTGAAGATTTGAACTGACAAAAAGACCCAGAACTTTGTAAATTATTCAAAATACTCGTACTATATGGTAATGCTCTGCGCTATATACTCTGAAATATTAGATGTCAACACCATGTCTGGTAATTTCCCTCGAAAACTTGCCCTTCAATCGGTAACGCAGTGATACTTTACCCGACTTCGAAAAAGGAGGAGGTTATCAGGTTAGGTTCGTACCGTATATTTTTTTTTATGTATACATGTACATAAAAAAAAAAAACGGTACGAATAGGGTAAATTTTGTGATATGTACAAGAATTATTCCGCCACTCGAGAACCAATTTTTGTGTTTCCTGAATTGGTGAATAGAGAAAGCTCCCAAGTTGGTCCCATAATTATTTTATAAACATAGCTTTGTTACTTTTTGAATAATCTCTACAAATTAAAATATTTTCATTGTATTCCTGAGTAAGTGCGTCAGATTATAGAATCGCAGAGTTCCACCTACACGTTTTTCTTTGCAAGAGTGTCAAATAATAAGAAACATTTAAAATGTATGCAAACAAACCCGTTATTTTTCAGTGAAAATCCAGAAAACCTATCTACGTTTTACCACAAACTCTACTAATGGAAAGCAACGGTGTAGCCAAGCTCCATCCAGTTCGATATATATATATATAGCTTGCGGAGAATCTGAGGAGTCAATAAAACATATATTGTGTTGTTGCGACTCAATAGCAAGCAAGCGGCAAGACCTCTTTGGATCGGCTTACCCTGAACTAGAGGAGTATAGGCACTTCGAACCAGCTAGTATTCTAAGGTTAATGCAGTCCTTCTTTGGAATACCGGTTGTGGATGTGTAAGTAAGGTTGTGGTAAGTACAAAAGAGCCCAATGGCTCGAAGTGCTTTCGAGTATCGGACCCCTATTAAGATAAGATAAGATAAGATTCACTCTAACCTTGAAAATATCAAAATTATAATCTTCTTGCTCTTAGGAAACAGAAAATATGGCATCGCTGCCATCTTCTCTCCCTGCCCAACTCCCGCTCGACTCTTGCACAGTTCGCCACAAAACCGCTATTAAAACAACGGATTATTTTATGAACCACTGAAACCATTTTGACCACCAAATGCCTACACTATATCTGAAATAAAAGGGCAACGCCTACGCAGTTAGAGCGTCCGATTTGAGTGAGTACTAAAACCGTTCACCAATACAAGGTACACAATAAAAAGAAATCGACGAAAGCCAGCAACACTTTGACGACTCTGCAGCAAAAGGTCCCACAAGAAAAAGCTATTCTTTTCACTCGCCCACAAAACTAGTATGATCTATTTTTGAAGCAATAAAGATCAAAGTTGATTGAGGAAACGTCTGCTGTCCATTTTTATCTGTACATGACATGTTAGTTTTATTCACTTTGGAAGCGAGGGCATAAAGTTGGTTTACTGTCGGACGGAACCATCCCAGCCCACTAAATGGTTGTCAGATAATAGTAAACGGAAAGGAAAAAAATAACTAAACGTAAATAAGTATTGCTGTTTGATTTTCCGCGACATTGTGTGAATTTTGTTGGTTTTTAACAGACTTCAAAAAGGAGGAAGTTATCAATTCGATTATGTTTTGTATTTTATTACCGCTTATCTCCGTCATACAGATTGTTTTTTTTTTGTTTTAAAAGATATACTTTAAGATTGGTCTCATATAAATTTCATCAAAATGGGTTGAGTAGTTTGGTTTTTAACCTCCGAACCAAAAAAGAGGGGTTTTTTAAGTTTGGGATGTGTATCTGTATGTCTGTTTGTGGCATCGTAACTCTGAAACGGGCGGACTGATTGAGTTATTTTTTTGTTTGAAAGATAATTTTATTAAGAGCGTAGCTATGTTTCATCAAAATTGGGTTAGCCGTTTTTTTGTCGTGATCTTTTGAGTTTTCTAAACTTATACTTGTTAGAACAAAATTGTGCATTTTGCAGTCGGTTTATATAGTTATAAAACGTCCCTAATATAAAAATAGCTGTTGAGTTGAGATAAACAAAAAGTTTAATGATAAAACTTCAATCATCATAACAACAACAACGTTATTTTGTTGTCAAGAGTTCTGTAATCAAAGAAACCAATTAAAATGGAAGTTAAGTGCGCAATCGACACCAATGAATTGCGATTAGAAAGTAAACTGTTTTAACTCTTACCTTAGTTTAATAAATTAACTAAATCGGATAGTTGCTGTGCGAGCATTTGATGCTGCACTATCTAGTGAGCAACGCTATCCGAGCTATCGTCTAAAGTACGGACGCCGAGCAGGAAGAATTTCGTACATTGACCTATGATTACCTATGGTGCCGGTCGTTGCACCTGTGCGAGCGCGACAGCAATCTAATCATGCGGGAGTGACAGAGATAGGTAATCATAGGTCAATGTACGAAATTCTTCATGCTCGGCGTCCGTACTTTACCAATCTGTTACACATTATTACTACATTACACTTTAGACAAATAGCTAGTTTTTCACCTTTCGGTCTCAGATTTCATCTAAAAGATTCTCACTTATTTTCCTCGTTATGTTATTTTTTTTTAAACAGGCTGGATAAAAAAAAAACATTTTGGAAAGAAAAACCCGAAATATTTAAAAAAAACTGGAAAATGAAAACTGAGATACTTTTCATCTAGTCTCGCCTGTATCCTTGAACACGTGTTTGAAACTTCAGATCTAGAAATTATTTACATCATTTCATATAGACAAATCCGTAAAGTACCTAGTGCTATATAAGTCACGAGCTTTTTCTATAAATCTATAAATTTTACTTACCAGACAGCGTCTCAGCAAATCTGGTACTTATTTTAGTGCTATTTATAGATTTTATCGCACCGACGAGATATGAGTTATATACATAGGCCCTGTTTATAAAAATTCTGGCTCAAAGCCAAACGAGGAAAGTAGCTGTTTCAGGCAGATTAAAGAGTTACAGATTATAAACTTACGAAGGAATTTTGTTTTTATCAAATGCGGAAATTTTAGCTACAACATTATTTGCGCTTTCTTTTGCTGTGACAATCTCATAATTATTTTTGTGGTTTAGTCAAAGTTTTGTCTCTGTTTACCTACTTATTCTCTGTTTTCAGCTATAAAGAGGCTTCTTGGCATAGGCTTGGCTAGACGCGGTTTTTCTTGAAACAAATGCTTTATATCCCTCATTTTTGGTAATGAGAAAGTGTGATAGTTTTGTTTAACATATTTATGGGAATACAGGCCGTAGTCGGTCAACGACTTCTTCCTAGACTCAAACATGAAATCATATATTTCTAGCTCGATTTCTTTTTCCTCATAATGTAAATATTCCGATAACAAGTATCTATGTTAAAAGAAAAACAAAATACCCGACTGCAAAAGAGCGACGTAACTTACGCATACGTTACGCATGATATGATTATTTTTGTAAAAGTTTTATACAATAGACAAAAAAGTGTGGCATATGACACTCAGGGATTCAAGACAAATATAACGACACCATGCCCATCATGATCGGTCAAGTAGTTTAGGCTGTAGGAGGTAATAAAAAGGATACATCCATATAAAAATTTTCGTCCTTCTTGTTCGGTTGGGTTGTCAGTTTTAATTAATTAACTACGCGATTACAAATTATTTGTGATAAAAAACTAATAACGGAACTAGCTCAATAGTTTATTATTTATTTCCATAGACTTCTTTATATACCCCAAGGGTATGTGTCTAGCGTGTCAAAACGAGCGTGTCAAGTACGATAAAAAATCGCAGTAGTCGACCAAAATTTATTTAATTTCAGGTGATATAAACTTCCGATTCGATATTTTGTCAACTAGTTACTAGCGTACAAGCGCGCGGATGCATTGAGTTGAATAGATTTCGCGCAGATGGAACATTCCATCACAAAAACGTTTATGTGACGTCACAGTCGGTACCAAAAATGTGGCACGCAAGGTTTTCATATACATGAAGTCGCATGCTCCATCTACTATGTCTGTGTTTATTTCAGAGTTCTTACGAGTATACCAAGTTTTCCCCATTCCCCATGCACGTAGCGGGAAATAGCCAAACTTTGATGGCTGCACTTGTGTCCAGTATCGTGGAAATTCAAACATTTATTCAGGAACGTTCTCGAACAAACGAAAGTGAAAATCACGGGGTGAATTCATTAGTTTCGACCTTTGCAAATATCCCGACCTTTTAATTAGTAGAAAAGGGCATGACTTGCTCCTTTGGTATTGACGGAGGTATCTATGCTGAAAGAAGAAAACTGAAGTCTGGTCTACTTATAAAAGTAAGCTTAAATAGCTATTACCTCGTATCTTTTCTTGAAAGAATATTTTTAAATGAAATCGTGAGTATTATTAACATATGACAATTACAATTGGATAACTAATTATTAAAACTGATACAACCGACTTGAAAATACACAATTTCGTTTACTTTAAAATAGAACCACATTCATAACTTCCTGCTTTTTTGAAGGCAGGTACACACAATACATATTTGTAAAATACGACATAATGAAATAAAGTTATTAAATCACATGTGTTAGATTACCTTTAAAAGTACTTACCTACATGTAGTTTTGTGATTAACTTCCAAGAGGATGATAAAAATATGTTTTTTTAAATATTTGGATTGGATTATGGGAAGTATTTACTACAATAATAGATTTTTATATACTTCCCACCTTTTTCAATTGCCATTTCATTTTAACAAAGGAGTTACCGTTACATTTAAGTATGCGCTCAGCTACATTTTTAAATTTATGATATCATTAAGTAGGGATATTAGAAAAAGAGAAATTAATTTGTTTGTTTTGATTGCAGAAATATTAATAAAATATTTTCTTTATTATCTTTTAAATTGGCAGGGGAGTAGGAAAATATATGTTTTTTCACGTTACTACTCTATCGCCAGTATAAGTGATATCTGAATAAAACTTTTTTTTTATATTTCTCCTATCTGAATAGACAAATTCCTTTCTCACTTTTCTAATATCCCTAACCAATGATTTTATATGTTTAAAAAAGTTGAGATGCGAAGGAAAGATACAGAGGCGTCTTTACCTATGGTGCAGGGTGTGCGGCGCACACGGGCGCCGGGTCTAAGGGGGCGCCGAGCGCCCTCTATTGCGACACCTCCAAAGATGCGTCGCTCGCGGCGCCGGCGCTCTCAAAGACCCTGCGCCTGTGTTTATGGCCGACGCCGGGCGCGCGGTAGCAAAGCAAGGCGCGCCACCACAAGCTACTCCTTTTCCTACTCTACACAATAACTTTTGTTTCAACGTGAAATCAGCCTTAAAACAGATAGTTAAAGATTATATTGGCGTAATGTCGCATCGCTACCAAAGGCGCGTGCCGGCGTTGCACCTGTTTGTTTTGATTTGTTTGACAATACGCCGACTATCATTGCTAACTCGGCTGTATTGGAATGCTATAAAGTTCAAATTAAAATTCCCAGGGACGTGCGGCGGTCATTTTCAAAGGCTTGTGTACGCGTGCCACATTTTTTGTTTTACCGCTACAGCGTAGTTTTGCGAAATAAGCCTTGATGCAATTGGATTAACTATCATCTTTGAGTAAACATGTAAATGTGAAGTAAATTAATTATATAAAAGGTAAGATTTGGTTATTTGCTTGCACAATTATTGCGACAAGCATCGAGGTCAGAGGTCATCAAAAATAGCCAGCGAAATCCATGAAAAAAAAACAACTATCGAGGTGCTATCGAGTGATAGATAGTGATATCGAAGTTAAATACCCACGACCTAGGATTTTTCATTTGTTTATCCTACTGCAGTGCGGAACAAACAACGGTAAGTTAAAGTGCTTTAATATGTTGTACCTACTAGTATATTTTTAAATAAAAACTACGGGTCACTCACGTCTGTTTTGTTTTAGTGCTAGGCGCGTCACCGACCGAGAGTGACGTGTGTGCTGCTCCTTTGAAAAAGACCGCCGAATGCGGTTGAAACTATAGTCGGATATTTCGGCTCAAAACAGACGTGAGTGACCCGTAGTTTTTATTTAAAAATGTGTGAAAACCACGTTAATTTCCATAGTAAAACCTACTAGTATACTTACTTAGGTATTTATTTAGGTCTTACTATTACCTAACCTTTGAACAACAAACTACTTTTTTATTTAATTTATTTATTCTGTTTGATTGCCTAATGAAGGTACCGCGACGTTGATTGATATGTATCATAATTATAATATATAATACTTAGTCCAAGTTGCAACTATTTCTCTCGGCCTATATTAATTTCATCTCAGCCATAAGAAGTCCACTGATGGACATAGGCCTCCCCCATGGATTTCCAAAAAGACCGACTCTTCATTTCTGATTCGATCTCGTAGAGAGACTCCGAGCATAGCCCTCTCCATAGCTCGTCGCATGACCTTGAGCTTCCTTATAAGGCCCATAGTTAGGGACCACGTTTCAGTGCCGTATGCCATCACTGGTAACACACACTGGTTGTAAACTTTCGACTTGAGGGACTGGGGAATATTGGACGAGAAGACGCTTTTAAGTTTCCCGGACGCTGCCCAGCCGAGTTGGATACGACGATTGACTTCCCTCGTAAAGTTGGACCTGCCAAATCGGACCGTCTGTCCTAGGTAGACGTATTCGTCAACAACTTCAAGAGTGAAGTTCCCCACAGATATTGGGGTGGGCACTACATGGGCGTTCGACATAACTTTCGTTTTGTCCATGTTCATTTTGAGGCCCACCCGTTGGGAAACTCTATTGAGGTCTTCGAGCATCGTACTGAGCTCTTCCATATATTAATTTACATTGATAGTACTTTTAAGTGCCTATACTTAGTTTATTATTTATTTTAGATGTCTGATGGCGATGGAAAAAAGAAACTTTCTGGTGCACAAAGTCGAAAAAGAAAGCTGGAGAAGGAAGTGTCTCTGAAAAAGAATACATGTTCTATTAAAAAGTTTTTTGTTTGACCCGGTCCATCCTCGGACGAACACCTGGAGACAGAGACATATGAAAACCAAGATAATTCTACAGCAGAACTCGTCCCTTCAACGTCGCCGCCGCTGCCGCCGCTGCTGTCTTTGTCGTCGGTAGTCGAAGAAGACGAAGAACCTCCTAGTGCCGAAGCGTCCCCGGAGAATATACTTCGAGAAGATGTAATGAATGATCTCGCGTTATGGCCACAGGTGTTATCCGATAAACAGAGAATATTTTTTATGGAGTGTGGGCCAGTACAGGTAAAAGTGGGTTCATATCCTTCGAATAGTTCAAAAAGATTTTTTCAAATGCTTATTATACTAAAAAGATGTTAAATAATGAAACCGTTTTAAGAAACTGGCAGGCTTACTCTAAGTCAACTGATTCTGTTTATTGTTTTTACTGTAAACTTTTTCATGCTGATGCGACTCCTTTTAATGGTGAAATAGGTTACAAAGATTGGCAGCATTTGTCTACTGCTATAGAACGTCATGAAAAGAGCTTAGGGCACCTATCATGTCTTAAGAAACAAATTACGTTGAAAACTGTTATTTTAAAAGAAAAGTCGGTAGATTTCTTGCACCAAAATGAAATTGATCGGGAAAAAAAACGTTGGGTTGCAGTACTCGAACGAATAATCAACATAATTCATTTTTTAGCGAGGCAATGTCTGGCTTTTCGGGGAAGATCTCAAATAATTCACGATTCCGATAATGGTAATTTTTTAAAGCTGGTTGAATATACCTCTAATTTTGATAATGTGCTTGCGGAACACATTGCTCTTATTCAAAAATCTGATTCACGCCTAACTCATTATCTTGGCCATAACATTCAGAATGAAATAATACAATTATTAGGAGAAAGAATAAAAAAAGCTATTGTTTTGGAACTGACACAATCCAAATATTTTTCCATTATTTTAGATTGCACTCCAGATATTGCACACGAAGAACAAATATCGGTTGTAGTACGGTACGTTCTTTTAAATGCAAGCAACAACAAGGCTGAAGTAAAAGAACACTTTCTGGGTTTTTTTCCTATTACAGACACTACTGGCCTGGGCTTAACTCAATTTTTATTAGAATGTTTAATCTCAAACGAAATTGACATACAAGATATGCGTTGTCAAGGTTACGATAATGGTGCAAACATGAAAGGGAAAAATATAGGTCTACAAAAACGAATTTTAGATTTAAACCCTTATGTACCTTGCGCGCATTTATGTACCTTGTGCGGCACACAACCTAAATTTGGTGGTGAATGACGCTGCTAAAAGCTCATTAGAAATTGTCAATTTCTTTTCAGTTGTGCAGGAAATTTATGTTTTTTTTCTGCGTCAATAGCACGTTGGCAAATACTTGCTAAAGAAGTGCCAACTTTAAGTCTAAAACCACTCTCAAATACTCGATGGGAGAGCAGGGTTGAAGCAGTAAAAGCTCTACGTTTTGAACTGGGAAAAGTGTATGATGCCTTGTTTACCATATATTCCGATAGGAGCAAAGATGCCGAGTCAAGAAATATGGCAAATTCATTACTGACAAAAATTAAGTCGTTTAACTTCATCTGCTCTCTGCTTATTTGGTTTGAAATTTTAAGCAAGATAAATATAGTTAGCAAGGCACTTCAAAAGTCAGACGTTGTATTGTCAGAAGCGGTGAAAATGATTGATAATGCAAAAATAAGTTTGTCTGAATTCCGCAATGAGTCTGCTTTTGAGGAGCTCCTTAACAGCGCGAAAACTGTATCGGAAGAAGTCGAGGCAATAGCAGAATTACCCACACCTGCACGCCCTCGCGCTCGTAAAAGGTTTTTTAATTATGAGGCGGAGGATGAACCGATAACAGACCCGAAAACACATTTCAAAGTAAATTTTTACTACTATTTGTTAGACACCGCAATTACTAAGTTCGACGAACGGTTCGAACTTTTGAATGAAAATAATGTAATTTTTTCATTTCTTCAAAAATTGAAACACTGGAAAGATTTGGACTCGGATACAAAAAAAAACACATTGTTCTAATTTAGAAAATAAACTTAGCCATGCTGGTTCTTCAGATGTGGAAAAGTTCGAGCTCTATAACGAAATCAAATTATTACCGATGTTTATTGATGATTCCACTACGACGTTGGATATTTTAAATTACTTGTTTACGAATAAATTAATTTCAGTGTTCCCAAATCTGTCCACAGCACTGAGGATATACCTGACACTTCCAGTCACGGTCGCACATAGCGAAAGGTCATTTTCTAAACTAAAAATTATTAAAAACTATCTTAGATCAACATTGTCGCAAAGTAGACTGACAAATTTATCGTTAATAAGTATTGAACATGAAATCAAAATTGAAGTTAGTGACATTGTTAAAGATTTCGCTAATGCAAAAGCACGAAAAGTAACTTTTTTGTAAATACATTTGTGTGTGTATACTGTGTATATATTTGTGTGTACGAGCGCCCTGTAATGTAACTATATTAGTTTTTAAATTAAATATGTTTGGAAGAACTACAAAGTTGTGATTTTTTATTCTTGATGTAACCCCTTCCATCCAAAAAAAAAAGTTTTTGCTTTCCGACACCATTTGCACCCGAATTTTCGTTTGAAAATTATAACTGTTAGTATTCCATTTTGACCCCGCTTCTACTAGAGGGCGCCAGGGTACTGGTTGCACACGGGCGCCACAAGGGCTAGAGACGCCTCTGGAAAGATAGCTGTTCGCGTTGAAGTCCACCTTAAGTTTAGTTGGCTAAAGATAAAAGAAATTAGTATTAGCCTCTCCTCGAAAATATACTTGACTAAACACCCATCCTTAGTCGTAACAATAATATAAAAATGACAAAAGTAATAAAAGAGAATTGTAAATGCGAAACAATAAAAAAAAATGCTGGTCATTTCGTTGCAGTTTTGTTCATGGTTTCAAGTAAAACTAGTTTGTGCGTTACTTAGTAAATATTGTCAGCTATTCATTAATTTTATCATAAACAAAGTTGCGTGGAGAAGGTACTACTTAACCAGCTATAGGTACTCGTCGTAATTATATAAAATAAAATATTCTTCTACTTATAAAACAGGATTTATTTCGGTCTGTTTGAAACTATTTGGAAAACTTTTAATGTAGAAACAGCTTTAAATACCTTAGTTGTTTCTCGATTCCACTATTAAACAGTTCCTCCAAGTCTTACCTGAAAAAGAAAAAAACTTGATGTTATATATTTTTATTACGAGTATATGGACGAACTAATAGATTTTTGGGTCAAATTTAGAAATTTAAATTTGACCCCCTTCTATTGACAGGTTGATCTGATATTTAGTACACTCGTTTCTAGTATTCAAGATGGCCGCCGCCACAAAATGGCGGATTAAGTATATATTTTTTTCACAAATCTGTGGGGTCGGATATCAAAAGCACTATGCTTAACTAGTAGAACTTAGTAAATACTTTCTTTTCAATAAAAAAGTTTGTTAAACTGTTCTGTTGTCTGTAGTCAAATTTTGCAGCTAAATTTGACCCACTTCCCGGTTTCCGAATGAGGTGTAATTTTGCATGCATAAGTATGTAAATCAGATGACAATGTAATATTATCATGACACAAAGCTGATCTGATGCTGGACCTGGAAGCCGGTTTTGGAAACTTTGCATTATACCTATTTACTAGTGAGTTAGGTTGCTAACAATAGTTTAATTGATATTGTTGTACAAGTTGTCATGTCTTTCATAATAAAACGTATATTTAGTTTGTTTGTCGAGTGTTTGACAGTTATTTGTCTGTCTGTCTTCATTAAGTTATGCTTTCTAAAGCAACATAGATAGCAACAACATAAAGTACATACTTTTTCTGAACGATGGCAGATAAACATCATACAAAATATATCTATATACAATTTCTTTGGCTATACGCTGTTTAGAACTAGGATAATGGGTTTTACCGAAAAACATTATTTAAATATGAGCAATGCTCAACATATTTTGTCAACTTGTAGCTGACACGTAATGACACTTGCGGAAAGAAGAAAGACAGAGAATTTGAGACGTTGATCAAAGTTAAGTAACGTTTTTCGGTAAGGATGGATGTGTCGTTAAGTTTCGACACGTTGAATACAACGTGTCGAAACTAAATACGTTTTACGAACTAAAAATGGCACTTAGAGAAATAAATTAAACTAATCCTTACTAGAGTGGTAAGTTTCCTCGACTGGGATTATTTGTCTTTAAAGAGTAATTTTCTCGGTTTCGTTTAATTTAAGTTAGAATGAAACGTTTAAGTAACATTTTCAAGTCGCTATTTAATTTAATGTGCTAAATGAGTCTTCTGTGGCAGTTATATATTCTCTGCTCCAATCGTAAAAGGATGGGGCGCATCTTCTAGTAACATAAATATACCTCGATGCACCTCTTGAATGTAAACTTAGGGTCGTATCCAAAGTAGGCCATTAAATAATATTAGTTTAGGACTAACCACGTACCCTGTAAATATGAACAGCGTAATTATATGCCGCTCTTTACTGCATAGTTAATGAGGTGAGCCGAAATGAGGTATTATGTCTGTACAGGTATGCAGTATATTCATTCGGGATTGTCGTACAATGTTAACAAGATAGAAAGTTGATGTTTTTTAACAAACGGGTTACTCACGTCTATCTTTGAGCCGAATTCTCCGACTATAGTTTCAATCGCATACGGCGGTCTTTTTCAAAAGGAGTAGCGCAGATGTCGTTCGGGAGTGACGTCTGTGCTGCTAGACGTCAGTAACCCGTCAATTCAAATAAAAAATGTGTAATAACCACGTTAGTTTTTTAAGTATATAATAACTGTACTAGTATGAAAACTATTCTTTTATTTATTTTATTTGTTATATTATATACCTAACATAATTTGTATAGATTGTTTACTTGTGAACCCGTTGTCTTAACTAATATTAGCTGTATTTGAAACGCAATGCCATATCTTTTGGCTCCTTTGACTTTCAAATGGCGGAATAATAAGTATATCAATTAAAAATCATCATTATCATCATCATCATCAATCATTGCCCACCCACTGCTGAGTATAGCTCCTCTTTAGCGCGCCATTCTTTCCGGTCTTGTGCCAATCTCATCCACTGTCTACCCACTGCCTTGTCAATGTCATCATATATTAATATATAACGTACTCGTACTTAATATTCCGCGGATTATATTCAATTAACAAACAAATATAACTTAATAATTTTGATTTGAAGCTTTGAAAAAAAAACATTACGTTTATATCAGAAACAATAAAAAAATCAACGAAACTTAGATAAAAATAAATTGTAAACAATTTTTTTTTTTATATTAGCAAATTCAAATACAAGGATATATTTCATTACAGGCTGTGAAATTAAAAGCAAAGTTCAATTGAAAGTCAGTATGTTCCTAAGCCCAGGCTTGAAACGATTAGTAAAGAAATTGAGTTCTAATAAAAATATTTAAAAAAAAACCGGCCAAGTGCGAGTCGGACTCGCGCACGAAGAGTTCCGTATCATTATCTATAAAAACGGCAAAAAAATCACGTTTGTTGTATAAGAGCCCCCCTTAAATATAATTTTTATTTTAATTTAATTATTTATTTTTAAAGTGAATAATATAACTCAATATTCTGTGAATATTTCATCTACCTGTTGCCGTTATCAATATCGAGCAAAAACGAGCAAAAAAATCACGTTTGTTGTATGGGAGCCCCCTTAAATATTTATTTTATTCTTGTTTTTAGTATTTGTTGTTATCGCGGCAACAGGAATACATCTTAAGTGAAAATTTCAACTGTCTAACTATCACGGTTCATGAGATACAGCCTGGTTATCGACGGACAGACGACAGCGGAGTCTTAGTAATAGGGTCCCGTTTTACCCTTTGGGTACGGAACCCTAAAAACAGTAAGCGAATGACGAGAAACTTGTGAAATTATGAATATTAATGCGAAAAATGATTTGCTTTTACGACGATATTACTGCAGTGAATTAATTTATGAAGTTTTAACTGGATTAAATGCTGCGTAATTATAGTAGCTGCGGTTTAATACAATTTGTCACAGGCAGGATGGAAATCTTGGCACCGCTACATTCTGTACGGAAAATTGCGAGTTTCATTACAACAAGTTTAACAAGCATCATGTTAAGAGAAAAACAAAATACCCAAGTGCATGAATATAGACTTTTTTGCAGTCAAGTTTACGAATGCTTGATACGCTATTCAGTGTACATTTTTGCGAGAAAGTATGCGCAATGCAAATGTAAACTCTGTAAAATGTAAATGATGCATTCTTCTTAATTATTCTAGTAAAATCATTTATTTGTTACGAAAAATGTTGTCGAAGATTAAGAAAAAGTGCCATTTTTTTAATTTTTGCATGAGTTATATTATTATTTTATTATTTCAAACTAATATAGACTATGATACTCGGGAAAATACAAATCTAACATCATCTTGCACATAAAAATCAGTCAAGCCATTTAGGTTGTATGACATCATCATCATCATCATCTCAGCCATAAGAAGTCCACTGTTGGACATAGGCCTCCCCCATGGATTTCCAAAAAGACCGATTGGAAGCGGCTTGCATCCAGCGTCTTCCCGCCACTTGTATGAGGTTGTATGTAGAAACATAGAAAATCATCCATATTATTTAGATACTATTGACTTAAACGAAATAAAGCAAGTAGCCGTATATATGTAAATATAGAGAAATAGGAGTGGCATATCCATACGTATAAAGAAGGGGATATATTTTTTTCAACCCCACCTCGTACCTCGTAAAACTAATTTTTATTATACTCGTATCATTATCCTAAAATTATTTAAAATACTCTTCTTTAGATAGACTTGTATTAGACAAAATCTTGTTAGAAAGATAGACCGTAAATTAACCTCTTGTTATGAGACGTTCTATGATTTCGAAACAAACACACAGAGACGAGATAAAATAATATATATAAATAAATAAATATTTGTGGATATTTCACACAACACCATCTAGCCCAAACTAAGCAAAGCTTGTATGGAACTAGATGGCTGATAGAATACATATATACTTTTTTTTCTAAATATATACATATGATACATAGAAACACCCAGACACAGATTAAACATCCATGCCCATCACACAAATGTTTGCCCTGGGTGGGGATCGAACCCACGACCACAGCACAGCAGGTAGACTACCAACTGAGCCACAAGGCCAGTCAAATGACAATTATATTCATTATTCTGCACTCAACATTACATAACGTATTATTTTTCTCCAAAGTAATAATGTAAATGCTTTTTTATCACAATGTCCATTGTGCATTGTGCATTGATCACGTACAATAGCATTTTTCGCTGTCGTCCATCTAGTTTCCTCTACATGACGCAGTAGGAGTGGAATGCAATCTTATGCTGAAGCAAATAGAAAAGTCTGTTGGACTGTATTATTACAACATGTGAATATCACATATTACATTGCCGGGCATAATAATATGCTCAGTAAAAGGCCTCGATAGTTTTTTTAACACGTTGAACGCCATGGGGGTCACCATTTGGGCGACAGTACACTAGCCCTGCAGGCCGAACCGAAAAACACGATTTTCATCAAATTTACACATTCGGTATTTGTGCTCCATTTTTTAGGAAATGTATTAAGTGAAAGTTATCAATAGAAATGAGTGGGCTTTAAATAATCCTTATTTCTTATGTTGTTCATTATAGATGGCGCGTCGAACGTTTCACTTGTCAAGTCGAATAATTTGTGTTGATTTTTTCGAAAACATGTATTACAATACGTTGTCAAATGACCCAATCGCACGTATTATGATAATATAAATTATTCTTTATATATATATATATATTAGATATATATATTATAGATAATATCACTTCAGAATATTTTTTGGAGACAGAAGTTTGCGGAAACATATTTTTTTATCATGTAGGTTTTTTATCATATTAATAAAATGCATACAAATAAATTTCCAAATCGTTTTTTTTTATATATGATAGATATACGATTGACCACCAACTCGCCTTATGTTAAGCAATGGTGTGGCCGAGGATGGAGCTTGTCGATCTAGAAGATATCTATTCACTCTAGCCTTGAAAATTCCAAGATTGTAGGTCTCGGGAAACAGAGATGACGACAAAGAATTCCATTCTTGTGCAGTACGCTAGAAGAATGTGGATCGATATCGCTGAGTACGGATTTTTGGCATTTCAACGAGAAATGGGTGGTAATTCGCAGACTTTTTTCTAGTCCTGATAAATGATGAAAATGTACGGTAAAAAAGGTAGAAAAAAAAATACAGCAAAATTAAAAGCCTTTTTCGTTTTGAAGTCGGTCTAAAAATCTTGGATACTATTTTTGTTTAAACCAACAGGGCGTTGGTGGCGCCATCTGTATGCATTTTTAAGCTCGAAAATTTAACAACATTATCCTTCAATGCTGAATCCAGTAATGCTTACTTCTGTTTAACACTTGAATGACTGACAGAAGTGTGATATTCTCCACGCGGACTCTGCAATATTGTTATACCACTTAAAAGTAGCTAGCTACCACAAGATTTTATCTGTATATTTTAGCAACTCGTCGACTGTGCTCAGCACCAGCCGTTAGTGTAAGGAGGTGCCCACGTAGCTTAACATAATTATTGTGATTTATAGTCCAATATAGCTGGCTGGTCGGTTTAACTAACACGGCTGTTTGTTATGTTCAAGCAAGCAGGACGATAATGACGTCACGATCTGGTGAAACGGTAAGGAAACCTCACCTTTTCATAGCGTACATAATGCGTAAGTCAAAGCGTAAATAATGCTCCTATGTGGAATCGATTTTAAGGTGGAGATTAAAGCGCAGCTATCTCTCTCGCGCATCACAACATTTTTAAACATATAAAATCATTTAGTAGAAATATTTGAAAAGTGTGAGACAAATTTGTTTATTTAGGAGAAATATTTAAAAAAAAGTGTTATTCAGATAACATTTATACTGGCGACGGAGTAGTGAAAAAAAAAATATTTTCCTACTCTTTAGCCCGTTTAAAATATATTGGAGAAAAACCTTTTTTTTTTAATATTTTCCCTATCTAAACAAACAAATTCGTCTCTCACTTTTCTAATATATACTCAATGATCTTATAATGTTTAAATAAATGTTGTGATACGCGAGAGAGAGATAGCAGCGAGCTTTGAGCGGATCTTTAGAGATAAATTACGTTTTCACTTGTCATGAAGTCATAGCAATTCGAGTGGTGAACTTGGACATGATTTATATGTAACATATAGGTACATATATAGATTTGGAATATTTTTTAACTGGCGTAATGAGCTAGTTTTATAATTTTTGGATTATATTCCTAATTTAGAAGCCTAGATAAGCATAAAATTGTAATAATGAATAATTATATTTTCTGGTCTGGTCATGTATAATGTATAGGAAACTTTAAAAAGCCGGCTTGCCTCCATGCTTCTCAGGATTCATAATTATCAAACAGAAGACCCTGTTTAAACTAAAAACAACTGTCGTAACTGTCGCTTAACAACAGGTGAGTTGACGGTTAAGCGCAAGCCTATTTTCGAATAAAAAAAATGTATAACTACGGAACTCTACTTTGCGCGTGGCATGACATGAACTTGGCGATTTATTTAAAATAATAACGAAATGGGTGCAATCAAAAAAAGGTTGGGAAACCCTACCCGAAATAAAATGATTTTAGTCTATGGTAAATATTGAAGCGCCAGCTCCACCTACAGGCGTTCGATGGAGTCTATGACGTAGTAATGGCGACTGCGCGAGAGTCGAACTCGCAGCAGCGGTGCTATAGAATAAATTGTGACCATAAATCCATTGAAATGTGCCGTCTTCGAAAAAATAAATACACGTACGTGAAGAACAAAATAAAAAGAAAGTGAAATTGCGTATACTCTATACTGAAAAAGTGAAAATACGTGTAATTTTGACATACAAAATCATAAAATGCGGGTAAAAAATAAAGTGCATTTTGCGTGAATTGCTGCGAGTAGCGGAAGACTACCTGCAATATCGCCGCTACGATCCAGGTATGTTATATGTTCAACCTAATTTTATATTCTGCATGTTATTTTATAGAAGTCTCGTTTAGCAATGCGACAAGCGTAGTGTTTTTTTACAAGTTGGTTAAAAAATTACTGCGCATATTTTATCACGAAAAAAAACGCGCACTCAACAGCGTATCAGGCGTAACGAAATCGTAAGTTAGACTGCAAAATACCGCTTTTCTACAGTCGGGTATTTTCTTTATCTTTTAATATAGATACTTGTTATTGAAGCTGTCAAACTATTTCTAGTAATAGTTTATAATATTTTAGTAAGTTAACTGTATTATATTGTAACAAATAAGTATAATAATATCTAAAGTTTACTGACCGTCTTTAGTAAAATAGGATTTACTTGTTAGATAAAGTAGCGAATTCTGACGGTAATAGCCCACTTTATAAAAATCCTTACATTTACCAGCTCATGTCCGTAAATCCGAAGGTTTTCAAGTAAAACCTAGGCTTTAGGATTTTCACAGTAACATATATAAATTATTTATGGTAGGCTGTATATAATCTCAATTGGCTGTAAAGGGCGGATATGTCTGTGCCATAAATATTAAATATTGAGAGACTGATGTGGCAAACCCTCGTCAGTTGTACCCTAATCCCAACGTAGGTATACCTATCTATGTATCTTGATATGACTGATCTAGACAGCTGACTGGATGTGTAGAAAGCCTGGGCTGGATATCTTTATAAAAAAATGTGTTGATAGACAATTTGAACACTACATTTTATTGTTCAAATTAGTGAGTGTAAGTAACTGCTGATGTTTTTTTTTATCGGATGTTTTACACAAGGTACGTATGAAATCGACAGGTGATGAATTTGCTTTTGGTGATTGTGGGTTGGTTGGTCAAGTTTCACGCGCTAGCTATCATTATCATTACCAGTCCACTAGAGACTAGTAGTTCTACAAACAATCGTTTGCGAAATTACTTGCTGCAAAAATATTATGTGCTCTCTCATATTCTGAACTCTAGTTTACTTAATTTAAGAATTTTGATTAGTTAGTGGTGCCTTCAAAATTGGCCACAGTTAAATACGACATTAATTACACAATATTAATGTTGAAAAATTTAGTAAAACAATAAACAGTTCCGTGAACAAAAAACAAAATGTTAGACAACATGTTACTGCTTACACACATTACAATAATTTAAACACAAATCCGTCCATTTTTCTCGAACCATACTCCTACCCGGGAAGTCCATCAGTGCTGCGGTTGGACCGTTCCCGGGCATCTTTCAAAACGTTCTACCATTTGTTTCTGTAACCCGGACTGCGCTGTAATCAGACGTTCTTATTCTGAACGGGCCTTTCTCTTTTCTATGGCGTTCATATTCATATTTATTGATAAAATATTATTTTACATTCATATGATGTTGAAATTAAAACTAATTCACTCAGTATTCGTTGTATTTTAAGTTTCTGCCGCTTGATGTGCAGATTTTGCTACTTCAAAATATTTTGAAAATCAAAATTATTTTAATCGTGTAATCGGGGTCTAATTAGATCTTATTGAGCTCGGACGTTTTTGAGGACTGACGCTACATCCCGTTGATACTTTATCAAAGGCTCCAAGTATATTTACAAAACACAGTTTCTCTTCCTCGCATCTGTAACTGCTCCTTACCCTTATATCTCACCCGCTAAGCCGATCTCGATGTGGGATTATCATTTTTCACTGTTACGCGCGATATGTTCACGTTTTCAATTAGTGCTCAGTGAAATATCGCCTCCGCTGCTATTTCTTTTCAATCCCTTCTGTTTGGCTCCCAATTTCATCTATTACGTAGTTATTGCATTTTGTGAAAGAATTTATTCAGCGGGGAAAGGATCTTGAATTCCTCTGGGCTTAGATAATGGAATGTCATTCCCTCTGGAAGTAAAATTTCATTTTTATAAGGAATAAAATGATTTTCAGCCAAGATTTAAAAAATATTACGTTACATAAACGTACATTATATAACATTATATAATATTATTAATAACTAAACGATCTCAACTCTAGGAAACCAAAAAATAAATTTTAAGCAACATTTAGCCCTAGTTTCTGTAGTTTTTAAGTCTTGTTTCAATCTTTATATTTTATTTACTTGTAAATGTATGTTTGCAACATCCTATAACAGGGTATGTACCTAGCTTATTTAAGTTTGCTCTGTACACACTGCATAATAAATAAATTAAAAAAAAAAAAAAACCACATTCATAGATTATACATTTCATAGGCTACATTCAACAAAATTCGTGAAGGATAAGAGCTTTAACATGTAATTTTGTAGAAAAAATTACTTACCCTCTATACCCTCTTCCCTTCTTCTAACCCTCTAATCACGGCCAAATAAGCTTGATTTTACGTATAAGTATGTAAATATTACGGGTAAGAATAAGTAAACTCAGTTTTGTGCCTCGTGGTCAAAAATCCCGGAACACCTAACATTACCCAGTCAGTGTTGCGTAGACCTAAGTGTGTATAGGTGAGCGTTGAATATAAATTAATTTTCTTTAAATATTCGGACTTTACCTAAAAAGCTTGGGTAGTAGGTGCAAATTTAAATTTATTTATTCTTCTATCATTACCCATAACATACACAACACTCTAAACGCAGACATAATATTTATAGAAAAATAAATAATTAAAGAATAAAGATAATATAGTAAAGATAAAGATAATTAAATAAATAAATCAAGTTACACTTGGCGATTTTAGATCTAGATATATACTTAAACAAAACACATGAGATTTAAATACCTATTGTTTACATTACATATATACTCTCTCAAAACGTTTAATAACAGTTTCGACCAATTCGTACCATACTTGTATCTCTTAAAAACTCTTAAAAGTCCACTATTTACCGAGATGCCATATAAATTCATTGATTGTATCGCAAACAGTGTGTAAATAAGTACACACTTGGAACAACAGCCGAACTCTTCACAACAATTTATTAGGTCGAAACAGGGCGGGAGCGATGGCGCGTGGCAACCCAAACCGATTTGTTCCAACAAATAACGGAATATATCTGACATCACCAACCAGCCGTATTTCTTTTACCTTACTTCGCGTATTCGATCGGTGTTGCTAGCTCTTATATCAGTTTTGTTAAAATTGTTACCACGGTTGTCGTACCTATGTTATTTCAGATATAATAAGCGTTACATGAAATATGAAAGCGTATTTTCGTTAGATCATTTGGTTCTTGAAATGGAAATAATACCGAGCGAACCTAGATATTTATACGATTGTCCTAGAATAAGGTCGATTGTTCTTTTCATATAAATCAAGGCTGAAGAAATGGCTTACTAGACAAGCATTTTATAGTTATGAATCATTTCTTCAAATAAAAGTATGTATGTCTTAAAAACTGTACGTAGGTAGGTACTAAAATTTTAACTAAATAAGTACTTATTTGAAATCATTAATTATATCTAATTTAATTTTATAGTGTTGACTTGTAATTGAATAATTATCAATAAAATATGTCTATGTCTATGTCTGAGGTAATATTTTTTACATATATTATGGGTTTTATCTTCGTTACTCTTCGTTGCTATTTAAAATCATTGGACACGTATGTCCTATTCAAGCGCAAATTTGGATATACTATTAAGGTATTCTGTGACGCAAGCCATAAAAAGAGAGTTTTTGGAAACAGCAGCAATACAAAAATGCTTATTAAAATCTTCAAAACTAAAATCTGATAGAAATGTCATAATAGTTATTTGTTATGCAAGGCTGCAAAGTTGGTTTTTGGTGCGAGTAGGTACTTGTATTGAAACCTGAGCAAGCGAAGGATTCTAGGATTGAACCACGAGCGAGTGGTTCAAATATAGAATCCTGAGCGTAGCGAAAATAACTTTGCTGCCGAGTGAAACACACAATTTTTCACCTCACTACAACGAGGAAAACGCTAGGTGCAATTCAGTCCAGTGCTGCCACCTGTGGCTGGCCAGTGCGAATATTCAAAGAAATGAGGTTGGTGCACTAACATGAAATAAGTATTTAATGCATTTTCAGTGGACTTGCGGTATAGAAAAGTATGGAATAGAAAGGATCGAATTTTAAAAACTCTTTCCACGCTAGCTGACAAAATGCACTTTTGCACTCAGATTTCTAATGACAAACAGAATCTTTCCGAGGTTGTGAGGTGAAAAGGAGATTTTCAAATTTGTAACGACGACGACGTAGGATCTATGTTTGATTTGTTTTTACCTCCCGAGTTTTGCAGTTGTAAGTATCTTAATTTGAAGATTTTTGCCTAATTGCCCAATAGCATTTTATTTAAAGTTTCTAATATATATATATGTATTATTATATAACTAAAATGTTAAATATTACTTAAATTAAAATTAAACCTATATAATTAATTATATTAATAATTTTTATATTGTTTATAATATATATTAGATTCAAGTTTAATAATTAAATTAAATTATCTTGACTTCAAAACTTAAATAAGTGGTTCCAAATATAGGTGTCAAAGAGTTGCCGGCATATCGTTAACTTTTGTAACGTAAATAATAGTAGGCTTTTTATTCATTGTAATAGCATTATGCTTATGCATATGATTTTATTTGTTATAATTTATTGTAAATTTAATTTCCCGTCGCATGCGTGACGGATCACTGATATTTCAGACAACAACCGCGAGACATACATTACCGGGGGGTTAAATGGTATTCTAATTTCGTGAACGCCAGTAGAATAGAAAAGTAAATGTATGGGATAGCAAGCGAAATGTCACGTGACATTTCGAAATGCTAAGAATCTGACATACCGTCACGTGACGCGACGGTATGTCAGTTTCTTAGCATTTCGAATCGTAAGCATTTGTAGAAATAGAAACATTTGTCACTTGTCTAAGCCTGCAGGAGTTTGAACTGTTAAAGGTTAAATACATAAATAGAAACGTAACTATTAGTAAACATAACAGTAGGATAACTTTAACTACACAATACTTAGCACGAATTATGATAACTGGTTTATCAATTCAGTGGCATCATATTTTATAAATTCGTGTTTAATATGGAGTTGATCTAAATTTAATGAGAGTAATGTTTAATATAGTGATTTATTACCGCCTGCCGCCACGCCCCGCCCCTTACGTGGGGGCAGATGGCAATGACTATTACAATCTGTCCTCATTTTTCATAAGTGGGAGCAAACGTGGGTATTAGGTACTGACGAGTTCTTTTCCCATAGTAATTATTTACCTGTATTGCACACAACTTCACAACACCTACTTTAGTTGCTGAGTTGCATTAGAAAGTAGGCATGAAAGGATAGAATACTTTGGTAGGTAGTTTTGAAAGAGTGCGAGTCACATGTTTTTCCTATAACTTATGGTTGCCTGGTGATGAATAGAGTTGTTTGTTACAAAATTCGGGCTCCCCAATATGTAAATATGTTTTATTACCTATTTTTAGATTACCAAATACAACAGAAAATATACGTAAACAACAATATAAGAAAAAAAAAAACGAAGCGTTCAATACAGTTTCTGCAAAAGAAATCGTAAAAAACGTCTGCGTTTTTACTATTTGCAAAATCTAATTCTGTAGCATATTGCTTTCTGGAGATATTGAAAGCAAAGAAAAAGCAATCTTTTTTTTAAGTCAGTTGGTTACGTACGGAATAAGATTTTTTATCGAATATCCTTTCGATTTAGGGCGGGGACTCATGATTTTGTCGTTGAGGTTGCGTCAGGGTTCGGGGCTGATGTAAATTTTATTTGTAATGTTTATGTAACAAACACAAC
Organism: Lycia hirtaria; assembly: GCA_947563715.1. Classification (NCBI taxonomy): domain Eukaryota; kingdom Metazoa; phylum Arthropoda; class Insecta; order Lepidoptera; family Geometridae; genus Lycia; species Lycia hirtaria. The sequence continues at coordinate 12,245,066 of OX387385.1, forward strand.
TTAAATGTGGAGGAGGTATTAAAAACACATAAGACAGAAATAGGGCAGCTATAATTTGAATTCTTAATATTTACACAGAATAAGTACCTATATAATAACTTTATAACCATTCTCACAATGAGAAGATGGCCCGTTCCCAGCAGTGGAACAGTTTGTAAAAACAGGGCTGATAAAAAAAACAAAAAAAAAAAAACTTTATAATATTATTTTCCTACAAAAACATTTACAAAGTTACTAGGCAAGGAGCAGTCGAAAGCGTTCTTTAGACTGTCCTCTGGAGTCTAGTTACGCATTTAACTGACTGCAGAGTGTAGAGTACAAGTAAGTATATACTTATGGCCATAGAAGCATTAAGTAATGCGAGTTGCCTTTAGCTCAGTGAATCAGGCATTTAAAGATTGCTTCTGGAAAAGTCCAAATTCAGTTTAAATATAAAATATTATGTGTTTCTACCAAACAAACAAAGGTATACTCAGTATACAGTGTCAATAAACATTACCTGACTGTATTCTATCTTCGCTCTGTCCAAACGAACATTTTATTCCCATTTTAGTGTCAAACTCATTTACATTCATGACACTTCGCGAATTTAAAGATTGCTTCTGGAAAGGTCCAAATTCATTAAGCTGCAGTTTAAAAGTTACAGATTACAGTTTTTGTTTAAAACGAGCCGAGTTTGTGCTTAATCCTCGGGAGATGCCGTTGGAATTACTTTGCATAACATTTCTTGGATGGGTGGTCGTTGGACCTTTTTTGAGTATCTTTATTACAATGTCATCTCAGGATACCCACGAGTTTTTAAATATATACAAAAAATGTTTTAAGATTCTATAGGTCTTAAATCGACGATCTCGTACAAAAAGTTTTATTTTGATCCTAAGTTGAATTTTCAAAAATGTTTTAGCTGTTCAAATACCGACATTTTGGAATTTGACTCTAAAAAAAAATCACTATTTCGCAAGCGAATCCGAGAATTGAAAAATGGGTTTTCTTCGCACACTTGTATTTTTTAATTACCTATTAAAGACACCCTCGAGAAAAAAACCGGACAAGTGCGAGTGAATCTCGCTCATCGAGGGTTCCGTACATGGTTATAATTTCGTTACTAAAACTATTAAAACTCGTTCTTTGCCGGATTTACTTCCTTCAAATTATTTTATTCATTAAAGAACTGCTTTCTTCCCGCTTTTTACATATCTATGTAAAGTTGTCATTTCTGTGTAGGGTTAGTTACAACAACATTACACAATAGGATATAAACTAGTAGTTTAAAAAGGCAGAAAATTATAAAATTCATAATTTCCTAGATCCTTTGCCAAAAATGTTGGAATATGGACAGAACTTGGCAATTGCAGTGAAAGGCGCTGATCCAACAGAATGTGCAAATGTGTTGGGTAAACTTTGTTGCCGACTCTAAATTTTGTGACTTCTGGATTTAGGTCGAAGGTCGAAATAGTAAAAACTAAAACCCGGTTACGCTCTTATTACGGCCCTGATTATACATCGAGCCTTTTCTTTTGATACCTAACATGGCGAATTTTGAAATAGTACATTATGATACAAGTGTGCTAAGTTGGTCATTACAGTCGAGGCGGAATCGCAGCCCGAGCCGAGAGTGTAATGACCAACTTAGCACACTTGTATCATAATGTACTATTTCAACACACTTGCTCGTAAAAGCCAAAAACACTTGTGTTTTGTAGGATACTTTTCGGCCATAAAAACGGTTGAATAAGGGCCACTTTACGAGCAAGTGTGTTGAAAAGTATAGTTAAACAACTTTTTATTTCATTTAAAGATTAACAATAAACATTTCTTAACTCTTTAACAAAACACCATAAATATATAGTGAAAGCAACTGTAGAACGTTGCACTTTTAATTTATTGCATATATTTTACATAATAATAAAAAAGTTAAAACTTGTTTAATTTCAATGAACAAAATTATTACGAATAGCTAAAAGAAATTGAATAACATTTCTTCGAGGAATGAAAATGAACTATTAAATAATTTTAAAATCACTTAATAAGCAGCTTTGAAACTTGAGTAAGTTTGTGGTTGGTGAAAATACTTGAACATCTTATAAAATTGAAAGCCTGTCTGACTTAGGTATATATCAACAACTTACATACATATATACAAACCACTGTTCGCATAAGATATGGGGCATATAGAAAGTATAAGTACGTGGTATGTGTGTCATCTCAAAAAAAATTGGTTTATTTAAGTATTGTACTAAACCCGCATAAAACTACAATAAGTATTATGGTAAAAGTAAGTAATATTTCTTCGCCCTTTATTCAAAGCAGTATGCTTATTAGTACCAACTGTATTAGCATAACTGCTTTTACTAGTTTAGCTGTATTAGCATTATTTTGCAATGCTGTATTTTAGAGTTCCTTAGTACAATGAAGAAAAAATAAAAAATTCGTTAGATCCTTCTGTCTCTTGTCATAGAGACTGTTAATTTAAAATAAATTTGGAATTTTGGTGTCTTTAATGAATTGCTACCTGCTGTAACCAATGTGGTAGGAAAATTATGAAATAAGTAAATATAAGGGCGGGCATCCTCTATTCTCATATATGTCATATGTATATATATAATAAGGTTTCATAAATCATTCTTCTATTATATGTATGTATGAGATTATTGTCCATATAAGGAAAATCTATACATATAATAAGACTGTAACGGGTCAAAATCTGTACATTAAATAATTTTCAAAAATGTTGATTGGAGTATACATTACTATCGATACAGAAGTCTGTCTGTCTATCTGTCTGTCTGTACAGTGTGTTAGATGGACGCCGAAACTACTGAACAGATTTGGACGAAATTTGGCAGGATTACTACGTATACTTACTATGTAGAAGGATCTAGCATACTTTTTGTCCCGAAAAATTTGACAGTTCCTGTGGGATACGCTAAACAATAACATCATAATCGATCACCACGCGGGTGAAACCGCGGGGCGCAGCTAGTATAATATAAATGTTTTATTGAAATCCGTGTGGACGGCATAATTTTTTTCAAGTTATTTTGTTATTATATTGTAGAACCAAAGTACAGAACCGACTTTGATAAAATTTATATGGGACTACTTGGAAATATTACCTACCAACCAAAAAAGAATCAAAAATCAATTCATTGATTGGCAGAGTAAGCGGGTAACAAAATAAAAACATACCTACAGTCGTCGAAAACCTCCTCCTTTTTTGGGAGTCGGTTGAAATGTTGATAGCGAGCGTTAATGTCGTGAGCGAGATGGACGATGGTCGAACTACAATTTCTTAAGCGTGTTCCTCAAGCATTTCTAAATGATTACACCTAGATATTTAAGATGAATCCTATTATTTGAAAATTAATTTGAACATTCTGTGATCATAACTGAAAATGAAAACGATAAGTATATATATTTGTAAAACGTACATACAAGTACAAACGTACAAGTTTCCGGCAGCCTAGTGGTGAGACCGTCTGACTTGCGATCCGCAGGCCCTGGGTTCGAATCCCACGACACGCACCTGTCTTTTCGAAGTTATGTGCGTATTGTTGATTGCCGCCAACTTCAAACGGTGAAGGAAAACATCGTGAGGAAACCTACATGTCTGAGAGTTCTCAATGATCTTGAAGATGTGTGAAGTCTGCCAACCCGCACTTGGCCAGCGTGCAGACTATGGCCTTACCCTTCTCACAATGAGAAGATGGCCCGTTCCCAGCAGTGAGACAGTTTGTGCAAACAGGGCTGATAAAAAAAAACGTACATAGCATATAATACTCGCATAGTAGTCTTCTTTCTAATTACAGCTTTAGCTAAGGTAAATTACCATTAACGTGTCGTGGTACGTATATTCATTAACATGTCTAGACGTTCTTTGTCATATTTTTTTAAAGTTTTATAAATAATGCCCTATATAATAAGGGCCTCGAATTCTGCAGCTACAAGTATAGCGAAAATGAGATTTATAAATGTAAGAAATACACTAATATTATGATCAAAATTTTTCTTACTCTATTATGTACGTTTGAAAATTTACCTATTGATCCCGTTCTTTCTTTATTCACTATCTTCACTATAAAACAGAAAAATAAATAATTAAACCATCTTTGGATGTAATGGAGACATTAAACCTGTCTGTATAAAAGTTTAAGCACTCACAACATGTGGTAAGGGACCGATGGTCGTCTTCTGTTCAACCTCTAGTGGCTTATTTAAACATCAGTTACGGTACACAGACTCAACTTACGGAGCCACATTCGTTTTTCCTCAACAACAAACTTACAAACTTTACAAACTTTTACAAATACAGGGACACAACATGTATGTTAAGGATTCGCTCAACGCGCGCAGCTATCTCTTTCGCGCATCACAACCTTTGTAAACATATACAACCATTAAATAAGAATATTACAAAAGTGACAGTTACATTTGTTTATTTAGATATGAGAAACATTTAAAAACAAGTTTTTCTTCCATATCTTTTAAATTGGCTGAGGAATAAGAAAATATATGTTTTTAATTCCGTCGCAAGTATAAATGATATCTGTTTTTTTTTCTTTTAATGTTTATCCTCTCTAAATAAACAAATTAAGCTCTAACTTTTCTAATATACTACTCAACGATTTTATATGTATTAAAATGTTGTGATGCGCGAGAGAGATAGATGCGCGATTTAATCTTGACCTTAAGTTTCTCGATTTAGTCAGTTTCACGGTTAAATTGCGTATACAAGCCGCCCTCAATCCTCATCCTTTGAATATTTATCCACATTGGTGTCCTGAATTGTAAATTTGTAAAAAGTTACTGCCGATTTTATTGCTTGGATTTCGTCTACAATATTCCAGCTATAAATGAAAGGACATGAAGTTTAGTGGCTTCGGTACAACATTCATGATGATTCCTGGAAATGGATATTTGGGATGCTGGGTATTGCATGAACATAAGGGAAACTTTCCTAATATATTGTATTGGGAGATAAGTTCTGTGTAATTGTGTGAATGTTGGTTCAGAGTCTGTCGAAAAAGCTTTTGATAGTAGAATATAATGACAAATATATCATTAATGGTATTGAATGTTCTAATAAGTAAAAACTTTAATGAATTGAATCTTGGTTTCATGTTATGTGCTATTAAAATAGCATTTTAAATTATTTATGTTACTGTAAAAGCCCGAACTACGGTAAATCCCAAGATTTACCGGATAAACTCAAGATTTAACAACTAGTTATGGTAAAAGTCCGAATTTCGTTTACCACTAAACCTAACCTAATCTAGCTTGAACCAGTTTCTAATGGCATAAGTCCGAAAAATTGATCCTCATTTTATTAATCCTTACATTTACCAACTCCTTTTGGTAAATTTTAAGATTTATTGGTAAAACCTAAGATTTACCGTAGTTCTGACATTTAGAGTAATATTTAAACAAAGTCTTAAAACACTTTGAATCTCTTAGTGTGCACACATTGTGATTGGACTCATTCTATTTTCTACCGCTATGTTTCTAAAAACTACTCCGAAAAGTAGTTTGGACTCCTTGCTACGACAGAACTCTGCCATTAAACCGTCGAAAGATATCCATTCCTTCCTTTCGCAAACCAGAAAGACATGGGATGACCCGCTGAAGTGCCCATGAAACAAAAACGTTAGGTATGTAGATTGTAAGATTAGACTGTGGTGCTAATTGAACAATTATAGTGCTTCTTTCTATATAAGAGCCTGGCTCTTGCTGTTGGTATAAATTTGAAGCACTTTAGCCTTGTACCTGTCTACTTCTTTTTTGCCAGGGTTCTTCTTTATTCTTTTTTATTATTTGCACCAAAACATTTTTTTCGATTTTCCTATGTCATCTTTTTATACCTACCTTTCCTTCTGTGATGGTTGTCATATTTTTTTATGGCGTCAAATGTGTTTATATTTAGGGCAGTCCTGGGTTTGTCAATAGGCCGTATAGGCCGCGGCCTAGGGGCGACAGCATTCTAGGGGCGGCAGATTTCAGAGGATGGGGTGGCAAAAATTTAATATCCTGGCGGCAAAAGTATAAATCCGACACTGATTTAGGGGCTCTAAACATTAAATATAAAATATATTTTTTTACATCTTATCTGCAACCTTATCTATAGCAACAAACATTAGTTTAAATGAACCGAGCATTAGTGGCGGCACCTGTAATACATGCATAAAGTGTCAATATATTATCAATATCTAAATGAAGCATTTCAAAATATACTAAGGGCAATCTAGACCATAAACTTTGTTTTCGAACATGTACGTAATAGCGGTGAGGTACTCTCTAGATTATAGCGTTAACCGGCATTAAAGTTAACCGTCTGTTAAACCTTTGCAATTTGCTGTTACTTGAACCTTTCACGTTTCGGAGGACAGATTCTAGTGCACTTAGAACAACGTAGCAAAATAAACAGTATGGGTAATACAACCAGTCTAAACTAACAATGATTATAACAGCTGTTGCTGTAAAGCGTCGTTCACGATATACTAGTAGTTTAGTTGAATAGAGAGTAGCCCCTTCATTATTATTGAAATTAACATGGATGTCATATTTTAATTAATGAAATTACGGATCACTCATGTTTACTCGTATTTTCAGTTAAAATCCCTGACTAGCCTAGTTTCATCTACGTTCGGCGGTCTATTTCAAGTGGAACAGTCCTAGTTGACGTCTTTTTTAGTACAAAGTCAAGTGATGCCATCCAAGAGGAAGGAGGTGAACAGGGCCTCAAGGCTGCTAAGTGAACATCAATTTTGACGAATTGCTAGTCTATTTCTATATAAATAGACTAACAATTTGGCAAAATTGTCTATGAATCGTATCAGCGAGCGGAGAGCGAGTGATGTTCACTTAGCAGCCTTGAGGCCCAGCTGAATGTGCCGCGCCAATTCCAATGAGAGTTTTTTCTCGCTTTTCCTATAGCTGGAGATTTCGATATCAAAGAGGCGTGAATAACAAGTAATTTCATTTAAAAATAATTAGGCTGTATATCCACCAGAGAAGTAAAATACAGTTGAGCGATTGGTATATGAGAAAAACTCCAATCAATGGCACCTATCACTTTCTTTTTATAGCCTGACCAATACATTTTTGCTGGAAAAGGTTTAGAGAAACGACTCTGATCCTCTATAGAATTCAATTAAAAATTAAAAATATTTATTGCACATTAAGTACCTAGGTACATAAACATTACAATGATCGCTCTAATTCCCAAACTGGATGTAGTTAAGCACCCGTATCTTGGGGATTAGTTCTTTCCGTAATATTCTATTATAGCTGCAGTTAAACTACTACGTCAATCCAGAATGTTAAACAAATTATGAAGCGAGAATGAAATATGATTAAAATTTAAAAAATATGAAATCGAATAAATTAACAATATAATATAAGATTACAATTAAAATAGGTACATAGTTACATGTCGTTATCAAATTTTTTAGTTAAATATTATATAAATTAAATAAAAGTAGTTCGTCACCCTCGGTAAAATTTATGATTACTTATTATTTTTTCTTCAAATTTTGTATCATTCCCATAGTCAAATTTATTAACTAATGAATTTAATAACTTTCTTTCGAATTAGCACAGGTTGCCCTAATAGTCCAGTACAAATCAAATCAATTTTGGTCGATAGCCTTGATCGGGCACTTCAGTACATTGCTACGCTGCTGTAAGAGTTAATTTAGAGCCTATGTAGACATAGATATAGACATGTATTTTATTGTGACAAAAACATACAACAGTAAGAAATATAAATAGACAAAGTCAAAAAAAGCAAAAGCTAAGTGTAAGCAGACTTGCGCTTTATTACATATCAAGAAGTGCTATTTCCGGGGTGTGTTTTCTGGTTTCTAAATTAAGTATTCTATGGTATTAATATTAATATATAATATATCAATATTGCTACTTTACAAGCTTTGACTGGCCTTGTGGCTCAGTTGGTAGTATGTCTGCCTGCTGTGCTGTAGGTCGTGGGTTCAATCCCCACCCAGGGCAAACATTTGTGTGATGAGCACGGATGTTTGTTCTGTGTCTGGGTGTTTCTATGTATTATATATATATATATATATTTACAACAAAAAAAAGTATATATGTATTTTATCAGCCATCTAGTTCCATAGTACAAGCTTTGCTTAGTTTGGGCTAGATGGTGTTGTGTGAAATGTCCACAAATATTTATTTATTTATTTATGTGAGATGTGTGGACGTGGAGCGGAGCGACGTATGTACATGTGAAGTGTTCTCGTGATTAACAATAGATATTGCACCTTTAAGTGTCAATAACATGGTAGATGGAGCATGCGACTTTATTTATAAGAAAACCTTGCGTGCCACATTTTTGGCACCGATTGTGAAGTCACACCGATCACACAACGTATTTTGTGATGGAATGTACCATCCGCGCGAAATCTATTCAACCCAATGCATCCGCGAGCTTGTACGCTAGTAACTAGTTGACAAAATATCGAATCGGAAGTATTTATCACTTGAAATTAAATAAATCTGGGTCGTCAACTGCGATATTTTATCGTACTTGTTGACACGCTAGGTACATACACTTGGGGTATCTATAGAAGTATATGGTCAATAACTAGGTGATTCACGTGATTCTTGACACAAGACTGCAAAGAAGTCTCCATACTGCGGTGGTAAAATACTGCGTCCCCAGTACACTGTTTTGACGCTTAAATTACTGGTGCGGTCGAAATCTGCTGGCTCAAGTGCACCGTCATTGAGAACTGTTAATTTATTTCCAGTTCGGTACTGAGTGCGGGAACATGCTGACTTTGACATTTGGAAGTTGTTTGTAAGGTTGTATGTAAAGCTGTTTAAGTGCAGTTGAGAAAATGTGCAAGTTACTTCTACGCGCTATATGTTAGACAGTGCTTATAAATTGTTCGTGTGGTGAAAATCAGAAAGTAAATTTAGTTTAGGCTAGATGGTGTTGTGTGAAATGTCCCCAAATATTTATTTATTTATAAATATCTAAGCGAATTTTTATAGGATCGCACATGAATGAGGCTCATGCACGCTAGAGATATTTGAATTCTAAGTATATAGGCGTATGCAATGTGATTTTATTTGTAGAGAGGTTATACTCATTGCATACGAAGTAAAATCATGCAAAATCTCAGTTCTCAGCACTGTCAATGACAAGATCACATTCTTAAGGCCTTTTAGTATCTTGGACTTATATACCTTGGTATTGCACTTTCTAATCACACTGGATGACATTGTCACTGTTCACAAGTCACGACACTTAGCGTCAAATATTATGTGATTTTGTTTCTGATTCACATATTGTGTATTCTAAAATATAAGGCGAATGTTATTTCATAAATATATTCCCGGATATCCGGTCTAATTTAATTTCATCCGGACAAAATGTCATAAAATTATACCGGATCCTGTCACACTAGAAAACTGGGCGAGACACAAAAGAAAAATATTGCAAGGAAACGAATGAAAGCGGCCGAAAATTGCGGCCATTATTTATAGAAAATTGGGACAAGTTTGCAGCAGAAGTTGGGAGAATGAGTCGTGATTGCTAACTTTTGGGACATTGTTTTTGTGACATAGCCCCGCTTGTATCCGGGGTTTAGTGGTGTATTGTACTTTTGTTTTGTGGGCTTTTGAGGTACTATTAGTTTGTTCACAATATTATAGATATAGGTGGACATTCTTACGCAGCACCATCTAGCTCCAAACTAAGTATACCTTGTACTATGGGAACTAGATAGTTGGTAGAATATTTTTACATACATAATTATGATATGTACACAGAAGAAACACCCAGTTATAAAGCTCCACTCCAGTCACATCATTCCACCTCACTTTGTACACTGGGGTGGGGAACGAAGCCACGATTTTACAGCTTCGAAGGCAGACATACCAACAATGGAGCTTTGAGGCTAGTTGAACTATGAAATGCATTTTGCTGTGATTGAATTTTTTTCTTTGGCTGCTCCTTTGAAAACGACCGCCGAATGCGGTTGAAACTATATTCGGAGTTTTCGGCTCAAAACAGACGTGTGTGACCCGGAGTTTTTATTTAAAATGTGTGAAAACCATGTTAGTTTCCATACATACCTACATTCAATATAATAATACTTCAAATATAAAATCTATTTTTTCGGGACACTTGCATGTGTTGTTTAAATTTAGCCTGCCAATTATCTGCCACTTGTATGAGAAAAAGCCTGTCCATTCCTAATAAAAACTGCAGGTCAGTGGCTTTATACGAATCTTCAATTAAATGTTTGAGTATTTTAAACGGGAAGTAAGACTTCCTCATTTAATAATTTTGGTCGGTTCTTCCGTCTAATAAAATACTCAACCAAAAAGGAAAGTCCTTGAATGTAGCTACTTCCAGAGCAAATAAATTCACAAAAAGCTCTTCATCTTATTTTTTAATGTTGAATGGTGGCAAAAGTTAATTAATTTTATCGACAACAAAAAGTTTGTTCATGGGACATTTCATTCGATTTACAAGACTTTTCATTCGATTTAAAAAGGAATATAAAAATGTAAACAACGTTTTTTTATTGGAATGAAAAACTTATGATGGATTTTACGTAATTTATTTATTTATTGGGTACCAACATGTTGTACATGCTATTTTAAGTACCTATGCATAAATAGTTATATATCATAAGTAATCTTGAGTATGCGTAAATATGTACATATATATTTTACGTAGGTAATCTTAAAACTGGACGGTTCGACGCACTTTGCATTGTTCGTGAAAAATATCAATAATTGTTAAGTGTAACACCTAACGGAATATTTTAGCAATCACACTCAAGAGCCAGTTCCCGTTCCAGCATAGATGCCCTTACCAGTTTGCAAAACACCATGAACGGATCGCAACATCAAAATTTTTTTTAGAATTCCGCAGTAAACAAAGAACCCTTGTAGTTTCGCGAGATTTGTGTTTTAGAGCTAAATCTGTTTATTTAGAGATAAGAATAATAAAAAAAAGGTTTAATCATTTAAATACATAATATTAAAAAAAAAACATTTATACTGGCGACGAAATTAGAAAAAAAACATATATTTTCTCATTCCTCAGCCAATTTAAAAAAAATCGAAGAAAAACTTGTCTTTAAATATTTCTCGTGTCTAAATAAACAAATTTAGCTCTCACGTTTCCTTATTCAATAATTTTATTATATTTAAAAAGGTTGTGATGCGCGAGAGAGATAGCTGCGCGCGTCTGTAATTGGTATATAAACGTATTCCATCTATCATTCTATCATCGGAACATTACTAAAGGACCAGTGATTTAGTTAGCCGCATACCGAATCGGTCGCCACGAGATGTATTGAGAAGGATTACTGACATCCCCGGTGATGGATCACGCTGCTCAGAATAGATAATGCTACTCACGGCTGATAGTATTGCAGGGATTACTCAAAACGGTATTAAGTACATTGAGCAAGATTCAACGATGTCGATCTCTATTGGGTTTTTTCAAGTCGATATCGTGGAAAACTTATTTATAATTATTATATTTCGGCACTCACAAATGAATCAAATCCTATAGGGCACTTCCCGTTGACCTAGAACAATAAAATTTTGCAAGAAGCATTATGTTAGCTTAGTAGGTAGTATTGTTGTGTTAATGTGTATATAAGTCCGATGATATTTAAAATCAATTGACGTACGAAAATGTACAGTTAATATTCGATTAATAATATTACCGATTTGTTTTTGTATTAAAAAGAGTCAATTATTGGTAATTAAAAGCATAGTTGCCGGCTACCAAGAGTGCTAGTCCCTAAACGAGCCAATGAGAGACGTCGGCGAGTTGAAGCACCGACCAATCATAGCGCACCACGTGAGTGGTGGCGTGATCGGGAAGGAGTTTTTTTAACAATGGCGGACGGGCCGAGGGACGGGCAGTCTTGGTTTACGGTCGACAGAAGACAGAAGTATTTACGGAGTGTACCAAAAATATATAAAATTATCGGGAAACTAGTATAAAGTTTTGGTGGCTAATAATAAAGTGTGAAGTTACCGGACAGTTTCGATTTTTCTTCACCCTTACCTGACCTTTTAATTATATTAGTTACAGTTATAGTATACATATAGGAAAAAATCCGAAAACTGTACATTATTCATTTAATAATAAAAAATAGAAAATAAGGTGTTCATGAAAGGAATGAGGGTCCAAATTTTGAAGTGAATAAACCGTATCATGTGGGGTATCTTACGAAATCCTCGGTGGGCGAGCCTAACTCGCACTTGACCGGTTTTATATTTTTGTGCCGCGGTGCATTCGGTGAAAAGTGCAACTGAAAATTTCAAGTATTGCGATTGGTCAATTTATGCACCGCTCAACTCCGGTACGCTACAGTGGAAACACAGCCTAGAACAGTGATAGCTATGGTGATAGCATGGTAAAGAAATATTTCATTCCCTTACCCGACTCACTAAGAAGCATACTTAAACATTAAAACGTATTCCGTGTCCCGCTTCAGGCCCACGAATGCTAAAAAAGCGTACGCAAAGAAATCATAAATTCGTTCCCGGTCATATCCTTAGGGAAATGCGCTAACCGCATATTACCTACTTCCTAAGAAATGGACGCTCGAAAAAGGTTTTTGTGGACAGAAACTGTCTCACAGATCGTCTTTCACCTCAAAGGAAATTGGTTAAAGTTAAAATTCTCGTAGGGCATGCTTGTTACTAGTAATAAGGAACAAAATAAAACCGGCCAAGTGCGAGTCGGACTCGCACACGAAGGATTCCGCACCATTATATATAAAAACGGCAAAAAATTACGTTTGCTGTATGGGAGCCCCCCTTAAATATCAATTATATTTTAATTTAATTATTTATTTTTAAAGTGAATAATATAACTCAATATTCTGTGAATATTTCAAGCATCTACCTGTTGCCGTTATCCATATCGAACAAAAAAATCACGTTTGTATAGGGGAGCCCCCTTCAATATTTATTTTATTCTATTTGTTGTTATAGCGGCAACAGAAAACACGGAATACTTACATTATCTGTGAAAATTTCAACTGTCTAACTATCACGGTTCATGAGATACAGTTTGGTGACAGACGGACGGACGGACAGACAGCGGAGTCTCAGTAATAGGGTCCCGTTTTTACCCTTTGGGTACGGAACCCTAAAAATCAACCCGCGATCGATTCGTATCTGTTTCAGGGGAAAACTTTATTTTATTTTTATGCTGGAATGCGAGAGTGTGTTTTTACTTAAAGCAAGTGAACTCTGCTTCTGTTTATTGTGTTGTATGTTTATTTTATACAAAAATGTATACTTAGTTTCTTTTTTAACCGACTTCAAAAAAGGAGGATGTTCTCAATTCGACTGTATCTTTTTTTATGCATGTTATCTCAGAACTTTTGACTGGGTGAACCGATTTTGATGATTCTTTTTTATTTGAAAGCTGGGGCTTTCCATGTGGTGCCATTTCAATTTGGTCCAGTCTAACAATGGCATCCATTTTGGTCTAACAATGGCATCCATAAGAAATCGGTTGCTTTAGTTTTTTAAATTATAATTATTATTTATTCGCTTGTAGAGTATTATTGTATTTTCTCGTATTTAGATAAATTATTAACACTGACCTCACTTGTAAATCGCATAAAGTAAATACCTATATACTTGGCTCAGTTTTGCACCTTTCAAGAAAAGTCAAAGCGGTAAAACAAAATTCTGCGTAAATACACAACGGGTTTCACTCCTCAACTTTTATAAATTACGACAAACACGCCTATTCATTATTCTCTAACGAATAATTATAATCGTACAAACCTAGTATCAATAAATAAACCATAGTTGTAATGACATAGGTAAGCCTTTTGCAGAATGACTTAGCGTTACTATTTTTTATTTATTTGTTATCAATTTATTTCGAGTAACTTTTGACCCATAGACAAGAAAATTTCATTTTACAAAGTCATGACAGTAGGTAATGATTACACACATAATACAATTTATACCTAACTATATATGAAACCAATAAAATTAGATAAATCCTATTAAATTATATGGCGGGGTCGCATTAACGTATAATTCTGAAGAAAAAAAAAGTTGGCGTCGTTACACTGGTATTTTGTATCATACTCTGGGGCAAGACCACTATAAAATTCCTTTATAAATTTATGACTGTATAAAAATTTATATTTTTGTACTATCTAAATAAAAAATTGTATGCTATCACCATCTCTCATTTGCATGTAAATCACGTAATCAAGTACACATTCTTTTAGAATTCACTAGATCTATATCGCTCAATATTTGTTTTATTTTTAAATGAAATCTATATCGATAATACGCGAATTTATTTGAGCAAGATTGTAAGATATGATTGTTTGTTCAAGATGTTTACAGAAGTTTCAACAAACAAGATGTGTTTGCGGTAAGCGTAAAGCTTACAATGTTTCCAACATAGCTTACAATGTTTCCAACATTTCTCACGGGACTTGTAAATTAAATGCCTTCACTTCTATATTTACAAATAAAAATAGCGTTTGACTGCAGAGTCTACACATGTGAAAATAATCGTAGATCGAAAAACTGAAACCCGTTTACCAACTACGGTATAATATGTTGCAACTTTTACAACATTATTTTATTAATGATGATAAGTAGTTTAGAAGTTATGAGTAAACAAATTAACATAAATGCATACATAGACACATACTGATCAACAAACACATAACCCTCCCATTTGCTTCTTTGCGACGTCGTTTTCGGGTAAAAAATTAGTTTTCATGACTTTGCCGGAATATATTTCGCAAACGGTACGTTTGACAAAAGTATAAAACCGTACTTTCATTTCAATATCCCTGTTCAATGATGCCACACATGATGGGGTGGGCTGAATTTTTTTTTTGTTTTTGACTTCGTGCCCCTTGTAAGGCGCCATATTCAATTTAATGTGACGTCATATAGCCTATAACCAGCGGACAATCAAGACGCTTCTAACGACACCTCATTTGTCAAATTATTTATATAATCATTTGTATAATCATTGAATTAGTTTAGAAGTTATGAGAAAACAGATGAACATACATACATGCCCACATACCGGTCAAACCCTCCCTTTTGCTTCGCCGTAGTCGGGTAAAAAGTGCAGGTTACATAAATTTAAAATCATCATATTATCTTCTAAAATTATTTGTCATTTTACCTATCAATATTTAGTTTTTATTTTTGTGTATGTTTTTTGTTACTATAAATGTATGTCTATGTCTATCAATTTCATTTGAATTCTCTAGTTGCAGAACTTTCTGCCCGATATAAAGCAACAACGTCTGTTCATAGTTTATACAATAATTAATATATAAAACTGCCTTTTAAAAAGGTTAACCACGGCCTGGTAGCGCAAACCGCCTAGAGGGGACAAAGAGGGTTGGCCTGTTAATTGAAAGGGTTTTTTTTTTCATTCTCCGCTTCGAAGCCCAGTTTCTAGGCACGGTGACGTTATTTTCCGAGACGATGAATAGTTAAATAGATCGTTAATTTTATAAAAACGTTTTCATTCTTGATAAACTAGTGTTATAAAATATAACTAATTATTAATATAACTTATAATTATTAATATAACTTATAATTATTAATATAACTTATAATTATTAATATAACTTAATTAATTGAATACGTAGTGATCTAATGATTTTTGGTTGGATTTAATCCGGGATATAAAAAAGTCTGCAAACTACTGCTTAGTAATACAATCATTAATAAAGGTGATAACCAGACTGCATGAGCCCTAGCACTACAAATAATTATTGTACTATTATTTACTGCGCCCCGCGGTATCACCCGCATTGTATTCATAAATAGGTAGTGATGATGACGATGATAATAGTTGTGAACTTGAAAAATGACGCCTAGTTATCATCATCATCGTCATCATCATCATCATCATCATCGTCGTCATCGTCATCATCATCTCAGCTACAAGAAATCCACTGCTAGACATCGGCCTCCCCAAATTCCAAAACGACCGGTTGGAAGCATTGAGTTATATGTACTTACGTACGAAAGCTGACACCGCTGCTACATTATTACATTCAACTGCGGCGAGAGCGCCGCACTTTACTCAGTGGCTTACTAGTCAAGTGAGTGCTTTCGACGTTTTGCTGGCGAGAAAACACACCATTGATACAATTCTGCGTTGCATGTATCAATCGTATCGTATAATCGTAGAGTAACGATGTACTTAATTATTATTCTAGTGCAGTAACGCTGTTTTGTTTACTTTACCAAAAAATGTGACAATAATTTTGCTTCAGTTAGCTTTTCTGGTCTGGCACGTAAGTACATACAGCTCAATGGAAGCGGCTTGATTAAATAACCCACGAAGTTAATCCATCGTAAGAGAAAATTTAACAATATACCTAATTATGTGCGTAAGAGCTATTTCAATACCTCCTAACAGAATTAGCAACTTCGTAATACATTCAGCGTAAATGAACGCAGCTAAACATCAGTGATCCAAGCACGTATTCTAACAAATAACACTTGGCAATCGTCAGGTCGAGTCAATTTGTAGCCAATTTGATTTGTGTACGCGCCCCTAAGAATATTAATCATGAGTTGGAGGAAAAGACGAAAGATTATCCATACATCGACAAGTTTACTTTTGCACTCAGAAAATTCGGGATTTTTTGCTTATTTCTTGTGTTAAGGTGACGAAATTTTTGTATCCGTAGTAGGTATTACGAGAAACCCTGATTGTATGAGATCTGTTTGGTGTGTCGCAGCCACTTTTGTTTTTGTTTCAAGGATCTATACTACAGGTTCGGGAGCCTATTTGTGAGGCTACGATGTCTGTCTGTCCTGTACTTAAACAGCGGTATCTTTTGAACGGTAATAGAAACATGTTTCAAAATTTGCAAGATTGTAGAGTTTATTGTAATATAAATCAATAAATATTAAAAACTGGTCAAGTGCGAGACAAGCTTGCGTAAAAATTCATTTCATTAATTGTGTCAACATTTACAGAAGAAAACGGAATAACTATCGAAGCCTCGGGAGGCTTCAGTAGTAAGGTGTGTGGAGGTAACTCCACACACATTGTAGGAGGTAATATGTAAACATACATACATACATACCTACATATATACGTACATACATAGATAGATAGATAGATAGATAACACTTTATTAAAAACCACATGCCAACAAAATAACAAAGATAACATTAAGTACTTAGGGCTAGGTTTTTAATTGGTGGCCTTATTGCTTAGAGCGATCTCTTGCAGGCAAACATACCTACATATATTCCGGCTACATATATATATATATATACAAACATTTGAAAAATGTAACCCTCCTTGTGCAGTCGGGTAATCGGGTAAAAATAGCTGATAGTCAACAGTTATTTTTGCTCTATCAATATCACGATAAAATTAAGCCAATAGACACTTTTCAACTTTTGAGATATTGTATGAAAATTAAGTGTCTCACCGTCTCCTCAAATCCATATCATTTATCATTCGGCTGTTTTTGATCGAGATAATCTGACGGATTATGTTGTAATTCAGAAATCTATTAACTTACTCCCGTTCAAACTATGAAGGTATGAAGGTAGATCTATCTTCTATAAAAAAAAAAGGTATGATTAAATGAAAACCGTGAAATGCCAGAACTTACCAAAGAATCAATACCTAATCAGAACTATAGGTATATCAACGACAGAAAAAGATGTCATCGAAGAATCGGGCCCATGATTTCTTCCAGTTCTGTCAGGACTATCACCAAAATAAATCTTCGGAATTTATGTTTTCTCTGTCACTTAGGATTATTTAGTAGATGTAGTTAGCTTGGAGAGATACAATAGCTTTTAATACCGACTTCAAAAAGGAGGAGGTTTTCAATTCGGTTCATTTTTTGTCTATATTTATTACCGCATAACTTTGCTATTTATTTATCAATATGATTTTTTTGTTTGAATGGATATACTTTCAGATTTATCCCATAGAAATTTCATTAAAATCGGTTTAGTTCTTTTGTTTAGGAAAACAATATGGACACGAAATTACTTATTTTGAAATTGGTTGTTTCAGTTTTTAACTGACTTCCAAAAAGAAGGAGGTTATCAATTCGATTGTATTTTTTTTTGTGTTTGTTCAGCGATTATTCCGCCAATTATTTATGATTTATTTTTGATGATTATTTTTTTTTTGACAGTTAATACCTCAGAGGTAGCCCCATATAAATTTTATCAAAATCGGTTTAGTACTTTGGTTTTTAAAACAAAATAACTGAAAAAATAACATCCGAGTGAATGAATTGTATATTTTGAAGTCTGTTTTTTCAGGTTTTTAAACTATAATTTATCAATGTGTGTCACCATCTACAACAAATTGCCAATATCAATAAAGGAACTCCCTTATGGAATGTTTCGTAAAAAGCTAAAAACATGGCTTTTGGAAAAATCTTTTTACACATTAGACGAATTGTTAAATAAATATAATATTAAATATGCTACAAACTAGATTTTAAGACTGACTTTTAGACATTAAGGATATTTTTTCCACATGCCAATGTATGGCAAAATAGATTGGAGCTAAAACGCTTTTACCACCTTGCTTATACTCTATTTTTAGTGGAAATAAATTCATTTCATTTCATTTCATTTCAATTATTTAACCGACAAGCAAGAAAAAATCGTTTATGAAAGCTGTTTTCCATGTTCATAAATTGCTAAATTTATAATATTAATATTTATATTTCTTTATTTACAATCTCTAATCACTCAACTTTACAAATATTTATTATTTATTTTTTAGTTTTAGTATAATTTATAATAAAAAGTATTCAGGAGTGTTCGTAAAAAAGTAGGTACTTAGAAAAATAAAAAGTATTATTACTTGTATTACTTAATTATATGAAAATACAGGCATTGGTTTGTTATTAATACTATTATACTGAAATGTTCTACAATAATGGTTATTTAATTTCAAATGCGTAATAATTATAGAGAATTTTAATGTTACAAGAATGCAAAATTCAACCACGTAGTTAACGTAGCTAATAACCGTTGCAAGTGTCAGCAGAATAGCAAGTTGTATAAGTTAGCTATGTAGAATATGGTTATATAAATTGGTTAGCTACGAGTATGTGTATATTTCCGCGTTTCTCTCGCCCGCAAATTCAACTTTGCCGATACCGTGTTGATTGCACGGAAGTTTGCGTAAGTATATACTTACTTAGTTTTCTATGTGATTGATTGGTTCATTGGGTTTCCTATACTTTTCCCATGAGTTTTCTAATGACTTATTTTGTTAGGCTTGAATATATTTAGCTAGAAATTGAAACTTTTCTATGTTGCAATTAAAAATATTATTACATTGAAATAAATACTAACAATTACATTGAAATAAGCTATAATATGCGAATAAGCTCGGAGTCTCTCTACGAGATCGAATCAGAAATGAAGAGATACGTAGACGTACAAAAGTCACCGATATAGCATAGCGGATTAGCAAGTTGAAGTGGCAGTGGGCAGGGCACATAGCACGTAGAACTGATGGCCGATGGGGCCGAAAGGTTCTCGAGTGGAGACCACGTACCGGCAAGCGCAGCGTAGGAAGACCAGCCACGAGATGGACAGATGATCTCATACAAGTGGCGGGAAGACGCTGGATGCAAGCCGCTTCCAATCGGTCTTTTTGGAAATCCATGGAGGAGGCCTATGTCCAGCAGTGGACTTCTTATGGCTGAGATGATGATGATGATGATGACATTGAAATAAATAGGCACAGTTTTGTTGTTAAATCGGCATCGATGCATAAAATATCAAGATCTAGACATCTCACTCACGACGCTCTATCATTCATTTTTTTTTATTCGACAATAGGCTATAAATAGGAATATGTTCTGTGCCCTGGGTGATAATCGAACCCACAACCTACAGTTTAGAAGGCGGATATACTATCAATTGAGCTCAAGACCATTTAAAAATTAGTATTGCCATAGAGAAATTTTAAATATTGAAGTTCAAAAAGATGGCATGGGAAAACGTGTAGCTTAAAATCTGTGAGCAGTAGTTAGCGACTCGTCGCTCAATCATCTGCATAAATTTTTTTTTTAATTGCCCGTTCCCAGCAGTGGGACAGTTTGTACAAACAGGGCTGATAAAAAAAAAAAAAAAAAAAAAAATTGCAAAAAGGTGAATCTAACAACTACAGATCATATTTCTAATATATTCATACTGTGGCAATAACAAAACTCTATATTCTCCACTGAGATAAGCACGGGTAGAAAGAAACATCAACAAAATATTTTGAATACGATTTTCTCGTAGCCTCTCATAGATTTTCGCATTGGCCTTGACAGGAAGGTCAAAGAACGGAAGGGTTCACGGGCTTATATTGACACCAGTAACTTATGACCCTACAATTGCTAGCATACACATATCTCTATTGGATTTGGAAGATCAGGAGCTTGACAAGGGTTCCTAATAGGCGATTTAGGGCATGAAACGACAGAATTATGATTTGTTACCAAGTTTGCACAAGTCATGAGGATTGTCCCTAGTTTTCTTTTGTTTTTTGATATCTTTATGATTCCGGGGGATGATTAATGTCTCTAAGTCTTGGAATAAAAGCTGCCGATTCATACAGGCTACTACATCTTTTATAATCCAGTTTCATGTTTCTCTAGAATTATCGCAATTACTAGGATAAAGAAGTAGAATGAGTACCTCATGTCTACCCTTTTTAACCGACTTCTAATAAATAATAAATATTTAAAGGCAGTGGGAAGACAGTGGATGAGACTGGCACAAGACCGGAAAGAATGGCGCGCTAAAGAGGAGACCTATACTCAGCAGTGGGTGGACAATGGTTGATGATGATGATGATGATGATGAATAAATATTTGTGGACATTTTCACACAACACCATTTAGCCCAAACTAAGCAAAGCTTGTACTATGGAACTAGATGGCTGATAGAATACATATATATATATATATATATATTTTTGTAAATATATACATATGATACATAGAAACACCCAGACACAGAACAAACATCCATGCTCATCACACAAATGTTTGCCCTGGGTGGGGGTCGAACCCACGACCTTTCAGTTCAGTAGCTAGACGTAACACACTACCAACTGAGCCACAAGGCCAGTACAAAAGGAGGAGGTTCTCAATTCGTCGGAATCTTTTATTTTTTATGTATGCTCCCCGATTACTCGAAGACATCTGGACCTATTTCAAAATATTCCCATAGAAATTTTAACAAAATCGGTTCAGTATTTTGGTTTTTATAACAAAATAACTGGAAAAATGTGTCATCCAAGTAAACGAATTCTGTATTTTGAAGTCGGTTTTTTAGTTTTTTAAACGATTACTTGTTATTAATCCTATAATATTATCCAACATAGGTACGAGTATAATGTGAATATTTGTCTGTGTGTGCACCTATGTAACATGTGTGAGTGTGTTTTGTTTAATTGACTCAAATTATCAAAGGTATAGTTTCAGTGGTTATAATTAAGTTCTTTAGAATTTCAATTGAAATGAAATTATTGGCAAGTTATGTTTGTTATTGATGCTAATAAGAAATGTGTACAGGAAATTAAAGGGCTCCAGAGATTACAAGTTTGAACAGTTGCCAATAGTTTCATATTGGATAGTTATTAATGTGAAATATCGGTAGTAAGTATATAAATGGAATTACAATCTCAACTCTATTCTCTATGTTACTTGTCAAAGTGAAAGAGATAGTTAGAGATCACAACATTTTTAAACATATAAAATAAATATATTTTATATGTATAAGAATGTTGTGATCTGAAAATAAATATATTTTATATGTTTAGCGGGAATATTATAAAAGTGAGATTTGGTTTATTTAGACAGGATTATGAAACCATATATATCTATATATATATATATATCATATATATATCTTGCAACTCCTCAGCCAATGTAAAATATTAAAAGATACAACAAAACAAAAGATACAAAACACAACCAAAGACTGCGTCCATCGTGATCAATACTTGTCAAAGTACTGAACCAAAGTTCTTTAAACTTTTACGAGAATTGAAGTGCCCCATCATCGAAATTCGGCTTACAACATTTGACAACAGAAAAAAAAAATACAGACGAATAGAACATAGATATTCTTTTGAAATTGGTTAGAATTTTATTCAACGCAAACGATTTCCGATTGTCAGAATCAGGTTGGTAAATATAAAAGTGAAATAAATCCCTCAAGGCGGAGATTTTCGGCGCATATTTCAATAATCGAAATGACAAAGAGCTCTATTTTTCTGAGGGTGTCTCAGGGGACTGTGGAACCACTAGCGATGGTCATGGGAGGGAAAAAAGGATCACATTGTGATAAATATATGTATAAAATATTTAGCCTTTTAAGTATATACATGTATATAAATTCATTAATTTTGATGTTACAGAAAACTAAATATTGCAAACAATCGATGCATGACTGATTTTCCGAAAATTCAAATCGAAGATACCCAAAAATACCTATACATATCGTGAGTATATGCTATCATATCAGGTTTGTAAGGACACCCCGTATTGGAACTATTTTGAAACGTCCCTAACATCCTTGTAGGAGGAAGCCATTAACCAATATCTTCGAAACTAACCCTTCCTATTATGGGCAATTTTCCGGAAAGAGCCTTACCGTATACCTCTTATAGCATACCTAGTAATATTCACTTTTTATTAAGATCGTCGCTCCTCTCCTCTTTTATCTAGTTATAAAACAAAATGTCCCATTGGAATCGAACCCTTATATTCGTTTTAAGCGAGTATAAGAGTAGGAAATTCAAAAACCGCCAACGAAAAAAACGGCTGAAACGATTTTGATGAAATATCGCTAAGAGCACTCTTGACGAAACCCTTTTAAAACAAAAAAATACTAACTCAATATCGTTCCATTCGTTTGAGAGCTACGATGCCACAGACACAGATACACACGTAAAAAAATATTTTAAAATACAAAAACCAGTTTAAATTATAGAAAATAAAAATTTGTGGTAATAAGTAAGTACTCGTAATATTAGAAATAGTACCACAGAAGACTAATAATCTCTTATATCTCTATATCTCTGTTTAAATATATAAAAATCAATTGCTGTTCGTTTGTCTCGCTAAAACTCGAGAACGGCTGGGCCGATTTACCTAGCTAATTTTGGTTTTGAAATGTTTGTCGTAGTCCAGGGAAGGTTTAAACGTTGAGAAAATATGGAAAAATTGCGAGGAAGATAGTAAATTAATACCAATGCATTGCAATGCACCGGGACCTTAATAACAATTCATTAAGTAAAAGTTAATTTGTTCAGTTTTCATAAGCATTTTTATTTACGTCAAAATGTGTTTCTAGTGAGAACGGCATAGGTGCGGAATACTCTTCCAGTGACACTGTTTCCTATGAAATACAAACCAGTATATATGTACGTAAGTATCTCCTAGACAAATCACAAGTCAAGTAGTCAAGTACAAGTTTAGTCTCCTAGACTAGTCAAATGCAGGCAAAATAGTAAAAAAAAAGTAGAAAAGTAAAGAAGTGAAGTTATCTAATTTTCATTTTAATCAACATGAGCATTGAGTACTTATCACAGAATTTCTGTTGTCTAAAAAGGTTTATTAGATACAAAATTATTATTACTATCGATTACATCCTTTAAAAACCGGACAAGTGCGAGTCAGACTCGCCCACCAAGGTTTCCGTACGAACTAGTAGGTAAAAGGGGGAAATTATATATATTTTTTTAAATTTTCCATCATAAACCGAAAAATATACATCCTTAAAATATTTAAACTGTTTTAGCTTGTGCTAATAAAGCCCTTTCATATGATACCCTACATGATACGGTTAAAGCGCTTTAAATATCCTTTCTTGCATAAAGAACCTATTTTCTGTGATTAAATTAAAAATGTACAATTTTCGGATTTTTTTCTATATGTGTACTATATGAAAATGCTTCTTGCCAAATTTCACAGTTATAGGTCAACGGAAAGTACCCCATTGGTTTTGATTCCCTTGCGAGTGTCGTAATATGCGTTTTTTGCGACATATTCGGCTGTTTTTTTTTAATGAAAACTGAGAAGTTTGATTTTTCTCTTTGCAGTAAGATACGGATCTGCGTACATGGTTTTAATTTCAACTCGACACCTTCACTCGTTCCCGAGATACAGGTCTTGACACCCGGACGGACGGACGGACAGACGGACAACAAAGTGATCTTATAAGGGTTTTTTCCTTTTTTTTCTTTTCAGGTGGCGGAACCCTAAAAATCATCTTTTATTTGAGCCACAGAGACAAACGATCTTTATTCAAAGATTTTCCTTACTTCAGTTCGAGAACACTCCCACTCCCAAACGTTGCAGGCACGAATGAGCATCAGAAATTAATCATTCATTACACATAAACGACTAAAATGACCGCCTCATTTGCAATAATCGTAAAAGTTTAGTAAAATTACCATTCGGTCCGAAACGGCTCCAGCTAACTTTTCCCTTTATAGTTTAGGGTTTTAGGATAATGAAGGCCCAAATGTGAGATCGAACGACATTTGTGAACCAAACTCGAATGGGCTCGGGCTGAATTTCCACTTGTAATGTGTTGAGCGCACTTCCCACTCGGATTTTGTTTTGTATAATTTCAAGGGGCGTCTTTATGGGATCTCAGTTTTCAAAGAAACTTGAGTTGCGAGCTGAGCGGAATAAAGTACCTGATAATGTTATTTCAAGAACTGAAAGTAAATGCGAAAGAAGGAATAAGGTAAATTTTGAGTTTGATAGAATGATATGAACAGTTTGTAAAAATCTATAATAATAAGTATTAGAATTTATGTAGTTTTTGCTAATAAGCAGAATTTTATTTAAAATAAGAAATAAAAAAACAATACTAAACAATTACTATTTACGTTCTTAATGCGTACTGCACAGGAATAGATTTTTTATCGCCTTCTCTGCTCCCTGATAACTATAAGAAAGAAGAAAGAACAACACTACAATCTTGGATTTTTTAAGGATAGAATGAGTCTTCTATATCAACGAGCTTCATCCACACTTAACATTGTAGAACATGTGAGTCAATCACTCGAGTACTATGTACAAAATACTTAGGTATAATGATTGACCATAACTTGACCTTTAAAACACATATAACCTATATCTCAAAGAAAGTACGCCAATTAATTTATATAATGAAAATCCTAAGAAGATCTACGAATAACGACGTTAAAATGTTAGTGTATAAAACTTTATTTCAATCCATTTTACAATATTGTGTGGGAGTCTGGGGCGGTGCAGCCAAAACGCACATGGAAGAAGCAGAAAGAGCTCAAAGAGCAGTTCTGAAGGTTATGATGGGGAAAGCACGTCGATACCCTACAGACAAACTTTATAAGGAAGCGTCAGTGTTGACAGTACGTCAGCTATTTATTGTCCGCGATGTTGTAAAATGTCACCACCTGTCAGCTAAACAAATATCCACCAGACGAAATCGCTCATGGAACCTGCCACTTCCTAGGATAAACACTGTTTTTGCTTCCCGATTACCTCCATATGTGCAGATATTCACCTACAACTCTGTAAAAATTTGGAAATGGCGAGTAGCTGCTTAAGAGAAGCTAAACTTGAAGCCCAAGGATGGTTGTTATCCCTGTCGTATATACAAACTGAAAAACTTGTCAGATATTGTGAAATGAGGTTCAGAGATGTTTTCTCAGTTCCTGATAAACAAGTAGAGCATCCTAAACAAACCAACGCACCACACAACACACACACAAACACATACACACACACACACACAAACACACACACAAACAAACACACACATTACATATCACCTCCATACTACATATAATTGCTCAAATACTAATAATTTTAATTAACGATTAATATTAACACGAATAAATTTAGTAAATAATTTAATTTAATTTTTTGTGAATTAATTATAAAAAATTGTGATTAATAATGGATTCTTAACATATACACTTTGGAACTAAGCTTATGTAGCACCTTTGGATAATTTGCGGAAATACTTATCATGTTTTATGGAACTTCAGTCAATTTTTATTATATTATTTTTATAAAACCTAGGGAAGGTGTGTTCAAACTCTCAGCGCTTCAACTTTGTACCAAACGGGAAAAAGGGCGCCCAAGATACAGGCTTAGCCTAGTTTGGGGCCCATTGTAGTTGCCTATAGTATTAAGCTGATAAATTGTTATACGATCCCGTAAATTTATCTGTACTTAAGATTAATTTGGAAATAAATTATATTATTAAAATTAAATTATATTATTACATAGCAAAGAATTAGATACCTATATGTAGGTAAGTAGAGATATCTCATTCTCTGTAAGTCCTCCATGTTTCCAAGACTTTATCGCTCATTCTGTCTTTTGGAACTATGAAAGAGCTATATTTTTTTACTTTGTGGAGGGCATGCATTTTTAGATTGAAATATTTGTACCTATAATATAACATAAATACGCTTAAAAATATTACAATTTTTCGGCAACGTCTAGCAAATCTGATTTACATAGTGCGTCAACTATTATGACAACACTTTAAATTAAAGGTATTACAGTGACATAAAAATAGAAAAACGTGAAAATAAACTCCAGAGCAACTGTTACGTCAGACATTTTAGGTTACATAGATGGCATAGAGACAAAATACATATTAATCATGCTAGAAAACATTACCTTTCTTGGCAGTTAGGTAACAAAGGTTCATGGCACCTTAGATAATATCGAATAGATTCAGTACATACTAATTTTGTTATTGATGGCAAAGCCCTCGTTTCGTCATTTTCAGAAGTTGACAAATGTCTCTCTCGGGTACCAAAAGTAATAACTTTATCCAATTTTCATGACGTATTCGGGTTGAAATATTTTTATTTATAATATTTTATTTTATTTTTATTTTTATTGGAAAACTAACAGCTACTTAATGTATTAATTAAATTAATGGGAACACATTAGCCATAAAGTATTCGCTTATAGGTACAGCAATTCCAAAATTCAAGTGCCCATTTCAACATTTTGTGTAAATACAGAATGACACAAATTACATTATATTTTTTCTTATTCTTCTTGGCTAGCTTTAATGTATTTATGCAATCGTAATTATTTTTTATAGTATCAATTCAATTCATTTATTTCAATTAGGTACATACATTTTGGTACACTTTTGAACGTCATATTAATATATATAATAGTAAATATAAATTTACTTGTGTATTGTACTATAGTGCATTGCTATATCATTTTTTTGTTCATTTATCAATTCATAAAAATAAAAATCCAACGATAAAACAGTCAAAAAGTCTTTTGAAATTATGTTTTTAAAAGTATCTTGCTTCATTGTATACAGAGTACAGACCAACATAGGTACTTAGAATATTTACATAGATAAACTCGTTATTGTTTACACCACTATACTAAAACACTAATTAACAAGAGAGAGCTTACACGCTAGCGAAAACAACAGGCGGCCTTATCGCTAAATCTCTTCCAGGCAACCTTGGCGTTAGCGTTACGATTGCTAGATGTTCGAGCCATGAAAGAGTTCCTACGGTAGTTGGTATCATGGCGCGAGGTGAATATCTGCAAGTAGTTTCTACGCGGCTATAAGTAACAAATAATATTTGTATTTTAATAATTTTCAACAGTTTAAGTTAACAAATCTTAATTTCAAAAGATTTCAGATTAATTCTATAAATTAACCTAATTACCAATAAATATTATAATACTACTATTTTTAGGGTTCCGTACCTCAATAGGAAAAAACGGAACCCTTATAGGATCACTTTGTTGTCCATCTGTCCGTCCGTCGGGTGTCAAGACCTTTATCTCGGGAACGCGTAAAGGTATCGAGTCGAAATAAAAACCATATACGCAGATCCATAGTATCTTGCTGCAGAAAGAAAAATAAAGTTAAAAAATATTATTATGTTTGTCTTAATATATAATTTTTTTATTTAGTAAAAATATAACTATTTATATATGAAAACCAGGGCGTCGACTAAGCTATACAGAAAAAAAAAACTCCCGACAAAATGACACGTGTTGAAGTTGAATACCGTTTTACTTTTGACCCAACCATCTATTGAG
The DNA here is from genome assembly GCA_947563715.1 of Lycia hirtaria. NCBI lineage: Eukaryota > Metazoa > Arthropoda > Insecta > Lepidoptera > Geometridae > Lycia > Lycia hirtaria. Next base: position 12,273,184 of record OX387385.1, read on the forward strand.
ACCTTCTTGGGATGTTTGTTGGTCGAGGCTCATCTCTAGAAGGCCGTTCACCGATACGACTATAAGACAGTAATCATCGAGTCAATATCCCATATTACGATTACATCGTACACCAAGACAAAGTGCTTGCTGATCTTGTCAGTCTCGGCTTTTAGATTCTCATCATCCGATTCTCGTCGTCTAATATAACATATTACTAGCTGCACCTCGCGGTTTTACCCGCATGGTGATGTAACACGGTGATGACGATAATGATGAAACTATGGGTATTCAGGTTCTAAATCTAAAATAATATGTAAAGCAAAGCTTTTACGATGGAAACTAGATGGTTGTTCAACTACATATACTTTATTTTTGTAAATACATACGTATGAAACATCCAGACATAGAACAAGCATCCATGCTCATCACACAAATATTTGTCCTGGGTGGGGATCGAACCCACGACCTACGGCTTAGCAGACAGACATACTACCAAGCTCTATGTATATAATAGGCCTATAATAAGCCAATAATATCTCTATACCACATTTTGTAACGAGAGGTCTAGCCATTTGGTCGTGAAAAAGTAACGTACAGAAAGAGAGATAGACAGAGTTACTTTTGCTTTTATATACCTAATATTAGTATGGATAAGATAAAAAAATTGGTAGGTATTTTAATAAAAATAAATTTAATATAGTCCATGTTTATACTTAATTATTATGTCGGTAAAAAATGTGAAAACATTATTATTAGAAGTATGCAAAAGGGTGTTGGTAACGAACTCCCCTTAATTACAAACATATACAAACGATGAGTATTGTGGGAAACATCTGTAAGCTCGCGCTTTAAGGGCACCTTAAATTTAATTAGAAGTCTTGGGCGTAATAAGGAGAGGGGTATTTAGTTTTAAGGTCCAGATCGTTCGAAGACTTGTATTCGGGACTGTTTATTTCTTCTATTGATATTCTCATTCAACTTTCATTCAAACTTATACATCACTACCACATTAAAAAAATTGGAAGACTAAATTATGTAAGAGAAAAAAAAAACAAATATAAATTTTATAGGAAAAATACACATAATTAGGAGTTAGCACAACTCTGAATTCTAAAAGTCTGAAAAAATAATCTAAATACGTCAATATCAAGAATTTGTTTCGAAAATACCTTTACACTGCCATGTTTGGAACTCAATCTCGTTTTGTTTGGAACTAAATGTTTTATTTTTGACCTCTTTGATTTTTGGAACTTAAAATGTACCAATTAAGCCTGCATTAATGTTAATAAAGAAAAATGCAACCTTACAAGTGAATTTTAAGCCACTTATCCTCAATCAATTGGCCGAATTTTGTATACACATTTCTTTAAATGAAAATCCATGCCTAGTAAAAACATCATTGTAAATCTAATTTGACGGAATCCCAAAGATGGCGGACCAAATTTTAAATTCCATCCTACTTATATGGATATCCAACGGAAAAAGTTTGAAGAAGAAGAAGAATTTGAATGGCTTATTTTTAAAGGATTTTCTTACTAATTATTAATAATTTATTTGATTTTAAATATATTGATATGCAATATTAGCACCCATTCGTACCTGAGTACGTCCCAGCCCCCGAGAATTCCGCAGCCGTGCGCGAATTAACTTTTCGAATCCCCCGTTCTCGGGGTGAGCGTGAACGCGATGCCGTTATCTGTATAAACGCATGATTACGTAAATTTGTTCTCGAGGAACGGGTTGTATAAGTTTATTGGTTTTAACAACTTCATTTAGCAAAAATGTTCTGTTTGGAAATCGTTTTCAAATGGCTTCCATTTGCTGGCGTTGAAGCCACAAAACAGAAAATTCGACAGAAAGTAACACGAAAGTAATGAAAGGTAGCCTTATCGTTAAAAGCGGTATTTTCTAACTACATTACGATAAATAAAAAAAAATAACATTCACTTTCCGAGATAATTGTTTAAATGTAATATGAATATTCACGTTTAAGTGAATATTTAAAAAAATAACTAATACTTAATGAATAAGTAAATAATTGATTATACATGTATACGACATGTATACCGTTACTAAACACAATGCTCAAAATCTCCGCACAAAATAATTATGTAAGCATTATGATAGGTCAGTGTATGCACCGCTTAGCTCTGTTTCGCTAAGCTCCACATCCATGCAAACGCAGCCTACGGTTAAATAAAAAGATCTAAAATTATTTGAATATGACAAAGAAAGGTGAAAAAACCACCAACCACCAGTAACTCGCTATGAGAGAAGAGAGTACTAGTTATGAGAGAAAAGGAGGGTAAAATATGTGATATATTGAGACATGATCTGGGGTAAGTACTAAAATAAACCAATGAGATTTATGATTTACAATTTTTAAGCCGTGCTTCTTTTAGAAATACAACATGGTGACATTTACCCGCCGTTGGTGTTGATGGATGTAATATTTTTAATTCAGACTCTCGAAATCGCAATTCGATACGTTGGCGGGGTAAAAAGTTAATCGACTTTTTTGCGCTACCCGGTCTCAGTCAAATACGTCACCCTTCGCAGATTAAATAAATATTTTGGCAAAAACTATACATCTGTGCTTGCCTATTCTTACAAGATTCCATTACAAAATGCACATGAACATATTGGAAAGCGATAAATAAAGAATAAGAGCCATAAGAAGGAGGAAACATGGGAAGACCGCGGATGCGTTACCATCACTGCGTGATGCTCAGATGAAATCGCGGCGAATGAGCCGAGGGGACCGGTTTCAATCAGACCATCTCTCCATCCTGTACTTGTTTATTATTAAAAGATCCGGAAAACCTCGTCGCATTTAGCAGGAAGACTCAGCTGGGGCTCAGTGTCACGTACATACCATAAAAAGTTGCGCAGTAGGTGTTTAGAATTTCAAGCGGCCTCACAGCGACTTTCTGAAATCTGTACAGGGCTCCAGGGGCGTTCCGAGTTCTGAGCGCAGTTTCTTGACCTATTTTAGTCGCGATACCTACTCTTATATTGTTAAAACTCTTGTGAGTATAGTATAGTATATAGTATATTCTAGAATATTTATTTTATTTTGTAAGTTTCATGGAAACACTGTTAAGCCGTAAATTTTATTGATTTGAAAGTAGGGACTTAAAGGTTGCCTGGAAGAGATCGCTGTAAGCGATAAGGCCGCCAATTGAAAACCTTAGCCTTAAGTATTTGGTGAAGCGCATCAAATGTTTTATTGCGACTCACATATTATTATATCATTTATTCTAATTTTAAATTTCCCACGTCTGTGTCGGTGAAGTAACGCACCTGTCAAACTAGCATTTGTTTTGCTGAAGTACTTCAGTAATGTATGAGATGGCGCTACGCATCCTCAGCGATGGTATGAAGAACGTTCGCTATTCGCTCGCATGTGTGACGTGCTAAGAACTTCGACGCGAGACCTCTTCTCGCAAGCACTCTTGTGTCTTCAATTTTCAATGGCGGATTACCTTTGAGGTGCTTAATTTTTTATATACCGCTTACATTTGGAACTCTGGACTTTTAAATCATACAAACTTTCCTTTATATTATTGGTGAAGTTTTGTGTTTGGTGTGAGGAGAACTTTTGTGGATCTGTGCCGGCCGGTACGAGAAGACGAGACTATTGGAGTCTGCCACTCTAGACGAGGAACTGAAGCTGGCATTTGCAGGTTAGTGCAGGTGTTTTTTCTCCTTCACCGACTTCTTCTTTTTCTCTGTTATATTATTTATTAACAGAAAACACATCTGTGAGCAATCACACCCTTGGAAGGGCTATTTACACGCCCCTCCAGTATTTAATGTTATCTGTCTGAAATTTTTGTTATTATGTGGTTTTTAATAAAGAGTTATCTACTTATCTATCTATCTTAAAGCATCAATCATTTTTGAAGCCTCTTTTATTGGGAACTAGGTAAGTACTTAGATATTAAACCTGAAACCTGAAACATATTGGAAAATGGAGATGTGTTTTATTTCTTTTATCACATAAAATTATTTTTATACCTACAAAAAATTACATAAACCTACGTATAAATATCTAGTACGCGTACAGGGATATTTTAAATGCCAAAATGCCGCTAAATGTGGAATGCGCTTCCTGAATGGGTCTTTCCGAATAGATATAATCTAAGTGTCTTCAAATCGCGAGTGAATAGGTTTCTTCTAGGCAAGCGCGCTCCATCGTAGACCGTAACTGTCGCTTAACACCAGGTGAGTTGACGGTCAAGCGCAAGCCTATCGACGAATAAAATAAAATAAAATTAAACATTTGAATTTAGATAACTATCATATTTTAATGACAATTATTACGTGAAAACTATATTTCAACTTGATAAACAATTTTTTGATTAAGTGTTTCGTTTTTTGTGCTGTAAAAGCTTGCTATTTGCCGAATTTAATGACAGTGGTCAGGGGGCAATCTGTAACTATGCAACTTTTATTTTTATTTTTTTATAGAAGATAGATCTACGATTGACCACCAACTCGCCTGATGTTAAGCGACGGTGTGGCCAAGGATAACTAACAGATAACATAGAGCTTAGGCCATTAATCACAAGGACTTAAAATTTACAGGGTACAGGTTCCTTATGAAGTGTACGTATATCTCCTACGCAAGTAAGAGCACGAGATGTTGTTCAAACCATTTAAGTTCATAATTATTATCGTGTGTCGAAGGCAGAAGAAATAGCCGTATTTTTCTATATTGTGTTGACTTTGAAGCTTAATTTCACCTCTCAAATGAATCATAAACCTGTGAGTATTTGATATTTTACTTGAACTTGATATTTCCACATATTTCTGAGAAACAGCCTTGATATAAAAATACGATAATTTAGTGATCCCTGGTTTCTTTTATTTCCGTTCAAGGTAAGAAATTATAACAAAGATAGGTATCTACACCTTTACAATTTTCCTGAAGATATCAGCTTGAAATAAAATTGAGAAATATAATATTTCTTTGAAAAAAAGAATATTTACTTATATATACCCCAAGACACAGAATTCGCCCTATTACATACCCCAAGATATAGACTTTTATAGATACCCCAAGTGTATGTACCTAGCGTGTCAACAAGTACGATAAAAAATCGCAGTTGACGACCAAGATTTATTTAATTTCAGGTGATATAAGCTTCCGATTCGATATTTTGTCAACTAGTTACTAACGTACAAGCGCGCGGATGCATTGGGTTGAATAGATTTCGCGCAGATGGAACATTCCATCACAAAATCGTTTGTTGACAGTCTGTACCAAAAATGTGGCACGCAAGGTTTTCATATAAATAAAGTCGCATGCTCCATCTAGGTACTATGTCTGTGTTCTAAGCACATAATCTAACTTGAATATACTGTCAACTAAGCAATATACTGTCAACATTTAAGCCAGATCCTCTTTCTTACCGAGTTTCCCATGTTGCATTAATAGATCTCCGTTGACAAGTCCATGCTACCCTTTATAACGAGCTAACAATACACCACAGGGATCATGAACTTCGGGACTCCGTCACAAAACTTATGTCTTCGTAAATTAACTGTACACGTACATAACTTACCGAGTTGTTAATTCAAGAGCTTTGAATAATTAGGAAGCTTTAACCTTTGGCCCCGGCAGCGTTTACGTATGAAGTTCAGTTGGGACCGAATGTAATGAAGTTACGATTTCACTTGGGTACGTTTGACCATTCGATGTTTAAAGTTGGTAACTGGAATGTAATCTAATAAGGTGGACGGCCAGATTGGGTTATTCCCAGTAGCAACCATCATTGATGCAGGGTCGTTTCTAGTTGGAAGTGGCGACTATGTTCGTGATTAATCAACTCTGGGAAGTTTACTTCTAAATATAAAAGAGCTGAGTGTTGTTTTATCAAACATGTGAGTCGTAAATTCAAATTGATTTATTTGTTAAGACATAGCTACAATAAATAGGTCTTAAATAATAATATATTTAGTAAGTATCTCTATATCTAACCCCTTTGAGGCGTGCAAATTTACTAATATGTAGAACATTTAATATTCGTTATAGACACTTAAATAATTATATCTTATTATATTATCTTATCTTATTGGCACAATCCTAAATTCAGTAGCTGATGTTCGGGTTGCTTGCCAGGCGGAAGCTTTAACGGCCTGGAGTGCCTCGTGCTCGGGTGTTAGTGCTCCTACCGAATAAAATGTGCAAACTTTGTGGGACCTTCCTATTATAAAAATAACCCACAAAGCCCTACTAGACGACGCTATAGATGAGACGGAACGAGCGCGTCTTTTGGCCGTGTCAGAGGCAGAGTCGAGCCATTGGCTCCGTGCTCTCCCCTCTGACAATTTAGCCACTGTCCTCGACCCCAGCTATCTACGCGTAGCTGTAGGTTTACGTGTAGGTGCAAAGCTGTGCGAGTCTCATATTTGTCAGTGCGGACGAGCCGTGGACCGTTTTGGACATCACAGACTTTCATGTGTTAAGAGTGCCGGCAGACTTTTTCGTCATTGGGCTATTAATGATTTAGTTAGGCGAGCACTCTCCACAGCTTCCGTGCCGTCGACATTGGAGCCGAGTGGAATGTCGAGAGACGATGGGATGGGTCCAGATGGTGCCACCTTGGTCCCGTGGTGTCTCGGCCGGACTTTGGTGTGGGACGCCACCTGCGTAGATACTTTGGCACCATCACACGTAGGCAATTCCGCCCGCAATGTCGGCGCTGCGGCAGAAGAAGCGCAACTATTGAAACACCGGAAATATTCAAATATTTCTTCTCACCATGTGTTTGTTGCGCTGGCTGTGGAAACGCTGGGTCCGTGGTCGTCCGACACAAAAATGTTTTATAAAGATTTGGCAAAACGGCTTGTTCTCACCTCGGGGGATCCCAGAGCTGGCGCGTATTTTGCTCAAAGGCTAATTTTAGCCATACAACAAGGAAACGCTGCCAGTGTTCTGGGAACCCTACCGCACGGTGGAATATTGGACGGCGTATTTGTTTTATGAGAAGTTTTTATTTTATTTCTGTATATTTATATTTTAAAATTGTTTGTTTATGTAGTCTTGATGTGTAGATAGTAATGTATAGTTTATGTAAGTACTTAGGCTCTAGATAATTATATATACTTTATTATTAATATCGATCAACGTTAAAATTATAAATGTCAAGTTAGTAAGGTCCATGTTGCTGTCTCTCATTTAGAGCAGTGCGATATAAAAAATACTTGCTCTTGTTGAGGTTGCAATACATAATGGCAAAGTGCTCAGAGTTCACCACTTCATTTGAAATAATATGCGCTTCTGAATTTCACTATAGGAAAGTACCTCATGAACTTAAATTTTTGGCCCCTTTCACTGCTTGAAATTTGCAGTGAATGGAGCCAAAAATTTAAATACTTACCTGACCAGGAGAAAATAACCATCCCCTGGTAGATTAGACAATTGGCTTTCTAAGTTCGTGAGCGCCAGTAGAATAGAAAATGAAATATGTTATGACAAAACCTAACAGAATGTCACGTGACAAACTCAAAGAGTTTTGAAATATAGAAACGCTTCGAAATTTTGGCCACTTGCTTCGAAACTTTTGCTACGTGTCTAGGCTCGTTGTCTAAAATCCAACGCCACTCACTCGCCTTTTCACGCGTACGCAGTGTGAGAGAGGCGAGCGAGTGGCGGGGTGAGATTTAGAATTCCTTAGACACTTAACTCGTGAATCTATATTGCGTTAGTGTATGTGTCTCTACTCACATGCACACATCCACAATATAAACATAATCAAAAGCCGTCTCAATCATGACTTACTACAACTACAAAACATTTAAATCATTTTACTTTACTAATTGTTTCAATTAGTTTTCAACCCATTTTGTAATAATATTTAAATATCGCAGTGGAACCAGAGTTTTCGTAATTTAATTTGACAGCTGAAACGCAACAAAATGCTTGTTTGAAATTAACTACCCCATAATATTATTGTTGCCAAAAAATCATCCAATGTTAAAATTTCGGACCGTGAACGTAACTCGATTTAACCCTAAAAATACAACACTTAACCAAGCTTATAATTACACATACATTCAAACTTAACAATTTTATTTAAATCTTGTATTTTTAACGTCAAAAATAACACGAGACACTCGAATACAACGATCTAATCTGACATAAGAAGGGGACATGGAGAAAATACAACAAGGAGATGGCATAAGCAAAGAGTTATACATTTTCAAATGGGCTGTAACATAGTTAATAAATCGTTTTTATTATTTAGCAAATCTGTCTCAATTTGTGTGTAAATACTTTAATTGCACGTGCCTACAATGCTAGCTACATTTAGGTAGTTGTTCTATGTCCAAATTTTCTGAAGTATAAAAATTATTTCTTTTGTCCACAATGTTCTCTCTGAAATGACAAAGATAAATACAAGTCAGTTTTAAAAATACAAGTCTGTTTTATTTTGTTCAAATTGAATATTGGGTCGAGTTTTTTTTTCAGATGAAGACTTACGACGTAGTCCTTAAAGAAAATTACAGTGATTGGTTAGATGTATTGTTATATTGGGATAGTTGGTGAAACATTTGTATGTACTATAAAATTAAATAGAGGGTAACAAATCTTGGCCGTTATGATAAAATTTGTTCGACTTTTGTAACTTGTCTTTGGACTAATGCTCTCACACAGTAAGTAGATAAGATGCAATACTTTGGTATCTGTGGAAGCTATACAGATTTATTTGTTATTGTTGTTCATCATTGTTGAGGACGCCGAGCCCTGAGCTACGGGAGGACGACCGCGGGACGCGGAACGAGGCACGGAGGGGGTGCGGCGCGCGGCGCCGTGATTGGAGGACGCGATCGACGCGTACCCTCGCACATGTGCGCTAGTCGCGGTAGAATAAGTTAGTTTAAATAAGCGTCCATTGAATTTGTACAGTCAGTCTGTTTTGTAACTTCGCACTGTAGACATCGACTTGGAATAAAACTACGAACGAAAAGAGAAGAACATTTTATTTATACAGTCCACTGCACAGGATTCATCGGATCGAGTCCTGAACATTTGGTCCTTCGAGCGCCGGATCGAACGTGGAGCAGCGAGCATTTGTTCCGTCGAACGCCGCATAGAACGTGAATCAGCGAGGATCGGACTCCGCACGTGTTATTTTCTTCGAGTGCCGATCGTACTTAGAAAATAATGGTGTTAACAAGGAGTCAAGCTGACGTCACTGAGCAAGCCGAACTACAGAGAATCGAAGGGGAACGAACAAGACTCAGCAGGGTTCCTCCGGCATCACCCTCGATGCCGGTGGGAGAGGAAGCTGCTGCCAGACCGGAAGCAGCACCTGCCCTCGTCAACCAACGTACGAACATGGAACGTGAACGAGCAGCCTCGCCACAGCACTCGCAAAGAACGACGAACTCTACTTTGCAACTGCGACTGGCAGAACTGGAGGCAGCCGAGAAGCTTGCAGCAATCAAGCGAAAAGAACTGGAAATGGAAGCGGATCTCGTGAAGAAACGCCTGGCCGCGCAGATCGCAACCATCGAGGAAGCGGGCAGCGTACGGGACGAGCCGTTACATTCGAACAGAGTTGAACATCGTCAGCGCGTCGATGACTGGCTGCAGGGTGCCGCCGCTGCTGAACGGGGGGAGCGCGATGACTCATTGCGCCCACATGAAACGGAGGAACGCCGTCGGTTACGCTTCGATACCGACCGCAGAGACCGATCGTTGACACCGACACCGGGCCGGTCTCGCAGCTACGGATCCCAGATAGCTGAAGCATTGGACCGGATGGCCAGACCGCAGCGACGATATAATTGTGATTTACCTCAGTTCAGTGGTGCGGTATGTGAATGGCTACCGTTTAAAGCAGCATATCGTGAATCGACTGAGATGTTTAAAATACCACATGCAGAAAACGTGATGCGCTTGAGATCGGCGCTGGTCGGGGAGGCGCGGGAAGCCGTGTCCGCTCATCTATACGCGGATACCAACCCCGACACGATAATGGCCACGTTAGAACAAAGTTTCGGGTCACCAGAAGTATTAGTGGACAAGATAATCGAGGACTTACGAAAAATACCACGTTTGGGTGTGTCGGCCAAAGAACTGAACAGTTTAGCAGTGAAAGTGCAAAACGCGGTGTGTGTGTTGCAAGGACTTGATCGGCGTGGTTATATTTACAACCCGCAACTCACACGAGAGATAATGCTGAAGCTTACTCCGACAATCAAAAGCAAGTGGTACGACTACGCATATGCGAACAGTGACAGCAAGGACCCAGATTTTGTGACGTTGTCGCGATTTTTGATGCGTGAGGCCAACGTCGCGTTACGGTACGCATATGAAACCCCAGCATCGTATTCTACGACCGCAAGAACCGAAGTAAAACCGAACGTGAATACGAACATAAGAAGAAAAGCGAGCGTCTACAGCACTGATAAGGATACCGAGTGCGAACAGATCGACCGATGCTCGCGATGCAGCAAGCCACACGAACTGTCATTGTGTGCGGATTTTCAAGCGATGAAAATCGATGACCGGTGGAATCACGTAAAAGAAAAGGGACTCTGTTTCAAGTGCATACACAAAAAACACCATCGAGCGCAGTGTAGAGAAAAGCCGTGCGGAGTGAACAAGTGCCGCCGCCCTCACCATGCCCTGCTGCATCAAGATGACAAGACCATGTCGGCGACTACAGAACCAGCCGCGCGAACCGCGGAATCAAGCAGAACAAGCCATGAGGGTGACGTGTTATCAGTAACAACCACCTCCAATGTTACTGATAAACGCGGCGGAATACTACTGAAAGTGTGTCCTATCGTGGTGTCCGGTCCCAAAGGAGAGACGCGATCATACGCTCTGTTGGATGAAGGCGCGACTATAACCCTTATCGATAGTGAATTGGCAAAGAAAGTCGGCGCCGACGGACCCAGTCAACCCCTGCGTATGACCGGCGTGAATATGTCTCAGAACGAAGCTACGAGCAAGCTTGTGACTATTCGGTTACGTGGTGCGAGCGAGACGGCATCATACACCGTTAAAGCGCGCACAGTCAACGAATTAAGACTGCGAGAACAGACTGTACCGAACGCGCTACTACAATACCAACATCTGCGAGATCTCGAAGAGCAAGTGTGCTACGAACGAACACGCCCGCTTATACTCATCGGAAGTGACTACTGGGAGCTCATTGTTTCACGAGAGTTGCGCATTGGCGGCGCAAACCAGCCTGCAGCATCCCGAACGGAGTTGGGCTGGGTGATACATGGAACCGTCCCACGCAGTCTCATCTACAGCCACGAGAGCGTCTTGCACATATACACGCCCGATCGACGTATATGCGAGAGCGAGACGCACGATATGCGCCTACAAGAACTAGTAGAGCAGCATTTCAAGATCGAATCCTTGGGTGTCGCTCTCAAACCCCGAGTTAGCGACGCGGACGAACGAGCGGTGAAGACATTTAACGAGACAGTGAAGAAAGTCGACGGCGCGTATGAAGTGGGGCTACTATGGAAACAGCCGAACGTGACTATGCCACCGAGTTACGCCGCCGCCTTAAATCGTCTAAAAGGCATCGAAAAGAAGATGGACGCTGACACCGGTTTTGCAAAGGACTACGCCGTTCAGATCGGTAACCTGCTGAGCAAAGGATACGCCGTGCCGTGCGACGGGACCGAAGCACAAAGTCCCATCTGCTGGTATCTGCCACACTTTGCGGTTACCAACCCGAACAAACCGGGGAAGCGGCGCCTAGTATTTGACGCGGCGCATCGAAACAGTGGAGTGAGCCTTAATGATCGATTACTAGAAGGCCCTGATTTACTGCTGCCGCTGCCGGGAGTCATCTTCCGCTTCCGAGAGAGAGAAGTCGCTGTCACCGCCGATATTGAAGAAATGTTTTTGAGGGTGAAGATCCGTCCGGAAGACCAGCCTGCCCAGCAGTTTCTATGGAGAGGAAGCGACCGAACGAGCCCGCCGCGCGCCTACAAGATGACCAGTATGATCTTCGGCGCGGCCAGCTCACCCTTCCTCGCCCATAGCGTGCGCAATCACAACGCGCACGCGCACGCTCAGACACACCCGAGAGCGCTAGTGGCGATAACCAATAGTCACTACATGGACGACCTGGTCGACAGTTACGACGATGAAGAAGAAGCGCGGCGCACTATCAAAGAGCTACGAGAAGTGCACGCTAACGCCGGCTTCACATTACGAGGCTGGAGTTCAAACAAACCAGGGGCATTGACCGACGTGCCCGATGATCTACGAGCGAACGAGCCTACGCGACTGGGGGGAGTCGCTAGCAACAAAATACTCGGATTATTTTGGAACGCGAGGAACGATGAGTTGGGATTCAACACTGCCATGCATCGAGTGCCAGACGACGTGCGCGCGCAGAACCGCGCGCCCACAAAGCGCGAAGCACTGAGCGCAGTAATGTCCCTTTATGATCCGCTCGGGTTGGTCAGTAACTAAACCATCCGCGGAAAGATTATACTTCAAGACTTATGGAGAACGAACACAGGATGGGACGAATCAATCCCGCAGGAGAACGCCGATCGATTTGCTGTTTGGATAAGTCAGTTACAAGAAATAACGAGCCTACGACTACAACGGAGCTACGGTCTAGGACGAAGCACACCTTCCGACCATCACGAAAACGTAGAACTACATGTGATGTGTGACGCGAGCGAACAGGCCTTCGCTACGATAGCCTACTGGCGGATTATACGTCGTGATGACAAGATCGACGTATCACTTGTCGCAGCTAAAGCGAAAGTGGCGCCACGACGCACTCAGAGTATACCTCGACTCGAGTTGCAAGCGGCCGTTATCGGAGCGAGACTGGCGGACACAATCAAGCGAGAACATCGGATTAAGATAGCACGAGTCGTATACTGGACCGATTCGTCGACCGTGCTACAATGGATATACAACGACCAACGACGGTATACACCATTCGTCGCTCACCGACTCGGAGAGATCTCTGAACTGACCGACAAGAACGAGTGGAGATGGCTGCCGACGGAGCATAACGTCGCTGACGACGCGACCCGGCTGAGTGACACGTCAATCTCCGCCGACGACCGATGGTTCCGAGGGCCATCATTTCTACATGAAACAGAGGACAAGTGGCCGTCTCGGATAACCGACGAAGAAGAAGACAAGGAGGTCCTATTTACGACCGAACAGGAAGCATCTTTGTCAGAGTGTCTACCGAAGCCGACGAGATTCTCAAAGTACGAGAAGTTAGTACGCGCGACCGCATGCGTGCTAACATTTATTGATAAATGCCGTCGACGAGCAGCACGCGTCGAGTTAGAACATATCGAGCGCGCCGAACGATTGTTGCTGCGGCACGCGCAAGAAGAGAGCTTCAGTGCCGAGTTCCACAGTTTGAGAAACGCTCGCCCGCTATCAAAGTCGAATCGTTTATACAAACTGGACCCGGTGATCGAGGATGGAGCATTGCGCGTGAGAGGTCGCATTGGAGCATCGAGCGCGCCCGCTGATCTAAAGCGCCCAATAATATTGCACGGGCGGCATCACGTGACTAGACTACTAGTGATGCAAGAACACTGCAACGCCGGTCACGCAAACAGGGAGCGCGTGACGAACGATTTGAGACAACGATACTGGATCATTCACCTGCGACCTACCGTACGAGCCGTGGAACACCGATGCAAGTTCTGTCACAGAAGGAAGGCCAGACCGAACGAACCGACACGAGGGGACCTACCACGAGCCCGCTTGGACCCCTACCACCGACCATTTTCTAACTGCGGCATGGACTACTTCGGGCCTATGTTGGTGAAAGTAGGAAGAAGGAGAGAAAAGCGGTGGGGCGCGCTGTACACATGTCTCAGCACACGCGCTGTGCACTTGTAGATCGTGAATTCACTTACGAGCAGCTCAGCTATCATGGCTCTACGGCGGATGGCAGCACGGCGAGGATGGCCGTCACATATGTATTCAGACAACGCCACGACCTTTCGCGGGGCAGATCGGGAGCTGAGAGAGGCCTACGAGGAGTGGGCCCCCGTCTTGCGCGAGGAGGGGTTACTCCATCGGATGAAGTGGACCTACATACCTCCCGGAGCGCCCAGACACGGAGGAGCGTGGGAAAGACTAGTACGGTCTGTGAAAGCGGCGCTAGCAGTAACGTTGCGAGAACAAGTACCAACGGAGGAGGTACTACAAACACTGCTGACCGAAGCAGAACACTCCATCAACGGGAGGCCGTTGACGTACGTGAGTGTGAGTGACAGAGACCCTGAGGCACTCACTCCGAACCATTTCCTGCTGGGTTCGTCGAGCGGCCTGCCAACAACGGGCCCCTGCAAAATGGCGGACCTACGAACTTGGCGAGCGAGCCAGGCGCTTGCCGACTCTTTCTGGCAGCGCTGGCTGAAGGAATACTTGCCCACGCTGACGCCACGAGGAGCACCGAGTGACCACTCGAAGAACATGAAGATCGACGACGTGGTCGTCGTTGTCGATCGCACGCTACCGAGGAATATATGGCCGATGGGAATCGTGACGGCTACCTACCCTGGACCGGATGGTGGCGTGCGAGTCGTCGACATAAGAACGAAGAGCGGAACCTTCAGGCGTCCAACATGCAAGCTCGCCGTCCTGGAAGCTGCAGAAGAAGGCTGCGCAAGCTACGCCGGGGGGAGAGTGTTGAGGACGCCGAGCCCTGAGCTACGGGAGGACGACCGCGGGACGCGGAACGAGGCACGGAGGGGGTGCGGCGCGCGGCGCCGTGATTGGAGGACGCGATCGACGCGTACCCTCGCACATGTGCGCTAGTCGCGGTAGAATAAGTTAGTTTAAATAAGCGTCCATTGAATTTGTACAGTCAGTCTGTTTTGTAACTTCGCACTGTAGACATCGACTTGGAATAAAACTACGAACGAAAAGAGAAGAACATTTTATTTATACAGTCCACTGCACAGGATTCATCGGATCGAGTCCTGAACAATCATGATCTATCGTATAATTTTTGTTCAATAATATTGTCTAAATATTTCAATGTGGATAACTATTCAAATAACTTATAGTAGTGGCTGTCCCATTATTTTCTTTTTTTAGCTGGGGCATTTGGTTCCACAATTTTTATACAGGGAAAAACAAAAACTTCCTCATCTCGCAAGTGTCACTCTTATATATAAAACTTGCTTTTTAAGCGACCCTAATCAAAGCAGACAACATTGTTATGCCATCTCCTCTCTGTATATACTCCTTGGAAAAGAATAATAAATTCTGCGCTACGTGTGTACGTTACATAGGTGATTCATAAGGGGCCAGGTCCATATTTAATAAAGATTACCCTATAACGGGAGTGGCATGGATTACAAGGGCTTATCTTAGGGTCAGCTGCTTTATTAAATGGAAGGTTTTTGTTACCCGCTTTAAAAAAGTGATGAGGTCATTCGTTTTTACTTTTTTCGTATGATGTTGGGGATAATTAGGTCGGAGGGTAATGGAGGGTAATGAAGAGCGGATGGTGCTAGATTCTCGTATTATTCTTTGAAAGGTGATTTTTGAAGTTAAAAATATCATTCCATTCAGTTTTCGTATGTAGGTACACCGAAAATGCTTTAATAATAATGTTTGACTGGCCTTGTGGCTTAGTTAATAGTATGTCTGCCTTCTGAGCTGTAGGTCGTGGGTTCGATCCTCCCCCAGGGCAAATATTTGTGTGATGTGCATGGATGTTTGTTCTGTGTTTGGGTGTTTCTATGTATCATATAAATATATATATATATATATATATATATACAAAAAAAGTATATATGTATTCTATCAGCCATCTAGTTCCATAGTACAAGCTTTGCTTAGTTTGGGCTAGATGGTGTTGTGTGAAATGTCCATAAATATTTATCTATTATTTTTTTATTTCTAAGGTTTCCTCGATTGTCACTCATTGAAATTAAACAAATTATTTTAACGGACTTGAAAAATACCACCGAATGCGGTTGAAACTATAGTCGGATTTTTCGACTAAAAACAGACGTGAGTGACGCGTAGTATTTAGGGTTCCTTACCCAAAGGCTATAACGGGACCCTATTACTAAGACTCCGCTGTCTGTTTGTCCGTCTGTCACCAGGCTGTATGCCATGAACCGTGATAGTCAGACAGTTGAAATTTCCACATATGGTGTATTTATGTTGCTGCTATAACAACAAATACAAAAAAATATAGTAAAATAAATATTTAAGAGGGCTCCCATACAACAAACGTGATGTTTTTGCCGTTTTTATAGATAATGGTACGGAACCCTTCGTGCACGAGTCCAACTCGCACTTGGCCGGTTTTTATTTAAAATATGTCTGTGAAATAAAATATATATCATTTTTATTATTCAATTTTTACACTTCTTGATGTACAAGACTGCGAGATTAGATGGACCTCGCGTCTAAAAACAATAAAAAGCGATATTTTCCTTATTATTCCAATCTTTTTACAATCAAAATAAAATCCAACATCATAGAATGTTGCAGTAAAAGTCAGTTGGAGTATGGTCATAAAATTTTATACTAGCGAGAATTGACCATTTCGTTCTGTGGAGCGGGCGGTTCGCAGAATTGAACGATTGAATGAACCTTTTAAAATAGCCCTATTGTACTGATTTTACAATGTAACATTATTTATTTTAAAAAATATTTTGAGAAATAACATTTTATAATGTTCTTGCTCATACAAGTGGCGGGAAGACGCTGGATGCAAGCCGCTTCCAATCGGTCTTTTTGGAAATCCATGGAGGAGGCCTATGTCCAGCAGTGGACTTCTTATGGCTGAGATGATGATGATGATGAATGTTCTTTTATTCACACGATCAACATTTCTTACCTCGTCGTTACATTTCGTATTTACAGCGAATAAAATAATGTGATTGAAAAAACCGACTTCGAATACGCAATGCATTTACTTGGATGACATATTTTTCCAGTTATTTCATTATAAAAACCAAAGTACTGAACCGACTTCGAATACGCAATGCATTTACTTGGATGACATATTTTTCCAGTTATTTCATTATAAAAACCAAAGTACTGAACCGACTTCGAATACGCAATGCATTTACTTGGATGACATATTTTTCCAGTTATTTCATTATAAAAACCAAAGTACTGAACCAACTTCGAATACGCAATGCATTTACTTGGATGGCATATTTTTCCAGTTATTTCATTATAAAAACCAAAGTACTGAACCGACTTCAAATACGCAATGCATTTACTTGGATGACATATTTTTCCAGTTTTTTCATTATAAAAACCAAAGTACTGAACCGACTTCGAATACGCAATGCATTTACTTGGATGACATATTTTTCCAGTTATTTCATTATAAAAACCAAAGTACTGAACCGACTTCGAATACGCAATGCATTTACTTGGATGACATATTTTTCCAGTTTTTTCATTATAAAAACTAAAGAACTGAACCGATTTTGGTAAAATTTAAGTGAGGTATGACCTACCAAACGAAAAATAAAAAGAATCATCGTGGAGTAATCGCTGAACAAAAAAAAAACAGCATACAGTCGAATTGAGAACCTCCTCCTTTTTCAAGTCGGTTAAAAAAAGTTGTATACTTATGGTAGTTTGTAAATTAAATTTGTAACCGATCTGCTAATAAAGATTTTAAATACTCTTGCTAGGTTTTTAATTATTTTACCATGGACATATAAATAAATAATAATAAATAATACATGATGACATAGACATAGGCATAATTTTATTGTAACAAAAACACACAGAAAATAAAAAATCATACACACAAAATAGGTCACAAAATTATGTTTTTGTCACAATCCGGCCCCAGCTCAGCATAATACTAGTTGTAAACAACCAGCGCTGGTCTTCCGCTGGAACCGGTAGGCGACGCCACACACGAGATAACACTTATAATGTATTCAACATATAAATAGATAGGCTTATATAAACATACATATTACAATTAAACAAAAATATTTGATAAACAATATCTTTAACTTAAAAAAACTTAAAAAACCAAAAAAGAAAAAACAATAAATGAATGTCAGCGCAGATGTCATACCGTGCAACTGACAATGACGTCCCATGACACTAACTGACATTCGCAAATAACTATGCATAACTAATCGCATAGAGTTTTGGCGGGAACGTCTTAGTAATGTGTTGTTGCTTTGTTTTATTTTCGTAAACTTGTGTTATTTTGAACATTAATGCTATAAAAATGGTGGTGTTTTATTCATTAAGTGTTCGATCGAGTGCGTGAGTGTGGGCAAATGAAATAAAGCAGTGAAACGTGTGATTTTACGTTGTCGGCAAAACTCCATAGAAACTTCTAGTAAAGTCGCCATCACTTTACTGAGGCAAGACTTACATTTGAAAATGACTGTTTACGTGACTTAGACTGTAACTAGAACTTTATATAACTTGTATTATTCAAGAAACTTGAAATATTTCAATACTTGACACTGGCAAATCGCTAATCGCGAGGTCCAATACAAAAAAGAAGAAGAAGAACTAATCGCATAAACAGACACACACCTACACCCACATTAAATCAAGAAGATCATTGAATTCATAATTCTAAACAATTTTACAATTCAAGTGACATTAAATCAATTGCTTTATAAAAACAGTTTGATTCAAAACTAATGGAAACAGTTTTTTCCACGATTTCAGAATAGTGCCCATAGTTTTTTTTATATAATGATGAGTATAATAGCCCTATATGAAAGGAGGGTATCCAGTTGACCAAGTACTTATGTAATTTTTATGACTTTCTGTCATTTAATTGGTGATTATTATTGAGCTTGCGCACACAAACACAAATTGCACAATTTTATATTTTTTATTCACTTGTAAGTTTAGTAAAAGCGGCCCTGACAGACATCAAAAATACACTTTAAAGTTAGAGCTCATATTATATAGCCTTAACCCGTCATTTCGAGCGATCCGGTTTCAATATCGCGTTTCAATCGACAAATCAAAAAAAAAGACAAAGCGATCGAAGCCAAATGGAATGTGCCGTGCGTGAAAATTGGTGGATCGGAACAGTTGTGCTACGGAATAAAGAAAAAAAAAACGGCGAAGTGCGTGTCATGCCACGGGTAAAGTAGAGTTCCATAGTAGCATATAATTATTTATATGAACTTAAAATGGGATACTATGAACATACGAGTTTAATTCAATAATAATAAAGGTAGTTTAAATGAAATTTACACAAATTTTCATTTTTGACTTCTCTAAGTAGGTAATTTTTTTAAGTTGATCGGTTATTACTCGTTAACTTGTAAAGCCTACTTAGTCGTGATCGTTTTCCTTTTAATTTTATCATACTTAAATGACACTAGCATGATTTATTTATATCTCCAAAGTCAACCGTTTAGCCGGTAGAGGGAGCGGGTGGAGATACTTGACTCTAATAGAAATTATAACTGCAAAGCTTAATAAGTATTTCACAAAGGTATCCCTAAATTGAAAAATAGTTTTAATAATTCATCTTCGTTTTACGTATACGGGAGGTATCCCATTTTTTTAATTTTATAATTTTCTCGGCATAACTAACATGCATATCCATGCCAAGTAACGGCTTTCTAGTACTAATAGTCTTTGAGCAAAGCCGTGGATGGACAGGACACGGCGTGATTATAAAGGTTCCTTGTTTACTACGGAACCCTATAAAATGATGAAGATTTAGTGAAAAAATGCCATCAAAGTTTGCGTTTTTTAAACGTGCCAGTTATAATGACATAGTTAGAAGAACGAATTTGATCTTCATTGGTACACAGAAAAGTTAGGACATTTTTATAAGATCAGCAGTTCTTGAGACTCCCTGGAGAGTTCTGGGCGAGTTCCAGTAGTCTGGGTAGTATGATGTCACAAAGCACCACTTCGACTGAGGTTATTTTAGAGTCAAGGTCCTCGTTGAAGTCGTACTAGCTTAGCAACAAAATAACACTATTGTATACTGGAGCGAATGTATTTTATGTGATTATTTGCATTGGGGGAAGAAAATGATTTTCGGCCCAGCCTAATCAGTTCGCGCGTAATATTTAAAAAAATCATTGTGTCTTTAACCTGTATTTTATAGCCTGTGTTTTTAGTTTACATTAGTAAACTAAAAAGGGAAAATAGCGACCAATAAGTATTTTTAATATTCATAATAAGTAAATTTCCGGCAGCCTACTCGGGAGACCGTCTGACTTGCGATCCGCAGATCCTGGGTTCGGATCCCGCGTCACGCACCTCTGTCTTTTCGAAGTTATGTTCGTATTGTTGATTGCCGCCAACTTCAAACGGTGAAGGAAAACATCGTGAGGAAACCTACATGTCTGAGAGTTCTCAATGATCTTGAAGATGTGTGAAGTCTGCCAACCCGCACTTGGTCAGCGTGGTAGACTATGGCCTTACCCTTCACACAATGAGAAGATGGCCCGCGCCCAGCAGTGGGACAGTTTATACAAACAGGGCTGATAAAAAAAAGAGAAAATTGCGACCAATAAGTGTTCATAATTTCTTGACGAATTGACAACTTTCTTCTTTTTGGAAGTCCGTTAATAATTTAAAAACCGACTTCAAAATACGCAATTCGTTTACTTGGATGAAATTTTTCCAGTTTTTTATTTGTTATAAAAACCAAAGAACTGAACCGATTTTAATAAAATTTATATACGAGTAGGACCACCTCTAAAGTATGATCTACCAAACAAAAAGAATCATGAAAATCAATTTATAATTGGAGTAATCGGTGAAAGTTTGTTAACCGATACAAAAAATAAAAACATAGTGAGAACCGCCTTCTTTTTGGAAGTTGCTTAATAATAACAAAATACGCCTTATCGGTCTCTTATCATTTATTAAGTTAAAAAAAGATTCATAAAAAAGTTAGCAAAAGGCCCAAACAGTCAGTCACCGTCATGGCAATATTTTGGTCGTAACTTTAATTGAAAAAGGGCAATAGACGTCGCCGCAAGAAAAACCGAGGCATTCGCTAAGTCAGCTCAAGTGACAGGTGACAGCGGCTGACACGTGGCGGGGACACGTGACGAGAAGCTATGTGGGACATCGCTGTGACACTATTTCCCTGTTTCAGTTTCGGCAGAGTGTAAACATTTTGTTGCTTTTCGACGGCGCTGGATTGTTTGTAAGCAAATTGTTACGAAGTCCTGTTTGGGCGGGTTTTGTGCGGGTTATGGACGTCCGTTAACGTCCGTGATCACGATATATTATTGACAACTGTATATACTACCCCCTTTATTATGACACTCCCCCCCCCTCCCCACCCCGTTTGTGAATTACTGGAACAAGATCACCAAAGGGGAGTGATGACCCCTTCGTGATCTTGCTCCAGTAATACACATTTGGTTGGTTTGGGTCTGTTTTTGGGGCTTCGTGGCGCTGTATGAAAAAAATTCACCAGTATGTATATAAAACTGGTCAAGTGCGTGTCGAGCCATGCGCAATGTAGGGTTCCGCAGTTGCAAATACAATACAATAACTGAAAAACATATAAAAGGTTCCTTGTTTACTACGGAATTCTAAAATATTCGGGGGCTATCTTGAAAAATAATAGCAAAATTCCGTTGTTCTGTACAAAAAGTTTATTGTATTTCGAATTTCGATACAATGTAAGGTAAAAAAAAATATAATGATACTACAATGACCTCTTCAGCTTGAGAGTACTTCATCTGAGCACTCATAAGTACTTAGTTCTTTTTATGGCACGGCATAACTTTGAAAAGTTTTATAGATCGTTATAGCGCGGCTTGAAACAATTTTATCTTCAAAGCAAAACAACAACAAAAGTAAATTGACAAAAATTAACGATGAAAATAAATAACAAAATTGCGCAAATAATAACTCAAAAGAATATTCAATATATTTTTTAAGTGTTTTTCTACATATAGGTATCTACAAATTTATAGACTTCATTCCACGTCTGTAAATATTTCCGTATAAATACCGTCAGAAGTGAAGTTTTTGAACTGTCTATAAATTTGTAGGTAACTGAAAAGAAAAACTTAGTGAAATAAAAGATTCCACCTCATTTATAACTAAATAACTTCTGTAGCTTTTCGGTGCTATTTTTAGGAAGTTCTTACGTCTTTTACTGCCTAGGTCCCGAAAGAACTTTTTCATTACGAAACTTATCACGACTTATCCTAATACTTCCACCAATATCGAATAGTTGGGATCTTTGGCTCAAACTAATAAAGGCAGATGGAAAACTCACAAAATATGGTGATAAAATTAAACATAATAAAAACCAGCTTGTTATCTTATATCAGACAATACAAAAATATTGCGGGTTTGAGTCCCGGCGATCGTTGGAATTTTTGAATTTTGTTTTACATTATTGCTTAGTACCTGGGCGACCAAGCTCCACTCGGATTTTTATGACTAAAAATACGAGCACACCCGCGTTCACTAACCTAACCAAGATCGATTTATCGTCCCCTAATCTACCTACAAACCAAATTTCATTCAAATCGTTGGAGCCGTTTCCGAGATACATATATACAAGAATTGCTCGTTTACAGGTATTAGATTAAGTGCTCGCAAATCTGGGTTGTAATAATTAACTATTGAACCTGTATAGATACAAAAAAATAAAAAAAATAAAAAATAAAAAGCACGTTAAAATAATATGGGTAAAATATTGATCCCTTTGAAATATCCTATTTACCAATATTTTTATCCGGTTACACAAGAAGCAGGGTAAGTTTTTGGTGTATAAATATATCTGTGTGTATATTATGTATTTGAGTATGTACGTAAGTACTATGTATAACTTCTACATAGCTCGCCTAAACAGTCTGACTGATTTTTATGTGCGAGGTGTCCTTAAATTCTTATTCGACTTCATTCGATTGTATTGCCTGAGTAACTATAGACAGATCAGAGGCCTTCCGGCGGCTTAGTAGCGCTATATAGCCCTACTAAGCCGCCGGAAGGCCTCTGATCTGTCTTAGTGATTGCTGTTTTTGAAAATAAACCACTGGAACTACAATTTAACGTGTCATCCGACCCACAGTAGTGCTCAAAAAGAAATGCCACTCACGGTCACCCATCTGAAAACTGACCGGGTGTGTCCGTTACTTAATAGTGATGAACGTTTGATAACATCAATATTTTTTTAATAGTCAAGCTACGCCACGAGCGCTACGATTTTCTTAAAATAGAGAGATAGCGAGTTGTCCATCTGTGTTAGTCTGAGTTAGTTTCTGGACAGAAAGTGCTTCCACGAAGTTCATTGCCATTCCGTGTACATGGAATTATATTTCGTTTCCGCTACCGACGCTGGCCCATTCAATCGGGAACTATTGACAGGCCTTCTAATGCGATACATTATAGCCATGGAAAGGATAAAAATAAACGTTATTTATGTAGATTAAAAAGTTTAAGTTTCCGGTGGCCTAGTCGGGAGACCGTCTGACTTGCGATCCGCAGGTCCTGGGTTCGAATCCCGCGGCACGCACCTCTGTCTTTTCGAAGTTATGTGCGTATTGTTGATTGCCGCCAACTTCAAACGGTGAAGGAAAACTTCGTGAGGAAACCTACATGTCTGAGAGTTCTCAATGATCTTGAAGATGTGTGAAGTCTGCCAACCCGCACTTGGCCAGCGTGGTAGACTATAGTCGTACCCTTCTCACAATGAGAAGATGGCCCACGCTCAGCAGTGGGACAGTTTGTACAAACAGGGCTGATAAAAAAAAATAGATTACAAGTATTCCTAACATCGAACTATAGAGCTAAGTAGGTATCAATAGATAAAGAAACACTATAAGAGGAAATCTTCGTCATGTTTCTGTTTAAACTGGCCAAAATCCGTACTCAATGATTTTAGTCCACATTTATAGTGCGTACTGCACAGGAGCAGAACTCCGTGCCACTTTCTCTGTTTAGTGAGAATTATAACATTGGAATTTAAAAGGCTTGAGTAAAAATATGTCTTCTAAATAAACGTGCTCTCTCTTTGGACACATCGTTGAGTCGCATGCTGGATTGCTATAGCAACTCTGTCTGAAAATTACATTATTTTTTTGTGAATACATAGTGTAAGCTTTTTTTTTTAATTTTCAACTTTTTAGTTAACCGAAGTTTGGATTAAAAAAGGCAGGTAATACAAGTATAATTATTTGTGTTATCCTAACGGATATTATAATAGCAACAGTTACTTAGACCAACGCTTAATTAGTTTAAGCCTAAGCAAAAAAGACTTTGAAAATTTCGACCATCCCACATAATACCGCGGCTAAAATGATAAACGCTCCCAGGTACAGATCCGGATAATGCGGGTTCAAGTCCCGTCGGATGTTTGTAATTTTTGAACTGTCCATATATTTGAAGTTACTTAGAGTCTTTGCCTGTTTGTTCACTTTACAATAAAATACATTTATTTGATTTACCATTTACCAAAATTGTAATACTATAGAATACCAATAAAATATGTATTTGAATCTGAATCTCTTTTTTTGACGAAATAATTTGTTTAGTTTTTAAAATTATATAATTGGCGTTTTATTTAATTGGACGAAAATTTGATTCATAAAATGCAATAAATTTTCAACCGTATTAATTATAAATTAATACATTATTTACCTATCTATCATCTATCTATCTATCTATTTACGTTTCTACAGCCCTATTTGTGTGTAGAACCTGAAGAACGCAGATTAGAATAGGACCTGTAAGGTCCTACGCAGCTTAGAACAGGAACTGTAAGTTCCTACGCAGCTTAGAATAGGACCTGTAAGTTACTATTCTAAGCTGCGTACTTTAGCTTCGATCAAACCGTCATTGCATCAAAGTTAAAGAATCAAAACATTCCCGGAAAAGGGACGTAATCTTCCAGATTAAAACATTGATAGCAACCATAAACTATGACTATGATATGACTGGCCTTGTGGCTGAGTTGGTAGTGTGTTAACGTCTACCTGCTGAACTGAAAGGTCGTGGGATCGATCCCCACCCAGGGCAAACATTTGTGTGATGAGCATGGATGTTTGTTCTGTGTCTGGGTGTTTCTATGTATCATATGTATATATTTACAAAAATATATATATATGTATTCTATCAGCCATCTAGTTCCATAGTACAAGCTTTGCTTAGTTTGGGCTAGATGGTGTTGTGTGAAATGTCCACAAATATTTATTATTTATTTATTGATAGCAACCATAAAACAAGACAGAAGCCTTGACAAATACCCAGCGTCAAATAACAGGTGAAAACGTACATAAAACCAAACCGGCTAACGTCCCTCGGCAGAAAACGAGTCCTCGATACCCACTCACCGAATAATATTTAGTTTCTGGCACTTATTCAATAACACGCCGTTGCTAAGTTCCTGTCTTGTAGCGAGCCGGTGGTCAGATGATGAAGGTCTACGCTGACCCCTGTCACGGACATGCGACTTCTGAAAAATGTTACGGGATAGCTAATAGTAATCTTATCTTGGAGGGTAGTCGAAAATAATTGAGTGAAATTATGTAGTAACGTGTCTTTTAAACATATATTAAATCATCGACATTTTGGAAGTGTTTTTGTCACAGGGATTTACAATTTTTTAAATAGTTCAAAAATTTTCAACGTCCGATAGGATTTGAACCTGCAACATCCCAATTAGTACCTGGGAACCTTTACCAATTTGGTAACGAGTACATCACTTGAACAGCTTCTGGAGTGTACAGCCTTTTGCTGAAACCAATCAAGCGTTGGTAGCGCCACCCTTTTCGAGCTTCTAATCATTAGACCGCAAAAACGGTAAAATAGAGTTTAAATTAATAAATTTATTTAAATTTATACTAAATTTTTAGTGTTCCGTACCTCAAAAGGAAAAAAACAGAACCCTTAAATTTATTTAAATTTATACAAAATTTTTAGGGTTCCGTACCTCAAAAGGAAAAAACGGAGCCCTTATAGGATCACTTTGTTGTCCGTCTGTCTGCCTGTCAAGTCACTTTTTCTCAGGAACGCGTGGAGGTATCAAGCTGAAATTCATATCAAATACTTAGGTCTACTGTCCCTTGGAGCTGTGAAAAATCAAACTTCTCAGTTTTCATAAAAAAAAGTACCTCGGGAACGAGTGAAGGTGTCGTGTTGAAATTAAAACCATATACGCAGATCCATAGTCTCTTGCTGCAAAGAGAAAAATCAAACTTCTCAGTTTTCATTTTTTTTAAAGTATCTCGGGAACGAGTGAAGGTGTCGAGTTGAAATTAAAACCATATACGTAGATCCATAGTATCTTGCTGCAGAAAGAAAAATCAAACCTCAGTTTTCATTAAAAAAAAAATGCAGTCGAATATGTCGCAAAAAACGCATATTTCGACACTCGCAAGGGAATCTAAACCGATGGGGTACTTCCCGTTGACCTATAACTTTGAAATTTGGCAAGAAGCATTGTCATATAGTACACATAAAGGAAAAAATCCGAAAACTGTACATTTTTAATTTAATCACAAAAAATAGGGTCTCTATGCAAGGAAGGAGGGTCCAAATTTTAAAGTGCTTTAACTGTACCATGTGCGGTATTATATAAAAGAGCTTTATTAGCACAAGCTAAAACAGGGTTTTATTTATTTTTGCGATGTATATTTTTCGGTTTCAAAGAAAAATATATAAAAAAAATATATAATTTCCCCCTTTTATCTACTAGTTTGTACGGAAGCCTTGGTGGGCGAGTCTGACACGCACTTGTCCGATTTTTTATACTCATCCTGGTTAGATAATTTATACAAACTTCAACCTTATTTACAGCACCGTATACCTAACATAGGACATATCAATGAATTATGAAATACTGGTAAATAGTTGATTATAATTCAAGTCACGTGCCAGCCCAGGCGCGGCCCGGTCGAGTTCTAGCTAAAAAGACCGCCCCGGAAAATGCTAATGGAATGCATAATACAGATCCTATAAAAGTTCACCACAATAGTGACATTGGCGAGGGTATTTTTATGGATTTAATAAGACGACGAATAGAGAATAGGCTTTTGAGAAACGTAAAATCTAAAGCCGATTCCATAAGTATACAATAGTTGTTGCGATTCACGATAGCGCCCAATATGCCTTTATATTATCCGTTTTACTTATAAACGCTGAATAAGGGCGTTTTAGTTAATAAGTGTTTTGTTCCGTTTTTGCGTGCGACAGTTCCTGTCTGACAGAAAGTGACAAGTTCATAATGAGTAAATAAGATTTTAACATGCGTTTATAAGTCTTTACTTACTTACGGTTACTTGTAAAGCATTTGTTTACGTGCACATTGCGTTGGGATGTGTATGTGTGTGGCACGGAGTGAGGGGCGCGACGAGCGGACGTCCCTCAAATGTACCTATGCGAAAACCACCCCTAGATAACCAAAAGCTGCGCGACACCTTCACTTGCAGCAACTTTATTATTCATAATATTACGTGCCAAATTTCCTGTATGCCAAATGTAGGTAAGTATGCATGTACTAATTTTGTGAATAATCTTTATGTCATCTACTCAATTGTTATTATAATAAGACTGTAACGGGTTAAAATCTGTATGTACATTAAATGTTTTTGGAATTTTGATTGGAGGATGAGATAATATCGGTAAAGCAGCCAAAACAGCAATTTTAGGGTTCCGCACCTCAAAAGGAAAAAATGGAACCCTTATAGGATCACTTTGTTGTCTGTCTGTCTGTCAAGACCTTCCATCTAGAGAACGCTTGGAGGTATCGAGTTGAAATTAAATCCATATACGCAGGTCAGTAATCCCTTGCAGCTGTGTAATAATCAAACTTCTCAGTTATCGTAAAAATAAGTTACAGCCGTATATGTCGCTAAAACGCATATTTCGACACTTACAAGGGAGTCAAAACCTTTAAGGTACTTCCCGTTGACCTAGAACTATGAAATTTGGCAAGAAAAATTGTTTTATAGTACACATAAAGGGAAAATTCTGTACGAAACCAACCTGAAAGAATATTCCATCAAACAAAAAAATAAATCCGAATCGATTTAAAAATACATACTTACAGCCAATTTGTTAACTTCTTTCTTTTTGCAGACATTAATAATAGGGTATTTCAGTGAAAATACTAAAGTACCCTTAAAGAGAATGTTAAACGCATTTAAAATCCCAGCTTGACGAGCGTAGTGTTGCCGCGCAGGTTTTTGAACTGAAACTCAAAGCTTTGAGTGGTATTATGCTGTTTTGGCAGACTTACCGTTTCATAACAAAAGAGTGATGTGTGTGTCGCCACTAAGCTGAATTGAGTGAAAAAACCATAGCTTGTTAAAGTGAACCTTTTCAAGTACATAACTACGTCTAATCTAGATAGATTAAATCTAGTTATGTATGTATAGTAGATGTTTAAAGGTATTATTAGATAATAATATCTTTAAACGGGCAACTCTTGTATTTATTGTTTCTCTTGTATTTTTATTTTTATTGTAGGTATATATGTATATAATCTGAATCTCGGAAACGGCTCCAAAGATTTTAATGATATTTGGTTTGTAGGTAAATTAGGGGACGATAAATCGATCTTGCTAGGTTTCATTTTTAGTGAACGGGCTTGCCCGTATTTTCAGTCATAAGAAATCCGAGTGAAGCTCGGTCGCCCAGGTACCTACTAAGAATTAAGTGTGGGTCATGTTTTTTACCGAGATCAAAAAGGACGAGGTTAACAATTATGCTGTATTTACCCGACTGCGTAAGAAGGAGGGTTATGTTTTTCGAGTGTATGTATGTATCTTTCTTTGATATGCTCTGGAGCCTAAACGGCTTGACCGATTTTGATGTGAGTGGTGTCAATAGATTCATCTTAATTGTGAGAGTGACACTGGGTACATCAAAATTTAAAAATATCATAAGTTAGGCTGCAAAAACCTCTTTTCTGCAGTCGGGTATTTTGTTTTTCTTTTAACATTGATACTTGTTTTGAGCTATGGAAAGAGCTATGCTCGGTGTTTCTCTGAGGGACCGTATCCGAATCGAAGTAATTCGCCAGAGAACTAGAGTTGTCGACATAGCGCAGCGTATTAGCAAGCTGAAGTGGCAGTGGGCCGGCCATATCTGTCGCAGAACCGATAACCGATGGGG
The DNA here is from genome assembly GCA_947563715.1 of Lycia hirtaria. Taxonomy (NCBI): domain Eukaryota; kingdom Metazoa; phylum Arthropoda; class Insecta; order Lepidoptera; family Geometridae; genus Lycia; species Lycia hirtaria. The sequence continues at coordinate 12,302,237 of OX387385.1, forward strand.
TAAACGAGTTCTGGAGTGGAGACCGCGAGTTGGCAAACGTAGTGTAGGGCGCCCTGAGACACGATGGAGTGACGATATACGGAAAGCAGCTGGCAGTGGCTGGAAACGGAAAGCTGAGGATCGTGCTGAATGGCATTCAATGGGAGAGGCCTATGTCCAGCAGTGGACTAAAATAGGCTGATGATGATGATGATGACTTGTTTTAAACAATTTCTAGAAGGAGGTTCGCAATTTAACAGTATACTTGTATGTGTATGTTTAATCAGCGATTATTTCGCTAATTATGAATTGTTTTTGATGATTCTTTTTTGTTTGGTTTAGAGGTGGTCCCGTATAATTTTTTACAAAATTGGTTCATTGGTTTCATAACAAAATAACTGAAAAAATGACATCCGAGTAAACGAATTGCGTATATTGAAGCCAGTTTTTTCAGTTTTTAACCGACTTTCAAAAAAGAGGAGGTTATCAATTCGTTGGAATCTATTTTATAAATGTTTCCCGATTACTCAAAGACACCTGGACTGATTCGATTCCGAATTTATTTATTTTTTAATTGTTATACTTCTCAGGTGGTCCTAATTATAAGAATTTTATCAAAATCTGTTCAGAATTTTGGCTTAATAACAAAATAACTGGAAAAAATATGTAATCCAAATAAACAAATTGCGTATTTTGAAGTCGTCTTTTTTAGTTATTTTGAATGATTACTTGTTAAATAATAATTATAGTTTAATAATTATTATTTGCTTATTTATATTTTATGTTTGTTACCGCATAACTCCGTAATTTATGAACAGGTTTGAAAAAAAAAAGTTTGAAAAGATATGAAATATATAGGTACTTATATTATAAATATAAATATATATATATTGTGTGAAATGTCCACAAATATTTATTTATTTATTATATACTAAAATCGATTCCGCAGTTTGGTTTTAAGCCTTTGGACGTCTTGAAGTCGGTTTTTCAGTTTTTTTTAAACTATAATTACTTATAGAATTAAGTTTGAAATTATTCGCATAAATGACGAAGAGATGGTATCACATAGATAGATATATGAACTCTTTATTGTACACACCTTAAAAGTAATAACAAAGAACTTAAATAGACTAGTACAACAAAAGGCGGCCTTATCGCTAAAAGCGATCTCTTCGAGGCAACCATGGGATGGATAAAAATATAAAATATAAATCAGACGGAGTGCAACGAGATATTTAAATAGTAACATTATAAACTATAAATGTCATTATTTATATACATAGACATACATATTAATGCTAATTACATACTAATACTTATATAGAGAGGAATAATATACTAATAAATATTATAATATAAAATAATAATAAATACAACATACGTTATACATTACAAAAAAACAAAAAAAAAACATACTGAGAATAATTAAATAAGCATCATTTTGACAAACCGTAAATTATTTATCGACTAGACCTTAGACATATAAAACAACTTGACCCGTTCTTTAAAAATAGCGAGCGAAGGAGATTTTCTAATTGACGCGGGTAAAGTAAACATATTGCACTTTTATTATTTATAATTCTTCCTAATTGTAAATACAGTTTAAACATCCAGTATTTGATATCCTCAAAACCAAACGCGCGTTAAAAATGTGTCTAAAATAAAATATTCATTGATACCGTGAGTGTGTTTTGTCGGGACTATGAATCGAGTTCGAGTACCAGTGATAAGGCACTTCGCAGCGAAAGACGACGAGAGAGGGTAGACCGATATGTCTGCTCTTAGCTGTCAATCCCCCGCATTCTTCAATCATCCGTAAACATGGCACAAACCACGGTAAATATCCCGTTAATAATAATTCTAATGTAGTGAATTAACCGTGATAGTAAAAAAAATAGTATTTGCAGTTTAAAAAGACTTTTTTTATGTAAAGAAATCATTGAACTTTAACAAAATATATTTAAACTCAACTCAATTCAACGAGGTTATGCCGCAACATGCTGGGTACGCTGCTAAAGTAGTTTGAGTATCTGGGAGCATCATCGGTCTGGGCATTATCTATTTAGTTAATTTATTTATTGGGTACCAACATGTTAAACATCGATACATTGTTATAAGTAACGCATGAACATGAAACAAATTCGAGCTAAATGCTAACATAATTATTTATATAGTGTTTTAAGTAGTTATTTGTATGTAGTAAACTGTTTTGTTGTAGTTAACTTAAGCGAGTGAGCGAGAGCATCCTTTCCCTAAAACTTGAAATGTTTATACGTAGGTACTTATATGTTTATGTATTCTATCAGCCATCTAGTTCCATAGTACAAGCTTTGCTTAGTTTGGGCTAAATGGTGTTGTGTGAAATGTCTACAATTTTTTTTTGACGTGATAACGTCTTATAAATCGATGAACGCTGCTACACGCACGAAAAAGCATGACTCATTGTCACGTTCCCCCTGGGCCGAGCGTGCAAGCGAGAACGCGGAACAAGCGATAGAGAGGCACGATCGACCTAATGACGCATCTGTCATGACGTTATCACAAAAATTATCGTCCGTAAACCGAATTTACAGACAATCATTTTTTTATTTTTTTTTGTATCTAAGAAAAGAAAAAGAAAGAAATTGAATTTAATATAGAAACGACAACAATACAGCGAATAGAATATTACAAACAAAACAGAAAAAGCAATAAACATAACTACGAGTACAAAATATTCGAATCTCCTGTATCTCGGAAGTTTATTGACTGATTGTTTTTTATTTTGTATATGTATTACATTTTAGTATGTTATCAACTAAAATTATTATTCTTATGAAATAAAATTCATGCATATTCCTTATTCTGATGCAGTTCGAAATATATAATAGCTGCCCATATTCCGTAATGCCGGTTTTGGACAGCGAGACTGGAGCCTATTGTCGACGGTAAATATTTGATTTGAGCTCCAGCGCAGCGTACTGCGACCTGTTTTTCAATGCGTACTCGCTCGTGACAGCTGCACGAAATTCAGATTTAGAATTTTCGAAATTCATCTATTACAAAATTCGAATGTAATCATTGTGGGTATTAAGCATCTTTTATACAACGTTCAAGTACGACCGATTTGACTTATTCACACCAGTTTTATTCAAATAAAACTGGTAAATATGTCATTATAATTTTAAATAACAGTTACAAATAAAAAAAAAAAGGTAGTTTTATTCTTAAATGTCTAATAGCTAGAAATTAATAAGTACCGACTTCAAAAAGAAGGAGGGTATTCGGTTGTATTTTTTATGTTTGTTACCACTTAATTCCGATATTTAGTAACCAATATTGAAAAAGTATTTGATTGAAAGGCACATTAATTACACTTTCAGATTAGACCCATAAAAAATCATCAAAATCTGTTCAGTAGTTTGGTTTTTAAAACAAATTGCGCATTTGAAGAATGAAGAATGTGCGCATCAGTAGTTTCAGTGTTTTAAACTATAATTATGTAGTTAAAACATTGATATGTAGCTCAATGAGTTAAAAAGTGCTTTTTGCTATTTTATTGTTATTTCCCGTATAGCAAATGATAATTGATAGGGTACATTATAGTTAAAATCATATAATTGAATTATTAAATGTTTACGAAAAAGAAGATAAATTAGTGTAACTTTACTTCTACATGAGGGTTTTAGGGGGGAAAAATTAACAACAACAGTAAAAATATGTTTTTATACTTTTATTGTTTTTTTTTGTTTTTTAACACTGAAGGTCGTACTGGCGAGTAATGTTTTACAGACTTAAGTATCTACAAATTTATAGACAGATCAAAAATTACACGCACCTCACGTGACTCTTCCGTGGTCAAAGTGGTAAAGGCTCCCAAATACAGATCGCGATATGCGAGTTCAAGTCCCGTCGGGTGTGTGTAATTTTTGAACTGTCCATAAATTTGTTTAACGAAACACTGTTTTCCGAGCTCTACTACTTAGACAATAATTCTCTCAAAGTCTCTTACTTCATGTTGAGCATACTGTCTAGAGATACAAAATAATTTAAAATGTTGCCGTCTCTAGTTTGCTTATGTTTTATTTTTAACATAAATTTATCGTGAAATGTAAATTTATACTCATAGGTAAAATGTTCTTAGTACTTTTTGTATTCATATTTGATTGCCATAATATTATCACGTATCGGCATAAATTGATATTCAGTTTTGGTCTGCTGAAGTATTTATGACTTACGAATACTTCTAAGTAATGTGGAGCGATAAATTTAGGTGGAATATTTATGTGATTGTCTGTCTGCCCTTCGTAGTTATTAGAGATAAAACTAGGACCATTACTTTTGAGTTGTGGAGATAAAAAAAAAAAAAAAAAAAAAAAAAAACTGGTGTTTTCATGTCTTCACCGATTCACGGTGGATTTTCCAAAAATACGAACGTGAAGCGTTTCTTCAATTTCCCTTTTATAGTACACATTGCAAAATGTTGAATATGCTTCCTCCTGTAAAATATGATCTGGGTCTTTAAATTTAAAGTGTATTAGTTTCTTTTAGTTAAGCGGGCTCCATTGTGGACCGCAACATCTTTTAACATCAGGGGGGCAATTCAGTTATTCAAAACCGATCCGTAACTGAACCTTTTGCGAAGCATTTCCTATCGGCTGCTATCATTTTTAGATTTAGTAACGAGCGAAGGACGTGTTACGTTTCATCTAATGTGTCAATTGTATGACATATAAGTGACTGAATCAAAAAAACTATGGCGGCCGACGGAAAACGCTCCACATTTGGTTCGGCTATGGAGCGGTCTTGAATAACTGAATTGGGCCCCAGGTGAGTTGGCATTCAAACACAAGCCTTACTACACAAGCATTCTAAAAGTTTGGTGATATGACAAAAATACAAGTGACATGACATTGTATGATTATTTAATTTTATTAATTATTGATGATATACCTTTTTAATTTTATTGTGATTATTATATACTATTGACAGTTTTTATTATTATTATTTCATTATTATTTTATGTATTTGAATTGCCATTTCAATTATTTGAAATTTATTATTGTAATATTTTTGTTTTTTAAATTATTCGTTTTGTTACGTGAACTCACATTTGTATTAATATATTTATTCTGTTTACATGTAACAATATCCGTTATGAATAAATAACTATGACTAATAAAATAACAAAACCCGAAGTTTTCCACAATAAAAACGACGTGTAAAATTGTGTCTTTTAATCGTAAGTAAATAGGTATTTAATACACTACCACAATGTTTTTATGGTGTACGGTTTGTTAGTACTTAATGCCAAAATGACCTTTGCTTGCTTTAGCTTAAATTTCAATTTGTCTTTATCCTAAAATGCCTGAATTCCTACATGTCTGATAAAGTAAATGATAATCGATATACACTTATAAACACAAAAACTAAACTTAAATTTATAACGACGATTTATTTTATACAATAAAGTTTGACCTTGTTATTGGAATTCAAATCTGATAAAAAAACATTTTAAGTTTGACCCTGTTATTGGAATTCAAATCTGATAAAAATCATTTTTTTTATATTTTATCTTTCAAAAGAAAGAAAAATCAACAGAAAAAATTGGACAAGTGCGAGTCAGACTCGCCCATCGAGGGTTCCGTACAAACTAGTAGATAAAAGGGAAAATCATATATTTTCTTCTATTTTACTTCATAAACCGAAAAATATACATCGTGAAAATATTTAAAAACCTGTTTTAGCATAGGCTACTGAAGCTCTTTCATAATGATACCTCACATGATACGGTTAATTCACTTTAAAAATGTGGACCTTCATTCCTTGCTGACACTATTTTTTTGTGATTAAATTAAAAATATCCAGTTTTCGGTTTTTTTCCTATACTCTAACACAATGCTTATTGCCAAATTTCATTATTCTAGGTCAACGTAAAGTACCCCATAGGTTTTGATTCCCTTGTGAGTGTCGAAATGTGCGTTTCTTACGATATATTCGGCTGTAACTTTTTTTAACGAAAATATAGAAATTTTATTTTTCTTTCTGCAGCAGGATACTATGGATCTACGTATATAATTTTAACTCGATACCTTCACGCGTTCCCGAGATAAAGGTCTTGACACCCGGACGGACGGACAGACGGACAACAAAGTGATCCTATAAGGGTTCCGTTTTTTCCTATTGAGGTACGGAACCCTAAAAATATCGCACATCCAATCGCAATCGCATCGCTTCATTTCTACTTATATAATTATAGAATCAAAGAGCCCAATTTTCATCGGATTTTTAGTAAATTTTTAACCGACTTCCAAAAGGAGATGGTTCTCAATTTTGTGTGTTTTTCTGAGATTACTTCGCCAAGTATAAATTGATTTTGATGTTTTTTTTTGGTAGGTCATATTTCAGAGGTGGTGCCATATAAATTTTATCAAAATCGATACAGTATCTTTGTTTTTATAACGAAATAACTGGAAAAAATGTCATCTAAGTAAACGAATTGCGTATTTTGAAGTCGGGTTTTTCAGTTTTTCAAACAGTAATTGTCTCTTAGATCACCTATTTACCTAAATCAAAAAACAAAAATATTTTATAAAACAGCCGATCCAGCTCCCTTTAGCACTTTTCCAAGCCCTTTCGATTCAGTAAACATGTTAAAAAGTTACCAACTAAAATATCATTCTAAAAGCTTTATGCCGCCAACAATTTTATTTAGCTAAAAGAAATAAAAAGGTTCATAAAATAAAAAGCAACTTTCGAGAGCCGTGTTACCGTAACCGCACAAAAACTCAACACTATTTTCTCATTGCAGTGTACAGTTGCCGACAACCGCATTTTGTTAAATAAATTGGAATACTGAAAATTATATGACTGCTTGGAGCGAGTACAGTCGCTTACAGAGTTTACGAAAACTAAAAATTAGTACTAATTTTTTTGTTGTTTGACTGGCCTCTCAGCTCAGTTGGTAGTGTGTCTGCCTGCTGAGCTGTAGGTCGTGGGTTCCATACCCACCGAGGATAAACATTTGTGTGATGAGCATGGATGTTTGTTCTGTATCTGGGTGTTTATATCTATCATAAGTATGTATTTGCAAAAAAAACAGCATAAAATAATATGTATTCTATCAGCCATCTAGTTTTCATAGTACAAGCTTTGCTTAGTTTGGGCTAGGTGGTGTTTTGTAAAATGTCCGCCAATGTTTAGTTATTTATCCTTTTTTTTACTTGTCATACGCATTGTCAAAAAGAAGGCCTAGTTTGCATTTACGTATATTCTACTGTGGCTAAATGATGAGTTACTACATTCTAATATGGTGTATTTGTTAGCTTCGATTATTTTTTTATCTATTTGATCTCACTACTGGGCAAATGTCTTCCCCATATATGATGAATATATGAAGTTGATTTCTTAAGTCTTAGAATTGCAATAATTGTTTTAAAATCATGTAAAATAAATGCTATAAATCCGTTAACAGTTGTTTGATTTCAACATTATGAAATGATATGATTTCATCATACAAGTTTCTGAAAATTTTATTACGGCAGATTTGTTAGCTTCATTTTTATAAACAATAAGTGTCCAAGATCTGCTGTAATCTAGAAGAAAACTACTTGTCAAGTATTATTAGTTTACCACTTTGTAAAAAGGTCAATGACTTCTATACTATAATGACTGGAGTGTTTTACATTTTTAATGTCTATATTTCCAAAAGTTGTATTTACAGAGTGTTCAAAATATTTTTTATGTAAGTTTTTATGGTTTTCTTTGGTTAGTCATGAATTTATAGGTTTTAGTTTAGAAGTGCAATCACAACTTTTATCACATTTGGCGGGCTATATCTCGCACATATCTGAGGAGAAAATATATGAAATATTAATCTTATTTTAGAAACCTATTCAAAAATATACCACACGATTGGATGGGGTTGAAAAAAAAAATCATTCCTTGTAGAAACGTATGGAGTGGCACTTCTATTTACCACTTTTTAAAATTTTACAACAGTATTTCGTAGCGGTTTATTTAATACATCTACTTGCCAAATTCCATTTATGTACAGCCGATAGTTCTGATAGCCGAATGAAATAGTTGTGTCATTTTATAAGGGATCTGTAGGGCTTATTCAAAGTTATTAGAATAAAAATAATGTCTAATCTCTCTAATAATAATCTCACCCGAGAAGTCCGGACAAATCCAATTTGACACTCAAAAAATATTATCCTGTTTTTCCCTACCAAGTGCAACTCGAGATCGTTTAAAAAAAGTGAAATGTTTGACTTCAATACCACTAAACTTTCTATCAAGTGAGATTGTAGCCAAATTAAATGTAGACCTAGTTTGTGGTAAAAAATCCTCTTTTTAGGCCAGTTGGATGAACAAGATTATTTTCTGGAAAAATATAATGTTATACATATAACCCAACCCGCACAGCCCGTTATACTGTCAACCCGCACTTGGCCAGCGTGGCAGACTATGGCCTAACCCTTCTCACAATGAGAAGATGGCCCGTTCCCAGCAGTGGGTCAGTTTGTACAAAACAGGGCGGATAAAAAAAAAAAAAAAAAAAAATACATATAACAAAAAAAAAACTTACCTGAAGCCATTTTATCCTTGTGATATTCTCCTCTGTGACAGTGAGCGCTCTTCTTTCCCCCAATTTGTACGATTCATCGTAATACAAATATTCTGTAAATGTTAATCCACTAGTAGTATACTGCTGAGAGAAGTATATACTTATTGTTCCGTTCACTATATCGTGTTCTATAATCCACTGACACTTAATCGGGACGGGGAACGGGTTGGGGAAGTTGGGGGTCTGAATGACCCCCACCGGGCCCCGCAAGCGTCCCCCACACGTCTGTGGGCCTTGGTGCTCGCGGTCTTCTTGGGAGCACACGCGGTCTACTGCAATGGTGATGAGTGTGATGCTAAGTAACCGCTGCATGGTTAACCTGAAACAGAAGAAATAATATAATTTAATATAAACAAATAGGGTTAAATCAATTTTTAACTGACTTCCAAAAAGGAGAATTCAATTCTAACTATAGTGGAAACTATAGTCGGAGAATTCGACTCAAAATAGACGTGAGTTGAGTAACCCGTTTGTTCAAAATAAAAAAGGATTCAATTCATCAATTTGTTGGAATCTTTTTTATTTTATTGACGTGATAATGTCTAAAAAATCGATAAACGCCGGCTGCACGAAAAAGCATGACTCATTATCACGTTCCGCCTGAGCCGCGTGTGCAAGCGAGAGCGTGGAACAAGCGATAGAGAGGCACAATCATTCGGCTTGTGACGCATCGTTATCACGTAAAATTGTAGTCCGACTTTACAGACAACCATTTTTTATGTATGTTCACCGAATACTAAGACACCTGGTCAGTTTTTAAAAAAATATATTTTTTTTGTTTGAAATTTGGTCCCGTAGAAATTTTATCAAAATCGGTTCAGTATTTTAGTTTTTATAACAAAATAGCTGGAAAGATATGTCATCCAAGTAAACGAGTAGCATATTTTAAAATAGTTTTTTAAGTGTTTTAAAGGATTTCAACCCAACATTTCGCACGACAAGTACTTAACTTGTCGTGCGAAATGTTGGGTTGAAAGGTAGTCTGCCGTGTCTAGCAGACTTAGTAAAGCGGTAGTAAGGTCAAAGCTTAAATCTGCGTCACTCGTTTTCTTTCACTTGAAACTGCTATTATTTTTTTGTGCGTCCTGCGCCTTATAAGTTGAGGACAATTTTGCCAACTACTCGTATGTCAGGGAGGGGTTAAATTATTGTCATTGTTAATAGATACAAGATGAAACATATTCTCTATTTTTGTAATAAGTATGTTGGTATACACTGAGTGGTCAGCCCTAGTGTGTGAGTTATTAAGCTGGCGATAGACCTACAATTTAACGTCATTTTGATTTGTAGTGAAATTTAAGGACATAGAGGGCAGTATAAATTGGGTACTAAATTAGGGGTCTAAAATCTATTTTCAACCTTTTCTATTATGGCCTCAGTACGGCAATATAATACCTCACGTTTCAAGCCTTATTAAGGTTCTTTATCCTTTAGGTTTTAGAATTACTAGACCGTAGCTATTCTTATGAACAAAAGCCTTTATCTAGTGTGAGTTTTTGTACGTGAGCAAAGTTAACAGTATGCTTAGAGTCGAGTTTGCTAATACCTATTTAGTTTCGGGCTACCAACGGTAACATCAAAACACGTGTTTTAAAATGGAGTTTAAATGTTTTGGCTTTGCTAACTTTTCACAGAAAATCATACTTGACGTGATGAGAATATTTAAGTTTCATGAATGATACAAGCTATATTTATAAGCACTAGACAGTCTAAGTCAAGTCATTCTGAAGTTCTAGTCTAGTCATGCCGCAGTAAAATGCCCGTTACTTTACTGGAAGCTACTATAGAGTTTTGTCGAAAACTTTATACGTTTCACCACTTTATATCACTTGCCCACATCGAACTTAAATCAACCACTTTTTTAAGTCACTGACAGAATAATAAGTCGGGTCTCTAGTGTCGGGTGTTTCTATCGGCCATTGTGGCGAGCCGTCGGTGAGTGGTGACACCACGAACCCCGTTTCCCTTGGATTAATTGAAACACTGACCTCGAGCTTTCCGTAATCGGCCATCTGAGTGGTGGAAACCACAAGAAATAGCAACCTAAGTTATAGTCTGGAACTTAGGTTGTTAAGTCTTGCGGTTATTAAAGACCATAACGCTGCGAGTAGCGTATAGTGAACGCGTAGCACACCTCTCGACACCCTTAACCACCCTCGCCAATGTCGTTTATCCGACGGTAATATGTGACGCTTTTATGGTAGCCCATTTAGTATGGAGCAACTCACCTTCCTCAATATTTTTGTGTAATGAGAGGATTTTTTCAAATGTCTTTGCCCAGAATGAGGTAAAACATTTGCCAATATCCTCTCAGTACTGTCAACGTGGGTAACTTTGGCTTTGCGTTAAACTTTGGACATAGCCTCGTTTAAATATTCTTGATTTTTTTACCAAAAGATGAGTAATTAAATTGATTGATGAATGTGTGAGTTGTAGTCGCCAAACATTATAAATGTTGATTAATGCATAAAGTTGACAAATGAGATGAAAGTTTTAAAAGTTTTCCACCATTATCTAAACACAAGAATTTGTGACTGACAAATGTATGTCCAAGATTTCGGATTTAATTATACAAAACTTGTTTAAATCCCATGAGTTTTATTTAATATCGATAAAACATTGATCTTTCTTACCGTTTTAAGCAATATTTCTTGGTCTTATTTAATTTTACTACGTAAAAATATTGTAAACAAAATAGTCAACGTATTTTCTTTAATTGTGGGTAACATTGACAATGGAGTTTCAGTTATTTATACACATAATACATTAATAATGTGAATTATTTCACTTCTATGTCTGAAAGAGATGTTTTAAGCAATATAATGTGGTCGAAGATAGTAAGCATACATAACATCGAATAAGAATTTGCTCTCAAGTAGGTGGTTTATAGTCATGACATCGTTAGGTGTTTGGCTTTTCCACTTGAGAGTTATAATCTCAAACACCTAGGCTGCAAAACTAATACTCAAACACCATAATTCATTTCCTAATGATATTTTTCTTACACGGAAGATTAGCTCGCAGTTTCTTTTTCAAAAGGTGCTTTCCAATATAAAAGTTGAATGCACAACCACCTGCGCTGACGTTGTTTCACTTTAGCCCTTCTTCATTTCTAAGGCCGCGTTATCAAATGCTAAAATAAATTGTACTACTTTATCGGCGTAATTAAAATATATCTTGAAAACACTTTCTATGGGAATAGAGTAATTACAGGGAGGTACCCTTGTAATTCCTCTACACGTAAAGTAGGGATGTTTTTTTTTCTCGTATACCCCTTGGTGTTGGCTGTAATTGGATAGGTAATTCAAAAATATATTATTCAATTTAGTATTCCATGTTTGTCTTCCTTTCTTTTGCAAAATATTAGGCTATAAAATTCTAATTTTTGTTAGGGTCAAGTGTCTCTCCCCCTCTACCAGCTTAATGGTTCTTGTCGAATAGGTATACTGAAAAAAAAAACAGCAATTAATTTCCCCAACGAAATTGTAAGGAAAAATATCACAAGTAAGTAGGTTTTACAAGATAACGAGTAATAATCGATCAACTTAGCTTGACTATCTTCTTAGTATCAAACAACCCTATTTTAAGTTCGCATAATATTGACATAGACATAAATTGTGATATGGAACTACAAAATCCTACGTTGTGCGTGGCCCGACATGCACTTGACCAATTTATTAATATTGTTTTTAGTTACTACATACCCGAAAACTAGTCTTTTAATAACCAAACAAAAGAGAACTCAAGAAACATAAAGAAAACAGTAGGTAACAGTAACAGTAGGTATGCAGTTCATGGAATGGGGTGAATCTTTTTTAAATTTGACATTATTCACTATTAATCTTAGAACTTATAGTTGATAATGATGTCATTTAACACTCAAATGATTGTAGAATTTTTTGGCTTTATTTCATTTTTAAGAAATTATTTCATTAGTAAGAAAAAATGAAATCAAACTATTTTATTTTTTCCGCTCGTTTGTAGTTCAAAGTTTTAAACGGCATATCCCATGAAAATGAACATGATTGAATATGACAAATTGATTTAGTTTAATAAATCTATGTTTTTTACATGAAAAAAGTAAAATAAATCCAACCTAAATTACGTAAATCACCGTTTATAAAGATTTTCCGCTATCGAAATGAACGGGAGTAAATTTTACCCACTTTGGCGTTTAACTTTGACAAGCCATTTAAACGCGATTTTCTTAAATATATTCTATACTATTGGACTTGTTACTTCTTTACTTTAAAATTGACCACTATAGAACACGCTTAAATAAGTAAAATACTATTAGACTCATACATTAATACTCTGATATCGTCAAAAATATGAAAAAGTGTGTGTAAAAGTTACCCACGCTGACAGTACTAAAAAAGGCTTTTTTTTGTTATCTTCTGTTTCTTAAATCAAAATTATTTAATAACAATATCATTTATTTAACTTTACATTAATAAGTGTGAAAATAAATACAACGTGTAATTATATACCTGAAAAAACAGAACTAAAGAAAATAATTATAAAATAGATAAAATAAGATTGTGGTATACGCTTCCTGAGCGGGTCTTTCCCGATAGATATAATCTGGGTGTCTATAGTTAGAATAGAAAATAATATAAGAATAATAACATAATTTTATTATTAAATAAGAATTGGTTTCTTCTAGGTAAGCGCGCTCCATTGTAGACCGTCGCAACGTCGCTTAACATCAGGCGAGTTAGCGGTCAAGCGCAAACCTATTTCTACAGAAAAAAAACTTTACATTGTACAATCAACTATTCACATACTCGATTTTTTTTAATGTTTAATTAAGCTCCTCATTAGCTTCGGCTACTTTGATGCCCAAAATGCCAAAAAAGATATAAATTGGCCAAGGAGTTAACCGATATTTTACTTTAAAACATATCACTTTAAAAATGGATACAAATAGATCAAATAGATCCCTAAATTGAAAAATGGTTAAAAAATACATACCATATGATAGAGTAGACGAGAAAGGCAAAGAACCGAGCTTAACCCGAGATTCAATTTAAATAATAGAAATATTCTTGTGTCTTACAACTATTAATATAAATACTTAAAGTTATGTTCTTGTAATTTCTCAACCATATTAGTTTAAGAGATCTTATTTATTCCAATTACGTCGTACAAAGAGATTTCAATTCGCCCGTAATACGCGAGTATTTTGGAATCGTTTCGTTATTTCTAATGTTATTCTGAAACAGAAAGCGTATTACTACGTGTTCTATTACTTGGGGAACAAGTATTGATAATACGCTGGAGTTATTTATGATAATATTCACCAACATGATTTATTATAATTGGATTGAAAATTGTAGTAAATCGTTATATAAGATTAGTTTGGGACGTGTACATGTTTTGCATAAACAGATAAGTAGCACTAATATTATAAAACTCTATTTTAGAAAATTGGTCGGTTTCTGCGGACGTGACTAGTAAATAATGTTACTAACTTACTTTTTCTTACATAATTTTCCGGCAGCCTAGTGTTGAGACCGTCTGACTTGCGATCCGCAGGTCCTGGGTTCGAATCCCACGGCACGCACTTCTGTCTTTTCGAAGTTATGTGCGTATTGTTGATTGCCGGCAACTTCAAACGGTGCAGGAAAACATCGTGAGGAAACCTACATGTCTGAGAGTTCTCAATGATCTTGAAGATGTGTGAAGTCTGCCAACCCGCACTTGGCCAGCGTGTCAGACTATGGCCTAACCCTTCTCATAATGAGAAGATGGCCCGCGCCCAGCAGTGGGACAGTTTGTATAAACAGGGCTGACAAAAAAAAAACTTACTTTTTACGACTGGCCTTGTGGCTCATTTGGTAGTATGTCTGCCATAGATGTAGTGCCATAGTGCCGTAGGTCGTGGGTTCGATCGCCACCCAGGGCAGACATTTGTGTGATGAACATGAATGTTTGTTCTGTGTCTGGGTGTTTCTATGTATCATATGTATATATTTACAAAAAAAGTATTTATGTATTATATCAGCCATCTAGTTCCATAGTGCAAGCTTTGCTTAGTTTGGGCTAGATGGTATTGTGTGAATTGTCCATAAATATTTATTTATTTATTTTAATACGCAAGGCTGACCACCAACACGCCTGATGTTAAGCGACGGTATGGGCGAGTATGGAGCTCGTCTCGTATCTAGAAGATATCTATTAACTCTTGAAAATTTCAAGATTCCTTTGAAAATTCCAAGATCTAAAATGTGCCAAAAATCCGCACTCAGCGATATCGATCCACATTCCTGTTGCGTACTGCACAAGAATGGAATTCTTTGCCGCCATCTCTGTTTCCTGAGACCTACGATCTTGGAATTTTCAAGGCTAGAGTGAATAGATATCTTCTAGATCGACGATCTCCATCCCAGGCCACACCGTCGCTTAACATCAGGCGAGTTGGTGGTCAATTGTAGATCTATAACGTATTTAAAAAAAAACCTGGAGGCGGACATCAACCTTTTACAAACCTATGCGGGTGAAACAGCAGGGCACAGCTAGTAATCTTTATAAAAAAAAAACAATTCTTAGAGTTAAAATATATTATCACAACGTTTGTACGTTGTGCGTTATTTCAAGTTATTTGAATTCGTGTTGAACAAAACATTCATATTTTCGTTGTTCAAATAAAATCTTTGAATTTGCAGCGCTGTTTGTTAAAGCCCGGGACGATATTACTTGGCCCAGATATTGCACATATGATATTTGTTTGTCAACAATGTTACTAGATTTTAATAAAATGGTTTTATTTTTACAAAACTGAGTCATGAAAATTCTACTGCATTCCATGCTACATTTGATTTAGACACCAGGTAATGTTTTGATATTTAGGTCTTACCGCATTGATGCTAATAAAGTTTGAAGCATATAGTTCAATACCTACTTAAGGAAACTGGATGTAAATTTTTCACGGTATTATACCTACCTAGTAAAGTATCTTCGTTAGAGGAAATCCTAGTGGGAAGCACATATATACATGCTTCAGCTATATACAGCCCAATTTCGTAAAGCAAATCTTTTTCTTCTAGCTTGATAATCATATTAATCTATTAATCGTGCATGTGAGTTGGCAGGGCAAATACATCCCTATTATTGAATAAGTAGCCGAAACTGTCAAGACACGCATATGGTAGGGTTCTATAGCTAATATTACAGTCTAAAGGAAGATCACTTGACGAGTATTTTTTGTTAAGAACACGGCAACAAAAAGTCAATGAGCTTTATTTATTTTTTAAGTTCACCTACTGTTGATGTATTGTACTGTACATCTATACATTGACAATAAAAATCTTAAAAATAAAGTAGAGCTTGATGTCACAATAATTACAGTACACACACACACACACGCTCACACACACATTAACACCACCACACACACTTTATTGTTTAACAAAATTGTTTGTTGTCTATTCAAAATAGTTTTCATTCATAGGTTTGATACGATGTCTATTACTATGATTAATCATGAATTTATGAGTCTAACACTTTAGATAATTATGCAAGGGGACACAATTTTTTCAGCTATGGCAGGCTACTTCTTTACTTGTATGGATTGCCACCCTTATTAATGACTTTTTTTTGAAAGTTTTACAACAAAAAAAATTGCGTCTATAGAGTGCTGATAAAGTATCTGAGTAAAATGGTTGTGTGATATGGACGAATAGGCAGACAGATAGATATCTGAATTTAATCTTATTATCTGAAGAGTTCCTCGTAGTTATGTACGTATGATGTCTTAAAAATCTAGAAGTAGAAAAATCTGAAAAAGAACACCAAAAAGAAATCGAAACAACATCGAAACAGATTTACTTCTCGTTATCACGGTCTGAGATAATTTCGGATGTGAAAAGTTTGTCCATTTCCGTTGTAAACGGAAAAAGGAATAGGAAATAAAGGAATATTCCGTTTCTACCTAATTATTTATTTTCTACCCGCGGAAAACCAACTTTTTACGTAGTCTCATAATGTTGTTTTCAGAAACTGAATAATTCAGAACGATGTTGGTCAGAAAGTGACGTCTAAGTGATTTCATAAAAGTTTGTAATGAGGTTACGAAAATTTACTCTCTTAGGATATTTCATTATTTTCAGGAAATCAGTAAAATATTCGATAGACTTGGTACTGTATATTTCTTTAATATATAAATTAACTTAGTAAATTTATAGAACCCTTCTCACAATGAGAAGATGGCCCGTTCCCAGCAGTGGGACAGTTTGTACAAACAGGGCTGATATTAAAAATAATAAAAAAAAAAATTATAGATAATTAAATAACGAAATAAATCGTAGAATTTTTACATAGGACTGCTTTTGTTAGTAAAAAATGAGTTGTTAGATATAAAACCTCGACAAGCAGCATATTTCAAATAAAAAAAAAGTTACAGACACATCTTTAATTTAGTTATTTCCGCGGTTCAAAACACGATACATACTACTTTGCTAGATAATATAGAAATCCGAAAGAAGGTAGATTTAGAAACTATTTTCCATTTTATGTTCTAATTCAAAATAATAAAATAGAAATGATATGAAAATTGTAAAAATCAACATGAAAATTGCATATACCAGAAGATACAAATACACATATATTTACATATATTTTTGCAGATTTTTTTTTGTTAATAATCAGTGTTGATTTAATACAAAATTAAATCCACTAACACTGCTCGCAACGTCTCGCCCACCGACATAACCGACATATTTTTGCTCCGCTAAATGTGACCGTTTAACATACAATTTGTCGGCCTTGTGGCTCAGTTGGTAGTGTGTTTACGTCTACCTGCTGAACTGAAAGGTCGTGGGTTCGATCCCCACCCAGGGCAAACATTTGTGTGAT
The DNA here is from genome assembly GCA_947563715.1 of Lycia hirtaria. Classification (NCBI taxonomy): domain Eukaryota; kingdom Metazoa; phylum Arthropoda; class Insecta; order Lepidoptera; family Geometridae; genus Lycia; species Lycia hirtaria. The sequence goes on from OX387385.1 coordinate 12,319,680, forward strand.
GAGCATGGATGTTTGTTCTGTGTCTGGGTGTTTCTATGTATCATATGTACCTATATATATTTACAAAAAAAAAAAAAAGTATATATGTATTCTATCAGCCATCTAGCTCCATAGTACAAGCTTTGCTTAGTTTGGGCTAGATGGTGTTGTGTGAAATGTCCACAAATATGTATGTATGTATGTAAACTCCCGTTACAGCATTTCTACAACAAAACAAACATTTTAATTTCATTCATTAAATACCAACTTAGCGATTTGCCTATTCGTTGCAGATTTGTAAGAAATAAAATAGACAATATAATACGTTGGAACATTCTTCTTCTAAATTCAGTTTGTGTGTACAATAAATCATTGGATAGACAATACGAATAAAATGGATGTACTGCGGATGCGACACAGGCGCAAAATGAATAATGGCACTAGAGGAGACACGGGATACATGCAAGCTATACCTATATCTTGAGTGAAATACGCAGATCAGCTGTACTTTTACAAAAGTAAGTAACTGGTAGTTTTACGAATAGTAGACCTTGTGAGCACACAGTCTGTACTCGTAAAATCTACCGCTCATATCCGAAAATCTTGTTCAGAATTGGTTATCGAAAGTTGCTGTCAAATCAATTATTAAGAAAATCGGTCGATAAATGATCTTGCAAACTTCTCTTTTCAACCCAAATATCATAAACTTTTGTCTCGACAACCTCAAGAGGTTATTAAATGCTCATATTTAAAATTCTTATCAAGAATGTACCAAATATTTCTAGCAAATATTATTAAAATCGGCCACTAAAAGGCGCCGCTGTAACCATTTCGTCTTTTTGGGGAAAATACCTCATTTATCAGAAATTTAGGAACCTGTATACCAAGTTTGGTTATGATTGTTTGAAAAATACTACCTGGTACACGAAAACAAACATCCGTACAAAAAGAAAGAAAATCTTGCTAGTTAATGCCGAGAACTTCATTCGCTTCGCTTACTTACTTACTCGGTCATTCAGAAGTTCTTCCCATCACCCCAGAATGTGATCAAATACAGATTATTGTTGTAAAATAAAGATACTGTTACAATTATTGTGTATATTAAAAGAAAATTAAATATCTGAGTACATATGACCGATTTTTGTGGTATAACTGCTATGCTATTACATATTGTGTCGAAAACGTATGCGGATTGCCGCCGAATTGTTTGTAGGTATGTGACACAGAATTCGCCCTATTACATAGGACCCAGAAGGATAATCTCCATACAAAACGCCTTTTAAATTCGGGACAATTTTATTTTTCCATTTGACACTTAATTTTTTGGTATGTGATTTTCAAATATGAATATAAGCAAGAAAGACGGTAATGTTTCGGGTGTATGTATGGCTTAGTGAGATATACATAAGTTTCTATAGTGTATCCTACTCGTATAACCTGAGTGGCTTCACCGATTTTGATGTTGCGAGGTGGCATTATACCTATAAGTTTCTTTTTAATGACAATAATGACTTACTTTGTTATTGAGAACTTATTAGAGAAACCGCGTTTCTCTTTTTTATGGCGATAAAGTTTTCCAATTTTTTTACAAGTTTGTGTCACCTAAATTAACGATTCATTATTTTTTTTTTATTATTGTATTTTAACTGTCTTAGATAACTTAATTAATATTATGGTCTTCTTGCCTAAAACACAGGATTAACTAGTTTAGGCTAGCTTAATAAGTTTACCTTCGTAATATAAACCTTTTTAGGGTTCCGTACCTCAATAGGAAAAAACGGAACCCTTATAGGATCACTTTGTTGTCCGTCTGTCCGTCTGTCCGTCCGTCCGGGTGTCAAGACCCTTATCTCGGGAACGCGTGAAGGTATCGAGTTGAAATTAAAGCCACATACGCAGATCTATAGTATCTTGCTGCAGAAAGAAAAATAAAATTTCTTAGTTTTCGTAAAAAAAAGTTACAGCCGAATATGTCGTAAAAAACGCACATTTCGACACAAACAGAGTAATCAAAACCTATGGGGTACTTCCCGTTGACCTAGAACTCTGAAATTTGGCAAGAAGCATTGCGTTAGAGTACACATATAGGAAAAAATCCGAAAACTGGACATTTTCAATTTAATCACAAAAAAATAGTGCCTCTATGCAAGGAATGAGGGCCCAAAGTTTAAAGTGAATTAACCGTATCATGTGGGGTATCTTATGAAAGAGCCTCATTAGCATAAGCTAAAACAGGTTTTTAACACATTCTTCGGCCCCTGCAGACCCTTCACTTCAGCTGGGAACCAAAACTTTTTAGGCAAATTTTGATTAAGTACAGAGTGGCCGCGCAAAGCAACGTTGACTGCCTCAAACTCCGGCGGTTTACTGACTACTACAAAATGAACTGGACTCTCGCTCGGATCCGAGTGGGAGACGCCGCTAATAGCCCCGCCCCACTCGGATCCGAGTGGTGAGCAAGGAATGTGTTAAATATTTTACGATGTATACTTTTCGGTTTATGAAGGAAAATATAAAAAATATATTTCCCCCTTTTATTTAGTTTGTACGGAACCCTCGGTGGGCAAGACTGACTCGCACTTGTCCGATTTTATTTTTGTATTTGGCTATCTTAAGTTTTGAATAAATGTTTTATTATTATTATTATATATTATTAATTTGACACATTCTGAACTTAGCTTAGTGTTATACTATTACACTAAATGTGACTCTCTGGGAATCATACCAAGAAAGAAAAATAAGCAACAGTGTGACTCAATGGGAAAAAATTCCTCGAGCCAGTGTAAATGTGGCTCGTTGGGAAAATAATTTCTTATCCACAACGACTTTTTTTATACAAAACATTTCCAGTACTAACTTACATCCACTTATCAGCCAGATTTGCCAAAGGATTCTCAACTCCGGACAGACAAGCATTTTCTTCGAGTAAAACAAAAGTGGCATATCACTAGAAATTCACTGACAGGACAAATGACCTCGTAAAAGTTTGGACATAAAAACTGGCTACTAAGTGCCCTAATCTATCTTTGTGGGTATTTCTCACTGATGATAAAATGGGTTCAGTGAACTTTTGTAATGAATTTAAGAGGTTTTATAGCCCACTCTGACAGTAAGATAACGAGGCCGCTTACAATAAAATGACTCGAAGTTAATTACTTAATTGTCCTAATTTCATAATAGACAGTTGATAGTATAGGCTTTACGTTACGGGTCAGCGTCTGTTTTTATGAATTATCACTCTGCTGTCTTCTCAGGAAGGGCAAAGGCATAGTTTACAACAAAATTTGCTCTTACCGAAAAACAGTACTTAAATTTAATCAATGCTCAACATGTTTTGTCAACTGCTCGCTGAAACGTAATGACACTTGCGGAAATAAGATATAGAATTTGAGACGTTGATCAAAGTTGAGTTACGTTTTTAGGTAAGGCCGATTACGTATATGTAAGGCTCTATAGGTCACAAACCAATATTTTTAAAGATATAAAATGATTGCATAGACTTTAAACAATAATCTAGAAAGTTAAGCAAACTTCAACAAAAAATTATTTTATTGAAACAAGATTCACAATCCGCTCATCTTCTAATTTTGTAAAATGATTATCGAGAAAAGGTAGTCCCGGCTGTACCCGCTGGCTCACATGGCGGAGGCACGGCCTTGGCCCCAGACTATAAAAAAAAAAATAAAAAAAAAAATAGGATTTACTTATTAGAACAATGCAAGCATAGTACCCGGGGTTGTTTAAGAAAAAAGTGAATAGGTATCTCCTAGACAGGCGTGCTACATCTTCGACCTCATCATCACTTCCCATCAGGTGAGATTGTGGTCAAACGCAGGCCTAGTTTGTCATAAAAAATAATAAAAAAATAATAAACATTTTTTCCTAAAAATCTGTTTTTGAAGTGAAAACTTCTTAAGCAGCGTTGTGCATTTTTTGGATGGGTAAAAAATGTTAAACTTGCGTCAATCGTCAGATTAAAATTCGTAGTACGAAAATTCGTAAGACGGACGGATTATTTTAGTCAGAAACCTATTCTAACGTTCTGCATTTAAGTTAATTATTCTATGTACAAGTTTGTCCTTCTAGCATAACGCCATTATTTTAGTCAGAAACTTATTCTAACGTTTTGCATTTGAAGTTAATTGTATGTACAAGTTTGTCCTTCTAGCATGACGTCATTTTGTTGCGCCTAATGTTTATTTTCGACACATGCAGTATGCACGTAAGACTCGTTAGATCAGTAGGTTAGAGTACCGATATAAATTTCAATTTGTCCATCGGAGGGCGGAGGTTCAAATCCTTCACGAGTAAGCCTTTTTGCTATTTTATTTTTTAGTTTTCACTTCTGCCGGCACTCCCGGAGTGCAACCCGTTGTTTTTTTAATTTATTATTACTTTAATAAAAAGTGCTCACGATGACTAAAAAATGAGCTCAAACTAAATTGTAAGATCATGTACTAACAAAATCGGACATGTTTGCGAAATATCATGCTATAATTACAAACTGTTTAAGAGTGTTCCCTCGTCAGAGATACGGCAGGCGTATCTCTGACGTCTAAATTCCCCATTGGGAAATTCATGCCTATTCACAGTTTGCTTTATTAATTGGTAGAGATTTACCTATTTTATCATGAAATTGAAATGCAATTTTCAATAATCTAGATAACCATAATTTGCCAAAAAATTGGTATCCGCCGTAATAAAGATAAAATTTCACTAAATTTAAAATGTCCTAAGCATTATTTCAGTATCAGTTACGCGTAATTAGAAACGCAGCCATTACTGCCTTTAGATTCGCAAAACAACTCAAAACACAACATTAGAGGGTAAAAGGTAATTTAATACAGTAATACTTATCTCGGAGGAAACCGGGGTAATACAGCATTTTGCACTGTGACGTCTCATCTTACGCGTGTCATGAATTCTGACGTCACCATAAACATGAGTTAAGTCGGCGAAGTAAATGTAGAAAGCGCTAGATGTGGCAATTTAATAATATCTTCCATTACTGGCGCAGGAAATATGATTTTATTGTGGATACACATTTATATGTAAGTACATGTCAGTTTTGTAGGTTTTTAACACGCTTTTATTAGATCGACCTGTATGTAATGAAATCTAAGGTAACTAATTTAACCATCTTCCAAGGATCGTAGCGTCATGAAAATTGGCAGATGTATGTAGTTCTGATGACAATACAATAATATGGTACTGTGGAACTGATCTGATGATGAAGCCGGAAGATATGAAGTAGAACTTCATGATGGAACATCGTATCATAGCTGTGTTTGCATTTGTTAGAAAAGTCTTGTAATGAACTTTGACCATAAATATTTTGTAGCGTGTTTTTTAGTTTTTTAAACTGTAATTTATTTTATGTTAGATCTATGATTGACCATGAACTCGCTTGGTGCTCGAGGATGGAGCTCGTCGATCTAGAAGATATCTATTTACTCTAGTCTTGAAAAATTCAAGATAATTTTCAGGAAACAGAGATGAATTTGATAGATGGCAGATATAGACCATAAATCAAGGTTGAAGTAATCATCATCATAACTTTTACAACTTTTATAAAATGGGTGTATCGACACTACTTTTGATTTTTTTATTTCTTTTTTTTTTTGCTCGATTCTTGACTTTTTCGGATATCAAGAATCGAGCAAAGTAGAAAGTAAAAAAGGCTGAAAACTTAATCATGTGAGATGAAGTTTTTAGCCTGCACGATACACACAGAAAGAGAGAGTCAGAGAGAGATTATTTTCAACAGTAATAAAATAGGGAGTGTTAAAGAATATTGGAGTTGGCACACACACACAAGTGTATAAAGTTAAAAATAAATTAATTTTCTTCTTTTGTATAACTATTAAAAACATATTTTAGTAACTTTTAGTGACATTTATTATATATTTTTTTAGTAACAGTTATAGGAAATCATATATTTAGTCGTAATTTTTATAAAACATAATTGAAATTATAGTTAAAGAATATTGGAGTTGGCACACACACACAAGCGTATAAAGTTAAAAATAAATTAATGCGTCTTCTTTTGTATAACTATTAAAAACATATTTTAGTAACTTTTAGTGACATTTATTATATATATATATATATATTTAGTAACATTTATAAGATATCATATATTTAGTCGTAATTTTTATAAAACACAATTGAAATTATAGCGACCCAAAATTGGACACGGTTTGATAACAACGTACAATAAAATAATAATTATGGTCGACTGTAAAAAATTACTTGATTTAAACAGGGTCGTAGTAAGTAAAGAATCATGTTGTCCAAATCCGACTCACCCTAAATGTCCTGAACCCCATTTTATGGGTCGTATTTTAAGGATTCTGACGTAATTATTTTAGGGAACATTTTGAACTAAACTTTGACTTTAAGTGTTAAAACTGATAAAAATAAAATAAATTTAATAAGTATAGATTTATTTTACGATGATAGTTAATTCTTCAGTGTTGTTTTTTGTTTCATGAGATTTTCCTTAAATAATTAAATTATTAAATTGAATAGGTACAGAAGCGCACGCTAACCTCTGATTGTTTGGTTGAATATTTTAACACATAAACAGAATGAATACGAAGTTTTCTTCACAGGTATATGTCAAATTAATTTAAGAGTCTCCGTATTCTATTTCCTTTCTACCTACCTGAATCCAAGTTATTTAGTATCATTTATATTTGTATCAATTTCTATAGTCTAAACGGTTTTTTTTCTTGGTTAGGTTTTAGGCTACTCTGTCTTTTCAAAATATTTTCTGACGTTAATCGTGAATATAAACGTTGATCAAAAATCTTTGCACATTCTATCAGGTAGTTCCAGTCCTTAGATGACGGTTTCAACGTCAAACCAGATCAATGTCATAATAATATTGTCGTCATCCGATTTACATAAGTACATATGCATGCAAAATTTCAGCTCAATAATAAATAAAGGAAGTAAGTCAAACTCAACCAGTAACATTTGATTAAGACGAAGAAGTTGAACCAACCAGATGTTAAGCGACGGTCGAAGATGTAGCTCGTCGATCCAGAAGATATCTATTCACTCTAGCCTTGAAAATTCCAAGACAAACAGAGATGGCGGCAAAGAATTCCATTCCTGTGTTCCAGTCCAGGCATCAAGTACGTGGATCGATATCGTTGAGTACGGATTTTTGGCTCTTCAACGAGAAATGGGTGGCAATTCGCCGACATTCTGCTAGTCCTGTAGTGAAACGGGTAGGGTGGTATTAGATCGTGAAGCTCTTACGTACAATCCCCAAAATCAATCCTATAGAATTTAGACAAAGATGCTACTTTACGGCGGTGCTCGACACTAAGTAGCAACTTGGCAACTAGTTTATCGTTACCGATTAAACTCATAGCTCGCCGGTCCATTGACTCTAAAGCTTCCAGCTCATACTTGGCTGATTATACATGGCTTGTAATTTTTCCATCACAGATTGGCATTGGCACTGACAGATTTCCAAGTAGCTTTCAGAAATGTCACTAATTGGCACTTCCAGCAATTGTATCTACGTGTACGCTGTAAAGAGCTGAATACATAAATGAGTAAAACTCGATGCCCTGGGACCTCGGGAGTGTATTCAGAGTTAAAATTGTCACGTTACCTGGGGCGTTTATTTAATTTCAGTTTTTCCCCGCAATGGAACAGAGAATGTTTGCATTTGACGTAAAAAAAAGGCTTGAAAAATTGGTAGGTTATCATTCGGCTGTATTTTTAAAATTGTTTGTTTACCTCATTACTATATCAGGTATAAACAGATTTGGACTTTTTTTATTCGAAATAATATACTTTTATATTGGGTGCATAGAATTTAATCAAAACCGGTTTTGTGTAGGTAGTAGTTTAGTTATTTAAGTATGTGTAATTTGTATATTGTTTTGTTGTAGTTCCTAACTACAACAAAACTACTAGTACCTACTATTAGTTTGTACTTTGCATGTCCCACTTATCACATATCATTTGTTTTCCAAAATTTAACTTCACGTTCAAATTCTGTGTCATCATCATCTTAGCCATAAGAAGTCCACTGCTGGACATAGGCGTCCCCCATGGATTTCCAAAAAGACCGATTGGAAGCGGCTTGCATCCAGCGTCTTCCTGCCACTTGTATGAGGTCATCTACCCATCTCGTGGCTAGTCTTCCTACGCTGCGCTTGCCGGTGCGTGGTCTCCACTCAAGAACCTTTCGGCCCCATCGGCCATCAGTTCTACGTGCTATGTGCCCTGCCCACTGCCACCAATTGTGTATTCATATTAATATTATTGTGATAATAATTGGGTATTCTTATGCGAAAATAATACAAATTCTGTGTACTCAGTTTTTTTCTCTATTCTTACATTTTTTTAAATATATTCTTGAAAAAAAAAAGAATTAAATGCACTTTTAAGATCACAATTAAACTAGTCGAAGTAACATCTGCAATTTTTTCATAAACGTCAAGTCTAGACCAATTAGAATGTAAATCTAAGAAAAGTGCAATTCAGAAAGTGAGATTACAGTGGTAGTACTCACACAGGATTAAAACAGTCAACTTTATTAGCAAAGCTATAGCTTGCATATTATACGTTTAGTACCTACCTATCTCTAAGCTGTTCTTATTTCCAAACAACGAAACTATTTGATACTCCAGTGTTACCACTTAGGGTGAGAAATGTGGGTCTGCTTAATAGTTACCTATCTAGAACCCGAATTATGAAATACCGATTATTATTTTAAAGAAAACTTTTTTTTTCAAATGACACTTTATTAAAATCGCGAAAGCTCATTTGACAACTTGCGGCCTGACCGAAAAACGTTACTTAACTTTAAACAATGCTTAACATATTTTGTCAACTTCTCGCTAACACGTAATGATACTTGCGGAAAGAAGACAGAGAATTTAAGACGTTGGTTAAAGTTAAGTAACGTTTTTCGGTAAAGCCTTTGTTTGTTAATTGAATCTTTGTACTTTGTAATACACAAATTAATGTGTATAATAAAAAGAAGCGTATGTAACCTAACCTAATAATTTATTTATATGATATATATTCAGAAACATAACGAGCTTAAACTAATAACTATTCGGGCAAATGAAACTTATGGCAAACAAACTTATGGAATCAGAAATTCGTGTCGAGTAAAACATCTGGATTCTATGAAACGGATTCGGACAAGTGAGATTCAAATAAATGTATTTCGGATAATAGATAAGGTATCCTGCCAAATATATCTATCAAAATTCATATAATTTGAGTGCGTTTATGTATAACATAAGCGTATATAATATTAATACAGTGATGTTATTTTTTTCTGTTAGGATAGGGAAAGGTAGATTTCAATTATTTATTCTGTTAAGGTGAAATAAATCAAACCTTTTTTTAACCCTCGACGCAAAAACGACGGTGTGTTATAAGTTTGACGTGTGTGTGTATCTGTGTATGGCATCGTAGCTCCCGAACGGATAAACCGTTTTGTTTTTTTTTTGTTTGAAAGGGGAATTAGTCGGGAGTGTTCTTAGCTATGTTTCATCAAAATCGGTTCAGCTGTTTTTTTGTAGGGTTTTTGAGTTTTCTAAATTTATACTTGTTCGATATAGCAGCTGAAACATTCGTTACATGAAAAGGTAACAAACTTCTGTTATATCATATTATTTAGGGTTATTAAGATACTGCGATAAATGTATTTAAAAACAATTGTACTTCTACGTAAGGTGGTACGATTTTTATACAAAAGTACATATATTTAACAAATCTGGTAAAAAAAAATTAAGTAATTGTGGTTAGTTTTAAGAGCAGCCAACCCGTTGTACTTTCTATACAAGAGCTCTTAACAAAACTTTGTCCAAATGTTGTTGTTGTAACAAATATCTTGTGTTTTTGTTGTTGTTTTAATAAAGATCTAGGTAGGTATCTATCGAAATAAAAAAACTAAACTATCAGGCACAAATCCAGGACAAGCTTCCAAAATTCCGCTTTTTTACACAAACTTACGCCGCTTATAACATGATCAGAAATTATAAATGTAAAAAAAAAAACTTTAATAAAAAAAAACATTTTTAATGTAAAGTTCTCAGGATTTTACAAAAACACGTTTTTTAAAGATAATGTGCAGCACCCCATCTTGTGATTTCGTGACTATATCGAAAATTTATGAAAGCAGAGCTACTTTTCCAAACATCAAAAATACAACAAGCTTTTTACCACGCGGAAGGGCCTTCTTAATATTGGTTTTTATTAGCAGCAAATCATATTTGTTGAAGAAAACAGCATAATAATAACAAATTTTATTGAAAGATTTTATCGAAAATGATTGATAAATATTTAGATAAAATTTTTGCTATTATAACCTCAACTTTTTTCTTTAACAAATGTAATTAGCCGCCAATAAAAACCGATATTAAAGCTAATTACTTCAATTTAAAACTATAAAGGTACTCTTTTCGACCATATTTGGTAAAAATACCTATGTGTGGAAATCGTTGCACCTTAAATAACAAATTTTCTTTTATGACTTAGATGTCTATTAAAAGATAAAAGACATTTAAGTCATAAATATTATTTTTACGAAACTAGTTAGAGGAACGTTTAATTATTTATGTACTTTAAAGTATGAAAAATTCGATGTACATGCCAAACTTGTATTTAACCGTTTTTTTCATCCTCCATCTGCCGCTAACGTATTTCATTTTCCCATTGTTTGACAAAATTCTGGAGAAAGTAAACACTTGTTGAAAGCATTGTCCAGTAGAATGTGTTCATTTAATTCTAAGAATATAACAAAAACATACAAAGAAACCCTTTGTTAGCTTATACGACATGTTTTTCTTTTGTGAATTTTTTTCTCCCGTTTTTAATGTTATATCTTCGGAATAGAATCAAAACATTGTTAAAAGTTTTTGTCTACTTATCTTGACGAAACAGCTTTTTCTAATGAAATTGTAGGAACGTAATTAATAATAATCTAAACAGATTATTTTTCTGCAAATTAAAAGTACTTTTTTTTCGGAATCGTTCTCTCGAGCGAAGTTATTGTAATATGCGGATTAGTTAGAAGGTTTCAAACGAGTATTTTTTTTAAATTAAAATCTAGCTTCATAAACAATCTTATCATCACTCCCCATCAGGTGACATTGTGGCCAAGCCTTATGGTATAAAAATGAAGGATGGCAAGTAGCTAGCTGACTATAAAGGTAAGCTGCGTACCACAATTTCACCCGAGTCTTGATGAAAAACGGTGGTGATGATGATGATAAAAAGTGGCCTATGGCCGTGTCCAAGTTCACATCTATCTCCTTACCAAATTGCATCATGATCGGCTCAACCGTTTAGTCGTAACAAACAGAGCGATGTCGCTACTTGTGCTCTAATATAAATAAGGAAAGCAGAATTTAGGAATTTTTCGTAGTATCAAGATAAGTTTTTTTTTATATGAGACCAATCTTAAAATTATAAACATGTTACCTGTTCCTTACATTAAATAAGAACTTCATTTTGTTGTATGTTTATCCTATAAAAAAGAACATTACAAGGCTGATAGAACAGTTTCCAAGTAAGTACATTGTGGCAGATAGCCGGCGTCCGATAATGGCGTCTAGATCAGTCCCCAGAGGGCGGGCGGCGCCGTGTAAACACAAGGGCGGATGAGATAACTAAAGACTGACATTACATGAAAGTTATTTTGTAATAACTTCTTTTAAGCTTAACTTTCAACGCATAAGAACACAATAGCAATATCTATCTACAATAAAAATGATACAGAGCTGATGAAACAGTTCGATAGCTGTAAACACAGGGGTGGAAGAGGACCAAGAAACTGAAGAGCACATAAAACTTTTGAATTTTTTTGTAAAACTTCGCTAGAGCTAAGCTTTGAACGCATAAGAAAAATTAAAAAATAATCTAAATAAATAATATTATAGAGCACAGTACCTACCCAAGTACGTCGCAGTCGATAGCAGGCGTCCGATAATTCCATCGAAATCTGTCCCCAGGGCCCCAGGGCGGGCGCCGTGTAAACACAAGGGCGGACGGGTTAAATTAACCAGGAAACTGATGGAGAGCCCCGGTACATTGATTACATTATAAAGTTTCAACTTTTGCAAACAAAAATAAAATTTATTATTTAGTCGATTTACTGGTAATTTTTAAACATTGAGAAATAAGGGATTTGATTTGTTGTTACAGTCTACAGAGTAGGTACTTAAAACAACTTACATAATCTCTATATATTTAAAAATCAATTGCTGTTCGTTTGTTTCGCTAAAACTCGAGAACGGCTGGGCCGATTTAGCTGATTTTGGTTTTGAAATGTTTGTCGTAGTCCAGGGACGGTTTAAACTTTGAGAAAATATCGGGTCCACTCATTGATAGGGGATATGAAGTACGCCGGGTCAGCTAGTGATAAATAAATACCACTTCTTCATGATCTTGAACTTTATATTTTGGAAACCAAAAGATGGTCATCAGGCATAGGAATGGGGCGAGTAGTTCTCAAGTATCAAGTATATCTCAAGTAAAGCTGCTGGAATGGTTAGGTGCTTGACAGATTTCATTAACTTGCAGGTCCATAGTTAACCAGTTGAACAATATAAAATACTTGACTGGACTGGACTGAAATACTTTACTTGATTGGCCTTGTGGATCAGGTAGTTCATCGAATTTATGTCACTGCGCTTGACAGATTCTTCATTCTTGCATGAACAAGGTACAGCTTGACGGAATTTGGTACTATTGTCTGCAGATATGTATTATGAATTAAGTGACTTAACCATATAAATTTTGACTTTACGTATATTAATTTTGACATTTATCTATACAATACATTTAAATAAGAGAACAAATACAGTTAAGGCGAGGCTTGTCCAAAAATTTAGGTATTTTACGCTACCTCAGTTTACGGCATAGGTCCGCGTTTTATGAGAGCGCGACGTCCGCACAAAACGTGGCGTACGTTTAGTGCGATACCGATCCGCCGCGCGCCGTACCGCGCGCGAGTCTCGCCGCGCGGCGCGCGACTCGTCTGAGCCACATCTTCATTACATTGTAGTGGCAAGTCAGTTGTGATATACTGATATCAATCTATAAGCTTATTTCTTGAAAATCTATGAAATAATAATTTACTACTCGTACTCGTTCATTTTTTCGGGATAAAAGCCTAAGTATGTCATATTATGTGAGTATATCTATCTCCATTCAACAACCAACTGACTAACTCACATAAAACACTAAATTATCACATTTATAAAATAATAGCTATGCTGTGTAACCTGCGTAGTGATGAAAAACGATGATGATTATGATAAAATATAGCCTTTGTCCTTCTCCAGGTCTTGAAGAATCTCCTTGCCAAATTTCATAAATATTGGTTAGAATTACATATTACAAGTCAAATATATCACGTAAATATCTTTGACAATAATGTAAAGGTCTATACAGGATGTTAGGTAATAAACACAAGCAGACACAACAAGGTTAATTTTATAATTATATTGCAATACCATTAGTTAACCGACTTCCAAAAAGAAGGAGGTTTTCAATTTGACTATGTTTTTTGTATGTTTGTTTACCGATTACTCCACCAATTGTGAATCGATTTTGAAGATTATTTTTTCTTTGGTAAGTGATTTCAGAAGTGGTCCCATATAAATTTTATCAATATCGGTCTAGTACTTTGGATTTTTATAACAAAATAACTTACAATTATTGTAGGTTTTAAAAAGATCCTGAGAGAGTTTACTACAAATAATATAAATAATAATTTGTCTATTTTGTTTGTTTATTGATTAACAGATTTACAGATTTAGAGATTTGCAAATTTACAGATTTACATATTTACAGATTTACATATTTACAGAGTTACAAATTTAGAATCCGGAGTGTAACGAGGGATTCAAGCTCGCCCAAGACAAAAACACCTTTATCCCCGAAGTGCATACTCTACTTTTTACACCTAATGCGTGATTATAGAAAGAAATGGGTTTGAATCTACATTATTTAACAAAACAGAGCGCTTTGTTGTTATTTTTAACGTACAGCCTTGAAAACTTTCAGCATACGCTACCTGAACGGATTTTTTTTGATTCACATTATTATACCTACATTATGTAACAGAACATCGCAATCGCAAAGTTTTTCTAAGCAAACGCGCTCCATCGTAGACCGTAAACGTCGTTCAAAACTTGCGGGATCGGTGGTCAAGCTAAAGTTTCCCATAATAAAAATATAAAAAACAACCGTAGTACAATATCAAAAAATTAACAGATCTTTCAGTTGTAGCATATTTCATCTTCTTTGGTTGCAGTATTCGTGCCTGTTTTATTTCTTTTTTATGTTCTATTCTCACAACTATATCACAACTCACATGTCGATGTTATTACTCTCACACGGTGGAGTACGGGACAGATTATGCGAGTTTTCATTGACGGTCGTTCTGTAATATCAAAGTAAACGTTGTAGCAACCACACATTTTATCATTACAACGAGGTTAATGCACATAAGATATATTTTAATTATACAAACAGGTGCATTATAATTTATTTTACTTTTTTTGCGTGAGGTTTTCACATAAATTGCTGGTCTACCTACCAATTCATACAAATTTGCAGTTACAAAAATATATGTGCATAAACCTCATTTTTTGTAAAATAAATAAGGTTGTAGTGCTCACTCAATCCTAGAAGTATTCAAATCAACTGGCTCTAATGTTATCAAAGACTCGTTGATTACTTCAAGATGCTTCTTTGATCTGCAATATACAAGAATAATGCTAACAAGGTCGATCACTGATAAATGTACCTAACTTTTTTTTTTTTTTTTTTTTTTTTTCCCCGGGGAAAATCCTTTATGGATGCCACACTGACTCTGGGGGAGCATTGGTGGTTATGTGGGATTCTCCGTCTGGCGGCCTACCCACTAAAAAACCCGGGGCTGTTACTGTCTCATCGCTTTGTACTGGGGTACGGGTACATTGGCATAATCCACCGTGACCCCAGCAGCGTCGGTCCTGTTTGACTCAATCTCTGTGTAACAGTAATACTATGAGGAGCACGGTACCCCGCGCGCCACCTCAGGGGCTACTCTTGTCGGGCAACGGACCCCCCGAGTCCGCTACCCAAGGCTTCTGTTATGGGGGTTGGAGGAGAGCATGGAGTCTACTCCGACGCCCGGCTCTTCGGCGACGCATGGGATGGTCTGAGGCAATCTCACGCTCACGCTCCGCTATTTCCTTCTGGAGCATTATTTGCTCGCAGAAGGAAACTACAGCATTCCACGCCGTTTTGCTGCCCAGCATTGAAGTTACCAAAGCCGGGAGCGAAAGGTCACCCCCCACCACAGCGACAAGATCGCGACGCTCACTACACCAAGCAGTGCATTCTTCTAGTGTGTGCTGTGCCGTATCAACTTCGCACCTACAGTGATGGCACACGGTTGTCGGTTCCCTTCCAGCTATATGGCATAGGTACTTTCCAAAACAGCCATGGCCGGAAAGTACCTGAACAAGCCGGAAGGTTAGCGACCCGTGTGCCCTG
The DNA here is from genome assembly GCA_947563715.1 of Lycia hirtaria. NCBI lineage: Eukaryota > Metazoa > Arthropoda > Insecta > Lepidoptera > Geometridae > Lycia > Lycia hirtaria. The sequence continues at coordinate 12,335,193 of OX387385.1, forward strand.
TCCAACCAGTCTTGTAAGACAGGTCGAACAGCCTCTACAGTATAAATCCCGGCAATAGGTTGTGCTAACCGCGCTTTCCACTGTTCAACTAGTGTTCGTCGAGCACTGAGTTTCCAAGCCTCTATTTGCCTTAACGGAGGATCTTCTCCGCGGAGGCGGAGCCCCTTACGCCACTTATACATATTAGCATAGAACTCAGCCTCCAAATCCCAAGGAAGAGACCCTGCGAGTACGCACGCCGCATCGAATGATATTGTGCGGTAGCCACGTATCACACCTATAGCTATAGCTCTTTGAGGACGCTTTAGGAAAGTAATAGCTTCTCTAGTCAGATCTTCTGCCCATACTGGCGCTCCATATAAGGCCATAGATCTAACTATTCCCAGGTAGAGCCGCCTACATGAATCATTTGGTCCCCCGAGATTAACAAGCAAACTCCTGAGGGCATTAGCCGCGCCTGTCAACCGAGGAATCATCTGAGATATATGCTGAGTGAAGCTCCATTTACTATCAATGTGAAGCCCTAGATACTTCATTGAGGATTCTACCTTTATACGCTCGTCGCCTATAGAAATGTAGGAGTCCCTCGGTGGTGCTCGTCTACGACCATGGAAGCATAGGGCTTCTGATTTCTCAAACGCAACGCGTAGTCCTAGCCTTTGAATTCTAGCCACCACCCTTGACACTGCCTCAGTGACGAGTATAGCGGCCTGCTCAAATGTCTTGCCTCGAGCAATGACCAGCGTGTCATCTGCGTAACATGTCACACTTGCACCAGGAGGAAGATCACCTCGCAACACCCAGTCATACCCCATGTTCCACAGGAATGGTCCCAAAATGGATCCCTGTGGAACACCGCATGACATATCCCAGTGTCTCCACCCTTCACACGTTGGATATATAACTGCTCTCCCCGATAGATATGCAGCAACCATTTCTTGCAAGTATCGGGAGAACCGGTGATACCCGAGAGCTTCCTTCACACAACTCCAGGGGAGAGTGTTGAAGGCATTAGCTATGTCTAGAGACACAGCTATGACCACCTCTCCCCTGGATACTGCTTCCTCCGTAAAGGCCCTCACTTGCAGTATTGCGTCTATGGTGGACCTGCCTTTACGGAAGCCAAATTGTGAATCACTCAGATTAGGACCCACTTGCTCTAAGTGTTTGCAGAGACGAGAAACTATAACTCGCTCAAAAAGTTTCGCGCCTTCGTCAAGAAGAACAATAGGACGATACGCCGACGGTGAATCGGCAGGCCGGCCGTCCTTGCGTAGTAACACCAATTTTCCAACTTTCCATTGTTGAGGAAAGTAACTCTGACTGAAACAGGCATCAAATAATTTTCTCAGCCGTCCCTCAAGTATTTCCATCGCGAACACCCAGGCATGTCCAGGTATTCCATCTGGCCCAGGAGCTTTATTTTTGGCCTTGAGTCTGAGAACCGCTGCATACAATTCTGCTTCTGATACAGGTGGTATTTCCTCCGCTTCCTCCAGGGTGTCCACTCTAGGCGACGTCCCCATAGTTGGTGGTTGGAAGGTACTTCTGTTTGGAAATAAGTTTCTTACAACCTGATCTACAAATTGCGGTTCAAGTGTCTCCGTGAGTGGAGGCGCCCAGGGACGGATTTTCCGTCTAACTTCCTTATAAGGGCGCCCCCACGGGTCGTTGTTGAGGGTCTCAAGAAGTTCAGCTCTCGCTTGAGACTTAGCATTGCAGATAGCCACCTTTAAATCCTTTATTCGCCCTCTGTAAGTCTCATATAGTTGGGCTTCAGTAGCTGAATCTCTTAGCCTCCGTCGCCGATGTCTAGTGTACTGGCGTCTAGCTATTACACACAGTCTGCGAAGAGCAGCGATCTCCTCACTCCACCAGTACACTTGACGTTTTGAAGAGCACGGCTTAGATCGGGACATACTTGCGTCACAGATCTGAGTCATTGCGTTCCGAAACCAAGCCGCCTCTTGCTCTATATCGGTAACTTCTTCCGAATGAGACTGCCACGCTTGAACAATCGACGCTTCTATTAATGCGTCTCTGTCAATATTTTTCACTGACCACCGAGGAGTATAATTAGACGCCACATTCTCATTAGTAGAAGTATCGGAAATATCAAATCTAATATACATATGATCTGATCCCGTTTCCTCCTCTAAAACCCTCCACTCCTGGACTTGACGCGCAACAAGAGACGAGGCAAATGAAACGTCAACAATTGATGCTCCATTATGCCGCACACACGTGTATGCTGACCCCTGGTTCAAAACCAGCAAACCCGACATTGTCACCCAGTCCTCAAGGGCTCCACCAAATGCATTTGATACCGGTGACCCCCATGCCGAGGATTTGGCGTTAAAATCACCGGCTATCAGTACTGGACGAGGTTGAACTTGGCCAATCAATGCCCCCAAACCCACCAGAAACGACTCGAATTCAGCAACAGTTTTACTCGGAGAAAAGTATACTGAAATCACAACGATCTTTTTCCAGTGCACTGCTACGTATCCTTTACCTCTTGCAACTATAGACAAAGGTGGAGACCCGGAAGGCGTCACAATAACCGCCAAGCCATCCACATCACTCAGCCAGTTTTGCCGAGGTGGGATAAAATATGGCTCAGCAACTATTGCAACTTCTATTCCCCACTGCGCCATGGTTTGCATGAACAAGTCCTGCGCATTGGCACAGTGATTGAGGTTCACCTGTAGAAAGTGATGGACCATAATACACTAGTCTGACATTGCTTCCTCCTCTACTTGTTGTGCAAGCGCACCACTGTTGGCTGCCGGGACTGATACTGAAGGGGTTTTAGGGACCCTCTTTGGCGTGGGCGGAGAGCATTCCTTACTTCCTAACCTGTGATTTGAAGGCTTATTAGCCGCTGCACAAAGTGAACACTTTGGAGCATCCGCTGTACATTTAGCCGCCTTATGGCCGGTTTGGCCACAGTGGTAGCATTCCTCACTGCGGTCAATTTCTGATACACACTGGGCACGAACATGTCCTTTTTGCAGGCATTTATAACATCTTAACGGCCTAGGTTCGAGCATTTTCACTTGGGCTACAACCCAGCCTACCATAAGGCGACCTTGTTGGTACAGCTTCTTGGCTGCAGCAATAGGGCAACGTACCCAGATTGAACAGGTACCCTGTGAGTTATAACGTATCTCTCCCGTTTTCACTGACTCCTCTGTGCAACAGCCGTGTTGCGCAACTGCAGCAACTATCTCTAATGGCGTGACGGAGTCATCAAGACCAAAAATCCGCAGTTCCGCATTTTTTGTTGGTCTTGAAACTTTTGCCAATCCCGGACCAAATGTTTCCCTCAGCTTTTGAGCCAAAGCGTCGGCCTTGTTACCACTATCCGCACCTGGTACTTCCAGGATGCGGGCTCCTGTTGCCGCCTTCCTAAACCTAAGGCCCTTTATATCACAACTTGCAAGTTTAATATTCTCTCGAGCCCTGGCCAGCACTGAAGCGTAAGTTATTCCCTTCTCCACAGCCTCAGGCTCTAGTGTTATTACTATTGCTTGGGACCGAGGAGGACGCAGCCTAGACTTGGTCAGATGTTTGTGTCGTCCACTTGCCGGGGCCGCAACTGTATTTTGAGTTTTAGTCCGTGTCTTGCCGCGTTTCGCTACTGTTACCCATTCTTCGTTCATAGCAACATCTCGCTTAGAACTAGTTTGGGGAGTAGCCTGACTACTTTTAGATTGCCTTTTAAATGTACCTAACTAGCCTAACCTAACACCCTGTATTTGTGGTGGAAATATAAATGTTATGAAACTACCTATCTAAAATATTTTATACTCAAATACGTAATATATGTATACGTAAAATCGCTGTAAAATGTTGAAGTGTGTATTTTTTATTCCAGTAAAATTACTTATTTCTTATTTATCACGAAGAAGTTCTAGGTTATGAAAAAAAAAAATATTTTATTTTTGCAAGAGTACAAAAAATGCGTTACAAAAAATATAATATAGCATATGATATTCAGGGAGTAAAGACGAATCTAACGACACCTAGCACATCAAAATCGGTCAAGCTGTTTAGGCTGTAGGAGGTAATCTAAAAATATGCATAGTACATACATAGATATACACCCACATACACCCTTACATACATAAATATATAAATATTACGCGGGGGGTAGGCCCCGAAGTAACATACGCTACTGTGTATTTTTTGATTTAAAAATTGAAACATGACTATAAAAGACTTGCAAGCTGCTGTATGCAATCTCCAGAGGACAATGGACCAGATGTTACAAGAAATGGGATCGTTGAAAGCTGAGATAAGTGACCAGAATGTGAAAATAACGAAACAAGGCGAGATAATCTCAAACCAAGTTGACATTATTAAGCAACTAAAATCCTTAGTTGAGGGTAGTTTGCAAGAAACGGTGACACAGAAGTCTGACCCGAAGGTGAGTGCAATAACTCCGGCAGCGCTCCAGCGTCCGATCCGACAAGCGCGGTTAAACGCAGCACCTCACTCGATTGTTCCTGCTACTGGATACTCAGCGGCGACAAAAAAAGTAAGCGCTTCAATCGCTACTAAAACTCGTTCGACGAAACCCACCGAGACTACTCCGACCACGCCCGACGTGAGTCGTGGCGAACATAATGTAGCGATCCCTAAGGCGCAGCTACACACCAGCGTTACTAACGCTACAAATCAGATGACTACAAAATCAACTAAGGATACAGGTAATACTACCCTCTCTGCAATAAATAACAAGAAAGATGACTGGCATATCGTCGCTCGCAAACGAACTGGTAAAACACGTCGTATACTAACCGGTTCAGGAGAAGCTGACGATGAACTACAAACAGTAGAACGACGTCGGCACATACAAGCATGGTCATTTAAGCCTGACACAACGACGGATAGTGTCATGAAATATCTTAACAAGATTGCAAAATGTGAAGAATATACTGTTGATAAAAGGGACATTAAAACTGATAAGCATGCATCATTTATAATAGGCTTCCCTGAAAGTCTTTATAACAAGTTCAGCGATGCAGCGGTTTGGCCGCCGCGTGTAAAGGTGGCAGACTGGTGGTTTCCGCGGCAGCCCCGTGCGCGCGGGGCGAGCACAACAGCCGACGCGTCCAGTCACTCCGACGCAGCGCAGCGCGCGCATGTCCAGTGACCCAGCTTTGCACGACTCGGCGCCGCCACCGACGGCACCGAACAACCAGCAAACCATCACCGTATGCTACCAAAATATAGCTTCACTCGGCGGAGATAAACCTGGAGGCGCATGGAGGTACTGCTGCAGAGTGAAATGAAGTGTCATATCTTAGCCCTTTCGGAACACTGGATGTCACAGTCGAAACTTGTGTGTATTGGTATAGATGGCTATACGTTAGCTTCCAGCTACTGCCGAACGAATATACAACATGGTGGATCATGTATATTTGTCAGACGTGACGTAGGTTGCGTTGAAAATTTAGAATTAGTGCAAATGTCTATCGAAAGAGTTTGTGAAATTTCCGCAATAGATTTAATAGATTTTAATATTTCATTAATATGTTTGTATCGCACAAATCTAGTTAGTGTAAATGAGTTTCTAGTAGCCTTAGAATGCTTGCTCAATAAAATCGATGAGTTGAATTTGCGTTGCCTGATCGTATGTGATGCAAATATTAATGTATTTGGTAGTGACGCACAGTCAAAAAATCTAGCTGAGCTGCTAGCGGTCCATGGCATGGTGAATATGGTTGATTTTCCGACCCGCGTCACCGACACCACATCTACGTGTATTGACCACGTATATACGAATTTACTGGAGGAAACGGTCAAAGTTTATCCGCTCATAACAAATTTAAGTGATCACCGTGCTATTAAGGCAAATATCTTATGTAGGAGACAGACGCAGAAATCTACCGTTAATTACGTTAGAATATTCAGTGAATTAAATTGTCTTAATTTTACTACATCTATATGTAGCGTTGACTGGGGTGAGATTTTCGCAAAATATCCGACATCAGGCGAGCTAGCGTCTTCAATTATTAATATTATTATTAATAAATTTGAGTGTTGTTTTCCTTTTAAGAAAACAACGCTTAATAATAAATGTGACTCATCCTGGATTACCCAGGATGTAAAATTATATAAATCCTTATTATTCGACATTATAGAATTCGGTAACCGTAACCCTGACTTTGAATTAATGGATACTATTATTTTTGACATGCAAAAGAAATATGACATTATGATTAGAAATAAGAAATCGAGCTTTTATAAAAATAGTATAATATATAATAATAATCGGTCCAGAGCTATGTGGAAAGTGGTGAACCAAGAAAGAGGGAAAAACAATTCACTAACGATTGACATAACAGATGTCGTCTTAGACTCAAACGGCTTAAAGTTCCCAACAAAGAAACATCTTCTTGAGGCCATGAATGCAAGGTTTCTCGGGGCGGCGGCGGCATGTGGGGCTCCCAGTGCCGACGTCTCTCGCGCGCTAACAATGCTTCGCGCGGCTAGACCGGAAGCCAGTAGCTCTCTGAGACTACAGCCTTTCAGTGCCGAAGAAGTGTTTCGATTGATCACGTCTTGCATTCCACCAAAAGCTTCGAAAGACGTTTACGGTTTAAGCATGAAATTGTTGAGGGTTGCCTCATATCCCCTGTCTCATGTAATGGCGGAATTATTCAATCGATGCATGAATGAGGGCACCTATCCTACTGCACTGAAAATCAGTAAGGTGGTTCCCATATTTAAAGGCAAGGGAAAGAGAAGCGATATAGATAGTTATCGACCTGTGTCGATAATCCCAGCGGTAGCTAAGGTTTTCGAGAATGGACTGAGCAGTCGACTTGTAAGCTTTTTAACCTCAACAAACGCCCTCTCCGATAGGCAACACGCATACAGGGCAGGCCATTCGACGACGACGTTAACACGTGAACTTATCAGGAAGATAGTGGCTGCCAGAGATGGGAGGCCTAAGCTACAAGTCGCTATATTATGCTGTGACCTCTCGAAAGCCTTTGACGTCGCTGACCACGCCGTACTGTCTGTCAAACTAAGACACTATGGGATGAGAGGTACTTCTCACTCTTTATTAACCAGCCTTCTACAAAACAGGACGCAGGTTGTGGTCGGTGACTCGGGCAACCAACGGTCTGATCCAATGGGTTCAGCCATAGGCGTGGCTCAGGGATCATCGGTATCGAACCTGCTGTTCTCGTTGCTCCTAAACGACCTACCCGATGCCGTGACGACAGCTGAAGTTCTAATGTATGCAGATGATGTGGTGGCGATAGTCAATGCACCATCCGTGGTGTCTCTAGAACAAAAGCTAAACGCTACTGCGGTACAACTTTCCGAGTGGTTCAGTTCTAATGGACTGGCACTCAATCTCGGAAAGACACAATACCTGCATATAAACTTGTCAGGGCACAAGACCGGGCCTCTTACTGTTCTGGTTGGAACGACGACGTTGCGCCAAGTTTACACGACCACATTTCTCGGTTTCGAAGTCGACGCCGGTCTAACATGGGAGAATCACGTCGACAGGCTACGCGGTAAAATCGGAAGCGCATGCTTCGCGTTGCGGCGCGTAGCTCGTGTCGTGTCGGTGGACGTGGCCCGCGCCTGCTACTTCGCCACAGTGCATTCGCTCATACAGTACGGCGCGGAGCTGTGGGGAAGATGTGCAGACTGGGAGAAGATCTTCAGACTCCAAAAACGCGCCGTACGAGTTATAGTGGGCGTGGACCAGGACACCCACACTAAACCCTATTTTAAGAGCTTGGGAATACTTACATTGCCTTCATTAGTCATACTACAGGTGGCAATGTACGTAAGACAAAATCTAAGCTCTTACGAGACGCGTGGTAACCATCACCGATACCCCACAAGAACAGCGAACAAGCTGTCAAACATAGCACGCACGCTGACCAAGTCCGCCAAATTAACGCATGTTATGGGCCCCGACGTGTACAACCACTTACCAGAACACGTCACCGCAGCTCCTACTCTGCCGAGCTTCAAAGGTCACCTACATCGTTGGCTTGTTGAGCAAGCATTCTATAGCGTTGACGAATTTTACAAATTTGTATGTTGAATTTTACAGTTGACTTATTTATTATTTTTATGTAATTATTTTGACATTGATTATTGTTTGAGCTCACCCTACCGTGACTATAGCTAATAAGTATTTCTATTTATAAATTTTGTAACACCTGACATGTAAATTAGTTTTACGCAATAAATGAATATGAATATGAATAAATACAAACATACATATACTCGATAAACAACCCTCCTTACGCAATCGGGTAAAAATTACCTTCATACGCGCGGCGCGGGCGGCACGCGACAGACGGCGGTATACCTATATAGGTACTCTCGAAAGTCTGTAACGCGTTCAAAGATGCCGCGTCATATGCCGCCTGCCGCGACCGCGGTGTATTTTTACCGGACTGTGCAAAAAGGTGGGTTATGTTTTTCAAATGTATGAATCATATAAGATTATAAAAGCGAAATTGTCTGTCGTCTGTCTCTCTGTCTGTTTGTTACCTAAACGGCTAAACGGCTGAACCAATAATTATGAAATTTGGAACAGAAATTCTTTAGGACCTGGAGAAAGACAGAATATATATATATATTATTATCACCATTTTTCATCACTACGCGGGTGAAACCGCGAGATGCAGCTAGCATGTGTATGTATGTTTATGTATACATTTATTTTTTATGAGCCCTGTTTGTACAAACTGTCCCACTGCTGGGCGCGGGCCATCTTCTCATTATAAGAAGGGTAAGGCCATAATCTACCACGCTGGCCAAATGCGGGTTGGCAGACTTCACACATCTTTCATAACTGAAATATTTGAACATCAGGTAAGAGTAAGTACATTTTCTTTATACGAGTATGAATAGAACTCATAGATTTATGAACTGCGAGTGCGAGTGATCTATATAAATACTTACATGTATATTTCTAGGAAATAATAACTTGCAACTGGGTATTTACCTTTTTCGGGATCGCATCATTTCTATAGGAGCCAAAATTTTGCGCTTACGCGTTCGCTTATTTTTTAGTTTCTTTGTTCTATGATTTCCCATAATAATTTGTTTTATTTGGCGCGCGATGCAATCCGACACAGTACCGCCGCTGACAGTGGTCACCGACAGACTGGCGCGGGTGAACAGCTGAAGCAAGGCGGCGGGACGGTTGCTCGCGAGCAAACTTATTGTAAAATAAATTACTATAAAATAATGCACTAAACGTATCAAAAATGTAATTCTAGAGAACACTAAAAAAATTTAATAGCTACTTAACATGGTAAATTTGGTTTTGATGGCTTTAAACACTTTAGAGATAAATGGGAAAAATAAATAAAATGGCATATTTTTCAAAAAATAAAGCTATCGAGATTTTTTTCAGCAATCGTGTTTTTGTTTCTAGCGAAACCTAACCAACAGATCAAAATTTTACATACAAAAAATTTGAGCTTGAACTAATAATACAAGTATTTTCTGTAAATTTTCAAAAAGCTTTGTTTTACTGCTTTTGCGGACTAGCCGGGCCTTAATTACTCATCATAAAATTATATCAGATATAAAATATTAATTCAATATACATGCCGACATTTTAATCCCATTTTATATTTAATGACATTATTTATTGTATAACGGAGAAATGCGTTCCTTAATTGTTTGTAATATTATTTAAATGGACTCATCATTCGTCTCTATTAGTTATTTATAATTGTTTATTTCGGATTATAACTAAATTGTAATTGACTTGCCTAGTATAGCTGATAAGTTATAAGGCCAATAAAGCATTCTATTCTATTCTATTCAGGTGGTAGTATGTCTACTTGCTAAGCTATAGGTCGTGGGTTCGATCCCCACCCAGGGCAAACATTTGTGTGATGAGCATAGATATTTGTTCCGTGTCTGGGTGTTTCTATGTATCATATGTATATATTTACAAAAAAAGTTCCATAGTACAAGCTTTGCTTAGTTTGGGCTAGATAGTGTTGTGTGAAATGTCCACAATTTTATTTTACTAGTCCTTATTATGCCGACGATGGAAAGCATAGATGCATTCAACTAGAAAACATTTCGGCGTGGAAGGTATCTTTTCTGTAAGTTTTATGAGAAAGGTAAGGTGACCATACACATACTGCTAAAGTATAACACTTTTTAATTTTGACACGCGGCTAATAGAAGCCGTGAGTTCAATGTGGCAAATAGAAGCCGTGTGTCCTTTTAGAGAAAAAAATTAAACTGGCATATCGTTTGAACGAACTTCATTCCCAAACTACCAACTTGTTTTATTCAAGAAACTTGAAAAAAACCTAATACTTGACACTGGCAAATGCTTTAATGCTGGTCCAATACAAAAAAGAAGAAGAAGAAGTCTGATTCAATAATCAGCGAAATTTTCCATTCTTGCGCACGCCACTAATTCGCGTTTTTGTGATTTTGCCACAATATAAGGCAATCTTGCGGTTCCTCTAAGGGTATATAACCCAAGGAAGAGCCGTATTCTACTGTAACACTTGAAATTTTCCTACCCAGTGGCGGTGAAAATTAAAAGAAGCAAGATATTTAATAAGTATATTTGAAGCTAAGAAATTTGAGACGTTACAGAAGATTTAGGGTCGTGGGATAAGTTGGTATTCGTGGTGCCTTGAAGAGGACTTATCTTTGAAAATGAAGGTGCGAAGCGTCGTCGAAGGCACGTGGCGGCAGAGGGCTCGACCGACGCGGCAGCCGAAGGAAGAGACCGGCGCGGCGCTCTTGATCGACTCGTGGACGCGTGGCACGTGGCAGACGTGCAGATGTCCGGCGAAGTGTGGCCGACGCAAGACGCGTGGCACGTGGCAGAAGATGGTGGTCGGCGTAGTAGACCGACGCGTGGACGGCAGGTCTCGTGCCAGACGGCACGTAGAGAACAGGTGAAGTAGTGAAGTGGTGTCTGACTATAACTTCACGGTGTTCCACGCTTACGGCCACACAGTGGGCACTCTCCCAGACTATTCCACCATCTTGGCCACGAATTGATTGCTTCACATGCTACGTTTATAGACTAGTTTTTAATAGGTATATTTACCCTGTAGAATGGGGGAATGTAGCAAAGAATACCTTGTAACGATACACCATAAAAATACTAGCCTTATGTTTTTTATATTTGTTTATTTATTGCACTTACACATAGCTTACAAACTAAGTACATGACCCTGTTAGGGCGCCGCAAATGAAAGTACCACATAACATTGTATTATCTATTGTTAAATGTAGGGCGTAAGATTAAATTCAGTGAAATCTAAAAAAAAAAAAAGTAGAGAGAATAAGTATTTAGAGAATAAGTCTTATAAAGGTCAAACTGTTAGCTTTTATTCAGCAATAGGTCAGCAACCATTGCGGTCTACGACTTGTGATTTGAAAAATTCCTATATTTCAGAAATATTCATTCAGGAAGAACCAGAATCATAACCAAGTTGTATATTTTAAGGTACTTATCCACTAAAAGGTTCAAAGTAAATTTAATACGATAGCCAGCAGGTAGCACGCAGTAACGGATTTACGCGATAAATCTGTAAAAATTTGTTTTATTTCAATGAGGTAGCACACAAGTTTTTCCTAGTATAACCGTTATTGCCGACGCCGGCCGTCCGATCGTTGGCGGACCTCCTGTCATTACACAAATTGAGATAGTTGACAATTATGCTGAACAGCTTCGTTGATAACTGTTGGATTGCCTCAATAGTTTGTTCAAATAGGATATTTGATAGGATTTCAGCCGGGAATGTCAAATAGACTATCTAGTATAATGACAAAAGTGGCTTTATGATAGTGAAATAACAGTAGTTTGATACCATTTTTTATCTTTATTGTCAGTTAACGGTATTTAAGTACTTTATACGGAAATCAGAAATCAGAAAATATTTATTGCATAAGCTGTACGATACAGTGGTCCTATGTAATAGGGCGAATTCTGTGGATACAGTATTGAAGACTGCTGTAAGATACAGTATTGAAGACAATCGCCTTTATATTTAACAGAGAACACTAAGATTGAAAATGTGTTCCACTCTTTACTAGTTCTTATTAAAAAAAGAGTCGTAAAATCCAGAAACTTAACATCCGTGTGGATGTTTTCCATGATGTGATCCATTTTCAATCTTAGTGTTCTCTGTTAAATATAAAGGCGATTGTCTTCAATACTGTATCTTCGATCATTAAAGGCCTTACCGAAAAACGTTACTTACCTTTAACCATCGTCTTAAATTCTATGTCTTCTTTCCGTAAGTGTCATTACGTGTAAGCGAGAAGTTGTCAAAATATGTTAAGCATTGCTTAAAGTTAAGTAACGTTTTTCGGTTAGGCCGATAGTCTCTTTCCATTAAATAAGTTGTAATGTTGGCCAGTAAAAAAAAAGTAAATTTACTATAAAACACTACGTTTCATAAAGAGTTTAAGAGATTTTGGTATTAATGGGTCTCAAGTATTAGATCTTTCATTATCTTAAATTTTTCAACTTAACTAATTTAAATGCGTAATTTTTTTTGTCAGCCCTGTTTATTCAAAGTGTCCCACTGCTGGGCGCGGGCCATCTTCTCATTATGAGAAGGGTTAGGCCATAGTCTGCTACGCTGGCCAAGTGCGGGTTGGCAGACTTCACACATATAATTAAAAATAACCAACAACACAACAAGTAATTATTTTTAACCAACTTAAAAAAGGTGGAGGTACTCATTTCGGTTGTATTTTCTTTAATATTTGATACCTCAGAGCTTCGCCATTTATAAACCGATTTGGAAAATTATTTATCTATTACAAACTTTATAAAAAAAAAACATATTTTTAGATTGGTCTCTTATTGTTTTTTTTCAAAATCGGTTCAGTAGTTTGGTTTTGGTTTAAAACAAAATTGTAACGGAAAATTGTAATGGAATAAAAAATAAGTTCAAAAACTAAAACCCGACTACTGAAAAATAACGCGCTAAAATGTATAAAGTATCCTCTTAACACCACTATGAACATGTAAGAAATACAATAAGATATTTATTACATTTTCTTGTTTCATACTTTAGCGTGATTTTTCAGTAGTCGGGTTTTAGTTTTTGAACTTATTTTTTATTTACAGTATTTTGGAGTTAGAGACAAATGAACATAAATGCATACATCAATCAACAAACATATAACCCTTCCTTTTGCTTCTTTGCGACGCCGTGGTCGGGTAAAAAATAGTTTTCATAATAATTTTGTCGGTATATATCTCGCAAACGTTACGCTTGATAAAAATATGATGTAAAAAACCCTGCCTTTATTTTAAAATTCTTATTCAATGATTTTACATATGGTGGGGTGTTTTTTTTCTTGACTTCGTGCCTCCTAGAGGGCGCTATATTCAATTTAATGCTCAATGTTACATAGCCTATAACCAGCGGACAAACAAGATGCATCCAACGACACCTCAATTGTCAGATTTGGATAAGTAGTTTAGAAGTTATGAGGGAACAGTTGAACATACATACATACCCACATACCGGTCAAAAACATAACCCTCCCTTTTGCTTCCCCGTAGTCGTGTAAAAATATGTCATTCAAGTAAACGATGTTTCATAGTTTGAAGTTATGAATATTAATAAACGACTTACCTCTTTATGAAAATCAAAATGGCACACATACCTATCAGCGCAATCGAAGATTCTGTGAAACTCAATCGTTATGGTACTTACCGCATACCTTGAGTACCTATTACTATTGGCACTCGAGCTTTACTGAAACAATACGCCGATCTTAATTAATTCTGCTTAATGTTTAGAAATTCGAGACAGCCTGTGATTGCGTATGGATTACATAATGAAGATATTGTTTTGAGGCACACAAAATAAACTGAGCCCTCGGCGTTTTGGCTACCTACGATTTTGTGATAATAAGTAAATGTTTGAGACTCCCACACAAAATTCTTTTGAAAACAAATATACTTCGCTTAATTATTTTTTTGAGGTCTCAAAGCTTAGCACTAGTATACGCGGAGTATCTACGCATTTATTGGCTTCACCTGTATCTTAAACGTGAATTTTAAACGTGATTTTTGCATATTTCTAGACAGCGTGTAACTTTAAACAATAATAACTACCGATGACAATACACAATAAAAACGGACAAGTGCTAGTCTGACTCGCCCACCAAGCGTTCCGTACAAACTAGTAGAAAAAAGGGGGAAATTATGTATTTTTTTACATTTTCCTTCATAAACCGAAAAATGTACATCGTCAAAATATTTATAACCCTGTTTTAGCTTGTGCTAATAAAGTTCTTTCATATGATACCGCACATGATACGGTTAAATCACTTTAAAATTTGGACCCTGCTTCCTTGCATAAAGACTCTATTTTTGTAATTAAATTAAAAATATCCAGTTTTCGGTTTTTCCTTTAAGTGTACTATATGACAACGCTTCTTGCCAAATTTCACAGTTATAGGTCAACGGGAAGTACCCCATAGGTTTTGATTCCCTTGCGAGTGTCGAAATGTGCGACAAATTCGGCTGTATGTTTTTTTACGAAAACTGAGAAGTTTGTTTGTTCTCTCTGCAGCAATAGACTGGATCTGCATGGTTTTAATTTCAACACGATAGCTTTACGCGTTCTTGAGATACTTCGAGGTCTTGAAACCCGGACGGACGGACGGACAGACGGACAACAAAGTGATCCTATAAGGGTTCCGTTTTTTCTTTTAGGTACGGAACCCTAAAAATAAAATAAATTAAAAAGATTTAATCCATGGGGAAGGCCTATGTCCAGCAGTGGACTTCTTATGGCTGAGATGATGATGATGAAAAAGATTTTCCTGACTAGCTTAAAAAAACTTCTAATAAAAACAATTCAGCTGAAAAACGTACATATTACTGGAACATACATACACATTAAACATGCATAATAATTATGAATTGATTTTGATGATTCTTTTTTTTTTAGATCAGCGATTCCTTTGCCAATTATTGGCAAAGTAATCGCTGAACAAACATATAAAGGAAACTTACAACCGAGAACATCCTCCTTTTTGGAAGTCTTGACTTCATTGAAGCTACAACGTAACTTCAATGAAGGCCTTCCAGAAGCAATTCCCGAAGTGTAAGTTCTGGCGATTCGCCCGCAGACGCGGTTGCGAAAGCCGCACCCTGTATACTATCCATTTTTATTATGATCTAAGTAGGCTACATTTCCAAGCGTAAGCCCGGATTACGGCAGTATCTCGATTTGTAATCCCTTCCTCGTTTTTCCACGCTATTTTTTTCGTTTCTTTTATCCTTTTTAAACCCTCTCCCGGTAAAAAAGTTTGAAAACGTTTTGGTTAAAAATATAATCAGAATTTTGTTTTAATTTTTTAAACCATTCCTGCCTAATCACTTTAGGAAAACATTATATAAGTAAAATGTTTAGATATTTGTTTAATTAAATTAATTTAATATTTTAAGTTTTCAAAATATATCTTGTAAATTTTAGATATCTTTATGATAGACGTTATCTTAAGTGCTAAATGACAAACAACAATCCTAACCTGTTCTACAAACATGAAATTTAGAAGACGCTTTTCTTCTGATGTGTAAACCTTATGGGAAAGATTTCTCAAAAACTGAGGTAGGCAGCTAATAAATATAGAAAAAAAAGAGAATTACAAATTATTTATAGATATTCTAAAAACAACTTGAGTCGCAGAACTGGAATTTGGCAAGTAGATTAAATAAAGTGTAGAATATGGAATGCCCTTCCTCGGAAAGTTTTCCCGCCGAGCTTCAACAAAGAACGCTTTAAAAAGGGTGTCTACAAGCATCTTTCCGGGCTTGCCAAGCAACAGTAATGTCACTGACGTTGCAGTTGTCCACTGCAACATCAGTGACATTACTATTGCGACGGTTATCGCTTACCATCAGGCGAGCCGTCTGCTATTTTTGCGGCACCTTTTTTTAAAAAAAATGGTTGTCTATAAAGTCGGTTTACGGACGATAATTTTACGTGACAACTATGCGTCACAAGGCGAACGCTTAGGCCGATCGTGCCTCTCTATCGCTTGTTCCGCGCTCTCGCTTGCACGCTCGGCTCAGGCGGAACGTGACAATGAGTCATACTTTTTCATGCGTGCAGCCGACGTTCATTAATTTATAAGACGTTATCACGTAAAAAAAATGCCCATTAAAAATCATTTTACGACAGGGAGTAATCAAGATGATCAAACAATGGGTTGATAGTAACTAAGTGCGAAAAAGAGGACAATATATGGAAACGAAGTCGCCCGTGGTCAGATACTAGTCTTTCATTGATATTGAATTTGTGTATATAAAAGAGTATGTTTTCCGGCCATAATTCATACCAATATTATGGAGGAATTCTGTGACTTGTACCAGATATTCCTGAATTCACATTATGTTTCTTCACAATGGTTTTCCTTTGAGAGGTTTTCAATATAAAATGGATAGAGTAGTATAGTGCGTGCTTGATTTAACCTATTCACAAAGATACCCTTTGTTCTGCTTTCCACTATTCACTTGGACATGTGACCATCAGGAATTCCTCTGTGAAAACACCTCTACTCTTTGATGTAGTACGATGTAAATCCAATATTTGTGGCTGTTTTCTTTAGCCATAATAAATGTTGATGTGGTCTGAATTTTTCATGTATTTCTTAGAAAATTTAATAAGATAACGTCTAGTTAGGTTTATGTTGCGTTATTGTGAATTCTTTGTGGCTATTCTGTGCACATGCATCACAAAGGCTTCGACCGGAATTCTGTGGCTAGAGAACATTCCATCTGAATTATATTCTTGAGCTATAATGTTAATATATCGTCGTTGGAAATTCAAAATCTCGTATGTGACATTTCTCGATAATTAGTTATAGTAAGGAGCTTTACGACAGAATCTCGATAAGTATGACTAGTTAGCAAGTATGTATATACCTATGTATGATTACTTCGCTTTACGACTAAATCTCAAATAACTATGTGTTGCAGATTTTTGAAAGGCTGCCGTTTCTAAAAACTTCCTTATGAATATATTTTAATGTTTCGCATAGTTTGTAAATTCCCAATGACGATAAACCTAGAAATCCAAGCGGTTAAAAACGTAACAAAATTTTCGTACTATAATATATGTATAACACGTATCTACCCATTTAAGTTATGAAATAATGATGTTGGTAATATTTAAATATAATCAATTCAATAATAGAAACCTTTTATACTACAAGTTTACACAATTCGTGGAAAAAGGTTTTTTCTGTTGTATTGTGAAATACAAGGAAAAATAAACATTTGGGATTGTTTGTACTTTACCAATGATATACGAAGTCCCTATAAAAAAATGTATTATTTTAATAGAGACTTACATTTTAAAGGAAAATTATGGTCACAGGTATTTTACTTAGAGATATATTTAATTTTATTTAATAAAAAAAAAAGGATACACTTTTTTAAATAAAAGAATATAACTTTTATATTAGACTGAATACTACTTACTGAAAATTTATATCGTGTAGGTCTTTCTCGGCGCACGGCAATGTGTCTGGAAACAGAAATATCGTGGCAAAGTAAGTTAGTACAGACTGAGTGACCAGCCCTAGTTTCAGAGCCACCGAAATGCCTCTGACCTGACCTGACGATTGTGGTTTTAAAGAACAAACAACCGGGACCTACAATTTAACATGTCATCCGTCCATTAGTCATCGTTCGAGAACACCTTGTCAAGCACGAGCGCTACAATCGTGGCAAAAATATGAACTGACGTCTCGATTGTGTTGTAAATTGTACAAAATAAAGAAATTAGGACAACAGCGCCTTCTAAAGCCAAACTAAAGTGCGTTTGACGCAGTAATCGCAGTATTAGTAGTTTCAAAATCCTTAAACAAACTCAACCAAAGTTTCCACAAATTCAGATGCAAACAGTTAAACCGCTTAATCAACCCTTTCTACAGGCATTAAATTTTAAAACGTCGGCATTATGCAAAGGAGAGGAGAGAAAATTTGATCCTAGTATGTGGGATCCCTGAGGATGATCCTTCGCTACAAGTAATGGATCACTTGCACCTCCAGGGAGGACCGTGACGTGAACACGGGAGGGCCGATCGTGTTACGTGCGAGAGGAGTGAGTCCGCATCGAAAATACAATGTTTTCTGGAATTTTAATCACCGCGCTTTCATGAAAAGCTGATCTTGATTTATTGGATAGGTTTTTTATTTTACTATGGAAACTAACGTTGTTTTCACATATTTTTAAATAAAAACTACGGGTCACTCACGTCTGTTTTGAGCCGAAAAATCCGACTATAGTTTCAACCGCATTCGGCGGTCTTTTTGAAAGGAACATCGCACACATCACTCTCGGTCGGTGACGCGCCTTGCACTGCGAGCGACATATTTCGTTGAAAGAGCATCAGGGTCTGCATGATCTTAATATATCTTTTTAGAATCGGATGGCCAGAAGAACAAATAACGAAATGTTAGATATTCTAACCTGTTATTTTTTTCTGTTTTTCTTTTCTCATTATACACCCTGTTATTTGCTTCTATATCGTATCTTCATCCTAAGATCGCGCTTAGCAATAAGGCCGTCTAAATAAGTCAATGAGTCTTTGTTTTTAAAGAATTTCAATATATATTAATAAAATATTTGTGAACATTTCACACAATACCATTTAGGGCAAACTAAGATCTATAATATCTATTTATCTAAATGCATTCCACTCTCAATGTCTAAATAGATAAAATATCCTAACTTACTAGATTTAACTTATTTCCGATATATATAACTATTAGGTATAGTTCCCGTCACGTAAAAAGAACGCTGATTTGTTCGTAAGCGCGAACAAACCCTAACTCTAACTCTACCCTAACTACTCTCTCAAACCCTAACTCGCCTTATGTTAAGCGAGGGTGTGGCCGAGGATAGAGCTCGTCGATCTAGAAGATATCTATTCACTCTAGCCTTGAAAATTCCAAGATTGTAGGTCTCAGGAAACAGAGATGGCGGCAACGAATACATACATACATACATATTCTATTTGGGGTCGAATTAGTTTTTTTTTAGTTTAGTTACTTTATTTTGACCACACCACCACTACAGAACTAGCAGATAATCGGCACACTGATGCCCATTCCTCATTAAAATGCTAAACTTCCGCACTCAGCATCCACGTTTTTGATGCGTACTGCACAGGAATGAAACTCCCAGCCCATCTTGTTTCCTTAGCGGTACAATTTTGCAATTTTCTAACCAGAGGGTACAGATATGTAGTTGCCTACGGAGTTGCTTACCATGAAGCGAGTTAGTAGTCAATGTAAATATTTCCATTTAAAAAAAAACGCCAAATATCAGTCAAATTGGCGCTATACTGCCAATTTGATTTGCAAACACATATGACCTTACTGAAAAATAAACTTTATGTCGATTGATTGTGAATAAATATAGTCTCTATTTATTGAAAACTTCATATTCCTATTTTTCTTTACGGCTTGAAATTGTTTTTCCTTGCTAGTTAGGCTTCCAACAATCTAACAACAAACTTTGTTAACAGCTGGACGTATTGTGTCTGGAAAAGTTTGGGAACCGAACAATTCGTTGCTTATTGGTCGTTGATAGCTTGATGGATAGCGATTCGTTACTTTTCCGTTAGTATGGAATTTATTTGACGTGGAACGGATAAAAAATTGTTGCCTTGGAGCTTGCCTCATTTTCTAATACGGCTATGTATAGGCATAAACATTGTAGGTTAAATCCTTTCTAGGTACTGTATGACGCGTAGAAGCGGTGTCGTAGTTGAAGTTCCGAGAACCCTGACGAAACACGTTAGTACTGTTTTCAACCGACTTCAAAAAAGGAGGAGTTCTCAATTCGACTGTATTTTTACCCGACTGCATAAGAAGGAGGTTATGTTTTTCGAGCGTATGTATGTATGTATGTATGTATGTATATTTCTTTGGCACGCCCTAGAGCCTAAACGGCTTGACCGTTTTTGATGTGAGTGGTGTCAATAGATTTGTCTTAGTCGTGCGAGTGACACTGGGTACATCAAAATTAAAAAAAAACTAAATTAGGGATTTTGGCGGCAAAAAGTAATCTCAAAAAAAAAAATGTTTTCAAAATACATCGAGTGTGGTATCAAAACAAAGAATTTTTAACGGTGATTACGAATATATATATAACTTGTATGTTTTATTGGAGTTTAGAATAGGAAATGCTAATAAATCACATCACACTTCACACTTATAATGTAAATGCGAAGTTTGTGTCAGTTTGTTACTTCTTCACGGTAAAACGGCTAAACAGGTTTGGCTGAAATTTGGCACACAGGTAGTTTATAATCTGGATTAACACTTAAGATACTTTTTATCCCGATATTCCCGCGGGAACGGGTAAAACAGGATTAAACCTATTTCCTACCTCAAAAAAATCACCGACAACTGTTCCATTATAATTGTGTTTTAAGGTAAGGAGAGGGGAGAAGGGGGGAGGGGGGTTTTTCGAGTGTATATATGTGGGTATGTATGTATATCTGTATGTTTCTATATGATCGCCTAAAGTCTAAAGGGTTTGACCGATTTTGATGTGAGAGGTGTCGTTAGATTCGTTTTCACTTGCTGAGTGTCAAAGGCTATACATATTTTTTTGTAATAAAAATCATACATCTCACACAAATATAAAAAACGCGTGTTTTTGTAACTTCCAGCGAACTTTTTCGTAATAAACAAGTGATTTTACTAGATTTTTTCTAAAAAATGCGCAATAATCTTTTACAGCGATTGTACGCATACTTTAACACAAGAAACGTACACTCAACAGCGTATTAAGCGTAAAAAAATCGTAAGTAAGGCTGCAAAAACCTCTTTTCTGCACTCGGGTATTTTGTTTTTCTTTTAACATTGATACTTGTAGAGTGTATGTATGTATGTATGTATATTTCTTTGACACGCCCTAGAGTCTAAACGTCTTGACGGATTTTGATGTGAGTGGTGTCAATAGATTCGTCTTAGTTTTGAGAGTGACACTGGGTACATCAAAATTTAAAAAAAAACATAAGTTAGGCTGCAAAAACCTCTTTTCTGCAGTCGGGTATTTTGTTTTTCTTTTAACATTGATACTTGTTTTATAGCACACTTTAGGTACACATCAGACATTCCACATAACGCTGCGCTAATCACTGACACATACGCAAGGTGACATCCGTATATAACACACACATGTATTGAAGTTATGGTCTTCGTCACGTCAATTGGAATTCAAAATTAAATGTTTAAAGCCCACAACACTCTCAATTATATGGCGCCAAACCACCGCCAATCCGCCAAAGTCCGGCAAACGACAGGCCGAGCGCGGGGAGTGGGTGAAAAACCCAAGATTGGCGGGAGGAGGAGATAGTCTAGTAAAAATAAATCTGTTTGTATGGAATAGATCGCAATATTTGCAACTGGGAAGATTCTTTGAAATTATGATAGGAAAATAGCTAAAAATCATCAACAATAATCCCCGATTTATAGACTATCTGCGTTCCGCGGTTTCACTCGTGTAGTTATGAAAAACGGTGATGATTATGATGATGATAAATAGCTTATGTCTGTCTCTAGGTCCAAAGCTATCTCTATACTAATTTTCATAACGATCGGTTCAGCCGTTTGAGCGTGTAAAGGTAACAAAATTAGCTTTTATAATATCATTATGAAATATAATATTAACAAATTATGAAATTGTATCAAATGTATTTCAAAATACCAGTACATTCATTTAAATAACAATATACTTAGGTGTCTTTTATGTTGTCACAAATCTTATTTTTACTAGACTAAGAGTGTTTGTTCTGTATGTAATATTATTGATTCATTTTAATAGTAAAACCTTATTACCTTTAGAGTAAAACCTGTTACTTACTGGACAGTATTGACAAAAAAATTATCTTTATAATTATCAGTCTCACTCGCCTTTTATCATCAATAACTGATGACAATGTAATAATTGAAAAAAAAACAACTATTTAGTTGTTTTTTCTACTAAAGTATGTCTTCATTAACTTAATACTGAATCTCTATAGATAATGTGTATCTCCTACCGTCGCTAAGCGTGTGATAGGATAAATAGTTTTATAATTAAGCCATGTATCATGCGACTATTTTAGTTATTTGCACGGTCCGGTCGGCACACCACGCCGCGACCGCTGCGCTGATCAAACACTGCGGTTTATAGATGGCTGGCGTACTTCCTAGTCTGGAAAATTACCTGCATAATGTAGGCTTTAGTAGTATCTTACCGCAAACAGATTACTTGTATCTCCATGGAAGTAATTCCTTTTTGTTGTTGAATCAATAGATTAATTTTAGCTGGGATGTCGGACGTTTTAGTTCTGTTGAGTTCAGTTCTCTTAATGACCTTTTATATTTACATTTCGTAGAAAAAGTTGTTACAGCGGCAATATTTTGTACTCTCATTTCACATTTAAGTTACAAACTAATAAATAATAGCCAAGAACGTGTCGGGACACGAATAATATGTTAGGGTTCCGTAGCCAATAAAATAAAGCTGTGATTTATTTGCTAAGACCTTTTTCCGAAAAGTCATTTACATTTTGAATGTTTTTTTTTGAATTTTTTACATATTTATTTGCCATACTTTAATTTCCCTCAAATTTTAAATAATATGGGAAAAGGGGAAATATGGGGTATAGGGGAAAAATGTGGGATAGGGGCAGATTTCCTGTATCTGGCATTACTGGTGCAGACGTTTGCCTACACATTGTACAAATTGACGATTTCATTTGGTAAAAGGTATGGGGAGTGCCTTAGTTGACAGGCATAGCATCGGTGGCAAGTGTGTCTCCTTGAATCAACAACGATAAATGTTTACTAGCCAAACACTAAATTGCTCAAAATCCAAAATAAGTACTCTTTATTGAAAGCAACGTTATTTCATTGTAACTAGGATCTTCCTATTTCCGAAATGGTCGTCTTGTCCAGTTATGTCACTTTCTCAAGCCCCAATGTAATTTTATTAAGGCCATGTTTAACCTTTCGAAGTGAGCGACAAATTTCAAACTATTATCGCTTCTAGAGATGCCATTTGCATGAAGTGAACCAAGGATTAAAAATATTTTGAGGTCACTGTGCCATTAGAAAATTTAAAATCAATATAAAAACCCTTAAAAAGCTCCAAAAACATTTATATTACTTTCGTAAAAAAATATTTTTTCATCTTACTAGCTCGTAAAGTTAAGTTTCCAAGGCTAATATTGGCGTGGAAAAGTTCATTTTGCTCCCTAGGGTGGAAAGTAATTTCAAAATTCGAATACGACGGAGCTCTACATTTTTAATACAAAATATTTCCAACCTCTTTGTATAATACCTTCACAAAATGAAGAAAAATAGTTCGATTCAAGGAGGTTGCTATCTTAGCTTAAAGAAACACTAAATATTATAATAAAAACACTTACACATTTTGTATATTTACGTAAAATGTAAATGTTGGGATATCCTGGGGTTATCAGAAGTCCGACGAGAGGGGGAGGACACGATAACCCTGAAATCCGGTAACCTACTCTACTACCGGGAGGGCGACCAACAGTCCCAAGGTGGTGTCGGGTTTCTCGTCCACAAGTCCCTTGTTAACAACATTCTTGCCATCGACAGTGTATCGAGCAGGGTTGCATACCTGATACTCAGAGTATCCAAGAGGTATTCGCTGAAGGTCATCCAGGTATACGCACCGACCTCGGCACACTCCGATGATGAGGTAGAGGTGATGTATGAGGACATTAGTAGGGCCATACACACTTCAGAGACCTATTTTAGTGTTGTTATGGGGGACTTCAATGCGAAGCTGGGCAGGAAATGCGAAAATGAGTTGAGAGTAGGGCAATTTGGATATGGACAACGGAACCCCAGGGGACAGAGGTTGGCCGACTTCCTGGAGAAAGAGGGACTCTTCATGATGAACTCTTTCTTCCAGAAGCCACCTCATAGGAAATGGACCTGGTTGAGTCCCGATGGTTCTACGAGAAATGAGATAGACTTCATCCTGACCACCAAGAAACAAATATTCAATGATGTCTCTGTGATCAACATGGTTAAAACCGGAAGTGATCACCGAATGGTACGAGGCACTTTGAATATTAATGTTAAACTTGAGAGGTCCCGTATGATGAAGTCTACACTCCGACCTACTCGCGCTCATATCCAAGACCCCAAGAGCTTTCAGCTCGAACTATCAAATCGCTTCGAGTGCCTGGAAAGCTGCGCATCGGTGGATGAGATCAATAACAGGTTTGTGGAAACTGTCCGTACGGTGGGCGCGAAGTTTTATAAACCCCACCGTACAAATAGACCGCAAAAGCTCTCGAGCCATACCCTCGACCTCATGGCTGAACGACGCTCATTGCAACTGCAGTCTTCCGGTGACGCCGAAGCATATAGGCGGCTCAATAGACTCATATCAAAGTCTATGCGACACGACATCCGTACCTTTAATACTAATCGTATTAAAGAGACGATAGAGCGGAATAAAGGCTCCAAAGTGTTCGCAAAAGACATGTCTATTGGGCAGAGCCAGTTGACGAAGCTGAAGACAGAAGATGGCAGTCTAGCGTCGACCAAAGCAGAAGTCTTGAGGGAGATCGAGAAGTTCTATGGACAGTTATACACATCGGTCGCAAAACCTGTTAGCAGTTTGGGTAAAGATCCAAGAGCCAAACTGACTCGACATTATACCGAAGATATCCCGGACATCAGCCTGTACGAGATTAGGATGGCCTTGAAACAGCTCAAGAACAACAAGGCACCGGGCGATGACGGAATTACATCAGAGCTACTGAAAGCGGGTGGAACACCGGTACTGAAAGTCCTTCAGAGGCTCTTCAATTCCGTCGTGCTTGAAGGTACAACGCCAGAAGCATGGAACAGAAGCGTGGTGGCGCTGTTCTTCAAAAAAGGAGACAACACTTTGCTGAAGAACTACAGACCTATCTCGCTTCTGAGCCATGTCTATAAGCTGTTTTCAAGGGTCATCACGAATCGTCTTGAACGCAGGTTCGATGACTTCCAGCCTCCCGAACAAGCCGGTTTCCGAAAAGGCTATAGTACCATAGACCACATCCACACGCTGCGGCAAGTGATACAGAAGACCGAAGAGTATAACTTGCCCCTTTGCTTAGCGTTTGTGGACTATGAGAAAGCCTTTGATTCGATCGAGACCTGGGCGGTGCTTGAGGCTCTCCAACGATGCCGTATTGACTATCGGTATATCGAAGTGCTGAAGTGTTTGTACAACAACGCCACCATGTCAGTCCGAGTACAAGACCAGAACTCAGAGGCAATTTCATTGAAAAGAGGCGTGAGGCAGGGAGACGTTGTCTCTCCGAAACTGTTTACCGCCGGTTTGGAAGATGCCTATAAGCTTCTGGAATGGAAAGGGCTCGGCATCAATATTAACGGCGAGCACATCACTCACCTTCGGTTTGCCGACGATATAGTAGTCATGGCAGAGTCGATGGAAGACCTCAGTACGATGCTCGAAGACCTCAATAGAGTTTCCCAACGGGTGGGCCTCAAAATGAACATGGACAAAACGAAGGTTATGTCGAACGCCCATGTAGTGCCCACCCCAATATCTGTGGGGAACTCCACTCTTGAAGTTGTTGACGAATACGTCTACCTAGGACAAACGGTCCGATTAGGCAGGTCCAACTTTGCGAGGGAGGTCAATCGTCGTATCCAACTCGGCTGGGCAGCGTTCGGGAAACTTAAAAGCGTCTTCTCGTCCAATATACCCCAGTCCCTCAAGTCGAAAGTTTACAACCAGTGTGTGTTACCAGTGATGACATACGGCACTGAAACGTGGTCCCTAACTATGGGCCTTATAAGGAAGCTCAAGGTCGCGCAGCGAGCTATGGAGAGGGCTATGCTCGGAGTCTCTCTACGAGATCGAATCAGAAATGAAGAGATACGTAGACGTACAGGAGTCACCGATATAGCACAGCGGATTAGCAAGTTGAAGTGGCAGTGGGCAGGGCACATAGCACGTAGAACTGATGGCCGATGGGGCCGAAAGGTTCTTGAGTGGAGACCACGTACCGGCAAGCGCAGCGTAGGAAGACCAGCCACGAGATGGACAGATGACCTCATACAAGTGGCAGGAAGACGCTGGATGCAAGCCGCTTCCAATCGATCTTTTTGGAAATCCATGGGGGAGGCCTATGTCCAGCAGTGGACTTCTTATGGCTGAGATGATGATGACGTAAAATGTAAATAAAAATGTACAATTTACTTTCTCCTAGCAGTGTTTTGAATTTTTAGAACCATTTACACGAATGTTTGGATGAGTAAAGAAGAATATTACCTATGCGAGTTGTGTCAAGAGCCTAATAGAAGAAAAAAAATCGGCAAAGTGCGAGTCGGACTCGCGCACGAAGGGTTTCGTACTATCATCTATAATACTACAAAGTTTATTTCTGTTTATAAAATAACGAGAAATCAACGAAATTCCAAGTAGTAACGCTCGCACCGCGTTTAGATGCACGGATTATTTTCATTTTGTGAGTTTTTATGTATTAGATTAGGTATTTATTTTTATAGTTAATATATTTCTAAATATTTACTTACAAATATTCAAGTTTCTACCTGTTAATTAAGATCGAGTAAAAATTGCTTAAAAATTACGTTTCTTGTATGGGAGCCCCCCTTTAATATTCACTTTATTGTTATTTAATTATTTATTTTGAAAGGTTATATACAAGTAAATATTCTGTGAAAATTTGAAGCGTCTACCTGTTACCGTTTTTAATATTGAGCAAAAAAATACGAAAAAAACACGTTTATTGTATGGAGACCGCCCTTAATATATTTTATTTTTTATTTTTAGTATTTGTCGTTATAGCGGCAACGGAAATACATCATTTGTGAAAATTTCAGCTTTCTAGCTATCACGGTTTATGAGATACAGCCTGGAGACAGACAGACAAACAGACAGCGAAGTCTTAGTAATAGGGTCCCGTTTTTACCCTTTGGGTACGGAACCCTATAAATAGAGTAAAAAAAACTTTGTACTACGTAATTTTGTTGTAAATAATGTTCAAAATTAATTAAATGTGTACATGTAAGTGAACTCACGTGATGATAATGTAACTTTAGGACCAGTAAAGTTGCATAAATGCCAAGCAGATTTTTCTACCCGAGAATATAGGTGAACTAAACAATTTCCTCGCTACGTTAAGATGAAAAATTTTGTATTGCACTCGGCTGTAAAGTTATTTTATCTCGTGTCTTCTTGAATCCATCGCTACGCTTAGGATTCTACACTAGAACCACTCGCTGCGCTCGTGGTTCAAACCTAGATTCCTTCGCTTAATCTGGATTTAACTGTCAGACACTCAACGGTAAAATACAACTTTCCAGCCTAGTACAATAAATAACTATTTTATGTTTGAACAATTATTCCGCCAATTATGAACTGATTTTGATAAAATTTGTAAAGGACCACTAATCAAGTATTATCTACCTAACGAAAAAAGAATCGTCAAAAACAATTCATAGTTGGCGGAGTAATTGTATAACAAACAAACAAAAAAAGCATAGCCGAATGGAGAACCTCCTTGTTCTTGGAAGTCGGTTAAAAATATATAAAACAGGTATATCTGCAGGTACTCAGCAGTATGCTGAGTTGGGACCGGTTTGTGGCGGACACATTTTTTTATACTGTAGCGTATAATATTTTGATTTTGATTTTGATTTTTTGATTTTGTTGCTTAATATTTAATTGATGTTATGTGTCTTCCATAAATAAATATATATCTATGTCTATAATTATTATTTTTCAAACATTTCCATTTATTTGGAATAAAATATGAATTATATTTCTCGCGTAGCTGACTCCGCTTGTCGCTACCGCTTATGCGCCTTTATACCCAGCACCAACGACAATAGAAAATGTAATCAGAGAATCGTGGGCGTTAATTTCTGCTTCTGCGAAATGTCAACCCTTGACTTCCTTTAGCCTTATTCCAATGTCCTCATTCATTTGATACGTTTAAATTGCTGGAATTTACCGGAATCCTGCGGAATTTTGCGAAAGTACAGTCTCAGTGCTATTGCGGTTCTTAAATAGGACAAAAGGTGTATTTTAAATTGGGATTGAGCTCCTGTTTCATTCCACTTGGCTTGTTGAATTCTGGTCCCCTTTGATCACAGGTAAGTAACTCAATCAAATTGTAACCTTTTCAAATGTGACTTACAAAATAAATTTGGTGGATAGGTATTTAAATGATTTGTGTGACTTTTATATTCATTTTTATACCAGTGTATTCTGATTATTATTGTTGTATTAAGTAGTTGGTGCCAATACAAACATTTGTATATCTTACGTAAATATTTTTTTTTGTACTTTTTGTATTTGTAATTGTGGAATTTTATATTTTTTATGTCATTAAATTCATAAATATTATAACTTTGTTTCTATTGTTTTGTTTGCTTTCGTCAAAATTTGCAAACTGTAACGAAATTTTAAAAAAGCAAACCGTAAGTAGTTATAGTTAGCATAGTTATAATATTTATGAATTTAATGATAAAAAACGAAGTCTATTAATGTTTAAGGGTAGAAAACAATTTCTTCTATTTGTATGTGTGATCGCGTTACAACAGTTCTCTTAATTACTTATTAATAATACGTTAACTATTATTATTAATTACAATTATTCATTGTTAATTAATCTGTTTCGGTATGAGAACACGAAACAATTATGTGTGACAAATGAATCAATTCGCTGCTAATCAACGCGAAATGTAATTAATTTATCTCAAAATTATGCTTACTAGAAATTTATCGTATGATTTATAAATTACGAGCTATGGAGAGGGCTATGCTCGGAGTCTCTCTGCGAGATCGTATCAGAAGCGAAGAGTTCAAACGAACTCATCGTTTCCGGCATAGCACAGCGGATTAGCAAGTTAAAGTGTCAGTGTGCAGGGCACACAGCACTTAGCACTGCACACAATTTTGTACCTAGCCACACTTCGGCCAATACAGACAAAAGTGCGTTAATCAGTGTCATATACGGAAGTTGACATCTGCATATAACATACACACATGTATGAAATAACATACATTCAATTATTTAACTATGAACATTATATAAATTATATAGCGATACATATTTGTTAAAGCGTAAAGAGAACTTATTGCCTACATAAACCTTATTTGGTTTATTGGCAATCTTTTTTGGAAATTGTAACTTTTTTTTAAATAAATAAATAATGTGTGCGTGAGTCATATAGAATTATATCGATATCTACCTATTTATCCATCGGCCGAATTCTTCGACTTTTTTTATTCGAAAATAGGCTTGCGCTTGACCATCAACTCACCTGGTGTTAAGCGACAGTTACGGTCTACGATGGAGTGCGCTTGCCTAGAAGAAACCTATTCACCTTCACTATTTGTAGTATTTAATTTTTCACTTTCGACTATTTGTAGTATTTCTGAGCTTGTTGAGGTAAATAAGAGTGACCACTTAGCACCTGTGCAAGCTGACATGCACTTTATTGCGTCATAGTAAACGTCACTATAAATGTGATTGCGAACTAAAGTCTTATGCTACCAAGAGTATTCTGTACCTACCCCTTCAAACTTTCTACCTTTTCCGTTTCTACAAGTAATAGGAGTACACCATGTTTATGCACAAGTCGCGTAGAATATAGAAGAGGTTGTATACCGCTCTAAATTAGTTTCAAAATGGCTTCCCGAAGCGTCGATGTGGTTCCGGCTCAATTTAAATTGGATGCGGTTATATGTAAGATAAAACTAACTTGGTTGCAAATTTTAGATTGGGTTAGTTGTTTAGTTTTGTATTATCTAGGATTGTGTTTACAAGCAGAATCATCAGGTTAGATCGTCAAGAACTACTAAGTTATTCTATAAATGCTACAAAAAGTAAATATGCTTGCAGGAGTAAAGTTCAAATTAAGTAAATAGTAAGATAAAATTTTGCCGGTCATTTTAGGGGTTTCACTGTCAAGAAGGAACCCTTATAGGTCCATTATTTGTGTCCGTCTGCCCATCATTAATATAAACTGTAATTTCGTATAGGTATATGTACGTACTTACATTAATCACGTCGAAATATAAAATCTTGAAAATATTTTTGGGTACCTCCTTTACGTGTAAATTGAAAATGATTTTTAGGGTTTCTTAGTAACTACGAGGAACCCTTATAAATTCAACATATCACGTCGATTTATCTGTCCGTTGGTCACAGCCATTTATACTCATATACTATTAGCACTACATAAAATGAAAAGCATGTAAATGTGTTCAGTGAATCACTAAGTAATAAATGCTATAGTGAAATTAAAAAAATAAAATGAATACATGTAGTATGGAGTGTCACCTATATTTCTAATTTTACTCATTACCTTTTTGCAAAATGGTCTTAGCGTACAATACTCGCCAAGTGATTGTCTTTTATTTTATATCATAAGCTACGATACCCTATTCCATACGTGTCTTGACAAGGTCTAGGCCCCTTATTTTTCTTGTATAACCTATGTCACCATAGATAATTAAAGTATATTGAAGGTATGCCAAAACAATTTTTTATTTGTAAATAAGTAATTGAACGCCATTCAGACCAGTTCAGCTTTTCCTTCGACGAACAGTCCTAAGCGAATACGTAACTTATGTTGTATAGCTATATACATTACAATTTGTAGATTGCCATATTACAACGCTGACAGTAATTAGATTGATCAAAATAATATCAAACTGAAATAGGCAAACGCATACGCGTTCATATTCATATTCATATATTTCGTAAAGCCAATTAAATGTCAAATGGTATATATGGTATAATTAAAATAAAATAAGTTATATTATATGCAAAGGTATTTTCCATAAATACCCAGCAAAATCACATAATTATGTCATGATGATAATATTATTATATAAAATAAGGAATGTCAATTTATAATAAATTAATACAATGAAAATGTCTTAACCATTTCTTGATACGTTCTTGATACGTATTGCCCAGGAATGGAGTTATTTGCTGCCATTATGTTTCCTGAAACCTACAATCTTGGAATTTTCAAGTCTAGAGTGAAAAGATATCTTTTAGATCGACGAGCTCCATCCTCGATCACATTGTCGCTTAACATGAGGCGAGTTGATGGTCTATATAATTATACATATACCAACATATAATATTAGGATCGATGTTATCAAAATTGTATGTTTTCATTTTCCTGTGTATCTATACTTTTAATATAATGGAAGATCAAAGGAAAACATCGTTAGAAACTGGCTCACGTTATTCAAAAACAACATGTTATGTTCATCAATCTGCAATCCGCCGGTGATGGATTACGGAGCCTGTGTATTTGATTTTACATAAAATACAACGAAATTGAATATCAAATTACTCGAGAAGAAATTCTGTTGAGTAGCAATAATATTGAGGAAAGGTACCGTTCGATAATGTTTATGAACATTCTTTGGTGGATTTTTAAATTCTAATTAGTTCTTTTTAGGGTTCCGTACCTCAAACGAAAAAAACTAAGCCCTTATAGGATCATTTTGTTGTCCGTCTATTCGTCTGTCCGTCCGTCCGGGTGTTAAGACCTGTATCTTGGGAACGCGTGAAGGTATCAAGTTGAAATTAAAACCATATGCAGTTTTTATTTTTAAAAAGTTACAGCCGAATATGTCGCAAATAACGCATATTTCGACACTCGCAAAGGAATCAAAATCCCGTACTACCCGTTGACCTGCAACGTAACTGTGAAATTTGGCAAGAAGCATTGTCATATAGTACACATAAAGGAAAAAAATCGCAAACTGTACATTTTTCATTTAATCACAAAAAATAGGGTCTCTATGCAAGGAAGGAGGGTCCAAATTTTAAAGTGCTTTTCATGTGGCGTATCATATGAAAGAACCTAATTAGCACAAGCTAAAACAGGCTTATAAATATTTTTACGATGTATATTTTCCGGTTTATGGAGGAAAATATAAAAAAATAATTGCCCCCTTTTATCTACTAGTTTGTACAGAACCCTCGGTGGGTGAGTCTGACTCGCACTTGTTTTTTTTATCTTCACCTGTCTGTTTGGGTAAAACAGTAAAGTTAATATACTTACCCCAGATCAGTCAAACGATTAAGGTCTAAAGACAATCCAAACGCTGAAATTGACTACCAGATACAGTTTTAATCTATGTTATCATTAAAAGTAATAAACTGTATGAATATAAAACGATATTTCCCATATAGGCATGTGAACAAAGTTTCCAACCATCATCTTTAATGTTAGAAAACGTGTGAATAGCATTAAAATATTTATGACCCGCATGTTAAATCTGAAACTGTCCAAAAGACCAATCTTTGTTTAGGCGACTTTACCGTCCCGGGAAATTCGATTTACGTCAAATTTCCTATAGAAAGTAACTTTAAATTATCATTTTATTCGCCGTTGATCGCGTGAGTTAGCATAAACTAACCAGAAAAGTACGCAAAACTAGATTATATAACAAGGAAGCAAAACCGTGTTTGTTTGGATTCTAATTCTAATTCGAAGGATTCTAATGTAGAATCCCGAGTATTGCGAGGGATTCATTGATAGAATCCTGAGTAAAACGAGGAATTCTGTAAACGAGCCCGAGGTAAAAACATTTGCAATTGTGTTCATCACATTTACGAGGAAAGGAAAGGAACATGTTTCATACAATATTTTCATTTAGCCTTCTAGGTCATATCACAATCTGTATGTGTATGTTTCCAATTGAGCCCTTACAGCTTTTGACCGATTTTTATATGTGAGATGTCGTTAAATTCGTTACGTGCAATACAAATTTAGACTCTCAGATTATATCTACCTAGAAAGACACATTCTGGAAGCGTATTCCACATTTTGATTGTCCAAACTGGAGCGTTAAGATCGAGTTTTAGAAGGGTCACTTTTTCGTGCTTCTTGGTATCCAATAGGCACGAGAAAAAACAGGATCTGGTGCACTGTTACTGAAATATATCCGATATAAAACTGATAACGCAACTTTGCAGTGATTCTCCTATCTTAGGAGCTTAGAGGACTCCAAGTTTATTAGTTGGCCCTAATTAGCCTAAACAAATAGTTGCTATCAGCAGAATTGACCTGAAAATATATCAAACTACACAATCGGCCCCTATGAACGTTAACTGTATCTACAAAAGCAGATAAAAACAACTCTATCAACATACTTCTCAACGTTCTCCCTGAATAATAGTAAAAACGCTCAAGTTGCCAGCCTCGAACCGGAAGCTCGTCGCGGCACATCCTGCCTCGTCATCCCACACTACACACTTCTATCTACGTTCTCATATTCACAATGAAGTAACTACGTATTCATATTAAACTTAGGTATGTATATGTTTGCGTTTGAATACTGCTGGTCCAAGTTTTAAAACTTGTAACACTCGCATACTTACCGTCTTACTTATAAACGCATGTTAAAATCTGTTAACTGTTACGCGCGAAAACGGAACAAAACACTGTTTAACTAAAATACGCTTAAGTAAAACGGTTAGTTACTAATTCTATATTATCCAAATGTAAGTAGATAGGTAAGTAGACTCTCGGCTGCAATTCCGCCTCGACTGTAATTGCCAACTTAGCACACTTGTATCATAATGTACTATTATTCATTTATTTTTACAGGTATTTCCGCCAAGCTTCACCAACGAATAAACAAAAATTCAAACGAAGCGCTATGATTCCTTGACTATTATCAAACACACTTTAAATTGTGTGATACGCTATTCGGTAGGTTTTCTGCGATAAATATAACCTGGATGTCTTTATATCTTATTCAAGAGTGCATATTTCTTTATATACAAGTGCATTTTATTTTTGACCGCAGCGGTGCTCGGTATGACCTAAGTTAGCAGTCAAGAGCAAGCCTAAAAACAGCATTTTAAAATTAGTCTGAAAATACATCTGTGCCAGCAAAGAATTTTCCAATATGTGACGTTATCCTTTAGAATTGGTTGAATCGCCAGCTCTTGCTATAAAACATAAAATGAAATTCAACATGTAGGTATTACGAAATACAAGTCTATTACCGGTGAAAGAAAATATTAACCAATAGGGTACGCTTTTATTTATTTATTTATTTCATTGTTACACCAACAAAGCCACCACCAAGACAAATCAAATAAAAATAGGTAGCTTTTGATAGCACTTTTTGCAAACATCGTCACTCAAGGCGTCACTCTAATTCAATTCACTCGAACAGACACCCTTTAGAGCACTCCATTCATGCCCCATTCAGATCTATCGACAAAAGTAATGTCACAATATGTTACCCTCCGGGTGAAAAAGCTGCCATCTTTCACCGCCACATGACAAAATATGATTTATTGACGCATCGTCCCCAACTCTAAAATATATTTGCACTAGATCATGGGAGCGCAGTGTTAACCAGATGTTCTCTTTTTTATTTGTCTAGGAACGCTAATGGTGGTAACACTCCAAAAACTATTATATATTTTATTATTAATAAAACCAGATATGTCTTATTGTATAATAATAATAAACAAACATTTGAGCCCTGCCAGTTTGAGTAGAACACTGATTTTTTGAGTTCATACCCAATTTCTCCAGAATTTTTCAATTTATCTATTTTTTCTCTAATTTCTTTCTAAGTTTTTGTCTGTCTGTCTGTCTGTACGGTGTATCCAATGGACGCCGAAACGGACGGATTTGGACGAAATTTGGCAGGACTATTACTTATACTATTATGTAGAAGGATCTTGCATACTTTTTATCCCGAAAAATTTGATAGTTCCCATGGGATATAGCATTAAATTACAACATTCAACATTATACGAGTATTCCTTTGCTCATCACTAAATCTCAAAAACTACATAAGCTACGAATCTGAAATTTAGCATGTATGTTACTTATAGGGTAAATAGTTCAGCTAAGAATGAAATTTGCGAAAGGGCTGAATTAATGGGTAAAATTAGGGGGTAAACGAATGTATTAAAGTTCCTGAGTGATGTTAGGGGCATGAAATTTGGTATTTGGGTTACCTAATAGAAATAAATAAATACTGTTATTATATTTCAGCGACAGGGATGAATGAAGGTAGTCAAAAGAAGGTTGACATTTTGTACGAAACTTCCTTAAGTTTTATGTTAGAATCTTGAAATTTAGTATTTGGACTATAAAATGAATACAAATTACAACTATAATAAAAAAATTGTGACAGGGATGAATTAAGGGGGTCAACAGAGGATTGAAATATTCTATGAAAGTACCACGATTTTAATGCCAGGGGCGTAAAATTTTGTATTTGAGTATTAAAATTAATAATCACAAAAATTTATAATATTTTTACGGCAGGGCTGAATTAAGGTTGTCAAATTAGGTTCCAATTATTTTATTCTATAAAATACCCACAATTTTCATGTTAGAGGCGTTAAATAACAACATTTAGGTTAATTAATAGACAGGAACTGTGGAACTGTTATTATATTTATACAAAAGGGATGAATTAAGGGGAGGGGGGGGGGGAGGGGGGGGGGGGGTTGAGGTTGAAATTAATATTTACGCGAATAAATATATAAGAACGAAGTCTCTTATAATATTTTGCGCCAGGGATGGATTAAGGTGATAAAAAAGGGGGTTGACATCAAAAATTTTTTATGACTTTTTTTCATAAACAGACTTGCAATTCAAGCGAACTGTTGATTTTTTAAATCTTAAATTGAGTCGGCAGTTAGGTTGGAGCGCGGCGGATGTGTTTTCTTACGCGTATGAAGTCGCGGGTACAGCTAGTTAATGAATAAAGTTGCCTCAAACTCATGTACATTAATAACTATAGTTTAAATAACTGAGGCAACCGACTTCAAAATACAAAATTTCGTTTATTTGGATGTCATTTTTCTAGTTATTTTGTAATAAAACCCAAAGTACTGAACCGATTCTGATAAAATTTATATGGGATCACCTCTGAACTATTTACCTACAAAACAAAAGAAGAATCATTAAAAAATTGGTGAAGTAATCGGTATACAAAGAAAAACATACAGTCGAATTGAGAATCTCCTTCTTTTTGGAAGTCGGTTAAAAATAAAATAATACTTTATCAATAGTAAAATATTAATTTGTACGCTTACATATTATAGCTAAATCGTATTAATACCGAGTTAATTTTTTCACACGCCTCAATATCACTCTACCCACAATATCATTTCACCCGTCGGAACCCATGCCAACGCAAACAGGCCTTCCCTATGACAAATGAGATTTATTGACGCACATTCGCCTCGAAAACCCATCCTCTATGCAAACTGAATGTTTGTGGACACCACATTGGATGGAGTCAGAGCAGTGTCGCATAATTGTTTTCATTATATGACTTTGTACGTAGTAGATATATACAGTACTAGCGTAAAATTTTGAAATAACAATTAGGTATGTGATTTTTGTGGGTAGTTTTGTTTGATTTTAGTCCTAGTAATAGGCAAGCATGTGTACTCAGAAAAATTACGCTCGCTGAAAGGATTCTTTTTGCAGCGGCGTCGTGTGGTGGGTCGCCATACTCCCTCAAATATGGTTATAGCAATGGCTGGTACACGCATCAACTTGTGAACGGGTGCTGCTTGAGAGCTGCAAGTTAGTTAAGTGTTAACATTGATCCCTTATCTTTGTCGGCCTTGTGGCTCAGTTGGTAGTGTGTTTACGTCTACCTGCTAAACTGAAAGGTCGTGGGTTCGATCCCCACCCAGGGCAAACATTTGTGTGATGAGCATGGATGTTTGTTCTGTGTCTGGGTGTTTCTATGTATCATATGTATATATTTACAACAAAAAAAAGTATATAAAAAAGTATTCTATCAGCCATCTAGTTCCATAGTACAAGCTTTGCTTAGTTTGGGCTAGATGGTGTTGTGTGAAATGTCCACGAATATTTATTTATTTATCTCATGCGTTACTTGTAAACAAGTTTAAAATAACTATGTAAAAATTAAGAAACATTATGTATAAGCTCAAAAAGGCATGAACCCCCGAGTATGCAGAGCTCACGACCAATTTTACAAATAAATAAAATATATTTTTTTCGTCATCATAAATCATAAGAAATCAAACTAAACTTGCATAAGTTAATTGTTAAAATGGTGTTACAGTTATTTGTAAAGCTGGTAGCTAGTTAAGCTGTGGTAGCTTAGTGAGTCTATTGGGGGTACGGTTGCCTTCCGGTCCGGAGGTCTGGCCTCAATCCCAAGGCGAGCTGGTTTATCGCTTCTACCTTTTTTTTGTATGTTCGTCAGTATTTCATCCAACACAGGTCGGATACATTATACAACACATCGCTTCTACCTTAACCTTGAATGAAACCATTGGAAATACAACTTAACAGCAACCTGTAACAACTTAAACAGTATAAAATATCATCAAGCTGATTTGAGTATAGAGAAGTAGGGTAGTTGTAGGGTGGTAATATAAAAACATACTTATATAAATACCCCGGAAAAATATCCCTCCTATTGGTCAGTCAGTTAAAAAGAGAAGAATCCAAACTAGATGCAAAGTAGTTGAAAATGGCACAACAAGTGTAGAAGGCAATTTTGTATCACCCTTTCTACATTGAAATATGTTTCTAACCTCATACTCTGCGTGTTAAGTGTTACCTTTTT
Source organism: Lycia hirtaria (assembly GCA_947563715.1). NCBI lineage: Eukaryota > Metazoa > Arthropoda > Insecta > Lepidoptera > Geometridae > Lycia > Lycia hirtaria. The sequence continues at coordinate 12,372,875 of OX387385.1, forward strand.
CACAAATATTAGCTTTCGCCCTGACACATTCTACATTGAGCTTTCAATATAAAGTGCTTAAGGCTTGGCTCAAAGCGCGCAGCTATCTATTTCTTGCGTCACAATATTTACAGACATAATGTCATTGGATGGTTTATTTAGATAGGAGAAATATATATAATAAAAGTTTTATTACATTTAAATTGGTTTATTACTTTGGTTATTATTACAAAATTACTGGAAAAATATGTCATCCAAGTACCTAAATGACATTGCGTATTTTGAAGTCAGTTTTATCAGTTTTTTAAACTATGATTTTTAGGGTTCCATACCCAAAGGGTAAAACGGGACCCTGTCACTAAGACTTCGCTGTCTGTCCGTCCGTCCGTCCGTCCGTCTATCACCAGGCTGTATTTCATGAACTGTGATAGTTAGACAGTTGAAAATTTCACAGATGATGTATTTCTGTTGCCGCTATAACAATAAATACTAAAAACATAATAAAATAAATATTAAAGGGGGTTCCCATACAACAAACGATTTTTTTGCCGTTTTTATAGACAATGGTACGGAACCCTTCGTACGCGAGTCCGACTCGCACTTGGCCGGTTTCATTAATATTATCAAGTAACTAAATATTTGACCAAAGCTATTGAAGGCAATGTGGTCAAAGATGGTCATCTAACCTGAATGAGAACAGGCTCAAATGTCGAAAAGTAACGCCAGACTTGATTGTACACACTTATGCTTACAAACTTTAAACAACGGAATGATGTTTTTTTGTAACAATCCTAAAAAAATTTGCTTCTCTCCCCTCATGTTGAAAAATGTTTTATATCGTACCTAACCCAACACAATTGCACATATTACGCGCTCTATTAAATATTTAATGCAAGGAAAACACACGCGATCCTACCCTGTTCCATTTACAAACGAAGACACGACAGGTGACAAGTCAAGCGATGCTATCAGAATAGGTGACGGCGAGAATGCATACTGTGGGACTTGTCAAAGTGAATTATATTATCAACGTCAATGATTTGTCTGACGGGTACTTTCATTACATATCTGAATGGTATTCTTCTTCTTTTTTGTATTAGACCCGCATTAAAGCATTTGCCAGTGTCAAGTATTAGTATTTTTTCAAGTTTCTTGAATAAAATAAATTGTAAATGTTCTAGTCACAATCTAAGTCACGTATACAGTCAATTTATAAGTCGAGTCCTGCATCAGTAAAGTGGTGGCGACTTTACTAGAAGCTTCTATGAAGTTTTGGCGACAACGTAAAATGACACGTTTCACTGCTTCATTTCACTTGCCCACACTCATGTACTTGATCGAACACTTAATGAATAAAACACCACCATTTTTATCGCATTAATATTCAAAATAACACAAGTTTAGGAAAATAAAACAAAGCAACAACATGTTTCGATGACGTTCCCGCCAAAAAACCCCGCAGTAACAATGTCCAATACGAAGCGTGGCGCCAACCCGGAGTGACGTTTACGCGGCTCCTTTAAAAAATCCCGCCGTATGCGATTGAAACTATGGCTATAGTTTCAATTTTTTCATTCAAAACGAGACATTTTGACACGAGAAACCACGTTATGTTGCATATTAAAGTTGGTATCATTTTCAATTTTTCCTATAATCGTGTCGGTTGTTTCTCCTGTCGTGTTGCCGGTTTTAAATTGAGCCAGCCTGTTTACACAGCGAAAATATTCGACCCGTATAGGGAAAAATTCCGAGCCGTTTGTGAATAGCAAAGCGGGAGAGTGATTGGGTATCGACTGATACGATTGATTGACTTACAGAATATTTCATTGAAGAGCGATGACATTTTTAATGAAGTGGTTTATTTTAAAACCCCAGAGAAATTCTGTACTTTGCGACCCTTTCAACTTTGTGGATTGTTTATTGTTACCACATGTATATTCAAGTGTTTATGCTGAGATACACAGCAATTTCTTCTTATTTATTCTTTATTCAATAACATACACGACAGAATGCAATACAAATTACACATTTCAAATACATATTAATATACTGTATCGCATCCTAAAATTATGTATGCCTAGCTAGATAAGGTAAAGTAGGTTACATTAACCAAGTATTCAACCATTCAGTACCATTTTCAAGGTTTTTTTTTTTTTTTTTTTTTTTTTATTTTTTTATTTTTTTTTTAGATCTACGATTGACCACCAACTCGCCTGATGTAGCGACGGTGTGGCCGAGGATGGAGCTCGTCGATCTAGAAGATATTTATTCACTCTAGCTTTGAAAATTCCAAGATTGTAGGTCTCAAGAAACAGAGATGGCAGCAAAGAATTCCATTCTTAAAATTATTAATATTTAAATTAATATATAACAAAATTAATTATTATTTATATATATTAATATTTAATTATTGTAATATTTTAATGATTTATAAACTTTAAAATGGAAACCTAGTTAGAATATTTATCGTTAAGTGTAGATTCCATATTTATAACCAACAACGATTATGATACATTAATATATTTTTTCATTACGTAACACCGTCGCTTAACATCAGGCGAGTTGTTGGTCAATCGTAGATCTATCTTGTATATAAAAAAAAAAAAACGAAAAAACCGGTGGGTCCAACAGGTCAGCCTGTTGAAAGCTAGCCCTCTGGAAACAACTGACCTTTCGAATGCTTTATCTTAATCGTAATAATCGACTATCTAATGGATTCGTTTAGCAACGATACGAAAGCTAGCCCTCTGGAAACAACTGACCTTTCGAATGCTTTATCTTAATCGTAATAATCGACTATCTAATGGATTCGTTTAGCAACGATACGAAAGCTAGCCCTCTGGAAACAACTGACCTTTCGAATGCTTTATCTTAATCGTAATAATCGACTATCTAATGGATTCGTTTAGCAACGATACGAAAGCTAGCCCTCTGGAAACAACTGACCTTTCGAATGCTTTATCTTAATCGTAATAATCGACTATCTAATGGATTCGTTTAGCAACGATACGTACAAATTTAACAAACATACGTAGCGTAGGTAAACTTTACACCACCGAATGTTTCTTCATCATATAAAACTTAGATATCCGAAACGAATAGTTCCAAGTTTACAAACTTCAGTGCTCGGCATCATCAAAATAGTTATTATAATTATTCAGCGTGGTGGTAGCGGCGGCGTGGCGACACTACCACTACTTCCTTCCCACTGAAGCAGGTTTGTACACGCTGATACACACTTTCATGATGTTTAACAAATAAAACTATACATGAATACATAAAATCACGCCTAATTCCGTTTTTTTTTCAGCCCTGTTTGTACAAACTGTCCCACTGCTGGGAACGGGCCATCTTCTTATTCCGTTACGCAGCATTAAATACCATGAGGCTATTTGACGCCAGAGCATCAAATGCCATGGGCTGTTTGACACTACATTTGATCACATTTGTGGTTTTGTTATAAAAACCAAAGTACTGCATCTATTTTGATAAAATGTATATGGGACCACCTCTGAAATATGACCTACCAAATACAAAAAGAATCATTAAAATCAATGCACAATTAGCTAAGTGATCGGTGAACAAACATACAAAAAGAAAAACATACAGACCGAATTGATAACCTCCTTCTTTTTGGAAGTCGGTTAAAAATAAAATTAATTGGGCTAATCCAGCGAAACAGCAGAAGCGGTGCTAATTTTTCACACCCGACCCAAAAAGAGGGGTGATATAAGTTTTACGTGTGTACCTGTGTGTATATCTGTGGCATCGTAGCTCTTAAACGGATGTACCGATTTTGATCTAGTTTTTTGGTAGTTTGAAAGAGTATTTAATCGAGAGTGTTCTGAGCTATGTTTCATCAAAATCGGTTCAGCCGTTTTTTGTCAGGGGTTATTGAGTTTTCTGAACTTATACTTGTGTTTAATACTAGCTGTGCTCTACCTGTGTTTCACCCGCATAGTGATGAAAAATATTAATGATATAAATGTAACATAATATGTTCTTCACCATGTTCTCAGATAATATATTGGTAGTGAAAATGTAATAAACAAACAGAGAGACAAACAGAGTTACTTACACTTTTATAATATTAGTAATTTAGGATTATGTCGCGTTAAAATAGCTTCTGGCCAGGATTAAATCAAGGGATATTTTAAATCCAGAAATAAAATTAAGTGTTCAGCGGATAAAGTCACAATGTTATATTACAAAAGTTCAATGTACCAAAATCAAAGTGTCTTCAAGTTTCTGAGTTTTTTTTTTATTTGTCCGGTGCAGAGGCCCGGCCCACGAGCTATTTTCCCTAACAGTGTCAAGGATACACTAGGTATGTTGTTTCAATTACATAATTAATATATACATACATATATCTTTTCTCTTACTTTGTTCTACTTACATTTAATATATTTGCCGATAAAGTCACAATGTTATATTACAAAAGTTCAATGTACCAAAATCAAAGTGTCTTCAAGTTTCTGAGTATTTTTTTTTATTTGTCCGGTGCAGAGGCCCGGCCCACGAGCTATTTTCCCTAACAGTGTCAAGGATACACTAGGTATGTTGTTTCAATTACATAATTAATATATACATACATATATCTTTTCTCTTACTTTGTTCTACTTACATTTAATATATTTGCCGATAAAGTCACAATGTTATATTACAAAAGTTCAATGTACCAAAATCAAAATGTCTTCAAGTTTCTGAGTATTTTTTTTTTATTTGTCCGGTGCAGAGGCCCGGCCCACCAGCTATTTTCCCTAACAGTGTCAAGGATACACTAGGCATGTTGTTTCAATTACTTAATTGATATTTACATACATATACCTTTTCTCTTACTTTGTACTACTTACATTTAAAAATTTACCTCGCTTTAGGAGTTTCTGAGTTTAAGTGACGCTAATGCTATCCAATCGTCGAAATTATACGTAATGGTTAAGATTAAAAAAGTTTTTTTTAAGCGAGGGAGTTTTTTGTAATCTACACATAAACATAAAAACATAACCATGCATAGCAAGTAGACATTGAAATTAAACAAATTTTAACGGATTTATCGCGTATATCACACTAAAATAATAAAGGCAAAAGTTTGTGAATATGTTTGTGTGTTTGTTACTTCTTCACGCTTAAACGGCTGAACTGATTTTGGTGGAACTTGGTATGGAGGTAGTTGAAACCCTAATTTAACACATAGGCTACTTTTTATCGCGAAAAGTAATATCTCCTCTGATATATATGAACATCGTGGAGCGCATCAAGTTTTACATAATTTTCAACCGACTTAAAAAAAGGAGGAGGTTCTCAATTCGACTGTTTTTTTTAAAAGTTTTTTTTTATGTTTTTTATGTTACCTCAGAACTTTCGACTGGATGAACCGATTTTGATGTTTTTTTTTTATATGAAAGCTGGTGCTTCCTGTGTGGTTCCATTTCAATTTGGTCCAGTTCTGACAATGGCATCCATGAGAAGTCGGTTGCTTCAGGTTTTTGAACTATAATTATATGACCTGACGTTTCGAATACTTTACACATTATGCAGTAGGTAGTTGGAAAAAAAGTAGACGCGCAAGCGCGACGTCTGTCGCCCCTTTACGTTTCTTAAGCCAGGCGGTGGGAAACAAGATTTCCCATAACAAATCACCATCTTCAAGTGTAGACAGCGAGTGGCAGGACAGACGTGAACGAATCGCTCGCATTTATCTTTATCTTCACAGTTTGGTCACGCGCTGTTTACCGTCAGTAAGTTGCCTAATGTCTTTGTAATAGGTGACGTTACTTGTTTAACTGACGTCTTTCCTTGTCACGATTTATAGGTAAAGGTCGTTGCCCTTAATCCTCGGATTACAATTTAACGTCTTAAATTGTGTGAAAGACTATTTGAGATTTTAACGCGATGTGAGCATTTGGGAATAATCTCTATATACATAAATCAATTGCTGTTCGTTTGTCTCGCTAAAACTCGAGAACGGCTGGACCGATTTAGCTGATTTTGGTTTTGAAATGTTTGTCGTAGTCCAGGAAAGGTTTAAACGTTGAGAAAATATCAGGTCCACTCATTGATAAGTGATATGAAGTACGCCGGGTCATCTAGTAAAATATAAGTACAGATCAACCGGCTCGAGCGGACATTCAAGTACTTTGCTGCTCGCCAGAAGAAAATAAGAGTCATACGTTAGAACGACACACACACTCTGCGTAGGTCCATAGCGCGTATTCAAGCTACCTTACGCTTTTTTGCATCATAACAAATGTGTTTGAAAAGTGAGTCTTATGTACCTGTACTATCAAGTGATTTGTGCCTTAACTATATGGTTGGAAAACGACGTTCTAGTGAATATGAAGTACGTAAAATATGTAAAATAAATAAAAGTACGAGTCTTTTGAAAAGACTCGTATTGTACCTTTATTTTTATTCATAGATACGCATACGCTTGACCGTCGTCTCAAACATTATTCTACTAATTTAGTAGAGTAATGAGTAAATTTCGATATTGCACGATCGCGATTTTTCAAAGAGCGCTATGCGAGCGTTTAAATTATACATAGTAGGCCTTACCGAAAAACGTTACTTAACTTTAACCATCGTCTTAAATTCTCTGTCTTCTTTCTGCAAGTGTCATTACGTGTCAGCCAGATGTTGACAAAATATGTTATGCATTGCTTAAAGTTAGGCAACGTTTTTCGTCTACTCCTACGAGGAGAGCTGTATCTACAGTAAGTAATATGACGAAAACCATACAGTGCTACGAATGGGTCTACGGATAACTCTACGAATATTACATAGCTCATAACCAGGCAAACTCAGGCAAACCCAAGCAGAGGGTTTGCCCTGGACATTGCCCAGGGCAAACTTTGTATGAATTTTTGCCCTGGGTGGGGATCAAACCCACGACCTACAGCTCAGTTCAGGGGGTAGTTTTTCAGTCGTAAGCAAGCATTTATATGTTTTCCTAGTAAAATCAACAAACAAACTAGATCCACTAACTCATTCTAAGATGTAGTTTAACTCACTCTACGATATAACTACAGGGCAAACATTTGTGTGATGAGGATGGATGTTTGATCTATGTCTGGGTATGTATCATAAGTATGTATTTATATAAAAAAGTATATATGTATTCTATGAGCCATCTAGTTTCTATATTACAAGCTTTGCTTAGTTTGGGCTAGATACGCAGATGACAGCACTGTTGTAGAGAGCTACGTGTCCGGTCCACGGGCTAGTGGACCTGAAATCCAGTCTTTAAGAGAGGCTATGGTCGAGCGCTTGAATCTGTCACTTAAGGCAGTCTCCGATTGGGGTGATGCCAATCTTGTCAGATTCAATGCAGCTAAGACCCAGGCGTGTCTATTCTCCGCCAAAAGGAGCCCCTTCAAACTGGCTCCTACTTTCCGAGATGAGTCGGTGCCGGTAACAGACCGCCTTGAGCTCTTGGGTGTTTCTCTAACATCAACCCTCAATTTTGGCTCCTATATTGAGTCTAAAGCTCAACTAGCTGCCAAAAAGCTGAGTATCATTTCGAAGGTGCGCCGGTACTTCACGCCGGAACAGTTGCTCACACTTTACCAAGCACAAGTTCGGTCGTGCATGGAGTATTGTTCGCATCTTTGGGATGGATCGGCGAAATACCAACTCCAGGCGTTGGAATCTATAGAGAAACGTGCCCGGAAGCTAATTGGCGACGAATCCCTCGTAAAAGCTAGGCTTCAAAGCTTGGAACATCGTCGCGAGGTTGCTAGCTTGTCGGTTTTTTACCGGATCCATTTCGGTGAGTGTGCATCTGATCTGCATGATCTAATTCCTTCTAGCCCTTTTTTCTATAGGACGGTTAGAAACACGAAAAAGCGTCACCGTTTCATGGTGGATATCCCAAGAACGCGAACGAAACGCTTTAGTTCCACTTTCATCGTGCGAACTGCTAGAATGTGGAATGCGCTTCCTGAGTGGGTCTTTCCCGATAGATATAATCTGGGTGTCTTTAAATCGCGAGTGAATTGGTTTCTTCTAGGTAAGCGCGCTCCATCGTAGACCGCAACGTCGCTTAACATCAGGCGAGTTGGCGGTCAAGCGCGAACCTATTTTTACATAAAAAAAAAAAAAAAAAAAAAAAAAAAGATGGTGTTGTGTGAAATATCCACCAATATTTATTTATTTAAATTTAATTTCAATTAAATCTGTACATATACACATATATCATATAATTATAATGTATTTTTATAGTCAATTATAAGATCTGTACACCCAACTATATAAAAAACAAAAATTACTGGTGGTTTGGTATTTTTTCACAATTAAGTGGATTGTTTTTTAAGGGTAAATTTGACGAAATTAAAATAGAAAGTTCCGAATCAAGTGTTGCCATGCCCTTACAGGGCTATATGTAAATAAGAATGTAAGCATGTTATGCATGTATTTGTCACATATACTTAGGTGCGCTCGTGGCGTAGCTTGACTCGGTGTTCTCCAACGATCACCAATATCAAGCCAACGGATGGGTGACCGTGAGTGGCAATTCTTTCTGAGTGCTACCGTGGGTCGGATGACACGTTAAATTGTAGGTCCCGGTTGTTTGTCAATCGTCAAGCCAGGTCAGAGGCCTTTCGGAGGCTTAATAACTTTGACACTAGGACTGGCCACTCAGTCTATACGCACTTACTTACTTTTTTACCTACATATGACGCAATAAATAATTTGAAATTGAATTTAGATCTATAATTGGAGATATACATACACTGCCTCTATTTCATAATCGTTACCATTTTTCATCATCACAGAAGTTAAGCCGTGAACCCAGGCTAGGTTATAGAACCTCATTAACCAAATGTTCTCCAATTTAACCGTCTATGTGTCACACTCAACATTGCTAATCAAATTGTCGACGCCCCAGAGCAAATGTAATCAGAAGCGCTATAAAGATAACACTGCAGTAACCATTGCGCTACGGCTCAAGCACATTGCTCTTAGTGAAACCGGCAATGGTCACCGCAACTGCGATAGCGTAGACCTAGACCGTCGCAAAGTAATTTAGTTGCTAATATAGTGGAGACGTTAGAAGCTGAGGTCTGAGATATACTTTCAGTTGCTGGCTTAATGTTAGATACCTTAATTTAACGTGAAATTAAACTTTGAAAGCTGTCTCCAACAAAAAACAGAAATAAGATTAGTTTCACCGAATTATACTAAAATAATTATGTCTCGTGGTTTTATCTAAGTGTCGATGTAAATGGTGACGTTGATAAATGTACTTATGTCGTTTTCCATAGTTACAGTTGTGTCTATGTTAAATTTCATCATGATTTGTTTAACCGTTCATTCGTGAAAAGATAACAAAGTTATTTTTGTTTTTGTAAAAGACTTATTAGCTGTATAACGCTTTTTCACTCCCGTAATAATAATAGAATGATACGTTGATTTTAAAATGGGGCCTATGTTCAGTTATAAGTATAGAAGAAGCCAAATGAAATAGTGTGGTGAAATGTGACTTCTTGTGTCGCCGTAAGTCAATTAAAATACTACCATTTTACTTAAACATGACAAAAACTTGATCGTGACTTATTTCACTTCATTGTGACTAAAACTGGGAATGGAAAGGAAAGTGCTCTCAAAGAGTTTTGGCGGGAATGCCGAAGAAACATTTTGTCGTTTCGTTTTATTTTCCTAAACTTTGTTGTATTCATTATATGTTTGATCAAGTGTTGGAGTGTGGGCAAGTGAAATAAAGTAGTAAAACGTGTCTTTTTCACATTTTCGGTAATACTTTATAATTTTTTCCGTAAAGTCACCGCCACTTTGAGGCATGACTTAAACTTGAAAATGACTATTTACCAAAGCGATTTATTTGTGACTTTTTTGACGTGACATTAACATCTTATAAATCGATTAACGCTGGCTGCACGCACGAAAAAACATGACTAATTGTCACGTTCCGCCTGAGCCGAGCGTGCAAGCGAGAGCGCGGAACAAGCGATAGAAAGGCACGATCCGTCTAAGCGTTCGGCTTGTGACGTATCTATCATGACTGTATCATGTAAAATTATCGTCCGTAAACCGACATTACAGACAACCATTCTTTTAATTATGAATAACTCCGCGTTTTATCACCAACTCACCTGCTGGAAAGTGACGGAAACACATTGTTACCTGTATTTAGGAGTCTTGAAGGAATCTTATAACTTGGCTTATTCTGCAAAATACGCTAATCACGCGAGTCTAGTACAAAAAAACCGGACAAGTGCGAGTCAGACTCGCCCACCGAGGGTTCCGTACAAACTAAATAAAAGGGGGAAATCATATTTTTTTTTTATATTTTCCTTCATAAGCCGAAAACTATACATCGTAAAAATATTTAACATATTCCTTGCTCACCCCTCGGATCCGAGTAGGGGCTATAGTAGCGGCGCCTCCCACTCGGAGCGAGCGAACGTTTGAGGCAGCCCTCATTCCTTGCATAGAGACACTATTGTTTTGTGATTAAATAAAAAATGTCCAGTTTTCGGATTTTTTCCTATGTGTGTACTCTAACACAATGCTTCTTGCCAAATTTCAGAGTTCTAGGTCAACGGGAAGTACCCCATAGGTTTTGATTCCTCTGTGAGTGTCGAAATGTGCGTTTTTTACGACATATTCGGCTGTAACTTTTTTTACGAAAACTGAGAAATTTTATTTTTCTTTCTGCAGCAAGATATGATATATGACTATGGATCTGCGTATATAGTTTTAATTTCAACTCGATACCTTCACACGTTCCCGAGATAAAGGTCTTGACACCCGGACAGACGGACAACAAAGTGATCTTATAAGGGTTCCGTTTTTTCCTATTGAGGTACGGAACCCTAAAAAGTGCTCCCAAATACGATTTTTTTTTACAAATCGTTTTAGTCAATTATCAGAAACACCACAATGATGTTATTCAACATAACAAAACTGAACGTTTTAACAGGTTATATATAGTACTAGGAGAGCAGTAAATGTAATATCTCGTATACACTGTAATGGTTTCTACATTTCACTTAGAATGGTGTCTTTATACAAAGCTCTGCGATCTCAAACGGAGATGACGCGATGTACGTCTCCAAATATACAGTTCATAAGCTCACAACCAAATTATAAAATCCAGTAAGACAGTTTTACAAATAGACACGCTAAAATATCATAGGTATACACATTGCATATACATATTATCAAAATCGGTCTAATAAATGTCACCATATTACCAGTCAGGGGTTTTTTGGGCTACCCTTTTTGGATTTCATGGGCGTAGCTAGAAATTCTTAGTCAAATTATTAAATTCGCTGATTTTCGAGTGGCCGTGACTGAAATGTTTGAGGAGTATGTTTTTGTTTTAATTTAACCTGTAAGCAGTTATCTTTTTTAAAGTCTACTGTGGGTTATCACACGTGGCCACACCAAAAATCTTGAAATAACTTGTAATTTTATTTCCTTCCTATCAATTTTCTTAAGCTTGTACGCAATGTACTAAGTAAGATTTTCTCTGTGAGTTTATTTACTGATATCTACTGTAGTAACATTGTACACGTTTTATACTCGGGGATGTTGAGAAAACGTACTCGTGACGGCTCAAAGAAAATAGCTCCCTGGATGCAATTAGGGTAAAACCTCTTTAAATGTTCTATGCGCACATAAAAATAAATAAACCATGCCTAATATAGGTATTATAGAAACTTTGTCAACCTGAGATTTTAAAGGAACCTTCGAATACAATTAAAGAAGGTTACCAATCCATTATCTTTCATTATATTAATTGATTATCTCAGAAAGCAGTCACATCAATGTTTCATCAACTTCAGTTTAGTAATTTTTGAGCTTTAATTATCTAAAAATGTGTTATAAACTAAACTGGCTTAGAGTCACGAGAGAGAAAAATCTCCGTAGTGCCATTCAATAATGCCGTAATGTCAAGGGAAACAAACGGCTTCAATCAGTGGTTTAAAAACTAAATGCAGAAAATACAATATTTATTAAAAACAGAGCATGACAGTTAACATCAGTACTTACCTAATAAACATACATACGTATGTTTAATTTAAGTGTAGGTTGCACAAAAAAATTTAATAACAGGTAATACAGACTTTAATTACGAAGCTCCAGATCATAAACTTCAGAATATAATTCACGTCTGCATCCCACCCACTTGGACGCACACTAATCCACTAGAACTCTGGATGTCCTCAAACGAGAACGCCTTAATAAATGACTACACATATCAAGTAACTTACAGCTTTACTACACAAGCATTAAAGTTCACAATTAGTCCAATTACTCCACGGTAATATTCCATAAATCAAATGGATTAAATATGTGTCGGATGCCGACAGATGCGAGAGATGTGACGTGCCTACCGATCTTATTCTAATATTAAAACATATTAGGCAACATTTTACGACGTCATTTACTAGAATAACCCTCCCCGCTGAGAATTTTATCACCCCAATTCGAAAGGGTGTAAATATTGATAAGAAGCGAGATTATTCTATTTCGATACCATTTTTTGTGAAACTCCTTTGCGATAGACGAAATAGCCGAGTGTTTTTGTAAGATAATCTTTTAAAGTGGTTATGAAGGTGAAACACTAAATTGGGTAGATACGTAACTAGTTACGAAACAATGGTTACGTACGCGGCCGAAGCGGAAAAGTTTAGCTGAAAACCAAGGCTTTTTAAAGATAATAATGGTAAAAGATTGTGAATTGCAAAAATTTTGCGAGTATATTAATAGAAAAAAAATCAATACTAAGTACTTGTTTTTAGGTACATGTCTACATAAATATTTTTTTAATTTTTACGTTGAAGTTATACTTAATTACATTTTAAAAAGAAAAAAGGTTTAATATTTATAGTAAAATTGAAATCAGGCAATCTTCTGGTTTCTTAGGTTTATATAGTATTCGAATGTCATGTCACCATACATTACGTAAAATACGCGAGATAAGGAAAGGCATGACTACTATTGATGCAAAATTCTATTAGAATTCTATTCTTAAAGCACTATTAACTGGATATTTACCGTAGTTCTCGCTAATTTTGAGCTCGAAAAAGACAAAGAAAGAGAGTAGACAGATATGTCTGCTCTTAACCGCATCATCCACCCGCATTTTTCAGTCGCCCGTAAACAGGCATGTAACTGTGCCGAAATATCGAGAGCTCAAAATTAGCGCGAACCACGGTAAATATCCCGTTAATAATAATAGTGCTTTAATGAATGACCGTGATAGTTTAAAAAAGGTGTATCTTACCCGCGAAGACTAGCAATCGCACAGTAGTTGTGACATGGATGTTGGTTAAGGCATTATACCGGTCAACTGGGCGGGACTCCCACATAACCACGCATACCCTCCCTCGGGGCGTGGTGGTAACACTCTTTCCTTGCTTAAAGACCCTATATTTTGTGATTAAATTTAAAATGTCCAGTTTTAGGATTTCTTCCTATATGTGTAACTCTAACACAATGCTTCTTGCCAAATTTCAGAGTTTTAGGTCAACGGGAAGTACCTCATAGGTTTTGATTCCTCTGTAAGTGTCGAAATGTGCGTTTTTTACGACATATTCGGCTGTAACTTTTTTTTACGAAAACTGATAAATTTTATTTTTCTTTCTGCAGCAAGATAGATAGATTTTTATTTCTGCGTATACGGTTTTAATTTCAACTCGATACCTTTACGCGTTCCCGAGATAGGTCTTGACACCCGGACGGACGGACAGACGGACAGACGGACAGACAGACGGACAGACAGACGGACAACAAAGTGATCCTATAAGGGTTCCGTTTTTTTCTTTTGAGGTACGGAACCCTAAAAATATGCTGATAATATTGTCAGTACTACGATATTACAGAAAATAAATTCTACAACTGTTCTATGTTAAATAATAAGCTGAAAATATTGTCAATACTATGACAATAAATTACAATGTACACAAAACGTGAGTACATAAATCTTGCTATAAACTTTTCTCCATTTCTCGAAGTATTTGAAAACTTTTATAGATACTAATGTATTTCGATTGAAAAATTGTTACATTTGTCACAGTCGGGTGGCATAAAATATTTTGTATTTTATCGTTATTCTATCGACTATATGCTGTAAGTTATATATTAAACTATACTTCAAAGGTATTCGTCTAATTTATATGTTCAAATTATTTATTTTTCGTTGATTTTGTTAATAGATTCAATTAGTAACAAACATTTAAAAAAAACATACAGTCGAATCGAGAACCTCCTTTGTTTTGGAAGTCTGTTAAAAATTATTATATTTTATCATTGGTATGACATACATTTACGAATTATAATTTGGTTAAATTCGATTTGGAAGACAAGATTTGTTTACATCTTTAGTTATAGTTGAAGTAATAAAATAATAATAAAATGTAACAACCAGTTAATTTCAGAGGTAGTTTTATTTTATATTTTTTATACACATTATAGATCTACGATTGACCACCAACTCGCCTGATGTTAAGCGACGGTGTGGCTGAGGATGGAGCTCGTCGATCTAGAAGATATCTATTCACTCTAGCCTTGAAAATTCCAAGATTGTAGGTCTCAGGAAACAGAGATGGCGGCAACGAATTCCATTCTTGTGCAGTACGCAACAGGAATGTGGATCGATATCGCTGAGTACGGATTTTTGGCATTTCAACGAGAAATGGGTGGTTATTCGCCGACTTTCTGCTAGTCTTGTAGTGAAATGGGGAGGGTGGAATTAGGTCGTGAAGCTCTTGCGCACATTCCCCGATATGAATCCTGTAGAAAATCATCAATCAGACAGACATCCTACTTTACGGTGGTGCTCGAGACTAAGTAGCTTCTTGGCAGCTAGTTTATCGTCACCGATTAACCTCACAGCTCGCCGGTCCACTGATTCTAAAGCTTCCAGCTGATAATTGGCTGATCCATCAGAAAGGTGGCAGCAGTACTCCATACACGATCGGACCTGTGCTTGATACAGATGAAGCAGTTGTCCCGGTGAGAAGTATCGCCTAACCCTATTAATGACCCCCAAGGTTTTTACTAGCCAGTTTAGCCTTAGATTCAAGGTAGCCCTTAAAGTTAATTGTTGGGGTTAACGTGAGTCCAAGCAGTTCAAGACGATCTGTCAATGATAAGAATACATTTTGGAAAGTAGGAGACATAAGAAACACACTTAACAATTTACCTAAACGTAGGTAATAAATTCAATCTGAATAAAACGCGACGCAGTTCAAAATGATTCAATATGCGCAGCTATCAAATTAGTTTCGTATGAATAAATAACATCCAGCATTACCGCGGTTAATCATAAAAAATATTATACGATTAAAATGCATGACGTGGTTTGATACTTAACCAATTTTCTGTACGCTATATCAATAATGGCTTTTCGGTTTTGTATTTTATTTTTAAATTAAAATTATTAATTTAAAATAACAGTGTTTACACTAAATATAAAACAAAACCAAGGCACACTGTTATTTACTCAGCAGTTTGATTCACACATTGAAGCTTTTGTACAAGGTAAACGCTGACACTAGGACCAGGACTAGTTTAGGTATTATTTTAGGAGCCCAGATAAAGCCTAGGCATGTATGTATCATCTATTTTATCATTAGGTACATCAATTTTTTGGCATATTCGAACTTTTTGATTAATTTCCACATATCTGGAGTCAGTAGATTCTTTTCAAATATAATTTTAATTCGAGAATGACAATGAAAAATTTATACAAACATTTAAAGTGTTAACTCGTATGTTCATTGTATCAAACGAAAACCAAATTTTAAGAAAGAAGGTTCACATAAAGCGACATGCAAAATAGTGAAGCTACACTGCGCGTGTCCTGACACGCACTTGGCCAGTTTTATATTTTAAATTAACATTTACAAAGTTTTATTTAATTAAATAAATTTTATGTTAATTATGCAGTTTTATTTATTTTAAATAAATAATATAAATTTATAAAAGAGGTAAAAACTAACTAAATTTGACTCAGTCAAATAACCCACCTCTAACCTTTCCTGGTGCAAAGGTACCCATAATACTTGCGGCGTTACCCCGCTGAATGGCGATTTCCAGTCTTTGCACCAGAAGATTTCATCATCATCATCTCAGCCACAAGAAGTCCACTCCTGGGCATAGGCCTCCCTCAGGAAGCGGCTTGCATCCAGCGTTTTCCTGCCACTTGTATGATATCCTCTGTCCACCTTGTAGCTGGTCTTCCTACGCTACGCTTGCCGGTTCATGGTCTCCATTCGAGAACTTTTCGGCCCCATCGGCCGTCAGTTCTACGTGCTATGTGCCCTGCCCACTGCCATTTCAACTCGGCCCCCTCGGCCTCAGTTCTACGTTCTATGTGCCCTGCCCACTGCCATTTCAACTCGGCCCCCTCGACCGTCAGTACTACGTGCTATGAGCCCTGCCCACTGCCATTTCAACTCGGCCCCATCGGCCGTCAGTTCTACGTGCTATGTGCCCTGCCCACTGCCATTTCAACAGGCTTATCCGATCTCTTCGTTTCTAACCAGAAGATTTATTTATTTTAAATTTAAAATATTTACCCAATTTTAACAAAGATATTGAGAGGCATATAAATAATAATAATAAAAAATATTTGTGGACATTTCACACAACACCATTTAGCTCAAACTAAGCAAAGCTTGTACTATGGAACTAGATGGCTGATAGAATACATATATACTTTTTTTTGTAAATATATACATATGATACATAGAAACACTGTAACCCCCC
Organism: Lycia hirtaria; assembly: GCA_947563715.1. NCBI lineage: Eukaryota > Metazoa > Arthropoda > Insecta > Lepidoptera > Geometridae > Lycia > Lycia hirtaria. The sequence continues at coordinate 12,389,594 of OX387385.1, forward strand.
CAAACTCAGCTCCTTTCCCCTACCCCTTCTAACCCCTTCTAACTCGGCTACCGCGACGGCTCGACCGCAAATGATGCAATTGAAGATTTTTGGTATTTACTAATTAAGAATATATAAATGCCTACTGCCCTACCTTACCTAACTTATATTAACTTACAGTAACTTAAATATATGGCCAGTGATTCGTCTAGTGGAGGACTTTCTACTTGTTGTGACGCAATAACCGCAGAAGGGGAATTTGAGTCGATACCTTTCCTATATCAATATACCTATTTGACTTATCGTTAAAATACAAGGATTAACCTACCTAATATGATGATATTTGTGTTTACCTAGTTACTGGTGATTGAGACATTCAATTGCAACATTATAAATAAAAGTTATAAAATATAATAATTCACTATAGTGTGCCGTAGGTTTTATAATATGTTAAGCGACCGATAAACATGAAGATGACCCTTACTTGGAACCAAGATAGTTTTACCTAACTGAAATAGGAAGGTTATGTTGTGGGAATCCTATTTCTCAATATATGATAGAGAGGACTTATGTTCAGAGAGATTACTTCTACATCTTTTGTCACAAATTAATAATATACTGTCAAGATATATTTTGGAGCTAAGAGGTAGGGCTCCGCCTTCCGCCCTTGCGTACCACGAGGAAAACCAGCTAGCAATAACTAGTTATACCAACTAGTTGGTAAAAACCAGTCACACCAACCAGTTACCTACTAGGAACGCCCCATGTGCTGCGACCAGAGACTGGTTGGACTTTTAAGCACCCTGGCTCCATCAGAAACCTCCGGACTAACATCCTTTAGGAGGCCCTGTTTAGCAAATGGGAAATGAGTCTTTCTTGTACGTTTGTCAAAATTCCCTACTTTCTTAATAATGTAGCTAGACAAGAGGACGCAAAATCTTTCAAGTATGTCTGTGTTGGTATAGTATAACGTCAGGCCGAGATAGAAATAAGTTTATATCGGAAAACTACCCATTCCGCTTAGAACAGCAATGTAGAATCGGAGGCTTTCCTGTTGGCCCAAAACCTATGGAAAATCCTATCGAAACAAAGTGGTTTACTTTGTTATTGCAAAAGGTGAGATGGTTGATTCTACATCTAGTTGAAGCAATGCAACAGTGACTTTACTGCCTAGGTACGTTCCTGCCTATAGGTTGAACTTCCTGGTTCCAATACTTAGGTCTATAGCAATTATTTATACTTTCAGTAGGTCTTAATCTTGACCTACAGAGATTCTTCAATTCTGCCAACAAGAATCGAATAATCCCTACAATAATTATCTAGTTATTTCCCTACATGCGAAACCCTTTGTTTACCGCGATGGATCCTTAACCTTAAATCATAGATGTATACTTTTGATGAATGTGTTTGTCCAGACGATTTGCTAAACATCAGGCAAGTATCAGTCGCCACATCAGATATAATGTACCTATGTAGATGTTCTTCTTCTTCGACGTTGTTCTACCGCAGGGAATTTATATCTAACCCTGATAAGTGAGGCAGTCTTTGATATAGCTGGGTAGCATGTATGTAATATATAGGTACAAATACACTTCAACACTGCGTTATACAGCAATGACTACTCAAAATGCTGACACCTCTCTCTCGACAAGGTTAATCAGACAAACGGTTGGTCTTTCCTCACCGTAATAGAAATTACTGTAGAACTGGCACATCCTGGCCAAAGGTTTTGTGTATCTAAACCTTAATTTAGTGTAGTGATTATAAACTCAGACATATCTCAGACTGCCCGACTTTTACAACAAAATCTAGCTTTTCATGCAAGTTACACAATTCCTATTTGCATATGTTGTTTGATACTTCCACTGAACAAAATAGGCATAGATTATGAACGAGATTCTTCCGTCCATTGTCAAATCAGAGACCAAGCATGAAGTAGGTAGGTACTTTCGAAACACAAAGGAGTTTGAGTAGTTCATCCAATGAAGTATATGAAACAACAATGCTTACATTTTTATTCGTAATGTGTTAAATATTACGGGTAGGGTTTCGCTTGCCAAATTAATCTAAATTTAACTCTGGTTATTGAATTCAGTGATCCTTATTGTATGATGTTGTTCAGATCACTGATGTCAAGATAAAATGGTTATAATATTTAAAGGTATAAAGTGTTCCTTATTGAATTGATTGTTCAGAACACTAATATACTGTTCATAAGAAGAATTTACTCATCCATTTTGGTAGAAGTAACACCAATAAAACATAAACTTTTAGAGATCCTTGTTGACTAAGTAGAATCTACCTACTTAACTGATAATATCCTACCTGAAACGTTAATTGTTAAGAACCCATTTGAACTCCTTATTTTATTGTATTGTTCAGAGTCAAGGGTCCCCCCTGCCTATCACAAGACCTACCGACAAAATTAGAGAATTGAATTTTGTGCATGTCTTCTGGAACTCCAAGGGGTTTCCAGAAGTTGTGTAAATGAGATGATGTGTGTGTTCTTCTTTGTGGAGTGTACTTAACCCTTCCTAATACGAATTAAAAGAACTACGTCCCTAGCTAACTACGTATTTGTTAATAATAGCTATCTTCTAGCTATTTTAACAAATCTAACCACTACCCCACCGTGAACTCGGGTTCACACGGAACTGCTCCAAAGCTATAGACGCTTCCTCACGCCCGATTCCACGTCTACTAAGCTATACTACCAGTTTAGATGGCGAGTCTGAAATACCTACTGGCCCCTGGCTCCCTACAATCTCTCCAGCAACTTCATCGATAGTTACAAGGAGATTACCCTACAACGCGAAGGGCAGTCAGGAACCAATTCTAACCAAAATTCTGGTGGAAATCCATCCGCGCACTACTTCTTTCTATGCTGCCAGAATTCGAGAAAGAACCAATCCCCGACCAGAGACCTCAAATCCTCTACTCCTGGTCGCGTCTCAAACAACCAGCCGCCTAACAAAACGTAACAAAAGGGGACAGCGTCGTATGGTCTCCAACTTGCGTTTGAAGCACAAACGACACTAGCAATAACCACTTTGGGGTTATAATTAATAAGACTCCGCAGTTGCTTTCCCTAAACACCCACGCCATGTTTAACCGGAGGTTCATACTCAAGAATCATACACCAATCCGTGCATCTACTTTTCGGTATCAGCCGGACCAGCACACAATTCCATTCCGAACTCTCAGGCCAAACAGGACGCGCACACTCACAATAATTTATCCCCGCATCATCTCTAACAATAAGTAAAATAATAATCTAACACAAAACGTTTTCAAGTAAAACGTTAGCAAATGAAATTAACGTAAAAGAACACTTCAAAATAATTTAAGTTTTAAAAGAAGACTCCCCGCAATCGTTAATCTAAAAATAATTCTATTTCCCAAATGAGCAACCAGCGAGAGTAACGTCTAACGCGAAAGCTACGAAGTCCTAGCGCCCAGTGAGCACCAGAACCCAGAACGAGTGAATCAAAAGAAAGCCCCGCCGCGTTCGAATCGTTTCCTTTTACGTATCCGTCCCCACCAAGAACTACGCCTACTCGTCCCGACTTAAGGCTTCGCGCGCACTCAACCTAAATATACACCGAAGTTGCAAATGACCGCCTTTCGAACTTAGTAAATAACAAAATACGCTTCCGTCACCCGTAATCAGTATCTGTATCTGTGGGCATACAATATTTAAATGACCGCTCCCCAATTTAACTTACTTTTAGCAATATAATGATAAATTCCAGCAAAGTAGGTTTGATCGTTCTACAATAATGGTTATAAATAAGGTAACAAAATGCTGTAGACCAAAACATCGTCGCCATTAACTATTCCTAGATTACACATACATACACACGTAATTAGCAATACTACTTAGTAATACGAAAGCCCTTTTAACAACCGAAACCTTTCATTTATTTACCACTTCCTTTGACCGTATAGATATTTAGGTAACTACGGTCGCTATATCCGAATTACTGCATGAAAATATGAATTTCTGAGAAATAATAATATAATTATCTTAAAAGGGTAGTAGTGGAAATTTGATATGAATAAATCTATTTTAATCTTTACAATAATTTACCGTGACGTCACATATACGGTGAATTTATGAAAATAAAATATTTAACTTCTGGAGTGTGCGCCGGCGCTTAGCCTTTTTCCAAGAACCGATCGTGCAAGTCTAAATATGGAACTGACAATAACAACTATTTTTTGGATCTACCCTCAACATTTTCTCATTAAATTATTCAACTAATTCAAAGAACTTTAAACTCTATTCTCATGACGTCTGTATACCAAATTGCATACTTGTACACATACTATCAAGAATGCAGCCTTCTTTCCATGAAACGCTTGTGCAAGTCTAAATATAGAACGAAATGCTCCAATACTTATTTAACTACTAAATGAAGGTAGCTCCAGTAGACAGTATTAGGTAATATACTTCCCATTAAATTTGGTGTTATGTTTCCAAAACAGACATTCATAATAATATTATAAGCCATTGACCTCAAATATAACCTTGACTGACTAAATAGCATTATTTGGCATTTGTTAATGTTTTATATAACGCATCTTAGAATAAATTCTATAACTAATTAAAAATAAGGGAAATACTTATAATTACAGATAAATTAATGTAGACGAGATAAGTTTATTTGTTATCTTTATTCCATATTTTGAACATTTAGAGTTATATTGAATACATGTGTAACGGATAGGGCTGGACCGTTACAGTCGCCCGCTAATTCTTTTAACCGGCTAAGACTTTGAAAAGTCTGACGGAGGAAAGAATTACTTAAATTATTATTTAAATCTCACATGTATTCAACCCATTAAATAACCTTTATTATTTTTTTAATCCCCACCCATACGTTGTCAAGATTCCAGCCATGGCAATAAATTATGTGTAAGAAATGCACATATGTTCCCTATATACAATATGATCGTGTTTTTAAACTGACTTTTAAACAACAGACTCATTCTTCAGAATCAAAGTTCGTCAACAAATTCACTATAAAAAAAATAGACCCTCCCACAAAGCAACCCCCACCAACCAAGATCATCTTTGTTTGTGAGAAAAAGAGCTCCAGAAGGGAGATATGGGTAAGCCACCGAGTAGATACTTTCCTGATCCACTATATTGGCGACTTATACATGTACCTTCCTAGTGAGAGAATACTCATGCGGACAAAGGTATAAAATGTTATAGATCCTTTGCTCCACTATGATTATAAATTCAAAATCATATTGGTTAAACGTCAGCGCTTATAAGTGTGCGTAAATTTCTTTCCTGCGTGTAGAGTATGTAAACCATCAAAATCGACTTATGTCAATGCTTCCATTTACCTAGCCAGCAACTCCATCGATAGTTTACATTGAGTATGTGTTTTACCAATTCTTGAACCTTGACAATAGTTCAGTTAACCTCAATAGTGCTGAGATCTAGAACCCCTTAAAATTACACACGTCTCGATCACAGCCAGTCTTTCGTTGCCTTACACGCACGTTCTAGAAATCATCACTAAACAGTCAATGAACAACTTCTATGCGCTTAGTAACTTTAATTTAAAATTTGATTTAAAAGAAAAATTTTAAGTTACCTCCAGTACCATATTTCCAATACCTTTACCTCCATAATCAAACGTACCACCATACCAGAAACCTTACCAGTTTAGTAATTATAACCCAATAAAACTCAATACCTCCTTTTTTTTTTTTATTTATTTATTAATTACCAAACCCAGGAATTACCTCCTTCCGTTACCATATATTTTAATACCAAAACCAAACCATTACCTCTCCTGTAAAATAAAACAAATAAGAAAACCAAGAAATGTCTCAATATGTTTACTATATAAATAAATAATCATCAGAACCTGTAAAAAAAGCAACACAAATAATAAAAGAGAAAAACATTTTTTTTTTCCATTTAATATTTTTTTAGTTACGCAATATAATATGTTAAATAAAACCTTTGTTTACGTATACTTAACAACAACCACATTTAACGCTTCGCCTTAAATAAACTTCCGGTACATAAATCTTAAATCAAGATAATTCTTAATATGCGTTATAATGGTCACACAATATTTCTAGATATATAATTACGACTAAAAGAATAAAAGCTAAAAATGAAAACAAATATTTTACATTTTTTTTCTTGCATAAAGATATATTTATATCACCGTAACGCATAACCAAATACCTACTTCGCCAATGGACACACGACGTTATTGAATTTTGTTACATAATTTTATGCAAATAAATAATTAATTGAAATAAATGATAAATAATTTGACTCCCAGGTAGATTTAGGTAGGTACTATATAAATAATAAAATAATTTTATTTTCATTTGACACTAAAATTGCTAAAACGTTAAACTATTTATTTGATTACATGGATTAAATGTATAACTAACCCGAACAAAATTTATGTTGTGTATATTGTACAGATATTACGAGGATCATCTCTTGATAGTATCAGCTTTTACATTATAGAATTAAAATCACTAAACTACTCGCTTACATCATGACCGCCATATCCTTGCCGCGCCAACTCAATCGTATGAGATATATTTTAAGCCCCATAAATAATTTCAGTAAATGCCGCTTAGAGATAAGATACACTCACGTTAAAATAAAGTGGCGACTTTATTTTACTTAAAATTTATTTAATTTATTTGCCGCAGATTTTACTCAAATATGTAACACTATTTTATCATTATATCAGAACGTCTAGAAAATTCCAAATTGCGCTCGATCTCGTTCAGTAATTTCGCGTCCGACATACAAACAAACATACAACAAAATGCATAAATGTCATAAATCTCTAACACTCATACTTCCTATTAGCTACCGTTCTAATTTATGTATAGATGTTTTGCGATCTCGCCCGCGCAACTATAAAACTGTATAATTAATTTTAATTTGTATAAAACTAAAGTACACTAGCTATTCTACGCTGCTTCATGATGATGATGCTTGATGATGATGATGATGATGATAAAATACGGCACATGACTATCCCCAGACTGCCATACTATCTCCGTATCCAACTCCATAACAATCAGTTCAGCCATTGAATCGCAATGATAATATATTATGGTAACAAACAGACAGTATCAAACATTGGTCTTATATCATTAGTTCGTTTAAATATTACTCTAAGTTTCTTAACACTAGGTTTGGCTTTTCAAATGTAAGGGTGCAAAAAGTATTAGAAAACAAAATTACTTGCGGCCTTTTTTTTTCAGTTAAGTTGACTGACTACAACACCATTCCCATACGAACCTTCATCAGAATCGGTTCAGCCATTAAATTATGACGAGCGAGCATAAACTTTCGATTGTAAAATAAGCTAAGTCGATCTACTGCTATCCTTATAAAGTATTTCACTAGAATCGGTTCAGCCGTTAAATTGTGCAAAAGATAACCTTCCTAGCTTCTGTGTTATTAAAGTTAAATAAATGTCAAACAAACGAAACACCAAACAAAAGGTATATGAGTAAAATACTTATAAACAACTAGCTGCGCCCGCAGTTCTAATTGTACCCCTGCAGTAATGAAAAATGATGATGGTGTTTTTTTTTTTTTATATTATATAACCGTCAGCCCCGACAATCCCAAACATAACACAAAATATATACTTATCAACAAAATCTATCAATCCGTTCCGAAGTTATGCTTCTACACACTTCCGAAATTTAATATTTATTTATATAGGTTGTATTTTATATTTTAACATCTAAATATACTTTGTATTTATTCTAATAAACATTTCATTTGACCAGCCCTCACTTCACAGAAAGTTCGACGTTATTATTTTAACGCTAAGATTCAAACAAAGTAAAATATTTTTAAGTAGCTATTAGAAAATGTTCTAAGTTACAACGGAACTAATTTTTGAAGCAACATACATACTTATTTACGAGAAAGCTGAAAACTAAAACTAACCAAATAGTATTTTTGTTACATATTATTTTCATTTCCTAATGTGACAAGGTTCTTACAATTACATAAAGCTATTAAAAATACTACGTACGACATCTAGTGTCACGTTAAGTGTCACAATATAATTTCGATTACCCAACATTGATTCTTAAACCTTATCCTGCTTTCTGTCCCGTCAATCTAGTTCGCAACGTAACCAACAGATGGCGCTATCCATATAAAAATATAATTACGTAACACAAATTGTAAACAATTCGATTTATTACTACCAGTAACTTATAGATTAGTAGATTTTAACATAATTTATATGAAATTGCATCAAAGAATAATTGTTATTATTTTTCCGAACGAAGTAAATAGCTAGATGTTCGTTTCGTTCAAAATGTTCCGAAATATTTTTTTATATAAACGCATTACATAAACTTCATATTATTCTGAAATCTTCAGAATTTTTCTAGCGCTACTTTGTTATAAAACATATTAACTATCCTAGTTTACAAGTTATCTGAATAGTAAAATGAATCACTAAAAGGTACCCCAGCACGCGGCGCTGTTATCGCAGAATCGTTTAAATACAATAGTTCCGCTATTTTGCCGTAGGACATTTTATATGAACAACATTTTATTATGTCTATTATTTAAAATATCATGCTAGCATTTTACAATAGATTGTGACATATTCCGAAACATAATTTATAGCAGGAGATTTAAAAGTTTTCCGACTTTGTCATTTTATACTAATAAGTAAAATATGTATTTATATTTTATTTGTAGTGATTAGATTTAACATAATTTATTCTTCAAAATAACTTGATAGTCTAAAACAATTTGATATCGTCGCCGTGCCCCAAAGCCAGTATTCAGTCATGCTAAAGATGTACGAACGATATCTAAAATGTAACAAACTACTGCTCGCGGGAATTTTCAAAATATAGTAAGAATGACATTTCATTTTATAGAAAATGAATCACTATAATTTCTAGTAATATTTAAAGGCTTATAAACTTAATCTGAATGTTCAAATACACATTCAGCTTAAAATACCATTTTAAATTATTATTTAAACCAAAACTTTCGTCATACATAATCTGTGAAATCGTTCATTCATTTGCGAAACAGCTTTAGTGAAATGTCATTCCAACACACTTATCCGATTAATAATCGAATCGTAACTCAAAATCCAATATTCGAACACATGAAATATATTTCCTTCCTCGTTTACAACAAAATTGATTCAACTAATCGTAAAATAACTATTTTTAGATAAAACATGATACAAATACATGATACGCCAATGTAACATACAATAATTAGTGACACACCCCTGCACGTTTTGCTTTATCGAATATTTAATGTTACAGTACAAATTAGCAATAACAAACTAAGTATAGGTTTGCGCTATTTTTATTTTTATTTTATAATAGCTTATCACCTTGTTGTTTCTAAAAACAACCTCAATCAAAAAACTACTTCCTTAGAAATTAATTAAGATATGCCATTGTTATAAATTGGTACTCCCAACAATAAAATTACTACCTAGCTCAAAATACACCGATGGTTAGAAATTCTACCGAACTGTAAATAAAACTTGTGTTGGCCGCATAAATCGATAAAATGTTACATGTGCGAATACTGTCATGACTAAATTTTTAAGGTAAATTCAAATCCAAAATGTTCGAATAATCGATTCTGCCGCTACTCGTAATGGTTCCGATTTCTGGTGAAGCGTCCCTAAACCTTGTCGGAATTCTATTTTCAAACAGACAGAAATTTTACAATAAACAATTTAGTTTTGTAGTTCTGGCGTGTTTTTCTAAATTTAAGTACTTATTACAAAACATAATTATGTTATTAGTAAAACAGTCGTCATGTAGTTTGAAGATCCATACAATATAATTCAAATATTTCTCCTCAAGATTCCTGACCAGCCTGAACTTTTTGGTACTTGAATACTAAAAGTTGAATTACCAACGCCCAAAACAACGCCCGCTAATCTTCATATAAATAACAACTCTGAAACATAACATGTTTTAGTATACGGTAAGTTATTATTTGTTTTAATAAAGCATTGGTTTTACTTTACCTTCTACCATACTGTACATCGGTTTCATAACTATATTTTCTCGTTGCAGCTACATGAAATAACAGTAAAGAGAAATCTACGCCCCCAGAGCACCCAAAACTAGAAGTCACCTCAATTGCAAACCGATCAACTGAATATTATGGCAGAAACCTACTGTTTACAACTTAGCACGGATGATATGATATACCTAGTAACATAAATAACTTAAGGTTTGTATTAGACAGCTACCAATTAACTTATGCTATACTAAGGCCAATGATTGGCAATTCCCGCATCTAGTGTAATAAAAGTTACTAAGTCTGCTAAACGTATGACCGCCACTCACATTGTGATTGTTATTTACAATTTATAACTAAATTAAATATACAATTTAAGAGGATGATTACAAACACAATTATGACAAAACTACCTAACCAAATAGTATGACTGTTTACTTCATTGCAGACTTTTAACCAAGTTTATTTTTTGTTTTAGAAAACAATTGACTTGCTTTATCAAGCCCCTGAGAAGCCGCCCGCTATGTTTCAAGACAACTGTTTCGATGAACTACAGGCTAATTCTATGAATGTTAATGAATCAAATAATTTAATATGAAGCTACATGAAACCACATTTCCTATATATATAAGTGTAACCAAGTTACATGTGTTAGTGATAACAGTGTATTATAGTGCCTGTGATATAAAATAAAATAAGAGATTTCACTTGTTTTACAAACTACAACACCGCTTGAGTTATCTAAATGTTTGTTACTGAGTAAGTACCTATTATTTTAATTGTAAATGTTGATATGCTTGTTTTTAATAAAATATCCAATGAGAACCTAAATCTAATTTTATAGGATAGAAATCAATCATTTTATTTTTAAGTACCTTACTTGACCCGCCTGTACCAATTTACAAATAATTTACTATCAGGATATGACTTAAATCTACTTAATGTATTGTTTTAATTAATACAGCTACCCGACTGAACAAAAATAAGTAACATCTGATTGTCTCTTCACCAGTTAATTAGGATTAACCTTTATAAAAGAAATTTCTAACAATAATTGATATTTTATAATACAATAATATGACCGAAGGTGAGTGATAGAAATATATTTTCCCTAAAACCGTTTTTCTAACATTGCCAGACTATTTGAAAGTAGGTAGTTAAATCCTAGAATAGTTAAATAGTGACCTAACATATACATACTTTTCCTAATTGATTAAATTAGATCTGACCCTACAAGTCCCGACTCAAATCCCCATTCGTACCATTTCACAAGCAACATTTTGCCTAAAAAAGGCGTTTAATTAACTACATAACTAGGAAGGATGTAAATAGAATATATATATATAATACTTCATATGTAAATAGAGATATGTTGATATGTAATATAGACAATTATGTGTAGTGATGAATAAGAAAATAAACCAGATAATATTTAACTATAAAACTAAAGGTCTCTAAATATAAAATAAATTAATAGTTCAGATCTTGGTCACGGCATACCATTCTGTACCCCCCCCCCCCAAACAAACTCCCTTAACCCTCTTAGAAATGCTCGACCGAACTTGATGAAATTGAAAATTTGGTAATTACTATTAATTAAGAAGATTATCACGCCCTACTGTCCTACCTTATCTTAACTTATATTAACTTACAGTAACTTAAATATATGGCCAGTGATTCGTCTAGTGGAGGACTTTCTACTTGTTGTGACGCAATAACCGCAGAAGGGGAATTTGAGTCGATACCTTTCCTATATCAATATACCTATTTGACTTATCGTTAAAATACAAGGATTAACCTACCTAATATGATGATATTTGTGTTTACCTAGTTACTGGTGATTGAGACATTCAATTGCAACATTATAAATAAAAGTTATAAAATATAATAATTCACTATAGTGTGCCGTAGGTTTTATAATATGTTAAGCGACCGATAAACATGAAGATGACCCTTACTTGGAACCAAGATAGTTTTACCTAACTGAAATAGGAAGGTTATGTTGTGGGAATCCTATTTCTCAATATATGATAGAGAGGACTTATGTTCAGAGAGATTACTTCTACATCTTTTGTCACAAATTAATAATATACTGTCAAGATATATTTTGGAGCTAAGAGGTAGGGCTCCGCCTTCCGCCCTTGCGTACCACGAGGAAAACCAGCTAGCAATAACTAGTTATACCAACTAGTTGGTAAAAACCAGTCACACCAACCAGTTACCTACTAGGAACGCCCCATGTGCTGCGACCAGAGACTGGTTGGACTTTTAAGCACCCTGGCTCCATCAGAAACCTCCGGACTAACATCCTTTAGGAGGCCCTGTTTAGCAAATGGGAAATGAGTCTTTCTTGTACGTTTGTCAAAATTCCCTACTTTCTTAATAATGTAGCTAGACAAGAGGACGCAAAATCTTTCAAGTATGTCTGTGTTGGTATAGTATAACGTCAGGCCGAGATAGAAATAAGTTTATATCGGAAAACTACCCATTCCGCTTAGAACAGCAATGTAGAATCGGAGGCTTTCCTGTTGGCCCAAAACCTATGGAAAATCCTATCGAAACAAAGTGGTTTACTTTGTTATTGCAAAAGGTGAGATGGTTGATTCTACATCTAGTTGAAGCAATGCAACAGTGACTTTACTGCCTAGGTACGTTCCTGCCTATAGGTTGAACTTCCTGGTTCCAATACTTAGGTCTATAGCAATTATTTATACTTTCAGTAGGTCTTAATCTTGACCTACAGAGATTCTTCAATTCTGCCAACAAGAATCGAATAATCCCTACAATAATTATCTAGTTATTTCCCTACATGCGAAACCCTTTGTTTACCGCGATGGATCCTTAACCTTAAATCATAGATGTATACTTTTGATGAATGTGTTTGTCCAGACGATTTGCTAAACATCAGGCAAGTATCAGTCGCCACATCAGATATAATGTACCTATGTAGATGTTCTTCTTCTTCGACGTTGTTCTACCGCAGGGAATTTATATCTAACCCTGATAAGTGAGGCAGTCTTTGATATAGCTGGGTAGCATGTATGTAATATATAGGTACAAATACACTTCAACACTGCGTTATACAGCAATGACTACTCAAAATGCTGACACCTCTCTCTCGACAAGGTTAATCAGACAAACGGTTGGTCTTTCCTCACCGTAATAGAAATTACTGTAGAACTGGCACATCCTGGCCAAAGGTTTTGTGTATCTAAACCTTAATTTAGTGTAGTGATTATAAACTCAGACATATCTCAGACTGCCCGACTTTTACAACAAAATCTAGCTTTTCATGCAAGTTACACAATTCCTATTTGCATATGTTGTTTGATACTTCCACTGAACAAAATAGGCATAGATTATGAACGAGATTCTTCCGTCCATTGTCAAATCAGAGACCAAGCATGAAGTAGGTAGGTACTTTCGAAACACAAAGGAGTTTGAGTAGTTCATCCAATGAAGTATATGAAACAACAATGCTTACATTTTTATTCGTAATGTGTTAAATATTACGGGTAGGGTTTCGCTTGCCAAATTAATCTAAATTTAACTCTGGTTATTGAATTCAGTGATCCTTATTGTATGATGTTGTTCAGATCACTGATGTCAAGATAAAATGGTTATAATATTTAAAGGTATAAAGTGTTCCTTATTGAATTGATTGTTCAGAACACTAATATACTGTTCATAAGAAGAATTTACTCATCCATTTTGGTAGAAGTAACACCAATAAAACATAAACTTTTAGAGATCCTTGTTGACTAAGTAGAATCTACCTACTTAACTGATAATATCCTACCTGAAACGTTAATTGTTAAGAACCCATTTGAACTCCTTATTTTATTGTATTGTTCAGAGTCAAGGGTCCCCCCTGCCTATCACAAGACCTACCGACAAAATTAGAGAATTGAATTTTGTGCATGTCTTCTGGAACTCCAAGGGGTTTCCAGAAGTTGTGTAAATGAGATGATGTGTGTGTTCTTCTTTGTGGAGTGTACTTAACCCTTCCTAATACGAATTAAAAGAACTACGTCCCTAGCTAACTACGTATTTGTTAATAATAGCTATCTTCTAGCTATTTTAACAAATCTAACCACTACCCCACCGTGAACTCGGGTTCACACGGAACTGCTCCAAAGCTATAGACGCTTCCTCACGCCCGATTCCACGTCTACTAAGCTATACTACCAGTTTAGATGGCGAGTCTGAAATACCTACTGGCCCCTGGCTCCCTACAATCTCTCCAGCAACTTCATCGATAGTTACAAGGAGATTACCCTACAACGCGAAGGGCAGTCAGGAACCAATTCTAACCAAAATTCTGGTGGAAATCCATCCGCGCACTACTTCTTTCTATGCTGCCAGAATTCGAGAAAGAACCAATCCCCGACCAGAGACCTCAAATCCTCTACTCCTGGTCGCGTCTCAAACAACCAGCCGCCTAACAAAACGTAACAAAAGGGGACAGCGTCGTATGGTCTCCAACTTGCGTTTGAAGCACAAACGACACTAGCAATAACCACTTTGGGGTTATAATTAATAAGACTCCGCAGTTGCTTTCCCTAAACACCCACGCCATGTTTAACCGGAGGTTCATACTCAAGAATCATACACCAATCCGTGCATCTACTTTTCGGTATCAGCCGGACCAGCACACAATTCCATTCCGAACTCTCAGGCCAAACAGGACGCGCACACTCACAATAATTTATCCCCGCATCATCTCTAACAATAAGTAAAATAATAATCTAACACAAAACGTTTTCAAGTAAAACGTTAGCAAATGAAATTAACGTAAAAGAACACTTCAAAATAATTTAAGTTTTAAAAGAAGACTCCCCGCAATCGTTAATCTAAAAATAATTCTATTTCCCAAATGAGCAACCAGCGAGAGTAACGTCTAACGCGAAAGCTACGAAGTCCTAGCGCCCAGTGAGCACCAGAACCCAGAACGAGTGAATCAAAAGAAAGCCCCGCCGCGTTCGAATCGTTTCCTTTTACGTATCCGTCCCCACCAAGAACTACGCCTACTCGTCCCGACTTAAGGCTTCGCGCGCACTCAACCTAAATATACACCGAAGTTGCAAATGACCGCCTTTCGAACTTAGTAAATAACAAAATACGCTTCCGTCACCCGTAATCAGTATCTGTATCTGTGGGCATACAATATTTAAATGACCGCTCCCCAATTTAACTTACTTTTAGCAATATAATGATAAATTCCAGCAAAGTAGGTTTGATCGTTCTACAATAATGGTTATAAATAAGGTAACAAAATGCTGTAGACCAAAACATCGTCGCCATTAACTATTCCTAGATTACACATACATACACACGTAATTAGCAATACTACTTAGTAATACGAAAGCCCTTTTAACAACCGAAACCTTTCATTTATTTACCACTTCCTTTGACCGTATAGATATTTAGGTAACTACGGTCGCTATATCCGAATTACTGCATGAAAATATGAATTTCTGAGAAATAATAATATAATTATCTTAAAAGGGTAGTAGTGGAAATTTGATATGAATAAATCTATTTTAATCTTTACAATAATTTACCGTGACGTCACATATACGGTGAATTTATGAAAATAAAATATTTAACTTCTGGAGTGTGCGCCGGCGCTTAGCCTTTTTCCAAGAACCGATCGTGCAAGTCTAAATATGGAACTGACAATAACAACTATTTTTTGGATCTACCCTCAACATTTTCTCATTAAATTATTCAACTAATTCAAAGAACTTTAAACTCTATTCTCATGACGTCTGTATACCAAATTGCATACTTGTACACATACTATCAAGAATGCAGCCTTCTTTCCATGAAACGCTTGTGCAAGTCTAAATATAGAACGAAATGCTCCAATACTTATTTAACTACTAAATGAAGGTAGCTCCAGTAGACAGTATTAGGTAATATACTTCCCATTAAATTTGGTGTTATGTTTCCAAAACAGACATTCATAATAATATTATAAGCCATTGACCTCAAATATAACCTTGACTGACTAAATAGCATTATTTGGCATTTGTTAATGTTTTATATAACGCATCTTAGAATAAATTCTATAACTAATTAAAAATAAGGGAAATACTTATAATTACAGATAAATTAATGTAGACGAGATAAGTTTATTTGTTATCTTTATTCCATATTTTGAACATTTAGAGTTATATTGAATACATGTGTAACGGATAGGGCTGGACCGTTACAACACACAGACACAGAACAAACATCCATGCTCATCACACAAATGTTTGCCCTGGGTGGGGATCGAACCCACGACCTTTCTGTTCAGCAGGTAGACGTAGACACACTACCAACTGAGCCACAAGGCCAGTCATATAAGTTTAAGCATTCGCCCAAAGAGAGTGTCAGCAAATATATGACACTACCCAAAGCTTACATGAGCACAAGGACGCATAATCAAGCCCTTACGTGCCAGTCCGTAATTGAAGCAGAAATTTAACCATAACTCCGTCCGACCTTCAGCAAATTTACGTCAGTTATTAGTAACTACAGTCGGCAGTTCCGCAGTTACGAATAGTTGCAATAGTTACCAAGTTTCTCTACGAATTGCTAGGAGACGATATGAATAGCAATGTAAACACAATTTATGGGTGGCCTGGGAGCTCGCTTTCGGACGCTTTTATCATTCAATTTGGGTAAGTTCGCGACCGCGAATGTCGGAAAAACATTGTTCAACATTTTGTTTTGGAATGGAATTGTTGTTGTGAAAATTGGAGATAACTTTTTTTGTGACAAACAACCAATTTTTTTCTCGATGCATGTTATTTGTTGTCAATTTTGGAAAAATAGTGTTTACAGAAGATCGAAATGTTCGCTCCAAACATGCAACTAATCTTCAAAATTGATCGTGTGTACGCGTTCACGAAATTCCTAGTATTTGAATATTCGCTATGACGTCATAGCGAATATTCAAATACTAGGAATTTTGAAGATTCGCTCCGGAGAAATCGGATCGTCTGTTATGAATTAACTTTTTAACCGACCTCCTATAAGAAAGAGTTTCTCAATTCGCTTATTTGTTTATTCACCGATTAAGTACTCCGTCAATTATGCTTTGATTTGGATGATTATTTTTTGTTTGGTAGATCATACTTTAGCGGTAGATCCATATAAATTTTATCAAAATCGGTTAAGCACTTTGGTTTTTATAAAAAAATTACGGGTAAGATATCATCCAAGTAAACAAATTGCGTATTTCGAAGTCGGTTTTTTTCCAGTTTTTTATACTATAATTATTGTTTTTAGTAGGAGGCTTTGCAGTCAAGGCAGCCCCGACAAGTCACTGTAACTTTTCAAATTTGATATGACAATACTATTGAAAATAACAACGATTTTTTAAGTCAAAAAGCACTATGCTTACTTTTATGTAGTACTGCTTACTTGATGTATAGTAGTCATAGTTTAAATTTCTTTCACTTTTGTCTTGCTTTCTCAGTTCTAGAAAGAGCGAAACAGAAACAAAAATAATATTGAAAAAGGTAAATTATTCTAACTGCATCTTCGGCCACACCGTTTTAGCCAGCTTTAGATAACGTAAGTCGATAAAGTAGGCTAGCTGCCCAAGCTAACAATTGTGGATAAATATAATATAAATTGACTGTATACGTGACTTAGATTATGACTAGAACATTTACAACTTGTTTTATTTAAGAAACTTGAATAAATCCTAATACTTGACACTGGCAAATGCTTTAATGCGGGTCCAATACAAAAAAGAAGAAGAAATATCCACCTGTCAGATTAGCTGCAACCATCAACTACGGAATTTTTAGAATCGTTACAGTAGTTTTAGATAATACTAGCTGCGCCCCGCGGTTTCTCCCGCGTGGTGATCCATTGTATTGTTATTGTTTAGTGTATGCCAAAGGGACTGTCAAATTTTTCAGGATAAAAAGTATGCCAGATATTTCTACATAGTATAAGTAGTATTCCTGCCAAATTTCGTCTAAATTCATACAGTAGTTTCGGCGTCCATCGGGCACACCATACAGACAGACAGACCGAAAGACAGATAAAAATGTTAAAATTTACTGTTTTGGCTTCTGTAAAGTAAGTAAAGTAAAGCATAGTAAAGAATCTTTCAATCAAAATTTTTGTATGTCAAATGTACAGATTTTGACCCGTTACAGTCCTATTATATGTATATTGTATAGATAATCAGGATTCTTACAAACTTTATCTCTTTATAACATTAAGTGTAGATACAACTGACTGGCCTTGTGGCTCAGTTGGTAGTGTGCTTACGTCTACGTGCTGAACTGAAAGGTCGTGGGTTCAATCCCCACCCAGGGCAAACATTTGTGTGATGAGCATGGATGTTTGTTCTGTGTCTGGGTATTTCTATGTATCATATGTATATATTTACAAAAAAAAGTATATATGTATTCTATCAGCCATCTAGTTCCATAGTACAAGCTTTGCTTAGTTTGGGCTAGATGGTGTTGTGTGAAATGTTCACAAATATTTATTTATTTATTTATTATTATCTAATGTAGATTGTAATAATCGCTTAAAGATACTTTACTGCGAAGCTACACTAGTTTATTTTCCTTTACGCGTGGGTGTATTAAGTCTTTCTGACGACCTTAGTTAGGATTTTTGATGATGTAGTATAAGGGCTTAAGAAGCTTAATGCTGTATCTGAATATTTTAGCTCATATTTTTGTAGTTACTATTTTTAGGACTACAGGATAGTAGCAAAGTACATATACCTAACTAATTCCTATTTAACTGTAACTTACGCTTGTATTAAGCTTTATGTACTGTTTAGTGTATGTATTTGTGAAAAAGTATATGTAAAGTTACTGTATAATTTATTTAAATGCACATTCTTTGGAATAGTTTTTTTCGATCACTTATGTGTTACGAATTTTTTTGTTAGAAATCGTGAAATAACCCTTTTTTAATTTTAGACAAACATGTATTGTATTCTACATACAGACATACCAACGATAAACTTAACACATCTTGCGTAGTCGGGTAAAAATACAAGAGACAATCTATTCTAGGTATACGCAGTCATTGTGAGAAAGTAGAGTATTTTTGGGGTTGCATATCAATAATACATATTATGAAATACCGAATGTCATTTCTCCGAAAAAGTTTTTTAAGACATTTTATCAAAATCATCATTCAATTCAAATTCAAAATCATTCAATCAAAATCATGTTCATTTGACAACTCGTCTGATAACGGAATCTTTGTAATACGAAAGTTTATTTATATAGTAAAAATAAATTACAGTTTAAAAAACTAAAAAACACGCTACAAATTATTGTGGTCAAAGTTCATTACAAGACTTTTCTAACAAATTCAAACACAGCTATGATACGATGTTCCATCATGAAGTTCTAGTTCATATTTTCCGGCTCCATCATCAGATCAGTTCGACAGTACCATATTATTGTATTGTCATCAGAACTACATACAGCTGCCAATTTTCATGACGCTACGATCCTTGGAAGATGGTTAAATTAGTTACCTTAGATTTCATTACATAGTTAGTTACATACAGGTCGACCTAATAAAAGCGTGTTAATAAACCTAACGAAACTCACCTAATTACTGTTCAGGCAAATGAAACTGATGGCTAGCAAGCTTATAGAATCAGATAATCGTGTCAAGTAAAACATCTGGAATCAGACATTATTATGAAAGCGATTCGGGCAAGTAAGATTCAAACAAATGTATTTCGGATTATACATACTACGTTACCTATTTTTGGAATACAGACATTAAGAGAAAAGAGACATTTTAGGAATGCAGTCATTATAAATTAAATTATGAATTGAGTTTACAGGATTTAATTTGGTATGATAAAATTTGGTATGGTCGAAGATAGTTAATTAATCAATATACAACTATCTTTGACGTTTAGAATGTTTATAATGTAAATTTTATTTGACTATGGATATTTTCCGAAAGAATTATTAATATAAATCAGAGCAAAATTTTCAAACAAAATTCTTCAAAATAGGTTGTAAGAATCTTTACAATAAGAAGTCGAATATCCAAACAGAATCGCACAAAATCCGCAAATCTTTCCGTCGACACTAGACTTCCAAACCCTACTCCATTATGCACCACAATTGGCATTCGAACTTCGACCGTACTTTGTAAATCCGTAGAATAAGCTAGAAAAGTATTACCTCTGTCACAGCATCAGCCATAAACCCTGATGCATTACTGTCCCAGCTCTATCACGTAAAAGGACTAACTAAGGCGAAAGATCTTCAGTCAGCAACCTGATAAATTGTGCCAGTATTTTACAATCTACTCGTAGATGTGCTTTCAGGATTACACTTTGATATATTGGTCTATCTACAACCCTTGAATTTCGGGTTTTCAAGAAAGTATGTAGGATTTTATTATTATTTCTAGATAAGCTTGCGCTTGCCATTCAAATATTATAAAGTAACTTTACGGCTTACGGTAAATCCCTTGTTTAGGTTTAGCGCTTTCATTGGCATTTCGCGTTTAAGGTAACTGGATCAAAGGGGGCGAATTCTGCTTATCTCCAAGCAACAGACTGGCTCCCGATTTAAAGAATCTCAGATTATATCTATTCTCTCTACGAGATAGAATCAGTAATAAAGAGATACGTAGACGTACAAAAGTTACCGATAAAGCACAGCGGATTAGCAAGTTGAAGTGGCAGTGGGCAGGGCACATAGCACGTAAAACTGATGGCCGATGGGGCCGAAAGGTTCTCGAGTGGAGACCACGAACCGGCAAGCGCAGCGTAGGAAGACCAGCCACGAGATGGACAGATGACCTCATACAAGTGGCGGGAAGACGCTGGATGCAAGCCGCTTCCAATCGGTCTTTTTGGAAATCCATGGGGGAGGCCTATGTCCAACAGTGGACTTCTTATGGCTGAGATGATGATGATATAGCCATTTACAAAGCGTTTAATACAATAAAAGATTACGTACGTGGATTTTATATAATTTTGTGATGTTTTAAGAGTGCCTACCTAGACACGATGTAGCCTATTCAATATTTCTAACCGTTCGATCGGAAAAACTGCAAGGAATCATGCGGATTTGACGCATGCCCACCGAAATGTTAAAAAACTACCCGATAAAAAACTGATATAAACTTTACTACAGTTTTTAAGTTTAGTTTGATCAAGACACTCGTTGCTGATTTGCTTCTTGACACGTATTTCAATGTATTACATTTTTTTATTTTTTTATAAAATAGGTGAAGCAAAATGGCGGATGGATGGCTTTAACGTCTGAAGCTCGTATTGGCTAAGCTAAGGTGATCAATATGAGGTCATGAACAACGTTTATTGCTAAATCGTGGGATAAGCTTCACGAGTAGGCTTTCTCCAATGCATATAATCTGGTTGTTCTAAAGACGCGCGCTTCGTCGTAAACTGCAATTGACAACATCAGGCAAATTAGAAAAATCAGTCAAATGACTGTAAAGAGAAGGAAAGTAAATAATTCGGCTGTATTTTTTTGTTTGTTACCTCTTAACTCCAAAACTTATAAACCTTTTTATGTTTGAAAGAATGTACTTCCAGATTGGTTCCATAGAAAGTTCATCAAAATCGGATCAGTAGTTTGGTTTTAAAACAAAATTTCGCGTTTTGAACTCGGTTATTTGATCTACAGTAATTGAATTAAAAAAAATATGCTCTATAATATGAAAAATAAACGATGTCTTTTAAAACTGTACTATTCAAATTAAAATTTATTTAGCTTAAAAAAATTAAAAAAATTAAATGAAGTATAAGTGGAGCTTTTAAGTATAAGAACCACTTAAAGCCGCGCTCAGAAACGGCTTTCCTCCCGTGGCTAATATAGTTTCCCACACGTTAAGCATACAGTAAGTGTTAATTAGAATCTGTTATCTCAGAGGTTTATTTACTTGTATAGTCCCCAACAGTTTATTAATTGCATGCATAAATCTCTACTACTAAATTTCCGTTTACACGACGAGGGTAGTCATACTAGTATGGGAACGCTTCCGTTAGAAACTTGATTATATTTACTAGTAGAAAATAGTTTACACTTAATTGCTTATAAAATATGATACACCAGTTACTACAGCGATAACTGCATATTTTTTAGGCACAAGAGTCTTACTTTTGTTATTTGTACTTGTGTTCTCTCCTTTTGTTGTAGTGTATGGTGTATAAAAATAAAATATTTTCTTTCTTTCTTTCTTTTATTTATTTATTTTTTAATGTCCAGCAGTAGACTCCTTAAGGTTGAGATGATGATGATAAAATAGACTTTTTAGCTTCTAACTCGCTACAGCCTTAGTCAACGTCGATCTAGAATATATAAAAAAAGACGTGTGGCACTCGGAGACTGCCGCGGTAAAGCTATTGCATAATAGCTTTACGCGCGCTGTGTTAGGTTATTTTCGTTACGGAATTTCTGTATTCGGTCTCCACGCTCATGGCCCGCGATAGAAGCTATGCAATAGCTTAAAAAAATCTAATTTTGATATTTTTCTATAGTAGTTATCGGGAAATTAGGCAAGTTCCAGCTTTTGGAGACTTCCAGAAGGTCCACTTTTGTATACAGAAGAATGAAGAGAAAACGAGTTTGTTCTTCTAGCATTTCGATGAAAAATGGGTGCCGACTATGTCCTGAATTGGATGGAAGAGGAGACAATTACAAAAAATAGTCTTAACAAGAGAATAGGAACATAGGCAGTCGAGATACTCTAAATTTTTCGAGGAATATAGCGATTTCTGTTGAATATCAGGTAAAACTAATTGTAGTTGCAATTAAAATATATAGAAGCCTCCAAAATAACTTGTATTGCTGTGTCATTCCAAATAATTGTTTATTTTCTGCTCTTTTTACCCGACTGCACAAGGAAGACGTAACAACGTAACATCACTTGATTAAATTAAATTAAGTTTAAGTTTAAGTTTAAGTTTTAAGTTTCATCGTCATAATCATCATATGCAGCAAACACAATATTTTTAATGTCTTGTTTAAATTTGTAAATTTTTGATTGAAGACATGAATTGAATCATAGTGTTTTTTAGATATTTCATTGTGTTGGCGACACATTCTTACTATAGGGTTATAGAAAGAAGTATTATTATTGTACACCCTAATACGAAAGTATTTGCAAATCCATCGCGTTTTCTGGCTTTCATATATAGGCATGAGTATCTATTTTGGTATGTATGCACATTACTACATTACCTCCTGCAGCCTAAGCAGCTTGACCGATTTTGACATGCGAGGTATCTTTATTATATCCTCACACCCTGAATGTCATAGATCATATTTTTTTGTAATAATAATTACAATTCTTACAAAAAAATAAAAATGCGTTTTTCATAACCTCCAACGAACAATTTCGTAACAAATAAGTGATTTTATCAAAACTATCATAAATAATGTTCATTTAAATAAATTATACAGTAACCATAGGCATGCTTTCTCATAAAAACTTGCACTCAACTGCATACCAAGCGTAACGCAAGCATAAGTTACAGTACGAAAACAGCTCTTGTGCAGGTTTTTTTCTTTATAAATAGGTAAATAAATAAATAAATATTTGTGGACATTTCAAACAACACCATCTAGCCCAAGCTAAGCAAAGCTTGTACTATGGAACTAGATGGCTGATAGAATACATATATACTTTTTTTTGTAAATATATACTTATGATACAAAGAAACACCCAGACACAGAACAAACATCCATGCTCATCACACAAATGTTTGCCCCGGGTGGGGATTGAACGCACGACCTTTCAGTTCAGCAGGTAGACGTAAACACACTACCAACTGAGTCACAAGGCCAGTCAATATACTTATTATACAAGTGCCTCGCATCGTCCGTAGAGACGTTGACTAACAATTTCCCATTACGATTCCGATAGCGACCGGAGCTCCAAGTGCATTACAAGAGAGCTATTCACAAGTCGTTGTGTTCACACGTGACCGCACCCATTCAGGTTTACTTCCTCGCTTTCTTCAGATATTGAGTAAAACATTTATTTTTAGATGTGCAAAAATACGAAATGCTGTGGAATATTATTAAGGGGTACGATCCTGTCCGGTCTGGTGTGTAGGTAGATAATAAATTCATTAGTCACTTATTAACGTTTGTTTATTGCACATATAGACAGTCACTCAATATAATACTAAATAGGCGATAGAAGAAGTTTAATAACGAATAAAATAATACAAATAAATGATTTTACTGATAATGCACGCTAGGTGCGCGTGGCTGTCGTCGTATCACTGAGTAGTGGACGGTGCGGCGACGTAAGCACATTGCTAATCCCAAACCGATTCTACAGCGGTCGGCCGCACCGAGCAAAACATAAGCGGCAGCGACCAGCGATATTTGAATAAATGTAAATATATTAATGTAATGTGTTAACTATGTAATGGTAAATGTAGTAAATGCAATTAATAAATGTAGGCGCTTAAAATACATATTATAAATATTTGTATAAGGGCAATGTAAATATAGATAGATGCCTACATCATGGATGATTGTTGTCTGTCGAGTTGTTTATCTAATTAGGTATATTATGACTTATCAATGTATGTTTTTATAACCATATTTACCGCGATTTGTATTTATTCAGTTCCCGTTATTTCGATGTAGTTTCAGAAACTGCACCTAACAATATATATCCCGTTAATAATTATTACAATGTGGTGAATAACTGTGATTGTTTAAAAATGTATGGCATTTTTTCTCAAAGCCGAGGTATCGACAAACAACCGCCGAAGTCATGGGTTCTATTTCTTTGGCTTACTTAAACATTTCATTTTTCATTTAGTAAAAAATATTTTTTTCACTCTTCTTGCTCTAAAAGTCCGTCATTGTAGCGTAGTAAAGCGGGGGAAAATAGCATTTAAGCTTGTAACACTTTTTAATTTTATCACACGGCTAATAGAAGCCGTGAGTACAAAAGCAATGGCAAATAGAAGCCGTGTGTCCCTTTAGTAAAAAAAGAAACAAACTGACATATCGCTTGATCGATTGTCAGTGACAAACGACTGCGCTAGGGTCTATGAGAAAAAATGTATAAATTTTCCATGACGCAAATACGTTTCTATTTTTAGCTTTCGAGAAAATAGACTAACGCTCCTTATTAGGAGCGAGATTGTGAGAAACGCGTAGTATAAATACCATCCCCCACCTTTCGAAGGTCTCTTGTACCTTCTGACCCCGAACTGTTCGGTAAGTGAAACTTCCAGTGTACGCCATGTAATTTCACCAGTGTTAATATATCGCTTTGCTCCAGGATCGACTTGCCTTTTTAAGTTTTAAATACTTTTATTTAAAACTAAATTAATTCTTTTAAAATTCTAAAACAACCTCAAAAGGCATGTCGACCCTGCAATTCTTATTATGTGTTTTCAAGTGCATTGTGATAATCTATTGTTTTACATGTCAGCCACACAGGTACCGTTTTTATTTAATTGTTTTATCTTATTTAACTGTGTAACCGTGGCTGACATATGTCTAAAATCATGTAACGCTTATTATAGCATTTTAATTGCGAAATACCACATGATTCCTTAAATAATGTGAAAACTATTTTTATAATCTACCTTCAGCACTTCATGCAAATCTTTTAATTGTTAGGACTCTTCTAGTCATTTAAATCTTGTAAAAGATTGGGTCATGTCATAAGAGGGCTTATGCTTTCACTTCAGTTAATTCTACATACAAGTCACTACTTATGGCATGGCACAATCAGTCTGAACTCTCGACTGACACGAGCACCTCATCTTCCAGGGTTCCAGTATACGGCTAAGATTCCAGTATACGGCTAAGCTTCAGTATACGGCTAAGGCTCCAGCATACGGCTCATCTCACTGTATACGGCAACGTCCAGGGTACAGCAACATTTCTTCGTGCCGTCTGCGCTAGACCTACCGACCACGTGTCGACCCTCTTCGCCGGCCACCCTCGCCGGTCATCTTAGCTCCAGCCACGTGCCACGCACCTTGCGTCGGTCACCCTCGGCGGACAGCTGAACTGGAGCCACGCACCTGGCGACGGTCATCCTCAGCCACGTGCCTCGAGCCTTGCGTCGGCCTCCCTCGCCGGTCACTGTCTTCGGCGTCCACGTCGGACGAGCCCTCTGCCGCCACGTGCCGTCGACGACGCTTCACTCATCACTACTAAAGATAAGTCCTCTTCAAGGCACCACGAAATACCAACTAATTCCACGACCCTAAAATCTTCTGTAACGTCTCTTCTTTAATCTTCAAATATAAATACTTAACCTCTTGCTCTTTTTAATTTCCACCGCCTCTGGGTAGGAAAACCACAAGTGTTACATTGGCGCCCGACAGCGGAAGTTGGTTTCGTGTGTGTCTTGTGACGTGACCGTCTTAACCATTTTTTTTTTTTTTTTTTCTTAACTGTGTATTTTATGTGTATGTGTTCGTCCGAATTTAAACTGGGAGATCCCTGTGCAAGCTCGGGACCTTTTATAAAGGAGCAGAATAAGCTCGTTGCTTTTTTCTGAAGCAGATCGTAAAAGGCGACGAAAAGACTAGGGTAACACCCAGGGGGAAATATCTCACCCCAGCATCTTCAATGCAAACTGGTTTTTCTTTATATAGTTTTTTTCCAGTATCTTATATCTAACTAAACTCATTTTTTAACTTAAAAAACTCTGATTCAGTAAATTTTATTTTCTACCCACACTTGCTCGACTAAACTTTTTCTTAACTTAATTTTAACTTAAACTTATATCAACTAACCAGCTTAAATTCGGAACTCTTATTGTCTTATGCTTGTATTTCTACTGCTACACGGAAGTTTTCACTTACTACAACATGTCTTTCTCTATAAAAATTTTATCTCTCCAAAAATATGAATTGATTTATGAAGTTGCGCTCCGAGGTGGTTCCACCACTGGCTCCGTCCAGGACTTACGGAAACAAATTGTAAAACTTGCAAAAGAATTACCGTCTGAGGAAATTCTAGAATCACATCTTGAACCAGATTTAGATTTGAGGGAACTTAAAGAGTCTCTTAAGAAAAATGATACTAATTTAACATCATTGACATCTTGTCATGACCCCAACTTGCTCATAAGAACTGAGGTTCTTACTAGTCACATGTACCACAGAATGAACCACATACGGCCTGTGGATACTGATTTGTATAGATCATGTTCAGATACTCTTAAAACGCAGTTGAGAGAGTTAGATTTTTTAAAATCAACTCAGCAGACAACTGCAGGTACTTCTACCAATAAAATTGAATCACAACCAGAGACATCAGCTCTCACGGTTACCTGTGAAAGAAACCTACACAATGAGATCCATAGACTCAAATTTAATGGAAAAACATGTGTAAGAGCTTTCATACAAAAAGTAGAAGAATTTGTAAAGTCTCGTAGCTTATCATATGATAGAATACTATCATACTCTTATGAGATCTTTACAGATGAAGCGCTACATTGGTACCGACGTGTTTGTGATAACATTACCTCATGGAATGAATTAACAACTCAGTTAAAAATAGCCTTCAGTTACAATGATTATGATTATAGATTATTAAATGAAATTCGTTCCCGCTCTCAAGGTGATATGGAAAACATCACCATTTACTTATCAATTATGCATGGAATGTTCGCTAGGCTTGATAAACCCTTATCTGAGGAAGATAAACTTCATATCCTGCGTCATAATATTAGGCCTACATATGCGAGCACCTTGGCGGCTTCACCGCAAATAACAACAATAGGAAATCTGGAATTAATTTGTAAAAACTTCGAAGATATACAGTCCTGTCATACACAATTCCAAGAACCACCACAAGTAACTTCACTCACTCTAGCCCCCGAATTTGCTTACAATAAGACACCTAGTCATAGTTCTCAATCACAAAATAGAAATTTTAATAATTTTCAGAAAAATAAAGCAAATTTCCAAAACAATAACTTTAGAAGCAACAATCAGGTAGCAGCCATTTCTTACAATAAGAGATACCCATTTTCATGCCCCAGATGCAGGTCAAACTCTCATGACCTGAAATTTTGCACAAAACCACGAACCATACTTTGTTTCAAATGTGGAAAAAAGGATGTGAAGATTCCGGAATGCCCGGATTGCAATCCTAATAGATTTACAAAGCCAAAAAACTAATTAAGAAGGATTTTCGAGAAACAAATAAACTTAAACATACCAATAAGTCCAACTGGGCTGATTGGTCTATCTCGTCAATCCTAAATAAAGATCTTAACAACTCAAGGCCTTTTGTGCCTATTACTATACTATCCAAACAAATTGTTGGCCTTTTGGACACTGGTTCTAGTGTTTCTATTTTAGGCAATGGTGCTCACATACAATTTTTAAATAGAGAATACAACATAACTACTGATAATACAGTACAGCTTCTTGCTGCTGGAGGACAAGAAATGCACACCCTTGGCGTGTTGCACTTACCTATTTCCTTCCAAAATAAATGTCTCACAATCCCTATTCATATAGTACCAGAAGTCCAAACAAATTTAATTCTTGGTATGGATTTTTGGAGAGTTTTTGGACTATTCCCAAAACATCTTGACTGCGTGGTACTTCATCGTCCAGACGAGTTACAAATTGCCAATGTCACTATAAGTGACCAGAAATTGTACTCATACGAACACCTTACCACTGAGCAAAGGTTATCAGCAGATGCTATCATCAATAAATTCCATGACATTTCTTATGAAAAATGTGGATTGGGTAGAACATCTCTAATAACCCATTCTATAGACACTGGTGACGTAGCTCCTATACGCCAACGGTACTACAGAATGTCTCCGACTAAACAAAAGTTACTCAGCGAACAACTTGACCAGATGATCACTGATGATGTTGTCGAACCATGTGAAAGTCCTTGGTCTTCTCCAGTACTTCTGATACCTAAAAAGAATGGAGAACTTAGATTCTGTTTAGATAGCAGGAAACTTAATACCGTCACAAAAAAAGATGCCTATAGTCTCCCATACATATCTGAGATTCTAGACAACCTTAGGGACGCTAAGTACCTATCTAGCATTGATTTATCTAAGAGTTTCTGGCAGGTGTCAATAAAGGAGGAGGACCGTTGCAAGACCGCATTCTATATTCCATCACGCGGAACCTACCAATTCAAGTGCATGCCGTTTGGTTTGACAAACGCACCTGCTACACAACAAAGATTGGTCGATTCATTATTCTACGGGCCAGAATTCGTAGATGACTTGATTACGGTTGCACACTCGTATGACGAGCACATATCTTTACTTAACCGTGTTCTCATAAAGTTAAAACAGGCGAATCTCACTATAAACTTTGAAAAAAGTCAATTTTTCAAAGAGAGACTCAAATATCTGGGTTACATAGTAGATTCAGAAGGTTTACATGCAGATCCAGAAAAAGTCGAGACAATTCTCCATTACCCACGTCCAACAACAAGAAAAGAGGTACGTCGTTTTCTTGGTACCGCTTCATGGTACCGCAGATTCATTCCAAATTTTAGTTCACTTGCGGCACCATTAAGTAAGCTAACATCACAAGCTAAAAAGGCACCTCCTTTTGCTTGGACGGAGGAAGCTGATGCCTCTTTTCAGAAACTGAAAACTTGTCTAAGTACCTCTCCGGTACTGTCCTGCCCAGACTACACCCAACCTTTCCAAGTACACTCAGACGCTAGTGACTTTGGTTGCGGTGCAGTCTTAACACAAATTCTGAACGATGAAGAGAAAGTCATAGCCTACATGAGTAAATCGTTCACTGCACAAGAGCGCAACTATAGTGCTACCGAAAGGAAAGCACTAGCGGTCTTGGTGGCTAGCACTGGCGCTGCTATCTTGAAAATGGATTAAAACTAACCATTTATACGGACCATTCATCACTTAAATGGTTCCTTAATCTCAATAACCCAACTGGTAGACTTGCCAGGTGGGGAGTACGCTTATCAGCTTTCAATTTTGAGATCAAACATCGTCGTGGTAAGGATAATGTCGTGCCAGATTTCCTATCTCGTGCCTTACCGGTCTCGGCAATCACTACCACAAATCAGCCAGCCATACAAACAAAGGACCAATGGTATTTAAATATATTTAATGGTTGTCAAGTCTCGCCTACCTCTTACCTAAACTATAGGGTGACAGACAATAAACTGTACCGATACAGAAAAAGTCTCAACCCATTAGTACGAGAATTCGAGTGGAAAGAGGTAGTGGCCAAAGAACATAGACAAGACATCATTAATCAAAATCATTCAGATCCTAAAGCAGCCCACTTAGGCGTTTTTAAAACATATAAACGCATACAGCTGAATTACTTCTGGCCTGGTATGATGAAAGATGTCTCAGAATTTGTACATAACTGTGATGCTTGCATAGCTCACAAACACCCTAATCACCCCACCCTTGGTTTGATGGGGCGTCCTAAGGATTGTTCCCGCCCATTTCAGATGATATCAATTGATCTAGTAGGCCCACTACCAATCTCCTCGAAACAGAATACTATGATTCTTGTAGTAACATGCTGTTTTTCAAAATACTGCCTTCTTTTTCCCATTCGCCGTGCTACGGCAGAAGTCATTACCCGAATTATCGAGGAAAATGTCTTCCTAGTCCACGGAATTTGTGAGACAGTTTTAATGGACAACGGGAAACAGTTTATAAGTCATAAGTTACAAAACTTATTTACTCAATATAAGGTTCCTAACATCCGCTACACACCTAAGTACACTCCCCAGGTAAATACGGTCGAACGCTACAACAAAACGGTCATAACTGCCATATCTACATTCATAGAGCAGGATCACAGAAAATGGGATATCAATATCTCCAAAATACAATTTGCAATAAACACAGCAGTGAATGAAGTAACTGGTTTCACACCTTCATTTCTTGTTTACGGCAGAGAGTTGATAACTTGTGGATCCCATTACATAGACTCTGACCTAAGCGCTGACATTATATTCTCACCTAGGGATGCATACGCAGAAAATGTTGGAAAACTAAGGAAAATTTTTGACCAAGTTCAAAGTTCCTTATTACTCTCACATGCTAGAAATTGTGGTCCTTACAATCTTCGTCGCAAAAATGTTGAATTTAACGTTGGCGACATTGTCTGGAAGAGAACCTACTACCAGAGTGATAAAGACAAACGTTTCTCTAAAAAGTTAGCGCCTAAATTCATAAAATGCCAGATAAAAACTAAATTATCTCCACTGGTTTATGAACTTATAGATATGCAAGGCAAAAACTTAGGTTCTTGGCATATTAAAGACT
Organism: Lycia hirtaria; assembly: GCA_947563715.1. Classification (NCBI taxonomy): domain Eukaryota; kingdom Metazoa; phylum Arthropoda; class Insecta; order Lepidoptera; family Geometridae; genus Lycia; species Lycia hirtaria. The sequence continues at coordinate 12,420,891 of OX387385.1, forward strand.
TTAAATTAACTAATTATAAGTCATAACTTCTAATAAGTTACCCGACTACTATATAAAGGGTACTTTGTTCATCAACAAACATAAACATCTCATATATTAAAATAAAACACTTAAAATAATAAAGAATATATTTATTCATTGATAAATAATAAATAAAATTACTCACAATTTAAAGAAAATATCTTGAAAAACTTAACATTACTCTTAAATAATCTTATAAAATCTTAGACTCTCTTACAAGTTTAAAATCAAAAATCAACATTCAATCTTAACATATCTGAATATAATTAAAATGAATATACAATCAATAATGATCTTATAATCTTAACATTTCTCTTACATAAACTTATAAATAAATCATACTTAAGCTGAAAGACTCTCTTAGAACTTTCAAATCTAAATACTGCTATCTAACTAAACATATCTCTGTTTAGCTAGAACTTATTACTTTAACTTTTATATACATATGTACCTAGACTTCTTCAAAGTATCTCGCTTACTGACGGAAACCGTGACATCTATAAATTTTACACTACTACTTAAAAAGCGGGCAGTTTATGACTCGCGAGACTGAGTCTGTACTCTGCTCTCTACTATCTATCTTTTTCTTAAACGGGCGGTTGAGTGAACTCGTAATTCGAAAGTACTTCTTTCGTCTTAAATCAAAAGCCTAAACACTAGAGTCTTTACTCAAACCGGGCGGTCCTGTGAAACTCGGAAAAATAGAGTCTTCGTATCTCTATTTTTGAAACTAAAAAGCCACATCACAGAAATCTTTCTTGATCGGGCGGTTTGTGAGAACCCGAGAGGCGTTTTATTTACATAATAAACGTTCTTGCACTAAAGGCCTAAACTCACATACATCTGTTACTCTTAGCTATTATATGTACCTCCATAAATAGTGGTAACAGACTTCTTCTTTTAGATTGTCACAGATTCACGGTTTTCGGTTCAGCCATCCATCACAGATACAAGCGAGTTGCCATTATGATAAAATGAGTAACTCAATGTACAAGTGCTATCAGGTTTTAGCTAGGTGAGCGAATTTTTCTCATAGGAAAAATTCTTCTTGGGGAAACGGGATATGTAACACTTTTTAATTTTATCACACGGCTAATAGAAGCCGTGAGTACAAAAGCAATGGCAAATAGAAGCCGTGTGTCCCTTTAGTAAAAAAAGAAACAAACTGACATATCGCTTGATCGATTGTCAGTGACAAACGACTGCGCTAGGGTCTATGAGAAAAAATGTATAAATTTTCCATGACGCAAATACGTTTCTATTTTTAGCTTTCGAGAAAATAGACTAACGCTCCTTATTAGGAGCGAGATTGTGAGAAACGCGTAGTATAAATACCATCCCCCACCTTTCGAAGGTCTCTTGTACCTTCTGACCCCGAACTGTTCGGTAAGTGAAACTTCCAGTGTACGCCATGTAATTTCACCAGTGTTAATATATCGCTTTGCTCCAGGATCGACTTGCCTTTTTAAGTTTTAAATACTTTTATTTAAAACTAAATTAATTCTTTTAAAATTCTAAAACAACCTCAAAAGGCATGTCGACCCTGCAATTCTTATTATGTGTTTTCAAGTGCATTGTGATAATCTATTGTTTTACATGTCAGCCACACAGGTACCGTTTTTATTTAATTGTTTTATCTTATTTAACTGTGTAACCGTGGCTGACATATGTCTAAAATCATGTAACGCTTATTATAGCATTTTAATTGCGAAATACCACATGATTCCTTAAATAATGTGAAAACTATTTTTATAATCTACCTTCAGCACTTCATGCAAATCTTTTAATTGTTAGGACTCTTCTAGTCATTTAAATCTTGTAAAAGATTGGGTCATGTCATAAGAGGGCTTATGCTTTCACTTCAGTTAATTCTACATACAAGTCACTACTTATGGCATGGCACAATCAGTCTGAACTCTCGACTGACACGAGCACCTCATCTTCCAGGGTTCCAGTATACGGCTAAGATTCCAGTATACGGCTAAGCTTCAGTATACGGCTAAGGCTCCAGCATACGGCTCATCTCACTGTATACGGCAACGTCCAGGATACAGCAACATTTCTTCGTGCCGTCTGCGCTAGACCTACCGACCACGTGTCGACCCTCTTCGCCGGCCACCCTCGCCGGTCATCTTAGCTCCAGCCACGTGCCACGCACCTTGCGTCGGTCACCCTCGGCGGACAGCTGAACTGGAGCCACGCACCTGGCGACGGTCATCCTCAGCCACGTGCCTCGAGCCTTGCGTCGGCCTCCCTCGCCGGTCACTGTCTTCGGCGTCCACGTCGGACGAGCCCTCTGCCGCCACGTGCCGTCGACGACGCTTCACTCATCACTACTAAAGATAAGTCCTCTTCAAGGCACCACGAAATACCAACTAATTCCACGACCCTAAAATCTTCTGTAACGTCTCTTCTTTAATCTTCAAATATAAATACTTAACCTCTTGCTCTTTTTAATTTCCACCGCCTCTGGGTAGGAAAACCACAAGTGTTACAAGCTCTAGGGGAAAAAGCCTACATACACGAAACAGTATTTATTCATAAGTAGAATAATCTCTTTGGAATATATTTACATTACCTTTGCAAACATCTCGTTAAATATCCAGAATTGTACAAATTGTACATTTCATTTTTAATAAAATAAAGTTTGAATTATTGTATTGGATTATTTTATTTTCTCGCAATCGTAGTGAAAAGTAGAGTGTAACACACGACGCTAAAAACCCATGTAACTCTGTTTCTATTTAGTAAAAATCTACCTCGTTACAATGGGTCTTTTTAGCCCCTTGTATAACAATCTACTATTACTAAACTTAAACAACCGATTTCAAATAGCGCAAATTTATAGTAAAAATTTTGAGCTTTTTAGAAAAAAAAAAAATGCGCAATTTGAAATCTGTTGTTTCAGTTTTTTTTACTATCATAATTGTAATTTGTAATATATAATGTTCTTATGGTAAACGTTACGTTTTTATAAAAAAAAAAAGTTTTTGTTCATATTCAAATAAAATAATACATATTTTGTTTGAATATGAAAAGCAATTGATTAAGTGAAATACCATATTTTTCTCGAGATACTCATGAATTAGATTTCACCCCGTATATTATAAAAGTGATATCAGCAAGTCCCGCAGATGTTACCCAATAAAAGTGGAACGTTAATAACCTGCGAGTAACCACACTATATAGGTTAGTTCCCCATAAATCTCGTACGTCGTTATAAAGGCAACACTGTCGAACGCCCGTCCGTTATAAGGCTCTGTACACACTGACGTGATTTACAAACGGCTTTGTTAACGTTATCAGCATTGTTCGACGATAACGCAATGTATTGCTTCCTACTCTAACCCCCTGCATTGTGCCGGCATGGCGCATGGCGATGGCATTTGGGCAATGAGAAGCGTTGTTCCTAATTCTGACCATATAATAAATAAATTTATTCCTCACTGAATGAGACTATTACTTAACAAAAGAATTGCCACATTATTTTGCATTCAATACATTTATTTATTAACCGACTTCCAATAAGGAAGAGGTTCTCAATTCGACTGTATGATTTATATTATGTTTGTTACGCCATTTTTTCGCCATTAACTAATTGATTTTGATGATTATTTTTTTGTTTGGTTGGTAACAAACAATTCAGAGATAGTCCCACATAAATTTATTAAAATCGGTTAGTAATTTAGTTTTTAAAACAAAATAACTGGAAAAAATATGTCGTCTATGTAAACGAAATTGAGTATTTTGAAGTCGGTTGTTTTTTAATTCAATAAAAACTTTTTACTTATTTAACTTTAATAACTAAGTCCCTAAAATATACGCGATAAATCCGTTAGAATTTGTTTTATTTCAATGCGTAACAATCGTGAAACCTATATTAGACTCTTCATACTTAAGTTGATTTTCAAAGTTAATCACGTCTAAATATGTATATCTAAGTTTCCGGCAGCCTAGTTGTGAGACCGTCTGACTTGCGATCCGCAGGTCCTGGGTTCAAATCCCGCGGCACGCACCTCTGTCTTTTCGAAGTTATGTGCGTATTGTTGATTGCCGCCAACTTCAAACGGTGAAGGAAAACATCGTGAGGAAACCTACATGTCTGAGAGTTCTCAATGATCTTGAAGATGTGTGAAGTCTGCCAACCCGTACTTGGCCAGCGTGGCAGACTATGGCCTAACACTTCTCACAATGAGAAGGTGGCCCGTTCCCAGCAGTGGGACAGGTTGTACAAACAGGGCTGATAAAAAAAAATAAAAAATGTATATTGCCATGATGCACAATACACCCCAAGCGGGACGTCGGTGCAGGTCTTTTCGCCCCCACTTCAAATTAGAATATAACTGAACACTTTTTCAGATCATTTGGTAAATCCAAGAGCTAGTTTGTTTCTTAATTCTATGTAAAAAAACGCGCTTAGAAATACACTTTGTACTCTTGTATAATTTATTTTACAATTTTATTTCTCACCTTAAATATAAGTAAATAAGCATGTTTTCGCGGTATTCACGGACAAGCACTAAGCATAAAAGAGCAATCCCATTTAGGACCATCATAAAAAGTACTATAAAAGTGCAGTTTTCCGCCCAGCGAAGACAGAAAGCACGTACCTACTTGAAGTGCAGCATGCAGTAAACCCAGCTTGGTAAAGCCACACTGGTGAGCAGCGCTGGTCACGTCTCTACAGCTCATGCTTGGCCAGTCGAGAGCTAATATAACTGTGGGATTCCTTGGAGACTTGATGAATGCTCCTAGTTGGAGGAACGGAAACTTCACGCTTCAACAGTTACAAAGATACATATCTTTGTAACTGTTGAAGCGTGACATACATATGTCATCGTTTTAGAAACTTCGTATCTATCAATTTGAACACTTTAATTTTTAGTGTTAAAATGTTTTTAAGGTCATATTTTACACTTTATCAGAGTAATTTTTATACATAAAAATCATTTTTAAGAATTATTAACGCAAAAATTATTTTTATGTATGAAAATTTACTTGGATAATTGCGACACTTGGATGAAATCGATTTTTTTTACGAATATTTGTGATGTTGTTTTCTAGTTATACAAACGACGATTTTTTTATAAGTTCATTAAGTAATTTTATATCATCAACAATGTGGATATGCGTGAGCGAGACGGACGCAGGTCGCGGACTACGGACTCTTAAAAATATTTTATAGTATTTATTCAAAGAAACCCAGTAAAAATATGTAGAAGTACTTTGTAGATAAACACTATGTGTTATTATTTTTAACTCCCGACCAAAAAAGAGAGGTGTGTGTATTTGTGTACGATCTATGTACCAAAATAAGCAAATGCAAAAAAAAATGATTGTTAGACCCTTTAGATTTACAACCCTTCAATTATATATAAGAATAAACAAATAATAATATTATAATTGATACAAAAACATTTGTGTGGAAATCGAACTACCTTAATAAAAAAACCGGACAAGTGCGAGTCAGACTCGCCCACCGAGGGTTCCGTACAAACTAGTAGATAAAAGGAGGAAATCATATTTTTTTTTTATATTTTCCTTCATAAACAGAAAAATGTACATCGTAAAAATATTTAAAAACCTGTTTTAGCTTATGCTTAATGAAGCTCTTTCATATGATACCCCACATGATACGGTTAAAGAACTTTAAAATTTGGACTCTCATTCGTTGCATAAAGACCCTATCTTTTGTGATTAAATTAAAAATGTCCAGTTTTCGGATTTTTTCCTATATGTGTACTCTAACATATTGCTTCTTGCTAAATTTCATAGTTCTAGGTCAATGGGAAGTACCCCATAGGTTTTGATTCCCTTGTGAGTGTCGAAATGTGCGTTTTTTACGACATATTCAGTTGTAACTTTTATTTACGAAAACTGAGAAATTTGATTTTTCTTTCTGCATCAAGAAACTATGGATCTGCGTATATGGTTTTAATTTCAGCACGATACATCCACGCGTTCCCGAGGTAGGTCTTGACACCCGGACGGACGGACAAACGGACAAAGTGGTCCTATAAGGGTTCCGGTTTTTCCTTTTGAGGTACGGAACCCTAAAAAAATTATTTATTACATTCATTAGGGAAATTTCACACAAAATCCAATTAATAGCACCCTTCTTCGCCCCAACCCTCTCGAATTATCCAAACAACTGGATAATAAACATGAAAATTGAACTCATTAAACTCAAAATATTTCACCAACTTCACACATGTTCCGCAGGTGTCGGATATGTAATTGGTTTGATGTTAACTTCCACCCCCATAAAATACATGAACATCATCCTCCGTGCAATATACATTACTACTCTAGTATGACGCACAATAAACTTCAGCTAGATCGCTCGTTTTGAATCAGCAATGGATGCAAGACACAGCGTTGTCTCCGGAGGACGGAGGTAGGATAAATTGGGGTTCTTTATTGTTAGCATCGTCATTAATAACGGTGTTTTACGGATAATACGGTTTTTGTATTAAGACTGAGTGGTTTAGATGACAGGTGATATGTTAGGAAAGATCTTACTATGGAAACTAACGTGGTTTACACACATTTTAAATAAAAAAATAAGGATCACTCACGTCTGTTTTGAGCCGAAAAATCCGACTATAATTTCAACCGCAATCAGCGGTCTTTTTCAAAGAAGCAGCGCAAACGTCACTCTCGGTCGGTGACGCGCCTCGCACTCAAGTGGAAGTTGAGTGCGGACCGAAGACCGAATGCGGTTGAAACTATAGTCGGATTTTTCGGCTCAAAACAGACGTGAGTGACCCGTAGTTTTTATTTAATAATTTCGGAAAGATCTCATTTTAAACTTCGTCTACTGGCATAAGACACTTAAGAGTGCAAGTACAGACTCACTTCGTCAACACATTTGATTAAATAGCAACTTTCGCTCTAAGCGATAATATAGAAATTAACATACATACAAACATACATATTCACAAAAACATATCCTCCTTCTGGCGTAGTCGGGTAAAATTACCTCGATAGATCAGCAACAAAGTGATCCTCCGATTCTGATTTGTCCTTCTTATGTATTCGAACTGGAAAAATGGTAGACATTTTTCCAGTTCCATACATCAGCCCCGGATCTGGATCTAGGGGGGGGGGGGGGCAAACCGGGGCACCCGCCACGGGCGGCATTTTCAGGGGGCGTAAAAATCATAATTGATATGATTAAAAATAAAATAACTTGCTCCACAAAGCGCCTAGAATACGAAAGCTCTTGGTTGACTCACCGTTAACATTTAAGAAAAAGGCGCCACATATATAATTATATTTAGTTTTTTTAAGTAAGTTATTTTAAGCGCTGGAGAGAGGGGCGCCACCGTCAAGTTTCTGCCCCGGTTCGAAAAAATCGTAGATCCGAGGCTGCCATACATAAACAGATTAAAGAGAAAATTCGGAAAATGAAATGTCCCTAAAGTATGGTATTCAGGCCACGGAAACACAGTTCTACGAAGGATTGTAAAACAAGAACAGTTGATGAATAAGGAATGAATTATGCCGATCCAGATGCCGAAAATAGCGGACAAATCTTGCCTTTCCGGCAACTCTGTGTTTTTAACGGCGAACATTGTTTATTTGAATAAATGCAAATATCTACGGCCTGGTTACCGATCGCTAGATAATGAGATGGAAGTGTGCCGCTTCACTAATTAAATTCACTAATATATGAGCCATATTGTACTCGTAGGTAATACATATCTATATTATAATTATAGTTCAAAAAACTAAAACAACCGACTTCACATGGATGCCATTGTCAGAACTGGAACAAATTGAAATGGGACCACACGGGAAGCACCAGCTTTCAAATAAAAAAAGAATAATCATAATCGGTGTATTAGACGAAAGTTATGAGGTAACAAACATAAAAAAAAACTTTTAAAAAAACAGTCAAATTCGTCGAAAAGTTTGAACCCCCCCCCCCCTGCCTACGGCCTTGCTTCTAACCAAGGTCAAATGTGGCGTTAAGCTTGGTTAGAATGACGCTCTGCCTACCCCGCAAGGGAAAACAGGTGTGATTGTATGTATGTATAACAAGTATAATTTTATAAAACTCAAAAATCCCCTGATTTGACAAAAAAAACTAGATCAAAATTAATCCATCCGTTTGAGAGCTCCAATGCCACATACAGACAAACAGATATACAGATACACACGTCAAATTAATAGCACCCCTCTTTTTGGGTCGGGGGTTAAAAATAATGTTCGTAGTGTAACTTATACTTACGTTATGGCGTCTAATACTGAGCATACGTGAGAAACTATAAGTATATAGTTATACTTGTACTATCTTCTAGATCGACGAGCTCCATCCTCGGCCACACCGTCGCTTAACATCAGGCGAGTTAGAGGTCAATCGTAGATCTATCTTGCGTAAAAAAAGTAAGCAATCTTTAGAATAATTATTGTAAAATTATTTATGCACAGTTGATAATAAACGGGCACACACATTAATACAATGTGCACATACATGTGTATTGCTACAAAAATACTACAAGTAAACAGTACAAGGCTTGTGCGCGCTTGTAAAATGCATCAGCTATAGAAATTTTTATAATTTAATAAAACAGCCGGGGTCTTAAGGCTGCTAAGTGAACACACAACAACACTCGTTCGCCACTCGCTGATACGATTCAACGAAAGTTTGAAAAATTGTTAGTTTATTTATATAGTAATAGACTAGCAATTCGTGAAAATAGTCATTGAATCGCATCAGCGAGTGACGAGCGAGTGATGGTCAAATAGCAGCCTTGAGGCCCAGTATTTTACATATTTGCGAAGCAGAGATCAGTAGGGGTATTCTATAGTAAAGTAGGGAATCTATATCTCCGTCTCTGTCATTTTCATCGAGAATAACAGAGACGGAGATATAAATTCCGAGACGATTCCGAATCTGAATGAGTTCTGAATACCCCTACAAATCAAATAAATTCTTAGCATTTTATTCTTGCTACTAAAATCAAAGTCGTAGTCACTCGTGAACCACCAGACTGACTGCAAAATGCAGATGCTGCCATTAAAATCGCGCAATAAAACTCAGCAGCTGTCGCTCCACGTCACAAACGCCTGCGGGAAATGACGCCTCAAGAGCTCTGGAAGGAGTCTTCAGACAACGCTATAAATATATCTCACTCTTATTGACACTGCCTTCTACTCGTACCTACGTGGATATAAAATCAGTAATATATTGCGTCGTTGGGCATCTTAAGAAAACGTATAAAATAAAATATTTTTTTTAACGTGACAACGTCTAATAAATCGATGACTCATTGTCCCGTTACATCATCATCATTTCATGGATGTCTTATTATGACGTTGTCACGTTAAACTATCGTCCGTAAACCGACTTTACAGACAACCAATTTTTTTATTCAAAAATAGAATTGCGTTTGTCCGCCAACTCGTGACAGTTGTGGTCTGCGATGGAGCGCGCTTGCCTAGAAGGAACCTAATCATTCGCGATTTGAAGATACCCAGATCATATCCATTCGGAAAGATCCATTCAAGAAGTGTATTCCATATTTTGGCGGTAAGCACAATAAAAGTGTACTAAAGCGTTTCGTTCGAGTTTTTGGAATATCCACCATGAAACAATGACGCTTTTTTGTAGTTCTAGCCTACCGATCAATATAAAAAAATACATAGATATAGATTATGATAGATAAGGCGAGTGTGAAGAAACAGCTTAAAGTTAAGTAACGTTTTTCGGTAAGGCCGTAAGAGATCACACTCTTTGAAAGCTGATAAGACAAGTACAAGCGCATTTAGGGTTTGAAAGGTGCGCTTTAGAGCTTGATAAAGGGCGCTGAAATAACGCAACAAGGCTTACGCTACACCTTGGAGACATAAATATCCGCAATTATTAATGAAGTCGGTTAAAAAGCTACGTATTCATAAGACACACACACAAACATGAATGCATTTAAGGCTGCACTGCACTGCACTGCCACTTTTGGTGTTGATGGAGTTCTGAGTGCTTGAAGCAGAAGGTCTGAAATTTTAAAATAGGATTTCTCTGTACGGTACTTGAAGCGCTTTAAGCGCTCGGAAACTAATCAATATCACAGATTATATTCCATGTCTGGAGTGTAATGTGTGATAGTTTAAAAAAATTAAGCAACCGACTTCTCATGGATGCAATTGTCAGAACTGGACCAAACTGAAGAAAAAAATGGGACCACATGGTAGGCACCAGCTTTTAATAAAAAAAGAATCATCAAAATCGGTTCACCCAGTCGAAAGTTATGAAGTAACAAACATAAAAAAAAATACAGTCGAATTGCTAACCTCCTCCTTTTTTTAAGTCGGTTGAAAACTTCGTTCCAAAATAAACACTATAGCACAGTCTGAAGAGCCTTTGAAGAGCTCTCTAATGGAGCACCGGCCACAATAGACGCTAACTCAGTAGCTAAGTTACGACGCGCCGTGGACATGTTCCTAGGAACCTTTTGTCTTAGACAAGTGGAAGACTGAGCTGTGATGTGCAGATTCATCAGATTTCTGGGAAATTTGAAATCAAATCTATATTTACATATTCACATTTTTGTGTATCCTTGTAAATACATTGATGATATAAGAGAGGGAGAGAGGATAGAGGTAACTTCTCTCTCTCTCTCACTTATATGTATTTCTCTCCATATCTCTCCTAAGTAATCTCTCTTTTTTCTCTTCTTTGCTATCCTTTTCTTTCTCTCTCTCTCTTCATCTATTGCAAGCAAGTAGATCAATCGTCACGATGCGTATCAATCCTGAAATACAACCATCGAAATACCACTAAAATACTTGATGGGGTATTTATAATTAAGAGGTAATTAATCATCAAAGTGAAACCAGACTGTACGAAATTCCTGCTCATTTAGGTTGTCGCTTTGTGCATAACCAGGAATCTAGTTATTCTGCATCTATGTATATTTTAGCATACAAACGGACCATATACATATGTAGGTCACTTTAGATGGGTGTTCAAGTTTCCTTACTAAAGTGATGTCAATCTTTGAAGACAATATATACTGAACAAGAATTTTCGTAAAGGCTATTATTAATAAAAATTAACAGAACAGAATTAATGAACATAAACATCAGATAATAAATTTTCTTCCTTGGTTAGAGATAATAAAATACAAAACAAAACAAAACTGCAGCAAAAATACAATTAAAAGCCTTCAAAATCCGTCGGCATTGAAATATTAATTAGCTCGACCTAGTAACGCAGAAACTCTCTCAAGATTGAAAATAAAAGCGGCAATACAATTTCTAAACAGTAACTCAGTAAAGGTGTTCGCAAGATGTTACATTTGCCCAGAAAAAAGGAGAACCATAACAGAATATATAAAAAAAACCGGACAAGTGCGAGTCAGACTCGCCCACCGAGAGTTCCGTACAAACTAAATAAAAGGGGAAATCATATATTTTTTTTTATATTTTCCGTCATAAACCAAAATATCTACATCGTAAAAATATTTAAAAACCTGTTTTAGCTTATGCTAATGAGGCTCTTTCATATTATAATACCCCACATGATACGGTTAATTCATTTTAAAATTTGGGCCCTCATTCCTTGCATAAAGACACTATTTTATGTGATTAAATAAAAAAATGTCCAGTTTTCGGAGTTTTTCCTATATGTGTACTCTAACACAATGATTCTTGCCAAATTTCAGAGTTCTAGGTCAACGGGAAGTACCCCATAGGTTTTGATTCCCTTGTGAGTGTCGAAATGTGAGTTTTTACGACTTATTCGGCTCTAACTTTTTTTTTGAAAAACTGAGAAATTTTATTTTTCTTTCTGCAGCAAGATACTATGGATTTGCATATATGGTTTTAATTTCAACTCGATACCTTCACGCATTCCCGAGATAAAGGTATTGACACCCGGACAGACGGATAGACGGACAGACGGACAGACGGACAACAAAGTGATCCTATAAGGGTTCCGCTTTTTTTCCTTTTGAGGTACGGAACCCTAAAAATTGAGTAAGTAAGTATACAATATATAATTTAGAATTAATAAACTAAAAATAAACTATTTTACGAGTATTTACTTCGTATTAAGTGAAACGGTAAGACAATGTGTCCATCACTCTATGTACACTCTCTTGTCTGTTTTACATCAGATACGCCACTTACCTATTTTTTTTTTTTGTAAAATGCTGATTCTGCGTAAAAGGAAGCTTTACCCCTACGAATTTGATGCCCCACATGCAAGTAACTCGAGTACTACTAATAGTACTACTTTTAGATAGTTTTACAATTAAACGACAGATGTAGATATAACAAAATATCGACTCACTATCAGACAAGTCAACGTGGTGTTTTGCCACAATATTTAGCTCTATGAACCTACATACCTACATAAAGTAGGTACCAATATAGATAATCAAATGGGCATAAATTCAATTTGACAGCTGTTAAATCAAGGGTATTAGTGAGGTAAGTTCTCTTATGGATTATGTTGGAATTTGACGTACTGTTTTTACGTAAGAAACACGGGGTCGGAATTCCATCGCGTTCCGTTCTCGGTATGTACTCGCAGACGTTTTAATTAATATCTCACTGACTAATTAATTATAACATTGTTACTGTTTTAAGTGTCTCGAGCAGCCGCAGATGAGACGCCGTCTATAGTTTATTTTCTGACGATTACTATAAAATGTAACTTTCTTTCCTTTTTAACTCTAATATTAGAAAATAGCTTGAGCAGGTTTCAGTAAGATTTTCAGTGAATATTTCACTACAAGCATCACTTCTCTTCCCGGGCTTACTTGTAAAGACACATGCCAGGGAAATTATTGAAAGTCAACATTTTGAACATCTTACCTTCTAATGCTTTTATTCTCTAATACCCTCTAACCACAGTCAAATGTGGCGCCAGAAGACCTCATGCAGCTCTTAGATGGCCACTCCCTAGTGTAGACACTAGACAGAAAAAGGTAAAAAGGCGCGATTTTATGTATTTATGCATTTTGTAGTCGTTATAATATTTCACGTTCGCACCAACTAATTCGAAAATTCTTTTGTCATCCCTAATGGCAATGCCTGGAACTCTCTTCCTGCAATTTTGTTTTTAAAATCCTACAAATTAGGGATCTTCAAACGAAGAAAAACAAGCAAAGCTGGCCTTGTGGCTCAGTTGGTAGTGTGTCTACGTCTACCTGCTGAACTAAAAGGTCGTGGGTTTGATCCCCACCCAGGGCAAACATTTGTGTGATGAGCATGGATGTTTTTTCTGTGGCTGGGTGTTTCTATGTATCATATGTATATATTTACAAAAAAAAGTATATATGTATTCTATCAGCTATGTAGTTCCATAGTACAAGCTTTGCTTAGTTTGAGCTAGATGGTGTTGTGTGAAATGTATTCAAATATTTATTTATTTATTTAAAGCGAAGATTGAAAAACGCAGAACAGTATAAGGACGCATGTACATATATTCAGAATCTACTCTGTAACCTGTGTTATATTCTGCTTATAGCTACACACTTAGTTGCTTACAGTTATAGTTAGTTCTGCTTATAGACATATACTCCAGTTCACTCCTCGTACATAACTGCAGTGATAATTATTTTTTTTCTTTTCAGCCCTGTTTGTACAAACTATCCCACGGCTGGGCGCGGGCCATCTTCTCATTGTGTGAAGGATAAATATCTCGTGATAAATATATCAGTTGTGAAGAAAGTGCAAACAAAGAAAATTTCTACTTAACACTGAGTGTCACAATTGGTTAGAATGCTCGAAGTGGAGATACGCGAAGACGCAGTCGCGTTAATTATATCTGCGGCGCACCGAGCCTCGATTTAATAACAAACAGGGATGGATATCACGGAAATTCATCATTCGAATAATATACAATTCTTTATTCGAATTCCCAATCAACGTCGAATACTCTGTGCAGAATACATAGAGGCGGATGGCTAAAACATGGCACCTTGTGCTCATTTGACAGTGTAAGTACATTCTAGCATAACTACGACGTTGGTCCTTGTACGCAGCCAAAATAATAGATCTAGCCAAATAGATTAGGGGAGGTGTTTTTGGCTCCAATGCATCTCATTTTGTTAGCAGAAATAAAATTATTAAATTGGTAACAAAAAATAAAAATACATACCTACTTACAGTGATGACATACGGTACTGAAACATGGTCCCTAACTATGGGCCTTATAAGGAAGCTCAAGGTCACGCAACGAGATATGGAGAGGGCTATGCTCGGAGTCTCTCTACGAGATCGAATCAGAAATGAAGAGATACGTAGACGTACAAAAGTCACCGATATAGCACAGCGGATTAGCAAGTTGAAGTGGCAGTGGGCAGGGCACATAGCACGTAGAACTGATGGCCGATGGGGCCGAAAGGTTCTCGAGTGGAGACCACGTACCGGCAAGCGCAGCGTAGGAAGACCAGCCACGAGGTTGATAGATGACCTCATACAAGTGGCGGGAAGACGCTGGATGCAAGCCGCTTCCAATCGGTCTTTTTGGAAATCCATGGAGGAGGCCTATGTCCAACAGTGGACTTCTTATGGCTGAGATGATGATGATGATGACCTACTTACGTACATACATGGTAGCGCATGTTTTTAATATTGCCATAGGAATTGCTGATGATGAATTTATCATCCTAGTCAATTTCGGCCACGGTGACTAAGCTTTTGTAGCAACGATTTGTATGTACATGTATGCTTCTATAGTAATTGAGCTTGAAAATTATTCTCTCATTTTCTAATACCACTGAAGACATTATAATTATTACAGTGCACTTCAATCGTTTGTTCTTCAATTACTTCAATCTTATAGAAATGCATAGTTCCTGTTAAATAAAATTTTTAAATGTTAATTAAAAAATAGTCCTGTTAAGTTCCTGATAAAATTGTACGATGCAGCTAAAATTGCAATACAATTTTGAAAGCATTAAATAACTCCAATAAAATATTACCAGAACAAAATACTAGATAGGTGAAATTTTAAGAAACCACCTTTCTATTAAAGAAATTAATCGAAATGGTTCACAAATATAATTCATACAAAATATATCTACATTTCACCGTCAACTTACCTGATGTTATGTAATGTTGTGGCCGAGAAGAAGGACGTCGCCACGCAAGATAATAAGGAATGCACACAATAAGGTCTTTAACACTTTAAAGAAAGTACAACCGAATTTTTCAAATACTTACTTTACAATATCATAGTCATCAATCAGAATATACCGTGACACTGCAAAGTGTTTTAAACATCAAATGTTAATTTGTCCAAAACTAATTAACAACAATCTCGAGAACCTAATAAAGCGTCCGATTAGTTTTCTATATTCTTCATTTCTAAAATATCACTATGAGTAGCTTTAAAATAGAGTAATTATTTTTTCGTTTGGATTTATCGGTAAAAAACTTTTAGCTCAGATCTAAAGTCTATCAAGATCTAAACTATGACTACAGTTTCAATAGGAGCGTAGGCGCACCTCTCCCGGTTGGCTACACACGTTGTGCTTTGCTCTTAATCTTTTTTTTTTTCCTGCCACTCTGGACTGTGTGTCGTCCGGAGTCTTAACTAGCTAATATTTCTCATTCATACCAGTTCTCGCTTTTGCTTCTTCTCGTAATTTCAAATCTTTTTCGTTTGGATTCATACGATTAATTCGAATTACGACTATTTCATGCGATATTCGAATAAGGTCTATGCCATAATATTCATCTCTATCAGCAAGTTAGTGCGCTGAGATTGCACAATAGAAGTGTATCCATCCAAAATAATTTGTCTTAGATTATCTTGGAGAAGTTGCCGTCGGATTCAGAACGGGTAATACATAGCTGACTTAGTTTCAGTTAGAAATGTTATTATATCTCAGTCTGAACTGACTGTGAGAAATAGTCACTCCATAGCACTAGTAGGTACTCATGTACATTATTAATGCGAAAATGTACTTGTCGGTTTTCACTTTCAATGCTGGTTTCAAATCTAAATGCATAACAAACCTTAATTAAAATTCTTAAAATAACCAACCAATTCAAATAACCAACGAAATTCGCAGATAATCTTCGTTCTTCTTTTGAAACAAATATGATTTAATAAAATTAAAATTGGCGGCATTACCACGTTGGCCATTCAACGTGGTAATGCCGGCAGCTAATGGGCACGTTTGGGCTGGGAGATAACTCGTCTTAGGTTTTAACGTCAAATTGTTTTTTTTTTATTGTTTCAGTTATTAGTAATGTTATTAATTTAATTTATTTAGTCATTCAAAATATAAAACTAACTACATAAAATAATAATTTATAGTTGCCTTCACAATTGATACCATTATCGTAGCAATATCGCTTACTCTGGAAAAAAGTGATAGGCTGTACTAGTTCTAGTGAAAAAATCTGTATAAGAAAATTGTTTCTCTATAAACAAAATTTCTTGTCACTAAAATCGGCAGTTTCAGGCTGTGCGTTAATGTTAGTAAATCAGTCAGTAATTAAATTTTTATTTAAGTATAAAGTATGCCAATATGAGTTAAGCAAAAAAGCTACAGGTTTCTGAATTGGCAATGAATGACTTTAAAAGTAATTTAAATTTCCAAATATGTACCATAATTAATCACGAGATACTTTACAGAACACGGTGAAACTTTTCACATTAATTTAGTCTCCAATGTGTTGGCAACTCTAGCATTATTAAAAAAATCCAGCCAAAAAGTTCAAAGTTCATCTATATAAATCCCACCAAACTCAGCCTACTCAGAAAATCCCTAAGATTATCATAATTTTGCTTAACTCGTCTAAAATTCAGCGTGACCCCGGCTACTCTACAAAGGAATAAGACCGCAACTGCGTAAAGTAGCTCAACTAACAATAACTTGTATATACCCGATTCCGCTATACGAAACCTGAGGGAACCAAACTTCCGTACTTAGTTAATCAATCGTTAACTAAACTTGGTCTATAGTACCGCCGATACAGTACCTAAGGTTAAAGAGAAAACGATAATAAAAAATTGGCTCAAATCAGCAAGTGCAACCGAGGTAACCACAGTAGACAGACAACCAAGACACTGGAAGTTACTGGTAACTGGAAGATCTGTCTTTTTTTTTATCAGACGGTTAGGTGTAAGTTAATGCGGCACCATTTTATGGTTGGTATTCCAAAAAACCCGGACGAAACGCTTTGGTTTGGTTCAGTTTG
The DNA here is from genome assembly GCA_947563715.1 of Lycia hirtaria. NCBI lineage: Eukaryota > Metazoa > Arthropoda > Insecta > Lepidoptera > Geometridae > Lycia > Lycia hirtaria. Next base: position 12,438,081 of record OX387385.1, read on the forward strand.
GCTTTCCGAGGAGGTCTTTTCCAATGGATATGATCTGTGTGTTTTTAAAACGCGAGTGAATCGATTTCTTCTAAGCAAGCGAGTTCCATCGTAAAGTACAATAATCACATAATATTAAATGAGTTATCAGTCAAGCGCAAGCCAATTTTTGATTAAAAAAATATATTGAATACTGACCACGCGCAACCAAGCTTTTTATCTTGTATATTGTATTGAAGTATAATTATATAGCTTAGGATATCGAGAGAATGTGCTGCATTTTACTGGTCATTCGCAGCTTTATGTTCTTCCATATATACGTAAACTCCCTTTTTAACACGCTTTTATTAGGTCGACCTGTATGTAACTAACTATGTAATGAAATCTAAGGTAACTAATTTAACCATCTTCCAAGGATCGTAGCGTCATGAAAATTGGCAGCTGTATGTAGTTCTGACGACAATACAATAATATGGTACTATTGAACTGATCTGATGATGGAGCCGGAAGATATAAACTAGAACTTCATGATGGAACATCGTATCATAGCTGTGTTTGGATTTGTTAGAAAAGTCTTGTAATTAACTTTGACGACAATAATGTGTAGCGTGTTTTTTAGTTTTTTAAACTGTAATTTATTATTATCACTTAGTTAAGACAAGCTGGAGGTCAAAGGTCTCATTTTGCTCCAGAGAATCGTGGTATGTGGTATCGCCACTAACCGACGCACGACGGGTCGTAAAAAATCACCATTATTATTGACACCAGTTTGCATAAAATTGACAAGCACAGGGTAGAACGACTTGCCCCAAGGTGGACAGATATCCTTTGTTCTATGAACCTTGTATCATCCAGATATAGCCATTGTGGTTTCTCGTATCGCCCAAGTTAACTAAAAAATTTGCCTAATAAAAGGTATAGTTCTTATGAAAAAAAGTTATATACAATCCTAATAGCCTGTAAGAAATCCAACAATCAATAAAATAATTTGGTTTCCCTTTTTTGTAACTGATAGTATATAATAAAGTCTTTCTATCGAAAGGAAAAATGAGCAAAAGTTAAAATATAGTGGAACGAAAAATAACAAAGTGAAAGTCTAGCTTCTGTTTTAAAGTCAGACCCTCAAGGAAGCCCTTTGACCGCTATCCACTTTGCAACTAAGATAATAATAACTAATGATGGAGCACAGAGGCTCAGCGAAGACAGTTATTAGGGTATGATGTACGAGAAGGATTTTCTGTTACAACTTAGATAAAGCCAGGGTTTTTACTGGAGGGACATGGATTCTGCGCTGATTCTTTCTGACTTAGAGATACTTGACTTTTAGAGAAGAAAGGGAAATAATACGAGTATCTGAAGGAAATATATTGGAGTGTTGGGAGGACATGCTGGCAATTTATTGTAGGAGTACCGTTTTTTTTTAATAAGAATAATATAGGAAGAGTGAGGAAGACACTGGTCTGATGGTAAAAATGTTACAAAACCTTACGGTTGATTCTTAACAGATAGATAAGTGACAAGTACTAAAAACTGTATAATAAGTTCAAAGGACTGTACGATAAGTTCAAAGGACTGTACGATAAGTTCAAAGGATTGTGTGATAAGTTTAAAGGACTGCGTGATAAGTTCAAAGGATTGTGAGATAAGTTCAAAGGCGAAAATACGTAAATATGATAATTGCATTTACGATCGATCGAAATATTAAAAACATTTATGTTGTCCAAATATAAAAACATGTTATTTAAACAAAAACGTAAGAACTATGGTCATGTCGATAAAATTTGTATGCTTAGTGTAGATTTTATTAACCGTATCTCTCTATGCGCGTGTCTGAGAGCTTGAACACGAATTTTCTCATGACCTAAAAGATAAACGAAAAAGTACTTAGACTTAATCATCTTTTTTTTCCTCCTATAGTAAGACAGTACATAAAACCGCGGGCATAGCTAGTAGCCCATAATATTGAGCTTCATTTCAAAATCACAAAATGATTGCACGTCAAACATATCACGGGTGACGTAATTGCATTCCCGTGGTCGATCGATGCACATTTGCAATGTTATTGGCGCTCAGCTCTAATCGAACGTCGAGATCGGAATTAGGAATTTCAAGAATTGGTTTACTGGTTTTAAGGTGCCCTAGTTCTAGATGGAACTAGCTAAACTAACGTAACTAAACTAGCTAACTTGTAAAAAGCAACGACGTCGACGGTGGCGCGCAGCGCGCAGGGCCTGTTGTCTTTTTTTATCTGGCAATAAAAATTCGCTCGGCGCCACCAACGTTTTTTTATTTTTTTTTATTTCACAAACATAACACAAATTATATTCAATTTCTCTTTAACAATAATATATACGATAAGTTATGTGAACTGGAATATAATTCAAAATATGTGTATACTGAAAATCCAAACAATACATACCGAGCAAGTTGGGAGAACTGTTGCACAGCTGTAAATATTCAATAATTGCGAAGAAGTGTTAAAAATATAAGTGTGAAAGATGAAAATATAGAAATGACCTCTGACAGAATGAAGTGGCGATAGGAAACGTGCTATGCTGACCCCACCTAGTGGAATAAAAGCAAGACAATAATGATAATGAAGAGACTGCACTGAATTTGGTTGTTATTTTTTCTTTTATATTTGTAACCGCGTAACTCCATCATTTTCGTTTATAAAGAGATTAAAAAAAACTCTTTTTAACCGATTTCAAAAAAGGAGGAGGTTATTAATTCATAGCGTATTTTTTTTTATGGTTGTACACGAATTACTCCGTCATTCGTGGACCAATTTTTGTGTCTCTTGAATTGTTGTATAGAGAAAGCTCCCAAGTTGGTCCCATAATTATTTAATAAACATTGCTTTATTACTTTTTGAATAATCTCTAAAAACATAAATATTTTCATTGTATTCCTGAGTGATTTGCGTCAGATTATATAATCGCAGAGTTCCACCTACACGTTTTTCTTTGCATATGTGTCAAATGTTGAGGATTATCGTATAAACATCTGCATATTTTTTAATCTTCAAAGACGAAGCATTTGACATTCAATGACAAATCTCATTCTAGACAAAAGAAAAAAGAGGGCGTGAAGAGAGGTCTCTTTAAAAAGTTTACAGTCGTGAAGGATTTAGTAAGTTGCGTTTGAAGTCGGTTTTTAATAGAAAAATTATTGTTTGAAAGTATATACTTACTTTTACATTGGTCCCATACAAATTTAATCAAAATCAGTTCAGTAGTTTGATTTTAAAACTAAATTGAAAATGTTATGTCGGTTATTTGAATTTTTATAATATCCTATCTTTAAGTATTTAGCCTTTTTGTTTTGTACTCCAAAGAAGTACGAAACTAAACTGAAGCTTTCATCTACCTTAAATTCAGAACTCCGCAATGAAATTCCGACTTCTTTTTTCTCTCTTCTGACATACTGTATTTTTGCTGGCAAAAATGTTAATTTAACTAATGCCTAAAAAAAAAACCCAATGTGTCTTACCCAAAATAATCTCGCAAGTCTTACAATTAAGAGGTAGAAATGGTGAGTATTTACCGAACGCCCCGGAGTCGCGTCGGGTAATTGCAGGGAAAAGTGGAAAGTTTAGCTCCTTGCAGGTGCTACTGCAGACAGTTCTTTACTTTTGTTGGTCGAACAACTAGCATTCCTTCACAAACTTAAATACTAAATGTTTTTCAGACTACCGAAGAAGGGTAATGGTTTTCATATGTATGTATTTCTTAATTGGCACTCTCTATACCTGTTGTATCAAGTGTATTTATATTTATTGATCTAAGTTGCACTGAAAAAACTAACTTAAAACACGCAAATCGCTGTCTGCGTGTTTTAAGTTAGGTACAACGCCATCTAGTGGCAGCGAAGTGAAACTGTCTTTAACAATACCCTAAATATTTTGATGTATCTTAGATGAAAAACTATAGAATTTATATTTTGTAAAGTCATGGCAATTGTCTTATTTGTGAGCACACTCACAATTGGGATACATTTCGATCATTCCCGTTGTTCCCCACTTGCGTGTCCCCCACTTATGGACAATGACACGTTTTTCATGACTCTACGACAAATAACAATATCTACCAACCGTATGTAATGTCGCTAAATTATTATCTCAAGATAGTGTAAACGAAACAGAAAAATAAGCCTTCTATACCTTGTCTTCATTATTTTTGAAAATGAACTAAATACTGAATCAAATTTATATTTACCACACGTTAGTAAACAAAAAAATAATCCAATTCATTTATTTCGAATAATTAAAATTCATAGCATGCTTTTATATAATATTAACATTAAAACTGTGTAATTTTCCTGATATACTAATGTTTTATGTTTCCAAAATATGTCGCAAACGATAATCCAGCAACAAATAAATTAGCACAGCTGCATACATTTTGGGGATAGAAATCGTCATTTGATTGTTGGAGTTAGCAAAGTAAATACATAGATATCACAAATGAACAATGAACCTATTATGAACAATGTAACATCAGTGGCATCGCTGTTGCTTTGCTAACTCGGAGAGGACGCTCTTTCTTAAATCTTGGCGGGAAAAAAATCTGAGGAAGGACATTCCACATTTTACTTGTCCGCAGGAGGAAGTAGCAAGAAAATTGGGCTGTATGGGATTTCTAGTTATGCAAAAAGTGAAGTTTTTAAATGCTTACCGAAATAATTTCACCTTGAGAATTGAAATCCGCAACCATAATTTCTTCACGTTTTTATTCGTCAATGCGGCAGTTAAAAATCTATTGTATATAAAAAGTATTTACTTTTTCTAAGTATAATTAATTTAAAAATTCTAAAACCCAAACCTAAAAGTAAGAAAGATCATATATAGACTGAGTGACTAGCCCTAGAATCAGAGTTACTAAGTTACCGGAAGGCCTCTGACCTGGATGTTTTTGAAAACTAACAAGTTTAATTTATAATATATAATATAGTTGATTATTTAATATGCATAGTAATATTTTTAATATTATTTCTTATCTATGACTATGCTTACTCGATGCCACCAAATAAACTAAAGTTCATACAAAATTTACGTGCGTGTGGTTTCAGTTGCAGCACAGAATAAATAATTTTATTTACAGTTTAAAATTAAATTGTTTTGTCACGTATATCGGCTGGCCAGGGCATCAATATGCATGGTCGGGTCTACTCTCCAACCGCATGACGTATGTTTCATGAAATTGATTAGACATCTTAGATATAATAACTGAAATGGAAATAAATTACAGTTTCAAAAACTAAAAAAACACGCTACTAATTATTGTGGTCAAAGTTAATTACAAGACTTTTCTAACAAATCCAAACACAGCTATGATACGATGTTCCATCATGAAGTTCTAGTTCATATCTTCCGGCTTCATCATCAGATCAGTTCGACAGTACCATATTATTGTATTGTCATCAGAACTACATACAGCTAAATCCGTACTCAGCGATATCGATCCACATTTTTGTTGCGTACTGCACAAGAATGGAATTCTTTGCCGCCATCTCTGTTTCCTGAGACCTACAATCTTGGAATTTTGAAGGCTAGAGTGAATAGATATCTTCTAGATCGACGAGCTCCATCCTCGGCCACACCGTCGCTTAACATTGTAACGGCCAATAGCTGTTCCCACGTGTGATAAGAAAAAAAAGGTTAAACTGCCTAACGCTTATAGCAATCAAGATGGGGACAGATTTATTTAAAACACATGTCGAAAGGAATGGTTATTGAGACGCTTGTCGAATTTGAGGATAATTTATTAAAATCGCACTGTTTTTTTTTGTGCAGCAAAGCACGGGAGACTCCTATTAGGGGCAGGAATAAATGTTAGATGACCAATGGGATGGGACAGGGTCAGAGAGGGGTAGCTTGGCTGCGGGGAGGGAAAACCGCCCATTGCCCATACCATTTCCTGACAGAATTAACAGACGCGTGCGCCGAGTACAACGCCAGTTTATTACATAGATTTTAAGAAAACAAATAGTGCAGTCATAGTGATGTGTGTTTGTGTTTGTGGACATTACAATAGTGAAGGGTGATTGTTTAAAAGCTGCAGGAGGGTTCTAAAGCTAAGTATACTTAGTGCTTACCTCCTAAATTCTATGTACCTTATTGTTCAGTGAAAGGGAGACTAAATTTGGTTTTTTGTATATTAATATATATTGGGGAACACTAGTTCGACTTCAGGCTGTTTGAATTTACACTCACTATTTATAAACACTACTTAACCAGAACGTGAGTTATATTTCCTGAATACAAAGGCGAAGTAGTTCTAACGAAAATTGTCTGTTGGAGGTTTAACTTACCTACCTATTTAATTACGAGAACGCGCATTGGGAAGGAGTAAGGTTGAGACGGAGTGGAATTTATTTTCTATTTTTTTTGTTTTCCACCAACCACGATTATGGAGAGAAACGCAGTATTTTTGTTGATTTATTTTTTCTTACTGCTGAACGATGCTGAAAATGGAAAATTTATTTTTAATTATTTTTGTGTTTTCCACCGACCACGATTATGGAGAGAAACGCAGTATTTTTTTTGATTTATTTTTTCTTACTGCTGAACGATGCTGAAAATGGAAAATTTATTTTTAATTATTTTTGTGTTTTCCACCAACCACGATTATGGAGAGAAACGCAGTATTTTTGTTGATTTATTTTTTCTTACTGCTGAACGATGCTGAAAATGGAAAATTTATTTTTAATTATTTTTGTATTTTCCACCAACCACGATTATGGAGAGTAACGCAGTATTTTTGTTGATTTATTTTTTCTTACTGCTGAACGACGCTGAAATGGAAATTTATTTATTGTTATTTTTGTTTTCCACCAAGCTACAAATATCGAGTGAAACGCAGTATTTATTTTTGTTTTTTTTACTTACTGCTTATCCTGAGCGACGATGAAAGAGGACATCTTTTCCGGACCAGAAATCATTTTTGTTCCTGTTGAAATCTACGAATTGGAGATAGCGGTTTACACCTAACTTTAATAGTTAAACCTCCTAATATATTGTCATATACAAATTATTGAGACAATATTTATTAGGAACGTGAAAATCATACCTAAACTCACGTAAACATTGCAGGTGGGGCACAGTTCTTGTGTGAAATACTAGTTATTTTGCCTTTGATAATACTCATTGGGGGAATTGCGCGTGAGTTATCTTTCAGGGTGAAAATAATCAAACAGCTCGACGTACATAATCTGTGTTTCCTTTTTAAGTGAAATTGTACTCGTTATGTTTAGTTTTATTATGTAGTAGATTAGGTTAGGTATGTGAATTTTGGATGCGGTAGCAATTTCTTTTATTTATACCACAGGACTCCGAGTGAAGTAACAGTTAGTGCCAAGTGTCCGCCGCCGGGAGATTTGGTGAGTACATGACTCCATAACATTAAAACTCGATTCTTAATTTCAAGCCATTACTGCGTACAAATGGCCGGTAAATCCTCAATTTCCTCAGTATTAAATGTAACATAAATATTTAGGACACTGTACTAAAATGAATTGTAGATCTTTATTAGCGCATTTATGATGTAGAAAAATAACCCTACGATTGATAGTAAGGTTGTTTCTTTCTCAAGGACAGGAAAGGATTTAATAAATATATAGGTGGAACCGTTGAGTACGTCACATGTGGTGCCGCGAGACCAGGATTTCGTCATGAAATGTAATATTTATTATTACAACGAAATAAAATAACTTGGGTTACTACATACACAATGTAAAATATATATACAAAACACAACGTAGGGTACAAATTATAAATAAAAATAAAAATATACGGTCTGACATAATATTTGTGATGTCATCATTATTAGAAAGACTCTTGTAAAACTATCTAAACGATTATACAAAACGTACGATAGATATTATTAAATAATATTACCATCAGGAAGGAAGTAAATAAAAAGCTTAAAGCATTTCTCACATCAAAATTGGTTCCGCCGTATAGGTTTTAGATGGAACATAGAAATGTAGCGTACAAATATATAAATATATATAACTATATATATTACAATCCCACAAAAACAAGAGGGTTTACTTATTCGAGATACATTTACTCTTGTGCAGTCGGAAAGAAAGTGCAGATTTACGATTATCATATTATAATCTATGGAGATCGAGCAGTTAGTAAAGATCATTTTATAAATTACCAATAATAAATTACCTTTTGTACATTTTGTACACCTACATGAAGGTTAAAACATGGCGATTCTATGTAACTAAAAGTGTTAACACTGTAAACAACCCATGTTTTGCGAAATAAATAATTTGAATTTGAATTTGTTTTAGTGTCAATAATGCAAATAACCGGATAGGGGGCATAGACAAGAATACGCCGTGTAGAACTTTTCCCGTCGGTGTAATTTGGTATAATTAACTCTGGAATAGATCCGTTTTTTTAGGTAGGTTCAATATATTATGGGATACGACGCCGCTTAACATCAGGTGGGCTGGCAATAATCAAAAACAGATACAAACTTTTTTTATCTCAAAACCAAAGAATAATGGTAAAACATCTGCAAATTATTTGTAAGAGATCCTAAGAAAACCCGATGGTATAATTAAAGGCAACTAAACTTTATGACGATAGAAACGGGAAACAAATGAACAAAAGGATTAGGACATTGTGTTTTTTCAAACAATATTTTGTGAATGTTCTGAGAAATTGAGGTTTGAGGTCACTGTTGGTATTAGTTTGAAGTTCCCGACGAGGCGTTATGGAATCATGACTCATTTGAGTTTTATCACGTGCTTGTAAGAGATGTTGATCAATTACAAATTGTTCATTTAAGATACTTAATGATTAATCAACTTCAAAAGGAGGAAGGAGGTCCTTGTTACGGTATAAATCTCATAATATTTAACTGCTATAGCATTAAATCATTGGTGAACCAATTTATTTTTCTAGAATAAATTGTTAAAAGCATTATGGTTCCACATAAATTCTAATAAAATCAGTTTAATAGGGTTTTGATTCAATATTACTGAATGGAATATTTATATCAACAAAGTAGACTAGGCTGCATGTTTGTTTTCTTATGATTTATGATCGTGAATTAACTGATTGAATTTGACTTTTCAAATTTAAGCTATAGTTTTAATTAAGGCAATTAAATTATAAGAGATGTTGGGTTATTCGTTCGTTATGATACAACCTTTTCATATTGATAGTATCGTAAAGTTATAATCATTATTGATGGTTCACGTGATTATCTATTAGGTTCATGTTATGGCTTATCAGTCATGCAATAAATTTAATGGTACTCAAGAGAAAAGAGGTTTGTTTGAGCCAGGTATCGTTGTTCGCGTTAGATACATGATGTGAAAAAAAAAGGGCGAAGTGGAAAAAATTAACGAAATATCCACACGTTTCACCCTAAATAAATATAAGGGATAGGGATATGAAAGGGGAAGTTGCCGGCAATCAACAATACGCACATAACTTCGAAAAGACAGAGGTGCATTCCGTAGGATTCGAACCCAGGACCTGCGGATCGCAAGTCAGACAGTCTCCCGACTAGGCTGCCGGATTCTTCTCACAATGAGAGGATGGCCCGCGCCCGGCGGTGGGATGGTTTGTATAAACAGGACTGATAAAAAAACACAAGGGACGGAAAAAAGCCAATCAAATAGAAAAAAAGTGGTTGACTACTTTAGAAATCGAAAGGGCGGCTCTAAATATACCATGTTTACTATTAAACCAACTGCCGAGGCATTTGAATTTGGGTATGGCTTGGTTAAAATTGTCGAAACAAACTGATTACTCTCAGAGGCTTATTATACCTAGGGAACGCATTGTCAGTAATAATAAATTAAGAAATCGAAGAGACGCACCCACCGTAAAATACTCAAAGATTTAATAAAGGTCAGAGAGGGGAGATACTTTCAAACCAGGTAGAAACCGGAGACAATGTTATTCAAATTCATACGTATGGGACGCATTGTTAGTAATAATAAATCAAGAAATCAAAGAAACGCAACCATCGTATAATACTCGAAGATTTAATAAAGGTCAGAGAGGGGAGCTACTTTCAAACGGGACTGAAACTGAAGATAATGTTAATTAAATTATTTTTGGCAAAAAACTAGCTGTTAGACTTCAGGCTCGCAGTTATCTCTGTACCCAAGTTCATAACAATCGGGAGGCTGTTTGGTCGAAAAAAGTAACAAAAAAGATAGGTGCAAAGTGTCACAAAGATGGTTGATTTAACGTTTCATCGACATCATAATTATTATCTCAGCTATAAGAAACCTATTGCTGGACACAAGCCTTTCCCATGGAATTTCAAAAGGACCGATCAGAGGCGGCTTGCATCTAGTCCAGGCTTGAGTTTAATTTTAATTATTACAAATAGAAATCGGGAAAAGCAAATGTTAAAGTCTTTAGTAACGATATCGTAGGTATCACTTACTATTGGTCAAAAAAAGAAAAAAACTAAACCAGTGATATTCGGTAGAAATTTTCCTACACATGAGTCCATAGATACTAATATCATCATATCAATCTCATATATAAATAAAATCAATTTAAAAATAAAACTAATTGTTGTTTAACGTGTCGTACGAGTTGGTGGTCAATCGTAGATCTATTTAGCGAAATGAGAAAATAAAACTTCTAATCTTACTATAATACGCGTTTTTTCCTCTTCAATACAAAAAAAAACATTTTACAACCAGTAACTCCCGTTAGTTCTATAGAACTGTGACGTCATAGAACTGTTGAATTTTTTATCCCTTTTTACTATCGTTTTACTAACCCGTGATGCACGTGTATTTTGGTTAAACAATAGACAATAGAATCGGGTAGGTTGTCATTATATTTCTCTATTTTTATGCTTTGACCAGCCTTTGATCATTACCCTGCCAGGTGTGGGTGTTATCGATTTACGTTGTTCAAAAGTCCAGTCGGTCGTTTCGGCAGGTATAATTTTGCGAAGAAAATATTAAAAAGGGAAACAATGGTTCAAAGTCATTATGAAGAATTCTACCGGGGCTTAAATAATGAAACTAATCAGTATAACAGTTATATATTTTAGATGGCTTAGACTATCGTATCAATTGTATTGTATCGTTCAATACATTTATAATAATAATAATGACATTAATGAGTAAAGGAAGGAGAGAGTTAGGTAAGATTAAATAAGTTTGATCAAGGTAATATAAAAATATTTAAGCCCCGACCTAGAACCGGGTATTTAGACGTGTGTAACTGTGTGTTTGTCTGTGGTATCGTAGCTCTCAAATGAATGGATTTAATTTGACCTATTTTTACTTTGCGAGATCATTTCGTCAAGAGTTCTTAATTGAGTTTCATCAACAGGGGTTCAGCCGTATTTGTCAGGGTTTAAAAAAATAATAATATCTTTTAAATTAGATAATGGGACTGAATATTTTACTTACAAACATATCGGAAGATTAGTAGGTTTACAATTGTTTTCAATTTGCACGGATCATGCCTGGCTGCATTATTCCTTTTCGTGAATTGTTGTGATTAGACTAATGAAACTTATTATTGTAAATTCGTAAAATGTAGATCTTTCGAAACTTGCATTGATTACAAAACTTTGTATGTACGCATTCTTCGTATGTCGATGCCAGTGTAATAGGTAGTTAGGCCGTAGCGTTTTATGGAGATTTGGCCGAGTGTCCGGAGTGTGACAAAGGTTAATGAATTTGCTCGTAAATATAATATATAGGCTGTCGGCATGACCGACGACTGCCCATTTAATAAACTAACGTTCACTAAAACATAATTATATCGAATCCATGTCGGCCATGTCCTGCGACTATATGCAGGTATATGTATTTTCGAGCATATTCAGAGAGGGGAATGTAACGGCCAATAGCTGTTCCCACGTGTGATAAGAAAAAAAAGGTTAAACTGCCTAACGCTTATAGCAATCAAGATGGGGACAGATTTATTTAAAACACATGTCGAAAGGAATGGTTATTGAGACGCTTGTCGAATTTGAGGATAATTTATTAAAATCGCACTGTTTTTTTTTGTGCAGCAAAGCACGGGAGACTCCTATTAGGGGCAGGAATAAATGTTAGATGACCAATGGGATGGGACAGGGTCAGAGAGGGGTAGCTTGGCTGCGGGGAGGGAAAACCGCCCATTGCCCATACCATTTCCTGACAGAATTAACAGACGCGTGCGCCGAGTACAACGCCAGTTTATTACATAGATTTTAAGAAAACAAATAGTGCAGTCATAGTGATGTGTGTTTGTGTTTGTGGACATTACAATAGTGAAGGGTGATTGTTTAAAAGCTGCAGGAGGGTTCTAAAGCTAAGTATACTTAGTGCTTACCTCCTAAATTCTATGTACCTTATTGTTCAGTGAAAGGGAGACTAAATTTGGTTTTTTGTATATTAATATATATTGGGGAACACTAGTTCGACTTCAGGCTGTTTGAATTTACACTCACTATTTATAAACACTACTTAACCAGAACGTGAGTTATATTTCCTGAATACAAAGGCGAAGTAGTTCTAACGAAAATTGTCTGTTGGAGGTTTAACTTACCTACCTATTTAATTACGAGAACGCGCATTGGGAAGGAGTAAGGTTGAGACGGAGTGGAATTTATTTTCTATTTTTTTTGTTTTCCACCAACCACGATTATGGAGAGAAACGCAGTATTTTTGTTGATTTATTTTTTCTTACTGCTGAACGATGCTGAAAATGGAAAATTTATTTTTAATTATTTTTGTGTTTTCCACCGACCACGATTATGGAGAGAAACGCAGTATTTTTTTTGATTTATTTTTTCTTACTGCTGAACGATGCTGAAAATGGAAAATTTATTTTTAATTATTTTTGTGTTTTCCACCAACCACGATTATGGAGAGAAACGCAGTATTTTTGTTGATTTATTTTTTCTTACTGCTGAACGATGCTGAAAATGGAAAATTTATTTTTAATTATTTTTGTATTTTCCACCAACCACGATTATGGAGAGTAACGCAGTATTTTTGTTGATTTATTTTTTCTTACTGCTGAACGACGCTGAAATGGAAATTTATTTATTGTTATTTTTGTTTTCCACCAAGCTACAAATATCGAGTGAAACGCAGTATTTATTTTTGTTTTTTTTACTTACTGCTTATCCTGAGCGACGATGAAAGAGGACATCTTTTCCGGACCAGAAATCATTTTTGTTCCTGTTGAAATCTACGAATTGGAGATAGCGGTTTACACCTAACTTTAATAGTTAAACCTCCTAATATATTGTCATATACAAATTATTGAGACAATATTTATTAGGAACGTGAAAATCATACCTAAACTCACGTAAACATTGCAGGTGGGGCACAGTTCTTGTGTGAAATACTAGTTATTTTGCCTTTGATAATACTCATTGGGGGAATTGCGCGTGAGTTATCTTTCAGGGTGAAAATAATCAAACAGCTCGACGTACATAATCTGTGTTTCCTTTTTAAGTGAAATTGTACTCGTTATGTTTAGTTTTATTATGTAGTAGATTAGGTTAGGTATGTGAATTTTGGATGCGGTAGCAATTTCTTTTATTTATACCACAGGACTCCGAGTGAAGTAACAGTTAGTGCCAAGTGTCCGCCGCCGGGAGATTTGGTGAGTACATGACTCCATAACATTAAAACTCGATTCTTAATTTCAAGCCATTACTGCGTACAAATGGCCGGTAAATCCTCAATTTCCTCAGTATTAAATGTAACATAAATATTTAGGACACTGTACTAAAATGAATTGTAGATCTTTATTAGCGCATTTATGATGTAGAAAAATAACCCTACGATTGATAGTAAGGTTGTTTCTTTCTCAAGGACAGGAAAGGATTTAATAAATATATAGGTGGAACCGTTGAGTACGTCACAACATCAGGCGAGTTGGTGGTCAATCGTAGATCTATCTTCTATAAAAAAAAAAAGCTGCCAATTTTCATGACGCTACGATCCTTGGAAGATGGTTAAAAATCGATATCCTACAAAATGACTAGTTCTAGCTATTCACGCATATGAAAATTCGTTTATTCCCAGTAGTACGGTTGCCAGTCCGGTTGACCGTACTACTGAGACTTTTAATTCCCAGTAGTACGGTTAATGGCGGCTGACCGTACTACTGAGACTTTACGAGTCTCAGTAGTACGGTTATGAACAGTTTAACTACCAACAACATAATTTTATCGTAAAGAACTAGATAACCGAATACATATTTCCATTAAACATATTATTTAGCGCTTCGTCGGCCGCTACCGCGGCACGCTCGCTACGCTCGCTCGGCTCGCGCGATGTGTTTTTAATGTTCTAACATAACCTGACCTACTAAATAATATAGTGGCCCAAAAAGTAGGTTAGGTTATGTTAGAACATTAAAAACACATCGCGCGAGACGAGCGAGCGTAGCGAGCGTGCCGCGGCAGCGGCCGGCGAAGCGCTAATAACCGTACTACTGAGACTCGTAAAGTCTGAGTAGTACGGTCAGCCGCCATTAACCGTACTACTGGGAATTAAAAGTCTCAATAGTACGGTCAACCGGACTGGCAACCGTACTACTGGGAATAAACGTGAAAATTGAGCACTTGCACATTTTTTATTTATTATGCAGATTTGTAGAGAATGATAATCCAATAATGTCTGTAAAAAAAAAAAAAATTAATGAAAAATTACGAAGATATAGCAAAAAGAGACAACAATCGTATAGTCTGTGACACACACGCATCCCTACTTATGTAGTGGATGAATGGGATGTCATACTTATTCATGACATCACTGACCATAACTGTAAAGCGGTTGCGTTTTAAACGAGGCAAAAAATAAAACTTCAATAATTTCGTTATTTCTTAAGGGATCGCACTCCTCCAAAAGAATACAATTATCTAAAAAACCAAAACCTAAAACCTAGTGCACATGCCTATAGTTAGAATTCAAATATCTCTAACGTGCATTTAACTAATTGCTATGATGGAGCGTATAGTTTCCAGCGCTGCAAGCGTGAATTGCAGAACCGCTTGATTTTTTCAAAAGTCATTAATAATTGAATGACGGCAGCGGTGCAGCGAAGCCACGAGATTAGCATTTCAAAAGCCACATTGCAGCCTTCCCGAGACAAAGCCACAGAGCGGAGTTAAACGGAAATAAAACCGGATGAGCGCAAATCTACGGACTAGACACGGGTTCTGTACGTTATTTAAGAATTCTGTATAGTGTTTTCTAGGGCTTATGTGATTGTTACTTACTTATATTAAAAACAATTAAACTAAATAACTAATAATAATAACTATTAATTAAGTATTTGTAATTTAAACAATTTTTAACGCATTTATATGGAACGTATAGTTTACGTAATTTTATGACCTGGCGTTCCGACCACTGCAGCGTCCGTGTTCACATGTGAGACTAGATGACAGTTGTCTTATTTTTGTTATGAAAATATTAACTACTACTACCTATCTACTACAAGGTTGCCTGGAAGAGATCGCTTTTAGCGATAAGACCACCTGTTGTTTTCGCTAGCGTGTAAGCTCTCTCTTGTTAATTAGTGTTTTAGTATAGTGGTGTAAACAATAAAGATTTTATCTATCTATCTATTATTTTTATGCAAAATGTTCCTGCACACAGAAGTTGCTCAAAGTGTCAATAGGTATTGCAGATCTGTGTTAAAAAAAAATAATTCGTTTTTTTTTTGATTTGTTTGATTTGACCGAGTCCCTCGCAGGTGGCGCTTGCCAACCATCTTTCTTAATTTCAATAGCCTCGTGTAACATTCTCGGTACATCACGCTTCTCTCTAGCCATGATTTGAGGATTATCAAAACGGATGTAGGGAAAGATAAAGATAAAGATATATTTATTTGTCAAAACACACAGGGTGTACAAATATGAGAGTCAAGTAGCTTACACTTACATGCTTAAGTCAGGGGTTTGGCTTATCTAGTGAGCTCACACACTGCACTGTTAGAGCGTCTGATTTTCATATTCGCAATACAAAGTGACCAACCCGCACTTGACATGAGAAGATGGCCCGTTCCCAGCAGTGGGACAGTTTGTACAAACAGGGCTGATAAAAAAAAAAGATAAAAAAAGTGAACCATCGGGACTCGGGTCAAGGAACATCCCTTTACCCGAGTCCCGATGCTTCACTTTGTCTGTCCAATATATGATAATCCGCACTCACAGTCAAGTCAGTCAGTCAGTCAATAATATACAGGATCAAGCAAGGGGATATAATGTTTTTTTTTAGTAGGGCGACATTTAAATCAGAGTACCTGGGCGACCGAGCTCCACTCGGATTTTTATGACTGGAAATACGAGCAAACCCGGGTTCACTAAAATGAAACCTAGCAAGATCGATTTATCGTCCCCTAATCTACCTAAAAACCAAATTTCATTAAAATCATTGGAGCCGTTTCCGAGATTCAGATTATATATATATATATATATATATATATATATACAAGAATTACTCGTTTAAAGGTAGTAGATGAGATAATAACAATCTATGAAATCAGATTTTATCTATGGTAAGAAAACTATTTTCTCTTGTTAAGTGAAAAAATGCGTAAAGTACGAACTAAAAATTAAATACGCAACAAAGTTGTACATGTAGAAAAATATTTATATCTGCTTTATTTTATTTACTTATTTATTTTATTTTATTTATTTTTTGGAAACTTACAGCTAGATACAGAAGTATGAGTAGATCAATAGATTAATAAGGCCAATTACAAGTTTTCACTAATAGTTACAAATTATAACAAACTAAAATGTGTACGTAGAAAGAATAAGTAACTAAATAAGTAAAAATTTTTATTTTTATTTTATTGAAGATAGATCTACGATTGACCACCAACTCGCCTGATATTAAGCAACGGTGTGGCCGAGGATGGAGCTCGTCGATCTAGAAGATATCTACTACACATCTATATATATACGATTATAACGTATTAAAAAACGCATTACACATCATCCGCTTGAACTGCGCAACGGACGTGTAGAAGAGGTCGACGTCGTGTAGTCCATCCAGCCAGTGCATTGAAGCTGCGGCTCGCTCTCAGCAAGTATGTGTTCTGCCTGTATTTAGTGTTAACGCGGTAATTAATGATAACGTTAATTTTATGTTATGTTACGGTGTTAATGTGTTATGTATCTTGTTTGGCGATTGAATAACTGGAACGTATGGTTATTCCGAAGATGAACTATAACAATAACCATATAGCCATTTCATCTATAGTCAACATAGTCTGTTGATGTCACGGAACCCCAACATCAAAAGCGGCGCGGAAAAACGCGAGTGACGTCACAAACAGAGCGCAGCCTTTGAGTGGAAGTTAGCGGCGTGATTACGAGCCGCTAACGGCAGCGGTGCGCTAATTCAATGCACTTAAGACAATTGACGAGGCATTTTGTTGTTTATTTAGTTACGCAAACGTAGTACTGTAGATATAGTATTGCTATAACAAAACAATATACTAACTACTAAGCAATATAATATATAAATTACCTATACATACTAAATATATTAGTTGACATAATAAAAACACTAAACATAATTTAAGTCATCAACAACGTCATTTAATTAATAATACTTTTTTTCTTTTTTTTTTTAAACATCGTGTAAGCTCAGTTAAGCTCAGTCAAAAAGCCCGCCCCGAACTGTACCAGGTGCAAAAGTTCCCATGACGCTAGCTGCGTTACCGCGTTGAATAGCGAACTAAGAATACTACTAAGCTAGTTTAGAAAACTAAAAATCCGCCAACATAAATATAAGTAGAATGCACATAGTTTGTTGGTTTTCCTTCTAAACTCAGATACGACTATTTTTACTAAAAGTAAAAGCACAGAAGACATTAATATTATTACTTATAAACAACGAATCGATCGACAATACATCATTAATTAACAAACATAGCAAAATTAGCGGGTTAGGAATTTGAAGTGGCAATAAGCAGGACACGTAGAACTAATGACCGATGGAGCCGAAAAGTTCTCGAATGGAGACCACGCACCGGCAAACGCAGCGTAGGAAGACCAGCCACGAAATGAACAGATAGCCTCATACAAATAGCGGGAAGACTCTGAATGCAAACCGCTACCAATCAGTTTTATTGGATAATCCATGGGGAAGGCATATGTCCAGCAGTGGACTCCGTATGGCTAAGATGATGATGATGAATATAACAAAGACTATTCAAATTCCTGTTTTCCCGACCCGCGCTCTTTTCTTCTTTTGAGTGAAAACCCGGCAATGCGCACAAACAAATGAAAAGGTAATTTCTAAACAAACAAAGATATTCCTGCACAACCCTGTGCACGTCAATAATTTTAGTGAAAGCACACATAAGCCCCTTATTTTAATGTTTTGTGCAAAACTCCATACACCGGAAATACACAAATGACTATTAAGACAAATGAATATAGTCCCGGAGCTAATGGGAATATTTTATTAGGTTAGATTTATGAGTGAAACAAAAATCAACATTTGTATCTCAACGAATAGGTAAATAATAATAATTTCTTATAATTAAACATTTTAATTTTCAAGTAAAAACGTAGTAGAAAAGTTAGTTAAAATGTTTATATTATAAAGTGTTTATAACAAATTACACCCAATAAACATACAAATAAAAAAATCACAAACTAAAAAAAACTATTTGGAAAATTCTATTATATTCTTATTTACTTGACTGGCCTTGCAACTCAGATTATTTATTGGTCTGCCTTCTAAGACACCCAAGGTCTTTGTGAGATGAGTGTATGGATGTTTGTTGTGTCTGGTTGTTTTTATGTACCATACGTATGTATTTACAAAAAAAGTATATAGGTAAGTATTCTATCAATTACCCAATTCCCATAAATATAAACTGCTTAATTTGGGGCTAGATGGCGTTGTGTGTCAATGTCCACCACTACCAATTTATTCGTGATATACTGGGGTCAAGGATGGCCAACTCATCAATGAACTAGACAAAGTGGCAGAAAGATGGCGTGAATACTGTGAAGATCTGTACAGGAACCCTACTCCGTCTTTTGATCCGCCATTAGCAACTGATGAGTGGGAATGGGAACCGCCTTTACTTCGGTCTGAAATCGAAGCTGCCATTTCTTCCCTGAAAAACAGGAAAGCTCCAGGGCCAGACGAAATAACAGCTGAAATTTTGAAAGCTCTTGGAGATGCTGGAATTGAGAGACTGCACAATATCTGCAATGCTGTATGGCGGACTGGGAAATGGCCTGATGACTGGACAAAATCCATCATACTGCCACTACACAAGAAAGGATCCACCAAGAAATGCGACAACTACCGTACTCTTGCCCTTATATCTCACACCAGTAAAATTCTGCTTCACATAATCAACAACAGAATTAGATATTATCTTGATTGGCAGATCCCTCAGGAGCAAGCGGGTTTTGTGAAAGGTAAGGGTACGCGTGAGCAGATTCTGAATGTTAGGCAACTTATTGAGAAGGCTTGTGAATTCAACGTGCCTTTCATGATGTGCTTCATTGATTACAGCAAGGCTTTCGATTGTGTTAACTGGAGGTGTTTATGGACTGTTCTCCAAGAGATGGGAGTCCCCATGCACCTAATCGGATTGCTCCAAAGTCTTTATTCGAATAGCCACGGGACAGTAAGAATCGACAGAGCAACTTCAAAACCCTTCGCGTTTGGCAAGGGAGTTCGTCAAGGATGCATCGTGTCCCCTATCTTATTTAACATCTACGGAGAGCACATCATACGCCAGACATGTGAAGATTGGAATGGCGGCATTACAATCAACGGTACAAAAATTCAAAATCTACGTTATGCCGATGATACCATTCTCTTCGCAGCTGATGAGGCTGAAATGTGCAATCTCCTCAATAGAATGGAGCAACGCAGCATGGAAATGGGACTGACCATTAACCGGACGAAGACTAAAGTTATGGTTGTGGATCGTGCTTCAAAATTAGAACTCAGTGGGACACTGAATTTGGAAATTGTTGACGACTTTATTTACCTGGGTTCTAACATTAGCAACAACGGTTCCTGTGAAGTCGAAGTCCGTCGACGGATTGGAATGGCCAAAAACGCCATGTCTCAGCTCAGTAAGATATGGAAGGACCGTAGTATAAGTACTAAGACAAAAATGACTCTCGTCAACACTTTAGTCTTCTCCATTTTCCTATACGGGGCTGAGACGTGGACAATTAAATCCAGAGATCGCCAACGCATAGATGCCTTTGAAATGTGGTGCTGGCGGAAAATGTTACGTATCCCATGGACAGCGCGCAGAACCAATCAATCGATCCTCCAAGAACTCAAACTTGACAAGAAGCCAAGGCTTTCCAATACATGCCTTCGGAGGATTTTTGAGTTCTTTGGACACATAGCCCGGAAACCCGGTGATAACTTACAAAAGCTCATAGTCACTGGCAAAGTGGAAGGTAAAAGATCGAGAGGAAGGAGCCCAATGCGCTGGTCAGACCAAATCCGCACCACTCTCAACATTAACGTCGCCGAGGCGGTACATGCTGCTGAAAATCGGAACAGATGGCGGAACATCATACGGGGAAAGTTAAATCTTTGATGGGTCACGACCCCCAGTATTGGGGTTTCGACGCAAGGAGGAGGATACTGGGGTCAGATTACATAACATTTTTTAAATAAATATTGGAGGACATTTCACACACTATACTTTTTTTGAATACTTACATATCATACATAAACACCCAAGCACAGAACAAACATATATGCCTAGCAGAAATATTTGCCCTGGGTCGAAATCTAACCCACGACCTACAGCTCAGAAGGCAAAGGCCTGTCATTACATGTAAAATTAATTGTTAAGAACGAATACACACTAATCGTATTAAATAATGTGGGCTTCCAAGTATCTAAATATTATTTATGTAACGTACCCTAACCATAATCTACCGCTGCCTCTCCGCTCAGTTTCTATATGGTTGTTGCCATAACAAAGAAAGTACCCGTGGAAGCGAGTTCGCATACGAATGACTTAGAACAAAGTTTCGTGTAAGTATTTTTTCTTTGTTCGTTATTCCGCGATGGTAACCCCGTATCGAATAAAACACGGGAAATGCACACATGGATGGAGAGGTATATGGCTCGTGTGATTTTTAATTTTGTTTATCTTACGTAGATTATTTTATTTAGATTTATACGTAATGTAGGAAAAATCAATACTTACATGTAACGATTAGGTGTCTTTCTATATCGAATCGACACTTTTTGTTAGTAATCATTATAGTTTAGAAAATGAAACAACCGATTCCAAAATGCGCAATTTTGTTTTGAGAGTCCGTAGTTCTACCATCGTCGGTCTCGCTCGTGCATACCCACATTTTTGAAGATTTAAAATATCTGAATGAACTCATAAAAATCGTCGTTTGTGAAACTAGAAAACAACATCATCTTCTTTAGCATATTAAGTATATTGTTTAACACTATTGTTTTTTTTATATTGTACCTAATTTTCTTTCATTAATGAACGATATATATATGGGTATTGTTCGGAACCTTATTGGTTCCGAATTATCAGGGCGCAGTTAATTCGCTCCGGTCCCCCAACTCACCTGCAACAAAAGAAATAATTGATTACGATCCTGATATCTACTAACTTTGTTTATTGTAAGTAAAAGGTGTTCCGAAATCTTTTCAAGATTTCGCTTATTTGAAACATTCAGAAGAGGCTGGCAACACTGGCTTGGAAAAAGCTGGCAAAATAGTTTTGATAGGAGCGTTAATAATGTTATCTTTTGTTATGAAACACGACTTGTTTTGTTTTCTCTGTTTTATTTTTCTAAACTTGTATTTTTTCCAATGGCTTTGTTTTGTCGAATTTTAATGGTGTAAAAATGGTGTTGTTTTGTTCATTAAACGTTTGATCACGTGCTTTGTGCAAGTAAAATGTCGGCAAGAGCACTAATCGGTGAAACGTGCCTTTTCAAGTTGTCGATAGCTACGAGTACAAAGAAACTTCCAGTATAGCCATCAAAGCGTGACGAGGAATTCACCTTGACATTTATTTTTGTAGGTAAATAAATTTAATTTCTATAATATATTCAAAACTAACTACACCAGAGAACTTAAATAGCATTAATGGTTTCTAAGCTTTTATTGTTTTTAATTATCGAAATTACACTATGTGTAACAGATTTCTTGCGTATATTTTACATAATTTTAATATATGACATTCTGAACACATTGCAGTGTTCCTGGTCTCAGATAAGATAAGAAAAGTTGAGTGATATTGTTTTCTTTATTAAAGAAAATATACCCCCTTATAACCTCGTATACCCTTCTCATAATAAGAAGATGGCCCGCGCCCTGCAGTTGGACAATTTGAAAGGTAGAACTATAATTTAAATATATAATATAATAAAAAAAACAGATGCAACTGAGCCAAAAGTAACCCATCTCAAGTAATACCACTCTGAAAATCTTCCGATCCTTCAAAATTTGCATCCCACCGTGTTTGCTTAACTCGTATCTCGCCGCACCCTGTGCTGAGCCTTTAACGGAACAATATTCGAGCACCCTGTACAGCGTTAATTAAGAAACAATTAACTGTCAGTGGTAAATAATGTCTCGCCTTTGAAACTTTTGCTGGCAGCTGGGAACCAGAGAACTTGGCTTGGACCTGTATAGTGTATACCTTTAAGAGGAAGTAACTGCTTTGAACGCCCATTCACGCACATAATCTATATAAATTGTGAAACTACGTATCAAGTATATCTTTTAAAAGCATAAAAACTATTTTCGTAATGTATATGCCCATGTTACGCCTTCGCAAAAGAAGCTTTGTAAGTGCAAATAATATTTAAATAATCCAGAATAATTCTTCAGCCTTACTAGATGACGCTTTTTCAAAACTTTATCTTTTTCAATTCAATTCTTTATTTTCTCCATAGATATCATTATCAATGTTCTTGGATGCGTCAGTTAATACATTGCATGTTCTATTTCCAATAATAATAATAATTTTCGTAAAAGTTTCATATTTACAGGCGCCATATGAGAGTATCGCTAGGAACTAAAAAAAAATCTATTTACGCGGGAACTTTCATGTAGACAATCGACTCTAGTATAACATTCTTGTGCTGAATTAGAATCCTTGCTGTGAGTAAAAAACCTTGTAAGTAAGAATCCTTGACGCGAATAAGAATCCTTGCTGTGAGTAGGAATTCTTGCTGAGCATAATCTTTGCTATAAATAAGAATCCTTGCTTTGAATAAGAATCATTAATTTGATTGGTTTCATTTGATTCTTTATTGGCCATTTTATAACATGTCTGTCATATTAGGCAAGTCATTTTACAATGGTTGTTATACAATTTTTACACTTTTTTGTTACATAAGTAAGATTATTCTGTGTAGTACATTTAATAAGAGTTCACCAATTTACTCATTACTCATTACTGTGTTTCATTACTGTGAGTAGGAATTCTCGCTGTGAGCAAGAATCTTTGCTGTAAATAAGAATCCTTGCTGTGAGCAAGAATCTTTGCTGTAAATAAGAATCCTTGCTGTGAGCAAGAATCTTTGCTGTAAATAAGAATCCTTGCTGTGAATAAGAATCATTGCTGTGTACTTAAGAATATCTTTGTTGTGAGTAGAAATCCTCGCTGTGAGTAAGAATTTTTACTGTGAATATGAATCGTTGCTGTGAGTTTCTTGCTCTGAGTAAGAATCCTTGCTGCTACTAAGAAAACGTGTAACCCGTCCATACGCTCTTTGGAATTCGCCATCTTGAGATCCTTTCTATAGTAACTTTACATCAATCTGTGTTCTTGTTAAATTGACTTTGTGTTTGAGTTTTCTGGCCGAGTAATTAATGAGCCGAGAATTTAAGGTGTTGGGTAATTACTTTGAATTTTGTAAATAGATTTTAAGAAACTGTATAATAATAGGGGAATATGTCTGTAAAACACATTATCTAATAGATTTTTTTATTTTTTTTTATTTAAAGTTTTTTTTTATTTACAAGACAAAATTTGCGAATTAAATTAAATTTATATTAATTATTAAATTATTCTTAAATGTATATTAATTACTTAAGAAGGTATATGTGGGTAATTAAAATGTTAATATTACTCGTTAAATTAACATCCACGGCCGGTAGGATTCAAACTGGCAACGTGTGGTTTTGAATTTAGTTTTATTTACTGATATTTAATCAATCAAAATAGATAGATTGTATTGAATCCAGCAAAACCCAAGGATTCTAAATTTCAATACCTATATTTTAAAGTAAAATAGCGTAACGTTGAAAGTGCTACGAGTAGATTTAATTAATTTACAATCCATAAAACTATGGAAATTAACGTGGTTTTCACTCATTTTTAAATAAAAACTACGGGTCACTCACGTCTGTTTTGAGCCGAAATATCCGACTATAGTTTCAACCGCATTCGGCGGTATTTTTCAGCGGAGCAGCACACACGCCACTCTCGGTCGGTGACGCACCTTGCATTGCGACGTGCCGCTCGTGCCGCACGTGATGTCATCGGTTGCAAAGTAGTTAGATATTTCGGCTCAAAACAGACGTGAGTGACCCGTAGTTTTTATTTAAAAATCGATAAAACTATATAGTTATTGCTTTCTCCGCCAGAAAGAACCAGTGCCTATTATTATTTTTAATTATATTACACTTTTTTTACTTTAAATAAATGAAAATAAAATAGTTACATTGTAGTTCACAACATCCTGGAATAGAACTATTTATTTTTACCCAAAAAGATTTTTCCTTTTTACTTCTACTTTTCTTTCCACACAAGTAATGCAATAATATCTAATTGTTTACTTCAATGAGGTTTACTTTTAATTTATAATTTTTATGAATTTAGGGTTTACTAATTTATTATTTATATAATTTTATATCTAAATTGAACGAACAAATTGGTCTTAATGAAAATTAAAACCAAACGAGGTTGTCAGGAAGAGATCGCTTTTAGCGATAAGATCGCCCTTTAAGCCATACTCTTATGTGTATATTGTTTGTTATTATGGAAATTAACGTGGTTTTCACACATTTTTAAATAAATACTACGGGTCACTCACGTCACTCTCGGTCGGTGACGCGCCTTGGCGTCACCGACCGAGAGTGACGTGTGTGCTGCTCCTTTGAAAAAGACCGCCGAATGCGGTTGAAACTATAGTCGGATATTGCGGCTCAAAACAGACGTGAGTGACCCGTAGTTTTTATTTAAAAATTGTTTGTTATTTTATTACTTTCTGTATTTCAATAAAGTTTTATTGATTGTTAGATTAACTGATTGAACAAGTTAGCATTAAATTTAAAATACACAAAAATGTTATTCCTCCAATTTCAATTGTAGGTACTAGTCTAGTATTCGTTGAAATTGAATTCTGAAATTGTGAACGCGATCGGTTCAAAGTTTCCCCTTTTCTAAAGAAAATGTCCGGTAATTTTTGCAAATGATACCATTTCCGAAACAAAGGGTATTTAAGTTGTTAACAGTTTTGTTGTGAAATTTTCGTATCTTGCTGAACGGGAATTCGAGAGCGGATATATATTCTACTGAAAATTGCCGTTAGAATTGTTTCTACGGGTATAGTAGAAGGCATGAAAAGTGTCATTAATTATGGACAAATAAAATTGCTTACTGCTTAAAAAATAGTTGAAAACCCCGACTTCAAAATATGCAATTCGTTTAATTGGACGATATTTTTTCAGTTATTTAGTAAAACCAAAGTATACTGAACTGACTGTAATAAAATTTTATATGGCACCACCTATGAAGTATACCCTATCAATCAAAAACAATTCACAATTGGTGGAGTAATCGGTGAACAAACATACAAAAAAACACAAGGTCGAATTTAGAATCTCCTTCTTTTTGGAAGTCGGTTAAAAATGTAGCCAATAACATTCCTTACATTTTAATGTAAGTAGTGAATGTTACAAGTGTTCAAAGATTAATCTAACATTATTTGATACAACATACACTAAACTCGCAGAACAGAATGGTTACATTCATCTCTTATAGTTGCAAAATTAGCTCATACTTTTTTTACCTCATATGGTTTTTATCTTACTTTTTCTGTGAGACACAAAAATTGAAGCGACGAGAAATTGAGCGATACGATCACAATTCTAGGTGCGCTAATTTGAACTTTTGTGTCACACTCATAATTGTAGTAAATTAAAGCAAGATAAAAACAGACGCAGCCAGCCATAAGTTGGACAGAAAACCTCATACTAGTAGCAGGTATACGTTAAGCGCAGGCCGCTTCCAACCGACCTTTTTTCGAATCGATGAGGGAGGCCTGTGTCTAGAAGTCGATATCTTGTGGCTGATGAGATGATGATGATGATGACGTTGATTATGATTATGACACGAAATGCTTTATCGGTATGGAAATACCATGCATAACTAACATCGTTTTCGCAAACCAAGTCGATTTATGTAAACGAGCGGAGAATTTATTTAAGCGTGATTTTTTATTTGTGGCAGGCCATACTTTATGCTCATGTAACCGCAATTTCTGCTCGAAATGGAATGCAGATCTTTGTAACCTCTCCGCCCAAACGTGCGAACTTTAATTCTATTGAAACAGGGCGGGCGTGAGCGGCCGTGTCTGAATGTTCCTACGCCACAGCCTCGTATATCAACGAGAATAAAAAGGAATAAAAAAAGGCGCTTCACCGGCAAAAAATTGTACCTAAAGTATATATTTTTGCGTATAATTGTTGGCCTGTTCTTTTGTGGTTACAATATCGTGAGCCAGGGAGCTTTATATTTTTTATTTGGAGAGCTTCCGTGTGCGCCTTAATAATTTAGTAGGGCCTTAAGCTTTTAAACGTGAAGGTAGCCCGAGAATATGAGGTGGTATGGGATTTTGCCATTACTTTTCCTATAATTGGTGATATACATAATAGGTAATATTCTCAGGTATTGAGGACTACATTGAATTACCCATAGTACACCTGGGTGGACCACGGATACAAAAAGGTGCCCATAGAACACCTAGATATATAAATTATATTAATAAATAATCATTAATTTAGCTTTTATCCAAACTTATTTCAAGCCATGTGAGAAGATAAACCAATTATTAAGACCCGTCAAGTCGAATATTAACAAAGTTTCCGGCAGCCTAGTCGGGAGACTGTCTGACTTGCAATCCGCAGGTCCTGGGTTCGAATCCCGCGGCACGCATCTCTGTCTTTTCGAAGTTATGTGCGTATCGTTGATTGCCGCCAATTTCAAACGGTGAAGGAAAACATCGTGAGGAAACCTACATGTCTGAGAGTTCTCAATGATCTTGAAAATGTGTGAAGTCTGCCAACCCGCACTTGTCCAGCGTGGCAGACTATTGCCTAACCCTTCTCACAATGAGAAGATGACCCGTTCCCAGCAGTGGGACAATTTGTACAAACAGGTCTGAAAAAAAAATACATTTTCCATAGGATTCGACGTTGCCAACGTGAGTTACTAACCAAGTAAACTTCTATTATTATAATAATAACTTGGATAAAGTATCTTCCATTTATTTATTTATTTATTATTGCAGTTTGTACAGAGCAAATTTAAATAAGCTAGGTATATACCCTGTTATAGGGTGTTGCAAACATACATTTACAAGTAAATAAAATATAAAGGTTGAAACAAGAATTAAAAACTACAGAAACTAGGGGAAACTATCAACGGGATGTAGCGTCAGTCCTCGAAAACGTCCGAGCTCGATGAGATCTAATTAGACATATACTATTAAAAAAAGACGTGTGGCACTCGGAGACTGCCGCGGTAAAGCTATTGCATAATAGCTTTACGCGCGGTATGTTAGGTTATTTTCGTTACGGAATGTCTGGATTCGGTCTCCACGCTCAAGGCCCGCGATAGAAGCTATGCAATAGCTTAATAATTTCTATTTTCGAAATAATTCAAAGCGGCAAAATAGACATCTCTAGATTTCTCACTCTAAATAAGGTTCTAGCGCGGCGACATAGAGTCTTTAAATCAAAATCTTTAACTTCGTCATTGTTGATATATGAGTATCGGTCAACCCAAGACTCTATATTTTTCGTAAATTTTGCTTTAGACTTTACGTCCACGTGATGGGAAGTCATTGAACAATAATAATAAATATTGGTGGACATTTCACATAACACCATCTAGCCCAAGCTAAGCAAAGTATAAGAACTAGATAGCTGATAGAATACATATTTACTTTATTTTTAACACAGAAAAAACATCCATATTCATCACACAAATAATCACCAAAATTCCACCATCCCCATTTCACTACAAGACTAGTAGAAAGTCTGCGAATTACCACCCATTTCTCGTTGAAATGCCGAAAATCCGTACACAGCGATATCGATCCACATTCTTGTTGCGTAGTGCACAAGAATGGAATTCTTTGCCGCCATCTCTGTTTCCTGAGACCTACAATCTTGGAATTTTCAAGGCTAGAGTGAATAGATATCTTCTAGATCGACGAGCTCCATCCTCGGCCACACCGTCGCTTAACATCAGGCGAGTTGGTGGTCAATCGTAGATCTATCTTCTATAAAAAAAAAAGTTTTGCCCTGGGTTGGGATCGATGCCACGATCTACAGCTTAGCAGACAGATATACTACCAACGGAGCTGCGAGGCTAGTCAAAGGTTATCGAATCATATTATTATTACTCAGAAACGTCTGGTCTTTCATCTCTTAAAAGATCTGTTAGCTAGAATTTTCTCTGTAAAGATATTCTGTTACTACCCGTTATCTGGATTGTGGCAAGCGTAAATTCTTTATTCTGCCGACTGATTTATACTCCTGTTATCAAAACGCCAAAGTTTTGCTAAAAAACGCTCTTGCTGAAAGTAATTTTTCAGAAACAAGATTAAAGGGCTCTAAAGGACTCACAACTTTGGAACTTGATGGGTCTGTCATTACCTATAAATGAAGTTGCGAAAAGGCTTATTTATAAGAGAGCGGGTAAATTTTTTATTAGGGCTCGTGTGAATGCGGTTTATTTTTATCTGGGGAGGTATTCGTTTCAATTCCCCTGATTATATCGGAAACTCGGTTATATTTTAACATTTCCGTAGTTCGTTCAGTTTGACGGACAGAAATGCGACTGGGTTTGAGCATAAAAATACTTTTACGAAGATGATACCTCAAAAAAACATCTTGAAAATATCGTTTTTTTTTCATTTTTTTTTAATTTTTCTTTACTTTCACTTTTTCTTTCATGGCCACTAGAAAGCCCTTTATTTAAATAATTTTCACTTTATAGAGCATTTTGTTTATTTATTCAATAATAGGGTTACGTTTGCCGCACAAATCTAAGAGACTTTATATAGAAAACGGTCATTGCACGTGCTTGAAGCGGACTTTGGAGGATATTCCTACACAATAACATCTAGCCACAAATAAAGCTTATAATATGGGAACCAGATGGCTAATACTTAGATAACATAATTAATTATATATATTTTTTCTAAATATACGCATATGATACATGTAAACACCCAGACACAGAACAAATATCTACCTATATGCTCAGCAGAAAACATTTGCCCTGGGTGGGGATTGAAACCACGATCTACAGCTCAGAAGACAGACGTACTTTTCCACTGAGCCATTACATATGTTTGTCAAACGAACTACAACGAACACTCGTACCTAATTCTGTTACTATTTGATTGAAACGAACGAATGAAAAAACGGTTGATTAACAAAAAAAAAGTGTTTTGTTCAATTATATATACACTGTATTATTAGAAATGATTTTTCATGCCTCATCCCTATGGGCCTGAATATAGTGCTACTGGTGTATTAATATATAAGATCTGTACAAACCTATATTCAAGCAAATAAATGATTTTGATTTGATTTGATTTGAAATGTTTTTGTTAATAGAGATTATTTCTGATATATTTTTTACAACTAAAATACTTAGTTTTATCACTTGGCCCCAAGATACAGGCTCTGCCTAGTTTGGGGACCATTAGAAAATATTTTGTGAGACTACATGGTATATATTTTATTGTTAATATTAGTAATGATTTGTATTATCTTATATGTCAGTAAATTAAAAAAAAAAATTATTATCATCATTACTTTGGACATTGAAAAATAATAATAAAATCTGTGATTGACAATATTCGACTGACCTACAAAATATATAGAAGTTAATTTTCCTATACTTTGTGTCCATAAATTGTAATCTCAATTATTATTCTATAAATCCATTATTTTATCTAATTGATTATAAAAAAAAATCATATATACTATTATAAATTATACTTAAACTAATAGATAAATAATTGTAAAGCTGAGTGATTGGAGATTATTTAAAATATCCATAGGCAACAAACCTTATGGATAGTTCAAACAATCTCCAGTTTCAGGCGAAGTGCCCAAAATACTGGCCGCATTTCCTCGCTGAATAGCAATGCTTACTTTTTGTCCAAAGTAAAAGCCAGCATTTTGGGCACGCAAAGAATTCTTCAACCTCCCCGACAAATCTTTAAAAAAATCCATAGCACCCGGCCACCACGGTCCAAGGGTTTCTACTCCAAAAGGCACAAATATGTAACCTTTTTCCAGGTTACTATAAATCATAACGACTATAACTGTTTTCTAACGAGCTTTACTAAATAAAACAAATAAAATAAACTTAATAGATTTCGAGAATAAATCAATTTAATCTTGGACAGAAAATAAGAACAGTTTTTTTTTTTATAAATTGTGATTACACAACGCATTTATTAATATAAATAAACATCACTTCTAAATTCACATTCTATTCATGGAATGCGTTCCATCATAATTGTATTTATGAGTTGTTTCTCCATACCAAATTGATATCATTAATATGCAGACGATCCGTCTCAATTTGATTGAAGCAAGAAAATTAGGTTAAGGCCTATTTTACGCCCCTATAAACACGGGTAACAACTGTTCACAGACTTACGTTCTCTAGCTTGTTTCATCGCCATGGACAGGAATCTGCTTAAGTGATTTGTTTATTTTTTCTCTCTTTCCAAGTAGGACAATTATATTTCATCGGAGAGCAAGGAAATGTTGCGGATTGCATTTGTTGCTTAGAGATTTTTGTTTTATAGCGTCTGAATTTTCATTTCCGTGTATTGGTTTCCATAAATTAAAGTTTAAAATTTTGTGGTCGTACAAAACATTTTCAATATTATCATACATACTCGTAGGTATATTACTCGATATTCACAAATACTGAATCAATATTCTGCTAAGGAAAAAGCTGATTTTTTCTTTAACAAGCGCATGAACAAACATGAAAACTGTTTTCTATATACTCTTTAGCTTCTTCCGATTTCAAGGATTGGTTTTATCTGATTAGGAATCATAAAATATGGCAATAATGTTTCTATAGATTGCTTTTTCAAATTACGTTTTTTTTTTTTTTTTTTATTAGCTCTGTTTTGTACAAACTGTCCCACTGCTGGGAACGGGCCATCTTCTTATTGTGAGAAGGGCTAGGCCATACCACGCTTGCCAAGTGCGGGTTGGCAGACTTCACACATCTTCAAGATCATTGAGAACTCTCAGACATGTAGGTTTCCGCACGATGTTTTCCTTCACCGTTTGAAGTTGGCGGCAATCAACAATACGTACATAACTTCGAAAAGACAGAGGTGCGTGCCGTGGGATTCGAACCCAGGACCTGCGGATCGCAAGTTAGACGGTCTCACCACTAGGCTGCCGGAAAATTTCGTTATTACTCCGAAGTTAAAAAAATAAATGGAAAAAAATGTGACAAAAATTTTCACTTATTCAAGTTTTTTCGTGTAATTACCATAAATATTTATTACTTATAGTTTTTTTAAGAACCTGGCGACCTATCAAATTCAGAATAGATAATTTTATAAATAATAAAATGAAATATACTAAAAATATAGTTCAATTCGTGCCTAAGAACATAAAAGACATAAAATAAGTTTTTGCACGGGCAACTCTGAATTGCACGCATTATTGTTTTTCGCTCTGCTGATTTTGCTAATTTTAAACAGTTATAAGTGCATTAATCAGGACAAATTTGTTATCAATCGGTGAAATTATTTCAATTGAGTGTTATTGTGAAATTGTATTCCGCTTTTCACGGTTTTTTGTTGGTACAATACAATCATTTGTGTCGCCGGCGTCGTCGGCCGACATTTTGAATGTCAAATCGCACTGCTAACGCCGAGATTATTGTACAATCGATGTAGTTTGTTATTGTTCGTAACAATTGGAGAATTCATCGATATGCAAGACACCATGGAAACACCATCTATAAGGAGTTGCTGTGATCATCACTCTGAAGATAAAAAATTGATCAATTGTATGCAGTGTTTAAAATCTTATCACTACAGTTGTATGTTCCCTAACGACGAACAAGAAAACGTTCAGGGTGAAAACTGGAAATGCCCTTGTTGTGAGAACATTTTGCTAATGAAAGGTAAAAATGACAAAACACCCATACCACGTAGGTCTACAAAACGACAAGCGACCTCTTCACCCGAGGAGGGCCTTGACGAGTCGTTGACACTGCATAACCTGCGCACTATTGTCGGAGAAATGCTTCAAAACCATGCGAACAAGATAATGGCGCAGATAAATGAGACCTTATCTTCTACTTTAAACCTGGAGTTGAACATTATGAAGGACGAGATGATACATTTGCAGGATAAAAGTAAAAGTACTGAGACAGCACTCAATAACTTGAATTCTAAGATAGCTCAACTCGAGCAAGACATACATAAAAAAAATTGTGCTAATGTGGGTGATAGACAAATAATTAGTGACATAAAACAACAGTTCTCTGTCACTGAGGAGTCCTTAAACTATTCTAACAACCGTCAAGACGAGTTTGATAACCGACTGATAAGGCTTGAGCAACACTTCAAGAAGGCAGATCAACATGAACAGCAGATTACTGGGCTCAAAAATAAATACAACAATTTGAACAATGAACTTAAAAAGAGACAACAGTGGGACAGGATGTACAATCTCGAAATTGTCGGTGTCCCCGAGAAACATGATGAAAACTTGTTAAACATCGTCATTGCAATAGCAAAACATGCTGGTGTACCCATCACGGAATATGATGTGGAATTTGTTATACGTGTTCAAGCAAAGCAAACGAAGCCAGGAGTACCTCGAGCTATAATTGTCAAGTTGAAATCCCGATTGACAAAAGATAATATATTAGCAGGTATTCGCCGAGCTCGAGGCATCAACCTAAGTCACCTAGGCATGACCGGTGCTAACAAGATTTTTGTTAATGAACACCTGACTGTAGATAATAAAATCTTGTACAATAAGTGTCGCGAGTTAGTAGCCATAAAAACTTATAAATACTTGTGGATTAGGAATTGTACTATTTTTGTAAGAAGAGATGACAAGTCACCCAAAATCACCATTAATAAGGAGACAGATCTCTCCAGGATAAAGTGACTCGTTACATCTTCATTGTTTCTGTTGTATAATCTCTGTAGTGTGCTTTGTTCGGCTACACACTGCACGGGTCTTTCTAAAGACAGTGTAACAATTAATAC
Source organism: Lycia hirtaria (assembly GCA_947563715.1). Taxonomy (NCBI): domain Eukaryota; kingdom Metazoa; phylum Arthropoda; class Insecta; order Lepidoptera; family Geometridae; genus Lycia; species Lycia hirtaria. The sequence continues at coordinate 12,471,593 of OX387385.1, forward strand.
ATTGTATGCCTCATACTTTCATGGTATGCGTATTGCATGGTATACATGGTATTATTATTATTATTATTTTTGTACTCTTAACAGTCATCAATACTATAAATCTTTATTATCATTTTATTTATATGTTATTCTATGTATTATCACTCACTTAAAAAGGGTTATTCTATTTTATATTGTTATAGTTCTGATTACTAATTCGATATTGGACACAAACAAACATCACAACCATTACATTTCCAAAGAAAGTACATACTCCATAGCTATGTTTCAGTACATTTATGCAATCTTATATTGTAAAATTCATTTAAACCAACTGATCCGGTATTCTTTTGGCATATATCACTCAAAGATATATGAATGTTTATTTCTTTTAAATGTTCATGTATTCATATACAATTGTATTGTTGTAAGGTTTTTAAGGTTTTATTCTGCTGTAAACTAATGGAAATAACATCACTCAGATGCTTTCTGGAGTTCTGCTCATTCGTTCTGAATCTACTGGTGAATTGTGCATTATATTACATAGGAATATTATCTTCAGTGATCTCATATGACAATTAATAATAGTAATAACAGGTTAAACGTATTTTATCAAAATACTAGGGGATTGAGAACGAAGACAGCGGATTTCTACCGAGCACTTCTGGTAAATGATTTTCATATAGTTATAATAACGGAAACATGGCTTTGTGATGGTTTTTTGGATAGTGAATTATGTGACTCAAGGTATGACGTTTTCCGACGAGACAGGGATTTGGTACTTACGAACACCGTACAGGGAGGAGGGGTGATGGTTCTCGTGCGTACCGAGCTGGAGGCTTATGTGATGGATACCAACAGAACAACACATCTGGCTGACGTGCTCTGGGTGACCATACCTGCTAAATCATTTAACCCGGTTGTAGGTATCGACTTACACATTGCCGCCATTTACACGCCGCCTGATAAGGTACAACTACCTCGGGCTATTGCCTTTGTTGTACAAAATGTAACCAATATATGTAATTTATATTGCGACGATAATTTTCTGATAGTTGGTGATTTTAACTTACCATGCATTGACTGGAACCCGCATCTCGGGCCATTACATATAAAGAAGGAGTCTGTGGATGTTCAGGGAGCTGGAAAGTTGTTGGTAGATGAATTAAACTTATTAGGATTAGAACAATGTAATTTCACTAAGACTTTCTATAATAACACCATCGATCTTGTTTTCAGCAACTTTTCAGCTTCCTGCGCTCCTGCTGGTATTTCCTTGGTACCCAGAGAGGATTGTGCGCACACTTGCCTCTTGATAGATTTGGCGAATCTAAGCTTGGTCCCTTTACAAGAACAAGTCAAAGTTAAGCGTAACTTTCGTAGGTGCGACTATGAAAAGATAAATCGATACTTATATGAATTAAATTGGCATGATTTGTTGAATTCCTGTGAAAACGTTGACTCGGCTGTTGACTGCTTCACTACTGAATTGCATAAATGTTTTGACATATTTATACCAAAGCATAAAGTTAAACGTAATACTAGCGAATATCCTTTATGGTATAATAACACATTACAAAAAATACTTAAAGAAAAATGGAAAATGCATAAAAGATGGAAAAGGTATAAGAATCATTTAGATTACTTGGAATTTTCTTTACTTCGTGCCAGAGCGAAACGTTTAGAGAATAACCTATACAATAATTATATTACACACATACAGAAGACTATAAAAGTCTGCCCTAAAAAAATGTGGCAATATGTGAAGTCTAAACGAGGTAAATCTAGTTACCCTAAAACCTTGACGCTCGGCTCAGAAGTGTATACTGATGGGGCGAATATTTGCAACGGGTTCAACAAATTCTTTAAGAGCGTATTTGTCGAACCTATGACATCTTATGATGTATCTAAGTTGAATTTACCTACATGTAGTGACTCTGGAGTGATAAGCTGCATAAATGTATGCGAAAACGAAATATTGAAATTACTAAAAACAGTAGATGAAAGCAAATCAGCTGGTACTGACGGCATACCGCCAATATTCATACGCAATTGTGCTGTAAGTTTGGTAATTCCATTGAGATTGCTTTTCCAAAGATCCTTAAGTGAATGCACATTCCCAGCAAAATGGAAAGAGGCTAACGTAGTGCCAATATACAAGAAGTCAACTAAGTCTAAAATTGAAAATTATCGTCCAATATCTATTTTAAATACTTTTAGCAAAATTTTCGAAAAGATTGTTTATAAACAGGTGTACAGTACAATTGTAAACAGTATAAGTCAGGCACAACACGGATTTATGCGGCGTCGGTCCACGGTGTCCAATTTAGCAGAGTTTCTTCAGTATGTATTACCTAGTATGGAGCGTGGCGGTCAGGTTGATGTGATTTATACAGATTTTGAGAAGGCCTTTGATCGCGTCGATCACATCATCCTGATAGCAAAGCTCGAGAGACTGGGAATACATGGTGACCTCCTGCGATGGATGAAATCATATATAACCAAACGATCCCAAGCTGTAGTGGTCGGGGGATATCGATCTGATTTTGTTGATATACCCTCCGGAATTCCTCAAGGATCGCATTTTGGACCTCTTATGTACGGTGGATATATTTACGATATTTATACATGTTTCGATTCTGTCAACCACCTTATGTACGCTGATGATAAAAAAATATTCTGTAAAATTACTAACTTAGGAGATTGTATCGCTCTCCAGAATACATTACATAAACTTGAACACTATTATGCAGTCAATAATATAACAGTAAATGTACGTAAATGTCAGCAAATTTCCTTCACTCGTAGAATCACGCCTGTTATGTTCTCTTATAGTTTAAATAATATCCATATAGAAAAAGTCAATATTGTGCGAGATTTAGGGGTCCTTCTTGACAATAAACTTACGTTGACAGAACATATTGATACTATTGTGGAAAAGGCTTACAGAAATCTGGGGTTTGTCTTGCGTACATGTAAACCTTTCTCTGATCTTAACTGTATAAAGAATGTATACTTTGCATATGTTCGCAGTGTATTAGAGTATGCCTGTAGTATTTGGTCTCCGTATTACATTACTTATACGCAACAAATCGAGAAAATTCAAGGTAAATTTATTAAACATCTAAATTACAGAACTCGCTCGTATTCAGATTATAATTCCAGTTGCACTCGTTACAAACTCATGACTCTGGAAGACAGGCGTACTCTATTGGACATGATGTTACTGTATAATATAATTAATGGTCACCTGGATGCACCAGCCTTACTCTCAGCTATCCAATACAATGTACCTAGAAAAAGAACACGCCATACTAAACTTTTCTCGTCGGGTGTCCGATTTACACAATACGCAAAAAATGCGCCCATTCCTCGTTTGTGTACTACTTACGATAACCATTTTTCAAACTTAGATATATTTAACACCCCTAGACACAAATTTAGGCACCAAATTGTTCAGTTGTTAACTCAGAATGTTATGTAATAAATTAATTAAACTTATCCAGCTATAGTACCTATTATGCTATATTGCTATCATAATATAACTTAGGTATTTGTATCATATTTTAAGTGATTAGTGAGTGTGTATGTATGTAAGTGTAAATATAAAAATATGTTTATATAATATTACTTAAGCAAGCAAGCACAAGCGCAGCGTAGGAAGACCAGCCACGAGATGGGCAGATGACCTCATACAAGTGGCAGGAAGACGCTGGATGCAAGCCGCTTCCAATCGGTCTTTTTGGAAATCCATAGGGGAGGCCTATGTCCAGCAGTGGACTTCTTATGGCTGAGATGATGATGATGACTTACTTATATGTCTGTACTTATATTTTCATCGATGATAACTTTAGTTTAACTTCATATCCGCCCATTTCATTAGAAATTATTAAGATAGACCTATTAATGGCTAATTTTATTAATTAAGTATTTTTGTTCCAAAAATGTAAATAAGCTGTTGGTCTTAAATAAATAAATAAATAAATAAAATAAAATGTAGCTTACACGGCTGTTCAACAGTATCTCTTGTTTGATTATATTTTATTGTTCTTGCTGTATTAATAAAAGATTGCGATCCCATTAAAAAAAATCTACTAGCCTTTTTTACCCATTATTAGACATTTGTTGTACAATTCTCAACCATAAAAGGTTAATAACTCTCCAAAAACCCAATTAAAAGGGATGAGATAAGGACGAACGCCGCTGGAAATCTTATAACTTATTAATATTAATGAACCTCACCCAAGGCAAGGTGTCGCAAATGATTTACACCTTAATTGTTATTAATGGGTCTCTTTGAAGCTTCAGATTCGTTACCGATTGGAAAAATCTTTGACAGATATCGATTTTATGGCGCGAGGAATGATTAAATTCCAATGATTTTAAGAGGATTTTGTGCATTAGCATTCTATCTTTATTCATGAGCAAATAAAAATGAAGCTATAGAGACTTCATGACGACGACATCTCGATAAAACTAGCTAATACGTATAAGGTGTGCGCGAGAGCTTCACGACCACAGACATAGTACATGGATCATGCGACTTCATTTATATGAAAACCTTGCGTGCCACATTTTTGGTACCGACAGTGACGTCACACAAACAATTTTGTGATAGAATGTTCCATCCGCGCGAAATCTATTCAACCCAATGAATCCGCGTACGCTAGTAACTAGTTGACTAAATATCAAATCGGAAGTATATATCACCTGAAATTAAATAAATCTTGGTCGTCAACTGCGATTTTTTATCGTACTTGTTGACACGCTAGGTACATACGCTTGGGGTATCTATAGAAGTCTACGTTCACGACCTTATTCCCCCTTCCCCATTCCACTACAGGACAAGAAAAAAGCCGTAATGTTCCATTCATTTCTCATTGAAATGCCCAAAATCCGTACACAACGATTCCGATCCATATTTTTGATACGTACTGCAATCCATGCATGTACCATAATCTTGGAATTTTGAAGGCTTGAGTGAATAGATAGTTATCTTCTAGATCAACGAGCTCCATTCTTGGACACATCGCTTACTATTAGGCAAGTTTGTGGTTAAACGCAGATATCAGATAGTTTTTTATTATAGAATTTAAAAAAAAACAGTCGAAGTTTCTATGAAATATCTCGCAGATGATTATTTCAATTTTCTTTTACTGCGATAAACTCTGTCTATGACGCAAAATAAACAACCTATCCAATAAACAAAACCAAATTTGAGGACACTTTTAATATTTGAATAATATTTGAATTAATTTTACGTAGCCTTTTTGAAAACGATATTATACTTTCAAATGATAATTATTCAAAACTATTCAGGATCAAGTCAAATGTTACGATTTAAAATAAAAATAATAATCTTAACAAAGTTTTAAATTTAAACAACTCTGATTGTTTGAAAACTTTTGAACTTGACAAAGATCTTTTAAACTATTTAAGGACTTTTAGGTTTTTAAGAACTTTTAAATGTTTGTCAATTTTAATTAAGCTTAAATATATTTTTCTGTAACTTTAAAAACTTGATTTGGGTATTAATTACTTATATTAAGAGAGACTAACACGAAACATTAACATTTGAGAGAATAGTCAACACACATAAATAGCATAGCCAAAATAATTTATCATTGTATTACTTTTTAAAGAACTATTAATCAATCTTCCGAGAAGTTTCCGGCAGCCTAGTCGGGAGACCGTCTGACTTGCGATCCGCAGGTCCTGGGTTCGAATCCCACGGCACGCACCTATGTCTTTTCGAAGTTATGTGCGTTGTTGATTGCCGCCAACTTCAAACGGTGAAGGAAAACATCGTGAGGTAACCTACATGTCTGAGAGTTCTCAATGTATGATCTTGAAGATGTGTGAAGTCTGCTAACCCGCACTTGGCCAGCGTGGCAGACTATGGCCTAACCCTTCTCACAATGAGAAGATGGCCCGTTCCCAGCAGTGGGACAGTTTGTACAAACAGGGCTGATAAAAATATAAATCAATCTTAGCTAGATATTATAACAATACAATACAAATGGCTTGAAAATATAACTTAATTATAATAATATTACAATAAATATTTTGTAGTTGTGACTGCGGAAACAAAAATGACAAAAAATTTGCCCGTAGTATACTTTCCCCGTTTTATAATTCTTTTATCCCACAATTCTTTTTTTTTTTTTTCTTGACAGGTCCTTACTTACAACCGAGTATTTATTGTTTCTCCCAAATATTTATAATCAAAATAATATATTTAACGAATTGAAACTTCATCTGTTTTTACACATAAATTGCGTCTTCAATCAAATTACCTACGATTAAAAAAATCAAATAAATCATATAAGCTGGATACCTAATAAGTTTTAGCGAGAATGGTTAAAAATACCTGCTGGATAAAAAGGGAGTGGGAGAAAAAACAAAACACGCGTAGTAAATAGACACAGATATAAAATAAATCAATTAATATAACAGAATAACATTATTATCACTTATTTATTTGATTTCTTAATTAATTGTTTTTACAATAGAAATATAAACTTATAAAAATAACATATAGTAAAAAACTTTAAACTAGGGTCTCAAACTGTCGACGGTAAGGGCTAAACGAACTGAGGAACCTCCTGACAATGCGTGCCGTGTCTATAATGACTGCCTTTTGTATTCTACCTTTGATCCAACTATTATATATTACATTATTATTATTATTTTATATGAAGGCCCTTCGCTCGCTTAGCAAACAATATTATTCACAAGTATGCTACAATAACCAAATCCGATGTTCACCTTAAGCCGGATCAACAAGATAAATAAAACAGAAAACAGGAAACAAGACTAAACTTACAGCGTATTTCTGTTGTACGTTTTGCCGAAACTACGAAAAATCATTGAGATCTGCAATATTTGCATGGGGTGTGGGATAAAGTCAATAGATGTATTTTAACATAGAATAACCAAATCGCATGGCCAAACTTGGCATGTCGATAAAGTATTCTCTAAAATTCACGAAACTTTCATTAAATTTAATTGTAAATTGGTTTTGGGTATGACAAAGTGAAAACTTTAAAAAACGTCACTGACGTATGACGTTGACACTGACGTTGACTGACGTATGACGTACCTTCGTATGACGTTCCGTCATACGAAGGCACGATTAACATAAATTACAACATCTGTCATATTGGTTATATTTGTCAGTTCAGATTGACAGATCCGTTACTATCGACTGTAGGTGAGGATAAAACACGGTCAAATATTAAAAGTTTTATTAGTTGCAAAAATACTAGACATTTCTAACAACTTTCAACTAAAGTAGTAAGAAGGGTAATTCAATTACCAGTGTTGCTACTAGTAGTAAGATTGGTAGTAACACGAGCAACAAACGACATAATCTACTTGAGATAGTATCAATAGATTGTTTAAATAAATCCCTAATTTCAGGTCAGCTATTACTGAAACGATACTAGTTTCTTGTCCTAAATAGAAGTCAACATTTGTATCACGTGTTGATTCTTTCAGATTTCCTAAATAGTCTTTAAATATGTGAAGCATAAGCCCCAAGGTCTATAAGCCACCATAGCAAGAATTTGTATACTTATATTATTGTGTTAAAAAATTGAAACCCTGTTTTCTAAACAAAGCAACATTTTCAATTCTCTAATCACCCGACATCCTGACTGTGCAGTTACAAAGCAATCGTTCTGGAAATACATGGCCATTCTACTTCGTTCCAATTCCATGCCCATCCCAAGCACAAAATATTGCCTATCCGCCCTACATTTGAAAGGGTCTATTGTCCAAACCCTTCCCTTTTTTAAGGGTAAGTCAGTAATGAAAACTAAAGCTGAAACAATGGTAAAACTAAGGGCGGATAATTAAAACAGCGTTCATATTATTTTAAGGGATTCGAGGAAAAGGTTCAATGTAATCAAATCATAGTGAATTGGAGATTGTATCATTTTAATGATTTTTGACATTTTTTCTAAGAGTATTATATTAATCTAAAGAGCCTCAAGCTTTAAAATTTTATTTATACGTTTTTAGGGTTCCGTACCTGAAAAGGGAAAAACGGACCCCTTATAGGAACACTTTGTTGTCCATCTGTCAAGACCTGTATCTCAAAAACGCGTGAAGGTATCGAGTTGAAATTAAAACCATATAAAATCAAACTTCTCAGTTTTCACAAAAAAGTTACAGCCGAATATGTCGCAAAAACGCATATTTCGATACTCGCAAGGTAATCAAAACCTATGGGATACTTCCCGTTGTCCTATAACTGTGAAATTTGGCAAGAAGCATTGTCATATAGTACATATAAAGGGAAAAATCCGAAAACTGTACATTTTTTATTTAATCACAAAAAATAGGGCCTTTATACAAGGAAGGAGAGTCCAAATTTTAAAGTGTTTTAAACGTGTCATGTGGGGTATCATATGAAAGAGCTTCATCAGGACAAGCTAAAACAGGTTTTTAAATATTTCACAATATTTTTTGGTTATTGAAGGAAAATATAAAAAAAAAATATAATTTCCCCTTTTTACTCGTGATCGAGTGCTGCTTGCGGGTCACTGGTCTGCTCATGATATACACACAATATAGTAATAAGTTAAGTAATTAAAAAAAAAATTGTCTTCCCGTAATAAAGTATTTAGTAATAATGATTGGTAAAATTTACAAAGGTCACGGACCCCGGTGTCTGTGGAGCCAATAACTAAATAAATAAAAAAATGTTTGTCTGTAAATTCGGTTTACGGACGATAATTTAACGTGACAACGTCATAACAAAACATTGATGAAATGATAATGATTATGATGTAACGGGATAATGAGCGTAACGTAACGGGACAATGAGTCATACTTTTTCATGCGTGCAGCCGGCGTTCATCGATTTATTAGACGTTGTCACGTCAAAAAATCCTCTTCTTTTGTCAGTAAGCACTAAGCATTATATGAACCCATCTAGAAGTGTGTCTTGTCTAGTCATCATCATCATCTCAGCCATAAGAAGTCCACTGTTGGACCCTCCCCCATGGATTTCCAAAAAGACCGATTGGAAGCGGCTTGCATCCAGCGTCGTCCCGCCACTTGTATGAGGTCGTCTGTCCATCTCGTGGCTGGTCTTCCTACGCTGCGCTTGCCGGTACGTGGTCTCCACTCGAGAACCTTTCGGCCCCATCGGCCATCAGTTCTACGTGCTATGTGCCCTGCCCACTGCCACTTCAACTTGCTAATCCGCTGTGCTATATCGGTGACTTTTGTACGTCTACGTATCTCTTCATTTCTGATTCGATCTCGTAGAGAGACTCCGAGCATAGCCCTCTCCATAGCTCGTTGCGTGACCTTGAGCTTCCTTATAAGGCCCATAGTTAGGGACCACGTTTCAGTGCCGTATGTCATCACTGGTAACACACACTGGTTGTAAACTTTCGACTTGAGGGACTGGGGAATATTGGACGAGAAGACGCTTTTTTTTTTGTCTTGTCTAGTGTAGAAGAACAATTTGCAGATTATAGGTACTTGCTCGTCGAACATCGCATTTGAATCGTTCATTCCCTCGCGCCCCACATTCAACATTTCACATCTCAATAGCTAGCTAGCCGGAAATAGCGAGTATTTTTCACATTAAACTGGCAGCGTTTCTGCAATAAATAGAAGAATTTCCATGCATATGTGTCCCCTTGGTATGCCCGATACAATCCCGCGTAATGTATGTATTACCAATTTATGTTTTTATTACATCAATCATGTATGGGAATAATGGGGGTGGGGCGGTTATGGACGTCAAGGGTGACATCTGCAGCTAATATTATTTGGTTATGTTAATTTAGTTGCTATTTTAGGGAAAAAATCTTGTTTTTTTCTCGACTGCGTGAGAAGGTTATGTTATACGAGTGTGTGTATGTATGTATGACAGTTTACAGACATCAAAATCGGTCAAGCTGTTAAGGCTGTAGGTGATCATATAGAAAAATACATACATACATACCCACATACATAAAAAAGTCGGGTAAAAAAAATCATTACCCGTCTTTAAATTTGGATTCGTGAACACTTTTTCCAATATTAAAAATTTGTGTTTATTAAAACAATTTTTCCTCTCTTACTTATATAAAAAGGCACTGATTTAAAGAGGCAGTTGTAAATAGCAGTTTTGGTAAGTTAAAAATTATAAATGGCACGTTTAATAACTAGTTCAGCAGTTAAAACTAAAGTAAAGTAAACAAAAATGAGTAATAAAAAATAATGAAATGGATCAGTGAATATATAATTGAGCAGGAAAATAATTAAATGGGCGGTAAAAATTATTATCTATAAATTTGTATATAAAATAAAAAAAACATAACCTAATCTCTGAAGAAATTATTGCTTATTATACCTATATACCTACATAGATAACTTTGCATGATTTTTACCGCTCATTCTGTTATTGGACTGCTCAATTATTTTTAGAATTGACATTGTATGATAAAATAACCGACTGATTGATTTTTTATTACTATCCATGTTTTACTGTCGCAATAATTAATCAACCGCCATTAAATTAAATAACTGCTCAATATGTTTTTGAACTGATCATAATAACATCTCGAATATTTAAATAACAGCTCAAAAAATTTGTTCCCTATAAAAAATATCACAAACAAACTCATATCACAATCACAATAATTGATCTATATTAGTTGCAATAACACATTAGAGTTTGCTGTCACAGCTTTTTGCGTCGAATTTATTTTCTCCAATATCTGAACGGAAAATGTGTTCGGGGTTGTTACCCGGAACGCATATTTATATATGGTAATAAAAATACGTAAAGGTTGTTTGTTGTTGACAAGAAGGAAATCTTTTATATGTCTGTGACTGTAATTACAGTGCAGTAAGTTTTTTTCGAGCCAAATCCATAAAAAAAAAATCGGAATTCGAAAATCGGAAAATTGGAAATCCACGGGGTTGGCATATATATCCAGCAGTGAACTGATAAAGGATTAAAACGGTCTTTATTTTAATCCAAACTAAGCTAAGTCTATTCCAAATTTTATCCAAACCCTCTCAAATGTTTTAGCGTGAAGAAATAAATAAACCTTCACACACAATTGCATGCACACATATGTGCTACTTACGCATAGATGATATTATTAAATTTGTTGAAGATCACACTGGACTAGGCGAGAAAAGATACCATAGAGAATAGATGCTAATCTTTCTGGAAGTTTTCCTATACTGGATTAACGTGCCTCACCTCATCTTAGACGTTGCCTTCCCTCTAGTGGGACAAATTCAAACTTCAAAATTAAAATTAATCATGGGATTCAGCATTTGTTGTTTTCTAAGCGAAATGTAGCAAAACCCTTTAAAAACAGCGTCAAAGAACCTACTGTTCTTTGATTCCTACTCATGGATAGGCGTGAGACAATTACATTTGTTGATTTGAGTGCTGCAATAATTTGATCCAACCTTTATCGTTTACCTATCTAACTCCTAGACAAAGGTTATTCCTAAATTTAGCCATAAACATTTTATTGTTGGGCCCTGAACAACATCCCAAGGTAATAACGTACCCAGCGTGTTGTCGACAAATAGTCGCATCGAATACCGAAATCATTTTACCACATTATTAGTGCCAATAAGCTACCAACTCGACATTCATAACGGGGGTTTATTTGAGAAAATATCTCGAGCGCAAAATATGAAAACGTTATAAGTGTTAACCGTTGTTATAGCAATATAGCGAGTGATATATGGGCTTTACGGGAAGTGGTACATGTAATAGAGACGTAAATTGTATTTCAGTAATAAAATAATAAATAAAGAATATAGGTATCGAATAAAAATTGGTAAAAAAAATATAAAATATAGGTATTAAATAAAAATTGGAAGAAAACTTTATAGACACCTTTGCTGTGGGGTGATTGCACTTAAATATTTAAAAATTGAGCAGATATCTCTAACATGATTATAACATTATACGAAACTATGTTTACTATGTCTTACTATGTCTACGAAACTATGTTTACTATGTCTTACTATGTCTACGAAACTATGTTTATCAGTATAATGATAGATGTAAAAAAACAATTAGACTATTTTAAATAATGATTTTCCTTTATTTAAGGACACAATAATAAAGATATAGACAATAGAAAGTTTATCTATATGTCATACACTTACTATGAGCTTGGAGTTGAGAATTAGCTAACCACTCTTTTCAATGATAAGAAGAGAGGATAGCTACGTATTTAGAAAAAAGCCTAGATATGATAGTCAATAAATATATGATACATATAAACACATAAAACAAACATCCATTCTCAGCAGAAATGTTTCTTTAGATGGGCATCGAACCCACGGGGCATCAAACCCACGACCTACAGCTCTGAAGGCCTACCACTGAGCCATGAGGCGTTTCATAAAAATTCTAATTCGGCAAACTATTCCTTTTAATTTTTCCTATAGGCCCTGGAACCTAGCCTACAAATTATTCCTTTTAATTTTTTCCATAGGCCCTGGAACTTAGCCTACATTTTTCATCAAAACAAGAACGTTGAGTTAATTGTTTGCTGTAATATATTACACGATCTCGGCCGCGCCGTCTTACCCTAAAGCTGTTAGCCAAAGTTATGCCTACACGTTTTAATATGCTGTTGATTTTGTTTACTCCAGTTAACGAGACCTCCCTAATGGGTAGGGCTGTCCGTAACACTCGTAAATAACTGAATAACACTTAGTGTTTGAAAGTGAACGCTTTAGAGCCATCCCTGCGGCAGGGCTCGCAATTAAGCCCGTTTTGGCTGCTCGGTCAAGTAGTTTTACAGTCTTGGCGACTTGAATTTTGATGGCTCAGGTCGTTTTTAGTATGTGGTGAGACGTTAAACTGTTACTATTGCTTTATAGTTTTGTTCTACACTAAAATCCGTTATTCTATGCTCTTTTATTTTTACAATCTTTTACTACATGATCTCATGTGTTTTCGAGATTGTAATTATGACTCGTTGAAATTAAACAATTATAACGGATCTGTCTAAAATTTAATAAAACTTTTATTCAAATTCACACAATCATTGTGCGCCAATGACAGTTTCAAAGAGAGGAAGACTAGAGACGTCCTAACTTTCAACCTAGAAACTAGGACTTGACAAAATATCTTCAGCTATGGTGACGTGTTACAAGGAAGGTTACATTATCAAAACAATATTACCACCGAAAGTGGCTCGCGCTCGTTTTTGTCATGTTTTTTTTCTGCAGTTTAAAAATCGAGACTAAAGTCAAAGCGAGCAAACTTTTATGATTTTGTTTAAGTTTCTGAACTGAAAATTAAAAAAAAAAAACATAATAAAAGCAAGCACGAGCAGTTTTTGAAGGGTAATAAGATTAAATAATCGGCAGGCGGTATCCCTGAACTCGATTGGTAATAATTGGTATAGAACCATTTTATATTGGTATATAAATAAGCCTTTATTCACATTAGTAGATTTCATTTACTTAGTTATCATCATTTCAAGTACATGCTCCGTTTGACGACGGAACGATGAGTTCACGAATTATAGCTACTTCTCAGCATATATAAAATTACGCCTATTTTAGGTATTTCTATTGTAGCCAGTGCATCAAAGACCATAAAGACAATTGACAAACGTTTTTTTTTTTAAATATAGGTACTGACCCTGAAAAAGGACTCGACTGGTAAACTGTTCTTTTTTTATTAGTATTTTATTTATAGAAGATAGATCTACGATTGACCACCAACTCGCCTGATGTTAAGCGACGGTGTGGCCGAGGATGGAGCTCGTCGATCTAGAAGATATCTATTCACTCTAGCCTTGAAAATTCCAAGATTGTAGGTCTCAGGAAACAGAGAAGGCGGCAACGAATTCCATTCCTGTGCAGTACGCATCAAGAATGTGGATCGATATTGCTGAGTACGGATTTTTGGCATTTCAACGAGAAATGGAATCTTCCGTTGCTTATACACGTAAAATACGAGTAGTTTTTTTATTGATAATTGTTATACTCTCTAGATTCAATATTGAAACATGCAAATCACAGCATTCGTGGCCCTATTTACAGTCATTTTCGTGATACATAGCTATTTTTGGAAATGATTAAATTAAATTTAAATTGGCGGGTATAAATTTTTATGAATGTTACTTCTGAAAAAGAAAAGATTGAAGAAAAAGTATTACACCATTTTTAAAAGAAAAATAAGTAAAATTGACTCAATAAATAAGAACGTATGCAGAAATCGATAGTACACCTAATAAAAGCCTTGCGCTTGATCGCTAACTCGATTGATGTTACGGGACTGTTGCGGTCGACGATGGAGCATGTCTAAGTTAATTTTCATTAACAAAAACACAGCTTTACAATTTTTTTATTTGTTAAGCGAAAAGACACAGTGTGCCGACATAGATCTGTAGTAGAAAATATATGGTAATACAACTCAAGAGTACTAATTTGATTTTGTAGTGTATCGATAGCGTGAAGGTAAAACATATTTAAATACGTTTTATATAATAATTTATTTTGTAAAGCCATTTTACACGTCAAATAATAATAATAAATATATCGTTTTCATAAATCATAAAAAATAAGTCATTTTCTTTATCAACTATATCGTAACTACATTAGTCACTTAAAATAAATTCCACAGTCACACCTTAGAATAAAAAAAAATATAAAAAAGTACTACAATATATTGTCAATAATAATTCCAATAAAAATAGCTAACTAGTGACAGTTAGTTAGTTTAAGCAGTTAGTTAGTTTAAGCAGTTAGTTTTATATAATTATTATAGTTTATGAAACAACCGACTTCAAAATATGCAGTTTTGTTTACTTGGATGTTTTTTTTTTCAAGTCATTTTGTCTTAAAAACCAAACTACTGAATCGATTTCGATAAAATTTCTATGAGCCTGATATAAAAATATATTCTTTCAAATAAAAATATAAAAATAAATTTCTAATTCGGCTTATAATAGACGGAGTTTTGGAATAAAAAATATGAAAAAAAATTATAAACCAAACGAATTAAGAACGTCGTTTTTGAAAGTCAGTTATAAAATATGTTATTATCCACAGTAAAATTAATTATATTTATTTTATTTTCATACAGCATACAAAACGTCCTCGAAGCCACCTACTCATTTATTAAAGTCGGTTGAAAAAAAAAACAGCAACATGATTTTACCATGTTCATAATCAACTATGACAGACCTTTTAAATATATGATATTGAAATTAGTTTCCTTAATAGAGGAGTCTACTGACAAAGCGTGATAGATTTAACATAAGATTGTAAAAGGTTGAATGACATCGATCTCATAAACCTACTCGAAAACGTTTTATATAAATGTTAGGCTCATTTTCGTACTGGAAAGCTAATCTCGGTTCAATGGAGCAGTAAAGATTGTTAAATATGGCTTTCGGAAACGATTTTACATTTTTCTTGAGCTTATAAAACGTAAATCATTTTATATAGAAATTATGAAATGTTAAGATTTATATACACTCGCTGTCTTATTCATAATTGTCAAATAAGCGTTAAAATGTATACTCAACTTTTACAGACGGAAGCTAAAATGTGCGGAAAAAATCCCTTAAAGTTTCTTCTCCTTCCAAATGTTACTATTAAGGGAGAGAAGATTTTTTTTTTTTTCAAAATTAGAATGATAAAAATTTATAAAATTTTGATAATTTTGATAAAATTTTAAGATTTTTTTTAACCTACCTATGTACCTATACTAATTTTAATCTCTAAGGCACTTTCCGTGTCGTTGTAGCCTCTGCTTTAACATCGTTTTGCTTTCACCACATCGTCTGTTTTTATGTGTAAAATTAAGTACTATTTCTATTTTATAACGCCTGTGGTACTGACAGCTATTCACACGCTATCCGGGTCGTAGCTCCGTAGATCGTAGAAGTAGACTGTATGTAGCACTAGTCGTAGAGCGTGCTACGGTCCATGCTACAAATTCCGTATTTAATTGTATGTAACTAATGTTATAAACAAACTGTCTTATAACACACATATTAAAATCTTATTAACTGAATAAGGACTTGTCGCTTTCTGTGAAACGGGATTTTCACGCGCTAAAACGGAACAAAAATCTGTTTAACTAAAATGTCCTTATGCAGCGTTTATAAGTAAGACGGAAAGAACTAAGCATAATCACACTTGAAAGCCAATTTGTATTAATTAGTTGCCTAGTCTACTCAAATATATAGCTGAAGTGAGGCTAAGAATGCCAAATCATAAGCCTGATTGTCGACTTTTTAATAATCACACTAATTACTAATTTAAGATGGTACAATTTAATGGGTATTGTAACACCAGACATTGAGGACGAAATTTTATTATTCTTAACATCGAAGTGTGTGTTATAGTAAATCATCAATATTTTGGACCGTATATCTTTACATTATATTATCGTGGGCAACCGTAACGGTAATATTTCTTATTTCTTCAACCAATTACTTAAAAAAACTAAATACAAACTGCAACATCAAAATAATAATAATATGCAGTACTTAAGATCAAAATAGACATGATTTCCTGTACTTATTAATTAATTTTTTGAAATATTTTCGCACATCTACAATATTTTAAATTACGTAATGACATACATACAATGGGTACTATAAGGTGGTTGAGTAAAAAAAATCATCCCTACTTTACGGGTAAGGGAGGTGCCTTAACAGAAATGTTTCTTCCAAATTTTATTTTACAACTTTGCCGGCGTACTTAATTTATACCCACACCAAACTACACATTTCTAGTAGGTCTTTGAGTTAAACCGTAGACGGACAGTCCGACAGACGGATAACTATATAAACGAAAGTATAATAACTCTGTTTCTCAGTCTATTTGTTACTTTTTACGACAAAATGGCTAAACGGATCAGTTGAAAAACAAATGCTAATCATTATTTATCATTTATAATATACTCGTATAATACGTTATCATCACTTTGCGATATAGTCTGCTAGTTATGTATTATATACACAGGTAAATATGAATATAAAGGTTTATAAATCAAACTGCTGAAAACTCAATACTGGAGACAATGAAAACAACGTCCACTGCCTTCGTATACACTGCTTCAAAAAAATCAACAAAATAAGGCGAGGTTCGTAGCTATCAGCTAGATTCCCTTAAGCCCAGTAGAGCTGTGAGAGAAAGCCCATCTCTTGTGACGGATTGGTTTCAAGTACGAACGTATTTTATTCAAAAGAAAGAATAGACAATGAAAATACATGAGAAAATGAAGTAGCTTGCTTTGTTTTCCTCTTTTACTGAAAAATTCAGGATATGAGTTGGCTTAAGAATTCCAGTTTTGTTTAATTCAAAGACTTTTTGGTCTAAAGCGTAGTATGATATGACTTTGTATCATCAAATGTGCTAAATTACGTGGGGCTTACTGTTTATAACAACCTTGCAACAACCTTTCTTTACTTAAAGTTACTCTAACTTAATACAAAAAAAAGATCGAGCTCCATCTTCGGTCACACCGTCGCTTAACATCAGATGATTTGGTGGTCAATCGTAGATCTATTTTATGTAAAATAAAAATCTATATATGTATCTATATAATGAAAAATAAAATGAATCTCAAAAAAACTTGTTCGGCAGTTTTATTTTTCATCACTGAAAAAAAAAGCCAACAAAGTAGGTAAACGAAATTACCTATTTTGAAATCAGTTATATCAGGTTTTTAAACTATAATTATAGTTGAATGATTTCCAATACCTACTCTAGGTTTGTTACAACTTTTTTGTTGTAAATACCATTATTGCCTTTTACACAAAAAAGAAAATTGAATCACCCATGTGTCTGGGGTAGACAACTAGACATCCATCAGTCTAGGGTCCAGACTATAAAAATCTAGGTCTGATGAGGTAATACTTTATGTGTAATTGTTTTTATACGCTATATAATTCTTATTGTAAGTTTATAAGTTTTATGCATAGAGATAGATAACTATAGTTATCTATCTCTATGCATAAAATGCTCTATGATTTTATGTTAGAAAAATAAATATAAAATTATTAACTTACAATACGAATTCTATAGCGGTTTTGAAACAGGAAATTCATACTTTCTCATAATTTTCGCATATAATAATATTAGTTGTAACTTCGTTAGCTCAATCAACACAATAGGCTTGTTGCCACTAATAACAAATTGCTTGGTTTATAGTTTCTAATTATAAATGAAGAGACGTAGATTTCTCATAAAAGTTAAATATTATTAATATTTATAGAAAACAAATTCGTAAAAAATAGGCATTAAGTCACATGATAGCGAACACCAATCAGAAAGGGTTACGTCACGCCACGCAATTTGTTGTTGACGTTTTCCTACAACAGAGCAGGTTACTATGGCTACTCCTAGTATTGTTTTGACACTCGACACAGATTTAAACAGTTTGAATTCGCATGGATTTCGCAAACTGTGACGTCATTCAAGACGCCATGACACTATTCATCGTTTTCAAGGGAAATCTAAATTGTTTTTTTTCAAATACAAAATACGTAATGTAAATATTACTTTTTCTTTAAAATACAGGTTTTTGGGATAAAATAGATATTAAAGTATATAATTAACCAAGTTTTCAAATTTAGACAACTAGCCTATTATAATTTAGTGTGATCGCAATCGAATTATAAACAAAATTATTCCCAGTAGGTATAAGAGTTCTTAATTGGACAGTTAAACAGTCCCCAAAATATATTTTAAAAAAAGAAATCTATATATGATTTGCCTTAATGTAAAACAACTTATATTATGATATTAAATTAAGCAGTTATTTGCCATTGAGCGTTTTAATGAACGGTCAATGTTACCTACAGAATATATCCGCAACATAGCACGTCTGTATGATTATTTAAAACAGATGTGCTACCGATTCAAAGTAGTTTTTGATAATTACAACGTTATAATAAAAAGGGTGTTAGCATCCGAACTAGATATTATGTGTTTTGAGTACTAACGTCTTTCTGCGTATAAAGTAAATATAATTTAAGTTAGACGTATTATTAATACGACTATCATAATCCTATGATAGCATAACAAAATCATATGACAATCTATTTATGAACATTTTAACTAACGATTAAACGATAAACATATTAAATGAACTAAAAAGTAAGAATATTATGGGCTATAGCTTTATAACAAGTACAAGTCAAGACACACCGAAGATCGCATACGCCGACAACGACCAGCGAGCTTTTTGTGTACCTATCAGTTGTTTACTCATTGGATGCAAGCCCATGTAAATTATAAACATTAATTTAGTAAAAACAATTTTTTACCGTTGATTTGAACATCTAGCAAAGTTGCGTAAGTGCAAGATAATCCTACCTCACTCATAAAAACTACATCATCAAGTTGAAACTTCTAAATCTTAGTAAAGTACTGATGATGATGATGATGATGATGATGATGATGATGATTATGATGATTATGATGATGATGATGATATCATCCTAGCCGATTTCGGCCACGGTGACTTAAGCTTCTGTAATAATTGAGCTTGGATGTTTCGCTCTCACGTGACTCAATGCAAGTCAGGACGCCACAATTATAGTTATAGGGTATTCTTATGGGAGGTCTGTTCCTGAGTAAAGTACTACAAAAGTGATGGCCCGCATATATTTTAAAACGGACAAGCGCAAACATCGAATAGAAGTATTGTTTGGCTTCGCTGCTACAAAGTATTGTGTTTACATCAAAGTTTGCCAAACCGAGTTGATGAAGGGATCTGAACAGTTGAAATAGCTTAACTGAAGTTATGTATATAACTAAAGTTATAAATACTTGAAGATGTAAAATAGTTACAAGTTGTGGATTAATCAATATATTTAAAGTCGACTAAAAATTTAATAATAACCTGTTGTAATAAACGCTTGCTAATAAACTTTTGATTTACGACTCTTCTTTACTCAATTATTATAGTGTTGTCATCGTCTTCACAAATTTTAAATATTTAGCGAGATTTCATTGGAACGCCCAACTAACCAAAATATCATTGCCATTTTGCTTATAGACTAAACATTCTAAAGAACGGAAAAAGCAAGCAAAGCAGATGAGGGTAGTTAATCAATAGTAAGTGGGTGAGGGCGCCAATATGTACAGCGTAAAGAAAACAAGGAAAACCAAATATATTTTCATTATGCCAGCGCCATAATTCGGGATGTTCGTAGGCTGTCACTGGATGATATATTGCTGACTTCACCCATAAAAGATTTTCGTCAGTTGATAGAGACCACATCCGCGTCGTAAACTTAAGTACTTACTTACTATAAAACTGTTTATCCAATGACCATGTTGGTTGTTATGTTTTCTTAGTCAGTATGTTTAGTAAAAAAATTAATAGAATAAAATACAATAACAATAATAAAATATAATAACTAATTAACTATTTAATTTAATTAACTATTTTATTAATATTTATTGATTTAAGTTTTAAATAAGCTGACGTGCTTGAATGAACATTTTTGTATTACAATGTTAGTACCACCAGGATACCAATATGTATTGCTTATGCTGAATAAAGATATTTTGAAATTGAAAAATAGAATAAAATAATGCATTTTTCCTGTCCTACCACACTTACCATTCATTTTAGTTCATAATCATCACCATTTCAGCCATAAGAAATCCACTGCTGGACGTAGGCCTCTTCCTGCTTTCAACGTTTTCCAGCTACTTGTATGAAGTCTTCTGTCCACCTTGTGGCTGTTCTTCCTACGCTGCGCTTTCCGGTGCGTAGTCACCACTCGACAACTTTTCGGCTTCATCGGCCATCAGTTCTACGAGTGCACTGTCATTATCATATAAGTTAGTCAATGATAATGACACCATCGCATTTTTTTTTTTTAATTATCCAATGACATTCTTCTTCTTTTTTGTATTGGACCCGCATTAAAGCATTTGCCAGTGTCAAGTATCAGGATTTTTTTCAAGTTTCTTGAATAAAACAAGTTGTACATGTTCTAGTCACGTATACAGTCAATTTATAAGTCGAGTCCTGCTTCAGTAAAGTGGTGGCGACTTTTCTAGAAGCTTCTATGGAGTTTTGCCGACAACGTGAAAAGACACGTTTCACTGTTTTATTTCACTTGCCCACACTCACGCATTTGATCGAATACTTAATGAATAAAACACCACAATTTTTATAGCATTAATGTTCAAAATAACACAAGTTTAGGAAAATAAAACAAAGCAACAACACGTTACTAAGACGTTCCCGCCAAAACTCATCCAATGACATTAGTCATTTTCAAAATGGAGGTTCTTTATTTACAGGATTATTTTAAAAGAAACAGTTACTAATTTAATGTCAGACTAGATTATAATATAACGATGGAATCATAATATTATTATTATTTATTAACATTTTTTCAATTCACACTTCCATTCACTTGGAGCTTAATTATAGTAATACATAGACATAGACATATATTTATTTATGGAAGTAAATCAAGTAAATATTAAGCAAAAAAAACTTAAAAGAAACGCTACAGCATATAAGTATTATGTGCCCGCCACAAACCGGTCCCTCATTTGAGGAATTCTGAAGAACTGGTGGGTTCGTCTAGGGATCGCTTATGAGGGATTGGGATCCTGATACAACACAATTTTGGATTTGTATATTTGTTAACCCATTATATATCTCTGTATCTATTATTGTAGATATTCTTATCAAGTTAGGCACACTGCCTTAACAACTGTATAACAAAGGTGTTTACTTACAGTACAAGTATTTCTCATAATCCACTGGCAATATCACCCTTCACACGATACAACGATGGGTCCATTAGTGTGAAACGTAACCTTTATGAATACAGCGAGCGTTGGTGGCCTGCCAACACTAATTACTCGAATGCGGTCATTCGTACTCATGTTAATACCGGCTGTTGGACGATTGAATGAACGATTATAGCGTTTTCAGTGGGATATTAACTTGTGCTTTGAGAATGAAAGAGGTTAATTACTCTTTTCACAAAACATTGTAGTGGTAAAGAACTTCTTTATTTACAAATTATGGTAATTTCAAATATACTTATCTCTGCAAAGAAACGAATGTAGTAAATAATTATGTAATATAAATTGCTATCTATAAATAATTATAGTTTTAAAAAACTGAAGCAACCGACTTCTCATGGATGCCATTGTCAGAACTGGTCCAAATTTAAATAGGACTACACGGGAAGCACCAGCTTTCAAATAAAAAAGAACCATCAAAATCGATGCACCTGCACATGAAAGTTATGAGATAACAAACATTTAAAAAAACGGTCGAATTGATAACCTCCTTCTTTTTTGTAGTCGGTTGAAAAGAGCTAAAACGAACTAAATTTGAATCGGTCAAATAACTGTTCCTGGTGCAAAGGTACCCATAATACTTGCGGCGTTACCCCGCTGAATGTTGCCAGTCTTTGCACCAGAAACGCCGGAGCGGGAATCACCTGTCTTAACAATTATTCGGTGGCAAAAATAAATTAGCTAAACCATATTTCTGATGACGTATGACATGTGTAGACGTCGATAACAATCTCTTGTGAAGATCTAAACAAAAACAATGTAAGCTTTAAAACGGCATCAACTGCTAGATATATATATATCTAATTTACACGTTGTCAAGGCTTATCCACCATCAATTAAAAACTCACTGAAAATCCCTTTTCACTAAAATGTTTCCATAATATATGTGTAAAACTATTTCGGAAATGTCTTTCAGAAATTAGATATCTCTATGTATATATAAAAAAATCAATTGCTGTTCGTTTGTCTCGCTAAAACACGAGAACGGCTGGGCCAATTTAGCTGATTTTGGTTTTGAAATGTTTGTCGTAGTCCAGGGAAGGCTTAAAAGTTGAGAAAATATCGGGTCCACTCATTGATAGGTGATACGAAGTACGCCTCATCTAGTTTTAAATAAATAAATCAAAATAAATATTAGAAATCTTTTGTTTTAGAAAATAAAATAAATCACGACCAACTAGGTTCATAAAACGTCCCGCAATCCTATTTCAAGTCGTTTACGTACGAATGGAATGTAGATCTTCCGTAGTTATGTTTCAGCTCACTGAACAGGATTCAGGGTTCCACCGAATCGCCTGTGCAAATAAAGGACGTCTCTAATTGTCGTTGACCACGCGACCGAACTTCGTAGCCGGATTAAAAACCGTCAGAGCCGAGGCCTTTTTCCGACAAGGCTTAATTCTGGAAAAGCGTGATCAAGGGGACACTCGTTTGCTCTGAATCTCCCGACCTTTTAAGGGTAGATGTAAAATGCTTTAAATTAAAAGCTTGCTGATGATTTTTCCTTTCGAGCGACCGAAGGGCGTGTGGAAAGTCGTATTGTGGCTTTGGAAAAAAATAGTGGCAATTTTGGAAAATTATATCTCCATAACAATAAAAAAAATTGGTTGTCTGTAAAGTCTGTTTACGGACGATAGGTTAACGTGACAACGTCATAACAAAACATGAATTAATCATGATGATGATGATGTAACGTGATAATGAGCGTAACGGGATAATGAGTCATACTTTTTCGTGCGTGCAGCCGGCGTTTATTGATTTATTAGACGTTTTCACGTCAATAATTTTCCAAAAATGTAATTTTAACCGTGGGTGTTTGCTTGGTTAAACTAACAGTCCAAGAATGACGGAATTTTGATATTAGAAACCTTAAAATCATTTTCATATAATAAATAAATATAATTAAATACAAAATAAAAGCGTATTTATTTTATAATACAACTCCATACATTATGGTTGATATGCTGTTGATTGTATATTTTCAAGAGAATGTATGTGCAGTTTAATTCCGTAATATAATTTATTTTACTCATAATAACGGACCGACCTCTCACAGTATTATTACGTCATCTAAGCTAACAGGTATATATTATTTACGCTCGCTAGATGGCGCTAGAAACTTGGCCTACCGACCCACACCAATATCAAAAGATACTGATCGAATAGCTCCAATATATGTACGTCAAAACAGAGTCGTAAGTTGATAAACAATAATATGCCCAAATCACAAAACTGCAATAAAAAAAAAAAACGGGACACAAAAAAAAACATTCAAAATTAATTTCAGTACGACTTCCCGTACGCAGAAATAAGTAGCTCACAAAAATGCGTACGTAATTTGTCGGCAACGGTAAGGCGTGCATTTTTCACGAGATTCCCCTGGCTTACGGGATGACATATTTATTTGCTCGGAACCGACTCACGAGCTGTGTAACTTTTTAAATTAAAATAGGAAAGTGTGAAGCAGACAATTTGCCTACATTTTTTAGTAGTAGTAGAAACTATCTGTCACTCACTTTAAAGAAACATTTGTTTGTGATTATACAAAGTACATTGTGATTATACAACGTACATGCTGTATTATTGGCATCCACCAAAAAGCTAAACATGTATACATGCATAGATGGTTCTTTTTATATACACAAATAGTTGCGCACGCGTTTTCGGCTACGTAGTTACGAGACGATGATGATGTTGATTATAGTAGCCTAAGTCCGTCTCCTGGTCATCATCTATATCTGTACAAAATATCATAACAATCGGTTCAGCCGTTTTGTCACGAAAAGATAACAAACATACAGAGAGACAGACAAGAATTTATTTTATACTAGTCCTATGATTTTGATCTGTAACGCCGGCCCCTGGAGCTCTTAGCTGTTTTGAAGTGAAAACTTCTTTAGGTGCGCTGAGCACTATATTTTGTGAGTAAGTATTTAATGAGACTGAGCCGTCACGCTCGGCTATGTAACCCTCGTTCAGATAAAGTCGGCTCGAGTCGACTAATGGAGCGAGGGAGATATAATCAACGCGTCAATGCTATATACTGCTGTTTCGTATTATTAACGTCGCCTTAATTAAGTTTTCACTTCTGTCATGTGACCTTAAGCACACACTTTTTTTTTTGACGTGATAACGTCTTATAAATCGATGAACGTCGCGTCGGCTGCACGCACGAAAAAGCATGACTCATTGTCACGTTCCGCCTGAGCCGAGCGTACAAGCGAGAGCGCGGGCCAATCGATAGAGAGGCACGATCGGCTTAAGCGTTCGGTTTGTGACGCATCTATCATGACGTTATCACGTAAAATTATCGTCCGTAAACCGACTTTACAGACAACCATTTTTTTAATTCAGTAATAAGCATGTGCTTGTCCAGTCCTTTTGTTTATTTTGACCGCATTGTAGTACAAGTTCGTAGTTGTTGAAGCAGGATGCCGACCCCAGCAACGGCCTCTCGGCCATGCCAGAGCCGCAATGCTAACGACAGCCCGCATTTCAACTTGACTTCTCTAGTTAGGTATGAGTTGACTAATTTCGGCTTCAGGCGAGAGACGTCACTCAGAAACTGTTTGAGTGGAAATTATTCAAAGAGTTTGGTTTACTTCATCTAATTTTTACAAGATTATTTCACTAATTAATTGAGGTTCATTATCATCATCATCATTAATTATCTCAGCCACAAGATATCCACTGATAGATGGATTTCCTCCTTGCCTCCCTCGTGGATTTCCAAAGAGACCGGAAGTAGCCTGCATCCAGAGCCTTCCTACCACTTGCAGGTTTACCTTGTGGCTGGTCTTCCTACGCTTCGCATGTCAGTGCGTGGTCGCCGCTCGAGAATTTTCGACCCCATCGGCCATCAGTTCTACATGCTATGTGCTCTGCCCATTGTGACTTCAATTTGATAATCCACTGTGCTATGTTATTTTTTTTTATTATTATTAAATTACACAAATAAACATAAATATACCATAAATACGAGTATAGTAACGCCAAAAACCTCGTCGAGGTTTGTCTTGACGTTACTCCCCGACACATCATCATGCGTGTTTCATGCGTGGACACATATTTTCATGTCTGATTCGGACTCGCAGTGAGACCACTTGCAAGCGCAGCATAGGAAGACCAGCCATAAGGTAGACAGAAGACCTCATACAAGTGGGAGGAAATCGCTGGATACAGGCCGCTTCCAACCGGTCTTTTTGGAAATCCTTGAGAGAGGCCTATGTCCAGCAATAGACTTCTTGTAGCTAAGATAATGATTATCTGCATCTGCATCCATTGGTTTCACCCGTGTGGTTAAAACAAATGCTGATCCACTCAGCCTAACACACAAGTGTACGAATATCAAATTACATGCAACAGCGACACAGCCTCGCGCTATTTGTGTATTTGTTTGTTAGTATGTTATGATACAACCTTATCACGGAACTTTGAGTTTCACATCAAATACGGTCACGTTGTTTGCAAGTTACACTCGTTCCCGGAAGTATTTCTCAGCACGTGTAGGTATAACTACCTTCAACGCTCCACTTACATTTGCGAAGCTCTAGAAACTTCTGTTTCGATTGCAGTGAGTTGTAAGGCTTCATTAAACAAACGAATGTTCCAAGTTAGCCCACTGGCAGTGGTTACTGCGTGTACTGGTAACTTACAAGTACGTGTGTTATTCACTTGGTTACGTAAGTAAATACTTTTACGGTTTTCTTTTTGCAAAAATGAACTTCTAGATTACTATTTATCTTGTCCGTTGTTAAAATATTATAAATACTACTTAGAAAATAAGCATTAAATAATATATATATATATTTAAATTTTGTTTTTATGTAGTCTTAAAGTGTAGATAGTAGAGGTATAATTATAGTTCTTAGTATAGGTTTTTTTACATGTTCTTTCTGTAAATAAATAAATATTATTATTTATAAATTATATTTCAATATATTTTAAGATCAATGGACCTCACGTGCTCAAACTTTTTATAATAATACTTGTTGCAAAAAAAAACTGTGATCGCGAGGTCTACTGCTTATGTTTTAAATTTTTATAAGTATTTTTGTCAAGTGCCTATTGTCAAAATGATCTAACACTCCTCTATTTAACTGAGATTTCAGGACTTTTTGTGACGACAACCACCGTTTTAAATTAAACCTTCGTTTTAAGTTTTTACGTGTCGTAAAAAAAAGTTTTATATTGTAATTAATCGTTTTAATTCTGGTGCTGTCATATTAACTCCACTGGAGCTTCGTATCAAGAGTAGCATTCGAGTTAGAATAACCCTCATTAAGATAAATGGGTAATTATTATTGTCTAATAAAACCCTAAAACCCTAGCGCTGCAAGTCTGGACTCTGACGATATGTAAGATATAAACGTTATGCTGATTAATCCAGTTATTCTCTCAACTCTGATTTTTTTATGTTGTAATAGGTTTACACTTGACCGCCAACTCACTTGATGTTACGCGACATTACGGTCTACGATGGAGCGCGCTTACTTAGAAGGAACCAATTCATTCGCGATTTAAAGACACCCAGATTATGCCTATCGGGAAACACCCACTCAGGAAGCGTATTCCACAATCTTGCATTTCACACGATGAAAGTGGAATTAAAGCGTTTCGTTCTGGATTTTGGAATATCCACCATGAAACGAATTTTAAATGTTGATGTGTAATGTTTATGAATTGAAGAATTCAAGCATATTGCTACAAAATCAGAAAGTTACACGTCTACACCACGTTATTTTATTTACAAGTTCAGTTTTGAACAATTTGCCATACCTACATGTAGAATACCCAAAACATCCCAAAAATAAAAATAGTTACAAGTTATTGCTAGTCACGATTGCGTGAAGGGTTTTATTGTTTTCGTATCGTATTTGTGTACTTGTGAGTGGTGTTCACTCGTTGCATGTAACACACACTAACGAAAAGTGTACATACACTATTGCCACAGAATCTAGTAATAGTATTGACAGTTCGCCTCCCGCCAATCTCGGAAACCCAACTCAACGCGCACAGCTATCTCTCTCGCGCATCACAACCTTTTTAAACATAATTATAAAATCATTGACTAGGGATATTAGAAAAGCGAGAGCTGAAGTTGTTTATTTAGACAAGAGAAATATTTAAAAACAAGTTTTTCTTCGATATCTCTTAAATTGGCTGAGGAATAAGAAAATATATGTTTTTTTCTAATTCCGTCGCCAGTATAAATGATATTTGGTGAAAACTTTTTTTAAATATTTCTCCTATTTAAATAAACAAATTTAGCTCTAACTTTTCTAATATCCCTACATGTTTAAAAATGTTGTGATGCGCGAGAGAGATAGCTGCGCGCTTTAATCTCGACCTTAACGTCATGAATCACGATCAAGCGGCAACCAGACGACGACCCTAACTTCATAAGTCTGTAAGTCATATCTTTATTTGTTTTTGTGTGTTATATACAGGCGTCAACTTGCAATTATGTGTCATGTGTCACTGATTAAGGCGTTGTAAGGAGTTTCAAATACAAATACAAATATTTTATTGTCAGCTGTGTTAGAATACATGTGGTCAAAGAAAGAAGTATCAACAACTATCCTTTTGGGCATACAACATTGTACTACTTATAATTTATTAATTAATGCGTATGTAGGTCGTTAAATAATTAATTAAATTTTTATATGTCCATGAGTAATTCAATAATGTCAATCAGTTAATGTCAATAAATGTCAAGTTATAAAAAGTAATAATATTAGTAATTTATATAAATTGGAAATGTGAAGATTCATATTATTTATAAAATTGACAACATTATAATAAGCATTTGTTTAGCAATAGTTTCATTAAATAATTTTTGAATTTTACATATGTCATGGCTTTACATGTATCAGGCAAATGGTTAAATATTTTAGTGCAAGTTACATAAACAGATACTTTTGTCATAAAATTTTGTTTTTGTTCCCTGAGGGACCAAATTTCCGTCGTATGCTATTGCTATACGAATACTACATGTAAAGGTTCGCGAGCACTCATGAACTGCAACAAAACCAAACGAGCCCTCTCGAGTACTCCCTTATAACAACATATTACCTTTGTAAATATTATGCAGTGGACGATATGGTATTCACAAAGGCAGAAACCCCGGCAAAGTTTCGCCAACTACCGTCAGTTTCGATACTTTTATAAGTGCCATAAAAGTTATAAAACAATGAATACGTGACTTTGTCGTTTATTTTTAATGTGTTCTGAGAGCAGCTAGAGTAAAATTCACAATATTTTCCGGAAAACCACCACCTGCTGCCACCTTTTTGATGGATCAACCAAGTATCAGCTGGAAGCTTTAGAATCAGTGGACCGGCGAGCTGTGAGGTTAATCGGTGACGATAAACTAGCTGCCAAGAAGCTACTTAACTTACTTAACATTGGTATTGTCATATTATTTTGTTAAGTAAGTATGAGCAATCAAATAAACAATCTAAAACTAAAAATGTCCCTTCCGAGTTATACGGAATCGAGTGTTTTTCGTGTATAATCAGTTTTAGTCGCCTACGGCTTACACTAGGCAAGTTAATTTATTTACAAGATAAAAAAAGAACATTTTCATTAAGCATTGATGTCAAATTGCCATCTAGAAAAGTCAACACCAGCTGCTCCAGACTCGAGCCTCAGAAAACTCGGTTGAATGAAAGAGCGAGTCACAAGAGAGTTTTATATTGTTCTTCTGGCTAAGTTTTCCTTGTTCTCTCCACAAGTTTGGTTCTCGTAGGCGTCAGATGCTTTGAGCAAACTGACCGTGTTCTCAAGTGATTTGACGTTTATTCACACATAGTTTGGTTTAGTTTTCCGATAGAAAAATACGTATGAATAAACGCACATACGTATCTATTAATACGGGATGTTTTTTAAGCAAAATATATTTCGTAAGGTCAAGTTAAGCAAGATTGCAGACCAATAATTTGCTTAAATATTGCTTAGAATGTAATCTTATTTGTTTGAATAATCAATTCTTAAATACCATCAATTGATAATTCAAATAGAATCCTTGAGTCCCTGATAGGATGCCGTACAAATAGTAGTGTTTTCTTATTATTTTTTAGGGTTCCGTACCCAAAGGGTAAAAATGGGACCCTATTACTGAGACTCCGCTGACTGTCCGTTCGTCCGTCCGTCCGTCCGTTCGTCTGTCACCAGGCTGTATCTCATGAACCCTGATAGTTAGACAGTTGAAATTTTCACAGGTGATGTATTTCTGTTGCCGCTATAATAACAAATACAAAAAAAAAAAATTTAAGGGGCTCCCATACAAATAACGTGACTTTTTTGCTCTTTTTTGCTCGATATTGATAACGGCAACAGGTAGAAGCTTGAAATATTCACTGAATATTGAGTTAAATTATTTACTTTAAAAATAAATAATTAAATTAAAATAAAATTAATAGTTAAGGGGGGCTCCCATACAACAAGCGTGATTTTTTTGCCGTTTTTATAGATAATGGTACGGAACCCTTCGTGCGCGAGTCCGACTCGCACTGGGCCGGTTTTTTTTCTTATTGACTTGCGCGAAATAACATGTGCCTTTATTTATTACTATTTATAGGTAATACAATTAGTAAGTCCTATTCAAAGTAAATTTAAGTAAAATAAGATGTAGTTATCTCCTACTTGTAGCTCAATCAAGTAGTGATTACTGGAAGTTTCTACAGAGTTTCCGTACAAGATGAAAAGACACGTTTCACTACTTTATTTCATTTGCCCAAAACCGCACGTACTTAATCATAATACATAACGAATAAAATACAACTATACTTACATGAATAACATTCGAAATCACGTAAGTATAAGACATAGTATATTGTATAACTATAAGTATAAGAGAAGAGTATAAGTATAAGAGAAATATAAGAAGAAAAAAAAAGAAAAAAGTATAAGACACTGAAATAACGCTGTGACACGATTTTCCTTCTCACCAAAATAACTGGATAGATTAAACTAATTTCTAACTAGATATTCTAAAATATCATAAATATATTTAACATTAATTAATAACACATTATTGATACCACAAAAAGTAAAATTTATTGAATCAGGCATTACTTTTTTAAATAAAAACTACGGGTCACTCACGTCTGTTTTGAGCCCAAATATCCGACTATAGTTTCAACCGCATTCGGCGGTCTTTTTCAAAGGAGCAGCACACACGTCACTCTCGGTCGGTGACGCGCCTTGCACTGCAAGGCATTACTTGCAGTGCCTTGCAGGCATTACTTTGCGGAAATTCATATTCAAAAACTTAAATCTAACTTACATACCTATCTAGTGTGTTTCCGCTTCGAGGTCTTCAAGCTGGTACTCTTGCCTACTTCGAAGTCTTCAAGCTGGTATTCTTCTGCTTCGGTGTCTTCTAAGCTGGTACTCTTGACGGCTTCGATGTCTCCGGAAGCGACATGTAGCGGAAACACGCTAGATATATAAGTTAGATTTATGTTTTTGACCACAAAAAGTAATTACAAAATAAAGACATTTTATATCTCAGAGTAGCTGACACAACGCATTGCCACACATCGCACTGAACTGTCTTGGGCAAACGTAAAAGAATCACGCGAACGACTTCCACGTCTATTCACTAAAAAGTATAAAAAAAAGTTACCAAATCCTCCATCGATTATTTAAAAAGTGAGTACCATTAGTATAAAGGTCATCTCTTATTTAGTAGCAACCTGAACGTTGTTCAGTCAACGTGAGTAACTTTGACTCTGCGTCAAACATTGTACGTAGCTTTTTTAGAAGGTTTTTGATTTTTTCCCCAAAAAATTAGTAGTCAAATTAATTGATTAGGTAATTAATTTACAGTCGTTTTGACTACTAATCTCTTGAGAAATAGTTGAGAACCTTCTAAAAAAGGCCACGTACAATGTTTAACGCAGATTCAAAGCTTACGTTGACTGTACAACGTTCAGGTTGCTACTGAATAAAAGATGACCTTTATACTTCAACGTCAAAGTTACCCTCGTTGACAGTACCTAATCCAAGAAATCTATTCATTGAATCTCATACAAACGTTTATCTTTATCCCTTAGTATACAGCGTAAGAGTAACTAACGTAATATCATTTATATCTGCGCATTAAAGCTATTCCAGAAATTAAATGAGCCTTGGTACATCTGCGGATTTCACCACCAAGGTGACATTAGTGAAAGACTCGTATTATCTATTTATGCTAAAAAGGTGTGAGCGTCTTTAGAACGCACTTTGGCAACATTAGAGCAGAAAGAGATTCTCGCATATTGCTTTTATAACATAATTACAGCTTTTGGCTTAACATACCGTGGTTTAACGGAGTCCGCTTTATGATATATTACTTTATAGTCTACTTTTACTTTACTTTATATGTTTTCTAAGTTTTTCGCGAATTTTACTCATTGAATATACGCAATAAATCCGTTAAAATTTGTTTCACTTCAATTTTATAGCCAATGTTTATAATACAATTATAACTTTTTCACTTATAGTGGTTTTACAAAGTTCAAGTCTAGCACAGAGAGTAAATAAACTGTTTTTGTCACGTTTTTGTCCACATTAGTATGCCAGTTATCTTATATCATGCTTTATTTATACTAAAAGGTGGACAAAACAGCTAACATACAATTTATCTATGTTCCTTATTAGCCTTGATATGGAAGTCTCTGCCAGTATACGATCTCCATGTAATAGTTATAAATCACAATGTTTCGGAATTAAGAGCAACACAACGGTCTACATTTTTAAAACATCTCCGCCATGCTCTCCTGCACAGTACAGCAGAGTTAGCATAGAAGTAGACAAATAGTCTTTCCATCATTTATCTACCTTTCAGAGGATATAAAGTACGTAGTGACATTTACAACAGACATATGAATGTGGATAAAAACAGTTTATTCACCTTCTCTGTTTCTTGAAAACAATGATCTTGGAGTTTTCAAGGCTAGAGTGAATAGATATCTTCTAGATTGACGTGCTTCATCCTCGGCTGGTAGCGCTCGTAGCGTAGCTTGATTATGTGTTTTCGAACGATCAGCAATGTTAAGCTACGGATAGACCAGTCAGTCTTCGGATGGGTGGCCGTGAGTGGCATTTCTTTCTGAACGGTAATGTGGGTCGAATGACACATTAATAGTAGTTAATTATATTTGCAATAAACGAGATAGGTATGTTTCTTTTAAATTTTTAAATTTTCATTCACCTAATGAGAGTAAAGTACAAAATAGGTATGAAAAATAAATATTTTGTACAAGTTTATTTAATCTTATAAAAGTTCGGCAATAAATTTAGTCTTTGAAAACATCACTCCTTAATTTGAGCTCGCGTTCAAATAAATCTTTCAAAAATATTTCAAAGATAATCTGAGATAAACTTTTCGAGAAAAATGTTAGAAAATAAAACGGGCATGATTTAGTAATTAGTGAATTGGTGAAGAGCCAGACAAATTTGCTATTGTTTTTAAGTTCTTTGTTACGTGTTTTTGTAGATATTTAGTAAACATCATTGTATTTAGATATTATATAGTATATACCATTTGTATATTTTACTTATTTATTTATTTCATAGCACAAACAACAGAAAGTAACAATATTTCGGTTAATACATGAGAGTACATTGGTGTCGTTCTAGGCTACTTCCCAAAAATATATGTGCCTAATATGATTAGAACATAAAATGGTTGGAGCAAAATTCGCAAAAATATTGATATGAATATAGAATGCATGTACAGTACTTCCAGATAAATAATTACAGTTTAAAAAACTAAAAAACACGCTACAAATTATTGTGGTCAAAGTTCATTACAAGACTTTTCTAACAAATCCAAACACAGCTATGATACGAGGTTCCATCATGAAGTTCTAGTTCATATCTTCCGGCTCCATCATCAGATCAGTTCGACAGTACCATATTATTGTATTGTCATCAGAATTACATACAGCTGCCAATTTTCATGACGCTACGATCCTTGGAAGATGGTTAAATTAGTTACCTACCTTAGATTTCATTACATACAGGTCGACCTAATAAAAGCGAGTTAAAATTGGGCTTCGACAACCATCGGAAACGTACAAAGAGAAAATCGATATAACATGATAGAGATGAGTGACAATATGTAAACTGGTAAAAAAATCTCGCAATCTCAACTTTATCACAAACAAATAAAAGTCAATGTCATATTTACAGATAGCAATTAATTCCAGTCTTTACGAACGATACCGAAAGTACGTCATTTCAGGCTTTTTTTATCAGCCCTGTTTGTACAAACTGTCCCACTGCTGGGAACGGGCCATCTTCTCATTGTGAGAAGGGTTAGGCCATAGTCTGCCGCGCTGGCCAAGTGCGGGTTGGCAGACTTCACACATCTTCAAGATCATTGAGAACTCTCAGACATGTAGGTTTCCTCGCGATAATTTTCCTTCACCGTTTGAAGTTGGCGGCAATCAACAATACGCACATAGCTTCGAAAAGACAGAGGTGCGTGCCGTGGGATTCGAACCCAGGAACTGCGGATCGCAAGTCAGACGGTCTCACCACTAGGATGCCGTGAACTTCAATATTAAATTATCCGGGAATAATTAAATTATCTACAGTCTAATAATAATTTAACAATCTACATAAAGTAATTACGTATAACGTGAATTAGTAAAAGCGTATGAAGGAAAAAAACATCTCGAATTTCTAAGGAGCCACTAGATCTCTCTAATATTACATTCTCTAATTTCAGCACGAAATCAATTTAGGCGATATCTAGGCAAAACGATCTTGTACAAACACTTATTTATATTGCTATCTGAATTTTATTTGAGGTAATAATTTGTAATTATTAATAATCACTAGTGTTTCTTTATAAATCTGCGCAGATAATAAAATAACGTAGTCACAGTGAACGGAAGGCTTGTAGCCCACCTTATCTTGAATAAAGTAATAATTATAGTAAAAAAAAATGACTTCAAAATACGCAATACAATACATATGTAAACGACTTGCTGTTCACTTTTCAACAGGCACTTGAATGATATTTTACCAGTTATTTTGTTATAAAAACCAAAGTACTGCATCGATTTTGATAAAATGTATATGGGACCACCTCAGTATAACCTACCAAGTACAAAAAGAAGCTCAGTAATCGGTGAACAAACATACAAAAAAAATACAGACTGAATTGATAACCTCCTTTTTGGAAGTCGGTTAAAAAATCAGACATACGGCGGTACATAGCTCGGTTAAAGTGATCACAGTGTTTGGATTGTTCCCTCACATCAATCTATCGATAATGCACCTTTTTAATTTAATTGCTTACATAACTTTAGTTACAATGCTTGAAATAATAATATTCCCAGTTTTTTTTTTTTTTTTTAATATTTATCGGCTCTGGATTCTGAGTCCTTAATGATAGGCTTGCCATGACGCTGCGGTTAGCGTGTTTGCTGAAAGAATTAATTCACTCACCTTTATTAGACGTTTATGAATAAAAGCTTTGTAGATACTACCAAAGGAAAGGCGAACATGAAAGGTAGTAAGATTATTATTTTGGTCTACCGCTTCTTCATCAAGATAGACAGATAGATAAACTCTTTATTGTTTACACCACTATACTAAAAGTCTCAATAGTATGGAGAATTCACCTTTATAAAAGTTTCGTTTCGTTCACGCTAAGAAATTCGCATTCCTCCAGGGGCTCATACGGGTACCGGTAAATCATTTTTATGCGGAATATATTTTATATTTATAAGGGCTATGATGACACGACGCCAGGAAATAGCTGCAAGACCTTTTGCTCTCTATTACGTTGGCTTATTCGTACTCATAGGTCTTTTTAGGGAGTTTCGATTGCTTATAACTCTTTTTGCGGCTTGTGGTACCAATATTTTTACCCGATAAACGCAAGGGGGGTTATTTTTCGGGTATATAATATGTAAACTTATTGTACCTGTACCTGTACCCTTCTCACAATGAGAAGATGACCCGTTCCCAGCAGTGGGACAGTTTGTAAAAACAGGGCTGATAAAAAAAAAAAAAAAAAAAAATTGTACCTGGTAAATACGCTAAACTGTTTAATTTCGATTAATACATAAAAAACAATCGCGAACCTGATAAATTATTTGGGTTAGATAGATAGATTAACTCTTCATTGTTTACACCTTAACTAAACCACAAATTACATAGCGAAAAGAGCTTAATTCCTAGTGAAACAACAGGTGGCCTTATCTCTAATAGCGATCTCTTCCAGGCAACCTTGTTTTGCCAACCGGCAGCCTTGGTTAGGGATAAGATACGATGAAAATAATTTTAGTGCTTATATATCTTCAAATTAAACTCCAAGTTATTGTAAATAAATGCAATAATTTATAATAAATATCAGATGATAAAACATTATTTTGGTCATAGATTTCAGAATACAGTTTTTTAAACCAGCGAACTAAGTTTTACAAGTTCACTATAATCTGGGGCGCAGCTGCAAATCCCATGTGGAAAATACAACCCAATTGGTTCTGTGCATCTTGTATGAGACGCTCACGTGCGCGGACTGGTGCAAAAATACCATCTACCTACTCGTATTCAGATAGCGGCAGATATATCGAAATTTGACTTGGTGGCTCAGTCAATTGTGCGGCGGGTTTCCGAGCTGGGCGATGCGGATTCGAATACCAGAAAGAAATAGTAAAAAATGCGAGTCACTTCTTGAATCGAAGCAACTGTTAGGTCACACCACGCGTCACTCCACATGACAAGGCGTAAGCAAAAGCAGAATTACACATCTCAAGTCTGTGACAAATACATCTACTCACTTGAAACTCTCTGAACGTATGTAAATGTTAATGTAATTGTTTAACTTTGCTGAATATAATGTGTAATAGAATAGAATAGCGATGGTGTAGGAAGCACAGTTACAAGCGTCAGCGCGCTGCGAATGAAGGTACCCGTACAAAAAAACTGTAGTTTTTAGGTACCTTTATGATGTTTTTTTTTTTTTTTTTTTTTTATGATTAAATAAAATACCTTTATGAGACAAATTTATGATGTAAATTTGGTGTTGTTAAATAAATAAATAAAATAATAAATAAATAGATAATGCATAAATACATTTGATAGATTTTTGATAGATTATAAACACAAAAACAAAAGTATATCGTTATTAAAATATCAGCTGTCCAATATAAAGAAAAACTTTCCCTTATAAAGTAGTTTAGTAAAAGCCTGAGAACCTCTTTGTGCTAACCGCAAGCCACTTGCTTTAAACATCGAACTTTGAAATTGTAGTTTAATACTGAACCTAAGAATGCTTTTGAGTTTGAGGTTATATTTGTTAGGTATTCTGACATATAATTTTTTTTTGCCGTCCTCCTCCACCAATATTCTCCCCCAACATAGTCAGGGACCTGAGTCAGGTTTTGTAATTTTGATCCACTTTTAGAATTTGTGCTATAACTATTGTCAATGTAAATATATATATACAAAGTTTTATTTATTAATGTAGTATTTTAATATATCTCTTTAGTCAATATTATAACTTATTGTGCTGTGTTTTACTTAATTTTAATTTATTATTGTCGTTTTATTTGATTTACTTTATACTTCTTTTTTGATTTCTATATAATATGTATACCCAATGTTGTTATGTGCGTTTCTTGTTATACTGATTTTTATGAGTACAATTATTTATTTATGTATGTTCTGTGTATTTAAAGTTCATATTATTTAACTTTTTCGCTTCGTTTTGTCTATCATATTCTCTATTTACAACACTATCGACTATTTTTACTTTTATTCCGGCTTATCATCATGTGTAACTACTCATAGTCCATAGAACTATGTGTTTTACACATTTTTCACAGCAATCTTATCTTTGAATAGGACCCGAGAACGATAATTGTTCCCGTGTCCTATTTCTATCGCCACTTTCTATTGCATCATTCGCCACTTTAGTGCAGAATTCCAACAGATACGGCCTGGTATCTTTTCCGGCCATCATTTCACATAATGAAGCTTCCGTCAACATCATGTCTGTTTTCGATTCCAGGTCGTATCTGTCGGTACAATATTTGGGGCACTCCAGCAGTAAGGGTTGCACTGTTTCCTCTTTTTCAGGTTCGCAGACACATGAAGGGTTGTCCTTGCACTTGAACCTGTTCAAGTACGCAGAAAACCCTCCATGGCCGGTCATTACCTGTGTCAAGATTGGGGTAAGTTG
The DNA here is from genome assembly GCA_947563715.1 of Lycia hirtaria. Lineage (NCBI taxonomy): Eukaryota > Metazoa > Arthropoda > Insecta > Lepidoptera > Geometridae > Lycia > Lycia hirtaria. The sequence continues at coordinate 12,509,571 of OX387385.1, forward strand.
AATTTGCTTGAGGATCCTATGGGCCTCGGAAACATTTGGTAGAAAGAGTTTAGTTACTCCTGCCGTCTCTCCTTTTTTGTCGGCCTTGTGGCTCAGTTGGTAGTGTGTTTACGTTTACCTGCTGAACTAAAAGGTCGTGAGTTCGATCCCCACCCAGGGCAAACATTTGTGTGATGAGCATGGATGTTTGTTCTGTGTCTGGATGTTTCTATGTATCGTAGGTATATATTTACAAAAAAAAAGTATATATGTATTCTATCAGCCATCTAGTCCCATAGTACAAGCTTTGCTTAGTTTGGGCTAGATGGTGTTGTGTGAAATGTCCACAAATATTTATTTATTTATTTGTTTGTTCGCGCTTACGAACAAACCAGCGTTCTTTTTACGTGACGGTAACTATACTTAAATACCTAAACTACACAAACATACAAACAAATATACCGTGGGGGAGTAGTAAATTAGATAACTATGTATTTATTTACATTAATATTTACCTGTATTAATTTGAAGATGGTTACATGCAAACAAATAAAATAAATAAATATTTGTGGACATTTCACACAACACCATCTAGCCCAAACTAAGCAAAGCTTGTACTATGGAACTAAATGATAGAATGTGTATCATTTATGTGACAGATATGGCTGAATAGAATACTTATATACTTTTTTTAATTAAGTCCAAACCGATGTATGTAACTTGTACTAAAATATATCGACACTTTACCTTCGTTAGAATATATCACCCCATTTATGCTTTATTCACCGCCTCTATAAGGTATTGAATTTCTATTATCTGAACTTTTAGGGTTCCCGAAGCTCAAAACTATTGGTAAAGTTCCACAATTTCAAAGCTGGCCGCAAGTCTAACCGCTACGTAACAAATATTGCTATGTCTAACCACTAGCCTTCATACTATCATAGCTACTGAAGATTTCATACTATCACAAATTCTATAGAGAAATGACGAGAGATAGGCTAACGATGTAAATACGAAGACTTTAATCATATCATCATATCATATCAGCCCTGTTTGTACAAACTGTCCCACTGCTGGGAACGGGCCATCTTCTCATTGTGAGAAGGGTTAGGCCATAGTCTGCCACGCTGGCCAAGTGCGGGTTGGCAGACTTCACACATCTTCAAGATCATTGAAAACTCTCAGACATATAGGTTTCCTCACGATGTTTTCCTTCACCGTTTGAAGTTGGCGGCAATCAACAATACGCACATAACTTCGAAAAGACAGAGGTGCGTGCCGTGGGATTCGAACCCAGGACCTGCGGATCGCAAGTCAGACTTTAATAATACTACTGTATTATAAAAGAAGTATCTTTATTAAAAGAAAAACAAAATACAAGACTGCTGCAGAAAAGAGGTTTTTTCAACCTAACTTACGATTTCCTTACGCTTGGTACGTTTTTGAGTATGTTTAGTGTACGTATTTTACGGTATTTTGTGAGAAATGATCCGTAAAATCGCTGTAAAATATTATAAATGCGCATTCTTTAGAATAATTCTTATAAAATCACTTGTTTATTACGAAAAGTTCGTTGGAGGTTACGAAAATAAAAGGTTTTTAATTTTTTCGAGAGATGTATTATTATTATTACAAACAGCCTATGACACTCTGGAAGTAAAGACAAATCTAACGACACCTCGCACATCAAAATCGGTCAAGCCGTTTAGACTGTAGGCGATCATATAGAAACATAAATACATACATACAAACATACATACACTCGAAAACATAACCCTCCTTCTTACGCAGTCGGGTAAAAATAGAATAACAGCAAACAGGCTGTTTTTTTTTTGATTTGACGCATTTTTGAGTAATAGGCAGACAATGAAGCAATCCAGCAGTTTATCGTGTTTTCGTGTAAGGTACAGTACTCTATAAATAACCTATAACTAACCTTACGAAAATATGTAATTGTCGTAAAATTAGTAAATTTTCTCTCTACGAGATCGAATCAGAAATAAAGAGATACTTATACGTACAAAAGTCACCGATATAGCATAGCGGATTAGTAAATTGAAGTGGCAGTGGGCAGGGCACATAGCACGTAGAACTGATGGCAGATGGGGCCGAAAGGTTCTCGAGTGGAGACCACGTACCGGCAAGCGCAGCGTAGGAAGACCAGCCACGAGATGGACAGATGACCTCATACAAGTGGCGGGAAGACGCTGGATGCAAGCCGCTTCCAATCGGTCTTTTTGGAAATCCATGGGGGAGGCCTATGTCCAGCAGTGGACTTCTTATGGCTGAGATGATGATGATGAGTAAATTTTTATGTAATTCCGAGCTAGGTAACTTAGTATACAAGCTTTATATCACGTGCTCCGGCAGTAAACAGAAACCTAAGCTATCAACAAACAACTCTCGACTCTCAAACAACTTGTTACCCAGCTAATCCGAGATATTAGTACGCATAATTAATATTCAACCGCTTTTGATGTGGTTTTATTGTTATTGTTTAAGGAGTTACAAGTTAAATTTATGACAGGGACAAAGATATAGAAATTATGACAAAAACTAACACAAAAAAATACTCGATTCACAATTCGACTGTTTATGTCAGCGCATAACTGGCCTTGTGGCTCAGTTGGTAGTATGTTTGCTTGCTGAGCTGTAGGTCGTGAGTTCGATCCCTACCCAGAGCAAACATTTGTGTAATGAGCATGGATGTTTCTTCTGTGTCTGGGTGTTTTTTATGTTTAATATGTATATATTTACAACAAAAAAAAGTATATACTTAATTCTATCAGCCATCTAGTTCCGTAGTACAAGCTTTACTTAGTTTGGGCTAGATGGTGTTGTGTGAAATGGCCACAAATATTTATTATTAAATATTTAGTAACTTCTTTGCTTGTGAATGATTTAAATGATCCTTTTTGTGATGGGCTCAGTATATTATATTCAAAAACATAAAAGGATCACCTATTTTTATCATTTATTCTTCAGTATTTTAGTAACCATCTCTTGTTAAATTATTCCTTTATCACTCCTGTTACAGGACCTGTCAAATAGATAATTTTAAATAATAAAAAAAACATGTATTCACGAGCGAGCTGTGCTTTTCCATTCCGTCCTCACCACGTTACTTTGCCAGCGCTACACTTGACGGAAATTCCGTCGCGGAACCTCCGCGATCGTCGATCGATCGTCCGCAACGGAGCGACCGATCTTCCGCGTAGTGTGCCCGCTATTTGTAATTAATATGCAACAACATGTATTGGCGTTCCGTCAAGTGTAGCGCTGGCCTATTATATCTATACTAAGCGCGGTGATTGCGTTTATTTTGTTCAGAATACACTTCTATACTCAGCGATTTCGATCCACATTCTTGTTGCGTACTTCACAGGTATGAAATTCTTTGCCGCCATCTGTTCCCTGAGACCTACAATCTTGGAATTTTCAAGGCTAGAGTGAATAGGTATCTTCTAGATCGACGAGCTCCATCCTCGGCGACACCGTCGCTTAACATCAGGCGAGACCAACTCGCCTGTCAATTGTAGATATATTGCATAAAAAAATGGGTTTTTGACTAGACCAAAAACTAGATAAATATTATGTGTAGGGTATCTTTGTATCCATTTCGCATGTATTCATGTCGCTGGTTTATCTCTCGCCTCTAACTGAAAACACATATTTACTCAAATGCATATGTCTATTGAACTTCTGGGGCATCATTTAAGATAACAATTAAACCCATGCATTTCGAACACTGACTCTAACTATCCACAGTCGTCAAAAATATCAGTCGTATGCAAAACGATAAAAAAAAACAAAAGACGTACCTACCTAAAGGTGTGTACACCTTTAGGTACGTCTTTTGATAAAACCAAAAGTCAAATCTTAGAGGTAAATAGTAAGGTACGTACAAATTTAATTATCGACAATCATTCTATCTACAGTGAAATCTTATAGATGTAAAGGCGGGTTCATACGAGCGAGCGGCCGCCTAATGTAAGCAAATTGAAGTGGACCGGACACCGCCCCTAACGAGGGCAATCAAAAGGGCTCCGTGTAGACTCTCACAGGGCTTAAATGCTGCGGCGGAAGGAAATGGCCTGATTTTAACTGTCATATGACGTCAAATTGGGGTTGATATTTATAGGGTACGATCGAACGCGCAGTTTTGCTCGACTGTCTGAATAAGAGGGTAATGTTTACCTGACTGCGCAAGAAGGTACAATAAGTACAAGAATTATCCAGAAGAATCATCATTTAAATACAACTTTTAATGGCCCTCTGCATATATTCTCGTAAAAACGTGTAGTCGACATCATATCAAGCATAACAGTAAAAGATGAAAATCGTTTTTATGCAGTCGGATATTTCATTTCGTTTTAAATATTTGTCAAGGCACGGTGTATAAAAATTTGTTTCTATATTTCTATAACTTAAATGCATTGACAGATTTTTTTTAAAACATGTCGTTTGATTTGTACTGACCTGAGTGTATGTAATATTTTAATGATAATAATACATCAAAAAGTGCCACTATAAGTTAACCCGTGGGAAGAATAAATTTAGGTAGGCCACACGGCTCACTAAAGCTGACTCCACATTTGTAGCAATGTGACGTTTCAATTCAAGAATGCTAGAATCGTATCGAGCACTTGTATTCTAAATATGAACTCTGATATTAATCGCATCCATTGATGTTCAAAAATGTGTCCATACTTAACCAATACCGAATTGTCTTATCAAAATAGTATCTATAATTTTGTGACTATTTCGATTCACAATATTGAGGCAAAATAATGAGTACCTACTGAAATTCTATATGCGTACAATATTTTTAGTTCTATCATTTATATACAAATATCTTGGTACACGTAATACTTAATTTAAGTATATTTGATGTTTATGTGCCTCATTAGGGAAAAATATAAATGGACTTTAAAATTATATCATTTTAATATCTTTTTTTACTACAAAATAAATGACATCTGAATCTTATTAGACAAAATATCAGTTTAATCGGGATCTGGTAAAATATATGCAACTGCCTTTACTGGAATAGAGTGTATCATAACGGCGTATTCCATGAAATAAGTACGTCCTCACTAACAATAACGATACACGTCGGAAACACGCTACGTCAAAACGGTACAGATGTGAATCCAACTTAACTAGTACCTAATGTCAAATAGACGCAGTCGGGTTTTTATTTCTACTTGTCATGTTTTACGTGACATGTTTTGACATCTCTGTAACCTAAGCTAGCATGTGTTTATAACTAGAAGGGCGTGTGCATTTCTAGTATGTTTCCATTTAAATATCATTTATGTTTCTATTGTACTCGTATATGTCCAGATTTGTTAACCAATAAAAAAAAAACCCTAATCAATTATCAAGCTAACATTCAAAACATTATATATTTGTTACGCATCACCGTTCTCTCGTGTGAGAGGAGCGACATAATTTGCCCGTATTTGCTCAAGTTGTTTACAGTTTTATTGGAGGGGTTGATCAAAAGCGGGGCTCTTAAACGTAACGACTGTTGTACAAACACACGCGTAAATAATCTTTGATGTTAATAATAAAGCAGAGTTGAGATTGAAGATTTAGGTACCTACTCAACGTATGAAACAACAAATAATAACAATCACAGTAAAAAAAAAATTGAAAATACCGACTTAAAATACGCAATTCGTTTACTTGGATGACATTTTTCCAGTTATTTTGTTATAAAAAACAATGTTTCCGACTTTAATTAAAAATTTATATGGAATCACCTCAGCTCTGAAACCTCTGAACCTACCAAACAAAGAAAGAATCATCAAAATCAATTCACAATTTGCGGAGCGTTCGGTGAACAAACATACAAAAAAAAACACCGGCGAATTGAGAACCTCTTTCTTTTTGGAAGTGGTTTAAAAAAACATGTCTTTGTTGTAATGAAACTGGAACTAACTAGTTATTAGTATAATATTCCTCTCTTTATAAGTATTAGTATGTAATTTAAATATCTCGTTGAACGCCCAATATAAATCAGACGATTTATATTTTATATTTTTATCCATCCCATGGTTGCCTGGAAGAAATCGCTTTTAGCGATAAGGCCGCCTTTTGTTGCACTAGTCTATTTAAGTACTTTTAAGGTTCATCTATCTATCTAAAAAAAAACTACTCCTGTTTTTTTTTTAATTCCTAAATTAATTCGTTTTCATATAAAATTTTAACTTTGATACTCGGCTTAGGTTATCGATTCACATTCTTGTTGCATACTGCACAAGAATGGAATTCTTTGCCGCCATCTCTGTTTCCTGAGACCTACAATCTTGGAATTTTTAAGGCTAGAGTGAATAGATATCTTATAGATCGACGAGCTCCATCCTCGGCCATACCGGATGCGAGTTGGTGGTCAATCGTAGATTACATACGATTATTCAAGATATTTGTATAAAAAAGGTATGTTATGCAAACTGCGTACCCTGGGTTACCCGCTACTTAACCAATACAAATTTAATTTTTCTGAATAATTGTTGTTTTTTTGTTAATCTTGGGTGTAATCTACATTCATGCCTAATTTCATTCAAATCCGTTTAGCTATTTTAGTATCAAGGCGTAACACAAATACTTAAGATGAGCTGAGATAGATACAAAAGACCTGCAATATAATTTATACATAGGTACCTGATACTAAGATTTATAATTAATCCTTGCTACTCCGAATAAAGTTTATTTTCTTGTGTTGCTTATCTGTTCATAAAAGATGTTTTGAAATGTTCAACTTAAGAGAAACTACTAGCCTTTTTCTACTAGATAAAACTATAAGCAACTCTGTATCTAGTTAAAATCTTCTTCAACGGAAATCCAGACGCGACCAACTAAACGATATCGGGACGCGCTGACCGCTGGCGTCGAGGCTGCAATAAATATCCAACTCGTCACTGGATAACTTAATTCCAGCTACGCTTGCCAAAAGTCCACTCGGTTGCAGCTTCAACTAGGAGAAGAGAGGCAGTCACGTAAAACTTAGGATCGTTTTTAAATTTAAATCGTCTGCCAAATATGTTATGGTTAAAAAACTAGGCGATTGAGTAAAGCTCACCGAGTATATAATTATTCGAATTGAAAAAAAAAAATTGTCTGTAAAGTCAGTTTACGGACGATAGGTTAACGTAACAACGTCATAACAAAACATTGATGAAATGATGATGATGATGATTATGTAACGGGACAATGAGCGTAACGCGTAACGGGACAATGGGTCATACTTTTTCGTGCGTGTAGCCGGCGTTCATCGATTTATCGTATTAAACGTTGTTTAACGATTTGTCGTATTATTTTATTTAACGTTGTCATGTCAAAAATGTTAAGTCCCGAAAAATATCCTAAAGTGTTGTATCTTTATCAATATACATATTTGTGTGGATTATGAAATGAATTTAGACTATTTGACTGTTTTTTTTACGCAAGATAGATCTATGATGGACCACCAACTCGCCTGATGTTAAGCAACGGTGGCTGAGGATAGAGCTCATCGATCTAGAAGATATATGTTCACTCTAGCTTTTAAAATTCCAAAATTTCACTATATACAAATATTTGAGTATTTACGCAGATAAGTTTTTTTACGCTTCTATTCAAAAAAACTGGCTTGATTTAAATATAAATCCGGGTATTGACAAAGTTTTCTCTAAGAGAATTAAATTAAACATTGTAATTATATTGTAATAAGTGCGATTCATACATCTAAGTGATTGTATAGTGAATAATGTGACTAGAGTTTAAAGGGGAATAGTGCTACCATTAGAGAATATTTAACGGTAGTAATAAGTGTGGTGTATGAACATAATGATGAATAAAATAAAATTATACACAGACAAAATAAAATTATACAACATTTGTATATGTATTTGAAACTACGGACCTTATAACAAGGTTATAAGATATAACTAAGATTAAGAAAATTAAGAATTATAAGATATAACTTTATTTATAACATAATTTATTTAATAATCTTATTTCTATTCCAACTAAAACTTTATAACAGACGATGCGTATACACTTTTTTCTGTTATGACAGAGAAACCAAATTTATCTAAAATCGGAAATGAAAGAAAAATGATTTAAGTTTCCTAAAGTCAAGCTCTCCGTCTATGGTCATCTTGATAGGACAGTCGCAGACAGACTCTGCTTCGGCTTAAGAGCTGCGTCAAAATATAAGAAGAAGTCGAGGAACGGGAAATCTTTAATATTTGTTCCAACTTCCGCGTTTTGAAAGCACTTTGGCAAAATTACATCATGAACTTTTATCTTTAGGGCTTATTGAGGATTCGTTTTACTTGGCATTGTCCGAGAACATGAATAAAACATACATTTTTAACATTGATATCTGATATTTTTTGTGCAAAATATAAAAAGAAATTTATGTAACGAGTTTTTGGTGGGAACCTGGAAAAATTATGCCGCCGCTCTGTTTTATTTTCCTTAATTTATTTTAATTTCTAAAATAGTTATTTCTTCTGTGAATGATGTTGAAATGGCAAAACGTGTATTTTCATGCTATCGACTATATGAAGTATATGCACGGTTTTATTAAATTCGCCTCCTTTGTCGGCCTGTCTAAAAGGGCAAGAAACATTTTGAGCGCGTAAGATCACACAAGAGAAGTGAAAACTTCATCAAAGCGACATAAAACAACTATCTATATATTAAAAGAAAAACAAAATACCCGACTGCAGACAAGCATTTTGAATACATAATTTTTTTTTAGATTACTTTTTGCCACCGAAAATCTAAATTTTTTTTTTTTTTTTTTTTGATGTACGCAGTGTCACTCTCACGACTAAGACGAATCTATTGACACCACTCACATAAAAATACGACAAGCCGTTTAGACTCTAGGGCGTGCCAAAGAAATATACATACATACACTCGAAAAACATAACCCTCCTTCTTTCGCAGTCGGGTAAAAAATACGAAATAGCAGTACATTAACGCATTGACTAGGTATAACTCTCACGATCCCTTGATCGACGCGAGCCGACTTTACCCGAACGACCGTTTCATAGCCGAGCGTGACAGCTCAGGTTCATTCAATACCCACAAAATAAATAAATGCTCAGCGCATTTAAAGAAGTTTTCACCTCAAAAACTATTTGTAATTTGAATTTCCCGCTATACGTGTGTCATTGCACCTTAAACAAATATAAAAACAAATGACGGTCGTTACCTCAGAGAAATACAAACTCATTTATACGAAAACACAGCAAATATTCTATTTGCACATGATATTGAACGTAAAAGGAAGTCATGTAAAATGTTAGCGTTACCGTTTAACCACATTCACGATTTCTCGCGACTCGTGTATCTCACGGTACATGACGCAATGGGTAATGTAAACGGAAACAAATGTCGCTACGTTTGTGGGTACAACTGTCGATCTCGGCATTGTATGTACAGGGCTTATACAGACTGTTGCTTAGTAACCGTGTTATTGAGAGTTTTGGCGGGAACGTCTTAGTAACGTGTTGTTGCTTTGTTTTATTTTCCCAAACTTGTGTTATTTTGAACATTAATGCTATAAAAATGGCGGTGTTTTATTCATTAAGTGTTCGATAAAGTGCGTGAGTGTGGGCAAGTGAAATAAAGCAGTAAAACGTGTGATTTTACGTTGTCGGAAAAATTCCATAGAAACTTCTAGTAAAGTCGCCACCACTTTACTGAAGCAGGACTCTACTTATAAATTGTCTGTATACGTGACTTAGATTGTGACTAAAACATTAACAACTTGATTTATTCAAGAAACTTGAAAAAATCCTAATACTTGACACTGGCAAATGCTTTAATGCGGGTCCAATATAAAAAAAAAAAAAAAGAACCTTGTTATTTATATAACCTACCTGTGGAAAATAAATAATAAGTAAAATAAATAATAAATAATTTAGACTCCGCCTAGTTTTTAGTATTTTTTTTTTATTTACATCAAAATAAGCTTTACAATGTTGCCAATTTTGAGATTTGTATCTAATTTAAAAAATACAACCGGTTCAGACCGACCGACCTACAATCTTGGAATTTTCAAGGCTAGAGTGAATAGATATCTTCTAGACCGACGAGCTCCATCCTCGGCCACACCGTCGCTTAACATCAGGCAAGTTGGTGGTCAATCGTAGATCTATCGTGTATAAAAAAAACAATAAAACCGTTTAAGTGAAAGACAGACAGAGAGACATCGTAGCCTCATGAAGTACGGAAGCCGAAAAAGTAAATAGAAATATTAATTGTAAGGCAATAAATAAGTGTATCTTTAATAATCTTCAAATGCATTACATTAGCCCAGAATTAAGCTTAATAAGTTATATTAAAGTCCTAATAGTATTACCTTAGTAAAATGGTGGTAAACGCGTGAAAGTTTTTAAAAATTGCTACCGTTTGGTTGAAACCACATAAAGCTTCTAAAAAATATACTACGCAACCCAAATACCTACACAGCATAATTACGTACGAACCGAAGAAAATGGTTTGGTACGGTAGTAGTGGGTTTTCTCTGCGAATAAAAACCATCAAAAATGTTGAACACGACCAGAATCTTTTTCTCTCAACAACGAATACAAAAAAAAAACAATTGCACACGTAGACAGCACACTCGCAGTTACATAGAAGATAGAACATTGTCCTAGTCGCACTCTGGTATAAATACACTGAGTTAGACTCAGTACCCAAGAATATACTATTTTGAATTTAAGAAATCAGGAGACAAAAATAATATAAATATGACAGACGAAAACCTTGATTGCCAATATCCGAAAATTAGTCACCGGATTAATTTTAAAAATTACCGTTTCGGACACTCCATCCGAAACGGGGCTCTAAACATGCGTCAACTGCGTATGTGTATAACTGCATGTTGACGCTATATACAATACTCACACAAGTTATGGTCGGCATTCGAAAACTTCAAGCCCACAACACTTATCTCGACGGCAAATTAATGGCGCGCCAAAGTATGGCCAACGACACGGTGAGCGCGGGGAGCGGACGAGGAAGTCTAGATTGGCGGGAGGCGAAGAGTGTTCGTTCTGTATGTTATACTATTAATTTCTTCTTTGCCTTTATTTAAAGTAATGACACTAAGAGCTATAGTATCATTCAAAATTCCGTTCATAGGTGAAGCCAAAGAGTTTGAGTGTTTCAAATTGTCGATGGAAAGATTTTTCCCATTTTAATGATAGCTTATGAGCCATTACAATTTAATTAGGATACGATACGATACAATTTAAGATTGGAATCATTAAAAAAAAGAAACTCGATGTTCCAAACACAATATTACCCGGGAAAATAAATGATTTATTAGTGAATATTCATCACGCTCGAAAAATATTTGAAAAATCGTATATGTTTGACGTCTTAGAAATCGATAAATGCCGACTGCACGCACGAAAAAGTGTCACGTCCCGCCTGAGCCGAGCGTGCAAGCGAGAACCCGGAACAAGTGATAGAGAGACACGATCAGCCTAAATGTTCGGCTTGTGACGCATCAAGTAAAATTATCGTCCGTAAACCGACTTTACAGACAACCATTTTTCTTGAAACTATGTACGTTGTACAAAGTACTGACTTATTTGTATTCCTAGTGAGTTGAAATTCTGCCGCATATTGCACACATTCTGAACATCCTTCGCGTATTGTCCTCGTTTCAAATCACCTCGTGAAAAACAATGGAGCGAGGGATCTCAGTCGCCGTGCGTGATAATTTCCTACTCCGCCCGGAGGTTGCCAGCCTACTCTCCAAATACCTGGCAACAATATTAAAATTGCACCAGAAAGTTACAAATAATAGGTGTACAAAAAATACAAACCGGACTACGTTCGTGCGTAGTATGAGGACTACGTAGTTACTCAGAAAATCGGGCGAGAAACCGGCCTAATTTCCCAATACGACGAGTCTTCTTTCGTCGTGTCTCTACAATCGACTCTAAATGAATGCTAAATATTTATTTATATTGAGAAATTTACTTTTTAGGTTCCTCTACTTAATACAGACAAACATTTCCTTACAAACTCGTTTATTACCATATTACAGAAATATTGCCGTATACGAAAACGGCATGACCAGATGATTATTTATTCATCATCGTCATCATCTTCTTAGTCCACTGCTGGACATAGGCTTCCCCTATGAATTTCCAAAAGGGCCGATTGGAAGCGGCTTGCATCCAGCGTCTTCCCGCCATCTGTCCATTTCGTGGCTGGAGTTCCTACGCTGCACTTGCCGGTGCATGGTCTCTACTCGAGAACTTTTCGATTATTTATTGAAATGATGATATTTATAGTCACTTGCCACAAACACTAAAGTGGTTACAGCTCATTAATATACTGTTGTAATTTCTACAATTGTAATTTCTACTTATTCTACGTAGCTAACGTGCACAGCCTCTGCATCCACATCGAGAGCTATACATACATGTACATGGCATATCTACTGTAAAGAGATAGTTTTGTTACGTTTTCCAGCTTGTCCTGCTATACGTTTGCGCTCACTGCAGACATATACATAGCCTTCGCTTTATATTAGCGTAAAATATAGACAAATCTATCCATTGCAAGTATTGCAACCCACGAAGAAGCTACGTACTTACAGGATTGTAAAGCAGAATCTTAGCTTAATCTCATCAGCCCTGCAAATCTCGACTGCACTCGATGAGTAGGGCGATGGGACAGAAGTACAACAAATAATCCTCAAACTGTCCCGCCGGGCTTGATGCGGGCGACGCCTGATAATCCTTACAAATGCCCACTCCTCTTGTCGGACGATAGACACCTTCTGCGGGTGGGGACGAATTTTCAGACAGGTTTGGAGATTTACTCGATTTTGTTTGATGATAGCATGAGTTTATCTATCTACCAGACAGCACTATCCCAGTGCTGTCTGGTAGATAGATAAACTCTTTATTGTACACCAAATACCAATAAACAAATACAATATTACAGACAACTTACAAAACTTATTATAACGGCCTTATCTCTAAAACTGACCTCTTCCAGGCAACCGTGATCTCCTCCTGTTGTATGGAGTTCCATAGGTACGGTCCATCTGATTTTTATCAAGTCTAAGGTATGTACATATATATATGTATCGTATTTCTTAATTCACACTAGTATGTACTATGTAGTATTTTTATTAAAAGAAATAATAATATGGCCGTTTAACGCCAAATTTGTCCGCGATTAGAGAGTTAGATGGAAAGGAGAGAATATTGGAGGATTAGAAGGCTTTAAAAGACGATAAATATGTGATATAATTTCAGAATTAAGAAAAATGTGGTAAAACGAAAAATTTTGTAATCTTAAAAGACTTTAAACTTATAATAATATATATAATATAATATAATATAATAATATATATATAATATATAATAATAAGAATAACTTTTTCATTTTACCACATTTTTACTATATTTTTCCTAAGTATTGAATATAGTGTATATGATTTTTCTTTTATCAAACGAGTATTAACGAATTTATCGCGTATATTTTACATACAACTGTCATCTAGTCTCACCCGTAACCACGGATGCTACAAAGTGTTCGGACCGTCAGGTCATAAAATTATGTATAATATAATATAAAAAATATAAAATTATGTAGATATATCCGATAAAAAATATTTAATTTCAATGAGTAAAAATCTCAAAAATGTGATACTTCCCCATCCAGTCTTAGCAAAAGATTGCTATCAATATAAACTCGTGACTACACACATACTTATATATTTTTCCGTTTGTGTAAAATTCACCCAGGTAGGTGTACCTACGTTTAACGAGGCAACAGTGTTTGTTCGGTTCGAGTGCACTCAAATACTCTGTGAACAAACGGCTACGACGAAGATTATTGAAAACCAATTCACTTTTGTATTCCTTTGAATTTTACAATTGTTTTAGCTTACTGTTTATGGGGATACTGCTTTGTAGTGAAACTGTCTGAAGTTTTATTGAGTTTTGTTGTTACATGTAAATTCTACTTGTATAGGTAGTTGGATTTACTCATAGCATTGTTCCAGTTCATAAGTTTCCGGCAGCTTAGTCTTCGAAGTTATGTGCGTATTGTTGATTGCCGCCAACTTCAAACGGTGAAGGAAAACATCTTGAGGAAACCTACATGTCTGAGAGTTCTCAATGATCTTGGAGATGTGTGAAGTCTGCCAACCCGCACTTGGCCAACGTGGTAAACTATGGCCTTACCCTTTTCATAATCAGAAGATGGCCCGCGCCCAGCAGTGGGACAGTTTGTACAAACAGGGCTAATGAAAAAAAATATACCAATTTTATTAAAGGTCAATAAGTATCTCATACATGTCACTGCGCAGCCAAATTTCATGTGAGTATTTTATAATATTTTGCTTGCAATATTTCAAGTTATAGACTTCTACTTATGAAATTTGGGAAAATCGTCTTTAGACATATTTATTTATTATAAATTCACAAACTTACCCGCACCAAAATTATCTTTTGTTTAAATTAAGACTGAAATGTTTGCGTTGGCATGCACAACTACGACAATTTACGCCGTTAATACTATTGTTACGAAAAAAGGCTACTTTTTAACGATAGGATAACTATTGTGAACTGTAACTAGCCTCCGACCCAAAAACAGGAGTGTTATTGGTAAAGTTAATTCACACGCAAACGTACACTGGGCTGCAACGCACCTACGCAACGCTGCGGCGTTGTGTAGGTGAGTCGCTCACATGATGTACTTATTTTGCTAATCGCGAGAAGTTGTCGGCTCCGGGAAAAAGGACTCCTAGTCCGGAGCCTGACGCACGTCTTCTAAGCTATCATGTAAATTTTGTAGCAATAAATATTTTTGTCAAGGTCACGCAACGAGCTATGGAGAGGGCTATGCTCGGAGTCTCTCTACGAGATCGAATCAGAAATGAAGAGATACGTAGACGTGCAAAAGTCACCGATATAGGACAGCGGATTAGCAAGTTGAAGTGGCAGTGGGCAGGGCACATAGCACGTAGAGCTGGCCGATGGGGCCGAAAGGTTCTCGAGTGGAGACCACGTACCGGCAAGCGCAGCGTAGGAAGACCAGCCACGAGATGGACAGATGACCTCATACAAGTGGCGGGAAGACGCTGGATGCAAGCCGCTTCCAATCGGTCTTTTTGGAAATCCATGGGGGAGGCCTATGTCCAGCAGTGGACTTCTTATGGCTGAGATGATGATGATGATGAAATATTATTGAATTTTGAAACATTTTGTGTTACATTACGCTACATATTAATTTTTAAGTATTTTTTTTACCCAAAAAGAGTGATGTTATTAGTTTGACGTGTGTATGACGTCAAAGTGTGTGATGTGTGTCTCTGTGTATTTAATTTATGTGCCAGTCTGTATCATCGTAGCTCTCATACATTTGGACCGATTTCAATCTAGTTTTTTGTTTGAAAGGGGATTTGATCGAGAATATTTTTAGTTGTTTCATCAAAACCTGTTCAGCTATTTTTCAGTCAGAGATTTAAAATTACTTGTATCTTGTGCATTCTTAAATACAACGCTCAAGATTATATTTTAAAACCAGAGCGTTGGTGGTTCGAACTTAGAATGGCATTCAGTTGTCATTCAGTTGTAATGCTATATAAGTATATATAAGTAGTGTTTGCTATATTATAAACAAAAAAAACCTAGGATCCTGTTTTCTTTAGATTTGGAGGCAACCAATATATACTTGTATGTACTTACGAGAAACTTACAAAATAAATGAAGTCAGTTTTGAATTGAGAGATGGTTCTAACGATAACTTTATTAATTGGCTATGAAGAATTCGGTAACTTATTTTTCAATTTATTACTTCTTGTTGTTTTATTCAAAAGAAGCAAATTTCTTACCTAATTAAAAAGCTAAATATTAAAGCTTCCTTCAGTGAACTAAATGAAAGGAATATTTTTCAGAACTTGATATATACTAAAATAGAAAAAGTAGCTGTTTCAATTAATTAAGATATTTACATCGGGGTCTGTAATTAAGACTAGAAATTAGGGGCGCAGATTAATTTATTTGTAAAAAATATAGTTCTATACATAAAAACTATATTTACGATATTACAAAGCGTGGCAATTTAACATGACTAAAATTTATTTTGTTTGCCGAAAACTCAAAAAAGAGGGTATGTGATGTGTTTCGCGTGTGTGTAGGTAGGTAAATGTATGCGTAAACTATGATTACTTCGTGAAGTCTAAGAGCGCTTGTACACGTCCCGTTTATAATGAGTGTGTGTACAGTGTGTAGACGCACCGGACATCGGTCCGGCGAAATTTATAAACCATACGCCACCGCGAATCCGGTGAAAATTCGGTCTGTTGTCCGGTGGAAAAAACGGACGTGTACAAGCGCTCTAACCTGTTTAACTGGTGGAGAAGGTTGAAAAAAACAACTAGTTAACTGATATTGATATACGAGGTGTCGTAAGATTTGACTATATCTCTTGAATGGCGTAAGTTAATTTTTATTACAAAAATTGGAATACCTCGAATAAATTTTTAAAACATTTCGTTTTATTTTCAGACAAAATAGCAAACGGCAAAACAAAAGCCTCGCTTCCGTGATGTAAAAAAAAATATGTTTCATTATCTATTATATTATTTAATATTTATATAATGATTGTATCTAATAAGTTGAATTGATTTCATCTGATCTTGTTAAACACAACTCATCTTAATTTGATTATACGGACCAAAATATGATGTAAGTACTGTGATTTTTTTATTATTTAGTTTAGTAGTTGCTAATTGAGCTAGATCCAAAAGGGGTGAATAAAATTTTATTGCAGGCTGTGTACCTGTACAATGCTTTTGGCTTGATTGTAAGATTGCAATGACTTTTCACTGGCCCTGTCCTGGATACGACTCTGTAGCAATGTAGGGACTGC
Source organism: Lycia hirtaria (assembly GCA_947563715.1). NCBI lineage: Eukaryota > Metazoa > Arthropoda > Insecta > Lepidoptera > Geometridae > Lycia > Lycia hirtaria. Next base: position 12,526,467 of record OX387385.1, read on the forward strand.
GAAGTTAATCCTATTCATTATGAGTCACGCCGGATGTATTCAGGCCGATTCAAAGGCAAATAACTTAGTACTCGGGCCGAGATACTTTAATTAGCTCCTCGGTCCGGACCATTTATTCCTATTTGAAACTTTAGTTGGACGAATTTAATTTGTGGAATTGGATCTAGAAAGAGTTACTGAGATGTATAAACTAGGTATTTTATTCGACAAGATACTATTAGGTACTTGATTTGTCTGTTATCTTCGAGATAGGATTTCAAAAGGATTATAAACAACAATGACAGGTGAAATGTGTTACCAAAATAATTTGTAACCTGTTTATAAATATTTGTTAAATTAGTAGAAACTCAAAGGAGTTTATAATTTAACAAATATTTGTTTCTCGTGAGAGTTTTTGCACATTACAATGTAATAATGTTATTTATCACATTATTTGTATTTTATCCAATGAGATTTTATTAGAGAGGTTATACTTATTGAACATGAAGTAAAACCATGGAAGTTTCCGGAAGCCTAGTGGTGAGACCGTCTGACTTGCGATCCGCAGGTCCTGGGTTCGAATCCCACGGCACGCACCTCTGTCTTTTCTAAGTTATGTGCGTATTGTTGATTGCCACCAACTTCAAACGGTGAAGGAAAACATCGTGAGGAAACCTACATCCTGAAGTCTGCCAACCCGCACATGGCCAGCGTGGCAGACTATGGCCTAACCCTTCTCACAATGAGAAGATGGCCCATTCCCAGCAGTGGGACAGTTTGTACAAAAAGGTCTGATAAAAAAGTAAAACTATGGCAAATCTCACTTTTGAGGTTAAGACATATCCTTAAGGCATTTTAGTATCTTAGCTTTATACATTGATATTGATATTGATATTGCACTTTCTAAGCAAACAGAATGACCGTCACTGTCTACAAGTCACGACACGTTACAGCGTCGCTCGACGTGTCGCGACGGAAGAGAAGTCGGACGATTACCTTACTTGAGGCTTGCCACGCAGAGCCGGCGTACAGCCATCTACGTATAATACACAATTACAAACATTCACAACGAATTTTACATTCTAACGAAAAAAAGGACTGTTGTAATAAATTTATTACATTTTACTATTTTATGATTCTCACAACAGATAGACAGACAGACGGGCGAAGTGATCCTTTAAGGGTTTCTTTTTTCCTATTAGGTACGGAACCCTAAACAGTGTTTGTTTATTTTAGGTTAAGTATTACTATAGGCATGTTATCAGAATTCCAAATGTTGTACTGTAATTTAAATAACACAAGTTTAATGTCTAAATACGTAGAATTTGTTAAGAAAAAAAGATTTTTTACCCGACTGCGTAAGAAGGAGGGTTATGTTTTTGAGTGTATGTACGAGTATGTTTGTATGTATAAATGTATATATGTGGGTATGTATGTATGTATATTTTTATGTGATCGCCTATAGCCTAAACGGCTTGACCGATTCTGATGTGCAAGGTGTCGTTAGATTCGTCTTCACTTCCTGAGTGTAGGCTATATTTTTTGTAATAATAATACATCTCTCGGAAAAATAAAAAAGCGTTTTTCGTAACCTCCAACGAACTTTTTCGTAATAAATAAGTGATTTAACTAGAATTATTCTAAAGATCGTTTATAATCTTTTATAGCGATTTTAGGCATAATTTTTCATAGAATACGTACATTCCAAAGCATATCAAGCGTAAGGAAATCGTTAGTTAGGCTGCATAAACCTCTTTTCTGCAGTCGGGTATTTGTTTTTCTTTTATTATTGATACTTGTTTTCGGTTGACAAGACTATCGGCCAAAACTGAACTAAAGGAAAATTATTCACAATAACATAAAATTAATGCCTTCGCTTACAAGATATCCACAGTTTTTGATTTGGTAAGTTAAAAATACTATAAAAGCAACTTTTATCAAACTTATATTTGAAAACTTTCTCAATCTATCAGAATATTTTTTAAAGATATTTTCGTCGTAGAATTAAAAAAATAGACAGGCATTTCACAAAAGAATTAGTTTTTTAGACTTTTATTTTGATAAAGGCACTTTTCTAAGTAACTAAGGAATAAATTGACAATCTAGCGAATGAGACAATCTATAACTGTGTAGTACTACTATTAAAGTATTCAGTGCTACAAAGTTTAACATGTTAAATGAATAAGTTTTGAAAACTCAAAACCCCTGACAAAAAAACCGGCTTAATCGATTTTGATGAAATATAGCCCTAGATGAAATCCTCATTCGAACAAGTATGTATATTAAAAGAAAAACAAAATACCCGACTGCAGACAAGCAGTTTTTGCAGTGTAACTTAGGAATTCGTTACGCTTGATACCATATTGAGTGTACGTTTTTGGAAAAAGTATTAAAAGTAAAAGTATTAAAGAAAGTAATAACTTTTTTTTTTTTTTTTGTAAAATCTCTTATTACAAAAAAGTTCTTTGGAGGGTACGAAAAAACGCCTTTTTTGGAGTCATATTTATTATTATTACAAAATAAAACCGGCCAAGTGCGAGTCGGACTCGCGCACGAAGGGTTCCGTACCATTATCTATAAAAACGGCAAAAAAACACGTTTGTTGTATGGAAGCCCCCCTTAATAATAATTTTATTTTAATTTAATTATTCATTTTTAAATTGAATAATATAACTCAATAATCAGTGAATATTTCAAGCGTCTACCTGTTGCCTTTATCAATATCGAGCAAAAACAAGCAAAAAAAAACACGTTTGTTTTATGAGAGCTCCCTTAAATATTTATTTCATTCTATTTTTTAGTATTTGTTGTTATAGCGGCAACAGAAATACATCAACTGTAAAAATTTCAACTGTCTAACTATCACGGTTCTTGAGCCTAGTATACAGCCTGGTGACAGACGGGCGGACGGACAGACAGCGAAGTCTCAGTAATAGGGTCTCGTTTTTACCCTTTGGGTACGGAACCCTAAAAATTTAGCCTATGACACACAAGACAAATCTAACGACATCTTGCACATCAAAATCGGTGAAACTATTTAATGTTTAGAATCTAGATTATTTCTCTTCGGCCGCGTACGCAACTATAGTTTCGTAAGTAGTTTCGAAATAAACAATTATTCTTAGTGCGATACTGATATCAATCGTCCACCTGCATCTATTCTGTATTTGCGTAGACTATATAAGTTAGTACCTACACGCAGTCTCCGTAAATATATATTTGTTTTTCCTCTTTCAAATCTTACTAAAACTTACTAAATATTTTGCCTACTCTTGTATTCATTAGGTATTTCACAAAAAAAAAGATCAGACAGCATAAGTAATTAATTAATTAGGCAGGTAAATGAATACAATGTTAAATAGGAAGCTGCTCGAATGTCTTTGCACAAACGAGGTCACAGTACCTAACAAATTACCCACAGATCCTATCTCGAATCACATTAACACCCAATCTTTACAATGACCACACTCTGTGACGCTACATTTATACGTACAGCCAGGGTTCCAATTCAAATTATTTATTGCGTCATATGTAGGTACATGCAGGTCTTATAATAACATATGTTTATTTAGGCTATACATATGGCCCTATAAGGGCTTGGCAACACTTAAGTCGGAACGTTCGAATTTTAATTTCCTCAAAGTTATCCTTAAAAAAGTCGTCAAGATTATAATAACTGTTAGCTTCTAGATCTTTCAAATTCTAAATAAAGCTTTCATCTGTGGTTATATATTTTAAGCAATTCGGTAGCTTGTTATATATTTTTACTGCCAAAGAATTAGGGCTAGAACTATGCATTGCTAGATTTTACCTAGGTATTACTGATTTATGTTTATGTTGGGGTCTAATTTTACGCGGTCCGTCTGCTGCTTTTTTTAAATAAATCTGGAATCTGTATCTCCAGAAGTTCATTATAATAGCCTAGTTAGCTGTATGTTAGCACATACAGCTCAATGAATTGATAATATGGCCTTGTCGACCGGCCTTGTGGCTCAGTTGGTAGTATTTCTGCCTGCTGAGCTTGTAGGTCGTGGGTTCGATCCCCACCCGGGGCAAATATTTGTGTAATAAGGATGTTTGTTCTGTGTTCGGGTGTTTCTATGTATCTTATGTATAAAATTACAACAAAAAAGTATATATTATGTATTCAGCCATCTAGTTCCTTAGTACAAGCTTTGCTTACTTTGGGCTAGATGGTGTTGTGTGAAATGTCTTCAAATATTTATTTATTATATGGGGCTCTCTCTTTCTCAATATATTCATTAATTTTGTATTTAGAGAAAATATGCCACTTACGGCCGAGACACCCGACAACGCTATACCTTCATCATCATCATCTCAGCCATAAAAAGTCCACTGCTGGGCATAGGCCTCCCCTATGGATTTCCAGAAAGATCGATTGGAAGCGGCTTGCATCCAGCGTCTTCCTGCCACTTGTATGAGCTATACCTTAACAATACGTATATAACTTCGTCTCCAACTAAGCTTCCATAATATAACTCATCTTATAAACAAAATATTGGATTAATTAGATAAATAACATCGATCGCTCTAGAATCGGCCCGCAATAATATCGGTATTTTCCGGATACCGTTTTTCCCTTCAACCTTACACCTTCCACTTGTCATCACTGAAATCCATTCCCGCGTTTTATGAGCGACCAACTTCTAGGTAAGTGGTTCTCAACCTGGAAGATTTCCACAAAATGATCCGTTTTTCTATTTATTACATAGATAAAACTATTCTCGAATGGAGACCACGCATCCGCTAGCGCAGCATAGGGAAGCTGGCCACGAGATGTCCTCATGCAAGAGGCAGTGGTGAATGCAGATTGCTTCCGATCTTTTTCCGGTCTTTTTGGAAACCCATGACGGAGGCCATTCATGAGTGGACTTTTTATGGATGAAATGATGATGACATGCGTAATAATATTTCATAAATGGTTAACCAAGAAACCAGTAATTTTATATTACGTTAAGATATTTTAGTTTATTTATTTTATTTATGTATTATATAAGTATAAGTACTAGTCATAGTCTGAGGCTAAGCCATTGTCACTTTCTGGTCATACCTCAGTTAAGTGTTAGTGATTTTTCTGGAAGATTCTACGAAATTTTGTAGAGAGTTTTGAGAGTTTGAAGACAATTTTACCATTTAATTTCATTTGCCTGTAAATAAAAATGTATCGACTACAACACCAAAGCGTCGACATTTCTTTCTTACGTTGGCAGGATTGGCGTTGATAGGTATTAGAAATATAAATTTATAAAGTTTTGTAATACATTTGAATTTGATAGCAAGTTTGTCATTGGCATTTATACCGTCTGCAGCACAGAATTCTACAGATTTCTGTGGTTCGTAGCTAATATGTTAAAATTTAGCTCACAAAAGTTTGAGAACCCCTGCCTCAGACAATTACGCAGGCCGGAAATTAAACAACGGCTTGACCGCTCCAAGCGAAGGTTTATTAATACTGAACGAGCACCCCCTAAAGAGACCCCGCTATATTTGATGATTGCCAGAACCCTAATTGAGCTTGATATTGGGTTCTGGCGAATTTGAAGAAGTCATTTTTGTGCGGTAATGAGATACGATAGAACAGTTAGAAATATACGAAGTGGAATGCGGAATATAGAAAGAAACTAAATAACAATGGCTAACTCAGTGGCATTTAGATTACTCAGATTTTTTTCTGAGAATAAAACCCGGAAGGACCCTTCAGAGTTTCATATGGGCCGAGCATAAAAATATTAAATAAAAAATTATTATATAAAATTATTAATATATTAAAAATAAATAATTTATTTTAAACGACAATTGTATTATTGTTTAATTGTAACAATAAAAAATCAATTGAAATTAAACAAATTTTAACGGATTTGTCGGGTATATTAACATAATTTTATAACCTGACTTTATCATATTGTGGTGAGGATTATCATACATTGGGCAGACAAAGAGAAGCATCGGGACTCGGCTGAGGGAACATATTGCGGATATGAAAAATAGACGCTCTAACAGGTCTCCAGTATGTGAGCATGCACTAGATAAGCTGATCCACTACATCCGTTTCGATAATCCTCAAATCTTGGCTAGAGATGCGTTATGTTCGGCTGTGTGTTTTTAAGCTATTGGATAGCTTCTATCGCGGGCCTTGAGCGTGGAGACCGAATCCAGAAATTCCGTAACGAAAATAACCTAACACACCGCGCGTAAAGCTATTATGCAATAGCTTTACCGCGGCAGTCTCCGAGTGCCACACGTCTTTTTTTTTTGTTGTTAACCTATCTCCGTCATTTATAAACAGTTTTTTTTTTGTTTAAATGGATATATTTTCAGATTGATACCATAGATATTTCATTAAAATCTGTGCAGTAGTGTATCTGTGCAATCTGTGTAGTTTGTTTTTAAAATAAAATTACACAAATTAAAATTGGTCTTTCAGTTTTTTTTTGATTATAATAAAATTATTCTACAAAACGGGTATTTTCCTGTCATAAATTAAATAATTAGAGTAGCATATGACAAATGTCTTCACATATAGCTACTATCCTCGGACTTCTACATCTAAAATTGAGGACGCCTAATATCTTTAGTTAGCAGCAGTCACCGTGGTGGCTGAAACTAAACTGGAAATACATATTTTGTCTACACAAAAATCAAAAAATCCTGGCAATCTACATGAGTAACTAATAAAAATTCCTAATAATACGAAAACAAGTTACTGTGGCCTAAGTTGTAACAATGCAACATTCATTCCATCAATAACTTTGCTCCTCATTTATCAAGCGAAAATACAGCGTTAGAACAAATTTATATCCAACAAAGTTTACTTTGTACAAGGCAATCGAGAATAACACGTCTAACGAAGTCACACATCATAAATGTGCAGAATTTCCAAGTTTGCATATAAATTATATTTGGCCAGCGCTCTGGCGTGGTCAGAAACTGTATTTTAGTCGGTTGTCGGGAAATGTCCAACTTTGTTCTTATCTCGAGTGCCGGAAAATATGAACTGGCTGACTGAGTTACCTACTATTCGCAACTAGGAAAGTTTTGTATTAAAGTGTCACCATGTAAACACATAACTCATTAGCGGTAGTTGTTTTTTGACGTGATAACGTCTTATAAATCGATGAACGCCGGCTGGACGCACGAAAAAGCATGACTCATTGTCACGTTCCGCCTGAGCCGAGCGCGCAAGCGAGAGCGCGGAACAAGCGATAGAGAGGCACGATCGGCCTAAGCGTTCGGCTTGTGACGCATCGTTATCACGTAAAATTATTGTCCGTAAACCGACTTTACAGACAACCATTTTTTTAAAGAATTTTTGCTCCGAGATATTTTACAGCAGTTTTATATTTTTTTTAATACTTTTATAATAAAGTAAAAGAATGGCAAATAACTGGACGAAAACGTTTCAAAAAAGAATTTTGTTGCAAATGCCATTAATATAATCTAAATAATGGTTACGATTAAATAACTAAAACAACCGACTTCAAAATATGCAATTTCGTTTACTTGGATGACAATTTTAATTTTTTTCCAGTTATTTTGTTTTAAAAACAAAACTTGTGAATCGATTTTAATGAAATTTATACTTAAATACCAATCTGAAAGTATAGCCTTACATAAAAATTTTTTTTTTTCAAATTGATACGACAAAATCGATCGATATCGACGGAGTTAAGCGGTTACAAACATAGAAAAAAAAACTATTGAATTGAGAAACTCCTTATCACAGCTCTGCAAACCAACATGGTAGTCAGTTAAATGAATTTATCGCACTACCTACTTGCCTACTCTGTAAACCTTTGCATCCAACGCAATTTTAGTCAGAACACTAAGCAAACAGCTCCTGCTTATTAGTGGCGCATTCTAGAAGCATCTATCTACATCTAGTAACGACAGAGTTCAGCTGAATATGCGTGAGTGCGCGTAAATCCGTTTAATCTGCATAAAGTCGTAAAGTATTTGCGCCTCTTGGCTTACACGCGGCGCCCTGTCACGGATATAGACAGCTATTGGTAGAAACAGTGCCGGACTTCACAATATAGCTTGGTTTTTATGAGATCTCTGAAGTTACCATCTATACTTTCGCATTAGTTGCACTAAAAAGTGAACAGACAAGTGGAATTCTAATTTCGTGAACGCCAATAGCATAATAATAAATAGTTTAAAAAAAAAAACAAAAAAAAACTTGCTTCAAATTATTGTATTGTCATCGGTACTCGATAAGTCTACAAAATTTGAATGAAATCTGACCGTTTGAAGTGGGTCAAAATCAAGTCCAAAGGAGTCGGTTACAAACATGCATACAGATGAAGCTAATAAAAGCGTGTTAAAAAGGAAATGCTTTTATAAACTATTACGGTCATTCATTAAAACACCTATAAAAATCCCGGATAAATATCCCGTTAATAATAATAGTGTTTTAAAAAGGAAATGTACGGGATTGACATTAGCTAACGACATTTCGATAGTTGACGTGACATTTCACGTGACGGCACTTCACAGTTTCAGCATTTCGAAGCGTAAAATAGCGTTTGTATAAATAGAAACCTTTGTCACTTGTCTAAGTCTGCAGATGACATTTCGAGGGCCTGTATTTCTTTTACACAAACATTCGTCGCATTTGGATTCGGTTGGAAAATGATATCTTTCTCTATCTTTTCGAGTGTAAATGAAAGAATATAAATTTAATTTACGGATCGAATCCGAATTACATCGATTATAAATACCAATATTTACTTACTCGATTCGAAAACGATATCTTACTCTTTGTCCTATATGTCTTTGTCTTTCTGAATATATGTAAATGACAGAGAGGAAAATATAGTTTTCAAATCAAATCCACATCCGATGTGTAATTAATATGAGTACTGCAGGACTATTCACAATCTGTCGGATTTGATTTGGAAACTACGAGTATACTTATATATTCATACTTCATCTCCATCAGTTACATACAGAATGACAGACATGAATAACAGTTTCTGCAAAATATAACAAAAAAAAATAGCGTTTGACAGAAAAATATCATTTACTCTTTTATAAATATCTACTCTTATATTATATTATTATTAAGATAGAAAAGTGACACGTAATGACTTAATACAAAAAATTATACATTATATAAAAGAAAAATTAATTTAATTTTCAGCCACAACCGCAGCATTTTGCGCAGCAATGTAAATTTTTATGTCTTTTACTTTGTAACTATAATTATTACTTTTGAACTTTAGTAACTATATACGTGTGAACTTTAGTAACTATATACGTGTGGACTTTAGTAACTATATACGTGTGAACTTTAGTAACTATATACGTGTGGACTTTAGTAACTATATACGTGTGAACTTTAGTAACTATATACGTGTGAACTTTAGTAATTATATACGTGTGAACTTTAGTAACTATATACGTGTGAACTTTGGTAACTGAATACATGTCTACTGACTTATACACAGGATATTACGAGTTTTTAACGTCCTTTTGCGATACGTAGTTCGTCGCACTGGAATTTATGGAGTGCCGTACGATTCAATTTGATGAAACAAAGCGGAAGATAAAAGAGAGCAACCTGCTTGATCAATTCAGGGATTTTTTGGCTTCTCCGTAGGCTTCCTACGTAATTGGATAGAAGTCTTCTACAATACACTTCTGATCTATACCTATTTTATTTAAAAAAATCTATATGTACCTAAAAAATAATATTATACACATTGCAGTTTGTACCAAAAGTATTTATTGTACGCATTTTTTTCTAAGTACCTCTTTTTTTGAAATTCAAATATACAGAAAATCTTTACTAGTATATTTTTTTTACATTCAGAGACCTTTAGCTTCCAAAAAGGAGGTTCTCGATTCAACTTTTTTTTTGTATGTTCCTATGCGATTTTCCGCCAATTAACAATTGTTTTTGACAATCCTTGGTGGCCCCATATAAATTTTATCAAAATCGGTTTAGTACTTTGGTTTTTATATCCAAATAACTGAAAAAAAATCACCCAAGTAAATAAATTGCGTATTATGGACTGGTCTCCACAGGACTTGTTCATTTTACTGTCAAAAGATGCCTAAACCCCAACAGGGCACGCAACTGTAATACGTATATAGCTTCACATAAAGTACAAATTATAACTTTTGAAAATTAACTTTTAACGAAATTAAATGTTTGTTGAAAATGTATACTTTCCAGTGATTGGTATCTGGTTTCATCTCGACCGACCCTACTGATCCTAATGAAGTAGTTATAGGAAGCAAATAAATTAAAATGTTTATGTCTTGATTATATTGTAAAAACAATGATCAAGAAACCCATGGGACAGAAGTCCCACGGTAGCTTCGAAACTTTGACGAAAGCACAGAACATCTAATGTGTAAAAAAACTATCTAGGACGACCATTATGCGTGCTAGGTATATATTTAACCGCCCTGGTGCTGGGGCACTAGAATACGGCATCGGTATGGACCCCTCCTTATAGTAATAGCCTATTAAAAGGGGACTCTTCCATACTGGACAAAGAGAAAAAAAAACAGAATGTATCAGCATAGCTTTATCTATTCTAGTGGCTAGTCATCAATTCTTCATACGCAACGCTTTCCGGTAAGTATATACACGGTCTCCACTTAAGAATTTTCGGCCCTATTGGCCATCAGTTCTGCACATTGTTTGCTCAGCCCACTGACACTTCAGACACTTCAACTTGCTAGTCCGCTGTGCCATGTCGATGACTCGTACATCTACGTAAAAGACGTTTTATTTTCAATGTTTCAAAATAATTTCCTTCATCTTATCTTTTTAAAACTTTACAACGCTCAAAGTTATTATAATGCATATTTTAAGTTGACAGCTCACGACGACACTCGAAGCAAGAAGCGTAAAATCACCACACATTTTTATGCAATCTCGAAAAAACTATCACCAGTTTCATATAAAAACTAAAGCAACCAGCGAGACGCTGGGTCTCATAAAATTTGAGTTTGCATAAGCAAAGGCGCCGCGAAATGCTGTCAAAATATTTCACGTTCCTGACTCTCTCCGCCCAAGTTTACACCTCGTAACCAACAGTACAGAGTAATTTCCATCTATAAACACCTTGGACCACCATATTTCCTTTTTATGAAGACGTAAAATATCCTTCGGTACGGTCTCGCGCACGGCTCTTGAAAAATGTGCCGTGCAGTTTATCAAAAACTTATAATTCAGCGCTGCAAACGATTTAGAATCCTTAGAGATTTTGGTTCAACCTGACAGCACGTAAAATCGTTTTACGTAAGTAATAAGCCTATGCCCAGCTTGTTGTGGCTGAGATGATGATGATGATGAAATAATGTTTATTTGTTTTCTAAGAGTCCGTAGTACGATCAACGACCGTCTCGTTCGCGTATACTCACATTTTTGAAGATATGAAATGACTGCACAAACTTATAAAAAAATCGTCGTTTATAAAACTAGAAAACAACAGCACAAATATATTCGACAAAACATAAATTTGTTCTAACTTAATTTTCATACATAAAAATCATTTTAAAATAATTTTACTATGGAAATTACGTGGTTTTCACACATTTTTTAAAAAAACTACGTGTCGAACGTAGTTTTTATTTAAAATAATTATTAACGTAAAAATTATTATTGTTTGAAAAAAAAACTTGGATCAAATTTAAATTTTTGTCGAATATTTGTGGTGTTGTTTTCTAGTTTTAAAAACGACGATTTTTTTAAAGTTCATGCAGTTATTTTATATCTTCATATCTTCTTCTTTTATATCTTTTTCTGGGCTCATACGGCCAGTGCATTTGATCTTTTCAAGTAATATCATATTATGTGGTTTAGTTTAAAAGGAAGGAAATCATAACGCGAAGAAAATAGGAAATATTAGAGAAGACGACATGAGATGGACTCCATGTAGGTACGGATACATTTGTTGAAAATTATGAATCAATCACTCACTCCGAGGGACTCCGATACTGACGTACTTCATACCATAGAATATGTTCGGGATGTTTTATTACGGACTCTTTGTTGCCATAAAAAGGAAGTGACCGTCGTTTTATGGGAAAGGAAAAGTTGATAAGAAGGCGCGAAGCTGATATTGTAATTTTACGCGCATAATCAAGGCTGGAGTGGCGGGTACTTTGAATTTATAACGCAATAATACTGTTAATTCATATTCTTTCAGTCACAGAAGCGTTTCGAAGTTGGGACATTAAACGATTCGGTTGTAATCTCGTTTGATGGTTTTTATCTCAGCTTTTGTTTTTAAGCGACTGTCTAAGAAGGAGAGCAATGTTTTTAAACTATATTTGTATAATCATTCATAAATTTCAGGCAGTATTAATAGATACGACTTTAACAAATATTTGCCAGAAATAATAAAAAAGTTGACACTGATAGCACAACATTGGCAACGTGCCTACATAATGATTTGTGTTATGCAATACATGTTAACTAAAATGATCACAAAAAAAAATGTAGGTAATTATGAAATTATCCTATTCAGATGAATTTATGACGTCATAAAGATTTTATCTTTGAAAAATATTAAAAAATAACTACTGAACCAAATTAAGAAACATTGAAATTAGTTCCTTTAAATGACCCAACCTATAAAATTATTAAAAAAGAGCGAACAAAATCTTTACATACTTACCTCATTTTTCCTATGTTGTGTTCAAAGCGACAACACAAAAAATTGCTGTTAAAAAAAAGTTTGCTGTTAAATTGCTGTTGGTACTATAATTATCTAAAATCATTATAAAACTTTGAGATAAAGCACGCCAATAAAAAGTGAGAAATAATTTTAACCTAAGTCACAGAGACCTCTAAGCCAAGAAGTAAAGTGTGAATAAAAAGTAATCTATATCTACATATAGTAAGTTGTCTTATTCAGTTAGTTGAACTCTGAAAGTAGCCCTAAATATTAGGTAGGTACTTACTTATTCAGTTATCCGTACATAAACCAATTATGAAAATAGAATATCTTGGAATTTTCAAAGCTACAGTGAATAGATACCTTCTAGATCGACGAGCTCCATTCACGACCATACCGTCGCTTAACATCAGGCGAGTTGGTAGTCAATCGCAGATGTATCTCGTGAAAAAAAATACGTATAAAAAATTTGCTGAGATATGTTTGTGTGTTCTATATATTGCATGAGATAAAGAACAATTTATGCCTGTTATAATCAAATATTAGAGCACATTTTTAAATACTGTGCTACCGCCGATATTTTGTTATCGAGTTTTTTATTTTTATTTCTGCCTTTTGGCGTGGAATATACTACCTTTTTGGTATGTAATATATTATTTAGTAATGATTAACCAATTCCTTTGACACACTTAATGAAACCAACCGGAACAGCGCGTGTATCGAAAATTCCATTTAGGGGTTTTTCACGGATCACTAACGACGAAAAGCTTACCACACGCTGTAACTAAAGACCCGCGTCGTTCGAGCGTGAACACTACCTAACCCATATTACTGAGGCGTTCTACTTGATTCATTCTTTTATGACTTCGTTTCGTCAAGGATTCATTGAGTTGATGCTTCTGGAGACACGATATTGAAAAAGTTGTCGTACCTAATATATAAGTATACTCGTATACGTACGTTTAAATACGTAGGTGTGCGATTTTTTTTCTTCGCAGAAACAAAGCTAAAATACCCTCGGAGTTTTTGCATATCTTGATGATTCCTCTCTTCCTATTCAGTTGTATGACACAAAAATTTTTATTTATTTTGACATTTTGAAATGGCGCCCAACCAGGGACTTGATATACTAAATTGGTTTATAAATAAAAACTACGGGTCACTCACGTCTGTTTTGAGCCGAAATATCCGACTATAGTTTCAACCGCATTCAGCGGTCTTTTTCAAAGGAGCAGCACACGTCACTCGCGGTCGGTGACGTGCCTAGCACTGCGACGTGCCGCTCGTGCCGCACGCGATGTCATCGGTTGCAAAAGGGTTAGGGCGGGAAGCTGGTCGTCTTGCGTCGGTTCAGCTGAAGTGTCCTCTTCACTAGAACTCTCGTGAGTGTCAGGAATGTTCCAGCAAACGGAACTCACAATATCACCACCAGACTCACGATCATCCTCCCGAGCTCCATGAAGGCAAGGTTTCCAAGTGGGTGGTAAGTGCCATCCCCCATCTCTGTTAAAGGTCGGTCGTTTATTAATTTCTATAGCCTCCCTGACCTTCCGGGGCACAAACAACTTCTCACGTGCCAGGACCTTCACCTTATCGAATCTAATGTAGTGCTGCGTGTCGGAGGTCAAAGCATGCTCCGCCACCGCAGAACTGACGCTGTCCAGATTCTTCATGCAGCGTATGTGTTCTGTGAGTCTGGTGCACACGTTCCTCCTCGTTTAAATTGGTTTAGTTTACAAATTTTTAATTTAGAATGTGATGATAAGAGCGTTATTTGAGTAAGCTATTACCAAGTATTTTGAACCATTTTACATATTTATTGTGTTTTTAGGATACGTTGAAAAATTGGCGCCCAACGTGGAGCTACTTATTATCTTTCCATTACAATTTTTTCCTGCAAAAATAAAAACAAAATATAGTTTTTTTTCTTTATTGAATTATCTTTGGTCATATGACATTTATACGACAACTTAAACGTTCGACTACGGCGTACTTAAGAACTACCTGTCATGTAATGCCAAATAGAGTTAATTATAAACAACAGACTCAATATGCAGAGTAATGAGTAATTTTAAGTGGTGCCGTCTCTCTCCACATATACGTGCAATTTATAAGTTGTTATCGATTATGATATCCCAATATCTTAATTTTTGCATATATTTTTTTTATTTTTTTATGGGCTTAGCAACTTCTTACTTCTACTTCTTCTTTCGTTGATCAATTATCTGTAAACTTCTAATTACAAAATTTAATCAGAATTACCATAGATACCATACCATAGATGTTTTTTTTTAGCTACGCTCAATAGATGAAGGGTATAGCTACAGGCTATGTGACGTCACATTAAATTGAATATGGCACACTCTAGGGGGCAGGAAGTCAAGAAAAAAATTCACTCCACCCAATCATGTATAGTATCATTGAACAAGATTTTTAAAAATAAAGGTAGGGTTTGTTACATCATATTTTTGTCATATTTGCGAGATATACCTATAACCCGTCAAAGTCAGGAAAATGGTTTTTACCCGACTACGGCGTCGTAAAGAAGAAAAAGTAAGGGTTATATGTTTGTTGATCGGTATATGTAAGTATGTATGCATGTATTAATTTATGCTGGATGCAGGCCGCTTCCAACCAGTCTTTTTTGGGATCCACGGGGAGGCCTATATCCAGCAGTGAACTTCTTGTGGCTGAGATGATGATGCATTTCATGACGAACTTATTTTTTCAGCAATTTTTTTTCTTGACGTGATGCCCTTTTTACGCAATATATGTATAACTGAAGAATAGGAATGAAACGGACGTTTTATACAGCTGAATAGCGACAAGCAAAGTTTATGGCTCCTTCCATTGTGATTCAACTTTCTTGCTTAATATTATAATTATAAATCACGGGAACTGGCATGGCAGTTGGATCTATACAGACAGACCGACGTTTTTAGCAATACATGATTTTTGCTTATATCAATATAGATATAGAGAACATTCTTGGCTTTCAAAACATATTTTCCCGAAGACAAAATAATATTTACTCCCTTCTGTCGCTGGAAAGTAATATTCATAATTGCTATAATTTAACATTAAAAGTTATAGACACTTCAGTTACTTACAGATCTTCATTTAGAACAATCCTTAGATTAATAGGCCAATAAAGATTAAAGCTAATCCTTTGGTATTCCCAGTATTTACCTACAAGATATCCAGCTTTGATTTTGGACGCCAGCCAATGACCAAAGTCAGCCACTAAGCGCGACATTTCAAAGTTTAGTGCTCTCCTTAAAATACTAATCAAGTTGAAAGCTTCCTGAATTTAACGCATTGAGGAATAAATAATGTATCTAACAAGTAACAAAAAGAGGTGATTGTTCTTTGTACCAAATTCAGTATAAAACTGTATTCATGAGCATATTGCTTTAAAAATGCCAACATAATAAAATTTACATTTATGATTCAAATTGGTACCTAGTTGCCAAGGGAAGAAAAGTTTGTCGAGTGGTAAAATGACAATAGTATCTACGACAATATGAAAACGTTACAGAAAACCATATGCGCAAGCGTAGGTACTTTTAAGATTTATATTTATTAGTTTTATAATATTCAGTTGCACTGGACAAGTCAAGTTACAAATTTATAGCCCTTACCATTTTGGCCAAAATGGTAATAAATTGAAAGAAAATAATATCGCACTATTATATTTATAGACTTCCCCTT
This sequence comes from Lycia hirtaria, assembly GCA_947563715.1. Taxonomy (NCBI): domain Eukaryota; kingdom Metazoa; phylum Arthropoda; class Insecta; order Lepidoptera; family Geometridae; genus Lycia; species Lycia hirtaria. The sequence continues at coordinate 12,542,816 of OX387385.1, forward strand.
CTACGGAAAATAACCGAGTAATGTAAGGAGAATGTGATACCGTAAAATAAAATAAATTTTCGTTACATCGTGCGATTTTTATAATCTCAAGCTAATCTATCGAAATATATCTAAAGCTATTATCGCGCCAGACAAATCTGTTCGCACTCCCCTTAAATTTACGATCACTGGACTACCGCCACTTAACAACCAAAGGCTTTCATTTTTACTGTCGCTCTCAGAATAAAACAATAAAAATATTGCCGCAAGCCCCGGGCCCTTTGGTTAGAAAATGTTATTGCTTGACCACAGCCCCTTTGATTCGACCACAGAGATCCCGTTAAGGGTTGTGCGTGGGTATTAACGGTATGGCAAAATTGTCTGCGAAATCATGCGGCTTATTACAAATACTGTGGAGCTGATGGTAACGAAATACTGGCAAAAAATACAATATCTTGTTTGTTAGAAATACCTATATTACGAGTAACAACTCTGTTTGGACCTCTATTAAAGGCAAAAAAATGGTTGTCTGTAAAGTCAGCTTACGGACAATAATTTTACGTGATAACGATGCGTCACAATCCGAACGCTTAGGCTGATCGTGCCTCTCTATCGCTTGTTCCGCGCTCTCGCTTGCACGCTCGGCTCAGAAATGAGTCATGCTTTTTCGTGCGTGCAGCCGGCGTTCATCGATTTGACGTTATCACGTCAAAAGTTTTCACTGTTTTTCTTGATTGTAAGTTCAAAGGTGTATCAAAAAAAAGAAGAAAAAAGGCGTATACCTAAGCTCATATTATATCTATCTCAAAGATGCGTATCTTTTTTTTAATGTAGAAATAGGTTTGCGCTTGACCGCCAACTCGCCTGATGTTAAGCGACGTTGCGGTCTACGATGGAGCGCGCTTACCTAGAATAAACCAATTCACTCGCGATATAAAGACACCCAGATTATATCTATCGGGAAAGAACCACTCAGGAAGCGTATTCCATTCTTCTCCGTTGTCAAGAAACAGACCGGATGTGAAGAAATTGTCTACTATGGAAATTAACGTGACGAAAGTGACGTGTGTGCTGCTCCTTTGAAAAAGACCGCCGAATGCGGTTGAAACTATAGTCGGATATTTCGGCTCAAAACAGACGTGAGTGACCTGTAGTTTTTATTTAGAAATTGTCTACCTTGCATTTTTATAACCACTGGTGCGAATCTTCTGTAAAATGATATATGACTGATGAATGAATGATATATGTATGACATTTCATTCCATATAAGCACAGCTTAAGTAGTTAAATAATAATAATAAACAGGTTTTCACAGAACGTAGATATCAAAAGTAGTATAAAACGTAAGAATAACCAAATAGGTTTGTGATTTTTTATTTTAGACCGACTTCATTATAAATATCATTAAAGCTCCGACTTAAAAGCCGAATAATAATATGGAAAAATAATTCAGTAAGTGAGCGAACAAAGGTCTCTACACCAACTAGTAAAATTTTCTTTCTTCCCTCCGGATGTTTGTTGGTTAGGTCATTGCGCACAGGCCATATTTTTCAACTAATCTTAACGAAACTAGTTAAACAGGTTCTATAAGCATATTTTTTGTCGTCAGGGGTTCTTGGTTAAGAAGGTAATTTCCCTAAGGGAGGAAGTTTGTTACGGTGCTATTTACTAACCGAATTTGGTAAGACTTTAGTGTTAAATTTATAACGATAATTAAAAATACTCGTATAAACAAATTTGGTCATGAGATTGTCACTACAAAAGGCTCTGAAATCTCGGTTAAAAAGGAGACCGAATTACGAGTAACTTTCCTACGAGGTCACTTCGACTAATTTGGATGATATTTGATAGAATCATGTGATACTCAATAACAATTATAAATAAGAATTTAGAATGTGACCTTGCGAGCACAGTTTTTTTTTTCAATAAGTATTGTTGCAAAAAATTTTGTGCATCTGTTTGTATGTATAGTACATATTTCTAATGTACTATTTATTTAAATAAACACAAAAATACATTCCTCAGAAACTTTCATGATGTGGTTGTAGATTGTACGAGGTGACGTAACTGGGTAGACCTAGTTATAGGTCAATAATCACGGGCTCCCCGTGTGTTTGCTCGCTGTGAAACTGAATACTAAACTGAGCAGCTATTCAGTTCGAATGAACTGTTGATTCACCCGTGATTTTCAGGCTTCCAGGAATCAGGACAACAGTGCGCTGCTTACCTGGAACAAGATAGGCCTATGTTATTGTTGTAATTATATTTGAGAACTTAAATATAACAGACAACTCACAGGCGTTACACGAGCTTTTTTATAATTATTCAATCACATATAACATGTAAGTTACAAATATAACACAAGTTGCGTATATTCAGAATTCTATCTAAGGACATAGACATAGGACAACTTTAGACATAGTCCAAGTTTTGAAATTGTTTTCTAGAGTCTGTTCGGTAAAATACCTAATATGGCATTGGGCGCTGCTGTCGTTATTTCACTATTTCTTTCGACTAGCAACACAGTCGGGATATCTGTACCCATTTTTTGCCACAACAGATCTCTTCCCATACATATTACCTACGTAAGCTGTGAAATGATGAATGATGAATCATGTAGATCTTGTTATTAAGCTTAACTGATTTGAATGTGCTAGGTGTCATTAGATTTGTTTTGATTTTCTGAATATCAAAGATTTAAAAAATGATAACAATAACCTATTTCGTAGTTCATATATAAACATATAAGAGAGTACAAAAACAATATATAAAATACCTACACGTACTAAATTTATTAACATTTTTATTAATACTATGGTGTCAATAAATTATTTTTAAATTGTATTGTATTGAATCGGAACCACGCCGTCTAGCGGTACTCAATGGTTTTGATTTCATACAAATAATAGTGAATGCGATTGAGTACGTAAAACCTTATGATTGATGGCATTTTTCCTGCCTCCGTCAGCTCTTCGATGACATTCACGCTGCATTAATGATGCCTTTATTTTTATTTTTTGGACAATTGATAATTTTCTTTTTTTTATAGAAATATGTTTATAGAAATATTCAGATATGTCGAATGGAGAAAACATACATACAACCTTAGTCGGATAAGGAATAAAGTTTTTTTTTAAAAGGAGAGGAAGAAGTTGATGATCTTAATAGGTAAATAAGTGACTTTACTAGAATTATTAAAAAAATGCGCATTTACAAAAACTTTACATATGCTTTTTCAGAAAAAAAAAACGTAAAATCAACAGCGTACCAAGCCAAAATCGTAAGTGAGACTGCAAAAACACTTTTCTTTTCTGTATATGTATTTTTTTTTAAATAACTTGTTAGCCGCCTGATTATTTTTTTTTTTTTTTTTTTTATCGAAGAAGAAGGTAACGTTTTTCTGAATGTGTAGGTATATTATATCTACGAGGTATTTAGTTTTGTTAGATTTTTAATAGTCTACAAATGTAGACTATTAAAAATCTAACAAAACTAAAATTAATAAAATTGTAACCCTAGAATCTCGTTTGCTAAAAAGAAAATGTAGGTATCAATAAACATTTAATAATAGTAATTAATACTATTTTTAACGGTGGTAATAATTACTTATAATTGTCATAGCTAAAAAAAATAAGTATTTTAAAAATTGTATTACATACTTATTATAATTTCGTATATGCTGTATTATAATCGTCCATGCTTTGTACGACATCTAGTGGGCATACATTGAACTATTTAAAAATAACATAGGCCAGTAACGTTGCACTTATTGGTATGAAACTTAAAACACCTGCTCACTCTCTAGCGAAATCTGTTAAGTCTGTATATATGTGGTACAAGCATATATAACCATTTACCGGAAAGCATCAGAAACGCAGCTTCTTTCAATATATTTAAATATAAACTGAAAATATTCCTGCAAAGCATATTATGACATTACAGAATATCTTGCAGATAAATTTATAAGTACCTCTAGTGTACCTTAATATTATATTATTTTTCCATTCTAGAAATTAGTTCATTTGACTTGTAAATTGTTATATTTACCAATAAAGTATCTGTATCTGTATGTTCGCGAAATCTATTGTAAAGTTCCTAGAATATAGATTAGTGTAGGTACAAACCCACCGCTCAGAAAAACAAAAAAGTCTGCATTTTTATGTCTAAGTTTAAAAGAGAAATGTTTTATTTTATATCTAGCCTTTATACGACATACTTTGATTTACTTTACTTATTCTCCCCAATTTTACTTAACGTGTGTATTTAGGCCTAACAAAATCATACGAAAGATCCTGACAGTATATTATTTTTTCTACTAAACTTTTTTCCTGTCGCTGTGACAATACATTCTAATATGTTTATCTTTCCGACCCTCTATAGGTTCTATACTTAGATCTCACACAAGTACTTGTTCTGTAAGCATGAATTTAACCTTTGATAAAGTTCACCTACAGTACATATTTGTGTATCATGACCTATGGAAAGAGGTTACATAAATCAAACTTAAATATTGTCTCAATAATTATGTTAATAAAGTAAACTTACTTTGGTTTTAGTGGGCGTTTCATGAATGAATTCAAGTTATGTATTTTATATTTCCTATCTACATTCGACCTATAAAACTGTGAAATAATATTGTTTGAAATATCCATAAGCTTTGTAGCCTATGGATATTTTAAATAATCTCCAATCAATCAGTTTTTAAATTTTTCTATACCTACTTATTGTTATGTTTATTTAAATAAAGTAGATAAAATTAAAAAAATATATATATATATACTATATTGCTTTATAAGTAATATTAATTGAAATAATAGTGTATACCTATATAGGTATAGTTATAGTTCTTAGTATAGTTTTTTCTTACATGTCGTTTCTGTAAATAAATAAAGTTAATATTGTTATATCATTGGATAAAGTATGGGAATATCAGAGTGTAATAAAATAAACCACAAAATAATAATAATAATAATAATGTGTAGAGTGTGTGTATAATGTATGGGAGTGTTGACTCGTTCAGAGCACAGATCAGAAACCATTATCTTTCCCTAACTCATTGACTCAGTTTTCTATCGCTTCACAATATTTGCTTAGTTTATGTTTAGTCTATGTAAGTTTATCTTTATTATTATTATATATATTTAATATACTTATATATGTAAAAGTACTATTTGAATGTAGTGTATTTTTATGTATCTTTATTTAGCTATAAGATTTGTTCATGTGTTCGTTTATATAAATATTTATCTTTTATCTTCTAAAGGTTGTCTAGAAGAGATCGCTATTAGCGATAAGGCCGCCTTTTGTACCTTTCTTACGCCCTAATCATTATACTATGGTGTCAATAAAGTATTTTTGTATTGTATCGTATTGTATTGTATCAGTGGTCATATCCGATAAACTCTACATTGAAATATCGTAATGTAAAATATTTCTCAAAAAGATGAAAACGTTCGATAAGTTGACAGATAATCCTGAATCCACGGAGCCTGGATCAACGTATCGCGCTGAATACTGAATCACTTTGAAATTGTGAGTGTCAGTAGATACCTACCCAGTTTATTTCCAGGTAAAAATCACGAGGAGTATAAAGCGAAATTGTGAATATGGAACACGTCCTACCTACCTACCTACATGTATTATTTTTCTGTTCAATAATAGGTAATTGACTGATAGCTCACCTTCACTCTACGATGAGGGGATTGAATGGAAGAAGAAGAAAAAGAAAGAAAGAAACTTGCTTTGACTGGCCTTGTGGCTCAGTTGGCAGTATGTCTGCTTGCCGAGCTGTAGGTGGTGGGTTCGATCCCCACCCAGGGCAAACATTTGTGTGATGAGCATGGATGTTTGTTCTGTGTCTGGGTGTTCCTATGTATCTTATGTATATATTTACAAAAAAAAGTATTATAATATATGTATTCTATCAGCCATCTAGTTCCATAGTACAAGCTTTGCTTAGTTTGGGCTAGATGGTGTTGTGTGAAATGTCCACGAATATTTATTTATTTATTAGAAAACAAGCAAAGAGAGAAAGAATACATTTTATTTTTATGCTGTATATATGTACTATACATTACAATAGGAAAAATCAACTAAAAAAACACCCGGTTGAGTTGTACGTTGGGAATGCAACCGGGTTATGTTGGATTGATATAATATATATTTTGATATATATATTGATATAATATATATTTTGTATCCACTAAAACCGTCCCGGTGGCCAGCCTTAGTGTTAAATTAAAGACTCCGGGTTCTGGAGAGCCCTAACCTAGAAGAAATCGATTCACTCGCGATTTGAAGACGCCTAGGTTGTATCAATTGGGTAAAGTCCCGCAACTTTACTAGCGATATATAAAGAATATAAAGATATAAAGATAAGAATTAAATATCGTGCAATACACCTTCTAAATTTCATGACTATGACCAGTGGTTTAACCTTTGCTTTGAAATACAAATCAGGCAATCAGGACTTCAATTTATTTATATTATGTATATCATCATCATCTTAGCCTCAAGAAGTCCACGGCTGAACATAGGCCTCCCCTATGGATTTTCAGAAATACCGATTGGATTGATTTCTACCCACCGGCAAACGTAGCCTAGGAAGACCAGCCAAGAGGGGACGGCGGGAAGACTCTGGATGCAAGCCGTTTACAATCGGTCTTTTTTGGAAATTATATAATTATAAATTTTAAATATAAATTTACGCGGCGCTAGTGACGCGATATCATTTTGTACCCATCGCCGTGGAGACCATGGGCAGCTGGGGTGCTGAAGCCAAAAGCTGGGTTTTGGAGTTGGGGCAGCGGATAAGGGAGACTTGTAGCGACCCCCGCTCCAGATTTTACCTGATGCAAAGGTTGTCCATCGCCATTCAACGAGGTAATGCGGCGAGTGTCATGGGCACCTTTGCGTCGGATACAGTCAGGGGTGGGCTGTTTGACTGACTATGTAAACTTTATTATATGTAAACTTTGACGACATTTATTATGAGATTTATTATTTGATTAATAAAATATATATATATAAAGTATATAATATAAGACAATAAAATCTTCGAAATCACTTAGAATCTTCAGGCATGCACGCTTCGTAGTAAGACACTTTCCTAGCCAAGATTTCCTTTAACGTTTGAAGTTACCGACAAAAAAACGGTACGTTTGGGCTCTGAGTCCACGACCTAACCCTGAATCATATAACTTTATAGTATCTTTACAATTCACATGCAAATAAAATAAGTTTTATGACATTCACCTGCAATCATACCTATGACATTCGAGCTCTGAATATGTCAAAATAATTTATGACATAGAATCGCTGAGCGCAGAATACTAACTTTTATTACAGGCTGCGTAAACGAACTGAGTTTCCGGCAGCCTAGTGGTGAGACCGTCTGACTTGCGATCCGCAGGTCCTGGGTTCGAATCCCACGGCACGCACCTCTGTCTTTTCGAAGTTATGTGCGTATTGTTGATTGCCGCCAACTTCTAACGGTGAAGGAAAACATCGTGAGGAAACCTACATGTCTGAGAGTTCTCAATGATCTTGAAGATGTGTGAAGTCTGCCAACCCGCACTTGGCCAGCGTGGCATACTATGGCCTAACCCTTCTCACAATGAGAAGATGGCTCGTTCCCAGCAGTGGGACAGTTTGTACAAACAGGGCTGATAAGAAAAACGAACTGTAACATTCAAAATTCAAAAAATTCAAAATTACTTATTATTTTATTGTCACAAAAACATGATACATATATTTAGAATACGTGCGTCGGGCTCCGGACTAGGATTCCTGTTTCCTGGAGCCGAATTATTATATTTATGCTAGTGTAAATTACGTTACAAAATAATATTAATATATTCATACTAATAATACATTAAGTTACACAACCACTCAGTTTAATAACAACAAGCTTCGCATATTTCCAGCGGGTCGGCGGCCACTTCGGAAAAGATTGCGCACTTTGACCGCTCCATAATAAATAACAACGTTGACTGGACCCAATTCGAGCTGGCTACACCCAATCCTGTCCGGGTACACGCGGCAAAAAATGAGTTTATATTGAGCGTGAAACAAAAGGCCCCGGGCACTGAGTAATGAACACAGAGATGTCAGCTCGTTGCACTACGTGCTAGTACATTCAGTAAAGTATCTCTATGATGAAAAAATTATAGTTTAAAAATTGAAGCAACCGACTTCTCATGGATGCCATTGTCAGAACTGGACCAAATTGAAACGGACCATACGGAAAGCGCCAGCTTTTAAATAAAAAAAGACTCACCCAGGTTCACCCAGTCGAAAGTTATGAGGTAACAAACATAAAAAAAAAACTAAAAAAAATACAGTCGAATTGATAACCTTTTCTTTTTCGGAAGTCGGTTAAAAATTGTGTGTGCTTAAAACCACACGACAAAAGTGAAAACTTGACAGTGACGCATTGACTATCTACATATATCTCTCTCGTAGTAAAAATAAGATTTGTGAGAACATAAAAGACAACTAAGTATATTGTTATTTAAATGAATGTACTGGTGTTTTGAAATACATTTGACACAATTTCATTATGATATTATAAAAGCTAATTTTGTTACCTTTATACGCTCAAACGCCTGAACCAATCGTTATGAAAATTAGTATAAAGATAGCTTTGGACCTGGAGACGGACATGAGCTATTTATCATCATCATAATCATCACCGTTTTTCATAACTACGCGAGTGAAACCGCGGAACGCAGCTAGTCTATAAATCGGGGATTATTGTTGATCTATGATTTTTAGCTATTTTCCTATCATAATTTCATAGAATCCCCCCAGTTGCAAATACTGCGATCTGCTCCATACAAACGGATTAATTTTTACTAGACTATCGCTCCTGTAGCCGACTCGATCTGACTTTACACAAACAAGCATAATATGCCTACAAAATAGTGCTCAGCGTGCCAAAAGAAGTTTTCACTTAAAAAATAGGAGATCAAACAACAAACAAACACTGCACAAACACTGCAGCTGCTTGGCTCTGTTTGAACAAACTATCCCACTGCTGGGCGCGGGCCATCTTCTCAATGTGAGAAGGGTAAGGCCATGGTATACCATGCTGGCCGAGTGCGGGTTGACAGACCTCAAACATCTTCAAGATCATTGAGAACTCTCAGACGTGTAGGTTTCCTCACGATGTTTTCCTTCACCGTTTGAAGTTAGCGGCAATCAACAATACGAACATAACTTCTAAAAGACAGTGCGTGCCGCGGGATTCGAACCCAGGACCTGCGAATCTCAAGTCAGATGGTCTAACAACTAAGCTGCCGGTAACTTATAATTTATTGTACAAGATAATTTACTGTGTTTATTTCTACAAGCGTACAGTGTCGACCATCGAGATTGTATTGTACACACTGGCCGTAAGCAGCCAGCGCGGGTAATTCGCACTCTGACTAACGACCTACTTTATACTTTAAAAATGTTGGAAATATAGCTCCGTATTACACCGAACTAGGTGGTACGTGCTGTATTACCATTTTAGTGCTGGAATGGGTGCTATCTATAACCCGCATTGTGAAATACCGCATAACATTTCCTCGAAAACGAAACTTTTTCGTAGCAAAAGTGTTTTACACGAATCATTCTAAATAATGCTCATTTATTTATATTATACAGTGAAGTTGCGGATACTTTCTCGTGAAAACTTACACTCAACGTCATATCAAGCGTAACGAAATTGCGTAAATTACATTACGAAAGTCGCTTTTATGCAGTCAGGTATTTTAATTTTTTAATATCTATTATGCGATTATTGATCATCATCTTCATTTGTATGAGTGATTATACAATACAATACAATACAAAAACACTTTATTGACACCATAATAAAATAACATTAGGTACATAATTAAGACGTTAGAAAGGTACAAAAGGCGGCCTTATCGTTAATAGCGATCTCTTCCAGACAACCTTAAGATGTTAAAAGAGAAGAAAAAGTAAACGCTGACGGTGGTGAAATCACAATCAATCAATTATTAGGTTTTCTTTACTTTATTAAATGTTTTTTGTGTATTAAAAGTAATGAATATGATTACTTTAAATACACAAAAAAAATTTAAGAAGTTGAGCTCCTTAGATTAGACTCCTGACCTTTTATAACTAAGTACTAAGCACCTACCATTTTTTTCTTTTTATATTAGAAAATTTTACAATTTCACAAGAGAAAGACAACAATTCTTGAAAAAATATATTATGATAGTACAAAACAATTCAAAAATCCAACCAATAAAAACTCATCTTTCCACCACACAAAAACCAATCTCCAAAAATTAGGGGCCGTCCGAGAAGAGAAAAGAAAACGAAAATTAATTTGTCGCAGGAACAGTGCGGCGGCAAACGAACACATTTCACGACATTATGCTTTTCAGATGAGACCTCTACATCGGTGATTGGCGAAATGAAAAACGCAAATTCACTTCTTCATTGAAAATAATGAGGTGCTCAGTCGTAAAGGAAATTTGTCGGGCGACCGAAAGCCTTCTGTCCCTTTGTCTGTTATTAATGGCCCGGAGACGTCCCGAATCGCTCGAGATAATAAAAGAACATTGTAAATGACTCGTTTTAGGATCTCTGCGCTGAAAAAATGAGCGATTTGTGACTGTCGACCGACTGTCAGGTGGACGGGAGCCGTCGCATTCAATTCGATCGGTGTTTGTAGGACCCTCCTGGGTGAGACATCATTCAAAGTAGCTCTAATAAGAGTATTTTTGGGAGATGTTAAATTGCTATCATTTGTTATTTGAACTAAATCAAGAGCTTAGCTCGAGAAGTACGTTGCCAGTTATTTATGGTTGTTGCGATTTATGAGGCTGAGGCCAAGCGAACGAAAGTTTATGAGTTGTGAGACTTGTGAGTCGCCCAATTTACGATGCATTCGGTTTCATACAAAAGTACGGTTTGTGCCACATTACGAAGCAAAATGAGTTGTCTATCTATCTGGCTCAGGCTACATAAACCGAATTGATTTCTGGGTGAGGAAGAAGAGCGAAGAAAGCGACACTTTCAGGATTGTGTGGATGTACCCTTTTTACTTTTTCTGAATATTCTTCGTCAATGAATAGTAGTTGTAATAGATACATTCCACCAACGACACAACACCCCGTAATACTGTTGAATAGCAACTGAAAAGAAAAGTTTGTTGCGCAGCAGAATTTCGGTCGAAACGAAATAGCGCGACTCATTTTACGCGATCCACAACTCAAAAAATTACACTTGTTTGGCCTCAGCCTTACATGTAGTTTTCGCATTTCTTTTAAAAGCACAATGCGTTATTACTGTGTATCTGTGTGTGTCTGATGAATCGAGCAGGCGTCACTTTCGTGTCTACACAAATAAGGCACGAACATTAACTAATTATGGTTTAATTAAAACTGGAAAATCGATTTCAAAGTGCACAATTTAAAAACCAAGTGTTTTAAAAACTTAAAACTAAACCTATTTTGATGAAATTTCTATGAGCCTAATCTGAACGTAGGTATCCTTTCAAACAAAAATAATTTTTAAAGTCAGTTTATATGCGGATATTGTTCACTTAAACCTATCTTTGAGAGGATAATATAAATTCGGGATCATATTCGTTTGAGAGTTGTAATCGCCACTGGCGTATTATTTACACACATTCCACTTTATATAAAGATCAAAACCACCACCTGCCACTAAGGCCAATGAACTGTGACATACCTAAATAATAAGCATGTGTAAATTATAGGAATATTTCATATAATGGGGAAGGATCTCCGGAACCCTAGTAATTACCGTATGCTCCTACATCCCGGCCATATTCCAACACAGTCAAAAGTACCCACAATAAATTGACAGTCATCAAACTGACGGCGGAACGCACGAAACCCTAATTAACTTTGTTTCATTAAAATGTGGGTTCGCTGCTTTAAAACACGCGCCACACAAAATCCAATTATTTTTAAGTAACAAGCAGAACCGAGTAGTTTTTGCTTATAGGCAATTCTGTGAAAAACAAAGAAAAACAATTATCGCCGGAGTTTAAGCTAATTACTGTTATTTTAGGTCCGGGAGTAAGTATTTTAATTATTTTTCGCCCAATTAGTCTTGATTTCTTGAACAATAGCGGATAATCTACCTATAAGTACCTACGTTCGTACTTAGAGTTTTTAATTGTGGTTTTGTTCGTAAATAGCAAAAAATATTTATTCTGCGTTAGTATGGGTATTTAGGCGTTTCGCCTGCGAGCGGTTCGAACCGCGGTCCGAATCACCCAAGAGCTCTTTTTAAATATGCCCTTTCACACCGCGGTTCGAATCGACCTATATTTGTTCGAATGTTCTTAATGTGAGTTACATAGCAGTAAACGTGTTTACGTGTATTTCTTCAAGGTCGATTTTTCTTCTCATTTTGATAGTAAGTTTTTTAACATATTATCATAACACGATAAAGAAAACATACCATTGTAAAACAAACAACTGAACCCTTTCATGTCACGTTACATTCTGATTTCAAACATACTACTTACTTCGTCGCCGTAAAATATATATATATATATATATTTTTTTTTTATCACCCTGTTTGTACAAACTGTCCCACTGCTGGGAACGGGCCATCTTCTCATTATGAGAAAGGTTAGGCCATAGTCTGCTACGCTGGCCAAGTGCGGGTTGGCAGACTTCACACATCTTCAAGATCATTGAGAACTCTCAGACATGTAGGTTTCCTCACGATGTTTTCCTTCACCGTTTGAAGTTGGCGGCAATCAACAATACGCACATAACTTCGAAAAGACAGAGGTGCGTGCCGTGGGATTCGAACCCAGGACCTGCGGATCGCAAGTCAGACAGTCTCACCACTAAGCTGCCGGAAACTTAAATAATAAATATCATTTAGCTCCGTGATAATTATGTACTTTTTTTACTCCCTCGGGTCTCTCAAAAATAAAAATAACTTATCAGTAGTCTAAAATCATGTAAGTAAGCTGAGAAATCCCACGGTATAAATAGAGATTTCTGTCTCTATATACGTTCATTAAATTGTCGAAATTTAAATTAAAGCTAGGTCCGTTATAAAACAGAAGCTCCTAGTCCATTTACGAAATAAGATGAGTCTGTGGATATTTTAGAGAAAGCATTTCAAATGAAAATTCTCATGAACTTTAATAATGAAGCAAGTTTTGAATTATACAAATAACTATTTTGTTGGTATTTTCTCATCTTGATTTAAAAGTATATCTATACTTTTAATATATATATATGTCTGTAATTAGTCTTGGTATTATTTAATTTATTAAAACAACTATATTTCTTATGACAAAAAAAAACTAATTATGTATACAGAAAATAAATAAATAAATAGCTTATTCTAAAAGTCCACTGGTGATGGTAAAAGTAGCCAGAATGCTGGCCAGAATGCTGGCAGCATTGCCACGTTGGATGGCAATGCAAGAGTTAATTTAACTATATAAATACCTCGGTAATTTAAATAAGAAACTTTCAATAAAAGTGCCCAACCTAATTCGTTTATGTATATTTAGGCAGATGAGCGTATATTCTCCTTAATATTTGGCTAGCAAGGGTACTAAACCTCCAAGAAAAACACAGCGATCCGACTCGGTACCCAATCCTTGCATCAGAGCCTGTCTGAAAATCAGTCTCAGTTCAGATAAGATATACCAAAATCGCTGTTATGCAATCGCTGTTATGCATAGAAGTTTTTCCCTAACACCGAACTTCTGATGCTAGAAGCGGCTCAAAAGTCCGAGTGACGTGCTCAACCGGACTTCTGTCATGACCGGACTTCCCATACTAGAGGCGGCTCAAAAGTCCGGGTGACGTGCTCAACCGGACTTATGTCATGACCAGACTTCCGTTATTAGAGGCGGCTCAAAAGTCCGGGTGACGTGTTCAACCGGACTTATGTCATGACCAGACTTTCGATAGTAGAGGCGGCTCAAAAGTCCGGGTGACGTGTTCAACCGGACTTATGTCATGACCAGACTTTCGATAGTAGAGGCGGCTCAAAATTCCGGGTGACGTGTTCAACCGGACTTCTGTCATGACCAGACTTCCGATAGTATAGAGGCGGCTCGAAAGTCCGGGTGACGTGTTCAACCGGACTTCTGTCATGACCGGACTTCCGATATTAGAGGCGGCTCAAAAGAATGTCCAGACATTCTCAACGGAACTTTTGAGACTTAAAAGTATCATTAGTTTGGTCAACCGGCCTAATACCTGAACTGCTGATACTAATAAAAAAACAATCCAGAGATGTGTTTCGTAGACCGCTATAAAATGTCATAGTAAAATTTTCAAAAAAAGTGAAAAATAAGGGTGGCTCCCCGATCCATATATGTCATAGTATATAACGTATGCGGAGACATGTAAATATAGATAAGATACCCTAATATTTATAAGTACATTAAGTTAAATTAACTCTGTTTGTTTCCCAAATAAAATAAAATAAAAATAAAATAAAATAGAAGATGATATTTTTCTAACCCCACCCTCATCGTGTGGAGTATTGTTGTATATGTCTCCTATAATAAGACTGTGGGCTCAAATATAATTTTCTTCTCAAATGCTTTATAAAGCCCGACAAATGTAAAAAATGGTGCCCCTCCCCTGAATTTCTAAGCCTGTAGTAGACCATTTCAGAAACATTCAACGAAAATTATTTTGATCGCTCTATGGCAAAAAAAACGCGATATGGCGACAAATATGAAAAACACTTTATTCGTTATAGTACAAATGTATTTTGTAAATTAGTCTAAACGAACAATACTCGCCGAACGATTTCATTAAATTACAGCATTTAACTACCTTAAGCGTGACTAAACATGGTTTTGGCCTCTCACTTTTTTTATCGAAGGAACCATATTTTTTTACGTTCACACGTGATATAAGTATATATACATATATATATCAAGAGACAAAATATTCCAAACTACCCCTGAAACTAAAATACAAAAAATGCTAGAGAAACTGAGGTAGCCTTTCAAGCTCAGACGGAATACGCCATCAAAGTAACGTGCGCTATACGCTAGAAAGCCTGTTTTTATTTCGGAATCTTTTGAGCTTTTGGCGTCACAACACTTTTCTGTATCGAGTATTGTAAGTAAGCCCGTGGGAAATAAAGAGGGATATGTAAAACGTAGGATTATGTTATCTTTGAGACAATATTTCACAATAGTCATTAAATAATACCGCGTCTAGAGTAAATGCCCGCGTGGAGGTCTCCGCGCTAGCATCTAGTGAGCCCGTTTGGGCTCAATGTGTAAAAATGCTAAAAATTCTAAAAAGCTGCATTTAGATAATTATAATAATGAAAACACTTTTAAAGATGTTTTATTATGAAAACTAACGTGGTTGTTAAACATTTTTCTTTTGAACAAACGGGTTGGTTAGTCACTTCTATTTTTGAGTCGAATTCTCCGACTATAGTTTTAACCGCATACGGCCATTCATTCGTACCAGCTTCATGAGTACCAGACGTCCTTCGGTAGTGACGTCTGCGCTGCTCCTTTTGAAAAAAACCGCCGTATGCGGTTGAAACTATGTCGGTGAATTCGGCTCCAAAATAGATGTGAGTAACCCGTTTGTTCAAAATAAAAACTTATAAAGATAGTTTCATTGAAAATTCCGTTCACAGTCAAAGCCAAAATCTACAAAAATGTATGCATAACCATCACGTAATTACACTCTTTGGCATTCACGAACGTTCGAATGAAGTTTCAAGAGGGTAGATGTTTTTTCCACAGAGTTAGGGAGTGAAACTGTACCAAATTTTACTTAACTGTTGTAAGTAGCAACGGGCAAAGTGACGTACCCAGCCTTAAAAGGCTTGCTTAAATTATTTGCTTGTTGCTTCACTTAGCAAGAGACGACTCGCTTATTACTTCTATAGTACCATATTATCTGCCGGCTCGACCGGACCATTGAGTACATTATCGCGCGCCAGAAGAGATAAGACGATAGAACGAGGTGCACTCTGTAAGGTTGATAAAAAATAAGCGGCACTTAGCGCTTCTACAAGCTGACTTGCACAAATGCTACTCTTTACTGCGTCGTAACCGTTATTTAATTAATGAATGTACGGAGCGGGGCTTTGATATCTGTACTATGTATCCTGATTGCATCTATCAGAGAAGACTTACTCAAAACACATTCCTCAATTTAGCAGTCCAGCCGATAAAATGACGATGTTTCAAAGCTTTCTAAAAATTCCAGTCCACAATTTTCAGCTTCTAATTAATTAAGACCATATTTTTTAAATTTACAGTATAGCTCCTTTTACGAAATCAAATAGCAATGCAAGTTTATGGAAAAAACCGATATTCAACTTTTTTCCAATACAGTGGTAGTAAACGGTTTTTAAAAATAAAATGCTAACGTTCATTTCCAATTTAGAACTAGTTCCTTCAATTTCCTGAGTTGCTCCCTCGAGGCATAGAATGGAAACACCAGTTACAGAATTTTATTCCAAAGGATATATAGGTTAAAAAAAAAACATTGTAATTTCAACTTTTTGCGTTGTTCGTAGGTACACTTTTTAAATTTTTAATTTCAATTTGATTGATTATTTTTGGAGTGTAGGCGATAACTATGTTCGCCAGTGGAAAGCAGATTTAGATATATTTTTATAAGATATAAATAAATAAATATTTGTAGACATATCACAGAACACCATCTAGCCCAAACTAAGCAAAGCTGTGGAACTAGATGGCTAGATAGATGGAACTAGATAATACAAAGTTTGTAATTTTGGTTTGCAGGTTACATAAGTATAGTCATCAAATCTGGATTCGATTAGCACCGAGGCCTAGCAGCAGCAGTAAGATTTAAAAGGCTGCGGATGATGATGATATTTTTTACTAAGCAGCTCCGATTATTTGAATATTTTAATCGGGCTACTGTTTGAAGTCCTTTTTTTTCACTTTTTGAACTTAAAAAATATGATTGTTACATAATCATGTCACTATATTTATGCCTTATTCGACAGATACATACTTATTTGACTTTTTAAAGATTGAAATTCATCTAAAATAAATTGTACGGTCGTTTTATTTTTAACGTTAACTCAAACAAATACCTATGAGTTCCCTTCAGCTCTTGTCATCATAGAAATATTATTTATGCAAGCATATAACTATCTGCATTCAGACAAAATGCAGTATAATTAACGAACGTACTCTAACGTACGACGACACAATGACACGGGGCCCTTCCGCTGTGGGGCCCTTTCTCTGGGGCTCTTTTAGTGCGGGGCCCTTTCTTTCATCTCATCCATATTCAACAAAACTCATGAAATTGTGAGAAGCGAGGCCTGAAATTACGCGAAGTCTTATTGAAAGAAATGCCTCTCTAATTAAAATTCTTAATGAAAAGAATGCGTTCCAAAACCGGTACGGGATATGCTCACTCAGTAATGAGATATGAAAATTATAATTAGGTCTTGGAACGCGCTTTACTAAATAAAATATGAATTTGCTCTAATAACCTCTGTGAATTATATTTTTGGTAAGTAAGAAATACATATATGTTGTGGTATTTATTTTAGGTTTTTATTATTATTATTAATTGAAATCGTCCAATTTACAAAAATGTTATAGGAATTTAGATTTAACACATGACTAAGGCTAAAAGCTCGCCCCAAACTGTACCAGGTGGAAAGGTGCCCATGACTTGTTTTTTGGAACGTATTCTTTGATGCTCGGTTTTCCCCATAAGGAAAATTATGAATCAGGTGTGCATTATGTATGTAAAACAAAATTCTGATAATTATATAAGAGTATTCTGTGCTTATAAGGAATCTCAAGGTCACGCAACGAGATATGGAGAGGGCTATGCTCGGAGTCTCTCTACGAGATCGAATCAGAAATGAAGAGATACGTCGACGTACAAAAGTCACCGATATAGCACAGCGGATTAGCAAGTTGAAGTGGCAGTGGGCACATAGCATACAAAAGTCACCGATATAGCACAGCGGATTAGCAAGTTGAAGTGGCAGTGGGCAGGGCACATAGCACGTAGAACTGATGGCCGATGGGGCCGAAAGGTTCTCGAGTGGAGACCACGTACCGGCAAGCGCAGCGTAGGAAGACCAGCCACGAGATGGACAGATGACCTCATACAAGTGGCGGGAAGACGCTGGATGCAAGCCGCTTCCAATCGGTCTTTTTGGAAATCCATGGGGGAAGCCTATGTCCAGCAGTGGACTTCTTATGGCTGAGATGATGATGATGATTCTGTGCTAATATTATGAAAGCGAAAATAATTATGTGTCTCTCTGTATGTTTATTACCTCACGACCTAACTGATGAACCGATTGTTATGCAATTTGATACAGAGATCACCGCGAGGAGTCACTAATTTTATATCTAAACTGCAGAGTAAATACGGCCTGTCGACGATTCGCAAGATTTTCAAAATACGTAATTAATCTAGAATTCCCCAAGAATTAATTCACAAGGTGTAAACTACACGTGTTTACTTGTAATAAAAGGGTAACTGTACACTTATTGCGTCGTACAGTGGATTTTAGCATACTATATTATAACAAGTATGTACCTCTAAGAATGTTTACATGTTTACTGGAGGCGCAGTGGCTGGTCAATGCCGATCCAACAATAGATAAAGTTCGTGGACTGCTCGTGTTGTTAATAAACATTTGCAATGGAGGTGACAATGAGAACAATAAATAGTATTATTTCACACTCACTCGTCGAAAGTCAAGTTTTTTTTTAACAATATAAAAAGAGTCTATTTATCAAAAGCTGAGTGGTTGAGTTTCGCAGCATACGCAATTACGCAAGGATGACTGACGCCAAAGTAACGTCAGTGACAACTGTTTCTAAAAAATGTTTTCTTCTATGGTAAAAGCTTCTTTCTTAAAATACTTTGAGCCAATATTGGGGGGTAATTCAGTTATTCAAAACCAATCCGTGAACTGAACCTTGTGCGAAGCATTTTCTGTCGGCTGCTATCTTTTTTTGATTTAGTAACAAGCTAAGGACGTATCATGCTTCATCAAATGTGTCAATTGTATGACATAAAAGAGACTGAATCAAAAAAACTATGGCGGTCGACGGGAAATTCTATAGAATATTAATGTGATTAATTTTTTATTATCCTTATATAATTTATTTACCTTTTAATTTAAAATTGATGGTAATTTATGTTAGAATAATTGGTTTAATTATAGGATATTTAATTAGTAATATAAATATTATATATTATTATTATTTTTTTACTGACACAACAACTATTTACTTTCGTAATTTAAAAAAAAAATCATTCAAATATTTGTATGCCAGTAATGGAAAGTTCTGGCAGTAGTTCTAACATACATGCTTAACATCTTGTGAACCTAGAACTTACAAATAAAGATATGACTTATGACTTGAAAAAAACATGATTTATAGCATGATTTATCAGCAAACAGAGATGTCGGCATAAAAATTCCATACCTATGGAGTACGCATCAAGAATGTGGACTGAAATAATTGAGTACGGAATTTTGGCATTTCAATGAAAAATTTATGGTAATGTGCCGACTTTCTTAGTTAGTCCTGTAGTGGAATGTGGAAGATGCAATAAGGTCGTGAAGCTCTTACACCCTGTTCTGGTACCACTTTGCTTCACCATAGCGACCTAAATAACAATTCCTGAGCTCTTCCCCCACAAGTAGAAGTAAGAACACATCGGTAGAGCCTCTTTATACACCTGACTTAACCAGCATTACCTATTCTGTGACAAAAACGAATTTACGAACCTAATTCCCGAACTTTTATATTGACTCCGAACCGATTCTGGAATTCAATTACATTAACTTGTGAAAAATTTGAAAACCAAATGGAGACGCTAAATTAATTTTTTTGACAATATTGTGAGCCTATTCTAGATGGGGATAAATTACTGGCCGGTGATTGTTCCGGTCTTATTTTAATAATTTGATGATTATAAAACAGCAGTGAGTATATTTTTCTTTTCTTTACCCTGTTTCCACTTATATGTGGATAGTACAGCGATGTGGACCCCAAAAAATCTTTACTTATGTCACACTTCATCAACTGTAGGTAAGCAGCAGAAGACAGGTTAGGTATTTTTAACCGAATACAAAAAAACTGGAGGATCACCCAAATAAAGGAAATTAAGTATTTGAATTCGGTTATTATAGTTTTTTAACCAATTAATACTCCCTCCTAGTCAGACACATAAGTAGCAAAACGTTAACAAGGTCAAAAGCCTAAAAGCGGCATCTCTGCTTGTCCATGTCTAATTAATAAAATATCTTTATCAGAAAAAAAGTACAGTTAGAAAAAATATACAGTTATTGGTAATGGGCGAAACGTCAGAGATTTATAGCTAATTAAGCAATAAATTACTGATATAAACGCGTACCTACATCAATAATACACAAAACAAGCAAAAATTATGCAAAAAGTACAATTCAAAAAAAGCCGACCAAGTACAAATAAAGCAATGTTCGTCCAAATCAAACAATGGTCTTGACAGACAAACAAACAGATGGACCGACATACAACGAAAATGAACTTGAGAGTTTCGTTTTTCCTTTTGAGTTCTTCTTCGTTTCGTGTCACTGGTTCGTTTTTTTTATTTATTTATTTGTTGATACAGTATTTGACCAGTATTTTGTTTACACAGTTTTGAGATACAAAAACTTAAAAATACTAACTCCGTGTCGAACCAAAATATTTTGGGCTCTACTTATAAATAACGTAACAATATTTTTTCCTCTCAAGTAATATATTAAAAATAAATGCAGTCTATTACCTTTATACATATTCATACCTGAAAAATACGATTAGCAATTGAATAAATCTAGATTTTCTAATATACCCCAAAAACTCCACCAGTATATTAAGTAAGTCTCAACTCTCCATTTAACCGGGTTTCATCACAGACCTCAAGCTTTTGAGTGGAATTAACAAGCGGAGCTCCGCCGAATATTGCATTAAAAGAAAATCTCGCATTAATTAGAATTCCCGAAGGGGTTTCCTCTCTTCCCTCCGACCTCTCTCTCAGTGTCTATGATCTTCTTGATATATCTACAAATAGGTGAGAAAATGGTCAAGTGCCTGCTTGGAATTTATCACATGAAAGTACAGCCGACATGTGTTTGCGACGGTCTTTACGCCTGCTTAGAGTCATATATCTATTAAATCTAAGCAAAACTGTCCACTTCTCTGCTGATTCCCTATCAAAAAGAGTTAAGTGTAGATTAGGGGTTGATTTATTTCTAATGTGGACTCTCTGAAAATTATGACTATAGTTTAGGAAATATGTATGAATTTTATTTCAAAGGAATAATAGTTTTAATTGATAACATATTAAATGTATATACATATACAAAAAATACTTGAATCGGTCAATAAACTACCGAGATATAAACATTTAAAGATATAGGGGAGGGACACGCTTTCCCTCTCTCGTGAAACAACAGTTTGTATTTAATTTGTACTAAAAACTTGAACCATGTCGTCATCATTTGCTATTGTGTGCTCTCTGTCTAAAATCCATGTCGTCATCATTTGGTAACGTGTGCTCTCTGTCTAAAATGAAATTAAAATATTTGTACCTTTCTTATTTTTGAAGGTATTCTAATTTTGTTTTTGTGGAATGGATCTATTTGTGGTTAGCTTTTTAGGTCCAAATAAAATAAACCATGCATATTCCCTCATGAGCAGGGACGTAAGCAGGGCGAGAAAGTAAACAGATCACTCGGGTCGATACTGGCGCAGTTACAGTGCGAGGAGCAGTGGATGTGGCTAAGTGTAAATGGGGGTTACACATAGGTAAATTTATTTTGTATGAATGAAAAAATCATTATTTATAACTCTTACCAACGGATGATAATTTTATACTGCATTTCGAAAGCAAAGTGCAGAAGTTATACATTGTATCTCCGTCCACATCCGTGCATCTAATCTCGTACTCGATGCGGAAAGGTCAACTCTAAAATAAAACTACTCTAAAACAGTTGAGCCGCGAGCGCCTCACTAAATCATTTACTTTCATTATTTATAGATTTACGCGCCAACGAATTGTTACAGCTATTTTCATTCCACTATTGTCAACACAACATTAAGAAAAATAGAAAGACAATTTCGAGCGCACAAAATAGGTATTCACATTTAAAATGTCGGCGAAATTCGTGACAACAGCGTATCGTGATTACAAATGTAGAAAAAAAAACAAATTCGTGAAGCACAAAAACGCTCCTCGGAATGACTTTTCATTTTATACCCAATCACTAGATTACAACCTTGATTATGTAGGCTTTGCTTTACATACCTATAACCTACTAGTACTTGTAAATACAGGTCTACTTTTTTATTTTGTAAGGCTTGGTTCAAACATAATTTTAGCGTATTCAACTGTACTGGTTGTATTTCCTGCTGGTTGTTTATCCTACAAATGCTACCACTGATACCTAAACTATGTCACAGCGAAGTTTTTCGACAGCTTAAAAATATCTGAACATCTAATATGACGCAAGTTTAGGGAAACCAAACAAACTACAAAATTTTCCACGTCGAGTTCTAAAATTACGTTAAATACACGCAACTAGTCCGTTAAAAGTTATTTAATTTCAATTTGTAAGAATCGCGAAAACCTAACCAAAAAATAACCAATGCGGCTTCTAGGCATTTCTAGCTCACCTGTACATTTATTTTAAAATTTGATACATTTACACTGTTGGACTTCTTAAATTTATTTTTAATATGCTATAACCAGAGACATTTTTTTTCATCATTTCAGGTTTATGGCTCAACTATAGACATTTTTTTACGTTCAAAACAGACTGCCGAAGTGAAAAAGAGATAGAAAGATAAGGACGAAATGAAACCAGTTTTTTTATATTTTTTTTCTTTACGCAAGCAACATTGGTCATGTTTGATTTTTTAATATTTTTTTTGTTTTCTTTAATTTATTAGATATAATATTAAATTTATTTACAATTTACTAATTATTTATTTGACAAATGTCACTTGCCATTGTATATATTTTACATACTAATGAGTTTGAGCTGTACCTCTCGTCGATGTTCTATTTATTTGTATGTATGCAACGGGTGGTTTATTTTGTGTGGGCTTGCGACAGTCAACACATGTTGCTATAATCCATCATGATCTTAACAATTAATTCACTGATCGATCACCCCACGCGTCAATAACATTGCAAGCGCCAGACCTTGTTTATATCCGCATTTATGATATCACTTTTCATATTTAATTTAAAACAAATGTTAAGTTGTTTTAAATTAAATATTTTAAGTTAGAAATACACATAGTATGTATGTGTATTTCTAACTTAAAATATTTAATATTTAATGTACCGGCATTAAAAGGGTGTATGTATGTGTGTCTTAATAATACTTTCCCTCGTCGTTTCTTTTAATTACGAGGCTTGCTCCAAAGGCTTTGTACTCGTAGCAAAATGCCTAACATGAATTTCATAGTTTAAGAAATGAGATATCGTTTGAAACGTCTTGATTATTCGCTAGATATAAGCTATATGATTTAAAACTAAACTCAAAATGGCTAAATCTAGAGAACGTCTATACATTCGCGAATCAAAAAATAAAATTGAAAGGCGCAATGCACCCAGCAGTGCCATCTAATGAAAGACTTGGAAAGTCTTAAGAAAGGACCTTAATGAGCACATTCAAATAAGTTTAAGTTTCTTTTTAAAAACATTGTTTTCTCAATAAAACACGCTATTTTTTATGTAATAATGCAGGCATGGTATGCCAGCTACCTACAGAGTTTCAAATATCACTCTTTTCAGTTGAAACAGTTTTAACCGAATTAAGCTAAAGATAATTAATTTGTTTAATTTAAATTAAAACTGATATCAAAATGTAATTATAAGTGAAAAAATAAATGTAATTATAATGAATGTAATTTATTTTCGTTTTTCCTTATTATTTATAAATGTTATTTTAATATATTCTCTATTTCTTGGCAAATTTATTAACCAAGATCTGAAAATGAAACAAAGGAATGAAATCTCTTTTAGACGTTTATGATTAGGACCGTTAGTCTAGAAACTAAGTATCGTTCAATGTCTGTTTCTGACCTAAAACAGGTTTTATAGACACTGCCGATGGAGTGGAATGGAATGGTAATAATGTGGCTTTTAATCATTATACACTTGAGTTGAAGTGCATTGGACTCTCTTCCTAAATAAAAGCCGGACAAGAGCAAGTCAGACTCGGCCACCGATGGTTCCATACACACTTGTAGATAAAAGGGGGAAATTATGTTTTTTTTTATTATCCTTCATAATTCGAAAAATATACATTGTAAAAATATTTAAATACCTGTTTTAGTTTGTGTTAATTAAGCTCTTTCTTAAGATATCCCACATGATACGGTAAAAGCACTTTAATGCACCCTCAATCCTTGCATAGACCCAATTTTTTGTAATTAAATTAAAAATGTCCAGTTTTCGGATTTTTCCTTTAAGTGCACTATAACACAATGCTTTTTTACCAAATTTCATAGTTCTAGGTCAACGGGATGTACCCCATAGGTTTTGATTCCCTTGTTAGTGTCGAAATGTGAATTTTTTACGACATATTCGGCTGTAACTTTTTTTACGAAAACTGAGAAATTTTATTTCTTGGGAAGTCGGGTAAAATCGATAATATTTGTTCTATTTGAATCCTTCTACCTGGGGTACCTGGGGGGCAATTTAGTAATTCTAAACCGATTCGTACCTGAATCTTGTGCGAAGCATTTCCTGTCGGCTGCTATCTTATTTTGATTTAGTAACGAGCAAACGACGTGTCATGTTTCATAAATGTATGACATAAAAGTGACTGAATCAAAAAAAAATCGCGAACGATTAGAAACGGTTCACGTATGGTTCAGTTACGGATCGGTCTTGATTAACTGAATTGGCCGCGTCGTCTTAGTTTGAATTGTGAACCATTTTGTGAAGTGGTTGACTATTACATCAAATGTTGAGTTCAACGATTCGGACACGACATGTAAATTGTACTATCTACTTGTTATTCCAACGACGAACGAAACGGAACGGTCTCATCTATCACGGTAGTGTGCAAACATTGCCGTGTCCCAACTGTAAGGGAATCGTTTCTACTAAAATGTTTGAAGTTGTTAACGTTGTAACACAAAAATATTAGTTTATATAAATAAATTAAAGTTTAAAATACTAAAAAACACGCTACAAATTATTGTCGTCAAAGTTCATTACAAGACTTTTCTAACAAATCCAAACACAGCTATGATACGATTTTCCATCATGAAGTTCTTGTTCATATCTTCCGGCTCCATCATCAGATCAGTTCGACAGTACCATATTATTGTATTGTCATCAGAACTACATACAGCTGCCAATTTTCATGACGCTAAAATGGTTAAATTAGTTACCTTAGATTTCATTAAATAGTTAGTTCCATACAGGTCGACCTAATAAAAGCGTGTTAAAAACGAGCAATGTATTAATAAATCAGAATTTAAAAAAACGTTTGTGTTTAACACCACACGACAGACAACTTGACAATGACGCGTTGACTGATATATCTTGGTGTTGCACTTACTAAACTCACTGGATGGCACGACAGACAACCGACGCGTCACAGACGTCACGGCGTGACAGATGGCGAGTCGGGCGATTACCTTACTTGAAGTTTGCTACGCAGAGCCGGGGAAAACCCATTTACGTATATACATACATCATCGACTCGAGCGTTCCATAGCCGGGCGTGACGACACACTTTCATATAATATCCACAAAATAAAACGCTCAGCGCCCCTAAAGCAGCTTATCTTAGACTAAAAGAAATAGCTTCCTAATGGAAGCAAGGTATAGGCTCTAAACAAAACTAATATCTGTGGCAAACTAGCAACAAACTGAATAAACTGTGCTGGTAATATGACCTTGACTTATTCTGTACTATCACCAAACTAACTGTTTGGCTACGAGTTGACGTATACATTTTAGAAGCAAAAGGTCCTATTCAACGCCGGGCTGACGAATCAGCAATTTAGATATTTTCTCAGAGAAAAAAGTAATGTAAGTAGTTTTTCCGGTAATTGTCCAAGTATTGCAGTATCTTGCACATGACAATTACGGTTCGATTGTGAATGCTCGACTCAATAAATCTTCTCAACACTGAATCACATTCAAGCTTACACCCCAAACGGGTAAGCTCACTTTTTATCTTCCATTGTCTTCCATTTATTCCGTGAATGCGTAACTTTGCCGTCTCTCATATACCCACTCATTCCGAAGCTGTAGAGATCCCGCTATTAGCATTTATAGCGACGAAAAACTTTTGTAAACGTATATTTTCAGGAATGCTCTGAATTCTTCTATAACTCGCCTAAACTTCGAGAAGACAGCGAAATAATAAAAAAAAAACGAAAAAGTGCGTGTCAGACTAGCCCACCGAGGGTTCCGTACAAACTAGTAGATAAAAGGGAGAAATTAGATAAAAAAAATTATATTTTCCTTCATAAACCGAAAAATATACATCGTATAAATATTTAAAAACCTGTTTTAGCTTGTGCTAATGAAGCTCTCTAAGCATATACTTGTTCTATGAGTGTTATATTCAAATTAATTTATTTCGAATATTTAAAATGTATTTATAAGTTTGGAACCATGAATGGTTAGGCTACTTCTCTGCTTGTTAAAAACTTATTAAAAAATTACTTTGAGTCTACAATGAATTAATTTGTAATAATTATATGTATTTATTATTATTAAATGATATCCATGCTGGACTGCGAGAAGAAGAAAAGCATAGAATGTACCAGCTGTACAGCTTTACAGTATGCCCGGGAAGAGAAGTTCCCGGGCATACTGTAAAAGTCAGTTAAGGGACTGTAGGGAAATTTGTATTTATGTATGTACGCGATGAGTTGACCCCATGTTACTGAGGGAAATATCTTACCCTCTAATGCCTTCTAACCTTTTAATACCCTCTCAATCCCATCTATTCCTCGGAATCTGAATCTAATTATGTATATATAATATGAGAAATAAAATCCAAGTTATATATATTATAATTACAATAGGTATCATGAGAATTAGATAATATTTACACAGTTTTTTTCTTTCTTTTCGTCTAAATAAGTGCGCGTTCAACGAACCCCTTAAAGGAAATTATTATCTCATCAGTAAAGTGATTAATTTTGTCGAGATAATGATATCGTTTAGCTCGATTAGTTCGGAACGGATTTGTTTGGGAAGTTGGGACGTTAGGAACCATTTAATGCTATCAGTTCGATTTCAACTCTTCGGAGAATTTCGCTTTCAATTTTGTGACTGAATTTATATCACTTATATTAATTCAGGAAATTTGATAAAAAGGAGAGAGGACTTCTTGTTAGTACAAAATTACTTAGAATTTAATATTACTTTAGCAGAGTTTGTTATACCTAATTTATTTTTCACTTTTTTCGTGGGATTTTAATCTTTCTTTGGGTGGTTAGATTTAGCTACAATCAAGCGATATAATTGGAGATGTTGCTATTATATCTAAATCTTTATAAAGTGAATATTAATATAATAACAAAATATCCCAATACAGTATTAAAATCTTATTGTGCCTGTACTAAAACTTTCGTGGGTATTCTTTTATATTATTTAAGTAACTTGAAGAAAACACGATATTAATCGTCCGGCGCCGTACAGCGCCGTACAGCGCCGTACAGCGCCGTACAGCGCCGTACAGCGCCATACAGTGCCGTACAGCGCCGTACAACGCCGTACGGCGTGGACCGTCGTCTGAGGTGTACTCTGAAGATGGGACTCTGACAGTCCTGAAACCGGTCGGAAGACATCGTTCTTTTGACCGATTATTGTCGTAAGTTTTTTGCGGTTAATTAAATAACAAAATGTCCGACTGCAAATTATCTTCAAAATCGCTTAATTAGTTTACACTATTGAAGGAAATATAAAATAGACTCATCCGTGAGACACAGAAGCAAGCCTTAAATTGCAACTAGTGCTTTATTACTTTAACTGTAATAATAAAAACTGTAATAAGTTTTTAAGAAGTAAAATTTAAACTTTGAAACTACAATTAATTAGTTTGTAATATATGTAAGTATTTATTATTGTGAAATATTACCCATGCTAAACCGGGAAAAAAAGAACAACATAGAATGTACCAGGTGCTTCTCTGCCCGGGCATATTGTAAAAGTAAAGTAAAAGTAGCGGTAGGCTGACGCCTTATCACTGCAGGCCTCACCTTACATCTCACCCTCTAATACCTCCTAACCCTCTAATACCCTTTCCTTTCCATCTAAGCTTATTATTATTATTATTATTATTTTTATCAGCCCTGTTTGTACAAACTGTCCCACTGCTGGGAACGGGCCATCTTCTCATTGTGAGAAGGGTTAAGCCATAGTCTGCCACGCTGGCCAAGTGCGGGTTGGCAGACTTCACACATCTTCAAGATCATTGAGAACTCTCAGACATGTAGGTTTCCTCACGATGTTTTCCTTCACCGTTTGAAGTTGGCGGCAATCAATCATCAATCAACAAGCTAAGCCTATAACCATGGTCAAATGTGGCATCACACGGTCATTGATGCTCGTACTACCTCGTAAGGGAACAGGCGTGATTATATGTATGTATATTTCAATATCTAATACGTGAAATTACCGAAATACTTTGTAGCCTTGCCAACTCTAAAGAAAGCTTTATAAATATTGTTCAAATAGACGCAGATAGATTATATATTTAATTCATGGTTAAAACAAAGGGCAGCAGTAGAATCTGAAATTAGCAACACGACACAGAGCACACTGAACTTTACTGAAATACTCACAGCTTATTACAGTACAATGTCATAATGTTGATAAAATTCCATATTCTATTTAATGTTACAACAGAACAAGGATTGCTTGTAAGCCAGTTTATTTAGTCCATTAAATATGCTGTTTACGAAATATTTATTGTAGTTTGAAATTTTATCGATATTTCAACGACGTCTAGACCATATTTACGGGAAGACTATGAAAGTAAACTTCTTACATTGCCGCATTCTGCAGAAAAAGTTAAAAGCAAACAACCCTTTCTTTGTATTTTGCTGTAAATTGTAATCATTTCTGCAAATACATTTCAACGCTAACAGTTATTTGTACGATTGTGGTAATTCAATTTTATTTCTATTAATAAGTAATTTAATAATATTTATATTTAAATATTTATTCAACTAAAGGCTGAACCGCAATTTAGATCTAATTTGATTTTAGAGGACCAGTTGAAACATATAAATGAACATATTGATCTTTTTCCTTGGATCAAAATGGTACAAGCTCACACCGAATCGATTAAACGCAGTCTGTAGCGCGCACAATTAATTTTGATACTTAAGCACTGTTTGCATTTCACACAATCAAATTTATTATGCAGTTTACTGCGCTTAAACACACTCGTAAATTTAGGAGTTTCGCAGTAAACTGTGGATGGTACAACACACAACTTTTCATTCTGCTCATTGTAGAATAGTTGTGACACGAGCGAATTTCAATTTTGAATCTTTGTTTCGGTTATAAAATCTATGAGTATCAATACATAAATTGTAATAAAAAACGTATGCAAACACTAATTATAATTTATGGTGATAGGACACTCTCTCCATTTTTTTCAATTGTGAGAAAACCATTGATTAATGGTGGTAGCTTTCATGACTTCAATTTTATATTCCCAACTTGAAAATATCAAGCACCTACACCCTATTTTGAGGGCTGGTTTGTATTCCAGGATTAATTCAAAGTAGATTCACATTTTCTTTTGTCTTGGTCTTGGTCTTGGTCTTGACCAGTAAACAGAAAGAGCCAGACGATAGTCAAAGAGAGCCAAACAACACAACTGACAAAACAACTGAGTACCAATAGTAGGCGTACAGTGAATTCTTGTTGCAATTCCAATCCACTTACTGAAGTTGTCTTGCTCCATCTACTGAGAAACCAAGACGTCAACTACTTTTTCTCAGCTTTTACGTCACCGTGACTAAGAATCAGATGAGGTGTTGTCAACCGCCTAGCTTGTTAGACATTAAAATCTCTGAAACGACGCTCGGTTAGTTAGGTAATAAACTCTACATGATAGGCTATAGGAAACTCAATTTAGGAACAACATCCATATACACTACCATAAAAATAAGTAAAAATATGTTCCATTTTATTTTATGAGATACCTCATATCTTCTAAGCTAGCTTGTGGAATAAAATTATAATAAGCTTGCTTTTATATGCAAACATAAACTACGAACTAAGCCAAGGTTCCTGGCACACTAGCGCCATCTAAAATAGGGCAGGGAAACCACTAAAAACCAGTCAAGTCTGCATAAGAAGCACCTACTTGGACAAAATCTCAATTTTTCTGGTTAATAAGGAGATTTCACCTCCAAATCAAGGACACCACATAGCGTGAAGTAAAAGATTGGTAAAGATTCTAATTAAATGTAATAAAAAAAATATATTATTAACCCCCTACATCAGTCTAATAATGGAAATAAGCTTTTCCCAATGCACACGAATTATAGTAAAGAAATTACGAGGTCAGGGTTTTTAATGGTTCTGTGGAAATACGAGATACTTTAACAATATTTGACAGGTGTTCTAGAAACGCTACATAATATTGAAAAATAAATGAAAATTAGTAATGGCACTCCGTATATAAAATATAAGGAACGGTACATGTTATCCGTACCATATTTGTGACTTGTCACGTTCTTACCCATTTAGTTTCTCTTTTCCAATTTATATTAGGTTTCTGTAGTAACTACAAGGAACCCTTATGATTTCGCCATATCCGTCTGTCTGTCCGTATATCACAGTCATTTTACTCAGAAACTATCCCTACATGAACAAAATTTGGCATACCTATAGATGTGTTCCGGTAACCGCAACAAAATGCCGTACTAAAATTAAAAAAAATTAAATGTCTTCTTCCTGTCTTTATCGTATGTCTACATCTACAGTTCTACACCAATGACTAGATTCTGCGACTAATTCGTTGGGTTATGTCAGCCACTTTGGTTTTCATTTTTTTTTATAAATAATTCAAACAATTTCCGAGCATAGGTCATTGATTTGACATAGTAGATAAACCTTTTACTGTAAGTATCCGTCTATATTTTGTCAAAGGTCCTGCTAAAAAAATACTATTTTTTTTGTATATAAATAATCAACAAAAGTACTTGTAAAAAATGAGGCGTCTAACAACTGGCTGTTATCTATTTGTTGATCCTTACTGTTAAGATTTTAGACCACCCGAGTGCCCCAAATTTTTTCACTCCACGATACTCTTTTATAAAAATATACAAAAACAGAAAAATAAAGCAGGCCGACAAAAAATTCTGATCATTAGCTTGATCTACTAGAGCAAAAACAGCATTGTGTAAACTACATCTCGTAATGAAGCAGAAACAATACAAATGTATTCTTTCCACGAAATAAATGATCAAAATGTAACTTTTGGCTGACCTTTGTGCCTGAAGGAAATAAAATCATTATTTGTGCTACATTTTGCTACGGGAATATGTTTTTCGTCTTTCTAACGGACCGCACAAAAGAGAGGGTATGTTGTATTATGGCAATGCATTGCTATGTTTTCCATTCAAACGTGAGAATGCTGACAATATGTTAGGTACACTGCCAACTGATACTGGGTTCGAGCAATTGGTAATATATTTGATTTTTTGTATAGCAGTTTAGTTAGTTAAGTAGACATGGAAGTTCGGACGGCCCCTTGTGTGGGACGCCACGTGCGTTGATACTTTGGCACCGTCTCATCTTCCTGAGACACGGAGTAGGGCTGGCGCTGCGGCTAATTCGGCGGAGCAGCACAAGCGGCGTAAATATGTTATTCTCGGTAGAGGTTACATATTTGAGCCATTTGGTGTCGAGACTTTGGGTCCGTGGGGACCGGGAGCTCATCTCATTTTCAAAAATTTATCTGAGCGCCTGATCGATGCGACGCGTGACCAAAACGCTGCCATTCAACGTGGCAATACGGGCAGCATGCTGGGCACGCTGCCAACTGGTAGTGGGTTTGAGCATTTGGATTATCTTTAGACCTTTATCGGTCTGGGGTAAACGATATGCTTTTTGTGTAGTAGTTGAGTCTGTATAGTGTTGTGTTCTAGTTAATAAATGCACTTGACCCAGTAAAAATAAAAAAGTTAAGTACATATGTGTAGTATGTACCTATATTGTTTTTAACCCCCGTACCAAAAAGGGGGTGCTATAAGTTTGACACTTGTATCTGTGTACCTGTATATCTGTCGGTGGCAGCGTAGCTCTCAAACGGATGGATCGATTTTAACCTAGTTTATTTTTGTTTGAAAAGAAGATTTCATTGATATTGTTCTTAAAGCTGTATTTGATTAAAATCGGCTCAGACGTTTTTTTTGTCGATGGTTTTTGAGTTTAAGACCTCATACCTGTTTTGTAGTTAATAAATAACTTGCCTAGTTATAAAAGTAAAGTGTATCTGTTTTTGTGTTTCAGTAAAGTTTGTTTGGAAAGAGATTTATTGTACATAGCAAAAAATTGAAACTGACTTGCTTGTAGAACAAAATACTGAAATAAGGACAGCAGCGCGCTCAAAGCCTTGCTAGTTATCTTTCCAAACAGACTCTAACAGTAACCAAAACGGTGTGAACGTTTCTTGAAATTAAATACATTTTTAAGTATGTATCGTGTATATTTTTAATGTTTCGAATTCTATGCAGCTCCTCTTGTATGCTAGTTTAAAAAAAAATAACTTAGTTAAAAAAATAAAATGTATTGGTTTATAAAAGGTACAGCTCGTATGCTAGTTAAAAAAAACTTAGTTAAAAAAATAAAATGTATTGGTTTATAAAAGGTACAGACCCCTGGAGTCTGTGGTGCTCAATTTCTTCAAATAAAAAAAATAAAATAAAAACTTTACAGTGTCTGGGTCTGTGCAGTGAGACTATAGTCTAATGTCTATAACTAACCGCTTATTATTTAAAGAAATGTTACCCTATAAATGCTGAAATTGCTCAGTGTAGATTATGACAGACAAATATACAAGATAAGTATGCTCAAAATTTAGTTTTGATTAAAACATTATTGCTTTAGACTTTTATTTACGCATTGTACCAAAACGAATAAAATTAGACCTGTGTTGAAAATGGCATGTCCCGAGTTCCCTCGTGAAGAAGCAATGCAGATTGCAGACAGAATTGTTTTAGTTAATATTTAACTCATATATGCAAAATTTCCTTATTACCATTATATCAAACGGTACAGACGGCAAACTCCATCATTTCTAAGGAGATAGAAATAGTTTATCCCAATATAAACCTGGCAACCTGCTTACATCAAATTCACGATGCGCATCTATTCATCGTGGTTACCAGAGAGTAAATGAATCTAACTTTAAGGTAATGTGAACTGGAGGATGGGTTTCCAACTAACGAGCTTCCTGAATACCTGTGCTAACAGTAACTTGTTGGTGTTGCTAGTGCTCAGAAGTATTTAATGATCTAGTTCAAAAACAGAGTGCTTAAGATAAGTTTGCTTTGTCTTTTGCGCGTGCTTATACTAGCTTTTTGTTGCTTTTATTTCAACTTAGTCATAAGGCGAGTATTTTGAGTTACGCTAAAGAAGAATGTGAAGATCGAAATCGTACATATATTTTTATTTGGTTTTGAAATTAATGATAATGGCTATATTTATTTATTTTCTTGGGTTTTAAGTATTTTAGAATAGAATATATCAAAAATATAGGTTTTTTTTTATTTATTAAAACCACGGCTAGAGGCGGGGGCGGGGGCAGGCCTCAAACTGTCCTATGAACACAAACTAAGGAACTCTCTCACTATGCGCGCCGTGTATATGTATAGGATGGCTGTCTTGTGTAGTAGTTAACCTAACCAATATGTATATGTAATTTGATATTTCAGTAACTACACGGTTTCTTGTAGATACTGTTTTTTTATACACTAACATATCACTTATATAATAACAGATAAGTAACAGAATTCGTCCTGGTTCAGAATGTCAAATAGTCCCGTGTGCAAAACTGGCAACACCGCCGCGGCACAGGTACTAATCGAGTCGATCGGCGCTCTTTGAGAAGTTTCAAATTTAAGCTCTTAGTTCAACTTATCTTCTCCGATGAACTGGCAACTCGAGAGACTTAAACTATAGGTATGGCTCAAAGGACTCAGTATCCAGAGCCGTTAAATATAAAAAATACGATAGGTAAGTATCATACTGTTTCTTTTAAACCGAGTACGACTTTACGGGTATTGCCGAAAAACGTTACTAGTTTATAAAACTGAAACAACAGACTTCAAAATACGCAATTAAGTTTACTTGGATGAGTTTTTTTTTAGTTAAGTATTTTATTTTTAAAACCAAACTACTGAAGGGATTTTGATAAAAAATCTATGGAACCAATCTGAAAATGTGTACTTTCAAATATATTTTTTCAAATCGATTTATAAATGACGAAATTATGAGATAACAAATATAAAAAAATACAATTGGCATGTTAATGGTGCTACGCAACGAGGAGGCCCAACCCCAGATGAACTGGGAATAGGGGCAAGACTAAGAAGAAGAAGAAGACTATTGACATGTTAACCTCCTTCTTTTTTGAAGTTGGTAGTAAAACAACCGATACGCAGTTTTATTTACTTGGATGTTTTTTTTCCTTTTTTCGGTTATTAACGGAGTTAAGAGGTAACAGAGTAACAGACATTTACTTGATAGTATTAAAATTGGCAGACATAGTTGTAATTTTAATTGCGTTATCTAACTTGACTACATCCATGCTTTTTTTCTTAAGTGTTTGCTATTAATTTCATTATTCAGATCCTTTACTTATAAAAAGCGCCATGACAAACAGAAAGACACGCAGACAAAGAAGAGCCTTGTTAATTTTAGGGGTTATGTGTCCCGAAAAAAATGATCTTTAATTGATTCAATAAAAGATCCTATTTCTTTCGGGATTCATAACTCCTAAAATTAACAAGAATCCTATTGCACATACAGATAACACGTGATCTTAGCCTCGGCTACAAATTAGAGATATACATACGAGTTTGTAGAACAATGTTAGAAGCAAAATATTATAAAACTTATACCGTAAATTGTTGTTGGCACTCATATATCAGTTTAATGGCGTAAAAGTAAGAATTAACGATGTTTTTCCGTGAGCCTCGTGCTGTGACTTGTAAAAATGAAAGTTAAACATTCTCTCGGATTAATTGGATTTTCCTTAGCAAATAATGTTTTTTGAAAAAATATTGATTACATTGTTTATTTCATAATCTTCAATAACACGCTAAATGCTTTTCTTGCCAGATTTCAACATTCTATAAAATTAATGTAAAATAAGAGTAAATAAATAATAACTATTAATTAATTATTCATCATAAATAATAATTAATAAATGTTTATTTAATTCGACGACGAACGAAGGTCGAAGACGTAGTTAGGCGGATTACAAGACTCAAGTGAAGGTGGGCGGGACACTTGGTCAGAAGGGAAGACGGACGGTGGACTAAAGCAGTCACAGAATGGCGGCCGCGAGACGGAAAGCGAACACCTGGCAGACCTCCAACTCGATGGTCAGATAACATCGACAAGCCAGTGGGAAGACATTGGATGAGACTGGCACAAGGTCGGAAAGAATGGCACGCTAAAAAGGATACCTATACTCAGCAGTGGGTGGACAATGGTTGATGATGATGATGATGAATGTAAAATAAATACTTTTAAGCAGAGCCATTAAATGGAAATTTTTAAACTAATATGCTGAAACTTTTGTACTATTTGCATAGAACAGTGTAAAATATGGATATAAGTTTCTAACGCAGCAACGCTTTTATCTGTTTTGTATAATGGCTAAACTTTCAACATATTTTCAAACATATGTGTATACATGAAAATATGTTAAGTTTAGCTATTCTAGAGGGCAAAAAAAATGCAATCTTTCAACAGAAATAGGTATCAGAAACTATTGCATGAGAATGAAACTCGCTTATATCTTTCTTCATTGTTCCCTGAACAAAAAAGCAATAGGTATACCTATGCCTGTAATACGTTGGTTATTTTATAATATATTATGGTATTTATACTCTATATATGCCTTACTCTTCTCACAATTAGAAGATGGCCCGTACCCAGCAGTAGGAGATAAAAAAAACACAGGGCAGATAAAAAAAAGAAAAGGTATATACGCACTTAAAGTTTCCGGAATGAATGAGAAAAAAATACTATTAAAGGTCAAGAAATTAAGGGTTATGAATTTATTGTTTCTCAAAATATTCTCCCTTTGCGTAAATGCACTTTTTCATTCGATTAAACCAATTTTGTGCCACTCCTCCATGGTGACCTCAGAAACCTGTTTTTCATACTCTTCGACAGCCTCTTCTGGTGATGAAAATCGTTGACCGCGTAATTGGTTCTTAATTTTTGGGAACAGAAAAAGTCACAAGTTTCCAGGTCGGGACTGTATGCAGGATGACTCATAAGTTCTACGTTTTTAACCTTCAAAAATTAATTTGTCTGCTTGGCCGTATGGGAACTAGCATTGTCGTGGTGCAAGATGATACGGCGTTTACAGTTATTTTTACAGAGTTCGTCAATAATTTCCGGCAAAGAAATGGTCGTGTACCAATCACTATTCACTGTATATTCGCGCCGCTTTGGTTGGTTTCGGCTCAACAATTGACAATCAGATTAAACAAACTGCATTCTACAGCCAAATAGTTCCATTTTCAAATGTTGTATTACTTTTTAAATATTGT
This sequence comes from Lycia hirtaria, assembly GCA_947563715.1. Lineage (NCBI taxonomy): Eukaryota > Metazoa > Arthropoda > Insecta > Lepidoptera > Geometridae > Lycia > Lycia hirtaria. The sequence continues at coordinate 12,579,603 of OX387385.1, forward strand.
TTAAACTTTTAGTGTGACCTATGTATAAAATAAAGCTATATAATAAAATAATATACTCACACCAAGTGAGTTGACGGTCAAGCGCAAGCCTATCGTCGATTAAAAAAACTCTTACTCAACGAGGGTATTTAGCAAACAAAAATGCATATTTTCATGTATGAAATATCAACCCAACTTTTTATTTTTTTCACAATTTTACTAAAACATCTTAATACACGTAGCATCATAACCAAATTTCATTATTTACACGTAAGTACCTAATCTTGCCATAAATATTGTCACGAAGAAAAAAATAATTTTTTTATTGCAAATAATATTTATTACTTTTACAGTGTGTTAGTTTAATACTTAAATATAAAACAATTTAAAATATAAAAGCTTATTCGAAGTGGTCTCCATTGGCTGCAATACAGTCCTTTAAACGTTGAGGCCAGTTATCAATAGAAGCACGCACTCTTTCCATGAGAAAATTCTTCACTGCCAATCGTATGGATTGTTTTAGGGACTCCAAATTATCATGGCGTTTAGAGCAAGCCATACTCTCTAAAACTGACCATAAATCATAATCTAGCGGATTAAGATCAGGACTAGACGACGGCCAGTCTTCAGCTCTGATGAAGTCCGAAACGTTCACTTCCAACCAAGACTGCGTGGACCAAGCTTTATGACCTGGCACCGAATCTTGTTGGAAGGACCATACTTGGTTATTGAACATGGTGTTGTTAAGGGGCTTAACTACCTTCTCAAGAATGGTATTTTGATACATTTGTGCCGATGTTTTGATACCTTTTTCACAAAAATATGGCTCAGTCACTCCTTCATACCTAACACCCCACCAAACCATCACTGAAGTCGGATAATGCCCACGTTGCACTCTGTCGACTAATTGGGAAGCTTCCTTAGAGCTTTGAGCATAAATACGGTCATTTTGTTTGTTAAAATGTTGCTCAATTGTAAAGATTTTCTCATCCGTAAACAACATTTTTCTGTGACCTCCCTTTGCGTACCGCTTCAGTAGTTGTTTCGATTTTACCACCCTATTCTTTTTTAAATTATCAGTTAAAAAATGACCAGTGCGTCTCTTATAGGCTGCAAGTCCTAAGTCATCTTTTAAAATACGCGACATGGTTCTGGGTGCTATCTTCATCTCCCGAGATAAAATCTTTTGCTTTCGGACAGGATTTCTTCGAATTCTTTCCCTTACTGCTTTGACCACCTTTTTCGTACGAACACTACGTGGACGGCCAGATCTTTTTCTGTCACAAACAGAGGAGGTCTCATTGTACCTATTAATAGCCCGGTACACAAACATTTTACTAAAACCAAGCGTATGGAGAGTTTTAAAAATTGCATTTGGCTCCATACCAGCTTTGTGTAATGCAATCACAGCGATTCGGTTCTCTTTATCACCCCACTCCATTTTAATATCGCAAAATATTGTACAATGTATTGGCGCCAAAATTAGAAAACTTAATGAACAATCGTATAAAAATGACAGATTCCAAATTCAAATGTAATATCTTTCTTATTTTTAACTGTAACAGTATTTATGGCCAGACTAAGTATATAAGTAGTTTCATAAAAACATATCACTATAATAACCGCCTAGTAAGGCAACCAACAGACACTTATTTTTTGGCTATGTTTGTTTTTTGTAAATAAAAATATTTTCATTTTCATTTTTCTTAATAGAATTTGCAAATATTACAAAATATTTACGAACGAAAACACAAATCTAAAACTGTAACAAAGCAGTTTTCTGCTAAATCTACAAACTTCGTGTGTACTAAACTTCTATGAAGATTTCCATTCGTACGTTAAGCTACAATAAGTTTCATACAGTAAATCTCAATTATTGTCAAGAATCTTCTAGCTCGCAAACTTTTATTCCCAAGCGTTCTTATTTCGTTATACTAGAGCTACAGATTTATAAAGCTTGTACTGGATGCAAATACTGCTAAATTAGTTATATGGAGATTTCTTGTTGAATGAACAAACTAATAAGTTGTCAGGTGTTATTCTACGGAATCTCTACAAAACTATGTCAAAATATAACATCATCATCATCACAATCAGCCACAATTGTATTCATCCAATAAGTATTGTATATAAGCACTTCTCTCTCTGTCTGTGTGTCTCTCTCTCACACTCTCTCTCTAAGTATCTATCTAATCCAGCAGGCCTAAGATACGCGCCGCGACAAAAAATTGTCTATACTTTTTTTTTATATCGGGTGAGAAAAAAAAAGATATACTTATAGAACCTTGTAACCTTGAACCTTGTCACCTTTTCGCAAAATAGTAGACTCTTTTCTGTCTTGGCTCTTTTCGTGTGAGAACTTGACAATGATATAGAATTCTTTAAGTGTATCTCTTTTTTTAGGGTTCCGTACCTCAAAAGAAAAAAACGGAACCCTTATAGGATCACTTTGTTGTCCGTCTGTCTGTCTGTCCGTCTGTCCGGGTGTCAAGACCTTTATCTCGGGAACGCGTAAAGGTATGGTGTTGAAATTAAAACTATATACGCAGACCCATAGTCTCTTGCTGCAGAAAGCAAAATAAAATTTCTCAATTTTCGTAAAAAAATGTTACAGCCGAATATGTCGTAAAAAACACAAGTTTCGACACTCACAAGGGAATCAAAACCTATGGGGTACTTCCCGTTGACCTAGAACTATGAAATTTGGCAAGAAGCATTGTATTAGAGTATACATATAGGAAAAAATCCGAAAACTGATCATTTTTAATTTAATCATGAAAAAATTGTGTCTTCATGCAAGGAATGAGGGTCCAAATTTTAAAGTTCTTTAACCGTATCATGTGGGGTATCATAATTGAAAGAGCTTCATTAGCATAAGCTAAAACAGGTTTTTAAATATTTTTACGATGTATATTTTTCGGTTTATGAAGGAAAATATAAAAAAATATATGATTTCCTCCTTTTATCTACTAGTTTGTACGGAACCCTCGGTGGGCGAGTCTGACTCGCACTTGTCCCGTATTTTTGGCTTGAGAAAAAGTATAGAGAATATTTTCTCGTGGCGCGCATCTTAGACCTGCTGGTTCGACTCGAGATGCTAGACCGTGCTGAAAATTTTACACATTTTGCAGCTTTGTTCGATCGGAGCGTCACCGTTTTTTGATTTCGTTCGCTCGAAGTCATAAGCTGGAAACAAGCTATCAAACTTTTCCGCCCCGTCAGCCTGGACTATGGCCTTTATTCAGCAAATACATTTACTCAAGCCTTGTGCAGTGCACTTGACTATTTTTTATTTTTTTTATATACATTATAAATCTACGATTGACCACCAACTCGCCTGATGTTAAGCGACGGTGTGGCCGAGGATGGAGCTCGTCGATCTAGAAGATATCTATTCACTATAGCCTTGAAAATTCCAAGATTGTAGGTCTCAGGAGAGACAGACAGAACAGAGATGGCGGCAAAGAATTCCATTCTTGTGCAGTACGCAACAGGAATGTGGATCGATATCACTGAGTGCGGATTTTGGCATTTCAACGAGAAATGCCAAAAAGAACTGTAATAATAAACGACTATATTAATAAGTAACGGACGTGTTCATAATCTGACCATAAGCTATCGGACGTCCAAGAAAATTTAAAGATCTGGCTCACCAGATATTTTTCTCAGGTAAGTAAAACAAGTAAAACTACCGTGGACACTGTACACGGCCGGACACGTCTTTGACACAACTTTGTCGACCACACATAAGTTTGCACGTGCATTTGTTGTTGCATTCAATTTAAGCAAGAAATTATATAGATTCTCATACATCCTAAAATATATTTTATAAAGTTCCCTCAATAAATCTGGATATTAGCGTGTGAAATTCAAAGAATTCAAGTCTCTCCTGTTTTTTTTCTTTCTGGAAAGCACTAAGTAGCAACTACTACGTCATGTTAATCGTTGTCATTATCAGTAGTCGCATTTAAATGCTTTGCAATAGTTGATAGAATGTCTGAACAGCAGTATTGGCAGATGTTCCTGGCAGCCTACTCTGACGGATGCGTTCGATAGTTTGTTTCCAGCTGTACATTTTTTCGATCTAGTTTCTATCACCAATTATTGTCTGAACTGTGTAACACTCGATAAAAGACTTCGATTTAACCGCGGCTCTACACTTGTGCCGTGAATTCACGGCGCGAATTCGCGGCAGAAGCGCTCTCTCCACATTCACGGGAGTCACTCATTTGTCCGTGAAACCTGCCGTGAAACGGATGTCGAAACTGTTGCTGCGTTAACTTTGTTTGACGTGGCAACATATAACTATTTATGCCTACAAAATAAGAAAATCGTTCGAGAGCGTTGGAGAAAAAGGAGATAGTGGATGACTGAAATATATCGTAACCAATCGATATTAATTTGAAAACTTGCTGCGATAGAAGGATTATCTCCAGGCGTCAAGTGTAGAGCTGCGGTAAAACAAAAACAAAACGAACGCATTGTGAAAGTAACAAATTCAGAAGCACACCTGTTGAAGTTTGTGACAAACACATTATAAAAGATTTACCCACCGCTTGCAGTCTGTGAGTGGTACATTGTCGCCCATTACCGATCCTAAACATTCTTGTTCACATAAACATCACGCACGTGGCGAATAAAAAAGCTGCGGTGGCGCAGTCTACACGTCTCGCATGGGTAGATTTCCCTCTAGCCTGTATATTAAATATTTAATGTTTCATTTCAAGGCACGGACCCCGGAGTCTGGAGAATAATTTTGTCAAATAAAATTTCATAATATTTCATTTCTTTTGATAATTATATATTTATAACTAACCGATTTCATTTGTCTATCTAGTTTTATAAATATCGTATACGTTTTGTTTAGAAACATCTAATAAGCACATTTTAGTTCTAAACAAATCAATTTATTCTACATAACTATACTTACATAGTGGCGAAGAATATAATTATGGAGGACTTAAAAAGTAATTCGCTCCAGTGTGTGTAGACATAGACATAGACATAGACAGAAATGTATTTATTTTTGTAGTGGTGGATAGACGAATACCTCAATATTTACTAGTATTTTGAGTCATTTGATTTGTTTTACGATGTTGGACTTCGTGATCAGAGATTGAAAAGTTGTAAATAGGGTAATTTTTCAATGTTTTCTGGTAAAACTCTCAAGTTTGGGCTCATTAGTTTGTTTTATCGATCGCAATGCATTACACATGGTGATGAAAGCTTGTAAAGCATATTTTTTTATTATAAATTTATTTTTACTGCTATCAGCCGTATTTCATATTAAAAAATCTACCTCTCAAGTATAACAGATAGATACAGTCAGCGCGTCGCATTTATGGGCATCGTTTGGCAATAAAGTGGTATAAACACGGAGGCTGCATTTATTTCGCTTGGCTGGCAGCACATCCCGGCGCCAGATCCGACTAATGGCTACAGGCCGCGAGTTTGCGTGTTACAAATTTACATAACGTTAAAAATTCCGCGGATACGCGAAATTTATTTTATTGACACGGGAAAATGGTAATTACGCTTACTACGCCGCTTACGCACTTGCGTTGCGGACTTGCCCACGCGTTTTGTTATCTCGTCAGGGTTGCCAGACCGCCAAATTTGGTTGCAAGTTATAGGTTAATAATGCCAATTTGAAATTTTAAATTAGATCAAAACAGCTACTTGTAGAACTATTGTAGTAGCTTTGTAAGAAGTACCTTCTACAGGTATATGAACAAATGCAATACTTACATTACGCACAAAACAGACGTTTTAGTAGTAGACGTTCACACTTACTGGATTTTTATTCAATAAACATACTACAGAGATTAGAAGCAAAAAGGTAGGTTATATTCCTTGGAAGAAGAACTTATGTAGATAGACATCTACTGCAATAAAGTTCACTTGCCTGATTTGTGCATTTTCGAATTATGTTAGTACCTTCCTTTGTAATGACTTTATTTCTACTGGTAATATGGGTAACTTTGACTCCGTGCAAACATTGCTCCCAAAAGATAAATAGTCAAATAATTTGATAAATTAATTAGCAGTCTTTTTAACAATAAATCATTTGGGGAAAAAATCAAGAACTTTCAGAAAAGCTGTCTAAAAGGTTTTTTACGGAGTCAAAGTTACCTAAGTTGACAGTTACTACAACCTTTTAAGTTTCTGCTTTATTTTTATTTTACTCATGTGGTAACCCTGTTAAGCTCAGTGCGTGTGTTGGGTTTAGTAAACAGCTGGTGATTTGTATTTTTTGCGAGCCATTATTTTGGGGAATATTATATTTTTTATTTAAACAGCCGGACTGAGGGATGTGTTACTGGCTGACCAAGTTTATCTTTTATATCACAGCAAAATATTTGGATTGTAAAAAAAAATTAGGTATATTTCTTTTTTTATTTCTTTCATTTTTAGCTTGTTTAGAACGTTAAGTACATATACAAAGCTTTAAAATTAACAAAGTACAACAACCTAATCCGATAGTCTGAGAGGTTACGAAATATAGATATCCCAAAAAAATTAAGAAAAGAGAGAAGTATTATATTAAATGTTAAGTTATTTAATATCTCCATTATCAACGGTGTAATTTGAATATGGAAGAATCCGCCTGGGAATATATTTTAACATACATTATTATATTTAATTGTTTTTGTATTATGAACGTGACGTTTACCATTTAACCCGTATTATGCCCTATGAACACATGTGTATAAAGCGACGGGTAGAGTGCCGTACTCAGCCTTAAAAGGCTTGCTTAAAGTTGCTTTACTGAGCTAGGGGCTACTCTCATTCAAAGCCTATTGACTCTCAAATTATTATTATTCTAATGTTTTTGAACTTAATTAACTTAATTATATTTTACTTATTATTAGCGCGTGTCAACTTGTTACATAGCATGTCTCGGACTGCCAAGATACCGGCTTTGCCGAGTTTGGGGCCCACTGTGAAACCATTGTATTATATTAAATCTGACTGGAAATAAATCTTTACTTTACTTTACTTCTTGGTGTACTTTTTTTTAACTTGCTTACTTTACTTCTCTGTCTTATATACGCATGTTAAAATCTTATTCACTGAATTAGGACTTATCTGTTAGACGGGAACGGAACACAACACTTTAACTAAAATGCGCTTATTCAGTGTTACTAAGTAAGACGGTCTATGTATTCAACAATAATCGTAAATAAACTGATATTATTTGTACATATCAATATATCAAGTGCTTGTATAGCTCTTCCCTAGTTTCATCGTAAATTATCAATAGCAAATAATATACTCAGATCCCTATATCACAAGACGTTTCAACCCAGCGATTAGTTATAAAAAAATGGTTGTCTATAAACTCGGTTTACGGCCGAAAATTTTTACGTGATAACGTCATGATAGATGTGTCACAAGCCGAACGCTTAGGCCGATCGTGCCTCTCTATCGCTTGTTTCGCTCTCTCGCTTGCACGCTCGGCTCAGGCGGAACGTGACAATGAGTCATGCTTTTTCGTGCGTGCAGCCGGCGTTCATCGATTTATAAGACGTTATCACGTCAATAAAGATATCTCAAATCTCAAAAGTAATTCTAACAAATATGACGCACTTATTTGCTCCAATCGTATGATTATTTTGTTCGAGTGTGTTGATTGAAGTCTGTTATTTTTTATAAAGGGGCAAGTGCCTTTATTAACTTGAACTATACAATAAACTAACTAAACTACTGCACAAAAAGCAAATCGATTACCCCAGACCGATAAAGATTTAAAGGCAATCCAAATGCTCAAACTCACTACCAGTTGGCAGCGTACCTAGCATGCTGCCCGCATTGCCACGTTGAATGGCAATGCTTATGCGTTGGGCCAGATACGCACCAGCATTTTGGTCACGCGTCGCATCGATCAGGCGCTGTTTTTTTTTTCTGTTGTTATATGTTTTTCAAAATATAATACATGTCGATACATCAACTCGTTCTGAAACTCAAAGTGATTCTATGAGGGTTCCGTATCTTTCCTTTTGAGAGACGAAACCCTAAAACGCAAAAGCTGCACCAGCAAAAGCATCATATTTGTCGCCAACAAAATGACACGACTGGTTTCTATCACGATTCACGGCGATCAGTAATGAGTACTCATCAATTTTGTCACGTAATTTGCACCTTGCAGGAACGCCTGTTATCATATGAATAGGCCAAGAGCTGGCACTTCCTCTATACATAGTCTAGTCATAATAAATACTTTGTAAAAACTTTGTGTACTTTAAAACACTATTATTATTAACGGGATATTTACCGGGATTTTTATTATTACGGGTTTTTTTTTTGACCGTGATAGTTTGAAAAAGTGTGTGTGTACTTTGTTTGTTTGTATGATTGGAAAATACCTGAAAAACAAAGATTCACAATAATCGCCGATTTGTAAACTAGCTGTGCCCGCGGTTTCACTCGCGAAATTTAGCGGTTTTATGAAAAACATTAATGATGATATTAAGTAGCTTATATGTTCTCCAAGTATACCTGCGATATCTGTGCTAAATTTCATAGCGATCGGTTCAGCCGCTTGATCATGAAAACGTAACAAAATATTATAGGGACAAACGTTTTTCAAAACGTCAGTACTCTCATTTAAATAAACAATTTTCTTAGCACAAAATTTGTACCTATACTATGATAACCTAACCAATATTATAAAAGCGAATGTAACTCTGCCTGTCGCCTGTCTCTCTGTCTAAGTATTTGTTATCACATCAAGGCTAAATGGCTGCATCAATCGTTATGAAATTAGGCACAGATTTTTAAAGACTTGGAGAAGGGCTATAATTAATACTTTATCAACTTCATATAAACATTAACAATAAATTTATAAAAGTTTTATCCTAACTGGCCCAATCAGTCAGTTATGTTGTACGTAAGTTATCAGTAGGTATGTTGTCTTTCAACTGACCGACAACGACTAAGCTGATTTTTAAGCTGCTGATAAAACTGTGAACCTTTTTTTTTTATCAGCCATGTTTGTACAAACTGTCCTACTGCTGCGAACAGGCCATCTTCTCATTTGAGAAGGGTTAGGCCACAGTCTGCCACGCTGGCCAAGTGCAGGTTGGCAGACTTCACACGTCTTCAAGATCATTAAGAACTCTCAGACATGTAGGTTTCCTCACGATGTTTTCATTCACCGTTTGAAGTTGGTGGCAATCAACAAACTACAAACAAATCAACAACAAACAATAAAAAGCGAAACTTGGCTAAATAATAATAAACCCGAATCTTGAAATTTATTCAGGATATTAAGTTTTCTGATATTTTTAAATAATGACCTTAGTGAAAGTGAACGTCAGCTCTCGCACTAAACAGGAAACAATGACCAGATTGGTTCAGCACGGAGGGTGAGCGCGGGAAAAATGTACGTTCGCACAAATAACGCCATAATTTTTACACGCACGCCCAAAATTAACATTTACAAACGTTTTCCCGTCTTTACATCATACCGGAACCGAAAATCGGAAGTAGCGTAAATTTGAAAAGCGCAATGAAGTAGCGGGATCGGCGAATCTTTTTCCTTGTGATATTTTTTTTTATACGAAAACAAGCTTGACCGTCAAGTCAACATACTATTTATGTAACCTTTTTAGTATCCGACTGGCTACCAATAAAATTAGGGGACAAGTTGTAAACGACTGCATACAGAAGTTAGCAGACATGTCGCTGCGACACTACTGAATTCTATGTTAATCTTCCTTATCGGATACGGCTTACTATATAAATAGACTAACAATTGGTCAAATTTGTCTTTGAATCGTATCAGCGAGCGGCGAACGAGTGATGTTCACTTAGCAGTCTTGAGGCCCTGGTGCCGCCGACGACGGTCAGTGCAATGGAATACGATGCCATGACGACACTTCGACGTATTCCAGTTGGTTCAAAGACGTGTCGCTGCGACACAACGCGACGACACGTTGCTGCTGCCGTGTGCGGTCACCATGTGGTCGTAAAGCGTACGCACACTCGCCCAAATGAATCCTATAGAATATAGACAGATACTCGTATATATGCTACTTTACGATGCTCGAGACTATAGCCAAACCGCTTAACTGAGGCTGTTCCTGAGGTATGGGAGCGGCACGGGATGTAATAGCAACGCTGACCTCACGCACGCGTCATTTGATGTACCGTTTAATATAACCTCTCCCGTACCGCTCCCATACTCCAGGAACAGACTTAATTAAGCAGTTCGGTTATAAATAGTAACAGATTTAACGTGGAAGTTGAAAACATGGCGTGAAGCACCTAATGATCTTCCGGCAGCCTTGATTGAGGGCCAGCTCTCGTTCTGTCTGGTGTGCATTTTAAAAAACAATGACTTAACAGGAATGTGTTATTTCATAACTCCATTGCTTTTGTTATGGGTTTTGAAAACTTAGACATCGATATTATAAGGATAAAGATATAGTCTAGTTTTAGTTTTTTTTTTTATCAGCCCTGTTTGTACAAACTGTCCCACTGCTGGGCGCAAGCAATCTCATTGTGAGCAATCTCAAGTTTTAGTTTGTACAATTGATATACTTTTTTAACCAATCTGAATATATATTCTTTCAGATAAACTAAAATAAATCCAAATCGGTTTATAAAGGAGTTATGAAGTGACAAATATTTAAAAAAAATGCAACTGAATTGGCAAATCGGTTCAAAAAGTATAAGCCCAATGAAATTATTGTCAAGAAAATTAAGTAAAATAAATGAAGTGCGGTTTTGAAAGCCATGCCAATAAATAATCCCAACTCGATGTTCCTGGCTGAATGCCAGCAACCACATGTGCGTTCATTTCACGAGAACTGTAACCCAACCATCAGTGTAATATAATTACAGATGCGTCACCTCATAATAAATTGATATCTCGCACTGGATTATTTTGGTACCCTGTACTAAAATAGTAAAAGGGGTCATTGTACTCATCATTATGCAAAATTATCATAGAATTAGAATGTTATTGACATCCTACCTAATTAGTTTCGCACGTTTTGCTCGCTTTGATTACGGTGAGTGAAACGAGCCCTACCACTATCCTACATACGGTATATTTTTGTGGTACACTTTACAAAAAAAACACATTACTAGATTTGTAATTTATTTATTTTATTTATTATTGCAGTGTGTACAGAGCAAACTTAAATAAGCTAGGTAGATACCCTGTTATAGGGTGTTGCAAACATACATTTTACAAGTAAATAAATTATATAGGTTAAAACAAGACTTAAAAACTACAAAAACTCGGGCTATATGTTGCTTTAAATTTATTTTTTGGTTTCCTAGAGTTGAGATCGTTTAGTTTTTAGAATGTTTCCTTAAAGAAGTCATCATCAGTTGACTGGCCTTGTGGCTCAGTTGGTAGTGTGTTTACGTCTACCTGCTGAACTGAAAGGTCGTGGGTTCAATCCCCACCCAGGGCAAACATTTGTGTGATGAGCATGGATATTTGTTCTGTGTCTGGGTGTTTCTATGTATCATATGTATATATTTACTACAAAAAAAGTATATATGTATTCTATCAGCCATCTAGTTCCATAGTACAAGGTTTGCTTAGTTTGGGCTAGATGGTGTTGTATGAAATGTCCACAAATATTTATTTATTTATTATTTATTTATTTATTATATATTTTTATTGAAATGTATTCTGGGCCGTTTTTATAAATTTCTAGTTTGGGTTCAGGAAGTATTAGTGTGTTGTGTCTTCGTGGGTTATTGCATTTGGTATAGAGATGTAAGTGTTTTCTGACAAGTAATGAGGTTTCAAGTATACCTGGCCTTGTGGCTCAGTTGGTAGTATGTCTGCCTGCTGTGCCGTAGGTCGTGGGTTCGATCCCCACCCAGGGCAAACATTTGTGTGATGACCATGAATGTTTGTTCTGTGTCTGGGTGTTTCTATGTATCATATGTATATATTTACAACAAAAAAAAATATTTATGTATTCTATCAGCCATCTAGTTCCATAGTACAAGCTTTGCTTAGTTTGGGCTAGATGGTGTTGTGTGAAATGTCCATAAATATTTATTTATTTATTATTTATTATGTACCTATATGCACGGAAGAGTAAGGATATTAATTGGATGAAGTGGGGCTTACTTCTTTGGCGTATATTAACTATAATTCGAATGCATTTTTCTGCATTTTAAACATATTGTGTTAAATTCATGTCTAGATATAGGTATACCTATTATCTATCATGGAAATATCGTTTTGTAATCTCTTTTGTAATGTAATTACTAAAAAAAAACTCAAGACCCCTCACAAGGCTGCGCTTTTTGTTTGAAAAATATTACCTTTTTACAAACCAAAGCATCTCTGTCTCTCTGTCTGTTTGTTACCTTTTCACGGTCTTTCGTCACTACGCTGATAGTCTAGTAAAAATAAGATTTGTGACAACATAAAAGAAATCTAAGAATATTGTTATTTAAATGAATGTACTGGTGTTTTGTTAATACATTTGACACAATTTCAAAATGATATTATAAAATCAAACTTTGTTACCTTTACACGCTCAAACGGCTAAACCGATCGTTATGAAATTTAGTATAGAGATAACTGTGAACCTGGAGACGGACATACGTTACTTATCATCATCATAATCATCACCGTTTTTCATAACTATGCGGGTGAAGCCGCGGAACGCAGCTAGTTTATATATCGGGGATTATTGTGTTTTTTTTAGATATTTTCCTATTATGATTTGAAAGAATCCCTCAAGTTGCATTTAATGTGATCAGCTTCATACAAACGGATCTATTTTTACTACTATACGAGTATATTACGTCCAAGACAATTTAAAAACAAACTTTTAGTACTTTTCTTCACAAACCCTTTCATATCATACCTACTGCAGGAATGCATAAAAAATAAATAACTGATCCGTCATCATCGCGGGTATGCTTTATTAGATTTAGAATGACTTCACGCTCATTTTATCATCCAAACCAAATCTTATTTTACTTCTTTGTCTTGCTTCTTTTCCCAGTTCATCCGGGGTTAGGCCACTTCATTGCTCGGCGTGACGTCATACGGTCATCGAAACCAAATATATATCCAAAATTCAACTCAATCAATTGGGAATAACTAATTTAAAATTACAATTGCAAGAACTGACCCATACTAATAACGGTGTTAATATAAAGCTTGTAATTAGCATAATACGTTAAATAAATAATTATCAATAAACAATCAAGCACTGAATATAACCGAAACCATCATTAAATAACTAATTAAAAACCAAAACCTCAACCGTACGTCAGGCGAAACAAACAGGTGATTATGAAAAACCTTTCTGTAATATGATTAAAGCCTGCTCGGTCGCAAACCTGCTAATCATTCATTGATGAGAATATATTTTGTATGATACCGCTTGTACAGGGCAGCTGCGGCGTTTTTTAAATTATAATGAACAAAAACTGACCCGGAAGTTATTATACTTTAATAGCTCGTGTGCCGCTATTTTTACACGATTGTCCAAAATGCACAGGAATGGAGTTCATTGCCGCCATCTCTGTTTCCTGAGACCTACAATCTTGGAATTTTCAAGGCTAGAGTGAATAGATATATTCTAGATCGACGAACTTCATCTTCGGTCACATCGTCGTTTAACATCAGGCGAGTTGGGGGTCAATTGTAGATCTATCTTGCATAAAAAATATTAAGGCAGATTCATTATTACTTTTCTTTCCTTGCATTCGTGTTTTGTTTTATGACCCAGCCCCAAGTCTACTATTCGGCAACAGAAAACGGCGGTGGCGGCGGTATAAATATCGTCATACAGCAACGGCAACGAAGAAAAACAACGACTCGGCTAAATAGGCCTGGCTAGGTATCCAGAGTCAAAAAAAAAAAACTTAAACGGACTGATTATTTTATATTTTTATCTACATTTATCAATTTAATTCAGTTCATTTGCAATTTGAAATTTACTGTTAATTTTATTTTATTTAATGTTGTAATAATTTAATTCAATCTAATTTATTTCTCTTCAATAATTTCATTTAATTTTAATTTTAGTTTTTATTGTGATTTAATTTATATGGATGCAAAACATCCGGAATAAAATTATTTAATTTCATTTCAATACGTGGAGCCAGCACCGGTTTACGCCGCGGCGCTGACAAACAGGGCCGGACGCGGCATCGCCGTTATTCATCCACAAGCACAACTCAACTGGAATCAATGGCCGACGTCAACACCAAAATATGGCACCGGCTCTGATACGATGCCGAGCAATGCATCGCCGCAGCTTTCGATTCCGAAGAACAACAACAAAATTACCACCCATTTCTCGTTGAAATGCCAAAAATCCGTACTCAGCGATATCGATCCACATTCCTGTTGCGTACTGCACAAGAATGGAATTCGTTGCCGCCATCTCTGTTTCCTGAGACCTACAATCTTGGAATTTTTAAGGCTAGAGTGAATAGATATCTTCTAGATCGACGAGCTCTAAACTCGGCCACACCGTCGCTTAACATCAGGCGAGTTGGTGGTCAATAGGTCGTAGATCTATAGTGTATAAAAAAAAAAACAAGGCGAGTTCGTCCGGTGCTGTTGCTGTTTTCCAGTATCGTTGCCATGCAGTTTGTGAGATGCTGGCGCCGCATAGTACATTGATGCGGCACCATTACCGTATAACGTATAAACAGTTGTACAGCAACGGTGCTGTCAGTTTTAAATATTTCCAACGTGCCGTAAAAGAAACAATAGCAGTTTTCAAACTTTTCTAAACATTTTCAAACACTCGCTTATTATTATTTTTAAGTGAAAACTTCTTTAGACGCACTAACACGCTAAGAACTTTATTTTGTGGGTATTGAATGAGACTGAGCCGTCACGTTCGGCTATGTAACGCTCGTTCGGGTAAAGTCAGCTCGACTTGACGAAGGTGCGTGAAAAATATAATTAATGCAGCTCTGCTATAGGTACTATACTGCTATTATGTATTATTAACGTCACCTTGATGAAATTATCACTTCTGTTGTGTGGTTTTAAGTGATATATTTTTAGGGTTCCGTACCCAAAGAGTAAAACGGGACCCTATTACTAAGACTCCGCTGTCTGTCTATCCGTCTGTCACCAGGCTGTATCTCATGAACCGTGATAGTTAGACAGTTGAAATTTTCACAGATGATGTATTTCTGTTGCCGCTATAACAACAAATACTAAAAAACAGAATAAAATAAATATTTAGGGGGCTCCCATACAACAAACGTGATTTTTTGCCGTTTTTAATGATAATGAACCATTCGTGTGCGAGTCCGACTTGCACTTGGCCAGTTTGTTACATTCATCAAGTGCTTTAAGATTTAAAAAATCTAAAGGAACTGAATTAACAGAAACAAAAATTATATACCTAAGCTTAACTTATGACTAACAGAGCATTGAAAAGGTAGCCATTTTGGCACAAGCATAAAGGGAAATGACTTTCTTGAAGATATATTACTGGCAATCACATGGAATTGTTACCTAGAGGTAATATTTTTTTCAGAGTTCGGAGCTTCTTTCTAAGAATTATATGCCGCAAAATGCGATAGTTTGTAGACTTATTTCAAAAATATATATGTTGGTATATATGACTATAACAGACAATCTAAAATTGAAAATCAAAATTATTTATTTACTGTGTATAGGTACAATATAGATATCTCTGTAACTAGCCCATACTTAATGGCCGCGCAAATTGAAAGAACGCAAATACTTAATTACTACCATCTTTGTATAAATTATAAGTTTAAATAATAATAAAATGTTTATTTCAAATGTTTACTCACATTTCATCAAATAAGAAAAATATTTAAATTTAAAACTGCAAAATTAACAAAATCATAAGATAATGAAGTTATAAGATAATACAATCAATCATAGTCGCACTATTACATGATATGTATATGCACAATATAGATTTTTAAATAAAAACTACGGGTCACACACGTCTGTTTTGAGCCGAAATATCCGACTATAGTTTCAACCGCATTCGGCGGTCTTTTTCAAAGGAGCAGCACACACGTCACTCTCGCTCGGTGACGCGCCTTGCACACCGATATAGTCCGATTGATAGTCGGATATTTCGGCTCAAAACAGACGTGAGTGACCCGTAGTTTTTATTTAAAAATGTGTGAAAACCACGTTAATTTCCACAATATAGATTTCATATTCTAAATTTGAATTAAATTTAAAAAATTTAAAACATTGTAATTTATCGTGTGTGTGTGTGTGTTTGTGTGTAATACATACGGCAGTGACACATGGTCACTCAATATGGGCGTTATAAGGAAGCAGGAAGCTCAAAATCACACACGGAGCTGGATAACTAAAAGGAGGGCGAATTCTGTGCTAAAAGGCTATGTTTATGTTCGGAGTCTCTTTGCAAGATCTCATTAGAGCTGAAAAATCAAATCTAAAAACATACGAAAATGACCGACATAGCAAAACGGATCAGCAAGTTGAATTGACAGTGGGCAGGGCATATGTAGAACTTGATGACCGATGGGGCCGAAAAGTTCTCGATTGAAAACTACGTACTGGCAAGCGCAGCGTAGGAAAACCAGCTACAAGATGGACAGGTAACCTTATACGAGCGGCAGGAGGACGCTGGATGTAAGGTTTTGAAATTCCATGGGGGGCTTATCTCCAGCTTCAACTTCTTGTGGCTGAGATGATGTCAATACGTGATAACGTTTAGAAGTGAGGTTTATTTACATTATAGTACATGAAATGTTGACCATTCTATAGATATCTAGGGACATCATTCAACATTACCTGACTTTACTATGGAAATTAACGTGGTTTTCACACATTTTTAAACAAAAACTACGGGTCACTCACGTCTGTTTTGAGCCGAAATATCCGACTATAGTTTCAACCGCATTCGGCGGTCTTTTTCAAAGGAGCAGCACACACGTCACTCTCGGTCGGTGACGCGCCTTGCACATAGTCGAAACTATAGTCGGATATTTCGGCTCAAAACAGACGTGAGTGACCCGTAGTATTTGTTTAAAAATTACCTGACTTATTTAAAAATATGCATGACGGAACTCATCATATTGAATGAAAAGTTTTATTATCACACAATGTTCTTAATTTAAAAATGAAAATTATGTATTATATTGGTTACGTTTTCTAGTAGGCCTTACATTCACATGAATAACCAATCACACCCGTTCCGTATCCCGTATATGTTAAATATGAACACATATGCGGTCGGTATTTTGTGCGAACGTATTATTGTGGGAGCTCATCAGCATGCGAGGTGTGAAGGCATATCATTCTGACACCGACCACTGCATCTGTTCAGTGTATCGGTGACGAACCGTACTCATTCGATTTGCGGCTGAATCCAAATTAAAAATGCAATCAGGACTCAAAAGTTTCATTTGTGTTTTTTAATTCATCACAGTCCACTATCTTGTGGGTGAGTAGGCATATTGATATGGTACTATGGAAACTAGATGGTTGATAGAATACTATCAACCATCTAGTTTCCATAGTACAAGCTTTGCTTAGTTTGGGCTAGATGGTGTTGTGTGAAATGTGAAACACATATAATAAATTATAAACACATATAATTAGACGTTTCCTTCCTTTCTTTAAGATTCTTATATTTATATTTCAACATAATAATTATGTATTTAAAGAAGGACCGCCACACTTTCATACATTATAATCATGATATCAAAGTAAATCCCATTTAATCCAAACAATTAAATTGATCAATTGAAGTTTGTCATGAAGCGCTCTTGTCTGAAAAAAAAACTTTTTACTTTAATAACACCCAAATTACGATACGATTTAGGACGAAATCCAAGCGATGAAAATAGCACAAATAGCGCCTAGATCACAATTATCAATATTAACCCCGATATAACTGAATTTTTTCGGAACTGAAGGTATTCTCTTCCATCTGATAGTCTCGATGACATTCAAGAAATATGTTTTTTCTGTTTAGTGAAAAAAAATCTAACAATAATAGAACTAGGTCAAGAGGCTTTTAATAAAAAAAATACACCAAATTGCCATTACTTTTATCAAGCAAAAGATTTCCTGTAGACAGAAAAAACAATAAAGCTGGAGGCATTTTTCCATAGGTCAGACATTGATAGATTAATAGTGGTTTTGGATGTCAGCCTTTGAGGATGGAATTGGCGCAGTTTCGCCATCAGCTAAATGAATAAAGCGGCCAGAGGGTGACTAAGTGGCGGACCGTATCTGTTCTGAGATCGATGTTATTGATGTGACAACGTCTAATAAATCGGTGAACGCCGGCTGCACGCACGATTAAGTATGTCTCATTGTCCCGTTACGCTCATTGTCCCGTTACGATCGGAGTGAGATAGTTTAACGTAGTCACGTTAAACTATCGTCCATAAACCGACTTTACAGACGACCAATTTTTGACGTGACAACGTCTAATAAATCGATGAACGCCGGCTGCACGCACGAAAAAGGATGACTCATTGTCCCTTTACGCTCATTGTCCCGTTACATCATCATCATCATCATTTCATCAATGTTTTGTTATGACGTTGTCACATTAAGCTATCGTCCGTAAACCAACTTTACAGACAACCATTTTTTTTTTTGATAGCGATGCTAAATCGACTACTTGTGTAAACCAATGTCTCAAAAAATGTTGGTCATCACGAGACGCCCAGCAGATGTGAAACAAAAGGTCTAAAGGGTTGTCTTTAAACCTTTATCGGTCTAGGGTAATCGATTTGCTTTTTGTGTAGTCATTTAGATAGTTAGGTATGTGTAGTTTGTATATTGTTTTGTTGTAGTTAATAAAGGTAATATGACAGTTTTTTTTTTATAAAAGCGGTCAATGCTTTTATTATACTATAGTTAAATAGATAGGTACCTATACACAGTATAGAACTCATACATTTGACACTCAATTCTTCTGTGCGTGCTTCAATACTTCTGGTATTGAAGCACGCACACACAAGGGAGTAGAGAGCAATAAAGTAGTGAGGGCGTGCCGGCATGAGAAAACGTCATTCCATTGCCCGTCACGGCATAAGAATTGCGATGCTTGTTGTAGTGCGTGTCGAAACAAACAAAAAAGTTATGCGTGTATTTGTGGTAATTGTAGTTAACGGATGAGCCTATTTTATATTAATTTAATATTTTTTTTTGGAAAGTGACTCGACCTTGAAGAGTACGTCTCTACGAAAAAAAAAGGCCTTTTTTCAACACAATCGACCAGAACCAGACTATAGTCCAAAGTAGGTATACATTATATGAGCATTCTATCTTGAAAGTTTAATAACTAAGATGTGGTACTTTCCAAGCGCTCTGTGCAAATGAGTCCACTATTAAAATCATTAGTATTATAAAGTTCTTACTATAACCCTTGAGAGCGACCAGGGAGAGTTCCATTTTTCCGAGGCGTCCAATTAGTCCCATGCACAATCGCAGCTGCACCAACTTCCACGGCCTTCCTTTTAGTGCCAACTGCAAAGACTGTTTTTCCCAACTAGAACTTTATGTAAATCTCAATGAAGCAATATTTTACAGAGCTCAAGCTTCAAACAAATTGAAACATGGTTGAAAGCACTTGTGACCAATAGGTAGTAGGCACGGCCAGTAGGTAGTACTACAATCGCTTTTTTTTTTCTTTCAGCAGTAGAAAATGTTTTTTGCCCAGATTTCGAAATTATTAGCACATGAGTCTCCGTCATCTGTTTTTTCTAAAATATTTCAACCGTCTTCAAAAAAGAGGTTCTCAATTCGAGTGTTTTTTTTTCCGTAATATTTATTACCTCATAACTTCATCATTTATGAACCGATTCGGAAAATCTTTTTTTTATTTAAAAGGAGACACATACTTTCAGATTAGTTTCCTTAGAAATTTTATCGAAATCGGTTTATTCGTTTGTTTTTTTTTTATAATTAACTAGAAAAAAATATGTCATAATGTAGTGTGAGCTTAGACCAGGCACTAGCAAGCGCAGCGAAGGAAAATCAGCCACAAATAGACAGATAATCTTATACAATTGGCAGGTAGACGCTGGATGCAGGCCGCTTCTATCAGTTTTTTTTTAAATCCATGGCACATGTCCATCAGTAGACTTCTTGTATCTGAAAATTAAATGATGACAATGATGATGTACAAATATATAAGCTATAGTACTGCTTCCAATGTACAGTCCGAAAGTGCTTCCCATTCTGGGAAATTCAAATATAAGCGGCCCCATTGCTCCCAACAAAGTTGTTCCCAACTTTTTGTATAGCTAAACTTTTAATTATTGATTGGGGTGTTCGCGCTAGTTACACAACTAGAAACTTTTCAAATATAACAGTACAATTACGAGGTATTTGAAACTTTAGATTTAGGGAAATTGTGTTTATTGTGTGTAATAGTTTTTCATATGTAAAGCAAAACGTCGTGGCATCACTATATTATGTGTAGTTGTTATTAAATAACTGGCCAAGAACGTATCGAGATAATGCATATGGTAGGGTTCCCTAGCCAATTCCTGATTTTCTTGATTATGAGAAGAAAATCAGCGTATAATATATGTTAAGAGAGTTTTGTTTCTTAAACTATAAAAGTTAAAGATAAAGTTTCCGTCTCGCTCGTGCATACAATCATTTTTGAAGATAATTATAAAATGACTGAATGAACTTATAAAAAAAATCGTTGTTTAAGAAGCTAGAAAACAATATCACTAATTTCGACAAAAAAATCAATTTAATCCAAATAAATTTTCATACATAAAAATCTTTTTTTTTTATTAACGTAAAAAATATTTTTATTCATGAAAATTAACATCAAATTACTTAATGCAGAGACGCTTCGCTCGCTCGGTCAGTAAGCCGATTCACTAACTCACCTATCTGAAAAAATAAATGTGATGTAAACACTTCTAACTTCTTGGTTATATTCCTTCGCCCATTATGGATTCAGTTGTCAGAAACACACAATAAAATACGATTTTCTAACCTAGTAGGTACAACAAATAACTATTGCAGATCTATGGATATATGCAGAGGTTTACCTATAAAATTAGACGCAAATCCGCTACGCAAAAAACATTCAATGTACATTTTCTATAATACTCAAAGCAAACAAAAAATATTAACAAAAGGCTCAGTCCTCGAAGCGTTGGTTATGACCAAACTAGGTAGATAAAAATGAATAGCAAATTAAGGCAGCTTAATGCCCAAAATACACGGGAAAGATTTCAAAAAAAATTGTTAACGACCAGCGGAAACACAACCCTTTGCACAGTCATTACGTTTTCATTATCATTCATTAAGGGTGTCTTGATCTGCAACCGTCCAAATGCTTTCTCACGTTTATTTGCCGTAATTAAGGGTGGTATTGCTACGAGCGTATAATGAGGGTAGCAAAGCATACATTATATTGATGGGGGAGATGATGGTCTTTTGCATTAAGGTCGGTGTTGATTGCAGAAAAATTGAAATCAACTTGTTGTTTACGTTTGTGTGGTGACATTTTTTCTTGGGTTTTAAAATGTGAATCTCATATAATGCTTTTATATGAGATTATATAATTGCTTTTAAATGGGCAAGTGTCTTTACTAGAACAAATCAATATACAAAGACAACTAAACTAAATTACTACACAAATAATATTACAAATAGTACAGTACATACATTTTAAGACGTGTCTTATGTTTATTTGAAGTATTATTTGTGTAGTAATTTAGTTTATTTAGTTAATTGTGTTTGGATATTGTTTTGTTGTAATAAAGACATTTGCACAGTATGTATCGGTGAGTGGCGACACCGCGTACCCCTGGGTCAAAATGAGACCACTGACTACCAGCTTACCTTAATTTGCTGGCTGGGTAATGGAGACTACAAAAGCAGTAAAAAAGTAAGCTCCAAGGTGGAATTGTTAAAAGACTTATGTCTTTTAACACTTCCACCTTGGAGCTTACTTTTTTACGCCGCTAGTAAGTCTTAGTGAACGCACAGCACACCTCGACACCCTTAGCCACCCATGTCAATGTTGCTTCTCCGGAGCCAATATGCGGCGCCTCTATCGGTGGTTCATTTAGTGGGTGGTGAGTCTTCACTTGCCTCAATATTTTTGGATAATGATACGAAATGAGCAAGTGTCGTGTTTATATTCTGATGCTCTCACACAGAAGTACCGCATCTTGCTCACTGTGTGGGAACATCAGCCAAGTTTTCTAAGTCATAACCATTTCATCAAAATAGCCAAGATTTTTCTAACTCTATATTTACAAAAGTTTCACCAACCATCCACATAACCACTCACTGTATTTTTTACATATCTTATTTGTAAGGCATTTGAGGGCCTCTCAGTGTTGGCTTCGGCCCCACTGATGCCTTCCAAAATCCGGGCCTGATCCGTGTATAAGTTTGAATAAATAGACAATAAAGAAAATAAAAAAAGTATTTACGAAAGGTATTTTTCACATCTAATGTATTTGGTCACTATGTACAGATAATAAATCTGCATGCTTAATGAGGGTACTCATAATGACCGCCAGCTCTACGACTAAACATTACAACGTCTGTTTAGGTGAAAGCGTGGAGTCGCGGGAACATATTTGTTATCTCGCGCAACCAACGTAAATACCAAGATATGCAATGCGTATAAAGCCACTGATACACTTGTAAAGACTTAATTTTAAGCAATTCCGTTTTGTATATGCTCCGTTTTGTCTTGTGACTAAGATATTTTTTTACAAGATCTACGATTGACCTCCAGCTCGCCGAGTTAAGCGACGGTGTCGCCGACGATGGAGCTCGTCGATCTAGAAGATATCTATTCACTCTAGCCTTGAAAATTGTTATGATATGAGGTTGTAAATATGTAGTTTTTTTTTTTTTGTAGAAATGTATTTTAATTTTGTGTCTATCATACGTCTTTGTATCTTACGTAATCAATAAAATATTATGAAAATAATTATTTTAATTAACAATAATATTTAGCACTTTAATTATAGAAGAATGAAGAATCCAAAAAAAAAAAAAACAATAATATTTTTATCGACTAGTTTTCGCGTCCGCTCAAAAACGTCCGCGATTAATGAGGTCTAAAGCTCATTTAAAAAAATAATAAAAACAGGTATTTAGAATGCAAATACATTAAAAGTAAATTAAATTTAAATTTAAATTAATTAAATACAATTATTGACATGTTAATTTTAGTATATTGACAATTTGTAAATTATTGACCATACAATCTTTTATTAAAATATACTTTTAAAAGTATAAATGTGAAATTAAAATGCAATTAACCTCTATGAATGCTAATACCATAAGGTATGCAAAACATCAGATTTTTTATATTTTTGACAAATACAATCTAATCTCAGAACCAATAAACGTTTATCCTGAACAAATGACTGAAATGAGATAGGACAGTTAGTCATGAGAGCGACGATGTGTGGTGTATACACGCCTTAACGGTACATACGTAGATATGGTAAGGAGACAGGATCCCCGAACCTGTGTCAGTTGTCACTATTGTACGTTGATTACATTAGTGTGGTAATGTGGGAGGAACGAGGTTTATATGGAGATCATTTGTACGGGGGCGATCTGATCTCCATGGAAATCTGTTTGCAGAGAGGTATGAGATGTTAGATGTAGGGAAACATGACCATAATGAGATCGAATCTTAGCAAAGAGCAAGGGTTATCATCATCATCGTCTCAGTTATGCTTATTCGTATAAGTATGTTTTTGTAGTGTATAACGTTTTATTGTATTTATTATTATATTAAATTATAATATTTATTAGTATATTTTTCCTCTCTATATAGGTATTAGTATGTAATTAGTATTAGCATGTACATATATTATATGTCATTATTTAGTTTATAATGTTACTTGTTTAATATTCCGTTGCACGCCCCGTCTGATTTATATTTTATACTTTTCTTCATCCTATGGTTACCTGGAAGAGATCGCTTTTAGCGATAAGGCCGCCTATTGTTGCACTAGTGTATTTAAGTACTTCGTTATTACTTTTAAGGTGTGTACAATAAACAATAAATAAGTCCACTACTGGTCATATGCCTCCCCCGTGGATTTCCAAAAAGACCGATTGGAAGCGGCTTGCATCCAGCATCTTCCCAAGGGTTATGGATACATTTATTTACAAAAAAAAATATATGTGTATTCTATCAACCATCTAGTTCCATAGTACAAATTTGGCTTAGTTTGGGCTATAGATGGTGTTTTGTGAAATATCCACGAATATTTATTTCTTTATTTAATTGTAATTTGCAATTAAACCTAACATAACATAACATAACCCTTGTATTGCAATTCGAAGTTGTCTCGGTTTGGCTTTTGTTTTGCTCGCTCAGATGAGCGAGCAAAACAAAAGCAAGTAGATACTAGTATCACTAGTATCACTAGTAGTACTAGTGGTATCAGGTGCAAGTAGATACTTGCACCTGTGAAAATGTCCTCCAATATTTATATTTACTTATATTTTGTTTTATTAATTTTTCTTTAACTGGATTAGAGTTGAAACTTTTTTTATCGACCCGAAGAAGGGTTTATCGAGAGTATATCTATGTACATATGTACCTGTCTATGTATGTATGTAAGTATGTATGACGTTTCTTTAGCATAATCTACAATCTATGCGTATTAATCCAGGATATTATCTACCTTCATTAAATTACATTCAAATCCGTTCAGCTGTTTTAGCATGGAAGAGTAACACATAAACAAACATACACACACATGCACCCCCGCATACATTCAAAACTTTCACATTTATAATATTCATCATCATCATCATCATTTATAATATTAAAATCAATGAATACCTAAGAACCAGCACGGCTACTCCGTCGGTTTTTATTTTGGCTGAACTAGCTATAGCGCAAATTCATAGCGTATAGAGAGCTGCTTATTTTCATTCCGTTTCCTATCCTAATCTCATACAATAAACTGTATAGAAAATCCGCCAACGAAATGCACTTTTGGTAACGAAGCTCAGACTCGGCTTGCGGTTTATGTTTGTTGTTTATTTCTCACAGGCCATTGAGCTTAGATTTAAAAATAAACGTTTATGGTTGCGGAAATTTAGTGCTCGAAAACCATTTTATATTCTAAATCAAGAATGGAATCCTTTGCCGCCATCTCTGTTTCCTGAGACCTACAATCTTGGAATTTTCAAGGCTAGAGAGAATAGATATCTTCTAGATCGACGAGCTCCATCCTCGGCCACACCGTCGCTTAACATCAGGCTAGTTGGTGGTCAATCATAGATCTATCTTCTATAATAAAAAAGATTAAAAAATAACTTAATTAAAAACATTAAAATTCATATTTTAACGAAATGTAGACTCTGTTAGGTTAATTAACTAATGCGACATAGAGGGCGCTGGTGTCCTTATTCAGTAAGACCACAGAATACCATAGCAGTATACACTTTAAGACGTCAGTTCCTCTTTTTGATCACGATAGAACTATATGTGAACAGACTTTAGCAATAAGCGAAGTTTTTTGTTTTTGTTTTGTTCTTTAATAATCTTGGATGAAACTGACTTGTAGGTCTTTTTTCCGTAAACATAAATTACTCATCTTACCATGTATATTTATCTATGAAATATGTAAATTTGTCAAAAACCATCCTACAACTTCTTTCCAACACGTTCAGATAAGCACATAAAACTTAGACACGAAAATAGATTAATTTTACCGGCTTCACGACTCGCACTGCAGTCTACTAGTCCATAATGGATATCAAAGTATAAGTATAACAAACATCCAGACTCAATAAAAATATACATAGTACAAGCTAAGCTAAGTTTGGGCTAGATGGTGTTGTGTGCATGAAATGTCACCAAATATTTATATTTAAGAATTCCTCAACCTATTAAAAAAAAACTTGATTGACAAAACATACTATTCAAATAATGATTACATGATAGACGAAGATGTATAATATTTACTGAAAATGCATTTCTAACTATTTACTTTTTACTATGGAAATTAACGTGGTTTTCACACATTTTTAAATAAAAACTACGGGTCACTCACGTCTTTTTTGAGCCGAAATATCCGACTATAGTTTCAACCGCATTCGGCGGTCTTTTTCAAAGGAGCAGCAGACACGTCACTGTCGGTCGGTTACGCGCCTTGCACTCGGATATTTATTTAATCGGATATTTCGGCTCAAAACAGACTTGAGTGACCCGTAGTTTTTATTTAAAAATTATTTACTTAATATAACTATTTACCTACTTTTAATTAAGTATAATTATTTAGTTAACTGTCTTTCCCTCTTCCATACCTATTAGGCCTATTAGCTGTGCCCGACGGGGTCCACAATGTAACTAAAATTAATACTACTACTAATTACTATAAAACTATATTACCTACTACCTAATCGAAACTTGTGGAATACTAATAAATAAATATGAATGCATAAATATGTATGTATATGAATATGGATTTTGGCTAGGATCGTAAAACATTGTCCTTCTCTGACAATCGCGTAAATCACTTGAAAACGGTAAATGCACAAATCGCGCTAATCCAATGTCTCATTGTCGTCGACGACGAGTAAAAAGGTAGATGGATACGGAGAAAGCTCAGTTTTCAGAATTGTTCCATTTCATGAATAAGACCGAACTGAATAGCTCCATCATTTGTTGCGTTGTACTTAATTAAGATAATAAATTAATCTACGCGCAAATATCTAACTCTAGTGACGTCATTAACCATGTGTCACCTCAAACTTAAACACATTAAGTTGAACAAATTACTTGCATCAGACATTACGAACAGTTGTTAATTCGGCAACTAGGTGTCGCGGACGTAGAATACACAACAGTGTGTATCAACTAACGGCCAATGTGTCAAAATAACAGCCCAAGTTATTACATTACAGCCAATAAGCGGAGTAATGCCGTTAAACATTAATTCCGAGTTAGTATAACCGTGTTCGGTGTAAACGATCGATTAGCTGTAAACTATTGAGAGATAGCGCGCTCCATCGTAGACCATAAACGCAAATCATTATAATACCCCGTATCTGACGATAATATGACCGTGCGACGGCACTCTCGGGTATGTCTTTTGGTGGTCATCAATGGGACTGAAGCCAATACTGAGTGGCCATATTTACATAAATATACAAAATTACAGAAATTATGCTTATATGGATGGCAAATGAAACTATTGTATATACAATATTTAAAAAAAAAGACGTTTGGCGCTCGGAGACTGCCGCGGTAAAGCTATTGCATAGCATTTTATGATTACCGCTTTATTGCGTCGCTATTTAAGAATTCGCTCAACTCGCACAGCTATCTCTCTCGCTCATCACAACATTTTTAAACATATAAATCATTGAGTAGCGATATATAAAATATTATAGTTTAATAGGAGAAATGCTATAAAAAGTATTTCTTTGATAGCTTTTAAATTGGCTGTTTTTCACTACTCCGTCGCCAGTATAAGTGTTATCTGTTTTTTTTTATAAATATTTATACCTACTATCTAAATAAATGAATTTATTTCCCACTTTTCTAATATCCCTAACCAGTGATTTATATGTTTAAAAAGGTTGTGATGCGCGAGAGAGATAGCTGCCCGCGTTGATCTCCATCTTAATTAATCGTGGTTGCTTAGTGAATAGTAGTGGTAGCTTAGTCTTCATAAACTACGGGTCCATCACGTCTGTTTAGAGTCGAAAAATCCGACTATAGTTTCAACCGCATTCGGCGGTCTTTATGAACGGAGCAGCGCAAACGTCACTCTCGGTCGATGACGCACCTCGCACTGCGACGTACCGCTCGTGCCGCACGTAACGTCATCGGTTGAAAAGGGTTGGGGTGGTTTCCATAGTAGCTTAGTCTTCTATACGTGTACTCTTATAGAGGCTGTGGCATTACTGAATTTCATCCCCGAATTTATGAATGTCAGGGGCAGGCACCCGCAGGGTTGTCACCCGAGCCGTGTCACCATCGCTCAAATTGATATACAAAAATCCAGTGAAGAGGTAGATACGATAGTTTGATGGTATGAGGGTGACGTCAATGATAAGTGAGGAGGCTTTGTATTTATTCCTCTTTCTGGTGGCCAACTGCACCGCGTAAAAAAAGGTTATGGTACATACCATAACCTTTTTTTTAATTTAACCGTTTTTTTCTCTCTCTTTCATTCGTTTCGTTTCTTTCTCGTTTTTTTTAAATCGGTACATCACATTTGTTGAAGAAAAAATTGAGATTATGACAATGTCAATTAAATATTTATCCATAATTCTCGATAAAAAAATATTTGAATTAATTTTGCTATTAATCTCCTGTTTCTTCAACAAAGGTGCGATTTACCACTAATAAAGACCGACGTTAATGCTAACTAGTATATAAAACAAACAATAAAATTTAATTTATTTTCAAATAAACAAGTATCTAAACTAAATTAAAAGAAAAACAAAATACCCAACTGCAGAAAAGTAGTTTTTTCAGTTTAACTTACGACTTCGTTACGCTTAATACGCTGTCGAGTGTACTTTTTTTGTGAGAAAGTATGCGTAAAATCGCTGTAAAAGGTTATAAATGCGTATTCTTTAGAATATTTCTAATAAAATCACTTGTTTATTACGAAAAAGTTTGTTGGAGGTTACGAAAACAGGTTTTTTTTTTTTTTTGCGAGAGATGTATTGTTATTATTACAAAGAAATAGATAGATAGATGAACTAAAATATACTATACTGAAATATAGCCTATGACACTCAGAAAGTGAAGACCAATCTAACGACACCTTGCACATCAAAATCGGTCAAGCCGCTTAGGCTGTCATATAGAAACATACATATACATACAAATATACATACACTTGAAAAACATAACCCTCCCTCTTACGCAGTCGGGTAAAAAGTCAAGTATCAAAGTCAATTATCTTCTTTCTATTATATCTTCTTTGGTACGGACGCCTCGGTGTAAAGACAAACTTATACTTGCCTGGCTTTTGGTCTTTGCATATTTATTTATTTCCATCGCCTCTAGCTTAGATATCTTTGGTAAACTTTATTAAAATTAACAAAATAACTGTTTGTCTCGAGTCTAATTTCCAATACCTATACGTTTAAAAACAAATTTTGTGCGACGGGGCGACGGGGGAATAATATTTAAGTTATTCTTGTACGATAAACAGACGACGTTAATTTAGATTCTCACCTATAAGGTGTTCTCTCAAAGCCAAGTTTTTAAACTTTCAACAATTATTTAACAAAATATTATTATTTATTACTTTTAGTTTAAAATACAGAAACAACAGACTTCAAACCACACAATTATATTCATCTACCAGGATGATTGACTTATAAAATATAAGTCTAGTTCTAGTTAGTCTAATCTAGTTCTAGTTCTAGTTCTAGTTATTTTACTTTAAAAATCAAACCAATAAATCAATATTGTCGAAATTTCAATAGGATTAATCCGAAAGTACATATTATATCCTTTGTAATACATATGAATTTTCCAAATCGATATTGGTATAACCTATGAATTATGAGGTAGCAAACGTTTTCAACAATACAACCGAATCGAGAACCTCCTTCTTTTGGGAAGTTGGTTGATATATGTATTATATCCTACCTGAAAAGGAAGGTGATGTTCTTATTCTTATTCGAGGTGGGGGCGATGGGTCCTGCACTGACGTCCCGCTAGGGGTATTGTGCATTTCTCCTTACCAGCATCACCCGAGCCAGCCCAGCTCTTCGAAAAATCGGAGCAAAGCTCTGGGTTGCTAGCACAAACTGCTCCAGTGGTGAAGGTGTTTGAGCAGCTAATAATAACGATGATGATAGGGTAGCATGCTGTTGTGATGGTGACAAAAGCGATGGTAAGGCTGAGGGTGAGTTCAAAGGGGAAACTGAAGCTTTCACATGCAATCCAGTTGATCTCCTGGTGGTTTCCGTGATTGGAGGTGATGTTATTCTGATGTATGGTTATATATATGTTATTACACAACCTCAACGCATAATCTATCGTTATAATCCATAGACTAAAAAAAATATCGTATTTTTTTGCCCTTTTACTGTCGTAGACTGAATTTTTTCAGTCGTTTATTTTATTATTTCGCCTTATTTTTACGTTATTGGTTTGCTCTAATCATAATTGATCCCTATTTTACTTTACGTTAAACTCACCTGATAGTAAGCGCTGGTCTGGCCGAGGATGGAGCACGTTATACTAGAAGATATCTATAGATCACAGATACACTTGATACACATCAAGAACCGAACTCGTTATGTTTGGATTTTAGGGGATGTAATCGCATTACGTATCAGGTGATCAATTTTTTTACCGACTTCAAAAAAAGGAGGTTATCAATTCGACTTGTATGTATGTAATATTGTCAGAACTGCACAATTTTTAGTTATGTTAGTCTACACCAACTTCTAAACATGTGTGCCAAATTTCATAAGTGTATGTATGTTTGTCCACGTATTACGCAGAAACTAGAAATCGTAATACATTTCTTTTATTTGATAAAGTATCTCTCAACTTGGACTCACTGTAAGTTTTATCAAAATCGGTTCAGTGGTTTTCAAGATATGGACTTTTTTAATTTTAAAATATGAGCGTTTCAACGACGCTATACAAACTACTAACGAAACGAACTGATTGTACTGATTTGAACGAAATTCGGTCACTCATTCTATGTAAAAGGATCTGGTCTGGCATACTTTATAACGCAAAAATTAGGCGTTTCAATAGTAGTGAAATGTGTTTGAAAATTAAACTAACTTACCCAGTGAAGTTTTGTGAATACCATTATTAGTTTCAAACAAAACGAGTAAATACTATTAATATTACTAAAATATTACAAACCAACTATTTTTGAGGTCGGTGTCTGTATAGGACTTAGTTGATGATAGTTTAGGGCCTGACACCGACCTCAAAAAATAGTGGTATACGTACCTACTTAGGTAGACGCCCAGTTTTGATTTTTTCGTGTTATTTCTCCCTTTTCATTTAATTAGGTTGTTTTGAAGTCGGTTAAATTTTTTTAAATTACATTTATGGTTCGCTCGCTAGGACTACACAATCTACACATGTGAGTTTGAGTTACTTCCGAACTTTGACAACAAAATTTTAAGCATTTTTTTTTTTGATAGAATTACATTTCGAATGGTTTATAAAACTCGTTGCGTTAGGGAGTGATGTGAATAATTGCAAGCGATTTTTTTTTTTTTGTTTAAAGTACCGATAAAAAGAATTTATCCTTGTCGGTTGTGTTTTAGAACATCGAAAAAGACAAGGACAAGCAACACTCAGTCCCAAAGCAGACATTTACGCGCTCTATACCCTTAATAAACTGTTCGCAGACAAAATAAATATTATTCCGAAACATTGAAAATGATCACCTGAGTCTGAGGGTGTCCTCGTTCTTATCGGGCTTCGTAACCGGCATTATTATAATATCGCGTTGAATAATGAAGCGGACATTTCTCGAGACTACTCAGTAGATAGGCCGAATGTATACTGTTTACGAAAACATGACGGGCACAGTATACATTGCTTCGCAGTAGGCGTAGTCGACATATTTAACTGTTTATCACATAATAATAATATATAAAACATAATAATGTCATCCAAGCCAGTTTTCGGCTATGGCGATAGCTTCTGCAATTTTTAATCTGGGCCCTGATTCCGTATGGCCTTCGGTCGCGTTACGTGAAACTGACGTAGGTGCGTTGACAATTAAAATTACAATTTAAGTTTAAAGGTCTATAATCTAATTTTCATTGTCACACAGCCACGTCAATTTCACGTAACGCGGCCGATGGTCATACGGAATAAGGGACCTGTAGAGCTTCGATGATGTGCTCGTATATGACTGATGTAGCCAATTTTGGCAGTAAATGCGCGCGCGCAGTGTCTGCATGTAAGAATGCCATGCCATGCTCATAATTATAATCTATGTTAGCGGGTGCTTTGCTTATTATTTCATTAAGTTTTGCATTCAAATTGCGCCTTCGGTAATTTTCGAACAAATAATACTTAAGGCTGCGCTCAAAGCGCGCAGCTATCTCTCTCGCGCATTACAGCATTACTAAACATATAAAATAACAGGATGGTATATCATAAAAGTAAAATAGTATTGGTCATTTAGATGAGAGAGCCATCGAAATCAGTATCAATATAAAATATAAAATCATTGGTTAGGGATATTAGAAAAGTGAGGAATTAAAAGTGTATTTAGATAGGAGAAATATAAAATAAAAAGTTATTCTTTGATATCTTTTAAATTGTTTGAGGAGTAGTAAAATATATGTTTTTTCATTACTCCGTCGCCACTATAAGTTATATCTAAATAAAACTTTTTTTTAATATTTCTCCTGCTGCGCGCGTTGAGCTCCACCTTAAGACCACCACCGACTTCAAAATACGCAATTTCGTATACTTGGGGGACATATTTTTCCATTTATTTTATTTTAAAAATCAAAGTCTAAAGTCAAAGATTTTGATAAAATTTATATGGGACCAGCTCTGAAGTATTACTCTAACAAACAAAAAATAATTATCCAAACCAATTCACAATAGCCGGAGTAATCGCATAACAACTTACAAAAAAACAGTCAATTGATAACTTCCACCTTTTTGGAAGTCGGTTAAAATTGTTTTCTATCTATAAACATCTGATTTCTATGATTCGACTTCCAAAAAGAAGTCGAATCATAGAATCCAATTCGGTCTGTATATTTTTTTATCTGATTGGAATCATAAATGGTTGTCTCTACGGTTCGCTTTTTTCAATTTCGTCATAGCTTGAAAGTTATAAAAATTGAAAATGTATTTATTTGAAATAGGCAAACTTAAACTTAAAATACGCCTCTACGTATTATCGAAATAGGATAACTGACCGAGTGAACGAAATGAACCTTATTAGCCTACCCTACCTCATTTATTGCACAGAGTAAAATCATTAATTTACGCGTAATATTAAAGTAAAACTCTTCTCACTGAAAATATTCTGTGTGATCACAGACTTGCCATGGAATTATACATAACGCCGGTAGGTAAGCCTCATTTAGGGAGATGAGAAAAATGTATGGAATTTCGAAGGTGCAGGCGAAAAACTTGTATAAGACAAAGTTAATAAGGGTTGTGATAACACGAAAGCGTACAAAGTTCCATATGAGAAACTCATGTAATGTATATAGAGCAAAATCTTTGTTAGGGCGATCATTATTTTCCTCATTTATTTATTTAATTAACTAAAACGGTATTCACCAATTACATTAGCTAATATACATTACATACATATAATAATAATAGTCGGCAGCGGAGGACGTCCTCGCCGCGCTGGTCTTTGTGGCGGCGGTGACGTCGGAGGCTCGCTTTCCATGCTTGACACGCTGCCACTGGAGTTGCGAGGGGTCAGGAACTCCTCGCTCTCTGATGATGAAGGCGATGTTGGTGTCGGTGATGGGGCGAACGGAGATCTTGTTGGTGCGCCATTAGTAGCCGCTCTTGATTTGGTCCGAGTGATTATTTATTTATTATACACAAATTTTACACGTAAATAACATCTGACAACATACTCTCATATCAATAATAGACTAAGAGCGCGCCGTATGTCTATAATATTTATATTTATTATGATTGACAGGAAGCTTAGAATAGAATAGAATAAATTCGATAGAACTAAGATGGGTTTGTGAGAGGTCAAACTTGAGGGTCTACAAACCTGTCTAAGCTAATACTAGCTGCCTTACCGAAAAACGTTACTTAACTTTAAGCAATGCTTAACATATTTTGTCAACTTCTGGCTGACACATATTGATAGTTGCCGAAAGAAGACAGAGAACTTAAGATATTGGTTAAAGTTAAGTAACGTTTTTCGGTAAGGCCCTAGGAATACAAGGATGCGTCGTGGTTTGCGCCTTTATAGAGGGGAGGACGGGTAATATCCCGGGAGTGTTGCTCCATGCAAAGAAATTGGGAGAACACACAGTTTACTTCTTCCCTATTAAATAGCTGAACATCATCATCATCTCAGCCTCAAGAAGTCCACTGCTGGGCATAGGTCTCGAACGAACAACCTCCGCTGGTTTTAAATTTTTATTCGGAAAAGAATTAAGGGTATCTATACACCTTCGTAGCCCCGGACTTGGGGGTGTGGAGGTCCTTAATTATTTCCCGAATAAAAATTTCAAACAAGCGGAGGTTGTTCATCGATCGCCGAATCAAAGTGGCTGATTTGGATTTTTTATCTCTATTGTAGATCCTCTTTTTTAGAGGCCCCGAGGCAGTAGCCCCGCCTGCCCTGCCCTAAATCAGGCCCTGGGTCTCCCCCATGGATTTCCAAAAAGACCGATTGGAAGCGGCTTGCATCTAGCGTCCATCTCGCGGCTTGTCAGCTGAACAGATCAGTATATTTGATACCGAGATAAGTGAAATACTGGAGAACCTACCTACTACTACATAAAGAATTCTTTGAAATAAAAAATAGTTATTAAGCAAAAAAAATAATTAAGTAATTCAGAACACACAAAAGCTGAAATGTTTCCCTACAAAATTCCTAATAAACGATACCTATTATGAAAAGATAAAGTGCTATTATAAGAGTGTCGCAGATTACCTTTATTGAACCAATTGTCGTAATAGGCTCATTATTACTAAATGGTCTGATAAGAAGTATGTATTATACTTATTACGAGAAACGAAACTGTTTTTTTTTCTTTTTATCTGATAATGTTTGATTCGAAATAAAATATATTTTTATTGTGATAATAATGTGTGGCAATAAATGTTAATTTTTACCCAACTGCGCAAGAAGGAGTGTTATATTTTCAGATGTATGTATGTGAGTATCATTAATATATGTATGTTTTTCTAACTTTAGCAATAAAAAAATATATTTTTATTTATATAAATAGCTAATAAGTAACATATACTACTAAGACATTTTTGTACTTACCGAAAAATCTATTCTGCTTAAAGTTTATAAGGGCGAACCGTGAAACATAGCTAGCATAATAGCTAATAGCTTAGTGTAATTTGACGTTAGTTTTTTGAAGTTCATTAAAGTGACTGAAATTATAAAATTCAGATTAATCTTCATTATTCAGCTTATTTCACTTAGAAGCATAATTAATTTTAATTATTCTCACATAGTGGATGTGGCTTCAACAAACTTCAATTTTACATTATATTAGAGCTATTGTGGGGAACACTAATTAAAATCTAATATTTATGTAAGACCTGTGTACTTAATTAGTCACTTTAAGCCAGTGGTTCTTATACGTAATATTTATTATCATTTAAACATATTTTTTCTGACTTTTAAATATATTTAATAAAAATAAAACATTTATGCCTACACAGTCCTTTATTTCCTACGCAGTTTAAAAATCCATCATCCAACATCCATGCTCATCACACAAATGTTTGCCCTGGGTGGGAATCGAACCCACGACCTACAGCTTAGCAGCTACAGGTACAGGTGCATACTACCAACTGAGCCACAAGGCCAGCCAGGTATATCAGCTTCAAAAATTTAATTATTTTTAAATGAACCTATAAAGAATTCTTTACAAAATAAGCAAATAATTAAAGAACTGCGGGGCACAACTAGTTCTCTATAACACAGAATACTTAACAGTGCAATTACAGAAGCCTCACTTCGCAAATAGAACGAAATAAATGGTGACATTTGCAACGGTGCAATAAAGCGCAAGTCAGCATGCACTGGTGCACTCTTATACTTTAAGTTATACGAAGTATAGACCTCGGGAGCACTAAATATTTGCAATAATAGGTAGGTACTTATTTGTTACAAAAAGTTCTATGCGAACCGTATCAGTTGTGAACCTTGCGATTCACTACTGATACTATATTTGGCAGAAACACTTGAATTTTTATCATGTGTTTCTGCCAAATATCAACAAAATCAGCTAACAAATGACCTCGCACTGTACTAATAAGTATTCTGTGGCCGCACGTCAAACTTTGAGTTAGGATAATCTGTCACTCGTATATCACTCTGCAAACTTTTTGGAAACATGAACAGTTACATGAAATGCGCATTGCAATCAAAGAGCGCATGCGAGCTTTTACATGTAGTATTCGTGTAGCCAAAGAGAATATAACGTGTAGCTTTAACGTACATGCACATTACGTTAGTATGTGTGCCCGAATGAACAAACAAGCTCCACTCAAACGTCCACAAACACGACTCGAACACAACGAAAAGCCGAGCGCAGCAGTGTTTTGCCAAAACTATAACATTGCAACAAAGCAACGATGCAGTGAAGCTAGGAGCTTAGTCATAAATGTCTATCTCAGTTTATTCGTGTTTGTGCGGATAAATACTACAGGCTCAGTCATTAATGATCGAGCCATTGACGCGAGCGACACATGAAATAAACCTAAGAAAGAATTTGCTATTCTTCTTCTTCTTTTTTGTATTGGACCCACATTAAAGCATTTGCAAGTGTCAAGTATTAGGAGTTTTTCAAGTTTCTTGAATAGGTTTGCCCATGTTCTAGTCACAATCTAAGTCACGTATACAGTCAATTTATAAGTCGAGTCTTGCTTCAGTAAAGTGGTGGCGACTTTACTAGAAGCCTCTATGAAGTTTTCTCGACAACGTAAAATGACACGTTTCACTGCTTCATTTCACTTGCCCACATTCATGTACTTGATCGAACACTTAATGAATAAGACACCACCATTTTTATCGCATTAATATTCAAAATAATACAAGTTTAGGAAAATAAAACAAAGCAACAACATGTTTCGATGACGTTCCCGCCAAAACTCCTTTGCTATTCTTCTTTTCATCTCTCCGGGTACTGGGTTCGCACGGCTAGCGCATTTGCCATATCTAGTACCTAAGGTACTCCAGTTTCATAGAAAACATGTCAGAGTCACAATCGAAGTAATGTAAAATAAGTATAGATAATGAATAACACTCAAGTCTTAATCATACTTCAGTAACTCAGTGACTTTATTTTATCGTCGTACATTCGTGCGCGAAATCGCTAATTTAAAAACTAATACACCATTTCTACACATTACTCGGAATAGCATAATAATGATAATCCAAATAATGAAATTCACTACCGGTTACCCAGTAGCGTACCCAGCATGCTTGGCATTACCACGTAGAATGCCAATACGTTAGCCCAATATTGTAAATAAAAAATCAAAATAAAATGAAATCGAATGGATTCAACACAATAAATTTTATTCGTTTCATTATTTTGTGAAAGTGATATTGTCTACCTGCCATGTCACGCGAATACGTTCATGTCAATTATAATGAAACAGGCTTTTTACAATACAGCGATATTTTCATTTGAATTGTTTAGCATAGAATGCGCGCTGTAAATATACGATATTTTTTAGTGTTTACACACTTAAGTGTCCTCAAAATAGTACAGATCGGGATGTGCGGGTTCAAGTCCCTTAAGATGATGATTTTTACAAAAGTATATCAACATTTTAGCTTTTAGCACGAGTATTTATAGAAACCTAAATTATAATGTCGTAAAAGAGCTAATACATTAATTGGAACTCGATTCGTGAAGTCACCTCCGGAGTGCCGGGGTGCCGGAGTCAGATAATTGGATTTCAGGATTTGTGAATATTTCATTTGGTAGGAGGCGGCGGCAATCTCTCACTGATGCCCTGTTTATTTGGGGATTTCTAAATTCATAAGTCTCGGCGCAAATTAGGTTCAACGGGGAATACGGAGTCTAATGAGCATTAGCTTCGAATCAGATTCAATCAAAATTCAAGGGGTATTGGATGGATTGTATCAAAACTAGCTATTGCGGGATCTGCAGGTATAAGATGCGCGCGGCGACAAAATTGTCTGTATTCTTTTCACGCGCGATAACGTGCCAAGATTACAGAGTTATCTAAGTGTAGATACTTATTTCTTTTTCATTCGACAAATAGTATAGAGAAAAATTTGTCGCGGTCCTTATAGAGATGTAAGTACGGTATTATTCCATAGCATACATAATTTTTTCGTTTTATGTGATTCCTGATTTTGAAATTATTAATTTAGTATAATTTTAATTTGACTTTAATTTAATTGGACTAATGATTTGATTTTGATATTATTTGTCGTGGATTCTGTAATAAACTGAAATAAATGATTAATAAAAATAATCAATAATACCAAAAATACCGTTTTAAGCCGTATAACATTTGCAACGGTGTTTTTGGTATTGTTTTATGAAGTCGGAATCGGGAAAAGAAAGTGAGTAGAAGGTAGCGGGATACTAGAAGTCATATGAAAAATCTTCGGTGAAGTAAGTCAGAAAACAAATAAACTATAAAAACATAGTAAAAAGAAATAAGACCATCATCTCTAATCAGGACTGCATGGTGTATACACACAAGAATTTAGTAATTTATTTATCTTCCTAATTTTAATTGTAAAAAATTATCGAATACCTGTACCTATCTCTAGATTCCAACATCTTTATACCTACTT
This sequence comes from Lycia hirtaria, assembly GCA_947563715.1. Taxonomy (NCBI): domain Eukaryota; kingdom Metazoa; phylum Arthropoda; class Insecta; order Lepidoptera; family Geometridae; genus Lycia; species Lycia hirtaria. Next base: position 12,618,033 of record OX387385.1, read on the forward strand.
CATGAATAGCTGCATTTCACGTACAAATATTGTGAAGTACATTTACACAAGAATAATAAAATTACACCTCCACAATAATTGGAATGTATGTATGTATTGAATTCATATACCTTGATAAAAAATATGTATCAAATCTGCCATATTAACTGTGGACGTGTGTGTGTCGTATGGACGCGTGGGTATTTTGCGTTATTGGCATTATTATTGGCCTTAAGCCTTACATATTTTATTTACTGTAGGTTCGTAACAAATGAATAAATGAAAATGCTGAATAAATTATGCGTCGAAAGAATAATAATAAAAATATGAAAAAGCAGCAAGCGTTTCTTTCCCAACAGAAGACTATAGATGTAAGCGTAGCGAAAAATTTTCATGTCTGGTTCCAATGCACAAAACTAGATAACAATACCAATACTCAAGGCATCTTGGATGAATATTAATCAAATACCCCAACAGTTTGATCTAAAACTCGCATAAGCTTAACATACTAAGATCTATTTACAATTTATAAGCCTTATCATATCCCTTCCAAATTATTAATTCATTATCGAAACCAATGGACTTCTCGCTCTCGGGATATTACAGCCGCAAACCTATCAAAGGTCCTGACTTAGAAGTCGTAAGGGTTCATGTCTAAATACATACAAATGTATCTATACGAGGCAAGATTAGATACGTCTCCATTTCATAACTAATTTTGCGTTCATTTGCATTTATGTATGTCAATTCTCCTCTACAGGCTTTGATAATAGGAATGTAATTGTCTACAGGTCGTATTTCCTCACCAAACTTCATAAACCTTGGTATTCTCGTTTTTTTTTTTGTCGTGGGCGATTTTTTTAAGCTTTCACTCCTAATAGCATGTAGTCACGATCAAATGTCCATCAAAAGTCTCAAAACACAATATTTAAAAGAAATTGTTTACTTATTACACATATTTTACAATTTTTTTAATTAATCTTAAAATACAATTTTTACTAAATTTATTGTATTTTCGCTGGCAATTCCGCAGAACTTCTATGAATTACAACAAAATAAAATCTAAGTATTGCGCCATTAAGCTCTTGAAAGGCGCCTTGATTTTTCTCATATATAGGTATATATAAATAGGTAAATATATATATAGATAGATAAATAGGTACTTTATTCAGGAACCCACATTCGTCTCGAGACCTAGAAATAATCTCGTCTGACATTTGGTTCGGTCTATATTGTACTCTATTTTAGTTTGTTGATAAGAATTTAGATATACGTGTTTATAGCACTGAATATATTTGTTATTTTATTATAATACACTGGATATCACATATTTTTTACCAGCGACCCAAAAAGAGGGTCTTATAAGTTGTTATAAGTTTGATTATCTGTGTGTATGTCTTTTGCATCTTAGCTCTCAAACGGATGGACCGATTTTGGTCTAGTTGTTTTTTTTTATTTGAAAGAGGATTTTGTTGAGAGTGTTCTTAGATATGTTTCATCAAAATCGGTTCAGCCTTTTTTTGTCTGGAGGCTTAGAGTTTTCTAAACTTATATTTGTAAGTAAAAGTTCAGGGCGTCTGTTTCCGAGGTGGCAACATCGACTAAAGTACCAACGGCGTTCAGTGGCGTTATTCAAGAAGCAGTACACGATTTCTTGAATTTTTTAACTAATCTTGACGAAACTTATAGTTTTAACAATTTAAGGGATATTTCCCCCCAAAAAGGACCACTATTACTTGACAATTTTTAACCGACTTTCATAAAGAAGGAGGTTCTCAATTCGACTGTATGTTTTTCTTTTGTATGTTTGGTCAGCGATTACTCCGCCGATTATGAATTGTTTTTGATGATTATTATTTGTTTGGTTTCATATAAATTTTACCAAGTTTTTATTTATTCATTTATACATAAAGTAATACAATTTGTTATAAAATCATCTAAAACCCATAAGGCTTATCTAGATGACCTGTTCTCGTAGTATTAAATTTACAATATAATTTACAAGCCATACAAATTTACCAAATGTGCGCAATCACGCAATAAGACAGCTGATGTAGACATGATTAGGTAGATAATAAGCGCCCATTTCCAGGAACTGTAGGTGTATATAAAGTAATATATGTAGGTAGGTAGTGGTTCACTTGCAGCCTACTCTAGCCGTTGCCTTGAGCACGCACACCTCTCAAACAGGATGCTTCACCTTATACGATTTTTGTGAGATAATATGCTTCAGTAGGATTTTGATGTTCTTATAATTTATTTTATTTTTCAATTCAATTGATAGTTTATTAATTAGGTTTGGTACAATATACTCGGACTTTATACTGACTTTATACATGATACGCAACATGTTTTGAGGTTTAGTTCAGTATTTTGATTTTTATAACAAAATAACTGAACAAATGTCATCCATGTAAACGAATTGCGTATTTTGAGGTCGGTTTTTTTTCAGTTTTTTAAACTATAATATTATAATACATATTTGGTACAAACGTTTGGTGCCCAATTTTAACAAAAAAATTAAATATCAGCAAAATCGGTCCTTAGGTTGTCGAGACAAGAGGTTGTAAAATCTGGGTTAGGAGAAAAAGTTTATTACGAGGTCATTTTGTCTACCAATTTTGATGATATACAGCAAGAACATTCGATACTGAATTCTGAACAAGAATTTCGAATATTACAAGTAATTTGACAAATATTGTGCGCGCGATCAAAGTCTACTGTTTCTAGAACAATTACTGTTACAATAACAGGTTCCTTGAAGAAATGATGTCACGTTTAATCTATATCACTACGAACTCGCGCTGGTACTCCATTAAATACGTATCAATTTGGTTTGATCTGCGTACGTAATTGTTACAAATGCCAATTCAATGATTTCTCGCCATCGTATCTGTTATTTAAAGGCTGATTAGAACAAATACTGTTACAATAACAGCTTCCTTAAAAAAATGATATCATGTTTAATCTATATCACTTTGAACTCACGCTGCTACTCCATTAAATACGTATCAATTTGGTTTGATCTGCGTACGTAATTGTTACAAATGCCAATTCAATGATTTCTCGCCATCGTATCTGTTATTTAAAGGCTGATTAGAACAAATACTGTTACAATAACAGCTTCCTTAAAAAAATGATATCATGTTTAATCTATATCACTTTGAACTCACGCTGCTACTCCATTAAATACGTATCAATTTGGTTTGATCTGCGTACGTAATTGTTACAAATGCCAATTCAATGATTTCTCGCCATCGTATCTGTTATTTAAAGGCTGATTAGAACAAATACTGTTACAATAACAGCTTCCTTAAAAAAATGATATCATGTTTAATCTATATCACTTTGAACTCACGCTGCTACTCCATTAAATACGTATCAATTTGGTTTGATCTGCGTACGTAATTGTTATAAATACCAATTCTATGATTTCCCGCCATCGTATGTGTTATTTAAAGGCTGATTAGAACAACTACTGTTACAATAACAGCTTCCTTAAAAAAAGTTATATCATGTTTAATCTATATCACTTTGAACTCGCGCTGGTACTCCATTTAATACGTATTAATTTGGTTTGATCTGCGTATGTAATTGTTACAAATGCCAATTCAATGATTTCCCGCCATTGTATCTGTTCATTAAAGGGCGATTGTTAGTGTCCTTGACAACAGCTCTCGACCCTCGTCGTGTCTTTCAACTAATTAGTATTTGTCCACTCTCGGACTACCTTTCCCCTTGTTTTCTTATTGAAGTCGTCCGCTATACAAAGTTTCCGACTGTATTTTCTTTTTAATCAAAATCATCATCATCATCATCTCAGCCACAAGAAGTCAACTGTTGAACATAGAATTCTCTAGCTTCTTCTAGCCTCCCCCATGGAGTTCCAAAAAGACCAGTTGGAAGCGGCCCGCATCCAGCGTCTTCATGCCACTTGTATGATATCTTCTGTCCACCTTGTGGCTGGTCTTCCTACGCTGCACTTGCCAGTTGTGGTCCATTCGATAGCTTTTGACCCCATCGACCGTCAGTTCTACGTGCTATATGCCCTGCCCACTTCCACTTGATCTTGCTGATTCGCTGTGCTATGTCGGTGATTTTTGTACGTCTACGGATTTCTTTGTTTTTGATACGATCTCGTAGAGAGACCTCGAGCATAGCCCTCTACATAGCTCATTGCGTTAACTTGAGCTTCCTTATAAAGCGTTTTTTACTGAAATAAATTAAGTATTCAATCTATTCTTGAAAAATAATCTCATTCTTCCGCTTTTGGTAAAAAGACGAATATCCGGTCAATTATTTTTACGAGCATAGGTATCTCTTGCGAAGATTCTTTAAATTTTAAATTCCTTATTTTTTATATCTTCTATTCAATGGATTTAAATATCTGGCTCAAGTAAAATGGATCAAGATGGAATAATATAACGGCTGTTAAATATGGAAGCTGTTGTTTCTTTTATGTGATCTGAAGATATATTATTTTCTTTTTTTTTAAACGGGCAAGCTCCATTATTTTCTATGTAGGACTGGGAGATAAAGATATAATGTACCTGCGCTGCTTCTCTTTCCGGGCGTACTTTAAAACTCAAAAAGAATTTGGCGTTTATAAAGGCGATAGGTTGAAACCCTGTTACAAGGCAACATATCGTCTTACCATCTAATCCCTTCAACCTTTCATTTAACTTTCTTTATTAGGGTTCCGTACCCAAAGGGTAAAACGGGACCCTATTACTAAGACTCCGCTGTCTGTCTGTCTGTCCGTCTGTCACTAGGCTGTATCTCATGAACCGTAATAGTTAGACAGTTGAAATTTTCACAGATTAGTTAGTATTTCTCATGCCGCTATAACAACAAAAACTAAAAAAACAGAATAAAATGAATATTTAAGGGACCTCCCATACAACAAACGTGATTTTTTTACTCGTTTTTGCTCGATATTGATAACGGCAACAGGTAGACGCTTGAAATATTCACAGAATATTGAGTTATATTATTCACTTTAAAAATAAATAATTAAATTAAAATAAAATTAATATTTAAGGGGGCTCCAACAGACATTATTTTTTCCGTTTTTAAAGATACGGTAGGGTAATGGTACGGAACCCTTCGTGCGCGAGCCCGTCTAGCCTTGACTGTTTTTTTTTACCACGGTCAAATGTGGCGTTAAACAGCCTCATGGGGTTTGTTGCTCTGCCTACCCAGTAAGGTTACAATAAATCCGTGAGGGTCGCAGTGCAGGGAAGCTCATGGTTGGCCTGGGTTTTTTCTGATTAAAAAATACCCTGTAAGGGTTATCTATTCATGTGTAATCTGAATTGGCCAATAGGTATAATAAATCGATTCATGACGTAACTTACACCGCCATGAAAAATTAAAATAAGACAAAAGAGTAATGTTCACCGATTCACACCGTGGGTCGAAACGGCCGTAACCGAAACGGTGATAGACCTATAAAACTTCAATAAAGCCTAACTCATTGAATACAAAATACTAATCGATCATATGTCTACATCGGTGTACTAAACAAAGTCTACTCTATTTTTTGTTATTTCCTATGTCACGGTCATTTTCATAACGCCCACACGCAGTGTTAAATTTTTTGGATCGACTTATTATTTACTCCACAAGATGGTTGCACTGGAATTCTTAGAAAATGTATTTCTCACTTCATCATCATTATCAGCCATAAGAAGTCCACTGCTGGACATAGGACTCTCCAATGGATTTCCAAAAAGACCGATTGGAAGCGGCTAGCATCCAGCGTCTTCCCGCCACTTGTATAAGGGCGTATTTCTTTCTCACTTATCTTTAGTTTATTGGCGATTTCATGTAAGTGTTTTCGCGTTTACGTGCTATCTAGTCTTAAAGCTTCTAACACCTTTGTCTTAACAGTCTTAACGTAGTAATATAGTATTGATTTTATGAACGGTGATTATCCGGCTGCCAAATAAGGATAATGTTTTACGTGCGTCGCGCTACCTGACATTTTATATTGAAAGAAATGTATATATTGCAACTATTATAAAATAAGATGTCAATGACCGAGTGCGCGTAGTGAATCTATACAAAACTTGGAAAAAGAGGGATAGTTTTTTTTAGAGGGAGGATTTTAGCAGTATCCAGAATAAAAATTAAAGTAAAACAATTCAGCCAAGTTTTTAGAATTTAAAGATATTGTAAGAAAATGTATCTGTTGACAAATTCTTAGGACTGAACTGATCGTCATATTTTAACTGATTTCAAAAAAAGTAGGAGGTTATCAATTCGGTTGTATATTTTTATGTTAATTACCTGATTTATAAACAGTCGTTTAAAAACAAAAAGACAGAGATGACTTGGGTTTTTAAATCAGTCAAGAAATCTTATGACAAACCAGAACTTACAGGCGTTTCAACTGTCTAAATAGTGAAAAACGAAAAAAAAGGCAAGTAAGTCTGACTAAATAGCAAAAAACAACTACAAAATGGCAAGTAAGTAATGTCACGGGACACTACTAGTATACGCAAACTATCGAATCCCACGATATCGGAAATATCGTCGAGTCAGTGAGTCGAGGCGACATTAATGCTAAATGGATAAAGTTCCGCCCGGCAAACACTGGCCAAGTTTGGTTCATTAGTCGCAAGAATCGAAAAACAAATACACATATTGAAGAAACAAACTTCGTTTGCTTGGACCGTCTCCGATAATCCACTGAGCGATAAGGAGGAAAAGGCTAAAAGGACAAGCGATCAAATAAGAATTTGGGGAAAAAATAAAGAAATTAATAAATAAATTTACGTCACATTTTGCACACTATAATAATTTTAAACATAAAACCCAACCTCGTGTATAAACCAAAATATGTTAAAATCAAACTATCAATTTAAATAGATTTTAAAACACTAGTAAAACCCAAAGTTCAAGTTATAATGGCCTAATGGCTGAAAAAATAATATACAGACTAACAGATATTAATCTGTCTAACAGACTATTTTAACACGCTTTTATTAGGTCGACCTGTATGTAGGGGTGCTGGGTCAGGTTACCTCCACGTGGTGCACCCTGGGGGTCAGACAACAACTTCCCTCGGTGGGATCTTGTTGTCTGACTGCGAAAAACCTGACGAGAGGGGACCTTCTTCGCGCGATCTACATGTTTATTGTGTGGAACGCGCGTAGAAGGTCAAGTTGTGTGTTGATGTCTTCTTCGTGCGATTAGTGCATTTATTGCGTGGATCGCTCGAAGAATTCAGGAAAGGGATCGACATCCCGTTGATGACTCTCCACTGTATAGTATAGTGGTAGGCGAGTGAGGGCCCTCTACATGTCCCTCTGAGTAGCAGAGGGCATCGTGGATCTGGGCAAGGCTCGAATATCGAGCGCAGGAGGATGAGAAGAACAGGAGTCGCCGCGCTTTGCGGTGTCTTGTGGGTGGTGGCTCTCGCGGGATACGCCTTATGGGGTATCTGGTGGGAGCGGTCACGTGCGTGGTGCCGCGGCGTGCGGATTACCAAATCCCAAGGTCTGGGGGTTGCTGAGGAGGAATGTCTGGGAGTGGGAGTCCGGAGCTGCACGGCGTAAGCAGTGTAGCTCCGGGCTCGCATACGTAGGCATGGTCGGCGGGAAGTCGGCCGTGAGACCCCCCCACATGGGGACCTCACCCCTTAAAAGGAAAAACCATGAAAAATGTCGCTTAGTGAAAATGGTCCCCGAGCGGGTACTTCGGCTTCGGCCGGGAAATCCCGCCCTTCTACGGAAGGCTGCCCTTCGTATTCCGGGGTGGGCAACAAGCGAACAGAGAGCAGAGATGGCTCTCAACACATCAGAAAAAGAAGAGAGGATAAGGAGGAGAAAAGAAGAGTAGAAAATCGAGTGGAAAGGAGAGAGACGAGACAGAGTCTGAGGTTCAAATCTCAGTCTCTGTCTAATCTCTCGCAACAAGAATCGGATGAAAGCGTAGGTTCTGACGAAAATTTGGAGTCCGGACAACAGCCAGAGCCAATTAGCGGGTTTTTCGAAACCGGACCTAAGCGGCCGCGAATATCGCTTAGCGATGATGACGATGAGGAGCTGCCAAGAGTGTATCTGGGAGGATCTTCCAGTCGGTCGGGCTCCCAGAGCGATTTCGGGACAGCTCAGAGGAGGCAATTCCTCAAAGACAAACGCGACCAGGCCAACGAGGATCTCGAGAAAAGCTTGGAGGATGAGGCGCTCTCTACTCGTGCTGATAGAGTAGCGCTCAACCTCAATCTGCAAGCTCCAGCAGGAAACGACGAGCAGTTAGTGGAGGCCCTGGGTAAAAGGGCCGTGAAGGATGTCGACATCATAACTATGGTGGCGACAAAATCAACCCATCTGAAAGGTACCTTTCAGCGGGCGTTAAAGGAGTCTGCGGTCTCCCTCAAAGCCGTGGTTGAGGCTCTCGCTAAGAGAACCTCCTCGGAAGAGGTTGAGCTGCTGCGGGCATCCAATGCCCGTTCTAAGAAGGAGGTTGAGGAGCTCCGAAAAGAGATGTCGGAGCTTCGAAAAGAGATGGCACAAGTGCGTGCGTCTTTGCCGTCACGCACGTCAACGGAATCCTCGCCCCCACGTCAGACAACTTCGGAGTCTGTGGCGTCTCACAGGGTGTCCAACGCACAAGACGAATTGGTACGCACAATTCTTCTGCAGGTGGGCGACATGGTGAATGCGCGGTTTGAGGGCTTACAAAAGCGCCTTCTACCCGAGAAAAGACTGCGCCCGCCTCTTGCCGCTGACCGAAACAGACCTGCAACTGAGGACAATAGAATGGAGGTCTCTATGTCCTCGGGCAAAGGTAAGGGAAAGGGCAAAAAGAGTAAGGTGGGTCCAACCCTTAACACGACAGGTGGCGCTCAACCTGCAGGAAACCAAAATACAGGATCGAGAGTGGCAGGACCAAAGCCAGCCTCAAAAGCTGCGCCAAGTAACGACGACTGGGTCGAAGTAGTGAGAAGGGGCAAGAAAAAGCCGAGTAGACAAGCTGTTCCCGCGGCTAAGCAACAGCAGCAGCAGCAGCAGCAACGGGCATCCAAATCGAAGCTCCGTGCTCCACGTTCCTCGGCTGTTGTCATTACGATACAGCCCGAGGCTGAGAAGCGCGGAATTACGTACGCAAACGCCCTGAAGGAAGCCAAGAGTAAGATCGATCTCACCCAGTTGGGGATCTCTTCTATGCAGTTCCGAAAAGCTGCCACTGGAGCCCGAGTTCTGGAAGTGCCGGGTGTCACTAGCGGCGATAAAGCCGACCTGCTTGCTGGCAAACTTAAAGAACTTTTTAAGCCGGAGGACATCCGAGTCACCAGACCAACCAAATGCGCAGACATGCGTATTTCTGGTCTTGATGACTCGGTTACCAAAGAGGAAGTTGCAGCAGCAATCGCAAGAGCTGGAGAGTGCCACATCACAATGGTCAAAGCGAATGACATCCGCCTCAACGCCGCTGGTCTAGGAACTATTTTTGTTCAATGTCCAGTGACCGCGGCAAAGAAGGTGATCAGCAATGGTCGCCTTCTAATAGGCTGGGTGTCAGCGCAAGTGAAGTTGCTTGCCCCCAGACCAATGAGGTGCTTCCGGTGCCTGGAGGTCGGGCACGTCAGGCTGCAGTGTATGTGCGGTACTGACCGCAGCGATGAATGTTACCGCTGCGGTCAGGTTGGCCACAAGGCGAGAGAGTGCTCGGGTGATCCGCACTGCAACGTGTGCGCTGCAGCGAGCAGACCATCTGGCCACCGCTTGGGAGCCAAATCTTGTGTGGCTCCCAAGAAAAACAGACGGAACGGAGCAGCTGAGACCAGAACCCAGCCGCCACCGACTCTCCCATTAAATAGGGACGTGGCGGCAGAGATGGACACTCTTTAATAAATGGCCATTAAAATCTTACAGGGCAATATCAATCACTCCGCCAGAGCTCAAGACCTCTTGGCCCAGAGCATGGCGGAGTGGTCGATCGCGGTGGCCATTGTAGCGGAGCCGTACTTTGTTCCGGCCAGAGACAATTGGGTAAGCGATAACGATGGCTCTATCGCCATTGTTACCCAATCTGCGGTAGGCTTCCCACCTGTAGACCGGATTTTGAAAGGCAGGGGCTGCGTGGCTCTGTTGGCGGGTGGTGTCGCGTACATCGGCACCTACTTCTCTCCCAACAAAAGCCTTGCAGAGTTTGAAGTGTGGCTTTCCGAGTTGGAAATACTTGTGCGACGGTGTCATCCCCACCAGATCTTGGTTGCTGGCGATTTTAACGCAAAATCGACCACGTGGGGATCACCCGTCGCAAATGTGAGAGACGAACCACTCGAGGAGTGGGCAACGTCAATGGGGTTGCTACTGCTAAACAGGGGGTCGGCACACACGTGCGTGCGTCAGCGGGGGGGTTCGATAGTGGACCTCTCATTCGCTAGCCCTACTCTTGCGCGCCGTGTCGAGGGCTGGGAAGTTCTAGAGGGAGTAGAGACTTTGTCGGACCACCGATATATTCGGTTTGTCCTCTCTCCCCTAGGAACTCCGAGCAGTCCAAGTCGTCCCCCATCCAACGCCGAACGTGAAGCACCACGCTGGGCTCTAAAAAAGTTGGATGGTGAACTTCTTCGCGAGGCGTCCATTGTCCAGTCGTGGTTGCCAAAGCCCGAGGGCGAGGTCAACGTCGACGCAGAAGCCGAGTGGTTCCGGAGAGCCATGACCGTAGTTTGCGACGCTGCGATGCCGAGGGTGAGATCCTTACCGCCACGGCGGAGTGTCTACTGGTGGACGACTGAGCTGGCTCACCTCCGCGAGGAGTGTGTGGCCGCCAGACGCCGATATACCAGACACCGTAGGAGGCGGCGGTGGGATCCAGACCTGGAGGCCGAGTTGTACACGGCGTACAGGCAAGCGGTCGTCGTTCTGCGCACCGAAATATCGCGGGCAAAGAACAGCGCTCGAGAGAGCATGATAGAAGAATTGAATCGTGATCCGTGGGGGAGGCCATATAAAATGGTCCGCAATAAGATTCGTGCTTGGGCACCACCACTTTCGCGGACTATGCCGCCCGATCTTCTCAATAGTGTGGTGGCCGCTCTGTTTCCACGAGTCGATGACCACACCGCGCCGGTCATGGCCTCAACCACGGACCACGACGAAAACGAGGAAGACAACGCCCCGCAAGTGACGGAAGAAGAAATAGCCGTAGCAGTACAGAGGCTCAAAGCCAAAGACACCGCGCCAGGCCCGGATGGAATTCCCGGCCGTGCGTGGGTGATAGCGCTTGAGTCTCTCGAGCCCAGGTTTAGAGATCTTCTCACAGAATGTTTCAGACAGGGTCGCATGCCAACGCAATGGAAGACTGGAAGGCTGGTGTTGTTGCGGAAAGAGGGCAAACCTGAGGGCACACCGAGAGCATACCGTCCAATCGTATTATTGAACGAAGCAGGCAAACTGATGGAACGTGTGATAGCGGCGCGCCTGAATAAGCATTTAATGCAAGTCGGTCCGGATCTGTCTGATCACCAGTACGGTTTCCGTAGGGGCAGGTCCACCATCGACGCGATATCGAAGGTGAGGGCCCTAGCGGAAACGGCAGTCTCTAGGGGGGAGGTCGTCTTGGTGGTATCACTTGATATCGCCAATGCCTTCAACACCATCCCCTGGAACTGCATCAAGGAGGGACTGCGTTATCACGGAGTGCCCCATACCCAGTGCCAGATCCTCAGGGATAGATTGATTATCTACCCTACGAGGAATGGATCTGGCCAATGGGAAATGTCGTGCGGTGTTCCACAGGGTTCGGTTCTAGGGCCGGACCTGTGGAACATCGGCTATGACTGGGTGCTCCGAGGTGATAATTTGCCGGGAATCGACGTGACTTGTTACGCCGACGATACGCTGGTGATGGCACGCGGCGCTACATACAGGGAGGCAGCAATCCTCGCGACAGCAGGAACAGCCCAAGTTGTGGGAAGGATTCGGCGTCTGGGGCTGGCAGTGGCCCTGAACAAATCCGAGGCTCTGTGTTTTCACGGGCCTCGGAAGGCACCACCAGCTGGTGCTGAACTCATTGTAGGAGGTGCTCCCATCGCTGTCGAGTCGACGATGAAGTACCTTGGACTCGTCCTTGACAGCAGGTGGAACTTTGAGGAGCACTTCAAGCGTTTGGCCCCTCGGCTCACTAGAGCTGCGGCTGCGCTGGGAGGATTGCTTCCTAATGTGGGAGGGCCGAATTTGACCTGCCGCCGCCTATACACGGGCGCGGTTCGATCGATGGCGCTCTATGGTGCCCCAATCTGGGCGGACGCTCTGGGTGCCCGTAATCTGGCTCAACTGCGGAAGCCGCAGCGAGCCATGGCACTCAGAGCGATCAGAGCTTATCGGACCGTCTCCTGTGAGGCGGCGTGTGTCCTGGCCGGCACCCCACCGTGGGACCTGGAGGCACAGGTGCTCGCGAGCATTTACCGCCAACAGTCTAATGCACGGTCCAGGGGTGAGTTTCCTCCCCCTGAGGTGATAAGACGTTGGCGAAGACGAGGCCGGAATTCGGCAATGGAGGAGTGGGAGCGAAGATTGGCGGCACCAACCGCGGGACTCCGCACAGTGGAGGCTTTCCGACCCATCCTAAGAGATTGGGTCGTGCGGAAGCATGGGGTGCTCTCTTTCAGGCTCACTCAAGTCCTGACAGGTCACGGCTGCTTTGGCGATTACCTGTTCAGGATAGCCGGAAGAGAGCCCACCCCAGCATGCCACCATTGTGGTTCAAGCCTCGATTCGGCGCAACACACGTTGAACGAATGCCCAGAGTGGGCCAATCAGAGGGCGCGACTTGTCGCGATTGTAGGGGCGGATCTCTCGCTGCCGGCCATTGCTGCTGCAGTGACAGGCAGTGAGACATCATGGGAGGCGATGCGTGACTTCTGTGAGGAGGTAGTAGCCTCAAAAGAGTTGGCGGAGCATGTGCGCGAAGACGATCCGTCGTCGCAACCCATACGCCGCAAACGCGTTGGACGTAGGCGGCTGGCGCATGAGCGCCAGCTGCCTCCGTAAACTAGGGAACTCTGGGTGGTAGATTCGGGGGGAGTCTGCCGCCCAGCTAAAGAGTTCCCCGAGGATGAACGATGTGTCTAGTGTTCCGACACATCGTCGTCAGACGGGTGGAGTAAAAACTCCCCGAGAGAGGGGTCATTTGGGACCAGCGTGGCTGGTCAGTGGTAGAGTCTGGGAGAGTGCCCACTGTCCGGCCGTAAGCGCAAAGGAGGAACACCGTGAGGTTTTAGTCGGTAGTGGCACCATTCTCCATTCTGGTGTCGAGCCCGACATAACCCGCCGCTCCCCCCGGGGCGGAGGGTATGCGTAAATGCATTTCCTCACGAAAAAAAAAAAAAAAAAAGGTCGACCTGTATGTAACTAACTATGTAATGAAATCTAAGGTAACTAATTTAACCATCTTCCAAGGATCGTAGCGTCATGAAAATTGGCAGCTGTATGTAGTTCTGATGACAATACAATAATATGGTACTGTCGAACTGATCTGATGATGGAGCTGGAAGATATGAACAAGAACTTGATGATGGAACATCGTATCATAGCTGTGTTTGGATTTGTTAGAAAAGTCTTATAATGAACTTTGACCACAATAATTTGTAACGTGTTTTTTTGTTTTTTAAACTGTAATTTATTTTATTCTAAATAATAACTATAGCTCAAAAAAACTGAGAAACCGACTTCAAAACGCGCAATTTTATTTTAAAAACTAAACTACTGAACCGGTTATGATGAAATTTCTATGGGACTAATCTGAAAGTACATCGTTTCAAACAAAAAAAAAAAACAAATTGGTTCACAAAAAAAAGAAAAACTAAACAAAATAGAATATTGCCGACTAGGTTACCTCCTTCTTTTTGAAGGAGAAGAAAGAAGGAGGTAAAAATTGAAATGTTCCTGGACGCAGCTTGTTTAATATACTTAGCTGCTATTTTATTTAAGAATCCAAAACGATGACATCTATGTTTTAATCTATAGAGTGTCAGTATTAATTTTCAATTTACTCATAAATTAATTACTCCGTACGTTAATTACTCAGCACTCATATTTACCGGTGGAATATGAGTGGTAAACATAAAGCTCTGATTCGGTACTACAAAGAAATGTCAAACAGATTTCACCAATGACACGACCAATAAATTTTATTGCACCTGTTTAACCAAATTCATTCCACTTTTGTGTAAACATATGTATTATCTTCTATTTTTAACCCCCTGTGCAAAATAACGAGTATTATAAATTTGACATGTGTACATGTTTTAGATCAGACGGACGGATTTACAGACAGGCAGACAGACAGAGAGCGTAGGCTTAGTAATAAGCTCCCGCGTGCTTGGATACTAAAGTCTAAAGAGTAAAAATTACGTATTGCATGCATACATAAAGTGACATGATATTTTAACCGACTTCTAAATAGGAGGAGGTTCTCAATTCGACTGTATGTTTTTTTATACGTTTATTCAGCAATTACTTCGCCAATTATGAATTGATTTTGCTGTTATCTTTGTTTGGTAGATCATACTTCAGAGATGGTCTCGTATAAATTTTATCAAAATGGTTCAGTACTTTGGTTAGTAAATATAATAACTGGAAAAACAAGTAATTCAAGTAAACGAATTGCATATTTTGAATTAGTTTTTTAACAGTTTTTGTAAACTATAATTATTTATACATATAATTATTTTTTAATAGTGACTGGTCTGTATAAAGTTCTGTAGCTTCGTTACTAGATGGCGGTGCATCACGATTACCATACCATACCATACCATAGGACACCTAGTTTGTTCAGTTCAGATAGAGAATTTATGTGGTATTTATTATTTTGTTTAAGAACAAGGGCGCTGCTGTCGTTATTTCATTGTTTTATTCAATCGAGACTTTGGTTCCCATATATTGCTACTACGTATTTACTAATTGAATTTTTTGATCCAAACAGATTCTACGTAGTAGTTCTAGCACCACAACCACATGAGAGGGTTGAATAGAAAGTAAGTTTGTTTACGTCATTTTCTTCTCAAATGTCCATAAAATATACGACCATAGACTTCTGTAGAGACCCCAAGTGTATGTACCTGTCGTGTCAACATTAAGATAAAAATCACAGTTGTCGCTCTAAGATTTCATTAATTTCAAGTGATTTATACTTTCGATTCGATATTTTGTCAACTAGTTACTAGCGTGCAAGCGCGCGGTTGCATTGGGTTGAAACGATTTCGCGTGGATGGCACATTCCATCACAAAATCGTTTATGTGACGTCACAGTTGATACCAAAAACGTGGCACGCAAGGTTTTCATATAAATAAAGTCGCATGCGTCGTCTACTATGTCTATGTACATATACGACATAGACCGCCATAAGCGGTTCTCGATTTAGTCAACTGTAGTTTTTCAATTCTCACGGTTTTATATCTTAGCATCATACGACCACGTCCGAAATATTTTAAGATAGATAGATAGATAACTCTTTATTAAAAGACCACAGTATACACAGAAAAATATACATAGAAAAATAAGATTATGACTAGGCTTAAGATCCAGGTACCATACCGTGTGCAGAGCTATGTATAATTGTATATGTATGCCCTCATAATAACTATCGCCAAGAGATAGCATTGAACTAATTCCATTGCATTTAAGTACGTACTTTGCACCGTTTGCATGATTGTCAAGCAAACAATGCAAATTACGTAGTAAGATATTTCTCCAATCAAAATAAACAAATTGATTTCTCACTTCCACTAATACCACAGCTACTCAATGATTTTATATGTTTAATAATGCTGTGATGCACGAGAGAGATAGCTATAATCGCTGAGCACATCTTTCGACACAAAAACTACGGGTCACTCACGTCTATTTTGAGCCGAAATATCCGACTATAGTTTCAACTGCATTCGGCGGTCTTTTTCAAAGGAGCAGCGCGCAGTCACTCTCGGTCTGTGACGCACCTTTCACGCGTGTGACCCTACGGGTCACACACGTGAAATTTAATTATTTATTAAAAAAAATATGAAAATCACGTTAGTTTCCATAGTAAAATAATACAAATCATATATTCCATATTATCTACGCATAACATCATATTCCCTTTCACTCTTCCAGCCACAATTCGTGCCTAGATCCCTGACAAACACAATAAAACAATCAAGGCGCAAAAATGTATCCCAGTGGAGATGGAACAGAAGAACAACTCCATACTTGGCCGTTGATCCCTGTCTGAGGTCGCCAAACTTTATTATTTGGGTCAGGAAAGTAACGCGCTTATTAGCCCGCTCAAGTATTTTAATCTAGAGCGGAAACTCTCCTAAGGGTGTTGTATATTTGTGTACTTTTGGCAGTGTTGCTTGTTTATCTAAATAATTTGGAATTCATTGTGCTGTATCCGGGAAGTCCGGGTAATGCAGAAATTATGTATTACTTTATGTACTATACTGTAATAGTGACTGACTTGCTCCATCCTCGGCCACACCGTCGTTTACCATCAGGAGAGTTGACGGACTTGGCCACTTATTTTTTTTTATAAGTTCTGTCCATATTCTTTTAACACGAATAAGTCCGCGTTCTAGCATTCCAAAAACAGATACCCATTTTGAATTTTATTACATCAGTTTGCAATCGGTAAAGCGGTTTATATTATACAACATAATATAGAATTGAGAAACACACATACCTATAACACTAAACAACATCATTCTCTATCTTACGCAGTCGGGTAACAATAACAATGACACACGTACTAGTCACTTGCTTCATGTTGCACCATGTTTTGTATGATATACATACCTTTTATCACGTGGTGAGTCATACACGTGACTTGTACTCTACACGTGCAAAAGGTGGGTGGTCAAGGTAAATGCCTACCATGATACTTGGTAAATACTTGCCTCTTTAAAACAAAACAACATTCCTAAGATCGGCACTTTACTTTATCATTGTAAGCCCTTAGGTTTATAATGGTATAGCTCGTTACCTCCTTGTGTTTTTCCATATTTTAAAGATCTATTGCTTTAGTGTATTTACAAAAATATCGTATGAAATGTCGATACTATTAATCTCTAGGATAAGTTACGTTTTTTCAAACCGGCAAGCGCAGCGTAGGAAGACCAGCCACAAGGTAGATAGAAGATATTATACAAGTGACAGAAAACGCTGGATGCAAGCCGCTTCCAACCGGTCTTTTTGGAAATCTATGGGCGAGGCCTATGTCCAGCAGTGGACTTCTTGTGGCTGAGAGTATGATGTTTCAAACATAATTCTTATCTAGATAATATTACATAAAAATTCCATTTGGATACACATAAATTTTCATACTACATATTGAAACAAATAGAATATATTTTTCACTGATTTCATAAAAGGAGGAGGTTCTCATTTCAGCTGTATTTTTACATGCTTGTTATCTCATAACTCCGTCATTTATGAACCGATTGGGAAAATTATTTTTGGACTTAAAGGATATACTTTTATTTCAAAGAATTTTATTAAAATCGGTTCAGTAGTTAGGTTTAAAAAACTGGAAAAATTATAGAGTTGTCGTAAGTACATTCAGACAATTTATTTATTTATCTGAATGTATTTACGACCACTTTTATATGTAATAAACAAAATTGTATAGAAAAAATCTTTTATACAAGTTTTATTAATGTAACGTAAAGTGCATACGATGACTAAAAGAATGGCACAAACTCGATTGTCTCAGCACATTACACACTATCGATAAACTATAAGTTCGAGTACTTTCCACTAAATAGTTCCAATCTTCTAGCTCCATCTTTCCACTAAATAGTTCCAGTAGTTCCAATCTTCCGGCTCCATCTTTCCACTAAATAGTTCCAGTAGTTCCAATCTTCCGGCTCCATCTTTCTTCTAAATAGTTCCAGTAGTTCCAATCTTCCGGCTCCATCTTTCCACTAAATAGTTCCAGTAGTTCCAATCTTCCGGCTCCATCTTTAGACCCTCGTTATCATATGACAAGAAACAAGCTAAGGAGCCCGACTATTTTAGACTTTCCTTCAGAAAGTTCCATTCCCTACATCCCGGTTCCTTCATCATCAGATCAGCTCGAAGTCATAACAATATTGTAATGTCATCCAATTTACGTATGCATACAAAATTTCAGCTTAAACAGATACCTGGAAGTGGGTCAAACTTGCAAGATTTGATTACAGACACCTTGACAGGTAAAACTTAAAAGACTTGTAAATAAATCTATTTTAACAATACTTACTAAAGCTAACTCTTTAGGCCTGATAATATAAAGTGCTTATGTTATATCTCGACGAAGTTCATTATTATGCATATCCAATATTACAGGATTAAAGTACTTACTAATAGTCTTTGAGCAAAGCCACGGGTAGACAGATAGACTGACGGAAAAACCAACGAACAAACGGACACACAGACAGATAGACGGACAGTCAGACTGACAAACATGGCGAAACTACAAAGGTTTATTGTTTACAGGGAACCTAAAACGCGACCACACCTCTCTTAAGAATTTTTCGCTACGCTTAAACAAACAACGTGATGCAACTTTTTTGTAAAGTTACGGTCAAAGAATATAAATTCCGCTTCCGGAACCGTGTACTTTTAAAATATTATTTTTTCCTGTTACGAAACTGTGGTTACGTATAAGGAAAAAAACTTCTTCGATCGACACTAGTATCTTATAAGAATAATTATGTTTCGTACTAAACTAGTTACGTACGCGGCCGAAGCGAGGTAAAGTACACCCCTGTATCGTCTACTTCAATGGTCGTTGCCATCTCTGCGCGGTCATTTACACCGAAGAAGACATTTGTATAGTGCAGCGCACAAATACTTACAAGGTTTCCTCATTCTTATTTTAAGCGCCAGCGCATCATTTCCAATCCCACGGCTCTATTCTTGTATGTGCATATTGCACACCACACCCGTAATCCACTTATGTCAACCTACACTGTTGCCATATTAGGAACTTCTTAACTAGATCTAGCACATATTGACACTCCTGAACAAATAAAATAAATCAAGCAAAGTACGAGTTTCATTCGCACACCGAGGCTTCCGTATTTCTATGCATGAACCACTACATGAACATGAACACTGACACCACGGGTTTTTACTTTAATTACTTAACAAAATGTCCTATAGGTATTCCGTTCATATACAATATCAAGTTCAAAGAAGTAAGTGTTACAGACCTATTTTCTTTATCCAAAGAAATTTTACCACTACTTACCGTATACTCAATTTTAAGTTTGTCACATGACATCAATGAAACGATCAAACGAAAATAGCAATATTTTACGTTTTTTTTTTTTATGGAATCAGCAAAGAGTTTTCAAGAGAGCTGTCGTAGCGCGATCAAAATATGTATATATATATCGATAATAATATCGATACAAAAAGGAAAAAACTGTTTTACATCCTTAAATATTAACCAATTTCGATGACTCTTTTTTATCCGATTAAAATCATAAATATCTATGCCTCTATAGTTTGCCATTAATGGTTCCAACCATATAAAAATCGAAATCAGGTAATAATTACGAATAATCGAGTAGTGTACAATCAATTACCAGAATTTTGCTATTTTTTTTTTACTAATGACACTATACACTAACCTAGGAAACGTGACGAATTTGGCAAATTCCAAAAAGATTGGCAGCAGATGGCGCAGGACCGTGACTTGTGGAAAAAAAGACACTAACATTATGAAACTAATAAAAAAAACAATCTGACACATTCTTATGAATACAACTACAGTTTATGTCTAAATAAACATACCTACCCAATTAATGCAACTTATTTTTTTTTGCAATGCATTACGTCTCTTTTCCATTTTAAAATATGTGATTAATATATTACTAACTCCAAATAATAAATAAGAAAACAGGTTCTACTCAATCTAGCAACTACAAACTACTTTTTCCGTTATAAAATTCAGTAAATCTAGCAACTTTCTGGTCTAGTTTAGCTACTGAATTTAATAATAGTATGGTGGCAACTCACAAGTGTAAAACACACTTATTACAAATTGCGTAGGTATGTGTGCAGCGTGCAGCCGGCTAATTAGAGATGATTCAATCATCTATAGTACAATAATACAATCATCATGATTGTATTGTAGACCATCTATACTACTTGATTTAGCGGATAAGGTTATTATTTAAATAGGTCTTAAAAGTCAATATATAACAGCAAAATGTTAAATAAAAAAATATGGTGCATACATATCCCGAAATTTTTCGTGTTGTAACTACTCGTATTGCATTGTGACGTCATCAAATCATGCCAACTTCACTTTTGACCATTTAACTAGAAATAAGGAGTTTTAATTTTGAAGACAAATTAAAGTCTTAATTTTTTTATTTATTTTGAGCAATGAAAATTCTTAAAGAGGGATAGAGAGGAAGAGAGAGAGAAAGGCTTGCTGCTCTAAAAACGGCGCTGTCTTTATATCCTACATTGTATTCCTGTACGATTTTTGTACTATTATTATAACATTTTTGTACACTTGTCATACGTATATATACATTGCATATAATATAAGAACTTGAACTAGACAAGGCAAAACCTTAGATCTGTGTGCCTAGTTTTTGACTAACTTAGGCTATAATTATATTATAGCAATTTTAATAATCTCATTGGAAGTATAAAAGTGTCTAGGGTAAACGCCAAGACAAACCTCGGCGAGGTTTTTCGTGTTTTTATTTATTGTGTATCATGTTTCTTTAATAATAAAAATATATATATAGAATCTAATATTTTATTTAACAATATAGAATGCATGCAGGACAAGTATAAGCTTAGAAAACTCAAAAACCCCCGACAAAAAATGGTTGAACCGATTTTGATGAAACATATCTCAGAAAACTCGTTGAAATCATCTTTTAGCCAAAGAAAAAAATTAAATTAAAATCGGTCCATCCGTTTGAAATGTACGATGCCACAGACAGACACACACAGACACATACTTAGTCTGGCCATAAATACTGTTACAGTTAAAAATAAGAAAGATATTACATTTGAATTTGGAATCTGTCATTTTTATACGATTGTTCATTGAGTTTTATAATTTTGGCGCCAATACATTGTACAATATTTTGCGATATTAAAATGGAGTGGGGTGATAAATAGAACCGAATCGCTGTGATTGCATTACATAAAGTTGGTATGGAGCCAAATGCAATTTTTAAAACTCTCCATACGCTTGGTATTAGTCAAATGTTTATGTACCGTGCTATTAATAGGTACAATGAGACCTCCTCTGTTTGTGACAGAAAAAGATCTGGCCGTCCACGTAGTGTTCGTACGAAAAAGGTGGTCAAAGCAGTAAGGGAAAGAATTCGAAGAAATCCTGTCCGAAAGCAAAAGATTTTATCTCGGGAGATGAAGATAGCACCCAGAACCATGTAGCGTATTTTAAAAAGATGACTTAGGACTTGCAGCCTATAAGAGACGCACTGGTCATTTTTTAACTGATAATTTAAAAAAGAATAGGGTGGTAAAATCGAAACAACTACTGAAGCGGTACGCAAAGGGTCACAGAAAAATTTTGTTTACGGATGAGAAAATCTTTACAATTGAGCAACATTTTAACAAACAAAATGACCGTATTTATGCTCAAAGCTCTAAGGAAGCTTCCCAATTAGTCGACAGAGTGCAACGTGGGCATTATCCGACTTCAGTGATGGTTTGGTGGGGTGTTAGCTATGAAGGAGTGACTGAGCCATATTTTTGTGAAAAAGGTATCAAAACATCGGCACAAGTATATCAAAATACCATTCTTGAGAAGGTAGTTAAGCCCCTTAACAACACCATGTTCAATAACCAAGTATGGTCCTTCCAACAAGACTCGGCGCCAGGTCATAAAGCTCGGTCCACGCAGTCTTGGTTGGAAGTGAACGTTTCGGACTTCATCAGAGCTAAAGTCTGGCCGTCATCTAGTCCTGATCTTAATCCGCTGGATTATGATTTATGGTCAGTTTTAGAGAGTATGGCTTGCTCTAAACGCCATGATAATTTGGAGTCCCTAAAACAATCCATACGATTGGCAGTGAAGAATTTTCCCATGGAAAGAGTGCGTGCTTCTATTGATAACTGGCCTCAACGTTTAAAGGACTGTATTGCAGCCAATGGAGACCACTTCGAATAAGCTTTTATATTTTAAATTGTTTTATATTTATGTATTAAACTAACACACTGTAAAAGTAATAAATATTATTTGCAATAAAAAAATAATTTTTTTCTTCGTGACAATATTTATGGCAAGACTAGGTAGATACACACGTCAAACTTATAATAAATACCTCTTTTTAGGTCGGGGGTTAATAAAAACGAATCCGTTGTATATTAATTGATGTTCAATCTACAGTTTTAAAAATCTTCGCTACTGAGGCTGAAGTCGAGAGCTTTGACCGTTTCTTGTGACCATGAACTTAACATTGTAATCCAAATTTATTTTTAAATGTAAATATGTATACTCCTACAAATTTGTTTTGTTTGATGAGTAAAAATATGTAAACTAACGTAATAATACTAATAACGAGTAAATTACTATATTTCCTTTCTTTTTCACATAAATATGTAAGTATGCATATTATATACTATATAGATATAAGTTATTGCTGTAGTATTTTCAATTTTGTGTACACAATTGTTTATATTTTAGTTTTAAACTATCAGCTACTCCGTACATGGTTGCCTGGAAGAGATCATAAGCAGATGCCACCTTCCCTGTTCAATTAGCCAATTGGTAAACATAAAGAACTAAAGACACTTAAAACCATCTACCAGAAAAGTTAGCAAAAATATCATAGATTTTTTGCTTTCAAACTTTGTAAATGCCTTTACCTGGCAAGCCAAGGTCTCATAGTTTACTACATTTACTTTTTTTTATTTTGTATATGGAATCGTTTTTAACAACTAGTATTAAATTACTTTACAAAAACATACTCATAATTTACTACGGTATTATTTTTGTATAATTTAATATCTCATTGACAGCATTAATGCGAATAAATAAATAATTAGGTGCAAAACCGGTTAGTGGCCTTAAAACGCGGAGATTTGAAGGGATCGCTGTAATCCAACGCCTTACTACGACGCAACAAATTTATTCTGTTCTGTCAAATGGAGGCGCTGTTAGCGTATTTCCTAAACAAAGTTGATGGCTTGGACTCGTAATTCGCATATCGCCAACTTTGCGAGATAAGTTTGTCGTTCTGCTAATGGAGTGTTCTCATGGGGCCCCGTAAGCGTGTAACAAAGTGATGTGCGAACCCTGTGAGATTATTCCTGTTTAGATTGATATGGGTGGCCGGGAGTTGAGATTACTGGTGCAACTTACACGTTCGTATTGTTTTTGCTAGATTCGAAGACATAGAACTAACTGGAATAGACCTAATAAAGTAATAATCACTTTTCACTTATTCCATCACCGTTGTAAATTGTAATATATCGAGCGGCTTTATAAATAAAATCGTGCATGTAACAAAAAGTTCCCGGCAGCTTAGTGGTGAGACCGTCTGACTTGCGATCCGCAGGTCCTGAGTTCGAATCCCACGGCACGCACCTCTGTATTTTCGAAGTTATGTGCGTATTGTTGATTGCCGCCAACTTCAAACGGTGAAGGAAAACATCGTGAGGAAACCTACATGTCTGAGAGTTCTCAATGATCTTGAAGATGTGTGAAGTCTGCCAACCCGCACTTGGCCAGCGTGGCAGACTATGGCCTAACCCTTCTCACAATGAGAAGATGGTCCGTTCCCAGCAGTGGGACAGTTTGTACAAACAGGGCTGATTAAAAAAAAAAAAAAAATTAACAAAATCAGATCAGTTCCATGGTACGACACAGTTAAGTTATGTCTTCTAAGTTGCATACGTATGTTTAATAAATCAGAATGTAATGGAAATAGTAAAGATCTGTGGCCTTAATATCATTTTCAAGATTCCTGGCGGCAGCCGGGAATAATTTGCCCTTACCTATACGCTAAGAACCCAAATAAAAGCTTGTAAGACCACCTGTGTTAGATAATATATGTAGATGATAAAATCAAATCTCTTTATGAACTACAAAATAATATATGAACTACTTATTACTTAACTAGCCTGGACCTGGAAATGTATAGGTACTTAGTAGTATAAGTATTACCTGATATTTTTAGCTATTTATTTGAGGTTTATAACGGTTCGGTACATAAGGGCTACTTAAAACAAAATATATTTATCATTTTATCCTACTTTGTTTCTTGTAGCATAAGAAAACAAAATGTTAGCGCACAAAAGGCCGCAGTTGTACCCCATTTTCTGATCTTAAGCAACCTGCTAACAGAGTTGACGATCTGCTATGCCACCCTGCGCCTGCGCAGACGTGACTGGAAAATTATCCATTGTTGTGAACAACTCATGACCTTAATAGCACCGTGACAGTTTGGCTTCGCACGTTTGACGCGATGCTAATGAGATATATCCTGTGAAACACAAAAAAATAAGTATCTTGAAATTTTCAAGGTTAGAGTGAATAGATATCTTCTAGATCGACGACCTCCATCCTCGGCCACACCGTCGCTTAACATCAGGCGAGTTGGTGGTCAATCGTAGATCTATAATGTATAAAAAAAAAGTTCGATAACGCTTTATCGCTTGATTGACTGGTGCGATTCAACAACGCAGAAACTGACAGGATATCGAAGGGAGAAAAAAAAGGAGGAAGGGAGGAAGGGGGGAAAAAGGAAGGAAGGGGGGAAGGGGGAGGGAGGGGAAGGGGTCAAATAAAATAAGCGACTGGATGTTTAAATATCTACTATGTTTTTACCTACTAAACACTAGTGACAGCAGTAGTAGACCGCGCTCGAAGTGGTTTTGCGCTATCTGTCAAGCGTTGTATATACGGAAGCGTCACCACCCGTTCAGATTTTCAGTACGTACAATTCCTGATTTATTAAAAGTTTGTGCGAAAAAAACCAAGATAATATGTAGTTCTCAGGAAACAGAGAAGGCGGCAGAGTTCCTCTCCTGTGCAGTAAGTAGCTAAAATGATGACATAGTTGTGTAAGAATGTTGGGCATTCCAATGAGAAATGGATAGATTTGTGACGACCTTCTGCTTGTTAGTTTTCAGTGAAAAGGGAATGTGGAATAAGATCGTGAAACTCTTACGCACACTCACCGAAGCACACTACTACTACTACTACTACTTTGCGGCATTGCTAGAAACTAAGGGCCTTACCGAAAAACGTTACTTAACTTTAACCAACGTCTTAAATTCTCTGTCTTCTTTCCGCAAGTGTATTTACGTGTCAGCTAGAAGTATAACCCGAAGTACCCGAGTAGAAGAACTATAACCGGGTGTCTTCAAGTCTAGAGTGAATAAGTATCTTATAGTTCTACGTGCTTCATCTTCGGCCACAGTATGGCTTTCCATCAGGCGTGCTGGTGGTCAAACGTAAAGCTATTCTATATAAAAAAAAAAGTCGCCAAAATATGTTAAGCATTGCTTAAAGTTAAGTAACGTTTTTCGGTAAGGCTGTAAGTAGCTTCTTAATTGATTTGTATAAAATCAACATTCTTGGATAATCAGATAAAAAAAGTACACTAATCAGTTTTCATTGTACACAATTTATTGACCGAAAAGTTGTACTTATTAGGCATATTTTCCCGTTAAAAATACATGACAAGTAGTCGTTAGAAATATATAAAAAAATCAACACAATCTTTGGCTTCTTGTTTGAGTAAACGTACCTAACATGGTTTCGTAGTTTTACTTTTCTTTGTTAAATTTCAAGAAACTCGCCAGTTTTCGAATAGGGATCATGTAATTAATAACTAGGTAGGCAGCTTGTTAGTTGGAATGTTGAGAAATAGTGGCGTATTCTATTACCTACTTATTCCACAAGAAAAACTGTATAATACACACAAATATATAGGTATAGATATATAGTTTAGAACATGTACTTGCCCACCATAAAAAACGGCTGAATTTATGAAACATAGCTAATAAAATTCTCAATTAAGTTTTCTTTTAATAAATAAAAACCTCTATCAAAATTAGTCCATCCGTATGACAGACACACACAGAGCCGCTTACCCGTGCGCCGTGGTGGGTTCGATCCGCATCCAAAACAAACATATGTGTTAGAGCATGGATGTTTGTTCTGTGTCTGGGTGTTTCTATGTATCATATGTATATATTAACAAAAAAAAGTACACATGTATTCTATCAACCAGATGGTTGATCAATAATGCAACTAAACTAGATATTTCTCATAGTACAAGCTTTGCTTAGATTGGCCTTGATGGTGTTGTGTGAAATGTCCACAAATATTTATATTTAGTAATTTAATAATAAGGCATTTTGTTTACAATTTATGAATCACTTGTATTTTAGTAGCAGATTTTACCTGCCACTGTATATCTGTAGTCTGTACCTATTAATGAAATTATAACAACAGGCTAACGAGCTCTCAAACCTACAAAGTAAAATGGACAGCCTATAATTTCAGTTTACCTCTGGCTCGAAGTAATTATGAATCTTTGTGATTCGTTGACACGGCGTGTTGGATTTCTGGGATGATATCTTTTTTACAATCTTTTATTTAGGTTTATGTGACAAAACGCGGAACTGAAACGGGACATGAAATGAGAACATCTTTATAACGACATTAGGACAATATGAACCACCAGTACCACCGGTCCGTTCACATTTTGGTATACTTGTATGATTTCGATAGCAATGCTGTATTAGTAGTACCATAGATCTAATCTAGACATATATATTACTAAAACTAGGTACCTAATTGGATACCATTTAAAATATTCATAGGCATCAAAGTCTATATCTATAAATACATAGATAGTTCAAATAATCTCCAATTTCCGACAATGTGCGAGCGGCGCAGCTGTATTGGCAGAATGTCTCAAACGGCGCAAATAAACATAGGTACATAAATAGCAGCATCGATGAAGGTATTAAGTGCCATTTGGGTTAGAGACTCTTGGACCGTGGGACCTGTGTGCTCTAGAAGATTTTAGGTGTGACCAACATGCTAGCTTCTTTGGGCAAAAATTGAGCCTCGTCATACAGCGAGCAAACGCAACAGCATTTTGGACACTTTATCTGAAATTGGAAATTATTTGTAATTATTAGGCTTTTGAATAGCTTCTGGACCCCTTAAAAAGCCTTGAAGACATTAACAGTATTACTTAACTAAAGCCACGACACCAAGCGTCTCTAATATATCTTCTACCGAGATTAACATATTGGAGCCTCTTGTGCTGCTCTGCTGAGTTAACTCCAGCGACAGTCCTACTCCGTGTCTCAGGTGAGACGATGCCAAAGTATCAATGACGTCCCATACAACGGGCCGTCAAGGCTTCTATGGCACAAGCGCCATTCCAATCTAAATACCTAAACCTAATGTTGCTTCGCACTTGTAAAACTATAAACAAGTATGGGAAGAAACATACTCGTACGTGTCTTATCATACACGTGCAGCAATATACTTATAAACAACACCGTTTTATGTTCTTAGTGACTATTTTAAGTGATCACAATATTTGTGACAATTTAAGATTTTAAACCGGCTTCAAAATACGTAACGTTTAAAAACGATATAAATTCGAATGTATTTCATTTTCTATGTTTGTTGCCTATAACTCCGTTATTGTTTAACCGATTTGGGTTTTTTAAAAGGATTTCAGAAAAGCTTTCAGATTTGTCCCGGTCAAGTTTTTCGCTAACACCGAACTTCTGATACTAGAGGTGGCTCGAAAGTCCAGTTGAGCATGTCAACCGGACTTCTTTCGTCATATCTGGACTTCTGATACAAAGAGGAAGCTCAAAAGTTCGATTGAGTATGCATATATTTTTTTAATCATTTCTCCTATCTAAATAAATAAATCTGTCGCTCACTTATTTGATATTCTCATAGATTTTATATGTTTAAAAATGTTGTGATGCGCGAGCAATACGCGAGACAAGTGCTTTTTTTGCCCAACCTTAATCTGTGTTATTAGTTTTGGCATACCCTCGAAAAATAAAACTGACACATTTTATACCTGATTTGGCCTCGACCCATTGTCTAACACACGTAATTTTCCTAGAACTAGGCACCTAGGGTAGACCCTATTTAACAATTCGACTATAAAGTTTGACCTTATATCAAAGTAAATAAGGCTAATTCACGCTAAAGCTCAAGGTCACGCAACGAACTATGGAGAGGGCTATGCTCGGAGTCTCTCTACGAGATCGAATCAAAAATGAAGAGATACGTAGACGTACAAAAGTCACCGATATAGCACAGCGGATTAGCAAGTTGAAGTGGCAGTGGGCAGGGCACATAGCACGTAGAACTGATGGCCGATGGGGCCGAAAGGTTCTCGAGCCACGAGATGGACAGATGACCTCATATAAGTGGCGGGAAGACGCTGGATGCAAGCCGCTTCCAATCGGTTCTTTTTGGAAATCCATGGGGGAGGCCTATGTCCAACAGTGGACTTCTTATGGCTGAGATGATGATGATTAAGGCTAATTCAGCTTATACAGCTTATACTTAAAGTAAAGACAGGGTAACTCCGATTTCATACCTGAACGAATGCTTTCAGTTTGGCCACAGAAGACTTTAATAGTACTGTTAGGCTTCAATTTACATCTGAAAATACCTAGATACGCCTATAATAATACCTACGTATACCTCGTTTAATCAAGAGCCTTTGACAGTGGAATTAGGTATCTGGGTCTACTAGTGTGTCTGTTTTAAAATAGAGTCTTTGTTCCTAAATAAATACCTAATTGAGCTGAAAGGTAAATGGCTCACGGATTGTTAAGCATTTTTTATGTCAACGCCGCTGTTTTTTTTTCGATAAACTGAAATTATGTCAACCCTGTTTTAGCCTGTTTTAGCCAAAAAGAAGGGGTATATAAGTTTGATGCTTAGGTTTAAAGGTTTTTAATTAAGTATAATGTGCGGTAAAATAGGTACCAACCCCCAACCTCCAACTACCTCGTTCCAAAAAATCGTTTAATTATGATCTACTTTTTGAAATTTGCAAATTGCTACCAGTACACTTAAAATTTAAACAAACAATACTATTACAAAACTTTAATAATGACCAATTTTTAAAACCTATTTCAAGGGATTTTGTAACTAGAAGTGTTAAAAATAAGAAGTTATCTGTCCCACACGCAATTAATTATTATGGGAAAAGAACTCATCACTATCTCATACCCACGTTTCTAAATAATTTGCCTAAAACTCGATTACTTACAAATATAAATAAACAGGAATTTAAAAAATGTATAGCCACTGAATTACTAGAAGAATTTGTGAAGTTGATTTAGAATCTAAATTTTAGATAAACAAACTAGGAACAGTATAACTAAAACTCCGAATGTTGTATGTGGTTGTTGTTATGTGTAATGTTGTTGAATGTACAAATAGTCTAATAGAGAGCTTATCTGCCAATAAACTATTTTATAGTTTGGCAGAAAATTTTATTTTAATCATAGTACTTTTTTCTGGATTAAATGCTTGATTTATTTATTTATTTTGTTTCTGACTTAATAAACTAAACAAGCTTTAGTTTAAACCAGCTTTAGTTTAAAATAGCTTTAGTTCAAACATGCTTTATTTAGTAGTCCCTCAATTCTCATTTTACCTTAAGATTAATTAAAAAAGAAACACAGGTAAACGTTGCAGGTTACACGAAAAACCTATTAAAGGCCAGGAAATTCTTTTGCGAACTCATTCTTTGAAGTTTGCTTTTTCGAAGTTCAGCTCAACTTTGCCTAAATAAATATTTTGTCGTCAGGAATATTAAAAAAGTTGATATTTTGTACCATCATTATGTAAGTACATATACTTACCTAAATATTTCAGGAAATTGTTTCGTGGGCGATGGTACAAAAACGTTCTTATTTCAAAATAGTAAATTCAGAGGAAGTGGGTTAAAAATATATTTATAAACCTACAGGTTAAATTAAGATGAACCTTGTACACGTATATATATTAAAAGAAAAACGAAATACCCGGCATCAAGAGCTATTTTACACTGTAACCTACGCTTGAAATGCTGTTGAGTGTACGTTTCTGTGAGAAAGTATGCACAAACTTTACTTATAAATTATATAAGTGAATCTTCTTTAAATAGTTATATAAAATCACATATTTATTACAAAAACATGCTTCTTTATTATTTTTGTGAGAGTTGTATTTATTATAATTAGAAAAAAAAATAACTTATGACACTCATGAAAAAAAATTACTGAAGAAAAATCTTACGATACCTCACACGACAATATCGGTCAAGCTGCTTAAGCTGTAGGCATACACATACACGCGAAAAACATAAACCTCCTTCTTTCGCAACCGGGTAAAAATAGACGCATTTTCTTTAGCAATAAAAAGCTAATACAATGACCATCAATTGTTTTCCCGCTACAGTCAAATGATAAGTAGTTATACATAATAAGCAGAAAATGAGAGTTTACCCGCGCACCCATGCAGATAAAATAATTGCCTACTTCCTGCAGCCGCACCGCTCGGTCAACGGTTCGGCCGTTACGGCTTCCACTCGCACAATTAAACTTATTGTCACGATTTAATCAGGAAACACGTAAAACAGATCGTGATATCTATCAGGGATGAGATCTTTATCGAGGATTTACATTATGTTTGTGTCCTCTAACTAGTTTTAAAATAGATTTATTTAAAACTACTTCACTGTTGGACGCGTTGAAAAAATCCTGCCGATTCATCTGCCTTCTAAGTAGATCTACTCTTAACTTATTCATATAAATTGTGTTAATTGTAATCCACAAAAAAGCTATTCATTATGCTTTCTGTTTTTTATCCATATTAGATTTATACCTAACAACCAACTTACACATGGTACGAGTAAATCGACATTGTAGCATTGAACTAGAAGAAATGCCTAGGAAATTTCACAACCACATTGCCTTTTTGTATGTATAACTTTTTGCTTTAGCTATCTGTTTTGAAGATATTCCAACTGAATAAAAATGTGTAGCTATAAACATACATAATATAGATTTGAAGTTTGTTTTGCCGAATAATTATTCCTAGTGTCAGTATTTAATAATACAGAAACCCTGATGTGTGAGTGGCAGTGACATTCGTACTATGCCTGTTTTATTTACATTATTTAGATGAATTAGATTATGTATTTATTCCATTTATATAATGCTGGGTACTCACTTAGCAGTGTAGCATGTAATGTATCAGATACGGTATCAAGTGAGTACGTAGGTACGAGCCCGCTGCGAGCCGCTCGCGCGTGGAGCGCTGTAAGCTCGCAGTGACCCGCTGAGTGGCGGTATCACTGCGAACACAAAGGCGGCTCACAGGATCCGGCAGCTCGTAGTACTTAGCTAGATACGCGGTGAACCGTGGACGAGTCGTACCCACTTGCAGGTTGATACAGTATCTGATACGTTACATGCAACACTGCTAAGTGAGTACCCAGTTTAAGATTAATGAAATTCTATTGTAATTCAACAGCATCCAGCAACCTCCTATTTTACTAATTTCTTTACAATGCCATAACTCCATTTCGCTAATGCCGTCATTTCTATTTCGCATCAGATTTAACGACTCTTCAGAACATTCCAGATAACAAATCCCCCTCCGCATCGATATTTTTACGCCAAAATTAGCATTAATACCTCCCCCTATCTCCACCCTTCTTAAAAGATTTGTGGGGTTGATACATAATTTTCATCGTTGTATTATTTTACGGCATCCAGGCTCTCAGAGAAAAGGATTTATACCTTCGGAACGAACTTTTAGATGCTCGTTTATTAAACAAATCGCTATTGTAAGAGCGTTAACACAGGATTCAACTTAGATTGGGTGGAATTAGAAAAAGTCGGGATTTTCACCTTTTGAAATTTTACGTGGGTAATCAAAAGTTTGTCATATCCCAGTACTGAGTCATCATAAGTTTTTTGTTATGGTCATGTTAATAAAAATTTAGTATTGCGTGTAGTTTTCTTTACAAAAAATACATATTTAAACTACAGTTTAATTATGATATTTCAAATTTTGATATGAGTCGAAATGGGTGATAAATTCTGTTCGAATTGACAATTATCACTTCAGTTATCATTGTCAGCTTGATTTTTTTTTATTCGCCCTACTGGCAGGCTAATACTGAGCCATACTGTCTTTTTTAACTAAAATAAATCTTTCAATTTCATGTCCATCTTTTCAATTTCGTTAATTGTGATGGTACAACACCAAGAAAACAGCGAAATAATATTTGTTTGGCAAACTTTGAAGAAAGTTTATGTCTGTATTTCCTATAATATTTGTCTTCATTAGATCTCGTCACTTTGATCCTTCCGTTTGTTGTTGGAAGAATGGACCTCAGAGACAACAGCTAAAGATTTTTAAAAAATCCGTTGAAGTTTGTGTCAAACAGTGTAAATGTCATTTTTCGCAACTGTTTCACACATTTTGTAAGTTTATATGAAGCTGCGCTAGACTGAATAGAACTACAAATAAACGGACTCTATCAAATTATATTGTATCTATAATAACAAGTCCCCTGTACCTATTACCTTCAGTCAGTTTTCTATAGAGCTCACAGTTACACACAAAAGAACTGATTGAATTGATCGTTGGCTACCTACAATAGGTACCTTAGTACACGATTACGTGGCAGTTTTCATCAGCTATATCGGATGCGATTCGATGTGGTTTCGGTGATCATCGTCGGATATTCTTTTCAACGTGATGGTTTTAGGGTTCCGTAGCCAGTAAATAAGAAACCTTACAAAATAAAATTAATAAATTAACCTTTAGATTGTCTTTTCAACCGACTTCAAAAAAGGAGGGGTTCTCAATTCGACTGTATTAAAAAAAAAAGTTACCTCAGAACTTTCGACTGGGTGAACCGATTTTGATGATTATTTTTTTACTTGAAAGCAGGCGTTTCCCGTATGGCGTATTTGGTTCCAGTTCCAGTTGTAACAATGGCATCCATGAAAAGTTGGTTACTTCAGTTTTGTTTAACTATAATTATTTCTTATAAAATCCTTGATTAATCGAGTAGTTTCACGAAAAGCCAGCTAACAGCCAGAACTAATAAAGGAAAAAGTGTGAAATTATTAATAATATATTTAATATTAATTTTTGGAAACTAATCGACGTGAAGCTCTTTTCTTTACAATTAACTAATTATTTTAAAAAAAATACGAACTTTGTTGTAAGTAAAAAAAGTTCATTTGGAGTATTAAGCCTGAGGATAACTGTTACTGTTTTTGATTATTCGTCAGTTTTTTTTTTTACTTCGAGAGGGAGAGGGTGACCTAAAAAAGTGTGGATGAACTGTGTGGAAAGATGATAGAGGTGTGAATGTAGAATGACGGTTGATAGAGTGAAGTGGCGAAAGGAAACATGCTGTGCCGCACCCACCTAGTGGGATAAGGGCAAAAAGATGGTGATGATGACAATGACTTTTCAAAATTCTTAGACCGTTTGAGGGTACGGAACCCCCGTGAAATGAATCAAACACTCGCGCTTCATCTTTTTTTAATGTAAGTAGGTACATAACTTTGACTAGCCTTCTTGAACGGCTTCTGCGATCTAAATTAATCCCTTGATCGCTCAATGCAATTGTTGCCAATATGCAAAGTGATCTGCCGACCTTGAATGTGCTTTAGAATTTACATTTTTAGACTTCATGCGGTCTTTAAGCTAATATTTTAGATAAATATTAATATAATTTATTACTTTATTATTTATCATATACCTAATACAATTATAGTTTAAAAACTGACAAATGATTGTTCAACATGCGTTATGTTGTTTTAAAAACTAAACTACTAAACCGATTTTGTTGAAATTTCTATGGGACCAATCTGAAATTACCTATATCCTTACAAGCAAACAATATTTCTTCAAATCGATTTATAAGTGACGGAGGGCGATAATAAACAAAAAAAACAGCCGAATATTATAACCTCTTTCTTTTTGAAGTCAACAAAAAGTATCTATATTAAAAAAACGTTTTATAAACAAGCTTTTATTAGGTATGTTCTTGTTAATAATAAAGTACTCGCCAAGACAAATCAAACGAGCCGAAACTCAGGTTGATGAGGTTGTGGCGTTTCATTGCGAAGATCCTTTGGCCACCTTCCAGCTCCATCACCAGATCAGCACCATGTCATCATAATATTGAATCGTCACGCAATTTACACATGTATGCAAAATTTCAGCTCAATCGGTAACCGGGAAGTGGATCAAATTTAATTTGCAAGATTTGATGGCAAACAACGGACAGGTGAAACTAAAAAAAACCTTGTAATAATAAATTACAGTTAAAAAAACTCGCTACAAATTATTGGGGTCAAAGTTCATTAGCTACAAGACTTTTCTAACAAATCCAAACACAGCTATGATACGATTTTCCATCATGAAGTTCTAGTTCATATCTTCCGGCTCCCTCATCAGATCAGTTCGACAGTACCATATTATTGTATTGTCATCAGAACTACATACAGCTGCCAGTTTTCATGACGCTACGATCCTTGAAATATGGTTAAATTAGTTACCTTAGATTTCATTACATACAGGTCGACCTAATAAAAGCG
The DNA here is from genome assembly GCA_947563715.1 of Lycia hirtaria. NCBI lineage: Eukaryota > Metazoa > Arthropoda > Insecta > Lepidoptera > Geometridae > Lycia > Lycia hirtaria. The sequence goes on from OX387385.1 coordinate 12,652,617, forward strand.
TGTTAAAAAGAACTTCCTTCATGGTCAGCTAGGTACTTACGATATTTGTGGAAAATCAGATAATACGCAATGTTTATCAAATTCACCTGTAGGGTGAGTCTGTAGGTGCCTTGTACATATAAATAGCTACTAACTAGCTAGGTACTTATGAAGGCATTCAAGTCCACTCCAATCTGTATGTACACCTACATATTACATACCTACATAATAATATTATATCCGAATCCAAATAAACAACTGTCACATAAGGATTATGATAATGTACCTACTCGTGTAAACCTGCCTAGTTATACAGATATACAGATATACATATATTAAATACAGATATACAGATGTTATACAGATATCTAGCTATTCTAGGCTTAATACATGCCTATCTACTTCTTTGATTAGACAGTATTAATAAGAAAGAATAAGAAAGATAAGATTATGAAGTTATTAATAGTTTACGATTAGTATGACTAGTGCATTGTTTGCTTAGATTTCTTATATAATTATTTTTGTTATAAATTATTTAAGATAGTATATAAAAACACAGTACATAAGTGATTTAATTTATAATACAATAATTGTTTGCCTACTTCTCGCCTGACAAACAGAATACCTAGTTTAGGCATATAATTTATATTTTACCTAAGTTTAAATTTTATGTATTTAAATAGTGTTTTATGCGTACAAATTGTTTTTACAAATAAAGTTAAAGTTAAAGTATTGACGAGATCTTATTGCCGGTACCTACCTACATTGTTTGTTTCATAAAATAGGAGAAAGCTGTTTTCTACCCCCAGTGGCGAATTTACACTTTTGCCGTCAGTAGGCTATTAAATTTTTGCCGTCCCTACTGATCTTGAAAATGGATACCCTAGTTCTTGTTCTATTATAGATGCCTTTAAATGAACACCTACAAAGATGAAAACCACACCTAGATATAGTATAAAACATTTTTTATTTATGTAAGAAAAAATATTTTTGGACCAAAATTGCCGCCCCCTAAAATCTGCCGCCCTAGGCTCAAGCCTACTCAGCCTGCTGGTAAATCCACCACTGTCTACTATTAATATTAATATTATCAGATTTTGAGTTTTTAAGACTGCGTAAGGAGGCTGGTTATGTTTTTCGAGTGAATGTATGTATGTGGGTATGTATGTATGTATGTTTCTATGTGACAGCCTAGAGCCTAAACGGCTTGACCGATTTTTATGTGCGAGGTGTCATTAGATTCGTCTTCACTTCCAAAGTGTCATAGGCTTTATTTATTGTAATAATAGTAATACACTCTTTTTAAAAATAATAAAATGCGTTTTTTCGTAACCACCAACGAACTATTTCGTAATCAACAAATGATTTTAGTAGAATTATTCTGAAGAATACGCATTTATAATCCTTTACAGCAATTTTACGCATACTTACTCACAGCTCGCTTACTTACTTATTACCCAGTTTACGCTTTACTATTCAGTAATGTATACCTTGTAGTGTTGTTATTTTGTACTGACGTATGAGTTACAGCTGGTTAAATGTAGTTTGTTTATACTGTTTTCATTACGCAAGGCAAGCTTGTTTTCAATAAAATTTAACCTTAGGAAAAAATATTATATAGAAAAATGTATCTATCACTTTCTATTAACTAATTATGTATTTTCTTTTTATCCATCTATTATATATGTCTATAATATAAAAAAAATATAATATTTTTTGTGCGTCGTCTTTTACAGTGTTATTTATCTACTTTCTTACTATTAAAATTTTTAACTTTTAATTGTCGTTCCTTTCTCTTTCCATTACTTATGTATTTCGCTGTTCGATATCTTTTGAAAATAAAATAATTATCAAAATATTCAGATCATTTTTAATGTATAACAATAAGCCTGAACTTCATTTTAAGCCAATTTTCCGGGTAAAAAAACAAGTTTTTATTAAATGCAAGATAGATCTACGATTGACCACCAACTCGCCTGATGTTAAGCGACGGTGGCCGAAGATGGAGCTCGTTGCTCTGGAAAATATCTATTGAAAATTATATATATTATGTATTATAATATCTAGCCTTGAAAATTCCAAGATTGTAGGTGTCAGGAAACAGAAATGGTGGCAAAGAATTCCATTCCTGTGTAGTACGCATCAAGAATGTGGATGTGGTGTGTGTGGAGTTTGTAAATAAATATAGGTTTAGGTATAAAGATTATTTATTCTCATATAAAGATATTACATAACTTTCATGAGAACATAATTAATGATTATTTTTATAGTCTGTTTGGAAAACAATCTGGCAAAAACATGACACTCCTTCTTACGCAGTCGGGTAAAAAATGGGAACTAACGTCTCGATTAAACAAAATAATGAAATAAGGACAGCAGCGCCCTCTATTCCCCTTTAGTTCTCGTAATCTACGCTAATTTAACTGAAGAACATTCTTTCTCACTACATACAAGTCAATTTAATTTATGCTGTATAAAATATTATAGAAATACAGTGACAAGTAATAAAAAAAAATTAAAACCCTGACTTAATTTTTTTTAATGAAACGTATAGCTAAGATTACTTTCGATGAAATCCTCTTTCAGATAATATAAAACTACGAAATCGGTCCAGCCGTTTGAGAGCTACGATACCACAGACGCACACACAGATACACCGATATACAGAATTACAGATACACACGTCAAACTTATAAAACCCCTCTTTTTGGATTGGGTGTTAAAAACAAGAAAAAATCAACATTAGTACGATTACTGTTTTTCCATAAAAAAATTCGAGTAAACTGTTCCGTTCCTACACCTACTAGTTGCCAACCAACCAGCTAGTTCTAGTTGCTAGTTGTAACCAGGGTCCAAGGGCGTCGCCAGCCCATGGCCCCGGGGGGGGGAGGTCAAGTTAATATTGTGGAGGATGAGAAAAATATGAATTGTAGGTACAGGTACAATTGCACGGCCTTAGGACTTTGGTTGCTTTGCAGTTGGCTACATTTTTTTAATCTCTAGGGGGGGGCAGCTGCTCCCCTACATGTTTGTTTTTAGTAATGTTATAATGATCCTGGATTATAATATTACTAAAAACAAACATGTAGGTACTGTAACATCTCCATGTAACCTATAATGAATGCAATAAACTATTGACAATTGAATTTATTGTCACCAGTGTCACCTACTGTTTGACACCAATTTACTTTGAAACAAAGAAACACGATTCTATTACCGGAGGTGTTCAATCATTACCGGTACCTAAGAAAGTAAGACATTACTCCACACACAGTGAAAATGCAACGTGATGCAGTATAGAATGCAGTTTCTGCATCGAATGACAACACCGACAAAACAAGACCAGCGTTGTAAAGCTACCAAGTAATTGATGCAGTTGGCTCTGGTCTCCGGTTTACATTGTAGTGGAACTATTCAAGGTTTTATGCTTGTTTACGGTGCAAGTAAGGTTAAATGGTGGAACCACTATCGTATATTTTATGAAAAATAAACAATTTATATAGAAAATTTTAGTTTCATTACTACAGCAGCTGCACAAAATAAGATTGTACAGCTGCTATTGCGACGCAGTATTGTTGTGGAGCAGAGATGGATAAAAAAAACCTTAAGTGTTCAGCTATAAAAATTCTTACCGTGGATTGTAATAATCTGACAAATTTAATTTAGTTTTACTATATAATTAATTATTGTTTTTTATATTGACATGATAAATGGATGACTTCGCACTCCATACAAGCAGTAGTTATTGTAATGTTAGAAATAAACATACATTATGTATTCTACGGTATGCTTTTTCAAATTTCGTTATAAATCCAAATTAAAAAAGTGTAAGTTACAATTAAAATAAAACCGGCCAAGTGCGAGTCGGACTCGCGCACGAAGGGTTCCGTACCATTCTTATCATCTATAAAAACGGCAAAAAAATCATGTTTGTTGTATGAGATTTTAAATATTAATTTTATTTTAATTATTTATTTTTGAAGTGGATCATATAACTCAATATTCAGTAAATATTTCAAGCGTCTACCTGTTGCCGTTATCAATATCGAGCAAAAAAATCCCGTTTATTGTATGGGATAAATATTTATTCTATTCTGGTATTTTGTTGTTATAGCGGCAACAGAAATACGTCATCTGTGAAAATTTCAACTATCTAACTATCACGGTTCATGAGATACAGCCTGGTGACAGACGGACGGACGGACGGACAGACAGACAGACAGCGGAATCTCAGTAATAGGGTCCCGTTTTTACCCTTTGGGTACGGAAAACTAAAAAAAATAAGCTAAAAGCTAATAAGCTTAATTAAATGTAATTTAGAAGCTTAATTAAAGGTTTCAGCCATCAACAAATATCCATATTAAACGAAAAACAAAATAACCCGATTTTAAAGAGCTAGTTTTGCTTGGTCTCCTACATTCCAAATTTCACTAAAAAATAGATCCTTTTACTTATTTGTGAGTTATTTTTTGTTTCATATTTAGCTTCTAGCTTTCTATCGTAGCAAACCAATAAAATGAATATGGAAGCATAAAAAAATATAGCTTGTTAATAAATGATGAACACACATCCAAACATTCTATGTACAATAAAATCCTCAAAGCAGGAACGGTTCTGACGACCTTTGATGCAATCTGTTGATAATTTTCAAAAACCAGTAATGCAACTGTACTCTGCACTCGTAACTGGTTAAAACCAGTTTAGGTACTTGTCTCCAAAACAACACTGTGCCTTAGCAATTCAAGGTTTCATCCATTTATAGCGGTAGGACTATCCTAAGTAACTAATATTATAAAAGCAAAACTGTCTGTCTGTCCCTCTGTCTGTTTGTTACCTGTTAGGAATTCTTTGCCACCATCGTTGTTTCCAGAGACGTACAATGTTAGAATTTTCAAGGCTAGAGTGAATACACATCTTCTAGATTGACGAGCTCCATCCTCAGCCACACCGTCGTTTAACATCAGTTCTCTTTCCGAACAGACTATACTATGGCAATCTGTGCTATTGATTATTTGATAGTAACAAATAAGGGAATAGTAGCAGTTAATGTTACTTAAGAGTAATGTCGCGCGCTCTTCCATACATATTAGGAGATATTTCAATACCTACATATTAACCGATTTAGATTTTTTTATCTGGTTAAAATCGTAAATAGCTATTTCTACCGTGTCATTTTCAAATTTCATTATAACACCAACGTAAATAAAATATATTAGTTTAAAAAACTAAAAAAACACGCTCAATCTTATCAAATTATTGTATTGCCATCGGTCCTCGATAAGTTTACAAAGTTTTTATGAAATCTGACCGTTTGAAGTGGGTCAAAATCATGTTCAAAGTTTCCGTTACAAACATGCCAACATACGTATGAAGCTAATAGCTAATAAATAGCGTGTTAAAAAAGTAAAAGATAATATTTTAAACACTATTGTGTTCTGGAATGATGACCAAAGAAATAACTTATCTCGCAACTGTCCTGTCCCGCGAATGAGTCGCTCATACAACACACTTCATCGTAGTTGTGCTCGTCATAACGAACATCACAAATTGGATCTATTCGGAATTAGTCTCAATCGTTTTCGCTACACTGTTTATAATTCACTGTAAGCAACCTATTTATTTTAACGATAGCTACATGATAGTGCTATTTTATACTTGTTTCTTGTCTCAATTTCATCTTAAGTATATATGCTACATTTATTATTGATCTACTTTTATGTTAAGTTAAATATTATGTAAATGCCATGCTGTGCGCTCTTAGAGTGGATTACGGGATCGACCACATCCATCGCATATTATTAAGCGCAATATCTCCTGTAATCTGTAATGAGTGCCAAATAAATAAATAAATGAATGTTTCCAAGTAATTTCCAGACAAAGAGATTTAACACCTAATTAGAGTGAAGAGTTGAAGTGTTGAAACGCAAAGCTCTGATTTTATGAAATATATTACCTACGATGGGAAGGATTACATCGTGTGGGGTGTAAAAATATTGGGGGTATGCGAATACCATTTTCAATCTAAGGATCTATTTGCGATATTTTAACCTAACCTATTTTTACCTTTTTTTTTTTTTTTTTTTTAAGTGATAATTTTTGTTACAGTATAATTATGTGTCGTCGTTCTCGTGGCCGTTATCTCCCTCTAGTAATATCTTAATTACAGTAAAAGCAAACGTTGCATGACTATAAAGAGATGAGAGTAAACCCCTTGGCTGCAGGTGGTAATATAAACACATACATATATACTCACATACAAATACATACGTGCAGCCGAAAATATAACCCTTCCTCTTGAGCAATAGTGTAACAAGCGACAACCTTTAATGAATTAACATAAACACGCATTTTGTTCGTCCTCTACGAAGTTACAAGTTCGTTAGATTTCTATATTGAATGAAAGTGTGGTTTTCTTTGAAGTGTATCACGTTATTTGGTTAGATTTAATTGAATAGAGTATTTGGGTTTGCGCTCCAGTTGCCGGATAATGCGGGTGTATGGACGGTTATAAAACTACGTAAGTACCTATATAGAGTCATGGAAAACTACAACTTATCTGTAGAATTTATGTTTTCATAATTCATTTTATTTTTTATTGTTTTACAATAAAAAGTACTTAGATAAAAGTACTTAGATGTGCAATGTGCATAAATATTGTAAAAAAACTTAACAAGTATCTTTAAAAAAAGATAAACAAAATACCCAACTGCATATAATTTTTCTTAATATTTAACACAACGACTTTATTTATATAGTTTTTTTAATTGTATTATTACATAACAACTATGTTTTGCTATGTTTTGAAACTTTGTTCCAGTCACATATCCAAGTGTTCCTATGTGATCCAATGGAAATAAATGAATATAACTTTGACTACGGTAATATATTACCTAAGCTATGTTACCGTCCTGTAACTATTTTATTATGTTGTAAGCACTTCATTTATATACATACTTACATATATACATACATACTTCATTTTAATTGTATTCTTATCGTGTAAATAGTGTATCGACTGTAAAATAATAAAAGGACGTGTGTAATTGTTTGTTGCTGAATAATTGTTTGATTTATTATCGCCTTTTGTTGACTCAGCAAGTGAAGCGAGTGTTTATGGTAGATGGTGTTAAAACACGATCTGAACTGTTCGAAGTGCACATGGAGGTACTACTACTACTAAGATGGCGCACCAACCCCAAAGTGGGTCTTGGCCTCTGACACCAAAAGACGCCAGTCTCTAGTGCTCTGTACGAAATCACAACAATTCGCCTCCTCGGCGTCAGACCAGCGGTATCGTGGCCGTCCCCGACACGCTCTCTTCACCGCAACCGAACATGGAGGTAATCGTCAAAATAATTGAAAGTGAATTAGATCCTTTCGTGCAGAGAACAGCGCAGAGGTGACATAGAGAGCCATGGAATGAAAGATCCATGCTCAGCATCAAGCTCAAGTTCCATTTCGGAACACTGACATCCAGCGTAGAACAATAGAACCGCGGGATTTCGATAATGAAATGAAATGGGATTGCACTTGGCCTAACAACAATATGTAGGATATATTATTGTTAGGCCAAGTGATGACAGATGGAGGTTTTGATGGAATGGTGGACGAGGCAAGGTAAACGGAGCTTCGTATGATCAGTTGCGAGATGGGTCAACGATATAGTGACCGGGACTCGATTGGCACAGGACCGAGGAATGGTAATATAAAAGACAGGCTCATCCCATCCCTATCAGTGGGATAGATACGGCTGTGGATGATGATGATGATTATGAGAGAGAGCAATGCCATATGAAATTACATATTTTCAATTTGGGTAAAGCTATACCATATGGACACTCGAAATTAGATACCCCACTACCAATGACTTTTCATCACGTGGACGTAAAGTCTAAATCAAAATTCATGAATATAGTGTCCTGGGTTGATCTATACCCATATACCAACAATGACGAACTTAAAGATGTTGATATAAAGACTCCATGTCGCCGCGCTAAAGCCTAATTTAAATTGAGAAGTCTAGAGACGTCTATTTTGCTGCTACGAATTATTTTGAAAATCGAAATTATTTTAATCGTGTTAGGGGTCTAATTTGACCTCTTTGAGCTCGGACGTTTTTGAAGACTGACACTACATCCCACTGATACTTTATCAAAGCCCACTACAAACTAACCTGGTATAGTTCCTTCACAATATTTTTTTTATTGGTAAATAGACGCGCTCCATCGTAGACTAGTGTACGATGGAGCGCGCTTACCTAGAAGAAACCTATTCACTCGCGATTTGAAGACACCTGACAAGAGATTATATGTTTCTTTTATCATCATCCAAAGCTCTCTCTGTCCCACTGCTGGGTAAAGACCTCTCTTTTATCATACTATCTGCCTCGACTCTGTGCCAATCGAGTCCAGGTTCGACCCGAGATAGAAGATCTTGCAGCTGGATGACCTACGCTATGTTTCTTTTCTCTCGACCACCACTCGGTCACAACCTTACTCCACCTGTCGTGACTGCGTCTATCAATCTTATTTTCACCAAAAACTTATTATTTTGATTTGAGTGAATGCTCTCTAGATTTAAATCCAAATACATTAATCGGTGAACTGTATTACCATTACAAATATTGAGCACAATAACATCTAATATAATATAATATTATCATAGACATAGACATAGACATAATTTTATTGTAACAAAAACACACAGAAAATAAAAAATCATACACACAAAATAGGTCACAAAATTATGTTTTTGTCACAATCCGGCCCCAGCTCAGCATAATGCTAGTTGTAAACAACCAGCGCTGGTCTTCCGCTGGAACCGGTAGGCGACGCCACACACGAGAAAACACTTAAAAATAACACTTATTACGTATTCAACATATCATACTTGTTACGTATAGATAAGCTTAATAAACATACATATACAATTAAACACAAAAGTATTTGTTCAACAATATCTTTAAATATTTAAAACCAAAAATGTAAGAAAAACAATAAATGAATGACAGCGCAGTTGTCATACCGTGCAACTGACAATGACGTCCAATGACATGATGACACTGACTGACATTCGCAACAAACAGATAAATATTTTACAACACAATTTTGAAGTTAAGATTAATTTAAAATACAAATGGAGTAGAAAAAACAGTATCTGTGTCATCTTTCAGTATCTTGTCAGTTATCTGTGACAAAATACGTCGACAAACAGACCATGTGGCCACTTCTATAAATATCTTGTCTCGGTGAATTTGACATATTATGCTTCGTCATTTATATTGGGTTGGTAATTGAAACGTTTTTTTTTTTGTGCAACTGAGCGACATAATGGGCAAGTCACTCGATTTATTCAACATGTCTAAATCCTTTTTTTTATTCGATAATAGACTTGCGCTTGCCCGCAAACTTGCCTGATGTTAAGCGAAAGTTGCGGTCTACGGTGGAGCGCGCTTGTCCAGAAGAAACCTATTCGCACGCGATTTGAAGACACCCAGATTATATCCAACCGGAAAGACCCAGTGTGGCAATGAACTGTGCTCGCATTTAGATGTTAGATGTTAAATTTCCAACCAATTCGCCTGATGTGTGGCCAAGAATGGAGCTCGTCAATGTAGATAAGATACCTACTGACTCTAGCTTGAAAATTCCAAGATTACAGCTCTCAGGTAACAGAGAAGGCAGATACAAGAACATGTTGGTGGAAACTGGTTGAATGACTAGCTGAATGAATGACCACGTCCGTCGATTTGTCTGTCTGTCTGGCTTGGGTATATTATTAATCACGCTGACGGTAGTAAAATAAGATCTTGAAAATAATAACATGCAAAGTGAGGATGTTTTATTTCTCGTTTATCTGATGGTGTGGTATTAGATAGATTTTTTTAGAAAATTAAAAACGCCACAAAAAATGGTAGAACCGATTTTGATGAAATACAGCTAATAGGAACACTCTCGTTCGAATCCTCTTTCAAAATTGGTCAAATTCTTTTCTATAAAGGATCTTGAATTGAATCTTTTCTACAAGGGACCCCCCCCCTTGTAGAAAAGATTCAATTATGCCAACATCTTTCCCTTATTTTTATCCCTTAAATTCGTAGATAAAAAGTACTTTCAATCATTTATATACAATGCTAAAGTCCTAAGGTAAACCAGTGCGCTACACATATCTTCAAATAAGGTCATATAGGCCTCCCATGGTGGGGTCAATGGCCTTAGCAGGCATGCTGCGCGGGAGTTGCAATTTCAATAACTACCTATAGCGATGTCGTGCGCGAAAAGAGCAAGTAAGTATCATATAAGTTATCTGGTAAGTTGTAAGGTATCGTAACTGAATAGAATTAGAAGTAGAATGTTTGGTCTAGGTCTGTTTTTAGCAGTGAACTATGGCCGAACTTCACCCATGGGCTATGGTTCGCCTAGTGAATTAGGAGAACAATAAAATCTTGTAATTACGGTTGTAACGTTTTATAGTGATTAAGTTATGATAATTATCAGTTTGAACGCTTAGATTTTTTTTTTATTAATGAACAACATTTTTTATTACAACATTTACATGCTTTATACAATTTATAAAGTCATTAGAATATAATATTTCCTATTTTATTCCAAAAAAAATTGTGATTGTTTTATAAGTATTAATAAATTGAAATCCATAAAGCGTTAGATTCTACTTTTAAACAACTTTTAACAAATTTGTCGCATATGTTTTACATTTTAATTAATTTTAAGACCGGACGTTTCGAACACTGCATCGTCCTTGCATGGTCACGGTCGTGACCACGTCAACGACTTTTAACGAATTTATCGTGTGTGCTGTAACGAGTTAAACACACACGAGTTAAATCCGTTAAAAGTTGTTTAATTCCAATGAATCACTATCGCGGAAACCTAAGAAATCATTACTTTAGGAATTTTAATATTACACGGGTTCATATAATACTAAGTCCTAAAGTAATGATGAAATGATGACAGACAACTTCTGGCTAGACTGTGGAATTATATATGTATATGTTAACATAATAAAAATAGATTTACCATATGTCACTCTTATTAAATCTTAATCGAATATCTTCAAGCAAACTGAATTATATAGAATATTCAAATTCATTAGTGATCGTGGGTAACTTTGAATCCGTGTCAAACTTTGAATGTAGGTTTTTTCGAAGGTTCTTGATCTTTTAACCAAATTACTTGATTAATTAATTAACAGTCGTTTGATTACTAATACTTTAAGGAAAAGTCAAGAACCTACGTTTGGTAATGTGAAATTTATCTAATAGTTAAGTTTATTAGTAACCTACCATTTTAGTTATAAAAATATAAACGCTGAGAAAGTTCATTTTAGTTAAACAGTGTTTTGTTCCGTTTTTGCGCGAGGTAGTTCCTGTCTGACAGAAAGTGACAAGTTCTCATTTAGCGAATAAGATTTTAACATGTGTTTATAAGTAAGACGGTAAAAATAAGAAATCCAATCCGTAATTACCCATATGACAAAATTCTAATTTCAAATTCTTTATTTTCTTCTTGTATGGGTATAAGATCTAAAAGGTATTTTATCTCTATCCTTTGACGACCTTAATCATGCAAATTAAATAATATTAATCATACAACTGAAAGTTAAAAACTAATTATTATGACAAAAAACGTATATATTTGCATTGAATTGAACTGTTAATAAATGAATAAATACATAACCGAATGATTTAAATTATTATGTCAAAATTTTCTTACATCAAATTTGTATTAAGTTCAATTTCAAAATAATTTGTTCATTTTATTATTTATCCCTGCGTATACTCGTATTATAAGTGACATGACATTTTATGAAACCATTTGTAAAAATCACCCCTTCACGCGTGCTTACCTATAGGTATGTACATATGTAAAATGCGTACTGACTCGAAGAGAAATAAAGTATGCCGTAACTTTCCAACATAACGATTCATAGCGAGAAGGGATTCGTCACATGCCTCATACAAGTGGGAAACTAACCCGTTCTGAATAGAAATCTCCTTATTTTTTCGTAAGAGGGAAGTTAGGAACGATATACTCGAACCATCATTTTAAGTCAGAGAAAAGTAATATATATATAAGTAATATATATACTATACTTGCGGTGATATAGAAACGTTCTATAGATAGAGTAACACAATAACACAATATGTTTCAATATAATTTATTAATTATATGGATTAAATTGTAACCATCTGTGCAAAATGCACACAATCCTAACCCACTTACATTTTGGCGGCGTCGCAAGCAAGCTCAATCCTTGGCACAAAACATTCACCATTCACACTTAGAAATAAATGCGGCACTCGACATCGTAATATGAATCACTCGCGATCCGAGATCGACCGACACAAACCACACATCCGAACACGACGGCTGACGCCGGGGTACTGAAGGATCAGACTCCCTGAAAGATGAAAAGTGCGAATTTCCCACGCACGCGTTCCACTGGTCCCGATCGTAACACTTCGGGGTGAAAATTATCTTTTTTTAAGTCCACGATGCGGATAACACCGTGTTTATAAGATAAGATGAAAAGCTTTTGAACGGCTCTCGCATATTAAATTGTGACGCGAGTTTGAACAATTTTTCGTGAGGCATGAGCTTTTTCACGTAACGCGAGTCTGTTACGTGAAAAAAGCTCATGATATTAATTTTGTATTCGTTCTAAATATTCGCACGAGCTGAGCATTGAGCGTTCGCAGGTTTGGGGTTTGGAAACCGAAATAAAGATTTACTTTTATGAATTGTATTATGTCAGTTAAGGAGTTCGTTGTCACTGTCACTATCAAATATTTGATTTCGGCTCACCTATTATTATAGAGTTGTTCACTTATAATATTAAACACTGAAAACGTTAAACGTTTAAACGTCTAAACGTCTCAGTCGTTTCTAGCTGCTGACTACATTCAAGCATATTTAAGCAAGTCATAAACGGAGTAGGCGTGACAAACGATATATTATGTTACTGATAGTTCAACATAATAAGAAGGTAATGAATTGTAGTATTTTCGGCATGGGTAGAAATTTATAATAAAATACTCATTGTACTTAAAAATCTTAATACAAGTTTATTTAAAAAGAAATTGAAAAGTATTCTGGTAAGTAAATGTTATTACACCGTGAAAGATTATTTCAATGGCAAAAAATTTAATTGGAATACTGACATTGATAATCTCTTATGAAATTGTAATCTTTAATTGACATTGTAACAATCCCATATCTTGGCATCTCTGATAGTTTTTACATTGTAATCTGAAGTTTGACATTGAATTATTTATGATTTCATTGACATTGTCTTATGTAATTTAACATGTATACATTTGATTATAATTGTAATTATAACTTGACATGGATTAATTTGATATTATAATTGTAACTTGACATGGATTAAATTGACATTGTAATTATAACTTGACATGGATTAAATTTTATATTGTAATTATAATTTGACATTGTATAATTGAAATGATAACTTCATATTTTGACTTTTTTTCCTGTTGTAATAGTTTTTTTTTGTAATCTGATGAATATCAATTTTTAAAATTACTCGGTGAGCCCACTTCCAGTATTGCAAGCCTACTGGAGAGGCAAGTTTTTGTAGGGAAAATCTAGAATTGTTATAATTCCATATTAAGATCCTTAATGTACCTACAAACTGCAATAAAATTATTTGAATTTAAATTTAAATACATTTTACTAACCACTGATATCATTTTAATTCGGAGACTATTAAATTATTTTTTGTAGTCGATGATACAATTTTGGACAGGATGCATTTTAATAAACCTTTGCTGAACATAGTTCGCTGCAGTAGAGCTGCTAAAAATATTTTGCAAAAGACCACATAATGATAATGCCATGATAAGAGGCCATACCCAACAAAAAGATAGAGAAGGGAAGGAAGGAATGATGATGATTAAAAATCATAAATTCGTGTTGTATGCCTGTAATAATAGTTTGTTTTAAATGAGGGCACGGACCCCGGTTTCTGTGGGGCGGGAAACTGACGTTCTAAGATTTGTTTACATTGTTTTAAGTTATGCAAAATATATGCGAAAATAAGAATGGACTTTATTATCACTATTTCTAATCTTATCATACTTATGTGGCTAATGCAATATAAATGAGTAAATAAATAAAAATGGTTGTCTGTAAAGTCGGTTTACGGACGATAATTTTACGTGATAACGTCATGATGGATGCGTCACAAGCCGAACGCTTAGGCAGATCGTTCCTCTCTATCGCTTGTTCCGCGCTCTCGCTTGCACGCTCGGCTCAGGCGGAACATGACAATGAGTCATGCTTTTTCGTTCGTGCAGCCGGCGCTCAACGATTTATAAGACGTTATCACGTCAAATATTAATGCAATAAAATTATTTCTTATTCTGATTCTGATGCCTACTATTATCATAGTGATTACTACGCATATTCTTTACGTTTCACTTCGCCTAGTCCTATCCAAGGTCATGGCAATCATAATGGCACGTGCAATTATTAATGTGTTCACTATTTATTTGTTTTTATTTGCAAACAATGTGGTCAATTGTCTCCAATTAAGTTTTTTAGGGTTCCGTACCTCTAAAGGAAAAAACGGAATCCTTATAGGATCACTTTGTTGTCTGTCTGTCCGTCTGTCCGTCAGTCCGTCCGTCAGGGTGTCAAGACCTTTATCTCGGGAACGCGTGAAGGTATCGTGTTGAAATTAAAACCATATATGCAGATCCATAGTCCCTTGCTGCAGAAAGAATAATCAAATTTCTCAGTTTTCGTAAAAAAAAGTTACAGCCGATTATGTCGTAAAAATGCACATTTCGACACACAAGAGAATCAAAACCTATGGGGTACTTTCCGCTGGCCTAGAACTATGAAATTTGGCAAGAAGCGTGTTAGAGTAAACATATAGGAAAAAATTCGAAAATCGGACATTTTTAATTAAATCACAAAAAAATATAGTCTTTATGCAAGGAATGAGGGTTCAAATTTTAAAGTTCTTTAACCGTATCATGTGTATCATATGAAAGAACTTAATTAGCATAAGTTAAAACAGGTTTTTAAATATTTATACGATATATATTTTTCGGTTTAAGAAGGAAAATAAAAAAATATATAATTTCCCCCTTTTATCTACTAGTTTGTACGGAACCCTTGAGTCTGACTCGCACTTGTTCGGTTTTATTTATTCATTGTTACGCTACGCGTAAGAGTCCTTGAATTCAATCAATCAATAACTCTTTATTGACACCACAGACAGTAATAAAATAAACAATATACACATAAGAGAATGGCACAAAAGGCGGTCTTATCGCTAACAGCGATCTCTTCCAGACAACCTTAACCTTTTTTTATTCTTCAATCTTGGAATTTACTAGAGTGAATAGATATATTCTAGATCGACGAGCTCCATCCTCAGCCACACCGTCGCTGTATATAAAATTAGTTGGTAGTCAATCGTTTATACATTTAATGTAAAACAAGTATTATATTAGTACTATATAATCAGACTTCAAATTATGTGAAAGTTGAAAGAGAATTTCATCAAGAATTTGCTTAGCTATGTTTCATCAAAATCGGTTCAACCGTTATTTTTCAGGGTTTTTGAGTTTTTTAAACGTATACTTGTTGAAAATGTATGGCAGACGAGGACATTATTTGAATTCAGCGTTGTATTTTTTTTTTTTTTTAGTATTATAGTTTTCGATATTGTTTTATAATCACAGGCCAGTCCGTTGCTTGCTATAACATGCGTCAAATGTCCTATAATTACATTAATCCGGTTGCAGCAAACAACAAACACATTCACACACTGTAGGGGTAAAACCTTGAAGAGCAGCCTTGAGAGTGGCGATTATTTTCTTTCTAAAAACATTGGCGTTTCGTAGACGATCCGATCGTAAAAAACTAGTGACGGATGTCGAAATCATCAATTATTCCGGAGTAGATTAATGGAACCGACAAAGCTGCTGATAAACATCGACAGGAGATTTTTAACGGAAAGAAGGAGGCTTAAGCCGTAGCCTTGCGGGATAATGGCCGAGGCGTGAAATGAGCGCGCCTTTGTCGTGTGGGACTTCATCTTTTACCGCTTTTTTCTCCGGCGCCTGTCCAAACGTCCAAATGGTTTGTTTGTTGTATTGGATTTCTCTGCTAAATACAACCATAGATTGTTGCTTTCAAGTTTCAGCAACAATCTATGGTGCGGTGGAGGCGGACATTCATTCTATTCCCGACCAACTTACCAATATAAGTTTTTATTTTTATAACAAAAAAAACTTTAAAACACTAACTTTAACTTTTGAAAAAACTTTTTTGTCATGACTTGAAGTCCTAAAAAATCCAATATATCAAGTTTGCCTGGAAGATATCGCTATTAGCGATAAGGTCGCCTGTTGTTTCTCACTAGCATGTAAGCCCTTTTCGCTATGTAATTTTTGTTTTAGTTAAGGTGTAAACAATAAAGAGTTTATCTATAGGTACCTATATCTAGATTAGTCCCTTAGCAAATAGGACTCAGAAACATTACTTTATCATACTTTTTGCGGAGATCGGAAACTTTCTTCTACATTGATTTTTTCAAATATAAACCACAAAAACAAGTTATGAATTTAATAAACTGAAGAGTTTTGGCTAAGATACGTCTATTTCCGTAAAAAGATTTTAATAATGATTGGTATCTTTATTTTACTTTGGTGACTTACATGACAAAATTATACATACTTGATATCTTTTAAATTCTAGTTTGATACCAAATACGTAATTTTTCTCTAGAATTTTCTTTTTGACTTTTGAAATTTTTCTTAGATATTTGCAATAATTTTTCATTCGTGACAAAAGTGGGGTATGACATTTATGGCCTTACCGAAAAACGTTAACTTTAAGCATTGCTTAACATATTTTATCAACTTCTCGCTGACTTGTAATGAGACTTGCGGAAAGAAGACAGATAATTTAAGACGATGCTTAAAGTTAAGTAACGTTTTTCGATAAGGCCTTTTAAGTGTATAGTGAAGTGTAAAGATATATCAATCGACTACCCTTCTGTCCATTTCGAATCACAACACACGAACATAATTAGAGACGGCTAAAATCATAACCTTTTTTGTTAAAATCAGGTAAAAATATCGCAAAAGGTCAAAATAACCATTCACAAACCAGCCTATTTAATTCACTCTCCAAACAAGCTGTGAACGAGCAGTACTCTCCAAGGACTAAGTTGAGGATCATCAAAAACTATTTGACCCACATCCTACACTCCGGTCAGAGGGTCAGCCAAATATCATGTAAAGTGCCCAAAAACTAACTGAAAGTCGGTGTAACAAAATTATTTTGCAAGTCATTCGAGGAAGGGCCTGTGGCACGATAATAAACCCGAGTCTAATGTGAGGAAGTGACCAACATAGACCTTGGTTACACAGAACTGTAACAAGCGATTGAACAGGCTTTAATAATATATAAATACTGGCGAATAATTTACTGGCTATAAACCTGTTCATATCAATTAAATCAGAAATTATGAGATTCGTAAACATCCGAAAATCACCGACATAGCACAGAGGATTAGCAAGTTGAAGTGGTAGTGGGCAGAGCACATAGCACGTCGATCTGATGGCCAATCATCATCATCATCATCTCAGCCATAAGAAGTCCACTGCTGGACATAGGCCTCCTCCATGGATTTCCAATGGTGGCCAATGGTGCCGATGAATTCTCGAGTTGGAAAGAGATCACGCACCGGCAAGCGCAGCGTAGGAAGACCAACCACAAGATGGACAGGGAGGTTACCACTATCGTGATCAATATTACTTGACTTGAATGACGTTTGTCTTGCTCTAAGTAATATTAAAATAAGTTGAATACTGGTTGAACGCTTGTGGTACGGCCCCTGATAACCTCATACAAGTAGCAGGAAGACGCTGGATGCAAGCAGCTTCCCTCAGGTGTTTTTGGAAATCCATGGAGGCATATGTCCAGAAGTGGACTTCTTGTGACTAAGATAATGACGATGACTGTTTTTTTTTTCATTAAAAAAAATTACGCAATTCAAAAACCGTTGTATTTTTAAAGGTGACGTAAGTCATATTACTTTAGTTTTCGTGATTGCCATATCTTGGGTCTCTTTCTATCATGACTGTACCGAAGGTATCAATTGTAAAGCTAGATACAAGAAAGGTACACACAAGAGAAGGTTTCGCAATCCCTCTATAAATATCCCTCTACTTTGTAGTGGTAATCCCTAGACGAAAGTCAATCTGAAAGGCAATCGGACCAAAAATACCTTCGGAATCCAGAGAGACTAATTAACTTTAGTCCTGTCTCCAACAAGTCAATCATTAGACGCCTAGATAAATATGTTTCTAAATAAATACGCCTTTCTTGCCATGACCTTTATATTAATGAACTTAGATCTTTGTCGAAGCTAAATGGCGTCACCATACACTATGCTTTTACAAATAAATCATTTCTATTTGCTTTGAGATTTGTAAGCTACAGTTAGTTTTGTATTAAAAGAAATAATACAAAAAAAATGAACGATAATTTATTGTCTATGACCGATTTGAAAGGAAAATGGTTTTCAAATTGAGAATGCCTAAGCCTCGGCGGCGCTTACAAATGTCATTAAAATCGTTTTAATATGTATGTATAAATTAGATAACTAGGTAGCTATCGTGTAATTTAACAGCATAATTGTTTAAATGTGTTTATGTGTGTATAGATGTATGTATGTTTATACATGATCGCCTACAGCCTAAATTGGCCTACAGGCTTGACCGATTTTGATATGCGAGGTGTCGTTAGATTCGTCTTTACTCTTTGAGTGTCATGGGCTAAATTTTTTGTAATAATAATAATACATCTCTCGCAAAAATAAAAAAAGCCTTTTTTCGTAACCTCCAACGAACTTTTTCGTATTAAACAAGTGATTTTACAAGAATTATTATAAAGAATGGGCATTTATAAGCTTTTATAGTGATTTTACGCATACTTTCTCACAACAACTGTGGAATGCGCTTCCTGAATGGGTCTTTCCGACTGGATATAATCTAGGTGTCTTCAAATCGCGTGTGAATAGGTTTCTTCTAGGCAAGCGTGCTCCATCGTAGACCGTAACTGTCGCTTAACACCAGGTGAGTTGACGGTCAAGCGCACGCCTATTTACGAATAAAAAAAGTACCCTTAACAGCGTAACGAAATAGTAAGATAGACTTCAAAAACTGCTTTCCTGCTGTCGGGTATTTGGTGTGTCTTATAATATAGATACTTGTTTACAATATCATTAGCACATTTTTAATCTACCTTCCATGCTAGGCCAGCTGCGCTTGAAATTCAAATCTGTTTAGGTATTGTGAAATAAGAATAATGAAATAAATACCTTTTGATGTCTACCGTCTTATTGTGCATTATTGTTCAAATGAACTAAGCGTTTCCGTTTCCTTAATGAGAACGGCAGAGTGCATCCCTACTAGTTGCAACCTGGAATTGCTTAACAAAGTGAATAGGTATTATCTATCTCCTAGGCAAAACTGTTATAACTTCGACTTAACTTCACTACTTTCCATCAGGCCGGATCGTAGTTAAACGAAAGCGTAGTTTGTTGTAAAAAACTCAACTCGACATTATGAGACTCACTACAGCAAGAGTCAACGTAATGAGAATTATTTTTATCTAAACCAATCTTGTAACAAAAACAACGCAAATCGGATGTCCCGTATTTTCCATGCCCATCACGTCCGGCTTGTGTCGTACATTACCGCCACCTGAAAGCTCGCACATGCAAATACGGCTGGAGAGCGTTAATTCCTGGTAGTCTCTGTAAGGCCGTGTCATGACGCGTTTACAGCCCGATCACGCAGGGGGACGGACGAGCGACGTCCAATATTACCTGCTCCGCTGAAGTCTTTGGGTGCCGAGCTTTGCACTACATACTAAGTATGTCCCTTCTTTCTTGTAGTTAATTTTACCGACCGAAGCGAACAAAGGTATTTGCATCAACTGAGAATTTTTTTATATAAAAACACGTCTGTTTTGAGCCGAAATATCCGACTATAGTTTCAACCGCATTCAGCGGTCTTTTTCAAAGGAGCAGCACACACGTCACTCTCGATCGGTTACGCGCCTTGCACTCAACAACAAACAAAAACAAACAAAAACAGACGTGAGTGACCTGTAGTTTTTATATAAAAATGTGTGAAAACCACGTTAATTTCCATAGTAAGAAAATTTTCTTTCTTTGGACGTTTGTTGGTACTCTCGTACAGGTCGTGTTTTATCCGACTGCGTAAGGAGGTTATGTTTTTCGATTTTATGTATTTATTTTTTGAGAAAATTCAAGTCAGTCTAATAATGTTCTATCAACAACATATTCGTTCTCCACTCAAAGTTAAAAAGGCAAATATGACATAGATTATGCAGATCTGATACACAATCTATTATGAAATGTTTTAATTATATTGTAGTGTTTTTGTGAAGTTCTGCTTCTATCCGTCTCAACAACAATATATTCCGACAGAACAAACAACCGAACTACTTAGTTTGATTAGCTTTAAAACCTGATCCATATTATGCTTGTAGCTTAGGGGAGTAGAGAGTAACCTCGCGATAGCAACGTGCCACGTGAACAGTCGATTCTCTAAACCAAGTGACCGCTCAAGTGAAGTGAGGCCTTAAGTGAGTTTCCATTTATCAAGCTGGAAACTGCATATAAATTTCAAAATATTGAGTAACCACATGAGGGTATCTCCCAATTCCACTTTTGACTAGATATTTTGATGTTATCTGCAGTAATAAATAAGTAAAATACAAGTTCACTTAGGGTCTCACTTCACTTGCGTGGTCACTTGTTTTAGAGAATGGACAGACGGACTCTCCTCTCCTCTTTATCTCTCTCTCTCTCTCTCTCTCTCTCTCTCTCTGTCCTCTCATGTTATAATTCAACGTTTTCTTAGCGCGTTGATAAAACTTTCGGGAGAAGACAAGGTTACCGTAAATTACTTTTTTATTTAGTAATAGGAAACACAATACCAATCCCAAATGCACAATACACCCAAGCGAGACGTCAGTGCAGGTCTTATCGCCATATTAAATTAGAATTAGGCTTGCGCTTGACCACCAACTCACAGACTGGCCTTGTGGCTCAGTCGGTAGTATGTCTGCATGCAAAGCTGTAGGTCGTGGGTTCGAGCCCCACCCAGGGCAAACATTTGTGTGATGAACATGGATTTTTGTTCAGTGTCTGGGTGTTTCTATGTATTACATATTTTATATATTATATATTTATAAATATTTACAAAAAAAAAGTATATATGTATTCTCAGTCATTTAGTTCCATAGTGCAAGCTTTGCTTAGTTTGGGCTAGATGGTGTTGTGGGAAATGTCCTCAAATATTTATTTTTTTATTTAACTCTGTAACAAATACGCTTACTCACTTGATACATCATTTCATGTGCATGTACATAAATACGTGATGGTCGTGCACATTTTGACAAATGTTTGACTTCACCTATAAATGGAATTTCGAATGAAACTATCGCTCTAAGTCAAACTTTACCCAAAGATTACTCGACAGCTGTAATCTTGGCGCTAAGCTCTACGCCCGTTATTCTGAAAATTAAACTCTAACGAATTCTCTCTTTGCGCTGAAGTCTGGAATAATGTATAGTCTAGCTCTTGGAGCTTTTGAACGGCGATGTAAATCTCGGAATCACGATGGAACAGGGCCGTCCTGAAGCTCAGGGGGTTTCACTGGCTTTTGAGAGGAAAGATACGCGAAATCACTTAGAGCGAAATCACAACGAGCTCTGTAAATTGTAGCGGTAGGATTGATTAGCCGAATCCACCTGAATTATAATATCTTATCATCGTATCTTTGCTAATTTTTCAACTGCTAAGCAAATGTGCAAGCATTTTGTGGTCCAAATTATAGGGCAATGCTTACAGCGAAAATTCGAGGCGTGAGGAGGCTTAACATCTTATATCTTCCATCACGAAGGCACTGCCACGTAAGCAGTTGGTGGTATACTAGACCTTTAGGTTCAGGTCAGCGACTAGTTCGTCTCATCAGTCTTTTGGTAAAAAATAAATCCAGCAAAATACTAGTTTCACTCGCACACCGAGTGTTCCGTAGTCCTAGGCATGACACAATACATAAACATTAACATTGAAACTAGAACTAATTACTCAACAAAATGTGCTTTATATCTAAAATATTTGTAACCTCACATACTTTCTACAATTGGAATAGCCTGACCTTTATTTTAAGTATACAAGAATTGCTCGTTTCAAGGTATTAAACCTTTAAATGAGCAATTCTTGTATATAATATATATAATCTGAATCTCGGAAACGGCTCCAACGATTTTAATGAAATTTGGTTTGTAGGTAGATTAGGGGACGATAAATCGATCTTGCTAGGTTTCATTTTTAGTGAACCCGGGTTTCCTTGTATTTTCAGTCATTAAAAAACCGAATGGAGCTCATCGCCCAGGTACTATTGTACATAAGTATATGACTAAAATAAGCGTTCAGCCTAACAATCCCAGTTATCACTATCGTCTGCGATCTTTCTAGCGAAGATTTATCATTTCCTGTTTCGCTATAAACAGAATTGAATTTACATTTTCCTCGCAGTTGGGTTGGTCCGCTTTAAATAGAAAATTTATTTGGTGTTAAGTTACCAACGCTCTAGTAATTATTTTAGTCGTTTCCTAAATATATTTATAGAGAACTAGACGCGCTTCGCTGTTTCACCCGGAACGTTTCGATATCCTATTTCATTACTGGAAGGTGCGGGTTCGATTCCTTACAATTACCTTTTTTTTTATTAATTTAATTTTTAGCTCCACAGACACCGGGGTCCGTGACCTTTGTAAATTTTACTAACTATGGTTTAATACACTGTTACGGGAAGACAAGATTTTTCTGTTTTTAACTTACCTAACTTATTACTATATTGTGTGTATACCATGAGCATACCAGCGACCCGCAGGTAGCACCCGATCACGATTATGACGCATGTGCCAGCCATCGCCCTCCTCATCAACCATATGTTAGGGAAGAGGGCCAGCCACACGACGCCGCCGCAAGAAGGAGCCTTCGATGGTGAGCATGAATGCTCAAGGTGTACACACAATCCAAAAAAGTACAAACAATTAACTTATCAGTGAAAGAAAATGTGAGAAATTAGTGGTACTTATTATTACTATCTAATGCACGGCTCTACCACACTCAAGTTGAAAATCTGTCAAGCAACTAACATTGCATTCCGGCAGCCATGCTTGAGAGCCAATACCTATTCAAGGTTCAGGCCAGTTCCTATAACACAGAAGACTAGAACTACCCTATGCGTTAATTCAACTGCAAAAAGCGTTCATTTGTTCAGTAGCTAGGTACATGTGTATATTCAATTAATATAATTAGCCTTTTATTTATAAGATTTTATTGTAAAGATTTTATTGTCAATCAAGCATCTATAAATAAATTTAATATCAATTGACATTTTTTTACTTTTTTTATATTGACATTGTTATATTGTTTTTGTTTTTTGACCATGATTATATTTATTATATTATGTATATATTTTTTTTACATTTGTTATCTATTGTGCAATTATTAATATTAATTTTACTAAATTGACATTTGCATTTTAAATAATTTTGAATTCATTGTAATTTATTATGGTTTTAACGTATTGATATAATTTATATATAATGTAATGTATAATGACGTATCATTAGTGTAATTCGCATCAGCGGTGCTAATTGAATAAATAAATAAATGAATAAATTGTCAATGTATAGATGTGTACAGTATGTGAATTTAATAAACAAATAAATAAATAACCTCTCAGAGTAAAATCTATTCGCAGAATATGACGAAAATATGCTCAGGAAACCATGTAAAAGGAATTGGAGGAAAATTATGGTACACTTTACAATACATTACGCCGAATACACAACCAATGTTGTTATTACGTGAATAACAAAAAATATTCTTATACAGGGATTCGATCCCCACCCATGGCATACATTTGTATGATGAGCACGGATGTTTGTTCTGTGTCTGGGTGTATCTATGTATCATATGTATATATGTACAACAACAAAATAGTATATATGTATTCTATCAGCCATCTAGTTCCATAGTACAAGCTTTGCTTAGTTTGGGCTAGATGGTGTTGTGTGAAATGGCCACAAATATTTATATTTATTTATTTATTATATTCATGCACTACCCTTACAGAATTATCCTATTGCGATAGTGCACAACATAGTCAATATTATATTCTACCATATTACTAATAATTCATAATAAAAAATTATCTATCTTAAAAATAAATACACAATTATATCACCAATGTCAAATTAAAATAAAATCAAAAAATCAAAATTTATTTATTATAATATATACCCTTCTACGCTCGTAGCATACTTCTCTTTTAAACAAGTTTTCACAACATTTTGTCTGTTGACACAACGTTGTCTTGACCGATTTTGCTCATATTTTATTTTAGGTACCAAACGTTTCTAGTAAATATTATCAAAATCGGTCAGTAAATAATGCCACAACACACTTCCCCTTTTTGGGGAAAATACCCCGTTCATGGTAATTCCCTGACGACAAAATAAATCTATAAAAAAATCTAGTGGAGATTGTTTGAACTATCCACAGGCTTTTAATGCCTATGGGTATTTTAAATAATCTCCAATAACTCAGTTTTTCAAATATTTATTATATATTATTATTTATTATTTTTAGTATAATTTGTAATAGTATATATGGTTCTTTTTTTGAATAAGGGTAGATCTAAAACATGCCAATCCACGTTCGGGCTACGAACAGTGGTGGCGTTAGTTCCTCGCTTGCACGCGCCCGGCTACATTCTCCGCATTCGTATTTTTTAATAGACTTCCAAAAAGAAGAACGGTGACGATTTAATCTACCTGTGCTCCCGTATACATTTTGTCGGGATGGATGCAGTGATTTAATTTGTGTAAGAACTAACGAATAGTGTCATCCAAGTGCCTGTGGAAGGCAGAACATCAAGTTGCCAGTGAAGCCACCTTTTTTGCGCATCACATCAATTAGGACTCCGGCGACGGATTGGTATGTACACTGCCCTATTTAAAAATTGTTCCTAAGCCCGGCCTTCTAAAAAGGAATAGTCACCCTCGCACACCGGCGAGTTTCGCCGGATGGTAAAATACCAAAGAAAATATCCCAGAACCAGCGCACCCGCCGTTGGTGAAAAATTATTCATTTCAGTTGTTTTTCCCCACCATTTTCTGGTCCTTCGAACCCGGATTTTGGGTATTTTCAGTATTTCCAACCTTAAATTGATCCACTTATTTCCTAATCTCACTATTTTCATCAGCCGAATAGGCCGCCATTTTGTGTGCAAGTTGTTACGTTAATCTGAACTCCGCTATTTAAACCAAAGTATATTATTAAGGAACTCCTTTGGTTACCTACCGCTTTATTTTGATTGTTTTCTCGCATCAATACTTTTACGTTATAAACCGCTTATTCTATTTGTATCCGCACCGCACTTCATTGTATTCTATTATCTCTGAATGATCGCATCGCTCGCAGCCGGTAAATAAGTACCTACCTATTTACCTAATCAGTAATAATGTCGTCGTCTAATGAACAAAAACTTAAGATCTTAGAATGTCAACGACAACTTTATTTTGAACATATGCAACATATATATGACTTGTCACGCAGCAATTTAAATGATCCCGAAACATTGGATAGCTTTCTTTGTTCGGTTCAGACAATAGATGAAACTAGAACTAATTTCCAACAATGTGTAAAAGATATCGATCTAATTTTATTAAAAATTGACAAAGATTCTGTACCCAGCTTCAATAAATGGCTCGCCTTTGAAGATCTTTATTGTCGTATCAAACGTAAGCATTCTTTGTTAGTACCTAAAACGACCATGTCAGTCAAAAAGAATGACGACTGTTGGCAAGGAGTTAAGTTAGCTCGCATAGAAATTCCCGAATTCAGCGGGAACCCTGCCGATTGGCCGCTCTTTTACACAACTTTTCAAAACGCTGTTCATCTGAATCCGTCTCTTTCCGTGTCCGAAAAGATGTTTTATCTCGCCAGCAAATTGAAAAACAAAGCGAAAAATGTATACGCCGGCTTCATTCCATCCGCAGAAAACTATGATACTATTTACAAAGCACTCGTGTCAAAATATGAAGACAAAAGGAATCTAGCTGGAAGTTACTTAAATCAAATATTTTCATCAAAATCGATCTCTTCAGCCACTGCTGAAAACTTAGAAAATCTCGTAGATACATTCTCGAACTCGTATATCGCACTGAACAATTTAAATATACCTAATGTATGTGATTTTGTTATGTCATATATTTTATTGCATCGTTTAGATCAAGAAACCGCACGCCTCTTTGAAATGGAAAATCGTGACAAAGATTTACCTACTTATGATGACTTAATTTCATTTGTTCGCGATCGCATAAAAGTCTTAAATCGCACAGGTAGCAACATAAATAGTTCAAACGCTCCTGCAGCGAAATCAAAACAAAGTAACGTGTCTAAAAATAGCTCACGCTCTTTTGTTGTAAACAACAACGCATGTCAACTATGCAAGGATTCTAATCATGACCGCTTATATTTTTGTCCGAAGTTTAAAGCGCTTACCGCACGTGAACGTTATGAATATGTCAAAAAATTACGCGCCTGTATTAATTGTTTAAGCTTACAGCATTACACAAATGCGTGTAAATCCGAAAGTAGATGCCGTCTGTGTAAAAAGTTGCATCACACTATGCTGTGCTTTTCAACTGATAACGCATCAGCTGATGCACCGCCGCCGCCGCCGCCGCCATCGTCTCAATACCTACACCGTCGCGTAGATAACGGTGCATATAGTTCAGGATCCACTGATAACAAAACTATCGCGTCTTCAGGTTCGATAAAACTTGTTGACAATAATATCGCACCTTTTTGTAGTATGAGTGCTAACTCAAAAAACCCGCGAAAGACTCACAACGTATTACTAGGTACCCTCCTCGCTGACGTGAAAAGAAGTGACGGAACTTTAACGCAAGTTAGAATTTTAATTGATAATGGTTCACAAAACCATTTCGTTTCCCGCCAAGCGTGCAAACAATTAGGCATTCGTATTTTCCATGATAATTACGAACGATCCGTGAACGGAATAGGCAACAGTTCGCAAACTATAATCGGTAGTGCAGATATAACTCTGTTATCTAGGTACGATCCGAGCTTTTGTTTAAGAATAAACCCGCTCGTTATTAAAACTATTTCGAGTAATTTGCCGAGTTGTGAATTTGACATCTCTTCTCTTACCTACGTAGGTAATTTACAACTCGCGGATCCGCACTTTAACAAACCCGCGCAAATTGATATTCTGCTTGGTGCCGAAGCATTTATGCAAATTCTAAGACCTGCA
Organism: Lycia hirtaria; assembly: GCA_947563715.1. Lineage (NCBI taxonomy): Eukaryota > Metazoa > Arthropoda > Insecta > Lepidoptera > Geometridae > Lycia > Lycia hirtaria. Next base: position 12,680,053 of record OX387385.1, read on the forward strand.
AAGTTGTTAGGTCCACCTGGAAAACCGGATTTATTGGAAACTGCATTTGGTTACATACTTCTAGGATCGATCGCTTCGCTCCCTTGTCACAATAAATCCCCGCCTAGCAACAACGATCATGCCTTTTTTTCGTCGAGTAACGACTCGATTGAAACTTTAGTTTCCAAGTTTTGGGAACTGGAGTCAGTGCCGTCTCAAACCTACATGTCTAAAGCTGAAAAGGAATGTGAGAACTTCTATGATTTAAATACACGCCGCGATAATACAACTGGACGTTACGTCACCGCTTTGCCCTTCTCGCAGCCGACTGAGCTGTTAGGAGATTCTTTGACGACCGCACGTCGCTGTCTGTCTTCACTCGAACGTCGATTACAGACAAATACCGCTTTGAAATTTGAATATGATAACGTGATGAGAGATTATCTCGAACGTAATATCATTTCACCCGCTCCCGCTCTTACTGATAACAATTATTACGTCATCCCACACCATGGTGTATGTCGCCCGGACAAGCCGTTACGCATTGTTTTGAATGCTAGCGCAAGATGTATCGATACAAACGTTTCGTTGAACGATTGTTTACACTCTGGACCTAACCTACAGGCAGATTTAACCGCGATTATTTTAAAATTCAGATTGTTTCCGGTTGCTTTGACCGCCGATATCAAACAAATGTTTCTGGCTATAGGTATTCGCGAAGAAGACCGCCGCTTTTTAAACATTTTATATAAATTCGACGAAGATGATAACGCTAAAATGTATCATTTTAATCGCGTTTGCTTCGGTCTCCGTTGTTCCCTGTACCTCGCTATGAAAACTGTTAAACGACTCGCCCTTGATGAGACCGATTTACCTACCGCTTCGGAAATTGCTAGTGATCATCTTTACATGGATGATCTGGGAGTTTCGGTCGATACCCCCGAAAAAGGAGTTCAATTAGCACAAGATTTAATTGAACTATTCAAACGTGGAGGCTTCGACTTGGTTAAATTCGTGAGCAACTCGCCTGAGGTGTTGAAAGCGATTCCGCCGGACAACCGCTTATCTACAAAGATCGAATTCGATAAGGAGGATAACATGAAGCTTCTAGGTCTGATTTGGTCACCGGTCGAGGATGAATTCTCGATCTCTATTAAATTTAACCCGCAGACAAAATGCACTAAACGTCTTATGCTCTCCACTGTTGCTAAACTTTGGGACATAAACGGATACTGCGCCCCAGTAATTTTACACGTAAAATTATTGATAAAGGCGCTTTGGGCGGCTCAGATCGATTGGGATACTGAGCCACCGAATGATATCTGTGTGGCATGGAAACGTTTCCTTAGCGAGCTTCCCGCGCTACCGGACTTCAAAATACCTCGCTTCGTAGGTATCGTGCCCGAATCCCGCGTCATACTGTTGGGATTTGCCGACGCTTCTGAAAAGGCAATGGGTGCTTCTGTGTACTTATGTGTACAACACACTTCTGGACCAAATGAGGTCAACTTAATTGGCGCCAAAAGCAAGGTCGCCCCGCTGAAGGTTGTTTCTTTAGCCCGCCTGGAGCTATGCGCTCTAGTACTATTATCGAAACTTTTTCGATTCGTTATCGATACTGTTTCTTCCCGCTGTCATATTGACGAAATTTTCGCTTTCACTGATTCAACGGTGGCCCTCCATTGGGTTCACTCGTCCCCGCATCGCTTCGATACTTTCGTCGCGAATCGCATGGCTCAAATACAGGACAACCTCAACTCCAAACACTTCTACCATTGTAAAGGTACGCAGAACCCCAGCGACTGTTTGAGTCGTGGCCTCACACCCGCTCAATTATTACATCACCCGCTGTGGCTCCACGGCCCTACTTGGGCTCGTGACGAGGTCCACACCTGGCCGATCAATCGTTTCACGTTTGATTCTGCACAGGATGAAAAGCTACTAGAGCTTAAAAAACAAGCGAATGTTTTTATCACTACGGATGAAACAGAACCCTTTCTTTGTATGCTGGCCAAGCGATTCTCTTCTTGGTCCAAGCTTCTCCGCATCGTAGTGTATGTTTATCGATTTTTGGGCAAGCTCCCGCGCACTGACCGGATGCAGCTCGCACATTTACAACATGCTGAAACAGCTGTAATAAAAGCGCTTCAACAACAGCACTTTCGAAACGACATAAAATTACTTACCAAGGGTAATCGAGTTTCAAAGTCATTGCTCCCCCTTTCTCCGTTTTTGGACAATGACATACTCCGCGTTGGAGGCCGCTTAAAAAACTCTTCTCTCGAGTTTGACAGCAAACATCCAATCTTGCTTCCCAAAAAAGATCACATCGTAAATCTTATTATTGATTATCATCACCGCAAATACTTACACGCCGGTCCACACTTACTGTTGTCGCTGCTGAGACAGAAGTTTTGGATCATATCCGGACGCAGTACTGTAAAACAACGCTTTCGTCTTTGTAACAGCTGTTTTAGGGCTAACCCTCGTACAGAGGCGCCTTTTATGGCTGACTTGCCCGCTGTTCGTGTCAATGAGACCATTAAACCTTTCCTTTGCACCGGAGTTGATTTTGCCGGCCCGCAAGAAGTATTAATTAGTCGTTACCGTGGTGCCCGCAAGGTCCGCTGCTACTATTGTCTCTTTACTTGTATGGTCACTCGGAGTTGTCACGTTGAAATTGCTGTAGATCTATCAACAGCATCATTTCTTCGCGCTTTCCGTCGGTTTATATCACGCCGAGGCACAATTCTTTCGTTATATTCTGATAACGGAACAAATTTTATAGGCGCAAAAGCCAAATTTGATGAACTGAGTGAGTTTCTTAATTCTAAAACTTTTCGTGACTCGTTTGAGCAGGAAACTTTTTATCAGGGCATCAATTGGTCATTGAATGTACCTACAGCAAGTCATATGGGTGGAAGCTGGGGAAGTATGATTCGCGTCTTTAAAATGCATCTACGACGTACTATAGGAAACGTTCTTCTCACTTACGAGGAATTACTCACGGTCGTTACTCAAGTCGAAATGATTATGAACAGTAGACCCTTAATAGCTCAACTAAGCTCAGACCCTACGGAACCTAACATTTTGACGCCCTCTCATTTTTTAACGCTAGGACCGTTAGATTCGTTCCATTCTGATCCGCGCATAGAATCAGTAGATTTAGTTCGCAACAAACGCCTGCTAGATGACATTGTTCAGAGATTTTGGAATCGTTGGAGGCGTGAGTATCTTAATACACTTCAAACTCGTTCTAAATGGAACACTAAATCTAATCCGGTAACCAAAGGTACTGTTGTCCTTATTAAAACGGAAAATTCACCGCCTCTTCAATGGCCGGTAGGCATAATTGAAGAAGTTAAACCCGCTCCAGATGGAGTTGTCAGAGTAGTTAGAGTACGCACACGAAATGGCACCTATCTACGACCTGTGGTAAAACTCTGCGTTTTACCTTCCCAATAATTTAATTTATTAGTTTCGCCTATCTAGGCTACCTATAGTCCTAAGTTTTAGTTTAGTTTATTTTTGCTCCTATCCTTCATCATGTACATGTACACCTACACACTGTAGGTATTTACTACCGCCCTATCCTTATTCTACTCGCTTTATTGTCTTATATCCGCAACATTTCCTTGTAGTTCAGGAGCTCAGATCTCCTGAAGGCCGGGGGGATGGTTCTTTTTTTGAATAAGGGTAGATCTAAAACATGCCAATCCACGTTCGGGCTACGAACAGTGGTGGCGTTAGTTCCTCGCTTGCACGCGCCCGGCTACATTCTCCGCATTCGTATTTTTTAATAGACTTCCAAAAAGAAGAACGGTGACGATTTAATCTACCTGTGCTCCCGTATACATTTTGTCGGGATGGATGCAGTGATTTAATTTGTGTAAGAACTAACGAATAGTGTCATCCAAGTGCCTGTGGAAGGCAGAACATCAAGTTGCCAGTGAAGCCACCTTTTTTGCGCATCACATCAATTAGGACTCCGGCGACGGATTGGTATGTACACTGCCCTATTTAAAAATTGTTCCTAAGCCCGGCCTTCTAAAAAGGAATAGTCACCCTCGCACACCGGCGAGTTTCGCCGGATGGTAAAATACCAAAGAAAATATCCCAGAACCAGCGCACCCGCCGTTGGTGAAAAATTATTCATTTCAGTTGTTTTTCCCCACCAATATATGAATGTTTAAGATAATATTAAAAAGTCAAGTTATAAAAAAAACTATAAAATTGTATAACCTGTATACCAATATCCGTAGAGATCAATTGAAAGATACGAGCTGTACGCGAGTACCAACAAACATCCGGACAGACGAAAGAAAATTTTGTCAGTTGATAGAAAGATTGGTACAAAGACCTTTGTTCGCTTCGCTTTTTTGGTCAACAATAAATATTGGACATTTTCACGCAAAGCCATCTAGTCCAAAAAAAGAAAAGCTTATATGGAAACCAGATGGCTGATAGAATACATATAGGTATACTTTTTATTATGTAAATACATACTTATTATAGAAGCAAGCGCAACTACAATCTCGGATTGTAAGTAACAAGAAAACAGCTGTGACTCTGCTTTACAAAAAGTAAGCATTCAAACAGTGGCGGAATAATAAATGGTTCAGCAGCCATAGAAAAAAACAAACGTTAAAAGTCACAAAAAAAACAAGTCATCTAATGAAAGTAATTCCGAACGAAAAAGTCATTAAAAGTTTATTAAACCCATTAGTCAATGTGAACGTACAGTCCAAACAATTTCGATATCCTAAAAGTTGGTGCGGGTTCATCGAAGCTACCAGTTTAAATAGTTAGCCAGTTTCGTTCGTGACCAGAATAATGATAAAAGTTAAGAACGAAATAGGGCGCTGATACTTGCCTAACCCTGAATCTCAGACTTAGGCACTTCATACATTGTGATACTCGAAAGAGACGATTCTTCTACGATACCTTGCCTCCCGCTCCCGGCATGTTTCTGTTGGAAAGACTAGCAATTCAGCGTGGTAACGCAGCAGTGTTATGGGTACCTTTGCACCGAGAACTGTTAAGGGTGGGTTATTTTATTGATTTAGTTTTAAAGTTTTTAACAAGTATTTGACTTTCAATGATGAATAAATAAATATGAAAATAGATACTTGTTGACTAAGAGAATACAATAACTACGTAAGACTTGTTACTAGTGTCTTCTGCGGTTGGGGATCATACAACAGAAAACTTGAAAAAATTGTAAATAATTAAAACTACGATTTTTTTTCAACATAATGAATATTCAACAGCTGTTCCTCCACCATTTTACCGAAACTGGTAGGTGACACAACACGCAAGTGACAGACAGCGAGTATCGTGACACGAGGCTAGCAGGCTACCGGTGTCGAAGTGTGCGACTCACCATACAAAATGTTGAGATAGTCCTTGGTGACTCTTGATTGAGTCCGCGTCGTCAAATAGTATCGCAATGTAATAATTATAGTTGCAAAAACTGAAAATACCAACTTGAAAATACGCAATATGTATAACGCCTGCAGAAAAGTGAATGCACGCATATACGCAACTTGCTATTAACTTATGGGACCACCCCTGAAGTATGATCTACCAAATACAAAAATAATTGTCAAAATCAATGCACAATTGGCTGAGTAATCGGACAAACATACAAAAAAAACATACAGAAGAGAGAAGAGATCGCTCTAAGCGATAAGGCCACCAAGTAAAAGCTTAGCCATAATCTTATTTTCCTATGTATCTTTTTCCGTCTATACTGTGGTCTTTTAATAAAGAGTTATCTAGCTATCTATACAGACCAAATTGGTAACCTCCTTCTTTTTGGAAGTCGGTTAAAAATAGCCTTACAATTCCGTAAAAATCATCAGAAAAGGTTTCATCGATATTCTTAGCGGAAAACAGGAAATTCGAAAATAGCCGTATATAAAATAGTAGGTACGAGTATGTTGTATTATAAGAGCGCAAAATAATATATTGAAACGGGGGCGTTTATATGGAATCAGAGCGTACCGAAGTATTATTAAAATAAAACCGGACAAGTGCGAGTCAGACTCGCCCACCGAGGGTTCCGTACAAACTAGTAGATAAAAGGGGGAAATCATATATATTTTCCTTCTTATACCGAAAAATATGCATCGTAAAAATATTTAAACTGTTACTCTTAAACTGTTTTAACTTATGCTAATTAAGCTCTTTCATATGATACGGTTAATTCACTTTAAAATTTGGACCCTCATTCCTTGCATAAAGACACAATTTTTTGTGATTAAATAAAAAATGTCCTGTTTTCGGTTTTTTTCCTATATGTGTACTATAATACAATGCTTCTTGCCAAATTTCATAGTTCTAGGTCAACGGGAAGTACCCCATAGGTTTGATTCCCTCGTGAGTGTCGAAATGTGCATTTTTTACGACATATTTGGCTGTAACTTATTTTTACAAAAACTGAGAAATTTGATTTTTCTTTCTGCAGCAAGAGACTATGGATCTGCGTGATATGGTTTTAATTTCAACACGATACCTTCACGCGTTCCCGTGATAAAGGTCTTGACACCCGGACAGACGGACAACAAAGTGGTCCTATAAGGGTTCCGTTTTTTCTTTTGAGGTACGGAACCCTAAAAAGAAAGTATCCTGATCAAAGCGAAGTACAAATATTTTACATCACACATAAGAAGAAAATCATCTTAAAATCTCAAATTTTTGTGTAAAATTAAAACTTAAAAAGCTCCGAAATAAAAAAAATAGCTCAACTAATTTTAATTAAACATAGCTAATAATATTAACACTCTTCATCTTTTAACCAAAAACTAAAAACTAGATCAAAATCGGTTCTTCCGTTCGGGAGCTACGATACCACAGACATACACAGAAGCACACATACACATGTTAAAAGATTTTCATTTCCAAAGTTGCCACCTAGCCTGCTAGGCACTAGCACCAACGTATAATGCCATTCATTTTATTTTAGTACACATAATAATAATTAACTACCACAAACTGCGAGAAAGGTCAACCAACCATCAAAATAGAAATATATTTAAGGTTAGCATATGTTTAAAACCGCTAATACGAGCGTAGCGTAACAAAAACATTTTCAGACAAACCTTGAACTAAAACAACAATTTACCTAAATATTCAACTTATCGCCGAAACAGCTCGAGAGTAGGTAACCCAATATGAATTTAAATTTAACAATCTGTAAACTTTCTCAAATATAGTCCTAAAACTCTTGAAATTGCTGGAAACAAAGTTTTATCGGGAACTAGGTTTATAATAGACCAATATTCTCATATCAATACAACAATAATTTTCATTGAGTACCTACTAATTACATCTATAGACTTTGTACTGAATGATTGACTGATAAACAACGAACCTATGAAACTTTTGAACCTTCGCAATATGAATACATAATATGCGCCAGCCTAATGGGCACGTTTGGGCGGGGAGTTACCTCGTTGAGTTAATGTCTTGAGGATGTGACGTTACATTGTTTTTTTTTTTTTGACATTGTTTTAGTGTAGATTCATCATCATCATCATCTCCAAGTCCACTGCTGGACATAGGCCTCCCCCATGGATTTCCAAAAAGACCGATTGGAAGCGGCTTGCATCCAGCGTCTTCCCGCCACTTGTATGAGGTCATCTGTCCATCTCGTGGCTGGTCTTCCTACGCTGCGCTTGCCGGTACGTGGTCTCCACTCGAGAACCTTTCGGCCAGTGTAGATTATGTAATTGATATTAATTATACCTATGCACAATTACCTACATGTTTTTATCGCATGTAAGCAAATTATGTAAATAATAACATAAGAGCCTATAAAATAGGGCCTTTAATTCTATGATAAGAGCCTCCGCTGCACGAAAGTGCGATTTTTTTATCGCTTGCTAGGAATTCACATGTGACTGACTTCCAAACAATATCAACAATATTTTGTCAGATTTTTTTGTTAATAAAATTAAAATTCGAATGGTTGAGAGCATTCGTTGCATAAGCGAGTAATAAATAAATAAATAAATATTGGTGGACATTTTCACACAACACCATCTAGCCCAAACTAAGCAAAGCTTGTACTATGGAACTAGATGGCAGATAGAATACATATATATCCTTTTTTTGTAAATATATACATAGAAACACCCAGAAACAGAACAAACATCCATGTTCATCACACAAATGTTTGTCCTGAGTGGGTATCGAACCCACGACCTACAGCACAGTAGGCAGACATACTACCAACTGAGCCACAAGGCCAGTCAATGACAATAAATATCGTAAAAAAAAGTCATATCCTTCCTATCCTTAGGCGATAAGTTTCGAGCGATTAAAAATTGAGCTCTTGGAGGGTGAAATGAAATTTGTGAAATGTAGGTATCCACTAAGAAAGGAGATCTCGATCGGAGATAAAACCGCGTAATTCAACTAGTTTATCTACAAAATATATAACTAGGTGGAGGCCGCTGTGAGTCGCTAGACAGACATATTTTTATTTGCCGTGAGTTCGATGATACATAATAAGATTATACGAGTTTTTAACTAACAACTCAGACAATTTACAAAAAATACAACAACAATACTTCTAGGTTATAATTACTAATTAATTACTTATACTTGATACCAACTTACCAGCTTAGAAACATAAACATTAGGCCACAGCAATCAGCATTGAGCAGATTAGCGTTAAGATTTAACTTTAACTGTTTAACTGTTACTTAAAAAGTCGTATAATCTTATTATGTATACTCAGACAACTTACAAAAAATAAAACAACAATACTTCTAGGTTATAATTACTAATTAATTACTTATACTTGAGACCATAACCAGCTTAGAAACATAAACATTAGGCCACAGCAATCAGCATTGAGCAGATTAGCGTTAAGATTTAACTTTAACTGTTACTTAAAAAGTCGTATAATCTTATTATGTATACTCAGACAACTTACAAAAAATACAACAACAATACTTCTAGGTTATAATTACTAATTAATTACTTATACTTGAGACCAACTTTAAGATTAGAAACATAAACATTAAGCCACAGCAATCAGCACTGAGCAGATTTGCGTTAAGATTCTGAGGTGAAATCACGCCATATCAGAATGGTGAGCTTTGGGACCCCCGAAGCAATGTTTTAGAGATTTGGTATATCACGACTATGCATGCATAGCATAGCATAGAATATGTGTAGCTAGTACGCCTATAAATGCAAATTTCACATAATCGCACGCATACCGTTGAGCTGACTACATATTATAGCTAAGTAGATACTATTACTATGTGTTACCACCGCGCAGCGGGCTATGTACACTGTGACACATTTCAGTTATTCCCTTTACGCGTCCAAAAGGTTCACAATTCCTTAGGATATGTCAGTGAATCTAGGGCTCACCGGGCGTGTCAACCTCCATCAATAGACTGCAATATGCGAGCAGTAAGGGTCCAAAGCAAAACTAAACAGCACAGAATAATTGAACGAGGGGTCGAAAAGACCGAAGGTCTCCTCTGCAAGATTTTCGTTCTTGTATCCGAATGTTTGCTGATACTCGCGTTGATTTTTCGACCAATTTTGACGAAACTTGGTAGACTAAATCCTTAATTTTATAGATCTGCCAGAATATTTGATAAGTGGAGTATTTCTCCCAAAACTGAGGAGTTTGCTGCAGCATCATTTTTTTATCGATTTAAATAATATTTTATCTCAACAGAAACTGTGCTCACGAGGTCTATTGTTCGTAAAACTAATTAGTACTTACAGACAGATACAGGACTCTCTCTCTCTCACTGCTCACCGAGCAGATTGATATGTATGTATGTAACACGCAGAGCGCTTGGCGTATCAATAATACACAATTTCGCCCAGGCGCCTAAAACTTTTCGCGTCTTACACCTTGTAGACGTCCGGTTTTTTTTCCCGGACATCGGACCGAATTTTCACCGGATTCGCGGTCCGGTCCGGTTTTCGCCGGACCGATGTCCGGTGCGTCTACACACACCCATTATAGACCATACGCCACCGCGAATCCGGCGAAAAAACGGTCCGTTGTCCGGGAAAAAAACGGACGTCTACAAGAGCTCTAACCCGTATTCTCAATTTATTGGATTGAAATTCTATTCCGAAACTACATCTTCCTCTGTCATTTACAATCACAATAACAAAGATGGAGTTACATATTTTAAAAAACTGTGTCAAGTTCGTCGCTACCCACGATGATTTTACCGTACTGCGCAAGAAGGGTAATATTTTTGAAGTATTTATATAATTATATGTAGGTATATTATATGAAGGCAATGACTTACAATACAGCTTACCCAGTAACAGTCAGGGATTTCATATTGTAGGCCGTTCTTTAAATGTTGTCAATAACTATTTTACTGCTGTGCTGTAGGTCGTGGGTTCAATCTCCACCCAGGGCAAACATTTGTGTGATGAGCACGGATGTTTGTTCTGTGTCTGGGTGTTTCTATATATCATATGTATATATTTACAAAAAAAGTATATATGTATTCTATCAGCCATTTAGTTCCATAGTACAAGCTTTGCTTAGTTTGGGCTAGATGGTGTTGTGTGAAATGTCCACAAATATTTATTTATTTATTTATTTTGTATATTATTCTACACGGCTAGACTGATTTTGATAAGCAAGTTATCTTTAGTTAGATTCGTGTTTACTTCATACATATCATATTTTTAACACACCACAGTAATACTGACAAATAAATTATTTGACAAGAGCTATTCTATAGAATGCTCAATGCAGCGGCTCTTAGCATACATTCTCGCGATCACGTATTCTCAACATCATATCAAGCGTTGTTAGGTAGGGTGTTTTGTAATATTTCTAATATAGATACTTGTTAAAATAGCCCTTGATCACTATTTAATCCCGTATTAGCATTTACCATATTTGTCGTCTCTAACGTCGTGGCGTCGTTTATTCCCTTACTGTAATTTTAATAGTGAATGGCGTCACTTGACCCACTAACCAGAGACATTCACAACATTTCTCGTTTAGACCCTAGGCCCATCTCAAAGCTCTCCTATAAAATTTTCATGAATCGACTTTCTGTTGCGGCACATCTTTTAAAAATCGCCGCAATGTTGACACTGCGCCTTCCTCGATTCCGATAAGATTTAAATTCGGGATTAAATCATTGGATACTAGACTTTACTCTTTAAACAATTTAGTCGAAATTCGAACAGGGTTTTCTCTGTTATAGTTTTGTGGTCGTGCTGAATCATCAGGATGAAAAGCGAGGCTCTTTTGAGTGAGTCGTGATGCAATCATTTCCACCGCTGTGATTGCGGCTGCGTAATTTTGTAAAGCGCTTTATATTTACTGCGGATTTTCAACGTATCGCTCGGAAGTGGATTTTAATACGATTGTGATTTTTCTCAGCTCTTTGCGCATTATAGTGCCGCTATATACGACGAGGATTTAGTGGCAACACTGCATGCTAGTTGATATTTTTCCAAGCTCCTTATTATAAAATCGTAAACAAAAGTTATAGTGTACAATATCTAGTGAAAACAGTGAAATATAGGCCTGTAAACCTTACTAGGCCTAAGGAATAGTGACCCAAATAAAGAATAATCACCAATCAGCTGTTTAGATAAACAATGAAATTCAACACTTACTGAAGACTGGGCCAATAAACGGTAAAACAAAGTACTGTGAGTAACTAATATTCATAACAACACATCTTCACATCAAAATATACTTGATTTACTACAATTCGATCAAATATAAAACGATAAATAACATCGATCAGAATGTGGAAAAACAGTTATTATATTTTATCCATTTGAATACCCTACCTACTCCATTATTTTTTACTTGATTGAACGACAAAGCAAAGTCTGTTATACCGAAGAAAAAAAAAAAAAAAAACTATCATACTCATTATTCTATTGAAAAACTTCCAATACGACAGAAAGGTTCACATATTTGTTATACACAACCATTTCATACACAAATCCCAACAAACAGTATACTAAGATAGTACAGTAAAAACGTAACAGAGGGCGCTAGTAGTAACATTAATAACTAAATACGGAACAAAGAACACAAACTACGAAATGCCGAGGAAGGTGTAAATGTTCTTTAAGTACTATAATTTTGCAGTAGGAACTTGAACAGAGGGCGCTAGTAGTAACATAAACACACAAAAGTATAAAAGTATTATTTACAATTATTTTAATTTGACTCCTACTTCTACTATACGGAAACTACTAAAAATTCCCAGAAACGTATCTACAAAAAAAATACATGACTAAGAAATTATTCATAGATGAACTATAAAGATATAATTCCCTACAGTATACCTAATAAGTATTTAATTATTATAACTAAAAAATAATAATAATAATAATAATGGCTGAGTCAATGTCAGAAATGTTAAACACATTGCGTATTCAAATTAAGGAAGACACGGAACAAAGTTTAAAGCAAGTGGAAGATAATATTACACATAACATATACGAAAAAATTGAAGAAAAATTCAGCAAATTCGAAACAGACTTAGCGGAGATTAAAAAAGTACAAGAAGAACAAGAAAGAAAACTAGAGGATCTGGATAGAAAGATGCGACATAGGAATTTGATATTTTTCGGCATCGCTGAAGAGGAACATAACTATTCGGAGCTGGAAGATATAATCATTCAAATAATAAATCACATGATAGGTGTAGAATGCGACAAGAAAGATATCGAGTGGGTTTCCAGGATTGGCAAGAAAAACACAAAACCAAGGCCTATTAAGCTTACTCTTACGACATATGGCTTGAAGATAGCTATACTTAAACGAAAGCCAAAAGATAATACGCAGTGGTACATCAAGGAAGATTACTCACCAAAAGTATTACAACAGAGAAGAGAACTTCAGGAAGAAATAACAAAATTGAAAGCTGAAGGGATTAGAGCAGTAATAAAATACGATAAAATAATAATATTAAAAGAAAAAACAGCACCTAAAGAAAATACCGAAACAAATAACAAAAGAAAACTCTCAGTAACACCTGAGAAAAACGGAAACACAAATGAACTAAAAAAAAACTACAAACCCGTAACTAAGAAAACTAGACCACACAGCATTGCATCCTATATGAATAACCCTAGCAGCCAACAAACGAAACAATCAAATACACAAATACCTAAAACTAAAAAACAAGATGACAGATCAGAACTTATTACAAAAAACTAAATAATGAACCTCTTCCGAGCCGGCTGGTCACCGTGGAGGAGTACGACCAAAACCCCCCAGTTACGAGACGTAATAAAAAAGAAAACTTACTAACAATAGCCACTTTAAATGTACGAACATTACTAGCGGAAAGCCGACTTATAGAATTGTATCATGGAATGGAAAATGTCAAGTGGGATATACTAGGAGTGTGCGAAGTAAGAAGAGAGAAAGAAGTTATCGAAGAATATGCAGAATTTATCTTTTGCCATAGTTATGCAACAAAAGGAAGGAATGGAGTCGGTTTTCTTATCAAAAAGCATTTAAAAGACAATATAATTAAATTTGAAACTTTTTCTGATAGAGTCGCCTTAATTGATATAAACTTACAAAATCAAAAATGGACCTTAATTCAAGTCTATTCCCCAACAGAAAAATGCGACAAAGAAGCACTAACACATTTCTATGACACCATTGAAAGGGCTTTGGCGGCATCGGAATCACCCAATGTAATAGTAATGGGCGACTTTAACGCACAAGTGGGAACGATGCAAAAGGGTGAAGAAGTTGCTTTTGGGAATTTCTCTAAAGGAAAAAGAAGCACACATGGCAAAAATCTAGTCGAGTTTGCTATGGAAAATAATTTAAAAATAACAAATACTCTTTATAAAAGAAGAAAACACAGGAATTGGACGTGGAAAACACCAAATGACAAATATTATAATGAAATTGATTTTATTTTGACCAATAAACCAAATCAAATAAAACATTTTGACGTAATAAATCCTGACTTTTACACAGACCATAGAATAGTTCGATGCAAGCTGTCTCTTAAATTACTAAGAACATTTAAACAATCGATACAGCATAACCAGCGAAGTCTACCAGAACTATCGGAAGAAGAAAAACAGAAGGTAGAGGAAAGATTTCAACGGATAGTGGAAGGCAACAAGGATATACATACTCAATATAAGCAACTAAAGGAAGAATTAGCACATGCTCTAAGGGGAATATCACAAACAAAGATGACAAGGCGGAGTGAAATTAGCAGAACTACAGAACTATTACTGGAAAAACGAAAAATGCTGTACAAAGAAAGACGTACCAAAGAAAATAAAAAGTTAATAACAAACATTAGTAAAGAAATAAACCGAAATATTACGAAAGAGAAAAAACAACACAGACAAGCGACCTTCGAAAAATATATAAAAAACTCAGGGGCTGTAAAAAAAGCATACAAAGAACTGAACAACAAAAAAGAATGGACAGCAAGTTTAAAAACTAAGACCAAATCTATAGCCAAAACACGTCCAGATATACTACATGAAGCCACGAAATACTATGAAGAACTGTACGCTACAGATCTGGTATCAAGCTCTACCTTAGAAATAACTGACAACACCAATTCTACTCACGAAAACATGTTAATACCAAACTTACTGAAAAGCGAGATTGAATACGCCATCAGAACTCAGAAAAACGAGAAAGCCCCCGGCAATGACCACATTACAAACGAAGTGTTAAAATTATTAATAGATCAATTGCTGGCTCCCCTACAAAGACTCTTTGACAACATTTTAAAGAATGGGCAGACACCAGAAGATTGGAGCAAATCAATAACCATACTCTTGCATAAGAAGGGAGACAGAAACGAGTTAGGAAACTACAGACCAATTAGTTTAATGTCAAATTTATATAAAATATTTTCAAAAATTATACTAAATAGAATTACACTGACTTTAGATGAAAATCAACCACAGGAACAGGCTGGATTTAGGAAAAGATTCTCAACGATAGACCATATTCAAGTAGTAACTCAAGTTGTGAGCAAATGCAAAGAATACAACAAGAATCTGTATATTGGCTTCATTGATTTCACTAAAGCATTTGATTCCCTCGAGCACAATGCTATTTGGCAAGCACTTAGACAACAAGGGGTTGCTGAACAATACATTAATATTATTAGTAACATATACTCAAAAAGTTCCTCGAAAATACGTTTGGAAAGAGATGGCCGGGAATTTTCTATTAATAAAGGAGTCCGTCAAGGAGACCCACTTTCACCTAAAATTTTCTGCGCAGTGTTGGAAATGGTCTTTAGAAACATAGACTGGCAAAATAAGGGTATAAAGATTAACGGGGAATATCTCAACCATTTGAGGTTCGCTGACGATATCGTCATCTTCGCAGAATCCTCACAAGACCTAGAACAAATGTTAAGAGATATAACTATAGAAAGCAGGAAAGTAGGACTTTCACTAAATGCGTCAAAAACAAAAATCATGACAAACGGGAAAAAAGAAGTTATAACAGTAGAAGGGGAAAAGATAGAATATGTGACTGAGTATACTTACCTTGGGCAATCCATAGCTTTTGAAGACCATACAGCAAAAGAAATAGATCGAAGGATTGCGATAGCATGGAAGAAATACTGGGGAATGAAGGAAATAATGAAAAATAAAAATGTAGATATAAACATAAAAAGGAAAGTGTATGACGTTGCCATACTACCGTCCCTCGTATACGGTTGTCAGACCTGGGCGCTAAGAAAAGAGGATGAACACAAACTAGCGGTATGCCAAAGAAAAATGGAAAGAAGTATGTTGGGAATAAGATTATCTGACCAAATAAATAACAGAAAAATAAGACAAAAAACTAAAATAAGAGATATAACGGAAACAATAAGGACATTAAAATGGAGTTGGGCAGGTCATGTATGTCGAATGGACAACGATAGATGGAGTAAGAAAATAACAGAATGGATACCAAGAGAGGAAAAGCGAAAAAGAGGAAGACCAAGTAGACGTTGGGAAGACATTTTTACTAAAAGACATGGAAACGAATGGATGAGACTAGCTAGGGATAGAAAATATTGGAAAAAACTGGGGGAGGCCTACGCCAAAGATGCGACATCTACACAAGAACAACAATAGATATAAATTATGTAGAATAAAATTTATGACACAGATACAATATTGAGGACATCTAAGTGAAATTGACGAAGAAGATTGCATTAATATGAAATAATAATATTGACATTAAAAAGAGAATTAATTATTGTAATTATTGAAAACTTTGACATTTGTATTGATTTTATTTAATAGTGTAGATGAAATAAAGGCTTTTTTATTTTTTATTTTATTTTTATTTTTATTTATATACGACGCCCATTACAGACTGAGTCTTTGAATAATAAGTCCGACGATCTACTAGGCACAGTAAAGTTGTTATAATTATAAGTATATACTTATTTAAATACCCCAAGTCAAATCAAATCAAATATACTTTATTGCTCATAACTGTGTACAGAGTTCTTAAAAAATATTAGTTTCAACAGTTTACCCATTGCGGGCGTGCAACATTGAGTTCTTATGAACTATATAATAATTTCTTTTTATGTAGTATACAATTTCTAATGGAAGTGTATCTATGTACATAGTGTGTCAACAGTAAGGTAAAAAATCACAGTTGACGACCTAAGATTTATTTAATTTTAGGTGATATATACTTCCGGCGATATTTTGTCAACTAGTTACTAGCATACAATCGCGCGGATGCATTTGTATAGAATTTGTTGAATAGATTTCGCTCATTCGCTCGGATGGAACATTCCATTACAAAATCGTTTGTGTGACGTCACAGTCGATACCAAAAAAGTGGCACGCAAGGTTTTCATATAAATAAAGTCGCATGATTCATCTACTATTTCTGTGAAATAATAATCGTGGAACTATAATCGTAATAATTTTCAGGCGTAATGTAGATCTTTTAATTATTCATATTCATATTCATATTCATTTAATGCGTAAGTCTCATTTACATGTCAATAGTTTTCGAGTTTACAAAGCTTTAACGTGCTTTAACTCAAACAAGCACATGTTCTTAAGTTAGTTTTAAATCATTCATACATAGTGTACGTTGCCAAGTGCACTTCCGAGTAACGCGAAGGCTGAAGTTCACAAGCACCGACTCTGAAGCACTTTGAACTGCGGAATGAGCTCCGCTAAGTTTCTAAGTACAAATTCGCATACGAATGATTTATTGCAAGATGTAAGGCGACGTGTGTGATAAAGGCTGTGCTCGAGTGAAAATGAATTAACAAGTACTTATATATAAGAATAAGCGGCCAAGTGCGTGTCGTGACACGCGCAAAGTTGGGTCCCGTAGTTAATATAATGTATGTGAACTTAAAATAGTGATATTATAAACGTACAGGTTAATTTCTGTTAGTTTAAATGAAATTTGCACGAAATTTTCATTTTTTTATCGACTACAAAAAAAGGAGATTATCAATTTCATATGTATGTACGTAATATTGTTAGAATTGGACAATTTTCACATACATAGACATATTTTATTGATAATTAATCAATTACAAGTCAACACTATAAAATTAAATTAGATATAATTATTAATTAATGATTTCAAATAAGTACTTATTTAGTTAAAATTGTAGTACCTACGTACAGTTTTTAAGACATACATACTTTTATTTGAAGAAATTCTTTATAACTATAAAACGCTTGCCTAGTAAGCCATTTCTTCAGCCTTGATTTATATGAAAAGAAGCTCGGAGCACCAATGACCATGGCCGTAGGCAGAGGGGGGTTTGGGGGTCCATATGGGACAACATGACCGCAGACTCCGCCCCCCCCCCCCTCCCCGCTATGAGAAGGCTATAAGCTATGCCCATGTCCATTGCTGAATCCCCCCCCCCCCGAAATGAATTCCTGGCTACGGCCCTGCCAATGACAGTCACAGTAACTAATTTACTTCCATGCCTTTGTATGGCGCCTGGTATGTTAGTCTACGTGGGCTTCTAAGCACATGTGCCAAATTTCATACGTGTACGTATTACGTATGTTTATCCACGTATTAATTAATTGTCTATCTAGGACTTAGTTGGTGATAGTCTAGGGCCTACTAGCACTGACCTCATACAACATATTGGTGTACATTTCACACAACACCATCTAGCCCAAACTAAGCAAAGCTTGTACTATGGAACTAGATGGCTGATAGAATACATATGTACATTTTTTTTGTAAATACATACATATGATACATAGAAACACCCAGACACAGAACAAACATCCGTGCTCATCACACAAATGTTTGTCCTGGGTGGGGATCGAACCCACGACCTACGGCACAGCAGGCAGACATACTACCAACTGAGCCACAAGGCCAGTATAGATGGGGTACATACCTACTTAGGTAGACGCCCTGTTTTAATTTAATTTGTCGGTATTATGTATCAGTTGTTATTTTTTCCTTTTCAGTTTTGAAGACGATTTAATGCTTTTTATTTATTTTTATTTTTAACTAAGTAATTTTTTTAAGTTGACCGACTATTACTCGATAACTTGTAGAGCCTACTTAGCCGTGTTAGTTTTCCTTTTAATTTCATCATCTATGGTATGGTACAAGCCTGATTTTGTTTTCATATCTCCAAAGTCAACCGATTAGCCGGAGTGAGCCGAAAATTACCACTTCAAATTCGGTTAAAGTACTTTAAAATTTGGACCCTCTTTCCTTTCTTAAAAACCCTATATTTTGTGATTAAATTTAAAATGTCCAGTTTCGGATTTCTTCCTATATTGTGTACTATAACACAATGCTCTTGCCAAAGTTCGTAGTTGTAGGTCAACGGGAAGTACCCCATAGGTTTTGATTCCTCTGTGAGTGTCGAAATGTGCATTTTTTACGACATATTCGGCTGTAACTTTTTTTTATGAAAACTGAGAAGTTTAATTCTTCTCTCTGCAGCAAGATACTATGGATCTACGTATATGGTTTTAATTTCAACTCAATACCTTCACGCATTCCCGAGATAAAGGTCTTGACACCCTGACAGACGGACAGACGGACAGACAACAAAGTGATCCTATAAGGGTTCCGTTTTTTCCTATTGAGGTACGGAACCCTAAAAATGGTTTGAAACACCTCCAATGTTTTTTAATTACCTATACAACGATACCCCACACGATGGGGTAGATGAGAAAAAAATAATTCATACCCACTTTATGTGTAGGGAGGTACCTCCCCCAAAATTTTATTCTACGACTTTCTCGGTATAACTAATATGCATATCCATGCCAAATCACAGCTTTCTAGTACTAAAGCTACTGTTACACATGCTCTAAAATAGCATGCTAAAAAACGTGCTATTGAGTATGCTCAATATGAGCATGCTTATGAGCAGCTTACATTTGCTAGCAATAGGCATGCTGGTTTTAAGTATGCTCCTGAATAAGCATGTTAAAGCAAACACTCCATTCACATGCCATTTTATAGCGTGCTCTCTCGCTCTCTGTCTCAGTTCAAACAAAGCCATGGACAATCAATCTGCTATCCGTATGGAGCTGAATAAGATCATCCTTTTGCTGGCGATACAATGCATCCAGAAGCTTATAATATCAGCTCGGCAAAAAAGAAAAGAAAGAAAGATTTGGGTCCGTGATTGGATATCTAGAAGAACGGACTTGTGCAAGTGCAAGTGCTTATTTTTGAGCAAACTCGAAATGAGCATGCTCATTATTAGCAATGTTTCAATACACATGCTACTAATGAGCATTTGCTCAATAAAAGCATGCTTTCGTGCTAGTAATGAACATGTGTAACTGTAGCGCAAAGCCGCTCACAGACAGACAGTCTGACTGTCTGTCTGTGAGCGGCTTTGCGCTCAACCTGTTTTAGCTTATGCTCTATTTAGCTTATGAAGCTCTTTCATACGGTTACAGAACGGTTACATGATACGGTTAAAGAACTTAAAAATTTTGACCTTCATTCCTTGCATAAAGACACTATTTTTTGTGATTAAATTAAAAATGTTCCAGTTTTCGGATTTTTTCCTATATGTATATGTTTTTTCCTATACTCTAACAAAATGCTTCTTGCCAAATGTTATAGTTCTAGATCAACGAGTACCCCATAGGTTTTGATTCCTCCACTGTGAGTGTCGAAATGTGCGTTTTTTACGACATATTCGGATGTAACTTCTTTTACGAAAACTGAGAAATTTAATTTTTCTTTCTGCAGCAAGAGAGTTTCTATGGAGCTGCGTCTAAGGTTTTAATTTCAACACGATACCTTCACGCGTTCCCGAGATAATGGTCTTGACACCCGGACAGACGGACAGACAGACAGACGGACAACAAAGTGATCCTATAAGGGTTCCGTTTTTTTTTTGAGGTACGGAACACAAAAAAACAAGCGGGTGAAGAGAGGTCTCTATAAAGAGTTTACAATCGTGAGGGATTTATTGAGCTTGAAAAGTAAAACCTACTTATTCCTCATCCAATGTGTATAAGGAGAAAATAGAGCTACTTCAGCGCCTTGTTTAATTATTATCCTTATACTTTTATTACAAGTAAACGCAATAACGTACTTTGAAGTCGGTTGTTTCAGTTTTTTAAACTATAAAATTATTGCCACGATGGTTCTACTTCCAAACAGAGTTTACAAAATCTAGTCATCTAGCTGCCATAATCCAGTTGCTTAGTTCAGGCTAGATGGTGTTTGAAAATATCCACCAATATGTATTTGTAAAATGATTATTATTTGTTATTACATAGGGCATGTTTATCTACCGAAAGTAGTACCTACCTACCTTACATAACTCATCAACCTTCGAAGGGCAAAAGTTATAGGCATTACGCCGCAACACACTTTGTTATAAGCAAACAATACTACAATAGTCGTTATTATGAACAGGCGCGTTATATTTGCGGAAAATTTGTTCTGTTTGTATCTCGTTACTTCTCCCGTCTATATAAATAATGACCTAGCACTACGGTTCGTGCAGATTACGAGAACTGATCCAATTCGATTGTGTTTTTATATAAATATTATTGTAATTCTTTATTTTTTAGTCGCTGAAACTGAAAGCAAATAAAAATGTATTTAACAATAGTTAGTAAAATTGACAAATGACACGGGCCCCGGTGTCTGTGGAGATAAAAAAAAACAACTGAAAGCAAAGCTCAGTTGACGTTTGTGGCGACCGTAATTCTATTTATTTATTTAAGTCCATCAATATTGTGTACTTCAAACGGTGAAGGAAAACATCGTGAGGAAACCTACATGTCTGAGAGTTCTCAATGATCTTGAAGATGTGTGAAGTCTGCCAACCCGCACTTGGCCAGCGTGGCAGACTATGGCCTAACCCTTCTCACAATGAGTAGATGGCCCGTTCCCAGCAGTGGGACAGCTTGTACAAAGAAGGCTGATAAAAAAAAAAAAAATTACTCTAACAATATTATAAAAGTCTAATAAATCCAATTGTCACAATAATTATAGATGGACACGGCATGCATTACAGGAGCGAAAAATTATATAAAATTATACATTACACCAAAGATATTGTAAATAGGGCGAATTCTGTGTTCAATATATTACATTCAAGTTAAGCAATCAAAAATTATTTTGATTGGAGTCAATTAAACTAAAGTAAATTTAACATACTTACTTCAGTTTTATTTATTTAGTATTTTATAGCAATTTATCAATACGTAGGTTTAGGTAGAAATATATCGGTATTGCTCTTGATGCTTACTGCAAACTACACAGGATTGAATTCTTTGCTGCCATCTCTGTTTCCTGAGTGCTACAATATTGGAATTTTCCAAGATAGAGTGAATAAAAACCTTCTAGATTAACGAGCTCCATCCTCGGTCACACCGTTGCTTAACATCAGGCAAGGTGGTCAATCGTCGATCAATATAATCTAAAAAAAAAATGAAGGTATTATAGAAACATCCACACATAGAACAAACATCCATGTACATCACAATATTTCCTGGGTAAGAATCGAACCCGGGACCTATAACTTAGATGGCAGACTACCATCTGACCAACTACTTACAGTTGAGTATGTATGTAGTTGGTATTGACTAGCTTTTCCAAAACCAATCTGCCTGACGCATCCATTTCAGACATGACTCTCCACCCTTCATCTCTTCAATATAACATCTTCCCCTTACATAACACCCTCAGAACGACACCTGATGCCAAAACATCTTTCTTATCCCGGTCCAAGAATCATTTTAAATCATGCAAAAAATAACGACAATAATTTACGCTGACGAGGCAGTTTGCCAGAAAAAAAAACAATGCATTCGCACCCTCGCCGAAATTTCAATTGAAATTTGTTAAAAGAACCATAAAGGGTACGTGCAAAGTGGAAACATGACTGATGCAAATCACCAATCATTATTTTTTACGTGCTTTGTTGGATGAGCGTTGCGCTAAGAAAAGGTTGTGAAGGGAGAGGGTGGAAAGAAAAAGACAG
Source organism: Lycia hirtaria (assembly GCA_947563715.1). Classification (NCBI taxonomy): domain Eukaryota; kingdom Metazoa; phylum Arthropoda; class Insecta; order Lepidoptera; family Geometridae; genus Lycia; species Lycia hirtaria. Next base: position 12,702,504 of record OX387385.1, read on the forward strand.
TCCATTCGAAAGGAGATAGATGATCTTTTGTATAAAGGGAGCATTTTTCCGATGTTTTCAAATGTAATAAACGAATATCTAATATAAAAATATGTTTAACTAAACCTATTATATACCTATACTATCACAAGTTCCGTTAATCTTTTAAGGCTGTGTAGGTAAGTAGGTATTATTGTTTCCCTCGCGTATAGCATTATTTTTGAAAATATAAAATGACGAACTGGACATAAAATATGTAAAATTAGTCGTTTTTAAACTAGGAAGCAATATTACAAACGCTTAACAAACATTGTACCTTAATCGAAACAAGAAAATCATCATCATCTCAGCCACAAGAAGTCCAATGCTGGACATAGGCCTCCCCTGTGGATTTCCAAAAAGACCGGTTAGAAGCAGCCTGCATCCAGAGTCTTCATGCCACTTGTATGAGGTAGTAAGTACGAAATTCACCGACGTAGCACAGGGAATTATCAAGTTGAAGTGGCAGTGGGCAGGGCACATAGCACGTAAAAATGATGGCCGAAAAGTTCTCGAGTGAAGACCACGAACCGGCAAGCGCAGCGTAGGAAGACCAGCTACTAGGTGGACAGAAGTTTACATACCTATTTAATAAAAATCATGTAAATATGTGTTTATATCGTTCATTTCAATTTTTTATCTGCAAGCCAAAAAGAGGGGTGTTAAATATGTTTGGCGTTTGTATCTGAGTGTTTGTCTGTAGCATCGTAGCTCTCAAACAGATGGACCAATTTCGATATACGTAGTTTTTTTTTTGTTTGAAAGAGGATTTGGTCGAGAGTGTTCTTAGCTATGTTTGATCAAAATCGGTTCAGCCGTTTTATTTATACTTTTATAATATTAGTTTATTAGTTAGGATTTAAGATGTAAGGAAAAGTTTTAAATATTATTACGGATCAAAACGTAAAGTTCGCTTTTAATAGCAGCGGTGACCTATAGTTTGACTGGCCTTGTGGCTCAGTTGGTAGTGTGTTTACGTCTACCTGCTGAAATGAAAGGTCGTGGGTTCGATCCCCACCCAGGGCAAACATTTGTGTGATGAGCATGGATGTTTGTTCTGTGTCTGGGTGTTTCTATGTATCATATGTATATATTTACAAAAAAAAAGTATATATGTATTCTATCAGCCATCTAGTTCCATAGTACAAGCTTTGCTTAGTTTGGGCTAGATGGTGTTGTGTGAAATGTCCACAAATATTTATTTATAAAAAAAAAAAAAGTCTTTGGAGCTAGAGAACTCAGATCCCAAATCTGACCAACAATCCATTTCTATAATCATAAGTACGAGTAACACGATTAATGAACAAGTATAAATTTAGAAAACTCAGAAACCCCCGCCAAAAAAACGGCTAAACCGATTTTGATAAAACATAGCTAAGAAGTCTCGATAAAATCCTCTTTTAAATAAAAAAGCTACTTAGATCTAAATCAATCCATCCATTTGAAAGCTACTATTCCATAGACATAAATATACAGGTACGTCGACTCACACGTCAAACTTAAACACGAGAGGTGTTTGGCTCAGGGGTTAAAAATATCTTTAAAGTATGTACATTATACAAAATAATAAAATAGTTAGAAATAGAAAGGATCACCCGTTGGCGTCGTCCTCAATTTAGTCGTTTTTTTACGTTTAGTTGGAATTCGTTTTGTAGTAGTCGGGACTTGAGTTTGAACTTGAGTCGGAGGATGAGTTTGAGCATGGGTTGGTGCATCAGTTTGGGCTTGAGTCGGAGCATGTGTTGATGCATGAATTTGAGCTTGATTCGGTGCATGAGTTTGAGCATGAGTTGGTGCATGAGTTTGGGCTTGAACCGGTGCATGCGTTTGGGAGTGAGTCGGTGCATGAGTTTGGGCATGCATCGTTACATAAGTTTGAACTTGAGTCGGTGCATGAGTTTGGACTTGAGTCGGAGCGTGAGTTTGAGCATGGGTTGGTGCATCAGTTTGGGCTTGAGTCGGAGCATGAGTTTGAGCTTGATTCGGTGCATGAGTTTGAGCATGTATTGATGCATGAGTTTGGGCTTGATTCGGTGCATGAGTTTGAGCATGTGTTGATGCATGAGTTTGGCCTTGAATCGATGCATGAGTTTGGGCTTGATTCGGTGCATGAGTTTGAGCATGAGTTGGTGCATGAGTTTGGGCTTGATTCGGTGCATGCGTTTGGGAGTGAGTCGGTGCATGAGTTTGGGCATGCATCGTTACATAAATTTGAACTTGAGTCGGTGCATGAGTTTGGACTTGAGACGGAGCGTGAGTTTGAGCATGGGTTGGTGCATCAGTTTGGGCTTGATTCGGTGCATGAGTTTGAGCATGAGTTGGTGCATGAGTTTGGGCTTGATTCGGTGCATGCGTTTGGGAGTGAGTCGGTGCATGAGTTTGGGCATGCATCGTTACATAAGTTTGAACTTGAATCGGTACATGAGTTTGAACTTGAGTCGGAGCGTAAGTTTGAGCATGGGTTGATGCATCAAGTTGAGCTTGAGTCGGAGCATGTGTTGATGCATGAGTTTGGGCTTGATATGGTGCATGAGCTGATGCTTGAGTTTTGGCTTGATTCGATGCATGAGTTTGGGGTAGATTCGGTGCATGAGTTTGAGCATGAGTTTGGGCTTGATTCGGTGCATGCGTTTGGGAGTGAGTCGGTGCATGAGTTTGGGCATGCATCGTTACATAAGTTTGGACAAGAATCAGTGCATGAGTTTGAGCTTGAGGTGGTGCACGAGATACGACATGAGCCGGAGCACGATTCTGAGATGAAGTCGGGGCTTGGATTGGTGTTTCTTCAACAAATACTTCAGATTCTTCAACTACACCTTTTAATTCTTGATCCGGAACTTGACCTGGCTTTTCTTTATGGAAATCAGGTGATGTTTTAGCTACATTATTTTGTTTTAATGATACTTTGATATGACGTCCTTTGGATGTCGATGAGAACTTGAGTGAAGCAATCGCTTTAGTATCCCTTTGATTGAGGAATTTCAACTCCTTAACACTAGCTGTTATTTTATTCGACGCCGTCATAACTTTAATCAATCCATGTAACTTTAAAGGTGTGGCATTTATTGCCGCCGAAGAATTTTCTTTATTCGCTTTATTAGCATTGTTAAAATAAGATCCCCTGTGTTTAAATTTATGTTCCTTTTTATATGGGTAAGGTAATGCTGTGCGACCTTCTACACGGTTTTCTATGTGTTTCTTTAAGATACTTAAAGGCAACCAATGACCAGGTAAGTCAGCCTCAATAGGATTCATCACGAACACAAGCGTATCTTGGCTAGGGTCGGGCCAATTTCCACCGGTGAGTGTACGCGAAGACATAATGAAGGTTAGGACCGATAATATGCGCACTGGAAAATAAATTTCGTGTTATAGATTCACCGATAATAGGTTACCTACCCCTATTCAGTGTTACCAATCTATAATTCGAATTGTAGGATATTGAATATAATTTCTCCGAAACAATGTTTTTAGGGTTCCGTACCTCAAAAGAAAAAAACGGAACCCTTATAGGATCACTTTGTTGTCCGTCTGTCGGTCCGTCCGTCCGGGCAAACCGGGGCACGAGCCCCGGGCGGCATTTTCAGGGGGCGCAAAAATACAAATACAAATACAAATACAAAATTGTTTATTGACCAAAAATATACAACAAAAAAACAATATGAAAACCCTGACTGTTACTTTAGCGTGAGCTGTGTTGTAACAGTCAGTGCCTTCCCCTGAAATTAGGAACATTTCACATATATTTAATAATTATACAAAATTTAGATGGAGTAGGTATGTAGATATAAATTTATGTGTAGGGGTGTAGGATAGTTGTGTGTGTGTGTGTGTGTGTGTGTGTGTGTGTGTGTGTATGTGTGTGTGTGTGTGAATGTGGGAGAGTGAGTGGGGGAGGGGTGTGTGTGTGTTATATATATATATATATATTTGCTTATATTAATATCCAATTGTGACTTTTTGCCCTTATTTTTTTATAAACAGCTTTTCAAAAGACTCGTAATCATATTGCTGTAGCCATTCAGATCATAATTAATATGATTAAAAATAAAATAACTTGCTCCACAAAGCGCCTAGAATACGGAAGCTTGGTTGACTCACCGTTAACTTTTAAGAAAAAGGTGCTACTTAGGTAATTATATAAAGTTTTTTTAAGTAAGTTATTTTAAGCGCTGGAGAGAGGGGCGCCATCGTCAAGTTTCTGCCCCGGTTCGAAAAAATCGTAGATCCGGGGCTGTATAGATAGTTTACCCTGTTCAGCTCCCGTATTCAGAACTCATTCGAAATCGATTCGGAATCTATATCTCCGTCTCTGTTATTTCCGTAGAGAATGACAGAGATAGAGATATAGATTCCAAATCCGAATGAGTTCTGAAAACCCAACTGAGCATCATAACTGCAACTGTACTTACTCTCTTGATAATATTAAACATTTTCATTGACCCTTATCGTCCAGGTTATTTTGAAAATCAATCTAACTGATAACATAACTTTGTTACCTTTTTAATTTTATCCCAAACTACATTGGCAATAGAAGTAGATAGAATTGGATAATATCAATATCGTAAGAGAATATTTGTGGTTGATGAAGCGGAAAAATCGATTTTATCCTTGGTTGATTTTATGGCTAAATATCGAAACGAATTTACGCAATATACTAGGCCCTTCGCTTGTTACATACCTACGACTACGACGTTCCTACCTACGTAACTACATATAATAGGTACAGGAGTCCGGATACGTGCAAATACCTACGTAACTACATATAATAGGTACAGGAGTCCGGATACGTGCAAATACCTACGTAACTACATATAATAGGTACAGGAGTCCGGATACGTGCAAATACCTACGTAGCTACATATAATAGGTACATGAGTCCGGATACGTGCAAAAAAGTCGAATAGTTCGTAACTACCGACCGGTTTATGGCGGGCACATCATTTTTTTTTTTAAGATAGATCTACGTTGGACCTCCAACTCGCCTGATGTAAGGCGACGGTGTGGCCGAGGATGGAGCTCGTCGATCTAGAAGATATCTATTCACTCTAGCCTTGAAAATTCCACGATTGTAGGTCTCAGGAAACAGAGATGGCGACAAAGAATTCCATTCTTGTGCAGTACGCAACAAGAATGTGGATCGGTATCGCCGAGTGCGGATTTTTGTCATTTCAACGAGAAATTGGTGGTAATTCGCCGACTTTCTGCTAGTCCTGTAGTAAAATGGGGAGGGTGGAATTAGGTCGTGAAGCTCATACTTATATATTGTAGCGTTTTCTTTTGTGTCTGTGCTTAATGTTAATTTGATGTATATATGACTTCCATGAATAAATATACATATGTCTATGTCTACTATCAAGAGCGCAATTTCAGTTGTTGAAAACAACATAAATTTTAAGTCGAAATTTGCATCAGACGGCGTAAAACCGATACATTACAAGTATAAGCTTAGAAAACTCAAAAACCCCGAAAAATAAAACAACTTAACTGATTTTGATGAAACATAGCTATGAACATTCTCGATAGAATGGTCTTTCAAACACGAAAATCCAGATCAAAATCGATCCATCCGTTTAAGAGCTACGATCTGTGGCTACGATGTACACATACACAGATATACACGTCAAACTTATAACACCCCTCTTCTTCGAGTCGAGTGTTAAAAACTGAAACAGCCGATTTCAAAATACGCGTTTTCTTTTATGATTACTTAGGATTACTTATTTATTACAATCATTTTGTTAAATTCCTTCAAATAAAAAAATCCACCACCAACTCGCCTGATGATAAGAGACGATGTGGCCGAGGATAAAGATTTAGAAAATATCTATTCAGGTCAGGATGGCGGCAAAGAATGAGATATCTGTGCAGTACGCATCAAGAACATGAACCTTAAACGTGGAAATAGCGGTTGGAGGCTCGTTTCCATAGAAAAACAATCTAACCTATTTCGGATTTCTTCCATAGCTTGTCGTGTGAGACTACTTTCGTACCCAATTCCACCATTCTGGATGAATAGGTAGTATAGACTCTACATTCTAGACAATTTGGCGTTGACTTACAAGTTTGATATATTTACCCGACTGCGTAAGGAGGGTTATGTTTTTCAAGTGTATGTATGTACTATGTATGTGGGTATGTACATATGTACGTATATTTCTATATGATCGCCTACAGCTCAAACGGCTTAACCGATTTTGACGTGCAAGTTATTGTTAGATTCATCTTCACTTCCCGAGTGTCATACGCTATATTTTTTTGTAAAAATAATAATACATCTCCCGAAAAAATCATGTAAATATTTGTAAGTTTTCGTCGCAAGAAAAACATTGTCTATTGTTATTGTCAAAAAAATGCGTGTTTGTGTTACAAGTGATTTCAGTAGAATTGTTCTAAAGAATGCGCATTTATAATCTTTTACAGCTATTTTACGCATACTTTGTCAAAAACCGTACACTCAACAGCGTAACACGCGTAACGAAATCGTAAGTTTGACTGCAAAAACAGCTTTTCTGCTGTCGGGTATTTTGTTTTTCTTTTAATATAGATACTTTTTACACCCCCAAAAGACTGCAGACCTAAGTATTCCTTTAGAAGAGCTCAAAGTTTTTTGCAACAATTATATCCAGTGTATGCATGATAGATCTTGTTATTACAATGATTTGCCACAAACTTCTCGACCTTATATCTCGACTATAAATCGGTCAAGAGCTTGTCGAAACAAGAAAGTCTCAGTTAAAAGAGATAAATATTTACTACGAAGCTATTTATCCCCTGATTCTGAAATTCTAAACCAGAATTGCCAATAAGAACAAAATCAGTCAAGAACTTATCAAAAATCTTTGTGTTCACGAGGTCTAACTGTCCACAGAATTATTAGTTTTAAGTCACCATCGTCCGTCTAGGTCGCGCATTTTTGAAGATATACATATTAAAATTACTGAATGAACTTATAAAACAATCGTCGTTTGTAATATAAGTAATTAAAAAAAATAAACCGACTTCAAACTGAAAAGAGAGAAATAACACGAAGAAAAACAATACTGGGTGTTTACCTAAGTAGGTACGTACACCAACTATTTTTTTAGGTCGGTGTCAGGACCTAAACTGTCATCAGCTTAGTCCTAGCTATACAGACACCGACCTCAAAAACAGTTGGTTTACGTACCTACTTAGGTAGACGCCCAGTATTGATTTTCTTCGTGTTATTTCTCTCTTTTCAGTGTGAAGTCGGTTTAATTTTTTTTAATTACTTTTATTTATTCATTTTTAGGGTTCCGTACCTCAAAAGGAAAAAACGGAACCCTAATAGGATCACTTTGTTTTCCGTCCGTCCGTCGGGGTGTCAAGACCTGTATCTCGGGAACCCGTGAAGGTATCGTGTTGAAATTAAAGCCATATACGCAGATCCATAGTCTCATGCTGCAGAAAGAAAAATAAAATTTCTCAGTTTTCGTAAAAAAAAAATTACAGCCGAATATGTCATAAAAAACGCACATTTCGACACTCGCAAGGAAATCAAAACCTATGGGGTACTTCCCGTTGACCTAGAACTATGAAATTTGGCAAGAAGCCTTATATTAGAGTACCTATATAGGAAAAAATCCGAAAACTAGACATTTTTTATTTAATCACAAAAAAGTGTCTTTATGCGAGGAATGAGGGTCTAAATTTTAAAGTTCTTTAACCGTATCATGTAGCATAAGCTATGTTTTAGCTTTAGGTTTTTAAATATTTTTACGATGTATATTTTTCGGTTATGAAGGAAAATATATGATTTCCCCCTTTTATCTACTAGTTTGTACGGAACCCTCGGTGGGCGAGTCTGACTCGCACTTGTCCGGTTTTTTTTAATAGTATTTACTCGAGAATTTGTATACTACTATATACGAGTTTGATTAAAAATTGTATTCACAAAACTAGTAAACTAGGTAAGTTCGTTTAATTTTCTAACACACTTCACTACTGTTGTAACGCCCAATTGTTGCGTTATAAAGTATGCCAGATCCTTTCACATAGTATGTGTGATAAACCTACCGAATTTCGTTCAAATCCGCCCAGTATTTTGTATAGCGTCGTTGAAACGCTCATATTTTAAAACTAAAAAAGTCAATATCTTGAAAACTACTGAACTGATTTGAGATTTTTTGCAATACGACTTCTAGTTTCTGCGTAATACGTGGACAAACATACATACACTTATGAAATTTGGCACACATATTTAGAAGCTGGTATAGATTAACATAAACAAAAAGTGTGCCGTTCTGTCAATTTTACAAACATACAGGTCGAATTGATAACCTCCTTTTTTTGAAGTCGGTTAAAAATAGAAAATAACATCACGAATATTAGACAATTTTTTTTTATTCATTTTTGCGTTAATAATTTCTAAAAATGACTTTTATGTATGGAAATTAACTTGGATCAAATTGAAATTTTTGTCAAATATTCTTGATGTTGTTTTATAGTTTTACAAACGACGATTTTTTTATGAGTTCAAAAATGCGCGAACGAGACGGACGATGGTCGAACTACGTACTCTTAAGTATAATTTTAAGGTGATCCAGACTTTACAGCTTAGCTTAGCTTCCAACAAAACGCAATACATGAACTGTACACTTTTATTGGACTAATGATAAATAAATTAGTACCTAAGCTTGTTAATGATCCCACTTCTTAGAGATGTCGACGTATTCTCCATCCGGTGACTCATAGTTCTTTATTGGAGGGGTTGCAACTGGCCCGGCACTCGAGTAGGGTACTAGTTGCAGGTCCGGCTAGAACAATTAATTTATACATGTTTAAAAAAGTAGAAGACTAGACTTAAAAAATAAACCGGCCAAGTGCTTGTCGGGCCACCCGCAGTGTAGGGTTCCTCAGTTGCACATCACAATATGTGTTCTTAAAATAAAATAAATTATTTGTTTGATAATATGAACATATGAGTCAAGGGTTTAAATATTTTCATGAAATTTTCATTTTTACTTCACAGTTTTTTTTTTTTTTTGTTTGACTATTGCTCTTTAACTTGTAAACACTCAATATTTCTCAAACTAATCCCTAAATTGAAAAAATATGTTTTCATACACCCCTAATATTTTTTGATCACATAGCCAATGACACCCCACATGATGGGAATAGGTGAGTAAAAATTTATTCATTCCAACTAAGTATATGTATAGGAAGAGAGGAGGACCTCTAAAAAAGATTTTTCAAGAATTTATTCTACTGTTTTGTTGGTGTAATAAATTTGTATACTGCGGACAGACAGACATGGCAAAACTATAAGGGTTTGCAGTTACATACAACTACAGAACCCTAAAAAAATTGAGCTAGTAAATTTAAATTGGTGATGGTTAAAACCCAAGACAGGGAGTCAGTAATATAACTAACCATAATGGCCTCATAATAAAGGTCCTCTGACTCTTCATAAAGCCGATCTAGCGCCCGTCTCTGTGCAGCCATGACCCTGTCCAGCTGGTTGATGTTGGTCATATACTCCTCACGCTTGTACCTCGTCCAATCCTTCTGAAGCAAAGCACGAGCTTCTATGTCTGATGCTGTCAACTGTGGTGTGGGCCTTCTACGTTTTCTGTAATAAATTTATTTGAAATATTAATAACACGTAATGGTTACAGAGGTATCGGAAAGAAGACATCGCCCGGGTAGGTATGCATGTAATCTCACTCTACATTATAGAGTGAAAATAAAGTGAAGGAGAAGTTTGCCCAAAGAGAGGGATAGTATAGGTTAGAAAAAAAAACACATCTTTTTTCTAATCAAACATACTGTGCCAACCTCACTTTGAAGGATAAGGGTATGAAGATAATGATATTATTCTAGTTAAATGAGCTTAACATACATTGTCCTGCAAGGTTGGCTATTTGATAGCTGCCCAGAGGCAGCTATCGAGTAGCCAATGAGCCGAGCGAGGGTTTGCTATAAAACAAAATAAAATCTGATCATAATAACCCACAAAACACAAATAACCCACAAAATTATAAGAGCAAATTTTGTGATAGAGTGATAAGAAGAATTTTTATTGTAACTTATTATGTTACCAAATATGTTTTTTTTAGGGAATGGGAAGCATCTCATAACTAGCAAGTTATTATATTATTTCACCAATTAATTTAAAAAAATTATGGCTTAATATGTATACTACTGTTTTATTTGATTCAATACAAATTTCACACACCATATTTGTTTTAGCCAGATGATAAAGCAAGATATTTTGTAGTTGCTTTCAGCACTGCACATGGTAATTTAAAAATGTTTTGTATGTCTTGGTAACACACAATTTATTATATAATTGAAATAACTGTGCAATAAAGATAATCCATTACCAATTTTTTAAGTATGTATCTACTCAGCAAACAAACAGAGCATAGCAGTTTCAAACGAAATAAGGATTTAGTTTAGATTCAACCTATAGTGTGTCTATTGAGAGAATACATTCTTGACATCTGTCCATGTATTTTCTCCCACCAATGCAAGAAAAGGACATAGCTTTCAACACTTATCTATCTGGATTTTAATTTATGAAAGTAACTAGCATTCTCCCCGTGAACAAACTGAAATAAATTTATTCACTGTACGGGTTAAAAACTCAGGAGACAACTGTGAATACCATCCTGGTAGTGAGACTATTGCTGTCCTGTACATACTACTAATGCTGGTAAAATTTTACAAAATGAACCAAGTGATTAATGGCAAGCTTACTGTATTTGGTCAGTCAGGTCTAAAGGCACTTCCAGCTCATCAATAGGTTTTAGCTGCCTAGCGTTTTTCTCAAGTCTTCGAATTTGCTTCTCAATCTTCTTACGACGACGTTCTTCACGAGCTTTGACAATTTGCGGGTCTACTTTTTTCTTCTTTTTCATGGGTTCTGCCCTAGAAAAGATATGTCAATTTGTTAGTAAAAAATAATACAAGATATGCCTCACGGTTTCACTCGGATTGTGATAAAAATGGTGAAGGATGATGATATAATGTGGGCTTATAGCTTAGGGTTCCAACTTTCAACGTAGTCTGTTCAGCCTTTTAGTTGTAAAATGTAACAAACGGAAAATCATAGTTAAATACTTTTAAAATATTAGTTTAGTTAGATCTATTGTATGATAGGTAAGTAATGTAACAATCATGATTATTTTTATGTGAATAGAGGAAATTTTATTCACATTGAAACCTTTACCATAATTGATCCGTAATTTTGAACTGCAGTGCCGCTGTTGTGCTTATACTTCGTGAGGTTATCTGTATTTTTGTTGCTGGACATATCGCCAATCTTAAACATACGAATTATTAGATAATAAATTTGTTTTCCCTTTTAGGTTATGTTTCTTTGAATAAAACATATTGCAAGTATACCTTGAAAACTGTTTCAGTAAGGATAAACTAAGCATTGTGTAGATATTTCACTGAAACTATTTATTTTACAACACTGTTTAACAAAAATAAAATTTTGTGATTGCACTTGTTTTGAATTGATCGCGAATATCGCGATCTCTTTCTTCCTTTCCTTCGTGCTTTATACAGATGTCAAAATTGACAGCTATGCTAACTGGTAAAATTCTTCTTATGTAAAATTCTCAAGGATTGTGTAAAAAGAAACGTAAGAAATCGTCGTTCCGTTCTACACACATTGTTTTCGGACTATTCCAGTTGGACGCCGAGTTTGTTCGGTATCATTTTTGAATACAGTTAAAAATAAATGGTTTGAAGAAAGTATGCCATACGTCTTTAATCAGGCGTTAAAATTAATTTAAATATCAGTATCACAGTATTATAACGCTGAAAGCTAACTTTTTAATTGCCACTTAATCCACACCCCACTGGAATACAAGCTGGAACGGTGTAAAGATTACGCAAACTCAAATGTTTTGGTTTGGGAGGGGCCTGACCATGGGGAGGGTAGGTTTTATCAGCGTAGGAAGATCAGCTACAAGGTATATTTCATAGTAAAAAATATTACATCATTGTGCACCAATACAGAATAACTTAAAAGTATAACCTTTACTCACAGTATAACGGTGGCCTTACCGCATAGCGTGAATAATGACTGTATGTATTTGACGTCCATTTCTATCAGTCTAACAAAAAAACCCTGAGAAGCTTACCACTAAAGTAATACTCCTCTACTGTGAAAACTACACCTACTCTACTTGTTATTAGAACTTTTGTACATAGTGAAGCAATAAACGTAAAACGCCCCCAGGGCGGGGGGGGCAAGTTAATTGTAGGTACAGGTACAATTGCAAGGCCTTAGGCCATTTTTTAAATCTCTAGCCCCCCCCCCCCCCCCCCCCCCTTAGCGACGCCCTTGGATATATACATAAATTAGCTCTGTCAAAGCCGATGTGATTAACCGTGAAAATAATTTAAAACTATTGAATAGTTCGGTGTTTGATGAATTATAATATTCTATATTAACATTATACTAACGCAGGCTAGGTAGGTATATCAGTAAACGGTTCCAGAAACTTCCAGTATGCAAAAGTGAGCAAAGCTATATTGGTCAATAGTAACTAGGTACCTAGTAATAATCTTCTAATATCTTATCATACTGTAATATTAATTTACATTCGTTTTTGAAATTTTGAAATGAAAAAATAGGCAATGCTTCTTATTTCAGGGATTCTTATAGGGTGACATTTTAATTATTAGCATAGGCTTACAGAATCACTTCCTTGTCCGACTGTCTGTTACGGAACCTTTATTTTAGGAAACAAATTCCTATCTAACTCATATCTAACTGGTTTTTATCTGTGTTAGTACTTACCTAAGGATTTTCAGACTGTACGGTACGAGAACTTAAGTATCGAGTAAGTAAAGTCCTTGTCTAACTTTTCCCTAAACCGATCCGCAGCCTCAAACGTTGACTCAGAATGAACCTTTAAAAATATAAATAGTTTCATTAAATAAACAATTCGTAACCAGTTCTCATCTCATGATGCGGCTATGTTTGCTATCAGAATCATTCACCACTGAGAATGGGCAGCAACGACATGTGCCCAGACGCATACACGCCCCAATCCGGTACAACGTTAAAAATTAAAATACACTTCATTTAGTCAAAATAATGGATTTGAACGTAACAGTCATGAATAATACTTTAATACAAGTGATTGACATTATTAATGCTACATTAAACAATACGAACAAAAGTGTTAACAATAGTGTTGTGCCAATAAAGGATTTGTATGAAGATTATAGAACAAATGAACAACACAAATATTTGGTGTACAGAGTGGTTTCTTATATTTTGGCAGTGTTAATTATATTGAGCAATCTGTCTGTTGTTATATCCAGCGGGCTCATACTGAAAAAAGGTATACCTATTTATATTTAATATTATTATAAATAGAGATTAAAAACTCGTTAAAGCACAAAGTACCTCTGATCTGTCTTACTTATAAACGCATTTTAAAATCTTATCCATTGAATAAGGCTTTGTCACCTTCTGTCAGACGGGAATGTAGACGGGAGCTGCCCCACGCGAAAACGGAACAAAACACTTTTTAAGATTCCGTAGTTCGACCATCGTCCGTCTCGCTCGCGCATACCGATATTTTGGAATACTTATTAAATAAAATTACTGTATGAACTTATAAAAAATAATCGTCGTTTGTAAAACTAAAAAACTAGAAAAGATTTTTTATAGGTTCATTGTGCTGGCCACTTAGTCTATACGAACTTACTTAGAGATTTTATATCTTCAAAAAAACCGCACAAGTACGAGTCAGACTTGCTCACCGAGGGTTCCGTACAAACCAGAAGATAAAAGGGAGAAATTATATATTTTTTTATATTTTCCTTTATAGACCGAAAAATATACATCGTAAAATATTTAAAAACCTGTTTTAGCTTGTGTTAAATTAAAGCTCTTTCGATGATGTTATGATACCCCACACCATATATTATAGTACTCCCTGCCCCACATGATACGGTTAAAGCACTTTAAAATTTGGACCCGAATAAATATTGTAGGTATATACCAAATAATATACCGGACAAAAAATAGGGTCTTTATGCAAGCAACGATCCTTGCATAAAGACCCTATTTTTGTGATAAAATTAAAAATGTACAGTTTTCGGCTTTTTTTCTTAATGTGTACTATATGGCTTCTTATTCTTCCCAAATTTGACAGTTATAGTTAACGGGAAGTACCCCATAGATTTTGATCCCCCTGAGAGTGTCGAAATATGCGTTTTTTGCGACATATTCGGCTTTTAATTTTCTTTATGAAAACTGAGAAGTTTGATTTTTCTCTCTGCAGCAAGATACTATGGATCTGCGTATATGGTTTTAATTTCAACTCGATACTTTCCCGCGTTACCCAGATACAGGTCTTGACAGACGGACGGACGGACGGTCGGACGGACAGACGGTCAACAAAGTGATCCTATAGGGTTCCGTTTTTTCCTTTTGAGGTACGGAACCCTAAAAATGTGGGAATGCGCGAGCTAGTCGGACGATCGATGGTCGGACTACGGACTTTTAACTAACATGCGCTTATTGAGCGTTTTTATGTAAGACGGCACATATTTAACATAACTATTTTAGCATATGTTAAGTTCTATGCATTCCAAACATATTTTAATGATTTTAGTATGTAAAACATGTACATTTTCGTATTTTATAAGTTACATAGCACTTGTCTCGTAGATGATCACATAAAATTGGAAAACCCAGTAACTTCTCCATTATTATAAATGCATGTTAATGACTTGCGTAAATATTGGGTCACCATGAGTATTATGTTAGCTTAGGTAAGTACTTGTTTGAAATGATTTGTTAGGTAATTTGAACAGTTAACTAAATTTGTTTGGAATTTCAAAACAACCATGGCACGATGGTGCTAAAATTATCGCAAATTATTATTTACTTTTAAATTTCATTTGTTTATAGGCATCTGGTTTATTTTTGTATTAAATATTTTAAACAAAAACTTAATATTTTAAACGACTTTATAAAATGGGGCTTTTATTATACAAATATTAACTTCAGTTTATTCATTTTACTGAATGTGACCAAAATGCTGGTGCGTATCTGGCCCAACACATTAGCATTGCCGTTCAACGTAGCAAATCGGGCAGCAAGCTGGGTACGCTGACAACTGAGAGTGGGTTTGAGCATTTGGATTGTCGTTAGACCTTTATCGGTCTGGTGTAATCGATTTGCTTTTTGTGTAGTAGTTTAATTAGGTGAGAATATGTAGTTTCTATATTGTCTTGTTGTAGTTATTAAAGGCACTTGTTCATTTTACTCATTTCCAATTTTATGAATATTTGATGCAAGCATCTACTAATTGAAATCGAACTCTTTTTGAAATTATAATTTTAATTACACTGCTTTATTGAATAAAAAAGTATCTTTTATAAAATGTTGTTTATATCTTACAGCCATAAGAAATAAAAAGCCGTATTATAGATAGATAGATAAACTCTTTATTGTTTACACCACTATACTAAACCACTAATTAACAAGAGAGAGCTTACACGCTAGCGAAAACAACAGCCGGCCTTATCGCTGAAAGCGATCTTTTCCAGGCAACCTTATACCTAAGTATATTACAATGAAACTTCATACTCGATAGCTTCCAAATTAGCGACCATATTCGTAATTACTTGTAAATTATTTCACTCCTGCTTTCCATTACGAGGTAGATGCAGCACCAAAAAGGGCAAAAAGCTTAGACCGTTTTATACCACATTTGAAAGTTACGAGTATTAGGGTCAGCGCAGGCAGAGAGGAGCGCAGCGGAGAGGATTTTAAAAATCAACTTTACAATTATTGTAATAAAGTGCATATATGCTCAACCTGACAAAAAATGCTCGCGCGTCCTCGATGATACCTACGCGGGAAACCCCGCGCGTGTGCGGAGTTGAGTCGGCGGCGGCGCCCACGGATTACGCGCAGTGTTGTCACTGAGTTCAAAGAGGTCTCCCTCTTACGTGATTTTTTTAAATTTTTAATCCGAAGTATCTACGTATGGAATAGACGAAGAAAAATGAATATATTTAGTAGCATCTCATGAATGTTTATTTAATGTGTCGAGCAGAGCATATAGCGACAAATCAGTAAAGATGAATGCGTGGGAAAGACACGCCTGCAAATTGCAAAAAATCCCGTTAATGACTTTTATATATTATTATTTAAGCCACAACTTTATAAAAAAAAATGTATGATCGTTAAACTTGTAAAAAAAATCAATATTAATACTAAGTAATTGCTATCACATTGGACTTCTAATTACTACATAAATTGTGTAGTGAAATCTTTGTCAAAGTAATTGACATAATAACGTATAATTTATCTAAATTATTTATTAATAAAAATATTTATCTGGTTTATCTGTTTATGTCCGTCAAGTATATGCATAGAAAACTCAAAAACCCCGGGGGGTTTTAGAGTTTTCTAAACAAAATAAATAAACCAAAAAAAAATAACGGCTGAAACGATTTTGATGAAAAGTAGCTAAGAACATTCTCGATAAAATCCTCTTTCAAACAAAAAACTACATCAAAATCGATCCATCGTTTTCTTTTCAACAAAAAAGAAAAATTAAAAAAAAAGCTCTTTTAGCCCCCGACCCAAAAAGGGTTGGTTTTTATTTTGTATCTGTGTGCCTGTAGTCCAGTCAAAATAGACAAAAAAATATATAAGATAGCCATAATTCGCATAGAGCTGAAATTGGTATAGACGTTAAATAAACCATTACTAATGAAATGTCAAAAATCCTATAGTGCAAAAAAAATATCAAAGGTCAAAGGTCGAAAATTCAGGTTTTTCCCCATTTTTAGGGTTCCATACCTCAAAAGGAAAAAACGGAACCCTTATAGGATCACTTGTTGTCCATCTGTCCGTTTGTTCGTCTGTCCGTTCGTCTGTCCAGGTGTTAAGACCTGTATCTCGGGAACACGTGAAAGTATAGTGTTGAAATTAAAACCATGTACGCAGATCCAAAATCTCTTACTGCAGAAAGAAAAATCAAATTTCTCAGTTTTCGTAAAAAAAAGTTACAGCCGATTTTTTTTTGCAAAGTAGGATCGAAGGGGATTTTTGACATTTCATTAGTAATGATTTATTTAACGTCTATACCAATTTCAGCTCTATGCGAATTATGTCTAACTTGAATGTCTATTTTGACTGGACTACTGTGGCATTTTAGAAGTACAACACCACAGATACAAAGATACACACATCAAACTCATAAAACCCCTTTTTTGGGTTGGGGGTTAAAAAGAGATGCAGTCTGCACAATAATTCAAATTATATATGTATTAGAATATAAATAAATTAATAATATATAATTATTAATTAATTAATAATTATGTATCTATGATAAATAATTACCTAGTTTTTTTCAGGGCAGAGACCTAAAAGTACCTATCTACTTTTAGGAAACGTGTCTCTAGCAGATACTATCGTTGGATTCTCAATTGTGTATGGCCTATCCGTAGAGTATACTCTGAATTCTGATATGATATGCATTTTCCAAACTGGTAAGTCAGAAGTTGTAATGTTATAATGAAGCATTTAAATTCTCTTAATAGTTTAATTATAACTCCCATATTAAATACATAATATAACAATAGCAGGGTAGTACTATACGAACATATGGAAATTATAATTGAAAGAATGAATGAACAAATCTAAATGGGCGAAAGACTTTGAGCGGCTACAAAATCCTAAAAACGGTGACTTGATTTATCCCAAAAATTCTTTCTCGATCTGTATAAGCAAATTTAACCTACTGGGGTTCTACTAACCATGATTTGAGAACCTGCCCCCGTATTCTGAACCCATTAAATGACAGAGACGGATATATATAAATCGAGTCGATTCCGAAACCGAATGGGTTCAGAATACGGGGGCAGGTTTTGAGATTTTCATTAAAAGAATAAGCAGTACCTACATTCATCATATACTCAAATCAACTCAATATTTCTGTTCGCCAGTTTCAATATTTAAGTCGTTCAGTTTTCTCGTCATTTCTTGTATCATTTCTCTCGATTAATATATCTTCATTCTCAATAATATCTGAACTCATTTTTTTTTTTTTTTTATCAGCCCTGTTTGTACAAACTGTCCCACTGCTGGGAACGGACCATCTTCTCATTGTGAGAAGGGTTAGGCCATAGTCTGCCACGCTGGCCAAGTGCGGGTTGGCAGACTTCACACATCTTCAAGATCATTGAGAACTCTCAGACATGTAGGTTACCTCACGATGTTTTTCTTCACCGTTTGAAGTTGGCGGCAATCAACAATACGCACATAACTTCGAAAAGACAGAGGTGCGTGCCGTGGGATTCGAACCCAGGACCTGCGGATCGCAAGTCAGACGGTATCACCACTAGGCTGCCGGAACTCACTTAGGTTATTTTTAATCATAACTAGTACATTATATTCTGTATGTTTTTAAGTTTTAGTTAGTTAAACATAAAAAGGTATGTATATGTACAATTATGTACATACAAACCTTCAAGATTTGTTTCCATGTTAACATAACAGGTCTAGTAGTTTTTTGAACTTGAATGCGGAACTGACCGTTTCGTCCAACTTAATTAAGTGTCTTAATTACGTACATATACGTCTACGTACTTACTCATAAAAATATACTTGTATCACAATCTAAAGATCTTCTTTACATTGTGCTTATGTCATGGCATGATACATGGACAATATAATTGAAACGTGGCCTGGCCTAATGTATGGATATTCTTTGATTTACAATAAACGCGTTATTGGTTTACGCTCTATAAGGATGATAATTACTTATGTATGAGTATAAAAGATAATCACTAAAATAGTAAAATAATATACTTACCAAAATTGAAGCAAATCACTAAAATAGTAAAATAATATACTTACCAAAATGGAAGCAAGAGCGGTACTTTCTTACTTTAGTGGAGAATGGAGTATTGAGCATTGTCAGAATCTTATTTTTATATTTTTATGTATGTACCCCGATTTCTCATTGAAAAAATCTTTTTTTTGTTTGAAAGTTTGTTTCCAGGTGGTTCCATATAAATTATATCAAAATCGCTCCAGTACTTTCGTTTTTATAACAAAACAACTGGAAAAATATGTCCAAGTAAACGAATTGCGTATTTTGAAGTCGGTTTTTTTATAGTTTTTTAAACTATTACTTGCTATGTACTCATTCATCATTGTATTGACTTATTCCCACAAGATGGGGTCGGCACAGCACGTTTCCTTTCGCCACTTCACTCTATCAGATGTCATGTCTACACTCATACTTTTCACACATATCTTTCACACAGTCCATCCACACTTTCTTTAGTCACCCTCTCCCAGCCCTACCGCTTACCATCATGTTTAGGGCCCTCTTGCATACATGGCTGTCCTCCCTTCTCATCACATGTCCATACCAAGACAGTCTTATTAGTCTTATTTCTATTACTTGTTATTTACTATTATACCTATTAATATTTTGCAGGAATACTGGTGACTCCAGCTATGGTCTCAATCTTGAGTGTTGCCCTTATTGCTATAGATCGCTACATCTATATTCTACACGGGTTGTACTACCAAAGATGGTTCAACACAGGTCGTGTTAGAATTGGCATCGCTTTAATATGGATTATTAGTAAGTATTTCATCTTTTGCTTTGTAAATGAGTAGGTAAGTTTGCGTAAAATGTCAAGGCTAAGCGTCATTTACAACATAGATGAACTTTTATGTTATGAGTTTTTTGACACAAATTACCTATCTAGGTATTACACATGTCTGGTTTTTTTATATATATAAAAAAACATGTCTGGTTAAACGTCAACATGTAACAGCTGGTCCACACGGTGCGTTGCGTCGGTGTCGTGTCGACGTAGCGCTGTCGCTCCGTCGTTTTACGAGTACATACTAATAATCATAGTGTTCACACGGCGCGCTGCTTCGACGCAAGGCACACACGACTGAACTGCAGCCCCCGAGACGAATCGGGCGGGGGTATACTCATTGCGACTCCAGAACGGCAGCGCTCAGTTGTTTGTGCGTTGATAGGGAGGGAGTACATACGCAAGCTCATTTCGTTGTTTCAGTCGTGACGTTCCGGCGGCGTCGCCGCTGCGACGACGGAACGTCACGACTGCGTTGTAGTAACGCTGCGATGGCGCAACGCCCGTGTAGCCGTCTATGCGTTAAAATATTTGCGTTGCGACGACGCAACACGCCGTGTGGACTGGCTATAACTTTGTTATACTATTTGTAGAGATTCAATTTGATAGTAGGTATCTAAAATTATTTAGGATTGGGTATGTTTTTAGTAATATTATATACATAATTATTTATCAATGCATGTAACTGCCCCTATTGAAGATATAATAGTAGATTATGCACCAAGGGGATAAAGTAGTGATTTATTACACGGGCGACAGATTGAATCCCGAATGTAACATAGGATTCTAGGGTTAATTCCCGCGCTCAGACTAGAATCCGATATGTAACGAGGGATTGAAGCTCGCCTAAGACAAAAACACCTTTATCCTCGGGTGCATATACTACTTTTTATACCTACTGCGAGATAGTAATTATAGAAAGAAATGGTTTTGCATCCACATTTTTAAACCCAATTGGAGTGTGTTGTTGCACTATTATTGTACGAACTTCAAAAATTGCAGGATCCGCTATCTAAATAGGTTTTCTCTGATAGATATACTTAAATACGTATGTGAACGTCTTTAAATCGCAAGTAAAATAGGTTTCTTCTAGGCAAGCGAATCGTAGATCGTAACTAGCGAGATCGGTGATCAAGTTCAAGCGTTCCATTTTTTTTTTATCAGCCCTGTTTGTACAAACTGTCCCACTGCTGGGAACGGGCCATCTTCTCATTGTGAGAAGGGTTAGGCCATAGTCTGCCACGCCACGCTACGTTCCATAGTAAAATAATAAAAATCAACACCTACAACATCAAGAAATCAACAAATGCTGCAGTTTTAGCGTATTAGGTACATTATATTTGGTTGCAGTATTCATGCTTGTTTTTTAGGGTTCCGTACCTCAAAAGGAAAAAACGGAACCCTTATAGGATCACTTTGATGTCTGTCTGTCCGTCTGTCTGTCCATCTGTCCATCCATCCGGTTGTCAAGACCTGTATCTCGGGAACGCGTGAGGGTATCGACTTGAAATTAAAACCATATACGCAGATCCATAGTCTCTTGATGCAGAAAGGAAAATCAAATTTCTCAGTTTTCGTAAAAAAAAAAAGGTTACAGCCAAATATGTCGTAAAAAACGCACATTTCGACACTCACAAGGGAATCAAAACCTGTGGGGTACTTCCCGTTGACCTAGAACTATGAAATTTGGCAAGAAGCATGGGTTAGTGTACACATATAGGAAAAAAATAATCAAAACCTGGTCATTTTTAATTTAATCACAAAAAAATAATGTCTTTATACAAGGAATGAGTGTCCAAATTTTAAAGATCTTTAACTTCTTAAGTATAATGTGGGGTATCATATGAAAGAGCTTCATTAGCATAAGCTAAAACAGGTTTTAAATATTTTTACGATGTATATTTTTCGGTTTATGAAGGAAAATATAAATAATGTACGATTTCTCCCTTTTATCTACTAGTTTGTACGGTACGAAAACAGACTCGCCCACCGAGGGGGTGGGCGAGTCTGACTCTCACTTGTCCGGTTATATTATTTATGTTCTATTCTCGGTTGCCAATTCAGTCTTAGAAAAACTTTTTGCTGTTGGCCTGTTTGATAGAAGTATTTATTTGAGTTAGTTGAGACGTAGACAATCTAGTAGGCTTAAGTTCCAAATTCGAATCACAGTATATCGCAATGTGATATACTGATTCCATACAATATTAAAACCCTCGGGTTTAAATGACGTACTTTAGACCCTCTTAATATGACGTAAAAGGAACATTATTAAGCAGGCGGTTTAAAAACTAATTTTAATTATGAATCTCTTTTCAGGCTTGATTCTTGGATTTTTACCAATCACAGGATGGGTCAACCATGAACTCGCTCCTACAAGATGCATCTACGTGGGACTGTTTCCAGGAGTGCTTATATTATTTAATTCATTTTTGAGTCTCATACCAATCTCAATGGTAGCTGTTCTATACACAATCATATTAGTAAAAGCTTTAAAAACTGTTAAATCTATTAATAATTCTATTAAAATCAAGGATATTCCACCAATGAAACAGGAGTCACAAATAAGAGTAAATCGTCGTACAATTAATGCAAGGGCTCAAAACATGGAAAACAAAGATAGCAAAATAAAGAGAAGTGCATCTTTTAACTTTGGAACCAATCTTATGCCAGAACTCAAATACAAAGCAAAAAGCATCGAAAACCTTTCAGATATGAGAGCAAATAAGCACAATGACTTTGAAAAAGTCTACCAACAAAGCAGAATTCAGTTTGAATCAGAGATTAGTGTTTCTACTGTTGAATCGATGCTATCTATTCAGAGCTCACCTATTGACAATCCTAACAATCAGTCTAAGCAAAACAAAACAATAAAGACCCGCAAAATCAGAGAACCTAATAAATGGCGTGCAATAAAGGTTGTGCTGCTAACAACAACAAGTCTAATAGTGACATGGCTCCCTTTCTTCATAACTGTCATATTTTATGTATTTTGTGAAGAGAAACTGACCAATCCGAAATGCGTCCGGTTTCGAGCACTTCTCGGAGGCCCATTAGCGATTTTAGCCTTTATCAACAGTATGGTCAACCCACTCATTTACGCATGGTGGCATAAAGGATTTCAAAGATCTGCAAAAACCTATTATAGGCAATATTTGCATAAATATATTTGTCGTGTTGTCAGGTGACGCAATGTCATTTAAAGCGGAAGCTCTCTATACGTTCAAATCTCTATATTGACTCAGTTGAATTTCAGAATTCTCTAGTGATTATAGTTTAGTTGATGATAGTTTAGGGCCTGACACCGACCTCAAAAATAGTTGGTTTACATACCTACCTAGATAGACACCCAGTTTTGATTGTTTTCGTGTTATTTCACCCTTTTCAGTTAATTATACTGTCTTGGAGTCGGTTTAATTTAGTTAAATTACATTTATTTATTCATTTTTAATAGGATTTGTTTGAAACTAAAAATTGTATTCACAAAACTTCACTGGATAAGTTAATTTAATTTTCAAACACACTTCACTACTATTGTAACGCCTAATTTTTGCGTTACAAAGTATTCCAGATCCTTTCACATAGTGTGTGTGTTAACCCAGCGAATTTCGTTCAAATCCGCCCAGTAATTTGTATAGCGTCGTTGAAACGCTCATATTTTAAAACTAAAAAAGTCCATATCTGGAAAACTACTGAACCGATTTTAATCAAATTTACAGTGACTCCAAAGTTGAGAGCTACTTTATTCAATATAGAAAGATTTTTGCAATACAACTTTTAGTTTCTGCGTAATACGTGGCCAAACATACAAACATTCATACAATTATGAAATTTGGCACACATGTTTAGAAGTTGGTATAGACTAACATATACAAAAACTGTGCAGTTCTGACAATATTACAAACATACAGGTTGAATTGATAACCTCCTTTTTTTGAAGTCGGTTAAATACAAAAACAAGTGTATAAGTGTTATTATTAACAGTCCTGGATTTGTCAATAGGCCGTATAGGCCGCGGCCTAGGAGCGGCAGATTGAACTAGGGTATCGATTTTCAAGATCAGTAGGGGCGGCAAAAAAATTATAGCCTACTGGCGGCAAAAGTATAAATCCGCCACTGCATAATAATATTAAGTGCGCGTACTTTACCTATATCGTTGTTATAACGAATAAGATTCTGCATAATTCTAGAATACCTACCACCTACCACCGATGTATTGAAAACCCAGTGGCTATCTTTATGACACTATTTTATACGTTATCTTAATCAGGTTAATTTACAATGCTTATTATTGTAATAATTTTGTAATATCTATTTGTATATTTTAATTAGATTAAGGATTTTATCGAGTTACTTTATGTATTATGTCCAAACAATAGAGGCAAGCCATGAATTTTGTGTTTTTTTTTTTTCATATAAATATGTATAGATATTAACTTGTATACGTATAATTATATCGTGAATGTAGTGATGAAAGAGACAAATTGTTTTATTACCTATTTAATTTTGTCTCATTTGTCGTTTACTATTTCATTATTCACAGATCCTTTATGTTAAACATTTAATTATGTGAAACGGTATCCTATTAGATCTAATAAAACTTGTTTCATAGTTTTTTCTCTCAGGTTACTCGGAGTTATATTTAGTAAAATACATTTCTCAAAAAAATGTTTTCATAAAATAATAATCACATAAGTATGGTAGTTAATATACATCAATTACCTAATATTAATTTTCTATAACAATTCGCCTATTTTTTTTTTGTTTCATTAATTTTTTCCACAGAATTTATTATGAAATTAAATATGAATGAAATAATTCATAAAGTATAGGTAAAGAGTTTGACAAAATAGTTTAGAAGCGAAAATAAATAGCATTAAGTTAAGCCGCCAAGACGTCTACATAATTACTATTCAACAAAAGATCTGCTTAAGTAAGTTGGAATTTATTTAGATTTTTTTAAATTATTTTTATGGCACAAATGAGATTTGTGTGTAAAAAAGGTTTAGAGGTAACATATTAGGGATTTTTTTATAAGTATAATTACTTATGTAAAGATACCTAATGTTTACCTTACCGATTTTTAATTGTTACTATTATATGTCAAATGTACTAAGGTTTGTGGGAAATAAATAAATAAATATTTGTGGACATTTCACACAACACCATCTAGCCCAAACTAAGCAAAGCTTGTACTATGGAACTAGATGGCTGATAGAATACATATATACTTTTTTTTTGTAAATATATACATATGATACATAGAAACACCCAGATACAGAACAAACATCCATGCTCATCACACAAATGTTTGCCCTGGGTGGGGATTGAACCATAATGTTGTTATGATAGCTGTTTTTATGTGCTAAGTTATTTTGAATAATACGTGCATGAGTTTTTTTTTTTAGTAAATATAACAGTGAACCATGTGAAACAGTTATAACATCTAGTAGCAGGTTCTAGATCTAGATGGTATTTGCATTTTGTTTATATTAGTCCCATATTTTCATCGATGACTATTAACAACGATACTGAATCCTACCATACATTATGAATGGTAGGATTCAGCTAGGTGTAAAACTATGATTAAATGAAAAATTTAAAAAAATAGCAATAGATATTCAAGTTAGAAAGATAACGTGAAAAAGACATATTATGTGAAGAATGTATAGATAAAACCTGAAGTAACAATAGTCTTGTACTCAAGATTAAACGATTACATTTAATAGTAGGATTACATTTAATCGATGAACTTATAATGTAAGGAGTCGATTATTATTATCAGTAGGTAATATGACTCGACTGGTGATTTGTGTGCTCATGCTCGTGGCTTTGGTCCAGGCCCGGCATGAAAAATATGAAGGGTAAGTTAAAACTTGTTTAATTATACTCATTATTATAATTTATTATAATATTTTATAAACAACAACGGTCAAACGGTGAAAGGAAACATCGTGAGGAAACCTGAGAATTCTCAATGATCTTAAAGATGAGTGAAGTCTTCCAACCCGCACTTGGCCAGCGTGGCAGACTATGGCCTTACCCTTCTCACAAAGAGAAGATGGCCGGCGCCCAGCAGTGAAACAGTTTGTACAAACAGGGCTGATTAAAAAAAGTAAATAATATGTCATTATAAGTATTGTAAATAATCTCATTATATATTTTGTAGCTGCCGTCTACAAACTATCATAATTTTTTCAAATGTCCTTTCAGCCACCAGTTATACAGAGTCGCTGGTCCATCAGAAGAGTTAGGCAAGCTTGAAGCTGTTCTTGATGTGCTCTCTGCTACACCTGCAACCCGGTCGACGACTGGGCAACTAGAAGTGCTAGTTAGGCTCTCTCCGGAAGAAAAACCACAATGGCTACGATACTTTGAGGCAAACAATATGCCTTATAGACTGATTGCTGATAACTTGGCTACGTAAGAAAGCTTTTATAGTGTATTTTCATTTTCCTTTTTTATACCGATTATTGAAATAATTACTCTATTTAAGGATCTTAAAAGAAGAAGAAGTTAAAGTTCAGAATGCGAGAGCTGCTGCTATGAGAAGTGGTCATTCTATAAGCTGGAACGCGTACTATAGACATGATGAGGTAATCAATAGTAATCACTAATCATCAATGATAAAGTCTATTTGGAAATAGAACTATCTTGGCAATGAAAGTAATTTAAAAAAAAATACCAACTTCAAAACAATCCATTTAACTGAAAAGGGAGAAATAAGTGTTACGTAATACCGAAATTTAAAAAACTGGGCGTTTGTTTAAGTAGGTACCTATATACACCAACTATTTATTTGAATTCCGTATCTGTCTAGAAATTTGTAGGTGACCGTTTAGGGCATAACACTGACTAAAAAAATAGATGGTGTTCATACCTACTTAGGTAGACGCCCAGTTTTGATTTAATTTTTCGGTATTACGTAACACTTAATTTCTCCCTTTTCAGTTAGATGGATTGTATTGAAGAAGTTTTTTTTTTTATTACTTTTATTTATTAATTTTTAACGGTATTTACTCGTCTTGCTTTTATGGATATCAACATTTAATATTTAAAATCTTTCAGATTAACGATCATCTTGATGCTCTCGCTGCTGAGTATCCCAACTTGGTCACGGTCATAAACGCAGCATTGAGCTACGAAGGTCGACAGATCAAATACGTGAGGATCTCTACCACCCGTTTCGAGAACCTTCGCAAACCAGTCATTGTTATCGACGCTGCCGTTCATGCAAGAGAATGGGTCACCCCTCCCGTGGCTCTATACATCATTAACCAGCTGGTCGTCGATATCGTGGAGAAGGATTTGACCGAAAACATTGACTGGGTTATTATTCCTGTGGCTAACCCTGATGGATATGAATACTCAATTGATGAGGTAAAATATTTTTCGTACAGTTACATTTAATGACATGACCTATGACAGTATACATAAATACAGCTTCCTTGCGTGTTCTTACTATTTTGCCTAATTGAAGCCATTTAAGGAATAAACGATGCATACGCATTTCATGTTTATTTGATGTAAACAAAAAAGATACGTGAGGTGCCACGGCCAAAATTGAGGATTTTGTCTATGCCATTAGTTCAAGAACGTTATATTCGATGAAATATTCACGTATATATACCTAGTATGTACATCTATATTGTTTGCAGCCGAATTATTTGCGTTCACTGTTTAACCAGTAAATTCTTAGTAAACGCTTTCTACGACCTAATGAACGTTTTTTGTTGCATAGGACCGACTATGGCGCAAGACTCGCTCCAAATCTCATGCCGGTGCTGATGAATGTCCTGGAGTTGATGGCAACCGTAACTTCGACCATGAATGGGGCACTCGTCCAGACACCGCTAACCCCTGCTCTCTCATCTTTGAGGGTCCTTCTGCCTTCTCTGAACCAGAAACCAGGGTTATCAGAGACGTAGTGCTGCAGCAGATCCAAAGAGCTTCCCTATACATCTCTCTGCACAGCTATGGAAACATGTTCTTATATTCTTGGGGCAACAATGGTTAGTATTTCAATATGTCTTGATTGGTCTTTTTATTATACTTATTCTACTAGTAGTTCTACGAACAGTAGACATCGCGAAGATCAAGAAAATTATTCAGCGCTAAAATGAATCAAGCACATCTACGCGCCTTCACTGTTACACGCAATCTCAAGTTAGTTGTCATATCTTGACAACCACTTGACCAATTCTGTTCATTTTTACCACAAGTTGTAATAATTGTGTGCTTTATCTACCTATCAAACATGATTAAAATCAGTTGGTAGCGATACAATTACAGTGTAGCGTGTATGGGTATGTATGTCGTTATTGTAAATAGAGGTAGGTAAATATTATAACTCGGAACTTGTTTATTTTAAATTCTTGGTGCAGACCACGTATACGGGCATACTTTACTTTAAAGAGAGCTGAAATACAAATATATTATTTGTTTCTTACAGTAAATGTGTAAATAGACATAAACATAGACATAGACATCAATTTATTAAATGTATTTTCAG
The DNA here is from genome assembly GCA_947563715.1 of Lycia hirtaria. Classification (NCBI taxonomy): domain Eukaryota; kingdom Metazoa; phylum Arthropoda; class Insecta; order Lepidoptera; family Geometridae; genus Lycia; species Lycia hirtaria. The sequence continues at coordinate 12,730,672 of OX387385.1, forward strand.
GTCAGGTTTTAGAATGACCTTCAACAAAATATATGGCTCAACAAGTGTTTTGGGGAGGGGGGGTGGCGGTGGATTCAGGTTTGATCCCATAATAAAAGTAATTCATAATAACGAGATCAATAATAAACTCTTTAAAGTATGCCTATCGTTCAATATTACAAGCTGGCCGTAGATATATTACCGATGTATAACAGAATAATTATTAATCCATCTATATTAAATCTGATAAATTGCATATTCAATTCAAAACTTATTAGCGGACGCTAAATGCCAAACGCCAAAATCTTAAAATGATTCTAGGATAAGTTTATCTGGTTCACAATACAATAATACATAGAGATGTGTAATTTTTTGCTAAAGCGTTATTAGCAAAAAAATACACAAAAAGTCCCAAATGGCAAATTATGAAACGTCGAAGTTTTATGGTTCCTTAATCAATAGTCAATAGTTTATTGTATTCATTATAGGTTATATGGAAATGTTGAAGTGCATGTTTGCTTTTAGTGATATAATGACCCTGGTAGAGTCATGTTACCAAGGAACCCTTATTTATAAATTCGCCATGTCTGTCCGTCTGTCACAGCTTTTCTCAAAGACTAGTACTGGAAAGCTATTATTTGGTTTAGGAATAGATATTTCTATTTACGGTGACCAAGTAGTAAAATAAAATCTTATAGTTATTTTATTGCCTTGCCAACCCTACTTAGTAAAAGGGGTTTTTTCTCGTCTACTCCACGGTGTGGGATGTTGTTAGATAGGTAATTCAAAATACTGGGGGTGTGCGAAAACCCTTTTTTCATTTTGGGGATCTGTTTGCAAAATGTTAAGCTTTAAAGTGATATTTTTTGTTAGAGTCAAATGTCCACCCACCCCCAGCTAACTAGTTGATATTTTAAAAAATCATGCCATTGGCGATATACTCGTATATAGAAATTAATAGCAAAACTATTAGAGCTTTCAATTAAAAAATATATTTATTTAAAGTGAAGTAAGAAATTAAAAATTCGTGCAAATTTAATTTTAATTAACTCGAGTTAACTCATACTTTCATAGTATACAATAGGATTCACATTTTGTGATATGCAACTGTGGAACCCTACACTGCGCGTGGACTCACTCGGCCGATTATTTAATTATCTTGAACACGTACAATGAAATGACCTTTAGCTTGTCTATTTTTTTTTAGATTTGAACTTAATAATTATCTACTAATAAGAATTATTTTTTAGCTTAGTTACTTTTTAGGGTTCCGTACCCAAAGGGTAAAAACGGGACCCTATTACTGAGACTCTGCTGTCTATCCGTCCGTCCATCCGTCCGTCTGTCACCAGGCTGTATCTCATGAATCGTGGTAGTTAGACAGTTGAAATTTTCACAGATGATGTATTTCTGTTGCCGCTATAACAACAAATACTAAAAATAGAATAAAATAAATATTTAAGGGGGCTCTCATACAACAAACGTGATTATTTTTTTGCAAATTTTTGCTCGTTATTGATAACGGCAACAGGTAGACGCTTGAAATATTCACTGAATATTGAGTTATATTATTTAATTTACTAAAGTTTTCTCTACGTCACGAGCTTTAACAATATTAAATACTGTATCCAAAGAGATAGACATTTTTCAGTGTAATTTGACAAAATTCACAGAGGTGGTCCGCATACTCTGTGAAAATATGTAGTCCAGGTACTTCATCACATTGGTAACTGTAATGATATTTTATCAAAATATATAATAAATAAATATTATGCACTTTAAAAATTAATAATTAAATTAAAATAAAATTGATATTAATATTAGCTTTTCCTCGAATATAAAACACGAGGAAAAGCTATTGGTCATACAGCTTAGGCTTTAAAAATATTTATGTGAGTTATTCCTTAACAGGTACTCTCCCTAACAACGGTCTCATCCTGCACTTGGCGGGAGTCCAAATGGCACAGGCGATAGATAATTTGAGTCTTGACAAGGCTGACCCTTACATAGTCGGCAATGCTGCTGCAGTCCTCTACTATTCTACTGGAACTTCCAGGGACTGGACACGTGCGGCTGGGATTCCCCTCACATATACCCTGGAACTTCCTGGCTATGAATACGGTTTTCTAGTCCCCCCAGAATATGTCGAACAGATTGTGACCGAAACATGGGCTGGAATCGTCGCGGGAGCAAAATATGTTTTAGCAAATCTTTAATTTATTTACTAATCCAGATGAAGCGTTCATTTTGCTGAGTGCAAATTAAACTAAAACCTTTCCTGTGCTAATTGCGTTTTATTTTCTCTTTAAAAAAATACTTTACTTGTTAATTTATAAGAAAAAAGAACTTTAATTTTACTTTCGAATTTGAGACGTTACTTTTAAAATAGATGAAGCATACCTAAATACTTAGTAAAGGGGCGTCCCCAAGCTTCTCCCTTGGTAACTATTGATGGTGCCAGCGTCCTACCCCCAGAACATAGAAAACAAGTTTTAAACTAGAAACTAGTCGTAGAAAACTAGTTTTCTATGTTTAAACTAGTTTTCTAAATTTAAACTAGTGTAAAACTAGTTTTCTATGTTCTACGGGCTTACCACAATCGTAATAGCAATATTATTTCAATATTACCACAAAGTAATATATAAATCTGAAAGCATGATGATGATGATGATTACCACAGAGTTCAGATTTATATATTTTCGTCCAAGAATATTATTTTGAGCTTTGTCTTGCTCTCTCAACTGTAGTATGAGCGAGACAAAAGTCAAAGTAATAATATTGAAATAAAACTGCATTAACGTACGTGCGTACGTTTATGTGGTACGGGCGTTGTAGTCCCACCAGTCACGTGCACATAAGACGTAACAACAATTTTACGCATAAAAACAAACCGAAGCTTATTATTCATTAAAAGTTTAATATAGTAACCAACAATAAGAATATTTATTTTCGAAACCGCAGCTTTGTCATAGCAGTTATGTATTATATTCTCAGTTCTCTTACCTTATACAACTCAGAAAGAATTTACTGTACCTAAAAACTTCACATAGTATGAAAATAAACAGAAATAACAAGGAAATCGTCGGGGAATTTCCAAGAAACTGACAATGGAACTAGATATAAACAGCTATCCCTCCATACTGCACAAATCTAGTATGACTATAGACTATCGACACGCGTGGGCTCCAATTATACAAGGATTTAGAACCATGCGAAAAGTTAGCATATTATTAATGCTTATCATGATCAACAATTCATTAGGGGCAGTGAAATTTAGACGTCAGTTGTTGGCAGCAGGTTTCTCTCATTACAAGATCTTGATGTCCTTGGGAACTTGTAAAGGTATGTGCCCGCGGAAATAAATTATTGTTACTGACGTCACGTCACGACGTTTTACGAGGGAATTCCCTTGTATTCATTCAAAAATAAAAGGGCTACAGAAAGCCCTTTTACGTACGTAAGTAGTTCATTTCCTTTATTTTTATGTGTTACTGGTTCTGCTTCTTCTTTTTTGTATTGGACCCGCATTAAAGCATTTGCCAGTGTCAAGTATTAGGTTTTTTTTTAAGTTTCTTGAATAAAACAAGTTGTAAATGTTCTAGTCACAATCTAAGTCACGTATTACAGTCAATTTATAAGTCGAGTCCTGCTTCAGTAAAGTGGTGGCGACTATATTAGAAACTTCTATGGAGTTTTGCCGACAACGTAAAATCACACGTTTTACTGCTTTATTTCAATTGCCCACACTCACGCACTTTATCGAACACTTAATGAATAAAACACTACCACTTATATAGCATTAATGTTCAAAATAACATAAGTTAAGGAAAATAAAACAAAGCAACAACACGTTACTAAGACGTTCCCGCCAAAAAAACAGTGCGTTACTGGTTCTAAATTATAATAAAAATAGATTATTATTATTATTTTTTTATCAGACCAGTTTGTACAAGCTGTCCCACTGCTGGGCGCGGGCCATCTTCACTTTGTGAGAAGGAGATGATATTTAAGTTTGATACTATATTGGCTGTCGATATGTGCATTTGGAACGTTTGAGCCATTTGTTATTATAATATACTACATATGTATACCTATTTTTTTTTTTTTTAATTTAGAATTCTATTTGTATCCTTAAGTTTAATTGTTATTAGTTAACTTATTATTGCATACAAGCACACTACAAAAAAAGTTTTAATGATTAAAGGTAGTGTAAAATATTAATCCTGTTTTTTTTTACAATTAAAACTCATTTATTTCGAATATTTTTTATATTTGTTTTTATTTAAATATTTTTAAGGTAAGGTTTTTCTTCTAATACAATTGCTACATTGAAATTGTATTTTTAAAGTTCTTATAAACAGGTCATTTCTGTCAAAATTTATTTCGCTACAAAATGAAAATTTAAAAAAACTGAAAAATGGGTTTCGAAATACACAATTTAGTTTTAAAACTAAACTATTTAATCGATTTTTACGAAATTTCTATAGGACCCATCTGAAAGTATAATAATTATCCTTTAAACAAAAAAAAACACAATTTTTTAAATAGGTTTATAAAATATGACGAATTAATGTGGTAACAAAATTTATAAGGAAAAAAATACAGCCGAATTGTTATGCGCCTTTCTTTTTTAAGTCGGTAAAAATAGAGTTGAGAAGGTACATTGCTTGTAATTAAATTTAAAACCTTCACCGAAATTGAACTAATTTTTAGATGTAATGTTTTGTTAAGGTTTTTGTTATAAAAATAACAAATTGGTCATTAGGTAGAGGATATATTGTCGTTTTTTTTACAGATAGACGCTTGTTTATTGAGAATAAAATTTGGCCCAGTATACCAATCAACCGAGTTTTTGATATATATTATAAAAGTCAAATCGGTGAGTTTATATTAAGAGGTATTATTATTTATGTTTTAGATCTGGAGTAATCGATATGCTTTTTGTGTAGTAGTTTAGTTAGTTGAGTCTGTATATTGTTTTGTTGTAGTTAATAAAGATATTAAGAGGTCGTAAACAAGTTGTATGTACATAATATTTAATAGGTCAAAGCTGTTTATAGTAAAAATACCTTACAGGTAAACTGTTACCTAACTTTACCTATTTCAAAGAAACTTTACTTTGCATAGAGCGAAACTTCTTTTGTTTTATTGTGCATGTTAAGAGATGCGTCAATCTAATTGATCGAATTAGGCGATACTTTTCTTTCGCCTGTCCGAATTTTTGTTTTTTGGTTCTCGCGTACTGACGTACCTATTTTTAAACAAATTTTGACGAAACTTTAGTATGCGGTTTCTATTTGACTGATTAATTTTCTACTGATAAATTTACTGACTGACTGTGATAATATTTGTTTGAAACATTTGATACATGATTATAAACAAGAATTTTAAATAATATGATCAAAATTGGTCAAGAGGTTGTCGAGATAAAAGGTTGTGAAATCTCGGTTAAAAAGAGAAGTTTGCTACGAGATTTTGATAATATTTAGCCGGAACAATCAATACTGAAATCTTTAATTTATGATCGGTAGATTTGTTGCGAAAAACCTGTGCTAACGAGTAATATAAATAATACAAAAGATCAGTGGATATTTAGATACACTTCACAAAGGCACTCTGTCAGACAGTCTGTCAGTGTAATACTCAAGTGAAAGTCTTACATAAAAAAAAAAAACCCTTCTTACCTTCCATTCACCTCCAGAGACCACCTGGGTGAACGGTTAGCTATATAATAAATGTCTTATTGATAAATAATATAAATAACGTACATTCAACGTGGGTAACTTTGACTCTGCGTCAAACATTGGCGTTTTTGCGTCAACAAAAGGCTACGTAGGTATGTAGCCTTTTAAAAAAGGTTCTCGATTTTTTCCAAAAAGGCCACGTACAATTTTTGACGCAGAGTCAAAGTTAATCACGTTCAAGGGCGTCGCCAAGGGGGAGCAGGGAGGCTCACCCCCTAGAGATTAAAAAAATGAAACGAGCTCGTAAAGCTTTACACATTAAAGTTGGAACCATTCTTATTACAATCGCTATAGAGGCAAAGACTCGCGCTACAAGTGTAAAGCTTCATGCTCTTGACTGCACCTACAATTCATATTTTTTCATCTTCCATAATATTAACTTGCCCCCCCCCCCCCCCCCCCCTGTGCCATGGGCTGGCGACAGTCTTGATCATGTTGACTGTATATATAATTTATCTAAACTTTTTGCAACCTAATATATTATAATAGGTTGTAAAAAGTTTGTTCTCGTGAAGTCTGTTTGTAGAACTAATAGTTGAAACTTAAAATAACTCTAATAACTCCGCTAAACTAAAATAACTATGTAACTTTCGTTTTTCATGTATTGTTCATGAAGTCTACTACAAAAAAAAATATATATTACCAAAACATGTTTACAAATAACCTTAGCTCTAAAGAAGTTACATTCGTAGAACTAATAGTTGAAACTTAAAGTAACTCTTTAGATGTACCTAACTTTTGTTTTTCATGTAATTTTACTACTTTCAGAAGAAATCAAAGTTTCGAAAGTGGAAATATATGTAGTACTCAATAACTCCGACGTATTGGCTAGCTCAGAAATAGGAATTGGTGGCTCAGAGTTCTCTGCAGAGCTATACCTTCCCGGTGGCGCCTTGGTCATTTTCTACAGCTTACAAATCTTCACATGTAGTCATCTCACTGTAGAATATACAGCAAGTCCCGAAGAACACGTATGTTATGATAAATGAAATGAAATTAAAATTATTATAAAGTTGTTTATTTGTATAAACAAATTTATTTATAGAAATGTAATACAATTTTGCCTAATTTTATTTTTCTTCTGTCTTACTTATAAACTCATGTTAAATTCTTATTTACTGAATAAGGAATTGTCGTCTGGGCCTTATTTGCTATGAGCACTGTAATTACTATTTAAATTATTACTATTATAAAATATTTTTTTTTTTTGTAGATGTTACGATATAAATAAATTCTGCTAAGTATGCATTTTTTGTATTTTTGTTTTGTGTAGTCGTTACCAGAGGCGGACTAGCAGTCAGGCCGAGTAAAATCAGCCCCCCCCCCCCCCCTTTACAGCACTTTTAGATGATCTTATTATCGACGGAGGGGCGATTGATCGCCAGCAAAGAGTATTGTACTATACGCCGCCCCTAGAATCCGGCGCCATAGGCCCGGGCCTTTTCGATCTTTAGGGTAATCCGCCTCTGGGTATTACTAAAATAATTGTTTTTATTTTTAATTTTTTATTATGAATAAGAAGAAGCATGAGCGCTTGCAGACGTCCGTTTTTTTACCGGACAATGGACCGAATTTTCACCGGATTCGCGGTGGCGTATGGTTTGAGTATGAGAGTGTGTAGACGCACCGGACATCGCGATGTCCGCATCGCTCTGGTGAATTTTCACCGGACCGATATATGTCCGGTGCAACCAGCCTGAAAGTGTGACATCGTTTCATGATAGGTATTCAATAAACTCTAATAAAACGCTTTCATTGTGCGTATCTACCTACTGTCCAAATGTGGAACGCACTTCCTGAATTGGTCTTCCGATTGGATATAATACAGATGTCTTCAGTCAAACGCAATCCTAAGATTGTATGATAAAAAAAACACATACTCACATATCCCAAAAATATTACCTTCCCTCTTGGCCAGTCGGATAATACGATAATGTGAAACACATTTTGACAAATTTAATACCGCGATACCGCGTAGTGATAAAAACGGTGATGATGATTATAAATGTGATGAAAAACGGTGGGCTATTACCGATAAGGCCGCCAGTTGTTACACTAGATTTTAAATATCCTTGATTGTAAGTTTCTAAGGTGTGTACAATAAAGAGTATATCTATATAACTATCTAACGGTGATGAAATATAGACTGTCCTTGTTGTGATGTCCTTTTTCTGGTCCTAAAGAATCTCTGTGCCAAATTTCATAACGATTTGTTCATCCGTTTAGCCGTGATGAAGTAACAAACAGACAGAGAGACAGACGACAGACAACAGCGACAGACAGACTATTTTACTTTTATAATATTAGTTAGGAATTAGGATTTAAAAATGGTTAGATTCCGTGCCACCACGAAGTCCAAAGGAAAAGTTTGGAACTAATTACCCAGCCAACCTATATAGCCTAGGTCGGACATTCTCCACAGGAATGTAAATGACACGTCGCGTCTATACAGTTGTGTTCAAAGAGAATGTAAATACATAAGCGCATAATAATAAAGCTCATCAGCTTTGTTTCGAGACTTCGGGAGTCTTGCTGACGTAGAAAACAGCGTAGGTACCACAAAAAATCCAGAATCAGGTTAAAAAACAGGTTTTTAAAGACAAAGAAACCCTTGACTAACTTGAATAGCTTCGTTTTTGAAAATTATTTTTCCTTTTTTTACGCAAGATAAAATAAATCTTTGATTGACCACTAACTCGCCTGGTTTTAAGCGAAGGTGTGGCTGAGGATGGAGCTCGTCGATCTAGAAAATATGTATCTATTCACTCTAGCCTTGAAAATTCCAAGATTTGGTACCTACCTATATAAGTATATTATATACCCTATAGTTCGTGGACGTTATCATGAGTACGGATTTTTTCCTTATTTTTTGTTTCATTGTTAATCCCTACAATTGGCATCAGGAAACTGGTATCCAACCAATTTTATTTTTTTTGAGGTGAAGAGCTGTTGGCCTCTACGGGCCACCCGCCATCCGGGGTAAGCTAGTAGCTAACCCAAGGAACAAAATACTTAAGAGCTTACTGGACTTTGGCGAGCGCAGAAGGCGCTGAGAAGCTAGAAAACCGCGTTCCTTAAAATCTAATCCAGAATGGGGTTAAAATACAAGTTTTAGATGACAAAAAGAAACCTAAATAATTTCGCGTTTGAATAGACAGTTGTCGAAGGATTAATCATTTCTGCCATATAACCATGTATTGAATCTCAGTATAGAACTTAAGACTATTCTAATTATTTATCTTTGCATAGAACAAATTTATTTATTTCTACATACATATATTATTTTTTGCTCTATGCTGAAAATTTACATGAACATGAAATGACTGGAAACTGGAATGAAAGTAAACAGCACTGGAGTAAAGTAAACACAGCACTGAAGTGAAGTAATAATAAAGAAAATATAGGTTCTTGACTTTTGGCGGGAACGTCCTTGAGACATGTTGTTGCTCTGTTTTATTTTCCTCAACTTGTGTTATTTCGAATATTAATGCGACAAAAAGGATGGTGTTTAATTCATTAAATGTTCGATCAAGTGCGTAAGTGTGGGCAAGTAAAATAAAGCAATGAAACGTGTCTCTTCACGTTGTCGGCAAAACTCCATAGAAGCTTTCGGTAAAGTCGCCACCACTTTACTAATGCATGACTTGAATTTGAAAATGACTGCTTACAGGGTTCCGTACCTCAAAAGGAAAAAACGGAACCCTTATAGGATCACTTTGTTGTCCGTCTGTCTGACTTTCTGTCTGTCCGTCCGTCCGGGTTTCAAGACCTGTATCCCGGGAATGCGTAAAGGTATCGTGTTAAAATTAAAACCATATACGAAGATCCATAGTCTCTTGATGCAGAAAAAAAATCAAATTTCTCATTTTCGTAAAAAAAGTGACAGCTTAATAAACGACAATTTGTCTTTAAAAAACGCATATTTCGGCACTCACAAGGGAATTAAAACTTATGGGGTACTTCCCGTTGACCTAGAACTATAAAAGGCATAAAGCATTGTCATATTTAGTACACATATAGGAAAAAGTCGAAAACTGGACATTTTTAATTTAATCACAAAAAATTGGGTCTGCAAGCAAGGAGGGTCCAAATTTTAAAGTGCTTTAACCGTATCATGTGGGGAATCATATGAAAGAGCTTCATTAGCACAAGCTAAAACCGGTTTTTAAATATTTTTACGATGTATATTTTTTGATTTATGAAGGAAAATATGAAAAAGTATATAATTTCCCCCTTTTATCTATTAGTTTGTACGGAACCCTTGGTGGGCTATTCTGACTCGCTGTTGTCCGGTTTTTTTTATGTTGATTGTGACTAGAACTTTTATAAAATGTTTTATTCAAGAAACTTGAAAAAATATTTATACTTGACTCTGGCAAATGTTCTAAGTGAGTTCAAATCCAATAAAAAAAACTTTATAGGTTCTTGTACAACCATGCGAAATGGAACGCGCTAATTTGATAGTTGTCGATTTCTGCGTAAAGCGGAACGTAGTGTTTATTTACGTTCGCAAGTCAATCGCACGCAAATCACAATAGTCATTACTTACGCACAAAAGCTAAAATTTTCAAGTGTAATGATATATGAAGAGCTCTGAAAATGGTCTGGTATCTGCCATGGTCAGAGAGCATCAAAAAGAGGGCTTGCAGATACCTATTACAGCGTTATCTTGGCAATTTCCTTGAAGAAAAACTTACTCTGGATCAGCTCAGTGTAGACCTGTACAAAGGCACTGGAACCGTTTGCGATGTCAGCCTTGATTGCGAAGTAAGTTACTCTATTATTTAAGCACATGTTTCCTATAGCAGCCTTTTTAAAACAGTATAGTATTCAGGACAATGCGATGTGCGTGGTGATTTTACTGCCAATGCATTTTGCGCGTTACTCTATCTCAAATAAACACGTGCGTTATTGAGTTTAAACAAAGAACAACACATTTTCAAGTTTAATTTTTAACTATTACGTTAGTTCATAAAAGCCAAATCAGACATTTTAATTTATGCTTATGGTGTAGATACTGTAGATATGTAAGGCCTGTTATCTATATTGTTAATGAGGTAATTAATACAATACATTCATTTTAACTGTTATAAGTAAACTGTTCTGTAAGTCAAGGTTAATAGAATGACTATCTGCTGTTTATTTGAAATTCATTATACCTATTATACTTCAAGAAATCACCACAAGACATGATGAATTTTAACAAATGGTAAATATTTTTCATATTTGTCAGGCGTGCATCTGCCCTCTGAGCAGATTTGTAGGTCGTGGGTTCAATCCCCACCGAGGGCAAATATTTCTGTTGAGCATGGATATTTGTTCTGTGTCTGGGTGTTTCTATCATATGTATGTATATACAAAAAAAGTATTTGTATTCTATCAGGCCTTCCTGATCAGAAAGTCATGGTGTGTGAAAATGTCCTCCAATATTTATTACTGTTATATTATATTTTCTACTATGTTTTAAATAAAATATATATCACTCAGGTTTAGTATATATTCCTATCAATGGAAGATATGCACCTATCAAACAAATTGCTTAATTAAATATGTCACTTTGTAATATTCACTATTATTTCCAAAGTTAAATAAAGTATTCACTAAGCTGATCCAACAATCTTCCACTTTTATTCTCTAATATTGAAGAGGTTTATATAAACAATATGGCTGTGTTACAGTTAATATTGTTTATGAATGTGGTTTAAGAGCCACCACTGATTTGGTATATATTAAATAAATATAGTGGAATATTGAACCAACAATCTTCCACTTTTATTCTCTAATATTGAAGAGGTTTATATAAAAATTATGGCTGTGTTACAGTTAATATTGTTTATGAATATGGTTTAAGAGCCACCACTGATTTGGTTTATATCAAATAAATATAGTGGAATATTGAAATGCACATATATGCCTCAAAATATATTCTAATGAAGTCGAGTTATGCTGTAATTTTGGTCCATATATTTTTATATATGTCATGGAAAACAGATGGACAGGCAATGAGGTGTCCTATATTTATTCTTTTTTTTCTGTTTTAGCACAGAACCCTAAAAATATTTTTTTTTAATATTAAACCACTTTTTTCTAGGCTCTCAATGAACTGGGGGATGCCCAGAATTGGCCTCTGGAGATAGTAGATGGCCACATGAGAGAGATAACAGTCACGATACCGTGGTCTACTCTTCTGAAGGATGACTCTATTGTTGAAGTCAATGGGCTATCTCTCACTGTCCAGCCAAAAGTTCGAGCAGAGCCAGGTAACGTAATAAATAATGACCGGATTATAAGCAACATAAAATGAAATATGCATAAAAAATGCGTAAAATGTGCATAAAAATTTGAGAAAACATGCAACATAAATGGTGAATTTAAAAAAGAAAAGAAGTGCTATATTATTATTTTTTTACTTCTAAATCAGGATAAAATCAGTAAATTACTTATTCGTTCAAAATTTAACAACCTTACAGACTATACATTATAGTCTATAATAATATTAATAATTATTACAATTAAAAGAACATTTATTTAAAATTTTCTTAAAAATTAATTTAATATTTTTAGTGTAGATATAAAGGGACATTTTTAGTAAGAGTTTATTTTACACTTATTAATAGAGTAACCTACCGAAAAATGTAGTAGATATAGCATGATCACTAAATATCAAACAAAATATGCAATGATCACTGAAAATGTTGTAAATGTTCAAATGCATATAATCCAGTCCCTAGTAATAAATTCTAAAGATAGAAGTCTAAGAGCGTTGAGATTAAACATATTGAAGACATATGTATCTGTAACTCATACACAACAAAGCTCACAATAGTCAGCATGGGATGTGGCCTATGAAATATCACCCTGATTTGCTAAAGATATGCATATTTATCGCATGCATCAGTCACATAAACCACAACCCACAGAATGTTAAAGCTATAGTAATAAATCATAGTATGAATAAACTAATATTACAAGTCTTCTGCCTACACTTATCAAATTTACGAGAGTCAGGAACATTGATTCCCATGTTTTATGTCATTGGAATATGAATAATAACTGTTTATTTATGTAAGCTTATGGTTTTTTTTTTCTTTTAATAAACTTTCAACTTAGTAGTTATAGCAACATTTATAAAAAGTTAAATACCATTCATGATTCCAATCACTTAAAAAGAATCAAACATGTTGCACAATGTTTAATTCTAGAAATAGGTAAGAAAAAAAATCTTTCTTATTTTCATGAGCAATTGCAAGCTCAACATTCTGCTAAATTTAATATTTGACTGACCTCAGCTTGTATGTACTCAATTGGAGTGAGTTTGCTTGGCTGTATCATGTCAATATTTATATTATAAGTACCCAATGCTACATCATCAGATTTGCATTACAAATAGCCATCTTGGTAACCTTCAGTGGATCTATAGTTTTGTAATATGTAGTAGAGTGAAACAGCTAGTGATACCTGTGTCTAGATATTTCACTTGCCATAAAATGGTAACAAAAAGACAGGCAAATAGACTCATTTTGCTTAGATTACATTAGACTGAAAAGTTCTACAGTTCTATCAGTTCAGTTCAGAATCTTTACAGTTTATAAAATGAGCAAGTATCAAGTATACAAAAACAGAATATACTCCATATTCTGTTTTTCTATACTTGATAATTTGTTGTATATTTCACTATATGAGATAGATTTTTTAATGTAATTGTAACACTTACACCTGATATGATATTGAGTGTACATTTTCACAATAAAGTATAAGTAGTCAGTGCATAATTTATTTAAATAAGCATTCATTCGTCGCCATTGGCGTAGTGTCAGTATTTATCAGAAGAGACTAAAAACGTGTTTTATTTTATTTTACGTGAAGGTGGTATAATTATTATTCAAAAAACTGTAACGATTATAATTCATAATAGTTATTAATCTTCGTATTAATATAAGTACGTAAATATCTACGTACGTTTAGATATCTTCTAGATCGACGAGCTCCATCCTCGGCCACACCGTCGCTTAACATCAGGCGAGTTGGTGGTCAATCGTAGATCTATCTTGCTAAAAAAATATGTATGAAAATTCACTTTAATAGTCAAAAAATCTCAGTCATTTTATATCTTCAAAAATCTTGGTATGCGCGAGCGAGACGGACGATTTCAAACTACAGACTATCAAATAACAGAATTATCAAACTGAACATCCACTATACCGAACTAATTATATAAAAGCTAAAGTGGGTCTCTATCTTTGTTACCTTTCACAACTAAACAGCTAAACCAATTGTTATGAAATTCGGTACAGATATAGCTGAGAACCTGGAGACAGACATAGGCTACATTTTATCACCCTCATCATCACCGTTTTTCATCACTACGCAGGTGAAGCCGCGGGGCATCGCTAGTATGTATATAAAAACACACCTTAAATGTTACGCGCAGGACTGCATGATTCGGGAAAAGTGTTTGTGGTATGGGTCTGGATATATTATATAATCATTTACAATATAAATGTATATAATAGTATTTGACATATTAATTGATTAATATGATAATTTATATTTATTCATTTAGAATTTGTAATAAAACAATTATTTTTTTATACAAGATTGTGACTTGTAATTTGGTTACCAATAAATGATTTGTATTTGTACAGAATGAAATGTGGGATTCCAAGAGTATAGTTGTATTTAAAATGAAGCTGTTTAATTTGCTTGCTATGAAAGCTGGAAAATTTTGGATGACCAATTTTAAAATAATAATTATGGTGTTTATATAATCGGTATATTTTTGACTTTGATACATATGTATGTAATTTTTCAGTTTTGCTTATAAATTGAAGAGTGTAATTGGCTTTGCCATTCATTTATAATGAAGGCTATTGTAATGTAAATGTCAAATACACAATAATCATTTACACATATCAAAATTTTGACTTTTATATTTTGACATGTGTAATTTTAATTGTGATTTGTATTTTTTAATTGTTACAAATAATTTTTGACAGTATTACGTATAATATTATATTTTCATTGTTTTAATATACTTGAATAAGTATTTGTTACAATTAACACATTGTAATGGAATCGTTATTTTAATCCTAATTTTAATGTTTTTAAGTGAAATGTCAAACTTGTGTTTTTATAATGAACTCAACTGTTGTTTTGTGTTGTGTCAAACTGTACTACTCAACTTTGATAAAAATATTATTTTAAGATAATTAATGTAATACATATAAGCAACAATAAATATAATATCTGAATCTGTAAATCATTACAACATATTATTATTATCATGTGTCAATAGTTTTACAAATACATTAAGAAAAGTGCCATTAAACACATTCTTAGAGTTTTTTACCTTGAAGTTTAAGATAGATTTGCATTACATAGAATTATAATATACTCCCATAAGCCTATTAGGCTCATAAGTGATTGAAAAAAAAATAGTTTTAAGGAGGATTTTATCAAATAAAAGTGTATTAATACAACAAAAAATATTTCATTGCATTTAGAGCATTGCCTTATTTGTAAAATATTATATTAATATTCTGGTTTCCAGTATCATCGATGCTGGAGTCAATGTGGTCCTCCATGTCGTCTTCCATGCAACTGGCTGCAGAATGTCTTCGGGAGGAGGATGGACCTCAGGAATCGCATCCCGTCGAGGGCATTGAAATGTTCGCGCATGCTATAGATTCAAGTATGTATCTCACCACTGTCAGCGTTTATATATATCTTCTAAAGGTTGTCTGGAAGAGATCGCTATTAGCGATAAGGCCGCCGTTTGTACCTTTCTTACGCCCTAATCATGTACATATTGTTATTATACTATGGTGTCAATAAAGTTTTTTGTATTGTATTGTATACAGTGTTCTTGTTGAGATTAAATTACCTTTTATTTACAGTTTTCTAGGAGTTAAATAAGCTATCATTTTTCAGTTCTTAGCAGAGTAAAAGTGAAATTTGTCAACACAAAAATTCGAATAGAACATGTTCCTAAAAATGGCGACAGAGGCATTGCATTGGAAATCCATATAAAAAAGTGAGTATCCATTATTTTAAAATGAAACTATAATTATTATTACTATAAATATTGTATATTGTCAGAACCCACAACCATGAAATTCTTTCTTCATTCCAAGTCACCGTTGATCCTAGCGTCATTCATTCAGCCAGCCTGTCATTCAGATAAAGTCAGAGCCTTTTATCGCTTTACCTTGATTGCAAGCAAAATATTGCTTATTGATTAATTGGTCAAGTTAAGTCTGGTGAAAACAAGGATGAATTCAGGTGGTTTGGAAGTACCTATTTCAATTTGAGAGGCGTCTTTAGTATTTTTGGTTAATAAGTTTAAAAAATTACTTACAAGGTACTTAAACGAAAGACGAAAGGTTCTATAGAAGTATTATTTAATGTCGAGGACATCAAAATTATATTTTGGTTGATGATATAAAACGGTGATACAATTTTACGACATGGACGTATCAAGAAGGTGAATCTGGGGAAGTGCCTTCCAGATCTACATACTTCATCTTCTGCCACAGCGTCGCTTTCCATCAGGCGAGCTGTTGGTAAAAAAAGAGGATATTTGGAATGGCGGTTGATAAAAAAAAATAAAGTAGACTGAATCGGGATGGTAGATTGTATTTTGTGTACGTAATGTGACGGACTAAAGATAAGCTCGACAAACTATACACGCACAGAATCGCGGGCAGCAGTTAGTGTAGCATAAATCATAGATTTTAAAACAAAGTTTGTACACATTGTTTTACGTATACTTCCTTGTCACCAAGTACGTGTGACCTCTACACGCCCGATTAGAATAATCTCGTGTTGGATCAAAGACCTTGATGCTATCAATTTAAATAAAACTTTGATGTGATTTTTGGGTCATCCATTTTTTTGTGCATAGTTTTTTTTATGTAACTGAGCCAAACGAATCGCTCACTTGATGCGAATCATTACGCTTGCAGTAGTGCGATGCCACCTGGAATTTTAAACAGTTCGAAACTACTTAAGAATGCATTATACTCAATTACTCATTAAACATTGCCCTTGAATCCGAAAACGTAATATTTGTATGCTCACACTTGGCGATTACATTAACAGAGTTTTATCACGTAAAAAATGTGAACTATTTTTAACCGATTTCCAAAAACGAAGAGGTTCTCACGACTTACGACGACGAACTGTCTTTTTTGTTTGTTATGTGATTATTTATCATTACTTATTATTTCGCCAATTATGAATTGATTTCGATTAATCTTTTTTAAAGCATTTATTATTAACGGGATATTTACGGTGGATCGCGTTAATTTTTTGGTACCGATTCGGCACAGTTACATGCACCATGTTCACGGGCGACTGAAAAATGCGGGTGGATGAATCTTTTTTGTTTAGTATGTAACAATTTAGTAGTGGACCCATATTTTTTAAATCAAAATTGATTCAGTACTTTGGTTTTTAAAACAAAATAACTGGAAAATATATATCAACCAAGTAAACAAAATTGCGTATTTTGAAGTCGGTTGTTTCAGTTTTTTAAATTATTATTATAACTAGCATACAAAGGTCACATTAAGTTTCGATTTGAGTATTCCTTGATCAATACGCCCCCACTCATAGACTTTTTTCACTTCTATAAAAAATATGCACTCTAGATACATAACATTGTCTACACTGCTGCTGTCTAAATCATCATCATCTCAGCCATAACAAGTCGGTCATTTTGGAAGTCCTTGGGTGAGGCCTATCTCCAACTTCTTATGGCTGTTGGTTATACTCTTGGATTATTTACCCACTTACTACATTTTAAGGTGGTAAAGGAAGAAATTAATATAGCGCGCTCTATTGCAGACCGCAACATTGCTTAACATCTGGGAAGTAGGCGTTGAATCACGCAGGCCTGCTTTTGAATAAAAAATCTTGCTCAAACTAGATAACAGGAGTGCTAATTTGAATTAGTTTTTTTTTAATGCATAACAGATCTACGATTGACGACCAAATCGCCTGATGTTAAGCGACGGTGATATGTTTAATCTGGGTGTATTTAAATTGCGACTAAATAAATTCATTCTAAGTAAGCGCGCTCCATTATAACCTATAACGTCGCTCAACACCAGGAGAGTTGTCGGTTATATACAATAATTTGAATAAAAATAATATTAAAACTATATTTTACAATTATTTCCAGTATCGATTATTTCGACGAAGCCGGTTCAGAGCCAACACCAGACGTGACAGACCCCGAAAAATCAAAAACTTATGTAGTGGCCACATACACAAACAAAAAGATCAAATTCGAAGGTGTGACACTATACACGGACGAGTATCCATCAAAACTGCGTACAATGGCACGCAGTCTTGTCATGGAAAAATCATCGTCGACCCAAGCAGACAAAACTGAATCCAGCCAAGTCCAAGACGTGAACTACACAAGCACTATGTCGGATGTTTTCTATGAAACTCGAAGTGTCATATCCACTATAGAATCTGATCCCGTAAAAGAAATCATCGCTGAAGCTAAAAGTCGCGCTGAGTCACGAGAATTAACGCCTGACGAGAAGACAAATCAACCTGAACCGATATTATTTGCAAAATTGACGGGGCAACAGGAGTTAAGTTTGAAAATAAAGCATACGGAGGAAGTGGAAGGGCCCAAAGTGGAGATAAGAGTGCTTTTAGGGTCCTTTATAGTGTTCATTTCGCCGAGGCAGCTGCATACTTTGATTGAATTGATAGATGCTTTGAATCAGCCAGATTTGGTAGACACGAGGTAAGCTTTTATATGTCCTTTAAAAATTGAACCCTAAGACACATTAATCTGCTCGATTAAAAATTCTAGAAACTTCATCTCGTTATCAGCAGTCACAGCATTTTTCATTGCAAGGTGTATTGTGTTTCTCTGACTTCCTAGGATAGTTTTCTTTCAGAATGTTTGAGCATGCATTATATTATGTTTACAATTTGCTGAAGCCAAAACATCACTACATATTTAGACGTCCCAAGTGCTGCTAGATTCATTTTAAAATCTGAAATGTCAGATATTTTGTAGTCTGCATACTTTTTATTTAATCCTAATTAAAATTATGTTTTTTTTACAGCAACATTCCACTCCGACCCAGTGGAATGAATATACAATGTAAACCGATGAAACAAGCCGACTTCCAGCGGATTGAGGCACAATTGTTAGGAAACTTGGATAACCAGGGCTCCAGACATACAGGGAAATACGGCTGGTCGGGGCCTAACTTTGGTAAGTATACTTACTTAAATTATACTATAAAAATAGCTCAATTTATGTTCGCGACTGAATAGGTCTTCTAGGCAAGCGCGCTACATCGTAGACCGTAACTGCCACTTAACACCGGGTTAGTTGACGATCAAGCGCAAGCCTATTTTCGAATAAAAAAAGGTGGAAACACCAACTATAGTTTCGACCGCATAAAGCAGCATTTTTCAAGGAATCAACGCGCGCAGTCGGTCCCTCCTAGCACTGCTGACGACCGGTCGTGTTTTGGCACTTGTTACTGTGAGGAAACCTGAGTCTTTGCTTGTAGGATTGTTAGATGTTAGTTTTACATATTTACATTTACTTTCAATTTTTAACCATAATTCCCCGTAATCCATAGCCTCCGTTAAAGTTGCTTTATATATTTTCCAGAAGACAGCGATATGGACAGCGACCGCTTCCTCCCGATGACTTCGGGCAACCAGATGTCTGAGAGTTATTCCTCATCCGTCAGCTCTATGAGTGTCAGTGTCAGCTCCAGCATCAACATACCCACGGCTCAGCCAAGGATCAAACGGAATAAGAAAGGTACGACAAATGTCCGACAAACGGTCGCATTTCCAAAGACATTTGCAATTTTTTTCTCCTAATCATCATCATCTCAGCCACGAAGATATAGATATCTATAAAGACCGGTTGTGGCATGGCCTGCATCCAGCGTTTTTCTTCCACCAGCATGAGGTCGTCTATCCACCTTGTGGCTAGGTGTGCAACGCTGCATTTCCCAATTCGTGCTTTTGCACTCGAGACCAGTTTTTCTTGCATTTCTAATTTCCTAGTATTCTTTGTTACAGTACCTCATATTGACGGTGACCCAACAGCGGAGGTGTCACACGTCAGCTTAAGAATCTCGTCGATTGCATGCGTCTTGCTGCACAAAGTGAGTAATTAAATGATACGAAAGATTTTTTAATTAGTTTATTATTAGCAGGCATAGCTGATTATAAACTTGTTCAATTTAGCAAAACATTTATTAGAAACACTGTATACGATAATCATTGTTCAAGTAGCGCTCGTGGCGTAGCTTGAATAGGTGTTCCCGAACGATCACCAAAGTTAAGCAACGGACGGACCGGTCAGTCTTCGGATGGGTGACCGTGAGTGGCATTTCTTTCTGAGCGCTACCGTGGGTCGGATGACACGTTAAATTATAGGTCCCGGTTGTTCAGCCATCGTCAAGCCAAGTCAGAGGCCTTTCGGCGGCTTAATAACTCTGACAATAGGGCTGGGCACTCAGTCTATACGAACTTACTTTTTTTATTGTTCAAAAATTGTCTGCCTTACCGAAAAACGTTACTTAACTTTAAGCAATGCTTATCATATTTTGTCAACTTCTGGCTGACACGTAATAACACCTGTGGAAATAAGACAGAGAACTTAAGACGTTGGTTAAAGTTAAGTAACGTTTTTCGGTAAGGCCCTGAACGTGTATGTAAAGTATAATTATGATCACTATGTTCTAGAACAGTTGGAAATATTGAAAAATTAAAATAGTTCACTGTTCATTGACTAAAGCAGTGAGACGTCAGCTATGCTGCATTTATTCAGAACGAGTGGTGGGTAGGGTCAATCGCCGGACACGCGACATTAGTTACTGCGCGTCGTATAATATTAACTATTTTTGGCAATTTTCTATTACTCCTTAACATAATAATTATAGTTAAAAAAACTGAAGCAACTGACTTTTCATGGATGCCATTGTCAGAACTGGACCAAATTTAAATGGGACCACACGGCGAGCACCAGCTTTCAATTAAAAAAAGAATCATCAAAATCGGTTCACCCAGTTAGGAGTTCTGAGGTAACAAACAAAAAAAAACAGTCGACAACTGAGAACCACCTCCTTTTTTTGAAGTCGGTTGTTAAACACCTTCGGTCTTCTTTAAGATCATTTTTAAACCTTATCAACACTTTGTTTTCGATCGAAAAAATTTAAAAAATATTCCATATTCGATTTTTTTTTTTTTAATTTACCCAAACCAGTGTAAATTTTCGTTTGTGTAAAACTTAGATTTTCCTTCATAGGATATCCTAGTAGGGTCTCTGGTGGGTTCGGACTGCATATCTCCGCTGAGCGCGACTCGCATGCAGGAGGCATCGACGCAGTTCTTCGAACAACTCGCGCCCTTCCACATGAGCGAGGCAGATGTCTTCGGAGCAGTTAACGAAGCTGTCGACAACGCTTCGAGGAGAAATCATTTAAGGTTTGCACTGAGTCATCATCATTCATCATTTCAGCCAATAGAATTCCATAGGCATGGGCCTCGCAAATGGATGTCCAAAAAGATCAGTCGGATGCGGCTTGCATCCAGCATCTTCCTGCCACTTGTATGAGTTCTGTCCACCTTGTGGCTGGTCTTCCTACGCTGAGTTTGCCAGTGCGTGTTCTCCACCCTAGAACTTACACTTGTACTGACTGAGTGATGTGTAAAAACAACATTATTTGATAAAAAAATATATTTTTGTATGCCGTTGACGTCATCACAACAGATGAACGACATAAATAAATAATTTAACAACTCAAGTTGTCGAAAATCGACTCATTACAAATGACTAAAGTCGTTTAAAGTGTATCCGATGACGTTATTCAACTCAATTGCACAGTTTTTGCATGAACGTTATTTGTTTGTGCAGGCTGCTGACGTCAGACATCACGTTGGACGGCAGCGAGAAGGTGACGTCACACGGCAGCCAGACCGTCTGCGAGGCGGCCGTGCGACATCTACTAGTCAGGGAGTGTTTGTACACGCACTCGAGCGCCGTCCCGGACAGTTTCGATCTTATACGGTTTGAAAATAAGGGTTAGTATGGTAATAATAACGGTTTATGCCACTGTTTTTTTTTTTTTTTGCTATAGTCAGACAAATCGCCAAAGTGTAAGAAAGAGAATTGGAAAAGAGATAACGATAAAGGGAAATCTGAAACCAGATTTTGAATTTTTTTGTCTACAGGAATACTTGTCATACATATATTATCAATTTTAGTTCAAAAGTACACTGGAGTACCAATATAAACTGCAGTTTTAACGTTATTCCTTACTCTTGTCACAATTTTTCTTTGCGAAATGAAATCATTCATTCACTCGGGAGATTTTCTATCGTTTTGTTAAATTTTTGTTTACAATCTACAAATTATTTTAGTGACAGGATCCGCTTTTTTTTATTTAAAAAATTTGAGCTTCACAGACTCCAGGGTCCGTGCCTTTTATAAGCTAATACATAAAAAAAATTAACTAAGTTTAATTTTTTTTTAAACTAGCATACAAGAAGAATCAGAATCCGCTTGTCATTGTATGTCTTTTACATGTAAACTCTTTGAAACCACCTTGTTTCACACGAGCACTTTTCACACTCGTAGCAGACTCAGTACACGTTACACTATTTTTGTAATGAGATACTCATTACACTTCTAAATTGTTTACGTAGTAGGAACAAGTCTTTAGCAAACAGAATTTGCGTGGCATGCAATATGGCGTCCAAAATGAGACACCCTAATTGATTCCTAAATAATCTTGTATTTTGTACAATGTTGATAAGGATTAAGTATTGTCAATCTGCGTAACTTTGACTCCATGTCAAACAATTTACATAGTTTCTGCGATGGTTCGTAATTTTTTCCCCTATTAGAAGAAGTCATACTAATTAGTCAATTAATTTGCTGTGGTTTTGACTACTAATGTATATTATCGAATGAGGCTTTGTACAATGTTTGAAACAGAATCAAAGTTACCCTCGTTGACATTACAATACAATTTTTTGCAGTTGATTCAGATGAGGATGACACGTCAAGTCGAAGAGGATCCATGTTGACCCCTCGCGCTAATGTCCGCGTCAACTTCAAACAAACTTCCAAGTTTGTTAGAATCGGGGGCGACAAGAAACTCGTCTACCCGACTACGGATATTGTGTAAGAAACTACTTCTATATTGTCTATATTCACATAATTGTACTATATTATCTATGTTCTCATAGTTCTTCCATATTATCTATGTTCCTACACTTATTCTATACTATGTTCTTATACTTCTTAGTTCTATAATCGAATGTACCAGAGAACGACGGAAAATCTTTTCGAATATGAACAAAATCGGTCAAGAGGTTATAAAAAAACCAACATTATCAACAAATAAAACCGGCCAAGTGCGAGTCTGACTCGCGCACGAAGGGTTCCATACTATTATCTATAAAAACGGCAAAAAAATCACGTTTGTTGTATGGGAGCCCCCTTAAATATTTATTTTATTCTGTTTTTAGTATTTGTTGTTATAGCGGCAACAGAAATACATCATCTGTGAAAATTTCAACTCTCTAACTATCATGGTTCATGAGATACAGCCTGGTGACATACGGACGGACGGACAGCGAAGTCTCAGTAATAGGGTCCCGTTTTTACCCTTTGGGTACGGAACCCAAAAAAGTATTCGTCGAACTACTCATTATTGTGAACAACTTATACTATGATACCAAAGGTACAAAGTTCTGAAAGATATATTCAATATTAAGTTTGCGCTTGACCGCCAACTCGCCTGATGTTAAGCGACCGTAACGGTCTAGGATGGAACAAGCTTACCTAGAAGAAGCATATTCAATCGCGATTTGAAGACACCCAGGTTATATCCATTCGGAAAGATCATTCAGGAAGCGTATTCCACACGTAACATAAACATTATTGTTTCAGGGTAAAATGTACCCCATTCTACGTGGACGTAGAGCTCACTTTAATAGAGCGCATGTCGGCGACGTTCTTCGGCGGGCCTCCGACGGGCAACTCCGCTGTGCCACCCGATCCTTTTTCATCACAGAACCAAGTGAACTTCTCTCTGCAGTGCGCCAATCTTAACGCTATTCTGAGGTAACTCTTTTTATTGTGATTATTATAGTTTAAAAAACTGAAACAACCGACTTCAAAATATGTACGTAATTCTTTTATACTTGGATGACATATTTTTTCGAGTTATTTTGTTACAAAAATCAAACTACTAAAGCGATTTTGCTGAAATTTTTATGGGCAGCGATAACACATCATTATTGTTTTAAAACGTATGCGAGGGCCTAACAGTTGGTGTTGCAACGCATCCCTATCAGCGAGGGCCGGCAGGATTGTGGAAACAGAGAAAGTGCTATATGAAGGAACGAGAAAGATGTAAACTTTAATAAACAATCCTTATACTTTTTTATACCTATAATTGAAGTGCCACTCAAAATTTGTCTCACTTTTGTGTCTTATTTATTTATTTATTGAATTGTCTTAGTGGCTGCTTTGTTTGTGTAACAATAAAATAAATCCTTTCGTGCATATTTTTCCCATCTGTCAGACGTACCGCGACGTCTCGATTCTTAACCGACTTCCAAAAGGAAGGAGGTTATCAATTCGGTCTGTATGTTTTTTTTTTTTTTTTTTGTATATTTGTTCACCGATTACTCAGCCAATTGTGCATAGATTTTGACGATTCTTTTTGTATTTTATCAAAATCAATGCAGTACTTTGGGTTTTATAACAAAATTACTGGTAAAGTATCATTCAAACAACTGTAGAAAAGTGAATAGCATGTCGCGTTTATGCGTGCATTCACTTTTCTGCAGGCGTTATACATATTGCGTATGATGTCACAATAGATATGTAAAGGTCGCAGTGTTTAGCCGGGGCTGTTGAAGCCCTTATGGCCCCCTATGCTTCTTCATATTGCGTATTTCGAAGTCGGTTTTTTTAAGTTTTTTAAATTATAATTATTTAAATGTTTATTCTTAGGTTCCCCATAGCCGACCTCCGTCCCGGCGTGAACAACGAGACGCGCAGCGTTCGCGCCGACTACCTCGTGTTCAAGTTCGCGAATGCAACAGTAAGCTGCCAACAAATGCCCAGCGTGCGACCGCTACCCACTACGGTCAGTTTGAAGGCTACAGCACTGGACCTGTATTACCATGTGAGTTACACCTTAATGCCTTGTTTGAGAGTTTATTATTGTGTGGCTAAATGTGTCTCCCTTTGTTTATCTCACCACAATGACTAAAAGTTGCTAAACTGGATATATACTGTCG
Source organism: Lycia hirtaria (assembly GCA_947563715.1). NCBI lineage: Eukaryota > Metazoa > Arthropoda > Insecta > Lepidoptera > Geometridae > Lycia > Lycia hirtaria. The sequence continues at coordinate 12,755,715 of OX387385.1, forward strand.
ATAAGGAACTATAGGCCTTTTTGTCACAATATAAGGTTATTACAAGATTTTATTTAGTTTCACCTGTCTGTCTCTACTCAAATATTGCCAGTTTCATTTTACCCACTTCCGGGTTTCCGATTGAACTGAAATTTTGCATGTATATGCAAATCGGATGACGATCCAATATTATTATGACGTTGAGTTGCATATGATATATTTTACTATGGAAACTAATGTGGTTTTCACACATTTTAAATAAAAACTACGAGTCACTCACGTCTGTTTTGAGCCGAAAAATCCGATTATAGTTTCAACCGCATTCGGCGGTCTTTTTCAAAGGAGCAGCGCAAACGTCACTCTCGGTCGGTGACGCGCCTCGCACTGAAACTATAACTGGTTGAAACTAGTCGAATTTTTCGGCTCAAAACACGCGATTGACCCGTAGTTTTTATTTAAAATGTGTGAAAACCACATTTGTTTCCATAGTAAAATATATCATATGCAACTCAATAAATAAACTCAATAGTAAAATATATCAAATGCATATGATATAGCCGCGTACGGCTATATCATATGCAATGAAGTCTAAAGATCTACCTTGAAATCACTTACACGTTTGAAATCGTTTCGATTTTCAAAATAATTCGAAAAGGCAAAATAGATGTCTCTAAACTTTTCAACTGCTTTGGCTTTAGCGCGGCGACGGAAGATGGTCGAACTACCGACTCTTAATAAAAGCTTGTACCTAAAAACTTTTTTGTTAATACACATTTTCTGGTTTTTCTTTATTGCTAAGCGACCAAATAACCGCCACAAAGCGAAAAGTCTAGGCTACCTGTATTATTAAATAATCTTACCACTATCAGCTGCTTCCGTAACTTTGTTTGGAAATTATACTTGACATACAGTTGGGTTTTATTGCAATGTAGAATTCAATACATTCTCCCAATTTGAAGAGTCGAATTTTGTTTTAGGAAAATGAGACTGTACCGGCAACGCATATAGCTCAAAGTTCAATGGATAACAGCTCTGCCGAAAGCAACATCCTAAGTGGACACGTACCATCTACGTTACTGCCAACGTAAGTAGCACATTCGATATATCTTAAGAAAAGACTATCACCAGTAACAAAGTTTAACTGGCTGGTGAAAAAGTTAATGTTTTCTTAGAAAATTTAAATGAAATCTGAGATGAATGAGCCCTATAGGTAGACAGATTCGGGCTATCATGAAATTTCCTGTGGGTCAAATTTTATTTATATAAGTGTACTCTAACACAGACCGCAACATTGCATCAGGCGAATTGGCGGTCATTTGCTAGTATTGAACGATTTAAACTATTGCATATTGAAAAGATAAACTAACCAGACATTTTGGATCATAAAACACTTTTAAACTATCACGGTCATTCATTATCATTAAAGCACTATTATTATCACTCTCGTTTCGTATTGTTTCGGCACTGAAACGTTGTCCCTAACTATGGGCCTTATAAGGAAGCTCAAGGTCGCGCAATGAGCTATTCAAATTCAAAATTCATTTATTTCGGGCCAATTGCACCCATATAAATTTCACAAAATATACATAACATCGCAAGTTCAGACACTAGCATTCTCTGTTGACACTCGTCATAAAAAAAAGTTTATTACATAATTTAAATTTGTTTTTACTATTGTTACCTTTGTTTACGCGTTGTTAGACATCATCATGACGGAAGAGTATGTTTAAAATGCGACTAAGCAATACCGCTGTCCAGTGGACTCATTATCTTAGGTCCAAATGTGAATAAGCGTCACTCGTCTTCAACTACTTGAAACTGTCATAGAAAGCGATAGGCCCGTGTTAGAACTGCTTATCTCAATAAGAAATAGGCATGAATGTGTAAATAATAAATGTATCTGTTCTACTTAATTTCAGAATCTCCCTAACATTTAAACCGCGAAATTCTGCAAAAGGTCCGTTCGACAGTCTGACCGACGAGGCTTGCTTCGAGACCCCTACAATGAACCCTATGACCACGTCGATGTACATAATGAACAACTTACACAGTACTCAACCGAGCCCGTTCAGCGGGAAGAAATGCGCACACCAAAGCGTCACCAAACACGAGAGTAGTCCGCAGCAAAGTGAGTCTTATGAACCATAAAATAAAGTCATTATTTAACTAACATCGTCCGTGCGAGTAATTTTTCTACGACCATTGTGTTAATGACAGGTAAACTTTTTGGCAAGCCAAGCAGTTACTTAGTCTCAAACATCGCAGTACAACAGACATTAACAGTATTACAAAACGGACACTCCGCCTCCTCCCAATCTCGGGTTCCTTAGTAGTGCAGCGCAGCGTGGATGTCAGTCGAGACAAGCACTCGAATCCCAATTAAAGTCAAGAGCGAGCTTCAATCAGACGACAACCATTACTGTGTGTATTATATATAAATAAATATTGGCGGACATTTCACACAACAACATCTGACCCAAACTAAGCAGAGCTTGTACTATAGCAACTAGATGGCTGATAAAATATATATTATACTTTTTTTTTTGTAAATACATACTTATGATACATAGAAACACACAGACACAGAACAAACATCCATGCACATCACACAAATGTTTGTCTTGGGTGGGGATCCAACCCACGATCTACAGCTTAGCAGGCTGACATACTACCAACTGAACTATGAGGCCAGCCATATAGACGTCAACTTGCTATGTGTCACTGATTTGCGCGCCGTTGTATGGAGTGTCCAACGTGTGGTAGAAGTCCGCTATATTATCTCTGTCTGATTTGGCATAAGTTTCGCAACCTTATTGTACTTACCCTTGTTCAATAAAAGTACTCCAGGATCGAAAATGTTTCAGGTCAAGAGGAAGAGTTAATAGTACCGGGCAGTGAAGAAGAGATGATGGAGTTTACGACCAGTTCTGTGGACCTTTCTTCAATACATTTGGAATTCAGCTTGCCTGTACTGAGCTTACAACTTGAGTGAGTAATACAAGAAAATTTTGAAAGTTTTTTGATCTGACTTCTTTTACAATGCCTGGAAACAAAGAGCGTGAGAATAAGGAAGTCTTTGCCCAGCAGTGGGACGAATCAGACAAAAAAAAACCCATGTACTTTCTTTAAAAAAAAGTATTTAGGGGTCAAACAACGTATATTGAAGTGTATAAAAATCGATAAATTCTGGACTTTTCTGTTAATAATTATAGTATAGTTTAAAAAACTGAAACAACCGAATTCAAAATGCGCAATTTCGTTTTAAAAACAATCTACGAAACCAATTTTGATGACATTTCTACACAACCGTATTGACATAGACATATGTTCATTCACTGTAACAAAAAATATACAACAGAGAAAAGAAAACATACACACAAATAGTAAATTGAATAGTGTTTTTGCCACAATCCGACCCCAGCTCAACATAATGCTAGTTATAAACTAGAAACAAACAGAAACAGCAGAATTGACAACCTCCTTTCTTGAAGTCTGTTAAAAATAAGTTATATTTTCAGGTCAAAACAGTTGTACGAGATAATCTACAACCGCATCAACTCTGACCTGCTGCTATGGGAACCTCGAGTCGTGGACCCGTTCGAGATCAGCCCGCTCGCGTGCGGACCCATCAACCCGGCATTTGGCATGTGCAAACCTGCTGGATATGGTAACATATTATTTTACTAGATCAGCCCCGCGGTGTCACCCGCTTAGTGATGAAAAACAGTGATGATGATGATGATAAAATATACCCAATGTCCGTCTCCAGGTTCTAAAGAATCTCTGTGCCAAATTTCATACCGATTTGTTCAGCCGTTTAGCCGTGAAAAGGTGACAGAGAGACAGCGTTACATTCGCTTTTATAATATTGTTGGGATTGAAAACTAATTGCAATATTTTTGTGATTTGTGTTCTTATATTTTTTATCTTTTTTTTTTTATGTTTTGTAATGGTTAGCGCAAGTTTCACCTATCACTTTTGACTATGGATTCTCATTTCGTTTTTTTTTTTAATAATAAGACCTCGTTTATGTAGCTATACAGTTGTGTTTTATTTAGTTTAGAAAGTGACATTAAGAGCTATCTAAGACTCTCTCAGTACATTTCTTCCGGACAATGGGACCTGAAATAAAATGGTATGAATGATATGGCAATCATTAGTTAATGATTTTGTGAAATAGTGAAAAAAACATGCTAAGCTGACTGGGATGATTAAACTGAGCTTAGGCTGAATCGAATAAGACCAACACATGTGATGCCTAAGGGAATCCCAATCGCAAACTTAGTTGCTCACGAATCAGCTCATAAAAAAAATAAACAAAAGAAAAAAATCTTAGTGATTTTTTTATTTTGAACGAACGGGTTACTCGCGTCTATTTTTGAGCCGAATTCTCCTATTAAGTTTCAACCGCGTGCGGCGGTCTTTTTCAAAAGGAGCAGCGCAGACGCGTGACGTCATCGGTTGCATGAAACAAAAATGTGTAACAACCACGTTAGTTTTTATAATAAAATCGTAAAGAAACCGCGATAGCTTTCGTTACAATAATTAGATCGGCTATACTGACACGAGATGGACAGATGACCTCATACAATTGGCGGGAAGACGCTGGATGCAAGCCGCTTCCAATCGGTCTTTTTGGAAATCCATGGGGGAGGCCTATGCCCAGCAGTGGACTTCTTATGGCTGAGATGATGATGATACTGATTATTTAGCCTTATATTATCTTTATAGATTCCGACTCAGACAGCACATCGTCTGAAGAAGAAAATCTATATTACTCGACATACGATAACAAGTCGAAGAAAACATACAATACTAACAGGACTGTACAAGAGAAGATTGATACGCACAACTTCTGTCTGACTTTCAAAGTCGGGAAGGGATTGCTGACGATATACGCACCAGTCAGGGTGAGTTTACAATGTATTTTGACTGGCCTTTGGCTCAGTTGGTAGTATGTCTACTTGCTAAGCTGTAGGTCGTGGGTTCAATCCCCACCCAGGGCAAACATTTTGTGTGTTGAACACGGATGTTTGTTCTGTGTCTGGGTGTTTCTATGTATCATATGTATTTACAAAAAAAAGTATATATGTATTCTATCAGCCATCTAGTTCCATAGTACAAGCTTTGCTTAGTTTGGGCTAGATGGTGTTGTGTGAAATGTCTTCAAATAATTATTTATTTATTATTATGTATGTCGTTATTGATCTTGATTTGTAAGTTTTTACAATACTCGAGTACAGAGTCAGACTAGCAGTCTTAGCTGCCCTAGGCCGAGTAAAATCAAGCGCCCCCTTTTCAGCACTGATGATCTTATTATCAATGGGAGGGGGGGAGGGTCCGTGATGTAATATGCTATACCTTATAATGCGCCTTAGGCCTTAGGGGTAATCCGCCTCTGCAAACATGTGCGCACCACAAGCCAGCGAGAGAATATTTATATGTTTTTTATACTGTTCTTCGGACAATCAGTGTATTTTTTTTCGCGTTTGAGCACCAGGCGCCCCTAAAATCTGGCGACCTAGGGCCGGGTCTTTTCAGCCTTTAGGGTAATCCGCCTCTGCTCGTGTATTATCTATTTAAAAAAAATGTGTGTGCTTAAGACACGACAGAAGTGAAAACTTCATCTAGGCAACGTTAATAATACGAAATAGCAGTATACAAGTAACGCGTTGACTATCTCTCTCTCGCTCCCTTAATCGACTCGAGCTAACCCGAAACTTAACCTGAACGAGCGGTACATAGCCGAGCGTGACGGCCTAATTTAGTTAAATACCCACAAAATTAAGTGTTCAGCGTTCTAAAGAAGTTTTCACTTCAAAAACTAGTGTTTAGCTGGTAGCAGGGCAGGGCCCAAGCTGCTGAAGATAGGGGTTACACAAACCTGACAATGCGTGCCGGGTCTAGGATGACTGCCTTCTTTATCCGACGCCTGAACGAGAGCCTCTTGAGATGTTGGTAGAGGGTCTCCGCTATAAGACCGTTCACCGATACGACTATCGGAACAATGATCGTCGAGTCAACTAGTTAATTATTATCATCTTTCTTTACAATTACGTTACAGCTTTCTTTTATCTCACAGCTATATATGTATAGTAAGGTTATATAGTTAACTAGAAGAAGTTACCCTTTTCAATTGAAAAACAATAAACACACGTGGAGTTTCGTTAAAATAAATTATGATTAGAAAGAATGACGCGCTAAAGAGGAGACATATACTCATCAATGAGACAATGGTTGATGATGATGATGATGATGAAATTAAGATACATTTTAATAAAATACCACTATTCATAAGTTCTATAAAATGAAAAAAGCGTTGATATAATTTTTCCACGTTCATGCCAGATAAGCTGTAGACCTCTTTCTCGTGCTATCTACGGCCCTGGGCCTCAAGGCTGCTAAGTGAACATGTTCACTTAGCAGCCACGTTAGCAGCAGCTACGTTCGCCGCTCGCTGATACGATTCAAAGACAATTTTGATGAATTGCTAGTCTATTACTATATAAATAGACTAACAATTTATCAAAATTGTCTTTGAATCGTATCAGCGAGCGGCGAGCGAGTAATGTCCACTTAAGAGCCTTGAGGCCCTGAGCGTATCAAGTCCGGGTCGAGCCGCGAAATTTCGTAAAAAAAATTAAAATTTGTCTTTTTTGTGACAACCTATACGTAGTATGGTTTATAATTTTTGTGTTGCATACTGCTTTTTTGTTGGAATCTATTAAAACCTATCAAATTTTCTTCCACTAAGCCCTCCTTATTTCCCACAGGATAGCAATAAAAGAGTAGTCCCCGGTCAGATGGGCGAGTTAGTTCTGGAAGCGTACAAGCTGTCTATGTGCCAAGTGAGCGGACTCAACGGTCGCCCTAAAACGGCGCAACTCTGTCTTAGGGCTGGGAAGGTCACGCTTTACCATGACTGTAAGTACCACACAAAAGTATCAATACGACGTCTACGCCACTCATTGATTAACTAATTATGATAACATAATAGCTACCGGGACTAGACAGCTGAAATTTAGCAAGTGAATTTATTTTAAGTTGCAGAAATTTTAAAATAGGGCTGGATTATAATGTGTTGAAGCGGGGCATAATAATTTCCATGGAAGTTGACATGGAACCGGCTCTTTTTTTCTACGTGTACGAAATCGCGGGCTACAGCTGATCTCTATAAAATTATATCTTTCAGTGCACACGTTCCGTGGTTTCGAAATATATCACGCATGTTGATATGTCACAAAGAAATTACTACGCCAAACCCATGTGAGACTTCCAGCGGTTTTTCATTAGCGGAAGCTTTGGGCCAAATCAGCAGACACCTTCTGAGATTCCCTTAATACGTTACATGAATATCATCGTCTTCTTAACTATAAGAAGTCCACCGCTGGACATAGACCTCTCCCATGGATTTCCAAAAAGACCGATTAGAAGCGGTTTGCATCCAGCGTCTGCCTGCCTCTAGCGTGAGGTCATCTCTATCTAGTGGCCAGACTCCCAACTCTGCGCTTGCCTGTGCGATAATACCAACCAATACTGCTTATGTTGTTAATAGTGATTTGAGGCTTACGCGTGCCTCAATATATTTACTTAATTTTCAGCATTAATTACAATCCCATCTGAGAAGCCCTCTCTACGTTTATACGGGACGATTCTACCGATAAACTTGAAGAGCACCATCTATCCTTCCGGCAAGGGAGTGATAGTCAAAGATCGATTGGCACAGAAGGACATGTTCACAATGGCTTTGAAAGTCGATCCTGATTCCGAAACACCTAATCTGAAGGTAAGAGCAGAAAGCTGTCCAAGCTGAAGGAAATTTTTCACGTCATTCAGTGGAAGTTTATTAATTGCTACTAGATATATATATATATATATGTGTTCCATCCTTTCCCATAGTGTAGCTTAATATCAGTCGATTTTATAGCTAAACTTGAGTTTATTACATATAAAAGAAAAACACTTTTTTTATTTTTTTTGTGAACTTATTTGATCCCATTGATCCGCTTTGTTAAAAGCGAATGAAATCTGTTTTGACTGTTGTCTACTGAAAACCTAAAAAAATATAGATTATTCATAATAATAATCATATTTTTAGACAATCTGCATAGCGCTGGGTATAGAACAGGCCACACTACGGCACAGAGGCGATAAAGGAATCGCGTGGCTCACTCAATTAATGGACGTTATAGACGTGTTGGATTACCCAGTCCCGGGATATAGCCCGTCTACGGTATTATCTGAGCTACACGTACATGTTCTGGACTGCGCTGTGGACTACAGGTTGGTGTGATTTAAAATAGTGCCATCTATCGATTGATCTGTTCACTTTTTGTAACTTGTTGATAGACTCTACATAATGTAGTTGACTTAATTGACGAACATTATAGACGTATTGAGTTACACAGTCACAGCATTTATAGTTCGTCTACGGTATTTTTTGAGCTACATGTACATGTTTTACGTAGCGCTGTGGGGTTCGTAAGATTGAAATTAGCGCCATCTATTGACGCATTCGTTGTACTTTCCCTAAAATAATCTGCGAAATGAAAAGGGTATTATCGACTTCGTCTAGGATGTACAATATAATTCAATCAAAAGTAAGTAGCTATTTTTTTTTTAAAGTTGTACCAATCTATGTAAGATTACTACTACTAAGCACTAGCCGAGATTTGATGTAAAATTGGTATATGATAATATGTATCCGCGCGTGTTTATTTTACATTAACTTGCATGCCTTTCCAACGGTTTTCGTGTTACTAGGTAAAATGTATTGTGATCAAATCAGTCAAGAAGTAGTTGAAGTCACAGGTTTTTAACGCAAGTAAGTCAAAATTTCACCACCAACAACTCGCAACGAGAGAGTTTGTGTCGAAAATGAAGCACGTAAACTTAGAACATACCTTAATAACTCTGACCTTGAATAAATCTATGTTCGTTTATAACAACCTATATTAACCTATGTTTATGTAACACTAAGCAAACAGTATGAGTCGAGGTAATAACTATATTAAATTTGTAAACTCTTGTGACCTATAACGATTGTTGTCAATTAAACTGAAAATTAATATTTTACATTATCGACAGGCCGCTCTACCTGCCAATCCGCACAATCCTCACTCTCGGCAACTTCAGCGTGTCAAGCAACCTGATAGCAGCAACCAACACCTCGTGCCTGCGTTTCTTGGCTCAGGAATGCATGCTGTTCCTTCACCACTTGTCCGGCACTAAGCCCGGCGCGGCCGTGCCTCAAGACGACGACAAGTCGCCGGATGTCAATAGAGACTACGTTTGCGTGATGGATTTGGGGCTATTCGAGCTGTCGTTAAGGATGGAGGATAAAGGAAATGGGGTGAGTTTGCAAGTATCTTTAAGAGTCCGTAGTTCAACGATCGTCCGTCCCGCTCGCGCATACCCACATTTTTGAAGATATAAAACGAGGGAATGTACTTATATAAATCATCGTTTGTAAAACTAGAAAACAACATCACAAATATTCGTCAAAAATTTCAATTTGGTCCAAGTTACTTTTCATACTTATAAATCATTTTTGCGAACTTGGATCAAATTGAAATTTTTGTTGAATAATAATGGTTGTTTTCTAATATTGACTTGTAATGTTATGTATATATATATAGGCAGTACGATAATTTCCCCATCCGTAACAAGGACTTTTTCTATTCGAAAACAGGCTTTTGTTTGACTGCTAAGTCGCCTGCTGCTAGCGATTGCTTTTCACCAAGCATACGAGATGTTGAAAAACCTGAACGTCCTTTTTGCTTAATCCAATCGAAAGTTTGTGGTGCTATCTGTAACACATGCTTGTAGTAATTTTATACCTATTAAACTTCCTATGTTTTCTTAACATATATTAAATTATTTTTGAGTAAGTGTGTTCCAAATTAATTAGTCCTAAAAAATCCTAAATGGATTTAAATAATTATATAAATAATAAATAATTTAGTATTTTGAAAATAAAACTGTTTTCTCAGTGTAGATGACCAGTGGCACTTCGATTAGGATCCAGATTTTTTATTTATTTTTGCAGGATATGTTTAAACGACCGTAATTTTCAGCCCAACGACCAGCCTCAGGTGGACCTCAGCGCTTCAAACAACATGGTCAACCTGTATACTTGCTGGGACTCCGCCTCGGCTCTATGTCGGCTGGTCACGTACGTGGCTTCCGACGGCGACTCGCAGACTCCTTTCGAACCCTCTTCGAGGCATACTAGCATATGCTCCGATCAACCGATAGAAACTTTAGTAGGTAAGTACATTTTAAACCATAGAAAGTCAGATTTTTTTTTTTTTGTTACGGCGTAACGATAACAGTGTAACAGTTACGCCGAAAAAGAAACGTGTAAAAGAAAAAGATTGTGATCGAATAAAATATATCCATTATTTTGAATATCTATGTACAATTTTGATGTTCCAATTGTTGGATGACAATAATAAAATTAGAGGCCATATGAACCCCATAAAGAAATGATTCGCCGAATTTCGATTTTTGATTCGACTTTACCACGGAATGTTTTTGTACTTTACTCAGGTTTACACTTTTTTGCAACGTTTTCAAATTGATATAGACCCACATCCAAACTCTGTGGTAAGAAATCATTGACAACGTTTTTTTTTTGCAGATGGAACAAATGTGTTCAAAGGGTAGTACAATCTTTAGGTCATTATAAAAAAAAAAAGTACTCTCTGCCATTACGATTTATTTCTTTGTCTATTCGATATCAACTTAAAATAAACTTACTAAGATTTTGTGACATCAAACGTTTTCTAAATAAAATCGTGTCATTTCCAGGACTAGAAGATAGACCCATAGAAGAAATTAGAGAATTGTCTCCCAGCGAAATCCAACAAGTCAACGACTTGATGGCGGAAGCTATGAAAGAAAGCCCCAACACTACACGTAAGTATCCTTAATTTATCACAAAAGACATTAATTAGTATTACATACAAAACGGATACTTCGCCTCCCGCCAATCTCAGGTTTCTCACCCGCTCCCCGCGCTCGCCCTGTCTTTTGCCCGAGTTTGACGACGCGGTTTTCAGTGGATACAAGAGTTGCGGGCTTCAAGATCTTGGAATCCAATTGGCGAAACGAGCGATCCGCAATCGGACGACAACCATAACTTCATACATGTGTATGTGTTACATACAGATGTCACCGTATATGTCACTCACTAGCGCACCATTGTATGGATTGTCCCACGTTTGATTTTATTCATCAGCGTACTTCAATTGACAGCTGGACTCGTGTATCATCCATTGAACGCTACTCAACCCGATCTTCAGTTTTTCAACCACATCTACTACCAACTGCATTACTGCCGTTTCATTTCATTGTAAACTGGCCTTGTGGCTCAGTTGGTACTGTGTCTACGTCTACCTGCTGAACTAAAAGGTCGTGGGTCCGATCCCCACCCAGGGCAAACATTTGTGTGATGAGCATGGATGTTTAATCTGTGTCTGGGTGTTTCTATGTATCATATGTATATATTTACAACAAAAAAAGTATATATGTATTCTATCAGCCATCTAGTTCCATAGTACAAGCTTTGCTTAGTTTGGGCTAGATGGTGTTGTGTGAAATGTCCACAAATATTTATTTATTTATTTATTTGCGGTCACGTAGTCTTCGCTGTACGATGATTCGTCGTATCCTAGTGGTTATCGGTTATACAACACATATAATGCTTGTATTACTATAGTTTGCTTCGTTCTTTTTCAAATTTATTCAACCAGAAAGTTGAAACAATAGCGCATTTTCTGCCTAAAGAGGCTAAACCAGAAATGTTAGCCTGTACCATGACCTAAATAATTTAGGTCACCTAATAAACCAAAAGTAAGAATAAGATCCTAGAAAACTTCCCGTTCCACTCTTGTGTATGTGTTTGAGTATGTCTCTTTTATCGTGGATTACTTATCCGAATTGTGAAATATCGAATATCATTTCCCCGGAAACGAAATATATATATTTTTAATAGACGCTATCAAAATCTCGAAAGCACATTTGATAACTCTTGGATGAATTTTTAGAATCTTTAATTTAATTCTGACCAATCCAGTATTTTTTATTAAGTTGACCAATTTTAGTTTATTTTATTTTATTGACCAATATTAGATTATTTTTATGTATTATTTTTTGACGTACAATATTTTATAATTTATTTGTTCGCTCCATTAATGCATGCAGTCTCCATCTTTAATTATTGTGGCAGTTGTAATTATGTTATTATTATATAAAACTATTGCGAATATTGTTTATGTACACAATGTTGATGGACTTAAATAAATAAATAAATAAAAACTCTTCTGATAACAAATCTTTGTAGAAACCTAACGAACCCTAATAATTGATATACTTGATCCTTGGTATGGTTGGTCCTTTGTAGTAATAAGGTTTCTGGATATATGTAATAGAATCGAAACCTAACGAACCTAACCCAATAATGAAACTTTGGTTTAATCACGACTGTCGAATGACTAACTATCCAACTATCGCAGTCGAAGAAGACGACCTAAACAGCTCGACCGAGAAGGAAGGCGTCGAGATCTTCTTCTTCCCCGACGAGTCTAATATGAAACGTCTCTCGGACGCGCCGGAAGAGGAGCAGAGGTCTTTGGAGCTCGAAGACAACGTCAGTTTAGGGGAGGAAGTGAAGGTGAACGCACAGGTGGCTAAAGATTTAGGAGACCCTACGGCCACGCCCAAATCAACGCCGAAAAGGGCGAAAAGGAAAAAGGTAGCGCTTTTTTTTACTGGCTGTGTAAAACATTTTTTTATACATTTAAAAAATAATGAGGTTAACAATTCGGCCGTATGTTTGTTACCGCATAATTCCGTCATTTATAAACCGATTTGTTTTTTTTTCTTCGAAAAGATATTTTCAGATTTATCCCCTAAAAATTTTATAGAAATCGGTTGAATAGTTTGGTTTTCAGCCCTTCGGCCATGTAAACGCCAATTTGTTTCAAATCCCTTAGTTGACTTTTACATTATGCCTGGGAAGAAAAGCAGTGGGTACAATCTGTTTTTTCCCCGACTGCGTAAGGAGGGTTATGTTTTTCGTGTGTATACAACGTATACCTACAAACATATGTGTTTGTGGGTATGTTTTTCTATATGATCGCCTACAACTTAAATGGCTTGACAGATTTTGATGTGTGGTGTCGGCAGATTAGTTTTTACTCTCTGACTATCATAGGCTACATTTTTTAGTAACAACAATAATAATAAAACTCTCGCAAAATAAAAAAGGTGCGCTTTTTCGTAACCTCCAACGAACTTTTTCGTAATAAATAAGTGATATTTCCAGAATTATAAATAATGCGCACTTATAACCTTTAACGGCAACTTTGCGCATACTTTCTCACAGAAAACTTATCAAACGTAACGAAATCATAAATTAAACTGCAAAACTCACTTTTCTGCAGTCGGGTGTTTTGTTTCTGTTTTAATTTAGACACTTGTCTTTTTCTCCCAGTTCAGCATTAGCATATGGAGTTTTATAGACTGGTAGTACTAGTAACCCTAACTAGTCGATATTATTTTACTTTGTGACAGATTAACATTATATGCATAAATTTGGCTCGCACGTGCTATGCATAATTAGGACTATTTCAAACAACAGATCAATGCTTATGTGATTGTGTTGTTGTGCGATAGCCAAGTTATTCTAATTATTAAAGAAATAAAGATGTCTAATATGTCACTACAAAAGTTGTTATTTAAGTAATTAGGTTACAATTTCTTACTAAATAGTTGAATAAATGCTCCCATATATAGGTATTAAATTAATTAACCGACTTGGTTTTACATTAAATGTCACATCTGCTTGTGGTAGAAGAGCTGCGTTGCGAGACTTGGCTTTTTTGTACATATTCCGTCTTACTTATAAACGTGTGCTACTAAAATGTTATTCACTGAATAAAGACTTGTCACTTTCTATCAGACGGGAACTGTCACCCGTGAAAACGGAACAAAACACTGTTTAACTAAAATGCGCTTATTCAGCGTTTATAAGTAAGATGGATTATGTTTTTGATGGGTTGTTATTTTACTTTACGACAGATAAAATCAGGCGGCGACGGCAGCAACACCGACGACGAGTACTGCATAGTGGAGACCCTTCCGCACGGGCAGGACAACGAGATGGACGAGCCTACGGTGCGCTGGCTCGGCCCGACGCCGGTCTACATGTGCGACAACCACTTCACCGTGCCGGCCGCCCGGAGCGACGTGCTGAAGGCGCCGAAGAGCTTCCCTCTACCGCAGCTCAGGTGAACTGTCCGTTCCGTTACAGGGCATGCAGACACTAGACTTGCTACTTATTATTTGACTTTTTTTTTTTGTATTTGATCCACTAAACTGGTCGTAACAAACATAAATTACGTATTCTTAGAACACAAGTTTACAAAGGCATGAGGATGTACGACATTCTAAATACACTACTGCGTTAGGCTAATAGTTACTTGATGTTCGAATAAATGTTAGTTGTAGCCCTTATATTCTAGCAGTTAAGGTCATTATTTGTAAGTCTTTTTTTTTTCAGATACACGCTATGTGAAATGAGCGTAACATGGAACATGTACGGGGGTAATGACTTCCGTTCGGCGGGCGAGTCGGCGCCGACAAAGAAAACAGTCACCATCGAGGATGCTAGGAAACAAGGCTCACCGACCACAGTCAAGTAAGTTGTCACTAGAAACCTTATATTATTACAAATTTATTAATATACTTAAAGTTCTACTAATATATTTCGTTTAATAGACGGAATAAAGAGTACGAGCCGTACGAGAGCGGTCGTGCGCTGACGGCCGCGTACCGCGCCGGCGGCGTCAGTTGGGCGGCGGGCACGGAGCGCGTGCGCGCCGGCTCGCGACCGGAGCCCGGGCGCGACCTGCGCACGCGCGGCGGTCCGCACAGAGATCACCACACCAGGGTCAAACTTTGCCTCTCTAAGGTAACACTTTTTAACACCCGACACAAAAAGAGGGGTGTTATAAGTTTGTCTGTGGCATCGTAGCTCTCAAATGGATGGACCGATTTTGATCTGTTTTTTTTTTGTTTGAAAGTTTTTTTTTTTTTTTTTTTTGTTGTTCCACCTGTACTTCCCCCAACACAAGTCAGGGACATTGTCAAGCTGAACATATTGCTTATGCATTTTTCTGTTTTGTTAATGGCATAATTCGCCAATCATACTGGCCTTATGTGAATTGAAAGTAAATATTGGTATAGATAGATATAAATATAGAACAAAATAACAAATACGTGAGAACACATGCGTGCGCCTTTCTTTTCACACGGGTACACACATATATATATATATATATACATATTTTTTTTTATTTTTTTTTCATATCGTTAATTAACATACAAATTGCTATAATATACCTATATACTAAGTACAGTACATCTCTTAGTGCAAAATCTTTATATTTTTGTTTTAATGCTACAAAATCATGCGGGACATGTTGATATAACATGTTTGCATTCATTTATTGTGGTTTGTTATCTTAATGTTGGAAGGTGTGCTAATATAACAATATATTTGCATCCCTTGCCTTGATTAATGTTTTTTTTTTTTTTATTTTTGATTTTATCGAGTGTGTTATTATCTATGTTTCATCGAAATCGGTTCAGCCGTTTTTTTTTTCGTGGGTTATTGAAGAGCATGAAAAGATAAGAATTTGTGCTTATAAATGATGGTAAACATGTAAACGACATCATGTAAAACGCCGGCATACCCTCAGGTGAAGTTCCAATACGAGATATACCCCGCGGGCGGGACGCACGCCTCGCGACAGACGCTGGCCATCAGCAAGATCGAGGTGATAGACCTGCTGCTCGCCAGCGACATCAACAAGCTGCTCAGCCAGTACAAGCTGAAAGACGAGCCGGAGAGACAGAACGCGCATATGGTGAGATATAATGGGCAAGTGCCTTTATTAACTACAACAAAACAATATACAAACTACACATACTTAACTAACTAAATTACTACACAATAAGCAAATCAATTACCCCAGACCGATAAAGGTCTAAAGACAATACAAATACTCAAACCTACTATCAGTTGGCAGCGTACCCAGCATGCTGCTCGCATTGCCACGTTGAATGGCAATGCTTATGCGTTAGGCCAGTTATGCACCAGCATTTTGGTTACGCATCGCATCGATCAGGCGTTCAGATACATTTATGAAAATGAGATGAGCTCCCGGCCCTCACGGGCCCATTTTTTCAACACAAACGGCTCAAATATTTAATCAAATTTTAATTCAAATCTTTATTTAACCAGCCATAACGTGAACAGAAGACCTTATACAAGTGGCAGGAAGACGCTGGATGCAAGCCGCTTCCAACAGGTTGTTTGTCTTCTTGTGGCTGAGAGGCACCTCCCCAATTCACTACAGGACTAGCAGAAAGTTGGCGAATTACCACCCCTTTCTCGTTGAAATGCCAAAAATCCGTACTCAGCGATATCGTTCCACGTTCTTGTTACGAATGGAACAGGAATGGAATTCTTTGCCGCTATCTCTGTTTCCTGATACCTATAATCTTGGAATTTTCAAGGCCTAGAGTGAATAGATATCTTCTAGATCGACGAGCTCCATCCTCGGCCACACCGTCGCTTAATATCAGACGAGTTGGTGGTCAATCGTAGATCTATCTTGCTAAAAAAAAAAGATGATAATTTATATGTTTGTTACAGTTAATAATCAAAGCGGTGCACATGCGTCCCGAACCCGCACTATCCGCTCAGGAATGCTGCTTGAAAGTATCTCTCCTTCCGCTCTGGTTCAACCTCGACCAGGATACGTTGGCCTTCCTCGTCAGCTACTTCTCTAAACTGGGCACTGACGATTCTGCTGGTATGATGAATCTTTTACTACTATTAGCTCACATGATTTATCAGATCCTTATAATAATGTTTAGTGTATGAAAATCAACTTGGTTGATCCAAGTTGATTTGAAGTTTTTGACGAATATATGTGATGTTGTTTTCTAGTTTTACAAACGACGTTTTTTTTATAAGTTCGTTCAGTCAATTTATATCTTCAAAAATGTGGATATGCGCGAGTTAGACGGACGATGTTAGATCTACGGACACTTAAACTTACTTAAACTTGTAAAACTCTCACTACTACGTTTCATAGTTTTGTCACAAAATAAACTTGATGTATATAAACATGAATTAGACAAGCCGCAAAGTTATTAAGAGAAGTGTTGTCCCGCAATCTCACATGTAAATAGAAGAAAACTGTATATATATAGCCCTAAACATTAACCGATTTCAGTGATTCTTTTTTATCAGATTTTAATCAAAAATTAAGTGTACATTTTGTAAAAAGAAGCAAACCGTAGAAGTATATCAATTAATGGTTCCTACCATATAAAAAAATGTTATAAATCGAATAATATTTAGGGGTGGAAATCAGTTTACTCCTGTAGTATGAAAAATGCGAAATTTGCTGGCAAAAGATCGCGCAACAACGAATATATATCTCTCTCTCTCTTCCTAGCTATTGATCCCATATGTTAGTGGGGTCAGCTTTTCTACTTTTGTTTCTCCACTTTGCTCGATCTTCGACGTCGTCCTTGGTCAACTCGCATTCTCTTGTCTTTTAACACTACAGCTACAAGTGGAACAATTATTCCAGCGACCCAAAGCTGTACTCCGTTATTTTAAGGAGCTTTGCTGGCTTGAGTAGACTGGCGGGGGGAAATGCACAATACACCCCAAGCGGGACGTCAGTGCAGGTCTTATCACCCCCACTTCAAATTAGAATGAGACTACATCTACAACGATTCTCTTATTTTTTAATGCGGTACATGTTACCTTACTGTCACAGTATGTTATTTCCCACAGATGACGATACAAAAAGCGTGGGCGGTCTCTCGACAGAGTCCAGCAACTCGCGTCAGACGACGCCGACGCACCGCCCTCCCGTGATGAGCATCGCCAGCCACCTGCGGGACCCGCCGCCCACGCCCACGTCGCTAGGCGACGCTGACTCCTTGTCTCTTAACGAAACTGGTAAAAAAACTGACAAAATTCTCGTCAAATTGAATTAATATCAAAAAACACAACGGGTTACACTCCGGGAGTGCCGGCAGAAGTGAAAACTAAAAAAAAATTATAGCGAAAAGACTGACTCATGAAGGATTGAATGAATTGAATGAACCTCCGCCCTCCCATTGACAAATTGAAATTTATTTCGGTGCTCTAACCTATTGAGCTAACGAGTCTTACGTGCATGTGTCGAAAATAAGCATTCGTCAACGAAATGACGTCATGCTAGAAGGACAAACTTGTACATCATCATCATCATCTCAGCCATAAGAAGTCCACTGTTGGACATAGGCCTCCCCCATGGATTTCCAAAAAGACCGATTGGAAGCGGCTTGCATCCAGCGTCTTCCCGCCACTTGTATGAGGTCGTCTGTCCATCTCGTGGCTGGTAACTTGTACATACAATACTTTAAATGCATGAACTTTAAATGCAGAACGTTAGAATAGATTTATGACTGTCCGTGTTACGATCTGACGCGAGTTTAACATTTTTTACCCATCCCAAAAATGCACAACGCCGCTAAAGAAGTTTTCACTTCAAAAAAGTATATATGCTATCTAGATTCCAAAGTACAAGCTTTGCTTAGTTTGGGCTAGGTTGTATTGTGTGAAATGACCACCAACAATTTATATTTATTTCTACATTTTCTTAACAATGATTGTTGCGGCTGAACCGATTATCGGTTGGGCCGTGAAATGGTAACAAATAGACTGTGATATTGTGATATTAGTCAGGATTATATTATATACTATTTATCCCTGCAAAAAGAACCAAAGGTGTATTTGGCCCTTCACAAAGGACGTTTTGTTCCAGTGATGCGCGAAGAGGAGCCCCTAATGGAGACATATGAGGCGGAACGGCTGGTGTCAGAGAACCTCATCCAACTGGAGGAGGACTTCAACAAACTCGCGCTGAGCACTGAGAAGCCGGCCGCTAAACTGCCGGTGGACGAGCCGGTCGACGACTCACCAATATACTTCAGGTTTTTATCACTGTTTTTTTTTACCCAATTGCATAAGAAGAAGGGTTATATTTTTCGAGTGTATGTATGTATGTGGGTATGTATCTCTGTGTGTTTCTATATTAAAGCCTACAGCTTAATTGTCTTAACCGGTTTTTATATTCAAGGTTTCGTTAAATTCGTCTTCACTTCCAGAGTGTCATAGGTCTTATTTTTCATTCGAACATCCTAATAACCCAGTGTATCGTCAGCAACTTATTTACCTCGACAGGCGGGTGGTGTTCTCCCCCGAAGTGCCTATCCGGCTGGATTACGTCGGGAAGCGCGTAGACCTGTCGGCAGGCCCCGTGGCTGGTCTACTGATGGGCCTCGGACAACTCAACTGTTCTGAACTCACGCTTAAGAGGCTGGATTACAAGTGAGTACTTTTCTATTAATCATCCGAATTTAACACAATATTGTGCAGCTCTGTGGGTCTGCCAAATGACTGAAATACAATCATGACAAACTTGGAAGGGTCTTTTGTAGTATTAGATTTGCATCAAAGCTCAGTTGGTAGTACATATACATATAACTATGCCTTGTTAACTGTAATGTGGATTCGATCTCCAACCAGGGTTATCATTTGTGTAATGAACATAATCCTGGATCACAAATGAAGCAGTTCTTGGAAGAGCTCAGTTGCCTAGTTTTACTTCCCTGTTAAAACAGTGTCGTCTGTGGTGGCTGGGCCACGTGGATCGCATGGACTCCTCACCTCTTCCTTGTCCTAGGCAAATTATACTTGGTGAGGAAGCAGAGGCGAAAAAGAGTGTCCTATGCCCGGGTGTTTCTGTGTGTCATAAGTACTTATAAAAAAAATTATATAAGTACTCTATCAGCTATCTGTTTCCCACAAGCTTTTGCTTAGACCAAACAGCAGCAGCAGCTGTGTTTTGCTTAGGTAGAGTTTTTTTTTTTTTTGATGCACGAAGACGCTGTGAAAATGTCTTAAAAAATGGTTGTCTGTAAAGTCGGTTTACGGACGATAATTTTACGTGATAACGTTACGTGACGCTTGTTCCGCGCTCTCGCTTGCACACTCGGCTCAGGCGGAACGTGACACTTTTTCGTGCGTACAGCCGGCGTTCATCGATTTATAAGACGTTATTACGTTAAAAAAAATTGGGTCGCCTAATGCATAATGTAAACTCCATATTGCAGGTTGGGACTTCTCGGGCTAGAGAAGTTGGTACAATGGGCGCTGCACGAGTGGCTTTCAGACATCAAGCGACACCAGCTGCCTGGGCTGCTGAGCGGCATCGGACCCATGCATTCACTGCTACAACTCAGTACGTATCATTTGCTCATGATTGTTGATCCACAACGCTAGAGGTACCATTAACAACAGTTTTATGAAGAGAACATTAATGACTAGAGACCGGATTATATGCAACATAAAAAGCTTGAAATATGCAGGAAGAATGGGCAAAATATGCATGAAAATTATTAAAACATAAATTATGAATTTTAGAAAAGTAAAAAAGGGAAAAAGTACCATATTTTTTTTTTTACTTCTAAATCAGCATTAAATCAGTTAATTACGTATTCGTTCAAAATGTAACAACCTTGTAGACTATAAATTGTAGTCTATAAGAATATTAATACTCAATACAATTAAACGAACAATTATTTAACATTTTTTAATGTATGTAGATATAAAGAGAAAATTTTTGTAAGGCATAATTTTACACTTATAGGGCAACCTACCGAAAAATTTAGTAAATACAGCAAAAATATGCATGATCACAAAATTTTAGACAAATTAAAATTCAAATTGATTTATTTACACAAAACATGGGTGCAGCAAGATATAATACAATGTTTTTGCTTTTAGGTTAAACCGCCATGCTTTAACCTAAATATACAATTATCGCTGAAAATGTGATAAATATGCAATTGCATATAATCCGGTATCTATTAATTTATTTATTTAACACTTTATTGCACACAATTACAAGTAACAAGCTGTACAATAGGAGGACTTAATGCTAATGTAGCATTGAATGACATTGTAATAGTATCCGTTCCTTGCAGTAACCGGTATCCGGGACCTGGTGTGGCTGCCCGTGGAGCAGTGGCGGCGAGACGGTCGCCTGGTGCACGGTATAAAGCGCGGAGCCGCCTCCTTCACCGCGCGGACCGCTGTCGCCGCGCTGGACATCACCACTAGGCTGCTGCAGCTCATACAGGTAACTGATACCTGAGACCTGGTGTGGCTAGACTGCTGCAGCTCATATAGGTAACTGCTACCCGAGACCTGGCCAGACTGCTGCAGCGCATACGAGTAACTTGTACTTTAGACCTGATGTGGCCAGAGACTGCTACAGCTCATACAGGTAGCTAATACCTAAGACCTGGTGGCTAGACTGCTACAGCTCATACAGGTAGCTAGTACCCGAGACCTGGTGGCTAGACTGCTACAGCTCATACAGGTAGCTAATACCTGAGACCTGGTGGCTAGACTGCTACAGCTCATACAGGTAGCTAGTACCCGAGACCTGGTGGCTAGACTGCTACAGCTCATACAGGTAGCTAATACCTAAGACCTGGTGGCTAGACTGCTACAGCTCATACAGGTAGCTAGTACCCGAGACCTGGTGGCTAGACTGCTACAGCTCATACAGGTAGCTAATACCTGAGACCTGGTGGCTAGACTGCTACAGCTCATACAGGTAGCTAGTACCCGAGACCTGGTGGCTAGACTGCTGCAGCTCATACAAGGTTCTGGTACCCGAGACCTGGTGTAGCCAGACTGCTGCAGCGCATACGAGGAACTTGTATCCTAGACCTGATGGGACTAATAAAGTTTCACTTCTGAATGCTTCATATTCACTATGTTACTGTGTATTGCAGGCTACAGCCGAGACAGCGTTCGACATGCTGACACCAGGGCCGACGCTGCAGCTGCAAGACGCGTACAACCGGCGCGAGAGACGTCGCCGCCGGCGGCAGGACCCCTCGCGACACCCCACTGACATCAGGGAGGGAGTCGCTAGCGCGTACCAAACTGTTAGAGAGGTTGGTTTACCCATTGGTGAAACAGTGTAACGAACAAGTATCTATATTAAAAGAAAAAACAATATACCCGACTGCAGAAAAGAGGTATTTGCAGTCTAACTTATGATTTTGTTATGCTTGATACGTTGTTGAGTGTAAGAAAGTATGTGTATAATCGCCGTAAAAGATTATAAACGCGCATTCTTTAGAATAATTCTACTAAAATGACTAGTCTATTACGAGAAAGTTCTTTGGAAATTACAAAAAAACGCATTTTTTGCGAAAAATTTAATATTACAAAAAAAATATAGCATAAGACACTCGGGGAGTGAAGACGAATCTAACGACACCTCGCATAACAAAATCGGTCAAACCGTTTAGCCTGTAAGCGCTCATATAAACACAAATACATTCGAAAAATATAACCCCCCTTCTGCAGTCGGGTAAAAAAAAAAACTTCCAATATTTCATCAGTTTATTTGTGTTTTAAAATTATTGATGATTTTTATTGACATTTATTTATAAGTATTTTTTGATTTATTGATTAATATCTGAAATAAATGAATTTGAATCGAGCCAGTTATAAAGTTGTACGTAATGTGCAGGGGTTCGCCGACCAGGCGGCGACGATGGCGCTGGCGGCGCGGTGCGAGAGCGGGGTGGGCGTGCTGCGACACCTGCCGGGCGCCGCGGTGGCTCCGCTGGCGCTGGCGGCGGCGGGCGCGGCCGACGTGCTGGGCGGCGTGCGCGCGCACCTCGCGCCCGACACCAGCCGCGACAGGAGGGACAAGTGGCGCCGCCACGACGCGCACGCGCCAGGTGAACATTTATATAGCCAATACAGACTCACGCCGAGAAAGCCCGAGAACGCCCGAGAAGCGTGAATGTGAGAGGTTACTCTACGTCTCTTTCTCCACTGTTCTCCGATCGGTGTCGGTATTTTTGCCCGCTTCAAAGGGTGTCTCGGGCGAGAAAAGAGAAGACTATCACATTCTTTTTCGGTCTCAGTGCGAACTAGGAAGCGAAATCAAGTATACGTACGTGTTTATCCGTTTATAACATATCCGTTACCATCGTCTGGGTCTTATTTTTTTTTTTCTTTGCTTTTCGCTTAGTTTTAACAAAGTTATAATATGCTATTGCACAAATTACCAAGGCTGCTGCACAGTCGTCCATAGCGGGTGGGAAGCGAGAACAGTAAGTGAGAACATAGTGAGTGTGGACGAGACTTCTCGGCGTGAGTCTGTACGGGGCTATGCATCGTAGATGTTACAAAAATAAAGTATATACAAGTGGCGCCGGCACGGCACGCATGCGCCAGGTGGCCGTATACACGCCGGTAACCTATCTGTTATCAGCAATACTTTTGTTTCAATATTACTTGCCAATAAGCTAGTGCGGTCTTAACAAAAACTTTGTGCTCAGTATATAACTTTGGAGGTGGGCGATGTTCCCCGCGACACAGTTTTCTAAACTACTGCAGGTAGCATCGTGCCCTTATTGTTATTGTAACCCTTTATATTAGTTCCAAATAAAGAATATTTAATTTCAAAAATAATAAAAAAAAAACTTCTTTATAATTTTAATCTACTGGCGCAAACTTATAATTATTAGCTATGTTCATTGCCTATATTTCTATTTTTTTTAAGTATTTTTAGGCTGTAATTGGTCCAAAAAATATATTCTAAAAAACTTTTTTTTTCTTTGTTTCAGATTCAACGCTAGACTAAGTTTAAGTATAAAGATGCTGCATGATCTCTCTACATTGTGAGTCGGAATGACTTGCCTTCAAATGATTGCTCAGATTGTTAGTTGATGATTAACTAATAACTTTAATAACGGCATTGATTCTCTTTGTATTTCCAAGATAGTGACTTTTTTTTAAATAGCTGAAATATAATTGTAGAAAACAGTAAACCCTATTCACGAGTATAAAAAATAGCCTCTTCTTTTACGGAACAAAATTTCAACTCCAAACAACGATTATTTTATAATGAAAACGAATGTGGCGCCATCTAAGCAGCTTATTTTATATTCGTGGATACTCATAAGAATTTGACACTAAAAACTTCATTAACTTGTAATGTCTAATTCTTGGAATGACTCACTCATATAAATAGATATAACGGAAAACAATTTATATTTCCTTGAGTTATACCGTTTTCGAAATGTTTCTCTTTTACCTAAAATCTACCACAAAGTTGAAGCACACGGAAGAATTTTAGAATTGACCGCATTCAAGGTCAGTGCTTTTATTCGTATAGGGATCTACATATCTTCTACTTTTACATTTTTCTACTACCTGTCTTTTAAAGAACGAACAATCAGTAAAATTTTACATTAAATTCGCAAAGCGAAAGGTAAAGCTGCATTTTTGGTATGTTATTAGGACTCCTTTGGAGAATAGGAAACTACATTTCTCAAGCAAAAAAAATGTGTTACCCGCATAATACGTCAAAAACATAATTGTCTGACTTTTTGCAGTTTAATTAAAAAACTACGGGTATTTTGACAATAGTTACTTCATTACTTTTAAAGTATATTAAATTTCAAACAATTTGAGCATACAAATAACTCCATATGTCTAGTTTAAACCCGTAACTTCGAAAATTCAAATTCTCATTGGTCACCACATTACATTATTATTAATTCATTAAACGACAAGTAACTCATACTATAAAGGATATTTTACAGAGTCAAAAAATATATAAATACAAGATTTAAAGGAAATATGACAAAGGCAAGTTTAAAATAAATAAATATTTGTGGGCATTTCACACAACGCCATCTAGCCCAAACTAAGCAAAGCTTGTACTATGGAAACTAGATGGTTGATAGAATACATATACTTTGTTTCGTAAATACATACTTATGATACATAGAAACTCCCAAAAACCCAGTTCCCAGTTTAAGGAAGAGTAAAGCCTATAAATATGAAAATAATGTTTAATATTTTCTAGATCCCTACAAAGTCTTTGAGAGAATTAACTTTGTAATTTTCGCTAGATATTTGTTCTGGTGTGCCATTTTTATTGGCCTTATTTTTCACATACATTCGTTTGTATTTCTTAGGACTAAATACAATTTGCAAATAGAATTCTACTTGATAATTTTATAGATAGTTAAATATTTGAATATCTGACGGGGCTAAAACAAGTACCTGCCCTATCAGTACTAGTAGAAACGCCTTAGTGTAACTAGTTGACAAAACATCGAAACGAAAGTATAAAGTATGTCACCTAAAATTAAATAAATCTTAGGGCGCCATCTGTGTATTTTTATCTTCCTGTTGACACCCTAGGTACATCCACTTGAGGTATCTATAAGTCCTGGCCTTAGTACTGGCCTACACAACATAGAAGTCATAACGCTGAAATTCACACATCCTTCCAAACTGAGGCGGGATTTTCTAGCCACTAGCGTCAATGACGTTTAAACAGATGGATAATAAGCAATACCTATTGATTAATCGAGTACATCGATTTAGCTTCTGAAATTGTATATTTTTATGTCATAAGTATTATATTGAAAAAATATATTTATTGTACACATTTTTTCAAGTTCAATTACACTAATTATATATGATACATGATTGATGCGTTTGACCGCTAATTCACCTGATGTTAAGTGACGTTCCAGTCCACGATGGACCGCCATTACCTAGAAGAAACTAATGCATGCTAAATTTTAAAGACACCCTATTTGTATTTAATAAGGTGGCGCTATGACCTCAAAGTAGGTCTTGGCACACGAATTATGTTTAGCGGATGACTTGTGATGAAAATAGAATTAAAAGGGAGATTCCATTTGGTAGGGAGATTTCCCTTAGGGGGGCGACGCAGATAGTTCAAGTAGAATCTCCCGAATTCAAGCATTTCGTTCCAATTTCTGGAATATCCACCATGAATTGATGACGCTTTTCTCGTATTATAATTTGAATATATGTATATCTACATTATAGTATATGACATAATATGTATGTTACATCTATGTAACTTCTGTACTTTGTGATGCTATAGTTTGGATGTTAAATCTAAGCTGTATCGACAATACTAACAGAGAAGGTGCTGGTTAGTATCATCAGATGTTGTTTTTCTGTCTATAATATTATCAATAACCCAAGTGTGGTGAAAACTTCAAAAATATTGTATATTCAACAATTCTACTTACTATAAAATAGTGCAGTATATTGTATATCCTTATATTTTAGTGGTTATTTTAAAAATACAATTTTGTGATATTGCCTGCGATTGACGGCAGTATATCGAGTGATATGTAATAAATAGTAAAATGCTTATAAATATTAGTGATTTTATAAATGTGATGTATTTTTATACGGTGAAACAAAATTTTAACGTTTAGGTTAGGTTTGTAATTATTTTAATATTAGCTTCGACTTATGAAAAACAATAGAAAAAAAATACTATATTTTTTTTTTATTATTACATACACGTAATATTCTAATTCTCATTGTTTTGAGTTGGTTACTGTTGTCACGAACGTGAACGGTAAAAAACAGTCTACGACTATTCCGTCGCGCGTTCTTGCCAAACTTTGCTCGCGATAAATTCTGACGGATTCCGATCAGTCGCAATCATTGAGGTACTTTTGTACCAGAGTTGAGATAAGCTACATATGTAGGTAAGAATGCATCTGATTAACCAATAGGATCGCTCGATATACACAACTCGGACGTAGTATTAATATATGTTCAGTGCTCAGACTATGGAAATCAAGCGTTCCTATTGGTCGATTTCAAACGCATCCTAAGTTATATACCTTAGCTTAACACTGGTGTTTAAAGCCTTATTATATTGATATTAGGATATTCGACTCTCACTTAATTGTAATTATTGTTCTTATAAAATTTAATGGTGCGTCCACACCAATTTTTTTACATTTTCAAGTTCATTTTTTTAAACCTATATTGTCCTTCTGGACTGTGTCAAGATCGTCACGTCAGCGTAGTCTAAGGCTAACTTCATAATATATTTTAGTAAAAGTTGTTTAATTTGCACAAACGCTAACATCTGTTATATTAAATCAATCTGTCTGCAATTTTTTTTTTCTGTCAAAAGGAGTGTGTATTTTTTTATAAAGAAATGTTAATATACATAGTGCGTGCGTGTATCTCATTATGCACGCATTTATTAAGATATAAATTACTACAATTTTTACATAAAGAACCTTGACAATAATATCTATTACACAAAATGAAATTTTAATTCTGATAGATTTTCTTAGATAAAAATAAATTCAAATGACAAAAATAGACCCTATTAAAATCTTTCATCTGGAGAAATCATTTTATAAAATGGAAAAATGCGTGATAAGGACAGCGTAGTCCATTCGTATAGACCTACATAAAATTATTGTGTGGATGCACCATAAACTTTAGTAATACCTACCAAACAGGTGCTTGCTTTGCTTAAATTAAATATATAGCATTTTAGAGCATTTAGTGGTTTTATCGCCTCTTTTATCTTTAAAATCTTCCAAAAGGCACTATATATGTAACATATAATGTGTGTAGTATAGTTTTAGCAGGGAACAAATGTATTTATTTCTATAGTACCACAGATGCTTTTTAGATGAGACATAACTATGTAAATATCTATTTCTATTTTTTATTTGGAAAGAAAATTGGGTGCCATGTGTGGAAAGGGGAGGATTATATCGGGAGGTGAAGTTAGTATTTTTATATTATGTTATTCTAATGATTTCCTAGAAAACTATTGGAACTTCGTTCCAACTTATGATCATTGACCTGTTATTTATTTTAATAGCTAGAGGATTTTTTTAAGTTTGTATTCAAACAGGAGTATGTTAATAGAATATTTTAATTACAGTAAATAAACGATCATTATTATATTGAAATCAGATAGTTTGTTTTGTTTGTTTACCTTTGCAGCCATCGCTGTTAGCTTTCTGGGCCTAGTTATATTTTCTACCGCAAAGCAAGAAAGGGGACCTTTTCTTGCTTTGCGGTAGAAGCGACATCTCCAAAAAAATATGAAGAATAAAATTCCTATATGATTCCTGTTTGTATGGTGTACAAACTCTTATTCGTATTCAATAACATTTGGAGGCATTTCTAATTAAGAGTCAAAAGTGAAGTCATCTTCAAGTCTACATTTTTTCCCGACTGCTGAAGGAGGGTTATTCCTTATTTTAGTACACCCCGCCTTTTTATTTTCTGTCGACCCCACACTTTTTAGCGATATCGCGTATGTCCGTAATAAAGGCTATTACTAAAAATCACGCTAGTCGTGTTCTGAATACACATATATCACATATATATAATCTTGGAATTTTCAAAGCTAGACTGAATAGATATCTTTTAGATCGACGAGCTCCATCCTCGGCCACACCGTCGCTTAACATCAGGCGAGTAGGCGGTCAATCGTAGATCTATAATGTATAAAATATATATATATATATTTTTGTTGGTTTCTTGTTTTTATTGCTGCCAATAAAATTTTGTAGACTATTATTTATATTGAAACTAATAAAAGTCGTGGTTATTTACATAGTACCACATTACAATGAGGATAACATAATCTGGACATTCTCTAGGGCTATAGGATGTTTCCGTTATACATATACATGTAATAGTAACTATGCTAAGATGTCACTAACATGTCAGGATTATTATGACGATGTATTTAAAGCATACCGCCTTTTTATCCTACTGCGTGTATATATATATATATATATATATATAATACGGATTTTGATTTGCGAGGTGTCGTTAGATTCGTCTTCACTTTCAGAGTGTCATAGGCTATATTTCTATGTAGTAATAATAATACATCTCTAAATAATGCGTTTTTTCGAAACCTCCAAATAACTTTTTCGTAATAAACAAGTGATTTTACTAGAATTATTATAAAGATAGCAATTTTATTATCATTTATAGCGATTTTACGCATACTTTCTCACAAAAAATCTTCTCGCCCAACAGCATATCAAGTGTAACGACATCATAAGGTAGACTGCAAAAACTGCTTTTCTGTAGTCGGGCATTTTGTTTCTTCTAACATAATTACTTGTTAATATAACGGCAGAATTAATGTAGATACTCTTTCACGACGAAACGGCCGAGTTGACTATGATGAAATCAATTTAGAATCTTACATGACTGCGCTTATGACTCCACTTTATATATTGTTTTCTCTTGTCAACGACGCCTATGTCGTTTAATGTTATCTTACTGAGAGCCTGCTCATACTCGGCCTTACCGAAAAACGTTACTTAACTTTAACCATCGACTTAAATTATCTGTCTTCTTTCCGCAAATGACATTATGTGTCAGTGAGAAGTTGACAAAATATGCCAATGTTTAAAGTTAAGTAACGTTTTTCGGTAAGGCCGACATAATTGCCGTCAATATGTCTATCGCTTTTAGTCAACACTATGATTTTTTCACTTCAAGAATCGTCCATGCTATGAATAATATGCGTCACCCAAAGTTATTTGATTCTTAATTATTTTACCCTCGGATATTTCCCTTAGAAAAACGAACTATAAATAATTACCAAACCTATAAGGTGATAAAGTTACTTCAATAAAACTAAAAAACAATTAAGTTAATAACATTTATTACATTATAACTAGTCTATATATTTTACTAACATCTAAGCATCTTTTTGCACCGGCTCTTCTGGGTACTTATCAGTCAAAAAGCTCTTCACTTCTCCATATTCTACCTTCAAATCTTTCCGAATCTTTTCATGATTTCTGTACCTTTCATATTTCTTCAGATAGATCTTGTAATGCGGCATGGTTTCATAGAAACGTGGGAACTTTTTCTTCTTCAATATAACTTTGTCGTTCATGACATATTGAATGAAATCTAATGTCTCATCTTTGGGTATTTCCTCTTTTGTACGTACCACACTCGGAGAAGCGACTATTTTGGGATAGTCAGAGTTTTCCGCTCTGTATTCTACAAGGTGGAGTTTCTTATCTTCAGCTAGTTGCTGATGTGTTCTCTGCAATAAAGGTGATACTTGTGAAGACAATGTAAATAAATTGATCATATTTTATTAGTCATGGAACCGTGTCAAAAGAAACAAACACGTTTACATGCAATGTTCCAGGTGCTATACAGTGAATATTTTTGCCGCGGCATTTGTCGCTCATGTTGTCCTGCAACTGGCGCAACTGTTGAGTAACACTAGTTAAGGTGCAAGTGGATATTTGTTTGAATCTTACTAGTTCGAACCCGTTTGATAGAATTACCTGATTCCAGGTGTTTTAACCCCTAACCCAAAAAGAATCTCTATATATGCGTATCTGTGTGTCTGTCTGTCTGTCTGTGGCATCGTAGCTCCCAAAAAACTAGGTCAAAATACGGTACATACGGTACCGTATTTTCACCTAGTTTTTTGTGTTATTTGAAAGAGGATTTTATCGAGAAAACTATAAAGCCTTAAGATATTATTGTTTACAAACTCCCAAATTACCTGTTGCAGCAGCCCTATGAAGAATGCCTTCACAATGTGTTGCAGATTGTTGGAACCCTCAACTTTGGCTCTTAGGTCCTTAATGCCGATGGCTTGGCAGATCTCCTTGATGGCTCGGTGGCACATCAGACCATAACCTTCATTCTTCTTCTGGACGAATATCTTCGTCTTGCCGAAAGCAGTGTAGAAGTCGTGGTAGACTGATGAAGGAAATTTCTTTGTAATTATATGAGTTCGAGTTTTAGAATGTAAATGATGTGTGACAGGGTAAAGTAGACCGCAACGTCGCTTAAACTCAAGTTGGCGGTAAAGCGCAAACCTATTTAAAAAATCTACATAAAAAGTCGTGAAAAGAAACATGATGTGCCGACTCAACCTAGGATAAGGACAAGAATAATGAAGATACTGGAGATCAGCTACCGACAATATTGGCAGGCTCATTTCGTCGTATCCGTGGAAGACAGACACAATTACAAGACCCTAGGTTTTCAGGAGGAGGTTTTTTTCTGATTATCTCTAAAACTTCTTAGACAACAAATGTTTTTTAGAATTCTAAACTAAACATGACATAATAGGCAATTAATGATATTTTTTATATAATTATATTGTCCCTTACGGCAGTATTCCGCGGTGTTTTATCACGTTCGTGTCAATTTAATTGCCATTAGGGCTATTTTGCGCAGCATAATTGCGGTTCACACTTGAATTAATAGACGTTACGACCTTTTTCGACGCTAACAGCGAGTCCCCCGTATCAATTTTAACGTGAAATAAGGGCGCGCAGGCGTTATGGCCGTTTGCGACAACAAGAATCGGACGCTGTGGCGTCAGTGGCTCTATTCGACGGACAATATTGATATGTGGCTTTTTGCAAAAATTAAAAGAAGTCGTTTTTTTTACTCAAATTAAGGGTGTTTACAGTCGATATGGATGATCCCAAAAATACAAAAAAAAACCCTAACAGCGACTGTGCCACGGATAGGGCGATTGATATCATCTTCAACTATACTGTCACTTAAGGCTCTAGCTCGCGCGCGATATGTTTATTATCCCTGACCCAAAAAGAGGGGTGTTATGTTAAGTTTCAGTTGTGTATCTGTATATGTACCAGTGGCATCCTCTTACAAACAGTTGATGAGTGGTATACCCTGTCTATCCAGTACCGCTCTGTGAACAAATTTAAAGCATACATCGCGGTACGGGTCTCCCGTCCCCTAAAACCGTGTAACCCTCAGCGTTGACTCGTCTAGACGCTAGTGCTATTGAAAAGAATCATAGTGATATTGAGACAATGTCCAACATACTTGTGTGTCCGTTGTAAATCTCGAAATTCATCAATTTCTGTCCAGCTCTGTTCTTCGCCTTTCTCAATGCCGCCGGCGCCTCTTTCGCCTTGCCGAAACCAAACCCAGCGAGACCTTGTCCATTACCAGTTACGACCTGAAAAATTTACAGATATGCAATATTAAAGCTAAATATAGATATTATACATTCATGATATATACGCTGTACACAATGCCAAACAGAGATGATTCTTACCATAGCCTGATAATTTCTCGTTCTCCCAAGATTTCCCTTCATAATCAGTAGAGACCTAAGTTGCAGAACTTTTGTGTTAAATCCAGTGAATTCATCTGCAAAGGAAATAGTATTTTGGATTATTGAATTTGTGCCATCAATATTTATCATGATTTATTGAAATTAATTAATTTTTAACGTGATATCGTCTTATAAATCGATGAACGCCGGCTGCACGCACGAAAAAGTGTCACGTTTCGCCTGAGCCGAGCGTGCAAGCGAGAGCGCGGAACAAGTGATAGAGAGGCACGATTGGCCTAGGCGCTGTGACGCATCGTTCTCAAGTAAAACTATCGTCCGTAAGCCGACTTTACAGACAACCATTTTTAGGGTTCCGTACCCAAAGGGTAAAAACGGACCCTATTACTAAGACTTCGTTGTCTGTCCGTCCGTCTGTCACCAGACTGTATCTCATGAACCGTGATAGTTAGACAGTTGAAATTTGCACAGATGATGTATTTCTGTTGCCGTTATAACAACAAATACTAAAAAACTGAATAAAATTAATATTTAAGGAGGCTCCCATACAACAAACGTGATGTTTTTGCTCGATATTGATAACGGCAACAGGTAGACAGTTGAAATATTCACAGAATATTGAGTTATATTATACACTTTAAAAATAAATAATTAAATTAAAATAAAATTAATATTTAAGGTGGCTCCCATACAACAAACGTGATTTTTTGCCGTTTTTATAGGTAATGGTATGGAACCCTTCGTGTGCGACTCCGACTCGCACTTGGCCGGTTTTTTAGTTCTACTTATGCTGTGTTTGTAATGATGATGTAACGTCAAGAATATGGAAACTGAAGAGGAAATGGACAGGCCATATCATAAGAGGTATAGAAAAATTGAATTAAACTGTGATGTTCTGATATCCCAGAAACAAAAAGGAAACATGGAAGACAGTTTCAAAGATGGGAGGACGATATTACAACAACACCAGGAAATACATGGGCCAGGAAAGCACAAGATTGAAAAAATAATGGGAAGAAAAGGAGGAGGCCTTAGCCAAAGTTAGAAAACAGACCATGTTCTCAACTCATAATATTAGTATAAATTAAATGTAACTACATATAACGAGTCTGAATAAAGGCTTATATTATTATTATGCAGTGATTGCCACTAACTTGTGAAATAAACTTAGCCAATGGATATAATTATTCTAGTTGTTTTTAAATTGAGAATGAATCGGTTTCTTAGAAGCAAGTGCATCCTATTCTAGACTGAAATGGTTGCTGATACAGGCGAGTTATTAGTCTAGCATATATAGCAAGTCCATTTTAATAAAAAAAAATGCATTCAGCTTATTTGCTGCATGGTAAAATAGTAACCATACTTTTCTTTGTGATATAGTTTAAATTGGTCAAAATAAAGTTCTGTCACTGCAATGAGAGTGAAAGTTATCAGACAACAAGTATCTATATTAAAAGAAAAACAAAATACCCAACTGCAGACAAGAGGTTTTTGCCATCTAACTTGCGAATTTGTTACACAGTGAAAGATGTATTTGTTTTATTAAAAAAAAAAATAGCCTATGACACTACAGGAGTGAAGAACAACCTAACAACACCTCGCACATCAAAATCGGTCAAGCCGTTTGGGCTGTAGGTGTGCATATAGAAACATACATACTCATATATATACAAATATACAATTATACTTCCATCATACACTCGAAAAACATAACCCTTCTTCTTACACAGTTGGGTAAAAACACAACAAAGCACCATTATTGGCTATTAAATGTTGCACTTATAATATAACAAGCATCCCAGTTAGATTCCTTTTTAAAACAAACTTCCACAAAGTGATGCCTGATTTGTCAAGAATATTACTAGCATTAATATAACCCATTATTAATTAAATCTTACCTTCTCCAATGGCATCAGGAGGTCCAATACTGCGTCCAGGCATGCGGGAGCCTGACCAACCCCTCTCAATGGGACTCAGCTTTAGTCGACGAAACTTTGTCATGGAATCTCGAATTTTTATTAATTTTTCCATTCTAAAATAATTGCACAAAGTTGTTTTTAAATCATATAATATGATGTGTACATCCAGTCTGTTTCAATAGTTTGTAATATCAAGGGCTGTTCATTTACCTCTCAGGGTCATCAGGAAGTCTTTGCTGTTTCAACAATTCTCGTCCTCTGATGACAGGTGCAGACAAACCAGGCCAGAGCATATTGACTCTCCCCACACCTATCATCTGACCCCTATTAAGGTCTCGTATCCGAATCCGTCCAGCTCCTTTACCACGGCCTTTCTTAGCACCAGCATTACTTACTGATGTTACAGACTTCCATAGTTTCTCTGCAGGCACTGAAATAAATTAAACATGAATTAGTTTTATGAATGAGATTTTTTCAAATTCCTTCAAGTTAGCAATAAAATACTAATTGAAAGGTTGAACTCACATTTGTTGAAGAAATTAACGCAAGCAACAGAAGTTGTGCTGAAATTTGTGTTGAGGTTAGAAGCAACATTGTTTTGTTTCAGTACTAAGCCTAATGGTTTCTGTATGGCTTTGCCCAATAGAAATAATTTTGATGCCATTTATAACACAAAGGCAAACACTGTCCTAACATAAATTGATTTATTTTGTATTTACTTTAGTCTTCATTCACAATTTTAAACACCACTCTATCAAATAAGACTCGACTAGTCGTCTGACAGTGACAATAACAACATCAGTTGTCATTGTCACTGTCAGTCGTCAAATGACTTTGGCATTATCAAATGACATTTTAATTTAACAATTCATTTCATTCATTCGTGTGATTTACCGGAAACAAGTATTACATTCACTCGCTACGGCTTGCTTACAACAGCTTAGTTGTGATTATTTATTAGGGTACCTACCTAGAACCGTAATTATTCCGAATCAAACCGAATATCTATGAACGCAGCTGTTTAATGTCAAAAATGACAGTTCATTTACGTGGCCTCCTGTTTATACGTTCAATTTTGCATGTCTTCAAATTCTTCAATCTTTGTTTAATTTTCAGTGCTCTTTATATTTTATTGTAGCTCATGAATAGTAGATTCTCTGGTAGCCTTTTGAAAAATCAAGTAACAGCCTCACCATGGGTCTCTGTAAATGTCCAAAACGGCGAGTTACAAATCAATTTTGTTTCGAACATAGAGTCAATGTTTGTGAATATTGTATGGTGATGAACCATCCAAAGGTAAACCATTCGTTAACAACGTTCGCAAACGCTTTGTAATCCAGTGTAAACCTCTAAAAGTGTTTTACATATTTTTAGTGCATCATACAATCATATCTACAATGGTTACAAGACAGCGACTATAATCCGATCTGCGAAATTTGTACGAAAAGCTTGAGCGAAGGAGAATGCATCAGACTCACTTGCTATCGTAAGTTTCTATCCGGATTACCATTGTTAAAATTCAGTTATAGTAAAGCAGCAAATTTATATTATCAGCAAATGATACAATGTGTGAAATTGTTATCTGTTATGTTTTAGATGTGTTCCACTGGGTCTGTGCGGAGTCCAAATATCGCGCTTTGCCACGCACAACGGCCCCCGCAGGTTATCAGTGTCCATCATGTGCCACTCCTGTGTTTCCACCTCAGAACCTTGTGTCACCAGTAGCTGATGAACTGAGAGAAAAGCTAGCTGGAGTCAACTGGGCTAGAGCTGGCTTAGGACTTCCTTTGGTAAGTAAGAGGTATTCAGTGGCTTAACTCATTCCAGGGTAGTGATGAGTAAGCAACATAAAAACCGGATAAAATATGCAACATAAAAAATCTATAATAGTATTAATACTTAATACAATTAAACAAACAATAATTTAATATTTTTTAGTGTAGGTAGGTTTAAATAGATTTTTTTTCCAGAGTTACTTTTATATTTAATATTAGGGTAGGTAAGTAAATATAAGTAAGTTAAAGTTAGTATAAGTGAGACCGTCCGTCTGTCTGTAGTCTAAGTGAGAGCCTAGTGGTGAGACCGTCTGACTTGCGATCCGCAGGTCCTGGGTTCGAATCCCACGGCATGCACCTCTCGTCTTTTCGAAGTTATGTGCATATTGTTGATTGCCGCCAACTTCAAACAGTGAAGGAAAACATTGCGAGGAAACCTACATGTCTGAGGGTTCTCAATGATCTTGAAGATGTGTGAAGTCTGCCAACCCGCACTTGGCCAGGGTGGCAGACTATGGCCTAACCCTTCTCACAATGAGAAGATGGCCAAAAATGTGGTAAATAAGCAAATGCATATAATCCGCTCCCTAGTGATGAGATTTCTAACCACCACACCCCTACTAGCATGGAAGGTAGATAAAATGTTTTTTTCCACGTTGTTATGTCAGTTGTCAATGTCAGTACATACTTTATTTCCTTTGAAGGGTGTATAAAACGGGGGAAGTCCATGTTCCATGCTAGCAGGGAACATTAGAGATAAAACTCGTCAATTTCGTTTTAAGCTGTTGTACCCATTGTAGTAAATTACCTTATTCACAATAACTTCACCACTCCTATACTTGGCATAACTATAACTTGACATATATTTTTCAAGCTCTCAGAAGACCAAGACATGAAAGCTGCAGCTGGCAGACGTAGCCAATCACCATTAGATCATTCACAATACTTCAACACAGTGGATAGTCAAAGAGGAACTCCGGTGGGAGCCAGTGATGATGAGTCCACAAGCCGTTCTGCTAATGGAACTCCACATTCCATAGTTCAAATCCCAGATGAACCTGTCAAAATGTATGATCATACATCTGTCAAGAGAAGTGACAGCTTCCAAGGTAACTAAATTCTACTAGTCACAAAAAAAGCATTTCATATTGACTGTTATCTGCTAACCTTCTCTAAATGTACTTTTACAAACTGTAATTTAAGAACAATGAGTGTTAAAATGTTGCATATTATTTCAGGTGGGCAAGCACCAAGAAAAAGTTTTAAAGCAACAGAAAACAGTCACACAGCTACAGTGTTTGATCATGATGAAAACAAGTATAAACAGAAATCTACTTTTGCTTGGATCAGTAGATGGTGGAAGTAAGTTAATGTTTAAAAACGAAATGTTTTTTAAATAATATTATCCCTTTTTATTTTCAAGCAATCTTAGTGTTAATTATTTCTATCAGGAAAATACTAATAATATTTTTAGTATATTTGCTTAAAATTTATATCTTAATTATCATCACATTAAAATTGACTCTCAGAAATAAACTGGTTATGTAATAAGATGGTTATGTCTAGAGTTTAAGGAGTTAATTCATTTCTTGTATTTTTGTTTATAGGAATTCTCTCCCATCTTCACGTGTACGAAGAGCCGGAGGTATCTATAAGCGGTACTGGGTAATGTTCTTTGTTCTCATCGCTGTCCTGCTCATACTTCTGCTTCTGAGCCATAGAAATGTTGACAACGAGAGCCCCTTTGGAGTCATAATGGATGAAGATGGCAGGATACTCCAGAAAAACTGATTAACAATCTTATGCATATATTTATTGAAACTAAGCAATCTTCAGTGTGATGTGTACTATAATTTAGGCTATTACTGTAAAATATTCCATTAAATGCTTATTATGATAAAATAAAATACCCATATAACAATTTGTGACTTTATTAAATTGAATACTGATTTAATGAATGATTATTGCATTTCAAGCTAGCACCATAGTAAAAAAGCTATCGCTAATCTTCAAGAGAGCAAGTGATTACATAATCTTAGTGCATGTGTCAACTTCTTTGTCCAAAAACATAACGGAGAAGATGTCATTATAGAATTCAGGGTAATATTCACAAGCACGTCGACAGTCTGGCATCCAGTTAATTTCTAACAAGAGTGGTTGTACAATGCTTTCATTGTTATCATTCCTCGTAGACAGCATTATGTCTGCGGCATATAAGGCTCTCGACTGTGGGCTCTTAGCAATGCCACATGGAGGCTCCTTACATGTAGCAGCAGTGAACATTTCAGACAACATCTTGTAAATGCTTCTTTCAACATCATCCCAGCTGTAATTCTCTTGTTGCTTTGCCCATTGTTCCTTAAAATCGGCACAAACTAATCTATAAAGTGGTGCATCCTCTGTATAATTCATCACTGTGAAATGTTTCTCATAATCTTCTAAATTATCTAGACCAAATGGCTTATTTGCAAATCGCAAAAAGAAATTGTTGTACACATAAACTTCAGTAGGGTTCACAGATTTTAAAATTATTATATAACGAATATCAAACTTCACCAAGCCAATATCTGGTCGTTCGAACAGTACAGGATTGTCAATATACTTCTGTGCTATCTTTGGACCACTCAGAGGCAAACGACAGAGAAAATCTAAGTTGTCAGTGATGTATGTATCCAAACCTCTAGCAAGATTATATGGCTTACAGATCCAATGGTTATCTAGTCCAAGCTTCTTTCTCTGCATGTAATATGAAACTAATTTGTACAGTTCAGTCTTCATATTAAATGTAGTTGGCAACCAAAGAGGCGATGTCTCCAGGTTGTCTAAAGTTTTAGACCCAATGCACCGGCGAGCAAGAATCGCCAAGAGGTCCTTGATTGTAATAACATACTCAAACGGGAACTGGTTCACAAACTTGTGTGGTGTATTGACACTCAGTTCTTGGAAGTTTTTGAAATGATTTGTGTACCACAAGATATCAGCATCATTTTCATTGTGGACAATTTGAAATTCAGGAGCAGTCAAATGTTCATTGATGAATCTGTACTCTGAGAACACTTTTAACTTCCCATTACTATTCCTTTGATTATTGGATAATGCTTGTAAGTCTGGTAATGTTTCCACCATGTGTCCTTCCAGGAAATAGTTTGCATTTGGTTCTATTTGAGAAAAATCTTCATCAAAGTGTTCATAATACTTCCAAGGAATCAGGAGTGCTTCGCGCTGCAAATTATCAGGGTACTCACCCTCAACAAAGTTCCTAGTGATTATATCTCCTTCTTCCACATCTTCTATAGGGAAAAGCAATGTGTATGTCATTTGATCAGGCACATGAATGAAAGGCACAGCTCTGAAATTAGGATTATCAGAATGAGTTATTCCTGAGCCCAGCTCATCTAAAACATACCAGACAGGTACTCTATCTTCAACAGAGAAATCACTGCCTCCAATAGCATAGGTGTGTGCATACTTCCATACTACTTCTGAAACTTTATCAATCTGCTCCTCCGTAGTCGCTGCGTCAATTTGCATCAAATTGCACATTCTTGCTAGTAATCCCGGCACGTTTCTCAAACTAGTCCTAACGCTATTCGCTTTAAAAGTCCATGCATGGTCAATCAAGAAAACATTGGTGGCTTCCGTACGAGCTATATCACAGATGGCGATTACACTCCAAAGAGGATCGTACGGCTGTATTTCTGCATCTTCGTAGTCAATTTTTACGAGTTGAAATGATGTTCCCGAATCGAATATTTGATCACGGATTTTCTTGCATATTGCCGGCCAGAAATGTTCCGGAACGCCTGATAGGACTAGCTGTGGCTTATGCAACGCCACAAAATTGTTGTAGCTGCATATCCCGTCCATATCTGCAGAAGGAATAAATATTTTATAATTTTAGCTTTGCTAAAAGGTTATCTCTTTTGGAACGGAATCATTAACCGACTGACAGCAGACAACAACCAGCTGATTATTGTCAAATTGACATGACAGAAGTCATCAAGCCTTCTTCTTCTTTTTTGTATTGGACCGATTAGAGATTTGCCAGTGTCAAGTATTAAAATATTTTCAAGTTTCTTGAATAAGCCAAGTTATATAGTGTTCTAGTCACTGTCTAAGTCACGTAAACAGTCATTTTCAAATTTAAGTCTTGCCTCAGTAAAGTGATGGCGACTTTTCTAGAAACTTCTATGGAGTTTTGCCGACAACGTAAAATCACACGTTTCACTGCTTTATTTCACTTGCCCACACTCACGCACTTGATCGAACACTTAATGAATAAAACACCACCATTTTTATAGCATGAATGTTCAAAATAACACAAGTTTAGGAAAATAATACAAAGCAACAACATGTTACTAAGATGTTCCCGCCAAAAACTAAAGTCATCAAGTCACCATGAAGTCACCAATACTAATGTATAACTTTAATGTATATTATAAAAACAGCTATATGAACAAATATAAAAATAATCATTCGACTAGCAACAAATAATGAACTTTTGCGAATTCACGTAAAATTATTCAAACAATAGGTAAATGATACGTAAACAAACGAAAAATAGGACGAAATACTTTGAATGATATTCCAAAAGAATTGTTTTATGGTTGATGTTCAACAAATCCGGACGACCGTGCTACTTTTATTGTGCGTACCGGTAAAAGGGGTACTATCCATTTTCTCGAGCCCTGTAGGGCAATTCACAATTTGACGGATTCGGAACTATCTCCATCTCTGTCATTTCGTTACAGAATGAGAGAGATAGAGATACAGTTTCCGACCCGATTCCGAATGATTTTATGAATAGGGGTGCACTACTGTCTATGATGTCTATCGGGCGGGTCCCTATCACAGACCAGTTAGAAGATACTACGTCCCTACTTCCCGTTATATTATAGTACTCTTTGGTCCCTACCTAGGAAGTATGATGGAACGAGACAGTCTCATACACTACGCTGTCCCTACCGACAAGTACGATAAATAGGATGGTGTATATGTCGAGCAGTAACCTCTTGTGGCTAAGATGATGATGAAGGTTGTACTGTTCTTATGTATAGGGTTTGTAAATTAAATAGCAATCATATTTAGATTATTTTTAGAGCTATTTCCTATTTTAAAGTACGTTTGCACAATCGTTGACCACAAACAAAAAGCTATGGTCAAATGCTTAGCCCATTCATCAAACAAAAACAAGTAGATATTTATTCCAGCATGTATTCGTTAACAACCAAAGGAACATTGGTGTCTCTTATTGATACTAATTATGTTATTTTTACAATAATAAATCACATTTATGTTTATAATAAACTATACAAAGCAAAACTTAGCGACATAAAAAATAATGGCGTTTCATGTATATAAAAGTTTTCTCCTATTTGTATGGAAGAGCGCGACACGTTTAATTTTCTCAGATTTTAAAAGATAAAACCTAAATATTCCTTTTGCTAATCACATAAAATATATAGAAATCGAATCAGTTTTAGGGATGGGATCAGCTGTCTTCGCGCGAGAACTGTCCACTAACGGCTTTACCGAAAAACGTTAACTTTGATCAACGTCTTAAATTCTCTGTCTTCTTTCCGCAAATATCATTACGCGTCACCGAGAAGTTGACAAAATATGTTAAGCATTGCTTTTAATTAATGTTTTTCGGTAAGGCCGTAAGTATTAGATAGAAATAGACGCGCAATATGCACGTAACAACGAGGATTATAATAACGTATATTTAATATCAATTACAAATGCTTGTTGTACAAATACAATAGAATTGGTCAGTGAACTCGGTTGTATTATAATAAAACCGAGTTCACTGACCTATACGACTAAAATCTCACAGAACAATGTTAAGAGAAACGTTTATGGTGCACTTGTCCATACAAAGGAGAAAACTGATTTATTCCCATAAACATTCCAAATTCAAGAATTGTTTTTTTTTATCTGATTATTAGAAAAGTTACGCAAGTGGGTTAGGTGGCAAGAAGAGACGAAATCGAATCTTAAATGTATTTTTTCTAAAAAGGTTTCCACATTTTGCTTTTTTTCAAATTTGGAAGTAAAAAAGAAACAAAAGCTGACTGGCCATTATTGGTTCCAACCATATAAAAAATTGATCATGGAAATCAAATAACATTTAGGATGTATAAATCAGTTTTCTTCTTGTGCGCAAACATATTAGAGGTAAATATTTCTCTTTTGTAATCATATTAGTGGTATGCATTAGAAAATATGTCCATGAAGCACAAAAGCCGAACGGCATAACTGTGACCGCACAGAGATCATAATATAAGTAGTGAATATGCGGACAGTAAATACATATCGTTCAGCCATCTCAACAGAAATCCCCAATCAAGTTACGATTTTCCGTAATTTCGAGAATTTCCCCACAGCTTTGCAACACTGAAATAGACACCCACATGGTCGAAAAAAAAAACCGTTTACCTTGTCAATTTCTTACTTCTCGCTTCACTTACTTGGTCAATCAATCAATTTATTTTTCGCTAAAACTAATGATAATAATATTTAATGACATATACACATTTTATTAAGATGCATATTAGAAAATATGTTGCATTTTTTATTTTTACCAACAAACTACAACATAAAGTGCGTCCAATATATGGCATGAATGAGAAGAATGTCAAGTGCTTGTTTCTCGCCAGTATATAATTTTCACCTAACTGGAGAAATTAACGCTCTTTAGGTAGTCTGTATAACTCGCGCATACCAACATTTTTGAAGATATAAAAACGTTGAAACGACTTACGGAAAATTTCTCACATAAAATCAAAATTTAATCCAAACAATTTTTCATACATAAAAATAATTAAAATCCGTTTTTTTTTCGGTTCTATTTTTATACAAGTCAGTATCGGTCATAAATCGAGTCGTAGGCAGCGATAATTCGATAGTTCGGAACGCTGCTCGATGGAGGCTATGAGATATATAAACAGTAATAGGGCGACCGAGCACCAGTCATTCTTGCAGTGACCGTCACTGCTCTTTGCGGATGGCGGATTTGCCAGCAGGCTGAGTAGGCTGGAGATCTGGTCGGCAGATTTTAGGGAGCGGCAAATTTGGACCATAAATTTTTTTTTTCTATCATAATCATAAATAAAAAAGTTATGTTTTAAACTATATCTAGGTGTACTGTTCATCTTTGTAGGTGGTCATTTAAAGGTATCTATAATAGAACAAGAACTAGGTATCGATTTTCAAGAACAGTAGGGGCGGAAAAAATGTAAATTCGCCACCGAATGACGGTCAGATCGGGAGGGCGTTACAAAAACTATCATGCGTTATTGCCTCTCAAACCAAATAACGAAAAAGACTGCCCATATCCGACATACTCGTATCTATAAGAATTTGTTTCGATCAAAACGATTTTTTTTGTTGAATATTTGTAATATATGTCCCAGTGCAGTGCCAAGGCCTGCACAATCACAATCACGGCTAAAAATGAAAAAGAATTTGTAACGTTGCTTTCTAGTTTCTTACATGACGTATTTCTGGTAAAAGTACATCCAGTCTTTTATATCTTCAAAAATGTTGATATGGACGTGCAAGACAGAAGATTTACTACTAACAGAGACTTAAGAATCTATTAAAAATTGGAGTAGAAATTAGATTACTCCGATCAGATTGTACCATAGATTATAGACAAACTTCGCACTCATCTCAAACAAAATGACGTCATCTAATCACAAATAATTTAAAGTGTACAAACACTAATACTTAACAATAATAGACAGTCGTTGGAGGCAAAAAATAGGGTGACGGCGCTGTCTCGCTCGCACGCTGTTCTTTGTTTTATATAAAATTATTGGAATAAGGCATATAAAACACATATATATATAACACTTATACACTTATATATGTATAACACATATATTATAGGAAACGTTTTAATTCTACATTTATCATACAGACCACTTGAGACCACTAAATTGTGGAATACGCTTCCTGAGTGGATTTTCCCCGATGGATACAATCTGGATGTCTTTAAATCGCGAGTCGGTTTCTTCTAGGTAAGCGCGCTTCATCGTAGATCGCAACATCGCTTAACATCAGGTGAGTTGGCGGTCAAGCGCAAGCCTATATTGTATAAAAAACATAAATAACAGCTATGTTAATGCATTGTAATAGTGTTCTCGTGAAGC
Organism: Lycia hirtaria; assembly: GCA_947563715.1. Taxonomy (NCBI): domain Eukaryota; kingdom Metazoa; phylum Arthropoda; class Insecta; order Lepidoptera; family Geometridae; genus Lycia; species Lycia hirtaria. The sequence goes on from OX387385.1 coordinate 12,799,658, forward strand.
TAAAACACGAATAATTATCAAAAGTACGTTCAATAATTTTATATATAAAAAAATGTGTCGTGTGCGAACGAGACAGCGGCGCCACCCTAATCTGTGCCTTTAACTACAAAATATCACTTCAATTAGAATCAGAGTCCATATGATTTCTATAATTGCGTCTGGCTTTTTTCACACGCTGCCGGAACTTTATAGCTTGATACTCCGGATCGTCAGACACGTCATCGGCGGGTTGGTTATTTCTCGAACTGCTTCCAACGACCGTGCCTACACCACTGTCAGGAGTACCAATCGTGCCTGGGATAGGCCAAGTGGAGCCTTCAGTACTGCAACTGCTTTCTAGTTCTGACTCATTCGTTTCGTTCATCAATCGTGCAACGGTCCGGTTATATCCGATGTGAGGTATTCGTTCTGTGGATGTGCTCGCCCGTTCTGATTGTTCCTTTGGTGGCGGTGATTCACTTGAATCTGATCTCTGCAGGCTTAGTCTACCGTTTCTTTTTCTCCGTTGCCTCCGTTCTGGGGGTGGTGAAGGGTTGCTTTCTGACTCGGGGTGGGTCCGGAGTGAGTCACCAAGAGAGTCTCGGGATCCGTTGATGGGTGTGGGGACGATGCTGACTAGGTTATTGGGGACGCCGTTGGGTCGCGGTGAGATCGGTCTGCTGCCGACTGATTGGTCGTCGTCGGAGTCTACTTCTGCTATCCGAAATAAGGTGGCTGGATTTTGGCCACGATAACCTGATAAAGAAATATAATAATACGTTAACATTTGTGAATAATCTCGACAGGATAGAATAAGGTCTCAAAAACCGTATTTTTAGCATATTGCGATTTGAGTCTGCTAATGGACTTTTGATCGTGACTGTACATCCGACCTGCCGGCTCAACCGGAAAAAAGAAGAGATAGAGCTGCACGATATACAGAAATTCACTTTGTGGTTAATATAAGGGTAGACACTTAACTGCTTTGCAAGCTGATTAGCGGTTTCGCAGTAAGAGTAGTTATTTAATAAAATTTATAGCTGCACTAATCAGAATTCAGTGACTGAATAAAGATAATTATAGTTAAAAAAACTGAAAAAAGCGACTTGAAAATACGAAATTCGTTTCATTTGGATGAAATTTTTGCAGTTTATAAAAACCAAAGTGGTGAACCGAATTTGATATAATATATTTGGGACGACCACTGTAATATGTCATGCCAAATAAAAAATATGTCAGGCGAAATAATCAGTGAACTAACATACAAAAAAAAGATACAGTCGAATTGAGAACCTCCTTTTTGGAAGTCGGTTAAAAATACTGTTTATGAAGAGATGATTTTAACATTCACCTAAGTCTCAGTTGATGACAGATTTTTATTTTACTAACGGTCTCTCTCTAGGTAGATAGTCCATACACACGAATGACGCACCTGTGCTAGTACTAGGTTGTGCTACGAATGAATCATCTTGCCCTGCTGTAAAGTCGTACATTACGCTGTCGCAATACTCCTCTGATGTAGGATTGCCTGCAACAAAATAATATACAATAAATCTGGGTATAGCTGTATACCCAACAAACAGACAATGAAACTGGATATAGCTGTATACCCAAATAGACTATGAAACTGAGTGTAGCTATATACCTAAATAACAGATGATAAAACTGGATTTAACTGTATACTCAAATAACAGATAAAGTAACTGGGTATAGCTGTATACCCAACAAACAGACAATGAAACTGGATATAGCTGTATACCCAAATAGACAATGAAACTGAGTGTAGCTATATACCCAAATAACAGATGATAAAACTCGGATTTAACTGTATACTCAAATAACAGACAAAGTAACTGGGTATAGCTGTATACCCAACAAACAGACAATGAAACTGGATATAGCTGTATACCCAAATAGACTATGAAACTGAGTGTAGCTATATACCCAAATAACAGATGATAAAACTGGATTTAACTGTATACTCAAATAACAGACAAAGTAACTGGGTATAGCTGTATACCCAACAAACAGACAATGAAACTGGATATAGCTGTATACCCAAATAGACTATGAAACTGAGTGTAGCTATATACCCAAATAACAGATGATAAAACTGGATTTAACTGTATACTCAAATAACAGACAAAGTAACTGGGTATAGCTGTATACCCAACAAACAGACAATGAAACTGGATATAGCTGTATACCCAAATAGACTATGAAACTGAGTGTAGCTATATACCCAAATAACAGAAGATAAAACTGGATTTAACTGTATACTCAAATAACAGACAAAGTAACTGGGTATAGCTGTATACCAAAACAGATGCTGAAACTGGGTATTGCTGCATACCCAAATAGCTACACATACAAAAACAATATAATGGGTAGTTACCTGTATGTTTGTGTATGACTTTCCTATAGCTAGTAACTTTGCTTTTCCTCTTGTTTACTGTCCGCGTGGGATTCATGCGTCTGCGCAACGGTCTAATCATCTGAAATGAAAAATATTCAAATATAAAATCATGTTTAAAATTTCTGTTAGTGCTGTAAACACATTTATTTTCTTGTATTATCATTAATAATTTAAAGACGTAAATTATAGCAGTATTTGTAATAAAGGAAATGAGATATATCAAAGCGTTAATATTACTGTAGATCGACATCTATGTTACAATGTCGCCTCTAGTGCATAAAACACCATCTCATATTTTTTTTACACAAGTTAGATCTACGATTGACCACCAACTCGCCTGATATTAAGCGACGAGTGTGGACGAAGATGGAGCTTGTCGATCTAAAAGATATCTATTCAAAATTCATTGCCTTGAAAATTCCAAGATTGTAGTTCCACCCAAATTGTCCCGTCAGTTAGTAAAGAAGTAATCGTTTACATAACTAAAAAAAACGACTTTAAAATACGCAATTCGTTTACTTGGATGACATATTTTTCCAGTTATTTTGTTATAAAAAAAAAAAACACGAACCGATTTTCATAACATTTCTATGGGAAGTAAGTATAAACATTCAAACAAAAAAATAATTCAAATCGGTCCAGCCCCCGTATTCTGAACTCATTCGGATTCGGAATGTATATCTCCGTCTCTGTCATTCTCTATGGAAATGACAGAGACGGAGATATACAAATCGAACAGCCCCCGTATTCTGAACCCATTCGGTTTCGGAATCGATTCGATTTGTATATCTCCATCTCTGTCATTTCCATAGAGAATGACAGAGACGGAGATATACATTCCAAGTAATCGGGGAACATACATAAAAAAAAAAGAGAACGAAGATGACGAATTGAGACCTTCGTCCTTTTTAAAAGTCGGTTTAAAAAAAGAATACTCACTCTCCCAGAGTTCCTGAACATGTAATGCGTTTCATCCGAGTCGGTCCGCTCGCTAGACGGCGCCGATATCCTCGAGTGGCTGTGTCCGAGTGACGTCATCGTGCGCGGCGCGAGGCGGCGCGGTCCACGCGTGCGCCGCGCCGGCGTGCGCTTGCCTTTAGTACTCGATCCGGTCACGCATTTGCTAGTCGAAGCCTTGCTTAAAGCTATGCGTGTTTGTTTGCTTCGCCTAAAATGTTGGAATACATCTGTTTTAACACTAGACACACAAAAAGAGCGACAAAAAAAAGGGGTGTGGCTATGCGTGGACAAGGTAAAAGACCTTGTCCACGCATAGCATGCATCGACAAATAAAAATGGCGGCCATTGTCCGTCCGCTATGCGCGATGCGTCACAGTACTCACTCACTCAACCAACAATCAATGTCATGAAATTTTCAATATAGATGATAGATATGAAACTGCATCACTAAATTGTATCTCCCAATTATGTTAGCACTAGTTTTCTGAATTGTCTCCCACTATATAAACAAACTTAAAAACGTAGCCACGTCAAAATAAAATAGATTAATTCCATCATACCATCATTAGAAAGTTTTTTTTTTTTGAGCTCCACAGACTCCAGGGTCCGTGCCTTTTATAAGCTAATACATTTTATTTTTAACCAATTTTACATATTTTTTTAAACTAGCAAACAAAAGGAAGACTGATATAATGTTAACACTTAACTAACATGCGTGTGTACGCCGAGCAGATCCGAGAGATCATTAGAAAGTTAAAATGTTAATGTTGTTATACTTTGTCATGGAAGTACATACTATCTTTTATATACTTTACTCACGCATGCGCATACGTTTTTTATAACGTTTTCGAATAGACATCGGTCCTCTTGACATCGTTCGCGACGTGACAAGACTGACCTGAGCGAGCCCCGTTTCTGTGATCGCAAGTTCTTGGTGTAGCGCGATGCCACCAGCCTGGCGTGTCTGGCCGGGCACCTCTGACTGCGACTGCCGTTGGGAGTCGCTGGAATTATGGAAAATGGGGCGTCATCATCATCATCGTCTCAGCCATAAGAATAAATTTAGGTTACATTGTCTACTGTAACACAGTTATTACTAAAGCAGTAGACAGGGTTACAATTTATTACTGTGAGATGTATGAGAAACAATAAAGTATTTGTATTTGTTAGAAAACATGTATCTATTGTTAGAGATACTCCCACCAAGTACCCTCCACCGCCTATATATATCGAGCGCTACGGCTAGGCCGAACACTTTTTCGCTCGAGCGCTCGTCACTATAGATCTCCGGCAGGTCACGTAAGCCACGTTTTAAGTACTTCAGTGTAATTGTGTGTGTTACTGTGAAAAAGTGAACTAATATCTCATAGTGAGCAATCGTAGTTAAAAATTTCATGTGATTTGTTTTTATAAAAATTGTTAATAAATTTAGGTTCAGACATTGTTATTTATTTTAAATAAACCCACTTCTGGTTCCTAAAATCAGAAGCGGGATAAAGGACTCGTTTTTGCCCACTTATTTGAAAGAAATTTTAACGATTTGAGTGTTTTTTTAGACTGCCTACATTTTTTATTTTTGTTTTGTTTTTATTCTCTTCATTTTTTCGTAAACGATTGCTATCTCTGTGGTATCCTTTTTGTGTTTTGTTCTTTGTATTTTGTCTTTCAAACTATTAAAATGGTGCGAACTAAATCGCGTAGCCGTGAAAGCCGTTCTAGTAGTCGGTACAAAAATAAATCGTGACAACGTGAAAAGTGCCGAGATCGTACTCCTAAGGACAGCCTCAGGCGCAACCTGGAGTCAATGCTGGGCAGGATGCAAGCATTGGAAGAATGTCTGGCAGAACTTTGAGCGCGTTCACCAAAGCGGCGTGGCAGAGCATCAACACCGCCTCGCCGTCGGGCCACACCGTCACCTCGCCGTCACAGTGGTGGCCAAGCTGTGCAGTCTGGGCGCGTGTCCTCGCCTTCACCTGAAAGGCGCGGGTCGCGAGCACAAATGCCGTGGTCGTCCACCGGTGTTGCGCAGCCAGCAATGGTTTAAATAAGGCCAACCGCAAGCGATGCGGGTGAACACTCGACGCTGGAACAACCTACGGTAACGGATCGCATTGTAGGGATGCGATTCGCTCAATTGGAACCTCGGTAAAGTAAATCAACATTTTTACATTTCCGATTGTGTCTTAAGGGCGATGTACGCACGTGGTTGAATGAGTGGGTCATGAGCAACCGCTCCTGAAGCAATTTTAAGCTAGAATTTAAGCCATTGTGTCCGCAAACTCAAGATATCGCAAACATTTTATACGAAGTGATGAATACAAACTGATAACTACCCGACTTATGCGGATTACGTTCACCGCTCATTCCTTCGATTGCGTATAGTGCGGGACTTAGTGATGATTTAATGGCGGTACTCGTGATACGAGGTGTTACCGATCCACAGATTAGGGCAGCGGCTACGAATGCCAAAATTTTGCCTAACGATCTAGTAGAATTCTTTTCGATTTATGTAAAGCCTAGTTCAGTCTCTCAATCACACCCTACGGGTTCAAACTCCTCTCCTGCTAAAAATAATCAGAGTGTGTGCCTGGCGTGTTAAAACGAGCGCCGTTCTTTGTTGCGTGTAAAAATTGTGCAAGGATTAAGTGATGATTTGAGAACGCTTATTGCAAACGCGAACTTAACTATCGAGAACATCGTTTCTTTTCTATCAATTTATACGAAACCCGATCAGACAAAGCGAGAAAAGACCGTTGATCGTTGACCGTTGAATCGATCTACTAACATTCCTACCGTTAATTCTACCGGGCCGTTACGCAACCGGGCCTCTGTAATAGGTGCCCTTTTGCAAAAAAAAAAAAAAACCGGTGTGGTAGTGGTTACAGTAAGGGTGTCCATGGCGACACGTCTGATAAAGCGTGTGTTAAAAGTGGTCTCCTATAGAAAAGTAAAATGGTTCTGTTCTGGTTTTGTGTTTGTTTTGTATTTAAGGGTCAGGTGTGACCGAGCGGAGTCGTCGTGCGCTCCTGTTGTACGCACTGCTACCGCGCCGTGCGCTATCTTCGCGGGCTGCCACCGCGCCGTGCGCTATCTTCGCGGGCTGCCACCGCGCCGTGCGCTATCTTCGCGGGCTGCCACCGCGCCCTGATGTTGCGCGTTGCTGTTGCACGCGCTGCTAGCGCTGGCTACCACCGAGCGCTGTCGGCTCGGGCTAGCACGGAGTGCTGTCATCGCGGGCTGCTACCGCGCTCTGATGCCGTGCGCTGCTACCGCGCCGTGCGCTATCTTCGCGGGCTGCCACCGCGCTGCAGCTGCGGGCTGGCACCGCGCGCTGTCGTCGCGGACTGCCACCGCACACTGGCGTCGTGCGCTGGTGTTGAACACGCTGTCTTCGCAGGCTGAGCGCTACATGCGCACTGTCTTAAACATGTTACGCATACAAGCAGGCTATAGAAATATTTCTTTGTCTGACACATAATGGAAGTTACAACTGGTGCTGAACATCACCAAACAGAAGACCACTCAGGCGTCCCCTCTAAACCTTTTAATAGGAGTTGAGGCTGCGACACCCCTGGTTCGCGCACTGATCCGTGATGTAGCAGTGGAAGGCTCCACGCCTAACAGGGAGGCTATGCAGGAAATTTCTCGCAGCAGAGCTCGACAATTATTGAAAAATAACCAACTTAGTCAGGACGAGCGAACGAACCGACGGCGGTACTTGCCCCGCCAGTTTAAAATTAATGATTTGGTGTTTGTTATAAAAATATCCCAGTTGACAGGAAAACTTGACTCTGCCATGCGCGGTCCCTATAAAGTGATCGAAGCGCTGCCAGGAGGACGCTACGCACTTCGTCTGCTAAGCGGCAGCTATGGAAAGACCACGCAGGCCGCTGCCCAACACATGGTGCCGTGGCGAGGCGAGTGGTGTCCGGAGACATGTGCCGCATTTTTCGAGAGTAAGTTAACTCTGTCGGCATCTGTCGCTTATAGTTTCTAGCCCGTCACCCACACGGACTACGTTCAGAAACGTGCGCTGCGTCTTAAATGAGTAAGTCGGCGGTACTAACGTGCAATATAATTGTTTTTGTTGAAAACCTTTTTGCATGTATCGTTCATGCCCATATCGGGCTGGTGTACTGTGATGGCACCCACGGTGCTACTCACACAAGCATCTGTTGCTTGGCGTTCGTCGCGTCACCGAAGCGACTATCGTTATGCTTAACATAGTGTACTGTGATAGTACCTACGGTACTACTCACACAAGCGTTTTCCGCTTGGCGTTCGTCGCGTCCCAAAGCGCTTTTTTTATGGCGTACTGTGATGGTACCCATGGTACCACTCACACAAGCGTTCGTCGCTTGGCGTTCGTCGCGTCACCAAATCGTCTGTTTAACGTGGGGTACTGTGATAACACCCGGCGTGTTACTCACACAAGCGTTTATCGCTTGGCGTTTGTCGCGACACCCAGGCGCTCGTCGCCAACACATTTTTTCGTCGGACTGTTCGTCGGACCACGGTGCAGGCTGACAGGACTGCGGTGCGCTGAATAGATTCGGCGTGATGAAGAGTCCCTGCCACCGAAGAAAGGTGTCATCACCAAAAAGTCCTAGGCTGGGTTTGAGTTTTATTAAGAGACGTCTCTGCTTATTTAGATGATGAAATATATGAAATATGAATCATTTGACAGATAGATGTATGAATTGACTGATTGATGATCGAAAGAATGATGCGAGTGCCACAGTGTGTTCGTTCAAGTCCCTTGAACGATTTGTAATAAACCGTCGTTTTCAGATGATAACCCTGACGACGACGAGACCAACCCAGCAGCGGCGCTCGCAGCTCCCGCAGCTGATCTACCCGACATGTCTCCGTCGGATAGTGCAGCGGAGCTCGAGCCAGCCGACCCGACTGCAGCCATGTTGAATGACGAGATGGACGCTGGACATTCAGTCGGCCTGTCCGTGCCGTTGCTAAACTAATAGGGCCTGTGTCGAGGACGACATCCGATCAGGAGAGGCCGTGTTAGAGATACTCCCACCAAGTACCCTCCACCGCCTATATATATCGAGCGCTACGGCTAGGCCGAACACTTTTTCGCTCGAGCGCTCGTCACTATAGATCTCCGGCAGGTCACGTAAGCCACGTTTTAAGTACTTCAGTGTAATTGTGTGTGTTACTGTGAAAAAGTGAACTAATATCTCATAGTGAGCAATCGTAGTTAAAAATTTCATGTGATTTGTTTTTATAAAAATTGTTAATAAATTTAGGTTCAGACATTGTTATTTATTTTAAATAAACCCACTTCTGGTTCCTAAAACTATATTAAAAGAAAATTAAATTACCTGACTGCAGAAAAACAGTTTTTGTAGTCTAACTTAAGATATACGCTATTGAGTGTAGGTTTTTATGAGAAAGTATGCGTAAAATCGCTGAAAAAGATTATAAATGCGCATTCTTTAGAATAGTATAATCACTTGCTTATTACGATAAAGGAGGACCTCCTCTTTATTTTATTATTTTTACGAGAGATGTATTATTATTATCATCATATTTATTTACACATCTTATTGTTATTATCGCAAAAAAATATAGTATTTGACACTCAGGGAGTGAAGTCGAATCGAACGATACCTCTCACGTGAAAATCGGTCAAGCCTTTTAGGCTGTAGGCGATCACATACAAACATTCATACACTCAAAAAACATAACCCTTTTTTCCTTCTTACGCAGTCGGGTAAAAAATTACTCTTTAAACCAACAGTGAACACGCGCTAAGATGGGTGCGGACGCAAAGGCGCTTGTATAGTGTATTAGAAGTTATTTTAGCGAAATTACCTACTCGGTAGTGCGTACGTCGCTGGCTAGTTAGGTCCGTGAGTGAGGCTGCAACGAGCGTATGAATATACAGCACTACTACTATTTTTAACGCTTCGTATTTGTCGCATCTGTTATATTCACTTTACTGTGAATTCAAACGGTGGTTTCATTTGTTTTGCACCATCTCTAACCTTTGCTAGTTTGACCTTCGCAATTCGTATATAAAATTTTAACACAACTATGTTTTTATCTAAAAAAAAAAAAGGTATCATTAGACAACAGTTAAACTAACCGGGCGCATTATGTAATTACCTACTAATAATATTTCCCCACAATCCATTCCATGTCATGATGGAATGGATTGTGGAGAAATATTAACTTGACAGAACTCCAATAAGAGTCATCATCTCGACTTTTCTGAGCTATCACTCTTATTCCATCGATATAAGAAACATTGGTACTTACGTCGTTTCGGCGGCAGCGACCACCGCAGACTCTGGTCGACGGTCAGCTGATTGTTATCGCTCGAGTCGGACTCCGAGCCGTTGTTCTGAGTAGATCCCCCCGAACTGGACCCGTCCAGAGAGTCCGTCTCTTCGGCGAGACATTCCAAATCACGCTGCACTAGAGAGTCGAAGAATGCCATCATTCGCGGATCCTCGCTTGTCGATTGTTCTGCGTAGTTGTGGGATATATACTGGAGATAAAGAAATGTTATCATTAGATAATCTAGTGAATAGGTTTTTTCTTTCTTCAAATCGCAAGTGAATAGGTTTCTTCTAGGCAAGCGCGCTCCATCGTAGACCGTAACTGTCGCTTAACACCAGGTTAGTTGACGAACAAGCGCAATCCTAAAATCGAATAAAATAAATATATATATATATATATTGTAGAGAACAGAATTATGCAGAAAATATAACATGACGCCCGGTAGAATATGAAGGAAAAGGTAATATTATCAGAAGTACAAAGCACGTGTACAAACGGTAGAAGCGTTAAATAGATAATTGAATAGATAGGCATACGCAGTATAAAACTCACACATAGAAGTATCGAAGTGTACCAAACAAATCACAATCAATTCATAAATGGCGAATAATCGCGTAACAAACATACAAAACAGTCGAATTGAGAACCTCCTCCATTTTGGAAGTCGGTTAAAATGCTACAAACCCCTACATTAGTATATAGTCTAGTAAAAATAAATCCGTTTATATGGAGCACATCACAGTATTTGCAACTGGGGGGATTCTTTGAAATTATGATAGGAAAATAACTAAAAATCATAGATCAACAATAATCCCCGATTTATAGACTAGCTGTGTTCCGCGGTTTCACTCGCGTAGTTATGAAAAACGGTGATGATTATGATGATGATAAGTAGCTTATGTCTATCTCCAGGTCCAAACCTATCACTATACTAATTTTTATAACGATCGGTTCAGCCGTTTGAGCGTGTAAAGGTAACAAAATTAGCTTTTATAATATCATTATGAAATTGTGTCAAATGTATTTCAAAACACCAGTACATTCATTTAAATAACAATATACTTAGTTGTCTTTTATGTTGTCACAAATCTTATTTTTACTAGACTAATAGTAATACCATACCCCGGACATCCGACCAAATATCCATAAAAAACATCGCGGTCTAACTACCTATTACACAGCCGTACGTAGAATCTGTACACGCGCAGTTGTGTGCGTAGCGTCTATGGTTGTCACTATTTTAGACTTACCAAGAAAGTTTTGTAATCACTTACATAATCATTGCATGCTTAAAAAAATACACATTATACACATTTTACGTACTTAAAACAATGAGTTTCATAGATCTAATCACAACAATTCACTCAATTGGGTAATCTAAGACCTAGTTAGGACAAAGAACACACAAAATCCGTTCGACTAATCTTCCGTTATGTAAATAAGTGAAATATTTTGGCACAATATTTGAATCACGTTATACGCAAAAAAAGTTTCCAACTTATTTTAAAAAGATACAATGAGAAATTATGCAAAGAATAATAATTACAATTACTTACTGTAGATTAAGAATAACTTAGCTATGTAAGTACCTTATTTTTATCCTTAGAAAATGTATAAAAACTCCTATTTTTGTCGAGTTCATATACAGCCGTAGACGGCACAAGAATATACCATTGTCGCTTTTTATAATATACATTCACGTAAATTAAAACCCGTAAAACCCGAGCACCGTCCCGTGATGCAAGTCACTCTCGCGTCGCTGAATTGTTCGCGGGGTAGTGCGTTTTGGTGGTAAGTGGTAAGTGAGGAGTGTCGGTCCTATACGCAGTATTATTACTTACGCTCGTACTTACTTACGTCGCTGTGCGAAAACGAATTAATGGTGTTTTGTTATTTATTGAGTCATGAAATAGTTTATAGAACACTGTATGTTTTCTTAATAAAATAAAATAAAATTATTATATGTTCTGTGGTAATACTAACCTGTCCACTGTGGTGTACAAGCGAGACATAGTCCTCGTGCGTGTAAGTCTCGCGTGGGTTGTCGGGGCCCTGAGCCTCTTCGAGTAACGCGCCGCGCATCTTTGGGTACTCCATACCTGACCACACCTGTTAAACAAACTGTATTCAAGTGTTGCATAGACAAAGCTTCCTTTAAAAGCCCCACAGTTCCGTAGTTCGCGAGCGAACTACTTTAAGAGTCTCCTTTTAAGAGCCCGGCGTTCCTTTATGATTATACCTACAATACCTGCTTAGGGATCATCCATTAATCACGTGAGGCCCGAAAGGGGGGGGGGGGGTCGGAAAAATCACGAAATATCATAGGGGGGGGGGGGGGATTGAATGAGATATCACGTGTATATATTTTTTGTTGAGCGCATGATTTCTAAGCCTAACAGCTGCGTGTTGCCAGTCAAAAACACCCTGCAACCTTAATGTCTGTCTGGATTTTTTTATCACTTTTTTCTTAAAAACTATAAAAATTTCAATATAATTTGTACTAAAAAGAATACGTGAGTTTGGGTTGGGGGGGATTTAATCTAAAACCTCACCCCATATCACCAGGGGGGGTTTTGTGGAACCACTTATCAAGTAACCGCAAGCTGACAAGGGGTTTCTTATGTCAGTGTAGTATTCAGAGGATAACCGTGGTTGTATGCTACTTTGCAGTAAGTATTGTTTTGTTACGGTAGGTGGCATGCGACCATGGTTATCCTCTAAACACCACTATGAATATGTAAGAAATACAATAGAATATTTTCTTGTATCATACTTTTTAGTTGACGAGTTTTCGTTTTTGAACTTATTTTTTATACAAATAATATATATATATATGTTTTCAAATATTAATCTTTCTAGGGTTGATATCTAAGCTAAACTATGTGCTATGGACCCTTAAATACACACATACCTTGATGATTTTCTCGACGCCAGAAGAGGCGATCAGACAATAGTGCGGGTTGTACCGGACTTGGTTCACTATAGACCGATGGCCGTACATCACTACATGGGGAGAATCCACCAACGCATAACGAAGTTCTGAAATACATACATTCAACATACTTATATTAACAATTATCTATGATAGAAGAAAAACAAAATACCCGACTGCAGAAAAGCAGTTATTGCAGTCTAAGATTTCGTTACGCTTGATATGCTGTTGAGTGTACGTTTTTTGTGAGAAAGTATGCGTAAAATCGATGTAAATGATTATAAATGCACATTTTTTAGAATAGAATAATTCTAGTAAAACCACTTGTTTATTACGAAAAAGTTCGTTGGAGGTTACGAAAAAACGTTTATTTTTTATTTTTACGAGAGATGTATTATTATTATTACAAAAAAACAGAACCTCCTCCTTTTTACCAACTTCAAACAAGTCTTTTATATTTGTTACCTCATAACTCCGTCATTTATAAACCGATTTTTATTTTTTGAAAGGATATAACGTTCAGATTGGTCCCGTAGCAATTTTTCATCAAAATCGGCTCAGTAGTATGGTGTTTAAAACAAAATTGCGCATTTTGAAGTCGATTTTTTTCAGTTTTTAAATTGAAATTATTAGAAGTCTGTTAACAATCGGAACAAGTCAGTCTACACTTTAAACAGAGAACTTAAAGTGGAGCTTAACGCGTGCTTCTATCTCTCTCGCGCATCACATCATTTTTAAACATATAAAATCATTTATTAGGGATATTAGAAATGTGAGATATGAATTTCTTCATTTTGTTAGGAGATATATTTTAAAAAAAAGTTTGATTCAGATATCTCTTATACTGGCGACGAAGTAGTGAAAAAACAAATATTTACCTACTCCTTAGCTAATTTAAAAGATATCAAAGAAAAACTTTTTTAAATAATTCTCCTTTTTTTTTTTAACGCAAGATAGATCTACGATTGACCATTAACTCGCCTGATGTTAAGCGACGGTGTGGCGGAGGATGGGGCTTCTCGATCTAGAAGACATCTATTCACTCTAGCCTTGAAAATTCCAAGATTGTAGGTCTCAGGAAACAAATAAATATCTCATAGCTGCGCGCGTTGAGAGAACTTACTAGGTGTCATCTTCTGAGCATCAGGCAGTTTGGGTATCTTCCACATGTACAGGTTAAAGTCATCTGATCCGGACAGGACGTACTGATCGTTGTCTCCGGCAAACGAGCAGCTTTTCATTGTACACGAGTTGTAGTAGTCCTGTAGCAATTTTTATTTAATTTAATAATAGCCTTGTTTGCATAGCCAAAAGACTAAGCATAGATTGTGACGTCAGAGCACTCTTCACTAAAAAACATTTAAAAATAAATAAATATATAAGTAAAATAAAAATACATCAGACCCAAAAATATCAAAATTAAGTTTTAAATGAAGTTTCTTAAAATAACATTTTTTTTTTTTTTTAACCGCCCCCATTATTGTACTCACATGGTGGTAGAACTCTGCCACCGGGTCCGGCGAGTGCACGGAGTACAGTATGGGAGTGTGGCGCCGGCGCAGCGCCAGTATGTGGCGGCCGGTAGAGTTGAACCGGACGCTCATGCTGTGCTGAGCCGGACCGTTGTCGCCGTTGTAACGCATCAGGGGCCTGCGATCGTGATGCATAGAGTTAAGACTCATGCACGCAACAGATATTTGAATGAAGCACATGCACATCATCATCTCAGCCACAAGAAGTCCACTGCTGGACATAGGTCTCCCCATGGATTTCCAAAAAGAGCGATTGGAAGCGGCCTGCATCCAGCGTCTTCCCGCTACCTGTATGAGGGGCCATTTATTTATTACGTATAAGACTATTTTTGCTAGTTTTTGAGCCCTATATTTATAAGAATAGGCTTATATGGACATGGTCCGACGATAAGACATGGTCGACCCCCCTCCCCCCTAAATCATCTTACGTAATAAATGAATGGCCCCTAAGGACTTGTGCATTTGCACATTTTTTGCTTATCTACAGATTTGTAGTGATTGATAATAATACAATCATTCCTGTGACGAGTATCCGTATTAAAAGAAAAACAAAATACCCGACTGCAGAAGAGCGATTTTTGCAGTCTAACTTACGATTGATATGATGTTGAGTTGAGTTTTTGTGAGAATGTTGCGCTAAATCGTTTCTAAAGGTTATAAATACGTACAATTTTACAGCAATGCTAGTAAAATCACCTATTTTTACGTAAGGATACGAAAAAAGCAATTTTTGTTTTGTTTTTGCGAAAGTTTTATTATTATTACAAACAATCTAGCCTATAACATTCAGAGAGTAATGACGAATGTAACGACATCACAATCGCACATCAAAATCGGACAAGCCGTTTAGGTGATACATACAATCTAAAAACATAACCCTCCTTTTTGTGCAGTCAGGTAAAAATAATATTAAAATTTTGGATGAAAAATTACGAACATACAACGATATCAGTGAACCATACGCAAGAACGGCCTCAGACCCGGAAACAAATATAGGCGTCATCATCATCATTGTTCACCATCATCCTATTTCACCACTACGCGAGGGAAAACGCAGGGGACAGCTAGTTTTTAACCCCAGACCCATAACGAGGGGCGTTATAAGTTTAGCAGATACACTTTTTCCAACACATCCCAAGGTTGTCTGGAAGAGATCGCCTTTAGCGATAAGGTCGCCTTTTGTGCCATTTTCTTATGTGTTTATTGTCTTATTACTTTATGTGGTGTCAATAAAGTGTTATTGATTGATTGATTGACAGAATACATAAACACATATATTATAGGTATTATCTGTGTCTGTTTGCAGCATAGCAGCGTAGGTCTCAAACAGATGGACCGATTTTGATCTAGTTTTTTGTTGTTTGAAACACGATTTCATCGAGAATGTTCATAGCTATGTTTCATCAAAATCGGTTCAGACATTGTTTTCCTTATTTTGGGGGGGAGGGGGTTGTTTAAGTTATCTAAACTTATACTTGTATATATTTACGTCTTAGAGGAGCGCAGGTCCATGAGCGCGACTCCGTCCCTCGCATTGGCGGAGACGAGGACGCCGCTCTGTTGAGGGTGGAACATCACGCCGTGGAACGCCTTGCGGCTGCGTGATATCATCATCGTTTCTGTGGACGAAACATTAACGCGTCACGTTATATTATAATCTTCTACCTATATCTATTCTATTATACTAATAAATAATAATTCCTCATACAAGTGACGGGAAGACGCTGGATGCAAGCCGCTTCCAATCGGTCTTTTTGGAAATCCATGGGGGGTGGCCTATGTCCAGCAGTGGACTTCTTATGGCTGAGATGATGATGATGATGAATAAATAAAACTGTAACGAAGTCGCGTCTGTACAAAGAAAATATGTTTTTGACGTGATAACGTCTTATAAATCGATGAACGCCGGCTACACGCACGAAAGTGTCACGTTCCGCCTGAGCCGAGCGTGCAAGCAAGAGCGCAGAATTCAATTATTTCAATTCAATTCAATTCAATTCAATTATTTCAATTAGGTACATACATTTTGATACACTTTTGAACAAGTGATAGAGAGGCACGATCGGCCTAAGCGTTTGGCTTATGACGCATCGTTATCACGTAAAATTATCGTCTGTAAACCGACTTTAAAGACAGACATTTTTTGGAGTATATGGAATCAGACACACCGACACAAGCACAAACACACAGAGACATACGCACACACACACACACACACACGCACACACACACTGAAACAGACAAAAAATTTCAAAAACTACATTTTTGGATTCTGCTGCTAAGTATATAGATAGATGTGGGAATTTAGGAGCTTTTTCGCTATAGGCTCCTAACTATGATATAAGCATACCATGTACAGAGCGGCGCGTGTCAAACAGCAGCAAACGACCGTCATTGCCCGCGGTAGCCAGCACTCTGTCATCAAACGGGTCCACACTGAGGCTGCATACAGCCCTCTGATGCTGCAGAACTTCCAGCGCACTGCAGCTCTCGGTATCGTGGACTATAACCTAGATAAACGCATGACATTAGTGTTGCCAGCTTTTTTTAGTTTCTTCAGCTTTCAATATGGGACAAAATAATGCTCATTATATTTTTTTAAACCGCACAAGTGCGAGTGAGACTCGCCCACCAAGGGTTCCGTACAAACTAGTAGATAAAAGGGGGGAAATTATATTTTTTTTTTATATTTTCCTTCATAAACAGAAAAATATTTAAAAACCTGTTTTAGCTTGTGTTAATGAAGCTCTTTCATATGATACCCCCACTTGATACGGTTAAAGCACTTTAAAATTTGGACCCTCCTTCCTTGCATAAAGACCCTATTTTTGTGATTAAATTCAAAAATGTACAGTTTTCGGATTTTTTTCCTTTATGTGTACTATATGGCAATGCTTCTTGCCCAATTTCACAGTTAAAGGTCAACGGGAAGTACCCCATAGGTTTTGATTCCCTTGCTAGTGTCGAAATGTGCGTTTTCTCCTTACATAGTCATCATCATCTCAGCCACAAGAAGTCCACTGCTGGACATAGGCCTCCCCCAAGGATTTCCAAAAAGACCGATTGGAAACGGCTTGCATCCAGCGTCTTCCCGCCACTTGTATGAGGTCATCTGTCCATCTCGTGGCTGGTCTTCCTACGCTGCGCTTGCCGGTACGTGGTCTCCACTCGAGAACCTTTCGGCCCCATCGGCCATCAGTTCTACGTGCTATGTGCCCTGCCCACTGCCACTTCAACTGCTAATCCGCTGTGCTATATCGGTGACTTTTGTACGTCTACGTATCTCTTCATTTCTGATCCGATCTCGTAGAGAGACTCCGAGCATAGCCCTCTCCATAGCTCGTTGCGTGACCTTGAGCTTCCTTATAAGGCCCATAGTTAGGGACCACGTTTCAGTGCCGTATGTCATCACTGGTAACACACACTGGTTGTAAACTTTCGACTTGAGTCTGACATAGTCAGATAATTATGTAAAATATACACGATAAATTTGTCATAAATTTCAATGATTAACAATCTCGAAAACGTTAGAAAACAATAACTTGTAGGTAGCTACTTTACTTACCAGATCATCATTTCCACCTGAATAGATTTTTTGGTTGTCACTTGTGATCCCAAGACAGAATATGTTAGACTGATGAGTGGACTTCATCGGTACTGGCTTACAATAGTCCATTATAGCCTTTCCAAACTGCCATAGCATCACCCGCCTGTCATCCCCACCTAAACAATTTTACATAATAATTGATTCAAGGTACACACATACACATCAATGCCATATTGTGAGTCTTAGAGCGATATTAGCTCTGTCTGTCACCTTTTCAAACTTTTCCCAATTAAACTGCTTAATTAATTAATGTGAAATTTTAATAAATAAATAAAATTAATAAATAAATAATAAATTTGTGGACATTTCACATAACACCATCTAGCCTAAACTAAGCAAAGCTTGTACTATGGAACTAGATAGCTGATAGAATAAATATATCCTTTTTTTTTTGTTGTAAATACATACATAGTGTAACGATGATGATGATGATGGTGAAATTTCTAGAAGGAAATGCTACGACTATTTAAATAAAGAATTCGTCAACATTCTAGAAAGTTCGAAACAAATGATAAAAACAAAAGACGAGCGAAAAGACAATCGAAATTGAACATTCTGGAACGAAACAAATGACGAACGAAATGACTATCGAAATAAAAGCTTCTAGAAGGTTCTGCGGGGTATATAAGGAGCTTCAGTCGCGGACAGAGGGCAGTTCAGATACGAGTAGCATACAGGAAAGAAGAAAAAGTTACAAGTGAAAGTGAAGTGTTGAAGTGAACAGTATAGTGAAGAGACGTTATAGTAGTAGTGTGTTGGTCGGAACACATACTCTGTGTGTTTGTAGCGCGTCGATTCTGTAACTATTGACGGTGTTTGTGTTATAGACTGTGAGTGCTCTGTAGAAGTCACCACGTGCCAACGAATTAAACGGGCTTGAATAACATCGTTGTTTCCTTCCAATCCCTATACCCACTTCCCGTAACAATATGATACATAGAAACACCCAGACACAGAACAAACATCCATGCTCATCACACAAATGTTTGCCCTGGGTGGGGATCGAACCCACAACCCACAGCTCAGCAAGCAGACATATTAGCTAGCCCAATCAAAAACAGTGGCCTATAAAAAAATAATATAACTTAACTAAGAATCAGTAAACATATGTCTACACAAAAAAAAAAAAAACTAGCGACCTGCCCTTCGGGCGGGTTTGATTGGGTTCACATGGGTTGCAATTTAGATCGCACACAAAAATATGTTTTTTACAACATCAGATTACAAATCTTGCAAATTCTCAGCTTTTCTTTACTTTATAATATGCATGTATTATACATTATAACCCTTCCTCTTGAATCACTCTGTCTATTGATGGAAACCACATTAAAATCCATTGGGAAGTTTGCAAGATCTAAGTGTACTGACAGTGGGAAGCGACTTTGTTTTATATTCTATAGAGGTTTATTAAAATTATATTTAAATGACACTAAAAGATAATAAACTTATCATTCAAATTACATAAATTTTACTAATATAAAATATATAAAAGGGTATCCAGTAGCTATACTTTCCCAAGTTGGGATTTACTTTTAAAAATTATCCGTTTGTATTTTGGTTAGTTAAGTAATATATACAAATTTGTTTACGTACGATAATAAGTGCCTATGTTTTTCCTATCAACCCACAAAATAATAAGGGAACACTACACATATCAACCCAAGCAGGACCTTAGGTTTAACAAGGTAAATCAAAAATTGTACTAAGGGAATTAGATGCCAGGAAAACAAATTCAGAGTCCATAATAAAAATTAAATAAGTAATAATTAAGTACCTGATACGAGTAACTCGCCATTCTTCGAAAATTCGATCGCATTTACGCATCCAAAATGGCACACCAAATCTTTTCTATATAAGTTTTTAGCAGCATCTAAACGATTTGTAAAAAGCTGTGACTTAATATCAGACAACAATCCATACTCTCTTCTATGGAGGTATGTTATTGGGCTAGAAATATTCGCCATGTTATGAATAAAATCAAAACGGAACCACCATTTTCTGATGATGAAGAAACAAAACGATAGCCGTCGTCGCCGTCGATCAGCTGTATTTTTTTTTTAAAACAACAAGGCGTTTCATTTCACGTCTTAAAAATATTGTATTTTCCACAGACTTGTAAAAGAACCCTATAGTTCCCGTCACGCGCGCGCTTACGAACAAAACAGCGTTCTTTTTACGTGACGGGAACTATACGCGTTGTTATTTTTTTTTATTTCATCGTATTTGGCTTTTGTTCTAAAAATATACAATTAAAACAGTTGGTAATCAATAATTCAGCTTACCTAATTCCAGTTATTAGTAATAAAAACGACAACCTAGTCCGTTCATATAAAGAGATAATGTTGTTAATGAACAATGGCGAACTCCCATACATGATTTTATGTCAGTAAAAAACGTAGCGTCTTTAAATAAAAAAAATATCTACTGATTCTACATCATTTCCTGAGATTCGTAGTATACGAATTTCTTTTCAAGAAAGCCAGGAAAAATTCTAATTTGGCTTCAAAGTTTTGTGAGTTTGTTATTTTTTTATTATTATTGAAATTGGACCTGCTTATAGCATTTGCCAGTGTCAAGTATTACGATTTCTTCAAGTTACTTGAATAAAACAAGTTCTAAAATAACAAGTCGCAATCTAAGGCTTAAACAGTCATTTTCAAATTCGAGTCATACTTCAGTAAAGTGATGGCGACTTTACTAGAAGCTTCAATGGAGTTTTGCCGACAACATGAAGACATGTTTCGGTGGTTTATTTCACTTGCCCACACTCACGCACTTGATCTCACACTTAATGAATAAAACGCTACCATTTTTATTGCATTAATAGTTAAAATAACACAAGTTAAAGAAAATAAAATAAAACGACATGTTTTCATGACTAGCCCGCCAAAACTTCGATTTATAGGTTATTGTTGCTGATGTCAACTTGTTAAACAAAATATAAACGTTTTAATTACATATTGAAATGTATGTTGTTACCTCATAGCGAGTACAAAAAACAATGTTTTCATCTGCATGGGAGTAAATAAGAATAAAATAGGTTAAAAAAAATACTTAAAATCATGCCTATTTCCCCTTACCGGTTAGGCAGAGCATCAAAGACCATAAGGTCTTTTGACGCCACATTTGACCGTAGTTAGAGGGTTAGTTAGGAGGGAAAGGGCATTAGAGGGTTGCAAGGTAAGACGTAATGTTGGCATACAGTGACAGGTCAGTAATGCAAATAGCTAAGCAGGTAAATCGCTCTGCTATTTCACTTTTTACTGAAATAGATGTCTACTATTAATTATTGTCAATAAATAAAAAGGTAGGAAAATAAAGCAAAAAAATATTTTTAAACATTTATTTATCATCATACGACCCCAGGGTGAACAGAAACAAATCTTCGTATTCCAATGTTGGTAAATACAAGATGTTATTTCTGTCCGCAGTAATGCTTTGGAAGTTGGATGTCCGTCTATTCATATTTATAGCCTCTATCATACATGCCAGAATGTTTTCTCAATTCTTTCTCTGACTTATTTCTGTTTCAGGAGCATACTATATATTGTCATAAAAGCGAAGATCAAACCTTTTTAAGACCTGCAGCTATTTGAAAGCTTTGCATCATGTGGTAGAGACCTATGAAAATATTTCTGCCTGAATAATTGAAAAACACTTTTAAAATTACTATTTATAACCTATACCACTCATCTGCAAATTGTTATGTTCGTAACCTGTAATTGTTGACTTCGATTTGTTTGATCTAGTGTTTGCTTTCCATTAATGATTCTGGCATGTAAGGTTTGTAAAAAGTAATATTGTCTTTGTATCACACACCAAACAACAATATTTACATCACATGCGACAATGAGATATGGTTTTAATAAGTTCCTGTATTTGTGAAGAGAGTAACTCTCCTTTTTAAACATATTTTGCACTTTTGTGTATGTTCCATCACAAATTATGATAGAATGTTCTTTCTACACGCTTCTATTTGAGTGCATTACCAGTAAGCATGGCATACACTATCAGATGCAGTTATCTGAAAATAAAAATACAATGAAGTGATTAATTAAATAATAATATAAAATATCTGTGATTAGAGGACTTTTTTTTGAGTCTTTTTGTCAAAATAAACTGAAAACCTTTTTTATTTCACAAATGCGTAGGTTAGTTAATGCTTTTTATTATGTATTATATATTTTTTTAAAGTAGAAAACTTCCACACATAAAACCGAACAGACATAATAATATGGTAGGGCTTCATAGCTAATGGTATAATCCATAAGGAGATCACTTGGCGAGTATTATATACACACACAATAGATTGTGTGTGGAATAAATGTTTTGTTTTAAATGTTAATGATATTATTATATATTTCAAGATACATTCAATATTAACATTGTCAAGTGAAGTTAAAGATTTTGTTTAATTTATACAGGTAGGCTAAGCTACTAAATTAGTGGTAGGTAGATAGGTACTTACATCCAGTTACAGCTAGCTATAACTTTAGTGTTAAGTTCCAAAGCACGGTATCGGCGCAGTGCATTGACACATATGTTGCACGTAAGTCTCCCATCATGACTAAATTAAACAAAACAGATCGAGAGACATTTTATCGAAGTCCAAATGAGAACAGCACAAAGTCATCGGATGTAAAACAAAATTGAAATCCTTGGGCACGTAGTAGTCATACAGAAAAAATAATATCGGTAACTCTAAAGGCAGTGCGGGTCGTAAGAAATAATCTAACGTAAAACAATAATCTAACCAAAAACACCGAATAACAATAAAAACAAAAACGTTTGATTTGACGTATGGCGTCCAAGTCCGTCCGTCCGTCCTCGTCTCTTAAGTCTCTTTTATTGAACCCGTGCGATTGAGCATTTGCCAGTGGCATGTAGTTATGTTTAAAAAACCCAATATGTCTCATCACAATTGCCAAAAGAAGAAAGAATTGAATCTTAAGAAAATGTTTAGTCAAAAGAAAGAAAAAAGCGGATTGGCAGAGAGATGAATCCAATGGAATATCTTGGCTGGGGCAAATGTTCTTGACGTGCGGTGCCAAGTTAGTTACTCCGTAGAGGAAAAATGCAATGGAGGAAAGAACATTCAATCAATATAATGATTTTTAAATTGATCTTTTTATTGTGGCTTTTACTAGCTTACCTGTTATATTGAAAAAACATAGAAAATTATTTAGTTAAGTTCTGTAGATATGATATTTTAAGACGCTTCAAAAAGTTAGACATAAAATTTCGCCATTGTTCTTTATTGTCCAGTCTAGAAATCCCCTTAATTTGGGGGGAAACCCGAAATCTGACATTAGTGATTTGCGCGGTTTGTGACAAGCGTCAACACAGCCGGCGATAAAACGTAGCGGTACGCTACGCATGCCCGCCCGGTGACAAGGGACGTCGTAAGGTCATGTGAATTTTTTAACCGACTTCCAAAAAGATGAGTTTCTCAAATCGGCTTATTTTTGTATAATAATATGTTTGTTCAGTGATTACTTCGCTAATCATGGATTGATTTTATGGTTTTTTTTGTTTGGTAGGTTTATTACTTCGGAGGTTTATCAAGATCGGTTCAGTTTGGTTTTAATAACAAAATAACTGGAAAAATATTATATTGATATACATTTTTCAGTTTTTTAAACTTAAATTAATTACAAAATTAAACGGTTAAGTTCAGTAGCTTACTTATAAATATGCGTTGATTTTTTGGCGGGAACGTCGTAGTAACATGTTGTTGCTTTGTTTTATTTTCCTAAGCTTGTGTTATTTTGAACATTGATGCTATGAAAATGGTGGTGTTTTATTCATTAAGCGTTTGATCAAGTGTGTGAGTGTGGGCAAGTGAAATAAAGTAGTGAAACGTGCGATTTTACGTTGTCGGCAAAACTCCATAGAAGTTTCTAGTAAAGTTGCCATGACTTTACTGAGGCAAGACTTAAATTTGAAAATGACTGTTTACGTGAGTTAGACTGTGACTAGAAGACTATATAACTTGTATTATTCAAGAAACTTGAAAATATTTTAATACTTGACACTGGCAAATCGCTAATCGCGGGGTCCAATACAAAAAAAAAGAAGAATACGCGTAGGAACGCCGAACGTTTCTGTTGCGTTTATTTTATGGAACGGAACGAACTGTTGTAAATATGTGAAATGTGTGGTAACCACGTGAAATGTGAGTTATTTTTTATTTTGGAACTTGTTCTTCTGAAGTATAGTAAATTATTAATTTCAGTGACCGGTCGGATAAAAACATGGTAGTAGCAGAAATTATGGATAAACCTACTTTAAAAGTATCAAGTAAGTTAAAACTAAATAACTAAAATCTTGTAGTGGACACAGATTTAATGCCTTCTTGTTGTGTTCATAAAGTTTGTAACTCTGATCATTATTTGTTACCCTTATCATTTTCAGTGTCCGACTCAGATTCTTCAAGCGAGGACGAGTCGGAAAAATCTGTACATGAAGACAACTCCAGTGAGGAATATGCTGAATCTGACAACGAAAGTTCTTCATCAAAAGACGAGAAAAATGATTTGCTGGTTACCAACGAAGGCTGGGCTGACTCTGTAGCTAAAATTCTCGGTTCAAGCAAACCTAAGAACAAGAAGACTTTAGTTTTATCTCGAGCCAAAAAACATTCAGAGATTGTGAAAAGTGAAAAAGAAGAAAAACCTTCATTCGAAGTTATTGGAGAAAGTTTGGAAAAGCCAGATATCAAAGAAGTTCCTTCAACAGAAGGGGCCTCTGAACCACCAGCTAAGAAAGTAGTAAGTACCTACATCTCAAGTTTTAAATCAGATTCAAAGTGTTCTTCCAAAAGAATTTAGATATTATATTTGATGTATATTGTAAACAATAATAGAAGACTGGTGTCCACATAATAGTTCATAATAAAAAAATAAAAACTCCTTTTGGTTACTAGTCTATTATTATATCACTTAGTAAAACATCTAGACTAGAATAACATAGGTTTAAACTTTTGTGTAACTCATGTAGAACCTAAATAAAAATCATAATTCTTAAATGTTACATTCTTAGTTTTGTTGCAATAGCTATATCTACCTATAATATAGCTATATATACCTATAGTATTTAGTAAAAAGATATTTTTTTATGTATAATATACTCATTTGTCACTGTTATACCCTGTAATGGAAAAATCACAGAATTAATGGCCCTATCTTTGGTAAAAATAAAATTAACAGATGACAATATGTAGATATCTATTTATTCTTCACAGAAATTAGAAAAACCTTCAATTCGAATAAAGCCTAATGTCCTAGAAAAAGACAGAGAGAGGTTACTCAGTAAAATTGCTACAAAGGGTGTTGTCCAACTCTTCAATGCAGTCAGAAATCAGCAGAAAACTTTAGAAAAGGACCTAGATAGGACAGATCTAACTGAAAGCAAGAAAGAGAAGATTTTGAAGAAGTTTGATAAAAGAACATTTTTGGACACTTTGATGGGAAATAGTAAATCGGTTGTAGTTGATGAAGAAGCAAGCAATAACTTGAAAAATGAAGTGAAATATGAAGATGATAAGCCTAAATGGAGTGCACTCAGGTAATAGAACTATTCATTGTCACAAGCTACTATTTTCTTTCCACTACACATTTATTGAGCACTCGTCCATTTAAAAAGAGAAGTGTTTTTTTTTCAAATCAATAAATTCAAAAATGAAAAAAACTGACCTAATAATTTGAATGGTTGAATTTTGAATGGAAAGAAGAAGAGTTTTGTTGTTTACAAAAATGTTGTAATGTTACTGACAATTGACAACTAATTGTGGTCTCTATGATTCTATTAACCTATTAGTAAAAATAAAATAATGAGATATCAATACCAAAGTTATCTAACTTACATAGAGATGACATCTGGCAAATTTTTGTCATGTATAGACAAAGTGGGCTACAAAGCCTGCTAACACTCATGTCACTTATAAGTGACTAAGCCGGTCAAAAAAGGAGGCTGTAAATATCCTCCTAAAGGGCATATGTATCTTTGATTATTCTATATCTTCTAAAATATCTACGTCCATAAATAAAGATTTAAAAAGAAACTACAAATGGGAAATTAGTCATTGTAATTTTCCACACTTGTAGAGTTGACCAGACCATGCATTTTCGTAATTACCACTAACACTGTGGTACAGTTAATCAGATCACTGCTAGTTGTGAGCGCAAATCATCTAAATATGAAATAGAATAAGAAATATACTATGTACTTGAATTCAACAATCTCCTCTATTTGTGATAACTGTTTGTAATTTTGATATTTCTTTACAGGGAAGATTTTATGATGGGTGCTAAAATGAAAGATTGGGACAAGGAGTCTGTAGATGAATGACTCAAATATGTTTTAATAACTTACCTTTAATAAAATTTTGTAAATATTATGTTTTATGTTACCTAATGTATTTCTACATATAGTATTTCATTTAGTTATTTTAATGTATAGTAGATTTTTAGTTTTTACTAAGTCCAGCTTAAAGGCCCAGAGATCCCAAAGGTATAAAGTAAAAATTAATTCAATTTTGATCAGAAATTCTTTGAGATTGAGAAGCATATTTTTACTTTATTCTTTTCTTTTACATGATCAAAGGAAAATATTTAAAAAAAAAATGACTTGGATGAGTAATATATGTTTATAATAAATATCTTATTATAAATGGACCACAATAGAGAAAAAAAATGACAGCAAGATATAATTATTGATTATATTTTAACTGGCTGCCTTATCACAATCTCTCTAAAATAACATCAAACATTATTACGTCTTTATTTCCATGCAGAATATGGAAATAAAAATAAATTAACTATTATTTTTCAAAATGCTTCACATTAACGGCCTTACCAGAAAACGTTACTTAACTTTAAGCATTGCTTAACATATTTTGTCAACTTCTCGCTGACACATAATGACACTGACAGAAAGAAGACAGAGAATTTAAGACGATGGTTAAAGATAAGTAACGTTTTTCGGTAAAGCCCTAAAAATGTATGAAAGTTATGTTCTCCCACTACTAAATAAAATATACTATTTGATATACATAGTATAAGCATCATTGCCAATGGAATGTTGTGTAATTTGTTTTGGTAAAGTAGAGTATATCTTGACGGGCAGGTTCCAGACCATGGTCTCTATTGGCACATTGAGTGGTGCTTTCCAATCTTTCTCTTCATTACTCGGATAGATCTTTTCATTAGTTGTCACAAATTCGAAGTGTAGACGCCATTTTAATGAAACTGAAAATTTTTAGTAGGTGTAAGTATATTACAAATAATATATAATAATATTAGATGATTGGAGAACCTTTTGTACATATGATTATATCTTGTCCAGAGAGTTTTTTTATGCAGAGGCAAGTGTTCATTAATAAAAAGTGGGTTGTTCGACATTGTATCCTACCCAATAACACTAACCCAGTGGCTAGACTTATTGGTATATTATATTTCTCTCGCTCGAAACAATAAAAATAAACTGGACATTTAATATTTTTAAATTTAACCTTCATCAACATCAAAAGCTGGAGTGATATGCAGAGGTATGGGCAGGATGAGTTGAGAATGTGTGAGCCCTAGTGTGACTTCATGGAACCTTGCTACTGTCATGGATCTGCTGCTTGTGTCTTTGTTTACATTCTTTGATGGTGATTTTGACTTTATTATTTCTTCTGGTTGTAGTGATACAGATACCTGGAAATATAATTTTATTATTGTTAGAGGGGTGCAAAAGTTATGTGTCTTTAAATTGAGTGAATTAATTTCTCAATGGTAAACACACTTCATCATGGACATAACATCGTTTAACATGTGTTTAGTTGGTAATCATGTGCAAGCTTATCATAAACAATAATTAAGTAATCATTCATACCTGCATACAAGTGACAGTCCCGACAGAAAAGTCAAAAGTGCCTACAATGTCCTCTCCTAGTTTATAGGCAGATTTGAATAAACAGAAACGTCCCACTTTCCCTCTGGTGTTGGTGATCATATAAGAGTTTGGACTTCTTCTTGCTGTGAGGTTCTGGAAAAAGAGAATAGTTCTTATTCTTTTGCATATCAATTATTACTCCAGTTTTTAGTTATTAATTATACTCTTTGATGTCAATACTTCTTTAAAATTGCTTCCATATGGAAGTAATGCATACAAAACATTAAATCTAAATAATTGACAGGAATCTGATGCTCATGAATATAAGCATTAGTCTTTTCCCATATAAAACTACATTTTTAACCCCCAACCAAAAAGAGGGGTGTTATAAAATTGATGTGTGTATATGTGAGTGTCTTTCTGTGGCATCATAGCTCTCAAACAGATGGACTGATTTCGTTCTAGTTTTTTTGTTTGAAAAATTATTTCACAGAGAGTGTTCTTAGCTGTTTCCAGCTGCTGGGGGTTTTTGAGTTCTAAACTTATACTTGATCACAAGCTTTTTATTAAATTTACCTGTAGAACTTGCAATGCCATTGTCAAAGGAGTCTCAACTTTTCTCTCTTCAGAAAAAGGATTAGTTGGCTGCAGTTCCTCTGTAGTTTCATTACCACACAAAGCAGCAAGATCCTGTAGATTCATTATTGGACTGATTGGTAGTACACGGAAAGGTATTCTGACCATTTTAATGTGTGAACCAACTTTTTGTGTTGCTATTGTGATCTTGTAGGAGTACTTAACAGATGTTCCTCTGTATGATGGTGGAGATTCTATAGGTAAGGATTCTCTGTACCAAACTGAAAAAACAAAATATAGTCTACATCAATAATGTTCACTATTTTTTAATTTTAACCACCAACCATCTGCACAAGATCATTGCTCAGCCTTCTACCAACCAATCAGAACTATTTTCTACAATCTTACCTCCACTAGAAATTGTCGAAATTGTAGCAACACTACAGAAGCCATTGAAACAAAGTGAAGTTGACAAATTTTATTACCCTATGGGGTATTGTATTATTAAATCGTATTTGGCCATAGGAAGGTCTAATTCCTCTGTCTGTTATGGAGCTGACTTGGATGGGAATACAGAACTTAGCACAACTTTACCATTCAAAACTGAAATACTTTGTACATAAAGGTGGAACTTACATGTTTTTGTTTCACCTAGTGGTATACTCAAGTCGCAGAACAATATTTTGGGTTTAGTGTGAAACACAACATCTCCTATATCACTGGATGTTACTTCTAAAGCGGTCGTTCTGTTGATTGTTGGTGTCTTATCACCGGTATTGCCTGCAGTGGAGTAGAAGCAATGTATTTGAGCCGATGCCCATGCTAAGTTCTCGAGTGTATCGCTGGAAATAATAAACTATGATAATATATTTGCTATAGATACTGAACAAGGGACTCTTACAGCAGTTACATAGTCTGAAGATCATGTCTAAGTAGTTTACTGCTAAATGAAATCCCTTCTAGATTAAAATTAGCAATAGACTCGACGGCCACTTGAATAATCAATGTTTTTTTCCGTGTACCTGTGACTTTGGGAGTTCCTGTGCTCAGGCTGAGCGGAGTAGCAGAACGAGATACAGCATTCCAAAGCCTCTCCAGCAAGATATACAGTTCCAGTCGTGAGTTTAGCTGAGAGTTCTATCATGATGTCGAAATTACGTATTCAGCCGTTACGACGAGGAAATCTCATTCCTAACAAGGAAGTTTATATACTATGTTAAATAGCTGCTGTACATAGCTGACTTAAATATATTATTTGGGTCTTTTAAAACATAAAAATTATGGAATCAGCAAATACAACAAGATTTATGCACCACACACACACCAATTGCCAATGAGTACATTACTTTTTGCCAATGACCAATCCAATCACCAAAAATCGGCAAATTGCGAAGTGACAGCTGTGTTTTAGGAATGAAATAATTTCGTAGCATAAGTAACATTCTATCTCACTCAGTAATGACTGGATTGTATCCGTACTATCTTCTGTTTCATAATTACTAATCTTCTTTTTTGTATTGGACCCGCATTAAAGCATTTGCCAGTGTCAAGTATTAGGATTTTTTCAAGTTTCTTGAATGAAACAAGCTGTAAATGTTCTAGTCACAGTCTAAGTCACGTATACAGTCAATTTATAAGTCGATTCCTGCTTCAGTAAAGTGGTGGCGACTTTACTAGAAGCTTTTATGGTATGGAATTTTGCCGACAACGTAAAATCACACGTTTTACTACTTTATTTCATTTGCCCACACTCACGCACTTTATCGAACACTTAATGAATAAAACACTACCATTTTTGTAGCATTATTGTTCAAAATAACACAATTTTAGGAAAAACAAAGCAACAACACGATACTAAGACGTTCCCGCCAAAACTCCCTAATATTTATACTCATTCTTGAATCTTGGAACACTAGAGTAACGTTCCTATAGCTGTTTGATACATATCATATTTTTAAATTTCATTGAATTAAATTATTTAGAATTAAATTTTTTGTTCTTCAGAGGTAGAATTATGAAGCAAAATACGAAGAAAAGGAATACAAAATGAACGGTCTGCTTCATTCTACTTGAAAAGATCACAGAAAGAATTTCGTCCTTATATCTGTCGTATGACAATGATCTAGTAGCGTGAACTGAAACGTTTTGATATAACGAATGGAAGATTTGAAAACCGTAGATTTTTATTCAGTATTTTTGCAAATTGCAAATGAAAAATAAACAAAATGCTGATTTCTGATGGCATTAATCATAATAAACTACAATCAATAATCGTTGGAGAATTAAAGAAGGCTGGCTTAAAACACCGGTTAAAGAAAATAATCCTGAAAAATGTGAAAGTGAGTAAAGTGCGGCATTTCCGGTTATCACCCGCTTAGCGCTTAGATTTTTTAATAATTCATCATTGGATCTTATTAACTTTGTCTTATAGGATCAGAAGACTTTATTTGGAGCGCCTCTAGTGAAAGTTCCGTCATGCAGTGTGATATGCTGCGGCAGTACATTGTGTGTACCAATGGTTGTCACTGAAATGTCTGCAGTGCTTCGCGCTAATGCCCATATCGAGGGATTATTCCGGAAAGCTGGCTCACAAAATCGTCAAAAAGATATTAAGGTTAGTTCAAAAGTCATTCTATTAATTACCTGTACTGTATGTGTAGTTTTGTTTCATCACTGCTATCAGATATTGTAAGAGCTTCCACGAACTACTAATATAGACTAAAGTGGCATCTTGTTGAGTTATAGACTGATCATGATAATCTCCAGGTGGGTTACTTGAATTTAAAAACATAAACCTTCTTGCGCAGTCTGTTAATAAAATAATAATTTATCTATTAAGGCTTTACTGAGTGACTGATTAACAGACATTGTAGGTAGTCTTTGTGAACTGTAGATATATCTACCTACAAATTTTCTTATTGGATACTAAGAAAGGTATTATTAATAAAAACTGCAAGTAAAACTGTTGGATGCAGGTAGTGTTAAAACATAGTTGACAATTACTTTTACAGAGACTTTTAGATGCTGGTGGTTGTGTATCTGAAGGGCATCATCCTATAGATGTAGCAAGTGTACTCAAATTGTACTTGCGATGTTTACCAGAGCCACTCATCAGTGCTGAAGTGCAAGACTTGTTGTTACGATGCAGGATAACAGCCGGAGATGATGCTCTGAAGCCTATACTGCATACTCTCTTGCTACTGCCCGTTTTGCATGTGCATTTACTGCATTACATTATGGAGGTAAGCTGTAACTAACAGAACAGAAAACTGACAGACTGACTGACACAAAACTTGAAAGTAAAGCCAACTCTTGGAATGGTTACAAATTATTACTCTTGGAAAACCAAACTAGATAAATATTTAATACCCTGCTGTGCTCTGGTTTCTTTTAAGATGTCATGGAAAATTATGCTAATAGTGAACAATGTTGATGATGATAAAACAAGTTTTATCTGTCTTTAGGTTATCAGCTATCTCAGTACTAAATTTCATAACAATTGGTTCAGTTATTTGGTTGTGTAATGATGTATGGTTGTTGACCACGTACCGGCAAGCGCAGCATAGGAAGACTAGCCACGAGATGGACAGATGACCTCATACAAGTGGCGGGAAGACGCTGGATGCAAGCTGCTTCCAATCGGTCTTTTTGGAAATCTATGGGGGAGGCCTATGACCAGCAGTGGACTTCTTATGGCTGAGATGATGATGATTGTAGGCTGTCATATAGAAACATAAATAACTACATACCCACATCACATACATACGTACATTCGAAAAACATAACCCTCCTTCTTATGCAGTCGACAAAAAATGGAAACTGACGTCTTGTGTAACTAGTGGAACATAATAATGAAATTAAGACAGCAGCAGAATTACATTTCTCCATGTACGCTCTCCTGTACTTCTCATTTGACCGTATAACTCTTTGCGTAATTCTGAACGAGCCCTTAGCCTTCTGAACATTTTTATAAACAAAATATGCAGTCTTAGTAATAATTTTACATTCATGACTGCATCAGTCTGCAATCAATATTATTATTGTAATTGCGAAAGTCCCGTGTATTTTATTATTTTATACTAAATCAGAGAAGAGACTGAGCTTTGTCTAGGGACCAAGGCAGTCTTAATGACGTTAAAATTAAATAATATATGAATCATAGGGGAGGTATAGGGCCTTTACTAAAGGCTCACAGGCTGCGGTGAATAAGGCACGTCGAACGGATGGAGGAGAATCGGGCGGGGAAGAGACCGCTGGTCTGACGCCGAGGAGGCGGGTCTACAAGATCTCCAGCAGGCGAATTGGCGTGTACTCGCACAGAGCACTAGAGACTGGCGTCTTTTGGTGTCGGAGGCCAAGACCCACTTTGGAGTGGGCACGCCATCGTAGTAGTAGTAAATCTATGAATAATTTGATATTTTTTTAAGGGTAGGCAAGGTGATCTACCTACCTTTAAGGTACATTCATAAAAGTATAGCTCTTTCGTAAGATAACTCCTCACTGCTTACAAGCCGTTAAAAAACCCCCTTCTTGTTAAAGTGGATCAAAATAATTTAGCTGTATTTATATTTTAATAATTATAAAACATTTCAGCTATTAAACTTCATTGCATCGAAACACAAAGAGAATCTGATGGACTCCTCAAACCTGGCCATCGTGTTAGCGCCCAGTATTATGCCACTGCCGGCTGCGGCATCCGCGCAACGTCTCGACCATCATGTTTCACTTGTCAAGGTGCGGTATTTGATAATTTGGAATTTATATAAATAATCTCTGTAGGTTATCTTATCAGGCAATTTATCAAAAATGAGCCAAGCCTATCATGGCCTAACCTGGACCCACGACGCTGGCTCATCCCTACACAAGCACCACATGCAGGGGCCGCACCACAAGCATTCAAGCAGTCTTGCTGAAGTCTTATTTCAGTATTACTTTTGTCTTGCTCTTTCTACAGTTGAGTGATCAAGACAAAGGACAAAGTAATATTGAAATAAGGTTGTTATTAGGATTGTAGTAAACCCCCAGGAGAACGTCCATTGGGCGTGGCAGTTTGTTCACGACTGCCATGAGACAGTGGTATTATAATCTGCTGTCTGCTGCCACGTGCCACGCAGGAGTGGAAATCTGTTTTCCGAGAACTACAACTACAGTCTAGGATTTTTAAGGTTATGCTAGTGAATAGATATCTTCTTCTATATCAAGGTGGCCACACCGTTGTTGTTAAACGACGCCTCGAGTTGGTAATCGAACATACAAACTACAATTTTACATAAAATAAAATAAATAGTGAGAAATTGCGAAAGTTCATTTGTTTTTCTTAGATGTTCATCGAGAACTCAAAATACATCGGGCTGCTAACAGAAGATCTCATGAATCAGCTGGACGACGACTCTGATGGCAGTCGAGCGAGGCGTAAGAAAAGACGCAGCGGTTCTCTCAACCGTAAGACGCATTTTTACGCTTCCGTTTCTATGGGTGCGAGAGTCTGTTCGTGAGGCTACGATGTCTGTCCGTCTGTGAGTAATTGTATCGACATAACAATATATAAATATTGTACATATACATAAATATTGTTATGTCGATACAAGTCTCAAAATTGGCAAGATTGCATTGATGTAAATCAACAAAAAATATTAAAAACTGATCAAGTGCGAGACAAAGCCTTGTTGATTCTACAAAATAGAAAACTTTAAGAGTAACAAGTGAATGATTTGTTGACAGTTGGTGTCATGTAACATAAAATAGAGTAAACTAGAGTTAAAATATCTTTGTATAAAGAAAATAGGTCAGTAACACTTACTTATTTGAACTTGATATTTTATGTGAACGCCTGAAATGCTAGATTTCAGGATTTCTATTAGTTTAGAAAACAAAACAACAAAAATGCAGTCGCGGATCCAACCCTTAAAAGAGGTTTTCGTCAGGCAGTTTATAACCCTGGGCCTCAAGGCTGCTAAGTGAACATGACTCGCTCGCCGCTCGCTAATACGATTCAAAGACAATTTTGACGAATTGCTAGTCTATTACTATACAAATAGAGCCTCGAGGCCCTGTATGTCAATGCAATGCGCTCTTGAGATTTTATTTGTTAAATCTCGTTCATTTATGGCTGTAAATTTCGCTGGAGACATTGCTTTTAAATTTGGAACAGTTAACCTACACTACCGATGCCGGTTGAATAACTGGCAAAGGTAAGGTACTTTTCGGTTGCGGTTGGTACAGTCTCCGCTATAAAAGGGTTTGTTTCCACAGGCATGCTGAGCGGTCTCCGCAAGATGGTCTCCGGTAGTGTGAACACTCCGGCTACCGTTCGAGAGAACACCAAAACTCCAGTTCTAAGCAAGTCTGCCGCTAAACGGAAGTTCGATACTCATGAAGGTCTTTCCGCTAAAACTAAGTTAGTTATATATGATTTTTAAGTTACATTGCTGAAATTTTAATATTAGAAATCATATTTAACGGTATTTATTGTTTTCCAGGAAGGAAATCGCGAAGAACTTGGCGCAAAAAGATTTGACATTCACGCCTATGAAAATGTAAGTAAGCTATTATTTATAAATGATCACCTCAGAATACAGAAAAATACAGAATGCGCGTCCAGCTGCAGTTACAAAATCCGCGCTGTGTCCGAAAACAAAAGAATCGTCCCGCACCCTTCTCACCTCTCACCCGCATAATGTTGCTAGTGTAGACATTATTTACCCGTTGTTGTGGTAAATCGTGGAGATAAAAATATATTAAAATAAAATGCTTACTTTCTTAAACGGATATCATAAATTTTTTTAACTGTTTTCTTGACTTACTATTCGGATTAATTGATGCACAAGCAAAAAAGTATAATATTCTAAGCTAACGTAATAAGATACAAATACAAAATAATTTATTTGACAAGAATATTAGTTCGCACATAATAAATATAAACCCATTGGTTCCGAACTAGTATATTACACTGAATCAATAGCCTCTTCTTTGTGGTGCACAGTATATATCAAATTTGACTTTTATATCAAGCAAATTACGTTTCGTTTGACGGTTTCCACAACTCTTCTAACCGCAATTTCGTATTACTTCTGTCCACTCTATTTTCTTTTTTCATCAGCAGGGAACCAAAAATTTTAAATGTTAGGCATTATTTAAACCTATCACAGCTAAGTAGGCTTTATATGTTAACGTTTATAGACCACCTCAAAAAAATTACTGAGGCAAAATTTCGCACTAAATCCATTTAAATCTCAAAATCAACCAATATGTTCACAATATCAAACAAGTAGTTCTATTCTAACTCCATATAGGGTGAACTGCAACTACGGAACCCTACCCTGCACGCGACTCAACATGCACTTGGCCAATTAATTTTTAATCGGGTAATAAATATATTTAAATACCTACTCATATAAATAAATAAATAAATATTTGTGGACATTTCACACAACACCATCTAGCCCAAACTAAGCAAAGCTTGTGTTATGGAACTAGATGGCTGATAGAATACATATATACTTTTTTTTTTGTTGTAAATATATACATATGATACATAGAAACACCCAGACACAGAACAAACATCCATGCTCATCACACAAATGTTTGCCCTGGGTGGGGATTGAACCCACGACCTTTCAGTTCAGCAGGTAGACGTAAACACACCACCAACTAAGCCACAAAGCCAGTCAAATATAATTTACAAACTAATAAAATCGGTAGCAAGTAAAAGTAAGGAAAATTAAAACGTTGATATTGGCAACACCAACAAAATGGACGATTCTTTCTCTACGATAATCTAAGACCGAACAATTTATTAAATAAATACGTAAGATAATGTAGATTGTGCTACTTACACGTGAAATGTTATCCCATCGTGTTTTTTTTTCACCCCAGCAGCATTTTTACACGTAGGAACGACACATGACGGCATATTTGGATGAAATTTAACATCAACAAAGATTGCCACTCGTTACGACGTCCATAGAGCAACTGATCGCGCGCGCTTCAAACTACTCTATAAAAGAGTAGTTTTTGTCGCTTCAGTTCTAAGCATGTTCACGGTTTCTGTATTTTTATATATTCTAAGATGATCACCTATATTTTTTATCTGATTGCTCAAGAAAGAGATGAATGTTTTTCGAGTGTTTGGTATATGTTTCTATCTAAACTCTGTAGTCCAAATGGCGTGTCGAATGTCGATTCATTACATTAAATTTGTATGTACCTTTTGCGACTTTCGATATGAAATTTTTGATACGGGCGAATCAGACCGGCGTGGATTCGGCAGGGTTAAAAGATTGAAACAGCTCTACAAAAAAATAAGTATATTATGTGCTTGTCAGAATGACTATTGTTGTTTCACATCTGCTGAAACGTCCCGCAACTGTTAATTTTTTTTTAATCTTAACGTATTGCTCGCTAACACGTAAAGTTTACTTTTTGATATTATAAGTTGAACTTTGGATTGTAGTCTTGGGTTTCTACTTTTAAATTGTGTATATGTAAATGATACGCTTATTTCAGGGGTATCGAACGCAAGCGTTTACGACTGAGCCTGATGGACGCAAGAAGCACTCCGGTAATAAATTCAGAATTTAGCAAAAACTCCGAAACCAGTATTAGCAGCGAAGACTTGATTACATCTTCCGAACAGTTGTTCAGCGCACACGACACCATAGATCTGTCCCCAGACATGAAGCAAAACAAGGACTACGTGAGGATCTCGAAGCAAGAATATGAAGAAATAAAGAGCAGAGTATCCGCCATAGAGAACAGACTGTCTAGAGAATTCACCGATGTCATTCCAAAAATGCAGCCTTTACAACAGGTGCAGAACGTCTACGAACAAACTTTGGAAGATGTGGCCATGCTCAACTGCCCTAACTCGGACAACTTGGCTCGGAGACTCAGCAAAGAATTGAAGATAAGACCCGAAGAAGAAGCGAAGATTATAAGATCACCTAGTGCTAGAAAAATCGGGTCGATTCGAAGAAGATCGAAAGAAAACCTCACGAAAATAGTCAGACACAAATCGTGGAACGTTTCGTCGCAGTCTCAATCTCAAACTAGTCATATAGCCGACAGATTTTATCCATACATCGGGTTGAACCGTCGGCAGAGAACGAGTACAGTGAAATCTGATATAGCACCGCCAAAGATACAGACCTCTAACGAATGGGATGTTTCCATGTCCGAATCTTTGAATAACAATTCGAATCAGAATTCGAACCAAAAATATCGAAAACGCATCAGTTTATCGGATTATAATCCAGATAAAACTTTAAGCAAAATACCGGCGCGTAGATCGTTAAATTTAACAGTGAACAACACCTGGGATAAGACAGCTTCAGAAAATTCATTGAATAATACACTCAATTCTACTGCAAAATCTAATGCTTCAGACCAAGTAAAACGGTATCAGAATGTGCTCGGTAAACCTTCCAGTAGACTTCCTAAACCAAGTCCTACACAACCTCAACAGAAATGGCGAAGCGCTGCCGCTTTCTTCATGGACAAAACGGGCGAAGTTGACAACTCTGCACAGACTGGTAGACCTTCCGTAAACAAATTAAGGAGAAACGCAGGAGCAGTCCTCGCTAAAGCGAAGCTCTTCGAATCCAGCTCTGATAAGTCGTCTGAGACAAACGAAAAAGCTCATGCAGGGTTCGCCAGAAAGCCTAGAATTAGTGGACAATATCAAAATAGGCCACAAAAAGTGGTAGCCTATATCAGACCTAGAGAACAAATCAATACGAATGAACATACGAGAAGTATTCCCGTCAGGACCTCAAGGAGCGAGTTTGATAATACACATGCTTCCAAGTTGCAACGACTAAATCATCAAAATAAAGACGAAGTGAATTGGCAGAGTAATAAGATAGATAATAGGAAGCCCACGCAATACGTCAAAAAAGTAGTTTCCCCCCAAACAAGTAATGTAACGCTGAGAACTCCACAGATACCGACGCTCAAGAAACCGTTGGTAACCCCTAAAAGCTCTCGACTTGCGCCTGTATCCAATGAAGTTAAAAAACCTAATACACCTATGAAAGCCATACATATTTCGCCAAGAAGACGATCGCCTCGTCAAAAACTACAAAGACCATACAATTAATCATATTTTAGATGTATTAACCAGTATTTTAGCATTTAATTTAAAACTTTTAACCACGGAGTGCCTTTTATTATAATAGGTAATAATGGTACTTTTATTTTACCTATTCTTAGAAAATCAATCTAGGTATGACAATTTTTAAATAATCGAGTGGCCATGTGTAAATACAAAGTAACTTTAACAGAACTGATTGTATTTTTTTATTATTAAAAGGATTACTTATCTTGAACTTGTTTTCGTTTTATTAACCAACTTGAAAAAGGAGTGTGAAGTTTTGCTACTAAACGCTGAAAAATTACCTTTTCCCCTGTAACCTGGGCCCTTATTCCGTATGACCATCGGCCGCGTTACGTGACGTGGTTGCGATAACAATGAAAATTAGGCTTAAAGTTTATCAATCCAGTCTCCATCCAAATCATATCAATATTAATCCAAATCATTGTAGATGCACCCACGTCAAATTCACGTAGGTAATGGTTATAAAGTTTCCGGCAGCCTAGTGGTGAGACCGTCTGACTTGCGATCCGCAGGTCCTGGGTTCGAATCCCACGGCACGCACCTCTGTCTTTTCGAAGTTATGTGCGTATTGTTGATTGCCGCCAACTTCAAACGGTGAAGGAAAACATCGTGAGGAAACCTACATGTCTGAGAGTTCTCAATGATCTTGAAGATGTGTGAAGTCTGCCAACCCGCACTTGGCCAGCGTGGCAGACTATGGCCTAACCCTTCTCACAATGAGAAGATGGCCCGTTCCCAGCAGTGGGACAGTTTGTACAAACGGCTGATAAAAAAAAATGGTTACGGAATAAGGGCCCTGAAATGAAGTAAGTGAAACTAAATGGTATTTAATACTCAAACACTCCAAACATCCAAATACAAAACCACTGAGGGTTTCGTTACGCTGTTGTGTACGTTTTTAGTGAAAAAGTGGGTAAAATCGCTATAAAAATTTTATTATGCACATTTTTTAAAATAAGAATTATTTTAGTCAAATCATGTTTGTTACGAAAAACGCATTTTTTTGCGATAGATGTAAATATACTCCGTACATGGTTGCCTGGAAGAGATCGCTCTAAGCGATAAGGCCGCCGATTGAATTATTAGCCATAGTAATAGTCTTCTTTTAATATGTTTGTACAATGTGGTCTTTTAATAAAGGGTTATCTCTCTATTTATATATAGAAAAATATAACCCTTACGCCGTCGGGTAAAAACAGCTTTAAGATAAATTCTTTTGACGTGACAATGTCTAATAAATCGATGATCGCCGGCTGCATGCACGAAAAAGTATGACTCATTGTCCCGTTACGTTACGCTCCTTGTCCCGTTAAGCTATAGTCCGTAAACCGACTTTACAGACAACCAATTTTTTTAACTAACCGTACTGTCTCACTGCTGGGCAAAGGTCTTCCCTAGTTCCTACCATTCCGGTCAGTCCCCGGGAAGCACCTCCCAATCCGAAATCACCGGATCTCGTCGCTCAATCGTGTTGGGAGGGAAATATTATTTTACGTATCCTCACTGGATAGGCTGCTATAAAGGGGGAACGATGAGTATAACCACAGAATTCGCCCTATTACCTTTGAGTATAACTTTGTATCAATCTAGCAATTAAGTTAGGGCTGCGCTTCACTCACAAACAGATGCGTGAATCGAGAGTAATAATTGTTCAGTGTCCGTAATGCACTCCTCTCTCTATTGCTCGCTTCACCCTTCACACGTACGCAATGTGAAAAAAGGCAAGCGAGCAGCCTGGGGGCATGCTAACGCCCTTACTTCTGGCGCCGACTGCAATAGTATAACCTCATAGTGTTAGGTTTATTAAACACTCCAATGTTGTTAACTACCTTTTACGTAAATAATAACGATTTCCTTTAGGGTTGTGATTGAAGTTTAAAATTAATGGAAGTTTTAAAACTGTTTTTAATAATTGTTCTGGCCAATTTTATTAGCGACCAACATCTGTCAGTCGCCACCTTTCATCATAGTGCAAAGATAATGAAACTAACAACATGCACAAGGAAACTAGCTAAGAGGGTAAATAAAATTCGAATATGTAATATTATATGATGTATATCACGGCTTTTACAGTGGTATTTTCGTGTATAAACAAAATATCCCGATTTGAGTTCAATAAATTAAGAACATACTGATAATACAATAAATAACAATTTACCACATTCAAATATATGCTTTTCGTCGGCGCACTATAATTTTCAGTAATACAATACAATGAAATATTTTTAATTATAATAATTCAGAACGTGGGGATTCCAACTAAAATACTCACTTACACAATTAGCGATGATCACAGATTTAAGGATTATAAAAAAGCAGATTCAGACCGTGCTATGGAGAGACGATTTAACAATTGGAAACTTGCAATAGTGATTACTGAGTAATTTAGATTTTCATATAGCTTACTGGCTAACTTACACTATATCAGCACTCGGGCCGCTCGCGCGCGGCTCTCTTTCTAACATTGCTTCTCGGTCGATACCAATTTAAATTAACAATTATAATAAAATATCAATTGTACCTAAGATCTGTTCCATCCGATTATAATACTTCACATTCCTTAATTTACAAGTGAGGCCGCTCGATGAGGCGCGGCCGATATTCCTTCCCATTCTCGGCCCTGAGCTCGCGACTGCCTTCACAATTAAACATACACATTGCGATCAATAATAAAAATATAATGATACAAATACATTAATTACTACGTTTTCGATTATTGTGTGACATAGATATTTACAAAGCGCATTGGGAGCGCCAAAATAGTTAGGCGAGGCAGACTCCATTCATAGAGATTAACGAGTGTTTAACAGACGGTTTACGTTTGGTCAGCCGTCTCGTTCGCACGCGACAATTTTTATTATAATTCAAAATTAATTAGGGGTCATTTGGAAAAGCTGGATTATTCTTAAATGATACAACATATATAGCAAATATTTAGAACTATTTAAGTAATAGACGTAAACAATCTATTCTTTTTTTAAATATACTCACGTGTGTGCATCAAACTAACTTTATGAAAAGCTGAGCTCACTGTGCCCAAAAATGAAGCACGCAGGTCTAGGAAGTACTTTTTCATTCTAGACTTGTAATTACCCAGGATATAGTTGTCAGAAAACAAGGATGATAGCAAGGCAAACTATAAAAAAAAAAAAAAAAAAAAAATTGTTCTAAATATTTCTTGTCCTGATCATTAATAACTAGACTTTTCCCGATTTAAATGAAAGCTGTCACGTGGGAGCAAGACGCCAGCCAAACGTAAACTGACTCTTAGCGCGCGCTCCGATCCGCGCGGGAGCGGAGCGCCCCCACTCCGACCTTCCGATACAAATATCTTTATTAACTAAAACATCTCGACCTTTATTGTCAGGAGAACTAACGAATAAATGCCCAAATAAAAAAAAAACATTCGTGCCGTCAAATAGTTAAAATTGCAAGTATTACATACAACAACGGCCGTCTCGACCGTCACGGAGCGAGCGCTACAACTAAATACGATTAACATTATACACTTTCAATTTTGAGAAAACGAAAATACGAGTTTCCCACGATTATGAATCTATATGTGATATAACATTATACGCTCCTATGAGTACCCCTTACGAAACGAACAGCATTATCCTAAATATCAATGTGATCTCTCGATATACCGTACGAATACAATTTTTTTTGGGAATGCATGATACTACTCGAAATACGATAATTATTAAGTACCGATGATTAAAAAAAATCCCTACATATACAGACGGCGCGTCGACGTTCCAGGAAAACGCTCCGTCGACTATAAAGTACAAAGATGAAAAATACATAATTATAAAACACGAGTGCGAAGACGCGGCCGACGGCGGCCGGTAGCGGCGACTCCCGGGTGGATACGATACGAAGTTTTAGATAATAAAAATAATCGAACTAGAAGAGGCGGGGCGCCCGACGAGCCATGGCCGCCGGCGACCTGACGATCTGACGACCAGCCCTCCTGCGGGCGACCCTCTACAACACACGGCACATGTATATGGCATATGGCGCGCCACTAACACAACCCCCTTCACTCCTGCCCCGCCCGCCGCAAGCAGACGCCGGCAGCGGCGCGGACACAAGCCGGCACCGAAGCGCTCTACATTTTGGACGTTTTTAGACAAATTTATAATGTATACTATACAACTCAAAAGTTAGACCGATATGTACATCAGGCCTAGTACAGAAGATAAATAAACCATTTTTATCCACATTGTTCTCAGTTGTCAATACATACTGTAGTTCCACTGATAGGTGGACACAATTGTGAAAATATAATTTATCTATGTTCCATGCAAGGTCTGCAGCACAACTTAAAAAAACCTGTTAACTGAAATCTGAAAACTTAGATTTACCTAATTGATCGATCAATAGCTATAGTAATCTTCAGGCTGCTTCACGCTATTGAGGTTAGAAATTCCCGACCGAGTTCAAAAGTAATTATGTGTACAATTACACCGATACGATTTTTAAACTGTCGCGACCTATACAGGGCTTCAAGTCTGTTATTGGTTACGAAAAACCCGTCATTTGCATTCCAATACTAATGACTGTAAATATGGGTAGTCTGTTAAAACATAACAAGATCCAATTTCCAATTGTCCAGAATTATAATGATCACAATGGTCATACGATTGAAGTGGCGAATTTTCAACGGCATAATGATTATAATCATTTGGGAAACTATTTAAATAGCAGACTCGAGGCCCCGGTGATATACAGATACTGCTCATCCAATTTCGGTAAAACTTGATATACATATTTAAAACTGCAATATAAATTGCTTTATTGAAAAAAAATTAAGAATTACAAAACAAATTTAAATTGCGCTTATAGCACAAAACCATATAAAGAAATCAAATATGTATAACAAGACACGTGCAAAACGGAAGGACCAATCTGTAAAAAAAAATACAGATATTTTTCAACCTACAACCGTGCCAATTTTTACTTTAGACGAGTATTCACCCAGATTTACCCATAATTATCTCGACTCAGTTTTATCTCGTAAGACCTCCGTGTGCGTGTAAACGTCCAAGCTCCGTGCCATCTTAACAGCTAAAATAAATAACGACGAGGATAGCGTTCGGCAGGATGTCGGCGGGCAGACGGCAGCGGCGCGGGGGGCGGAGGGGACGAGCGGGGCCGCCTCGCCCTCAGTTCACCATCAGCGTGTGCGACTCCATGGGCGCCGCCGAGTCGTACAGCGTGTCCGTGTCTTGCGTGGGCTCGCCTTGCAGCTGGCACTGGTTCGAGAGGGTGCCCGCGCCGCAGTCGCAGAAAAATCTGAAAATGAATTATCATGTAATCGGGTAACGTTATAGAGACGGTTCGAAACTTACGCGTGTCGATGGTGAAGTGTGTTCTATACACCACCTTCACTGAAAATCCATTATAGTAATAGTGTCTTACAAAACGCAAACTTATCATGGGAGCTAACGTGAGTTTTTAAAATTTTATATGAAATTATGGATAATTCAAGTCTCTTTTGAGTTGAAATTTCGACTAGTTTCAACTACAATCGGTTTTTTTCAAAAGGATGTTATTTAACAGTGAAGTCTTTGAAAGCCACCGAATCCAATTTATAGTCGCAAATTTCGACTCAAAATAGACGTAAGTAACCCCTAATTTCATTTAAAATTAGGCAAATCTTTTCGGGTTTAATGCAAGTGGCTGCGCAGTACGTATATTTTTATGGGGAAAGCAGAGTGCAACGAGGAACCGTTCGCCCGCTCGCCCCGCACAGCCGTGCGCAACCCCCCCGCGTACTTCTGTCAAAACTATGTGCTAGTGTGAGTTCTGTATTTGAGTGCGTTGCTATCCACGATACACTTGCTATCGCCGTCTCTTTCTTGAATACGAATAACTCAAAAAGGTTTGCGCCTACTCTACTAATTATTATTATTTACCTGTCATGGCGAATGAATTCTACGTCGTGACCAGAATGGCATGTCTTTATACAGTTTACGCAAATCGCATTGCGGTCTGTCGTGTTGCAAGTCTGGCACCTGAAAATAATAACACACATTGTAAACATGAATAGTATGATAGAACAAGTAATATAATAGAAACATGAATATTTTGCGTTTAGATTTTTATATTCATCATCATCATCTCAGCCATAAGTCCACTGCCAGACATAGGCCTTCCCCATGGATTTTGACTGGGAGCGGCATGTATGATTTTTATATCAATTCGAAATTTTAGCATTTTCTAATATATAGAAAAGGTTATAGAAAATGTTACCTGGAATATACATGATCGTTGAAGTCCAAATTTTAAAACTTTGGACGATTTTTTCTATTAGTAACAAGTTTACACTCACGATCCAGTACACTTACAAATAAAAATAAAAAACAGATCAAAATCAGTCCATCACAGACAGACACAGATATACAGATACACATGCCAAACTTATAACACTCCTCTTTTGGCTTAGTTTTGGGTCAGGGGTTAAAAAATCAATATTATTTAATACTAATATGAATTAGTACAAAATAAGAGCGTACCGCAGATATAGAGTGCTATCAGACAGGTGACAGACATTTTGGGAAACATTTTTTAATCATATTAATGATATTTTCTGGTAAAATTGAAA
The DNA here is from genome assembly GCA_947563715.1 of Lycia hirtaria. Classification (NCBI taxonomy): domain Eukaryota; kingdom Metazoa; phylum Arthropoda; class Insecta; order Lepidoptera; family Geometridae; genus Lycia; species Lycia hirtaria. The sequence goes on from OX387385.1 coordinate 12,844,566, forward strand.
ATAAAAGACTTTTTTCGCCTATCGGTCGCCGATAAGTGTAACCAAACGGCGACATTTACCTATAGAAGTCGTGCATCGGAAAGGAAGTATATGAGGATATCTTGTAGAGGCACTGCCCGCCGCCGACCGCCTTCTCCACGGCATCCTGGTTGCTGAAGATCTTGTTGCCTCGCACTAGCGGGGACACTCCCGACGCCAGGCATAAACCTGACAACATTACAAATTCATTTACAAAATCACGACTACTTTCAATTAGTTATTACGTTAGACAGAGATATAGATAGCTGAGACATTTGCCTGTGGTTAAAAGGTTAGATGCTAAGGAGAGGGTATTAGAGGCTAAGATGTTATGTCGGTTATATTTTACGCATTTGGAAACATTTGGGTTTTCAAGGGTTACACACACTACAAACTTAGATCCTCAACGCCCCCTTCACAGTAAAATACTAGCAATGTAGTTGTATGTGGATTTAAGTTACCTTAGAATGAATAACTAATTCCAGTGAAGTTAAAGTTAAGGAGTGGGAGCCAGTCTTGGTTGGTAGTGTTGGTACGGACATGTTATGTGAGAAGGGAGCATGATAGTAAGCGGTAGGGCCGGGAGAGGGAGCTTAAAAGTCTCGATGGGCTTTCTCACAGAAACCTGATAAATATGCGTGTCGAAATTGTGATTATAGAGATGACGTCTGCTAGAGTGAAGTGGCGAAAGGAAACGTGCTGTGCCGACCCCACCTTGTGGGAAACGGGCATGAAAACATGATTACGTTAGAGTGAATAGCGCAGTACATTGCGATACATAGTTGCTCACTCATAGTTTTGAATAACATTAAACTAGTGGGCAAGCGACTTGCTCATATAGTCATTATGTTGTATAAAAAAATGTTAGCAGATAAGGCTACGTATATGCAGCTACGAATAACAGTATGCAACTGACCTCCAAACCTATTATTAAATATCTGGTTATGTTCTAGAGTGGCGGTCGCGTTGTTGGTGATCTCGACACCGGCCGCTAGTCCGTCGAAGATGCGGTTCCGGCGCAGCACAGGATGGCTCTGCGTCGATATCAACACGCCCGCTTGTGCATTGCGAAATATATCATTTTCTTCTAATACTCCCTGGAATATCACAATAATTTGCACTGTTATTGCGCTGTACAGTTATCTATTTCAAGATAAATCAGCTAAATGTTAGGTACGGGAAAGCCCCAGTGTGATTCACTGTCCCGTCGGACACAGTCGTAGTATCAGCCAATCAGCGACCGCTGCTATTAACAACTAGTTAAGTAAACTTAAAGTAGTAGTATGTAGTTGTTGTTATAATATCAAGATTTTAATGAAAATCTTGTATTAAGCTATTTTTGTTCTTATCTTACTCGAGCTAATATTTCACTGTGAGAAACATTACATTTTTTTTTTTTTTTTTATCAGCCCTGTTTGTACAAACTTTCCCACTGCTGGGAACGGGCCATCTTCTCATTTTGAGAAGGGTTAGGCCATAGTCTGCAACGCTGGCCAAGTGCGGGTTGGCAGACTTCACACATCTTCAAGATCATTGAGAACTCTCAGACATGTAGGTTTCCTCACGATGTTTTCCTTCACCGTTTGAAGTTGGCGGCAATCAACAATACGCATATAACTTCGAAAAGACAGAGGTGCGTGGCGTGGGATTCGAACTCAGGACCCGCGGATCGCAAGTCAGACGGTCTCACCACTAAGCTGCTGGGAACTTCCATTGAAACATTACATTACACATTTATTATTATTTAGCTCTATATATTACACAAATACATATAACACTGATAACTTTTTGTTTATTTGGGAGCGATACTCAGATGTTTATGGAGTAAAGTCGGGAAGACCTTTATCTAACAGGGACAGGTTACTTGACAAATTTATAACACTATAAGGGATATGGAGTCCCACAAACTACTGCTTTCGAAGTAAATTTTTGCTATAAAAATCAATTTGGTGAATTTAAAATTGTGTTGATATTTAATCTTAGTATGTAATAATCAGTAAGTTAAATTAAACAGATTTTATTGTCTAAAATATATTTTTTTTTAAACGATAAGCAAGCCGAACTATTAGACCGATCGTGCCTCTCGCTCGCCGATCGCTTGTTTCGCGGTCTCGCTTACACGCTCGGCTCAGGCGGAACGTGACAATGAGTCATGCTTTTTTGTGCGCGCGGCCTACGTTCATCGATTTATAGGACGTTCACGTTCACGTCAAAAAACGATAATTAACAGTAAGTGATACTATTTTGAGCCTTGATTGACACAAGATTTTTATTTGTCATTTTAGTCGATTATTTTACAAGTAAGTATATAATAAGAAGATTAGGAGGAAGTGGTCAATTCTAAGACTTTGTAAAACCCTAAAACCCTTTGAAGTCTGTGAGACTCCATGTCACTAGTTAAAGGTTAAAAAACAACTGTAATAAAAAATATTCTTATAACTCACCTTTCCACCATTAAAAATACATATACCCCCATCGCGCCCATCGAAAATCTTATTCCTCTTGAGTGTCGGATTGGAGTCAGTCTTGATCCACACTCCGGCCATGGCATTGTCGAATATCTCATTCTGTTCTAAATGCCCGAGGCCCCCGTTATAGACTAGTACACCGCCATTCTGGCCGCCCCATATCTTGTTACCCCGTATGATGGGGTTGCTGCCTGTCCGGATTTGGACTCCCGAATATAGGTGGTTGAATATGTCGTTATCTTCTAGTTTGCCATGCCCGTTGTCGTAGAAATATACGCCGACCTGCGGAGAGAAAGCGGGCGTTAGATTCCATCAGGCGTTTTCCCATCTGTCCGCAACGAAAAGGCGCTGGCACGAGAGCACAGTTATAAAAACATGTAGTAAAATTAATAAAATAATACGCCAAATTGTATTTCACTTTAGCTTTTTTCTTTTTTTTTAAATATTAAAACCCAGAAAGTATGTAGATTGTAGCTACATAGGAAAAATGTGGTAAGATCAAATCATCTTTTAGTTGTCATAATTTTAGTTAAGAAATGTCGATTTCATTATATAAAAAAAAACAATCTCACGTTGATTGGACAATACAAATAAGTCGACAATAGATTTCAAAACAAAAATAAACAGGGATGTGCAAGATATTTTTTTTCACCTCCTTTTTTTTCAAAGTATATTCTGGGATTTTATATTTAAAACAATATTAATTAGAGAGGTTCGATTAGTTGTGGGTTAAAGTTATAAACACAAGACTCGTTTTTTAACCCATAAATATTTGATACGAAAGACTCCCATGTTAAGTTTATACTTGTACATTAATTTTGTCTCACATTATCTGGCGCAAACTTTAAATGCCTCCATTGCTATTGTGCTGGTGCCATGATGATGCTGACAAATAGGAAAACGCCCAATCAATCAATCAATAACACTTTATTGACACCACATAAAGTAATAAGACAATAAACACATAATAAAATGGCACAGAAGGCGGTCTTATCGCTAAAAGCGATCTCTTCCAGACAACCTTGGGATGTGATAGAAAAATATATGTAAAGGTGTGCTAATTCAGGAGTAAATACTCGTAGACTAATTAAGTTATAAAATAAAAAAGAAAACTGTTTTTAATATAAACTACTTAGAAATAATACAGACACAGATACATACATAACTATAGAGTTTATAAATAAACCAATCCAATGATCTTAGTGTGGCTATCACTACAGTATGTTTACGTATCACTTAGTTGTGTAACCAATGAATGACAATGTCAGTTATGATAAACTAATAAAATTGTTATAGTAAGCATTCATCTCCACTTTTCTCTATCTGTCTCTGTCGAAAAATGAAGCATCTCCAAAGGCCCATCATAATGATTAAAATAAAGAAACATCCTATTCATTCCTTTAGTACTTACATGTGCCCCTAAAGGGTGCAAGAAATTATGACATGATAAACCGGAACACTTATCATTTGATGTTTGTTTGTTACTGAGCAGTTCAATTTGAATGACTAATGCAAAGCGGTAGAATGGCAATAGGTACAGTTTTTTTTTAATTGGTTGGCTAAATAAAAGTAGGTTTTAAGGTTATTTCTTACATATCAACTGATCTTTTCCAGTATAAGCCCCAGCTATGAGAATACTATTCCACTCCAGCAAAGCAATAAGCTAGCTCCGATCAATAGGACAACACAGTTTTCAACCAATCCGCATCTTGTTGTATTATATAAACCCGTTAACTCGGCAAGTGCCTTGCATGCCTTAGTTTATTTATTTTTAAAAGTTAGAAAGATTCTAACCTGTTTCCCAGAATGTATACGATTCCGACGCAGCACCGGCGTGGATCCGGTCGTGATCCAAACGCCGGCGAGCGTGTTAGCGTACACCTCATTCTCCTCGATGAGCCCCTGTCCCTTCTCGTGCACGTAGATGCCGCCGTGTTGCCCGTGGTGTATCTTGTTATGCCTCACTATTGGATCGCTGTTTGTACGTATCTGTGGGCGTATAAAAAGATATTTTAACATTCACGATTAGGCTTGCCAACTCCGTTAGAAGGCACACGCTGTGGTAAAAGTGAAAAGGTTAGCTTGCTATAATTTAGAAAATATCGTAGCTTCTTAGATAGGAGTTAACGATTACCCATTCTGCTCTGCTGCTCAAACGCAGTATTTTCAAAATGGCTGTATCAATAAATGCAATAAACATATTTTTTATATATCTAAACATGTCCATATTATGTAATTTTTTTAGTGTATCTAACAAACAAGAAAAAAATCAAGTTTTCTATTCACATATTATTTTCTTTACTATATTGTCCAAAAACAAAAAACTCAAAAATAAAGATTACTGCAAGTGCAATTAGCAGCATTATTAGTCTAGCAAAAATAAATCCGTTTGTATGGAGCTGAACACATTAAATGCACTTTGAAGGATTCTTTGAAATTATAATTGGAAAATACCTAAAAAACATAAATTCACAATAATCCCCGATTTATAAACTAGCTGCGTTCCGCGGTTTCACCCGCATAGTTATGAAAAATGGTGATTATGATGATGATGATAAGTAGCGTATGTCCGTCTCTATGTTCACAGCTATCTCTATACTAAATTTCATAACGATCGGTTCAGCCGGTTGAGCGTGTAAAGGTAACAATCATATCATTTTGAAATTGTGTCAAAAATATTACAAAACACCAGTACATTCATTTAAATAACAATATTCTTAGTTGTCTTTATGTTGTCACAAATCTTATTTTTACTAGACTATACATATATCCCAGTTTAGATTACCCTACATGAAAACATTGTTTTATAATGTATATACAATAATGGTCTGGTTTTTTTTTGCAGTTCCAATTGTCATTCTGCCATTGTTATTTATTTATTTCTTCCAGTGTTTACGAACAGATCCACGATTTTTTTCTTTCATGCATATTAATCAAACTTACAAATAACAGCTTCATTAGCTAACTTTTTACAAGATCTTACTATTACAGGTAAATTTAAAAACTCTTTCTCTTAATCACATTGTATTATTACATATAATAAAACCAAAATTTATTTCTCACCTGTATACCAGCCAGAGCGTTCCCATAAATATTATTGTGCTCAATCAGCCCCCGTCCCTCCCCAAATATGTACACACCCCCCTGGTGCCCATTATAGATCTCGTTCCTACGTATGGTGGGATTGCTATTGGACGTGATCCACACTCCGGCGAAATTGTTCGAGTGTATCTTATTGTCTATAAACTGGCCGAGGCCAGACTCGTGCACGTAGATGCCTCCGGTCTGCCCGTGGTGGATCTCGCAGTGCACTACGGTGGGGTTGGCGCCGGCCTTCACTTCGAAACCGGCGATTCTGTTGTTGTGGATGTCGTTGGCTTCGAAGTAGCCCTGGAGGAGACAAAGAAAAAAAAAACAGTGGTGTTGCTCTTGCTTTGCTGCTTGTTGTAGACATCCTTTTTAAAACGCTCTTTGTTGATGCTCGATGGGATAATTTTGAGAAAGATCACCTATATATGTTTGCTCATAATACATACTCAGACTTACCAGATTCTAGTACATGGTTAAAAAAGCGTACTCACCAATCCATTCTCAAATGTGAATATGCCGACATCCCTGCCGTGGTGTATGTGGTTGCGGCGCATGATAGGGTTGGCGAAGTTTTTCACCCAGATGCCGGCGAGCGCGTTCCGTGAGATCTCGTTGTCCTGGTAGGCTCCCTGCGCGTAGTCCGTCACGTACAGGCCCACGTTCTCGCAGTCGCTGATGTCGCAGTGCTTGATCACCGGGTTCGCGCCGGCGCCGATCACGCACACCGCCGCACCCACTGATAAATAATAAATATAGTTCTCGTTAGTTCTATGTGTAGTTGATTTGAGATCTTCTACAACAAGTCTCCTAGTGGTGAATATAAAACGCTTCTGTGCTGTGGTTAACGTTTTATTGCACATGTATTTATATAAAAAACGAGACCATGGCTCGTCCAGTGCGAAGGTTTGAGATGACATGAAGCTTCTATTCTCTTTGACATAAGAAGATATGGAATACTACCATGTATAAAAAACCGGACAAGTGCGAGTCAGACTCGCCCACCGAGGGTTCCGTACAAACTAGTAGATAAAAGGAGGAAATCTTTTTTTTTTTTTCCTTCATATACCGAAAAATATACATCGTAAAAATATTTAAAACCTTGTTTTAGCTTATGCTAATGAAGTTATTTTATAAGATACCCCACATGATACGGTTAAAGAACTTTAAAATTTGGACCCTCATTCCTTGCATGAAGACACAATTTTTTCGTGATTAAATTAAAAATGTCCAGTGTTCGGATTTTTTCCTATATGTGTACTCTAATCTAACACAATGCTTCTTGCCAAATTTCATAGTTTTGATTCGCTTGTGAGTGTCGAAATGTGCGTTTTTTACGACATATTCGGCTGTAACTTTATTTTACGAAAACTGAGAAATTTTATTTTTCTTTCTGCCGCAAGATATGGATCTGCGTATATGGTTTTAGTTTCAACTCGATACCTTCACGCGTTCCCGAGATAAAGGTCTTGACACCCGGACGGACGGACAGACGGACAGACGGACAGACAGATAGACAACAAAGTGATCCTATAAGGGTTCCGTTTTTTCCTTTTGAGGTACGGAACCCTAAAAATTACTAGTGTTGTGACCCTGATCTAGTGTTGTACATAATCCGTAACAATATGCTTGAGATAATGGGATCTTGCTTCATTACGAGACTACTATGAAAAATAAGTCACATCTCGCTGTTGTACCAGCAACTGAGAAATTAAGAATTCATTCTTAGTAGATACCTACTATTCGCGAGGAAAGCATTGTCTTGTAGACCTTAACTGCTGGCACAGAAGACATTAAGGGTATGAAGGTACCAAAAATATTACTCAAGTTTGATCAATACTCCTTATGCAAAACACTTGCGGAAATAAGACTTTTCTACGGGTACGAAGCTGTATGCTATTTATAAGTATATCTGACCAAAAGACATATACTTTATTGTGTCTATTATATACGTACTATTTAGGATTAAACACAGAAGCACAATCTTACTCAGGATGATGAAACTAACTGGTTTTACCCTCATTCAGGACATAGCATGCCTTTCCCTTGGGATAGCTTCCAGTGCAGTATACTGCACTTAATTGTCTTTGGACAATGTACAAAAAACAAAACGAGAAACATATCAACAAACAAGTAATAGTTTTAAAAAAATACAGACTCCAAAATACGCAATTCGTTTACTTGGATGACATATTTATCCAGTTATTTCGTTATAAAAACCAAAATACTGAACCGATTTTGTAAAATTTCTAAGTTTCCCTTTCAAACAAAAAAGTATTTTTTCAAATTTATCAAGGTGTCTTCGAGTAATCGGGGAACATACATAAAAAAAAGATTCCAACGAATTGAGAACTTCCTCCTTTGTGGAAGTTGGTTAAAAAGAAAGTATTACACAGAGTTTTTTGTCACAACCCGGTTCCAACTCAGCAACGTGGTAGATAGATAGATAACTCTTTATTAAAAGACCACACATAGTCACATACAGAAAAAGAAATACAGAGAAAACATAATCAAAGCTAGGCTTTTAATTGGCCTTATCGCTTAGAGCGATCTCTTCCAGGCATCCATGCTATTTGGGTAAGCATAAGTAGCTCGCATATGTAATAAGTGGCACTGACCGACACTGGCGCTGCGTATGATGCAGTGGTCGATGGTCGGTGAGCAGTTGTCGGAGACCTCGAGGCAGTAGTGCTTGTGGTGCTGCATGGTGCTGGTCGCGTCGGGCGAGAACTTGAGCGTCATGTGGCCGGCGTACGCACGGCTCGCGCCTTCCGCAAATATCAGCGTCGACTCCGCCTCGCGTTCCAACACCACAGACTCCGCTACGTTTCCAGGGGCACAACCTGCGCAAAACAATTAGTAAATGATTTTTTCAAATCAGTCCAGGTGTCTTCGACTAATCAGGGAACACACATAACAAAAGATTCCGACTAATTGAGAACCTCCTCCTTTTTGGTAGTCGGTTAATAAGTGTATTTATATTATTTGTTTATAGGTAGCGATGTCGTCGTACCAATGAGCTGTATGTCGGTGTCGATGGTGAGACACTCCTCCTGGTAGAGGCCGGCGTGCACGAACACGAGCGCAGGGTGGTGGTCGGTCGCGCGGCGGCACGCGCATGCGCCGGCGCCGCACGCGCACGCTGCGCCGCCAGCCGGCAGCGCCGCCGTGCCCGCCGCCACGCCGCCGCCGCTGCCGCCACCCGTCGGTGTCGTGCTGCCCGATGTCGACGCGCCCGCGCGCTCCTCTACGTATTCGAACGCCGCCTACACACAATACGTAGAGACATAAATATATATTTATTTGTGGAAGTCTAATATTATAAAAGCGAAAGTAACTCTGTCTGTCGTCTGTGTCTGTTTCTTAACTCTTTATGGCTAAATGGCTGAACCAATCGTTATGAAATATGGGAATAAGAATACTTCATTTATTGGTAGCTGATACATATATACTCTGGATTTTAATTATAAAATATTTATTTAGTAAACAAAGACGTTACCGTTACACGTAAAAAAAATTAGCTAACGAGGCAGCATTTTTGTTCAGTAATAAACTTGACTGCCAACTCATCTGGTGTTAAAAAAGCAACAGTGTAGCAGCAGCAGCGCTTATCCGATAGTAAAAATGGCAAGTGGAATAATATCATGCAGACCAGATCATAGACTTCTACTGTGAACTTACAAGTAAACTTACATAAAAAATACAAGATTCTGATGAATCAAAACCTCCTTCTTTTTGGAAGTCTGTTAAAAATACGCTTTAACAGCTGTTATTAAAATTGAATTAATTGAGATATATTTTCAAACAACTAAAAAACAAGATAAACAAGTCTCTGCATTACAGAGTAACATAAAAAATTGGTTGTCTGTAAAGTCGGTTTACGGACGATAGTTTAACGTGACAACGTCATAACAAAACATTTATGAAATGATGACGATGATGTAACGGGACAATAGAGAAGAGAAGACAAACGAGCGTAACGCGTAACGGGACAATGAGTCATACTTTTTCGTGCGTGCAGCCAGCGTTCATCGATTTATTAGACGCTGTCACGTCAAAAATATTTGATAAAAACATTAAGAACAAAAAGTTTATACTGGATTTCCATGTTTATTTACCCGTATAGTATTAAAGTGCTTGATCCTCGAGTCCTTCTTGGGGCGGTAATTGGGGCGCACATGTATGCCGTAGTACAGCTGCCGGAAGCTCTCCTTCCAAGGGTTGTCGGCCTCGCAGTCGTCGGCCGCTACGAACTCGAACTGGCACGGCGCTGGGTGCATCAGCGGCGTGTCGTATTCAAATACTGACTGGTACAGGCTCTTCCTGTATGGGGAAAATATCTTGGTTTGTCACATGTTCTATGGATAATTTTCTATTCAACGGAAAACAATAATTATAATGAAAATTTATTCATTACTGGAATTCGGTTGAATTCGTCTAATATATTTTTATTCACTAAACAACAAGCATATTTTACAATTGAAAACACTGATAATAGTGGAAGCGAAAGACGTGTCAGGATCGGAGAAATTGGAAACTAATGTCGGTCTATCCCAATATTAATAGGAAAAAGGCGTAATGGTTGTACATGCGAAAGTGAATCGATAGATAACTTATAGATCAATGAACTCCATCTTCGGCCACACCGTCGCCTCAGGCTAGTTGGTGGTCAATCGGAGATCTATGTCATGTAAAATATATGTGCAATGCTCACCATAGCTCGGTGTCGTTGGCGATCGTGTTGAACCGCTTGCAGACCTGCGCGACGCGGCACAGATCGCGCTCCGTGAGGTGCGACAGTATGCAGAGCAGCACCTCGTCGGGCAACTCGTACTGAAGGTACTGCGACACGTTGCATACATCCACGCCTTGGGACAGTGATCTGGGGGACAGAACGATTTTATTATTCAACTTACACCACATAATACATTAAAAGTATTACATATAGCAGGGGTACCCAACTTGATTAGACCCTAGATCTACTGTTTACTGACGAAACCCTGTGCGATTTACCATCGAATGACATATCTCTATAATACATTAAAAGTATTACATATAGCAGGGGTGCCCAACTTGATTAGACCCTAGATCTACTGTTTACTGACGAAACCCTGTGCGATCTGCCATCGAATGACATATCTCTTGAAATTTTAAATGAAACAATATAGTTAATCATCATCTTGTCCACTGCTGGACAGGCCTCCGCCATGGATTTCCAAAAAGACCGGTTGAAAGCGATCTGCATCCAGCGTCTTCCCGTCACTTATGATGTCATCATTCTGTCCATCTCGTTGCTGGTCATATAGTTCAATACAATTATGTAGTTTTTTTTTATTTTATTATGAGAAAATACACAAAACTGAAAATTGTTCTTATTAACTACTTCTTATATTAGTGTAAGCATTACGTTTAAGCTTCTTGCGCTAGATTTGCAAAATCAGGTTTGTAGTTGGAAATTGCCTACGTTAAAGAATCCAATGTATGAGCGTCTGTCAAGCGAGAATGGTGTTTTTTTTTTTTTTTTTTAAGTAGGAAAATGCTGATTCAAATAAATATGTTGAAACAAATTACGAATTCAGTTGTTCAACATATTCAAATTTAGATATTTCTCGTTGGAAACCAATGTCCAGAAATTTAGATTAAGATTAGGCGACTAAGAAATGATGCAAGATGATGCGCGCAGCAGTTGGCGATTACGTTGCGCAGTCTGTTCTATTTATTTATAAATTTTGCTTTGCCACGATCGACTGGAATAATAGCCGACATCGACCGATTGGCTACCCCTGACATATAGAACGGACACTCTTCGCCTCCCGCCAATCTCGGATTCGCCTCGAGTCGCCAATAATTTAGTGAGTTTAAGAATTTTAATTAGTTTAGTGGTGCCTTCAGCCTTGCCAGCTTGACTACAATGTCAGCTTAGTGAAAGGTCAGTCCATTGTCCACAATTATTTCTGTAAAATACAGAATTATTTCTGTAAAAACCTGTAACTTTTCCATTACATTTTTTTTCTTACCAATTTATTTTTCTAAAATAACAACGCTTCCTTGTCGTTTACTGTAGTTGGGTATATATATATATATATGTAGGTATATTCATAATTGTGATAATTTCACTGTTAAAACTGTTAAAAAGGCCAATCACATTTTTGACCAATAGTAACGAGAAATTGTTTTTTGACCCAATATTACCCAATGGTGACGTATCTATAGGACAAATTTTGACTACTGAATTATATAAATCTGTATTTTGTATTCATTCATTGGACTTAAAAATTTTAAATATATAATACTAATCCCAACTCACCACTACCACCTACAGTACTAGTCTTACCACCTACAGTCATTGGAGACGGTTTTTTTTAAACTCTAGAAAGGGAAATTACTAAATATTGAGATAAATTACTGGCATATTTTAGACATATTGTGAAAGGTATGAGTAGTGACTTATTTGTCTTATGACATCATTGGTCATCATATTTTGCCCAAAAAACAAAATATATAAAAGAGGAAAGTAATTTTACTTTCCTCTTTTACAACTAAGTCAAAAATCAAATTTTTGTTACATTTTCGTCAAAAAATTTAAAAGACACTTGTGTTTTCTGTACCGCATGCACATTCTCAGGTGATGCATGTACTTACGTGCACTTATTACGCGTCTCAACGGCTAACAGCGCGTAGCTAAGCGATCTTATCACGTTAGATAAACATCGCTTCACTGTTGCATTATGAGCGATTTTATAAAGGCAAATAAAACCACTTTGAATATTAATAGTCCGTAGTTCGACCACCGTCCGTCTCGCTCGCGCATACCCCCATTTGAATTGAAATTATATAAAATGACTGAATTAACTTATAAAAAACCGTCCTTTGTAAAACTAACATAACAACATCACAAATATTCGACAAATATTTCAGTTTGATCCAAGTTAATTTTCATACAAAAAAAAAACATTTTTAGAAATTGACTCTTATGGCAAACATAACATACCCAATTGCAAAATGTAGACCGATAATGTAAAGTCATTTAGGAGTTACAAGATGATTATGTATTGATTTAAATCAATACATAATAAATCAATATGAATAAAATCAAAGTGTTTTAGCGCAACAAAAATACTGATTAAATTAAAATAACAACTACTTTTTACGGCGTAACACTTACGCCGGAAAACTTAGTAAAATCATATAAAGTAGTTAATAATCCAGCACCTCATTAGAAGATAATCTCGTTCTTAGGTAAAGTGAAAGTTACAACTTGCGTAAACAGGCGATGTGTATACAACGTACTAAAACAACTGGACAAATACCTACATGGAATAGGTTTTTATGTCCAGAAAATTACAATCTTTTTGAAGAAACATTAGCTATATTTATCGATATAATTGTAGAATCCAAAAATAAGTGAGCTTCGATACAGAACAATTAAATAATAATATATAAGCAAAATACCCGACTGCGAAATTTAGCCCGTGATATATAGAAGAAAAGACGAATCTAGGAAGCAGAGGAAAGCCACGCCCCTACTAAGGCTGCCGCACATATAGCATATCTGTTTTCTTCCGCGCGGAAGATAAAAGCAGAGCCGTGATCAGTGCGGCCCTAAGGCCTAAATTAGAAATGATGCAAGGCAAGGCGAAGGTTTATTTAGTTGTGTTATCATTGTAATCATAGACTCTAATAATTACCAGACTATTTTGATTGATGGTAAATAAGCTTGTATTATATGACGTTTCAAAAGTGTATTTTATAATACCTAGTTGAAATAAAGTGAAACTGAAAACTGAACTGAAAAAGGTATGGTGTGACAGGCTCTGATGATGCGGAACAGGTAGCCTGGCGTATGCCTGCGCCGCGTCGCTTATGTACAATTCAAGATTTGTCGCTTTCATACATTTAGTATGCAAGTCATACAAGTCAATAACCTTTTCTTGTAGTGGTAATTAGCCAGTAGAATATTTCTTGTGATTGCTTGCGCAGGGGGCTCTCATTTTTTTTTTTATTAATATATATTTATATATTAGTGATATGCCCTTTACCTTTAACAATAATAACATTTAAAACAAATAAATACATTTATATAATAGATAGATACAGTTTACTAATGAATAAAAATTATTGACTTGTAATACGCTGCCTGAAGAAATACCAGAGTGGCAGACTCGGAATATTTCACCGACCGACCATCGGCGCGGGAGCATCGCATCGGCTTTCTATCGAACAATCAGACAACCTACAAAAAAATGGCGAATTTGTGGCAACACTGCTGAAGCTATATAAACAAAGTTGAAGTTGACATTTAGTATGAAGAAGTAAGATCATATAGACAGAGTGGCCAGTCCTGTGCCAGAGTCACCAAGCCTAGTTACAGGCCTATGTTACAGGCCATCCGACGCGTCGGATGGCCTGTAACATTCTACGTTCTCAACTTTTTTGTGGCAATTATGGTACAAACAACATACTCGATGTTGGATTCCTGTTGGTTATTAATTGATATATCTAATCGGTTCCAAATAGGGGTTTTATAAAAATTTGCTCTTGTGATTATTATTATACATAGATGCTAAATTACAGAGTTCTAGCACTAAACGTCTCTGCCTAAGCTGTGAACAGACAGAGGGAGAGACATCGCGAAACTGTAAGGGTTCTTCGTTGACTATGAAACCCTAAAAACGTCAAAATGTTCGATGTTCAAGATTTTTTCGATATCGAGTGAAATATTGCATAATATCGTGGTCACTGGGAACCCAAAATTAATCTCTGGATGAACAAAAACATACAGGTGTATGTACCATAAGTAATGCACAATGTTTAGGTAACTGCGGAGAAATAATTCGAATTCACTAATAGAAATGCAGTTTTGTCGTCATTAGGCGCGGCGAAAGAGATTCTCAAAGACTACAATAAATTTTTGTGCATATGTATTTATATATTTGAATAAATTTATTAAATAAAATTATCTGTTTAGAAAACATGTATTTGTTTGTTATTTCTTGTCACAGTTTGTTGAACTTTTCAGGGTACATAGGTACATATACGATTTAAAAAACATAATCGTCCTTCTTACGCAATCGGGTAAAAATAACAAGTACTTGTATGTATATACTCAATTATAGTTTAAAAACCTAAGCAACCAACTTCAAAATACGCAATTTCATTTACTTGGATGTCATTTTTCCAGTTATTTTAATAAAAATTATATGGGACCACCTCTGAACTTTTACCTAACAAACAAACAAAAAAGAATCAAAATCAATTAATAATTAGCGAAGTAATCGGTGAACAAACATACAAAAAGAAAAAAACAGTCGAATTGAGAACCTCTTTCTGGAAGTTGATTAAAAACATAAATTCGAATTATACTTCCAGGTAATTAATATGAGGACAAAAGAAACATAGGCATTGTGGCCTCATTCTAAGTGAATCATCTTAGAATAAAAAAAAACTCTGATTGTTCACAGAAAATGCGTCAAGTGATAGACATTTAATTCATCAACCTATATGAAGCTCTCTACAGACACACTTAAAATTGGCTCAAACAAATTTTTAGTACATCGTGAATAAAATATAGTTGGAATGTAAACGATTAACACAAATTCCAACTACATTTGCTAGATTTGATGGGTAAGAGAAGTCACTGATATTGGCAAACCAATCATATGGCATACCGTTTGGCCCCTAGTACCTATAGTATAGTATCACGTTGTGTGCGTGAGCGAATACTATAAGCTTTGTTACTTCTATGTGTGAGATGTACACTGTATACCTATGTTCAGGCACATTTTTTATTTCTTACAATATTACCCCATATCCTACGAACATCATCATCTCACCCACAAGAAGTCCACTGCAGGACATAAGCCTCCCCCATGGATTTCCAAAAAGAGCGATATTGGAAGCGGGTTTCATTCAGCGTCTTTTCGCCACTTGTCCCACGATAACTTTATTTTTTATATGCAAATAAAACAAATTGCAAATTACAAAACAAGGTGATTAAGGTAGGTAAATATGTTAAGTCAATTTTTTAACAAAAATTGCTAAAAATATGTGTGATACATGTGTGCACACCAAAATAATTTAATAACTAGTTTTATTTTTACCTTTATCACTCTTATCGTCATGTGGCTTCTTTCAGCTATTCGGACTATACAAAATTTTCGTGCTCGGAAGTGTACCCTAATGTTGCATCAGTTTCCAGTACTTCGGCTGTGCGTTATCGTTGTGAACGGAACCTATATCAACGTATAGTACTCACGTCCTGGGCCTCTTCCTAGCAGGTAGAGAGCAAGCACCCGAGGGTCCGGGCTCGTGGTAGGCTGGCGGCGACTTGCGGCGCAGGTCGTACGGGCTGTGGTGTCCGGCAGTGGTGGCGGGCGCCGCTGCCGGCACGGGAGGCGAGCCGCCGCCGCCGCTGCCACTCGGGCCGGCGCCCGCGTACGCGGCCGTCGCGGCCATCGCGCTACCTGCCGCGTTGTTCGGGCACGGGACTTCACATGGCTCACCTGGAATCAACAAAACACTAGCTTAGATTGGATCCCCTTCCATTGACACAATTTTTACAGTTCTGCGTCTCATAATCTGCATAACTGTCTGACGCATACAAGTTGGAGTGTGGGGTGAGGCAGGGGGGTGTCTGCTCTTCGATGCTCTTCAACTTTTATGTAAACGAGCTGATAGAGGGCCTCAGCAGCATGCAGACGGATGGCGTCTGCGTCAATAATTTAAGCTACGCAGCCGATTTGATTCTGCTGGCACTCTTTGTTAGCTCGTATACGGAAGCTCTTGAAGGTATGTGAAACATACGTCTTAAATCATGGTCTGTGTTATGATGTAAAGAAAAGTGAATATATGGTTTTTAGTATGATAATGTACCTCCTTTACTACTGAACAGCTCTCCTCTCAACAGGTTTAAGCAGTTTAGGTACCTGGGTCATATGTCTGCGAGGATCTGTGTGATGAGGCAGATATAGATAGGGAGTGCAGAGCCGTTGACAGTGAGAGCAAATATGCTGTCCAGAAGATTCTGTCCTGTCTGATCCTGCTTTATGGCAGTAGCTTGTGAACAGCTTATACTAAAAAATCCCTCGGCTCTTTGCGCATTCAATACAATAATGTATTCAGGGTGCTGATGCGCTGTTCTGAATAATAATAATAATAAAATGTTGCCCACACCGATGTTGCTTCTCCGGCGCCACTATGGGATGCCCATTTAGTGGGTGGCGAGTCATCACATGCCTAGGTATTTTTGCATGATGAGACGGAATTGGCAGGTGCCATTTTCTCATCCTGGTGCTCTCACACAGAGGTACTTCATCTTACCTGCTGTGTGAGAGCATCAGCCTATAGCCTAATTTTAAGTCACTAACATTCCATCACAATAGCCAAGATCTGTTAAACTCCATATTGTACAGTAATCCATCCATATACCCAATCTGTATTTTTTACTCTAATTTGTAAAAAGGCCTCTCAGTGTTGGTTCTGGCCCCACTGATGCCTTTCAAAGGTCCGGGCTAGACCCGTGTATAAATTGATATATTATAATAAAATGAATTTTAATTATGATACAACATGTAGATTTAATTTAATCAGATTTAATTGCCATATAATAATAATTTAATACAATTTATACTATAAAGAATAAACAGATACCATATAGGATAGGATCACTTTGCTGTAAAAAAAACCGGACAAGTGCGAGTCAAACTCGCCCACCGAGGGTTCCGTACAAACTAGTAGATAAAAGGGGGAAATAATATATATTTTTTGAAAAATATAAGTACATCGTAAAAATATTTAAAAACCTGTTTTAGCTTGTGCTATTAAAGGTCATTCATATGATACGGTTAATTAACTTTAAAATTTGGGCCCTCATTCCTTGCATAGAGACACTATTTTTTTGTGATTAAATTAAAAATGTCCAGTTTTCGGATTTTTTCCTATATGTGTACTCTAACACAACGCTTCTTGCCAAAATTCAGAGTTCTAGGTCAACGGGAAGTACCCCATAGGTTTTGATTCCCTTGTGGGGGTCGAAATGTGCGTTTTTTACGACATATTCAGCTGTAAGGTTTTTTTTACGAAAACTGAGAAATTTGATTTTTCTTTCTGCAGCAGGAGACTATGGATCTGCGTATATGGTTTTAATTTCAACACGATATCTTCACGCGTTCCCGAGATTCAAGTCTTGATGGACAGACAGACATACAGACAGGACAACAAAGTGATCCTATATGGGTTCCGTTTTTTTCTTTTGAGGTACGGAACCCTAAAAATAATGATGCCATAAAAATTGATGCCCCCAATTTGGAGACAAAATATCTCTAGTTATTTTAGAAAACGTTGCACTAGATTTGCTTGTTAAATGGGTCACACCTTTTGGCAGCAAATCAAAACTACTGGGTAATAACTGGTAAGTATTCACACTAGCACCTGATGAAATGAATAATAGAAGTATCAAGATTACACAATCATTCAAGAGTAAGATACACTACTTTCAGAGATATAGTCAGAATGTTATCCATGATAGATTAGTTATATAGGGAGACCATTATAAACTGTTTTTTTTTTCAGTTATAGATCAACAGGACGTACCCCATAGGCTTTAATTCCCGTATTGAAAAATGCGTTTTTTGCGACATATTCGGATGTAACTTTTTTTTATGATAACTGAGAAGTTTGATTTTTCTCTCTGCAGCAAGAGACTATGGATCTGCGTATATGATTTTAATTTCAACTCGATACCTTCACGATTTCCCGAGATACAAGTCTTGATAGACGGACAGACAGACAACAAAGTGATCCTATAAAGGTTCCGTTTTTTCATTTTGAGGTACGGAACCTTAAAAATGACACTCGAGAGTGAAGACATATCTAATGACATCTCAAATAAGATTGGTCAAAGCATTTAGGATTTAGGAGGTAATATAGAAACATACATACATACACTCGAAAAACATAACCCTCCTTCTTACATAGTCGGGTAAAAATAAAAGTATGATAGATATTGGAGCCCATGTTACTGCACAGAAGTTTCAAATGTAAAGCAAACAACATGTTAATAGGTTTTTAGGACAAGTTTGTTTATTATTTAACTTGCTGCTACATAGACCATATGTAAATTTCTGTTTATATGTATCATGAATTTAATAAATACTTATATTGCTGGCTGAGCAGACCAATTAATAATTGAAAAGCGGCCAAGTGCGTGTCGTGTCACACGCAAAGTAGGGTTCTGTTACTTACATAGTTGCAAATCATAATCTATGTGAATGTGAACTTAAAACGGAGATACTATGAACTTAACAAGGTAACTTATGTTAGTTTAAATGATTTTTGCACAAAATTTTATTTTTTACTTCTCTATTGAGATTGTAAAAATGTATAAAATGTAAAAATGAATTATTTTTAAGATGATTGTAATTTGTGTTTTAGTTAAGGTGTAAACAATAAAGAGTTTATCTATCTATCTATTGCTTAACTTGTAAAGCCTACATAGCTGTGATAGATATCCTTTTAATCCAATCATTTATGCTATTAGTATGAATTATTTCATATCTCTAAAGTTTGTGTCTGTTTTTTGTTTACCTATCCAACAATACCCTGCATGGTGAAGAAAAAAAAACAGATTTTTATGATAGGTGCCCCAAAAATTTACAATTTTATACACTACTTAACGAAAACTAATATCCATGCTAGTTTTGGGGTTTAGTTTAATCTTAGTCGGTATTAAATTTGCCGATTTTCGTAGCCATGGCTAAAATCTTTTTTGAGAATTGAAGCCATGACTACAGATGTGTGTCCCTATTAGGGAAAATGCATTATTTTTATTTTTGTTTTAATTTTAAAGAATTCCATGTAGAATAGACCTCAAGTATATTAAAAAATTAAAACATTGTAATTTATCAGAAAAAATGCGGTTTTAAATTGACAGTAAATTTTCGCGCGCAAACGGACCTATAGTTCAGATGACGTCACTCTTGTCTGTCACTAGTCGTACTTGTTCGTTGCTGGCTTTCATACGTATGGAATTCATATTGAAAGAGTGATTAGAAGACTGCGCGAATTTGCTTTTCTAAAGATGCCTGTGTTGATCATTTTCTAATTCCCCGTGTAGACTATAGCATAATCATTTGTTGTGCGCTTGTCCATTTAAAATCACCTTTAATTAAAATTGAATAAAAAATAGTATTTATAAAGCATAGAATTTTATTTTATTAATTTAAAAAAAAAGAGTTCGAAATTATTGTTAAAAATCAACATTATGTAAAATAAAAATGTTGCAGTGTCCATTCTTTTATATATTTTTAACGTTTTGATCATAAAATTTTCATATATATTCTAATTGCATCTTCCATATTGTAGTGTGACAGACCCAAAGAATCTAAATTAATTTGTAATTCTCAACAGGGACGGGCCCTGCAGGGTTAGCATGGACCTTAGACAAATAGTCTTTACATCATGTTTTCTACCTTTCAGAGGGCAATGTGGATAAAAACTGTTTATCTACCTTCCATACTAGGCCAGCTGATTAGCTATGAACAACAGCCACATACCAAGGCTGTGATATCTGTTTTATCAATGCAATACTTTTTGCCTACATTTAGACTTGAATCTTGAAACAATACTTATTTTACATAGTTTATATAAGCCAAGGTCTATTCTTGATGTTTACATTTGACACAGCACATTCCTTATTTCTCTGATACCTTTGTAGATATAAAAAGTTGTGTTTAAAATATATTTAATCACAATTGTAAATGCTGAATCCACAGGCATGTTATTAATAACAATTTAACATATATCTGCCATATTCTGGTTTACTGAATAGTTGTGCTGAATTATGGCAATGTTTACAGCATTTAGTTAATCTTCAAATTTTGATAAATTACTTTTGTAAAGATATTTCATAACTCAGTCAATGGCAGTTTATACAATTTAGATATATACTAGTACTAGTACGTACATACTTGAAGATTATTTTAGTATGAATAAAATAGAGAACACAAATTAAATATGGAATTAGGCAGTTGTAAATATATAATATATATGAACAAGTATATATGTTACCGGCTAAGCCTGATTTTAGGACAAACTAGTTCATCCTATCGGGCTTAGGACAAGCTAGTATAGCCTAGGCAAAACTAGTTTGTCCTAAGCCCGATAGGATGAACTAGTTTAGGCTAGTCCAAACTAGTTGATCCTGGTATAGGTATAAGCAATAATTTCTTCAGAGATTAGGTTATGTTTTTATTTTTTTAATACAAATTTATTTCCGGCTCGCTCTTGGGCCTTTCCTCGTTTTCCCCCTTAGTGCTGTTGCAGAAAATTTATTTGCAGTACTAAAACAGTTTGCATACTTAAAGTGTCAATTATCTGTATTTGTAAATTATCTATAAATTTGTATTAAAAAAAAAAAAAAACATAACCTTAATCTCTGAAGAAATTATTGCTTATACCTATCACCATCTTATATGACATTTATTTTGACTTGACTGGACAAACATTAGAGTGTGCGTATTTATATCAGGATCAACTAGTTTGGACTAGGCTAAACTGGTTCATCCTATCGGGCTATATATAAACTAGTTTGTCCTAAGCCCGATAGGATGAACTAGTTAGTCCTGAAATCGGGTTTGGCTGGTAACATATATATTAAAAGAAAAACAAAATACCCGACTGCAGAGAAACAGTTTTTGCAGTCTTACTTATGATTTCGTTATGCTTGAGCCGCTGTTAAGTTTAAATATATTAGGAGAAAGTATCCGTAAAATAACTTTAAAAGATTATAAATGCGCATTCTTCAGAGTAATTGTAGTAAAAATTACTTATTTATTAGACATACCTGTATTTTATTGTAACAAAAAACATAAATAGTAGAACACATTGAATTAATAAAAGTAATTAAAAAAAAAAAAAACAACTTCAAAACTATTCAATGAACTGAAAAGGGGGAAATAGCAACAGATGTTACATAATACTGAAAAATTAAATCAAAACTGCATCTACCAAACTAGATCTGTATGTACCCCAACTATTTTTTGAGATCGGTGCCAGGTCACTATCATCAACTTTAAATCTTAGATGGGCAACAACATCAAAAAAAATTGTTGGGGTACGTACAGACCTAATTCAGTAATATATATGTATTTTTTTGCAATCCGACTTATACTTTTTGAGATATGCATGAACAGATATACACACACTTATGAAATTTGGCACAAATGCTCTGCATGGTATAAGTGTAAATTGTGCAATTCTAAGAATAATACATACATACACATCAAATTGATAATCTCCTTTTTACCCAACTGCATAAGGAGGGTTATGTTAAATTCATCTTCATTTCCTGAGTGTTAAGGGCTATATTTTTCAGTAATAATAATAATAATTCATCTCTCACAAAAATAAAGTGTTTTTTCCAACAAAGTATTTTATAATAAACAAGTGATTTTTTGTGATGTGTGAAGTCTGGCAATCCGCATTTGGCCAGCGTGGTGGACTACAGCCTTACCCTTCTCACAATGAGAAGATGGCCTGGCCCATCAGTGGGACAGTTTGTACAAACAGGGCTGATGTTGAAGTGATTTTACTACAATTATTCTAAAGAATGCAACCTTAAATATAATCTTTTACAATTATTTTACACATACTTTCTCACAAAAACTGTACACTCAACAGTGTATCGAGTGCAACAAATTAGCAAGTTAAGACTGAAAAACAGCTTTTCTGCAGTCGGGTATTTTGTTTTACTTTTAATATAGATACTAATTGTATTTAAGTCTATTAAAATAAAAGAGGTTTTTTGTCATGTTTTATTATGAAATAATTTGTTGGAAGTTAAAAATGCATTTCTTTATTTTTGCAAGAGATGTATTAATAGTATTAAAAAAAAATAGTCTATGACACTTTGGGAGTGAAGAAGAATCCAATGACAACTTGCACATCATAATCGAAACAAGCTGTTTAGGATTGAAGTGCTCATATAAAACCATATACATACATATACTCGTAAAACATAACACTCCTTACGCAGTTGGGTAAGAAGTCCATCAATATTTATATTATTTTTGTAATTTTTTTAAAGTCTGTGTTAAAACATGAAACCTGTAGGCTTCATAATAAGGATTAAAATATGATTGCATCAATTACAGAATGTAGTTCTTAATGATAATTATGTGTTTCTGAGTATAGTATTTGCAGGCTATATAATACAATGTCTCTGTGATGGCAAAATAAAGAATTCATGAATAAGTACATCCATTCTAAGCACTGCATGACGAGTGTTCGCGAGTGAAATGAATGAAGTGTCGTAACTCCTCGTAAATACATCGCGAAAATTCGGACTCGCGTGAGAACAGCTGTTTCATCACTTCATTGTAAAATATGTGTTCATCTTGCAAATCAATACTGGATAATGCGCAAAATGTCACTGAATTGCCCTACTCGAAACTGTCGTGAGACGTGGAATGCATGAAACAAGAATTTGCATGTCAATCAACATACCGAGGAACAATGATCAACGAATTGTAAATCCTGTCTTTGACTTCTAATTTAAAAATACTACAAATTATTCGGCCACACTTTCCATAAATATCACGACTACACATTAATTACTCGCAAGACTATTGAAAATTCTCAAATAAAAGGATCTCAAATTGTTGCGGTCATGGGAACCGCTATTAAGTAGCATTTGAAAAGATTGGGACGACTTATGCCGACCCGGATTACTTACTTGATTGTGTTCTAGACGGGAGAGGTATTCTGTGTCCACCTTTTCTTCGCGATCTACGGACGTAAGAACGCGAAGAGGAAAACGAGGCACTAGGCATTATTTCTTTTAGCACTTATTTTCACTAGAATCAGCCCTAAACAAAGGAGACACCCGCACCAACACCGTCGGCCATTTTCTGTTTAGATTAGATTGGGGAGACAGATCGGGAAACAGAGATTTAACTGCATCGGTGGTATCTATATTTAAATTAAATAGTTCTCTAAATTGATCACTACTCACATACACTATTAAAACATTAGTTAGCTAATAAAACACATGATTTGAATAATTTTTAGTGAAAAAATTACACTACACCCGAGCAACGGGCGACTTTCAGCAAAAATATGGCGGATTCAACATGGCGGCGGCGCAGCAGCGCCACTAGTGCCACCTATGAAGAACTGATTTTTTATTTTAGCGTTCAATACATTTAGAACTCAAAAAACAAAAAGAACGTAATATTTTCTACCCATGCATTTTCTCATATTGGTTGTATCTATTCAGTATAATTGATTTATGATCGACGCAATATTTAAAAAAATCGCACAAATTATTCGTAGTCAAAAATATTTAGCATACTTCCAAAAGTAGAAAAAAAAAAACTTATGCTGTCAATAAAGTATTTACTATCAATGTCAAACCAAAACTGTGCTGCCACTTTAAAATATCGGAATTTGCCATGTTTTACACCAATGAGCTGATATTTTCTTGTAGGTAAAAAATTTAAATGGGAGTTTTGGCGGGAACGTCATCGAAACATGTTGTTGCTTTGTTTTATTTTCTTAAACTTGTGTTATTTTGAATACTAATGCGATAAAAATGGTGGTGTTTTATTCATTAAGTGTTCGATCAAGTACATGAGTGTGGGCAAGTGAAATGAAGCAGTGAAACGTTACGGTGTGCATTGCCTTATCTTTTAACGGATTTATACAGAAGAAAGAAAACAGACAAGTGCGTGTTGGATCACTCACACTGTAGGGTTCTGTAGTTGAACATAACAAAATATATGGAATTAAAATAGCTTTTAATTCGATACAATCAACATGGTTAATAATTAATGGTATAATGATATATGTTTATAATTAATTGCTATAAATCGCAATTATACATTACCACAAATATACATTGCTATTTAATTTTAACAAGGCATTTTTTATTTTCAATACCACCAGCCTTCTGCCCTGGGTACGGTCGGGGGCGGGTTATTCAACCAGTAATTACTTTTGTGTAATTATTTTAAATTCCTGTTATCAAACTTTCATAATTATGTATAAATAATACTAACGTGATAAGGTGAATTAATTTTTATAATTATTGAAAACTGAGATTATTGACTATCATGAATTAAATAATCATATTTACTAACCATATAATTTTGAATTAATTTTATTTAAAAGTGTAGTTGAAATAAAGGCTTATTATTTTTACATTGCTAGTTGGTGTGCACGGTGGTCCCTAAGTTACACAAAATCTCATTGTAATTAAAAATAAACACACCACAGTTATTAATATTATGTTTTTTAGTGATTAATTCGCTCGTCTGATATAAATAGGCCATCAGTTGAACATGGTAATTTAGCTTGACACTGGCAGCATTGGTCCATCGGACTTACATAAGATATTGTATTCTCTTTGTAAAGAGGCTGTTCTCTTTTACAAGAGTCTAACTTCTCTTTAGTAAAAAACAAACCAAGAGCAAGACAAGACCAATTATAATCTTTCTAAACTTATCGCTAGTACAATACTCTTTGACATAGCAACTCACTCTCTAGCAGTGTCTCCATATACACGGTAATTACCGTAGATGCACCGTAATTAGGTCTTTATCTACCATCAAGGTAATAATACACTACCGTGACCGTGTCATATATCACCGTATTGCCCGTATTACCATTACAAATAAAGTTGTTGTAAATATTTAATTATGTAATGCGTAAAACGAATCTCAGTCAGCCAACAGTAATGACAACACTGGTCCTATTGCCATGAAGTTCCGGGGAATCCCTCAATATTATTTAAACGTCTATCTCCACACACACATACGTGTATCACTATCAACAAGCCTTGGCAATCTATTCCCGTCCTTATTTAAATAGTGGGAGGAGTGAAATTTGTTAGAGCGACGAGTGAATCGCGTAAAAAAATGTTTTCTTTCTTCTTTGTACCTACTTACGTGTTACAAATACGTTGTAAGCATTTAAATCCAAAAGTTGTTTTAAGTTCTAGCTTTATTTCAGAATAATCGTTAATTTAAAGCTAATTTTTCTTTTGCAAAATTACACGGTAATTTACACGGTACTCTTTTATCAGATTCAGCGTAATTTTGCCTAGAAACACGGTATTTTTACCCTTGCAACACGGTAATTCTTAATTTACAAGGAGACACTGCTCTCTAGTCTGTGGACATAACGTTATCATTTGTATCTTGTTGATTTTTAAATAATATTTAATAATTTTAAAGAAATTTTGCAAAACATGGACTTCGTAAAAGAATTTATCACCATAAATCATTGTAGCTTGTCCGTAATGGCTAGTGTTTTCCTTGCTGTATCTTATGTTGCAAGTTTATATGTTTGGAGGTCAAAATTCAGCAGGTATTTCATGTGCCTTAAGTCGATTCTATGGCTTGAAACTGCGGAAAATTGATAATTTTATGTTAATTTCAGAGACCATCCATCGACAATAAAACGAAGATTCTTCAGCGTGTCCTGCATGATGATACTTGCACCCTTTTTCTGCAATTTCTTTATGTCTGAAGAATCACTCAAGAAAGGCGATATGTTTGAACAACTGGGCTTACGATTACCTGGAATATTACCGGCCAGCATCTTACCTCTTCTCCTGACTGCTGTTCTATTTTTGGGACCGTTAACTATGCAGTTTTTGTCAGGAATTTGGAAACTGTACTCAGGTGTGTTTTTTGGCGGTGTCACAAGGTCAAAATAACTGATATCAATGTCTTTAAATGTGTGTTGGTATGTTGTTGTGTAATAATTCTTTAAGCAGACGCTTTTTTTGTGGTTAGCAGGCTAGGCATTTGACTTCAGTTTATCTGATGTTAATTATTGATGGTCTAGTTAATTTAAAGTACATTCTGATAACCTTACTTGACAGCCAGTTATAATTTCAGGGTGAATCTAGTTGAGCTTACCATGTTCAACTAAGTTAACAGAATGCACTTCGTTGTTTGGTAAACAAATTGTTTTAGAACTGACTTGTGAAAGTTGTTGCTTTAATAATTGACAATTATTTTATTTAAGTTTCTTGTTTGCCTGAAAGTCTGTTCTGAAATTTGCTTACTCATATGAATTCTGTAATGGTAGGATTTTTTGCAGTTTGTTTGAAAACATACCACACTATGCCAGTTATTCAATGGTTAAAGAGTAGTGTGCTATCCTTACTATCATATGTAATTAAAGGTTTTCAGCAAAGTTTCGAGGCATTTAATATCTCAGAATTTTGAGTTAGTTAAGTGTTAAGTTATCTTAATGTAAATGTAAAGTGCAAGTGTAAAGTTATTGTATTTTTATTAAGTACAGCACACAGTCTTGTACTATTAAAGTTTACATATATTTTTTAATTTCCAATGCATGTATCCCAATCAAAACATTCCCACATTTCTAATGCATGCAGGAGACACTCACAGTGTCAATTGGTCTTGTAGTCTATACCGGGGCTGGAATTTTATTTATTTGATAACTGGACTACGTAGGTGGCACTTGTCAATATTCTTTTTTGTTTTTTAGAGATTTAAATTTTAGTATAAAAAAAGAAAAAAACCAAATCACTCACAATTTAAAGACACCCAGATTATATCTATCGGAAAAGACCCACCCAGGAAGCGTGTTTCACAATTTAGCAGTCCACATGATGAAAGTGGAATTAAAAAGTTGTTGTTGGACTATTTCTTGATTTTAATAGCCATTTATACCATTTTTGGTATATATGACACTAGGCAAGATTTGAGGTTATTACAGTGAATGTAGTGGTTTGGCTTAACAAGTGCATGTGTGATAAAACTTGAAATTTGTTAATTATTTAACTTGAAATTGTGTCAATGAAATAGCTATTTTCCAAATGGATGTGATAAAATGATGTTTTTTGTTACAGAACCAATATACTGGTTTTCGAGTTGGCAGGATCTGGTATGGGTGAGAAACCATATAATGGCACCACTCAGTGAGGAATGGGTGTTCAGAGCTTGTATGATGCCATTATTGCTGCAGTGTCTTCTGCCCATTACTGCTGTGTTTGTGGGTCCTCTGCTATTTGGCATTGGTAAGAAACGTATTTGACTAGATTTGAAGTTTTATCTATATGTTAATTTGAGTATAGGCAAATATGGTTATACTAAAGATAGAAAAGGGTCAGTAGAAACTAGTTTTTTCATACTTATTATTGTCCTCATATCACCTGCTATCCCATAAGCACTATGATTTTTTTCAAGATAAAATGAGGTCATCCTGTTAATTTACGATCAAAGCGTTCTCCATTCCATTTTTGGGTCAATAACTTATGCAGAATATTGTTATTTTATTTTGGCTATCTACATAGAGGGATTGGGTCCAGATGAAAAATGCTTATGGCAGGTATAGAGGTCCTGTACCAAACAAATGTTACAATAAGTCTGCTCAGATGGTTTCATTGGATATGGTAAAAATAACAAAAGCCAATAGACGCATTAAAAAAAGGGGACCCCCCAAAGTGGACATATAAATATTCATAGATGTAATGCACTAATTATGAGCACAGGTACCAGGACTAATTATAATTAGTCCTGGTATTTGTGTTCATGGAAGCTATTTATTTATTTTTTATTATTTACTTATTAGGATTTATTATTTCATAATTTAAATCTGTTGGTTACTGTTTGCTCTAATATTCCAGTGCCTATAATTTGTTCTGTTGTGTGGCTTACCTTGTTTTTTTTTGGGCATTTTACTGATCTAAATATACATAACAATTTTAGTATGTCAAGAAAAAAAATCTACCCAGAATAACCTAAATTTGTATAAGTTTGATTAATATGTAAAACCAAAACTATGTAGATGAATAAAGGCTATTTTTACTTTACATATACGTAATTCTATAGAATTACGAATTATTTTGTTTTCAGCACACTTCCACCATATGTTTGAACAGATGAAGTCAGGATTTGAATTTAAAACAGCTTTGATGATCTCAAGTAAGTATTTCTTTATGCATGGGCTTGGTTTGAAGAATTTATTTATTTCCCTACCTTTCTGCAGTTTTTTTTGGATTCCTGATTGCTCATGAAGAAGGGTATACTTGGTAAAATGTGGCCTATATCTTTTGGAAGCATTTCACCAAATTTTGTAATGATCCATTCTCCTATTAAGTGGTTTAATTAATTAACAACTATTTGAACTTTAGAAAACTCAAAAATCCCCGACAAAAAAATAATGGCTGAAGCAATTTTTATGAAACATAGCTAAGGACTCTCTCGATAAAATCATCTATCAAACAAAAAAAGATCAAAATCGGTCCATCCGTTTGAGAATGGAGGGTGTTTAGAATATAAAACAGCAAAAATGTTTGTTATGGTCACCCGAAAATCGGCGAATTTAATACTTTGACTAAAAATTCGGAGGGGTCAACCCCTCCGAATTTTTTGTCAAAGTATTAAATTGAAGTTGAACCCCGAATTTGTACCATTTTTTTTTGTTACACATGGGAAACCCTTTATGGGTACCACTGCGCCCCCGGGGAGGCTGCGTGTTTATGTGGGAGTTCCGCCCAGTTGACCGGTGTGCCGGAAAGTCCAGCCCTGTCAACCGGTATGCCGGGTTACCCACTAAAACCCCTGGGGTGTTTCGTCTCGGCGCCTGTGTGCCGGGCCCATGGGTGCGTTGATGAAACTCGTCCACGGACCCGGCGGCGCTGGTCCTTTGGGACCCTGCTCGGTCGAGGCTATCTACGCCCCACCCCGAATTTGTACCAAAGCGAACCCCTTGGTACGTCATGAAGTGCTCGACAACGTTTCTCATAGACTATTAAGTCGGCTCGGATAGAGTATTAACGGGACATTGAGAGCACATGCTGTTCTTATTTCATCATTTTCTTCGAAAACAAAGGGTCTGTGTGTGTGTGTGTTTGTGACATCGTAGCTCCCTAATGGATGAACCGATTTTGAAGTTTTATTTTTTGTTTGAAAGATGACTTAGTCGGGAGTGTTCTTAGATGTGTTTCATCAAAATCGGTTCAGCCGTTTTTTTTTGTCGGGGGTGTTTGAGTTTTCTAAACTTATAATTGTTGCCATGACAGTTCTGCAAACAAACATGCTATATTTTGATTGTTCTAACGCAGAGAAAAATATATTTACCAATGTTTCTAACAGTAAAATAGGTTAACGAGTTCTGTTTGTTTTTCAGCATTCCAGTTTACTTACACTACACTTTTTGGCGCGTACTCGGCGTACATATTTGTTAGGACAGGTGAGTCTTCAATATAGCTTTTGTTTGTCATAGGAGTCTTTTAACTCACGTGCCACCTAGTTTGTTTATTCATAAAGTTTTCACGTGCAGGGCCCTTATTCCGTATGACCATCGGCCACGTTACGTGAATTTGACGTGGGTGCGTCTACAATGAAAATTAAACTTTGGCTAGGCTAATTTTCATTGTCAATGCACCAATGTCACGTTCACGTAACACGGCCGATGGTTATACGGAATAAGGGTCCTGCTTTGGATGAATTCCGAACGATATTGTTTTTTTTTTTTTAAATTAGGATTCATATTCGTCAACTTTTTGGGTATCGTTAGAAAATCAGACTTATTCCTATGCGAATATCTCTTGTAAGATTGAAAAATTTAGCCCTAGCGCAACAGTTACATAGTTTCATATCAACGAAGGCTTGCAGCTAAACAGCGATGTATGCAAAAAGGCTCTTATATTTTTTGACATACTTCGAAAAAGGAGAAGTTTCCCAATTGTATTTTTTTGTTTGTTACCGCATTACTCCGACATTTATGAACCGATTTGAATTTTGTTTTTGTTTGTAAGGATGTAGTTTCAGATTGGTCCCATAGAAATTTCATCATTTTAAGTGCAACAAAATTGCACATTTTAAAGTTGGTTGTTTCAGTTTTTTAAACTATAATAATTATCTATATAGCTTAAAATTCAACGATATTCGAGGTGTCGTTAGATTAAATTACCTTAACCTTAACCTAATCTATATGTTTCCTTTGCAGGTCATTTTGTCGCACCCCTAATAGCTCACATGTTCTGCAACCACATGGGCTTCCCGAATTTCGGTGAGATCGGTCAATACCCTCCTTTACAGAGGGTGGTTATTGTCTTCAATTTCCTCTTAGGTTTCGCTTTGTGGTGCTTCTTGTTGGTACCAGTCACAGATCCGTCACTGTATGAGAACAAATTACATTGGGACACTTGAATAGTTGAAATTATTGTAATATCGATATTGGATTCATTCATAGATACTGAACACACTCATTTTTATTTTTTTATAGACTTAAAAAAAAGAGGCTCTCAGTACGACTGTGTTTTTTAACGTTCAGCGATGTCATCTCCAGTTGTGAACCAATTTTAATGATTCTTTTTTAGAAATATTTTTTCTGATGATTCCGTAATGGTTTCACATGGATTGGGTCAGATAAAAAGTGGTCGCGTTCGGCGTTCGTTGTATTTTAATACGTTACAAAGACTTATCGACAAAGCACAGGCATTCTGACCGCTTTGTTCATTTTATTTATTTTATTCCTGAACGCACGATGTCGAGCGTTCACTTTTACTGAGGTATTACTTTTTCGACTTGGGGGATAGGTCCTGCGCTGATGTCCCGCTAGGGGTGTATTGTGCATTTCACTGAGGTGTATTGAAAAAAAAAAGTAAAAGCATACAAATTGAGTTAATAGTGATTTCCGCACTAGGCTGAGCCTGTGCCGCGGAAATCTAGTACGATTCGCTTATTGGTCGCAATCAATATTTCCCTTTCCGTTTTGATTTTGCTAATTACCAGATCAATGATTTGTCTTTTGATGACGAACTATAGTCAAAATTCATGATGACAGTTGTAGTATCTCGTAGACCGTCAATCAGTGGGGCACGCTTGAACGTGTTGAACTTGACTGCTTTCTGTCTGACCAATGCCATAGTTTTCGTGATTGTTATTTATTGAAATTAAACAACTGGTACAATTGGATTTGGTTCAGTAGTTATTATAATTATATTAAATCGTTATATATTTTCTAGTTTTGCTAAACTTCTTTTTCTAGTTTTTTCGCAGTCGATTTTTAGTATGTTTTAACATTTTGGTGTCTATTTTAGTATGCATAGTAAAATTATTTAGAACGGATATTATAATGATATTATTACTAGTAATAATATGTTAAGATGATTGTGAAGCTCTTATTTGTCTTTACAATATTTTTTTTAATTTTATAATTTTGAAATAAAATTTTATAAGTGACCAGCAAAGTGCATTGCCACAGGGTTTTGAGCAATTGAGTCTTAAGTGGATTTACGCTGTTATGAGTAAGCGTGAAGCTTAACACCAGGCAAGTGGCTTGCTCGGCTCGTAACTTACATAATTACTTTTAAAAAACATGAGTCATTCTTGGTAAATCTACAAAATGTTATTCCATCTTTCCATCTTGTCTTGTACCCCGTACAAAAATAATAATAAAAAAAAATGCGTCCCATTTCATGGTGGATCTGAACAAAACGCTTTGACGACTTCAAAAAGGAAGAGGTTCTCAATACAGTTGTATTTTTTTAAAACGTTAATGTCATTTATAAATTATTTTTTTCTCATTGTTTCCAAGAATATTCTTACAGATTGGCCCCTTAGAATTGTCATCAAAATCTGCTTTAAAAGTTAATTTAAATAATGGTTTAGTTTTTAAAACAAAATTCCGTATTTTGCAGTCGGTTGTTTCAGTTTCTTAAACTGTAATAATTATTATCGTAAAATCTTTCAAGTGTGTGTTACTCAATATTAAATAATGGGTGTTTTTGAATCGATCAATTTCGTCTGATATATGAAACAAGTATAAGTTTAGGCAAAGACCCTTGATAAAAAAGATTGAACTGATTTGAAACATAGATGACACCCATACACATAGATGATTTGATGGACACTCTCGATGAAATCCTCTTTCAATAAATAAAAAACTACATCAATATACGGTCCATACGTTTGAGAGCTACGATGTCACAGACAGACACAGATACACACATACAACTTATACACGCCTCTTTTTGAGTCGGGGGTAAAAATGCGCGCTGTACCGGTGACGAATGACCGTTTCACAATACTCCTAAATCATATTTGTAGATAATATTGTATTTACCCAACTTACCTACCAACGTACCTATCATAAAATCGGAATCTGACACTGACAGTTTTACTTGGACGTACTATTTTTTTTTATAAAGTATGTTTTCATTCATGTCCAATAATGTAAACAACAAAGGCAGATTATCGAACAATAAGTACTTTTATTTTCAGAGTTGTTGTATTTGGCTATCCGTCATATTTGTTTACAACTTTAGACAAGTAAGAAAAATCAGTGAAAGAACAGTAATTCTTTGAAAGTACTTGTAATAATTTCGCCAACCTGCTTAGCTCAGCAGTGGCGCGATTGCTCCTAGAGCAAAAGGTTCCGGTTTGATTCCCGGGCGTTCAAAATAAAAATTGTTAAAATTTGTTCGGTATCTGTTAATTCTCTTAATTCATATATATATATATATATATATACTTATATGTTCGATTCATATCTACGACGCAGGGAACCCTAGCGGAGAGCTGTTACTGTTATGTTTTTTTATAATTTTACGAAGTTACTTGAGTAATAGTCATAATCATCATCATTCCAGACTACCTCCGCCGGCCAGTTTATTTTTATTAAATAGGATATTGACTGATGTTTAATTTATCCAGTTTACTCGAAGAATACAATAAAATGTTGCAAAAATACTGTTCGTCTTTATTACTCAGTTGCATATCAACCTATGGGTTGAAAGAACTAAAAAAAAAAACGATTGTGATATGTCAACATTTGTTTAGTATTATTTATAATTCTAAATTACATTAAACTTAAATTTCATTAAGTTGGATATATTTTTGTTTTTCTGTATGTTGTTTTTTGTGTTTGTTCAGCGATTATTTCGCCAATTATGATTTGATTTTGATGATTATTTTTTCGGTTGATAGGCTTCAGAGATGATCCCATATAAATTTTATCAATATCGGTCCAGTACTTTGATTTTTAGGGTTCCGTACCTCAAAATAAAAATACGGAACCCTTATAGGATCACTTTGTTGTCCGTCTGTCCGGGTGTCAAGACCTTTATCTCGGGAACGAGTTAAGGTATCGCGTTGAAATTAAAACCATATACGCAGATCCATAGTCTCCTGCTGCAGAAAGAAAAATCAAATTTCTCAGTTTTCATAAAAAAAGTTACAGCCGAATATGTCGTAAAAAATGCACATTTCGACATTCACAAGGGAATCAAAACCTATGGGGTACTTCCCGTTGACCTAGAACTATGAAATTTGGCAAGAAGCATTGTGTTAGAGTACACATATAGGAAAAAATCCGAAAACTGGTCATTTTAAATTTAATCACAAAAAATAGTGTCTTTACCCAAGGAATGAGGGTCCAAATTTTAAAGTCTTAACCGTATTATGTGGGGTATTCATATGAAAAAGCTTTATTAGCATAATTTAAAATAGGCTTTTAAATATTATTACGATGTATATTTTTCGGTAATAAGAAGGAAAATATGAAAAAAAATACGTTGTCCCCCTTTTATCTACTAGTTTGTACGGAACCCTCGGTGGGCGAGTCTGACTCGCACTTGTCCGGTTTTTTTAATAACAAAATAACTAGAAAAATAATATGTCATCCAAGTGAACGAATCGCATATTTTAAAGTCGTTTTTTTTCAGTTTTTTTAAACTATAATTATCAAAGTCCTCTAATCTATTGTTCTCTCTCTTGTGTTTTTGACTTGAAATTATTTTATATTTTATGCAATATTTTAATTTTACTTTTGTTGACTCTTTCAATTTGTCTATCTTTTTAAATACAAATTTTAAAAATCAGTCAGTCAATATGCCTAATGGATTTCCATAACCTAATGTCTGTGTTTCCTTACATGCCTTACAATATACATATTAATGAAAAAAAACACTTTATTTGTAAATGACACAAATTGCCAGAAACGCCTTGCTGTGTGAACATAAATTACAATCAAGTAATGTTTGTCAACATTATTTGATTGAGAACTTTCAAACATTAAAAAGAATTCATTCTGAGCTGTAATTGGTCGCCGATCCGCCGTTGTTGTTTCAATTATAAGACATGTAAGAAAAAACAGAGTGTAGTAGCATAGCTAGTTCGAAACCGAATCATTCTACCCTAGATTGAGTTGTATTTGTGCCATAAAAAATCTTCAATTGAAAAAATATTATTGCTTTAAATTATTATTGTGATGTATTTTTAAAAAAATGTGCTCTTTGTACATTCATACTTGATTCAGAGGCCGTACATTAATCACGTGTGATTTTTAAAGCATTTGAACTATTCTAGCCCTAAGTTCTGGGCTTGTCTCATTACTCGACTAAAAAAGCCTTCCCTATTTGTATATTTGTAACCGACTTCTAAAAAAGGAGGTTCTCAATTCGACTATATGTTTTTTGTTTGTAACGCTATTTACTTCGCCAATTATGAATTGATTTTGATGATTCTTTTTGTTCGGTAGGTAATATTTCAGAGGTCAATAAATTTTATGAAAAACTGTCTAGTCTATTTTGGTTCTGTAAACAAAATAAGTCATCCAAGTAAATTACTTTGCGTATTATTCAACTAGCAACTGACGTGCGAAATGCTAGAGCTAGATATGGATTGATCAGGTAAGTTAATTTAAAGGAAACGTTTGCTACTAAATAACTTGATTTCTACTCATCATCATCATTTCAGTCACAAGAAGTTCACTGCTTGTGAACTAAGAAGGCCATGAATTTTTTAAAGTTAAGTTCTACGTGTTATGTGCCCTGTCCACTGTCCCTTCAATTTTCTAATCCGCTGTGCTATGTCGGTGACTTTCGTACGTTCATAACCTAGAAATAAGAAAACCAAAAATACAGAAATCTAGTCATTTATGATTACAAATATATGAACAAGTTTAAAAAAACTTAAAATCCCCCGACATAAAAAACGGTTAGACCGATTTTGATGAAACACAGCTAAGAATACTCCCGATCAAATTATCTTTGAAACAAAAAAAAATGGATCAAAATCGGTCCATTCGTTTGGAGCTACGATGCCACAGGCACACACAGATACACACGTTAAACTTAAAACACCCCACTTTTTGGATCGGTCGTAAAAATCTTAGAAAAGGTTTAAATCGGATAATATTTAGGAATACGAAACAGTTTCTCTCGTAGGAAAAAAATGCGCATGTACCGGCAAAAATTGCTGCCACAAAGATTCATAAAACCAAAAACCTCTGCGAGTTGAAAAAAAGTGCTTGAATGAGCTGTCTTTCATGGTGCTATTGCGATCCACGGTTCAACTTATAGTGGCTATGGCCACAGAAGGCTAATAACTGGATTATACCAATTAAATAATTTTTTGCGAACGAAATATTATACACTTTTTTTTTACAATAAAAATTGCGCTTCACGCTCGAGAGGTATTTAGACCTGAAGTGTTTAATCACAGTGTTTAATGGACGGCCTCTTACGTATAGTACACTAGATAAAAATCACGAGTTAGAATTAATATTGTAAATACCTAATTAAATTTAAGAATGACAGGGTTAACTCATGTGTTACTAACTAGTCAATTCACTTACGAGTATTGTTTTGTATTACGTATTTTACTGTAGAAAAAGTCTTTGTAAAGTCTTGTTTTCCTCTTGTCTTATAATGTAAATAATGATGGACTGGCGACCAATAACAGCTAGTGATTACTGGTCGACTGTCAGCCATTGTTGTTTATTGTAAGACAGGAAGAGAAACGACTTTAGGTACTAATACTGTAATTTAGGGAATGTAGCACCTAGATTATATAAGATTTTGAAATTATAAATTGAAAAATCTAAGATAGTTTTTAATTATTTCAAAATTAATTTGAATACACTTCATTTTAAGATGTACTCTGATTTAATGTCATGCTTGTATTATAAGCCTTATACACACTGATGTCACATACAGTCAAAGAATGACAACATATACATATGTACAATACTGCTTTCTTTCGTAGGGATAGCAGACTGCAGCTTTGTTAGAGTTTGGAACGTCAGTATTTATTGAACGTCTAGCCTGCCCTTAAGAGGTATGTGGCTATGGGTACTATGTAATGTATATAGATTTTATAATCGAATAGACATAGACATATATTTATTCATGGAAGACATATAACATCAAATTAACATTAAGCACAAAAACAGGAGAAAACGCTACAATATATAAATAAATAAAACCACGTTTGATCACCAATGTGCGAAGGATGTGGTCGACCTATCCTAAGTCGGTATATTAACCTGCTCAGAGGTGAAAAGTTTACTTTTTAAAGTAAATAAGCTTTACCAGTAAAAGAAATTAAGTGTTACTAAAACCGCAATTCCATATTTTTTGTTAGGGCTCTTATTATATCGTTACAAAGTAAAAGTATTGCTTGTGTTATTTATGAATTCGAAGCTTTTAATAATTGATCTTTGAAGAAATGGTGTTTTACAAATCATAATTAGTTTTATGGTAGGTACATCATATTTTCAGTGTGTATGACGCCTATAATTTACTTTGTTTACTAAATCATAATAATAAGTTCATTGTGATCAATAACATTACATATTTAAAATAAAATATTTTTATGTTTATTTTTGTCTTTCAATAAAACTACAAAACTTTGTAAATATAATTTATTATTTCTTAATACATCATTTGAAGCTTTGTATAATCTAAACTAATAACGATTCTAAATTCATTACCTTATTACACGTTTTATAAAAGAACTGCATTTTGAAGACAAATTTAAATTCATTTTAATGACGAATATCGTAAACGCCTATCCTATCTAAAGTATAAATATAAATTCTAACATCGATATGAATTTATAATTTATAGAAAATTTAAAGATTTTTCAGTGATAACATCGAAAGGCCGCTAACATAGTAGCGTTTGTCGAGCGTTTGCTTTACTCTAACGCTTCAGCGTCAACATAGCGTGCATAGGCGTTGGCATAGCGCGCCTGCTAAACGCGTTAGGTACGCGTTTTATAGCGACATGACGATATAAAATCGCAGCGGTGCCCTGCTCTTCACATAGCCGGTGATGGGAATCTATGTTATCATACATACGATTGCGTTTACGTAAATTATCAAATGTATTTTCTTATTTTACTAGGACTGCGCTTGATCGCTAACTTACCTGTTGCGATCTACAATGGAGCGCTCTTGCTAGAAGGCACATATACAATCGATAAAAAAAAAAAAAACACACTCGATATTTGAAGATACCCAGATTATATCTATTCGGAAAGACTAATGCAGGTTCATGCTAAAAATAGAAACCACGCGAGATGGGCATCTGGCAGTACTTAACTCATACTGCGAGATTTCATTTCCATACAAATTTATGTGACCGCGATCAAGTAGGTATAAAATTACTTATACAAATTAGTTCTCTAGGTGCGTACGGCGCAAAGAATAGTATTCACGCTAGCTAAACGTTGGAAACGCGCACGGTCGACAGACACCAGTATGGCAGCGGCCAATATGATAGTATAAAAGGCGATAAGACAAAAAACTAAAATAATATCACACGCATTCATTCAACTTGCAAGCAACATATTTCTTGAAGCTATTTACATACCTACCATTTTTCAGTTGTCCCCAGTATGCTTTTAATATACATACATTTTCATTGTGACGATAGTAAATATCTTTTTTGTCAAATAAAGTGTGTGTTTCCTGTCTGTCCAATCACGTAAACCACAAATAAAAATTATTTTTTCAAAAATTACGAAATCTTATTGGCTGTTAGTCCATTTACATTATAAGACAGGTAGGAAATAAAATGCACACTATCTGGTTCTTCAACCATGATATATTATTACCATAAAGTTGGCTATTCTTTATCTTTTTTCATTTAAAAGACCGCGACAAAAGTGGAAAAGATAAAAAAAAAACAATATCAATTTGACTTGCTTCGACTTTTGTCTCGCTCTCTTGACTACTGATAAAGGAAGATAGAAGCGAGCAGTCTAGCCTAAATATGAACGATAAATTAAGGTAACAACAGATCATGGTATATGAGATCTTGTTTTTATATCTGCTAGTATGCCATATTTTATATCTGCTAGTATGCCATATTTTCCCATAAAATGACTACTCACAGAATCATAGTAAATATAAGTAGAATTTATGTTATTAACATTTAGTAATAAGGTTCTAATTTCATTTTCAGATTTTAATAATTGATAACAGTAATTATATAATAATAGTAGAAAAAACAGGACAATTTACAAGCAATTCATACAGTTTAAGAGGTTTGTGAGCCGTAAATTTGTCCACACAACAGTAAGCCTAACACGGGAAGTAAATAAAATATTTTTATCCATTTATAGATATCAACGTTAATACATACTTTATTTCCACCAATGGAAAGACAATTACTCCACTTTCTATGCTAGGCTTGCAGGAAGAACTAATTTCATTTCTACCCTTAAACATTAACCAATTTGGATATTTCTATTTTCTAAGACACAATTTAATGGTGGCGTGAAAGGCGAACCATTATTATGTTTTTTCATCTTTAAATAAATTACTAAGAAAAAACAATCTTAAATGTTCATGGTGCCAATCAAATAAATAAAAATTTGGAAGCGGATAATCCTTCGGGGTAGAAACCAGTTTTCTTCTGTTATATGGATAATTAAAAATCCTCTTAAGAGATTTCACACATTTACACATATTTAAGGCATTCTCAACATATTAATAAAATATGACATTTTTATAATATGTCAAAATAAATAATATCAACTCGACAATTATGATTGAGCTTGAAAATTAAATCAGTCTTTGTGTGCTGTTATTTGATGCAAATCAGAAATTCATGCACGTATTTTGTCAGACATTCTTCATTTCCCCATTGGGTGTGGACTCGCGCGGCTACGTTTACTGATCACCTAATTGAAACTGGAGATTGTTTGAAATATCCATAAGCTTTGGTTGCCTATGGATATTTTAAATAATCTCCAATCACTCAGCTTTAAAAAAAAATACTAATTAGTTTTAGTATAATTTATGTAAAACCAAATCCTGAAAATAACTACAGTTAAAAAAGTATTATTTCTGATGAATCATACCAACAAAGTTTGGCAGATGATGCAGAATGTTTCGATCTTTTATACTTTTAAGCTATTGCATAGCTTCTATCGCGGGCCTTGAGCGTGGAGACCGAATCCAGAAATTCCGTAACGAAAATAACCTAACACACCGCGCGTAAAGCTATTATGCAATAGCTTTACCGTGGCAATCTCCGAGTGCCACACGTCTTTTTAATATAGTTAGCGGCGTAACTGAACTGTAACAAAATGTTGTTTCCTCAGGATTTGTAATGTCAAAACGTCAATACGTAGTGTGATTTAAAAGTATAGCGCACGCGTTTTAATAGATGCAAGAGATAACTTCAATGATTGTGAAGTGAAGATGAAGCGTGCAAAAAATTTCCTAAGTTTACTATTTTCTGACGCTTGGTTTTTAGACATGATATTTAGGGAAGTATTTCAATATTATTTGTAAGCAGCCCATCCCACATCAGGCAGGCACGTACGAGGCACAGAAGACATTAATAATATTACGTACAACAAGGACACTCCGCCTCCCGCCAATCTCGGGTTCCTCACCCGTTGCCGACAAGCGAGCGGCAATCAGACTACAGCCGTAAAACACCTTTTTAAACTGTCACGGTCATTCATTAAAATACTATTATTATTAACGGGATGTTTGCAGTGATAACGCTCTTCGCAGTAAAAGACAAAGAAAGAGGGTAGACAGATTTGTCTGCTCTTAACCATATCATCCACCTGCATTTTTCAGTCGCTCGTGAACATGGTGCATGTAACTGTGCCGAAATATCGGGAGCTCAAAATTAACGCGAACCACGGTAAATATCCCGTTAATAATAATAGTGTTTTACAACCGTAAATCATACATGTGGGCGTGTTATAAATAGACGTCTCTTGCGTATGCATCACTGATTAGCGCGCCATTGTACGGAGAGCCCGACGTGTGTCAAAGGTAAAGAAAGTATCTGTGAACGGAGTGTACTTCTAGTCACCGCAAGTGCTGCCCTCTAGTTTCAGCGAAGTCCCTATTATGACTTGGCTAGTGCTGCCTTCTAGTTTCAGCGAAATCCCTAATATGACTTGGCTAGTGCTGCCCTCTAGTTTCAGCTAAGTCCCTACTGTTACTTGGCAAGTGCCGTACACAAGTACCGGACGAGCTCTATCCACGTGGCTCACGATTGTATGGGCCGGTTGGGTGAGGGCGGCGCCGGCGACGC
Organism: Lycia hirtaria; assembly: GCA_947563715.1. NCBI lineage: Eukaryota > Metazoa > Arthropoda > Insecta > Lepidoptera > Geometridae > Lycia > Lycia hirtaria. The sequence continues at coordinate 12,885,471 of OX387385.1, forward strand.
GTCCAGATCGCAGGCCGATAGTAAGCGCACTAGTTCATCTGGGCTCGGCCCGCCGTCTGCCGATGGAGATTCCTCGCCTTCACCTGAGGAAATAATAATAATAAAATATCCCACCCCGAAAATATGACCATGTCTCTCTTTTTCGAAATAAGCTTAAGTGGCTCCCTATTCGGTTTCGCCGGGATTCTCACATACTTTCTCTTCTCTATACAACTCTGTTTCACCCTTCTTCACCCTATTACTTAAGTTTACCTTCACCTGCGACACTCATGATAATAATCTCAGGTCATCAGTCAATTTAACTCTCTCTACCCCAACCCATTCTACTCAGTTTTATGGATCTTCGTTCTCGGTACGGGCTGTTGTTCTTTGGAATGCTCTTCCGGTGAGCATCAGGCGTGCCCAGAGCATCGAGTCGTTTAGGACACAGATCAGAAACTATTATCTTTCATTAACTCATTGACTCAGTTTTCTTTCACATCACAATATTTTATGTTTAGTCTATGTAAGTTTATCTTTATTAGTATGTATATAATATACCTATATATGTAAGTACTATTTGTATGTAGTGTATTTTATGTTTATATATATATATATATTTGGCCATAAGTCTTGTTTCATATGTGATTTCACCATCGTCGTTTACTTTTTCTTCTCTTTTAACATCTTAAGGTTGTCTGGAAGAGATCGCTATTAGCGATAAGGCCGCCTTTTGTACCTTTCTAACGCCTTAATTATGTACCTAATGTTATTTTATTATGGTGTCAATAAAGTGTTTTTGTATTGTATTGTATTGTAAGGATAAGTAATATTTGAGATAAATTACTTATATGAAAGGCCTAAACTGTGAGGCCCTAAAGCGCACCTTTTTTATGCGGGATTTGAAGCGTTAAAGGCACTGCTATTGACTATTTTGTGACATACAAAACGATGCCTAATATGCCTACTCTTGGACGCTTTAGTAATCGCAGTTTGAGACGCAAAGCGGCAAGCGCACATTAATTCGTAGCAAGTAGCATTAAACGTAGGCGTTCAACGCAAATATCTAAGCATGCAGATGCGTAAATAGACTGCGCTTGCCAGAGGTATCTTCCAAATTAGAAAGACACTTTTTCTCATTTGAATATTCAGATCGGCGTGAATCAGTCATCTATCGAGTCACGAAGTCATTCATTTTCCTCGCAAAATTCGGATATTCGTAGTTCCTCTGTGCGCGAATGGCGCGGAGGGTGGAGCAGAATATAGGTTATTGCTCGGTATATGGTTTCCGGCAGCCTAGTGGTGAGACCGTCTCACTTGCGATACGCAGGTCCTGGGTTCGAATCCCACGGCACGCACCTCTGTCTATTCGAAGTTATGTGCGTATTGTTGATTGCCGCCAACTTCAAACGGTGAAGGAAAACATCGTGAGGAAACCTATATGAACCTATATGTCTGAGAGTTCTCAATGATCTTGAAGATGTGTGAAGTCTGCCAATCCGCACTTGGCCAGCGTGGCAGACTATGGCCTAACCCTTCTCACAATGAGAAGATGGCCCGTTCCCAGCAGTGGGACAGTTTGTACGAACAGGGCTGATAAAAAAATTGTTTATCTCGTTCAAGTCGAGTAGATATCTATATAGCCAGTGACAGTGAGCTGCGAGGCCCGCACGAGCTACCTATTCTAGACTTGAGCTGCAGAACAACGGTTCGAACCTTTGCGATCTGCATATTTGAACCGTTTCAGATGTGAGTTACCCACGACCCCTGAGTACTAACCGGGCTGCGGCGGGGGCGGCGCCGGCTTGGCCGCCTTGTCTATGGGCGCGGTGAGGTCCCACATCTGCGCGGCGCCGGACCGGTGCCCGCAGAGCAGCAGCCGCCGCGGCCGGAGCGCGCCCTCGCACTCCGCCACCACGAAGCACGACACCGCCGAGCCGTCCACTGAACGGATCGTGCACACCCTGAAACAACACAGGTTTATACAAACATACAACAAATAAAATCCACGCCTGTTTTTCCTTATGGGCTAGGCTGAGCATCAAAGACCATTAGGCCGTTTGACATCGCGTTTGACCGTGGTTAGAGGGTTAAATGGATGGGAAAGGGTATTAGAGGGTAAAATGTAAAATTGGTTTGCAGTGACAGGTGGTCAGCCTATTGCCTACATAAACGCCAATTTCCCTCAAGTCCCTTAACTGACTTTTACAGTATGCTCGGAAAGAGAAGCAGCTGTCTATGTTTTTCTTTTGCTTCCAGTCCAGCATGGAAAGAAAGACACTAGTTTATATACCTACATAATAATAAAAAACACGATGGACAATTATTAATAGTAGATTGTTACTTAAGGGTCGAAAGTAACCTATTTAGGCACGAGATGGGGGAATAGTTCGAGTGCTTAATTGGTCTTTAACCCGAGGTAAGCACTCTGCTTTTCATTTCGAATATAAGGCTATATTCGGTGGCGGTCAAGCGCGAACCTATTTATACATAAAAAAAAGGAAAGAAGGTAAGGATAAAACAAAATAGACTTCTTTGAAAGCCTTAATGTTCGATAATTTTTTTTATTTTTTATTTATTTATTTATCATAAATTTTTTTTTATTTTTTTTTATTTTTTTATTTTTTTTAGCTTTTTATCATTTTTTCCCTGTGCGGGGAAAAAATAATAAAAAGCTGTAATCCTATTATTAATGAAAGGTTGCAAACAAGAATATTTAGTTCGATGGTTTTGTTTTAAACCTCCACAAACATGTTTAAATTATAGTATACTATAGATCTACCGCTTAACTGAGTCTGTTCCTGCGGTATGGGAGCGGTACGGGAGGGGTTATATTACGTCAGTCGGGCGTCAGCATTGCTATTACATGTGAACCCTCCCGTGCCGCTCCCATACCTCAGGAACAGACTCAGTTAAGCGGTTTATCTATAGTCCCGTAGATGTCGCATTGTAATCGTATGAACAACGAGCCTTTCAATTTAACATCAATAATTTTAAATGGTGTCAGAAATGTTTTAACGACAGGACGTTTTCTGGAATGAGCAAAGAATATATTTTGAAATAACATAATAGGGAGGAAATGTTTGTCCTATTTCTTAGACAGGTGAAAAAGTTGAAAGAAAGTTTAATATATAGGAAACTAACCTTTTCCCATTTGAAGCGAGTCTAACATACAACGTATCTGTATCAGGAACTACTTTTTGTATAAATATCTGTTCTTCATCCTGCTCTCCATACGGACCTGAAAAGATACAAAAGAATTAATATGTTTTTCCTTCAACCTTATTCTTCTGACCGCACCGCATCATCATCATATCTCACCGCAGTCATTATGCGCCTGCGCCGTTGGGGCCTCCAATGCTAATACGTTGAATGCCGCTTTGGGCGTGGTGCCAGGCTGAGTGGAGATCATGCCTCGGAATCGAGTCACTCGCCACGACCGCACATGATTGTACTCGCTGCATACCGATATTAAGTAGTTTTCTGATAACGAAACCTGAAAAATATTATTATTTAAATATGATCTTAAAGTATTATTTAAAGTTCTCGGCAGCTTAGTGGTGAGACCGTCTGACTTGCGATCCGCAGGTCTCGAGTTCGAATCCCACGGCACGCACCTCTGTCTTTTCGAAGTTATGTGCGTATTGTTGATTGCCGCCAACTTCAAACGGTGAAGGAAAACATCGTGAGGAAACCTACATGTCTGAGAGTTCTCAATGATCTTGAAGATGTGTGAAGTCTGCCAACCCGCACTTGGCCAGCGTGGCAGACTATGGCCTAACCCTTCTCACAATAAGAAGATGGCCCGTTCCCAGCAGTGGGACAGTTTGTACAAACAGGGCTGATAAAAAAAAAAAAAAAATATGATCTGTAATACAACAACTATACGCAGTTTTATAAAGCGCATCTTTGTCTACTGCGTTATTCGTTGCGTTGAACGCATTGCGATTACAAACAAATACAAAGCTATAATTATCCCATGATTTTTTAGTAGAAGGTTGCGGAAAGCGCAACGTGCAACGCAATCCGTAAAAGCGCTCCTTAAAAGATTAAATAATAATTTATCTTCATAGTATTCATAAGACGAGTATTGCTTATAATAAATGCATAGTTTTTAGAACATAAAAGGTAAAGGTAAGGTAAGGTACTTATATAGTTACAACGTATAAAATATTGTAATGCCTTTGACGCAATGTTTAACGCAAAAATAATGTCATCTGTAAACGACGCTGATGCGCTTGCGAGACGCGCTTCTGCACCTAATGCCGTATGAACGAAAGGTACGCTTAAAATCATAAACTGTAGTTAGTGTACTTTTACCACACACCGGACTGTATATTATGTTAGTTTCCTGTACTCTCTCTATTTTTTTATTTTTTTTCCAAACTTACAAAAATATTATGAGTAAGTATTTGTATGCAGGTATGAAACATTTCGGCAATAACGGGACAAAAATATTTTTATGCAGTACAAATAATAGTAGCTATTCTGTTTTATGTTCTATTTTTTTACGCAAGATAGATCTACGATTGACCACCTACTCGCCTAATGTTAAGCGACGGTGTGGCCACACCGTCCGTGAGGATGGAGCTCGTCTATCTAGAAGATTATTCACGTCTTATCTTATCTTATCTATTCTAGTCTTAAATATATTCTATTTATCCATCATATCCGCATTCACTCCATTTCTACATTGTATTGTGACGTCATCACAATAACTATATACTGTTTTATAATAATAATAAAAACTTTATAGTTTTAGTGTTAGTTTATAATTCACTCAGAATTAAGAAAATTCTTGATCAACCGCACCCAAGGTAGGCTCGCGCCTATATTTCGACAAAAAATTATTATATATATAATAAAATAAAATAAATAAAATATAATAAAATTTTGCCGAAATACAGGCGCGAGTTTTATTGCGCGATTATTGGTATTTAGTTTTTTTAAAGTCTAGAATAGTCTATGATTATTTTATTATAATGATTATATGTATAATGGATAATTTTATAATGATACCTTAGTGATAGGGCTTTGATGAACGGTGAACGTCTGGAACAGCTGCGGCCCGTGGCCCACGGTCTCCGGGTGCTGCACTATGACCCGCACCGCCCCGCTTCTGGTGCCATACGCTATCTCTATCCAGTTGCCGCAGAGATCTAAAATAAACAATATTTTTTGGTGATTAGCATTAAGCTTTCATGAAAAACATTACCTTCCCTTACTGGCAGGCGAATAAATAAGTGACCAAGATCGTGTCGAGGCACGCATGTAGGATTCCGTATCTAATAATATAGTTTAAACTATATAGAGATAGAGATACTAAATAGAAGTCTCGCTGAAAATGTATGAACTCGCCTAATTACTAATCAAAGTGTAAATGGGGCCTTATATGCACACTTTTAAATAAACCGCGCAGTAGACACTGGCAAAATGCACGGTGCAATTATTATAGCCATAAAAAACCGCGCTGTGAGCAAGTGCTATAGTCGCCAGCCACCGCCGCGGCGACGAAGGTTACCGAATCTAGCTGAGCGTTCGTAATCTTGGCGGTAGGGAGTTGCGAGCGACTAGCATTTATTTTATTTGACATGTTATGCTAAGGCTTTGAATCTTGAGATCTGCGTCTTTCAAGGACAGCAAGCCGCCAACAATATAGGGCAAATCAACCAGCTGGTTCGTTAAGCGAATATTTTCGCCGATCGTTCAAAGTTATTTAATATCCTTTGTATTTTGAGCCATGTCAGTACTGTGACAACAATAACAGCAAATCAGCATAATTATGAATACCTAAAATTTGATATAAAGTTTCGAATTATTCTAAATAATGCGCATTTATAGTCATTTCCAGCGGTACTTTGTCATAAAAACGTATGTTTGTAATTTTCTATGAAGTCATGTTTTTTAATTAGGAATAATAAATTTGCAATCAATAAATTCAAATGATTATATTTATATTTATAGCGTAAAAGTCGTTCTTATCCAGTCGGGTATTTCATTTTTCTTTTAACACAGATACTTGTATGGTTTATCTGGGCCACAAAAACCTAGGACACGCTAACAAGATCAATGAATTAAATTACTTCCAAGATTTAATTTAAATAACCTTTTCAATTTTCGCGTTTAACATTTTTCCAATTCCCCCCCCCCCCCCCCCAGTATGTTTCATAAAAAAAACTGACTTGCCCCCCCCTAGATCAGAAGCTGGGTACGCCCATGTTTAAACTAAAACGAATCTACTTGGCGAGATGTTTATAAGAACCACTCAAAAAAGTCAATGACCTCTGTACTACATTAACGACTTAAGTGTTTTACATATTTATTGATATATCTCGAAAAGTTGTAATCACAGAGTGTTTTAAATAATCTTCATTGAAAGTTATTAATATGGTCTATATTTACAATGGTTACATAATCATAAACTTTAATAAATTGAAAAAGTTTAATATTTTAGGAATGAAACAAAATAAGAGTATCTCGTAGTCACTACGAAACCTTAAAAAAGGTGAAACGAAAATTACTTATAATTACTTACTTGTTTTTGGTGTGAGATATACTGAGATCGCTGTGATAGGCTCCTGAGTCGGGTCCTTGTATAACTGAGTCACAAGGAGATCATTGTCTTTCATTCTTAGGGGAAACTTCTGCATGTCTGGAAAAAAGAAGCATACGGAAAATTACAAACTAAAAATCATACACTTCTAGATGTCAGTGTTTTGTGTTTTGAGGTCTTTTAAAAATAGGATTGTGATGGGATATTCATACGTTTTCCATTTAATCTGCTGCGAAAAAGGTAAGAACGTGTACATACCAATATAATTAATGGCTCCCGTGGCCGTCCCTAGCAGTAGGAAGGATCCAGCCGTGTCATACGTGGTCAGGTGAGCGACGTCCTGAGTCTGCCAGTGTTGCGTGCTCGTATGCCACACGCCAGCCTTGCTGCGACTGCCGGCGCCACTTAGCGCTACCAGTTGCGGCCCCACGAACAATAGGTGCTCCACACGAACACCTAGATTGAATGTACCTGGAATACAATACATTTTAAAGTATTAGAGTAGAGGGAGACCACACGGTCGTTGTGAATGCGTTGTCGTTTTCAAGTTTAAGTTATTAATTAATAAAATAAACAAGTATCAATGTTAAAAGAAAAACAAAATACCCGACTGCAGAAAAGAGGTTTTTGCAGCCTAACTTACAATTTCTTTACGCTTAATACGCTGTTGAGTGTACGTTTTTTGTGAGAAAGTATGCGTACAATCGCTGTAAAAGATTATTGCGCATTCTTTAGAAAAAATCTAGTAAAATCACTTGTTTATTACACGCATACAAAAAACACGCGTTTTTTTATATTTGTGAGAGATGTATAATTTTTATTACAAAAAATATTTCCTATGACACTCAGCAAGTGAAAACGACACCTCTCACATCAAAATCGGTCAAGCCCTTTAGGCTTTAGGCGATCATATAGAAACATACAGATAAACATATATACCCACATACATACATACAATCGAAATACCCCCCCCCCCTCTACCTCCCCCTCCCTTCACCCCTCTCTTTACCTTAAAACACAATTATAATGGTACAGTTGTCGGTGATTTTTTTACCCGTTCCCGTGGGAATCCCGGGATAAAAAGTATCTTATGTGTTAATCCAAATTATAAACTAACTGTGTGCCAAATTTCAGCCAAACCCGTCAAGCCGTTTTACCGTGAAGAAGTAACAAACTGACACAAACTTCGCATTTATTTTATAAGTGTGATGTGATTTATTAGCATTTCCTATTCCAAACTCCAATAAAACATATAAGTTATATATATATTCATAATTCTTTATTTTGATACCACACTCGATGTATTTTGATAACATAATTTTATTTTGAGATTACTTTTTGCCGCCAAAAATCCTTAATTTTGTTTTATTTTAATTTTGAGGGACCCAGTGTCACTCTCACGACTAAGACGAATCCATTGACACCACTCACATAAAAATACGACAAGCCGTTTAGGCTCGAGGGCGTGCCAAAGAAATATACATACATACACTCGAAAAACATAGCCCTCCTTCTTTCGCAGTCGGGTAATAAATACTGAAAGCAATAGATTAGATCACTGTTCTATCATCATATAGGTTTTCGTTTTAAATTAACATAGTCTTAGTTTTATCAACAAAGAATGATGTAGAGTCCTGTTAAGGGTATTCATATCAGAACTTATAATAATACTAGAGATTACCTACTAAGTCTCATGTATGTATACTGTTGGTGTTTCTAAAATAAATAAATAAATGCGTTGTGTTGTCGCAATTCAGTCATTTAATTTGAGTCGTCTTACGACGTCGCAGTGCACTGTGTGGCATACCACGGATATCTGTATGAAATTCGACGGAACGTCGACGCTCGTTGCAACGGAGCAGTGTGGCTCCGCCCTTATCAGCCCAGTGAGCTAATAAGGGCGGGGCCACACTGCTCCGATTTACGAGTTTGTATGAGGAATCTGGACATTCATTCATAAAAGTGAATGAGCAGCGGACAAGTAAAAGTGTATAATTGAAAAGAAAAAAAAATTCTAAACCAGGACACCATAAAGTGTCTCGTTTGCGCAGAGCTTAAAACAGTCTCTATGTGAACATATTTGGAAATTCTAACTAATGTTTTAAGAGCGTAAGTAACTCTGTCTGTTGTCTGTCTCTCTGTTTTTTACCTCTTCACGGCTAAACTGCTGAACAAATTGTTATGAAATTTGGCACAGACATTTTCTAGGACCTGGAGAAGGACATACGCTACATTTTATCATCATCAACGTTTTCCATCACTACGCGGGTGATACCAAAGATAAAAAAAACACTTACCAACTAACGTCCTCCTGACTGGCTCACTGTGCGTCGAGAAAGCCCAGAGTCTAACTAGCGGCCCGCTCGCTACCCCGAGCATCACGTCTGTGCCGGTAGAACTGTTCCCGCTGGAACTGCCACCACCGGTCTTGGCGTTCAGTGCTATCCTCTCTATGACGGAGTCTTGCACGGGCGATTGGAACACCACGTACCAACCGCATGAGTCTGTCAGCCTGGAATATTGGATTCAAGGTAAATAGTTTCATCAAAATAAATCTTAACGGATTTATCGCTAATATCACACTAATATTATATAGAAGCAATAGTTTGTGAGTGTCTTTGTATGTTTGTTACTTCTTCACGCTCAAATGGCTAAACCGATTTTGATGAAATTTAGTATGGAGGTAGATGACACCCCGGATCGACACACGCTACTTATTAAATCCTGGAAAATAATATCTCATTTGATATAATTTATGTAAAACAGCGGGTAATACAGCGGGGCGCAAAAAGTTTTATATAATTTTAACATATACGTTACATATTACTTTTATCATTATACATATGTATACTGTTATTATTTTCATTTATTCATTTTTTTATAAGTATTTTTTTCCAATGTGTAACAAGCACGTAAAACTTGGAAAACATTAATCTCAGCAAATTATCGTAATAAAGAACATGTAAGGCAGTTTCAAAATAGAGACGTGTGATGCGCTTACAGAGCAACCTAAAAACTTAGACCTGACAATACACGTTTGTACACAGTTTTGCACATTAAATTTTCCTTTATATATAAAAAAAATAATTTGGACAAATATTATTCACAGAATAAAAACTTAAAATACTTGGTGTATTTTATTTGTCTTTGTATTTAAAACAATATTTTAAATGCTATGAATATGATGGTGTGTAAATAAAATATGTAATACAAACATCAAAATAAATTGGGTATTTATACTTAGTTTAATTTGTGATAAAAAAAAATTGAGTAATTTTAAGAAACTGAAATCCTCATTCTGACATTACCATTGATACCATTGACGCGATTGTTCACGATCTTTCACGCCAAAGATCGAAGTGCCACTAAACGGGAGTAAGTCCCGCTGAGTCCAAGGGACTCAGTATGGTGGGTCCAACTTTGAGCTTGAGCTTGCGTCACGCGCTTTCCTCCGTTTGAAAGTGTCATTGAGAATATGCCTTTCTTTAGCTAATTTCATAATGATCCGCAAAACTAGCAAATAGAGAGAGAGAGAGAAGAGAGACAGACAGTTACTTCCGCTTTTATAATATCAAGTTATATTTGGACTGGTTAGTTGTTAGATTAGATGCAAATAAAAAACATGGTCTACCATTCCGACAATTGAGTATAACCCATTCGTTGGATAAGAGAAGATATGGATCAATACATACTTATCAAAATTCAAGAGATTGACAAAATGATTGATTATTTATTTATCAATCATTTGTTTAATATAAGGGTTAGCCGATAATTTAGGCAAGAATTAAAGAATTAAAAATTTTATTGTCACGTAAATAAGCTCACTTTGGTATTTCTGTGTTGTTGTAGACAGTGCAAGACCTTTTGACAAAATTCCAATTATTGCACTTTGATTACCATACAAATTTGAAATAATAGACAAAATAACACAGCAACAACATTTCAAATTCTTACCTATATCCAGTGACAAAGTGTGTGTACGCAACAGCGATCCAATTGTGATGTGCCTTGATAATTTGAACTTTTGATGTCGCTGGAACAATTAGTAACTTCAACCAAAATTATATATAGATTAGGATAAAAGACTGCATCTCCACAAACACTAATTTGAATCTAAATCTCGACTAGTTTTTACTGACCACAGTTGGAAGTTTAAATTAAAAAAAGACATAACCCTTAATTTTACTTTAAAATGTGCGACAACTTCATTCACTATCTTAGTCAAATTCTCTTGATTATGCTTCATCAACAAACCATTGCTGGATTTATGGCCATGGCTGTCATAGGAATATCAGCTATCTAGTTCTCATAATAAAAGCTTTTTTTATGTTATGTTAACAGTATGGCTGAGGATGAAGCTCGTTGTTCTAGAAGGTATCTATTCACTCTAGCCTTGAAAATTCCAAGATTGTAGTTCTCATAAAACACAGTTAGCGATTAAATAATTCCATTCCTGTACAGTGCACATCGAGATTGTGGACCGATATTTTTATAGTTCGGATTTTTATCGCTTTGCTTAGTTTAGGTTTGCTTTGCAGTTTTAAAGAAAATATGTAGTCAATGCATACTTGCTTATAAATAGTTGTTTATTTTTGCATGAAACTTTGTAGAAGGGTGTAAATTATTTATTATAAGCTGTATATAAATCTAAGCTTGTAGAAATGCAGCCTTTTAATAAACAGATAAATTGGTATTAAATACATACTCTCTGGAGGCCTGTGTCCTTTGTGGCAGTCTGCATTGCCGAGGGAAGCAGCCCTCGAGTGGCCTCTGCCACATCGGCTAAAAAAAAACATATATGGAACTGTAAGCAGTAACATATTATGAAACTACATAAGTACGTAAGTAAGAACTACTTCAAAGAGCAAGAGATTAATGAACCATGTTCATTTTGGTATGAATAAAATGTATTATAAAGCGTTTCCCAGTTTCTTTGTATTATTCTTTTTAGGGTTCCATATCTCAAAAGGAAAAATAAACGGAACCCTAAGTGAGCCTATAAGGCTCACTTTGTTGTCTGTCAAGACGCAAGGGTATCAAAACCTATGGGATACTTCCCGTTGACCTATAACTTTGATATTTGGCAAGAAGCATTGTCATATACACATAAAGGAAAAATTCCGAAAACTGTACATTTTTAATTTAATCACATAAAATAGGGTCTTTATGCAAGGAAGGAGGGTCCAAATTTTAAAGTGCTTTTTAAACGTATCATGTGGGGTATTATATGAAAGAGCTTAACTAGCACAAGCTAAAACAGGTTTTTAAATGTTAAAAATATTTTAAATATCTTCTCATTGTGAGAAGGGATTCATTGTGATATTATTCTTAAATGACAAATATTACATGTCTATAACATGTTTACAAATATTCTCTTTTCATTCTGGTGATGTATCTCTTGATTGATGATGATAGTTTAGAAGTGTTGTGTGTGGCATAAGTCGCATGTTTATAAGACGCTTATTTATTCTTGTGTTAAGAGTAATACTGTCGCGCGATCTTTTGCCAGTATATTACGTGTTTTTCATATAACAGGAGATAACTGTTATTTACTCCTAAGTAATCCAATTTCTATAATTCTTATTTCTAAGTTTGGATGGAACGGTAATGGCAATGCTTCTATGGTTAACTTTTTTCCAAATTGAAACTTATAAATTTTTGAATTTTGGATTTCGGTAAAAGCAAACAGTAGAGTATAGAAACATACACATTTATGATATAAATCAGATACATAAAAATGATAGAAATCACTTAATGTTTAAGAGTAGAAAACAGTTTTTTTCTGTTTATGAGAGATAGTGCGAAAACGCTTCTCTTACATGTTTTAATAGTAACATTAATATCGTGGTAAGTTTTTACCTCAGTTGATCTTGCGATGGTATTCTGCCAATAGTGCGTAGGTCAAGTGATGAGTTCCTAGAGTGAGTTCTATTAGAAGGCGCATCTGAGTTGGAAGCCGTGGAGTTCTTGCGAGAACAGCTACTCCCATTCCTTCCATTGTTACCATTTGGTACATTCACTGAAATTAATTTGAAGGAAGATAACAAACATATACTGAATTTCAAACCTTACTATCATTAGTGTTAGGTGCATATCATGGTAGCAATCATGGATGTTATCTAGTTATAAAAATAAAGTTACTGATAATTTTAATCTACTGATATAACATTTATAGATTCAAATTAGCAATGAAAATATGTACTAATATTCTGAATTGATTATCAAACATCTCTGGCACCATTTAAAAGAATTAATCATATTGCTATACAAAATAGATGATTTCCCATATCCATTACTTTGATGACATTGCCAATTTTAGTTAATAAATTTGTGTTATTTGATTAACCGGAAAAAACTCACAATATGAATTGGTCAAAATAGTGATTACTTCCAACTGGTTTCTTTTGACCAATTAATATCGTGAGTTTATTCCAGTTAATCAAATAATATAAATGAATACTCACAGAAGTTTTAGTACAGTTAATAAATTAGTGTATAAAAATTATCTACTGTGATGTTAAAATGAGGAAATATTTATTTATAATTCACAATAACTAACTTAAAACTAATTAAATAAGCAAGAAAAAACAAAATATTTATAATTATTATACAAAACTTGATGTTAAAATTAAATATTTTTGTAGAGAAGAAATAACTTTCTCATCATACAAATCATTTACAGTCATAGAAAACGATTGGAACAAATATTTATATAAAAATTTACACAAAAAATTTATAAATCCATTGATTTTGGGTAATATTTCAAAAACATTCTTAGGTAGTCTAAATAAACTATGCAGACCAAGAGCTCAGTTTAGGTAATTTGGATTTGTATGGTATTTTTCATACATACTTGTGTGGAGACTACAAACTAAATTAACTGAAATACATCTATCTAAGTTAGTTATGTTGTTACTCTTACTATAATTATTATTCTACGTTGGTTGTTGACATGCACTGTTCATATCTGGCTTAGCTTCTGGTCTACAACTGCTTAATACCTTATACATATATGACGAAAGCTGAAAAACTATAACTAACAATAAATTCTGTATATAAATATACAAAAACTTACATGGAGGTGGCAAATATCCATAGAACAATACATCTCCACAGGATGAGTGGTTCATCTCATCACACAAAGCAAGTCTCCTACTGAGTGGAGTGATGCCAAAGTAATCACATTCATGTTTCAGTGCTCTTATATTCACATTGTTTAGATCTATATCCCGAGTTCGTAAGTAGTTCAATATGAGTCCAAACAGCTGTGGGTCTCTGTCTATGAATATAGCCCCTGTTTCATCTCTGACTGTGGGTATTCTACCGCTTAATAGTGCTGTGAAAAATGTGTCTGGAACCCAGGTAAGTGTGTGCCATGATGTAGAAAATCTGCAAATGTTTATGAGTCATCAGTCAGACACTTGTATAGATAATTAGTGCTTTTATTGTCTCTAGACTAGAGCGATAACGGGTCAACGACCCAAAATACAGTGCTTTCTTACTAGAACCTACTTTCACTAAAATAACATAAGGAATTTTATATTATAGGCGATCATATCGATTTTTGTTAGTAGATCTGATAACTTGTGAATTGTTTTGTTATCTTATGGATTAGAAAGGTTTATCCTTCGAAAATAGGCAAAAATACGACGAAATAAAACTATCTCACTAGATCATCGGTTTGATTTCTCACGTACTCTAATTGTTTTATGATTAGTGCAATTACCTTGTACCGCCGATATTTAAGTTAACGATTTCTTGATAGTTGGCCATTGTAGTTAAATAATCTTTACGACTTATAAAATAGGTTTTTTGTTATTAATATTTATTTAATTAATCTAAAATACAAAAGTTAAAATGTCAACAAACCACAATTCACAACAAATGGCGGAAATGTCAACGTCAACAATCAGCTGACATTCTTCTACTTTTTTGTATTGGACCCGCTTAAAGCATTTGCCAGTGTCAAGTATTAAGATTTTTTTAAGTTTCTTGAGTACAACAAGTTGTAAATGTTCTAGTCACAATCTAAGTCACGTATACAGTCATTTTCAAAGTCAAGTCCTGCTTCAGTGAAGTGGTGGTGACTTTACTAGAAGCTTCTATGGAGTTTTGTCGACAACGTAAAATGACATGTTTCACTGCTTCATTTCACTTGATCACTCAATCTTCACACCCACACTCATGTACTTGATCGAACACTTAATGAATAAAACACCACCATTTTTATCGCATTAATATTCAAAATAACACAAGTTTAAGAAAATAAAACGAAGCAACAACATGTCTCGATGACGTTCCCGCCAAAACTCTCAGCTGACATTGCTGACAGGACAGGACAGAAGAATAAATGGTTTCTACACACGATGCAAGTAATAAGCGAATGGAACAAAGAATCGGTAAATTCCGGGAAAGTACGGCTTTTCTATATTTTAGCTGGCAATGTTTTTTTAAAGAGAGACGTGTCCGTCCGGCCGTCAATGTCCCAAAAAGTCAATTTTATTGAATTGAATTGTTGAAAACTAATGTATGAAAATCGGATTTCTGTGAAGAACTAGAGAAATACTAGTTGTTTAAAAGCTTTGATATGCCGGCCACCGCTGTCTCGAAGGCGGGCAACAGCCCCAAACCGGGGCTGTTCCACAACACGGCCGGCTTCAGCACGCTCATTACTGTAACCGTGCTAACGTTAGCCTGGTTGGCCGGTTTCGCGTCCCGGCTCTTCGCTGTTATTCGTTTTGAAAGTATCATTCATGAGTTTGATCCATGGTAAGTACTAAAGAAATAGTTTTAGGTTCTAACCTGACTTCTGTACAGACATTTTCCTACTATAAATATTTTTGTTTTAGGTTCAACTACCGCTCTACGGCCTATATGGTCCAGCATGGGTTTTACAATTTCTTAAATTGGTTCGACGAGCGAGCATGGTACCCTCTCGGCCGTATTGTGGGGGGTACGGTGTACCCTGGCCTTATGATTACATCAGGCACAATACATTGGATTTTACATGCTATGAATATTCCTATACACATTAGGGATATTTGTGTGTTTCTTGCACCTGTGTTCAGGTATTATTGTGTTTGTTTTTACAATAAAATTTCAATTATAAACAATAGCATATTCAAATTTTCTATAATATTTTTGATGATTTTTCAGTGGCCTCACAGCGATTGCGACATACCTCTTAACCTCAGAATTATGGTCTAGAGGAGCTGGTCTGTTTGCAGCATGCTTCATTGCAATGGTACCTGGGTACAGCAGTCGATCAGTCGCTGGAAGCTATGACAATGAAGGCATAGCCATCTTCGCCCTTCAGTTTACATACTATTTATGGCTAAAAAGTGTTAAAAGTGGATCTGTCTTTTGGTCAATTTGTACAGCACTTTCATACTTTTACATGGTAAGATATAATAGCAATAAAATTTGCTTACATTTGAAGCAATGCATGAATCATGTAATTCTATTTGGGGGTAATTTAGGCTTAGTTTAATATTTAGGTGCAGTAGTCTCTATTTACATACCTGCATTGGGGGAGGCCTATGTCTAAAGTGGACTTCTTGTATGTGATATATCTACATTCACTTGTCATGTCTTTTTCTTTGGTATTTGTTAGTGTCTGTATTTATGTTATCATACCTTAGATCTATAAGGCAAATTTACAACTTTACAATTAGTAAACATTATAAAGATGAGATAAGATTACTACATAATGATAAGGATAACAACAAACATGTGTTGATATCTTCTATTTGGGATGCATTTGTAACTATTTAGCCATGATGGAACCACAGTCACATTTTTATAGTTAGAACAGATATTAGAACTTAGCTGATATATAGTCTGCTTGTTTTTCTTGCCTACCTTAAAATATAAACAACATGAACTTGATGACCAATTAGGGTTTGTAATTTTCGAAACTTAGACCGTTAACATCACCATTCTAATAGTGCTGTTTACATTAAAAGTTAGTTAAATATATATCTATTCAAACAACAAGAAAATTATAAAAACTATATTTTTCCCAATACTTAATTCTATTTGAATGTGTAATATGTAATGTACCTAATAGTGATGGAGATAGGCTTCTAATTCTTGTTAAATGTGAAATGCTTCTGGTCAATTAAGGAGTAGTGATTAGGAATTGTTAGCCAAAAGTCTGAAGTAGGTACTTGATATCTTAAACCTTTTGCTTATATGATTTTAAGTACTTCTATATAGCTAAACAATTACATTGGAAACTGTATCCTACCACCAATTACATTACCAACAACAATTACATTGGAAACTGTATCCTACCACCAATTACATTACCACTAAACATTATCCGATTTTGATTGTATATTATGAAATAAATTAAAGGCCAAATGGAATACTATACAAACCTCTTATATTTCAGGTGTCAGCATGGGGAGGCTACGTATTTATCATAAATTTGATTCCACTTCACGTGTTTGTGCTACTCATAATGGGACGCTTTTCTCAGCGTCTCTTTGTGAGCTACTCTGTCTTCTACATTGTGGGACTACTGATGTCCATGCAGGTTCCTTTTGTTGGGTTCCAGCCAATCCGAACTAGCGAACACATGGCTGCTTCGGGTAAGTTAAGTGTATTATTTCTTGTGTGTCCAAAGTTTTGAATACAAAAATGTTTTTGTTGCTCCTCTGGCCACACTGTTGCTTATTTATTTATTTATTATTGTTGGTCACACCAACAAAGCCACCACCAAGACAAATCAAATAAAAATAAGGTACAAAAGTGAGATGCATATTGATTGGTACTTCAATTACAGGTATAAACTACATGCAAGAATTTATACAGCACATTTACTTAAAACAAAACTTAATTATGATTTAATTGAATTTATACAAAAAAAAAAAATACTAATCATTTTGACAATATGACAGTTATAATTTTTTGAATTGTGAAACATTAATTTTTTTTATATATTTAAATTACAATGTTATATATTCTATCATGACAATGTGAGGATATCACACTTTAGAAAGAATCAGTCTATAACGTGATTTAAAAACATGTATGCGGCCCGAAAAAACATCTATATCAAGCTGGTTTTTCAAACCGCATTTATCAACTGTATCAATTTTGACATTATGAATTGCATTGTAGTTAATTATAATTCTGTTTAGAGGAGAGTAATGGCCCAAATTAGAACGAGCAGTAATAATGACAAAAGGTTTATGTTTTTTACATTGTCTTGACTGAAATGTTTTGTTATCATAAAAAAAAATCACTCTAGTCTGTCTGTGTTTCTGTCTGTTTGTTACATTTTCATAAGTAATCAGTGTTTACTAAGGAAATAAAATAAAACAGAAATGGTTCTGAATGTTTAGTAATTCAATATTCATGAGATTGCAGGTTGTATATTTTTCCAAGTTTAAAAAAACGCGGATTTTGCAGTCTAACTTACTATTTCGTTACGATTAATAAACTGTTGATCGTATTTTTTGCGAGAAAGTATGCGTAAAAAATAAATCTACAATATGAAATATGATTATAAAATATCTTTAGAACAATTCTAATAAAATAACTTTTTTATGACGAAAAAGTTCGTAGGAGGTTACGAAAAAGCGCATTTATTATTTTTGTGAGAGCTAATATTATTATTACATAAAAATATTGCCTATGACACTCAGGGAGTGAAGACAAATCTAACAATATCTCGCACATCTAAAACGGTCAAGTTGTTTAGGCTGTAGGCGATCATATAGAAACACATACCCACATACATACACTCGAAAAACATAACCTCCTTCTTTAATTTGTCGGCATTAATCAATTTGTTTTATTTTAAAACCACAAATGCAAGACAGCCAAGTAAAATAATACTGAGTGAATGTAGAACAGTGCTGGTCACCTGGAGCCGTATTTAGTACCGGAAACTATATCTCATCTCTGTCATTTTCATACAGAATCACAGAGATGGAGATATAGTTTTCGAATCGATTCCGAATCCGACAATTTATGAATAGGGGCACTAGTAGGCCTGTAAAAGTTGGTGATTAAGTTTGATACTCTCTCTCTCTCTCTCTCTCTCTCTCGAAAGGATCTGGATAAGCTTAATAATACTTAAACAACTTCAAAGTATTCCTAAACACTTGTCCTACAGAAACCTAGGAATTGAACACACCTACTTCAATTTTGTTTATCAATTTAGGTATCATTTTGCTATTTGAATATTCATTAATTGAACACCTACATAGTTACTTAATTATTTAACAATATAATTATGTGTTTACTAGTTTCTGATGTTCTCGTGATAATTAATTTATAAAAAAACCTGACATAAAAAACGGTCCAGCAGATTTTTTATCACTTTCAACCTATCCAACTTGCAAAAGAATATTTTTAAATTAAAAACTAGATCAAAATTGATTCAACCGTTTAAGAGGTATGATGTCACAGGCAGATACAAACGTCAAATTTATAAAACCCCTCTTTTTGCGTTGGGGGCTAAAACTGGACAGTATTGATATAATAGTATTATACATGTAATTTAACAGGTACTTTACTGTGCTATAAAAAAGATAAGTTCTACGAGATTGAATGAGACGCAATCTGTGTCTGTAGGTCAAGCAAATGACTGGAGTCATTTTATAGAGCATTTTTATTTTATATAAGAATAGGTTTGCGCTTGACTGTCAACTCGCCTGATGTTAAGCGACGTTGCGGTCTACGATGGAGCACGCTTACCGACGCAACTTCTGTAGCAAAGATGATGATGAGCCTATTAATGTTTCGTATTATGTCAACATACGTGTTTCTAAACGTGTTTTCATTCCGCTGATAACGGGTCTACAACCGGCGAGTTGAACTGGGCCTGATTTTACACCATAATTGATTTGATAAGACCTGTAAAACTTTATATTGCGTTGCTGATTTGAAATTACTAACCAATAATACCAATTGTTCAACAAAGGATTCAAAATGTTATTATTATGGCTAAGCCGTAAGTTAGAATTCTTAGGTACGCTCAGGATTTTAGAACAAAATCCCTCGCTATGGTCGTATAAGAAATTAATTAATTACTCAAGAGCATAGCTCTTATCGATTGAGTAACTTCCATGCTCCTCTGTCTTTCGCCAGCGTTTTCACGTCCCTGTATACAAGACAATACATGAAGTGTAAGGCTCTGGAAGGTCTCCTGGCTGGAAAACAATGGCTGGCTACTAGTAATTGAAATGAGGTGCGGAAGGCAAATGGATAACCCACAGACATAGTAGATGAAGCATGCGACTTTATTTATATGAAAACCTTGCGTGCCACATTTTTGGTACCTATCGACTGTGACGTCACACAAACGATTTTGTGATGGAATGTTCCATCCGCGCGAAATCTATTCAACTTCGCCTTCGCCGCGCTTGTACGCTTGTAACTAGTTGACAAAATATCGAATCGGAAGTAAGTATATATCACCTGAAATTAAATACTCTTAGGTCGTCAACTGCGATTTTGTTTCATACTTGTTGGCTCGCTAGGTACATACACTTGGGGTATCTATAGAAGTCTATGGGACAACCACCGCACTATCATCCCTAATTAATGAGTAATATAAATGTCAATAAATAAAGTAAACGTTCTTGACAACGGGCTTCCATGATGTAGCACGAAGGTCTGAGTCTGACAGCTGTAGTCATGTGGACCACTTTGTATGACATGACCAATTCATGGAAACTATCAGTGATATACCGTATATCACTGATAGTTTTGACCCCTCTTTCCCTCCATCTGTACGTATATCATATACGTATAGATGGAGGGAAAGAGGGGACGATGAAGGTCAATGTCATATCATACAGGAGGTCAATAAGAAATTAGCATCAAATTTTGCTAGAATAGTACTAATTATTACTTATTTTGGTGTCTATTGCATTTTTGTTGTATAGCAGGTTTTCTTAAATGCAATAAGAAGAATATAGAAGGACATTTCCACAACACTATCTAGCCCCAAACTAAGCAAGGCGTGTACTGTAGGAACCAGATAGGATGATATTTATTTACTTTTTTTTGCAAATACAAATCCACTTATGATTCATACACAGAACATTCATATTCCTACCCCAAATATTTGTCCTGGGTGGGGATTGAACCCAAACCTAAAGTTTAGAACGTAGATATACTTACAACTGAACTGTGAACCAAGTCAAAGCTTGTAGGTAATACGGCAAAAGAAAATATGCATGAATATTTCATAGGGATAATAGTTTCAATTGATAACATACTCAACTGTAATACATTTATTAATAAAAATAATATTTAGATGGGTCAATAAACTTCCGAGATATAAACATTTAAAGTTTTAGGGGATCCGACGCTTTGTCCCTTTCTCGCCAAACAATCGTTTCTATTGAATTTGTACGGCGAACAAAATGCGCGACGTCATCTAACGCGACCGTTTGCTCTCTGTCTAACACGAAATTAAAATGCTCTTTAAAATGCTCATGAAATTAAAACTTTCTTATTTTTTTTGAAGATATATTAATTTTGTTTTTGTGGAATGGATCTACTTGTGGCTAGCCTTTTTATGATATGACAAATATAAAAAATGGTTGTCTGTAAAATCGGTTTATAGACGTTAATTTTACGTGATGACGATGCAGATCGTGCCTCTCTATCGCTTGTTCCGCGCTCTCGCTTGCACGCTCGGCTCAGGCGGAACGTGACAATGAGTCACGAGACCTGCTACCCTCAAAGAGAGGGTAGACCTCACATGTGAACGGACGTATTGTTTACATTGTCCAATACAATTTTTGAAATTAAAATTATTTATTGAGTAAAATATTAATTGTGAAGTGTTAATACTGCCTGGAAAACCTATAGTGTATACCATCATAACACAAGTGGACAGTGAATTGAATAATTTTTCGATCAATTCACAACTTATTGTTGGTTGTTGTTGTTGTCATGAACAAGGACTTACAATACTTGTAAAATCAGTGTTTTTGTGCGATCAACTTACAAAAGTCCTACAATTAATGGTGTTGAATGCTTAATTGGTGTTTTTGTACAGTTTTGTGTTAAATGTATATCGCCGTTTGACTGTTTCGTCTGAACTTTTGCGTGGTGCCTGATTAGAATATTGGCGATTACATTTCCGCTAACATTTTATAAGGAGTTAACTCCAACCTACGAATTAGTCGGCTTCTGCACGTGACTATTGCTATTGCAAATTGGGCAGGCGCGGTCAAGCAGGGGTAGGCAGGAACATTTTGAGTACTGTTGGAGATACACAATGGCGTCGATTTGTGCGGGTTGTAAGGGCCACATTAAATCTAAAGAATTTATGAAGTGCTCCGAGTGCGATTCTTTGTTCGATCTCGAATGCTGCAATATTACTGCTGATAATTTTAGCAAGTTGTCCCCTGAGAGGATGAAGGCCTGGAAATGTCCTACTTGCTTGAGTAAGCTGCCTAAATCGGGTAATACGAATACGCCTATACGCCCGACATCGCATGCATCAGGCGAATCGAACGTAACTATACGCAATGTTTTGAAGACCAAGCCTCGCCGCAAATCATCTGATGACATTCCGGACGAGGATTCCAGCAGTTGCAGCACAGACTTGCGTTCAATTGTCAGAGAGGAAATAAAATCGGCACTTGGAAATGTTATTGTCGAGCTGCATGCTGTCGGTGAAAAAGTGTCGTCATTTGAACAATCTTTGATATTTTTTAACTCTTGTTACGAGGACCTTAAGAAAAACCTGGAAGAAAAGGTGGCCATTGTTGAACAACTTCAGAAAAGCAATAAAGAGCTACAGGCTAGGGTTTATGACTTGGAGAAGGATGTAACCAGTAGGTTAAATCTTATAGAACAGCATCAGCGCGAGTGTAATATAGAAGTTAATGGAATCCCTGAGAGCAGATCTGAAAATGTGGTTAGAATAGCAGAACAACTGGCGAATACTGTGGATTGTCCTCTCACCGACGTGGAGATTGTTCATGCATCTAGAGTGGCAAAGCAGAATAAGGATAGCGATAGACCACGCACAATAATAGTGAAGCTGCGGACGCGACTTATTCGGGACAGTCTGCTTGCCGGAGTTCAGAGGTTTAATAAGCAGAACGCTACGAATAAACTGAATTCTCATCACCTTGGTATTGGAGGGAACTGCGTCCCGGTGTTTGTATCCGAGCACCTAAGTCCTGCTAACAAAGCTCTTCATGCGGCTGTCCGCAAGAAGGCGAAAGAATTAGCTTATAAGTTCGTCTGGGTTCGAGATGGTCGCATATACACTAGAAAAGACGAGAACAGCTCCGCTCTCCAGATACGCTCAATGGACAATAAATTTTTCTCGATGATACGTTGATAATGCACAGTCTAGTTATGTTATTTTTTATGCATTGATTCTGGTGTTATTTGTTTCTAAATGGCTACTCTTTATTACCAAAATGTACGTGGTATGAGAACAAAGACAGATACGATTTTTAGTAATGTCCTTCAGAGCTCTTATGATTTTTTGGCCTTCTCTGAGACTTGGCTCAATGAAACTGTGAACAGCGGTGAAATTATTGATTCTCGTTATGCTGTGTATCGGCGCGACCGTATGTGTTGTCCTGGTTCTCGTACTGCTAAACGTGATGGAGGAGGAGTTATGTTAGCTATCTCTCGCAAGTATGAGTCGAATCGGATGCAAAGTTGGGAATCCAGTTCAGAGGATATTTGGGTCGTGGTACAAATGAAAATTGGGACCAAAATTAAAAAAGTTGCAATTTGTGTAGTTTACATCCCCTCTCCTGCAAAGTTTGATGTCTTGAAAGCATTCCTTGATAACGCTATCAATTATATAAATCAGGTCGATGAAGTTGTGATAGTGGGAGATTTTAACTTGCCGTTTATAGAATGGGTCAAATACGAAAATTTTACAAAACCTACTAATTATGGTAATTCTTTCGGAAATGCATTAGTTGACTTTATCTCTATCTGTAACATGTATCAGTTTAATAATTCCCGTAATGAAGATAACAGAACATTAGATCTAGTAATAAGCACGTTGAATGGAATTTCTTTGAGTGAACCTTTAGATTACATAAGCAAACTTGACCGTAAACATCCTCCCATATTATGTACTTTACCTAATAGTGAACCTAGGTATCTCCGTCCTCAGGTTTCCTCTGAACTTAATTTTTATAGAGCTGATTTTGAGAGTATTACAATGGAGCTTAATAATGTTGAATGGCATAAAGAATTTCATGAATGTACTTCAGTGAATGAAAAGACGTCGATATTTTATAGTATTCTCAAGAGTTTGATTGATAAATATGTTCCAAAGCACAAATTTAATAAAAAACGATTCCCTCCATGGTTTAATAAAAACTTAGTTAAATTACTTACTGAGAAAAATAAAATAAGAATAAAGTACCATAAATACAAAAATCCCCGTGATCTCCTCGAATTCAATATTTTGAGGGAACGAGTACATAAATTATCTAATAGTCTGTATACGGAATACTTGAGGAAAACTGAGGATAGTATAGCGAAAAATCCTAGGGACTTCTGGAAGTACGTTAAAGACAAGCGTAAGGAACGCTCTTCATTTCCCGCTGAGATGCATTTAAATGAAAAAATGGCTAAGTCTGGTCAAGAAATAGCCAACCTATTTGCTGAGAATTTTTCACAAGCATTTACCCCTCATATTCATGATCGGATGCGTTCTCATGAGGTCTTGCCCACTATTACTCCTAATTGTATTGGCATCGTAAAATTCACAGAGCGTGAAGTTGTTAATAGAATTAAAAAATTAGATATCCTTAAAGGTCCGGGTCCTGACGGTATCCCACCACTATTTGTCAAACGTTGCGGTTCCGCTTTGGCTCTGCCATTGACCATAATCATTAATAGCTCTCTAAATGTTGGTGAATTTCCCGACGAATGGAAAAAGGCCAAGATTATTCCGTTACTTAAAAAGGGGAATGAGGATAATGTTAAAAACTACAGGCCGATTTCCATTTTGTCTTGTTTTTCCAAATTATTTGAAGCTCTAGTAAGTCCAATACTGTCTCGCCATCTTAGTCACCTCCTGTCTGAGCATCAACATGGATTTAAGAAAGGTCGATCTGTTGAGACAAATTTAGTAACTTTTGTATCCGAAGTGTCAAAAGAAGTTGATGGGGGGCGTCAGGTCGATGCTGTGTACACCGATTTTAGTAGTGCCTTTGATAAAGTTAGCCACCCATTGTTATTAGAGAAGTTGGAAAGAGCTGGAATTTATGGATCCTTTTTAAAATGGTTTCAGTCCTATCTATGTAGAAGGGAACAAGTAGTCTTCATTGATGGCTTTGGGTCCTATATATTTCTTGCTGAGTCTGGCGTACCACAGGGATCGCACCTGGGCCCTATACTCTTTTCGATATTTATTAATGATATTACTAATCATATAAAACATTGCAAATTCAAAATGTTTGCCGATGACCTTAAAATTTATAGAGTTGTAGACACCAAAGCGGACGGCAATCTTATTCAAAGCGACATTGAAGGTATAAATATATGGTGCAATGAAAATAGGATGCATCTCAATGCTCAAAAATGTTTTTATATTAAATACACCCGTAAGAAAAAACCTATTGACACCAATTACATGTTGAATGGAGCTACTCTGCAGGAGGTGAATGAGATGCGAGACTTAGGAGTAATTATTGATAGCAAACTGTCCTTTAAATCTCACATTGATCTAATCGTGAAAAAAGCTGCACAGTTGCTAGGTTTTATTAGGCGTAACACTAAAAGCTTCAGATTTCCTCTTACAAAAATTATACTGTATAACTCGATGGTGCGCAGCTGTCTGGAGTATGCGAGTGTAGTGTGGAATCCATTTTATGTGGTGCATTCTCAGCGCATCGAAGGCATCCAACGTGCTTTTACAAGATCATTGGCTTTCTCGAGCCAAGGCATTTCCCACAGAAGTCCATATGAGAATCGTTTGAGTTTTTTTAAGATGCACACTTTGCGTGATAGACGAAAGATCCGTGATCTGACATTTCTTCATAAAGCGATCCATGGATTTTCCGACTGTCCATCTATCTTAGAAGAATTATCTTTACATGTACCTTGTCGCTATCCTAGACACAGGATTACACGAATAATGGGATGTCGGCAAACTGCTAGAACCAATTTGGCTGTCAACTCACCTACACAAAGATTATGTCGCACTTATAATGAATTTAACGTATCGTTGGATGATCTCGACATCTTCAATGATAAACTGTATGTTTTTAAAAACAAACTGGTAAAGTCTCTTTGTAAACTGGACTGATTTTTTTCAAATTTTTGTTCTTTGATTTTATCACTTTTTGATTTACTTTTTGATTTGGCTCTTAGATTTATATATAATGAATAAACTTATTTTAACTAATGTAGCAATAGTGTAACCATTGTTATAATGAAAGTTGTATATGCCTGTAATAGGTGATCATATCAGACCTATGTATGAACGAACTAGACAATTAAGAATGTATAATATGTTCACTGTTGGCGTATCTAAATAAATAAATAAATAAATGAGTCATGCTTTTTCGTGGGTGCAGACGGCGTTCATCGATTTATCACGTCAAAAATAAATCCTGCGTATTTATTGATCATATAAAAAACAGATCCACGTTGACTGCATGAATCGTCGTAAAGTTCGTTTTATCTTGTATCCAGAGTCCAGATTTGCAGTCTAGCAAAGAAACTTTTTTTTAACAGTCCTGTTTGTACAAACTGTCCCACTGCTGGGCGCAGGCCATCTTCAAATTGTGAGAAGGTGCAAAGAAACTTACATAGCGGTAATTGATGAGTCTGCTCATCAACGGTAAGTCTGCTCATAGCGAATGGACAATCAATATCGTTTAATATTTAATCAGATTCCAGTCTGAAGCATTTGTGGAATTGGCTTGCCATTCTATATATATAATTTTGTTTTCAAGCGATCGAAGGGAGTTAAAAATGTATAGTCATGTATTGTTGACGTTAATACTTTCATAATTAATTATTAAAACGTTAAAAAAAAATATATATAATAAATCTCATCACGTAAAATCTTGGTCAAATCACAATCGATTAGGCGAGTTACAGTCAATCTCAGACCAGTCAATAGGTATTTCATGTAAAACATGCAGGTCTAGTTTTTTAGTAAAGTTATACATTAAATTGAAAATATTCAACAGCTCGAAAATCTTTGCAGTAAAATTTATTTCATCATTATGTCAGTTTTTAAACTATAATAAGTATGCGTGCAAACTATTTTGTAATCGTTTATTATTATATATATATCTCATATACATACGTTTATACGCTCGTAAAACATGGTTGCCTGGAAGAGATCACTCTAAGCGATAAGGCTGCCAATTAAAAGCCTAGCTATAATTATATCTTCTCTGTATTTCTTTTTCTGTATTTGTGGTCTTTCTATAAAGAGTTATCTATCGATCCCTCAAATAATATTTAAACGCGTGCTGAAGATAATTCTCTTTGTCCGTTTCTACGAAATTATATCACGTTCCCCGAACGTCCACTGCTTACAGATGTTTCAGATAGTTTATTAAATCACGTTCCCCGAACGTCCACTGCTTACAGATGTTTCAGATAGTTTATTATATCAGGTTCCCCGAACGTCCACTGCTTACAGATGTTTCAGATAGTTTATACAAACGGTTCTGTGATATTCACATATTGCGGTGTTTTGGGCGCCGAAAATAGAATCTATTACAAATAAAAATATATCACTGTATTTATGTCGTTATTTTTACGATAAAGAGTAAGCATGTAATTTAACAAAATTTATCAAAGGCAAATAATTCTATTAATCATAATCATTTTATTAATAACAATAGTTACAAGTCACAAGTCGGATATTACATGATATACAAAAAGTATATTAATATTATCTATTGTCGCATACAGTCTAGATTTTACCAATCATTGGTTTATCTAATAGATTCCAAAACAAAACTAAATAATAAAAAAAAATGCTTTGTATCAAACAAAACAACAAATGTCAAAATAAGCATGCATATACAAAATGTCAAATAATATATAAATGTCAAAGCAATGGAAATAATTCTCATGTCAATTTAGAATAATTTTAAACGTCATGAATTCTTCATAGCTGTATAACGTCTGTTCAATAAGCCAAGTCTTCCTTTAAAACCGGCCACCGTGGTCGCTGATGTAATTTGTTTCGGCAGTTTGATAAACACTGCTGGACCCATCACATAAGTTGACTTCGCTGACCTCTCCAGCGCACGAGGCACTTCCACAAGCCTTCCCCTGTTCCTAGCGCTATGCATATTAGTACATATAAGTCGTTGATCAGATGGATCGTTATTCTATAGAGGTCAAATATAATATGTAAAGAGGTTACTCTTAATGCTATGGCCACACCTGAGGAAAATGCATCTAATTATTATTATCACGCTTCAACGCAATAATTCTCAGGGCCGACTGCTGACATGAGGCGGGAAATTCAAATTTGAAACAATTTTTTTAATCATAGCTAGCTCTGATAACTATTGTAAGTAATTGCAATTTTTGCATCAATTTAAGATTATTCTTTACTTTATCACGTCAATATAAATATCAGTAATGCTTTTCGTTGTTTACGTATCCCGAGAAGTTGCTTGAATGAGTAAAAATTGATTTCTAGGTTAATATAATTCGATGTATTATTGGTAAACGAAATGACTTCATAATATAAAGCGGAACCCTAGTTTGTGCGTGGCACGACATGCACTTGGCCGCTTATTGATTGTTATTTTTTGTTAAAAATGGTTTAATTTCAATTTTTGTCTAAGCCTACTGATATTTGCACCCCTATTGTTCCAGGTGTGTTCGCGTTGATAATGGCCGCGGGTGCGCTCAAATACCTGCACACCCTCAACCCCAAGGGTCAGTGGAAGCAGTTGTTGATCTTGTGCGGGATACTGGCGGCAGGTCTCGTCTTCCTCGCGGTCGTGCTTCTCACCTACATGGGAGTGATCGCGCCTTGGAGTGGACGGTCAGTATACAATAATAACAGCATTAACAGCTAGCTGTTACGCCGCGACTTTGTACGCATAGAAAAAAATACCGAGTTAAAACCAATAAAAAATACTTGTCCAATGTTGAATAATTTTATTGTTATAGTTTAAAAAAATTAAAGAACCGATTTCAATTATGCGATTTCGTTTGCTTGGATGGCATCTTTTTCAGTTATTCTGTTTCAAAAACCAAACTGCTAAACCGATTTTGACTAAATTTCTATGGGAATGAAAATAATCAAATCTGTTCTTAAATGACGACGACGAGTTATGAGATAACAAACAAAAAATACAATCGAATTGAGAACCTCCGTTTTTGAATTCAGTATAAAAAAAAAACGGAAGCATTATTTATTTATTTATGTTACATTAACTAAAACGATATGAGCGCCAATTACATTAGCTAAGATACTACATTAATTTAATTAACCAATAATGATTGTAACTAATTTAAAAAATAACAATAACAAAATGAAAATAACAATTATATCTCAATGCCATCAATCATGCATCACTGTATACTATAAGTATATAATAAGTAAACGTGCATTCCGTTTTCCAGTGCTTAGCTTCTAAAAATCACTTTATAATTAACAGTTGTTAGAAATATTATACTTAATTATAAATCAACCGCTTTAATTATTGTGTTGATTCATTACCTATGTGCATACATTTGGCTATACATTCGTCTCATGAAAGCGACGTACGCGTTGATGGCTGCTCAGAATAAATATGTATATTATCATATTTAGGTCTGAATAGGTTAAATGGCCATGAATACAGTGTTTATACGTCTCGCGCACGCAACACTCCTTTCGTAATTTCGCCAAATAGTCGCGAATATATTCCTTAGAGACTTTATATGGCTGCCGCCCCGGGCGCGCGATTGGGAGCGGTTGAGATAACAAATAACTTATTAAAAACTTAAATTGGAAATTAATAAATAATTTATGTTCTAAATTTTATTATGGCTATCCCATGGAAACTAACGTATCCGATGGTATCGCCCTTTTCCCCCGTTTGGTACAAAGTTGAAGCACTGTGAGTTTGAACACACCATCCGTAGGTTTTATAAAAATAAAATAAAAATAATATAATATATTATAATTATATTAATATTTTTTTTATTATATTAATATTTTTTTCCTTGCATATTTATTTTAAAAATAATGTTCCTTATGTGTTTAATTACGTAATTTTCCTTTGATAAACACAATATTTGAATTTAGCGAAATTAGGTTACGAAATACGTAATATTTTGTGACGTCATGTAGACTATGCCAGTCAGACCATAGTAACGAATCGATCGACAACATCATACATAAAAAGTATGATTAATTTAGTCACAGCGAAACAGTAAATACAAAGATGAATGTATATTTAGGTATAAGCGCGCTATAGGTCTTAGGCTCGATCCCCTCACTCTGGGCAAACATTTGTGTGACGGAGTCTCTCTACGAGATCGAAACAGAAATGAAGGTATCCGTAGACGTGCGAAAGTCACCGACATAGCACAGCGGATTCGCAAGTTGAAGTGGCAGTTGGCAGGGCACATAGCACGTAGAACTGATGACCGATGGGGCTGATGTTCTAAAGTGGAAACCACGCTCCGTCAAGCGCAGCGTAGGAAGACCAGCCACGAGATGGACAGATTACTTCATACTTCTTATGGATGATGATGATAATGTATATACAGGTATAGTACGCTGTAGGTCGTGGGCTCGATCCCCACCCTGGACAAACATTTGCGTGATGTTTGTTGTCTTTCCCAGGTTCTACTCGCTATGGGACACCGCATACGCCAAGATCCACATCCCGATCATCGCGTCCGTGTCTGAGCACCAGCCGACCACGTGGTCTTCCTTCTTCTTCGACCTTCACGTACTGGTGTGCACCTTCCCAGTCGGACTGTGGTATTGCATCAAGAACATCAACGACGAGAGAGTGTTTGGTGAGTGGCATTTATTTTAAGTTAGTAGCTAATATTGGAGCATGACACAAGTATAGAGGCATAGTAATAAACTGAGGTCCAAGTTTGGTATTGCTATTTTTTTCCTTTAGAATAGTTCTTGTAAAATAACTTGTTTATCACGGAAAAGATCATTGGATTGTATTTTTTATATTTGCGAGAGCTGTATTACTACAATAATTATAGTATAAAAAAACTGAATAAACAGTCTTCAAAATACTCAATACAACACATAAGCTACTTGCTGTTCAGTTTTCTACAGGCACTTGGATGATAATTTACATTATTTTGTTATAAAAACCAAAGTGCTGCATCGATTTCGATAAAATTTATATGGGACCATCTCTGAAGTATAACCTACCAAATACAAAAAATATCATCAACATCGATGCACAATTGAGTAATAGCTGAACAAACATACAAAAAAAAAATGTACAGACAAAAATGATTACCTCTTCTTTTTGGAAGTCGGTTAAAAATATAGTTTATGACACTCAGGGAGTGAAGACGAATCTAACGACATTTCGCGCATCAAAATCGGCCAAGCCGTTTAGGCTGTAGGTGGTCATATTAGAACACACATACAACTCGAAAAACATATCCCTACTTCTTACGCAGTCGGGTGAAAAATAGCTATAGTCCAGTCTTGGGCTTACCAACGAACCACATCTGACTTTTATTATGTAAATAAAAAAAAAAAAAAATGTTTCTTTTTTAAATAAAAACTACGGGCCACTCACGTCTGAGTTTTGAGCGGAAAAATTCGACTATAGTTTCAACCGCATCCGGCGGTCTTTTTCACAGGAGCAGCGCACACGTCACTCTCGTTCTGTGACGCACCGCGCAGTGTATTTATTTAGTTCTTTCTTCTTCATTCGTCTTGCCTCAAACGATGTGTCGTTTCCAGTGGCCCTGTACGCACTGAGTGCGGTATACTTCGCGGGTGTGATGGTGCGATTAATGCTGACACTAACGCCGGTCGTGTGCGTGCTGGCCGGTATCGCTTTCTCCATACTGCTGGAACTGGTGCTTAAAGAAGATGACTTACCAGTTGGAGATGAGGACAAGAGCCTCTATGACAAGGTAATAAGGCATATAGTAGCATGCTCTGAGACATGGATTATCTTTTTTTTATGTTATTATGTTATATAGATCTACGATTGACTACCGACTCGCCTGATGTTAAGCGATGTTGTGGCCGAGGATGGAGCTCGTTAATATAGAAGATATCTATTCACTCTAGCCTTGAAAATTCCAGAATTGTAGTTCTCAGAAACCACAGATGGCGGTAAAGAATTCCATTCCTGTGCAGTGCGCATCAAGAACGTGGACTTATATCGCTAAGTACGGATTTTTGACAATTAAACGAGAAATGGGTGGTAATGCGGCGACTTCCTGTAGTGAAATAAGGAGTGAATGGGGATCATTAAATATTAGATCTAAACGTTCTAAATGTGTTGTACATGGGTACAAACGAACAAATGTATTATATATCCAAGTTTGTTCACGAAATTATATGACAACATAGATAATAGACTTACTTTATTGTGACAATATACAAAACATATATAGAACAAAATGAAAAACAAAAAGAAAATAATAGGCAAAGTTTTTTGTTACATAAGTAAATGTCGAATGAAATAAAATACGACATTTCATCCTGAATCCTGCATAACGATACACAGCAATGACCTATTAAAAAATTAGCCTTTCATTGCTTAATTTAATGAAATAAAATACAACATTTCAAAATCCTGCATAACGATACACAGCAATGACCTATTAAAAAATTAGCCTTTCATTGCTTAATTTAATGAAATAAAATACAACATTTCAAAATCCTGCATAACGATACACAGCAATGACCTATTAAAAGATTAGCCTTTCATTGCTTAATTTAATGAAATAAAATACGACATTTCAAAATCCTGCATAACGATACACAGCAATGACCTATTAAAAAATTAGCCTTTCATTGCTTAATTTAATGAAATAAAATACAACATTTCAAAATCCTGCATAACGATACACAGCAGTGATCTATTAGAAAAGCAATTTCTTCAATGGAAACATTGATCTTAAATCTGAAAC
This sequence comes from Lycia hirtaria, assembly GCA_947563715.1. Classification (NCBI taxonomy): domain Eukaryota; kingdom Metazoa; phylum Arthropoda; class Insecta; order Lepidoptera; family Geometridae; genus Lycia; species Lycia hirtaria. The sequence goes on from OX387385.1 coordinate 12,918,076, forward strand.
ACAGCTTTACATCCGCCTGTGGTAGCAAATTCCATACAGGGTTAAATTGCTAATTTGTCATATTGTTGCACTCTGAACTCTATCATAAACGGCCTAACCGGAAAACGTTACTTAACTTTGATCAATCTGTCAAACTCGCCTTAAATTCTCCGGCTTGTTTCCGTAATTGGGTATGTAAAGTTTTTTTTGGTATTTTTTTTATATTTTTATATGATAGAATGGATCATTTAGAAAAACTATTTTCAATATTTTTTTATTCTGTTCAGTACATATTTTTTAATATTTTTTTAAAGATAAAATCGTCCGTAGGAAAGATGACGTCATCGTACCTACTGAATAAGATGTTGTGATAGCCAACATGAACTAAAAAATACATATACGTCAACTTGACAGTGACATGTACCTATATTCGTTTTTGTCTCTGACTGATACAAGAGATCATCGGTTTTTGTTGTGTTCTGAAAAAACAAATACGTTGTGTAAACATAAAGAATGAAAAAAGAATAATTAATAATTAATATTGAGCTCGTTGTAATTAATTAATGTTTTCTAAGGTCTTCGCGATTGTGTTTGCGCATTGAAATGAAACAAATTCACAATATTATTCAGAAACTACAACTGTGAAATGTTTCGACTTTCGTGCCAAAAATCCTAATAAACTGTTTTTTTCAAGTAAATGAAACCTTTTGTTTGTTTGAAAAGACTGGTCTGAACAAGTTAACGTAGAATATGTTCCTGGGCGAAGCATTGATGCTGCAGTACAATGAACCAGAAAAAGGAACCAGAATAAAATAAATAATGTATTAATGTAAATAAAATAATCTCATATATAATTACAATGAAATTGGTATATAATTAAACACAATAAAATCATTTCAAAAAAGAAGTTATGTACTGTCAATCACTTTTATTTCATATCCTGGCATTGTTCATAAGTTTTAGCTCTTTAGCTCCTCGGATTTTTGCGATGTTGTTCTTGCCGCTAGTTGAGATGAACTCCAGAATGATAAGATTCTCAACCTTAGGTAAGTTAGCAGAGTCGGCACGTACAAAATTATCCATAATTTATCCAATCAGTAGGCAAACAGTTTCTTACAACAAAGCAGTGGTCAACGTAAATGCAGTATCAATCAAAACGGTAGGAAAGCAAGGTCGTCGTTAAAATAATGAACAGAATTAATTTAATACAAATGAATAGAGTAGCAGAGCACCAAACACACAAAATAATTCTTTTCTTTGTTTATTTATTTTGGTATGACAGTTGTCATAGAGATATTGTCTCTCTTGTCAATGCCAATGCTGTCAGTTTAATCTTTTTTTACTAACTATAATACATTTTATTTTACTACATTTTAGAGGTCGACTGAAGGTCAAATATTTTTTATATTTTCGCAAAAATTTGCGCGATCTCATCATTTTATGTGCCCTAAATAAAAAAATATGGCTTATAGACATATAATCTCGAAATGGTTTTGGAATCAGCATATGTTACATTTTTCTTTACATACCCAATTGTCATTTCGTACTAGAGTAATTTTGTAAGTTGGCATAATATTTTGAGCAATGATCAAATTTCAATAACGTTTTTCGTTAGGACTGAAAGTGTTTAAACTCTTTTCCCCGCAGTCCGGCAAGCCCAAGAAGCGTGCCCACACGGATACCGCCGCCCCCGCGGCAGGCGCAGCCGACACCGGTCTCGGAATGAACGTACGTTCCGGCACGCTCATCGCTTGTATGATCCTACTAATGTTGTTCTGCGTACATTGCACGTGGGCCACTTCTAATGCATACTCCAGCCCTAGCATCGTGCTCGCTAGCTACGGAAATGACGGGTAAGTGGCTACATTTCCGAATTTCAAGTAAAAACGAACGAATGAACGAAAAAAGGAATGAATGTTCTTTCAGTCACGCTCATCACTTTGCACGTGGGGGAAACTTACAGGGCTGCTAGATGTACGATTTAAGTCGTAACCATATGACTTTTTGGCATATTTGCCGAGGTACGATCGCTAGATCGAAATCGTACGAATTTTTAATACCTGGCAACATTTCGTAACGAAACCATACACGAAATGTTGATTTGAGGCCAAAGCTATTAAAAAAAAAAAAAGAATTGGCTGTCTGTAAAGTCGGTTTATACACGATAGTTTAACGTGAGAACGTCAACAAAACATTGATGAAATGATAATGATGACGATGTAACGGGACAATGAGTCATACTTTTTCGTGCGTGCAGCCGGCGTTCATAGATTTATTAGACGTCACGTAAAAAAAAACCGCAACCTCGCCTAAACCTCATCTCAACCTCACGTCAATTTCACGTCAACCTCACTTCAATCTCACGTCAACCTCACCTCAACCTCACGTCAACCACACGTAATCTCACGTCATTCTAACGTCAACCTCACGTCAACCTCACGTCGATCTCACGTCAACCTCACGTCAATCGAACGTCAATCTCACGTCAATTGAGATTGACGTGAGGTTGACGTGTGGTTGACGCGAGACTGACGTGATGTTAACTTGAGGTTGACATGAGATTAACGTGAGGTTGAGGTGAGGTTGACGTGAGATGGACGTGAGATGGACGTGATGTTGAGGTGAGGTTGACGTGAGGACGACGTGAGGATGACGTGAGGTTGACGTGAGATTGACGTGAGGTTGAGTTGAGGTTGACGTGACGATGACGTGAAGATGACGTGAGGTTGACGTGAGATTGAAGTGAGGTTGACGTGAGATTGACGTTAGGTTGACGTGAGATTGACGTCAGGTTGACGTGAGGTTGACGTGATTGACGTGAGGATGACGTGAGATTGACGTGAGGTTGACGTGAGATTGACGTGATGTTGACGTGAGATTGACGTGAGGCTGACATCAGGTTGACGTGAGGTTGTTCTCTTAGCTAAGAAGCTATCTCTGTATCAAATTTCGTGATAAACAGAAAAAGAGACAAGAGTTACTTTCACTTCTATAATATTAGTCAGGATGTCCTATACAAAGCAATTAAAAAATAAAATTATCAAGTGGAGATTTTTTTAAAATATAATTTTCATTTTAGGTCCCGCAAAATCTTGGATGACTTCCGTGAGGCGTATGGCTGGCTGTCTCAAAACACAGCCGACGATGCGAGAGTGATGTCTTGGTGGGACTACGGATATCAGGTACTGACACCCCAACCACCTTGTACTGTTTGTAAATTATTCTATAATAAAAATAAAATAATAATAATAAATATTGGAGGACATTTCACATAATGCCATCTAGCCCAAACTAAGCAAAGCTTGTACTATGGAAACTAGATGGTATATATATATTTAGCCTGTATCCACCCAATGGGTATAGGTCTCCAGTCCTCTCGTTCATGCCATCCTTAAAAAACAGCAACCAGCAGCAGCTGTTTTGGAAGCAGTATATGTAAAAATTTTCTTTACATACCCCATTAAGGAGTATGTAGTACAAGTTCCAAAAAGGTTTTTTTCGAAGACATTGGACCGATTTCAAATGATTATTTTTGTGTTTGTATACTTCTCTAGTGGTTTCATAGAAATTTTATCAAAATCGGTTCAGTGCTTTTGTTTTTATAACAAAATTACTGAAAAAATGTCGTTAAAGTTAATTTTTGTAGTGAATTGCGTATTCTGAAGTCGGTTTATTTAGTTTTTGACACGATAACTTGTTTTTTGTTGTCAGATCGCCGGCATGGGCAACCGGACCACCCTAGTAGACAACAACACATGGAACAACTCGCACATCGCGCTCGTCGGCAAGGCGATGGCGAGCAACGAGACGGCGGCCTACGATATAATGACGATGCTCGACGTAGACTATGTGCTAGTCATATTCGGCGGCGCCATCGGATACTCGGGCGACGACATCAACAAGTTCATATGGATGGTTCGGATCGCGGAGGGAGAGCATCCTAAGGATATTCATGTGAGTTGTCTCGAGCCTAGCGCAGCTTCCTTAAAAACTTACAGAATGTATCAAACACTTTTTTAAACTATCACGGTCATTTATTAAATCACTAATTATTATTAACGGCATATTTACCGTGGTTCGCGTTAATTTTGATAGTGATATTGTGAGTGTGTTTTGTCGGGATTATCAATGGAGTTCGAGTGCCAGTGATAACGCTCTTCGCAGTAAAATACAAAAAGGGTAGACAGATGTTTGATTCTAACCGTATCATCGGGATTTAATAATAAATTGTCAATTTCGCACAGAATTTCGCACCCGTTTCATATATTTTGACTCAAATAAAAATTTGAATTATCTTCATACATTTTTTCTTCCACGTACCGGCAAGCGCAGCGTAGGAAGACCAGCCACGAGATGGACAGATGACCTCATACAAGTGGCGGGAAGACGCTGGATGCAAGCCGCTTCCAATCGGTCTTTTTGGAAATCCATGGGGGAGGCCTATGTCCAGCAGTGGACTTCTTATGGCTGAGATGATGATGATTTTTTTTCTCTATAAAATATCCCGCTCTTATTATACAGCCATTCTATTCTTTTTGGTTACCTCGTCATCGTCATATTGGACAGACAGACATACAGACTGTTTTTAACCCCCGACCCAAAAAACAAGTTTTAATAGTTTGACGTGTGTATCTGTGTATGTATATCTGAGTGTATGTTTGTGGAATTTGTACCTCGATTTTGATCTAATCTTTTTGTTTGACTGAGGATTTGATCGAGATTGTTCTTAGCTGTTTCGTATCGTACCTACCCGATTGTGTTGTTTGTTTCCAGGAGGCGGATTATTTCACCGAGCGGGGCGAGTACAGGGTGGACTCGGAAGCGTCTAAAACCATGTTGAACTGTCTCATGTATAAATTGTCATATTACAGGTATGGAACAAACTCATTATTCACTCCACCTATAATATTTTGTTACTTCAAAATCAAAATCTATCTAACAATTTCATATTTCCTATATTTTGATTACTTTTGTTAAAATTCTGCGCCTGTCTCTTCACTTAGGGGCTATGCTGATTGAGTATACTATCTTGCTCTCGAAATATCACATTTTTTGAAGATTGACTGAATGTTCTTATGATAAATCTATAATGTTTTTCGATTGTATGTACTGTGTAGTATAGGATGTACTTTGGTGTCTGATGTTTTTTATATATTTTAACAATTATATTTGAGATTTTATGAACAAAATATCTGCCATCATAGTCTTAAGCGTAGCGTAAGAAGACCAGCCACGAGATGGACAGATGACCTCATACAAGTGGCGGGAAGACGCTGGATGCAAGCCGCTTCCATCAGGTTTTTTTGGAAATCCATGGGGGAGGCCTATGTCCAGCAGTGGACTTCTTATGGCTGAGATGATGATTATGATAGTATTATATATGCCTCACAGCTCAGTTGGGAGAACCTTTGTCTTCTAAGCTGTATATTTTATCTCCACCCGAGAGAATCATTTTGTGAGATGAGCATGTTTATTCTGTGTCTAAGTGTTTTTACATCCCGACCTCAAAAAGAAGAGTGTTATAAGTTTGACGTGTGTATCTGTGTGTCTGTCTGAGGCATCGTGGCTCTCAAAGTGATGGACCGATTTTGATCTAGTTTTTTTTTGCTTGAAAGAGGATTTCATCGATAGTGTTCTTAGCTATGTTTCATCAAAATCGGGTCAGCCGTTTTGTTTTTCGGGGTTCTTGAGTTTTCTAAACTTATACTTGTTATTGATATCATAATTCATATGTATTTACAAAAAATAGTAAATATTCTATCAGCTTGCTGGTTCTTATAGTACAAGCAATACTCAGTTTCAGGCTAGATGTCGCTGTAATGTTTTTGCGATTGTTATTGATTGAAACTAAAAAGAAATAAAAAAAAAACAGCTTCAACACAGATCTGCAATACCTGTTGATACCATGAGCGACTTCTGCGTGTATAGGGAACGTTTTGCATAAAAATAATAATATTAAATTTTCATAACAAAAAAGACAACTGTCATCTAGTCTCACCTGTGTCCACAGACGCTGCAAAGTGTTAGAAACGTCAGGTAATAAAATTATATAAAATATACCCGAAAAATCCTTAAAAACATTTAATTTATAAATTTTGTTTCAGATATGATAGCGGCGGCAGTCCGCCGGGGTACGACCGCACGCGCGGCGCGCTGCCCGGGAACCGAGGGTTCAAACTCACCTACCTAGAGGAGGCCTACACCACGGAGCATTGGCTTGTTAGAATATACAGGTACTGTACCATAATAATAATAATAAGGCTACAGTGAATCCACAGTACACAGTGATCTTCTAGATCCTCCAACCTCGGCCACACCGTCGCTTAACATCGGGCAAGTTGGTGGTCAATCATAGATCTAACATTAAAAAAAATATATAACATAATTATAGTTCTCGGGAAATTGGAAATATTGTAGGGAGTTATATAAGTTAATATTGTACTACTCCAGTGCAGTACGTATCATAAATGTGGACCGAAATTTATGGTAGTGTACCGTTTTTTTTTTAATTCTTTAATAGGTTTGCTCTTGACCGCCGACTCACCGGATGTTAAACGACGTTGCGGTTTAAAGCAAATAATTTATTAAATAAATATTGGTGGATATTTCACACAACACCATCTAGTCCAAACTAGGTACAGCTTGTGCTCTGGAAACTAAATGACTATAGAATACAATATATACTTTTTTAATACATACTTATGATACATAGAAACACCCAGACATAGAACAGACATGTTCATTACACAATTTTTTTCCCTGGTTGGGGATCGAACCCACGACCTACAGCTTAACAGACAGAAATACTACCAAGTGAGCTACGAGGCCAGTCAGACCGCGTTTACCTCGAAATTACCTCATTAATGTAATACTTCGTTCATTCGTGATTTATAGACACTCATATTATATCTTTCTAAGTGGATATTCACTCAGGATTCCATATTTTCGTAGTACTTACAACTGGGTACCCAGTCTTGAACTTCGCCGTAAAGAACCTTCATCATCATCATCTCAGCCACGAGAAGTCCAAAATCGTTCGGTTGGAAGCGGCTTGCATCCAGCGTCTTTCTGCCTCTGTACTGTATGAGGTCGTCAAATGAAGAGATAGGTACGAAAATCACCGTAGCGGATTAACAAGTTAAAGTAGCAGTGAGCAGGACACGTAGAACCGCCGTACGTCGGCCGCGTACTAGTTTCGAAGAAGAGAAAACCATTTTTGGTACGATACTGGTATCGGTCAGAGAAGTATTTTTCCATACTCATAACCACGGTTTATGTTTCGTACAGACGCTATAAGCACACTTTATTACTTAGCTAAGTAACATATTAGCTAAGTAACATATAAGTATTTGTGTATATTTCAGAGTAAAGAAACCAGACGAGTTCAACCGTCCGCGCCTGCCGCTGGCCAAACGGACGATAGCCACGAGCAGTTCTCTGTCTAAAAAGGTACGCCAATGAAAACCGATCACACCTCCATTGTCACTAACAATAAGATAAGCATAATCAAGCGCGAGTTAACCTTGGCAAGGATTCCGTACTCGGGTGTGTGATTTGATTAATTTTGCTTGCAATATATTATTTTGATACTTTATTTTCTTTGTAGCCGTTGTTTATTTTATAAGTACTGGAATATAGATTTATTGCTCTATAAAGTTTGTTAAAGTAGAAACTGCTTTATTTTTTATTACACAACACATTAACAATCAGATATTAGTTATTTGCCTCGTGCTCATAAGGATCCTTTACTACGTCGATATTGATCTCTAAAATAACGGATCAACAGTGGTACCCTTTAATTATTTAAAACTATAATAAAATATTATTAGTTTTATTTTATTCAAAGTGATAGGTCAGTCAGTCATTTCTCCGATTAATATTATTATAGGTAAGTAAGTGTCCTCATTTATTTTTAATTTTTTTTTTTTTTTTTTAACAGTGGAAAAATAGCATCAAATCTGGTTTTGGAGACATTCTGAGTACACTCTTTGATCTTGCCCCATCTCATTCGGTGTTTAAAAAAGAGGTTACCTGGAAAGTTTTCTAGGAGTTTGAAAATTTGCGACTCTAAATCAAATTTTTACTTTACCAACATCTTTGCTACTCGAGCCGTCATATTGAAAATACCCTTTTTAGAAAATCCCCTCTCCGGCTCATTTTACGATGAAAAATATATAAAATATATCCTCGATTTAACGTAATTGTGTAAGTATGAGCATAATTACACAATTAGATCGAGGACCAAACGAAGTCATTGTATAGTTTGGAAACTCAAATAAAGTATTGATTCTATATCGTAATATGTATGTGAAACCATGATATATAGCGATATATATAATAGTTATGTCTGCATTACGAAATCTAACGTGATTGTTACACATTTTAATATAAAAAATTACCGGTTACACGTCTAGTTTTGAGTCGAAATCGCCGACTATAGTTTCAACCGCATACGGCGGTCTTTTTCAAAAGGAGCGACAGCGTAAAACAGCTCTCCCAAAGTGACGTTTGCGCTAAGTGAGTTTGCTGAGTAATTCGTAATTTTTCATTTTAAAAAGGATCTTTAATCTTAACAGTCCCACAGTAGGTGTCACACACACGTTTAGTACGGTACTGTAAACTTTTGTACATAAGGTAGACTAAACTAACGTGTTAATTTGACGTTTACAGCCGGCATTAGAACAGGCAGCCACGGTATAGTAATTATACTTTGAATTTTACTAATCAGTGTTGTGGTAGCGGTTTACGTTTATTGTATGTCGGTGCTTAATGTTGCATTCTTGGCTTTGTCTTTCATTCATTTGATAGAGACTAAAATTTAACTTATTATAAATAATGATTCACACTCATTGCTACACCAGGATTTTTGTGTCAGGACGCCTTAAAACATAATACAATGCCATTATTAATTTACACTGAAGTCATGAGAATATATTTAAATTAAGCTAGTCAGCACTCAAAAATTTGTTTGGCCGGGAATTTAACTCGGCACCTTCTGCTTTTACAATGGACTGTCTATGACAAAATTTAGATAAAGATAAATCTAGCGGCACATGCAATCCGAATTGGTTAGCCGTTTGAGCTACAACTGGATAAAGCTACAATATATTATGGCAACAAATATTTACTGAAAATTATTCTCCATCTAGTCTGGTTTAAAGTTATGTTTCTTTTTCACTTTCTATTTCTAATTGGTTTTTAATATCATCAGTACAGTTAAAGAAAACTTTTCTGTTGAGTATGTACACACATAATTAAAGTGTATATTTTTTTTTATAATCAGACCAATCACAGCTTTAGTTTCGATAATGGGAGCTATGATTGGTCCTCAGGCTTCTATTGTTGTTTACATTATAAAACAGGTGAGGATACAGAATTTACATAGAATTTTACACATTTATACTCATAAATTGCTTGTTGTGTTTATGTTGTTAGTGAACGTCCAGTCATGTGTAGTTATTGGGAATCCAAATACAGCGACTTCTAATCCTTTAGACATTGTATATTACAACAATGTTAAATAATAAGCTTATAACAGCGCGAGAGCAGTACGGAATGGTAATTGTTATCCTCTGGCCATCTTAAGTGGGCAGGAATTTATAAGTGCTATTTGCGCTAATGTGTTGACAGAAGATTCATTGTAGATTCTTATCGCATATTTCTTCTAATGAATTGTGAATGTAATTATTTTTTATTTGAAACATGACTAAATTCCAGCCTACCCTTCGTTAAGCCCAATTTAAAATAGATCTCAGTTTCGAGAAGCCGATTCCCACAAAAACCTTCATTAAGGGTGAGTACAGCTCGCATCTTCTTCGAGAATAGTTTAGTAATATTTTATTCTATTTCAATGTATTCAGAATAATTTGATACCTTTAAGTTTGACTGAAATAAACGATGAAACGTAAAAAAATAATTAAGACGTTTATTTACATATATATTATCCAAATAAAATCTATTTCGGTTATTTTGTAATACAGTTTTTATGAGTGTTATGTTGACATATGCATGAAAAACATTTCATTTTTTTATACATAATTAACAAATAGATGTCGTAAGCAAATGACAGCTTCATCACCTACCCCGCGTCTTAAGTTTATTGACTTTGGGTGTCTACGGGATAAGAAGTCTCTGGAAATCTCTAAAGCATTAAATTAATTATTGTAAATTTTCCCAACAGACAACCAGAAGAAGAAAAGGCCTTCTAAAGAACAAGCCCGCGGTAGTGAAAGGCAAGAAGGTCGGTAGGCTGGAGTGACGCACCTAGCCTCTCCCCGCATCTTAACCGACCGATGCACTGTTCATCTCACAAATTTAAAAGTTCCGAGATCTATTGTCTAATTGCAACGTACGACACTTCCATGTCCGACTTACAGGCGTTTTCTATTAGCATATTTATAACTAATATATTTTAGTCCAAATTGCGTTGTTGATCTCTTAAATGTGACAAAAATTTCTTGTAATATGTATATATGATTTCCTTTATTTAGGACAGAATTGCATAAGTGCTCGGGCAAACTAGCGACTTTGGTAACATTTACCATCGGTGATTTTGCGACTGCAATATTTATGCTGTATAGTTTTAATGACTTTCTTTAATTTCGATTTCTAAATTGTGCGTTTCGATGATTGCATCCATTCTGCGTTACGTATAATGTTATCTGTACTTTCTGTATTGTCGTGCAATCTGGTAAAACAGTGTCGTGTACGGCAGTTACTAATAAGGTTACTTGATTGAATTGTCGTGTTTAGCATTCTTATAGTGCAACAGTAGCATTCAGTCGATGCGATAAGTAGGCATTATGTGTGCACGTAAGAAGATTTGGTCGCAGCATCTAGCTTTTACTATGGAAGCTAACGTTTTCACATATTTTTAAATAAAAACTACGGGTCACTCACGTCTGTTTTGAGTCGAAATATCCGACTATAGTTTCAACTGTTCGGCGGTCTTCTTCATCTACTAAAAAGCGACTGAATCGCCGATAGCAAAAAACTAAGTCGCTAGTCTGTCTCTACGGTTAACGACGTAATGCGTGATGCCTTTACTGTTTATTTTGGTGTTACCAAACTCAAAATGTCTCAAAATGTGTTCTCAAGTGATCTCACTTTTCTTCACATTATATTTTACAAAATCATTTATATTTCCCGTGTGTCGTACTCGCAATTACATAATAGTCCTAAGCTATAATAACGACTGACACCAATTCTGTGTGTATGTATTAGTACATTAGATAAACAGATGTTTTAATGAAAATCTAAATATATTGATTATCGGTTTTGGCACTGGGGTGCATTGGTGTATGTGAGAGTTTACTTATATTTATAATATAATCAATTTTTGTCCTTTATTTTAAACCAGTTTAGCACTCGGAGACAATAACTAAAACACGCATGGCTATTGACACATTGAAAAAAGTATAAATTTTCAGTTTTGCGTATGTTTATTTATTTATAAAATCCAATTTATGAGCTTACTTTACTTATTCCTTGTTGTAAATTTGGGCCTTTTAAAAATTACTAACGTTAATCTTTCAGAGTTGTGATAAATGCAATAATATTTACTAGATGTTTTAGACCGTTTCAAAGGTTCCATCCATAGGTTTTACAGATTATCCTCAAGTGTTAGCGTGGGATTTCTCGAGAATACGCCCAACTGCTCCTACAAATGTACAACAGTTTCATTTCTCATTTCATTTCATTCATCGACTAGGTTTCATTGATCGACTAGTACCATGGTTCGACTAGTACCATGATTCGACTAGTACCATGGTTCGACTAGTACCATGGTTCAACTAGTACTATGGTTCTCAGTTATAGATTGGGATGTTGAGGATTCTAGTTCCGTCGGATGTTGAAACATTTTTGTACTGTCTACTAATTTGTAAATCCTTAAGTGTAGTTAACGCTTGCAAAGTATTGGATATTTATAGCAGTGCAACTCGTCAGTCTTTGGAACCTGTAAACTGTCTGGTAGAGCAATTACATGCTTCAAGCGTGTGTTACAGGTGGCGCCACCAACGCTCGATTGGCCGAATTCGTAAAGTACAATAGTCTACAATATTTGTAATTTTAACATTCTAACTGCTGATAAAAGCCTTTCTTTCGAAATTGTTTTATTTTAATTGGCTTTTCATAAACGTCCACGAACATGCGCAACAATGTTTAAATTTTTATTCAGAAGTTAAGATGGGTACAGACCAATCGAACAGCGGCGAATGAACTAAAGTATAATTCTCTCATTCAGGTCTCATGAACCAAAGTATCTATCCGAAAACTAGAGCTTATTTTCTATGACAAAGAAAAAGAAAATATACTTTGAAATAGTACATTTGATATAAATCATATTATGTTTTTGGTGTCTTGTCATGATTTGAGCGTTTTATTCTGCTTTTCTGATTCTATATTTTAATTGTGTTGTATTGAATAAACCAATAAATCTTTACCATTAATTAACCATTATTTGTAATCCATGGGGGAGGCCTATGTCCAGCAGTGGACTTCTTATGGCTGAGATGATGATGATGATGATTGAATAAATGTTTTTCTTTCTTCTTAAGGAACGCTACCGCCCGCTCATTCAGTGTGTTCCGGGGTGTTCCGCCAGGTTCCGGTTCGGTATCCGGGTTTCAGGGGTGTTCCGCCCGGTTGTTCAGTCGAGTTCGCTTGCTTTCATCGTGACGTTCTCGCGTTTCACTTTTGTTCATTCGTTAGCGTTCATTCAATCGTTCACATGGTCTGTACCCGGCCTTAAATAATTTTTAAGGGGTAATCTGTAGCCAGCCTTTACAACGATATGTAAATAAGATCTAACCCTTATCATAGCTCGCGTTCGTATGTTTTGTAAATAATCACAAGGTTTAACATCAACAAGATCTTCGTCCATTTTGTATAAGTGAATGTTCAAGTTTTTTTTAGCATAACTTTGTCAGTTTAATTTTACGTAAATATATTAGAACCTCGCTTCACACTACTGTACTTATCACATGTTTATTTATATCAAGGAACGCTGTTTTATTTCGTTTAATAGGAGATTATGAATGCAATAATATTGTATGTGACCACTGACCTCTTTTATTACTTCTGGATTGGCGGCTGACAAATTGAATTAGAATATTAGTGAGAAATCTATGAAAACCGCGACAACCATTTGAAATGTACATAAAATCGTTTCTAGGGACACTTGTATATGGTGTTTCAAATTGGGATGCTTAAGCTGTAATTTGTATAGGAAATCGCCTGTCCAGTGCTAACAAAAAAGGGGTCAGTGAATGTGACTGTACTTGTTATAATTATAACTTAGTAACCACCAAAGTTTTTAATACCTTTGTACAGGCTACGTCACCGGTTTCGAGCTTTGATTTATCAAATTTCAACTTTGAATAGTACAGTTTTACACTTTTAGATCTATATAAATGTTCTGTACATATCATAAATTACTGTTTTTTGAGAATTTGGTCGTTTGGACTTGATTGATGGCTCATTGCTTGATACGGTTGACTTGTGATAAGCCTGAGACCTCGCGGGAACCCTAGAATGGAGTACGTACTCCAAATATAATAGTTACACGTCAGGATTGCGTGCAGCCTTTAGTTGTGTGTGTCACGCACACGTGTGTCGTCTTTGTATGTGTGAGTGGCGCCCGCTCGCACCGTCGAGTACACACTAACGCACTTAAGCAAATACTACACTATTATCAATGACAATTTCAAATGGACAATTTCAATGGAGGGAGACGTCTATGTTTCTATATAGCAACCTGAAAATTTGGACCTGACAATTCAATCATCAAAATAATGTGGTTAGTTATACTAATGAGTGTAAGATTATTTTATTTTTTGAGTAATTCATAGAATTTGAAATCCACATTGTGACAATAGGTTGACGTGAGTGTTCACGAGCATTCATGTCAATGGTCGAAGTGTGACTAAACGTGAGTAAGTCCCACTGAGTCCAAGGGACTCAGTTTGAGCTTGCGTCACGCGTCTTTTTCTGTTTAAAACTGTCATTGACATGTAGCTCGCGTCTTATTCTGTTTGAAACTGTCATTGACATGTAGCTTGCGTCTTATTCTGTTTGAAACTGTCATTGACAATTGCAACGACTATTATACCTAGATATTGGTATGTCTTTCATCTCATCGACATAGTCCGGTGGTTAATGTGTGTTACTATTTTTATTTAATTGTTGTCCAGCACTTATTTTGTTTTCGTGTTTGTAACAGAGTTTTATCAGTCTGTGGATAAGAACGGTTTGTGTTGTACAATGTTCTTAATAAACAGATTTAAGATGATAATGCTATTTTATTGTATTGCACCTTTAGTTGATTATGTTTTAATTAAGTTTAGGCCGGTAGCAGTCAAGATTACAGCCAGCGCGGATGGTAAGCGTAAGGGCTCGACCCTAGTCCGAGTCGTATAACCTGAGTCAAAATGAACGAACAAAGATGGAATTATCATATCGAGAGAGTTCGTAACTCCTCAGATCAAGCCGTTTAGACTCTATGGCCTTACCGAAAAACATTACTTAGCTTTAACCAACGTCTTAACTTCTCTGTCTTCTTTCCGCAAGTGTCGTCACGTGTCAGCGAGAAGTTGACAAAATATATTGAGCATTGCTTAAATTTTAATGATGTTTTTCGGTGTGCAGACGATCCTGAAACTGTGAACCTGGAGACGGACATAGGTTATTTTTCATCATTATCATCATTACTGTTTAATAAACAGTGATAATAAACAGTGTTTATTAACACTAGGCGGGTGAAACAGCGGGGTACGTGTATTAACCGATTTCGAACTCTTTTTTACAAAGTTAAAACCATGAATGTTCTAGTTTTGTCTTTTTTCTTTTAAGGTTAAAGGAAAGAGCAAAGCATAAAAAATAAGTTACCAAGTGTTTGAATTCGTAGTTATAACGAATAAAAAAAAAAGAAAAAAACCATTTATGATAAATATCAGCCAAAAAATAGGAATAGAAAACAGTTGTCTCCTTTTCTACGAACAAATGCGCGGTAAACGTTACTCTTAAGAGGGAAGTCCCTAATAGTTAGGTAGATAAATAAAAACAAATTGACAAAACCTTCACCATATATTTATTAATAAAGACAATCTAAAAGATCACGTAATAGTCATCGTCTTAAAAAATTAGTTACCCTAATAAATTTATCAATATATATTAATAGAGATTTATTACTTATTGTTCGAGGATATGCGAAGTTGCGAAGAGCCGCCCAGAGGCTGGGGGAGGGGGGGAGAGTTGTGGGAGGGGGGTACACAGGGCGAAGTTAGTCGTTGTTCATACGTTCATCACATCGATTGAATATGTAACAATGAATATATACGCAAATACACTTATTTCATGATTATCTACCAATGTTTTTAATCTAAATGCTTATTAAATTTTGCCTAACGTGTCTACGCGAAGAATTGTGCTAATCTAAAAAGATGTCTACAAATCTTTCATAGATAAAGATTTTTTTTTGTAATTTACAGAACGTTCAAAATCACAACACAGAGTGTATCATTATCGTGCAGTTTTGGCACGCATTACACAACTACCGTATATTACAAGTACGAATGGAGTACGTACACGTACAGTCCACAGTTGTTTCACCTCTAGCTGTTATGTTGGCTAGCCTCAGCAGTGTTATCAGTGTTGCCAACATCGATTATTTAATATTTAAGGGCAAACACAAGACATGCGGCAGGAAATTCAGAAATCAAATACTTTTTGTCATTGTCTTGGGTAACTATTGTATGTTACAATGTTTGTGACAATCTAAGATCATTCTTTGTATTAAAACGCCAATTTTACTATCAATAATGCGCCTCGTTGTTCCACGTATCCCCAGAAGTTGCTTGAATTAGTAAAAAATGGATTTCTGGCTTGATTTAAATAACACGATGTTTCATTCGTAGGAAAGGCATGATAATAATATAAAGAATATCTATATCTATATGACATGACAACATAACATAAAAGACATGATAATTTACATATATTATAATTGGGAGATCGTCGCAAACATTGTGATGAGTTGATCATAATGTTTGCGACGATGTCAGTATGATTTCTATATCAGCAGCAGTAATTTCGATAGCAATTCTACTGATGTGGTTTTTCGACAAATACCAAAATACGTGTAGTAGGTACCAACGTAACGGAAAAATTAAAACTCAAACGTCAGAGGTAAAATATCTGTGAACGCACTCTAGGTACAGTCACGCACGAGTCCTGTTCACTCAGCCTTTCGTGATTGACTGTACCTTCACATGAAACAGGGGGCGAATCGCCACTCACCTTAGCTATTACTCGATACAAAATTAGAAGAATATAATATCCATTTAGACTTATAAAATATTTATTTATATGCTATTTAACTATAGCGTTGACACATACAGAAGTACTTACATTAAACACTAGGTGCCATTTTTGGGACTATAGAATAAGTATATGGATAGCTAGTCAATATAAGAATTTCTATAGAGTCAAAGCGAACATAAAATAGGTTTATACATGTATATATATAAATAGATAGACATCTTCCCAACTAATAATATTAGCGCTGTGTTTAGTTGATTCTAATTAGTAATAATATTTCTTTAAAACGTCTGTGTTGTTATATATTTTTTAATCTTCGTAGAATTGACATGCAGTTAGGTAATTCGTATATACTACATATTATGCTGCTGGTATAATTAATAATTTATTTTAGATCTTTAATATATATCCTTAGGTAGAAATCTAATTTTTATTTTGATGACTATTTTAAACGAAATAATATATGAATTAAAAGGTAAATTTGTTCGATCCTTCACTAGCTCTGTTCTGGCAGAGCGCGAGGATCAATAAATGCATATTTCAGTGTTTTTAACTAAAATAAATTAGTAAACAAAAATCTGTACTTATGAAAATTAAATTGTAAGGCACTTCTATATTTAATTTGAAGTTTAAGTCCTCATCTTATATGTAATTAATTAGTGATAGTGAATTCTAATGATGGGTGTGCGTGATCACTATAATATTCGCGTACTAAACACAGAGCTTTAACTACCATCTTATGCACAAATGGTCTATAAGAAAAATCTGTTACATAAGTACATTGATGCAGATACAAGGATCCGGTCATCCGAAAAATAGGATCAACAATAAAATTGATAACTCGCTCTTATTGGTTGAAAGTTCTTTGCTACTATTGGTTGGTGTGGGTGTCGTCAGAATATAATAATATTGTAGGTGTGCGACTAAGTTTTAAACATTTGAGCATATCCTTTAATTTGTATATTAGTTCCAAACCAACCTCAGCAAGATCTTTTTAGAGAACAGATTAGCTTATGGAGTGTTTATGCATAAGTTAAAATAACCGAAGGCAATATCTACAGTGTTATACCCTGACTAGTACGATTTGGCACATGGAATGGGTTAGTTATACAATGAAGTCTACGGCTAAACTTTAAAATGAAAGTACAACAGAAAAACGCAACGATTTGGCAAAGTAATGCTTTTTAGATAATTTTAGAGAGTACTTTTCAGTCTTAATTACTAAGAGTATTTATTAAGTTAATATCTGGAGGGACTTGTTTTTAAATAACCTTTTTTTAACGTAAATACATATTCCGGGAGTAGTATGAAGTATTCACAACAATTCACAAGTCGATATTAAAAATTATATTTTTAAACATTTATTTCTGATGTTTCTTTCAGAGTACTGATATAATCTTTAGCACATTTTTTTAGATTTTGCACTATGTACTGTAATACTGGGAGTTTAGTTTTACTCGTAGTATTTACCGACTCACGGGTGTCGAGTTTAATAGAAAATTCCATAAATTATGTTTTAGTCTATATGAGTTTAGTTACTCTTGATAATATACGATGTAGCATCGATAGCATATATTTAGATCTTACGGATTTATTCAATATTTGGATATTTTCGAGTAAACACTGACCCGACATCCATGTGTTCGTAAATTTATGATTATAACTTTTATTTATAATAAGGTAATTTTTATTACTATTGTACTGCGGCCAATTTATTCATTCTATATTATATACAAAGTAGAGTAACTCTGTCATTAGTAAATCTTTGGCAAACTTTGGCATCAAACTAGAATAGAACAATATATATTATTAGAAATATTTGTCTACGTCTCGTTACTTAGAACACAACCAAGTAATCACTCAGGATAGTAAGTACCTACTATTTTTTTAATACAATATGAATCGATCTTAGATATAAAATAGGTATTTTTTAGGTACATAACGTGTAGTACCATGACACTAGGATACAAAAATATTTGTGTCATTTTGCCGTTCAGGTACTCTTGGAAGGAAAATTAATATTTTGATATTATTTGATTGCTACTGGAGAGTAATTAATAGAGATAGTATAATAATCTTGCTAATTATTGTATCCTATTATCTAAAGTACTGACATTTTTGACAAATAAATATTCTGATTCTGAGTAATTTTAAGAAGCACAGTTTGACAATTTTAAGTTCTGCGTCGTCCTCTTTATATTCAGAATGTTGGAGCTACAGTTTTAAAAGTTTTTTTTCTGTTTTGCGTTCATTAAGACAAAATTAAAATTTAAAAAGATTAAAATTATTGTATACTCTCTTAGGTTTTTTTTTGTAGCAACCAATTCTTTTTAAAAGTACTTTAACAAAGTTATGTGCCATTGTTGATCTATATTATTTATAGTATTGATAGTTTTACATTTCTTACGTAAATAATACAATATGAACTGTACTGAACTGAATGATCACTCCAATTTCGCTAATTTTAACACAATTATGAGTGTCTTATGTTCATACTTAAACACTGTTATTTGAACTAATTTTTTCTATAATACTGGTGCGCGTCACACGCGTTTCCCAAACGAGTTAGTAATGTAAATGTTAAGTTAATAAAATTAGAACGAAGGTTTACACATGTCTTTTGTGAGGAATTCTGCCCCAGAATAGTGTTAGTTTAATAAATAGGAAGACAAGAAATGATTAGAGACGTCACAACCGCAAAATATTCGTCACTCGAGAGAAGTTTACACTTTGGAGCAGCAAAGTAAACACTTGTACAGTACCGGGCGCCACAATTTTAACGCCATTTTGGGGAAAAGAGAAAATGCCATAGACAACATAGATATTTTTTTCATATTTTAAAGTAATAGCAATAGAAAAAAATGTTTATAGACTACAAAAAAATGGCGGCACTCGAATCCGCAACTTTCTTCGTCTACCTACCGAAGATTTTTTGATGCTCATGGATAGACTCCCGTAGTCTAATTGGAAAGGCTACCTTTTTTTTTTAAATATTGTGAAGCACGGTAATCACACGCTAATCACAACTCTCTCGCATATTAGATAAACTGACATAATATTGTCGACATCTGTTAACATAATTATTTGTATCATTTAGTCTACAGTACGAAAAAATATAGTTGTATCTCGCTTACGTTCATAGCAAATGTAGCCTTTATTGCCTGCGTGTGACAGGGATAAAACATTTTATTTGCGGCTTGTGTGACAGTGGGATACAAGAATATTCTTTATATTTATTATGTTATATATATAAATGTGTATTTAATAGTGTGTCATGTGCAGCTAGGCACATGTTAGGTGCACTGAAGAAAGTAAAGTGTTTTAAAATCTCCCATTCTGTACTAAATACCTTTAAAATGTAAAAGACGTGCGAGAGAGATGTCTTAGTATGTCTCTAAACAAGGGCGTCGCCAGCCCGTGGCCCAGGGGGGGGGGGGGGGGGCATGTTAATATTATGGAGGATGAGAAAAATATCAATTGTAGGTACAGGTACAATTGCACAGCCTTAGGACTTTGGTTGCTTTGCAGTTGGTTACATTTTTTGCCCCCCCTGCCCCCCTTGGCGACGCCCTTGTCTCTAAACAATGTCTGTTTAATAGTTGAGAATAGGTCTCATAAGAAAAATCCTTATATTGAAAATAAAACATAGTTTTTTTGGTTCAGTAGGTAGGTATGTCATGATATACCTAATTAGACTAAATCTTTCTCTTGTCTCCAAAGTGGCGTACTTGTCGTCGAGTAAATAGGTACTGTATAATAACGTATCTAGGTAAGTATTAATAATGTTAGATTTTCTAATACAACCTTGAGCAATGGTTGCTGCTCTTTGTACGATTAAATTATAGATTTAGAAACAATTAACAAATAACATTTATCACAACACGTATTCAATACCTAGAAAATATACACGCGTAGAGAAAATGTAGAGTTATACCTAATCAACTCTAGTTTTTGACTAATTAATTTTACTTAATTATAAACGGACTATTCTGAGAATAAATACGCTCAACCAAGAGCTAGTTTACTAGAAAAAAAAACATAAAATATCCTACTTTGAGCTTTCTATATAATATTTGTGTAAAAAAATATTATCCCTCCATTTTGTTATTACTTTTGGTTCTGTGAATGCTTTGAAATCAAGTGGAATATTGGCTCGGCTTACCTATAAATCTTCAATTTCCTTTAGTGCTTTATAAAATTCCTTCACGTTTGGCTCAATAATGTTTATTTCTCTTTGAAAATTGTATGTAAGTGGATTTTGATTTTTCATTTCAACTTGATTCAAGAAATTCGCAGAAACCAACATTTTCATTGAGTACATTTTCTGTTTGGTGGTCGATCCATCGATATGTGATTAGTGAGTAGGTACGGATGCAAAATTGAATTAGTTTACTCTTAACTAACACTTAAAACAGAGCAACGATCAAAATTCGTATGTGCAATAAAACGTCGGTACGACTAGAAAAAATAAAATTAAAAACAAATGAACGAGCAAAATAAGCAAATGTAACATCGAGCTGTGCTCAGAATAAAATGAAAACGATCGAATAGAAACGAGGTAGTGTAGTGTAGTTGCTACACGATTTTATGTATCACACGAAATAACATTAGTTGTAAAGTAGGTACTGCATACGCCACGTGAGCTAGTGGCTCGACCGTACTTAGTATCAAGTAACAACCAGCTACAAGTTTATTTACAACATCACACTTGCAAGTCACATTTAGAAGTCTGTCATATAAAAATTTACGAAGATCTTATCTAAGTATCAATCGTTATACAAAATATCTTTATGCCATCTCTTCAAGCTTAGCATTAGAAGGATTTTCGATGCTGACGTAGTAACAATTCGGTCTTACCCGAAAGCTAATCTCTCTAGCAACTAGTCACTATTTCGTTATTTTCTAGGTCACTTTAATTTTTAATCTAGGTATAATTAACTATTTTGTAACAGTAAGTAAATGCCGAGAGGAGCATTCGTCGGAGTGGGAGCGAGACACTCATTGCTCAGGACGTCGGGTTCGGGCGGGGTGGGAGTAAGAGAGAGAACTGCGAGTGATTGCGGTGAAGCGTGGAGTGAGCGAGAAACGCGCGCGAGCGGAATGAGCGAGCGAGAGGTTACTGAGCGGGAGCTTTATTTTGATATTCGGCGATCGCGTGCGTTCTGTCATCGGATCTCTCGACCTTTTCATAAGGCTTTTCGAGTTTTGGCCTTTTCGGCTCGGCGTCGAGTGGCCGGTGTGACTTCATGTGCGCGCTACGACTTTTTACTTTATTAAAAACTCTGAAACATAACAGGGTACATATTAGAAAAGGCAACACAACATAGAGATAAGCAAAATATAAATGTGACAAAATGAAAACACAAAGCGGATTGCGAGAAAGCGAAGCGTTAAGCGTTAGTACCGTTGAAAACATATATACATACACCATTAATTAGTACACAAAACATTACAAACGTTAATTAATCCTAATAAAATAAAATATTAAGTACAGATATACGTAAATATTTCTTATATAATGGACACAAATTCTTTGACTTAAACATAATAAAATATTGATTAATTCCTATTTACAATAAACGCAGATACATATTTAAAATAGATTTATGTTCGTCATAGTATAAATTCATTTTTTAATACTTAGGTACTTTTGTAAAAATCCAACATTTATGGATCGGTATTTGTAAGTTCAGTCAAAGAAATTGTCACTTTTATTTATTAGATACGAGATATTATTGATCAAATAGACTGCATTATGTAGGTAAAAAAGACATATTTACTGATATAAATATAGTTTTCATATGTTATCCGATTATATAAGAAGATTTAAAAGTACCTAAGTTACGAAATTATAAATCTTTGGCAGTAATTTATGCGTTGGCACATTTTTTGGAACTTATTCTAAAACGAATGACTAAATATGATATACTGTGTACTCTTTATAAATATATTTTCCCAAACATTAATTTGACATGCAATCAACATCAATAACATCGATCCTCAGGGCTGGACACTGGCCCAGCAAACAGCAAATATGTTCGAAAGGTTTGTTTGCGGACAATTTATGAAACAACGATAAAGCCATATTTACGGGACCAGTGCACAATATTTTAACTTAATTAAACATTTTCGTTCACCAAGTTAGTAATTGTTAAGCCGTAAATTGTACTGTCTTAACTTTTAATGCATGCACGAGAGGCAATTTATGTGGAACCTAACCCCCATAAGCGCCCGTAATCCAAACATATCCAGAGGACCGAGAGAAAATAGTTGAACACATAAAATACAACGTTTCAACGTTCAAGCGTTCGTTAGCGCGTATCCATTTATGATACATATATTGTAAGCTACAATGCTGCGTTTCCGTTTTTGACACTTACTTCCCACATATCTTGCAAGGGAATTCTTCACTCTCTACCGGCGACGGTGACGCGATTGATGAGAGTCCGCGTATCGCCGTATGTCCTACCGAACCCTGAATGTGGACAACGCGAGTTTAACATACTGTCTACTAGTCATCGAGTTTGAAGATAAAATGCTGCAACCCCGAATTGATGGCATTGCTTACTTGTGATTGCTCCGAGTTCCAGCTCCGTAAGTATAATGTTTTATAGTCTTTTGTAACTTTCTTCCAGAAGTAGTAGAATTGAACACACTGCTTCGAGTCTTTTGTTCGTACCTGCGGACAACAGTTTAACAGTTAAAAAAAAATATTTAGTCAAGGATTTACTTGGATATTTCTAAAATTTATAATTAAGAATATGAGATCCCATAAAAATTTGATACAAAGGAAGACTACTGTAAAGAAAATATAAATGTTTTGGCTTTGCAATGAGATGGTATGTATAATAAAGCCAAAGCAAAGGTTTGGAGCAGTTCCCTTTTTTTAAATTGCAGGTCTTTCAGATTTAAGTTTTAGAAAACAGTTAAATATTCAATAATAAATATGTAATAAATAAAGATTTCTATTGAGCATTTGTTCGATGACGCCTATTTGGAAGTGTTGTGTCTTACCAGTTGTGAGATTCTATAGAAGTCCTTGTCGTAGTGCTGCAGTCCGGCGAGGAAGGCCTCGACCTCATCGGGCGCCCAGCGCTGGTCGGGCATGTGGTCGGCTGGGCGCGACATGAGCCGCAGGGTGGCGGCGCGTATGTCGCCGCCACACTCGCCCAGCGCCTGCAACGCCGCTTCGCGTGTGTGGCCCCCCACCGGCATAGCCGCGCACATCGCTAGCTCCATGAACATACGCACTGCAACATATAATCATATTACAACAATACTTACCTGACTGTGCAAGAAGGAAGGTAACTATTATTACTCGAGATTTGTTCGTTTACAAAGTTAGTGCTGGGGCATAGAAACGGTTTCTCTGCCCGGTTGTAAGAACTGAATGGGGGACTGACTGATTGTGGTGTGACCATCAAAATTAAAAGCGTTGTTAAATTTAAGGCAGTAACGCCAAACTCATGAACAGATCTATAGCCTCTTAGTGGCATTCAATGGGAGAGCCCTATGTCCTGCTGTGGACGAAAGTGTGCTGATAATGATGACGACGAAGCTAAGTAAAACTTTTGTAATCTTCAAATTGCGTTCCTAATGTTGGCTCTGCTTTGAGAGGCCTTAACTCTGCATCTGGCCATCTGATTTTCTATAATGATTTGTATAAATTAGTAAAATAGACTATTTTCAAGGAAAGGACTACAGAGAGAGAGAGAGAGAGAGAGAGAGAGAGAGAGAGAGAACAAAAGACTGTCTGACTGACTGTTGTTTTATTGTCGTTATTATTCACCTTCATTATCATCTAGCGCATCGTTTATGCCAGGGTCCCAGAGAAGCTGTTCTGGCGCTCGATGCACGTCTATTCTGTTGTTGGAGAGCTGTGGAAGCTCTGCTTGGAAGTCACGCCCAACGTTCACATGCGGCTGTCGTGGTTCTTCTAGTTGTGCTAGTACGTCTGTTTCAGTCATTGGTAAACCTGAGAAGACAAAAGTCAAGTGTTGTATAATATATGATATACAATGATATAGAGTAGTAGTGAAATCCTAATCTCAATTTGATCCTTTAATATTCAGATAATGTGCTGGTTTGTCTATACTGACAAACTGACTCTCATTATTTGCCTACGTCACTTGCTCATCAAATCCCAAAGCATTTTTAATCATACGTAGGTACACATTCACACGTTGAATTTGGATATAGTAAGTATTCAACGTGACCACTCATAGTAGTATTTGATTTACAGTTGCCCTTACCAGCTGTCAGTTCTATGAGTAACCCCGAACCATCTCGATCAGGTGGCAGTATAGGTTGCGGAGTGTAGTGAGAGCCGACGCGGCGCATGCGCGACCGGTATGGCCCAGCAGGTGACGCACGTCGCTTGCGACGCTGTGGCGACGCGGGTACGCTGCTTGGGCTTAGGAACACTGCTGGTACGGTATCTCTACCTTCAACACACACCTGGGGAACAGGTACATTGTGTACAAACCGGCAAAAATTTAAGTAAATTATGACGACTAGAACGATTTAGTACCTGAAGTGAAGAGTTGTGGCTCTGCCATTGTAGCTGCGTACCAATAGAAGATCCCAAACGATTTTGCCGACGAATGGGTCTTTGATGAGCAAAATCTCGTGGACTACTCGAAAGCAGAGGATCTTCTGAGTTGAGCATCATCCTTCTTGCCGGTGGTTCTAGCACGTACGCGTCTAACGACCGGCATTCTTCAGGCAACACTTCTTCTAAGGCTTCTTCCACCTAGAAATAAATCCACATGAATGATTTATAATATTCGTAATAATTAATTCATATTGATTATTTTACGTACCTCTTCCTGGCTCGACATAGTGGCAGTGAAGAAAGCGGCAGACAGTGGTGATGAGGCTCGTGGGACCGTGTGTGCTGGTGAATGGGCATCATGTGACGCTGGTGGTGTAGGGTATGCTATTCCGGGGGATGGCTCCGCGTGGTTTGAATACCCTCCGCTAGGCGAAGCAGCTGTGAAGCCGAGTCCTGGTGAATCCCCAGTGGAGTACGATAACCCTGGCGAATTTGCGGTGTACCCAAGCCCCGGTGATGGAACTGGAGAGCCTCCGTGGCAAGCTCCAAAATCAGCCAGTGATTCGGGTAGCGGTGAATTAAGAACAGCGGCGAGTCGGCGATTGGACGGATAAGTGACCGGCGACCGTTCTCTTATAGAAGCAGCAACCGTAGCATAATCCTCTAGCGCTAACTCATCCAGCTGGTCCGACGTGGTGGTGAATTGAAATGTATCTTCGTTAAGCGCCGGTGAAAAATAACCATCGTCCGAATTGAAAGAAACTCCAAACAGTTCCGGGCGAAAAGTAAAATCTTGTTGCGGCGACTGTCCTGGATCTGAAGCTGATCTTTTCACCGATCCCTGGGTATAATAAGACAAAAGTTAGATTTGAGAAAAAAAAAAAACTTTGTTATAAACGATAGGGGGAAGTTGAAAAGCTACCTTCACGTTCCCTTTTTTCAACAGTTCGATGAGGGTGGAGTCAGTTCGTTGAGCGGTTGTTATGTTTGTAGATACGTTCGTGGTAACTGTGACGACGGGCGCGGGAGGGGCGCGCGGTGAAACAAAGTGTGCGGTCGTAGTGACGGGCGACGCGGGCGATGTTCGGATAGATGAGAGCGGCGGCGGAGCAGGTGCTACGAAGCCCGCTCGCGTGACCGTCTCCGTGTTACCTGTTAATTAAAATGTCAACAGAGCTTAATCAACTTCAAAAAATGAGGAGGTTCTATGTTCGATTGTATATTTTTATGTATGATCATCGATTTCTCTTTCAATTGTGTACCAATTTTGGATAAATTTTTTCTGCGTTGGGACCAAGATAGCTTTGAAATTGTCCCATATACGTTTTAACAATTTTGCTACAGTAACCATTTCAAATGTAATGTTTTGTTCAATAGTGTGTATCGACACACTCTTGAACAAATTCTTCAATCGTGAAGATGAACGTTTCAGTTTTTTTGCACGATAATAATGAATTTTTAAGAGTTATTATTACCGTGTTATAGTTACTTGCTCACCTGTTGATGCTGTCGTTGTGGAAGTAGCAGCTACTCGTCGACTTATAATTTTCTCTTCAATTAACGCTCTTACGGATACCGAAGCTGTTTGTAACGGAGGCCCGGTAGTCTCTTTCTTATCTAGTTTCTTACTGTCTGATTCCTGAATAAAAGTGATAAATTACGTGTAAAATAGACAGTTTAGTTTCAGGAGTTTTGTAATAAAAACAAAGTAAAAATAAAAATATGGATTTAAAATCTACCTTTTTAAAATAACCGCCATGTAATCGCATATGCCCATTAAGAGCGGGTATATTCTTGAATTTGCGATGACAGAGGTTACACTCGACTTGCTTGATGTCGGCAGCGCGCGCCGAACTCGTCGCCGCCCCGCTTGTCGCTGCGCTCGCCGCACCGCTGCCACTCGCTCCACTCCCATTCTTCTGACTTCCTTGCTGTGCCTGTAAAATTCACGATGACTTTACAAAAGTTCAAAAGACTTTCGAACCTATTACGTACTTCGTAATTTCAGGCTATAAACTTTCGATTTACGGCAGCTCGTTAATATTCCGAGTTAATTAATGGATTTTGATGGACGCTGCTTAATCCGCGGCCCGTTGTAAAAGTAAATCTGTAATTATAGGTCAATCCGAGTCGGTAAATAGCCTGTGAAAAGTATTAACTTTGCTTTTTAAAAGTTTTTTCGAGTTAGAGTGGTTAGGCGATGAATAAAAATATGGGACGCTGCTGCATGCTGTGAAGATGCGGGAGTTGCGGGTTGCGGGACGCAATGCAGTTATTCTAAAATTTTAATTAGTTGCGATTGCCGAGCGTGATGCGGCAGCGACGCGACGCGACAACGTACACGCCAATTATGGTGTATGATAAAACTTCATTATGAGTTCATTAGCAACATCAAACAACGAACACGACTGCGCCATAGGCGGTGTTATTCGCAGAAATGTCCTGGATTAGGCAGCGACGGGATATTTATGAGAATGTATGTACCTATTCACTTAAGGTGGAGCTCAACGCGTGTAGCTATCTCTCTCGAGCACAACATTTTAAAACAAAATTGGTTGGATAAAGTGAGACATAACTACACATGAATTAGTTCATTTAGATAGGAGAAATATTTTGAAAAAAATTTTTATTAAATTATCACTTATATTTGATACTGGCGCAGGAGTAGTGAAAAGACATATTATATTTTCCTACCTTTCAGCCAATTTAAAAGATATCGAAGAAAAACTTTTTTAAAATATATAACCTAAATAAACAAATTCAAGTCTCACTTTTGTAATATGTTAAAAAAATTATTTTATTAATTATAATAAATTACTCAATGATTTTATATGTAAAAAAATGTCGTGATGCGTAATGCGCCAGCGAGGTCAACCTTAACGGTTTGTGTAGAAATACCTAGGTTTAGGTTGTACAAGAAAAATATATTGAGAATTATTTTTTTAGGAACAAAAAGACCGCTTTACGTATATAGACATTTCGCGTTTAAAAATAGAGATAGCTGTTCTTACTCTAAAAGTTGGAGTTGGTTTGCAAAATGTGAGAGGGACTTAAAATAAACACCCAAATTACCTACAGTAATTACCATCGACTGTACTGAGAGGAGCGTTCCATGCTTTTAATAAGTAGATAAGTATAATATTTTTATTTTTTTTAGTAAATTATTAAGTATTAAGTATATCGATGTGTTCTTTTTTTTTTTTTTTTTTTTTTATCAGCCCTCTTTGTACAAACTGTCCCACTGCTGGGAACGGGCCATCTTCTCATTGTGAGAAGGGTTAGGCCATAGTCTGCCACGCTGGCCAAGTGCGGGTTGGCAGACTTCACACATCTTCAAGATCATTGAGAACTCTCAGGCATAGGTTTCCTCACGATGTTTTCCTTCACCGTTTGGAGTTGGCGGTAATCAACAATACGCACATAACTTCGAAAAGACAGAGGTGCGTGCCGTGGGATTCGAACCCAGGACCTGCGGATCGCAAGTCAGACGGTCTCACCACTAGGCTGCCGGAAACTTCACTAGGCTGCCGGAAACTTCAACTGTGTTCTTCATGTGTTCTTTACACAACATAAAATAAAATACAATATAATTAAGAACCTTCTCTTTGAAAAGCACTACAAAACACAATTATCTAGATGTAGGTACGTATTTATATGGATAGACACGATGGCTCATTCCGTGAGTGATACAAGGTGAAATAAGCATAACGACGCGTGGGACAGGCCACCTTGCCACCCAAAAGTTTACCCGCCATTGTCTTGCACACAATCATACTTCAATGTCTCCCCTGGCACCGTTTGAACAGGTAAACGACAGACACTGTTAAACGACTTAATTCCCTCAAAGGCTGTCTAGTTTTAATATTTGTTTTAACAGCCCTTATTTTGAACATCTCACTCGGTGTTGGCGTCCTTGGAAACTGAAACAGGTGTCATAGGCATCGCTAAAGTGTCTCATCATTCACTCTTCACCCACCTCTGAGATGTATCTACATTAGACAATGACATATTGAGGTTAGGCAGGTATTTTGTGAAAGATACAGCCTAATATCGAATATTAGGTAACTACGGTAAGGATCTTGTCACATTACATTATGTTAAGCTTATATCACGCAATATTATAATGCCTGAAACAGAATGGAGTGCCAAGTAGAAACCTTTTTTATCCGACTGCGCGTGTAGGGGGGTTATATTTATCGAGTGTATGTATGCTTGTTTGTATGTATGTACATATGTATGTGGGTATGCATGTATAAATTTCCTCCTACGGCTTGATCGCTTTAACCAATTTTTATGTGCGAGGTGTCGTCAGATTCGTCTTCGATCCCTGGGTGTCATAGGCTACATTATTTTTATAATAATAATAGTAAAACTCTCGTACAAATTAAAAATTGCACTTTTTCGTAAACTTCAACTTTTTCGTATGTAATAAATAAGTGATTTTACAAGAATTATTCTAAAAAATGTGATTTTGTAACCTTTTACAGCGTTTGCGCATAATTTTCAATAAAAAACGTTCACTCAACAGTGTATCAAGGGTAATAAAATCGTAAGCTAAAATGCAAAAATCTCTCTTCTGTAGTCTAATAAACTACAACTTAATAAAATAAAAAATTACAACAAAAAACGTTGTTATCATAATATTATAAATAAAGTGAGTTTGCGTAATTTTCTCTATCAAAGTTTATGTAGAATTTGCTTTTTACTTCGTTTCATATCACAAGAATTCAAATAATTATTATGAAAGAAAACTTCACAGAGAAAAAGACATAAAAAGAACAGAAATAAACTCCCGTCCCGGCTAATTTATGTTGGAAATGGATGAAATAAGAATTAAAACACAAATAAGTACATAGCTGTTCGTAAAGACAGCAGCCAGGGGTGCCAGTTTAGAATTTCAATTTAATATGCCTTTGAGGCATTGGCCGTTTTTGAGAATACTGCCTTTTATCTGACAAGTTTAAGACAAAGCCTTAGGTACTAATATTTACCTGGTACCTATAGCCCGATAGTAGGTATCTTTCGATAAATTAGTTATTATTATTATGGTTAGGTACAGTGCGTTACAGTTACAGACAGTCCGTCTTACTTAAAAACGCTGAATAAGCGAATTTTAGTTAAACAGTGTTTTGTTCCGTTTTCCCGAGTGACAGTTCCCGTCTGACAGAAGATGACAAAGCCTGATTCAGTGAATACGATTTTAACATGCGTTTATATGTAAGACGGAGTGTGTTACGTGGATATACCTATATTTAGCATGATCGCTCAACGAACTACAGATAAATCAATGCTCCGCATTTCTGAGATTGTAATCGGAACTAATTCGGCAGAGAAAACTGAAATGGCAACGGGTCAGTCTAAAAAACGAAATACTTATTCTTAATCTATGGTGTCACATAATATGTGTATTATATGTACATAGTGCATTTCATAGTTATATAATACAAGCTCTTTGTTCGTGCGTCACGCAAAACAGACAGAACATTTCAAATACTTGTTGTGGAAGTCGTCAATGTCAGTACATAAGTTATTTCCACTGATATGTCGTTTTTCTACGTTATATGCTAGCTAGAGTTCGAATAACTATTGGTTCTTCATTAAAATCTGCTTAAGAAAATTGAAATAATGTTATTTAAATATATATTTTTTAATATCACTCCGCAATAATGGCCGGAGAAAATGGGAACTACAAAGAAAAAAGGATATCACTCCTTCTTCAAACTTCAAACAAGTTACGAATAAATTCATAAATACAATACAGTAGAAAATGGGAGCTACAATAAATATAGAGAACCTCCTTTAAACTTCCAAGTTACGAATAAAACCATAAAAAAAAAACAAAAACTCATTGAAAAAGAAAATTCGAAACAACGTCACGCATCGCTCACGAGCTTAAATTCTGGCTGTGTTGCGATTACGGTTCCCTACACGGCGCGGCGCGGCGTGTTATGTCTTCATTTGTCGAGATAACTGTGTTTTGTCAGCTGACTGATACGGGAGACTTGTAACCGGGTGAATGAATCGCGCGGGTGAATGCCGCCCATTTGTTTGATTTTTTCGTGTGGTAACCCTAAAGCGCCATTAGGGTAGCTCGTTACACTAATGCGCGGGAGGTGCGGGCAGATGGTGTGCGAGAGAGCGGGCAGCGGTTTTTGCAATACATCATGTACCGCAGTTAAGTTCAGTATTATACTGGTTTTTTGGGTTCCCTAGTCAACTACGAACCCCTATAGTTTCACCATGCCCGTCTGTCTGTCCGCAGCTTGGCTCAAAGACTTTTGGCATGGACAACATGGACATGCATAATAATCATGCAGAAAAAGTCGTGAAATAAAATCTTGAAAAACCATTTTTTACGATACCTCCCCTACATGTAAAGTGGGGATGAATTATTTTTTTCTCATCTACTCTATCAGATGGAGTATCGTTGAACAGGTAATAAAAAAACATTTGAGGTCTCTGAAAACCATTTTTCAATTTAGGGATCCGTTATGTCATATTAAGCTTTCAAGTTATAATTTTTGTTAGAGTCAAGTGTACGACCTCTACCGGCTAAACAGTTGATTTTGGAGATATGAAAAAAAAACATGCTAGTAGCGTAAATGACGATATGACAATTTGAAAAAAAGTACTTACAGAAATAAGAAATGAAAAATTTGTGCGATATTCATTTAAACCAACGTAAGTTAACTCGTACGTTCATAGTTCAAATGTTCAAACAGAAGACCCTGTTTTAAGTTTACAGAAATTATATGTACAAAACGGAACCCTATTTTGCGCGTGCCACGACATGCACTTGGCCTGTTTTTTTGGATGCTGTTTTGCCGATTCCAGTTGTAGT
The DNA here is from genome assembly GCA_947563715.1 of Lycia hirtaria. Taxonomy (NCBI): domain Eukaryota; kingdom Metazoa; phylum Arthropoda; class Insecta; order Lepidoptera; family Geometridae; genus Lycia; species Lycia hirtaria. The sequence goes on from OX387385.1 coordinate 12,949,767, forward strand.
TTAATCGCGAATGTAAATGGGAACATCCGTGCAGCTGTTCAGCTGGGCGTTAAGTTTTGATTAATAGTTGTGGTCGGAACAACCTCGTTTAAAATTTGGTTAGTTTGGTGTAGATAATCTGTGACCAATTTTATGCACTAATTTCTCACTAATAAATTTGGCATTGCAAATGAATTTAATTATTGGCAATTGACGTTGTTAAGAATTGTTAAGTTAACTTATCGCATTGTAAATATATTTCTATTCTACCTATACTTTCAATATTTCTACCTAAGACATAGTTTCCAATCTGGTTACTATACTTAGAACTGATCAAATTACTTAGTAAATTATTTTATCTCGTTTTTGTGGATAAACAAGTATTAGTTTAAAACTTAACTCAAAAACCCCCGACAAAAAAACGGCTGAACCGATTTTGACGAAACGTAGCTAAGAAAACTCGATGAAATTATCTTTGAAACACAAAAAATCTAGATCAAAGTTGGTCCATTCGTTTGAGAGCTACGACGCCACAGACATACACACAGATACACAAATAACACCCCTCTTTTTGGGTCGGGGGTTGAAAAAGGAGAAAACTGATCTAAACCTAAACATTTTTAACAGACTTCCAAAAAGGAGGAAGTTTTCAATTCGTCAGAATCTTTTTTTAATGTATGTTCCCCGATTATTCGAAGACGCCTGGACCGATTTGAGAAATTATTTTATTGTTTGAAAGGGATTATACTTGGTTTATATTTCCCAGGTGGTCCCATAGAAATTTTATCAAAATCGGTTCAGTGTTTTGGTTTTTATAACAAAATAACTGAAAAAAATATAACATCCAAGTAAACGTAATTGCGTAATTTGAAGTCTGTTTTTATAGTTTTTTAAACGATTACTTGTTTATGTACCTAGTTAGAAGTATGAAAGGTTAGGCTTTTCAAACGTAATTGAAAATTATATATATAATGGCACCTCTATGTTAAAAACTTGAGAAAAAGTGAAAATTAAAAGGCACTCATGATTCTAAGGATATAAAAAAAACAACGGAAACGAATGTTTTGGGGTAGAAACAGTTTTCCATGTCATAAGTAATAAGATGAGATATGGCGTGGCGTCTGTTTCCAACTGGCAATTTAAATTGTAGTAGGGATAATATATCTCTAAAATCACTATAATGCCTATAATATCGCCCGTTTAAAAATAAAATGAATCAACTCAAAATTCATGATTCTTGGGAAACAGCGTTTAAAGTTTTACACGTCCACTATATTATAATGTTACACGTTTATTATATTTTAATGAAAATAAATTCTTAATTCACCTCACACAATTTCATCTACGCTAGTTTCCTTAAAGTAATTAATAATTTATTTGTTCTTATTATTTAATGGGCCTCCATATCTATCATAAGTATGTACTTACAAAAATAGTAAATTGTTATACAAGGGGCTAAAACGACCCATTGTAACAAGGTAGATTTTACTCCCGAGCTTTAGCGATGGAGTAAATAGAAACCGAGTTACAATGGGTTTTTAGCGCCGTGTGTTACACTCTACTTTTCACTACGAGTGCGAGAAAATAAAATAATCCAATACAATAATTCAAAGTTTATTTTTATTAAAAATGATATGTACAATTTGTACAATTCTGGATATTTAACGAGATGTTTGCAAAGAGAATGTAAATATATTCCAAAGAGATTATTCTACTTTTGAATAAAGACTGTTTCGTGCATGTAGGCTCTTTGGTGAAAGAAAAAAAAAAAAAAAACTTGATCCCCTAGAGATTAAAATGCTATTTTATCCCCGCTTTACTACGCTACAATGACGGACTTTTAGAGCAAGAGTAGTGAAAAGTATATTTATGTATTCTATCACCTATCTGGATCCCATAGTACAAATATCTTAGTTTGAGGCTAGAGAGTATTGTGTGAAAATGTCCACCAATATTTATTTATTTCTTACTAACCTTAAATTTATAATGCGTAGGCGTTTGAAACAACTCCGTAATCCAGTCCATATCACAAGTTCACTATCAAAATTAAGTAAAATATAAGTAATGGTGTTTATCTCACCGTGTTCGAGGTTGGAATGACGATGTATGGGAAAGATATCGAAAGATGACCCCTCGATACACACTCGCGAATCCAGATAAGGTCCAGTGGACCAACAAAAGATTCTGAATAATTTACATACGCTTAATAGGTGCTCTCTATTTTGATCTAAAAGGATTCTTGTGTGAATATTAATTTTCATTTTGAAATTAAGCTTTTGTGTTTGTGAGAATCGAATGGTCGAGTCTGTGAATAGGTTTTGTAATAATAATTGTAACATGTATCTATCTATATTAAAAGAGTAACAAAATACCCGACTGCGTAAGAGTAATTTTTGTGGTGAACTTACGCTTACGTTAATTTTGATATGATGTTACAATTTTACGAAAAAAATGTAAGAAAATTCAAAGATTTAGAATATAATATAATATTTTTTATATGTATATTATTTTATTTATATATATAATATTTGGGTACTATCGATGAATCTAACGATATCTTGCCAGAATCGATTAACCAGTATTTACATACCCTCTAGAAACTTGAGCCTCCTTCTTGCGCAGGATAAAAATTTGATGAAAAGAAGTAATGATTTTACAAATTAAATTCTTTCCATATTTTTTTTTACATATGATAGCTCTCCGATTGACAACAAACTCACCTGATGTTAAACGATGGTATGGCCGAAATGTGATAAATATTTGAAAACAAATTGAAAATTGCTTCAATTATTCATTCATAGTTACGAGCACCACCATAATTATCATGGTAAATATGTTTTATGATTTTCACTGATAATAGAACAGATTTGAAGTTTTGGCGGAAATCACTGTTTTATTTTCCAAAATTAGTGACATTTCGAATGTTAATAACGTAAAAATGTAGGGTTTTATTTATAAGTGCTCAAGTAAGGACAAGTAAAGTTAAGCGCCACAACGTATTTTTATGCTATCTGCAACTACAAAAAATCTTCCGTAAAAGTTAGCATCGATTTATTAAGCCGTGATTTTAATTTAACCGTGACTTATTTTACTGACTTTGACCTCATGGTCTTCAGAAAATGCCATGAAGTTATCACTTGAAAATGGAAAATAAGCAAAATGCGCGAGTCCAATAAGAGAGAATGCTAATAATATGTAAGAGAAATAAGTATGTAGTAGTATTTATTAATTCTATAGTTATAAAATCAAGTTCAACAGCAATATTGTAGAGTAAGAGCTAATAAAATAAATAAAGAATCATATTTACCTAGATTCCATTCTTCGCATCCAATATTTTTTCTACAATTTAAGTAATAACTACTAAAATTTAACGAAAGTGATGTTGTAATACAACATCACTTTCGTTAAATTTTACGAAGATTCTCATTTCTTTTTGAAACAAAACTATATGAGTACCTAATTTGCTAATATATTTAATATTTAACATAGAGCAAGCAAGACTTTATTATATTTTATAGCTAGTTATATAATGATGAGCTTGTTCAGTTATTAAAAAAAATACAATAAACTTCGTTAAAAAACGAAGGGAGCGTGGCTTCTAAATCGTGTGAAAAATGTAAAAATATGTTGATTCCCATAGTTAAACAAATCGGGGTCACCAGACGTCACGTTTGACGTTAGGACGGTGCCACGGCGCCACGTGGCGTAAGGTCAGGTCACCCCACGAAAGGTCAAGTCTTTTAAAAATAAAATAGGGGTGTCCGCTTCAAGTGGTGCGCGTTTAATTATGGAATTTTATTGCTCATTTTCCTTGGGCTTGGCACTTGTATTAACTTTTTACGCTCGGCCCGGGTCAAAGTTCACTAACTTTTTTTACAGAGCTGTTATTAGAAATTGGTACGTAGCGAAAGATGTTTTAAAAATGTGCCAGACTTCAGTAATATTTCTGTCCTGATTTAGCGTTTAGTTAGTACTGAGATTGCTTATAAAATGTTATGGCAATGTAATTGCAGGTACCCATAAAATATAAATTCACAAAAACATTAAGTTGATTGAATAAATAAATAGTGCGTGTTGTGCCACGTGTACTGTAGGGTTCCGTAGTTACATATCATAATTTATGTGACTGTAGAACAAGGTCTCTTGTTTGATACTACAAACATATAAGTTAACTTACATATGTTAATTTAAATGAAATATTCATTTTTGACCTAGGTATCTAAATAAGTAATTATTTTAAGTTGAACGACTATAACTCGATAACTTGTTAAACCTAATTAATAGTGTTAGTTTTATCATATTATATTCTACTAGCATGAATTTTTTCATATCTTCAAAGTTAACCGTTTAGCCGGCAGAGGTCGTACACTTGACTAACAAAAATTATCACTTCAAAGTGATCCCTTAATTGAAAAATGGTTTTCGGTGACATTAAATGTTTTTTGATCACCTATTAAAAAAAACATCCTCACTTTACGTATAAAGGAGGTACCCTAAAAGTTTATTTATTTATTTAGTAGCCGCTTTGAATTATTTTGAATATCAAAATTATTTTGCTCGTGTAAGTGGTCTACAGGGTTGTTGTTTTTGAGCTCTGACGCGAAATATTTGTAATATAATATCGTTGTCTATCTATAGTTATCAAATTTAAAAAAAATGGCGCGTGTCGTGTCTTGCTACGCGCAAAGCAGTTCATCCTTAGTTGCATATCATAATTTACGTGAACTTAAAACAGGGTCACCTTCTGTCTGATACTATGAGCATACGTAGAAGTTTCTTTAGTTTATTTTTAACGTGCAAGTGCCTTTATAACTACAACAAAACAATATACAAACTCAACTAACTAAACTACTACACAAAAAGCACATCGATTACCCCAGACCGATAAAGGTCTAAAGATAATCCAAATGCTCAAACCCACTACCAGTTGGAAGTGTACCCAGCATGCTGCTTGCTTCCCACATTGAATGACAATGCTTATGCGTTGGGCCAGATACGAACCAGCATTTTATTCACGCGTCGCATCGATCAGGCACTCAGATAATTTTTTGAAAATGAAATGAGCTCCCGACACCAATTTGTTTTAACATTTTAATTTCTTACTTCTCTAAGTACATTTTTAAAGTTGATCCACTATTACTCGTTAACTTGTAAAGTCTATTTAGCTGTGATAGTTTTCCTTTTAATATCATAATACATATATGCTAATAGCATGTTTTTCTTATAATTTATCCCCACTTTATATGTAGGGGAGGCATTCCAATTTTATTTTTTAATATTTTATTTTACGACTTTTTTGGTGTGATTAAAATATATGTTTGGTACTACAGGATAAGCTTGTCATCATCATAGGCCACATACCTTTATTATGTAGGAATTTATGTTACCTCTCTTTTCAAATATCGTTGTATTTTGAATAGTTTCTGTTCAAAAAATGAGTAAACAAACCAGCACAATATATCAGGTATTAGAAAGCCATCTGTAACGCTCCTGGTTAACGCAGATACTTAGAAGATGAGTGCGCGAGGCGTGACGTTAGGCACACGTCTTCAATTATGCATCGCTACGTTTATCGGAGCGGCGCGGCACCTGCGTCGTTGTCACCCTACATTATTAATGGACCTGCTTTACCGACGGACCTGCGTTATAGTGGGGTTGCCAGCGCAGAGCCTGCATTAAACACCTTTACTCTTAGATTTCAAGTTTAAGACCACATTTAGACTAGTGTAGCTCGTCGTAGCTAGTCGCTACGGCGTAGTTCACAAGCTTCCAATGAAATGACTAGCTACGTGGTGACTCTACACTTCGAACTTTTGTGCCTCTTGATGAAACGAACGACTTTATATATATTTATTAGTTTCTTAATTCAAAAACTTTTTAAATGACGTAGCAACCCTGACAAAAAGTGATTTCTGTGACGGGCTGAAACAATGACGTCGTCTTTATAAACGATCGCGTTTCTGGAACTTATGAATTATTGCGCGGAGCTTACGAAATGGGACTGTTTTTAATCTCACCGGAGGGCGCGAGCAGGTTAAATGTCACTTATGTATATTATATTTTAAGATGGCAACACTCGGCTGTAACTTTGCTTTGAAGAATTTTGACGGGAATTAGGAAAAATCAGGTCGTCGCTTTCTTTTACTTTTGTAAGCTTGTGTTATTTTTAATATTAATACTATAAAAAGTTGTGCTTTATTCAAGGAACGAGAGTGGGCATTTGAAATAAAGTGTTGCAACATGTCTTTTTACGCTGTTGCGCATAAATTCAATAGAAGAACCGAAGCGCAACAAACATTTTACCGTGACTTAGATTTGATTGCGACTTGACTTCGGCTGTGACTAGGACTTTATCGGTAGTAAAATGTAGATAATGTAAAACAAAAATAAAAATAGGGATTAAAAACAAAATCCAGTTGCCATAAAATTCTATAAACATTCCTTGAGGAGAAGAATAGAATCGTTACACAACTTATTTCAAAGTTTCCACGTCTCATATTCTACTTATTTGTTAGAATATTTTTTCTCATGAAAGTTTGATACTTTAACGTGTTTATTAAAGTGACTGACAATATCAAAGTTGGAAAAGTCTCTGTAGGGTCGTAATGCCATCAACAGTTATGATTTTCGGCATTGGTTACATCTTATAAACTTTGACCTATTTCTGTTACGATGGGGACACAGGAAGCCAATGTGAGATATTTATCGATTCGTTGACAGCTGAGAAAGAATTGAATTTGGCTTGATTCCGGAATATTACAGACAGGGCCCTTATTCCGTATGACCATCGGTTGCGTTACGTTAACCAGACGTGGGTGCGTTGACAATAAAAAATACACTTCTAATTTTCATTGTCACCCACCCAAGTCAATTTCAAGTAACGCGGCCGATGGTCATACGGAATCAGAGTCCAGAATCCGAGCCACCACTTACACGTTATGTTATGTCTTATGTCTTATGAACGTGGCGCATCGCATTCCAGCCATACACTAATGTTTCGACTGACAATGGCGGGCTTGTCAAATTTAATTACAAAATTTCATTGGACTCTAGTAAACGTAAAATTTTATATTGTTATGTAGCAATTTTTTTTGTGATTTGGCTTGTGTCAGCGACATACATTATACAAGGAATGATGTCAGAACGCTGACATCATTCCTTGTATTAAGTATGTAGCTAGTATGTGCTAGTCTATCATGTCTGCTAGTGTAGACACATCTAGCTAGTGTAACACATCATAGTTGCTGGCCAAATTCTGTATGCAATTTGATTTTAATAATTTTTTTCAACTAGAAGAATAACATTTATCTTTAAGGTTAATACACAAATAACAGTAAATATTATTATATTAAAATTTAATTTTGAAATACCTTTTACTTTAACGTGTATATTATGTCCTAGTAAAACATTAAACTAAGAAGTAGTAAAATTATCAGATGGTGTTAGGATATGTGGCATGAAAATTAAAAAAATATACATTTGACATTTGCGCAATGAGGCATGGTATGTGTTAGATTGTTTATTAGTAGCATCTTTGAGTAGACATAATGAAACCAGTAAATGAATGAATATCTATTCACGTATGTAGGTTGGTAGATAATAATAATAATAATACTGAACTTTAAATAATCGAGATTAATACCTTATTTATGTGCTCGTAAGAAGCTTGCAAAGCCTCTAGTGATATTGTTGTATACCTAGTCTTGCCATAAATATTGTCACGAAGAAAAAAAATATGTTTTTATTGCAAATAATATTTATTACTTTTACAGTGTGTTAGTTTAATACATAAATATAAAACAATTTAAAATATAAAAGCTTATTCGAAGTGGTCTCCATTGGCTGAAATACAGTCCTTTAAACGTTGAGGCCAGTTATCAATAGAAGCACGCACTCTTTCCATGGGAAAATTCTTCACTGCCAATCGTATGGATTGTTTTAGGGACTCCAAATTATCATGGCGTTTAGAGCAAGCCATACTCTCTAAAACTGACCATAAATCATAATCCAGCGGATTAAGATCAGGACTAGACGACGGCCAGTCTTCAGCTCTGATGAAGTCCGAAACGTTCACTTCCAACCAAAACTGCGTGGACCGAGCTTTATGACCTGGCGCCGAGTCTTGCTGGAAGGACCATACTTGGTTATTGAACATGGTGTTGTTAAGGTGCTTAACTACCTTCTCAAGAATGGTATTTTGATACACTTGTGCCGATGTTTTGATACCTTTTTCACAAAAATATGGCTCAGTCACTCCTTCATAGCTAACACCCCACCAAACCATCACTGAAGTCGGATAATGCCCACGTTGCACTCTGTCGACTAATTGGGAAGCTTCCTTAGAGCTTTGAGCATAAATACGGTCATTTTGTTTGTTAAAATGTTGCTCAATTGTAAAGATTTTCTCATCCGTAAACAAAATTTTTCTGTGACCTCCCTTTGCGTACCGCTTCAGTAGTTGTTTCGATTTTACCACCCTATTCTTTTTTAAATTATCAGTTAAAAAATGACCAGTGCGTCTCTTATAGGCTGCAAGTCCTAAGTCATCTTTTAAAATACGCGACATGGTTCTGGGTGCTATCTTCATCTCCCGAGATAAAATCTTTTGCTTTCGGACAGGATTTCTTCGAATTCTTTCCCTTACTGCTTTGACCACCTTTTTCGTACGAACACTACGTGGACGGCCAGAACTTTTTCTGTCACAAACAGAGGAGGTCTCATTGTACCTATTAATAGCCCGGTACACAAACATTTGACTAATACCAAGCGTATGGAGAGTTTTAAAAATTGCATTTGGCTCCATACCAACTTTGTGTAATGCAATCACAGCGATTCGGTTCTCTTTATCACCCCACTCCATTTTAATATCGCAAAATATTGTACAATGTATTGGCGCCAAAATTAGAAAACTCAATGAACAATCGTATAAAAATGACAGATTCCAAATTCAAATGTAATATCTTTCTTATTTTTAACTGTAACAGTATTTATGGCCAGACTAAGTATAAAATCGGGTTGTGCTATTAGAGTTTGTTTGTTCTGCTAGAGAACTAATGTGGCATTGAGGGCGATGCTGTCCTTATTTTGTTCAGTCTAGACCACATAATACTGTAATAGGTTGTATATATTTCCAGACGTTAGATTCCATGTTTTGCTACGAAAGTTCTTTATTCAAACAAACTCTAGCGCTAGTTAATCTATTTTTGATCTAATTGGATATATTCCTTATGTTCAAACATTGAGATAAATTGTATTATAGAAATGCCGGGTCCTAAAATAATGAAAAAGCGATACATCTCTTAAAAGTCAATTTATGTTGACTTTCAATGCTAATGTTGTTGTTGCTTAAACAATGTTGTTGTTGAAGCAACAACAAAATTCGCGAGAATCTAAGAAACCAGCAAGTAGGTATACAAAGCTAGTAAAGTAAAGCTTGCGAACCTAATTTGGCTAGTCAGATATTTCGTCGCACGCTACACACTTGCTAGGGGAGAAGGCTGGGGCGGTCACGCGGTAGATGCAATTTGCGACCGCTAGAATTGCAGTCTCAAGTCTCGGCCGGCGACCGACCCAATTCTCACTTATTGAACACTGGCTCGAACATCGCACTAGTGTCACCAGGCGTTTTGGAAAAAATGAGATTCCAGGAAAAATGTATAGGTACCTTACTGAAATGTTTAAGTATATATTACTGACAAGTAAAAGTATATATTTTCTTACGAGTCTACTTATTTATATGTCAAGTTTAAAATGCAGGCTTATCAGTCGAGCGTTTTATGATTTCGAAAAGGAATATAAGAGTCTGCCCATAAGAATGTGCCGACATGTGGGACCCACATGTCGGCTTGCGTTGACCTAGACTTGAAGAACCTAAGTAAACATGTATTGCAGACTTTAAAAAACTCAGTTACTGTTTTTGGAATGTATATTTCAAAGTTTAGATATGTGACTATAGACTTTATATTAGCAGGTAGAACATGGCTTGACACGCTAACGCGTGTCTAGATAAAGTCTATAGTACAAACATATCATGCATATGAGCGGAATGTCCTATGTAAGCGGTACACTTGGCAACCCTACAGTAGCACCGGGGCTCTAAACATGTACGGCGACCTGTCGACCGCGAAAATTGGTTTCCATTCAAAATTAGTTGCGCTTTTATATTTCCGCTGGACTTCAGAGGGAGGCGACTGTGAACATTTGAAAATCGCGTCGATTTTGTTCACTCTCTTGCGATTTGATATCGAAATACCGATAATTATTTTCGAATTGATTATAATCTCCTTTGCGCTTTAGAATAGCTTAAAGTTTGACAAATAAGCAACTGTCAACAATAAGCTTGTAAAGGAAAATATCAAGGTAAAAAGATAAAAGTAAATTATCAAGGTAAAAAGATTATTTACGTTATTGCCATACCGTAAGTAATTGAGATAATATAATTATAAGAATAATATCGAGACATTTCGAGTGTTGTCGAATAATGCCGAATAATACGAGATATCATTGTTTCCGTTGCTACAGAAATAGACATATATTTATTTGCAGAGGACATAAAAATAGAATAAAACAGAAAAGGAATACAATGAAAATAATAACGTTTAAACCGTAGTATGAATCCGATACAAACCGCTACAGTAAGAGTCGACACTTGATTGCAGGAATGATTTAAATAGGTTTCTCAAATAGATACTATTATTATCGTATATTTCTCTACTTTATCGATAAAAAGTTGTACTATTTATAAATAGTACTTTTTAGGGTTCCGTACCTCAATAGGTAAAAACGCAGATCCATAGTATCTTGCTGCAGAAAGAAAAATAAAATTTCTCAGTTTTCGTAAAAAAAAGTTACAGCCGAATATGTCGTAAAAAACGCACATTTCGACACTCACAGAAGAATCAAAACCTATGGGGTACTTCCCGTTGACCTAGAACTCTGAAATTTGGCAAGAAGCATTGTGTTAGAGTACACATATAGGAAAAATCCGAAAACTGGACATTTTTAATTTAATCACAAAAAAATAGTGTGTCTATGAGGGCCCAAATTTTAAAGTGAATTAACCGTATCATGTGGGGTATCATATGAAAGAGCCTCATTAGCATAAGCTAAAACAGGTTTTTAACACATTCTTCGCCCCCTGCAGACCCTTCACTTCAGTTGGGAACCAAAACTTTTTAGGCGAATTTTGATTAAATACAGAGTGGCCGTGTTAAGCAACGTTGACTGCCTCAAACGCCGGCGGTTTACTGACTACTACAAAATAAACGGGACGCATGCTCGGATCCGAGTGAGTGAGGCGCCGCTACTATAGCCCTGCCCCACTCGGATCCGAGTGGTAAGCAAGGAATGTGTTAAATATTTTTACGATGTATATTTTTCGGTTTATGAAGGAAAATATAAAAAAAAAAAAACCCCTTTTATTTAGTTTGTACGGAACCCTCGGTGGGCGAGTCTGACTCGCACTTGTCCGGTTTTATTGTACTATGGTTTCATGAACATTTTTTTTTTTACTTTTGGGGGACTATATCTCGCACATATGCTACCTTAATCTTATTTTAAAAGGCATATTCAATAATACTCCACACGATGGGGTGGGGTTGAAAAAAATCATCCCTTCTTTATATGTATGGAGTGCCACCCCTATTATTCTTTTTTTTATAAAATTTGACTACGGCATTTTGTAGCGATTTAAAGAACTCATCTACATGCCAAATTTTGTGTAGGTATGTAGGGCTGATAGTCTCCGAGTAAAATGACTGTGACATACGGACGGACAGACAGATGGACTTGGCGAAAATATAAAGGTTCTAAAAATAAAAATAAAAATAAATATGTTAGGTGTTCAGTACACCTAACAAACAAATAAACCTATAGATCTATCGCTTAACTGAGTCTGTTCCTGGGGTATGGGAGTGGTACGAGAGGGGTTATATTACGGTACATCAAATGACGCGTGACGTCAGTCGGGCGTCATGCTATTACATGTGTACCCTCCCGTTCCGCTCCCATACCTCAGGAACAGACTCAGTTAAGCGGTTTTACTGTAACAAAGCCCGGTATAATTTGGCCATCTTCGAGCATTACCATTAATTAATATCAATTTGTACATATCCTATCTCTTAAACGATAAACTCATTCCAAAAAAAATAACTTTTAATAATGAATTCGTTCTGTATATGTTTTCGTATAAAACAAAGTACATGAGTAGGAATGTAGGTTAACTCTTACCTCGACGTAATGGATGGCTCTCGTGGCAAAGTAATTTAATCAATTAGATCGCATGTATTCCCATCTTTCAGGTTTTCCTCAACCGACATATGGCGTTATGAACATCTCGACTAATTATCATGATTCCACCCGAGTGTGTTGCAGGAAAATGGAACGTAGCATATTATTGTAACACGACCTAACAGACCTGTATGAACTACAAACTGAGTGGAAAGGAATTCCGTATCAAATCGCGAGTCGACCTTTGCACTACAGTTGATGGGATCAATAAACTTTGCAAAATAATCACTAAATTATAATAAAAAAGCATAAAAAATATTTTTTTTGAACAAATAAAGGGGAACAAAAACATACATATATGTATCTTTAACCACTTCCAAAAAGAAGGAGGGTCTCAATTCGGCTGTATTGTTTTTTTATATGTTTGTTCAGTTATTACTCCGCTTATTATTGATTGTTTTTGATGATTATTTTTTGTTTGGTAGGTAATACCTCAGAGGTGGTCCCATATAAATTTTATCAAAATGGGTTCAGTACTCTGGTTTTATAACAAAATAACTGAAAAAATTTCGTCTAAGTAAACGAATTGCGTAATTTGAAGGCAGCTTTTCAGTTTTTTTAACTATAATTATATAGGTAAAATCTGTACTCAGCGATATCGATTCAAATTCCTGTTGCGCACTGCACAAGAATGGAATTCGTTGCCGCCATCTCTGTTTCCTGTGACCTACAATCTTGGAATTTTCAAGGCTAGAGTGAATAGATATCTTCTAGATCGACGAGCTACATCCATGTTAAGCGACGGTGTGGCGTCGCTTAACATCAGGCGAGTTGGTGGTCAATCGTACATCTATCTTCTATATAAAAAAAAGGTAGGCACAGATAGGTTGGTTTTGTCTACAAATGACCGATTCTCAAAACAATTACAGTCTATAAATTACCACTATTTTCAGGCATTGGTAATGCCCGATTCTAGAAATAAATTATTAATAGACTGATTAAAAAAAATATAAATGGAATAGTTATGTTCGTCTAATTCAAAGAACAGGTGCCGATTTAGACGGATACTTGTTACAGTTATGATGATATCAAAGGTTTTTATTTTTATTTTGAAGAAACTTTAATTATTGTTTGGACACCACACTTTTATTAGATCAGTGGACTTCTTTTGGCTGAGATGATGTTGATAATGAACCGAAATGTATGTAGGTGTGTAGTAAAAGTAAGTATGTAGGTATATAATATGTACTATTCACACAATCTATTGTACGCTATCATTAACTATTGTATGCTATCATTAAATATTACAGGCACAGTTTATCTATTTATATCTGTACTCGTACATATAATAAGACAGTAACGGGTAAAAAACTGTAGGTAAATTAAATATTTTTGATTTTTTTTGATTGAAGGATGTATTACTATCGACACAGAAGCTTAAATAGCAATTTTCAAACATTTTGTCTGTTTGTTCGGTGTGTCCGTTGGACGCCGAAACTACTGAACGGATTTGGATGAAATTTGGCAGAACTATTACTAATACTATGTAGAAGGATCTGACATACTTTTTATCCTGAAAAATTTGACACTTTTTGTGGAATACACTATACAATAACAACATAATCGATTAATCGCGTTTTACGTTGAATGTACTGGATCAATTTGAAGTTAATAAGATATATATTCAATAAAAATCGTATACATAATTGTGAAAATCGATTAAAATACAAAATAAAAATACTTATGTTTCAATGAAGGTTAAACGAACTTACCAACTGAAGTTTGATTATAATTGTGCAACGAGACTTATTCGATGCGGTTAATTATATTGTATTTGCAGTTAAGCTTCCACTAATTAAGTAGTAAGTTTTAGATACCCTTACTAATATTATATAAGCGACAGTAACTCTGTCTGCCTCTCTGTCTGTTTGCCATCTGTTCACGGCTGTACCAATATATATGAAATTTGCCATCGCGGGGGGGCGCGCTGCCCCCCGCGATTTTTTTTTTGATTTTTGCCGCGCGCTATTAAAAAATAAATAAAAAATAAAATTTGTATGAAAACTGTATATAAAATTTATATCACTGTAATCGTACTGAATAAAGCTAACTGAATATTAAACGCATATGTCTTTTATTTAAATCAAAGTATCCCCTGTCTAGGCTCAAAGTTGAGCATCCGATTTTTTTCGCCAATTTTTAAGAAAAAAATCTTAGGATCTGGAGAATGACATAGTTCATATTTTATCATCATCATTATCGTCGCATTTACCGCGTATATTTACCGCATTTCATCACCACCGAAAACCGCGGGCCGCAGCTAGTATCTAAGTAAATGAATACATGAAAAGCCTTGTATGTGTGCGCCCTGAATCGCAGCTTCCCGCTATCGGGCTATCAATAGTAATTATCGAAACAAGAGATAGGAGATAAGGGCTCGGATTTCTCACGAAAAGCTCTAAATCTAATCAACACATTACATTAATTAACATTATTATAATGAGACCCTTTGAAGTCTGCTTTGTAATTATTATCCTGGCGTGATTAAAATTAGTACCATATAAGGGTACCATATATGGGTACCTATGTGTGTATATAGGTACTTCCCTAATAAAGGTGTTGTTACCTGCTTTTTGTACAAGATTGTTATTTTCAAATAAGTTTTAAGTCTGTTGACTTCAAAAAAGGAGTGAGTTCTAATTTCGATATTCAAATATAGATTTTTTAACCGACTTTAGAAAGGAGGTTCTCAATTCGGTTGTATTTTTTAAGTTTTTTTATTTAAGTTTATTAATCAACCTACTGTTTTCTTTCATTGACCGGTTCCGAGGGACCTACGTTTTTTTCCTGAGAACTGAGAGCTTCTTTTATTAAAGTGGTCTATTTTCAAAATAATTCTTTCTTTTTCATTTGATCTTAACTTAGGTTTTTAATGTGTCCGTGATCAATTCTAATTTTGGTCACGTGACAGAACGATCAAATTTTTCCGCTATTTAATTTAATAAGTCTGTAAAATAAAACTGAAACTGAATAAAATATAAAAAATTCCATATTTGTGTAATATGTGTAGGTACCATCCATTTAATAATATCATGATCATTACTGAAATTATTAAAAGCTCAGTCAGACGCTCGGGCAAAACAAAATGTTCCGCAAATCAATTCGATATTACATTTCCAACAACCTGAAAATTAAATACTTGAACATTATTTTAATAACGCACAAATACGTGGCATATTTGCAGTGTTAAGCCTGTATGAAATATACCAGCTATTTGAGTAAATGCTGCCTAGCACAAATAATGCCTAGTACAAATAATGAAGTGGCACAAAGCTGAATTACAGTCAAAGGCATACCGTTGTCAATATACTGGCAGCGTACAAATCGGCAATGTCCTGCGGGAGCGGCGGGCGGCAGACGGCAACCGCCCGGGGCGGCATTAATTGTGACTCGTTTGTGCTGGCCTTTATTACATCCTGCAGGTGACGGCAAATCATAGCCGCGATCAAAGCCGAGAGCTTTTAATAAAGTCAGCAGACGCATTGCCGTCGTGTCACCCCTTCCCCACTTTACACAGACCTGTCCCTATCTTACACAGCGCTAAGCTCGTTCAAAACATCGTAGGTCTATTTTAGCTGGCTCGGTCCACTGTCAATTGCCTGTCGATTCGGTACTAATATTGCACGATTGGTATGACTCAATTTGCTGTTACGTACGAAACAAATATTCAAAATATTTAATGCTGCGATCCAATTATGTTTGCCGTTTTGTTAGGGTTTTATTTTAGCTCGAATCTTATTGTTTATTTTGTCATGTTTTTTGGTTCATCGTTGAATAATAAAGTACTACAAACTAGTTGTGTCTCGCAGGGTTAAAATAGGGAGACTATTGGCAATGAAATTTTTATTAAGTGACGCTTGCGTTATTTTAAGCTTCACACTAGAATAGTAATTATAACAATGCTGACGTGATCCTTTATTTAAATAATCGGAGAGCATTTCTTACTATAGATCTACCGCTTAACTGAGTCTGTTCCTGGGGTATGGAAGCGGTACGGGAGGGCGGGGAGTATTTCTTACTATAGATCTATCGCTTAACTGAGTCTGTTCCTGGGGTATGGAAGCGGTACGGGAGGGCGGGGAGTATTTCTTACTATAGATCTACCGCTTAACTGAGTCTATTCCTGGGGTATGGAAGCGGTACGGGAGGGCGGGGAGTATTTCTTACTATAGATCTACCGCTTAACTGAGTCTGTTCCTGGGGTATGGAAGCGGTACGGGAGGGCGGGGAGTATTTCTTACTATAGATCTGCCGCTTGACTGAGTCTGTTCCTGGGGTATGGGAGCGGTACGGGAGGGGTTATATTACGTCAGTCGGGCGTCAGCATTGCATTACATGTGAACCCTCCCGTGCCGCTCTCATACCTCAGGAACAGACTCAGTTAAGCGGTTTATCTATAGAAATTTCCACAAAAAAAACAAACATCAGAAGCCTGAGTATGGATTCGTTGTCGCCACTGGGCCGTCACCGTTCGAAATTTTACTTTTGTCTTCTGTGGAAATTCTTGTATCCATTGTTCCAATTATTTGAAAGTGACAAATGAATGAAAACGACTACGCCATCATCGCTAGACTATTATTGTATAATATGTATGACATATTAACTATGGTTTACGGTTTCACTCTTGTAGCGATGAAAAACGGTGCTTATGATGATGATGATGACGATGATGATGAAGAAATAGCCTGTGTCCGTCTTCAGCATTTCAGACATATCTTGTAATAAACTTCATAATATTAATTTCAGTCGTTTGAACGCTTTTGATACTTTTGCGCTTATAATATTATGGTTAGAACTAGTTAGGAATTAGAATACACAATATAGCCTAAAGCCTATTATGTATAATATGTTTCAGCTATCTTTCATAATGATCCGTTCAACTATTTATTTGTGGAAATATGTCAAACAGTCAAAGATAATATAAAGTTACTTTTTGGTTATATTCTAACAACAATTTGTTTATTATATTATGGTTAGAACTAGTTAGGAATTAGAATATACAATATAGCCTAATGCCTATTATGTATAATATGTTTCAGCTATCTTTCATAATGATCCGTTCAACTATTTATTTGTGGAAATATGTCAAACAGTCAAAGATAATATAAAGTTACTTTTTGGTTAAATTCTAACAACAATTTGTTTATTCAACAAAGTTACTTTGTGCGCTTGTGCGAACAAAGCTTCTCTGCACTTGATTAAATAAATCCACTTTTAAAGATAAACCCTATTCTCCAAATGCAAATGTAAACGCAAAAATGTCCCACGCTCAGTTGCAGCACTAAATTAGAAACAGATGTTTGCGCAGAATTTAAAAAAAATCTTTAATCCCTTTATTTTGAAACTCGTTAAGCAAGTGTCACTAAACTCAACCATTTCTATGAGTGTAGCCAATGAATTATAAACTTTATGGTGTGAACATAAAGTGTATGTTATGTGTTTGTGAAGTAGGGAGGGCAAGAAAGAACAGGTGTATGTCCCAGCGTCGAGACCGCATTTTCGCGACCCCTCGACACATAACTCAGGTTTGATTAACGATATTGACCCACATTCTTTATAACGCTTTATTTATGTTGCGATATTGAACACATAAATACTTTTGGCGACTTATTGGCTAATGCAGCTTGTTTGGACTGTGGTTGAGGTTGAGAATGATATAAGGAGCTTAGTTTTGGCGGAAGGATTTGTGTTTATTGATGTTTTTTTGTAGGACTGCGTTGTGGCTTACTTCGATAAAATTCGTATTTATGGGTACAGTCAACGTGGCTAACTTTGACTCTGCGTTAAACATTGTACTTATTTAGAAAGTTCTCGATTTTTTCCCAACAGATTAGTTTTCAAATTACTTGATTAATTAATTTGCAGTCGTTTTAACTACTAATCTCTTGAGAAAATAATCAAGAACCTTCTATAGATAGATAGATAGATAAACTCTTTATTGTACACACCTTAGAAATTTACAATCAAGATAAGTCATTTAAAAACTAGTGTAACAACTGGCGGCCTTATCGCTAATAGCGATCTCTTCCAGGCAACCTTAGGATGGAGAGGAGTGAAACTATAGTAATATGACGGGGCGTGCAGTATTAGAGAGGAGAGAACATTTTCTAAATATATTAATCTGAATATGTATATTATGAATGTATACATATATATAGGTATATATATAATTAATTCCCTATATATACATATTGAGTAGACATACATTCTATTCTGCTACACACTAATACTTTCATTTAGAGTCGCGCGCCCACCCCCGCGCTGAACGGTCGCGTCGTGTAGCTGCGCGTTTGTGAGTGGAGAATTTTTCAAAAATCAAAATGTCCAAATCGACTTTGGAGTCCCTAGAAAAACTTCTAGCCAAATTTGTCGCACCAATCGAGGATAAACTCAACAACGTCCTACAGGAAGTCAGGATTCTGCGAGATAAAATCGAAAAAAACGAACGTAATGAAGCAATAATTTCGAAAAAACAGGCAGACCCTCCCGAAAACATAAAGACGGTTACGGATGACTCAGCTACAACGCCACACACACTACCAGCGGCCAAACAGCGGCAAGCTCACGCACACTTCAAGACGACCGGTTTCACGGATACGACATTACCTCCCTCCAATTCAGCGGCTGCGAGGAGCGCGCCTGCGCCGCCCGTCCGGGTGCGCGTGCGCGCCAGTCCGCAGCCGCACGCTACGGCGACGGCTCCCGTTCGCATTCATGCCCTTTCTAGCACCGACACGACGCAAGCTCCAACCACAGCCGCTGTGAACAACTCAGACGCAGAAGGATGGGAGTACGTCAGCAGGGGCAGGAAATCAACACGTCGAGGGCGGACTGTCGTCAAGGGAAGCGGAATTGAAGTGAGCGAACTCAGAACTGTGGAACGAGCGCGCAAAATACACGTTTGCTTTCTCGCGCCGGATACGACAGCTGATTCCATCCTGTCGTACATGAAACGCAAGAAACAATGTGACAGTTACAACGTGGAGAAATTGAAACTGGCACACAGCCACTATTCTTCTTTTGCTATATCGGTTCCCTATAGCCATTTCGAGTTCTTCATGTCTGCTGAAAACTGGCCTCTTAGAATAGAAATAAGTGAGTGGTTTCGTAGGAGCGGCGGGCGCGCGGGAGGCGCGCCTCGTCAACGTCGGCAAGCGCGCAGCCGCGCCGTCGCCGACGTCGCCGACACCGATAGCTCCGCAGGCGCGGTCGCCACGAGCACTCTCGCCTCCGCTTCTAACGCTAGGAAATCGTTCATTACAAAATAACGCATCGTCTTTGACGATTTGTCATCAAAACATTAGGTGCATAACGAACAAAACGACTCAACTAGAGGTTTTACTGACAAAGGAACTGACCTGCGATATATTAATTTTGACCGAACACTGGCTCCGTGAACACCAATTAACTTCTGTTACTTTGTGTAACTACGACCTATTGTCGTTTAGTTGTAGAGAGCAGATCGCGCACGGCGGGAGCTGCATCTACGTACGGGCGGGCATGAAGGTAATTAATAGACAGGACTATTGTGACCTGTCGCGAGAACAAATCTTTGACGTGTGTGCAGTGCATCTACTCGAGGAGAACATACTAATTGTAGGACTGTATCACTCTAATCTCACGAGCCATTCCGACTACCTTGGTCTTTTTGAGCAACTTCTGTGTAAAGTTTCTGATGAAGGTCTGGAATGCGTGATCATGGGAGACATAAATATTGATCTTTTGGATAGGTCTAGAGCCCAGAAGCAACTGGTAGATTTACTCGCTAGTTTTGAATTTATTCAACTGGTTGACCAACCGACACGAGTAGAAGTGGGAGGCAGCAGTACGCTTCTGGATCACGTTTATATAAATATCCCTAGGAATCGTGTCACTTCCGTCGCAGGGGTGGACACACTGCCGCTTAGCGATCATAAAGCCCAGCGTTTGACCCTAACGCGAAGCGTCGCGCCCGCGCCCTCTCATCGTCTGACTCGCAACTTCTCTGCGACCAATAAAAATAATTTTACGAACGCCCTCGAGGCTGTGGACTGGGATAGCGTCATCGAAAAAGCAAATGGATGTCCCAACAGCTTAGCCGATAGTCTGATAGCGATACTCACAAACAAACACAGTATATGTTTTCCATCAAAAAAACAACCAGTACTTGTAAGTAAACATTGGGTTGATGAGGAAATCCATAATCTTAAACATCTATTAAGCGAAGTTTCATATTTGAAAAATAAATATCCTCATCACGAGCTCCTACGCGATAAACACGAAATACTCTCGCTCAAATATCAGTCGATGTTAAAAGAAAAACGTACAGTATATTATTCCAATATAATTCAGAATAACCCTAAGTGCATGTGGCGCGTTATTAACACCGAATTAGGCCGTGGAAACCGTGAACGAGTTGACTTCACAGATCTTATAAGAAACAGTAACGGACAGCCCTTCAATACAAAAAAGGACGTGGTTGACGCGCTTAATGTAGATTTTACGACAGCAGCGCGCAAAGCTGGAGCCCCAGCGGCGGACAGTAACCGCGCAATGGTAGCGCTAGCCAATGAGTCATCCGCCAGCAACGTTTCTATCAGACTTCTACCGTTCTCACCGTCTGAAGTACTTACAATATCGACTAAACAGATCGCTCCAAAAAAAAGTGCAGATCGTTATGGTATATCTGCTGATTTAATAAAGACCGCCATTAAACCATTAGCATTCGTGATGAGCCACCTATTCTCCTTATGCATACGTTATGGTATCTACCCCACGGCGCTCAAAAAAGTTAAAATTAGTCCCCTTTACAAAGGTAAAGGCAAAAAATCCGATCCTAAATCTTACCGGCCCATATCACTCGTCCCAGCGGTTAGCAAGGTGTTCGAGGCCGGCCTCAATAACCGACTTCTTAATTTTATTATGGATCGTAATATTTTGTCGGAGCGGCAGTATGCGTATCGCGCCGGGCGCGCGACGACTGACCTAGTGCGAGAGGTAGTGTGGAAGGTGGTCGGCGCGCGCGAGGCGGGACAGCAGGTCGCTCTGGTCTGCTGCGACCTCTCGCGCGCGTTCGACACCGCCGACCACGAACTTATAGCAGGGAAGTTAGGGTACTACGGAATACGCGGCCCGGCCGTGGCATTGCTAAAAAAATTTATGTCCGAGCGGACACAATTAGTAGTAGGAGATAGGGGCCGTGTGTCATCCGATGAACTGGAGAACGATATGGGCGTTCCGCAGGGCTCTTGTCTCTCGAATACACTGTTCAGCCTACTCCTCAACGACTTGCCAGGTGCCGTCGAGAATGCCGAAATCTATATGTACGCCGATGACGTAGCCGCAGTAGTAACTGCGCCGAACAGCACTCAGCTACAGATTGAGCTCAATTCGGTAGTACAAAAACTCGACGAGTGGTTTAGGTCGAATGGACTAGCTCTGAACAAAGAGAAAACCTGCTTTATGACGTTCAATCTCAACGGCAAATCGTCTAAACAATATTCTGTAGCAATCGGCAATACCGCGCTCCAACAAGTTCGTAGTACGAAGTTACTGGGACTGCACATAGACGGCGCGTTAACGTGGGAGACGCACATAGACGAGCTATGCGGAAAGCTGAGCCGCTCGTGCTTCGCGCTCCGACGGCTCGCCAGCACCGCCACCCGCGAAGTCGTGCGCTCCTGCTACTTCGCGACCGTCCACAGTAATATCACGTACGGGTTGGAGCTGTGGGGCCGCGCTGCAGATTATTACAGAGTGTTCGTCATGCAGAAAAGGGCCCTGCGGGCCATATGTGGGGTCTCTGATGATGTCTCGTGTGTAGACCTTTTTAGAGAACTCCGGATATCACCACTGCCATGCGAGGTAGTCTACCAGTTGGCATTATTCACGCACACTCACCTGGATCTGTTCCAGAAGAGAGGCACTAACCAAACTAGGAACCTGCGCAGTAATAAGAAGGAAAATCAACTAGTGATACCACATCATAAGCTCGTGAAGTCAGAGAAATCCGTCTACATTGCAGGACCTGCGATATATAACCGATTGCCCGTTCATGTGCGTGATGCACCTTCCATTGTTTTGTTTAAAACAAGGCTTAAAACATGGCTTCTGGAACAGTTATTCTACGACAATCATGACATATTTAAATTGCCAGAAGTTTGTTCGTAATTAAATTAATTCTCTATTTTTATGATTTTTTGTTTGACATGCTAATTTTAATACAATTGAATTATTTTATTGTTTTATTATTATTGAATTATAAATTTTATTATTTAATATTATTGAATTATCAATTATTATTATTATTATCGAAAACTCAGAATTAATGTTGTATGTTGTACCTTACACTGTTTATTGAATTTATTTGACATGTAACTATGGAGTTATAAATAAATATTTGTATTTGTATTTGTATTTGTATTTGTACAAATACTATATATATACTAATAAATACCATGAATATAAAATAAATAAATAATACTAATGCTGATATACTACAGAAAGTGATAGAATAACATATAACTAAGAAAGGAAACAAATTAATAGGAAAGACAATTTTGGGTAAATTTGGACAGCAGCGTTATTGAGACAATTTAGAGAGATAATGCTTCTTAACTTGTTCCTTGAAAACAGCGAGAGATTGAGCTTGTCGAATAGGAACAGGTAGTGCATTCCACAGCTGAACAGCTAGAAATGCAAAGGACTTCCCATAAAAAGTAATGCAACGTGTGGAAGGAGTTTTAAGGGAGAGGGTGTCTTTCGACCTAAGAGGTAGAGAATGTGACTGAACTGACTGAGAATGCCAGTAGTTAAAATGTTCTTTTAAGTACTGGGGGGTGGAAGGGTTAAGAAGAATATTGTAGAGAAGATAGAGGATATGAGCATTCCGACGAAGGCGAAATGGCAACCACTTATAAAGGCTATACGTACAATGTTTGACGCAGAGTCAAAGTTACCCACGTTGACAGTACATTTTTTATATTTATATTTCAAATATAGGTCTAGGTGTTATCAAATCGCGAGTGAATAAGTTTCTTCTAGGCAAGTGGGCTCCATCGTAGACCGTAACTGTCGCTTAATACCAGGTGAGTTGACGGTCATGGGCAATCCTATTTTCGAATAAATAAATAAAAACACATATTATGTGTTGTAGTCTGTTAAGAAAGCGAATCGTAGCAAAAAATGGGAACTGACTAGTAAGCAAAGTAAACAAAGTAATGAAATAAGCACAGCAGCGCCCTCAATGCCACAATAGTTTTCTTTCTGAATATAGTCTAAAAGTTATCTGATTTCAATATTTTTATATGTTTGAAACGATGAATAGCTACGTATCGCGTTTTGCTATTTTTAAAGTAAGTATTAGTTTTTTTTTTACTTTTGCAATTTTTTACTTTTTAAGTACTACGTTTCCACAGCGTTCTAGTGACGATTTACGTCTCTCCTTTATTGAAATGAGGCTATAGAACGCCCCATCCACTTGCACCCACTGTGCCCTAAGCAGATGAATGACGACAGGCCAGCGTCCATTTCGCACCAATCCGCGATCAAATTACCATTTTATGAACCATAGTTATTTCAAATCACAATTGCGCGCGGCTTTTGTTTGTGTTGGAGTCGTATTTGTGTACGTGTGCGTAGCGTTCGGTCGGTTTATCTCGCACACATGCTAACGCAAGCTGTATGTACACGAATGTGATACGTACGTGTGTAAAATCTCGCGCGTGCTAGTGAATTGCAAAGTACAGTTTCGTGACCCTCGTTCCCACGGCTCGCTACTCGCCCGTTACCTCTCGTCTATTTAATTTATTTAGATTAATAAATTCGCGACAAAAGTTCTTTCAATCATGTAACTAGTTTGGAGGGTGATTGTAAACGTTAATTGTTAATTCTGAGTTTGTAACTTGTTTTGGGTTGTCTATGAGAAGGTAATTTATGAGGTCATTCGAACAATGAATTGTTAGTCAGATTGATTTAATGACCTATTATTAATTTATTTTAATGATCTAATTATCTTAGAACTTAATAATTATAATTTCTAATATGAAAATGCGAATTTTTAGAGTTGCATAAATAATTTATGTCTAAATATATTGGTAAAAATATTTTAAGTATTTTTTTTTGTATAAACGGAAAGTTTACTTTAATATGTCATAAATTGTTAACAAAGTTTTGTATTTTTTGTGGTGTCGTGCAAAAGTTTTATTTTTGTGTAACTACCTTATAAAAAAAATATTAAAATCATATTTAATTACCTTTTACATGTACTTATGTTTATAGTAGAATAATATTCTTGGTTATAACTGAGAAAATATCGTATGCCAAATATTATTACTGTTATTAAAAACAAAATAAAGAGTTTATAAATGTAATTTTATCCGTGATGGAAGCATTGTAAGGAACTTAATAAGCATACTTAAACGTACTTACGTTAAAAATTTAATAAAAATACGCTACTTTACCAAACCACCTTAATTAAATTAGTGGGAAATATACACTTGAATTGCATTGCATTGCAGTTAAACATATTAAAGAGTTGTGTTTCCAAACGAATAAAGCAGTTATTTCTCCCAACTGTAGATTTAACTCGCAAACTGAAATGCTTAATTATCTTTTGTGCTTGTATCCAACGGCAAAGTACAGTATTTGATACACGATATTACAAACCAGGAAATTGTTTCTCAACTGAATTTACGAATTACAGAAATGCTTTCAAGTATGCACAGAATATTCAATAGTTCGGATAGAACACCCACCGCTCAAACACGTTTAAATAAATAGCGATTCTTACTACAACATTATAGAGCTCAAAATCAGTTGTTGATTGGCTTTTTTTTATAATTTGTATGTTTATTTGTTTTTTTATTCGGTTTTAAAATCATAATATTTACTGCATGGAATTGCTTTAAAAATTCTAGTACTGCAGTTTCAGCAAAATATTTAAAATTCACCCAAATTCCACAGGGTAAATGAGCTGGTGTTGTAACTGGATAATCCTTTACAAATAAAGTGGCATAAACCCTCAGCGAGAACTGAAAATAGACTACAATAACACAATGGTTGAAACTTGCAAGTTCAACTGTGTGATCTTTGCTTAATACACAATGTAGACTAAACTCTTGCAAGACCAACACCGTGAGTTTAGCGGAACGGTTGCGTCAGCAAGCGGCAACTTTAACGCCCCCCGTTCGACGTTATGTCGTGCTTGTGTTGCTAAATGCTACCCACCTATCTAGTTTGTTTACACAAAAGCTTCTTATATTCATAAGTTTTACCTATGCGACGGAAAGTTTGAAATAGGTCGTCTTAAAGCAACATTGTAGGAGCAGAAAAGACAAAGGCCCTGTCTTCGTGTTGATTTACATTTTTATCCGACTTATCAAGGAAGGTTATGTTTTCGCGTGTATGTGTGTATGTTTGTTTATGTTTGTTTATATTACCTTCTATAGCCTAAATGGCTTGACCAGTTTTGATGTGCGAGATTAAATTTGTTTTTTGTTTTAATATGTATACTTGTTTTTCCATATTGTGCACTAAGTAGTGACTCTACGAACGATTTTCCGCCATCGGAGTTTGGAATTAACAACTACATCGCCATCCATGACTGGCCTTGTGGCTCAGTTGGTAGTGTGTTTACGTCTACCTGCTGAACTGAAAGGTCGTGGGTTCAATCCCCACCCAGGGCAAACATTTGTGTGATGAGCATGTTTGTTTGTTCTGTGTCTGGGTGTTTCTATGTATCTTAAGTATATATTTACAACAAAAAAAAGTATATATGTATTATATCAGCCATCTAGTTCCATAGTACAAGCTTTGCTTAGTTTGGGCTAGATGGTGTTGTGTGAAATGTCCACAAATATTTATTATTTATATTTATATTTATTTATCCCAGTTTAGGTGTTAACCAGCCAACACTACTTTGTACATACACAAATTGAAAATACATTCAGTTCTCGGTTTCAACTTTCATGTGTCATCTTATAAACATTGGTCGGCTTCACTATTTTTTATTTATTTACTTAATACATAAAATCCTTACAGGTATCAGCATTCTATTGCGATATTGCAAGTCAGCATTCTAGTATACTAATATTATATTTACAATTCAAATTAAACAAAATTAATCAACAAAAATATAATAAAACTATTGATATTTAATTAAAATAAAATCTGATTATATATTATGCTATAGCCGAATCTAAATATTTTGTGAAAGCTAGTTTTTCATGCCATTTCATAAAAGTGCGCAAATATTTTCTTTGCTGTTAGTTAGTTTATGTATCAAAAGTAGTTAATACCTGCAACTTTATAACGAACTTTTGCAAGTAACTGACGTAATTTAGGTTTGAACTTCGAATGCTATTTTTTGGGATCATTAAAGGCGAAAGAAAAGTTACAGTTGAAGCAAAGCTTTGGAGTATGCTATAAGAGGAAGCGATTTTAAATTGTTATAGTTCAGTTTGTTACACATATATTTAGCTAATTAATTTAATATGTTTCAAGAAGACTTACTGATACAGGCAAGCGCAGCGTAGGAAACCAGCCAAGACATGGGCAGATGACCTTATTTATGTACAAGTGGCGGGAAGATGCTGAATGCAAGCTTTATATTCGGCCACACCGTCGCTTAACATCAGGTTAGTTGCTGGTCGATCTTAGATCAGTTTAATGTAAAGAAAAGATATTCAGGGTCAGATACAGAAACAGGTTCAGGTTGGCCGACACCAAATGTTAGCTCTCCAGCACTTCTTCTCTGTCCCCTTGCGATCTAAGAATGACGGAATATTTTTTTCCGGATTAACTTTGTAGTGTTATCTCATAAAATATACATTAACCTTTTAAACTAGGTTAGTTTCATAGAATTTGTTGTATATGATCAATGATCAATGAATGTAATGATCTTACCGTATGGCTAGATTTAGTTTTGCTGGTGGTGGATTTGGTCTTGGGCGGTTTGGCGGGCGGCGTAGGCGGCGCAGGCGGCGTGCTCGGTGGGCTGGAATCGCTCCCGCCTCCGCTCCCGCCTCCGCTCGTACCGTGCGACCGCTCCGACCCGGAATTGCTCGACTGCAAACGCGCCAACTTGATTTATCGTATTGAATAAGTTCCCTTCCACTCGCAACTATTGCGGTATCGAACTTTATAACTTTACGAAAATTGCGAGATATATCACACCAATGAGGGGTAAAGGTAGCATTCTGAGGGCCGCGATCGATGATGATAAAGCGCACGTGTGTCGACGGGAGTCACGATAATAGTCGACGCATAGAGGAAACTGCGACTAAAGCCTAGTTCGCCCACGTCAGTAATTTAGTAAATTATTAAGTATAATATAACCTTTTATTGACACAGATTTTATACATAACGTGCGCTGAATATGGAGTAATATTTATACTCACACAACACCTATAATTATTAAAGTTGAAAACACTGAAAGAACCTACTTCAAAATATACAATTTCCTTTACATAGATGACATATTTTTTCTGTTATTTTGTTTTAAATCTAAACTACTGCACAGATTTTGGATGATGGAATTACTATGGGACAAAAGAGAAAGTTCATCTAAAAAAAAAATGTATCAGTTTACAAATGTCGGAGTTAAATGACAACATAAAACAAAATTCAACCAAACGCAGAACCACCTCTTTTTTGTAAGTGGTTAAATAATGGAGTTAAGCACTATTTGTCCATTTAATTAACATAGTGTAAAATAAAGCTTATCGCTCGCAGCTTAGATAAAGACTTGCAGAATGATTGTAGCGTAGCGACTTCATGTGTATGAATATCTTGCGTGCTAAATTTTTAGTATCGACTGTGACGTCACATAAACTATTTTGTGATGGAATGTTTCATCCGCACGAAATCTATTCAATCCAATGCATCCGTACCGATATTTTGTCAACTAGTTACTAGCGTACAAGTGCGCTAGTAACTAGTTGACAAGATATCGAATCGGGTGTATAATCATCAGAAATTAAATAAATCTTAGGTTGTCAACTGTGATTTTTATAATACTGTTGACACACTAGGTACATACACTTTGGGTATCTATATATAGAAGTCTATGGGCATCATTATGCTATCCCATTTCCATACATTCACCAAGGTAGCACGCGTCAACTGCACCAGCTGCGATTTAATATTATCTTCGCCGAATACTATCAAGAAACTGCTCTGCAACGTAGCTACATAAACTGTATTAGCACTATGATATATTGTACCCGAGTTATGTGACCCACTTTTACTATTTTGTGACAGTAATCGATGCATTCCGCGAACAGAATACTCGTATACAATATTATTACAGAACAGGTCAAAGCTTCGGTATTTCTCTAAGAAAAATAAGGTCGGCACGCCTGAGGGCAAGAAAATCGCTGAACAAAATTAAATTGGTTCAGCCACAAAAAACCCTGTTGATTCGACGAAACAATGTTTGTGAGGGATAGAGTAAATGAATTGAGATAAACACGGTCAGTGGCCGGTCGGCCAACTTTTTTCGGCGAAGCTTTAATGGTCGCGTGAAATTAAAAAGCACACAACGCGGATTTAGCCTTAATTGGTTAATTAATAAGGGTTGTCGGGGCTGAATTGTACATGTGCAGCCAACTGGAACCGTGCCAGAATTGCTTAAGTATAAAAAGCTAGATTAATGAGACACGTTTTACTATCACTAAGCTCTGAAATATGCATGGTCTAGATAGCGCCGGATTAGTTTGAATCTTCATTAGAGGTAGTTAGCTTTGACAGATATGAAGATACGTGGAGCATTTAACGTAATTTATTTCATGTTTGAGATTAAAATATATGGTATTTGTACAAATGTTGGTACCAGATGTAGTGGTGATCAAAATATTAATTAGTTATTATTATATTCGTATATACAAAACCATGACAGAAGTATGTTGGTCTGAATTCGCAATTTTAAATGATTTTGCACTCATATCACAGAATAGTTGATAGTATAGTATAGAAAACTCACTACTCAAACACATCTTATTAAATGGCGACTCTTGCTACGACGTAATAAAGCACACGACTTGTGCTTTATTACGTCGTAGCAACACAATTTGCACAGGCGATAAGTGCCTACTTTTATATCAACTTACAAATAGTTACATACTTTTTCTTGGTCTATCGTGCTGCTTTCTGACGCGCAGCAATATACTGAAGTCGGTTGAGGGTACTTGTAAAATAACGAATACTTCTAAAATATCTAAATTGCAGAGCGCGTCTAATCTGTCCAAAGAGGTTAACAATTCAGCTGTATTTTTTTTGTTCAATAATTTAAAACTCCGCATAACGCCGTCATATAAGTAATTATAATTAAAATCGGTTTGATTTTAATTTATTTATTTTTGACGTGCTAACGTTTGATGAATTGACGTCTTATAAATCGATGATCGCCCGCCGGCTGCACGCACGAAAAAGCATGACTCTTTGTCACGTTCCGCCTGAGCCGAGCGTGCAAGCGAGAGCGCGGAACAAGCGATAGAGAGGCACGATCGGCCTAAGCGTTCGGCTTGTGACGCATCGTTATCACGTTAAATTATCGTCCGTAAACCGACTTTACAGCCTTTTTTTGTTTAAAAGGATATACTTTCAGGTTGGTCCCATAAATTTCATCAAAATCGGTTCAGTACTTTGGTTTTCAAATCAAATTAGCGCATTAAGAAGTCGGTATTTCAGTTTTTTTATCGAAATGGTAGTTCCCGTTTTTGCTGCGATAGTATTTATCCAAACAGACTATATTTAGAAGTAACTGAGTAGCGTTGCTACCTAAGTTGTTAGTAGCTCAAAGTTCATACCTCAGAATGTGGCGGGTTGTTCCTCCCCGGTGAAATGGGAGACGAGACCCTGTGCGAGTTTGTGTCACGCTCACTGCTGCTCGAACCACTGCTTGAACCTTAACAAAGATTTTGTGTATTTACTACGAGAAGTTGTGTCACATTGTTTTTAGATGTAGCGTAAGGCAAAGAGTAGGGTGGCGTCACTGGCTCACTCGCACACGGTACCTTTTTTACAAAAATGATTGAAGTTACTTTTGATAAATATTCTCTCTTTAGATTCATAAAAACATTATTAAAACGTATTAAAGATAGCTGTTATTTTTATATCTGTTATTTTGACCGAAATTGATTTCGCTCATTTATTTAAAAAAATTACAAAAGTATTTTTTTATTCAAATAAATAAAGAAGCCGCGTTGCGAGCGAGACAGAGGAGCTCCCTACTCTTTGCCTTAAGTTCTTCAACGTACAGCTGCTTAGTGAAAAATACAACAGACAGATTTTACTTAATTTGGTTTTAACACTAAAACCCATAGAAGTAAAACCTAAATTGCGAGTCGACTCTAGCTACGTAAAACAACTTTTAGCATATTTTTTAAGGCCTGTTAAAAGTGTGTGTTTTATGTGCATGTCAAAGAAAGAAAATACGTGATGGTCATGTACATAAATTTTGATAGATGTTTGGATTCAATTCAATTCATTTATTTCAATCAGGTACATACATTTTGGTACACTTTTGAACGTCATAATAATATATATAATAGTAAATATGAATTTACTTACATTTTACATGAGATTTAAATTAGTGCATAGCTATATCATTTTTTTGTTCATTTATCAATTCATAAAAATAAAAATCCAACGATAAAACAGTTAAGCGTTTTATCGTTAATTGTCATTATTACCAACTAATGTTACATCTTGCCAGATTTAAAATAAGTACTTAAAAAAGGAAGCGCATCGTAAGAAGACCAGCCACGAGATGGTCAGATGACCTCATACAAGAGGCGGGAAGACGCTTGATTTGCAAAACCATGGGGGAGGCCTATGTCCATCAGTGGACTTCTTATTGCTGAGATGATGATGATGATGACTTAAAAAGCTTTTTATGTTAAATGGCTCTATAGAAAAGAAAGATTATGATGTAGGTAATGTATTTACTGTATTTTACTTAAAAATCCCATTCATTTGATACCCATATTGTGGGGGTTGTGAAAAAATATGAAATCCGCCATTTTGTGGCGGCGGCCATATTCAATTTAAAATTATACTAAATATATTTAATTATATTGTCATCTAAACTAACGGCGTATACCAAATATCAGATCAATCTGTCAACGGGAACAGGGTCTAATTTCGATTACGAAATTTAAGCCAAAAACATAAACAACAACAACAAACAGATCAAACTAAATAAACCCGTTTAAAAAGAGGGGAAAGAGTTTTAGTAAAAAGTCTACGCGGACAAAGTTATATGATAATAAAATTTCAAATAAGTATAGCTAACAATTTTAGATCAGAAATAAATTACCATTGTCAAGCTAGATAACGTCGTCAGCTAAGTTAATTACTCCGCGCTAGTCTCAAGTTGCTTCACGTATCTGGAGATACCTACATTTAGTTACCTCATACGTCAAAGGCTGCCTTCCGCCAGCCATAGAACAGATTACTCCTTGATTACTCGCTTTGTGCAAGGTCTGTAATAACTTAGACAAGCCTAAGTGATGCACAATTATTGAAACCAAATCTTCGCCTTTATTTCATTATTCAGGAGATTGATTCTCAAAGCACTTTCTTTTGTGGGGTTGGTGTATTTATTATTGAAGTGATAAAATAAATTGGCGTAAATTACTGAAGTCCTGATTATTTATAGGCACTAAATATTGAGTTGCACAAAACAAATGTCGATGGATTTTATTATCTTTAATATTACATGTATTTCCTATAGCTTTATAATGAAATAATAATCATTTGAAAATATCTAATAGTCTAAGAGATCGACTCCTTTCGACGCACAGGTCATCAAGATATACCAATAATTCAATTTAATTGGATTGGAAAGAAATTAATATATAACCCTTCTTCTTACATAGTCGGGTAAAAAAAGGTTTATTTTATTTAGAACCAATGGCCGCAGAAACCGTAAGGAGCAGCAGGGGTAGGCCTCCAATAAAATAGAGTGACGACTTATTGAAAGTCACGTAAAATTTGGATGGCAAAATGCTAGTCATCATGGATTAAAAAAAAATTTAGATAATAATATAGTTCAAATGACACCTTAGCTGTCGCCTTACCTACGGAACCGGAGACTAGTCGGGTGTTTTCCATCTTAGACTAGTAAAGTCTTTAGCATCATGCTAGCAGTGGTCATATTATCTAGCTTGTAAAGCATAAGTTGTGCTTACTCTCTGCGGCAGGTTGGTGGTGGTTCTCAGTGTGTCGGCGCAGCGAGCGCGCGTCGCAGTACGACTTGCCGCACCCGTCCGCCTTGCACTCGTATGGCTTCTTGTTGCGGTGCGTCAGCATGTGGCCGTTACTGCAACAATGATAACATAGCATGTAGGTCTTGCTACGACACATGTATCAGGCTAACCATAACACATACACGAAATGTAAGAGAAAAGAATAGGACAAGACTTCATAGTGTAACTTGTGTAAGTGTTAACTATATTCTATGTAACGGTATGATCAAAAAGATTAAAGTTTAATATATTACGTGTTGAAATGTTGTATATTTATAGTTCTCAGACTGTGATTTTGGCAGCATTTTTAGGGCTGATTTATAGTTCTACATTGGTGCACGGCGTACAACAATGTAAAACTATAATAGACCGCCAATGCTGAACAAAAAAGGTGTCTATCGACTGAATGGTGCTTTTTATTATATTATTTTTTGATAAAATATGTTTAAGGCGGTCAATTATATTTCTGCATTGGTTTTCAGTTTTAATATATCGCTGTGCCTCGTGGTTTTCGTAGTGATAAAAACTGTGATGATGATCAAATGTAGCCTATGCCCGTCTCCAGGATCTCAGCTACATCTGTGCCAAATTTTATAACAATCGGTTGAGCCTTAAAGTCGTGAAAATGTAATAATCAGAAAAAGGGATAGAGAGATAGAATTACTTTTGGTTTTTTAATAACTTGGATTTGTTTTTTATATTGATTTGATACAGGTTTCTCAGCAAAACGTTATGGTCGCAGATTTTACGTCTAATTTAAGCCATGTAAAAAAGTAAAAAAATAACTAATTGGATGAATGGATACAAAAAAAAACATTATTTAAATATATAATAATAACTCAAAGAAGAAAATTGATACCTCGTTAACGTAAAAAAATAAAACGAAAATGTCGGTCTATTTTATCATAAACTCCACTTTAAGGGTTCAATACTACTACGAGGAAGGGCACTGCTACTTTATTCGGAGATTATTAGGACTATATGAACGAAATTTTGCAGGTGTGCTCTATAATTATACCGCCTATGTCGTAGTAAATTTGTAATAAAAGTAAAAATAAGAGATGGCACTCCTTTGTTGTAAAAACAGTAATAATTTTTTATTTCACCTTCGTCTGCGATATCTTTGTAATTTTTTGTTGTTGTTTTTTTTAGTTGCTTATATAATTCACTCTTTCTGTCCTTAGTCTCTGGCTCTTAAGAGCATAGTTGTAGCGTCAATTACGCGTTTTTGCGTTTTTCATACAACAAGAGAAAACTGTCTTCTATCCCTATATATAATATAAATTCGATAATTCTTTTTTATATAGTTTTGCCAATCCACTACGTTTGCTCTTTTTCAAAATTTTATTTTTTTAAGTTTTAACTTCGATGTTATAACAAAATAAGGCATAGCTAGTCATTCATAATTCCAATCTGATAAAAGAAAGATTATCGAATTCAAATGATATCTAAGGAATAAGGATAGTTTTTTTTTCTGTTTATACGGCAGATCATGCGACAATGTTTCTGTTAACTGGAGAAAGAGCAAGATAATGTTGACCCAACTTTGATAAGATTTCATATTCGCGCATCAAATTACCTCTATAACTATTTACGTAGATACGTAGCACTGTTTATTCTAATTTCCTAATAGGTACATACATCTAATGGCAAGTAAACTTTGTTATGTGTAAGATTGTTTAGCCAATACTCAGGGCATGGACACTGGACAGTGCTCACATTAATTCATTGTGGGTAGTTAAGCGACACCTTGCGCTCGGCTTGTGAGCAAATGTTATCTTATGCAAACATGGCTCGGATTGGAGGTACACAACAATCTAACCCCTATCCGTGACAGCTGTCTTGTTCCACCTATATCTGTGATCCGAAATTTGAATCCTCGGATATCGTTTCGCACAAATATTAATAGACATTTTATCGAAACCCCAATGGATCATTTGACAACTCGTCTGATAATAAAACAAGGTTTTTGAGTTCAAATAAAAAATAAACCTAATGAACCTAGCCTGATAGTTGTTTTGGAAAATGACCTCATGACGTAGAAAGAGAAAACTTTACAAGCAAAACTACTCTCTTTTTAACCTGCATGACAAAGAGAAGAGTACTATTTGTCACGAAAAGAAAAAAGGCAGAGCTCTTCATTTTTTTTATCACTTATCCTGTGTTCAGTTTTTGAAGCGAAATGGGTGTTTGTTTCCCACATTATAATTAAATGTTCTTAAATATCTCAATTATTATTTTTATTTGGAGAAAAAAGGTTTATTTCGGATAAATTAAATTTAACATGCTTGTAAGAAAAAACTATACTAAGAATTATGACTATACCTCTACTATATCTACACTTTAAGGCTACATAAAAATAACAATTTTAAAAGGATGTAAAAAAGTAATCAATTTAATTTAAAATTAAATGTAAAAAAAAATTAATTATAATTAAAAGTTATTTTAAAATTTGTAAGACACAGAACAAACATCCAAGCTCATCACACAAATGTTTGTACAGGGTGGGGATCGAACCCAAGACCCACAGCTTAGCAGGTAGACATGCTTTCAACCGAGTCTGCGAGGACGGTCAAGCTCGCACTAGATCCTCTGCCGATGTTTTCGTCAATGAGAATGTACTTCTATGTTGAATTATGTAAAAGTCGTTTGTACTCACAGGTGGTCTTGCCTCTTGAACGCCTTGGCGCAGGTGATGCACACGTACTTCCTCTCGTCGCTGTGCGTCAGCTTGTGCTTGGCGAGCGCTGACGCGTTCCCGAACACTTTGTTGCAAACCTACAATAAACAGACAAAGGCACTGTTAAGATTCTTTCATACATACATGCACATATTACGTCTATTTTATTTTACGAGGTAGGCAGAGTATCAAAAGCCATGAGGTCGTTTGAAGCCACATACCAGACTGGGAGAGAAAGAAAAATTTAGACTTTATTAGCTGCTTTTCTTCCCGGGCGTAACTATAAAACTCAGTTAAGGGACTCGAGGGAAATTGATGTTAATGTAGGCGATAGGCTGACCCCCTGTCACTGCAAGCCAACACTAGGTACATCTTGCCTTCTAATACCATCTAATATCTTCTACCTTCCATCTAATCCTCTAACCCCGGTAAAATGTTGCGTCAAACGTTTATTCCAATTAAATTCTATTCTTTATTGCTACATTAAGTATATAATGACCCTAGTTCGGTGTTGCAATTTTGTACGATTCTGTACGAGCGGGATATAGATTCATTCTTATAGAAAACGTTTGACAGTAATTGCTGTTTGTTATGTCTTTAAATTTCATATTTTTGTTCAATGGAGCTTTTTAGCCGTTATTAAGTCAATGCTGGACAGACATATTGGGATGTAGGTTAGTGACTGCAAGGGCTTCTTACATTGGTGAACCTCCAATACCATTGCTAGTTCGGAATTTACTTAGAACAACTACTATTTTGTAATGATCCAATGTCTCACAGAACTATACCCATCGATAGTTCCAAAACCCTGTATGGCAATACATTACGCTCGTCGCTCTGGGATACGATATGTCTCACGCCAGTACAGTTGCAACGAGATCTTAATGCGTCTATAGTAACACAATCCACAGATCACAGTCAGAAATGACGATATTTTTGAAGAAAAAATAACAAACAAAATATTACCTTTCTGTTAATAATTATTGGGTAAGCAATACACGTACAATAGACCCTTGTAGTGGCCATGACGGTACATTAACATTAAACTCTAGCTCAATATTCGGCTACAAGCCCCGGAGCGATGCTGACCCTAATCTGATGTTTGTTGCTCATCTAATTACGAGATGAACGAATCTTTATCCTGTTTTTATACGAAACTCTCCTGGGCGTACTTATTTGTAATGTTTATATCTTTGATGTTGGAATGTGGGCGGCGCCGCGGGCATGGATACGGTCAAAGGGCGTTGCATTTTGGGGTGTGGAAAGAGTTGTTATCATGGTACGTTTTGTTTTGTGAGTCATTTAGATGGTATTTTAGAAGTTTTCATGTGAGACTGTGTAGAAGAAGATGGTAGAATATCATAAGATCGTTACATAGCGCATGGCCTACATTTGTATGTATTGACGCCGATATTGGTAGACATTTTCACAAAGCGTCATTTATCACCAAACTAAGCAAATCTTGTACTATAGGAGCCAGATAGCTGATAGAATACTTATAAGTACTTATTTTTAACCAACTTCTAAAAAGAAGGTTCTCAATTCGACTGTATGTTATTATTTGTGTATGATTGTTTAGCGATTATTTATTGCCGCCAATTATCCGCCAATTATGAGTTGTTTTTGATGTTTTTTTTTTGGTTGGTAGATAATACGTCAGACGTAGTCCCATATAAATTTTATCAAAATCAAAATCAAATCAAATATATAAATTGGTTCAGTACTTTGGTTTTTATAACCAAATAACTGAAAAAAAACATCCAAGTATTTTATTATGTATTTATTACGTATTTTGAAGTCGGTTTTTTCATTTATTTCCATGTTCATCACTCAAATGATAATTGTGGATGGGAATCGAACCCACTTTACAGCTAAAGTAGTTATATTTCATATTCATTTTAAATATTATTTGCAAAAACGGAAAGATACGTACAATACCTTGAATTTATTTATAGTAATATTAAATGCCGACCCTTGGCTTTTGTCTGGATATAATATCTAGCCCACATTAGAATATTTCACTGAGGTCCAGGGTTATATATAATAATATATAAGCTATAGCGCCTTATTTATGTTACATAGAACAAAAACTTAACGCTTCTGCTTCGTCATGTAATTTTTCAACAAACGTCATTAAAAATAAAATAAACTCTTTTACCGGATTATTTTTTTATGCTTTACTGTATATTTTCTCGTTTTTTTTATGGAATAGTACTAAGTTTGACACCAGCTCGCCTGGTGGAAAGCGACGTTGTGATAGAAGATGAAGCACGTAGACCTAGATGGTCTTATTAACTTATTAAATTAATTTGAAGATACCCGAGTTGTAGTTTTTAGGAAACAAGGACGGTGGTAAGACATTCCATTCCCGAGCGGTTCGCATTAGGACGGTGGAAGCGAACCGCTTAAGTTCGGGTATATCTACCATATCATTTTTTCGACTTGTCCTATTGTGACTATTTTAAATGATTTTTCTGCTCTGATACCAAACATAATGTATTTATCATAAACAAAACAAAAAAAAAACTACGGGTTGCACTCCGGAAGTGCCGGCAGAAGTGCAAACTAAAAAATAAAATAGCAAAAAGACTGACTCGTGAAGGATTTGAACCTCCGCCCTCCGATGGACAAATTGAAATTTATATCGGTGCTCTAACCTACTGAGCTAACGAGTCTTACGTGCATGTGTCGAAAATAAGCATTCGGCGCAACGAAATGACGTCATGCTAGAAGGACAAACTTGTAGATACAATAATGAACTTTAAATGCATAACGTTAGAATAGGTTTCTGTCTAAAATAATCCGTCCGTCTTACGAATTTTCGTATAACGAATTTAATCTCACGATCTGACGCGAGTTTAACATTTTTTCATCATCATCATCTCAGCCATAAGAAGTCCACTGTTGGACATAGGCCTCCCCCATGGATTTCCAAAAAGACCGATTGGAAGCGGCTTGCATCCAGCGTCTTCCCGCCACTTGTATGAGGTCGTCTGTCCATCTCGTGGCTGGTCTTCCTACGCTGCGCTTGCCGGTACGTGGTCTCCACTCGAGAACCTTTCGGCCCCATCGGCCATCAGTTCTGCGTGCTATGTGCCCTGCCCACTGCCACTTCAACTTGCTAATCCGCTGTGCTATATCGGTGACTTTTGTACGTCTACGTATCTCTTCATTTCTGATTCGATCTCGTAGAGACTCCGAGCATAGCCCTCTCCATAGCTCGTTGCGTGACCTTGAGCTTCCTTATAAGGCCCATAGTTAGGGACCACGTTTCAGTGCCGTATGTCATCACTGGTAACACACACTGGTTGTAAACTTTCGACTTGAGGGACTGGGGAATATTGGACGAGAAGACGCTTTTAAGTTTCCCGAACGCTGCCCAGCCGAGTTGGATACGACGATTGACCTCCCTCGTAAAGTTGGACCTGCCTAATCGGACCGTCTGTCCTAAGTAGACGTATTCGTCAACAATTTCAAGAGTGAAGTTCCCCACAGATATTGGGGTGGGCACTACATGGGCGTTCGACATAACCTTCGTTTTGTCCATGTTCATTTTGAGGCCCACCCGTTGGGAAACTCTATTGAGGTCTTCGAGCATCGTACTGAGCTCTTCCATCGACTTTGCCATGACTACTATATCGTCGGCAAACCGAAGGTGAGTGATGTACTCGCCGTTAATATTAATGCCGAGCCCTTTCCATTCCAGAAGCTTATAGGCATCTTCCAAACCGGCGGTAAACAGTTTCGGAGAGACAACGTCTCCCTGCCTCACGCCTCTTTTCAATGAAATTGCCTCTGAGTTCTGGTCTTGTACTTGGACTGACATGGTGGCGTTGTTGTACAAGCACTTCAGCACTTCGACATACCGATAGTCAATACGGCATCGCTGGAGAGCCTCAAGCACCGCCCAGGTCTCGATCGAATTCTGTATTTCTGTATCACTTGCCGCAGCGTATGGATGTGGTCTATGGTACTATAGCCTTTTCGGAAACCGGCTTGTTCGGGAGGCTGGAAGTCATCAAACCTGCGTTCAAGACGATTTGTGATGACCCTTGAAAACAGCTTATAGACATGGCTCAGAAGCGAGATGGGTCTGTAGTTCTTCAGCAAAGTGTTGTCTCCTTTTTTGAAGAACAGCGCCACCACGCTTCTGTTCCATGCTTCTGGCGTTGTACCTTCAAGCACGACGGAATTGAAGAGCCTCTGAAGGACTTTCAGTACCGGTGTTCCACCCGCTTTCAGTAGCTCTGATGTAATTCCGTCGTCGCCCGGTGCCTTGTTGTTCTTGAGCTGTTTCAAGGCCATCCTAATCTCGTACAGGCTGATGTCCGGGATATCTTCGGTATAATGTCGAGTCAGTTTGGCTTTTGGATCTTTGCCCAAACTGCTAACAGGTTTTGCGACCGATGTGTATAACTGTCCATAGAACCTCTCGATTTCCCTCAAGACTTCTGCTTTGGTCGACGCTATACTGCCATCTTCCATCTTCAGCTTCGTCAACTGGCTCTGCCCAATAGACATGTCTCTTGCG
Source organism: Lycia hirtaria (assembly GCA_947563715.1). Lineage (NCBI taxonomy): Eukaryota > Metazoa > Arthropoda > Insecta > Lepidoptera > Geometridae > Lycia > Lycia hirtaria. The sequence goes on from OX387385.1 coordinate 12,989,473, forward strand.
AACACTTTGGAGCCTTTATTCCGCTCTTACGTCTCTTTAATACGATTAGTATTAAAGGTACGGATGTCGTGTCGCATAGACTTTGATATGAGTCTATTGAGCCGCCTATATGACTCGGCGTCACCGGAAGACTGCAGTTGCAATGAGCGTCGTTCAGCTATGAGGTCGAGGGTATGACTCGAGAGCTTTTGCGGTCTATTTGTACGGTGGGGTTTATAAAACTTCGCGCCCACCGTACGGACAGTTTCCACAAACCTGTTATTGATCTCATCCACCGATGCGCAGCTCTCCAGGCACTCGAAGCGATTTGATAGTTCGAGCTGAAAGCTCTCGGGGTTTTGGATATGGGCGCGAGTGGGTCGGAGTGTAGACTTCATCATACGGGACCTCTCCAGTTTAACATTAATATTCAAAGTGCCTCGTACCATTCGGTGATCACTTCCAGTTTTAACCATGTTGATCACAGAGACATCATTGAATATTTGTTTCTTGGTGGTCAGGATGAAGTCTATCTCATTTCTCGTAGAACCATCGGGACTCAACCAGGTCCATTTCCTATGAGGTGTCTTCTGGAAGAAAGAGTTCATCATGAAGAGTCCCTCTTTCTCCAGAAAGTCGGCCAACCTCTGTCCCCTGGGGTTCCGTTGTCCATATCCAAATTGCCCCACTCTCAACTCACTTTCGCATTTCCTGCCCAGCTTCGCATTGAAGTCCCCCATAACAACATTAAAATAGGTCTCAGAAGTGTGTATGGCCCTACTAATGTCCTCATACATCACCTCCACCTCATCATCCGAGTGTGCCGAGGTCGGTGCGTATACCTGGATGACCTTCAACGAATATCTCTTGGATACTCTGAGTATCAGGTACGCAACCCTGCTCGATACACTGTCGATGGCAAGAATGTTGTTAACAAGGGACTTGTGGACGAGAAACCCGACACCACCTTGGGACTGTTGGTCACCCTCCCGGTAGTATAGTAGGTTACCGGATTTCAGGGTTATCGTGTCCTCACCCTCTCGTCGGACTTCCGATAACCCCAGGATATCCCAATGTAACCTACTCATTTCTTCTTACAGCTCAGATAGCTTCTCGTCTGTCCTCATCGTACGAATATTGTGTGTTACCAGGGCCAGTCGTCGTTTATGCAGGGGGTGGTAGCCGGATCTCTTCCGGAGATTCTTAGCACCCCTTGCTCCGCCGTGACCGGGACCGCTACCGTAGTCCGGAATAGCGGAGCTGCCTGGGACTGGGGGCCTGGTATTTTTGTCGTCTGTCATAGGGGGGGTTTTGCCATTACTCGCCACGCTTGGCATGCGGGTTGGCGAGCGCAGTGGGTAGCGTTTTCCGCAGAGGATGCTGCTGCCCATCTCTGGTAGTATTTCCCTTAGCCGGTTCTTACGGCACCCACGGGAAGAGAGGGGGAGGTACTATTCTAAGCCGGTACCCCACGGCCACCATTATATTTTTTACTCATCCCAAAAAATGCACAAAGAAAAGAAAAGAATGCTAAAGAAGTTTTCACTTCAAACAAAAAAACAAAACTAATACCCAATGTTTTCTAAGGGTTTCGCGATCGTTACTCATTGAAATTGAACAAATTTTAACGGATTTATCGCGTACATTTTACGTAATTTATGACTTGACGTTTCGAACACTTTACAACGTCCGTGGTCACAGGTGAGACTAGATGACAGTTATTTTTAACACGCTTTTATTAGGTTGACCTGTATTATGTAATGGAATCTAAGGTAACTAATTTAACCATCTTCCAAGGATCGTAGCGTCATGAAAATTGGCAGCTGTATGTAGTTCTGATGACAATACAATAATATGGTACTGTCGAACTAATCTGATGATGGAGCCGGAAGATATGAACTAGAACTTCATGATGGAACATCGTACCATAGCTGTGTTTGGATTTGTTAGAAAAGTCTTGTAATGAACTTTGACCACAATAATTTGTAGCGTGTCTTTTATATATAAAATGTATAAATTACTTATTTTGTTATGAAAATATTAATGACTACCGTCAACGATACATATATGTACACCGCCTATTATTTTATGTAAAACATTCCCTATGCACGCAGAAGTAGTCCACGGTGTCAACAGGTATCACAGATCTGTGTTGAGGCTGAGATTTTAATAATTTGATGACCGGGTCCCATGCAGATGACACTTGCTAACCATCTTGTCTATTTAAGTTCGGATATTTCGTAATTTCAATAGCCTCGCATAACAATCTTAGTACATAACGTGTCTCTATAGCCAAGATTTGAGGATTATCAAAACGAATGTAGTGGTTTGGTTTTATCTAGTGCATGCTCACACACTGCAGACCTTTCAGAACGTCTATTTTTCATATCCGCAATATGTTCCTTCACCAGAGCCCCGATGTTTCTCTTTGTCTACCCAGTGTATAAAATCTGCACACACAGTTAAGCTTATATACTCCAGCAGGATCTTGCAAGAGGATATTCGACTTAACGGGTCTTAAGAATTAGTTTATCTTCTTGTACGGTTTAAAATAAGTTTGGTTTGTTCAATTTCAATAAATCAGATACCTCATTTCTTTAGATGTAACACATTGATTTTGTTCATAAAAATGTATGCATAATTGCAGAGATCATCCGAATTTTATTATTATAAGTAAATCAATTCCCATTCCATTTATCAAAATTCGAGGAGTAGTTTTAGGTGTAAGATCGTGAATACAACGACATACTGCCATATACATAATTCTTCCTTTTAGCCTCGCTGTATTCGGGCATAGATCTAGTAAGAATAAAATATAAATAATAATAAAACGATAACAATGTTTTTAAGAGTAATAAGTAATAAAATGTCCCATAAATATATAGCAACGTACGTTTTATTGTTTTTTTTTCTCATATAAGATCAAAAAAATCACAATGTGAATATGTAAATCTGAAGAGAAGCTGTGCTAGGTAAAAGTTCAAATTCCAATCATGGAATACGGAACAGGTTAGGCAGAATTCCTGCCAACATTGGCTACCCCACTTGGCAACATTGCTACCCCTCTATCGGTAGGGTATCGATATTATTGTTAGAATAAAACCGTACAACACACGGTGTCGTCCTATTGTCGGGATACCTTATACAAACTTGGGTTTTATTTGTTGGTATTTTTACGACGTTGCCAATTTCTATTAGTATAGCAAGTTTATTAACTGAGCACGGGAAATAAAGTTTTTATTCTTAGATAAAAATATCCCAAGAGCAATTTTCCGTCTTGTATCAATCTTATAGACCACTCTAATATTACTGTTGTTGTTAATATTATAAAAAGATTTTATTTTAATACGCAAAAATATCTAGCATAATAAACAAATAAGAATTTTGCTATTCTTGTATGTATGTGTGAAGATAGGAAACCGACTTTATTGCGCCATCTAGTGAGCACACATTGAATTATACTATTTATGTGATTTATTATTTAAATAGGTGTGTACAATAATAGAGTTTATTTATCTATTTATTTGAACTTGACGTAGTTTGTTATACCTATTGGTGAGCTCGTGGGGTCTATTGCTCATAAAATCACTAGTTTGCTCACTACGTCGTAGCAGTGCTACTAAAATGCTACGCCGTAGTTATTTACCTACTCCTCTACTACAATATTCTACTACAGTTCTACATAATATTCTCATTTGAGCACTAAAATAAGAGCTTTTTTTTAATCAGCCCTGTTTGTACAAACTGTCCCACTGCTGGGAACGGGCCATCTCCTCATTGTGAGAAGGGTTAGACCATAGTCTACCACGCTGACCAAGTGCGGGTTGGCAGACTTCACACATCTTCAAGATCATTGAGAACTCTCAGACATGTAGGTTTTCTCACGATGTTTTCCTTCACCGTTTGAAGTTGGCGACAATCAACAATACGCACATAACTTCGAAAAGAGAGAGGTGCGTGCCGTGGGATTCGAACCCAGGACCTGCGGATCGCAAGTCAGACGGTCTCCCGACTAGGCTGCGGTAAACTTAAACAAAAGCTTAATTATTATATAATATGTAGACTTCTAATTATATTACTAGAAGCTGCTTCAAGTGGTTTTACTCTATTTTTCATATAAAATGAGAAAATTTATATTTACTCTTAAATATTATCTGATTTTGCTGACTATCTTATACTAGGTATACTTATGTCATCATTATTATCATCATCATCATCATCATCATACTCATGTAAAAGGAATCGTGAATTAAAATAGCTGTACTTCACGCGTCTTTTTGTTCGTTTAACCTAACTTATTTATGGGTTTGTGCTTAACTGCCAGTCATCTGGTGTTAAGCGACCATTACGGTCTAGCCTTGAGAGCTTGCCTAGAACGAACCTGTTTACTCGCGATTTGAAGACACCCAGATTATATCTAATCGAAAAAACCCAAATAATAATTCCACATTTGGCGGCAATGCACATTAAAAACGAATTTAAAGCGTTTCATTCGAGTTTATGGAATATCCACCATGAGACAATATTTTTAATTTTGTTACAACTAAAGAGTTACTTGTAAAAAAAATATTAAAAGCATAACCAAAATCTTTCAACCATTTAAAAATATCAATATAGAATAATGCGCAATACAAGTTTACCTGTTGTATAAAAAAAAAGCACTCTCAATTATCCTTTTACCCACACTCAATGTTACCGTATTATTCTTTCTAAAGTTCAGCATCACTCTGCATATTTCTAGTCGGGTGTGTTAACACGAAATTAAATTGGCTGGTAGTGCGATGTTATCGTACTCGAGGGTCGTGGACGGACAAAGGTCCCTAACAGAAGGGCCGCCATTGTCCTAGGGCGCCCTGTTTGCTCTCCAGATACGTACCTACATGTATAGGTGTAGTTTTAGTTAAAAGCCATTTTAAAGTTTAGAGCATGAAGTAAGCGCAGCTTTTGCATGACTGTTTTAACTCGTTTAATCACTAGTAAAACGCTAATGGACTTCTGATGTGTGTTTATTTGCTAAATAGGTAGTAGGCACTCAAATACGTCCATTTGCTGGATTTCGTTTTTGTCTAATGAAGTTTCATAAAAATTGGTCGTTTGACGTATTTGTATGCGTTTGTGTTAACGCATCTCTCACTTGTATATACATATGTATAGTATAGTAGCGATATTTCCCGATCGAGAAATTATTACCATTACTCTGAAGAATTCAAATATTAGTTTTTTAATTTGTACTAAGGGATGAAGACCTAAACCAGCCCCAGGAAGGCAGTGGGAGTTTTAAAGATCTGTTGTGACAATTAAAAAAATATTAGCTTCGGGAGGTGAGGTTTTAATCTCATCAGGTGAGATTAGGTAGCCTTAATTTTTATATCATATGTACCACCTATGAAATATGAACTTCCAAAAAAGAATTATCAAAAGAGTAATCGGTGAACAAACATATAAAAACAAACATATGGTCGAAATTATAACATCCTTCTTTTTGGAAGTCCGTTAAAAATAGGAGATATTTTTAACCGACTTCCAAAAAGAAGGAGGTTATCAATTCATCCAATGTGTATAAGGTGAAAATAGAGTTACTTCTACGATTAAGCGTTTTGTTTAAATATTACCCGATTGAGCATGATGATATGAACTTTATGTATCCTAATCCTTTCTAATATTACAAGTAACGAAGTAGCGTACTTTGAAGTCGGTTGTTTCAGTTTTTTAAACTATAAATATTGAAGATTTATTTTTCAATATCAATGACTAACCCAGACATATATAACTTTTTTTCTTTTTTGGAGATATTTTGGAAAAGGAAGGAAAACGAAGAAAGAAGTTTATATTTTTTTCATGTGAATTGTTACTATTATGATGTGGCCATTATCACTCTAGTTAGAGAGTAAATTTTTATTGACATTACCTGATGCCGCATTATTGTCGTCAAGACATTGGTAATAACTGAAAGTTAGCGTTTAGTTTGCCGTGAACATATACTTAAAAAAAAGATGTCTGTGGCCGTGAATGCGTTTGATTCTAAAACTCCAAATGCTGCTCAGTGGGTGCGTTTCTGTCCGGGCTTAGGATGTTTTTTTGTATGTATTTTACTTATTTTTAATAGAATTATTTTATTTTATACTTGTAAACAGTGAAGTCATTAATTTTAAGTAGGTTAGCGTTAATATTTCATGTCAGATATAGGAAATTCTAAAAAATAATATTTAATAATATTTGTATAAATTCTTAGTGTAATCGAATATTACCAGTCTATATAGAGTCATAGTAGTATTCGAATATTGAGTTTTAAAATATTCCAAAAGAATATTAAAACTCATTCCAAGCGAGAATTTCACAAGAGCTTTTTCCATCACCGCACAATAGCTATTCAAAACCAACTGAGCATTAAAGCATAATAAAAAATAAGGATTCAATAAAATACAGAAAATTATAGCGGAAGATGGCGGGAAGCGAATAATAATCGATAGCGTACTCGACCGAAGCTGAAAAGGAGAATTAAATAGGAAACAATAATTCTGCTCTCGTATTACATTGTGTATTTGTTATTGCTCTGGGAGCTGTATAGGACATCGCTCCATTGATTTACAAACAAGGATTTTACACAGTGCAAAAATAACGGAAATGAAAACGGACCGAATAGATATATCAAGAAAAGTATTTTTTATACAATGAACAGATAATACGCAGGTGGCATAAATAAATACTGTACATTATATAAAATCATGTTATGAAAGGGTAAGATCTACAAAACGGTGGTTTGTACGGTAACGGTGGTAGTTTCCCTCAAGTCTTTTACAGTATACCCAGGAAGAAAAACAGCTGGTTCATTATTATGTTTCTTTTCTCCGAGTCCAGCATGAGAGATAAATAAATAAATACACGCCATATATCGTTCCTACAGGCCAACTCAGGTTGCTTTTGGTCAGAGGTGAATCTTGTACTAGTGCATTCGCGGAGAAAGACTGATTAATACAAAAACAAGGAACCATATTTGCCGCCAGTATTTATATTTTATAGAGCCTATGTCCACATGTTTGTAAACCTATGAACCGTACAAAGAACGGTTACGACGGCCAGGCGATTCCACGGAGGATGTCATCTAAAAATGGTTAATGGCTTCCGTAGGGCCCATTTAGATATCGCGACAAATCGATGTTTATAGCACGAAATATGGTTTATTGACGTATAAAACTTACAATGATGGCTTCCATTCGAATAATACCGATGCTCAGTTTAATAGCGATCGGATTAGATATGAATTGGTAGGTTTATGAGGGAAACAGTTGTTTTGAAACGTGCGAAGTCTAGAGTTTAATATGCTAAGTTATGGCATCAAAGCGTACCTTCGATAGCGGTTTGGCACTTATCTTTTTTTTAACAAACTCATATAAGTAATATTACATCTTTTGGATGAGGAGAGGAGAGGATATCTAAATTTTATCAAATTAAAATTTGTGAAAAAATTAGCTGTTCCATAGATTTTTTTAGAGGAGGTCTCTCTCGACGCTTTTTTTTTGTCTACATATACGTACCCACATACCGGTCAAAAACTCTCCTTTTTGCTTCGCCGTGGTCAGGTAATAATAAAATATAATAATATGTAATAATCGAGTGAGTTATTATGCAGCTACATTAGTATTTTTTTGCATTTGTATGCCGACCTAATTCCTAGGCAGGGAGCCCCTGACCCATATTGTTACGTGAATGTGGAAAACAGGTCACACCGCGCTATAGTGACACTTTAAAAGTATTAAAAGTCGTCAGTAACGAGCACGGATTCATGCAAGTACTGTACTATTTTTATCTGTTTTATTCTTAATTGATTTTACTCAATGACTACTGAGAAATATATACTTGTTCAAATAAAGAAAGAAAACTGATTTTTTACTTGATATGTCTAAGATCAGATTTTATTGAGTATTTTTTTTACTGAAATCATAAATGGTTAGATTTATGTTTTTTTTTTTATTAAACTGAAAAAATGTGTATTTGTGTACCTAATTAAAGAAAACTGATTACTATAAAAGGACTTTAGCACATCGTTTCATATATATATTTATTACCTGCTCTCGTTATATTATTTTTATTGAAACCATGAATGGTTAGACTTGTTTTTTTGCTTATCTAATTTATTTATGACTTGGAAACGTTAAAATAAAATAATCAGATGGCTTCAGACAAAAGTAGTTCATCAAATAAAAAATATTAGGAGTAATTTATATACTTTTATCGAAAATGCATCATATACATCTGCTTAAAGAACTTTAAGGTTATCTTATTTTTGACATGGTGAAAAAAACAATATAAAAACTGATCCCCTTATTTTACTTTCTGACTTCTAATAACCTAATAACAGTAAAATAAACGAAACAACCAATCAAAACCAAACCGATAATTTCGTTTTTTACACAGCTTAGTTAAAAATCCGTCGTCCAATTAATACCAATGTGTCTCCCGGAGAGGCTAAGCCCCGCGAAGAGGCGGTAAATCCTTTTTTTCAACACTTCGTTGGCAGGGATCACCCTGAGCCCCTTCTATATCCCTAAGCCTTCGAGGTACGCAAGACGCACGCATCAAATTTTTAGATGACTTAATCTTTTCGATTTGTTTCACCCCAAGAGCTTGCCAATCCCCGACTTGGCAGCCGCATGGGAACATAACTTTCGGAAAACTTTTGTTTTCGTGACGCATAGAAATATTGATAAGTGAAGCCGTACTTTTCTCGCAAAGAGAACGGCCTTATTCGGATGGTGGAGTAAACAACATAATAAACAGTTTGATATGATGTTTTAGAGCGATATGTTTTACCGTATTTTTCGCCGATTATTTTTTACCTTTATGCTATATGTATATTTTTCTTTAAAAAAATTGTGGGGATAATATAAAATAAAAAATAATCCCCCCCCCTCCCCTAATACAAAATTACTATGTACTCAAATATACTCCTGGAGTGTTAAAAGTTTCACAATATGTGTTCATGGTTACCTATAGCTATGTTCACGAATCTATTAAAAGTTTATATTTTCATAAAAGGAATAAAATTACAGAACCCGACAATGTGTTTACGCTATGAATCCATGGATAAATAACTTTTTGGCTTCACCGTGAGAATTCAAGCATTTGTTTTTGAATTTATGACTGTATGTTTTTTTAGAGGGATGGCATATTAAAATTTTGTGAAACATGTTTTTTTTTGTCAAAATGTAATTGTTCATTTTTTTCTTTTTATCTACCTATTTGCATACAAATTCTACAGGTATTGTTTAAAGGTACGACATACAGAAAATAATAGGCTTAAAAATATATATATCACAGGTCGATGAGATAAAAAAAGTGCCCTGAATAAGAAATACTCGGCTAATGTTAGCCACATTTACTCCCACATTCTAAATCTATAAGTTAAACACTTAAGACTTACTTTGCAAATCCGTTTGCAATTCTAAAACGTTGCCTTTTAGCGTTTGTACATTTTATATTTGTTGTGGCTTTGCTTTCCCTCGAATCAAATTGGATGGAGCGAGGCTGCGAGGCGGATCAACGCTTTTATTCATTTTGCACATTCTGATTCCATTAGGGTAGAGTTTTATTAGCAGTCTGTGCGTAGGTACACAAATATAGATCTTTGTTATTTACATATTGTATCCTTGTATCTGTCAAAAAATACCTGACTGCTGCATAACAACTTTTAACTTTCCAATTATTGATCGAACTCGCGAAGTAAGCGCTTGTAAGATGAGATATGAAACAAGAGGTAGAATTTAATGGTAATGATATCTATAATCTCTATAATAAGAAGAATAGATACCTAAGTTTTTTCTTTCGTGTTCTGTACTCACAAAAACGAAATACGAATAAAATGTAGCTGCCAAAGGTTGTTAATCCATGCAATATTACCAGATAGAAATGAATTATTAGTGCTAAATATTTTAGCTCCAAATTAACTGCATACCTAAATACTGGTATGATTAAATACTGAAAAGTACCTAAATATCAAATGAACGGGTTTTGGGGATAAAATAACATGTTTTTTAAACAAATTAATGAACAAGGTGAGCTAAGGTCTGACTGGTAAAATTTTGAATCTCTTGTTCCAAGCAGCTTAGCATATCGCACAAAGTCATTTTACAGTTTATCTGTTTTTTGACGCATTTATTTTGTTAAATCTGATCTGGATGATATTGCACTTACCATTTCTACTAAGGATATTGGACAAGCGCACTCCTTCGTGGACCGCAGTTGATTGCACTGTTGCTTTTTTAATATCAGATCAGTAGACAGGAATTTTTTTCACTGAACAAAAAAGCTGCCTCGTTAGAATTTTTTTTTACGTAGCCCCTTTGCTTACAGAAATATTTTTCAACTATAAACCAGAGTACATGAATACAATTAGGAATATCGGACGTAATAACAATAACATTTTTTTTATTGTTTTTAAGATCAACAAACAGTACACAACAAAGTTTAGGGTTAATACAGTAATCGTTAAGAAATATAGTTCGATGATGTACCAGCAACGTTGACCACGGATTACCACGTTGACTTTCCAGATTAAAAGTATACAGAGCTCTCTGACTTATTTAACATCTATTTTATTTTATTTTTTTTTATTTTATTTATTGAGGAACAGTAAACAGCTGTATTATAAAGTCAAATAATAAGAATACATAAAAGTCTTAGTAATAACACAGCCCATAGCACTATTCACAGATTACTGAAATGGATTAAATAACAAATACCATACCGTACATAACAAACAACAAAACAAAACAAAATTGGAACTAGAGAAAGCAGAAAAAGTTAAGCCCAGATTTTTACCTATCAATGTTACCTATTCATACATTTGTTTTTTATTTCTTATTATCAATATTGTTAAAGTTTGAGGACAAATTTCGAAGTACTGCCGCTCTGAATTTGCCTGCTGTGAATGCAAAAATATCAATGTCTTGAAAGTTATTGTTATACAAATCCACCATTCGACGAGTAGGAATGCGCAAGCCAGCATTTGAGCGACATCTGCTCAACGCAAATAAGCTCCACGCGCGAACCTCTCGTTTGTATCTGATTCTAGGTACTACATAACACAAACCAGAAACCAAATCCATGCAATCAAAGTAATTATTGACGATTTTGAATAGAGTTATTGCCTCAAGATATTTACGCCTAGATTCAAGTTTGAGTAATCTATATTCATCTAACAATTTATTATAAGATATATATCTTTTATGACATCTGTAGTGCATTGCACGGAGGAATTTCTTTTGAACCTTCTCAATGGCCAATACGTACTTATCATAGAAAGGGTTCCAAATAGGTACAGCGTATTCAAGTTGAGAGCGTACTAGTGTCTTATATAGATATAAATATGTAGAAGTGCGCTTAAAATCTATAGACGATCGCATTACAAATCCGTACATTTTAAAAGCCTTATTAACGATCTTGTCAATATGTATGTTGAGGGATAGCTTTGAATCGAGCTGTATACCCAAATCTCTTAAAGATGTTACATTTGACAGGGTAGCATTACAAAGATTATAATTAAAACGTATGATATTTTTATCTTCTTTTTTAGTAAAGTTAATGTAGCTACATTTTGGGATACTCAGATGGAGCTTATTCTTGTGACAGTAGGTAGAAAATCTATCCAAGTCTTGCTGGAATAAGATGCAATCATCTACTGATTTGATAACTTTATAAGCTTTTAGATCATCAGCATACATCAAAAATTTTGAATGCCGAAAACAATCCCTGATATCGTTAATAAAGATAATGAACAATAAAGGCCCCAAAATGGAGCCCTGAAGCACTCCTGATGTTACCAAAATGTTTCTAGATTGAAACCCGTTGATGACTACTTTTTGCGATCTATTTAGAATATAAGAAGCGAACCAGCGCAATAAATTGCCGCGTATGCCATTAAACGCTATTTTATTGAGAAGTAACTCATGATCCACCTTGTCGAAAGCTTTCTTGAAATCTGTATAAACAGCATCTATTTGCATACGGTCGTCTATATTTTCAAATAAGTAGTTAGTGAATGTCAATAAATTAGATGTTGTGGATCTTCTTTTGACAAAACCATGTTGTTCTTCAATGATAGCATTATGCAAAATTGGATATAACTGATTATGGACTAACCTTTCAAATAGTTTCGACAAGGTGGACAAAATCGATATTGGTCGGTAATTTTCTACATTTTGCTTTGAACCGTTTTTATATACCGGTATTATATTAGCCCGTTTCCAAATTTCTGGAAAAATTCCTTCATCTAAACACTTATTATAAATTATGTGCAAAGGTTTACATATATAATTTGCGGTTTGCTGAAAGAATATTGGAGGAAATCCATCTATGCAGAACTATGTACATAGGTATAAAGTACTGGGAGGTAATTGCAACTATCGGGAAAATGCAACTAATTTAAATAATTTCGCGCCGTTTCATTATTACGAATAATGCCATCTAAGAATCAAAGCCGGTGGTGGTGGTGCTTTGTTTCTTAGATGGCATTATTTATTTATTTATTGGGTACTAACATGTTATACATTCTTACATTGTTAAAAGTAACACATGAACATAAGTCTAAGAGCTAAATGCTAACATAATTATAGGCACCGACAACAACAACAACAACAACATTATTATTATGATTATTCGTAATAATCAAACGGCGCGAAATTATTTAAATTAGTTGCATTTTCCCGATAGTTGTAATTACCTCCCCGTAGTTATATCTAGTTTTATAGACCATTAAAGAGAAGAATAAAATTAAAATCAATATTACAAGAATACATAACAAGTAGTAGATTCCTTTCCTTTATTAATCGCAATATACCTAAAACAGATATAACGATTTCCTACAGATCTGTCTAGACACGCTGCTAACACTTAGATTTCGTATCCTTGGGCTAATTGGACAGGCTATTTTAGACCTATTACGTACTAGACCCAAACCGTCAATTAACGTTTATTGATATCATTATATTTCTAATAACTCTGTTTCTGGTTACGTTACCCAGTATCATAATTCCTGTTATTAGATTTGTGCTAACAATTAGAAATTAAAGATTAGCAAGTATGTAATTAAGTGAAACGAGTTAGTTACTCGTAGCTATCCAATTAACACCAATATTTGCTTGTTTTATATCTAGTTTTTTTATTCTAAGATAAGCTTGCAGTTGCCCGTCAGCTCGCCTACTGATGTTGACGCTGGGACTGCGATGGAGTGCGTTTATATAAAAATAGTCTGTTTACTCGTGATTTGAAGATATCCAGGTTATATCAGGGAAAACTTATTTGGACAGCGTAAAATAAGATTCTTTGTCTATTATTAAAATACAAAAACACTTTATTGACACCATAATAAAATCAACCTTCAAGGTTCCAATTTATTAGATGTCATAGACAATGCTGTTATTAGCTTATTTTTGTATCCTATATAAGATAAGAGCAAAGCATGAAAACGGGGAAAAGATTTACGTGAATAATTCGGAACAAAGCGACACCTCGTATCGTTGCAGAGAGTTCCGAGTCACCGCGACAGCACGCGCCCTGAATTCCAATACGAGGCTCAAACCTACCTAATGATTAAAAGTAATTCATTCAGCGAATGCACGATTTCAGCCCTCCACTGGGCCAACGGTAAAGTAAAACAGTCACGTTCTCGTATTCGGCAAGCATAACTATGTGGGCAGGGTAGCTTTTTCAGTCAAATGCCTTTGGGGGCAGTCCGAGTCGTGATAAAAGGCTTGAACGGTCTTATCTATATGTACTTACGAATATGACTGTCCATTATTCATTGGAAAGTCTCTTTTGATAAAATCGCAATAAGTGTGGTGGTCGTGCCCAATGCATTGCATGTGAAATAGTAGATTATATTATATGAAGGCCGCAAAATTATGTTTTTCGATGAGTTGTTCGTTTGAATTCAGACTCCAAGGAATGATTCTATATAGAATGCTGCCTCACGCTTTCTCTCATGCTGACTCAATATCCTTCAGTTGAACACATTAATCATAACTCTACTTTTTACAGCTGGGTCAAAATAACAAGGTTTAACGCTACATGTTGCCTATATATTTTTCTAAATACCTAAATATATCAGTGTCAACCGATATCTGTAAGTAAAAGATATTCAAAAACGTACAAATAATGTCGATTTTTTTAATACTTCGAAGCGGCAGAATAATGTCTCTAAAATTTTCAATCTAGGCTTTAGTGCTGCGACATTAAAGTTTAAATCAAAATCTTTAAGTTTGTCATTGTTAGCATATATTATGAGTATCGGTCAACTCAGGACACTTTGTTCGTGAACTTTGTTTTAGAATCTGTGTCCATGTAATAATAAAGACATGAAATATTTTTGGACCATAAATATGATTCACAAAGTACAAATGAATTCTTTCTACTGTTTATTTTGGCGCTGGTTTTCTTGCCACAGGCTTCAGCCACAATATACCAAAGGTATTAAATTAGTGTCCATTAAGCATACAAGCTGGTGTTGCCAGTACCCCTACCGGTCAGCTGTTGCCAAATAATCCTGTGTAGGAATATTCTTTTGTGTAGTTGTCGGAAAAATCCCCGTCGAACCAGTCTATTGTTGTCTCTCCGTAGTTTTGTATTTTGTGTTGTCACTCGGGATGTTGTTTGGTACATTGTCGCGGACAGTTTTGGGAATATTTTTTTTCTGATTGCTATGAAATATATGTTTGAATATATTGTAGCTGACTATAATTATTAACAAAGGCTTTACATGTTTTTTCGTTGTGATATAGATAAATGTTTTATTTATTTTGAAAGGAGATAAATGTATATCTGACCACTAAATTGCCGATGGTATGCGACGGCGAAGCCGAAGTTGGAACACGTCGATCTAGAAAACCATTCACTCTATCTTTTACTTCTGAACAAACATACAAAAAAAAAACATGTGTACAGTCGAATTGAGAATCTCTTTATTTTTGGAAGTCGGTTAAAAACTGAACCGACTTCAAAATATGCAATTTCGTTTACTTGGATGATGTTTTACCAGTTATTTTGTTATAAAAACCGAAGTACTGAATCAATTTTGATAACATTTATATGGGACCACTAAACTACCTACCAAACAAAAAATAATCATCAAAATCAATTGGCGAAGTAATCGGTGGACAAATATACAAAAAAAAAACGCGCAGTCGAATTGAGAACCTCCTTCTGTTTGGAAGTCGGTTAAAAATAAAAACATTTTCTAAGCATTTCTTATCTTTGTATGTCCAGTACGTCATGTATAAGTGTCAAGGGAATAAAGAGATACTTTATTTACTTATATTAAACTTGGCATATAGTAACTTAGGCACTTACATTTAAGTTAAGACACGTAGATAAAAATAAAGAAGTTTAAAGAAGTTTTCTGGATATTATCGTAACACCAACTGCTTTTACAATTTATTCATTTCAAAGGATCTCCAGAGATACCTACCTAACCACTTATTTATACTTCACATATAGATTTTTTTGATATTTAATTTAATAATTTTTAATTTGTCTAATTACCATATTTTATTAAAATCAGGCGAGTTCATTTAAGTAAGTATTGCTGAAAATAGCACAATATCCACGAATGTACTTGTTACATCTATATGTATATATAAATGAGAGAACTACGCAGGTGCGCTGGTGCTAAATTAGAGACAAGGTGGAAATGACAGCCGGCAAGTGGTTATCTAGAATTACAAGGAACGGAGCAGAGATAGACTCAACCTTCTAATTGAAATCGCATATAAACTATTTTTTTTTCCCCATACGGTTTTAAGTCTAAAAATAATAAAACGACATCTGTGCGTGCGTGTGTGTGTGTGTGTATTTTCCCATAGTTGATGCTATTGGAACTTGTTTTAAAATGAGTTTGTTCTTAAATTATTAACTTTGAAAGGTATCTGTGTATGGATCACACCCCTTTTTTTCTCCACCGTTTTTGTTTCCTGAAAACTAGCTCAGGGTATCTTCAAGTCTAGAGTGATTATGTACCTTGTAGGTACTTCATTTTCGATCATAGCGTTGCTTCTCATCAGGTGAGCTGATGATTAAACGTATAGCTATTCTATATAACCAGAATATATCTATATGTATTTAACCTAATAGGCACTAAACATAAATTTCACAAGTATATATAAACACATAATGCACAGAAAATGTCTCCAGCAACTTTACTGCTAAAGTTTTTCAAGCGAAAGTGCTAGGTAAGTAAGAATCGGACAATAACAGACACGACCTAGTTGGCACACTTAAAGCTCTCTCCTCTAAAATTCACCATTGTCAATTTAACTAAGCTGTTCGAGTAAAATATCCCCTCGGACAGAGACGGTTCTATTTTAGTGCTTTTTTTACACGGAAAAAATTCATTTCTATTATAAAGAAAGCGGAGCTTTCATGAAACTGTATTTTCATTGCGAAACGACAATTTTCTTTGTTTAACTAACCGTCGCGCATCTTCTACGTAATAAAATAGACCTTTTTCGGTCGCACGCTCCAATGTACGAATATAATGTGAATTTGTCAAGTAAATCCTACACCACGTGCCGCGGCGCGAGTTTACCTTTTTTAGGTAAACATCGGCGTCCCTCGGGCCGGGATTACGTCTAGGCGGAGGTCTGAAGGGGACGCCTACCCACGTGCCTCTCGGAATCTGGGATAAACGCGGCCGGGGATAAATCGAGAGGCTTACCAATAAAACTTCTATCTATTTTGAAAATAAAATACCACAACCAACGCCGTCTTTACGACACCCCTTTTCTGACGTATATGTTTCGTCACCATCAATCACATACGGCCTTCTAAACAACCCCGAGACAAGTTAACAGGTGATTTCATCACTGTTAAATCGTATACGGCCATTTCACGTGATGACGGTTCATCGGGGTTTTGTTCGCCGCGGACCATCCATCTTGTTCCGGAAACTGTTTGGATGATTTTGTATTAAGTTGCTTCGGATGGAAATTGTATTTTAAATAATTTAGCGCGAGTTATCCCGTAGAAAGATAGTAGTAGAGTTTATTGTTGCGCGAGTAAAAAGGATTTGAAGTGGCAGTGAGCAGGATATATAGTACGTAGCTGATGGCATATGGGACCGAAAAGTTCTCGAATGGAAACGATGCATCGGCAAGCGCAGCGTAGGATGACCGACCAGCCACAGGGCAGACAGACGATCTCATACACGTGACAAGAAGACGCTGTTTGCAAGTCGCGCACAATCAGTCTTTTTGGAAATTGGAAATTCATAGGGTGTCATATGCCCAGTAGCTGATTTCTTTTCTTAAATTATAATGATGAAGAATAAAATTAGGTTGAATACAATTTTAGTGTGCAATATTCGAGAATAACCACGACCGTTTAAGACAGAAGGTGTACAGCGTACTCACCTGCCGGTTTGGCTGTCTTCCAGGTTAAACACCGCTGTTTAATGCGACCCGCAGCTAGCCAGGTACCATAACACTGACTCTAAAGGCTCAAACGGATTTACCGCCCTCCAATCTAGCGATGCTCGCAAAGTGATATTGAATTTATGACAAACATTACCGCGCGCTTTATGCCAGGGATACGCTCCCAAAAGGCGAGTCGTGTTCCTGAGAGGTTGTGTTTTGGTATCATTTCCGTAAGCGAACGCCGCTCTCTATGATTTATATCTCGGGTAGTGGACTATTTTTTATTGCCTGCTCTCTATTTGGATAGGTTTGAGTAAAAGCTGAGGGTACATTTTTTCCAATAAAATAAATAGCTCAGTTCAAAGTTTATGTAGATTTATATGTATAGAACCATAATGTAGTTACCTACATTTAACGTTGTTAGGTTCTAGTACTTATGTGTTTTATCCACTGATTTTAACATATTTTAACCGATTTCAAAAAAGAGAAGGTTATAAATTCGTAGCGTAATTTTTTTGTTTCTATATTTGACAGGCAATTTTAATTGGCTAATATAGATCTCGACTCGCTTATTTGTGGACGCAGTGTTCTGGTAAATTTTATCCGACAGCGGAAAAAGGAGGGCAATGTATTTTCTATATATGTATGTTTATATGTCTTCCTAAGCCTAAACAGCTTTACTGATTATAATTTCCGAGGTGTCAACATGGATTTACTTCCTGTGCGTTATAGACCACATTGTTTTTTAAACAAAACAATAATACGAATCTCGCAAAATATAAAATGTTTACTTTGACCTAACCTCAACCTCAACCTCAACAAATAAGTGGTTTTACAAGAATTATTCTAAATGTGACCGGTCAAGTGCAAGTCAGACTCGCGCACGAAGGGTTCCGTACCATTATCTATAAAAATTGCAAAAAATCATGTTTGTTGTATGGGAGCCCCGTTAAATATTTATTTTATTAATTTTTTTTGTATTTGTTGTTATAACGGCAAAAGAAATACATCATTTGTGAAAATTTCAACTATCTATCACGATTCACGATATACAGCCTGGTGACAGACGGACAGAAAGATAGACAGCGGAGTCTTAGTAATAGGGTCCCGTTTTACACTTGGGTACGGAACCCTAAAAATGCTCATTCAGCAAATTGAAAAACGTTTCTGTGCATACTTTTATACCTAAAAATACACTTCACAATACATTAGGGTAACAATGACATTACGGAAATCACTCTTATGCGGTCGGGTATTTTGGTTTTTCTTTAAATTTAGATAAGTACAGGTTAGCGAGATAGTCAAATAGGTAGGTAAGTACATGATTTGACAGCTACTAGTCTGTTCATTAAGGGCAGTGGTTGTATTGTGAATACGAGCTTTAAGCCTCGATGACACTGGGCTAGTTTACAAGCTACAAGCCAGCGAGTTCGCGAATAAACGGGTTTTTTTCGTATTTTTTTGCTCAATATTAAAAACGGTAACAGGTAGACGCTTCAAATTTTCACAGAATATTTACTTGTATATTACCTTTCAAAATAAATAATTAAATAACAATAAAGTAAATATTAAAGGGGGGCTCCCATACAACAAACGTAATTTTTAAGCAATTTTTACTCGATCTTAATTAACAGGTAGAAACTTGAATATTTGTAAGTAAATATTTAGAAATATATTAACTATAAAAATAAATATCTAATCTAATACATAAAAACTCACAAAATGAAAATAATCCGTACATCTAAACGATAATAGATAACTCAAATAGATAACGTGTTTAGCAATATTGACTTAAATGCTGGCACGTACTGTGCACTATTTAGTTACCATAGCCCTTTATGGATACAATTTCGAATTGAGAAATAGATTTTATCAAAACTACCCGAAAAGGAAGAATAAACTCTCATGGATTTATATAACAACTAAAACAGACTAAAATTAGTATACCTACAACAAACGTGATTTTCTATTATAGATGATAGTACGGAACCCTTCGTGCGCGAGTCCAACTCGCACTTGGCCGATTTTTTACAATCTGCTTTTGATTGTGTCATCGACACTCGCTTACTCGCTCGCTCGTTAGCTTTTAAACTCGCCGACTAGCAGCTCGTAAACTAGCACAGTGTCATCGAGGCTTAAATGAAGATTTATTACCAGCACGGCTTAGTTGCTAATAAGATTAAAGTTATGAATATCGTTTTGAGTTGAAGCTAGATTATAGTTGAATAGTCACCGTCCAAGACGCGTATAAGTAAGAAATATGTAAGTTACATGCAGACTTATCGCGGGTTGGCAGTCTCCCAAGCTTGCTGAAGCCGACCACGGCCGCGGGCCCAACCTAATGCCCCGAGGTACGCCAAATTTGCAGACTTTCTGTGACCTACTAAATCGTTTAAGCACCGGATATGAATTCCTGACCAGTTTAGTAGACTTAATTCGTAGTTATATATCATAACTTTGGTTATTAATATAATAAGTTAGCTGCATTCGGCGGTTTTACCTGCTATCGAGAAATCTTTTGTCTACCTTTAATAAGGAAACCACCTTCAAACATAGACGTCAGGACTAGCTAATTAGAACATTACCACCTTTCTCACTGAAATGCTAAAAATAGATCCAAGTCCAAGAGCGTCATTTTCGCTTTTCACCATCACAGGAAATGGGATTTTTTGTTGCCTTCTGTCCTGAGATTTTTAAGGTTAAAGTGAAAATATAATATATCTTCTAAATCGACGAACTTCATCCTCGGCCACACCGTCGCTTAACATCAGGCGAGTTGGTGGTCAATCGTAGATAAAGATATATCTAATGTAAAAATACTGGGTGAAGTGGTTTGGCTGTACATAATATTTTGAAGAAATAAAATTACTGCACATACGAAATATTTTAATGCAAATTACTAGAGCATATTATCTTCAGCAAAAATTTCATTTTAGAAAATAAAAATTACTTCCCAGAATCCATATTTAATGAAACCTTATTTGAATCAAAATGACAGATTTGGTAAGCATTTGTTGCACTTTATTTCTAGATTCATTCATAGCATATTTTTGCAACTCAATTCTGTAATTTTATATTTTCAAAATTGTTGCTATGTGCGAGGGACTGAGAAGAGTTACTCCTACCGTCTTAAATGTCTAAGGGCCTTACCGAAAAACGTTGCTTAACTTTAACCAACGTCTTAAATTCTCTGTCTTCTTTTCGCAAGTGTCATTACGTGTCAGCGAGAAGTTGACAAATATGATAAGCATTGCTTAAAGTTAAGTAACGTTTTCCGGTAAGGCCGTAAGTATTTAAGACGTGTACGCTAATGCTCTACACCGATTTCTTCCGTCCATGAGTTTGTTTACACCTCGAACTCGGCAACAAAATTTTATTACACGCATACATTTAATTTATGAAGGACGTCCTAAAGTATAATTGTAATTCACGACTCGAGTGAAACTCTTTTGAAATAACTTCGCGAGCATTGCGTGACGAGACAACACCAAAGTTTCAACTTGCTACAATAAACAATAAAGTTATAATAAAACCGTTCAAGTGCGAATTTGGATCGAATACACAGGCTTCCGTACTTCCATAAATGGTAAACACTGACATCAGTGCTACTTACATGACCAAATTTCATATCTATACTTATATTAATTGCTGCGGCAAGATAAAAAGCAAACAAAAAAACCTAAGTGTTAAATTAGTCCAGGACACAAGCTACCTTTACACAAAATTTCATGTAAATCGGTCCAGCCATTGATTGTATAAGTGGTGTAAGTGTAACTAACTTAACTTTATTTTGTATATATTGATATCTATGTTAACTATTTTCCTTTGAGATGGAATAGCTTCCTAGGCGATTTTTAAGGCTGAATGCTATTGTATTTACAGCAGAGCCAAACAAAGAAATTTAAAGACACGTTTTATGGTAAAAACTTTTGCTAATTATTACTATTTGTTTTACAACATCATTTATGCATATATTGTATAGAACTACTCGTTGTACGCAAATAAATAATTTTTATATTTATCTTTGTTGATAAATCCATCGTAATATACTTAATACATATTTATCACACCTTTTCAAAAAAATCAGCGATTTAAGATCAAATCAGACAGATGTATCTATATACATACGAACAGACAACGTAAGCTTAGTAACAGGCTCTCATGCCATTGCACACGGAAGTCCAAAAAAAAATAGTACTAAGCATTCACAGCGCGTTCGGAGCTTTTATTTCTAGTCACGACTCGTTAAATAAAACACGAGTCCGTCATCATTTGGTTCAGCAAAAATGTCCGCAATTTTTTTTAGAAATTGAGCTGTGTAATGGACGCTTCCCCGCGGGGATGTACCGTAATTAATTCTGTCGTGATTCCGTTCGAATCGCCCGGCCCGTATTGTCGGAATCATTCGATCTCAATTCATTTTGTTGATACGAATCGAAAATGGTATTCGTGGAATTTGTGGAAGCTGTATCTGTGCACGCTTTTATACAGCGTGATTTGTCAAACAATCTCCGCGCCCGCTATTGACGGGTTGCTTATTAATACAGAAATGTTTTATACAACTGAAAATATTAGGATTTCAAGTCTGCGAATCAGGATCGTTATTGGTTTTCGATGTTCGTTATTTTAGTAATTTAAGTCTAGGCACAGTTCCAATTTGTGTTTCATTTAATGAATAGAAAATTAGTTTGGTTTTAGTCAGTATGCTTGGCATTTTGTTTCTATACTCTTCTTAACCGGATAAAATGTAAAATTATAGTTGGTGCTACGTTTGATTAAGTCTTAGTTAAATTAGTGTGATGTAGATGTAGATGTGGTAGCGTATGTGTGCGAATTAGATGTGGGAGTTTATTCCAAAAACTGTTTTTTTCATCGTCTTTTCAATCGTCAACGAATTAACAGCTTTTCGTTATTACGAAAACCAGTTAAATCCTTCAAGCCTGTTAACGTACGTAAACCCGTTGATTCAACGTTTATTGACGCGAGCGATACACGAAGATCTCCGAATACACCCGATTACCTCGAAACTTCCGAGTTGACCGAGCGAAAGGTGTTTTATGAACGGCTTTTTAATATCGTTAAACGGTTAATCAGGCATAAACAGTTTCTCCTTGATAGGAAAGCAGTTAAAATTGCAAACCCGTTGTTTCAACGCTCAATGATTATTATTATTAGCTGTTATTATCACGGAACTCTACGAATACATCCGAATATCTCCGAGCGTCCCGAAGTAACTCGATCGTTCCCGCTTACTCCGCCTATGAGTAAACGAGAGGGTATTTTTTTGTAGTTTGCACGTGTCTTTTTGTTTTGATTAGTTCGGTCAAGGCTAAATTCCGGTGTGGTCGCCCGTGACGTTTTACTACTTATGTTTTTATATGATTCTTAGAGGTGTATAAAAATTAGTTATTGTTTATAGAGCTAATGAAATATAAAATAAATACTGTGGTATAATATTACGTGACTAAAAATCTAAAAGTGTAATTGCGTAGAAGTGAAAGTTATAAGTAAATATGCATTGCATATTGTATCGACGCGTAAAAAAACCATTTACATCATTTCATAAAAGAGGGTGATAAAGGTATTTAATTAATGTAAATAAACACGTTATCGAAATTTCAATTTTTTTTTATAACCTAATAACTGAATTAACTGTTTTTTCAACCTGTTGATCGTTGTAGAAAAGCCGTTTTGTTAAATTGACGGATATACTGTCAATGACCCACCTCTAGTGTGGATGCAGACATTAGTCTACTAAACTAGTCGCCACACAAAATTCAAATTGCATTCATGCAAACCATCTAAAAATATACGTAAAGCCATGTTGGCACGAATGAAATACAGCTAAATAATTAATCAACAATAATTTATTTTAAGAATAAGTAAGATACAATAAATAATACTGTACAAATTTAGAATACTCAAAAACTCAACTATTTTGATAAAACATATATAAGAATACTCAAGATATCCTCTTTCAAACCAAACAAAAAACTAGATCAAATGGGTCTTTCCGAATAGATATAATCTTGGTGTCTTCAAATCGCGATTAAATAGGTTTCTTCTAGGCAAGCGCGCTCCATCGTAGACCGTAACTGTCGCTTAACACCAGGTGAGTTGACGGTCAAGTGCAAGCCTATTTTCGAATAAATAAAAAAATACTTCTTTCTTCTTTAACAGATATTTTAAAGCTAGCTTCAAGCGTTTTGGAAAAGTGCTCGAAGCTAGCTTTTCCAAAACGCGAAATGCTGGGTTACACACTTACTACTCTACTAAATTTATAACATGCCATCTACTTATAAACGCATGCTGAAATCTTATTTACTGAATAAGGACTTTTCACTTTCTGTCAGACGAGAGCTGTCGCGCGCAAAAAACGGATCAAAACACTGATTAACTAAAATACGCTTATTCACCGTTTATAAGACGGATGATGTGTACCCAACTTTACAGCCAGTATAATCTAACAACTATTGCTGCGGAGTTTTGGCGGGAACGTCTTAGTAACATGTTGTTGCTTTGTTTTATTTTCCTAAACTTGTGTTATTTTTAACATTTATGCATAAAAATGGTGCTGTTTTATTCATTAAGTGTTCGATCAAGTGCATGAGTGTGGGCAAGTGAAATAAAGCAGTGAAACGTGTGATTTTACGTTGTCGGGAAAACTCCATAGAAGCTTCTAGTAAAGTCGCCATCACTTTACTGAGGCAATACTTAAAATTCAAAATGACTGTTTACGTGACTTAGACTGTGACTATAACACTATATAACTTGTATTATTCAAGAAACTTGAAAATATTTCAATACCTACTTGACACTGGCAAATCGCTAATCGCGGGGTCCAATACAAAAAAGAAGAAAAACTATTGCTGCACTAAGCTTACGTTTTATCTCATCTCGTAGCCGTGCTTATTACACGATTTGTCCAGATTAAATTGTGGATATCAACCGTTTTGCGGATTTTCGTAATTGCTTGATTAATTATTAGCGGGTCGAGCAGACGGGGTTAAAACGAGACGAGACGAGGGTTGGAAGATCTACAGTGAACGACATCAATAAGGTTTAATTGGTACGGCCATTGGAGCTATTAGCTGGCCCAATTACTGATATCAGACTATCCCTCGCCTCACTATCTATGTAGTTACGAAAGGCACGAGCTGTTCTAAGTATGGGCGTGATCTTGTTCACTATTGAGGCTATTTATTAAACGACTGCCAAAAAGAAGGAGGTTAACAATTCGGTCCATATGTTTTAGTATGTTTGTTCACAGATTACTCAGCCAATTGTGCGTCGAGTTTGATGATTCTTTTTTTATTAGATAGGTTATACTTCAGAGGTGGTCCCATATGAATTTTATCAAAATCGATGCAGTAGTTTGGTTTTAATTTCAAAATAACTGGTAAAATATCATCCAAGTGCCAAGAAAAGTGAATAGCAAGTCGCGTATGAGTTGTATTGCGGTTTTTTTAACTATAATTATTTAGTTACAAAACTAAACAGTTGTGATTCCAAGAAAAAAAATATATATACCCGTAGTTGACGTTTTTAATACAAATAGTTCAAGAAATAAACTAGTTCTGTAGATTTAAAAATTAGAAAATAATTAGGTCAAATTAGTTATATGTATGTAATTGTAATATGAGTTTGCAATTGAATTAAAGAAGTATTTGAAAAATAATTATTTTGTAATTGTTTAGGAGGCGCATATTTTTTTTTCTGAGTTCCTTTCGTGAAAATAAGGAGTTTTATTGAAGTCGTGAATATTAATAATTTTAAATATTATATAGTTAAATATAAGTAAATTTATATTTAATATTTTGGAGCTTAAGCCCTTTAAAAAAAAAAAAAAAAAAATGGCCCTTGCTTATTTTAAATTAAGCTGTTAAAGCAAGGATTAAAAATTAAGAATAACAATAAAATATAAAAAAAAAAAATTTATTGTACAAAAAAACAGTATTTGTTTAATTCGTTAATGAAATAAACCAGTAGTGGCATATTGTTTAATAGGAAATCGATGTATTTTAAGACATTAAATTAGGCAAATAATTCATTTATTTCAATAATGAAAGATAGTTAAACTAAATACTTATTCGATAAACATAACTTTCCTTTTGGGTAGTGGTTTTCGGGGCCGGACAGAATTAGCAAATATTGTGAATTGATCGCCCCACGAATGTGTCATCCTGAATACGCCCACATCTGTGTCAGCTTGAGTAAGGATCCCAAAAACTATAAAATACATTTACATCGATTTGGACTTACCGTCCTTTGGGTTAAGCCTTCGCTATTTTTAGTCTACGAATGGAAAGTGGTTATCGGTGTACTAGAATTTAGTTAATTAACGATGAGAGACATCGGCTATTTTCATACATTTTATTGACAATACTTGTAACAATTTACATTTTTAGGGTTTCGTACCCAATGGGTAAAACGGGGCCCTATTGCTAAAACTCCGCTGTTTGTCTGTCTGTCTGTCACCAGGCTGTATCTCATGAACCGTGATAGTTAGACAGTTGAAATTTTCACAGGTGATGTAGGTATTTCTGTTGCCGCTATAAAACAAATAAAACAAATAAAATAAATGTTTAAGGGGGTCCCATACAAGAAACGTGATTTTTTTGGCGTTTTTATAGATAATGGTACAGAACCCTTCGTACGCGAGTCCGACTCGCACTTGGCCGATTTTTTAATTCTAAGAAACTTTTGACGACGTGAAAATAAAATGTAAAGAAAAGTATAGGGCCTTTCAAAGTCTCGTATCAGGACACAAAAATTGTTGATATAATTTTTGCAATAATGCTTTAACATCAAGTATGATACGATACATTCATGACATAATTCTAGTTTAAAAAACTTTAAAAAAAAAAACTTCAAAATACGCAATTCGTTTACTTGGATGACATTTTTTCAGTAGTCAAGTACTGAACCGATTTTGATAAAACTTATATGGGACCACTAATGACAACCTTAACCTTCCAAACAAAAATATAATTAACAAAAACAATTCATTATTGGCAGAGCAATTGATGAACAAACATACAAAAGAACATATAGTCTATTTGAGTACCTTCTTTTTTTGGAAGTCGGTTAATTAAATCATTACGAAAAAAGATATCCATTTCAGTTTATAAATGACAGAGTTATGAGAAAATCAACATAAATACAACTGAATGGTTGTCAATTCAGTTGTATTCCTCTCTTTATATTTCCTTCTTTTTTTAAGTCAGTTAAAAAGTCAAGATATATTTCAACACAATCAGCACTCGGCGCGTATGAAGTCACCCAAGTACATGTAGGTAAGTATAATAATGTTCTAAGGGTGCAAGGCATAGACTTCTATAGATACCCCAAGTGTATGTACCTAGCGTGTCAAAACGAGCATGTCAAGTACGATAAAAAGTCGTAGTTGACGACCAAGATTTATTTAATTTCAGGTGATATATACTTCCGATTCGATATTTTGTCAACTAGTTACTAGCGTACAAGCGCGCGGATGCATTGGGTTAAATATATTTCGCGCGATGGAACATTCGACCACAAAATAGTTTGTGTGACATCACAGTCGGTGCCAAAAATGTGGCACGCAAAGTTTTCATATAAATGAAGTCGCATGCTCCATCTACTATGTCTGTGGTGCATGGTATAACAAACGACAAGTCTGTGTAGAGGAGGGTGGCGCCCCCAGCGGCCGCCTTCATCCCTTCCTTGTTGATATTCGGCTGACCTAAAAACACACTTTCCAATTCCGACTCTTATCTACCTATCTGATGGCAGTATTTTTGCGAAGTCAGCTTTAAATTCAAGGCGGCCATGTTTAAGCATGAAGTTTCTAAGTAGCTATACCCAATACAACAATCTTTATCAAAGACAACAATAATATTATTAGAGGTTTTTATTAAAACAGAATATGATAAAAAAAGGGGCAATAATAAGATACAGGTTATGCCCAGTTTATATAGTAAATAAACTATGTGCGTATTTTATTTTTAATAATAGTTTGTATTCTGTTTTAATATAAATAGAACAACAAAATAAACAATTAAATATAAAACCTTTTTTTACTAAGTTATTCCCAAAAGATCATATTTATTACACAAGTTTAATCATACTTATATACAAATATACATACATAACTTTGAGTTGACGTGAATTAGTAAAAATTACACAAATATTTTTACACATTTGCAAAAGTAAATTGTTCATTGTCGTGTCTTTTCTTACCCATGACAAACGAGTACGAACATTATTATGAAAGAATATAATAAAAAAAGTATATAATATATATTCAACAATCTGAGGAAACCCGAGCAAAAATAGGCCAATATGTGCTTGTTCACATGTTCGATACCAATTTCAAATTACACAAATATTTTTACACATTTGCAAAAATAAATTGTTCATTGTCGTGTCTTTTCTTACCCATGACAAACGAGTACGAACATTATTATGAATGAATATAATAAAAAAGTGTATAATATATATTCAACAATCTGAGGAAACCCGAGCAAAAATAGGCCAATATGTGCTTGTTCACGTGTTCGATACCAATTTCATTCGTACCCACTATCTCTGCGGGTGCGTGACTCAATAGAAAAAGAAGCAGGAAATGAAACTCACTGCTTCTTAGTGTTTGCTTTACCCTTTTTGTAATGTTCCTATAGTAGGAACATTACAAAAAGGGTAAAGCAAACGTTAGTGGCGTTTTTATGCGGTGTAGGTAAGGTTTTTGTTTGATTTTTGTGAATCTCTAGTCATGTTTGCGGATTACTTAAGAGGATAGTGCAGAATTCGTCCACACGAAAGAAGAAATCCGGTTTATTACTTTGATATAAAATGATTTGTTTATAATTAGTTAGTTAAATATTATCTGATTCCGATAAATAAATAAATAAATATTTGTGGACATTACACACAACACCATCTAGCCCAAACTAAGCAAAGCTTGTACTATGGAACTAGATGGCTGATAGAATACATATATACTTTTACGATGGAATTGAAGTTGATACAATATAAAATATTAAAAAAATCGAAGTCCCACAGTTATGGTATGCACCGTATGCAATATGCATCACCAATTCAACAGAATTGGGAAGTCTCATACTTTACATAGTCATTACTTTTGATGAAATGAATTGAAATTATGATGAAATGAAATTATGATTGGGGATATCTAATAAGTCACACAACAAGCTATGGAGAGGGCTATGCTCGGAGGCTCTCTTCGAGATCGAAGCAGTAATGAATAGATCCGTAGATATACGAAAATCACCGACATTGTGTTAGAGTACACATATAGTAAAAAAAACGAAAACTGGTCATTTTTAATTTAATCACAAAAAAATGTGTCTTTATGCAAGGAAAGAACTTGAAAAATTTGAACCCTCATCAAATTTTTCAAGTACTTTAACCGTATTATCAGGGATATCATTCATTCATTCATTAAGTAAGTAAGTAAGTTCGTATAGACTGAGTGGCCAGCCCTATTGTCAGAGTTATTAAGCCGCCCAAAGGCCTCTGACTTGGCTTGACGATTGCTGAACAACCGGGACCTACAATTTAACGTGTCATCCGACCCACGGTAGCGCTCAGAATGAAATGCCACTCGCGGTCATCCATCCGAAGACTGACCGGACCGTCCGTTGCTTAACTTTGGTGTTCGTTCGGGAACACCTAGTCAAGCTACGCCACGAGCGCTACATTTCATTCATTCATTCATATCTTTATTCATAAGCTCCAGGTTTTACAGGTGTTATATACAATAATTGATAAGTGCTTATTTCCAGAACTTGCCATTACTGGCATATGAAAGAGCTTCATTAGCATAAGCTGAAACAGGGTTTTAAATATTTTTACGATGTATATTTTTTGGTTTATGAAGGATATTATAAAAAAAAATGTTAATTCTAGAAACTAGATTTATGTATAGTAAATGTAACAAAATCAAATACTTTGACTAAAACATATATAGTTTCCCCTTTTTATCTATTGTACTTTTTATTTATCTTTTTATTTATTTTACGGAATCCTCGGTGGGCGAGTCTGACTCGCACTTGTCCGGTTTTTCATAGAGCTTTGGCTACAACTGTGAACGGAATTTTGAATTAAACTGTCACTCTAAGTATATAATTACTCTATGTGGTAGACCGTATCTCTTACAACATGATTTAAATATTGAAGCCTAACATTTTGATTACCATGTAGAAGTTGTCAAATGTATTGAAACGTATGAAACAAACAAATATACTGCGTGAAATTTAATAAAACCGTACAAAATTTTTATTCGAATTGACTGTTCAATTCAGACCCAGACAAAAAACGAGAGGCTTTTTATTGTCAAACGATATTGTAATTACCGTTTCAAATAACCATACGGTAAGTATGTTCCTGTTATTACCAATTTTCCAGTTATTTAACTTTTAATATAACTTTTTGAATTACACTAGGCAAAGGCAAACGAGTCGACCGATTGGTTTTTGAAATTGAAGGTTTCATCACAACTAGTTCCTTTTAGTTTCGGGTGTTGCCCGCTCGAAATAGCCAATTAGGCTTGTTTAACAACCCCTACGTAAGAGCTGTGAAGTTAAATGAGTACGATAAGCCAATTCTATAACAAGATAATTAAGAAAAACTTTTTTGGCACAAGCTATTATTAAAGCAAATAAAAGTCAAAAAGTTATATCAGTGAATAAAAATAAACAATAGACTTCTATAGATACCCCAAGTGTATGTACCTAGCGTGTCAAGTACGATAAAAATCACAGTTGACGACCAAGATTTATTTAATTTTAGGTGATATATACTTTCGATTCAATATTTTGTCAACTAGTTACTAGCGTACAAGCACGCGGATGCATTGGGTTGAATAGATTTCGCGCGGATGGAAAATTCCATCACAAAATCGTTTATGTGACGTCACAGTCGGTACACAATCGGAAGTCGCATGCTCCATCTACTATGTGTGTGAAATAAACACAAACTCGATTATTCTTTGCATGTTCCATCTGTTTCAGTAGTAATGTTCCGGTCCCATCATCAGATCCTCGTGGAAAGTTAAAGAAAACGGAAAAGTTAGACAATCCTAAACTCTACTACCTTAGCACTTTTTATAAGGAAGTTCCAGTTTATTCTGGTCCATCATCAGATCGGTTCCATGTTATAATTACATTGTCGCTTGATTTACATGTGCTTGTAAAATTTCAGTTCATTTGGAAATCGGAAAATGGGCTAAGATTTGATTTGACAGGTAAATTAAATAAAACCTTGTGAAATAATGATCTTTTTATTGTAATAATTACAATAATACAATTCTCGCAATAAACAAAAGTTGTTTTAGGTATCCTGTAACAAATAAGGGATTTTACAAATAATTGTAAAGAATACTTCATATAAGGAAATCGAACCACGATTTCCATACAAAGTATTTTTGATCAGTTATGGCGTAAAATACATAAATAAAATAATATAATATAAAAAGAATATAATTTTAGAATGAAGTATTTATATTTATCTGTAACATCGGTCTTTAATGCCGGAAAATCACATTTGTTCAAGATAATAGGAGCTTAATAGCAAATTTTAATTCAATTTTTTTCTTTATCGAATTTCATGGATAAATTTTAATCTTCAACACATGTGAATTGTCAATAAAGACGGATGTTAAAAATAAATATAATTACTGTAGTTAAAGTCAATCACAATTCGGACGTGGAGGGCGTATCACGCGACTATCACATAATTTGCTTATATATTATCCTTCATTTATTTATTCTTATATATAATTATTTTTATTTGATTTACTTGATTTTATGGTTTAATTTAATTTATTTAATCTAATATATAAAACATCAACAAGTCATCAACAACGTCATTTTAATAGTAATATATAAAAAAAAACACATGTAAGCACATGTAAGCTCAGTTATAATGAAGTAAATTTAATTTGACTGAGGTCAAATCAAAATTACTGCATTATAAAAGTATACTCTTTTCGACCATAATTCGGTAAAATTAATTTTGATTGGGAATCGGGCTACCTAAAAAAATACATGTTGCTGTAATAAAATAAACAGTTTTACGCACACTATACCTCGCGAAAAACGCATACTTACTCAATATCATAATCAAGCATAAACTCTGCAGAGATCGTTTCTATGCAGACGGACATTTTGGATTTCTATAGATATTTTTTAACCGACTTCCAAAAAGAAGGAAGTTCTCAATTTGACTGTATGTTTTTTTGCTTACCGATTACTCCACCCAATTGTGAATTGATTTCGATGATTATCTTTTGTTTGGTAGGTGGTCAGAGATGATCCCATATAAATTATATCAGAATCGGTTCAATACTTCGTTTTTATAACAAAATAACAAGAAAAATATCACCCAAGTAAACAAATTGCGTATTTTGAAATCGATTTTTTCATTTGTTTTAAATATAATTATTTTAAAGAAAAAGTAACTCCCTTTACCTTTTGTAATAAAAAAAATAATCATCAAAATTGATCCATAACTGGCGAATATGTATCTGAATATACACACAAAAAATTTGATCCTTTGAAGTTAAAAATATCTGTTTACTTACCTATCTTGTTTGCAAACTACGAGCAAACGATCTCTCCTAATAAAGTCTGGAATATTGGAACGAAAGAATAATTTTGATTCATTGGAGTGAGACGTTCCGTCAATTTGGACTCCATTGGAGTTTTGGAAATGTTTCAATACTTTTCTTAGGAATTGGAAAGAACTGTATATATTTTTTCAAAGTGTATAAGTATAGATAAATAACTTAACAGTTGCTTACTTCTGAGTTGTATATCGTACTTTTAACATACTTTTAACAGAAGAGTATCGAAACATCGGGGCGTTTGTTTATGGTCCGAATCGACCTATTCCAAAATATGTCTTGGACCATTCGCACCGCACCAACCACTGCGGTGCGAATGGGCCCATTCTGAAACAGTACATGGGCGATTCGCACCGCGGTTCGAATCACATGCGGTGCGAAACACCGAAGTACCCGAAAAAATAACATGTTATTTATCTTGACAGGTTCAATGTATCGAATTGAAAGATTAACTAACTACCTACAAGTAAATAGTAATCAAATCAAATAATTTATTTAGGACCCAAATAAAAGTTCTACGAACAGTAGACTTCGCGTACACAAACTTTGCACCAATACTCGGTGCAAAAAAGTCTGCACACGAATTTACTCACTCATTTCCGAAATTCTTGTTCAGAATTGAGTATTGAATGATTCTGCCAAATATCAAAGTCGACTGAGAAATGTCCAAGTAGCAAACTTCTCTTCTTTTTAACCGAGATTTCATAAACTTTTGTCTCGACAACATCTTGTCCGGTTTTGTTTATGTTAAAAAATTGAGTATCAAACGTTTTGATATAACTATCAACCATTAACAAAATAGGTTAGTAAATGGCGCCACATTATACTTCCGCCCCTTTTGGAGGAAAAAGCCCTTAATAAAAAAATAAATAAACGGGTTGCACTCCGGGAGTGCCGGCAGAAGTGAAAACTAAAAAATAAAATAGCAAAAAGACTGACTCGTGAAGGATTTGAACCTCCGCCTTCCGATTGACAAATTGTAATTTATATCGGTGCTCTAATCTATTGAGCTAACGAGTCTTACGTGCATGCGTCGAAAATAAGCATTCGCCGTAACGAAATGACGTAATAAAAAATATTAAATAAATAAATTTAAAAAGGACAAACTTGTACATACAATAATGAACTTTAAATTAAGATCGTTAGAATAGGTTTCTTATTAAAATAATGACGTCACGCTAGAAGGACAAACTTGTTCATACAATAATTAACTTTAAATGCAGAACGTTAAAATAGGTTTCTGACTGTCCGTCTTGCGATCTGACGATCTGACGCAAGTTTCAATTTTTATACCCATCCCAAAAATTCACAACGCCGCTAAAGAAGTTTTCACTTCAAAAATCTCGATAACAAAAACATTTGCTTGGCCTTTAGTGACATCCTGAGTTGGAGGTAACGGGATATCATTTTGCATGTTAATCTTTGTATATGAAGCGGGTTATATGTATTAAATTTCTATAAGCGTAAGTTGGCTCCAAACCCTTGAATCCAAAAATTTATCGTGCCTGTAGAAAAATGTAACAATCTCTGGGTAGTATTA
This sequence comes from Lycia hirtaria, assembly GCA_947563715.1. NCBI lineage: Eukaryota > Metazoa > Arthropoda > Insecta > Lepidoptera > Geometridae > Lycia > Lycia hirtaria. The sequence continues at coordinate 13,023,020 of OX387385.1, forward strand.
GTACATCAAAGACCCAAAAACAATCGATGTGTTTGAGTAGGCTCTTCTACATGGCGGTTATAGGCTTAGTAGTAGTGCGGTGATGTGTGTGTGCGTGCTCCTTTGTGCTCCGAAGACAAATAGAGGCAATCGCTACGGTCCATCGGGCGTTATGACGCGGAAACCGGGCGATACACCAATACTCCATGACGTTACTTTAGGTGCTCAAACACGCGTGTTCACACTACAAGGTTTTTTAGTATTGACCAACTTCAAAAAACCGGACAAGTGCGAATCAGACTCGCCCACCGAGGGTTCCGTACAAACTAAATAAAAAGGGGAAATCATATATATTTTTTTATATTTTCCTTCATAAACAGAAAAATATACATCGTAAACATATTTAACACATTCCTTGCTCACCACTCGGATCCGAGTGAGTATCCCGTTCATTTTGTAGTAGTCAGTAAACAGTAAACGTTTGAGGCAGTCAACGTTGCTTTGCGCGGCCACTCTGTACTCAATCAAAATTCGTCTAAAAAGTTTTGGTTCCCAGTTGAAGTGCAAGGGGCGAATAATGTGTTAAAAACCTGTTTTAGCTTATGCTAATGAGGCTCTTTCATATGATACCCCACATGATACGGTTAATTCACTTTAAAATTTGGGCCCACATTCCTTGCATAGACACATTTTTTTTTGATTAAATTAAAAATGTCCAGTTTTCGGATTTTTTCCTATATGTGTACTCTAACACAATGCTTCTTGCCAAATTTCAGAGTTCTAGGTCAACGGGAAGTATAGGTTTTGATTCCTCCGTGAGTGTCGAAATGAGCGTTTTTTACGACATATTCGGCTGTAGAAATTAGTTTTTTTTTTTCTCTACAACAAGATACTATGGATCTGCGTATATGGTTTTAATTTCAACTCGATACCTTCACGCGTTCCCGAGATAAAGGTCTTGACACCCGGACGGACGGACAGACGGACAGACGGACAACAAAGCGGACAATAAAGTGATCCTATAAGGGTTCCGTTTTTTCCTATTGAGGTACGGAACCCTAAAAAGGTGGAAATTATCAATTTGGTTGTATTTAAAATTTTTGACCGAGCTCCACTCGGATTTTTTATGACTGAAAATACAATCAAACCCGGGTTGACTAAAAATTAAACCTAGCAAGATCGATTTCATCATCTCAGCCATAAGAAGTCCACTGTTGGACATAGGCCTCCCCCATGGATTTCCAAAAAGACCGATTGGAAGCGGCTTGCATCCAGCGTCTTCCTGCCACTTGTATGAGGTCGTCTGTCCATCTCGTGGCTGGTCTTCCTACGCTGCGCTTGCCGGTACGTGGTCTCCACTCGAGAACCTTTCGGCCCCATCGGCCATCAGTTCTGCGTGCTATGTGCCCTGCCCACTGCCACTTCAACTTGCTAATCCGCTGTGCTATATCGATGACTTTTGTACGTCTACGTATCTCTTCATTTCTGATTCGATCTCGTAGAGAGACTCCGAGCATAGCCCTCTCCATAGCTCGTTGCGTGACCTTGAGCTTCCTTATAAGGCCCATAGTTAGGGACCACGTTTCAGTGCCGTATGTCATCACTGGTAACACACACTGGTTGTAAACTTTCGACTTGAGGGACTGGGGAATATTGGACGAGAAGACGCTTTTAAGTTTCCCGAACGCAGCCCAGCCGAGTTGGATACGACGATTGACCTCCCTCGTAAAGTTGGACCTGCCTAATCGGACCGTCTGTCCTAAGTAGACGTATTCGTCAACAACTTCAAGAGTGAAGTTCCCCACAGATATTGGGGTGGGCACTACATGGGCGTTCGACATAACCTTCGTTTTTTCCATGTTCATTTTGAGGCCCACCCGTTGGGAAACTCTATTGAGGTCTTCGAGCATCGTACTGAGCTCTTCCATCGACTTTGCCATGACTACTATACAAGATCGATTTATCGTCCCCTAATCGATTTATCGTCCCGTAATCTACCTAACAAACCATATTTCATTAAAATCGTTGGATCCGTTTCCGAGATTCAGATTATATATATACATATATACAAGAATTGCTCGTTTAAAAGTACTACATGAATTTATCACGCTTTCTGAATGGGTCTTTCCGGGTGGATATAATCTGGATGTCTTCAAATCACGAGGGAATAGGTTCCTTCTAGGCAAGCTCGCTCCACCGTAGATCGCAACTATCGCATCAGGCGAGTTAACGGTCAAGCGCAAGCCTATTATCGTATAAATAAAAGTCCGATATTTATTAAACCGATTACCGATTTTTATATAAAAGAATATACTTTCAGATTAGCCCCATAGAAATTTCATCAATATTAGTAATTTGAATTAAAAAAATAAAATAACCGGAAAAAATATGTCATCCAAATAACCGAAATTAAGTATTTGGAAGTCGGTTGTTTCAACTTTTGAAATTATTCTAATTATTGGTCAACGAGGTAATGCGGTGAGTGTCATGGGCACCTTTGCGTCGGATACAGTCAGGGGTGGGCTGTTTGACTGACTATGTAAACTTTGACGACATTTATTATTGGTAGAATTGTCAAAGAACTATTTTTTATACAAAATAGTTTTGTGTTTGACCTTCAACCCACCTAAATGTTATTAAAAAAATGCAAACGGATTAATAACCTCCTTTGAAGTCCTCCTTTTTAAGTCGGTTAAAAGCTACAATTATGTGGAAGGGGTCTTGTGGAATTTCCTTATTGGGTCTTTTCTGGTTGATTCAATCTGGTTTTTAAATCACGAGGGAATTAGTGCTTCATCGTAGACCGTAATATCATTTAACATCATGTGAGTTAGCGGTTAAGCTCAAACCTGTCACAGAATAAAATCGTCACTGATAAATCAACGTATGCTTAGGTGTAATTCTGTACCTAATTTTTTTAAATCGGTTAATGTTAAAGACGATTCAAATACTTCTACATTTGATGGAATTCAAAAACGCAACCTTCTCCGTCAGTATCACAGATATATGTATCGGAGATAGATAAGTCATACTCGTTATTTTTTTGCCACACTTTTTAAGTGAGCACGTAGTTAAGGTTTTTGGCCGAATGCCAGCCATAAAGAGACTGGAGCCGCTCGGCTGTTGAGCGACTGACCCATTGAACACCTATACGCTTGGCCCTTGAGCTTCGAATATCACAATTATTAGCTGTATTAACGTCTCGATTTATCATCGACAGACTGAATCATGCCGGGTGCAGAAATATTCGAACTGACTTTGCTGAAACCGACCTAGCGTAGGTATTGCCACCTGTTAATGCATGTATATATACTTATATAGTCCTCATCGATTTCGATGACAGCGACCCCGGACTATGGTTTCCTAGCATGAGCCCTGATATGGCTCGCTAGGCCAAACTTGGTCTTAAAGACTCTATCGCAAGTGCTGCAATACAGTTGACCCGCAGAATTGTACGTATATGCATAGGAGGGCTTGGGCTTGGCTTGGGCATGTAAGTATGAAGCAAGTGACTACTCAGCTGTATACATTCGAATATTTAATATCCAGTTATATATAGTCGTTTAAAAAAATCATTGCGGGCATAACTGAAAGGGAGAGGTACAAGAAAATTAATTTAATCTTTATCACTGTTGGATTTCTGGAAAATCTCAGGTAAAACGCAAACAGTTACTAAATACTTTAGTCGCTGGGCTTCTGTTTGCTGCTCCACTTGTTTGCCCAGCCATAAATCTTCATTTGAAGAGCTGAGATCGATACCGGTCTAGTTGCTCAAATCAACATTGACGGATGGATAACTTTATTAGTGTTGTTGCAAGTCACGAGCGCGTGATAAAATTTACATGTATAGGTATAGCTTTCTAATACAAGATATACAATGACGTCGTAACAAATTTTAATTTTAAAATTACAGCCATATTCAATATTTCTGTAATAAATATTCAATAATCGTTTCGCTTAAAAATCTCAGATTAAAAAGTAAACCTTGTGACAGTAATTATTACTTTAACATGCAAAATGAAGGAAGAATTCGTGTATTTCTAAATAAAAATGGCGATGACAAGTTATCTGATCATCTAGATAGTTCCGATTGCTATGCCTATACTTACCTTCACAGACTTTACTTACGTACGTCACATCAGTCAGTTAAAAAGTTACTAATACGTGATTGAATCTGTACCTACAGAGCGATCATGGAGGGAACCTTCAAAATTCGTAAGAGTAAACTAGACTAGTAATTTCTGAGGTTTTCGCGATTGTTACCCATTGAATTTAAAAAAACCGGACAAGTGCGAGTCAGACTCGCCCACCGAGGGTTCCGTACAAACTAGTAGATAAAAGGAGGAAATCATATATTTTTTTCTATTTTTCTTCATAAACCGATAAATATACATCGTAAAAATATTAAAAAAACCTGTTTTAGTTCCAAGTTTCTTACGGTTCAATTGTGTATATAAACATTACTTTATTATTATTCTGTAGCATTATTATTCATGCATGTTGCGTTAGTGTGTGTTGGACAAAGCGAGCGGGCGACAATCTCTCATATACAGTCACGTTTCGCACACAAAGAAAGTTCACGCGCACTCGTGATTTACAACTACATCATCTTGTTCGTGAAATTGGCAGTAGATATTAGAATGAGCGCCGTGTTAGCTCAGTGATTCACTGAATTGAAAATGTTGATTCAGTAAACTTATCCCTGACATTGCTTTAGATAACTATTGATTAAAACATGTACTAACGCTCTGTGGAGATTTGTCAGTCTATAAAGTGAAGAAGATCGCAGTGCTAGTCAGTGCGACCTTTGAAAATCTATTAAATACGATTATGATATTTAAATGTACAACACCTACCAAATAAATGTTGTTCATAATCTTCAACATATTAGATTAAACTTTAAGAGAAGCTTGTCTGATGCCGAATGCGGGTCTAGTATGTTGCAGAAGCTCATATTTGTATAGGATACTAGTAGTTCTACGAACAGTAGACCTCGCGAGAGAACTTATTTATAGCTCACCTAGGATCTGTACATAATACCTACATAAAGTTGGCTTAGGAGGCAGTATGTAAAATTTCACGGTCAAAAATCATGTTTTCCATAAGTTTAAGCGCCTTGAAAGATCAATTTAATTTTAATACAAAATTAATACAAAAAATAGGATACATATCCTATTTTTAGTATTAATCGAATTAGATGCCCTTAATTAAAAAAAACAATGTATATTCTTATAAAAACAAATAATAATTTTATAAATGGAGAAAACGTAAAATCAAGAAAATTATTCAGTGCTAAAATGCATCAAGCACATCCACGCGCCTTCACTGTTTTTTTTTATTTAACTGTTACACGCAATCTGAAGTTGGTTGTCATATCTCGACAATCACTTGACCAATTCTGTTCATTTTTACCATAAGTTGTAATAAATGTGTACTTTACCTGCCTATCAAATATCATTAAAATCGATTGGTAATTAACGCCGCAATAAGCTTTCCTCCCTTTTTATGGGAACTACCCCTCCTATCAAAAATCGCCGACGACAAAAAAATAATTAAATAATCCATAGGACCTATACACCAAGTTTCATTAAAATTGGTTCAAAATACGCCCTGTACGCGAGTACGAACATACAAACAAATCACAAACTCACAATTCACAAACTCACAGACGAAAGAAAATTTTGCCAGTTGATGCAGAGACGCTTCGCTCGCTCCGCTCGCTCAGTCAACGATTTTAATGAAATTTGTTTTGTAGGTAGATAGGGGACGATAATTCGATCTTGCTATATAGGTTTCCTTTTTAGTGAACCCGGGTTTGCTCTTATTTTCAGACATAAAAAATCCGAGTAGAGCTCGGTCGCCCAGGTACTATAGATCTATTTATTATTAGGTACTTACTTGACATTGTTGCGGGCCCTGCCTGTTGGGCGAGGCTTGCTTCGGGCGGACTTTCTTGACGGTGAGAGGAGGGCGGGCCTCGATGCCCGTCACCGCCACCGATACGGTGGTGATGCCGGTGATCACGCTACTCGATGATGATGATGATCTCGTGCAATCTGAAACAAACAATGACGTAAATCCCTTTGATCCGAATACTAGCGTATGTTGTTAAAAAAAAAATAACCTTTCGTATTCTTCTTACAAAACCTTTTTAATAAAAAATAATGGATCCGTCATCTTTTCAACCGACTTCAGAAAAGGAGGAAGTCCAATCAATTCGTATGGTTTTTTTAATGTTTGTTACCTCATTACTCCGTCATTTATAAACAGATTTGACAAAATTAAATTATTTGAATACCTATTTTCAGATTAGTCACATACAATAAATATTTCTCTTTTATCTTCTAAAGGTTATCTGGAAGAGATCGCTATTAGCGATAAGGCCGCCTTTTGTACCTTTCTTACGCCCTAATCATGTACATATTGTTATTATACTATGATCTCAATAAAATATTTTGTATTGTAGAAATTTTGTCAAAACCAGTTCTGTAGTTTGGATTTCACAATAAGACAACTGGAAAAAACATGTCATTTAGTAAACAAAAATGCTTATTTGGAAGTTAGGTGTTTCAGTTTTTTAATTATCATAAATTATATTGGATTGAATTTACAATTATGCTACTTAGATAATCATGCATTGTCATCCAACCAAACTAATATGCAGAAAATTATATCAGTCAATTGGAGACTTTTAAAATCAGTTGCAACATTTGACGTACTTATACTAATAAAAGCTTGTAAAAATGGATCAAAATCATGGATCAGGCATAGTTATGTTTTTAGCAAACAAATGATTTCGCATTTCGAACTTGCGAACATATAAAATAATAAATGCCGAGAAGAAAATACAATCAACAATCGTGTAGGTACAATTTAATCACAGAAGATTTTCTCGGCATTCGCGTGCAAGCAATTCCTTCTAGTACAGCTTAGTTATGGCAGCAAATATGTTGTCACAGATTAAATAACATAGTAGTTACGCTATTACACACTGCAAACGAGAATTCTACATCCATCGTATTTCATCCTACTCTATGCTGTGAGCGAACCTTAATTTTATTTGTAGTTAGAAGTGTGCGGTGATAGTGAAACCATATTATTTATTGTACTAGCACTGACGAATTATTTATTATATAGTACGGACACTCTGCGCCTCCCGCCAATCTCGGGTTCCTCACCCGCTCCCCGCGCTCGTCCTGTCGTTTGTCGGAGTTTGGCGGTGCGGCGCCATTCATTTGTCAGTCGAGTTTGATTTGTCAGGCGTTGAGGGCTTTACGCTCTCGAATCTCAGTTGGCGTCACGAGCGAGCGGCAAGACCATAACTTCATACATGTGGATGTGTTATGTATGTTTAAAACTATACAGGAATAGCTGAACAAACATAATTATGGGTCTAAATGGCTTCGTTGAAAAAACATAATCTTTTGGCTTCATTGAAGTCTCGCAAAAATGGAGACATCAACATCTCTAATCTCTGAATTTGATAACAAATCTCTACACTAAAGCGACTCTTAGTATAGCAAATCAACACAAGGTATTTACGTAAAAATAACTGTTAAAATACTGTAAAGTAGAGAGTGAAGATTAAGCTATGGAGAGAGCTATGCTCGGAGTCTCTCTACGAGATCGAATCAGAAATGAAGAGATACGTAGACGTACAAAAGTCACCGATATAGCACAGCGGATTAGTAAGTTGAAGTGGCAGTGGGCAGGGCACATAGCGCGTAGAACTGATGGCCGATGGGGCCGAAAGGTTCTCGAGTGGAGACCACGTACCGGCAAGCGCAGCGTAGGAAGACCAGTCACGAGATGGACAGATGACCTCATACAAGTGGCGGGAAGACGCTGGATGCAAGCCGCTTCCAATCGGTCTTTTTGGAAATCCATGGGGGAGGCCTATGTCCAGCAGTGGACTTCTTATGGCTGAGATGATGATGAGAGAGTGAAGATTGTTTGGATAAGGGATCAATTTCGCAAAGCTGGAATTTAAGTTGGGGAACGATTTAATTCGTCGGATTTTTCCGGGTTTCACCGGGTGCACTCGGATTGTGTCTTAATCATCCTACCTTCAGACAACTTTTCCAATTTGATGGAAATGTACTTGTGGTAGGATACTTTTTGTAGATAACTAATGGTGGCCGCAATATTCTGTAAAAACACACGTTAAGCTCATCCTTTCATTAACCTTTGTTTTTGTCATTATAATATTATGTCTTTGTATCGAATAGAATAAGTCTTCCTTTCATTTACCTCAGCATGTCCTGACATTGGTATATCGTATGTTGTGTCTTCAGTGAAAAGATAGGTACAATCTAGGTCTCCATTTTTTTAGGATTTTGTATCTAAAAAGGGAGGGGGGGGGGGGGGGGGACAGGAAAACTTATAGCAGCACTTTTCGCTTTTCACGTTCTACCTTAATATAATGTTTTCCTCCAAAAGCAAAATTATCTTAAGAAAACTGGGAGGGTAGAAGATTTGAAGGGAAATAAACATATAACATACTTTTAGCGATAAGGCCGCCTTTTTTTGCACTAGTCTATTTTAGTCCTTTGTTATTACTTTAAAGGTGTGTATAATAAAGAGTTCATCTATCTATTTATCTATCTATCATACTCTACTCCAACACATAAATAGTTTCTATGTTATTTGGCAACAAAATTTTAGGCGTCTGCATCAAATCAAATCAAACAATAGACAGGCAATATCAGCTATAATGAACCAATCCAGTGATTAGTTGACAACGACACATGCTTAGACAATCAAACAACCCGAATCCATTCGCTAAGCACATCCCAGATGAATAGTGTTTGCTTCAGTGGATACTGAAATTGGAGAAGTCAGTACTGATGGTTAGACAATGTCGTATAGTGTCTTTGTCTCACCGGGATTGCAAAGCGACGCACCGGGGTGGATTTGACTGCTTTGAAATTGCTATGCGGTCAGGAGTAGTGATCAAGATATCTAGTACTGACCTATTCACAGAATAGACAATAGTACTATTATATCAGGCTGTCCTATCGCAGAACCTTATAGTCTAGTTTCACAGACCAATAAATGCACTGTTATTGCGAGATTAGTGTTATTGGAAAGTAATAATGATAAATTTATAGTGTTGTTAGCTAAGCCCCGCTGTTCACTAGAATAGTGAAGAATATGTAAAACGTAAATTAAAAAAAAAACCGGACAAGTGCGAGTCAGACTCACCCACCGAGGGTTCCGTACAAACTAGTAGATAAAAGGGAAAAATCATATTTTTTTTAATATTTTCCTTCATAAACCGGAAAATATACATGGTAAAAATATTTGAAAACCTGTTTTAGCTTATGTTATTGAAGCTCTTTCATACACATACACGATACGTTTAATTCCCTTAAAAATTTGGACCTTAATTCCTTGCATAAAGACACTATTTTTTTGTGATCAAATTAAAAATGACCATTTTTCGGATTTTTTCCTATAAGTGTACTCTAACACAATGCTTATTGCCAAATTTCATTGTTCTAGGTCAACGGGAAGTACCCCATAGGTTTTGATTCCATTGTAAGTGTCGAAATGTGCGTTTTTTACGATAGAATATATCGTAAAAACTGTAACTTTTTTTTTTACCAAAACTTAGAAACTTTATTTTCTTTCTGCAGCAAGATAATATGAATCTGCGTATATAGTTTTAATTTCAACTCGATACCTTCACGCGTTCCCGAGATAAAGATGTTGACATCCGACGGACGGACAGACGGAAAACAAAGTGATCCTATAGGTGTTCCGCTATTTCCTATTGAGGAACGGAACCCTAAAAACGACATAAAAATATTGTCACATAGAAAAAGGAATTACAAATGTGTAGCCAGTTCAAAAAATTTCTAAATCCACAACAATATCCCAATCAGTACTAGCTTCTACCAATTTGGCATAAAATTCGTCTAAAATGGAAAAGAAGTACTGATTGGGTTGTTTTTGGTTCGAGCCACGTCAGAAGCTGACAAATTTTGAACTGACTACACGTTTGTACATATTTTGCTGGAAAAAAGAAAAATAACACTTTCATTGCAAATGCAAGCCAAAAACGAAAACATCTAAATCGACCAATCCCATCGGGTATCGATAGGAGAGCTTCATATCGTGATGGGGCCTTCTTTGTCAGCAAGCAGGCCATTAGTCTGTTTATGTTTGTGCGGGGCGCGTATCCACCGCTGACCGATGTCCTCTAATGGAGCCCAAGAAAAATGACGCCCGATCTTTCCCTTCCAAAGATGTATAGGTAACAAAGTGGTTGCTTTTCAGCGATCCGTTTGATGAATAGGTAATGTCGCTCAGGGAAAGAGATGTTAGGACTGCCGACTGCTCCCTCGGGCGTCGGGAGCCCGGCCGGTCGACGTTCCCCGATTTAATTATGTTAGCTTTTATGCCTACGCAATCGTGTTCGAAAATATTTCTTTCGTCTCTACTTCAATTTGAATTAGGGAATGAATTCGGAGCAGCAAGAACGCTGTGTATTTTTTTTATATTACTAGAGGCATGATTTTTTTTGTCCGATTTACTTTTGACATTGTTGAAATTTGTATTTTGTATGACAAATACAGTAAATATAAAACAAGAAAAAAATCAACATCAAAGCGTTTTAGCAATGATTTAGGTCGGCATCTAAACACAATTTTTTAGACTTATTTATTGTAAATAAACTTTAGTGTTTACATTTTCAGTATTTTCAGTGAGTAAACGAAAGATTTTTAGACAAAAAATCTCAAGAAATATCGTTCGCTCGCAACCATCTGTCCTGAAGCTAAGCAGGGACTAGATAACACCATCCTCCGAGTAAAATAGGCCCCTTGAAACTAGCATTTGCCTAGTAATGTCCACATTATGTAAATATGTTTCGCCTTCATGGGTTCTCTACGTTAATTACAATAAAATGTGAACTAATGATGATGGTAGGTCGCAGGACCGCGTACAATTATTCGCCCGGTGTCAAGTAATTTTGTAAAGTATGGTTCTGTCTCTTTTCTTCGTATGGGGGAAAAAGTAACAAGCATACATACTTTGTGTTTTCATTGTTATGCGAAGGGTATCCAGGCGGCGCTTGGCTGGAATCACTCGTGGCCCTTAACCTAATACTTTCTATTTTATCGCCGCATAAAGAGAGCCCTTGCAGTCGACTTTTGGACATAAAATATCTTAATACAGACTTACCTGTTTTGCTTAAAGAAATAACGAAACAAGCGGAAATTTGAATAAAGAATGAAAAATGTAGCGTCAGGCAGATGTAATAATTTTCATATATCCAAATATGTAATATTATGTGTTACAATGATTTTGAGATTTTCCGAAAATTTTGTTGTGCCCTTGGTCCTAAGTGAGATTAGGTGACAAGAGATTACGTTCAGAGACGGTCCTGTATAAATTTTATCAAAATCGCTTCAGTACAATACAATACAATACAAAAACACTTTATTGACACCATAATAAAATAACATTAGGCACATAATTAAAGCATTAGAAAGGTACAAAAGGCGGCCTTATCGCTAATAGCGACCTCTTCCAGACAACCTTAAGATATTGAAAGACTGACTGAAGAAGACAGTACTTTGGTTTTTAAAACAGTAACTGGTAAAAATATGTCGTATATGTTGTTTCAGTTTTTTAAACTATAATTATGAAAAACTATTAATACCGAATACGTAGCTACAAACTTTCACACTTAAAATATTTGTATCAATATAAAGCCAGGTAGAGCGGGTGATTTAGGAACTTGCCTGGGTTCAGTTCGATATAATATAAGCAAGTCACTGGTTACATAGAACTTGCTATGTATCTGATAAGCGGTTTAAGCCAACCTTGTTTAGTGGAATCGATTTATTCGAAGGGTATATCAGTAAACTTCGGTGTGTAACACGTAGGTACAAATATTTTAGGTAGGTACTTATAACTGTGCTTAACAAATTGTTTAGCCAATTATACGAAAAAATAAGTATCCTGGGGTTGCGCAAGAAGAAAAGTGAATACGATCTGGCGAAAATCTTTTAAAGGGTGCTACATCTTCATCCTCATTATCACTTCCCATCGGGTGAGAAAAAACTCAGTCAAGAGGTAACTTCGCTGTTGTAGCTTCAGCCCTGTCTTTTCGAAGTTTTTTACGTATAGTTGTGTTTTCCTTCGCCTTTTCAAGTTTGCGATACACGCACATGATTTTGAAAAGACAGATGCTTGCCTTGAAATTTTAATCTAACACTTGCCGATCACAAGTTACATGGTCTTCCAACAAGGATGCCATACTTTTTAAAAGTACCCTAATATTAGTTAAATCAATAATATAAAAATATACTAAAACTAGGGCATGGAAACGACAGTTTTATGACGAAAGGATACAGAACAGTTCTGTATTTAGGTACAAGAAAGTTACGATCAGCCATAAAATGTATCTAAAACAGGACAAAAGACTGAATCAATGTAGAGATGGGAGAATTATTCATATTGGCGGTGACCCTGTAAGTCCCTGGGTCTGTGCCCGGCATGGGACTTATCCGGGACGGGACCGGACCGGGACGGCTCCGACAAATGTTTAGAATTTTATTACAATCACAACCCTTTTACGAATTGGTATGTATTCGATTGTTTTATTGTGTTTTTAGGGCGGTGTAAATGGGGATTATTGATCGATTTGTAACTATGTTGTACTTTCTGAATATTTTCAAGTAGAGGTACCAACGACAAATTGAAAGTAGAGAGAGAGAGAGAAATTGTTTTTTTTATGTTATGTGATGGTTTAACATGCCGAAGAGCCGTTCCGACAATGACCTTAAATTTTCGGTAAAGAAAAACTTAGGTAAACCAAAGTTTGAGTTGAAAATCGCCGCTAAGCACAGTGTTAAATCTAAAGCGAAGCTACTAAAGCTTCACTTCTGATTTGGTTCCTGTTCCTGATCACATGTGTGTATCATTTTATAACATACTGACTAAGGGGTGAGCTGTGTGTGAGCTGAGCTGTTCAAACAGCCTGCCATTTTTTTTGAGAGCTTTGAGATCATGACATTATACGCCGAGAGGGTTAAGTTTTTCACTGTTATGTCACCCAGGCGCCATCACGATTTACGTATGTTTAAAATGAAAACATAAACATTTATGTCCGTACATCAAAACACGGATGTCGTAAAATGTGTAATTACACGTAATTGCGTGGACGCGCGCACACAATACGATCAGATTTATTCTATCGCGGCATCCGGAGCATTACAACGAAGGGACGAAATACATTTATTTCTCAAGTGAATATATTAATTTGTATAATTTAATTCTAATTACAAAATAAGATTCAATTTTGAGGGTATGGAAGCGATATAACGTCTTGGGTCTTGGGTCACTGGATAGTAGATACAAAATCAAATCAAATAATTTTATTGCGGAGATTTTCTTACAGGCAACGGATTAACGGAAGATTCTTTAAATAATTAAGCCAAAGGCCCGAGATTCCACCTAATGAAGAGCCGGAATTTCCAATATCTAAATATGAAGAAAATGAAAATAAAAACCTTGAAAATAAAATATGTAATGATTAAATATCTTACGTTTACGTAATTGTTATTATAACATTAAATAGAATGAGTAAAGAATAATTTACGTCGTCACAAATATCGTGACCCCTTAGCCGCTTTTTCTGTTTCCTGAGAACTACAATCTTGGAATTGACGTGCTTCATCAAAGGCCACACTATCTTTTATCATCAGGCAAGTTGGTGGCCAATCGTAGGTCTTTAATTTACAGATTAATTACCAACTTAAATCATAACAAGAGTAGGTAGACACTTTACATTAGGCACAAAGTATCCAAGTTCTTGATCGTTTTAGAATAGACAGGCGCTTTGGCATATCGAAATCCCTGAAGAAATTCATCTGAGTTAATTTAATAGAACGACTAAGTTGCGAGAGCCCTTGAGACGTTCATACTTTAGAATGGACGCCCTCTCGACGCACTGAGGTCGAATTTGGGGATCCTAGAAAAGATGTCGTCAAGAAAAGGCGAACAATAGAAAACGCAGATAAAAGGATATTGCCTAGATTTTTCTGTACATCCCGCCGAGACGCTGTCAGTGAAATGTCAAGACAAAAATGTTTCGGTAAAAATTATTCACGTATAATAATCGTAGAAAGAGAAGAATATAGAAGCTCAACTACTTTCTTCTTTTAACCTGCATGACAGAGTGCAGAGTACTATTTGTCACGAAAAGAAAAAAGACAAATCTTGTAATTATTTTCAGTTATTGTATGTTAATTTTTTTAAGCGAAGTGGATGTTTGTTTTCAACTTATTAAAAATTGACTTTGATTTGAAAAATTGAAAAAAAAAAAACGATAGGGAAACAATATAACTGAAGAACTGGTTCTAGAAAGAAAATTTGAAGAGTAAGTTTTTGTAAAGTGTTGCAAATTCATGACGAAAAAAATGTATTTAGAAAATCGCAAAATCACGAGCAAAATACCAAGCATAAAATATACTTATTTTTCATTTAAAAGAAAGCGTTTTTAACGATGAGAAATATTGTAATATCCACGACCTTTTGATAACGTATATTTTTACCAGATGCCCGCTTGAAAGGTTTCAAGATGATTTGAAGGAATATTTTTAAATGCCATCAAAAGAATATTGATAAACATGGTTTCTTCATTGTGCCATCCATACAAATAGGATTCACACAGTAGGTCTTATGCGGTCCGGTATTACGTTTTTCTTTTAATTAACCCCCGACGCAAAAACGATGGGGTGTTATAAGTTTGCGCGTCTGTGTATGTGTCTGTCTGTGGCATCGTAGCTCCCGAACGGATGAACCGATTTAGATTTTTTTGTTTGTTTGAAATTTGAATTAGTCGGGAGTGTTCTTAGCTGTTTCATCAAAATCGGTTCAGCCGGTTTTTTTGTAGGGGGTTTTTGAGTTTTCTAAACTTATACTTGTATATATACCTGTTAACAGATAGGTAGGTATAATTTGTGTTGACTCTTCGTCACAATGTATTAGCGATGACATTGCACGCATGCGTACGCGTGACGTTTGTTATTTATGCAAAATAAGAAATAATGTGGCATTTTCCCGTATATTTTTGAAAAAGTTACTAAAATAATTAGTCACAAAACTGAACCATTTTTAAAAAGTGCAAAAGTTTTAGGCGTCTTGTGCCAACGGGGAAGACTATAGATGAAGTTTCTCAGTAATTTGCCTAAGAGACGAGGGTAAAAAGTCTCCGAGAGGCACTAGACTCGGGAACTTCTCAACTTACTATTTATTTTCGGTAAAATGCAGTTAAAAACATATTTAAGCTCTGGATAACGGCACTTTGCTGAAAGTCTAAATTGTCACAGTAAATATTTCAACAAATATGGAGACTGAATATGACGTTTAGAAGTGTGAATACAGCCAAAAAATTCATGTTAGAACTTAAACAAAAAATACATCTTTATTTGAGTGTTAGAAAAAGCAAAAAAAAAACAAAAATAACCGACCAAGTGCGTATCGAGCTCCGCGAAGTGAAGGGTTTTGTAGTTACACATTACAATATGTGGACTTAAAACAGGGATTTTTGCTACATCCAGTGCAATTTGCTATCCAGTGAAATTTGCACGATATTTTCATTTTTACTTCTCTGAGCATATTTTTTTATTTGATTACCTACCTCTCTTCAATTTGTTTTTGCCCCACACTATAGATGAGACGAATAAAAAAAATCATCTGTACTTTACGTGTAGTAAAGTACAGTACAGTAAAAATTCGTAATTGTCTACTGAAATCTAAGAAGGGTAACCAAATCCAGGATTATCCCTGTTTTTAATTATCCTCATAAAGTTTAAAAAATAACTAGTCATCTTATAGTTATCAGATTCTAAGTAAATTTTCTATGGACTTTCATGCTGGACTCGGAGAAACAGAAAAACATAGAATGTGCCAGCTGCTTCTCTTCCCCGGAATACTGTAAAAGTCAGTAAGGGACTTGAGGGAAATTCTTGTATAAGTGGGTAGGCTGATCTTTTGTTACCGCAGGCCAACCAATCTTACCCTCTAATATCTCCTAACCCTCTAATAGTGAGGGTGTAACGTGGTATCGCTCATGGTTTGACGCTCTGTCTACTCTGTAAGGAAAATAGGATTGTATGTGTCTAATTTGCTATTAGCGAATATGGCGATGCATAAAATTGTAATTCAGTCTAATACTGACATAAAAAAGTGCTATGAATACATTCTTAGACATTAATATGTATCATTTTTAAGGTTCCGTATCCAAAAGGTAAAACGGAACCCTATTACTAAGACTCCGCTGTCTGCCTGTCTGGTCTGTCACCAGGCTGTATCTCATGAACCGTGATAGTTAGATAGTTGATTTTTTTCACAGATGATGTATTTCTGTTGCCGCTATAAAAACAAATACTAAAAAAACAGAATAAAATAAATATTTAAGGGGGCTCCCATACAAGATAACGTGTTTTATTGCCGTTTTTATAGATAATGGCACGGAAACCTTCGTGCGCGAGTCTGACTCGCACTTGGCCGGTTTAAAGAAATATAATTAACGTATATAAATATCAACTAAAGACGTATTGTAATAATAAATAACTTTATGCCCGAATCGAACAAATACTTATCATTATAAGCTATATCCCACAACCTTCATTTATAACTATCTACTAGTGACGATATCAAATACAGAAATACACAATCTAAATAATAATCCCAACGTTGAATCTTAGATACCAAATAACAGACATATTAGGCTTTCATCTAAGTTAGCAATACCTAGACAACAGAACAACTTCAAGTACCCTACTACGATCTCAAGACAATCCAACTTCTCTTATTTGAATTGCCTGTGTGACTCAAGTAACAAATTTTCAAAGACTTACTGAGAACACTACAAAATGCAAGCTAATTAAACGAATCTCTATAAGTAGGAATTGTACCTACTTACATACGTGCACCGTCTGAATAAAGCTGTGTGCATAATATGTGAGCCGTGTTTGTAACTTATGTGTCTTTTGTGTCGTTTTTGTATCTGTGTTTTTTGTTGTTGCGTTGAAATATACTCAAGTCCGTGTCATGTACTTACATGTGTACATGTCATAAAAGTAAAGTTTAACAGTGATGAGGAGCTCTATGGCATTGATAAAGTAATTGTAATTATATAAATAACTCAGCGATCACCGAGTCCGCCACCATTATTAAGACATGTAAGTATGAGCAGTTGGAGTTTTTTTTATTAAATACAATAGCTCTAAGCAAATTTAGAGCTTCATCTGGCGGACCGATGAAATCGCCCGATGAAAAGTGACGCTATGATCGAAGATGTAGCATGTAGATTTTTTTGTTTTACCAACAGCTCGCCTTATGGAAAGCGACGCTGCGGCCGAAGATGAAGCACGTAAACTTAGAAGATACTTATTCACTCTAGACTTGAAGACACCCGGGTTATAGCTTTTAAGGCATTCCATTCAGCGATTCGTATTAGGAAGGTGGAAGCAAAACGCTTAGACGCTAGCGCTGATGGCAAATCTACCATGAAGGGATGGCATTGAAGCGTTTTGCGGCTTGTCCTGTTGCGTGGAAAGGGGAAGGAGGGATTAGGTCATGTAACTCGAGCGCACACTCACCAAAATGCAGATATCAGATTTGAGTTTTAATTTACACTACTAGCAGATAGTGATAGAAAAGTCTATATTTGTTTTAATTATAATTTATTTGCTTTCACAATCGTGCGATGTTAACAATTTCCGTTTGAGATTATATTTTCAACTTATGTTTTTTTTACAACCAGTCGAAATTTCTTCACCAATTACAGAATAATTAGATATGCAAAATTGTATGATTGATATTGTTTTTTTTTATTTGAGTGAAAATGTATGCTGAGAAACAACGTTCGAAGAAAATATGTGGAAAAAGTTGAACATGAGAGTGAGAGAAAACGAGACGAAACCCACGTTTCGTCATAGCCGTAACTCAGATACAAGTCGCACGTGAGTAACCGGCTTTACACTAAGACAGCTTTTTATCAAGAAAGAAAGTTTAATACGACTAAAATGCCCTCAAAATGCCAATGAGTATAAGAAGTATTTACTGAGAAAATTAATCAAAAGACATAATTTTGACTGAATTCTGCTTCAAAGTTCTAAGGTGAAAGGTTTTGCGTAGGATGCCTAATTTTCTACTCTATTTACCTTATTCCTTTCAGCAGATTCCTCCTATTTAAACACCTACGAACAGTTAATTAGTAGAATCGCTAGTATCGCTTCCACGCGTCACGCACGAAAACGCCGTGGGATATTTATCAGGGTTGTCACGTGTAGGAGAATTTATCTCTACCAAGTTGGAGCTGGTTGTACCAAGCCGAGATTTGCTCGAGTTAAACTACGTCGGAGTATAAGCCTGCTAGATTTAATGTTCATGGCGAATATTCTATTTCTAAATACGTGTAGGTACTGAGAGGGTCCCATACGCGAGCTTGGAATTATTATGACTTGAAAACTACTTGGGCCTGTGGAAGTAGGTCAATTGATATGGACTTAGAAACTGCTTTATGATTGGTTTTGATAGTATTATTGGAAATTATGATATATATATAAAATACTACAATTGATAAAAACTGGCACATCAAATCAGCACAAAACCGTCAAGACTGGAAATGTCTAGGGGAGGCCTTTGCCCAGCAGTGGGACACTACAGGCTAACATCAACAGTCATCAAATATATATTTGAAATATTGCTTTTTCATCACATGGATTTTGGATTTTCATTATTGTTACTTTGAAATATATTTTTTTAGACCTGACAGTTCGAACACTTTACAGCGTCTGTGGGTTCAAATGAGACTAATCTAGATGAAAGTTGTCTTTTTTGTTTAATCTAACTTATGACTGACCACAGATGTAGCAGTGTTAAAAACTAAAACGAAACTACTAAGTTTAATTTCAATGAATAATTATTCTAATATGTATGTATGTATAATTACTCAGCTATCCGTACTCAGCGATATCGATGCATCGATCCACATTCTTGATGCGTACTGCACAGGAATGGAATTCTTTGCCGCATCTCTGTTTCCTGAGACCTACAATCTTGGAATTTTCAAGGCTAGAGTGAATAGATATCATCTAGATCGACGAGCTCCATCTTCGGCCACACCGTCGCTTAACATCAAGCGAGATGGTGGTCAATCGTAGATCTATCTTGCATGAAAAAAAAGTTGTTATTATTATTAGTTGTTATTCAATATTTATTAGTTGGTTACATGTAAAATACTCTTTTACATAGTTCACAATTTAGAAGTGAAATATTTTTTTATGAAGATATATTTACAAATAGTTTTCATTAATGTTTCCGAGATGGAAAACATCGTGAGGAAACCTACATGTCTGAGAGTTCTCAATGATCTTGAAGATGTGTGAAGTCTGCCAACCCGCACTTGGCCAGCGTGGCAGACTATGGCCTAACCCTTCTCACAATGAGAAGATGGCCCGTTCCCAGCAGTGGGACAGTTTGTACAAACAGGACTGATAAAAAAAAAAAATGTTTCCGAGTAGGTACTCAATAATTCACTCAAAATCATAGAAGAGGCGAGCAAACCGAATTATTTGAATAAGCCAAAGGGAACCCCAAATCGGCTGTGTCGACACAGCCTCCAAACCTAACCAAAGAATGTATCGTGAATACAAATGGTTGTTCGGGACCCAATAGCTTTGCCCAAATCACTGGACTGCGACTGCTTCAAATAAATTCATTTCGGTGCTATTCTGTGCTTTGCTTTGGAGTTTTTTTTTATTATTTTTAAAAATATATTACTTTGGCTACATAAATATAAAAACCGTAATAGAAACAAGTCTCAGAATTGGTACAATCATAGTATTAACTTTGAAATTAAATTAATTATTAACTTAAATAGTTTCTTCTAGGTAAGCGCGCTCCATCGTAGACCGCAACGTCGCTTAACATCAGGCGAGTTGGCGGTCAAGCGCAAACCTATTACTACATAAAAATACAAAAACCTCTGAATGCATGTGGATTGGATTATTCTAACGATTTTTTAAATTATCAATGTTTTTACATACACACAACATACATATATATAAGTAATATACTATATTCCGGTTCCAGCAGAAGACCAGCGCTGATTGTTTACAACTAGCATTATGCTGAGCTGTACCGGATTGTGACAAAAACATTATTTTGTGTATATGATTTTTTATTTTCTGTGTGTTTTTGTTACAATAAAATTATGTCTATGCCTATGTCTATAAAGATACATAAATACACGTAGAGTAGTCGCTAAAAATTAAGTTCACTATACACACAAAATATGTTTAGGTATAGTAGGTATCTTTAACCTTTACCCGCTAGCAATGGAAGTCTAGTATTTCGTAGGTCATAACCTTGGAAGCCTAATTCCAAAGGCTAACGACTCTGCTACTATTTGTCTTACTAAGCCAAGAAACCGGGGGAGTTTAGTAGAATAGAAATGTCTCCATTGGCGGTGTAGGGTTGCCAGGTTTTAAATCTGAAGAGACGGATAGACCGGCCAATATAGCCGGCCATTGGTGTAAAAAGGCTGGACATCTTACATTATTTCAATATATAATAAAACCAAGCTTTATTGATTGTCACACTGTCACATTAATAATTAATATGAATGAATGCAAAAGCTTGTGACTTGGTAAGTGTGTGAGTTTTGTAACTTCTTCATGCTAAAGCAGATTGAGACATTAGAATTTAAATCTGTAATTGTAATTATCTCAAACTCTTATTTTAATGAACAAACAATAAAGTTTAATGAATTGGTAAATTTTAATATGAAATATTATTAATTTTAAAATGAAAAATACAATTAAATAAAACGAAACGTCTTGTATAAACTACCGCCTGTGGAAGTGCTGCATTTTTGCTGCAGTTTGTGGACCGTAGTGTCTCTCCATAATAGACGAGTTTGGGTAAAGCGCAAGTCTCTCCTAGATTGAAAAACAAAAACTAAACATTCACTAACATGAAAGGACCCGTAACAGGTTAAAAGAAAGCTAAACAAATCAGAATCAGAAAACATTTATTACATAAACTGTGTTCAGCCTTCAGGGATGCTAAATTCACAGAGTTTTGTATCAACAGTTTTGTCCAACACGAACATACAATAATAATAGCATTATTTTATTAGCGACTCTAGTCATTAAATCCGCCACTTTCTAATTTGGCCGGACTCTCAACCAAAAATCCTAATAAATACTATTTCCGTAATTTTCCGGATGCCTGGCAACACTAGACGGTGGTATAGCGCACCCGTAAGCGTACTCATTTTATCATCATAAGTTAACACAAATTGTGCGTAAAAACGTCATTTTTTTCCGTGTAAGTGCACATTTTCCTAAGTGGGTGATGTATTTTGTTCAGCTTTTTGAAAACGCGAACTTTTATTTTGAGATATCCTTACCTTTGCAGTATAATAAAGGTTTTCATGAGCTTTTTAAGCTTCTGTACTAAAGGAGCAGGAACCTATTTGTGAGGCTACGGTGTCTGTCGGTCTGCCCTTCACTTAAACGGCTGTATCTTTCGAACAGTAATAGCTACGGGTCTCAAAATTGGCAAGATTATATAGTTCACTTTGATGTAAATCAACAAATAATAATTAAATAACAAACACTAGACATTATAAATTTTTGAAATTTTAAAATTGAAAAAAAGTAATTCATGTTGTCTGACAAACGAGTGACGCTAGATGACGCTTATGTCGTCGATATAATATTTTTACTTTAGGTAGTTATGTAATAGCGTACGCCGCACATTAATTTAATTTGATTAAAGGCCGCTAGATGGTGCTTTTATTAATATTATATAGTATAGAAAATAATTATGTGAAATTACAAATATTCATAGTTATAGCACATTTTAATAAATTTACATTTTGCTAATTAGTCCTGTTTTCTAAAAAAACGTACATATTTCAAGATTTTACTTTTACATTTGACTGAGACACAAACGTTATTTTATTGAAACACTATAAATTAAACCGTGTTTTTGTAGTTTAGTGTCTGTTTAGAGTTATAACCATGTTCTCATAGAGAAAAGCTAACGAATAGGAATTAGTCTCTTTGAATACCAGATGCAGTATAAAACATGCATGGAAGTTGTGTACCCGTCTCTAGGATACCACTGATTGGTGCATAACTTTGCGAAATTGTTGGTTTTAAGCGACATGTTTACCAGACTGCTCACTAAGGTAATGTTTTTAGAGAGTATGGATTTAAGTTTATTGTGTGCAAAATTAAACAACTAAGATATGTCTATATTATTTGAGTTTGGGTATTTTAATAAAATATCAAAAGTATTTTTAGTTTATCGGTCTGAAAATAGAATCTAGATTTTTTGTTTGAGGTTGGGGTTTTTCCATATCATTCATAAAATCATCATCTCAGCCGTAAGAAGTCCTCTGCTGGAGATAGGCTTCCCTCTCTCAGGAAACACACGGGAAACTGTCCCGAAGAGACTCTATCTATTTAATCTAATACTTTATACGAGCAATTCTTGTATATATATATATAATCTGAATCTCGGAAACGGCTCCAACGATTTTCATGAAATTTTGTACGTAGTGGGTTTCGGGGGCGATAAATCAATATAGCTAGGTTTCGTCGTTTTATCCGTGTTTTCAGGTAATAAAAATCTGCTACAATATCATTAGAATACGAAGGTAAATTTTGCCACCGTTTACAAGGTTGTAATAGCTCAGGTGGGAAATCGGGCGATTCGGAATCCAGGAGACCTCGGTGCGATTTCAGATAGATGATTTTTTTTTTCACTTTTTTTTTTCAAGTACCTTCTTTTGTAAGAAAAACTATTATAAATAATCGGCCAAGTGCGAGTCGGACTCGCGCACGAAGGGTTCCGTACTATCATCTATAATACTACAAAGTTTAGTTCTGTTTATAAAATAACGAGAAATCAACGAAATTCCAAGTTGTAAATTGCAAACTTATAGGTAGGTTTTCGATACACTTCCGGGCAGAATGACGACGCTCGCGCAAATACGCGCGGCTATGGCTCGCTCCGTGATGTTACCTCCCCCGCTAACCGCGCGGCCGTGGCTTAGCAACCGCCTCGCGCTCGCGCCACCACCACACCGCGGCGCGGCGCTCGCACCGCGTTTAGATGCACGGATTATTTTCATTTTGTGAGTTTTTATGTATTAGATTAGGTATTTATTTTTATAGTTAATATATTTCTAAATATTTACTTACAAATATTCAAGTTTCTACCTGTTAATTAAGATCGAGTAAAAATTGCTTAAAAATTACGTTTGTTGTATGGGAGCCCCCCTTTAATATTTACTTTATTGTTATTTAATTATTTATTTTGAAAGGTAATATACAAGTAAATATTCTGTGAAAATTTGAAGCGTCTACCTGTTACCGTTTTTAATATTGATTAAAAAAATACGAAAAGAACACGTTTATTGTATGGGGACCCCCCTTAATATTTTTTATTTTTTTATTTTTAGTATTTGTTGTTATAGCGGCAACGGAAATACATCATTTGTGAAAATTTCAGCTTTTTAGCTATCACGGCTTATGAGATACAGCCTGGAGACAGACAGACAGACAGACAGACAGACAGCGAAGTCTTAGTAATAGGGTCCCGTTTTTACCCTTTGGGTACGGAACCCTAAAAACCGAGCTAGGCTCGGTCATCCAGGTACTTTAACTTTAGTTGATAAAACTAGGCTTCAAGCGGTAAATATGTAGATCCGAATGCCCTAAAACTTCCTACAACATCTCAAAACGAAACACGTCATCAACATCCGCGCAAAGTTGTCATCCCCAAACTTAAGTCCGCTAAAACCTCCGAAAGTTTCCAAAAGCGAAAGCTATGTAATGAATAATGAAGCGAGTTCCGAACTCCGCGCGCTGCAAACCAACATTAACAATGCTGGCGGTCAAATGGACGAACTGAAATTTTCTATTGAACACTTTTAAGTTTGCTTATAAAATGTGACGGTAGCGCTACAATACATGTCTTCAAATACAGTTGCGTCTGGTATAGTGTGCGGGCAAACAGGAAGTCGCCGCGATCCATCAGTGGACTGTGGAGTGTCAACAAACCACCGGACCACGCACATGGAATTAGGCCATTGCTTTTGACGCTTTTTGGTTTTCGCTAGTTGGAAAACAAGTTCGGACAGTTACAAAATATCAATAGTTGGCGTATGTGGTTTTAACGAACATGTATCTTTTGTCTGACTGCACAAAGATGTAGAAGTAGAAATACATAGAATACTTATACTATTCAATTGTTGATCATCGTAGCTTACGGAACTGAGATATGCTTTTTGAACATATCATTTGAACAGAATGAACGTAGTCTCAAAGGACAAACTTGAGATATGAAGGTGTTTTTTTTTTTCGTATTTTTTTGGTGCTTGTCAGAGACCTGATACTTAAGTTAGGCAAATCGCGACGGAGAGAGCTATGATTGGAGTTTCACTGATTGATAAAGTCAGAATAGAAGAAGTTTACGAGAGAAACCCATTCACCGACGCAGACTAATCTCAGGAGTGGGCAAACAGAAAGTAGTTTCAAGTATTATGCTTTTTGTATTCGTGGAGCTTTGTAAAGTTCACATGAAACGTTAATTTTTGTAGAACTATCGTCGAGAATCATGGTGGCAGTCGTAGTACCTCGTACCTTCACTGCATGGCTCGTGAGCAAGTGCACGCTTGAGTTTTTTTGGCGGGAACGTCTTAGTAACGTGTTGTTGCTTTGTATTATTTTCCTAAACTTGTGTTATTTTGAACATTAATGCTATAAAAATTGTGGTGTTTTATTCATTAAGTGTTCGATAAAGTGCGTGAGTGTGGGCAAGTGAAATAAAGCAGTAAAACGTGTGATTTTACGTTGTCGGCAAAACTCCATAGAAGCTTCTATTAAAGTCGCCACCACTTTACTGAAGCAGGACTCTACTTATAAATTGACTGTATACGTGACTTAGATTGTGACTAGAAGATTTACAACTTGTTTTATTCAAGAAACTTGAAAAAATCCTAATACTTGACACTGGCAAATGCTTTAATGCGGGGCCAATACAAAAAAGATGAAGAAAGTGCACGCTTGAACACAGAATGCTTGAACTCGTGACCTATTTCTCTTTGAAAAATTCCTCAAATAGTAGTTGGTTACACTGTTTGTACTGTACAACCTATGGCCGATAGGACCGAAAATATCTTGGTCGGTAACCGCATAACAGTAGATGAAACAAAATTCCGAGAGTTTACAGTAAACCGACGACCTTGTGAAGGTCGCAGAATCCGGTGGACAAGAATGATGATGAAGTCATAAGGATTGCCCAGTAGTAGACTTCCATATTATTCTTATTCACACATTCTAGTTGCACGTAATGACAATTTCAAATAGGGGAAGACGCGTGATGCAAGCTCAAGGTTGGACGCAACATACTGAGTCCATTTGTTTGAGTCCTCACGTTTTGCACTTTGACCATTATCGTGAATGCTCGTGAACGCGAGTGCGTCAACGGTACTGTCACAATGTGGATTTCAAAAACAAAACAGTCTCACACCCCTTAGTATAACTAGACACGTTATTTTGATGTTTGTAATGCCAGGTATAAGCACAGATAAAGAATTTTTCACTAGGTCCAAGTTTTTCTATGTATACGTCTCCCTGAAACAAATGAAAAATGAAACTAATTGGTTACACCACAATTTTCTTTATAGTCTTAACGTTTCCTTTTAAGGTCGAGATTAAAGCGCACAGCACAACATTTTTAAACATATAAAATAATTGATTATGGATATTAGAAAAGTAAGAGCTAAATTTGTTTATGTGAAGAGAGTAGAGTGTATTGTGTTGAGAGGAGAAACATTTAAAAAAAGTTTTATTCAGATATCATTTATACTGGCGACGGAATCAGAAAAAAAACATATATTTTCTTATTCCTCAGCTAATTTAAAAGATATCGAAGAAAAACTTGTTTTTAAATATTTCTCCTATCCTGTCCAAACAAACAAATTCAGCTCTCACTTTTCTAATATCTCTTCAAAGATTTTATATGTTTTAAAAGGTTGTGATGCGCGAGAGAGATAGCTGCGCGCGTTGAGTTCCTTAACGTGAATATTAGTGTAGGTAGATTATGTAGTTTGTGTATAACGTACATTGTGTATAACGTACATTGTGTATAACGTACATGGCTTACTTATTTTGTATATCCTTCAGACATCGTACCTATCACGTCCGCGTAGGCGTGTGTCAGCGAAACATTAAAAAACACTTTGCACAAAAAGAAGGCAATAGAATTCCAGCACTTTACTGAAAAAGCTTTTCACGAATTTACAAAAATATATTTTTCTTAAGGACAATATCGTCGAAGACAATGTAGAATCGCTAAGAGCTGTGTTGACGGTCAAATGCAAATCCATTAGTTGTATTGTCGTTTGTATTGCGCTGTCTGTTACGAGTAATTGTCCACAAATGAAGGGGAATTAGTCTGGCCTCAGGTATTGTTGACAGGGGGAGGGGATGAAATGGATCCTTTATCTGCTGAGTGGATGGGATGATTTGTTTGTACGAGTTACTTGATTAGTTTGTTTTGTAAAGTGTTATTTCTTTGTTATGACATATAAACCTATTTACGACGTTTCCTTTTTTTTTAATTATGTTATCGGCATTGGAACTTTGAGCTCAGAGAACATCTGAAGTGGTCCACTAAATATCCTTAAAATTAAATTCAAAATGTTTTTAGATATAAAATTTAAAATTAAATAGATTTAATCGGGAGTGTTCTTAGCTATGGTTAATCCTTTTCAAAATCAGCGATTTTTTTCTTTGTCGGGAGTTTTGAGTTAAATTAACTTATACTTGTAGAATCTAAACGAAAACACAATACACCTCAAAACCATCACTCATTTTGGACAATCGTCGATTTACAAACTCTTGAATTCATGTATATATTTTACAAGATGAATGCATGCGTCATTTCTCGGTTTAAACGCTTTAGGCGAGGTTCAGGTATGGACTATGCGGTACGGGTGATAAATACGTCGGGCGTAGAGAGATGTAGACAAAGTACGATGGTAGGGGCTTCCAGGACTTCCGAGAAAGGCTAGTGAGGCGTGAGCGAAATTGAGCGGTTAGCGCAGTGTTTATTTCACATTGGGCTTATATTGACGGGAAAATATATCGTTCTTTAGATACTTGAGTAAAAATTGGTACTTTTGTGCGAAATTTATTCTAGGTTACTGCGTAGCTTATCACCGATTCATTATAAAAAAAAACTTGTTTCTAAGTTTTTTGTTAGTGTTACGCTCGATATTATGATGTTGAGTGTACGTTTTCGTGAGAAAGTATAAGAAAAACCGTATTTTATTGTTTCGATTTCTTTAGGTAATATTTTCTTATAATGCTTGTAATATTATTTATTTGTCGTACTTTAAACGTCGGATTTACGTTTAAAGTAAATAAAAACATAGGTAACGATATGCGAAATTTTTTGCAGTGTTTTAATAGTAATATGCTTTATTTCTCGTATTAGTGAACCCACAGTACTTCTATGTTTTAACTGCATTTAGACTGCACCTGACATTGACATTCTGATACGCTGGCGCCTCGAGCGTTTCATGAAAAAATTACAAACGTACCTATATACTACAAATATGTTTACAGTCATTTAAAACAGATTTACTAATTTAATTATATATTTCTAAACTACATGTTAAAACATCAGCATGTAACAGTGCTTGTTTATGCTAGCCAGCGAAAGCGGTCAGGATGGTGCAACTCGTATGCAACTTAATTTAAGACTTTTTTAAATATGTATGTATTCGTAGGTAGATTGATTTGTTATTGAGTAGGTAAATATTTTATTAAATTTAGTGCAATGAATGAGCACATCCACAAACCATTTGTGGTTTTCAGGTATTATATATGTGTAGGTATATTATGTTAAACTTTGTAATTATGGTAAATAAATAAAATAATAAATGAAATGTGTGTCATTTACCCTTCATTTACCTTTGCGAACGCGATCGACGAACTAACGGAAATACAAGGTATTTCCTGAAAGAGAATACAACGGAGTTATAAAGACTAGTTACCTACATGTAATATCAAATAGGGTAGACCAAGGTGAATTTGGTCACAGGGGAATCGGATTATACTTAATTAGAAATATTTAAAAATATCTCGACATATTTCTCGTTGAAATGCCAAAAATCCGTACTCAGCGATATCGATGCATTTATTATTGGTCCACCCTTTTATTATTGTTGCGTACTGCACAAGAATGGAATTCTTTGCCGCCATCTCTGTTTCCCGAGACCTACAATCTTGGAATTTTCAAGGCTAGAGTGAAAAGATATCTTCTAAATCGACGAGCTCCATCCTTGACCACACCGTCGATTAAGATCAGGCGAGTTGATGGTCAATCGTAGATCTATATTGTATTAAAAAAAAACTCATTTGACTGAAAGTAGATAACTAATAGTTAATAACATTAATAGTAGAGTTTTGGCGGGAACGTCTTAGTAACATGTTGTTGCTTTGTTTTATTTTCCTAAACTTGTGTTATTTTTAACATTAATGCTATAAAAATGGTGGTGTTTTATTCAATAGGTGTTCGATCAAGTGCGTGAGCATGGGCAAGTGAAATAAAGCAGTGAAACGTGTGATTTTACTTTGTCGGCAAAACTCCATAGAAGCTTCTAGTAAAGTCGCCATCACTTTACTGAGGCAAGACTTAAATTTGAAAATGACTGTGTACGTGACTTTGACTGTGACTAGAAAACTATATAACTTGGATTATTCAAGAAACTTGAAAATATATTTTCAATACTTGACACTGGCAAATCGCTAATCGCGGGGTCCAATACAAAAAAGAAGAACGTTAATAGTCTCAAATAGTTGTATAACAGTTCCTACCTCCTCAAAATATAAAAACAAAATGTGCAGAAGAGGCCTGAATTTCAAAGTTTAAAAAAAGTTTGCTTTTATCAAATATTAAATTTGAAAAAAGTAAAAAAAAATGTTAGATGAAAAATCATCAAATCCGTTTAACGGATTCGATGATTTTTTACCTGATATTTTTTTTACTTTTTTGATAGAGAAGTTTTCTACTTGTTGTATGGAAGAGCGCGCGATAACGTTTCATTTAAGTCGGAATCGCATTCTACAACAAATATCGGTTACAATACAAATAAAACTTATAACATAAGTACCTTAAAACTTAATAAAACTTGTTTTTGTTTTAACATCAAAATCGAAATGATCCTACTCTATGCCTTTATATGTAAAATAAAATATGTGAATGCCATAAGTAATATAAAACGTGACAAATTCGATCGAGAGATGTTATTATATTATCATCAACGTCGTGGAATACCGGTATAAGCAAGTGCTCGTATCAGATATATTCAGGGAAGCGTGGTAATACAGTTATTGTTTGCCGTTGTTATGGTGATAAAGCTTCCAGAACAAAGGGTAGCGGAAAATGGTAAGCGCAGGGGGCAAGGGGGACACATTTTTTCACGTTTGGCGTATTTAATCTCTCACATAGCATATTAAATTTTGAGAAGATAATAATATTTGTAATTATACTTACATTTTAAAAGACTCAACAAGAAACAAGAAAGTAGTGTAGTACAAACACACATGAATTTCGTTTACATAGTGATAATAGTCTTTGAGTACCTAAATACACTGGAACCAATGGACCTACCATACTAAATCCCTCAGCTAAAGTTGGACCTACCATACTAAGTCCCTTGGACTCAGCAAGACACACTTGCGTTTAGTCACACTTTGACCATTGTCATGAATGCTAGTGAGCACTGGTGTCAATGGCAATATCAGAATCTGAATTTCCAATTCTGTGAATTGCTCAAAAAATTCATTAATCTCATACTCATAAGTTTAGTTTAACTAAACACGTTACTTTGATGATTGTATTGTCTGGTCCAAGTTTTTAGGTTGCCATATGTAAGCGCGTCACACGTCTCTCCCTGTTTGAAACTGTAATGTGGGCATTTAAAAAATATTTAAAATGAGAGAGAGACTTGGCGAATTTATAAGGGTTCGTTGTAGTACCAGAACCCTGAAAAACCGTCTTCCCCAACAAACCTACACAAACATGGGCGTACCCAGGGGGGGGGCAGGGGGGGGGCAGCTGCCCCCCCCTGCCCCCCCCTGGAAGTCTCGCAGAAAATGTATGAACTCGCCTAATTACTAATCAAAGTTCAAACGGGGCCTTATGTGCTAACTTTTAAATAAACCGCGCAGTAGACACTGGCAAACTGCACGGTGCAATTAATATTGCCATAAAAAAACCGCGCAGTCAGCAAGCGCTACAGTCGCCAGCCACCGCCGCGGCGACGATGGCGGACGAAGATTACCGAATATAGTTGAGCGTTCGTATTCTTGGCGGTAGGGAGTTGCGAGCGAGTAGCATTTATTTTATTTGATATGTTATGCTAAGGCTTTGAATCTTGAGAGCTGCGTCTTCCAAGGACAGCAAGCCGCCAACAATATTGGGCCAATCAACCAGCTGGTTCGTTAAGCGAATATTTTCGCCGATCGTTCAAAGTTATTTAATATCCTTTGTATTTTGAGCCATGTCAGTACTGTGACAACATTAACAGCAAATCAGCATATAAATACCTAAAATTTGATAAAAAGTTTCGAGAAAATTCGCGCTCGCTTCGCTCGCGCCTGATTATTTCCTATTATTTTTAGCCGACTGAGTAAGAAGGAGGGTTATGATTTTCAAGTCTATGTATGTACATGGGTATATTTCTATATGATCGCCTACAAGCCTAAACGGCTCGACCGATTCTGATGTGCCAGGTGTCGTAAAACTCTTACGAGCTTTTTCGTAATAAATAAGTGATTTCACTAGAATTATTCTAAATAATGCGCCTTTATAGTCTTTTACAGCGGTACTTTGTCATAAAAACGTATGTTTGTAATTTTCTATAAAGTCATGTTTTTTAATTAGGAATAATAAATTTGCACTCAATTCAAATGGCTGTATTTATAATTTTTGATAACGTAAAAGTCGTTATTATCCCTGTCGGATATTTCATTTTTTTCTTTAAATACTTGTTTGGTTCATCTGGGCCACAAAATCTAGGACACACTAACAAGATAAATGAATCAAATTATTTACAAGATTTAATTTTAAAAACCTTCTAAATTTTCGCGCTCACTTCACTCGCGTTTTTACTACTTGAACATAGAAATACTGTGGGCTCACTTATATGAGAAATAAAGCATATTACTTTAAAAACACAATTAAAATTTGAAAAAAGTTTCAAAAATTTTAGCGCTCGCTTCGCTCGCGCCTGTTTATTTCCTATTATTTTTATCCGACCGCATAAGAAAGAGGGTTAACTTTATCCGAGTAAATGTATGTATGTATGTGGGTATGTTTCTATAAGATCGCCTACAAGCCTAAACGGAAAGCCTAAACTAGAATTATTCTAAATAATACGCATTTATAGTTTTTACAGCGGTTCTGTGACTCGACAACATATTAAGCGTAACAAAATCGTAAGTTACACGTCGGGTATTTAGTTTTTCTTTTAATATATATACTTGTTTATTTGTATTAATAATTAAAGTGCTGTGAACTTGCTAATACAATCAAATAATTCACAAAAAATAATCACTAAGCAAAAATTGTCAAGAAAGTAGCGCGTATCTTGTAGGTATGTTTGTAATTTTCTATAAAGTCATGAGTTTAAATTTTATCAGGAATAATAAATTCAAATGGTTATATTTATGTTTTTCACGCTAACACGATCAATGAATCAAATTACATCCAAGATTTAATTTAAATAACCTTTTCAATTTTCGCGTTTTTCTAATTTAATATAGAAGTACTGTGGGCTCACTAATACGAGAAATAAAGCATAATACTATAAAACATTACAAAAAATTTCGCGCTCGCTTCGCTCGCGCTATTTATTACCTATGTTTTATTACTAACCAACAAAATTGTTACCCCCCCTCCCCCCCTTCCCGCTATGTTTCATGTAGGTGTTTTTGTGTAGTGTGTATAACAAAACAGCCGCGGACGATCTGACCTAAAAAATCTGACTTGCCCCCCCCTAGACCAGAAGCTGGGTACGCCCATGTACACAAACATAAACTCAAGAAAGATTTTCGTTATCTACTTCGAAAACATTATTAAAATTCAACAATGCATCTATAGACAGAAACAAGCAACGTTTCAGTGTTGCCAGTACGATATGTGACGTGTGACGTGACCCCAAGCTCGCATTACGCCTGACGTTCTGACGTACCAAGTCGGAACTGCCTCAAGCGTTTTCATGGAAATTGTTTCGTTGTTCTTGACAAAGTATAATAGACCACGACCAACGTATTCACGCAGTTGGAAAATGGCGCCACTGAAGTATTATTTGCACATATCTATAGCAAATTGCTAGTTCTATTTTTGGCCACTTTGCAAATGTGTTTGTTGGCAAGTACAAAGTAAAACTAGGAACAGACTTTAGACATAACCTCGTATAAGAATAATGAGGTGGCTTTAGTGCTATTTGTTTCTCAAGTTTGGTGAGTTTCGGCGTTCAAGTTTTCATTATTATTCATTTCATGAATAAAGTTTTAATGTTAAAAGATGATATTTCGTTAATTTTAATTTTCTGGTTCATAGTCTCTGAACACATAAGTATACTACAATATTATTATACAAATAAGCATGGAACATTTTAATTTCAAAAACCAATATGTTTAACTACATCTATATTATTATGGGATTAAAATGATTAGCAAATTGATAGATAGTCTACACGGGGCTTGTACCAGGGTTCAATATACAGCAGTAAATACGTTTTTCAAAGTGGGTATATCTATTTTATTTACTATATAGTCTGCCCGACACATCAATGGCAATTCTAAGCTGTTAGTTTTAGAGAATATGTATTTATTTATGCATTTAGTCATTCAAAAACGTTGCCGACAAATATCAATAAAATTAAAATGTATATTCTTGTGAAGATACTTACCAAGTTTTAAAAAAAATAGTTTAAAATAAATACCTGAACAAAACTAACCAAGCAAAAACATCTTAAGATTGAGGCAGGATTAAGAGGTTTAAGTACATAAACCCTGTGGTCGAAGTGTCCCATATTAATTTATGTGGTTCCCGATACGACTGCTATCTTATTTTTAATCGACACAAAAAAAGGAGGTTATCATACGTTAGTTATTCACGGTGCTTACAGCAGCTTACGCTCATCTCGTATAGCGATGCAAGTTGGTTCTCGCTCGTTTTTATATTGATTTTTCTGCAATTAAGAGTGTTAAACAAAAGTTCAAATGAGCTTACTTTGAATTGTCATATTTTTATTTAATAGTAGCTTCAAATTTTGTGTCACTATCTTAATTACAGAAAAATCAACATAAAAACGGGCGCCAGACAACTTTGTATTGCTATATGAGATGAACGTAACCCCCAAGTCTCTCAGATCTGTGCCGGGGATGAGATATTGATAATTCATTTACCGAGTCTCGTGCAAGTGCCACCTGCCGATTGTCTCTATTTTTTACTTTCAAAAACAATCCCGAAAACCTAAGATACCATTAAGCGTCAGATATTTTCGTTTCCGAATAAAATATGCTCAACCACGGCGTTCGAATACAATGAATCTTAATTGCCCATTCAACGTCAGGTACAGTCTGTTGCGTAAACATTAGAGCTTAAATTGATCATGGACG
Organism: Lycia hirtaria; assembly: GCA_947563715.1. NCBI lineage: Eukaryota > Metazoa > Arthropoda > Insecta > Lepidoptera > Geometridae > Lycia > Lycia hirtaria. The sequence continues at coordinate 13,056,745 of OX387385.1, forward strand.
TTACAAGTAATTGATTAAAAAACTAAAAAAAGAAACGCCTTCAAAATACACAATTCGTTTACTTGGATGACATATTTTTCCAGTTATGTTGTTATAAAAACCAAAACACTGAACCGATTTCGATAATATTTCTATGGGACCACTTGGGAGCCCTTCAAACAAAAAAAGAATTTTTCAAATCGGTCCAGGGGTCTTCGAGTAATCGGGGAACATAGGCACATAAAAATAATAAAAAAAGGTTTCGACGAATTGAGAACCTCCTCCTTTTTGGAAGCGGTTAAAAATAGAACTTAGGTAAGTTTATTTCTTTTGTTAATTGTCTTTAGGAAGCAGTTCAGATTATGTAGGTCTTTGACTGTTGAAGACACGTGTCCATTGTGCCACATAAACAAATGCATGTCAAAAATGCAATTACGTGGAATATCTTTACTTTCTTTAAGGTACAAAGTTGTATCACTAGTTCCATAGGTATCGGTTAACAATTACGGAGGAATATCATCATTATCTTCATTTTTCATTAATGGTACCAAGGACACAAAGTTGTGTCACTTATACCATCAATGGTACAAATCAATGGTACTGCTGACAATAAGGCACACGGGCATGCTGCGTGTTTTGAAATAAGAATGCGTGGTCTGGGTGTGCATTCTACAACGCTATAGAATCACAGCTCCACGGAGGACTGATGTCTTGATCATCTTTATTGTGGACAGTGGTCAACGAGACACCTACTACCTACACTAATTAATTTTGTTATATTTATAAGTTGAAATGTTGTTTGTTGTTAGTTGATTATCTAATGAAAATGTATTTTTAAACAGTAATAAATTGAAATTGAAATCTTTATTATCACCTCAGCCACAAGAAGTCCACTCCTAGATTCAGGCCTCCCCCACGGATTTCCAAAATACATGTTGGAAGAGGCTTGCATCCAGCAAATTTGCATCCTGCCATTTCTATGCCACCATATCGTCTGTCCATCTCATGGCTGGTCTTCGTACGTTGCGCTTGCCGGTGCGTGGTCCGGGACTTGAGAACTTTCGGTCTCATCAGCCATCAGCTACGTGCTATGTGCCCAGCCTACAGTCACTTTAACTTGCTAGTCCGCTGTTCTAGAATCTCGTCCAATTCGCGAATCCGTTGTAGTGTCGCGTGCAAGCGAGACAGCGGCGCTACCCATTCATCAGATGAGGTGGCAACAGTCAAGCGCAACCGTGCTGAATACTCGTAAATAAAAGTATATGTATACAGCAAAATATATCGTATATTAAAAGTAGATAGGTATAGAAAATAATTATTAAAAAATGTGAACTTAATTCAGGAGGTGACTGTACAATATTTCAAAGACCTCAATCACTTTTCTTTTGTATGATTTTTGCGTTATTTAACATACTTAGAGCAAAGTTCCTTTTTAATTAAAGTAGAATAGAGAAAATGTTAGGGAGTAGAGTTTTATTTTTAGCTTAGGTCTTTGATTTTACTTACTACGCTCCAGTAATAAAGAAACAACACTCAAGCAAGTTTCGTAGTTTAACTGTTACACATGGTAATATTAGAAGATATACAGCCTTACCGGAAAACGTTACTTAACTTTAAGCATTGCTTAACATATTTTGTCAACTTCTCGCTGACACGTAATTACACTTGCGGAAAGAAGACAGAGAATTTAAGACGATGGTTAAAGTTAAGTAACGTTTTCGGCAAGGCCCATTGAGTGTAAATTTACGCACAAAGCTGTTGTACAACTAGTTTAAATCAGTATTTTTGGGGTTCCGTAGTAATTAAGAGGAACCCATATAATTTCGCCATCTCCGTCTGTCCGTATGTCACAGTCAATTACTCAGAGACTATTAGCCCTACATAAGCAATATTAGACAAGTAGATGTGTTTTATGAACCGCTGCAAAAGGCCGCAGTCAAATTTAAAAAAATAAAATAGGGGTGGCACTCCATACATAATTTTATAGAAGGGATGAAATATTTTTTTTCAACCCCACCCCATCTCGTTGGATATTGTTGAATAGGTCTCTTAAAATAAGGTCTAATAAATAAATTTTTGCACAGACGTGATGTGTGATAGATACAGCCCACCAAATGTGAAAAAAATTGTGGCCTCCTCCTTTGTATTTCTAAACCATTGGAGCTAGAAATTCATCATTAACCATAATAGTAGACCTTATCAAATACTTTCAACGAAAACTGTTTTGTTTTGAACACTTTGTGATTATAACTTTTCGAGATAAAGCGATAAATATATAAAACACTTAAGTCATTATAGTACTGAGGTCATTGACCTGTTTGAAAAGTAGTCAAAACAAAAAATACTCGCCCATTAGTTTTTTTTTCAATTATAGCATTAGCTACGGAACCCTACTATATGCGTGTCTCATTTGGTCACTATTGGCCACTGATTTAGAATAATCAAAGGGTCTGTGAAAGATTTTGTTTTGCGTGAGTTTGTTTTGTTCCTATTATTTAAAAAAAAAAGTGGCTTAGGATACTCGCGAAATGAAACAGAATCTAATAACACTTCGCGCATAAAAAACCAGTCATGCCGTTTAGTCTGTAGAAGGTAATACATAAACATAAATACGTACAAACGTACAAATCTAAACCCGAAAAAAATTTCTCCTTCCACATTCGAGTAAAAAATAACAATCTACGGCAACACAGTTAGAATCTTAACTACTCAGTCTACAAAGTTTGGTCGCTCGTACCTTCCAGAAGATTCATGTAACAGGTTGTTACAAACATTCCATATAATATTTCACGTCTCCGAGCCGTAAAAGTGTAAAGTTCCCACCTTATCTGGAACAGGGGAACACTCGAGATGGCGTTTCGCAAAACACATCAATCTCGCCAAGCTGCCGGCTCATGCCGCCTGCCGCCTGCCGCCCGCCGACTGGAGCGAGACTGACGCCCTCTATTCATCTTGATACTCTAAAGCCACTTCCATCAATCCACGAATAACCGTTACAAACTCATTAGCGCAGACATACATTTCATAAAACTTTTCCATTACGTTCATTTAGTAAATTATGTTTGCCATTCAAAAGGTTCGCTTTGAATTCGAATTGTTTGTGCTGACCGAGAGCGATAAGTGCACACTGTAGCGTGGATTTTTTTGTCACGTCAAGATAAGATTTTGCCCTCCCTTTTTCACCTTTTGCGGGAAAAGATATTTTCAGCGGAGACAATGACGCCGAGTCAAAAACAGTAATGTTAAAATAGCACTTATTGCGCGAGCGTAGTCAGCGCATTTTTTTTCTTTTTTGCATCGTGCAATGAAGTTGACATCCTACAAATTGTTATTTTTTCATACTTGAACTTAAAAATGCAATAAGAGATACTCAATTACATTATACCTGTTTAATACCTACTGCAGGGTCCACAAGAGCATCTCCGAGTGAATCTGGACACCAATTTTTCACTAAATAACTGTGGACTTATAACCATGTAAGCTTTTCTGTATCTTTTGGTTGTTAAACTACAAAAAAAGTATATACAAATAGTACTATATTTTGTATTTTTGTACATCGGCCAAGTCGAGCGGCAATTCTCACCAAAATCAATCAATACACCAAAACAACACCAAAAATACAATAGGCAATCTATACACCAAAATCCACAGACCACAGATAAAAGATTTAGATAAAGGATCTGTGTTAAAATCAAACTGCGAGTCGTAACAAAATGGATGAGTTGCAATGTATGAGCAAAGCAAGCGCAATTTTTTGATTTATTATATAATATTGATCGTTTTTAGGGTTCCGTACCTCAATAGGAAAAAACGGAACCCTTATAGGATCACTTTGTTGTCCGTCTGTCTGTCCGTCTGTCCGTCTGTCAGGGTGTCAATACCTTTATCTCGGGAATTCGTGAAGGTATTGAGTTGAAATTAAAACCATATACGTAGATCCATAGTAGGTATCTTGCTGAAGAGAGAAGAATTAAACTTCTCAGTTTTCATATAAAAAAGTTACAGACGAATATGTCGTAAAAAATGCACATTTCGACTATTTTTCGTATATTTATATATATCGTATATTTTTCGATTTATAAAGTAAAATATAAAAAAAAAACTCCCTTTTATCTACTAGTTTGTACGGAACCCTCGGTGGGCGAGTCTGACTCGCTTTGTCCGTTTTTTTTTTAACTAAAGCGAGTAAAGTGATTGTAGAGTTATGAGCGGCTGATTCCTTCGGGGCGACCTGCTGTGCCGTCCTTCGGAATGTGCCGCCTGTCCAAAGTGGCAATACTTCGATCTACCCTATGGACATAATGGTGAAAAAATATACTACGTGTGTGTGACAGAAAGTTGTTTTGTTGGAACCTAATTCAAGTTATGTAAATCAAATTAAGTGCAAATAACTCCAAGAACGTGTGTTCCCTGCTGCATTCTTATATTTCCGAAAGCTGTTATTCAGCAAGTTTATAACCAACATTCTAAAGTGACGAAGTGCCGGTGTCGGCCACTTGGATATCTAATATTTTGATGAGAATCGGATCCCGAGATTATCCTATCCCACAAGGCGAAAAGTAGTGTTTTTTGTGTTGTGTGTTTTGTGTGTTTGCCCTCTCCTACAAGGCAAAAAGTAGTGTTTTTTGTGTTGTGTGTTTTGTGTGTTTGCCCTCTCCTACAAGGCGAAAAGTAGTGTTTTTTGTGTTGTGTGTTGTGTGTTTTGTGTGTTTGCCCTCTCCCACAAGGCGAAAAGTAGTGTGTTTTGTGTTGTGTGTTTTGTGTATTTTCCCTGTCCCACAAGGCGGAAAGTAGTGTTTTTTGTGTTGTGTGTTGTGTGTTTGCCCTCTCCCACAAGGCGAAAAGTAGTGTTTTTTGTGTTGTGTGTTTTGTGTGTTTGCCCTCTCCTACAAGGCGAAAAGTAGGTACGTACGCGGTCCATTAGAACACACCATGCTACTCTCCTGCAATTATATATTTTTAACCGACTGCGCAAGAAGGAGGGATATGTTTTTCGAGTGTATGTATGTGCGTATGTATCTATATAATCCCGGCTGATCTCCTACAGCCTAAACGACTTTACTGATATTGCGATTCTTGAAAATGCGTTTTTTCGTAACCTTTAACGAACTTTTTTGTAATAAATAGGTAATTTTAGCAGCATTATTCTAAAGAATGCGCATTTATAAAGTTGAAAAGCGACTTTACGCATACTTTCTCACAAAAAATTACACTCAACAGTATATCAAGCGTAATCAAATCGCAAGTTAGACTGCAATACCTAACCGCTCTTCTGCATTCGGATATTTTCTTTTTCTTTTATGGATACTTGTTTGTTGTATGTCCACAAATTGATATAAAGTGTAAAGCAAAGCTCTAGATTGTACTATTTTTATTACGTCTTTTTAAGTTCTGCAAAGTCCTTTCGTAGAAGGCACGCAGCCAAAGTAATTCAGACTTAGTCTAAATACACTTTGCCGTATTCGGTCCTTTGAGACGCGTTCCCATCGCTGCACTGCTTCTGTAATATCTTGGCAATATTATAATAACATTAACAACGTTTCCTGGAACGTCTGTGCGCTTTGACTTCATTTGCTTTTAGTAATGTATTTACTATGTACAGGAGACGTATAGTAAATAAGTTTAGCGGGTTATATAGTGCTCGATAGAGATATAACCGTAATGCAGGCACTTTGTAATTTTTGACGTGATAACGTCTTAAAACGTCTTAACCTCGTAATAAATCGATAATCGCCGGCTGCACGCACGAAAAAGCATGATTCATTGTCACGTTACGCCTGAGCCGAGCGTGCAAGCGAGAGCGCGGAACAAGCGATAGAGAGGCTCGATCGGCTTCTTCTTATTTTTTGTATTGGACCCCGCGTTTAGCGATTTGCCAGTGTCAAGTATTGAAATATTTTCAAGTTTCTTGAATAATACAAGTTATATAGTGTTCTAGTCACAGTAGACTAAGTCATGTATACAGTAATTTTCAAATTTAAGTCTTGCCTCAGTAAAGTGATGGCGACTTTACTAGAAGCTTCTATGGAGTTTTGTCGACAACGTAAAATCACACGTCACTGCTTTATTTCACTTGCCCACACTCACGCACTTGATCGAACACTTAATGAATAAAACACCACAATTTTTTAGGTTTAATGTTCAAAATAACACAATTTTAGGAAAATAAAACAAAGCAACAACATGTTACTAAGACGTTCCCGCCAAAACACCCCACGATCGGTTTAAGCGTTCGGCTTGTAACGCATCTATCATGACGTTATCACGTAAAATTATCGTCTGTACACCGACTTTACAGACAACCTTTTTTTGTAGGATTTGAAGTATAACCTACCAAAAAAAAAAAAACCTAATTCAGTTTTGATCAATTGCGTATCTGGTCATGCACGTATCTGGCTATATGCGTCTATTGGTCTCTAGTGTTTTTGTCCATTTGCGTCGATATCATCAAAATTAATACATAATTGGCAAAGTAATCGCTGAATAAAAATACAAAAAAAAAATGCAGTAGAATTGAAAACTTCCTCCTTTTTGGAAGTCGGTAAAAAATTACATGGAATATAGAACTACTACTTTCAAAAATTTAAGTAGGAGAAATAGTAAGGTTGAAAACTGCACTGGCGATACGCATGATAATAATTTATAAGTCGATTCATACAAATATTATGAAAACTATCAGTTAGTAAACAGTTAGTTAATCACTCACCACTATTTTATTTCAACTATTCGATGTTACATAAAAAAAAACTTGAAATATCCCTATTCACTCAAAACAACATGTAGGTACTTAGATAATACAGGAAAATGGAAGCGAAGATCGAAACCATGATACGATAACCTTTACAGAAAAAACATCAAATAAAGAAGGTATACGTATAATAATATAAGCTTGTTACTAAGCTCACGCTCATATAAGAAGGTTAAGCGCGCAGGATTTATTTATACTTAAGTATCTTTGGGCATCGTACTTAACAATGGGTATACTTGTGGATAATATCTTATAAGTACCTACACGTAATGTAGGGAGATAAATAATAGGACGACAAGAGGTATTGCTAGGACAGCCGGAAAACTTCCCAAAAGCTGCTTATATTGTGCTTTGGCACATAAAATCAACCTACGCAATACGTATAAATAGATACCACCACTACCGCGTCTTCTTATTTTTTATTCTCGTTAGGTTTTATGATGGAAAGGTTGTGTATATAAATATTATGAAAACTATATTATTAAAATAATTACTAATATTAAAATCCTTTTTTTTTTTTTTTTTTTTATCAGCCCTGTTTGTACAAACTGTCCCACTGCTGGGAACGGGCCATCTTCTCATTGTGAGAAGGGTTAGGCCATAGTCTGCCACGCTGGCCAAGTGCGGGTTGGCAGACTTCACACATCTTCAAGATCATTGAGAACTCTCAGACATGTAGGTTTCCTCACGATGTTTTCCTTCACCGTTTGAAGTTGGCGGCAATCAACAACGTTGGCAATTACATCAATATTTTGGTTTGTGAACCTTAATTTTTCTATGCTCTTGAATTTGCTTTCGTTGTTGTACTTACCTTGATTATGCAATTATTAGTATGTTAGAGAGAGAGAGAGAGAGAGAGAAGAGAGGGAGAGAGGATTGGAGAGATTGGACGTGTATTTTTGTCTTAAACTGGGTTATCCGATTCAATGATTCTATTTTACAACAGGCGTACTTCGAAATGCTCCAATGAAAAGTTCAATAAATTTGTTCAGTACTTTTGAACTGCTCTTGGGTAGAGTAATATGATTATTGCAGATACTTCAATTCGTTGTTCTGTGTAAATAGGGCCAAGAATTATGGAAACTAACGCGGTTTTCACACATGAGGCAGTGCGAGGCGCGTCATCGACCGAGAGTAACGTTTGCGCTGCTCTTTTGAAAAAAACCGCCGAATGCAGTCGAAAATATAGTCGGATTTTTCGGCTCAAAACAAACGTGAGTGACCCGTAGTTTTTATTTAAAAGGGCCAAGTATTCTGTGGATTATTGACTATTCTGTTCTCTCGACTGAAGTACTTTTTTGTTCTAAAGAAACATATAGAGTAACTTTGCGCCGATGTTCAAAACTTGGGAGCTTAATCTAAACAAACGTTGAACATTTTTATTTCACATTATTATAATTTATTAAACTTAAGATATCTTCTGTTCACCTTGTGGCTGGTCTATGCCTATGCTGCGCTTGCCAGTTATTCTAAAATAAGTGCATAAAATGGTCTCAAAATCAAACCATTCTTAAATAATGTATATTCTACTGACCGTTGTCGTGATCGGGTAATGGCAAGCTGTCCGAGGTGTCAGAAGCGAGGGCCAAGTCCGGCGACGACGCACCCAGCAGTGCACTGAGCCCGTCATTCTCACCATCTGTGGGAAGAAAGGAACACCGATATCAACTTAACATCATAGAAGTCACAAATATAGTAGACGACGCATATGTCAGAAAAAAACTATACCAAGAACTATATGACTATACCTTTACTATCTACACTTTAAGACTACATAAAAATAATTTTAAAATATATATACAGAAAACAAATACATAAAAAAATATTCAAAAGGTCCACTGGTAGTAGGAATTATTACCTTCGAAGTACCCTAATTAATTACCTTTAATTATTAATTATCTCTCATCACAAAATCAAGAGACAAACGTTGACATTTCCAAATGTATGTTCACACATGTCGTACCTACTCAAGGCGTATTCAATATTAATAACAGGGTATTGTACGTTGTACTGCGGCTTTCACTAGCATTAATGCTCAAAACTTGGCCCGTAAGAGATTAGGGTAATCAACAATATTAAATACCTAAATTCAATTAAGCGGCAAACCCTGGTGTAGACGAAATATTAAAGTTTCGGAACTTTGCTGTCGTCATTTATCAAACGTAACGCTTTACTTAAATTTCTCAATGAATTTAATATTTTGAAGGGATAATTTTATTATAAAGTAGCTGTAATTAGTAATTAATGAATATACTATCAGGGTTTTTTTGCCATTTTTATAGATAATGGTACGGAACCGTTCGTGCGCGAGTTCGACTCGCACTTGGCCGGTTTTATTTGTATGCGCAAATAAACATATTATGAATTATGGAGTAGTAGTTTGTCCTTACGTTAAATACTGCAGTAAGTTGTGTAAGAGATATCTGTCACCGCAATAACAGCTGTCCGAAGTGTTCAGCCGAAGTCTGCTCAAAACTTGCTTGGCTTCAAGCGCCCATAAATTATTTATAGCAGCCGAGCAGTTTCCTTAATCTAGTCGGAGAGCTAAAGGGCTAAAAACATGCAACAGTTTGAGTCACAATTTTATCCGGTAGCTGAATGAGGGTTTAATGTTTTTCGAGCGAAGGTATCTTCCAGACCGACGAGCTCCATCCACGGCCACACCGTCGCTTAACATCACGAGAGTTGGTGGTCAATCGTAGATCTATCTTGTATAAAAAATGTTTGCCTATTAAATTCATTTAGTACCTACGCTAGGCGGATTTTAACATGAGGTATCTCAGTCCGATAATCGGACTTGATAGTCCGATAATTGGACTACTATTACAAGGCTAATATTTGACTCATCGGTGTTATGGTATGACATAATTATGGTATATTAAAAACTTTTTTTATTTTAAATTTTTTACCTACTTATTCTATATTCTCCAATTACACCAGTTTAAGTTCAGTCACTTATTTGTAGGTTAATTAACAATTTTATGACAAACGGAGTGTTATTTTTAAGCTAACGGCCTTACCGAAAAACGTTACTTTAAGCAATGCTTAACATATGTGTCAACTTCTCGCTAACACGTAATGACACTTGCGGAAAGAAGACAGATAATTTAAGACGTTGGTTAAAGTTAAGTAACGTTTTTCGGTAAGGCCCTAAGTAGATAGCATCAAAACTCGTACGACCTTACTTGCTTAATCTGATTGCCTCAGAATAACAATGAAGTTCGAACAGATCCAAAATCGGATACGATTAAGTAGCTCTACTTAATCTCATTCGTTAGTTAAATAATTTGTCCCCTTACCCCCGGCCTACCTCGTGCCTCCCCTAATTATGTAAGATTTGAGTAGCTCTTGAATATGCCCCTGATCCTTGGACGGTTGTTAACGAGACAAATTAAATTTAGCCTTAATTTCACCCCGAATTTTGAATTTATCTTATACGAGCGCCCACTTGCTACTAATTGCCAATTTTAATAATTTGATCTCATTTGGCTAAGGCTTGCATGTACCACGTCCTCGTGGAGGGTGTTTAATTTATAGGAAAATAAGCTTTTTAGGCCGGTTTTATCAACTTTAACTTTAATTAACTAAGTAGACAACTATTTGTAAGCAAATTTTGGTATATTCAAATTTAAATTAACACCTGATCGATGTTTAATTGTTTCAAAATCTTTAAAACTATTCATTTAGGAAACCGACTGAGTGTAAAGCCTTGTTCGTATTATGTTGAATAAATTACTAACTTATTAAATAGTCAAGTCATAAGTAAGCCGTCGTTTGTACGGTAAACAGATTAAATACATTACATAGCTAAATGAAATTTGCAACTGGGCTTCCTTTGTACGTTTTTGAAATTTTCGAAGTGTGCTTGCTATATATGCACAAAGTTACTTTTATTAGCAGTTACAAACAACTTTTATTTAAAAAAAATAGGAAATTCTTAAAAAATATCAACTGTCCCATAAAACAATTTCATTGGCCCTTAGCGAGAGTATAGTAGTAATTTATTTTAAGTTTTTTATACATATTCCACACGGGCAGCATCACATATTTGATATTTAGGTTTTTATTCAAAATTTTAGTTCTTTAGTTTATTTAAGTTGCCTAAATTAGTTTTAGTTCGTTGTATTTATGTATATTAGTATTATTTAACATGTTTAGGTTATTTTAGTTTAATTTTATTTAAACAACCTTGTAATAAATAAATAATAGAAAGGTCAATAAAAAGATACCTTTTATAAACGAATTTTCAAAAGTCGTAGAACAAAACTTGTTCACTATGCTAAAGTGAAGCTTCTGAAACGCGTCTATAATTTAAGAGTAGCCACACTTCGATGAGCTAACGTGTTGGTACAGCGAAATATAAACCACACTTATAAGAACTAAATAAAGATGGCAGCGGTAAAAAACTAGTCTGTTGTGGAGTCAGAAACAATTTTATCTGTTGACTCTCTTTACCCAAGAATAACAACGTCATAATACAGCGGGTCACAGTATACACTATCTAGGTCAATGTCATAATAATCCCCAAAAAGAATAATAAAAGAAGCGAAATATTCCTCACAATCAATCACAAGAAGCACCGTCTGCCGCTATAAAAACTCCCGAAAAACAGGGAGGCTGTGTTTTTCAGTTATCATCTTGTTTATGCGATGCCAAATATGGGTAGTAAAATATCTATTGCTACGTTGGTGCGAGAATGTTGCCACTACCAACTCCTGAGTACCCTCTATTTGTTTGAGGAAATACGTTCTGTTTTTATGTTTATAGACCACCTAAAGTAGAATAGGATAATGTGGATTAATTAGTTGTGTACGTAGTTTGAGGTTCAGTATGAAGAATTGTTTGAGACCAGATTTTTGGAGAGTGTTTAAAGTAATAATTGAAGTTAACTAACTTGACTATATTTAGAGAGACGGTGTTTTTATTGCGATAATCTGTCACAGGTAAAATATCATTAAATATTTTAACTATACTTATTTATTGTTTTACGTTCTTTTTTATTGTATTTTAAGAATTTTGAGGGAAAATTCTCAACTTTTTTTTATGCAAGATCTAACGATTGACCATCAATTCACCTGATGTTAAGCGACGTTGATCTAGAAGTTATATGTTCACTCTAGCTTTGAAAATTTCAAGATTGTAGTTCTCAGAAAACAGATAATCTTATAATGCTTCTGAAAATGTACCCGAGTTTCAATAGAGAGTTGGCGAGAGCTGCCTTGGGGTCCAATCATCAAATTAACAAAATGTCAATTTAACTCTAGCGTAGATCTACAAGAGTCGTAGACACCATGAGTACCTTCTACATGAAAAAACAAAAGTTTTTCAACACTTTTTTTAACTTTTGAAATGGTCCAGTTAGAAAGAAGACCAAGTCGCCCAGAGGTTCAAATATAAACTCGAAAACCTAAGAGACTATTATTTTTAGCACTTCAGTAATAGTATTTTAGTCTCTAAATCGATATACAAATAAATTATTAATCTGATCTCTCACTAAACTGATGCTGACAAATATTTCTCCAAAATATAGTAACAGATCCCTTCTGCGGTGTCGCGCGACTATCCGTACTCAGTTAAATTTAGCAATGGTCAATATTAATTATCAAGTGCTAGTCGAGTTCGCGAGCTATGGCTGGCTTCTGTTTAATTAAATGACACTAAGTAAATACCAGCGCAAATTGCCAACAGTCCATTGTGGTCGGAGTTGCCTCGGACCAAGTTTTCGGCGGTAAGTCAGCGAGAGTGCGATATTACTTCATTTGCAACTTTATGGGCCCGTATTTCCCTTTTGGCGAGAGTTCCGCTCGCTTATTTTATGAAAAAAAAAACTCTAGAGGCAGTTTTCTTAAAATTATTATCTTGGGTAACCGCCCCGGATCCCCGTTTTACTCTACTGTGAGTTTGCGATATCTATTTTTTTATATTATCAGTTAGTGAGGAGTATGTTATGTGATAAAGATGATGGGAAGAGATTTTTAGTTGTAGGTATTGAGTATGTTTTTAGGGTTCCGTACCCAAAGGGTAAAACGGGACCCTATTACTGAGACTTTGCTGTCTGTCCGTCCGTCCGTCTGTCACCAGGCTATATCTCATGAACCGTAATAGTTAGATAGTTGAAATTTTCACAGATGATGTATTTCTGTTGCCGCTATAACAACAAAAACAGAATAAAATAAATATTTAAGGGCTCTCATACAACAAACGTGATTTTTTTGCTCAATATGGATAACGGCAACAAGTAGGCACTTGAAATATTCACAGAATATTGAGGTATATTATTTACTTTAAAAATTAATAATTTTTAATATTTAATGGGGGCTCCCATACAACAGGCATGATTTTTTTGCCGTATTTATAGATAAGGTACGGAACCCTTCGTGCGCGAGTCCGACTCGCACTTGGCCGGTTTTATTTATATAATTTGTGTTACGAAATATATATTGTGTAATACAAAATCACTAGACATTTATGGATTCAAAATTCATATTAAGGCAAGTCGTGAAGCTTCCTTAAAAGTAAGTCGTTTACACTCCATCGTAAACCGTCCCCAAGCATTCCAAATTCAAACGGAGGTTAAATTTTCAGGAGCCCTTGACTTTCTCCAGTTTCCAGAGCGCTCTGAAGGACAATTGTGACATCTGATATCACTTTGATGTTCTTACAAGAGTTTAATGAGAGTGAGTGATTAACGTAATTGCTTTATAGGCTGGAAGGAGACGGTTTTAAATTTGGAGGTAGAATGCCGGTCAAAGACTAATTTGAAGGTAAGGATGCCAATTTTGACAATGATTTTGTAAAACGCAAGAACTTGGTTCCTTGACCAAACTAACGTTTTACATTGTCTTGTGTTTGTGTGAGTGCATGCGTGCTTGCGTTTTTGAGTGTGTGCGTGCGAGCTTGCATCTGTGCATCCGGTTTTGGTTGCGCGTGCGTCTCTAAATAGGTCTACTTTTGGCTACTATCATCTAGGTATTAGAAAATAACAATTTGGTTGGTAATAAAAGCATGCAAATTTGGAGAATCACGCTCACGTAAAATGTTTTTAAGACTTTTATTACATTCATTCAAAACCCTTTCCTAGGTCGATGAACTTTATTACTAAAGTTGCAATTTCCATTTGTACTCTCTCGTAATAGATAAAACCTGCAACTAAAAGGTAGTTAAAGTAAAAGTTATTAAATACTAATATTAGTTTCGTGTGTGAGCGTAGGTGAAAAGGGTATTCCAGGAATTACCACCGGGTTCATAATGCCTCGGGATTTATATTCGTAGAAACCTGTAAAGTACTTGCCAGTGTCGTTTGCCATCATAATAGCTATGAAATATTCTTTTGACATTGACTTTTTAGGGGCTTCATTCGTTTCCCTAATTTAATAAGATGGCTCACGTTACTTATATTTGGCTCCGAAATGTATAATTATTTTTCTGTCTTCAACTTAATGAATAGTTTACAGTTTTAAGCTTTCTCGAGGTGTATAAAAATTGAAGGCCGGGTCACGAATAAGTCAGTTTTATTAATGCAATCAATGAGTGAATTTTGGAGTGATTCTGTGATCACTGCGTTAGCTGCGTATAACTGCGTGTGTAGTGAACCATTGTTATTGTTCAGTATATTGTGTGTAAGGAAAAATAAAAAAAAATGTGCAAATAAAAGATATTTCATTTAATCTGAACCCAATATACTACAACGGTACGTATTGCTCGTCGAGCTAAAAAATATATAATTGTTTGATGGAACCATTATATTCGTAGTACGCTATCGTTGTAGTGCGAAGTGACAGAGAGACTACAAAGTCAAACAATTCTTTTAATTCTTACCGCCAAGATGTGGAACACGCTTCCTGAATGGGTCTTTCTGGATGAATATCATCTGGGTGTCTTCAAATCGCGAGTGAATAGGTTCCTTCTAGGTAAGTGTGCTCCATCGTAGACCGCAAATATTGCCTAACATCAGGCGAGTCAGCAGTCGTTTAACCGCTAACAAGTAAGCCTATTATCGTATACAAAAATCTTCTTTTTCATCTGATCGATGCAACGTGTGATCAAAAATCAAAATGCTGGTGCGTATCTGGCCCAACGCATAAACATTGTCATTCAAGCATGCTGAGTATGCTGCCAACTGGTAGTGGATTTGAGCATTTGGATTGTCTTTAGACCTTTATCGGTCTAGGCTAATCGATCTGATTATTGTGTAGTAGTTAAGTTTGTGTAATTTGTACATTGTTTTGTTGTAGTTAATATAGACACTTGTTCATTACAAAAAATATCTTTTACATTCCGATATGCATTATTTACCACTGGAAACTGCAAAGATAACATGACAAAAAAAAACAGTACACCGATTTTATACAAAAACAAAAATAAACAATGAAATTCAAAGGCCATGAAGCGTATGCTAATAGGTAAGAAGAGAAGGGTGAGGCTCAAATCTGACAGGGCTTTTATCTTGTCTAGCGCCTACGAACATTACGAAATCCTTTCCAAATAAAAATAGCCTAGGTTTTCTTTACGTAAAAATGTGTTACTTCTTGGCGAGGCGAGCTTTCAGTTCATACAAGTGTTAACTTGGGATTCTTAGATTTTTTTATGACAATCAGTAATGCGACGAGCAACTTGCTTGCCTTCAAACAACAGGATATTTTGTTCTGGCAAAAGATCGTGACAAAATTCTTAAATTTCGCGTAGCTTATGCTACGACGTAGCAGACTGCTACAATTTGTAGCTACGATGCACAATTTTTTTTTTTTTTTTATTTATTTATACATACATCAAATTATATAAAACTAGTTAAAAAATCATCTAAAACCCTAGATTAGATTGTCAAGATGATCAGTTCTCGCAGTATGCAATTATCAAAATAATAATTATTAATATTTTGTTTTTTCTTGCTTATTTAATTATATTTTAAGTTAGTTATATTTTATTGTAAATAAATAAAATATAAGTATATTGTCACAGATTTTAGTATATTGTATAGTAATAGGCTTTTGATGCGTATGGATATTTTAAACAATCTCCAATAACTCTTACTCTTACTTATTAGTTTTAGTAAAATTTATATGGTAGTTATGTTATAGGTAATAAAATAAATTTGTATCTAGTATAGATACCTATATTTAAAATATAATTATAGATTAAAAATATTTGCAAAATGATTTTAAAATAACACAAATTGACCAAACGTTTTCCGCGATCGCATATACATATACTCTCGTGATAGGTAGGTATGCGTCCAATTCTAGGAACGGTAGGTAAATATAATAATAGTAATAATTAAGGCAGTCATCCACGGCGCGCATTGTCAGGAGATTCCTCAGTTTGTAGCCCTTACCGTCGACAGCATGAGCCCTGACCCGCTGCCGGCGGCACTGTAGGTTTAAGTTTTTATTGTTTTTTATATAAATATTGTAAAAACTGATTCTTAAGATTAATAAATAAATATGTGAATAATAATTAAATACTAAACTTGTTTACGTGCAGCGCAGCCTACTCCAGCCATTGCCGTGAGCGCGCACACCTCTCAATACAGAACGTCGCCCAACAGTACTAACCTTTTTTAAATCAATACATTGCTTTTTAACCGCGTCAGAAAAAGTAAAAATGAACAAATAAGTATAACTGAAGACAAAGCACCGTTGTTAAAATTCCTCTAATATATTACGCCGTAGCTGGTCGGATGGCGACGTAGTTTTTTGAGCGCGATTCTGGCCCCGGGGGAAACTCTTCTCGCTCGCCTGATGTAGTATGCAGTTTTAATCTTTTACTGCTTTTTATTTTATGTATAGCTTTCAGCTTTAATAATATTTCACCACTATGATAAAAGCAAACTTTTTGTTCATAGTTTGAAAAGATTTTTAAACAGCTGGATTCAGCCATCCAGAAGGATGTAATTTATTATTTCGAAAAAAAAAAGTAAAGTATTGCCAGGATCAGAATTTATTGGCACCCCAATTTGAAACACTACCAGTGATTAAAAAATTACATTTGAAATGTCTGGTGCAGATATGACATTCATTTCGTCTCGTGGATTCTATTAGTCAGTCACAATTTTGGTCAACGATATGTGATGAGAGCGTCATAGAGTTTGGCGTCATTGATTTTGGCATTAATAAATATTGGTGGACATTTCACACAAGATCATCTAGCCCAAACTATGCAAAGCTTGTACTATGGTAACTAGATAGTCGATAGAATACATATATACTCTTTTTTGTAAATACATACTATGATACATTGAAACAAGAAAGAGATGGAATTCGTTGCCGCCATCTCTGTTTCATGAGACCTTACAATCTTGGAATTTTCAAGGCTAGAGTGAATAGATATCTTCTAGATCGACGAGCTCCATCCTCGGCCACACCGTCGCTTAACATCAGGCGAGTTGGTGGTCAATCGTAGATCTATCTTATATAAAAAGAAAAACATCCATGCTCATCACACAAAATTTTTGTCCTGGGTGGGGATCCAACCTACGACCCACCACCTCATGAGGTGATCGAACTACCACTGAGCGATGAGGCCTGATAATTTGAAAGAAACATATTTTGGATTCTTATAAATTAAGCTACAAGATTAGGAAGTTGATGTGGCAGTAGACATGACACAGTACGTAGAACTGATAGCTGAGATGGGGCCGAAAAGTTCTCGAGAGAATCACAGAACGCTTGACAATTGCGAAACATCAAGACTATTTTGAGTAGAAAATGTGAATGAAGGAATGTTTTATTAAGACATACATCCTTTTCATTCTTTTGTAGAGCACATTCTTTGTTTTTAACAATCCCACCGGCTCCCGCTGATGACGACACGCGTGTAAAGCCACCAGTGCCAATAGGCGGTCTGATTATCTGTTATTCGTTGTTTCACATTAAGATAAAATAGAAGTGACTCTTCTATACTTATAATAGAAATATTAGTATGTAGTTTCTCATATAAACCTGTCTCCCGTGCAAAACGGTACTAGTTGAAAATCACAACTTTTCAGGTGAATAAAAAATTATATGTCAATAAATTGATCCAAATATTTGTTAATGAATACAATAACATATAAATAAATAAAATAAAACATTTGGTGAATAAAGATATTAATTTTATGCTATAACAAAATACACCAACAAAAAATTCTAGAAATCAGTCGCAGATTTCTATTTTAACGCCCAAAGAACATAATTAAAATATAGAAATATAGAAAACTTATAAGCATATTATATTTCCACTTTAGTTGAATCTTTTAACACAAATATTATAACGAAAACTGAAATAATTAAGTATTGTTAAATTGTTGAACACAAAAATCAAACGTAAATTGGAAAAAATTACTAGTTGTACCAACCTATCTTCAAAACTAAAGGACACATCGGTACACGAATTAGAAAAAAACATAAGGTAATTTTACTGTTCTATGGTTAACTGAGCCCGTGGGCTCGATTTTGATATAAGTTGAGTAATGCCGTTTTGTACAGGAGACACAGATATATATTAGCAATCTCGTATTAATACACTATCGGATATATTACAATACAATACGAAACGTAATATAATAAGTTCCTTCATATTGTCATGTCACTCAATCACATTATTTGGTAAACTCTTGACTTACTTAAATAGTTTTGCGACCGTTCCAAACTGGCTCTTTGTCAAGCTGAGTATCGTCCGATATATTATGACCTTTATTAACAAAGTTATATGAGGGTTCCTGTTTGTCGTAAAATTTAATAGAAACTGAATTTATGTGGGGTCGATCCCGACTGCCGTGTGCTACGAATTATACTTTTACACGGTGTAGGTATACAAGTAAAGGAAGACACGCCTTCACAGTTCATTTTAAGGTGCATAAGGCGGGAAATATAAATTCAGACAGATTTTTAATGGTTCTTCATGAGGGGTTTTTGCCATTACTCGCTTGGCATGCGGGTTGGCGAGCGCAATACCTAGATAGCGTTTTCCGCAGAGGATGCTGCTGCCCATCTCTGGTAGTATTAATTTCCCTTACCCGGTTCTTATGGCACCCACGGGAAGAGAGGGGGAGGTACTATTCAAAGCCGGTACCCCACGGCGTGTTTAATGGTTTCATAAACGTTATTATATTGACAAGGATTTTGCGTCAGCGCTTTAAAACGCCCTAACTCAATGAGGTCTAAAGCGGCAATCTTTAGACCGATTAAACTATATTTTTTTATTTAGAAAATAGGCTTGTGCTTGACCGTCAACTCAGCTGGTGTTAAGAGATAGTTACGGTCTACGATGGAGTGCGCTTGCCTAGAAGAAACCTATTCACTCGCGATTTGAAGACACCTAGATTATATCTATTCGGAAACACCCATTCAGGAAGCGCATTTCACATTTTGACAGTATATACACAATGAAAGTGGAGGCAAGCGTTTTGTACGGGTTTTCGGAATATCAACCATGTAACGATGTCGCTTTTTTGTGCTTCTTACTGTCCGATAGAAAAACGGACATGGGGGAATGAGATCATGCAAACCAGATGCACACTCACCGAAATGTATGAGATAAAAAACCGATAAACTAGCAACTTTGCGACGATACTCCAGACTTTCAAAATAATTCGAAGCGGCAAAATAGATGTCTCTGAACTTTTCAATCTAAATTAGGCTTTAGACGGCGGTGACATAGAGTTTAAATAAATATCTTTTAGTTTTAGTCAATGTTGAGTAAATGAATATCGGTCAACAAAAAATTGCGAATTTTCTTTAGATTTTTCTCTCCATAAGATAATAACGTTATTGAGTTTCGTGGAAATAATTATAAACAACTTTGACTATGGACACATCTTTGAAATTGTAATAAATAAATATAATCGACTGTTTCTTAGAAAAAAAAAAATCACTCGAATAAACGAGGGTCTCATCAAAAATTATTGGTCCACCATCTTTGGGAGTCGGCCAAATTAGATTTAGTGTGTACACTTAGCTAACCAGAATTGGGGTCTATTCTCAAGGCACCACTAAACTAACGAAAATTCTTAAAAAAGCTTAAGTAATATGTATTTATGAGAAATCGTTTTTCGGTGGTGCTTTGAGAATAGCCCCCATTGCCATCCAAACCAAACGTGTATGTGACATTCAACTCAATATTTTGGGGACTTATTTAGTTTCAAAATTTGACCCATACTAACAAGAAGATCTAAAACAAATCTAGTAATTTTTTTGCGCTAGTGGAGCTCCTTTCGAGTTTTTAAGTGAATTATCAACAGGAGTAAACCAAAGTTTAAGATCAACAACGTTAATTCCAGAGTGACAGACGTGGCCCCTCGTCAGCGGCCGACGACAGCTTGACCGGAAGGGTCAGCCATACCATACGTACACTTAAATCAGAAGGTCTTCATTTACGGCTGCTTCCGGATATACTTACACTAGTTTATGTTGAAACTTGTTTAAACTAATGTTTATGTTCTAGTTATGTTGATTAGATGACAGTTTACAGCCTTTGGGCAGTTTTAAGAATGATACAAAAGATGAATTCATAGAATTACCAACAAAGCTGTAAAATAATATAAATAATAAAATAATATGTTCTGAATTTTAGATTAAAATAAAATAAATAGTTGTGATTTTTTTTACACAGCACTATGTAGCCCCAAACTAAGCAAAATTACTACTATTAGCCAGCTATACTATGGGACCTAGATAACTTATGCTTATGAAATACTTACATACGTTTTTTTCTGTAAACACATATGTATTTATTTACTTACTTGTGATACATAGAAATACCGAGACATAGAACAAATATTCTAAAAATTTCACAAATATTTAAAGAAGTTTTCACTAAAAAAAAACAAATAGACATTTTCATCAAAACAAATTGAAAGTGTGTCAAATTTTGCTAACCTGACGTGTGCAGTGACAGTGTGAGTGACATGCTTAGCCTTAAAATGCTTTATTGATATTGCTCCACTGGGCTAGAAGAGACTCGGATTCTAAGTCATATTCTTTACTTAGAATTTCAACAATTCATAACTCGGTGCATCCAGCGTCTTCCCGCCACTTGTATGAGGTCGTCTGTCCATCTCGTGGCTGGTCTTCCTACGCTGCGCTTGCCGGTACGTGGTCTCCACTCGAGAACCTTTCGGCCCCATCGGCCATCAGTTCTACGTGCTATGTGCCCTGCCCACTGCCACTTCAACTTGCTAATCCGCTGTGCTATATCGGTGACTTTTGTACGTCTACGTATCTCTTCATTTCTAATTCGATCTCGTAGAGAGACTCCGAGCATAGCCCTCTCCATAGCTCGTTGCGTGACCTTGAGCTTCCAATCGGTCTTTTTGGAAATCCATGGGGGAGGCCTATGTCCAACAGTGGACTTCTTATGGCTGAGATGATGATGATAACTCGGTGTATTGCGGTCGTCTGTCGATAAAATTACTTTATGTAAAAAGGTACTACAAGGTACCACTAACTTAAATGGACTTGCCATCCCTTAATTCCAAATAAGCTCATAGTCTTACATTTCCTAATACCGGTGGATTACCGCGCTTAAACCTATATTATAACTCCATACAAGTATTATTATAAATAGGATAAAAGTTTCACAATGTTGCCAAACTTTCTACAAAGGGATAATGAACGTGTTTACCGTATGTTAATTAAATACTCCCAAGGGTTTGGTAATGGAATTCGCAGTATTTACACACGAGGCGATTCGGGACTATACTTTAACTATAGAATATTGTTATTTATTAATCGTGTGGTCTGTGAATCAATACTGTAACATTTTGAATACTTAACAGACAATTTCTGTAGTTAAGATAAACTTTTACTGTGCATTTGTCTGTTGACCTCAGTTCAGATGACATACAAGTGACGGGAAGACGTGGGATGCAAGCAGCTTCCAGCCGGTCTTTTTGGAAATCCATGGGGAAGGCCTTTGTCCAGTAGTGGACTTCTTATGGCTGAGACGATGATGATGTATTTCTACTCCTAAACTTTATCCAATGATTCTTTTTCGGGTTCTGTAATAACTCTGAGAAACCCTTATAAATTAAACGCTAATGCATTAATATACATCATGGTTTGTGCATTGTGGGTACACCACATGGCAGTTGTGTTATGTGCACAATCAGATGTGTGTCCCAATTAGCGACACTGAAATCAATACTCGTTGACAAATAGTCATTAATGCCACCTGGTTGTGTCAACGAGCTCATTCACAACGTTGCTATCCCTTCAATATAATCAATATGTGATGATTTGTCGCAGTCAATTTGAAGAATATGTTAAGAATATGTATTACATTACGGCGAGGCGGGTTACAAAATGACGATATTCTTTAAAAAAAATATTATTCGAAAATAGTATTACGGTGATTGCTAACTTGTAACTGATGTTAAGCGACTGTCGCGGTCTACGGTGCAGCGCGATTTACGAACATTTCATGTTCAGATTGATTGAAATACGCTTTAAATAAAGAACGTCGTATTGTATATCCACGAGGTTTTTTCAAAACGTTTTAGTATCGTGCCGCCGAAAATCAAATAAGCACAATTTAGTTTCGCCGTTTTGATATTATTATCTCAAATATAGCAGCTAGTGGTCCTGCACTACCATAATAATAATAAAACCGGCCAAGTGCGAGTTGGACTCGCGCACGATGGGTTCCGTACCATCTATAAAAACGGCAAAAATCACTATTGTTGTATGGGAGCCCCCCTTAAATATTATTTTTATTTTTATTTAATTATATATTTTTAAAGTGAATAATATAACTCAGTATGCAGTGAATATTTCAAGCGTCTACCTGTTGCCGTTATCAATATCGAGCAAAAACGAGCAAAAAAATCACGTATTTTATTGTGATTTTTAGTATTTGTTGTTATAGCGGCAACAAATATATCATCTGTGAAAATTTCAATTGTCTAACTATCACGGTTCATGAGATACAGCCTGGTGACAGACGGACGGACGGTCGGACAGACGGACAGACAGCGGAGTCTCAGTTAATAGGGTCCCGTTTTTACCCTTTGGGTATGGAACCCTAAAAATGGCGTTACAAGCAGCAGTGGTCACCAAAAGTACAAACAATATTGATTTAAAGTTTGAAAACAGTCAAAATATGTATAAAAATTAAAAAATGAATCATGTTATGATTTTGTAACTGTCGTTTATATTTCATGTTCAATCTATATTTTGCCCTTTTAACAAAACAGTTATGCAGTAATTGTAATTGCGATACTTTCTCTGCTACCGCCGCTTCGAAGAACGTATCGCAATCTGCCTGAACACAATAATACCGAATAAGTAAACACCAACGTTTTGTAACCCGCCTTGTCGTACAATACGATGTATTCATCAAATTGGCTGCGATAATTATACAATATTTTCGTTGACCAACTGCTCAAAAAAAGGTCAGTAAACATGAAGCAAGTTGCTGCGTCGAAATGCTGGCAGCTTAATTTCAACACTTAATCATTGTAAACATTACGTCATCCACATAAACAAAGCTTAAAATAATTATTTTAAAGTACATATATAGAATATAAACGATACTCATATAGCATTTCATCAAATGTTCATGCCAAGGAGACGAAAGAGAATAATTAAATAAATCTTTAATTATATTTACTTGAAAACTTTATCCTTTATTGTTGATATTTAGCTGTCGCTTCATAATTCCTTGAAATACGAAAACTGTCGAGCAATTAATCTTTGTTCCATTGCTACAGAGAGCGAACTGTCAAAGCTATAACCTATTTTAAAATTAAATATTAACTTCGTAATTGAAATGCGCGCCAGTTAGATTTTCTTCTTCTTTTCTCCCCGGGGGGTTTGGACTCCCGCGATTTGTGTATTTTCAAGTAATAATTAAATTAAAATGACATTAACGTCAAAAAATACTAACCAAAGTCAGGTGAAATTGTCAGAAGTAAGTCACAGTCTCACCTAAGTTGAGTGGTGATAACTTTAATTAAAAAAACTATTGAGTTTTGTTGACAATATAATCAAACGTTTGACCACTCACTTCACTTTCTCACACTCATGCACATGATCGAACACTTATAAATTATTACCATATTAACACCATTGACTTTAAAAATAACACAAATTATCATAAATATATAAAAATGAAATAATATATAATAATCAATGATATTTGTTCTTGTTCACACTCTGGTAATTAGTGGTGCACCATGTATGTACCCTTTGCGAGATTGTTGTGTCAATATAACATTCTGTATAAATCAATCCAAACTGACATATGTGGTGATAGTTTCCTCGAACTCTGCATTTTTTATTTAATTTTATATTGACAGACATTTCATACTTTTAAATTTGTTTTTAAAGCATTTTGCTTTTGTCAACGTCTACAGTTTGAATATCAATTTTAATTATTTCACAAATTCAAAAAATTCAAAATTCAAAATTCAAAATTATTTATTTCGCAAAACATGGGGTGTTTACAGGTGTTAAAACTTTTAATTACATTGAATCGCCATGTTTTAACCTTCATGTAGGTGTGCAAAATGTACAAAGGGTAATTTATTTTTAAACAAAATATATATAGATAACAATTATTGAACAATTTAAAATAGGCATGTCATACTCTCATACAGGTCAAATAAAATAAAAGGTATGTCTCATAATGTCGAACAATATTAAATATTAATTAAAACAATGTCAAAATTATAAAATTATTTGTCTTTCATGTATTCGTCAATAGAGTAATATGCCTTTTCAATGAGAAACTTCTTTAGCTTATATTTAAAAATATTGAAATTCTGTATATCTTTTAAAAATAATGGCAATTTGTTAAATATTTCTACCCTCATCACGAACGTACTTTTACTATACAGAGCTAATCTGCGTTTTGGTGCCCGTAGTACATGTTTATGTCTCTTAGACGACAGAGTCTCATAGTCGGTTAAATGTTTCTTGACATGAAGGACTGATTCGTATATATATATCGAAGGGAGCGTCAGTATTTTCAGTTTTTGAAAATGTGGCTTGCATGAGTCAATTTGTTTAAGCCCACAAATTGCTCGAATGCATTTCTTTTGTGCTTTAAATGCAGAATCTTTTTCAATGGAATTCGCCCAAAATAGCACGCCATATCTCAATATAGATCCAACATAGGCATGATAAGCGCTTAAAAGGGCTTTATCATTGGCTACTTTACGAAGTTTGGATAAAGCGAATGCAAATTGATTTATCTTTGTGCGAACATGTTCAACTTGAGTTTCCCAAGATAATTTGGAGTCAATGTAGATACCTAAGAATTTAGTTTTATCAATTTCGTCAATTTTCGTCCCGTAATAATTAATATTTAAAATGTCAAATTTAGAATTAATGTTTTTAAATGTCATAATATAAGTTTTACTTAAATTAATTTTGAGGTTGTTATTTATTAACCAGTTAATTATTAATTTTAATGATTCATTTACGTCAGTTTCATGATTACCCGTTTTATCATCGGTAAAAATGGCAGTGCTGTCATCAGCAAACATGGTCATGGGATGCCTAATAGCAAGAGGTAAGTCATTGATGTAAATGAGAAATAAGAGCGGGCCTAATATGCTCCCTTGTGGCACTCCATATTTTACTGTTCGTGTTTCTGAATGATACTGCTCTACTACTTTGTTGGCTGGATTTACCCTAGTGATTACAGTGTATTGTTGTCTATTTTTAAGGTAAGATTTAAGCAATTTTAGAGCATTACCTCTTACTCCATATCGTTCTAATTTTCTTGCTAATATGCAGTGGTCCACATGATCAAAAGCTTTGGTCATATCCATATACAGCGCTGTAACCCTCTTTTTGTTCTCGAGACCATTATATACTTTCTCCAGAAAAGCTAACATTGCCATATCTATTGATTTCCCCTTTCGAAAGCCAACCTGCTCTGGAGCTAATAGGTTGT
This sequence comes from Lycia hirtaria, assembly GCA_947563715.1. Taxonomy (NCBI): domain Eukaryota; kingdom Metazoa; phylum Arthropoda; class Insecta; order Lepidoptera; family Geometridae; genus Lycia; species Lycia hirtaria. The sequence continues at coordinate 13,082,348 of OX387385.1, forward strand.
TATTTTCGAAATATTCACTAAGACGCGTATAAATTACTTTTTCGAAAACTTTAGAGAAAATGGGTATTAACGCAATTGGTCTATAAAACCGCATATCTTCTTTATCTTCCTTTTTAAAAAGAGGCACAACGATAGAAGTCTTGAGTTGATCGGGAAACATACCATCTTCTATACAGTTATTAACAATATGAGTTAGAACGGGTGCTATAACTTTAGCTGTTGACTTTACAACTCTGGTACATATACCATCACAACCGGTACTGCTTGTATTATTGAGTGACATTATGATTTTTCCTATTTCGTACTCATCAGTAGGCTTTAGAAAACAAGAATTTAGTTCGGAATGTTTAAATGTTTCCTGTGCATTTATACTATTATTATTGGATTGTTGCTCTATTTCGTCTAAGAAAAAATTATTAAAACATTGAGCGATTTCTTTGGGGTCAGATACTATTTTACCATTTGCTTTTATTCGAGTAATTTCGTCTTTAGCATTGTTCTGCTTGTCTCTGTTTATAATTTCCCATACAGCTTTAGATTTGTTTTTTGATTGTTCAATGTAATAATTGTTTTGTGCTTTCTGAGTTTGTTTTATTACTCGTTTTAGCCTAGCCGAATACTCTTTGAAAATATGTTTATCATCCTTCGCTAAGGAGCGTCTATATTTCCACAGTAAGAGCCGCTTGCGTTTCGTGCAAACCTTTATTCCTTTGCTAAGCCATTTGGGACGTTTGGTTAACGAAACTTTTACTTTTATCAGTGGGAAACATAATTCATATAAAAGGAGAAAAATTTCTATAAATTCGTTGTAAGCTTCGTTGGCATTTTTAGCTTTATAGATACCACTGAATGTCATATTGCTGAGACTTTCGACGAATTTATTGATATTGGTTTGGCTATAATCCCTCTTCCACTTGAAAAAATGTGTGACAAAATAGCTTTTTTTCACAGGAAATTTTAAAATTTGAGCCGTATGGTCTGATAAAGCATGTTCAATGACGACTGTTTTACAGCCCCTCATGTTATGCGCTATATTATCAAGACATGTTTTACTAGCCGGTCGCGTAGGTTGACTTACGCTTAATTTAACATTGTATTGAGATAATATTTCTTCGAAACGCTTAGTAGCTGGGTTCTTTTCTAAGATATTAATATTAAAATCGCCACAGAGGATTACTTTTTTATTTCGATAACAGATTTTGTCGAGAAGATTCCTAAGTTTTGCGAAAAATTGTTCTTGCAATGATTGTTTTTTTCTGGGAGATCTATATATGCATGCTATTATGACTTTGTGTTCTATTAATTCAATAGCACAGCATTCGAAAATATTTATGACACTCAAAGCATTTATTTCAGTTAATATCCTATATTTATGTTGATCATAAATTAAAATACACGAACCACCAGATCTGTTATGTCGAAAAAATGCAGTAGCGAGATTATAGTTGGGTATTTTGAGCATTGTAATATCGTTTTTTATCATATTGTGCTCGGTTACACATATTACGTCGAGAAACATATTGCTATTAGTTTTTAAATTGTCTAATGAAACTGTTAATTCGTCCATTTTGCTAATCAGTCCATTAATATTCTGGTGCATTACATGAATTGCGTTATATACGAAAAAGCTGTTTTGGTTCTGTAGCCGCGATTTGTTCATTATTTGTAGTCAGAAAACTTGTATTTTTATTATCAAATTCATTTGTTTGTGTGCCCTTATCAAGTTTTACTGTCATTCTGAGATTTGGCATGCTATTATTCAATTTATTTTTATAGTCTAACCGTATAATGTCTCTAAGAATATGTCTAGCCGTATATAGTATAATATTCTTTCCCTTCGGTATATACCTACTGTAGTCCATGTCTATATAGTGCACGTTTTTGTACTTGTTACATATGGATTTCAAATCATCATTCAGTTTCTTAACTTGTAACGAGCGATTATATGGTATTTCACAGACAATAATGTTAGGGTTATTATTTTCTGCAAAAAAACCGTTAAGATGAGTTTGAAATTCATAGGGACTCGTTTCGTTTGTTCCACCTAACAAAACAATACAATCGTTCTGGTTAAGCTTCTTCAGTTCTTCTTGTTGACTGGCTACAATATTCTGATATTTTGCCCCTGGTTGTACAGTACTTTCAACGGTGAATTCAGGGCCAACAAGATTGTTTATACTTGAACGGAGGTGTCGTCCTTGTTGGTCGGCCATGATAAGAATCCGATTTTTACATGTGTAGTTTTCATTCTTCCTAACTGGATTTATTCTTTGTTTCTTAGAATTGCCTTTTAATTGTCCTGCATTCGTCGTATCTGGAGATTTTCCTTTATCACTTGAATTTTTGGATGATGTGGAAAAATTCAAATTTTCATGTTTTTGATCGATTTTTAAATGTTTATTTTGTATGACAGTGGTTTCGGATGGAGTATTTTCAGTATTGAAAGTTTTTCTTGATGTAGATTTTATTTTATTGAGCGACAAAGGTGTGACAGGAGTCCTAGTATGCGCGTCTGATGTTCCAATCTTTTTGTATAATTCTATAATTTGTTTAGATTTTTCAAAATCTTTCGATAATCTATTGTTTTCTAACATAAGATTTTCAATTTCCGTGTGAGCAGACTGTAGTTCCTGTTGCAGTTTATTTATTTTGTCTTGTAACTCTCTTGTTGTGTGACTTTCGTCCATCGATGAGTTAGGGAGGCTTATCGCTGTCGTCTCGAATAATGTCGAATTATGAGTAGTTATCGTTATGTCATTTAGTGAACTAGTCCTTTGTAGCGGTCTTTTCATAGTAATATAGTCGGTATTTGTTATATTCATTGTTATTAAATGTATCGAAAAGTATGTCGAAAATCAGGTCAAAATTGTATAATAGTATTTCTATAATCTGTTTAGCTCATTCAAAATAAATTTCTTCCGTCAAAATCGATATCAGGTACCTCAAGTAGAAGTCCGTCTACAATTTAAGTACATACTACGCAATTAGTGCTCGGCGGCAGTCAGGAGAGCTCCTTGTATTCAAACAGCCGTTGCAGATGACTCATACTCTAGCCCTCTGCACTGATATGTACACTCTAATTGATGTTTTTACTAATAAAAATGAGGGTGGATTTGAAAAATGTTTATAATATTTTATCAGTATTTTGTTAATTTTAAGAATTAATTTAGTCTTTAGCACTGTTCCCTCATTTATACTAATTAACTTATAACACTCCACAGTTTTTAATTTATTCTGAGTCTTTTATTACACAATTATTCTGTATTTGTATTCACTTTCACTTTTCTAAAATTATCGCAATTTCACCATAATTACGTTCAAATAACACTATTACTAAATTACTAGTATTTTTAATCTACTTTAAGTTATTTATAATGGTAATATAATTAAAATGTGTAAATTCGCTCCTTTAATGCTTTCTGGCTACATTTTTTATCATCGTGGCATCTGGATTAATGTATTGATATATGTCTAACATTTTTTTCGAATATTTATAATATATACAATGTTGACGGATTTAAGTAAACAACGAATAAGGTTAAGGAAAATACAACAGAGAAGCAACATTACTACGTTCCCGCCAAAATTCTCTAACCTATTTTCAAATTAAATATCAACTTTGTAATTGGAATGCGCTCCAGTTAGATCTTTCCAATTTACGTTTTCAATAATAAATAGAGGAGAAATTTTCATCGTTCGCTTAAGGAGGTCTAATTCAATTAGAGGCGTCGGTGGTCGTTTGCATGAGTTTGCATTTTTTAATAAAATCGAGAGGTTTTCGAGTGAATTTTGACAAGTTGACGGCGCGGTGTATGGAGTAATGGAGAGACGTGCATAACAAAAGCATTTGAAATTCGAATTATACAGTGGTCAATCATATCATGTAAGTCTACCTGTCTAGATAAGTATATAGTTATTCCAATTTACGACCACATTTTATGAACCTTTACATGTACCTAATATTCATATTCATAATTCATTTTATTCGTAAAATATTATTTACTATGTAAAGGTTCACATATATGTAGTATGTCGTAGATCACCCGTGCATGCATATTGCGTTAGTGTGTGTGAATGCCGGGCAAGCAGGCGAAATTAATAAGACACAAACACGACACGAACTCAACCATAGGGGTTCTATCGGTAGTCAAGGAAAGGCAACATTTTCCATTACTTTACTTGAGCCAAACAGTACCTAAGTAATAAAACGGCCGCGCGCAATCGCCACTTGGAACAACTACCTATAATAGTTTATTTGCTCGTTAACGTAAATTCAAGTACATTATTACAGTTCACAGGTTAGGTTAGCATTCCGAGAACTGCAGATTGTAGATGAGAGCGCACGTTATTTATAGTGAACAAATGAAAATGTATGGGTAACCTGTATGTCGTAGCACTCGTAGCCGACGCGATAGTCGGTCATCATCACTATCATCATTTCAGCCATAAAAAGTCTTTTGTTGGACATAAGTCATGGATTTCAAAAAAGACCGGTTGGAAATGGTTTGCACCCAGCATCTTGATACTTGTTGTCGTGAGTTTGTTTGTCATTCGTTTTTTTTTATCTTCATTTTTCATACGATTATTGTCTATTCTCATATTTCAAGCTCTTTTCTGGGATTTGAATTTACGACGTTGTTGATTGAAATTTTACTGCACCTGGCACTGAGCTCTCTCTACCTACAAAAAACACAAAGTCACATCTACAAAGTAAAGTCACGTTTACAGACAAAGTCACGTTTTTTTTGTTTCCAGCATTCAAGTAATATTGTAATATACCAAGTATCTTGTAGTATACCAATCAGTTAAATGGAAAGTAGGTCATCATATCAGACGGTGGGAATGTCCGGCAAGCGCAAGCGATGCTCGCAGCCAGTTCCGAATGCAAAGTTCCATATTTGAATTTCAAAACAGACATGGCGGCGGGAAGCAGTCGTGGAATTCCGACCATGATTCTTCTCCCAGAAGTCGAATAAAATATAACTTTAGTAGAATTGCGACATTTGAATGGCAATTTTGTTTGATTTCTACAATACTTTATTACCAGCGACTGGAAGAGTTATTATACGGTTGATCTGATTCCAATTTATAAAATTAAAATAAAATTTCTAAACCCCTTATTCAAGAAGCAATATTATATATTAAAAAAAAAATGCAATATGCACATTTTGACGTTTTCCCACAATGTCTCGCTGTACATAACGGACCAGTTACAGCTATGCGCACTTACCAAAATCAGCGGCCACATGCAAGTCAGTCAACAATCGACACAGGTTTGTGGCACACGAAGTCATTCGGTTCTCCCTGAGTTGATCGCCATCTGGGATTGACAGTTGTGTCTGCCTCATTGTTTTGCTTTACATTAGAGCTTTAGTTACTGCTTTATAGATATACGAATTTACCGAAGTCAGCGGCCGCGTGCTGGAGGTCGGCGAGCAACTACGGCAATGATCACAATTGCTCTCTGCTCTCCTCTGATCTAGCCTCCGTTCAAGTCTGACAGCTGTGTGTCTCCGCAGTATACTGCTGTACATTCCAGGCCAGTTACGGCTAGCTACTCATGGAATAATAATAATAATAATAATTTTGTATTTCTATTGTAAAAAACTTAGATTTAAGATTTAAAATGAATAAAGTATATAATAATACATATTAAATTTTCTAACAAACTATAAAATAGTTTATTGGCAGATAAGCTCTCTATTAGACTATTATGTACATTCAACAAAATTACACATAACAACAACATACAACATTCGGATTTTTAGTTATACTGTTCCTAGTTTGTTTATTATACTTTATATATTATACTATTCTAAATCAACTTCACAAACTCTTCTAGTAATTCAGTGGCTATGCGTTTTTTTAAATTCCTGTTTGTTTATATTTATGAGTAATCGAGTTTTAGGCAAATTATTTAAAAACGTGGGTATGAGATGGTGACGAGTTCTTTTCCCATAATAATTAATTGCGTGTGGGACAGATAACTTCTTATTTTTAACACTTCTAGTTACAATATCCCCTGAAATAGGTTTCAAAAATTGGTCATTATTCAAGTTTTCCAATAGTATTGTTTGTTTAAATTTTAAGTGTACTGGTAGCATTTTGCAAATTTCAAAAAGTAGATCATAATTATCTTTACATTTATTTTTAGTTCTATCATCTATTCAAGTTTTCATTATTCTTATTTATAATGATTTAAATATGATTTGAAGGTACGACCGTAACTCCTAAGACCGTAGGATATTATTGGAAGTCAGCGGCCGCGTGCTTCAAGCTGGCCTTAACAGCTGTGGTTCGTGGCACGTATTCACAAGGACGACCGGTTCCTTGAGGCAGCTTCCGTCTAAATATGGCGGCTGGGTCTCCCGCTCTGTTTCGCTGTATATAGTTACAGTCATGTGTATTTATCGACGTCGTCGACCCGGGCGCGTGCTGTAATTCAGTGAGAAGCTCCGGCTCGTGTCACGTGATATCTATCCGGTGCTAATTGTGCCAGTCTCCCTCTAAGTCTGACGGCTGCATCTCTGCACTATCTCGCTGTACATTACAGACCAGTTTCAACCATGTGTACTCACCGATGTCAGCGGCCGCGTGCAGCAAGTCAGCGAGCAGCTCTGGCTCGTGGCACGCGATGGCTATCCGGTCCTCCCGGAGCCGGCCTCCGTCCATGTCCGAGGGCTGCGCCTCCCGCAGCTGCAGCGCGACGCCCTCGCCGCCCACTGCCGCGCTGTACATCAGCACGGCGCGGGCGGGCGAGAACGTCGGCAGCGGCAGCCGGGACGTTGCCACCTGAAACAACACATACCTTGTAAGACATAGAATAGCGGCGTAATAGATTGTACGAAAAAAATGTTAGATAAATTCTGTGTGGATCGCAGGAAAATATGTGACGTCACGCCGGTGATGCAGTCTGGTATAAGTCTGTTGAAGCGGCACTCTCAAGCCGCGACTTTAATTTGATTTTACTCAGGGATTTTACTTTTTTTATATTATTCATTAATTAACCGACTTCCAAAAAGAAGGAAGTTATCAATTCGGTCTGTATGTTTTTTTGTATGTTTGTTCAATGATTACTCGGCCTATTATGCATTGATTTTGATGTTTTTTTTGTGTTTGGTAGATCATACTTCAGAGGTGGTCCCATATAAATATTATCAAAAACGATGTAGTACTTTGGTTTTTATAACAAAAAAACTGGTAAAATACCATTCAAGTGCCTGTAGAAAAGTGAACAGCAAGTCGCGTATGTATTGTATTGTGTATTTTGAAGTCGGTTTTTCAATTTTTTAAACTATAAATATTATAATCTTGCTCTGGCCGTAAATTCGAATTAAACTATAAGTTTTTTTTAAGTTTTTGACCTACGATGGAGTATATTTAATTAATAACTTGTATGTTTGTTGTTACAATTGCAAACATACTCCAATTTATTGACAATTGATTATGAGCCTTTGCATGTATTTGGTAGATCAAACGATAAACCTTCAGATCAACGATATGACTATAGGAACAATTAGCCTTTGTCTGTTTCTCCTGTTTCTCCTTTCTTCTTCTCCTTCCATATAATAAAATGACATCAATTATTTACAAATCCATCACATAAAAACAGCAAACAATATGATTAAATTTTCTGTTTCGTAAAACTTTACCACCATTTTGAAAATAATTAATAGAAAACTAATTACTACACGGATTAACGTGTGATTAGGTATTCTATTTACGCAAACGTCAAACATCGTAATATTCGTAATCACTACCCTCGAAACTGGCTAAAGCAAATTACTAGCTGTCATTGTAACTGTCACACACATTCCAGCGAGTCTGTGCAGACGGGCGACTAAATAGTGGCCCGTAATGTCGCTCGTCTGTAATCATCAGCGGCATTGTTCGAGTGTGAAACACGCAGATTATAACGTGGATTTATTGTTTGAAGGTAGCTTCGAGGGAGATCAATCAATGTCTATTGTACTGTACATCATTTACTACATATTTTACAGCTAACGTCAGCTTTTGTAATCACAAAAGCTGGCGGTAGTTGTAAAATATGTAGTAACAGCTACCTAGCGATCTCCCGAAATTTTGAATAATCGAATGTTACGTTATCTTATACTTATCTTCAAATAATCAATACCCTTTTTTAACCGAGATCCAAAAAGAAGGAGATTCTTAATTCGATTGTATGTTTGTTCAGACATTACTACGACAGTTATGAATTGTTTTTGATGATTCTTTTTTGTTTAATAGGTAATACCTCTGAGGTGGTCTTACATAGATTTTATCAAAATTGGTTCAGTACTTTGGTTTTTATAACAAAATAACTGAAAAAAATATCATCCAATTAAACGAATCGCGTATTTTGAAGTCGGTATTTCAATATAAAATAATATCAATAGTAAAAACAAAAGTACAAAACCGATTTTGATAAATAAATACATATCTAAAATGATAATTTATAAGGGACCGCCTCTGAGGTATTACCTATGAAACAAAAAAAAAAAACATATCTAAAACAATTCATAATTGGCGGAATAATCGTTGAAAAAACATTTAAAAAAACATACAGTCGAATATTGAGAACCTCCCTATTTTTGGAAATCGGTTAAGTTGAGGCGGCATTCATCTGTAATGTGTTAATTCAGATTAGAGGACTATGTAAGTGGTACATCATGGAATATTTATTGAATTATTTTTTTTGTAATTTTATTTTTTGCTAATTTTTATGGTTACAATGAATCCAAATAGATATTAGGTAATTTATGAGAGAAAATACGTAATTAGGCATGCCTAATAAACACATTATATTAATTAGTATTAATAATCTACTGTTTAGTTAGGTCCGTGAAGCAATTCAAATATTATTGTTAACAAAATATACATTTCAACAACTGACCCAATTCTTTTTCATTGACACTAATAAAATTATGGATATGGTTAAGAAAATCCAAAATAGCGCTTGCTAAAAGGTGTTTGCATCATAAAATCATGCTATTGTGGAAAAAATATCTCTGGCATGTTTCTATATTTTTACCAGACTGACCAAAAAGGAGGGCACGTATGTTAATGTGTTATTTTTTGCATTTTTTTATATTTCTAGAGTAAGCGTCTGGGCCAATTCTGATGCGCGTTGTGCTCTTATATTTTTCGCATCAATCGCATCCGATTAAGAAAATATAAGATCCTAAAAAATCACATTTATATTCAAATAATTATATATCTACTAATAATCTTCATCCATCCCTCTGAAACTGGTGTTTTGTTTCAAACACATTCAGACGAGCTTTGAATAAGTACTTCAAAGTTTATCTAGCAAGCAAAGCCGGGCGCTTCGCCTAATCTAACTGATACAGAAATGGAAATCTATGAAGTGCTCTTCCCACACTGCAATCAAACTTTAACGGAGTCTTCAACTATGTAAGTTGGAATCTATTTAGCTACGTGCTTCTATTAGCAGGATTAAAGTCATTAAAATTATTATCACGGGAAGTAAAGATTGTTGGGATAAAAATATCTGATACCTGGCTTTTACAAGTGGCGTAAGAGAGAACGATGGATATAGGTACTTTAAGGGATTATGGAACTTATTTATGTAAATAACTTTTAATATGGAATCTGCAATTATAAGAAAATGCTAATGGTCTACACAAAACCTAATTAACTTGCTATCTCTTTATTTTTTCCTTTCAAATTAATTTTCTTTTCTTTGGCGATGGAGTTTTGAAGAAAAACTTTTTTAAACATTTTTCCTATTTAAATAAATAAATCTCTCTCACATTTTTTTATATCTCTAATCAGTGATTTTTTATGTTTAAAAATGTTGTGATGAGCGAGAGAGATAGCTGCGTGCTGTGAGCCCAACCTTAAGGGAATTGTTGCCGCGCGATCTTTTGCCAACAAATTACACGTTTTACATACAACAGCAGAAAACTGTTTTCTATCCCTAAATATTATCCAATTTCGATCATTCTATTTTATATGGTTGAAACCATTAATGGTTATGGTCTATGGTTAATGCTTTTTTTTTAATTTACACTTTTAATTTTTAACTTCGGAACTATATTAAAATTTCAAAAAAGCAAACCAAATAGTATATATGATTTTAATCAGATAAAAAAAGAATAACCGAAATCAAAAAAGAATCGGTTAATCGGTAAAAAATCTAACAAAGAATAGGTTAATCGGTCAAAGATTTAGCAAAGAATCGGTTAACATTTAGGTGTAGCAAACAGTTTTCTCCTATTTGTATGGTAGAACGCGCGACAACAGTTCTCTTAACAAATTCATCACCGCTACAAATATTAGTATAACGTGAAATAGCCGTATTATGTAGAGTAGGTTAATCCCAGCGTTAGTCAGGGTAGTGGGATACCATCAGGGATCCCTGGCGGGCGCGGTTGTTGATTGCGCCGTAATTATGGACGTCCAATCGCCTGTACATTATCGTTGTTCCCTATTTATTGTACGTCGGGTAGATATGCCACGTGCGCTTAAATGCTTGCCCTTTATTTGTACAAGGCTATAGTTGTTGTAAATCACGGGTGCAATTAAATGTTTACTACCTTTTATAGCGGAGAATGACCTGTAACGTTTGTTATGTAGAGTTTTTGACGTTATAATGTCTTATAAATCGATGAAAGCCGGCTGCACGCACAAAAAAGCATGACTCATTGTCACGTTCCGCATGAGCCAAGCGTGCAAGCGAGAGCGCGGAACAAGCGATAGAGAGGCACGATCGGCCTAAGCGTTCTGCTTGTGACGCATCGTTGTCACGTAAAATTATTGTCCGTAAACAGACTTTACAGACAACCATTATTTTTTGTAACATCAGTACACTGTAGTCGCTTGATGCAAGTGTTGGATCCTCGACTCAACTGTCAGTATTTTTGCGATCACTTTATAGAGTCTGTTTGGAAAGAGAACTAATGTGGCATTGAGGGCTGTCCCTAATTTATTATTTTTAACCGACTTCCAAAAAGAAGGAGGTTACCAATTCGGTCTGTAAGTTTTTTTTGTATGTTTGTTCACCGATTACTCAGCAAATTGTGTATTGATTTTGATGATTCTTTTTGTATTTAGTAGGTCGTACTTCAGAGGTACTTAGTTTAATTTTTTATCAAAATCGATGCAGTACTTTGGTTTTTATAACAAAATAACTGGTGAAATATCATCCAAGCGCCTGTAGAAAAGTGAACAGCAAGTCGCGTACATTTTGTACTGTTTTGTACTGTTATTGCGTATACAAAATACGCAATAACAGTACAAAACGGTACAAACAGTACAAAGTCGGTTTTTTTAAGTTTTTTAAATTATAATTATTATATTTGACTAGCATCGTAATCGATCGTCAATTCTCATTTTTTAACCCTAGATCAAAAAAGAGGGGTGTTATAAGTTTAACGTATCTGTATATCAGTGTGTCTGTTTGTGGCATCATAGCTCTCAAACGGATGGATCGAATTCGATATGTGTTTTTAGGACTTAATCGAGAGTGTCCTTAACTTTGTTTCATTAAAATAGATACAGCCGTTTTTAAAGTCGCTTTGATTAAGATTTGTTATTTTTACTTATTACAGTTTAGAGTGTAATTCTACGAATTTACGCAAGATAGATCTACGATTGACCACTAACTCGCTTGATGCTAAGCGACGGTGTGGCCGAGGATGGAGCTCGTCGATCTAAAAGGTATCTATTAACTCTAGCCTTGAAAATTCCAAGATTGCAGTTCTCAGGAAACAGAGATGGTGGCAAAGAAATATATTTCTGTGCAGTACGCATCAAGAACGTGGACCGATATCGCTGAGTGCAGATTTTTGGCCTTTCAATGAGAAATGGGTAGTAATTCGCCGACTTTCTGCTAGTCCTGTAGTGAAATGGGGAGGATGGAATTTACGTACATATAATACGGATTTGCTGCTCTGAAGTTATAGCAAATCTATTTATCAACCATAGCATAATGGTAAATCAGTTTCAGAGTTTGTTAACATTATGTTTCTAACAACAAGTATGTGTAATAATTCCATTTCACACGAAGTTCCCAGTTTATTAGTTTATAATCAAACTTGTGTTTATTACCGGCTGTTTCTAATTACATTGAATCTTTGGCGTAATAGAACCTGTGTATTGGCGCTTTGTTGTATTAAATTGTACTGCTTTTAAGTTATATTACGTGTTATTATGTAAGTGCTTAGCGGATTTCACCTCAATGCTTGTTGAAATATTTCGGTGTTAATTTCGGAACATGTTAGTGGATTTTGAATTTAATAATAATTGTGCTGTATTTGTAATACTGTTAACATGGGTAACTTTGACTCTGTGTCAAATATTGTACACAGCATTTTTCGAAGGCTCAATTTTTTTTCTTAAAAGGTTACTAATCAAAACGACCGCTTATTAATTAAGCAAATTACACGGACTATAAAAGCGAACGAGGGATGTACATTCTCAGAGTTATTTTCCTCGTCATTGTGAATAAAATATCTTTTCCATACATTTTGTTACAAGATTGTGTTTTTTTTTGTACACAGAAATAAATTAATTAGGTAATTTGACTACTAATCTTTTCAGAAAAATATCAAAAACCTTCGAGAAAAGGCTATGTACAATGTTTGATACAGAGTCAAAGTTGACAGTACAATTTTTTTGTACATATAATTTCTACTAAACCTGTTGAGGTCGTGGAATTTGAGTCATAAAATTTAATTTCGAATTAGTAATTTCTATATATTTTTTTACAAATAACACTTCAAAAGTATCGAATATTTATCCTATGTTTTTTCGGCTAAGTAAAGAATATAAGTATCTTAAACGAAAGTTCTTTATAATTTACTTATAAAATAGCTAAAACTCGGCGCATTTATGTATATGTTATGGTAAAATGGCCCACCATAACGTCTAAATACGCCATAATCCAAAATCACGAAGGCAAAAGCGCGGAGCGGAGCCACTTTCAAATAAAATTAACCCTCTTTTACAATCGAATGGCCATCGGAGCCTAGAGCAGGGTTATACCGACATTGCCAGAGGACGGGCCGCTTTAGGATTTACAATTTTTCCTTCGCAGACGGTAATAACCGATATTTGGGCCACATAAGGCGATCCCTTCATTGAAGCTTGAAGGACTTGACTAGCGGACCATATAAACTCTGCTGTCTGAAGACTGAAGTTGACAAGTAAAAGTTTTTAGGGTTCGGTACGTCAAAAGGAAAAAAACACGAAACCTTTATATCATGATTTTGTTGTCCGTCTGCCTATATATAATCTAGAGAAATAATTAGATAAATTTTTGGTATAATCGTCTAAAAATGTGGGAAGTTCTATCAACTTTAAGATACAGTATTTTGTTATTATCAGATTCGAAAATTTTACACATTTCTTTAGCCGTTTATACCAAGAATTATCTAATGTATCAAGTAATTTCTATATAACAGTACACTGGAAATAGCTGTTAGTAAATAGATTCGCATTTGCTAGCGTGTTTAAGCCTAAAAGTATGATATAAGAGATTGCGTGAGTGATTAAGGATCTGTATTGTACCGGGACGGTTCCCCACGGTTCGTTCCTACAATGCCGCCCAGTTTTTGTGCGTTTTTCCGCCTTCTACCCTCCGCCGCGCCGGTATGGCCGCCCCGTATTTATCGACGGTAATTGTTAATTATAATCTGTTGTTTCGCTAAACAAGAACGGTTCCTGAAAATGATTGTTGATACATAATGTATGGTGATTAAAGGTGATGCGAGTAGTTTTAGTCTATTAGGTTCTTGTTAAATAATTAGAAAAACCATATTCCTCTTATTCCAGAAGATAGCTCAAAATACCTTTGGGAAATTTACTTATTATACCTTTTGATATATACATATTTATATAAATGAACAATATGTAATTTCTAGAAAATTTCATATCAAGAATTCTACATTCTGTTTTGTATAGTGGGGTATATATTATGGGTCTTTAACGGGGCTAAGATTTTGATAAATTGAGAATGCTTAAGATAAAGTTAGAATCTACAGGTTGGTAAGTGTTGGTTTTAATAAAATTATATTATATTATATTTATTGTTTAAAATTGTAAAATTATATTATATTATACTTATTATATTTATAGAAATATTGTATTGTATATAGTTAGAAAATAATTTGTTTGTTTCTTTATTTCTTTCATTTTCATTTCTATAACAAAAAATAAATATGTATATCTAGCCTAAAACATTCGGAAGGCTACACCTCTTATAAAAAAGTTGTTTATTAACCATATTAATAATAAACATATTATATTACATACAATTGTATACTAGTACACACATTTGAAAAAAAAATACTTTAATATGGCAGATTTACGTGTGTATACTCTTAGACAGTATGCTATAATTGTTTTGTTCTAGTGTAAAAAGGCACTTGCCCACAGTAAAACTTTTAGCTACTTTGTAACTATCATCTAAACCGTTCATTGATAATCGTGCAAATCGGGACGTTACCGTGGGATCGTCGAAACGTGTCAGCCCATAAAATATGGGCTGATATTTTTTATGGGCAGTAAAATAGGAATGTGAAATTGTTAGCTTTGGGTTGCGCGTGACGGTCTTTTACCCATCCGTCCGTGCCCGAGGCGGTCGGCTGCGTCGGGAAATGCCCGATGCGGTTGATGCCTCAATTCCTCTGACGAACACGCGTTTTTATAAAAGTTCCCTGTATTTTTATAGAGACGGAATTCTATTTTTTAATCACGTATGAATTTCCTAATTCGCATGCGAAAATAAATCACAGGTTAATGATCCTGTTTAGAAGCAATTTTTAAGCTTTCGGTTTATGGTTAGTCTCCTTTTACTTGCCATATATTCTGAATTTATTTTTATTTAATTCGGTTAGCAGTTTTGGAAACGTTTAAATGAACGTCAATAAAAAGAAATCAAGAATCGTAGGGTATAACACCGGCCAAACAGTATTATAATTTATCTCTTTGGTTAATTTCTATTAATAGAATTAAATACCAAATACTTCGAATTTAATTCTAATAAAATAATTATTAAATTTGAATGCTTTATCACTCGTACCGTGAGTAATATAAACATTAGAAAAAAATTCATAGTTATTTTCGTGTGCGAATTCTCTTTCGAGTAATTCATAAGTCGCACCCTAGGGACATTTTAATGGTTGTTTAACGAAGCGTGTAGAGGCCAGAGGTGGCTACAATTTTCGTAGCTGTGGTGTAGCGCACACAGTGCTACGAATAACAGATTTGCTACATTTGTATAAAACCCCCTTGTGCTTTGGAAGATTTTACAGTTTTTTTATTTGAGGCCTTGTGGCTCAGTTGGCAGTATGTTTGCTTGCCGAGCTGTAGGTCGTGGGTTCGATCCCCACCCAGGGCAAACATTTGTGTGATGAGCATGGAAGTTTGTTCTGTGTCTGGGTGTTTCTATGTATTATATGGATATATTTACAACAATAAAATAGTAAATATGTATTCTATCAGCCATCTAGTTCTATATTACATCTATCTATCTATCTATCTGTTCTATATTGTTTTTATTTATATGTATATATAAGGCAGATGATGTATATAAAGAGTGCCTTCTTTTAGTTCGAACACTTCACAGATTTTGAGGACTGCATTTTGCAATTTGGTTTTAATAATATAAAAAAAACAGGAAAAGGTGTCTTTAGTTCAACAATTTGTGTTCTATTTTACTCGTGTTTTATAAAACCAACGAAGTTATATATTTTTATTACAAAGAAAGATCACTTGTGAGGCATTTGAGGTCCTACGGTCTCACAAATTTCACAACTTTGGTTTCGTAGTCTTGATTTTTCACCTCTCTTGAACTACAATTCATCATCATCATCTCGGCCACAAGAAGTCCACTGCTGGACATAGGCCTCCCCCATGAATTTCCAAAAAGACCGGTTGGAAGCGGCCTGCATCCAGCGTCTTCCTGACACTTGTATGATATCTGTCCACCGTGGCTGGTCTTCTTACGCTGTGTTTGCCGGTTCGTGGTCTCCATTCGAAAACTTTTCGGCCCCATCGGGCGTCACTTCTACGTGCTATGTACTCTACAATTACCTACATTAAAATCACTACAATGAAATATAAGTAGGTAGAAACGACATGTAAGAAAAAACTATACTAAGAACTATAACTATACCTCTACTATATACACTTTAAGACTACATAAATAACAATTTTAATATATATATACAAAAAACAAATTTATTAAAAATTTATTGTAAAAGTCCACTGGTAGTAGGAAAAGTGGCCAGAATGCTGGCAGCATTGCCACGTTGGATGGAAATGCTTACTTTTTGAGCAAAGTAGGAGCCAGCATTCTGGTCACCCGTCACTTCCACCAATCGTTTGGCTATTTTTTTGTACAAGCTTTGAGCGGAAATAGGTACATCCGGTCTAAATATGCATATTTGTGTCGTTTGAGGATTTCTGTTTTTGTAGCGGCAGCATCAGCTTGGTTGCTAGGTAGAAATAAGTGTTTGATACTGTAAAATATTCTACACAGTCCGCAAACAAAGATTCACGTGCTTAGTGACGGCTTTTTGTTCAAGCGGGCATTGTTACACCAAAACAAAATTCACACCCGATCAAGCTTTCAGTATCGATTTTGTATTATACGCCGTGACCGAATACAATTCGCAAACACTGTTTTTATTCGGATCCACGCGAGCTTGTTAATGGTTTTGGATGTGGAAATGTAACAATAATAAATATCGTGCAGTCAGCATTAGTAGAGTATTCTTATATAGAAATAGCTTTACGTATAACCACTAGCACGCCTGATGGAAAGTAAAGCTGTGACCTAAGATCGTAGATTTAGAAGGTACTTTTTCACTCTAGTCTTGAAGACACCCGAGTTATAGTTTTTAAGAAACAAGAAAGGTGGTAAAGGATTCCATTCTCATATTAAAGATATATTATTTATTAATACAGTCCACTAAGCTACCCTGAGGTTTATTGGACTATATGAAGAGGCTGTAGTTTGACCATCGTCCGTCTCGTTCGCGCATACAAACATTTTTGAAGTTATAAAATGACTGATTGAACTTATAACAAACCGTCGTATTAAACACACTAGTTTATAGCCTTATAAGGTTGTAAAATTTTGAATGAATTCATAATTTACTGATTGTATGCTGATATAGAAGTAGAAAAAACCTTTTTACTTATCTAAATCCATCATTTATGTTGCATACAATATTGTATGTTACGTATTTGTTATATTTTATTGTTGCTGTAGTATCTGTGTGCCAAAATAAATGTTTCTATCTTTCTTTCATATTTTACCAATTTACAAGTATATTTTAAGCTTTATGTTGCATATAATCCGGTACTTAGTTATAAAGAACATTCAGTGTCATAAAATTTAGCCGATAATATAGCAAGTTACATTTATCAATGAAAACACACTCAGCTAGCGTGTCGCATATATCTTATTCCATAAAAGTACTAGAATATGTTTTTCCTCATCCACAATCTCACTATCTCCGTTTTCCAAAAGTAAGTACATATCGTATTTATGAATAACTAAAATCCATTATCAAAGCGAAAAGCTTCCGACGTGTGGCGGTAACGTAGTAAGCGCTGCCAAGTCCCAGCTTGTAGCGGCTTCCCCCCGATTAATTGGGACTTACTATATTGATTTTGTATTAGAGTAAGCCGCCAGAACTTACCGATATTACGCTGCAGATGCTGGTTATTTATTCAAATTGGAGGTGGGTAGAACGTGGGTGCTTTGTGATCTAGATTCGGTGGGCTTAGCGAAACTTACACTATTTGTCTGTTTTGTTTGTCGGAACAAGTTATGTTTGGTTCTATTTTACGTAGACCTTTACGAAAAGAAAGTAGGTTGATATAGTAGGGAGGGGATGGGTGGGAGGGGGGGGGGGGGAGGGTGTTTGTGTTCTCCCTTTAGTGAGATTATAATATTAGGCTCGCGATGACTAAAGTTTATAGCCAACTAGCAATGCTACCAACCAACCGTGAAGAATTGAAAAATGGTGACGATGATGACATGATAATATCAATAGTTGAAATGTAACACATACTCTATTGTGATAAAATCATAAACAATAAAAGAACCACTTTATTGATATAAATAATATATGATGTACAGGCTATGCCTAGTGCAGGAATCAAAGTATTTAGATTTTATTTAAATTCTTTCATAGACGTAATGAAAATATGTATTGAGAGTGAATAGTAACTAAGTTTATTATGTTTTATGTAAATAAATATATTTTTCACTTTCATTTTCATTTGTATAATTTTGATAATTATGATGATTATTTTTTGTATGCCAGGTCATACTTCAGAGATAGCCCTATAGTACTACTGAACCAATTTTGATAAAATTTACATAGCTATAGAGCTATCTCTGAAGTATGACCTGGCATACAAAAAATAATCATCATAATTATCAAAATTATACAAATGAAAATGAAAGTGAAAAATATATTTATTTTTCACTTTCATTTTCATTTATATAATTTTGATAATTATGAGTTATGTTATGTTTGACCACAAAAAATGTTTTTTTCCCCAGGTTTTTATTTTTTTCCTCTAAGAAATTTTATCAAAATCGGTTCGGTATTTTGGTCTTTATAACAAAATAACTGAAAAAATATGTCGTCCATGCAAACGAATAGCTTATTTTGAAGTCGTTTTTTTTCGTTTTCAAACGATCACTTGTTCTCTTAATAATGTACTTGTTTTGAATTTACTTCAAATTTAATTAAGACAACAGTCGCTTCAAGACAAAATAAATCAACGCCAACCCTTAAAATAAATTTGCTTCTGTTTAAACTTCACAATGAAATGATTATATAAAAAAAAATCTTCATCAAATTGTATAAATTACTGAAGAATTCCGATTGCCGAAACGAACTGAATGACCGGACAAAATATAGAATGTTTTGGTCTATTAGCGTCCGGTAATTCCAGTAAATTGCGACGCAAATATAAACAGAGTGCATACAACCGCGGTGACAGAAATACCGCGTTCATAGATATACAAACAAGTGAATTTTGGGTCAGGAATCAGAGATGTCAACTAAACTATAACAACCTTACCGAAACATGCTACTTAATTTTAAGCAATGATTAACATATTTTGTCAATTTCTCGCTGACACGTAATGACACTTGCGGAAGTAGACAGAGAATTTAAGACGATGGTTAAAGTGAAGTAACGTTTTTCGGTAAGGCCGTAACACTGAAAGTAGATGTATGAAACGATTTCAATTATTTTGTTGCTAACAATTTTATATTTGAGTTCATATAAGGTGATATCTGAAAGATTTGTTTTGTAAATTTCATCTTATATCAATATTTATATTTTGACTAACATGTAAAGAAAGTCTAATGTCCAAAAATGTTAGCTAATAGCTACACACGCTACCAAAAGACACGAACACTGAAAAATCGGTGAATGAATTATAATAGCCAAATGCGTTGCTTTGTTAAAAAAAATAGCTACTTTCTGTGGTTTTACCTGGGACCAAAATATCCTTTCTTGCAGTGGTTGCCCACAAAACATTGAATTATCGTATGACATACATGGCATTCCATATAAGCAACGTTTCCAGAAAAGATAAAAACAATTAAGATTGGAAAGGCTATTGGTATACGCTGGTAGTGGAAATAGTCACGGAGTTAGCGGTCCAGCGTATAGTCGAATTATGTAAAAAGCTAATTAATAGGAACGTTTTAGTTAAATAATGATGTAGACGCCTGTTAAAGGTAAGTATGCATATCAGAACTTATATTAGAGATTACCTACTAAGTCAATGTAATATGTATACTGTTGGTGTTTCTAAAATAAATAAAATAAAATAAAACTAGCATTTTACTTTTGGAGAACCAACAATCCACGTGTTTATAGATCTATGACGGAATTCCACCACCCAAAGATTCGTATCCAGAAAAACAGCGTATTACAGTATTCGTGAATCATCTGAACAATGTTTGCGACATTTATGGCTGCGCACTTTTGAGTTATTGTGTTCCAGACTCAAATTTACTGTGATTTAATGTCTACCGGTCGTTATTTTTCTCACATTTTTCCTTATGGCTCGCGAGATTCCAGCCCCGGGGGTATCGTTGGAATGTAATTTAGATGCCACAACACGTTTCTAATATAATTATTATGCATCTTTGTTATAGAAGGGACAGTTGGCGACAAATATTTCTCTCTGTGTCGAACACGGTCGTAGAATGTAATGTATACGAAGCTACACAGATATACTAGATAAATTAAAAATAAATAAATATTACCTAATAAGCAAAGGCTATGGGAACCAGATAGCTTAGAAAATAATTACACAATTAAAATATAATCGCGTGTGAATAGGTTTCTTCTAGGCAAGCGCGCTCCATCGTAGACCGTAACTGTCGCTTAACCCCAGGTGAGTTGATGGTCAAGCCAATTTTCGAGTAAAAAAAATATATACTAATGATAAAATGACACAGAAACACCTAGACACAGAATAAACATACATGTTAATCACACAAATTTTTGTCCTGCGTGAGGATTGAACCCACGTCCTATAGCTTAAAAGTCAAACTTACTACCAAGTGATCTGTAAGGCTAGTCTAGGGCACCATTAATCTCATGAAAATATATGGTCTAAGATCCCGCTATAGCCTTCACCGAGTTGGTTAATGGATGAAAAGTATTTTATATTCAATTAAATATGTCAATAAATATATTGCAAATGGGTTGTCTAAAAATTTTCAGTCCTGAATGATTAATTTATTTTTAATTTTAATTTATTTTTAGTTAATAGACAAATTCCATACCAATCGACAGTATGAAGCCCATAGAATATGCAAACGTTAGGTTGACTATTTTTTTCCCATCACAACTCTTGGGTAGGCAGATATAAACAGGTAAATCGATACTAGTAACTTGCACCAGTCTGGTTAATGAATTAAAGTTAAATTAAAATAAAGATTATTTACACATAAATATATTGAATTTGTCTATTAACCAAACCAGTGAAATGTTTAAAAATATATATACATATATTAATTAATCATATTCTGGACTGAAATTTTTTAGACAACCCGTTTGCAATATATTTATTGACATATTTAATAGAATATAAAATACTTTTCAACCATTAACCAGCTTGGTGAAGGTCGTCCTATAGCGGGATCTTAGACTAATATAAAATGATTAAATTCAAAGAAACGAACGATATAATAAAATTTTCGTTCTTTATTTGAATTTAGTGATTCTATGAACTTTTATTGGGTTAGTCGTAACTTCAGGATTAACTAGAATATTTAATTATTGTAATAACATGTAAAAGCGAAAGTAACTCTGTCTATCTGTCTGTTTCTTTCATATTCTCATATTTCATCTCTGTTTCCTGAGACCTACAATCTTCAAGGCTAGAGTGAATAGATATCTTCTAGATCGACGAGCTCCATCCTCGGCCACACCGTCGCTTAACATCAGGCGAGTTGGTGGTCAATCGTAGATCCATAGTGTATAAAAAAAATTATAAAAAAAATATATTCAATTAAACAACTGAACCGGTCGTTATGAACAACATGTGCGTGGCTTAGGTTTTGTTATAAGAATATAACAAAACCTAAATTATCAGAATTTACCTCTCATTATTTTAAGTGAAACATATAGCCGGTAACGGTAGCCATATCGCTAATAATTGGTAGAGATATCAGGCGGCTTAGGTATAACGAACAAATACAACGAATCTAATAAAGGTTCCTTGTAATACCACAGAATACTGTTATCGACAAAGTTCAAAAACAAACTACAAATTCTAATACAAAAACTACAAAACATTGATCCCGACAACCTAATCCAGCTGAAACGACATACAAACGTTCTAAATACCTCCAATTATACAAAATTCAATTCATTCGTGTCTTCAGTAAAAAAAAATGTAACGAGTTTTCAAAGCGCCACGGTCATTCTAAAACGTTTTATTGCAGACCTCTCGGACACGGGTAATAGTCTAAATTTATTGGGTTAAATGGCCCGTGCCAACGGAAATTCGAGCTAAATTGTTCGCCTGTCTTATTTCTGCGGATTTGATGCTTCATTTCACTGCGCGAATGTCCAATGTTGAGTCCAGTTAGAGTCGTTGATGAGAAATCGATGGACAAACTCGGATTGTGTCGGAAGAGTAAGCAATGATACTAGACTAACAATATTTGGACCGATAGTTGGGAAATAATAACATCAAAATATAATACATATTGCGATATGTTAATCTCGGTCGAGGTTACTGTATATTTGAGCCGTATTCATCTCATTTAAAAAAAAAAATTTTTTTTAAATGAGATTGAATGACTGGCCTTGTGGTTCAGTTGGTAGTGTGTCTACGTCTACCTGCTGAAATGAAAGGTCGTGGGTTCGATCCCCACCCAGGGCAAACATTTGTGTGATGAGTATGGATGTTTGTTATGTGTCTGGGTGTTTCTATGTATCATATGTATATATTTACAAAAAAGTATATATATGTATTCTATCAGCCATCTAGTTCCATCGTACAAGCTTTGCTTAGTTTGGGCTAGCTGGTGTTGTGTGAAATGTCCACATTTTTTTATTTTTTTTTATAAAAATCTGAGCGCCCCTGCGCGTATAACATTCCACGTGACAATGGCAATGGTTGACTTATTTTTAAAATAAAAATTCATCTTCATCATCATCATCCACAGCCTTATCTATCCCATTGCTGGATATAGGCATCTCTCTTATCTTGCCATCTTCAAATAAAAAATCATGTAATATGTATAGTGAGGGTGCTAAGCAGTAAACAAACCATTACTGCAGTTAGGGTTAATTTCAGCGAAATTTCCTGACCTAATGAAATTAAACAGTTTGTAGGTATATCAAAGTATCAAGCGCAATAAAAAGTTTCCGGCAGCCTAGTCGGGAGACCGTCTGACTTGCGATCCGCAGGTCCTGGGTTCGAATCCCGCGGCACGCACCTCTGTCTTTTCGAAGTTATGTGCTTATTGTTGATTGCCGCCAACTTCAAACGGTGAAGGAAAACATCGTGAGGAAACCTACATGTCTGAGAGTTCTCAATGATCTTGAAGATGTGTGAAGTCTGCCAACCCGTACTTGGCCAGCGTGGCAGACTATGGCCTAACCCTTCTCACAATGAGAAGATGGCCCGTTCCCAGCAGTGGGACAGTTTGTACAAACAGGGCTGATAAAAAAAGCGCAATGAAATCTCACTTACTGTTTTGAATGTTGAATTATTGGACCATAGTTATACGACACATAACATCAGATGAATGTAATGTTCGTTTCGTCATAAAGTTGCATAATACATGAATTACAAATTAGGCGTTGTTCCAATCATAATTTCATGAATAAACAAAGGATACAAGTTAATAACAAAGCTAGAATATAAATAGTTTCAAAATATATGTTAGATAATTTCCATTTAGGGGAAGAGAACTATAAATTTGCCTCTAAAAGTAAATACTCACGAGAATTTAAAAAAATTGGTTGTCTAGAAAGTCGGTTTACGGACAATAGTTTAACGTGACAACGTCATAACAAAACATTGATGAATGAAATGATGATGATGTAACGGGACAATGAGCAGGACGTGTAGCCGGCGTTGTTCGATTTATTAGACGTTGTCACGTCATAAATAGTGGACACAACACTACACAACACACTACCAATATTCCAATTTAAAAAAGTCACATCTAAACACATTAAAAAAAGTAACGAGCGAGATACAGGTAGTCTATCAGTGTAAGTTAGACAATGCAGGCATAAATCGGGTATTATCAGCGCGAGGCCGTCAGGAGGGCCGTTAGATTCAATTCTAGCAGATTTAGTGCTATCGGCCCTTCCGACGTCTCACCAAGCCTACAGGACATAGATAACAGGTAAGGGTAAAATGGATATCGACGTTAGATGATACACACTTTCTACTCTCGGTGAATTATGACATCTGTCGTGCCTAAATCGTGTTGCATTCATTCTCGAGCGACCGCAGCGCCGCGCCGCCGCGTCGGTGGGAGATACATTAACAAGCAATCCGATTTGTTCGGAACGAACCATCAACATTGGTGGTTGTGACGTCATAGCGATTATTCAAAGTAGGTACAAGGAATTTCGGCGAACACGCGTATGCACACAATCGGTTTTTAAAGGTTCAATTCAAGGAAGGAACAATTCGACCGTCTTTAAATTAAGAAAAAATTGTCACCGTGAAAAATAAATTTTTAATTGTTTTAGAACAAATGCGTATGCGTTCAAAAAAACAGTTGTCAAAAAGTGTTAACACAAAAAAACATGTTTGCCAAAAACGTCGTCGGTCAGGTATTTATTTATGTTTTCATTTTTTTATTTTGGTTTAGTTTCTAAATAAAAACCAATTTTATTTTTTGTATATCTATGTAAGCAATCTTCTTAAATAGTTATATATGATTCAAAGTACCTTAAATGCGTCTACGAGGAAATATTGTTATTTTCCCGGGCTCCATAAAGACTTCTGAATAATTTAGTAGCAGAACTTAATTTCTGTAAGCACGGAACCCTTTGAAATCGCAATGGGCTGTCTAAACACCATGATGGATACGGCTTGTACCACAGAGAGGCTTCGCACCTTCCCACGAGGAGACGATGAATGGTCTTCGAGCATGAAACACCCTTTGAGAAATACGAACTGGGTCATTTGAAAAATGTGGATGAGACAAAATACTCGTATTAAAGTACTTAATTTAAATGTTATAGCTTTTTAGTTTTCGTAGTGTTAAAAAACTTTTTGGATAAAGAAAATAGGTTTGTAACATTTATTTATTTGAACTTGATATTATATATGTTAACGAATAGCATTTAAGCTTATTTCTCACTGTAGACTTCTACAGTTAGAAATAAGCTTAAATGCTAAATGCTAAATGAAATATGTGAAGTTACAAATATTCTTACATATAAAGCACACATTGTTGAGTAATTAGCCCTGATGTCAGTGTTCATGTTCATGTGTCATGCATAGGAGAGTACGGAAGCCTCGGTGTGCGATTGAAAATTGTACTTTGGCGGATTTATTTTTGTTTTCCTAAAATTAGACATAATTTGCAACTGTGATATTTTCATTAAGCAAACAATATATCAGTTAAGAAGCCCGTTCATCAGCTGTTAACTTAAGTACCTAATATTCGACCTCAACTAGGCATTTTGGATCCATTAACATATATTACACGAGGATTACATAGAAATCAAAGTATTGACAGACGTATTGATACGCCACGATACGTAGATACTGGCGTACCGCCAGATATGAGCAGATTGTAATTGACACGCTGAAAGACGGTTATTGGTTGGGTGAAAGACGATTTGATTGGTGTTCTGGAGTTAAACACCATGTAGTAGATGGGAGATAAGAATTGACCTTTATCTTGATTGAATCAAAGTTCAGTTTCGGTCAGGATCATCTATCCATTGTAGATATTCCTAAAATTCGCACGAGACGCGTTGGCTCCACTTTTATTGTGCCAAAATGTGGAATGGGCTTCCTGAATCTGTCTTAACGAATGAATACAATCTATGTCTTCAAATTGAGAGTGAATAGGTTCCTTTTATGCAAGCGCGCTCCATCGCAGATCGTAACTGTATCTTAATACACAAGAAGAGTTTACAGTCAAGCGCAAGTCTATTTTTGAATACCTAAATAATAAATGTTAAAGTAGGTATAACGTGTGATGGAAATAACGGAAAATCTGAAAATTGTGTTCAGAATTGAGTATAGAAATGAACTAAAATTACTTAAATTCTTGATTTTATAGATAGAAAGTTTATACCTGAAAACATTTTTTTTTAGATTTTTATGTTGTCCCGTTATTTTAGTTTTATTCAATTGGCAGGAGGACGCTTTAGAAATCGATGGCAAAAGCATAGTATGATGTGCAGCAGTGAACATCTCAAATCATCTTTTTTAATTTTAATGGGTGAACTTGTGGAGTGGGGTAACGATGATGTATATTCTACCTAAAACTTTTAAATCCTCGTTACGTACGAAAGCTACGTCAGCACTAGAACTACATAGTCTTACTTTGCAATCAAAAGTACAAATAAATTCACCAACAACCGAAAATAATTAGAAATGAGTATTTGTGGTACCAAATTCAAATGATATTAACATAATAACTGTGTATTGAAATTTCGTTGAAGTTTTTGAGAATTTGGATTATTTCTACAACATATCAGGTCATACTTTTTTTTATATCTTTTTTTATATTTATAAATAAAGTGTTTTAATAATACTATATCTTAATGAAGTTTGGCGAAGTTCTGATATTCACAATACCATCGCCAAGGTTCATGGTAACAGAGCGGAGATATATATGAGATTCATTATAAATCGTAACTAGTTATTATTTCTCGGGATCTGCATTTCATCTATATCCACGCTCCATTGGCTCTCGCGGCAGCGCAGAGGGCGCCTTCGGCAAACTCCAAAAATGTTGGTCGGCAGTCGTCATCCTTGATCAATAAAGGTAGGTTAGGTTCTATTATTAGGGTGTCCGTTTTGCATTCACATTCTAGTCTTTTAAGGCCATATTTTGGATAATCTGTTAGAATATGCAAGATTGTTTCAGGAGACTCATCATCGCTAGTGCAAAACATAGGTCATACTAGACAAAGTGGAGAACAAATTTGAGAAAAACACGGTAAATAGAGACATTTTTCTATCAATATTTTTTAGTATTCTATACGTTTTATTTACAATACCAAATAACAACTTAAATTACAATAATTTATCATAATAAATCTTAGAATAACTTAACGATGGTGTTAGTCACCTAAAATGAAAGAAGAATAATACCTAATAGTAACTTTTACAAAAGCTACTGCTGAAAATAAACTTTATTTCGTCCGACATTCTTTTATCCACTCTTGTCTGTCTTGGAATGCTTTTGTCATATCGGTCAATCTAGCTAGACTGTGAAATGGTCGCAAGAGATCATCTATTTAGAGCAACCAAGATAAATGACGCGTCAGTTGAAAAACAACTCTGCTATTGTCTCGCCACACGGCGCCTGAGGTAGGCATTGATATACGAGTAGGTAATATGGTCTCAGATGGAACATAGCTCAGCATAACGAGTCTTTACTGCCCTCCCCCGGCCCGTAAATTTAGCAAAAACTATTTTTATCCCGATAGAATTTCCCAAATTTATTCCGTAGTTCGGCGATTTGGCCACATTTATTTCACTTTGACGTAATAAACCTTGTGAAATAGTATTTGGAATGGTCGAGGAAGAGGAACCCGACACCCTCACTCTAGTCTGCTGGAGTGAGGGTGTCGGAATGGTCTGTGTTGGAGATAATTGCCCATAACAAGGAGCAAGGTCGGCGAGGGTCTTTTAATGTTGACCCCGTTTTTGAAGTGAGATATATTACACTGGAGTATGCAGGATTGCACTGCCCCTTTTCTGTAGCAGAATTACGAAAGGTCAGAAGTAGGGAAGAAATTAAGGAGGGTTCTCAACGGGTAATATCAACAGACGTAGACTATGACACATTGTTTTTTCCTATCAAGTAACACTGTTACTTAGTTACTCAGTAATACTGACTCATTGGGAATCCTTCTGGAAAAAGATTTGCATTTGACTCCAATGCTAGGAGCATTTTCAAAGCTACGAACCCATGCTCAACCGAACATGTAGCTTGCTGAACAGACAATCTTATCTACTTGAAGTTCGACAACTTTCTTAAAAACATAGGTATGTTAGGCCATATACAAACCGACCAAATTCGAATATTAGTTGATGATTACGCACTAGCAAGTCGATTAAAAATTTTGTCACCACACTTCTCATTAGTGTGGTGACAAAAATTTTAATCGACTTGCTGCGTAATCATCAGCGAATATTCATATTTGGTCAGTTTTAAAAATTTTATAACTTTGTAAGTACTATAAAACGGGCGACTCTGTAAGTAAAAGCAACGGAACAATGTATCAAACAGACTCAAAGTAATATATTCAGGGCTACATTTTAAAGGCCACTCATAAAGAATGCAAAGTCCTCTCGGTTTTAGAGTGGCGAAGATGTTAATTAAGATGAAAAATAAATTTAATGAGGCCGAAGGAGCCGAAACACCATTAAGTAAGTGCTTCATTACCAAAAATCTTGATTTTCCGCTCGTTAAAAATAAGATCTTAATAATTAAAGATGTTTCTT
The DNA here is from genome assembly GCA_947563715.1 of Lycia hirtaria. Classification (NCBI taxonomy): domain Eukaryota; kingdom Metazoa; phylum Arthropoda; class Insecta; order Lepidoptera; family Geometridae; genus Lycia; species Lycia hirtaria. The sequence continues at coordinate 13,110,537 of OX387385.1, forward strand.
AAAGTATCCAATGCCTACCTACTAATTTAGATGTATTTACCTGCCTTTGAAGTTTATGATGAAAGTAGGTATATTTTCTTCGTTGCTAGAAAATGCTGTAGGTGTATTTTTAAGCTTCGTTTACTTTAACTGTGAAGTCTAAGTAATGTAGATTTTGTTATTACTGTCTAATTGAGTTTTTAAATTATAAATACCTACATATTATAATAATGTATTATATTATAGTACAACATTTTTTTAAGTTATCATGGTCATTCAATAAATTTCTATTATCTATTAACGGGGATATTTTAAAATTAGTTCATATTTTATGAAATGAAATGAAGTTTGTAATGAAATGAAGTTTATTGGAAAAATGCTAGGGTTAATTACAGACACCGAGGAACAAGAAATATGAAAAATACAACTAAATAAAATTACAGTTACAACGGTGTGCACTGAAGGCCACACTAGGGTGACCTGTGCCATTATTACGAAACACTTATTTTTGTTATATATATTTACGTGTTTGAATGGATTTCTTCTAGGTAAGCACACTCCATATTAGACAGAACGATTGGAGATCACTAAATCAAATAAGCGGACTAGACCGTTAAGGTACATGCACGAAACCCATATGGTAGAGTTCCAGCTAATGCTTTAAAGCTAAAAGATGATCACTTGGCGAGTATTCTTTGTTAAGATCACTTTGAAAAAAGGCCAATGACCTCGGTACCAAAAGATTTAAATGTTTTACATATCTACCGCTATATCTCGAAAAGCATAGTGTTAAAAAAATCGGTTACCCCAGACAGATAAAAGTCTTTATCGTGGCGACAAAGTGTCTCGCGCTTGACCGCTCAACTCCCCCCCTGATGTCAAGTGAAGTTGTGGTCCACGAGGGAGGGTGCTTACCTAGAATACACCAATTTAATTGCGATTAAAGTAAATAAATAATAAATAAATAAAAAATGTATTTGTTCTTACAATAAACTGGGTATAAATATAAACATGAAATACAATACTCAAATATTGTTTTGTCCCACTCACCACACCCAATAAGCTCATTCAGCCAAACAGTGCTTTGTTCCGTTTTTTGCGCATGACAGTTTCGGCTAAATGGGCCCACCAGACGGTTATGAGTAAGACGGTAAACTTGTACAGGATCTAAAATTGGGATATTTAATAGTGATAGGTACCGAAAAATATATCTGTTCACTGCACTAGGTCTCGTAGGAGCCTGTATAGCAGAGATCAGTTACACACCTGCCCTTTTGACCACTTCTATATTTACTATTTGGTACAATAATTGAAAAGGAAAGATATATACCTAGTCTTGCCATAAATATGGTCACGAAGAAAAAAAATATTTTTTTATTGCAAATAATATTTATTACTTTTACAGTGTGTTAGTTTAATACATAACTATAAAACAATTTAAAATATAAAAGCTTATTCGAAGTGGTCTCCATTGGCTGCAATACAGTCCTTTAAACGTTGAGGCCAGTTATCAATAGAAGCACGCACTCTTTCCATGGGAAAATTCTTCACTGCCAATCGTATGGATTGTTTTAGGGACTCCAAATTATCATGGCGTTTAGAGCAAGCCATACTCTCTAAAACTGACCATAAATCATAATCCAGCGGATTAAGATCAGGACTAGACGACGGCCAGTCTTCAGCTCTGATGAAGTCCGAAACGTTCACTTCCAACCAAGACTGCGTGGACCGAGCTTTTGATACACTTGTGCCGATGTTTGATACCTTTTTCACAAAAATATGGCTCAGTCACTTCTTCATAGCTAACACCCCACCAAACCATCACTGAAGTCGGATAATGCCCACGTTGCACTCTGTCGACTAATTGGGAAGCTTCCTTAGAGCTTTGAGCATAAATACGGTCATTTTGTTTGTTAAAATGTTGCTCAATTGTAAAGATTTTCTCATCCGTAAACAAAATTTTTCTGTGACCTCCCTTTGGGTACCGCTTCAGTAGTTGTTTCGATTTTACCACCCTATTCTTTTTTAAATTATCAGTTAAAAAATGACCAGTGCGTCTCTTATAGGCTGCAAGTCCTAAGTCATCTTTTAAAATACGCGACATGGTTCTGGGTGCTATCTTCATCTCCCGAGATAAAATCTTTTGCTTTCGGACAGGATTTCTTCGAATTCTTTCCCTTACTGCTTTGACCACCTTTTTCGTACGAACACTACGTGGACGGCCAGATCTTTTTCAGTCACAAACAGAGGAGGTCTCATTGTACCTATTAATAGCCCGGTACACAAACATTTGACTAATACCAAGCGTATGGAGAGTTTTAAAAATTGCATTTGGCTCCATACCAACTTTGTGTAATGCAATCACAGCGATTCGGTTCTCTTTATCACCCCACTCCATTTTAATATCGCAAAATATTGTACAATGTATTGGCGCCAAAATTAGAAAACTCAATGAACAATCGTATAAAAATGACAGATTCCAAATTCAAATGTAATATATTTCTTATTTTTTACTGTAACAGTATTTATGGCCAGACTAAGTATAAGATAAGATATATATATATATAAATAGATAAACCACTTACACTAGCAGTACTCAAATACAAGTAGTGCCAACCGTCTTACTTATTAACGGTGAATAAGCGCAGATTTGTTCCGTTTTCATGCCTGCCAGGTTCCAGTCTGTCAGAAAGTGACAAATCCTTGTTCAGTCATTGCTCAATATTTAAGATTTTAATATGCCTACCAGGAGGTGTATGTACTATAATGAAATTAAAGTGGAACTGGGCAGGGAAGAATATGTTGCTAGACGCAGTGAGTAAGATTGTGACCGACTAGTGGCTAAGATTAGGGAAGTGGAGTGAAGGTCGTCCGAATGTAACATGTGGACGATAAGTAAGACGGCAAGTAATTACCTAAATTGAAAAACACGCAAAATCTCTCTCTCTTAACAATGGGGTATGTAAAGTTTTTTTCGGTATTTTTTTATATTTTTATTTTTATAAAGTAGCGCTCGTGGCGTAGCTTGACTAGGTGTTCCCGAACGATCACCAATGTTAAGCAACGGACGGACCGGTCAGTCTTCGGATAGGTGACCGTGAGTAGCATTTCTTTCTGAGCGTTACCGTGGGTCAGATGACACGTTAAATTGTAGGTCCCGGTTGTTTTTTCAGCAATCGTCAAGTCAAGTCAGAGGCCTTTCGGCGGCTTAATAACTCTGACAATAGGGCTGGCCACTCAGTCTATACAAACTTACTTACTTACTTATTGCGATTTAAAGACACCCAGATTAAATTGATAGAATAAATCAAAAAGCGTACCTATTCGTAAGCGCATAATTTAGCAGCCCGTACGATGATATTGGAATTAAAGTGTTTCGTTCGGGTCTTTGGAATACCTACCGTGAAACGATGCCGCTTCTAACTACTAATTAGAGTGTGGCCTCGAAAGTCAACTTATCAGTCGAAGTTGATGTGTAATTTCCTTGAGTTTATCCGATACCTATCCGAAAGCGGGGATGTGGCCATGACACATAATAACCACAGATAATTTTAAGACACACAAGGAACTTTACCGATATTGACTGACTGGCCTTGTGGCTCAGTTGGTAGTATGTCTGCCTGCTGAGCTGTAGGTTGTTGATTCGATCCTCACCCAGGGCAAACATTTGTGTGATGAGCATGGATGTTTGTTATATGTCTGAGTGTTTCTATGAATCTACTTATTTACAAAAAAAAAACCTATCAGCCATCTAGTTCCATAGTACAAACTTTGCTTAGTGTGGGCTAGATGCTGTTGTGTGAAATGTCCACAAATATTTCTATTTATTTATATATATATATATTTCAGTTGGAGACACTATGTTATCGGGCGACTGAAGAATATGGGTGGTTGAAAATGTCAAGAGCAGATATACCGGACTACTCTCTTTTTTCGTCTTTTACTGCCAAGAGCGTTATCACTGTTATATGGGTTATATGGCTCTGGTTATATGAGTTAGAATTCTATAAATATCAACTCTAGAGATAATAAAGTCTAATTTAGCTTATATAGCTACTTTTATTAGTATAATTTAGTTTATTTACTTTAGTATTCTTTTCAAATTCAGCTAGGATGCGCCGCATACAGATGACAGTCCTGTAACTATGCCAAATTCATAGTTTACGTATTCTAAACACTTCATAAAACTTGGCAAAAATAAAAATACATCTAAGTGCAAACAAATGTACGAGTTGTAAACACCTACTAGAATACAATAAATTTTATATGTGAAACGTAGTAATGAGTTTTGCGCCTTTTTAAAAGTTGAGTGGATTTTCGGGGCTAAACGAAAAATACATACATTGACTGGTAGCTGTCAATTTTTGTATATTATTTGATAAAGCACGCGATCGTTACGTTAAAATTTAAAAATGAAGTGTCTATAGGTATATTTATATGTACAGTTTTTGGAAAGAAACCTTTCTAGTTTAAAGAAAATCTAGGTCAGTTGTCTAATACCTCCCACGAGGCTTAAATTTTACATGAAGCCTTGAGACAGCCACAGATCTGATATTTTTTTCTTCAATAGCTCGAGTCTTACGCATATAACATTGTTTTATAGATATTTGAGTTGTTTATTGTTTCTAACTATATTTTCCTACATCTTATAATCTGGGTATCTCTAACAAAGAGTGAATAGGTATCTTCTGGGCAAGCGTGTTCCACCTCAGACTTAGTCTTTGTTCTTGCTTATTCAATGTAAAAATATATGTGTAGTGGCTTACCAACTGAAAGACCATCAAACCCAATATATTCATCAACCATGGAATAAAAACCATGTAGCATGAGCACCGAATAATGGCGTGCTTCTGATCATGCGTTTAACAGTTTATCATATAAAAATCATAAACTAAAGGCTTTGACTATCTAAAGGCATACAATCACTCATTTTTAGGGTTCCGTACCTCAATAGGAAAAAACGGAACCCTTATAGGATCACTTTGTTGTCCGTCTGTACGTCTGTCTGTCCGTCTGTCCGGGTGTCAAGACCTTTATCTCGGGAACGCGTGAAGGTATTGAGTTAAAATTAAAACAATATACGCAGATCCATAGTATCTTGCTGCAGAAAGAAAAATAAAATTTCTCAGTTTTTCAAATGCACATTTCGACACTCACAGAGGAATCAAAACCTATGGGGTACTTCCCGTTTACCTAGAACTCTGAAATTTAGCAAGAAGCATTATGTTAAAGTAAAAGCCGAAAACTGGTCATTTTTTATTTAATCACAAAAAAATAGTGTCTCTATGCAAGGAATGAGGGCCCAAATTTTAAAGTGAATTAACCGTATCATGTGGGGTATCATATGAAAGAGCCTCATTAGCATAAGCTAAAACAGGTTTTTAACACATTCTTCGTCCCCTGCAGACCCTTCACTTCAGCTGTGAACCAAAATTTTTAGGCGAATTTTGATTAAGTACAGAGTGGCCGCGCAAAGCAACGTTGACTGCCTCAAACGTTTACTGACTACTACAAAATGAACGGGACGCTTGCTCGGATCCGAGTGGGAGGCGCTGCCACTATAGCCCCGCCCCACTCGGATCCGAGTGGTGAGCAAGTAATGTGTCAAATATTTTTACGATGTATATTTTTCGGTTTATGAAGGAAAATATAAAAAAAATATATGATTTCCCCCTTTTATTTACTTTGTACGGAACCCTCGGTGGGTGAGTCTGACTCGCACTTGTCCGGCTTTTATTATTCCCCGATCCAAAAAGGCGTGATCGAAGATTTGATCAAAACTATTCTTAGCTATGTTTTATCAATATTGTTCAGCCTTTTTGTATTTCGGGGTTTTTATAGAAATGAATTATTGTGACTTCGTAGTTTTGGAGTGTAGGACGTCCAGCTGCAAGATGGCTCGAAGATATATGTAGTTACCATCGCGGGTCGAACCTAAACACGATTGGCCGAGGAAGATGGCAATATTATAGAGAGATCTAACAGTGGGATAGAGAGCGTTCTCTATCCCAAGGCTAGGGCTGTACCCAGCAGTTGGATAGAGAACGCTGTAATAATAATAATAATAAATGGTGGGATGGAATGCTCTCGCTTGATGGTTGGGTCAAGGGTCGAATGCAGAAGGCAGTTATCTTGGACACGGCACGCATTGTCAGGTTCCTTACTCTGTAGCCTCCACCGCCAGCAGCTTGGGCCCTGCCCCGTTGCCGGTGGCAATCTAGGTGTAGGTTTTTATAATGTTTTTAATGTGATTTTATAAAAATATTGTAAAAATTTATACTTAAGAAAATAAATAAATACATGGATAATAATAATAATAATTAATTTATTACATAAGATGTAGATGATGATGATGATGATACGAAACTGCTACGATGCTACTCGTCTAGTAGTTGATACTTTTCAAAATAGTAAGTTACTACTTTGAAGGCTCTTATTATTAAATAACAAAGAAGATAATTTTATGCTTGCGTGGTTAACGGTCCAACTCTTATACTGATCTTATAATGGTCATGTTAATGTGAGTTTCAGGACAGTGCTTAATTTCCGAGGTGTTTTATTTCCCTTGTCGAAGTAAATGGAGTAAAAGAGCGTTAAGAACTGTTAATGGTTTTACTGGTCGTGAGCCGTGTTTAGGGCTGTCGCATTCTTTTTGTCTGACTGTGCAAGGAGGGTTATGTTTTTCGAATGTATGTATATGAATATGAAAATATCGAATACATATATGTATATGTATTCGATGTTTTCGAGTGTTTTACACACTGAAGTGTCTACAAATTTGTAGACAGTTCAAAAATTACACGTATCCGACGGGACTTGAACCCGCATTATCCCAATCTGTTCTTATTTTTTTATTTAATCAAATTAGTGCCGCTTTGTCGCGAATTACATATGTCAATATTAAAAAACAGAAAATTAATAGCTAAAATCTTACTTGGGAGCCTTTACCATTTTGGCTACTGAGGTGTCACGTGGAATGGTCGAAACAATCTTTTTTGTTTAACCAATCAAGCGTTGGTGGCGCCACCCGTAACACACGCTAATAATAACAATAATGGGGATATTGCGGGTCCCGTCGGATGCATGTAATTTTTCCTGTATAGTACAATACTCTTTGTTTTGAATTGTCTATAAATTTATGTATATATGTGTTTATATTACCTCCTACAGCTTAAACAGCTTAACTGATTTTGATGTGCGAGGTGTCATTAGATTTGTCTTTACTTCTTTCCTTTTCTTTTTGTCACTGACTATATTTTTTGTAATAATAATAATACAACTCTAAAAAATACGCTTTTAGAAATCTCCAACAAACTATTTCGTATCAAATAAGTGATGTTAAAAAAACTATTTTAAAGAATGTTCATTTGAATAAATTGTATAGTAGCTTTGTGCATACTTTCTCACAAAAACGTACAATAAAATAAAATAATAAAATTTTGGTAAAGGCAAGTGAAACAAAAAAAAAACTAGCTACAATGCTTTAACGTACATACATAACATGTTGATAGAACAAGTATTTTTATTAATAGAAAAACTATACCCGACTTCAGATAAGCAGTTTTTCCAGTTCTAAGTTACGATTACGTTATTTCTTGATACGCTGGTGAATGTACGTTTTTTGTGAGAAAGTATGAGTAAAATTGCTGTAAAAGATTATGAATGCGCATTATTTTGAATAATTCTAGAAAAATCTCTTGTTTATTACGAAAAAGTTCGTTAGAAGTTACGAAATAACACATTTTTTATTTTAGCGAGAGATCTATTATTATTATTATTACAAAAAAAATATAGCCTACGACACTCTAAAAGTGAAAATGAATCTAACGACACCTCATACATCAAAATCGGTCAAGCCGCTTAGGCTGTAGGCTGTCATATAGAAACTTACATACATAGGTACATACATTATGTACATACCTACATCCATACATAAAAACACTTGAAAAACATAACCCTCCTTTTTACGCAGTCGGGCAAAAAGAACAGACCTATAGACTCCATACCACTGTCAGTTGTCACCCATGTCTACTTTTGTTGCTCCACCGCCACCGTTAGAAAGGACAGTTCTATGTTCGCGCAACTTTCTTGGATCTATTCCAGTAAACTCACGGCGTGTAAAAATTCTGGATTCCAACTACCGATATAAAATGGTAAAAATATTGTCGCGGCGAAATTATACTCACGGATTCATATGTTTTAAAAATAGATGACGGACTGAAATAGTTTGACTGAAGAATTTATTCTAAAACTAAACGTTTAGGGATTAGTCAGACTGAAAGCGGTCACGCGTTTGTGCGCTCGGCGTTTGCGTTCTGCGTTCAAGTGTAAAGTGGCTCGTGAGTGCTGCTCCACTGCCGGTACATACTATCAGAACGATTTTAACGACAGTTCTTCGTCAGAAGACAATTGTTGTGTTCAGGGTTCCGTACCTCAAAAGGAAAAACGGAACCCTTATGGGATCACTTTGTTGTCCGTCTGTCCGTCTGTTAAGATCTGTATCTCGGGAACGCGTGTAAGTATCGAGTTGAAATTAAAACCATATTTATACACTGATCAGTGTATAAATATGGTTTTAATTTCAACTATAGTCTGTTGCTGCAGAGAGAAAAATCAAACTTCTTAGTTTTCATAAAAAAAGTTACAGCCGAATATGCCGCAAAAACCGTATTTTTCGACACTCGAAAGAGAATTAATACTGCACAAGTAATGTGCAGTTTTAATTCTCTTGAAATCACAAAAAAATAGGGTTTTTATATAAGGCAAGCAAGGAGGGTCCAAATTTTAAAGTGTTTTAACCGTATCATGTAGGATATTAGGTATATGAAAGAGCTTCATCAGCACAATCTAAAACAGGTTTTTAAATATTTTTACGATGTATATTTTTCGGTTTATGAAGGAAAATATATATAATTTCCCCCTTTTATCTACTAGTTTGTACGGAACCCTCGATGGACGAGTCTGACTCGCACTTGTCCAGTTTTTTAGTTTGTTATTGGAATTTTTAATATTGTATCTTTGACCTATGCGGGCAGACTGTCTGCTGTTTGAGTATGTATAATATTTTACGTAACAGAACACAAGCGCACAAACGCGTGACCGCTTTCTGTCTAATCAATCCCTCATTGCGATATGTGGAACAAAGCAGATGGTATCCTCATATTTTTGAAGCAATTTCAACTCATGCATGTGCACTTGTTTTTAGGATTTCCTGAAATGAAAAACTTTTTTTCGGAATAAAACATGGCATACTAGTTAATCGGATATACAACTATAATACTGTAAGGATTCATCAAAATACTGTTATAGTGTATTTTGCTTTATTGAAACAAACATCGACAAATATACGTATTTCATTCGATCGATTGAGCGAAGCTAGCAAATCATTACAATAGTAAAAAAATATCTTCTAGATCGACGAGCTCCATCCTCGGCCACACCGTCGCCGAGTTGGTGGTTAATCGTAGATGTAACATAAAAAAATTCAAACCGACCACGGATAGACAAGCATACGACCACGGTTATCCTCTGAACACCACTATGAATATGTATGAAATACAATAAAATATTTATTACATACAAGTTGTTTATTTAATAACAATACATAACGAACAGTTTGTACATAACAATTTCAGATGAGAATATTTTATTGTTTCATACTTTTTAGAGCGCGGATTTTTTCTCTAGTCGGTTTTTTTCCAGCGTACAAACGAGACGCTTCCAAAGACACCTCATTTGTCAAATTATGATAAGTAGTTTAGAACTTATGAGAGAACAGATGAACATACACACATACTGGTCAAAAATCAAATCAAATCAAATCAAATAACATTTATTTCCTTAATACAAGCTACATAAAATCGTCAATATAAATTAATTACAGTCACAATCGAAACTTGTAAGTGTACCATAATATTAAGCCGTGTAGCAACTGCTCTATGATAAAACTAAATGTAACCCTTCCTTTTACTTTGTCGTAGTCAGGTAAAAAGTCGTTATATTTCTGTCGTGTTTACATTTTCGACTTACGTTTGTACCTAATAATCTAGACATACATGTTATGATTTCCAAGAAAGCTTCAGGGCTATGTATTAACATTTTTACCACGAAGGCATGTAGACATGTAGGCAGTTATATGATAAATCCCCGATATTATTATTCCTACACGACTATACCTACCTATGTACAAGTATTACTAGGGTCTGATAACAAGATCTCATTAAATATAGTCCTGATTATTCCCGCAGAGACTGCGTTGTAGTCCCCGGGTCCGGATTGCTGGGACATGTCTCGAATCAAGCCTACGGGATCGACATTTTAGGCTGCGTTCACACCAAATATATTATCAGCCGTATGCGAGCGTTGTTTTTCTGTAAGATATTCTATTTTTCATACCGAACATTGGATGGAAACTATTATATGACACTAGTCGGCGTAGTGGATGAATTTCAGCGGTTAATTTTTAACCAACTTAAAAAAAGAGGAGGTTTTCAATTCTTCCGAATATTTTTTTTAATTCCCCGATTACTAGAAGACGCCTGGACTATAAAAATCCTGCAGAGTCATAATCTTCGTGAATAATAACGAAGATTCTGACCCTGCAGGATTTTGATGGTGCTAAAAAAATAGTTTCGAGGAATTGATGTTCGACGTTTCAAATTTCGAATCATAGATAAATAGCCGTAGCTGTACGTAATGGCAAATTTCACATTAAAGTTGATTAGACAGTTAAATCATACCTACATTGAGATATATTTCAGAAGCAGGATTAACACACTGGGACACACAGTGAACCTGCTCATATTAGGCATAGAGATTACATAGTTTTATTTTAACCCCTGATCCAAAATAGGTGTTATAAGTTTGACGTGTGTATCTGTATGTCTGTCTCTGTCATCGTAGCTGTCAAACGGATAGAACGATTTTGATCTAGTCTGTTTTTATTAAAAAAGAAAATTTAATCGAGCGCGTTTTTAGTTATGTTTCATCAAAATCGATTCCGCCGTTTTTGACGTGACAACGTCTAATAAATCGATGAACGCCGGCTGCATGCACGAAAAAGTATGACTCATTGTCCCGTTACGTTACGCTCCTTGTCCGGTTACGCGCGCGCGCGCTTGCGGTGGCTGAGGAAGCGGGTGGGTGTGCGCCGCGCCCGACCGTCCGCGACTCCACGTTGCTTCAATTATCATTCCTCGGAGCTCGCGCGCGGACGTATGTTGTCACGTTAAATTATTTTACCAATATTACCATTTTCTTTTGTCACAAGCGTTCAAGTAGTCTTATTTCGATATTACTTTGGCTTTTGTCTTGATCTTTCTACAGTTGAAAGGAAAAGACAAAGGCCATAGTAATATTGATATTGGAAAAGACAAAGGCCATAGTAATACTTAAGATTGTGGTAACTTGTATGACAGAAGATATCATACAAGTGGCAGAAGACGCTAGATGCAAGCCGCTTCCAACCGGTTTTTCTGGAAATCCATGGGGGAGGCCTATGTCCAGCAGTGGACTTCTTGTGGCTGAGATGATGATGATGATGAATCAGGAAAAATTACTTATTGTGTTTAAGCGTACTTTTGTGAACATTTACCCCATTTATGTACGGTGGAAGTCGATTCATCGCCGCACACATGTTTAAAATGTCGCCTTAATTACGTAAATATGTCTGAGCGTTAATTTCCATTTGCGACATCGTCTGGGGGAAATGTATGTTTGTATCTAAACATGTTTTGGAACGCATGAATTACAATGAGATATTATTGCGGAGTTTCTTTAAGATAAATATATATACACATGGCAACACTTGATTCGGAACGTTTCATTTTAATTTCATCAAATAATAATAATTCCTTAAAAAATCGTCAAAATTATAACAACTGTTAGCGTCTAGGAGATTTATCAAATTAAAAATAAATATCTATAATAGTGAGCGGAAGCAAAAAAAAGGCTCTGCATCAACTGGCGAAATTTTCTTTTGTCTGTCCGGTGATTTATTGATACTCGTGTACAGATCTTATTTTCAACATTTTTTTTAATGAAACTTGTTATAGGTAATTATAAGGTTTTTTTTATTTTTTTAAACTTTTTAGGGGTATTTCTGCCGCATACGGATGCCTTTCCGTAGGTGTAGGTATATGTCATAGCTTTTTGCTCAGTATTTATTAGCACTATATACCTAAACGAAATTTGGCAACAAGATGTGTTCAGAAAACCGCCACAAAATGCTGTAATAAAATTTTCAAAACATGCGAGATATGCGCCAAAGATAAAAAATGTTGTCTCTCTGCGTTTCTAAAAGATACCTAGAAATCCATTATTAATTAATAGAATTAGACCATATCTAAGATGTTCTACGAACATTATTTTGGACACTGATTACTGTGCTTTCAACTTCTCGAGATATAACTATAAATATATATGCACTACAGAGGCAATACTCGACAAGTGACCTATTTTAGTTTACTACATTACCTACGGAACCCTACCATATGCGTGTGTCGATACCGTCTTGGCAACTTATATTAATTTATTATCTTTTCAGGATCAATATTAAGCTCACCTTGCTATGACAAAATACTGCGAGCAACCCGCCTGGATATACCTACTCGTACATGCTTGAGACCGTGTTATTGACATGTTGCTAAGAGGCGGTGAAAGGAAATTATTGTGGAGGGAACTCTGGTAAATACGCACTATACGATATTACGCGCCCATAAATATTAGTTTTTCCCGTCTTTCCGAAATTTCTAGATATTACACAGTTGGGAACATTGAGATTTTCTTATTATTTTGAGTACTTCAGACTGGGATTGTTGAGCTTTTACGGTATCACATAAAATGGAAGTTTCTAGAGTGTATGAAAGTATTTATTTGCTTCATATATTGTTATGGAAGTTATCATATATTGTCTGTATCTCAAAAGGAAAAAACGGACCCTCATAGGATTTCCGGAACCCTCGGTGGGGGAAGTGGACAAGTCTGACTCACACTTGTCCCGTTTTTTATTTTGGGGTTTTTTTCTGGTTTTTTTTCTGGTGATTTAAAAATATATGCAACTTATATATTTAAATGTCATTTAGATGGGTGAATACAATGGGTGCTTAGAAACACAAAAATTATATGTATCGGAAAAAATATTTATCCACATTTTAGCGGTTTACTTAGATAAGTAGTCTTTAATGTTAACTAAAATGAGATTCTAGACGCGTTTAGCTAAAGATTCAGCGAGCTGGGCACGTATCTCGTTAGCAAAGGGTGGGTAGCCGTAATCGCATACTGCACGGTTACGAAGCTGAAACTTTCCGAAACTAGAGCCGGAAGTGAGCTTCGCAACTACTACTACAGATATAATTCAAAAGGCGTTAACATCACTATTATTGCATGTAATACAATTTCTATTAAATCCTTCTTTAAGTAGGTAAGTATGATCGTATAGACTTGATGGACAGCCCTAGTGCCAGATTTATAAACTTATAATGCTAATATTCTGACAGCAATTTTTGATATTTTTAAAACTGCTAAATAGCCTGCTAGAGTTTGTTGAAGTGAAAACTTCTTTAGCGGCGTTGTGCATTTTTGGGATGGGTAAAAAAAATTTAAACTCGCGTCAGATCGTCAGATCGTAAAACGGACAGTCAGAAACCTATTCTAACGTTCTGCATTTAAAGTTCATTATTATTATTATATACCTATATGTACAAGCGCCGTACACGAAGCTTTAGCGTGTTTTAAGACTATACAGCGCCATCTAGTACGTTGTTCTAGAACTGACTTTATTATATGAAGTGTTGTTTTAGTTTAGCCTTTAGGGTTCCTGCAGAGGGTAAAATGGCACTTTAATGGTTTTGCTTTCTTGCTCTAACTTATTCGGATACGGGATATAAATTTATCTACCGGCTCTCTCGCACTCGCTGGTTATTCTCAAATGTAGGTGACGTGAAATAGGTCTGATATAGAAAAAAAAATGGTTCAAATCCTTCACGAGTCAGTCTTTTTGCTATTTTATTTTTTAGTTTTCACTTCTGCCGGCACTCCCGGAGTGCAATGCGTTGTTTTTTTTTGTTTGCATGGTTATAGAACTATCACCAATGACATTCCCATCACGAATATCGCAGCAAAAATGGGAAATAACATTTAGATTAAATAAAATAATAAAATGAGGACAGCAGCGCCTTCAATGCCGCACTGTTTCTGTAACTGAAATACTCTAAAACGTGGGCCGAAATCTGTTAAAATCACAGGTTCCTGCTAAAATTATCAATTTGAATATTTATTTATATTCACAAATGATTCAGTCCGGTATCCTTAAAGGTTCGCGCGCTCTGTAGAATCGCAACAGCTGTATCATATTATACAGAGTGAAATTTAATTATTTATTATATTATTATTATTTAATTTACCTCATACAAGTGGCAGGAAGACGCTGGATGCAAGCCGCTGGATGCAAGCCGCTTCCAATCAGTCTTTTTGGAAATCCATAGGGGAGGCCTATGTCCAGCAGTGGACTTTTTATGGCTGAGATGATGATGATGATGATTTAATTTATGAGCGTCATTTACGCCTAGACGCCTATTAATGCTACTGATTACACGGGGGAGGAAAATTATATCAAAATGATTAATTTAAGTATTTATTAATGACATCGGAAAATATTATATTCAATTTTGGTTCTGTGCGTATTCAAACAAAATAACATTTATTTATAGCGGTGCATGTTAAAATAAAATATTATCTATTTTGTTTGGACATAAAGACATAAAGAGATGATATTCATTGATTAATGAATACTAAAGTATATATAAAGTATATTCGGCGGCTTAATAACTAGCCGCCGAAAGGCCTCTGACTTGGCTTGACGATGGCTGAACAACCGGGACCTACAATTTAACGTGTCATCCGACCCACGGTAGCGCTCAGAAAGAAATGCCACTCACGGTCACCCATCCGAAGACAGACCGGTCCGTCCGTTGCTTAACATTGGTGATCGTTCGGGAACACCTAGTCAAGCTACGCCACGAGCGCTACGAATGAATACTTTAAATTAATCATTTTAATAAAAAAAAATGCTTCTCAAGTAATTGGTAGCATGAGTGATGCCGGGGTACTAGAATACAATACGGCATAGGTAGTAAGAGCTAAGACTAGAAAGGAGCTTTTCGGCCCGGCATTGGTTGGGAATGGGACTTTGACCTACTACCCAAACGGGCCCGAGGTAGACGCGAGAGAGTGGCTCAAGCGGTCGTAGACCTAGCAATCTGAAAAGAAACTGTGTTCCAGTGCTGAAAGCCAACACATACCGGATTATGTGTTGGTCATGAGAAGCTGGAGTCTTCTATTTAGCAATAATGCTGGCCATCGTGGGGGCTTAGTGGGTATAATCCCACATAATTCAGTTGCATCCCCAATTTAGAACGCAGCCGGGTAATTCTTTGAAAGATCTCTTTCAAAGAAGATCTCTTGGGAGTTGTAGAGTTTGATCTCTTTTTTTCTTTTTTTTGATTCTCTTTCTTTGAAGATCTTTTCTTTGGGTCTTTGAAAGAATTCCCGCTTGGCTAATACAGGCGTCTAGGATAAAAGGTGGTCTTTTTTATATAAGTTTGAGCTAGACCGCCAACTCGCCTGATGTTAAGCGACGTTGCGGTCATGAATTAGACTTCATCCTGTATATCTTGTAGTGGTGCATCATAACAGAACGTCGCCTGTCTCAGTCTGTGATTGGGAATCACACTCGTGTTGATTCCCAATCACAGACGACACCTCACACAAAGCCTTGATAGTATCGCATGAAACAATATCCGTTCCTCAGAACTGTCTGAATGAGGCAGAGATGGTACTGCGATCTTGACTATTGTATTGGAACATTGTTCGTGTCTATTGAAAGGTTTACAATACTGTTTCAGATAACAATTTATGTATACTATAAATATTTTAGTAAAGTACTATGAAAATGAAAATGAAATCAAAATTATTTATTCCAGATGTAAATCCATATCCATTAAATTAACAATTCATAAAATCAATTAAATTAAATATTTACTATAAATATTTTATAATAGTTAAATAAACTGAAGCAACCGACTTCTCATAGATGCCATTGTCAGAACTGGACCAAATTTACGGGAAGCACTAGCTTTCAAATAAAATAAAAATCGTCAAAATCGGTTCAACCAATCGAAAGTTCTGAGGAAACAAACAAAAAAATACAGTCGAATTGAGAACCTCCCCTTTTTTTGAAGCCGGGAAAAACAAATAATAAGAAGCCTGGTCTTACAGCTCAATTGTAGTAGTATGTCTGCCTGTTCAGCTGTAAGCCGTAGGTTCGATCCCCACCCAGGACAAACATTTGTGTGATAAACATGGATGTTTGTTCTGCGTCTGGGTGTCTATATGTATCATAAGTATGTATTTACATAATACATAAAGCTTTGCTTAGTTTGGGCTAGATGGTGTTGTGTGACATGTCCACCAAAATTTATTTGTTAATATAAATAAAAAAAAACCGGACAAGTGCGAGTCAGACTCGCCCACCGAGGGTTTCGTACAAACTAAATAAAAGGGGGAAATCATATTTTTTTTTATATTTTCCGTCATAAACCGAAAAATATACATCTTTAAAAAAATTAAAAACTGTTTTAGCTTATGCTAATGAGGCTCTTTCATATGATACCCCACATGATACGGTTAATTCACTTTAAAATTTGGGCCCTCATTCCTTGCATAGAGACACTATTTTTTTGTGAATAAATTAAAAATGTCCAGTTTTCGGATTTTTTCCTATCTGTGTACCCTAACACAATGCTTCTTGCTAAATTTCATAGTTCTAGGGCAACGGGAAGTACCCCATAGGTTTTGATTCCCTTGTGAGTGTCGAAATATGCGTTTTTTACGACATATTCGGCTATAACTTTTTTTTACGAAAACTGAGAAATTTTATTTTTCTTTCTGCAGCAAGATACTATGGATATACATATATGGTTTTAATTTCATGGTCTTGATACCCGGACAGACGGACAGACGGACAGACGGACAGACGGACAGACGGACAACGGACAGACGGACAACAAAGTGATCCTATATAGTGATAAGGGTTCCGTTTTTTTTCCTTTTGAGGTACGGAACCCTAAAAACGCATTCTAATGAATCAAAATGGGATGAACTCTCTTTGGTCAGCCAGTACGATGAAATAGTATAATGTGTATAAGGTAAGCTTATAAATAAATATAGTCTAGCGATAAAAACAAATCTGATAATAATTTACGCATCAAAATCGGTCAAGCTGTGCTATAGGAGATACTATAAAACTTAAATATCTATTTTACGGGATTATACGGGATAATTATATTTTACGTAACGAGTAATAATCGAAATAACCAAACAAAATAGTTTCAAATTTATTTATTACATAAAATATTTTTTTTATTAATCTATTATATTTTTAATCAATCGGTCATACTTGCAAGACTTTTATAAGATTCTAAAGTTATTGAAATTGGAGTTTGGGACATAGTGAGGGAATGATTTTAGAGATATTATATAATATGCATCTTTTTACACATATGGTCCCAAAATGATAAGTGAATCTTTTAGCCACAGTAACATAGATTTCAAGGAAATATTGGTAACCGTTATAAGTTTCTTAGATTTTTGATAAAACTTGAAGGACAAGAATTTCGGAATTTCGTGAGAACTTCCCAATTATAGTGAATTTTAATTAATATCAATTACATAATTTACACTAAAACAATGACGAAATAAAAAAACAAAAAATATAACGTCCCACAAATAGTTGAAAAACATTGCTACTTCTGCAGTTAGGTAAAAATATCAGCGAATGTAGTGTGTATGCCTCGGGCCTCAGTAAGCTGAACCCACATACATATATATATATATATGTTGTACTAAATCCGTGCCAAAACCCCTATTTTATTTAACAATCGCTTTTTTATTTATATTCGCCGCTTGACATTTTTGTTGTTTGTTAGGTCGCGTTATGTTGCAGTCAAAATTGGAATGGTTGTGTAGTTTATTTTTTTGTGGTTTTATAAATTCCTAGTTAACTAGGTTTCATACGGTGTATTTAACCAACAAAATGTAGATAACAGAGTTACTTTCGCATCTATAATATTAGTTTTTCGTACTTTTAGCCGTCCCACAGTAATGACTAGAATAGACAATAAAACCATGCAGATTTGGTTCACACGTAGATACATCTCTTGAAAAAGATAGGACCTTAATCTGTAAATTATAACAATAATGACTGGCGGCTGTATCAACGCACTGTCAGCAAAAAAAGACAAAAGCGTCTACTATGTCACGGAATATTTTAATAAGTAAGTAAGTAAGTTCGTATAGACTGAGTGGCCAGCCCTATTGTCAGAGTTATTATCTTAGAGTTATATATTAAATAAATCCAGAAAAATGAAATAGAAAAGAAACGTTTTGTTTTCCGAACAATTATATACCTTCCAAATCAAATAAAATAAACTAGATCAAGCACCCCAAACAACTCATCCTACGATTCAGTTTTTTCATAAGAATAATTCGATTCCTCCTGTAATTTGTCACTAAAGACCGTGACAAGGCCGCCCGTCAAAACTTCAGGCAAGCCGGGATCACAGGAAAAACCTTATGAATAATTAAATGTATCAAGAACAGAAACTTTTTATTCCACGCCCACTCTCCTTGTTAGTATGGGGTCATTTTTTTAAGTGACAGCCAGAGGAGACGCGTATAATCGCTTTCCATTACGTTTGAAGATTTTTTGTGAGATGTCTGTTACGGATTCATAATTAATGTTCTAGGTTGACAACCTCTGAACACGACCTTCTAGAAGTGCCCATTGTAGGGATCAAAAGAAACTGGGAAAATGTTTTCTTTAGGTTTGAGTAAATACTGTTTTAATTTCAAATAACTAGAATGCTAGAGTATGGTGCTTAGTGCCAAACGTAGTTTTACAGTCTCTGTTAAGTTATTTGTTAAAATATTGTATTGTATTGTATTGTATTTAATTTGCGTCTTGTTTTCACTTTTAATAAGTAACCAAGGATCAAGTCATCTTTCCAAAAAGGGGGTGTTATAAGTTTAACGTATTTGTATCTGTCCGTCGTATGGTCAAACGGATGGTCCGATAAATAAACAAATTTTGCAAGTTAAATTTAACCTACTTGTTAATTTCTGACTAGCAATTTTTTATTATTATTATGTAAATATGGTGAGAATGCTGTCTTATTCTGAAATGGAGCTGATCTGAAGATAATGAGAATCTAAAGATGAAGTATTTCCACTGGGAATCTCTAGTGGAAAGTGTTACGATAGTCAAGTTTCTGTTCATTTTTAAATCACGTTAAGCACTTTAAATGGTATTTTTGAAAGATTGCAACTAGAAAGTTTTTTTTTTAAATATAAATAAATAGTTCTGATTCCGATTACGCTTTATTTATAGTCGATGTTAAGTTAGAACCCATACAAGTTTAAAATAAAAACTTATTATTAACGATCAACGTACATTTTAGCAAGTAAAAAAAAATAAGCCCTAAATGTAAACTTTCTTCCCTTATTCGTGTTACAAACCCGCAAACTTTGAAATATACACTAAAAACTTTGTCAGTGAAGTCCGTCAAAACAGTATGAATATTTAACGAACGGCGAAGGTCATGGCAAAGACCTGCCTATTTTGCTCCATGCCACCAGTTAGTCACAATATACTTCATAGCAGTAAGAGCTGTTCATATAATTTATTATTTATTGGGGTAAACCCTCAAATTCATGATCATAATTGAGAAAAACTCTCGACTCGAACCTATTAATACGTCTAACTTTAATTACACTGGCCATGATCATGACCATTGCCAGACAACAGATAGCCAATGAGCATTGGTGAACTTCATCGAATCAGCCAATCACAGCGGTTATACCCGGAGTGACGAATGCCATGGTCATGAACAATATGACCAATGTCTTATAGGTTTAGGAGTTACCTCGTGTGGAGATAAATCTGAATGCAGCGTCAAGTACTTACGTATATCAATTTATGGTATTGTCATTTGAACGGAAAAAGCACGCATGTTTTAATTTGCGTGAAATTGCGTGCATTCGGGCTTTTTGCGTATAAAATTTAGAACAAAAGGTTCAAATTGGGCTCGCAAGATATATATTAAACAAACAAGAAGGTCAAGTTCATAGTAGAAATTTTGTAAAAATACGTCAGGCCTTACTGGTTTTAGTGTAGGCACGGTCCCGCTCTCAAAACTTAAGTAAAATATTAAACGACGCTTTGGCCCGCCCCGACAACTTAATAACTTAACGTTTTTTAAAGCGTTTGCAGTCTTTCATAATTCACGCGGCTAAGTGTTCAACTTGGAGTTCATCTTGGAACTTTTACTGCAATTTTTATTGATAGGGTTGGAAAGCATAAAGTCGGCACACTACTATAAATTTGCATATACTATGCCCAAAACCCGTACACAACAAGTTCGGTCCATTTTCTGGATATGTGTAATACTGTATAGAAGTGGATCTCCCTGCCACATTCTCTGTTACTTGAGAACTAAGATATTGGAAAAAAAATTGTTAACAAAATTAAATAGTCCAAACTAAGTTAATAGCCAAACTAATAACTAAATATTAAGTGAATTAGTCTAATATGTATATAATAGTTAAAAATAGTTTAGTGTGTAAAACACTCAAAACTTTCAAATATTTACGATATTGTGTTATCTCTTTACAAGAATTTAGTTAGTTCGTTATTCATTCATGTTTTTGATGTCTATTCGAGATATGCACTCGAACGTTTCACCTAGAATACTGTGAATCAACGGATCAAGCAAGGTTTTTCAATTTCGTTTTGAATGTGCGTTATTTTTTATACGAAATATATTTTTACGTTTGACCACTAAATAAGATAGTAAGCGACCGTGTGGCCGAGGATGGATCTCGTCGATCTACATCATATCTACTCACTCTATCCTTGAAAATTTCAAGATTGTAGTCTATTGTAGTTATCAGGAAACAGAGATGGCGGCAAAGAATTCCATTCCTGTGCAGTACGCATCAAAAACGTGGACCAATATCGCTGAGTACAGATTTTTGGCATTTCAACGAGAAATGGGAGGTAATTCGCTGATTTTCTGTTAGTTCTGCAGTGAAATGTACTACTTGTTACCCGTACTGGACACAAAGAATGGTCACATTTTTGTTAACTGTACAAAACGCTCCAGGTTTAGCCTAGACAACCCTGAACATTTAGAGATACCTTACTAATGTGCGTCATCTTAGATAGCTCACATCTTGTTACCCGATGAGGTGGGTAATACGGCCCGCTCTTAGTCTATTAGACTTTATAAACCACATGATGCCTGTCATAGTCTAATAGGCATAGATGGAACAAGTAAGTATCGAAGCGTCATTTACGGCCTTACCAGAAAACGTTACTTAGCTTTAAGCATTGCTTAACATATTTTGTCAACTTCTCGCTGACACGTAATGACTTTTGCGGAAAGAAGACAGAGAATTTAAGATGATGGTTAAAGTTAAGTAACGTTTTTCGGTAAGGCCCTTATTGTTTTCTGAATAATATTAGTGAGAGGCACATTTACTTAGAACACCACATTCTTCATATTCGTATAACTTTGTACTTGCATGTTCCGGCGGATATTAAAATATGTTTGCGTTGCTTATAAAAATAGCTTGCTTGCGCTGTTATCGGAACTCTTTGAAAGATAGTTCCATGGCTGCGTTTTAATCTCGCCTTGAACATTCCCTAGCTTTACTATTAAAAGTGGAATTTGATCATAAATTTTCTGAATCCCGCCTTTTGGTTCACGTAAGAATGGAAAAATCAATAAAGTCAAAAGAAAAAAAATGATATTTCTTTTTGCACGTTTTACTGTGGATAGCAAGATCAAAAAACGTATTTACGTATATAGAGTCGTTTAGATAGATCTAAGGGTCGGTGAAAGGGATATTCAACGACTCCCTTTATAAAAATAAGATTCAACATAAAAGATTCACATTGGAATATATTACATTTCACATCGAACGTCTTGACAGACAAACTAACTTTCCTAGCGTCTAATCTGGGTTTCGTTAAATTGGGAGCCAATTGATTTCTTCTTCTCCCTAAATGCGCTACATTGCAGACCACGAGTAAAGTGAGATACGGGTCAAGTGTATCACTTAATAAAAATAAGTTATGTGATAAAAAAAACCGGACACTCGCACCTGTCCGGTCTTGTAGAATTAAATAGGAAGGAAGAAAATATAAAGAAACATTTTTATGCGACTGCACGCGTGTAAATTTTATTTTGAAGTAAATAACAAAAAGAACATAAGAATAAACAGTTTAAAAAACAGATTCTTATTTTGAAATGAAAAAGTATGTACAACATCTCCTCCTTTACTTTAAAATAAAAATAATCTGTTACCATTGACAATTGAATTGGTGCTGTGGTCAATGCGAACCCACAAGGGCCTGATAGGGGTAATTGCTCTCACCAGTTCCAGGGACGAGTTTCTTTTGAGCGAGAGGCGTCTCTACCGGCTTACAATCTCTCATATTGTATTTTTTTAACAATTCTTCAATATACGATCTTTGCGAGATCTTTATATTGTTTTCAGAGCAATCTATATTAATTCCAGTGAAAAATTTAATTATTCCAAGATCTTTGCAACTGAAAAATTTTTCAAATTGTTTCTTGAAGTTGTCAATTGTGACATCGTCTCTGTAAAGAATGACAATGTCATCGACATACACTCCTAATATCAAAGAGTTTTCATCTGAAATCTTTTTTGTGTAGACACAAGCCTCCGAAGGAGTTTGAGTATAACCCAAACCTGTCAAAATTTGTTTTAGTTTCATGTTCCAGGCCCTAGATGCCTGTTTCAAGCCATACAAGGATTTTTGCAATAAACAGACTTTCCCTTCCTCCTTGTCTTGAACAAAACCTTGAGGCTGCATCATGTAGACTTCTTCCTCTAATTCGCCATTGAGAAACGCCGTGTCAACATCCATATGTCTTACTTTATATCCCTCCTGGACCGCTAAGGCCAAAAGTGTTCTAAAAGAAGAGTGTCTCACCACAGGAGCAAACGTCTCCTTGTAGTCTACACCTTCTATTTGTCGATAGCCTTTAGCAACTAATCTCGCTTTATATTTGATTATGTTAGCATCGGCATCTCGTTTAAGTTTATAAACCCACTTGCAAGGAATACAAATCTTGTGACTAGGCTTATCGACCAAAACCCAAGTGTGTTTTTGGAGTAAAGCATTATACTCCTCCTTCATTGCTGTTATCCATTTATCTCTATCATCGCAATTAATAGCTTCATGATAGGACTTTGGATCGTCAGAAAGTATCTCATCTACACGAGTACTATACGAGTAATAATCGGGAGGCTTACGTTCTCGGTCTGGATACCTTCTCGCTGAAACAGTTGGTTCATTTGAGGGAACCGTCTGAGTCTCTGTTTCATCAATATCTTCATCTGCATCTTCGAAATCATCACTTAACTCTTCAGACAATATTTGGGTAGCCTGTGATGAGGAAGAGCTCTGTTCATTAGATGAACTTTGCTCTCCCGACACAGTTTCCACAGACTGCTGCGATGTGGAAGTGGATGGAACATCTTCCATTAGACACAATGATGTCGGTGATGAATTCTTTGAATGAATTTGTGGACATCGGTCCACACACATCCGTCCAAACCACCTCAAGAGTGGAAGTAGCCCTCATGTGCTTGAGCCTTTTGAATGGCTTTCTCGCCTGCTTACCCTCGATACAAGGTATACAAGACTCTTTGTCTACCTCGTTGTCTGTGTACTCTACACCATCAGCAAGACCTTTTCTAAGAAGGTCCATCCCAATACGGCAAAGGTGTCCAAGTCGCTTATGCCAAAGCTGAAACCTGGACTTATCGGAGTGCACATTATAAGCTGAAACATATTGCGGCAGATTTACAGTACAGTCTAAATTATACAGTCCACCACAACAAATACCTCGCACTAAAGGTTCATTATCAAAAGAGACATTACCTGTCTTGTAAAAATTACAACCAGATTTATCAAAAACTACCACTAGATCCTTTTCTACTACCTTTTTAACTGAAAGTAGATTACTGTTCAGTTCAGGCACATGTAAAACATCACTAATTTTGTTGACTATAGAATTAGTATAAATTGGAACTTCACCGCAACCTAAAGCTACCAAATCTTCACCGTTAGCAACAGTAACACGTCCTTCACTGATTTTCTTGTAATTCTGAAGCCAATCACCTCTTGAAGTCATGTGTGCAGTAGCTCCGGAATCTATAATCCATTTATCAGTATTTACTTTACATGGTGCTGATAAAGTGGTGCTAGTTACTTCAGTAACTGCTTGCGACGACATACTGCGATTTTCACTAGCAGCACCATCTCCTGTGGTATGATTAACCATCATGGTTTTACCTGACGTTGTCTCATTCTTTGTCTCTTTCTTTTTATTAAGACGACAATTTGGACTTTTATGCCCCCTTTTTCCACATCTGTAGCAAGTCACTACTCTCTAGGATGATGCAAAAGCTGCGTCTACATCTACTTTTCCATCTCCACGGATCATTTCACTCAAGAGTTTATTTTTTACCATCTCTGAAGTAACTTCTACATTACAATGTTCTAGCGCCATTATTAAGGGCTCGAATCTAGGTGTCAAGCCACCTAACATAATTGCAGCTAAAGAGCTGTCCTCTATTCTCTTGCCGATATCGGCAAGATCCTGAGCAGTCGTTGTTATTGCAGTCAAATACAGCTCCAAGTTGTCAAAATCATTTAATGAATACCTGTACAACTTCCTCTCCAACGAAAGTTTTCTTCCAAGGCTTTTGTCCTCATACGCCGAACATAACGCAACCCATGCTTCTTTTGCACTTGACGCAGTTCTCACGTGTGTAATTGCAGAACCGTCAATGGTAAGACAAATTTTTGACAATGCCTTTTGATCATTTTTATTCCGCAACTCCTGGGACGTTTTATCGCCTTCTGGATATCCTATTATAGTTACCCATAATTCCTCGTGAATCAATAGCATACGCATCTTAAATTTCCAGGTAGGATATCCATCTCTGCTTTTTAGAAGAGGTATAGAACTAATATTTGACGTACCGGCCATCTTTTTATTTCTTCTCAATTTAAACTCAAATATATAGTTTTCCGTAATAAATCTTCTTTTAATAGATTTATCTACTGGAGTTCGTGCTGATAACGAATGTAGAATTAAATAGGAAGGAAGAAAATATAAAGAAACATTTTTATGCGACTGCACGCGTGTAAATTTTATTTTGAAGTAAATAACAAAAAGAACATAAGAATAAACAGTTTAAAAAACAGATTCTTATTTTGAAATGAAAAAGTATGTACAACAGACTCGCCCACCGAGGGTTCCGTAAAGGTCTTGACACCCGGACGGACGGACAGACGGACAGACAGACAGATAGACAGACAGACAGACTGCCATCAAAGTGATCCTATAAGGGTTCCGTTTTCTCCTTTTGAGGTACGGAACCCTAAAAATGTTATATTGTTATATGTAGAAAATAGGCATGTTGTGTTAAAGACCAACTTTAAATGAAAGAATAGAATAGTATTTTCAGATTTTATCATCGAGCATTAAAATGCATTTTGAAGGCACAAAATTGACCGAGCCACTTAGATTTTTCACATTCCGAGTCAGCATGGAGTCTTGTCGTCCGAGCCAGGATTTAAATGCGGCAAAAAAAATACAAATAATTTTTCTGATAGACTCTAGTTGATTCAATGTCGAACGGTAATGATTTTCTTACAATTTTTTTTCACTCTGTCTTACAATCTGTGGTAACACGTCCAAAGGCACCAAGTTCCACTATGAGTCATACCTGAAACAAAATAAAATATAAATTAATATAAACTATACCCAAAACAGTTTTAAATAAATATGTACTTTGTAATTTTCTCCTTTTTTGAAGTCGGTCAAAATCCAAAATAATGTTACATCAACAACCAATACCTTTTCCACCCGATAACTGATACAAAACCATTTTATTTTCAAATTTCATATTAAGCGATATACTGTAATAATTTCCAAAACCTCGACTCAGTGGCTTCAGTGGTTTTTATTAAATGAAAAACTATTACACCTCCCGGGGCTTTAATCAACTCAAAAAATTAATTAAAATCGCGTTCGCAGTAAATAAACCGCAACACTGTGGTTCGATATTGATTTCATTAAAATCTAGAGTACCTAGACACTAAAATTCGATTACTATCTAGGCGATGAAGAAGATATCATCTTCGACCTTCGTTCGTTAAGACGTGGTAAGAAGAATCACGAGGATGAAACAGGTGGGGAAGGTCAGAAGTGAAGATGGGCGCTTATTTTTTACGCAATTAAGGTCAACGTTTGTTTTTTCATCAGAACAAACATCCATGCTCATCACACAAATGTTTGACCTGGGCGGGGATCGAACCCACGACC
Organism: Lycia hirtaria; assembly: GCA_947563715.1. NCBI lineage: Eukaryota > Metazoa > Arthropoda > Insecta > Lepidoptera > Geometridae > Lycia > Lycia hirtaria. The sequence goes on from OX387385.1 coordinate 13,137,002, forward strand.
TACAGCCCAGGAGGCAGTCGTACTACCACTGAGCCATGAGGCCTGTCAATCAATCTCTCATATAAACTCATCATCTTAAAAAGTATGATGTAATACAAAAATAGTTCATAGCAGTCTACCAACAGGCTGAGCATTATTGTAAAAGTCTACCAACAGGCTGAGCATTATTGTAAAAGTCTACCAACAGGCTGAGCATTATTGTAAAAGTCTACCAACAGGTAGAGCATTATTGTAAAAGTAACGCATTGTAATTGGCACCCGAAATTACATTATAAAATCCATTCCACTATTCTATTTTAGGCGCATAAAAAACATTTTCACAAAATAAACATCATTATTATTTCACAGTATTTACAAAAGATCCTTTTAAAACAAAATGTCGTGCCTACAAAAATATGAAGATACAAAAGGGCCGGTTAGATTGATGGAGCGACGTTGAGCACCGAAACAACTGGCCAACAGATAATAATTGATATTCAGTAAATATTGGTGGATAAAATAAACCGAAAATTGAGTTACCAAAAGCGGCCTAAATTAATTTGCAACTTCGTAACAGCTTCGTGTCGACGTAAAATTTTTATTAAACGCAAATCCCAGGCTCTGTGCAGATGTTTACGGGTCTACGCACATAGGAGTTTCGTTTTTTTTTTTTTTTTTTTTTTTTTTTTATAAAAGTGGTTTGAGGGTGGTATGAGAGGTTTGATCCTGGCAGCAGGGGTTCAGCGCTATTGGTATACACATTCCCTCTGCTGCCAGTGATGAGTGGGTTGTAGTGATTAGTGATGAGTGTTTTGTGTGTACTTCTCATCCTATCACTAAATTGTTTGGTTTTTTTAAGGTGAGGGTTAAGTGGGTTGAAAATAATTGGAAGTGGGGTGAAGTAAGGTAAAATAATTTACGGGGTTGTATTGTTTCAGTCATAAGTGTTGTGGTGGGAAGGAAATGGGAAGTGGGACCTTGTAGGAGTTTCGATTAGCACCCCTTGGGCTAGACTGGTGAAATTAATTAAGATAATTTTATTAAAAAAATAGCCGGCCAAGAGCATGTCGGGCCAGGCGCAATGTAGGGTTCCGTAGTTGTACATCACAATAGGGTCTCATGTTTGATACTATGAATATACGAGTTAACTTTGTTAGTATAAAGGAAATTTGTAAGAAGTTTTAATTACTTACTTCTGTAAGTACATTTTTTTAAGTTGATCGTTAACTTACAAAGATTATTTTGGTCGTGATAGTTTTTCTTTTAATTTCATTCTGTATGCTACTAGCGTGTTTTTTTCACATTTTCAAAGTCAACCGTTTAGCTTGCAACGGGTGGGGATAATTGATTTTAACAACAATTATCACAACTTTTAACGGATTTATCACGAATATTTTTAATAATGAGAAAACCCTAGAAAACATAAAAATTATCACTTTAAACCAATATATTAATATTTCATAAACAGACGACTAAATTAAAAAAAAAACTTATTTTAAACATCATCATCAAAGCCATAAGGAGCCATAAAATGTCCACTGCTGGACATAGGCCATAAGGGATCATGGACTTCCAAAAAGACCGATTGGAAGCGGCTTGCATCCAGCGTCTTCATGACACTTTTATGAGGTCATAAAGCCATCTCGTAGCTGGCCTTCCTACGTTGCGATTGCCGGTGCGTGGTCTACACTCGACAACTTTAAACATAACGAAAATTATTAGAAATTTTTTAAGCAGTTTTTTTTTTAGTTTTTTGAACTTTAATTTATTCAAAATATCCCTTAAGTACTCGACTAACAGAGAGTCATCTCAGCCACTTCAGCAGCAAATGTTCCGCTCGCCACTTAAAACTAGTCCGGCTATATTTCACCAGAATGCAATCTCAGGAGTTTCACCAACTTGGCTCTTAAGTGCTTCTTCCGCTTTCCTCGAATGCCGCACCCCTTACCTACAGACTAGTTATAGGTCAGAGCAGTTATGTACTGGATCTTTCTAAAATGTTCTAGAATATGTTACTTTTTTATGAACTTTAAAGTTGTTCACAAAACTTCGATCCATTTGTGTGGAACTTTTAGTTTACTTAACTTACTATTAGTAATAAGGTGATGTTTTTAGTTTACTTAACTTATACTATTAGTAATAAGGTGATGTTTTTAATGTTGTAGTCTTAGTCCACCATTACTTGTTTTCCGGAGTGGTGTGTTACTTTTATAATATAATGCCACGATTAATTTTATATACGTGTGTGTTGTGTTTTTAATAAACAAATTTCTAACAGTAGAATCAAATCCACTACAGAGGCGCCATATTTGTTCTGTATCAGATTTTTCCTTCTAATTTGCACGTGAAAATCTACAATACTCTTTATTTCTTCTCAAAAGTAATACCTTTTAACTATGTTTTTGCTATAAAGACTACAGTAAAAATATAAAAACCAAACATAATTATTACGTCTACGTATTGACCGTAAATAAGTCGTAATAGCTCACGCCAGTCCGTCGAAGGCCGGGAAAGCTGTCCCCACAATATTTCCTGCCTCCAAGAATGCGGCCCGACAAATGTATTAGTGGTTTTCTATATGTTTTCCGCCTGTCGTACCGTACCTGCCGATTGATTCTGGTATGTTGGGCTTGGGCTTTGATTGTTTCTTTATCTTACAAAAATAACGGTGCCCTTTACAGCTGTGTGGAGGCGGAGCGGGCTACAATTTTTTTTGTCTTTGAACGGACACGTGTGGTTTGCGCATTTGACATTTTCAAAAATATAAAAAAAAGTTGTTCGTTTGCTAGCGCTTTATTTGTTAAAAGCAACATCAAATTTTAACGAAATATATAGAAAAAAATTGCAAAATGTTGGCAAAATACCTAGCCTACTTTAGGGGCGACATGAAAATCATGTCGCCGCTAAAGTAGGTTAGGTTTAGGATAATACTGTGAACTGTACTAAGAACTGCGATAATACACTTAATAACTTTGAATTAAAAATAGTAATAAATTTTGGTGATTTAACCATTTTGAAAAAAATAAATTGGGCATGTTTATTACAATATTTGGACGATTATGAATACGTAATAGTCACGCGCATATTTTGATAGATTTTGGCTTCACCTATGAACGGAATTTTGAATAAAATTATCATTCTAGGTGTCAATACAGCCCTTGCATATTTTATATTTTATAGTATTTAACACCTATTATGTCTACCAGAGATGGGCAGCAGCATCCTCTGCGGAAAACACCATCTACTGCGCTTGCCAACCCGCATGCCAAGCGTGGCGAGTAATGGCAAAAACACCTCATGATGAAATCCATGGGGGAGGCCTATGTCCAGCTGTGGACTTCTTGTGGCTGAGATGATGATAATGATGATGATGTCTATATAAGTACAACAAAGATAAAATATCGCACCCCAACATTCTCTAAGTAGTCGAAAACAGATTAAAAACTTCAAATTACTACAAGAACTTAACACAATCAAGTTATCCCACTCCACGTGATAAACTTGGCTAAGTTTATCGGAGGCCCAAAGCCCACGTTTTTTCAGGCTCGAACTTGCCCTAACTTGGCCAAGTCATGATTAAATTTCGTGAGTTATGGACATTCACTTCACCGCTTTTTCTAGCATCGCCTGACCGTCGTACATTATTTATCGAGCCGGTATGAAATATGCATTAATCGTGAGAAAGCTTTGTAAACAAGTTTCATAAGCAACCCAGCTGTTTTTAATGAGATATTTGATATACAACGTTATTTACTGCCTCAACTCTTTTTCATTCGATACACGCTCGCATCTTTGGAGATTCTTCTTTTTAAGTAACACAGTATCTTATTTTCATATAACTTTGATCAAAACTTGAGTTACCCTGCCGTCATGAATGAATGAACAAATTATCTTAGGAACATGTATAAGAAAAAAATATTATTTAGGTAGGTACCTATATAGAGAAATTCTTTTGTTTTTTTTGTTTTTTAGGCTTTTCACATCCAATCGCCTTGGACAAATTGTTGTCGCCTTTTACATAGCGTGTGGCATTGCCTATGAGAGACCTTCATTCAGCAGTGAAGAAAAAGAAAACAGCCTGATGATAACGATTGGGAAATTAATACGTATAGTAAACACAAGAATCTACCATCTTCCTATATTAAAAAGGAAACTGCATCAGTTGATAAGATTTGCTAGTAAAACTATTTCACTTGATGTCGAGCGCTTACTCAATTTATTTTAATAGAATAATATTATTGTAAAATCACGTATTTATTAAAGGAGACTAAGAAAGTGGTTTTTGGCGGGAACGTCTTAGTAACGTGTTGTTGCTTTGTTTTATTTTCATAAACTTGTGTTATTTTGAACATTAATGCTTTAAAAATGGCGGCGTTTTATTCATTAAGTGTTCGATAAAGTGCGTGAGTGTGGGCAAGTGAAATAAAGCAGTAAACCGTGTGATTTTACGTTGTTGGCAAAACTCCTTAGAAGCTTCTAGTAAAGTCGCCACTACTTTACTGAAGCAGGACTCGACTTATAAATTGACTGTATACGTGACTTAGCTTGTGACTAGAACATTTACAACTTATTTTATTCAAGAAACTTGAAAAAATCCTAATACTTGACACTGGCAAATGCTTTAATGCGGGTCCAATACAAAAAAGAAGAAGATGAAGAAAGTGCATTATTATACACTGCGTTTATATTCGCGTTTATACGTATGTGTTCGAATCACTGAATAAGCGGGATTTAATTAGAAATGAAGAGATCCGTGTAGACGTACGAAAGACACAACATAGCAGAGCAGATTAGTAAGTTGAAGTGGAAGTTTGCAGGACACAGCACAAAGAACTTATGGTCAGATACTACTGAAAAGTTCTCGAGTGGAGACCACGCACCGGCAAGCGTATGTATTTCAAAGGAAATTGAACTGACTAGCCATAAAATGGACAGACGACCTCGTACAATAGTAAGAAGACGCTGGATGCAAGCCGCTTCAATCAGATCTTTTTAGAAATCCATGGTCCTCTACCATGGATTTCTAAAAATATCCTACGTCCCGCAGTACTTTTACGTTTAAAAAGCGTTTTACGTTTACTATGTGGTTGATGTATAATAGAGAGTTAATTTTGTAGAAACCTAGCCAAACATCAACTGAGCGCGTATCATCGTATATTTTCTCCAATAAAACTGGCTGCGAATCACTCCATCGGGAGCTTGATTGACAGATGGCCTGTCTCGGTAATTGAGACGAATGCGCGCGCGATTGTCTGCGGGAATAAATCTCGCCTTTATATTACAAGTTTACAGCTAGCTTCACACCTGGGCTTCATGTCTGCGTTTCAATAGATATTAGATCGTCTGTGAATCGTATCATAATCGCACCATTGCATAGTCTACAGATCATACTAACTTTCCAGTGGCTTAATAAGTATATGCAATCCTTTAATAAATATTAAAAAATCTATAAAATTACTCAATTTTAGTAGTGATAGATATACTTAGTTATCGATACCATACCCATTAATTTGTTTATTAGGCCAACTGCCATGAGAAATAGGCCGTCTCCTTTCACTAAAATAGAAAAATAACGAAAGTCGAGCAAAACTAAATTCCTACTCATCCAAATACACACGTTAACGTGAATTATCGCTAACGCTTCAATAGAAAAAACATTCGGCTGGAAAAGCCTTTCTGAACGTCCATATTTTCTCAGGTTGTTATTGTTGTACCATACCATACCCATTCATTTCTTTAGACTTGTTTGCTTACTCGATAATAACCTTTGATCTTTGACCTAGTCACGCCCTGCGGTTTTACTCGTCTATTTGAACTATAATTTTTAGGATAAACGGCTGTTAATTATCAAAGTTTTTGTGTAATAGTTTACATAGTTATATGTTAGCAGCTGCACCCCACGGTTTCACCCGCGTAATGATAAAAAATGATGATGATGATGATATCCGTCTTCAGCTATCTCTATACCAAATTTCATCACATGGGGTTCACCCACTTAATCAGGAAGTAACAAGCAGTAAGACAGGCGGAGTTACTTTCGATTTTATAATATTAGGATAAATATGTAAATTGCATTTATTTATTAATAATTAAAACGGCAGATAGCCAATTACATTAATTATAAAATATGTCAAGTCAATTAGATTAAAATTTAATAAATACAATACCAAATGTTAAACAGCCTACTCCTTTTTCGAAGTCGGTTAAAAACAACTAAGTTCGTTCATTGGTCTCACAATATGTTAAAAAAGCCGCCATTGCATGGTAGTATGGTATAATGTAAGATATTTCCTCATTTTTATTTTTTGTTTGGCAAGTCATACTTTAGATGGTTCCAGTTTTGACGTGACAACGTCTAATAAATCGATGAACGCCGGCTGCACGCACGAACAAGGATGACTCATTGTCCCTTTACGCTCATTGTCACGTTACGCGCGTTACGAAATGATTTAATTTTATTCACAAAAGAATGCAATCATTTCATCAATGTTTTGTTATGACGTTGTCACGTTAAACTATCGTCTGTAAACCGACTTCACAGACAACCAATTTTTTTATAGAAATCGGTTCAGTTAGGTACTTTGGTTTTTATAACAAAATAATTGAAAAAATAGACATTTTGAAGCCGGTTTTTTCAATTTTTTAAACCATAATTATTTAGTAAAAATTAGGTAATACCGTTAAAATATGGACCAAAATGTATATTTAATTAATAATAATAAAGTAAGAAAATTTCAAATATAAGTTTCAAAGCAAAGGCTTTTTTGGAACTCAAAAAATATTTAAAAAAGAATGTTCTCGACTGAGTGAAACTAGATACGACGATGACTTCAAAAGCTATCTACTACAAAAACAAGTAAAAAATTGGAACATTTTACCTACATGTATTTTCAAAGGCCCTCGCTACGTACAAAACAAATTGAATCAGGGTACAAAAATTTAGCTTTTATGATTTATTTATCCAATATTTGGCTAGAATTGAGGTTCCTGAATCGAGTTCGAACTTTTTGTATTTTGTGTGAAAAAAAAAACATGTTCATGGGAGGTTAGGTTAAATAAATTATGCAATGTTTGTTGTACATGGATATGACTTATTACGAGATCCTATCTAATTACGATATCACGAGTAAACGTTACATACATATACATACACACACACACACACACACACACATACATACGTACATACATATGTATTTTCCCTTACGGGGTACGCAGATCGTCAAAGTCAAAGGCCATGAAACCGTTTGACGCCACATTTGACCATAGTTATAGGGTTAGAGGGGCTAAGAGGGTAAGATGTTTGACTGGCCTCGTAGCTCAGTTGGTAGTATGTCTGCCTGCTGAGCCGTAGTTCGTGGGTTCGATTCCCACCCAGGACAAGCATTTGTGTGATGAGCATGTTATGTTTGTTCTGTAAAGATGTCCATTGCGCACCAATATTTATTTATTCCATATGAAATAAAAAAAAACAAAGATTATATCAAGTGATAATTAAAACTTGTTATTGATGGTTAAACTATTTTTAAGCAATGATATCTTATCAACATAGCATTTTCAATTGAACGAACTTTATTTCGTTCTGTCACCCGACAGCATAAATAACAAACTAACATAATGTTTATCAAATGTTCCTTTCGTATACGTTTTGTTAAGATACTTTAAAAATAATCCTGAAAACATGCTAAAAGTTTTCTCTACTTTATTTTAACGATTTGAAGCACGGAACACTAATCTCCTTAAGCGTTTTTAAATCAGTCTTTAATCCCCCATCCTTCGAGTATCTCTATAAATAGGACGAATCCTCTTTGGATAACTTGGAATCTCTATCAAATATAAAGATTTTAATAAAAAATTATGTTATAAAATTATGTTTTATTATCTATTAATTATATTATAAATTATATGTGTTATTATTAATTATATGTTATTTTATTATCGACGGATGAAAGTATTTTAATTTTTGCTTGTGACTGTATACGTGTAGAAAGCGAGTAAGTTTATAAAACTTTAAAATTCCCGACAGAATTTGTTAACTAATTTGTTACTGTCAGCTAAGAACACTGTTGCTTCAATTTTCATTCAGACAAAATAAATTAAATCAAAATTCCTATGAGAGCTTCGATGCTACAGCCAGACACACAGCTGATACGCTAATATACACGCCAATATATACTTATAACACCCCTGTTTTTAGATCAGAGGTTAAAATTTGCTCCTGCTCAATGAATAAATCGAACAACCCGCTCCGTCTCTATGTTTTTTGCCTCAATTTACCTATAAAATTAGTCAATTCTCAGCACCGACACACATCTGCGAGTCCTGTCTACATCGTGAATGACTTTTACGTGGATAGGGAATGTTAATGCATGTAGAGTGACTCATACTACGACATAATAGAGTGGACATCAGCTTGCACGAGTGTAAGTGTCTACTCTTATTATTAACATACAAACACTTATAAAGTGCATCTTGTTATAATTATCGTGTAGCTCTTATCATTTCTGGCGAGCGGCAAAATACTAAAGCGTCCGTTCGAGCCGGCCTTATGAACTTTGAGCAGTTATATGCTTAAAGTTGCTGCAAAACTGCACAGTGCGCCTGGACGCTGCTATCTTTCTTAAGTTTTTTTTTTGGTAAAATAGGCTTGAGCTTGACTGCTAACTCGCCTGATGTAAACCGACCGTTGTGGTCTACGATGCAAGCACGCTTGCCTAGAAGAAACTTTGTAAGTGTAGTTTTTTTTTTAAATAATTATAACATTTATCATTATATTAAAACATTTTCTAAATTTATTACAACCACTACTAAAAACAACTTTGCAAGATAAGATGCAGACTACAAATTGTAGTTAAATTCAAATTTCTTTATTAGTTTATAAGTAAGATACAAAAATATTAGTTCCACTGATTCCGAACTAGTTATAAACTATATTTCGGACGCCAGGGTCTTCTTCCAATTAATGCAACTTAAGTCGGTTTGTTTTTGAACGTATAACCGGATAAACTCATCTACTTTAGGATATATTTTCCAAAACTTGTGTGATTTGTAGTGAAATAAGTTTGCGTGAATTTACCGCGGCCACTCGGCGAGGGTGTTCCGGCGATGTAATATTTATGAGTGAAACTCGAGGGTAGTGGAAAAGTGTTGTGTAGAGTGAATTGAGAATCGTCCACTTGGATGGATTTTCTATTTAAACTGAACGTTTTGCTGACTTATTCTGTTTTATCTGCTATATATATACATTTTGCTGTTCCAGATTCAGAATCAGATATAACAAACGCCACCCAAGAGTTTGAACTATTACGGCTTTACCGAAAAAAGTTACTTAACTTTAAGCAATGCTTAACATATTTTGTCAACTTCTCGCTAACATGTAAAGACATTTGCGTAAACATGACAGAGAATTTAAGACGTTGGTTAAAGTTAAGTAACGTTTTTGGTAAGACTAAGTTCTGAGTGAAACTTCTGTTAACTTATTGTTTACCATCAGAAAAATGAAATGCTCTTTCGTCAGTGATTAAATAAAATTGGCCATATACAAGTTTGATTTGAACACCGAAGGTTCATATATAATTGAGAATTATGAGTATTATTATTATTAATTGAGTATTCATCATCATCATCAACTCAGCCATAAGAAGTCCACTGCTGGACATAGGCCTTCCCCATGGATTTCCAAAAAGGCCGATTGGAAGCGGCTTGCATCCAGCGTCTTCTCGCCACCTGTATGAGGTCATCTGTCCATCTCGTGGCTGGTCTTCCTACGCTGCGCTTGCCGGTACGTGAATTGAGTATTATGCAAATAAAATCATGCCATCTGAAAGACATGTCAAAAAGTGGCGGAACCCTAAAAAGGATTTTCAAAGATATAAAGGTCAGATCACAGCGGCGGAGGTTTATCACCAGTTTAATTTCAAACAAATATCCAAACATTCCGGCGTCTGTCAGGGCCGTTCATTCTCAACATGTCGGCCGAAACGACGGACGCTTGTTGTAAAACATTACTCATGTAAAGTTTAGACAATGGTGGCCTATTTATGGCTCAAGTTGAGCAATAACCGAGGCGAGGCATCTGCGCCATTGAGCAACTTGCGCGGGTTCGGCGTCACCTTACGCAGAGCACTTCAAGTTTACTAGGTCACTGGCTTTAGGTTTTATAGTTTGTATGTCGATTGCACACTCTGGCTTTGATGTAAGGGAGATGTTAAAATGTGTGACCTGGATCCGTATATTAATATTATTATTCGTTATCCGGGAAAAGTTACAAAGTTGTACAAGCTGAAAATCTCAACGTTCATTGGAATGCCTAGACCAAGGGTTATACCAGTGGCTTTGTTGGTAACATTCTTCTTTTTTATAATATTGGTGGACATTTTCAAACAACACTATTTAGTCTCAAATTATAACTATACACAAATATCGGGAGTGGGGTACGAACTCACGACCTATAACTTAGAAGGCAGACTTGACAGACATACTACAAACTGAGCCTGTGAAGCGGGTTTTTTTTCTAAGAGAAGTCCAGTTTTGTTATTTACAAACAACTTTTACAGACATGCCTTTTTAATCAGTTTTATAGTTTTTCTTCTCTAACTACACAATGCATACAAACTATGTTTCATGATTAATGAAAGCTCTTTAAAGCTTCAGGAACTTGTAACTACCGTAAATATTCATGCAATTTTGAACTTTACTCTTCGGGCATAGAGTTGAAAACAAGAAAGGATTCGTTATAAATAATAAGCTAGGAATCCTTTTTGTTTGATGTTCTTTGTTTGAAAATAAAAGACAGGCCCTTGGAGTGCTTTTGATTTGCCTCAGTGAAGTTGACTGCGAAAGCAACAAAGTGACCGGCTACGGGTAATCTTCAAAGAGCTAGCGAAGGTTTCTAATAAATGGAAATTCAATTTTTTATCGGGAAATACATCCGTGTCTGACCGCGACTGTAGTGTAGCGGATGCCAAATATTTAGCCATCGATTCAGCCAGTAGATCAAGAAAACAAACTTGATTTTAATAAATGTACATTATTTTCAGTGATAATTATTATGTGTACTAAAAGAAAAACTAGACTAAGGAAACTCTTAACCGGAAAATGGTAAGAGGGAAGAGAGGTATTTGCCTTGCAGTGGGACAGTACTGGCAGAGAAAAGAAAACCATCCATATATGAGCGATTTTTGTACGCTTGATATAATGTTGAATGTATTTTTTTGTGAGAAAGTATGTACAAAGCTACTAAATAATAATAATAATTTAAGTTAGTTCTAATAATTTAAGTGAACATTGCTTAGAATAGTTTTTGTGAAGTCACTTAATTATTTGCTATTAAAATGTTCGTTGTAGATAATGAAAAAGCACATTTTTTATTTTTACGAGAGTTGTATTATTAATATTATAAAAATATAGATTAAGACACTCTGGAAGGGAAGACGAATCTAACGACACTAAGCGCCTTACCGAAAAACGTTACTTAACTTTAACCAACGTCTTAAATTCTCTGTCTTCTTTCCGCAAGTGTCATTTCGTGTCAGCGAGAAGTTGACAAAATATGTTAAATACGTTACTTATACTTAAGTAACGTTTTACGATAAGGCCATTAATGAACATTTTTCATATACTACAGTGCGTCCAATTATGCTTGTTCGTCACAGTTACATTACAGAATACAGAATATATTAGAATTTAGAGTTACTAATCTCTCTCTCTCTCCCTCTCCCTCTCTCTCCCTATCTCTCTCTCTCTCTATCTCTCTCTCTCTCTCTATCTCTATCTCTCTCTCTCTCTCTCTCTGTGTGTCTATTCTATCCTATAACATTATTATTCTCAATATTATCAACGAAGACTGACTTGGCCAGCAAGTCTGATAGTCTAGATAGGTGGATGTCGGTGTCGGTAGTCTCATGAAAAATACTATCTTTACCACAAGATCTTCGAATGAATGGAATTACTAAAGCTCACTAAAATGAAATTTACAATTGTAAATTACAAAATGAATACAATTATAACTAATAAAATAGAAGAAAAACTTGAATAAAACACACAGAGTTGAATAAGAAGATAAAAATAATAGGCACAAATACCTACTCTAAATTGTTGTTGTATTTTTCAGTGGGTGGAAATAGTCAATGAGACGGCATGCCAAATAAAAAAAAAGTGAGTGATCGACACCACACTGACTGATCGATCATTTTGAAATCTGTCAGATTTAGGGATGATCATTCCGTCTTTCATTTTTTACATCAAGTTGGCGTCATGTGAAGATAAATTAATTGCTAGAATATGTGATAATTTATTGCATTGTTTTACGCCAGCTAAATAGTGATGTACTAAAACGCACGTACAATTATAGTTTGAAAAACTGAAAAGTCCGACTTCAAAATACGCAATACAATACATAATTATGTACGCGACTTGCTGTTCACTTTTCTACAGGCACTTGGATGATATTTTACTAGTTATATTGTTATAAAAACCAAAGTACTGCATCGATTTTGAGATAAAAAATATGGGACTACCTCTTTAGTATGACCTACCAAATACGAAAAAAAAAAACATCAAAATCAATGCACATTTGGCTGAGTAATCTGTGAAAAAACATACAGACCGAATTGATAACCTCCTTCTTTTTGGAAGTTTATTAAAAATATGTGGATATTTTTATAATCGCTGTCAAAAATCAAACATTTTTGACAATAATTAGTTGAGTTACTGTGAAACACCATACATTGCATCTATTGGGCGTAGCTAAAATTATTAATTTATGGTCAACATTGTTTGCACTGATGCGATGTTAAACGGCATAATAAAAACAAAAGGCGACAGAATATTGGATGGCAAAATAATGTTAACAATATATATTTTGCCAAAAATTTTGTGAAAACGGACAAAGATAAATAAGCTGATAATAAGTAAATAAGCTGTCTTCTTTCGTATTAACAATAATTATAGTTAAAAAACTGAAGCAACCGACTTCTCATTGTTACCATTGTCAAAACTGGATCAAATTGAAATGGGACCACACGGGGGGAAAAAATACAGTCGAATTGAGAACCTCCTTCATTTTTGAAGTCGGTTGAAAATACGTACTTAAATTCGTCGAAAATATTCAATTCGTATACGTTAAAGAAATGAAGTTAGGTACAATATTAATACAAGTTACTCCATTATAGTCGAGTCGTGTGAACTATCAGCTGAGGAAACTCGTCAACGTGTTAACATAACGAAGTGAAACCGTATCCGTGTTGTATCGTTCGATTGACTCGGCAAACATTCTGCCGAGACTCGCTCTGCAATATTAGCTTTGATTGTTTGAGATGTTACATACATGTTTCAAACAAGACGTGGCCTGTGTGTGTGTGCCTCTGTACGTTGCTGACGTTGTTTCAATTTGACGGTGTAGTGAATTTGTTTCATTAACTGCCTTACCGAATAACGTTACTTAACTTTAAGCAATAACATAATTATTTTGGTAACTTCTGGCTGACACGTAATAACACTTACGGAAAGAAGACAGATAACTTAAGACGTTGGTTAAAGTTAAGTAATGTTTTTCAGTAAGGCCCTAATTGCTTAACTTTCACACTTTTAATAATAATTGCGTTAGGGTGTATTTTTAACCCCCAACCCAAAAAGAGGGGTGTTGGATGTTCACAAGTTCGATGTGTTTATAAAATACAAATGTATGCAACATTTTTTGTTTGTGTGTGCGCGCAACCAACATCGAAGACCATGTTCGTCAAACATGTGTGTGGTCACTCAAATGTTCATTTTGTACAAGCTGGGTTTCAACGGTAGAACAAATAGTTATCTTCCACAGTTACAGTAATTTTTTTATGAAACTTGGTGTACAGGTTTTATGGATTTTTTTTTTTTTTCGTCGTCGGCGATTTTTGATAAGAGGGGTGGTTTTCATAAAAAGGGAAGTTTATTGCGGCGTTAATTACCAACCGATTTTAATGACATTTGGTAGGTAGGTAAAGTACACAATTATTACAACTTGTGGTCAAAATGAACAGAATTGGGCTGTGTGGGGCCGGATTGTCGCAAAAAACATTATTTAGTTTTCTATTTGTGTATTCTTTTTTTCGCCGTTGTATATTTTTTTATTACAATAAATTTATGTCTATTAAAATGTAGCACAAAATAAATCAGGGAATCTTAGGGCTATTATGGAATCGTGTAGGTCTCCCTCGTGAAAAGTTCATTTGGTTCATTTGGTACCCGAGGGTCGGCAGCGTGGGTCGTCAAAATATTTCATTATTTAAGTACAACCTCGTCAAAAGAGCCCGGCTTTTACTTAGGTTTCTTGTGAGATTTTAACAACGTGTATAATTTGTTTGGAAAGAGAACTATTAAGGAACCGAGGGCGCTGTTGTCTTTATTACCCGACTGCATAAGAAAGAGGGTTGTTTGTCGAGTGTACGTTTGTTTGTGTGCATGTCTATATGTATGTATGTATGTATGTAGTATGTATGTATGTATGTAGTATGTATGTATGTATGTATGTATGTATGTGGGTATGTATGTATGTATATTTCTATATGACAGCCTACACCCTAAACGGCTTGAGCGATTTTGATTTGCGAGGTGTCGTTAGATTCGTCTTCACTCCCTGAGTGTCATAGACTATATTTTTTTGTAATCATAATAATACATTTCTCGAAAAAATAATAATAAAAATGTTTTTTTTTCTTAACCCTCAACGAAGTTTTTCGTAATAAACAAGATATTTTATTAGAGTTATTCTAAATAATGCACATTTATAATCTTTTACAGCGATTGTTGTACTAACAGACTATAGGATGAAATAAATAATAATAAAATTAATTTTAATTAAAACCTACGGATCATTCACGTCTGTTTTGAGTCGAAAAATCCGGCTATAGTTTCAACCGCATTCGGCGGTCTTTTTTAAAAGAGCTGCGCCAACGTCAATCTCGATCGATGACGCGCCTTGACTCAAAACAGACGTGAGTGACCTGTAGTTTTTATTTAAAACATGTGAAAACCACGTTAGTTTCCATAGTAAAATTAATTTTATTTATAACCGATTTCGAAAAGAAGAGGTTAGTAATTCGGCCGTAACTTTTATATTTTTTACCGTATAACTTCGTCACTTATAAATCGGTTTGAATTTTTTATTTTTTAAATTGCGTAATTTATAGTTGGTTGTTTTAGACTATAATTATATCAAGAAAACTAGTAAATGTGACAAATCTATAAACATTAAAAAAAAACTAAAATAAATAACAGCTCATAAATAAAAAAGCCATTTGGTAAGCATTCAACACAACCAAGCCAGCCATTTATTTCTACTATTCACTCGCAGTGAAAGTATTTGAGTGCGGCTTCAATTCAAATGTAGAACACAAGTTCTACTTTTGAACGGACACAGGAATACAATCGCTTTACTAACTGAATGTTGTGGGACCGCAATTAGATGCCTAGTGTACAGGTGAACGAGCCATGTGAGTTTGTAATTGTATACTGCTTCATTGTTGGATGACGCGATCCTTTGTTAAAGTTTTTTCCAGTTTTTTTTTTTTTTTATTTGAAAAAATTCGAGCACCACAGACTCCAGGGTCCATGCCTTTTATAAACTAATACATTTTTTTTAGCTAACTTTACATATTTTTTTTTACTAGAGTACAAGAAGACGTTAATACTTAACTAATAACTGTTAATACTTAAGTAACATGCACATGCATGCGTGTGTACGCCGAGCAGTCCAGCTCCCGCAAACAGCACCCGTTCACGAGTTGACGCATGTGCCAGCCATCGCTCTCCTCAACCATATTTGAGGGAAGAGGGCGACCCGCCACACGACGCCGCCGCAAGAAGAAGCCTTTAAGCGAGCGTGAGTGCTCTGGGTACACACGCTATCCTACTACTATTTAAGGGACAACATAAGAACAATTTTTTTTACAACGTTCACCGAAACTTTGCATTTCATATCGATTTTTATTTTGTTTTGGTTTAAATTTTAGCTTTGGGACTGATAGTTCCTCTGCTAAGTTCCACTAATGGGTACAGCAGGATTTTGTTGTGCTCATATTTCCACTGCATAATACTTGGTGAGGTTATTAGGATCCGTACATAATTATGTCCCCACTAAGTGTGATTGTAATAAATTTGAATTCAATACATAATTAACCTTCTTTCCACAATGTCCTATACACTCTAAGGTTGCCTAAAAGCCTTTGTTAAAGTCGCCTTTGTACTTTCATTTACGTTTATTATATTTATTTAAGTTAACGACTGGCCTTGTGGCTCAGTTGGTAGTGTGTTTACGTCTACCTGCTGAACTGAAAGGTGGGTGGCCCTGCGTGGGTTTGATCCCCACCCAGGTCAAACATTTGTGTGATGAACATGGATGTTTGTTCTGTGTCTGGGTGTTTCTATGTATCATATGTATTTAATTACAAAAAAAAAGTATATACTTATGTATTCTATCAGCCATCTAGCTCCATAGTACAAGCTTTGCTTAGTTTGGGCTAGATGGTGTTGTGTGAAATAGCCATAAATATTTATTTATTTATAATCTGTATGGATGTACACTAGAGTTACTCAATTCCATTCTATTCTAATTCATTAAAAAAAAAACTATTTCCTGAGAGTTAAAATTTTGGAATTTTGAGGGCTAGAATGAATAGATATCTTCTTTCACCGTTGCTTAATATCAGGCGAGTTGTTGGTCAATCGTAAAAAAAAAACACAAAAAAAAAAAAACAATCGTAGTCAAATTTCTTTGGATAAAGAAAATAGGTACGCTTATTTATTTCAACCTGATATTGTATGTATTCCTACTGTAGAAAATATGTGAAGTGACAAATATTCTTAGATTTGTAGCTTGAAAGAAATTTTGTTGAGTATAATAGGCTAGTTGCCTAAATTTTAAAACTTGGTTAATTATATACTTTAGTATCTATTTTACCCCAAAAAACCTATATTTTAAAGAAAAAGTAATATTTACATTACGTGTTTGGTATTTTATACAAAAAAAAAATACGATTTCCCTTGAAAACGATGAATAGTGTCATGGCGTCTTGAATGACGTCACAGTTTGCGAAATCCAAGCGAAATCAAACTGTTTACATCTGTGTCAAGTCTCAAAACAATACGGAGTAACCATAGTAACCTGCTCTGTTGTAGGAAAACGTCAACAACAAATTGCGTGGCGTGACGTAACACTTTCTGATTAGTGTTCGCTATCATGTGACTTAATGCCTATTTTTTACGAATTTATTTTCTAAAAATATTAATAATATTTACTTTTATGAGAAATAGACTGTTTTTTTCTTATCTACGTCTCTTCATTTATAATTTTATTAGAAACTATAAACCAAGCAATTTGTTATTAGTGGAAACAAGCCTATTAGCTTTGGTGTATTTATCTGACGAAACACCCATAACCGTAACCTGCTTCTGGGAAAACACATCTTAGAACCAGACAAGGTAAACATATCCATATTCATATTTATTTATTAGCATTCCACAAGTTTCGATTCAATGGTAAGATATTAATTTTAGTTACATTGTGGTTCCCTTCGGGCACAGCTAATAGCCAGTTGCCAAATAGGTATGGAAGAGGGAAAGACATTTAACTGAATAATTATAATCAAAAGTAGGTAATTAGTAATATTAAGTAAATAGTTAGAAATTTATTTTTAGTAAATGTTATATACTTATCTTCGTCTGTCATGTAACCACACATATCTCCCTAAAGAAAACACTGCACTGTATAATTAGTGGAGGCCTTGGAGGAAAACTGTGATGCATCGGCAGTCACAATAGATCTTTATAGGTCTCAGTGTCACCCCCACTTTTGGGCCGCTTCTAGCAATAAAAAAAAATTGCTCTGGTGTCAGTATTTATGTTAATGTGTCATAAATATTCTCTAATTAACAATAATTATAGTTAAAAAAACTGAAAAAAAAAACGACTTCAATATACGCAATACAATACATACGGGACTTGCTGTTCACTTTTCTATAAGCACTTGGATGATATTCTACCAGCTATTTTGTTATAAAAACCAAAGTAGTTCATCGATTTTGATAAAATTTATACAGAACCACCTTTGAATTATGATCTACCAAATACAAAAATAATCATCAAAATCAATGCACAATTGGCTAAAGAGTTTTCAGCGATGGATACAATCTGGGTGTCTTTAAATCGCGAGTTAATCGGTTTCTTCTAGGTAAGCGCGTTTCATCGTAGACCGCAACATCGCTTAACATCAGTTGAGTGCGCGGTCAAGCGCAAACCTATATTGTATAAAAAACATACAAATCGAATTGATAAACTCCTTCTTTTTGGAAGTCGGTTAAAAATAAGCAGAGTTACCACCTGTAGGTATTTTGTTACATAACATAACCCACGCCTGTCTATTTATGGCAACAACAACAGGATTATCGCACCAGTGCGGCTTCCGGCTGACAAAACAGTTCGCTTGATTAGAATTCAATCACTGAATGCTCAGTAATATTACAGATTCTAATTGATGTGATATCATATTGTTTGCCCTCTATAGCTGTAGAGAGGTAGGTATTATTTTTGCAAGTGTAACCTCTTTCGATAGCTATTTTTAACCGACTTCCAAAAAGAAGCTAGTCCTCAATTCGACTGTATGTTTTTTTTATCTTTTACTTTGGTATTTATAACAAAATTACTGAAAAAAAATTGTCCAAGTAAACAAATTGCGAATTTTGAAGTCGGTTTTTTTCAGTTTCTTAAACTGTAACTATCAACTAAAAATATTTACCTAATCATTCATTGCTTAGTTCTGAAGGAGTATGCATCATTGTATTGTCGCTGAATTTTTTTTAATATAATCTCGCCCGTTCGTCGAATGACTGGACTAGTGGCCATTTGACTGAATTCCGAGGCTCCGTTTAAAGACTTGACTTGTTGGTAGCTAGCCACCTGGACAATTTTCTTGCATGCATACATGTACAAATATAAGTATAAGTAAACAAGAACTGCGCATTTAAAGTATAGTACAGGATTTAAAATTTTGAAATAATGTCTGCCTATTTTGTATCTTGTTTGCTTGTGAGATTGTGAGGTGTACTGTTCGTAGAACCACCAGTAACAGACAAAGACGGAAAGAAAATTACGTCTGGATGAGATATATCTGAACAAAAACAAAAGTCAGAGATAACATTATCGACAAGGTGAGTGTTCTCTGCCTTTCACGCGAGGGAGTTAGGGAGTGTGCCTGTAACACTACACTTTAATCTAAACAGTTGAGAAGCTCACAACAAAACTATTAAACTTGATTTTGAGTCCTTTTCCACAAGTGTCAATAAGTAAAACTTTTTAAAACATTTATCCTCTATATATATATAGAGGATAAATGTGTTATATATATATATATATATATTATAAAAAAAGTTTTACTTTTATAGTAATTAATTAACAGACTTCCAAAAAGAAGGAGGTTATCAATTCGTCTGTATGCTATTTTTTAAATGTTTTTTCACCGATTATTGAGCCAATTGTGCATTGATTTTGATTATTATTTTTGTGTTTGGTAGATCATAATTCAGAGACGGTCCTATATAAATTTTATCAAAATCGGTTCAGTAGGTACTTTGGTTTTCATAACAAAATAACTGGTAAAATATTATCCGAGTGCCGGTAGAAAAGTAAATAGCAAAATGAACAACCTCTAAAGATGTAACACCAATAAATAAATTGCGTATTTTAAAGTCGTTTTTTTTTAGTTTTTTAAACTATAATTATTCATATATATGTTTGATACCCACCCATAATAAATTACAACTTTCTAGTACTAATAAATTTTTGAGCTAAGCCGCGGACAGACGGACAGATAGACATACGGACGGACATGGCGAAACTATAAGGAAGGACTACGGAAGCTTAAAAATGTTGTGATGTGGGAGAGAGATAGCTGCGCACTGCGAGCACACCCTAAACTGGAGAGTACTTTACTACTGTACAGAGCTACAATACTGACTGTTACTCTACGCGCGAAAAACATGTCTATACTGAGCATGTGTGTGTGCCGAGATAAGTGTGAGTGAGCACGTATGGGTTATCGAAGTTCGAGGACAATAGGTAAGCCTTAACCGGGGCGATTTATTCTACGGGCATTATTCCTTGCACGATTGTTTCTGCGGTTTCTAGAGGTTATCTAGGTCTTGCTCGTTATATAATAGATTCAAATGGTTTATTTGGGAACAGAATATTGGACTCGCTTTGATTTTCCTTATCCGTCTACCTAAGAAAGAGCACACTGTTTTTATGGTATATGTCTGTAGACAGGATTATATCTAATTCATGGCCTAGATACCTAGTCATGCTATAGATCTAAGTTTTTCATTATGAATTAAGAATTATCAAAATAAACAAATTAAGAATTATCAAAATAAATTCACAATTGGCGAAGTAATCAATGAACAAACATATCGAAAGTATGATGCGTTGACTAAATCTCTCTCGCTCGCTTAGTCGACTTTTTTAAAAAAAATTATTAGTTTGTACTGTCCCACTGCTGGGAACGGGCCATCTTCTCATTGTGAGAAGGGCTAGGCCATAGTCTGCCACGCTGGCCAAGTGCGGGTTGGCAGACTTCACACATCTTCAAGATCATTGAGAATTCTCAGACATGTAGGTTTCCTCACGATGTTTTCCTTCACCGTTTGAAGTCGGCGGCAATCAACATAACTTTGAAAAGACAGAGGTGCGCGCCGTGGCATTCGAACCCAGGTCTCCAGACTAGGCTTCCGGAAACTTAGTCGACTTGAGCCGACTTTACCTGAACGAGCATCACAATCCACAAAACGCAATGATCAGCGTACCTAAAATAGTTTTCACTTCAAAAACATCCTTCTCCCTTTGATAGGGTGAGTATAATAATTTCGTATGTATATGTAGAGGTATTGAGATTCCAACATAGATTTTTTGTTCAGTTGTGTTTTCATCGAATCCAAATAAAAACAGGGCCATTTTTTCTGCGCCATTTGTCGCAAATAAATGGGTCATTTGGACCTGACTTTAAGCTAAGTTACGGTTGTTTATATCAAGCCTGGTTCAAGTAGAAAAAAATAGGTTTTTTGTTGAAAGGTTTGTGCTTTACCGCCAACTCACCTGATGTTACGGTCTATGATGTAGCGTACTTAAATAAAAGAAACTAATTTATATATGTATTTAAACATTTCTACTCAAAAAAGACACATTTGAAGTTCTAATTTACATTATATTTATCAATCAATCAAAAATCAAAATCAGCCCTGTTTGTACAAACTGTCCCACTGCTGGGCGCGGGCCATCTTCTCAAGGTGAGAAGGGAAAGGCCTTTGTCTACCACGCTGGCCAAGTGCGGGTTGGATCAGATCAGAGATGTTTTCGGAGCAACCATGCCAGATATCCAATATTGAAATGCGCGTAAATTCACGTCTTCATGATCATTTTCATATAATTATCTTGACATATTTGACATTATTTATTTTTACCATAATATGATTGCTTAGGCTTCAACATATCTAGGTAACATCAGATCTGATTATTTAGTTTAGCATATGATTGATTTGATTTGTCGCTCCTGTCCTTTACCTACGTAATCCGGAAAGGGCCTTAATGAATACATTAAGGCGACTTAAAAACTCAATTAAAAATACATCAAGAAAACAGAAAAAGGTAATCTCCCCCTTTTAAGGGAAGCGACCTTTAAACTATCGCAATAAATCTACGTAAGCGTTACTAGCAGATTTCACTAATTCTGTATACCTACTCTTTTGGAGCCCACCTTTGGCTACAGTAGAATAAGTGCCTTATCCTCAATAAATTATGGTTTATATTTCTAAAATATATGTATCTGAATTTTGTGTAATAGGTATTATAACATATATTTTGCATATCTATTTTGCTAGTCTATTTTCGGTAGAGTGGGATCATAATTAAACTAAGGTAGCTTAATTTAAGGATTCGCTCAACGCGCGCAGCTATCTCTCTCGCGCATCACAACATTTTTAAACATATTGTACAAAACACAGATCTGTTCAAAATGAAACAATGAATAGATGACAAAAATCTCGTATAATTCTTCACTAATTTTATAGACGTAAATTACATGCGTGAGCCTTTTGCGTGTGTTAAGAAATACCAACGCCATCTAGTGGACGAAGGAGGAAACTAGTAACATTGAATCAATACTATATTTCATTTGACAACTAACCACATACAAAATCATTGAGTAGAGATATTAGAAAAGTGACAAATGAATTTGTTTATTTTGATAGGAGAAATATAAATTAAAAGTTTATCTTTGATATCTTTTAAATTGGCTGAGGATTAGGAAAATATGATTTTTCACTACTCCATCAACAGTCTATATCTGTTTTTTTTTTATATTTCTCCTATCAAATAAACAAAATTATAGAGAGAAACAAATTCGAGAGATGTAGCTGCGCGCGTTGATCTCCACCTTAAGACTGAGATCCAGCTGGACTGTTTTGTCCAAGAAGCTCCTGTACTTTTTGTTTTTTGAATATGAACTACGGGCTATTTAGTCCATTTAATTCCATTTTTTCGTGATTAAAAAGTATACATTAGCATGATTTTTTGATTTATTTTGATGAAACCGCAAAACAAAATGTCATTCTGTTTTCAGAAACAAACATTTAATCAAACTTAGATTCTATTCCTCAAACTCAAATTAAAATCAACATATAAATAAAATCAACTTGTGATTTTATACTCATAAATTTCACTAGCCGTTACTTGTGTGTCAATGTCATAAAGGACTGGTTAATGACATGGATAAATTAGATTACACAGAATTTTAAAATCTGGCGTTAGTCTATTCTGCTTTCTTATCTTTAAATCTGTTTTCACTTTGTCTCGGCAGGAAGAAAACAGTTTTTGTAGCATTTAATCTTATCGTCTTGGGGGGAGGGGGAGGGGACGGTTGCTTGGCGATTAAACACGTCTTTACAAGATCGATGGAGCAAGCTCTCAGGTTTGTTTGCTTCCGCTGTTACCTACTTTCTTCCGTGAAAAACGTCGCAACGTGAAATAATGGGTGTTTAAACTTTTTACTACGAGCTACGTTTTTGCTTTTTTGTTAACGGGCTACTATAGATGTTTTAACTATAAGACGTCTAATACTAAGTTATGAGCAATTTTGTTAACTGTTATTTATAATAATTTAATACGTCGTGCAACTGTCAAATTTCATATGATTATTTAATTATCGAGCCAAATTGTCGTTACGATAAAAAAAAAAAAAACTTCAGCTTACATTACTAAGTGTAATTAATATTATTATTATAGTTTGACATAAATCTCGGGTAGCAGCCCGGTCCTTTGATGGGCCTCAGTGGAGCCGAAGCCAACACTGAGAGGCCCTTTACATAAAATAAAATAAAAAATATAGTATTTTGGTATGTGGATAAATGATGGAACTATTGTACAATATGGAATTTGACAAATCGGGGCTATTGTGATGAAATGGTTATTACTTATACAACTAGTTTATTGGTTGACGCTCCCACCTAGTGAGTAGGATAAGGTACTTCTGTGTGGGAGCATCAGAATGATTATTCATCATAGTTATTATTAGTTAATAGTTGTGTTACAACTCCACCAAAATTTAAGGCAAGATTGTCTTGTCTCTGTTCGTAGAAGATGGTATCATATTTGATAACTCTTAACCAAATATTTTGTGTTTCGTTTTGAATTACAGGGAAATGAAGTCGCAGAGCGATAAAACGCACTACGGATAAATCTAAATAAAATATTTGATATACTTATGTACAATGTTCATGCATGCAAAATTCGAACTCAATCAGAAACCGGGAAGTCAGTCAAAATTAAATTGCAAGATTTGATTACAATGAAAAAATAAAATGGAATAGTTGAAAATAATAAAATGCTTGTAAAAAAAGAACATTTTTTATTTTTACACATAAAATTAAACTCTATTTGTTTCAAACATTTTAAACATCGTTTCAAAAATTTGCAACTTTTAAACAATAATTACAAATAATAGCGTATTATTTCATGTGTATGCTACTATTTGAACTTGTTGTTTAAAAGTTGCAAATGTTTGAAACGATGCAACCAGGAACACATTTTTTACATTTTGTAAAAGTTTGCAATACAGCTCTACATCATATGCAAATAGAAATTCTCAAAGGATGAGTACGAGTTTTGTATCTGGTGGCTGGAAATTTTGTCTCTTTTTTTTTTTTTGCTTCACTCTCGAGAAATGTTTATTTACCAATATTTTATGCAAATTCTTAATGTAAAATTAAAAAAAAATTTAAACTAGCTAGTTGTCTTATTTCACCTACGTAGTGATGAAAAACAATGATGATGGTGAATATTGATGATGATGATGATAAAATGTAACCTATGTCTGTCACCGGATTCTCAGATATCTCTGTACTAAATTTTATAATAATCGGTTCAGCTGTTTGGTGGTGAAAAAGTAACAAACTGACTGAGAGGCCGACAGAGTTACCTTTGCTTTTATAATATTAGTGGTGATATAGAAAAATGTTTCAGGGTACATATTTTTTCGTTTGTAATGTCTCTTTTGAGGTACATCGCTAAATTGAGGGTTAAATAAAGAATATGACCTGCCATAATAATCGATAGGAAAAGCTTTGTAAGTAATTTATTTCTGTCCAAAATAAGAGCACGTGCAGAATAATCGTACCAGTAAAATAATTTCCTGTAAAGCGGCTTACTCCTGTACCCTGAACATTAAAATGCCCCATTTTCCTTTGAGGTTTGTTCTAACAACGTAATTTCTATTTTCAACGGTTTCTTTCCTGATAACATGCCAATTTCAGGAACAATATTTTTTTTGTTTCTCGAATTGGAAATTTGTATTTAGAACTCGATTTCATTTCTTTTTTTCGGGCAAAATGTACCTATCAGGCTAGAACTTTTTTGGCATAACTTGAGGCTACGCAAAATATCCGTGGTAGTTTTAAATGTATCGGGCAACGATTTATTACGCGTGGGAACATGATGGCAAATTTACCATGATGGGATGGCATTGAAGCGTTTTCCGGCTTGTACTAGGGCTAAATTGTCTACGACAAAATGGAAAGTATACTTTGGTCAAAATATACTCACGGCTTTAATGACCCTAGGACAGAATATATTAATGCCAAATTGCGCAACGACATGATGTTAAAGTGTCAATACATTTATCTCGAGTACTAAGTATTGAGTAATTTTGTATTAGGCAAGTTTTATTTTAATCCTTGATATTGTTTCTTTTATTTTTATTTTTTGACTAATACGTATAAGTCCATTGACCACCAGTTTCGGCTGTTGGTAAACGATGCTATTGTTGAAACTGAAGAGCAGAAGATTCGTACATATAGTATCTATTGCCTATGTAAAAAACTATCTATCTAACTAACTATCCAACTATGTATCTAAAAAACTTTTTTACCCGACTGTGCATAAAGGAGAGTTATGTTTTTCGTGTGTATGTACATATGTATGTGTGTATGTATGTTCTATATAAGCACCTACAGCCTAAACGGCTTGACAGATTTTTATGTGCGAGGTATCTTTAGATTCGTCTTCATTCCCTAAGCGTCATAGGCTCCATTTCTTGTGATAATAATAATAAAACTTTTGTAAAAATAAATAAATGCGCTTTTTCGTAACCTCCAACGAACTTTTTTTGTAATAATAGGTGATTTTACTGGCATAGCACTAAAGAATTTCTGCAGACGGGTATTTTGTTACAAGTATCCATAATAAAATAAATTTTAATATGGATACTTGTTCTTATTTCATTCCATGACGGTACGTATTAGAAATGTACAGTGATACCTTTCTATTTTGAGCTGAGTGTTTCAGCTAGTATATTAACCAACTTTGAAAAGGAGGAAGTTCTCAATCCGACTGTTTTATTTTTGTATGTTACGCGACTATTTCGCCTATTAGGAATTGATTTTATGATTATTTTTTGTTTGGTAGGTCCTTTGGTAGGTCATACTTTATAGGTGGTCCCATATAAATTTTACTAGAATCAGTTCAGTACTTTAGTATTTAAAACAAAATAACTGAAAAAAAAGTATGCCATCCATGTAAACAAAACTGCGTATCTTGAAATCGGTTGTTTCAGTTTTTTTAAATTATAATTATGCATCTTTTGTACAATTTCGTCACAGAGAGGAGAAAAAGACTTGTCTATATCCTGAGTTTAAAACTATACTCCAACATTCGCTCTGTACATATTCTGCACTTTGCACTCCAACTCCGATATAAGACAGATCTCTAATTCACTTACACGGTATTCGTACGAGGCGAGCTCATAACCCAGGCATTCATTCAAACCCCGACAACCTCAGCGATGCTTTGAGACTACACGAAGATGAGTCCCAACTTTGGTACGCGACTAATTCCGTTACAGTATCGTTTAATTAACTTTACACCGCATTAAGCGTGCTCGAAAACGTCTCTATACGTGGTAAAGGCAAAGTTAAAGTTTGCCCAGCCTCAGCACAAACATGCGATGCGTCGAACTAAGCGAGTTTGTCTGTTGACTCACGGGCGTCTGCCCCGCAGCGTACTCGACCTCTCGTGCTCATTGAAATAAGTTTCCCAAATACGAGATACGCAAATATTGGATGTACTGATACAATCACAAATAGTGAGTTTATTGAAAGTTGGAGATATATTGTTTCTGTCGTCTGTCACTCTTATTGGGGCACGTGGATGTGGAACAAGCAGATTCCAGGCCGTTGTCTATAATTTTGCTTGAACGACTGAAAATATTGTCTTCGTACTTTTTATTACAACAAACAATGTTTTAAGCCGTTAATATCAATAAAAAAACATGTTTTCAAAAAAGTATGTCCGTCTTATGAAGTTAAGATTTTTAGACATTTTAAAGAAATTATTAACGAAAAAGTGTTTTTTATATGAAAATTAACTTGGATCAAATTGAAATTTTTGTCGAATATAATGTGATGTTATTTTCTAGTTATACAACCGACGATTTTTTATATGTTCATTCAGTCGTTTTGTATCTTCAAAAATGTGGGTATGCGCGAGCGAGACGGACGATGGTCGGACTACGGACTTTTAAGAATCGAGAACTCATTTAGAAATTAACGTTACTCAAAAGTATAATTATGTTAAGCTTATGTGTGAGTAAAGTACATGCAAAATACCTAGTATTTATCGCATCCATGCCTAAATGTATATAGGTAATTTTGTTATGCATTCCTTTGAGAGTTATTATGGGTTTTGAGTTTGACATTTTAAACATTCAAACTAATTGCAAAGATACTGGCAAAGAAGATCTTCTTATCGATCTTTTATCCCTTGCAAAGTATTCGAATGGCTCGAGATATCTTTTCCCACACTTTGTTGATATTTATGTAACAAAAAAAGTAGGTTTGTGTTTCGTCTGTTCTGTCGGTCCATCACACTTGAATGAAATCTCACAATTATAAGGTGCAGGACAATTTATCAACAAATTCTTAGGTCATCTCTGGGTCACGATTTAAGGGTCATAGAACATCTATCAGATGACGTATAAATCCAAAAAATTAAAGAATCCGATATTTATTAATGTGAATTTATGATGGAAGGTGGAGTAAATAGATCGGGTACCTATGGGTACCCGATCTATTTACTCCACCTTCCGAGCGTATCATGAATTATAATAATATTACTTATGTACGTATGCTTGGTATCGATATTGGTGTTATCGAAAGGTCTACTGCCCGCAGATCAATTATTTAAGTGCTAGGCAAAACCGCTAATATATTGTGAAGATATGTAGGTCATAGTCATAGACCTAACTGGTATCAATTTAAGCATAAACGCAAAAGAAAACATTTCAATCATTCATTTATATAATAAATAAATATATATTTGTGGATATTTCACACAACCATCCAGCCCAAACTAAGCAAAACTTGTACTATGGAACTAAATGGCTGATAGAATACATATATACTTTTTTTTGTTAATATATACATAGAAACACCCAGACACAGAACAATCATCCATGCTCATCACACAAATGTTTGCCCTGGGTGGGGATCGAACCCACGACCTTTCAGTTCAGCAGGTAGACGTAGACACACTACCAACTGAGCCACAAGGCCAGTCAATATATATCTCTATAACATTCGATAAAAATAAACCCCCAACCTTCGCAACAAAATAATCCGACATAAGGAATCAATGAATTTTTCACGTTGCGTGAATTGAATATGTCCCAATACATTCGCCTATCAGTTCCAGGAGAGTAAGCTGCTTCAATGTCCTTTCAATTACGAGATAGGTAAATGAAAAGGGGACTCTGGTTTTAAGACGGCCCCTCGGGCCCAACTCTGGGGCCCTTATGCTCCGATGACAAGAACTCAGCCATTCAATAGATGATGGAATATTCCTGTACTATCTGTGGGGAATTATTCTGTTTACGACAGAAATGGGCCAAGTTAAATTTACCGTGGAGCATCCCTAGAGGAGAGTGTTTTCTTCTAGTGTTGAGGTATTCGAGTATGTTGAGTATTTTGGATGCAAACAATGGATAAAAATATCATTCTTTGCAGTGTAGTTCGTTGAGGTAAATAAGTTATTTCTTTTCGATTTCACATTGTTTACACTTCTGTATCGGTTTGTTTTGGAAGTTTTTTTTATGCTTATTTTTATACAGTGTTGATTGTTGCCCACGACATCATCAGCGTTAAAGATTCTTTTTTCTATCCCACGCACAGTTCGCTCTTGTACCGCTGCCCACCAATGCCCTTATATTTTGCTCCAACCCAATATTTTTTATAACATTATTCAAGGTTTCAAGGTCCAATACACACAAGTGTCTTCAAAGCGTCTTTCAAGTGCTGTGCGAGGAACTAACTACTACGAGGTAACTTGTTACTTACCACACAAAATTACCAGCATAAAGCAAGCATAATTTTGCAATGGCATAATTTTGGGTTGTCTTCTAAACTGTACATTATATTAACAAGCTGTAAAAAGCCTTGCTTGTCTGACGATAAGCGTTTAAATAAATATGGCGTTGTTTTTAACACTTCAATAAATAAAGAGATAGAAATTGCTCTATGGGAAACTTAAATTAACCACATACCTTTCGCTTAAGCAACGAGTTAAAAAAAATATAACTTCCAACCAAACCTATTTGTTTGCTGACATTATTGACATTTTCTATACGTCTCGTCAAACTCATGAAAAGAACGTATATCAACAAAGATAGAAAATGTCTGAGAGCTCAGGTCTTACGAAATGTTTCCACATATAGCACCAGAGAGCGTTGAAAGAAGTGCAGTTCAAAGCCATCGACAACAAAGGCGACGAATTTCCGCACCATTCGAACGGAAGACTGCTCACAAGTTATAGAACCAGTGATGGAAGTTCTCTCTGCTGCGGCTATGTCATTATTTTGATGCAATAATGGCCAGTCGCTTGTGCGTTTGGTTTTCGTATCGGAGGGCGTGGGTTCTGCCCCGGATCTACGATTTTTTCGAACCGGGGCAGAAACCCCGCCCCTCTCTCCAGCGCTTAAAATAACTTATTTAAAAAAAACTTAATATAATTATCTATGTGGCGCCTTTTTCTTAAAAGTTAACAGTGAGTCAGCCAAGCTTTCGTGCCCCGGTTTGCCGCCCCCCTCTAGATCCGGGGCTGCGTGGGTTTGCATCTCGATAATGAGTTTGAGCTTTCGTTGAAAAAATATGCTACAAATACCGTAGCATAGTGGCAGGGTTCTTATAACAACAAATGTTGTTGTTACAGGATATTTTTCACACAACTTATATATGGGCATATAGCCTTAAACAAAGCAAAACTTTTGTGAAAAAAATACTGTGGGAACCAAATAGCTGATATAATATACTTATATACTTACTGCTACAGTATATTGAACATATACTTTGTTAATCCCCGACTCAAAATGCTGTGTTATAAGTTTAACGAGTGTATCTGTATATCTGTGTGTCTGTTGGCATCGTGGTCTCTCAAGCGGATGGGTTGATTCTGATCTAGTTTTTATCCGACTGCATAAGAAGGAGGGTTATGTTATGGTATTTTGTTTTTCTTACATTGATACTTGTTTTTGAAAGGGGATTAGATCGAGAGTGTTCTTAGTTCTGTTTTATCAAAATCGGTTCAACTGTTTTCTTTATGTCGGGGTTTTTAAAATTTTCCTTATTTCGTAAACGTATACTTAGAAACACCTAGATACAGAACAAACATCCATACTCATCACATAAATGTATGCCATGGGCCCCACGCAAGGTGGGCCAATAACCTACAGCTTGGAAGGCAAACTTACTACCAACTGAGTTTTATAACTCATTTGATATTTCTGGTAGTAGTATTTTAAGCTGGCCTTACTGGCCTTATGGTTAGCTTAAAATACTATAAACATTGTTCTATTTGAGTTTTTTTTAATCATCTTCATCACGATAGTCGTAATAGCCCAGAACTATGAAAGTAACTGGAGTTTCAGTACTGCCAAGCACAGTAACTGCAGTGCCAAAGTCCTCCGTAAGAAATTATTTCACGAGAGAGTCCTGTTCGCGACATAAGTAGGTCACAGTGGTTTATAGCCGCAGGTCCACAATGGACCTTTGTTTTTGTGTAAGCAGAGACCACTAGCGGTGAATGCACTTGCTTAACATAAACAGTGTGCGAGTATTAATTTTAGGACTTTTTGTTGGTAAGTTTTTAAATGTATTTTTTTTTTTATTAAAAAATCATATCCGTCGTCTGAAATATTTAAGGTAAAAACTTATTCGCCCGAATCCATTTATCCATTTTACGATTTCAGTTATTTCATTTGACATAAGTTTTTGATTTTATTTATTTGTTGGCCAAGTTTACTCTTACTTTTGCCTTACTGCTTTGTTTTATTTCTGATTTTTCTCATAAGGGGGTAACAAGAGGTCAGGGAAAAATATAAATAATAAATGCTATAGCAAAATAAATATTTCAAAAGTATTGCCTCTACTTAAATTATAAAGGGTTGTAATTCTGTATGATGTCGACAAAACAACGTACCCAGCAAAAATACATAAATCATTAACTGATTAATCAAATCAAAATCTAATCTAAAAAAAATATAAAAAAATACATCTACCCTTCCTCTCCAACGGCTCCAACGATTTTAATAAAATTTGGTTTGAAGGTAGATTAGGGAACGATAAATCGATCTTGCTACGTTTCATTTTTCTTGTTATTTAAAGTGGTACTTCAAATAACGTTTTTACGAATTGCATTCAGTCGAACTATATTTGTTCAACTGTTTATCTTCCCGGTACTCAAGCTCGTGTTTGTGACATCCCGCTCTCTTACGAGTATATCTATGTCGGCACTTTTATTTTCTTTAAAAATTTCGTCTGTTTGTCTCTTCAACAATTGTCTTGTTGATACAATAAAGACAACTGCGACACTTTACCGATACTATTTTGTTGCTTAAAAGCAACGTACGTATAGACAGATGTTGCACCATCAAGCATACAACTCTGAGAAAGGATTTTTTGTTAGAGGAGTTCGAAATTGATCAGTAATTTTGTACAACTATTTTATAGCAGCTAAAAAGGAGAAATGGTTCAGATAATGGTATGACATAACCGTTACCTGGATGCAGCAATTGTGGTGACGCTGTTCATACTTTATTTGCTCGGGGAGGTATTTATAGAAGTCGTTTTTAAAACGTGTTTTGCTGAAACTCAACAAAAAGACTTTCGATGGAAAGGTGTTTCATACCTTATTGGTAGAAAATTTAGGATTTATGTTTTGTGAATTCATGTCGCTCACATTGACTAGATTTATATCGCTATTGTTATTGCGTGATATATACTTAGATAAGGAGAGCATATTACTCTCTTCCTGGAGCCTTGTTTCTTAAATATATCAATAAATGACTTTCCATCACGTGGACGTAAAGCCTAAAACAAAATTCACGAATATAGTGTCCTGGGTTGACCGATTCTCATTACTAGCAATGACGAACTTAAAGATTTTGATATAAAGACTCTATGTCTCCGCACTATAGTCTAATTTAGATTGAGAAGTCTAGATACGTCTATTTTGCCGGTTCGAATTATTTTGAAAATCGAAATTATTTTAATCAAGTAAGGGCTTTAATTAGACCTCATCGAGCTCGGACGTTTTTGAGGACTGACGCTACTTGATACTTTAACAAAGCCAGCAATTTATGTATGTTCAAACCCAGAGTTACCATTAAACCATTAAAGATCGGAACGCGGCGGTGATGGAGGCCCTGGGCCGAGAGTAGGCGACAGATTAATGTAATTAGACGATGTGAGTGCAGTCGCTGATAGAGTCCGATCAACCGAGGGCAAATATATAATCTGGAAACCCCATCTAAAACCGGGCTCTACCAGTGACTGCATTCACAGATATACTAGTATTTCAGTAGTTAGAAATAAGAGTTGTGTGCACACCTTGAGCATTCATGCTCACCATCGAAGGCTCCTTCTTGCGGCGGCGTCGTGTGGCGGGTCGCCCTCTTCCCTAACATATGGTTGAGGAAGGCGATGGCTGGCACATGCGTCATACTCGTGATCGGGTGCTGCTTGCGGGTCGCTGGTTTGCTCGTGGTATGCACGCAACATAGTAATAAGTACTTAAATTAAAATAAAAACATTTTCCCGTAACGATAATTAGTAAACAATAGTTTGTAATTATGACAAAGGTCACGGACCCTGGTGTCTGTGGAGAATAAAATTAAATAAAAAAAAAAAACCCAGAGTTACGATATCATGTCTTCTGGGTTAGAGCAATTTTTTATCGTTTTCACTTTGGTGAGTCAAATTCAAATGAGAGTTCAGTTCACACCACTTTTGTTTTGACTTTAGTCCATGTGTTGCATTAAATGTCAAAGTATTCCACTTCAAGAAAATATTGCTCGCTGCATCAATACCAATCAAAGATTATATTTTCACTTACGCAAACGACAGACTAATGAATCGTATTTTGTAGGTGTGTCAGTAGACAGGATTTTACCTGGAATGAAAAAAAAACATAAAAATATTGCTATTATATTATACTGGGAGAGAGCTCGTTTTAACACGCTTTTATTAGGTTGACCTGTATGTAATGAAATCTAAGGTAACTAATTTAACCATCTTCCAAGGATCGTAGCGTCATGAAAATTGGCAGCTGTATGTAGTTCTGATGACAATACAATAATATGGTACTGTCGAACTGATCTGATGATGGAGCCGGAAAATATAAACTAAAACTTTATGATGGAACATCGTATCATAGCTGTGTTTGGATTTGTTAGAAAAGTCTTGTAATGAACTTTGACCACAATAATTTGTAGCGTGTTTTTTAGTTTTTGTAAAAACCACGCTTCAAATTATTGTATTGTCATCGGTCCTCGATAAGTTTACAAAGTTTTAATGAAATCTGACTGTTTGAAGTGGGTCAAAATCAAGTTCAAAGGAATAGGTTACAAACAAATATGCATACAGGCGAAGCCAATAAAAGTGTGTTAAAAACTTTTTGTTTTGAAATTTACACCACGAAAAAAATCTTAAAACGCTTTCCTGTACAGTTTGGCTTTTCAAACACGATTGTTTACTTAGGAGCCATCGAAATATAGTCTGTCCTTAAACGAGTACTGCATCTCAGCTATCTTTGTACTAAATTTCTTAATAATCCGTGCAGTCGCTTAATCGCGAATGGAAAACAGACAGAGACATGGTTACTTTCGCCTTAGTCTACAGACCGTCCTCCTACTCGTTCTAAAATACTATTGGGCCTATCTTAAATCAATTAAGAGAAAGATTATTTTGGTAGGCCAATTTTAAATTGGATATACGTGGGTATAGGCTATATATGTATTATGAAGCATTTCTCATTTAGCTCGAAATCGTTAGCGCGTAATCGAATCCCACTTAGCCAGTTGTTTGGGTTTCGTAGATATCAAGACCTTATAGTTTCGCTATATCTGTCTGCCTGTCTGTCCATCCTTGGTTCTCTGCTAAGACTCCTAGAACTAGAAATCTGGAATTCGGTAGAAGTATGCATATTAATTACGCCGACATACGGCAATAAAATAAAATCTTGAACAGACATTTATAGTACCTTGAGAC
The DNA here is from genome assembly GCA_947563715.1 of Lycia hirtaria. Taxonomy (NCBI): domain Eukaryota; kingdom Metazoa; phylum Arthropoda; class Insecta; order Lepidoptera; family Geometridae; genus Lycia; species Lycia hirtaria. The sequence continues at coordinate 13,171,090 of OX387385.1, forward strand.
GATAAAAAAGATATCCTCACTGTACGTGCAGGGACACGTAAATTGGTGATGATTTTTTCTCGTTTACTCCATGGTAAAGGGTTTCGTTGGAAATGTAATTAGCAAATACTATTGTTGTGCGAAAACGATTGCTTAATTTAGCGATCCATTTGGGAAATATTATGATTTAAACTGATAATTTTTGTTATAGTCAAGTGTAATAACATCGCCTAATATTATGTTATTAAGACTGATTACTTGACCCTATAATTGAATAAGGGAAAACCTTGAGACAAGATTAACAATTATTGAAAATATAGAAGTTAAACTTAACTCGTAAGCAACCTTAAAATACCTACGTAGCTACGAGCCTACGCGTCGTAGAAGTATTCTACAAGATATCGTACGATGGCGTAGAGGGTTCTACGAATTATATGATTTTTTCCCAGATTTTTAATTGATGAAAAGACTAAATATTTATGAAAATAAAAGAGGAGACATTAAATATGTAAGTGCTGGGATGGTGGAAAATATGAAATTTATTTGACAGTTTAATTGGTGAAAGGTGTGATAATTCTCCAAGGCGACTGTCTAAATGAGTCCTAAGTTACTCATACGGTTACTTGATATCTATGTACATGTTCTAGTAATCCGTTTCATATGTTATACAATAGAGCTAATAAAACCGTATGTTCCAGGCCATTAAACTCCCGGCTACCGACTTGCACAGTCTTTTATTCCTGCTATAAACCTAACGTAACATGCACGTAAATTACAGGTGTTGTATATAACTATCCACACATTTTCCCTGCTACTTGACTATAAAAAAAAGAGTTGTAGGTATAACCTCCAAAACGCTGACATATTCCTACATAAGGTCATGTTAAGCATTTTAACACGATACGATATTTAAATTGGTTCAGTCAATCAATTTAAAGCATTTATAGCGAGATATAAACAATAAACAAAATTTCAAAGCAAACATTACAAAAATATTTATTAAAACAAAACACAATCCGAAATCAAACAAACTATTCATAGTAAGTAGTATTTTGTCAAAAGTTGGTCCTGAGTCAGCATTAAATTGGTCACATTAGTCCAAGATATTTTTTATGCAAGATAGTGTTATGATTGACCACCAAATCGCCTGATGTTAAGCGATAGTGTGGCCGAGGATGGAGCTCGTGAATCTAGAAGATATCTATTCACTCTGGCCTTGAAAATTCCAAGATTGTAGGTCTCAGGAAGAGAGATGGCGGCAAAGAATTCCATAATGAAGATAATGATGGCCACTGATGTTACGATACATTCTTGACAATTTATGTTTCATTTCTTTGCCGTACTCGCACCTCCACAAGCTGGGCAAACAAGTGACGACTGACAACGACACTTCCACAAAGAGTTCTATCACAAAGCGACGTGAAATTACGCTCCATTATTTCTCCTCTCATTCCCACCTACCCTCGTTTTCTCGTTTTGTTCCAATTGAACAGGAACAGGCGTTAGCACGTGGATTTTTACGAGGAGGCATAAAATTTCACTTAACATAACGTACGCGAGTCAGTACCAATTTGGTTTGTTGGTTTCACTTCATTCCGTATGCAGCGGGCGTCAGGTTACTCGTATAATGTGGAAATGTGAGCTTTGTTTCGCGTTTAACTGCTATATTTTGTTTTGCAAATGGAGGTCAGGGGGTGTTTTTACGTGTGGCCAAGTCGACCCATAAAATACAGATGTTGTGTCAAAACGAACGCTATGCTTGATGGAAATGGTTTAGTACGTCTCTGTATTATCCGACATCTAGTGGGAAAAGAAATTGTATTAGAAGGAAAACTGTTCATAACCAATTTCAATAACTCAATAGGTATAAGAAGAAAGCTAGGATGCTTTTGACACAAAATTTTCTAATGTTTACTCTATTTCAGTACTGTTATTTTATACCCAATATACGAAATATATACGAAGCAAAAGGGAGGGTTATGTTTTTGACCAGTATGTAGCTATGTATGTATGTTCATATGTTCCCTCATAACTTCTAAACTACTTATCATAATCTGACAAATGAGGTGTCGTTGGAAGCGCCTTGTTTGTTCGCTGGTTATAGGCTATGTGACGTAACATTAAATTGAATGAATATGGCGCCTTCTAGGGAGCACAAAGTCAACAAAAACTATTTTTTTCGCCAAACGAAGTGTGTTATCATTGAACAGGAATTTTGAAATGAAGGTAGGGCTTGGTACATCATATTTTTGTCAAACGTACAGTTTGCGCGATGTATCCCGTCCTATGTTTTAAAAACTATTTTTTTACCCAAGAACGGCGGTTTTTTACTATTTTGCGTCGTAAAGAAGCAATAGAGAGGGTTGTATGTTTGTTTCCTTCATGTTGCTCAATTTAGCTTTAATTATCTTTATGTCTTCTGCCAAGGAGGTGAGCGGCTTCAACTGGAACATAACTTTGTTAAGTTGTTCTTGTATTTTGTCCAGTTGAAGCGGTTGCGACGACGTTGCTGCTGGTGAAGGGGACGGAGTCTGGTTCGCTTTACATTTAGGGCACCTCCAGGAGTTCTTTCTGTCTCAGAGATTGCGATAGCCTATTTCGGACACTCCCGAGCATTGGTAATCGTACCCCTGCTTACAAGCGCTGCAGACTGTTCCGTCTGAGTGTTCTGCTCCATAGCTAGCACACGCGAACATTTTTAAAAAGTTTGAGAATAACTGAAAATTTAGCAACCAAGTACACACGTGCGTTCTCTAGTGGCCACAAGTGGCGAATGATATATAATATTATTGATTTCCAGATACTTCAGCGCATTCACCTTACTCGTGGGCAAACTAAAGAATACGGCTATTAAAAAAAAAAAGAACAGAAATGAAAGTTGACATGTTTTCTTTGTCTCTTGCTGCAAAAATCGTTATGACTGCCGGTACTCAAACTTGGCTGAAAGGACTTATAAAACATGGTTATGCGTCGCATTAATCAGGCGCTGAGATAAATTAATAATATTTTGGACATATTGTTCAATTCTGGAATACTTCTAAATTTATCTAAATGGCTGAAACTTCTACTTAATTAACTGGTGGTGACGCATATTGTAATACACTATCCTCCTTTACAAGGTAGACAGAGCAAAATAGAGCATGAAATTGAAGTCCTTTGATGCCACATTTGAGTGTTACGACTTAAAGCTGACACTAGAAACTTCAGAAATATTTTTAGTTCCTACCAACCATGAGAGCTTCAAAGCCCTAACGACGCCTGAACTCGTTTAGTTCTTTTAGGTGCAGATTTGTCGAAGAGCGTTGATGGATTCGCTCTAATGAACAACCTGCCGCCTGCTCCAATTAATACCGCTGCAGCCACCTTCAAAAATATTCCATAAAAACTAGGACATATTATGTATATAATTTTAGTTTGCGTCATATAACCCGAGATCAAATTGAATGAACAATGACCAATCAGTGCTCGGAATTCATAAAAATCAGAGCTCGCATTGGTTCAAGTCCGACCTCGTTCAATCATATAGTCTCAAGTTGTATAGCGCAGAGAATAGTCGGTAAATGACAGGCATAAGGGGCAATAGAAATGAATGACCAATATCGTTTACGATAACCTTCGGTAAAGACGCGCTTTGGGTCGAGTCCCTAGAAGAATAATTACCAAATTCATAATAATATTAAGTACAACAAAAGTAGTAACAATTACCAATAAATGAAAGGCGACAACCAAAAATCAAAATATGAAAAATGTGGAATTCGCTTCCTGAAAGTGTCTTTCCGAATATATAATCTAGGTGTCTTCAAATCGCGAGTGAATAGGTTTCTTCTAGGCAAGCGAGCTCCATCGTAGACCGTAACTGACGCGTAACACCAGGTGAGTTGACATACACTACATTCCTATTCCTACATTTTGTTTTTTAAATCCTTGTAGTGTGTATATTTTGGTTGATAATAAACTATTTGTATTTGTACAGCTTATTTGACCTCTTTTCATTCGTCTGTCCTCAATTTAATGTACATTGTGTGGTTAATGCAAAGTGGTAAACACAAATACTGGATAGGATTCCGGTCTCGTTACAGCTGGATGCTACGGTAGTACTATTAAAGGGAGAAGCTTGCTATTTGGATTTACCTATCATGGCGACGACGGTCCGTTGACGTAGAATTATGTAAACAAAGCTACACTACTGCAATGGCAAATGCGTATATGTTCAGTTCTATGTCACCTTTTGAATTGTTTAGGAATATAATAAAGAGTAACTGATATTTGGAAATGTCGAAATTATCTAGTTTGCATATACGTTAAAAACTTAACACCTACCAAAATAATGTCACTAATTCATATCGATACTTCGGGGAAAAAGGTCGTAAAAGTTAAAATATTGAAACTTTAAATACAGAGATGGATAGACCGCCGAATTCAGAATAAAACTTTATCATTAAGTAATTTTCACAAAAAGTTACTCTTACGACCTTTATTCCCCGAAGTATCGATGTTATCAGAAAACAAGTGAACCGTGTAATTTTCATTAACAACAGATACAAATCGATCGTCATCGGTACTCGAAAAATATATCTCATTACCTTTAGCTTCTCGAAATCAAGCAGGGAACAGAACAGAGAGATGTAAAATGAGATGCCTACTTATTGAACAAACTCCAGCGTAATTAAATTGAGAGCAGGTGGAAGCTACACAAAATGAATCGAAATTAATCTAGCGCAATTTGACGGAGCGTCGACGGCTTCAAGCTTAATTTTCAAGTTTAATTAAATATTATTTGTCGGCGCGTAAACACGATACCAGAATAGATAAAACTAATTAGCCGATTTCTGAACGATCTCGAATAACCTTTAACAATAGTCGCTACAATAATTCTAATATTACAAACGAAAGTCTTTAATTATAACATAACAAGCTTTTCACCGTATCTTTGTTTACGTAAATAGTACCTAGATGACCGAGCTCCACTCGGATTTTTTATGACTGAAAATACAAGCGAATCCAGGTTCACTAGAAATGAAACTTAGCAAGATCGATTTATCGTTCCCTAATCTACCTACAAACCAAATTTCATTAAAATCGTTGGAGCCGTTTCCGAGATTCAGATTATATTTAGACAAGAATTGCTCTTTTATAGGTATTAGATAGATTGAGAAATTATTGAGAGTTTCATATCCCCCATATATGGTAGTCAACGATGGAAGCAATGTAATGTATGCTGGGGCATTTAATTGTTATTTATCCGTGTAGAAATTAATCAGATTTTTATGAAAGTTTGCAGTAGGTATAATTAAATTATACCTAATATAATAAAGAATAAATTTTATTCTGACATCAGAATACCATATCAGACGTATTTTATTCCATGAAATAGGTTTCGTTTTCATTGAATCCAAGAAAAAGCGAACCCTGACGAGCCCAACTGCAAAATAGATGAATCTAAGACACATTATGTGAATTGCGTCACATAATTTATATTTAATTCTTAGCTGGGCAGATGAAATAGTTTTTGTTTTCATTGATTCATAGAAAAAGAGAATTCTGACGAGCCCAACAGCAAAAAAAAAATGAATCTAAGACACAAATAATGTGAATTGCGTCACATAATTATGTAATTCTTAGCTGGCCAGACAGATCAGTGCCTCTTTGGTACCGCTCTAGTAATATCATATTTTAAGAAATGACTGTCAAAACCATTTCTCAAAGGGCTAAAAAAAAACGGCAAATTATTAACGGGTTTTCAAACGATTGAGTCGTAAAACTTTATGAGAATACCTGTCAGAAATATCTGGCTTTGTATTACGAGTCACTCAGTGAGTAATAAAAAAGCGATATATTTCATTCAGTAAATACGGCACATGGCGTTGGGTAAGCGGGATTATTTGGCAGGGGCCCAACCGCGGAACAAACAAGTATCACCCAGTAGCCTTTATGGTCTTCGAAGAACGAAACTTTGCTTGTTATCGGAGAAATATCACAACACATCTCCATTCCTTTATGCGATAAGTTTGGAGGGCTGTACTCGGCCGATTGTGTGCCGGACTTTTCAATTGTGGCGCAGTTGAATATTGTATTGCCATAATAAAGGTATAATATTATCGTATAATATCGGGAGTTTTTATAGTATCGGGAGTTTCCGGCAGCCTAGTGGTGAGACCGTCTGACTTGCGATCCGCAGGTCCTGGGTTCGAATCCCACGGCACGCACCTCTGTCTTTTCGAAGTTATGTGCGTATTGTTGATTGCCGCCAACTTCAAACGGCGAAGGAAAACATCGTGAGGAAACCTACATGTCTGAGAGTTCTCAATGATCTTGAAGATGTGTGAAGTCTGCCAATCCGCACTTGGCCAGCGTGGCAGACTATGGCCTAACCCTTCTCACACTGAGAAGATGGCCCGTTCCCAGCAGTGGCACAGTTTGTACAAACAGGGCTGATAACAAAAAGAAAAAATACCGTATAACCTTGAGTTTTTTTTTCATCAGCTCTGTTTGAACAAACTGTCTCACTGATGGGTGCGGGCCATCTTCTCATTGTGAGAAGGGTAAGGCCTTGGTCTACGCTAGCCAAGTGCGGGATGACAGACCTCACACATCTTCAACAACATGGTGAACTCTCAGATATATAGGTTTCCTCACGATGTTTTCTTTCACCGTTTGAAGTTGAGTTGAGTTTATATTTATTAAAATCGTCTGAAAACACTACTGCGGAGCAGCACGATATACGCAGTCTAATTGTAATTAATATTTTACTATATAGTAGTTCTACGAACATGGTTGACATCGCGAGCAGATTTTTTTGCAACACTATTGGTAGCAAAAAAGTTTGTGCAAGGCTTGCAAAGTGAGTAGACCTTGCAAGCATAAACTTTTTTGCTCATATTCTAAAATTTTGTTCAAATTTGAGTATGGAATAAAAGTAAACCAAGTGTATCGAGATCCGAAATCGGTAATATACAATTTTTCGTAAAGATTGGTTAGAAAAAAACTACCTAAACGCGAGTACCAACAAACTCCCGGACAGACGAAAATAAAAATTGCCAGTAAATGCAGAGACCTCTGTTCACTTTACTTATCCAGCCAAAAACTGAATGGAACTCTTGTCTATTATCGGTTTTGGTTCGGTAGTATTTGCTACACATACGATTTAATTTTCTTAAGCAACAAATAATACGTTTCAAGTGATTTAATTAAGAAAAAAAAGTGCTCTGCTCTGCTCTGCTCTGCTCTGCTCTGCTCTAATCTACTCTAGAATAGAGTCTACTCTATTCTATCTATTCTTTTCTTATTTTCTTAAGTTGGCAAAGCGATCCATTCTTGAATAGATTGACATGAATAGATATTACTTATATTTTTTCCGTAATACATTATTTGACAACCACCAGTTCATAAATAGAGGTCAGTGACTAGACTAGAAAGCAAGCTCAGCAGCCTACTTCCTCGTTCCTACGTAAGCAACCTTAGTACTGGCAGGATTTATATCTGACAGCGAGACCGACTTCCGCTTTATTTTACTTCCCCTTAAAAGCTTAACCGGGAATTGTGTGAACCCTTTTTCTATTTGATGAATTCTTGAATTGACTTTGGTATTGAGGTTTTTATGAGTATACCCTGAAACATAATTGAATCGTCTTAATGAAGAACGGTATTGAGGGAAAGCTCACCCCATTTATTGAGATGTTGACTTTAGCTTTGTCTGACACTGAGTTTTTTCTCAAAAGATGTTTGAGATCAGGCAACGGCGAAGAAAGAATTAGGGCGTGAATAAAGCGACCCGTAATGATTCATTTCCTTAAAAGAGCCATATTTCCTCCAGTAAAACTAGATCAAATAATGCTTTGGATTCACAGACTGGTTGCTCTTGGATTTGGATTGCACTTATAAAATAAGTATAGTACCTAATAAAACGCAATGCGTCTTCTGAAATAGCGAAAGAGTAAAAAGACATTGTTTTCATGAATAAGTCATCCATTTTAACTGGAAATGTTATTTTCACCTCTAGTTTGATGTTACTAACTAAGCGTGTAGGACATGTAGGTACTTAATTTTAGTTAAAACATATTCAACCTTAATTATGTACCTAATGTTATTTTATTATGGTGTCAATACAGTATTTTTGTATTGTATGGTATTGTATTGTATTCAGTCTATTGGCGGAAACTTGTAAATAGCCTTATTAGCTATTTAAATTTAGAATTTGTATAGTTTTTGTTTGTAAATTTTCCAAGATTACTAAAATAAAATAAATTTAAAAAATCGGTCCTCCGATCGGCCAGTCTATCCAATAGATATAAACTGTGGTAGTCTTACTACACTAACATATTGGTATTAAAAGCTTAGCGTACGTTATTTTTTGTTATACTCGTTAATTCCTGGAATGTTCTTAATAACTTTCATACGGTAGGAAACACGGGCGAGCGTTTGGTTTTATCTTCCCAGTTAACATTTGTGATATAAAGTTATTTGCAAATCACCATTGCGCACGATTTTTGGTTGTATACGCCCGCTCGTTTCGTCCCTACTAACGTAATAAGTACACTAACGTTAACCAATACTACATGACTGTGTAAACATATAATTTAAATTGGTTACTTTACTATTCAAGCAAAGTTGATGAAAATTTTATTACCATAGTATATCCGAATTCCCGTTGTAATAAATTGCTTGGCAATTATAATCGCAACCCGTGAAATACCTATTATGGAGAAGTTACAGTTACCACGTCGTGTTCTTCGTCAACGGTTCAATTTCAAAAATATAAATAAAAGAGAAAGAGCTTTCCGAGAACAAATGCACAATTTACTATAAAAATATTCAAATCGCTTTAATATTTGAAGGTTCTCTCAATTTCTGCAGGATCCCATCATCAATCAGATTCAGACCTGATGACAATAGCACCAATTAGGAAACATGTTTAGAAGCTGGTATAGACTAACATATACAAAAATTGTGCAATTCTGACAATATTACAAACATACAGGTATAACATCCTTTTTTTTTGAAGTTGGTTAAAAGATTCCGACGAACTGAGTACCTCCTTTTTTGAAGGAGGCTAAAAAGCTAGCGCTCCTGAATTGCAAGAACCGTAACAGCCACTTGGCCACTAACGTACAATATTAACGTATGCTGGCGTACGTGACGTCACCGCCTGTCACGTACGCGTCACGCAATTTATGTAGCGCAGTGGCACGTTTTTACCGTAACTAGGGTGTATGAACTAGTGAATCCATTCGTGTGTTGCCAGGATTGAGGAACAGTAATTGAGTAGGTAGGGAAAATGTAGGATTGCGTAAGTTGGGAACGCAAATTTTGTATGCAAAGTCTATTCAAGCACTAGATACGATCCGGGGCTTACAAAGTAACCTACTGGAAATCTATTTTGGGATAAAAAGTTGTTGTTATGTTTTGATCCACGTCGTAGGCTTAATCTTTTTTATGTTTAGAGAAAAAAGTGTTTTCATATTACTTTCAAGCGTATAGATCTGAGCCCGATCACAGAATTCCAAATTTAGAAAAGAAATCTCAAGGAAGTATGCCTAGGAATAAGAAACTAATAATTTAATTTTTTTGAGAATGTTGTATTTGTTGTTTTGTGTTTTAACCCCTGACGCAAAAACGATGGGATGTTATAAGTTTGACGCGTCTGTCTGTGGCATCCTATCTTCCGAACGGATGAACCGATTTTGATATTGTTTGAAAGGTGAATTAGTCGAGTGTGTTCTTAGCTATGTTTCATCAAAATCTGTTCAGCAGTTTTTTTGTCGGGGGATTTTGAGTTTTCTAAACTTACTCGTATACTTGTTACTAAAAGAAAAAGCTTATTCAGGTCGGTCATTACAAAAGTGGTCATTAAATTTTTAATTTTTAGTGGTCAGGTAATTTTTTTACATAAATAAAATATAACAAAACATTTACAGCACAGCACAAGAAAATAATGATCGATATCTATTTTCTCTTTTTATCTATACTGGTTATCATCTGTGGTTTTTTCTTTCTAGATAATGAAAACAGCCAAATTTTGTTCAGCGTAGGCGTGATTTGTTATTGTTAGGATTCTGGGCATGCCTATGCCTAGCGACCGGCCAATTTTATAGAATAGCTGTGATTATTATTTTCTTGAAATAATTGTTATAAAATATGTTTTACCTTGTTCATTTTACCTAGTTCATAATTTTCATTGAAATTTAAATTGAGACCACTGTTTTACGCATTATTAGTAATTTTAAGGTATAAATAACTAGTTATTTTTTCAAAGCTAATGGAACTACACAGATCCCAGGATCCTTGCCCTTTAAAAAATATTTTAAAAAAAAATTACTTTTAAGCGGAAGATTTCACTAGGAATGGTTTTGGACGTTAAACACAATATAGTATACAACTATATATAAGTATATAAAAACATTTATAATAAATAAAGTACTAAACATATAATACTCCGCTCTAAGCCTCATATACACTCATGAAATTAACAACACATTTCCTAGTTCAATAAACACACTATGGATTAGATATATACCTAAGTACACAGAGTAATTATACTTTAGAATTATAGTTTTATTCAAAATTTCATTTACAATTGAAGCAAAAAATCTATAAAATGCAATTATCGTGTAATTACTCTCTTTGCCAAGCACTTGATTGTTTAAATGATCTTAAATGGGTATTTTTGTGACAGAGTTAGGAAACGAATTTATGCCAAATTTTACGTACTATCATATGTAACGCCAGGCATAGTGACGCACCTAGCCTTAGAAGGCTTGGTAAAAGTTGGTTCACTGAGCTAGAGACGACTTATATTTTAAGCCTATTACTTCTTTGGGTACTATGGAGAGGTATCTGTTTTGATTTCATTATTTATTTGAACTAAAACAGTAAACAGTCTTTCTTTTAAAACTTGAAACAGTAGGACAATTAAATTACGGAAATAATTAATTTTCAAACCGGAAAACCTTCCTGAGCTTTATTCACGAAGCTCTTATTTGAGAGCTGAATAAAATGTAAGGTAAAACTAAAGAATAACAGTACTCAAATATAACTGAGGTAATTTTAGAATGAGATACTGGTCCTTTTATTTTGTATTATGTAATTTCGCGTCAGTTATTCTGCAACGAAGAAGTGTACACAAATTACTGTTTTTCAGATTGAATGGCAATGTTTTCAGAAACTTTCAGCAATAACAATATTTTAAGATTTAGTAGAAAGTGACGAGTATAGTGTATTGCCATACAGAGTTTCTAAAAAGAAGAGTTTTTTTTTTCAAGTTTGATTGATTTCTACAAAAATAAATAAATGATTGCACTAGATTATTGCAAACAAGCGAATAGAGAATAACCACATTTTTAGTGTTCCGTAGTAACTATAAACGAGAAACCCTTATAAATTCGCCAACTCCGTCTGTCTGTCTCTCCTTCAGTCTTCTGCAATAAATTTGATTTAACGAGAATAAAAACCGATATTAAAATTAACCATCATTTATATTTAATTATTCTAAAACTTGATTGAAAAACTCCTTTTTTTTAACCTTAATTGATAAAAATACTTTCGTATGGAAATTGAGGTTATTCAATAATACTGCATATAACCATGTTTAAATTGAAATCAAACAACTTTAACCAGTTTTTTATATATATAATTTTATAACACATTCGATTCAGACGCTGATTTGTGTTTGTAGCACTGACAAATACGAAACTACCATCGAAAGTGTCCACGATAACTAATAAATTTTATGAAAGTTATTTGAAATTATTAGTTACTTATAAGTATTTTTTTACTGAAGAAACTATACCCTAACTGTTCCTGATGCAAAGGTAGGTATAATAATACTTGCAGTGTTACCCCGCGTAATGGCGATTGCCAGTCTTTGCACCAGTCTTTATTTTATTATTTCTTTGGTATTTAGTTAGTTTTTTTTTAAAATTAAATTTCACTGAAAAACAATCTTAAATACCTGAAAAGCAAAAATTTCGCACATAAATTCTTTACTGCTTCACGTATACATACGCGTACAAAGACATTCACATTTATAAGTGCACAGTCCGTGAAATGTCACAGTGCGAAGTTGTAAACTATTGAAAAGCTAGTTGTTGCGGAAGTTTAAGAAAGTAGGTAGAGATATCTACGGAGTGTGTTGCAATTTCCTCGGAATCGGCTTTGTTTCCAGTAACAAGTTAGTGAGGGTAGTTAGTTACGTTTCAATTGGAAGTCCCGCTCTTCCACAATTTCCGTCATGAGACGTTGAAATTAAGACTGCGTCTTAGGCGTTCTTCCTTGGCGTTAGGGCAAATTAGTTTTCTTTGTACGCTTTTATTCGTTATTATTGTTTGCTCTAAAGAATTTTGTGTTTGAAATGAAGTTTCGAATTGCACGTTACATTACAGAGTTGAAAGCTAGGTTGAAAAAAATAAACTAGACAAATTTAAAATAATATTTCTTTTATTTTCAAAAAACAAGATAATGTGGCAGTGTGCGGGGGCGGGGCGCATAGCACATAGACCTGATGGCTGGTGGGGACGAGAAGTTCTCGAGTTGAGACCACGTATCGGCAAGTGCAGCGTAGGAAGACCAGCCACAAGGTGGAAAGGCGATCTCATACGAGTACAAGTGGCAGGAAAACTCTGGATGAAACAAGTATTTTTTGACATCTATGAGAGAGGCCTATGTCCAGCAATGTCCAATGCCTATGCCTATGTTCAGCAGCGTCCACTGCTGGACATAGGCATAAGCATTCTTGTGGCTGAGATGACGATGATAATAACTAATTACAATTTGATGAAAAACGTGTAAAAGATTTCTTTTATTTTACTTCCAACAAAATATGAGGAAAACAACTGATTTTTACCGATCGTAAGATTTATCTTCCCTTACTATCAGTAACATAGTAAGGTTTGTTCAATTTTTCAATGAACAAGTATTCTGTATGAGTACTTGTCATATTGTAGGTACTTATACTTCATTATTGCACTGATCGCAAGTGCGATAGTCTTTTTTTTTTTTTTTTTTTGTTCATGTTTATTTTTGGGACTTTTATTATATAAACATGTCAGTCCCATTGTATATTCTTGAACTATTGATCACTTGAGATGACTTACACAGTCAAACAACTCTTTAGCTGCATCAGAGTTAGGATCCGCTAAAATCCTATTAAATCGGCCCACGTCCATCTTGTTCAACTTGTAAGTCACCTCAAGTGAACGTCTCTCACGCTGAAGCCGGACGCATTCCACTAACAAGTGGTATACGTCCTCCTCCACTCCACATGCGTCACAGTTTGGTGAGTCTAGAGGAACCCATTGCAGTTTAATATCAAAACTGTTATCTTGTAGATCCCATAGTTGTGATATTTAAGACCAAGTTTGGCCTAGCGAGTCACATCAGGGCTCATGCTAGGAAACCATAGTCCGGGTCGAAATCGATGAGTAGGACTATATATATATATATATATATATATATATTGCACTGATATATCTGTCGATCATCTGAACACCCGGTACTTATCTAATAGCGTGGATGTTTATTCTTTTAGAAATTTAGTACTAGACCCAAGGTTCTCTCGTTATTTTTTTCTACTGTCAAAAAAGTATTGGAATTTATATAAAAGCTGCGTCAACACAAGTTCTTTAAATAATTCTCTAAAAATCTAGTCGTAAATACGAGCCCTCCAAGAGACGGGTGACATCCACTCCATCGAGACCCTCGTTTGTTCGATAAAAGGTGAAATTTCAAGTACTAATGACAGAATTCAAACTCAGCATTCGCCATTAGTGGAACGGTTCAACGTCGGATTCTTTTATCGTTAAAATGTTTCTCGAAAAAAATTACCGCAGAAAAAAAACTCGAGGGAATTTCGCGAAACCTTCGGGCATTAATTAATTTGACTAACAAGTGAGATGCCTCCAGCTTTTTTCTGGTGATGTTATTAAAAGAACAATGTTTCTTCAAGACTTTTAAGATTGCTTTTCGACCGTTGTTAATTACGTATTGTGGCTACTACATTTTTAGGGTTCTGAAATCAACTATAGAACCATAATAGTTTCGCTATGTCCGTCCATCTGTTCGTCTGTCCGCGGCTTAGTACGAGAAAGCTATAATTTGGTGTGGATTCATATTAATCTCGCTGACAAAGTGATAACACAAAATACAATACAAAAAACATTTTAGGGTACCTTCCCAGGTAGTAAAATGGAGATGATTTTTTTTAGTGGCGTGATTGTAGAAATGACGTCTATCCCGCCTAATAAGATAAGAGCAAAAAGATAACAACATTAAGAAGCATCATGCTAAGTTGAGTTCGATTTCAGAAAAAAAGCATTTTTTACGCAAGATAAATCTACGATTAAGCAGCAACTCGCCTGATGTTAAGCGACGGTGTGGCCGACGATGGAGCTTGTCCATCTAGATATCTATTCACTCTAGCCTTGAAAATTCCAAGATTGTAATTCTCAGGAAACAGAGATGGCGGGAAAATTCAATTCCTGTGCAGTACGCAGTAAGATCGTGGATCGATATCGCTGAGTATGGATTTTTGGCATTTCAATGGGAAATGGGTGGTGGTAATTCGCCGACTTTCTGCTAGTCCTGTAGTGAAATGGGGAGGGTGGAATTAGTCGTGAAGCTCTTGCGCACACTCCCCGAAATTAACTCAACATAAGATTAAAATTTGTTAGTAAATCATCATCATCATCATTTCAGCCATAAGAAGTCCACTGCTGGACATAGGCCTCCCCTAAGGATTTCCAGAAAGACCGATCGGAAACGGATTGCATCCAGCGTCTTCCCACCACTTGTAGAACACTTATGTTAGTACTTCACAATAATTATTTTAATTGCGATTAATAATAATTTGTAATTTTTTTTTATTTAACTAAATAAATTTCACAGACTCCGGGGTCCGTGCCATTTATAAACTAATATATGCATTTTTATAACTAAGTACTTACATTTTTTAGTTATGCAAGAGGAAGACAAAATTCTTATTTACACTTAACTATATGTCAATTGAAATGTTGGATAATCAAACTATAGTTTTCTTAACATCAATTTTAGCCAGTCACTTGAATAATAAATGTACTGCAAGTTACAAACAAAATCGGGACTCAGTCGTCTGCATAATCCGTTCATAAGCTGCATATCCTGGTATAGCGAGAGTGGTGGAACAGGCCCCTGGCTGGCGTCCAACAGTTGCAGTGGGACAGTTGTCAGGGGAGGCTGTCAACTTGATCACTGTGCAACGGGGTGCGATGGAAGTAGGTCAACTTAGCGCAACTTGTGTCTGACTTACTTTACTTATTGGCGGCAGAAGTTGGGTCTTCATTTTGTTTATGTAAAGTAACGCAATTGTTTCTCTTTGTAATATTATAGGCAACTATATTAACTTGATTACTATGCAATGGCGTTGCCGATCGATGAGTGTAAATCAACTTAGCGCAACTTTGATTTGTATGATCTAATTTGTTACTAGAACCTGAAGTTACTTCTTCATTTCTTTTGTGTTTTTAGTGACATAGGTGACGTTATCAACTCAATCACGATGGAAAGGGATGCGTTGAAAGTATGTCAACTTATTGCAACTATCGTATCGTATGCTATAGTAAATCTATCCTCTATAAAAAAAAAAAAACATATAATTAACTACCTTTCTTATTTCTAGCGATTAAAATGACCACCCTATTTTTTGTGTAAAAGGTGTACATTGTAAACTAAAATAGTGAATATCTCTAGTGTATTAATCCGCAGTGGAGTAACATTTTTTTTATTGCTAAGCAATAAAAAAAAAAACCAGCGCCATGGAAAACAAAAAAAAAAACACTACCTACGTGACGATCTTCGATCGAGGCAACAATGTATTGCGGGTTGTGGAGGGATGTGTAAGAATTTGGCATATAAATGTAGACCTTCATCGATCTGTGATAATTTGTTTGCTCTTTTGTGTAATACTTTAGTACTATAAGTAGTTAAGTTTATGTATTGCTTTGCAATAATAAAAGTTAATACAAGCACTCGATCCTTAAAAATAAAGTACTCTCTAACCAAAATAATGCATAATTGGAGGATATCGAATGGAAACAAGAAATATGCTGCTAGTATTTTAGCGTAGCGACAGCGAGCTAGCATCACTCGCATACATCGACCTAGTTAAATAAACTCATGTAAATAAACTGGCGATGGCGTAGTCACATGACGCGGATGACGTTCCGTGTTTCTATGCATTAATTTCTCACACGTCGAGCGAACATTGGAATCCGGATAAGCAAAAAATTCGGAATGAATCAGATTTCTTGGAATTTTCTCTCATTTTTTCTATATTGATCTCGTATTGTTAGGAGTTCTATTGACTGAAATTATGAAAGTTATTCTTGGAATCCACTTCTTTGGCTATTGATATGAAACTTATGACGTTGCTGTAGCGTGTATTTCTAGATAATATTAACGAGTATTTTGACGCTTCTAAATTATATTATAAGTACATAATATGACATATAATTTATGGTATATAATTTATATTTCGTATGTAAAGTTTTTATACTCAGAAATTATACAAATAAGTAATAAATTGGCTCATCTTTTGTCATTTGACATTAATTTAATAAAAGTTTTTTAGGCGACTTAACAGTTGTAATAATTTTAAATTTTAACACTACCGCTAGTTACAATTTACTTTATCGTTATTTATCGAATCATTTTAAAATTGTTTTGAGATGGGAACTCATTAAAGTTAGTCAATACTTCTACGAGATATATGGCGGGAAGCCAAGAAACGATAAATGACGATTGAGGCGACTCTATAAATTCGAGACTAAAGTGAATAGATCCTTTTTGTTTTGTTCATTGTTTAAAATTATATACGTTACAAATATGAAACACGTTGCATTTAATATTTTTAACAAACTTTTAAATAATGTAGAGTAATGATTTTTTTAGGTTTTCTAGATTGTTTCATAATTATCAAAATTAAACAATGTAACAGACTTATCGAGAATGTTTTTTATTTTTTTTAGATCTGACAGCGTAGTTATGTGGTAACAAACACTAAACTTGACTGGCCTTGTGGCTCAGTTGGTAGTGTGTCTACGTCTACCTACTGAACTAAAAGGTCGTGGTTCGATCCCCACCCAGGGCAAACATTTGTGTGATGAGCATGGATGTTTGTTCTGTGTCTGGGTGTTTCTATGTATCATTGTATATATTTACAAAAAAAAAGTATATATGTAATCTATCAGCCATCTAGTTCCATAGTACAAGCTTTGCTTAGTTTGGGCTAGATGGTGTTGTGTGAAATGTCCACAAATATTTATTTATTTTATTTATTTATTTATTTTAAACAAAAAAAAAACAAAATGAGAACCTCTTCTTTCTGAATTCTGTTATACATATAAAAACAATAAAAAACCAATTTCCAATTTAAAAACAAGACAAACACCACTGTATTCACTCAAAACTAACTACGCAGCGCAACGATTTAAAAAAAAAAACAATAGGAGCGATTGAATCGAAAAGCGAACTTTTAATACATTTCAGTTACAGCGACCCAGTTTCTGCATCGAATGTATGACCCATTAAGTATTTCGCTGTGTCAAAAGATATCGAAGCAGAAATTTACGGGCTGAGATAGCGGGCTTACCCCCGTGGGACCACTAGTCATTATCTGCAGGCCTGCCAAGAATTACGGCCGAAGATGCTGGAAATACACTAATGCGGCAACCGGTTTGATGGTTGGACGTATAACAATTTTTATCGTAATTATTGACCGAGTGAGCGAAGCGAACAAAGGTCTCTTTATAAACTAGAAAAAAATATCTTCTGTCTGGATTTTAGGTAGTACTTTTGTTCGGATCTATTTTTTAACTAATCTTCAGGAATTTGTAGAAAAAACTTAAAAATTCGATCAATATTGACGACTCAGGATATACAATTTTATACGATTTTTTTCTGCGTGGATTTTTGATTAAGTGGGTATTTCCCACAAGAAGTCAAAGTTTGTTGTAGCCCTATTTACGGTTAGTAAATAGGATAATTTTGATTATGATTGCTTGAAACGTTTAGCACTTATTCCTAAATAAATGTAATTTGCACGAAATTTTCATTTCATACGTAAAAATTTTTTAAATATATTTTTTTTGTAGGCTTTACAAATTAACCAGTAATAATCGATCAACTGACTCGTTAAGTTGTAAGGCCTACTTAGCCGTTTCCTTTTAATTTTATCTTATATGCTACTAACATGTTTTTTTTTATATCTCCAAAGTTAATTGTTTAGCCGGTAAAGGGTAAAGGCAATTACTTGACCCCAACAAAAAGATAATTTCAAAATTTAATATTTCACAAACTCATAATGTTTTTACCCGACTGCGTAAGAAGGAGGGTTATGTTTTTCGAGTGTATGTATGTATGTATGTGTGTATATTTCTTTGACACGCCCTAGAGCCTAAACGGCTTGACCGATTTTGATGTGAGTGGTGTCAATAGATTCGTCTACTAAGACCCAGTGTCACTCTCACAACTATGTGAGAGTGACACTGGGTACATCAAAATTTAAAAAAAAACATAAGTTAGGCTGCAAGAACCTCTTTTCTGCAGCCAGGGTTTTTTTTTTAACATTGATACTTGTTTAACATTGGTACATATCCTTTGGTTTTTTTTTTCTTCAAAATTTTATTCTACTACTTATTCGGTAGAACACATGACGTCTTTTGTCATGAGACCTGGCGAATCTCTAAAAAAATAAGTTTGCTACGAGGCCATTTTGTCGGACGATTTTGATAATATTGTGCAGAAATTGCTATACTTTTTTTCAAAATTATGATCGTATGGAGTTATCAATAAGTACATAAAGATTAGTGATACGGCTACATACAATATTAAGTATAAAATTAAATAATATCTGGCAAAATATATGAAGCTACTTAATTAAATTTGCAAATTTCCATAAGTCTTACAACGACGCTTTTTGGTATGCTAATACAAAAGTAGTTCATAAAAGGCGTCTAGTTAATTAAAAGTAATAGTATTAAAAAGTCTAGGCATTTATATTAACGAATTCTTTTTACTCTTAATTTTGAAAGCACTGTAGATAAGAAAGACTCTGACGGTAGTGTAACAGTTTACTACAGTATTATTATGTCTAAAATGTGTAGATAATACAGACTGGCCCCACATCGCAGTTGTAATATGTCTAACAGATCGATCGATAGATCTTCTAGATTGACGCGTTCCGTCCTCGGCCACACCGTCGCTTACTATGAAAGATTTATATTGTTTCTCATGTGACCACCATTATCATCATCTCAGCCATAGGATGTCCACTGCTGGACATAGGCCTCCGCCATGGATTTCCAAAAAGACCGATCGTAAGTAGCTTGCATCCAGCAACTTCCCACCACTTGTATGAGGTCATCTGTCCATATGACATTGACCATTGGATATTGACCTCCAAATCGAGAGTTTAAAACAGAACACTGGCGGTTGGGCATGTCACTTTCCATAAAAAGTTATCTAATCGCCTTTTAATTTTTTTTTATCATATCGCTTGTACTAAGTATGCTATGAACTTGTATTTGAAACATTCGATACTGTTTATTTATATGCAAGAAGGCCTCATATAATTCATTACATATACACAAGTAGTTACCTATCTAATAATCTAAATTATGAAATATCGAATATCGGTTCGCCGACAACCAAATAATTTGTCAAAAGACACTAAAAATCCCAAACGCTCGTTTGACAACTCAAATCTCGTTGACCGTAACTGTCGCTTATCACCAGGTGAGTTGACGGTCAAGCTTAAGCCTATTTTCGAATATAAAAAAAAAACGAAAGTTTCTATGTATAATTGACAGAAATTTAACGAACCTAACCAAGTAATTTATATTTCTGCTATTTTTTTTAAATAATAAAGTTTCTGTATATCATAAAATAAATTCTTAAATAATAAGGTTTCTATAACTTATAAAACAAAAACTTAACGAATCGAAAATATCCAAATAATCGTGCGGGGAAATAAACATATTTAACGAAATGGAATCAGAAACTTGTGTTATGTAAAACATCTTGAAATTTATTTTTAACCTCCGACCCAAAAAGAGGGTTGAACATTTTGACTTGTGTATGTGTCTGTATATATGTGTCTGTCTGTGACATCGTAGCTCTCAAAATGGACCGATTCCGATCTAGTTTTTTTCGGAAAGATGACTTCATCGAGAGTGTTCTTAGCTAATTTTTATCAAAATCGGTTCAGCTGCTTTTTTGTCGATGATTTTTGAGTTTTCTAAACTTACACTTGTAATTAGAAAGTTCTATTAAACGGATTCGGCCAAATAAGATTCAAACAAACGTATTTCAGATGTGTTACCTACACAAGTATACGTGCGTCGGATCGAGAGGTCACCGGGGGCCTACTTGCAGCTAAACGGTAACTGTTACAGCTTCTGGCGCGCATCTTCGCCTCTCCTCCGTTATCGCGTGTTTAGTTTTAATAGCAATGCTTATACTGGCGTTTGTATTCATAGCCATGCATTTGCACATGTTTCGTATTTTTATACTGTACAATTTTAGGCGTCATTTGGCTTGCAGATGGGGTAGAATGATTACGTAAACGTGTGCAGTTTTTATATTCTTTTTGTTAGTTTCAAAAATGGCGGAATGGAGCGTTGCGATTTTATCTTCAGTGTTAAAATGTATTTTATGACCAACATTATGGTAATATGATGGCTTAAATAGCTGAATAGATAATGGTAACAACAGATAAAAGTTGTATGAAAGAAAGAAAGGGCAATAAACCCACATTTACTAATTCTACGAAATTCAAAGTCTACACTACCATCGAGGGCTTTCATCCTCTAGGTGTATATTGAAATCGTTAAGTACTAAGTAAAAAGAATCCATTAGTTTGGCCTTGTAGCTCAGCTGGTAGTATGTCTGCCTGCCGAGCTGTAGGTCGTGGGTTCGATCTCCACCTGTGTTTCCCACCCAGAGCAAACATTTGTGTGATGAGCATGGATGTTTGTTCTGTGTCTGGGTGTTTCTATGTATCATATGTATATATTTACAACAAAAAAAAAGTATATATGTATTCTATCAGCCATCTAGTTCCATATTACAAGCTTTGCTTAGTTTGGGCTAGATGGTGTGTGAAAAGTCCACAAAATTAAGAAATTATTTCTCATTCACGGATCACGTAAAAATAGGGGATGCGGCTAGCTCAATTTATAAACACACTAGATGGGTCCCGTGATTCCAGCCACGTACCTATGTCGTGATGAAAGTAGTTATGATGATGATGATTTTGTTTCATACAAACCTGGTTTTAACAATCAGGAATATAACAAAAAACAGCCAGATCGGTCAACCTGTTCTGAAGTTATGCGCTTACATACATTTCGTGTTCCAGGTTTCCGGCAGCCTAGTCGGGAGATCGTCTGACTTGCGATCCGCAG
Source organism: Lycia hirtaria (assembly GCA_947563715.1). Lineage (NCBI taxonomy): Eukaryota > Metazoa > Arthropoda > Insecta > Lepidoptera > Geometridae > Lycia > Lycia hirtaria. The sequence continues at coordinate 13,192,500 of OX387385.1, forward strand.
GTCCTGGGTTCGAATCCCACGGCACGCACCTCTGTCTTTTCGAAGTTATGTGCGTATTGTTGATTGCCGGCAACTTCAAACGTTGAAGGAAAACATCGTGAGGAAACCTATATGTCTGAGAGTTCTCAATGATATTGAAGATGTGTAAAGTCTGCAAACCCGCACTTGGCCAGCGTGGCAGACTATGGCCTAACCCTTCTTATAATGAGAAGATGGCCCGCGCCCAGCAGTGGGACAGTTTGTATAAACAGGTCTGATAAAAAAAACATTTCGTGAATTGATATTTATTTATAAAGATAGGTTATAACTGAAATGTAATTATTTGGACTTTGATACTAATAGAAGTTAATCCGTTTATTTCACAAAACAAAACTACAAAAAAAGGTAACACCAATTATAATCCCGAATCAAATCAGAATAAGAAATAACGAACAATTGAAAACGAAAATAAACGTAAAGAGTTGATTTCATTACCCAAATCAGAAACACTCGAGTCCCGTTCAGATTAACAAGATGGCCCTTAAAGGGCAATCGGCCGAAAACAATAACATTTCGCTTGTCGTATTTTTAATTAAATTGAAATATTCGTTCGTACTCAGACATTCATCTAAGGACAGAATTCCCGGCAACAAAGGGCTCAGATTAAATTTCCGGTGGGGTCCACTTTCTACCCTGAAATGCTCTTTAGTACCCTATTATAAAGGATTCGTTGTGGCACTAGATATTAGAAAGGCTCTCTCATTTATTTCCTCGATGGGTACTCCAGTACCCCGCTTGTTTTAGAATCTCTCAATGATGTTTCGGGGCGTCTTCTATATGTTTGTAAGTGGTTCTGTTTCGTGCTGTAATTAGGTGAGGCTTATTAATTGGTAGTTACCCGATTGCGATTCATATTTATCAATTGAACTAATGTATATTAATTGTATATTTTGAATGTATATAAATGCCTCTTTAAATGTGTGAGAAAGTTTTTTTTCAATTCCCGACCCAAAAAGTATCTGTATCTGTCTGTGGTAACTCTAAAACGGATAAACCGAATTGATCTAGTTTTTTGTTTGATTGAGGACTTCGTCGAGAGTGTTCTTAGCTATGTATCATCAAAATCGGTTCAGCCGTTTTGTTTTGTCGGAGGTTTTTGAGTTTTCTATACCTACATTTGTTTACATAAATTCTTATGCCATGCATTCAAAACATACAAATTAAGAAGAAAATTTAAAGAAGTCGCAAACAAAAGTAGTCTTTTTATCTTTGAAAGGCTTGCCCACGACCACTATACTACTTGCACAATAATGTATGTAAATTGAGTCAAATAAAGATTTTTGTATTTTTTTGTATTTTTGTACTAACACGCCAGAAGTTGATCGACGTCGTCTTGCCTAGAAGAAACCTATTTACTCACAATTTAAACACACCTACGTAAAATCTATCGAGAAAAATCACGATCAAACTAATCAACGATAATAAAATAATTCAGTTAACGTATTCCACAATCCAAAACTTTCTAATGGACACAATTTTTATATTTTGTACAAATGCCTAGATGCCCATATAGACTAGCATTTGCGAAAATTGTGCAAATCTAGCAATATTACATACATACATATCAAATTGATAATCTCCTTTTTTTTTGGAAGACAATTATGTAATTAGTTATTAAAATTAACTTTATACGAAACGGGTTTTATGAAATTGCTAGAAACAAAAAAAAAAATTTTGAGCGTGAATAATAAGTAACACGAGAATGCTTATATGGAATTGCATACAAAATTATACAAATACGTTTAATACGTACTAGTGCCCTAAATTAAGAGGGGTACAATTTAAAGTAACGTCTCTTTTACTGTTGACTGTAAAACCGTCTAGAGATCATCAGCTCTCAAACACTATGTTCACTGGCACTAAAATTAAGGCTATAAAGGAAAGTATTTTACAACTGAAATATATTAATTAAATGCATTAAGTAAAACGTTGGGAGCACTTAATACGTTTTGAGTTTTATTACATTATTTAAAGAAAGATTATATTATCGTTTCAAAGGTTGTGGTCCTTCCAGAAACAACGCTGTAATTGCATGATGTATGAAGTATTAGTAAGAATATTTTTGATGTTATGTAAAAAAAAAAAATTGGTTGACATTTTCACACAGCACTATCAAATCCAAATGTCGTGGTGTAATCACACAATATGTCTTCTTTTTTTTTGTATTGGACCCGCATTAAAGCATTTGCCAGTGTCAAGTATTAGGATTTTTTCAAGTTTCTTGAATAAAACAAGTTGTAAATGTTCTAGTCACAATCTAAGTCACGTATACAGTCAATTAATAAGTCGAGTCCTGCTTCAGTAACGTGGTGGCGACTTTACTAGAAGCTTCTATGAAGTTTTGCCGACAACGAAAAATCACACGTTTTACTGCTTTATTTCACTTGCCCACACTTACGCACTTATTAAACACCACCATTTATTTAGCATTAATGTTCAAAATAACATAAGTTTATGAAAATAAAACAAAGCAACAACACGTTACTAAGACGTTCCCGCCAAAACTCTCCACACAATATGTATAAACAATGCAAACAATAGGACTCAGGCGGTTACGGTTACGGTTACGGCGTATTTGCCGTTATTAATTGCTAAGATGTCGTCGAACAAGTCCTAGTCAAAGTCAATTAAAATAAATTACTGATAAATCCTAGTTATACTGTAATAAAGCAGCGGTAACTTTATTCTAAAAGCTTCAATAAAATTTCGCCTATAACACAAAAACTAGTCTTGTATCTCGCTCGCACTATTCGCACATTTTGCATGGATAAAGAAAAAAATCTGTATGAAAAAAAATTAGAAAATAATATCACAAACGTATAAAAAATCTTTTTTAGATCACAATATTCTTTCATATATAAAGATCAGCATAGTTTATTTGATTCCGTTTAGATCAAAATTATATTATTGTAGAATTTTTATTTTTTATTTTTTTGGGTTTTTTATTTATTTTTGAAAGTTTTGACTCCAGTGTTTTTTTATGTTGTAAGTATGAACTAAACCGACCAAAAACATCTTAAAGTGGATGCATTTAGATAATACCTCTAAGTTGACTTTTTATCTTTACTTTTAATTGATCCCTCCAATTTATTTTTTATTTGCCGTTGTACTTGTCCCCAATCTGTTTAAGTACTTTGTAGTGGTCGTAAACTGCTTTTGTTAACATTAAGTACTATTTGACCTAATTTTAAGCGTTGGGACCATGATTATAGGACTTTATTGTTCCTTGTGGACTCTGTCATGTTGCATTCATTTTATGGCGCTGTGGTTAAATAAATAGCTTAGTGCTTTACAAATTCAAATTCTTTGTATTTGCTTGTTAATGTGTATACATCATAGTGTCTTACAGCTAAGTTTGTCCATTCATTAACGACCATAACGGTCATGCAAAATTATTAATTTAAGTACGTCAAATAATTATAATAATGAATTGAGTATAATTGAGTTTGATGTGTAATGTGTCATTATAATATTATTATTTATTTCATTAATCAAGGGTACATTTTTCAATAAAATATGTAATATAATAGCGTCTACTAGCTCCGGTCGACAAGAGATCAACACATTCTGGTTCTTTACCAGCAGTCAGATTTTTAGCTTATAATATTATTGATACGTAATACTTTTTGCCCTTACCCGTCATATGTCAGGTGCCAGTTACCGCATAAGATTAAATCGTTCGTAAAGGGCTTGTTCCAGTCATCGATTCGAGTATAGGGCAACCAACTTAACTGACAAAGTGGGCAAAAAAGAGAACTAACATTTTCAAAGAAAGATTTTGTATTATATTATGGAAAAACGATTGTGGCGCCCGCCATCCACGTGTAAAATATAAGTAGGTTGAGTTAGCCTGAAAACTAACGCAATAAACCCGAGAGAGAGGAATTCGTTGGATTTGGAAGTAGGGTAAGGTTTGGGAGGTTCATTCGGTAACAAGTTAGTGAAAGGAAAAGTTGTAAAGTTGGAAGTTATCGTGAATGTTCGAAACCACGGCCCGTGTGGAAGTAATGTGAATCAAACCCCTGTTGTATTTCATGTGAAAGTACATAGAAAAATAAGTAAGTATATGGTATACACATAGGTTATGGTAGTTTAGTCACGAAATCACGGATGTGGCGCGAATTTCAATAGTTTTACCCTCTGTATATTACCCTCTGTATTTTTTCGGTTGTGTGTGTATAATGTATGTGTGTATAGAGATATGTATCTATGCGTTCTTCATTATGCTAATTGTTCTTCAATAGCCTAAACAGCTTGACTTATTTTGATCTGAAAGATACATATATAACGATTAATTATAACGAAGTCTTAATATAGACAAATATATTTTTATATCAGCCCTGTTTGTACAAACTGTCCCACTGCTGGGAACGGGCCATCTTCTCATTGTGAGAAGGGCTAGGCCATAGTCTGCCACGCTGGCCAAGTGCGGGTTGGCAGACTTCACACATCTTCAAGATCATTGAGAACTCTCAGACATGTAGGTTTCCTCACTATGTTTTCCTTCACCGTTTGAAGTTGGCGGCAATCAACAATACGCACATAACTTCGAAAAGCAGAGGTGCGTGCCGTGGGATTCGAACCCAGGACCTGCGGATCGCAAGTCAGACGGTCTCACCACTAGGCTGCCGGAAACTTCAAACGACAAATATATTACGAACAAAATATTTGACAGCCATGAGTCAAATAATCAAGTAGTCTGTTTCTTTTTTGCCGTCACTTAGATAACATGTGGAGTGTACGTTTTGTTTTAATAAATTATGAAATATTTTTTATTAATTAGAATCAAAACAAATATTACAGTCTTTGTATAAGCTGTGTCAATGGTGTCTACCGACTTCAAACATTTTCAAAAACTCTAAGACCTTGCAGACGTGCAAGTTTTCTCTCGAAATTTTCCATCACTGTTAAAAGTAGCGGCAATTAACAAAATGCACATGACTTCGAAAAGACATGTGCGTGCCTCGGGATTTAAATTTGGCACCTCTCCCAACTAGGATGCCGGAAACTTCCTTCTTTCCATAAAAATATAAGTCATCGTCATCATCTCAGCCACAAGAAGTCCACTGGTGATCATAGGCCATGGATTTCCAAAAAAACCGGTTGGAAGTGGCCTGCATTCAGCGCCTTAAAGAATACAAGTATATAAATAAAAGCACACAAATATGTAGGTAGGGTAAAATATATTAAAATTCCATTCCATGCACTGCATGTCTTATAACTCTACGGTATTTACTACGAATCCTCTACGACAAGTTCTACGAGACACTACGAGCGCTACGAAGGCTACAATTTTATTCGGGACGGTTGCATAGTTGCATAGGTCGAAGTAGCTTGCCAATTCTATTACGTATTTTGTTGGAATAAAATAGCAATTTAATTTACTATTTCACTATGTGTGTTATTTACTGTAAATTGTACACTGTATAAACAAATAAATAGTATAATTTTAAAATAATGTAGATATCAATGTAATCTGCAATACGTACAATATAATAAATGATTTAATAATGTACAAATATATATTTTCACTAATTTATCTTTTTTGTCCTCTGCGTTCTTTTATGTTTGCGTGTGACATCAAAGATATGCAACCACTAGTTAGTGGTACAATAAATGTTAGGTATGAACCCGTAGATACTATTATTATTCTACTGTGTAAGCTCACTCCGAAAACACATTTAATTAAATAGTAACGCTTGCTACTAAGCAATAAAGCGTCTGTCAGTTTGCCCAGGTGCAAAGTGCCTAGTATTATATTATGTAAGTACATACATTTACAGGGTGTATTTCGTCTTATAGTGTAGCACTTATCTTGTTTGGCGCGTATCAAACTACTGAAATGTCCGGTCAAGCCGGCAGGTCGTTGTTAACATCATACCTAAACCACAGAATACTATAATAGTACCCAGAACTGAAGTGCCTCTGTAATGTATCTGCGTCTTCTCGCTTAAAAACATGAAAGCAAACACACACACACACTGAACACTGAACACTGAACACTTAAAAATTCATTATTATTATTATTATCAAATTAAATCATCATATGTACAAACCTACAACTCTCGAAACAAAAATAATACGAAATCAAAATGAAAACCCTGAAGCGATATTCACAATTTCCGTAAGATTTCAAATAAAACTCGGCTAATCGTAAAAGCAGGAACGTGATCCGACTACAGATTATTGAGAAAAGCAGTAAACGAAACAACATTTGCACTGACATTTACGATCATTGCTTCCGAGCACAGCGAGGCCACCAGTACAATATCGCAGTAAATAATCTTTACACAAACCGTATTATCGATTTTGTACCGATGATACCTTTAGCTGCTTAAGGTGCCGACAGATCGGACGCACCCTACAGTTTAAGGCTGTGCTCCAAGTGCGCAGCTAAGATCTCTATCTCTCTCGCGCATTACAATATCTTAAAATTAAAAACAATCAACAATGCCGCCAATATAAACGATACCTAAATAAAACTTTTTTTTTATTATTTCTATTATGTAAATAAACAAAATCTTATCTCGATTTTCTAATATTTCTGACACTTATTTTTATAGGTTTAAAATTAAACAAATATTTTGTAATGCGTGAGCCCTCTATCTCTTTTGCTTTGATCATAGCCTTAAATAATGCTACAGGTACATTACATTGTACTTTGCTACACGCCAGTATGAAATAAGAGCTAAATAGTAGAACGAGATGCACTCTGGAAATGTATATAGATTGGTATTAGTAGGCAATTAGCACCTGTGCTGACGTGAGCTTAAGCTCACGTCAGCACAGGTGCTTTCGTAACAAGACTCTTGCTACGCTACTTTATGGACGGTATATCTATAAGTTAATACCTACTTGGAGTATACTCTACATTGTAGTCACAATTTGCAGATCTGAGTATACTCATCGAAATGTTTACGATAAACTTGCGTCTTCGCGACTATGTTCCAGCCAGTAATTGTCATATAAAATAAATAAATTCCGCAACTGAGTCTGTTAAATGTTTCATGAATACTGAATGTAAAGTTTACTTACTGTTGATATTATTCAAATATTGTGGTTCCATCATACTGCAAGAATGTAGGATGGAAAACCTCAGGCTATTACTACATTGTTTATGAAAACACGAATTTGTTGTTACAATCTATTTCGTGTTTACGATGTCGATTTAAAAAAATTACATTTGCAACTAGGTTCAAAGGCCATTCGGCCATACAGCGTGGTAATGGCGCCAGTCTAATGGCACGTTTGTGCGAGGAGATACCTCGGTGAATATTTAATTTTTGTGTTTATCAATTGTATTTTTTTTTTGATATAATTTAACTTATAAGCTTAGTTTTAACAACTTAATACTTATTTATATGAAATGAAATAATTTTATTGCGGATGTTTTGCATCCATATAAATTACAATACAATTAAAACTAAAATTAAAATAAATTTATCGAAGTGAAATAAATTAGATTGAATTAAATTATTACAACATTAAAAAATAAAAATAAAATTAACAGTAATAAAGTTATATAGTCTATAAAATTATTGTACCAATAATTATGTAAATGTATTACGTAAATTTATGTCATTTGTTGTGTTTAATAAAACACTTGATTCGTAGATATGTATAGCAAATGAAATAAAATCTATACTAGGGTTCATAATTGCATTAGTATATTGTATATATTCTAAAAACAAACGACCGTTATTCCATGCGCTTGTCAAAAGTTATTAGACTTTGTGCATTAGTGATTTTGGTAAAAGATCATAAGAGATTGGATTCATAGTTAAAATTCTTAATAAAGATAAGTACAATGACCCGTAAAGAATATCGGTTGTTCATTGTAAATTATGAGACAAAAAGTTTTTGCTCAAGATAATTTGTAATCGAATTTAATAGAATTGAGTGATTCAAGTCTACGAGGTATTGCTATATTACTCGTAATTCACTCAAGTGCTTTACCCTAGGTGAATTAAGCCTAGGTTTGAAACTAAGGTAAAGTAGAGTTTGTTTGGAAAGAGAACTTTAGTGGCAAAAGCTCAAATTGAATTGAATTGAATTGAAAAATTAGAAATGATGTCTCGATTGTGTTTTTATTTATTGTTAGAAGCGACCCACTAGTGGGGGTGTCACTGCGACCTATAAAGATCTATTGTGACTGCCGCTATCTCACAGTTCTCCTCCAAGGCCTGCACTAATTATGTAGTGGAGTATTTTCTTGGGGGAGATATGTTTAACGTCATCAGGTTCTAAGATGTGTTTTCCCAGAAGTAGGTTAGGTTTGTACATCAATGGTTCGCAGTCAGTCAGCATATGTATGGGTGTCTCGTCAGCTTCGTGACACAGTCTACATTCCTTTGACTCACTCAATCCCATGCTGGACATATGCTTGTTAAGGCAACAGTGGCCAGTCAGGCTTCTAACCAGGAAGCGCTCGATTGTGTTGCTAATCGAACAAAATAATGAAAGAATGACAACAGCACCCTCAATTCTACATTCGGCTGGCCTTGTGGCTCAGTTGGTAGTGTGTTTACGTCTACCTGCTGAACTAAAAGGTCGTGGGTTCAATCCCCACCCAGGGCAAACATTTGTGTGATGAGCATGGATGTTTGTTCTGTGTCTGGGTGTTTCTATGTATCATATGTATATATAAAAAAAAAAAGTATATATTATGTATTCTATCAGCCATCTAGTTCCATAGTACAAGCTTTGCTTAGTTTGGGCTAGATAGTGTTGTGTGAAATGTCCACAAATATTTATTTATTTATTATTTACTTCTCTTTCTGAACATACTGTCACAATATAAACATTTCATGGATATACAACACGAGATATCTTAAAAGTTACATCTATGTAAATAACTAATCTGTTAATCAATAAATATTGCAAAGTTTCGCGCCGCTAGCGTTTCTCCCACGCCATTGAGTCTAGAAATTCCCGAAATAGTTCGGAAGTTGTCGGTTGTACTTTTTTTTTTTTTTTTTTTTTTTTATACATTATAGATCTGCGATTGACCACCAACTCGCCTGATGTTAAGCGGCGGTGTGGCCGAGGATGGAGCTCGTCGATCTAGAAGATATCTATTCACTCTAGCCTTGAAAATTCCAAGATTGTAGGTCTCAAGAAACAGAGATGGCGGCAACGAATTCCATTCTTGTGTTTCTGTTTAGTTGTGTTTGAAAACAAAGTAATCGTCTTTGTAGAAAATTTTAATCACGTCGTTGCATTATATTATGCAAGAGTAGATAAAAGTCATTACCGGCTATTGCCAAACTGCAGTCGGTATTCAAATGCGATGTGATTTGGAAGGCGGCCATAGCGAGTCGGCCGAACCTAACTCCATTATACCCACCAGACAATACAGACACGCCCCGCCCCCCGTGCCGGTTCAAAAATCGTTTTAAATCGAAGGCTGTATTAAACGCGCGGGATCTACATTGACTGGGCACTTTATACCTGAACAGTGATGAGCCAACCGGCTGTACGTAGCCTAATGGATGGCAGTTAAGCGCCAAACGGGCCTTATGACTGAGAAAAAATATATAGCAGATAAAACAGAAGCGGTCAAAAACGAAACTATGTTATATCATACTTATATCTATCTTCACATAAAAACTGTTCTATCTGGAGCTCGGTCAAGGAGTTTTTAATTTACGCGTAAATTTTTAGATGCTTTATTTGTTAAAAACATTGAGCTATTTTATGAAATTCGTTCTAGATTTGTAATTGATTGATCGTTTTTAATCATTTCTTAGTGCTTTGTTGTGGGGAAAGATATGACGTCATCATTTTAACTAATAATTCCCATTTTGTTTCCCCCTATCCCTCGATTTTGGATTTTTATGATATAGTCATAATATATGTTTTAATCGGGCTGGAAATCAGTTTTTTCTTTTTTGTATGGCCAAGACTGTGCGGTAAACGTATATCTTTTAATTGCCATTGTTAAAACGTATAAAAATAAATTTAACGGTATCAAATATACAAATATTAAAATTCCTTTCTTAAAATAGTTCAAAAATCAAAATTAAATCCCGAAAATATACTTAAACACCTTACTTCCGAAATGAAAGCTTAAGAACACGACTCAAAAGACTCACTGATCAAGCGTGCCAATTAGTGAAGTGTGTCATTATACACTTCACCAGATTTTCGCGAGGGATTGAACCTTGTTAATGAGACAGCTGTACCTCGGCATAATAACATTGAATTATACCCCATTAGTGTAAAGCCTGGATCTGTGAAGTGGCAGTTTCGCTCCGCTTGAATTGATTTCATTGCTCGTTCACGAAATGGCATAACGACATATTTACGGCAAACATGTTGTGAAATCGGTAAAACGCACAGACATAGTAGATGAAGCATGCGACTTCATTTATATGAAAACCTTGCGTGCCACATTTTTGGTATCGACTGTGACGTCATATAAACGATTTTGTGATGGAATGTTCCATCCGCGCGAAATCTATTCAACCCAATACTCTAGTAAAAATAAGATTTGTGACAACATAAAAGATAACTAAGTATATTGTTATTTAAATGAATGTACTGGTGTTTTGAAATACATTTGACACAATTTCATAATGATATTATAAAAGCTAATTTTGTTACCCTTACACGTTCAAACGGCTGAACCAATCGTTATGAAAATTAGTATAGAGATAGCTTTGGACCTGGAGACGGACATAAGCTATTTATTATCATCATAATCATCACCGTTTTTCATAACTACGCGAGTGAAACCATGGAACGCAGCTAGTCTATAAATCGGGGATTATTGTTGATCTATGATTTTTAGCTATTTTACTATCATAATTTCAAAGAATCCCCCCAGTTACAAATACTGTGACGTGCTCCATACAAACGGATTTATTTTAACTAGATTACAATGCATTCGCGCGCTTGTACGCTAGTAACTAGTTGACAAAATATCGAATCGGATATACTTCACTTACTTTTTTACTTTCAGGTGATAGTTATATCACCTGAAATTAAATAAATCTTGGTAGTAAGCTGCGATTTTTTATCGTACTTGACACGCTCATTTTGACACGCTAGGTACATACACTTGGGATATCTATAGAAGTCTATGGTTAAACGTGAGACTCACCGAATTCACGGCGGCCATCGCGTCTCGGCGTCGCCGCTACCCCGTCTCGGTCACCAACACATTCTGAAACAAATGATCAAGTAATTATGTACTTGTTGACTATGTTAAAAACTTAAATACAACGATATCATCGACAAGGATTTCGCAACAGCAATGTCACTGGCGTCAGCGCTCGAAAACAAAAGCTTTACACTACTTACACGACTAAAATAATTTAGATTTTCAAAATAATTGGAACAAATATCTATGGAACACAAAATACTCAACTGCATAAAAGCGGTTTTGCTAACTTATGATTTTGTGACGCTTTATACGCTGTTGAGCCACAGATTAATAAATAGTTACTAACGTAATAACATTTTTTGTGAGAAAGTATACGAAAATCACTGTAAAAGGTTTAGATTATCGGTCAACTCAGGACATTTTGTGAATTTTATTTTAGACTTTGTATCCATGTGATAATGACGCAATTGTTTAAATATCTAAAATATTTCCGAGACATCGCTTCCATACTTCCATATTCAGTTATTCAAGACCGCTACATAGCCGAACCATATGTGGAGCGTTTCTCGTCGGCTGCCATTGTTTTTTTTATTCAGTCACTTTTATATTCATATTCATATTCATATTCATTTATTGATATCTTTTGATACACGTCACATTTAAATACATAAGTTAACTAGTACGTGGAATGAATACAATGTCAATTTAGCTAATAATTAAATAATAATGGAAAATGTCAGTAGAAGAATAAAAAACAATAATAATAAAATACTAATAATAAAATTCAATAAAAATTGTATAACAGAATAATTAGCAATGATTACAATTACATTAATTATAATACATTCATTTAATTGATTAGGTCTCTTTGATCTTAGTCATTTCGTCAAATTTGTAGAACGCCTGTTTGGTAAGCCACTGTTTCAGTTTATATTTATACAATGCCCGAGAGGGCGCATCTATCACCTCTTTTGGCAACCTATTTGAAATTGTTGGTGCACATGTGTGCACCAGTTTAGCCGTTTTTGCTAATCGGCGAGGCACTGCGCGCAACCGGTGCGCGTGGCGCGACATGTCCCCCATTCTCCCCTCCCCAATGTGCGAGTACTCTTCGGGGTGGTCTCTGGCATACATGGCCGCCTGGAAACAGAACAGACTCGGCACGGTGAGTATACCCATGGACCGAAAATACTGTAACGCAGACGTATCCTGTGGCACTCGTACTATGGCTCGTACGGCTCTTTTCTGCATCCTGAAGACGCGCTCCCAGTCGGCAGCGCGTCCCCAGAGCTCGACGCCGTACTGGATCAGCGAGTGCACAGAAGCGAAATAGCATTGCCGGACCATGAGGTGCGGCAAGATGGCGGACACACGCCATAAAGCAAAACAGGCGGCACCTAATTTGGCACATAATTTATCTATATGCTCCTCCCAAGTCAGCGCACAATCCAGCTGAAAGCCCAAAAAAGTGGTCGATTTAACTTGGTCCATTTCAACACCGCTTACTCTAACCTTGAGAGGTCTATAGATGCGGCCAGATAAGTTGAAATGGACAAAGTGAGTTTTTCTAGTGTTCAGCATTAGGCCATTAATCTCAAACCATGCATTGAGGTCATTCGCCACTTTATTGAGCTTCTGTTCGAGACGGTCTATGGTTGGCGCAGTAACTATAGCAGCGACGTCATCCGCATACATTAAGACATGCCCGTTTTGCGTACACTCCGGCAGGTCGTTGAGAAGGAGGGAGAACATAATATTGGAGAGCGAGGATCCTTGCGCGACCCCAATAACCGTCCTCAAAGGCCGAGACCTCGCCCTCCCTCCATCCCCCACAACAACCTGGTCCCGCTCGGACATGAAGTCTGTGAGTAACTTGAGTGCATTATCTTCGATTCCATAGTGCCTCATCTTCGCCGCCAGGACGTTGTGGTCCGCCACGTCGAAAGCTTTAGAGAGGTCGCAAAAGATTACCGCGACCTGCTGTTGACCTTCGCGAGCTTCGAGTATTCGTCGAACCACTACCCCGGCCAGCGAAGTCGTAGACCTACCCTTTCGATATGCATATTGTCTATCACTCAAAGCATCACTATCTGACAAATACTGCGTCAACCGAGAACTCAAGCCATGCTCGAAGATTTTCGCTATACTTGGGATGATGGACACGGGTCTGTAGTTGTTTATATCCTCTTGCTTACCCTTCCCTTTATATAAAGGAGAAACTTTGACTTGTTTTAAAGCTGCAGGGTATCTGCCTTCTTTACAACATTTATTGTAAAGACGTGATAAGATAGGAGATAATATTTCCGCTGCGGTGTGTATTAGAGAGGTAGAAATTTCATACACATCCTTGGATTTTTTCCGCCCTATCCCGAATGATATTATTTTGAACACCTCAATTTCACTAAACGGCTTAATTCTAAGGGAGCGGTCCGCGGGCGGGCGTGCTGCGCGGAGCGCAAGCGTCGCGGCGGTGACGTCGGCTGCTGGCGCACCCGCCGTTTTCGCGGCGTTCACAAAGTACTCGTTTACGGCATTTAGAGTGTGTGACATGGATGGAAATTTAGAGCAATACCTCGTCAAGGTCTTGTCAATACCTCGGTGTATTCGGTATGCTTTCTATTCTTCCCAGTTTCGGTGTTAACCACATCCCACATAGATTTAATTACGCTATCAGAATTAGTAATGATATTATTATAATAATTAGTCCTTTCAATTTTTAATAATTTGTCAAATTTATTTTGTAATTCGATTATTTTTATACACAAATCATTATTGTTTGGGAATTTAGATTTCAATTTGGTCACGTCGATTATAAGGTCATTTAAGCATATTATTTCTTCCGTAGCCCAAACAACTTTTTTTGGACTATAATTTTGTCTAGTGACAGGAAAACATATGTCGTTTTCATACCGCAGGATATTTACAATGGCCTGCCCCAAGTTATCTGATGATGATGAGTGTTTCTGTTCAACTTCGCTCCAGTCAACACTTTCCAAGGCTAAAATAAAACTTTGCTTGTTTGCACGAGTGTAAGAGCGAGCGAAGCGAGGCGGTACAATCTCCGAGTCCGTATAGCACGGGACCACAGCGCGCACCGCGAGATGATCAGAAAGCAAGGTGAGCACCGGACGCGCGCGTGACGCTCCAGCCAATTCGCGGCCGACGTAAACATGATCTAAACAGGTGCTAGACGAACCATCCACTCTAGTCGGAAAATCAACAATATTAATTAAATTGTGAGTTGACAATAAATCGTCCAATTTTTGCATATCCGTCTTATTAGGATTTATGGTGTCGATATTCAAATCGCCGACCAAAACAAAATCTCTATTATCTTGCATTAACTTATCAAACAGGCGTTCTAGTACAGGGAAAAACAATGAAGTGTTTGTCAAATTCGAGCGGTATATACATAAAATAGTGAGTTTCTTATCTATAAGCTCAATAGCAGAAATTTCGCATATTTGTTCAATGGAAATCTGAGTATATTGATCTAAATTTTTATATTTTATTTTGTTACTAATATATATACAAGACCCACCGTGCATTATACTAGTTCTACAATAGTAAGATGAAAGGACAAAATTGTTAATACTGATACATTTGAGTTCGTGCGTTTTAAGACAGTGCTCAGTTATACACAGAACTTCGCATTTCATACTGTTTAGTAACTGTACCTCCAGTTTGCTAGTCTTAGTTTTTAGCGACCGCATATTTTGGTGACAGATTGTTATGAAGCCGGTTTGACACTCTGCTTCGCTGCTTGTCGGCGTCGTCGACACATGCGCAGTGGCAAGATGCGATGTAGGTGGGGATCGGCCACAATCGCTTGAAGCATTTGTAGCGCACACGTTGTTCTTGTGTCGCAGTGGATTATATTTTCGCGCGCTCGCTTCTACTTGACGCCGGCCGACGGGTGAGAGCGGGCGCGAAAAAACCAGTTAGCGAATCGTATTCCTTGGGGCCACGCAGTTGGCGCAGTCACATTGGAGTAAACACTTTCGGGCATTCCGATTATGAACGACGAGTGCCTATCTGATTTAATTTGCCTTTTCTCGACGTGGTACTCCGCTTTAACGATTTTGTTAAGGAACTGTGTTATCTGTTCGGTCGTGGTATCAGTTTTAAATTGCCATGCCTGTATGTATGTTGTCCTCTCTACAGCCTCAATACCGCTGTCACCCTTACCCGTCCCAATAATGACAGGTCTGGACTTACGTTGTCGGCGGGTGACTTTTTTCCATTCTGATCCGATATCATCCTCATTAGCAGCAGGTTGGTCCGCTGACGTCGTGGCCCTCACTTGAGACGTCATGTCAAGTGTCGGTGTTTTAGCGATCGTCAGTGTATCCAATGACGTAACTGGCCCGATTACTTCTCGCGGCTGTTCTTTAGTTGTCCTGACTTTCGTGCTCCTTTTATTGCTGTTGACGATGGCAGCAATCGTGGCGGCAGCAGTTTTTCGTGCGTCTCGTACCGGGCGCTGCAGCCCTGGCGTGGATTCACTCGCTGGCGAATTTATTGACAAGTTGCGGGTAGTTCGCTGTGTTGTGAGTTTTGCAATCTCAACGGATTGTTTATCCAGCTTCGACTGCAGTTTCTCCACTTTATTCACTAGCTCTTCTACGGTCTTTGTCAACGAACGCACAAGGTTTTCCAACGGTTGGGCCATTATTACACCACAATACGAATTTACAACACGGAGCTTAAGTTCACACGGGCGGATCTCGGATTGACACATTTGATGAAGCGCAATACGTCCTTCGCTCGTTACTAAATCAAAAAATGATAGCAGCCGATAGGAAATGCTTCGCACAAGGTTCAGTTACGGATCGGTTTTGAATAACTGAATTGCCCCCCTGGGACTCTTGTTAATACGTAGCTTGCTCTTTCTAGCGTAAGAGCTCTACGAATTAACAAGTCCTGATGATGCCTCTTGAAGAGATGAAACTCGTATCGCCAAAATATCAGCTTGGAGGCGTTGAAATAAATAATAACACTAAATTTAGGAACATTATTTTGGTAATAAACTTCCGCTTGATTAAATAAATTTGCTTACTGACTAGTAATTATACGATTGCTGAAAACGATAAATATGTTTGATGTAAAAATACATCGATGTTGGTCATTAGCGTCAACAGTAAAGTAAATTATTATAAGAGCAATATCGTAAATGCCTTTGAAAACTGATTGGCCTCGTCGACATCAGTAGTCTGACTCAACGCAGTCTCGGCCGTTTCGCCTTACAGATACGTGGACGGCGGCGGCGGCGGTGCGCGCGGATGAATTTGAGCTGAAATTCGGGTGCGTAAGTAACGAAATCGTCCATGCGACGACGCAACGAGATACGTCTCGGGCGAAGCGCTCGCGTTCACAGTCACTGGGGCAAACGGCCAAAT
Source organism: Lycia hirtaria (assembly GCA_947563715.1). NCBI lineage: Eukaryota > Metazoa > Arthropoda > Insecta > Lepidoptera > Geometridae > Lycia > Lycia hirtaria. The sequence goes on from OX387385.1 coordinate 13,209,045, forward strand.
CCATTAATAAAATTGAATCAGACGGACATTCCGTAGCACAATATGTGCACGTGTGGGCATAAATAAAACGCTGGTGTTTTAGTGGGAACGGTAGCGAGGCCGGATCTCGAACGGCCGCTGGGGCTGGACAGGACGCTAACGGCGTCGTAAACGTCCGGAAAAGTGTCTCTCATAATTAAACCCTACAACTATTTTAACGGTTATACCTATTTTACTTGACGTTTAACTACTATCTCTATTAGAGGGGTAACGCACCACGTTATATTCATACAAGTTTTATTGACCGAACTGAAGATAAGTCACTTGCTTTGTTTTATTTAGTTTAGTGTGTTGTTGAGGAAATGTCAATAAATAAAAAATAAAGTAAATATAATACATTTATATAAAAAATAGAAAAACAGACTTCAAATAACAGGTTCCCAAATAAAATATTTATATAACTAGGTACTTATACTTATATATAGAATGTTTGAATACAAGTATACAATATTTGGGAACGGATATGAAATTTCTATGCGACTGAAAGAGAGAACAAATGACCTAAGGGCTGGCGCTTACCTCGGTCAGCGGATTAGCATTGCTATCCAACGAGGCAATGTCGTCAGCCTTTTGGGAACGTTGCCTTGGGACTGTGATCTGAGTTCTGTTTTTTATCTGTAATATGTTTTTTATTTATAATAATATATTTAGTTATTTAAGTGATTTAAAATTTATAAATTGTAAATTAAATAATTCTAACTTCATTAAATGCTACTACCACAGTATACAAAATTAAATAAACGGCCAAATTGATAATAATGACAATAGTACATTATGATAAAAGTGTGCTAAGTTGGTCATTACACTCTCGGCTCTATTACGCCCTCGCCTTCGGCTCGGGCTGCAATTCCGCCTCGACTGTAATGACCATAATGCACACGCGTTTCATACGACGTTTTTCAACACACTTGCGAGGAAAAAAACACCCGTTTATAACTGAAATATTTAATTTAAGTAAAAACTGTAAAGTAAAGACACTAGTGCGTAATAGAAAAGTCAAAAGCACGCGTGTTTTATAGGACACTTTTCGGCCATAAAAACGGTTGAATAAGGGCCACTTTACGAGCAAGTGTGTTGAAAAAATAATTTCTAAACAGTTGTAAGAACACTGTCGATCAAACTCTCTTTCAAATAACAAACTTATAACACCCTTCTTTTTGGGTCGTAGGTTAAATGGTCTTCGTTCTTATATAATGTTTTTTTTTAATGTTAACTTTAGAAAACTTTATGGTCTTTTTTATTTATATTTTTCGTTGATTATTTGAAGAATGCGATGTTCAGTGATTAAGAAAACAAAAAGGCATTCTTTTAAGTTTGAGCTTCGAATATTTAACACATTTAGAGAGCTCTCGTTTCATCTGATCGACGCAACACGTGACCAGAATGCTGGCCTCTACTTTGCTCAAAGAGTAAGTATCGCTATACAACGAGGTAATGGGACCAGCATCCTGGGAACAATTCCCGCTGCTAACGGTCTTTTAGAGTAGTTTTATTTTTATTCATGTTTGTGTGTGTTTGTATATATTACATATTTATATTCTTGTTGATGTTACATTTGTAAAAAAATTGTTGTAAATAAATACCTTATTCTTTCACACATAATTATGTAACTGAATATCTACATTTAAAGCAGCCAAAATCATTAGAAAAATAATATATAAAGTACTTATATTACATAACTGACAAATCTATCCCTAAACATTCACCAACAAACACCACGAATCGTTCTAAAACAGTACCTATATACGAAATGTATGACTCCCTAAGCGATATCGCGATTTGCTCTACAAAATAGACTCTCCAGAGCATACTATTGTAGAGTCAATAAAATGTAAAGTTTAGTCACGTTGGCCGAATAGAGAGCGTAGTAAAATTGTTGTATTATGCTCAAAGTTGGGGCAGGAGTATGAAGGAGCTCCAACTATTCGCGCCTGTGTTATCTTTGTTACTTTAATGCCGCATTCGGTTCCATACATTTTATTACTAGGTTATCTTGGAAATGTACACAGAACATTAGCATACTTTTGGAGATTCTGAAAGTTTTATGTTGTTACAAGCTTTTATTTAGTTCGCGTTCTAGGAAGGGTTGCCAGTGGGCAACCGGTTAACCGGTTAAACCGGCAAACGGTTTACTCACGTTTGATTTTTAAGCTGAAATTTGCGACTATAGTTTGAACCGCATACGGTGGTCTTTTTCAAAAGGAGCAGCGCAAGCAACACTCCTAAATGACGTCTCGTCTGGTACTGACTTAGTACCAGTAAACTACAGTCAGCAATTTCGGATCAAAACCCGAGTAACCCGTTTGTTCAAATATAAATGTATTAAAATTAGATGTAAATGTGTTATTCTCAAATATTATTTACTTACATAACAGTCACGGAATGATTCGCCCATTGTAATGTCTCGGGATTGTGATCGCAGTGCATTATAACAAAGGCCTTTGAACAATTGAAATTTATAGGTAAGTGAAGCTTACAATTAGGTGAGAGACTTAGTCGTTTCATGACACAGTTGCATAAGAAAATATTAATTATTTGGTTTGTGATTTGATTTTTAATTCATAAAAAATTAGATCTGTGGAAAACAATGAACAGTCAGAAAATTTTCCGATCCAACAAATTCTCTTTTTCTTTCTTCTCAAAAACCATTGTTTGTTTTTAAAATTCCAATCAATCGCAGAAATTACTTCTTGTAATTCTGGGGTTATTGTTCGTACAAAATAAAAGTTTGTCCATTTCTTACGATTGCAGCGTCTGCCAAGATCTGGATGAGATATGATTGATGTCTGGTGTCACTGTAAGCGATTATAACATCATTTTCGTTGCGTGCGTAATGTTCCAAGAACGAAACAAGATACTCGCTATTAATGTTTCATTATTCGTCTATTAGTCTAAGTTTTTACGTGATGTGTTTCTATTTCTTGCCTATATTAATAATATAATTCGCGTTCCCATTCCTCGGTTAGGCCATGTGTTACTAATAAGTTTAGTCTAAGTATAGAAAACTCAAAAACCCCCGACAAAAAAAAACAGCTGAACCGATTTTGATAAAACATATCTAATAATATTCTCGATAAAATCTTCTTTCCAACAAAAAAAAATAGATCAAAATCGGGACACCTTAGAGCTACGATGCCACAGACAGATACACAAATGCACAGATACACACGTCAAACTTAACACCCCTCTTTTTTGGTCAGTGGTTAATACTCCAGCAAGATCACCTACTCGTTACTTGTAAAATGTTTTCATTAAAAATTATTGCAAAATAAAGACAAAGCCGTGGCTGCTCATAAAGGCGAGGCGCGCCGTCATTTTTATCACTTTGCATAGAAACTTTAATAAAGTAAGACGCTGCGTTGCTGCGACGCCGACGCTCACCTAGACGTATTACATTTTTATTCTATGGCCAACTTAATTTTGTCGCCTGCCTCTAACGTGACCAGTGACTGCGTTTAAAAAATGAGAGGCGTTTTTGTTTTCATTAAGGTTTATTTACCTGCTTAAGTGTATGGTGAGAATATTAGGGTACATTTTTTACCAGAATGCGCTTGTGTGTATGTGGGTTAATATTGTAACGATGATGATGATGATGGTGAAATTTCTAGAAGGAAATGCTCCACGACTATTTAAATAAAGAATCTCGTCAACATTCTAGAAAGTTCGAAACAAATGATAAAAACAAAAGACGAGCGAAAAGACGATCGAAATTGAACATTCTGGAACGAAACAAATGACGAACGAAATGACTATCGAAATAAAAGCTTCTAGAAGGTTCTGCGGGGTATATAAGGAGCTTCAGTCGCGGACAGAGGGCAGTTCAGATACAAATAGCATACAGGAAAGAAGAAAAAGTTACATGTGAAAGTGAAGTGTTGAAGTGAACAGTATAGTGAAGAGACGTTATAGTAGTAGTGTGTTGATCGGAACACGGTCTCTGTGTGTTTGCAGCGCGTCGATTCTGTAATTATTGTCGGTGTTCGTGTTATAGACTGTGAGTGCTCTGTAGAAGATACCACGTGTCAGTGAATTAAACGGGCTTGAATAACATCATTGTTTCCTTCCAATCCCTATACCCACTTCCCGTAACATTTGGTGTCAGAAGTGGGATTGGAAGGAAGGATGCCTATCATGCCTAGAGATGGCCCAAACACCCGCTCAAGGGGAGCCGCTCAGCAACAAAGCGGCGGAGACCAGGAAGCCGCTAGTACGGGAAATCCTCGGACACGTGAGGAAGCCGGTGAGGGGACTTCCGGCGGTGACACTGTGAGTGCTCCGGTTCCTCCAATGAACCCTCATGAAGGAACCTCTGCCAGTGCTACTGTGAGTGCTCCAGTTTCTCCAGTGGACCTTGGTGCGCTACTACAACAAATGCGCGCTATGCAGGAGGAGCAGGCACGCCGCCAAGAGGAACATGCCTACCGGGCTCAGCTTCGTGATAGATCTCAGAAAGCCAACGAAAACCTGCAACAGTGGTCACTAGAAGTGGAGAAGCTCGTAAGGAAGGCATATCAATCTTCACCAGCGAACCTAGTCGACAGTATGTTGTTGCAGACGTTTGTCGATGGAATCAACGACAAAGAAGTGAGGGCAACAGTACGCTTGGCGCACCATGAAAACATCAAAGAAGCGGTGGCACACGCTCTTGAGGTGGAGGCGGTACGTCGGGATTCCAAGAGCGGCTCTGTGCGTAAAGTTGTTTCAACAGAAGAGCGGGAAATACCACGGCGGACCTTTGCTCCGCGTTGTTACCAGTGTGGAGAGCGTGGGCATTTGAGATATGGTTGCCCCAATCGTAGCTCGGTAAGGCGAACCGACGCTGGAACACAAGCGTCGGAGAATTCGGAAAACTAAAGCAGGCCAGAGCTACGGGGTGGGCGCTGGCCGATAATCAGGGAACCCCAAATTTTATGATCTATCAAAGCTCAGACGGGAACAGCTTAACCGTCGATGGAAGAATAAATGGAACTGCATGCCAACTGACTTTGGACACAGGAGCTTCGCGTACGGTAGTGGGGGTACAGATGACACGGAATAGTAGAAAATTATATTCCTGCAGAGAGACTGTGCAGTTGAAAACGGCTACCGGCCAGCGCATACCTGTAAGAGGGGAGCAGAAGGTTGCGATTAAGGTTGGTGACAAGCTTTACTGGCATTGGGCGGTGATAGCTGAAATTGTGGATGACTGCATCATCGGTTTGGATTTTCTGAAAGAACATCAGTGCAAACTTGATATTGAATCCGGAATCCTTAAGTGTGGATCGATAGAGGTTCCAATGAAGGGAGCCAGGGGAGGTAAAGTCTACTGCCTTAAGGACACTAAGCTACCACCACGAACTCAGACTTTGGTGCCGATAAAGTTAGCCGAAAATGTAAGCACTGATCGACAACATTGCTTATTTATAGAGAGAGTCAAAGGAGAGAACGCATGGTTACCGGCTAGAACGGTTGTTGGAACGACAAAAAAAATGGCGGTACCGGTCTTGAATTTGAGTGATAATCCTCAAATACTGAAGAAGGGGTGTCTGATCGGTGAGAGCGAAGAAATAGTCTGGCTTCGAAATTGCGACGAAGTGAAGAAAACTCACTCAATTGCGGTTGATTTTAGTAACGTCCTAGATAACTGCAAGGGGGATTTAAGCACAGTGGAGCTGACAAAAGCGAAAAATTTACTGCGACATTTCGGTGACATTTTCTCCAGAGGGGACGCGGACATTGGAAGAACAGGGCTATTTCGACATCGGATCAATACCGGGAACGAGCAACCAATCCGCCAACGGCCTCGGCGGATTCCGTTCGCCAGAGAAAAGGAAGTTGAGGACATGTTAAAAGAGATGGAAGGTAATGGAGTCATTGAACCATCTTCTAGCCCTTGGTGTTCTCCAGTTGTCCTAGTTAAGAAGAAAGACGGGTCAACCAGGTTCTGCGTCGATTATCGGCGATTAAATAATGTGACAAAGAAAGATAGCTATCCACTACCAAGGATAGACGACACGCTGGACACTTTAAATGACATGAGATGGTTCTCTACGCTTGATCTCAAAAGTGGCTACTGGCAGGTGGAAATGGATACCAGTGACAAGGAAAAGACGGCATTCTCCACAGGGAAAGGACTTTGGCAGTTCAAGGTGATGCCATTTGGATTATGTAATGCTCCAGCCACTTTTGAGAGATTAATGGAGCGTATACTAGCCGGTCTGTTAGGGGAAGCTTGTCTGGTGTACCTCGATGACATAATAATAATCGGACGGAACTTCGACGACCATCTAAAGAAGTTGGAGAGCGTGTTCAACAAAATAAGAGGAGCAGGCTTGAAATTAAACTTAAAGAAGTGCTCTTTCTTCAAACGCCAAGTTGAATATTTGGGGCATGTTATATCTGAAGAGGGCGTGGAAACTGATCCAGCAAAGATTTCCGCAGTGAAAGATTGGCCTACTCCAACCGATAAAACTCAAGTAAGAGCATTTATGGGACTATGCTCGTATTATCGTCGTTTCGTAAAGAATTTTTCCGATATTGCCAAACCACTGCATAGACTCACAGAAGAAAAACGGCCATTTGTTTGGGACCAAGAATGTGAGGCAGCTTTTAATGAACTGAAAGGGCGGCTATGTGAAACTCCAATTCTCGGATATCCCGATGCGAATGGTGATTTTATAGTTGACACCGATGCGAGCAATGTAGGCATCGGAGGAACATTGTCACAGAAGACACAGGACGGGGAAGTGGTCATAGCCTACTTCAGTAAATCGTTGTCCAAACCTGAAAGAAACTATTGTGTGACAAGAAGAGAACTACTAGCTGTAGTAAAAACGTTACAACACTTCAAGAAGTATTTGCTGGGGCGGAAGTTTCACGTCAGAACAGACCACGCGGCGTTGAAGTGGTTACTGCAGTTCAAAAATCCGGAAGGCCAGGTTGCACGTTGGATTGAGCAACTACAAGAATTCGATTTTGAGGTAGAGCATCGAAGCGGAAGTTCCCATAGAAACGCTGATGCTTTGTCAAGACGGCCCTGTTCTGAGAATTGTAAGCATTGTGGAAGACAGGAAGCAAGAGATGAAGTTACAGTCCGACTGATTAGAACAGATGCCCTTGATGATGACTTTAGCAACGATGCTATGCGTAGAGCTCAAAATGAGGATGAAAATTTGAAACCAATTCTAGATTGGATGACAAGTGGAACTCCTCGTCCCGGGTGGAGTGAGATATCTGGTATGAGCGCAATCACTAAAAGTTATTGGGCACAGTGGAATAGTTTGGTCCTCTGTGATGGAGTTTTGCATCGGAAATGGGAAAATGTGTCTGGACACGACACCCATCTACAAGCTATTGTACCGAAAGCAAAAATTTCGGAAGTACTAAGAGTTTACCATGACGGAACATCGGGTGGGCATCTCGGAGTAAAAAGGACACTTATGAAAATACGGCAACGTTATTATTGGTTACATTGCAAGGAAGATATCGAGGACTGGTGCAGGAAATGTGAACGATGTTCTTCGGTTAACGGACCACATACACGGAGTCGAGGGGCGTTACGGTTGTATAACGTCGGAGTTCCTTGGGAACGGATAGCGATAGATGTTGCCGGTCCATTTCCCTTGTCCAATAATGGAAATCGTTATATTCTCGTGGTTATGGATTATTTCACGAAATGGCCTGAAGCGTTTGCGTTACCTAATCAGGAAGCTGTCACTGTAGCGAGGAAATTGGTGAACGAGGTCTTCTGTCGATTTGGGTTGCCACTTGAAATTCATAGTGACCAGGGAAGAAATTTCGAATCGCATGTGTTCCAGGAAATCTGTAAGTTAATGGGGATACATAAAACGCGAACTACACCATATCACCCACAATCCGACGGAATGGTGGAGCGATTTAATCGAACTTTGGAGCAGCATCTGGCAAAAGTGGTTGATTCACATCAGAGAAATTGGGACGAGTATATTCCTCTGTTCCTTTTGTCATATAGAACGGCTGTTCATGAAAGTACTTGTACTACGCCAGCTCGAGCGAACTTTGGCAGAGAGCTTCGACTTCCAGCAACGCTTTTGGCAGGGTGTCCTCCGGATGCACCGAGATGTGTCACAGAATATGCAGATGAACTAAGAAAGCGTATGGAAGACGTACATCAACACATGAGGGAAGCCAATTTGCATGCCAGCGATCGGATGAAAACGCGATATGACAGAAATGTTAACTCAAGAGGATTTGTGGAAGGTTCTTTAGTTTGGCTGCACAACCCTGTGCGAAAGCTAGGTAAATCACCGAAGTTACAGCCAAGCTGGGAGGGACCGTATCAAGTTATTACAAGGCTCAACGACGTAACTTACAGAATTCGGAAAACATCACGAAGTCCTGCGAAAGTTGTGCATGTGGATAGGTTAGCACAATACTACGGTTCTAATGATGCTCGAGACGAGCATGTCTAAGGAGGGGGTAGTGTAACGATGATGATGATGATGGTGAAATTTCTAGAAGGAAATGCTCCACGACTATTTAAATAAAGAATCTCGTCAACATTCTAGAAAGTTCGAAACAAATGATAAAAACAAAAGACGAGCGAAAAGACGATCGAAATTGAACATTCTGGAACGAAACAAATGACGAACGAAATGACTATCGAAATAAAAGCTTCTAGAAGGTTCTGCGGGGTATATAAGGAGCTTCAGTCGCGGACAGAGGGCAGTTCAGATACAAATAGCATACAGGAAAGAAGAAAAAGTTACATGTGAAAGTGAAGTGTTGAAGTGAACAGTATAGTGAAGAGACGTTATAGTAGTAGTGTGTTGATCGGAACACGGTCTCTGTGTGTTTGCAGCGCGTCGATTCTGTAATTATTGTCGGTGTTCGTGTTATAGACTGTGAGTGCTCTGTAGAAGATACCACGTGTCAGTGAATTAAACGGGCTTGAATAACATCATTGTTTCCTTCCAATCCCTATACCCACTTCCCGTAACAATATGTATGTATGCTTATGTTTCTACATTGCCTCCTACAGCCTAAAAGGCTGGACAGATTTTGATAAGATTATTTTAATTTTTGGTAAAGATAGTGTTCAATTGCATGCATATAATATATAACATATTTATATGCATGAAATTTAGCTACTAAGCTCTTTTTGGCTTATTTGTGCTTAACTATGACTAGGGTTGGTTCAACATTATTAATTAAATTTTGATAAATCAAATATTTACCATCACCATCATCCACTGCTAGACAGAGACTTTCCCCATTTCTAAAAAGACCGTTTATAAGCGGCTTTTATCCAAATTATTAATTTAGCAAAATATTACTATACTATGAGTATATAGGCAAATACGCCAATCACGCATGGCTAATAATCTCATTAAATGAAAAAGCACTCAATATTACGTAATAATATTGTATACTTTGTAACATGTGGGTACCACAGTTACAATAAAGTACAAAAATAGAAAAATATTTCAAGATATGAATTCAGTTGAATTTTAACTTCATTATACTAAATCTTCCTTGAAATACAACACCCAAGACACAGGTCTCATTAATTAGTACAACATCGGTCGTTTCCACAGGAAAAATGACGTCAAATTGCGATTATTTAAATGTGGATTAAATTGAGCAATACAGTCTTTGCCACTGGAGCGATTAACACGAAAATTGAACGCAACTGATTAAATTGACCAAGCTACTGCGCGGTGCGGTGGTATATTCGTTTAAATGATTAAATAACGTATATTTCTACTTATGAATTAATTAAATCTTTGTGCTTTAAAGCTGCCACTGATCTAGTAACGTATGGATGGATCTAGAACGAAATACGCAGAAAAAACGCCAACTTTTCAATTGTGTCTAAAAATTTTCTAATAAATACTTACATTAACTTTAAGAGTACATGATCTTAAAGTACAAGCAAAAAAAACCTGTACAAGAATCAAGCTTTTAAGTCGTTACAATAAAAAATAAATTCTACTTAAAGCCTCGATGACACTGGGCTAGTTTACGAGCTGCTAGTCGGCGAGTTTAAAAGCTAGCGAGTGAGCGAGTAGCGAGTGTCGATGACACAATCAAAAGCAGATTTTATAAAAGCTCAATGACACGGAGCGAGTTTACAAGCTGCTCGCGAACTCGCTGGCTTGTACTAGCCCAGTGTTATCGAGGCTTAAGATACACATTTTGTCAAACTCAAATGACAAAACGCATTATTACAAGGTGCATTGTTTTTTTTATTGTTTGACTCGCATTTATCTATATATCTATATATATATAAAAATGAAACCCGTTTTCCGTTGTCACGACATAACATGAAAACGGCTTGACCGATTTGGCTTATTTTTTTTTTTGTAGTTTTCTAATACTCTGTACAAGGTTCTTACGGAAACAAATATTAAGAAAATCTCTCAGAAAGATTGAAAAATATACATTTAATTTTGCATATTTTAAAAAACGCGCGTAACGAATGTCAACGTCATTCAATTTAAAACAAAAGAATCTGTGGTAATCTGTGACAACACATAACCGCGTTAATAATAATTTTATATGTTTTTGATAAAGTTCGTTTTGTTTTAAAGACTAAGTAGTTTTTTGTTTGCTAATAAGTGTTTGTTAATCACGGTAAGTTCACTTCACTTCATATCGATTTTTGGTAACTTTTGGTGACTACACAATATCACCGGGTCAACTATCTAAAATAATTTGACATGATAGACGTTTACGTAAACTTTACAGGAAAAATAAAACGATGTCTCTAGGTAGCAGCACTCTTGACAATTATATGTACTTGATTGACGAAATTTTGTTCAGAACTCTCCGACTCTCTCTTGGTCGGTTTTGTGACTATTGACGATGATTTGACATTCGACTTCTAGACGAAACGAAGTTCGCCGGGTCCGCTAGTAGTTTATAGTTATAGTTAGTTGTCTTTGTAAATTTAATAAGCCAGACTTCTTGTGGCTGAAGATGATGATGATATTGATCTCAAACATTTCAACAAAGAGGAAAACAGAATACAAAAAATACAAAAACTGAACATTCAAGCTTGTTGACTCTAATAAATATTTTTATACGTACGTCTGAACCTGGCACAATCTACGTCTTCACGCGCCTACCCATCTACGTCAATGGCATAGCAGTGGGTTAATTCATCTTGCTGACGTATTATTTACGCAACGTTGCTACACCTTTAGAGACTTGAATGAAGTACATAATGCACACGTAAGTGATGCATCGGATTTGAATAGATAACATTTCAAAGCGGTATTCTGTTGTTTAAGCGCGTACTCCACCAAAAGAGAGATACGGTAGAAAATAAAAATAACTTAGACGATATCTTTATTTTTATTTTATTTATTTTTTGAACAGACACCAAAGTTTCAAAAAGTTATTTATTATTTAGTAGAAATTTATAACATATAAAGTTGTACGTGTTTAATTATAGTTTAATAAACAGAAACAACCGACTTCAAAATTCGCGATTTTGTTTATTTGGATGACATATTTTTTCAGTTATTTTGTTATAAAAACCAAAGTAGCGTATTGATTCTGATAAAAATATGGAACCATCTCTGACCCGCTAAACAAAACAAAAATAAATCGTCTAAATCAATTTACAACTGGCGAAGTATTCGCGGAACTAACTTACAAAAAAACATACAACCGAATTAAGAACCTCCTTCTTTTTGAAGTCGGTTAATAAGACGTGTGAGAAAACGTCTTGCACATTTTTTGCTTCAACTGCACGACGGCCGTGATAAAGAGATCGACGTCATATAGACCAGGCATACGGTTAAAGAAAGATTAAGGTTCGACTCTAAACCATATACCTATAACATACGAAATCACTGGGTGGTGACATTAGAAAAGTGAGAGACCGAATTATTTATTTAGATTGGAGAAATATTTAAAAACGTTTATAAAACTCAAAAATCCCCGACAAAAAAAAACGGTTGAACCGATTTTGATGAAACATAGTCAAGAACACTTTCGATGAAACCCTCTTTCAAACAAGAAAACTGTATCAAAATCGGTATGAAAGCTACGATGCCACAGACAGAAATACAGATACACACGTCAAACTAATAAACCCTTCTTTTTGGGTCGAGAGTTAAATAAAAGTTTTTTTTTAGAAAACGGTTTCTTCTAGGTAAGTAACTTAATAAGAGATAAATTAGCATTTAAAGAAAAGTGTATCAATGAACAAAAAAAAAATTAGTATTTTCTTCATTGCAAAACTAACGGAATAGACATTGAAGCGTAAAAATTACTAACTAAATTATTCCAAGACCCATTTTAATTAAAGTGAAATGGAAAAACGGCTACAGCTAACAGTTTTACGTTTCACAATTTGGATTAGAAATTGAAGAACACTTGTAGGCAGATAACTCGATTCAAACAAAAAAGGTTTTAACGCGGGGGGTTGGAGCGGGGGTCAGGGGGGCGGAGGGACAGGGGACCGTGGGACGGGGGTGTTTGACCTGTTAAATGTAACGTCTGTAACGTTTGAAGGTGAAGGACTCGCGTTTTTGCGATGTTAGTGCTCTCATAACTCAGCCGTTGGTCGTTTTTACAGTTTTCACGAAATGTTATTACGTTGAATGATGTAATGAGATATGGAATTTAGAAATATCGATATTGTTGTTCAGAAAATAAATGATCGTGACCTTTGTACGGACTCGCAGGTTATGATGCTCTATCTATTCAAAAGGATTACTGCACAAAGAAGTTTTTTTTATTGGTTTACAAAACTAGCTTCTAAAAATATACAATAAAAAAATAAATGATATTTAAACAGAAACATAAATGCATACGCCCTTCTAGTTGTAAAGACAGCAAACAAGTTAACTTATAACTGCAATGGTATTAATAAATAGATATCTATTAATCCAATCATAAATTGCTAGGCTTCTTTGTTTTGTTTTTCAAATTTCTGTAGAATTACAACATGCTTCCCTATTTTTTGTTCCCTAAAAGCATTTTTTTTTGAAGTGATAACGTCTTATAAATCGATGAACGCCGGCTGCACGTACGAAAAAGCATGACTCATTGTCACGTTCCACATGAGCCGAGCGTGCAAGCGAGAGTGCGGCACAAGCGATAGAGAGGCACGATCGGCCTAAGCGTTCGGCTTGTGACGCATCTATCATGACGTTATCACGTAAAATTATCGTCCGTAAACCGACTTAACAGACAACCATTATTTATTTTAATTAAGTTATTACCTGAGTTTCCGGCAGCCTAGTGGTGAGACCGTCTGACTTGCGATCCGCAGGTCCTGGGTTCGAATCCCACGGCGCGCACCTCTGTCTTTTCGAAGTCATGTGCGTATTGTTGATTGCCGCCAACTTCAAACGGTGAAGGAAAACATCGTGAGGAAACCTACATGTCTGAGAGTTCTCAATGATCTTGAAGATGTGTGAAGTCTGCCCACTCGCACTTGGCCAGCGTGGCAGACTATGGCCTAACCCTTCTCACAATGAGAAGATGGCCCGTTCCCAGCAGTGGGACAGTTTGTACAAACAGGGCTGATAAAAAAAAAAAAAGTTATTACCTTTTAGCGTATTTCGATAACCATAATATTGCCACACGTGTAGGTAAATACTCTTTTCTGTGCATAATTCTTTGCTTTGAAACCTTTGCTTTCAACAAAAATATTTCATCCTTATCTCTGAGTGGATTTTAGTATGGATATGAGAGGCTTTTTTAATACGAAATTGATATAAATTTGACCACCAAATCATCTCAGCCATAAGAAGTCCATTGCTGGACATAGGCCTCCCCCATGGATTCCAAAAAGACCGATTGGAAGCGGCTTGCATCCAGCGTCTTCCCGCCACTTGTATGAGACCACCAAATCGCTTGATAACAATTATTGATGTAGCAGAGTATGGAGCGCATCTATTTAGAAAATATCAGTACTCTCTAAAAGTCTTATTTGCCTTGTAAATTTTAAGATTATAATTCTCAGGAAACAGAAAAGATAGTGGGTATTTTAAAATTATTTTTCGTTAAAATATTACATTTATTTAATTCCATTCATTACATTGATATTGTCATGATAATATAATAATACCTAATATTAATATAATTTATATCGTCAAATTACAATAAGTTTCTATATAATAATCTTAAAATATCATACGCCTGACGTCATAGGTTTATAAATCTCTCGCGCATCGAACCTGACGGGAAGTGCCTATTAGGCCAGCAACGTTGCCGCGCTGAATTGCGATAGAAATCCGCTGTGTTAAATACCACCCAGAAAACGGTAAATTTCAATTTAAATTTCGTTAAAATAATAAAAATTATCCGTCATTTTAGTAATGGTTATCTACCTTTGGTAAAATTTTACAAGAGAAGAGTTTTTTTGATCTATTTTAAAAAAAAGTTATGTTTGTAAGGCTTAAAGCCTTTTTTATACATGACTATGGCGTATGTAACTATTTTGATAATTTTTAGAGTTCAAAAGCCAAACCTAACTTTGTTTACTTCATATTTCAGTTCGACGCCTATAGTGACAATTGTTATTTTCGTCTGCGACGTCACTACTACATTCAAAACTCTCGTTCTACATTCCCAGAAACATTAGCAACGCACACTACAAAAACTGAGTATATTTAAAACTTACTTTTTCTATTCCGCTTTGTCACAAATGACGAAAACTTTAGGTAGAAACATAAATCGTTTTTGTAATAATGACATAAAAGATGTATCTTTGTGTGCGTGAGAGAGATACGTCACAAATCGGACGATACAGTATGAAAAAGAAACGCAACTCTAACTCGTACTTTTTGGTGTGAAACATTTATTGGCGCTCCTTAATTAGCTATTGTAGTATATTGCATAAAATAAGGTACATTATAAACTTTATTGATTACCCACATTTATAGTACCATTGTCTATCAGTACTTTCACAATACATCCATTCTGCGAACGTCCGTCTTTTATTGAACACCTCAGCTATAAAACCAACTCGTATGCCATGACGGAAAATGGCATGATGCTCTTTCATGCTGCCACACCCCACTACGTTACCATGCTTGACTTCTGTGTATGTGTGCAAGTAAACACTTCGTTACTTCTTCTTCGGTATGTCCGAGTTGTATACTACTTATGAGAAAACTCCAGACATCAAAGGCGATAAAATACTGGTATTTCTTATTTTGTGGTATATCTATCCATTCAACTTTAGTATATTTAACGTGTCCACTATCGTAGATCAAATCGTCCCTTAGCATCAGGTGAATTGGCGGTCAAGCGATTGGATGTTGTATGAATTTGAGTTACTGTTTATTCAGCAGGCCCATAATATGATCTTCTTGTAGTTACGTTGTTTTTCGCCGTAGCTCTCGGAGTGAGCCAAGAATGTAATCCACTTAATGGAATCGTAAGCGACGCATCAACACGCACAAAACAGCGAGTATACTCTTTTTATTCGTTTGTTTGTGCAAATAACTTTTACAACAATATTCGGAACGCAACTGGATCTGATGTACTAACTTTATATTGCACAGTTACCAGTCCTTCTCTAGGAATCTCTTCTGGGTAGGGAATACCAGCCCTTCTCTATGGTAGGGAATAGATTAATTAGTCCCATTTTGAGTACAGAAGCCTCCAAATCAACTGGCTGGCTTGACTGGCTTGGAGGCTTCTGTACTCAAAAGGGCCTATAACAAAACCTACTGTATGTCTCCGTAAAGCATTCACATACAAAATCACTGAAGAAAATTAAGGAGGTCTCAATGCAACGAACTTTGTTTTTTGGTACCGAAATCTGGACACTCATTGTGGGCAGTTTAGAGTAATAACATTTAGATAAGTAGTTTCATTAAAAAATCTTTTCATAGGCAAAGCAAAAAGTGTGTTAAAATAATTGACAATTAATTAATTGACAATCAAGATGACAAGTGGCAAACAGATGCTGGATGCACGCCGCTTCCGTTAGGTCTATCCATGGAGAAGGCCTATGTCCAGCAGGGGACTTCTTGTGGCTGAGTTACGAAAGGTGAAGAGATCTACCTAAGTTACTACCTAAGTTACTACCTAAGTTATTACCTAAGTTACTACCTAAGTTACTACCTAAGTCACTACATAAGTCACTACCTAAGTCACTACCTAAGTCACTAACTAAGTCACTACCTAAGTTACTACCTAAGTTACTACCTAAGTTACTACCTAAGTTACTACCTAAGTTACTTACCTAGATGCCTCCGGTGACTTCAAAGTTTTGAATAAAACATTTTTTTTTAATTATTATTGCACAATAATATTAATATAATACTAGTTCGTACTTTTGCATACAAATCAATCGGATATAAATCGGACAAATATTTATTCGATTAATAATGTGAACTGGTTGTGGAATCAGATAGATTCGCACAAATCGATTTGTTTGATACTCTGCGATATGTAATTTAGGGTTGCATAATTGGAATTTCTAGTGTAACTAGTATTAAATTAGTAATTGGCAGTTTTTTGACGTGTTAACGTCTTATAAATCGATGAACGCCGGCTGCACGCACGAAAAAGTGTCATGTTCCGCTTGAGCCGAGCGTGCAAGCGAGACCGCGGAACATGGGATAGAGAGTCACGATCGGCTTAATCGTTCGGCTTGTGACGCATCTTTATTACGTAAAATTATCCTCCGTAAACCGACTTTACAGACAACAATTTTTTCCGAATTATAAGGAACGTTGTTTTTCAACCGTAAAAGTGTTATTCCGAACTAAAATGCATATTGCAACTGCAGGTTGCACATGCAGTGGTTATCTTGAAGGCACTATCCTTGCCACAACGACACTACCTCGTTAAGGCCCAGAGTAGGATGTAGCACTTGTTTCATTCGAGGGTAACATTTGTTACTAATTTAGACTTACTCAATAATTATAGTAAAAAAAAAAAAACTGAAGCAACCGACTTTTCATGGATGCCATTGTCAGAATTGGACCAGGGATTGAAATTGGGGACACGGGAAGCACCAGCTTTCAAATAAAAAAGAATCATCAAAATCGGTTCACCCAGTCGAAAGTTCTGAGGTAACAAACATAAAAAAATATAGTCGAATTGAGAACCTCCTTCTTTTTTGAAGTCGGTTGAAAATAAAATTATCTCACACTCATAAGTCCTGCACGCGTTATTTTCGGTAACTCTCATTAGTTCTATAGAACTGTGACGTCATAGAACTGTTGTTTTTTTTTTATCCTTTTAGTTCTTTAATTGATGATTGTATTGTCAGGTCCAAATTTTTAGGTTGCTATGTGAGCGCGTCACACATCAAGCGCCGCTGGTATAATGGACTACACGTATGTACCACTATATAATAAAATAAACATAAAAAGCGTCATTGTTTCATGGTGGATATATTACAAAAAGCCGAACGAAACGTTTTAATTCCACGTTTATCGTACGGACCGCAAAATTGTGGAATACGCTTCCTGAGTGGATTTTTTCCGATGGATACAACCTGGGTGTCTTTAAATCGTGAGTGAATCGGTTTCTGATAGGTAAGCGCGCTTCATCGTAGACCGCAACATCGCTTAACATCAGGTGACTTGGCGTTCAAGCGCAAACCTATATTGTATTTAAAAAAAAAAGTACTGTTTGGGTTTTGGATCATACTATTTATATTTTATACTTAATTTCTAATTATTACTTGCAAATAACGACCTTAATTACACATAAATGATATTCATATTAATTTCAAAGAAATACACGTGTTTGATCCAGATAAGTAATATTGAATTAATCTGTGGTCCAGGGTCGTCAACCGTTTTATTTTATGTACCCACTTACTTCTCTCAGACTACGCAAAAAAGAAGAAAACAATGGTTAATATTTTTTTGTAACGTAGAATAATAACCCGTCAGAACAATATGGAGAAAAGAAAATCTAATTTTTATCACTCATATTCCTTTATAGTTTCATTAAAACTACATTTATACTACACACCAGCATGCGCAACGTACCTAAGAGGACCAGTCACAATATGGATAGAAGACCTCATACAAGTGCCAGGTAGACGCTGGATGCAAGCCGCTTCCAACCGGTATTTTTAGAAATCCATGGGAGAGGCCTATGCCTATGTGGACTTCTTGTGGTTGAGATAATGATGCTGATTATTTATTATTTATTACTACTTATATAAAATTAATCTAGTGCGTTACGGTCACTGTCGGTGTATAGAGATAACTGACAACCTGGAGACTATTTTTTTTATCGAACCTACATCATCATTGTTATCGCCGTTTTTAGGGTTCCGTGCCCAAAGGGTAAAACGGGACCCTATTAATAAGACTGCTGTCTGTCTGTCTGTCTGTCTGTCCGTCTGTCACCAGGCTATATCTTATGAACTGTGATAGTTAGACAGTTGAAATTTTCATAGATTTATTTCTGTTGTCGCTATAGCAACAAATGCTAAAAAGCAGAATAAAATAAATATTTAAGGGGGCTCCCATACAACAAACGTGATTTTTTTGCTCGTTTTTGCTCGATATTGATAACGGCAACAGGTAGATGCTTGAAACATTCACAGAATATTGAGTTATATTATTCACTTTAAAAATAAATAATTAAATGAAAGTAAAATTAATATTTAAGGGGGCTCCCATACAACAAACGTGATTTTTGGCGTATTTATAGATAATGGTACGAAACCCTTAGAGCGAGTCCAACTCACACTTGGCCGGTTTTATTCATATTTACGCGGGCGAAAACGCGACGCGTAGCTTCTATTCGGCAACCCTGACTACGACGACTTACCGTAGAAAAATATTAACGAGATATTCATTTGGGCCGCTGAATAATTTTAATTACACATTAAAATCGTCATTAATTTTACGCCAGATAAGCATTCAGATGATCACTGACAAATTTACTATACAAAGGTTGATTCGGTTCAATAATTACTATGGCAAATGTACTGATGAATATGAGAAATGATTTAAATTCATAAAATGAATTTAATTTTTTATTGACCAAGTGAACGAAGAGAAGAAAGGTGTCTGGGGTCCAATTCAGTTATTCAAGACCGCTCCATAGCCGAACCATATGTGGAGCGTTCCCCGTCGGCCGCCATAGTTTTTTTTATTCAGTCACTTTTATGTCATACAATTGACACATTTGATGAAACGTAACACGTCCTTCGTTCGTTACTAAATCAAGAAAAGAGAGCAGCCGACAGGAAATGCATCGCACAAGGTTCAGTTACGGATCGGTTTTGAATAACTGAATTGTCCCCCTGTATCAACTAGCAAATTGTTCTTTTATCTTCTGTCCTGAAGTTTGTTGGCACTGTGGCATTCGCTTACAGGTCGTATTTCCCAAACGACTGACAACACTTCGTGTACAGGTTTTCACAATTTAAACGTTTTATTTTTAAACTTTTTTTTATACAAGATAGATCTACAATTGACCACCAACTCGCCTGACGTCAAGCGACGATGTGGCCGAGGATGGAGCTCGTCGATCTAGAAGATATCTATTCACTCTAGCCTTGAAAATTCCAAGATTGTAGGTCTCAGAAAACAGAGATGGTGGCAAAGAATTCATCACGGTCATTCATTAAAGCACTTATTAACGGGATATTTACCGTGGTTCGCGTTAATTTGAACCACGGTAAATATCCCGTTAATAATAATAGTGCTTTAATATAGTATAATTGTTGAATGTAATACACACACCAGAGGCAAAAAGCTCGGCCTCCAATCGTGAAAATAAGGGTATTACTCGTAAGTAAGAGCTAACTTAGCTTAAGCAAATTATATTTAAATACTACGAATTAACGAAATAAATCCACAGCTGCGCTAATTACTTTTTGCAATGTGAACATTAATTACTAGTAATTATGGTAGCTACAGATAATTATGTACTTTTAATTTGAGTACATAAATTTCACGGTTTTGGAAATTGCATTTATAAATAGTGATATTTTAATATATTGAGGGGTTATGTGATGATGAATGAAGTTTGGAGTTTGATATTTTGCACATTACATTTTTTTTAAATTATAGCGTCATAAGTCCAGTGACAGTTTTGAAAATCAATGGAATTTGCAATTTGTTGTACCTAATTATTTAATGTCGTGTTAGTAATAACTTTACCTATATATTTGATTTTATTTAAATGTTTATTATGATCAATTCTGAAGGCACCACTATACTATATTTTGATCCCTAATTCAAAAAATCAAACCGGACAAGTGCGAGTCAGACTCGCCCATGAGGGTTCCGTACAAACTAGTAGATAAAAGGGGGAAATCATATTTTTTTTTTATGTTTTCCTTCATAATCCGAAAAATACACATCGTAAAAATATTTAAAAACCTTTATTAGCCTATGCTAATGAAGCTCTTTCATATGATATCCCACATGATACGGTTAAAGAACTTTAAAATTTGGGCCTTCATTCCTTGCATAAAGACACTATTTTTTTGTGATTAACTTAAAAATTACCAGTTTTCAGATTTTTTCCTATATGTGTACTCTAACACAATGCTTGTTGCCAAATTTCATAGTTCTAGGTGAACGGGAAGTACCCCATAGATTTTCATTCCCTTGTGAGTGTCGAAATTTGCGTTTTTACAACATATTCGTCTGTAACTTTTTTTCACAAAAACTGAGAAATTTTATTTTTCTTTTTGCAGCAAGAGGCTATGGATCTGCGTATATGGTTTTAATTTTAACACGATACCTGTACGCGATCCCAAGATAAAATGACAACATGACAACGAAACAAGATAAATTACTGGACGGATTTGAACGAAATTCGGTATGTTTATCACTCATACTATGTAAAAGTATCTGGCATTTATAACGCAAAAATTAGGCGTTACAAAAGTAGTGAAGTGTGTTTGAAATGTGGATGATGATGATGATAATACTAAAATTCTATAGAAAAACTTATTTCATTGAAAACGTTGTGGATTCAAAAGTAAACCTTCTGTAACTATCTAACACCTCGTTCAGCCTGATTGGAAGTGTTCCGTTCATTTCAAAACTAAGCTCAAGTAAGAACTTACTTTAAGTTACCAAGGAAAGCCCGAAGAAACTATTTGCCGTTTCTATCAAGTTTCTATTTGTAGTTGGCAGCAAGAAAGTTTCGTTTCAACTCGCTAATAAATGAGGCTTTTGTAAAATATAAGAAAAATATAACGGTTTTATAAAGAGATAGGGAACATAGAAGGGTACAGGCAATGAACAGGGAATGTCCTAATTAATTGACTTGAATTCTAATGATTGGAATTTAAAATACCATAGACAAAGATATGATTCCACTAAAAAACATTTTTTTTTGAAATTGTAACATTCCATATTATTTGCCTGTACCCTATTATGTGCATCATATCGCTTCTATAATACGTAACATCGCACCTAATATTTGGAAAACAAGTATAACTTTAGAAAACTCAAAAACCCCCGACAAAAAAACAGTTGAGCCAATTTTGATCAAACATAGCTAAGAACACTCTCGACTAATTCACCTTTCAAACAAATAACAGAATCAAAATCGGCTCATCCGTTCGGGAGCTACGATGCCACAGACAGACACGTCAAATATTTAACACCCTATCGTTTTGCGTCGGGGGTTAATAAGAAAGTCCTATGCATTTTGTCATATCCGTACGTTTGCCAGTTTGTATGTATTATTATTATTATTTAAGCCTTTTTTTATTTAATTTCCATGACATTAATAAGTATATAAAAACTATGTTTAGCAAGTAGGTATTTCGGGGTCGATATGTGATGGCCCCTTTCGGGTATAGGCCTCCTCCAGTTGTCCCCATTTTCCCTGTCGTTAGCCGTTTTTATCCAGTCTCTTCCTGCCAGTTGAAGTATGTCGTCTATCCAGCGAGCTTTTGGTCTGCCCCTTTGTCTTTTGCCTCCTGGACCTGTCCATTTTGTCACTCGTTTAGGCCATCTTTCTTCAGAAGAACGGGCGATGTGTCCTGCCCATTTCCACTTCAAACGTTGTGCGTGTTGTAATGCGTCTATCACTTTTGTTTTGTGTCTGATTTTTTTACTATTGACTTTGTCGATGGTCTTGACGCCAAGGATGCTCCTCTCCAAAGCCCGTTGGCAGGTACGTATTTTTGACAAGATGTTTTTGTTAAAGATCCAGGTTTGGGCACCGTACGATAAACAGGGCAATAGGCTCGAATCCATCACTTTTTTCTTTAGTTTAATTGAAAGTTTTGATTTTAATATTTCTTTGTAACGTAACAAAGTTTGTATGTATACTGGAGACTAATAGTAGTACTTATAGCATTATATGAACACAATTTGGCAGGTAAGTTTTTTCTATAAACGCATACATCATTTTGTGATAAAAAAAACAAAAAGTAACAACTATCCACATTAAAGGAAAAACAAAATAAACTTCAGAAGAGCGAGTTTTGCAGTCTAACTTACGATTTCGTTACGATTGATACGCTGCTGTGTAAGTTTTTTGTGAGAAAGTATGCGCAAACTCACTGTTACTCGTGTGTCACTCTTTTTCTTAAATAAAACTAATGAATAACCTCATTAATTAACCTCATTCATAAATAATTGGAACCGATTATTTTCCATTTAAATGAACTAAACAAAACAAAATAAATATTCCTATACAATTTCATAACAGTTTCCGAGCGAAAGCAATTAAAACAAAATATAAATTGGGCAAAATAGAAACTTTCTGAATAGAACCTCCATTAACGTTAGGTGAAAGCCGAAAGGATTCTGACATAGGCCCGTTTTAATGTAGACTGTTTGTAAAGGGCAAGTTTGGAACTGGCCCCCAAACAAACCGTGTTGGGATCACCTGCAGACAAGCCGACACTCGTTTGGAACACGTGGGAGATATTTAGCTAACTAGTTTATGCTCATAAAATATGCCTACAATTTAGCGCCCGTGGCGTAGCTTGACTATTGTCATATTTACAAGAAATATGAGTATTTCATTAAAATTTGTTGAATTATTTCAGTGAACGTATAGTTTCTCTTATTTTTTTTTTATCAGCCCTTTTTGTACAAACTGCCCCACTGCTGGGAACGGGCCGTCTTCTCATTGTGAGAAGGGTTAGGCCATAGTCTGCCACGCTGGCCAAGTGCGGGTTGGCAGACTTCACACATCTTCAAGATCATTGTGAACTCTCAGACATGTTGGTTTCCTCACGATGTTTTCCTTCACCGTTTGAAGTTGGCGGCAATCAACTATACGCACATAACTTCGAAAAGATAGAGGTGCGTGCCGTGGGATTCGAACCCAGGACCTGCGGATCGCAAGTCAGACGGTCTCACCACTAGGCTGCCGGGAACTTTTTCTCTTATTTGCTCATCAGAAAACCACATAACAAGTTCGATAGAAGTTCCCCTCCTACCTTAGTTTAATAATTGGAATACTGTTCCGAATTAGTTCGGAAGCTGTTGGGAATTCGGAAATCGGAGCTTTTATATCAAGTACCAATCGGTGTTATTATATAATTGTAATAAGCCCTGTAAAACCTATTACTAAATACTATATTACTTGAATTATACTCTATTCTTAATTGTTTACAGTAGATCATTATTTTTACTTCGGATAATATAAAATACATTATCAAGTTACGGGTTATTAGGCTCCCAAGTACAGGGGGGCAATTCAGTTATTTAAAACCGATCCGTAACTGAACCTTGTGTGAAGCATTTCCTGTCGGCTGCTATCTTTTTTGATTTAGTAACGAGCGAAGAACATGTCATGTTTCATCAAATGTGTCAATTGAATGACATAAAAGTGACTGAACCAAAAAAAAAATACTATGGCGGCCGACGGGAAACGGTTCACGTATGGTTCAGTTATAGATCAGTCTTGATTAACCGAATTGCCCTCCAGGTTATCAGGGAATTACAGATTTGGGAAAACACACGACGGATGTGTAATTTTTGAACTGTCTATATTTTTTTTTTTAATGTAGAAATAGGTTGGCGCTTGACCGTCAACTCGCCTGATGTTAAGCGACGTTGCGGTCCACGATGGATAGTCTATAAATTTGTAAATACTTAAATGTGTAAAACCCAAAAAAAATTGGTTGTATGTAAAGTCGGTTTACGGACGATAGTTTAACGTGACAACGTCATAACAAAACATTGATGGAATAATGATGATGTAACGGGATAATGAGCGTAACGTAACGGGACAATGAGTCATACTTTTTAGTGCGTGCAGCCGGCGTTCATCGATTTATTAGACGTTGTCACGTCAAAAATATCGTATATTTAGAGACGTGCGACATCTCTCGTCAGTCTATGTAACCTGTAAAGAGTCCGGCTGAGTAAACTACTTGGCGTGATGAACTTGGCGAGGCGAGTATTATTTGTTTAGTCTTTGAGTAAAATTGTTGTTATACGGATGGGGACAGACATACAGACATGGTAAATTTATAAGAGTTCCTCGTACATTACTATGGAACCCTAAAAAGGATCTGTATGTATAATTATACCTATAATTAGGTAGGTAACACGGAACCAGACAGAATATTGTGTATCGATTTGTGCTGTGTACAATGTCACACAGATCAGCGCTGGCAACCTACCAAATGTGATACAAAACTATCGGCCTATTCATTTCCTGAACGGAAATTTTACGTTACAACTATGTATTATATTTTTATTTAATAGTGTTCGAATGTGACCACTAGTTACACAATAATAAATTTAATGTGACGGTTTTTTATGGAATGGAAATGTTAATCGTCTTCATGCGTAATAATCATGCACTAAAACGATTAGACTAAGCTAGTTACGACATCAAAGTGCTGGTACAAGAGTACCAGCAAGAGCCTAATAATTATTAATAGCATATTATTATGCACTAAGACGATTAGGCTAAGCTAGTTACGACATTCAAAGTGCTGGTACTCTTGCCTACTTCGAAGTCTTCAAACGGCATTATTGCATGCTTCCGTGTCTTAAACCTGGTATTCTTGAAATCTACGATTTCTTCAAGCTATTATATTTGTATTCATGTCTTGGTTGAGAGTGTGTTTAATAATAGATAGGTATTAAAGTTTGACTACCAGAATGCTACATGTAAAGGTTCGCTCGTGCTTGTGAATTCCTAGTTAGAATTGTGAATTTTTAATATAAATATAACGTGATACCTACACCAAACCATAGTAGAAGTATATTAAATAAACTCGGCAAAGCAGCGAAGTTAAATCCAATAATAGGGTTCGCATTATGGGGGGAACGCACTTCAGTTGATTTTTGGTTCGACGTCAGGGAAGCAGAGCCAGTGATCCGAAACGGCTCTGATTGGATAAAGGGTTCCTGTATACTGGTTCAACAATACACTAATACTGGCAGTAACTCAATTTTGAATTAGTAAGGACTGTAATTGAGGATGAAGGATGTATCAAACCGATATATCATAAAACGATGGCGAAATCGAAATAATAATAGTTTAGAAAACTGACACAATCGACTTTAAAATGCGCAATTTTGTTTTAAAAACCAAACTACTGTATTGGTTTTATGAAATTTCCATTAGATCAATCTAAAAATTCCGAATCATGAAAGAAAAAACAATCAAAATGTTTTATAAATGACGTAGTTATTCCTACATAACAATACCTACATAAATAGCATACCTACATAAAAAATACAGACAAATTATTAACCGCCTTATTTTTAAAGTAGGTAAAAATAAGTTTCCGGCAGCCTAGTGGTGAGACCGTCTGACTTGCGATCCGCAGGTCCTGGGTTCGAATCTCACGGCACGCACCTCTATCTTTTCGAAGTTATGTGCGTATTGTTGATTGCCGCCAACTTCAAACGGTGAAGGAAATCATCGTGAGGAAACCAACATGTCTTAGAGTTCTCAATGATCTTGAAGATGTGTGAAGTCTGCCAACCCGCACTTGGCCAGCGTGGCAGACTATGGCCTAACCCTTCTCACAATGAGAAGACGGCCCGTTCCCAGCAGTGGAACAGTTTTTACAAAAAGGGCTGATAAAAAAAGTGTCATTACATCAGTGACACTATTGTATTACAGTGACAGTATTGGGTATCCATTTGAGTAACTGTTTTTTTTTATAATTAACTATAAAAAAGATAGGTACATATAAAAACTTTAATTTGTCGATTATAAAATAAAAACAATGTTCGAATGCAAAAATAATTTTCATGTAAAAAGCTCTAACATCGACAGACTGGTTCCGGATTGATTGGCTTGGAGTTAGTTGCCACTTGAGGAACTAAGTTTTTGAATGACCAAGAATGGAACATCAATCTAGAAGCCAATTTGGCTAAACTGGAGCCCAGAAAATTTCCAAACAGTTTTCAGGAAATAGAGAAAGTGACAGGTAGTTTCACTCTTCGTATAAAGAATGTGTACGGATTTTGGGCATTTCATTTAGAAATGGATGCATATCATATTTTTTTAATCCTTACTGTGTAAGTGCGTATTTTGTATTGCCGGGTATACGCTGACGGTCTTAGCGTATAGAATAATTTATGACGCCATAACGCTAGTCTGCGATGTTTCAAAGAAATTGGGTATACATAATGTTAAAAAAATATTCCATCTGACATTAATACTTTACGATGGACGAACCAAGTGTTTCTTATCTCTGACATAGTGTAAATGTTGTAACATTTGACGAAATATTGCGATGATTTAACAATGACGCCATAACGCTAGTCTGCGATGTTTCAAAGAAATTGGGTATACATAATGATAAAAAAATATTCCATCTGACATTAATACTTTACGATGGATGAACCAAGTGTTTCTTATCTCTGACATAGTGTAAATGTTGTAACATTTGACGAAATATTGTGATGATTTAACAATTTTTTTGCGTTAATATGGCGGAAAAAAAACACGCGTTTCACCACCAGCTAGCCATTTAAGGACACATGTCACGTATCCGTACTCGTATTATTATTAAATTATATTCTAAAAAAACGTTTTATGTTAAATGGTTTTATTGAAAAAAAGATAATGATGATTTTCTGTATTCTACTAGAAAAGCCCTTTCATTTGATACTCATATTATGGGGGTTGTAAAAAATATGAAATCCGCCATTTTGTGTCGAAAGCCATATTGAAAATTATACTAAATATATTTGTCATTTAAACTAAAGGCGTGCACCAAATATCAGATCAATCTGTCAACGGGAAGGGGGTCAAATTTCGATTACAAAATATTACCCAAAAACATAAATAATAACATCAACAACAAACAAGGCAAGCTAAATAAAACCGTTTAAAAACGAAATTACTGTTTTTGTTCTGTTTGTCTGTTGTTTGTTAGTTTATCCTAATCCGAATTTCATGAAGCTTGGTACAAAGATAGCTGAGAACCTAGAGACGGACTTTAGTTACATTTCATGATCATCATCATTGTTACCCAAGAGTGTAACAGATTCCATGTTTGAAAATGTTGCATGTTTAAGCATAAAATACTATAAACATTGACATAAACTACTTTTAACGGATGTATCGCGCATATTTTACGACGTTGCGTAAGTAGGTATATTGTAAGACCTGACGTTTCGAACACTTTGTAGCATATATCAGCACCCCACATAACTGTCACCAGTGGTTAAATTGGTGATGCATCCTCAATACTGACGAGAAAAGATGCGGGTACGAATCTCATTATCGGAACGTGCTTGGCTTTAAGAAACTGATCCACACATGAATTTGGGATATCGATTGGGATAGTGACAATAGCATCTACTAGCGTAGTTGAAGTAACTAGAAAACATTCGAAAAACTCCAACTTGTCTCCGTGTTATTTGGTATATAGAATAGAAGCAATGATTCATATTTTTAGTTTCTTTTTTTAAGCTGAATTTTAGGGTTCATTTCTTTTGCTGTTTATTGTTAACAAAACATAAACAGCTTTATATTCAACACAATAAGATCTCGATAAGGGACGCTCAGATTCGCCGAATGTTTGGCACGAAACGAAAATGATAATACAAGTAAATGACTCTAACCAAACTATTCATTGTTCCAATTAAACAATACGAGAAATTTTACACTACCTAATCCTCCGTCAATTGAATGCTGGGAGCCTTGCCAGAATGTGAAACACCAATACAATATAGTTATGATACAACACTATAATTACGATAGTTCGTTGAGGTTCGCCAGAAAGGCTTAGTCTATAAATGACTGATTCTTAATATGACTCTTCATCATCATCATTTCAGCCATAAGGAGTCCACTGCTGGATATAGGTATATGCCATAGATTTTCAAAAAGAGTGATTGGAAGCGGCTTGCATCCAGCGTCTTCCCGCCAATTGTATAAGGTCATCTGTCCATCTCTTGGTTGGTCCAACTTATCATCGTCATGATAATATTGGCCTTTGCATCTATGTACTGTTGTGAGGTAGCTAGGTGGCACCTTTTTTGGTGCCATGAACCGATCCGAGAACGACATAATCGTTCACATTAAGTATACCTTTGTATGAAGCTGAGACCTGGACGTTGCGTTTCGGCCGCCATCGCAACCAAAATTCGCTCCCAGTTGCTGTATGCAAAACAAGACCTTCAACTTAATTCCTTTCAATATGACTACACAGTCTGTAAATGGCTAATTCTTGAATTGTACAATACTACAAATAGGTAATACCTACATACTTCGGAATATTTAAAAAGTGTTGAATGAGTTATGAAAACATATAGTAATTAATAATTTTTTTAGATAAACATATTTTTTTTTAAATGTCAACGATTTTTTTGTTGATTACTTGTTCCTTATAGTTACTATGTCCCTTATAAATTAGTCATGTCCGTCTGTCTGTCCGTATGTCGCAGCCATTTTACTTAGAGACTATTAGCACTTCATAAGATTTGAATACCGGCATTAATTTTTCTTGCAGCATTTTATGTTTTTTAGGATCATAATAACTTACGAAGAACCTTTATAAATTCGCCATGTCTATCCGTATGTCACAGGCATTTTACTCAGAGACTATTAGCAAAACGATATTTGATAATGATGTGTTCAGTAACTGCTAAACCTTACTTAATAGACCTTGAAATTCAAGATGGTTACCATAGCCTTAGACCATACCAAAATCCATATAATATAATTTAGAATATTGGTGTCTTCCGCATCGATTGCTTAACATCAGACGAGTTTAGTGGTCAAGCCTTTTTATTACTGAATAACAAAAGAAAAAGCTACTGAACTTTACCAAATGCATGTATCTCCAAGTCTGTGTTATCTTATTTGTTATAACTGTCTTGGCTACTTATTTAATCTTTTTATCGCAAAAAATGAACACAGCAAAGCAGCTGTAAGATTTAGGAAGACAAAAATGCAATTCCGTTTCACGCATCCACACGTTCGTCGTCAAAACATTCTGGATACACCGGTTCCAGCTATTACGCAAGATACTAGAGCAAGGAAGAATCTGGAGGTCGACCGAAAATAAACGATGCATTTATAACGTGTTTATTATTATACGGAGATTAGCCTGGCTGTCCACGGATGTACATGTCGTACGTTCTACGCATTTTACTGTACATTTATTATGACGGCTTTTATATTCTGACTGACATGTGACGTGGTACAGGGTTGGTCTCCTATAACTGTCATGACGTCACTAGGATAGGAATAGGATAGGATAGGAAGGATAGAATAGGAATGGATATTATCCATTCGAAAACCCCATTCAAGAAGAATATTCCACAATTTGCCGGAACCAACGCGTTTAGTTCGAGTTTTCGGAATATTCACCAAGGAAAGACGACGCTTTTTCGTACTTCTAGCAATCTTCTAGAAAGATCATATCTATACTCACCGAAACGTATCGCCTCTGCGTGTGCATCCCATGTCGTAATGCAATGTTGCTATTGTACAATTTATAGCTATATAGAGATTGCTATAAATGATACCAGATTTTGTCACTGATACAATTAATAGATATAAGAATGTATTATTATGTATTTAAAGGTATCATATAATTTAACTGATTTGAGAATAAGAAAAATTTCAAGTAACCAATGTATAGTCTATTTCTCGCTCACAACGTCGATTTGGAATGTGCGCTAGTACAGAATGTTAGGGTTGACTACTTACAAAATAAAAAAAACACACAGTTCTTCTTCTCAAAATCTTTCTGTTTTTGTTATATTATACGAAGTTTGATAATGGTCTGATAAAAATGTTCAACTCATAAATACGAACAACTTTTACTTTATGGATAAATCTCAAAAACGTGCAAAAAAACTGCTGCTATGAAAGTCAATAGTTTTTTTGTATGTCCCGCAATTTCAAACATAATCCTATAGGATCCATGTTTTTTCTTTTTTGTATAAACAGTATCCAACGTGTTCCCTACATCGCATAGGCCGCGTTCCCACTACGTCCTCACGCTTTTTTATCGTTTAACTACTGTCGTCGTAATAACATAAAAAAATCGTAAAAGACACTTAATCTTATTGTACTACAACTCCATTTAAACATACAATCCAGATCACTTCAAACTACTCGGCATTTGGCTGTCTATATCTCGCACATATCCCATAGTACAAGATTTGCTTAGTTTATGGCTGGATGGTGTTTAGTGAAAATGTCCTCCTCCAATCTGAGAATAAAATGATAAATTAAACTTTAGTCTTATTTAAAAAGATCTATTTTTGGACAATTTCACTACGGCATTTCCATTTCTATTGCTATTCAACAATCTCTGAGTAAAATGGTTGTGACTTACGGACAGACGGTTGGACATGGATAATTAATAATATTTTTCGTAGTGTTTACGGAACCGTAAAATGAAGTAACCCACACATAAATTCATCATATTTCGCATTTATAATATAAGACTACTAATTTTATTATGTGTCGTTAGACACCCCTATTGGTAGCATCTGTCGCGCCATAACTCACTGCGCGCGTCGCCTACTTTCTAGCACCAAACAATAACAATAGCAATAAAAACCTTAAAAATAGGGCGTTTCGGTTTTACGAGATCCAAGATTTCGAGACACTTTGGCGGACGAGTAAAATAACTTGTAAGGATTTTTAAGCAATCTGGGCGTCGCGACGAGAGGCTTCAAATAGATGTTTAGTACCTGGGGGACCGAGCTCCACTCGGATTTTTTATGACTGAAAATACGAGCAAATACGAAAAACATTTTCACTAAAAATGAAACCTAGCAAGATCTATTTATCGTCCCCTAATCTACCTATAAAACAAATTTCATTAAAATCGTTGGAGCCGTTTCCGAGATTCAGAATTACTCGTTTAAAGATATTATATAGACACGTATAAGCCTGAAAAGAACAAAATTGTATGATTTGCTGGCCTTGGCTCAGTTGGTAGTATGTCTGCCTGCTGTGGGCAAACATTTGTGTGATGAGCACGGATGTTTGTTCTGTCTCTGGGTGTTTCTATGTATCATATGTATGTATTTACAAAAAAAAAAGTATATATGTATTCTATCAGCCATCTAGTTCCATAGTATTACAAGCTTTGCTTAGTTTGGGCTAGATGGTGTTGTGTGAAATGTACACCAATAATTATTTCTTAAATATGTTTGTTTTTTATTTTTCTATAATTATACTTAAAAAAAACCGGCCAAGTGCGAGTCGGACGAGTGCACGAAGAGTACCATTATCTATAAAAAACGGCAAAAAAATCACGTTTGTTGTATGGGAGTCCCCTTAAATATTAATTTTATTTTAATTTAATTAAGTATTTATTTTTAAGGTAAATAATATAACTCAATATTCAGTGAATATTTCAAGCGTCTACCTATTGCCGTTATCAATATCAAGCAAAAACGAGCAAAAAAAATCACGTTTGTTGCATGGAAGCCCCCTTAAATATTTATTTTATTCTGTTTTTTAGTATTTATTGTTATAGCGGCAACAGAAATACATCATCTGTGAAAATTTCAACTGTCTAACTATCACAGTTCATGAGATACAGCCTGGTGACAGACGGACGGACGGATGGACAGACAGACAGCGGAATCTCAGTAATAGGGTCCCGTTTTTACCTTTTAGGGTACGGAACCCTAAAAAGGTTACAAATGTAAAATCACACACAACAAAAACAACGTGAAAAAAAACGTTAGTTCCCATTTTTTGCCACGATAATAAAATTACCTTTCCAAACAAACTGTCCTTATACTCGTATGTATATAGATACCCACTAAGAAAGGGTATCACAGTCGCTGGTTAAATCGCGGAATGCGGCTAGTTCAATTGTTTATTTGAAGTATTGCTAACTATTATTGTGTTCCTAACTTCTTCACTACGTCAAAACAAGCGTACCCGTTATGCTATAAATTGTTTATAGTAGCGGTAAACACTCGCGTGCATCACTTACGATCACTAGCACCCAGACTAAATAATAACAGATCTTAATAATAGAGCTTTCGATTCTTTTATCATCATAGAGTTTTTTCGATTGGATCCGGTTCTAATACAGTTCAACTGTTCTATAAATAATATTATTATTATTATCTTTGTTTTTATCGAATTGGGTTTGTGGGTTGAAATATACCGATATCAGTTCGCGTTAATTTTGAGCTCCCGATATTTCGGCACAGTTACATGCACCATGTTCACGGGCAACTGAAGAATGTGTATCGTCCACCCGCATTCTTCAGTCGCCCGTGAGCATGGTGCATGTAACTGTGCCGAAATATCGGGTGCTCAAAATTAACACGAACTACGGTAAATATCCCGTTAATAATAATAGTACTTTTTACCTTGACTTGGCTCACGAGATAACCGCCATGTGGGATGT
The DNA here is from genome assembly GCA_947563715.1 of Lycia hirtaria. Classification (NCBI taxonomy): domain Eukaryota; kingdom Metazoa; phylum Arthropoda; class Insecta; order Lepidoptera; family Geometridae; genus Lycia; species Lycia hirtaria. Next base: position 13,241,794 of record OX387385.1, read on the forward strand.
TGACTCGACGACCATTGTTCCGATAGTCGTATCGGCAAACGGTTTAATAGCGAAGAGCCTTGACCAACATCCTTGGTGGTTGGATCAAAGGTCGGATTCAGAAGGCGGTCGTCCTAGACACGGCACGAATTGTCAGGTGGTTTCTGAGTCTGTAGCCCCTACCGCCAGCAGCTTAGGCCCTGCCCCGCTGTCGGCGGCATTCTAGGTTTAAGTTTTTATAATGTTTTTATTGTTTTATATATAAAATATTGTAAAAACTTAGTCTTAAGATTAATAAATAAATATCTGAATAGTACTTTAATGAATTGCCGTGATAGCTTAGAAAAGTATAATTTAATTTCACCACAAATATATGGGATAGTAAAGGTTTAACACAGAGATAGTAGTACTTGAAATAACTTTACTGATCTATGTTACAACCCTGTTAAGTTTTCATGACTGGAGCTAGTACTTATCTCTGATTTGAATCCAACTGGTGTTACTGCTGTGTTGCTACGAGAACTACTCGTACACAGCAGATATTATGAGTTAGTAATCGTCGAGTATTTTTTTTTTTCTTTTTTTTTTATCAGCCCTGTTTGTACAAACTGTCCCACTGCTGGGAACGGGCCATCTTCTCATTGTGAGAAGGTTTAGGCCATAGTCTGCCACGCTGGCCAAGTGCGGGTTGGCAGACTTCACACATCTTCAAGATCATTGAGAACTCTCAGACATGTAGGTTTCCTCACGATGTTTCCCTTCACCGTTTGAAGTTGGCGGAAATCAACAATACGCACATAACTTCGAAAAGACAGAGGTGCGTGCCGTGGGATTCGAACTCAAGACCTGCGGATCGCAAGTCAGACGGTCTCACCACTAAGCTGCCGGGAACTTTTCTCACCACTAAGTAATGAGTATTAACTCATTATATATATGTATATATATATATATATATGGGAAAATAACGGGTCCACTCATTGATAGGTGATACTAAGTACGCCGGGTGATCTAGTATTTAATATATTTTACAGTACAATGTTAGAATAATAGATCTTAAAGTGTTCACGATCGTTACTTATTCAAATTACACATTTTAGGGTTCCGTACCCAAAGGGTAAAACGGGACCTTATTACTAAGACCGTCTGTCACCAGGCTGTTTCTCATGAACCGTAATAGTTAGACAATTGACATTTTCACAGATGATGTATTTCTGTTGCCGCTATATACAAATTCTGAAAAACAAAATAAAATAAATATTTAAGGGGGTTTCCATGCAACAAACGTAATTTAATGCTCGTTTTTGTTCGATATTGATAACGGCAACAAGTAGATGCTTGAAATATTTACAGAATATTGAGTTATATTATTCACTTTAAAAATAAATAATTAAATTAAAATATAATTAATATTTAATATTAACCCCGTACAACAAACGTGATTTTTTGCCGTTTTTATAGATAATGTTTTATAGGTACGGAACCTTCGTGCGCGAGTCCGACGCGCACTTGGACGGTTTTATTTAATAAATTTGTCATTTATATTTTACATGATTTTTATTTTTATTTCATAACAAAAAAGAACACTTGTCATTTACACTCACTTGTAAATATAGACACAGCAGTGTTTGAAATATCAAGTCAAATAATTATGTATTAAAATTGTTTAATTTATGTATGACAACTTTTTTTTTCGATAATAAGAGAAAGTTAAATGCGGCAGACTAGTTCGATCTTGATTTCAAATCCTGGTTATTTGCTACTAACTTCGAAAAATGGAGATGAAATTAGAAAAAAAAACCTGCAAATCTAATGTTTTGAAAGATATGTGAAGTCTGTAAGCCTGCACTAGTATCGGCGTGTCAGGTAAAACGGTAAAGCCGATAACGGTTTGACTCACAATCTCACAATGAGAATATGGCTAGCTCAAAGCAGTGGAACATTGTATTGCAGGGCAATTGAGAGATCAAGAAATATCTACGAGAGTTTCTACGACGGAGTATTTCTGAAATAGGTAGGGCTCCTCTAAAATTTGAAGCCGGAGGTTATGGAGTATGAGTTCCACTATATCACGCTATGAAGAGCTCTACTGATTCCAGTTCCACCATAGTTTACATTCCACACAAATTATAGACGTTTACGTGATCAAAAAGGCCGATAAACTGGCACTGCGCACACTGATCCATCCGTTTCAAGCCTGCCAACAAAAGTATAAACAAAACACAAAATTACTCAAACTCATGAAAGAATCATTCACCTTTTTATTGGATTCTGGTAGGCTATAACTCATCTAATACTCCGTAATAGCTACTTGTTTGACTACACGCCAACACACTTGTCAGAATTATTTTGTACTCCCATGATATTATACCTAAAGCTCCGAGAGTTATGATGATTAGTAAAATAATATCTGCCATGAGATAAACGTATTTCAACACAATTGTCTCGGCTCGTTTGATTTTTTATATATTTTCTCGTATTTATGACAAGGAGCTTATAATGATTTTGAAATATGAGAATTTTAAGAAGGCGTTGAGATATTACGTTTATAACCAGTAGGTAGATATTGTTTATGCAACTGACTCGCTCACATAAGTAGTTTCATGCGTACCAATAACATTCCAATTCCACTAATCCAAAGACTTCAATGGTTGAAAACACTTTGAAAAGCTGTGATCTCGACACTATGTCTACCTGAAGTATCTTTGCTGAGCCAGAAACAGTTTTGGAATGAATGCAGAACCTAGAGTTTTTTTCGTATTATTTTTTAAGAACGAAACCTTGACAAAAAAAATAACATTGGATAAGTAAGCACACGTCATCACAACATGATATGTGAGTAAATAGAAAGGCGCTGTTTAAGCGAGATACTATTGTTGTGTCTTTAGAAATCAGCAAAGAGCAAATATTTTCTTTTCATACAATGGAAATTTTGTTTTTCTCAAATAACCCCGTGTTTGACCACCAACTCGCCTGTTGAAATATTTATTACAACTTAAAAAACTGGCTTCGTTATCTACGCTACATCAATAAATTCATCAATCATTAATTAATTCTTAGGGTAAATTATACAGTAATATGAAGGCTAATTGTGTCGAAAACTTAATAAAATCAGATGAAAAAATTAATATTGTGTAAATAAAAATAACCAACTTCAAAACAGCGAAGGAAAACATCGTGAGAAAACCTACATGTCTGAGAGATCTCAATGATCTTGAAAGATGTGTGAACCCGCCAACCCGCACTTGGCCACCGTGGTAGACTATGGCCTTACCCTTCTCACAATGAGAAGATGGCCCGTGCTCAACAGTGGGACAGTTTGAATAAACAGGGCTGATAAAAAAAAGTTACATTAAACTTAAAAAATACACCCAAAATATAAAATCGACAGGCGAGTAATTGATAGTATTGGGCGTTTCATGTCAAGTTTGTGCAAATTAATTTATCGTCACTTTTATTTTCACAGTTGAAAAATCATAAAGTTGAATTTTCAAACTGTGAAAACATACACTTAATGTCATAATGCTACTTCAAAATCACAATGCAAACTTTTCACAAACCTGTTTAGTTAATTCATATCGCAAAAAGCAACGCTTTCGGTCCCTGGACGTGATTCAATATTTCGTACCAACTGTGCATGTCAACCACATTGAGTTTCCTACTTCCCAACTGGTTCACATTTTTGTAATAGCATTTCGGCTTTGTTCATAGTCGTAACTTTATTCATGACGTGGAGTAATATTGTCCAGCTGTTGCAGTCGCAGTTTTAAAATTAAGTTTAGACAAACAGACAATTATTTTTGCAATGTAAACGCAAGTGCTCGGTACTTATTTGCAATTGCTGAAAGTATTAGTTATTAAAATTTTAGATTTATTACCTATGAGTTCGCCAATGCTTAATATTACTTATGTAATGATTTTTTTATAGACTTGAAAAAAGGAGAAGATTATCAATTAAAATACAGTTGTATTTTTTGCTTGTTATCTCATAACTTCGTCATTTTTAACCGTATTGCAAAAAAACTTTTTATTTGTAGTCCTCCGCGGATATTCGATAGACTAGTCGTGCAGCTGTACAGTCAAGACGCTAAAGTATTTATTAATATTGGATGGTATAATAATGTTTTGTTACATTTTGACAAGTAATATTCCCATTACGGAGAAACTAAGGAAGCACTTTACAGACTAATTAATGTGATTATAAGAGAAGCTATTTAGTGCAGGAGGAAGCGGACGTAAAGGTTGGTCTCCCCGGAAGCGGAGTTAAACAAAAACGGAAGCAGAGAAAAAAACAAAAAGAAAAAAGATTCATTAACAATTTGAACCATCTATTGGTAGTCCAAATACATTTTAAGCAATCAACATGATCTGAAGTATTAATTATATTTATCTTGATTCAATAATAAAAAAAGACGTGTGGCACTCGGAGACTGCCGCGGTAAAGCTATTGCATAATAGCTTTACGCGCGGTGTGTTAGGTTATTTTCGTTACGGAATTTCTGGATTCGGTCTCCACGCTCAATGCCCGCGATAGAAGCTATGCAGTTTTTCATTATTTACATATTTTTAATTATTCAGTTTTTCTTGTGCTGCATCGCACTTTTTGAACAAAATACATGGGGAAAATTTGCTGGAGTACTGAACCACCAAGAAAACTTACGAACAACAACTTCATGTAGCAGAGATGGAAATGCTTAGATGGGCCGGGGGGTAACACGTTTGGATAAGGTCCGTAATGAATATATCCGAGGCTCGTTTAAGATTGCACCAATTACTGAAAAACTAAAAGAAACAAGACTTAGATGGTATGGCCACATAATGAGACGAGATGATGACTACGTAGTTAAAAAGGCATTGAACATGCCCAACAAACCCAGAGGTAGAGGTAGACCCATAGCCACCTGGTGGAATAACATGGAAAAGGATGTGAAGAGTCTTGACATGCCTGTATCGAACACCCAGGTCCGTACATCCTGGCGCCGCGCAACGAGGAGGCCCGACCCCAGATGAACTGGGAATGGGGGCAAGATAAAGAAGAAGAAGAAGACACGTGCAAAATTTTAGTTTATTCTTTTTTCATTTGCTTCAAAATTATTTCGCAATTCGACTTTCTTCTTTACCAGTAAGCTTTTAGAGTATTTTATTGTTAATTGAATATTTTTTAGGTGTGAATTGTAGGTAGGTAGGTGATGAATGTATAGATGACTAATTGCGGAGTGAAATGACAAAATGAAACGTGCTATGCGGGAAAGCTAAAATGCTATACATGTCTAAAATAAATAATGCCACCTGCTCTACATTTTCAATAAAAGTAATATAAAAAAATAAACCGACTTCAAACTGAAAATAGAGAAATAACACGTAGAAAATCAATACTGGGCGTCTACCTAAGTGGGTACGTAAACCAACTATTTTTTGAGGTCGGTGTCAGCACCTAAACTGTCATCAACTAAGTCCTATACAGACACCGACCTCAAAAATAGTTGGTTCACGTACCTACTTAGGTATTCGCCCAGTATTGATTGAACTAAACCGATTTTGATAAAACTTACAGTGACTCCTAAGTTGAAAGATACTTTATTCAATAAAAAAAGAATTTTTGAAATACGACTTCTAGTTTCTGCGTAATGCGTTTTTTATAAGTCAGTTAAAAAAATAAAAAAATCAAACGTCCGTCAGTGTTAGCTCAAAGACTCTTCTGTAATTTTAGATGAGAGACAGTGATAAAATAAAATCTTCTAAAAAAACATGTAACCAAAAATATTAACAATTTTTCAATTTAGGGAACCATTTACGAAATTATAAGCTTTAAATAGCTAAATAATTGGTAATTAGTAAGTAGGCCTTACAAGTTAACGAGTTATAGAAAGAAAGGAAAGAAAAAAATAACCATTTACGAGTATTTCGGCACAACAGAAAATACAGTAACAATATGATTAACAAATAGAAATGTTTAAACACAAGGAAGAAGGAAAATAAAACAAGAAATAGATCAACTCATTAAACTCACTTGACCTATTTATTCTCTTTTTGGTAGGAAGAGACTATATTTACACTTGCTTTGCTTCTTCCACTTTTATTAGCATTTTCATAACTACATTCTCGTTGTTAGCGAGTAGGTACTAATTATTTTTTTATGTACCTACATATGTATTTTATATGTGTGGTACATAATAAATGCCATAACAAGACATAAACAAAAAAATCATAAGTTTTTTTTTTACTACATCCGTATTAATTATACTCAAATAAAAGCTAGAAAACAAACGGAAAAAGGGAAGTTATCCCGAAGAGTACCCGGCTCCCAATAAAAGTTGTTCTGTTTTTTTTTCATTGTTTTTATTTCCATTTGAAAACTTTAATTTCCTCCCCTAATTCCCGTCTCGTTACAAATTACGTTTTCCTCCTATTTTCAAGAAAAGTTGCTTTTAAATGAGCGACAAAAGTAAGATTGATAACCATTAGAAGAAAATTTTAGAAGTAAAGGATCCAATGAGATTGTTCAGATATTTGTTCTTGGAAATATTACTTTTACTAATTATGAAAAGTTTACGTCTGTAAGAGTTATAAGTCCATTCCGACTAGGCTATAGATATCTATTGTTAGTACGCAATATTTTGTGTAATAGGTTTTCTCCTATTGCCCTATACATTTCATTAATTATTGTTAGCAATTCAAACACAAAAAAGCGTCACCGTTTCATGGTGGATATTCCGAAAACCCGAACGAAACGCTTTAATTCCACTTTCGTCGTGCGGACTGCTAGATTGTGGTATAAGCTTCCTGAGTGGGCCTTTCCCCATAGGTATAATCTGGGTATCTTTAAATCGTGAGTGAATTGGTTTCCTCTAGGTAAGCGCGATCCATCGTAGACCGCAACGTCGCATAACATCAGGCGAATTGGCGGTCAACCGCAATTCTGTAGAATGGTTGCGGCAAACATTGGCTATACTTAGATATCTAATTATGTACCCCTAAAAGGCAAAAAACTGTAATGATCAATATACTGGGATTTGCACAGGAACTTTGGATTCAATACAATATATAGCTAAATAAGTGAAACTGTGTTTGTTGTTTTGTTTCCTGAAAATCTGGCTCAATTTTTTAATCGCAACCAATTTTCGCATACTGGACGAGTCAAATGGACACCGTTAAACTCATCTTGTCACTTAATTGCATACGTGTAAGTAATAAGAGTATTTAAAAGTGTACCGTAATGTACTAAGTTGATGAAAAATTAATTGTCACAAATACAAAGAACAAAAGTAAGACTATTGAGCCAAAAAAATATGCATTTGTCGCTGTAGTATCTGGTATATTAAAAAATGTAAGTGCTCAGGGATAGGATCTCATTGATAAAAGATACAAACAGAGTTACTTCCGCGTACACCTTTGTCACTCTCCCATTTATAACATCATATAAGGAAGTGAGAGATTATGAAAACAAAACACAACGTTAAGCACAATGAAAAGGTTGCATACAAAATATAATGGCATTGCCAAACGCCATTAACGCACAAAGCTCGCAAGCGCTGTATCTGCCGTCGATAAGACCAACCACGCCACCGTTCTGAAATTAATTTAAATAGACACGCTGACATTCTTGTCTTTGCGCTCGACTGAGCGTGACTCGATTTGAAATCCACTCCGATAGACCTGCTCACTCACTTAAAAATGTAAAATTACGCCGAACTTGGCTTGCTGTAAACAGAATTTTTTGGCGGATTTTCGGTTAAAAAAGGAAAGTTAGAAAGTTCTATTGACAGTTTTAATTTTGTCGCTCTATCATATCCATTTGGATATGAAAGAGATTTGAGAGTCGACTTTGATGAATTGTATTTTTATATTATATAACAACTTTTTGTATGATTTTTTTTTATTTTTTATCAGCCCTTTTTTGTACAAACTGTCCCACTGCTGGGAACGGGCCATCTTCTCATTGTGAGAAGGGTTAGGCCATAGTCTGCCACGCTGGCCAAGTGCGGGTTGGCAGACTTCACACATCTTCAAGATCATTGAGAACTCTCAGACATGTAGGTTTCCTCACGATGCTTTTCCTTCACCGTTTGAAGTTGCGGCAATCAACAATACGCACATAACTTCGAAAAGACAGAGGTGCGTGCCGTGGGATTCGAACCCAGGACCTGCGTATCGCAAGTCAGACGGTATCACCACTAGGCTGCTTAAAAGTAGTAGTACTTTGAAAGTATTGTAATTAAACAATTTTTAACGAATTAATCGCGTATATTTTACATAAGTAATTAGGACTAGATTTTAAAAGTACCTACTTAAGTACTCGTATTATTGGCTGTAAACAAAGTCTTTCCATCACGTGGACGTAAAGTCTAAAACAAAATTCACGAATATAGTGTCCTGGGTTGACCGATACTCATATATATATACATAACAATGACGAACTTAAAATTTTAATATAAGGACTCTATGTCGCCGCGCTAAAGCTTAATTTAGATTGAGAAATCTAGAGACGTCTTTGCCGCTTCGAATTATTTTGAAAATCGAAATTGTTTTAATCGTGTAAGGGGTCTAATTAGATCTCATTGAGCTCGGACGTTTTTGAGGACTGACGCTACATCCCGCTGATACTTTAACCAAGGCTGTAAATAGAAAACAAAAAAGTGACTGAAAAGAGTGTTGCGTAGGTCACATAATTTTAATTGAGTACAAAGTTAATTTTAAAGGTTATTTACTAACATAATTTTATTACCTATATGAATTGATGATGTAATAGGTAAACACACATAAGCAGGCAGTCTGTTTGAATAGAGAACTGTCGTAGAAAAAAAATTAAACTGACGTCTCGACTCTTTTGTTAGTCAAACAAAATAATGAAAAGAACAGCAGCGCCCTCAATGCCGCAACAGTTCTCTTTCCAAACAGACTATACTAGATACTCGAATAATGACAGTTTAAAAAAAAAACTGAATAAACTGACTTTAAAATACGCAATACAATACTTATGCGACTTTCTGTTCACTTTAACAGGCACTTGGATGATATTTTACCAGTTATTTTGTTATAAAAACCAAAGTATTGCGTACTTAAACAAAGTATTATTGACTATTTAATTGACATTATAAATTTTTAATTTTTTATATATTAATTTTCTAATTATGATTTATCTATTTATGATTTTGTTATGCTTTTGTGAAATTTTCTTTGGGTGCAATTAGCCCGAAATAAACGAATTTTCAATTTAGATTTTTTTTTTGAGCTGCATCCATTTTGTTAAAATTTATATGTGACCACCTCTAAAGTATGACTTACTAAATACAAAATAATCATCAAAATCAATGCACAATTGGCTGAGTATTCGGTGAACAATCATACAAAAAAAAACATACAGACCGAATTGATAACCTCCTTCTTTTTGGAAATCGGTTAAAACATAAGTTCATTCCTGTTCGAGCAAAAAGAAAATACCAACGTACGTTGAGTACGTAAGTACCGGCACCGGTAAGCAATGCTCCGCACCAAGTTTCAGCGGCGTTCCTCCTTTGTTGTTGTTTATTTGCTCAAACGTTTGCCAGCAAACTTTAACTTTCTACTCATATTTTACTGCTATCAAACCTCGCTGCAGACGCGGAAGAAAATCCTCCCCATTCCACTCAAACAAATTACCTGCAAATAAAACATAGGCGCTTTAGTTCATAATTTACTGTCCAGCTATACATTTTTATAACGTGTAACTTTAAATATATCGTCGCGAAGTGAATTTATGCCGTCTTAAATAATGTCCTACAGAAGAAACGACATCGTAGCGTTATTTGAAAAAATAGGCTATCTAATTTAGTCAGATTTAACTATATTTATGTCGTTCGGAAAACTTTTGTGACCGTTGATTTATTTACGAATGCGCTGAATAAACATTTTAGATTTACAGTGCCAATTTGTTTTATGATCTCTAAACAACAAAATGCTCTAAAACGCTTATGCTCGCCGCAGTTTCGGGTAGGAAGCCAAAGCAGTGAGCACTAAATACAGATGGTGTCGTAAAATTGAAGAGACAATGTTACCGAGCATGTGTGCTCTGTTTCGCCGATATAAAACAAAGTAACCGTCAGAATGTCTAAACATCATTCTAGAGGAAATGTCTGCGAGATAGAACAAATGGAATCGTGTCACAGTTCGTTCTAAATATCCGAAACGGTCACTCGAGGCGGGCGTCTTTTACGCAATACCGGTATACATGCAGTACCTAAACTTTATCCATATTTGGCTATTAAGGGATGTCATAATAGATTTTTCAATGTCGCTCACGCATGACCTCTCTGAAGAAGTAAACAAATAGAAGATATAAATTAACTGAATGTATTTATGATAATTATTTACGTACGGAACTATACGAACAGAATAGGTCAGCGTGCTTCATCCTCGACCACATTGTCGCTTTCCAACAGACGAGTTGGTGGTCAAACGCGGACTTAGTCGCAATAAAAAAACAGACTAAGTATAGTGACACACTACAGTGCTAAGTCGAAAACTTTTATGTACTTATCTCCAAAAAAATATGTATTTTGAGCTTAAAAAGAGTCTTTCTTTTATTAAAGAGTTATCTATTTATCCATTTTGAGCTTATCGTATGGAAAGTTGACAGGTTAATAAAACAAAACTTTATAATAAAACAAAATCCCTGAGCTGGCGCCTGAACTAGCCTATGAATAAGTAGATTTTATAAGACAGACAAATACAATATTAACTCCAAAGTGCTGATCGACATGCTTGTGGATATATCCCAACACGATGTCTCTTTCGCGCATCACAACATTTTTAAACAAATAAAATCACTGAGTGGGAATATTTGAAAAATGAGAGACAATTTTGTTTATTTGGATAACATTTAAAAGATACATGTATATTCAAATATCATTTACAAGGGCAAGGGAGTTTCGAAAAAACATATATTTTAGAACTCCTCAGCAAACTTAAAAAAATATATATGAAAAACTTTTTTAAGCATTTCTCTTGTCTAAATGAACAAAAGTGTCTCACTTTTATAATATCCCCACCCAGAGATTTCTATGTTAGGTGTTGTTGTAATGTGCGAGAGAGACAGTCGCGCGCTTTGAGCACAGCCTTAAAAGGTATTCACTAAATATAATCCATGTGATACGACTAGTCTGGACTATGTCTGAAGCTCCTACTTTCTAATAACAAGTATCTATATTAAAAAGAAACAGAATACCCAACTGCAACAAAAACTTTTTTTCACTTACGGTTCCGTTACGCTTGATACGCTGTTTTGTGCACGTTTTTGCGAGAAAGTATGCGTAAAATCGCAGTAGAATATCATAAATGCGCATTATTTAGAATAATTCTAGTGAAATAGCTTGTTTATTACGAAAAAAATAGTCGGAGGTTACAGAAAAGCACTTTTTTTTCGAGACTAGAATTATTACTATTAAAAAATATACATAAATAGCCTATGATATTCAAGGAGTCTATCGATATCTCGCAAATCAAAATCGGTTAAGCCGTTATATAGAAACATACACATATACCCATTTACATATATACATACAAACATACATACACTCGAAAAACATAGGAGCACTTATATCGGTATAGCATAGCATAGCAATCGCGTAAAAAACAATCTTTAAAATCGGTTCACGATTGGCGAAGATATTTAGGATTGCGAACAATGAAACATATTCTGCTGTTTTTTTTGTATACGGTATTAATTCCTATGGTATATGAAGTTTCATGAAAAATAGAAGCGAAATTTCCTTCTCCTTTTATAATTTGTTAATTTATTTGATCAATTTAGTCTGAAAAATGTAGAAATGCTTACTAAAATATACAATCGTGATGAAAACATGACTTTATTTACGAGAGACGCGCACGCAAAATCGTATTGCACGCAAAATGTAGATCCTGTTTGAGTCATTAAAAACTTCGATGGTCTCTAAATATTATTCTAAAAGTATTACTATGAAAATAGTTGACCGAAGCAAAAATATTCACCGACTCATTTTCTGGTGCCTTCCTGTGCGGTCTGTCGTCTTCACTAAAATATGTGTTACAAATGTAAAGTGTTATGTACTTAAGTACTTTACTAATTGAACTCTTGCTAAGCTTAAATAATATTATAATAATAACCTGGCATTTTTGTATTTACAGCTTCTACACATTAGAACAAGTAACTTTAAGTTTGATGAAAAAAGAAAAGACGTGTGGCACTCGGAGACTGACGCGGTAAAGCTATTGCATAGCATTTTTTATCAACTTATGTAATTATAATTATTTATTTATTTTATTTATGCAGTAATTCCTAACACCCCCCACTCCGACCGGCACAGCGGTGATACTTTTTAGTTTTGCCATCTATCGATGAATAGCAGAACTTTTAATGACTTTTTGAAATATCACGCTTGTCTCTTTAGTTCTGCAAATCGCCTCTAGGTGGCATTGGTTGTATCGGCATTACTGCGTTAGGTTATTTTCGTTACGGAATTTCTGGATTCGGTCTCCACGCTCAAGGCCCGCGATAGAAGCTATGCAATAGCTTAAAAAACAGCTTTGTACGTACTTATAAAACAACTATAATGAGACAGTTTTCAAAATTTAATTAAATAAACAAAATACAGTACTCGTATTATCTTAATCAGTTTTACTTAAAAAAGAATAGCACGAAAAATATGAAAATTAATTAAAACAAGACAGTGAAATGATATATGTTTATATTCCTATATGGTTTTAATGCTGAAGAAGATACCAATTGGGTCTTCTTTTTCATTAAAATAAAATGATTTATTTAAAATAAAAACGTAGTCTATCGTACAGCAGTCTTTGCATCAGTCAAGTTGGCTGTCAAGCAAAAGCCTAAGCATAAAATATATTATGTGTAAGTTAACAACGCACAATACGGCAAAGAAGACAAAAATGTACAATACAATACCATATTATTTTGATCATTGTCAACGTCTCAAATACTGAGCAGTTAGTTGAAAGTTAAACTACTGTGTTGCAGTGTGTCATCTACGAATAAACATGAGTACGCACTGAAAATAAAATATTATGCGATCACATTTGAAACGCACGGGCTTAAAATAAGCCCGTGTGTCACCGACCAAGCGGCGGCGGCCTAGTACGGCAACTAGGTAGTTAATATTAAACTAGAACAGTTACTACTGTCATTAGGGATAAGATAACTACACCTGCAGGTTAACATGGAACGTTGACTAATAGTCTTTCCGCTATTTTATCCACCTTTAAGAGGAAATAAAGTATGTACTGACATTGACAACTGACATAACAATATGGATAAAAACGGTTTATCTACCTTCCATGCTAGGCCAGCAGTTCTATCTCGTTTTAATTTCTTGGCGACAAAAGAAACAAAAAGAACTGCAGCTACTGTCAAATTTTATCCACGCATGCGTCAAACGTTAACGGCAATTCAAATTCACAAAATTCAAGTTTTTCGTCCTTGTAAAGCCAAAGCTAAGCTAAGCCAGGTGTTTTTTGTAATTGATCATAATTTTTGCGACAATCTAAAATTATTTTTTATATTATCATGTCATTATGTTTACCAATAATACATCATGTAACATATATTAACCTAGTAACCCATTTTTAGTAAATCAAGCAACTTCTCCGGATAAGTAAGCAACGAGGTGCATTATTGTTATTTAATTTGACGTGAAAATATAAAAAATAATCTTAAATTGCCTCAAACATTGGGAATATTTACAATAAGTAACCGAGCTAGGGGTAAAGCCACAAAAACTGTTTGAAATTTGAATTTCCCGCCGCATGTGTATCGTTAGCCCTTAACGTCCAAAAGAGATAAAGGTCTGTCTATAGATAAGACAGTCATGTCAACTTTTATCTAGAATCAAAGAGAAGCAAAAGGACTACAATATTCATCATTTTTCATTCATTTTCTAATCGGCAAAGAAAGACAATAGACACAGTTTAAAAAACTGAAATAATCGAATTCAAAATGCGCAATTTCGGTTTTCTATTTATTGCGTAAAACTAATTTACATGTCAGATATTACAAAATTTATAATTACAAATATACGGTGAGCTCAAACAATATTCAATGTCAAAATAATAACTACAAAAAAAAATAGTCAACTGCAAAATTCAACATACAAATTTGTAAAATTCGTCAACGCTATAGATTGCTTGCTCAACAAGCCAACGATGTAGGCGACATTTTTAAATAAAAATCGGCCAAGTGCGAGTCGGACTCGCGCACGAAGGGTTCCGTACTATCATCTATAATACTACAAAGTTTAGTTCTGTTTATAAAATAACGAGAAATCAACGAAATTCCAAGTAGTAAATTGCAAACTTATAGGTAGGTTTTCGATACACATCCGGGCAGCATGACGACGCTCGCGCGAATACGCGCGGCTATGGCTCGCTCCGTGATGTTACCTCCCCCGCTACCCGCGCGGCCGTTGCTTAGCAACCGCCTCGCGCTCGCGCCACCACCACACCGCGGCGCGCGTTTAGATGCACGGATTATTTTAATTTTGTGAGTTTTTATGTATTAGATTAAGTATTTATTTTTATAGTTAATATATTTCTAAATATTTACTAACAAATATTCAAGTTTCTACCTGTTATTAAGATCGAGTAAAAATTGCTTAAAAATTACGTTTGTTGTATGGGAGCCCCCCTTTAATATTTACTTTATTGTTATTTAATTATTTATTTTGAAAGGTAATATACAAGTAAATATTCTGTGAAAATTTGAAGCGTCTACCTGTTACCGTTTTTAATATTGAGCAAAAAATACGAAAAAACACGTTTATTGTATGGGGACCCCCCTTAATATTTTTTATTTTTTTACTTTTTGTATTTGTTGTTATAGCGGCAACGGAAATACATTATTTGTGAAAATTTCAGCTTTCTAGCTATCACGGTTTATGAGATACAGCCTGGAGACAGACAGACAGACAGACAGCGAAGTCTTAGTAATAGGATCCCGTTTTTACCCTTTGGGTACGGAACCCTAAAAACTACGGGTCACTCACGTCTGCAGTGCAAGGCGCGTCACCGACCGAGAGTGACGTGTGTGCTGCTCCTTTGAAAAAGACCGCCGAATGCGGTTGAAACTATAGTCGGATATTTTGGCTCAAAACAGACGTGAGTGACCAGTAGTTTTTATTTAAAAATATGTGAAAACCACGTTAATTTCCATAGTAAGATGTAGGCGACCTTTGAAGCTCGGCAGAGTAGGACCTGCGGCTTTCTTAGATGACATGTTTTTACGGACTTCCAAAAAGAAGGAGGTTCTCAATTCGACTATGTTTTTTGTATGTTTCTTACGCGATTACTCCGCCAATTATGAATTGTTTTTGACGTTTTTTTTTGTTCGGTAGGAAGTGGTCCCATATAAATCTTATAAAAATTTCGGTTCGGTTTTTTGGTTTTTATATAAAATTTATAAAATGTTGAAAATAGATCCATAAAGTCCAAAGTCCAAAGTCCAAAATTTTAGTTAAAATCATAAATTACCAGCAATTGACTTTACATACCCCATTGACACAAGTTCTTTAAAATAAAAGAAAGCGGCGACATGACTTTTTCCAGGTTCAAACCGAAACCAACCCTGTGCTTATTTAAGTTTATAGACCATAATTTGCTACACTTGCGACTTTACCCAATACTAACAAAAAATTAATCACCGACATAACACGTTCGCCTAATTTTATTTTAATTGCCCATCTAAACTTGCTAATTATGAAAGATTCGCTATTATCAAAGCCTTTGCAACCCCAAAGCTGTAATGCGATTTAAATTCCATTGTAATATCTTTATGAACGCAAAATGGATGGCGGCATTCAGAAAATACTCTCGCAAAATATTATTAGACATATATTTTTTTAATTCCCACATCGGAACGTCAGATTTTTTCTCGTAACGGCGGCATTTGACATCTGCAAATTCGGCTTGACGTTAATCTTTATACAGTTCCCTTTTCCGACACGGCTTGAGTGAATTTATGATTTAATAAATGGACGAAAAAAACTTGAAATAATATTTAGAAATATAAAATAAAAGCGTGCACAAATAGCTTTGTGTCAGTTTGCGCGTTTGTATTAAGTAATTTTATACTTAGTTGTTTTTGACGTGACAACGTCTAATAAATCGATGAACGCCGGCTGCACGCACGAAAAAGTGTCCCGTTACACCCATTGTCCCGTTACGCTCATTTCCGAGCTCAATTTTATTCATAAAAGTATGCAATCATTTCATCAATGTTTTATTAAGACGTTGTCACGTTAAACTATCGTCCGTAAACCGACTTTACAGACAACCTTTTTTTTTTTTTGTAATAGTATGTAATAATATTTTTATTTATAAATATATATTTTTCTTGACCGTCTACGTTAAGCTAACGCTCTGCAGAGTGTGATAAAGCACGCTTGATTATTGACTGAGTTAAAATATAGTACAAATAAATACATAAAGTGCCTATATATCGACCCTCATCTTTGAAGCCGAAAAATAGGGGCTCTCAAAACTTTTATGCACAAGACTACCTAAATTAGTTCTACGTGTCATCGAGTGCACCATGTGAGGGATTATAAAATAATAATAAATATAAATATTGGTGGACATTTCACACAACACCATCTAGCCCAAACTAAGCAATGCTTGTACTATGGAAACTAGATGGTTGATCGAATACATAATATACTTTTGTTCTTTCGTTTCTTTATATTTACCATTATATATATATATCAGTCATATAAAGTTTCGTTTCATGTGACTGGCTGACTATTACATGTTACATACAGTCTGTCTAAGTTGTTATCCCTTGGAACATGAAATATCGAAGGTTTCTTCCGGAATTGTAGGTATTCACTAAGAAATGTTTCTTCAATCGCTGCTAAAGTCACGGCACATGACTAGTTTCGAAAATAAATTCATAAGGTAGGTTCACGAACTTAAACAACAACAAGTTAATTATTTAAAAAAAAAAAACTTTACTCTCCGAATAATTATCAAGACACAGTACCTACTCTAAAAACTAAACATAGCCAACGAAGTATATACTCGTACTCGTAAAAAGAAAAACTACACGACTTATTTAAAAAGCTATCTTCGATTTTCTTAACGTTAGAGAGCATGAAAGAAATAAATATAATCTACAAGTTATTTATCCGCTATCTAAGATTATGGCAGCGTTCGTAACAAAACTTTGAAGTAGGCACTTGGGCCAACTCTTGAGACGTAGAGGTAAATAAGTACCTACTAAATCTTGAGACTAAAAAGACCTTTTCAACGGGAACAATCATCTGAGGGCTATAAATCACATTATCTGATGTACATCTTCACGGTCTTTGACGATAAAACGCTCCAAAATACTTATTTACTTACTATGCTTTGATGAAAGGAAACTTTCACAAAAAGGTTCTATTTACGTCTGTCTATCAAAACAGCTTTAATCTTTTGAAATGGCGTATTTTCCACAAATATCGTAGGTAACGGTTACCTGCGCCATAGAAATGTGGAGGAAATTAACTTCATAAACAGCTGTCTCTGGAACGAAGAAAATATTAAAACATGGAGGGAACATTTAGGCCCATGTACGGTAATGGAGTTGGCTGGTAATTAGGGATTGTTGCGCCGTGTGGGAGGAAATAAAAATAATTAAACGGTATTACCAAAGTTCAGACATGTGTGAACCTAATGGTACAGTTATTGTTGGTGGTGACATGTTCATCCCTGGCGTTAAGGTAGGGTTCAAAGCGCGCGGCTGTCTCTCTCGCGCATCACAACATTTTTAAACAAAAAAAAATCACTGATTATATTAAAATCACTGATATTAGAAAAGCGAGAGATGTGATTGTTTATTTAAATATAGGAGAAATATTAAAATAAATATCTTCGATATCTTTTAACTTGGCTGAGGGATTCCAAAATATACGTTTTGTCACTACTCCGTCGCAAATATAAATGATAAGTATCTTTTTTTTTTTTTTTTTATATCTTTCCTATCTAAATAAACAATTATGTTTCCCAGTTTTCTAATAGATATAATATTCATTTAAAATCTCTGAATGGGGATTCAGTGACTTTAAGTGTTTACAAATGGTGTGATGCGCGAGAGAGATAGCTGTACACTTTGAATCCAACCTTAACGGATACCGAACACGATCATTTGAAACCGTCAATATCGACGCAGTGTGACCAGAGCTAAATATCTGATTCTGCTAGACTATTCTCTAAAACTTGCTATTTGTACTGCAGAAAATGCTAAGTCACTGGTATGTTTTATAATATAAACACACAATTTTGAAGGCGGAGGCGGAGGCAAATTAAATTTATATAAAATAAATAGGTAATACTTGCTAATATAATACCTGCTAATTTTCCGTGTCTAGTACTTAGTGTTTATTTTCATAATATATAACTATTACCTACCTTTATACCAAATTAAATGTTACCATGATAGTAACAGACTATTGGTACCTACATAGTTTTGGTTTTTATATCATTACACCGCAGCACAATATTTCAATTTCGTATAAAACCTCTGGCGAGTGTGTTATGTGACCGCAAGAAAAGACCACCCACATTCTCTGTACTATTCAGTAATTTCTATTCGGGAGCGCTACGTCCTCGGGACCTAAGTGCTAATAGCGATAACGGGTGCGCCTCAAGCGACCCAATATCAATAGTCTGGAATTATATTCCCGCTCTATTGCTTTGACTTGGTTACTCAGCCCTGCTTCTTAGTAGGTTGTTTTTCTAGGGTTCCGAACCTCAAAAAGAGAAATCGGAACCCCTATGCGATTATTTCGATGCCCTTCTGTCTGTCCATCAGTGTATATGGCTATCAAGACTTTTCTCTTCAGGAGCGAGTGGAGGGTGGAGCCATCAAACTGAATTTGATAACAAACATCAAATCAACATCTAGGTCTGCAGTTCTTTGAAGCGGTTTTTTTTTTTTAAATTCAACACAATAATAAATAAACCCTAAAAAACGACTTTCTTACATATTTATTTAGCAATTAAAACGGCAAATAACTAATCATAAAATATCTCCAAAATTCTATAATTAGGTAATATTTAAAATGTACCGAAAACTCGATTGGATTCAAATTAAACATGATACTTACAAGTAAATCCTAATCCATCCTTGGCCACACCATCGCCTCACACTAGGCGAACTGGTGGTCAATCGTAGATCTAACACATAACAATTCACTTCCCATATTTCTCATCCGAAATACTTCTCGTATTTCAGTCAAATTTGGCAAAAAGCAAGATTTTACAGTAGAAATAAAGAAACATCCAAAGTTAATGTGTAGTTATATCACAGGTTTTTTTTTACAATTGCAAATTTACAACATACTTAGCTGGAATGTGTTGGCAAACATTGCTTTTAACTACAAATGATAATGTGTGACGTTAGTCATAATATATTTAGGGTTTATGAACTTGAGGAGACGTGAGAGGAAGAAAAGCCTATGTAAAACTATGTAGCCATTATTTTTCTGGTACATTAAGATGGGCTAAAATTTCAATTTAAAAATCAAACGAAACTTTCACGAATTTTTGGTAAACACTTGGCAAAATCTCTACTCCGTTAGTTTGAAAATACTGATGAGTTTTATAGTAAAAGAAACGATTGTTCTGTTGACGAAAATATGCAACCTTGGCACAATACTCATTGTGACAGTAAACAAATGTCATGAAGGCGTCTAGGGACTTCGGATCATTTTCCTACGCTAGTAGTATTTTTTTGTATAGTAATCATATTTTGATAGAACTTTTCAAATTCAAGTTAGAATTATGTGACTTTTAATTGTGATTTTTTTTATTGATTGAAACCGTATTTTTTCTTATTTATTATTTTCTTATTTTATTAAAACCGAAAATTTAAGATACATATCATAAATGATCAAGAACATGGAGTTAATAAAAGCATAAAATCATTTGTAGTTTAAAGCATTTACTAATTCATTCTTTGTCTTACTAAAAGACGTAATCATAACACACAAGTCATACCTATCACTGTTCATATTATGAATACAGACCAAATTCGAATTCAAATTGTTTTTTTTTAAATATTTTTTTATGACAAACTAGGCCTGCGTTTGACCACAATCTCACCTGATGGAGAACGATGATGAGGTCGAAGATGTAGCACGCCTGCCTAGGACATACCTATTCACTTTTTTCTTAAACGACCCCGGGTTGTATTTCATAGGGAACACCGACTCAGGAAGAAAGAGCATTCCAAACCTCTGCCTCTGCTGGTTATAAGTTAGTTTGGTATTACATTGAATAATCCACCAGATCCTCCTATGTAAGCATACAAGCAGTTAGGTACATGAAATAATGCATAAATATATAGTTTAATAGATAAAAATTATCATCAGAATGTCTAATAGCAAAATAAGATTGATTGTTTACATCAAACAGGCCAGTTAAATTAGCAACACAGCACAACCAGTTGTATGAGAATAATCTAATAATCGACGTATTACATAAAAGATATTATTTAGAAAAAAAAAGTGTATTATATGCACAAGCATTACTTAGTTTGAGCTAGATGGTGTTGTGTGAAATATCTACCAATATTTATTTACTTATTTCAAATTTGGGATTCAGAGACTATGAGAAAATTAAAGTCAACATTGACTCTGAAAACACGAGGCTGTTTACATAAACTTTTAGCAATTTAAAACGCATATAACTAAACTTAGAAAGTCAATAAACTATCTCCACTTTCAGAAGTGAGTCACGGACTCATTCGAGCAGCACTCAAAGCTAATCGGCTGGTTATAAAACGCTAATACAGTCCGCTATATCTCGGTGACAGCTGAATTCGTATATTCAATACCTAATAATAATTATTTTATCTAATAGACACATAGACATATTTCACCAAACAATACATGTACTCGTATATCAAAGGCAATTAAAAACATTTTACAATTTAATTAAGAAACATAATTTGTAGCTCTCGCTTTAATGAATGTGTCACAGGATTTGTTATTATATTATTTTTGTCAACAATGTTACATTTACATGTTAGTATTAGATTCTAGTCTAATGGTTTAAAGTTTACCTTATATTTAACTTTTTTCCCACAATTTGTTAACTTACTTTACCTTATCTAGCTAGGCATACATAATTTTAGGATGCGATACAGTTTATTAATATGTATTTGAATTGTGTACTTTCTCCTATTGCATTCTGTCGTGTATGTTATTGAATAAAGAATACGTCACGGCCAGTGGGCGGCACTATCGACTCTGAAAACACGAGGCTTTTTACGTAAACGTTTAGCAATTTAAATAAGCTTTTATCTAAACTTAGAAAGTCAATAAACTATCTCCACTTTCAGAAGTGAGTCACGGACTCATTCGAGCCGCACTCAAAGCTAATCGGCTGGTTATAAAGCGCTAATACAGTCCGCTATATCTCGGTGACAGCCGAACTCGTATATTCAATACGTCACGGCCAGTGGGCGGCGCTATTGTTTCTGTTCTTGTCGTGCTGGAGGCGAGCCAGAACGAATGCGGAGCTATGAACATCAGCAATCCACTTAATAACCTGCATCGGTTAATCAACCCGCCGAAGGTTGCCAATTAGATTATAATGTGATCGGATTTATGTCGCGAGTGAAACTGTTTCTTTGTGATAAGCGCGCTCTATTGTGGATTTTGAACCATACACTTCTGTAGATACCCCAAGTATATGTACCTAGCGTGTCAGCAGTACCTAAGATAAATATTCACAGTTGAAGACCTAAGATTTATTTAATAGTTACTAGCGTACAAGCACGCGGATGGGTTGAATAAATTTCACGCGGATGGAACATTCCATCACAAAATGGTTTGTGTGACGTCACAGTCGATAACAAAAATGTGGTACGCAAGGTTTTCATATAAAGGAAGTCGCACGCTTCATCTACTATGTCTATGATTAGAACGTTGCTTAACATTAAGTGAAATGTCAATCGTTTCGAGCTCAAGCAAGTCATGGATGAAAATGTGAAATTGTACATGCATAAAATCAAGCTGGCTTTCCCTTACAGGGTAAGCAAAGCATCATGAGCCCTGAACATCATGACAGGGTTAAATAGAAAGATGAGGGTATTAGAGAATAAGAAGGGATAGGGGGTAAGGTAACGAAATTTCTTAAATATAATAATGGACGAAAAACTAAAATAATACTATTACGAATTAACAACATGATTATAGTGCGCAGTGGCATGTACCAAACCAAAAGATCATTGTACTCGTGTTTATAAACAAACTTTAGTATTACTAAGGAACAGCTGTTTTCTTGGATAATTCAACATTCACTACATCGGTAATATTATGAATAACAAACTGAAGCACCATTCCAATTATATTTGTAATAATACATTAATAATTTTGATATACATATTATTTGATTTAGATCAAAGATTTAATCAACGATATAATTATGTCTTAATTATTTTATTATTTTAAGATCTAAATGAATGTTACAAATTTGAACAATAAATATATCTGAATCTGAATCTGATAATTTTCTGTCCTTCTTGGGTAGTCGGTTTAAAACACATTCACCCTGCTAACCCTATTTCCAGAGTACATAGTACCAAAGTTTAAGACAGAAAATGTAACAAGTTCAGATTTCAACTTTGAAGATTAGCGAAACCTTCAATATTTAGGTTGTAGACTTCAATTCCCAAGCCACAAAGTTCTTACAAACTAGAAGCTAGACAGACATCTACGAGCTCCACTCATAATATTAATCGCTGAAACTTGGAAAGCACTTAAAATGGGTCTATTATAATAAAACTGAAAATTCTAGAATTAAAGATTGCTGGTTGGACAGTACATGAAGAAATTACGCACGCTACTTAGATATGTCCATTCAACTGCATTAAATAAAATAATTAATAAATAAATATTTGTGGACATTTCACACACCATCTATCCCAAACTAAGCAAAGCTTGTACTATGGAACTAGATGGCTGATAAAATAGATAAATAAATATTAAATAAATATTTGTGGACATTTCACACAACGCCATCTAGCCCAAACTAAGCAAAGCTTGTACTATGGAAACTAGATGGTTGATAAAATACATTATATACTTTTTTTTCGTAAATACATACTTATGATACATAGAAACACCTAGACACAGAACAAACATCCATGCTCATCACACAAATGTTTGCCCTGGGTGGGGATCGAACCCACGACCTACAGCTCAGGAAGCATTCTTATTACCACTGAACCATGAGGCCTGCCAATATATACATAGAAACACCCAGATAGAATAAACATCCATGCTCATCACACAAATGTTTGCCCTGGGTGGGGCTCAAACCTACGACTTACAGCTTAGCAGGTAGACAAACTGCTAACTGAGCCAGTATTGGCTCCTATAAGGCCAGTCGAATTAATGTGTCTACTTTTCCAATGCAGCTCATAAGGCCCACAAACACTGCACTCGCTGTTGCTATGTACTATAATTGCGCATGTGTGCGTTCATAACATTTTTACATTGAATAGATTTTACGATTGACCACCAATTTGTCAGATGTTGAAGCTCGTTCTAGCATTCATGGATAGGCCAATTCACGCGCATTTTGTTTTATATCTCATAGCTCCAGACAGAGAGCTGCAAACATCGCGGCATACCTCTTTATTCTTCACCTCATAAACAAGACCACATATTTTCTTGTTTGTCTTCGTGTGTGACGTCACTAAGAACGCCGTCGGTATCGCTCCCCATCGCTCCTTATACGAAAAATGTGAAACTCGCCATGTGTCACCTAATTTATTAAGGGAAAAATTGTCTAAAATCGCTTGACGCCCCGCATGACCCCTTGCGTATCCCTGAACAAATTTTTCATCCTTGTTCCTCAAGGCTGCGCACTGTTTTGGCATGGTCGTGAGGAATCAGTCTAGTCGCCACTCACCAAGCAATGGAACCGCACCCTAACTCTGACAAAGGCTAAGAACAAAAAGGCCGCAACGCTTGCTTATAATAAAAACAATGGTTGGACCGCACACACGTTAATGTTTTAGTGGTTGGTCCCGGACCCTCGCCTTTCAAACGCCTCTAACATTTTTACTTTATTTTTAGAAGGTAAAAAAAAAACATGCGTAAAGTTACATATTTGTGAAGTGTGAGCACTCAGGATGTCCTTTACTAACTTAATGTGCTTTGTTACAACTTGTTTTGCTTACGCTTTACATTACGTAGCGTGTTCTGACAGCTTCATTTGAGAGCTTGTTAGGTTAAGTTTTTTTTTTGCTTGATGTTGGCATCATGCTTACACATTTGTCATTTTGAGTACAGATAAAACACTAATATTAGAGAAGTAAAAATATGACTTTGTGTCTCTCTTTTTTTCTCAACTAAAGGGATCTAATTAATTAATAAGGGAGAAGTTTGCTATAAATAGTATCTACATTTCACTATCAACATCATTAAACATTTTTCAACGATATGTGACCGAAGTCACAAGACTCAACTATTAAAATATAAAGCTTGTACCCTCATAAACCATGAATTTTTAGGTGGAAAACGACATCGACTACAAGAATTTAAAGAAATTTAAAGTCAATTAACAAAAATAAATCCTCGAGGAAAACATTTCAAAAATATAGAAAATAATTTATTGTATTGATTTCCAATAAGCTAAAGAAGATAGTTTAATAAGGTTCACACAATATTAGGTATCTATTAACTCAGGTAGGTACTTTAGAGTGAAAGTTTAGTTAGTGACTACCATAACTTGTCTTAAACTCGCTTTAAGAAAGTTTTTTTGTGGTATTAGCAAAATTTCAAAGTTTATTACAACGGAAAATCAAATTACGCCAAAAATAAAACACACAACATTTAAAACAAAATTATAACACAGCACGTTACACGCAATAATTCCTAATGGTGCAGTCTAGCAAATGTGGGCAGTCTACTCTTTTATTCCCAGTACCCAGTTAAAGGAACCACGATAAGCAGAATTGCTTTCATAACTGGCACACTCTAAAAAGAACCGCAAAAACGAGTCGCGGATTGTTCCTGAATTCCCCCGGTTGCCATTTTAGGTGCAAAATTTTGCTCACTCCGCAACGTTCAAATTCTAACGTAAAATTTTAAGGTACGGCAACACTGTTAGCACTTTTCAGGTGAATTAATAGTTTTTAGCGCGAACGTCATAGAAACATGTTGTTGTTCTGTTTTATTTTCCTAAATTTGTGTTATTTTGAATATTAATGAGCTAAAAATGGTGGTGTTTTATTCATTAAGTATTCGATCAAGTGCATGAGTGTGGACAAATCAAATAAAGCAGTGAAACATGTCATTTTGCGTTGTCGTCAAAACTCCATAGAAGATTCTAGTAAAGTCGCCATCACTTTACTAGGACTATAAAATAATGAAAATGAAAATATAAATAAAAGATTTGGCTTAAAGGTCTTGTAACCAAGCCATAATAAATTAATAAATAAAACAATCAGGTGAATTAGTTAAGTATTGCATTTTATTCTTTACAATTTTAGCGCTTAATTACGTTTGGCTGAAATTTTGCAAGTATAGGTATATTTTAAAGAAAAACCAAACACCCGACTGCATACAATACAATACAAAAATACATTATTGACACCATAGTATAATAACAATATGTACATGATTAAGGCGTAAGAAAGGTACAAAAGGCGGCCTTATCGCTAATAGCGATCTCTTCTAGACAACCTTTAGAAGATAAAAGCATAAGTGATTAATTAGTGATTAGTGCATAGGTAAGTGATTTTCGTACTGAAACGTACGCTAGCATAACGCCGTTGAGTGTACGTTTAGTGAAACAGTAAACGCAAAGTTCAGTATGAATTATTTAAATGAACATTATTTAGAATACTTTTTCTAAATTCACTTATTTGTTACGGGAAAGCGCTTTTTTCAATTTTTATGGTAGTTGTAATTTTAATATTACAAAAACAACAGCCTGACACCCAGGGAGTTAAGACAAATCTGACGACACCTCGCACATCAAAATCGATCAAACCGTTTAGGCTGTAGGAGGTAATATAGAAACATATTATAAATACACCCGTAAATATACATTCGAAAAACATAACCCTTTTTCTTGCGCCGTCAGGTAAAAAAAAAAACTTTTGGTTACGTCATTGAAACGAAACAAATTAAAAAATAAGTTAAAAAGTGTTTCATTTCAATGACTGACAATCACGAAAAACTTGAAAACTTGGTTACGTGTAATTAAGGATACTTCCAATGACGCTAAGTTATAAGCATCATATATGATTATAACTTAGCGTCATTGGAAGTAAATATATAAACATTATTAACCCAACATTTTATATTAAATAGCTATTTAAAATTCATAGGGACTCAACGTGTATAGCTAAAATTTACCTAAACGCAAAATCTCTCAGAGAGAAAGAGAGAGAGAGAGAGAGAGAGAGAGAGAGAGTGTCGCACGAAACAAATGGAACCAGTTAAGAAAACAGATGGCGCGATATCCCAACGATATAAAATTAGAAAATTACGAGACGGGGGTCAATTACAGGTGGCTTACAAAGTTATGATCCCGAGCTGAAGGGCGACGTAGATTTATCTAATTCCACTTCGATCTGCTTATTTTGCGGCACATTTCAAATTGGAAACATTAATTTGGAAAAGTTTGTCGCGGATTATTTCTGTCAGACGCACAGCTTGTTGGAAACTTACATAGGCGGTCTTACAGCAGTGTGTTAAACGAGTTTTTATGAAAAACACACATATATAATAAGAGCTATTCGGGAGGTGCCACTTACGAGTGCCACTCGTAAATAATTAAAATGTTAAAATGAATATGTCTTTTATTCATTTATAATATAACCTATCTTAATACAATATATTAATTAATACAAATATAATTACTTATTGTCAAAAAGCTAAAAACGAATTCAGTCAAATGACCCGCCCCTAACTGTTTCTGGTGCAAAGGTACCTAAATAATAATACTTGCCTCGTTACCCCGTTGAATGGGGATTGCAGTCTTTACACCAGAAATATGCCGGATGTTTAATCTTTAAAATAACTAGATTCAAAAATAAAAAGAATGAAATACTCATAAAATTTTTGTTCCTTTTTCGAATTTAGTGAGTTTAAGAATTTTAATCACTTAAGTGGTACAGAATTGACCACAATATGTGTATATACGAGTATATTTGCCATACATCGTTTTAGTAGATTTCATTTTAGTGGTTGCTTGTGTTTTGGATATTTTTTTGAGCTCGTGTTTGCTTCCGATTCATTTGGGAAGTTTCCTTACCATAACATTCCTTATTATAACATGAAAAAGTTATCAGTCCTTTTTTTGATTCCTCTGGCAAATTTTCTCTCATGTTTTTAAGCTATTGCATAGCTTCTATCGCGGGCCTTGAGCGTGGAGACCGAATCCAGAAATTCCGTAACTAAAATAACCTAACGCAGTAACGCCGATACAACCAATGCCACCTAGAGGCGATTTGCAGAACTATAGAGACAAGCGTGATATTTCAAAAAGTCATTAAAAGTTCTGCTATTCATCGATAGATGGCAAAACTAAAAACTAAAAAGTATCACCGCTGTGCCGGTCGGAGTGGGGGGTGTTAGGAATACTGCATAAATAAAATAAATAAATAATTATAATTACATAAGTTGATAAAAAATGCTATGCAATAGCTTTACCGCGGCAGTCTCCGAGTGCCACATATCTTTTTTACTATGATCAAACCAACCACGAGATGAATCAAAACGAACCTCGAGCCCGAAAAAAAATAACCTTATGTGGTTGTTAACAACTAACATATTTCTGTAAACTGATCTATAATATCATCATTCATCATATTTTAATTAGCAATAAAAATGAAATGTGGATGGCTGGACATATGTAACTGGACAACTTTTAAGTACTGCTAACTTTCACAGCTTATATTTGAAAAATGAAAGTTACATAGCTAAAAATAAAAGTGTCTGTTGGTTGCCTTACTAGACGGAGCCTGTATCAAGGCAACCTGTATTCCTAATTACAAATATTATTCGCTTACCTCATTTGTAAGATAGTTTTCATGTAACTATAAATAGGTAACTTAAAAAATACTAGTTATATTATTTATAAACGTCCATTAGAGTCTTAAAATCAACTTAACACATAGCTTGTTTTTCTTTAATAATATTCAAGCGCTTCCTTAAATTGTTATTACAGGCATGTCTTCTTTCAATTTTCTTTCTAAATCATAGAAGTACTAGCATTTTTCGTTTCTAGACCATCGACAATTTAGTATTCGATATGCACACTGCACGGATGCGTGATTGGGCACTCGGTCGGCGCAAAGGCTTCGTAGCAGCTACGAACTACGACGTAGTCGACCGTAGCCTCATAGCATTTGCAGTGGTGTCACGTTCGGTCTCTTACGTACGTGACGTCACTATGCTACTTTCCAACGATATTCATACAGTCAGTAGTTAAAGTTGGAGACACTTCAAGATATAGGTATCCTTGTGTTGTAGGTCAGTATGTCACGATAAGTTAATAATAATGTTAAGATCCCGGCAGCTTAGTGGTGAGACCGTCTGACTTGCGATCCGCAGGTCCTGAGTTCGAATCCCACGGCACGCACCTCTGTCTTTTCGAAGTTATGTGCGTATTGTTGATTGCCGCCAACTTCAAACGGTGAAGGAAAACATCGTGAGGAAACCTACATGTCTGAGAGTTCTCAATGATCTTGAAGATGTGTGAAGTCTGCCAACCCGCACTTGGCCAGCGTGGCAGACTATGGCCTAACCCTTCTCACAATGAGAAGATGGCCCGTTCCCAGCAGTGGGACAGTTTGTACAAACAGGGCTGATAAAAAAAAAAAAAAAAAAAAATGTCACGATAAGATCCAGAGTCCAGAATAGTAATTTGATGGATACAAAAATATATTTTACCACTTGAAATTTCATCATAGCTTCGAGGTTAAAATTTGTAAGAGGAAAACAAAAAGTATGTGAATAAAATAGTTGCGACATAAACAGTTAGGAAGTAAATACGACACCTCGCACATCAAAATCCCTAGAAACATACATAAAACCTACATACTTAAATAAATACCAACATACACTCGAAAAACATAACTTCCTTTTTGCGAAGTTGGGTAAAAAAGTACTAAGAATCAAGAAACAACACGGATGTTTTATGCTGTATGGACAAATGTGCTATCTACTGGCGGAAAATGCCTAAAACACGATAAATTCGGTGTTAAATCATAAAATGCAGGAAATAAATTAAGCACAAATCGTTATGTATAAAAAAGTTTCTCCGAGTAATTTTCCTGTCCATCATTGTGTTGTCGATAGGTAAGTCTCGATTCCCACCCGTGGGAGACACAATGTACTGACAGTAATAGCTGGTGACAGACAGACATTTCTTTTTGCAAGAATAGTGGAAGTGGAAATACATTGCGCTAGGTTTGTCAATGATTCAGAAGTGTAAAAATATTCCAAGGTTCTCGCGAATATTTTCATACGCATTTTGAACAAAAACTATTTATCATTTTCTTCTGTCGGTCATAAAGTGTAGTTTAGTTGGTTCTGTAGAATTACTTGTTTTAGTTAAATATAAAATGACAAGTGACAAGCTCATCAAGTAGCGGGAAGACGCTGGATGCCAAGCCGTTTCCAATCGGTCTTTATGGAAATCCATGGCGGAGACCTATGTCCAGCGAAGGACTTCTTCTAGCTGAGATGATGATGATTATAAAATGAAATGTTTTACGCTATAAGTATTTTAGACAACAACGGTAACGTTAGAAAGAGAGTACAGTGTCAGTCTGCATGTATGTATCATTCGTATATACATACATACACACTACATACAAACATACGGTCTAAAACTGTATGTTCATCTGCATATTTTGTATGGTTCTTATCACAATATAACAATCGAGGTGTTAATATAAACGTCTTAATAACCAGCCGGGCTGTAAATATGGTTATTAAGACGTTTAGACGTTAAGACGTTTAGACTTTTCGTATTTATGTTACATCGCAAGCAAATTGCGATAAACACAGACACGAATGGTTTCGGGGTGTGCGTGCAACATCTGTGTGAGATAACTGTAACGAAAATATATCAAGCTAGCTATGCTCCGCGGTGTTACCCGCGGTTTTATATAAATAACAACAAAGACGGATACAATCTGGGTGTCTTTAAATCGCGAGTGAATCGGTTTCTCCTGGGTAAGCGCGCTTCATCGTAGACCGCAACATCGCTTAACATCAAGCGAGTTGGCGGTCAAGCGCAAACCTATAATTATATAAAAAAAGAAGATATTATTTTTAGAGATAAAAAGTAGCCTATGTGTTAATACAGGGTACTACTTCAATACCAAATTTCATCGAAATCGATTAAGCCGTTTGAGTGTGAAGATCTAACAAACATACACACAAACTTTCGCCTTTATAATATTAGTGTGATACTCGATTGTGTTAAAGAATGATATTATGTGTGTAATATATTATGTGTTGTCATTATTGATTGTGTGAGTATCGAAACTTTACGTTAACTTTACATTACTTTACTGATCTTTTTACTTCAATCTTAAATTCAATATCATTTTGTTTTTTATTAGTTAGATGGATAGTATTATACTTTACGATTATTGTAATAAGACAAAAATCAAGATTATAGAGTTTCGATACTGTAAATAGTAATCCACTTGTATCTACACCATAACTTTAATCCCGAAAAATTGATTAGCTCCCATAAATAACTGTAAATATGTAATAGATGTTTAAATTTTTAGCTATAATTTTTTTCTGTTTTTTTTTTAATATTGACATATGTAATTTAATTTTAATGACTTATTATTAATTTTAATGATTTATTATTAACTGTATTTTTGTAAATATCATTAGTGTAATTTGCGACAATGCGGTACTAATTTGATTAAATAAATAAATAAGATGGTTCCAACTAATATTGACATAAGTATTGCATCCAGGTTATCAATCTTTCATCATTGCTTCCATTTATCAGCTAATAACTATCAGACTCGGTCTCATTTTCCCCGACCGTTCAATACTCCCTATTTCCCCTCTTATTAGAGAGTCGCATATTTATTCCCGCCCCGTACAGCGTTCTCGATTCCCCTCTCACATCTAATTGCCAACGTTTGGGTTGATTAACATTACAAGGATTAACGTTGTTTACCATGTTTTTTATTAGAATAATGTATGAAGGAATAAATGGCATAAGAGAAATGGTCACCTCACATTTTTCCATAAAAGTAGATATCTGATTTATACTCCTAAATATTAATCGATTTGAATGATTATTTTCTTTTCTCCGATTAGAATCATAATATTAACATCATAAACTTCTTAAAGAAAATTAAAAATAAGTTAAAATTTTTATTAAAAATTTAAAAGGTAGCCTTTTCAATTATTATTTTTGGCTTAGCTTATAAAGCTTTTTTTTTTATAGAAGATAGATCTACGATTGACCACCAACTTGCCTGATGTTAAGCGACGGTGTGGCCGAGGATGGAGATCGTCGATCTAGAAGATATCTATTCACTCTAACCTTGAAAATGCCAAGAAAGCTAAACCAAATATTATATAATATAGACAAAAAAACTGAGAAAATAGGTAATTTTCTAAATCGGTCCAGGTGTCTTCGAGTAATTGGGGAACATAAATTATAAAAACATTCCAGCGAATTGAGAATCACCTCTTTTCGGATGTCGATTAATAAATAGAATATCAAATAGAACTTTTGTCATAGCCCGGCCTTAACTCAGTATCAAAGTAGGGGAAGGTACTATTAGTCTCAATCATTTTCTAAAGAACAGGTTATGTAAGCTTTAGACTTCATTCTATTTCCAACTGACTCACTTTGCACACTACATCTTTTTTGACAGTAATGTGTAGTGGATCAAACTAGCTACGAGTAATCATTTTACACTTGCCGCTAAGGCATTCATTATAATTTACTTGGGACTGCTTTTATGTAATAAAACAAATAAAATTAGTAGGTATAGTAATTTTTGTCGCCATTTATAAGTAACCGTATTTGAACAGATAATTATCCCTGCTATGGAAACTACGACAATATTTTCCATATGCAAAACGTTTAACCACTAATCATTCTAGCGGTTGAGACGTCATCGTTTTCTCTCCTTATGGTCATCGCAGATGACGGACTTGAAGTCGGAGTTACTCGACTTTAGGTAACTAAACATAAAACAATAAAGAAACAAATAAATCACATTGTTACATCTAAGTCTTTCCGCAATACATGTCATTTCACATTTGGTTTCTATCACTTTAATGGCATGTTGACTTTTTCTTCAGATACCTACTATAAATTTTCTCATTAAAAACTAACTATAGATAGAGAGAATATGAATGTTTGCGAAAAAAGGACATAATATTCTTCTATGCTTCTGCATAGAAGAGTGCAATACTTTAAAAGCATACAGATATTAGCCAACATCTCTCTTTCTCTCTCTCTCGAGTATTATGAAAGCAAAAGCCTTTGCCTGAACGTATCTGTGTTTGTGTACTTACCTACTCTTTCTTTTCAACCTAAACGGCTAATTCATTATCTTAAATTTGACATAAAGATAGCTTCATCATCATCATCTCAGCCATAAGAAGTCCACTGTTGGACATAGGCCTCCCCCATGGATTTCCAAAAAGACCGATTGGAAGCGGCTTGCATCCAGCGTCTTCCCGCCACTTGTATGAGGTCGTCTGTCCATCTCGTGGCTGGTCTTCCTACGCTGCGCTTGCCGGTACGTGGTCTCCACTCGAGAACCTTTCGGCCCCATCGGCCATCAGTTCTACGTGCTATGTGCCCTGCCCACTGCCACTTCAACTTGCCAATCCGCTGTGCTATATCGGTGACTTTTGTACGTCTACGTATCTCTTCATTTATTTATCATCATTAGTACGGTTCATCACCAATTACACTAATTACATAAAATTATAAAATACGAAATATTCATGTTAAATTAGATAACATGACCTAAAATTAATTCATTTCTGATAAAGATAGCTTAATAAGTGCAAAAATAAATAAACTACATTTCATCATCCTAATCGCCAATTTTCGTTACCAGGTGACTGAAACCACCGCAGTCCCGTTGTAAACAACTGTCACAGTTCGACGCTCATAACGGTCCGCTTACCATTGTATCGTGTGCGGTGTCTTTATGTCATTTCGACATAATTGTCTATTTAACTCGCAGCGCCTCGCCAAGTACATAACTACATAACATTGGGACACATTAAAGTGACGTATAGTCGACACTTCCCATTTGCGGTTTCATGTATCATTCCATACAGTAAGTAGCGCATTTGTTCAGCACGTGCCGCTATGCGTACGCAGTTAGTATGAATTTATGCGGGAAACTGTAAATATAGGTCATTAGGCGTAAGGCAATGACTTCGATTATTGGATGAAAAAGCGATTTATGTTTTTGATCGAGCGATCGAAGCGTCTCTGCATCAACTAGCCAAATTTTCTTACATCTGTCAGTTTGTTAGTTCGTATTCGCGTACAGAGCATAATTTTGAACCAATTTTGATGAAACTTGGCGTATAGGTTCTATGAATTATTAAAAAATGTTTGGCGTCGGTGATTTTTGGAAAGAGGGGAAGTTTATTGCGGCGATAATTACCAACCGATTTTAATGATATTTGGTAGGTAGTTAAAATACACAATTACTACAACTTGACGTAAAAATAAACAGAATTGGTGAAGTGGTTGTCGAGATATGACAACCAACTTGAGATTGCGTGTAACAGTGAGGGTGCGTGGATGTGCTTGATGCATTTTAGCGTTGAATAATTTTATTGATTTTACGTTTTCTTCATGTATAAAATTATTATTTGATGACCGAGCGAGCGAAGTGAGCGAAGCGTCTCTTCATCAACTGGCCAAATTTTCTTCCGTTTTTATATACGGCTTCCTAAGCCAACTCTATGTAGGTATTATGTACAGATGACCCAAGTTTAGCTATAAATAAGCTCTCTCGCGAGGTCTACTGTTCGTAGAACTACTAGTATATTGATTTTGATACAATGAATAAGTCGATAATGATTTTACACCGTTATATAATTGTATGTAGAAAGGTCGACGGTCTGGATTTTTTGTTAGCAAAACGGTACTAATTATACCCCGTAGGTTCCAAAACTTTATAGGTCTCAATAATGTAATGAAAGAAAGAAATGTCAACCATAACAGTATAAACTTTGTTATTGCGGTATGGTAATAAAATATGCACGAGGACTCATGAATTTAAATTAATCTATTTAGTGAGCTATTCTATTTCTAAGGTTCTATTTCTAATATAAATTTAATTATAGTCAAGAAATGTATTTATTGGTAAGAAAACAAATATATATATTTAATTTTGGGCTAATATTTCAATCTTCAGATAAATTTTATCTCTCTACTTTTGTTTCATATGACTTAAGAAAAGGAAAGCAATATTATAACTGACACATAGTTTTTGTTTGGGGATTGAAAAATTTGCCCTTAATCGAGTTAAGTTAAAATATTTCTCTTCTTTTCTTCGACATTCGGGTAAAAAAGAACAATACCTAGTCCACACGAAATTTATAACATATTTAATGTAAATATAATCAAATGAAAGCATACGTTCGTCCATATCACAAGTCTACATACATCCATACAAGCTGAAATAAACACGAATGCATCAACAACGGCGAGATAAGCCAACGCGGCGTTACCCGCCGTTAGGCCCGGTTTCCACCAAAGCGGAGACGAGAGGAGACGAGAGGAGCTGTGCTGCGAAGATGGCAGGTTATTTCCACCAAAGAGGAGAGGAGATGCGTAGCAGAGAGGATCTCCTCTCACATCTCTGCTACACACAGCTCACATCTGTGAGCTGTGTGTAGCAGAGATGTGAGCTGTGAGAGATGTGAGCTGTGAGAGCTGTGACTGTGACGCTTTCGGGTGTACGCAGCGCGGGGAGAAGGCAGCGGGAAACGGGACGCGCAAGTACGGGCGCTGCCCGGCCGAGCGATTACACACTTCTCCGCTCTGTCGCGCCCCGCTTGCTCGCTCGCGGCACAAATTCTATAGAAAAATTAGACATCTCCTCTCCTCTCCGCTTGATCCATTTCCACCGAAGCTAAGAGGAGAGATGTGGAAATAACGAAATCTGATTGGTTTATCAAAACACATCCCGTCTCGTCTCCTCTCGTCTTCGCTTTGGTGGAAACCGGGCCTTACGCCGTTAGCCGGCGTTACGGGAACCGCGAGCGACACTCTGACACCCACTTTATATTCCTCAACGAACCTTCTGAGATAGCGTATTCTGCGCGAAATAACAACTAAATCTCTTACACTAAAATAATAGAGATGGGAAGCGGAACGTCTTTGTTGACGTTAACGTTGATAACACACATGTCAAAGATTTCGCTAACCGAAAAAGATATTTTTTTAAATAAAAATAAAAATACCTTAGTTTCTCAGTTGTCAGTTTAGTTTTTACTTGAGGCCCGCTTATCTAGAAGAAACCGATTCACTCACTGTTTAAAATAGATGCAAATAATATGTATCTGAAAAGGAAGCCTGCGTATTTCATATTTTAACTAATAACATAAAAATAATTAACATAATATCTCAAATGATTATTTTTTACAAAAAAAGGGACACTTTAAAAGAGCTCTACTAAAAATTGTTTTTTTTTTTTTTTTGTAAAAATGTTTAAAATAGTAAGCCAGCAATTATTTTGCTTGGCAGTGTGCGGATTGAAGTTGGTTATTTCAGTTTAAGTATATAGTATGAAGAAGAACAGAGGAACTCATACAAGTGGCAGAAAGACGCTGGATGCAAGCCACTTCCATCAGCCATCTTCCAGCAGTAAACTTCTTATTTTTGAGATCTTTGAGTACCGTAATTACCATTACGGTACTTACTTTTTTTTAGGAAATTAAAGAAAAAGGAAAATAAATCTAACCGACTGATCGATGCGACTCGTGACCAAAATGTTGGTGCGTATATCTGGCCCAACCCATAAGCATTGCCATTCAACGTGGCAATGCGGGCAACATGTTGGGTACGCTGCCAAATAGTAGTTAGTTTGGCATTTGGATAGTCTTTAGATCTTTATCGGTCTGGGGTAACCAATTTGTATTTTTTGTTGTGTAGTAGTTTAGTTAATTTAGTATGTGTAGTTTGTATATTGTTTTGTTGTAGTCAATAAAGGCACTTAAGAAAAATATATTCCAATATTTACATGCAATTGAAAGGTTTACTTTAATTGAAAGTACTATTTCGGAATACACTGCCAAAGTGACTCGTCCCTAATATCGTCGGACGTCTTTAAATCGCAATCGGCCCAGATATTTTTTTCCTAGGTAAGTGCTCATTTGTATACTGTAACGTTGCATAATATAAAGCGAAACGCAGGCTCGTCATTGAACATAAACATGTGATATCTCATTCCCACAGCTGAGTCTAATTACACCTCATTTATTAAAATCCGTCAAATGCTGTAAAGCGAGCCAAACATTAGACATACAGAATGCGTTCGAGAAACATTACTCTGCTTCTTCAGGACAAGGTATTGGATTGGTATGATTAGAAAGAGGCTTATGGATGCAAGAGATATTTTGATTCTAAGTATATAGCCGTGTGCACTAGGACTTTTTAAGCCGGCTCACACATATCAGTGAAGTCATAGTTCTGGCCTATAGTACAATTTTTTGTCCATTCTCCTATGAAGGTCACTGAGTCACTGACACTGACATGTCTGAATGGGTTCATAGAGTGTGAATAAAAGAATAATTATCATGGTGGTGGTGATGTGCCGGAATTGTGACTTCACTGATATGTATGACCAGACCCATTTTATTCTTTTGGAAGAGAAATCAAGAAGCTATTGAAGTTGGATGGATGAAGCACACTTTTTATATCATTACGCCTGTAAGTATGCGTGTGTGATCACATTATACATTAGTAGCACAGTATTAATACATATTATTAATACATAGTATTAATACATAGTATTAATACATAGTATGTATTAATACATAGTATTAACATAGTAGTAGTAATAGCGAGTGAGCGAGAGGATTACTACGTCACTGCGTATGATTGCCATCTTTTTTCAACTCGTTCGCGCAACTTTTTACGTGTGGTACACTAAAATCGCTGTCTTACTACCTAATTTATGGAATGAAATATCTGTATAATAAATAAAGATATGCACAAACTCAATGTATGATAATAATAATGATAATAATCGAATCATACTTATGACTAAAAGCGTAAATTATTGTAAGTTATCTCATACAGTACATAATAGTTTTATACCTCCTCTTTTACAGTAACAGCAGTCAGACTGTGGAACGAGTTGCCAGTAGATATCAAGCGTGCTCCATCTTTAAATGTTTTTAAAACCCTTGTAAAAGCACACTATTTAAATGAGAATATTTAATTCCTTTTCATTTCTTCTTCATATACATATGTATGCATATAATAATACTATATATAGATATAAGTTAGTTCCGTGGCATTTTCAATTTTGTGTACGCAATCTTTTTATGTTTTAGTTTAAAGGCCACTATTATTGCCACCTATCCTACTACGTACATTTACGGTGTAGGATAGGTTGCCTGGAAGAGATCGCTCTAAGCGATAAGGCCGCCTATTGAAAGATTAGCCATAGTAATATTCATCATCATCATCATCTCAGCCACAAGAAGTCCACTGCTGGACATAGGCCTCCCCCATGGATTTCCAAAATGACCGATTGGAAGCGGCTTGCATCCAGCGTCTTCTCGCCACTTATAGTAATATTGCCTTCTTTTAATATGTTTGTACAATGTGGTCTTTTAATAAAGAGTTATCTATCTATATAATATCTATCTATCTATCTAATAGGTCAAAACGTAAAAGACTCGCCGATTTTCCGGCTCCTGAGTCACTTGCATAAGTGAATTGGCGGCGCTCGACGATCCGCCATATTGGAATATGAAATCCCGCGCGGGTGCGTTGTGGTTTTTATTGGCAGACTTTTACTCAATTTACTTACAGACAGACTTCAAGCCTTCAAGTAAAATGTCTTCGTGACTTCTTCAAAAGAATAAATGGATGCAATTGGCAGTATTTCAAGTTCCTATTCGAGAGTTTACTTAGGTTTTGGGCTTAAAAGATTTTAGTGACGGCGCTATCATGGAAGAAATATAGATAGAGAACTTTCAAGGAGATTCGTGTCTACAGCTATAGTTTACAAAAAGGATCATATTTCGAAGGATGGGTGATGGATTTTATCTTAATGTCAAGACTACTGTACTGGCAATAGATTTTAAAAGTACAATTAGCATATTTATTTCAACTCATCAGCTGTCATCTCATCATCATCTCAGGAGGTTAATCCTCGATTTAAGTAGGTACGTATTGGCAAAATACTTTCCAATACCTGAATTGATCAGTGTCTGATTGGAAATTGATTGATCCAGAATTTTGCTAAATTTGTCTTATATTCTAGAATATTTGTATGGACATTTGTATGGATGGATGTTACTAAATTATAATAACAGGCATACACTTTTTTTTTAATAGTATCATGATAAATAGTCATTAGCTATCAATATCATCATGTGTCTATTGCACTAAAAAGACATCGCGGTTTGTGAGATAATAATAAATGAGAAAATATTCATTTCTTCCGCTATCTTGGCGTGGTTCTAATTCAATTATTGTACGACCTTGACTATTGAAATAGCAGACTTGACATCTAAATGCCCCGCAAAATCCCAATGACCAAACTGAAATAGAATTAAGATACCTAATCAGCAATAGTAGTGTCAGCATTCTAGAGGAACATGCGGCGTAGACGGGTCGCCTGGAGGCAGAACTGCTGAAACAAATGCCCTTTGTTTTACAAGGGTAAATGCGAATAGTTTCTGTGACCTTCAACCACATGATATCTAAGGAATTGCCGACTACAAATTTACCATCAGAATACTGTGCGGTAAATCGACTAGTAAGATATTCCAGACACACAAAATATTCATTCGCAACAGGCTGAACATTCAGATCATATATATAGTAATAATAAATAAATATAAATTATTGGAGGATATTTTCACACAACACCATCTAGCTTCAAACTAAGCAAAGCTTATACTATGGGAATCAGATGGCTGATAGAATACATATATATATACTTATGATACATGTAAACACCCAGATAGAACTACTCATACTCATCACATAAATGTTTGCCCTATGTGGGGATTGAACCTACGAACTATAAGCTCAGAAGGTAAA
Organism: Lycia hirtaria; assembly: GCA_947563715.1. Taxonomy (NCBI): domain Eukaryota; kingdom Metazoa; phylum Arthropoda; class Insecta; order Lepidoptera; family Geometridae; genus Lycia; species Lycia hirtaria. The sequence goes on from OX387385.1 coordinate 13,281,058, forward strand.
CTCACTACCACTGAGCTATGAGGCCTGTTAAAGTATATAATAACATGTATGTAATACTTAAATAAAACAATACAGTAAAAAAATATATAGTGAAAGTAAGTATTTACGACGACGTATCTAATTTGTGGTTCTATAGGCTAGAGCGCTCTCTTCCCGGTGATTATGCATGAAAAGGGATAAGAATAGATTTGGTTATTTTCGTCACGATTCTCGCACTTTAAAAGTAGTCTCACTTCTGAGCCAGTTCATATTCCAGCCTTAATGTGCTTAATTATTTTGATATCAGGCTGTACTCAAAATTCTGTACTTAGCTGCATGTCAATTACAAGAAAACATTCTTAAAACTAGTCAATCTAAGAGCATTAGACTAAGAAGGAGAAATAATTAAATATCGGATAAAGTTTGGATACCATCCCACATAATATATATATTATACAAACAGAAAATACATCCACTATTCAGCTTTATACTCATATAATTATGCCATCTCACAAAAAAGTTATAAAAAGCCCACTTAACATTAAGACGTTGATCAAAAAATGATCCATCTTCGAACATACACTTACTTATCAGGCCTGTCACAATAGATCTGCGAAGGTCGCAATGACGTTCGCCCAAGTCTGTTTGGGCCCCCAAGGTTTTAAATATTAAAAAAAAAAACTTAACAGGCGAGTTAGCAGTTTTCGTCACAGAAGACATTAATAGTGTAACATGCTTTCGTTTGAATGCCATAAAAAGAGTTAGCATTAGGAGTTACCTTGGAGGGGGATATAAAGTGATCGAAAATGAAGCACACAGACCTAAACTAAAATTCTAAAGTTGAACTGAAAACTGTGTTGCATAGTGTGGTCAATCGGTCTTAAAATTAACGAATAAAAGGATCGGTGACAAAAAGAGAGCTCGCAATTCCAAAAATCAGAGCTGTCTACGATCACAAGTTTGACCAAACCGTAGAAATGTCTATAATTGGAGCTCGAACCCTGTCTCCTATTCCATTCATTCGTGTTGAGGTTTTATTGTCCGACTTTTGCCGAAAAGAGTTGCCGATATCTCGGCCCTCTTGATAAATTGTGTTGTTTTCGTGCCAAGACTTGTTTGTCAAACGTAGCGATCTGGCTCACTATTGGCTAGAACTAAACGAGAAAACACCGCCACCGCCGTCACGCGAGCTCTATTTGTCTGCGATGTGACGGTCTCAGACACTTGTCCTACCACCGTCGAAAAAACTGCTAGCGTTTTTTGCGCACCAAGCAAAAGAAAGTTACATTCTGTAATTGTCAAATATTTAACAGTGAGAATTAGAGATTGCAAATTTCTTTTGCTTGGTGCTGAACGATCGCGAATATTTGAACCACCTTCTGAGCTCACGACCCTTAGCTTACTAGCTATAGAGTTCATTAGCTAATAAGCTAAAAAAATAATAAGTAAAAATATAGCTAGCTAGTTAGCTAGCTATATTTTTGACGTGACAACGTCTAATAAATCGATGAACGCACGCACGCATGCACGAAAAAGTATGACTCATTGTCCCGTAACGTTACGCTCCTTGTCCCGTTACAACGGCGCGCGGTGGCTGATGAAGCGGGCGGGTGTGCGCCTCGCCCGACCGCCACTTCAATTATCATTCCTCGGAGCTCGCGCGCGGACGTATGTTGTCACGTTAAGCTATTGTCCGTAAACCGACTTTACAGACGACCAATTTTTTTACTTACGGCTAACCAGCTGATCAGTGATGCTTGCTTAGCGGCATCATAGTCAGAAAACTCGCTAAAAGGGTATCGCTTAGAAAATGTGTGAGCTATTACACCTCAGCGAGTGGTGACCACCCGTCGCACATACATTTGGTTATAGCAAACGAAAAAATGACCGAACAAAACATCAACTCATTTATAGTTTCTAACTCTACTCGCTTCTCGCAAATCATCGGCGGTGGGACAAGAGTCTAAAATATAGAGTAGACGTTAGATTACAAGAAATAGTAGAGAAATTAGAGTTCAAAACAATTTTGTTAACAATTATAAGTTTTAACTTAGATACATGTCTAGATTAGACATTTAATTTTGTATCAAGATGAATTCTAGCTAATGAATTTCGACTTTATGCTCTTATCTCTTTTGAATTTCTAGTTTAATTAATTTGTGCTTAAAAATTACTTTAAACAATTTATCTACACTATGTACTATTGCGAGCACAACGATGGTTCATTAAAAGATAACCATCATTAAGAAAAACTTTTATAACAAGACCATCCCTTGGGCATCATATAAATGCAACAAAGTGCCCTATATACCTATATTTTTAAATATAATAGCCTTTCTTCCTTCTACGTGTCTGTCTGATTCTCAAAGGATAATATCAATGAGTGTCAATCTATTAATTTAATTGTTCTGCAATTTTCTCTGAAAACGCCGATGATTTGGGTCAATTAAAGTGTAATAGGTATTTCCAATAAGTATTTATATATCTGTGGTTCCAAAGAATGTGCAAGCTACGCACATCTCACCAATATTAAAAACGCGGCAGTTCGTGTATGTTTCCACGTTTGTTATAAAATGGATTTGAATTAAACTTGGTGAGTAGCTAGATTACACTTTGGATTGATACATTAGTTAGACTTGGTCCCAAAAAATTAAGCTAAGTACTAAAGTCCTGAATTATGAATGGAACCGTGGCTGTAAAGCCGAAAGAATGGAATAATCTGCTGATAGTTTGATGATATTCTCGTATTTCTTGCGTAACTGCGCCCTGCAGTTGCAGTTTCGCCCGTTATCCCACAGAATCGTTAATATTTTGATACGAAATATAATTCATAATAAGTTTTTTTTACACAAGATAGATCTACGATTGACCACCAACTCGTCTGATGCTAAGCGACGGTGTGGCCGATTGATTTTGATTGTGATATGATTTGATTTGCGTATACTTATATTATGGATACAATTGATGAAATTTAACATTATATTACGCCCGCCATATCCTAATAACATATTAAGAAAAATAAAACTAATTTTATACACATAAGATATCCTATATGTTATTCCAGAGTATAATCTACCTCCATTCAAAATGTAATCTAAATCCTGTCAGCCGTTTCAGCGTAAAGAAAGTAACAAATATACAAACTCACAAATTTTAGGATTTATAATATATGTAATATAAGATAAATATGTATCCATGAATCACAGCGAATTAAAAAGAAGAAAATGAAATGATGATAGAAATATTGATTTACAGATATGTACGTAAATTACAATAGAAACTGAAAGTGTTTCTGTCTCCCGTCAGTCAGACACACAGGCTATCTGGTATGCGAATGTCGCCACAAACAACATGCTTCTAAACTAGGGCGATCCCGATATCAATTCAGACTATTTGTCCTTGTCACTCACGCCTGTAATCCTGGCTGTCTCACTCGCTACGAATAGGGTTGTCACTCTTAGTTATGCCGCGTCACCTGCACGACTATCATGTCACTTGTAGGAGATTTAAGTGGAATATATTGCACATGTTAACTTGTTGAGGGGAGATGCTGTTTATTATTTTTCGACTAAAGGATTTTTATTGCAGTTTGTTGTGGCTATGTTACTCATATAAATTGTTTTTATTTTTGTTCAAGGCAACAAATAAAAAAAAGTTATTACACTTACTATTATAACGTTACAGCAAATCATATTTTCCAGGTTTTATAATCCTTTTTGTTGCAATAAAGACACTATTATTTATTTTTTACCAATAAAGCGCTTATTTGATTATTTTCCACATATGTATAAAAACGTCATATAAAAAGACTTATATAACAAATACCATCATTACTAAAACTAATTTTGCGAGAAAACAAGCGACACAGAACGCTTGTTATATAATTTTGGATTATTTAATTATTTATTTTTAAAAATCCGTTGATATTAAAAACTCATGAATTAATTATTTCTTATTAAAAATCCGTTAATATTAAAAACTCATGAATTAATTATTTCTTTTGAAAAATCCGTTAATATTAAAAACTCATGAATTAATTATTTCTTTTTAAAAATCCGTTAATATTAAAGTCTCATAAATTCAGTTTAATATTTTGAAGTTATAATTATTAAAACGCATAAAATGCTGCTGTTTTTCTGCGTTTATTATTTATTGAAATTAAACAACTTTCAAACAGATTTATCTCATTGTATGTTGCCTTGAAGACTGTAAAATGTTTAAAATTACTTATATATAATATAATACATGTCATAACTCTATCAATTTTTATCTTCATATCTTTTATTATAATGATGAATCTGGAATCTATAGAAAGCTTCCAATTCAACCAAGTTTTAACTAACGACAGCTTCCCGAATCCTTTGTGCAAAGTTGACACTTGCCAGCCCTACGGTCGCCGCAATCAGCGACTGCTGCCCCAATGATATTTGTGTTCGATTATAATTAAACGTATGTCCTCTTTATTTGAAATGTCAAGCCGTAATTAAAGATCGAATTTAATTATAGATAAGTCTCTTTTGTCTTCAAAGTCGTATTTCATTTGAGTGTTTTTGCTTGCTGCTGGATAATTGAGGTTAATTTATATGTAATGTAATATGTAATGTAATGTGTAATGTGTGTTGTTATATGTAATGTAATGTGTATGTATGTGTGTTTGCTCAAGGAAATCTCATGCAGTAAGTAAATTTAACTTTAATTTTGTTATTGCTTGGTAGATATTATGTATAATATGCACCAACAGCTGCGCTCCTTTGTAGGCCGCAACGGTTGCTTTGTTATCCAGTGTATTGTCAAATTAGTTATCATTGTCTTAAAAAAAAATAACAATAACATTCGGATGAGATTTTATTCTTGGGAATTTTGAAATTTATAGAATGTTGTTATGAGGTAACAAACTTTAAAAAAAAAAACAATTGAATTGACAACCACCTCTTTTTAATTGATGACCAACTTGAAGTCCGCTGAAAATAACCCTAGATAGTGTGGATATTCTAGTTCACGACTAGCTCCGTAAATTTACGCCTATCTGTAGATATATTTAAAGATTCATCTAGCCAATATCATTTTTTTTTATTATTCACAATTTTTCAATTAATATTTCCATTCCACTGTTCAAAGTTTCCTTGCTAGAATAAAACTAAAGCAAGTCGCTAGCTCGCAGCCAGTTGAGTTTGACAGCTTAGATAAAGGTTAATTATTTTTCATAAATGTATTTGCTTCTGAAACTTAAAAAGAAACGAGAAAATTTTTCGAATGACGCAATCAAGCCAACCATTGTTGATCTGGGAATGGGGGAAAAGTTGCTGTATTGGTGGTCAGAAATAATAATATTCCCGAATTTGTTTTTAAATTTAATAACTTTTGTTTATTCAAATCGAATGTTTTTATTGTTAATTATACTAAATCAACTGTGTTAACGCTAAAATCAACTAAACCATTGTCGGAATAAATTAAGATATTATTATTATAAATTCCGACCTAATGCATACCGATACTAACACCACCTTTATATATACTTCTTCCTTACAAATCCCAAATCCCAGTTGTCAGAAAGAGATCGCTTGTAGCGATAATACCGCCTTTACAGCGTATTAAGGGTAACGAAATCGTAAGTTAGACTGCAAAAACTGCTTTTCTGCAGTCGTATTGAGCTTGCGATTTGATGTTGAGCAACAATGCAGTCCACGATGAAACGCGCTTGCCTATAAAAAACCTATTCACACGTGATAATGTGACGGCACTCCATGTGCTATCAAAACCTGTTAATAAAATAATACTTAAATATTCCAAGAAGTATATAAGTACGTATGTTTACCAGAAAGGCGAAAACGTACTTTTTAGGCGGTTTTTTTTTTATCCCAAAACAACAGTATTATAAACTACATACAACTACCTAAAAAAACTATATGAAAGAGCAATCATATTACTCCAGATTGATAAAAGTTCAAAGTTAATTCACTCACACCAACTACAAAACTATTTTATTCAAAGATATGTACATGTCACCGGAAAATAACAAGATCCGCAAGTATATAAATTTCTTAAAATTTTCTAGGAAATTTATAAACTTTCGTAGGATTATAAACGAGAGATAATTTGTATTGTTTTACGCCCACATTTTCGTAAATTTATCAATTTGCGACATCTCGTGGTAAATTTATATGGTTAGGTTAGGTTAGATTAGTTTAGGTTAAAAAAAAAACCTAACCTAACCGTAAAATAATACAATTTATCTCTCGTTTAGAATCCTACGAAAGTTTATAAATTTCCTAGAAAATTTTAGGAAATTTATAAACTTGCGGATCTTGTTATTTTCCGGTGACATATATATATATTTAAGTCACCATTTTTTATTCATTGATAAGTCTTTTCAGTTATATTTCTCTTTAATAATTCGGCACGCATGAGCGGGACAATTTACGACCTACAGAGGCTTATTGTAATAATTTAAACTAATTAAATATACAAAATTAAATGTTCATTATACAATTTTATTCTAATTAAGAGAATCGTTTAGTGCGCTAATCAGATTTGCGCCCTTTAAAATATATACAAATAAAATAATATATATTGTAACAGCCATTTGGATGGTTACATTTTCAAGCATGAATGCCTAGGCTTGAAATGTTTGTTACTTTCTTTATTTAATCTCTTTTAGGAGCTAAAAAAACTAGATGCCTAACCATTAATAAGTCTTTTCTTATAAAAACGAAAATGAAAACGAAATCTCGAAGTCTGATTAATATGTAAAAGTATTAAATAGTTTTTACTCTGAATTCCCGACGTACTGACAGAAGTCCTCTTACGGAAATTTCTGATATGTGGTTGTGGTTGTATAAGTTTTTAAACCCTACTCAAAACTAAAGAACAGCTGTAGACTTACTTTGTCATCTTTATAAAAAAATCATAAAACCGAGCTCATTATTCCAAAGTTGTAAACTTTGAAAGCAAATAAAATCCGCGGTCGCATCCCTGTGGAATATCTTAAAGTTTTTTACACGGACAGAGCTTTCAGCTTATGAAGTTTGAACTCTACGAGATGGCTACTATTGCGTAACTTGGTTATACAGGATGTTTGGTTACTTGGTATGCTCTAATTCTGTTTATTAGCCGCCACTTTCGATAAAGAATATTTAAATTAAAAGGAAAAGCTTAGCTTAGGAAAAGCTTAGCCTTATTTTTTCGACATACCAAACACCACATGTGTGAATTAAAATGACTTTTTTATTTCTACATATGATCATAGATACAAAAACTTAATGAAAAATATGCCATCTATAAGTGCCGATAAACATTTTACTTGTTAAAGCAAACTCTTCCACTCAACTTCTTCCTGCCACATATACGACATCATCTGTCCACTTTGTGGCTACGCTGTGTTGGGCTGCGTGGTCTCCACTCGAGGACTTTTTGGCTCCATCGGCCATCAATTTTATATGCTATGTGCCATGTAGAGAGCTGAAATCTTCAGTTTGCTAATTCGCTATGTTAAGTCAGTTATTTCGTTATATCTACGAACCTCTTCATTTCTGATTAAATCTTTAAAGACACCCATTTTTACACTAATGCTTCTCTCAAATAAACCTCAAACACTAAAATTTATTTAATACTATGATTATATTTTTATAGTAGCGTTTCCATTAAATACTATAACACGTTTACGACTGACTATATTTTATAGTAATGTTTCCTTCGTAGGTTACTATTGATTATGACCTAATGACCTACTTATGGCTGGATGCAAGCCGCTTCCAATGGGTCTTTTTGGAAGTCCATGGGACAGGCAGTGGACAGTCAGCCAGTGGGCAGTGGACAGCAGTGGACTTCTTATGGCTGAGATGAGAATGATGATGGTGACCTATTTATCGCAGAAGTTGATCCATGTGTGGCATAAACATAAAGATAAGCTTCTATCACACAAATTCACCAGCTGAATGATCTTTCCATTTCAATAGAAACGTTTACTTTCCCCTAACATTACACATCCGTTCCTTTCCCGTACATACACCTGATACTCGCGATCGATATCGGGAAATATTCAGAAAAACTTAACAATCGTAGCTGTCTTTATATATGCAAAACAGATAACATTGCGATGAGTAAGGGTTTCTACTCGACTGCCTAAGAAAGAGGGTGATGTTTTTAACAAGCTTTTATTAGCTTCACCTGTATGCATTTTTGTTTGTAACCGACTCCTTTGGACTTGATTTAGACCCACTTCAAACGGTCAGATTTCATTCAAACTTTGTATACTTATCAAGGACCGATGACAATACAATAATTTGAAGCGTGTTTTTTAGTTTTTTAAACTATGTGTGCTTATTAAAGTGTTGTTTTTGAGCTATTGCATAGCTTCTATCGCGGGCCTTGAGCGTGGAGACCGAATCCAGAAATTCCGTAACGAAAATAACCTAACACACCGCGCGTAAAGCTATTATGCAATAGCTTTACCGCGGCAGTCTCCGAGTGCCACACGTCTTTTTTTTTATTCAGTAATAGGACAGCACTTGACTGCTAACTAACCTGATGTTAAGAAACGGTGCGGTTCACGATGGAGCGCGCTTATCTAAAAGTTCATTATTATTTATATTAATTCCTGTGGAGGAGTGCAACTTCTACTGACATTATTTAAAATTAAATTAAAATTATAATTTATTAATGATTTTAGACAAATTATAAATCATTCATGTACAACAATTTAATTAATTATTATTAATTCTAATTAACAAATAATTTGACATGAAATAACATTTTACCAATGAAGTATTTGTATTATTTTCCTAGGCATTAATGACTTACAGTGCAGGTTAAACGTGTTATAATGAACCATTATCGAGCAGATGGTATCTATTTTTTATTACCTTTTAATTGCTTGCTTGTTCTTTCAAGCCCAGAGTGAATATTACTATTTTATACTAAATCTTCTATTTTAAATAAAAACTACGGGTCACTCACGTCTGTTTTGAGCCGAAATATCCGACTATAGTTTCAACCGCATTCGGCGGTCTTTTTCAAAGGAGCAGCACACACGTCACTCTCGGTCAGTGACGCGTCTTGCACTGCGACGTGCCGCTCGTGCCGCAACGATGTCATCGGTATCTTTGGACGAGCTCCATCTCGGCCACACCGTCGCCCAACATCAGGCGAGTAGGTAGTTTTTTTCAATACAAGATAGATATCTACGATTGACCACCAACTCGCTTGATGTTAAACGACGGTGTGGCCGAGGATGGAGCTCGTCGATCTAGAAGATATTCACTCTAGCCTTGAAAAATCCAAGATTGTGGGTCTCAGGAAACAGAGATGGCGATCTACCTAACAAAAAACAGGCGTGATGACGACTTTTATATACCTACATAAGTAAACATGTATAATGAGACAACAGATTGGCAAGAGACAGCGCAGACCGGAAACGATGGTATTCTCTTGTTTCAGTGGCCAAAACCCACTTCGGGTCGTTGTGCCAGCAGACTAATAATAAAAAAATAACGGGTTGTACTCCGGGAGTGGCGGCAGAAGTGAAAACTAAAAAAACAACGGGTTGCACTCCGGGAGAGCCAGCAGAAGTGAAAACTAAAAAAAACAACGGGTAGCACTCCGGGAGTTCCGGCAAAAGTGAAAACTAAAAAATAAAATAGCATAAATACTGACTCGTGAAGGATTTGAACCTCCGCCCTCTGATTGACAAATTGAAATTTATATCGGTGCTCTAACCTATTGAGCTAACAAGCCTTACGTGCATCTGACGAAATTAAGCAATCGACGCAACGAAATGACATCATGCTAGAAGGACAAACTTGTACATACAATAATGAACTTCCAATGCAGAACTATAGAATAGGTTTCTGACTATCCGACTTGCGATCTGACGATCTGACGCGAGTTTAAATTTTTTTACCTATCCCAAAAATGCCCAACGCCGCTAAAGAAGTTTTCACTTCAAAAATAGGTATTGTCTCGACAGTTGTTTCGGTGAACGGTCTCATAGCGAAGAGCCTCAATCAACATCTCAAGAGGCTCTCGTTAGATGGTTGGGTCAAGGGTCAGATACAAAAGGCAGTCATCCTATCACGGCGCGTATTGTCAGGAGGTTCATCAGTCTGTAGCCTCTACCACCGGCAGTTTGAGCCCCACTGCCAGCGACACCCTAGTTTTAAGTTTTTATAATATGTATATCTTATATTTATGTATTTGGTTTATTGGTACACGAAACAGAATACAGTCATTACAATTTTTACAATGTACAATTCATAATTTGGACTTAAATGAACTATATTCCTTAAAATTTTAGTAAAATGACATTTGAATTTATATTAATTAACTATTTACTCCATTACAATTAAAAGAACATTGAAATTCTATATTTAACTAACAATTTTAAAAGCATGTAAAAAAGTAATCAATTTAAATTAAAATTTATGTTGTAAAAATTTAGACCTAAGAAATTAAATAAATAAAGAAAATAGTAGATTTTAAGACATGGGAGCAATATCATAAAAATAAATATCATATCATATATAATATCATATATATGGGGGTAATATTATTTTTATTTAAGTATTTAGTGTTTAATTTTATTAGATTGTTTGTTATAATTATATTATAGCTATATCCAGTGTCTCTGCTATTGCACACCCGCTTTACTTTTTCTATGAATTGATCTCCATACCACGGTTGCCTGGAAGAGATCGCTTTTAGCGATAAGGCCGCCGGTTGTCACACTAGTTTTGTAAGTTTCTCTGTTTTGTTTTTTTGTTTAATAGTGTACAATAAAGAGTTTATCTATCTATCTATCGTATTTTAAAAGCGAGGGGTTTCCTTTGAATCCAGAGCGCAACGGAAGATTCTAAGGTAGAATCTTAAATGATAGCGAGGCGCATTCGAGGTAAAAATATTTGTAATCATATTATACACTCCGCTTTTCGTCAGATCTATAAATTATAAGGAATAAATTGTGTTTTTGTTTACATCAAAATGCATATTATGTACTACCACTATTTCTACTACTCCAGTCTGGATTTGAACATAACTGATAATGACATTTATGGTAATTAAAACAAAATCTACTGCGTATAATAAGTTTATCTAAAACTATTATAAGCAGAAGATGTGTAATGAAAAATTAATCTCATAGTTATTTTTTTCACAGTCGACCGGCACACCGTCGCTTATCCGTAGGATCTCTATGTAGTATATTTGTGGTTTATCTAACTGGCCGAGATTTTTTCGTTACTCATTTTTCTTGTTCGGTATAGTAACAGTTTACGTACGTAAATTTAACGCACACGAACACAACATGAATGCAACCAAAGGAAGTTTTATTTCAATGGAAGGAACCATAAACTTTACCTCTTCACTACTCAACTGTAGAAAAAGTGTCCGCTTCATTCTCACTTTCCGGTCATACATGCATCAAGCTGACGTCATGTGAAGATAAATTAATTGCTAAGAGACGTGATAATTTAATGCATTATTTTCAACATAACTAGACGTACTACTACAACTGAAGTACAAAAAAATGGACGTGTTTTTATAACCGTTGTCAGAAATATTTATATTTCCTTATATTTTTGGCAATAAATAGGACATGGTTTGAAACACCATAACCATTTATTCCATCTATTGAACGTAGCGAAAAAATCTTAATCTATGTGTTTTACTATTACTATACTTGTGCCTCCAGCTTTACAAAAGCTCTTCATTTTACAATATTCCTGGAACGGCGTCTTCTCACTACGTTCACTGTGTCACAACAGAGCGCCGGATAGAAGTGAAGACGCACGGAAGCCGTCATAACCGCGCGGGACAACTTGCCAACTCACCGAAGAATATATTAAAACTTTATCAAAGGCGAACTTTCATTTCCTCCACAGTGTCGTGGAACCCTCCAAAGGGCTACCTCAGCCGCGAGGTGGAAAACAAATTAAACGCGGGAAATTGAATTTTTTTTTTTGGAATTATTGAGTTTTGTCTGATTAGTTTTGGAATTGGCGGGTGTGATTTTGACATTGCGATAAATGTTTTTGACTACCGGGAATGATGAAGGTCTGGCAAGATATAAAGAAAGAAATTCGACTCATTTGCGCGATCAATACAATTTTTTTTTTGGTATATATTTTGCTATTGCAAATATATTTTAAGTAATCATCGCAAGAAATAGAATTGGCATATCTTGTAGGTACGAATAAGATCTAGTTAAAATCTGGGGTGAACAAAAATCTTCACACAAGTAGACGCTGAAAGCAAGAAGACGCTGGTTACAAGCCATTTCTGACCAGTTATTTTTCGTATGTTTAATAAAACTTCATAGTAATGTTTTATATAGTCCCGCTGTAATTGTTTATTCAAGGAACAATTAAAAAAATGCGTGATCTAGTTTTATCAAGTGCCGCAGTAAACTGTAATCGTATAAACAAACGTACAATTCATAATTATCTAAATATCGATGAGACAAGTATGATACAAAAACAATGCCAACAATTACAACTTTATTGTTCTGTTACATTTCTCATATTTGCTAAGTTTTACAATGATACCCAAGGGACACTCCCAATTGTCCAGATACTAAGACCAGCTGCATTTTCTCTAGTCTACACTCTAACCTGAATTTGTAAACAAACACATCTGTAAATTTTCTTATCCCTTCCAACCTTCACTCCCAATTGTCCAGATACTACAACCTTGCATTTTCTCCAGTCTACACTCTAACCTGAATTTGTAAACAAACACATCCGTAAATTTTCTTATCCCTTCCAACCTTGTTAACATCGAAGTTTACGCGCGTGATTTTTATCAAAGCAACCGAACACCGGCGCAAATAAAATTAACCGTATAAATTCATGATCAGCTCTAAAGTCAAGCTGTAAAGTTAACTATATCAGCGTATTAATTGCTATAATATAATTGAAGCATCTACCGCCGTACGTTACGGTTCCGTTTTACGACTAGATGCCAATAACATTTTTATGGCTCAATCGCGCGGCATGGCAGTTTCACTCTACACCAGCAATCAGATAGTAAAAATTTTGATCGATTGAAATATAAATATGAATCAACTGGGATTTATCTTTCGTACATCACGTCATGCTATGACATCTGCACAATGCGTCACATCATCGGCCTATTTAACTGTTTTCAATGGGTGTCATGTTCTTTTATGAACGTTAAACTTAGCTTCATATAACTACCTAAACTAGTAAGTATACCAAAAAAAATACTAATTACCTATAGACATAGATGAATAAATGTTTAAAAGAAATACCAACTACAAAGCTCAAAGTTACCACCGATTGGCATACCTAGCCTTGTTGAATGGCAATGCCGTATTCACCATCCATTACATAAGGATTCGCTTGAGAATATAACTTTTCCTCTTAATCAGTCTGAATATAAATGACAGTCAATGTCGATGGCTGCTTCTTATAGCGACGTCGTGTGGCGGGTCGCTCTCTTCCCTAACATATGGTTGCGGAAGGCGATGGATGGCACATGCGTCATACTCGTGATCGGGTGCTGCTTGCGACTCGCTGGTCTGCTCGCGGTATACACGCAATGTAGTAATTATTTAGATAAGTTAATAAGTTTGGAAAACACAAAAACCCCTGACAAAAAAACAGCTGAACCGATTTTGCTAAAACATAGCTAAGAACACTCCCGACTAATTCACCATTCAAACAAAAAAAAACAAAATCAAAATCGGTTCATCCGTTCGGGAGCTACGATGCTACAGCACAAACACACACACACACACACACACGCACAGACACGTCAAACTTATAACACCCCGTCGTTTTTGCGTCGGGGGTTAAATAGGAAAAAAAATGTATTTAACAACAGTTTGTAAATCTGACAAAGGTCAGAGACCCTGGTGTCTGTGGAGCTAAAAATTAAATAAATAACGGATTTACCTCTCACTCTCACACATACACACAAACACACCGGTACGCGGAAGAAAAGAGATCCTATGAGTCATGCAGCCTTAGTAAGAACGCGGTGAAGTTACTAAGAAAAACCGCAATGCATTCTAGAGAATGACTTGCATCGCAAGTTCATTGACAGCAAAATGAAGTCACAGGAAGTACGAAAATTATTCATATGATATTCTAAGCAGTGATACTATTCAGTATAAATAGACATCTGCCTTCGTCGCCCCTAATCACACACTCGGTTGCCTCTCAAAAGGCAAAAGGCGGCCAGAAAACCCCTAGTAAATGTTTAATTACACTAAATAATTAAGTTACGCTTCAACCCCAGAACCCCAGTTCAATTTGAAGAGACTGAATTTGTCACTCTTTATAACTGTAATATATAGGTGCGAGGTGGATCTTGATTGGATAATAGCGCTGAATCAGATCGAAAATCCTCAGAAGGTACTTGCAAATAAAATTAGTTTTAACATATTTTTTTCCTTCTAAGATAATGTGGCGTCGTACATTTTGTGCATTTGCCAATTTCAAGTCTATTTAAAAAAAAGTTTTTTTTATGTAACTGACTAAAAAAAGCTTTTGCATATACCTATCACAATAGTTTAATACCACCCAAGATTTAGTTCGAACAGTTCAAAATTGTCTGAGAATCTTATAAGATGTTAAATCTCGTTATGAACACAGCTAGGTATGTTTGTACGTGGTTTGTACACTGGTACTGCTAAATATCTGGAACCAACATTTTAAAGAATAGAATATTTGGAAACAACAATAGAATTAAATCATTATTTACAATAACTTTATTGTAAATAATGTTTTAATTTATTTTAACACAGGCATCCTAAAACTAGTCATAATAAACTAAACAATATCATATTTGATAATGGCGAATGCGATATCCGCACCAGTCCAATACCCCTGAAGAAGTAGCTTTGTATATTTGTAAATGAAATGTCAAATGTTCCATTAATATTTTCTCGTTGTTTGTGCACAAAGCCGAGTCACGAGTCTGCCAGGAAACGAGACGGATGAAACAAACGCCGCTTTGATTGCTTCTTCTCTTCACTTCCGAATAATCAACGAACATAATCTACGAGGATTAATTATAATCCTTTTGTTCTTTTAATCAATTGCCTAAAGAGGAAGTTTTTTTTTTTTACATTAGATAGATCTACATTTGACTACCAACTCCAAATCAACCAATTGATGTTAATCGATAGGTCGATGATATTAACAATCGCGGAAAACCTGGACTGGATTGGACTGGACTGACACAGGACCGAGGAAGATGTAAAGATAAGAGAGCGGCATATTTGTATATACCCAGAAGTGGCATAGAGAAGAGTGTTGATGATGATGATGATACTACTAATACTAAGATAACGCGCAGACTTCAAAGTGGGTTTTAGCCTTTCACACCAAAAGTCAGTCTCTACAGCTCTGTGCGAAATGACGTCAATTCGCTTGCTGGAGATCTTGTAGATCCATCTCCACGGCGTCGGACCAGCAGTATTGTGGACACTCCACCGGGAGGCGCCTAGTCGGCCGTCTCCGATATGTTCTCTTCACCGGCCGATCCTCCTCTATCTGTTTGACGTGGTCTACCCACCGTAGTGAGCCTTCACTTCCCCCACGATGTTGGCTTCACTAAATAGCTCCTCCTCTTTCGTGTTCTTTCTTTCGCCAATTCTTTAATTCGCCAGCTGCCATTGTCTCTCTAAGCTGGTCCCAGTACCTTCCGTAAAGTGATGATGATGATGATGGTGAAGATTATGTATGTACTATTAAAGTATAGGTATGTATCTAAATTACATACTGCTGACAAAATACTGAAAACTAATACCCATTTTCCGTTTCGGGACAGTAGCGTGAAAAATGTAACGATAATTTTCAGTATCCGAAAAAACTATTAGAGTGCCTAGAATCTGTCAACCGCATTGTAGCAATGATAGTTCAGTCAGTTCTACAAAATAGGTACATCTGTTCTAGAGAACGATGGTATAAATCTCAACAGTGCTAAGCTTGACTTAAGTTAAAATATTAAGCTTGCAGTTAAGGAAACCATTGTGAGGAAACCATAGGTGAACCCAGTTATCTTCAAACTAAGCAAAGCTTGTGCTATGGGAAAGATATCTGATAGAATATTTATATATTTTTTTTAACACATACATCGATACATAGAAGCTATAAGATACAGTACACTCATCTGTGCTTATCACACAAATATTTGCCATAGTCATAGTAATTTATTTCGAAAAACCAATTTGCACGACACAAAGCATAAGATTTTAAATAAAAACTACGGGTCACGCACGTCTGTTTTGAGTCGAAATATCGTAGTTTTTATTTAAAAATGTGTGAAAACCACGTTAATTTCCATAGTACAAAGCATAAGATTTAGTAAAAATAAGAATAAATAATAGTGGCGGTAGGCCGGTGAGCCCAAACATTTTAAAATATCGTTTTGTAATCTTAACACTAAACAAATAAATCAATAATAAAATTCAAATTACAACTTTGCAATAATTAATCGAAGTTATAGAATGCTTGCTCAATAAGCCATACAAGTGACTTTTAAAGCTCGACAGGTTGCTGTGATGTGTTCTGTTAGGTGATGTGCTCTAGATGGGATTTACATGATTTAGATGACAAAATATGTAAAATAGATTTACATGATAGATTTACATGACAAAATATGTAAAATATACATTCCCGACAACTACTCCCGGCTCAGATATCACAAGTTGTTTGCTGAGCCCCGTTGTCGGACATCGGCTCACTCCAACTCGCCTATCCCTCGCACTCTGAATGCGATGTGTTTGAGGACGGATGGTCGAATTTGTTGTCGGCATGTTTGACATATTGCGAAAGCATTGCATAATTATTTTTATTTTTACTGTATTCAGCCTTTCTTTTTTATTTATTATGAAACTGACATTGTCTGATATGTGACACAACATTATTAATGTTATTTGTAATAATTAATGTAATTGGCTATGGCCGTTTTAATTAATAAATTAAATTAAAAATTAAATTAAATGGGTAACGAACCCACAACCAAGGCAACCTCAGGCCTCACAGATGCCACTAGATATGTGAAGCCAATTTTGGTTGGTAATGTATAGGTGCCCTGCTGGCTATTCTACCTTCAAATCGAAAATCTGTCATCTAGCAAGAGTTTTAGCAACTTCATTTGAGAGCCAGCTCCCACTATTGGCTAAATATACTTATTCTTATAAACTACAAAATTACTAGAGAAATAGTCATGAAATCAGATGCCCTAGACAAATGGCGTTCTATATTATCGTTAACTCCAGTAAATCCATAATGGATTGATTTATTAGCTAATGATATATTACGTGACAAATTAACAAACGTGAAACGTCTGCATTCTTAGAAATAGAAACGCGTCCATACTTTTACCACTTTGCTAAGCCCGTAGTTAAAATGTCGTCAAATCCATCTACCGTAAAAAAAACTTAAATAAGGACAGAACAAAAATTAATTCCAAAATTATTTGATACTTTTGTAGGTATACAACGTTATCTTTTAAATAGACTTTCCATTGAGATCTTAGTACCTGTTTAAATGAGGTAGATAAAGGCATAAAACTCAACTGCTGCTTTAAACGCCAACGCTCATAAAAGCAACAACGCATATTTAATATCATCCAAAACATAAAACGAACACAAAAAGGACAAGATAAAAATAACATTTTAATTCATCTCACTCGAGCTCAAACAGGATCAACACTTCATATCTACGAGCCTACCAAAAACAATACCTCGTGAAAGAAAAGAGAGATGAAAGCATAGTGACGTCACCTGAACGAATTAGGTGCTCCGTCTCTTTCACTCGTGATCCCGTGACCTCTCGCTCTACAATTGACCTATTTTCTCCGAACGCGATTATTCGGAGATGTCGAGCATCGCCGAGTTGCACATTCTGCTACATAGGATGAAACTGCGTCTTTTTGTTTGTGTCACTCCAAATGTAGAGGTTTACAATTTGGAACGCGCGTATCTGAGATTCATAAATGCGGGGTCCATATTTACTATGATTCATTGATTTTTTACACGTCTGCGAGAAAAGAGTTATAAATATAACAGTCCTTCTTTGTACATAATTATTAATTATATTATGTGTGCATTTATGTGACTGTGTAAATATAAATGAATAAATTATCGATGGACATTTTTTACACCACACCATCACAACTAGCCTCAATATATCTATTTTAATGGAGTGTCAGTTAACAAATAGATTGTCAATCGACGTGTCATCACATTCCGCCTGTAAGCTACAACATTTCACAAAAAAATAACATAATGCATCCAAATTCAATTGTAAAAAAAGTTGTTGTCGAGACAACATTGTGGTTTTTTAGAAAAAGAAATGTTCCTAATAAATAAAAAGGTTGGTAATAAAATTAATACAAGTGTTTTATTTTACGAGTATCTAAAGCTAGTATTAATAGATTTAACTTTGTTTATGTTCTAGGAGATGTCGAGCATCGCCGAGTTGCGCATTCTGCTACATAGGATGAAACTGCGTCTTTTTGTTTGTGTCACTCCAAATGTAGAGGTTTACAATTTGGAACGCGCGTATCTGAGATTCATAAATGCGGGGTCCATATTTACTATGATTCATTGATTTTTTACACGTCTGCGAGAAAAGAGTTATAAATATAACAGTCCTTCTTTGTACATAATTATTAATTATATTATGTGTGCATTTATGTGACTGTGTAAATATAAATGAATAATTATCGATGGACATTTTTTACACCACACCATCACAACTAGCCTCAATATATCTATTTTAATGGAGTGTCAGTTAACAAATAGATTGTCAATCGACGTGTCATCACATTCCGCCTGTAAGCTACAACATTTCACAAAAAAATAACATAATGAATCCAAATTCAATTGTAAAAAAAGTTGTTGTCGAGACAACATTGTGGTTTTTTAGAAAAAGAAATGTTCCTAATAAATAAAAAGGTTGGTAATAAAATTAATACAAGTGTTTTATTTTACGAGTATCTAAAGCTAGTATTAATAGATTTAACTTTGTTTATGTTCCATTTGTTTCATCCTCAACCACATTGAGGCTCACCAAATATTGGTCAAGCGTAGATCTACTTTGCATTAAAAAAACAACGGGTTGCACTCCGGGAGTGCCGGCAGAAAAGAAAACAAAAAAATAAAATAGCAAAAAGACTGACTCGTGAAGGATTTGAACCTCCGCCCTCCGATTGACAAATTGAAATTTATATCGGTGCTCTTATCTATTGAGCTAACGAGTCTTACGTGCATGTGTCAAAAATAAGCATTCGGCGTAACGAAATGACGTCATGCTAGAAGGACAAACTTGTACATACAATAATGAACTTTAAATGCAGAACGTTAGAATAGGTTTCTGACTGTCCGTCTTACAATCTGACGATCTGACGCGAGTTTAAATTTTTTTACGCATCCCAAAAATTCACTACGCCGCTAAAGAAGTTTTCACTTCAAAAATTCTACCACTACAAAATTCTACCACTACAGACGCTACAGACTAGACGCCTCCGTATAACAACTCCACACAGTCGTACGATTTTTTCGCCTCAATAGCTCCAAAGCTATTATATTTACATACTACAGACGTAATAAAGCCAGTAAAGGTACCATATTACATAATATTACTTGCAAAGTAAGTTTGTAAGCTACGCACGAGTAATCCTGAAATCTCGTAGACCGTTCGTAGAGCCTCTACGATGTTGCGTAGCTTTGGACCTACAGAAAAGAAGATAAAACCGGCAAAGTAGGAGTTTCACTCGCACGCCGAGGCTTCCGTACTCCCAAACAATATGAATACTGACAATAGGCTAAGTAACTATTTACTTAACAAAAAGTACTTCATATCTATTTATTATCTACTTATTTTATCTTTAGAAGGAATACCTTCAAGAGAAAAATCTCAGGCTCATTTACATAAACGCCTGTTTAAAATATAAACGTTTAAAATATATAACAAATATATATAATGTTATATATATAACATTTAAAATAAGCTTGTGTTATATAGTATTTAGGGTAAATATAAGTTAGTCCTCGGCCACACCGTCGCTTAACATCAGGCGAGTTGGTGGTCAATCGTAGATCTATCTTCTATAAAAAAAAAGTAATAAATATATTTATATATAGATATATTTATTAGTTAATATTATATTGTAACACACTAGGTAAATAAGTATATACCTTATAAGATGCAGTATCTCCGGTACGTATGGTTTATATAATCACGTATTTTCGTTTCGTTTTTATACAGATAGCTATTAAGCGTTCAAAATATTATATTAAATCGTAATTAATTATTACGTGGCAATGCTGCCAGCATTTTGGGTACGTTGCCAACTGGTAGCGGTCTCTTAGATTAAGTTTGTAAATATTATTATTATGTGGCATATATGCGTTCTAATTTATTAAATCTAATAGTAGAAATTTGTAAATGGCTTATTTGTGTTTAAGTAATAAATATAACTCTGTTAGTTAAGGCCGTTCATTTCTCCAAAATTGTTAAAATAAATAAATATTGATGGACATTTTTACATAACATTACCTACCTGTCCCTAAACTTAGCAAACTTTTACTATGGGAACCAGACAGGTGATGAATTCGTTATAAACTCTTTTTTCTGTAAATACGTATCATATATACATATGTATCTACATAAGTTACAAAGAAATACACGGGCACAGAATAAACATTCATGCTCATCACACAAATGTTTGCCCTGGGTTGAGGTCGAACCCACGACTTACAGCTCAGAAGGCAGAAATACTACTAACTGAGCTAGCCAGTAAACTCAGACTGTAGTTTTTATATTTTTAACCTCTAATCCAAAAAAGAGGTGTATATATTATATAGAAGTCTGACGTGTGTATTTGTGTCTGCGTACCTGTGTGTCTGTCTGTGACATCGTAGCTCTCAAACAGATGGACCGATATTGATTTAGTTTTTTTTTGTTTTGTTTGAAAGAGATTCCATCCCAAGTGTTCTTAGCCTAGTTTCATAAAATCAGTTTAGCCATTTTTTGTCGGGGTTTTTGAGTTTTTTAAACTTATACTTGTCACTTGTCATTCATACTTCTTTGCTTTCTTCGTATTAGGTCAAACTTCTTTGGTTCAGCGAAAATCTCACAAGTAATATAGAATCTACAAAGTATACAGCGTACATGGCCCAGAATAATAAAGAGCAAAAGAGCACGCTGCTCTTGTTCAACACAAATCAGCTACCCGTCGAATCAGGGTACCTATTCTGACGCATTCGAAACTATTACGATAATTCTTAATTTATCTCTCTTTTGTGCTAAACTGGAAGGTAAAGAAAAAAATCATGTGCCATCTATTTCTCATCCTGATGTTTCTCATCCTTTAGTTAAAAGATTTGAAAAATGAATACATTTTGTAGCTGACTCTCTGTTGCTAATATTGTATAACTTGGTTTCTTAAACTTACTTCTACCCGTGAGTATGTCGCGCAAATTTTACATAAGACCAGCATGGAAAGTAGACAAATAGTCTTTCCAGCATTTTATCCACCTCTCAGAAGAAATAAAGTATGGACTGGCATAACAGCGTGGATAAATACAGTTTTTCTACCTTACATGCTAGGCCAGCATACCTGATCTTTCAAAAACTTTGTCATAGTCGCAGACGAGACTAGACTTCGGTTCAATTTTTATAGTAAAAATATCAATATTTAACGTTTATGCTATTTAAAGCTAAATATTCCTTTTGGTAACAGAACTCGTGGTGCCAATAGGTCTAGCAGATCTATGTCAGAGATTTTTAATATTGCATTTTACCATGTCAAATTTGACTTCAAATAGTTTCAAATGGTGTAAAATGATCGTTACTTTATGTATGTATGTATGTGCCCACAGTTTTGGATATTTTCTGGAATTTCTTCCAAAAGTCACATTTAGCTATCGAGATAGTCTCCACTCGCTTCAGAATTTGCCCTCGTCCTCAAATTTATTGGTTGCAGAGAATGGGCGCCCGATGTCGGTCAAACTCGAACATTTGCTGCGTACGCCGATAAACCTGATTTCCAGGGTCGATGCAGGATATATCACAGATTTATTTCATAATAGGAATAATGAAGCTTGGGTTATACTTTATGTATAAGATTTATACCTCTTAAAAAGAATGCTGTGTTTTACTGCGCAATGGGAGATATAAAAAGACCGTGTTATTCTTAGTGGAAACTTATAAAAAGAATACATATATATATTATGCTTCGTGGCAGCTCGGTACACCATCTAATTATGTGAATCTAATCAACAAAACAACACTTCGTTTAGGTTTGACAAAAAACGTTTTCTTAATTTAACCATTATAACATGAAATTGTAGACCTTTATGAAGCCACAAAATACCAAAATGGTAGGAAGTTAAGTCTAAGCAAATTGTAGATATTGAATATATTATACAATGAAGGAAAGTTCTATCAAGAAATATGTTATAGATATAAAAGACAAGAAACATTAAAAAATATATAGAAAAACTGATTATGCCCCGCGGTTTCACACAATAATTTATAAGAATCTTTCCTTATTCTCGGGTTAAAATATAGTCTATGTGTTGATAAAAGTTATAATCTATCTCTGTTCCAAATTTAATTCAACTCCGTTCAGCCGATTTAGCGTGAAAAATAACAAACACACATACTGATCAACTTTCGAGACCATAATATTAGCGAGATTAGTAAGATTTACTTATTTTTACAACCAAAAATATAATCTTCTTATTCATTCGTAAAGAGCACTAAAATTACATCAAAATTCGTCAAACCTTTTAGGATACGGAACATAAAATAGAATTACATGCATACGTACAACCTAAAACATGGCCCTTCTTGAACAGTCGGGTAAAAAATTAGTTTCTACAATGCTTAAACAAATTATGATGTTACAGCGACCCAAAATGTGTCTCAGTCTGCAATACTAAGCGGCTCCGTCCCTCTTTTTCGACGCTAAATATATATTTCACTTCAAATAAAATTCAGATATCAGAAGAAATTTTATGTGCATAGTCCCGAGTCTCACGGTTAGACTTCCGGTCACGTGTCTTGGTTTGGAGACTGTAGAGTGGGAATTAGGTTAGTTATGCCAACTTTTCTGTTATGTCGGATTTACTGCCGTATTTAGGTCTACACAAAGTATGTATAATTGGTTTACAGGTTAGGTTGAAATTCTTTGCCGCCATCTCTCATTTCCTGAGACCTACAATCTTGGAATTTTCAAGACTAAGTGAATAGATATCTTCTAGATCGACGAGCTCCATCCTCGGCCACACCGTCGCTTAACATCAGGCGAGTTGGTGGTCAATCGTAGATCTATCTTCTATAAAAAAAAACAAACAAAAATAATTATGGGCTTAATTTTTTAACAGAATATAGAATATACGTTTTATACAAATTATAATAAATTATTATAAGGCAGTTTAATACAATGAAATATAAAGCCGTAAAGAGATTAAATTAATTATTTTATACCCATTTTACATGACTTTGAAAGTATTTGTTAATTGGTGTGAAATAATATAAAATCAGTAAAGTTGGATATTATAAAAAACGTAGATTAGTTCGATTCATTTTGATAATAGAAATCTTTTTAGCAAAATTCATTCATTAATTTAGAATTTTAATTGTCATTTATTTTTCGAGCAGTTTTTTAGAATAAAAAACACACTTTAGTCAATTTAAAAGATATTGAATATTGAACAAATGCTTTTTTTATTGTTTCTTTTATCGAAATAAACGAAATCAACTTTCACTTTTAAAAATGTGTACTCACATTTTTTTATATAGTGTAGGTTTGCGCTTGACTGCCAACTCGCCTATTTTTTTTTTTAAACTATGCTATGTGTGAAAGAGATTACAGCAGCAGAGAACCCTTACAGCAGAACGTGTAATACACAATGCGTTCCGTATCCACAAGCTCTAAGTCCGATAAAATAAAAACCCAAAAAAATGATCGTCCATTATTGGCGCGAAGGCCTACGCGTCGCGGTTTGGCTAATACCGTGTATCCCCTTTATAAATCATTCACATCGATGGCGCGCTTTCACGTCGGGCTCGTATAATGGCTGCTCCGACAATCGTATTTTTGTGACGTATAAATTGGTGTTTTTTATGCTTGCTCTGACATAATTTTCATTGGGGAAAGGCTTTTCTTCTTTCGGTGAAAGACTGCATCGAATATATCGCTTGCGAGCTCAGAAAGTTATTGCCTCACATGGACTTAATACTTGGTAAGCATGTAAAATCTGATTGCATGCATTGTTTCTAGTTTGCTTAGTTTTTTCAATAGCATGTTTTTGTAAAATAATCATTTGAACAATTTTATGTAGTGTGTCGAAAAATATTACTACGCTCTAATGAGACAGAGTAACTACCGACAGCGCCTTAAAACAAAGTTTATTGCTTTAAAACTATTAACACCTAATCTTCCCGATACTTTAATGCCAGTTCCAGTATTCAAACTTGTAAATAAAAAAAAACAATTTATTTGCATGAATATAGGTTGCATGAGTACAGGTTATATAATAAAATATAAGTATCAATAACAAACAATAGACAATAGACAAGATTTTTATTGTGCCAAAAACTAAAAAAATATTAACACGATTTAAAATTAAAAATTTAACTAAACTAAGTTTTTGCCACAAGCCGGCTCCACTACACTATATCCTATCCCTTACTGGACGTAAAAAAACAACAAAAACCATCGACACGAAGAATGAATGGATGAATACTAGTTCCTAGAATTTGCACCTCCAAAATAATATTCACTCGAAATATTTCACATTAAATAAAGTGGTCATAATGATAATTAGCCGTCCTGCATTGGCCGCCGTTAAACAAATCGTGCGAGCGTGCAGACGTGTTGCGAAACAAGTAGGTATTTATCATCAGCGAAGATGAAACGAGCGTCTCCTCACTCTACCTACATAAATCATTAACCCCCCCTCCCCCCTCCATTCTCCCTTCATACCCCCACAGTGATTCATCAAGGCATCTTCAGACCTTGTTATAGAAAACAAATTCGTTTTAGGTTAACGGCAGATCCCAATATTCTTTCATTCATCAAGTTTATCTCTTAGTCTCTTGTTTGACTTCCAAAAAGAAGGAGGTTCTCAATTCGACTGTATTTTTTTGTATGTTCAGCGATTACTTCGCCAATTATGAATTGATTTTGATGATTCTTTTTGTTTGGTAAGTTATACTTTAGAGGTTATCTCATATAAATTTTATCTAAATCGATACAGTACTTTGTACTAGTTTTTATAACAAAATAACATATTTTATCCAAGTCAGAGCGTAGTCAGAGACGTAGCGCTGTCGCTGCGTCATTTTACATACTAATAATCTGTTCACACGGCGCGTTGCGTCGACGCAACGCACACACGACTGAACTGCAGGCCCCGAGACAAAGCGGGTGGGGGTGTACTCATTGCGACGCCGGAACGTCACGACTGCGTTGTAGTAACGCTGCGATGGCGCAGCGCCCGTGTGGCCGTCTATGCGTTTAAATATTTGCGTTGCGACGACGCAACACAACGCAACGCGCCGTGTGGACTGGCTGTAAACGAATTATATATTTTGTTGTCGGTTTTTTGTTTAATTTTTAAACTTCATTTATACGAGTATATAAAAGTAAATTAAACATTTAAAATGTTGTAATGCGCGACAGAGATATGAGCGTGCTTTGAGCCAACTTTAATTACTTCGTAAATATCACACTGTGAAGAGATCCCCAGCAATTCAGTAGGTCATCGCCGGCCGACGAGGATGCCAATTGAGAAACAAAACACGAATTAATAAAAAACAAACGTCAATGCTACTCCCATTCAGCTGGTAGCCTATCTATGATCAGAATTTTCGATATTTCATATTCCGAACATTTTTTTTAATAATTTCTTTTCTCAGCCATTACTGTCCCACTGCAGGGCAAAGGCCTCTCTTCCCTCTTTACATTTTTATCGGTTTAGAGCCTCCTTACTTCAGCCGCTACAGTAGGAGTCAAGTTTTTTTAATATGCTTTATTTAAATCCCGAATGCTCATTTATCAACTCGTCTTATAACTGAAATCTTTTTATTCTGAGTCTAATAGAACAGAAATCTAACGAACCTTACCTAAAAATTGTTCGGGTAAATGAAACTTATGACAAATAAAGCCAATGAATCAGAAACTCGTAATACAATTCTGAAATTCTGCTTTCAGACAGTTCTATAAAACGAGTTCGGGAAAGTATTAGATTCGAACAAGTACATTTCGGACCATAGATGGGCTACCCATTCAGCGTCCTTCATTGGGTATGCTGTAGCGTCACGCTGCCGATAAATCCTTGATGTTTCAATTTTGAAGCGTTTCCGACGTTTTATAGACGATTAGGGACGCGCCGTGAGTATTTCCTCTGTTCTCTCATCTCTATACTTATATATAAAAATCAATTGCTGTTCGTTTGTCTAGCTAAAACTCAAGAACGGCTTTTCGTTTTTCGGCTATTCAGTAAAAAGTGTTATTTTGACTTAATGCAGTTTTGATCTGGATGTGCGACATATTTAAACGAGTAATTCTTGTAAATGTATATATAATAATATAATAAGAAGTTCGGTTATTTAAGTATCTCGTTACATTTGGTATATAGGTAGATTCGGAGACGATAAATCGATCTAGCTAGGTTTCATTTTGACGTGACAACGTCTAATAAATCGATGAACGCCGGCTGCACGCACGAAAAAGTATGACTCATTGTCCCGTTACGTTACGCTCATTGTCCCGTTACATCATCATCATCATCATTTCATCAATGTTTTGTTATGAAGTTGTCACGTTAAACTATCGTCCGTAAACCGACTTTACAGATAGCCAATTTTTTGTTTTTTAGTGAACCCGGGTTTGCCCGTATTTTCAGTCATAATAAATCCAGTGGAGCTCGGTTGCTCAGGTACTAAAATATATGAATTATGAGTTTCCCAACGAATATTAGTATTTACCTGTATCACAGAATATATGTTAGTAAATACAAGAAAATGCCTAATACTTGATGAGGGTCCAGACGTCGATGTAAGATTTACTAAGGATGTTTATAGCGGTCCCAGATCCCGCCATATTTATCTTCAGTGCGTCTCCTGTCAAGCTATTACGGGGAATTTGAATAAATGGGGTTTTCTTTCATTAATCAAATAATAAACTACTTTTTTTTACCAATGTGACGTCGAATAATGAAAAGTGATTAGTTTGTCCACTTTTGTGTGCTTTTAAGCTTTCTTACCCGATTGCGCTAGAAAGAGTATTATGTAATATTTTTCATGTGTACCTAGTCTTGCCATAAATATTGTCACGAAGAAAAAAAATTTTTTTTATTGCAAATAATATTTATTACTTTTACAGTGTGTTAGTTTAATACATAAATATAAAACAATTTAAAATATAAAAGCTTATTCGAAGTGGTCTCCATTGACTGCAATGCAGTCCTTTAAACGTTGAGGCCAGTTATCAATAGAAGCACGCACTCTTTCCATGGGAAAATTCTTCACTGCCAATCGTATGGATTGTTTTAGGGACTCCAAATTATCATGGCGTTTAGAGCAAGCCATACTTTCTAAAACTGACCATAGATCATAATCCAGCGGATTAAGATCAGGACTAGACGACGGCCAGTCTTCAGCTCTGATGAAGTAGTCCGAAACGTTCACTTCCAACCAAGACTGCGTGGACCGAGCTTTATGACCTGGCGTCGAGTCTTGTTGGAAGGACCATACTTGGTTATTGAACATGGTGTTGTTAAGGGGCTTAACTACCTTCTCAAGAATGGCTTTATGACCTGGCGTCGAGTCTTGTTGGAAGGACCATACTTGGTTATTGAACATGGTGTTGTTAAGGGGCTTAACTACCTTCTCAAGAATGGTATTTTTATACACTTGTGCCGATGTTTTGATACCTTTTTCACAAAAATATGGCTCAGTCACTCCTTCATAGCTAACACCCCACCAAACCATCACTGAAGTCGGATAATGCCCACGTTGCACTCTGTCGACTAATTGGGAAGCTTCCTTAGAGCTTTGAGCATAAATACGGTCATTTTGTTTGTTAAAATGTTGCTCAATTGTAAAGATTTTCTCATCCGTAAACAAAAATTTTCTGTGACCTCCCTTTGCGTACCGCTTCAGTAGTTGTTTCGATTTTACCACCCTATTCTTTTTTAAATTATCAGTTAAAAAATGACCAGTGCGTCTCTTATAGGCTGCAAGTCCTAAGTCATCTTTTAAAATAGGCGACATGGTTCTGGGTGCTATCTTCATCTCCCGAGATAAAATCTTTTGCTTTCGGACAGGATTTCTTCGAATTCTTTCCCTTACTGCTTTGACCACCTTTTTCGTACGAACACTACGTGGACGGCCAGGTCTCTTTTTCTGTCACAAACAGAGGAGGTCGCATTGTACCTATTAATAGCCCGGTACACAAACATTTGACTAATACCAAGCGTATGGAGAGTTTTAAAAATTGCATTTGGCTCCATACCAACTTTGTGTAATGCAATCACAGCGATTCGGTTCTCTTTATCACCCCACTCCATTTTAATATCGCAAAATATTGTACAATGTATTGGCGCCAAAATTAGAAAACTCAATGAACAATCGTATAAAAATGACAGATTCCAAATTCAAATGTAATATCTTTCTTATTTTTAACTGTAACAGTATTTATGGCCAGACTAAGTAAAGGTACATAATGTTTCTACATTACCTTATTTTTTTATCAGTCCTGTTTGTACAAACTGTCCCACTGCTGGGCGCGGGTCATCTTCTCAATGTGAGAAGGGTTAGGCCATAGTCTGCCACGCTGGCCAAGTGCGGGTTGGCAGACTTCACACATCTTTCAAGATCATTGAGAACTCTCAGATATGTAGGTTTCCTCACGATGTTTTCCTTCACCGTTTGAAGTTGACGGCAATCAACAATACGCACATAACTTCGAAAAGACAGAGGTGCGTGCCGCGGGATTCGAACCCAGGACCTGCGGATCGCAAGTCAGACGGTCTCCCGACTAGGCTGCCGGAAACTTACTAGGCTGCCGGTTTTTTTTTTAACATTTTAAACCTTATCTTATAGCTAAATGAAACTCTTTCTAACTCTAAATGGATTCACTAGTTTTGATATACTTAGATCTAAGACGTTGTTAGATTTCTCGTTATCTACTGGCATATGCTTTTAAAAAAAAAAATTAAGAAATGGCCAAGTGCGTACCGTGATCAAAAAACATTTAAGATTTTAAGATAAAAAAATTATTCTACTACTTTTTGCGTGATTAATATGTATGTTCATGCCAAATTACAGCTTTCTTATATTAATAGTCTTGCAGCAAAGCCGCGGACAAACAAACAAACAAACAGACAGTGGGACAGACGGACAAGCGAAACTATAAGAGTTCCTTGTTTACTACGGAACCATAAAATGCGCATAGGTACTTACTTTACTCACTCCTCTCAAGTATCATATGCTGCATTTAAAAAAAAACGTGTACCTACTTCGCTCACAAAAATAAAAACTTACTTTTTAGTTTTGACAATCGTAAACTGGAATATAGATCTTACTAACCTCGGCCTAATAGAGCTCCAACAATTTAAATAAACAAAAATGCATAAAGGCAATCATTTAATTCCATATAAGTAAAAAAAAAACGCAAAAAAATACGAAACGGATGCTTCGTGAAAACTCTTGTAATAAGCATCGTTACGGAAAATCAGGCCCTGGTACACGCAAATATGACGCACCACAGAGCATATACGGTGAAGAGATGGCAGAGTTATACCGTTACTCCCTAAATAAAGCTACCGCTCTCTAAATAAAGCTAAAATATGGGGCCACCTCTGAAATGACCTACCAATTAGAAAATAATCATCGAAATCTATACATAATTGATGAAATAATCGCGTTAATGCAACGCAAGTATGTATATTAAAAGAAAAACAAAATACCCGACTGCAGAAAAGCAATTTTTGCAGACTTTTTTTGATTCCGTTTCGCTTGATACGTTGTTGAGTTGATACGTTTTTTGTGAAAAGTATGTGTAAAATCGCTGTAAAAAATGATAAATGCGCATACTTTAGAATAAATCTAGTAAAATCACTCGTTTCTTATGAAATAGTTCGTTGGTGGTTACGAAAAGACGCATTATTTATTATTTTACATACATACAGTCGAATTGAGAATTTCCTCCTTTTTGAAGTCTATTAAAATGTTTGCCATTCTAAGTTTTATCCTAAAGTAAAAATAAATCGCTAACGATGAGTACAATTCGTCTCATTCACCGTTACAGCCCCCCCCCCCCCCCCTCCCCACTTTGCACAATAGCATACTTACAAAAGAGAGAGCATACTCGTGCATGGCATCTCCAATTCGTTATTTCTCTATGTTACGCACTCAGTCTCTTTACGACGTTGGAAAATTGCAGCGTGAGCCTAATAAGGTTCTCGTTACTGTTATTCGCGACTTGAGGACTAGATAGAACACATATTACGTGATACTTTTACCAACTTCAAAAAGAGGGAGGTTAACAATTCGGCTATATATTTTATGTTTGTCACCGTATAACTCCGTCATTTACTCGTATAAACCAATTTGATATTTTTTTTAATACAAGATAAATCTACGATTGACCACCAACTCGCCTGATGTTGAGCGACGGTGTGGCCGAGAAAAGTTTGAAGTAATATATTTTCAGATTAGTCTCATAGAAATTTCATCGAAATCCGTTCACTGCATTGATTTTCAAAACAAGTCTTTTTTTTTTTAGTTTTTTTAATTTGTAATTATGTTACCAACTTTTATATGTTACTGATATCAATAGGAATATTATCTTTAAACGATAAATGAAACAATAAATGTAATTAATATAATAGAAAAAAAATCTATTGAGCTGTCTTCGATGCGTAGAAAAAAATCCTCACTCGTTACATTCCGTCCGTTTCCGTAACGTTACCTCTCCACCTGCTATTTGATAGATTTGGTCAAAATCTACGATTTTCAAATATAGTACGTTATAATATATTATCTTTATTTTATGTTGACGATTTTCAAATATAGTACGTTATAATACATTATCTTTATTTTATGCTATTTTTTTAACATCACTAGCATTAACACTTTATTCTGACCACCTTAGCCAACCCATTTGCAAAAAATATGTTCATCATCATCATCTGCTCACTGTAGTCCACTGCTGGGCATAGACATCTCCCATTGAACGGTCACTCGACCCTATCTTCGAGTTGCTGTCTCCAGTCACTGCTAATTGCTTTCCGTAAATCGTCACTACTTCGTCTAAAAACATTCAATTACGAATTAAGAAAATATTTTATCTTTTCGTATTTTATTTCTTACCAAATTTTATATTCCTAACATTGGATTGGAATCAAAGGAATTTCTAAGATTGTTTTGCCGCCGCCATTTTGGATTTTTAACGTTAGGTAGCTTATGATCTACGGAATGTATTTTCTCTCTTCCTCCCCTCTTTCTCCCTTTTTCCGCCGCCATTTTGGATTTTCTACGACGTTATGCAGCTTATTATCGCATCATGAGGGTCTGCAAGGGTCGGAATGCAAAACCATCTCTCTCTTTCCCTTCTCTTTCTCTCTCGCTCTCTGTCTGTCTCTTTCACTCTACTTTTTTTATTCTTTTCTCTTTTTTCCTTAGCTTTTTTTACTCTCACATGTCTCACTTCGTACCCTGATAGTCCGAAGGCAAAATTTCCAAATCTATAATGACTTTAACTGAAATTCACGTCAACGTAGCCGGGAGGTAGGATGTTCTTTGAAATAAGTGTCAAGACTTTAAATTACCTTTCTCAATAAATCGAATATATTTCACGTTTACTCGGAAAAGTGCTTAGGCAGTCGTATATTTTACTATGAGTAGTAAATCTTTGATATTTTACGTTTTGAGGAACTATTTAACTACTATTTAATAAGGAACTATTTAATAAACAATATTCACATTATCATTATCTCAAAGATTCTCCATGTTAAATACTCTAAAACTAACTTATCATATATTCTCTCTACCAAGATTATGTCGTACATACAATGAAATTAATGTTTTGCTAAACGATCTCGATATATTTCACGACAAATTTAACGCATTCAAGTTTAAGTTATTACTTTTTTTTACTGAACGCAATAGATTATAATATCACTGTTATATTATTTTATAGGTTTTAGTTTAAATTAATATAGTTTTAGTTTTAGTTAAAGAATGATGTAGACGCCTGTTAAAGGTATACATAGCAGAATCTATATTAGAGATTACCTACTAAGTCAATGTAATATGTATACTGTTGGTGTTTCTAAAATAAATAAATAAATTTATTATAAACTCACCCCCAAGGCGGCACTCATTAACGTCGGAATCTAGGACTAAGACCTAGGATCGAAGTAGGTACGTATCGAATACGAAATCATTCTGATCTAAATATTAGTATAATCTTAACAGGGAATGTTTTGTAGTCTGAACTATAATTATATAGATTATTGTTTATCAATAATTTTAATTAAACAAACTGAAGCAACCGACTTCAAAATACGCAATTTCGTTTACATGGATGATATTTTTCCAGTTATTTTGTTGTAAAAACCAAAGTCATGGACCGATTTTTATTAAATGTATATAGGACTACCTGTGAACTACCTACAAAACAAAAAAAAAATCATCATCGATATCCATCGGCATAGTGATCGGTGAACAAACATACAAAAAACATGCAGTCGAATTGAGAACCTCCTTCTTTTTGGGAGTCGGTTAGAAAATAAAGAAGCTGGAAAGTATTAATTTCGCTCCTCGAATGTGTGAAATCCACAAAATATGGTGATATGATGGTGACGTGGACTGAGTCAGTCTCTAATTCAGAGTCGGACTGACTTAGAGACTTTCCACCAGGGAAGATAACGATAATATGGTGTGGCCAATATCGTTGAAGAACAAAAAAAAACGAGACTTTTGGTGAGATTGATGCATGGATATTCCATTGTCTTCGACTTCTTGTCTTCCATAAAAACCAAGACTGACTTTCCACTTGTCTTGAAATACAACCTAATTGATAATCTACTCCTTTTTTTAGGACGGGTAGTAAAAAATGGTTAGTGTATGTATGAGTCAAACATACACTCAGCCGGTTTTTCTATCACGCAAGCTCACTCGTAGAAAAAATTACATCAGGCGAATTAGCAGTCAAGTGCAAGCATACCCAAGTGTGCTAATAATCACATAAAAAGACTTATAATAAAGATAATTAAAATTATTGGCAAAATATACGTGGGAATTTTATGGCGATCAGGTACAGAAGAATGATTATTATTTATTATTTTATTATGGCTTGGTTACAAGACCTTTAATCCAAATCTTTTATTTATATTTTCATTAACATTATTATAAAGAGTGTAATTTGAGTGTTGCCAGTGACAGATTTAAATCGATGACATGACGTTGACATTTTCTTAAGTTTTTACACCAAGAATTAAAAAGAAAACGTAAGTAAAAGACAACCGAGTTAGGTAACTGCTGTTCTGTACAGTGCGCCAAATCGCGCAAGACATTACTCATTGAGGGACGCCCCGGGAATAAATCGTTGTATTCTTTCCTTTTCCTAGTGAATCGATTTTCCTTCCTGAGATTTACGCTTATTTACTTTGTAATAATCGCAACGGCTAACCCAATTATGATGTATTGTCAGGTACCACTTAGAAACTTTGAAATCCAACGCAAAAAGAATATTCAAACTAGGTCCACAATTAACAGAGAAATCTATGAACATAAACAAAAAAATAAATACTCATATAGTCAAACATAGAACCTTCATCTTTTTTGAAATCGGTTAAAAATATGCTCGTACCTCATTCCGTATAGAAAATAACATAAACACACGTCAAGATTCCATCAAAAACATTTTTATTCCAAAGTTGTTCTCTGAATATTGCAAATGCGAGCTGGAGTCCGGAGGCGCGAAGCCTTGAGCAATGCCGTTTTACGGTGAAAACAGTACCTACTTGTTCATTTTAATATGCCAAGTTTCACAACGCACGACGTATGGGGCAGTGACTAAAGTTTCCGGCCACAAAATCGGATGGCACTTTTACCATATTGGAAATATTACCCCAAATTTGGGAGGATTTTAAAGTCATGGTGAAAAATGTATGGGGACAATTTCTAGTGCGAATTGAGAAGAAAATGGTGGGGGACTTTATTACTAAACATGTAATATTTTTCTTTAATCCTGGTTTTGCGCTGGAAAGTTAAAATGTTGTGTGTTGTGATATTTTGAAAAAGAGCGAATCGGACTAGCACTTTTAGAGCTCTGTAGTTACTACGAAAAATCTTTATAAATTCGTTATTTCCGTACGTATAGATGTGTATGTCCATAAATGTTACAGTAATTTTAGAGATTACAGTAATGTTACAGAGAGTTTTAGCACTACATGAAAGAAATTTGACAGATAGATATGGTCTTTGAACTTCTACAAAATATTGTAATGAAATTATTAGAAAAGGAAAAAAATAGGGGTGGCACTCCACACATATATATATATATATATATATATATATATATACTGTATACATCTTCTAAGATTACCTATAAAATGCTTTGTCCCGAGATCCTCCTACTTAGATCCTTAAATTAAATGAAACATGAAATTGTAGGGTGTCTTCCTTGTGCCTTTCTTCTAAGAAATTATTTTCAAATCACAGGCAAAACGAGGAAAGTGGTTAGCTAGAATAAGAGTGATAAGTCATTATATTTTGTTTTTTACTTGAAATAGATCAGATAATACCCATCTAGGCGCGCAGGAAATAACTTAGTCCAAACGTAGAAGCCGTATTTCAAAACTTTAGCATGTGAACGTAATTAATACTGATATGGAGCAAACTCAGCAACCGTCTATTTCTATAACGCGGGCGTCATTAGGCGGTGGGATAGAAAGAAACTGGGCCAGCGGGAACTCTCCTTAAATTCTCTCCAGTCTATTGTTGTTTTTCGTCGGTCGTTGTACAAGTAATTTCTTAGATAACACGCGTTTTCATTGTCGCTTGAGATAAAAGATAAATATTTATAGATATTCTTGGAAAACAGAGTACTCATCTATCGAAATGAACCCTTAAATTGCAGCTTAGGTTTTACGAAATACCTAGCAATGTTAGATACCAGTTTATGTATAATACGTAAAACTAGATGTATTGTTACTATGTATTGTATAGATGTATGTATGATTCCCGCATGTAGGTATCTGCAATCGAAAAATCTCTTTCTGAGTAGATGCCTGCACTTCATAATAAGAACATCGTCTACAAGTATAAGCTTATAATACTCAAAAATCCCCCACAAAAAAACGGCTGAACCGATTTTGATGAAACATAGCTAAGAACACTCCCGTCCAATTCACCTTTCAAACAAAATCAAAATCGGTTCATCCGATCGGGAGCTACGATGCAGACACACACACACACAGCCACGTCAAACTTACACCCCGTCGTTTTTGCGTCGGGGGTTAAAAATAAACTTAAAAATAGACTTACGTATGGCGATTCTGATAGTCGCTTAATCTTTAAAAAGTAACAAACAGAGAGAAGCAGTTACTTTTACACTTAATATTATTAATTAGATATTGGTTTGATAAGTCTAAATCAATGATACATTTTAATCGAAAGAATCCAAATTGATACCAATTCCAAATGTTTCAATATAAATTAGTACCTGCAGTAGTATAGTATCAGTATAAAAGTGTGTACCTGCTTAAATTTATTACAAAACCGATGCCATAAAACGTCTAACCATCATCAAATAAGACGTCCATGGCTCCTTAAAACCGTAAAATATAATCGACCACAGCGCTGAGTTTCTGAACGAGTTTGAACGCGTTCATAAATCAGACACGCGTCAAACAGACCTCGCTATAAATTACTGTTCGAACAGTTAGGTCTGTTTCGCTTTACAGACGAGAAAAAAGTCTTTTAGGTTTATGGCTGCGCGTAGATCACTCAGATGTGATGTTAAGGGGAAGCCGCGTGTGTAACTACATGTTGTATCATTTGGGCGCTTTCACACTGACCGACAACTATACCGACACGACACCGACATCGAGACCGACACGATGTTGGCGTCTAGCAGTTCTCATACATTTACTACTAAACGCTATTCGACAACGATAACGACGCGATAAAGGATACCTAGACGACGCCGATATTATAGCGATATCGGTGGCTTGTTGAATGTCATGTTGCAACACGTGACCACAAAACTTTGTCTCGAATAGTCCCCAATAGGTTTCAATAGGTTCCGTTCTTTAGGTCATCATCATCACCAGTCATACGGAAACTATTCGTCCCATACTCCAAATTAATTGATGATGAGAATGATCTGGAATGCCACGGTAAAAACTTTGTCCCTAATAGATCGATAATGGCACTTCTCTAGCTAACTTTTTTTTTAGTTTGGCTAGACAAGGTTGCGTGGGGCGCCATAACATTCAAACCGCACCGATATCGTGACTATATCTGTGTCGGACAGAGTGAAGGCGCCCTTTCATTTTGACAGTATCGTAATAACTTCTGACGCTTCTTGTTACTTCAATAGATTTCTAAAAAAAAAAACTTAGAATATAAAAATATTCCTAAAAAGGGTGCGGTTCGTTCTACAATTCTTATTTCAATTTTAAATGACAAAATATGATATAACTTACGAGCAATTAAGTAAATGGAGTTAAAAAGTGTTATCGTCATCGAAAAGAAAGCAGTAAGAAAAAGAAGATACATAATATAGAAGGACTACGATGGATTTTCATTGTGAATCTTCATGCACTTGATGTGATGTTGTGTGTTTTTGCGAATAATAAAACAAGTATAAGTTTAGATAATTACAAAACCACGACAAAAAAACGGCTGAACCGATTTTGATGAAACTTAACTAAGAACACTCTCGATGATAATTATCCTCTTTGAAAAAAAAAACAGATCAAAATCGGTTGAACCGTTTAAAAGCTACGATGGCACAGACAATTAATACAGATAGGTACACATAAACAGACGTACAACCTATAAGGCCTAGGCCGCACTACGGTTTTTTCCCGCGAGCGGTAACCGATATAAACCGCGAAACCGCTCAAAACGGTACTAAACCAGTCGCGGGAAAAAACCGCAAGTGCGGCCGCTTGTATTCGTTTTCCTGTTTCATAAGCTCACGCGGTTAAAAACCGCTGCGGTTTAACCGTAGTGCGGCCTTAGCCTAACACCTCTCTTTTTGAAATGAAACAAATTTATCGGATTTATTGCGTATATTTTACATACTTTTATGACCTCTCTTTTTGGGCCGAGTCAAGGGTAAAAAAATACAAAAAAAATATTTTATACATATTACAGTCAAAAAACGTCCATCCGTTCGTCATTGTCGGTCAATCAGTAGATATATACTATCAGTACAATATATCGGTTGATCTAATCTACAATTGCGATGAAATTATACAAGTTTTAAATCATCTGAGCAGCGAATATAACTATTAACATAATCGCGATTGATTTAGTTTTAGTAATAATTTTACAGTTTTGTAGTCAAGAAGCCTGTAATATCCAACACCTTAATACCTAATCGTGTTGTATGCAAATAAATTATCTTTATCTTTATCTTTATCCTAGTAATTTTAACTTTATAGCAGAAGACAAAATACCTAATACCAGTATCGAAACATTTTCCGTTGCTGGACGTTTTTTAATTTTAATTTTTGTTCTGTCATTATTATTGGATATTACGTTTTAATAATTAATTGTATATATTTTGATTTTATTAACTTTATTATTGTCGATTATAAAATAATATGTATATTAGCATAATGTAATTGGTGAATACCGTTTTAGTTAAATAAATAAATAGTAAATAGTTCGTGTACCATATTGTATTATAATACTCATAGGCCAGATAGAAGCCTTATATATAGAAGTCTCTTATAAGACCCCTGAGAGCGGAGTAAATTCTACAACAAGAACAAATAGGTATTTACCTACGCTTTCCTCTAGCCTCGTATTATACCGTACTAAACGAAACCATTTACGTTCGCAAGCCATAAAAATAGTTTTACTGTCAAATATCTCATCACCAACCAACCGAATATAGTAAAAACAGTTATATTCGCAGGTAACACACCGCAATGCGTCAAGGGAAATTAAAGTATAATGTGACTTTAAAAAATATGTTTTTTGTTTATTTTTTTCGGAGATTAAAAATGTGTCTGACGCTTTTTGAAGCTAGAACGTAATATTTTGTTTAATTCATCGGCTCATATATACAACATATATATTATATACTATTGTTTGTATATATTTAGGTAATGATGAATAACTTTATTTCGGATAAATTAAATTGAACATGCTTGTAAGAAAAAACTATACTAAGAATTATGACTATACCTGTACTATATCTATACTTTAAGGCTACATAAAAAAAATAACAATTTTAAAAGCATGTAAAAAAAGTTATCAATTTAATATTAAAATATTGTAATATTATATGGTGTACCTACCGGTAGGCCCAGCTAGGTTCGGTTCCACCTGCGTAGTGATGAAAAACGTACGTAAATAAGTAAACTATGTCTTCAACTTCACAGCTATGCTTGTACCAAATTTCTTACGTGTCAGTTTAGCTTTTTAGTCGTGAAAAAGTACCAAACAGACAGACAGACAGACAGAGTTACTTTTCCTTATATAATTTAACTAGAATGTAAGCTCATTATGTGATGGCCCGAATCTAGCACAAGAACAGTTTATAGGTAAACCGTACTGATTTTGTTTGATTGGTTATGTGTATACTTAGAAATCCAAGCTCGCTATAATTGTT
The DNA here is from genome assembly GCA_947563715.1 of Lycia hirtaria. Classification (NCBI taxonomy): domain Eukaryota; kingdom Metazoa; phylum Arthropoda; class Insecta; order Lepidoptera; family Geometridae; genus Lycia; species Lycia hirtaria. The sequence continues at coordinate 13,319,887 of OX387385.1, forward strand.
ATTGCCGATAATTATAGTTTAAAAAAACTAAAATATCTCTTTTTTTTCTTTGTTTTAATTTAATAATTAACCTTATAAAGTAAATTAGAGACCATAATACTAATTTATTTAAAAGTAAATTAAAGGCATTGCTGGTGCAGAAATGCTATTACACAATTAATGATTTTTTGAACGATAAAATTTAAAATATGGACATTTTTGAATTAGTTATTTTCTTATTTTTGACTTTGACATCGATATTGCATTATTTCACTATTACATTTGTATTAATAGTTCAAATATAATAATTATTTAATTGTAATATATACAAGACGAGCATAGTGCCTCTGACATTTGTGCGCCTGGCCGGCACAACATGACTAACTGTATCAATATTGTACCATCTTTTGTGCACTCCGTGTATAAAAACAACTCTCATGTTGTATGCAAATAAATGATCTTTATCTTTATCTTAACCTATAGAATACCTAATAGTAGATTGTTATACAAGGGGCTAAAACGACAACGACGACTTTTTAGCGCCGTGTGTTACACTCTACTTTTCACTACGATTGCGAGAAAATAAAATAATCCAATACAATAATTCAAAGTTTATTTTATTAAAAATGATATGTACAATTTGTACAATTCTGGATATTTAACGAGATGTTTGCAAAGAGAATGTAAATATATGCCAAAGAGATTATTCTACTTTTGAATAAAGACTGTTTCGTGTATGTAGGCTCTTTGGTAACAGATAAAATTTAAAAAAAAATACTTTATCCCCTAGAGCTTAAAATGCTATTTTAGCCTCGCTTTACTACGCTACAATGACGGACTAGCAAGAGTAGTGAAAAATGTGTTTGCTCATATTTGGACTGTAGTCTGATTCTGGTCGATTGTCACATGTTATCTAGTATTAGGTACGTAAGACTATATTCTGTTTTATATACTTATATATAAATAAATAAATAAAAAATCCGACTTAAAATACTCAATTACGCAATTTGGATGGCATGGTTTTCCAGTTATTTTGTTATAAAAACCAAAATACTGAACCGATTTTGATGGTCGAATTGAGAACCTCCTCCTTTTTGGAAGTCGGTTAAAAAAGTAAAGCTCAACCACTATGCGACACCGCATCTACGACGTCTAACATAAAAAAATGCGTGTTGTTAAAAAAATATAATTATGACTTTATGCATCTCTGGTGTGTCAGCTATCTCTATAGTTTCTATCCACTAGTAGTTAATGGTGGAAACATGGCGACGAGACGATGGCAATTACTTACGTCCTGCAGTAAACTAAAACGTGGATGACAATGATGATGACATAGATATTACTTAAAAAAATATCTACTGCAGAAGTGGAGTACTTTGTATATTGTATATGAATATCCTGTGCGAAGACTGCTGCTTATTAAGTCTGTGTTTTAATATTATAAAATGAGTAGATAAACAGTTTTTAAAACACTTTTTTAAACTATCACGGTCATTCATTAAAACACTATTACCTATTATAAACGGGATATTTACCGTGGTTCGCGTTAAATATATATAAAAAATGGTAAATCTCCCGTTAATAATAATCGTGTTTTAAACAGTTTTTGTTTGCGCCTAGCACTGTTGCAAGCAACTTATTAAAGCTACGTAATTACATCAGTGATTGTGGACCCGTGACAAATGGTCCTGTCGCTCGTTCAGAGCGACAATGTCGCGCGATAAATATGAATATTTGATGGCTGTTGCAGCACGGCATTGCGTCACTTATACAAGTCATAATGAAAATTTTATTATTTGTATGTTATTTTATATTGCTTAGTTTTAATCCCCGACCCAAAAAGAGGGGCGTTTGACGTGTGTATCTGTGTATCTAGCTTTGTGGTTCAGTTGGTAGTGTGTCTACCTGCTGAACTGTAGTCGTGGGTTCGATCCCCATCCAGAGCAAGCATTTGTGTGATAAGCGTGGATGTTTGTTCTGTGCCTGGGTGTTTCTATGTATCATATGTATATATGCATTTACAAAAAAAGAGTATATAAGTATGTATTTTATCAGCCATCTAGTTCCATAGTACAAGCTTTGCTTAGTTTGTGCTAAATGGTGTTGTGTGAAATGTCCACAAATATTAATTATTAAAGTATTTAATATTATCTATGTAGCTCTCAAACATATAGACTGATCTAGTTTATTTTGTGTTCGAAAAAGGATATCATCGAGAATGTACTTAGCTACTACCTTTACTTATAATTTTCTAAACTTATACTTGATATTTTTAAACAAAAACTACGGGTCACTCACGTCTGTTTTGAGCCGAAATATCCGACTATAGTTTCAACTGCATTCGGCGGTCTTTTTCAAAGGAGCAGCACACACGTCACTCTCGGTCGGTGACGCGCCTTGCACTAAATATTTTATAGTCCAAGATGGTAAAGAGCAATGATTATTTATTGATTATATTATCCCTGACATCGTCTCTTCTTTGTCTCGCCTGCAGGGGTATTCAGAACTCATTCGGTTTCGGAATCGATTCGGAATCTATATCCGCGTCTCTGTCATTCTTTATGGAAGTGACAGAGACGGAGATATAGATTCCGAATCGGTTTCGGAATCGATTCGGAATCTATATCTCCGTCTCTGTCAGTTCCATAAAGAATGACAGAGACGGACACTACAAAGTGTTTGAAATCTTAGATATGAAAACTATGTAAATATTAAGCGATAAATCCGTCATTTAATATCAATGAGTTATCATACGGCTATAACAATTATTATTTATATAATTACATATAGAATAAAGATAGCAGAAAATTTTAAGGCAGACAAAAACTACATACATTTACTACTTTTGGTCGTCGATTTTCACCGTTACTCTGGTGAAACCGCGGAGCACCAGTAGTGCGTTTTATAAAAGACTACAATTAATTTAACTAATGCAAATTTTTTTTTATCAGCCCTGTTTAGTACAAACTGTCCCACTGCTGGGAACGGGCCATCTTCTCATTGTGAGAAGGGTTAGGCCATAGTCTGCTGCTGGCTGCATGCTGGCCAAGTGCGGGTTGGCAGACTTCACACATCTTCAAGATCATTGAGAACTCTCAGACATGTAGGTTTCCTCACGATGTTTTCCTTCACCGTTTGAAGTTGGCGGCAATCAACAATATGCACATAACTTCGAAAAGACAGAGGTGCGTGCCGCGGGATTCGAACCCAACATTTTTATTATATTATCACTTATATTGTTGACCGCCAACTCACCTGTCGTCAATACATTAATTATTATACAGTTGCTACATTGAAACAAAAAAAATAACTGAATAGGTATTTAAATAAAGTATCGTCCCGATCAGTAAAACTTTAAAAACAATTGTCGTTTCCAGAAATAAAATGGAATCTGGAGTCCAACCAAGGCCAAGCTGTCTCATAACAATGTAATCATCACCGGACATTTGTCAGACGTTTAATGGGTTTTTTCTCCGCAGCATATTTTAGAAAAAAAACAACCGACTTCAAAATGAGGAGGTTTTTAATCAGTATTTTTTTTCTATTTTCCTTTATCCCCACCACTGTGATTTCTTAATTAGAGTTACTCAGAATCATACTATTTTATTAATAACAATAACATACAAGTTAAAAACAACAAAATAGTAGCAACATTATTTTTACATCAATTATTATTAGTAGTGGTTACCTCAGGGGTGGTCCCATCAAAACTTCAGTAACGTCAAATGCAGAGATAGAATTTCTTGTGCCAACACAGAGAATCCTAGTCCTCTCCAGTCAGGTGTTTTCCGTCACAAAGACAGCATTCAGACCCAGAGCAGAATTTCAAATTCACCATTTGCCCTGCAACTGCCCTGTCGGGAATCGAAGCTGGAACTTTATGGACTTTAAATAGACATCTTACCACTGAGCCAGATGGTCGTTTTAATAAAATAACAACAAGAAAACTCTTTTAACCACTTCAATTATATGATTCCCCAATATTTATTCTAAAATTCCCTGATAATTATATATCCCCACACACATACTCAAACAACCCCCCACACACATTCACCACTCACAAACATACATTCCTTACACACATAAACACATAAACATTCACGCAAATTATAAACTTACTTATAAGTTACTTATTTACTTGTTATTTCGAAACAAATTGTTTTGCATAAAGCTGTACCATAAGTAATTAGGAAGAGCACGGATATCTGAAGTACAAGCTTACAGCTTAGTTCGGAAATCCGAAGTTCATTCATCAAATTTGTAGCAAAATAATTATTTTAGATGAATAGTATTTGTTATTTAAACGCTACAGTGTACCCCTATGTTTTGATCAATATAGGTATATAAATTTTAATATTTTATTATTATGATTATTGTTTTCTGGAGCCAGCAGTTTGAAGACAAATTATCATTATTAGGTTTTAACTATAATAGTATACCTATATCTCTGGTCATTATACCATTAAAATATAAAAATTTATAAATACTTTGCTACTCATAAATCTCATCAAGTTCGCTTGGATATTGAAAATTAAACGAAAAAATAGTTTAGGTAAGATTAAAAAATAATAATGTGTCATTGGACTAATGCCGTAAGCATGCCTAATAATCTTTACTGTTACCGTGTTAAAAAAAAACACTACGATAGAAATCGTCCCATTTATTCGCAGAACACATACCGCTAATTATTTCTGATTCCACGACGCGTGTGACATGACCAGTGACAAAAGAAACGTGACAGAGTAGAGTGACGAATCTACGAAACGCAATGCTTCTATTTTCATCCAGATTTTTTTCCGTCTCCAACCAACCTTGACTCGGCTGTGAGATAGCGCTGCGCTTTATTTACGTTGGCGGATATGAGGTTTCTTTTATATTTCCACTTTAATTTTAAATGACAGTTTTGGATCGCCACGAAGTGGGCAGTTAATTTTTTTCTTTATTTCTATTTTCCGATTTCTAAAACGGTGTTTTTTAATCAATTGACATAATTTGGTTATTTTGATACAAAAATGTTGTTTCTAAACGTCTTTCCTATTTCTATCAATCAATTAGCAATAAATAGTAACGCCATTTTAATAAGCACATTTTTTAAATTTCTTTTTTTTATTTTATATTTCTGATATGCTTATATTTTATAATGATTATCATCATCATCTCATCCACAAGAAGTCCACTGCTGGACATAGGCCTCCCCCATGGCTTTCCAAAAAGACCGATTGGAAGCGGCTTGCATCCAGCGTCTTCCCGCCACTAGTAAGGTCATCTGTCCATCACGTGGCTGGTCTTCTTACGCCGCGTTTGCCGGTGCTTGCGGCCCAACCGGGCAGGGTTGGGCCTGCCACTTAAATTAAAAAAATTGAATCTTTTTAAGATGTAAATTATTTTTAAAGTGTAAGTTTCTTGATCATACAAATATTGATTTTATTGTTAAATAATCAAAATAATCTGCCGTCGCTGCTTACTTAAAACTACAATCTTGGAATTTTCAAAGCTAATTAAGCAGATTTCACACAGTCGCTTAACATCAGGCAAGTTAGTCAAATCTACTATTATGTATTGCTGTATCATCATCATCACCTGCCTAGTTTAGCCCAATGCTGGGCATACGCCTTTCCCATTAATGTTGATCCATTGATTGATCCATCTTTGTCCTCTAAACAGAGGTGAAAATCAAAACTCCAGCTCTCAGAGTAAGATATTGTTCATAGGCGTGTGTAATCCCGGTGGATAGATTCACTAGGAATGTCCCACTCCGTAGACAATAGAAGGTCGCCGACGTATCATAGCAATAGAATTCGCCTTGGCAGTAGTGCCACATTACTAGCACGAGATTTGGCTCGAACGCAATTGTTAAGCCATCGTAGTTCTATCCGTAGATTAGTGATGAAACTAGCTTTCCGGCAAAAATGCCGGCAAATGGCATAATGGCGCAAACATGACGGATAGGTTCAATAGTAGAGGAAATTCTAAATAATAATAGCCTAATAAATAAATGAGGCCTAGTTGTCTCGCTCACACATAATAACTTCTGTTTATATTTTTGCATGTTAGCCTCGTGAAGATAGTGCATCATCTGACTGGACTGGACTTTTGGACCAAAGAAAATAAAATATTTAAATTATATTTATAGCGATTCAGCGTGGGAATGGATCCAGCGTTCTAGGAACCCACAACACGGGCACGAACACATATTTGACTTTTAATTTTTTATTCAAAATTTAAGTTTTCGTCTCGGCTATTTATACTATTATCCCATCCCTAGCCAATAGTGGAAACGGCTGTTCTACCCAAACTGGATGCAGTTTGCATCCGTGTCGCGATATTTTATGCCGACAATTAGAATGCACAAATGGTAACCCCCTGCCAAGTAGGTTTGGATACAATTCGAGTTAGACGTTCAGTTAAACTGTGACGTAACTGTGCTTTAGAAAATTAGTACTGTCAATTCCGTTTTTGTCAATTGTCTTAATTTCATATTGTTATAATACTATGTGCATGCAACTGTTATTTAATTATTAGTTAAGTTAATATTTACTTGACATGTTACGTATTTAGTTGTAATTTAAATGTCACTTCAATTTACAATTTATCTGACACATTATCTGAGTTTAATTGTAATTTAACTGTAATTTTTATTAACATTTTACACAGGCTATTTACCTGTGTATTAAATTACAATTATATAACAGGGCCCTTATTCTTTATGACCATCGGCCGCATGACGTGAACTTTCCGTGGGTGCATCTCTAATGAAAATTAGACTTTGGCTTTTTTACTTAAAGGCTAATTTTCATTGTTATCGCAACCACGTCACGATCACGTAATGCGGCCGATGGTCATACGGAATAAGTTAGGTAAGGTAAGGTAAGTTAAAGTAAGTACCATATGACATTTGATCTTACAGTCACCCCTTTTCACTTAATATAGACAAACAAAGCAATTCTTCCAACCTGGACAAAAGTAAATAACAAGCCAGCAATAATAATTTTTATCATTTGCTCTATAAGAGAGAAAAAAACATATATAAGCTACGCTTTTTACCAACGTGTCAGGGTCACCTGTTGGCTGGTTTATAACTAATATTGGTAAACATAATATGCTCATTAGTTTTTATTTAAATCCTTAAAAAAGAATAAAACTACAACATACATGTCCTTTTATACAGTATAGTTAAAAAAAACTTTGTTAAGAAATAATATGTTTTACTTTATAAAAGGTACGAACCTTAGAGTCTGTGGAGTAATTTTTTTTTTTTTTTTAAATATAAAATCTACACTTCACTTCAATTCTCTTACATTTCCAATATATCTGAAAACCCTTATAATATGATTTTAGTGAAAATGATGATGATTATGATCTCTATATCTAAATCATTCTTTTACCTACAATCATTTATTTACTTTTATTAACTACAACAACAATATACAGACTCAACTAACTAAACTACTACACAAAAAGCACACCGATCACCCCAGACCGATAAAGGTCTAAAGATAATCCAAATGCTCAAACCCACTACCAGTTGGCAGCGTACCCAGAATGCTGACCGCATTGCCATTTATTTACTTGCTCGATAATTTTGTTTATATTTCATTCAAACATTTCAGGCGTGTGCTGTAAGTCAATTGGGTATGTAAAGAAAAATGTTACATATGCTGATTCCAAAACCATTTCGAGATTATATGTCTATAAACCATATTTTTTTATTTAGGGCACAAAAAATGATGAGATCGCGCAAATTTTTGCGAAAATATAAAAAATATTTGACCTTCAGTCGATCTCTAAAATGTAAAATGAAATGTAGTTTAGTTAGTAAAAAAAGATGAAACTGACAGCATTGGCATTGACAAGAGAGACAATATCTATATGACAACTGTCATACCAAAATAAATAAACAAAGAAAATAATTATTTTGTGTGTTTGGTGCTCTGCTACTCTATTCATTTGTATTAAATTAATTATGTTCATTATCTTTACGACGACTTTGCTTTCCTACCGTTTTGATTGATACTGCATTTACGTTGACCACTGCTTTGTTATAAGGAACTGTTTGCCTACTGATTGGATAAATTATGGATAATTTTGTACGTGCCGACTCTGCTAACATACCTAAGGTTGAGAATCTTATCATTCTGGAGTTCATCTCAACTAGCGACAAGAACAACATCGCAAAAATCCGAGGAGCTAAAGAGCTAAAACTTATGAACAATGCCAGGATATGAAATAAAAGTGATTGGCAGTACATAACTTCTTTTTTGAAATGATTTTATTGTGTTTAATTATATACCAATTTCATTGTAATTATATAAGGGATTATTTTATTTACATTTATACATTATTTATTTTATTCTGGTTCCTTTTTCTGGTTCATTGTACTGCAGCATCAATGCTTCGCCCAGGAACATATTCTACGTTAACTTGTTCACACCAGTCTTTTAAAGGTTTCCTTTACTTGAAGAAAAGAGTTTATTAGGATTTTTGGCACGAAAGTCGAAACATTTCACAGTTGTAGTTTCTGAATAATATTGTGAATTTGTTTCATTTCAATGCGCAAACACAATCGCGAAAACATTAATTAATTACAACGAGCTCAATATTATTATACTTTTTTTCATTCTTTATGTTTACACAACGTATTTGTTTTTTCAAAACACAACAAAAACCGATGATCTCTTGTATCAGTCAGAGACAAAAACGAATATAGGTACATGTCACTGTCAAGTTGACGTATATGTATTTTTTAGTTCATGTTGGCTATCACAACATTTTATTCAGTAGGTACGATGACGTCATCCTTCCTACTGACGATTTTATCTTTAAAAAAATATTAAAAAATAAGTACTGAACAGAATAAAAAAATATTGAAATTAGTTTTTGTAAATGATCCATTCTATCATATAAAAATATAAAAAAAATACCAAAAAAAACTGTACATACCCAATTTAACTGCTGTGTAATATATAATAAACAATAATTTACGATTCTAATATTTTTAATTATAACTTCAACTAAACTATTTTTCTCTTGTGTTGATAAATATTTGCATATACTGCTATTTATTACATTCAACAATATTATACAAAATTAATGAGAAAAATAATGTTAAAACGTTATTGCACACCTCGCGCATAAATTTTATACATCGCGGCATAAGTTTATATGAATCTGTTTTATCCTTGTCATATCTCCATCACAAAATTACATGGAAAAGATCGCTTTTAGCGATAGAATAAGCCATTTCTTATTAATTTGGTAAAATTATAAGTAGGTTGAGTAAACAATAAAGAGTTTATCATATCTGGTTTATTGTTGCATTATGTACAGAACACATTAAGAAATAACTAAGCTATCTAACTATATCTATCTATCTATCAACCTACTAACCTTCAAATTAGATCTAGACAAAGACATAACAATTAGATACCTAATAACTAAGTTCTCTATCAACCTACAAACCTTTTAATTAGATCTAGATTCAAGGCATAGACATAACAATTAGACGATAATTAGGCTATCTATCTATTTATCAACCTACCAACCTTCGTTTTTTTTAAATTTGTTTACTTTTAATGATCTACCAACCTACAAACCTTCGAATGAGATCTAGACATAGACATAACAATTAGACGATAGCCAAGCTATCTATTTATTTATCAACCTACCAACCTTCGTCCGTTAAAATTTGTTTAATTACAATGATTTATCAACCTACAAACCTTCGAATTAGATGTAGACATAGACATAACAATTAGACAATTATTCAATCGTCTATCTCCACCTTCAAAACTATTAATTAGTAAACACACACACACAACACACAACTTACCTCGTTAGAAGCCTTCTGAATTCCCACAATGTGAAACACAGGCACTATTCACGTTCACAAACATCCACGTATCAGTAAGTAAGCACGACTGTACCGCATCTGAATACGAATGGAACTCCAAGTTTTTGCCTCAGTTTGTTTATTGTAGAACTCTCCACCTCCAGGGAAATTATCGAGGGAAACGAGTCCCGAATGAACCGAAGACAACCTTCTACATCAACGTTTGTACAGACTTAACGTAATAAATCTTTACTATATATCCGATAAATATAATTTACATGTAATCACAACTTACGGAAAAACAACCAGATTTTTCGATTCACGGAAGGACAGAATCGAAATCGTATTTTTTTTTAATTTATTTCACAACCTTACTTTTCCATTCCAGTCCAGAAATTTCACTGAGGAAACTACATCGTCCCAATTTATTTAACACTAACCTATGAGTTATTCACAACACTGAAGAGGTAAACATTTGTAGCATTCAGAGATTTACATTTTGAAAGCTTCGTGTCTTTCGAAGGCGACTGCCATTCACTGTAACATCACCAGGAGCGCACTGTTGAGGTAATCCAACATATTTACGCGGGGCTTATTTGATTGTTCTTGACACAGTAAAGTTTGAGGGTCATTTCTACGCGAGTGCAAGTGGAGTGATAGGCGCGGGAACGCGATTTCTCCACGCTCGTTGCCGGCCGAACACTGAACACACGTCGGTTCACTCAAATATGCATTTATAAATAGTTATGTATATATCTGTTTCAATGATGCTCAGTGGCGGAGATGGAAGGACACCGCCGAATGTCAGGTAGAGCTGTCAGTGAATCTGTGTTTTCGGTTTTCCGACGCGACGTGTGTTTCCCGCACTGTTTGTGCTCCGTCGGTAGAGGCACGCGTTCTACTGCAGCTGCTGAAAGGCGAAACCTGTTGAAATGGGACGGGGGACCGCGAGTGAACGAGATAGACTCGATTTTCAGTAGCCCGCCCCCGAATTTCAGCCGCTTATTTTGCTACACGCACGTGTGTGCGTGAAAAGTTGCGTGAGTACGCGCGCCGAATTCGTGTTAGTGAATCGTGGAAACTCTTTAGGACGCCTTCACAGAGACGATTTTCATGATCCCGAAAGAGAGCTCTTATAGATTCTATTGAATTTTGTATGCTCTACTTACTAAGTTTTCAACTTTTGTTTATCTCACTTTAGCTAAAACACGTCTGAAGGTCTTTTACGCGATTATTGTTTTATTGGTGAAATTATTTTATACAACTAAGTTATGTTACCAGGAATTAAGTCTAGAAATTAAAAAATAATACGTCAAAATCCCTTGGTTTGCATCATATAGTTATTTACAAACAATACTAAAGAACTGTGCCTACATATCTTAATTAACAACCCACGCTCAACAGATGGGGTAAAATAGATTACGGAAATTCTAACACTCAAAGTACACAGTCCGCAAATTGTTTCCTAGTATCGAAGGTGTCGCGAGAATTAATCAATTTAAAGTAGCATCAAGTCCAATATAAACAAAGGGCCTCGACGTGGTGAGCACGCAGGGCCGGAGGTAGGGGGCGCACGCAACGCAAATGCGCACGCATCACCCCCACAGCCTCCCTACCCACACCATTAAGCCTATCCCGAAATGGGCGACCGCCTCTGTCAGTTTGCCCCAGTCACGATATATTTTTATAAACAGTAACTTGGCTCATGTGTTTTGCTAGATACCTTTACAAACACAATATACATAATGATAATGAGTAGCTTCTCGACAAGCAAATTGTTGTTTTTAATTAAAATATGTAGGCACAGTTCTATAGTATTGTTTGTAAATAACTATATGATACAAACCAAGGGATTTTGACGTATATTTTATTTTATTTCTATCCTTAAACAATGGTAAAATTGAAAGTGAAGTGTAAGTTTATGAGCGAATTTTAAAAATGGCAGTAAATAGAACATAGTTATGGCATTCTTGTTTAGCGAGACATATTAACATAGATAATTTCAAGGTTTCTGAGTAAATAGGTTTTTAGGTCTGCGTGCTTTTTATTTGACCACATCGACATTTTACATCATTAGCAAAAGCATAAAAACGAATAAATTATGTATGAACAGAACACAACGCTATTTTTTTACCGACTTAAAAAAGAGGTGGTTATCAATTCGGTTATAAATTTTTTGACATTTTTTGCCTCGTAACACCGTCATTTATAAAAAAAATTACCGACGAAAAAACGGAGGAGGTACTCAAGTCGACGCGTATATTTTTTATGTATGATCACGCATAACTTTTTACAGAGTAGTCCGATTTTGATAATTAATTTTTGGCAATCTGTTTTCATTTAAATGAATATGCTGTCAGATTGGTTCCATAGAAATTTAAACAAAATGGCTTCTGTAGTGTGGTTTTTAAAACAAAGTAACTGAAAAAATGTGTCATTCAAATAAACGAAATTACTCGTACATAAATATCGAAGCCGCTTAATTGTTTCAGTTTTTCTAAACTACAATAATTATTACCTAAATATTTCAACAAATTGGGTAACATCAGTGGCCTTGTAAAACAACGTCTTTAGTACTGAGGATACTTCGTAGTTGACAAGGGGCGATCTCGAATCTTGTTGGTTATCAAAAAGTTTAATTATCAAAAAAAAACCGGACAAGTGCGAGTCAGACTCGCCCACCGAGGGTTCCGTACAAACTAGTAGATAAAAGGGGGATATCAAATATTTTTTAATATTTTCATTCTTATACCCAAAAATATACATTGTAAAAATATTTAAGAACCTGGGGCCCAATTCAGTTATTCAAGACCGCTCCATAGCCGAACCATATGTGGAGCGTTTCCCGTCGGCCGCCATAGTTTTATTGATTCAGTCACTTTTATGTCATACAATTGACACATTTGATGAAACGTAACACGTACTTCGCTCGTTACTAAATAGAAAAATGATAACAGCCGACAGGAAATGCTTCGCACGAGGTTCAGTTACGGATCGGTTTTGAATAACTGAATTGCCCCCCTGTTTTACTTATGCTAACTAAGCTCTTTCATATGATACCCCACATGATACGGTTAATTCACTTTAAAATTTGGACCCTAATTCTTTGCATAAAGACATATTTTTTTTGTTATTAAATTAAAAATGTCTGGTTTTCGGATTTTTTCCTTTAAATGTACTATAACACAATGGTTCTTGCCAAATTTCATAGTTCTAGGTCAACGGGAAGTACCCGGTAAGTAAGGGTTTTTATTCCCTTGTGAGTGTCGAATTGTGAATTTTTTACGACATATTCGGCTGTAACTTTTTTTTACGAAAACTGAGAAATTTTATTTTTCTTTCGACAGCAAGAGACTATGGATCGTATATGGTTTTAATTTCAACACGATACCTTCACGCGTTCCTTAGATAAAGGTCTTGACACCCGGATGGACGGACAACAAAGTGATAAGGGTCCCGTTTTTTCTTTTGAAGTACGGAACCCTAAAAAAAACAATATCTAAGTAAATAAAAATACTTCAAAAATATTGTAAAATTACTATAAGAGACTTGCTCGACTTTTCTTTTAATTGTATAATAACGTTTAAATTTAAAAACTTCCAACATAAAATCCGGTTGTACAGTATTTTTTTTAATTATAGCTAACTCTCGATTAACTCACCTGTTAAAGAAAAAAACAAAATCAAAATAGTGAATAAGCCGATTCTGATTTAGTTTTTTTTTTTTCGGGGCACTTTATAATTTCTTCCTTCCGTCCAAACTTATAACACCCCTCTTTTTCATCGGGGGTAAAAAATATTGTCTGTCAATCACAAGAAAAAAGTACAAACATACATGAGTAATTAAACTTTTAGTGTTAATGATAATAAAAATTAAGTGTTACTCAATTTTCAGTGACGTAACACTTTTGAGTTTGAATGTGTTCTTGAAACATACCCTTATTATAAATGTTTCACCATCATCATCTCAGCCATAAGAAGTCTACTGCTGGACATAGGCCTCCCCCATGGATTTCCAAAAAGACCGATTGGAAGCGGCTTACATCCAGCGTCTTCCCGCCACTTGTATGAGGTCATCTGACCATCTTGTGGCTGTATAAATGTTTAAAACTTAATAACTGTCTCTCATCTATAGGGCACCGCAGTGTACCTTCATTATATCGGGAATCAATTGACAAATAGGTATGGCCCAAACAGTGCAGCTTTCCAGACAAAGGGTCACCTTTGTTTATCTCTATTTCAAAAAACTTCATACAAAGACCCCCATTTGTCAACTCAATAACCGACTAAAAGAATGGGAGCAGAAAGGTTTTAATTCAATAAATGTTGAAGCTTTTATCACTTTGACAACAATGGACACTTTGTAAAAGTAGTTTGTCTTTTATATTGTAAAACTGAATAAAAAACGAAAAAATATTTTGTTTTTATTTTCTCGCCAAATTATTATGTGCAAACGATGGGAAAATGAAAAGCTAGACTCCATCTATATGGGAAACGTTGACTAGCACTTATACATGCAAAAGGTAACTTTTAACTATTTTCAACTATTATATAAAATTATTTTACTGTCTGAAAGAATGTACTTTTAGATTTGCTTTTAGATTTTGTAGATTAGATGAGAGCGATAAGGCCGCCAATTAAAAACCTTAGCCTTAAGTACTTAATGTTATCTGTCTGAATTTTTTGTTATTATGTGGTTTTAATAAAGATTTATCGATCTATCTATTAGTCCTACATAAACATTATCAAAATTTTGAACTGATCGATTTATCAGCTGAGAACTTTGGTTTTTAAAACAAAATTGCGTATTTTCAAGTCGGTTTTTAGTAATAACTTTAATAATAACTTTTAAACAATATTTTTTACGTTACTTTTTTATGGTTTCATTAATACCTACACATGTAATAAGTAATTGATCAAAATCTGTATATTACATATTTTATAAAAATTCAGATTGGAGGATGCGTTAATATCGATACGTAGGTACAGAAGCAAAACAACAAAAGTAAAACAGCAATTTTTAAAACTTTTGTCTGTCTGTACGGTGTACTCGATGTACGCTGAAACTAAGGACAGATTTGGACGAAATTTGGCAGGATTATTACTTAAACTTTGTAAAAAATTCTGGCTTACTTTTTAATTAAAAAATTAGGCGTTAAAAATCTATGAAAAACAAATCGTCAAAATAATCGTAGTGAAAAAAAACGAACGTTTAACGAAAAGTTTGGCGAACATATATTTTTTTTAATTCCATCATCATCATCTCAGCCACAAGAAGTGATACACACGGTACCACTTCTGGACATAGGCCTCCCCATGGATTTCCAAAAAGACCGGTTGGAAGTGGCCTGCATCCAGCGTCTTCCTGCCACTTGCATGATATCTTCTGCCCACCTTGCGGCTGTTTTTTTTTTTATTTGATTAGAATTAATGTGTGTTTGCAAATTTTGTAAACAGTTATTGGTACGCCACAATATCGATTTTCGGATAGAAAATCACACTCGTAATCCAGTTAATGAGTTTAAAATCATTAATTTTCAGTTAAAATCTTTAAAAAAAGTTGATGGCATGCCAAGAAATAAACATTCGTTGAGACGGACACAAAATAATGACTTCAGAAAGCTACGGTCCGCATTCTTAAAGCTATTGTTAGAAGCGGGAGTGTGATGTTGTTTTGATGTCACAAAACTTGTTTTTGCTAGATACATAAATTATCGCTTTTGCATTAAAATATTGTCACATAACCTTGCCAATTAATTATCATCTCCATACGAGAGACCGTTGATCAGAAAAAGGTCAGAAACACTAACCTCGATTTATAGGGTACCGTAGCACTAAAAAGAATCCTTATTCCTTATAACCCTGTTCAGACCTAAGCGTTATTCGGCCTGTGGTACCAAATGCCGCCTACTTGGACGGTACCTTACAGTACTTACTTACTAAAATTGAGCACTGACCCCTAAGTAGGACTTGGACGGTACCTACCTACTGAACTTCCCACTGCCACTTCCGATGGGGCCGCAAAATTTTCGAGTGGAGACCGAGCACCAACAAGCGCATCGTAGGACGACCAGCCACGAGATGTACGGATGACCTCATGCAAGTGGCGGGAGGACGCTGGATGCAGCCCGCTTCCAATCTGTCTTTTTGGAAATCCATGGGTGAAGCCTATGTCTAGTAGTAGACATCTTGTGGCTGAGATGATGATGATATTACAATGATTTGATATCTGTTAATATAATGATTTATAGATGCTAGTTAGCACTAGAACGTTCCGGTGCCATTTAGGTAGAAATTCACTTGTTTGTAGTTTTCATTAGGAAAATACTGCGATGACGACTTCTAATAAATGAACCGGAAAATAGATATTGGAACAACCAAATGGCATAGTAATAGAAAAATGTACATTTTTAGGGTTCCGTAGTGAACAATTATAGTAAGTAGGAGCCCTATTATAGTTTCATCATGTCCGTCTGTCTGTTTGTCTGTCCGCGGCTTTACTCAAAGTCTATTAGTACTAGAAAGCTATAATTTGGCAATAAATACATATCAATTACGCCGAGAAAGTCGTAAAATAAAATCTTGAATAAAAAATATGTGTGGTAGGTACCCATATGTATCTACGAAACCCATTTTTCAGTTTAGGTTTCCGTTTGCAAAATATTAAGCTTGGAAATGATGTAATTTGTTAGAGTCAAGTGTGATTTTAATTAATATTTACTCATTTTGGTTAAAACTAAAAATGTTATTCATCAAACTTCACTGGGTAAGTTCGTTAAATTTTCAAACACACTTCACTACTATTTATTGTAACGCCTAATATTTGAGTTAGGTATAAAGTATGTATGCCAGATCCTTTTACATGGTATGAGTGATAAACCTATCCGTTCAAATCGGTCCAATAGTTTTAATATCGTTGTTCGTTGAGATATTGATATTTTACAATAAAAAAAAGTCCATATCTTGAAAACTACTGAATCAATTTTAATAAAACTTACATTTTTCCCTAAGCTAGGAGATACTTTATTTAATAATCAAAGAATTTTTGCAACTCGACATCTAATTTCTACGTAATACGTGAAGAAACATACAAATTGTATAATTACGAAATTTGGCATTTGGCAAAGTACATATTTAGAAGCTGTTATAGACTAACATATAGAAAAACTGTGCAATTCGGACAATATTACATACATACAGGTTGGATTGATAACGTTCTTTTTTTTTAAATCGGTTATAAATACATCCTGTACGCGAGTACCAACAAATATCCGAACAGAGGAACGAAAAACTTGCTAGTTGATACAGAGATTTTCGTTCACTTCGCTCACTCAGTCAATAAAACAAGGCTAAAAGGCCTATTACACCACCCTATCGTGCCCTGTCGCCAGGGACAGCGTAGTACCGTGATAGTACCTAATAAAAGACAGGATCCCGATTTGGTCCCGATCTCCATACTTCCCAGACACAGGGGCCCGATAGACACTGGTCAAGAAATTGGTTAGTGTAATACGCCTTTTATATAGAGCAATATTATTTGAATATGGTGTTAATATATTTTTCCCGTAGAGTGCAATGGATGTGTAAATTAATGGACGTAATTTGTTTAACAAATCAATTTATTGATGTATATTTATAACTTAGAAATCACCTGTAAAGTCAAGGGCACGCTCATATAAACAACACTGGTAATTCCAATTGATACACATTCTATAACATCGTAGTAAAGTTTAGTATGCTAATATATTAAATGACGTCACAAGTGAAATACTACGAAAATAGTTTTAGTAAAAAAATATCATAATTTTTTTACTGTTTTCACAAAGTTTGTGATACTGTACTACACCGCAGATTTCCGATCAATAAATTATTAATTAATTATATGTTAACGCTTAATGTTCAATGTTAACTACTTTAAATAAATCAATCAATAAACATAATGAAAACAAAATTTCTCATGGATTTTCTAAAGACTGAATATTTCGTTAGTTTTATTTTGACTGTTAGACATAAATCTACTAATATTTAACATTTTAAATAAATAAAAACATTATTTTATGTATCATATGTAAATAAGATATTTTTGACATATTTAAATATCATCATTAAGCACAAATTGCGATACTATTAGATTTTTTATAGAATAAAATAACTGTCTTACTATTGACAGCTGCGCTAAAATTAATCAAAATACTGAATACCATAGTGATAAACTAACAAACTTTTAAATACAATATTTGAAGATTTGCGGAACGACACTGGGAAAAAATTGGTAAAATTACCGACTCAACGGTAAATTTTCATTTGTATACCAACCGTTACAAATACATTATTTTGCAAAATTATGTATCACTCCAGATTTAGAAAACTACACATTTTGTACTTGTAAATGCAAAATTAAATCCACCTTTGTTTTTATCGATCAATAGTCATCGTCAGCAAAACAGAAGCCCCCTCGTTTCACATATCCTGTGGGACAGAGTCCAGCTTTGATCCCATTCCTGTTTTCAACCGTCGGCAGGACTGTAGCTGGTTTGCTAGAAGCATTACCGACCGCTGCAGGTGTCAGCGGCTGACTTCTTGTCAATCTCACTATTTTATCTTGTTCGTTCACATCGATCTGCATCTTCCAAAGCGGCGCATCTTTGTTTTTCACTTCGAAATCTATCTCCAGACCTTCTGCTGTCAAAGGATACTCTCTAATCACAGTGCTCTCTATCTTCGCAAGAAGTAACGCGAATACTATATATTTAAACATTTTATTTGTTTTTTCAGTTCCGTCCGCCGTGTGTACAAAAGTAAATATTAATAATGTATTAACCAGGCCAAGCGCGCGTTTTATACAAACTGGTGACTCGTCTCTAGTCTGGGGACTTCAATGAGGCAAAATTTTAATGCTCCGTCGAGAGGTCAATCTTCGGTGAATCATTTAGTGAATAATCGACAACGACAACTGCTACAGTCTATACGATATAAAAACTTGAAACTGGTTTCATTTCGTCATTTATGTGGACTCGTTTTTTTTATCAAGCTTATCGTTATTAAAATAATAACTTTGTCTATGTCTACTAGTCAAGCTGTTTATGTTAATATTAATTGAACTATTTAATTTTCCAGGCGAGCTAAGTTCATCAATTGGTAATATTTGATTTCAACTGTTCGGATGTTTTTTTTAAACGTTACCGGCTAATTTTGATAATTTGGCAGAAACAGGGCCTGAATTCGAAACAACAATTTAGTAATAAGATATGGATTATGTAAAGGGCTTTTCAGTGCTGGCTTTGGCTCCAATGATGCCCACCTAAAGATGGAACTTGACCCGAGATTGTATTTACTGAAAATTGGCATGCGTCATCTATGGGTTAAACAAATCTTAAAAGTACAGACTAAACGCAAATGTTCCAAAAAACGTCTGTGATCCCATCTACTGTTCGCAAAACTCCTAGTATAGCCACTTATTTAAGTTAACGGAGTACTAGAGGCGTCTTGAAATTATATTTATACAATTTCTACAATAGTTGCTTGGTATCTGTCAGATTTTACATTAAGCAGATTCACTAGGTACAAATGTTACAGTCATAAGGAAAAATAATATCCATAAATAGATGTATTATATACTCCTTCTTCGTATCATCAGTGAAATTTGATTCTTACACGTATTTAATGGCAACAAAATATAAAAACACTAAAATAAACTTTCTGATCCCGTATATACCCCTATCAAAAATTGTATCCTTTGGTTTTGGTGATCATTTATTAAAGCCCTTTGATAAATGATCACCAAATTTTAACGAATTATACTTAATAGCGTAGGAGTATTTGTGTTAAAAGCCGGCCAAGTGCGAGTCGGACTCGCGCACGAAGAGTTTCGTACCATTATCTATGATAAAACCAGACAAGTCAGATGAATCAGACTCGCCTACCGAGGATTCCGTACAAACTAGTATATAAAAGGAAATCAAAAAAAATAAAAGTAATCATATTTTTTTTATATTTTCTTTCATAAACCGAAAAATATAGGTACATCGTAAAAATATTTAAAAACTTATTTTAGCTTATGCTAATGAAGTTCTTTCATATGATACCCCACATGATACGGTTAAAGAACTTTAAAATTTTGACCCTCTTTCCTTGCATAAGGACACTATTTTTTGTGATTAAATTTAAAATGTCCAGTTTTAAGTTTTTTTTTTCTATATGTGTAGACTGTGACACAATGCTTCTTTCCAAAGTTCTAGCTCAACGGGAAGTACCCCATAGGTTTTGATTCCCTTGTGAGTGTCGAAATGTGCGTTTTTACGGCATATTCGGCTGTAACTTTTTCCACGAAAACAGAAATTTGATTTTTCTTTCTGCAACAAGAAACTTTGGATCTGCTTATATAGTTTTAATTTCAACACGATACCTTTACGAGTTCCCGAGATACAGGTCTTGACACCCGGACAGACGCACGGACGGACAGATGGACAGACGGACAACAAAGTGATCCTATAAGGGTTCCATTTTTTTCCTTTTGAGGTACGGAACCCTAAAAACGGCAGAAAAATCACGTTTGTTGTATGGGAAACCCTTAAATATTAAGTTTATTTTAATTTAATTATTCATTTTTTAAGTGATTAATATAACTCAATATTCACAGAATATTGCAAGCATCTACCTGTTGCCGTTATCAATATCGAACAAAAACGAGCAAAAAAAATTGCGTTTGTTGTATGGGAGCTCCCTTAAATATTTATTAATTCTCTTTTTTAGTATTTGTTGTTATAGCGGCAACAGAAATACCTACACCATCTGTGAAAATTTTAACTGTCTAACTATCACGGTTCATGAGAAGCCTGGTAACAGACGGACTGACAGACATACAGACAGCGGAGTCTTAGTAATAAGGTCCCGTTTTACCTTTTGGATACGGAACACTAAAAACGGGATTTTGATCATATTACCATGGAGAATGTTTGGATCAAATAAAATCAAATGTTATAATAATTACTTATACCTAGAGTCAACTGGCAAGTTTCAGAGCTTAGATTATTTATTGGTCGTAACGAACATCTACCAGTCTACATATATACGAATAGAAAACTCACATCAATTCGCATCATTCAATTAGAAGTTACACATTGTTTGTTTAGCTTGCTTGGCCAATAAAGAAAATTTTATAAATTAAAGATTAATTATTTTGACATAATAACGTCTTATACATTGATGAACGCCGGCTGCACGCACGAAAAAGTGTTACGTTACGTTCCGCCAGAACCGAGCGTGCAAGCGAGAGCGCGGAACAAACGATAGAGAGGCACAATCGGCCTAAGCGTTCGGCTTGTGACGCATTGTTATCACGTAAAATTATCGTCCGTAAACCGATTTTAAAGACAACCATTTTTTAATTTTATTTACGCTTTTAAGAAAGAACTTAAGTAGCTATGTTCGTAAGTACTTTTTGTGTGTACAAATTGTACATTTTCCTTATTAGTAAAAAACTAAACATTAGCACTAATAAGGAAAGTATACAAATACACGTCAATGTTTGGTCATTGTAGTATATACAAACATTATTATGCATTCATTAATATATACAAGTTTATATTTCCTTATTATAGTAAAGGTAGGTAAATTGACTAGTAATTATCATCATCAGACAAATAACACAACATTGTCTTTAGACCTTTATTCGGTCTGGGGATACAAGCATATTGTAATCAATATGCTTTTTGGGGTACAAAAAGCATATTGATTACAATATGCTTATTGTGTAGTTTAGTTACTAGAGTTTGTATATTGTTTTGTAGTAGTTAATAACACAACAGTGACAAATTTGAAAGTAGTTTTACTGTTTGTCTGTTTGTAACATTTTCACGCACAAACGGCTGAACCGCTGCGCTGTTATGAAATTTGTTACAGAGATAGCTAAAAACATGGAAACGAACGTAGGCCATATTATATTTCATTTCATCACCACGGTTGTATTTTATCACTATGCGGGTTTTAAGACTACGGGACGAACCCAGTTATACTGATAAAATATATTTAGATAAAATTTAATAATAAAAACGATTTATTTCTCAATCAGGTTAGGTTCTTGTTTATTATGAAATAAATAAAAGAAGCATCACACTGATTAAAGATCATAACAGACGCCAAAACAACAATTATATAACAATTACTGTCACATCAATATCCGAAATTTTAGGATTCGTCGACATAAGAATCGTCATCTTCTTTAATGCAAGTAGGGCCCACTTTTGTGTAACCAAGTGGACAATTATTGATTTTTGTTACTTCAACTGGCACATCTGATCTAAGTTCTTCAGATTCTGAATCAGCTAACATGCATGCAGTACCAGCTTTCTTGTATCCTTCAGGACATTTGTTGACACCACCGGAAATTCCAATACGATCTACTGCTTCCACGAATTCGTCTGCGTCATAATCTTCGTCTTTTACGCAGGTTCCTGCAGCTTTCTTATAACCGATAGGACAACCAGTACCCCTCAGTGTTCCTTGTCGCTCTTCAGTATCCACAGTATTGGGTTCATAACTTGTTGGTGATGTATATGGTCCTTCACTAGTTTCATCTGAGACAACATGTTTTTCTAGAGTCCAACCTGTAGAAGGATCTGCGCTGTCCACGAAAGAAACGCCAACTTGTTCTCGAATAACATAACTTTGTACTTTAGTTGCTAGCACGAGGCACGAAAGAACACACAAACTGAATGTAGACATGTTTCTTTTAGATTTATTTTAACTGATGTTATTGAAATAATTTATTGGCTGTTATTTAATAATTTACTGGTTGTTATTGGCGCGACTGGTATTGACCAGTCTTTAGCGGCAATTGTGCTCTGGACTAATTTGAACGTATTTTATAGTCATTTGTTTAGGTAGATTCACTGAGGCAAATATTGTACCACAATTCACTTGAATTGCGTTATTGCGTCAGAGGAATGAAAATCGAAGAGGGGTTAGTGAATCATTAAGTATAATAACAAGGAATAGCGTGTGCTCACTATCTCAATTTACTTACGCAATAAGAAATATAATTATTGATATAAATATAATAATATGACTGTAAGCTGCTGCTGACGCTCGCTGGCGATATGAAAACAAACGAAAACATATATAATATTATGTATATAATGTCATTACGTACTTATTAGAAGCGTTAAGAGGAAAACTGGAGCTATAATAAATAATAGATTAATTCAAAACACTGAATAACCTTCCTTACGCAGTCGGAATAAAAATAAGCTTTACAGATCTACGAGATTGATCACACTAATCGCTAAGAATAAATGTGCCCAAACTTGAGAAGTTCTGTAGAACTCGTTGAAATATTCCACTACTAACCTCCAAGATGCGTCATTGGGCTGCAGGTGGTGACGAGACCAAATGTAATAAGTTAGTAAGTAAGTGTATAGGAATTGTTAAACAAACCAAATAAGGTCAAACGCGAGGTTTTTTTTCTAAAATAAAATAGCTTTACGTTGACCACCAGCACGCGTGATGGAAAGCGACGCCGTGGCCGAAGATGAAGCACGCAGACCTAGATGATACTTATTCACTCTATACTTGAAGACACCCGGGTTGCTAGGAGCTAATGAATAATTCTAATATCCACCTTCAGGATGAATCATCAGCAACTCGTCATCGATTTTATTAATACCTTAGAATCGTAAACCTTATGAGGCCAAGGTATTTACTAAGAGCCATTAAAGAGCTCTGACCAACTTCAGAATGTATCGTCCGACTTTTAACAGTTCCGCTGTCTGCTCCCTGGTACCAGCATCAGATAAGCTTGATGGTTCCAAACTATTGCGTTTTTACCCGACAGCTCGGCTCTGGTCCGATCGGCTATAGCCTAAGCGGCTTGACCGATTTAGATGTGCGAGGTGTCGTTAGATTTGACTTCCTGAGTGTATGTTTTTAAAGCTATATTTTTATCAAAATCGGTTCAGTAGTTTTCAAGATATTATGTTTGATAGACAGTGACATGAGCGGCGATGAGCTTTGACGACCGTTTTTAACCGACTTTTAACCAACTTCAAAAAAGGAGGTTATCAATTCGACCTGTATTGTGAATACAATTTTTTATTTCAATCAAAACGAGTAAATACTATTAAAAATGAATAAACAATAGTAATAAAAAAAAAATTAAACCGACTTCAAACTGAAAAGAGAAATAACACGAAGAAAATCAATACTGGGCGTCTACCTAAGTTAACATACGTTTATTCCCAGTAGAAACCAACTACTTTTGAGGTTGGTGTCAGGACTTAAACTGTCATCAACTAAGTCCTATACAGACACCGACCACCGACTATCAGTTTGAAGTCGGTTTAATTTTTAAATTACATGTAAATCACTAATTATTGTTTACGAAAAAGTTCGTTACGGTTACATAGAGCGCTTTTTTTCATTTTTGCTAGAGTTTTATTACTATTATAACAAAAAAATATAGCCAATCACACTCAAGGAGTGCCGATGAATCTAACGACACCTCGCACATCAGTTGGTGAAGCTTAGACTGTAGGAGGCAATATAGAGAGAAACATACATAGATACACTCGAAAAACATAACCCTCCTTCATGTGTAGTCGGGTAAAAATACGCGGATTAACACGCGATTAGTCAAATTTGAATGACATGGACATATCTACCTCTACATAGACTGTTACAACTTACAATAATATCACTCCTGTTTCCGCTGTCGAGTGAACAAATATGTACTTGATACTATTCTGAATTTCTTGGAATTTTCCATTCAATAATTATAGTTTAAAAAACTGAAGCCACCGACTTCTCATGGATGCCATTGTCAGAACTGGACCAAATTGAAATGGAATCACACGGGAAGCACTAGCTTTCAAATAAAAAAAAATCATCAAAATCGGTTCACCCAGTCGAAAGTTATGAGGAAACAAACATAAAAAAATACAGTCGAATTGATAACCTCCTCCTTTTTGGAAGTCGGTTGAAAATGATTGTGGTTTGAACTGTATAATAATGCTATATTACTCATTATTTCTCTGTACTTACTACAAACCGGCCGGCATTGTATCTTCCTAAATATTACTCAACCGTTATTGTTACAGAATGGGTATTCCCCGATAGGTTACTCTGTCTGGGTATCATATAACCACAAGGATCGGTTTCTTCAAAGCGAACGCGTTGACGTCGGTTGTAACCGGTTGGGTCGGCAATAAAGCAATGAAAGAACAAGTGAAGAGTAAAGACAAATCTAACGACATCAAAATCACACACACACACATTAAAATCGGTGAAGCTCTTTAGGCTATAGGCGCTCTTATAGATACATACATTTATATCCACATACAATTAGATACGTACACGTTTACAAACATACATACACTCGAAAAACATAACCCTCCTTCTTACGCAGTCGGGTATTTTTTTTATGTAGAAATAGGTTTGCGCTTGACCGCCTACTCGCCGTTGCGATCTACGATGGAGTGCGCTTACCAAGAAGAAACCAATACACTCGCGATATAAAGACACCCAGATTATATTTATCGGAAAAGACCTACTCAGGAAGCGTATTCCACAATTTAGCAGTCCGCACGATGAAAGTAGAATTAAAGCGTTTCGTTCGGGAATGAAAGAAAAATTACAAGTAAATCAATTAACTTGTAATTTTTGTTTCATTGTCTTATTTTTTAATGCCTAATAGATCTGCGAATTAAATTTCAATTTATTTTATTGAACTTGTATGTTGTTTTTATTGAACAAAGTATGTTGATTTTACATTAGTCCACCGGGTCCTGTTTTTAACCGACTTCCAAAAAGTTATGACTGTATGTTTTTTATGGAAGTATGTTTAACGTTATTACTTCACCAATTATGAATTGTTTGAATTTTTGGTGTTGGTTCTTTTTTTGTTTGGTAGGTCAAACTTCAAAGGTGGTGCCATATAAATTTTATCAAAATCGGTTCAGTACTTTGGGTTTTGTAACAAAATAACTGGAAAAATATGTCATCCAAGTGAACGAATTGTATAATTTGAAGTCGGTTTTTTATACTATAATAAATTACCTATGTACCTAAGCACGTAGAACTGACGGCCGATGGGGCCGAAAAGTTCTCGAATGTAGACCACGAACCGGCAAGCGAAGCGTAGGAAGACCAGCCACAAGGTGGACAGAAGATATCATACAAGTGGCAGGAAGACGCTGGATGCAGGCCGCTTCCAACCGGTCTTTCTGGAAATCCATGGAGGAGGCCTATGTCCAGCAGTGGACTTCTTGTGGCTGAGATGATGATGATGATGTAAGCATACAAACATGTACCTACATATTTATTTAATCACTAACGTCAGCAAAGTGCACTAATACATAAGAATGACAGAAATCAACATTTAATACATAAGAATGACAGAAATCGACTTAACATGAATATTAAATTACAATAATATGTAATAAGTCAGAAATCAGTACATGTACGTGAACATGAACGTCGAAGTCAATACAGGTCAATAATAGATAGAGTTGTTAGTTATTCAATTCAACCAAACGTTATACAGCCACAACTATTGTTATTTAAAAAATAATCTAGGTATGATTTATATAAAAGGAAGTTATTGTTTGACCACCAATTGGCCTGATGGTAAGCGATAATACAGCTAGTGATGAAGCTCGTCGATCTTTTTTTATGCCGTAATTGGTTTGCGCTTGACCGCCAACTTTTCAGTCAACGGAGCGCGCTTACCCAGAAGAAACCAATATATAGCGAGATATTTAGAAGATACCTATCTATATATTATTATCTATTTATTTCAGATATACATATTATCATATATAGACATAAAAAAAGTACAAAAACACTATGGAAACAATATAGTCAGTTGCTTAATTTGGGCTAGATGGCGTTGTGTGAAATGTCCACAAATATTTATTATTATTATTAATATATAAAATACCTACACATACTAAATATTTTAACATAATATAATAAAATAAAGTCTAATTCTTAACTAATGTTAATGTAAGGTTGCAAGTCCCACGCATGCAGACCCTGATCTGAGAGTCCCCATCACGCTCGCAGCGTTACCGCGCTGGGCTCCATTCTTCGAATTCTATTTATTATCATCACATATCCATCCCAAGGTTGCCTCGAACAAATCTCTATTAGTGATAAGGCCGCCTCTTGTTTCACTAGCATTTAAGCCCTTTAAGCACTAAGTAAATTGTATTTAGTTAAGGTGTAAACAATAAAGAGCCTTGAAAATTCTATATTATATTCCAAAAACGGTGGTAAAGAGTTCCAGACCTGTGCTTATAAGATACCTATGCAACCTGTACAAAACCTACCTATTAAAATCCTTCCTAGATACGCATCTTATCATATATTATTTTAAGGTAAAGTATTAACACATTATAATAATAATAATTTATTTAAAACAACATTCTAGAAATAATAATATGTTACAATTAAAGCTATTTTAATAAACAAATCTTAGTTAGCTCATGTTTAAACAAACAAATATATAGTTTTCGTAGCATTAGTAAACAACAGAAGACATGAACTTAGTAGTCATCGTCTGGGAAGCAGAAACCTCCTTTTCTAATATATCCAGATGGACAATCTCCTCCTCCGGCGATTCCCGTTCGATCGTCAAGGCTAAACGGCTTCACCTCTGGTTTCGGAGTTAGGGCGACCACCGCAGGCGGCACTGGTGTAACTTTCTTCACTGGCACATCACTAGGTTGTGTGTTTTTCTCGTTTATGACCCGTCCTTCTATAATGACAAACAGAGCTAAACACAAAACAGCAACCAAAAAACGAGACATTATGCTTCTTAGGTTTGCTTTTGTTTTCTGATGTCTGAGTTGCTTGATCTCTTGTGGAGTAATGTGGCTCTGCAATGCAACTATTGCTTTTTATACCACGCCCAGTATGAAATTATTGAGGTAAATGTATATTCCCCGCCTCTGTATGTTTTGCAATCCCCTGGTGAATCATGTTGCAGATCAAATGAACCGGATGGGTACCACCTCTTATTTGCAATTTAATTGAAACCTTTTTAGATTGGATTCTCTTGAATTTGATTTCGTTATA
The DNA here is from genome assembly GCA_947563715.1 of Lycia hirtaria. Taxonomy (NCBI): domain Eukaryota; kingdom Metazoa; phylum Arthropoda; class Insecta; order Lepidoptera; family Geometridae; genus Lycia; species Lycia hirtaria. The sequence goes on from OX387385.1 coordinate 13,347,766, forward strand.
AAATGATAAACAAATGCAGTTTTTCCTGGTTCATTGATTTCTCGAGAAAAGCTAATTTGTATGTAGGTGTTGATAATTTGAAGGCTAAATATTCGTATGTAGGCAGGTTTCTACGTGCATACATAGTTCGTACATACGTTTTTGGAGTACGACGGTCTTGAATAAAATTCACGATAACCATTAAAACTTCTTGAATAATTAAATTATTCTTAGAAAAAATAAAGGTAGCCGGAAATCTTATTGTTACTAGCTGATGCCTGCGACTTTACGTGCATTTGTTTACACGCTCCTATCTTGCTCTTACACGGTTCCCATGCTTTTCGGATTCTAGTACTAAATGTCGCAGTATATGTTAACCGTGATACATAATATGTATCACGGTTAACATATACTGCGACATTATATATAAATTCAGTTTAGAGATAGCTGGGGGCCTGGAGATGGTCATAGGCTATATTGTATACTCATCACCGATCACCATCACCACTTTGCATCACTACACTGGCAAAGCCGCGTAGTGATGCAAAGTGCACAGCTAATATTCGAAATAAATATCAAATGTCAACCTGTATCCGACAACGGCTCAAATTTATTTTTTGGTAAAACAAACTGGTGAGAAGCTAGTGCCTACGCAACAAAACAAGAAAAACTGCATCCCAGTTAAGGCTAAAGACAAGTAACAAGTATGACGACATTTTTGCATAATTGCCAGTGGATTACCCTGAGAACGTACGAGGAATAAGTGTTATTGATTTAGGACCTGCTCAGATTTGAAAAGGACACTTTTAAAATCCATACTAAGTACTAAATCGACTGCTCAAAATGCGTGTTATGGTTTTGAAAAGCTAATAAATAATAATAACTCTTTCTACCAGCCACGAGATGGACAGATGACCTCATATAAGTGGCGGTAAGACGTTGGATGCAAGCCGCTTCCAATCGGTCTTTTTGGAAATCCATAGGGAGGCCCATGTCCAGCAGTGGACTTCTTATGGCTGAGAGCATGATGGCGATGATGAACTCTTTCTAGCCCAAGTATTTACGCATTTTGAAGTGGAGATATACTATTGGACGCGACTTCCAAATCACGACTGACAGCCTTACAACCGTGAATGACGGAAGAAAAGTCCTTTCCATCGACTGTGTCTGATGAACAGAAAGATCTATGGAGTCTGTTCAGTGCCCTTATTCTGTATGATCATCGGTCGCGTCACGTGGATTTGACGTGGGTGCGTCTACAATCAAAATTAGACTTTGGCTTCTTAAACGTAAAGGCTAATTTTCATTGTCAATGCACTTACGTCACGATCACGTAACGCGGCTGATGGTCATACGGAATAAGGGCCCTACTACAGAACTAATGGCAGAGCTAAAGCAGGGCGCTGTTGTCCTTATTACATTCTTTGGTTCAGTCGAGACCACATAATTTTAATATTTTAATATAATTTTAACATTAAATTCTTTTGTAGTAATATTGGTGTTTTAGTGGAGACCACGTACCGGCAAGCGTAGCGTAGGAAGACCAGCCACGAGATGGACAGATGACCTCATACAAGTGGCGGGAAGACGCTGGATGCAAGCCGCTTCCAATCGGTCTTTTTGGAAATCCATGGGGGAGGCATATGTCCAGCAGTGGACTTCTTATGGCTGAGATGATGATGATGATGAATATTGGTTTTTTAAAGTCCTTCGACTGCAGTTAACGTAATTTAGTATATGATTCAAGAATGTAAGTAAATAGACTACCCTTCGGACTTCTTACATCTAACGTTCTAACTTCGTCGTGTGGTCTGTAAGTATAATTTTATTCAGTTAAAACAGAGTTTATCCGTATTCGTATATGTTACTATGTTAACCGTTGAGATGATGTTTTTAATTTGACTTTATATTTTTTTATATATGAGCACCGCCACAAATCGCCGCCGGCGCGTTTAGGAAGACTAACCACAAGGTGGGCAGAAGATATCATACAAGTGGCAGGAAGACGCTGGATGCAGGCCGCTTCCAACCAGTCTTTTTGGAAATCCATGGGGAGGCCTATGTCCAGCAGTGAACTTCTTGTGGCTAAGATGATGATGAAGATCTATGAGCCCCATGTTCCATGACATCGATTTAAATATAATTATTTTATACCTTAGTACAACTTTCAACTATACAATCTACATACATAATATACATAACTACGTAAACTACTACACAAAACGCAAGCAGATTAGACAAGCCCGATAAAGTTCAAAAGATAATCTAAATGCTGCAAACTGTTGCAAACTTACTACCGGTTGGCAACGTACCCAGCATGCTATCAGCATTGCCCCGTTACATTGTTATTCAAAGTACTCTTAAATTACCTCAATATTTAAATTAGTAATTATGTTTTTTTCTATAAAAAATTATCAACTTACTTTAAATAGTTTTAATTCACTCCAATTAAATATTTTCCATTCTAAACACAAAAATTATTTATTTTGTTTCATCTTTGTAATTTTTACTGCCTTCTAGAACCGTGACAATGGTATTTTTCCAACGATATGTAAGCTGATCTCATTTTAGGTGTAAGCGATGTGTTGTTTATTAACAAAGAACCTTCTATCCTACTCATCTACAATACGTGATCAGTATGTTTAATATATGTTGTCTCTACGTCAGATTTACGTAGGTCACCGTATTCTAATTATTTAGCAGAAATATATAAAATGCAGAATTCCAAAAGACACTAAAATAGCAAAGCATCTTAACCTTCATCTATTGTAAGTGATACATAGGTAAATTAAAGTAATTTAACGAATATAGGTAGGTATATTTTACATACTTTGTAGACTATTTTAACACAACTTTAAATATTTTGAAGAGTTCCTGGTCATCTAGGTAAGAATTGAAAGTATAGGCGGTCATCAAATAAAATATAGGGCTTCATTATTTAGGCTATGTAGGGCCTCGAAGTCCGTGATGAAAATAATCTTAAACCTTATGCTGGGGGTTAATTTTCTAGATTAGTCGAGGTCCTGTAGGAAATGGTTTTGTTTAAAATAAGAGACTGTAGGTAGACATTCAACTTGTTTCGTATAAGAATAAAATAGCTTTTGATCGCAACTGGTTTCGTACAAACACGAAAAAATATTCGATTGCAACTAGTTTGTTCGCAACCAACAAATCGCAACCGATTCAAAAATAATTATGATAAGCTTCAAATGTAGTGTAACACTAATATTTATGTATACTATTAATTTTATTATCAGCTATTTTTGAATCGGTTTCGGTTTCGGTTAAAGATGAAGTCACACTTAATAGTAAGAACTCAGAATTACTACACAGATCTACGATTGGCCTCCACCTCGCCTGATGTTAAGCGACGGCTGAAGTGGTTGAAGATGGAGCTTGTCGATCTAGAAATAATTGTATTCTATTCGCTCTAGCCTTTAAAATTCAAAGATTATGGCTCTCAAAAAACAGAGATGGCAGCAAAAATTCCATTCCTGTGTAGTACTTACGCATCAACAACGTGGACGGAAATCGTTGAGTACGGATTTTTGTTATTTCCTGCTCACCCACATTTCCTTTTTTACTCCATCCATGTATTATTACATTTACAATACCCATGACATCACTTCATGCAAAACAATTCCAAGAACTTAGCTTATAGTCTAGTAAAAATAAGATTTGTGACAACATAAAAAACACCTAAGTATATTGTTATTTAAATGAATGTGCTGGTGTTTTGAAATACATTTGACACAATTTCTGATATTATAAAAGCTAAGTTTGTTACCTTCAAATGGTTGAACCGATCGTTATGAAAATTAGTATAGAGATAGCTTTGGACCTGGAGACGGACATAAGCTACTTATCATCATCATAATCATCACAGTTTTTCATAACTACGCGAGTGAAACCGTGGAACGCAGCTAGTCTATAAATCGGGGATTATTATTGATCTATGATTTTTAGTTATTTTCCTATCATAATTTCAAGGAATCCCCCCAGTTGCAAATAATGGGATCTGCTCCATACAATCGGATTTATTTTTACTAGACTATTATTAAATAAGTAGGTACTTTGTTGCATTTACGATAGTGTTACGTACTTATAACACTTTTTTAAACTATCACGGTCATTCATTAAAGCACTATTCAGATATTTATTTACTAATCTTAAGCCTAAGTTTTTACAATATTTATATAAAAAACAATAAAGACATTATAAAAACTTAAACCTAGAATGCCGCCGACAGCGAGGCAGGGCCTAAGCTGCTGGCGGTAGGGGCTACAGACTCAGAAACCTCCTGACAATTCGTGCCGTGTCTAGGACGACCGCCTTCTGAATCCGACCCTTGATACAACCATCAAGCGAGAGTCTCTTAAGATGTTGGTCAAGGCTCTTCAAAGCACTATTATTATTAACGGGATAATTAATTGGGATTCCCGTTAATATTAATAGTGATATAGTGTTACGTATATTTTAATTACTAATCGCTCAATGTCAATTACTAATTGTGAACCAACCACGTGCTCAGGAAGTTCCTAGGAAGAGGGAATCCCATTTTGTATTTACCAATACGTAAGTACGCAGCTTAGGGTCGATAGGTACTTATGAATGAATTAGTATTCAGTGTTTGTAATAATGTATAAGTTACGATCTAAGGACTTGGGTAATAAGTGCTTAGTACCTAACGTACTGGGGATTATATTAAAAAAATACGGGTTGCACTCCGGGAGTACCGGCAGTAGTGAAAACTTGAACATTAACGTTGTGCATTTTTTAATGTTGTGGAATGGTTATGGAATAATTTCGCACGAATTGCTTTATTTATCAGTACAAAAGTACTATCATTTATGTCGTTAAATACTTATTTTCCCGTATATTTCATTAATAGATGCACTTTGTTCAATTTCCATATTTTAAACACTTTATATACACGAATTTTACAAGTATACAGACAGTCGAGCCATCAGCAGTCACCATCCGTGGATGCGCGTAGGATGGCTGTAGTACAAACACACACGCACACTCGCGCAAGCGCCCTGCGCTGTTTACGAAGCGAGTCCTTGGTAAAAAAAATGGACATTAAAAAAAAAATTAAAAAAAAAATTTTGGACATATTTATGGACATTATATATAAAAATATATAGTACATTTTTGATCATAATCCGAAAATTATACTTCTCAAAAATAATTAAAACCCAGTTTTAACTTGTACTAACGAAGCTCTTGATACGGTTAACTCTCATTCCTTGCACAAAGGCCCTATTTTTTGCTATTAAATGAAAAATGTACAGTTTTCAGAATTTTTCCTTTGTGACAATGCTTCTTCTAATGCCAAATTTTATAGTTCTAGGTCAACGGAAAGTACCCTATAGTTTTTGATTCCTTTGTGTATGTCGAAATATGCGTTTTTTTGCGACATGTTTTGCGACATGGCTGTAACTTTTTTTTAACCAAAATTTTATCACAGTTTCTTACACTATGTGCTAATTAAATCTTTGCATCAGATGCTCTCTGTAAGAATGAAATAGTGTAGTAAGTTGGCAAAACACCTTCAACTATAAATACAAGTATGGTTACATACACTTATGGTTCATATAATGATCCTGGCCTCCGATTCCGGGATATTGTTCATAGTCACCATGGTTATGGACGAGGATATTGGATCTGCTGCTCTATCGCATAACTTTTGACTTAGTTATAACTTTGCTTTAGGTTTCTCCCAGTCCAGCATGGAAGATTTCTTAATAACGTTCTTGAAAACGTGTGAAGTCTACGAACCCGCACTTGACCAGCGCGGTACACTATGGCCTTACTCTTCTCATAATAAGAAGACTGATCCCCCGATACGGTATGGTTTTTCTATGCCCGTGTCGCGTGTACACTACAGCAGTAGGATTTGTTTATATATGTACGTATACGAGACTGATAGCTATTTTTTATCACCCTGTTTATACAAACTGTCCCACTGCTGGGCGCGGGCCATCTTCTCATTGTGAGAAGGGTAAGGTCTACCATGCTGGCCAAATACGGGTTGGCAGACTTCACACATCTTTCAAGATCATTTGGAACTTTCAGACATGTAGGTTTCCTCACGATGTTTTCCTTCGCCGATTGAAGTTGGCGGCAATCAACAATACGCTCATAATTTTGAAAAGACAGAGGTGCGTGCCGCGGGATTCGAACCCAGGACCTGCGGATCGCACGTCAGACGGTCTCCCGACTAGGCTGCCGGAAACTTCAACTATATTTATGTATGCTAATTACTACCTAAGCTTTATAAAACCACTTTAAAGCGTCCGAAAAAAAAACATAATAGGTACGTTACTGCCGTTTTACTCAAATAGCACTGTAAAACTATTACCCTAATACAGGAAATATATTAGATTTGGGAATGTCCCTTGCCTTCCCGTAAAATGTGGAGATTATGGCAAAACCCTGACCGTACCGTCTCCGTCGTTATTTTTAATGGTTTTCGTAGCTCATGTATGGGAATATAATGGCATACGTCAGGATTAAAATTATGGAGATCTGGAGATCGCCTTACGAAACTGCATAGAGAACTGTAGAAACATTTAGACATTTTGTTTCGCTTCTGCCGCGTAAGATTGTTGAAAGTGGCCGCCATTTATAATCCCGTTTTGATCAGTATTCCGTCAAAACACCATTTGCGCATGTGTCATGTCACTGATGTCAATTGATATTGACATCAAGCGCTTGAAGCGGTGCTTCATCTTGAAGTTCTGATAAACTAGTTGCATGTTAAACCAATAGATATTACGAGGAGCGATAACCATAACTTCATTCATAGTGTGTGCATATATTAACATAAACTTTCGTATGTGTTACTATAGGTATATAATGAGGGTTTGTATGGAGTGTCCGATGTGTGGTTATACGACAAAATACGCAAAGTTTTGATAACAACTCATTATTGAACGTTCCTTTCAAATACATTATAAATTCGAGTGACAGAACGTTAGGTACTTTTACAGCTTGAATTGTTAAATTTATGAATAATCCAACGTCGCGTGCTCGTGCTATGATGCATAATGGATTCTTCTCAGTAATGTCCCTATGAATATCCTATATGTAACATTAGATAATGTAAGGTACGTTCCTAGTCTAGAGTACTTCCCAACAGAGGGGATTCCGTGGGCGTCATAATTACCTAATCATAATCTTCACTGCCTACTGCAAATTTCCATACAATTTCTTGACAAACACGAAAATAACCAACTTTTAAAATTTGTTAATTTTTTTTATTTTTTTTTGTGTCTGGGTCTAGTCACAATGAAGGCAGCGTTTTCCTTTGAACGGAGAAACCAGACAAGCGGTATTTATTTACCACATGATGTAATTCTGGACGGCGTATTGTCCAATAAATAGTTTGGAAATGTTTCTATTTTTTTATTTTTTTATCAGCCCTGTTTGTACAAACTGTCCCATTGCTGGGAACGGCTTCTCATTGTGAGAAGGGTTAGGCCATAGTCTGCCACGCTGGCCAAGTGCAGGTTGGCAGACCAATTTGTTTCTATTAGTGGGTCTTATATATACGATGTTCAATAGGTGTCTTTAAATTAAATTTATTTGGCTATAACAAACTTCACACATGAAACAGTACATATGGTTAGTAATAGACTTATTTAAGGCATATTACACACTATAAAGCTAAATTGACTGTAACGTCGTAGTTTAGCATCAGGCGAGTTGGCGGTCAAGCGTAAAGTGAATAAAAATAAACTGGCTAATTAACTACGAATTTAACTTTCACACCTTGAATTAAATTTTATGAATAGGTACTTAAATAAATAAATAAACAAGCAGTTCTGTTAAATATTACCAAAATCGGCCAACAAATAGCCTCGTAGCAAACTTATCCTCTTTTAAATCGAGATTTTACAACCTTTTGCCTCGACAACGTATTGACCAATTTTGGTTCTAAAATTTTCATTCAGAATTTAAATATTATTAAAATCGGTCAGTAAATGGCGCCAAAGCAAGCTTCCCCCTTTTTGGGAAAAATATTCCATTAATCGACATGTCTCATAGCTCAGTGGCAGTTCGTCTGCCTTCTGAACTGTAGGTCGTGGGTTCGATCCCCACCCAGGTATCATTAGAATACGAAGGAAAATTTCACCACCATCTACAAGGTTATAATAGCTCAGGTGGGGAATGGCTAGAATCCAGAAGAGGGGTCTTCTGGATTCTAGACCAATAATAGTTTTTTTAATAGGAAAAAATAATCTTCATCTGTACTCAAACTGGGGAGTTTGAGTGCAGATGAAGATTATTTTTTCCTCTTTTTTCAAGTTCCTTCTTTTGTGAGAAAAACTATTGTTGGGAGCCCTTAAAAAAATCATATTTCAAAAACCGAGCAAAGTTCGGCCATCCAGGTACTATGTATTCTATCAGCCATTTAGTTCCCTTTGTACAAGCTTTGCTTTGTCTGGGGCTATGGTGTTGTGTGAAAATGTCCTCCAATATTTATTTTTTAATAAAAAACTTTGTAACTTTATAAAACTTGTACATATACAAAGTTTTATAAAACTCCTGTACGCGAGTACCAAGACACATCCGGACAGGATAAGAAAATTTTGTTAGTTGATGCACAGAACATTGATCGCTTCGCTCAGCTTGTACTACAGGAACTAGATAACTGATAGAGTACATACACTATGTTAGGTTTGTGGTAGTCAACGACATTATGCCATTGGATACTCTGTTTGGATTATCATGATACTGAACAATTACTTGAGATTGATAAATAAATTATAACTTATAAATTATACACAAATATCCAATCTGTATTTATTTGTAAGCTAAAAGGAATGAAAGATTAACATATAATGTATAAAACAGCTGGCAAAATGATTACACAGATTGAAAATAATAAAATATTAAAATATATATATTAACTAACAATACTAACATTCTACATAATTATATAAACATACATATATATTTATAAACACATACATACAAATTTTATTTTAAAAATATCAAACACATAATCACCAATGTCAATTAACGTTGTAAAGTATCCATATTATAACCCTTGGTGCAAAACAGACTACAACAATATTATAATAAAGTGTCACTGAAGAGCACGGAGCTACCTACGGCACAAGATTAATTTCTTAGTGTAGGTACTGCGCGGCACTATAATTTATGAAAAATATACAAGATAAATAGTTCCTAATGTATACCTACCACTGTAATTACCTATTGTACTTGTATATGTTTATTGAATAAAAAACTGATTGATTGATTGATTGGTGGCAGGTAGTCAATAAATTATTATAGAAATAATTTAGTTATACAAATGAAATTGATCGTTGTTTTTGGTTGCATATTACTTAATTATAATCATTCAATTTTCATGCAAATCGTTGGGAAGTACTTAAAATAAATCAAACGGTTGAATATTATTGTCCAAGTACTTATTTAGACATCAAATTAATAATTTTAATATTTTCAATCTGTGTAATAATTGTGCTAGCTGTTTTATACATTATATGTTACTATCTTTCATTCCTTTTAGCTTACAAATAAATACAGATTGGATATTTGTGTATTTATGAGCAATAACATTGATTGACATATTATACACCTTACTTTATCCTTAAATGGTTTTAGCTAATATATAAATATGACCTATTACAGCATTATTATGTATTATTACATAATTAGGTATTACCTTACGTAATATACCTACATGCATTAATATATCATAAAATAAACCTACAGTATTAAATAAGTACAATCCTCTAAAGAGATGGAAAAATTCGTATACCAAATGATATTTTACGTACCTAGATAGGTTTTCCCCGGCTCTGCGTGGCAAGCCTCATGTAAGGTAATCGCCCGACTTGTCTTCAGTCGTGACACGTCGGGCATCGCTGTCGGACGCGTGTCGTGACTTGTGAATGGTGACAGTGCCATCCTGTATGTTTAGAGCAGTAATACGAATGCTTCTTGAGCTGTAGGTCGTGGGTTCTACTTCCACCCAGGGCAAACATTTGTGTTATAAGCATGGATGTTTGTTCTGTGTCGTGGTGTTTCTATGTATCTTTACAAAAAAAAAGTATATATGTATTATGTCAACCATCTAGTTTCCAATAGGTACAAGCTTTGCTTAGTTTGAGCTAAGTAGATGGTGTTGTGTGAAATGTCCACCAATATTTATTTTATTTATTATTCCTTCATACAACAGGAGTAAACTGTAGAACCTTTAAATATTATCTTAATTCGATTTTTTTATTTATGTAGTTGATAATCCACGGTTTATTTTTAGAAAATTTTAAATTTATTTTTTTGAAGTCGGTGTTATAAGGAAATTTAGACAAGTATATTAAAAGAAAAACAGAATACCCGACTGCAGAAAAGAAGTTTTTGCAATCTAACTTACGATTTCGTTATTCTTGATACACCGTTGAGTTTACGTTTTTTGTGCGTGAAATCGCTGTAAAGAATTATAAATGCGCATTCTTTAGAATAATCCTAGTAAAATCAATTGTTTGTTACGAAATAGTTCGTTAGAGGTTATAAAAAAATGTTTATTTTTTATTTTTGCAAGAGATGTATTATTATTACAAAAAATATAGCCTATGACATTCAAAAAGCTAAGGCGAATCTAATGACACATTGCACATCAAAAACGGTCAGTCCGTTCAGGCTGTAGCCTGTCACATAGACACATACCGACATACATACATACATACACCCGAAAAACATTTTTCTCCTTTTTCCAATCTAGGGCGGACGACAATATTTCTCGTGGGTAACGCGTTGATACCTTTTCAGTTTCCCTGTACTCTGCCGATAAGAAAAGTATTAATAGGTATAACAATAATTAATTAGGTATGGTAACATAATTCTATGCCTATAGTCTGCGGCTGACTAACAGTAGAGTAGGAACTGAGAAGTATGACATCATACTAATACGTCACATATCTTCTTCTTCTTTTTTGTATTGGACCCGCATTAAAGCATTTGCCAGTGTCAAGTATTTGGATTTTTTTAAGTTTCTTGAATAAAACAAGTTGTAAATGTTCTAGTCACAATCTAAGTCACGTATTACAGACAATTTATAAGTCGAGTCCTGCTTCAGTAAAGTGGTGGCGACTTTACTAGAAGCTTCTATGGAGTTTTGCCGACAACGTAAAATCACACGTTTTACTGCTTTATTTCACTTGCCCACACTCACGCACTTTATCGAACACTTAATGAATAAAACACCACCATTTTTATAGCATTAATGTTCAAAATAACACAAGTTTAGGAAAATAAAACAAAGCAAGTTACTAAGACGTCCGTATACGTCACATATATTTAATACTCATATAAAAATATCACTACATAGGTACATGTTTTTTTAACCGATTTCCAAAATGAAGGAGATCGGTTTTCAATTCTACGGTATGTTTTTTTTTTCTTTTTTTTTTTGTAGGTATGTTTAATACGCGATTTATGATTTCAGTTTGATGAAATCTAAATACTTACTTAGTGTTACTAGTGTGGTGTCTAGTGTTACTTAAGTACTTACTTTTTTAGTTTGATGAACCTTTTTTGTTCGGTAGGTAATATGCCGAGTAATGCTTGTAATGTACCAAGAATGTTACGCGAGGCTATTGAAATGATGAAATACCCGTACTTTAATAGATGATGATAATAGCTGGGAAGATGTTTTGCAAGTGCCACCTGCAAGGGACCCGGTTATCAAATTAATAAAATCTCAGCCTCAACACAGATCTGAGATACCTGTGGACGCCGTGAGCGACTTCTGCGCGCATAGGGAATGTTTTGCACAAAAATAATAGGCAGTAATAGATAGATAGATTACTCTTTATTAAAAGACCACATTGTACAAACATATGACAAATAGATAATATTACTTTGGCTAATCTTTTAATAGGCGGCCTTATCGCTTAAAGCGATCAGTAATATTTAATATTTTCATAACAAAAAACACAATTGTCATCTAGTCTCACCTGTGACCATGGACGCTGGAAAGTGTTCGAAACTTCAAGTCATAAAATTATGTAAAATAAATAAATAAATATATGTGGACATTTCACACAACACCATCTAGCCCAAACTAAGCAAAGCTTGTACTATGGAACTAGATGGCTGATTAAATACTTATACTTATACTTTTTTTTGTAAATATATACATATGTATGATACATAGAAACACCCAGACACATAACAAACATCCATGCTCACATGCATCACACAAATTTTTGGGTGTGTTTGGGGTGTTTGCCCAGGGTGGGGATCGAACCCACGACCTACGGCACAGCAGGCAGACATACTACCAACTGAGCCACAAGGCCAGTCAAATATACGCGATAAATTCGTTAAAATTTGTTTCATTTCAATCTAATCATGTTAATGAAACTAAATGAAAATAATTTATTCCAGACTTTTATCCATATGGAAATTAAAATTAAAAGAAAAGAAAACATCATTCCACATCTAAAGCTATTCGATTCATCGTGAAAATGACCTAGAAATCGCACCCAGACGCACCTGACACGGTTAGAAAGGTTATAGAGAACTCGTACTGATTCGCAAACTCACTCCTCTAATGAAAAAATATTTTGCAACGTCCACGAGCCCCGAACAACTGCAAGTCACCCTATCGATTTGATCCTGCCTTTGCTTGATGCCTTTAGCTTAAGCACTTACGTTGCTAGGGAATTTATAGCAGCTAGGAAGGTTTTTTTTTTTTGTTGATGTTGGCATCATACTCGTACTTGCACATTTGCGATTTGTCGAGTTTATGCTAGGTATATTGCTTATTTACCTACTTTTAATGTAAGACATATAATGCGGCGTGTCAGACGCTACTGTTGACGCAGCGAGGAAGGCAGGTTTGTTTAAACAGAGAAAACGCTCTACATATGAATGAAAAAATACATATAGGTAACAAAAATATTTATTTCCAAAAGTAACTTGAGCATACAAATTGACTTACCAGTGATTTCCGCACTAGACTGAGCCTGCTAGGCTTTTTGATATGCTATTTGATTTTTACTACAAAATAATTTCGATGTTTTACATCAACCAGGCGTCAAATCGGTATCATCCCAAGATTTGTCATTTTTACAAGCGCTAAAACGCTTGTAAAGTTCGTAATACAATCTATAAGTGTCTGCCGTCTATTGATGAAACCATCGAACTCATCAGGAACGTTCCTTAATGTTCCTTAAAAATAACTTATTTCGCTAAGAGCTTGGAGACCATCACCTCGCTTTTCGTGCCTTTGCTACCAAAACACTTCAAATCATTCATTTCATTTTATCATGTGACTTTTGTGTGTACTACGTAGAGATTTGATGCCGCTTTGGAGATCAAGTCACAAGATAGTCAAAACGTAATATAACTTGAACATTTATTGTATAATCGCCTCACTATTTTCAAGTACGTACTGTCTGTTACCTATCTTGACTTGTATAATATTATACTCTCGGAAACAAGCTATTGATGGAAATATTGTCTAATGCGGGAGTTTGGTTCACAGTTATATATTTACATATATCCATAATGAATACATAGTATTTGAAATAAAACAAGGAGAAAAAGAGGCAGCAGAAACTTGTAATTTTGAAATACTACACACACACACATATATTTTTTTAAATTCGCAATAAAATTATTTGAATTTAAATTTTATACAATAATTGACTATAATTGACATATAAATTAAAACAATACCGTACACGATGCAGTCGTTGAGAAGATGGCTCGCGCCCAGCAGTGGGACAGTTTGTACAAAAACAGGGCCGATGAAAAAAAAATGGTTGATTGTAAAGTCTGTTTACAGACGATAATTTTACGTGATAACGATGCGTCACAAGCCGAACGCTTATGTCGATTGTGCCTCTATCGCTTGTTCGGCGCTCTCGCTTGCACGTTTGGCTCAGGCGGAAATAGATGATCGATATCTAAGTCGATGCGCTTAAATCCTATAAGTTAAAAATTCAAAAATAAAAATAATTGCCGAAACAAAAGACCCTGCCATCAGGAAATCATAAGCTCCCGCAAAATTAAACATTGTAAGTGGTGCTATACCTGGAACGTACTTTGGCTTGCATTTCAAAGTTCTCTGTATGCTATTTCTTTGTAGTGTTGATCTACGAGACCAGCAGATATCACACTGGAGGTAAACTTATTGAAAGGTCTTTCCAAAACTGATCCACGCCTGAAATATACAGACCTCATCATTGTCCTAACTGGTTCATGTAATTTATATATGCCTAAGTTACACTGTTCATCCGCTACCATCCATTTAAAAGTCTCATATGTCTCATCGGTTACAAAAGTGTAAGTTGATTTATTTTTTGTGTCTCTCACTTGTTTCATGCAGTCTATTATAGTTTCACATTCTTGCCGATCTTTAAACAATCCCTCTTTTAGCCACACCGGAGTGAGGAGAAGGGTGCGTTTCCCAAAAACTTGATCAAATGTTTTAGGCTCAAAACCTCGTAATGGATGAGTTTTAATACTCAACATAAACGACTGCATCGTATACGGTATTATGAAAATAGCAAATAAAAAAGAGCCAATTATTAACGACCCTGGAACTCCTGATTTAAACTTATAGACGGTAGTTTTGTTTATAAAATATCCAAAAACGATTAAAATGTTGCGTACAAAATCATTCCGGTGAGCAGGAAGCAGCGAGAGAACATGGGCTGCTATTGTAAAAATGATAAAGATAAATACGACCAATATAATAACAGATAGACTTCTCCCGCTATAGAACGCTTTCCAGCCATCTTGGAAATTGGCTCGAGGCAAAATGGCCATTAGGTGATCAATAGTCAATGGGTAACTAAAAGAATATTTACGAACATCAAGTCAGTCTAAGAAATAGCCCCCCACAGCACCATCGACCAGATTATTACGTACTTTGTATAGAATATCTTTATAGGTGAAACTATTGTCGATTTTTCCGAATTTGTCAGTTTTGCTGTATGGTATTAGTGAATTTTTATGCCAAGATGTTTTTCAAAATGGTGCAAAATTCTCTGTTCTACGCCTTCTTCTTTTGGGTTGTCTAAGTTAATTAAAGGGAAAAGGTTGTAGGTCATCAGCTTAAAACTGCAGCCATGGATTCCTTTTATTCTAGGAAATAGTATACCATGAGAACCCGTTTCATAGCTGGAACAGTTGGAAACTGCAGTCATCTTTTCCTTTTGGTTACAAGGGTAGATTGGTGATTGAAATGAATAGATATCATAGACATCATCGTTATCATCTCTGACAAGAACCGTTATATTGTAAATATTGTAAAACACAAAAAAAAAAACATTCTTGTGCGTGATTTTTTAAAGTTATCCATGATAATAATAAAATTAGACCGTGGGTCGAAGTAGTAATCTTCCATGACTTGTTTCATACCAATTTCGAACTCTTCAAAGTCGACAGCACTCACAATGTACACTTGGTTGAATAGTTTGCTTTTTGTCCATGAAAATGTTCTGGTCATGAAACGAGCTTTCCTTATTCCATGAAGCTTATGCATTTGTACAGCTTCTTTGGTGTTAACAAGTACTACGTCTTTTACAAAATGATTTTCGTCTACCAAGTCTTGAAGTATTTTCCTGATACATAGCGATCTATCTACAGCATTAGATGCTTGTGACCATGGCATATCTATAACGCTTGTGTTAACCACGTCTGCAGCAGCATATAGTACATAATGTGAAATACAAAATCCATAACATTTTAGTTAAGTAAACCAACCCGTAAGTGATTTTGTGGCCCTTTATTATTTATCCTGTCTAACATCACAAGCACTTGTTACGTTGAACTGAAGATAACTAAATTTCAAAGGCTTTTTTCCGATATATTTACAGTAAGTAATATATGAGCTTTTACATGTTGACATTAAAAGGAATTCATAAATCACAGGTGTTTGCCTAAGTGATCTTTTGTTGCTTAATTGTTAAGTATGTACTTATTAGATACTTTCAAAGTATTCTGTGGTTATAGTTCAAAATTTATTAAAACTGGCTGTAACCCATGGTTCCACCAGCATACCCGCGTAGTGATGAAAAAACTGTTATGATTATGATGAATTTCTTTCATCCAAACCTTGTCCTGACAATTTCCGAACATAACAAAAAACAATCAAATTTTGTTTTAACGAGACTAAACAAACAGCAATTGATTTTTATGCATAAAAAGAAGACCTCCGTCATCCCATCGTGTACTTGGGCGTTTCGCACCGCAAGTGATTCGAACCGCGGTGCGAATCGCCCATGTACTGTTTCTGAATGGGCCCATTCGCACGTGGTTGGTGTCACGCATCGAAAATCAAACCTATGTATTGTTTATATAAAAAAAGATACTAGTCGCATCCTGTGGTTTTAACCACGTTCGAGAAATCCGTTCTTAGAATAGAATAGAATATAACTTTATTGTACATCCATATAGTGCAGTACAGTTCTTAGTGGATATCTACCCTTCACAAGAAATACAACCTCCAAATTTCAAGTCTCAATATCTAGGTAGTAATTTAGGCTGTTTATAGATATGTTTTAGTCTGCAATTCCATCACCCTGGACAAAACCTTTTATTGGTATAAGAGACACTTGTACCTATTTATTGTTTTTAATGTATAGCTTTACTTTTAATCATATTTTTTTTAATAGAAAATAGATCTACGATTGACCACCAACTCACCTGATGTTAAGCGAGGGTCTTTAACTTATCTTTAATAGTTAGTAACTTTCTTTATTACTTTTCTATCACTCCATATAATAGGTACTGTCAACGTGGGTAACTAAATCTACATGTATAGGTTTTCGAAACCTTCGAAAAAAACTATGTACAATGTTATTAATACTAATAAGGCTTCACAAAGAATACATTCGCTAAACCGTTTTAATAAGTAAATAAAATGAAAAGTGCATGTAGATAGATGGATAAACACTTTATTGTACACACCTTAAAAGTAATGACAAAGAACTTAATTAAACTAATGCAACAACAAGCGGCCTTATCGCTAAAAGCTATATCTCTTCCAAACAACCATGGGATGGAGAAAAATATAAATTAGACAGGGCGTGCAATGGGATATTAAACAAGTAACATTATAAACTACTTATAGATAATTACATAGACATACATACTAATAGCTAGTAATTACATGATAATACTTAGACAGAGAGGAATAGTATAATTATAATGTAAATACTATAATTTAATATAAACAAATACAAAAAAAACGTTCAAAATTACAAAAACATACTTAAAATAAAACATGTAGGTACTGTCTACCTAGTACATATTCGTTATAATTGAATATACCTACTCTCGGAGGTATTAATAAATAACTATTTAGACTATACTATACTACCTACTACTTACTCTATGAATAAGTAAAAATCAAAACCTTTTTTTAATCTGTATTTATTTTGGGGCTTAAGTCGCTATGCGATTATGTCAGCCCCGTTTTACACGCAACTAGGTCAACTACTCTCAAAATTTCATTAATTTTCAATTCTCAAAACTACAACTCAAAATTTCACTAAAAATATTGTAGTAACTACAATAGCAATAGTCTAGTAAAAATAAGATTTGTGACAACATAAAAGACAACTAAGTATATTGTTATATATATGAATGTACGTACTGGTGTTTTGAAATACATTTGACACAATTTCATAATGATATTATAAAAGCTAATTATGTTACCTTTACACGCTCAAACGGCTGAACTGATCGTTATGGAAATTAGTATAGAGGTAGCTTTGGACCTGGAGACGGATATAAGCTACTTATCATTATCATAATCATCACCGTTTTTCATAACTACGCGAGTGAAACTGCGGAACGCAGCTAGTCAATAAATCGGAGATTATTGTTGATTTATGATTTTTAGTTATTTTACTATCATAATTTCAAAGAATCTCCCCAGTTGCAAATACTGTGATCAGCTCCATACAAACGGATTTATTTTTACTAGACTACAAGGGAAGAAGCCGTTTGCGCTGCAGAAGTACCTCGGCGATCAAGGTACGTAAATCCTACGCCACTTGGCTCGTGGGTGCGGCCAGGATGCCCTGAAACATGCCAACGTCTCAGGGGTTTACGCCGTACCTCTCGCACATAATTGCTCTCATAGACTCGCTCCAATCACACTCGACCAAAAGGTGGAAGACATTGTCATGGGTTCCACATAGTGGGCAGGCAGGGGATTCAACTCTGCCCATCAAATATTCAAAGTTATTCAGAGGAATGTGGCTGGAACGAAGTCTATGACGTACCACAATAAAACTTCTTCCCATGCTACTGTTTGCACACCATGGTATTCGAGTAGGCTTGTGCCATAAGCTTTTTCTAAACATGTTGTGGCGTATTTAGATTTCCATTTTTCATAAATTTTTTGTTTATATTTTGTTAATATTTCGGATGGTTCTGCCAAAATGTTATAGGTACCTCTACTCCATTTGAAATATTCTTTTGCAAGCCGATCAGCAATTTCATTTCCTCGAATACAAGAATGTCATGGAATCCATGGCAGCCTCGGATGCACACCCAAATTTATGAGGAGTACAATTTTCTTAATAATGGTATATGCTATGGTAGCACGTCTGCTTCCAGAAGCGTATCTAGCGATATGCTGTAATGCACTAAGGCTATATGTTAAAATAACTACTTGTGCTATGTCTGATGTACTCGTCACATAAGACAGTGCCTCCGAGACTGCAAAGAGCTCCACAAACGTTATACAATTTAATTTTGATATAATTTTTAATTTCTCATTTACATTGCGACGAACACAATATGCTCCAACGCTTTCTTTTTAACACTTACTTTATTTTTACGTTTACAAGGTGTGTGTTACATTTAAAACTATTTTCTGCGTGCTAAAACTTCATACGAAAATACTGTTGCAGATAAAAAGTATCCTCCAAAAAGAAAATTGTAGAATTTTTTTAAATCACGCAGACGTAACGGAGCAACTTTTGGATGGTACTGAGGCTTGCACTTTACCCTTTCTTTGAATATTATAGCCCTTTGACTACGGGCTACATAACCAAAAGCTTTCAACCAGATGAAAAAATTGTCAAAAGGCTTCTTCAGAACTGACCCACGTCTAAAATAAATGGTTCTCAATATTATTGTGTAAGGATCTTTTACTTTGTAAATGCGCAAATTACACTGTTCATCTGCTAACATCCATTTATAAGTCTCGTACAAACTTTCAGCTATAACAGTATAATATAATTCATTTTTACTCTCACTTACGATTTTCAAGCAATCGAATCGTGTATAGCATTCTTTTCGTTTTTTATATAGACCCATAGTACTATATCCCGAAGGTATGATTAGCTGAAAGTTTTGTTTTACTTCTTTATAGTCTTTGACTACCTCATTTGTCATAGGATGAGTCTTGATGCTCAAAATAAGGGCATTTATTGTATACGGTATAATAATAACGGCAAATAAAAGAGAACTAATCATTATCGCTGCTGGGAGTCCAGATTTAAATTTTCGTACTACAAATCTATTAACAAAATATCCAAATACAATTAAAATATCCCGCACGGGGTCTGCATGACGCGTAGGGAATAATGACATAAGGTATGCTGATATTGAAAAAACTACCATGACCGAGCAAACTAATATTACTGGGAAGAGAGTTTTCTTGTTAAAAAACGTATGCCAGGCATCCAGCTTATTAGGTAGAGGCACGACGATCACTGCTCTATCTACGACCAATGGATAACTTAAGGAAAATTTCTTATCAGTATATGCGTTAAAATAATAATATCCTCCTATAGCACCCTCAACTTCATTCCTAAGAACTTTGTCCAACATGTTGGTGTAAGAGTAATTGCTAATAACTTGTCCAAATGTATTCATCTTGCTATATGGTACAAGCTGAATATCGATACCAAGATGGTCTGCGAAATAGCTTACCATGTTCTGTTCGATTCCTTCTTCTTCAGCTGGGTTATCTAAGTTGACCAAAGGGAAAATGTTATGAGCAATAAGTGAGAAGTTACAACCGCGAAGAGCTCCCATTTTCGGAAATATGTGGATACCTCCTTTATAAGTGGAACATTCCGTAACTTTGACGAATTTATTGCTTTGGTTACATGGATAGATTGGTGACTGCAGTGAGTAAATTCCGTAATCTTTTTCACCATCTCTTTCATTCGCGAGAATCGTTACATTATAAATGTTGTTAAACACCAAAAAGTTTATGATATCCTTATGGTGATAGCATTTAAAAAAATCCAAGATAATTATGAAATTTGCCATTGGATTGAAGAAAATATCTCTCATGGCTTCATTAATGTTATATTTCAATTCTTCGATATCAACAGCCCTTGTAACGTAAATACGTTTGCTTATATTATTTCTGATCCAAGAAGACGTGGTTACATATCGAGCTTTTTTTATGTCATGGAGCTCACGTATTCGCACCGTATCATCAACGTTTAGTAAAATAACGTCTGTTATAAAGTCATTGTGATCGATGACTTCTCTGATGATATTCTTAATACAACTTGAGATGCCATGAACTTCCATTGGCTCAACAGAAATATAAACACCATTTGAGCTTCTTACAGCTGCTGGAAAGATACAGATAATGACATAGAAGAGTTGAAACATTTCATTAGCACTAAAAGTACTTAGATACAGGTATTAGACAGTCTGAACCACACCACAACGTCACAACATATTGGAAAACAAATTATGCTACTTTTATCAATAAAATTTGCTCAGTATCTTGCCCAGTATCAATAAAATTAATACTTTTGCCAAAAATAAATTAAAAATCTATCCCCTAATTTCAATATCGACTGTAGTGGTAGTAATAAGTTTTAGAGGTGAAAAGCAAACACTGAATGAGCCAAGTCTAATTCCACTGCGTTATAAATCAGTTTGGGTTCAATTAGGGGAAACATAAATCATACCGAATGCGCTAAGTGAATCTTTTATAGCCGTGGTGTCGTTAAGGTTCTGAAACGACGGATTGTTCTATTGAATGAAACATTCCTAGTCTATTGTTGTTTGTTGAAAATTTATTACGCAATTGACAGAATAAGGTTATGTAGGCTAGAACTAATGCGGCATTGAGGGCGCTGCAGTCCTTAGTCCCCGTTTTTCTCGTGTTATTTCTTTAACCAAAGAATCTTTACTGGAAAACTATTTTTAAGCCCGACGCAAAAAGAGGGGTGTTATAAGATTGATGTGTGTATTTGTGAGTAGATCTATGGAATCGTAGCTCTCAAACGGGTGGACCGATTGTGATTTTTGATTTTTGTTTGAAAAAAGATTTGATAGAAAGTGTTATTAGCTATATTTTATTACAAGTATAAGTTTAGAAAACTCAAAAACCCCCGACAAAAAAACGCCTCAACCGATTTTGATGATACTTACTTAAGAACACTTTCGATGAAATTCTCTTTCAAAAGAAAAGAACTAGATCAAAATAGGTCCACCATCTGTTTGAGAGAAGCAATTTTACATTTTGAAAAGATCTACTTATATTTTATTTACCCTTTTTTCTCGTTTTTAGAACTTACCTATATATGTACATAGGTAACTACGCATATTATTATGATAACAAATTATCAAGAAAGTTATTATTCGGAACTTCGAATATACCTATTTAATACATAATATTTATCCCTATGTAATAGGGCGAATTCTGTGATTTATCCTTACTTCCTTACAGTCAACGTGGGTAGCTTTGTCTCTACGTCAAACATTGTACGTAGTCTTTTTAGAGGATTCTCGATTTTTTCCCCAATTGAATACCTAGTAGTCAAATTACATATTTGACTACTAGGTAGGTGCTTAATATATCACCTAATTACCCTGAGCAAACACAAAAATTACAGACACTCAAATCATGCGTGCCGAGAGTACAGTACATACAAGTCCGCGACGACTTGCGCTCGGTCGGTGCGTGAAAGTGCGCGGCGTCCATAAATTCTGAAATCTTGGGAAAGACTGTTACTGAGGGTTTCTTAGTTTTTTTCAGAATTTCTTTCGGTTTTATTTCTTTATAACTAATGAGTGGTCATACGAAACGTACTCGTATAAAGGAATATTGCTAGTGTGTGTTAACTAGCAATATTCCTTTATACGAGTACGTTTCGTATGACCACTCATTAGTTATAAAGAAATAAACAATAAATAACTGTCAGCTTGTATAATACGTACCTAGTTATATATGTTACCGGCCAAACCCGATTTCAGGACAAACTAGTTTGGCCTAGGCTAAACTAGTTCATCCTATCGGGCTTAGGACAAACTAGTATAGCCTAGGCAAAACTATTTTGTCCTAAGCCCGATAGGATGAACTAGTTTAGGCTAGTCCAAACTAATTTGTCCTAAGCCCGATAGGATAGACCAGTTTAGGCTAGGCCAAACTAGTTGATCCTGGTAGGTATAAGCAATAATTTCTTCAAAGATTAGGTTTTTTTTTAGTGTTTTTTTTTTTTTTTATACAAATTTATTTCCGGCTCGCCCTTGGGACTTTCCTCGTTTCTGCGACAGCGCTAAGGGGGG
The DNA here is from genome assembly GCA_947563715.1 of Lycia hirtaria. Lineage (NCBI taxonomy): Eukaryota > Metazoa > Arthropoda > Insecta > Lepidoptera > Geometridae > Lycia > Lycia hirtaria. Next base: position 13,370,296 of record OX387385.1, read on the forward strand.
AACTTAGCGCTGTAGCAGAAAATTTATTTGCAGCTTCATACTTAAAGTGTAAATTATCTGTATTTGTAAATTATCTATAAATTTGTATTTAAAAAAAACAAAAAAAAACCATAACCTAATCTCTGAAGAAATTATTGCTTAAACCTATCACAATTTTATATGACATTTATATTGACTTGGCTGGACAAACATTAGAGTGTGCGTATTTATATCAGGATCAACTAGTTTGGCCTAGGCTAAACTGGTTCATCCTATCGGGCTTAGGACAAACTAGTTTTGCCTAGGCTATACTAGTTTGTCCTAAGCCCGATAGGATGAACTAGTTTAGCCTAGGCCAAACTAGTTTGTCCTGAAATCGGGTTGGGCCGGTAACATATATTATATACAAAAGTAAAAGTAACTCTGTCTGTTTGTTACCTTTTCACAATTAAACGGTTGACTCGATTGTTGCGTTGGTTGATACAAAGATGCTAAGCCCTCAAGACGCATTTAGGCCACATTTGTTCATCATCATCATCGCCCTTCACCATCATCCTAGATGGGAATCGAACCCACGACCTGCAGCTTAGGCCTCAGCAGGTAAACATACTACCAACTGAGCCACAAGGCCAGTCGAATTGATTTGCGATTATACAAAATTCTAAAAAATATTCATTTTCATATTGACATTTTTTTTATTCACTCCCTTAATAATTATTATAAAATGTGGCAAATATACAAAATTGAGGAGCCAAACCTTAAAAAAACATTTGACATTGATTTTACAAAACGTCAATCAAGTAAAAATAGGATTACTAGTTATTGCATAAATTTCCCGATTTTAGGGTAAATGTGTAGATTATGAAGTCACTTCTACAATCAAGGAAGTCAATAATATTGATAAATATAATAAATCCTCAGAATGAATAATTCATAAAAACATAATAAAGACTATGTGTTCATTTTCATGTTATTTTGTGTTTGCAGGGGGTGGAGGGGTTCAATTGTTATGTAATCTAATCAACAATTTAGATCAACACATTTGACAATAAAATAAAATTTTACAAACAAACCAGTGTTCAATATGTTCCATCATCCGAGCACCGATGCTTCCCTTTGTCTTTCTATGATAATCCACACTAACAGTCAAGTTTACACTATACCTAAGACTCTAGAATCACTCATTACTTTTTACATCTACTAAGCAAGGCAATTATCCCTTAAATTGGCAAACAATTTAATGTTATTATTTGTTGTTATTGTTATTACTGTGATTTCTTCATTCACTAACTGGTCTCTAAAACCTACGAAATAAAAAGAACTTTGGTTTGTTTGTAAACGTGAACAAACCAGCGTTAACTTCAAAATAATATTAAAATTATTCATTTACTGACATTTTCAGTAAGTTGTTTTAGAACAAAAAACAAAAAATACGGGAATTTTTAACAGAAAAAAATACGGGGAAAAAATCTACGCTTGCAACCCTTCAAACCTGGGGAAAAATAGAATGGAATTTTGCGCAAGGAAAATGTTCAAAATAGACATTTAACTATGATCTCATAAATTCAAATTAACTTGCTCTGTTTCTATTATTCCTAATCCTTTAAAACCAAACTTCAGTGTAGTGAAGTGAGTCCCCTTTAAATGAAAACCATGCAGCAGTCTCCATTTGAAAATATTTTCAACATAATCGGTGGCATAACAGAGGGCAACGAAAAGCCGATGAAACATGGGTTCTACAACGCTTTTGCTTTATTTATACTGATGGTATGCTGCGCTGCGGTGTTTGTACTATTTCTTATTCTCGAGCCGTTCTTCAAGCCTCTGTTTTGGGCTTTATTAGTGGGTTCTATACTTCATCCTTTCAAATATAAATTGGCGAAAAAATTAAAGTCATGGTTTGAGGAACTGGAGCAATCCAATACTTCTGTGATAGTTGGGCTGTTGGTGATACCAGTGAATGCTGTGAATTTTGCATCGGATACAGTGGGACAGCAGTTCAGAGAACATTATAAGGTATGATTCAGAAACTAATCAGAATGATCTAATTTAAGACAGCAATTAAGATCACAGTTCTCTTAGTCATTTTAGATCTGATATCTGACATCATCACATCTTAAAATCATAGTTCTATTTGATAGTAACTTTTAAGCAATTTCACATGTTGTATACTAAACATCCCTTTGTTTACCAAATTAATTGGTGATTGCTTCCCCTGGTAGCTACATTAATTGCAATAGGTATGTGTATTATAAAAAAATAATTATATAAAGTTGTTAGAAAAATATAGCACACATCACTGTACAAAAACAAACTTACAGTATTTCATATTTCAAAATCTATCAGTCTTTTTGGCATTAGATAATAATATTATAGACGGCCTTATGGAAAAACACTTTAATGTGCTAAACTTTGATCAATTTCCTTTATAAATCCAGGCTTATTACCTAAGACAGACAACATGCCTGCTCATGGTGTGGACTAATATGTGGCTGTTCTCATATCGGTTTATTCAATCACCAGAAATAGTGCCACCTCTCCCAAGACACTGTCTTAAATTGTCTGCAATAGACGTAAAGACCATATGATGATTAAATGAAAACTATATGAAGAAGGTTATTTATTAAGCATCTTTCATTTCATATAGGTAACTTGTTGATGTGGGATATGCAAATATGGTTTATTTTCAGATATAAGTGATATATTAGAATATTTGTTGTTATAATTATAATCTAACTATCTAATGTATAGTTTATATCTATGAAGAGCTATAGTAATATTGAAAAATTATAATATAATTCAACTATCTACAAGTACAAGTTACTTAATTTTGTATGCTGAAAGGTAGGACATGGAACTAACTTATAAAGCAAATTAACATTTGATTTTCTTCTGTCTATGTAAGTTACGACAAATAAATGAATTGTTTATTATTAGAGGCTACATTACATGAATGGAATGTAGCTATTAATTCCTTGTTTTCCATCACATTTTTCATCACCATATATTTATGAAACCATGGATCACATAAATAACATTTTGGTGATCAACTTAGCACAAGCATGCCTACTTCATGAGCAGATGGTCTTAGGTTCAATTCCTAGCTGGACAGATGAGCTAATCTTGAACTAAAAATATATAATCTGCTCAGGTTCGCAGTGCAGGATCTTTATCTTTGTTCCTTAGCACTGTTAAGGGCAAAGAGTAGAGTCTTTAGATACAAAATTGTTGAAATTACTTGATAAATATTTGTTTCTCTAGTAACTATTTAATTGTTGCATAGATGTTATACTGTAGTTGTTGCAGTGATGGGGAGGCTTTTGGCTTCCCATCCTACCTCAATTAGATTGTGTACAAATGCTTTTATATTTGTTTCCAGACTGTGATAGGTCTGCTGTCTGCTATATTTGTATTACCATGGCTGTACAACTCAGTACCGCGGGGGCTCTCCTGCTTGTTCTGGCAGTTCAGCAGCTTTGTCAGCTTCTCCACCACTCTGCTCATAAGCGTGTGCAGCTCTTACATTGTAAGTTCATTACTACATACATGCAACCATAGAAGAACAAGATTAGAAATCTAGCCTTAGCTAGGCTTTTAACAGGGCTGTACCGCACAGGCCTGTTAAAAGACACTTTACTTATGAAGCTACTTTTAACAGGCGTATAGGTAAGCAAATTTGGGCACAATTTCACTGCTTAACTCTGATAAATACGTCTATATACTTGGAACATCATTCAAACTTTATGTGCATGTCAAAAACAGTAGGTGTGTAATGATTATGCACACATTTTGATAGAATTTTGGCTTCATTTCAATTGTTGAATAAAACTATCTCTCTAACTTTCATTATTGTAAGCATGCAGTAATAATGTTATGGAAAATAATATTTTAAAATTAAAATAAACAGAAAATAAATAGTGTTATTATTTCTAGACACTAACAGTAGTCCTGGGCTATCTTATAAGTGTGTACATACTATGGACACCAGAGCGCGCTAACGTCTTCAAGGCGACGTCGCAGTTTCTCTGGCTGGTGATAATCAGCTGTTTGGCCAAGTTGACGGGCTCCCTGCAAGTGTACACATTTGTGGTGCTCCAAGGAATGTGTCTCACTGGTTTGGCGCTGGAGGTACTCGATGTGCACAAGAAAATGTTACAGACAGGTCAGTTAAAATTGGTTTTAATTTTACTAATTTTGAACTGACACAATTTTATAGCAATGTCTAACGCTTGGTGACTAATGGTTAGACTTTGTTAATTATGATTGACTGAGTGAGTGAAGAGAACAAAGATCTCTGCATCAACTGACAAAATTTTCTTTCTATTGTTAATATGAGCAAAATCGGTAAAGAGGTTGTCAAGACAAAAAGTTGGGAAAACGGTTATAAAGAGGGGAAGTTTGAGATGAGGCCGATGATAATTTGTTGGCCAATTTGAATAATATGCATATGTCATGGTTTATTGTATACCAAACACGGAAGACTACCTACCACCACTTTTCATTATCATATATCATTTTATGCATACCTCCTCATTCACTTAAATTGCACAATGAAAATAATTGCCTGATATACTGATATAATTCTTCCTATATTTTCAGACCCCGAAGCCTCGCTCACTGTCGCAGTCTACCAGGCAATAACCAGTGGTCATGACCAATATACCCCAAAAGATAACACAAGAACAGACGCCTCAGAACAGAAGCCTCCAGAGATCCAATCTGACACGAGCGAAACTGAACACGAAGCGACCCCCGACAAAGACAGCCCTTCCCCTGTCACCCCTGAAACTATACCCAAAAGGGGAAGCTGGGCTCCTAACGATCAAAACTCTCCACGACACGCAAAAATGTTATTCAAAAATAGAACTTTATCAGCTTTACCACTGTCCGGGGCAAATTTAAGAAACCAAAGTCGAATGTTAGCGATGAAACAACGATCTTTAGATGAGAATTATATAAAGAATAACTTCGATAACGATGAAGAAACAGCTCTGTATTTCAAGCTTTTATTCTTTGGATGCCTTTGTATGCTCGTGTGGAAGCATATTTGGCTGTTGCCCGTGATATTGGTGTTCCTAGCCATTCATGCTTTGAAGATTTTACTAAACTATTTTGGAGTTTGGCTCTTCTTTGAGAATCAATATAATAAAGTTATGGGAGTTGTTCGTTGCTGGTGGAATAATAGGTAATGACCTCGATTTTTATTTTATTATTTGAGGTTAGTGATATTATCGGTTTTAGTGCGGACAGTCACGCGATATTTTTGACGCAAATTAGAACTGGTAGTTACGACTATTTAATTAAAATTAAACAAATATTTGTATTCAACGTGTTCTATGAGTCATACTACAATTATAAATTAATATTGGTTTAATGTTTATTATGTACAGTTTTGAGCAGATTTAAGTGTAGGTTGGCTAGTAGTTTTAATTTTGAGAGGTTTGTTAACGTTTATTTATGAATCATTTAAATGCGATATTGTTTAATATTAATATAAAAACAACAGAAAACGTTTTTTGCTGTTATATGGAAAATAAACCCAAACACGTGTAGTCCAACATTTGCCTTTTTTTCACTTTTTTTTTTTTTTTTTTTGTTTGACTGCCAACTCTCCTGATCGTAAGCGATGATGTAATCAAGGATGGACAACGTCGATCTAAAAAATATATCACTCTAGCCTAGAAAATACCAAGATAATAGTTTTCAGCTTCCCTCCTGTGCAGTACACATCAACAATGTGAACATAAATTATTGTGTAATAATTTTGGGCATTTCAGTAAGAAATGGTTGAGAATGTGCCGACTTTCTGCTTGTCCCATAGTGGAGTGGGGAAGATTGAATAAGATCGTGAGCTCTTGCGCACACTTGCCGAATTAATCCGATGAATTATCAGACAAGCTACTTTGCGGCCATGCTCGAAACTAAGTAGCTTTTTAGCGAGCATCTAATTTAAATAGAAGATTTTAAACTGAGACTTGTTTTAATAACAACTATTTCTGATTTCCAGGCAATCTGCATTGCTCCCTGCACACATCCGCGGCATCGGCAAAATGCTGTCCATCTGCAACAGCAGTATGACGGAGATGGCGTACAGCTCCGTGGACACCGTCTCAAGCTGCTTCGTCATCATCGGACTCATACTGTTCCTCACCGTCGCTATTATATTCATATGTATACAGGTAAGAATGTTCAGGCAATGTGTGTTGCTCCCTGCGGATTTCTGCGGCATCTGTAAGATGCTGTCCTTATGCAACAGTAACATGACGGAGATGGCGTACGGCTCGTTGGACACCGTCTCAAGCTGTTTCGTCATCATCGGACTCATACTTTTCCTCGCAGTCGCTATTATATTCTTATGTATACAGGTAACAATGTTCAGGCAATATGTGTTGCTGCCTGCGCGCATATTCATCTGTAAGATCCAACAGCAGCATGACAGAGATTGCGTACAGCTCCGTTAAAATGAGGAGGTCCGTAGACGTACGAAAGTTATATACATATAGCACAGCGGATTAGCAAGTTGAAGTGGCAGTGAGTAGGGCACATAGCACGTAGAACTGATAGGCGAAGGGGCCCGAAAAATTCCCGAGTTGAGACCACGCACCGGCAAGCGCAGCGTAGGAAGATCGCCCACGAGATGCACAGATAACCTCATGCAAGTGGCGGGGACACCCTGGATGGAAACCGCTGCCAACAGATATTTTTGAAAATCCAAGGGAGAGCCCTATGTTCAGCACTGAACTTGTGGCTGAGGTGATCATGATGATGTTTAAAATATGGCCTGATACATGAGACAAAATAATGATGATGTAATAATATGAGAATCGCATTCTTCTAGACGAACGCGACTCATCAATAATGATGATGTAATAATACGAGAATCGCATTCTCTTTGACGAACGCGACTCATCAATAATGATGATGTAATAATATGAAAATCGCATTCTTCTAGACGAACGCGACTCATCAATAATGATGATGTAATAATACGAGAATCGCATTCTCCTTGACGAACGCGACTCATCAATAATGATGATGTAATAATATGAGAATCGCATTCTTCTAGACGAACGCGACTCATCAATAATGATGATGTAGTAATAATGTAATAATATGAAAATCGCATTCTTCTAGACGAACGCGACTCATCAATAATGATGATGTAATAATATGAAAATCGCATTCTTCTAGACGAACGCAACTCATCAATAATGATGATGTAATAATATGAAAATCGCATTCTTCTAGATGAACGCAACTCATCAATAATGATGATGTAATAATATGAAAATCGCATTCTTCTAGACGAACGCGACTCATCAATAATGATGATGTAATAATATGAAAATCGCATTCTTCTAGACGAACGCAACTCATCAATAATGATGATGTAATAATATGAAAATCGCATTCTTCTAGACGAACGCGACTCATCAATAATGATGATGTAATAATATGAAAATCGCATTCTTCTAGACGAACGCGACTCATCAATAATGATGATGTAATAATATGAAAATCGCATTCTTCTAGACGAACGCGACTCATCAATAATGATGATGTAATAATATGAAAATCGCATTCTTCTAGACGAACGCGACTCATCAATAATGATGATGTAATAATATGAAAAACGCATTCTTCTAGGCGAGTGCGTGCCTTCGCAGGTCACCCCAGACTACATTAGGCGAGTCGTGAGTCAAGCTCAAGGCTACCATAGACTTAAAAAAATACAAACTTATTTCTACTTTTCCAGATTTATTCAGAAGCCATAGTGGTCGTGCAGCTAAGCGGCAGCCTGCTAAACAGCACGTACGTGCAGAACAGCGAGCTGCACGCCTACCTGCCTGACGGATGGGAGGAGAAACTAGACTCGCTCATAGACAACGCTTACACTTACGGCAGGGAGGGGATCTCCACTGCGGTGTGTATATCTACATAGTTTTTCTTTCATACTCTATTTACTGATTGTGTGTGTATGTGTTGATCCAAGAGATTAGACCAGCATTGTAGTACTTTTACACGCATTTTTTTTTTTAAATTAGTTACTAAATCAATTCATGTAGTGCAATAGTGCGTTGCTTGTGCTTTTTTTTTTATTTATTCATCATTTAATTATATACTTGTTTATTATATGTATTATATTTTGGTATGTTATCCACTAAAGCTATTATTTCCTATTGCGGGTTGGAAACGAATGATTCACATATTACCGGAATTTGGAGCTCTCATTGATCGCTAGTCAGTCATGGCTCACTTTTTAAGACGGGTAGAGACTCTCCTTATATAAGTTTATTATTATTATTTATTTTGATTCAGCTATGTTATTCGTTTCAAAGAAATAAAATTACAAATGTCAGAGGTACAATAAGTATGAGCGGTCTATGTTTTGCGTAGCATTTATGTGATGTCTAATTAGCTTTAAATCTGTTTTGTCGCTGCTTCTATTGGACGTTACAGTTTGACAGAACCGTAAGTTTTTTTTAAAGCTTACATCTTCTTGATAGTATTTGATTGCTTAAGATATTAGCATACGAAAAACTATCGAGAAGATGATAAAACAAGCCCAGCGTATATGCAGCTACAATATATAGCACTATAATTTATCGCTTCTCGTATTACTGTATATGAAGTACTCGCTCACGCACCTATAATCTATTTCTTATACATTTAAACGAGCAATTCTTGTATACATGTATATATATATTCTGAATCTCGAAAACGGCTCCAACGATTTTAATGAAATTAGGTTTGTGGGTAGATTAGGGGACGATAAATCGATCTTTCTAGGTTTCATTTTTAGTGAATCCGGATTTGCTCGTATTTTGAGTCAATTGAATTGACTGAATTGTTCGAGTGAATTGGTTTCTTCTAGGTAGGCGCGCTTCATCGTAGACCGCAACGTCGCTTAACATCAGGCGAGTTGGCGGTCAAGCGCTAACCTATTTCTACTTAAAGAAAAAAAAACCCGATTGGAGCTCGGTTACCCAGGTACTATGTATTTATAGCCGCGTTGGTTCGTAGGGGTTTGGCTTAAGAGGAACTTCACTCCGCTAAGAATAGGTTTTATCAAGGTAAACTAAACCCTAGAAAACAAAAAAGCGCCTAATTTTATTTTGCTTAACGCATTTACGCATTATCTTATTGTTTTCTTGGGTTTTTGCGATTTTTACTCATTGTCACCTACCGGTCCCAACGGAAGACCAACGCTGGTTAATTTAACCAGTTAAAGCTGAGTTGGAACCGTTTCGTGACAAAAAAAGACTGTAGTTTTTGTTCATTTTTAGTGTTTATATGTGGTGGTTGTTCTTGTCGCAAATAAAAGTATGTTTATGTCTATGTCTAAATTAAACTACTGTCTTAGTTAAACTTTTTTACAAATGGCTGTAGCTGTCAAAGTTAATCTGTATAATTCCAGTTAAACTAAGTATTTACAATAAACCAAATATTTACAAATAAATATTATCCTTTCTCCACCAGGTGAAGAGCATCCTAAAAGAAGGCGATCCCGAGAAGATAGTCAAAGTAGAGCTACAGATACTCGAAATCTGGGACAGGGTGTACCAAAGCTGGGTGTCGGGACATTTCGCGTTCCAAGGCGTGGGCCCACAAGTGGACAGTACGGCAGTGCAAGATTCGTGGGACGACTTCGTCAATAATGTTACTAACACGCCTGGTGAGATTTCCACCCTATTTGTTATTAGATTAGGCTCATTATTTATCGATCGCTATTGTAAAACCTTAAGATCTCATGGCATGGTGTTTGAGTTTTTTTTTTTTTTTCATTAGCTATGCAAGACTTCGTCATCAATGTTACTAATACGCCTAATTAAATGTATTATTGTATTGTACATAAAGTTTTCGTTTAGTTATTTTGCATAAGAACAATTAAATCAAGACTCATGGCGTTGTCTAAGAACCACGTCGATGCCGACACCGTCAAACGGCAACGTAACCGTAAAAAATTCACGGCGTTAAAAGGAAATAAACTACGGCGTCGTTGCCGGAAAACAATAACGGCACCATATCGCGTCAACGAAAAACTACGATACAATCTTGTCGCAATGCTGTGTTTAAGGTTCAAGCGCTTTGTGCGACAGTTTTCCAACGCTGCCTCGGGGCAGCGGGACGGCGGGTTAAGTGTGTTTTGCGGTATATAGGTTCAAATCAAAATCAAATCAAGTCATTTATTTGCTAAAATACAATTATACAAAGAGTTTTTATTATTATTTTAAGACATTGTATTCAGTCTGCAAGCAGGCGTGCAAATATTTTATTTAATAGGTTATATAGGTTCTAATAGATTTTCGTCTTGCATCTTTTTCTTACATCATCCCATTACGCCAATCAGGAAATAGCTTTCGTCTTGCATCTTTTTCTTACATCATCCCATTACGCCAATCAGGAAATAGCTTTCGTCTTGCATCTTTTTCTTACATCATCCCATTACGCCAATCAGGAAATAGCTTTCGTCTTGCATCTTTTTCTTACATCATCCCATTACGCCAATCAGGAAATAGCGAAAGCTATTTCTAGTCAAATTAGACCACTTTGGACACGCATTACGGTGCCAATGAAGTTGTCAAAATGTGCAATTTTGATACTGTGGTCGAATGCAGAAATTGTCCGGAAAGCGATATAGTCGCAAAAATCACCGATTGCAGATACTAAGAGTGACCAGTCTTGCCGAACACTTATAGTTTTCTTATCGTCTGTAGTGTTGGAATGTTAGATTTATAGATGAATAAAACGTCCAACATAGGGAATGTGGGCTTTATTGAGCCTTAAAATATTATAGTATTTTTTTTACGTATTGGCTTATGGAACCACCGCCTATGGAGACGGGACTTATCGAAGTGGATGAGAATGACTATATTGTAAATTGACATATTGACAGATAGGCTGTCAGTATGTCATGTCAAGCACAGATAATATTTAATTTACTTTTTATGTGAGATTCTCACATGTAGTACTCACTTAGAAAGTATTTGAAAATAGTGAAACAGTCTTAACAATATTATGTGCAGGAATGTTCGACTACTCGGGAATAGTGACCTGGGTTCAAGACAACGTGGGAACCTTAAGCGCTATAGCCACCAGCATCTGGGCGCCATTAGCCAGCAACATGTCGCTTCTAGCTGGCTCGCTGGGCGCGGTTACAACGCTGCTGCTTAGCGGCGGGGGCGCTATTATCAACATGTTTATCAATCTGGTAAGATATAGCAAGAAATCGTCGCCTCAGTGCTTGTTTGAGCTATCTACCATTGGTAAAATTTTACAGGAGAAAAGTTTTTGCTGTAAATTTTTACCAATGGTAGATAGCTCAAACAAGCATTTTTTCAGGAAAAACTTTTCTCCTGTAAATTTTACTAATGGTAGATGGCTCAAATAAGCATTGAGGCGACGAAATGTCATAAATACTCATATCGAGATCTCATTAGCAATGATTCTCTTTGATAATACTCCAAAACCCGTAGCTCGTGCTCGTCAGACCAAATAATGATACGTACCTACACGCAAACATAATGAACATCTCAAGGGATGTGTGTGTATCAATAACTAGATAGATGAATAAAGGTTCGATTGTTAAAATTATTTCTTAGAAATCGAAATATTAGTTCCAGAGCTCCTTCGTCCACACTTGGTCCAAATTACAAATGTATAGTGTAATTAGTGTAATACCGATTGGATACAAGCCACTTCCAATCGGTAATTTGGAAATCCATGGGGTTAGGCCTATGTGGCTCCTTGTAGCTGTGATGATGATGATAGTGTTCTCCTCAGATATTATGGTGTGTGTGCAGTTGGCATAAGTAACGTTCTATTCTTAGGTGGTGTTCTTCACGACCCTGTTCTACCTGCTCGCTTCAAGCAACGCTCTGTACAAGCCCGTGGAAGTGATCACGCAGATCCAGCCCAACTTTGGGCCGAAGATTGGAATCGCGCTCTCCGTTGCTATAAATCAGGTAAGGTAACAATCAACAAATATTTACATATGTATACTAAAAACGCACCTATTTACCCACTACGGCAAAAAAAAAGGGTTATATTCGTTTCCTTGATTTGCCGGTTCTCGAAGGAAACTAATTGGCCCGGATATACGTTCACATCGACGTATCGCAGTGAATATGGTATTAGTCAAATTAAACCTGGAATATTGCCTGAAGTACTAATCTAGTGCACGGGCGTCGCTAGCCCATGGCCCGGGGGGGGGATGAGAAAAATATGAATTATAGGTACAGGTACAATTGCACGGCCTTAGGACTTTGGTTGCTTTGGTTGGCTATATTTTTTAAATCTCGGGTTGGGGGGCGGGGTCGGCTGCCCCCCATGCCCCCCCTTGGCGACGCCCTTGATCTAGTGTATGCTAAACAGGTGTTCCGAGCGTCGTTCAAGATGGCCCTCTTCTACGGGCTTTGGACGTGGCTGGTCCACAACTTGTTCGGGGCTAAAGTCGTCTACCTACCGTCCGGTGAGTGTTGCTTTCAGTAAATGTTTCCACACATTATAGCCTGTAATGTACTGATCTCATCGAATTATAGTTTTACTAGCTGCGCTCCGCGGTGTCACCCGCGTAGTGATGAAAAACGGTGATAATGATGATGATGATAAAATATAGGCAATGTCCTTCTCCAGGTCCTGAGGTATCTCAGTGCTAAATTTTATAACGATTAGTTCAGCCGTTTAACCGTGAAGAGGTAACAAACAGACAGAAAGAAAGACAACAGACAAAGTTCCTATCGCTTATATAATATTAGATAAGAGCATATGTGTAGATGATAAAAAAAAAAAGACGTGTGGCACTCGGAGACTGCCGCGGTAAAGCTATTGCATAGCATTTTTATCAACTTATGTAATTATAATTATTTATTTATTTTATTTATGCAGTATTCCTAACACCCCCCACTCCGACAGTCACAGCGGTGATACTTTTTAGTTTTTAGTTTTGCCATCTATCGATGAATAGCAGAACTTTTAATGACTTTTTGAAATATCACGCTTGTATCTTTAGTTCTGCAAATCGCCTCTAGGTGGCATTGATTGTATCGGTGTTACTGCGTTAGGTTATTTTCGTTACGGAATTTCTGGATTCGGTCTCCACGCTCAAGGCCCGCGATAGAAGCTGTGTAATAGCTTAAAATTACATTGACTTGAGTTCAATGAAGAATATTATGTTACTTAGGTAATCATGCAGTTTTATTGAAATCAAACTTGAAAATAATTATAGTTAAAAAAACCGACTTCAAAATACACAATACAACACATTCATTCACTTTTCTACAGGTACTTGGATGATATTTTACCAGTTATTTTGTTATAAAAAAACTAAAGTACTGAATCGATTTTGATAAAAAACTTATTTTATTATTATTTATTTTACTGAATAACTAAATTATGGGACCACCTCTGAAGTATGACCTACCAAATAAAAAAAAATCATCAAAATCAATGCACAATTGGCTGAGTAATCGGTGAACAAATATACAAAAAAAAAAACGTACGGACCGAATTGATAACCTCCTTCTCTTTGGAAGTTGTTAAAAAAAACAACTCAATCGATTGGAGATAACTATTTTAAAAGGAGTTTTGGCGGGAACGTCTTAGTAACGTGTTGTTGCTTTGTTTTATTTTCTTAAACTTGTGTTATTTTGAACATTAATGCTATAAAAATGGTGGTGTTTTATTCATTTAGTGTTCGATAAAGTGCGTGAGTGTGGGCAAGTGAAATAAAGCAGTAAAACGTGTGATTTTATGTTGTCGGCAAAACTCCATAGAAGCTTCTAGTAAAGCCGCCACCACTTTACTGAAGCAGGACTCGACTTATAAATTGACTGTATACGTGACTTAGATTGTGACTAGAACATTTACAACTTGTTTTATTCAAGAAACTTGAAAAAATCCTAACACTTGACACTGGCAAATGCTTTAATGCGGGTCCAATACAAAAAAGAAGAAGAACTATTTTAAAATTCAGTTGCAATATTAAATATTGCAACAATTTTAATTTATTTTGTGAATAGGGGAGAAATATGTACATATATTTTTGTCTTACCATCTATGACCGACACTACAGTTAAATTAAGAACTTCCGTTTTCTTCACTGGCCTTGCAGCTCAGGATGTCTGCCTGCTGAGCCATAAATCATGGGTTCGACCCAGGACAAACATTTGTGTAATGAGCATGGATGTTTGTTCTGTGTCTAGGTGTTTCTATGTATCACAAGTATGTATTTACAAAAAAAATAAAGTGTATGGGTATGTAGAGTATATGTATTCTATCAGCCATCTAGTTCCCATATTACAAACTTTGCCTAGTTTGTGCTAGATGGTGTTGTGTGAATTGTCCACCAATATTATTATATTATTCCAGTTAATTTCAATGTAACGATAACCTTATATGAATTACCTCTATACGGCGTCATCACTGTCCAAATATACATAAACTTAGTATGCATCTTCCAATAGAATATATCAATATGTATTAATTATAATAGACAAATTAAAATCTTTCAAAGTATAAATGTCACATGAACAATATTATTAACCTGTAAATAATGTATTTTAATTGTAAGTCGTTTTTAAGTGTTGCAGACAAACTTAATTTACATAAATGAATGTATAATGCCCTGATAAAATACCAGACATCCGCTAAATGTTTATTTATAGTTATTAGGTGTAGTAATTAAATCTAATATTGAGGTCTGACGTTATCGGTTTTGACCTAACGCCACAGAATACGTTAATACTGTTACATACAGTGCTGACACTCCGCCTCACGACTATCTCGGGTTCTTCAACCGCTACCCTACGCTCGTCCTGTCGTTTGAAGGAGTTTGTCTGCACGGCGCATTCATTTGTCAGTCTAGGCAAGCTTCAAGTGCTCGAATATTGACGTCACGAGCGAGCGACAACCAGACGCCAATCCTAACTTCATGTATGTGTGTGCGTTTTAAACAGACGTCAACTTGTACGGCACTGAATAGTGCGCCGTTGTATGGAGGGTCCGGTTGCAATCAGTTCATATTGAGTTGAATGAAGAACAGCTTTCTTTCCACTTTTTCCAAAAAGATCGATTGGAAGCGGCTTGCACAGTCTTCCTGCCACTTGTATGAAGTCATGTATATATACATTTAAATAAATATCTCGTAGCCAGTTTTACTACTTTCGTACTTCTACGAACTATTCATTTCTGATTCGCTCTCGCAGAGACTCCGAGCATAGCCCTCTCCATAGCTCGTTGCATCATCTTGAGCTTCCTTATATAATTTAGCTTTTAAATGCAACCTCGACCATAAAACCGCAATTTAACGCAGTTAAGTTTGCGGTCGGACTCGTTTTTCAACCTATATCTAATTATGTACTTATGAATATTTATGTGGGTTATATTTTCTTTATATCACTAAATGTACCTTGAATTTATTCGAATATTTTCCCAATAATTTTAATTATTTTAATAATATATACGTTTTAATTATAATAATTAATCTATTCAATTCATGTTAAATTTTGTAACAATTATAATATTATTATATATATTTTAAGGTACTGCCTCAAAAGGAAAAAAAAAACGTAACCCATAAAGGATTACTTTGTTATCCGTCTGTCAAACATTCTATCTCGAGAATGCGTGGAGGTACTGAGTTGAAATTTGCGAGAGATGTATTATTATTATTACAAAAAAAAACCTATGACACTCAGGGAGTAAAGACGAATCTAACGACACCTCGCACATTAAAATCGGTCAAGCCGTTTAGGCTGTAGGCGATCGTATAGACACATACATATATACAATTATACATACACTCGAAAAACATAACCCTGCTTACGCAGACTGATAAAAAGGTGGTCGATTTTGATAAAATATTCAGCATAAACATTATTACTCTATTCTAAATATGAATTTCGAATATGAGTGAAATCAGTGAAAAGTTTAAATAAATAAATAAATTATTTATTTGCGGTTATCGTTATACATACAGTTGGTGGAACATAAAAAAGTAGATCGCCATAATCTGCCTTGCGGCGTGCAAAGTTATAGTAGGTACCTATTGTAGATAATATTATATAAGCATTAATTAAATATGTTTCTTCATTACAATAAAATTAATGGCGATAAACATCGCAAAGTTATTAACACGTTCCATACAAAATTCCACAAAAATTCAATCACATATCATTCAAAATTCAAAACCCTTCAATTTTGAATGATATGTTCAATTCAGTTGTCGAGATACCTAAGCTAACCTAACCAAAAAGTTTGTGCTTGCTAAGTCTTATTGTACGCAAGTTTATATTACGAGACAGAACACATTTCTGCTAGAATTTAGAAAACTTTATTTCCACATCAACAATTCTTTAAGCTCCCTAGGCTAACCGAACGTTTGGCAGCTCGAAAAGTAATTATTGTGTGTGCGAGCGAGATAGTTTAAAATGAGTGAAAGTAACCTTAGAGTTCATTAATGTAGTAAACAGTAATTATGATTTTTATGTCAGCTGTACTTGATTTATCTCCGGACGGTCATTTGCAACCGATGCCACATTTTTACCGGCCGTGTTTCGAACCCCGATAAATAATAATATAATATAATCATTAAGTTTTTTGTTGCTTACAATGATAAAGGAATGTTTAGTCTTTATTGTGTTATACTTAGGGTCTAGTATCGCGGTGAAGATAAATTTCTCGAGTTGTCAATATCCCGAGTGGTCATGTATTAATAATACGCCGTATGATGTTACATATACATGTCCGGTTGCAAGGAATTATGTAAGTATACATTTTGTTTCATCTCTTTTCTGTTTTTGTGATATTATTTTCTTTTGCTACTCCATCCATATAACATTTTTAATAAACACCAATGAGTTAACTTAAAATGTTTATCTCTAAAGACTATAATATGCGTCCTTAATTTTTCCAGTGTTAACCTTTTGAACGCCGATTCCTAAAATAGATTTCCGTGTCCTCTGCGCCAATAGTGTCCAAATTTGATGAATTTGACAAAGGTGATAACTTGTTATTCCAAGACTATTGTAAACATTCAAAAAATAGGCAAAAAAATGAATTCTATTGTAGACCGTAGCGCTCAAAAGGTTAGAAATACACTGTGCTTTTAGATCGGTTAGAAATTGGATGATGTATACAACAAAATAAATTTTAGTAATGTCTCCATTCTTTTACCGGACGGTTAAAAGAAAAGCGACATCGTTTCATGGCGGATATTCGGCAATGGCGGATATATCCGCCATCGTTTTTGGTTTCGCTTTTATTATACTAACATATAAAATTGTGGTTTATTAATAGTAATTGTGGAAGAGGTATCCGTTTTCCCCGATGTATATAACCTGACGCTCAATTTTTGAATCGCTTGAAAGTAATTCACATGTGATTTTGTCTGACATCCGAAAGGCAACCAAAATTTTGATAAAATTAAAATTCGAATGGTTGAAAGCACTCATTGCGTTAGCGAATAATGTGAATGATTGGCAGCGGACGAATTCTTGAATGTTCTTCGTAAAAAAGTCTTATCTATGTACATGCGATAATTTTCAACATATTAAAAAATTGGGCTCGTAGGTCTCATAGGTCTAGCTAGCACAAATCATCTAGGTCTGGCACAAATCATCATTGGAAAATGATGATAAAATGTAACCTTTGTCCGTCTCCAGGTAAAAAGGTATTTTTGTGCCAAATTTCATAACAATCAAATCAGTTCAAATCAAATTTCATAACAATCAATCAGAGAAAAAAAAAAAGTTGTTCGTGAAAAGGTAGTCAGACAAAGAGAGTTACTTTCGCTTTTATAATATTAGTAAGGATTAAAAATCGTATAAAAAAAATTGTTATGATGTTCATCGTCCATCAATCATCATTGTGATGGTTTTCTCTTTACCCGTTTCAAGAGCACGGTGTATAAAACACATTAGGCCAATCAACATGTCTTGAACGTAGATTGAATGTAGTTCTTTAATGGGGTATGTAAAAAGAATTTAATATAATATAATAATATAATGCTGATTCCAAAACCATTTCGAGATTATATGTATCAAACCCCGTTTCTTTACTCGTACTTTGGGATCTTAAAATGATGAGATATCGTATTTTTGCGAAAATATAAAAAATAACATTCCGTCGACCTTTAAATTTAATCACATCATTCATATAAAAACGCCTTTTTTATCTGTACCAAAAAGTTGACCAGTGTCAACAGTACAGCATTAGAAATACTTGACTATTGCCTTGTATCATGCAATGCAATATCAACAAAAATAATTCCAAACATTTTTAGTAGGTAATCATCATCATCCTATTGAGACGGATTTGTGACGTCATAAAGATAAAACTTTAAATATTATTCAAAATAACCACTGAACAAAACAAAAAAAAATTAATTTTAGTTCTTTTAAATGAGCCAATCTACCAAATAAAAATAAAAAACATACCGAAAAAATCTTTACATACTTAACCCTAAAAACCGTATAAAATGCATGTAGTTCGACATATCTGACCACCATATGCATATATGGCGTACGTCACTTACTATACTAGATCTATATTTATGTGTGAGTTAGCTTAATCGATGTTATTATTAAAATTAGTAATGTGCATATAAACTTTTTGTTTTAGGATCATGTGATTCACCTAAAGGACTATTATACAAATCGTATATCAAGTCTTACAATCCAAAATTGCAAGGAGCTAAAGGTTTTAATCGACTGTCCGTTACTACAGCGGAATTCGCAACTGCAGAGATTCATCATAAAAAACGTGGAAAAGTTAGAATTCATATCGACTAGCTCATCGCCAGTTCAAACACCCGCTGAAGTCGTCCTAGAGAACGTGAAAGAAGTGGTATCTTTACCGGCGAAATTGTTTAAATCGCCAAGTTCAAATGCCGAGAGAAAATGCTCGGGATCAAACTACATGAGAAAAATACGTATCGCGAATAGCAAAATAAACGTCGTCAGAGAAAATGCTATCCACAATGTCACAGATACAAAAAGTATCGAATTCGAAAACGTGACGATAAACGCCATCCAGACAGGCGGTATCGAAGCTATTATGAACAGTGATAACACTTTGTTCAAATTTGTTGACACCAAAATAGATAATATGGAATTTAATGCGGTCATAGTACGTAGCGCGGCCGTCACGATATCGGACTGTAATTTCGGCGATGTAACTCCACACTCAATAAACATTACATGCGAATATCTACAAATCATTGGAAACACTATCAGGCAGATAAATGCCTATGGTCTGACTGCAAAGTCTGTCAAAACAGACATAAGTAGAAACGAAATCGTCACACTCAAAACGAACGCTCTGACTAATGTAAAATGTACGAGGAGAAGGACAAACAAAAAACAGTTCAATTTCAATTACAACAGAATCGAAAACGTGGAACCGTATTCTCTGATCTTCGATTACAGCAGCTGCAAAACTGCCGGGACTGCAGTAACCGTTAACAATAATAAAATGGACTGTAGATGCCGTAACATCGCATTTCTAAATTCGGCGACATCTAACTTAGATTTAAATAGTATGATACTAGACGTGTCGTCGAATAATACTTGTTTATCGGCTCCATGCGTGCTACCCCTCGATATCGTGAAGCTATTATTAGAAAGCGACATGTGTCAGTTAAACCTTGACCCTCAGGTGATGTGTTTACTATACAGCGATAAGCATGCCAACAACGAGGTAACCACGGACGAAGAAGTCACAGAACCTCCCCCAACTTTCTATCTCATAAGACAAGCGAATTCCCCTAACGGAGTTGCTGAAATGTCAGCTGTCAACAAAGAAGACCTTCTCCGTGACAGTAACTTGAACATGACTAACAGAACAGCTATAAAAGTCGTGTTCGATTCTTCTCGAGACTTCGTTGAAACTTTACGAAGTACCAGCTCGTCGCGTAGAAGGCCAGTAGAGGAATCCAGGACGCCTAACGAAGAGTACATCAATCGTTGCGTAGGTCCTAACTGTCGTAATAATGCTGCATACGATAAACAAAAGGCACTAGATTTCTACAAGTATGTGTATGCCCAACTGAGGCAGCCGAGACAGAACGATAATAAGAAAAGGAAGACTTGATTTTTTATTGGCTTGTTATTAAATATTTATCTGTTTTATTTTTATTGTTTCATTGACTTCTTTCAAACCCATTTAATATCAAGGCGTAACATAATAGAGATGTTTTACCTGTAAATAAAACATTTATTAAACATACTTACCTATTCGAAACCCAATTAAATATATGAGAGTAGCGTGCTTGACTAACATCCGAAATAGTCGTGCCGTGATTCGGGTCCGCTCGTTCACCTCCGGTTTTCTCGTCCAATCAGAAGTGACTCCGCCCCTTCCGGCCCCTTCCTTCCCCTCCACGTGTACCATCACCACAGGTAGTGCGCTGGGCGCAACTAGGATTCATTGGTTATCTCATATAATTAGGCCACCAGGCAGATATAGAAAGTATTGGGTTTCGAATAGGTAAGTATGTTTAATAAATGTTTTATTTACAGGTAAAACATCTCTATTAAACAACTGTACCGTAATTCGAAACCCAATTAAATATATGAGAGACTTGTTTGTTATCGCCTGGTGGTGATGGTGACGTTACGCCAATGTGATATATTTAGTTTGACTGTATAGGTGTAGTCAAAGACAACTAATATTTTAAAAGTGATGTATTAAAGTAACTACTAGTTAAGTAGTTGTAAGTACTCTTAGCAAGATCAAGTTATTATCAGGAACCGACTGTTATAGAATATTATTATTTTGTTATTACAATTGGTTGATGCCACTGCTAGACTGTAGCTACCAGGTATATTTGATTCAGCGTTTACTTCTTTTAAGCAGTATCAGCTATAGTGTATGTATGTATTTTACATAATTTTGCGATCTGATATTTCGAATACTTTGCAGCGTCTTTGGTAACAGGTGAAACTAGACCAATTGTTCTTGGTTTAGTAATATCCATTCAAATTGAAGTTGTTTATTATTACAATAATTATGGTACAAAACATTAAACTGCAGCACTAGCTCCCAAACTGGGTGAAGTTAAACACTTCTAGGCATAAAAGCATCTTATATTATTTCCATTAAACACGGAGTAATTGTTGTGTGGGGTGGAACTGTGAAAGTTCATATGCGATTATTTATGATGATAGAAATTTCTGGCTGCGGTACAGTATAAAATTAAAATATGTAACCGCTATCATTTTTTACCAGGATGGACTGCTTACAAGCTTATGCAGGTCAGTCAAAAAATATTCAAATGAGACACGATAGGACTTTAGCATAGCCTGTCTCAATTCATACAAGGTATTGATACCTCTAAATGGCAGATATACGTCGTATATTAGTGTCAAATGTCCACAAATATTTATTAATTAATTTATTTTTGTATTCATATTAATTACTATCGGCGGTGGGTGGCCGGCCATGGTAACAATTGAAACTTGGTTTCTGAATTTTCCCGTGGTTTACTAAAGTTCGTAAAACCTGGATACAATTATTATCAAGCCAAAAAGGATGGAAAGAGAATAGGGAAGTCTTTGCCCAGCAGTGGGCCGGTACACAATAAATTCAAAGCATATTCTACCAATTTACAAATGCAGGTCTGCAATGTGATTGGTTTTTAGGTTCATAAGTTGGTTATTCGTAAGTTGCGACAGTTTGTAATTTTTTAATAAAGACGATAAAGAAATTATCTACTATCAGTTCTTTTGTTGACTTCTGTCCATTTCTCAGGTAATTTATTTCTTAGTTGTGGAGATGAAAAACAGACTAAGTAAGATTAAAGGTGTCTAACTCTATGTTAAAGAGCATCGTAACAATTCACCTGAGAATTTTATGTGCAATCCTGAAACCATTGCAGAATACAGGTTTGTTCGATGTGGACCTTAAAGTTTGATATTCTCTTCGTTTCAGTTGAAGTTTGTAATTCAAGTAGGTACTTTAAGAAGTTGTGCCGAATTCTGTACGGCATAAATGGCATATGCGAGTGTTGCGATTGTGTCGTAAATGTTAAATAATAGATTGATCATGTGAGTATTGCACTGACATAAGATTTTTCAATGTCTTTCATTAACTGTAGTGTATTTAACTAGTCTATTGTGATAATAGGCAAGGGATGTACTTGAATAATCTAATGATATTGATCTTGCAAGTTCCCTTACGATTGCTTCTTAGTACTAGTCGCTTCATTGTCATGTCTGTGTTAACAGTGATTGGTACACTTTGTATGTTCGAGGGCCAACTTTGTACCCTTGTATTTGTATGTTGAGCGTTTTGGCGCGAGTACACATAGCATATTATAGCAATAAATACATGTGTATATTTGTTTCAAACACTAGGGTTTGGAAGTTTATTTCTACTTGTGGGGCGACTTCATGTTTATACCGTCCAGTCTGATATGTATAGCACAGCCTTGGCGGAAGGCCATTGATACAGAGTGCAAGGCACAGGTACAGGTGCTCAAGGCATTCTCTTTCGATAATGCGCTTAATTTCTCCTCCTTTAAATCCTAGAATTAAGAAAGTGTCCGGCCGAGTTGCAAGTAGCCAGGAAGTATATAGACTTGATGTTTATGAAATTATTGTAGAATCGATTTTCGAACATATTTTATAATATCGTTATAAGCAAGCCACTTATATGCAGTGACGGCTTAATGCAGTTGGAAAAAGAGGGTAGGTTTGACACAACGTTAATTATGAACGCCCAGTGTTTTCATAAAAATAAAAACTCGGTATACGGTGGCAGTTAACAAATGAATTTATGATGGTGATACATTTGTAGCCGTTTTGTAAATAGCAATTACAGCAAAACAATTAATCTCATCGCACTGTTCTTAAAATACTGGATTTACACATGACAGCAGATGTGTGAATATCGTGAACGATTCATATTTGTCGTTGTAGAGTCGTAGGTTAGAATGAGTCTGGTCACTTGGCGAGACTGCATCAGCAAGTTGAAAAAAAAAAAAAAGGTAAGGTTGAGCCCTAAGCTCTTTTCAATGAGTAATATTTCTAAGTAATAGAATGGAAGGCGGGGGCTTCCGATGATCGTAATATTTATTTTAAAGCCTGAAAATGTTTAGCAGAGCCTTTAGCATTTTCCGATAAGCTTTCTTTAAAGGTTGAACAAAATGGGGGCGGAGGCTTAGGTATTTTGCGATGAACATAACGCTTATTTAAAAAATTGAAAAAAGAAAGTAATCATAATTTTCTCAAGCATTTAGTGCTTATTTCGAAAAAGTGAAAGGAGGAGCCCCCTTAGCACTATTTTATGAGCGTAATGGCGAAAAGGTAGGGCGGAGGCCTTTGCATTTTCTGATAAGCGTAATACTACATTCAAGAGTTGAAAATGGAGGCGAGGCGCCTCGCATTCTTACAATGAGCATAGTCATTGTTATAAGTTTGAAAATTTTTCCCTTAGCATTCTCTGATGAGTGTAATACCACCTTCAAATGTTAAAAATGTAGGATAAGGTACCTGACATTTTTAATATACGTATTTCAAGTACTGTAAGTAGTTTTAGTACTGGTATTTCTTGTTTTAAGTTCGAAAATTTAAGATGAAGCCTTAGCATTTTTTAATAATCGGATTATCTCCCAAAATTGCAAATGTAGGGCAGGGCCACTAGCATTTTTCGTTTCTGCTCCATCCCGATGGGATGAGGGAGAAACTACATAGTCCACTTTCAAATGTTTAAAAAATGTAGGATAAGGCGCCTGACATTTTTAATAAACGTATTCCTTATTTCGATTACTGTAAGTAGTTTTAGTACAAGTTCGAAAATGTAAGATGAAGCCTTAGTATTTTCTAATAATCAGAATATTTCCTAAAATTGCAAATGTAGGGCAGGCCGCTAGCATTTTTCGATTCTGCTCCTATCCGGATGGGATGAGGGAGAAACTACATAGTTTGTCACTTATTTCTTGGTCCTATGTAAGATGAAGCCTTAGCATAATCAGAATCTCCCAAAATTGCAAATGTAGGGCAGGGCCGCTAGCATTTTTCGATTCTGCTCCTATCCCGATGGGATGAGGGAGAAACTACGTCATAGTTTGTCAGCATCTTCACTTATTTCTTGGTCCTATCCCGGTTAGATGAGGACGAATTTAGTTTTTTAATTGTCTTAAGTTATTTTGGTTCTTATCCCCGTCGGATCAGGACAGATTATATTTTATTAAAGCCTTCAGTTTTTCTGATCATATACTGATGGGATACGCAGAAATTGCAATGTTTGTAACACGCAGATGCATAATTTTGATGCGAAGCATCATTCTAGCTTAGTGTTGCTTTTTACTTATTTCGAATAAAGTCGCGTCAATTTGCTTTTTATTGCGATAATCAGCTTTTCTTGTTTCACTCTTAATCGTACATGAGATGAACGCAATATAAAACGTTACTTCTTAAAAATGACGAGATTCTTAAAGCCGATGTTTAAAGTATATATTTAAGCATATAGAACATTATATAAGGCATAATTGATTTGCTATAGAATAGTTGAAAAAGCGAGAAGGTAGCTCTGCCACTGCTCTTTAGGTCCTGTACGTGAATATTCCCAACTCGTGTTTGGTTTCGGGCTTTCGGGTAAAGAATTTGGTAATAAATGTATTGTAGTATATGTCACAGTGATAGCTGTTTTATAAGTACTATTTCAATGGCATATTAAGCCTTATTCCTGCAACAGCTAAATCTTCATTTCCTAACATCCGTAGTATCCCTCGTTGGAGCGGAACCCTATTAAATCTATTTAAAATACTGGAATAACCTTAAATTCAGTATGAATTTATAAAATAACGAACGGTAACACCGTTAAATGTGGTAAAGTAAATAATTGTTCAGGACTTACCAATTATCAACCTCTTACCGGTTAACACTATTTGGTACTTTAACACTTTTATAGCACGACGCGGCCTATAAAGTATGTAGAAGGTACTAACGACCGCTTTTGGATGAAAATCCAAACGCCAATGAATCCTAGTTGCGCCCAGCGCACTACCTGTGGTGATGGTACACGTGGAGGGGAAGGAAGGGGCCGGAAGGGGCGGAGTCACTTCTGATTGGACGAGAAAACCGGAGGTGAACGAGCGGACCCGAATCACGGCACGACTATTTCGGATGTTAGTCAAGCACGCTACTCTCATATATTTAATTGGGTTTCGAATTACGGTACAGTTGTTTAATATTTCTTTTTATAAGATTAAGTGTTTGACTTTTTAGAAGTTCATCTTATGTTTCAATATAAAAAGTAAGAAGATAATAGAAACAAATTTAAGAAAAAAATTATAAGCGTGTCAAAAATCTGATTCGGCAACTGTTGACGTTATAATGTCAGAGTTGAAAGTTTTTAACTTAATAATGAGTAAGAAAAAATGTGACATTGATTCTCTTACTGTCGATGGTAAATCTGACTTCGTGACAAACATTGTATATACCCGTTTTTCTTGTTTTTTAGGGTTCCGTACCCAAAGGGTAAAAACGGGACCCTATTACTGAGACTCCGCTGTCTATCCGTCCGTCTGTCTGTCACCAGGCTGTATCTCATGAACCGTGATAGTTACAGAGTTGAAATTTTCACAGATGATGTATTTCTGTTATAAAAACAGAATAAAATAAATATTTAAGGGGGCTCCCATACAACAAACGTGATTTTTTAGCTCATTTTTGCTCGATATTGATAACGGCAGACGCTTGAAATATTCACTGAATATTGAGTTATATTATTCACTTTAAAAATAAATAATTAAATTAAAATAAAATTAATATTTAAGGGGGGCTCCCATACAACAAACGTGATTTTTGCCGTTTTTATAGATAAGATAATGTATTATTATTCCAATTGTACAGTTACATATGTTTTAACCAAACATGCAAGTACAAAGCTAGGGATAGAATTTCTTACGGACCCCAAACTATGCTAGGCCTGATTTTTGGGCACCCTGCGGCCAGTTAACAATATACATAGTACGCTGAGTTATGTACACATTGATATTGTAATATTAATTTGTTGTTTATAAATATTATTATACATGTAAGCTCTCTTCAAATAGTTATGATAAAAGATTCTATTCTAAAGTTACCACTGTGTTGTCAATTAATTATAAATACTATATCTGAAAGTTTTCTAACATCATCTAAAGCATAATATGTTCGGTACAGGTTTATTTGGTGATTTGTGTATTGGAGAATTATGTAGGTGTGTGCATGTACACACACATGCACACACCTACATAATTCTCCAATACAAGTGTGTTAAGATTTATAATGTTCGGTCTGATTCGCAATAAGGGGATGCGAGAAGGCGTTGTCTTGCTCGTGCTTGTTCTGTTAGAAGGGTATATGTCTTCATCATTTCACCATTTCATTTCACTGTGCTTTACTAGTTTTTCAGTCTGTAGGAAAGAAAGGGACATAAGCCATTTTGTTATTTCATGTTTTGATTGAGCGAGAGATCTGTGTTCTGTATCTAGGATTTTGTAAACTAGGTTGTGGGTGAAAATATTAGTCCAGTAAAAATAAAATTTTAACCTCATAAAATGCAACTTAAAAAAATTGTTATATATGTGATAGTATCGGTGTTTTGAAGTACATTTGTCACAGTGTCGTAGTCATGAGATCTGAAGAACTTGAGAAATACCATTAAAATACCTAAAGTTGTGTTTTTCAAGTTATAGCTAAACAAAACATCCATATTGATTGATAATTGAGAATTATACTTAAAGATATACTTATTTATTTATAATCACCACGGTGATTTTGTAGAAACATAGATAAAATGAGTTTTGTACATTTATTATGTATTTGAATTCTCGCGCGCTACCAACCGCCGCAATGCGCATGCGCGCAGCGATGCGGTGTCGCTGGATCGGATTATGCAATAAATTATGATGTTATAGTACATTTTTAACCTACTGACGGAAAAATAATATTGATTGTTTAGTTATCAAATTGTAGAATGAGAAAGAAAATCAACGAGAAAATCTTCGAATATGCATAAATGAAAAGCTGTATAACCTGCGATTTTACCTGCGTAGACGTGATGATGATGATGAAAAGTAGTTTATGCTCGTTTACAGATTCTTAGAAATCTTTGTAACAATTTTCATAACTATTTGTGTTATTTAGCCGTTTGTAAATTAAAAAGTACTCATTGTCCCGTTACGCTTAATGTCCCATTATATCATCATCATCATCATTGTTTTGTTATGACGTTGTCACGTTAAACTATCGTCCGTAAACAGACTTTACAGACAACCAATTTTAGACGTGACAACGTCTAATAATTCGATGAACGCCGGCTGCACGCACGAAAAAGTATGTCTCATTGTCCCGTTACGCTCATTGTCCCGTTATATCATTATTATCATGATTTCATCAATGTTTTGTTATGAAGTTGTCACGTTAAACTATAGTCCATAAACCGACTTTACAGACAATTTTTGACGTGACAACGTCTAATAAATCGATGAACGCCGGATGCACGCACGAAAAAGTATGACTTTGTCCCGTTACGCTCATTGTCCCGTTACATCATCGTCATCATCATTTCATCAATGTTTTCACTTGGGGTATCTATAGAAGTCTATGGCTGGCAGCTATTAGATGCTCATTTAATAGCTGCTGCAGTCATACATTCTTGGGTATCTGGTGCGTAGGCCCCTATCAGCCATAAAACATCAGATTGACCACCGTAGCCTAGCCAGACTGCCTAGTGCGTGTAACCATGCAGATGAATAGTTTGTGGACAACTTCATCATCTAAGTTCTATTTTCTTTGCAGTGCTAGCCGCAGTCTTGGGCGCGGCGCCCTTCCTGGGACCGTACCTGGCCGGTATTCCGGCTGCGTTGGACGTGTGGCTGCAAGGGCGGCCAATGGCAGCTATAATGCTGCCCATAGTCCAGGCCGCACCGATAGCCTTCCTGGATGCGGCTGTCTACGCTGAGATTAAAGAGTAGGTTATAATGATTGTTATTTCCAAGCCGTTTTCGGTTACAGGCGATTACTGCGAATTATATTTAGATAGATATTAAAATTACCTGGTGCGTGCTCACATGGTAATTTTAATTCTAAAACTGACTTTAGTGCAAGATTAATTGATTAAATATTCAAAAAAATATGCTCAAAAACAAGTTTATTTTTTAATAGCGGATGAACTCTCTGGGCTTACCTATAAGAAGTTCATTACCATTTTATTTTCATTATAAATGTATATTTACTGTTAGTACCCGATCAATTTGAGTGATCGTATTAAAACAGAAAAAGGGGAAAAAACAAGAAAAGTTGATCTCAAAGACTGGCCGTTATTTTTAGGGTTCCGTACATCAAAAGGAAAAAAACGGAACCCTTATAGGATCACTTTGTTGTCCGTCTGTCCGTCTGTCCGGGTGTCAAGACCTTTATCTCGGGAATGCGTGAAGGTATCGAGTTTAAATTAAAACCAAATACGCAAATCCATAGTATCTTGCTGCAGAAAGAAAAATAAAATTTCTAAATTTTCGTAAAAAAAAGTTATAGCCGAATATGTTGTAAAAAACGCACATTTCGACACTCGCAAGGGAATCAAAACCTATGGGGTACTTCCCGTTGACCTAGAACTATGAAATTTGGCGAGAAGCATTGTGTTAGAGTTTTCCTATTTTTTTCCTTTATAGGAAAAAATCCGAAAACTGGTCATTTTTAATTTAATCACAAAAAAATAGTGTCTCTATGCAAGGAATGAGGGCCCAAATTTTAAAGTGAATTAACCGTATCATGTGGGGTATCATATGAAAGAGCTTCATTAGTATAAGCTAAAACAGGTTTTTAAATATTTTTACGATGTATATTTTTCGGTCTATGAAGGAAAATATAAAAAAATATATATGATTTCCCCCTTTTATTTAGTTTGTACGGAACCCTCGGTGGGCGAGTCTGACTCGCACTTGCCCAGTTTTTTTATTAATAAAATTCAACACATTTTAAAGTTTTTTATCTACACATGTCTAATATTGTTAAATTTATCATAATCTTAAATCCTAGTTTACGTTTGCAAGACGATTTGTTCTCGCAAAATTACAATCGCTAAAAGTATGTAATTATACCTATAACTAATATAACTCGTTATGTTTTTGAAGTGAAAACGTATTTGTTTATAACGTATTTGTGAAAACTTTGTTTTGTAGGTATTGAATAAGACTAAGCTGTCACGCTCGTTAGGATAAAGTCAGCTCGAGTCGACTAAGGGAGCGAGAGAGATATAGTCAACGCGACACTGTCAAATTTTCACTTCTGTTGTATGGTATTTGCACACACATTGTTTTAAGGAGAGTAAAACTGCATGATGTTTCAAGATAGTAAATATTTTTGTTACGTCTATTCCAGTGGTGGACACCCCTATGTGACAGGGCTGGCCATCGCCGGCGGTATATTCTACCTCGGCCCTGAGGGCGCTATTCTGGGGCCACTGCTTCTATGCTGCCTCATGGTGGTCCTGAACTTGTCTTCCACCTTCCTGAGAGACACACCTTCGGAAGAACGCGCCGCGTTGCATTCCAGAGTCAGGTAAATGTAGAGATCAGCGCGCGGTATTTAGCTTTCATAAACGTTAAAATGAATACTAAAATCAGCTGTTCACAGAGAGGTCATTGACACTCAGCAAAATGTACAAAACAATTTCATGAGTTCAATTATTCGTACTGTATTTTTCACTACTACTCTTTTGCTTTAATAGGTACCTGTTATAGACGAAATTTGTCGATTTTTAATAAATAAGATGAGATTGAAACAACTCATGTGATTATAGCAAATTGCTTATAATCCTATATACTATAATGATATCTATGTAATATGCTAATAGCTTTTCTTAAATCTTCTATGAAGTAGAGTTCAATACCTACTCAAAATTATTTTGAATCTAGTCTCACTATTCCTCGTGAGTTAGACAGACCTATGTCTCGTGAGTTTTGCAACCTTCACTATTTCTCGTGAGTTAGACAGACCTATGTCTCGTGAGTTTTGCAACCCTCACTATTTTTCGTGAGTATTACAATGAATCTCTTCGATTACATTTTATAATACATAGTCAGTAAGCATATATATTCTTTCACCATATATAGCATCGTTTATCCCATTTTGTGTATTTGATTCGTTTGAAAAAATGTGAGATTTTGAATTTGTTTGGTTTTCTGAGAGACGATTAAGGACGGTTGAAGGAACACAAGTATTTTAAGATAATTACTTTTGAATTAAATTCTTCGGCCTATGATTCGCACCGCGATATAATTCTCTCTACTTTTTTGTCGAGTGAAAAAGAGACAGACTTATAGATCTCGTGTCACGTTCTCTCACGTCAAAAAGAGTCGAGAAAATTTTGTCGCTGTGTAGATCTTAAGCCTGCTGGTACAAAAAAGAGCCCGAAGCTACCAAAAACGGAAAAGGGGATCAGAGAAATGTTGATAAACTGAGTTGCACAAAACTGGCTGGTGTAATTTTGTGCATTTTGATACTTCACTATTTGTCAACGTTTCACTGTTTGTTTCCTCTTTGACGAAGACTGTAATTCTGGTAATCGATCTTAATATAATACAGAACTTTAATAACTAAAACACACTTGCTGTCTTCGTCCATTTTGTGGCAGTCCTTGATGCGTCTCTGGCATTCCGATTGAAAGCTGTAAATATTTATTTTAAGTTTATCTAATGTTTTGTGTTATATTTTGTAGCTAATACGATTTACTGATGTTCTTATAATCTAGGTCCTTGTTGGGAATTTTTCAATAAAAGGTGTGTATTGTTGAAATGAGATCGCTGTGTGTTGTGTTTTTCGTTGGGCACTTTTATTTTCTCGTAATTTTATTGAAAGCACCATTTTATTTATTATTTCTGCGGTATAAGGTCGCGCGACGGCAGTCTCTATTCGACTACAAAGAAATATCCACTCTGAGTTCATGTTAATAAGGTTGTATTTCAACTGCGATAGGTCAGGTTTATACTTCCTTAGATTATATTTTTTCTATAACTGTCTTATAGCTGGGTAGCTAGGGTAATTTTTTGTGGAGCCAAGTACATATTATAAATAAAATAATTCAACTTATTTCGAGTGACTTTTGACCCATAAACAAAAAAATTGCATTAAAATTACAAAATCATAACAGTAATATTACACCCATAAGACAATTTATAACTTAAGTAAATCATATTAAATTAGATAAATCAAATTCATATTACACCGGTGTCACGCGATCTTATCGCTTATAACACAGTGGCATTTTTCTTCTTATTTTGTTAAAGATTGCTACCAAAACATTGAATCAAACAGTTTTTTTTTTTTTAATTAGCTTTTTTATTTATTCACACGTATAAATTCTATGCACACGTAAAATAAATGTACAGTCTAGGTATATTAATCGACGGCAAATACTGCACATCGGGTTTTAGAAAGAGCCTGACTTCGTAGTGCCGTCTTTGTCATTCATATCGTGCTTCATAAAACAGATGCGTTCTATACAATTCTGTGGATCGAAATATCTTTCAAAAAATTGATGTGCAATATAATGCCGTATATGGACCTATTTTAACTGTGTACTTAATACGTCACTGGTGTATGACAACACACAACTGCACAATTTCTGCTTTGTGCACAATGTAAGTATATCAAGCCTTTTCGATGTCGCATGTTGCATGTACAATTTGCTTAAAACTACCCAAAAAAAATATTGGTTGTCTGTAAAGTCGGTTTACGGACGATAGTTTAACGTGACAACATAAGCCCGCGCGCGAGCACCGAGGAATGATAATTGAAGCGACGGTCGGGCGCGGCGCACACTCGCCCGCTTCCTCAGCCACCGCGCGCGGTTGGGACAAGGAGCGTAACGGGACAATGAGCGTAACGTAACGGTACAATGAGTCATACTTTTTCGTGCATGCAACCGGTGTTCATCGTTTTATTAGACGTTGTCACGTCAAAATAAATAATCATTTTGCGCTTTGAATGTGCCTTGCATTTTGGGTTCAATATGCACTTTATTTATATACTTTAGACAAGCATGCTGTCTTGTTATGTGTTGTATGCGATGTATCTTCTTTCTCTTTCTATATTTTGTATTTAAAAATTCGTTTACACCGTCATGGGAAAAGTTTCTTACGGGGATTCGTCCATTTTTAATATAAAGTATCTCCCTCTCCCTTTTCCCACTTTAACTAAAATCGATTCCTCATTTCACTAACAGGTAGCAAATTATAGCAATTTATCGCCGTAAATTGTAAGAATTACATATTAGGAGCGCCTTCTCACCTCTTAAACATGGAAATATTCATTAATTAATTGGCAAAATTATATTTTATTAATGATGAACAAAAGTTTTACTTACATATAATTAAAATCATGGGCATACCTGGGGGGTCTGGTCTTACCTGGTCATCCTCCGTAATACTAAGTCAAAGTATTCAATTCGCTGATTTTTGCGTTTGCTTTCTAAACCCCAGGCTAAAATCTGGTTAGCCCGTGACTATAGTAGGTAGTAAATAAATAATATTGCGGCATCAGAATAATTGAAACGAAGAAACACTATACGCCGACTTGCTCGTCTTAATATTTTGTTAAAACTTGTGAAGTTTTTATAAAGTGGATCAACTTATTGTTCGTTTATTCGAGGTAATGTCCTTAATCGTCGATTATTATCGAGATAATAATCGACGATTATGTATGTATATCACTCCACTGCACTAAATAGCAATAAGGTGGAGATATAAATAAATATATTAAATTTCAATATTTCAGTGGCGCCATCTGTAACTGTTCACGTGCATTGAAACATGTAAATATTATAAATCCTTTACACATTCTAAAAACTGACAAGAGATGGCGCGTCTCTCTTTCACTTTTTCCCTTCCCCTTCCTCTCACACCTCGTCTTCCGTTTCCTTTATGAAACTTAACTAAAATCGGAAAGGTAGAATTCGTTGAAGCTTTTCCAATGGCCATTTAATGACACAAACTATAATGAATGGATGTATTTTTTTCAGGTTCGGTGCTTATCTGTGATGGTCATGCATGGATTCTAACTGTAACACGTTCGTGTCCTCGTGATGTCAAGCATTCTCATCTCTATTCTCTATGCTATAGATGTCAATTTACATTGCCACTAACATACTCTCTACCACGCTGGTTTAGCCTTGCCGGCTGTTGTCTATATCAATTACTATGTAAATTTTTCTTCATAAGTTTATTTGACCTCCACAAAATATATGTAACTTATATATAAATATATATATATATAAGTTACACTAATATTTCTTAAATAATCATCACACCAATGAAATATTAAAAAAATATGAGGAAAGAGTTTTTTTTTTTTTTGTTTCGAATAGTTTACCTGTAAACTGGTTTATATACCTAAACTGGTTCTCTCGTTTGTTTTCATCGATGTAATGTAAAAAAAAAGTATTATTAGCGCTTCCATGTTTCCTATTTTCGAAGCTTAGCTTTGAATGTTTTTGGAGCGTCGCTCACTTGTGAGACGAGGCGAAGTTTGGTTTCTTCATACATTTAGTCGTTCAACATATCGTCGGTAGATGAAGTCGCGACGCACGCAAACTTGTGGTTCGTCCACGCCTCTCTAACCCCGCCGTGTCTTCACTCCACCCGATTCGTTTGTATAAATGAGCACACACACACTAATTTAAATAAAAATCAGAACTGAGTGTGTGCTCAGTTTAAATACAAAACAGATGCGGCGCCAGTGACAGTTTCAAAAAAAGAAAGACGAGTTACGTCCTAACATTTCAGCTTAGATACTAGGGATTGATATTTTTTCTGCCATGGTGGCGTTTCATCATCATCTCAGCCACAAGGACTTAAGCCAACGCCTAAACGAAGATAACATTTGTAAAAAAAAGTTTTCTTAGAATGTTGACACTAGCGTTGGCGGCGATGTTCAAAATGTGACTAAGCCATTGTATGCCCCGCTTTGTCTAGCGGACTCAGTCTAACTTTGTGAATCTGCGTCACTTGTCTTCCTCTATCTGAAACTACCAATGTGCGACGCACTCTTTTGCGCTCGCGCCTCGTATCTTGATCATTGAGCGACGCTCCTTACACTGTTCGATGTGCCAATTGATGTTACTATGTATTTTCTGATGTATGTAAACATACACAAGATTATTACACTGTTTTTCGATATGTGTGACACCTTTAGTGATATATTGCTCTCTGCCATAAAGAAGCTAAAGAGCCTAAAGCTGTAAAATTATATGTATTATATTGTATGATAATATCCAATATGGAATATGCATGATTTTCTTCTCTCTAAAAGCTAACAGTATTTGAACAACAAAAACAAAAGTATATCAAAGAAAAAAAATTATAAGCATTTCACTTTCATGTTAGACAGAGACTGCATCGTATTGCCCGATGATGACTTCGGGCAACATAATGACAGTAATACATGTTCTATACAAACTTATTTTGTGAGAAAGGAACAAAGTATCGGTATTAAAAATACTGATATCTCAGAAGTTTATGAACGGTTTTTTTTTTTTTACTTATACATTATTTTATTACATTCTCCATTAAACCTGTTAAAATAATTCATATTCCATATTGTGCTATGTGAATCGTAAAAAGCAGGTTTAGCAAGTTTGACGAACTTCAAATATAATATTATAACCCCTAAAGAAGAATTGCTTGTCCGCAAATAAAGAGAGATTTTACATTTTACATTCATGTCTTATGTGTGCTTTTCGCTTACTCGCTCGCTGCATTTATATCGCCATCTTTGTTGCGCGGCGGTGGATTAGCCAATAAGAGCGCGTTATTTTTGAAAAGACGTTGCGGAATGTATGTAACTTCCCAAATGAGAGTTTTGGCGGGAACGTCTTAGAACGTGTTGTTGCTTTGTTTTATTTTTCTAAACTTGTGTTATTTTGAACATCAATGCTATAAAAATGGTGGTGTTTTATTCATTAAGTGTTCGATAAAGTGCGTGAGTGTGGGCAAGTGAAATAAAGCAGTAAAACGTGTGATTTTACGTTGTCGGCAAAACTCCATAGAAGCTTCTAGTAAAGTCGCCACCACTTTACTGAAGCAGGACTCGACTTATAAATTGACTGTATACGTGACTTAGATTGTGACTAGAAAGAACATTTACAACTTGTTTTATTTAAAAAACTTGAAATAATCTTAATACTTGACACTGGCAAATGCTTTAATGCGGGTCCAATACAAAAAAGAAGAAGAAGAACTACCCAAATAACATCACTTCTCTCGGGGTTGCCTACTTGAAGTTTGTGAACTACATATTATTTTTATATTTTTGTGTTGTCAGTTATGTAATATAAAGTATTTGTCATGAAATTATTATTTATAAATGGTGCTTTATAGTATAATATAAATTATTTTAAATTACCTACGATATTAAAATCGTTGAAACGATGAAGTATTTATACTATGAACTCGATTGTTATGTCGTTAAATTAATATAAAAATGATAATTGTATTTTTTATGAATGTTTGGCTAAAAAGTCGCGAGTGGATTGCTCTGTATGTTTATGGCGCTGTATGTGCTGCATTTTTCTAACTCGTTCGCGCATACCGTACAAAATTTATTCTAAGTCCATTTAGTAATTTTCTATCTTCAAAATTTGTTAGTGTGCACGAGCGAGACAGAAAATTTAGTACCTACACTGCCTTAAAAGAGATGGATTTCTGCAAAGATCTTTACGCTTTTTATATTTTCTGAATACTAGTAAGTTATTCTGTGGTAGTTTATATATTTTCGTTGATCTATTGTTTGTGTTAAATGTAATGTATTGTATTAAAGGTAATATTGTATTTAAAATAAGTATATTCTGTACTCAATGACGAATAAGAGTCTATTTTCAGTCAATTAACTGTTTTTAAATGTTAATTCAGAATGTATTATCTATTTACTAATGTATTTCTTTGAATTGGGGTACTAAATTAATATTAAGGGGCTATAACGGTGGAGTTCACCATCCTGCTCACACATTACCACATCGTATTGAAAGCAGTAACGACAAATCTGTACGTAAGTTATCTCGATAATAATGTTGCACATAATAATACATCACATAAAATTTCATTTTGATTCAGATACATTTTCTAAAAATTATACTTACGTATAAAAACAAAATGATAAAAAGAGATATTATTTTTCGGAATGAAACTAAGCTGTAAGTATATTCAGTCAATTTACATCATCAAAAATGTGTGCGTGAGCGGGACAGCGAAATCTATCGTTATAGCCCTGACGTAGTCTGGTGGCACAGCTATCTCGCTCGCACGAGACACTTATTTTCTACGTATAATTTTAATGACGCTAAAATACGCATATTTTGTATAAATATGCGTCACTGAATATTGAAAATATTTTTCATTTTGATAATTACTATGTTAAGTATGTAAATAAATATCGAGAAAAGGATGGTACGGCGTGGCCTTGCGCTTGACTTGGCCGGGGCCACTGCCCCCAAATCTAAACGTGGAAATTTTGACATTTGGATGTTCAAAATAATAGATAGTAATATGTTGATAAAATTGATTACAAGTACACAGCTAAAATACGCGTATTTGTCCAAAATGTACAATTTTGTATCTATAAAAATGTGTTGTGTGCGAGCGAGACAGCGACGTTACTGTGAAAATGTATTTTTAAACAGTAATAAATTGAATTGACTCTGGGCCTTAAGATGTGTACACAGGCAGAATCTGAAGCTTGTAAGGAAAGGTGCTATAATTTCTTATGAATCATTATTCTTTGGTAAATTCTGTACTATTTTTAAAACTGCAAATATTTCATCTATTCGGTTGCTATAAAATAGTTTCTCTAATACAAACTATAAAGACAAACTAAAAAGTTACCGGCAGCCTAGTAAAAAGTTACCGGCAGCCTAGTCGGGAGACCGTCTGACTTGCGATCCGCAGGTCCTGGGTTCGAATCCCACGGCACGCATCTCTGTCTTTTCGAAGTTATGTGCGTATTGTTGATTGCCGCCAACTTCAAACGGTGAAGGAAAACATCTTGAGGAAACCTACATGTCTGAGAGTTCTCAATGACCTTGAAGATGTGTGAAGTCTGCCAACCCGCACTTGGCCAGCGTGGCAGACTATGGCCTAACCCTTCTCGCATTGAGAAGATGGCCCGTTCCCAGCAGTGGGACAGTTTGTACAAACAGGGCTGTTAAAAAAAAATACAAACTATAGAAAAAAATCGCTAGGTACTCATTTGTTATTGATATAAATGTAGTGAAGTAAGAGAAAGCTGTGTTCATTATTGTATTACTTATTGGTGGGAGGGATATTGGTGGAAATTTTCACACAACACCATCTAGCTCCAAACAAAGCAAATCGTGTACTATGGGCACCGATAGCTGATAGAATACTTAATCCTTTTTTTTTGCAATTACATATTCAAAATAAAAAATGACATACCTACTAAACTTATGATACATTTAAACACACAGACACAGAACAAACATCCATGCTTATCACACAAACATTTGTCCTTTGTGGGGATCCAACCCACGACTTACAGCTTAGAAAGCAGACGTATTACCAACTGGACTGTGAGGCCAGTTATAAATATGTAGCGTTACTTTTAGGTAGGCTTTATTGAGTCTCTATCATCGCCGTAATGTGGCATATCTGTCTATCTCCTATCGGATTCATTTCAGGGAATGTTCGAAAGAGCTTCACAACCTTATTCCACCACACAACTAGCAGAAAGTTAATACAGAATCTTGATGCGTACTGCACAGGAGTGGAACTCTTATTTTTTATAGTTTTTTTGCGCTATAGACAACTAGCAATATGATGTATTGATGCAGATTTCAAACTCAACAAAATATGTACTTATTTATAATTATCTGCAGAAATTCTGCAGTTATTTGCTATTTGCCAGTTTTACTTAAAATGCCCTTACCAGTTCCAGAAACGACGTCCAAAGATTATTTGTACTTATTTAAACACGCAGTTGTATTACATTTCAATGTATTAGTTTATACAGCACGCAATATTTGCAATATTTAAGAAAAATAAATGTTTTATTTGCTTTATAAATATGTGTTTTATTTTTAACTTATCAAGTACAATTATTTTAAAAAGCAAAATAATTTGTAAGGATTTGGCCAAACGCCTTGTCCTAGGACCCGTGCGATCCCAAGGCTGGCGCGTATTTTGCTTTAGGCTGAGCTTACCCATTCGACGAGGAAACTTTGCCAGTGTTTTAGAAAACACTGTTAAAAAATATATAATACAATCATCCGGTTACGTACGTGGCCGATATATAATTATATATATATATAAGTTTCTATTACCTCCAAGAGAGTAAACTGCTTGACCGATTTTGAAATGCAAGGTTTGTTGCAAAGATTCATCTTTGCTTGCCGAATCTCATAGCCTATTTTATTTTTACCCGACTGCATAAGAAGAAGGGTTATGTTTTTCGAGTGTATGTATAAATAAATAAATAAATATTTGTGGACATTTCACACAACACCATCTAGCCCAAACTAAGCAAAGCTTGTACTATGGAACTAGATGGCTGATAGAATACATATATACTTTTTTTTTGTAAATATATACATACGATACATAGAAACACCCAGACACAGAACAAACATCCATGCTCATCACACAAATGTTTTCCCTGGGTGGGGAACGAACTCACGACCTTTCAGTTCAGCAGGTAGACGTAAACACACTACCAACTGAGCCACAAGGCCGACTTGTTGTTTGTATGTTTCTGTATGATCGCCTACAGCCTTAACGGCTTGACCGATTTTGGTGTGCGAGGTATCGTTAGACTCGTGTTCGCTTCCTGAGTGTCATATGCTACATTTTATGTAATAATACATTTCACGCAAGAATAAAAAAAAAATGCATTTTAATGTTTCGTAACCTCTAACGTACTTTTTCGTAACAAACAACTGATTTTACTATAATTTCCTATTCTAATGAATGCTCATTTATAATGTTTTAAAGCGATTTTACGCATACTTTCTCACAAATAACTCAACAGCGTATCAAGCTTAAATTAAGTAAGTTGGACTGCAAAAACCACTTCTCTGCAGTCGGGTATATTGTTTTTCTTTTATCATAGATACTTGTTATATTAATATAGTACCATCGCAAAAATTTAAAATTACACTTTCGTTTTTTATTTATTTATTTTATTTTATATATTTTTAACCGACTTCCAAAAAGGAGGAGGTTCTCAATTTGATTATATGTTTGTTAAGGGATTACTTCTCCAATTGATTGAATTGATAATTATTTTTTGTTTAATATGTCATACTTCAAACGTGGTCTCATATAAATTTTATCAAAATCGGTTCAGTAATTTGGTTTTTAGAAAAACTATACGCTTTCTCGTGGAAACGTACCTACCTACATCTGTACGGAACATTGTTCTATGACAAAAGTGCAGTCTATAACATACGAGAGATAATAACGCCTAGCACATCAAAATCTGTCTAATCATACACGCTACAAGAGGTTACATAAAACCATAATACTTCTCGGGCATCCGGGTAAAACATTGATAAAAATAGTACATTTCTATTGCATCAGATTTCGTAGTAATAAAGCTATAAATGGATATGTGAGCTCGATTATGTTCTGTGACCTACGTCAAACTAGTTCTACTGGCCTAGGTCACAGAACTAGTTTATAGATTTCCTGACTAACCAGAACCTATACCTGTATCTATTGAATAAATAAAAATAAAATGGGTACATAAAATAAAAATATGCATATTCGCAACACGACAGTTTACATGATTTCGTTTATAATTCATAATAAATTAATAAATCAATATTTGATTAAACTGTTCAAACTGACTTATGTTCAATGTAAAAATGTCGAGATGGCGTCAACTGCCAAATCATGGCTCCATCTACCAAATCACGGCTCCAATTGTCAAATTCAATGTAAAAATGTCGAGATGGCGTCAACTGCCAAATCATGGCTCCATCTACCAAATCACGGCGCCATTTGTCAAATCATGGCTCCATCTGCCAAATCACGGCTCCATCTGCCAAATCACGGTTCCATGATATCCTGGAACCA
This sequence comes from Lycia hirtaria, assembly GCA_947563715.1. Lineage (NCBI taxonomy): Eukaryota > Metazoa > Arthropoda > Insecta > Lepidoptera > Geometridae > Lycia > Lycia hirtaria. The sequence goes on from OX387385.1 coordinate 13,410,347, forward strand.
GGCTGTAGGGACAGGATCTTCCTGATGGAAAGTGCTAAGATAGTAGAGTTTAGGTTCATTAGCTTTGTTGTTAGGGTACAGTCACATTTACACATAGTAACGAAAGTCTGAAAATAGAACCAGGAGATTGCCATTAAAACCCTGATGAAAAATTGACTTTGTGCTCATTGTTTTAGTCCCCATTTTTTATTGCATTAATAAAAGTTACGCCTACGCTTGCTAACAATTCAGCTGTTTTATTTTATTTTTATTTTTATAAACAAAATTAAAAATGTCAAACAATTAATTAAGTACTTTTTTTTTTCTTTTAAAAGCTTACGTCAATTACATAAAATAAAATTTGGTTCCTAATAATTATAAATGTAAAAAAAAATATTAAGTACTTTTTTTTCTTTTTAAAGCTTACGTCAATTACATAAAATAAAATTAAGTACCTATTATTAATTGGATATATGTCATAAAAAAATATTAATTAATTAATCTTTTCTAAGATTTTCGCGATTGTTAGATACTCGGTTAAAATGAAACAAATTTTAACGGATTGATGGATAATGGATTCAATGAATGAATTGTCATGTTAAATGTACAATTATCATGAAAAATAGAAATGTGATATAATTATAAATAAAAATAGTATTGGTCTGTCTGCTCTCAAACGAATAGTCAATTTTATTATTCTACTACTATTAGTTATTTATATTATGAGTTATTAATACCTTCAGTTTATTTTTAAACATAGATTATCTAATCGATTTGCATGTTGTTATGATCATAACACATGAATGAATGATCATTAATTTCGATAAAAATTATAAAGCTATAAAATGTTATCTGACATATATCTATTTTTAGAAGTTTAGCAGCTCCTTAATTTACCTATAATTATTATTTATCTGTCAAGCAATTTTCTGGCGGCCGAACGTGATTTGCATAGTCTGTTTGGATAGAGATCTACCGTGCAGGGCTGCCAGATATAAAAAAGGGGTGATCGTAAATCTGCTACAAAAAAGTCGTATATCAGGGAAAAATGAAACGAAAAAGTCGTACAGTCAATCGGGGTAACTTAAACCTTCAATAAAACCGGAAAAAACCTTTTTTTTTGAGGATTTCCCAAAATTATGCTGCTAATTCTGTTTTATTTTAGTAGATTTGGCCAGGTATTAAAAAGTCATACGATTTCGATCTAGCGATCGTACCTCGGCAAATACGCCAAAAAGTCTTATGTTTGCGATTTAAATCGTAAATCTGGCAGCCCTGCTACGGTGGTAAAAATGAGAACTAACGTCTCGAATAAACAAAATAATGAAATAAGAACAGCAGTGCCATCAATGCCACATTAGTTACCTATTATCCGAGCAGAATACCTATCGAATTTTCGGGTACGAGATAAATTATCTGTCAAGTGATTAAAATAATAATTATATATGCAACGACGAGTCTAAAAGTAAAAGAAAGTAAAGGAGTATATAAGTAATCATATAATGTATTGTACGTACGTTAACGTCAGCTGCAAACCAAGCCGTACGTACTATACAGGGCTGTAAGATTTACTTGATGTCATATTTGGTTGAAATCCGTGCTACTCAGCGAGCAAATCGCATTTAAAATGAAGCCCTACTCGGGGTCATCAGTGACCCCTGTAGCTCGAATGGGACAGTAGCTACGCCTCACTGGTGACCACTACAGAGGGGTTACCACAATCTTAATAGTAATCTTGATCTCAATATTTCTTTAACCTTTGTCTTGCTCTCTCAACTGTGGAAAGAGCGAGACAAAAGTCAAAGTAATGTTAAAATTAGATTTCTTGAACAGTTGTACGGCCCCAGGGAACACTTGTTTTTCCTCGACGCTTATATGTTGGTGTTATTACGAAAAGTCGTAGACTAATCATAAGTATATTTTATTTACTTACCTACTTAACACATACGGCTGCATTCAAGAATAGGTTCAACGCGCGCAGCTATCTCTCTCCCGCATCGCAACATTTTTAAACATACAAAATCGGTTTGGAATATTAGAAAAGTGTGAAATGAATTTATTTATTTAGATAGGAGAAATATTTAAAAAAAGTTTCATAGCTGCACGCGCGCGGTGTGCTCCACCCTAACGCAAAGTATAGGGCAGCGCCGCTGTCTTACTTGCACGCGGCATCTTTTTAGATATAAAATTATTAAAAATGTTCTCTTTTTAGATCCACAAGAGCAATATTACAATGAATTACGTAACAATAGCTATTATTTAACTGAAATATACGTGTAAACGTGGAAATTTTGTCTATTGATCGTTTATTTTGGTCAAAATACCAGATATAGGTACCTGCTATTGTTGATACATTGTAATAGTGTTCGAAGCTAAAAAGAGAAAATTTATCAAAAGTTATTTCAATAATTTTATATCTAATAAAAAAGGACCCGCGTGCGAGTGAGAAGCGGCGCCACCGTAATCTTTGCCTTAAACAAAATATGCTAGAGTTAAACTATTACGCATTTCCTAGTTAACGTAATATTGAACTGTAATGGACTTCTGTAGTTCACTGACTTTGATCATCTTCTTGTTGATATAGATAACTTTTGTGTGGGGTTCGGTGATGATGAGGCCGTCGTCATAGAAATATCCGTCGGAGAAGGTAGTTTCCAGCCAGAGGAAGAGTACTATTGAATCGGAAGTGACGTCAATTTCGTATGATATGGTGCGGTCGGCGCGGACTTTCGGATATTTTGAGACCGTCACCTGCAACAGATAGACGAATTAAAAGATACATACAAGCACGAAAAAGCGATATCGTTACATGGTTGATATTCCGAAAACACGTACGAAACGCTTTGACTGCACTTTCATTGTGCGTACCGCCAAAATGTGGAATGCGCTTCCTGAATGGGTCTTTCCGAATAGATATAATCTAAGTGTCTTCAAATCGCGAGTGAATAGGTTTCTTCTAGGCAAGCGCGCTCCATCGTTGCGAAAGCATTGCATAATTATTTTTATTTTTACTGTATTCAGCCTTTCTTTTTTATTTATTATGAAACTGACATTTAAGGTCTTTGATATGTGACACAACATTATTAATGTTATTTGTAATAATTAATGTAATTGGCTATGGCCGTTTTAATTAATAAATTAAATTAAAAATTAAATCGTAGACCGTAACTGTCGCTTAACACCAGGTGAGTTGACGGTCAAGCGCAAGCCTATCGTCGAATAAAAAAAAAGGAATCTTGTAAAATTTTGGAATCGTAGTGCCTCCTTCATTGGAAGCAATCTAAATTGTATCCACAAATCAATTACGTTATATAGGATACCAAAACTATTCTAAGGCCTCAGTTCCAAGGTCATCCTCCTACTTTGTCATCCTGTTTGCGTTTCAACGCCCAACTAGGCTTTCTGAATTCATAGGTGTCGGAAAGTTACTCTCGAAATTACAAATACTGTGGTATAGGTATAGATAAATATAAATCAACTGAGGCAACGATTTTGTGAAATTTCAGGAGATTTTTTTCCTGTGTCCTTGAGAAAAAGAGAAATTTACTGTACATTTAATTTTCAAAATCCAGTCTTTCGATAAACAAAATACACTTATGCTGTATTATAATTCCGCGGTGTCAAGATCAAGGGAATTCCTGTTCCCCTATTCACGACTTGTCGGTTTCGAAATCGGGTTGGAATTTATATCTCCATCTCTGTCATATCCATACAGAATGATAGAGATGAAGATGTAGTTTCGACCTGATTCCGAATTCAATAAGTTGTGTAGCCTACTGATGTGCCAGTTGGGATGTATTGTGAATTTCCTTTCCAACGTCTATGTCAACTCGAAGGTATCGAAATATTACTCTCGGAATTTCGCTCAGATGCTCCTGTAGAACCTAGTTATCAAACCATTATTATAAAGAAATAAACGAGAAACGAATATACAACACAGACCAACCCTACATACGGAATACTCAGGTATCACAGTTATTCCAAAATTCAAATGCAACAAAGCGCGAGAAACGATATCGTGTGCTAAATTGAGGCGCACACCATCTAGTATTCTATCCAGATACAAATTAACTAAAAACTCACCGTAACGTTAGGTTCTTTATATCCTCGTATTGATTTCAACGGCTTTGGAAAGATATAATTATACGGTGAACAAGGTACACCTTCCGCCTTCAGAGAAAATCTTAAAAACACCTCTTCCCCATTGTAGTCCTTCCACAAATCTAGGTGTATGTCTTGTTTGGTTGCGCCCAAAGGGCCAGCGTTCGCTGGGAACGACATGTTCTTGATTGGAAACATGCTGTCCCATTTGAAAACATCGACATTGATGGTTCCGTCGACGATGGGGACGAAACGATCGTTCAGGAGGTAGACGTCGACAACTCCTGACGAGAGCAGTCTTGGTGAGACAAGGACCGGTGCAAAGAATGTCATCACGAAGTAGTGTATCACTTTCCAATTTCCGGTGTATTCTGAAAATGGGTAATAATGGACATCTGTCATACACTCCCAGTAGACAATGTTAAATGGAGTAACTATTCTTAATTCTAATATTATATAGTTGTAAAAGATTTGACGATGAACAACGTTGAATTTGGTGTTCAAGTAAACTTCCGAGCTTCTCACGCTACTATAAGTAACGATCACACATTGAACTATGTTAAGATGGCGTAGGCCTATTGCACGTATTGGTATATTCGCATATATTACATATAAATGTTTACAAAAATTGACTACCATCATGGTAGTCAATTGTAAATCTATCAAATGTAACAAATAAAATAAAAGTTATTTATTTTATTTGTTACATTTGATAGATTTACAATTGACTACCATCATGGTAGTCAATCGTAAATCTATCAAATGTAACAAATAAAGTATGGGGCTTTATAAGATATCTATTCACTCTAGCGTTGTAAATTCTAAGAAAATTATTGGGGTTTTTCACTTTTCTGTAGTTATTTCCTTTGGTACGTTAGAGAGATTAGAGAACCTTATAATCAACGTAATTATTGAGCTGTTTCACATACCAATACTAGACCAGGATGGAGCTTGCCACACGTCGTTCAATTGCCAGTATAAGGCGCCCATAGTGTACCATTCAGCTTGACTTTGTCGATAGAACTCCGATTCAGCTTTCATCGCCATTCCTTGTGAAATCTGCAAATTAATTTTAATAAACCTCTTTATTAATAATTGCCTACCTACCTTATCTACTCTTTTTCGCTAGGCCTGATATAACTTTGTCTCGTTTTTATTCGTCTTTGTGAAACAATTCATATTTTAGTGGAAGAAAAAGCTATTTCTAACTTAGCCTCACCTGACTATAGAATACATATTTTTCAAAGTATTTTGGGTCGTCCTTCTCCAATTTCAAATGTTTTAACATTTGATTCTCCATATATGTGTATCCATTTAGTAAGTGCTGTCTATGTTTAGAGTATTCGCTGTCTATGCTGAAATCTTTTGGATCTTTCGTTGCTGTTTTCATAGTCATGACTGTGGGGAGGGATTGGAAACCGTACTCTGAGGTGAATCTTGTGAAAGGATATATGTTCTGGTCCCAGTTATCGGCGATATAGTTGTAGTAATGTGTGTCTCCGTAATGAGAGTCGTAAGGGTTCTCAGCAATGTAGCCTTCTTTAACTGATTGTTTTCCATTTGTAGGACTAGATTCTAAGTATCTTCTTCCAGGATCTATACCTGATGAAATTATAAAAAGTTTGAGTGTACATTCATCAAATTTAACGTTGCACGTTAGTCAACCCAAAGTAAAACAGACGGACAGACGGACAATAAAGTGATCCTATAAGGGTTCCGTTTTTTGCTATTGAGGTACGGAACCCTAAAAACGAAAGTATTAATATATACTTACGTTTTGTTTTTGTTATCTGGACTTTTCATTTTTTTTAGTTTTTATCTTATTGTGTAGAACTTAGAAACAACTTTTACAACGGGAACAACTAAGTAGCTCAAAAAAATCAGCTGTTACATTAGCAAATTAAATGCAAACAAACATTTTTTTGCGATACGGACGTGTTAAAGTGGTCTAAAGAAAAGTTATTTCTATGAAAATCTCATGATTTGATATTTAATACACATGTACCTACTAAAATGACACCTACTTTCTACTATGGGCTTAATGGTGTCCACATACAGCTTGATGTACTCTTCTTTGTATCTATTCTTGTCGTTATCTGTGTTGTACCAGTTGAACTGTAGAGCTGCTTCGTTCTCATTATTTCCTGCCCAAAGCGCGATAGATGGGTGGTGCTGGAGATTCACCACGTTCTGCTCTATCTCCAGTTTCACTGTACTGTAGATAAATTTATAAATAGCAAATAAATAAGGGAAATAATCATCATCATAAACAGCCTTTTCTATCCCACTGCTGTATAGGTTGTAATAAAAATACTAGTCCAAGTAACTTTCATCCATAAAACTATCCAATGGTGGGCGCCCACTAACTCGCTGGGTCGACGATATTCTAAAGATCGCGAGTCGATCGCACAAGATTGGCACAGGATCTGGATGAGTGGAATATAAGAAAAGCCTATGCTCAGCAGTGGGCGACTACAGGCTGAAAATGAGTATGATGATGATGAAACCGCTTCGGCCGCGTACGTACCTATTCTTTCGTAACTAGTTACGTAAGAAACATAAGTAATTATTCTTCGTACGATACTAGTATCTAGTGTTTCGTACGTAACTAGTTACGGAACAATAGTTACGTACGCGGCCGAAGCGGATGAAAATATCCGAATTATACTAAAACTTACTCCAAAAACTCGGGATCAGTCGGGTACATAGAGCAAGCGAACATCATATCTTGCCAGACTAGGATACCCATTACGTCGCACTGACTGTAGAAGTAATCATGCTGGTAAATCCCTCCCCCCCACACGCGAAGCATGTTCATATGGGTATCCTTCGTCGAGACCAGCAGGTTGTCCACTGCAAATATCACAAATACTAAAAATAAATATTGTTAGACATAAAACGGGATTACTTATATGGATATACATTTTTTTTATCATCAGCCCTGTTTGTACAAACTATCCCACTGCTGGGCGCGGGCCATTTTCTCATTGTGAGAAGGGTAAGGCCATAGTCTACCACTCTGGCCAAGTGCGGGTTGGCAGACTTCACACATCTTCATGACATGTAAATTTCCTCACGATGTTTTCCTTCACCTTTTGAAGTTGGCAATCAACAATACGCACATAACTTTGAAAAGACAGAGGTGCGTGCCGCGGGATTCGAACCCAGAACCTGCGGATCGCAAGTCAGACGGTCTCCCGACTAGGCTGCCGGACTTAAACATATGAAATTTGGCACAGAGCTTCAAAATTTCAGTATACGCAGAAAGAAATATCCTACTTCTTTTATTCTTTCAGTTGTTATTCAAAATTATAATGTATTGTCTGTCAATATCTTTATCACAGCATTTTCAAACGTAACTCATTCCATTCCATTTTACATATAAACATTTCGCTCATGTTTACCTATTTTAGTATCGCTGCCCCGTTCTGGCAAGATGTGCGCTGGTATCCAGTTGGAGCCCTTCATAAATATAGGGTAGCCATTCACTTTGAAATAGAACGTAAGACCTTTGCCAGCTGAACTATCGTCTGAAAGGTGGAAAACACGTTTTAAATTAATTTCTAAACATTTTCTCTTCCAAACTGGACTAGGCGAAAAAGAAAATCATCGAATGTAGGTACGAGTACCAGCTGCTTCCCTTCCCGGGCATACTGTAAAAATAAGTTATGGGACTTGAGGGAATTTGGCGTTTATGTAGGCGATTGGCTGACCCTCTATCAGCACTCCAAGCCAATATTACATCTTACCCTCGTATACCCTCAATCTTCCTTCTAACCTTCTAACCAAGGCCAAATGTGCCGTCAAATGGTCTTATGACGCTCTGCTTACCCCGCAAAAGAAAACAGGCGTTATTGTACATATGTATAAATGTCTAAACATTTTGTTTTCCAATAGAAGTAAAATTTGGAATCTGGGGCTTCGACGTGCAAAAAACGTGGGCGTGGATATTGTAATTAATATTTATAACACAGAATTCGTGGCCCTATTTACATAGATTTATAATATTTAAGTATTTATATTTTTGTATATTTATATTAAGTAATTAATATTATCATTTACTATTTATGTTTAAGTATATTAATTTACATGTCAATTAATAAATTACTTAATTGAATTGATAGTGTAAATTTTAATAAACTATAAAAAAAAATACGAATACAATATTCGAGTGCAAAATAATTTCCGAGGACATTTCGAAAGTCGATTATCGAAAGTCTTGTTTCGGTTGCGACTCCGAAATCTGCCACTTATTTCGGCCTAATTAGCTCTCATTAAAGGTTGCCTGGAAGAGATCGCGAGGGGCCATCCATAAACTAAGTCACACGATGTTCTTCGTTTTTTGACCCCTCTCTCCCCTTTGTCACAGCTGGCTTAGGACCCGTTCCACCCCTTGTCTCACAATGTCACACTTCATCGACCCTCTCCCCTCCCCTTAACGTGTGACGTAATTTTTGGATGGCTCCCGACCGATTAGCGATAAGGCCGCCAGTTGTTACAATAGCCAGTAAATCTTATTCCTTTGATTGTAATTTCATGGTGTTATTGTATACACCATATAATAACAATAAAAAAAGAGTTTAAGTATTTATCTATCACTCGCCAATTTGCACAGATTATCTAATTAGTGGCCACATACCATTTGTTTGGAGCGTGAAAGGGAAACTCATTCTCAAACCCACAAAATTCTCTACCCTCGCTCACACAGTCGCTTATCATCATGCAAGGTGGTGGTCAAACGTAAATCTATAATATATTTTTAAAAAAACACACTTTACTCACTTTTTAGCAAAGAGGCGTCATCTTCCACCAATTCTATGGTCCTGAATCCAATTTTGAGCTGTTTGTGAGATATTGCGCCAATATGCCCTTTTGTTGATAGATACACGTCCAACTTGTAAAGCGACTGATTCCCATAACCATTGGGCCACCATAGACTAACTACATTCTGGAAACAATGTCGATGTAATATTTATAAAAATACAACGCACACGCAACACTAAGAAAATAATTTTAAACAAATTCCATATAACAATATAAGGTTTAGGTTTAAAGAACTTTATTATCAAAGACAATTTGTCACTTATGTAATAACATAGTTTAACATAAATATAATGTGTGTTCGTCGTCGCATTCACAAAATAAAATATTCTATGTACATCGTTAGGTGCTATGACTCGCTTGACTTAAATATTATTTATCTGCGATAATGTACTGGGCTAAATGTTTATTAAATGCGTGAAGCAAGTTAACATTTTTTAGGCGATATAAATCATTTATAAACCACAGACATAAAAAGTTTTCGCTACGCTAGTCTTTGAAATAAACAAACAAGTATCTACGAGTATGTTAAAAGAAAAACAAAATACCCGGCTGCAGAAAAGCAGTTTTTGCAGTCTAACTTACGATTGCGTTACGCTTGATATGCTGTTGAGTGTACGTTTTTTTTTGAGAAAGTATGAGTAAAAATGTTTGATACAGTATTTCACCGCGTCGCCGCCGCGTCACCGGCCGCTCATCGTTGCAATTTTTAACCGAATTCAAAAAAAGGGGGGAGATTACCAATTCGGTTGAATTTTTTTAATGTTTATTACCTCATACCTGACCCGTAATTTATAAACCGATTTTGAAAATTACTTTTTATTTGAATGCATGTATAGGTGCATACTTTCAGATTAGTATTTTTTTTTATCAAAATCGGTTCAGTAGTTTGATTTTGCAAGATGTCAGTTGATTCAGTTTTTTTAAACTATAATCATTGAGAAAAAAGTCTTGATACACAGAAAGAATCCTGGGAAAGGGTATCCGAAAATACCGGCTGGAAGGGAAAAAGTCGCAGAATTCGAGGTCCCGTTTGGCGAAAAAAATTGTTATCAATATAAAAATTACCTCACTGATAGTCATATTCAATTCAGCTACAGTAGTGCCATCGCTTTTCGTGGTCAGATCCAGGTCTGTGCCGGTCTTGATGGACTGACCCCCATCCACAGCGAGTGAAGCACTTAGATATCCCTCAAAATGCTTCACTTCCATGCTGGATTCCAGATATGCTTTAATCGTCAGATCCCATTTGCTGTCATGCTTCTCTATGTGGGTTGTCACCGACCTTATAATCGCACCTTTGTATAATTCTATGTATACTGGTTTCCTGAAATAAGTACAATATCTTTGGTATAGTATGTTATATAGTATATTATTGTATAGTAAGTTTGACTTGTTTTCAAATATTGTACATAACCTTTTTCTTAATTTTCCCCCACAAAAGATTATTAGTTAAATTACTTAACTAATTAATTAGCTATCGTTTAGCGAAAAAAATCTAAAAGTCAAAAATAGGAATGGCACTCCATACATATAAAGAAGGGATGATTTTTTTTTCAATCCCACTCCATTATGTCGGGTATCGGTGTGTGAAAAAATTGTTTGAAAAAAAAAATATACATAATTATACAGCGACTTTACGCGTACTTTCTCACATAAAAACGTACTTTTTACAGCGTATCAAGCATAACGACATCGTAAAATAGACTACAAAAACTGCTTTTCCGCAGTGGGGTATTTTGTTTTTCATTTAATATATGTACTTAGGTATATTATCATGTTACCAAAGGCCAACGGAGGGGAAGGCCGGTCCCCAGTCCCAAGAGAAGGAGGCCTGCATCTTCCGGAGCTGGTTGGCATGGCACTCGCCATTGTAGGAGTCTGGCACGCAGTTCGGTGGTGTGAAGTGCTTGGCAGAACGCTCTGCTGCTGCTTCCACCGGTGACACGAAGCGAATCTTCAACTCGTTACGACCTAGCTGGAATATAAAGATATCTTAGTCTGACACGGAGTAACAAGTCAATTGTATATAAGCCTCCCCCCTTAAACGAAGATTTCCAAAAAAATCTGCATTTTTTTTTTAGGTTACACCTATTTATTCATGTTCGAGATATATACATAATATGTAAATAATATCAACAATTTATGCACATCTGATATTGTAAAACGAATTGGCTTTTATTCTTACCTAGTGTCTGCTATTTTTGTTACCTATTTGACCTTACAATACAGGTGACACGGTCTAATCTTACACGTGCCATATTTTAGAGCTTGCCTCGTGTATAGTTTGATTCACGCCTTAAAGGATGCTATTTTTGTCTCATTCTATAATTTAGAACTTTCTTAAGCCCAGTATTTTGTCTTCCTTTTGCGTAGTTTAAAAAAAATAGTGAAAAAAATCATATTCCTATATATACCTATTTTATAAAAGGCACGGACTCCGGAGTCTGTGAAAATAAATTTAAAAAAAAAGCCAGATACAAATTTTGCTAGTAGTTTAGTAGAGTAGGTCAACTTCACACGAGTGCTATCTCATAGGAGCTAAACTAATTTTTTGTCATCGTGAGAGTAATAAAAATATGTTTTAGTGACAATAAAATGTACACATTTTTTTTAGGTTACACGAATTTATTCATGTTCTAGATATACTTATATATGTAAATAATATCAATAATTTATGCACATCTGTAAAACGTCTGTCTGTAAAATGAATTGACTTTTATTCTTGCCTAGTGCCTGCTATTTTTATTTGTTACCTATGTGACCTTACAATACAGGTGACACGGTCTCAGAGCCTGCTCGTGTATAGTTTCGTTCACGCATTAAAGAATCCTATTTTTGTCTCCTTCTATAATTTTGTGCCTAAATAAAAATAATTAATCGAACAGTCCTTTTGAACATTGAATGAACGATTGTGTAATCTGTGTATAAAGAAATCTAGCTCGTTCTTGGTCAAATGACCATGATGATGATGACGATGATGATAGATACGCATATAAATATAGATTTGAATGCTAGATACGCATATAAATGACCAAGATGCCTCATAATATCGTAGAGTTCTGTTAACATTAAGTCAAAAAGAATATCAAAATCATGAATTTGGAACACATACTATGATTTGGAATGTAGGAGAGGAAGACAATATTTTCCCCTTTGGCGGGCATCTCAAACGAAAATTATATACGTAAGCTTACTTTTAATTTAAAGACGACTTTATCGATACCTTACATAAGAAGTATAGTACATTAAGTATGTACATATAGTAGGTACATTGAAGCCGTTTGACGGCATATGACCAAAATATTGGATTTTGGTGTCGGGTCAGCTTATAATCTGCATAAACGCCCGTATGCCCGGCAATAGTAGCAGCTGGTAATAATATGGGCATTACCAAAAAATTACTTAACTTTAAGCAACATCTTAAATTCCCTGTTCTTCTTTCCGCAAGTGTCATTACGTGTCAGTGAAAAGTTGACAAAATATGTTAAGCATTGCTTTTAAGCAATGCTTAACTTATTTTGTTAAGGTTGTTTAACTTTAGTTAAACAACGTTTTTCGGTAAGGCCGTATATAATTTTCTTATCCTCTCAAACCAGTTTGGTGGAGTACCTACACAAGACTAGTATCACTATATGTCTCTCAAAAGAAAATAAATAAACAGCGTTTAACTAATGTAAACAGACCTTTACATAACTCGTTTGATCAAATCACATAGCGACGCTTATCACGTGATTTTAAGTCGATACCTGAATAATATTTATAGTAATGAAGTAGGCCTATCAAAAAAAAATACAAGGACATGTTACATGGACATAAAACTTATATTTTAGTTTTTCTCAAGGGCAAATTGTATTTTATAAATAAAAAAGAACATATATACTTGTTGTGACAACGCGGCCTTTCTTTTCATGATCACACATTTTGAAGTAATTTTGACTGATGCTTTAGCGGTTAAAAGTTATTTTTACTAAGAGCCGTCAATCAAAACAACTTTTAACTTCTAGTTTGCAGTCAAAAGCAATAAAGGCCAATGATTTTCAGTCTAAAGTAAGTACTTTTTAGGGTTCCGCACCCAAAGGGTAAAACGGAACCCTATTACTAAGACTCCGCTGTCCGTCCGTCCGTCTGTCACCAGGCTGTATCTCATGACCTATCATGACCATGACATGATAGTTAGACAGTTGACAGTTCGCAGATGATGTATTTTTGTTGCCGCTATAACAACAAATACTAAAAAACAGACTAAAATAAATATTTAAAGGGGCTCCCATACAACAAACGTGATTTTTTTTGCTCGTTTTGCTCGATATTGATAACAACAACAGTTAGACGCTTGAAATATTCACAGAATATTGAGTTATATTATTCACTTTTAAAATAAATAATTAAATAAAATTAATATTTAAGGGGGGCTCCTATTAATTATTATTAATAAACTATTAATATATAACAAAAGTGATTTTTTTGCCGTTTTTATAGATAATGGTACGGAACCCTTCGTGTACGAGTCCGACTCGCACTAGGCCGTTTTTTTTTTAAAGTTTTGACTGTGACACATTTAAAACCACTCTTATGATGCCATTTGACAGTACAGGTTAAAAAAGAAAAAATATAGGTCATATGTCATTTAGACCCAGCCTTGAATTCGAAAAAAATATCCGCATTACTTACCTTGAGCTTATTTTTGACATCGAACACATATCGGACGAACATATTGTTGGTGACGCCGACCGGGCTGTCGTTCAGCTCTATGAACGCTACCGTATCCACGCCCTCGAAAACCAGATGGATTACTTCGCTCTCAAGCTCCATTGGCGCAACTGAAAGATAGATAGGGTTCCGTAGTAACTACGAGGCACCTTCATAAATTCGCCATGTCAGTCGAAATTGACAGACACTGTCTGTCTGAAAGACAGACAGTGTCTGTCAATTTGTCTGTATGTAAAACCATTATACTCAGAAACTACTAGCAGTCTAGCACTACATAAACAACATTTGACAGACGAATTTGTTCTGTGAACTGCTACAACGCCGCAGTGAAATTAAAAAAAAATAAGGCTAAAGCTAAAAAAAAGAAGGGATAAAGCTAGCAGAGGTCGGAGAAACTTGACTCTACCAACAAGTACAAGTTTCGGTTACTCAAAAACCCCCGACAAAAAAAAAACAACGGGTTGCACTCCGGGAGTGCCGGCAGAAGTGAAAACTAAAATATAAAAAAGCAAAAAGACTGACTCGTGAAAGATTTAAACCTCCGCCCTCCGATGGACAAATTGAAATTTATATCGGTGCTCTAACCTACTGAGCTAACGAGTCTTACGTGCATGTGTCGAAAATAAGCATTCGGCGCAACGAAATGACGTCATGCTTGAAGGACAAACTTGTACATACAATAATGAACTTTAATTGTAGAACGTTAGAATAGGTTTCTGGCTAAAATAATCCGTCCGTCTTACGAATTTTCGTATTACGAATTTAATCTGACGATCTGACGCGAGTTTAACATTTTTTACCCATCCCAAAAATGCACAACGCCGCTAAAGAAGTTTTCACTTTAAAAACGGCTGAACGATTTTAATTAAACATAGCTAAGAATATTCTCTATGAAATCTTCCTTAAAAAAAATACTATATCAAATTCGGTCTATCCGTTTGAGAGCTACGATGCAATAGACAGGCACACAGATACACACGTCAAAAATGTGGCCTCCTTTGTACGATTTAGCACTGGCCGCGTTATTCAAAAATTGAAAAACCAAAATTATTGGGTTCTAGATTGTTCTTCATTTGTGTGTTGTTTTGTATACTTCATATATTCAGAGATCTCAGAGAGTTTTTAAATCACGTACATTATATTATATTTTCTTTACTTCCAATGTAAATCTTTTATTTATTGGAAGAAGTCTAAAGCGTTATTGGTGACCCCGACGTGATTAATGCCTTATTGGTGACCTTAAACTTATAACTTTTTGGGTCGGGGATTAAAGAATATCACTATGATACTTCGTAAATATAATTTTCCCACACCTCCAATATTTTTAAATTGCCTATCTAACGAATTTCACACTAAACTGTCTACTAAAGACACTTGTCTCGTATTATATTTTGTTGTCCGGGACAAACCCTAACCGTGATACATGTGGCTAGCGCCTTAATTAATCCTTGAATCTTTTAAATACAATAACATTCTGAATAAACGTGCATTTGACACGTTCCACGAGTCTAGTCAGTAAGGAAATGCAGCGACCTTTATAAATTATTAACTTTAATATTTTAGTATTCCAGAAGCGCCAGACGACAGCTCCGCACGAGAGTGCCTCTATCTAATTTTAATATTTTAAATTTATTTTAATTTAATATGACGCCTTCATGAATAACCGATGCAGTCCTATATCGAATCATAAAAATAAATTAATGAATAATTTACTAGTATTTTCCCTAATTTTGGCTATGTTTATCGTCAATAGAGATATCGCGTGTTGGTACATACTTACATATTTATATTTATATTTAATTATTCAACTGTTATCTATGCTTACAGCGAAGCCAAAGCGCACAGAAAGCCAACATTTATAAAATATCCAAAATTATTTAAGTATGAAAATTCAAATAACTAAGAAAATACACAAGCTTGCAACATACATTGAACTTATTATGAAATAACACCTGGGCAACCGAGCTCCACACGGATTCACTAATGAAACCTAGCAAGATCGATTTATCGTCCCCTAATCTACCTACAAACCAAATTTCATTAAAAACGTTGGTGCCGTTTTTCAGATTCAGATTTTATATATATATACAAGAATAGCTCGGTTAAATGTATTGGATAGATATGTGTCCGGATACCCGGCAATCGAGCAGTAGTCAGTACGGTGCGCACGCGCGGGGGCTTGGAATAACTTCCTACTTACTTAAGTACTTACTAGATATACTTTTAATAAGTATATCTAGTATTTTTTAAGAAGTACATTTAACTCAGTACTACAAATAAGTACAGTATTATACGTATGTAGCTGTGGCTGTACCTTGTGGGAAGGCTAAACTAAATAACGAGACAAAATGTAAGAAAGAACCTTCCAATCTCCAAAACACGCGTCGAGTAGCTTGTCTATCTTTTTTCTTTCGCCTCCATTTTGGAAAATGCGCACGGCAACTACATATCCTGTACATATCCTGAGCTGATCCCGTCATCAGATCGCCGCCATATAGCAGTTAGCAACAGCATACATGGATCGTCTATCATGGCGATTCGCATTTTCTAAATTCAAAAATCCCGCGACACGCACCTCTAGAGTATTTTTAAGTCATGATAATACCTAATTAAATATTCTTAATTGACGCCAACTTCAAACGGTGTAGGAATACATCATCAGGAAATGCGCATTGAGAGTCTTTAACGCATTTGATGATGATGATGTGTGAGATCGGTCAACCCGCACTTAACCAGCGCGATAACGCGCATCGTATCTATCAATAAATAAATATTGGAAGACTTTTTCACACAACACCATCTAGCCCAAACTAAGCAAAGCTTGTACTATGGAACCAGATGGCTGATAGAATACATTATTTTTTTTGTTATTGTTAATACATAGGTACATATGATACATATAGGTAAACACTCAGGCACAGAACAAACATCCATGCCCAGCAGAAATGTTTGCCCTGGGTGGGGATCGAACCCACGACCTACAGCTCAGAAGTAGACTAACACTGAGCCATGAGGCCTGTCGATCAATGGTACAGTTTATACAGATACAGGGCTGATCCTGAAACTTACCAAGGAACCGTCCCGTGTATGTCCACGTATCGTAAGCGACCCAGCGCATCAAGAGGTCGTTGAAATCCATCACCAGGTCGCCGATGACGCCGGCATTTTCCAGGTCTGTATAGATACCGCCTGGTACCGTTGCTGGTATTGATATCGCTGCAATACATACATAGTTTGCTTTTCAAACTGAATTCTTTATTTAAGCAAACTTTTACCGGTCGGCAAACTTCAATTTCCATACAAAAGTATTTTAAACCGACTGTCAAAAAGAAGGAGGTCATCAATTCGGTCTGTATGTTTTTTTTTGTTTGTTTACCGATTACTCAGCCAATTTTGCATTGATTTTGATGATTCTTTTTGATTTTGGTAGATCATACTTTATAGGTGGTTCCATATAAATTTTATCAAAATCGATGTATTACTTTGGTTTTTCTATGTAACTGGCAAAATAAGAAAAGTGAACAGCAACGTATGAACGCGTTGTATTGCGTATTTTGAAGTCGGTTTCTTCAGTTTTTTAAACTTTAATTAACTTATTACCAACTATGGTTGAAAACAGTATAGTTTCGCAATGAAGTAATTGTGGTTAGCTTTAATATCGATTTTCATTAGCATTAACTCATATTTGTTAAAGAAATAAGTTGAGATCAACAGAAAAATCGTCAATAATTTTATTCATTGTCATATTCATCCATAATTTTATTCATTGTCATATTCATCCATAATTTTATTCTTAATCATATTCATCCATAATTTTATTCTTAATCATATTCATCCATAATTTTATTCTTAATCATATTCATCCATAATTTTATTTTTAATCATATTCATCCATAATTTTATTCTTAATCATATTCATCCATAATTTTATTCTTAATCATATTCATCCATAATTGTATTCTTAATCATATTCATCCATAATTTTATTCTTAATCATATTCATCCATAATTTTCGATAATAAAATATTTTAATAATATTCTTCAACAATTATGATTTATTGAGCTAAATCATAATTGTTGATCAACAATTATGATTTAGCTCCAATAAAGATATTAAAGCTAACCACAATTAGGCATTGGAATGCCTAATTGTGGTTGTAAAACTAAATAATAAATAAATCGTTAATTTTGTTCTTTTCCTTAATTTGTTCAGTTCATTATTTTTTGTAGTGCTTTGAATTACAGGGTGATGTAGTCGCGTAGCGACAAAGCTCTTAAAAAAACAAACTTTTTTGTGAATATATGATACGTATATATAATTTTTTTCAGACACAGAACGAACATCAATGCTCAGCAGAAATGCTTGCCCTGGTCGGGAATCGAACCCACGATCTAGCTCAGTAGGCCGACGTACTACCATTGAACAATGAGGCCAAACTATACTCTTTTCATCCGTATGGAAAACGAAGTAACGACTTTTTTATTTTTTATTTATATAAGTAAAATATAAAAACATGTCATAATATAGTAAAAAAATTAAAACTGATGTATGTCATAATTTATCACATATTAGTTAAAATAAAATAAGTATAGTAAATATAGTAATAATTCAGAATATAAATAATATATAAAAATATCTCATAAAAATAAGCGTCGAGTCAATGTGAGGTATAATATTGTTAGTATTTTCTCTCCGGCAATGACTTGTCTAAATTGTATAATAATATTGAATAGGCACACGGGTCGTTTCGTGGTATAGTCATCTCGTCATTGAGACAAGTTTGTCGTTGCCAAGGGGCCTAAACAAGATTCCAACATTCTAAACAGGATTCCGACATTTAGTTACATTTATATAGTTTATACTTGTTTAGTCTTTGGCACGTTTGTATTATATTATCTCTGATTATCTTGTTGGTATCGTCGAATAAATGTCATGAATAAGTAATAAATAAAAGTAAAAAACCGAATAAATCATACAAGCAAAAAATTAACAGTCTTAATATTAAGGTAGGTGATGGCTGATTCGAATCATCACTTAACTGAATCCTGAAAAATATTATAATAAGTACTTAAATACCTACTGAATCCTGAATAATAAGTAAATACCTATTCTCTCTTTGTCTGTCTGTCTGTCTGTTTGAAGTTTAAGCGTCTGCACCTCTCCGATAGAATATACGTATGACATTATATTTTCTAAGGTTTCACGGTTGTTGTTCAAATCATTCGCAATAAATTCTTTAAAATTTGGGATTATAAGAGAATTAAAACACTGTTATTATTAACGGGATATTTACCGTGGTTCGCGTATATCGGGAGCTCAAAATTAACGCGAACCACGGTAAATATCCCGTTAATAATAACAGTGTTTTAATGAATGACCGTGATAGTTTAAAAAAGTGTTTTATAAGATAATTATTTTGATTTCAATGTTTGATAATTGTTTTTCCATTGAAAGCGTACCTACAATAAAGTGTGCGAACATAACATGTTTATAAAGAAAGCAATCGTGGTAACAAGTATAAGTTTAGAAAACTCAAAACCTCCTAAAAAATGGCTGAACCGATTTTGATAAAACAGCTAAGAACACTCTCGATGGAATCCTCTGCCAAACAAAAAATACTAGATCAAAATCGGTCCATCCGTACACAGTCACGTAATACAGTCTTAACAATTATTTTACAATGAATAACTCATAATTTTGACCTAAAGTATATTCCTTAACCGGAATGTTACCGGAAATGTATGAAACATAGGAATTGTATACAATTCCTAGGAAATGTATGACATTATTTTAATAATAATTACTTTTGCAACTGGGGGACAATTCAGTTAATCAAAACCGATCCGTAACTTTTTATTTTATTTTTTATTTTTATTTCTTAAACACAATACAAATTATATTCAATTACACTTTAGGAATAACATTTACTATAAGTAATCTGAGCTGGAATATAATTCAAAATATGTGTATAAAAAAAAACAAACAATACATACCGAGCAAGTAGCGAAAAGGTACCAATTTAATGAACCAATGTAACTGAACCTTTTGCGAAGCATTTCCTGTAGGCTGCTATCATTTTTTGATTTAGTAACGAGCGAAGGACGTGTCACGTTTCATCAAATGTGTCAATTGTATGACTTGGAAATGACTGAATCAAAAAAAAGATGGCGGCTGATGGGAAACGGTTCACATTATGGTTCAGCTACGGAGCGGTCTTGAATAACTGAATTGCCTTGCAGATACTCTAATTATTAGAGTACCAGTTGCAAATGTAAAAGAACTAAAAAGAAAATTGTTAACATTAATTAATTATAAACTTATTAAGTACTATAATTATGTTCATCATCGTATGCGGCAAACATAATATTTATGAAGTCACGCTTAAATTTGTAGTTTTTCATTGAAGACATCAATGGAAATGGTCTTTAAATATTTTGTTGTAGTGGCAACACATCCTTACTAAAGGGCTATAGAAAATATTATTATTGTTTTACACCCTAATACCAATGTTTTTGCAAATCCATCGTGCTTTATTTATGCTGATATTTGCAAGAAGAGAAAGGCAGTCGATTTTTGAGTGTACATTTTTATGTAAACAAACTAAATCTGAATCGTCGAATAAATCGTCGCGTTTTGAGAGTTTGTAACTTAAATTTAGCCAATTTTTCTTTGAATGATTTAAGCTTTCGTTTTTAATTCTAATCAATTAGATTTTACCCCGTATTCCACGCTGATTGCTCCTACCACAACATTGTGCATGAGTTGGGACCGTCTTGTGACAAAATTGTTGTTTATATCTTAACCAGTTTTGTTTATAGGTTTGTTTATCTATATTTATCGTTATTTTCGTCGCAAATTAAAAATATGTTTTTTTTTTTTTTTAACCTATACTGTCCCACTCCTGGGAAATATGTTATTACTTAAAAATAATGTTATAAATTTTTTAAATATGTCTTTCTTTTACATATTTAAGCGTTACTTTACAAAAATAATGTACCTAAATGATAAATGATAAATTGATAAATGATAAATTCGTTTATTGAGATAAAAACGGAAAAAGACCAATTACAATTATTTCACATGTACTCACATCCATTTTTGTTTTGTACAGTCCATTCGACACGTCTCTTCGCGGTCGCAAGGTCCAACTTGTTCTCAGCTCGACTGGCCGCCATCAAAACCAGATATAGCCACAGAAGCGCTCTCGTGGCCATATTGTACGGAACTCTGTAATGTGGACACAACGCTCAGTACGGGTAGAATGACGTACGCTAATCGAGATCGGGCATCTGTTACATCGCGCTAGTGACGGACCGTTGTGATATCGATAAGAGAAATTATTTAGTTATGAAACGGAAATAGTACATGTACATTGTACTAAGGTTGTCAACTATCCGGGAATTCCGGGATACTCCCGGGAAAATTTTATTTTAAAATCTCCTGTCTCCGTGAATGTACATAGAATAATATCTCCCGAATATTTTATTTGTTTATGAGTTACTGTCTGTAGCAAACGCGGTCGAAAAGGCCGAAAGTCATAAGTAATCAACTGAATGAAATCCACGTAAAAGCTGAAATACAGGTGTGCACAAATTTAAATTTCCCGTGTATTTTATTTATTTGTATTTTTATATTTTTTATGAATATACAAAGTCCAATAAACTATAAATATAAACAAACTGCTCGCAGCGCAAAAAGTTTTTTTGTTTCACCTCCCAGATTTCTAATTTACAGAGTTGGCAACCCTACTGATTTACTGAGTGGGTACCCTGTACCAGGACATACGCGCACGCAGTCTGCAGTTTAGTAAGCAAGGGCGTCGCCAAGGGGGGGCAAGAGGGGGCAGCTGCTCCCCCCCCCCCCCCCCCCCCCCCCCCTAGAGATTAAAAAAATGTAGCCAACTGCAAAGCAACCAAAGTCCTAAGGCCGTGCAATTGTATCTGTACCTACAATTCATATTTTTCTCATCCTCCATAATATTAACTTTTTTTTTTAGCAAAGTACTTGTAATAATTTCAGAAGATTGTATGAAATTTTTGTGACAACACGAAAGTACGCGTTACACAAAACGGTGACATGATTTATTCCACGTGCTCACCAAAACTCCTATTATAAGGTTCTGAATAAATAAATAAAAATATGTGTGATCTGATCACAATATAAACATCCACGTAAATGGAACGTTTTAATCTGGCGGTGTCACAAAAACAAATTTGATGAGATGAATTGCACTCTAAATGCACATAAATGTATAATTTTTCACGAATAATTACTTTCTATAATGACTCACTTAATTTGTGCACGTATATTTTTAGAAACAAAAGATAAGAATCAACCGCATTGGCCGGCAGTTACACTATCAATATAAATGTAAATTATCTGACTACAGAACTTTTGAAAAACTATTTTTTTTTAAATACCGGTTGTGAGCTCGTGAGGCAGGTAGGCTTGATGAATATTCGATTGGTATTAAACGTGCTAGATATTATAATTAATTACTTAGGTATTCAGAGCATTTAGCTAAGATTTCCTCAAATATTCCACTGTTTATTCATTGTAATTCATGGTAAAATTATCACATAAAAACATGATCTTCGTAAAATACAGTGGTAGCATATTTTATGTAGTTAGTAGAACTACGTTTGACCTCTATCTCGTTTTATAATAAGCGACGGTATGACCGAGGATGGAGCACGCCGATCTAGAAGATATCTACTCGTATAGCTATGAAAATTTCAATACCATAGTTATAGTTAAAGAAAGAACGCGGAAGATTTATTGATTTGAACAACAATACAGCCTATGTTATTCAGCGATAATGAAGCATTCCATTAGTGAAAAAAAAACGGTCTAGTAGTTTCAAGTTCTTTTTTTACAAACAAAAATAACTTTTACTTTAAACTTTTCTTTTTGTAGTATACTTAAGCACTATAGGCTACTATTCGTTCACTACCCTGCCGTTTTAAGTGTAGATCTATTTAGCAGTATTTTGAGACAGTTTTTAGAAAGTTTTCTATTTTACCCCCATAATGGGGTTTTTGGCAAGTACTGTAGTGTTCTGTTTTACTACGATCTTGTGGCAAGATCTCTATGACATAATCACTCCATAGTCAAACTTTAGGGTAAATAAAGTATGGGAATAAAGAACACTAGCAAAGAAAAAAAAAAAAATTGAAAAATATCTTTAAAATATTCTTCGCTTCAAGTTTTTTTTTGGCAAAGAAGATTAAAAATGTCTCTCAGGAAAAAGGGTTAAAGGTATAAGATAATCCCATTGCTCAAACCCACTACCAGTTAGTAGCTTACCTAGTATGCTACCTGTATTTCCACGTTGAATGGCAATGCTTATGCGTTGGTTACGTGACGCATCGATCAGGCGCTCAGATAAATTTTTGAAAATGAGATGAGCTCCCGGTCCCCACAGACCCAGTCTCGACACCAAACGGCTCAAATATGTAACCTCTACTGAGATTAACATATTTAAGCCGCTTGTGCTGCTCCGCCGAATTAGCCGCAACGCCAGCCCTACCCCGTGTCTCAGGAAGATGAGACGGTGACAAAACATCAACACACGTGGCTTTCCATACAAAAGGGGCGTCCCAATTTCCATGGCACAAGCGTCTTTCAGGTTCTCAAGGCTGCTAAGTGAACAACACTCGTTCGCCGCTCGCAGATACGATTCAACGACTAGTTTGACAAATTGTTAGTCTATTTATATAGTAGTAGACTAGCAATTCGTCAAAATAGTCTTTGAATCGTATCAGCGAGTGACGAGCGAGTGATGCAAATAGCAGCCTTAAAGCCCACTGCTACCATCGTCACGCGCAAGTCCGCTCGGTTCGAGTACAGCTGCAACATTGGCGGTGGCAACAGCCCGGCGGATGAAATCATTCAGGCTCGCGTGACGACCAATTCGACCAGAGCTTTTTGAGCATGAGAGACTGTGGTGACCGAGTTCATCAACTGTAAAAGAAATATTTCCAAAAATATGTATGGAAACGTTACTGTACGAGCCAAACTGGTTTTTGACCGTCGTTTTGATAAAAAAAATATAATTTAAACAAAAATGTACATAATTTTATAGATTTACTGTTTTTTAGACCTTATCTACAGTCTTTTTCTCCAAAGAAGAGTTGGTATTATTGTATGTATGCCTGGTTTCTATTGTTATATTCGCAAAGTCTATAAAGATACTAGTCACACAGTAGCAAACAACGTGTTGCAACATCTTTGTAAAGTTACGTATAAAGAATATAAATTCCGCTTCCGGAACCGTGTATTTTTAAAAATAATTTTTTTCCTGCTACGAAACTGTGGTTACGTATAAGGAAAAAACTTCTTCGATCGACACTAGTATCGTACGAAGAATGTTTCGTACGAAACAATAGTTACGTACGCGCCCGAAGCGGACACTAGTACAGGTATACTAGTCATTAAGTTACGTTCTAAATTAAAAAAATATATTTTTGTTTTTTAAATATACTAATGGGCGTTTAAACACATGCGGAAATATGAATTTTGAATTTTATGTTAATTGTGCAGTATTTCAATGAATGTATAATTAATTTGAAATAGTGTGTATATAAATAAGGCTGTTGACTTATATTTATTCGGTAGGACATGCCATAAAATAAATATAAATATTTTGTTTTAAATTGTTTGATAAATATTAAAGAAGGAATACGCAATTAAATGGAATATTACCGAATGTTACTATATGTACCCAGTATATGGACTTTTATTGCACCCTACGACCGTGTGTCGTGTGGCCGAGGATGGAGCTCGTCAATCTAGAAGATAATGATTATCTATTCACTATTATCCATTTTAAAAAAAATAGTTTAGTCACGAACATTTCAAAATTGTAGTTCTCAGGAGACAGAGCAAAAAGTTTGCCAGGCAAAAAATTCTATTCCTGTGACATACGCATCAAGAACGTAGACCGAAATTGTTGAGTACGTATTGTTAGCATTTCAATCTTTAACAAAGGCAAGTGCCTTTATTAACTACAACAACACAATATACAAACTAAACTACTACACAAAAAGCATATCGATTACCCCAGACCGATAAAGGTCTAAAGACAATCCAAATGCACAAACCCACTACCAGTTGGAAACGTACCCAGTATGCTGCCCACATTGCCACGGTGAATGCTTATGCTTTGCCATTCACCGTGCTTTGGGCCAGGCCAGATACGCACCAGCATTTTGGTCACGCGTCGCATCAATCAGGCGCTCAGTTATTTTTTTTGAAAATGAGATGCGCTCCCAGTCTCCACGTACCCAAAGTCTCGACACCAAACGGCTCAAATATATAAACTCTACTGAGATTAACATATTAACGCCGCTTTTGCTGCTCCGCCAAATTAGCTGCAGTGCCAGCTTTACTCCGTTTCTCACGTGGCGTCCCACACAAGGGGCCATCCGAACTTCCATTCCATGGCACAAGCGTCATTCCGTCAGGCCTTTTACCATAGTCACGCACAAGACCGTTCGGTTCGAGCACAGCTGCAACATTGGCGGTGGCAAAAGCCCGGCGGATGATATCATTGACAAAGTAATTTCAATGATAAATGGGTTACCACCCTCCCCCTGCCTTGCCTCACCCTGTTAGTCACGTTGCGAAATGGGGAAAGACTAACCTACACTACCTTTAGACCAAAGGGGGCGTCATTATCCAGTTTACAACGAAAAAAACGCAAAATTTGGCACTGGGACGAATGGTTAAAATTCACGAAATATCAAAGCAGAGAGGGAGGGATTAAAAAGTTGCTTAAAGACAACACATGACTAATGGACATCCCCCTAAGACACGATGCTATGATGATAAGATAAAACCGGCTAAGTGCGTGTTGGACTACGCGCAGTGTAGGATGCCGTAGTTGTATATCACATAGCTTCATATTTTATTTTATGAACATATTTACAAGTTAAGTATTTGCACGAAATTTTCATGTTTTACTATTTTTTTTTTTTAACGTTAATTTCTAGTAGGTATATATTCTACTCGATGGTCAGATGACATCGACATGGCAGTGGGAAGACCGTGGATGAGACTGGCACAAGACCGGAAAGAATGGCTAAAGAGGAGCACGTGGCGCTCCTTTGAGAACCTATACTCAGCAGTGGGTAGACAATGGTTGATGATAATGATGATGATATATTCTACTACTTTTTTGATGTGATAATATGTTATACATATTAATAATCTATGGGCATAGCGTTCGCAGCTTTGCTCGAAGATTATTAGTGACTAGACAAACACAGATACAGACGGATATAGCGCAACTATAAAGGTTCCTTGTTTACCAAGAAACCCTAAAAATCGCGGGTTCACAATGGATTCAAATAACAGGACAAAGAAAATGGCAATCTTTCCTTTTTTCCTTCATTAATAAATAAAATGTAAACACGTTAAATTTAGAGTGATTTTTTAACATATATTACACAAAGTGTAACAGGAAATAATAAGACTTAAATAAAATATAGCATTATTAAAATATTAGTAGGTACTTACATAAACTTTAAAAGGTCCCACTTCAAAACTTTCCCACAATATTGTAACTACAAAGCGTCTGTTCTCGTCGCTTACTCACTAATTATGGTACATACGAGTACGTAAGTGTTATCTACATGGTATTGAAATATTATACTCTTCAGGAAACTCAATATGCCGCTGATTCGTAGGTATTAGCAGCTTAGCGGTCAGCTGTCATGGAGGGCAACGAAATAAACAATCGATATTTGCTGTGCTAACTTGCTATATTTTTTTAGGGTTCCGTATTAAGAAGGAGAAATTGAAGTTACTAAGATAATAGTTATAGTTAAAAAAAACTAAGCAACCGACTCGAAATTCACAATTTTTTTAAACCAAATCGCTAACCAATTTTGATGAAATTTCTATGTATACTTTGAAAGTATACTCTTTCAAACAAAAAATATTTTTTCAAATCGGTTTATAAAAAAAATTTAAGGATCGTTATGCGTCTTATTTTTGAAGTCAGTAAAAAGACCGCCCAATACGGTTGAAACTGTAGTCCGAGTTTTCGACTCAAAACAAATCTTGGCCTAATTTTACTTAAAAATACATGATAAGTCGGTTTCCATAATCATCATCATCATCTCAGCCATAAGAAGTCCACTGCTGGACATAGGTCTCCCCCATGGATTTCCAAAAAGACCAATTGGAAGCAGCTTGCATCCAGCGTCTTCCCGGCGCTTGTATGAGATCATCTGTCCATCTCGTCTTCCTACGCTGCGCGTGCCTGTTGTGGTCTCCACTCGAGAACTTTACGGCGCTATCAGCCAGATCAATGTACTATTTGCCCTGCCTACTACCACTTCAACTTGCTAATCCGCTGTGCTATGTCAGTGACTTTCGTACGTCTACGTATCCAATAAAATTATCGAAGTTGGGTCAAGGGTCGGATACAAAAGGCAGTGGTTCTGGACATGGCACGCATTGTCAGATTCCTCAATCTGCCACCAATCTCCACCGCCAACAGTTTAAGCCCTATCCCGCTGCTTTTAAATAAATTATTTTTTACTAAAACAAAGAAAATATACAAAAAATAAGATATAATGTATTAACTAATACAAATATAATTAAAAATTCAGTCAAGTGTGGGTTACATTCAACGGGGTAACGCCGCAAGTATTATGGGTACCTTTGCACCACGAACAGTTAGGGGTGGGTTATTTGACTGAATTTTTAATTACATTTATATATGTATATTTTATATTTATATCTATTGTAAAAAAACTTAGACCTAAGAAATTAAATAAATAAAGAGTTATAAACTATCGATATATTTTTCACAACACTATAGAGAGTGCAGTTATCTGCATTAACCAATATGTGCTCAATTGATGAATGATTACATCTGAATTCAGAGCATGTTATTGTCGTATTTACCTTTGTGTTTTTCTTAAGTACTAGGTTTTATGGAGTTGTTAAGTACACTTAAGAGAACATCGGAGAATATCTAATATGAATGTTAAGTAGATCAGAAGCTGTGATTTCTAACGTAGTTACTGTAAAGTGAACAAACTGATACTCAAAACGCACCCCTTTATCCTGGGCAGTCAGATAAAAAGAATGACTTGGATGCCCACCGCCGACGGCGGCGGTACCGAACGTAAAAGTAAATGGTAATACCTAATATGAATGAGCTCTGTCATAGTAGTTCTAAGTATGTCATGTGTTATCTGGGTATGTTTATTTATAAGTTTTAATATAAGTGCAGCGTGGAGTTGACCGATATCCGATGTGAATCACAAGTATGATCAAAACAAGATAAAACCTTATGCAATTGAATTGATAACTTGTCCCAATGGCTTTGTCCATGATCTAAAAATGTATTCTTTTATTCCGAGTGCCCACAGGCCGCCAGACGTTATTTATTTAGTGTCGAACGAAATGTGTCTTACTGAGCAGTACTCGTATAGTTATGAATGTTTTTAAGGTTCCGTACCTCAAAAGGAAACAATGGAACCCTTATAGGATCACTTTGTTGTCCGTCTGTCTGTCTGTGTGTATGTCCGTCCGTCTCATACATAGTCTCTTGCTGCAGAAAGAAAAATCAAATTACTCAGTTTTCGTAAAAAAGTTACAGCCGAATATGTCGTAAAAAAGGTAGTCTTTTTTGTTACCTCAGAATTTTCGACTGAGTGAACCGACCTTGAAGATTCTTTTTTTATTTGAAAGCTGGTGCTTTCCGTGTGGTCCCATTTCAATTTGGTCCAGGTCTAACAATGGCATCCATGAGAAGTCGAAGTTAAATTATAGGTAATTATCAGATTAGCGTAGGCACCCGTTTCCGATAACCTTGTATTGTACTTCCTCATCGAAACTTGTTTAGCTGTAGGTACGTTTTGAAAACGCAAAAAACAAATTCACATCGCAGACGCATTAGGTATATTAGCTAAGAAATAAGTTTGTATGATAACCTCAAATGACAACAAAAGAGAAGCAAAGGCTGAAATGCCACTTCAAAGATTACATTCAAGATGACATTTCGATGACATCGTCTTGATAAAAAAAGGAATGAAGAAACATTATTTTTGTTTTCTGTGATGTAGAAAAATATCGTAATGGATAGAGTAACAGTTTATGAAGAATTGAGGCTTATAGAGCGTAGCGAGAGCGAAGTCAGCACTGTTTGGAAGGGTAAAGTAATATACATAACAATAAACATAAAGCATAAGCATTATGATACCAAGACCGTGTCGAGACATGCATGGTTCCGTAGCTAATCCTGCAATCTAAAAGAAAAACACTTTGCGAGTATTTGTTTAGACCACTTTGCAAAAAAGTCAATGATTTCTGTACTATGACAGCTTAAATAATTTACATATTAAATGCTGTATCTCGAAAAGTGTGTTCAAATTAATTGATATTGTCTACTACTAATGCTAATCATTATTATCTAGATCTAATCATAACTAATATAAAAGTTAAAGTAACTGCGTCTGTCGTCTGTCTCTGTGTTTGTTTGTTACCTGTTCACCAATCATTATGAAAATTAGCACAGAGATTGTTTAGGACCTGCAAAAGGACATAATATAGGCTATATTTTATCGTCATCATCATCACCGTTTTTAATTACTACGTGACACCGCGGGTTACAGCAAATAATTTATGAATGTAGGCGGACATTTTTTCACCTATGGCGGGCTTTATCCCACACACTTCACATCTGAGAAGAAAATGATCTATAATACCTATTAAAATTAATCTTGAAAAAAATTCACCCTTTTTTAACATCTATGGAGTGCCACCCATGTTTCTAATTATTATTATTTTTAACATTTATGAGGGTTTCTCTTATTTACTACGGAACCCTAAAAATTCAAGGTCATTTTTAACTGACTTCAAAATGGAAGAGGTCCTCGATTCGGCTATATTTTTTTAACCGACTATCAAAAAGAAGGAGGTTCTCAATTCGATTGTGTGTGTGTGTGTTTTTTTTTTGTATGTTGAACTTTGTTCACCGATTACTTCGCCAATCGTAAATCGATTTTGATGTCTTTTTTGTTTGGTAGGTCATACTTAAGAGGTGGTCCCACATCAATTTATCAAAATCGGTTTAGGGTTTTGGTTTTAATAACAAAATAACTGGGAAAATGTCATCCAAATGTCGAATTGCGTACATAGAAGTCGGTTTTTTAAGTTCGCACAAATCCGTCATTTATAAATTGATTTGATTTTATTTTTTTTGTTTGAAAGGACATACTTTCCCATATAAATTTCATAGAAATTGGTCCCATAGAAATTTCATCAAAATCGGTTCAGTAGTTTGCAAGGGCGTCGCCAGCCCATGACCCAGGGGGGGGGGGGGGCAAGTTAATATTATGGAGGATGAGAAAAATATTTGTAGGTACAGGTACAATTGCACGGCCTTAGGACTTTGGTTGCTTTGCAGTTGGGTACATTTTAAAATCTAGGGGGTAGCTGCCCCCCCCCCCCCCCCCCTTGGCGACGCCCTTGGTAGTTTAGTGCTTAAAACAAAATTACGCATTTAAAAGCAACGAGGGTATTGACCTCGTTGTTTAGAAGTCGGTTTTTCACATTTTTAAACTATAATAACTTACTAGTCGAGTCGCTATGCTACTTCAAGCTATCATAATGTCCTCAGGCGCTCACCTGCTGCTCTTCTTCCTGGCGTTCGTATTCGGCTCCTTCTGCACATTCTGTTTCAATATGCTGATGTACCTTTTCGACGAGAAGTGCGTGCTGTTCCCCAAGCTCCTCTCGCTCAACTCCATTCGCCATAGCATCATATATGAAGCGATGCCGCACGAGAAAGTACAATCTGATCGTTCGTATACTTTATATCATAGTAAATGTGCCCCGTGATTCCAGAGTGGTGATGAGAGACGGTGATGACACTCCCTATGTCCGTCTCCAGGTTTTCATATATCTCTATACCGAATTTCATAACGATCTGTTCAGCCGTTACGTAGCTTGTTTTATTGAAGCGAAAACTTGTATAGGCGCTTTGAGAACTGTATTTTGGGGGTATTGAATGAAACTGAGCCATAACACTCGACTCTATAGTCAATAGTTTTAAATGCAACATTAAATTGCTTGTTCAGCAATCGTCAAGTCAAGTCAGAGGCCTTTCGGCGGCATAATAACTATGACAATAGGGCTGACCACTCAGTCTATACTTACTTACTTAATGCAACATTTATTTATTTTACAATGTTTTTTTTATTTGGAGAAATTAACGGCCTTAACTAACAGAGTTATTATTTTTGCATAAACACAAATAGCCATTTACAAATATCTATTCAAGGATGCGCGGCGATAGCGAGACTTGTGTTCCACGATGTTCCATTTGTCCTATAGGTACCTATCCGTCCTCTGAAATGTCAGATTTTAGCAAAATTATCTATATCTGTCTATCTATTCTATAATTATAATAAAACTGTAACGAAGTCGCGTTTGTATTCTGTTTTAAACGACTTCTAACAAGTATCAATGTTAAAAGAAAAACAAAATACCCGTTTGCAGAAAAGAGGTTTTTGCAGCCTAACTTATGATTTTTTTTAATTTTGATGTACTGTCATGATTTGAATATTTGTTGTATGTGGTGTGCGGTGTTTTCAGTGTTGCGGAGTGGCAGCACTGCTATTTTCTTAATTTATATACTCTGGAGAACGGTGATCGAACAGAATGAACGCTACCCCGGATGATGGCGTGATGTTGTAATTCCGGGGAGGGGATATATCGCGGTCGGACGAGCGCGAGCGGCCCTTCGAAAAAGTAGTCGCGGCGTAACTCGGTAGTAAAAAGGCGGTCTTAGCGTCAGACCGCTCAGTGCAGTGAAATAAGTGCAGTGTTATAAGTAATAATAAAGCGTCATAAAGTTCAGACAAGGAGTTTTCTTTATAAATCAGAAGTGGCAATCAACCTGCGAGCCGAGCCCGGTAAAATCGTGAGTCACCTGCGAGATTATATTTTACCCTCCGATTATTGAATATTGATGTTAAAAATTTGTCACGCATATCGAATTGGAGAAAATGGTTCTTAAAAGTATTGAAACAGGGTGTTAAAATAATTATAACGGGATATTCTTAATACGGGTAGACAGAATCTGTTAAGATACTGCAATGAGATGTGATCTGGGTTACTCCCAGATTATTTTATTGTAGCACAGCGAATAGATTATAATCCGACGATTTTATTATAACCTAATGAAATTTTGATAGTGTGGTTGGGGCTACTCCCCGATAATTTTATCGTAATTTAAACGAAATGAAGTCTGTTGTAAGTAAGTCATTAGTAAATTATTTCGTTAACATCCCGAGAGACAAGTATACGAAAATATGTTTTTCTTGTTTGAGAACCATTTTTACTTTTTGAATTTGATTATGCTGCAGCCATTTAGAGGAACCATAGCGTGGTAATATTTTTTTGGTGTGATGGTGAGAGTAGTGTTTTTAATAGTACAATGGCTATGGCATATCGGTCTGTGGCCGTGTCAGCGATCAGCAGTGTGTTATTTTTCTAGAAGACTAGTAAAGTGCTGCGAGTAAAATATTTTAATTCGGTAACTGGGCTACATCAATACAGCCAATTAAGCGAGCTTCTAAATGTAGTTTTTCTAGAATATTGCTAACAGTAATGCAAATAAAATATTATGGTAAACTTAACAGCTTATTATCTAGCTGTTAAGGTTGGGCTCCACTAAAATTGTGTTCAGATTCAGAACACTTGTTGATAAAAATTTGGTGCAGACCTTTTGCAGTGCCCGAACTTGATCACAATAGTAGATTGCCTGTGTCCACCACCTCAGTTGTGCGTAACTTTAGTATGCGTGCTGTACGGTACATTTGTACACGAACATTTATACCTCGGAAATGTGCTTTACTTTCAGTTTAGTGTGTAAACATGTGTGCGAGTGCGTCGTCGCGGGTACACCGCGAGACTGAGAAGTGTGCGACAAAAGTTCACGGTTTGTCCAATAGAGTGCGCGCACAGTTTGCTGGTGCTGCCCGTAAGAGTTCACCAAGAAATACATTTATGCTGCACTCTGTGCGGTACAGAGCCGCACACTGGTGGAATCCTGTCTTTACGGTTACGGCCATTTAGGGCGAGTTGTACTGTGTTCATTTTTCTGTAAGGTTAATAAAGTACCGCAAGTAAAATATTCTAGTACGACAACTAGTCTACTACAACTAGTAGCACTGTCTTTAGTCGTGTAAGTATGCTATACCATGAAGCGAAATTTTGGTATTGTATCTCCACCTGCAACACTATAACTACTTTGTGACGTAACTATTGTAAGATCTTGAACCACATAAGTGTGTCAAACGAAATTTTATATGAGTAGAGCTACAATATTGATGGATTTACCAGAGTATCACTGCGTAAATATTTAATACAGAAGTCTGTTTATGAAGTTGAATTATACAGAGATAACATAGTTCGATTGACTTAAAATCTTAATTGAATTTCAAAGGCATGTATAACCTCAGAAATAGTACCATTGTGTACCGGTAACTTGTCGCGAATATTTATCCGTTGACGCCTTGGAATCATGGAGGCGGAATTTAAAGCCGCGCTAAGATATCAGAGTATCGACAGTGCTGAAAATTAAAGTGCATTTCTTAGTGTTAACAACTACACTTAGTGTTACTGCAAGTTTGAAATTCAAGGATTTTTAGTGTTTACCAGTTTGTTAGCTGCAGTCATGTAGGTGAACTGCAGGGAAAATGTTCCAACGAGTGCCATGTATGTGTGCCGTAAAGTTGAAGTTCGTAGATTTGATGATGTTATCGCTGCAACCAAGTAGGTGAGCTGCAGGGTAATATTCTAAAGAAGTATGGCCATGTAGGTGTGCCGTAAGGAAAGTTCGAAGATTTGATGATGATTTCGCCGCAGCCATATAGGCGCGTTGTAAGGTTGAAGTTTGAAGATTTGACGATGTTTGAAGTTTGAAGATTTGACGATATTTGAAGTTTGAAGTTTTGATGATGTTTGAAGTTTGAAGTTTTGATGATGTTTGAAGTTTGAAGATTTGACGATGTTTGAAGTTTGAAGATTTGACGATATTTGAAGTTTGAAGTTTTGATGATGTTTGAAGTTTGAAGATTTGACGATGTCGAAGTTTGAAGATTTGATGATGTTCTCGCTGCAACCATGTAAGTGAGCTGTAAGATTGAAGTTCAATTATTCAATGATGTTTTAGCTGTAACCATGAAGGTTTGGTTTCAGGATGATAATTTTAACCGGTCACGGAACACTTAGCTTCCAGCTATGAACGTTTTAAACTGCAGCAGGTCAAGCCTATTCAAAGGAAAGTAGAAGCTCCAAACTGTATTTAATCCAAAATAACTTGATTAACTAAATTTTGTATAATATGTATATGGTGTGCAAGAGTGTGCACAGATCTTGTATTTTAGTGGATTTGATTAATCCAGTCGATTAATGATCATTTTAATGTGATTATGTTAAGCGTTGAAAGCAAAATCATTGATCGGACTTTCCCAGAACCTGAGCACCTGACTTTTAATGATGATATAATGTTATAATTCCAGTTTTGATGTAGTTTCGAGTTTCATAGAGAAAATTTAAATCATTTAAGAGAGATCAACCGATCGGACACGCAGCAAATAACCTTGACGTGCATAGCAACTCGAAGAGTCGAGGAGTCTTGACAAATGCCACTATGCTTGAAATTTCCGAAACGTACTAATTAGAATCGACTAAGTCACTTACTTTTGATAAAACGCGTATAGTGCGTTAGAGCGAATAAATTTATGAGTAATCTGTTTGCAATTATTAGATTCACAATTATTATGGTTATTATTATTCGATTATAGAGAGAATGGAAATTACTCCATCAATAAGATTCATGAATTGATAAATGAGTAGCCTAAGACATTTTCCGAAAAATACTATTCGGTTAAGGATTATTATAAAAATATATATAGTTATCAGCGATCTGTATGTGCCAACGTAATTAGATGTCATGTTTTGAACACCCACGTTATTTTTCGCAACTGCAGAGCAGTGTCTACACTTTGTTAAATTGTCCGCTGGACAGTGACGTAAGCAGTGATGAGCGTTGACAATTATCGTAAAATATATATAAACAAATCTGTATGTTAAATGAACCACTCGATAATATTACAAAACTATTAGTCGATAGTAAACGTACGTAGTAAACGTTTCTTTGAGAGAAACCCATTTTATGCCTTGAATGAGTTGATGAAAATAGATCTTACTGAATTCTCGTTGTAATGGAACAACGGATCATATTTTCTACTTTCTTCCATAAGTGGATTGGCATATTTTTTATTATTCTATTTTGGCCTTTTGAACATTATTATGAATATTGACATAAGTTTGACGACATCCTTTTATTATTTATTATGTTATTGGATTTAAAAATGACATAAATAAATAGAATATATTATATCTAAATTAATAAAAACTACGTTAAATTGTATTTTTTAACAGAAAAAGCTTGGAGTACAAACATAACAAAAAATACTGATTTGAAAAGGGCTTTTCTAAATAACACTTTTGTTACAAGCCCAAGAAATAATTTGATTTTGAATTTAAGCGATGACCGAAGTTTACGAACGTTCACGAACTAAAGATAATTCAAAGAGAGAACTGATTGATCAGTTTCATATTTCAAACAAAGTAGCCTCAAAAATATATTTTAGAAAATAGGTTTTATTGTAAAAGTACAGTTTATGAGTTCAAAAATTAGTCAAATATAAAAACCGAATATTCATAATTAATTTATTTCTTGCAAAATAGGTATACAAACATGTGGTCTTATGATAGTAATAACATTTGGTCCTCTATTTTTGCTGTCAAAGCGTGCAAGTATTTCATTTAAAGATCAATATCGTTAAATATCGTTCGTGCATATGAACATTTTGATAAATCTAGTATAATTTTGGTAAGCGTATAACGGAATTGGATCCAGCATACGAAAATTAATCGATAAATAAAAAAATATCTTCATTAAAAATAAGCAATATTTGATAGGACTGGTAACGTTTCCGAAATATGTTTTTTAGTTGAAATAAAACGGCAACTATCAAAATCACCACTGGCTTGTACTCAGTGCAAGAGCAGTTATGATATGACTAGTCGACATCATATAGACCTTTAAAAAAAAACAGCAGAAATTTGTAAGACAAATATTGAGACTAAATTTATTTATGGAAGTGATTACCTGCTTCTTCTCTTTTGTTCTCTTTTGATGCTTTAGTATTAGTCCAGGTGTGCACTAAAAGGAATTAAGTATGCTTCTGTGTATAAACATTCTCAGTCTTTACCTACAATTAAGTTTATTAAAACCTAGTCAAGTAATTTCTGCTCTACTGTTACATCAGTACTATAAATATTGGATGGGAAAATAAATATGTCCACATTCTCGGTTTGAGTACTGTTAGTATGTAATGTGTACAGTATTTTTTCTAGCTAACGGGTCATCAAAATAGTGATGACGTATTTGACAAACAACCAACAACTCTATCCTCAAAGAGATTCATATACGAGATAGATTATCGTCAACTGGGCAATTGCAAATACTGAAGTTCTTTGCGCAGATCTCAAGATAAGAGCACTCGACGGAGAGCCTATCGCAGCATATGCATGGCCGTGTAGAAGGCAAGCGAAGTCCTGGACGATCACCAACACGTTGGACCGACCTCATTAGAAAAGCTACGCAGTCCACCGAAGTAGAGTGTACTCTCAATGCAACCGACCGGCAGAAATGGAGAAGCATCGCGAGAAGAGCAGCTGGACTGGAGAGTGACGGTGACGGCGAGGAGCCACCGCCATTGCAACCACGACCACTCTGACTAGAGTGTACGATTAAGAAGAAGAATTTGGCAAACAACAGATTAAAATCCGACAGATGTCAACTCAGGGCATCTGTGATGTGAAGTGATTCAACTTGATAGTACATCAATTTAATGGTAGACAGCAACAGGTATACGCCAGTCAAATAACGGTTGGTGAAGGACTGACAATGGATCAGCTACCTGTAGTTTATCGTGACTAATTTGTCCCTATGATAATGAAATTTAGTGATTAGAAAATAATAATACTTCTGACATTCTAAACTGACAAAATTTTGCTCATGTGCTTTGCCGATCATCCACAAGCTTGACAGAAATTAATGCGGTTGTAGCGACTTGCTAAGAAAAAAAAAAGGGGTTGGAAAATTATTTCCGTTCTCTTATTCTCTCTATTACTCGGATTTGGGGAGTATACGTTACACAATTTTAAAATGCTATTTGGTAATGGCAGGACAATGACAGAACTACAGTTTAAAATGTTGATTCCTATGAGAGCACTTACAAAATTAATGTACTCGTGTCACCAAATTATTACTGGAGCTGGTTTGAGTTGGATCTAAATATTTGAATTTATGTGTAATTATTTTTGGACGAAATTTGCTATCATTTTATTCAAGCTTTGTCGTTGGTCATTTTAATGTTTGGACGAAGAACAAAAAGGAGTATTTATAGAGTTTTTCATAAAAAAAAAGTCTACAAGTCCAAGTCTACAAGGTTTTAATGCTACTTCAGTGGCCACTACAACATTGGGACATTTATATAATGATGCTGTCGTTCGCAATCACTAAGCCAGAGGAGGAAGTAATTGAGTAACCGACAGTAAATTAATAATGCGAATTGAATAAGTTTTTATGTACTTTTTTTAATTATATACCAAACCTCTGGAAATACCAGAATATATACTCGATCCGTACAACATATTTGTACAACAATGATTTATCTGCATAGTGTACATTTATGTGTACACGAATAGGAAGCCTCCGGTTTCCAGACCAGCTAGAATAAACATAAAATAATTGTCATATTTAAAAACGAATCCGAGTGTCATGATTACTTGTATCTACAATAATAACTAGTAACGACAACGTATACTACAAAGTTTAGTGTGCCATTAGTAGTTTTATAAAATTATCATAATAATTACTGTTTAACTATTTTATTTTGCAGCAAATCTTTAAGGAGTCCAAAGGGTTCGATATGATTAATCAGACTTGCTTTTAGAGAGTTGTTGTGCATCGGGACGTTGCACAAAAGCGGATGGCCGAGTGTCATGATTTGAATATTTGTTGTATGTGGTGTGCGATGTTTTCAGTGTTGCGGAGTGGCAGCACTGCTATTTTCTTAATTTATATACTCTGGAGAACGGTGATCGAACAGAATGAACGCTACCCCGGATGATGGCGTGATGTTGTAATTCCGGGGAGGGGATATATCGCGGTCGGACGAGCGCGAGCGGCCCTTCGAAAAAGTAGTCGCGGCGTAACTCGGTAGTAAAAAGGCGGTCTTAGCGTCAGACCGCTCAGTGCAGTGAAATAAGTGCAGTGTTATAAGTAATAATAAAGCGTCATAAAGTTCAGACAAGGAGTTTTCTTTATAGTACCCAGTGTCACTCTCACAACTAAGACGAATCTATTGACACCACTCACATCCGCTTAGGCTCTAGGGCGTGTCAAAGAAATATACATACATACATACACTCAACAAAACATAACCCTCCTTCTTACGCAGTCGGGTAAAAAGAAAGGGGGGTTATCAATTCGATCTGTATGTTTTTTGTATGGTTATTCACTGATTACTCTGCCAATTGAGCATTGATTTTGGTGATTCTTTTTGTATTTGGTAGGTCATAATTCAGAGGTGGTCCCATATAAATTTTGTAAAAATCGCTTCAGTACTTTGGCTTTTATAACAAAATAACTGGTGAAATATCATCCAAGTGCCTGTAATAAGTGAACAGCAAAGTGAACATCCTCTAAAGATGTGACGTAATACCAAGTAAACAAATTCCGTATTTTAAAGTCGGTCTTTTTCAGTTTTTTAAACTATATTTATTAAAAACACGTTCTCTGGGATCCTGTTTTGTTTGACCTATCATTGGTAAAATTTAACAGAAGAAGAGTTTTACCTCTATTTAAAAAAAAACTATATTTGTTAGGCTTGAAAGTCTTTTTAGGGTTTCGTACCCAAAGGGTAAAAACGGTACCCTATTACTGAGACTCCGCTGTCTGTCCGTCCGTCCGTCCGTCCGTCTGTCACCAGGCTGTATCTCATGAACCGTGATAGTTACATAGTTGAAATTTTCACAGATGATGAATTTTTGTTGCCGGTATAACAACAAATATACTAAAAAAACAGAATAAAATAAATGTTTAAGGGGGCTCCCATACAACAAACAATTTTTTTTGCTCGTTTTTGCTCTATAACTGATTGATAACGGCAACAGCTAGACGCTTGAAATATTCACTGAATATTGATTTATATTATTCACTTTAAAAATAAATAATTAAATTAAAATAAAATTGATATTTAAGGGGGGCTCCCATACAACAAACGTGTTTTTTTGCCGTTTTTATAGATAATTATATGGAACCCTTCGTGCGCGAGTCCGACTCGCACTTGGCCGGTTTTTTATACATGAATTACATATAAATCAATGTTTGTAATAGCAATCTTATTTCAATATTACTTTGACCTTTGTCTTGCTCTCTCAACTGTAGTAAGAGTAAGACAAAAGTCAAAGTAATATTGAAGTAAGACTGCTTGAACGCTTGTGGTATGGGGGCAGATTGTTAATTAAATCATGACTGCTTCCTACAGCCCTCCCGGTGGACTTCCTCAGCACCCAATTCGTCCATAAGAGTACCTGCTACCTGCCGACGTATGTACCCCTGGTGTCGGGTATCTTCGGTCTCGTGTGGACCACCATGTTTCTTATGTGTTCTTCGGGCAGCAGGTCTCTCTCGGGGTGAGTTTACCGGTTTTTAACTGACTAAAGAGGCCCTAGTTCGACCATCGTCCGTCTAGCTCGTTCATACCATAAGATATAAAATGATTGACTGAACTTTTGAAAAAAAATCGTCGCTTAAACTAGAAAACATCACAAATTACATACATACATATTAACATAAGTAAACACATAAGTTTCTCGTATGTTCCTAGTTAGTGAGTAAGAAGAGACCCAGTTTTAATAATCAAATACCAGCATAGTTCTAAATACTTACCTTCCATCATAGGTCGGTATGTATTTTCGTAACCCCACGATTTTTGTGATCTTTTGCAAAACATGACGTGTTGACGCATCTAGGTTAGTAATTAATTGCGAGACGCCAGTTAAAATCGTGGTTTTGCAACGGTGACCTTAAATTGTTTAACGGGTAAATATACGATTCTCTTCGGCCGTCAGTCTCGTCGTGTCATCAAGTAATATCATCATCATCTCAGTCACAAGAAGTACACTGCTGGACATATGAATGATTAGGACTCGATATATTTTAGTGTTTTTTATCCAAAGAATATTTTAAATATCTTACTATGGGCCTTATAAGGAAGCTCAAAGTCACGCAGCGGGCTATGGAGAGGGTTATGCTCGGGGTATCTGCGAGATCGCATCGGAAACGAAGAGATCCGTAGACGTACAAAAGTTACCGACATAGCACAGCGGATTGGTAAGTTGAAGTGGCAGTGGACAGAGCACATAGCACGTAGAACTAACGGCCGATGGGGCCGAAAAGTTTTCGAATGGAGACCACGAACCGGCAAGCGCAGCGTAGGAAGACCAGCCACAAGGTGGACAGAATATATCATACAAGTGGCAGGAAGACGCTGGATGAAGGCCGCTTCCAACTGGTCTTTTTGGAAATCCATGGGAGAGGCCTGTGTCCAGCAGTGGACTTCTTGTGGCCGAGATTATGATGATGATGATTTTTAATATGCCAAGTACAATATCCCAGGCTGCAACGTCCCTGGCGAGTGGTCCTGCCGGTGCTTGTGTTTTCGGTGGCCATGAGTTGTCTCTGCATTTACGCTTCGGTCATCACCCACTGTGGCCTCCTGGATCTTTGCCTGAAACTTGGAGAAATCACTGGGAGCACCTCGTAAGGCAGATAACAGATTTACTAAATACTCTAAGATGCCATATCTTTTACCACCCGAGTATATATCTTTTCCAGCACCTGAAAGTGTCTCAAATCATGGTTTTCTTCAATTCCAAAAAAGTTATACGCAACAGAAGAAAATTTACTTCTATGTGCAAAACATTTTTGCCAAATGTTGAGCTAGTTCGCTTAAACTAAAAAAGTTGTAGAAAACAGCCAGCGTCAAAAGAATTACAAAGTTAAGTCGTTAATTGAAAGGTCCAAGAACGTCCAGTCCGGACGTTCTTGGGACGCTTTTTACGTTGTAAGCTTTTTTATTTATTTGAATGGATACTTTTAGATTGGTCATACAGAAATTTTGTTAAAATCGGTTAAGTAGATTGGTTTACAAAAAAATACCTAACTGGAAAAAAAAATCTATCAGGTAAAGAAATTGAAATTTTTGAATCGGCGAAAAAGAAGTGTTTATTTAAAAAAAAAAACCTAACGAAAAAATTTATTTCAAGTAAACTAAATTGAAATTTTGAAATATAGTCAGCGTGAACAGAAGAGTGTGTATTTTTTACCGACTTCTAATAAAGAGAAGGTTCTCTGTTCAACTGTATTTTTTTTTTGTATGTTTGTTAGGCGATTACTTCGCCAATTATGAATTGTTTTTGTTGACTCTTTTTTATTTAGTAAATAATACTTCAGAGGTAGGCCTATATATACATTTTATCAAAATCGGTTCATTATTTTGGTTTTGAAAACAAAATAACTACAAAAAATATGTCGTCCAAGTAAACAAATTGCTCGTTTTGAAGTCGGTTTAGTTTTGTAATTATTATTCTTGTAAAATATATCTACACTGTAGATGAAAAACTGATAGTTTTATCCACCATTTTTTTTTTTAGTTTTATTTGTTTTACTGATAGTTCACATCATATATCACCGATCTCTCTTTAGGTTTCCTAGCCTGTAGACGGAATAAGATCATTAACATTTCATCCTTGGCCAAAAAATAGAAGTTTTTTTTAATGATAAATAGCATATTAATATTAATTAATAATTAATTAATTTTAATATTTAATATTTTTATTATTTATTAATTATTTATTGATTAATATTAATGTTAATTTAAGGATTTTAATACAGGGAGGCATAGCTTACCTTACTTATCTAACTTTTTGTTTACATTTTTTATATAATTCTATATTTACTTACACATGTTTATCTAATCTATATCTATTGCATTCTTGTAATACAAGAATACAACTTACATATTACTATAGCATACTTAATTTTTCTGATCTTTACATCTACATTTATAACACTGACCTAATTTCCTATTAAATTTTTAACTATCTATACTTAATTTTTTTGCTGCGGTATATATAAATTCATAATATAGCCGACCAAAATCTTTTTTATCTAGTTTTATTTCTCTTATTTACTAGTTTTCCTACCTCGGTACAGTATATTATAAATGCTTAGTAATCCATAGTTTCTTTACTTATTAACAATTCGCTCAAATTGTTCCTATCTATTTTTCGTCCTATCCTTTGTTCAAAATCGAATCTGAATCGCGCGTATGCTGGGCAGTTTACCAAGACGTGTGGCACATCCTCTATGGCGTCTGGTTCACAGACGCACGATGGGCTATCCTTGCACTTAACCGGTTCAAGTACTGGGAGAACCCACCATGTCCTGTGAGTATTTGTGTTAACATACCTGCTGTTTATTGACCGGTCCACCTAGTTTATATAACTTATGTTGACTTTTAATTATTTTAATATTGAAAGACCGTGCGTGTTACTTGTCTTTTGACGGAACACTTAGAAGTTAAAACTGACAATTGACTGATTGACCATTGACGTCCCACCCTTGATAATCAAAATGCCTGTTGAACGCACGCCCGTTAAGTTTGTTGAAGAGAGCCCTATCTCCCAGAGAGACGTGCAGGTAACAGAAGCCCCTCCTAAAGAGCCGGAGACTACCGCTAACGTGCGGAAAAGTATAGGAGAGTGGGAGGAGAAAGGTGAGGCAGAAAAAACTACCACAGGAGCCTCGGACACCTTCACTATTTCACCGAAAGAGAAGCCAGGTCCGGCGGGCCGCCTGGGGCAGAAACAGAAAGGCGCACTCCAGTGGAAACCCGCAATGCGCAAACTCTCTGCAAATGCATCGCCAAAGGCTGTGTCCGAACCTGTTAAACCCACCAATAGAGTGCAAGAGTGTGAGCTCTGGCTTGAGAGAGCGAAAGCTCATCTTAATGAGGCTCGCACTATGAAGACGGAGTTGAAAACCGGAATCACGGAGGCGGTTGAACACATGTACCGGTTGATGAAAGAGGAGGCAATGTTATCGAAAAAAGTTAAGAGAGGGACTGACGAAAGCAAAGTAGAACAACAGGACATAAAAGCAAAAGAAGGACAAGTATTGGTTAGAATGTTAAAAGAACAGGGGGAAAAGATAAAACACAGAAAGAAATAGAGAAAATGAAAGATACCATTGCACAAACGGCCTCACAACACCTATGCTTGTGCGACAGCTGCACAGCCTAGGAGACAGATGCCAGATAGGACCACACTTTACTCAATCGTCATCGCTTCTAAAGATGAAAGTCACACGGGTGACCAGGTGATGAGTGAGGTCCGTAAGGCCGTGAACGCTAAGGACGGATGGATCACGGTAGAGAGGGTTAGGAAGGTGAAAGACAAGAAAGTCATCATAGGGTGTAAGACTGATGAAGAACGAAAAAAGATCACGGAACGGCTAAAGAGTGCTGGCGATCGCCTTTCCGTCGAGGAAGAGAAAATCAAGATCCAATGGTGGTGCTCCGAGACGTCCTATCGTTTAATACCGATGAGGAGGTCCTGGATGCACTGAATAACTAAAACCGAAATATTTTCCACGGCCTCGACGGAAATGATGCTCGAGTGGAAATTCGTTTCAAAAGACGAGCCAGAAACCCACTCACGAACCACATAGCGCTAAGAGTGTCTCCGCAGATATATAGCAGGCTAATGGCCGCGGGAACGGTGCATGTAGACATGCAAAGTCCCCTCTTGTGCAATGTTCCATGTGCCTGGCCTACGGCCATGGACGGAGGTTCTGCAAAGACATTATTCCAAAATGCAGCCACTGCGGCGGCCCGCACATGCGCGACAAATGCGCGGTCTACCTTGCATCAGTAGCGCCAACCTGTTGCAACTGCATGGCTGCCAAAGTGGAGAATGTGGAGCACAACGCCTTTAGCTCCGAGTGCCCGGTGCGTAGGAGATGGGAGGCACTGGCGAGAGCTAAAGTAGCGTATTGCTAAGGTGGTTCCAAGTCGTTACCACCAGAGGATATGCAGTAGCCCAAGCAAACCTCCAGAGGAAGCAACTGGCAACCACGGAACTCATGATTGAGGCCAGCAAGCGTAAACTCGCATTCGCTCTAGTCCAGGAGCCGTATGAGGGCGGGGTGAAAAAAAAAATAAGTTCAGGAGGTCTTATTCTAAGGCGACAGCCGATTTTTTATTTTATTATTCGTGGTCTTGGATTCGGACCCGTTTGTTAAACGACATTATAATGTTGCCAGATGCTCGTACACTGTGAACGTGGCCACACTCGTGTACGAGCGCCAAATCCGCGGAGTATACCAAGCAACCCGACTCACCATCACCTCGGCCTGGATGCACACCGCCTGCTGGATCGCCTCCTCTGTCTTGGCCATCGTGAGGATCCTGCTTGCGGTCGACTTCCGTCTCGTCAAGATCAGGGCTGAACTCGTCGGAGACATTGACAGGATATTGGTAATCAAATGGCCTCCCAAGTTACCTTTCAAGTTCCAAAAAGGTTTTGATCAGGTTCGATCTAGTTTTAGAACCTGATAAAAACCTCTTTAGAATCTGAAGTATCATTTTTATTTTTTATTTTTACTCAATTGTTACTTGGCTCTTAGGTCATTTAGTAGAATGGAGTATTTATTAATCTTTTCTTTCGCAGCATCGTTTAAATCAAAATACTTCTTTATTTCCTTCATATGTTGAATTTTGGGAATAAAAAGGTATATATATCACCTAAAATATATATTATGTATATTACGTAA
Organism: Lycia hirtaria; assembly: GCA_947563715.1. Taxonomy (NCBI): domain Eukaryota; kingdom Metazoa; phylum Arthropoda; class Insecta; order Lepidoptera; family Geometridae; genus Lycia; species Lycia hirtaria. The sequence goes on from OX387385.1 coordinate 13,454,968, forward strand.
AAAACTCGTGCTCGGCACACAAAGCAATTTAAGTTAATGAAAATTAGACTTTTTTAAAGTTTGCATCAACATAAAATAAGGGCCAACGATACATATGCGGCGGGAAATTCAAATTTCAAACAGTTTTTGTGGCCTTGTACCCAGCTCCGTTAATTATTGTAAGTATTCACAATGTTTGCCACAATATACGATTATTATTTTTATTTTCACGTCAAATTAACTATCAATAATGTACCTCGTTGCTTACATATCCCGAGAAGTTGCTTGATTTACTAAAAATGGGTTACTAGGTTAATATATGTTACATGATGTATTATTGGTAAACAAAATGAAATGATAATATAAAAAATAATTTTAGATTGTCGCAAACATTATGATCAATTATCAAAAATACCTGACTTAACTACAAGGACTGTTTGAAATTTAAATTTCCCGCCGCATGCGTGACGTTCCACCTTAAAATTAAGTTTTATGAGAGACACGTAGAGCAAGATTAGTGGACAATTTCACACAACGTCATAATAGCCCCAAACTAAAGAAAGCTTGTACAATGGTAATTACTAGGAAAGATCCAGACACAGAACAAACATCTATGCTCATCACACTAATGTTTGTCCTGGGTAGAAGATCGAACCCACAGCTTAGAAGGCAGTATACTAATACTACCAACGTAGGTGCGAAGACAGTCAGGATTGATGCTATAGATAGCGGCAAGGAGGTAAAATCGCTCGATGTGTTGCAGGTTCCTGTTGTGGAAATCAGCAACATGATACAAGAGCTATAAAAATGTATGAGTTGCTAGTAGGTCATTTGAAACTACATCATTTTACCACTGTATGCAGCAATCGTAAACTGTTGACCAAAACTTCCTACAGTTTTTATGCATTTACAGAGAAAGTGTATTAAAACCATCATCATAGGCATAACTAGGTGCTTTACAAGTTGCCTATTGCCGCAACTGGTAGATTAAAGCTCCGTGTGCGGAGCGCCTTGTTTGCTAATTTCATGTTTAAATATTCAGGAAAGGAACGAAGAATATTTACATACAGTGATGCCGACTCAATTCGGCGACGACGACAGCATCGCTTTCGGATCCCAAGAGTTTTCGTATTTCAGAACTCATCATTACAATAAAGTTCAAGAGTTTGGTCAACTCATAGACGTCGGGAGTGATATCTTGTTCATTTCGGAACAACCCGCTGCCATATCGGACCAAGCACTTCTCTCAGAGGAACGAGACAGATCACCCGGACTCCTCGCCTACGAAGCAGCAAACGAAGAACATCGTTTTATTGTCACCTTGGTTTATGATTTACTTCATTTTATAGATCATGACACGACAAGCTCTAGTTTAAGCCTGACAAGCTCTAGACAATTCGGGCAGCAAGTTATAACGTCTAAAATTATAGGAGCATCTTCAATTCCAACCAATGAGCATCTAAAGCGTTCAGAGAGTAACGAAATCGTGAGAGAGATAAACATGATACTATTAAATAAAATCGAAACACAGCTGAGTCTGGCCGCAGGCATCAATGACGATGCTACTCCGAGTACTTCGAAGAAAAGAGACAGAATGTATTTTGAAATTTTACATGACTCTCAAACGAGACTCGTGAAACGAGAATCTAGCAAAAGCTTTCTGCCAGTTGATAAAGTCGAAGACGTTAAATCAATTCAAAGATCGAGTTTAAAGAGCACTGCTCAAGATGCCGCTGTTCAAACTGAAAAGAAAAAGAGATCAAAGCGTCAAAAGGTAACCATTGCGGACACTAATATCACATCTGAACAACAGCAAGATTCAGATTCGGATTCCAAGAAAGATGAAACCACTCAAACGAAACCCAAAGAAAAACAAGATTGATGAACCATTATACTGTATTTTGTCCAAGTTTGTCTACTATTGTTTTTATTTGTAAGCCACTTGTAATGTTTTGTGATTAAACGACTCTAAATATCTTTTTTTTTTATATACCTAGTCCAAAATTGTACAAACAGAGTAAGCTGAGCAATAAGCCCCAAACTAAGCCGGTGGCTTGTGGGCCTTGTTATAACAAACAGTGTTATACACAGTTATGGTAAACACTTTGAACAGAACTCTATGACACACACAGATGTGTCACTTATAAGAAATCTTTTTACTCACGCTTTTAAGACTTTCAAATCATTATATCTATCTATTCAGAAAGACCCATTCAAGAAGCGCATTCTACATTTTTGTGGTAAGCACAATAAAAGTGGAATGTTTTGTTCGAGTTTTCGGAATATTCATCATGGAACAATGTCGCTTTTCCAATAAAAAAGGGCAGGATGGGATGAATCATGCAATCGTAGTTCCCTCTCTTTAATTCTATCGTGAATTACGACCACCGCCGACTATGATTAGACCGTCGTACCCAGATCCAGTCCTCTATATTTTTAGACCTAGTCTGGTTGGATGTTCATGAACAGCACCCACCGCCATCCATAAAGCCTCTGTGTAGTTTCGGCCTCTGGAGATGTCACGGTCATACAACATCCACAGACTAAGTTCAAATAATGTCGAAACTCGATTTAGAAATAATGTTCTAAAATGTAAATGAACTTGACTCTGAAGTGATCATAACATAAGTAGTTTTAATCTTTTTAATCTTACTTGTTTGATCACAATACTTTTTTTGATTTATCTTTCTATATTTTTCAATTCAGATTTTATTTCACAAGCACAATACAAATTACATTCAATTTCTCTTTCACAATATTATTTACGGTAATTCATCTGAACTGGAATGCAATTTAAAATATACAGAAAATCCAAACAAGAACAACAAGACAATTTTTGTCAATCGTTCTGCCTATTAATAAAAATATCGAAAATACACTTTTTTTTTGGAGACAACAAGGGAGACAGTTAAAATGTATCTGTGTGTATGTCTGTGGTATCGTAGCTCTCAATCGGATGGACTGATTTTGATCTAGATTTTATTTGAAAGATAATTTTATCGACTGTTTTAGTTATGTTTCATCAAAATCGGCTCAGCCGGTTTTTTGTTGGGAGTTTTTGAGTTTCTTAAACTTATACATGTGAATTTGAATCGACCTCACAGAGAAACTCCGAGCATAGCCTTCTCCATAACACATGTAATGGCCAGCAGTACAACAGTTAAAACACAGAACTGATCTAGTGCATACGTTTGGTCAAAATAAGGCTTCCGCGGACTATAAAGAATCAATCTCTCAGTCTTATCTATCAATCTTCTTTAACTTAATCCACACTCCTCCTTCCGCTGCATACACTAGCGAAGTGGGCTTGATTTTCATTGGGACCGGAGTCCTCTCATCCAGGTGCAGCTCGTAATCGTGGAGCATCTTTATCAACGCCATTTTTGACTGGATGTATCCTTGTCGGATGCCTGTGAATTACAGATTTTTTCATTAACTGACCGAGTGAAGTACCAAAGTACAATATTGTTCGTGAAAAGTTATAAGCAAGCAGTACGTCTTTCTTTTACAAGGGGGAAATCTTCAAAAGATGTTTGCGTTGGGGATGCGGCTGGCACCAAAACCCCCGGTGGCTAGCCTTAATGTTAAACTCGGAACTCTCGGTACTCCAGAACACATACCGGAGCTCGCAGTACTATGACACAACGCTTTCTGGGGACTTGTGTTGTCCTCGGCTTCCCCAGCTTACAACCGCTTGAGCCCTTCCCGCTACTGTGTGAGGACATATCCCGACTATCTCTGATCTCAAAAGTTAGGTTAGAAAAAATGTATCTATTTCTATGATAGATCCGATACGATCCATTTTATCTCTCTCACTCTATCTCTTTCTTTCTCTCCCTTCTCTTTCTCTCTCTCTCTCTCTCTCTCTTTCTTTCTCTCTCTCTCCCTTCTCTTTCTCTCTCTCCCCTTCTCTTTGGTGGCCTACACCAATCAGTCGTTGTGTAAGTCCCCAAAGGATATCACAATGTGGTCGCGATGAATACTGTCTTTTAGACGTCGTAATTGGCACAAATTACTGTTTTCCTGCGTAACCTCCTTCACCAGGTCTGGGGCTTGCTCACGTTGCATTAGGTCGACACGTTTGAAAACAATCGCCCACCATTTCTATAAAAAATAGCCCATCAACTACAGTATTTTAATCGTTGAGGTTATCCATGTCGCTTATATTACCCTATATACACATATAGCCTTACTACACCATTTTTTCTCATCCTGCTGTTAAACTCAGAGTCAAGATCCTATCTCAGTGGATACCCTCACTTCTCAAGAAAGGTATTCTCCAAATTTCATTTTTCTAGAAACAACTGTATAGGTCATTCTTTGTCTATCAGTCATTCACGCATGATACAGACTTAAATAGATAAATTTCGTCGTAGATAATACTTGGCATACCTAAACATTTTCTAGGCCCTTCTCCAAATGGCATCCAATGACACGGATGCAATATCGCTTTGTTCTCCGGCGTGAATCGTTCCGGGTCGAATTTCTCCGGCTCCGGAAATATTTCCGGATCCATGTGTATGGCATGTATAGGCACGAAAACTAGCGTACCCTTTTCGATCACTAGATCTTTGTTGGGCAGCTTGTAGGCTTTGTTACAACGACGGAATAGAGATCGCATTGATGGGTGTATGCGCATAGTTTCTGAAATTTAAATGAAATATTAATAATAAATAACTTTATTGCGAATATGGGTGTACAGGTGTTGGAAAAAATAAACGACGAACGAGAACGTCATATTTCGCCTTACGGCAACACAAATTAAGAAAATGTGTTAGTATAAAATGTATATTTGATAATTGATCACAATACTACGTAGGTAGAGTCTGTTCAGCTAGAGAACTAATGTGGTATTAATGAGGGCGCTGCTGTCCTTATTTCATTATTTTGTTCAGACGAGACCACAGAATATCATAATAGTATCTATACTTCAAAACGTTAGTTCCTCTTTTTGCCACGATAGAACTATAAGTAAACAGAGTCTAAATCTACAAGTATATATATTAGTCTGGTACACAATCAAACAGGTGTGGATCCAGCCCTCAATAAATGATTGTGGTCACGCGATCACGGTCACCCAAAAACCGGTTAAAGTCCGAGTAGCGTGACTCTTGCCGAGTCATTGAACCAACAAGGTTCTCGTTTTAGTTTTTTTTTTTAATATGTTTGTTACCTCAGAACTTTCGACTGGGTGAACCGATATTCAAACAAAACGAAACAAATATTCAATGATGTCTCTGTGATCAACATGGTTAAAACCGGAAGTGATCACCGAATGGTGCGAGGCACTTTGAATATTAATGTTAAACTTGAGAGGTCCCGTATGATGAAGTCTACACTCCGACCCACTCGCGCCCATATCCAAAACCCCGAGAGCTTTCAGCTCGAACTATCAAATCGCTTCGAGTGCCTGGAGAGCTGCGCATCGGTGGATGAGATCAATAACAGGTTTGTGGAAACTGTCCGTACAGTGGGCGCGAAGTTTTATAAGCCCTACCGTACAAATAGACCGCAAAAGCTCTCGAGCCATACCCTCGACCTCATGGCTGAACGACGCTCATTGCAACTGCAGTCTTCCGGTGACGCCGAGTCATATAGGCGGCTCAATAGACTCATATCAAAGTCTATGCGACACGACATCCGTACCTTTAATACTAATCGTATTAAAGAGACGATAGAGCGGAATAAAGGCTCCAAAGTGTTTGCAAGAGACATGTCTATTGGGCAGAGCCAGTTGACGAAGCTGAAGATGGAAGATGGCAGTATAGCGTCGTCTAAAGCAGAAGTCTTGAGGGAAATCGAGAGGTTCTATGGACAGTTATACACATCGGTCGCAAAACCTGTTAGCAGTTTGGGCAAAGATCCAAGAGCCAAACTGACTCGACATTATACCGAAGATATCCCGGACATCAGCCTGTACGAGATTAGGATGGCCTTGAAACAGGTCAAGAACAACAAGGCACCGGGCGACGACGGAATTACATCAGAGCTACTGAAAGCGGGTGGAACACCGGTACTGAAAGTCCTTCAGAGGCTCTTCAATTCCGTCGTGCTTGAAGGTACAACGCCAGAAGCATGGAACAGAAGCGTGGTGGCGCTGTTCTTCAAAAAAGGAGACAACACTTTGCTGAAGAACTACAGACCCATCTCGCTTCTGAGCCATGTCTATAAGCTGTTTTCAAGGGTCTTCACGAATCGTCTTGAACGCAGGTTTGATGACTTCCAGCCTCCCGAACAAGCCGGTTTCCGAAAAGGCTATAGTACCATAGACCACATCCATACGTTGCGGCAAGTGATACAGAAGACCGAAGAGTATAACTTGCCCCTTTGCTTAGCGTTTGTGGACTATGAGAAAGCCTTTGATTCGATCGAGACCTGGGCGGTGCTTGAGGCTCTCCAGCGATGCCGTATTGACTATCGGTATGTCGAAGTGCTGAAGTACTTGTACAACAACGCCACCATGTCAGTCCGAGTACAAGACCAGAACTCAGAGGCAATTTCATTGAAAAGAGGCGTGAGGCAGGGAGACGTTGTCTCTCCGAAACTGTTTACCGCCGGTTTGGAAGATGCCTATAAGCTTCTGGAATGGAAAGGGCTCGGCATTAATATTAACGGCGAGTACGTCACTCACCTTCGGTTTGCCGACGATATAGTAGTCATAGCAAAGTCGATGGAAGAGCTCAGTACGATGCTCGAAGACCTCAATAGAGTTTCCCAACGGGTGGACCTCAAAATGAACATGGACAAAACGAAGGTTATGTCGAACGCCCATGTAGTGCCCACCCCAATATCTGTGGGGAACTTCACTCTTGAAGTTGTTGACGAATACGTTTACCTAGGACAGACGGTCCGATTAGGCAGGTCCAACTTTACGAGGGAGGTCAATCGTCGTATCCAACTCGGCTGGGCAGCGTTCGGGAAACTTAAAAGCGTCTTCTCGTCCAATATTACCCAGTCCCTCAAGTCGAAAGTTTACAACCAGTGTGTGTTACCAGTGATGACATACGGCACTGAAACGTGGTCCCTAACTATGGGCCTTATAAGGAAGCTCAAGGTCACGCAACGAGCTATGGAGAGGGCTATGCTCGGAGTCTCTCTACGAGATCGAATCAGAAATGAAGAGATACGTAGACGTACAAAAGTCACCGATATAGCACAGCGGATTAGCAAGTTAAAGTGGCAGTGGGCAGGGCACATAGCACGTAGAACTGATGGCCGATGGGGCCGAAAGGTTCTCGAGTGGAGACCACGTACCGGCAAGCGCAGCGTAGGAAGACCAGCCACGAGATGGACAGACGACCTCATACAAGTGGCGGGAAGACGCTGGATGCAAGCCGCTACCAATCGGTCTTTTTGGAAATCCATGGGGGAGGCCTATGTCCAACAGTGGACTTCTTATGGCTGAGATGATGATGATGATGATGATGAACCGATATCAATGATTTTTATTTTATTTCAAAGCTGGTGCTTCCCGTGTGGTTCCATTTCAATTTGGTCCAATTCTGACAATGGCATCAATGACAAGTCGTTGTATCAGTTTTTTAAACTATTATTATGTTATTGTTTAGTTTTAAATAAGTTTTTGATCATATAATTATGTATATATGTATATATTTGTATATATATTTGTATAAATGTTATGTATATATTTTAGTATCATTATGTATATATTTTATGGAGTTGTATGATTAAATGATAACTCTTACAATGTAAGAGTTAAGTTAAAGTTAAGTTAAGTTACTTAATGTCATAAGATATGAATAAGTTGAGTCAACCTAAATAAAATGTTAAACAATGAATTACAATGTTTTCTAAGACGGAAAAAAGACATTTGTTAGGATGAGTTTATAAATAAAACGGATAGTCGTTTGTTTATAACAATAGCTGTAACTTAATAACTTACCATCAAGAATCATATTCAAATAAACCATTTCATTTTGCGCCTCGTACGTACATTCCCCTTCATATTTGTCCAGCACCCTCACGACTTCTTCCCTTGCTTTATCTTGGATGTTTGGATTCAACGCGAGTTGGTAGGCAGCAAACTGTCCAGTTGTGGCAGACGTTTCATATCCAGCTATCATGTACAGCATAGCGTTTGCAGCCACGTCGTTCATGGAGAATGGAAAGTCTTTTATGTACTTAACATTACCTAAAATATATTTTACATCAGAAAAGATTTGTCGATCATTTCAACTCCATTATTGTTTTTTTTTTTTTTATTTGGCCAAGTGCCTTCACTAACTACAACAAAACAATATACAAACTACACATAAAACTTAACTATACTACCACACAAAAAGCAAATCTATTACCCCAGACCGATATAAGTCAAATGACAAACTAATGAGCTGAATTGTACTCAGCTCACCTATGACGTTTTAATATCCATGATCCACTTGATAATCCTTGATCATTGATAGAAAGTAAATGCTCGTTTTAATTTTCATTTACATTGCCTAGATAAACCTGTATTGAGTTTTTGGTAAATGTAACTTTTTCTTGTAGGTATAAATAAATTTTAAATATAGAGTACAGGTACAGAAATAGAGATATTAGATCCAATTATCATTAATTTCTAGAAATCCTAACAGAATTCAATACGGTTACCTTTTTCATCGACGACTTGTCCATCCTTCAATTCAATAAGTGTTTGCAAGAAATCATTTCTCCTGTACGAATGTATTTGTCTGTGTTCCACAGTCTTCTTTACAATGTTGTAATAGAAATTCTCTATTGATGTACTGATTCTTCTTATTTTGAACGAGTGGAATACATCAGGGGCGAAAAATGCGAAAGCTCTGATAGCTCTCCTGAAAATGTATATAGGAAACATTCACCTATTTTCCATACAATTTAAGTCATTTATTTTTATGTAATATGTTTAATATTTTTATATTTAATTATATTGGTGATGGACAGATGACCTCATACAAGTGGCGGGAAGACGCTGGATGCAAGCCGCTTCCAATCGGTCTTTTTGGAAATCCATGGGGGAGGCCTATGTCCAGCAGTGGACTTCTTATGGCTGAGATGATGATGATGATATTGGTGATTTACAGCGACAACGTTTACGCAATGATATAGTCAAATAACCCTGCACTGCGCTCGTCGTCCTGAGATCTTTATACCCGGAAATTTCGTTGGAGTATTGCCCTTCTCGAATACAGAAGCAGTACTGTGTAAGCATTATGCACACTACTGCTAGGCTGCCGAAAACCAATCAGGCGGAATTTCTTCGATTAAAAAAAATATCCATTTCAAAGCATTTCACAACAAAATTGGATGAAGTAAGTAATACTAATAAGGGAAAACCTTAACATACTTTCAAAACAACCACTCACAAAAAATTACGAACTACAAACAATTTCACATTAGTTAGAAAGTTATTATTCTGTAAAGAACTTATTGAAAAATGCATCGTGTAGAACTTACATGTATCACCCCAAATATTGATTGTGTATTGGCATTTTTATTGACTTTTTTCACTACTATTGTTCTTATTATTTTTTCTCTAATCTAATTATCTATTTTAAATATATTTTAATTACCTATGGATTCCTATTATGGATGGATTTGCAGATCTAGTACAAGGTTGTTGGATGTACAACTTTAATTACGAACTATGTAAATATTACCCTTTAACTGGCAAATAAAGCACTAAACTGAAGACTCACGTAGGTAATAACAATAACATTAACTCACCAGTAAAACGATTTGTGGTCAAAATACTCGTGCCCCAATACATGAAAGTCCGACTTAGGATTGTTAAAACCGTTGCATTCAACACCAAAACCTATATTGCCGATGATTTCCATCGCATATTTGGAATAAAAGTCGCTAAAATTGACCACTTCTCCATTAGAATGCAGTACAGAAGCGTAATTCAAAGCCTTGTTAGCTATATCTTCTACTATTGGATACATCGTCTTTAACTTTCCTGGGGTAAACGTGGGAGTCATTTTGAGCCGCAAGCTTTTCCATCTTTTCCCGAAAATGTTGAATAAGTTCTCTGCCAGTCTATCTCCGATTCCCCCAGCGTACGTTCCCCGAGATTGAAAATTATCAAAGTCCTTAATCAGAACATGTTTTGCTATTTCCAAATCGTTAATCAGTAATACAGGACAGTGGAAAGAATACATTCCCACGTACGGCAAATGTTTATATTTGTAATAGTTGTCGATGTATGGTTGGAAGAACTGTTCTTTCTTTTTTATCACGTTTTTTATATTGCCAAAAGGGATCACTGGTTTCGGTCCGGTAACTCCTCTTCTCGACCAATACGTGAACTTGTGTTGAAACCATATTCGTAAAAAAATAATTATAGATATAATTGTAAATATTCTTTCATAGGTAAACATAGGTGTTATGAAGAAACTCATAGTCACTTAAACTTTTTCTAATTTATTTTGAGTAAATTTAATTCGCGTTTATTTTCGTAGAAGCGGTTTTGCTTACACGCGTGTGCGTTGACTAGTGAAGTCTTTGGTGCATACCATACTCCACCGCTTGCTCACCGGTTATATTTCAAAACATATCAGATAGGTGGTCTTGAAACTGGCTTTATAAATTAATGACCTATTACGTTGGCAAATGGTAATAACTTTCCCAGCGATCGGAACTAACAGCATCTTTCGTTCCAAAATTAATTATGAATTAAAACTAGTTACCTTGTCCAGAAAATTTAAGACGAGCTGGTGGTCAATCGTAGATCTATGAAATGTAAAAAAAAAACAACATAACATGAAGATAACATGGAGATGGAGATAACATGAACATAACATGGAGATAATAAAAAAAAGGATATTTTTATTTTATTCGTAATTAGATTTGTGCTTGACCGCTGTTGCAATCTACGATGCAGCACGCTTGCCTAGAAGGAACCTATTCGCTCGCTATGGAAGACACTCGGACTATACCTATACATTAAGAGAAACCCAGTCTGAAGGTGTGTTTTAGGCGTATCGCCAAAATTGGCGACAGGTACGCCAAAGATCTTTACAGTAAAAAAATAAACGTCCAAAGTATTTCTCACAGTACAGAGTTCTTCATAAATATTGTGTTAGGACACAATTCGTTACAAAACCTATGTCTTACTCTACTATTTACTTAGTCAGTGAACGTTTTGTTAGGTCATGCTAATGTAATATGGAACAAGCTGTGGTTTCGTATTAGTACTCACTTTCATTCAGTACCTACATAGATTAACTAGGCTTGCTCTTGGGCCGAGGTACGAATAATTATAGTTTAAAAAACTGAAAAAACCGACTTCAAAACACGCAATTCGTTTACTTGGATGTCATTTTTCCAGTTCATCATCATCTCAGCCATAAGAAGTACACTGTTGGACATAGGCCTCCCCCATGGATTTCCAAAAAGACCGATTGGAAGCGACCAGCGTCTTCCCGCCACTTGTATGAGGTCATCTGTCCATCTCGTGGCTGGTCTTCCTACGCTGCGCTTGCCGGTACGTGGTCTCCACTTGAGAACCTTTCGGCTCCATCGGCCATCAGTTCTACGTGCTATGTGCCCTGCCCACTGCCACTTCAACTTACTAATTTCGGCTCTATCAACCATCGTACCTTGGCAAGTACACTGCCACCTAAATTTCCGCTTTTTTTCAGAAATTTAATCCGCTGTGCTATATCGGTGACCGTCGTAAACTTATCAAAACTTAAGTATTTTTAAATAAAGGCAATTTCATCAATTTCAGGCAAAAAATATACTTTAATAACTTTTTAACGTAATACTAATAACTGTAAAATTAACTCCTGGGCAAAGGTCTCCCCTATTTCCTTCCATAAATCACGGTCCATCGCTGCCTCCTGCCAATCATCACGAAATGCCTCAAGGTCGTCACGCCAGCGTTTTTTAGGCCATCCAGCGCAACGTCTTCCATCAGGAACCCACTGTGTGACGATCCTGGCCCATCGATCAGGATGCATCCTTGCCACGTGGCCCGCCCAATCCCATTTCAATTTGGCAGTTTTCTGGCCGACATCAACAATACAGAGATGAGATGGCAGCCCCGCCCGGAGATTCTTAGCACCCCTGACTCCAGTGGAGTCGCCGGGCACTCGGGGCCTTGTTTTGTTGTTTCTGTCCATACTTTTCATTTATTGGGGGGTTTGGACCATAACCCGCCGCGCTGGTCCAGTGCGTGTTGGCGGGTCGCCAGAGCCTCGTTCGTTTTTCAGCAGGGTGCACCACGGGCAGGTGAGGCTGGCTTGGGTCCTAAAAAGATGTTGGTTAGGACTCCTCGCACCCCTTATAATAAAAACACTTTTTATTTTTTTCTCCAATTACATTATAAAAAACAATGACACAATTCTGCCAAACTGCATAGCAGTTTGTAGGCAGTTTACTTGCGTATATTGAATTATTGACGTCTTGTTACTTTTATACACAAGATTGATTTGAGGATGGAACACATGGAAGTTCTATTCACTCTAATCTTGAAAATTCCAAGATTGTAGTTCTCAGGAAACAGGTGGATTAGTCATAAGGATCAGTCTTATCGTGTATCTTTAAAGCAGTTGCGTAGAAAAAAATAATTACATTTGAAATTTTAATCTAAAATTTACCCGAAATTTTCACAGCTATAGATTGCATAGATATCTTAAAGATCAACATGCTCCAACCTCGGCCACACAGCTGCTTGCCATCATGCGAGTTTGGTGGTCAAAAGTAGATCTATTTAGAATTTTAAAAAACCGGACAAGTGCGAGTCAGACTCGCCCACCGAGGGTTCCACCGAGAGTTGTATATATTTTCTTAGGGACCTTTTATTATCGTCATCACCTTTCACCATCACCGTCACTTTTCATCACTTCGCGGCGGGTGAAACCGCGGGGCACAGCTTTTAAAATATACCTATAGAAATTACTTTCCACGGCCATAATTACTGTTACGCCTAAGTGTTACGCTTTAGTTATGCTCACAAAAACTTGCTGCACTGACCTTCTCAATGTCTATAAAAGCTGAACGACTGCATCATTGTTATATAACTAGGTAGGTGCCCAAGTAATTTGTTTTTATCCTTTCATCATAGGTAATGGTCCATTCATGGTCACGAGCCTCTCGACATATTCAAGTTTACTCTGTGTCGAAACGTACGATCGCCTTGTCTTACTTTAGTAATACGTTATTCTACTTTCTTATGAGCGACAAAAAACTGGTTTATTCAAAAGGGAATAAATAGTTACATGTTGTATTTGACGATAATACACTGATGGCAGACTACTTGAATTTTTAATTAGACGGAGTAAACTGACAGACTGAAATGTCACTTTTCGAAATAATGAAACCAACTCTCAAATCATAGTGCTGGGATTTGAGTCACTTAAAGTTCATCAAACACGGAATGGAAATACCGAAATTTAATAGAAAATTAATAAATATATCTTGAAACGTTTATGACATGTCAGCGAATCGCTTTTATTGAGTCAGCAACAACCTTAGAAGAAGAGGAATGTAATTTAATGGTTTTTCTGAATAAGCTCAGGAATTAAGAAGTGATTCTATAACTGTATCAGTACACTATACATTAATATAATATAATTATTACACTATAACTGTGTCTCCGTACAGTTATTGTGTAATAATGATTTCCTAAGAAACATATAAGAAGATCATGGTAATAGTTTAGTTTGAAATATTTGATATCTATTACTAGTTAACAAATACAAACAATATAGACAAACAATTAGATTTTTAGGAAGGTCTAGAATATAACGTAATGAAATAGATCACTTATATGAATTAGTTCAGTTTAGTAGCTCTTTTAAACGCAGCACTATTTTCATATCATAAAAAAGTGGTAACATTTGATCTGTCAATTTACTCCGTTTAATAAAAAAATCAAGTATAAGTACAAGTAGGTGCATATAATGCCTGCAAACATATTAATTTAGCAAAAAAAATTTTTGTGTAAATGAATATATTAAGTTATTAATAAATAGTTGATAAAATAGTTAAAACTTGAAACAGGAAATAAAATAAAACAAACAAATGCAGTCGATCACATATTTAATATCTTTTATATTGATATATAAGTAGATAGGTTATTATCATTATAGAACATACATTTACTTATAGATAGTAAACTCCATGTAACGTCACTCGATTTAACGACAAACTCCCTAAAGCGTCGAAATCACTCGGCTTTGGTTGGTTTAGCTTGTCTTCCATACAATGATATACTCTATATAGCATTACACCCACTCTCAATAACGACAACAATTAAATAATAAAAAGTACTTTTTAAGTTGCGAAAATTAGTAAAAACTGCGCAGATGTGTACGTTCTTTTGTCGCTTTATTATCCTAGCCCGTAATAAACTCGACTGTCGTTATCATACATACATTAGTTCGGTATCATACATACCGAACTTTCTAAGAAATTCGTTCTTTTGTTTACAAATTGGGATTGCTTGCACGTGTAGACTGTTGTTAGTAGGAGTCATGGATTATCTATACGTTATCATATTCTTAGTTGCTCACAAACTTTCAAACTGTTAACATGGCAAGTAAGAGACAATCACTGTGTATTGACGAAAAAGTTTTACTGATAAGCGCAATCGAGGCGGGAGAGAAGATAAGTGATGTTGGTAGACGCTTTGGATTTAGCCGCTCTACCGTGTCCACAATATGGAAAAATAAAGAAAAAATTCTCAGATTTTTCTTCTCTCCATTTAACGACAACTCTCTATAACATCAAAATATGCACACTCCCTTGAGTGTTGTTATATAGAGTTTACACTGTATATATATATATATCTTAAATTTAACTTATCCAATTTATATTACCTTTAATCAATCTGTAGTGTCAACTTCTGCCTTCACAACTTCTCTTCTTAAACGTACTAAGTGCTGTAAATGTGCTGATGGTGGCCTCACTGCGGAATATTTTCCATCTCCTCTTTTATTTTTATAGTTACTTAAGTAATTTTCATAGCTACGAACAGTCCTTTCTAAATCATTACATGACTCATCTATTTTTTTATCTACATCATCAAACATATCTCGGTTGTTTTCACTTCGTTTTCTTGAAAATTCATTACTAATACTTCTAGAACGATCTCTATAGCTTTTATATACATCGGCGCTATCACTAGAACTGTCATTATTTGCAAAATCTTCATTTAATGAATAATTATGAACATTTGTGTCATTGTCTAGTCCTAGAAACTCTCTATAAAATTTTGATCGCAATGTTTTAGCCTTAGAACTATTTTTGTAGACAGGAACGTAATTAGATCTTCTTAATGAACCTAGTGTTTTATTTGCAGCAGTACCATTTTTCCATATAAAAGAATCTGTCTCAAGTTTACTCGATTCTGTTGTGTCTGAAAATGTAGTGTCATTGATGTCTTTCTCGTTGTCTGCTATGCTTACATCAACATTAGAAGCCAGCTCATAGCTTCTTTGAATTGTATTTTCATTATTACTTGAATCCCAGTCTGTCTGTGAAGCGACGTTGAGAGCCTGAGCAGCATCAATATCTTTAAATGTAACGATTCTTTTAGTATCTCTCTCTTTTGGAGGTGAAAGAATAATATTATATGGATACATGTTTTCATTACGACCGAGAATAATATTTTTTATATCACCATGATTATTATTTTTGATAGAATCAATCGAAACTCTTGGTAGGGAACAATCATCAGTGTCAGGAAATTCTTCACTTTGTTTTGTCGATTCTAAAGAATCAGTGCTATTAGACATGCGATCGGTATTACTAGTTTGAACAGGATTTACTTTAATACAAATTTCCTGTTCGTTTTCTTGATTTTCTGTTGCATTAACATCGCAATGATTTGTAAGTAAATCTGGAGTTCTCATAACTACTTTTGGTTTGTTGATTTCATCTAAACTATAAATGTTGTCATCAGAACTTTGTGATTCTGAATCAGCTGCGTATGTTTGTGATATATTAATACTTATTATAGGAGCTATATTTTCTTCTGAGCTGTGGTCAAGTTCATTATTTAAGTATTTAGCCATATTGAGAGCTCGTTTCTTTCGTCTAGGAGGTGGTATAACTGGAGTTTGGGTTTGTCTTTCACATTTCACTAACCTATCGGTCATTACATTAGAATTTTTACAAACAACTTTTATATTTTCAGTACTTGTAGAGCTGTCACTCAAATTCAACGTACCATATTTGGATCCAACAGCGACTTCCTTGCAACGTGGTGTCATAGGCATAGTTTCAGTACCAACGTCGCGATGCAATGCATAAGAATCAGGAGTCTGATTCTTAACAATGTACGATTCTAAATCAGTTTGAACATCTACGCCTTGATCTTTAACTCTGATTACTGACATTCGAGTTTGTGTAAAGGCTGGTATACCAATTCTTCTTTTATGCCTCAATGCCTTTTGGCTAAGTTCCATTAGCCTTTGTCGAGCGTTGGTGCAAATACGCAATTCACTGAGTGGTTCCATGATTTTCTTATCAACCACAGTTTCAACTTTAGAAACTGCCGCTTCCTCTTTCTTTTTCAGCTTTGTGTATAATCTTTCTGTTACTGACGCTACTATTTCAGCCCTTTGACTGTCATGAAGAATGGTTATATTAGGTATTTTTGGCTTGTGACTTTTTTCATTGGCTTGCGATGAATTTGGGCTTGGCAAAGATGTAACAGTTTCGGGAGTTACCACTAAAGCTTCATCTAATTGTAACACTTCTTGAGATTTGTACTGTCTTCTTTTGTGTCTTAGTGGTGCCACCACCTGTAAATCTGTGCTGCTGCTCGTTCTTTCTAAAGTAGGAACAAATAGCTTGTCGACTTCTTTATTAATCTCGTCAACGATTTTAATATTTTTATCAATAGTGTTTATGACATCCGAACTTCCACTAGCGACTGAAGATGTAGTTGATTCAGAATTAGCGTCTGGTTTCGGACGTACTATGTTCATTATGTTACCTATATTGGCTTCTGTGGTTAAACCATCGCTCGGCATATTAACATTGCGTTGAAGCTTCCAGTGATGATCATCGTAAGATATTTTCCCAGTTTCAGGAATCTGAAAGATATATAAATCAACTTTATAAACAAACTAAGCATTCATAATATTTTGAGTCCGTCCCTCTCTACAAGACCTCACATTCAAAGCATCGGCATTATAGTGTCAATGAAATCTTAAAAACTATATTCGCATAACTTCCACTAGCCCGATCATACTGAAACACCACTGAAACAACAACAACTCGACAACAGTACTAAACGGCTTAATTCTACGTTTCTTATCGGAACAGCGAAAGAGTGGGACAAATTGCCGGCTTCTTTGTTCCCTGAGAATTACATCATTGGTATTTTCAAGGTCAGAGTGAATAGTTTTCTTCTACGTCTGCGTGCTTCATCTCCGACCACATCTTCGCTTTCCAACAGGCGAGTTGGTTTGTCAAACGCGGACTTTTCGTGTTAAAAAAAAATAGTCCAATAATATTATACACCCAGATCAACACTACAAACAGTAATAACGGTTTTTCGGCTATTCTGAAACAATTTATATTTTGACTTAATACAGTGTTGATCTGGGATGAGTATATTAGAGGAAGTATAAAAGTAACACTAGTGACCGAGAAGTTAAGGAGTGGAAGGCTGTCCTGGTATGGATATGTAATGAGAAGGGAGGATAGCCATGTATGCAAAAGGGCCCTAAATATGATGGTAAGTGGTAGGGCCGGAAGAGGGCGACCTAAAAAGAGTGTGGATGAGCTGTGTGAAAGAGGATATGTATGTAAGGGGTATGAATGTAGGAATGACGGATAATAGAGTGAAGTGGCGAAAAGAAGCATGCTGTACCTACCCCACCTAAGGCAAGGGCAAGGAAATGATGATGATGGTGTTGATCTGGGTATCCGTTATGGTATCATGAAAAGAACCCGTCAGATGTGAAACTTTTGAATTTAAAAAAAAACTAGATCAAAGTCGGTCGGTCCGTTATACAACAGACAGATATACAAATACATACGTTAAACTTATAACACTTCTCTTTTTAGATCGGGGGATAAAGGATATTTTTATAGTGCTTTGGCACTGAACCGATTTTGATAAAATTTATATGGGGCCTCTGAACTTTCCTAACTTTCCTAACCTATCAAACAAATAAGAAACATCAAAAGCAAGTTATAATTGGCGGATCAATCGCGTAACAAACATACAAAAAAACAGTCGAATTGAGAACCTCCTTCTTTATGGAAGTCGGTTGAAAATTATTACACACCACATTGATACTTACGTAAGTAATATAATTCCTGGCGAGCTCAGTCACCAGCTGATGGAACTGGGCTTGCAGAGCAGCTTTAGAAGTAGTATTGGAGCCAAGGGTGATATTCTTGGGAGCGGGGAGTTGTCGAGCTCGCTCCGCCCAGCGGAGGGTGGACGCTGATTCTCCGTAACAGGCGAAACTTGGGGACACAGCTGGCAAGCAATGAAATCGGTTAAGATTGGTAAGGTAAACATTTTTAAACATGTATAATCATTGAGTAGGGATATTAGAAAAGTGAGAGATGATTTTTTTTATTTTGGAAGGAAAAGTCTTTTAAATATTTTAATGTGGCTGAGGAGTAGCAAACTAATTATCCGTACCTCAAAAGGAAAAAAGCGGAACCCTTAAAGGATCATTTTTTTTGTTGTCCGTCTGTCCGTCTGTCAAGACCATCTCTCTCGAGAATGGCGTGGAGGTGTCGAATTGAAATTAAAACCATATAGTACGCAGGTCTGTAATCCTTGCAGCTGAAAAAAAAATTTAACTTCTCAGTCTTCATAAAAAAAAAGTTACAGCCGTATATGTCGCAAAACCCCGCATATTTCATCACTCATAAAGGAATGAAAACCTATAGAGTATAGGTAGGTACTTTCTGGTGACCTACGAGTAGAACTATCAAACTTGGCAAAAAGCATTGTCATTAAGTACACATAAAAGAAAAAAATCTAAGAACTGTAAATTTTTCATTTAATAACAAAAAATACGGTCTTTATGCAAGGACTTGATGGACTCACTTGCTATTATAAACGTACGAGCGCCGCCTGTGAAGCAATCCTTGAGGAGCCAAGTGAGTGCTGAGTCGCGGTAGGGAACAAACCGACCGCGCCCAGTTCCACAACTCACTGTCAAATAGAAATAAGAATTAACACAAAATTATTGATAACATTAGACTAGATATTTAGTATCTACAAATTTATAGACCGTTCAAAAATTCCACACATCCGACGGGACTAGAACCAGCATATCCCAATCTGTACTTGAGCCCAGGGCCAGATTAACCCTATCGGGGCCCCTAGGCGATGCAATTCTCCGGGCCCCTTTCCTTTATTACCCTTTTCTTACTTTTTAAAATATATTTTTTCTATTACAAAAGTCGAGTCGATCAGATCGACTTCCTGCTTTTTGCTTATAGAATAGATTATAGATGTGTGTGGCCAAGGCCGTAGCCAGGAATTCGTTTCGGGGAGGGGGGGGGGGGGGGGGGGTGTTCAGCATTGGACCATGCGAGGAGGGGTCACCAAGTTGGATAACAAATTTTTGGGTAGTAATATAATTTTTTAACGAGCGCTCAGCGTTTGCATAGGCAAGTAAATAAAAACAAAGGTTATAAATAACGCGAGCGAAGCGAGCGCGTAAATTTTTGTAATGTTTTATAGTAATATGCTTTATTTTGGAAATAATTTGATTCATTGATCTTGTTAGCGTGTCCTAAGTTTTTGTGGCCCAGATGAACCGAACAAGTATTTGTGTTAAGAGAAAAATGAAATCCCCGACAGGGATAAGAACGACTTTTACGTTACCAAAAATTATAAATACAACCATTTGAATGCATTGATTACAAATTTATTATTCCTTATAAAACAAAATATGACTATAGAAAATTACAAACATACGTTTTATGTGAAAGTATCCGCAAAACTGCTGTAAAAGACTATAGATGCGCATTATTTAGAATAATTCTAGTGAAATCGCTTATTAATTACTAAAAAGCTCGTTGGAGTTCTAACGAATCTAACGACACCTCGCAGATCAGAATCGGTCAAGCCGCTTAGGCTTGTAGGCGATCATATAGAAACATATCCATATACGTACATACATACACTTGAAAATCATAACCCTCCTTCTTACACAGTCTGCTGAAAATAATAGGAAATAATCAGGCGTGAGCGAAGCGAGCGCGAAATTTATCGAAACTTTTTATATTTTAGGTATTCATATGCTAATTTGCTGATAATGTTGTCACAGTATTGACATGGCTCAAAAATACAAAGGATATTAAATAACTTAAAGGATAAGAAGGACTTTTGATAATTGTCAGGATATTTCACCCAAAACCTATGCCTACGGCCTTGTGTGTGGCTCGCATCGACTAGGCCCCCGTGTGTGGGCCCCTAGTCGGTGCGGGGCCCCTAGGAAGTTGCCTAATCCGCCTAATAGATAATCCGGCCCTGCTTGAGCCTTTACTATTTTGACCACGAAGGTGTCTCGTGGGATGATGGAAACTTTCTAACAGTATTTTTTGCTTAAACCAATCAAACGTTGGTGGCGCCACCCGTAACAAACGCTTCAAGCGTGCAATTACTCAGCCGGGTTTTACAGGTTCCATAAGACTGACTAGAGATATCGTACGTCTGTAAATATTCGATTTTTGAACTGTCTATTTTGTGTAAAACACTCAAAAATATTAGGTACTTAGTATTTTTCTATAAATAAATTAGTTAACCAAAGAATATAATTATGACCAATAAGCATCATTTTCTAAGCCTGTCGCTTCTCTGAACTAAGTGACCGCGCAAGTGAAGCGAAGCCCTAAGTGAACTTGTGTTTTCTTATTTATTACTGCAGCGGAACTAGCAGCTACATAGAAAAATGCAAATTCACTTAGGGCCTCACTACAATTGCGTGATCATTTTGTTTAGAGAATCGACCAGCTTTATTTTTTGATATAAAAAGGGTTAGAGGGGTGGCGGGAGAGGTTTGGTCCTGGCAGCAGAGGTTCAGCACTATTGGTATACACATTCCCTCTGCTGCCAGTGGGGAGTGGGGTGGTTAGAAGAAGGGGGTTGGGTAAGAATCGACCAGCTGTTCCTGAAATTTATATTATACCACCCTTGAGTGCCTTCTATCTAACAAAAAAGAATAATTAAAATCAGTACACAACTGGCGAAAATATCGGTGAACGCGTACCGTGCGTTTATATTTATTATTATATTTATAGTTAAATAACCTAAAAAAACTGACTTCAATATATTCTTTTTCTTGGCTGATATTTTTTCAGTTATTCCGTTATAAAAATCTAAGTTCTGGAAACTCCTTCTTTTTGGAAGTCGGTTAAAAAAAGAGTTCCATCACCAAAATATAGGTATTATGTTATGTATGTATTATTATATGTAGAAACAGTCAAAATACGATGGTAGAATTTCAAAACGTGTGCAAATTAATGTGAATATAACATAGCCAAGACTTATAAACTTCTAAACAGTCAAGTTTTCCCAAACAACCTACACAAACGGACCAAAGTTGGCTACAGTTGTTAAAGTCAAGTTTTCTATGGCCGGATACAAACAACAAACTTGACAGGTTAATTATCCAGTGACACCGCCGAGTCGGGCATCAAATCAATAACCTCATCATGCCAACTGGTGATTAGAGATTGATGATGATGCTAATCATCATCATCAATATTTAATCGAAAGTTATTTGTTTTGTATAATTTGCGACAATATGTGTGCAGTTATTTTAATTTAAATAAATGCGTGGATGTTAATAAACCGCAAATGAGCAAACTGACCTTTGGTTGTTGGCTAAATTGTTCGCAAGTGCCTAATAAACCTACTTGTTTGCTAGTTTTATGTTACTTTTGGTAGTTTCCATCATGCCCATGGTTCGTTAAGCAAAATATAGGGAATATACATGTTTTTTTTTTCATTGGAATAATAGTTTTATTGGATATTAAACGAAAATGTAATGCATACATTAAAAGATAATTTAAATTTGTCAACAAAATTTCGAGGTATAAACATTTAAAGTTTTTGGTGGGGGTGGGATTTTTGTGAAAACTTGAAATAATGTTTTCTAAAGTTTTCACGATTGTTGCGTAATAAATTCGTTGAAATTTATTTCATTAAAAAACCTTTCCATTGGTTGAATACTAACAAAATTACATATCCACTCTCAAAATTCCATATAATTCAAGTCGTGAAATTCTTTTGCGTAGTTTTTAGATTTTGGTTACAGAGTTTTTAAAGATAATGGACTGTAAACCAAAGTCGTATCAACATCAGCACAGCATTCGAGCTTATGATCAATCGCCTAGCCTGTAAAAAATGTGAATCAACTTACCAAGAGCCGATATGACGTTGCTGAGAGCCACCAATGACTTATTAATGTTGGCTCCTTCTTTTTGTCTACCGCCGCCGCAACCTTCCCAGCTCGCTTTCTCACTGCCAGCAAAATAACTTTATATTTACTTGACTGAGCAAGAAAAATGGTTATGTTTTTGGTTAGGTTAGGTTAGATATGTTCGGGCATCCTACAGCCTGGAAGAGATCACTTTTAGCGATAATACCGTATTTTGTTGCACTAGTTTATTTACGTCCTTATTACTTATAAGGGGTGTACAATAAAGAGTTTATCTATCTACAGCCTAAACAGCTTGACCGATTTTGACGAGAGATTCGTGTTCAGTTCTCGAGTATCATATGTACCTGAGTTAAACTTTTTCTAATAATAATAGCAAAGAACTTCGATCATCCTCGAAAGGCTTTCGTTACATAGACAGGTCGAGGGTTAGATATAAACGTCAAGACATCCTGGGAACTGCGCGTATTGTCAGGAGGTTTTTCATTGTGTAGCCCTTATCACAAGCAGCTTGAGCCCTGCCTCGACACATCGGCTATATCAAGGTTGAAGTTTTTGTATTTTTTAACCGACTTCGAAAAAGGAGGAAGTTATCAATTCGTACCGTATATACTAAAACTACTGTCAAAACCTAAAATAAATCTAAATTTAAATGAAGTGAAAAATTTATTTACCAAAAAATTTAACTTTTTGCTAGCCTCTGTAACAAACGAGATATTTTACAATTTTTCTAGAATTTCGCTTACTAAAAAAATTGGAAGGATGTATGTCTTAACCTCCTTTTTTATGGGCATGATATAAGGATTTTCACAAGTGGCAAGAAGACATAGGACAAGCCGCTTCCAACCGGCCTTTTTGGAAATCCATTGGTGGCCAATGTCCGGCAGTGAACTTCTTGGTGCTGAGATAACGATGTTGAAAACGATTTTTGGATATATTTTAGTACTAAACTTCCAAGTTCTAAATTCCAAACTAGTACTTCAGACACAACTTGCACGTAGCAACGTTGCATAAGCACGCTGTCATGCACCGCTAAGGATTCCACATACAAGTCGTACAATACACATAGCTGTCGTGGGTTTATTTAGCCTATTCAGGCTAAGGACATTCACGACTATCGATTTGCTTTATGCTTTAAAATAATCTAAGTAATGATCACTGTGAACTAGCTTTTAGCTAACCGAGCATGAATAATATTTGGACAGGAATAGATTTCCATTGGTTATTACCAAAGACAATTTACTAATCTAAATCGTACATAATTATATGACGTGTAGTACCACTGCGCTCAAAATTATATAGAATAGATAGATAAACTCTTTATTGTACACACCATAAAAATACAATGAAAAGAGAGCGATATAAAACTAGTGTAACAATTGGCGGCCTTATCACTAATAGCGATCTCTTCCAGCCAATCATAAGATGGAGAGGAACGAAAAGAAAGTAATATGACAACGGGGCGTGCAGTAATACAGAATGCGAAATAAATACTTACAACTAAATTCTATCGAGTGTATACGAATATATATTCAGTTTATTACCTTAGAACCTAGATTTCGATTATTTGGATTATTTTAACGCCCTATTGTACAATATACATCCAAATACCTAAATGTGTATATCTTCGGCGTTCTTTAAGATCGAGACAGTCTTAGACCACAAAATGTCACTTCAAATCTATACTTTTAAGATAAAATAAAATATTTAAAATAAAAAAAACTAAAAATATATTGGACCGCTGCATCGACTATCAAAGGCTCGTAGGCCACACCCAACCAGCTGGTTGGATATTGTATGGGACTGGGGCTAACCTAACCTGCAACGTGTAAATCTTCTTCTGTATACCTATTGATATTGTTTATTCACATAAAACTTATTTATTATTATAGCAAGTATAATACAGAAAAATATTTATGCACTGTCAGTTTACAAATTGTAGAATTATAAATATATTGGAATGCGCTTCCTGAATGGGTCTTTCCGAATAGATATACATAATCTAGGTGTCTTCAAATCGTGAGTGAATATGTTTCTGCTAGGCAAACGCGCTCCATCGTAGACCGTAACTGTCGCTTAACACCAGGTGAGTTGAGGGTCAAGCGGTCAAGCGCAAGCCTATTTTCGAATAAAAAAAAATAAGCTTCAAAATTTATTTTTAACAATAAAGTTACGGTGTATCTTAGTAGATGAAATGTGAGGGGCTGTAACAGTAAAATCTGTAGAAAAGACATTATTATCGATACAGAAGCCAAAACTCGCCGAAACTACTGAATACATATTAAGTTATACTATGGATCTGGGTTACCTATCTATAATCCGAATTACGAAATATCGAAAATAATTACGTTTTTTTTTCAAAAGGGACTTTATCAAAATCTCGGACGCTCATTTAATTGACAACTCGTCTGATAACCGAATCTTTGTAATACGAAAGTTCATATGTGTAATAAACAGAAACCCGTTAGGTTTCTGTTTATTACACTTAACAAATTGTTCTAACAAACTTATGGAATCAGAAACTCGAGTCAAGTAAAATATATGGAATCAGACAGTTCCATGAAACGGATTAGGGCAATTAAGATTCAAACAAACGTATTTCGGATCATATTTCAATAATTTGGCGTTAAAAACATAAGTGAAGTTCACTGGAAAATCACACGAACTAACCAAGTGAAGTTCGGTAAATCAGAATTTTAAGATCACGGCGCACGAACGATGTAACGGGCACAGATAAAGATAATTCATTCGCTTAGCTCAGATTAAAATATTTTAGTGACAAATGTGATGTTGTTACCTGCCAGCTAGATCAGCGAGATGCAAGGTAGCGTCCTGTGTAGCCAACTCCAGCAAGGCATGGGAGCGTGACGAGGTGGGGTTGCGCCGAGTGGCGGCGGTGCGGCGTCTGCGATTGCCTTCGCCCACCAGTGCCAAGAGGGTATCCACGTCATGCACGGCCACGCGACGAAGATCTGACAAACGGTGAATAGATTTAACGAAGGCACTGCAGCAATCTTAAAACATACTTAGTGCTGTCATAGTTTAGTAAATTATACTGCCATATCGGCTTAAATCCTTCTTTATCTGTTTTTATCGGATTCATTTCGGTGGTCTGCGTCAGATCTGAGTGATTTTCTTCCCTTTTGCTCTTTTCACTTTAACTGATTCTGTAAGCTTCTACTATGCCTTCACGTATCTAAGAAAGTGTATTTGAAATTTTTTTCTCTATCATCATCATCATCATCTCTGCCACAAGAAGTCCTCTGCCGTACATAGCCGTCCCCCATGGATTTCCAAAAAGACCGGTTGGAAGCGGCTTGCATCCAGCGCCGTACTTGTATGATATCTTCTGTCCACCTTGTGGCTGGTCTTCCTGCGCTGCGCTTGGCAGTTCGTGGCCAGTTTCTCTCCATCGATTTTCTCCAAACTTACTTTGAACATAGGGTCCCTTGGTGGGGTGTTCCCTCACACGAAGGTCCTTACGAGCATTGCCTCGCCTCCGAGGCAGTGAGTGGCAGGTTGGAGCCGCCTCGCCCACTAGTAGGTCGTGCACTCGTTCGTTGTAGATTTCAAGGAAACTAGGAACAAATCACTTAAACTTAGTAGGTTCATCGCTACAAAGCATATTGAAGAGAGATCTATCATACTTGCTTGATGCTAGTACCTATTATTATTGATAAAAAAACACTTGTTTTGTCGTTAAGGTTTCTAGTGGTCTGCTTAAGAAGGGACGATTAAATTTTATCTGCAGAGTATGTTCCGGATCCGGTTCACATCATACGAAATATCCTCCAATATACCACCTACTTTTCCTCAAAACATTTTTTTTTTCAAAAGACCATTCATAACGGATTCATTCGTGATTATTAATGTTTCTAGGTTTAAATAGAATCGAACCCTAACATTTGCTGAATGTTACAGTTTTCAAATTTACTGAATCTATTTATTTTTTTGCTTGACTCGTGTCAAGCAAAACACCAGGAATCAGACAGTTCTATGATACGAATTCGGACAAATAAGATTCGAACAAAAATGTTTACATGTGGAATCAGACAGTTCTACGAAATGGATTCGACCAAATAAAATGCGAACAAAGTCAAAGTCAAATCATTTATTGCTCTGTTATGTAGGAATAACATAATAACCCTAATATACTTAGGTATCGCAATTATAATATCCCGATCTGTTTCTTATTTATAACATTTTATCGTGTAAAAACTCGTCTACTGTATAATAACTTTTTTCAATTAATATTGTTTTTAGTTTATTTGAAAAGCTACGATCATTTTCGTCACTTTTTAGGTCTTCGGGTAGTTTATTAAATATTTTATAGCCATTGCTCGGGGACCACGGGCTTTTCATTGCTAGTCTTGATTTTTGTGTCATTAATTTATATTTGAATCTAAGCGGGTACCTACAAAAAAAAATCATATAATAATGTTAATAAATAAATATGTTATATGAGGTGAATGGAAGTTACATTTCATCAGAAATAGAGAAGAATTTTACTAAACGAACACGTGAAATTGGAATACCGGTGCAGACAGCGCGAAATTTACCGCTGATACCAACTAAAACAATAATAAAACCATCAGAAACAAATCACCTACACTAAGTTCAGAATACTTGCGATAATACAATCATAATTTGAACTCAACCCCATCTAAATAAGATTGAAAGTTGCGGCTGTAAGCACGTGGAAACTTTTTCATAAACATTTATGATTTATAGTTTAGCAGTTCTAGTAGGTATATGGCTTGATAAGGCTGCCATATAAGGTGGTAATATCATAACATGTGACGAAATAATATTAAATATTTAAAACTAAAATACAACGTTCATTCGTATAAATGATAGTAGTCATTAAACTAGCTTTACTGAAACATCTTTGATATAATTATAACGGTTGAACAAGCATTCTATAACGTTAACGAATTTCACAAATTTGTATTTTGAATTCTTCAGTTGAGTTGACTATTTATTTATTATTTGCAGTTATTATTTTGACACAGAATATTGTTTGAGCTCACCCTACCGTGACTATCGCTTATATTTCTATTTATAAATGTTGTACCATCTGACATGTAGCTTCAGACAACAAATGAATATGAACATGAAACAAGACAACTTGGAGAATTAGAAACTGGCTTATGCTCTGCATCTTTACATCTATAGTTTAGGTTTATTTATAACAAATAATAATTTATTACTTATATACAAAAAAATCATATTTGGAACGTGATCATTAGACACCATAGAAAATTATCTTGGAGGCGATAAGTCCAGTGCTAAAAAACCTTACGTACTTTTTAGTCCAGTACTGAATATATGGAATAAATATAATACATTGCCCTCCTTCTTGGGTAATCAAGTAAAATAATAATATCTACACTCCTAGTGGGAAATCAACAAGGGGTGTTGGAGTAAATATATATTGAAGGGCAATATAGTCCAGTGGCGATATATGAGGCGATAAGTCCAGTGCTAAAAAAAACCTTACGTACTTTTTAGTCCAGTACTGAATATATGGAATAAATATAATACATTGCCCTCCTTCTTGGGTAGTCAAGTAAAATAATATTTACACCCTTAATTGGAAGTCAACTAGGGTGTAGATGTGTGTGTAGATTGCGGTGATTCATTAATATCTATCTACTCTTAATCGACGAAACATACCTCCTTTGTCAGGCAGCCGGATAAAAAAATACGAACGTGCAATGTTTTCTAAAGTTTTCGCGAGATTACTCATTGATATTTAGAAGATATTAACTAATTTCTCCGTTAAATTTAAGAACGTACAATTTTAAAATATATGACTAAAGCAAAAAGAAAAATTCTAAACAAATTATCATCTATTGAAGTACATATACTTAAATAAATATAAACTCACCAATTGTGCAAAGATTTCCAAATAATCAAACAAACAAATGCTAATTAGCTTAAGAATTTTCGTAGGTCGGGCGGCGAGGTACACGTGTGGGCGGCGCGAGGTTGGGCGGCGAAACTATCGCACCACGCAGTGGTGTGCTGTCGAAACTATAGGCGAGTGTGAAGCCATACTATTGTATCGCTTAGATATAACACTTTTTTAAACTATCACGGTCATTCATTAAAGCACTATTATTATTGACGGGATATTTACCATGGTTCGCGGTAATTTTGAGCTCCCGATATTTCGGCACAGTTACATGCACCATGTTCACGGGCGACCGAAGAATGCGGGTGGATGATACTGAGCACAAACAAACACACTCACAATATTAATTCTCTCACTGCATATTTTCTTTTGAACACATTTTGAACGCGTATATTTATTTCTAAGATTACCTAATACTGGATTCCATGCAGTGTGATACCGTGACAGTTTAAAAAAGTGTGTTAGGTTTCTGTTTATTATTAACAGTAACTTTTGTATTATAAATGAATTGTCAAATGCGCGTACGGGATATTTATAAAGTATCTTTTAAAATATAATAATAAATATATTTGATATTGCATAATTCGATAATAATACTAATATCATTATATATATTACTTTTTAGCTCTTTTATAAATTTGTGTTAATTAATTCAATGTACTTTATATCATATTTAATTGAATATAAAATACTTTTCAGATATTACAAAAAAAATTAGATAATTTCATTAAACTACTGATTTATAGATAGATAATTTTATTAAAATCCTACGTGTTTAATTAGATCGATATTCAATAATGTGTTATAATGTATATATTGATGAGAGACTAAAAAGAGTATTTTCGGATATTACTTTTAAACACCTGACGCAAAACGACGCAAAATTATATCTTAAATTTTGAATTGATGCTTGCAATGAATAGTATGAATTTATGTCGTTATGCGTGTAGAATATTATTTCAAAAATGAGCTTGTTTATTTTTATACCAACTGTAGTTAGGAAAACATAATATGTCTGAAGATTAATGCGTAATTATTATTATTATGCTAATACATCATTAAGACTGCAGGTACGCTAATTCATTATAAGACATTAAACTTTATGCGTGTCTATAGTAAACCGGTGAAGAGCCTATTTCCGGTTACACACATTAGAATCCTATGTAAGGAATCAAACCTTATAAAAACAGACAGACAGACGATATACATAGTTACTATCGCTACTATATATATTAGTTACTACTATTATTAGGTGCTACTATATATATTGTTTATATTAGGACCTTAGTACCTACGGTAGCCTTATCACGCTGTACTTATGTTATGTAAACTATGTATTTCGGAAACAACCACCATAAAATTACAATACATTCAGATATTATTATGTCGAAAAAATATTTTTTCTTTTCTGTAATGTAATACCCCTCGTATTATACCCCTCGTACTTTTTATACTACAGATATATGAAAAATAATATTTTTATCGAGGTTGTTTCCGAAATACATAGTTTACATAGCATACATAAGATACGGGTATTTTTATTTATAAATCTGCAAGTTGCAACTGCAAAAATACATTATCGAAACATTAATATCCTTGAGTTACCCTACCAAAGACAAATATATCCACCCCATGTGTAGAATGATGCGATCATTTATGTAAATAAACCTAGGCAATGAACAAAGGTATCGGATATTAATGAAGATAAATTCCAACAATAGGGTGTAACTGTACCGATAGGACGAACTCAGGGGGGAATGTAATGTTTTAGGGGTTATACATGGGTTGGTTGCTATACATGAGTATGTCTGTATTTACATTTACTTTCTGTAGAATTGGAACCTCGCTTAAAATAACTATTGTGATCACTGCTAAAAGTCTGAAACATTAAAAGTCCAAATATTATTTTAATTAGATTCAATAAATTAATTCAAAACTATTTAAGTTTAATTTTTTTTAATTTATTTAAATATTTAAGTCAACATGTCCAAAAATAAGTACTTATCTTGTTTTAATCAAACCATCACATATCGTCAAATAAGATGTGGTCAACTTATTTACACTTTACAAGCTTTGCTTATTTTGGGGCTAGATGGTATTGTGTAAAAATGTCCTCTAATGTCCTACTCAAACTGACAAAAAACAAAAAAGGGCAACTAACTGTTCTTAAATATAAACGATATTTATGGCCTGGCCCCTGGCCCGGACCTGAGTCCACCCTCTTGCGTGATGATCCAACCTTGGCGCCAGGAAGCCGTAGGGCCATCTATCGCCATTCAAAGTTAATCGAAACACCCCACAATATATTATTACACAAGACAAGTGTTGTTAGCAACACTATGTTTTATGGTTATGTTAGATAACCATAAAAACTTTGCCACGAAAACAAAGGGAAACTGATAAGGGTTTCTTTTTAAATTAACTTCTTATTAGGATTCCATGAAAACTTTAAAGGTTCTGTAATAACTATGAAAAAATTGGTTTTTACAATACAATACAATACAAAAACACTTTATTGACACCATAATAAAATAACATTAGGTACATAATTAAGGCGTTAGAAAGGCACAAAAGGCGGCCTTATCGCTAATAGCGATAAGGCCGCGTTTTGCCTTTTTGCTGTGTTTTACAGTCAGTTTTCATTAATCATAATCTTAGTAATTATCTCAGTCCTAAGAAGTTCACTGCCGGACATAGACTTCCCCATGGATTTTTTAAAAGACATGAAGAAAGCAGTTTGCAACAAGCGTTTTCTTCCCAGTTGTATAAGGTGTTTTGTCCATATTAGGTAGATAAACTCTTTATTGTACACCATTGAACAAATACAATACATATTACAAGCAACTTACGAAACTAGTAACACATTGTGGCTGGTCTTCCTACTCTACGCTAAGCAAGCACAACACTTTCTCTAACCTCTCCTATTGACTTTATCTTCGGTGGGTAACAATAAATAAATTAAGGTTTTATGGATATTTAAACGCAAAGTTCAAAGTATTCGTCGGCACATAGCGTGTGATTCTTGAAAAACTCATTTTCCACAGAAAATTGAATCGCGTGCATCAACACTATGGTTTCTACACACGAAATGCATAACAACTAAGTATTTGGACGTGTAATTTAAATGCATCTCTCTCTCTCTCTCTCTCTCGCTCAAAAAATTAAAAGATTATGTCGCACTTATAATGTATCATGATCTCGACATCTTCAATATACGTTTTTAGAAACAAAACTGGTGAGGTCTTTGTCAAATAAAACGACTAATTTTTCAGGTTTTTATTCTTTGATTTTATTTACTTTTTGATAAAGTACTTGTATGTAGGTAGGTACATATTTATTTTACATAGAGTAGCAATAGGCATACCATTGTTCTAGTGAAAGATAATCTAATAGATATCACTTTAGCCTTAAAAATTCCAATATTGTAGATCTCAGAAAACAGAGATGACAGCAAAGAATTCCATTCTTGTACAGTACGCAACATTAATGTGGATCGATATCGCTGATATGTATGCACTAATGTGTATTATGTTCACTGTTGGCGTATCTAAATAAATAAATAAAATAGGTGCTACCTCCATCAACGAGGGAAATCACTAATTAATACTATTAATAATCATATTAAGTATCTGTAACGGTTAGCTTCTTCTTTGTTCTTTTTAAGTAAATTTGCATGCTGTGCTTCCTTTGAAAGGTAACACATTTAGTTAATATTGAGAAGTCTTAATTATGGTGTTTATGTGATGTAGTTACCATTGTGAAGCCTTAATAAATAAATCTGAAAAACAATTTGAGCCACGAAGATGAAAGAAACTGTCTCAAATTTCATATAAACAAAAAAAAACAACTGCCGACTGCATAAGAGCGATTTTCATACTGTAACTTATATGATGTTGAGTGTATGTTTTTTGTGAGAAAGTATATAAAAGGCTACTTTATGTACAATTTATCTAAATGAACATTATTTTGAATAGTTTTGTAAAATCACTTATTTGTTACGATAAAGTTCATTAGAGGTTACGAAAAGCGCGTTTTTTGTGAGAGTTGTATTATTATTATAAAAAAAAATATTATTGTATTATTATACACTTTATTCATTTTAAATCTTAAATCTAAGTTTTTTACAATAGAGATACAAAAATATAAATATTATAAAAAACTTAAACCTAGGGTGCCGCCGGCAGCGGGGCGAGGCTCAAGCTGCCGGTGGTAGGGGCTACAGAGAGAGGAACCTCCTGACAATGCGTGCCGTGTCCAGGATGACTGCCTTCTGTATCAGACCCTTGACCCAACCATCGAGCGAGAGCCTCTGGAGATGTTGGTCGAGGCTCTTCGCTATGACACCGTTCACCGAAACGACTATCGGGACAATGATCGTCGAGTCAACATCCCACATGGCGGTTATCTCGTGAGCCAAGTCAAGGTACTTGCTGAGCTTGTCCTTCTCGGCCTTCACGAGATTCTCATCATGTGGGATGGTGATGTCGACGAGCACTGCCCGGCGCTGAGACCGATCTACAATCACAATATCAGGCTTATTGGCAACAATAGTCCTGTCCGTGATTATAGAACGATCCCAGTAGAGCAAAGCACGGCTGGTGAAGCAAAGAGAACTGGCGCTGGTGCGTACTGATAGTACGGCACCTCTGACTCGACAAGGCCGTATTGAAGGGCAAGTTGCTGGTGGATGATCCTGGCTACTTGGTTGTGTCTGTGCAAATACTCGCCGTTAGCAAGATGCGAACAACCGGAAACAATATGTCGGAGAGACTCTCCGGGACGGTGGCATGCCCGACAAATGTCGACCGTACCGTCCTTCAAAATAAGTAAATAAATACTTCTAGAGAATTCATGCGGATAGATGCGAGAGCGGGAGCAGGAACGGCAGCGGGAGTGGAAGCGAGGGCGGAAGTAGAAACGGGAACGGGAGCGGGACAGGCAACTCACCTAACAGTGACGCACGCAGGTGGAAGCGGTGCCAGGGCGCGACACAGACGTGGCACTAGCCCTGGATGTGAGTCTGACCCTGCCATGGTATGCGTCTTCCCTGTAGCACTCTGGCCGTACGCCATCACGCACGCGGAATGACCTCGGGAGATGCTGGCCAGAACCTCATGACCAATACTCTCGAAAACCTGAAGTAATATTATATAAATATAACTATAATTTATAGAATGAAATTTGAGAAAGTTCCCTATTTCGTTATCTTGGTAGGTTATGACTTGAGTCAAGAGCTCTAAGAGTGAACACATCCTGGAGAAGCCTCGTGGATGACTCGTGGTTTGATAAAACAACATAAATGTATTTATAACTATAAAATACGTGTATTCCTATCATCAAAGTCGCATCAAAATCAGTGTTTTACATCATTCAATAAAATTTAAAAAAAAATAGCAAAAAAACTGCATTTGTTTATACTTATTACTGTTATTGTTATCTAATTGAAAAAAAAACTGTACCTAAGACACTAGAAGTGTCTATCTTATGCTATATTTTTATATTAAAAAAAAAAAAGTTAAGTCTAATCTAACGACATCTCTCATCGTAAAATTTGTCAAGCTATTTATAATACCTACATAAACATATAATCGACATTTTTAATTCATTGATAGGCTTGCATTTGACCGCCAGCTCGCTTGATGTTGAAGGACGCTGCTGTCTATGATTGAGTACGCTTGCCTAGAAGAAACCTATTCACTTGTGACTTAAGGACACAATACAAATTATATTCAATGACACTTTAACAATAATATTTACTATAAGTAATCTGAGCTGGAATATAATTCAAAATATGTGTATAAAAAAACCAAACAATACATACCGAGCAAGTAGGTAGAAGGTAACAATTTGCAAAGCTTAGCTTATAAAGCTTTGCAAATTGATTATTATTTAGTATGTGATATTTGTGTCTATGTCTATATTTATTTATTAGTACCTTCTCCTGAGAGGCGTAAGAGGGATGAGTAGCATTACTGGAGCTGTCGAACGTGTAGTCAGCGTAGTACCGGCGGGTCCTCTCGCGACTGTCGCCGGCGCCTGACGCATTCACCTTAATCGAATAATATCATAATATAAATAGGGCTTAAAACCAAAGAAAAAACTAGTAGCCCAAACGCCCAGGGCCGCCCAGCCTATTTATATATTAGTTTTTGTAAAGATAGCTATAATTTTTTTTTAACTTTGGTAGCTAATATCCCTAAATTGGACCACGGTACAACATTCGAGTAGAACAAAATAAGTATTTCTACTCGAATCTTGTACCGTGGTCCAATTTCGATATATTAGCTACCAAAGTTAAAAAAAATATAGCTCTCTTTACTTAGTTAGTAAAACTATTTTTTATATTAGGTGTTATATAATATTTAGGTAAACAGGAAGACGAATCCTATGGGCCAATTTTCTTCCAAACGCATTTAAAGGTCGCACGGACTATATGGGCAAAATCATTAATAGAGTAAACAAAATCTATGCATGTTGATTTCTCTCGGTTGCGGTGTATTGTATACCTACAAGGCTGCCATGCCTGGTAGTATTCCTCACAAATAAGTATAATAGTTTAAAAAACTAAAAAAACACGCTTAATCTTATCAAATTATTGTATTGTCTAGTTGTATTTGAAGGGGTTCAAAATCATGTTCAAAGTTTCCGTTACATACTAACATATGTACGTATGAAGCTAATAAAAGCGTGTTAAAAAGTGACCAAGACAGTGTCGAGACATGTTATGTATGTTTCTATGATCACCTACAGCTTAAACGACTTAACCGATTTTGATGAGTGAACTGTCGTTAGATTCTTCTTCACTCCCTAAGTGTCATAAGCTATATTTTTTTTGTAATAATAAATAGGTAGTACATGTCTCGGAAATTTTAAAAACAATGCATTTTTTTTTAAACAAAATTTTCGTAATAGACAAGTGATTTTACTAGAATTATTCTAAAGAATGCGCATTTATATATAATCTTTTCCAGCGATTTTACGCATATTTTCTCACAAAAAAGTACATTCAACACCACATCAAGCGTAAAGGAAACGTAAGTTAGACTCCAAAAAAACTGCTTTTCTGCAGTCATCATCATCATCATCTCAGCCACAAGAAGTTCACTGCTGGACATAGGCCTTCCCCATGGATATCCAAAAAGATCGGTTGGAAGCGGCCTGCATCCAGCGTTTTCCTGCCACTTGTATGATATCTTCTGTTCACCTTGTGGCTGGTCTTCCTACCATAGACTTTTACTTCCTACGCTGCGCTTGCGATTCGTGGTCTCCATTCGAGAACTTTTCGGCCTTTTCTGCAGTCGGGTATTTTATTTATCTTTTAATATAGATACTGGTTGTCAGTTAAAATAATCAAAGGTTAAATATGTGAAAATTACCTTCATGTTTGTAATCGTAACCGTATGTTCATCGACTACGTTCACCACTGGGACTCTGTCTTTTTCCGATCTTAGTTCCCTGAAAATATGTATAATAATACAAACATTACAAGGTTATGCGAAGACTACACGTTCAATATGAATCACGATCGTCAATACACAGTCTACACGCTCAATAAATAAATAACTGTAAATAAATATTCGTGGACATTTCACACAACACCATCTAGCTCAAACTAAGCAAAGCTTGTACTATGGAAGCTAGATGTTACCCACCATGATACCTATGATGATGATGTTACCTTATCTTGATTGTAAATTTCTAAGGTGTGTACAATAAAGAATTTATCTATCTATCTATCTATCTATCATGGCAAAAGGAAATAAAACACAGGGGCTATTATTACTTTTTTCACCGGTCCCGCCAAAACGTATATCCGGGTGCATATTTCGTAAAGAGCTTAAGCATCCGGTGGGTGACGTATAGAATATTTATATTTAAAACCAATAATGTGGTAATATGACACTTTAATGCTCTACAGGCTAGCTATAGCTACATTTTTCCGAACGAGTCTAAGGTCTGCTAAAATCTAAAGCAAATGAATAATGTCATAATTATAAGATTATTGTTGGGCGCGCATATACACCATGCGCACAAAAGTAGAATATCAGTTTCCCCCTTAATCAATTATCCAGTTACTAAAAAACCGGACAAGTGAGAGTCAGACTCGCCCACCGAGGGTTCCGTACAAACTAGTAGATAAAAGGAGGAAATCATATTTTTTTTTTTATATTTTCCTTCATAAACCAAAAAATATACATTGTAAAAATATTTAAAAACCTGTTTTAGCTTATGCTACTGAAGTTCTTTCTTAGGAACCCCACACATGATACCGTTAATTCACTTTAAAATTTGGACCTACATTCCTTGCATAAAGACACAATTTTTTGTGATTAAATTATAAATGTCCAGTTTTCGGTTTTTTTTCCTATATGTGTACTCTAACACAATGCTTCTTGCCAAATTTCATTGTTCGAGGTCAACGGGAAGTACCCCATAGGTTTTGATTCCCTTGTGAGTGTCGAAATGTGCGTTTTTTTACGATATATTCGGCTGTAACTTTTTTTTACGAAAACTTATAATCTTTATTTTTTTTTCTGCAGCAAGATACTATGGATCTGCGTATATGGTTTTAATTCAACTTGATACCTTCATGCGTTCCCGAGATAAAGATCTTGACACCCGACGGACGGACAGACAGACGGACAGACTGACAACAAAGTGATCCTACAAGGGTTCTGTTTTTTCCTATTGAGGTACGGAACCCTAAAAATGATTTTTTTATGTGAATGAAACCATGAATATTTAGACGTAGGTTTATTTATTGCTTTGCTCAAACATCATAACTTCATAAATGTTAGAAATTATTTATATTATATACTAGTTATTTGTATATTTATTTATATAAAGAACCTACTTGTTAAAATACTTTGCGTATGTTGTGCCGGACCACTGATTGACTATCCGCTGATGATGATAAAAACAAATACACTGAGACATAACAATAACATGTAAAGATGAAAAAATAATAAATACAATTTCCACAGAATTCGCCCTATTACATAGAAAATTTCTTCGAAATAAATTTCAGGGATAGAAATTAAAGAAAATTTTTGCATGCCGTAAGGCGGGATATGGTGTTCTAAATTATAATATTATGTATTCCATCAATGTATCCTACCCATATACGCAAATAAAGATAATATGAAAATGAAATATTTTTTTCCTGTTGTGTTGAAAAATGCGTGATGCACGGTCAACATTTCTCTTATTTTCTAAGTTAAATTATTTTTTGAAAATCTCACCTCTCAGTGAACGGCCTGACACGAATAGCTAATTTGACGTTAGACATTTTAAAAACACACAAAAACTCATAAAACAAATTAAAATCTACCCGCAAAATAATGAACTATACACGTAATCGTCGTAAGATGTGCAAACGTACACACTCTCAGGGCATCAACACTGGACAAGTCTATTTTTGGTACAGCGGTTCCTCCTCTTCCTGTATGCATTTTGAGGAAGTTTACGAGAACGAAAATAGATTTTAACTAAATCGTGACTGTTACAGAATGTAGCTAGAAAATTCAAGATGTTTTTAAAGCTCAGTTTATTGGACCGAGCTTAGAGCCTACGACTACAGATAGACGTGTTTTTTTTTTGTCAGGGATTTTTGTATTTTCATACTTGTTCTTAAGTTTCTCTAGCCGATCTTTAGTATGTATTAGAAGACTCGAAGAAGACGAAATCCGGCAGTTAAACTAAAGTGTATAAGATGATGACAACAATAAGTACCTAGGTAGAGTAGAAATAGTGCACAACCTAGGCACAGATAACAATTTTTAAATCTATAATAATAGTTAAAAAACTGACATACCGACTTCAAAATGCGCAATTTTGTTTGAAAACCAAAACTATTGTACCGATTTTAATGACTATGGGACCAATCTTAAAGTACTTACATCCTTAAAATTATTTTTTCAAATCGGTGTATAAATGACGGAGCTAAGCGGTAACAAATATTTAGCAAAAAATACAGCCGAAATGTTAAGCTCCTTCTTTCTGAAGTCGGTAAAAAGTTCCTGCTTGGAATAATGTAGTGTTCTTCATGTAGTGTTAGTCTTAAAAAAATAACGTTACTGCTAATGTCAATGTGGATTTCTTCTTCTTTTTTGTATTGGACCCGCATTTAAGCATTTGCCAGTGTCAAGTATTAAGATATTTTCAAGTTTCTTTAATAAAACAAGTTGTAAATGTCCTAGTCACAAGTCATGTATACAGTCAAGTTAATTTAAGTCGAGTCCTGCTTCAGTAAAGTGGTGGCGACTTTACTAGAAACTTCTATAGAGTTTTGCCGACAACGTAAAATCACATGTTTTACTGCTTTATTTTACTTGCCTACACTCACGCACTTTATCGAAAACTTAATGAATAAAACACCACCATTTTTATAGCATTAATGTTCAAAATAACACAAGTTTAGGAAAATAAAACAAAACAACAACACGTTACTAAGACGTTCCCGCCAAAAAAAAAAAAAAAAAAAAAAAAAAAAAAAAAAAAAAAAAAAAAAAAAAAAAAAAACAATGTGGATTTATCTTCTTCTTCTTTTTTGTATTGGACCCCGCGATTAGCGATTTTCCAGTATCAAGTATTGAAATATTTTCAAGTTTCTTGAATAATACAAGTTATTGTAGTCACATTCTAAGTCACGCTGGGAAGTCACGTAAACAGACATTTTCAAATTTAAGTTTTGCCTCTGTAAAGTAATGGCGACTTTACTAGAAGCTTCGATGGAGTTTTGCCGACAACGTAAAATCACACGTTCAATTTCACTGCTTTATTTCACTTTCCCACACTCACGTACTTGGATCGAACACTTAATGAATAAAACACCACCATTTTTATAGCATTAATGTTCAAAATAACACAAGTTTAGGAAAATAAAACAAAGCAACAACATGTTACAAAGACGTTCCCGCCAAAAAACCCCATGTGGAGATGTGGATTTATCTTTGATGCCGGTATTTAGTGCGAAAACCTAAAAAAAAACTTTGTTGCCAATGTCACACAGCTTGACTTTGATATATTAATAATTCTATCAAAATAGAATTTTCGTTTTTGTCATTGTCAGATTTTATTGTAGATTTTGTGAAAAGGAGAGTAGATTTTTAGATAAAATGTTTTTAAAGCGTAATTAAATCTTTTTATGTTTATTGTTCATTGAGTTCAGCGTATTTTTCAGTGCTATATTGCTCACGGACTGCCAAAGGTGACATATTGTTTTCTAGCCATCGTCTATTTTCGTTACGTCCTAGCGGTGTAAACACTGTCTCTATTTCAATTCTTCTTCTTTCCTAAACCACTGTGTTGCTCTATCTACATATCTTGTCCTTTCCTTTAATATATTCATGGACTTCTTACATCCAGTAAGAATAGGAGAAAACAAAACAACTGATAGTGACACATCTAAAGTTAGCTGGTATTGGAAATGTACTTAGATAAATACAAATAATGAAACCCCTACGCAACAAGGCATTTCTTAGTGATTAAGAGTACAAACAACCAAAATGCTAATGCATACCTCACCCAAATAATTAGCATTGTTATTCAATAAGGCACTATCTCCAGCCTTTTGGTGACTTTTCCCCAATAATTGATATTAGCTATCTAGGTAACCTTAAAAGTAAAATAGCCCAAAAATATTAAAAAGAATATGTACTTAAAGCTAAGCTCCTATATATTTTTATGCAAGATCGATAAACAATTGAGCACCAACTCGCCTGGTGTTAATGATGTGTGATGTGATGGTATTGCCGAGGATGGAGCTCGTCGATCTAGATTATATCCATTCACTCTAGCTTTGAAAATTCCAAGATTTATTATTACAATTTTACCCTTTTTCTTTTTATCTTTGAAATTTTAATAAAGCAGAACAGATGCCTACCCGTTTATTATTTCAATCATGTATAAAAAAGTGATCAAAATTAGATAATGTATAGGGATAGAAATCACTTTTCACATTTGTTATGGACAAGAATGCATGTATGTATACAACTACACTCTTAAATCCCTTGTATAATGACTATTTTGTCTAGGATATATAATTTTTACAAACATTTTTTAGATTATAAAAGCTATAAGTACCAAAATAACTTTACTATCTGCTAGATCAGTATTTTCTTTGTACTTAGGAGTACTGTTGTAGAAATATTTGCATGAGAATATATCTATTTTCATGTAAATGTAAGAGTACATTAATATCATAAATATTTTGACTCTCATTGTATTATTCATTTCATATTTGCCTTTCAAAGATGTTGGTGCGCAACATAGCGAGGTCACTGTGGAGAAACACTCATGTTCAGAAGAGGTTCCTGGCCTCAGAGCCGGCGAAACCTCAGCCGGTAGACAAAGATGGATTGGATCCACTTCAGGTAATAATTCTAGACACAACAAATTTGAGACTTACTACTTCCAGTGGTTTATTGTTTGTATTTCTAGTTTTTTGCTGTAATAGATTTACACTTTACTGCCAACTCCCTGATTAAGCGATGTTGCTGTCTATGATGGAGTGTGCTGACCCAGAAGAAACCAATTCACTCACAATTTAAAGACATCCAGACTATAACTATAGTTCTAACTAAAAACATGTATTGCTAAACTAAATTGGATATTATAACAATTTAAATATTATTTATGTTGACGCTGATAATATAATTACCATAAACATGGGTTAAGAATAGAGATTGCAACCCGGTATGTTTCTCAACCCGGCCAGTCCCGGTATCAGTGAATTGGTTGGCGGGTTGATGTGTTAGCGATGAAACCGTTAAAGTATTTTATGAAAATTTGCTATATAAGAATGGACAATGATTCAAGGTTACGCATTAATATTTATTTCAAACTAGCAAATCAACAATAATCAGTCTCACTCAAAGTCTCAAAATCTCTGATTTAATACAGAATTGATTACTTTTACTTATGGACGGAATGATGCCCTTCTCACAATGAGAAGATGGCCCGTTCCCAGCAGTGGGACAGTTTGTACAAAAAGGGCTGATAAAAAAATAAAAAAAAATGGACGGAATAGTAACATTAAGTAGTATTAGTAATTATTAATTTTTATAAGTTTAAGCAAGCAGGTCTTTCTCTTTACTCGTTATAGTGTCTATTTGAAACATAGTATTAGAATAAGAAACTAATAAAGTTTAAAGCACTAAACTTGTCATAACAGCTTAGATTAGATAGATAAACTTTGGTAGCTTTGGTATTTGGTAATATTTGGTATAAACAAAATAAATTCTTATTGGCGCGTCAGAATGGCAACGTGGCAGCTCACAGCGGTTCTCATGCGAATTTTCTATGATTTCCCGCGCCGCGGTTTTCATACCTACCGGGCCGGGCCTGGCTGTGCTCAGCCCGGCCGGGCCGGGCCCTCACTTCGATACTAACTTCTTGGTAACTATAAGAGAAAATTGAAATTGAAACAAAATAAAAAGAGAATACCGCCATTATAAAGACCACGCTAATACTAAGCAATCTGTATTTATTAAAATTAAAATATATCTTTTTCTTCACAGGCTGAGGCGTTAGACAAGGATATCTGCCTTTTAGTAGATGAGAAGGACAACTTCCTCGGCACAGCTACGAAGAGAGAGTGCCACAAGGTTGGACCCGATGGGAATGTCTTACTCCACCGTGCATTCAGTGTCTTCCTGTTTAACAAACGAGGAGACATGCTGATGCAGAGGAGATCTAGTAATAAAGTTAGTATGGGTTATTTTTATAAACTCTTAGGATATGGACAGACTTGCAGATACTCATATTCTTTATTGCCACTAAGTGTACATGAATGTAGATGGATTTACATGCATTTTTACAGAACTTAAAACTTAGTCGCCCTTTTCAGACATTGCAACTTGCGACTTCGATTTTACTCTTGCTTACTTTCATGTCTCATGTCGCTTATGGACGATATACTATCATAGTGAACAATTCAATGCGTCTCACTCGGCGTTTGACGCAAGCGTTCAACGCAACGCAACAAGTATCTATGTTAAAAGAAAGACAAAATACCCGACTGCAGAAAAGCAGTTTTTATAGTCTAACTTGCGATTTTGATATGCTGTTGAGTGTACGTTTTTTGTGAGCAAGTAGGCGTAGTATCGCTGTAAAAGATTATAAATGCGTATTCTTTAGAATAAATCTAGTAAAACAACTGGTTTATTACGAAAAAGTTCGTTGAGGTTTATGAAAAAAAAGATATGTATTTATTATTATTACAAAAAAATATTGCCTGACACTCTAAAGACGAATCTAACAACACCGCGCACATCAAAATCGGTCAAGCCGTTTAGGCTGGAGATTATCATATAGAAACATACATACATATATACATACATACAAACATTCGAAAACATAAGCCTCCGTCTTACGCAGCCGGGTAAAAATGTCTAGAATGGTCTCTTGTTCCGTCGTAGTATGCGTCAGCGGTCAAAGGGAAGCGTGACGCTGCGTTGAAGCCGCTTATCTCGTTGTTCATTATGATCACTAGACCAAAGCTTAACGCAACGAGTGGTCCCAACCATTCGAATTTAGAATTTATTCGACAGAATATTCTATCCAAATTTTGTTGATTTTGTTCGGAAGTCAGGCAAATTCACATGTGAAGTACTTGCGTTGCAAGTGATTAAAAAATTGAATGCCTGAGCTACGAGCTACTCTTTCAAATGAATTATTTTATCAATTTCAATTGGTAGTTGGCAATGTTCCAGTCTATCTAATGAAAATAATTTACAGTTTAGCTAACATAACATATCTTTCTAAATAGATGCATTTAAAAATACTATTTAAGACTACTGTGTAACATAGATTCACAAACGATATCAAAATTCAATTATTTTTTCTAGATTGATAGATAATTGTTTGTAACATGCCATAAAAACCCCAATCCTAATAAAGTTTATGGTATTTACGAGGTGTATTTAGATTTGGTTTTACTCTGGAGTGTAGCAGGCTATTTTTTCTAATAATAATAATACTCTGTCAAAGATTATGCACTTTTTCGTAACCTCCAACAAACTTTTTCGTAACAAATAAGGGACTAAAGAATGCTCATAAATCCAAATCTTAATTTTCTTTTATGCAGTCTGGTAATTTCTACTTGTATCTTCGCGCGCATGGGCGTAGCTATAGCTTTTGAATAGAAACGTTATCAACAAGAACCTAAAGGTTAAACGTGCTTAGACATTATTATACAATGAAGTATATTATAATTATATAATTATCAATTATCTGTCGAACATTTTACGATTTTTTGTCAGATGCTAAGCAGCATCCAGCCCCACTAATCCTCCCCTTATATAGGCCCATACTCGCGAGGTTTACTGTTTGCAAAGCCACTGGCTAAAGTATAGTTGTATAATTTCAGGTGACATATCCGGACTACTATACTAACGCTTGCTGTAGCCATCCGCTGTACATAGACGATAAGGCAGAAGACATCATCGTGGCTGCGAAGCGCAGACTCAACCATGAGCTCGGGATACCTCTTGACGCGGTAAATATTCTGTTATTGATAATCTTGTACATAAAAAGAGAAGACTATAGAAAAAGTAACTGCTTCTCTTTTCAACCTGCATGATAGAGACCAGAGTGCCTATTTGTCACGATAATAAAAAATACAGCTTGTCATGTTGTAGGGTTCCGTTAGGGGGCTTACGGAACCCTTATAGGATCACTTTATAGTCTGTCTGTCAAGACATTCTATCTCGGGACATTATATACATTTTTAATTTAATCACAAGAAATAAGGCCTTTATGCAAGTAATTAGGGACAATTTTAAAGTGAGGTAACCATATGATGTGGGGTATTATATGAAAGAGTTTCATTCGCACAAGCTAAAACTAGTTTTTAATTATTTTTACGATGTGTAATTTTCGGATTATGACCAAAAATATAAAAAAAATATAAAAAATTCCCCCTTTTGACATTTTGTGGCCGAAGATAGAGCTCTACGATCTAGGAAATATCTATTCACTCTAGCTTTGAAAATTCCTAAATTCCTAGTTCTCAGAAAAGAGGGATGGCAGCAAAAATTCCACTCCTGTGCAGTACACATCAAGAACGTAGACCGATATCGCTGATTACGGAATTTTGGCTCTTCCATGAGAAATGAGTGGTAATGCGCCCACTTTCTACTAGTCCTGTAGTAAAATGGGGAATTAGGTCGTGAAC
This sequence comes from Lycia hirtaria, assembly GCA_947563715.1. Classification (NCBI taxonomy): domain Eukaryota; kingdom Metazoa; phylum Arthropoda; class Insecta; order Lepidoptera; family Geometridae; genus Lycia; species Lycia hirtaria. The sequence goes on from OX387385.1 coordinate 13,499,399, forward strand.
TAATTCGTCGTCGTAACTATATAATAAATAATAAATAAATATTGGAGGACATTTCACACAACGCCATCTAGCCCAAACTAAGCAAAGCTTGTACTATGGAAACTAGACGGTTGATAGAATACATATATACGTTTTTTTTTCGTAAATACATACTTATGATACATAGAAAACACCCAGACACAGAACAAACATCCATGCTCATCACACAAATGTTTGCCCTGGGTGGGGATCGAAACCATGACCTATAGCTCAGAAAGTCGTACTACCACTGAGCCATGAGGCCTGGCTCAGGCCTATTGTTGTATTTATAATCATGCGGCTCGTCTCCAGATGGATCCTGAAGAGTTCACGTTCCTAACCCGCGTACACTACCACGACCCTGGGGACGGCATGTGGGGCGAGCATGAGATCGACCACATCCTCTTCCTGCAGACAGACGCCAAAGTCAAACCAAATTCGGACGAGATATCAGAGTACAGCTTCGTACCCAAGGCTGAGTTTAATTCGTAAGTACTCTCTATTTTTTATATAAATAATAATATATATTTGTGGACATTTTACACAACACCATCTAGCCCAAACTAAGCAGAGCTTGTACTATGGAACTAGATGGCTGATAGAATACATATACTTATGCTTTTTTTGTATATATTTATATACATATGATATATAGAAACACCCAAACAAAGATCAAACATCCATGCTCATCACACAAATGTTTGCCCTGGGTGGAGATCGAACCCACGACCTACAGCTCAGCATACTACCAATGAGCCACAAGACCTATCCAGTATGCTTTAAGGTGGAGATTAAAGCACGCAGCTATCTCTCTCGTATCACAACATTTTTAAACATATAAAATCATTGGGTAGGGATATTATAAACGTGAGACGTTGACGTTCAAATGTGTTCCTACTTGAATAAAGTATATTTGAATTTGAAAGACTCGAATTTGTTTCTTTAGCCAGGAGAAACATTTTAAAAATAAGTTTTATTCATATATCATTTATACTGGCGACGGAGTTGTGTAAAAACCTATATCTTCCTTCTGCTCAGCCGATTTAAAAGATATCTGTTTTTTTTTTTAATGGTATCTCCTAACTAAATAAACAAATTCGAGTCTCACTTCTTCACATACTAAAAAAATAATTATTAATTATTTTATTGCTTAATTAATTATAAATGTTAACCATTCGGGCACAGGTACCTCCCCACCCTGGAGGGTCCGATAACGCCGTGGTTCAACATGATCCGCCGCCACCGACTCAAGCTCTGGTGGGACAACCTGCACCGGCTCAAGGAACTCGCCGAGCCCGACAAGATACACAAGTTCAAGACCGACGACAAATAAGTACAACAGATAAGTGTGAATATTTACATATTCGTATACTATTTTTCATTGGCGATAGACAAAGATTTCTTTATACAAAATTGACACTATTATTTTTCGAATTGCGTTCTGTAAATACTTAATAAACTCCATATAAAGTATGAAATTATTTAAATTTTCGTTGCTTATAGCACATGTCGGACACTCCATACAATGGCGCGCTAATCAGTCACACATACATACGTAAGTTGACGTCTGTATATAACGCACATGTATGAAGTCATGGTTGTCGTCTGATTACCGCTCGCTCGTGACGTCATATTGAAATTCGAAAGCTTGCAGCACGCAACGCTTGTCTCGACTGACAACCACGCCACAAACTCGGGCAAACAACAGGGTGAGCGCGGGGAGTGGGTGAGGAACCCGAGATTGGCGGGAAGGGGAGAATATCCATTCTGTATGTAATACTATCACTATTAATGTTTTCTGTACTCATAAATAACAGTACCACACCTTGGGTATGTGACAGGAATGGAGGGTTCCCGCGTTCCGCTGCTGTTGTCTTTCCTCCCACCGCTCACATACTCAAGGCATAGAAAACATTAATAGTATTACATACAGAACGGACACCACCTCCCGCCATTTTCGAGTACCTCACCCGCTCCCCGCGCTCGCCCTGTCGTTTGCCAGAATTTGGCGGCACGACGTTTTCATTTGTCAGTCGAGACAAGCGTTGCGGGGTTCAAGCACTCGAATTCCAATTACTTCACGAGCGAGCGGCAATCAGACGATGACCATAACTTCATACATGTGTGTGTGTGTGTGTGTTACACAGCCATCAACATGCTTATTTGTGTAACTGAATAGCGCGTCTTTGTATGGATTGTCCGACGTAGCCAAGGCGCGATACGTATATTTCGGTCAACAATAGTAAATATTCACACTTAACCCTTGATACAACCTTGCGTAATTATGACGAGTTTCTGCAGTACCTGCGGTGAATCGAGGCAGTGAGGTGATGTTTCCAGTTTTTACCCGAGTGCACAAAGATGCGATGGTTTTCGGATATGTATGTATGTATGTATATATATCGTATGTATTTAACTGTATAATGGTAATTGTATCTATTACCGTTCAAAAGATACATTCGCTTAAGTGTACGACAGATAGACACCTAAGCTACGTAGCCTCACGAATAAGCTCCCGCACCCTTAATAGAGAAGCCTAAAAAGTATAGTATACAAATGTAATTAATAATTTATATTTATATATTATCTTTTGTAGCCTAAATAACTGTACCGCTTTTGATGTGAGAGATATCGTTATATTCTTCTGTACCTCTTGAATGTTCGAAGACTAATTTTGAAGTTGAGTATTTTGTTTTTATTTTAATACTAGCTGCGCCCCCGGTTTCACCCGAACTTTTCATATTTTTTTTCGTGATAAAAAGTGTCCCGTATGTTATTCTATGGTATAAGCTAGATGTAGGTTATACCAAGGGCTACATTTTATCCCGAAAGGAATTAAAGATTCGAGTATAAAGTCCAAATTTTATGTAAATAGGTCCAGCCATTCACGAGTTATAAATGGATGGGAATATATAACATAACTTTTTTATATATACATACATACTTGTTACACTACGGTTCAAAAGGAGTGCATTGTTTGCCTTGCTGTCTAAACGATTTGACAGTTTTATTATTAATATTCGTCTCCATGTTTGGAACATACGCTACAAATTGCATTCGGTTAACAATAGGTACTGTATTAAACAACTTCATTTCTGAAAGTTATTTATGATTGTACCATTTTGTATTTACTTTATTCCAAATTATGTTTAAAGGCTGATATCATTTACGTCGGATTTCAATATTCTATAAAATCTAGTTTTCCCCTACCTGGAATATACTCACTAAATATAGCTACCATATGACTTGGCATACAGGGGTCGTACCACAAGCGTGCAAGCAGTCTTATTTCAATATTACTTTGACTTCTGTCTCGCTCTTTCTACAGTTGAGAGAGCTATGCAAAGGTCAAAGTAATATTGAAAGAAGATCGTGGTAACCCCCCAGTATAGTTATTGCGAGCTATGGTTAGCGAAATATTTATATCTATCTCAAGTAGAGGAACACTGGATTTCACATATATTGAGATCGGATTTTCGTAGACGGCAGTTAATAATTTTTTAATTATAGTCATTACGGAGCCTATTATTCTATAAAAGGTATGTTAAATTAGACCAAGATTGAATTAATTTTGTTTCCAAAAATGCGTGGGCAAATAATCTACTTATTAATTAGCTTAGGTAACATATTTATGTATTTTAATTTACCGATATTAATATTATTAATATTTTTTTTCCTTGGTTATGAATCGTGTATATTAAGTACGGGTGCTTTAGGTAAATATAAATATTGCAATTAAAGGTATGTACTTTATTTCAATATCATGTTTAGGATTAATTTCTACAGGTATTTTATATATTTATAGATACAGCACTCCTTTACACACTACACGTTAGGTGATTGATAAAAAGCAATATCCCCGTTTGCATGTCGTCATGCGCTACGTAGGGCAGCATATTTCACTACTCAAGCGTCTTGCGAGACTCAAACAGTCAAACACCTGTTTGTTTTGCAACTTGAAAGAAAACTGAAACCTTTTGAAGCGTAATCGACGATTACATGAAGACTGCGTGCACAAAGACTGCACAAAAATGCAAAATAGTCGTCATTTGTTAGATGCCTGCATTCATCAAATGCCGCGCCCGTGGTCAATACTGACTGGATAGCGCGGCGCTACAGCATACAAGTAATAAACTAAAATAATACGGAATTCGTTTACTTGGATGACGTATTTTTTTCAGTTATTTTGTTATAAAAACCAAAATACTGAACCGATTTTGATAAAATTTCTAAGGGATCACCTGAGAAGTATACCTACCCTTTCAAACAAAAAAATAATCAAATCGGTCCAGGTAGTCGAATAATCGGGGAACATACTTAAAAAATAAAAATAAATCTGACGAATTAAGAACCTCCTCCTTTTTGGAAGTCGGTTAAAAATAAACATCAAACAAACTGAAAACCAACTAATCATCCGTAAGGATTTTTAATCATTCATTCATCAATAGGCTTCAACAGCTCATCCGAACTGCCGGCTTCCGAGCCCGAAGTGTTGGCCCGTCTTCTTGGATTCAACCTAGTGGACACCCAGTGCTGAGTGCGCGTCTCGTGTCGCCTTTTCCTGAACCTCCTCCGTACGGTTTTGGGCATCTCAGTGTCGGTCACCGAACGCAGTAGGTAAGCTGGGCATGTGATTTGGTTTCCCACGTGAAGACCGTTTCTGTAAGCCGTGTGGAGATACCGCACTGTCACTACTTGGAGAATCTGTGTGGAAAGGAAGGATCCGGTCATTCGAATAATTATAGTTTAAAAAACTGAAAAAACAGACTTCAAAATAGGCAATTCGCTTACTTGGATGATATTTTTTTCAGTTATTTTTATTCAGTTAACCAAAGTACAAAGTAGTATTTTGATTAAATTTATACGGGGCCACGTCTGAAGTATTGCTTATCACATAAAAAAAGAATCATCAAACACAATAAATCACAAACAGTCCCTAGTCCAGCTATTCAAACATACCATTCTTAGCTGCACACATCGGTCACTGCATACAACTATATGTCTATAAATAACACACATGCATGCACGTTATGCAGCCCCGGATCTAGGGAGGGGGGGGCAAACCGCCCCGGGCGGCATTTTCAGGGGGCGCAAAAATCATATTTAATATAATATTAAATAATAATTTAATATAATATTGAATAATAAATAAATATTTGTGGAGATTTCACACAACACCATCTAGCCCAAACCAAGCAAAGCTTGTACTATAAAATAGTCGGCTGATAGAATACATAATATACTCTTTTTTTTGTAAATATATATAAATAAATAATAAATATTTGTGGACATTTCACACAACACCATCTAGCCCAAACTAAGCAAAGCTTGTACTATGGAACTAGATGGCTGATAGAATACATATATACTTTTTTTTTGTAAACATATACATATGATACATAGAAACACCCAGACACAGAACAAACATCCATGCTCATCACACAAATGTTTGCCCTGGGTGGGGATTGAACCCACGACCTTTCAGTTCAGCAGGTAGACGCAAACACACTACCAACTGAGCCACAAGGCCAGTCCGCAAACACACTACCAACTGAGCCACAAGGCCAGTCAACATATGATACATAGATATCCATATGATACATAGAAACATCCATGCTCATGTCATATATACATATGATACATAGAAACATCCATGCTCATCACACAAATGTTTGCCCTGGGTGGGGATCGAACCCACAACCTACAGGCTCAGCTGGCAGACATACTACCAACTGAGGCACAAGACTGATTGTGATAATCCTAGAGGTACTTGATCATGACCCCGAACACTTTATTATAACCCTTTCTAAAGTTAATTGGGCATATCCTTAGTATTTTATCGTGGAATAGGGATCAGCAAAGCTATTAAGTATAAGAAGCTGTTATTTTTTCAAAGAATGTAGGCAAGGAGTTGGAAATACCATCGCAACTATGAGAAGAGCCATGACTGAATTGAATCGCCATGAGACTGCCATCATTTCCTTTATAAGTTTTTCTTCACAGCCATCTTTTGATATTGTGAGGTGTTCCTGGAAAATGAAATATACTGTGCCTACTCGTTATTGAACAACTTTTTGGGGTCATCCATTAATCACATTTTTTACATATAAACAATCAATAAGCTCATTTTAGTGTTTTGTTCAGTTTTCCCGCGTGACAGGTCCCGTCTGACAGAAAATGACAAGTCTTTATTCGGTATAAGATTTTATCATGCATTTATAAGTAAGACGGATGATGTTTTTAGCAATTTTTCGAGCATTCATGGTGAATGGACGATCCCTTACTTGACCCTAAAAACATTTTCGTTAATTATAAAAAAAAAACGGCCAAGTGCGAGTCGGACTCGCGCACGATGGGTTCCGTACTGTTATCTATATAAACGGCAAAAAAATCGTTTGTTGTATGGGAGCCCCTTAAACATTTATTTTATCTGTTTTATAGTATTTGTTGTTATAGCGGCAACAGAAATACATCATCTGTGAAAATTTCAACTGTCTAACTATCACGGTTCATGAGATACAGCCTGGTGACAGACGGACAGACAGACAGCGCAGTCTCAGTAATGGGGTCCCGTTTTACCCTTTAAGTACGCAACCCTAAAAACAACTTGGACAAGTGCAAGGAACTTACTGAGGGATCATACTTGTAGATAGTTCCCGGTTTCGTCACTTGGTGGTGAATGCAAGGATAGAGTGCGTCCATTGAACAGCAACTGTACGGCACATTGTCAGCAACGAACTTGTGTCTACCTCCCCTGAAAATATAATTCTTGCTCTTATTCTTTGAGCATCGCGATATCACATTTATAAGTAGGTACTTACCTATAACAATGAAAAATAAATAGACAAGTGCGTGTCGTGTCACGCGCAATGTAGGGTTCCGTAGTTACATATCATAATTTATGTGACCTTAAACTGGGTATCTTGTTTGATACTACGAACATATGAGTAATTTTTTACTTGTCTAAGTAATTATTTTAAGTTGACTGACTATAACTCGATAACTTGTAAAGCCTATACTTAAGCCGTGATAGTTTCCCTTTTAGTTTCACAATAATATTCTACTAGCATGAATTGTTTCACCTCTCCAAAGTCAACCGTTCACTTCAAAGCTCAAACCTATTTCTGCATTAAAAAAAAAAGCTTAAAATTTCGCAGATACATTGAAAAATGGTTTTCGCACAACCTCAATGTTTTTGATTTCCTATCCAACGATAACCACACGATGGGGTAAATGAGAAAAAAAGAACATCCCCACTTTACGTGTACGGCAGGTACCCCAAAAATACTTTTTTCAAAATTTTATTCAACGACTTTCTTGGCATTATTAATATTATGCATATCTATACCAAATTACAGCTTTCTAGTACAGTTTTATATATTTCTATACTTTCTGAGCAAAGCCGCGGACGGACATGCAGACGAAAATGGCTTCTTTACTACGGAACCCTAAAAAGAGGGTAGATAGGTAATCAACATTTGTAACATGACAACTAATTTACTAACGTCGCCTTTAAATCCTGGCTTTCCACCGTCGTGAACCAAGGTATGAAGAACCACTCCTGGTAGTTTACCCGACCGCAGCAATGGAAGCGCGTCTGCAGCCTGTCTATCGCCACTTTTGATGGGAGGTGCGTCGCGTAACGCAACATAGCTTTGGTGATGCCACCTTTGATTTTTGCTGGTGATCAATATTTAATCGTAAGATTTTATTTTCAGACACTGACCTATCTCAACTTCAAACGTTAAAACTGGCTGCATATCTTTCAATTATAAGGATTTTTCCAGTTTAAGCGGCAAAAGTGTGTAAAATATTTTTTTTTTTATTATTATTAGCCTTGCAAAAGTGAGTAAAATTAGGTGCGAAGTTGTCATCCTGATTTTATTTATGTATTTGAAGCCGTACTCTTAACTTTTATAGCGATGCAAAGTTCGCTCATTGCTCGTTTTTATCTTGCTTGTTCTGCAACTAAGAGAGTGAATAATAAAAATATCACAATTTAATGTTCATTTGCACTTTCAAATCATTTGTTCATTTGTTTTGTTTCATTTGGAACTTTTGTGTCACACTCTAAATTACAGAAAAGGCAAGATAAAAACGAGCGCTGAGCGAACTTTGCATCGCTATAAGAGTAGAGAGTAACCCCGCCAAGTTGCTACTTTCTAGTACGAGAAGCAAATTCGGTGAGAAAATTATCATACCGCGTATGATTGTAGACTGAAGTCCAGAATAAAACATGATCGAGAGGAAAATAATGATTATTATAATCAACGCCCAAACATAGTAGAAAAGTCCGTTGCTAACATCGTGTTCTCTTTTTGGTAAACCCGCTTTAAACAGTTGGTAGAGTCCGTAGAGCTAGAATACAATATTTATTTATTAACCGACTTCCAAAAATAAGGAGGTTATCAAATCTGTATGTTTTTTTAATGTTTGTTCATCGATTACTCGGCTAATTGTGCATTGATTTTGATGATTATTTTTGTATTTGGTAGGTCATACATCAGAGGTGGTCCCATATATATTTTATCAAAATCGATGCAGTACTTTGGTTTTTATAACAAAATAACTGGTAAACTATCATCCAAGTGCCTGTAGAAAAGTGAACAGCAAGTCATAAGCAAGCGTACATATGTATTGTTTGCGTATTTTGAAGTCGGTTTATTCAGTTTTTTTAAACTATTATTTGTGTAATCAACATCACACCAAAGTGATCAAAGCAAAGGCCAGTTTTAGCAGGTAATTAAGTGTAGGAATGGAATTATTAGTTTTTCGGTACTTCTATCACAACAGCTATTAAAGCCCCGCATGCTATTAAAACCGGTATTGCGTTTCCATCGGGCCAACAGACTAAATCCAGTAATGTTCCTTCTTCGCTGCGTATACTCTCTGATGTATTAATTAGCCAAATCAAATAAAATATAACGATGGGCATACAAGCCATCAGTAGCATTCGTATGTTATTGAATGAAGCCCAAGTTAAATACATTATTTTATATATTTGAGTAATATTTTACTCCAAAGAGAATACAATAATGTTTTCTAAATAACCCGATGACGTAATTTTATTGTGATCGTGGCATTTTCCTGATCATGTCAAACAAGTCAAATGGAATGAATCGAAGAGCCAAAAAAAGAACAAAAATTTTATGAGATTCGTTCGTGTTCGTGTTATTTTCATAATTTTAATAAGTTTAGTGGTGTCTTCAGAATAAACCACACTATGATGAGAAATATGGCCCATCACTAAAAAAATACTCTAACGAAAGATCATGTGGTGTAGGAATGGCGGGTCAGACATTCTTATACAAAGCATAAAGGAATACTGCATACAGAGCACAGAATTTGAAACCCTATTATAAATAAATATTTGTGGACATTTCACACAACACCATCTAGCCCAAACTAAGCAAAGCTTGTACTATGGAACTAGATTGCTGATAGAATACATATATAGTTTTTTTTTTGTAAATATATACATATGATACATAGAAACACCCAGACACAGAACAAACATCCATGCTCATCACACAAATGTTTGCCCTGGGTGGGGATTGAACCCACGACCTTTCAGTTCAGCAGGTAGACGTAAACACATTACCAACTGAGCCAGTCTATTATATATGGAGAAGGGAAGGTATGTCGATGTACAAAGAGAATTCAATACTTTGTATACTTAAATAAAATCTCTTTGGTCAGTCAGTCTAACTATGCTACGTATGCGTCGCTACTAAAGAAGATAATATTGTCACCAGCGAGAGTAATAACAGAAAAAGGCAAAAATACCATGATGATGATGATAAAATATAATCTTTAGGTCCTACGGAATCTCTGTGACAAATTTCGTAAGAGGTAACAAAACAGATGAGACGACAGGGATAATTTCGCTTATAAATATTAACTTTATATAATATGTAGCTACATATAGGCGTAGATTTATAAGTTCTGTGATATTAGGACCTCTATCGCTGACGGAATAATAAATAATTGTTTAGACCTAAAACAATAAACAAGTATCTATATTAAAAGAAAAACAATATATAGAAGAGCAGTTTTTGCAGCCTTGCTTACTTTTTTGATACGCTGTTGAGTTACGTACGTTACGTACGTTTTTTTGTGAGAAAGTATGCGTATTATTTTTATAAAAGATTATAAATGCATATTCTTGAGGATAATTCTAGTAAAATCACTCGTTTATTATGAAAAAGTTTGTCGGACGTTACGAAAAATAACGCATTTTTTATTTTTGCAAGAGATTTATTACTATTATTAGAAAAAAATATAACTTATGACACTCAAGCAGTGAAGACGAATCTAACGACACCTGGCATATCAAAATCGGTCAAGCCGTTTAGGCTGTCATATAGAAATATACATAAATACGAATATACCTACATAGACTCGAAAAACATAACCCTCCTTACGCAGTCGGGTGAAAATTGGGGCGTAATGCATGTTCCCTTTTGTACCAATAGTTCTAGATCCGAGGATCTGTCAAATTGCCTTGCCTAACTTGCCTTGATCGACTAATTAGTACCGTCTTAACTAACTAAGAACGCTGAATAAGCTCATTGTAGCTAAATGTTTTGTTCCGTTTTCCTGTTTGACAGAAAGTGACAAGATTCTAACATGTGTTTCTAAGTCTCCTTACTACCTACCTATTTTGTGCTTGACTGTAAATTCGGAACTTGTGTGAGTTGAGTGAGAAAATGTAAGGTTAATTTATTTTTTATCAAAACAAAGCAATTTACTTTTTTGTTTATTGTTTTATTTCAAAATTGCTAAAATAGTGATTTTCAACAGTGTACATTAAGTTACTATGAATGAAGATATTTCTATCAAACTATGGGTGGTGAAGTTTTGCATAAAAGTGGCCTATCCAAAGTACAACCACTACGCTTTTCTAGTTTTCCTCGCAATAAAGTTTAGAATCTGGTCGATGAAGACACAGTCCCGAACAAAGGGTATGGATAAATTCGTAATCAAAACGGTTCCGTCTTATCTAGCCAAACTACTCTCAAAAGACAAAGTAGATGACAAATTGCCTGTAGTTGTAGATAAATGCATAATCATTTCAAAAGAACAATATATACAGCTATGTAGTGAAAATCTGTTCTATAGAGATAATGGTGTGCTATGGCTAGCTGCAAAATTATCACCAGATTATAAAAGAAAGCATAAAGACACACAGAACACCAACCAGAAACAAAGTAACTTATTAAAGTACAACTTGAACTTTGTCACATCAGAAATACACAAAAGACTTTGGGCAGACGGCGGGAGCAATAGCTTGGACAACATTAGAATAGTACCTGTGGTAGGCTCAAAATCCATACCTGAAAATATAGCTTATACAACTGAAACAGAGTTGCACAATATTTCATTATCATTCAATTTGACTACTGATGATGTTGAAGTTACATTTCACCCCATACCTTCAATAGAATATTCTCCAAAAATAGCAGCTATAGCAGAAGTAAGCCTGATCATAAATGAGCATGACATATCCAATGATTTCATAAAAGAAGTTTTGAGCAATCACTTTGAAGTGCCAAAGTTATTGAGTGTTAATGATACATTTAGCATTGAGTTGACACATGAAATAACTGGAAAATATTACTTTAAGTGTTTAGATTTGATACAAACAGCAGGAAAGCTATATTTCAAATGCAGAAAATTAATTTCTGATATGGAAGACAGTGAAAATAAAGATAAGGAAAAAAATAAGAAAAAGGACAATATTGTAAGATCATACTTCATAGTTAAAGGAGTAACACAGCTGTCTCTAGGGGAAAACATTCACATACTGAAACCAAAGGATGAATATTTTAAACTACATGAATCTGAGAATAATACTTATAATATATTACAATCATGCCCGACTGGTTTAAAAGATAAATTTAACCAAATTCAAGAAACCATCAGTCCATTCATTACTGGAGATATAAGTAAGTACCTAGTTAATATATGATATATAATTTTAAAAAAGGTCACATTACATGAGGACTTTATCATAAATAGGTTCATACTATCAGTTTAAAAAAAACTGGAACACTAGATATTATTTGTCACTGGCTAATTGACAGTGTCCATGTTTAGGACTGAATTTGACACTGATAAAAATGAATTTGACTTGATTTCAGATGAACTATCTTCATCTCTCTCTAGTCCAATCATTCCAATGCTGCTGCTGACAGGCTCTCTTGGCTCAGGAAGACATTTATTAGTCAAAATATTAGCTAAATATAATGGTAAGTCTGGTTTCAGTTTATTTTTAATATAATTATTTTGACCAATTCAATATTATTTCGGATAACACAAGAAAAAACTGAGTATTTAGGTAAGGTATGGGAATAAGTCTACATTCATGTTCTTTTTAAATATGTTTGTATGAGATATAGATTCCGAATCCGAATGAGTTCTGAATACTGGGGCAGAAGGCACCTTAGAACTAATTGAAATTCCAAAAAGGAACAAAAACATCTATGGTGACTTAAGAATTGATATTAGTTTATTACTAAAATTTTAACCTATATTTAGAAGACTACAACTACTAACCACAAAAGTGTTGTAAATTAAATTTGCATTATATGCAAAATTATCAACCAATATTCCAGGTATGAACTGGCTAACCATCGATTGCAACGCTCTTCAAAGCTCCACAGCCAAGCAGACAGAGAGCAAGATCAACGCAACTATACAGAAGGCGAAGACTTGCGCACCGGTTATAGTGCTTTTAGATAACTTTGAGGTAATTTTTTTAGTGGTTACTGAACTAGAAAATGTTAAGCGACCGCTGCACTTTGATTACGATTATGTATCTCACATTTTGGCGTAGTTGTATATCTTACTCTAGGCAGTGGCGGATTTACACTTTTGCCGCCAGTAGACTATTAAATTTTAGCCACCCCTACTGATCTTGAAAAACGATACCTTAGTTCGATCTGCCGCCCCTAGGCCGTGGCCTATAAGGCCTATTGACAAATCCAGGACTGACTCTAGGGCTAACAAATTTCAACATTATCTTTACAGCTATTTAGTCACGAAAAAGTAAGAAACAGACATGTTACTTTCGTATCGTTTTTATGATATTAGACAGATTCTGCAATAAAATATATTGTGACCCAATTTTACGACTCGATAATCAAGAATAAAGTCTTAGATAACATTGAAGGTCAAACGGCACTAGAGCGACACAGCACCAGAGCGACACGGCTAAAAAAATATTATTTCTACTGTTTCTTATGACATAAAATGCACTACAGCGACATTGTAATGGTGCAGGTGTATTCCTATTGGAGAATGTTTAGCCCCTCCACCGCAGCTATTGCTACATAGCTAGTGACGGCGGAGAGATGCGGCGTGGCTAGTTAATTGAAAAACATAATATGTACCTAGTCTTGCCATAAATATTGTCACGAAGAAAAAAAAAATTTTGTTATTGCAAATAATATTTATTACTTTTACAGTGTGTTAGTTTAATACATAAATATAAAACAATTTAAAATATAAAAGCTTATTCGAAGTGGTCTCCATTGGCTGCAATACAGTCCTTTAAACGTTGAGGCCAGTTATCAATAGAAGCACGCACTCTTTCCATGGGAAAATTCTTCACTGCTAATCGTATGGATTGTTTTAGGGACTCCAAATTATCATGGCGCTTAGAGCAAGCCATACTCTCTAAAATTGACCATAAATCATAATCCAGCGGATTAAGATCAGGACTAGACGACGGCCAGTCTTCAGCTCTGATGAAGTCCGAAACGTTCACTTCCAACCAAGACTGCGTGGACCGAGCTTTATGACCTGGCGCCGAGTCTTGTTGGAAGGACCATACTTGGTTATTGAACATGGTGTTGTTAAGGGGCTTAACTACCTTCTCAAGAATGGTATTTTGATACACTTGTGCCGATGTTTTGAAACCTTTTTCACAAAAATATGGCTCAGTCACCTCCTTCATAGCTAACACCCCACCAAACCATCACTGAAGTCGGATAATGCCCACGTTGCACTCTGTCGACTAACTGGGAAGCTTCCTTAGAGCTTTGAGCATAAATACGGTCATTTTGTTTGTTAAAATGTTGCTCAATTGTAAAGATTTTCTCATCCGTAAACAAAATTTTTCTGTGACCTCCCTTTGCGTACCGCTTCAGTAGTTGTTTAGATTTTACCACCCTATTCTTTTTTAAATTATCAGTTAAAAAATGACCAGTGCGTCTCTTATAGGCTGCAAGTCCTAAGTCAACTTTTAAAATACGCGACATGGTTCTGGGTGCTATCTTCATCTCCAGAGATAAAATCTTTTGCTTGCGGACAGGATTTCTTCGAATTCTTTCCCTTACTGCTTTGACCACCTTTTTCGTACGAACACTACATGGACGGCCAGATCTTTTTCTGTCACAAACAGAGGAGGTCTCATTGTACCTATTAATAGCCCGGTACACAAACATTTGACTAATACCAAGCGTATGGAGAGTTTTAAAAATTGCATTTGGCTCCATACCAACTTTGTGTAATGCAATCACAGCGATTCGGTTCTCTTTATCACCCCACTCCATTTTAATATCGCAAAATATTGTACAATGTATTGGCGCCAAAATTAGACAACTCAATGAACAATCGTATAAAAATGACAGATTCCAAATTCAAATGTAATATCTTTCTTATTTTTAACTGTAACAGTATTTATGGCCAGACTAAGTATTTTGTAGTCCATTATGAGGTTTTAAAATTTGTAACAATTCATAGAACTTCTCTTCTGTCATCTTAAAATTATTAGATAATCGATCAAGGTTTCATAAGTGTTGTGAGAAAAGCGTAAGATATACTTCAAACTTCATAACGAAAATTTGAAAAACCCATGGTTTTTCCAGCTTTTCTGCCTCTTTGTACAATAAACTACCACAATCACTTTCTCCATTATTTCGTTCATTTCATTAGTCAGACAATCAACAAAAGATATTCTCACATGCTACTGCGCAAGCGCAACGCTTCTCCGCTGCTGTGGCGGTCTAGTGTGGTTTGACCTTAATTCGACTTGTCATATATTTTAGGTATTTGCCGTTGACCCAGAAAACAACGAAGATTGCCGTGTGATAGAACACTTCATGAACACAATAACTGATTTGTATCAAAACTACACCAAACATCCGATTATATTCATAGCTATAACAGAAAGACAAGATTTAAAACCAAACATACTAAGATTGTTTCTAGACAAAATACATATACCAAAGCTGAATTCGCAACAACGATACGAAATGTTGGAATGGTTTACCACATCTATGCAAATTAATATAGACGGTGAAAGTATAGAAACTAGCGAATTAAATGAAGATTGTAATTTAAGTAAAAAGTCAAAAGAGATATTGCGGAGGGTGGCAGCTAAAACTGAGACTTTTATGTACGGTGATTTGGATACGTTGATGCATTTCGCTGTGAGGGAGTCGTATTTGAAGCAGCATAACAAGTATAATCAGCCGCCGCCCGATCCTGATTTGAAATTGGTCAGAGAGGAGGATTTCAGTTCGGCGTTAGGTAAGAATTGTTATTACCAGTCGGTAATTTATTTCTCTGATTCTATTTATATTGATGACCGTACATGGTTGTCTGGAAGAGATCGCTTTAAGCGATAAGGCCGCCTATTGAAAGATTAGTAGTAATATTGTCTTTTTTTAATGTGTTTTTACATGCGGTCTTTTAATAAAGAGTTATCTATCTATTGAGCGCAGTGCATTATGTTAAAAATGGGCATTACCATGGGGTGAACGAGAAATAAATCATCCCTATTTGACGTGTAGGTACTATGGTGTCTGGTTATTTTTTTGTGTAAATATCCCTAAAAAAATCCATATTTTATTGCACGAATTTGTCGATGTAAATAATATGTATATATGTACCAAATTACAGCTTTCTAAGTACTAATAGTCTTTGAGTATAGCCGCGGACGGACAAGGCGAAACTGTAAGGGTTCTTTCTTGTTCACTTTTTAAGCTATTGCATAGCTTCTATCGCGGGCCTTGAGCGTTGAGACCGAATCCAGAAATTCCGTAACGAAAATAACCTAACACACCGCGCGTAAAGCTATTATGCAATAGCTTTACCGCGGCAGTCTCCGAGTGCCACACTCTTCTTTATGCCACACTCGTCTCTTTTTTATGCAAGATAGATCTACGATTGACCACCAATTCGCCTGATGTTAAGCGACGGTGTGGCCGAGAATGGAGCTCGTCGATCTAGAAGATATCTATTCACTCTAGCCTTGAAAATTCCACGATTGTAGTTCTCAGGAAATAATTTAGAAAACACTTTTTTCAGGCTACTTTCGCTTTTGATATTGTTATTAGAGGGTGTATTGTTATTTAGTACATCTAAAAGTTATCTTTTATTATTATAGAATCTATTAGAAGTCTACAGAGTCAACATCTGGACGCGCCGAAAATACCCAAGGTTTACTGGGACGATATAGGCGGGCTGGACAAACTCAAGAAAGAACTCTTGAAGACCATCGAGTTCCCTATCAAATATCCGCATTTGTTCAAAAACTCCAGTTTGAAGAGATCAGGTAAGTGTTAAATTAACTGTTAGACAAAATGAACTATTTCTTTGGGACTGTTGTTTTTTTTTCACATTGATAATAAGCGACGGCGTGGCCGAAGATGAACTTTGTCGATCTAAAAAAAAATATCTATTCACTCTAGCTTTGAAAAAGTCACCTGGCAACCGACTCTACAGCTTCCAATTGATACTTGGCTGCTTCATCAAACAAGTATGTATAATATGTTTGAGCATTTGGATTGTCTTTAGACCTTTATCAGTCTGGGGTAATCGATATGCTTTTTGTGTAGTAGTTTAGTTAGTTGAGTTTGTATATTGTTTTGTTGTAGTTAATAGAGTATGTATATCAAAATAAAAGCAAAATACGCGACTGCAGAAAAGCAATTTTTGCAGTCTAACTTACGATTTCGTTACGCTTGATACGCTGTTGAGTGTATATTTTTGTGAGAAAGTATGCGTAAAACCGCTGTAAAAGATTATAAATGCGCATTCTTCAGAATAATTCTAGTAAAATCTCTTGTTTATTACGAAATTGTTCATTGGAGGTCATGAAAAAACGTATTATTTCATTTTTACAAGAGATGTATTATTATTATTACAAAAAAATATAGCCTATGGCACTCTGGAAGCATAGACGAATCTAATGACACCTCGCACATCAAAATCGGTCAAGCCATTTAGGCTGTAGACTGTCATATATAAACATACATACATACACTTGAAAAACATTACACTACTTACGCAGTCGGGTAAAAAAGTGACAGCAGGACTCCACAAACCATCAGACCTATGTCTGATACAAATGAAGCAGCTGTCCTGGTGAGAAGTAGCGCCTAACTTCATTGAGGATGCCAAGTGTTTTACTCGCCAGTTTAACTAGCCCTAGAGTCGTGGTAGAGTCGAGTTGATTTATGTCCATAATAATATTGTGCACTTATTTTTTTTATTCGTCGATAGGCTTGCGCTTGACCGTCAACTCACCTGGTGTTAAGCGACAGTTACGGTCTATGATGGAGCGCGCTTGCCTAGAAGAAACCTATTCACTCGCGACCTATTCACTCCTATTTTTTCTCTTTTTTTCCAGGTATACTGATGTACGGTCCGCCCGGATGCGGTAAGACGTTGGTCGCTAAAGCTGTGAGCACGGAGCTCAACGTCAGCTTTCTGAGCGTCAAAGGACCTGAGTTGTTGAACATGTACATCGGACAGTCCGAGGAGAATGTAAGAAAAGGTACTGTCACCACCTCATCATCATCATCATCCACAGCCTTCTCTATCCCACTGCTGGGTATAGGCCTCTCTTATCTTGCTATCTTCCTCGGCCCTGTGCCAATCGAGTCCACACCTCTGACATTACAATGTCATGTTTAAACACAGACGTACCATTTTTTATTAAGACTTGGTATATAAGTTTCTAAATTTTATAGAATTTTTTGCTGTCGGGAAATTTTGTGTTATATCCTAATAAAACACCCAATTTATTAATGGTAGATTTAATTTAGTTTAAGAAAACTTACACCATCTTCATGCCGGCCATATTTTTGTGGAAGAGAGAGAGTAACCAAGTGCGAGCAAGACAAAGACACTTGTTCGGATACATGACAAGAAACTCAAGATACCACATTTTGATAAGTGGGGTATTCTCCCAAAAAAGGGAACAATTTGCTGTGCCGCCATTTAATGATCGATTTTAGTGATGTGTGCAAAATAGTGTTTGTTACTTAATTCGAAACAATTGTTATGAATTTAAACTAAATCAGTCTAAGCATTTGAGCTAAAAATTTATGAAATCTCGGTTGAAAAGAAAAGAAGTTTGTTATGTAACCATTTGTCGGTCGATTTTGATAATATTTGGCAAAAACAGAACAATACAGAATTCTATACAAGAATTTGGAATATGAGCAGCAGACCTTACTACGGGCACAGATTTTTATTTTTGCAGCTTGTAATTTTATAAAATTTTGTGCTAACGTAGTATACTCTTCCTAGAGCTACTAGTATACTAACATTTGCTTTGAAAAATGTAAGTAGTTAATAAATACATATTTGTGTATTCAGTGCCGCGGGAGAGCGGTTTGTAAATACCGCGTAACAGTAAAATATGCAAAATTTAGATTTCGCGGCTTCCTGTAAAATTCTAAAAATGTAAATACGTGTTGTTTACAGGTTGTTCTTCCGAGGTATTGCGCGCGCAACAACGATATTTTAGTTTATAAAAGGCACGGACCCCGGAGTCTGTGCAAATTAATTTTGTCAAATAAAAAAAATGTTTTGTATTGCAGACAACGAGTTCCAGGTGGCCAGGAACTATAATAATTATTTCAATGGAACTGAAAGTCAATGGTCAACATCTATTCTAAAATATGAGTTGTATTGTTTTCCTTGTGCAGTGTTCGAGTCAGCCCGCGCCTCCTCCCCGTGCATAGTGTTCCTGGACGAGCTGGACGCGCTGGCCCCTCGGCGCGGCGCCGCCGGGGACTCGGGCGGCGCCAGCGACCGCGTCGTCAGCCAGCTGCTGGCGGAGCTGGACGGCGTCACCTCGCATCAAGGTACTTATATTCACACCTCCGCAGCAATTTCTAACGATCCATATATGGGTGGTAACGCCTGTCGTCGTACACATGTAAAATAGTTTAAGGCACATTCGATTAATTAAATAAGTTCATGCCCTTCTAACCAGACCTCCACTTTGGTATTTTAATTAAACGCTAGTTTTAATAAAATCACTATCGTGTCCGAAGATCCCGTAATCTTGACTAGGTACCATTAAGACATTAAAACAAGACGTTTCCTAAGACACCTCATTTTCAGATTCAGTTAAGTTTCTTTGTCAGATTATGATAAGTAGTTTAGAAGTTAAGAGGGAATAGATGAACATACATACATACACACATACCGGTCACTTTTGCTTCGCCGTAGTTGGGTAACGAATTCAAAAACCAACAAAACCGCCACCAATATCCACACAAACATTTGGACAGGTGACAACAAATTTTGACAATGACCTAATCTCGCTTCGCTCGCTCGGTCAACTAATTTGTTATCGACTGGCCTTGTGGCTCAGTTGGTAGTGTGTTTACGTCTACCTGCTGAACTGAAAGGTCGTGGGTTCAATCCCCACCCAGGGCAAACATTTTGTGTGATGAGCATGGATGTTTGTTCTGTGTCTGGGTGTTTCTATGTATCATATGTATATATTTACAAAAAAAAAAAAAAAAAAGTATATGTGTATTCTATCAGCCATCTAGTTCCATAGTACAAGCTTTGCTTAGTTTGGGCTAGATGGTGTTGTGTGAAATGTCCACAAATATTTATTTATTTATTTATTATTTATTTAATTTGTCTGTCAAATGCCAGATGCGGACTCGTCGAGCCTCGTGTTCGTAATGGGCGCGACGAACCGGCCGGACCTCCTGGAACAGTCCTTACTCCGTCCCGGTCGTCTCGACAAGATGATCTACGTCGGCCCCTACTGCGGACTGCGGGAGAAGACCAGCGTCCTTACTGCGCTCTGTAGGAAGTGAGTGTTCATTTTATTTATTTGCTAGCTGCACTCGCGACTAACGGCCTTAGCGAAAAACGTTACTTAACTTTAACCATCTTCTTAAATTCTCTGTCTTCTTTCCGCAAATGTCATTACGTGTCAGCGAGAAGTTGGCAAAATATTTTATACAATGCTTAAAGTTAAGTCACGGTTTTCGGTAAGGCCGTTAGTTCACCACAGGTGAATCTAAAAATCTGATTTGTCGAATTTCACTTTCTATATTTGTTTGTTTACTTGATTTAATATTTGATGTCACCAAATTTTTTTGTTAACAAGTATTCCAGACCCTATAAGTATGAGAATATATACTATAAGTAATAATCGTACCATTCTGTATGTGTCAGGTGCAAGCTCCGTCCGGAGGTGGATCTGGGTTGTGTTGCGCGCGCGCTGCCGGAGCGGTGCACGGGCGCGGACCTCATGTCGGTGGTGGCCAGCGCGCGCGCCGCAGCCACCAGGCACGCTGTGGGCAGACTGCATGCAGGTACCATCATCATCACCAGCCCACCATAGTCCACTGCTGGATATAGGCCTCTACTACTGAACGCCACGCAGCCAGTGTTAGACAAGTGGCATTCTAATTTCGTTAACGCCAGTAGAATAGAAAAGTAATTGTATGAGATTAGCTAGTGAAATGTCACGTGACAGCACGTCAGTTTCATAGCATTCCAAGTAGCATTTTCTCTTCACTTTTTCTATGTAGTACTTTATGTATTCTGTGCTTTTTACCTAGTGAGTACATTAACAAAAAGTGCTTTTTTTTAATTGGATTTGGACCCGCTTAAAGCATTTGCCAGTATCAAGTATTAAGATTTCTTCAAGTGTCTTGAATAAAACAAGTTATAAATGTTCTAGTCACAATATAAGTCACTTAAACAGTCATTTTCAAATTCAAGCCCTGCTTCAGTAAAGTGGTGGCGACTTTACTGGAAGCTTATATGGAGTTTTGTCGACAACGTAAAATGACACGTTTCACTACTTCATTTCACTTGCTCACACTCACGTACTTGATCGAACACTTAATTAATAAAATACCACCATTTTTATCGCATTAATATTCAAAATACCACTAATTTAGGAAATTAAAACAAAGTAACAACATGTTTCGATGACGTTCCCGCCAAAAACTCAAAAGTGCAATAAGCACCCAATGCAAAGACCCAATGG
This sequence comes from Lycia hirtaria, assembly GCA_947563715.1. Taxonomy (NCBI): domain Eukaryota; kingdom Metazoa; phylum Arthropoda; class Insecta; order Lepidoptera; family Geometridae; genus Lycia; species Lycia hirtaria. Next base: position 13,520,685 of record OX387385.1, read on the forward strand.
AGGAAGAGTAACTTTTTATTTTTTTATTCATGACAATGTGACTTTACCAAGAAGGTCAAATGTTCATAGGAGCAACCAGGTGGAAGTTCCCACGATCGTAATAGCAATCTTATTTCAATTTTATTTTGACTTATGTCCTGCTCTCTCAACTGCAGAAAGAGCTAGAAAAAGTTAGAATAATATTGAAATAAGACTTCTTGAACGGGGCCGTACCACGGCCACAGCGCCAGTATTCCTTTGGGGTCGACAGATGATGTCACTCACGCACTTTCAGCAAAAGTAATAATATAATACCTATATACATAAAAACTGAGTAATCATTTTGACCAAATGTCTAGCAATTTATGTATTTTTTTTTTCAGGGTTGCTGAAGGAAAGTGAGCTAAGTCCAGATTCAGTGGTACTAGGCGTGTCAGAGCTCTGGCAAGGAGTTGAGTCTTTTCGGCCATCCGTAACCGATGAAGAACTGGCTTACTACGAATCCCTACAGACGCATATGTAATTTGTTAGTAGCGTAAATCTAGTCGATATCGTGATATTTCTTGTTATTGTTTTTTGTAAGAATAAAGTTATATTGGTAAATATAAGAAATGGTGTAAATAAATTATTGCCTGCTCATAGGCGTTTTGGTTAAACTAGAAATGAATGTTTGTTTTATCTGTTACATTATAAGCTACTACTACTACTAAGAACTGATTGGTACATTTACGAGCATGTGTATGTACGTTTTGCTGCAGATTCGCGCGTTTGCAGAAGCGTGGATTACAGAATAACTTGTTTGAAATATTCACCCAGAGGATTCATCAACTGAGCCCGCGGGATCAGTTGACCACCGTATCGAATAAACATTGAATATTTTTAGGGTTCCGTACGTAAATATTTTTACGATTTATATTTTTTCGGTTTATAAAGGAAAATATTTAAAAAAAATATGATTTCCCTCTTTTATTCAGTTTGTACGGAACCGTCGGTGGGCGAGTCTGACTCGCACTTGTCCTGTTTTATTTTTTTAAACATATTTTGCGCTTGACCCTCAATTTGCCTGAATACATGTTGCCTCTATAAGTACAGACAATCTATAGGTATATATACCTATTTAGCCTGTTTTTCACTTAAGTAAAGCTTTCTAACTAAAGCTTTTATTATAATATGTTTTTAAACTAATGTTTAAAGTTGCAATAAAATTTTGAGTTGATTCAAAGAGTATTGTACTATACAGTTGATTAAACATTGATCTACAATGGGGATAAACCGTGTGCCGAAATACAGGCACAAGCCTAGCTCGGCTGCGGTAGGTCAATTAATTTCTAACTGTACAACATAATTATAAACTGATCAATAAAGTTTTAATTGTTATTATACCCAGCATCTACTGTCTTATGATGAACCTTCTCCTGTCACACTTGTGCTTAGCAATTATTTTAATCATTATATTCATTCATTAATAGGTATACTGTACCAATTGTACCATTATTATCAGTAGGCTGATCTTGAGGCTGATAAGTGCCATCTACCAGGAGTATCTTAAAAATTGTGGCGACTGACTACACGCCAATAGATGTCGCTATTGGCCATGTTGACCATCGACAATTTTTCACGTTTCCGGTTTTTGTTACCAAATTTTCGAACGAAAATGTCAAAATGACATAAGCGTTTACCATAGACAACCGCTCTTTTGGTTTCTTTCCTGTTTCAAGATGGTGAGTTCGGAGTAGAATTATTAAATTAATTTTGTGAATTTCAAAGCTATTGTTGTTTAAATTTACAAACATTCCGATTTCTAAAGTGTTTTGCGTCATAATAATTTAGATTTAATAATAACGTGTTACCCAAATTATAATTCCGGTCGTTCTTGATACGAAACTTGTCATGGAACCTCGTGGCAAGGATATTCACCATTGTTTTTATTATTTTAGCCGCCCAAGAAGGATGCGAAGGCTTCGGCCAAGCAGCCCCAGAAGACACAGAAGAAAAAGGAGGGATCCGGTGGCGGCAAAGCCAAAAAGAAGGTAAACAACATTTGTGATCGAAGTGAGGTTATGTGTGCGCGTGAAACAAGGATAATTTCAGTATAATGCCAGATGATTACACATTGAGACTTGAAAACCGTGAGAGTAAATTAACTGATATATTGAGGCTGATGGCATTATATTTAACATTAAATACTGGATCTAAAGTTTGATTTCTACTAATGCTGTGATATTTCGCCTTGCAGAAGTGGTCCAAAGGAAAAGTCCGTGACAAGTTAAATAACCAAGTGTTGTTCGACAAGCCTACCTACGAGAAGCTGTACAAGGAAGTGCCCCAGTACAAGCTCATCACTCCCGCCGTCGTCTCTGAAAGGTTGAAGGTCCGAGGATCTCTCGCGAGGCGAGCGCTCATTGAACTTAGGGAAAAAGGTATGTAACTATTAATTCCTAAAAATATTATTTACTCTATCAAAAGGACTTATATGTTTTATTTTAAATAAGCTAATTATGGGAAGAGAATTAACCACAATTTGGAGTCCAATGTCAAAATCAAAATGTTGCCCTTCAACCATACATAACTTTGTGTCAATGTACTGCTGCACTTTGCTTAAACCAATTCTACGAATATAAAAACATGACCCACCTATAATAATAGAATTGCGATTTTGTAAATGACTGTATTGTATTGACTGTATATGATTGTATTACAATGGTGTTAGGTTTTACCTAAAAAATCTGAAGAAAAAAAAAAACGAATTCCTTGAAAATGAATTACAGACAATGTATCATGTCAATTACATTCCAATAATATTTAATCAAAAGAAATCCTTAAATGAACCTTGATGTTGAATTAAGAGAACACAAAGCTTTACAAAATTTATTTATTATTATTAAAACTATACCATCTAGCCCAAACTAAGTAAAGCTTGTACTGTGGAACTAGATGGCTGATAGACTACTAAGTTCTCTAAGCATTTTTTGTGATGATCATTTTATCTATATTCACCGTGACAGTATGAAACTGATATATTGAGTCTGAATCTTCAAGTGATACTACAACTTGTTCCATCATAGTTTCTTATCTTCTAAAATCCTTCTCCATCTTTCCAGGTCTAATCAAACAGGTAGTCCAGCATCACGGACAGGTCATCTACACCAGGGCGACCAAGGGTGACGATCCCGTTGCATAAGTTAATGTATAAGGACAAAAAATAAAAAATCCAAAAAAGTTGCATTTTAAATTTTAAGACACCTTCAATGCAAACATTAGGTTTTGTCTCGCTCTTTCTACAGAAGAGAGAGCAAGACAAAGGTCAAAGTAACATTGAAATAAGGTTGCTATTACGACTGGTAACCCTCCTGTAGGGCTATTCACAACTTATCGGAATCAGGTTGGAACCTATATCTCCATCTCTGTCATTTTAGTACAGAATAACAGAGATGGAGATATACTTTTCGACCCGATTGTGAATAGGAGTGGTTATAGGAATTTTAAAAAAAAACATCAGTTTGACGTTTATTTAATTCTTCACAAAATTTATAGACTTAAGTTACTTTACGTAGTTGATAATTTTATCTAACCAAAAGCTTGTGTTTATCATCAAAATCAACGAAAGCAAAGCGAGCTGAAGGATACATGCTCCTCACGTGGTCTTTGATGTTAGATGAATGTTCTTCATTAGCGGTCTCCACAACCACATTGGCCTGAAAAAATCGCATTCATATCTATGTCAGGTAACTTGTACCTATATACCTATATAATCCTAAATTCCTAACTGATGTTATAAAAGCGAAAATAACTTTACAGTACGTCTCTCAAGCTTTGCCTTTTCTCCACTAAACGGCTGAACCAATTGTTATGAAACTTGGTACAGAGATGGCTGAGAATCTGAAGACGGATGTTGACTATGAATGTTTCTGTATGAGCGCCTACAGCCTAAACGGCTTGACAGATTTTGATGTGCAAGGTGTCGTTAGATTCATCTTCACTCCCTGAGTGTCACAGGTTCTTTTTAACCGACTTCGAAAAAGGAGGAGGTTATTTAATAATAATACATCTCTCGCAAAAAAAAAGAAATGTATCTTTTCGTAACGTCAACGAATTTTTTCGTAAGAAACAATATACACTCCAGCGTATCAAGCGTAGGTATATAACGAAATCGTATTAGATTGCAAAAACTGCTTTTCTGCAGTCGGGTATTTTGTTTTTATTTTAATCTATATACTTCTTTATTAACTAAAGTGCCTCACAGCCGTAGAAATGAAAAACTGTGATGATGAAAAACATTGACTATAGAGTGTTTGACAGGACTAAACTAATTTTACGCTAGTTTAAATTTAATCGTGTGCCGCCGAATCGTAGTCTATGTCTTCTTCGGTTGAAGAATCTAATTTAGCTAGGATATATCGTCCAATTTCTCACATACCCATGTAGAGCCGATATCGCCGTGCACCCACATCTGTTCGGTGACGAGGCTCTTAAGCACGCCGCTCTCGTCTGCGATTGCCTTTGCTAGCTGCTCGAGGCCGCAGCGCTCGTCAGGCACCGCCACTGCGAACCGCAGCAGCCGTCCCATGGCGCCCAGTCCGCGGTGAACCACGCGGCACAGTCGGCCCGCGTCGATGTTGCCGCCGCTTATTATACACACCGCACTGCAACACGAAACAATAACAACAGCCGTACTCTCAACTTTTATAGCGATGCAAAGTTCGCTCAGCGCTTGTTTTCACGTGGTGATAATTATATATTAAAGAATCGACTCGACAGGATGATGGCGCGATATCTACGTGTAAGTTTGTAGGTACTATTGTGACTATATTACACTTTAAAGATTGTACCTATAGTGGACTATGTAGTGTGAAACAGTGATCGTGCAGATAAACTGCATTTGATGTAGGTATCCAAAGCCCGTATCTAGTAACAATATAGAGACCGTTTCCCCCTGAGTTCCGGCACGAGTCCCTGGATGACGGCGGCGACGGCGCACGCGCCTGCGCCGTCCACCACCAGCCGCTCTCGCTCTAGCACCGCGATGGTCGCTCGAGCGATTGCAGACTCGTCCACTACCAACTGCAAACAATATATTAGTTCATAAAAGGCACGGACCCTGGAGTCTGTGGAGAATAAATATGTAAAAAAAAAAAAAACTGCAAACAAACAATACAGCTCTTTTTTTACCCGACTACGCAAAAAGGAAGGGTTATCATTTTAATAGCCTATGTAAGTATGTATGTGTGACCCTACAGTAGGTACGAATCTGCTTTGAGGCCTTTGAGCACTGAGTCCCAAAATTATAATAATATAAACAATATACCATTCTGTCGAGTCGTCCTTTAATCGTAGCAAACGCGTTAGCGCCAACGAAGGAAGAGTTGAGACCATCTGCAAGGTTGGGCTGTATGGAGATTTTCACCGGCTGTCCAGCTTGCAAGGCCTTCATCATTTTTGGTACCTTCGCGCACTCCGCGCCCTAGATCATACAGGCAAAAAAAATCACATTATTTGGTTTTGTTATGACACTTTGCCAATTATTCAATCGTCAAGCATTATTGTGAAAGGTATCTACTGTGTTGGAATAAATATTTCTGGACTTAACGAGATTTAACACACAGTCAATAGTGACGAGCGCATTGCACTGCCACACAGAGTTTTGAAGTCAAGTTCAAATAAAGTTCTGAATAGTATTGGATTGTTATGAGCAAACGTGAAGTTTAAAATTTTTGAGCCATTTGCTCGTTGCGTTACTCTAGCTGTTGCAAAAAAAAAAGGTACCTATAAAAATAATATGCATTATGAACAAGCACACCACAGCAGCTCCCAGTGTCAGTGGACTCATGTAAAATATTGAGAGTTTTTTAATGCAAGATAGATCTATGACTGACCGTCAACTCGCCTGATGTTATATGGGACGGTGTGGCTGAGGATGGAGCGATATAGAAAATATCTATTCACTTTAGACTTGAAAATTTAAAGATTGTGGTTCTCAGGCAACAGAGATGGCGGCAAAGAATTCCATTCCTGTGTATTACTCATCAAGAACGTGAACCGATATCGCTGCGTACGGATTTTTGGCAAAAAGGCCTAGAGAAGATTACTTAAGTAGGTACTTCACCTTATCGTTTACATCTGTCATTCGAAGGTACTACGAGATACACTTCATCTTCTTGCATGTGACAAGCATGTTTCTAGAGTGCTGCTATAGTGTCAGTGGACTCACATACACTAGTCTAGACAAAAGTAGGTGTTTCATCTGACTCAGAATTATTGTAGACCTCTGTTTCTTGAGACCTGCGAGTGCCTCACTGACAGTGTGTGAGATGGACTCACATAGACGAGACAGGAGCACTTCATCTTCTTGCAAGCGACGAGCACAGCCGCGAGCAGGCCACCCGAAGCTGTGGGCACGAGAACAGCATCGGTCTCCGGGAGCTGCGACAGTATCTCCATACCCACCGTACCCAAGCCAGCCAGTACGAACGGGTCGTCACCACTACGTATGGAATGGGAAAATACATTATTGAACGAAAATCTAGCTCTAGCTGATCATCATCATCTCAGCCATAAGAAGTCCACTGCTAGACATAGGCCTTCCCCATGGATTTCCAAAAAGACCGATTGGAAGCGGCTTGCATCCAGCGTCTTCCCACGCACGTAGAACTGATGGCCGATGGGGCCGAAAGGTTCTCGAGTGGAGACCACGTACCGGAAAGCACAGCGTAGGAAGACCAGCCACGAGATGGACAGATGACCTCATACAAGTGGCTAGCTGATCAAATTAATTTAATTATAAGTTAGTGACCTCAGTAAGATCTGTCCGCTCTCTTCGCGTGCTTTGTTGGCATACGCTCGGGTGTCGTCAAGCGACTCCCCGCACATGACGACGTCAGTGCCGAGCTCGGAACAACGCTGCGCCAACACCGGCGCTGACCGCTCGGGGAGGACTACCGTCACCTGAATACAAAAACATATTTATTCTCATTTCCATTTACGCTCACTAGAATTTGGAAGCTGAGTCACCGCGCAAGTGAGGTGAGACAATAAGTGAACTAAGTAAGTGAAAAATAGCATTTTCTTTGTGTAATCTTAAAATTATGATGTCATGTGGCTGAAATTTCTTACCGCTATGATTTCATATTCTTTTATTTAGCTGCATAAATAAGCAAGATAATGCAATAATTCTAATGTAGGATGCGGATTTGTTAAGAATAAATAAAAGTGAGCTGGTCACGTAAGCCGAATGCATCTAAGAAAGAGAAAGGTAGAATTCATGGAGAACTTTGAATATGACTGTCCTGACTTCAGAATAAGGATTGGGAGATCTTCACCAATGAGTTGGACCTGATTATAAAAACGAAAAAATAGTTTACCAGAATTTACTTGGCCTTTTCGTATGTGTTATTATAAAATTATATCAAGGGTAATAATATATTAACCGGTACTCCAAGCGACTTCCCGTGATAGGCGGCGGCAAGCGCCATGTTTCCGAGCGAAGGCACGATCATGCCGCGCTCACGACCCTCCTTGCCATATGCTAGTAGTGCGTTGCGAATGCCTCGCTCTGCGCAGCTACAAACAAAAAATAAACTTTTAGGTATTATAAGTTATAACATATAAAATTGTATTAGCATAACGAAAATTGGTCACAAGAACTAAAAATAAGCTCAAACATAATGTTTATACTTTATCTGAAAGATTCTGATGGTAACATGTGCTGCTAATAACCGCTTTCATATTTACCGATAACGATACGATATCGGGGGACAGCAAATCTCATACGTTTACTACTAAGCACTTTCACACTGTCCAATAACGATACCTACACGTGTGACACCGATATCGATGCAGGTCGACTGTCATGCGTGACCACCACAAAACTTTGCTCCATGTCAAGCCCAAAAAAACTGGTTAAACTGTCTTCGCAGTGTAGGTTTCCATATTATCATTATGATGATATCTGGAGACTAATTGAGACGAAGTTTTGCGGTCGCGTGGTGCTCCATCCATATGATTTGGAGTACGAGGTACGAGCAGAGGCGAACTAGCAGTCTTAGCCGCCCTAGGCTGAGTAAAATCAAGCTCCCCCTTTTCACTGATGATATATCATGATCTTATTATTATACCGTGATATAGGATGCTACAATACCATATGCATTATATTCGCGATTGCTTGTCAGGCGCCCTAGGCCCGGGCTTTTTCGGCCTTTAGGGTAATCCGCCTCTGGGTACGAGACTATTGAAATACCTACGATATTGGCGATGTTAATGACGGCACATAGACTATTAGACGAACGAAGTTTTGGGATTTGGTTTTGGTTTTGACGAAAGACGTGGCGCGACAGGCGCGTCAAATCAGTCGCCCAGTAGCAATCTTGGTATCATTATCGTTGTCGGTCAGTGAGTGCCAATGCCGCTGACGATTATAATATTATCTAGACTTACCTTCCTGTATATTGCAAATTTTCACATTTTAGATACACATCGTAATCCATGTGTTTACTTAATTTTGCTTCCTGTAAAAAAATAATTAGATACTTATAGTTTACAAAGTGATAACTAAAGTCGAAGAGGAAGTACCTACCATATAATAATTATCTCATTAGCAAGGCCGTAGTCAGGGCAGAGGTTTTGGGGGACCCCCTCTCCCCCCCCCCCCCCTTGAAATATCCCGGCCATTATAAAGTTAAACTAAAGTCTAAAGTTAAGTTAAAGTTAGTTAGTTAGTATTTAAGTTAAAGCTATGGCTATACCCATTCCATTGCTAATTGCTGTGTGTGATGAACATAGATACTTCTGTCTGATAGATAGTGTTCTGTCTTCTGTGTGTCTAAGTCTATGTATCAGAAGTACTTACATATATTTTTTTTTATCAGCCCTGTTTGTACAAACTGTACATATATTGTATGTTTGTACATATATTAACGAAAAAGTATATAATTTTTTATCCATTATCTAGTTACCAAATAATATTTTTAAATGTTCATTTTGTAAAATTCGTACTATTCTAAACATACTTACGCAAAGTGGAGTGTGTATAATAGCACCTTCAATTCTTTCAGCTGCTTGCTTTATTTCATTGAATGTCAAGATATGTGGTTGTGGGCTATCGAAATATCGTAAATCAGGCTCCTAGAAAATGTGAAATATAAATTTAGTATATAAATGATTTATACTTACGTTAATTTACAATCACGGTATGTAAGTTATAACCTCGCGCTCAGTTGCACACTTAAAATAAATAAATATATATTTGTGGACATTTCAAACAACTTATCCCGTAATATATATTTGGTCCTATGTAATAGGGTGAATTATGTATTTAGATCATTCCATTTTTACTGGAGAGTGATCAAGAGGTGGCATCCTAAAATCCTAAATGAACTTCTTACTTTACTGCAGTTCACTTGGTTTTACATTTCTCTGCATTCATTAAGAAAAAATAAGTTCACTTAGTGTCTCACTTCACTTGGGTGATCACGTAGCTTCCGGAATCAATCGGCTGAGCTGTGATGGGTCATATGCAGTACGGAGGCTGGTGTACCTGTTCCAATTCTCCACTATCAACACTCAACTCATATATCGACATTATACTAAATTAAAATAAGTAATAAAAATAATAAAAATAAATATTTGTGGACATTTCACACAACACCATCTAGCCCAAACTAAGCAAAGCTTGTACTATGGAACTAGAATGGCTGATAGAATACATATATATATTTTTTTTCTAAATATATACATATGATACATAGAAACACCCAGACACAGAACAAACATCCATGCTCATCACACAAATGTTTGCCCTGGGTGGGGATCGAACCCACGACCTACAGCACAGCAGCCAGACAATAGAGGGAGAACTCTAGCTAAATTTATGCACCTGTACTTAACAATTCATTTTATACAATCATGGATTTTAAATTCCCGATGTTTCGATATAACCTAGTCTAGTACCTAGTAATAGGGCGAATTCTGTGCTAGTAATATTGTACCACTACTGACTACATAACATTTCAGAATTCATCACAGTACATCACAGAATTCGCCCTATTACATAGGACCCTTTGATTTCTATATTGTATATGAAGGTGTATTTTATGTATAAGGCCGGAAGGTGTATCGTGTACATACCATTTTTGCTGTATTTTCGTTAATTTTAAGTTTATTATAAAAATTTGTTTACCAGGTAATTTTTAAGAATTTTGAAATATAGCCAAATGACATTTTCATAGTTGATTTGACCATTTTAACTAATAATGAGCAAGAAGACTATTCCTTTAAGTTCTAAACACCTACTTTATGGTAAGTGTTTAATATATTTTTGGATCTTTTGAAGGGATTTTCACATGGGCGTATATAAGAGCGGGCTGGGTGGGCCAGGCTCTCCCCAGAATGGCCTATGGCCTACCCCAGGATTTTGGATGACTCATCTAAGTATATAAAGATCTTAGGGGCCAGGCCCACCCTAGAAAGTATTTCTAGATACGCCAATGGATTTTTGCTTGTATAATTGGAATGCGGGGTTGAAAGCTGGGTTTGAACCCGCAACTTGTAATGACAAATCTTCTTATTACGCATATTTGCATATATTGGTAACGTAAAATGACCATCTATCTATACAAAAAGACCGTGTCAAGCTCTGTACATAAAATATCTTTGTTTTTTTTATTGGAGATTAAGAATTTTCGCTACGTTCGATACAGAAGCCAAAACAGCTTTTTTTATACCTAAATAAATACTGACTGTGTCAGCACCTATAGCGCGTTAGATAGTTTGAAGTGTTATTATATATACACGCTGTACCAGTATCGCGCCAACATTTGTTATCTATACTCGTTTACTGTTCTTTCTGAAACAGTATACCTCTAAGGAAATGCTATTATAGAGTAATTAAAAAAAACAAATGACAGTGTGATATGTTAGGTATATTTTTGATTAAACTTATCAATAAGTATAACATCAAAACGTAAAAGCTAAATTATTAAGCACTTTACAGAACACTAAATTGCGAAAGAGGGTATTCTTTCATCAGCTTTTTTTCAAGATCCTTAACATGTGCCATATCACTCGTCTCGATTAACATATTTACCTGAAAGCAAAAAAAAGTAAATTTTATGGGAACAAAAAGTTCTAGAGTGGAGTTCTGTACAGGAATGGAACCCAGCCTACCTACTCTGTTTCCTGAGGACCGTAATGTTGGTATTTTAAATGCTAGAGTGAATAGATCTTCTAGATCTACGTGATCCATATTCGGCCACATCGTCGCTTACCATAAGGCGAGTTGTTGGACAAACATCAGCGTTGAGCACCAGTAGGTCTTAGCGGCACGACCGTTGTATCCAGCAGTGAGGCGCTGAACAGCACAAGCCTCTACAACAAGCTGCTTCCTCTCTACTGCACTGAAGTTATACTCACAGAGAATGTAAACACATCACGGCGCATCCAGCTACGCTCGGGCACGAACGTCTTGACTTCAGCGCCGCACTCGGCGACGCGCGCCAACAGCCGCTGCAGCGCTCCCGCCGCGTCTGATAGTGAAGCGCTGAACCGCACCAGCCGTCCCTCGGCCGCTAGTCCGCGCTCCACGGCGCCCGTGAGACGAGATAAGCTGATATTGCCCCCTGTTACCACGCACACCACACTGCAAGTAATAATATACCGTTTTACTTATAAACATTGAATAACGGAGCCATTCATTTATTACGTAAGACTATTTTTGCCAGTTTTTGACCCTCTCCCCCCCCCCTATATTAGAAAAAATAAGAATAGGCCGACCCCCTCCCCCCCCCTGTGTAATATATATTATGTAAGAATCTAAAGGAAAACACGTTCGGTTTATTGTAATTTTTATTTTTCAAAGTACTTAACAATTTTTAGGAATGTTTATTTGTACTTTTTTTATACACATCCAAGCACACTTCGCACGGTTGCTCGCGCTTTTTCAAAGTATAATTTTAACTTTCATTTTATTTTTTGTGATCTTACGTAAGAACTATCAAGACCTTGTAAGAAAAAATAAGACATGGTCGACCCCCCCTAAATCCCCTCCTAAATCGTCTTACGTAATAAATGAATGGCCCCTAAGCGCATTTTAGTTAAAAAAGTGTTTTGTTAAGTTTTTGCGCGTGTTTGTTTCCGTCAGACAGTAAATGACAAGTCCTTATTCAGTGAATAAGATTTTAGCATGCGTTTATAAGTAAGACGGATACTAAAGTAATAGCATAGTTACGAGATGAATCACGAGATAAATAAAACTGACTGTGTTGTGGTTACAGCCATACGGCTGTAACCACATGAATATGTGTAATAACGGTCGTCAAAACGATTTCAAACTACGAGTATGTCTGTGACTTCAAATAGCAGCACCCTCTCCACCGCGCGTGATACTACATCACTTCACTCAACGTAAGAAGTCCTTTGATTCTTTAGCTAGGTACTCAGTAGTATAATTAAAGTTTGGATGTAGATTATAGATGGAGCTACAACACAAAATTGTATATCCCCGACTTTGTTGTTTATTTATCAGTTTTCTGAATTGTCTCCCAGTATGGAAGCAAAAACGATGTGTTAACATAAAAGTTCAATGGCAATGGTGAATTTTATTTCTTAGGTATTTATTTGATGTTTTCGTTTGAAACTTTGAACTATTTTAAGTCAAAAATTCAATTCAATTCAATTCAATGATCAATGTTGATTTTATATTTTTAATTATTTTGTACAGTTTTGTAGTGGGGAACGCTGTGAGGTGTAAATGTTGGCCTAGTATTTTTGACTAATTTCCCCATTGAATTCATACCCTTTTAATTAAAGTTTTTAAGACCTGACTTTCGAACACTACCTTTATACTGCGGTCATAAATTTATGTAAAATATACGCGATAAATCCGTTAAAATTGTATAATTTCAATTAGTAACAATCGCGAAACCCTAAGCAGACTTGTTGTCTTTGTTAATTTAATGTGTATATACCTATATTATGATTGTTTTTGTCACAAACAAAAACACGTCTGTATTTTATTGAATAGATAAAATATAAATATGGTCGTACTTCTTGGCCCTAAGCTCCGGTACCTTCCCGGCGAGCAGCACGGCGACGGCGCACGCGGCCGCGCCTTCCACCACCAGTTTTTCCCGTTCGTACATGTTATTCATCGCGCGGCATATCCACACCTCGTCTATTGTTATCTACAACACGATAAACAAGCTTTAGCTGGAAAAACTAAGCAATTATCACCCGGAGAGATAAAATAATTTTTTATCAGTCGCTATTAAGAACTTTCTCGCTCGCTCGCTTCCCAATCTCGGTGATCAAGCAAGTGAAGTGAAGCCCTAAGTAAACTTAATTACATTTTTCTTGCTGAAAACGCTGAAAAATATCAAAATATCGAATTAACACATGTAGCTCTAGATCATTACTTTCACAATTACATATTATATTATCTGCAGTAATAAACAAGAAAAAACAAGTTCACTTAGGGGCTCACTTCACCCGCGCGATCACTTAGCTTCTAGAATTAGAGTAGATTGAACTATAGCGTCTGCTACACACAATCCTGACATGTGTGACTTTGGCCATGGCCGTGTTGCACACCGTATCTATATTTCTTTTTTCTTTTTATAGTTACGAATACGCTCAACGCGCGCAGCTATCTCTCTCGCGCGTCACAACCTTTTGTAACATATAAAATCATTGAATAGGGATATTAGAAAAGTGCGAGGCGAATTTGTTTATTTAGATAGGGGAAATATTTAAAAACAAGTTTTTCTTCGATAGGTATCTTTTAAATTGGCTGAGGAATTGGAAAATATATATAAAGTATTTTTTTTCACAGTATGAATATCTGATTACATTTTTTTATATAATATATTCCTGCTGTTTAATAAAAATACGCCTCTTAGTTTTCTAATATTCCTACCCAATGATTTTTTAAGTTTAAAAATGTTGTGATGAGTGAGAGAGATAGCTGCGCGCTTTAATTTCCACCTTAAGTATGGTTGCAGTTGCATTGCAACCATGTATTAGCAGCCTCCCAGAAGGGTCTCGTTACGTCCTCGGTGGTTTCACAATGTTCATACCATCCTATCGAGATATCCCTTGACGATGTGGTACGCGTTGTTGCCGACGATGATGCTTCTGAGGCTCTCCGCGATGGTGTGGTTCATCTGTATCATAACAGGCTTCTTCTCCTGCAGCGCCCTGGTCATCGTCGGAGCCGCTACGGGTTCCACCCCCTGCGTTATAATAAATATATGCCTTTAGTCAGAAACTCATGCTCATTTATTGAAACTTATTTTGAAACTCTTCGCGACTTCCTATGCGATACAACCATACAAACAATCACGCCTATTTTTACCCGACTACGTAAGAACGAGGGTCATGTTTTTCGAGTTTATGTATGTTTGTATGTACATATGTATGTATGTTTCTATATGACAGCCTACAGCCTAAACGGCTTGACCGATTATGATGTGCGAGTTGTCAATAGATTCGAGTGTCATAAGCTAAGTATATATATTTTTTGTAATAATAATAATAAATCTCTTGCAAAAATAAAAAAATGCGTTTTTTGTAACCTTTAACGAACTGTTTCGTAATAAATAAGTGATTTTACTAGAATTATTCTAAAGAATGCGCATTTATCATATTTTATTTTATACAGCGATTTTACGCATACTTGCTTACAGTACTTTTTCTTTTTACAACAAAGTAACTGAAAAAATGTCATAAAAGAAACTGCGCATTTTGAAGACGGTTGCTTCAGTTTTTAATCTGTAGGTAGGTACTTATTTGTATATCGTAGAACGCAACAAGCTTGTATCTTATGAAACGCGGACTTATTCGTGTTAAAAAAAAAGTTAAGAAAGTTAAAATAAGAATTTTTGAAATTTTTTTTTTTTTTTTCGTGGAATAGATTTATTCTTGGTTAGACTTTTCATGGCCAAATAAAAATAAATCATGCATATTCTTTGTAATTTGTTGCTTTTTTATTTATTTATTCTTTATTTCCTCACATAAATCAAGCAGTTCGGCTTGAGAGTTTTCACGGCGACTATAAGGCTGGCGATGAGGCTGCCCGAGCCGACGGGGCAGATGATGGCGTCGATCTTGTCGAGCTGGTTGAGGATCTCTAACCCCAGGGTCCCGTAGCCGGCCATCAGGTCTAGGCGGTCCGATCTGCGAAGAAGGCTTTCTTTGTGGAGATTAAAGCGCGCTGTTATCTCTCTCGCACATCACAACATTTTTGAACATAATACCTACTTAAAAAATCATTGAGTAGGGATATTAGAAAAGTAGATAGATAGAAAAATTAAAAAAAGTTTTATTCAAATATCATTAGACTGCCGCCGGAATATAATTTCAATTCCTCAGCCAGAATTTAGAAGATATCGAAGAAAAACTTTTTTTTTTATATTCCTCCTATCTAAATAAACAAATTGGCCTCTTACTTTTCTAATATCCCTAATCAATAATTTTATATGTTGCGAATCGAATAGCATAGAATAGCGTTAAGCGAATCCATATTGTGCCTAACCAATCCAGGAAGTATGTAACAGTCTTCCAAAAGGTTGTCGTAACTTCAGTGCTGGCTATGAACCAAATACATAAAGATAAAATAGTACATAAATAAGTACTTTATTTTATTAATGATGGAGTTGACTTGACTTCTTGGTTTAATGGCCCCATTGACTAATAATTAAGTCACGACTCATGATACTGCCAATGTCCGTTTCAAATGACGGAGTTTTATGATAACAATCATAAAAAAAATACAACCGCCTTATGTAGTCGGTAAAAAAAACTTACCCGTAAATATAATTAAATACAACCGCCTTATGTAGTCGGTAAAAAAAACTTACCCGTAAATATAAGTTCCCGGCAGCTTAGTGGTGAGACCGTCTGACTTTCGATCCGTAGGTCCTGAGTTCGAATCCCACGGCACGCACCTCTGTCTTTTCGAAGTTATGTGCGTATTGTTGATTGCCGCCAACTTCAAACGGTGAAGGAAAACATCGTGAGGAAACCTACATGTCTGAGAGTTCTCAATGATCTTGAAGATGTGTGAAGTCTGCCAACCCGCACTTGGCCAGCGTGGCAGACTATGGCCTAACCCTTCTCACAATGAGAAGATGGCCCGTTCCCAGCAGTGGGACAGTTTGTACAAACAGGGCTGATAAAAAAAAAAAAAAAAAAAAAAAAATAATTAGAACCAATCGCTTCAGAGTGCGTAATCGCATGCAGAATAGCATCATTATTGTCATTTCCGAACACTTTAACGAGGGCGAAATCTTCCTTATACCGCTGCTTATCGACCAGCGAGCAGTCTTTTGGTATTACCACATTGATCGGGACTGATTGGTTGAATCCGTAGTAGGTCATAGCTTGGAGGAAGTTCCGGCCACCGGATACAGTGCAGCCGCGGCTCTTATCTGGCGCCGTCAAGATGGAGAGGGCATTGCAGGCGCCACGCGCTTTGTAACTAACAAAAAATTGTGTGTGCAAAAAAAACACGACAGTGAAAACCTCATCAAGGCAACGTTAATAATACGAAATAGCAGTTAACTACATCTCTCTCGCTCCCTGACTCGTCTTTACCCGAACGAGTGATAAATAGGAGAGCGTGACGGCTCAGTCTCGTTCAATACCCACAAAATAGTGCTCAGCGTGCCCTTGAGTATTTTGTTCCATGAGCGTGCCTAAGAGCGCTTGTAGACGCACCGGACGTGGGTCCGGCGACAGACACCGGTCCGGCGTCCGAAAGAGCGGTCATCCACGCCAGTGCATTGGTGTTTGTAGACGCACCGGACATCGGTCCGGCGAAAACCGGACCGGATCTTGACCGGACCGGAATGACCGCTCTTTCGGACGCCGGACCCACGTCCGGTGCGTCTACAAGCGCTCAAAGCAGTTTTCACTTCAAAATATATTTTGGACAGTGTTAGTTTCAGGAACAGCGTGTAATAAGGGACAGGGACCCCTCCATACTTCCCAGACAGGGACCCGATAGACAGGATCCGAGAAATCAGGTAATGGAAATACGCATTTGACAGCTAGACCGATTTAATTTTGTCTTGGGCTCGTTTTAGATGCGCCTTTACCACCTGTGTGATAGGAGGCATCACCTCATTACGATTTTCTGATAATATTTTCCATCAACAGCTAAACAATCATCGTTAGTTTGTGAACCTTCACTCGGGATTCCAGCACACTACCTACTAACTATTTAGGTATTTTATTTAGAAATTGGTTACACAAACCTTCCTGTAGTCTGTAGATTTTCGCATTTTAAAAAAGTATTGCAGAATTTTTTCCCTATGTATTTGGCTTCCTGAAAATTAAAATGACTTTAGTAAGACCTTCCCCACACGGGACTTCTCGGAAGGCGACTAGAGTTTGATAAGCGTATCCTACGCGTCGCTCTTTAGTCGCCGCCATACAACATGTTAGCAGCCGTACCTACCTACTCTCAACTTTTAGCGATGCAAAATTCGCTCAGCTCTCGTTTTTATCTGGCTTTTTCTGTAATTAAGAGAGTGACACAAAAGTTGAAGCGATTATTAAAATATCACAATTTAAAGTAGGCTAATTTTTCTTACACTCTACTGCCTTACCGAAAAACGTTACTTAATATTAAGCATTGCTCAACATATTTTGTCAACTTCTCGCTGACACGTAATGACACTTGCGGAAAAAAGACAGAGAATTTAAGGCAATGGTTAAAGTTAAGTAACGGTTTTCAGTAAGGCCATTAATTACAGAAAAAGCAACATAAAAACGGGTGCTGAGCGAACTTTGCGTCACTATAAGAGATTATATAAGATTAAATAAGAGACTACATATTAAATAATCCCGCGAAGCTCCGCTCCATGTTGGATCCGAACCTATTCGACCAAGTCAAGTATTAGTATTTTAAAGTAAAATGCACATAGGTAAACCTCTATACAGTCTAGAATAAATTTAGGTAAAATTAGACCTTCGAAATAACGATATTTCTTACTATTAGCGGGGTCTTAAAGATAGAGTCCTTGATTCTAACATGAGCTTCTTGAATATCTTCCAGTTTCAGTTTTATTTTACTGATGGAATCATTTCTGTTGGAGACCACCTGGAAATTTTCATTTAAAACTGATATAGAATAGAATATAGGTAACTTTATTGTACATCCATACAGTAAAACTTAACAAGTATCTATATTAAAGAAAAAAAAAACCCGATTTTAGTGGTGGTTTATAGTAACATGCTTTATTTCTCGTATTAGTAAATCCATAGTACTTCCATCATGTCAACATATTATGAATGCGCGAGCGAAGTGAGCGCGAAATTTTTTTTGTAGTGTTTTATAGTGTAATATCCTAAATTTCTCGTATTTTTTAACTCACAGTACTTCTATGTCAAAATAGTAATAATGCGTGAGCGCAAAATTTTTAGTGGTGTTTTTATGGTAATATGCTTTATTTCTCGTATAGTGAACCCATAGTACTTCCATCTGAAAATAATATTAATGAGCGAGCGAAGCGAGCGCAAAAAATTTTTAGTTGTGTTTTATAGTATCTTATATGCTAAATTTCTCGTATTTATTTTTGAAGGTGTGCGGCGGTATCACAGGAGCACTGTTCCAAACTTAATCCTATCCCGAGAGCAAAGACAATGTTTAGACAGAAAAAGTATGAAAGCATGGTTCCACGTTTATATAGTAAAATAAACAAAGAATATAACATAAAAAATAACAGCAGTAGTGTACTGAGGAAGGTTATGTTGGCATGGCTTAATGAGTTAGACTATAATGGCACCGAAAATATGTTAGATGCTTTATATATACAATAACTTATTTGATTATTTTCTGTATTTGCATAGATTTGTTATATATTGTAACTGTATAAGCACGACTATAAATTATATTATGACAAGTCATTATTTTCGGAGAGGCCATTGGTTCCGAAACACAGTGTAAACTAGTTCGGAGCCAATGGGTTCACATTTAACATGTAAATATGTCTTTGATCGAAATAAATGTATTTGTATTTGTATGTATTTGTATTTGTATTTGTGAACTCACCGTACTTCTATGTCAAAACAGTAATAATGCGCGAGCGCGAAAATTTTAGTGGTGTTTTATAGTAATATGCTTTATTTCTCGTATTAATGAACCCACAGTAGGTACTTCCATGTCAAAATAAAAGATTTTTGTAAGGTTTTTAATATTAAATCATGGACCGAAGTGATTTGATTCATTGATCGTGTAAGCGAGTCCTAGATTTTCGTGGACCAGATGAATCAAACAAGTAACTGTGTTAAAAGGAAATACCCGACTGGTAAAGAGCGACTTTAACGCTATAAAAAATTATAAATACAACCATTTGAATGCATTGATTTCCAATTTAATATTCCTAAATATAAACATATGACTTTATAGAAAATTACAAACATACTTACAAGAACGCGCAAAAAGTTTTAGTTAGTGGCTAATTTTAGTGAATTATTTGCTCGTATTAGAAAGTTCACGGCACTTTTATGATCAATACAAATAAAGATCAATATGAAACAATCATGCGCGAGCGAAGCGGGCGTGAAACTTTTTGAAGCATTTTATAAAATTATTGAAGCCTGGAAGGATTTTTGATAATGGCCAGGATTTCGGGGGGGATTTGAACCCCCCAAACCCCCTACCTACGGCCTTGCATAGAAACATACATACATACACTCGAAAAACATAACCCTCCTTCTTACGCAGTCGGGGAAAAGAAAAACTAACAATAAATTTAAACCGTGCAAAGGCGGTCTTATCGCATAGAGCGATTTCTTCCAGGCAACTTTAGGGTACCTTTTAAAACTGATATATTTTTTATTGTAAAGAGCTTAGTCTTTATGAATAAGATTACAGAGATATCCAGTAGATACTAGCTGCTGTTACCTGTTGACTTCCAAAACCATCTCCAGTCCATGCGGCACCAAGTGCTACTTTCTGAGACATGGCCGTACTATGTATCTGTTCAGAGCTATTGCGAAAAATAAAATAAGTATTGTGTATTGCCTGATCCTCTTTAACATTTGTGGATATTGCTCTTTGTTAGTGGAATTTTGTATTAATGTATTGTATTTTTAACTCATAATTTTGATTTTTTTGTATGACAGAATGTGACAGATCTTCTTTTTTGTGTCTATGCATCAAAGAAAACAATTATTAATGCCTTGCTAAGGTTTTATATGGTCGAAAAAGATCTAATCTAAACAAGTGTGATAGAATAATAAACTGTAATTTATAAAATACCTGTGTTTTATACACAAAAAGCACGTTTATATCCCTTATCAATCACACACAGCACATCCAAAATAAAATTAGTAGTCTCGATCTTAAGCTTACATAACGAATACCTTAAATTTTAATTTTCTCATCAAGTATTATTCTAATACTATAAGTTTTTATTATATTTTATTTTCATGAAGTAAGTTTATATAAGCTTTTGTGCTTGGATAACAATTTTATTGATATATATATATCAGTATTTTTGTACTAATAGGATATAACAAACAAACTTGTACACATTGTAATTTTCACACTGAATAAACACATTTTAAAATTGAAATTTGAATTGAGTACTCACTACGGAGAGGCACATCCTGTCAATAACAAGAAAAAATTATGATTGAAAGAAAAATTCAAAATTGCACAACCTCTGGCTTAATCAACCATACTCAGTTTCTGACTTCTGGACCTATATCAAAAATTATGGAAATACCCTCCATGTGTCTCTGAAAGATCGCTGAGTAATATGATATGATGCTATCATAATGAGAAAAGTTTTAGGTACATTAGGCTTTCTCACTACATACCTCTCACAGACAGGCTCATCTTCATTTACGCACTATTTTTCTTCTAGGTCAGGGTTTCTCAAAGTGGGGTTCGCCACTCGACTGTAGGGGGTTCGTGACAAGATTTATGTAATGATGGCTTGATGACTGGCAGGCACTTGCGGCACACATGGTGCGCGCGCGCAACTGAATTCGTCTCTCGCTCTCGAATTGCGTCTACTTCTGCTGAATTATTTTCTTCAACAGTCAATTTTATTATTTTCTGTGGAGGAAGGGGGGGGGGGGGGGTGGTGGTGCTTAGTTAGTTCAGGGGTTCGCTGTCATCTGGAAACTTTGACAGGGGTTCGTGGAGCCAAAAGTTTGAGAAACCCTGTTCTAGGTCAACAACTTTCATTTTGCATCAACGCAATTATTACCGTTGTGCAGGTACAAGACAGGTTTTGCAACTGCATCCAGTATAGCTTACTTAATGCCTTACTATTTACCTTATGCCGCACACTAGTCAGGTAATTTTTCAATAAAATTAGTTTAACATCTTACTTCAAATTGTGTGGTGATGCAGAGTTACAAACATGCAAAGGTATGTTGAAATTTTTAGTGGAAGTATTGAATAAATAAAAAATATCTTCTTAAAGGAAGAAATTTATTACATCATCTAATTGATTGCCAATGCATCATTCTGAGCTTCTTGTGCCAACTGCACTTGAAGATTAAGAAGTTTGTTCTTTAATACAACAATACCCATACAGACTATATTCTCAGGCTTCAGTGCTCCGGAAGACTCCACGTTGAAAAAATACTTGTTTGGTTTTGCCTCCCAGTTGAATTCTGCTTCAAACTGGTCCTCATCTAGCTCCGTGTGCTCGCTCTTAGGCCACTCATCAGGTTTAGGAAACAGTGTGTGTCTCATTGAGTTGTCAGGGTCATACTCGAATGATACTCCCGCTGTAGGGTTCCATTTTGCATGTTCCTTTCCAAAACCTTTCTTTGCATATGCACGAAGCTTCAGCTCTTGCCCTTTTCTTAATTTGATAATCAATATTTCATCAGTTTCGCCGTAATCAGCCTGGTCTTCATCCCTATGCCGTGAAGTCACAGGGACCACTCTGGGATCGCTCGATTTCAAGTCCGCTGTAGTGACATGTCTTGTTTGATCATCTGTGCATTTTACGTCCAAAGTAAATTCTACACTGCATTCTGAACAGAAATCAGCGCACATACAGTCACGAGAGTAACGTATTTTGTCCACGACATCGTCGGATATGAGAGGTATAAGACCTATTCGATGAGCTAGAAACTCGTCACTAAGTACGGTGGAATTGGCTTCTAGTTGCACCCAGTCGATAGCCATAGTTGGAGTTTCTGCTATAAACACCCGCCTCATGCTGTTGGCGACGCTAAGCTCGGTGTCTTCGACTACGAATTTTACATTATCTTCAGTGAGCTCCGTTATGTGAACGGAAGGTTGGTTTGCGTACGGCATTTTGAATGTTGTTTTGTGTTAGGGTAGAAATTTAATATGTGGCTTACGTTAAAAAACCTTGATTAGTCTTTTATTACTACTTCATTCGCTAATTTATTAGATAAATACAAAATAATGAAAAACAATCACACAAGGAAAATAAGGCAGCAAAGCAAGCCAAGCAACCCGCCCCGCCCGCAGCTTTTTTTTCTAACTATTGTATTTAGACCCGCTTAAAGCATTTGCCAGTGTCAAGTATTAAGATTTTTTTCAAGTTTCATAAATAAACAAGATAAAAAGTCACTTAAACAGTCATTTTCAAATTCGAGTCGTGCTTCAGTAAAGTGGTGACGACTTTACTAGAAGCTTCTAATGAATAAAAGCCACCATTTTTATAGCATTAAAGTTCAATCAAAGTAACACAAGCTTAGGAAAATACTGGGGAAAATAAAATAAAACAACAACAATGTTTCCATCACGTTCGTAATCGTATGGCTTGTTATGAAAAAAAAGTGGCAGTGTCTTATTGACAGTGACATCATCATTAAAAAAATTACAAGACAGTGACAATTAAAGATGTTTTGCTTTTTCTTTCTTCCCCTTTTGTGTTAAAAATAAGTTAAGCTCGCATGATTATGAGATTGCGAAGGCCATCAATAACTAATTAAAATTCTTAAAATCACTAAATTCAAGAAAGGAACAAAAGTAGTTTGAAAATTTCCTTCGTGTTTTGTATTAGAATTTTACGTTTATTGGTCCATTCAGTAGGGCTATTCACAACTTGTCGGATTCGGAATTGGGCCGGAAATGATATCTCTATCTCTATCATTTCGATATAGAATGACAAAGATGGCGATATAGACTGACCCGATTCCAATAAGTTGTGAATAGGGTACAGGGGGGTTACCATAATCTTAATAGCAATCTTATTTCAATATTACTTTGACTTATGCCTTGCTCTCTCAACTGTAGAAGGAGCGAGACAAAAGTCAAAGTAATATTGAAATAAAACTGCTCGAAGGCTTGTGGTAGGGCCTCAGTCAGTACAACTTCAGTAAAATGGTAGTGGTAACATTTCTGAAGCACAGAATAATTAGGTACATTAATTAAAACTGAAGACTTCACGATAAATTGAAATACAATAAAAAAATTACTAACTTACAACAAATAGACTTTTCTCACTTTATTTCATTTACCACACGTGCTCGTAAAAGTACTTACACAAATTCAATAAAATATCACTATTTACCCGGCTGCGTAAGAAGGAGAGGGTTATGCTTAGAGTGTATGTATGTTGGTATGTATATAATTAAGTGTGTATATTTGTTTGAAAGAGAATTTCATCAAGAGTGTTCTTAGTTATGTTTCATCAAAATCGGTTCAGTCTTTTTTTGAAGTTAGGTTAGGTTAGGTTAGGCCTATATTTAGTTGTTTGTTGACTCGTCCTCGACAGCAGGTGGAACTTTGAGGAGCACTTCAAGCGTTTGGCCCCTTGGCTCACTAGAGCTGCGGCGGCGCTGGGAGGTTTGCTTCCTAATGTGGGAGGGCCGAATTTGACCTGCCGCCGCCTATACACAGGCGCGGTCCGATCGATGGCGCTCTACGGTGCCCCGATCTGGGCGGACGCTCTGGGTGCCCGTAATCTGGCTCAACTGCGGAAGCCGCAGCGAGCCATGGCACTCAGAGCGATCAGAGCTTATCGGACCGTCTCCTGTGAGGCGGCGTGTGTCCTGGCCGGCACCCCACCGTGGGACCTGGAGGCACAGGTGCTCGCGAGCATTTACCGCCAACAGTCGAATGCACGGTCCAGGGGTGAGTTTCCTCCCCCTGAGGTGATAAGACGTTGGCGAAGACGAGGCCGGAATTCGGCAATGGAGGAGTGGGAGCGTAGATTGGCGGCACCAACCGCGGGACTCCGCACGGTGGAGGCTTTCCGACCCATCCTAAGAGATTGGGTCGTGCGGAAGCACGGGGTGCTCTCTTTCAGGCTCACACAAGTCCTGACAGGTCACGGCTGCTTTGGCGATTACCTGTTCAGGATAGCCGGAAGAGAGTCCACCCCAGCATGCCACCATTGTGGTTCAAATTTGGATTCGGCGCAACACACGCTGAGCGAATGCCCAGAGTGGGCCAATCGGAGGGCGCGACTTGTCGCGATTGTGGGGGCGGATCTCTCGCTGCCAGCCATTGCTGCTGCAGTGACTGGCAGCGAGACATCATGGGAGGCGATGCGTGACTTTTGCGAGGAGGTAATAGCATCAAAGGAGTTGGCGGAGCGTGTGCGCGAAGACGATCCGTCGTCGCAACCCATACGCCGCAAACGTGTTGGACGTAGGCGGCTAGCGCATGAGCGCCATCTGCCTCCGTAAACAAGGGAACTCTGGGCGGTAGATTCGGGGGAGTCTGCCGCCCAAATAAAGAGTTCCCCGAGGATGAACGATGTGTCTAGTGTTCCGACACATCGTCGTCAGACGGGTAGAGTAAAAACTCCCCGAGAGAGGGGTCATTTGGACTAGCGTGGCTGGTCAGTGGTAGAGTCTGGGAGAGTGCCCACTGTCCGGCCGTAAGCGCAAAGGAGGAACACCGTGAGGTTTTAGTCGGTAGTGGCACCATTCTGGTGTCGAGCCCGACATAACCCGCCGCTCCCCCCGGGGCGGAGGGTATGCGTAAATGCATTTCCTCACGTACAAAAAAAAAAAAAAAAAAGGCCTATATTTAGTTAAGTACCTACATGTAGTTTAGTGTAGGTACCTACATGTAGATTGTGTTTTTTTTATGTTTGTTTTTTTTTTTTTTTTTTTAATTTTTATCTCCACAGACACCAGGGTCCGTGACCTTTGTCATAATTACAAACTATTGTTTACTGCTTATCGTTACGGGAAAATTATTTTATTTTAATTTAAGTACTTATTACTATGTTGCGTGCATACCGCGAGCAAACCAGCGACCAGCAAGCAGCACCCGATCACGAGTATGACACATGTGCCAGCCATCGCCCTCCTCAACCATATGTTAGGGAAGAGAGCAGCCCGCCACACGACGCCGCCGCAAGAAGGAGCCTTCAATGGTGAGCATGAATGCTCAAGGTGTGCACACAACTCTTATTTCTAACTACTGAAATACTAGTATTTCTGGGAATGCAGTCACTGTTAGAGCCCGGTTTTAGACGGGGTTTCCAGATTATCTCTTTGCCCTCGGTTGATCGGACTCTATCAGCGACTGCACTCACATTGTCTAATTACATTTTATATTACAAATCTGTCGCCTACTCTCGGCCCAGGGCCTCCCCTCCATCACCGCCGCGTTCCGATCCATGTAGTTTGTTTAACATATTCTATAAGTATTTATTATCATTTTTGTTTTTTGCACTTTCTCTATTTTATCAATAGGTATAGTTCCAGACACGTTTAAAGACCGCTCGTAAACACGAACAAACCACTTTGTTATTTTTAAGTGCCGCGAACTATATTGCCGCCTCTGCCATGCATATAGTTTGAATGTTTAACATATTATATATGTATTTATCATCATTTTTGTTTTTTGCACTTTCCCTATTTTAACAATAGGTATAGTTCCAGCCACGTAAAAAGACCGCTCGTAAATACGAACAAACCTCATTGTTATTTTTAAGTGCCGCTAACTATATTGCCGCCCCGCGCTAATGACATGCAACAGCCGCCCCGGTCCAATCCGCCGCTTTTTAGACTAAATTATTTATGTCAGAAAAATAAGAAATTGATAATTACACTTACAGTGGGGTAATTTGCATTTAGTATTTTTTAACCGACTTTAAAAAAGGAGGATTATGTTTTTCGAGTGTGTATGTATGTAAACGGCTTGACCGATTTTGATGTGCGAGGTGTCGTTAGATTCGTCTTCACTCCCTAATTGTCATAGGCTATATTTTTTTTGTATTAATATACCTCACGCTAAAATTAATAAAAATGCATTTTTTGCAACCTCCAACGAACGTAATAAACAAATGATTTTACTAGAATTATTATAAAGAATGCGAATTCATAATATTTTACATCGATTTTACGCATAATTTCTCACAAAACCGTACACTCAACAGCGTATCAAGCGTAATGAAATAGTAAGTTACACTGAAAAAAATTGCTTTTCTGCAGTCGGTTTTTTCAAAATTGATTTATTAGTTTGGATTAAAACAATGGAAAAGATACGTCATCCAAGTAAACGAAAATTACGTATTTTGAAGTCAGTTGTTTCAGTTTTTTTAACTGGGTAATTAATTATAGATATTATATTAGTTGTTTCTAGTAATTTTTAAATTATCTACCAATATAATTATAATTTTGTTAAATTATACGTCGTGTTTAGTTGCAGGGCTTGTAGGTACTTATCTAAAATTTATGACAGTAATAATTTACTGTCATAAATTTTTACTGTTAAATTAATCACTGATATCAGATAAATACCTACGAGTGCATATCTAATGTTTACTAAATATGAATAATGAGTTTGTATAATCTTTAGTTCGCGCACATTACTTAACCAAGAGAATTGTTATCGGCCGGTCGCGAGATATTTTTAATTGTAATTTTAATGAAATGGAGCGTTATAAGTGTGACCCGCCAGTAAGTTTTATAATAATTTAGTTCCCTTATCTATATCGGTAAATACAAGTCTAGCATCGACAGTAATTTGCCTCACCTTTTAACCCTATTTATGGTAAATTAGTAAGGCGTATGAGATTACTTGAGAGATACGGACAGTCTATGGTGGGAGAGTGTATGGAGCGCTGGTGATAAAGAAACATTGAATTAAGAACTTTATGTAGAAGTAATTAACAAGCATGGTGTTTCAGACGATCGAGTTTGACCCTATGTGCGATAAGGAGCACCCTCAGAAGATCACTTTTGAGGACGTCTCCGCAGCCTGCTTCAGGATACAAAGTGGGATTATAAAAACGCCATGCGTGGTAAGTGCTATTTTTTTACCGATTTACAAAAAGAAAGAGGTTCTCGACACGACTGTTTTTTTATGTTAGGTAAGACTTCAGAGGTGGTAAACTAATAATAAGCATATTTTGAAGTCGTTTTATCAGTTTTTATGTACTATAATTATTTACTTTTCCATATTTCCGTTCTTTACCTTTAACCTATTTAAAAAAAAAAAATTTTTTTAATTCAGTAATCACTGAATTAAAATTACACTATCTACCTGGTTTGTGAGCTACGTTGCGGTTTACGAAGGAGCGAGCTTATCTATAAGAATCTAATCATCGCTTATAATATTTTACCGACTTTTTATCTATATATAGAATAGCTCTACGTTTGACCACCAGCACGTCTGATGGAAAGCGATGCTGTAGATAATAAGAATGAGGTTAATAATTCGGCTGTTAATGTACATGGCGAAATTATAAGGGTTCCTCGTAGTTACTACCGAACCCTTATAATTTCGCCATGTCCGTCTGTCCGCGCGTCCGTATGTCACAAAAATTGTGTCCTCCTCCCCCCTGCATTTCTAAACTACCTAAAAATTAATGTAGACCATATTAAATACTTTCAATGAACATTGTTTTAAACACTGATTATAATTTTTCGAGACAGAAACACTTAAATCATTACAGTACTGTGGTCATTGACCTTTTCGCAATGTGGCCTAAACAAAAAATACTCCGCCACGCTCTTTTCCATTATTTTTATGTTTGTTACCGCTTAACTTCGTCAATTATTAACCGATTTGAAAAAATATTTTTTGTTTGAAAGGATGGGTAAACTTTCAAATTGTTCCCATATAAATTTCAAAGTCAATTCAGTAGTTTAGTATTTAAAATAAAATTTAGCATTTTGAAGTCGGTTTTGAGTATTTTAAACTATAATATTATTAATAACTCCATCATTTATAAACCAATAATGGCAAATTCTTTATTTATTTAAAAGGATATACTTGCAGATTGGTCCCCTAAAATACAAATAAAAGTATAAGTCGGTTATATAAAGTATAAAACAAACACCTGGAAAAAATGTCACCCTTGTTTTGAAGTCGGTTGTTTCAGTGTTTAACACGCTTTTATTAACTTTACCTGTATGCATGTTTGTTTGTTTGTAACCGACTCCTTTGGACTTGATTTTGACCCACTTCAAACGGTCAGATTTCATTCAAACTTTGTAGACTTATCGAGGACCGATGACAATACAATAATTTGATAAGATTAAGCGTGTTTTTTTAAACTAATAAATTATTTATTTTAAGACTGCGTGCTGCAAAAATATATTCTCTACTCGTTTTATCGCGCGAAAAAGAAATAGACTGATACAACTTTTTAATCTTGTCAAGTTCTCGCACGACAAAAAGAATACAGAAAATTTTGTCGCGGCGCGCAGCTTAGGCCTGAGAGTTTATTAGGAAACTAGTACACCTGATACAACAGTACAACCTGGTACAATAGTACAACCTGGTACAACAGTACAACCTGGTACAATAGTACAACCTGGTACAATAGTACAACCTGGTACAACAGTACAACCTGGTACAATAGTAAAACCTGGTACAACAGAACAACCTGGTACAATAGTACAACCTGGTACAACAGTACAACCTGGTACAATAGTACAACCTGGTACAACAGTACAACCGTTTTTTTCAGAAATCTCACATGTCACATGTGTTCGGTATGGACATCTATCTCAAAAACGACTTCCTTCAGCACACTGGAAGGTAAGCAAACTTACTCAACTGGTCTTACTTTTGAGCAGGGTGGAAAGTGGATGATATATTTATTTATTCACTTACTCTATCTTGTCTACCTCGTATTATATATATTATCATCGTGGAAAAAAGTTTTTCCAATTTTTCTATAACTTTCTTCGAGTACCAAGTTTCGCAGGTAACATTTAGTTCATACATATTCAATATATTCACCAATCGACTCCGTCATAAGGACACATTTATTTCTGTTCCTGACCGACTGCTATATATTTTTTTATAATAAAATACTACTCTCGAAAAATAAAAATGCGCTTTTTCATAACTTCCACGAACTTTTTCGTAACAAGCGATTTTACAAAAAAAAAATTTGAAGTATGTTCAAAAAGATTCTGATTTATATAAGTAAATTGTACAGTAGCTTAGTGCATAATTTCTCGAAAAATGTACGTAACACCATATCATGCGTAAATTAAGCGTAAGTTGAATTTAACTACGACGTCGCTACTACTCGTATCACAGATGACTTCAATTTCTGTCTTATGCAGTCGGGTATTTTGTTTCTATTTTTTATTGTTTTTTTTTTATATACTTGCCACTTTGCAGTTTCAAAGAGCGCGGCGCACGCAACGCTTTGCTCCTGCTGTCTAAGGAAGCTAAAGAACGCGGTGTCATCTCTGCCTCCCTGGGCAACCATTCGCAAGGGCTGAGCTACCACGCCAATCTGCTGAAGATTCCTACCACCGTCGTGATGCCTAATGTAGCGCCCATCATGAAAATACAGAAGTGCCGGTCTTATGGGGCCGATGTCGTGGTGCATGGGGATGATATGAAGGAAGCGAAGTACCACGCCATGATGCTGGCTAAGGAGAGAGGACTTACGTACATTAATGGGTAAGTGAAACGTTAAAGTAACTTTTTGTGGACCGAATGAGTGAAGCGAGCAAAAGTCGTTACATCAACTAGTAAATTGTTCTTTCTTCATGTATTTGTTGGTACTCGCGCACTATGGCTGTACCACAAGCGTCCAAGCAGTGTTATTTCAATATTACTTTGACTTTTGTCTCGCTCTTTCTACCTATGAGACAGCAAGACAAAGGTCAAAGTAATATTGAAATAAGTATTTTTTATTTCAATCAATGTTGACTAAAATTGATATACAGGTTTCACAATTTTATAGATTGTTTTGTTTGCTTTGTTTTTTGTGATTATTTGAAAAAATAATAATAGAGAAAGTAGGAGACAGGGTGAAAGTTGAATGTAGGTACATTTTGCAGCAGGTGTTTAGTTTCTTTTTTTTAATAATCAGGCTATTTAAATGTCTATAATTTGTGAATATCATAATTCTAACTTCCGAAACTAGTATAATCAGTCTGAACAGAATCGGCCGTTGCCTATTTTTCATTGTTGTCGTAGCGTACATGGGACGTTTCTAAAAACGTCCCATGTACGCTACCAATCTGATTAGAATTGGTCTGCCATAAAAAAAAACATTTAGCCCTTTTTTTATGGGCAAGTGCCTTTATTAACTACAACAAAACAATGTACAAGACACACATACTTAACTAACCTACAAAAATATACTACCCCAGACCGATAAAGGTCTACAGACAATCCGATTGCTTATACTTTTACTATTACCCATTACTTTTTTTTTATCAGCCCTGTTTATAAGCTGACCCACTGCTGGGCGTGGGCCATCTTCTCATTGTGTTGTTTATTTTATTATCTTAGGTTTATTAGGTTCTTTACAAAGATTGATTTGTTTTTAGATACGACCACCCTCACATAATGGCGGGTCAGGGAACGATGGGACTGGAAATCATAGAGCAAGTGCCAGATGTGGACGCTATTCTGGTGCCAGTGGGCGGCGGTGGACTGTTGGCGGGCGTCGCCACGGCAGTCAAACATCTTAAGCCGCATGTACTCATCTACGTGAGTACTTTCTCTGGCATCTCAAACCGTCTGCACTCACCTACATGAGTACTTTTTCTCGTTAACACCTTTTTTATTCGATAATACAGCTAACTCGCCTGATGTTAAGCGACTGTAATTGCGGTCTACGGTGGAGTGCGCTTGCCTATTCACTCGCGATTTTAAGACACCCAGATTTTATTCATCCAGAAAGACCCATTCAGGAAAGAATCCACATAACACACCCAGATTATAGCCATCCGGAAAGACCCATTCACATCTTGGCGGTACGCACAATAAAAGTGGAGCTAAAGCGTTTCGTTCGAGTCTTTGGTATATTCGCCATAATACGATTTCGCTTTTTCGTGCTGCTATCCGATGGAAAGGTGGAAAGGGGCAGAGGGGAATAAGATCCTGAAGACGAAATCACTAATCTATGTGTGTATTAACTGCCTGTAACATCCCAAACCGCACGTAGGTACTCGTAAGAGAGAGAGAGAGTACACATGTAGACACGTGTGTACTCTCTTTCTCTACCATTAATCATGCCATGTACTTACTCATCTGCGTGATCGTCTTTAACATTTCAATCCATCTGATTTTTCTATGTGAGTGCATTTATTTCAAAGCATGTGAGTGCATTTATTGTCCAACAAAAAGTTGGCAAGTTGGCAACCCTATGTGTGATATATGTGGCATAGTTTTTAGTGATTAAAACCCAACCCAATATTTATTCCAAGTTCCGGGTCAGTATCAGTCGCTCACCTTTTTACGATGATTTCATGCCAAGATAACTTGTGGCCAATTTATTTGTGCTTGAATTCCTCCACGTAAGTAGGTATGTATGTAATGGCAAAGGTCTTAAGATTGTAATACAATCGACCTTATTTAGACCGTTTTATCTTACCCCCACGTATGTCTTCATATTTTACCGGATCATTTTGACTTGGATCTCGGATGTATGATCGATTAATTTTTTTAGTAGGTTTTTATGTGGTTCATAACGATTACAAGTCTCAAAGAAATGACGAAAACGGCTTTTCGTCAAATAGAGTAATTCCGCAACATTTTTTTAATTTATGTAATCATACCGAAAGATATGGAAAAATCTTCTGGGAGTTCATGGTGTCATCAATTTATCAATTCTTTATGAGCAAATATATTTGCGAGCATGTACAAAAACAAAGACATATAATTTAGAGGGTATTGTAATATTTATTATTCAAATTCATGACAATCAGTTGTGCGACTTGCATTACACCGATTTTCGAGTATTTTTTGGGCTGGATCAGGGCCTGCATCGTGACGTCATCAACGATGACACTAGGTATCTTAGGATAAACGACTCGCGCTTCGTCCCACTGCTATGCTGCTGTGTGGTCGTCCCGCGGAAGTTTAACAGAGAGATTTACCTTTTTGGAATCTTATTTCGTGATGGGATAGCGGAATAGCGTCACCACCAGACTCTCGATCTTCCTCGTGATCTCTATAAAGGCAAGGGATTCGTGTGGGTGGTACATGCCATCCTCCATCTCTATGGAAAGTTGAACGCTTAGTGATAACTGTGATCTTCTTGATCGTCCGGACAATGACCGTTGTCATATTTTTTTTATTTGAAAAATTGAGCACCACAGACTCCAGGGTTCGTGCCTTTTAAAAACTAATAAATTTTATTTTATTAACTAACTTTACGTTTTTGAAGTGAAAACTTCTTTAGCGGCGTTGTGCATTTTTGGGATGGGTAAAAAATGTTAAACTCGCGTCAGATCGTCAGATCGCAAGACGGACAGTCAGAAACCTATTCTAACGTTCTGCATTTAAAGTTCATTATTGTATGTACAAGTTTGTCCTTCTAGCATGACGTCATTATTTTAGTCAGAAACCCATTTCATTATTGTATGTAAAAGTTTGTCCTTCTAGCATGACGTCATTTCGTTGCGCCGAATGCTTATTTTCGACACATGCACGTAAGACTCGTTAGCTATATATAGCAATAGGTTAGGTTAGCAGCGATATAAATTTCAATTTATCAATCGAAGGGCGGAGGTTCAAATCCTTCACGAGTCAGTCTTTTTTCTATTTTATTTTCTTAGTTTTCACTTCTGCCGGCACTCCCGGAGTGCAACCCGTTGTTTTTTTTAACTAGCATACAAGATGTATTTAAAATTGTCAGATTTAAAAATTTAAAAGTATTATACTCCGCCATGGATTTAAAGTCTTTTCAGAAAAAAAAAATTATGCAATTGATAGCGCTGTTGTCCTTATTGATAGCGCTGTTGTCCTTATTTCATTAATTTGTTCAACTGTAACACAATTGTAACGTCAGTTCCCATTTTTTGCCTCAATAGATGAATAAACGACCGACTTCGAAAAAGAAGGAAGTTCTCATTCGACGATTACTCCGCCAATTATTATGGATTGTTATTGATGATTATTATTGTTTGGTAGATAATATGGTAAGGTGGTCCCATATACATTTTATCAAAATCGGTTCTGTTTACATTGGTTTTTATAACAAAATAACTGAAAAAAAAATCGTCCAAGTAAACGAATTACGTATTTTGAAGTCGGTTTTTGCAGTTTTTTAAACTATAACTATTCCACGATATTTTTAAATGAAGACTCATTTAAAAATATCGTGGAATAGTTATAATTTCATCCAAGTAAACGAATTACGTTTTTTGAAATCGGTTTTTTTTCAGTTTTTTTAAACTATAACTATTCCACGATATTTTTAAATGAGTCTCCTTTTTTGTTCAGGGTGTGGAAACAGAGAAATGTCCGAGTATGTCGTACGCGATCCACGCGGGTGAGCCGACTAGTGTGGACATTCGCTCGACGCTGGCGGACGGCCTCGCTGTACCCACCGTCGGCTACAACGCCTTCCTCACCGTCAGGAACCTCATCGACAGACTGGTAACTATACGATTAGTCTAGTAAAAATGAATCCGGTTGTATGGAGCTGATCACATCAAATGCACTTTGAGGGATTCTTTGTAAGTATAATAGGAAAATACCTAAAACATAGATTCACAAATAATCCCCGATTTATAAACTAGCTGCGTTCCGCGGCTTCACCCGCATAATTATGAAAAACGATGATGATTATGATGATCTCACCTTGTATTTGTATTTGTAAATTTGCTTGTATAAAATTGTTGTTGTTTGACGTAGACAGAATTTTATTGTAACAAGAAACATACAACAGAGAATAATAATCATACACATAAAATAGATAACTAAATAATGTTTTTGTCCAATCTCGAACGAGTGATGTTCACTTAGCAGCCTTGAGGCCCAGCGCTGGTCTTCTGCTGGGACCGGTAGGTGAGGTCACGCACGAGCGAATAGGTACGAGATACTTCAGTGTCTAAAACGCTCAAAAATATAATTATTTAGTCCATAAGATTTGTGACAACAAAAAGACACATAAGAATATTGTTATTTAAATGAAAGTTATGGTCGTTTGGAATACATTTGACAACATTT
Organism: Lycia hirtaria; assembly: GCA_947563715.1. Taxonomy (NCBI): domain Eukaryota; kingdom Metazoa; phylum Arthropoda; class Insecta; order Lepidoptera; family Geometridae; genus Lycia; species Lycia hirtaria. The sequence continues at coordinate 13,555,000 of OX387385.1, forward strand.
TATAATGATATTATTATAAATCGAAGTTTGCAACCTTTACACGCTCAAACAACTAAAGCGATCGTTATGAAATTTAATAAAGAGATAGCTTTGGACCTGGAGACTGACATCATCATAATCATCACCGTTTTTCATAACTACGCGAGTGAAACCGCAGAACGCAGCTAGTCTATAAATGGGGGATTATTCTTGATTTATGATTTTTAGTTATTTTCCTATCATAATTTCAAAGAATCCCCCCAGTTGCTACAATACTGTGATCTGCTCCATACAAACGGATTTATTTTTACTAGACTAAATAAATAAACTGTTTTTTTGCGTTATCTCGTTTGTAACCGACTTCCAAAAAGGAGGAGGTTCTCAATTCGTCGAAATCTATTTTTTATGTATGTTTCTCAATTACTCGAAGACACCTGGAACAATTTTACTTTATTTATTTCTTCCCAGGTGGTTGCGTAGAAATTTTGTCAAAATCGGTTCAGTATTTTTGTTTTTATAACAAAATAACTGGAAAAATAAGTCATCAAACAAACAAGTCATACATAAGACGTTTTTTATTAGTTTTTTAAACGATTACTTGTATACGACGATAATGAAATATCTATCTCAGACAGGGGCAAAACAAACTTCACAGAGTAAGCAAAGAGAATATTGGAATCCGCCGTAACTTAGATAACCTAGAGATCAGCGAGTACTGAATAGATAATTTATTTCAGATATACATATTATCATATATAGACATATAAGAGAGTACAAAAACAATATGGAAACAATATATTTTTTATTTTTTTTTACAATGGCAAGCGCCTTTATTAACTACACAACAATATACAGACTTAACTAACTAAACTACTACACAAAAAGCACATCGATCACCCCAGACCGATAAAGGTCTAAAGATAATCCAAATGCTCAAACCCACTACCAGTTGGCAGCGTACCCAGCATGCTGGCCGCATTGCCACGTTGAATGGCAATGCTTATGCGTTGGGCCAGATACGCGCCAGCATTTTGGTCAAAATGCTGGCGCGTATATATATAAAAATATATAAAATACCTACACATACTAAATATATTAACATAATATAATAAAATAAAGTCTAATTCTTAACTAATGTAATGTAAGGCTTCAAGTCCCACGCATGCAGACCCTGATCTGAGAGTCCCCATCACGCTCGCAGCGTTACCGCGCTGAATGGCCAAGGAAATTTCTTGAACTAGGTACCACCCAGATCGCGGGTCGCGACCTCTTTCTCGCATTCGCTGCCATAGATCTTGAAAAAAGATAATAAAATAGATAATAGTGTATTCAACTGAACTATACTCTATTTTATTGATCTATTTCATTATGACAGATATCAGTCTGATAAGCGGTAATAGTTAGTGGCTTGTTCATAAACAAGACTCTATTATAGCTCTCTGATAACCATAGCCCATTATTACCCATTCGTCATGTTAATCGCGTATGATGCAGTCGCACTATATTAATGAAGACATCTTGTTTCCTTAGCAACTGACTAATATTGTTAAAGCCATGCTAAAATACAGCCTAGGATTCAGTTCTATAAATATATTCTATTGGCGATCCGAGATCGAGTAAGATTGCCTTGAGGACACCAATTCACAGGGAAAATTCCAGAAAGAGTTTCTCGCGACTTAACAGTCCGCACGTTGATTGAAAAAAAATCACGAAAATGAAATCTTTTCGTTTTTGTATTTCAAATCTACTTACTTACTATCTAATAATAAAAAAAAGGAATTAAACTAAACAGATCAGCTGATGCTAACTTTATTTCCAATATTTCGTTGAGCTAGCCGTCTATAAAGATAGCTCAATATTAACGGCAAAAGGTAGACGCTTGAAATATTCAAAGAATATTGAGTTATATTATTCACTTTAAAAATAATGTTTTAGGTTAATTAATGTTTAAAGGGGGCTCCCATACAACAAACGTGATGTTTTCCAATTTTTTATAGATAATGGTACGGAACCCTTCATGCGCGAGTCCGAACTTGTCCGGTTTTTTTTTTCAATCGATTTCAATGTATGTACATATATTGGCTTGAAATTAGTACTTACGATCAAAACTTACGATAACCTATTTTCGGCTTAGCACACGGCACCATAATAATCCAGCATCAATGACTTTCCATCACATAACACATCACAAGTCTAAAACAAAATTCACGAATATAGTGTCCTGGGTTGACGGATACTCATAAAACCAACAATGACGAACTTAATGATTTTGATATATATATAAAGACTCTATATCACCGCGCTAAAGCCTAATTTAGATTGAGAAGTCTAGAAACGTCTATTTTTCCGTTTCGAATTATTTTGAAAACCAAAATTATTTTAATCTTGTAAGGGGTCTAATTAGATCTCATTGAGCTCGGACGTTTTTGAGGACTGACGCTACATCCCGTTGGTACTTTATCAAAGGCCCGCATTTATTCTCAGATTACAGTGAACGAGGACTGGTTGGCGCGCGCGATCCTCCACCTTGTGGAACAGGAGAAGTACGTCGTGGAGGGAGGGGGCGCCGTTGGAGTTGCCGCTATCATGGCCGGACTGGTGCCCGACCTGCGGGGGAAGAAGTACGCTCTCTTTACATTACCTTTTAACTTCTACCTAAACTTCCGTTTAGTTAAAATTAGCAATTAGCAAAATTAATCGTATTCACAGCCACCAATTAATAATAATAGCTTGGCCAACATTATATAGGACGTATGTTTTGGTTATTCGAAGCTTTCAACTCCGAAACCATGAATACGTGATAAGTAAGCTCATTCAGAACATTTTTTGGCTATATAATAAATAATTTCCTTCTATTTAGAATTTATGTCCAAAGCAGTTTTTTGAAAAATTGATAATTCTTTTAGTTCTCTTACAATCTAAAGTTTCAAATTATTCCAGAGTGGTATGCATCCTTTCTGGCGGTAATATAGACACTACCATTTTGGGACGGTGTTTGGAACGCGGGCTGGCCGCGGAGGAGCGTCTTGTTAAATTTAAGGTATGTAAAAAAAAATGATTATTTTATTCATAGCTCTGCGACGAATTCTACCTTATGCATTTCTATACTATTGCACTTCCTCGGTCATTAATATTTATATTAGTGTAATGTTTGAAGCAACCGGTTTCATGAGATATTTGCAATACTTGCAGGTGACTGTGAGCGATCGTCCGGGAGGTATCGCTGAGCTCTGCAAGCTCATATCCAAAATTGGAGTCTCGATCAAAGACATTATGCAGGAGCGCGCCTGGGTACACGGAGACATTTTCAGTGTCCGGGTATGTATCCATACAAAATAACCTCATCATAATGCCTTCTCCTATGGCATTAAAACGTGGTCACTCACTATGGGCTTTATAAAGAAGCTCAAAGTCACGCAACGAGCTATGGAGAGGGCTATGTTCGGAGTGTCTCTGCGAGATCGAATCAAAGATGAAGAGATCCGTAGACGTATGGAACTCACCGACACAGCACAGCGGATTAGCAAGTAGAAGTGGCAGTGGGCAGGGCACATAGCACGTAGAACTGATGGCCGATGAGGCTGAAAGTTCTCGAGTGGATACCACGCACCGGCAAGAAAACTCGAGAACAGCTGGGCCGATTTGGCTGATATTGGTTTTGAAATATTTGTCGTAGTCCAGGGAAGGTTTAAACGTTGACAAAATATCGGGTCCACTCATTGATAGGTACGAAATACGAAGTACGCCGGGTCATCTAGTTTTATATATAAATATCTTTTGTTTTTTATTTCTTATCGTAAAAATGTAGGCGTAGTTGTGACAATATTGTCGTTGATCGTACCTAATGTTCTGTTTTCGTTGTGTAATACATTCTTGTTCAATAACATTTATTGTTTCGTCACTATTTTATGACGTTACCCTTAAAATAAGTAAGTATATCAAATATATATATATAATTATATATGTATCTTCTAGATCGACAAGCTCCATTTTCGGCCACACCGTCGCTTAACAAGTTAACATCGGGCGAGTTGATGCTCAATCGTAGATCTATCTTACATAAAATAAATAATATCTATGTACTAAACTAACTTCAACAATACCTAGAAGTAGGTACTACCATAGACTTCTATAGATACCCCAAGTGAATGTACCTAACGTGTCAAAACGAGCGTGTCAAGTACGATAAAAAATCGCAGTTGACGACCAAGATTTATTTAATTTCGTATGATATATACTTCCAATTGGATATTTTGTCAACTAGTTAGTACTAGCGTACAAGCGCGCGAATGCATTGAGTTGAATATATATTTAGCGCGGATGGAACATTCCATCACAAAATCGTTTATGTATCGTCTCAGTCGATACCAAAAATGTGGCACGCAAGGTTTTCATATAAATGAAGTCGCATGCTTCATCTACTATGTCTGTGAGTCCTAGTGGCCGTATAGTCTTTTTGCATCTAAATCTTAGAGGAGGCATGTGTCCAGCATTGGAGTTCTTGTGGCTGCGATGATGATGTTGGTCTAAAGCTAATAATTTAGTCATAAATAAGGTAAACTTCATCATCATCATCTCAGCCATAAGAAGTCCACTGCTGGACATAGGCCTCCCCCATGGATTTAAACTTGACCTGAGGATTTTGTCCTTGTCACTCACTTGCCTGTTTAGTAGTGAAGAGTTTTTAATTGTTTGGTTTTGTTTTGTACATAATAAATATATTTATAAATCGTAATAAATATATAAATACATACACACATATGTACGTGTCTGTATGTCAATCCAATTTCAATTTCAAAATATCTTTATTTGTCATAAATGAATATAGTTTAATACAACGCCAAGGGCAAGGGGGGGGCAGCTGCCCCCCCCCCCCCCCCCCCCCCGGAAAAAAGTAACCAACTGCAAAGCAACCAAAGTCCTAAGGCCGTGCAATTGTACCTGTACCTACAATTCATATTTTTGTCATCCTCCAAAATATTAACTTGCCCCTCCCCCCCCCCCCCCTGGGCCATGGGCTGGCGGCGCCCTTGTACAACGCCAGTGTACATAAAAATAATTAATCCTAGCGGTACAAATATGATAAAATAAATATATGTTGAGATAAATGTTTTTTCCAAGCGCAAAGGCTTATTTAAAACTTCAGGCATGAAAGTAAGTTGTCGTGATGAAAGTATTCTTGTGAATATTCATGACATCAGTTGGCACGTAAACTTTAGTATGAGCATTACGTATATTGAGAAAAAGGGTATGGGTATAAATTTATGGATGTAATATTGTTAGAATTGTACAATTTTCACCTATGTTAGTCTATGTGGGCTGCTAAGCACGTATGCCAAATTTCATAAGTGTATGTATGTATGTTTGTCCACGCATTACGCGGACACTAGAAGTCGTATTGCACTTTTTTATTTTTTTATTTTATAGTTTTAAATAATCCTCCAATCTCTATATATATATATATATATATAAATCAATTGCTCTTCGTTTGTCTCGCTAAAACTCGAGAACAGCTGGGCCGATTTAGCTGATTTTGATTTTGAAATGTGATAGGTGACACGAATTACGGTCATCTAGTATTTAATAAATAGGTACACAGTTTTGAGAAAACAATCTTATTTTCCTAGGTGAAGGTGGTATGCGAGACTCGCGGACCGGAGCACTTAATGGCCCTGCGTGAGGTGATATCAGCGGCGTATCGGGAGTGGGAGTTCGCTCAGGACCTGGGCCAGGGGCGCCGCGCTAGCCTCGCCTCGGAAGACGACGTGTCGCATTGATCATACGAACATCTGTTGTATGCTCTAGCTGAGACATCTCAACAGGGGTGAAGGTTCATAGAAGATAGAGGCTGTACAGACAGCGTCTTAAACGATTAAAATAAGGCTGCTGAAAAATTCAGAAAAAAACAATATAATTAATAGAAACTAAGTAAAATCTTGGAGTTTTCAAGGATAGGGTGAATATCTAATTCATACTTTGAAAATTTGTTTAGATGATTTAATTTACCCTAACACATTTTTATATATTTTTTGCATGCCGTTAGGTGAAATATGGCGTTCTCACTTATTACTGCCAATTGAACTACTGGGAAGCATCGATTTTTTCCAACCACTGTATACCCATATTTGCAATAAAGTTATTATGAATTATGAAAACCAGGAGATTTGGTGATCAAATATGAATCCAAATGTGAATTCGTGTATAAAGTATTATAAATATAAAATACATGAAAAAATAAATACTAACCTACAGAATACTTACTTACTGTCTATTGTCTTATTCATATCGCTTGTATTGACAAATAAGCGACCAAGTGCGTGTCGTGCCACGTGCAAAGTAGGGTTCCGTAGTTGCACATTTTTAATTTATGTGAACTTAAAATAAGGATAATATTAACATGAAATTTGCATGGAATTTTCATTTCTTAAATCTTTCTTTCTTAAGTTGATCGATTATTGCTCGTTAACTTGTAAAGCCTACTTAGCCAATGATAGTTTTCCTTTTAATTTCATCATAATATAATTATGTTACTAACATGACTGTAGCGGGGACACACACACACACAAAAAAAATATTATAACTTAAAAGCGAAATTGAAAAATCGTCCCCACTTTACGTGACCCAAAAAAAATGATTATAAGGTTTTCGACAAAAAAATAATTTTGATAAGTTAATTACTCGTACCATACATAAAAAATATTTTTGTGTTAAAAATTTGTAAAAATATTTTTTATGGATGAAAATTAACTTGGATCAAAATGAAATCTAGTATGTCGAAAAATTGTGATGTTGCCTTCTAGTGTTCTGTGGAATTCTTTTTATAAATTCATTCGTCATTTTATATTTTCAAAAATGTTTACATGCGTGAGCGAGACGGACGATGGTCGTCAAAATAAACTAAAATTTTTCATGCATATTTTCGAAACAATTTTTTTTTAAGTTTCTCACCTGCATTAAGCTTCCAGCGTTGGTTCATCTTCATACCCGACTGTGTAAAAAGGAGGGCAACTTTGTGTATACTTTCTCACAAAAAAACATATATTCAACAGTGTATTTTGCGTAGGTAACGAAATTGTAAGTTGCAAGTTGTTGTAACTGCAAAACTCGCTCTTCTGCAGTCGAGTATTTTGGTTTTCTTTTAATGTGGACAGCTGTTTCTGTATTTTAAAAACTTATACTCCAGAGAAATAAAATGAAGTATTTGAGCATAGCGATAAGGATCGAAGAAGCGGGTCCTTGCCCGTGGTCCGGTTCGGTTGTCCGGGTCAACCGGACCACGGGAAAAAGATTTTTTCCATGGTACTGTGACCGTACCACGGAAGATTTATTCTTTTCCCGGACCATGGAAAAGAATAAATCTTTATCGTTAACCGGACCACGGAATTTTATATTAAACTTTTTTGTGATTCTAAGCGATCCTAGTGGCTTATACTAGGTTTAGCCAATATCATAAGTTAGGTTAGGTTTTTTTTTTGCAACGCGATACAACTTAAAAAGGCCAAATAAAATCCATTTTAAATCTTCCGTGGTCCGGTTAACCGGACCATGGAAAAGAGTAAATCTTCCGTGGTACGGTCATAGTACCATGGAAACCGGTTCGGTTGTCCGGTTGACCGGACAAACGAAGCGATCTTAGATGGACCTCTTTACAGCTTAGTACAAGGTACACAAAACCTAGATTTACCTAGCATCACTATGTATATATTTTTTATTAAGTAATAAATTAGTCTGTGATAGACACTTAGACTAGATTATAAGAAAATTAAGTATTTATCCTGACTCAACCTGAAGAAAAAAAAACGAGTCCTTTAAACTTTTTTCACCATAGACACTTTCTTATATCTTTCAATTCATAAACTTTTTTTATGTGACATTTCTCTTTTCATTCAATAATTAATCAGTCAAAATTGTAAGTGAACACTGAACTTAAGAAATGGCACGCTTTTTTAGCTGAAATTATTTGTGTTTTTCGTAGTTTTAAGTATTTATTATAATGGATAACTAAAGCAAAAGTGTATAAAATCTTCCGTTAAATACAATAGAACCAATCACAATGGATCCAAATGTAAATGTATGTTTTATTTTGTACTTTCTAGCAAATAACTTGTTTTAGGGTACTACCCTGAAGCAATAGAAAGAACGCCCGAACGCGTGATGAGGCGCTTGCACGCTTGAGAGATATGATTCCTAAGTATTATAGGCGTGTGCACTAGAATTGTTAGAGTATAAGAGTATATTATTCTTTTGGAGGAAATGACGAAGCTACTGAAGTTTTCTTTTTGAATGATGTCACCTTATGACTCACTCACTATGTACCTAAGCATGTAGGTATATTTGTATGAGCACAAGAGCACATTAACATTTACAGGTGAGCGAGCGTAAGGATGACTACGTCACAAACCACGTGTTTGCCGTCTCTTTTTTCTCATTTTTGCGCTTGATACACTAATATCGCTTATTTTCGTCATTTTTCATCCAATATCTTTTTCACACAAATATTCAATTATTTCTGTGAACAAGTATCAATGTTAAAGGAAAAACAAAATACCCGACTGCAGAAAAGAGGTTTTTGAAACTTATGATTTTTTTTAATTTTGATTTACCCAGTGTCACTCTCACAACTAAGGCGAATCTATTGACACCACTCACATCTAAATCGGTCAAGCCGTTTGGGCTCTAGGGCGTGTCTAAGAAATATACATACATACATACACTCGAAAAACTTAACCCTCCTTCTTACGCAGTCGGGTAAAAAGATATGTAAATACGTGTATGAGCTCCATTGTGTATTTTTATTTATTTCGATATTCAATTCAATAGGCTTGCGTTTAACCGTACACTCGTCCGTTACGGTTTATGATGGAGCGCGTTTGCCAAGAAGGAACCTATTCATTCGAGATTAGTCTATGAACATGTGTACAAAGAGAAACGCAATTACTTTGGATTGCGGCGAATCTGAACTCGAGTTGAATCGATCTGTCGCTAATAGTTGTGCGTGACATATTCGATTGATATTCTACTATTTCATGAAATGGTCTATTTCAAGAAATGGCTTGACCAAATTAGTAAATAGTAAACGTTTGATGATATCATCGGGAAATGATATGGCAATGATATCACATATATGATGGAATACAATCCATATTATAATATTATGTAAGGTCTTATTAGTTTCTCAAAATAACTAGTAGGTACGAGTATGCGTAGTTTTTGACGTCACAGAACCCGCACCACAAAAGTTTGAAAAATTACTGAAAATTAATCATATGTCGTAATCATAAGTCATCAGACCAAAAAAATATTGAAATTATCTCATTAATAAGGACTAATATTTCAATCCCCAGATAAAAGTAAAGTCTAATAAATTTTAGATCTGTTCTTTTCTTTCATATGACTTAAGAAAAAGAAGCAATATTTTAACTGATAAACAGTTTTTATCTGGGAATTGAAAAATTTGCTGTAAATTTGAAAGTTTCATATAGAAGCATATTATAATAATATCTTACGTCTATATTGTAAGGACTAAGCCAACCTGTTTCATTCCAATAAGGACATAGAGTTCGACGAATTTTGCAATCCAGCCAACCCTAGAAAAATAAAATATGAAGACGTGCGCGCAGCGGCGAAAAGGATCGCCGGAACCGTCATTAGAACTAACTGTCCGGTAAAAGTTTTGGTTGTTTTTTTATGATCAAGATTTTTTTTGTAAAGGATTTTTGGAGAAGTGTGATGTTTTGAGAACAAGCAGCCGGCGCTATCGGTATACACCAACTACTTGTTGCTTAGACTTCTTGTTCTACTTGGCTACTTGTTCTTTACTTGTTGTTTGTAAAAAAAAGTAAGTAATAGGTTCTCTCAATTCGACTGTTTTTGTTTTTTATTTAGTTTGTTCAGAGTTCAAAAAAAAATCAAAGCATTACTGGCGAAGTAATCACTTCGCCAGTAATGCTTTGATTTTTTTTTTTTAATTCTTTTTTGACAAAAAATCAAGTGGTTTGGTAGGTCAAACTTCAAAGGTAGTCAAAATCGGTTCAGTACTTTGATTTTCATAACAAAATAACTGGAAAAATATGTCATCCCAGTAAACGAATTGCGTATTTTGAAGTCGTTTTTTTTTTACTTTTTTAAAGTATAATTATTCAGTTTCTATTATATATTCTGTACATACTCCTTAATCTACAATATTCATGTTCTTTTAATTGTTTTCTAGAGAGCCAATATGTCTAATATTCTGGGAGTGGAATTATACATGAAACAAGAATTTCTACAATTTACTGGAAGGTAAATAAATTAAAACACGTCACCGTAAAGTGTAACATAAGCGTGCCAATGTACATCTAAAAGTGAACTGTCCACAGCTGGACATAAGCTCCCCTATATATTTCCAAACATACCGATTGGAAGCGGTCTGTATCCAGCGTTTTCCCGCCACCTGTATGAGGTCATCTGTCCATCTCGTGGCTGGTCTTCCTACGATTTTAACGATTTTAGGAATAGCCAAAAGCTGTTTGATATTTTCATGGGTTGATTGATATCCTTAATCCACGGAACGGGGTGGGAGCGAGGTAAAAGCAAAACAAGAACAAAGTGGGAGTGGGACAGGTGCGAGGCAGAATCACGAGTGAGTGTAGAGTGGAAATAGACTGAAAGCAATCTGAGATCGGGAAGGGCGGAACAGGAACAAGTTGGGAACCGAACGGGAGCAGGGTAGGAGCGGGGCGAGAAAGGGATGGGAGTATATTTTTCATTCAAATACATTTTACGTTTGACTACTGACTCGACATTAATACATTGGGTCGGAAGTTTGTGTGAAGCAGGACGGAAGTGCGGCGAGATTGAGCTAGGATTCGCTCACGAGCAGGGCAAATGCGGTACTGGAGAATTAACTTGGCGGGTGTGCAGTAAGTGAGGGTAGGAGCATGACAGGAACGATTTTCTTACGCGTACGAAGTCGCGGGCACCAGCTTGTCATATATATATATAAGTCATTCTGTCATAACAGAATTAACTATAAATATTGTTTTAAATCACCATTTTCAGTTTCAAAGAGCGCGGCGTACGAAATACTCTCATGAACCTAACCGATGAGCAGAAGAAGATCGGCGCTTGCGCAGCTTCAGCCGGAAACCACGGAATGGCTATGAGCTACGTCACGACGCAGATGGGCATACCGGGCATCGTGGTCTTGCCAGCCTACACCCCCCTAGGCAAAGTCTCTAGGTGTGAGAAACTAGGAGCCAAGGTCATATTGCACGGGACCAACATAGCCCAAGCTAAGCACCACGCTATGGCTCTTTCGAAGGAAAAGAAGTTACCTTACGTTAATGGGTAGGTAAAGAGTTTTCTCAGTCGTAAGATTTCGGAGTCCACGAGCTTACTTGACTTATATCTAGTAAACAATATCAGCTTAATATTGCATATTGCTGAGTTTTTAATCGTATTGCGTTTATTAGTACTTTGAGTGAGTATTATGACGCATTGCGCGTAGTGGAGAGGAAAGCGCCGTTATTTTGAATATGTATTCACGTAAAACATACAGCCATCTCCTCGACAAACCCACATCCCGTTTTTTTTTAGTTTTTTTTAAATAAAAATTGATAAAGCAAAAATGCAGACGGCTCGCCTGATGGTAAGCGATAGCCGTCGCCTATGGACAACTGCAACATTACTGACATTATTGTTGCTTTGCTAACCCGGAAAGGGGCTTGTAGACGCCCTTTTAAAACGCTATTTTAAATACATTAATTATATTTTATATTTAATTTTAACGACATTTTGGTTCTAAAGGTATTGTAGGTACGAGTAAGTGGGTAAGAAATAAAATCTTTTTTTCAGATTCGACCACCCTAACGTGGTGGAGGGGCAGGGTACTATAGGTATCGAGATCCTAGAGCAGGTACCGAACGCCGACGCTGTCCTGTGTCCGGTCGGTGGAGGAAGCCTGCTTGCTGGGGTCGCCACCGCCGTCAAGTTTCTTAAGCCCGAGATTGAAGTCTACGTGAGTTGCATTACAATTATCCGAAGATTCATGAGATACGTAAAAAAACTAGTTAGGAAGGTTGTGTAAAGTATTACGAATGGCACCAACTCATTGGTGTAATAAAAGCTTGTTCAAAAATAGGCAGAGCATCTCGCGATGCGACGAGCGAGACGGCAACGGTTTCTTCGTTTCCGTAGAGGTGACGAGCAGATCTGTAATTGGCGACATTCGCAACACCCAAAAACCCAAAGAAACAGAAGAAAGATATGGATTTGTGTCACAGCGATCGCGGTGCATGCTACCACCTCGACTACGCCACGTGATCTGAATCATTGTCAGTCACGCTTGCGTGCAATCATGCCCACTATCATCATTACGATCTCAGCCATAAGATAATTCCACGGGAGAGCATAGATCTTCTCCATGCATAATTTAAAAAAAAAAGTGGTCTGGCACCAGCATTTTTCTACCAACTAAGTGTGGCATCTTCCGCAATACTTACCCATGCGTAGTCACCATTTGGAAACTTTTCAGCACTTCTGCAATTTATGTACTCTACCCGCTTCAATTTGCTAATCCACTGGGCTAAAACTGTTCGGTTTTATACATTGAATGTATTTTAATTGTTTACCATTTTGTTGAAAGGGCATAGAAACAAACACAACAGCTAGCATGTCAGAAGCCATCAAGAAGAACGAACGTGTCTTTATTAACATCGAGTCCACCATCGCTGACGGCTTAGCCGTTAATATGGTCGGCGTTAACACCTTCCATAGCATCAAGGACACCGTGGACAAAGTGGTAAAATACTACTATTTCACACACTCACTCACATCCATCCACATTCTTGTTGCACAAGAATGGAATTCTTTACCGCCATCTCTGTTTCCTGAGATCTACAATCTTGGAATTTTCAAGGTTATAGTGATTAGATATCTTCTAGATTAAAGAGCTCCATCCTCGGCCACACCGTCGCTTAACATCAGGCAAGTTAGTGGTTAATCGTAGATCTATCTAGTATAAAAAAAAACATATGCACCACCCTCACAGTCACATATGCGTTCGTACTCATCACTACTCTACTCAGTTTGTTAAAAGAAGATACATTTAATCAAATGATTATGGACGTGTGTTTCAGATTGTAGTAGATGAAGATTGGGTGGCACGCGCCGTGACAATGGTTATAGAGTACGAGAAATATATAGTGGAGGGAGCTGGTTGTGTCGGAATAGCAGCTATTCTAGCAGGCTTGCTGCCTAACTTGAAGGGGAAAACGTACGTACTGATAAATCAATACACTTTAAATTTTTCGCGAATATTGGATTTTACAATAATAAAATAAACCACCCATAGTCATATAAATTAGCCATGTTTTACGACGGAAACTAACGTGGTTTTCACACATTTTTAAATAAAACTCCCGAATAATGAGCCGAAATATCCGACTATAGTTTCGACCGGTTGAAACTATAGTCGGATAATTCGGCTCAAAACAGACGTGAGTGACCCGTATACGGGTCACTCACGTCTGTTAAATAAAAACTATAGTTTCAAATAAAAACTATAGTTTTTATTTAAAATTAGCGATGTATTAGAAGTTATTTATTATAGTGACAATGAAAGAGAGGATGCTTTGATGGTTTTAGTATGGCGAGAACATTATGAAAGAAGATTGACAAAACTTTACATGGCGATTGTGAATGTGTGAATTGGTAAAGGTCGACATGGGCGAGCCTATCGCGACTAAATCGAAGTCGTTTTAAAGAGTCAAAAGTACCCAAAACCGATGAGCTTGTATGAAAACACTATAATAAAAGTGAAGAAGGGTAAGACGTGTGCCGAGTAATTGGAAAGAATATAATCTCTGTCTAATTCAACGATAAATGGAAGAGATAGATAGATAGATAACTCTTTATTAAAAGACCACATTGTACAAACATATTAAAAGAAGACAATATTACTATGGTTAATCTTTCAATAGGCGGCCTTATCGCTTAGAGCGATCTCTCCCAGGCAACCATGTACGGAGTAGGATAGGTGGCAATGATAGTGGCCTTTAAACTAAAACATAAAAAGATTGCGTACACAAAATTTAAAATGCTACAGAACTAACTTATATCTATTTATAGTATTATTATATGCATACATATGTATATGAAGAAGAAATGAAAAGAAATTATTTACTCATTTAAATAGTGTGCTTTTACAAGGGTTTGTATATATGTATAATGATGAATACAATGACCTTGTTTATTATATTAATTAAAGTTTTTTGTTCATTTTTTTTTCAGAGTTGTGACCATATGTTCCGGAGGCAACATAGTGCCTTCAGTCCTGGAGCACGTGATAGAGCGCGGCATGACGAAGGACGGCAGGCTGTTCCGGTTCCGGGTGGTGATCAGCGACCGGCCGGGGGGTCTCGCCGAGCTCATCAATATCCTAGCCAGCATCGGCATTGCGGTGCGAGACATCGTTGCGGAGAGGACCTGGGTGAAGGGTGACATAACCAGTGTCGAGGTGAGAAGGAATTGTTGCGATGATTATTGATTCGTCATCATCTTCACACTTCTTACGACACCAGGGAGCTTTTATTTTACACTCCTTCTAAGATCTAGCACACAACGGGGACGGCAGAGTAGGGCATTATCATAGGTATATATTTCAACGCTAGGAAAATTCGGCTTAGAGAGTGCAGCAGGATGCTAGCGCAGGTTAGCAGATGCTTCCCGTGTATTATTAACCTTATTTCGATTAAATAAGTATACATTATATATAAAAATAATAATGAATTTTAAAATTGTCTGCCCTCCATCCACCACATCATTACATTACCTCCATTCATACACATCAAAATTCTAATGAAAATGTTGATTAAAAAGTGTTTTCTCGCATAAAAAATAATTACATAAAGCATTTTAGCGTTAAAGAATTAGACGTTTATGAATAAGACGATAATATTTTTGTTACAGGTGAAGGTAATTACCGAATCTAAAGGATGGGACCACACAAAGGAAATGATAGAACAAATCAAGAAAAACTTTAAGGAGTACTACTTTGATGATATGAAAGAGCAAACAAATGAGAAACCCACCACTCGCCGCGGTCCTTGCCTGGCTCCTCACGCCGCATGCGCGAAAAAATAGCAGATCACTAGACTTCCTTCATCACATGCAACTCGTATGCAGTTAATGAGAAATCAAAGAATAGTTGTCCATAGTCCAATCGCGTATTATTTCTGCTAGAACCTCGTGTAAATAAAATCACCTATTACAAATTGTACTAGTGCCGCTTGCATAAGGATTATAAAGCATATAATGAAATTCTAAATGCATCTAGGACTTACCACGATTAGTCTATCTTGCAGAATTCAAAATTCACTTCTAAATATATTTAGGCGGTTTTCTACTAGAGATGTGCTAAACAGCAAAGCAGGCCAGGAAACTATGTGACCATTTATTCTACTGCTAAGTGCCGTAGCAGAGCGGGTAGCTGTGCTTTGTAGATGCGCCGACATTACACGCTCCGTAACTCCATCCGTAGCTGCTTTGCGTAGCTCCCATTCCTAGCTTCTAGCCGTAGCTCCTGTCCGTAGCTATCATGGGTAGAGCTACCCTCCGTAGCATAGCTCTCATTCGTAGCTCCTATTCGTAGCTCCCATGCGTAGACCTTAAATCCGTAGTGTAGCTCCTATCCGTAGCTTCCATGCATACCTTCCACCTGTAGCACGAATCCCTCTACATAAAAAGCTTCACTGAACCAGTTTCCACCAGTGCTAAGCTAAGCGATGAAAATAAATATTCCTTATTGATGGACATCATACACATGCGTAACTACACAGCGTATGCACGTCTCTTTTGGAAAAGCAGCCTTAACGTATTCAAATAGTCATAGTTCACGGCGCAGCTCACTGTTACACACCTATTCTGTGCATACTAAGAGCATCGTTCGTCGACAGGATCATATCGTGAATTGATAGAATTTGTATAGTTTACAATTTAATTAAAAGACATATAAAGACAAAGAAATGACTCACGTACTAATAAAACCACAGACGGCCATATAAAAGCGAACTCTATCAGGTAACCTTGAATTTACTTCTGGTTAAAATAAAACTACTTATACTAATTTACACTATAATTATAGTTTTTACAAAAAATGTGATTCTGCCGGTGAACACATGAGTGGATGCACTGATCCCAACGACGCGACGAGGGCAGAAAACTTGTTATTATCATGTAGCATATGTAATAATTTATATGACCGAGTAGGACCACTGATAAAATTGGCCCTTAAGTTAGCCAGTTACACCAATAGAACCATCAGAAACTAACAAATACACAAATGTCCTACTAGTAGACATGTAACTACTAGTAACTCCTCTACTGCTATACCTATAATATTTGTTTCAAGTGTTACATTTAAAGAAACACAATAAATAAAGTAATTATAAGAAAATATCACACTGATATTTTTATTTGAATCTATCATGGGTACAATATATCTACTTAAAGACTTATCAGAACGTGTACCTAAGACTTAATATTGCATAGCGACGGTGTAGGAGTTCCACGCAGTTTATGTGTTACTATTTTACACGCTCGTACCTACGAGTATTTACGAGCGTGGCCATGGGTCGCAGTGGATTGATCCGCCCAGATTGATTGCTCATAGCTAAGCTGAATACACGAACAAACCCGTGCTTAGCAATTAATTATTATGCAGTACCAATAGTGCAGTATAAGGAACACTTAGGACTGTGATAAAAGGCTAAACGTAATCTGCAATTGAGAAGAAATTGTTCAGCTAGAGAACCGAGAGTGGCATTGAAGGCGCTGCTATACTTATTTCATTATTATGTTCAGTCAAGTAGATTAAATACCATAGTAGTATAGGCTTCAAGAAGAAGTGCCTTCGAGAATCGGACCACATTTATAAGATAATATACATCAAGACGTTAGTTCCTCTTTTTTGCGACGATAGAACTAGCTTGCGGACGCAGTTGCTGTACTACTCAGTATTTTGTGCTAATAAGGTTTTATTAGCATAAAATATACTACGGATGTGTTGTCATTTGAGCGAGCAGTCAGCGGCTCACTGTCCGCCGCCGACTGATTCCGAGCAGAATAACGTTAAAGTCAAAATGTCGAGTTAGCGGCGAACAAGTTCTCTCATTGGTTTGTGCAGCAAACTACAATGGAGAATGGTCATCGGTTGCTCACTGAATGAGTTCGCAACCGAAACGCAAACTGCGTAGGCACAGTACCTACAAAAGTACACGCTGTATGGACACTCCGTCTAAAATATGAGTGTCGAGCTGAAGGAAAACAGGCACTCACTATTCGTCTAATGAGGACGCAGCCCATTACTCTGTGCAACCTTTTTAAAGAAAAAAACAATTTAACTGTCTTTAGCCAGGCTCTGCCACTCTTGACAATCAAAATAATAGTATTGTATCTCTTTGTCAAAAACTATCAAAAAATATTTTATAAAAATGTAACATGCCTTCATAGCTGAATAAAATTATGTACAGGATTATTTATAAAAATAAAATCAAATCTGGCCAAAATAATCATCAACAATGAGTAATACCCAAGTAAGTACATATTTATATATATTTGGTGCTGTGAATGTATTCGAAAATTATATTACAGGTTTACCTGATACGGTTTTTTGAGTAACGTATGGAGGACTCTCGTGACGAATGCGTCTGAATAGGCTCTGTACCCTGATTCCCCATGCGTCAGCCACGTGACGTACAAATTAGACATAAAAGGTTAATTACACAGGTTAATTATATTTTCAACGTATTCAAACTATGGCTTAAGCGAATCAGAGCTCTGGGACCTGTGCTCTCCCTACAGGATACCCCAAGATACCCCTTCCCGCTTACCACGCAGCTAACCTAAGAGGAACAATTTCAGTTTAACGTTACTAAAACATTAGCACTTACGCAGATTATTTCCGTCGACTTTTATGAGAGCATCCTCTATGTGCATTCCTTGCGCTTGCGTATCTCTGCGTCCTCTGCATTTAGTAAATGCGATTGCATGCATACAATCTCTCTTTGATGGAACAATTTGAAAAGAGAGAAAATTTTAAAAGTGTTGCAGATAATTAATAGATTCTAATGTAAATCTGAATTTGGGTATCACAACTCGCAAGGCATGCGCCCTGAATGCTTCGCTAGGCATGGCTCGGCCATGCAGCATTCTTACGCGCACAGCGAGACACAGGCAAGGCAAGCATGTCGTATGCACCGTCCATGCCTCGCGTCGCTTTAATTGGATCAATTTTAATATTTATAGAGTTTTAGTATTGGGCAGTAGTAATTACTAAGGTTTTAATACTTTGTTTTACTCTAGGATATTGAGTACGATGAGTGGTGCGATCCAAACAATCCCAGGAAAATAAAGTACGATGATATAGTTGCAGCTGCCAAACGAATGGTGGGAACAATTTATAAAACACCATGCACGGTAATCTTCTTGATTCTTGGTGTTTAGTTTAGCATATGGAAAACAAGCAAGTGTATAATATATTTAAAAAAAATACCCGACTGCAAAAAAGCAGGTTTTGCAGTCGTAACTTACGATTTCGTTACGCTTGATACCTACGCTGTTGAATGTACGTGTATTGTGAGAAAGTACGCGTAAAATTGCTGTAAAAGGTTATAAATGCGCATTATTTAGAATAATGTCTTCAGTTAAATGTCTATCCAAGACGTCGTTCAACTTGGCTCGCTGGAAACGGCTGGCACAGGACAGATTTCTTTTTCATGGAAAATCATTTTTTCTATATTCTGAAACCAAAAGTTTTCTTCTTGGATGGTATATCAGAGATTAATGAAATTTCGACAAAATTCCTATTCGCCGAATAGACATAATTAATGTTTAATTCTATTAAACTCTTTCGGTTTACTTAGATTCTAATCGGAATCTACATATTTTAAGGTGTGATCAAAGCAGCTATCTCTCTCGCGCATCACAACATTTTTAACATATAAAATCATTGAATAGGAATATTAGAAAAGTGAGATATGATTTTGTTTATGTAGAGAAAAAAAAAACAAAAAAAAACTTTTCTTCTAAATCTTTAAAATTGGCTGAGGATTAGGAAAAAATATGTTATTTCACTACAAATGATGTTTGTTATTTTTTTAATTTTCTTAAAAATAAACAAAATCATGTCTCACTTTTCTAATATTCCTACTATTTTTTTTTCAACCGACTTCAAAAAAGAAGGAGATTCTGTATGTTTTTATGTTTGTTCAGTGATTACTCCGCCCATTATGAATTGTTTTTGATGATTCTTTTTTCTTTTGTTTGGTAGTATTTGTTCAGAGGTGGTCCCATATAAATTTTATCAAAATCGGTTCTGTACTTTGGTTTATGTAACAAAATAACTGAAAAAATATCATTCAAGTAAACAAATTGCGTATTTTGAAGTCGGTTTTTAAACTATTCTTTATTCTCTCAAAGGAAGCTGCACTCTCAATGCAGACAGTCTTTGCCCACGGATTATTTCAGTATATATTTTTTTTGTAGAAAGGGCACTTGTCTGAAAAACTCGGAGTAGAACTATACATGAAGCAAGAGTTTCTTCAATACACTGGAAGGTATCATAACTTTAAATATTTTATTGATGGTACAAGTAGGTATAAGCTTAGAAAAACTCAAAAACCCCCGACAAATAAAAACAGCAGAACCAATTTTCATGAAACATAGCTAAGAAGCACTCTCGATGAAATCCTCTTTCAAACAAAAAAAAAACTAGATTAATCATTATGTAATACTAACAATACAATTACTTGTTACATCCTAAACCATGTATATAACGTGGCAATGAAGCATTGAATTGAATTGAATTAAATTGTTTCTTGTCCCGCTGTCTATTTTGCCCTTAGTTTATGCGTTATAGTATCCTTTAATCTAATTTCTTACTGAATTCACTTTCAGTTTTAAAGAGCGCGGCGTACGTAACACTCTCATGAACTTGAGTGATGAGCAGAAGAAGTACGGCGTGATGGCAGCCACATGCGGTAACCACGGCGCAGCGCTGAGTTACCACGCTACTCAGATGGGAATTCCGTGCATAGTGGTCATGCCAGCTCACGTGCCGCTCGGTAAATCTCACAAGTGCGAGAGTCTGGGCGCTAAAGTGGTACTGCACGGGTCCAGTATTACTGAAGCGAAGAGACACGCAATGATGATCGGGAAGGAGAAAAAGATGACTTACATTAATGGGTATGTATAAATTACCATCAAAACTTATTCAGAATGAACTAGATTTTTTTTGTATAGAGAGGAGAGCAGTGCGCTTGCCAAACATGGCTGGTATTTTGCCGGTAAGCGGTGACATCACAGCGCACAATTTTAAAGGTTTGCTTCATATTCACATTGAAGTGAATCAAGGATTTATTTGTTTCCCAGATTTGACCACCCGCATGTAATAGAGGGCCAAGGTACGATCGGCTTAGAAATAATAGAACAATGTCCAAATGTGGATGCGGTGCTGGTGCCATGTGGAGGTGGATCGCTCTTGACTGGTGTCGCTATCGCCATCAAGCATCTCAAGCCTGACACGGAAGTCTACGTTAGTAACCTGTGTTCGCGAATCTTTTTGAGATCTGAGGTCAACACAAGGGGCTGTGCTATAGGTACCCATATTTTAGATGTATGGGGGACTCGCAATACAAGATAGAGAGAGAGAGGTGCCATCACTCACTCGCACCGCATGGCTCCCCCGCGCGCGTCTGTCAACACCGCGTGTTTATAAAGGCGGGTACACACATCGTTAGGCGTGCTGGGCATCTTTCCTCGTGATGTATGTACCTTCATATTTGTGGCGAGGCTTGTGCTATGCACGTGTGAGGTCGACCCAGCGAATGTCGGCAAACGCTCAACGATCAAAGCGCCTTAGCACAAATAGTACGATACGTGTGACCTGAAATATATCCTTTGAAACAAAATAGTTTTTCCGATTGCTTCATAAATGAGTTATACGATAACTAACAAAAAACAACTACAGTCAAATCGACAACCTCTTCCTTTTTGATGACGGTTAAGAACTGAAACAACCGAATTCAAAATGCGTAACCTTATTTTAAAAACCAAACCACTGAACTGATTTTGATTAAATTTCTACGGGACCAATCTGAAGGAATATCCTTTCAACAAAAAATTAATATATTGTGAGTTTTTTCCGGTTCATTAAATAATATATATATATATATATATATATATTATAACTATAATAATTAATTAATTATATATGAAAAAGTGTACTTTTCCAGGGCATTGAAACGGACAAAACTTGCAGTATGGTAGAATCTCTCAAGAAGAATGAGCGCATCTTTCTACCCATAGACACAACCATTGCGGACGGTTTAGCAGTGAATATGGTCGGCGTGAACACCTTCCATAACCTCAAGTCCCCTATAGTCGACAAAATGGTATGAAATTGAGTAAAAAAAGCCGGCCAAGTATGAATTAGTCTCGTACCCCGAGGTTTCTGTGTCGAGGCGTCATGGGGGATGGGGAGAGAGGAGGAGAGAAAAAGAGGAGGTACAGAGCATGGCTCTGAAAACCCAAACTGCCAAGCCAAAACTATACCACTTATCTGGGAAACCCGTCTAAAACCGGACTCTACTAGTGACTGTATTCACAAGAAAAAAAAACGGCAATTCAGAAATTTGAAATAAGGATTATGTACACCTTGAGCATTCATGCGCACCATGACACCATCGAAGGCTTCTTCTTGCGGCGGCGTTGTGTGGCGCGTCGCCCTCTTCCCTAACATATGGTTGAGGAGGACGATGGCTGGCCTGGCACATGAGTCGTATTCGTAATCGGGTGCTTCTTGCGGTTCGCTGGTCTGCTCATGGTATACACACAATATTGTAATAAGTTAGGTAAGTTAAAAAGAAAAATCTA
The DNA here is from genome assembly GCA_947563715.1 of Lycia hirtaria. Classification (NCBI taxonomy): domain Eukaryota; kingdom Metazoa; phylum Arthropoda; class Insecta; order Lepidoptera; family Geometridae; genus Lycia; species Lycia hirtaria. The sequence goes on from OX387385.1 coordinate 13,576,891, forward strand.
GTCTTCCCGTAACAATGTATTTAACAATAGTTGGTAAAATTGACAAAGGTCACGGACCCCGGTGTCTGTGGAGCTAAAAATTAAATTTAAAAAAAACCCCTAATAACCTGCCAAATGAAATTCTAATCTGGATTGCGAAGCACTACTGTGAGGCCCGATACTAACACTTGACCAAACCCATAAGATGCAGCGTGCGCATCTGTGCACGCTGCTCATCCATGGGGTTTATCTTATGGGTTCTTATGGTTGGCGCTCAGTCTCTGCAGACGCAGAGACTGAGTGCCATGCGCTAGTAAATTTCAACAACTGGAATTAATATTTTGTTTCAGATTGTCGTAAAAGAAGATTGGGTTACTCGCGCCATCATGCATGTTTGTGAAATAGAGAAGATGGTGGTGGAAGGTTCTGGGTGCGTCGGAGTAGCAGCTATACTGGCAGGCTTGTTCCCCAATTTGAAAGGGAAAAAGTAAGGCTTTAATTTTATTTTAGTAAAAAAAATGTCGCGGAAATGTCAAAAATCTGTACGTATAGAACTAAAAGTGTCGCACATTTCGACACTCACAGAGGAATCAAAACCTGTGGGGTACTTCCCGTTGACCTAGAACTCTGAAATTTGGCAAGAAGTATTGTGTTAGAAAACAAATAAGAAAAAAATCCGAAAACTGGACATTTTTTATTTAATCACAAAAAAATTGTGTCTCTATGCAAGGAATGAGGGCCCAAATTTTAAAGTTAATTAACCGTATCATGTGGGGTATCATATGAAAGAGCCTCATTAGCATAAGCTAAAACAGGTTTTTAACACATTCTTCGCCCCCTGCAGACCCTTCACTTCAGCTGGGAACCAAAACTTTTTAGGCGAATTTTGATTAAGTAGAGAGTGGCCGCGCAAAGCAACGTTGACTGCCTCAAACATTTACGGAATACTACAAAATGAACGAGACGCTCATTCCTTGCTCACCACTCGGATCCGAGTGGAGCGGGGCTATAGTAGCGCCGCCTCGCACTCGGATCGGAGTGGTGAGCAAGGAATGTGTTAAATATTTTAACGATGTATATTTTTCGGTTTATGAAAGAAAATTTAAAAAAATATATGATTTCCCCCTTTTATTTAGTTTGTACGGAACCCTCGGTGGGCGAGTCTGACTCTCACTTGTCCGGTTTTTTTATATAGTTTGGTTTTTACAATTCTAAACTTATTCATATACTAACTAGTTACGTTTGACCATAAACTCGCCTGACGGTAAAGACGGTGTAGCCGAGGATGGAATATGTGATATCTATTCACTCTAGCTTTCAAATTTTCAAGATTATGTTTATATGTTATAAGCATTTCCAGTTAAGCAAAATGTATGGGTTCGCTTTCACAGTGTTGTGAAGTGCGATGGTGGAACTCGGAAACAGGAAGTAGATCAAAATGCTCTTCTCTTCATTCCCCAAGAAATAAGCGGTTAAAGATGCTGAATATACTCTACCTATCTTTAAATAAACTTTGCCCATTATCTATGCTGTAACGTTTACCACTTCCTACTACCTCTATCTGAAAGTACTCCACCTAATGATTATTTCAGAGTTGTGTGTATTTTCTCCGGTGGCAACATAATGCCGATAATACTGTCTCGAGCGTTGGAGCGTGGTATGGCGGAGGAAGGTCGCCTGTACAAGTTCAAACTGACTGTGCAAGACAAGGCCGGCGCGATGGCAGAGGTGTGCGCCATTCTCAGCGGTATCGGGGTCACCATGAGGGACTGTATCCCCTCGCGAGCCTGGATCAAAGGACATTGCAACATGGTCAATGTAAGATGATAATGTTTTACCACTGCTTTGAAATTGTTTACCATAGGTCTACCGCTTGTCCGAGGCGGTTCTCTAGGAATCTAAGCTAATCAGTAATAGTAAACTACTACAAAATAGAGTAGCAATGGTAATCAGGAATCAATAATCAGGAATTTTATAACCAGAATAAAGTAGCAATTGACCATTTATTTCCATCTGAATCTAATACCTTTAAACGAGCAATTCTTGTGTATATAGCGAATGTCGCTCATACAACGAACTTTCTCGTAGTTGTGCTCGTCATAACGAACATCACAAATTAGATCTAGGTATTCGGAATTAGTCTCAATCGTTTTCGCAACAATGTTTATAATTCTCTGTAAGCTACCTACTTATCCTAACAATAGCTACATGATTGTGCGATTTTATACTTGTTTCTTGTCTCAATTTCATCTTAATTATCTAAGTATATACTTATAGGTAAGCTAAATGTATTATTCATCTACTTTTATGTTAAGTTAAATATATAAATACACTGTTTAATACCATGCTGTGCGCTCTAAGAGAGAGTGGATTATGGAATCGACCACATCAATAGCATGGTAATATTTCCTGTAATATGTAATGAGTGCCAAATAAATAAATAAATATACGTATAATCTGAATCTCGGAAATGGATCCAACGATTTTAGTGAAATTTGGTTTGTATGTAGATTAGGGAACGATAAATCGATCTTGCTAGGTTTCATTTTAGTGAACCCAGGTTTGCTCGTATTTTCAGTCATAAAAAATCCGAGTGAAGCTCGGTCGCCCAGGTACTAAAGTTAAGATGAACATCGGGGATCCGTAATGTCTCTTCCTGGCTTCCAAATAAGACTCTGAGTAAGCTATTGTAATCCGAAATGTTTGTCCGGAATTACCAACTCTCTAACCACGGTTGAATGTGGCCTCAAATGGCCTCATGGTCGTTGATGCTCTGCCTACCCCGTAGGTTCGTACTAGACTACGGAATCCTAAAAAAAAGTATTTTAAATCTTCCCCTCTACAACAAAATATGTACGGGGTTCATACCCATTTTCGTACGTATTGTGTTCTAATGAGGCAGATTCTTTTCTATATGTGAATATAAATATATTTGCCATGAATCTGTAGGTAATAATTTGTTGCAGTTGCAAATAATTGCCGAGACGAGGGTGGGATCAAACTAAAGACATGATCGATCTCATGAAGAAGCATTATAAGGAATGTTACTTCCCCCCCATCAACGATGACTCAGATAAACCGGTTGGCACCCAGCGCGGACCGTGCATGGCTCCCAACCCTGTCTGTATGCAGAAATAGACAATATTGGCCTAGCATTTATTTTAGAAATATTGCAATGCTCATATCAAAATCGTCCAGTAATAATTACAATAGACAATTCGACAAGAGTAATAATTACAATAGACGAGAAAACGAAATAAAAAAAGCAAAATGTGACTGATGAGTTTTCATTTCAATCACAGAATAAGGGTATTATTTCAATCGTCTTATGACAGTTTGCTGAAGTAGGTATCATTGTTCCGAATCGTACCTGGAGCACAGGTGTTTTTCCACCAAGATTTGCGACAGTGTTTCAACACGGACAAATAAACCTAACAATCCATAAAATGCCTAAATTAGCATTCAAATAATCACTATCAGGAAGAACTGAACGACTAAACACCAACGTATGTTTTCTAATGTCAGACCCAAAGAGAATAGAACGCTACGCTGTATAAGTTACTTCTTCAGGTTCAAACGGCTCTTCTTCAGGTTCAGTTGTTACACTAGTTTTTAATTAATTTCTTTTGATTGTAAATTTTATGGTGTGTACAATAAAGAGTTTATTACTATCTAACGGCTAAACCGATTTTGATGAAATTTGGTGTGGAGGTAGCTAACACCCTGGATTAAGACATATGCTACTTTACCGAAAAATAATATCTCGTATGATATATTTTATGTAAAACAGCGAGTAACACCGGCGCAGCTAGTTTTTAAAAAGACTTGAAAATATGCTTGCTAGAAACACTATGTAGGTACATATATAATACGGTGAAAACGTGCTGTCCATGCTGTCTAGAGGGACAGAATCTCTAAAAACTTCTTCCTCGGACCTACGCATAGAAGTATGGGTTTTACTTAGAATATAGAAAAATACAGAAGGCGCGTCCAGATGCAGTTACAAAATCCGTGCTGTGTCCAAAAACAAAAGAATCGTCCCGCACCCTTCTCACCTCTCACCCGCATAATGTTGCTAGTGTAGGCATTATTTACCCGTTGCTGTGGTAAATCGTGGAGATAAAAATATATTAAAATAAAATATTTACTTTCTTAAACGGATATCATTATTTTTATAACTGTTCTCTTGACTTACTATTCGGATTAATCGGTCAAATAAATTATTTTGTGTTTGTATCTTATTACGTTAGCTTAAAAGGTTAGGCATTATTTTAACCTGTCACAGCTAAGTAGGTTTGGGGGGTTCTACCCCCCCCCGAAATCCTGGCCATTATCAAAAATCCTTCCAGGCTTCAATCATTTTATAAAAAAAAAGTTTCGCGCATGATTGTTTCATATTGATCTATTTTTGTATTGATCATTAAAGTGCTGTGAACTTTCTAATACGAGCAAATAATTAACTAAAAATAGCCACTAACCAAAATTTTTTTGGGTTCACTAATACGAAAAACAAAGCATAACGAGCGCGAAAATTGTAGTAGTGTTTTTATAGTATATTACTATGTAGTAGTGTACTACACACTACATACAATTTTCGCGAATAAACCATAAGCTATGCCCAAGTCCATTGCTGAAACCCCCCTGAAATGAATTCCTGGCTACGGCCCTGGTAGGCTTTATAAGTTAACGGTTATAGACTACCACCACAAAAAAAAAATACAAAATATCTGAGGAAAAATTTCGCACTAAATCCATTTAAATCGCAAAATCAATCAATATGTTCACAATATCAAACAAGTAGTTCTATTCTAAGTCCATATAGGGTGAACTGCAATTATGAAACGCTACCCTGAACGCTACTCGACATGCACTTGGCCAATTAATTTTTAATCGGATAAAAATATATTTAAATACCTACTCATTTAATTTACAAACTACTAACTAAAAAAATCGGTAGCAAGTAAAAGTAAGGAAAATCAAAACGTTGATATTGGCAACACCAACAAAATGGACGATTCTTTCTCTACGATGATCAAAGACCGAACAATTTATTAAATAAATACGTAAGATAATGTCAATTGTGCTACTTACACGTGAAATGTTATCCCATCGTGTTTTTTTTTCACCCCAGCAGTATTTTTACACGTAGGAACGACACATGACGGCATATTTGAATTAAATTTAACACCAACAAAGCTTGCCACTCGTTAAGACGTTCATAGAGCAACTGATCGCGCGCGCTTCAAACTACTCCATATATGAGTAGTTTTTGTCGCTTCAGTTCTAAGCATGTTCACGGTTTCTGTATTTTTCTATATTCTAAGGGTTTTACTTAGAATATTTCTATATTCTAAGGGGTTTTATGGCTTTTACGAAGGTATTTCACTTCATGACTCCGCCAATGTCACGTAAAATACTTTTTTCTACGGACCTACAGTATTCTGCGGCTACTTTCGGCGACATACACTATGCGAATGTCAGAGTTACTGCAAATAATATTTACAATAACAACTATGACAGTTTCAACCAGTTTTTTTACTCTCGGTGGAGAGTTTATGTTTGAAAACAAAGAAAATAAATACTCCTTCAACTTCATCCTAACAAAGTTGAAGTTGAAGGAGTATTAATTTTGTTTGTTTTCAAACATACCTGATAATAGTATTGGAAAGAGAACTTTGATAACCCATAAAAAAAACACTTACAAAATGTTATGATGGTACTGTAAATATAGTAAGGATTGCAACTTGCAACAACCGAAAGAATGGTCGAGTTGATCAACACATAATATTCTCGTGATTAGTATTAAAATAATTTTAGTGAAAGAGAGCAAAAGTACTGCAGCCTCCAACTGGGAACATTGGTTCTGAGAAAATAGGTCCACCTCCTATGTCTTAAAATGCCTGTACACTACGTTAAGCCTAACACACCGCCCGAGTGCCCCAGGGAGTCTTTAGGGGTAGCACCAGCTATTTTGGCTAAGCGGATGATTGTCAAACCTAGTACTTGGTGTCCGGTAAGTAAAAGTGTTCTTCTAATAACTAATATTTAAGGGCTCCCATACAATAAACGTGATTTTTTGCCGTTTTTATAGATAATGGTACGGAACCCTTCGTGCGCGAGTCCGACTCGCACATAGCCGTTTTTTTTTTTTTCGAGAAACTATGCATAAATTTACTGTATAATGTCTTTGAATGAAGATTTTAGAACAGTTTTATAAAACCATTAATTTGTTACGAAACATTTTAAGTTTTTTTTTCTTTATTGCGAGTTGTTTTATTATTATTACAAAAAAAATGTAACCTATGACACTCAGGAAGCGAATAGGAATCTAGCGACATCTCAACGACACATCAAAATTGGTCAAGCCGTTTAGGCTGTAAAAGGTAATACAGAAACAAACATAAAAATATATTTACACTGGAAAAACATAACCCTCCTTGTAAAAATCTTCCTAACAGACAAGCACTGGGTTTATAAAAAAAGAATTACCATACATTCCTATAATCATAACTATTTGTTACTAATTTACTCAGCTTATATGAACTTCCTTTAGATATAAAATTTTTCACGTATTTAAGTATTCTCCGAGTACTTGTGTTTCAGGACGATATCGAATTTGACCCCTGCTGCGACCCAAACAACCCTAAAACTATTTTACCCAAAGATGTGTACAGTGCTGTTGCGGCGATCAGTCAGGAAGTACCTCCTACCCCCCTCAGGGTTTGAATAATATAACTGTTTTAGTATATAACAAGTATCAATGTTGAAAAACAAAAAGGATGACTTCATAAAAGTTTTTTTTATACATTATAGATATACGATTGACCACCAACTCGCCTGATGTTAAGCGACGGTGTGGCCGATATCTATTCACTCTAGTAACTATTCCCTCTATTCTCTCGTTTTCGTAGTGTAACGGACGTATCGTTTATTTTTGCCTCGGGGGTTTAAACAAAGTGATCCTATAAGGGTTCCGTGTTTTCCTTTTGAGGTACGGAACTCTAAAAAGCAATCTAGAGGCACAGCCATTTAAGATTCCAATCAGATGAAAAAATAAACATCGAAATTGGATAATACTAAGGGTCGAAAATAATTTTCTTATTTTACAAGGTAGGCAACTGAAAATAAATAATTATAGTTTTTTTTTTATCAACCCTGTTTGTACAAACTGTCCCACTGCTGGGAACGGGCCATCTTCTCACTGTGAGAAGGGTTAGGCCATAGTCTGCCACGCTGGCCAAATGCGGGTTGGCAGACTTCACACATCTTCAAGATCATTAAGAACGAGAGTTCTTAATGACTGAGAAGTCATGTAGGTTTCCTCACGATGTTTTCCTTCACCGTTTGAATTTGGCGGCAATAAACAATACGCACATCACTTCGAAAAGACAGAGGTGCGTGCCGTGGGATTCGAACCTAGGACCTGCGGATCGCAAGTCAGACGGTCTCCCGACTAGGCTGCCGGAAACTTCAATTATAGTTTAAAAAAACTGAAAAAAACCGACTTCATAATATGCAATATACGCACATACGCGACTTGCTGTTCACTTTTCTACAGGCGCTTGGATGATATTTTACCAGTTAAATTGTTATAAAATCCAAAGTACCTACTACATCGATAAATTTTATATGGGACCACATCTGAAGTATGATCTACCAAATGTAAAAATAATCGTCAAAATCAATGCACAATTGGCAGAGTAATCGGTGAATAAACATACAAAAAACTACATACAGATCGAATTGATAGCCTCTTTCTTATTGGAAGTCGGTTAAAAAGCAAGCTTTCTATAATATAAAATATGTAGAAACTGAAAAAGCGTTTAACCATACATTTTTGTAAGCGTAGAGCAAGCAGGGGCAAGCTGAAATGTTAATCGTTATAATGTACTGATCTAAAATCAATAATGCGCCCGTCTGCCATATTGAAAAAATATTGTATAAATGGTGTTTATATGCTTATATGAAATTGAATGAATATTAATATTAAATTAATATTTTATAGTGAAGAAAGCTTGTTTTTCGGTTACCTTCTATTAATACAACGCATTTAGGTCATATTTTTATATAATTTAATTTATTTTAATATATAATATGTGTTCTATGTTTGACCACCAACGCGCCTGATGGTAAGTGACAGTGATTAATTTATTTTAGAATAAAATAGATCTACGTTTGACCACCAACTCACCTTATGGTAAGTGACGATGTTGCCGAGAATGATTTTACTCATTTAGTACATAATTTAAAAAAAATATGCTTTTTTACATTCTTTACAGAAATCTAAGCGATGTCCTGAGCTGGGGTTGAATGTCTATTACAAATTGGAGTTCTTCAATAAAACTCACAGGTTGTATTGTTTATGACCTTTGGCACTAGGTCTGAGTAAGATAATAGAATGTACTTGTAATTAGATAACTTCTGCGACTTCGTTGGCGTATTTCACGTGAACCTATAAATCTGAATCATCAAACTTCACTGATAAGTTTGTTTTATATTCAATTTAGTTTTTTGAACACTCAATTGTTAGGATAAAAAGTATGCCAAATCCTACATCTTTTAGGACCAGACCGCCTACGAAACCAAATGCCTATAACTAATTTGGTATTTAATCTGGAAATTTTTACGGGAGTTTTCAAAACTAGCAATTTCAAAAATTTCGTTATGCTCTTTACGAATTTCTATTTTGCCACCCCGTATCTTTACTGCTCGCACCGATTTGTCATAAACCTATTTTTAGGTTCCATTTTTGTTGGCGCAAGTGGAAAAATACGAGGCAAAGTAGAAATTTAGAAAGAGCACACATCTATATACCACCAATTTTCAAAACTGGGTACCGGAAACTTTCCGTATAACCCCATTTTTTGCACCAAATGACTGGACTTATAATCCTCCTGCCAAACGTTCAAATCTGTCCATACTACCAGTAGTAGTTTCAACTTATATCGACACAGACAAAATTTTAAAGAATTACTATTTCGGCTTCAACATGCATAGTACATATTTACGACCCATTATAGTCATACTATAACTGCTATAGATAGATTTAGATAGATCTGTGCATTTTTTGGGGAATAAAAAGTATATTATTTCTTTATTCAAGGTAAAAAGCCATCCATTCAAATACGTTTAACAGTTTCAGTGTGACAGCAAATACACCCACACCCCACGCACTAACACATTTATAATAACTGTGTGATTGATTGTAGTTTCACAGAAAGAGGAGCACATTATGTGATGCAAATGTTGACAGACCGTCAAGCGGAAGATGGAATTTTCACTGCTTCCATGGGCAACTGGGGTAGGGTGAGTAATAACATTTGTCAGCATCTACATTCTCTCTCTCTCTCTCTCTCTCTATCTTTTCCATGCTATTCGTCCCACATGGTGGTGGGGTCAGCCTTCCTGCTTTTGCTTCTCCACTTCGCTCCATCTTCGACGTCGTCGTCGGTCAGCACCTACATTATGTGATGCAAATGTTGACTGAACGTGGATTGGTATCTTCACTGTGTATATGGGCAAATGGGATAGAGTGAGAAATAACATATGTCAGCCTAGTCTATATTACGTGATGCAAATATTGACTTAACATCAAGCGTGGGTTGGTATCTTCACTACTTATAGATATGGGCAAATGGGATAGAGTGAGAAATATCATATGCCAGACTAGTCTACATATGTGATGCAAATGTTGACTAATCATCAAGCGCGAAATGATATCTTCATTGCTTCCATGAGGTCCTGGGGTAGAGTGAGAAATATCATATGCCAGCCTCTACATTATGTGATGCAAATGTTGACTAACCATCAAGCGTCCAATTGCAGGCTTAGGCTTACCTATCGTAAGAATGTTCATAGTTTTATTATTTAAACAATAACCTTTCAAAAATTTTTTGGCATTGATTTAACACTCGTCATACTCAGCCTGTGTTTCACCTTTACTGTGGCAGCCTTTTCTTGTTCATCATCCTTTGCCATCCGAGATACATACAACCATCTACCGATGGTCTATCTCGATAAAACATATTATGGCGCACATTTTCAGGCATTAGCATATAAAGCACGACGGTTCAGAGTACCACTAACTGTGGTACTTCCAGAAAACACCCCCCTTGAGATTATAGAGGAAATTCGAGCGTTTGGGGCTACAGCCATAAAGTACGGCAAGACCTTTACTCAAGCGAAGAAACATGCGTTTGTTCTTAAACACAAACATGAATGTGGAATTTATATAAACGGGTAAGTAGCTTAATATAAGGTGCGATTTGTTTAAAACTGGAAGTTATTTGCCTCGAGTGTACCTTTTTATACCTTATATGTAGATTTAGCTTTTGACATTTTTTTCCAAAGCTTATAAAAAATGGAACTTGCTATCCTCATCTTATAGAAAAATAAATATATATACAAATGTATATAGATCATTATTGTAATCACATTTTTCGTAATGTTTACTTTGAAGCGATGTTAGTTCGAACATGCCCCCGAGAAGCTCGGTTCTCAGAAATGTGAAGCTATTGATTTGCGCAGTCACTGGCGCTCTTTATAAAGCACAAGTTTGGCTTTATACATAGTATTTCTCCTACTTCTGGGATTTCACATCGGCTTACCAGCTTCAGCCTCTCAACTCCCTGCAATGACGACTGAACAACGACCATTAAGCTTGTTGACGACTCAATTTCACCAATAAGCTGGACCAAGAGATTGATTGACCAGTTGATCGGCCAAGAGATTAGCGACTTTGGGTCTTTGGGTCTGTTACAGTTTCCGTCGTCACTGGTACTTATCACAGTTAGCGACTATAACTCCTCGTTTCCATTTCAGTTATGACCATCCCCACGTGATCGCTGCATGTGGTGGTATCGGTTTAGAGATACTTGAGCAGCTGCCTGAAGTAGATGCCATCCTGATACCAGTGGGAGGCGGCGGCTTATTAGCTGGCATAGCCACGGTAGTTAAGCAGAAGAAGCCTGAAGTTTTAATTTACGTAATGCACCAAGAATCCTCACATAGCGTTAGCTTAATCTAGGGTTTTGTGTCAAAAAGTCAACAGTATGTTGTGACGTAAATTGTAATAAATATTCCGTTGGTGACTAAAAAGAAAAAAATAAAGACCTGCATTACGTAGAAGATGTGTGAAGTTTTAGACGGGTTTAGAAGCAGCATGCCCACATAATACAGTTCTTCTTAAAGTAGCCAGATACCTACTTTGTGAAGATTTCAAACAATAAAAGACTAAATTTGATTTAAATAGCATATAATATTGTGTACTGGAACTTTGCTTCTTCTAAAGTTCCGGATCTGTATGAGTTTAGTTCATAACCGTTGTCAACTTCGCGAAGTCCACTACAGGATTGAAACAGTTTCGGGGCTCCCATAATAAAAATATTTATATTATGGTTTCAGGGCATTGAACCGAACAAATGCTCCAGTTTTTTTAAAGCGATAGAGAATGAAGGACCGTATCAGACTGATTGTGGGTTCACTATGGCTGAGTCTTTAGCCATACCGCTTGTTGGTGTCAACGCGTACCACACGGCAATATCTTTGATTGATAAAATGGTAAATATAACAACAATATAACGATTAGGATATTTTAATATGCAATGTAAAACATTTTGAATTTATCATTATTGTGAATTGCATCAGCGGTTATGTTACAAATAATTTATTCATAACGCCCAAGTTACAAGTCAAGTTCATAATAAATTATGTCAAAGCATGGTTGATAAAACTATATTAATATTAAATGATTAATTAATTAATTGAAGTATTTATTATTTGAATAGTTATAATTCGTAAAAATCATTTTTAACCCGCGACCCAAAATATGGGTTGTTATAAGTTTGACGTCTGTCTGTGGCATCGTAGCTCTTAAACTGTTGGACCAATTTTGATATTTTTGTTTGTTGGAAAGAGGACTTGATCGAGTGTTCTTAGCTATGTTTCATCAAAATCGGTACAGCTGTTTTTTTTTGCGGGGGTTTTTGAGTTTTCTAAACATATACCTGTTATGTATGAAAATTAACTTGGATCAAAATGGAACTTTTAGCAAAAATTTGTGATGTTTGTGCAAATTTTGAAACCAAATTGGATAAGCCCACCAATGTCCACTGGAATACAGAATACTCTTATAGTATAAAAATAATAATAATATGTAGCCCCTACCACCGGCAGCTTGAGCCTCGCCCCGCTGCCGGCGGCACCCTAGGTTTAAGTTTTTTATAATATTTATATTTTTGTATCTCTATTGTAAAAAACTTAGATTTAAGATTTAAAATGAATAAAGTGTATAATAATATTATTATTAATAATATTACAGCCTTATTATTATTAATAATAATAATAAGGCTGTAATGCGATTCAAGCGCCACGTCTAAAAGACTTGAGTGGTAGCGCTGATTCTAGTCCTAATCTGTCCTCTTATTTTAAAAATCTGTGCACGCTAAGCCGCTAACCCTTGATCGAGAATTTGATTTTATTTGATACAGATTTTTATTTATTAGGTGCTAATAAAAGACGATTGGATATCTCAGGCTATTTTACATTTAGCAGAGGCAGAAAATATAGTGACTGACGGCACAGGAGCACTAACCCTTTCTCCACTTTTAACTCAGCCCTATATACTCCCGAAACTGCGAGGAAAGACGTAAGTAATCGCGTTATAGTCAGAAAGTATATACTTTCAAACAAAAAAATTTAAATCGATCTATAAATAACAAAGTTATGCGACAATTATATTGTAAGAACAAATAAAGTTTTTATTTATTTATTTATTTAAGGTAGTTTCTAAAGCCAAGCTAATCAGTTAAATAGCTCTGGCACAACTCTGTGAGTGCGTATTATATGGTCTTTAGCCCCCTATTCCCCCTTGTCCCTTCAATCAGACGGCTAGACGAACGAAGCGAACGAAATGTAACTTTTTTTTAATTCTTACATATACATAGACATAAATTTATTGTTAATTTATTGTAACAACAAACATAAATAAATAAATAAAATAAAATAGCCTTTTATTCCAATTACAATTTTGATTTAAAACTAATATTATATTAAAATAATTTGATATGGCCTTGGTCATGCAATAAAAATAATATTTAATTATAACAAGAAACATACAAGATAATAATTATGAGACCAACTTGGCAGCTTTCTCTATTAACAAACCAATTAAAGAAACACAAAAATTGATTCAATAATGACGGAGTAATTCGTAAAGAAATATACGCTACGAATTGATAACTTCCTCCTTTTTTGAAGTCAGTTAAAATACAGCCGAATTGTTGACCCCCTTCTTTTTGAAATCGGTAAAAATGAGCTTCAACTATTATTTAGTTCAAAACAGCGTTGAGTAACCAGAAGCCTGTAATTTTTTTTCACTCTATTTAGGTATGTTTTTTTCTTTATATTTCAGGGTAGTGTGTCTGGTGACCAGTAGCCACATTGACAACTATAGGTTTAAAATTGTCTTGGAGAGAGGGCTTGAAATCGAAGGCCGAATAATATCTCTTACAGTGAGTATTATCGTCATGATTGTCTTACCCTTTTCCCACTATGTGGAGTCGGCACAGCACGTTTCCAGTCGCTACTTCAACCTGTCAGATGTCATCTCTACACTCACACTTTTCGCACATATATCATCTTTCCCTACCGCTTACCACCATGTTTAGGGCCCTCTTGCATACATGGCTATCCTCCCTTCTCATAACATGACAATACCAAGACTGACTCCAATACCAAGACTCTTACAGTGAGTATAAAATCCAAAATATTTTGAGAAAAAGAAAATATAGTAGTTATTTTTGTACTAGGCTGAGAAGTTGTACTTTATTACTGTCAAATCTGAGCGTAGTGATGGATTCAAGTCGGCACGAAATAAAACCAAACAAAGTTACATAAAGACGAGTTCAATGACCCCTTAAAATATATATCACAAAAAAATAGTTATATATATATATACATAAGAACATCATTTTTTATATATTTTTGTAATGTAGTATTAAGATGTAGATAGTAGAGGTATAGTCTTAGTTCTTAGTATAGTTTTTTCTTACATGTCCTTTACTGAAAAGTGTTAATAAATTTTATCTTATTTAGTTGAAAAAGAGAATAATTATTTCTTTAAAAATAATCCAAAATTACTTCTAAATAGGTGAGACTTCGAGCTGAAGATATGAAGACACGGCTGAGACTTTTCAGAGTAATATCCAATTTAAGGATCAATATCCTAAACATGGTGACTGAAACAGCGACCTTTTTGAAAACTGATGTCCAAAACATTGATGTAAGTACATACTACGGTCAATTATAGCGCAGACACAAAAACTAAATTACCCTAGCGAACGGCTCAAAACATTTAATTAATACGTAAGTTCTAACTAAATGTTTTGTTTGTGCTAACACAAAGGTACGATAAAACATCAAAGAGCCGTAAAAGTTTAATTCTCAGCACTACAGCTATAAAAGGAAATCCGGTTAAGGCCAAACAAAAACTGTGGTCAGAAAAGTACCAACTACCACAACTTTATCATCCCGAAGGAGGAGCTACCACCATGACATGATCTGCAATGGCCAATTTGGAAGTCTATAAATCGCCTCCAAACATGTTTATGCCATGCCTAGTGGCAAAAACACTTTAGGTACCTAAGTACCTAAAGTGCAAAATCGAGAAATGAAACAGCGTTTTGGCGTTACGTTCAGCTTGACTGAGAAAATAATAATAATAAAAGAAATAGGAAAAATCTTTGTTCAGCTATATAGGTATATCTGGTAGTTTAAAAAATACTGGAAAAATCCAGATATCATCCATTGCTTATACTGAATAGAGTTTTTATAATATAAAAATAGCTTTAATGATATAAGTTTACGCAGTAAAGTCTTAGTAAGAAAATAGTAGATGCATCAAGGGGATAAAGTAATAGGTCCACGAATTCTGTGGGGATAAAGTAGTGTTTTATCACAAGCGATATTGAATCCCGAGTGAATTGCGTATTTTGAAGTCGTTTTTTTTTTTAGTTTTTTTAAACGGTTACTTGTTTCATTTCAGCTACATCTGACGTGTGAGGCTCGAGACCTGGCTCACGCGTGCGCCCTGAAACGGGTTCTGACCAGAATATTTCCAAACAGATGCGACTTCCTGGAGGAACCTTTCAGTCATATACCCATTTGTATTTGTACTCCCAAAAACGCATTATAATATAAAAATATAGTAAATATGACCTTCGAAACGAAATAAATATATGATGGAACGTAAACAGTTTTTTTTTTCAACCTTCAACTACTTCTCGGTAGGGTTTTTTAGCCAAATACGCAAGAATGAGGATGAGGATTATATTATAATTATTTTTTTATTTAAATCTATCGTATCTTATCTGAAGACTAATATGAATATTCTGGATTTTCTGCATTATTATATTAACACACAATATATAATAAGGGCTCGAATTCTATACAATTACTCATTACTATTTTTATGCATTCCTAAATCCTAATATTCTTTATGAATTTGGCATAGAAAAGTACAAGTACAAAGGCCTTTATCAAAGATTATTATAACGGCAACAAAACAATATACAACACATACATCAACCAAAACGACTGCGTAAGAAAGTAGTTTATCCGAGAATCTTAAGAATTATTCTTATGATACCTACATCATAGAAAAATTCTTAATCTATGTACATCCCTAAGAGCTTAGTTAAGATTTATGTATCCTATTATTATACATTGTTAGTCATATTGTTAAAACCGATATGGTTGAAATAAATAAAAAAATAAAAAATCCTCCTTTTGCCCCGCATTTACTATCAGGCCATCATTTTTTTACCGCTGTCAACTTGTCAACAATTTATTCTCTTTTGTCAATTTCAAAACTCAGAACTCAGTGTTTCTAATTCATATCACTAACTAGATAATCTATTTTGAATGGTTTTTTCACCGTAACTTCGCCAGCCATCAGCCATCGCCAACCATGTGCAACCAATAACTGCAATTCCTTTACAGCAATCTTTTCACCAACCAGCCATCCTTTTACACCAACATCATGTCTCGCAGATGTGTAAGTTGCTGTTATATAAGTATTTTTAAAGAGGTTTAATTTAAAGCGCAATACACCAAATCCGCCGATCCGCCGACTCGGGTTTTCCCCCATTTATCTAATAGTTTGTACGGAACCCTCGGTGGGCGAGTCTGACTCGCTCTTGTCCAGTTTTTTATTAGTGGTCAATTGTTACACTTTTACACATATTGTTAGTGGACCAACTTAATCCAATACTAGGGTGTCGCCCCTGGTCGTTATTATATAGGTAACCATTTACTGACCGCAATAAAAAATTATATTGTCCAAATGTAACATGATTTATTTGTCATGTTATTTTATTACCTAGTTAAAATCTTTCATATTCAATTGCAGGAGGATTTTGACGAGAACTGCGATCCGGAAAATCCAAAGCAAATCAAGTGTGAAGATGTCTTAGAAGCTGCAAAGAGAATGAAAGATACCCTGATCAATACGCCATGTGTCGTGAGTTAATTTGCTTATTATTATATTTAATGGGTTATCCTCTCGATGCGTGACTATCTCTCTCGCACATAGTATTGTTTTTAAAGATATAACACCAGTGAGTAGAAATATTATAAAAGTGTAAGTTGTTTTTGTTTATTAAAATAAAAGAAATCCCACCAAAAATATTTCATGCAAAATTGGTTACCATGTCTCGCGTTGTTATGCCAATTTACTGACAAAAAGTTATCGGTCATTTCCATAGAGAATGACAGATATAAATTCGAATCGATTCCGAAACCGAATGAGTTCTGAATACGGAGGCAGATGAGATCTGACAAAATCGGAAGGACCAAGCCGCGGACTCTACAAAGCCTAACGCTAAATTGTTTCTTTCCAGGCATCAAAAAACCAATCAGGTTTTGGGATCAACATTTTTTACAAGCTGGAAAACTTGCAAAGAACTGGCAGGTGGGAAGGCGCTGTAAATAGCGAAACACTTTTTTTATACGAAATATGTCTACGTTTGACCTCCACCTCACCTGTTGGTAAGCGGCGGTGGGACTAAGGATGAAACACGTCGATGTAGAAGAAATGTAGGTATTTAGTATAGTAAAGAAAATACCAAGATTGTCGTTTTCAGAAAACTGAGAACGTATTTCTATTCGTTACATAAAACGGTAACGACCCAAAATTTGTAAATTATTTTTATTATTATCGATACAGAAGCCATATCAGTATTTTTAATACCTCAAATATGCTTAATTTTTCAGCTTTAAAGAGAGAGGTTCCCTCAACATGTTGCAGCTTTTACCTCAAGATAAGAAGAAGATTGGTATCGCTATCGCGTCCCTTGGAAACGAAGCTGCGGGATTAAGCTACTATGCGAAAAAAATGGGTGTACCTGTATATGTGGTAATGTCTAGAGATATGTTACATACTAAACTAAGATAAATACGTTTTTTTTATTTGATAAAATTAATCTCCATAGACTCCGGGGTCCGTGCCTTTTATAAACTAATATATGTCTTTTTTTACTACTTTTTTTTATTTTAAATATGGATATGCAAGAGTAAGACAATATTACACATTCTAATTTACACTTAACTAACATGCATACGTGTATACGCCGAGCAGTCCAGCTCCCGTAACCAGCGCCCGTTCACGAGTTGATGCATGTGCCAGCCATCGTTCTCCTCAACCATATTTGAGGGAAGAAGGCAACCCGTCACACGACGCCGCCGCAAGAAGAAAGGTTTTAGTCGCTTTCCTATTATTCATATTATTCTCTTTCCTAAATACGTTTTGCTTTCTTGCAAATAAACCACAACCACACCAGCGACTAGCAGTCATTACACTTTTCCTGTTTTGTTTGGACTGGCCACACACATGTAGCAGGTGGCAGCCGGCAGTCACTCACGATAACCGTATCAGTGACTCGCCACTGATCATCAACACTAATATATCAACAATAGCATAGAACATATTAATAATACTACCTAATAGCTTCACCGTTTCAGCTTTCTCTCACCTCCACTCCAACTTCAGTTAATTAATTGATACAGCGTTAAGTACTTTGTAGCAGCTTAGCCGATCGATTATCTAATACTTTTGACTGTAGAGCAAATAAAAGAGTCGAAGCCAATTTTATTAGCACGCTTCTAAATTAATTCTAACGCCTAAAACTTGTACTTAGCCGAACCAACTCAAAGATAAAAACTGCCACTCTATGCATGAGCAAACTTATACTTGCTTGATACAATATGGGACAAATGCTCCTGCGAGAAGCGCAGACGCACCTTGGAGACGATACCAGCTTTTTGGCACCTAGCCTGCTGAGCCTTAGACTCAATATAGAAGCTTAAGTTGATGATTGACGTCAGTGTACTTATACGTCGTGCTTGGCCCGTTTTTTGGCTTCTGTACTAAGGTTGCGGAAATCTATTCGTGATAATCTTAGATAATAAAGCACGTTTTGCTGATTAATTAGCCCTAGTGGTACGGAAGCCTCGGTGTGCGAGTGAAACTGGTACTTTGCCGGATTTCGTTTTATTTGTGTTTATGGTAAAATCTCGTAGGTGTTGCCGTTTTCGGTCGCCGTTAGCATCACGCAGCGGCTGCACTCTCTCGGCGCGAAGGTCGTCATACAAGGCGCAAACTTGTTGGAATCGCAGAAATACGCTCGAGCTCTCGCCAGGGAGAAAGGATTGACTTACATCAATGGGTTAGGGCCTTTTTGTATCTTACCATGGACACTGATATGGTTGTTATACATTTTGAATTAAAAGTTCCGTTCAACCACGTTCATTTCGAATTGAAATCCCAGACTATAATTTCAATAGCAACCAGCAGTCTTTTTCAAAGTAACAGCGCGGTTGGCGTCACGCTGTTTTTTTTTAGTTTATGCAAAACCACAGAATACCTTAATAGTATACTATACAGCAAAATGTGACACCTGTGCTGCTTTTTTGAAAAAGAAAATAGCAGATAAGTCTATAGTTTGAGATTTTGACTCCAAATTTACGGACCTACAGTGAACCGTAATTTTACTTTTTGTATCGTCTTTGAGATGTAGAACCAGCTTGCATTGTAATCTATGTGTATCTTTACTGTAGGCACATTTCTGTGTCTATTGTTTAACAGTAGTTAATTTACTTTGATTCGTTTGTTCTATAGTGTAATAAATCGCAAGGTCGCAGTCAACGCAAGCTTAATAATATTTGCGGTCGAGTATATTATTTCTCATTTAATTTAGGATACAATAAATAATTACGGTGATATATGCCAGCAACACGGTGTCCAGCATTAACCGCCAGACTATGCAATACAGAATACTTTAGGTCAGACTTTTATTACAATGAAGATGTACTTTATACACGACTGTTGTGATTCCAGTCGCGACCACCCACAAGTCCTCACCGGGTACGGAACCGTGGCTCTGGAAATCCTAGAACAGATCCCGTGCGTGGACGCTATCATCGTACCCGTAGGCAGTGGCGGCCTCGCAGCCGCGGTCACCAAGGTCGTCAAACAAATCAAGCCAACGTGTCTCGTTTACGTTAGTGTTGCTATGTTCTAATTGGAACAGCTCCCTTACGTGGACCCCTTCATTCTATCTGTAGGCAGTCGCCTCGCCATCACCAAGGTTGTCAAACAAATCAAGCCAACGTGTCTCATTTACGATAGTGTTGCTATGTTCTAATTAGAACAGCTCCCTTACGTGGACCCCTTCATTCTATCTGTAGGCAGTCGCCTCGCCATCACCAAGGTTGTCAAACAAATCAAGCCAACGTGTCTCGTTTACGTTAGTGTTGCTATGTTCTAATTGGAACAGCTCCCTTACGTGGACCCCTTCATTCTATCTGTAGGCAGTCGCCTCGCCATCACCAAGGTTGTCAAACAAATCAAGCCAACGTGTCTCGTTTACATTAGTGTTGCTATGTTCTAATTGGAACAGCTCCCTTACGTGGACACCTTCATTCTATCTGTAGGCAGTCGCCTCGCCATCACCAAGGTTATCAAACAAATCAAGCCAACGTGTCTCGTTTACATTAATGTTGCTATGTTCTAATTGGAACAGCTCCCTTACGTGGACCCCTTCATTCTATCTGTAGGCAGTCACCTCGCCATCACCAAGGTTGTCAAACAAATCAAGCCAACGTGCCTCGTTTACATTAATATTGCTATGTTTTAATTGGAACAGCTCCCTTACGTGGACCCCTTCATTCTATCTGTAGGCAGTCGCCTCGCCATCACAAAGGTTGTCAAACAAATCTAGCCAACGTATCTCGTTTACGTTACTGTTGCTATATTCTAACTGGAACAGCTGTCTTGCGTGGACCCCTTCATCCTATCCGTAAGCAGTCGCTTCGCTATCACCAAGGTTGTCAAGAAAGTCAAGCTCTCTTGCTTGTCTTGTTTATGTTAATGACGTAATAATGAAACTGGATTTTAAATGTAATTTAATTGATAAGCCTGTTTTGTGTGTCAAGGTTCGGCCTCGGAACAAACAGAAACCAAAAGACAAAATTAACATAAAACATCAAAATTCTTCTAAAACAAGTTTACATTTTTTGTTTGTCTTTACGGTAAAAAACTTTTCTGGTGGTAAGATGAATATCTCCTATATTGTAGCCTCACGGGAACTTCGATACACAAAAACAAATCAAAATTACTGATGGGAGATCAGTAAACAAAATTTAAACAGGATTGTAGTGCAACTGTTCTTCTTGATATGCTGTTTATTGTACGTTTATGTGAGAAAGAATGCGCAGTGCTGCTGAAAAATTTATTTCTTTTGTTTTGCAACACAGGGAGTTCAGCCAGAAATCAATCCTGGGTTCACGAAATCGTTGGAGACAGAAGAAGCGGTTGTAACTACAGTGCACCCAACCCTCGCCGATGCCATCGCAGTGCCGAACATCGGTTGCAATGCCTTAGCGAACACATTGCCGTTGCTGGATAAAATGGTAAATTAAGGAGCTATCCACTCAGGCATTTAACAGGGTTCGGGACGTCTGTGATCTCTAAAGACGTAAGCGTTCGTCCGCTCTTTCACTCTTAGGCGCATCTCCCACACGAGCTAGAGTCGAGGCGGCGTCGAGACACGGGCGCACAAGCGGCGCGCCGCTTCTACGTTTCTTTCAGGTTCAAATGGCAGTGCGCCCACACACTAGTTCGCGTCGCAGGCGACGTGGAGTCGAGGCGCGGTCGCGGCGGCGTCGCGGCAGGGGTGCTGTGCGCGACCGCGCCGCGTCTCCACCGCCATTTTGTTATTTTGTTTCGTGCGTAGACGTGTTTACACTGTAGTGTGTGAAGGAAGCATAGCCGCCCGCGCCTCGACTCTAACAAAAACGCCACGCCTCGACTATTACCAGTGAGCGACGCGCCTTAGGATCCGGATGCATTTAACTCGACACGGACATGTCAACATGTAAATACAAAATGCATAGAGGAGTTTTTTTTTTGACGAAATCCAATACCTTTAAGTACATATTATTATGTGGATAGTGGATAATGTGCGATTAAATCAATTAATTGACTAGTGTGCTTACATTCTAATTTTATTGATCAGTCTAATATGATATCAAGGAAAATCGACAACATTGGCTGCTTTCCAATTAGTGAATAATATCCTATTAGGTTTAGATAAAAATAAAGATACTGTAGCGATTCTTTTCGACATGACAAAAGCATTTGATTTTGTAAATCACTCTTTGCTCTTAGATAAGCTGGAAAATTATGGTATTCGGGGCCCCGCATGGGAGTGGATAAAATCATACCTATCAGGTCGAGAACAATGTGTTGAAATCACATGGTTGACAGAAAATAACGAAATATGCCGCGATCGTTCAGAATACCAGATAAATGGGTGTGGGGTACCTCAGGGCAGCGTAGTAGGACCAGTAATGTTTATATTACTTATAAATGACATACCGGACATTACAACACATAGATGTACATTATTTGCTGATGACATCTCTATTTTATTGACAGGCGATAAGAAGGACGCAAACTTTGACATTGAAATTAACAATATAGTCTAGTAAAAATAAATCCGTTTGTATGGAGCAGACCGCAATATTTGCAGTAGGAGGGATTCTTTGAAATTATGATAGCAAAATAACTAAAATAGTCTAGTAAAAATAAATCCGTTTGTATGGAGCAGACCGCAATATTTGCAGTAGGAGGGATTCTTTGAAATTATGATAGCAAAATAACTAAAAATCATAGATCTACAATAATCCCCGATTTATAATACATATTTCCTTAGTAATTAGCATCAAAAGATGTTTTATTTGATTTTAACTATTGTAGGTTTAATATAACATATGGTTTCTTATGTGATTCGATAGCATTAATTTCTGTTTATCAGAAATGACAAGAATTTCCAAAAAATCTATTGAAGGTTTTAAATAATTCAGTAAAAACATAAAATCTCGCGGATGAATACACAAGTACATATACCTATAAGTAAGTATTTACAAACCGCAGCGCGAAGCGGCGCAGGCGGCCCCGGCCGTCGCGGCGGCGCGGGGGTGCGCGGGGCAGGGGAGGCCGGCCGGCCACCTCATACTCGCGTACCTATATTTCAATTTCGCGTGTAGGTACAAAGACATTTTTACGCAACTGCTCAAGAAGGATAAGTTTTAACTGTTTTATCTGCTTATTACATACTCGTAGTCGTCGATACCATATTATTAATTTCTTGCAGAAAATATTGGAAAGAGAATTTGTCTATTTTTCGTAGGACAGACAGGCAGTTATCAAACACACATTTATTGTTGCGTAATTACTTATCAAGTACCTACCTATAATGAGTAGATTTAATAACCCCCTCCTTTTATGAAGTCAGTAAAAAATAAAAGAACAACTGCGAGCTAAGCTATATATAAGTAGGTATATGTTCGTTTAAATAAAATTGCACAAAATTTTCATATTTAGGGTTCCGTACTAAGGGTGCGGGAGCCTATGAGGCTACAGTGTTTGTCCGCCTATGTTTCCTACACTTAAACGGTTGTATTTTTAGATACAAGTCTTGGACTAAATTGGCAAGATTATAAGGTTCACTTTGATGGAAATCGAAAAATAATAATAAAATATCAAACTCTAGTCTAACATTATCAGTTTTATACCATTTTAATAATAATAATTATAGTTTAAAAAAACTGAAAAAACCGAATTCAAAATACGCAATACAATACATATGTACGCAACTGGCTGTTCACTTTTCTACAGGCGCTTGGATGATATTTTACCGGTTATTTTGTTAGAAAAACTACAGTACTAAGTACATAGATTTTGGTAAAATTTATATGGGATCATCTCTGAAGTATGTCCTACCAAATACAAATAACCGGACAAGTACGAGTCAGACTCGTCCACCGAGGGTTCCGTACGAACTAGTAGGTAAAAGGGGGAATTTATATATTTTCCTTCATAAACCGAAAAATGTACATCTTAAAAATATTTAATAACCTGTTTTAGCTTATGCTAATGAAGATCTTTCATATGATACCCCACATGATACGGTTAATTCACTTTAAAATTTGGGCTCTCATTCCTTGCATAGAGACACTATTTTTTTATGATTAAATTAAAAATGTCTAGTTTTCGGTTTTTTTCCTATATTTTTACTCTAACACAATGCTTCTCGCCAAATTTCATAGTTCTAGGTCAACGGGAAGTACCCCATAGGTTTTGATTCCCTTGTGAGTGTCGAAATGTGCGTTTTTTACGACATATTCGGCTATAACTTTTTTTTACGAAAACTGAGAATTTTTATTTTTCTTTCTGCAGCAAGATACTATGAATTTGCGTATATGGTTTTAATTTGAACTCGATACCTTCACGCATTCCCGAGATAAAGGTCTTGACACCCGGACAGACGGACAACAAAGTGATCCTATAGGGGTTCGGTTTTTTTCCTTTTGAGGTACGGAATCCTAAAAATCATCGAAATCAGCTGGCATCGAAACGATTGGCTGAGTAATCGGTGAACAAAGGGGTAGAAATGGGGGTAAACAATGTATGAAAGTTCCTGGGTTTTGATATTAGGGGCCTGAAATTTGGTATTTGGGTTACTAATAGATATAAATGAACAATGGTATTATATTTTCCGTGTAAGAAAATAAATTGTCTTTTCTAAGTTCACTAAATTTACACAAAGTTTTCAGGCCCTTATTTCCAACAGTAACTGTGTCACCTTCTATTTTTTTTTTTTTTTTTTTTTTTTTTAATATAAATATTTGTGGACATTTCACACAACACCATCTAGCCCAAACTAAGCAAAGCTTGTACTATGGAACTAGACGGCTGATAGAATACTTATATACTTTTTTTTTTTTTTTTTGTAAATATATACTTATGATACATAGAAACACCCAGACACAGAACAAACATCCATGCTCATCACACAAATGTTTGCCCTGGGTGGGGATTGAACCCACGACCTTTCAGTTCAGCAGGTAGACGTAAACACACTACCAACTGAGCCACAAGGCCAGTCAAATGTTTTTAGGGTTCCGTACCCAAAGGTTAAAAACGGGACCCTATTACTAAGACTTCGCTGTCTGTCTGTCTGTCTCCAGGCTGTATCTCATAAGCCGTGATAGCTAGAAAGCTGAAATTTTCACAAATGATGTATTTCCGTTGTCGCTATAACAACAAATACTAAAAATAAAAATAAATATTAAGGGGGGTCCCCATACAATAAACGTGTTTTTTTCGTATTTTTTTGCTCAATATTAAAAACGGTAACAGGTAGACGCTTTAAATTTTCACAGAATATTTACTTGTATATTACCTTTCAAAATAAATAATTAAATAACAATAAAGTAAATATTAAAGGGGCCCCCCTTTAATATTTACTTTATTCCCATACAACAAACGTAATTTTTAAGCAATTTTTACTCGATCTTAATTAATAGGTAGAAACTTGAATATTTGTAAGTAAATATTTAGAAATATATTAACTATAAAAGTAAATACCTAATCTAATACATAAAAACTCACAAAATGAAAATAATCCGTGCATCTAAACGCGGTGCGAGCGCCGCGCCGCGGTGTGGTGGTGGCGTGAGCGCGAGACGGTTGCTAAGCAACGGCCGCGAGGGTAGCGGGGGAGGTAACATCACGGAGCGAGCCATAGCCGCGCGTATTCGCGCGAGCGTCGTTATGCTGCCCGGATGTGTATCGAAAACCTACCTATAAGTTTGCAATTTACTACTTAGAATTTCGTTGATTTCTCGTTATTTTCTACGATTTTCTACTATAGATAATAGTACGGAACCCTTCGTGCGCGAGTCCGACTCGCACTTGGCCGATTTTTTATTTACATATTAAACGGGACATGATTCAAAATGTATATTCATAGGAAAAGAAAACGAACATTTTTATAACAATTTTAAACTGAGAGTCTCACTATAATCTGCATCGCATCGCAGCATCGAGTAAGAGTTTTTTTTTGCCGTGATCGCGTCGCCCCGGGGGCGCCCCGGTAAGAAACGATCGAAAAGTATGGAGTCTAATGGATGGTGTTATACATAGCAAATACCAATATAATTAGAAACAAGTAATTAGATGTTAAAAAATATAGCTTTCGTTTTAACCTAGGTACCGCCGAATGTGTCATAACACATGATTATTTATTTGTGTGATGTTATCACATAACACTAATAATATTTATGTAATATACTTAGCGTAATGAAAACGTAAGTTAGACTGAAAAAACCTAATTTTTTCAGTCGGGTATTTTGTTTTGTATTTTATTATATATACTTGTTGGCAAATCTCATTTAAACGGAAACTAAAAATAGTATTTTTCCTATCTTAATCCTAATCATCCTAAGTAATTATTATAAAAGCGAAAGTAATTCTGTCTCTGTCTGTTACTTATTTATGAAAGGGCTACATAAGACTGATCTCGTTGATTTTCTTTCTCATTCTACAATTTGATAACTTAACAATCAAAATATTTTTTCTGTCAGTAGGTCAAAAATGTACTTTAAAATCATAATTTATTGCATAACCCGATCCAGCGCCATCGCATCGCTGCGCGCATGCGCACAGCTCCCCGCTGCGCGGCGGTCGGTAGCGCGCGGGAATTCAAATAAATGATTAATGAAAAAAACTCATTTTCTCTATGTTTCTACTAAATTACTCTGATGATTATAAATTAAGTATATCCTTAAGTATAATTCTCAATAATTATCAATCAATATGAATGTTTTGTTTAGCTATAAACTTGAAAAGCACAACTTTAGGTATTTTCATGGTATTTCTCAGGTTCTTCACATCTCATAACTACGACTATGTGACAAATGTATTTCCAAACACCAAGACTATCACATAAATAACAATTTTCTATTATTGCATTTTATGAGGTCAAAATTTTTTTTTTACTGGACTAATACTATTATATCAACAATTGAATGGCTTAACGAAAATAATCTAAATGTGAACTTGACTAAAACTAAATATATACAATTTTTGACGCATGGAACAAAACCTACTACTAAAACATTACTCTATAATAATGTACACCTAGAGGAAGCAAAAAATGAAATTCCTAGGCATCACTTTAGACCAACATCTAGATTGGAAAGAACACATAACAAATGTATGTGGTAGAGTCAATAAATTCGTACATGTTTTGAATAGACTCAGGAAAACATCTTCACGGCAGACTGTATTGTTAGCATACCATGGATATGTTAGCTCTATTCTTAGGTACGGACTTCTTCTATGGGATAATTCTACTCATATTAATAAAGCGTTTTTGTCGCAGAAGAAGTGCCTGCGTGCTATAGCAGGTATTAGGCCCTATGAATCTTGCAAACCTGTCTTTAAAAATTTGGGAATCAATGTACATCTTTGAGATTGCAATATTTGTCCGAAACCATCCGAACCTCTTCACCAAAACCTCAACAACTCTTCTCGAACCTCAAACAGCTAATGACAGATACGTGAGGGCTACCAAGTATGAGCACAGGCTTATCTTTAATCAGCCCTTTAGGTTGGCATTATGTCAAAAAAACTGTTATGCCATGTGCGTCACCATCTACAACAAATTGCCAATATCAATAAAGGAACTCCCTTATGGAATGTTTCGTAAAAAGCTAAAAACATGGCTTTTGGAAAAATCTTTTTACACATTAGACGAATTGTTAAATAAATATAATATTAAATATGCCACAAACTAGATTTTAAGACTGACTTTTAGACATTAAGGATATTTTTTCCACATGCCAATGAATGGCAAAATAGATTGGAGCTAAAACGCTTTTACCACCTTGCTTATACTCTATTTTTAGTGGAAATAAATTCATTTCATTTCATTTCATATTTATACTAAATTATATTGCATGCCCAAAAGGGTAACTTAAATAATATATACTATTGTATACACAACAGCCTAAGGAATCAATCTATTGGCTTAAACTTGAGCTATGCTCTCTGGGTATTCGTTTTATGATTTTTTTTATTTTTGTTTGAATTATTTTTAGTTGTTGGTGACGGAGAATTGGATAGCTCGCTCCATGCTGCACATGATGGAGCTGGAGCGTTACGTGGTGGAAGGCGCCGGGGCATGCCCCCTCGCTAGCATCATCGGACACCTTGTACCCGAATTGAAGCTCAAGACGTGAGAAAGATCACACTCTTAATCACACTGCACACGATCAGTGGTGCGATTTTTGAAACGCTCGAAAAGAATTCACATGCGAATTTGCCAACAATATTTACGTAGTTTTTTTTTAAATATAATATAACTCGAAAGTTTGAGATCATTCGTTGAATATCGTCCGAAACAAAGTCATTCCGTAAGCGATAAAATTCGAACGATTCAAAAATTGAGCCCCACATCTATAACGTCCCAATCTGCACTGTCACGTCAAATTTCATATTCACACTTACCTTACAATATTAGGTACTCCACGTTAAACATTGGCAGAAAAGAGGTCTGTTTATAATTTTTTTACGACAAAACGTCTGAACTAGCAGAGATGAAAAATCATCATCATCATCATCGCTTTCATCTCAGCCATAAGAAGTCCACTGCTGGGCATAGGCCTCCCCCATGGATTTCCAAAAAGACCGATTGGAAGCGGCTTGCATCCAGCGTCTTCCCGCCACTTGTATGAGGTCATCTGTCCATCAAAAATCATGCACATTCTTTATTCAGGTACGTACCATTATCAGTTCGTTAGCCAATTGTCAATGATTATTTAATTACCTACTTATTTTTGTTTTCACAGCGTGGTGTGTGTTTGCACAGGAGGTAACGTCGATAGTACTATGTATACGCGCAGTCTCGAAAGGGGTATCACAGCCGACGGCCGTTTGATCAAATTCAGTGTAAGAACTTACGGCGTTACCGAAAAACGTTACTTAACTTTAAGCAATGCTTAACATATTTCGTCAACTTCTCGCTGACACGTAACGACACTTGCTGAAAGAAGAGAGAGAATTTAAGACGTTGGTTAAAGTTAAGTAACGTTTTTCGGTAACGCCCATTTTGTTTCAAACTTGAGATTAATCTAGGCGCTATCCACACATATCAAAGTCTGAGACGTCCGGGATCCCTGATGACGAGCGAACTTTCCGGGGCTCTCAGAATAACATTGACGACCCGGACGCACCTGTCACCGATGTGTGAACAGGGCAGGAATCATACAAAATGTACGTACTTTGAAGATTTTATCTGTATCCGGGTCAGAAACCTGAACCACAAAACAGAGACTCTGTTTTGTGCCTGAACTCTAATATGCATGAGTGCCATCAATGAAGGCAATTGCCGCCAAGTTAGAGGAACCATATTCTTTAATGCCAGCTGTTGCAGAATTGTTATCGTATCAATAGGGATGTTGACCAGAAGTCACGGACGAAGAAGTCCTGAAGAGAAGGAATATTAACTTATGACATTTTTATTAATGACTGACAGTAAGTATTTTAGCGAAGAATATAATAAAATGTCATAAAAGTGAAATCGCTACCAGATGGAATTAGAATATCCCTCAGGAGGTGGCAGGGTTAAACTGGATTAGACAGAACATATATTTAAATCCGCTGTCCTGACCGAAATTCATTTCTGGATGGCGTGGCGCTCGTGCCGTAGCTTGACTAGGTGTTCCCGAACGATCACCAAAGTTAAGCAACGGACGGACCGGTCAGTCTTCGGATGGGTGACCGTGAGTGGCATTTCTTTCTGAGCGCTACCGTGGGTCGGATGACACGTTAAATTGCCTTTCGGCGGCTTAATAACTCTGACAATAGGGCTGGCCACTCAGTCTATACGAACTTACTTATTTCTGGATGAAGGTATTTGCGAATTATTGTGTTATTTATTTATATGTAAGTATACTGTATTTTTTCAGGTGGCGATAAACAACAGCAACACGGCAAAATCTCGAATCTTGAATCTGTTGGCTGAATCAGGGTTCAATGTAGTATACGAGTTTCAGAATGTCGAATGGATGCGGAAAACCGTTTACAACATCGATGTACGAAAACTATACTTTTCCCGATTTTCTATTTTAATTGTTACGCCGTTTCATCAGAAAAAACCGGCCAAGTGCGAGTCAGACTCGCGCATGAAGGGTTCCGTACCATTATCTATAAAAACGGCAAAAAAGAAACACGTTTGTTGTATGGGAGCCCCCTTAAATATTTACTTTTATTCTTTAGCATTTGTTAATATAGCGGCAACAGAAATACATTTTGATTGATTTGAGAAAATTTCACAAATCACGATTCATGAGATACAGCCTGGTGGTAGACGGACGGACGGATAGACAGCGAAGTCTTAGTAATAGAGTCCCGTTTTTACCCTTTGGGTATGGAACCCTAAAAACGAGACCCTAATAGGATCACTTCGTTGTCCGTCTGTCTGGCAGCCTGTCTTGGTATATATGCCCTCCAATAAACAAACAGCGGTTTAGGCTGTGCGTTGATATATAAATGCAGCAGTGAAGGCTTTATATTTTAACCCCCGACCCGAATGTATACCTATTTTACTTTATAAGACACAGGGTTGTACCACATGAAAGTGATTATTTTAAAACTGTATGTAAATGTATATTTATTGTGTGTATACGTTATGTTAATAAAATATATCTATCTATCTATCAAAAAGAGGGGTGTTATAAGTTGGAGGCGTGTTTCTGTATGTCTGTCTGTGGCGTCGTAACTCTCAAACAAATGGATCCAATTTGGTCTAGTTTTTTTATTATTATTTTGTTTGAAAGAGGATTTTATCGAGAATGTTCTTAGCTATGTTTCATCAATTCAATTTTTTATCGGGGGTTTTCAGTTCTCTAAACTTATACTTGAATATATTTAGGCAACTAAAGCAAGATTTTTTAATTTCAGATGAGATTTGTCGTACAAGCCAAAAACCTGGAGCATGCATTGGAACTGAAGCAAATGATCGACAAATTGTACCCGACCTCGTCGCAGTTCGAAACTGAACCCTTCAACGATAAAAGAACGTGCCCATGCTATGCCAAGAAATCTAAGTGAGACTGTTGCGGAAACGCGGTCGGCATTCGACGAGCAAACCTGCTTACCGACGTCCAGATTTGCTTACCGACGTTCAGATTTGCTTACCGACGTTCAGATTTGCTTACCGACGTTCAGATTTGCTTACCGACGTAAAGGATCTATCGACGTAGAGAATTGCTTACCGACGAAAGAATGTCTTACTAATTCAAAGAGCTGCATACTAACGTATACAACTGCTTACCGACGATCAAAAATCTATACATGCAGCTTTTCCATTGTAGAAATTGAATGAGCGCCTAATTTTTCATTTATATACCTAACTTTGCACGGAAATAACTGCGTTAAATATATTTCCTGGTCCGCCTTGGAAAACCCGGATTTTATTGAGGGCGTTACTCTAAAGGCCACCGATTACGTAGGACGTTTATTAGGCTGCCTGTTTCTATCTCATTCTTAACTTGCAAACATAATTCACTAGTTCTCACTCTCATTAACTCTTACTTAGTGCACTTAGAAAATTCATTTAAGTGAAATAAAATATTTAACTTACAACACAATAAACTCAATATGACCTCTGTAATTTTGTTTTTATGATAAAAACTGGTTATCATCAAGTCATTATGTACGGTTACTTAATGAGATTCAGAAATACAATAAGTGATTATTTTATCACAAAAAATATATACTATTACATAATCTGTGGGATGATTTGTTCAACGACGGATACGTTTCTTATAAATGGAAAAATTATCATCAGTCCATTCTCAGCTACTTATTTAATATTGAGCTCTTATTACTGATCTTAAATTGTATTGTTAGGACTGGATAGGCTTTTTCTAAACAAATAACAGCTTATTAGGCTAGTCTATTTGAAATGTTATGAAGATTAACTTTTCGAATGTTAATTTTTCCAGAAAATAATGAATGAACATTTTAAATACGAATGGTTTCGCAGATGTGTTACAATATTATAATTTTTAGTCTCTGGACACTCACATTTGCCTAAATAACATACCAAAATCAACGATTTATATGTACTAAATTGAAAAAATTAGAATAAAATAATAATAAGTCATAAACCACAGAATTCATGGCCCTATTTACATAGTCGTAAACATTATAATATATCAGCCACTAGTCCTTGGGTAAAGGTCAATGTCCCTTATGATATGCACATAATAGACATGATATTCACACATCTTAATGTGCATTCTCAATCTATTTTAACTTTTTGATATATTGTATTTTTATATATAAAATTAAATATTTATTTCAGATAGGCAAAAATACATTTTTGGGACAGGCTGTAGGTCTAATACTTAACTGTTTCATCTGTACACAGACTGTAAGGAAATAAAAACCGATTTACTTAAAAACAATAAATTATAATTTTGTCTCTCTTACATAAAATTACTTATTACATTCAAAACAGGAGTAAAATCGAGTATTATTGTCAAGTACCTTGTTCTATCAATCAGTTGAAATTCTTATCCATGAATGTGGCCATTTTGACATCTCGCTTGCTAAGCCCGTTGCAGTCATGGGATGAAAGAGTCACCTGGAGACAAGATACACATACTATGTATTATGCTAGCTGTGAGCTATGGTTTCACTCAAGTAATGTTAATGATAAAATAATCCCAAGGCACATTGGACAACTCATTTGATCAATTAAAAATTGATGATAATGTTTCTTTAGCTAATTTAAAAAATGAACTTAATCTCTTTATTTGCTTGAACAAAAGAAACTTATGGGAGTTCGAAACTAAAACAAGTATAATAGTCTGGTCAATTTAGACCAAAAAATGAGAGTGAAGTTACATAAATTCCCAACAAGCTGAAACTCAGTAAAATTGTTGAAAACATGATTATAAATAAAAAAAAATTGTTCCCCATCATTCTCCCGTGTATTTTTTTTTTTTTAATTCAATGTGAAAGGTAAAAAAAAATAGTTTTTTGCGATTTTCAGCAAAACGGTAAGTTTTATAATAAAAGTACCCCAGAAAAATGTAGATCATGTAAAAAATGTAGATCATAAAATTATCTATAAAAAATGTAGTAATACTTTTTTCCTACGAGCCACCATTTCTGAGCTATAACGATTCATTCATTCATGCACATGTTTCCACGCTACCTATGAGGTAGTGTACTTAGCGCGTTTTTTTAGGGTTCCGTACCTCAAAAGGAAAAAACGGAACACTTATAGAATCACTTTGTTGCTGGGAATTTATGCAACTTCGAATGTCTAAATTGACTGGACTATAAGTTTAGAAAACTCAAAACCCCTGACAAAAAATTCACCTTTCAAACAAAAAAAAACAAAATCGGTTCATCTGTTTGGGAGCTATGATGCCACAGACAGATACTAACACACACAGACATGTCAAACGTATAACACCCCGTCATTTTTGTGTCTGGAGTTAATAAAATATGTATGTGGAATCAGGCAGTGCTATGAAACAGATTCAGGCAAAAATTATTTGAACAAAAATATTTTGGATCACAGATAGGTTACCATCAATTATTATTCCTAATTAAAATACTAAGTAAGTACCTGCAATTTATTATAAACATTGAACCACTCTGGATGGTGGTCCATTTTCTCTGCCAACAATGCAACCCTTGTCATAAAGCCAAAAGCCTCATTGAAGTTCTTGAACTGAAACTCCTTTTCAATGGCATCTCTATTGCTTTGCACCTTCCAGCCTGACTGCAGCAGCGGCGCGAGGAGGCTATCGCGCTCTTCTTGATTTAGTTTATCTGCCTGAGAATAACAAATAATGAACAAAACCTCATGTTAAAGCACCAATAAAATTCTCGAAAATGTGTTTATGCTTACCATTTTCCTTTTACTGGGCGAGGTCGTGGACACGCTGGCGTAACCGGCGGCAGCTCTTATGCCATTGATCCCAGTTGCAGCCTCCAATCGGCAAGGCCTCGAAGGGTGAAAGTGTATCACTGAGCGCGCGCTAAACAAACTTCGACTCAAAATCATCGTTACTTTATTAATTATTTAGTGACAGAAAAACAGTAAAAACGTGTTAATTTATGCCGAGATCACTAAGAGAGGAGAGTTAATTCATCATCATCGTACCTATTTGTTTACAAAATTCGCGAAAACACCTGTTGATTTCAATTTTTTTCAAAAGAAAACAAAGGTAATCGTATTAGGAGAAAGAGACGGGGTTAGTGTTATAGGTTTGTGTAAAAGAGACGGATTATTTGGACCAGTGTAGTCTGGGTCTGGTTGTCAGTTGATACAAATAAATCATTGACAACAAAGAAAAATATATATATTTTTTTTTTTTAAACAAGCTTTTATTTAAATACTCTAAAACGAAGAAAATAAATTTTTTATTGGTATAAATTAAAGCTTGTCGCGAGAACACAAACTTTTTTTTTTTTTCAATAGAACAAATTAACTTGAATTCTAAGCAAATGACAAGAACGCGCTTATGTCTTTTGTTGGAATTAAATATTACTTAGTAGATAGTTATGTTGTTCGAAATCTCGCGACAAGCTTTTATTTATATCAAGTTACGTAAGTAAACCAAATTTCAACCTAATCTAACGACAGGAAGTGGTTCTAATTTAACTCGCAAGATTTGTCCCACGCATACCTAACATGGCAAGTAGAATAAAAGCTTTTAAAAAGTAACGCTCGTTCAAACTAGCTTTTTTTCCAAAATCCGCTAAAATTGTTTTAAAATAGACCAAATATAGTATTTGTCTGTTCACACAGCTTCGAAACAGTTACTCTCTACAGACTATTTATTTACGTAACAAGTAACTATTATAACTACTCACCAACACACGTATTCCCCAAGGAGAAAAAATGGAAGCTGGCAGAATGCCCGAGTGCGATGCCAAGGAAGAAAAAAACAAACTAGCGCGGCAAATTCGAAATGGATGGCAATGCGCCACTTTTTAACCCCTATCCCAAAAAGAGGGGTATTTTAAGTTTGAAATGTGTACTTGTCGTAGCTTTCAAACGGATGGACCGCTTTTGATCAAGTTTTTTATCTGTGAAAGAGGATTCATTTGTCAAAATCGATTCAACCATTTTATGGTGGGAGTTTTCAAAATTTATCTATTTTGTTTCATGATTACTTTAGGAAAATAAAAAACATTAGTCAACATTATACTTTACTTAAACTTTGTAAACCATTTGTACATATCAAAAACTCTGCTGAAGAATTTGGCAAGTCTGGGGCAAACATAACAGAAAGTTCTCTAACCGATGAGGAATATTTTTCATCGGCCCCTTTACTACCAACAACAGTCCTTGTAGTCTTCCGAAGGCAAAGTCTAGTAGAAACAAGATTAGACCAAGCAAGGCCCAACGAAGGCAACATATCCATTTTATCATCAAATGCAGCTGTGACTTGGTTTATGCACAGAACAGCCAAGTTGAACTCCTGAGCCATATTTATTAAGCAAATAGCCAGCTCCCTCATTTCCTCAGCCCTTTGTACATAGTTTGTGTTATCAACTCTAAATGGTGCTGCTACAGAGTCTACTACAATCAGTGTAAACTTATTTTTAACCAGTAATTTGGGTAA
The DNA here is from genome assembly GCA_947563715.1 of Lycia hirtaria. NCBI lineage: Eukaryota > Metazoa > Arthropoda > Insecta > Lepidoptera > Geometridae > Lycia > Lycia hirtaria. The sequence goes on from OX387385.1 coordinate 13,611,931, forward strand.
TCTAACTCTTACACATGACAGTAAGTCTTTTGATTCTGTAATGTGTTCTACGAATATAGCTGACCCATAGTCTACATGGTGCTTATAATCTGGTATGTTCTTTTTGATTTCATCAAACCTTTTTACTGGAAATAAGTCTTCTGTGCAAATATAGACTGTACAGTTAGGCCAGTTATGTACCGCTGACTGCAGACTTATTTGTGTTTTTCCAGATCCGCTCTCTCCATATATTTCAGTAATAGATCCTCTACGAAAACCACCGTTAAGAACTCTGTCTATTGCGTAACAACCACTTGATACCTTTGAATAGACATCATTTTGCTTAGACAGTTGAAAGCAAGAAACGCTTTGAGGGCGAATATGTTCAGATAGCACGTCCTTTATTAGAAGTATGTCTTCAATGCTGAGATTTGTAAGTTTTTTGATATCCCAACAAGTCAACATTATAATTTGTTTGGTAGTACAGATTCCAGCACGCTCAATTACATCAAATATTTTCGGCGGTATCACATGTTTTAAGATGTCCATTTTAATTTCCTATAAAATTTTATTTGAAGTATATTTTATGTATCTGCTTCTATTTTGCGTTTATGTAAACTTAAATTCACAATTATCACAGAAATTAATAAAAATTTAAACAAAATATCGTTACTCCGAGGTTCTACAATCCGATAGAGATGACTTGAGATGAGGCGTATATACTAGCACAGATTTTAGCCAAGGCGTCTCTGTATCAAATCTTTGATTATATACGAAATTACGAACGCGTTTCAAGTGGTTTTAAGTATTTATAAGTACTGGCTCCTGCACCCTTATTCAGATTACATTCGATTCGATGCGATCTTCGATATGGAGAGAGATCTCGAAGGATTTCACACGGTTTGCGGAATTAGCGATTCAGGTTTCTCGAATATCGAATAATTTTGACATTTCCATTCCATAAGGTATCAGCTGATCATCCCAAACGGTTCCATTGATTGAAAGCGGCATGTAACATGTCGATTATCAATCGATTAATCGGAAATTGTTTTTTTGACTTGGAAAAACCGATTTTTAGATTTATCTCATGCTGCATGTCATTTTCGTGAAAGTGTAATTTTCGTCACGTTATTGTATTTTTACTACTGTAGTACCTACTTTTAAAACAGCAGAGTTATTCATGTTTGATGTAATTTACATAATATATAGTATACCTACTATTATCAATTCTAATTTAATATTATTTATGTCATTTTGATCCACTATTAAATATTTGCACTTGAGAAATGATCGAAAGTAATGGAAAATTGTAATTAATTTCTAAGGCCTTATTTACCTACATTCTTGCAAATAAATTTCATTTCATAAGTAAATTCAAACCAAAATTTATTCATTTGTTTGCTAAATGAGCAACGTAAAGACAAACATGAAACCACACACTTCTCTCCAACGCTCCTCTCTCTGTATGGTAGTTGTTTTAAACAAGCACTAAAGTGACGTAATGTTACACAATTCGAATAATATAACTTAGTATTTGCTAGGATGATGTACGATAATTAGTATGATTTGGATTACAATGAACGTCCACCGGAAAAAGGAATACGGGAGTCAGTGTAGGTTGAAAGCGAGAAGGAGGAATGACACCGGATGCTCCTCTAGTAACAACAAATAAAAATATATTCAATTTTTTACAAACTATCACAGCTATCACAGAACATCAAATTCCTTTATCTATGGAGTCGATAGGTCGGTTTATAATTTATAATATTGCCAACAAAAAAACATACAGTTGAATTAAGAACCTCGTTCTTTTTGAAATCGGTTAGAAATATAAATGTGTGCTACTTCAACCCCAGCAAAATATAATAGAGTTTCTTTACTCGCATTATTGACTGATCCCTGATTTGAACTGTAAAAAAATACGATTTTCTTTTTATTTGAAAATGAAAATTTTTAAACGCAAGAGAATCGAACTTTAATCGATTTTTTAAATAGTGAATCGAAATCCTTAGCGGTATCAAGTCACTAAAAAAAGTTTATGAATTTGACAGTTGCAGCCGTCTAGATTTTTTTTCTTTTATTGGCCACGATTGGCACATTTGCCAAAATAATATGTTAAAGTTTCATGAAAAATACAAATAATATAAGTTTTAGTCACAATCTCAAGTTACTTGGCTTAGATTATGACGAGATACTCGGTTGATAGTGAAACAAGTTCATGTCATGACTTGGTTATTTTACTAGAAGCTGTTAAGGACTTTGTAAGTTACAACGTGAAGAAGTATGCTTCATCACTCTCATTTCAAACTCGTGTGCGTAAACGAACACTAATTGATTAAAAAAAACATCATCTTTACAAAATCTTTACTTGAAATATCACAAGTTTAGAATAATAAAAGAAAACTGTGTCATTTTTTAATTAAGTTCCCGCGAAAAATTGCCTTGAATTTGAGCCGGCTACCGAATCGAATGGATTACCTTCGATAACCCTATTCACAAATTCGAATGGCACCAGTCGGTACCAAATCGGTAATGACCTCGTGTGACCGATAGGATAACATAGACAAGCTAGTTTTCAGAGTCAGTTTCATGTTTTTAGATAGGTGATTCGTGATAGAAGTAAAAAAAAGCTTAATTATGACCGGCGACTGACAAAATATATAATTTATTGCATAATATACATATAACTTAATCCATCAACTTAATTATGGTATATAATTCTTTAGTAAATTTATAGCTTCACTATGTGAAGCATGCTTCGAAAATACCTTGTTGGTTGTGTGTATGCATGTGTGTGTGTGATTTCAAAGTTCTTCTATTTTCTCCCTGTACTCACGCATTTAATGTATTTGCCATTTATTAGTAACAAGTATTAAATATTTAATATATTTAGGGCGCCATGCGTGTAATCTGACTAAGATCTCCAACTATAAAATATTACATTTTGAAACTTTGGAAATCATAATTAGGGGAATTTTAAAACCCGTAAAATCGGTACATTTGACTATTAGGTGAATATATTATGCCAAATAATGGAAAATGGTTATTGAAAATATCAAAAAAGTGATCTTATTTTATTAAAATGTATTAGTAAAATGTATTCGATATCGCTCCCGACAGGATAAACCTGTCGGGAGCGATATCGAATTAGCCATCGAATTTATAAGTCAAACTCCTTCGGATTCGAGTCTGTGAATCGGTCTACCCGAATCCCGGCGGATCCAGTTGAGGATGAGTGGAGATTGTCTTTGGTTTCTCGAGATTTCTATACTAAAAATGGTACCGACGGGCATAAATTCGAATTCGTGAATACCCATTGGAGTCGAATGGAGCTTTATTCGATAGCCGGCTCATGACCGACAAAATTGACAAACCGACAACCGATTAGAACTAGAATAAGGGTGCTGCACCCTTATTCAAATTATATTCGATTCAATGCGATCTTCGATATGGAGAGAGATCTCGAAGGATTTCACACGGTTTGCTGAATTAGCGATTCAGCACCCTTATTCAGATTATATTCGATTCGATGCGATTTTCGATATGGAGAGAGATCTCGAAGGATTTCACACGGTTTGCGGAATTAGCGATTCAGGTTTCTCGAATATCGAATAATTTTGACATTTCCATTCCATAAGGTATCAGCTGATCATTCCAAACGGTTCCATTGATTGAAAGCGGCATGTAACATGTCGATTATCAATCGATTAATCGGAAATAGTTTTTTTAACTTGGAAAAACCGATTTTTAGATTTATTTCATGCTGCATGTCATTTTCGTGAAAGTGTAATTTTCGTCACGTTATTATATTTTTACTACTGTAGTACCTACTTTTAAAACAGCAGAGTTATTCATGTTTGATGTAATTTACATAATATATAGTATACCTACTATTATCAATTCTAATTTAATATTATTTATGTGATATTGATCCACTATTAAATATTTGCACTTGAGAAATGATCGAATGTAATGGAAAATTGTAATTAATTTCTAAGGCCTTATTTACCTACATTCTTGCAAATAAATTTCATTTCATAAGTAAATTCAAACCAAAATTTATTCATTTGTTTGCTAAATGAGCAACGTAAAGACAAACATGAAACCACACACTTCTCTCCCACGCTCCTCTCTCTGTATGGTAGTTGTTTTAAACAAGCACTAAAGTGACGTAATGTTATACAATTCGAATAATATAACTTAGTATTTGCTAGGATGATGTACGATAATTAATATGATTTGGATTACAATGAACGTCCACCGGAAAAAGGAATACGGGAGTCAGTGTAGGTTGAAAGCGAGAAGGAGGAATGACACCGGATGCTCCTCTAATAACAACAAATAAAAATATATTCAATTTTTTACAAACTATCACAGCTATCACAGAACATCAAATTCCTTTATCTATGGAGTCAATAGGTCGGTTTAGAATTTATTATATTGCCAACAAAAAAACATACAGTTGAATTAAGAACCTCATTCTTTTTTAAATCGGTTAGAAATATAAATGTGTGCTACTTCAACCCCAGCAAAATATAATAGACTTTCTTTAATAGCTCGCAATATTGACTAATCCCTGATTTGAACTGTAAAAATTATTATTTGAAAATGAAAATTTTTAAACGCAAAAGAATCGAACTTTAATCGATTTTTCTAAATAGTGAATCGAAATCCTTAGCGGTATCAAGTCACTAAAAAAAGTTTATAAATTTGACAGTTGCAGCCGTCTAGGTTTTTTTTCTTTTATTGGCTACGATTGGCACATTTGCCAAAATAATATGTTAAAGTTTCATGAAAAATACAAATAATATAAGTTTTAGTCACAATCTCAAGTAACTTGACTTAGATTATGACGAGATACTCGGTTGATAGTGAAACAAGTTCATGTAATGACTTGGTTATTTTACTAGGAGCTGTTAAGGACTTTGTAAGTTACAACGTGAAGAAGTATGTTTCATCACTCTCATTTCAAACTCGTGTGCGCAAACGAACACTAATTGATTTAAAAAAACATCATCTTTACAAAATCTTTATTTGAAATAACACAAGTTTAGAATAATAAAAGAAAACTGTGACATTTTTTAATTAAGTTCCCGCGAAAAGTTGCCTTGAATTTGAGCCGGCTACCGAATCGAATGGATTACCTTCGATAACCCTATTCACAAATTCGAATGGCACCAGTCGGTACCAAATCGGTAATGACCTCGTGTGACCGGTAGGAAAACATAGACAAGCTAGTTTTCAGAGTCAGTTTAATGTTTTTAGATAGGTGATTCGTGATAGAAGTAAAAAAAAGCTTAATTATGACCGGCGACTGACAAAATATATAATCTATTGCATAATATACATATAACTTAATCCATCAACTTAATTATGGTATATAATTCTTTAGTAAATTAATAGCTTCATTATGTGAAGCATGCTTCGAAAATACCTTGTTGGTTGTGTGTATGCATGTGTGTGTGTGATTTCAAAGTTCTTCTATTTTCTCCCTGTACTCGCACATTTAATGTATTTGCCATTTATTAGTAACAAGTATTCAATATTTAATATATTTAGGGCGCCATGCGTGTAATCTTGCTAAGATCTCCAACTATAAAATATTACATTTTGAAACTTTGGAAATCATAATTAGGGGAATTTTAAAACCCGTAAAATCGGTACATTTGACTATTAGGTGAATATATTATGTCAAATTATGGTAAATGGTTATTGAAAATATCAAAAAAGTGATCTTATTTTATTAAAATGTATTCGATATCACTATATATATCGCTCACAGGTTTATCCTGTCGGGAGCGATATCGAATTAGCCATCGAATTTATATGTCAAACTCCTTCGGATTCGAGTTCATGAATCGGTCTACCCGAATCCCGGCGGATCCAGTTGAGGATGAGTGGAGATTGTCTTTGGTTTCTCGAGATTTCTATACTAAAAATGGGACCGACGGGCATAAATTCGAATTCGTGAATACCCATTGGAGTCGAATGGAGCTTTATTCGGTAGCCGGCTCATTACCGACAAAATTGACAAACCGACAACCGATTAGAACTAGAATATGGGTCTGATCGAATCAAAATCAAAGCAGATTCGCACTATCGCAAACTCATTTACACGGTGCCAATACTGATGCCTCCTCTACACGTCAACGGATGCGGCCGCGGACTCTGGCAGATGCGTCCGCAGATGAATTTCCACGAGCTGTCCACACGTCTGTAGGTCGATCAGTCTAGTCTATGTTCATTCTCGACAGACGCAACACGCACTCGCATCATTATAATGTCATGTAGGTATTTTAGGTAGGTTAGATATCCATTAGTTTTACAGTAGTCTCAATAGAACAAATTAATTGAGATAGGTACTTAGTTAAATATTATATCAATTAATAGTATACTTACAACATTTTTATATTTGTAACATTTATTTATAGGATTCCACAAACAGTTTTCAGCTTGATATAGCTCAACAAACCTAAAAGTTTCCTCGGTGCTCATATTGTTCGTCATTTTGAGCGTTTTTACGAATGATGTGACACAAAAAGCACGCGTGCACTCGCAATCGCAACTCCGATCAAACTGATGCACCGGCAGACGTGTGGGCAGACGTGTGGACAGACGCCGGACGTTCGCGCCGAAATCCTTTGATTCGTGACACGAAAACCGACAACAAACGGATTCGAGGCGGACGCATCTGCTGACGTTCAATACCTACCACAGACGCACAAATCACCCCCTCTACACGTCGGCGGACCCATCCGCAGATGACGTCTGCAGATGCATCCGTTGATGTGTAGAGGAGGCTTGAGAGGCACTCGTTGCAAACATGTGTGAAATCAGAAATCAGATTTTTTTTATTGCAACACTGTGTACATAAGTTTTTAAAAATAAAATGTTTCAACAGCGTACCCATAGCGGGCGTGCAATATAATTACATAAAGATAATGCTGTATTGTAGAGTTACAATCAGGGAGAGTACTACTAGGTGAATTAAGACTATATAAGTATATAACCAAGTAACTATTAAATACAAACTAAAATAACATTTTATTGAATATCAAAATATTCTTTCAAACTGTAAAATACATTTACTATAAGCCAGTTGTTGTATATTTTAATGGCAGTATAAAATGTACTATTGTAAAACATAGCATTGTTAACTTGGCAAATGCGTATATTGTAGGGATGGGTTATACTTGCAAAATCTCATACCAGGGCTTCCAAGTGCGCCCACATAAAAATACCAGCGCCAAAAACCAGGGCTCAAAACCCTTCAAAGTATTTTTTTCGTTAAAGAAAATTGATTTGTATTTTAACTAAGATAAGGTGCACAATTGCGTAACAAGTTTTTCTACTAAAATACTTTCATAGGATATTGTTCATTATATACGTTATAATAAGAAGCATAATGGCATTCACGAAATTCAAAACGTTCCAAACGACACCAAACATGACTGAGCGAGTGCGATATATATTGCCTACTTTGTTCCGTGTATTTGACGATGACACCCGAGTGAAGTGCCAAAAACCAGGGTCAAAACCCTTGAAAGTATTTTTTACGTTAAAGAAAATTGATTTGTATTTGAGTTATAATAAGGTGCACAATTGCGTAGCGAGTTTTTCAACTAAAATACTTGCATAGGAAAATGTTCATTGTACATGTTACAATAAGAAGCATAATAGCATTCGCGAAATCCCGTAAAGTAAATACTTTTTCTCCTTGCAAGTGTTTCGGGCGGCACCTGGTCGCCATACTTGCAAGCAAATACCTGGTGTAAAAACCTGGTTGCGTAAATACGCACCTTCCCTAGTATATTGAATTTTTGCTTAGAGCGTAATAAGAGTGTGAGTGAAGTTAAAATGACTCTCGATTAAAGAGCCAGAACTAAGGTCTGTTTTCACTTATACTAACTCATACTTCTATTGCGTATGCGAAACGCGCTCATTTTACGTATGTGTGATCAAACTTACGGAACAAAAATCGACCATGACTAAGGATTAATGACGCGGCGCATAGAATGAACCGCCGAGACGCACTCACTTGCTCATGCAAGTGAGATACACTGAGGTGAGAATGACACTCGACTTTATCGTTAAGCTGATAAGGTTGATTTTTAGCTCTATTTCTAAATGAACGCAGAAATACTCGTAAATTTAAGTAGAACTACTATTTGGAACGCATATTTTACACAGACTCGTACTTATAAGATTTAATCATAGACCTAGAAGAAGATCTCTGTGAAGATTCCTGTATGGCAAGGGCGGATCCAGGGGGGGGGGGGGTCATGGGGATCATGAAACCCCCCCCCCCCCTGGGCTGGGTCTTTTGTATTTTTGAGCCTTGTCAGTACTGTGACAACATTAACAGCACAGCAAATTAGCATATGAATACCTAAAATTTGATAAAAAGTTTCAAAAATTTTCGGGTTATGTTTTTCGAGTATATGTATATATACGTATGTATGTGGGTATGTTTCTATATGATTGACCGATTTTGATGTGCGAGGTGTCGTTAGATTTGTTAGAACTCCAATGAGCTTTTTCGTAATAAATAAGTGATTTCACTAGAATTATTCTTAATGATGCGCATCTATAGTATTTTACATCGGTTTTGCGCATACTTTCTCATAAAAATGTATGTTTGTAATTTTCTATAAAGTCATATGCTTAAATTTAATTAGTAATAATAAATTTGCAATCAATGCATTCAAATGGTTGTATTTATAATTTTTGATAACGTAAAAGTCGTTCTTATCCTGTCGGATATTTCATTTTTCTCTTAACGTAGATAATTGTTTGGTTTTTCTGGGCCACAAAAACCTAGGACACGCTAACAAGATCAATGAATCAAATCAGTTTCAAGATTTAATTTTAAAAACCTTCTAAATATTCGCGCTCGCTACGCTCGCGCATTTTTACTAATTATTTTAACATAGAAATACTGTGATCTCACTAATACGAGAAATAAAGTATATTACTATAAAAACACTACTAAAAATTGATAAAAAGTCTAAAAAAAAATCGCGCTCTCTTCGCTCGCGCCTAATTGTTTCCTATCATTTTTACCCGACTGCTTAAGGCGGCAAACCTAAATGGAAAGCCTATTTAATTTTTCGCGCTCGCTTCACTCGCACATATAATTACCTATGTAACCTATGTTTATTTACTGGGGCCAAATTAATTCCTGGCTACGGCTTTGGTGACCCCCTGCCCCCCTCCCCCCTGCCGCCAAAGCTGGATCCGCCCTTGCTGTATGATCGTAGGTCTCTGTTTCCTGAGACCTACAATCTTGGAATTTTCAAGGCTAGAGTGAATAGATATCTTCTAGATCGAGCTCCATTCTCGGCCACACCGTCGCTTAACATCAGGCGAGTTGGTGGTCAATCGTAGATCCATAATGTATAAAAAAAAATATACATAAATTGACGAGTACGACACACCTCTAATAATGTCAACGGTTATTGACGGTAATCAGCTGTTTATTGTCATGTTCCCGTTATATTATAGTACTCTTTGTTGTCATGCATGCATGCATGATGTTGATGAGCGAAACTACAATTCCTACGTAGTGTGACGTCACTAAGGCGTCATTTGCACGAGCGTTTTTTCAACGACTTTGCAGCGTTTTGAACGCTCGACCGCATAAAATAAAATTGCATTCCCTATAACCCGGGCATTATTGTATATGTACAGTGAGACGAGTCAAATCAGCTAATGACGTGATAAGTTTTTTAAAAAAATAAATGCAATGCTTTAGAATAGAAAAATTAATTTACATGTTTCACATATCCTCTAGGTAGGCATGTGACCAAAATTGGTTATGGTGCAGTAGGTCGGGTGTGGCACGCCGCCCGCATTTGGTTTTTGGCGCGCGTTTTTTTTTTGCATTTATTATAATATCAATCGATGTCCTATCCTGTTCTAACTTATATTATTGTCTCATGGCATGTACAAGGTTGCCATACAAATAAAATCCAATGGATGCTTTCATATATATATTTTTATTATTATGGCAACAAAGACACAACTAATGGCCGCCATTAGTTGTCATGTCCGACTTGGGTTTGGCGGGAATTTATGTCTATTCTTAAATATTTATTGCAAATTGACTGATAAGGTTTTTAGAATGTTTTTGTAGTGCATTTCACTGTTTATAAGAATGTATAAAACTATTTTGAAACAAAGGAACCCATTTTGCTCAACTACGTAATACTTGACCCGAAGTCTCTTTGTCTCTTTCATTAATCATCATCATCATCAACCCAAAAGGAGTTTTTTTTATGGTCTCGAAACATAAAAACTATAAAAACTCGTAATAGCTAAATCGTCGTGTAAGCAAAGCTAGTGAACTGAACTATTTAAATAAACAAAAGATAACGAGCCACTTGACTCTTTAAGTTCTCAGTTGAAATCGGTAACATGACCCTATTTTTTGCTCGCGCCGCAGGCGGTCCGCTTTAATGGGACGCGTATTTGTAAATACCATTGAGTTATAAAAATGTATGGAGGAGGTATTCTGTTTTTTCTGATGTATGTATATTGATGTCTTTTAATGTAAGTAAAACAATACTATGTTGGAAAAATGGTTTATATTTTTAAATATATTTATTTTTGTAAAATGTTGCGAAAAAAAATCGCATCCTCAACTTTAAGCCTAGATAGGCGATACTTTATTTAATTAAAAGACATATACGTTTGATATCAGTTAGCTTTATTCAGTAGGATTACAGTGATATTAATTTTATATATAGTTTTCATACAAATTTTAGGAGAAATCTAGGTTTTAATAGAGCGCGGCAAAAAACAAAAAAACGCGGGGGGGGCGGGGCCAGAAGGGGGCACGTGACCTTTCACCCCCGCCTGCGAAGAGGATATACTGCCTGTCTTCTAACCTGCAAGTTGTGGATTCAATCCCTACCCTTGAGATTTATTTTTAAAGGATTCACTTTGTTAGGATAAGGCTTCAGGCAACCAATTTCAATTGCGAACAACTCTTGCTTAGGTTATGTGATGATCAAAGCCATATTAAGATGTTGTGACGTCTGCTTTTTCTCAAGTTCTTTTTTATGGTATGTAGGCTTCTTATGTCTGGCAGACTGTAGAAAGATTTTTTATTTAATTTTTAGCTCTACAGACATCAGGGTACGTGACCTTTGTGATGATTACAAATATTTTTTACTACTTATCGTTACGGGAAGATTATTTTGTTTTAATTTAATTTACTTATTACTATGTTGCGTGTATACCACGAGCAAACTGGCGACCCACAAGCAGCACCTGATCACGAGTATGAAGCATGTGCCAGCCATCACCCTCCTCAACCATATTGTAAGGGAAGAGGACGACCCACCACACGACGCCGCCGCAAGAAAGAGCCTTCGATGGTGAGCATGTATGCTCATGGTGTACATGGTGCTCATGGTGTGTTTCAGCTGTTTGCCCTGATTTGTCGCCTACTTTTGGTCCAGGGCCTCTATCACCGCCACGTACCGATCTTTAATGGCTATCTGTAAATTAAATTGTACTCTTTGATGGTCTTTGGTGACGCAGCCGACACACGACCCACGAATTAACTGATTGCATCATACTTTGTAGAAACTATTCATTATTTTAAAACTTTCAATGAAGTCACCCCGTAGCCGTGTAGTGAGACACAGTGCTTTCTATATCTCATCACATGGTTTATGACGGAAAGCATATTATGGTAATTTGGTGGGTTCTCTCTGGACACTTTGAAGTAAGTCTATATCCTTCTTTAAGTAAACTCCAGATTTGGAAACCATACCCGAGTAATGATCGAATGTAAGTTTTATATATTTTTAAGAATACTTCTAGAGTCACAGTTTGGAATGACTAGGGCATAACATACACAAAAGAATTGGCCTTCTTCGCAACCATGGACATAATGTTCCTCCTATTTCAAGTCCATTACAAATATCACTCTGTCAAATTATTCTTTATAGTGACTGAATTTATTATTAATAGGTATTTACATTCTTTTCTTTAGTTAAAAACTTTTTAGGCACGCATTTTTTTGTGGATATTGGAATTGGAATAGACCCGTCCCGTCACGCTTGGCAATGTAACGCTTGTTCGGTTAAAGTTGGCTTGAGTCGACTAAGTGAGTGAGCAAGATATAGCCAACGCGTTACTTCTATACTGTATTAATTACGTTGACTTGATCACATTTATCGTGTGGTTTTTCGTCAAGGTTGACAAAAGTACACAATTTTGTCAATGTTATCAACCTAAGCATCACGGGCTTGACTATCTAAACTAATAATTGTGCTAAAGTAGTACATCTCGCGAGAACAAACTTGTTGGCAACAATTGTGTTCAGTATGTGCATTATCTATCTAGTTTTTACAGGCATTATCCGCAAAACAATGTGATCATGAGGTCTACTACTCATATTCAATCCTGTTTTACAGAATTAAGTACTCGAATATTTCTGTCAAATATCAAGATCAGCCTAAAATAGAATGATTATTTCATACTCAACATTATTTTAGTGCGCATTAAAATGACCCGTGGAAACATGCACACTTTAAAATCTGTTATATAATCTGTCCAAAAATTAAAAAAATATTATGTCGCAACATGCATGGCAGGCTTTATAGGAATTGTTTTATACTCTAAAATACTCATTTAACCATCGATAAATGTTAACCGGCTAGAAGTTAACAATTTATTAATTAACTTGTGTATTTAATAATTAATTTACTGACGTAGAAAACGTCAGTAAATTAATTATTAAATATATAATCAAGACACGAAAAAATTACTAAATGGAAAAACATGTGATGTTGATTTCAATTGGCAATATTGAGGCCACTGCGTTTGCACACAACTTTATAAATGTGTAAATGTGTTGTAGTTTTTATCTATGTGTGCTCACGCAGTGGGTTTGTTTACATTATTTCTACGTAGTACCGGCATAAGTTGATATGTTAACTTTCCTTATCTTCTAAGCAATAGAGCATATTTTACTGTACCAGATGGGCCTACCTTGTGGTTTTGTATCATGTTTCTATGTGTTGTATGAGTACAAGACCGCGTGTACGGATATTCGATACGTTTCTAAGCACGTAATGAAAATTATACGACTATTTTATTACTTCCAATATTTTCATGTTTGTTTTATTTCGGGCAAGTGCCTTTATTAATTACAACAAAACAAAATAGCAAACCTCCTAGCGCAAAAAATACAATAATAGGTATTTTCGTCAGATTAAAATGAAAAAAGTGCGTGCACGATAACGCAGGACAATGCGCTTGTTACAATAAAGTCTTCTAGACTCGGCGCTGTCATCGCGCGACAGACCTGACAAATACAATAGTTCCTCTATTCTGCCGTGGGACATGTTTCAGGAAAAGTACTTTGAATAATAAACATCTCTAATAACAATAATAATATATGTTCTGTCTGTTTGTTTACCTATTAATTATCATTAAGATTGTTATTTATTATAATATTCATTTTAATTCTTTTGACATGTAAATATTATAATTTGATGGATGTGAAACATCTGAAATAAGTAACAATGTATTGCCCTAACATCTAAAAAACCAGACAAGTGCGAGTCAGACTCGCCCATCGAGGGTTCCGTACAAACAAGTGGGGGCAGGGCCGTAGCCATGGGCGTATATATAGGGGGGTCCAGGTGGTCCGGACCCCCCCCCCCCCCCATGGCATTGGCCGGGAAAAAAATTACATGCTGTTAGAGTGCCGGAATATCGTAGATGGCACGCATGTTATAAAATATACTTACACTTGATGCGCGGTTGTCATAACAAGAGTTTTACTAAAGATGCAGTATGACTAGTCGGTCCTTCGCCCGCGCGTGCTACAAACGCGCATATCAAATCGAAACTATATATTTTTACCCGACTGCGTAAGAAGGAGGGTAATGTTTTTCGAGTGTATGAATGTATATGGTATGTATGTTTCAATATGACAGCCTACAGCCTGAACGACTTGACCAATTTTGATATGCGAGGTGTCATTAGATTCGTCTTTGCTTCCAGAGTGTTACAGACTATATTTTTTGTAATTATAATAATACATCTCTTGCAAAAATATAAAAACGTTTTTTGTAACCTCTAACGATTTATTTCGTAACAAACAAGTGTTTCTTTTAATTATTCTAAAGAATGCGCATTTACAATCTTTTGAAGCGATTTTACGCATAATTTCTCACAAAAAATGTTTTTTCGCGCTCGCTTAGCTCGCGCATTATTTGAAGATATGACATGACTGAATGAACATATAAAAAGTTCGTCCTTCGTAAAACTAGAAAATAACATCGCCAAACATCAGGCGAATTGGTGGTCAGTCGTAGATCTATCTTATGTTAAAAAAATACAGATCATCATCATCATCTCAGCCATAAGAAGTCCACTGTTGGACATAGGCCTCCCCATGGATTTCCAAAAAGACCGATTGGAAGCGGCTTGCATCCAGCGTCTTCCCGCCACTTGTATGAGGTCATCTGTCCATCTCGTGGCTGGTCTTCCTACGCTGCGCTTGCCGGTACGTGGCCTCCACTCGAAAACCAATAAAAAATACAGATATTCCACAAAAATTTCAATTCGATCCAAGCCAATTTTACATAAAAAATATTCTTGCGTTAATAATTTCTAAAAGATCGAACAAGACTTAAAGTGCCGTACTAATAGATGCATATAATTCACCTAAAAATAATCACTAACCAAATTGTTTTCCGACTGCCAAGGAAGTAGCTCGTAGATATGTTTTGTAATTTTCTATAAAGTTATATATTTAAATTTAGGAATAATAAATTGGCAATCAATGCATTCAAATAGTTGTAAATATAATTTTTGCTAGCGTAAAAGTCACTCTTATTCAGTCGGGTATTTCATTTTTTCTTTTAACACATATACTTGTTTGGTTCATCTGGGCCACAGAAACCTAGGCTCGCTAACACGATCAATGAATCAAATGACTTCCAAGATTTCATTTTTAAAACTTTCAAAATTTTCGCGCTCGCTTCGCTCGTGCATTAGTACTATGTATTTTGCCATGGAAGTACTGTGGGCTCACTAATAGGAGAAATAAATCATATTATTATAAAAACACTACTACAATTTTCGCGCTCGCTTCGCACGCGCATGCTTATTACCCGTCTTTTGTTTACTTGACTTATACAAATGCTGAGCGCTCGTTAAAACGGGTGAAATCTCCTGTAAAAAAAAACTAGATGTAAATTAAATAAATGTACATTTAGTTTAATATTAATTAATAATCTTCCGACGTTACCTATACGATCTACGTATATGGTTTTAATTTCAACACGATACCTTCACGTGTTCCCGAGATAAAGGTCTTGACACCCGGACGGACGGACAGACAGACAACAAAGTGATCCTATAAGAGCGCTTGTAGACGCACCGGACGTGGGTCCGGCGTCCGAAAGACAGTCATCCACGCCAGTGCATTGGTGTGTGTAGACGCACCGGACGTCGGTCCGGTCCGGTTTTCGCCGAAACCGGACCGATGTCCGGTGCGTCTACAAGCGCTCTTAGGGTTCCGTTTTTTTCTTTTGAGGTACGGAACCCTATAAAACATTAAAATCTCCAAAGGGCTGCACGAAGTAGCCGTTATATTCTCTTTGGAAGTAACTTCAGCATCATTCTTGCATAGGTTAGGTATGTCACCCAAACAGCAGCATTGCATCATTTACATGGTCGCCAGTGTCGCCACTGGAGCTGTTGCGCTAGCAGCATCGCAAGGCCTCGTGCTGATTCGGGATGGCTCGCAGGAAGATGTAAACAGGAGGAAATATATAATATACCCCAAGCGGGACGTCAGTGCAGGATTTATAGCCCTCATCTTGTCTTATAAAAATCAATTGTTGTTTGAACTCAAAAACTACTTGATTAATTTATATCGTCATCATCATCGCTATCATTATAATTATCATCAAGGCCATAGGCAGGGGGGGTTGGATGGTTCTGGATAATTGAACATTTATTGTTATGACAAACTTGGTGTTCATCTGGGACATTAAAGTGCTAGAAGCCCGATAAACAGCATATTTACTTACTGAAAAATTAAAAAACTTTTTTTCCGCTCGCTACGGTCGCACATTATACGATATGGGACAACATGGCAGACTATAGCAAAACAACCCCTACCATCCCCTATTATTCCAACACCTCAAACCGCTTACCTTCAACCTTCTCCATTCTTCTTCACCACCCCACAACCCCCTTGGTAGTGAATGGTGTAGTGCATAACATAGCGCTCACCATTCACTGCCAACTCCACCCCACTTCCTGTCAGCAGAGAGAATGTGTATACCGTTAGCGCTGAACCTCTGCTGTCAAAACACCCCTCCTCCACCAACCTTCCAAACTTCTCCTCAAAAAAAGTATAGCAAAACAATCTTAAAGACTGTACATCTCACGGTTATGAAGGCATAAAACATTAAACTTGGCACAAAAATGCTGAATCACCCACTTCCATGAAATGTACAGTTTCAAACAGACGAGAGTGGGTCTCAAATGCTATGTAGTGTGAGCAGATGAGGGCCCTCCACTATTCAGAACTCATTTGGTTTCAGAATCAATTCGGAATCTATATGTCCGTTTCTGTCATTTCCATAGAGAATGACAGAAACTGAGATATAGATTCCGAAACCGAACCTGAATCCGAGTTCTGAATACTCCTGCAGGCAGGGTGTCCAGCTTGATCGGAATCCCTCCATCAAGTAACGAGTCCAGTGTATAGATGATTACTTGTGCCTTCCTCCTTTATCCGGGCTGAGGACCGGCATCATAAATAGCTTAGTTCGCATTTATGAGGCGGAGTTACACAAGTATTCGTCCTTTACACCCCATATTAGTCACAGTGAGCGCAAACAAATTCAACAGCCTGATAACCTAACTCCTTTACCAGTTGCAAAGGTGTTTAGTAACATTTGTTATAAGAGGGTATGGTTCTAGAGCGGTTAATGACAAACATTGGACTATGAGTATTTTTCATGCATTGTTCAAATCTGGAAAATGGTGGTCAAATGTAGAGCTGTTGTATACACACTCTATTGTATTTACACTCCATACAGACAGAAAAGGTTAATTTATAAGGACTCCTCATAGTATTATGAAATACTTTACTACCAAAAAAAAAAAAAAAACACAAAAGCACTAAATTATAAAATGTTCAACAAGGTTATTAACTTGGAATGTATTTAACCCTTGTGTGAGTGGTGGAAATTGTTTATTAAAGCGTTGTCTACAAGGTAGACAATTTGAACACTTTAAAGTTAAACACTGCCAGAGCCAAATTGTTAAAATATTTCATATACTTAATAAATAGCAAGCAAATGGAAAGACACAGGTAATAAATACCTATGCCATGTGTGTTTGTTGTATCACTATGAACCGATAAAATTAACATAATTGTAAGTATATTTTGTATATTATCTAACAGCACAGTTGTTTTTGTCACAATCCCAGATAATAATTTCAAAATAAATTAAGAGTATTGCAATGAATAGAATATTTAATCCCTTTTCTAGTTAAATTAGGTACAAGACTTACTTACCCTGTGTTATTGGAGGAACTCAAACACACTGTAAAAACAATAAACATTATTACATGTGTTAAGGATCTGCTGAAAAGCTGATGCAAAGATATAACAGAGCTCAAAGATTTCATATCTATCAATTCAGCCTGTATCCATCCACTGCTAAGTATAGGCCTCTCGTTTACGCCATACATCCCAGTCCTGTCCAGTGGCAAGTCTCATCAATTGACATCAGTCTATGCTTTCCAATGGCATCTGACCATCGAGCCTAGCTGGTGGTCTGCCATGATGTCGTCGCCCGTTCCTTGGGTGCCATTCAATGACTACTTTCATATGATGACTAGGTAGTTATTATTACTTATAGTCCCATATGAGTTTTGCCATTGATCTTGTTTGTCCCTAGAACTTTTTCTGATTCACAGTTATGTTATTTGAATTGTTTTAAATACACTTTACACTGTACCTGGTGCTATAAATACATAATGTATAAAAGAAAATTACAGAGATAAATCGACAAAATACGTCGACCTCTCAGTTCGATCTCAGGAATAAGGTACTTATAATGAAAGTTATTTTCCGTTGAACATATTCTTCAATACAACAATTAGGACTACAACTATTAACAGTACCGACAGAAAACGTAAAACAACAAATCAAAAATACAATTTGAAATTTTGAAAAGAAAAATTAAAATGGAGCATCCAAAACCAAATCGAAAACTATGTTGCCATAACTCATTTTTAATATAAAGCCAAACTTATAAAAAAAAGTAGATAATTTTTTTATAGTAGCCAAGTAGTATGAAAAAAATATTGTACTTATAAATTATCATCATCATCCACAGCCTTCTCTATCCCATTGCTGGATATAGGCCTCTCTCTTGTCTTGCCTTATAAATTATATATTGTTAAAATTATTGGAATTTCTTAGTGCCATCTTTTTCCATGAAAGAAAAATCAAATACTGGGTAAACAAGACCCTTCAAATTGGCCCTGTTTATATGTACTGACGCAGTATTTGAGCGCTGACCATTGTCACCTCATTATGAAATGGTCAAATGGGTTACAATATAGTTCATTTTATTGCCCAAGTGCAGATTGGCAGACTTCACACATCTTCTAGGAAGATGACAAGTTTCAGAAATTATGATCTAATACGACTAGTAGTCTACGTCAGTCTTTGACACAAGAAAAAATCTTATCCTATATTGGTAATTGGTAACGACCATTTTTTATAGCGGTTTGATTTAATGTGTTCAATGATACACCGTCTTACTTATTTATTTGTTTTATTTTATATATTCAACAAAATCTACAGCCATTTATAACGTACAATAAATAACTTATATAATTATATCTATCATTGGGTTAAGGCCAATTAAGGATTACGGATTAACATTTACATAAGGATTTACATTTATATTTAATCTTATGCAATTACAGTCGTAAAGTAAAGGAAGAAACTTTTACAAGTATCTTCCTTACAAATAGAAAAGTAAGCCCTGCTTAAACTAAACGTGTGCATGATGTGAGCGTATGATGGTGAATGTGTGCGTGTGCATGTGTGTGTTATAAACGATGAATAAGGGCATATAATTAAAGTGTCTTGTTCCATTTTCGGTCGTGATAGTACCCGGCTGACAGAAAGTGACAAGTCCTTATTCAGTGAATAAGATTTCAACATGCGTTTATAAGTTAGATGATCAATTTTTGTGGGGAGAGAAACGACGAATTCCTTTCAGTTCAAATCTGGCTGAATTCGGAATGTTATTTTTACGCAAATATGTCCGCATTTGACGATTAGCATGCTTGTTGCAAAGCTAATCTATTTAAACTAGGTCATTTTTGTTATTTAGTTCAATCTTTGTAGCCGATGGAGCTGGTTTATAGCTACAATTCGATATAGAAAGCACGAGATGGCAACTCTGTAAAAAATATTTTCTGACATTGACATTTTTTTTTTTTGCTAAACATTATAGTCCCATTCACGCACCGACCACAATCAAAAAGGTAGGTTCAGGTAGTTTTATCAAGTTTTTATACTGGCAACAAAAAAAAAAGTTTTTTTTTTTTTTTTTTTCCCGCCAACGTCAGAATAATTGTAGCCGTTGATGAGTGAGTATTGATATTGAGTGATGACATCAAAATCTACATTCTCTTTGAGCTTGATGTCATGCGTGCGTGTGTCATGCAGAAATTAGAGTGATTGAAAATACAAGATTACTTATTATTATTTTTCTAGTTTTTAAAATGAAATACGAGAGTACTAATTTTCTAGTTTTTAGTATTAATTTTCTTTGATTAAATATGAATCACTTAAATTAAAATTTTGTGCTCGAAAATTTCATGCTGTCTTGTATACGCAAAAATTAAACTTGTGAAATGTCTTGCAATTCGTGTGCTAAGGGATTTTCCCTGCTTCGCCAGGAGGTAGGTAACAAATATGAAACCACGTATTTTGTCTAGTACTTTCTATAATAATTTATCTGCATATACTTATTTTCAGAAAGGTTGCCCTGGATGCGGATTTAGTTTCTGTTCCAAATGTTTGACCAGTAAAGTTTTTTTACCAAAACTGAAATCTGAAGCTAAGGTATGTTTAGATATTTTTTACTGGCTTTAAAATATAGCTATTTATTCAGTTTAATAAATAAATAAGAATGTAGGTACATACTAATTTATCTCACTGATAAAGGTATGCACAAAATGCAAGGCTGCTTTGGAACAGAAAGATAACAAAAATCAAATTATCACACCTCCAGATGCTTATTACAAGTAAGTAATTAGTAAATTTAAAATAAAAGACATATCTATAGTAATTTGTTCCTCTAAAAATATACCTACAGGAGTTACTTGATACATGGAATTTATAAACATTAGAGTTGAACTTGTAAGGATTCTTAATAGTGTTTTAATGTAATTTATCTTTAATCTGTCAAATTTCTTCCAATAATTTGATCAATATCAGGCACTGTTCCACTAGGTCTTCCATAAGGAAAAAAGGTTGACCTAAACTTATAAATTTAACTAGTTGTGCCTCAAACCAAGTTCTCAGATATCTCTGCAACCAAATTTCATAACAATCAGTTCAAGTTTAATTGTGATTTTTTTCTGACGTTGTAAAAATAAAAGGGTAACTAACACCTGGTTCAGATGATGTCTGACTTTCCAGGCAACCAGGGGCTCCCAAACTTTTTCAGTTTGTGGGTTTATAGTCCACTATGTATCTGCATTTTGTCTCTTGTACTAGAAAGCTTTAAGTTGGTCTATGTATGTACATATTCCTCGAAATGAGAGGGTCTCAGGGGACGCACCCATTGGCCCGGCACGCAGGCGCCGAGACGAAACACACCAGGGGTTTTAGTGGGTAACCCGGAATACCGGTTGACTGGGCTGGACTTCCTGGCACATTGGTCAACAGGGCGGGACTCCCACATAACCAGGCATACTACTACCCATAAAGGGTTTCCCTGGGTAACAAAAAAAGAAAAAAAGTTATGTACATATTAATCACGGTAAAATAAAATCTTGAAAAAACTTTTTAGTACCTCTCCACCCTAAAGAATTAGAATAAAGAATTATTTCTTGTTTGTGCGTTCCCGGGAGTTGCTTTTACGTGATTTTATTGCATAGGTAACTATTAGTAAAATTAACGCTATTTTCACCAAGAGCTTTGATAATGCTTTCACTCTGCATCTCTAATTATGTGAGTAGTGGCTATCACGGCCGGAGAGGATAGAGGATTTAACCTGCTTTGATGGATCAACAATGTACCTATGTTATAACTTTTTATGTAACCTATATTCGAAGATTACACCTAATACTTACCTATATCAAATCGCAACTTTATATTACAATCTTTGAGCTCTGCCATTTGACTGTGAAAACTTAAAACCATCTGTTTTATATTGTATGTTGCCTGGTTAGTACAACGAAATCAAATCAATTGCAATGCAATCATTTATAGAATGCACTATCCAGATTCCACTATATTGTGTAAACCGACTTCAAAGAGGAGGAGGTTCTCAATTTGGTTGTATTTTTTTCTTTGTTTGTTACCGCATAACTCCATTGCTTATTAACTTATTTTAATTTAATCAATTAGTTCATAGTATAAAACAAGTAGCTCTATTCTTAAAGGATATACTGCAAAATTAGTCCCATAGAAATTTCACCCATATCGCTTCAGTAGTTTGGTTTTAAAATTATGTTTTTATAAACTCCAATAAATATGTCATCCAAGTAATCGAAACTACGTATTATGAAGTTGATTGCTTGAGTTTTGTAAACTATATTATACTTACATACATTATAGACGACTAGCTGCAGCTGAAGAAAAATCATCATCAGAAAGCATGAGCAGTTCATCCACAACAAAAGCAGACCATAGCATAGACGATCAAATACAAGCGCGACTGAAGAAGTTAAAAGAAGCCAATGCAAAGAGTGAAGAAGAAATAGCCAAGAGACTGCAAGGTATTAGAGGAGTGTCTTCAACATCAGATGCAGAGATAAGCGAAAGACTAGCAAAATTGAGAGGGTTGCCTGTCATTGTTAACCAGGTATATCCAAAGAGTATTGTACTATACAGGGTATATCTCATGTTTATATTATAAAATAATACAAAAGTAGCTAAATATTAAGGGACTTACTGGTATTAAGCGGTACATCTCCGATACTAAGCGGCGCCAACCTTCCCTATCTTTAAATAAAAACTATGGGTCACTCTCGTCTGTTTTGAGCCGAAATATCCGACTATAGTTTCAACCGCATTCGGCGGTCTTTTTTAAAGGAGTAGCACTCACGTCACTCTCGGTCGGTGACGCGCCTTGCGCCTTGCTTTCCTATCTTGTGTAAGTTCATGCCACATCTTTCTCGATCACATCTTTCCATTTGTACTTAGGACGGCCGACGGGCTTACGTCCTGTCGTGTGGAGATAGCGAGAGGGAACCTTATTATGAAAACTAACTGGTTGTTGCATATTTTAATTTGAAAATGACGGGTTACTCACGTCTATTTTCGAGTCGAAATCTCTGGTCTGGTACTGCAAGGTAAAACTGTGCGCGTTTGGGTGTCAGGTAGGGACGTAGTACCTAAGTTATGTGTGCTGGAACATCAAGAGGTACCCGTCACACAAAAGGATTCCAACGAGAAAGATCTTTCAACAGAATCGGTACGAGTCTACCAGCTACCCACCCATCGTCCCCCGACGTCGTCATCCTTCGGAAGTAACGTCAGCGCTGCTTTTGAAAAAGACCGCTGAATGCGGTTGAAACTATAGTCAGTAGTCCCGTAATTTTCAAATTAAAAGCTAGAACGCTTTAGATGGACTTTGCTGAGTCCATCTAAAGCGCAAGGCTATATTATGCAGCACAACTAATAATCTATGACTAAAGCAATAATGATTACTTTCTTCAGCCACCAGCCCTACCTGTACAAGATCTCAGAACGGAGCAAGAGCAAGCAGACGACCTAATGAAACAATATGTTGAACAAACTCAGATGGACTCAAAGTACAAGGATGAATTCGATAACCTCATCAGTGACATGGAGGCGAGAATACAAAACTTGAAGGGAGCTCAGTCCGTAAAAGATGCAGGCGCGTCAGCGACAACAGCAAAAGAACCTGGTATCCCCAGTCAGGTAGAATCAGAAAATGAAGAAGAAAGTGTGAGAAAAATTGTTGAAAAGGTAAGTCAATTAATAGATACAAATGAAAGGCTCTAATCTAGAATGTGCAGAAAAGGCAGTAACTAAATTTTCGGGTCTTTTGCGAGGGTAAGACGATAGTGAAAATAAATGGCTTACTAGGCAAGCATTTTATAGTTATAGTCTTAAAAACTACGTAGGTACTACAATTTAAACTGAATTAGTATTTTGGTACCAATTTGAAATCACTAATTAAAATAAAATAAATTAAATTAAATTATAATTTGATTTTGTAGTGTTGACTTGTAATTGAATAATTATCAATAATATATGTCTATGTCTAGTGCAACGAATAGCGGCGTTGTTTGGTAATTATTTGTTGCCGACCTCCGCTCCGTTTAGCTTGAATGACCTCAATCAAATCCGGAGCTTTTTGATCATAACGGAACTTTAACTTTATAATTGTAACATACGCTTCATCGGACCTCTCTTTCGATCTTTTTTATAATATTATGGCCTTGTTTTTGTCTGGCGACTTAATAGACCAATTCGGGAACCGCAGGATGACGATGATGATGATGACTTGGAAAGACTATTACAAACAGGGAATGCGTTTTTAATAAAAATTCTTCCCCTTATTTACATGAATGGATGGAACCACCCCTAGTTTTTACTTATGTCATAGGCTACTTTTGTTTAATAATAATAATGTTAAAGAGATAATAATAATAATTTTGTAAAAATAAAAAAATGCGCTTTTTCGTAACAACCAATTTTTTTCGTAATAAATAACTAATTTTACGCATACCTTCTCACAAAAAACGTACACTCAACAGTGTATCAAGCGTAACGAAATCGTAAGCTGCAAAAACAGCTTTTCTGCATTCGGGTATTTTGTTTTTCTTTTATCAAAGGTTGATAGGTACTTGTTTCATAATTCTATTGCAAACTAAATAGCGTATGTCACCATACGGAGGGCCAGACATACTGACGAATTTATAAGATAAATAGATAACACTTTATTAAAAGACCACAATACAGAATCATAAATACAGAGAGAATAATATTACAGCTAGGTGTTTTAATTGGCGGCCTTATCGCTTAGAGCGATCTCTTCTAGGCAACCTTGCACGGATAGGATAGCTGGCAACAGATAGTGACCTTAAAGCAAAACTTAACTAATAAATGGGTATATATAAAACAACAGTAGCTAATTATAGTATAGGTTATATATGATAAAAACATTCAATCAAATTACAAACCTGCTTTTAAATATAAAAAATATTTTTACAGATAAAAGCAGAAGCATCTATAGAAGAGAACGAAATAGCTCCACCAACACATGACGAGTTGCCCTTCTGTGAGATTTGTAACGAAGATGCCACAATGCGGTGCCTCGGGTGCAGGTATCTGTTCTGCAAACGATGCTTCAGAGACCATAAGGATGACGACGATGGTTGCAATAGATATGAACCGTATCAAGCACCAAAAGGAAGTGAATATTAGTGCTCGTCAATACAAAAAGTAGAATACTGTTTTCTAACCCTTAAACATTGTTCAATTTCGATATCTTTTCTGCGTGCATAGGGAACGTTTTGCATAAAAATAATAGGCGGCAGTAATTATTAATATTTTCTTATCTAAAAAGACAACTGTCATAGTAGTCTCACCTGTGACCGCAGACGCTGCAGTGTTCGAAAAGTCAGATCATAAAAATATGTAATAAATCCGTTAAAATTTGATTCATTTCAATAACAATCGCGAAAACCTGAGAAAACATTATTCGATTTTTTTTATCTGATTAGAATCTTATAATAGAGCTGCCTCTATGGTTTCATTTTTTCTAATTTCAATATAACTCTGAATTAAAAAAATAAAAGTTAACATTTTGAAAAATCAACCGTAGAGGCAATTCCATTACTGGCTTCTACCATCTATAGCCGAACCGCTTAACTGAGTCTGTTCCTGAGGTATGGGAGCGGCACGGGAGGGTTTACATGTAATAGCAACGCTGACGTCACGCGTCATTTGATGTACCGTAATATAACCCCTCCCGTACCGCTCCCATACCCCAGGATCAGACTCAGTTAAGCGGTTTGGCTATAATAAAATAATTAATTAGGGGTTGAAAACACTTTTCTCCTGTTGTATGAAAAACCTCGTAATGTAATGGTGAAAATACCGCAACAACTCTATGCTCTTAAAAAAACTTTCGGTGTGGGTAAATGCCCGAAAGTTTTTTATTAATTATATAATAAAATAAAACTTACTTTAACTACCCATAGACCTCATTTGTTTAGCACGGTAAATGTCGACTAAGGCGCGTCGCTCACTGGTAAGTCGAGGGGCGGTCGCGGCACAGTCGAGGCGAGGTGTTTACGTTAGAGTCGAGGCGCGGGCGGCTATGCTTCCTTCACACATTAGTGTAAACACGTCTACGCAAGAAACAAAATAACAAAATGGCGGTGGAGTTGCGGCGCGGCCGCGCAGTGCACGCCGCCCCGACCGCACCGCGACTCCACGTCGCCTGCGACGCGACTCTAGTGTGTGGGCGCACTGCCATTTGAACCTGAAGGAAACGTAGAAGCGGCGCGCCGCTTGTGCGCCCGTGCCTCGACTCCAGCTCGTGTGGGCGACGCGCCTAAGGGCGGGAGAGACACATCGTATTCCATATGAGTGAGAGAGAAGCATTCTGCATGAGAGAAAGAGACCGGCAATATATTAAAATATATACCGTTATTTTGAATGTTTACTAGGTATGTCATGTTTCATAAATATAAATAACTTTTTGCTATTGAATCCATGGCTAGGCATTGGCTTGATTATTTAGCAATTTATTTATATAGAATAAAGTTTTTAAGTTGAGTTGAGATTAAAGTTGAACTTAAAGAAATTAAAAAAATCTGTTAATAACACAAATCAATTCTATTTTAAGAGAAAGTTTGTTTATATAAAATGTGATATAGTTATAAGATTATAAATTTTAATATACCAATGTTTTAGATCCCGAATTTAGAGATAGAAGTTCCCGGCAGCTTAGTGGTAAGACCGTCTGACTTGCGATCCGCAGG
Source organism: Lycia hirtaria (assembly GCA_947563715.1). Classification (NCBI taxonomy): domain Eukaryota; kingdom Metazoa; phylum Arthropoda; class Insecta; order Lepidoptera; family Geometridae; genus Lycia; species Lycia hirtaria. The sequence continues at coordinate 13,638,178 of OX387385.1, forward strand.
TCCTGAGTTCGAATCCCACGGCACGCACCTCTGTCTTTTCGAAGTTATGTGCGTATTGTTGATTGCCGCCAACTTCAAAACGGTGAAGGAAAACATCGTGAGGAAACCTACATGTCTGAGAGTTCTCAATGATCTTGAAGATGTGTGAAGTCTGCCAACCCGCACTTAGCCAGCGTGGCAGACTATGGCTTAACCCTTCTCACAATGAGAAGATGGCCCGTTCCCAGCAGTGGGACAGTTTGTACAAACAGGGCTGATAAAAAAAAAAAAATTGTTTTAGATTGTATTGTTTATATATTATGTTACTAGCTGCGCCCCGCGGTTTTGTCCGCGTAGTAATGAACGATGATGAAATATTCTAGCCTTTGTCCGGTTTCAGGTTCTCAGCTATCCCTGTACCAAATTTCATAATCGGTCCAGCCGGTTGTGCCTGAAAAGGTAACAAACAGACAGAGAGACATCACACAGTTACTTTAATATTAGTTAGGATTCACATTATATTATTTAGCGCGCAAAACGCGCGCTGTTTTCATTAATTGTTGCGTGTTCTACTATATGTAGGGTTACCACAGAAAATTAAAAGTCCGGAGATAGACAGAAGACGAATATTGACAAATCGATTGTAGCAATTATCGAATTTTAGCGCAAATGTAATTTACATCTTCATGGAAAAAAATAATTGGTTGAAAATTTGGGCAAATCCGGAAATCCTGAGAAAAGCCTCAAAATCCAGAAAACTCAGGACAGATCCTGAGATATGGTAACCCTACGGAAGTAGCAAGCACAGCAGCAACAAGCAAGACACGTGCACTAAAAACGCCTGAAGTAGTCAATTGTCAGCCCAAAGCAACTCATTGTTATTTGTATGAAATTACCAATGATGAAAATAAATAGAGTGCAAAGCTTATAACAGTTTTTTATTTTTTATCATTTGAATCGAACTGTTTTATAATATCAGGAATGTGTTTAACTAAATCTTCAGCGGATTGGTTATAGTTATTTTCGATCCAGAGATCCTTCAACTTGTTGATAATACGTCCATAAGTTTTCCCCACAGGAACTCCTGCGTCTTTCAACATTTTCCCGTTAATTGGGAACCTGGGAATCTCCCACTTATTGAATTGTTCTAATAACTCTTCCTCTCCTCTGTACTTCAGCACTTCTCGTACATAAGCGATTTCATCTTCTTGCTTGTGTTTTATTTTCGCATTCAAAACTAACTTTTCGTATGGTCTGGAAAGATAAAATGGAAATTATTTAGTTATTTATGTAAAGAAATATCTAGTTTCTTTTAATCTTTTGCCAATAGAATATTGTAGTATATGCAAATCTTCTTGAGGGGTCTAAACACAGGCACGGTTTGCCCAAGCACGAGATTCGTGGATCGTAACAACCACAAAAGCTGCATTAACTAACACAGTAAGCAGATATGCGCGAGGGAGTGGAGTAGGAAGAACGGGCACAATGCCTAACAAGTCACAATACCTAACAAGTTAAGAAAACTTAAAAAAATGGCTCTACCGATTTTGATAAAATGCAGCTAAGAACACTCAATCAAATCCTCTTTCAAATAAAAGTTTCCGGCAGCCTAGTCGGGAGACCGTCTGACTTGCGATCCGCAGGTCCTGGGTTCGAATCCCGCGGCACGCACCTCTGTCTTTTCGAAGTTATGTGCATATTCTTGATTGCCGGCAACTTCAAACGGTGAAGGAAAACATCGTGAGGAAACCTACAAGTCTGAGAGTTCTCAATGATCATAAAGATGTGTGAAGTCTGCCAACCCGCACTTGGCCAGCGTGGCAGACTATAGCCTAACGCTTTCTCACAATGAGAAGATGGCCCGCGCCCAGCAGTGGGACAGTTTGTACAAGCAGGGCTAATAAAAAAAGTCAATTTTTAGGTATTTATTTTATGCTTTTATTTGAAACAGATGTCTTTATATTTTTAGTAATTATTTATTGAGTTTTAGTGTGTGGAGCGCGGTGACGTCATAAAATTCGCCTAGTACTTTTGTCTAATCATCACTTTACTTTTGGTCTGGTATTTGGTCTAATCTAAGTATACTTACAGAAGGGGCCTATCAGCAACTTTGTCTTCTCTATTTTCAACAAGGAAATACGCCAGATCTCTTTCAAAGTTTGACAGCTTTAGCCTGCGATGCAGCTCTGTAACTTCGTCCATATCCTTCAATAACGCCACTAGATAGCTCATAGGTTGAAGGTTTAGATGCTCACTTATTTTTAGAACTCTGTCTAATTCATCGATGTTAGGTGATGAAGGTAATCCTGAAACATTACATAAATAATATCAAATAATGTTGCATCAGACTAGCTTCTTTAACTGTTATTTAAGAGAATCGTCACGTGATCTCTATACAAATAGGAGAAAAGAGTTTTCTACCCCTTATGGCGAGCTCTAATCACGATTTCAAATTCGTTTTTCACCCGCTCACCCCTCAGTGGGAGGAGCGTAGCTACCAATCTGAGAGCGCAGCTTACAAGCAGTATATTCAAATAAAAAATAAACTTAATTTGTTTTATTATTTGGTGTTTTTATACTTGATCAGATATTTGATCGTTCCTACGAATATTAAGATTTTGATTTTGTTTAAAACTAGTAACAATTTAAGCTAACTGGAGAAAATCAACCTGATAGTTGACATAAAACGGAATACCTACATTGAAAGACGTTTTGTGTAATTTAGATTGGTTTAGGATATTAGTATCAATGTTTTTTTTTTTATAATATAATAATAATATTAATTTTAAAAAAAACACCCACACATTTCACTTTTTAGTTACATTTCGACACCAATCCAATTCTTTTTTCTCGAACTAATATCAAGCATTACATTCTACAGTTAAATTGATTACTGTGACACTATTTTCTCTTTTTTTTTTTTTTGATTTGATAAAAAAATCCATAATAATTCTTCTTTTTCTTCTTCCATAAATCTACACTTTTGAAGTTTTGCTCCCAGATCGGCCGCTGACCGTCAACTAAACCGGATACCGTAATCTATTTTTTTACTTAAACAGCTTTGTTTAAAGTTGAAACTCGCATATCACATTTGACGACGATTACGTGCTAGTGCTTGAAATTTTACATTTTGAGAGATTTTATTTTATTACATAAATTAGACAAATAAAAGAAAAAAAATTGCTGGTAATTACATTAAAAAACTAATTTGAAAAAAATAGTGTTACCACTGAGAATTCTGAGCATTCGAATAAAAACGTGTTTTTTTGCTAATTGATTTGTGTTTTTATTTTAAAGAAACGTAGTTATTTTTCTAATTTCTATTCGGTTATGTCAGTAGTAAAGGTTTTTATCTACTGACAGTATTTTTTTGACCTGAACATCTAGTTTAGATTCAACGTACTGAGGGTTTAAAAATCGTTCTTTTCGATGATTGTGCGATTATACCGGACCTTAACATACATTTGTGCAATTTTATCCTAATTTACCCAATTTTTTTTTTTTGTTAATTCTTTAATTTTATTACAAAAAATATTACGTCAATTACATAAAAGAATAAAATAAAAATAAAACATTCAAATAACCCGCCCCGAATCAATCCTGGCGCAAAGGCAGCATAATACTGGCAGCATTAACCCGCTGAATGGCAATGGCCCCTTAACATTAACCAATTTGATTATTTTTTTATCTGATTAAAATCATAAATGTTTATGCCTCTACCGTTTGCTTTTTCAAGTTTCGTTATGGTTCCAAAGTTAATAATTAAAATTGTACATTTTGAATAAGTCTCTATATTAAAAGAAATTCAAAATATCCAACTGCAGAAAAGCGGTTTTTGCAGTATAACTTACGAATTCGTTATTTAAGATCATCGTATATTTAATACGATGTACACTTTTTTTGTGAGAAAGTATACGTAAGATCGCTGTAAAATGTTATAAGTGCGCATTATTTTGAATAATTCTAGTGAAATCATTTATTACGAAAAAGTTCGTTGGAGAAAAATGGCGCATTTATTATTTTTGCGAGACCCGGATTATTATTATTATTATTCCAAAAAAATATGGCCTATGACACTCAGGGAGTGCAGACGAATCTAACGACACTTCGCACATCAAAATGAGTCAAGCTATTTAGGCTGTAGGTGATCATATAGGATAAGTACATACATATGTACAAACATACATACACTCGAACAACATAATTCTCTTTACGCAGTAGGATAAAAAAGTAAACCGTAGACGTCGTAGAGGCATAGCCATTAACGGTTCTAACCATTTAAAAAAATAATGATCGTGATTGGATAATATTTAGGGGTAAAAAGAGTTTTCCCCTATTGTATGAAAAACTCGTAATTTCCTGACAAAAGATCACATGACAACGATTCTCTAAATGTATATCTACAAACCTATATATTTTCCAATGCCAACATCAAGCATTGTCTTCAGTAAACTGCCAGCAAAGTTCCCTTGAAGTAGCTTCCTTAACTCCACCCAGATTCTTTCCCCAGATATATCTTGTAGGCCGTCTACATTGTCTCTGATACACTGAAGTGTTTTCTCTTCGTGTTTGTCAGGTTCTTCAGCTATTTTCCCATAGAATCTGAAGTATCTCATTATTCGTAAGTAGTCCTCTTTAATTCTCACATCGGCATCACCAACAAATGCCACCCTTCGTTTTTGTAAATCTTCATATCCAAAGAAGTAATCATAGACAGATCCATCAAAACCTGAAATCAGATATGAACAAATTTAAGTAATGACATACAGAAAGTAAAGACAAATTTGGCAGTTAGATTACATCAGGGAATATATTAAACTAGCTGCATCCCACGGTTTCACCTAATCACAGTTGTTTTTATAGTGATAATGTTAAAATATAGCTTATGTCCTTCTCCAGGTCCTAAAGATACTGTGCTAAATTTCATGATTGGTTCAGCCATTTACCTTTGAAAAGATATCAAGTATAAGTTTAGAAAACTCAAAAACCCCCCGACAAAAAAAAAACAGCTGAACCGATTTTGATGAAACATCCTGATATCCTCTTTCACACAAAAAAAAACTAAAACAAAATTGGTCTATCCATTTAAGAGCTATGATGCCACAGACAGATTCAGATTCAGACGTCAAACTTATAACACACCTCCTTTTGGGTTGGCGGTTAACAAAGACAGTTACTTTCACATTCATAATATGAGTAAGGAATTAAGAATATACATACTAAATATACTCAGTTATATTGATTTGCAATTATCTGGATTAGTACTCATGAGCTAATAACTTTAAGCTACATAATCAATTTAGGCATAAAAATGTGCATATTATTTCTGATCTATGAATCATCATCATCATCATTTCAGCCACAAGAAGTCCACTGCTTGAAATAGGCTGCCCCTATGGATTTCCATACAGACTAGTTGGAAGTGGCTTGTATTCAGTGTCTTCCAAGTAGTTGTATGAGGTCTTCTGTCCATCCCCATCAGCCTATGTGCTATGTGCCCTATAAATAACCTATATCAGTAGACATCATACCTACAAAATAATAGATTAATTGTTTTAAAGATCTTACAGTAAATTGACTGGATTAATGAAAACACCTTAAAAGTATACTTTGTTTTAATCTACATGGAAATGAACTATTCAGAACCTCATTTTAAAACCTGAATGTAGCTTAATTTCATAATAACATTTGGAATATTAATACATAGTTAAAAGGTCAGTTGCATTTGGGTATTTCATACCATTACTTGTTCTATATTACCATTATTTCTACATACCTAAAAACATAGAATTTATAGTGAGATCTCTTCTATTTGCGTCTAGCTTCCAATCTGTAGTATATTGAACCTCTGCGTGGCGTCCGTCTGTCACCATGTCTATTCTTAATGTTGTAACTTCAAAGTTCTCTTTGTCGTTGATCCGTGGTGTGATGGTACCATGTTTTTCTCCATTCATGTTGATTAATCGGACACATTCAGCAATGAACATTTCTTTCATCTGTTGCGGGGTAGCTGTTGTGGCAAAATCCAAGTCTGTTGGTGTCTTTCCCATTAGTAAATCACTGTAAAGATTTTTAAATAACTTTCTATAGCTGTAATGTAAATATTTATACTGAAAATCGTGAAGTCAACACAGCTTAGTTGACACATTATTGCTAATACATAAAGCATACTATGTATTTTCCAAAGAACTATAACTAGCTTTTACCGGACTGCACCGCCTGCTATCCTAATTTCAAATTGGTATTTGTCGAACAATCTTTTCAATTCATTTACTTCAGTAGTAAAAATACTTTTAAACTCAGGCGTATTGAGTCTAGTTACGATTGGGTCTTCACGACTCTTCAATTCCATGTCTATTCGTGATCTAACTCTACGACGGGCAGAATTTAACGCACGGAAAAACACCTGAAAAAACAAATTTATATCTCGTTATTTATAGTTATAGGTTATGTTAACAATTTACCTAAAATTTGATTGATAAGTTTACCTTATTTTGGGAATATTGAAACAAGTTCAAATTTTTAATATAACCACTAAGCATTACTGAAATTCAATAAAATAGACACAAAATTTATTACGACTTCAAAATAAAAAACAAAATGAATGAAATATGTAATATTTTTTTATTTATTTATTCATAGCCGTGGTCAGCCCGGCGCCACTCCATAGAAAATTGTTTATGTATGGAGTTTAGTCCGAAATTGACATTTACACTGTTTGACACAGACTTCAACATTTTTTAATCTTTTGTGGCTGCTGTCTCTAAAGTCCATTCTTCCAACAACAGACGGAAGGATCAAAGTGGATTCAAGGTTTTTGACGGGAACGTCAAAAGATTTACGTTCCCGCCAAAAATAATAATTTTTAATAATAATTGTCACTTATTCAGAGAAACATATAAACATTTAATTTAATAATAATTCAAACAACGGGAATTATCATAACTTCATTTTCAAAAGTTATGTCTTGCACTTAGAATATAGAAAAATACAGAAACCGTGAACATGCTTAGAACTGAAGCGACAGAAACTACTCATATATAGAGTAGTTTGAAGCGCGCGCGATCAGTTGCTCTATGAACGTCTTAACGAGTGGCAAGCTTTGTTGGTGTTAAATTTAATTCAAATATGCCGTCATGTGTCGTTCCTACGTGTAAAAATACTGCTGGGGTGAAAAAAAAAACACGATGGGATAACATTTCACGTGCAAGTAGCACAATTGACATTATCTTACGTATTTATTTAATAAATTGTTCGGTCTTTGATCATCGTAGAGAAAGAATCGTCCATTTTGTTGGTGTTGCCAATATCAACGTTTTGATTTTCCTTACTTTTACTTGCTACCGTTTTAGTTAGTAGTTTGTAAATTAAATGAGTAGGTATTTAAATATATTTTTATCCGATTAAAAATTTATTGGCCAAGTGCATGTCGAGTAGCGTTCAGGGTAGCGTTTCATAATTGCAGTTCACCCTATATGGACTTAGAATAGAACTACTTGTTTGATATTGTGAACATATTGATTGATTTTGCGATTTAAATGGATTTAGTGCGAAATTTTTCCTCAGATATTTTGTATTTTTTTTTGTGGTGGTAGTCTATAACCGTTAACTTATAAAGCCTACCAGGGCCGTAGCCAGGAATATTATATATAACTTAAAACTCAATTTTGACATATACTGTGCACCACAAAGGAGAGGCTATTTATTCAGTGTAATATACTAGTTCGGAACCAATGGGCTCATATTTATTACGTATGTGCGAACTATTCTTGTCAAATAAATTATTTTGTAATTGTATCTTATTACGTTAGCTTAGAATAATATACTTTTTTGTTTTGCATTCACAAGCAAAACAAAAAAGTATAATATTCTAAGCTAACGTAATAAGATACAAACACAAAATAATTTATTTGACCGATTAATCCGAATAGTAAGTCAAGAGAACAGTTATAAAAATAATGATATCCGTTTAAGAAAGTAAATATTTTATTTTAATATATTTTTATCTCCACGATTTACCACAACAACGGGTAAATAATGCCTACACTAGCAACATTATGCGGGTGAGAGGTGAGAAGGGTGCGGGACGATTCTTTTGTTTTTGGACACAGCACGGATTTTGTAACTGCATCTGGACGCGCCTTCTGTATTTTTCTATATTCTAAGGTCTTGCAAAAGATGCACAATAAGTGACCTGAAATCTGGGAAAAAAGATGGTTCAAAACGCATTTACATGGCAAAACTTCCGCTCGACGAAGTAATGAAATTTTACACATAGGCTCAATTTTTAAGAGCCAAATAAAATAAAAACGTTTATATCTTAAAATTTAAAAAGTCCATATTTTGAAAAGTACTGAACCGATTTTGATAAAACTTACACTGTTCCCTAATCCGGGAGAAACCTTACTCAATACAAAAATAATTATTGCAATACTTTTCGCGTAATGCCTGGACAAACATATATACATCATCATCATCTCAGCCATAAGAAGTCCACTGCTGGACATAGGCCTCCCCCATGGATTTCCAAAAAGACCGATAGGAAGCGGCTTGCATCCAGCGTCTTCCCGCCACTTGTATGAGGTCATACACATACACTTATGAAAATTGGCACATGCACTTAGAAGACCACATAGACCAATATGCGAAAATTGTGCAATTCTAACAATATTACATACATACGTAACAAATTGATAATTTCCTTATTTTGAAGTCGATTAAAAATAAATAAATAACACAGAGATTAATCGACACAACTAACTTTGTACTAACCCAACTGTGTCCATACTGGTTGTATGAATCAACTTATCAACCAAGTTCGGTCGATAAAATTCAAGACTTGCATCCCATCTTGACTTCATACGAGTTTAAGCAGTATGGACACAGTCTGGTTAGTACAGAGCCGTATGGTATATATAATTGTTAATATATAATTATAAATAATACCGTCCTCTATGGTACAGAGTAAGTTAGTGTCGATTTATTGCACTTTTTTCATTATTCATTATCAGTTTGTGTCTGTAATATGACAAATCAACGTAATATGGAGTGTTTATAGAAATAAATTGATACGAACTTACTCTGTACTTACCTGACTGTCCATACTGCCTGTATGAATCAACTGAGTTTGGTTGATTCACATGAAGTCGAGACTTCCATTCCAGCCCAACATAGGTATATCCTAAAGAATGGTTTAGCGAGTCTGTTCATAGAGAACTAATGGCATAGAGGTTGCTGTTGACCTTATTTCATTAGTGTTCGAGAACAAGGGCACTGCTGTTCTTATTCAAAGAGTTTCTTATTTAATTTGCATACACTGAACCAGAACTTTCCTCTCTTCATCCTTTTCGTTCATAAATATTTATGACTCTATAAAATCTCAAACTTTACTGAGGAAAAATGTGATAAGAGGAAATGTTAAAGGCGATAATAATAATTAAAAAATAGACAGAAATTCCTTTCAATATCCAGCTTTAATAACTTCTAAGTATATTTGATTAAAAAAGAATCTTGCACTCAGAAAAATAACTAACGTCATTTCCCGCCCATCAAACTGTTCATACCACTGGAGCCTTGCTGCAGCTGCCTCATCATGTTATGAAGACCAGACATGCCGCCCATTTGCTGGAGAATTCTAGGATCCATCATCTTTGCCATCTGTTGGTTCAGTTTCACCATTTGAGTCTGGTTAACGTTCTTCGCCATGTCACCTCCTTTAAACAGACCTTTAATGCCACCCATCTTTTTGACAACTGCTGCAAACTTTGTGTACTGTGTTATGAGGTCTTTCACGTCTCTCTCTGTGACACCGGCGCCTTGCGCGACTCTGGTTATTCTGGTGGGTTGTTTGGAAAATAGTTTGGCACCGTCTCTGTGATCAAGTTCGCCTTCATTCATGGAATCCATGATAGTCATGAGCCGTTTCAGTTTTGCCATGGATTCTTGTTCGCTGCCTTTTGACATGAGGTCTTGAGAGAAGCCTGGGATCATACCCTGAAATGCGCCAAGAATTAAACTTATTAAGCAATTTTTCTTAGATTTACGATTCTATATGGGTCCAAAGCAATTTATTTCCGTGTTATTATTAAATTCGGAACCACTTAACACAGCGTCGTTGCAAGTGCTAAATTCCATACTATCTATGTAATAACTTTAAACAAGCAATTCTTGTATACATATATATATATATATTTATATAATCTGAATCTCGGAAACGGCTCCAACAATTTTAATGAAATTTGGTTTGTAGGTTTAGATTAGATTAGGGAACGATAAATCAATCTTGCTAGGTTTTGAACCCGGGTTTGCTCGTCATAAAAATCCGAGTGGAGCTCGGTCGCCTAGATACATTTATTGCGGTAACAAATCTAATTTTTTTAGTTTAAACTTTATTGTCATATTAAATCTAGAAACAATTCTGCAAAATTCCATATTAAAACACAAAAACGTCATTCTTAAAACATACGGAATTGTATCAGCACAAATTTAATAAATGCAATTTCACAAATACAACATGTGTAATCGACAATGACACTGAAAATAACATGTGTGATAAAGAAGGATGGTTGTTCTGTGTTTGGGTGTTTCTATGTACAAAAAAAGCTTATAAGTATTCTATCAATTATCTGGTTCCCATAGACATGGTACGCGATGGCGATAACGTGCGGAAATATCCAACATTATTTATTTTTAACCCTCGAGAAGGAGAGGTGTTACGAGTATAAGCTTGATGTATGTATGTGTGTTTGCGTGTCTGTCTGTGGCATGAGCTGTTGGCAAAAAAAAAAAAAAAATGGTTCATCTGAACCTATTTTTTTTTTTTTTTTAGTTTGAAACAGGATTTGACCGTGTTCTTGGCAATGTTTCATCAAAATCGTTTCAGCCATTTATCAGGAGTTTTTAAGTATTCTAAAATAGCATGTTTTTAATATTTGCTTACCATGATCTGTGAGAAAGGTCCCATCTTCATAATATTCTGGAACTGTTCGTACATAGCTCTCAAAGTGAACTGTCCATGCTTTAACTTCTCCAGCAGTTCATCGTTATCGTCCAGCTTCAGCTCGTTGACCTTGTCCAGGAGTCCCTCGATGTCTCCCATACCCAGCAGCTTGTTGATGAATGGTTTCGTCTTGAACGACTCCAGGTCGTCGATGTGTTCTCCTGTACCAATGAAGATGATGGGACTCTGTGTTGCCGCCACTCTGGAACGTTACAGTATAGCATTTTTTTACTAACCTCATACCTCGTGTCTATTGAACCCATGTGCGCGTCAGTAGAAACGACACATATTTTGGCATTTTGTGCTGTAATTAAGGAATAAATGCCAATATAGATGACAGAAAATTATCAAAACAGCTAAGAAACATGATATAAGCAGAATATAATGTAGTCTTGACTATTGAAAAAATAAACAAAAATGAAGTCAAAGTTCAAAATAGTGTCTATTCACCCCGTTTTACAGTACGTATATAATTTTGAAATAATCAGACAGAACAAATGTCTATGCTCATCACACAAATTTTTGTCATGGGTGGGGATTGAATCTACAACCTACATCTTAGAAGACAGACAATTTACTCTTGAGATGTAAGGCTAGTCAAGCTGTAATGCTGCTATGTGCCAAGAATGTTACACAAGGCTATTGATATCAAATAAACTTTTTATATTTTTTTTGTCTTTTCTGCATTCGAATCAATCACACTTACTTTAACATGTGCCAAGTATGCATAGATCCAGCATGATGGGCATGCCCACTATACTGGCAAACAAACTCGACGCGACTCGCACTTTGCCGATTTTTGGGTGACTGTAACCACAAACTTTTTTGAGGTCTGAGTTCACGCCTGGTGTCGAGACTTAAGTCTCCTTGTTTTTTAAATGAAACTTACGCGGATAACGCACCACCACCCTTCGCATGTCCATCCAACTTGGTGATGATGACTGAACCAATGTCCACCTTCTCTTTGAAGGCCTTTGCTTGCACCTCACAAGCTTGACCGATGGTGGCGTCCATTACGAATATTATGTTGTCTGGTTTCTGTAATAATAGGGTTTTAAATTGATTAAAATCAATAGAATATAAAATCGATATGACCAACCATTGATCTTGAAAATTGTTAAGCAGATAGAGGGACACAGTTATTTTCGCTTTAGACAATAAGCTTGTGCTTGACCGTTAATACGCCTGATGTTAAGTACCGCCGTGGTCTATCAACCGTACGCAATCCACAACAGAGTACTCTTGCCAAGAATAAATATGCAATTAAATATAAGTACAGAAAAAGAAAATGTATTCATGATGGGAAGGCTACCTGCTTAAATACAGGTGTTTTCCTCAGGTAGTTTGGCAGCTATGGCTAAACTTTAAATGATTGTACTTACAAAAAACAAATGTGTTTTTTTTTATTTAAACCTATTTACTCAAGATTTCAAGACACCCAAATTACACCCATTCAGGACCCATATTCCACATTTTGGCAGTACACACAATAAAAATGGAGTTAAAGCATTTCTTTCTTCTTTTTTGTATGATACTATGATGATTACGTACAATTGCATTAGCAACCGCCAACATCTCTTCAAACAGAGACTCCTCCTGCTTGTGGCGACCACTCGTGTCCACGATGATCATCTCAAAGCCTTCTTTCTTGAACATCTCTACTCCGGTCTGGGCAATCACCACAGGATCTACTTCAGTATAGCTGGAAACACAGACATAATCATAAATTTAAAAACATTATGTACATTAGTCCATGCAGGGCGGACTATACCCTATATTGAAAAAAAAATAAGTTGACCCTAAAATTATTGTTGATTAAAACTTCATGAAAATTTAATAACAAAATTATATTTCATTTTCTAGCAACAATCATAGTGGAAAAGAGAGAGAATAAAATGTGAGAGATGAAATGCAGATGCTTAAATTATGTAAAGGAATAATATTGCTCAGTAACAACAAAAAATATTGTTCAATGTTCAACCTAATGATAATTTATGCAGCATAACAATCAACTTTCCTTCCTTTCTTTAAAACAAATAATTTGCAAATGTATAAAAATGATTTATTTCAAGAATTATTTAAAGTCATAGAAAAAAGTTGTTTGTTATGAAACAAATAAAGAAACATTTATTTTGACACAACAAACACTACAGTAACAATAAGATATAACAACTATGTTTAAACACAAGCAAAAAGGGAAATAAGACAAGTTATAAGTAACAATGAAGAAAATTAAAAATTAAGGTCATCACTGCAGTGACCACTGCAACATAAAAGATTAGTGCTCAGCTGTAATGCTGCTGATTTCTCAGCAGTGCTGGTTTTTAGCACTAAATTATATATATGGCCTTTATCGAAAAACGTTACTTAACTTTAACCAACGTCTTAAGTTCTCTGTCTTTTTTCTGCAAGTGTCATTACGTGTCGGCCAGAAGTTGAAAAAATATGTTAAGCATTGCTTAAAGTAATGTTATTCGGTAAGGCAGTAAATGTTATAGTGTACTGCACACACAATTTCACAACTGCTGTCAGCTTCAAGAGCACAGTGCATAATTAAATAAATAATACAATTGTCCATACCTTCCGTAAAATGGTATCCTAGCCTTAGTACAATTCTGTTTGACCTGGTCGTAAGCACCAGCTCTGAAAGTATCAGCACACACCAAACAAGACTTCCAATTTTTCCTGAGATAGTGATATGCCAACTTTGTACATGTGGTGGTCTTCCCAGACCCTTGCAGACCAACAAACATCACAATATTGGGCTTGCCTTTGATGGGTTGGTATGGTTTCACTCCAGGATCCACAAGCTGGAAAATATTTATGAAATGTCTTTATTAAGAACATCCAGCTAAACCAGGAACCTAAAGAAAATGTATATATAGAGCTGCAAAATACAAAGATCCACTAGCTATAATACATTACTGAACCACAAACCTTTATTAAACAAAACTGTTTACACAACATATAGCCAAGCCAATTGACTTAAGAGTAATATTCGTAATACTTTTTTTCGTTTTTTAAGTATTTGTATAGAACATATTTCTAATATTGTCAACTGTATGTCAACTGTATAAATTAATGTTGAGAAAAATAAACAAAAATTATAAATTATATAGTACAGCTTGACTACTGTATAACATATTATTTTTATATAAACACAAGGCCGTAGGCAGGGGGGGGTTCAAACGAAAATACGAAAATTTAGCATATTACACTATAAAACACTACTAAAAAAAAAACGCACTCGCTTCGTTCGCGCATTCATATTATGTTGACATGGTACTATGGATTCACTATTACGAGAAATAAAGCATATTACTATAAAACACCACTACAATTTTCGCACTCGCTTCTCTCGCGCTTTATTACTATTTTGACAGATGTATTACTTATTTTTGCTTATATTTAGATCATGCAAGCTCTGTGTGCGAAAATAAATACCCAAAAATAATAAAACATTTTGCTATTACAAACTTGGTGTTAATTTGGGCATTAAAGTGCTCTTTTGGGACAACATTGCAGCAGACCCCCCCTCGCTATGAGAAGGCTATAAGCTATGCCCATGTCCATTGCTGAACCCCCCCCCCCCCCCCCCCCGAAATGAATTCCTGGCTACGGCCCTGTATAAACATATATGAAATTACACCTATTTTCCCTTATGGAGTAGGCATAGCACCAAAGACAATAAGGCAGTTTGATGCCACATTTGGACGTCATCACAGGCTTAGATAGAAGGGAGAGAAAATTAGGTGGTCAGATGGTAAGATGTACTTTTTTTTAATAACCTTTGTCTAAATTGCAGCTTCCTTAAAGTAGACAGGCAAAATGTAAAAACAGCATATTAAATTTAAGACTTGGAATCTACATAAGTAATTTTTACCTTTACAAGCTCTTTGAAAACAGCAGACTGGATCATCCGCCGCTTGTTGAGCCCTCCTGCCATCTCATCAAAATCAATAACCGCTCGCACATTCTCACGAAGGTTCTTCACCAAACGAATGTTAACATCAGCTTCCAGGAGCGCAGCGCATATTTGTTTGAGCATAGAATTCAATACCTGGAAACACAGACACCTTTTAAGACAAATGTTCTAGAGGAACTGGTTATGGTTGTCGCTTTATTTAACATTGCACACTTTACCTCCTCATTAATTATGGTCGCTCTGCTTAAAGACTGCAAGGCAGTCGTTATTTTACGACCCAAATCAGCTAACACCATGTTGATTTATTGAAATATCACCAGCAAAAAGTACTTTGCTTTTCGTCAGCTGTTGCAAAACGCAAGGATAAGGTTTTAGGTATACTATCGTTGTACGGTAACACGTAATATTTGTGACATTATTAATGATGTTAAAACATTTAATATTTTGTAAACAGGAAGGCTAAAACACTTTCTCAGATCAATATTTTTAGTTTTCTTCGTTTCACTTTTTAACTTTCGTCGATTCACAAAAAACGTGTTGACGTTACGTTTGTTGCGTTGACATTGACAGCAGATGAACACGACGAAGAAATATGTCAACATTTTTTTTTTACTATAAAATTATAATTATATCTGTGTCAATGGATTGCACGAACGTTTGAAAAGAAAAAAATAATATTCACATTCAGAATTTTAATCTGTGGTCTTTCAAATTCGCCTTGTAATCGTCGTGATTTTGTTAGTTTTTTAAGATTTTTAACAAAAATATTGCTTGAATTTGTAGAAAACAGACGTAAACATGGTAAGAAAGAATACACTAAATATCACGTACCCAGTTTCAATAGTAATCTAGCGCTCAATGATAAATACTTATGGGTTTTCTCTCATTGTGTGAAACAGGGTCAAAATCAGTCTGGAGGTGGCAGCGGTGGTGACAAAAAGGATGACAAAGATAAGAAGAAGAAGTACGAACCTCCAATTCCCACTCGGGTGGGAAAGAAGAAGAGGAAAGCAAAGGGTCCTGATGCGGCACTGAAATTACCCCAAGTGACTCCCCACACTAGATGCAGGCTCAAATTGTTGAAATTAGAAAGGATAAAGGATTATTTGCTGATGGAGGAAGAATTCATCCGCAACCAGGAGAGACTTAAGCCACAGGAGGAGAAAATTGAAGAAGAAAGATCTAAGGTAACTGATCTTTTAACTCATTCTTTGCTGCCACACTTCTAAAATTGTGAAATGCTCACAAATCTTTAAAATAATGTGATTTTGAATGATATTGAAAATATAAATTACTTGCTTACACAAAGAATGTGTGTACATGACATAGCAAAACACTTAACTCTGTATAGATTACATGTAATTATGTTTTCACAAAGTAGATAATATTGTTTGCTGAAAATTTAAGTTATGAATTAGTTGTAAAATCTTGTGGAAATTGTAATTTATCATTAATGTCAGTATTTATTTTATTACCTAAGAAAAATCACATTGTTTTAAGGCTATTAGTGTATGAATATTAGTCTCATTATCATATTGGAATTTGAAATATAGTGGGAAATGATTCTAGAATGCTGCTGCTAGAAGTGCTATGTGTGAAACTTATGCATGTTTTCAGCACAGGTCACAAAACAAGATACTTCAAGACTCATAGTTATATTTCTTGCAGCAAATGTCTCAAAGAAGCCGAAAAGGCTTGAGTGAGTTTGCGATGACTATTACGATCTTAACTTTGCCTTTAAGCTGGAGCATATGGATATATTAAGAAGTTTTACAGATTAATGTTGCAGTCAATTATTCTTTTATTAATTCACATTATAGTCATGTTCATATAATAAATATATTTTCAGGTTGATGACTTGAGAGGGACTCCAATGTCTGTAGGTAACCTAGAGGAGATCATAGATGACAACCATGCCATTGTCTCCACATCAGTTGGTAGCGAGCACTATGTCAGTATCTTATCATTTGTGGATAAGGACCAGCTAGAGCCTGGCTGCTCGGTACTGTTAAATCATAAGGTGAGGATAATAAGATGAATAAATTAATCGTAAAATCGATCAAATCGATTAATCGTAGATCTATCTTGTATAAAAAAATATAAATGGAGGATATTTTCACACAACACCATCTAGCGGCTAGATGGCTAGATTCTAGCCCCAAACTAAGCAAAACTTGTGCTATAGGAACCAGATGGCTGATAAAAAACATATACACTTTTTTTTGTTAATACATATGAAACACCCAGACACAAAACAAGTATCCTGCTTAACGTAAAAGTTTACCTTGGGTGGGGATCGAACCCACAATCTACAGCTCAGAAGGCAGACATATTACCACTGAGCCATTAGGCCTGTGTGGATAATGTTTTGCTTCAGTTCATCAATCAATCAGTTCAGATTGAATTCATCATCATCATCAACTATGTACTCCTACAAAGTTATAGTTACTTCAAAGGTACAGTTGTTGCAATCAAGTTTACTAGTCTACTCACAGACATAGAAAGATAGACACAGAGAGAGAGAGTCACAGAGAGTGGTTGTTTACTCTTCTCATTGATCTCTAAAGTCATAATCTCTAATTTTGAATCCAATAATGAAATTTTTCCTAGTAATTCTTTTTGAAGTTGAAGGCCCACTTGTTGACTAGTAGAGGGCAAATATGTACTTTAACTGTAGATTCATATTAATTAGTTTTAACTTGTTAACCTCAACTATATGTAAATATAAATGTATATAAGTTGTACAACAGTGAATTGTAGTCATGATGAGAATATTCTTTGCCTAAATAAAAGTGTGTATCTGTCTGTTTACAACTATATTTATAAAAAAAAAACATTCCTATAGAGTTGTAGATGGTAGTAACAGTGATTAGATTGCTTATATTTTCTTACTAGGTCCATGCAGTATATGTATATTGCTTATAATTTCTTACTAGGTCCATGCAGTTGTGGGTGTGCTGGGTGACGACACAGATCCTATGGTGTCTGTCATGAAACTGGAGAAGGCTCCCCAGGAGACATATGCTGATATAGGAGGACTTGACACACAGATTCAGGAAATTAAAGTAAGATTTTTTAAATCGCGAATAAGACAAGTCTGCATTTGACCACCACCTTGCCTATTGTTAATAGACAATGTGGTTGAAGATAAAGCATACAATAAATCTAAAATAATAATAATATCTTAAAAGGTATTCATTCTGACTTTGAAATATACTCATGTTGTATCTCTCAGGGAATAAAGAACCCAACAATTAATACCATTCCTTGGCTGAATGGATGAAGATAATAGAATTAAACCATTTGGTACTATGAACTTTACAAAAATCTATAATGCATGGATAATAGTGGATTTTAGATGGTAGTTTTAATTTATTAGTCCTAACCTATGTAAACAAATCTATACATATAATAAGATTGTGACAGGTCATAATCATTAAATTATCATTAAATATAAAAAAAAAAAAAACATTGGATTTAGTATCGATAGTAATGTATCCGCATCTGCATTACTATTGATACAAAAGTCAAAACAGCACTTTTATACATGTTTGTCTGTCTGTGTGTACACTATGTTACTAATTAGTACTGTTTTCTGTGTTCATATGTTGCATGGGAGTACGCAAGCCTCTGTGTGCGAGTGAAATATTATTATTATTTATTTATTATTATTATTGTATAAACTCCTAGAGGTACAAATAGAAACTCCAACACGTCATATGATATACATCACTTTTATGGTCTTGGCATGAACAACCAAACTTCCAAAGTTCCAACAACTCCCGTTGTCCGCCACCGAATGTGAGGAGCGACATCATTGAGCTACCGACTATCTTGTTTTTTCCCCACCCACATATCAAACTCCCTGACATTAAACGAACGACTGCTTGTTCAAAAACGGAAAGTGTCTCCATCATATAAAATTATCAATAAGTAAGAAATATAGCGATAATTTCCAATGAAATTACAGTCCCTTACACTATGTCGTAGGAGTCAGTGGAGCTGCCGCTAACGCACCCGGAGTACTACGAGGAGATGGGCATCAAGCCGCCGAAGGGAGTGATCCTGTACGGGCCGCCCGGCACCGGCAAGACGCTGCTCGCGAAGGCCGTTGCCAACCAGACCTCCGCAACCTTCCTCCGGGTGGTCGGCTCGGAACTTATACAGAAATACTTGGTAACATATTGTTTACATTTATTAAGAGCTATTCTGAAGGCACCAGTTGACTAAATAAATTGTTTAAAATAACTATATTGAATAACAAAAACGAATGAAATTTTTGTACAATATTTGTTAAATTTTTTAATTCAGTGAGTTTAATTTAATTTAATTGATTTATTTCAAATATGGGTATATAAAAGTACACATATGAACGTCAAATTGTAAACAATGCAAATATGTAAATATATATATATATATATATTTACAAAGTAATAATATTATGTAAAAAATACATTTCTAAGATCACAGTCGGCAATAAATTTAATTATATAAATGAAACAATATTACGTTAAAAAAAAAAATTTTGAGTAAAAAAAAAAAAAAGAATTTTAATTAAGTATTTTAGTTTAAACTCACTAAATAACAAAAAAAAAAGAACTAACATTTCATTCAATTCAATTTTTGAACCTAGATATTTTAGTTAGTTAAGTGGTGCCTTCAGAATAGGTCTAATTATTAGGTTTAATAGAAATGTTTGGCGCGCATTTATATATAAGTAACTGACTAAATAGTTTTTAAACTCCACAACATGCACCTCTGTCTAATCGTATATATTACCAATACGTACATGACTACTCATGTACGTATTGGTAATTGCAGCCAACTTCAGATGAATCAACACAAATACAAAATATTGTGAGGAAATCTTCATGTCTGAGAGTTATTAACATAGAAGATATGTGAAGTCTGCCAACCCGCACTTGTCTGCTTGATAATTTATAGACTAGGCCAAAGGCTGATGGTGATATTTTTCATATTACAGGGAGATGGGCCCAAGTTAGTTCGAGAATTGTTCCGAGTGGCGGAGGAACATGCGCCGTCTATAGTATTTATTGATGAAATTGATGCAGTTGGCACAAAACGGTAAGATAATTATACCAATACTCCTTCTTGATATGTAGATAAAGGAAACACATTCACTCGGTGTAACTGCTCGTTTATTACTGGCCGGCGACCCGCACCAGTCGAACATTCAAGCACGTATACATCATTCCTCCAGGCTTAATTTGAGGAACCTGGTGATAAGTTATTAGCATTAATTAAGAGCTAAACGAGAGCTGTATACAATTTATGGTCCTAAATATTAATAATTCTAATTCTAAAAGTATTTCTTATAATCTACCATCTCCTATGTACATTCATTTTTATGTAACTTAGTGACAGGAGAAGCAAGTCGCTAGCCTAATAATGTTAAATTTAGTTATGCCCGAAAATTTAACTATCACATTATTCGTCAAGTTTTTTTTCTTATAAATAGTACACACCTTCCTCGTCTGGTGGCAAGCGGTATGGTCTGTTGTTTTGCTAGCCCGGACCTGTCGGAACCCTTTTTAAAACGCTCTTTGTTTAATCTCGGTGGGAAAACTTCACATTGGGCTGATCCCAAGGCATAGGTTTCTTTGCCTAGTTTGGGGCCCGAAGCTAACTCTTTCAATCTACAGCCATAATTTACCATTTTTTTTTTTTTTTTTTTTTATGTATGTAGTTCTATATTCATATATCTTGTTTGTTGTCACTAGATAATGTAATATTTCTATATGTATGGCCATTTGTATGCTAATAAACACATTAATGCTTGTCCGCGGGAGGAAGGAGCATGAGAATCTGACTATAGAATCCAGTTATATAAATGTGGTGGTGTCCTTCGTATAGCGTATAACTTACACTTATGTTATAAAAACGGTGATTATAATTAAGTATAGTGTAGCCTATGTCCGTTACTGGGTTCTCAGATATCTCTGTACCAAATTTTATAATAATCTGTTCTTTGTATAAAAAGACAGTTACTTTCGCTTTTATAATATATAATTTAGGATTGATTCAAAATGATGCTATTGTTAATAGCAAAAATTATTTTATTTGTTTAAAATCTACAACCATTACACATGTACTTATCCATACTATTCCTTAGTTTGAGGTATGCTTTTCATAATTTATATTTTTTTACAGATATGACTCGAATTCAGGTGGTGAGAGAGAAATCCAGAGAACTATGTTGGAGTTACTCAACCAGCTCGATGGATTTGATTCCCGAGGTGATGTCAAAGTAAGTTCACTTTATTTTCTCATCATTATTGTATCATTCCTTTTGTTAGGCTAGTTACGCACTAACGGTTACCCGCCTGACACATTTGGATCGCTGGTAGCTAGGCGTCTTGACCCATAAACGAAATGGATGCCGTCAGTAGCTTATGTTATCTATTATATTATTCCAGAAAATAAATAAAGAAAAATGCGGTTAAAACAATAGTTGGAAATTTCGTTGTTCGTTCAAATAACATCGTATTTTGTGTGTTAGGTGATAATGGCGACGAATCGTATCGAGACGCTGGACCCGGCGCTAATCCGTCCCGGGCGCATCGATCGCAAGATCGAGTTCCCGCTGCCCGATGAGAAGACCAAGCGGCGGATCTTCACGATCCACACGTCGCGCATGACGCTCGCCGAGGACGTAAACCTCTCCGAGCTCATCATGTCCAAGGACGACCTCTCGGGCGCGGACATCAAGGTGCGTCACATACTGTCATACCGTCATACTCGTAGACGCATCATATACCGTCACACTCGTGGATGCATCACATACTGTCATACTCGTAGATGCATCACATACCGTCTCACTCGTAGATGCATCACATACCGTCACACTCGTAGACGCATCACATACCGTCACACTCATGCATGCATCACATACTGTCATACTCGTAGACGCATCACATACCGTCACACTCATGCATGCATCACATACTGTCATACTCGTAGACGCATCACATACCGTCACACTCGAAGACGCATCACATACTGTCACACTCGTAGATACATCACATACCGTCACACTCGTAGATGCATCACATACCGTCTCACTCGTAGATGCATCACATACCGTCACACTCGTAGACGCATCACATACCGTCACACTCATGCATGCATCACATACTGTCATACTCGTAGACGCATCACATACCGTCACACTCATGCATGCATCACATACTGTCATACTCGTAGACGCATCACATACCGTCACACTCGAAGACGCATCACATACTGTCACACTCGTAGATACATCACATACCGTCACACTCGTAGATGCATCACATACCGTCACACTCGTAGATACATCACATACCGTCACACTCGTAGATGTGTGTATGTATGTTTGTATGTGGGTATGTATGTTTCTATATGATCACCTACAGCCTAGACGGCAAGACAGATTTTAATGTGCGAGGTGTCGTTAGATTCGCAAAAATGAAAAATGCGCTTTTTCGTAACCTCCAACGAACTTTCGTAATAAACAAGTGATTTTACTAAAATTATTCTTTAAAATGCACATTTATAATCTTTGACAGCGATTTTACGCATACTTTCTCACAAAAAATGTACACTCAACACTGTATCAAGCGTCACGAAATCGAAAGTTAGACTGCACAAACTGCATTTCTGCAGTTGGGTATTTTGTTTTTCTTTTAATAATAGATACTTGTTGTGCTATATAGTTTCTGATAGAAGATAGAAACTATACCTGTTGTTAAGTGTTGGTATAGTAAACATCTAGCTTGGAGTCAGAAGTGACTCTCTTAATAAACCAGGGGGCCGATCGCGTTATTTTGAACGTCTATAGTTCAGCTGCGGTTCAGCTGCGCTTGTAATGTTATGGTTTAACTTTGGTAAAATTTGGTATTGTGCTAAAGTTCAAACGCCAATTAAAGGTGGTTAGTCTTTGGAGGCAATTTATAAGACGAAAATTCCACACAAAGATTTTTATTACAAAGCACAATGATGACCCAGTGCAACGGCTGACGTTTTGTAACTTTTCTCAAACGTTTTTTTGACAGCGGTAACGTTCCAGCTGCGCTCCAGTTGCGTTTCAACTTATGGTTAAAACGTTAACGCGATACGAAACGTGCGAAAAGTTGCGTTGCGTTCAACGTTCAATTGCGCTTCAAAATTGAAGTATTTTAGTGCGATTGCCCCCCCCCCCCCCCCCCCCATTCGATATTTAAATATGATGTATTTTCCAGGCGATATGCACAGAAGCCGGTCTCATGGCACTGCGAGAGCGTCGAATGAAGGTCACCAACGAAGACTTCAAGAAGTCCAAAGAGAGCGTCCTCTACCGCAAGAAAGAAGGCACGCCAGAAGGATTGTATCTATAAACTAGCGGTGTTAACATTCTATTGAATTACTTTAAATGTTGTATGAATTAACTCGAACATTGCGCCGGCGCGTAGACGACAGATGTTAATCCTGAAACGGATTATTCTTTTTAATGTATTCCGAAATTGAGTAAATAGGGTTTTCTAGGCTTGCATGCTTCGTCGTCAAGTTTAGTACAAATTTAAGAATGAATAAGACCAATAACCCCAATAACCATATAAACAGTGTATCGCTAATACGCGCAGGTGCATTTTTATTAATTGAATACAAATAAAACTTATAATACGAATGATTGTTATTTTTCTTCTTTATTTTATATTAAAAAAAATGGTAGCAATTAATTACTGAGTAATTACTTCGATTCATATAACTTTTTATTGCTTAAAAATATTATATTTATAGTACACATTGAACTTTTATCCGCATATCCTTATTAATCCATTTTTTTAAAACTTTACGTATATCAACAACAAAAATTAAAAAAAATATATAAAGTGCTCAGCAAGCAGAGCTACAAATTCTAATAAATATTCCAAAAATTGATTTTTGTCATCTTATGTTTTTTTTTATTTATTCATGACAGCTAGTCCTTAGCACTACAGCAAATTAGTTTGGTATAATAAAATTGCGCATTTTTAATCGCTGAACTCAAAAAGGATCAGACCAACCTTTTTTTTTCAGCTATTTAACGGCTCTGGATTCCGAGTCCTTTTTGACACCACAGACCAGTTAGAAGCTTAGCCACTCTAAACTAATTAATATACGAAGAATCTCTAAACTAATTAATATTTAAAAGAAGATACTACGCATCTGGGCTACGCATAGAAAAAAAAATACTTATATCGTAACCAAAGATCATAACGTAACACAAAACAGAACTGGCACAGACTAAGTAAGAAAGCTTAGAGGAGGTTTTGGCGGGACGTCTTAGTAACGTGTTGTTGCTTTGTTTTATTTTCATATACTTGTGTTATTTTGAACATTAATGCTATAAAAATGGTGGTGTTTTATTCATTAAGTGTTCGATCAAGTGCGTGAGTGTGGGCAATCAGTGAAATAAAGCAGTAAAACGTGTGATTTTACGTTGTCGGCAAAACTCCATAGAAGCTTCTAGTAAAGTCGCCACCACTTTACTGAAGCAGGACTCGACTTATAAATTGACTGTATACGTGACTAGAACATTTACAACATGTTTTATTCAAGAAACTTGAAAAAAACCTAATACTTGACACTGGCAAATGCTTTAATTCGGTCCAATACAAAAAGAAGAAGAAGTAAGAAAGCAGTGCTACCAACTCGGATTTTAAAAAAGCGTAGAAAAGCTAGAAAAATTCATGGAATTTGTAGTTCGTAGATCTACGTACTTTCTTTTTTAAAGTAAAAATACGTTTGGTGATATTGAATAAAAAACACTGTTTTTAAATTAAAATATTTCTCCAGTATCATCAAGCATTTTTTTGTTTAAGTTTTCATCAGGTTGATCGCAAAAAAACTGATATATTAGGATGATAAAGAAAAAAAATATTGATGATTGACATTTCACTAATAGGTATCAAAGTGTTTTTTTGTGCAAACAGTGCAAACTAGACCAATAGGTAAGTACTCGTATGGGGTTGCAGGGCAGAATTTGAAACTTTGAGAATCTTACTAAGGATTTTCCTCAAATGTAATGGAAATTATGGCTTTTCAGCGTAATAAATCATGATACATTGACTTCGGATTCAAAATCTACGTATTTTCTTAAATTTTGATATTAATATCAAAAAGAAAATACGTAGATTTTGAGTCCAAAGTTCGTAGGCTGTTTGCAAGAAAGGTCTAAAATACGTAGATCTACGTCAAAATACGTAGAGTTGGCAACGCTGTGTTGGTGTTACGTTGCGGGTGGTTGTTTTCGTATTAATATTTCGTAAATTCGTGTGATCATTTCGTTGTTTTAAGCGACGTAAACACAATAATAATGAAACAAAATGTTAACTGATAACAGTTTTAATATATGAGTGACTCAAGTAGCGATTCTATTGAGGCGACTGAGCATACTGCACTCATGGACGGCCACATCGCTGAAGCTCGACCCGATAGGGAAATAGCCGAGCGGATTGCAAGGAAACGACAATCTAAAACAGAAAGCCAGCGGTCCTATGGGGTAAGTATACCTTAATTAACACAATACAATATTCAACCCAAGTATCAAGTTATGACTAAGCAATGATACTCCCACCACTTATTTTCCTATTTCGCATTTGCTTATCTATACACAATGAGAACTTAATCGGGTTTCGTATATTACCGATTGGTTCTCTATCATGGTTTAATTCTTAGTCATAAGGTTAAAATGGGCTATTGTTGGTTTAAAAACAATGCATTCTCTTTCACCATTATGATTCAAGTCCAACTTCAAATACAACATTCATTGATACTAACCGAATAAGTTCCAATCTAATCTGGTTATCTTAGATTTTAATCATTTCTGTTAGTTCAGGGGGTTGATTTTAATTTGGGATCAGTTGAGTTCAGACTTAATTTGTTTTTTCATAGATATCTAGGTCCTATCCTTATCTTTATCCTTAGATAAATCTAAAGCTCATGTCTCATCTAAGAATGTTAAATTTATAGATTTGTATTTGTTTATAGAAAATAAATAAAAAATAGACAAAGGTTGGTTCTCTCTTGTAAAAAATAAGTTTGGTTTCTTTTCTCCAGTCCTGTTGTGGAATGGGGAGTGCAGAATAAGGTTCTGAAGCTGTTGCACACAATCAATGAAATGAATCCTGTAGAATAAAGACAGACTTTACTGTGATGCTCATGGCTAAGTAGCTGCATGGCCATTAGTTGATTACCATTGATTAACCTCATAGCTTACATTTCAACCGGTTCTACAGATTCCAGCTGATGTTTCTCCAAAAGATGGCAGCAGTATTCTACACATAATCACACTTGTGCCTGATACAGATGCTTATTACAGAGTGTAGCACAGTCTGACGGCAGCTCTGGTGCTCAGTCAGCCGGTGGTGGCCGATCAGGTCGGGACCGGCCGCCGGCGGCGCAGCCCCCGCAGGCCCAGATCGAGGAGCTGGAGCTCAAGTATGGCGCGCGACACGTCATCAAGCTCTTCGTGCCTGTCACTCTATGCATGCTCGTCGTCGTCGCCACAATATCTTCTATCAATTTCTATTCCGTGAAAGATGTTTATTTGTAAGTAAAAAAAATAAATAAATAAATAATAAATAAATATTTGTGGACATTTCACACAACACCATCTAGTCCAAACTAAGCAAAGCTTGTAATATGGAACTAGATGGCTGATAGAATACATATATACTTTTTTTTTTACCTAATACCTACTTTATTTATGTTCAGTTGATACTTAGAATGTCACATTATGATTAAAGTGAGAGTTTCTGCTTACGATGGATTTATAGTTAATATATCTATCTCCTTATTGACTATTTCTTTTTTTTTTCACTGACTTCAATAAAAGAAGATTTCAATTCAGTTGTATTTTTTGTTTATAGCAATCTTAATTATTTTGTTGCTTAAATTGATATATTTTCATATTATCCTTTAAACATTCCAGAAATATCAGTTCAGCAGTTACAGTATTCCTGTCAAAACTAGATCTTTCAATCATAAACTGTTAATCTAATCCTAATACAATAAAAGCGAAAATCTCTGTCTGTTTGTATTGATGTTTTTCAATCTAATCTAAAGCATACATAATTACCTAATGTCAATCACCTTATGAAATTTAGGGTTTCTGAATCAAATAAGATTTTTCTTATATTAGATAGATCAACAATATAAGATAGCATTAATGTGTGTCATAAGGTAAACAAAAAAAAAAAAAGCGAAAACTTGTTTGGGCATGCTGAGCACCTTTTTTTTTAACAGCCCTGTTTATACAAACTGTCCCACTGCTGAGCACGGGCCATCTTCTCACTGTGAGAAGGGTAAGGCCATAGTCTACCACGCTGGCCAAGTGCGGGTTGGCAGACTTCACACATCTTACAAGATCATTCTTTCAAGATTACACATCAGAGAACTCTCAGACATGTAGGTTTCCTCACGATGTTTTCCTTCACCGTTTGAAGTTGGCGGCAATCAACAATACGCACATAACTTTGAAAAGATAGAGGTGCGTGCCGCGGGATTCGAACCCAGGACCTGCGGATCGCAAGTCCTATGGTCTCCCGACTAGGCTGCCAGAAACTCACTTTATTTTATGGTTATTGAATGAGACTGAGCCGTAACACTTTGCTATGTGACGCTTGTTCGGGTGAGGTCAGCTTCAATCGACTAAGGGAGCAAGAGAGATATAGTCAATGCATCATGAAGAAGTTTCCACATCTGTTCACTTCAGATGTTGGTGGTCTTAAGCAGCTTACACACTTAATACATTATTTTTTTTCCAGAGCATACACTCCGTTCCATGAAGAAAGCCCTAATGCTGTAACAAAAGTATGGAACGCACTAGCCAACTCCATGATCCTGTTGTGTGTGATTGCTCTGATGACAGTACTCCTCATTGTGTTGTACAAGAAGAGATGCTACAAGGTTATTCATGGATGGCTCATACTCTCCTCGCTGATGCTGCTCTTTCTTTTCTCATATCTTTATATTGAGTGAGTATTACTTTTGTATAGAATATAATATAAGTTTATTGTTGAATATAATAAATTTATTGTACATCCATACAGAGTAACTTAAATATAGATATAATCGGAGTTGAAAGTACAACGGCGACCTTATCGCATACAGCGATTTCTTCCAGGCAACCTTAGGGTGTATAGGAAATCTGGCAATTTGAAAAGGAGGTTGTGGTGTACAGTACATATAAAATAAGATTATTAAAGATACTTATACAAAACAATATATATATATATATATAATTACTTAACAATATAAAATATATACAGATATATATGTATGTAACATAAATATAATAATAAAAATACATATAGATACAGATTTAGCAAGAGGAGAGATAATGTTCATGGACGAGGTTCTTGAATATATGAAGGGATTTTGCCTGTCTGATGGAGACAGGCAGCACGTTCCACAGCAAGACAGCCTGCACGGTAAAAGATTTGTTATAGGAAAAATTGGAATGGGAAGGTGTTTTGATTGCTAGCTTAGGTGTTTTGTAGTGTTAAGGATAGTGATATAGAACGAACAATCTCTGCCTGCCGCCAATCTCGGGTTCCTCATCTACTTTTCGCGCTCGCCCTGTCATATGCCGGAGTTTGCATGCATGCACATTCATTTGTCAGTTTAGGCAGGCATTGTGAGCTTCAAGCGCTCAAACCTTGTTATGAGCGAGCCCTGGTTTTAACTTAAGATTTAAAATTTATACTTAAATTATTTCTTTATATGAGGACGCCTACACTTAGAAGGCCTTACCAAAAACCATTATCAACTTCTGATCAATGTCTCAAATTCTGTCTTATTTTCGCAAGTATCATTACGTATCAGCGTGTAGTTGACAAAATATCATTGAAATTAAACAATTTGATAAATTATGTTGAGTATTGAGTATCGTATAAGACCCTCAATATTTATCGTGATCTGCCCCCGTATTCTGAATCCATTCGATTTCGGAATCGATTCGATTTGTTTATCTCCGTCTCTGTCATTTCCATAAAGTATGACAGAGACGGAGATATACAAATCGAATCGATTTCGAAACCGAATGGGTTCAGAATACGGGGGCTGAATTAAGATTTGGAATGTGGTGTGCCTGCGGACATAGTCTAGACGTGCGATATTTAGCACGATCCATAACTAGAAGATTTCAGTCTACTCCACACACTTACGGTCTTACCGAAAAACGTCACATAACTTTAAGCAATGCTTAACATATTTTGTCAACTTCTCGCTAACACATAATGACACTTGCGGAAAGAAGACAGAGAATTTAAGACGATGGTTAAAGTTAAGTAACGTTTTTCGGTAAGGCCGTTAGTAAATAACACGACATGGAATAAATAGCCACGGGTCACAATATTTATAGAACATGTAGCCTTTGCCTAGCGGCCTTACTGAAAAACGTTACTTGCCTTTAACCATCATCTTAAATTCTCTGACTTCTTTCCGCAAGTGTCATTACTTGTGAGCGAGAAGTTGACAAAATATGTTAAGTATTGCTTAAAGTTAAGTAACGTTTTTCGGTAAGACCGTAAGTGTTTAAGATTTGAGTCATATCATGGTTCTAAGCAAGTAAAGAGATCATGACATTAATAATGTGAACTTGTTTTTAACCTCCTACTCAAAAAGTATAAGTAAGTGTTATAAGTAAGTATTTGTGTGTCTGTCTGTGGCATCGTATCGTAGCTCTGAAACGGATAGACCGATTTTGATCTAGTTTTATTTGTTTGGAAGAGAATTTCATTGAATGTTCTTAGCCATGTTTGATCAAAATCGTTTCGACGTTTTTTTCGTGATTCTCGAGTTTTCTAAACTTATACTTGTTTTTTATTAACACGAATAAGTCCGCTTTTGACCGCCAACTCGCCTGTTGGAAAGCGACGATGTGGTCGGAGATGAAGCACGCAGACTTAGAAGATACTATTCACTCTGACCTTGTATAGACCAACATTGTAACTCTCAGCTTTGGTTGTTCCGACTACAAACGTAGAGTTAAACCATTTAGTATGAATATGTATTGGGTAAATCCACAACATATGGGTGTATTGTTCTTCTTATCCAGGGAAGCCCTACGAGCTTACAACATTCCTATGGACTACATAACGCTGATGTTCGTGTTGTGGAACTTTGGTGTGATGGGCATGATCGTGATTCACTGGAAGGGTCCCCTGCGGCTGCAGCAGGCTTACCTCATCTTCATCGCGGCGCTCATGGCGCTCGTCTTCATCAAGTACCTGCCCGAGTGGACCACGTGGGCTGTGCTCGCTGTTATATCTGTGTGGGGTATGTACATTAACCGACTTCCAAAAAAGAGGAGGTTCTCAATTCGTCAGAATCTTTTTTTATATATGTCACCGGAAGATAGCAAGATCCGCAAGTTTATAAATTTCCTAAAATTTTCTAGGAAATTTATAAACTTTCGTAGGATTCTAAACGAGAGATAAATTGTATTATTTTACGCCCACATTTTCGTAAATTTATCAATTTGCGACATCTCGTGGTAAAT
This sequence comes from Lycia hirtaria, assembly GCA_947563715.1. Lineage (NCBI taxonomy): Eukaryota > Metazoa > Arthropoda > Insecta > Lepidoptera > Geometridae > Lycia > Lycia hirtaria. Next base: position 13,668,607 of record OX387385.1, read on the forward strand.
TTATATGGTTAGGTTAGGTTAGATTAGATTAGGTTAAAAAAAAACCTAACCTAGCCTAACCTAACCGTAAAATAATACAATTTATCTCTTGTTTAGAATCCTACGAAAGTTTATAAATTTCCTAGAATTTTTTTGGAAATTTATAAACTTGCGGATCTTGTTATTTTCCGGTGACATATATAAATAGTTGAAAAAAATACATTTTTAACAGACTTCAAAAAAAGAAGGTTATCAATTGGTTGACCGGAAAAATATGTCACCCAAGTAAACGAATTGCGCATTTTGAAGTCTGAAACTATATCGCCATGTTTGTCATTTCCATACAGAGTGACAGAGCAGAGATGGATATATAGTTTCTGATCTCCGACAAGCTGTGAATAGGAGTATTGTAAAGGTTCCCAGGAGTTTTGAAAATTGGTGATTTTATAGTATTTAATGTGCATGGTCTTTTCGAATTTCTAATTCTACCTCTTATATCTTTTTCGCTCGCTCCTCTATGTGTTCGGAAGCAAAATAGGATATTTAATACCTTTTTTTTAGGTAGTAAATATCATTAAAAAATGTTTTGCTTTTTGTTTCAGATTTAGTAGCGGTATTGACACCGAAAGGACCACTTAGGATATTAGTGGAAACTGCTCAAGAACGTAACGAGCCGATCTTCCCGGCTCTCATATACTCCTGTGAGTATACTATTACCGGAATGAACTGTTATCGGCATACCAATATGCACCAGCCATGCGCCGTACGCAAGAATAGTGCTGTTATTGATCACTTTATAAGAAAATAATAATACAAAGTAAAAAGGCTTCATCGGCTGCCTCATCTCTGGGGCCTTGCCCCCCCCCCCCCCCCCTTCCCTCCAAGGAAAATAGCCTTAGACAATGTAGATATGCTAATATGACGGTCTCCCAACTAGGCTGCCGGATACTTGATGATGAAAACCGTCTCCAGGTGCTGTATCCGCCTAATTTCATAACAATCCTGTTCAATAGTTTAGACGTAAAAAGGTAACAAAAAGACAGACAGACGAAATACAAACAGACGAACGACAGACAGACAGACAGGGTTACTTTCGTTTTTATAATATTAGTTTGTATTATTTATTTGAAATTTACTGTTAATTTAATTTTAATTTTTTAATGTTGTAATAATTTAATTCAATCTAATTTATTTCTCTTCGATGATTTCTTTTAATTTTAGTTTTAATTGTAATGTAATTTATGTGGATGCAAAACATCCGGAATAAAATTATTTCATTTCATTTAATTAGGATTAACACGGTATATTTGTTACAGCGACGGTGATGTACAGCCTGGCGTCAATGACAACGACAACGGGCGGCGAGGGCGAGGGCGCCAGGGAAGGTGAGCGGGAGCTGCGCCCCCTCAACCCACACCTGCACGGTCCGTTATCTATACCTCCATACCATACCCCCTCCCGCTGGATGCCGGCGAGGGTTGGCTTGCTACCACTGGTTGAGGGAGTGAAACACCGACTAATATTCATACAAACTGCTTTTTTGACTCCAATCCTGTGTCAGAGTTCCACAGTTCCACCACCTCACACACCGATATAAAAGCTCCTTCATATTATTACAAACTGCTTTCTTACCCGCTTACACTACCCGCACAAAATAACGAGTGTTCATTGTTGTTTTTTTTCATTAACACTCCAATTTGTAGATTTTCATCATTAATAATGCTTGGTGCCTGTTTTTCCTTGATTTTTAGGGTTCCGTACCCAAAGGGTAAAAACGGGACCCTATTACTGAGACTCCGCTCTCTGTCCGTCCATCCGTCCGTCCGTCTGTCACCAGGTTGTATCTCAAGAACCGTGATAGTTAGACAGTAGAAATTTTCACAGATGATGTATTTCTGTTGCCGCTATAACAACAAATACTAAAAAACAAAATAAAATAAATATTGAAGGGGGCTCCCATACAACAAACGTGATTTTTTTGCTCGTTTTTGTTCGTTATTGATAACGGCAACAGGTAGACGCTTGAAATATTCACAGAATATTGAGTTATATTATTCACTTTAAAAATAAATAACTAAATTAAAATAAAATTAATATTAATCCCATACAACAAACGTTATTTTTTGCCGTTTTAGATAATGGTACGGAACTCTTGCGCTTCGGAGCGAATGCGCGAGTCCGACTCGCTCTTGGACAGTTTTATTCTTTCTGTTATGTTTTGGTAACTTAAAAAATATCAAAGTTTTCATCAGCCCTGTTTGTACAAACTGTCCCACTGCTGGGCGCGGGCCACCATCTCATTGTGAGAAGGGTAAGGCCGTAGTTTACCACGCTGGCCAAGTGCGGGTTGGCAGACTTCACACATCTTTAAGAACATGGAGAACTCACAGATTATGTAGGTTTCCTCACGATGTTTTCATTCACCGTTTGAAGTTGGCGGCAATCAACAATACGCACATAACTTCGAAAAGACAGAGGTGCGTGCCGTGGGATTCGAACCCAGGACCTGCGGATCGCAAATCAGACGGTCTACCGACTAGGCTGCCGGAAACTTCTTAAAAGCAGTTTATTAGCTCAAAAATACGAATTTCGAAGTGTCTTATTTAAAACTGCTACGTCCTTCGGTTTCATCCAGTATCTATACCACAGCAACCTTTCATTTTCCAGGAATCAAAGTAATCCACGGTATAAGTTATCTTCACTCCAAATTTAATTCAAATCCGTTCAGTGATATTGAAATGAAGGCGTGACAAACAAACACATGATACAACTTAGAAGTGACATCGTATAAATATATGTATATATACAGTACAACAGAACTCGATCGATCAATTTCGCAACAGCTTACGTTATGAATCTAGAAATTCATAGCTCAGTTAAACGTCGGACACTCCATACAACGGTTCGCTAATGACTGACATTTATGCAAGTTGACATCTACATATAAGACACACGTATGAAGTTATGGTTGTCATCAGATTGTCGCTCGCTGATGACGTCAATTGGGATTTGAGTGCTTGAAGCCCGACCCTTGTCTCTACTGACAAATGAAAGCGCCGCACCGCCAAACTCCGACAAACGACAGGGTGAGCGCGGGTTCCGGGTCAGGAACCCGAATTGGCGGGAGGCGGAGTGTCTTCTGTGACGCAGTTCAAAAATAATAGAGTGTATAAATATATGCGACTTCTCAGTTGTCTCGACCTGTATGTATCTTCTATTGAATAGGCGTAAAAAAAGAGCTGTAAAGTCGCCACCATTTTACCAAAGCACGATTCGAATTGAAAAATGACTGTATACGTGACTTAGATTGTGACTAGAACATGTATAACTGGTTTTATTCAAGAAACTTGGAAGATATTTTAATACTTGATATTGGCAAATGTTCTAAGCGGGTCCAATTTCAATAAAAAAAAATAGGCGGGTATGTCAAAGTGAAGTCACTGAATGTCACATCATATACATAAGTGGGCATCAGTAAAGCTCTTCTATGTCAATACAGGAGGCAGCGAGCCGCGACGACGGTCGTCAGCCGACGGCGACGGCGGCTTCGACGCGGCGTGGCGAGCGCGCGCCGACGCTGCCCCCGCGGGGAGCTCTGACAACGGCCCCGGGGGCTCTAACAACGGCCCCGGAAGCAACACGGACAGGCCTCGGCGGCTGCGCGTCGACTCCACGGCGCCTTCGCAGTACACGACGCGCGTCGACCGCCCTGCGGCACAGAACGCACCTGGAGAAGCTGAGGAAGAGAGTGAGTATCTTGCATTATATACTGACCTCATAGCTCAGTTGGTAGTATGTTTGCCTGCTGAGCTGTAGGTCGTGGGTTCGATCCCCACCAAGGACAAACATTTGTGTGATGAGCATGGATGTTTATTCTGTGTCTGGGTGTTTCTATGTATCATAACTATGTATTTACAAAAAAAAATGACCTGGAGAAGGATAGGCTATATTTTATCATCATCATCATAATTTTTCATCACTACGCGGGTGACACCACGGGGCGCAGCTAGTATTCGATATTTTTTGCGTTTCTCCACACTTAAAAAAATATCGAATTTGTTCCGTCAGGTGTGGAGTTTTTGAACTGTCTATAAATTTGTTAATTGTCTAGTTATGTTGTCACAATATGTCATTTTTACTGGACTACAGTATTCTCGCCTATTTTTATTAGAGAAGGTAGTCGTAATAAATGTGTTTATTATTCCAGAGGGTGTGAAGCTCGGTCTGGGCGACTTCATATTCTACAGCGTGCTGGTCGGGAAGGCGAGCTCGTATGGAGACTGGAACACAACGCTCGGTTGTTTCGTCGCTATACTTATTGTAAGTAAGAGTATTGTGCATTACCCCCAGTCAGCATCTACTTGAACTACCCTCCTTTCATAAAATAACGTAGCGAGGCTTTGTGAGTTGTGAAGTAAAAAAGTGGTGAAATGGGAAATGATGATAATTAGAGTGCAGTTGAATTAGATGTTTTTTTTTTTTTAATGAAAACTAACAGCTAAATACATACATTAGAAAATTGATAGATGAACAGAAGGCCGAAAGAATATATACATGATAATAATAATTGTACAAACGAAAATAAAAGATAAGAATAGAAAGATATAAATTTAGAATAAACCTAAGTAAAATATTTCTTATTAAGAAGCTGTGAATGAAGACGAAGCAGAAGTTTGGTAAACTCAACTAATCCAATGTATATTATTTTATTTAAGTATCAAAATATAGGAAGAACCTTACTTCTATGTTATATTCATACATATATTATTTGTTTGTCAGGGTTTGTGCCTGACGTTGCTCCTGCTAGCTATACTGAAGAAGGCTCTCCCCGCGCTACCGATCTCGATCACCTTCGGGCTGATCTTCTACTTCGCGACGCGCGGCGTCGTCAAGCCGTTTGCTGACGCGCTGGCTGCGGAACAGGTCTTCATTTAGCCACCGGATGGTCAGAAAAGAAGTTACAAATACCACGCGTTAAATTAACATTCGAAATTTGAGTTTAAAACAGTTTTAACGCACCTTTGTTTTATGCGATATTTGCAGCGTTATACCATGCGTTTAAATAACATTCGAAATTTGAGTTTAAAACAGTTTTAACACACCTTTGTTGTATGCGATATTTGCAGCGTTATATCATGCGTTAAAATAACATTCGAAATTTGAGTTTAAAGCATTTTTAAACGCACCTTTTTATGCGATATTTGCAACTTTTAAAGCATTGCGATGACGCTCTCTTTTTTATTACATACTAAGCAATGACAACGCGTTGATGTACGATGCTTGCTGCGGTAATCACAGTGTAAGATGCAATACGTCTGAGGCTTATTATGTTTGTTTGTTGCGTTAATTTATTTAAACGTAGCGTATGCCTTAGCGTTGTTTCGTTCGCGTAAAAAATATACTATATAATTTGCTATATAAATAAGGAAAAAAAAATGCTTTGCGTTTCAAACAGCGTTTTACGTACGTGTTCAACGCGAAATATAACGCGTTCTACGCAGTAAAAGCCGCATAAAGGAAACGTGCACTTATTGTTTCAGTACTAAAGCTTATCAAACCCGTTTTATGCCTCGTTGTAAACGTGAGATTGATATGTGTGTTGAATCCTCTGGGATCCTGTAAGATCACAAAATAAAATAAAATCACAGATACAGATTTGTCTATGCAAATGCAATTATCTTTAAAATTGCCAATGAACAGCATTTTATTTATATTAGATTATAGTGATTTTATTAATAATGTTGTATCTGCAGCTTTACAAATCTTAGAAAAGTCACAAAAATAGACGATAGTGTCTTTTAGGTATATTGCTTCTTAAATACCCAATTTCTAAGATGTTTCGATGACCGATTTTGAAGTTGTATGTAAAGACTAAATTAATGATACCGAACTAAAACGTCTAATTGTGCTGTTTTGCAAGATCTTATTTGTATGACTAACATGTTAAAATCGCATAACAAACCGATCGCAAAGATATATTTATTATAAGAAAGTAATTTTTTCTTATATTATACAAATAAAATTTCTACCGCGAAGAAGTCGCTTATTGCCATCTGATATCTTAGACTATTTTAAATTATTACTGAATATACTTGATATGTGCTGAAAACAGATTACTTTCCAATAGTTACCGTAAACCGAGATCTCGAGAGCCTTATCCTCGTAAACACTATTATTATTAACGGGATATTTACCGTGGTTCCCGTTAAATTAACTCAAACAACGGTAAATATCCCGTTAATAATAATAATGTTTTAATGAATGACGGTGATAGTTTAAAAAAGTGTCATCCTCGTAAGTTTGAAGATTATTCGAAAGCGGTACGTAATAATGACCGAAGGTACTTTGTAAAGGTTCAATTTTTTTATACTCATAAAGGCCGCGCTCTTCAGCTAAATATTTTTATGTGTTAGAGATATCAGATTGATTTGAAATTAAGTGGAGGTATTCTTAAGAGTGGTTAGAACTTATTTAGTTGGTCCTTTTAAAGGGACCGCAGATATTTTAATTCATCATCCAATATGTCTGCTCGGTAAAAATCTAATCTGGGGCCTTTTGTTTCTAAATGTATCTACTAAGCCAAACAGTTCTGGTTAAAATGCTCTTATAATTGGTCTTGAGAATTTATTATTGGGAGGTAATCTGTGGATAAAATAACAGCAAAATTGAACATCCTAAGTATTTTGTTACTATATAAGAAAATGAAAAGACTTCTGTATAATAAGAATTGAGTAGGACAAGTAGCCGGTCGCGGATGTGAATTGAAATGGAATGCAATAAGTCAAATCAGTGATGAATTTAGTGTAAATAAGTAACATTGAATTAAATTATTATTTTATAAACATTAATTATATAAAGTATTATGAATAGGATATAATATTTTTTTACATTCCACATTATTATTATTATTTTCTAAAGCAGGGGCAGATTAGATATGTAGTTGGAATTAATTTAATATAGAAATTTCTTGGAATGGTGCAAGACTATCAGTAGAATCAAATTATGTACCAATTGACATGGCGATTGGATAAAAACTCTTTATATATATTCGTGCTAGGCTTTACTGATAAGACAAAGTCAAACTTGAGCCCATTCCCCTATATAATGTTCCATTCTTTGGCTGATTTAAAATGTTCGTCTTCTCTCGATATATTGCTTTGGTATATTCAGTACTGTGAAATGTGTTTCTGTTTCCAGTTTTCTCATAGTAGTACCTGATTACACGATAAAATTCCTACGAGGATGTAGAATTCAACAAATGCCTGCTTGTATCGATCTGACCCTGCAGTAGCGTATCATGGAAAATGCTCAATTATGGAATTGACTTGTATAAAGAGCCAGCTAGAGTCCGCGCCATCACTGAAGTCAGGTGGCGAAATTTTGGAACTAAATTTGACAGGTCCGCTATTGTCCGCTAGAACACAAACAATTTATTTAAAAATGTGTGAAAACTACGTTAGTTTCCATAGTATGTATGCAGTATGTCCGGAATGAGATTTTAGCTCTGCATCTATAAAACTGAGTGGCTGCGCGGACTATACAGTCGCTGTGATACACTTAGAATTTTATGAGATGCGCTTGCGCTTGACCGCCAGCTCGCCTGATGTTTAGCGACGCTGTGGTACACGATGGAGCGCGCTTGCTTAGAAGAAATCAATTTGTAATGTACTTGTACTGTCGGAAAACTCACGATATTATTCAGCCAAGAAGCCAGTCTTCGAACTATGCCGTCAGTTTTTTCCGGACAGTATATATTACATACTAATACATCATGGAACCTTACGGTTGATTTTATAAAGATACATACAAACAAAAAGTATACTGTAAATAATACTAATAATCTAAGCACCTAAGATGTAAACTAGAGTTGCGTATTTCTGACATTCATTAGACAATGGCGCCAGCGAATTCCAATATTCTGTGGAATCCAGTTTACTCCTACCTCGGCTTGTACCGAGTGCTGTGTTATATAACAAAGTTTTGCGAGCAATCATTCCTGAAATTGTAGGATTAACTTGGATTTCCATGAATATTAAGAACCACTTCTAAAAAAACATCAAACCGATATATTGAAATTGAACAAATTTTAAATTTAATTATGTATTGTAAACTTAGGTTGGTTTCAAAATCCAGAATTGCGTGCTGCAGATAATGAGGAGCAGTAAATCTGTTATTGTTAATAACAAGGTTAACACGAAGTAGAGAAATAGTCTTTCCATTTGGCAGTGAAAATACTGATGTCAGTTATTTCCGCTGACAGTGGATAAAAGTGTTAGACAATTTGTCTGCTTCCCATCTTAATTTCCTGTTGTTAAACTAATGGATGACGGTAGTCTGGATAGAGAACTATAAAATAGGAACTAACTATCGTCTCTATTGAACAAAATAATGAAATAAGGACAGCAGCGTCCTCAATGGCATATTATAGTTCTCTAACTGAATAGACGTTTTCATCTGTTTCATAAAAGGTGTTGATATATTACATACTCATTAAAACTTGAAATAACCGTCTTACCAATAAGCGCATTTTAGTTTAAGTGTTTTGTTCCATTTTCGTGCGTGACAAAGTGACCGTTAGACAAAGTGAGAAGTCCTTATTCAGTGAATAAGCTTTTAATCATCATCATCATCTCAGCCATAAGAAGTCCACTGCTGGATATATGCCTCCCCCATGGATTTCCAAAAAGACCGATTGGAAGCGGCTTGTATCCAGCGTTTTCCCGCCACTTGTATGATATCATCTGTCCATCTCGTGGCTGGTCTTCCTACGCTGCGCTTGCCGGTGCGTGGTCCTCCACTCGAGAACCTTTCGGCCCCATCGGCCATCATTTCTACGTGCTATGTGCCCTGCCCACTGCCACTTCAACTTGCTAATCCGCTGTGCTATATCGGTGACTTTTATACGCCTACCTCTTCATTTATCTATCTCTTCATTTCTGATTCGATCTCGTAGAGAGCTTTTAATATGCGTTTATAAGTAAGACACTAAAGGGCCAAGTCTTGCCTACTTTTTCTGTCACGATAAACGGCCTTACCGAAAAATGTTACTTAACTGATACGCAATGACACTTGCGGAAAGACAGATAATTTAAGACGATGGTTATAGATAAGTAACGTTTTTCGGTAAGGCTGTAAATTTTGGCATGTAGCTGAGTAACCGACAAATGGCCCTAAGTGAATGTAATGTAGAATTTTATTTATCAAACACCCTTTAATGTTTGTTACTATAATTTTGACCAAGACCATGATTGTTTTATTTTGAAAATATGTTATTCATAATATTTTCTTTTGAAATAAAATAAAACTTTATTTTCTGTTTCATTTCTAAATTTTCGCGGTAAAGCCGCGTGTTGAGGCTTGTTATAAGCGGTTTTACCCGTGATAGTCAGTGTATGTTGTCAGCCAGCCACTAATCCGAATATGCAGCGAATATTCCATGTTGAATTGTTGGTTGTGGACGTTACAACCAACAATTTTGAAGGACAAATTAAAAAGCAGTGATAGAAAGGAAAAGTCTTTTATTCAGTAAATATATATATTATTCATGATATTTATTAAATAAATAATATGGATGCGAATTGTGAAGTAGAGTAAAAACCGGTTCCAGAGATGATAGGGCAATTGCCGTCAATATATCGCGTATTTTTCCATACACCAGGAACAGTTTTCTAATATCATCAATTTTCAATTTTGTTTTTAATATTTAGAACTATGAACAACCTTCTATGCCACTGTTTTTTAAACTTCCAAGGTTAGACTAGGTTATTAAGGTAAAGCACAACTGTATTAATCCGTAAGTTTACTATACTATACGTATGTACAAAAGTCATACTTGCAATGAAAATTTCTATGGAACATTTGATTTATTTGCTAATTGTTAGTTTTTCCCATTTCAAAGTTATTCATAATGATGAGTACAAAAACCTCGTTTCGCCTTACAGTACAGGACTAATAACCGTATAATTCCATAAACACAAACTTAGTCATTCATATCTTTACAATATTGTACGGGTTACTCACATTTATTTTTGAGCCGAAATCTCAACACTAGTATCACCACTTACGACGGTCTTTTTCAAAAGGAGCAGCGTAGACGTCTCGTCTGATACTGGACGTTAGATATTTTAAAAATGTGTAACAACCACATTAGTTAATGGTAAAATTAGTCATTCATAGTTCTAAAAACACAAAAAATTTATACTCGATATCAGTTTTCTCCTTATATACGTAAAAATGTTCGCTAAATGATTAATTGAAATGAACATGTAGGTAACAAACTACAAATGCAAAACAATTATATACACAAAGGTATGTAAAATATTTCTGACATAAATATTGCACAAACAGGTAACAAACTTAAGGAAGTCCAACACAAACATTTGCAAACGTCAATAAATACCCTAGTACCATTTTAGGAGATCCTGTGATTTTAGCAGTTTTCGACTCGCATTTTAGCCCCTAGCAGGAAGTGCAGAAGTTTCTAGAATTATCAAAATATGCTGTCTGAATATACCTATTCAAATAGCATTTTACTCCTAGAAATTGGATATAAGCGTTTCCAGTGTTAGCAGTCATTACAGTGATAACAGTACAGACAAATAGCAAGTTTTAGACCACAGTCTAGCACAATCAGAGATTTAACTGTCACACTGAATTGACGATATCAAATGATCGTGTCTGGTGTCCATTAAAATTAATGAGTAAAAACGTGATGATAAAATAATTTAAAATAACAACAAATACTCCACAAAAATAGATATGTGTACTTAAATATTTCTAAGGATATAATCGAGTCTATGATAAAATCGATAAAATTATAAAATATTTCTGACACCATATCTACAATACTACAAAATTATATGAAAGTAAACAGTGTGTGCTTCGATGAAATTATACAGCCTATGAATAAAACTACATAGATATATTAACACATATAAACAAGCCAAAAATAAAATAACAAATCCAAGATATAAATTAAAAATCGAACTGCAGCGTCATTTTTCACCACCAAGATGAGAAAATTAATTTAAAATTTCTGTTTACATATTTTTTTTTGACTGTTAGGAATCCTTCATGGTTAGGATTGTACTTTATTATATTTTTTTCAAATTTCGTAAACTGTAGATGCCACGGCGCATTGAGTGAAATTGACAGTAACCAAATTTCGCTATCCCGTTATTTACATTTCAATGAATATATCCTCTAGATAAAATCTCATTGAATACAAATCAATTTTATCATTACTATACTCGTATCTAACTTTACATACGTGATATTATTTATTTAAATATCTTAGATTTGAGATATTTTTTTATGATTGTTTTTCTAAAGCTGTGTTGATAAATAAATCTATGGTATCGTTGTTTCAAACTAGCTGGTGCGTATTTACAAAATGACACTGTTTACTTTCCATTTCAATTATTCGATAAAAAAAAACGACACATTTTACATAAAATGTACCCACAACAATATAAGATCTGATCGATATTAACGTACAAAACTTGTGTTCGAATGAAGGTGGCGACTGATTTTGTCACGAACAGGCAATCGAACGTGGTAAACTTGAGACAAAAGACCGTCGTCAGTCACCACCTACCAACTACAAATCTACAATTAACAAGTGCAGACAAAAAAAACTAGGTATATGAAATACTAACATCGAAATTGGTCCAAAACTGGAGATATCTATCAAAAATATCGAAAACTCGACAAAATATTAGTCATAAGAACGAAAAATTAATAAGCACTTAGCACACTCAACCTTCGCTTTGAAAATAATTTAAACAACGAATCATTCAAAACACATGTAAATAAATGCAAATATATTGATGAGTAAAAAAATATATATTTGAAACACTATTGGCAACGAATGTTGCTATACTTACCCCGATTTAATGCTGATATTAGGCACTTGGGTATGATTAGTCTTGCCAGTTTAGTTTAAAAATGCCCGATTCTCAAAACGGTCCATGAATCCATAAAAGGCCAAAAAACTCCCACCGGACAAATTCTAGAAATGTCGAAATCAAATGTAAATTGTATAAAAAACTATTGTCCTGCTCAATTTTATCGGCCCTCAGTAGACTCCTGCGCCATTTTTGAATTAGACATTCTGCTCCTAAAGTGTTGCCATTACAAAACTGATCTCCTTGATAAAATGTTACATAAATTAGTATATAAAGCCATTTGTTCTTACTTTTTGGAATGAATTTGGAATGTTCTATTTTGTTTTTGTCATAATATTCCTAAACCATTGCCTAATTCACCTATTTCCAAAAGATCTTTCACCCCCTTTATAATAAATTTAAACAACCACAACATTCAAACACCACCAACCAACTATGAAAATAATTGGTTCTATTCAAAAACATTCAATCGCTAAAAATACTATTATCTTGATTTCAGTGATGGAACACCTTATTCCATAGATCCATAGACCCTAGCATGGAAAGACGGATTTTTGGCCCCAAAATATCCTGAAAAAATTTGGAACGATTTTGAAAAAAAAATGGTACATTTCTTGAAAATCTTTTTAAGTATCATTAAATGCGCATGTATTTCGTGTACAGAGGTAACGCAATTGTTAGCAACCATTACATTAGTTGTGACTAGTTGTCAAAAATATTTTTCTTGATTTCTGCGAAAACATCAAAAAAATAAACAATCATGAATTTAATTTACCTATAAATTTTTTCTATTTTTGATATTTTCACTATCCTAGTTATTGCAGAATTTTTTTTTTTAAATATTTTTTTTTATTAACCTTTACTGGTCCACTCCTAGGCAGAATAGATTAGGAAACCAAAAATTCCTTTCCACCCTAGGGTGAATGATTAGGTTTGATTTCGTTTATAACCCCTTTATAGCATACAACATAGCTTACTGAACTTTTGTGAACAGGGTTTATATATTAGGATTGGGAATCTCTGCAGGGCCTCCCTTTTTGATGACTTTCAGCGTTTCTTTCGCGGGCTTGGCCGTGTCCGAAGGGATTTCCTCCTTGATAGGTATTTGTTCAGGTTTGGCACTTAGCTTTGGTTGTGCCTTTACTGGCTTCTCTGCTTCTTTGGGCTTCGTCGCTTCAGGATTCGTGACAGGTTTATCTTTAGCCTCTGGTTTCACCTGTTTTGGTTGCTCTTTGGGAGGTTCAGTTTTTGCAGGGGGTGGTGTGGTAGGTTTTACTTGAGCTGCTTTAGGTTGTTCAACCACCTTGGGTGTGGGTTTTGGTTGCTCCACTGGTTTAGGAGTGGGTTTTGGTTGCTCCACTGGTTTAGGGGTGGGTTTTGGTTGTTCCGCTGGTTTTGGAGTGGCTTTTGGTTGCTCCGCTGGTTTGGGTTTTGGTTGCTCCGCAGTTTTTGGAGTAGGTTTGGGTTGCTCCACCGGTTTTGGAGCAGGTTTAGGTTGTTCTACCGGTTTTGGAGTAGGTTTGGGTTGCTCCACAGGCTTTGGAGTAGGTTTCGGCTGAGCTGGTGGCTTAGGTGCATCTTTCTTAACCTCAACTTTAGGTTCCTCTACGGGTTTGGCCTTTTGAGGCGTCAATTTACTTTCGAAAGCTTTCTTGAGCAACGGCGGCGCTGGTACTGTTCCTATGAAATTCTGTCCATGAGGGTTGCCAGTGTGAAGCTTGCCGTTGAAGACGACGGCGTCGCTGATGTGCGAGAGACTGGCGTCGTTGTTGTAGTACCCCGCGACAATGTTGCCATTCCAGTCGATTTGCACCAGACCAGACATTTTCGGTAGCATTCCTGAGATAGATTTGAAGTGACCGATCTGTAACAATCGCATAGAAGTTAGATTCGTCAGATTCTAATCATAAATATTATGACTTATTCATTATCGAGATATGAAATTTCTCGATACTTGGCACTGGCAAATTCGCTAATTGTGCGGGATAAATACATATAAAACCAAGTTCAGAAAACTTACAGACATAAAAAGACTGAACAGGTTCTGTTGAACTTAGTTAAGAACACTCTCATTCATACAGCGAACAAAAAATGAGATCAAAATCATTTCATTCATTTTGGAGATGATGACGATGATGATGATGTCGTCCTTGACGTATCCGTCAATGGCAAACCCTGCTATATTTGGTTGTGCGCCCGTATGTGGCTGGCAAAACCAAATTTTGTCTTGAAAATTCTATTGCATGGCGCGCAGTGCAATATCCCTTCAGCATGGAGATACAATGCCACAGACGGACATGTATAATTGTATCCACACATCAAACTCATAACACCCATCGTTTTGTGTTGGGGTTAAAAATATGTAAATGCGTCAAGTAGTTATGAGTTTCACTCGCATATCGAGGCTTCCGTACTCTTATGCATGGCACAATTCCTGAACACTGACATTGGGGCTAGTTACTCAACAAAATGTGCTTTATATCTAAAGATATTGGTAACTTCAAATAATTTCTACAGTAGGAATAACTTGAAATGCTAGGCGTTCACATACAATATCAAGTTCAAATAAGTAAGTGTTACAGACTTATTTTTTTACCCAAAAAGATTTTAACACTTTAGTTTTAACGAAACATTCACTTGGATTTAATTTTTCGTTTCTTTTTTTGTGGAATCAACAAGGTTTTATCTCGCAGTTATTGCACAATAATTTCCCATTTTTTTTTTTAATATACGGCAACCTTGTCTCGCACTTGACTTCTCTCTCGTCTCGTCGTCGTCTCGTCTTGTCTCTTTGTTTTTAGTAGTTGTTGATTACATCAAAGTAAACCCTACTTATATTGCCAATTTTGAGACTTGTATCTATCATCCTACAAACGATACAGCAGTTTAGGTGTAGGACAGACAGACAGACAGACACCGCTGCCCCAAGAATAGGCTCCCGCATCGTATGTAAGCGTATTATTTATAGTTTAAAAAACTCAAGCAACCGACTTCAAAATACGGAATTTCGTTTACTTTGAAGACATTTTTCAGTTATATTGTTATGAAAACTAAAGTACTGAACTAATGTTAATAAAATTTATATGAGACCACATCTGGGCCCTTATTCCGTATGACCATCGGCTGCGCTCAGGTACGTGACGTGCGTGCATTGACAATTAAAATTAGCCTTTAAGTTTAAGAAGCCAAAGTTTAATTTTCATTGTAGACACACAACGTCAAATTACATACGGAACGTCATACGGAATAAGGGCCCTGAGCTATTAATCTACAAAACAAAAAAGAATCATCAAAATCAATTCATAATTGGCGAAGTAATCTCTGAACAAATATAAAAAAAAATACAGTCGAATTGAGAACATCCTTCTTTTTGGAAGTCGGTTAAAAACTGAAGCAACCAACTTCAAAATACGGAATTTCGCTTACTTCGATGAATTTTTTTCACTTATTTTGTTATAAAAATAAAAGTACTGAACCGATTTTGATAAAATTTATATAAGACCACCTCTGAATTAAAACTGGAAGTCGGTTAAAAAGAACTTACATGGTAGACGATATCCTCAAAGATGACATGCGGGTAGAGTGTGTTCAGATACTCGAAGGGTATCTCGACGAGGCGCTGGAGGCGCGCGAGAAACTTTCTGGCGAGCGGCGCGCCGGACATCGGACGCATCAGCAGAGGGTTCTCGGCGTCGTACACTGTGTACAGACCCACCAGGAGGCCGGACCCGTCGGGCAGAGACCGCACGTTGTCCGGAGTACCTGGGGATGGTACGGAGATCACGGAATGATTTCACTGGTAAGTTTTACTTTTATTATGACAAGTAATCGTTTAAAACACTAAAAAAAAAACAACTTCAAAATACGCAATTCGTTTACTTGGATTACATATTTTTCAAGTTTTATTTGTTATATAAAAACCAAAATACTAAACGGATTTTGATCAAATTTCTATGGGACCACCTGGGAACCCTTTCAAACAATTTTTTTGTTCAAATCGGTCCAGCCAGGGAACATACATGTCGGTTAAAAATAGGTCGAATAGAGTGAGTAGATATCTTCTAGATCGACGAGCTCCATCGTCTATCTAGAATCTCAATCGTAGATCTAACATAAATAATTGACCGCTAACTCACCTGATGCGACTGCTGCGTTCAGACTAATTATATGGGTAATTGTGTAAACTAAAAATTCAGTGAACAGAATACTTGGCCGGTTTTATATTTACTATGGAGCAGCTAGAAGCTAAAAAAACTCGATATCATTTCATTACATTCTAAAAAGTCGAACGAAACGTGCCTACTCCTAGAATGTAGAATACCGTCGCGTAACATCAGGCGAGTTGGTGGTCAATCGTAGATCTATCTTGCATTAAAAGAAATGTAGAATAAACTTCATCAGAACAGAAAGATAGACAAATAATGTGATTTATTTATTTTTATTTTTTATCAGCCCTGTTTGTACAAACTGTCCCACTGCTGGGAACGGGCCATCTTTTCATTGTGAGAAGGGTTAGGCCATAGTCTACCACGCTGGCCAAGTGCGGGTTGGCAGACTTCACACATCTTCAAGATCATTGAGAACTCTCAGACATGTAGGTTTCCTCACGATGTTTTCCTTCACCGTTTGAAGTTGGCGGCAATCAACAATACGCACATAACTTCGAAAAGACAGAGGTGCGTGCCGTGGGATTCGAACAGGACCTGCGGATCGCAAGTCAGACGGTCTCACCACTAGGCTGCCGGAAAATTCCAATGTAATTTGATGGTCTTTAAATCGTAAGTGAATCACTTTTCTTTAATTTGGTGGTAAAACTTCATCTTGACGCGTTGACTATATATATATCGCTTTAATCGACTTTACCCGAACGAGTATTAGAGAACTGAGCGTGACGGCTATCTCATTCAATACCTACAAAACAAGTATCTATATTATAAGAAAAACAAAATACCCGACTGCGGAAAAGCAGTATTTAATATAAGCTGTAAAATAATATAAATGCGCATTCTTTAGAATAATTCTAGTAAAACCACTCGTTTATTACGAAAAAACGCATTTTGTTTTTATTTTATTTTTACGAGAGATATATTATTATTACAAAGCTTATGACACTCAAGGTGTGAAAACAAATCTCACCTCTCACATCAAAATCGGTCAAGCCGTTTAGTCTATAGGCGATCATATAGAAACATACATACATACAAATATGCATACACTTGAAAAACATAACCCTCCTTCTTACGCACTCGGGTAATAAAGTGCTCAGCGCGCATAAAGTTTTCACTTCAAAAAATAAATCATAGACCAGCGACACAAAAGAAATAAAACAATAAAGAGGTCACCTCACGGTTAAATAACAACGAACACATAACAACTGAGTAAATACTTTACTACCGCGAGACGTGAAATCACCGCCAGTACATTCACGTGGGCAAAGATTACAACACCTCCAATATGCTATTTCTAATAATAGCCCTGATATCAGTAACTCAATGTTGCGCTCAAGTGATATACTCCAACGACCTGAACTTTCGCGTCGGGCCCGGTGAGAGGACATGCTTCTTCGAAACCGGAAAGCTGGGAGATATAATGGAAGTATACTACCAAGTGTTGGACGGCCAACATGGTGACTTGGACATCTCTTTAGACGTGACTGACCCAGCTGGGGTTAAACTCATCGCGGACTACAAAAAAACCCAAAATGTGATAATAAAAGAAATCGTTATGGAGGGCGATTACGAATTCTGTTTGGACAATACGTTTAGTTCATTCAATTCGAAGATGGTGTTCATTTATGTGCTGCTAGAAGGACAGGAGACGGTTGAGGAAGAAGCTATCGTCACCGTGATCGATAACGAAGGGAAAGAAGTGAATCAGACGGAGGTTCTACATTGGGAGGGCGTGTATGAGAACGGTACATCTTACTATGTAGAAGTAGAAGCTATTGCCGACTCTCTCACACGCACGCTGAAGCAGGTGGTGAAAGCGAGACATATGTTAGATCGGCACGGAGCGAGTAGGTCACGGGACTCTTATTTGGCGTTTGAGGAGATTTTTGTGGTGGACTTGTGGTCGGGATTCCAGATAACCGTCATGTGTGTTGTTGGCGTGTTGCAAGTGTTTATGATAAAGAAACTGTTCCAAAGTCCAAAACCATACTGAACATTGTTTATACTATGTGTTAATCTTTTTAAGTCCTATGACTGCAGCCCAGTAGGGGTATTCAGAACTCATTCGGAATCTATATCTCCATCTCTGCCATTTCCATAGAGAATGACAGAGGCGGAGATATAGATTCCGAATCTGAATGAGCCTGCCAGGATCGGATAAAGTGGAAGAAGCCTTTGCCCTGCAGTGGGACAGTATGTAGGCTAATAATAATTGACCTGTATTTACATTCACAGATCCCAAAAAGATAAGCGACTAGTGTTAATAATTTACAAAGGTTGCACCAAATATTCAAACAGCTGTTGACCAGGCCTATTTTGAAAAGTATAACTTTTCACCTACTTGCCCAACAAGAGTAATCTTGGGCTGGTTCTTCTACAAGTTTAATTAATTTGTAATTGATCAAAATACGGAATAATTATTCTGACAAGAATAATGATTCGGTAGTAAAAAAAATACAAATTTTCCCAGGCTAATGTTTGTTCATTATTTAGTAATTAACTTTAAATTAGGTAGACTACACATAAAATATCAAAATTAGGTACTTAAAGTTATAAACGGACCTACTGCATACATTTTACATAATTTATTTTAAGCTCTGACGTTCCAGACATTTTAATGTGCACAATAAAAAAACAGTATATTGTAAAGTATTTAAATCGTCAGGTCTTAAAATTATGCAAAATATATTTTAGCCTATATTATGCCACTGGCGAGTGTGAGTTTGAGTTTGTACACAAAAGTTATTTACATTCCAACAGATTGATGTGTGTCAGAATTTAGCAATAAACGATCATGAATACACACTATTATTCTTTATAAAATATTAACAATAATCAAAAATTAGCAATAAAAGATCATGTATATAAAATATTACACTTGTTTTGAGGGCTATTTTCAAGGCGCTACTAAACTAATCAGAATTCCTGAAATAACTAAACTAAATAAAAACTACGGATCACTTACGTCTGTTTTGAGCCGAAATATCCGACTATAGTTTCAACCGCATTCGGCGGTCTTTTTCAAAGGAGCTCATATTCGAAATTCATATTTAGAATTCTGTATCGTTTTTTTTTTATCAGCCCTGTTTGTACAAACTGTCCCACTGCTGGGAACGGGCCATCTTCTCATTGAGAGAAGGGTTAGGCCATAGTCTATATCGATTCTTTTTGGCAAATACTATCAAAATCGGCCGAAAAATAACCTCGTAACAAACTTATCTCTTCCACCGACCTTTCATTTTGAAACATATTTATTTTAATTTAGTGGTGCCTTGAGAATTGACTCCAATAATACTATAATTATGTTTTTTTGTGTATTATATTTGTGTGTTGTAAATAAACATACCTGGTAATCCAGAGACAAACACCTCAGACTTTCCTTTCTTAGGCCCGTCGATGTAGTACTTAATAAGTCTAAGCCGTGATGTCTCTGCTACAACCACAAACTGATTGTCCGGCGAAACAGTCAAACCATTCGCAAACCATAAGTTGTCGAGTAAAACTTTACTCTCATTCTTCGCTGCGTTGTAGTAAAACAACCTAAAATATTAAAAAAACACAAATTTTAAACGGGCACGCAAATTGATTAAACTTTATCCCATTTCAATAATTCTTTATTTATGGGATTAAAATGTATTCTGGTTGGCTTTAATTTTTTTATTATTAATCAAATTTCACTATAACTTAGAACTTAAAACTTTAAACATGCTTAGAGTGCGATTTTGGTCCATGTACTTGATACGTACGGGACAGGAATGGAATTGTTTGCCGCATTTTCTGTTTTCTAAGAACTAAAATCTTGGAATTTTACAGGCTAGAGTGAATAGATATTTTCTTGAACGATGAGCTCGATCCTCGGCCACAGCTTCTCTTAACATCAAGCGAATTGGTGGTCAATCGTAGATAATTCTAATTTAAATAAAAAGTATTAAAGAGCATTCATTCATTGAACCATACAAAAATGAGTAGAAAGAAAATATGTCTGAGTAGAAAGTGGTTAAGACAGGCGTAATAACCAGTTATCTCCTGTTGTATGGAAATATGCCCAATATACTAGCAACAACTGTGCTTTCAATTATACATATACATATTTATACTTTGACATTTACAGCATTACCAAAAAAATTTACTAAAGTTTGAACAAAATGTCAAACCCCTCTCAAATTGTCTCATTTCCACAATCGTGATTTTGTACCAGTGAAAAGTTGACAGAAAATTTTGAGCATTGATCAAAATTGAGTAACGTTTTTCAGTATGACTATCGATTGATTAGTGATATTACCTTCCAGAAGGATCAGTGAGAACTGCCAAAGCTCCATCTTTGAGTTGGAAATCGCTTGTAGAGTCGGTCCAGTAGAAGTCACCATTCTTGCCCAAAGCAATTGAATTGAATAACTTGGGTTCTCGGCCCTCGATAGCCACTCTCGGAGAAACCAGCAGTTGTTTCTTGTCATTATTCAAATATACCTTCCATATGCCGTGGTATGCGTCCGATACATACATGATATTCTTGTCCTCGTCGATTTGAAAGCCGAGAGGTCTTCCGCAGATATGTTCGTGTAGTAATCCAGCTGAAATTTAAATAATATATATTATTTTAAGCGTCAAATCAATGAAGGGCTAGTATTATTAAATAATTGCTTTCTTTATTTATTAAAGTAGTGCCTAATCTTAATAATCAAATTAAATTTAAGCCCCTATAATGTTTCAATCTAACTACTAGTTTTATCTTACTAGAAATAGATATTGAATTAGGTTCTAATGACAACTGAGACAAGTGTATAATAAATAATAATAAATAATAAATATTTGTGGACATTTCACACAACACCATCTAGCCCAAACTAAGCAAAGCTTGTACTATGGTACTAGATGGCTGATAGAATACATATATACTTTTTTTTTTGTAAATATATACTTAAGATACATAGAAACACCCAGACACAAATAAATAAAATAAATAAATATTTGTGGACATTTCACACAACACCATCTAGCCCAAACTAAGCAAAGCTTGTACTATGGAACTAGATGGCTGATAGAATACATATATACTATTTTTTTTTTTTGTAAATATATACATATGATACATAGAAACACCCAGACACAGAACAAACATTCATGCTCATCACACAAATGTTTGCCCTGGGTGGGGAACGAACCCACGACCTACAGCACAGTAGGCAGACATACTACCAACTGAGCCACAAGGCCAGTCAAGAAAAAATTTCTTTTTAAGAAATGTACCACAACATTTCTTAAAAAGTTATGAAGCAAGTTTGTGGTATAGTGCACAGCATCTTAAAAAACAACTGTGATATTGATTAAAAATACAGACAAAATTTTGCAAAAAAAAAAAAAAAACCACTTGTTGTTCATTTGCATTGCATGCCATTATTGTATATGTTTACAATTCAGATAAACTATCATTAAACCTTATCATCCATGAAACATTGTATATATAAAAACTTTTGCAGTTGCATTATATTAATTATATCTATGTGCAGTTTTATTTGCTTGTAGATAAATGTAGGAAGATAAACTGAATTTTATTGTAATGAATAAAATGTAAATAAAATATGTAGATAATTGTATGCAACATATGGAAATAAGTTGCGAGACAATACATGTTATAGGTATACACAGCAGATATACAATGTTAATGATTATCTCCTGCAAGTTTTAAGTTTTACATCTATGAATATGATTAAATGCAGACTGAAATATGTCTAACTATATACATATGTAATTTCATGACAAATACAAAGTCAAGTAAACAACCATAGGCGCGTCGCCCACACGAGCTGGAGTCGAGGCGGCGTCGAGGCACGGGCGCAAAAGCGGCGCGCCGCTTCTACGTTTCCTTCAGGTTCAAATGGCAGTGCGCCCACACACTAGTCGCGTCGCAGGCGACGTGGAGTCGAGGCGCGGTCGCGGCAGGGGTGCAGTGCGCGGCCGCGCCGCGACTCCACCGCCGTTTTGTTATTTTGTTTCGTGCGTAGACGTGTTTACACTGTAATGTGTGAAGGAAGCATAGCCGCCCGCGCCTCGACTCTAACATAAACACCACGCCTCGACTGTGCCGCGACCGCGCCTCGACTTACCAGTGAGCGACGCGCCGAGGCTCATTACTGGTAAAAATAAATATTTATTTTACCAATATTTACATCGAAGTGCCAAACCTGTGGCCTGACAAAGGCTTACAGCCAAGAACTTAAAGTATACCAGCAAGGGATGGAAAGAAATATTTATGTTGGACATTATGTAGAAGGACTAGTGGAGACTGACCAGAATTAGGAAGGCCACTGCCTCGATGAAGATTAAGAAGTGAAAATGGTGTTGTATTGGCCATGTGATTAGACATCCAAAAAATAAATGGACCAAAGAAGTTATATCTTTGTATCCCAGTCGTTATAAAACAAGGAGACAGTTCCAGAAAATGGGAGAATGATCTATCAAAACAATGACTAAGAAAAGCTAGAGACAGCAATGAATGGCGACCTAGAGGAAAAACATGTTATGTGGGCGATACACATGTCATGTGGGCCGGTTTTGGTTGCCATGGCAACAACTTCTGCAATTTCAGTCAAGGGGAGAGCTTTAATGACATGTCCGGATATAATTAAAGTAGCCAATTTTGCCAATAAATGTATGCAATTATTCTGGCCTATCATATATATCTTATAAGCCACATAATGTCCACAGCTTACCTGATATTAGAGAAGATGGTCCAATATAGTAAGTACAAAAGCGCAAAATAAAGTAATAAAATATTACTTACAGCAAGGCTGGCCAATCTTGGTGACAAATGTCACATGACCTCCAGGTGAGACTTTCACAATTTCTCCTGTAGCCAGACTAGTGTACAGGTCACCTTTATATATTTGAAAAGCTTCTGGGCCCAGCAATTTGTCTACATATGCTCTTTCTACATTATTCAAGACCTCATTTGGTGCTAATGGTCCTGTCCTCGGCTGTGGTGGCTCAAGGCTATAAAGAAATATAGCTTTGTTCATATCCATCATATGTAACTTAGAAATGCAGTGATCGCCTAGCAAACTTCCAATTTAATATTCAAGCCACATCAACAGTGCATTAAGAAAGCAATATAAAAGACTGGTACTGGGTTAGGTTCCACATCATAATATTTTTTTGTACATATGATTATTTTAATACTACTTTGGGTATAGTCTCTGGGATGTAATTTATGATATATATGTCGTTTAACATCAGACGAGTTTGTGGTCAATTGTAGATCTATCTTGTGTAAAAAAAAATAGTAATGAGTAAGCTCATACTTGTGACCAAAGGGAACTCAATTTTTTCGAAATTATGAGCTCTTTGGTCACTTGTCAATCTTTACTCTCATTACATTATCCATATAATAATACCTCTATGACTTTGTCTCATGTAATATTACTTACTCATGTACTTTATAATGATGATCTCATCTATTGTTTTTTCTACATAATGTATATTGAGTATCCATACAAAGTGCACTATTATGCAGGTATTTACTATTTCTACTTGTTTGTTCCATATTAAATAAATTGGTGTCATTATCAAGAAAAATATGAAGCAAAATACTGTTTTAAATTACTATAGGTATTTTACTTTACCTAAATGAATATTAATTGTGATTATGTGACTTTAATATTCATTTTAAATGTAGTTGGAACCCTTAATGGCTGGCTGGGTTTGTGGTTCTGTCTTTTACGTGACTGCATAAAAAGGGTGGGTAATATTTTTCCTAGTGTGAGTGTTCTCATAATACCTTGTATAGTCTAAATGGCTTAATTGATTTTGATGTGAAAAGTACTGTTTTTTTACTTCCTTGATAGGTTACATCTTTTTTAAATGAACTCTATTTAACTACTATTCAGAGAATGCTTATTGAAATAAATTGCTAAGTGCCTACTTACTTACTAAAATATACACTAAACAGCATATCAAGTGTAACAGTTCCACTACAAAAAGCAATTCAATGCAATTGGGTATTTTATTTTAGATATTTGCTCAATTTTAATCAAAACATCAAATTCAGAGTTACTATATATAAAATATAAAAAATAGGTACTTCATATTAATAAATTACTAAGTACATACTAGTAACTTATGTGCAATACCTAATCTTATTATTGTTGAAATATTTTAATATAATAAATAAAATATACTTACGGAATGGCTGTAAACTTTGTGTATGGAGGTAAGTTGGGTATAAGAACTATAATAGCAGCAAATATTAAGAAATAAACCAATATTTTAATTAGCCGCTTCAGAAGGCCGACAATTAAACCCATTGTAACTGCAAGCTCACGAGCTGAAACAAGAAATAAATGTATTTAAAGAGTTTGTTAATTTATATAATTAAAAGATAGTTAATTAAGTAATAAAACAGGTGATAAAAAAACAATGAATACCATAGGAAGCTTTTTAGATTAGTATCTGTTCATCTAATAAAATAAGCCTTGAATAAACGAGCCCATGATCAATCATTTAAATTTGGGCAATTTAGAAAGTAAAATAATTAGGACGAGAACATAACCAGCGAAAATGAGGTGAAAGTAAAAAATGTGCAGAGTGATATCACAGCAGACTGGCATTACAGACTATTATAAACTTAAATAATTTCTATGGGCTGCTACGTACTTACTTAGAAAATGTACAGTTACTTTTTGGAATGGAATAATTGACAAGAAGTTCTTCGTATGGTCGCAGGTTCAAAGTTTACTTGGCAACCGGGATTAAGGTAACAAAAGTCAAAAAAACATATTTATCATTGAGATAAAATATTCTCTAATATACGTAATTACATACCTTACCACTGAAAACACGAAGTGAATTATTATGATTAAAAAAACAATTTTTGGAAAATACTATGAACAAAGCCGGTTGACGTCCATCAGCCACCTTTCAATTAACACAGATAATACAAATGAATGAAAGAAAAAAGTGACAGACACTTATGTTTCAATTAATGGAGCATTTACGCTTATCCAGTTCATGAATATTAGACTGGTATAACGACAGTCTGTGGTGTATTTGACAATTCAAGCACTTATTTGTTATCTGTCATCTCTTTTTAATCTGTGCTAGCTCCATTTTGGACGTGTTCTGCTTTGCAGTGCAGCGAAAAATTAATTTTTATCGCCATGGGTCACGCTAATATTTGGTACTCTCACCCCCGCAGATACGGACAGGGCTCCCGCTCATGGTAAGGATCTATTCAGATGTGACTACTAACTTTATTTTGTATAACCTTATAACACGTGTTAAAGAGTGACTCCCGCCTTCCTTACAGCCGGGCCTGCTCCAACAGACATGGACTTATCCGCAAATACGGTCTGAACATCTGCAGACAGTGCTTCAGGGAGTACGCTAATGACATCGGCTTCAAGAAGGTACCTAACTTGTTCACTTGCTAGTATACATATTATTGACCTTCCGGTTTGGGTCTTATGTCGTACTGAATATAAAATTAACCTGGAAAGATGCGCATTATATGACCTGTTTCTTTATAGGTATATCGAAATTTTCAAAGCCGAATTGTTGTACAACCTACAGATGCACAACAAAAACATTGTATATTTATGGAATTTCATACCTCATAATGTTACTTGCTGCGTAACTCTAAAGAGTGTATAGTTATTTTCTAGATTGTTGCCTATTTGTTACCATGAGGTGAGGTGAGTTTGTGGTCAAACAGATCTATTTCACTATGGCACTACAAAATAAAAGTCCTGTGTTGGAAACTATTTCTAACTTAAGATGTTAATGGTAAAAACCAAAAGGTTGCTACATCTCCACCCAGTACTATCAACTGTGGGATGGTATGAAGTTTACCTGGTGTCTGTTTGACATAGGCAGCTATTAGACTACACCCTATGAAAATAACTGCGGGAACGGCAGTAGCCCCGGCCAAGTTGAGCAATTATATTTACTGGTTTCCAAAACCACATAAAAAAGTGTTTCATATGTGCAGAACCTAATATAGCCTCTTTAACACAATAACTGCTGAGGTATTTTTTAAATGCTCGTCAATCACTGCTTGTTTTTTCACATTGTTGTAAAGAAACTTGGGCCAACACGCCTGGCATGTGTAGTCTCACCTGCCTGCATGGGAGTAAAAAAAACACAAGGTGTATATTATCGGCAGTTATTGTGATAAGGAAAATCTTTTGTCAATAAAATTAATATTGACAATTCAGAGTTTGAGAACATTTGAGTTACTATGGATAAGTATATTCATCTAACGTGATTTTCTCTTTGTTTCAGCTGGACTAAATGATGCTTAGACAGTAATAAATCTTATATTTAAGTAAGTTTTGTTTGATTTCTATCATTACCTGTAGATTTATTTTATTATTTACTTCTATGCAACAATATTAGTAGTTACAGTGTCAAAAGGTTTTAAAAAGATGTCATTGGAATGTATTTGTAGAGACCTTCTATAATTTAAATACGGTGACTGTATGCTTTATTTAGAAATTAGCTGTTAATGAATGTTGGTCATTCATCAGCCTAGAGACAAACAGCAAAATACAGCAACTTTTCGTACATTTATTTAAAGCCTTGCACTATCTAATTTAGTCATTATATAGAGAGAAGAACTTTGATGCTAAACCCTACAGAGTATATGTATACTTAATTGTTCATCTTGCTTGCATATACCAACATTTGAATAACAATAACAAGATGTAGAATGACTGAATGAATATGATAAATTTGCAAATGTTAAACATAAAAAGTAACATCAGAAATGATCAAACAATTTTGTTTGTACTATGGGAACCAGATATCTTAAGTACTTTTTTACCTACTTATGATTCAGAGAAATGCAGTCACATAAAAAACATCCATGCTCATCATACAAAAATTTGTCCAGAGTGGGTATTGAAGCTATAATTATTATATTTTCTGTTTCTATAACCTACAGCTTAAAAGACACTACCAACTGAGCTGTAAGGCCAGTCAAATCCAGTGAAAACAGTTCTCCTAATGGCCTATAATACATATTGGCACTGTTTTGTGACATATTTTGTAGCTGGGCGTCTGCAAAAAATATGTTTGAGGTACAAATGCTATTTATCCAATAACGTTATAGACTTGCATGCAAGTAGTTTAGCAATGATTACTCATCTGCAATCATACAATATCTTGATATTTTGTAACTACATCTGCATTATAATCAAATGCAAGGTCAATAGTAAGACTGTTACTTTTTAGTATATTGTACTGATGCCAGAGAATAATTAACAGTATAAGTCCAGAAGTTTTACTCTACAGACACGTACAACAACAATTAATTACACAACAAATTATAGCTACTTTAACAACGACGTGATAAAGCATAAGTCAACTTGCACAGGCGTTAGGTGCCTGCTCTTACTAGAATCTCTCTTGCTTTCATCTCTTCTGGCATTAACCTGTTATGCTGGATCTGTTATGCTGGATCTTAGATCAAGATTCTTTCTATGTCTGATTGCTGGATGGATTTGTCAATTTCATAGTACTAAACTGGGTAGTTACCACCATTTACTTGTAAATTTGTTGCTAAGCACCTAACAAGAGTGATTGACTCTTCCGTTCCAATAAATTGGGAGTCAGGTTCTATTCCAAGCTATGTGTTCTTACCATCTTAAACCCAACATTAATTAAGAGAAATATCTACTGCCCACTTGTCAACAAATTGAGAAAACTGCCCATCTGCTCCTGTGACTAAACATTAGATTTCAATGATTATTTTTTATCTAATGGGCATCATAAATAGTGCTTGTGTGTTTTCCTATTTTTTTTAAATCTCATTAAGCATAACTGAGTTAAAAACTTGAAAATTTGAAAAAAGTAATACAGAAGCCTAGTCAACCATTTAGTTATAGTTTCAAAGATTCTCTAGAGGAGAGCCTATGATCTTCTAGTTCTAGATTGTAAAAAAACAATGACTATAAATATAAAAATTTAATTCTGTACAAAAGTATAAAAATACAAAACACTACTCTAATATCTACAGAAATATTTATAATAATTTAGGACTCATTTAGACGTTGTTTCTGTTGCTCTGTGCTTGCCGCAGGTTTCCGATACTTGATCCAACTCTCTGTAAAAGAATAGGAATGTCAATAAAAACCTACAGTTATTACTAGAAATAATTTCTCGGCTGCTGTTTAAGTTTCTAGGCAAGTGCGCTCCATCGCAGAGCGCAAAGGTTGCTTAAGGCTGTGTGTAAAGCGCGTGCATCAATATTTTAAGTGTGAAATCACTGAATGATATTAGAAAAGTGAGACACTTTTCAACCGACTTCGAAAAAGGAGGAGGTTCTCAATTCGACTGTATTTTTTTTATGTTTGTTACCTCGTAACTTTCGACGGGGTGAACCGATTTTGATGATTCTTTTTTTTATTCGGAAGCTGGTGCTTCCCGTGTGGTCCCATTTCAATTTAGTCCAGTTCTGACAAAGGCATCCATGAGAAGTCGGTTGCTTCAGTTTTATATGAACATAATTATAGTTTTAACTATAATTATGTTCATGTAGATAGGAGTAATTGTTTAAAAAATGTTTTTCTTCGATATTTTTTAATTTGGCTGGTCTTGCTGAACTCCATCGCCAATATAAATGATATCTGAATATGTTTTTTTTATATTTCTCCTTTAGATAGGATCTTCTATGTAAATAAACAAGTGTTTGTGTGATTTTAGCTTCGAGCCTAGATAAATGGTCGAAAGATTTAAGTGATTTCATGATATATGTTTAAAAATGTAATGCGCGATGAGATGGCTGCGAACTTTGAGCACATTCTTAACATTAAGCGAGTTAGCAGTCAAGAGCAAGCCTATTAATGATTTAAAAAAAATGTTTAAATAGTCTAATGTGTATTCGCCACATGGCGTAATAACAAGAAGCTACTTCAGTACCAAACTGACACAAACACATATATATCTTTCATTCAACATCCGATAGAAGACGCCTCTTTAGCTTGGTACTGCTACGATACCACTATTGACCCATACATTGGCAAATCATATATTAAAGCATTCTATACAACCAATCGTTAATGAAAAGGTTAGGAAAATCGGAAGATAACCTGTCCGACTCCAGCAAGCAACGCGATCAGACTGCGTTGCGGGGGGCGGCAGTGCTTCTTGCCGCCCTCTGCGCAGCACAGGTTGGGGAAGCAGTCCACACTCGAGCTGCATTTCTGCGGGAACAAGTCGTACTCGGGCGGCGCCGTGCACTGCAAGTATGACTCCAGCATTCGTACCGCTGGAATGGAAATTAACCTTAAGGGAAACTGAAGAAACTTTACTCTGTCTGGGATCTAGTCTTCTTGGAAAGATTGATAGTATTACATTGCATGGCGCACAGTGTCCACCAGTGGGGGACACAAAAGTGAGGGACAACCTTTCCCTCCCAACTAATCCTCTAACTACGGTTAAATGTGGTTCTGCCTAACCCGTAAGGGAAAGCAGGCGTGATTTTATGTATGTATACATTGTGGTGTCTGATATTCTTGGATAGTGAGTACATACGTCTGTCGATGGTGTTAGCGATGGGCACGAGGTCGAGTCGCGCTCTCGCCGTGCGGCAGTAGGAGCGGGCGCCGTCGGGACAGCACACGCGCGGCCAGCAGTCTGAGTCTGTCTTGCACGTCTGCACTTCGAACAGCAGCTCGCCGAGTGGGGCGGTCGGGCATTCACGTGGGATTACGCCCAGCAGAGCTGGAAACATGTTACATCTGTCGTTCACACTGTCACTGTGAGATGCCTAGCATGGTGGTCATAAGTGCAACTAGTTAGATTACACAAATCTTAGTGAGAATTATGAACTTCTCAGACATGCGTATTTCATCACGATGAAGCTAGTAGTAACATACCTACAAGCGTTCTTTAGAATTTGAACTCAAGATTTCTAAACACCATATCGTAAGAATAAAATCTAAGCTGTTAACTGGGGATTTTTTCCGAGTCATAGTAAATAATTAATAGGTAGAGGTACGCTGGGATCGTTGCTCCGCTAGTTGATTCCTTCCATCCTGATTGGCCAACCATTATTTTTATTGCAAAACGCATTGTTAAAATACTACGTACTTAAAGCTAAATATATTAATAATGTCGTTTGAACTTCAGCGATGTACTCTCCACGTGGCCCTCCTGACTGACTCGTGGTCCATCTACTTTGTCCAACTGGTACCATGGGTAAGTAATACTACTTACTCATCGCATTAAGCTGGCTTTAGAATATATATGTCTTGCAATAAAAAAGTTTAATTTTCTCTATTTTTAGTTTCGTGAAAAGTCACTCGCTTCAATTAGAACAGTGACTATCGATCGATATTGCCAACCCGCACTTGGCCAGCGTGGTAGACTATGGTCTAACCCTTCTCACAATGAGAAGATGGCCCGCGCCCATCAGTGGGACAGTTTGGATAAACAGGGCTGATAAAAAAAATGCTGTAGGGGTTATTCACGTCCTCAGCTGATTTACTTCACTGTTACTAAGTAGATGATATTAAAAAAAACGGTGATTTCATCTTCAAAGGTACATATTGTTAACTTACGTTGATGCGACACAGGCGCTGGTGTAGGCTTGGGTGCTGGAACTCCTTTGACGCAGCGTCCGTCGCAGCACACTTGATCCGGGCCGCTGGTGGCTCGACACTGAGAGTTCTTCTCACAGGGGATAGGGAACAGCAGCACTGGTGCTCTCCCCGGCTTCGGGCACACCAGCTTCTGCGACTTGCCTGCGCTCGAGTATACCTCGTTATACACGTCTACACTGTTGTGCGTACGAGAATACCTTACGTCACTGGTTAAGTCATAGCCTACGGACAATGAGGTTCAATAACAGGCCAGTGAACGACTTGACCTTCCCTTTATGTGGCGAGGTGTGCTCGCTTTAGAACGGCTCGTGGTATTTGGTCCGATCGCTTATCTGGTTTGTAGGCTAGATATTACGCACCCAGAGCTAAGTGTTGTGCTTTTCAAAATGCTAAAGAAGGGGAAACCGCATTTTAGTTGTCTACCTTGATATTTATTAAAGATAATATTTTTAATCGACTTCTAAAAAGGAGTAGGTTCTCAATTCGACTATATATATAATATATATACTCCGCCAATTATTATAAATTGATTTTGATGATGATTTGTTTGGTTTGCTAGGTTCAGTAATTTGGTTTTTAAAACAGGATTATTGAAAAAAAAATGTAGTCCAAGTAAACGGAACTGCGTATTTTGAAGTATATTGTTTTCAGTTTTTAACCGATTTCCAAAAAGTAGGAGGTTCTCATTTGGACTATAATTTTTTTTAATGTTTGTTCAGCGATTACGCCGTCGATTATAAATTGTTTTTGATTATTCTTGTTTGGTAGGTAATATCTCAGTGGTGATCCCATATAAATTATCAAAATCGGTTCAGTACTTTAGTTTTTATAACATAATATCTGAAAAAATTTCATTCAAGTAAACGTATTTCTTATTATTAAACTATAATCATTTCAATAAGGTTTTATACTCCAGATATAAAAAAAATATATGTATGTCTTTATGCAACTGCATCATACAAAAAGGGCAATTTATTGTTTCTGGTATCTGTAAGTATGTGTATTACAAATAATTGTTAGTCTGTTCACATAATTAACCTTAGTTGATGGTGACATCAAAGTTATTAAAAACCAATAAGACTAATAATATATATATATATTTTTTTTTTTTTTTGGAAAAAGGGTTTTGGAAGTTTTTGTGGGAGTGGGTTGGTCCTGGCAGCAGAAGTTCAGCGCTAATGGTATACACATTCCTTCTGCTGCCAGTGGGGAGTGGGGTGGTTAAATGAGAAATGATGAATAATATCGTTAGACTTGAGCAAAATGGAACTTGGATAAAACGGGATTTGAACTGGCTGAATTTGACCAATAATAACAATACATACAACTTGGAAAATTAATAATAAATACTTAACACTTTTTCATAACAAAAAAAATAATTACGAGAATTATTCATAATAAAGCTCCGGCTCTAAATATATTTTTTATATCGACTTTGAAGATACTTTCTGGAGATAAAGTAGATTACGTATACTATTTTTAGTATAACTTAAGCGTATTTTTTTTAACCTACGGGTTTAAAGGGCAAACATTTCGAAGCGTTTTTAAAAACCCTGACGAGTTCGTCACGTGACATTTCGTTCGTTTTCTATACATTTCCTTGTCTATTCTACTGGCGTTAACGATAACTTTTGACGTGATAACGACGATGAACGCCGGCTGCACGCACGAAAAATTGTCACGTTCCGCCTGAGCTGAGCGTGCAAGCGAGAGCGCGGAACAAGCGATAGAGAGGCACGATCCGCCTAAGCGTTCGGCTTGTGAGGCATCGTTATCACGTAAAATTATCGTCCGTAAACCTACTTTACAGAAAACTATTTTTTTTAACAGCCTAGGTACATGTATCGTAAATGTTTTGTTTACTCACTTGTTTTAGCGGGTGCGTTAGTTCTAACAGCTGTCGTGGGTGCCTCTGTCCTCTGTATTGGCAACAGCTGTAAGAATGGCTGCAACAGCGGGATCTCTGTGGTCGTTGTGGTCGGCCTGGGCGTCGTTGTGGTCGTCGTCGTCGTTGTGGTCGTAGTTGTCGTCGAACTGGTGGTACTTGGAGTTGTACTGGTTGTACTTGGCGTCGTACTGGTTGTTGTGCTGGGAGTTGTACTGGTAGTAGTGCTGGGAGTTGTACTGGTGGTAGTGCTGGGAGTTGTACTGCTGGTTGTGCTTGGAGTTGTACTGGTTGTGGTAGATGCAGTGCTAGTGCTTGTGATTTCGCTAGGCTCTACGCTACCCTGGCTCGGTTGGCTCGTGGTGCTACAACAACGAAACCAGCCTACAATGAGTGTGAAACTATACTAATATACAGAGTAGCATGAGTTTTGTGTATGGTAGTAACGCACGGTAGACTTTTAGTTCGACTGACAAAGAAAATTCTTTGGCGATTCAATCGGAGATTTCATCGGAGCGATTCAGTGTTATCGCCCTGCTCGCGCTGCGAAATCGCCAATCAAATCGCTTACAGTTCCTGCACGTACACTCTACCGTAGTGGAAAAGTGAAATTTCTACGTAATGCTCAAATGTGAAATCAACCTCTGAGTAAATTTGTTCTAGATATATACTCTACGAGTATGTATCTATAAAATATGAGTTTTAGGTATAATAGATTTTTAGGTAAGGGCGCTACATCGTAGACCGCAATGTCGCATGTAACGTCATGAGGAGGTGGTCAAGCGGTGAAAAGTCGAAACATCAAAAAGTCTACCGTGTGCGTCATGTCATGGTCTTCTTTAATATTACC
Organism: Lycia hirtaria; assembly: GCA_947563715.1. Lineage (NCBI taxonomy): Eukaryota > Metazoa > Arthropoda > Insecta > Lepidoptera > Geometridae > Lycia > Lycia hirtaria. The sequence goes on from OX387385.1 coordinate 13,701,993, forward strand.
TAATTTGGCACACTGTATGTGGACTAAATAGATCAACACATATTATGACAAATTACACATATGGCTAATATATACATATATATATATATATAATAATAACTGTTTAACGGCAATGACTAATATTTTAAATACGAAAGTTGTGAGGATGAGAACATGACATAAGTAGATATACCCTATGTAATTTTCGCAGGCTAGCAAAATACAAAATTAATATTTAATTAGCAGAGATGTGCTAAATAGTTTATAAAATGTACTTTAATACTTTCATATTTTATATTTTATTAAATAGTTTTTTGTATTTAAAATACAAAATACGTATTTTTAAAACAATTTAATACGCCAAATAAAGTACAGGTTTTTAAGAAAACCTTAAAATAAACATTAATCGAATAACCCGCCCGAGCCGTTCCAGCCGTTCCGTTATTTTCAAAATCCTTTAATTTTTTTATTTTTTTTATATACATAAAGTGCCAGCTAATATATAAAAAAAACAAAAATAAAAAAAAGTATTTTGAAAATAACGGAAAGGACCCTGTATCGACAGCTTAAAAATTGCAATTTTAACTTGTTTTTGTTTATCTTATTTTTTCGTAATACGTAATACAATACATTAATTTAATGCTAAAAAAACAAAAGTAAAGGTCACTACGTTCTCTTTATAAAAAGTCTGTAAACAGGTAGAAAAGGTTTTATTTTTTACCAGACTGCACAAGGTGGGTTATGTACATATGTGTGTATATTTCTTTATTACTTTCTGCAGCCTAAACGGCTTGACCCATTGATGTGTGAGGTGTTATTAGATTCGTTTTCACTTCCCGAGTGTCATACATAAGGTACATTTTTTATCCGAGGGTTATGTTTTTCGAGTGTATGTATTACTATGTATTACTACATACAGCCTATGTACGTACATAGGCTGTATGTAGTATGTATGTTTCTATAATATGGCTTGACCGATTGTGACGTGCGAGGTACCTATTATCGTTACATTTGTCTTCACTCCCTGAGTGAAAAATTGCTCTTCTGGTATTTTGGCCTTCGGGTATTTTGTTTTTCTTTTAATATATGTACTTGTTTGTAATAATAATAATACAAATGTCGCAAAAATTTAAAATTAGAGTTTTCGTAACCTCCAACGGTCTTGTTAAAGTAATAAAAGTGGTTTTACAAGAATTGTTCTAAAGAATGCTCAATTAAATTTTCTTAATATATTTTTCATCGATTACGTGCATTTTTTTTTACCGTAACGCAAGCGTATTTTTTTTAAAGTAAATAGCTCTTAATGCAGTTGGGTATTTTATTTTTACGCATACTTGTCGAAAAAAAATACCTTTTTATACAATATCGAGTTTTTCAGACGTGAGCGCTTTTTGTTCTAAGGTTTTCGCGATTGAACTCTTTTATTTTGAAACAAAAAGTGTCATTAAACAAATTTTATAATCTCGCCTGTGACCACGGCGCTGCAAAGTGTTTGAAATAGTCTACATAGTAAAAATAAATCGGTTTGTATGGAGCACATCACAGTATTTTCAACTGGGGGGATTCTTTGAAATTATTGTAGGAAAATAGCTAAAAATCATAGATCAACAATAATCCCCGATTTATAGACTAGCTTGCGTTCCGTGGTTTCACTCGCGTAGTTATGAAAAACGGTGATGATTATGATGATGATGATTATGTCCGTCTCCAGGTCTAAAGCTATCTCTATACTAATTTTCATAACGATCGGTTCAGCTGTTTGAGCGTGTAAAGGTAACAAAATTAGCTTTTATAATATCATTATGAAATTGTGTCAAATATATTTCAAAACACCAGCACATTCATTTAAATAACAATATACTTAGTTGTCTTTTATGTTGTCACAAATCTTATTTTTACTAGACTAAAACGTCAGATCATAAAATTATGTAAAATATACGCGATAAATATATTATATGGGAACGCCTAGCTTACAGGCCATTTCAAATAATATTTTTTATCGCTTAATTTATCGATGTTGACAAAACTTATCAAAAATTATTTTGTATTTTGCAAATACAAAATGTCCTAAAATGTATTTCAAATAAAATACAAAATGGTTTCCTAAAAAAAGTATTTAAATACAAAATGGAAATAGGTATTTTGTATTTTGCATTTCAAGGTTTAGGTACTTTGAATTTACTAGGTATATTGAAATCACTTTGCCCCGAATTACTTCAATACTATTAAAAGTTTCTGTGCCCGAAATAAGACCTCACGAATTATTTTAGATACCTAGACTAATCTAGATTTTTCTTAGAAAGTTTCCTAACCATCTATCACTGATTTAGATAAATAATACATTCACAAGATTTTTTAAACAGATTTCAAAAAATGGCGTTCTCAATTCTGTTGCATTTTGACGTGACAACGTCTAATAAATCGCCAAAAAGCTCACCCACAGAATGTGTGGGTGAGCTTTTTGGTCTCATCTCATATAGTCCGAATCTCCCGCGAAGAAGCAAAATGTCTTCCTAAGAAGCTTCGAGCATAGATTATATTATATACAGTATTGAAAAGGGCGTCTACAAGCACCTCTTCAGGCTAGTGAAGCAACAGCGACGCCACTGATGTAGTATTCCCATAGGCGACGGTTATCGCTTACCATCAGTCGAGTAATCTGCCTGTTTGCTGCTCGTTGTTTAAAAAAAGAGATTAAAACATAATCGTAAGTACATTCGACGTCCTTGACATTTCCGTACTTCACCACGTGACAGAAGAGATAAGAGCTACACGATAGAACGAGATGCACTCTGTATTTGTAGATTAATATAAGAGTAGGCACTTAGCGCCTGTGCAATCTGACTTGCACTATATTGCGTCGTTGCAAGATATTTAATTATAAGCACTTGCGGAGTGACTAGTACCTATTTGCACTATTAAGTATTGTGTCAATACTTTCGGAAACAGCGACCAATAGTTTTGTGACTTACACAACATGGCGACTTTTATTTATTTCGAGAAATGAAAGTGAGCATTACTTCTAATAAGGAACTTGGTGACTATTATGTATTACGCGAACTCTCTGCTCTGACAAGAATCGAGAAAACTGATCGTTTTGAAGATAATTATAGTTTAGTAACTGTGGCCCGCGGTTTCACCCGCATCATATTGATAAAATGCAGCCTATTTCCTTTTCCGGTTTCTCAGCTATCTCTATATAGATCTTTCAGTCTAAAAATACACGCCCCTCCATGTATATAAAACTTTCCCTATCGTTTTGTCTTTCGGAACTAAAAATAAACTTTAACAAAAGTTATCACTTCAAAAAAAAAAGTATATATGTATTCTATCAGCCATCTAGTTACATATTACAAGCTTTGCTTAGTTTGGGCTAGATGGTGTTGTGTGAAATGTCCACAAATATTGATTTATTTATAAAGCTTAAGATTTCGCAAACGGCGGTCCCTTATTTGAAAAATGGTATTCGTACACCTCCAGTATTTTTAAATTACCTACCCAACGATTGTGGGCCCAACGGACCACATGATGGGGTAGATGATATAATTCATCCCCACTTTACGTGTAATTTCGTACACCTCCAATATTTTTAAATTACCTACCCAATGATTGTGGGCCCAACGGACCACATGATGGGGTAGATGATATAATTCATCCCCACTTTACGTGTAATTTCGTACACCTCCAATATTTTTAAATTACCTACCCAACGATTGTGGGCCCAACGGCCCACATGATGGGGTAGATGATATAATTCATCCCCACTTTACGTCTAATACTTTTTTTTATGAGTTTGTGCTACCATTTTCGTGTGAAGTATAACCATGTCAAATTACAGCTTCCTAGTACTAATAGACTTTGAGCAAAGCCGCGGACGGACAGACAGACGGATATGGCGAAATTGTAAGGGTTCCTTGTTTATTACGGAACCCTAAACACTAGTTTTACGTAGCTTCCTGTAACAAGAAATCACCTAAATAAATTGTACAAAGCGGCTATAGGCATACTTTCTCGCCAAAACGTATCTTTCAATTTCAAATACACAATTGGTATCAAGCAAGCGTAATACTGTGAAAAACCAAAGTTGTATGCAGTCGGGTATTTTGTTTTTAACCCCCGACCCAAAAGGAGAAAAGTTTAATGTATCTGTCTGTGATATCGTACGGTAGCTCTCGAACGGATGGACCGATTTTGATTAGTTTTTTTTTGTTTGAAACAGAAATTGATCGAATCGAGAGTTTAGCTATATTTAAGAGTTTATCTATGTTTCATCAAAATTGGTTCAGCCGTTTTTATGCCGAGGGTTTTTAAGTTTTCTAAACTTGTTTTTTTTTTCAAACTATATGCCATTTTAAACTCTTTTAAAAATAAGTTGAAATACAAAGTTTGCAATACTAATATAATTGATAGTCTTAGAAGAAGAATTGTGAACGGTGACGTGCTTCTTTCGAAACATGTATTTCGCTAAATAAGGAAGATTTTATAATTTTATCTATCACCATCAGCAGAGCAAGTTCTAAACTAGGCTGATGCGCTGTTGTGCAAATGTGCAGTTTATTGCCTAAACGTATCTAGGTAGAATCCTTGTTATGGGTAGTTACGAAAGATCGTTGCATATTTTTAGCCCCCGACCGACCTACAAAGAGAGGTGTTACAAGTTTTACGTGTGTATCTGTGTGTGTCGTGTGTGTCTATGGCATTGTAGCGGATCAAACGGATGGACCGATTTTAATCTAGGTTTCTTTTTTAGGGTTCCGTACCTTAATAGGAAAAAACGGAACCCTTATAGGATCACTTTGTTGTCCGTCTGTCCGTCTGTCCGTCCGTCCGGGTGTCAAGACCTTTTTATCTCGGGAGCGCGTGAAGGTATCGAGTTGAAATTAAAACCATATACGCAGATCCATAGTATCTTGCTGCAGAAAGAAAAATAAAATTTCTCAGTTTTCGTAAAAAAAAAAGTTACAACCGAATATGTCGTAAAAAACGCACATTTCGACACTCACAGAGGAATCAAAACCTATGGGGTACTTTCCGTTAACCTAGAACTTTGAAATTTAGCAAGAAGCATTGTGTTAGAGTACACATATAGGAAAAAATCCGAAAACTGGACATTTTTTTTTTAATCATAAAAAAATAGTGTCTCTATGCAAGGAATGAGGGCCCAAATTTTAATTAACCGTATCATGTGGGGTATCATATGAAAGAGCCTCATTAGCATAAGCTAAAACAGGTTTTTAACACATTCTTCGCCCCCTGCAGACCCTTCACTTCAGCTGGGAACCAAAACTTTTTAGGCGAATTTTGATTAAGTACAGTAAGAGTGGCCGCGCAAAGCAACGTTGACTTCCTCAAACGCCGGCGGTTTACTGACTACTACAAAATGAACGGGATGATCGCTCGGATCCGAGTGGGAGACGCCGCTACTATAGCCCCGCTCCACTCGGATCCGAGTAGTGAGCAAGGAATGTGTTAAATTTTTTACAATGTATATTTTCCGGTTTATGAAGGAAAATATAAAAAATATAAAGATATGATTTCCCCCTTTTATTTAGTTTGTACGGAACCCTCGGTGGGCGAGTCTGACTCGCACTTGTCCGGTTTTTTTTTCACAAGATAGATCTACGATTGACCACTAACTCGCCTGATGCTAACCGACGGTGTGTCTGAGGATGGAGCTTGTCGATCTAGAAGATATCTATTCATTCTAGCCTTGAAAATTTCAAGATTGTAGTCCTTAGGAAACATGGTTTTGCAAAGAATTCCATTCCTGTGCAGTATATCAAAAACGTGGACCGATATTGCTGAGTACGGATTTTTGGTATTTCAACGAAAAATGCCATAAATAGCTAAATGTCATTGGCCATGTTTCATAAAAGTCGGTACAGCCGTTTTTTAAATCAGGGGTTTTTAAATTTTCTAAACTTGTTGGATGTATGAACGAATATCGACATACATATCGACCCTGCGCCTCGTGATACGATTATTTATAGGGTTCCGTACTTACAAGGGCGTCGCCAGCCCATGGCCCAGGGGGGGGACAAGTTAATATTATGGAGGATGAGAAAAATATGAATTGTAGGCACAGGTACAATTGCACGACCTTAGGACTTTGGTTGCTTTGCAGTTGGCTACATTTTTTAAATCTTTAGGGGGGGGGGGGGCAGCTGCCCCCTCTAGTTTCGCCATGTCCGTCTATCTGTCCGCACTCCGCATCTTACTCGTAGCTCGAAGCCTATTTGTACTAGAAAGCTGTGATGTGGTATGGGTATAAATAATAAGGTATACATTTTAATCACACCGACATAGCGGTAAAATATAATCTTCTTTGTGTGAGGTATCGTTGGATACCCTATTAGAATAACAATAATGTATAAATAAATAAATATTTGTGGACATTTCACACAACACCATCTAGCCCAAACTAAGCAAAGCTTGTACTATGGAACTAGATGGCTGATAGAATACATATATACTTTTTTTTTGTAAATATATACATATGATACATAGAAACACCCAGACACAGAACAAACATCCATGCTCATCACACAAATGTTTGCCCTGGGTGGGGATTGAACCCACGACCTTTCAGTTCAGCAGGTAGACGTAAACACACTACCAACTGAGCCACAAGGCCAGTCATATATAATCAATCAAGTATAATTAATCCGTTAGGTAAGCGCGCCGCACCATCGCAGACGCAACGTCGTTTACCATCAGGCGAGTTGGCGGTCAAACACAAGCATCACTCGACTAAAAATATACGCTACGAATAGATATCCCCCTCTTTTTTGACGTCGGCTTAAAAAGAAAAACTAAAGGTTCTCAACTGCGCTGAGATCACTGACCTTGTTTTTTGATAAGACAGCTATGTGGTTAGAGTGGAACTGCGTTATGTGGGATTGTAAGTACATATGTACAGCCCCAGATAAGAACTCTAGGTCCTTTTTGTATTTTGTTCATCTTTTCCTTGGGACATACAATAGATTATTACAGATACTGATGTATTAATTAAATTAAAACTCACGCTTACACATTTAAAATAATTTTACGATCTGACATTTCTAACACGTCTGTGTTCGTGGTTACAGACAAGACAACAAACACTTCAAACTGTTTAAGTGAACTCGCCATAGGTCCGTTAAACACTTTAAAAATAATTTTACGATCTGACATTTCTAACACGTCTGTGTTCGTGGTTACAGACAAGACAACAAACACTTCAAACTGTTTAAGTGAACTCGCCTCAGGTCCGTTAAACATATTTAAAATAATTTTACGATCTGACATTTCAAACACTTCTGTGTTCGTGGTTACAGACAAGACAACAAACACTTCAAACTGTTTAAGTGAACTCGCCTTAGGTCCGTTAAAAGTGGTTTAATCTTATAATAATAATAAGAATATATGTGGACATTTCACACAACTGACACAACACCTTCTAGCTCAAACTAAGCAAAGCTTGTACAATGGAACTATAGACGGCTGATAGATTTTTTTGTTTTGTTGTTTATCTAGCCCAAATATATACATATGATACATAGAAACACCCCGACACAGAACAAACATCCATGCTCATCACACAAATGTTTACCCTGGGTGGGGATCGAACCCACGACCAGCACAGTAGGCAGACATATTACCGACTGAGCCACAAGGCCAGTCAAATATTAATGATTATAGCATTTATTATTCATTAATATTTGACTGGCCTTGTGGGTCAGTCCATACTATATTATTGTATGCGCGCTGGTATCGTATTTTGAATTTAGAACCTAATATAATGGCAAAAGATCTAGGGGTGAGGAAGGCACATGAAAGGACTCACGTTTTTCGCTGCTGTTCCCACAGGAAAATCCAGGAGATCACTTCTTATATCACAATTCGAAGATAGGAGAGTTCTGCACATATGTCTATAGTATTTTCACACAAAATCACCGGATGAACAATAGTTTGTAATTATTTTAAGGGAGATCACATGACCGCCATTCGGTCAACGAAACAGACTCATCGCAAGTGGTGCGATACGTGAGAAAGACAAGGATGGGGAGTGGTAATTGGTTAGGAAAAAAGGAGAAAGAACTAGTCTTCTGCCATTTATTTCAAGACGCAATTTAGCGTTAACAGTTATAATTAACCGAATAATAAACCTTAAAATGAAAATGGAGGAAAATTATCTATATAATTGTTTGTAATTACTTATGATAGACAATGTTTCGTAGAAAAAGTTCAAAACTGTGTTATAAAGATTAAATAGTCCGTAATACCGGGTAAAACTTAGAAACCGAGTATTAAGGCGGGGCTCAAAGTACACAGCTATCTCTCTCGCGCATCACAATATTTTTATGTATCTACATAAAAATCATTGAGTGGGGATATTAATAAAATAATCGGCCAAGTGCGAGTCGGACTCGCGCACGAAGGGTTCCGTACTATCATCTATAATACTACAAAGTTTAGTTCTGTTTATAAAATAACGAGAAATCAACGAAATTCCAAGTAGTAAATTGCAAACTTATAGGTAGGTTTTCGATACACATCCGGGCAGCATGACAACGCTCGCGCGAATACGCGCGGCTATGGCTCGCTCCGTGATGTTACCTCCCCCGCTACCCGCGCGTTCGCGCCACCACCACACCGCGGCGCGGCGCTCGCACCGCGTTTAGATGCACGGATTATTTTCATTTTGTGAGTTTTTATGTATTAGATTAGGTATTTATTTTTATAGTTAATATATTTCTAAATATTTACTTACAAATATTCAAGTTTCTACCTGTTAATTAAGATCGAGTAAAAATTGCTTAAAATTTACGTTTGTTGTATGGGAGCCCCCCTTTAATATTTACTTTATTGTTATTTAATTATTTATTTTGAAAGGTAATATACAAGTAAGTATTCTGTGAAAATTTGAAGCGTCTACCTGTTACCGTTTTTAATATTGAGCAAAAAAATACGAAAAAAACCACGTTTATTGTATGGGGACCCCCCTTAATATTTTTTTTTTTTAATTTTTAGTATTTGTTGTTATAGCGGCAACGGAAATACATCATTTGTGAAAATTTCAGCTTTCTAGCTATCACGGTTTATGAGATACAGCCTGGAGACAGACAGACAGACAGACAGACAGACAGACAGCGAAGTCTTAGTAATAGGGTCCCGTTTTTACCCTTTGGGTACGGAACCCTAAAAACGTGAGAGGCGGTTTTGTTTATTTAGATAGAAGAAATGGTTTAAAAATGTTTTTCTTTGATATCTTTTAAATTGGTTGAATAACTATTCAACCAATTTTATATGTAAAATTATATAAAATTTATATGTATTTAATTACTCCGTCGCCAGTATAAATGATATCTGAATAAAGCATTCTTTTTCAAACATTTATCCTATCTTATTAAACAAAATCATCTCTCAATTTTCTAATACCCTTTCTCAATGATTTTATATATTTAAAAATGTAACGATGCGCGGAGAGATAGCTGCGCGCTTTGAACCCATCCTTAAATAACAAAGCTAGAACAAATAGGAAAATGAAATTGCCTTGCTAGTTCCTATTCATTAAAACAACAGGAAGGTGAATTATTAGAGTTAATTATTGCTCAGTTTGAAAGACATTACGGCGTTGGCCCTGAGTTTGTTTTACGGTCTTGTACCTTTAATATTCGAAAGTAAGTATTACCTACTTAGAATTAACTATGATTGGAGTTTAGCGGTCGGTTGGTTTAGCCGGTGTCCTTTTACGTCAAATGTTATTTTAATAATTAGGGTCTTAAACACCGACCTGTGTCCACAGCTGTCAAGTAATTTTTTTATATATGTCAGTTTTAACACTGTAGACAGATTGAAACGTCTAAGACCTAAAAACTGTGACATTGCTACGTACGCGAATACGCAAGATGACATTAGTGTTTTATGCGGTAACTAGGTCGAATTAAATAAATAAATATTTGTGGACATTTCACACAACACCATCTAGCCCAAACTAAGCAAAGCTTGTACTATGGAACTAGATGGCTGATAGAATACATAATATATACTTATTTTTGTAAATGTATACATATGATACATAGAAACACCCAGACACAGAACAAACGTCCATGCTCATCACACAAATGTTTGTCCTGGGTGGGGATCGAACCTACGACCTACAGCTCGGCAGACATACTGCCAACTGAGACACAAGGCCAGTCAAATGTTCATCGATTAGCCGGAAATGTGGTCTGTCTTGTCAAATTGCCGTGCATATAGCTGTCATTTGTACGGAAATGCCTATCCAGTCGTAACAAAAATATTTTTCGAAGTCAATGGTCTTAGAGGTTACTGCAGTTTTAGAACATAATTGATAATGTGGTTGATATTGTAATACAAGGTGTTAGACACGGAAAAGCCAAGTGGTTTAAAAACAACGTGAAACGATGGAGAACTTCCTTGTAAACCGAGTCCATGGTACCTTTTAGTAGCACAAAAGGTCATTGTACACTACCTACTCCTAAATATAAACAACTTTTACTATGAACGCGACTTTTAAATCCAAAAAAAAAGTTGTACCGTACATATTTATCAGCGAGGTTACTCGATGCAAAGTTCGTTCAGCGCCCGTTTTTATCTTGCTTTTTCTGTAACTCTGAGTGTGAGACAAAAGTTCAAATGACCCTACTTTAAATTTTGATATTTTTAATAATCACTTTAACTTTTGTGTCACTCTCTTAATTGCAGAACAAGCAAGATAAAAATAAACGCTGAGCGAACGTTGCATCGCTATAAAACGTTAGAGTACGGCTGCAGGGGTCAACAAACTCTTTCTATGTAGGTAACAGCTGATTTTAAAGTTGTTTATAAAGATGAGTGCAATGACCTCCTTTCTGATTATTACAGGATACGATAATAACTCGTCTAATGAAAGTTAATACACATTTTAAATTGTATCTATTCAGCGGTGACCACAAAAGCCACGAACCCATTTCTTCGTGCTACAGCCCGCTCTGTGGTGAGAATGACTTGCAAATGGGATTACAAATACATTGTAACAAGCTATATTGCGAGTCACATGGAGCAACTTTTCACAAGCCTTTTAAGGCTCATACCGTTACTTTGCCCGTCTCTTCACGTCTAAACGGCTGAACTAATTGTTATGAAATATGGTATGATTCTTTAGGACCTGGAGAAGGACATAATTTATATCATCATCATCACCGTTTTTCATCACTACGTACGCGGGCGTCACTAGCGCAGCTAGTTTTGATATATTTTTTGCTTCTATGAACCGAATTTATCTAATACCTTTAACGAGCAATTCTTGTATATATATAATCGGAATCTGGTAAACGGCTCCAACGATTTTAATTAAATTTGGTTTGTAGGTAGATCAGGGGACGATAAATCGATCTTGCTAGGTTTCATTTTAGTGAACCCGGGTTTGCTCGTATTTTTAGTCATAAAAAATCGAGTGGAGTTCGGTCGTCCAGGTACTGAAACTAAAGTAACATTACTCTAAATTATGAAATATAAACTCAAACAGATTTCACAGTAAAAAGTTAAGTGAGTGTAGTGTGCGCATTCTACTTAGTAATTATTCAGCATCGGGCCTCAAGATACAGGCTTTGCCGAGTTTGAGGTCCACCGTTAACTGCAGTAATATATAAAATTTAGTTTTTTGAGAAAATAAAATTATTTGTATTTGTATTGTTGTATAAACTAAACAAAATTAGTTTTTCGGATCTACCCGAAAAGTGTGAAGTCTAATGTTGAGCAACGGTGTGGTTAGGGTGGTTTTACATCGATTAAGCAGAAAGCGAGACTTACACTTTAATTGGGGCAGCGGTGATACCCTTAGTGCAGATTCCCTTACAGCAGAGGTGCTGCCTAGTCATCACCTTGCATTCGGAGTGCTTCCGGCAGGGAAGTGGGAACAGGTCCAGCCAACCGCTGGTGGTTCGCACGGCTGGACAAGCCAGTTTCTGACCTTCCACGCCTAGAAACAAAATACAATATAATATAAGAAACAGCAACTTATTGGAGACCATCACCGACTAGCGCGTAGCGTAGGAAGATCGGCCACAAAATACAGAAGACTTCATACAAGTGGCAGAAGTCAAATGCAATTGATGCAAACTGGTTCCAAAGAATCTTCTTAGAAATCCATAGGGGAGGCCTACTATGTCCAGCTGTGGACTTCTTGTGGCTGACATGATGATGATGAACATGCATAAAAATATTTTTTAGAAATTATTGACGTGATCATTTTTGTGTTAATAATTTCTAAAAAATATTTTTATGTATGAAAATTAACTTTATCAAAATGATTTTTTGTCGAATTGTCGCTTGCATGACTAACTGTCCTATCTAATTTTTCAAATAATAAAAACAGATATTTAGAATGCAAATACATTAAAAATGCTAATGTAAAATTAAATTCTAAGTAACCTCTATGAAAGCTAATATCTTAAGGTATGCAAAAGATCAAATTTATTATGTTTATGACAAATACAACCTAATCTCAGATCCGAAAAACGTTTGTCCCGAGCAAATGACAGAAATGAGATAGGACAGTTAGTCATCTGAGCGAAGATATGTAATGTTGTTTTACAGTTTTACAAACGACGATTTCTTTTATAAGTCCATTCAGTCATTTGATATCTTCAATGCGCGAGCTAGATGGACGATGGTCGAACTAAGGACTCTGAACCTCCTTCTGGCATAGTCGGGTAAATGTGCTTATTATTCTATGGTTATACAGCTCATACTCTACAGATTATCTACGGACTTTAGAAGTCTGTAGTTAATTTCCTAGCTCGTTAAAGTATTCAAAGATATGGCAATTATAACTTATTTAAGCGATCTTGTGTAACCGTAGTAGCTTACTAAGTAACTGGAGAGAGCAGCTCTACAAGTATATTATACTTGTCCTCATAAAGTCATAATCACAACTCAGTGCCGTAAATAGCCTTTTCGGCGCCCTGTGCGAGCTTCTATTACTGCGCCCTTGTTTTTTTTAGATATTATAGGTACCGGCTAGCTAGAGCAATGCTATGTATAGGCCTAGCTAGGCATCGAGCACTAGGGGCGCAGCGGGAACTTATCAGGAGCAAACCGAAAAAATAATAGTCCTGCCATAGAAATAGTTATCTATCTCTACGAGTCCTGTCTGGTCTGGCCATTCTTGCGCCCCCCAGAGTCTACGCCCTGTGCCTGGGCACCGGTGGCACCGCCCTATTTACGGCACTGTCACAACTTACAGCTCTATGTCGTGGTAGACTAGTTGGGCGACCGTCTTGCGATCCTGTGGTGTTGAGTTCGAATCCCAAGACAATTAATTTGATACGCGTTGTTTCTCCTATTAAATTCCATACATATTCTATCTATACCTACATACACTAAATACCTTTGAAAAAACCCTTGACCTTTAACCACAAATTCCATATTATGTGTATCTTTACGAATATTTTCGCTGATATTTTCGCCCATTGCGATTGCAAGACAATTTGAATCTTTCTATTAATATCACAACATCGATTTAATTAGGCTTTATATTTTGTTTAAAGCGAATATTGTTTCATTATTACAAAAAAAAAAAAAAAAAAAAAATTGCACATACGGAATTTGACGAATACCTATGACAAATATAAATACGCAAGTATGAGCGCAGAGTTTTAGCGAGAACGTCATAGAATCATGTTGCTCTGTTTTATTGTCATAGACTTGTGTTATTTTGAATATTAATACCATTAAAATGGTGGTGTTTTATCCATTAAGTGTCCGATCAAGTGTGTAAAGTGAGTTTGAGCAAGTGAAATAAAGCAGTGAAACGAGTCATATTACTTTGTCGGCAAAACTCCATAGAAGCTTCTAGTAAAGTCGCCATCACTTTACTGAGGCAAGACTCAAACTTGAAAATTACTGTTTACGTGACTTGCACTTTGACTAGAATACATATCTTGTATTATTCAAGAAACTTGACTGTATCTCAACACTTGACACTGGCAAATCGCTAATCGCGTGGTCCAATACAAAATCCATCATTTGTAAATATAATCCGTTCAGTCTGCCATATACACAAAAACGTCAATTACGATTCATAAGTTTAGTGTACTCAAAACTTAAAAATATCCGTTACGCAAAAAAATAAAATGTAATGATGCTTACCGTGAGTTATTGACCTACTGTCGAATAACAAGTTTATTTGCTTTTTGGACACTTGGGCTGTTACAGGGAATACGCATGAATTTAATTTAATAAGAATAATGCTTTTAATGGATAATATATAATAATGTACTAAATAATTAAAGTTAAAAAAAATGCTGAAAAAAACGAATAAAATACGCAATTCAAAATACGCAATTCGTTTACTTGGATGACATTTTTCCAGTTAATTTTGTAATAAAAACCAAAGCACTGAAGCGATTTTGATACAATTTATTAAAGGGACCAACTCGTAAGTATGACCTACCAAACAAAAAAATACATTAAAATCAATTCACAATTGATGGAGTAATCGGTGAAAAAAACACGTAAAAAACAGTCGAATTGAGAACCTCCTCCTTTTTGGAAGCCGGTTAAAAATAATCTCAATCGGTCTATAAACTCGCCTAACATCAGGCGAGTTGGTGGTGCACATGTTGGATGACGTCATTTTCCGTGATGGCGTGGTCTCTGTCTAACATGAAATTGAAATAAATGCTTGCTTTTCTTATTTTTGAAGATATTTTGTTATGTTTTTTTTTTGCAAAATGAATCTATTTGTAGTTAGCTTTTTATGATGAAATAAAACAAGTATCCATGTATATTCAAAGAAAAACAAACTACCCGACTGCAGAAAAGCAGTGTTTGCAGTCTAACTTACGATATCGGTGTACATTTTTGTGAGAAAGTATGCGTAAAATCGCTGTAAAAGATTATATATCCGCATTCTTTAGAATAATTCTAGTAAATTCAATTGTTTATTACGAAACAGTTCGACTTTTCCGTTGTTGGCGGTTTTGTGCGTTGGTGAACCAGTTTTTGTTGAAGGTGTCAAGTTCGTCACGCCATGCCACCGCTTACGGGGCCTGCCGAGTGGCCGCACCACGTTAGGACTCCACTTGGTGGTTTTCTTAGCCAAAAGCTTTTCCGGTATGCGGCCAATATGGCCGACCCAGTCCCATTTCAGCTTGGCAGCTTTGAGAGCTACATCTGTGATGCATTATTATTATTATTACACAAAAACAACATAGTCTGTGATACTCAGGGAGTCCAGACGAATTTAACGATACCTCGCATATCAAAATCGATCAAGCCGTTTAGGCTGTAGGCTGTAATATACATACGTACACAATCATACATACCTACACTCGAAAAACATAACCCTCCCTCTTACGTAGTCGGGTAAAAAATGCGTAGTCAGTATTCCCAGTATAGCTGTTATCTGAGGTATTTCTTATTACAAAATCGCCCTTCAAGGCACACATGATAAACATCCTGTGACTAATTGAAGATTTCACCAAGGTTTCTTTACTCTTTAAATTAACATTTCATTTTGGTAAGTTTTTCTTTAACCTACTTACTCTTTAAATTAACATTTCCTTTTGGTAAGGTTGTCTTTAAGGTACATTCAAATTACGGTGGCCCACAACAAGGCGGATTGCAACCTAAAAAACCGGACAAGTGCGAGTCAGACGCGCCCACCGTACAAACTAGTAGATAGAAGGGGGACATCGTATTTTTTTTTCATATTTTCCTTCTTATACCGAAAAATATACAACGTAAAAATATTTAAAAACCTGTTTTAACTTATGCTAATAAAGCTCTTTCATATGATACCCCACATGGTACGGTTAAAGAACTTTAAAATGTAGACCCTCATTCCTTGCGTAAAGATACAATTTTTGTGATTAAATTAAAAATGTCCAGTTTTCGAATTTTTTCCTATATGTGTACTCTACAATGTTTCTTGCCAAATTTCATAGTCCTAGGTGAACAGGAAGTACCCCATAGGTTTTGATTCCCTTCTGAGTGTCGAAATGTGCATTTTTTACGACATATTCGGCTGTAACTTTTTTTTATGAAAACTGAGAAATTTTATTTTTCTTTCTGCAGCAAGATACTATGGATTTGCGTATATGGTTTTAATTTCAACGCAATACCTTCACGCGTTCCCGAGATAAAGGTCTTGACACCCGGACAGACGGACAGACAGACAGACAGACGGACAACAAAGTGATCCTATAAGGGTTCCGTTTTTTTATTTTGAGGTACGGAACCCTTAAAATCGGCCTAAAATCGCTTGTATGTATTGGATATAAAGTATGTTACACTATGCCGGCCGGGGCACAGCGCGACGGGGCGAGCCGCATTGTACGAATACATTTTGTTTGGGGTAAAGAAAAGCAAACTATTCCTGGGAGCTATCCACAACGAGCAGTCGCTAACGCTAAATAATTTATTTATTTATTTATTTATTTTCAGTAATCAACAGCTATTAAACATCTTAAATTATACAAAAAAATTGCCTATAGTAATTAGAATTAAAGCCAGAAAAGATTACAATCAATAATTACATTTTTTTTTCAGTAGTATGTGTATGCGTGGGGATGAGTATGTGTATGTGTGTATGTGTGTGAATTAGGTGTCGAACTCAATATGTATTTTTTTTATCTTTGTCTTTAAGCCGTGTTTTGTTAAATGGAAAATATCCAGACTAGAGTAATGGACGTTGTATGTCTGAGCGGCACGACAAAGCACAGAATTCCGTGCATAGTTCGTACGTACCGTAGGCACGTGAAACAGCGGCGTGGTGTATCGAGTGTGACGATTTGGTACTCTAATTGATATGTTGGACAATAGTTCACTACAATCTATTCTGCCAGAAAATATATCGTGTAATAAGACAATATCGTATTGCTCACGTCGCTGCTTCAGCGTACCCATGCCGTAATGTTTACATGCCTCGGTGTACGAAGCAAAGGCTCTATAGTCTTTGTAGCTTAAGAATTTTATAAACTTTTTTTGAATAGATTCTAGTTTTTCAATGTGGACATCATAACATGGTGACCATATAGTGCACGCGTATTCTAGAATGCTTCTAACGTATGTGAAGTATATTACCTTGATACAATCTATGCTTCTGAAGGAGTTACACACACGCTTAATAAATCCCAATTGTTTAAAGGCTTTATCCACAATAGTATCAATGTGCTCAATCATCATCATTCTCGAGTCTAATTGAATACCTAGGTCTCGTACTATATCTGTTTTCTTAATAGGATTATGGTTAAAATGATAACTATAGCTAATAGGTTTAACTTTTCTTGTGAATGTTGTCTGAAGACATTTACTTATATTAACAGAGATTCTGTTACGAGTGTAATATTGTGTAAGACTATCTAAATCGCTTTGTATTTTAGCGCAGTCACTGATATTTTTTATTTTAAGATATACTTTTTTGTCATCTGCAAACATTAAATATTTAGCATTTAATAAGGTAGTGTGTAAGTCAAAAAGGTACGCAATGTACAACAATGGTCCTAAGATCGATCCTTGGGGGACTCCAGAGCGAATGATGATGAAATTACTGCGGGCGCTACCGATTACAACCGCCTGTTTTCTATTGGTGATGTACGAACTGAGCCATCTGTGAAGATCTCCGCGTATCCCTAATGCGTACAGTTTGTGAAGTAAGATTACATGGTCGACCCTGTCGAATGCTTTTTCGAAATCTGTGTATATCACGTCGACTTGTAGCCCCTCATCCATACTACGATATATGTAGTTTGTAAAGACCGCAAGATTTGTGACCGTGGAGCGTCTGTTCATGAAGCCGTGTTGTTCAGAAGGAATTGCTTTAAATATCGTTGCACAAATAGTGTTGTATACTGCCTTTTCAAATATTTTACTAAATGTGTTCAAAATAGATATAGGTCGATAGTTTTCAACACGGCCTCGTGGACCGCTCTTATGTACAGGCACTATCCTTGCTTCCTTCCATATGTCAGGAAATACGCCAAATACATTGACAGATAATGTAAATAAAATGCAAAGTGGCTTTGACAACGTTTTTGCGCATTTTTTAACAAAGACTGGAGGAATACCATCAGTCCCAGGACCTTTCTTATCATCAATAGATTTCAGTAAATTATGGACGGTACTTTCAGTTAAACAAAGTCTTTGAACTGTATCTTGCGGCTCCGGGTAAGGTAGCAAGTAATCATCGTATGAAGTAGCTGATTTTTGAAATACACTTTCAAAGAAATCATTGAAACCCGTACATATGTCAGACTCGTTACTTAAAGTTTTATTGCCCCACGTAAGAGTGTTTGGGTACCCAGAGTTACCTTCTCGTAATGATTTCAAATATGACCACAATTGCTTCGGGTTCTTTTTAAGGTATAACTGCATATGTTCTATATACGATTCATAACATTTTTTCTGCACTTTCTTTTGCCTAGCTCGTAAGATAGAAAACTCGTCGTAATCTCTAGGATTTCCATGCGCTTTCCAGCGGGAATGGGCCTTCCTCTTGTTTTTTATTATATGTATCAGCGATCGCGAGTACCAGTTAGGATAAGTGTTAGAATTAGAAATTATTTTTTTCGGTACATGTTCATCTATGGCCCTGTGAAGGTAACTATAAAACTTTTCAATGATGTGTTCCATGGACTCACCTTCAAGAGAAGTTTCCCAGTTAATTTTCGCAAAATATTCATTAATTACATCGTAATTTGCTTTGTAAAAACACAGTTTGGTTGTAGGCGAGCGTTTGAGACAAGGTACCATAAGATCTGATGCATCAATTTCCAAGCTGGGGTGAAATTTGTCTTCTTTTTTAACTAGAGAAAAACTAGAGCGAGAAACATCTATTGCGCTGTTACAAAAAATTAAATCTAGTATATTATTACTAACATTCAAATTAAAATTATATTGTGTTAACCCGGAAAGACTGCACGCATCGATGAATCCAATCGCTGCCTCTTGTAATTCGACGGTACCGCGCTTAATGTACTTCGGTCCTGATGGCGACCACGAAACGCCAGCCACAGAGAGGTTAAAATCACCGGTTATTATGAAAAAATCGTTAGGGTGCGACATATGTATTTCTGTCAAGAGAGTAGTAAATGCTATTAATCGTGATGCATGGTTATCGTTGCCTGCTATATAAACTGTGCAGATATGTAGGCTTCTTTTGTCGCGGGAGCTCGAGAGGAGCGAGCGCGCCGGGACAGTCACCCAGACGCACTCGAGGCCGTCGCATGTCCACTCCGGCCTCTCCTGCGCATGCAGAGTGCGCCGTATGCATATCAATGCGCCACCGCCAGTTCTCTTAAAAGAAGTGCGTGCGCTGCGGTCACACCGAAAAACATCATACCGATCGTCGCATATCTCACCGTTATAAACACTATCAGGCAGCCAGGATTCTGTTATCAATATGACGTCATAGTTATGCATAAGAATATTCTGTCTTATATCTGATGTTTTAGTGCGTAAACCGCGAACATTTTGGTAAAATAAGTTTAATTTAGATGGGAGCATTGCGACGATCGGCATTCAGTATGTAAATATAAAAACCAATATATGGAGCATGAATTAAGGTGTAATAGTATATATCCATTATAACGCATTTACCAGGAGTACTTACGTGCCCGCTCATAATAAGAACGTCCATCACATAATCGTAGATAAAAATCATTTCAGATTCTAGCAGCGTTTGTATAGACACTATTGAGTTCGGTAGGTAAATTAAATGAGTGTAGGTGTGTATAGATAGTATGTGTGTATAGTGTTGTTTGTGGTATTTCTTACGGTTACAATACAATAATTTAGAATAGATAAAATGAAGCAATAACTGCAGCGTAAGCGGAATTATTATTTCGAAATAATTATATAATTTTTCATGAAAATTTTGAATTTGAGTATTACGATTAAATAGTAAAATAACATACGAGTAAGTGGAAAAAATATTAGAAAGAGGCCATGTGTATAGAAATGATAGTGTATGTACTCAAAAACATATATGCGCTGCGGTTTCTGCCCGTAGGTCTATTGTGCAGCTGCTGCTCGCCACGAATGTGTATTTTTGCCCTGCGATGCGGCCAGCTCCGCCCCGGCCTACCCTAATGTGCGCGAACCTTTACTGGCCGACATTTGTCGCAATCTCTCAGTACTGTATCTCTTTATCTATGCCGTAAAACCTGTTTCAGTTCCGGTTTAACCAATAATAAATAATTGAAACACTTTACTGGCGATCTAGTATATGAGATAAGATAGTAAAATAGGAGTTTTGTATAATTGTGATTGGATTTTTTACTAGAACAGTGTTTGAAGACTGAGGGCCTGCCTGATACAATTGGAACGATCTGTTGTGCTGTCTTATTTTGATCCCGACTGAGCAATAAAGAGGGTAATGTTTTGGAGTGTTTATATCTGTTTATATAATCAAATACCTTTAAACGAGCAATTCTTGTATAATAATATAGATCTCGGAAACAGCTCCAACGTTTTTTGGTTTGTAGGTAGATTAGAGGACGATGAATCGATCTTGCTAGGTTGCATTATTAGTGAACCCGGGTTTGCTTGTATTTTCAGTCATAAAAAATCCGAGTGGAGCTCGGAGCTCGTCCAGGTAGGTACTGTATATTTATATACGACTTCATTTTGATGTACGAGGTGTCGCTAGATGCGTCTTTACAACCAGTATATCGTAGGATATTTTTAAGGATATTAATACAAAATTTTCAAAAAAAAAAGTTTCTAGGTTCTTGAGGCGAATAAATTATTTACTTACTAGAATTATTCTGGAGAATGTTTTAATTTCGAATATTTTGGTCTGGTCTTGCATCAGGATTCATCCTTGTTATTTGTCGACTTAATCTCCACGTACAGTTCGCAGCTGGCTATAATTCTTCGGTGTCAAATGTCCAAGGTTATTGAAAAATTCATAAGTGGGTTAACTACCAGTATCCAACTGAGAGGTGGTTATGGCGGTTGCACAACATGTGATATTATTATGCTGTGCCTACATGTGCAACGTGCATCAACTATAGATGCCTACTTTACCAGATCCACGTTATGCTTGTATAATGTGTATATAGCATGTACTTTTATACTTACATCAAAAAGTCATTATAGTTACTTCTACTTTTCTACTATTGGTGGTTTGGATTCGCTAAATGAGGGCATTTGCCATCGTCAAATACTAGCTACACGCCACGGTTTCTTCCGCTAATTTTATAAAGCGTAAGCTTATTTATTTTTGTCGTTTCAGTTTTCATCTTGTATATAAACGATCCCCATTCTAAATATTAATTCCGTTCAGCCTTTTCAGCATGACTAGATAACAAATTTCCAATTAATATAGCACATATATATGGGTACTATATATAACATTTTCGAAAAAGTGATAAATAGTGGTGGAACACACTCGATACAAGCAAAGAAGGGATGTTTTTTTTCAACTCTACCCCATCGTATGGATCGTTAATTATGTCTTAAAATAAAACTAAGGTTTCATATCTCATTTTTTAACCGACTTCCATAAAGAAGGAGGTTCTCAATTCGACTGTATGTTGTTTGTATGTTTGTTACGGGATTACTCCATCAATTATTTTGACTTGATTTTGATGTTTTTTTTTTTTTGTGTGTGGTAGGTAATAGTTCTGAGGTGGTCCCATATAAACTTTATCAATATCGGTTTAGTACTTTGGTTTTTATAACAAAATAACTGAAAAAATGTCATACAAGTAAATGAAATTATCTATTTTGAAGTCGGTTGCTTCAGTTTCTTAAACTATAATTATTTATTATTATTTAGTTACAACCATATAAAAAAAGAAATTATCGAAATCGCATAATATTTAGAGGTAGAAAACAGTTATCTCCTGTTGTATGAAAAACGCGCAATTTTCAGGCTTTTGCCTGAAAATCGTGAGACAACAATTCTCTAAATAAAACCGGCCAAGTGCGAGTCGGAAACGCGCACGAAGGGTTCCGTACCATTATCTATAAAAACGTTTGGTGTGTGTGAGGCCCCCATAAAATTTTAATTTTATTTTAATTTAATATTTTATTATTAAAGTGAATAATATAACTCAATATTCTGTGAATATTTCAAGCGTCTGTTGCCGTTATCAATATCGAACAAAAACGAGCAAAAAAATCACGTTTGTTGTATGGGCGCCCCCTTAAATATTTATTTTATTCTGTTTTTTAGTATTTGTTGTTATAGCTGCAACATAAGTACATCATCTATGAAAATTTCAACTGTCTAACTATCACGGTTCATGAGATACAGCCTGGTGACAGACGGACGGACAGACAGACAGACAGACAGCGGAGTCTTAATAATAGGGTCCCGTTTTACCCTTTGGGTACGGAACCCAAAAAAGGCACAATAAAGTAAATAAGTAGTAATGCAGCTTATCTGGTTACACATTTACTTGCCTTGGTTGGAACAATATGAAGTTGTTCGAATACATAATAATGTTTACAGAGAATGTAAGGTGCACACTGACCTTTTTGTAACACCTACTTAATTATTCTGACCTCTAGCAGTTATCCACCTAACCTACTTAAAATGAATATAATTAGGTACAATGCATAGAGCCTTGAGCTGAACCTAGATTTAAATTTAAACCTTGCCGCTGCGAATTCGTAAGAAAAGTTATTAAAACAGTCTGTGTCGTCTCTGTAAAGTTTTCTCTACACGGCCTTCGATTATGTTCATAAAAGCGGACAATTTCGCGGTTGAATGTACCTACTTAGATATTGTTTACAGACGGCTTTCCACGATAATTGTTTTATTGGCAATTTACCAATTACACTATCTGCGAATAGAGTTCGCTCGTTAGAAGCTCAGTAGGGCTAACGATCGAAAACTATATCTCCGTCTCTGTATGGAAATGACAGAGATGGAGATATAGTTTCCGAATCCGATAATCTGTGAATTACTGAAGTTCCGTTCGGTGAGATTTTATTATTCAGTGGTAGTGGGCTTGCGTTTGTCTGTCCATCATAATAATTATTATGATGTTAGATAATTATTATAGTTTAAAAAACTGAAAAAACTGGCTTACTTGTCCTGGGCATACTGTAAAAGTCAGTTAAGAATGGGCGTATCACAACATTTTAAAACATATAAAATCATAGGTTAGAAAAGTGAGATTTTGTTTATTTAGATGGGAGGAAACTCCAATACCTCCTAACCCTCTAACACCCTTTCCCTCAAAACTGAACCACGGTTAAATGTGGCGTCAAACGGTCTCATGGCCGTCGATGCTATGCCTACCCTGTACGGGAAAACAGCCTAGGCGTTGTTGTTTTAAGTGACCAGCTCCAAAAAACGCAAATTCTTTTAATTGAACGGTATTTTTTCTAGTTATTTGACCCAAACTACTAAACCGATTTTGATGTTTTTTTTAATGAAGCCAATCTAAAAAAATCTTATAAAGTATTTTCTAAGTCGGTTTTTTAAATGATACGGTTATGCGGTGACAAAATAAACTTAAAGGAAAAATCGAATCGGAAATGAGAACCTCCTTTTTTGAAGTTGGACAAAAAGTGAAAAACGATAATGTTCATTTAGACTGGAGAAATGTTTGAAAAAAGTTTTTTTCGATATCTTTAAATTGGGTAAGGAATTCCAAAATATACGTTTTTTCAAAACCCCGTTGCCAAAATAAAGGAAAACTGAATAAAACTTTTAAAAATTTACTCATTAGGGAAACCGGAAAAGGTAGGGCTTCGAAAGCCCTACCTTTTCGCTAATGAGTTTCTTGCACGGTCGAAAGTCTTTTTAGTTCACTATTCTATTGCCGTTACATAAATCATTAAGACATTATTTTTATGATACACTTAGAGGTCATCCATTAATCATTTGTTGTATCACAGTAGAGTGGAGATATTTTAATAATAATTACGGAAGGAGGTGGATTGTTTTTACTCAACCAGTTACTCGTTTACTGTGGACTCTGAAAAGTACAATAATATACCAATCTGCACATATTTTTAAGTTGTCATTGTACTCATTGCAAACAACTTTTACTATGGAACCAATCCCTGATTCGCGAAAAAGATGAGCTGTTCCATACAACAAGTATCTATGTTAAGAGAAAAACAATATACACGACCGCAGAAAAGCATTTTTGCAGTCTAACTTATGATTTCGTTACGCTTGATACGCTGTTGAGTGTACGTTTTTTGTGAGAAAGTATGCGTAAAATTACTGTAAAAGATTATAAATGCCCATTATTTAGAATAATTGTAGTAAAATCACTTGTTTATTACGAAAAAACGCATTTTGCTTATTTTTGTAAGACATGTATTATTTTATTATTACAAAAAATATATATTCTATAACACATTGGAAGTGAAGACGAATCTAACGACACATCAAAATCGGTCGAGCCATTTAGGCTGTAGGCGATCATATAGAAACATCCATACATACACTCGAAAAAAAATAGCCCTCCTTCTTACGCAGTCGGGTAAAAAGGAATCGGATTATCCGTGACTGATGATGGTCTAAAGATTTGTTATTATTATTTTTTATTCGAAAATAGGCTTGCGCTTGACCGTTAACTCACCTGGTGTTAAGCGACAGTTACGGTCTACGATGGAGCGAGCTTGCCTAGATGAAACCTATTCACAGGTGATTTGAAGACACCTAGATTCTAGATTATATCCAGTCGGAAAGACCCATTCAGGAAGCGCATTCCACAGTTTGGCGGTACGTACTTACTTACAATGAAAGTGGAGCCAAAGCGTTTCGTACGTGTTTCGGAATATTAACCATATAACGATGTCGCTTTTTCGTGCTTCTTGCAGTCCGAACTATTTTATTTTTTAGTGATATTTACCGAAACATTGATATTGCCTTACCGAAAAACGTTACTTAATTTTAACCATCGTCTTAAATTTTCTGTCTTCTTTCCGCAAGTGTCATTACGTGTCAGTGAGAAGTTGACAAAATATGTTAAGCAATACTTAAAGTTAAGTAACGTTTTTCGGTAAGGCCCTAAGCATAGAAAGGACATAGTCTAGTAAAAATAAGATTTGTGACAACATAAAAGACAACTAAGTATATTGTTATTTATATGATTGTACTGGTGTTTTGAAATACATTTGACACAATTTCATAATGATATTATAAAAGCTAATTTTGTTACCTTTACACGCTCAAACGGCTGAACCGATCGTTATGAAAATTAGTATAGAGATAGCTTTGGACCTGGAGACGGACATTAGCTACTTATCATCATCATAATCATCACCGTTTTTCATAACTACACGAGTGAAACCGCGGAACGCAGCTAGTCTAAAAATTGGGGATTATTGTTGATCTATGATTTTTAGCTATTTTCCTATATAATTTCAAAGAATCCCCCCAGTTGCAAATACTGTGATGTGCTCCATACAAACGGATTTATTTTTACTAGACTACCATGCGTGATTAATGAATGGCCCGTTATCTATCATAGTTATTATCAGTACCACCATTTATGAGTTAACTAATTAGGTAACACGTTCGCAACTGGGTAGGTATATATTTGACAATTGTTAATTTCGTAAACACTTCTAAACGTGTTGTTGCGTTTTTATTCACGTACTGTTTTGTAAGTAGCATTTAAAAATGTCAGATATATACTTTTCAGATACTGCATCTAGGTATTGACAACTCTATGTTATAGAAGTATAGAAAGGTCAAGAAAAATTGGTGGAGTCTGTTTGGAAAGAGAGCTGTGGCATTCGGGGTGCTGCTTTCTTATTTAATTTTTTTACCCGACTGCGTAAGAAGGAGGGTTATATTTTTCGAGTGTATACATACGTAATATGTTTCGTTTACGTATGTATGTTTCTATATGAGCGCCTACAGTCTAAACGACTTGATCGATTTCTATGTGCGAGGTGTCGTTAGATTCGTCTTCACTCTCCGAGTGTCATAGGCAATTTTTTTGTAATAATAATAATACATCTCTGGCAAAACTAAAAAAATGCGTGTTTTTGTAACCTCCAACGAACGTTTTCCTAATAAACTAGTGATTTTACTAGAATTATTCTAAATAATTCACATTTATAATCTTTTACAGCAATTTTACGCATACTTTCTAAAAAACGTACACTCAACAGTGTGTATCGAACGTAACGAAATCGTAAGTTAAAAACTACTTTTCTGCAGTCGATTATTATTTTTTTCTTTTAATATAGATACTTGTTTGTCGAAATATTTTTTCCAAACAGACTAAGCGGCTTCCAAAAACTGGTAGAAATTTTGAAAACATTAAGATAAGTAAAAAAAAAACATTAATAGCATAATTTTCAGCTTGTTATTTATAACGCTTCTTTTATATACCTATATATAATTATATTCGGTGGAATTCCAAATCGTCTTTCGAAATTTCTATTAGATGATCTATGATCTAACAAGCCTATTGAATTAAAAAAAATTGTTTGGTAAGTAGCATGTGTACTGGCTCTCAAGTCAGAATGTAATGTACCGCAGTATGCTATTTATTGTTTCATTCGGTGAAAACTGAATGAAACAATAAAAGTACATTGGTTGGTGTAATTGAAGCCTGCGCTCTCCGCTATGGAAATATGTATAAATAAATAAATTGCCAAGTTTAGTTATCATCACTTCGCAAGCTATAATTACCTAATCAAATATTAAGGGTAAATTATAATCTAGCTTTATCCACAACAAAGTTACAGGGGGGTCAAAAGTGCTCTGAATGGCTTCGAGAAAAGGATGGTACGGCGTGGCCTTGCCGCTCGACTTGGCGGGGCCACTGCCGTGCCCCCAGATTGAAATATACCTCCACCGTTAGCTAATTAATTTTATAGCACTTGGCAGAATAATATATATCATAATATTTGGAAAAACTATTTAAATTTTATTCCACTTCGCTATTACAAAATGGACAAAGAGCCGTCTTAAACGTTATTGCTACATCTTATTAAAATAACTATAGCTATCACAGACAGACTTATGAGAAAATGCAACCTATGCCTTTCTATTTTAAATTAATTTAAGTGTTGTTTGATAATTTATGAAGATTTCAGAATATGAGCCGTGCGTTTGTTTCATTGTCCCATATTCAATAGCTAATAATTCAATCGAACATTAAGTTGGTATGTTATTACTTTACTTTACGCTTTAATTTCGCATGCTTGAAACTAATGGCTTCCAAAAATAAATAAATTATTTACGCTGCAGAGTATCGTTACTTATCTCTATTTTTTCGCTAATACTTTTTAGGGTTCCGTAGTAACTAAGAGGAACCATTATAATTTCGCCATGTCCGTCTGTCTGTCTGTCCGTATGTCACAGTAATTTTACTCAGAGACTATCAGCCCTACATAAACGAAATTTGACATGTAGATGTGTTGTGTGAACAGAATGCAGTACTAAAAAATTTCAAAATACTTAGTGGTAGCACTCCATATATTATATAAAGAAGGGATTTTTTTTCCCTACCTCATCCCATCGTGTGGGGTATCGTTGAATAGGTCTCTTAAAGTAAAACTAAGGGTCCATGTATGTATATATTTTCACAGATGAGATGTCTACGAGATATACGAGATATAGCGAGATATAGAAAAAAAGTTGCCTCCCCCCCCATAACTCATATATCATAAATAGTAGACCGTATTAAATAATTTCAATGAAAATTGTTTTAAACACACTGTGATTACAACTTTAAGAGATATAGAGGTAGGTATATATTAATCATTCATTATAGTACTGAGGTTATTGACCTTTTCAAAGTAGTAGCTTTGTCTCAAATTACAGCGTCAGCTACGGAACCCACGCGTGTCTCGACACGGTCTTCACAATTTACTTACCTATATATATCTATATGCTATATAAAGGACTATCAAAGGTGGGGGGGAAATAAAAAAAAATGCTCCCCTCGCCTCTCCTACATTGAAGAAAAATCATCGAGGTTCGTTATTAACCATTCAACATTATCAGAACACCACGTGCGGCAATTTCAATATCAATCACGATGAAGTCATTTCTGACTATTGAATACGAAGTTTTTTTACCCGACTGCGGGTCGCAAAGGAGGGTAATGTGTTTATTAAATACCTACAAACAATATTTGCTAGTATATTCCCCGTTACCAGGCCTCATCTGTTCCATTTTGAGAGATGCAGGTAGAGTGGCCGACATGGCAGCCATAGAACAGGTCACAGCATGCAACAGACCGGTCGCCATACGGTGTACTTATCTTACATAACTGCAAATTAATGTTGCGGTTTTTCCTCGATCGATTGCATCCAAAAGATCTTTCATACAAGGATGTGAATCAGCTCTATTCTGCATTTTGCAACGTTATGTAGAACAGGTGATAGCTTAAGGCTGTTGTTATACAATATATAATATGAAATGAAATAGTTTATTCTGAAGTTTTAATTGAAATTGATACTAAATAGTATAAGATTCTTTCTTTTCACTGTCTAAGGCCTAAGTAATTACACTAATACCAATTGACGATACGGACAAGTAATAAAAAAATTGTTGTCTGTAAAGTCGGTTTACGGGCGATAATTTTACGTGATAACGATGCATCACAAGCCGAACGCTTAGGCCGATCGTGCCTCTCTATCGCTTGTTCCGCGCTCTCGCTTGCACGCTCGGCTCAGGCGGAACGTGACACTTTTCACGCACGGAAAAGTGTCGCAGCCGGCGTTCGTCGATTTATAAGACGTTATCACGTCAAAAAAGTTGATTTTAACAATTGTAACTGCAAATTTAATTCTACTTTTGTGATCATTTTTTTATGCAAGCCACAAAGCTTCTTATTACGGTTCAAAGTGGGCTCGCTGTTGCATTTATTTATCTTGCTTTTTCCGTAGTTATCAGACAAAAGTCGAAGCAATTATCAAAAAAATCTTAATTTATTGGTTCGCTTCAATTTTAAACGCAGCAAAAGAAAAACAAGTGCGTGCCACCTTTGAATTTGAGTAGCAATAAGAGAAGAGATCCTACTGATTTACTCTTATCTCGGATAGCGGTGCAATGTTTGTATATGCGCACGGTTTATCTCGCTTTTTAACACGCTTTTATTAGCTTCACCTGTAGAAGTCTATACATGTTTGTTTGTTTGTAACCGACTCCTTTGGACTTGATTTTGACCCACTGCAAACGGTCAGATTTCATTCAAACTTTGTAGACTTATCGGGGACCGATGACAATACAATAATTTTAAGCGTGTTTTTTTAAAGTTATTTTTAAACTATTATTATTCACAATCACAATTTTAAGGTCTCATTTTACCACATTTTATTAATTGTAGAAAAGGCAAGATAAAAAAGAACGGTCGCCAGCCAACTTTGCAACGCTATAAAAGACGAAAGTAAGCCCATATGTCTCAAAATAATGTATAAAACATACGCGAACCCGTTAAAAGTTATTTAATAATAATAATTTCAAAGAATTAAGCTATTTCTGTTTAAAATTTTATAAACCTTCTAAAAGTCTAAAATTGCACGTCAATTTAGTAAATGGATGGACCATAAATTACAACAGTGGTACACGTTCCAGATAAGTGATTGATAAATTTGAATGAAACTTGCGAAACGCCGCGCCGATGGTTTGCAATAGGTTAATCCAACTTGGATTTAATGTTATGACATTATTCAGTTTAGGTATGTTAGACCGAAACTGCAATTAAATTAAAATTAGTTTAAATTAAAAATAACTTATGAAATAATCCTTTCAAATGTTAGCAGGTTTTAAAAACGACTGGCCTTGTGGCTCAGTTGGTAGTATGTCTGCCTGCTGTGCCGTAGGTCGTGGGTTCGATATATCCCCACCCAGGACAAACATTTGTGTGATGAACATGGATGTTTGTTCTGTGTCTGGGTGTTTCTATGTATCTATCATATTATATATTTACAAAAAAAAGTATATAATATGTATTCTATCAGCCATCTAGTTCCATAGTACAAGCTTTGCTTAGTTTGGACTAGATGGTGTTGTGTGAAATGTCCACAAATATTTATTTATTATTTTATTTATTTTTTAAAAAGATTTAGATATCGCTTTTATATTGCTCTGTGCTTCGTAACTTTTTTATTGTGGTTTATATTATTGTGTTTTTACGTATATAATACAGCCGCCCCTATTTTAGGATATTTTGGGGGTAAGTAAGGGGTTGTTGTTAAAAATACAAAAACAACTTTTGAGCTTCATAATTACTGCACAAGCTACTAAAATGAGGTTTTTGAGATAATACAATAATTTTGTCAAAATAATAATGAAAAAAAATTCCAACTCACAAAACGCTCTGACTTAGCTATTTTAGTTTTTAACCCCCGACCCAAAAATAGGGGTGTTATAAGTTTGAAGTGTATATCTGTTTATCTGTCTATATGTGTGTCTGTCTGTAGCATTGTAGCTCTCTAACGGATGGACCACTTTTGATCGAGTATTTTTTTTGTATGAAAGAAAATTTCAT
Organism: Lycia hirtaria; assembly: GCA_947563715.1. NCBI lineage: Eukaryota > Metazoa > Arthropoda > Insecta > Lepidoptera > Geometridae > Lycia > Lycia hirtaria. The sequence goes on from OX387385.1 coordinate 13,732,394, forward strand.
CGAGAGTTCATAGCTATGTTTCATCAAAATCGGTTCAGCTGTTTTTGTCGGAGGTTTTTGAGTTTTCTGAACTTATATTTGTTAGCAATCGAGTACCTAACAAGTTTCTAAAAATACTCAACTGCAAAAGAGCTATTTTCGTAGTGTAACTTACGTTTGCATTAGGGTTGATATGATGTTGAGTGTTCGTTTTCACTTTAAATCATGGCTGACTATTCGTTTTTAGGGTTCCGTGGTAAACAAGAAACCCTTGTCTGTCTGTCTATCCGCGGCTTTGCTCAAAGATTATTGGCACTGGAAAGCTGCAGTAATTTGGCATGGACAATGGATATACATATTAATCACTCCGAGAAAGTCGTAGAATAAAATCTTGAAAAAAATGGGTTAAGTACTTAGCTACATGTAAAGTGATTTTTATCTCAACTACCCCATTGTGTGAGGTATCATTGAATAGGCAATCAAAAAACATTGGGGGTGTGTGAAAACCATTTTTTAATTTAGGGATATATTTGCGAAATATTTAGCTTGAAAGTGATATTTTTTGCTATAGTCAAGAATCCCCTCCCCCCCTCCCCAAAGTAAACAGTTTGCTAATAGCATCTATGATGAAATTAAAAGGAAAACTATCACATCTAAGCAGGTTTTACAAGTTAAAGAGTAATAGTCGATTAACTTAAAAAAATTAATTAGAGAAGTCAAAAAATAATATTTCATTTAAACTAACATAAGTTAACTCCTATATTCATAGTGTCGAACAAGATACACTATTTTAAGTCCACATAAATTATGATGTGTAACTACGGAATCCTGCAATGCACGTGGCACGACACGCACTTGGGCATTTATTTAAGCTCACACATAGTTAAATGTAGGCTTTTAAAGTCTTCTGTGACGTAGGTGCTTAGTCATCGACAGCTATCGATAAAAACGGTGCAGACGCCAAAAAGAGAATTTCGTTTAATTTCCTAACTTTATTGTGTACATCTGACTAAAGAGAAAAGTCTGAGTATCGAGCTAAGCAGTTGGTTTCGTGGTGTGCATTTTGTCGTGCATTATTCAACAAAAATTCTTCTACGTTTACGAGAGTTACGTTGGTCTTTTCAAGGTCATAGTGAATAGATATCTTCTAGCCTGCGTGCCTTATCTCCGACCATATCGTCGCTTTCTAACAGTAGGTAACAGTCGTTTTCATCAGTGACAGTAATGTTACTGATGTTACAGTTGTCCATAGGCGATGATTATCGCTTACCATCAAGCGAGCAGTCTGCTTTTTTGCAGCACCATTTTATAAAAAAAGAGGCGAGGATGGTGGTCAAATGCGTCAACTTATTCTATAATTAAATAAAAAGATCGCTATGAATTGATATATAACCTCCTTCTTGTCCATGTCGGGTAAAAAGGGTTTTTGTGGTTTTTTTAAACTTTATTTTTATTTTAGCTCCGTTTATAAAAGTTCCTAGTACCTATACCTTCAAAGCTTCAAAAATAGTACGATGGTAGTGTTACTACTGTACTAAATTAACGAATAAGAAAAACTAACCAAGTGTCGAGTCTGACGGCCGATGGGGCCAAAAAGTTCTCGAATGGAGACCACGAACCGGCAAGCGTAGCGTAGGAAGACCAGTCACAAGGTAGACAGAAGATATCATATAAGTGGCAGGAAGACGCTGGATGCAAGCCGCTTCCAACCGGTCTTTCTGGAAATCCATGGGGGAGGCCTATGTCCAGCAGTGGAATTATTATGGCTGAGATGATGATGATGATGATGAAGTGTCGAGTCGAGATTTGAACGCGACGAAGCCCTTGACCGTGGGGTTACTACAATTTTAATAGCTATCTTTTTTTTCGTTTATTCTTTTATTTTTGGATGACATATATGTATTTTCCAGTTATTTTACCAAACATACTAATAAACTGATTTTACTGAAATTTCTGTGGGAGCAATCTTCTAGTACTTTCAAATAAAAAACATCCAAATCAGTTTATAAATGACAGAGTTATGCGGTAACAAATATAAAAAAAAAAAACAATTAAATTGAGAAACTCTTTTTTGACGTCGGTAAACAGGTAAACCTTAGGCGCGTCGCCCACACGAGCTGGAGTCGAGGCGGCGTCGAGACGCGGGCGCACAAGCGGCGCACTGCTTCTACGTTTCCTTCAGGTTCAAGTGGCAGTGCGTTCACACACTAGAGTCGCGTCGCAGGCGACCTGGAGTCGCGGCAGGGGCATGGGTGCAGTGCGCGACGGCGCCGCGACTCCACCGCCATTTTGTTATTTTGTTTCGTGCGTAGACGTGTTTACACTGTAATGTGTGAAGGAAGCATAGCCGCCCGCGCCTCGACTCTAACATAAACACCACGCCTCGACTGTGCTGCGGCGCCGCCGCGACCGAGCCTCGACTTACCAGTGAGCGACGCGCCTTAGACCATTGCATTACACTGAAGTTTACTTACATGTTTTTTTTTTATCAGCCCTGTTTGTACAAACTGTCCCACATCTGGGCACGGGCCATCTTCTCATTGACAGAAGCGTAAGAGTTACGACCATAGTCCATGGCCACACGTCTGGTACATGAACATGGTCAGTGTTAATACTGTTATTATTGGTTAAAATTAAATATTTTTTATAGTTTCAATTGTTCATTAAGTACACATTATATTCTTTGTAAAACAATGCCTACATTGTTAACGCCTTGTTGTCTCATTGACAACTCGCATACTTTGTAACAACTTGTCAAAAGGCCCTGATCTTTAGTTATTACATGCAAGTATTTATTACAATGCGTGACTGCCAGAGGTTTCGTGGGAATGAATATTTACAACAACCATTGGTTTTAGAATATTAATGCTTTTACCTGCGATTACATAGGTAGATATAGAGATAATCAATATACGAACTTAGGTACGAATATTACGAAAACAAAGGTTTTATTTGACATTGACTCCTCGCATATGAAATTTTACAGACTGAAAATTAGTTTTGGTTTGTTATTTTGCCGAGCGTAGTGTAACGCTATCCGTGTGACGCGTAAGATTCTCCTTTGAAAAAGACCGCTGAATGCGGTTGAATTATATATTTTTATTAATAAAAGAAAAAATAACTCGGCTACAAAATAATATAGGGTAATTTAGGTGGATAGTTCATATTAAAATTTAGTCTGGAGTCATACTATAAAGTCTGTTATCTTTTTTATTTTTTTATATAGAAATAGGTTTGCGCTTGACCGCCAACTCGCCTGATGTTAAGCGACGTTGCGGTCTACGATGGAGCGCGCTTATCAGACTTTATAGTATGAGTTATAGTAGTTTTAGACATTTATCAGATTCATAACTTTATTTCTTCTCTAATTGAACTCGCAATCATTTAAACCGATCTTTACGAATAAACCAAATAATTATCTTATTTATTTATTTTATAAATAAAAGGCAATCTTACCATTATTTAAAAATCCAACCACAAGCACCACAGTCAACGGCAAAATCTTGAACAAATTCATTTTAAAAGTGTATAAATCCACACAGAATATCCATATGCACGCACTTCAACTATTATAAAATATATAGGTAAGTTGTGGTAAGCGTGGTAAGCCTCTAGGCTTGCTCTGGCCACTGAGGCTGGTCTGCGGTCCCACTCACCGTCCACCGCCGGTCGCTGTAATTATTGCATAAGTGCTGTTGATACAGATTATCATTTGGGGGCCACCCGTACCTACTTTCGCTGGTTACCTTCGATTATTCGTCTCTGTGAACTTGTACACTAAATATTGGATAACATTCACGCATTATTTGTTTCAAATTTTACACTTAATGCGCCGTGAAATGGTATCGGAACATGATATATCACGCATATGATATTACATTTTGATCGGTTATCTGTCTATAATCCGAATCGTGAAATACCGAATACTTCTTCTTCTTTTTTGTATTGGACCCGCATTAAAGCATTTGCCAGTGTCAAGCATTAGGATTTTTTTAAGTTTCTTGAATAAAACAAGTTGTAAATGTTCTAGTCACAATCTAAGTCACGTATACAGTCAATTTATAAGTCGAGTTCTGCTTCAGTAAAGTGGTGGCAACTTTACTAGAAGCTTCTATAGAATTTTGCCGACAACGTAAAATCACACGTTTTACTGCTTTATTTCACTTGCCCACACTCACGCACTTTATCGAACACTTAATGAATAAAACACCACCATTTTTATAGCATTAATGTTCAAAATAACACAAGTTTAGGAAAATAAAACAAAGCAACAACACGTTACTAAGACGTTCCCGCCAAAAACCCAAATACCGAATATGATTTCCCCGAATACGATTTTTTTTCAAGACACTATCAAAATCCCGATAGATCATTTGACAACTCGTCTGATAACCGAATCTTTGTAATACGAAAATTCATGTTATTTTTTTTTTAAAGATAGATATACGATTGACCACCAATTCGCCTGATGTTAAGCGACGAGGATGGAACTCGTCAATCTAGAAGATATCTATTCACTCTAGCCTTGAAAATTCCAAGATTATAGGTCTCAGGAAACAGAGATAGCGACAAGGAATTCCATTCTTGTGCAGTACGCAACAGGAATGTGGATCGATATATGATGGATTCGATGTATGTATAGTAAAATGAAACCTAACCAACCTAACTTAATAATTGATATTATATCTGCTAATCAAACCTTTGCAAATAAAAAGGTTTCTCGATATAATAAAACAGAAACCTAATCTAATAACTGTTCGGGCAAATGAAACTGATGGCTAACAAACTTATGGAATCAGAAACTCATGTGGCGTAAAACATGAGAAAGAAGACAGTTCTGTGAAACGGATTCGGGCAAGTAAGATTCAAACAAATGTAATTCGGCTTATAGATAGGTTACCATTTTGATCTTTATTTAGTTCAGTTAATGTTTAAATTGCATAATATGCAAATATTGGAGTCGTATCTATGAATGAATCTGCACGTTGCGATAGTGCTCGTACTTAGATAAAAGTAGTTGAAGCTTGTCCCGGTTCGTGCTAATAGGAAAATTACACAGCTTTTACTTTATTCAATCGTTACTCTTAACTCTAGTACCTTTATATAATTCAAAGCAAAGTGACATACCCATATCAGGTAAAGTATAACCATTCCATAACTGAACGCCCCGCCTCCAAATTAAATTATTTCAATTCAATGTGTGAGAGGAAATATATTTTATTCTACTCCTGTCCTACTCCAGTCTAGCCGGCAAGTGAAGACTGAAGAACCAATGAAAAATTAAGATTGAGATTGATTGATTGAGTAATTGAGATTGGCGGGATGTCTGTGTATTGTGTCTGTACACAAGATTAGCATGTGCGCATATTATATTGGAGGGGAGTTCAGTTTTAGAATGGTCGATCTTTACTCTACTTACAGCATTAACCGCTGCGCGTAGAAACTTCTTTGGACGATTTATTCCTTATCACAAATATTTAATTTCGCGGGTAAAATTGCAGGACTACGCTACTTTTTATTATCATAATCAGCCTATAATAGTCCACTACCGGGCATAAACCTCCATTTGTTTGGCAACTTTGAAACTTCTTGATATTTTAACAAAATATACTTTTTTTATTTTCAAAAGTGAGTCATAGGAGCTGTGCATGTCTAGTTTGGTTGTATTAGGTGATTAATTATATGCATATAAATGTAATAAATACCGATGGGGAAAATGCCGATATTGAATAAAGCGAAAAGATATTTATTTTTATTATATAAAGCAAAAACAATTATTTTGTGAATAGTTTGTTAATTTTAAATTTCATGGTAATATATTTAATTAATTATTTCACTTACAATTATTATAAAAAAATAAAAATAAACTCTATCAACAAACTAATAGCAACGAAACAATAGTTATAATTGGAACCGGTTATTTTTTGTGGAATTATGACTAACCTACCTCTAGACTACATTTTTAACCTCCGACGCGTAAAGCGGAGTGATATAATATAAGTTTGACGTGTGTATCTACTATCTACGTATACACGTAGATGTCTGTGGCATCGTAGCTCTCATACCGATTGACTATTTTTTACTAGGTACTATTTTTTTCGTTTGAAAGAGGATTTGCTCGAGAGGGGTCTTATCTTTGTTTCATGAAAATCGGTTCAGCCATTTTTATGTGTCTACGTGTTTATGTGACAAATTTAAAAAGTCTCCGTTTTTAAGTTTTCTGAATTTACTTATTGTAAAAAAATGTTTAAGCTTGAGGAGAAATCAGCAAATATAAAAACTGCTCAAAACATTGTTTTTGAAAGTCGGTTAAAAACATTTATAGCAATTTAAAAAATATATTGTAAATTTAAGTACATATTTCGGGCTCAAGATGTATGAAAATTTAGAATTTACTAAAAACCTTGTGCGTACGCACAAAACACACACGCAAAAAAGCGCACTCTGATATCTATATACTCTACCATAGTTCCATACAAAAGACTTAAACGCGCGCGTGCGTTCTGCGAGCACGGACAGATTAGAAAGAACAGCCATAATGAGTATTTGTGGCTTGATTTCCATTAGGTAATCTTGGTATGTCTACCAAATAAATACAAAACATCAGGAAGTAGTTTACAATACTAATAATTGAGAATGTAGTACGAAGTTATGTTATAACAAAATGTCAAATCGAATTTAAATTCTACGCTACTGGAGAATTGATTTATTAATGAATGATAGATAATTAAAAAATATCGTAGATGTGCGAATATCATTTAAAATTTAGGAATCCGTTTGTGAAATATTAAGCTTTGAAATGTTTTTTAATTAGGGTCGGTGGGGACCACCAGCAAAATTGTTGGAGTTGGATATGTGAAAAAAATCATGCCAGCAGCATTAACAGCTAAGTAGGCTTTACAAGTTAATGAATAGGTAGGTACCTAGTAGTCTATCAACTTAAAAAATGTACTTAGAGAAGAAAAAACTAAACTACGGAACCCTGCACTGCACTTGATCTAACTCGTACTTGGCCGGTTTTATTATTCATTTTAAGTAACATAATCCCAAAATACATATACTCGTATCATTGAATTCGAAAATGTATCAATTAATGCATAGGTGAGTTAGCGGACAAACCAACTCCTTTATTTATGTTTAAAAAAATCAAGGGCATACCTTGTTTTTTTTTTAAACTATTTATAGTTTGCTACTTTTTTTAATTCGAAAACAGACCTGCGCTTGACCGTTAACTCGCCTAGTGTTAAGCGTCAGTTACGGTCTACGATGGAGTGCGCTTGCCTAGAAGAAACTTATCACTCGCGATTTGAAGACACTTAGATTATCTATTCGGAAAGACTCATTCAGGAAGCGTATTCCACATTTTGGCGGTACGCACAATGAAAGTGGAGCCAAAGCGTTTCGTACAGGTTTTAGGAATATCAAACCATGTAACGATGCCGGTTTTTTGTGAAAATCCGTCCGATAGTAGGACCAATTTAATTAGGGCATAATTAAATTGTAGGTCACATTTAACACTGACAATATTTTTCAGTACCAATATTCACAATCGATCGATATTAAATTCATCTTGAAAATTATACTTTTCTCTCAGTCAGTCCTCATATAAATGACAGAGATCGAATCACGAATTTACATACGACTATAACACGGTTATAAATAGTCCTCAGGAAATGTCAATTCAGACGTCATTTCTTTAGGGCTATCAACAACCTGAGGGGCTAGGCCTAGCATGGAACATGGACATATTATAGTCTTTCCACCGTTTTACTTATACACCTTTCAGAGGAAATAATGTAGGTATGTACTTGCATTGACAACTGACATAACAATGTAGATAAAGACGGTTTATCTACCTTCCATACTAGGCCAGCTGTTGGATGTTTCGTTCTCTGTCATTAATATTATGAGAACTGACAGAGAGAACAGTAAACTTTCGAGACGAATCAGTTATAGAACGATTGTCAATATGGGCACTGAAGTGTCAAGATTTAAGATTTATTTATTTGTCAGAACATGGTAGTACATGGTAGTCAAATGTGACCTATTAAAATAGTCATACTTATTTTTAATCGAACACATAAAAAAGTGGTTCACGATTCGTCTGTATATACTTATATACCTACGTTACAAGCTGTGACCCGATAACGGTGATGATACTGATGATAATGTTATGTAGCTATTTATGTCCGTCTCCAAGTTCTAACTTCTAAGCTAGAGTACTATAATAATATAGCATTGACTTGTATAAAGATCGGGCCTATTTAACCGTTTTATGAACAGATTAATAATCTTTTTACGTTGGATTCAGTGTTTGTAGCGCTCTAGCTTTAAAAGTGGTCCTATTCGAATAAATTCATTGGTAATTGGTGAAGATTTACGAAACTCCTTAATTGAAGCTCTTGTGAAACGGATGTTTTCTTTTAGAACTTTGGTTGGAAATTGATTATGTTCTCTCATGAGGGCGCATGCGCGTTGAAGTCTTTTGTATGGAACTTTAGCGCCTCTTTTCGTTGATGTAAGCTTTCCTTGAAAAATTAACCAATGTCCTGGTTAGTGTTTTTAGACATATTAGTGAGATAACTATGTTGATTAACTTTGAACAACGTCTCAAATTCTCTGGACTCCTTTCAGCAAGTGTCATTACGTGTCAGCGAGTTGACAAAATGTTGAGTAATGCTCAAAGTTGAATTAAGTTACAGAAGGTCCAAATTTCAACTTCTCGCTAACACGTAATGACACTTTAAACTTGAACAAAACTATCGTAGAAAAAATGTCTATCAACAAAGCTCATTGTTTGTTTTGATCATAAAATGCGCTAATCCCGCAGGTTCAACAACAACAACTTCACGCCGATTATAATACCTATTAATAATAATTTAAATGTGTTGTACTTGTGATAGGGCTTCATGCTGTCAAGCAAGCATACAGAACATGCGATTGTGGCGCTCCGTTTTTGAGATAACTTTGAACAGAATTTACGTCAGTGTCAAACGTCAACGTCAGTTATATTTTTGTTATCTCTTTGTAGTACACGAGGACACGCGACCACGTCGTTTCGTATTTTTATCAAGTAACGACCGACGTCCAGTGTTTTAGAGATGAAATAGGTTATATAAAATAAAATCGTTTCGAAATTATTCTTCGTTTTGACGTTCTTTAAACGAATGAGTAGAATAGTGTCCAAACGCTTTAACTGTCCTAGATCAAATCTCAAAATTCAATATTCGAACAAAAAAAAAAGCCGTTCCAAAATATCCCGTAAAAATGTATGGAACATCTACAATTTATTTTTCGCGAAACTGAGTTGTGCTTTTAATAAAATATTTGAGTACGGTAACCTAATTTCAACTTAGTCCTGATTTTTTTTTACTACAGATTTGTGTTTTTTTAGGGTTCCGTACCTCAAAAGAAAAAAAAACGAAAACCCTTATAGGATCACTTTGTTGTCCGTCTGCACTTGTTCCCTATATTACAAAGTACTCTTTGTCCGTCTGTTTGTCTGTCCGTCCGTCTCAAGGCCTGTATCTCGGGAACAAGTGAAAGTATCAAGTTGAAATTAAAACCATATACGCAGATTTATTGTCTCTTGCTGCAGAGAGAAAAAACAAACTTCTGTTTTTATAAAAAAAAAGTTACAGCCGAATATGTCGCAAAAAACGCATATTTCGACACTCGCAAGAGAACCTATGGGGTACTTCACATTAACCTATAATTGTGAAATTGACAAGAAGCATTGTCATATAATGCACATAAAGGAAAAAATTCGAAAACTATACATTTTAATTTAATCACAAAATATAGGGTCTTTATGCACGGAAGGAGGGTCCCAGTTTTAAAGTGCTTTAATCGTATCATGTGGGGTATCATATGAAAGAGCTTTATTAGCACAAGGTAAAACATGTTTTTAAATATTTTTACGATGTATATTTTTCGGTTTATGAAGAAAAATATATAATTTTCCCCCTTTTATCTACTAGTTTATACGGAACCCTCGGTAGAAGAGTCTGAATCGCACTTGTCCGGTTTTTTATAGTAATATGGTTTTTTTTTATACTCGTAGACAAATATAATTATAACAGGTAAGTATATTTATGATATGTATATTATTAGTCATCATCGAACATTCTACGATTTTTTTCGCATGCTAAGATCGGGGAGGAATGGGATCCGGGCCTCCTAACACCCCACTCAGTCTTCATTTTTTATTACACACTATTACTATTCGGAACACACGTTTATCTTTATTGTCCGAGCGAGCATATATTATATCAATAAAATGACGTATGAAATCGACGAGCCAATGAATAAAAATATGCTTTTCATGTGTGTTGAAAGATATCCGAAGTTTGCATGCCAGTAGTAAGTAAACATTGAATTGAACATGCTTGTAGTTCTCTCAAGGAATACTACTCGCAAAGTGACAATAAGTTATCATCATCATGATTTTTCAGCCATATGAATATCCACTGCTGGATATAGGCCTTTCCTGTGGATTAAAAAAAATACTGAACGCGGCTTGCGGCGGCCAGATCTACCATCTAATAAACATTGATTGTATAATAACTTGTATAAAATGTACTTAAAACTAGTAAGTACTTATTCATTATGATAAAATCAGGATAAATAAATAGCAATTTAACTATGCATATTCGCAAAATCATACCATCTGTATATTTTTAAATCGAATGTCGTCCTGGCCATTACCGATTACTCGTAGAGTCGATATTATTTTTCTCATCTCTAATTTTGTGGCATCGCGTCGGACTGTCAGAATCAATACACGCCACACGTTTTTGTATTCATTTTCGCAAAATGGAATTAACCGATAAATGCAATAAGGAATTATTACTGATAAATTCAGTAAAAAAGCACAAAGTGATCTTTAATAAGACATGTTCTAAGTATCGCGATAGTGCGGCGCGACATGCAGCTTGGGCAAACGTAGCAAAGCTATGTGGAACCACTAGTAAGTATTTCAGCCCTACCATATCTGTGAATTTCGGAGATATTTGCCGTAAAACATTGATTTACATGTAATACGTTAGTACATGTAGCTCAATGCCGTAAAATCGTCAATTCTCTCTTCAAGTCGAGCATCTCGTCTTTGTTTAGCGAAACTGTGAAGTACATTAGTAGCCAGTCAAACTTTTTTATGTCACCAGTTGACAGATGATACAGCTACAAAATATCGTCATTCAATCGTTCATTATTGCAAAGAGAACAATAACGCTCATCTAAAACTATAATTTTAAAAAAAAACTATTCCACTGTCATCAAAGAGAATATAACTGCCATCATTTTTGGTTCTTCCTCACCGCATTAACAGAATTGACCCCACGTAGGGGCAGCTGTTGGAATCTCTTTGGGCAGTTGTACATAAAAAAAAAACTACGAACGTTTCATGCAACGGTTGAGGCATAGTGAGGTCAATGGAATGGATCGCAAATACAATGGATAGGTGTAGCATGTATGCTCTTTGGAGCATGTCTGAATGTGTTCGGCAGCGTTATGTACGTGACGTTATACAGATAGTGTAAGCGCCAGAGCTGTGGGGTTACGCTCATCTCTCAATAGTATAGCGATGCAAAGTTGCCTCGCGCCAGCGATCTTTAAGTACTAACGTAAAAGATGTCATGTAGCTGTCTGCTAGACAGCGTAATAGCGATGCGGCTTTGACGACCGTTTTGACATTTCTATTTTAGTTTATATTGAATCTTTGGCTCGCGCTCGTTTTATCTTGATTTTTTAGTAATAACGACTTTTAGACAAAAGTTCAATTGACTTACTTTGAAATGTGAATTTTTAACAGTCGCTTCAACTTTTATGTCACTCTCGATTGCAGAAAAAAATGGGCGCGAGCAAACTTTGCATCGCTGTAAAAGATATACCTTATGTAACCCCACTGAGCTGTTTTTTTTTTTCATTTCATGTTTTAGATGGGTACCTGGCTACACCACTCTGTATAGCCATTGTATTGAACGTTTGATAACAAAGTATGCACTTACTTATAATACGAATCCCTGCTTTAAGCCTGACGTTTTCGCAAATCTACGCCGCGCAAAGGGATTTGTATAACATAATCACTGACGCCACGACGTTAATTTTACCTGTTTTTTTAGGGTTCTGTACCCAAGGGGTAAAAACGGGACCCTATTACTAAGACTTCGCTGTCTGTCCGTCCATCTGTCACCAGGCTGTATCTCATGAACCGCGATAGCTAGACAGGTGAAATTTTCTCAGATGATGAAATCTATTAACTATTCAATCTATTATTATATGATTTTTTGATTGATGATGATGGTGGTGTTTTAAGTTTTTACTATATGGATGTACAATAAAGTTATATTCTATTATATATTATTTATATTCTATTATTGTTGCCGGTATAAAAAATTTACCATTTGGCCCAAATATGAGTCAAATTATTTACAAAACAGAGGGGCCAATTCCTAAGTTATCATCACTAAGTAAAAAAAAATAACGACACTCATATTATTTTTGTTTTGTTCATATACTTATTAACAAAACAAAAATACAAAATATTAACAACAATAGTTATTTTATATTTATTACTGTGACCGTAATAAATAAATTTTATATCATAAGAAAAATTTCGTGGTACCTACCTTCAGAATTAGCACTTTTGTCCGCGGCCGACTAACCTTCTCACTGGTGTGACGGTTAGGAAATAACTTTATTAATACCAATTTTCAATCATTTTCGATAAAACAATATTTGAATAAAACTAGTTATTAATCTCGTGTTTTCTACGTGTTGCGTTAATGAAAACCGATATAAAACCAGTCACTTCATTGTAAAACTTATACTTTTCTTAGACTATATTTGGTAATAAATACTTTTGTATGTAAATCATATAACCTACCCTACCTTTTTACCACTACCGCGAAGTCGGACGTGTTTATTACATATAATTATATTATCTGTCTTATCTGAATATTAGACTACCTTCATATGCTTCTTCGTGTTCCGCTCCTATTGGAAGTTGGACGGCATTAGGTCAATTTTCGCTTTTGAAGCTGCTGCTTCTACAAAGTGTTACTTACTGCAACCAGTCCCGTAGGTTTTTAGCTAAGAATGCTGTCGCGTGCCGTTACTTCCTTTTTCAGCCATCTTCCCTTGGATGTGGAGCTGGGCGGTATATCCACACTCAAACGTCTCAAGTTGGAGGTGTTTGAAATGTGGTGGATATATCTACGTTGTGTTTGTCTTTATCATTGTTTTGTGTGAGAGTCCATGTTTCTACGCTTTATATATAGTATAGTGGTACAGAAAAATTATATCAGTAGTAATCTGAGTCCAAAAAAAAATCTAATTTGAAAAAGGAAAAATAAATTACCCGACTGCAAAACAGCTTATAATAAAAAAAGCTAAAAACTAACTAACTAGCGTAGCTTAAATATTCTGAAAGTAAAGAAGACACGATACTTCGAACATAAAAGCGATAAATCAATTTCGAAGCATTATAGAAACATACGTATGTCCGAAAAACATTACCATATTCATGCTGTTGGGTAAAAAATATTCATATTTACTTCATCTAACAAACACCTTTCCAGTTGCAGAATGTAAAAAACACTGGAATAAACTTCGCAGCGGGTATGCAACCGCCAAGAAAAGACGCACAGAAATTAGCTACACTCTCCAACCTTGGAAGTATGAAGAGGAAATGTCATTCCTAGACCCTTACTTGAAGGAACTTCTTGGGTCTCAACCTCTTCCCATAAAAGAGGTTGATCTTCCCAAAGAAGAGGTTGGATTCCAAGAGGTTGAATTCGATGAAGACACATGGGAGAGTTCATATTCGCGATCTCCAGGCGCGTCTAACAGAATTAAGGCGACCATTCAGAAGGAACGTTTATTAGTAGACCTGATACGACGTTATGAAGTAATTTATAACACGAAATGTACAGATTATCGCAATATAAATGAAAGACACGCAGCGTGGACAGAAATAGCTGATCTACACGGCAGCACCGGTAAGAATAATTAAGCGTCCGAGAAGATAAGCACCTTAATTATCTCACTCGCACACGACCCCTTTTTATTATACTGGTGTTTATCCTACGTGACATAAAAGGAGTTTTAACCTTTTATTTTATTTATTTATAAAGTTCACCTACACTGTGTACATCTATACATTTACAATAAAAAAATATACAAATAAAATACAGTTTAATGTCACAATAATTACAGGTGAAGTCAGCATGCATTAATAATAAGCGAAAAATAAAAATAGTCATTAAAAATTAAAAATATGCCATTAAAACACATGTCAAATGAATTTAAAATAATAATAATAACAAGCTATTGAATTATTTTATGTCATGTAGCCTATTACTATGGCCTTACCCTTCTCACAATGAGAAGATGGCTCGCGCCCAGCAGTGGGACAGTTTGTACAAACAAGGCTGATAAAAAAAACATGTAGGATAAGCACCAGTTTTGTAGCAATTGAGCATTGAGGTATAGATAATAGACTATATCATTAATCACATTTAGCCCTTGAACATGGGGTCATATAATAAGCATTCAAGCAGTCTTATTTCAATACTACTTTTGACTCCTCGCTCTTTCTACAGTTGAGAGAGCAAGACAATGGTCAAAAGGTCACATTAATATTGAAATAAGATTATGGTAATTTGGGTGCAAGCCACTTCCAACAGGTCTTTTTGTAAATCCATGGAAGAGGCCTATGCCCAGCAGTGGACTTCTTGTGGCTTGAGATGATGATGATCTTAAATGTAATTCGTTAGTTCGGTTAATAATATTTTTTGAACGATCCTTACAGTGGCGCAATGCAAAGACACCTGGAAGAAACTCCGCAACTGTTACACGAACGCTATAAACAGGCAAATGGTAAAAAGTACAAAAAATCTGCCGTTCAAACCATGGAGGTTCGACAAAGAAATGTCATTCTTGAAACCGTACTTAAATGTACACATGAATGGTGCTGAAGATTCGATAAACGAAGATGAAGATTCATCGGAAGAATTTATATATTCTAAAGACGTACGCAGCCCTGAGTATGACGTCACAACGCGCTCTACGCGCAAAAGAAAGGCAACAGACGATTTCGAAGCAGACGATAAAAATACCTCAGAACTAATACACGATAATAGAAACCTCGATGATATAGACTATTTCTTTTTAAGCATGAGTAAGATGACGAAAAAGCTTCCCAAGGTAGACCAGCTACGCATTAAATTAGATTTACATACAGCCATAAATGAAGCAGAGATGAAACTGATCCAGAATGACAGCTGTAATGATGAAGATTGGGGGCAAATAGAGGTAAAGAGAGAAGTTTCAAGTCCTACACGAAAAGAAAGTCTACTGCAAGAACTATATTTAAATAAAATAAAATAAATAATTTCATTTCAGACCGATTGTAAAAATATGATTTTCATTAAATGTAAAAAATAAATGCTAGTTGTTTTTTTTATCTTTTTAAGGAACTTTGCCGTTGCCGACTATGTCGTTTCGATGAGTCAATATCAATACATGCCTTACCACTAATACAATATTTGTATACAATAAATATACTATAATGTATACAATAAATAATACGTTTGTGAGGCGCCTAGCACATAGTAACAACAATGTTACTATGTGCTAGGCGCCACAAAAAATCTTTAAAACTCTAAAAGCTAGTTACTTATTCACGCATCACTTTCCAATACAATTAACGTGTTTTGTGAGCGACTTTTATTACGATAATTAAAAAAATTGAAACAACCGACTTCAAAATACACAATTTCATTTCCGATTTTGATGAAATTTTTTTTTTTCCAAATCTGTTTATATTAACAGAATTGTGAGGTCCATAACGAACATCAAAAAAATTATAACATGTTCCTTTTATTAAGTCGGTTTAACTTACAAATAATAAATACAGATCAGGACCTCAAGGCTGCTATTTAAAC
Source organism: Lycia hirtaria (assembly GCA_947563715.1). NCBI lineage: Eukaryota > Metazoa > Arthropoda > Insecta > Lepidoptera > Geometridae > Lycia > Lycia hirtaria. The sequence goes on from OX387385.1 coordinate 13,748,320, forward strand.
ATCACTCGCTCGTCACTAGCTGATACGATTCAACGACTATTATGGCAAATTGTGAGTCTGCTACTATATAAATAGACTAACAATTTGTCAAAATCGTTGTTAAATTGTATCAGCGGGTGACGAACGAGTGATGTTCAATCAGCAGCCTTGAGGCCTTGATTGTGTGCTAGAACTATTTCTTTCAATTTGAAGGTACTAACATGCTATCGGATCAGCACTATGTCTCACGCTCTTAATTCAATCAATCAAGGTGAACGAGCACAAGCCAACTTTCGCTGTAAGAGATAAGCATAACCCCCCAGCAGGGCTAGCATGGAACATGGACAAATTTTAATAGTCTTTCCCCCGGTTTATCCACCCTTCAGAGGAAATAAAGTATGTACTGACATTGACAACTGACATAACAACGTGGACAAAAACGTTTTATCTACCTTCCATGCTAGCAGGGCAGGTGACTTTGGAGTTTGAAAAAGTACAATATTCCTATACCTTCTAAAAAAGTTAAGAAATATGTACTTGCTATTTCATTCTCAATCCCAACATAAATAAATAAAAACGCTATCCAGCATTGTTCCAGAAGACCAAGATACATTTAAAAATTACTAGAATTTATTCAGCTCTTCTAGAAAAGATGTGCACTTATTTCTTAATATTTTTACAGCTTCAATGAAAATAACGTTAGCCGCCATCGCTCCCACTGACTCCACGTTAACTGAAAAGAAAAAACGTTACGTTAAATTAAAGTATGTTAATCAATAAAGTATTTTGCTGTGCTCAAAGGGCTCAGCTATCTCTCTCTCTCGCACATGACATTTTTATACACATAAAATCACTGAGTTATATAGAAAAATGAGACGGTTTTGTTTATTTAGATAAGAAAAGTTTTTCTTCAATATCTTTTAACTTGGCTAAGGAGTTTCAAAATATATGTGTTTTCAAACTCCACGAACCTAACCTTTTTCCTTTCGGTGGATAAGAAACATAAAATGGCGTCATCGTTTCATGTTGGACATTCCAAATGGCCAAACTATTTAATTCTACATTTATCGTACGGACCACTAAATTGTGGAATACGCTTGCTGCGAGGATCTTCTCCGATATACACAATCTGGGTGTCTTTAAATCGCGAATGAATCGGTTTCTTCTAGGTAAGCGCGCTCCATCGTAGACCACATCGCTTAACATCAGGTGAGCTGACGGTCAAGCGCAAACCTATTTACCATTAACGTTTCAGAAACGTGTCTAATGTCTATAGTATTAAACTAAAATTATTACTGAAACAAAAGACTACAAAATACGCAATTTTGTTTTAAAAACGAAACTACTTCAGTCAAATCAACAAAAAAAACTTGGAATCTTCAAGGGTAGAGTGAATAGATATCTTCTAGATCGACGAGCTCCATCCTCGGCCACACCGTCGCTTAACATCAGGCGAGTTGGTGGTCAATCGTAGATCTATAGTGTATAAAAAAAAATTTATTGGTTTTGATAAAAATCAATCTGAAAGTATATTCTTTCAAACAAACAAAAAATTCAAATCGGTTTATAAAAGACGAAGTTATGGGTTAACAAACATACGGAGTGAGAACATCCTCCTTTTTGGAGTCAGTTAAAAAGTTTTGACCTAGCAACATGGTGTTCTCCTACATTTATATTAATCACTTCATTATAAATTTAACATTATAACGCACGCTTGTATCCTTGTCGCCTACCCCTTTTCCTGGGGACAACAATCTTGGAATTATCGACGCTAGTGAGTAGATGATTTTTCTATCGGACTGCAAGAAGCACGAAAAAGCGACATCGTTATATGGTTGATATTCCGAAAACACGTACGAAACGCTTTGGCTCCACTTTCATTGTGCGTACCGCCAAACTGTGGAATGCGAATTCTTCCTGAATGGGTCTTTCCGACTAGATATAATCTAGGTGTCTTCAAATCGCGAGTGAATAGGTTTCTTCTAGGCAAGCGCGCTCCATCGTAGACCGTAACTGTCGCTTAACACCGGGTGAGTTGACGGTCAAGCGCAAGCGTATTTTCGAATAAAAAAATCCTTAACTACACCATCGTTGTTTATTATCAGGCGAGATGGTGGTTAATCGTAAATTCATACATACATATTTTTTTTATTAACCTATACTGTCCCACTCCTGGGCAAAGGTCTCCCCATTTCCTATCATAAATCGCGGTCCGTCGCTGCCTCCTGCATATATACTAACATACATATAACATTACTTTCCCTTACGGGATAGGCAGGGCGTTGAAAATCATAAGAGAACTGTTGTTTGCACGACTTCCCATAAAAATAGGAGAAAACTGTTTTCTAAACATTAACCGATTTCGATGATTCTTATTTTATTAACTGACTTCCAAATAAAAGGAGAGTTATCACGGAGGAGAATTCGGTTTGTTTGTTTTTTTTTTGTATTAATGTTTCTGGAACTAACTTTATTGTATGAACACTTCATATAATAAAGTTAGTTCTATAACGTGCTACATGGCGCTGTATACTCTTAAAACACGCAAAAGCTTCATGTACGGCGCTTGTACATACAATAACGAACTTTAAATGCAGAACGTTAGAATAGGTTTCTGACTGTCTGTCTGACGATCTGACGCGAGTTTAACATTTTTTACCCATCCCAAAAATGCCCAACGCCGCTAAAGAAGTTTTCACTTAAAAAAAAATTACTTACATATAAAATGATCTCGCACTCTACTCAATACAACAGCATCCTTTATTTCATCATATCTATACACATTCCTGCTGCAGCTGTCATATCTGGCTTCTTTCACATAAGCCTTGCCGTCAGAGTTGATGCCGATAACTCCCGGCGAGAAACAGCTCTGCAGGAGAGTGGCTTCACTGTCGCGCACCTCTCGCGTTAGGCTGATCTCTGGCAGGAGGCGGTAGGAAGCTGTCGCTAAAATATAATAAAGAAGGAAGAAAATAAAACGCGTTGTTCTTTCATTCCCTTCCACATTTACCGTCTTACTTACAAACGCTGAATAAACGCAGTTTAGTTAAATAGTGTTTTATTCCGTTTTTGGGCGTTACAGTTCCCGTCTCATAAAAAGTGACAAGTCCTTATTCAGTGAATAAGATTTTAACATATGTTAATGTGTTTAACATGTGTGTTATAAGTAAGACGGTTAGTGTACGAGAAAAATAAATTAATACGAGAAAAAAAAATATCAGCCATTTTCACAGATATTTTAAGTTTATGGTGGGGAATGCTCTGTTTTTTTTTCATGCAAAAATGTGCCCTACAGTTTCACCTACATATTGAAGAAAAAAGGTCATGAACATGATGATGTTGCTAAAATATAACCTATATCTTTCTCCAGATCCTAAAGAATCTCTGTGCCAAATTTAATAATGATTGGTTCAGCTGTTTAGCTGTAAAAGTTTAAAAACAGACACGAGTTAATTTCAATTTCATAATATCAACGAGGATTATGATACCAGATGATGTCATCATAGTCATGTTAAGTGAGTGTAACATGTAATTTAAATGTACAATTATTGTTCTTCTGAAAATATTTTGATAAAATTTTTGTAGAACTCATGGTTAACTTATAAAAAAATCATGCCTATTTACTATTCACAAAATGTTACCAATACTGCAAGAAATAACTGAAAATGAAAATGTTACACTCCCAGTGTCCCATGTTTGAATTTCAGTACCTGGGCGACCGAGCTCCACTCGGATTTTGTATGACTGAAAATACTAGCTAACCCGGTTTCGAAACCTAGCAAGATTGATTTTCGTCCCCTAATCTACCTACAAATCAAATTTCATTAAAATCGTTGGAACCGTTTCAGAGATTCAGATTTTATATATACTTATAGCTCGTTTAAAGGTATTAGATAAATATCTGATTTTGAGTATATGTGATAAAAGGTATTAGGGATCCAGCTAACGATTAGTCTAATCACAGTGCGAGACACGTCACCGACCTAGAGTGACGTTTGCGCTGCTTCTTTGAAAAATACCGCCGAATGCGGTTGAAACTATGTATATTAAATATAGATATTTGGACTCAAAACAAACTAGAGTGATCCGTAGATTTTATTAAAAAATAATCTAATCTCATTTGAGGAAAATAATCTTACCAACGGGAGAGAATTTGGCATGATCTTTCCCAATTCCTTTAACCGCTATCAGTTGCATGTCCAGCTCATGTCCTGGTCTCATCTTGGATATTAGTATATCGTTATGTACAGGCCCCACATCCAACTCCTTGTGAACAGATGCTTGGTTACCGATCGGCTGCCATTTGATGTGGGATGAATATACTGGAAAATCATAACAATTACCAAATTATTCCTATGGACTTCCTTGTCATCTATAGTCAGTAGTATATTATGATTGGGTTAGGGGTCCAAGACCTAAGGTAACATAGTATTCCTAGGAGCATCACAACTAGTCTCCTAAAGTTTAAAGCCCACCAATTTTAAAATACTGCCGTACTCTATTCAGACAAATTTAGTTCAAGTACCCCATAATGGGGTCGAATAATTATGCTAGTAACACAAGGCCATGATCTGTTATTTTAAAAAAGTTTATCTAGGGTAAGAATTCTGGCAGAAGAAACATACAATACACCCCATTAGTGCAGATCTAATTATCCCCACTTCAAGTTAAATGGTTTGGAAGCTAAGTTTCAATTACAAAATGGCATATTTACAATATTTCTAGATCAACTTACCACTATGGTTTTCGTACATATCTTCAGCTCTATATGAGTCTTTAGACTGAGATTTATTGGTTGTACACTTCACTTTAATTGTGTATTCTAAAGTATCAAAGTCCGTACCTTCAGTGGCATCTGCAAACAAAATTTATATGTACAACTCGACGAAGCTAAGTTTGCACCTCGCATCGATTATGCCACACTTGCTTTTTTTATATTAAGGACTTGGGCTAGACTACCAATTCACCCAATGTAACGCAAAGGTGCAGTCCATGTTAGAAGGAGCTTACCTGGAGAGTATCAATTCTCTTGCAATTTCAAAACACACAGGTTAAATCTAACAGGTAGGACTATATTCTGGCAGTTTGAATTTAAATTTTGTAATATTCTTTTGGATTCATAACATTTAACATCATGATTAATCATGATAACTATTGACTAAGACTATCTTTGATTTTCAACAGAAATTTATAAAATGTACCTATTATGATATTTAAAAAAAACTATAACTTATGTTAATTTTATTAATTTAAATAATTTATTGATAATTACACGTTTAATACACTTTGCTGAAGAACTACAGACCCATCTCGCTTCTGAGCCATGTCTATAAGCTGTTTTCAAGGGTCATCACGAATCGTCTTGAATGCAGGTTTGATGACTTCCAGCCTCCCGAACAAGCCGGTTTCCGAAAAGGCTATAGTACCATAGACCACATCCATATGCTGCGGCAAGTGATACAGAAGACCGAAGAGTATAACTTGCCCCTTTGCTTAGCGTTTGTGGACTATGAGAAAGCCTTTGATTCGATCGAGACCTGGGCGGTGCTTGAGGCTCTCCAGCGATGCCGTATTGACTATCGGTATGTCGAAGTGCTGAAGTGTTTGTACAACAACGCCACCATGTCAGTCCGAGTACAAGACCAGAACTCAGAGGCAATTCCATTGAAGAGAGGCGTGAGGCAGGGAGACGTTGTCTCTCCGAAACTGTTTACCGCCGGTTTGGAAGATGCCTATAAGCTTCTGGAATGGAAAGGGCTCGGCATTAATATTAACGGCGAGTACGTCACTCACCTTCGGTTTGCCGACGATATAGTAGTCATGGCAAAGTCGATGGAAGAGCTCAGTACGATGCTCGAAGACCTCAATAGAGTTTCCCAACGGGTGGGCCTCAAAATGAACATGGACAAAACGAAGGTTATGTCGAACGCCCATGTAGTGCCCACCCCAATATCTGTGGGGAACTTCACTCTTGAAATTGTTGACGAATACGTCTATCTAGGACAGACGGTCCGATTAGGCAGGTCCAACTTTACGAGGGAGGTCAATCGTCGTATCCAACTCGGCTGGGCAGCGTTCGGGAAACTTAAAAGCGTCTTCTCGTCCAATATTCCCCAGTCCCCCAAGTCGAAAGTTTACAACCAGTGTGTGTTACCAGTGATGACATACGGCACTGAAACGTGGTCCCTAACTATGGGCCTTATAAGGAAGCTCAAGGTCACGCAACGAGCTATGGAGAGGGCTATGCTCGGAGTCTCTCTACGAGATCGAATCAGAAATGAAGAGATACGTAGACGTACAAAAGTCACCGATATAGCACAGCGGATTAGCAAGTTGAAGTGGCAGTGGGCAGGGCACATAGCACGTAGAACTGATGGCCGATGGGGCCGAAAGGTTCTCGAGTGGAGACCACGTACCGGCAAGCGCAGCGTAGGAAGACCAGCCACGAGACGGACAGACGACCTCATACAAGTGGCGGGAAGACGCTGGATGCAAGCCGCTTCCAATCGGTATTTTTGGAAATCCATGGGGGAGGCCTATGTCCAACAGTGGACTTCTTATTGCTGAGATGATGATGATGATGATTGATAATTTAGATTAGTATTAAGCTTGTGTAATTAGTTTAAAAAAAATATAGTTTTAAAAATATGTAATGTAAAATGTTAATGTGTAATGTAAATGTAATTTTAATTGTTAAATTCTGTCTACTATACTTATTTTAATATTGCAAGCCTGTAAGGGCCAACTGCTGGAACATATTTTTAAGTATACACAGTTTCGCAATAAAATACATTCTGATTCTGATGAAGGTCAGTGGTCAAACACATGCTTATTTTCAAAAAAGAAAACTTAAATTTTGAAGTTACAAAATATAAACAATTTGAAAAATGCAATAAATATGGTTTGTCCCACAACATATCGTATTCCTATATTTATGTGGAGAAATTAGTTTACTGTTGTAGGTATATACAAAAGCACACTACAGTCTTCTTTGAACTCACTGCACTCTCAACAATTCACATAAATAGACACATAATTAAATTTTCATAGCCCAATAAAAAAAAGACAAACAATAATAGTACCTTCATGACGATACTCAAACAATCTTGGGTCAGCTTTCAATGGTATCAGTCCCAATCGGTGGGCTAGCACTTCATCTTGTATAATCGATGTATTGTTTTTTATCATTACTTTCTCGATGGCCATACTCGGTACTTCACTCAGCATCAGTCTGCGGAAGGCGTTGGCAAACGCAGGTTGTATACCAATCAAATCAAACTCCATTTCACTGTTGTTCATTCTCACAATAATGATTTGGAATTTCTTAGTGAATTTCTTGAAATTCCATGGCTCGTCTGCCATCCCGTAGTCCATGGGTGCATTCTGAAACCCCCAAAATACAGAAAAGATAACCTTAAAAATAGCCAGCCTAAATTTCTGAATTAACTGGAAATTTGTAGGTGTTTCAAGTTTAGTTGTTCGTAACAATATACATTATTACGTTTTATTACCTTTAGGCGAAACTCTTCTAATAATACTCGCGGTTTTTCCTCCATTTGAGGCATGGTCATTTCAATATATTGATTATTTTTTTCTCGAGCACTTAAGAAGAATACTAGATAACTGTACGAAAAGTGGGATTCAAATAAATTGTGCAGATATCAGAAAATTAAAATTAGTTACACACTATTCCGAATTTTTTAAACAAAATTGAAATTGAAGTTCAACGCACACGTCTTATTTATTTTTGATTTAACTATTTATTTCTTCCAAAGAGAATGAATACTTTTTTTAATAAACTGCTTCATGCTCTATGTCCATAATTTTCATTTCTGTACAGTCTGTGGCGTCTGTGTAAACTTTTATGGTGTTTTGGTTTTTCCGTGAAATTGTTTTGTTGTTGCCTTGTTTACTTTCTCAAAATTACTAATTAGAAATTGTTTAGAATTCTAAATTGTAATCTGCATTATTATAAATATGGGTAGTTTGGACAGAGCGGTATTGACTGGATTTATTTGTCGATTGTGCTCAGAAATGCATCGGGTCGTTCTTCACATCTACGGAGAAGAAGGTTTACGCCTATGTATCTCAGAAAAAATCAGCACATACCTTTCAATAAACGTAAGAAATCATCTTTAAATAAATAAATCATGCATACACTATGAAAGTAATAATCCTCGTATCCAAGGTCTTGTTTAAATTTATCATAACATTCGCTTACCTTGTGATATTACATACCTATTACATAAACTTATACACTTAAATTTATTGATTTTACTGAATGTTGTTTCAATTACATCGTAATCTTTTTTTTAAATATGGTTATATGACATAAGACATTAATCAGCTTTAATCTTCCACCAGGTGTCGCAATCTGACCCACTTCCCAAGACAATATGCAACGGTTGCTTAGAGCGTCTGGAAAACCAACACAGGTTGATGATGGTGATGGAGCGAGCGGCTCACATGCTCAAAACACGCGGCGGCAGGGGATGTGGCTGTTAGTGCACACTTAAGTTTTTTAATCTTTAAATACACTCAGAGCTGCTAGCTTATTGTGTAAACTTGACCTGGATTACAAGGCTTGCCTTCCCAGCCACAAAAGAAATTAGTAATTTGTGCATCTGTGATGGTATCATGTTTAATGATGTTTATATTATTGCAATCCAGAATCCTTATCTTGAGTGTTGCAATATTTATAGGCGGTTTCTTGAGGCTTTATAAAGGAAGGCAATCAATACATAGATGCTCTAGACTGAACATAATATCAATTATATAATGTTCAGTCTAAAGCATCTATGTACTTACTGAAGTTGTATCTATTTCTGGTAGCATTTACACTGGCACCTGCTATTAAGCCCAGAGCTAAGCTACTGTTACAAAAATACTAGCCACTAGCTTAGCATGTAAATATTAACATACCCTCAGACTTGAGAAAACAGCAGATAAAACATACAGAACTCAGAAGACAGGATGTAAATCTTAATTTGCACAATATAGGTATTTAAAAAACAAAAATTAAGAGCTGCCCCCGTATTCTAAACCCATTCGGTTTCGGAATCGATTCGATTTGTTTATTTCTGTCTCTGTTATTCTCTATGGAAATGACAGAGACGGAGATATACAAATTGAATCGATTCCGAAACCGAATGGGTTCAGAATATGTGGGCTGATTTCTCTAGTCTAAACATAAAAAGCTTAGTGTAAATATCTGAATTATTTTAATGTTTTGCTTTTCTTTTACACAATGTAATGAATTGTGACAGTCTACAACTCCATGTAATATTAAGAGAAAAAACTACATTCTTGATCTCTGGATCACTGCAAAATATTAAAAATATTTTCATAGAATAGATTCCACATTTCCATAGATTCTGCAAGGTGTTTGGTAAGATGTAAAAGAGAGATGTAAGTTTGGTAAGAGTAGGACTCAAATGAAATCCACAGTTGTCATTACAACTGCTGCAGGCCTGGCATCGAAAGTAGACAAATATTGTTTGTTGTTTTTATACCCATATGATGCCCCAACATTTTTTTTAACTGACAAGTAATAAAAGAATGTATGAAAAGTGATTTAAGCCAGTGATAAAATCTTATATCCATCATCTAAGCTTCCTGTAAGTATATTTAAATTTCATAGAACATTCAATCAAATGTTATTGAACAGCCAATATTTTTTTTGTCATAGGTTTTTGATATAAATTCTGTAGGTAGGTTATGAATGAGACTCTCATACAACTTTTTTTAATTTAGTGTTTTGAAGAATTTAAATTTAATGAAATCCTGCAGATTTGGTCCCATAGTAAAAAATATTGTCCAATAATAATATTAGTCCTCCAAGCCGAATTTGGCTATGGCAACAGCTTTGTCTTTGTAATCTTAACATAATTAATAGAGTTGTAGTTTATAATAATGATGACATGTACACATAATACCAGTGGTTTATAAGTATAGTGTTCAATTTCTTTCTGTATACTTTCAGTAATTACGGCCAGTGCTGATACATAATGAAATAACAAGTTGATTGATTTCAAGAAATTCCCTGAAGACCTTTTGACTGAATATTTGGTAAATATAATATGCTAAAAATTTGTAAGACGAGTAGAAATAAATTCGGCGAAACGCGTTTGAGATTTGGGACTGTTATACCAAAAAATTAGGCTAGCCAGTTGGCTTAAATGACCTTTCAAATTTACCTTTTGAATTTATTTACCCGATTATTAACCCACAACCTACATTTCAAAAGGCAAACGTACTACCACTGAGCCATGAGACATGCCCTTTAACTACCTATTTATCTTTAAAATTGTTTAATTTTCGGGTAGGTAGGTTCGTTTAAATAATTGATTTTTATTTGAGCGAGCTCACTTCGCATTTGGCTAGTTTTTAACATTTGTTGTTTTATATCAGAGTCAGCTCTATAATTATACCAATTTTTAACCTTGTACAGTTTCTACAATATAGCAAAAGTAAAATTATATGTTTTTTGTATTTAGGAAGGGACCCCTGACATTTAAACTTTTATTATTATTTATCAATAAATTCGACACTGTCAACATGGGTAATTTAGACTCTATGTCAAACATTGTACGTTGCTTTTTTCCAAGGTTGTTGATTTTTTTCCCAAAAGATTAGTAAAAACGACTTCCTAAATAATTAAGCAATTTGACTACTAATTTAAAATAAAAAAAATCAAGAACCTTCGAAAAAAAACTATGTACAACATTTGACTCGGAGTCAAAGTTACCCATGTGATTGTAATATCATAAAAAAAAATATTTTGTATTTTATAGTTCATTACTATAGGTATAGTCAGGTAATAGTGCTATTCTTTGTTTAATATTTTTAATAAAGTTCGTAATTCCTCAGAACAATGAAAATTCTCTTTAATCGCCGTCTTCTTCTTAGTTTTATATAATAAGCATGATTTTCACAAAAAGATCTTAAAAGTAGTATCTATTTGTAAATATTTTGGTTATACTAACATGGTTATTAAAATCAATTTGGCGTGTTAATAGAACAAAATCTTTATTATTTTGTGACAATTTTTTACATGTATTTTCATATGGGGCCCTTAATTTATTACGTAAGATGATTTAGGGGGGGGGGGGGGGGATCGACTATGTCTTATTTTTTCTTACAAGGGGGTGGGAGGGAGTCTTGATAGTTCTTACCTAAGATCACAAAAATTGCGAAAACTTAAAATTATACTTTTAATTTTTTCCTTTAGATTCTTACGTAATAAATACATACACAGGGGGTCGGCCTATTCTTATTTTTTTCTTATATGGGGGGGGGGTGTCAAAAAATGGCAAAAATAGTCTTACGTAATAAATGAATGGCCCCTATTTTAAAATGCTAGGACCTCTACCGCGCAAACTATTTGTGGTCCACAATTTATAGTCACCCACAAGAGCCTCTGTAAGGGGTGTCTTGTCTTGTCTATTATATACCTATTACCTACATGCGTACCAGTGAGGTTATTCAGAACTCATTCGGAATCTATATCTCCGTTTCTGTCATTTGCGTAAAGAACGACAGAGACGGAGATATAGTTTCCGAATCCGAAAGAGTTCTGAATACGGATGCTGAATACCCTACTGGCCACTGGCACTTGCAATAAAATTGACATATCTAATGTCACTATAATATTCGAAAATAGGAAATATCTACTTCAGGTAGGAGAAAACAGGATTGAATATTGGGATTCTTCGTAAAAAAAGCAGACGTGCATAGTAAATACTACCCTCTTTGTGATCAGCTGGTTAATAAATCGGGTCATGTTACAATAGAAAATTAGAAATATTCGCAAACTATCAATGTATCTAGGTAACTTTGACTCACAAACGATGTACATAGCCTGGGGGCAATTCAGTTATTCAAAACCGATCCGTAACTGTACCTTGTGCGAAACATTTCCTGTCGGCTGCTATCTTTTTTTGATTTAGTAACGAGCGAAGGACGTGTTACGTTTCATCAAATGTGTCAGTTGTATGACATAAAAGTGACTGAATCAAAAAAACTATGGCGGCCGACGGGAAACGCTCCACGTATGGTTGGGCTATGGAATGGTCTTGAATAACTGAATTGGGCCCCTGATTCGAACGTTCTTGATTTTCCCAAACAATTAGTAGTCAAATTACTTCATTAGCAGACGTTTTGACCATTAAGCTTTTGCCAAAAAAGAACATTCGAATCAGGCTATTGTACAATTTTTGATACGGAGTCAAAGTTACCCACATTAACAGAAATCGAATTGTTATTGTTAAATACAATAAGTACTATTTTACTAATTACTATGATAATGATAAGAACTATTATGAATAAAATATGTTTAGTACGATATTATTTTTTATTGTTTTATCATTAACATTACTCTCGTGCACTAAGGGGGGCTCCATTAACGCTCGTACCATTTGAATCCCTTAGCCCAGTCCCCCAAGGGATTATACAACAATCACTATTCTACTTCACTCCCATTTGCAGGGAACAAGTATAACAATTATTAACAACAATTAACAAGTATTTTACCAACCCTCAACTAATAAAATCGTCAGTCAATCAGTAAAAACAAATACCGAAATTTCAATCTCATAATTTTATTGCACATTCCCATTGGCTAGCAGTTTTTCAATCCTAGCAGTGTTCTTATGAATCAGTATCTTGATATCATTGATTTTATCACGTTTCTCTTCAATATCCACATCAAGTTGCTTCACGCGCGTTTGTAATGGCATTAATGATTTTTCACTTGCTCTGAAAATATGAAGAAAAAAAAACATTAAAATTAAAACTTAATTAGAAATAAATATAACTACGCGACGGCAAGCACAGCGTAAGAAGACCAGCCACGAGATGGACAGATGATCTTATACAAGTGGCGGAAAGACCCTGGATGCAAGCCGGTTCCAATCGGTCTTATTTGAAATTCATGGGGGAGGCCATAAGAAGTCCAGCAGTGGACTTCTTATGGCTAAGATGCTGATGATAACTAGAAGTACCGTAACTCTGGCTGTTCTTTATTTCGAGTTTTTACCCGACTGCGTAAGAAGGAGGGTTATGTTTTTCGAGTGTATGTATGCATGTATGTATATTTCTTTGACACGCCCTAGAGCCTAAACGGCTTGACCGATTTTGATGTGAGTGGTGTCAATAGATTCGTCTGGGTACATCAAAATTAAAAAAAATCATAAGTTAGGTTGCAAAAACCTCTTTTCTGCGGTCGGGTATTTTGTTTTTCTTTTAACATTGATACTTGTTATTCGCTCCTGTTTGCTTTCAGTCGTTAATTCGCCCAATGGTAAAACGACGTTAGGTCTATGATGAAATGCACTAAGCAGATCATTGCTATCCATGACGCGCACTTGCCTAGAACTAGTTTATTCTCAATTTAAAAACTAACCATTAAAACAGAATATTCCACGATTTAAGAAGTTCGTAAAATGAAAGGGGAACTCGAATGTTTCGTACCTGTTTTTGGAATATCCACAATCGGTGGTTCTATCTAAGCGTCTGATAGAATAAAAGGTAGGATGGAATAAGATCAAGCAGATCCGGTGCATCTTCATAGAAATTAATTTTAAGTAAAAACGATAGACGACATACATAATATCCACCACAGTGCGAGTTATACAACAAAATACCCGACTGCATAAAAGCTATTTTCGTACTGTTACTTACGCTTACGTTACGCTTTAATGCTGTTGAGGGTACAGTTTTGTGAGAAACTACGCGAAAAGCTACTGTATAATTTATTTAAATGAATATTATTTAGAATAGTTTTTGTAAAATCACTTATTTGTTACGAAAACGTTTTTTGGGGGTTACAAAAAATAACACGTTTTTTGATCATGCTAGAATTGTATTATTATTATAAAAAATATAGCTTATGACACTCAGGGAGTGAGGACGAATCTAACGACATCTCGCATAACAAAATCGGTCAAGCCGTTTAGGCTGTAGGAGGTAATATAGAAACATATGTATATACATACACACATACACTAGAAAAACATAACCCTTTTTCATACGCAGTCGGATAAAAACTGATTTGATTTAAGGTACGACGTATTATTATATGTAAATAAAACCGGACAAATGTGAGTTAGACTCGCCCACCGAGGGTTTCGTTTAAACTATGTAGATAAATGGGAGAAATTATATCATCATCATCATCATCTTAGCCATAAGAAGTCCACTGCTGGACATAGGCCTCCCCCCATGGATTCCCAAAAAAACCGATTGGAAGCGACTTGCATCCAGCGTCTTCCCGCCACTTGTATGAGGTCATCTGTCCATCTCGTGGCTGGTCTTCCTACGCTGCGCTTGCCGGTACGTGGTCTCCACTCGAGAACCTTACGGCCCCATCGGTCATCAGTTCTACGTGCTATGTGCCCTGCCCACTGCCACTTCAACTTGCTAATCCGTTGTGCTGTATCGGTGACTTTTGTACGTCTACGTATCTCTTCATCTCTGATTCGATCTCGTAGAGAGACTCCGAGCATAGCCCTCTCCATAGTTCGTTGCACGACCTTGAGCTTGAGTTTTTTTTTGTATTCTCCTTCATAAACCGAAAAATATACTTACATCGTAAAAATATTTCTAAACCTTTTTTAGCTCGTGCTAATGAATCTCTTTCATAAGATACCACATGATACGGTTAAAGCACTTTTAAATTTGGACCCTCCTTCCTTGCATAAAGACCCTATTTTTTGTGATTAATTTAAAAATGTACAGTTTTCGGATTTTTTCCTTTATGTGTGGTACCTACTATATGACAATACTTCTTGCCAAATTTCAAAGTTATAGGTCAACGGGAAGTACCCATAGGTTTTGGTTTTGCAAGGTAATCCTTGCGAGTGTCGAAATATGCGTTTTTTGCGACATATTCGGCTGTAACTCTTTTTTTATAAACACTGAGAAGTTTGATTTTCTCTTTACAGCAAGAGACTAAGGATCTGCGTAATGGTTTTAATTTCAACTCAATACCTTCACGCGTTCCCGAGATAGATAGAGGTCTTGACAGACGGACAACAAAGTGATCCTATAAAGGTTCCGTTTTTTTTCTTTTTTGGTACGTAACCCTAAAATACTTTCATATACCTATTTCTTAAGGGATTCTAAACTTACGCTTTTTGTTGGAGCATATCTTTAGAAACTTCGTCATAAATGTTATTCCACTGTTGGAGTTCTTGACGCATCACTTCCACGTCTTCCTGGATGTGATCGAGCAGTTTTCCCAAAGGATTAGCGACCCGTGATAAACCTTGAATGTTGAATCGCAGTTGTTCAATTTCCTGGCTCGAAGCTTCTTTTACTTTTTGAGATCCAAATTGCCATTCCTGTGAAAAAGTTTATAAAATAACAGTCTTGCTTATAGTTCCCGTCACGTAAAAAGAACGCTGAGCGACAGTGGAGGGGATGTGTCTGCGCATGGGTACAATCACGTCCTAAAGTTCTAGCCTCTTGATAGGTACTAGTTTAATGTTTTATAATTTTAGTTGTATTAGTATAGTGTAATAGTATTTTTACTAGCTGCTTATTTCTATGGAATATACAGGAATTAAAATTAAAAATAGATAATGTTTACTTGAGCATTATTTTATGTTTCGATCGTTAAATATATAATAGTTTGAGCAAGAAAATGTACGGTATGGCTTTAGTTTATAACTAATCGAGTTGTGACTTCATATTTTTTTTTATAGATAGGTCTTATTTATCTTAGGTAAGGTTAAAGAGAGAAAAAAACAAAATAATTATTCACATAGAAAATCCATGGAAAATTCCATAGAAAATCACGCACAACTTTGACGAGTTTCAATATAACCCGTTCCGTTTTATCCACAGCTTACAAAGATGTCATTGGTCCGCCTCGAGTGCTTTGACTGGATTTCCGTGTTGTCATAAAAAAAACATCGTGATGTAGATAAAGTTGTGTGTGCGACTTTACTTTGGGAGCAAACGAAGTGCAATCTCAGCGCGGGAAGCAAGGATCGAGTGACGAACCAATAGCGTGCGGCCGGCTGAAGGTTCCCCCGTCGCGCCTCCTTCTTGCCACCAATTTGACCGATAAAACGCTCAGAGCGCAGGTAAACAGCCAGCGTTATTTTTACGTGACGGGAACTATAGCCGACTTCATTTAACCCGTCGCGTAGTCAATTTTCGGGTCCGTTTTGGGGGAGTGGTACGCCATAGTTCTATCACAGTTGCCTTCCCCCACCGGCATAGTGAATATTCCTGCTAAAGCCGAACCCTTTTTGTGCCAGAAACTAATAAATTTTTGTTCTTGGTAACTAACTACATAATGATCTTATTTATAAATAAACTTCTTCTAAGAAAGTAAAGTGACGACTTGACTAGATTGGCAAATCTCTATAGTATTTGTTTTATGAAGATTTATAAAAAAACTATATAGGTATGTACTTACGATTTCTGTTTTCCCTGTAACTTGGGATAGCTCTTTTTGTGAGTTGAGGATTTGTTGTACCAGGTGTCCGTGTTCATTTGATGACAATTGTATTTCTTGTTGTTCTTGGGTCGCGCCAATCTCAACTCCATGTTGCTCTACAATGATTACACTAGCTTCTTCTTCCTAAAAACAAAAAAATAATCACTCAATTAATTTTCTAAATTTTACTTTAATAATCAGAATCATTTTATTGGCCATTTAAAAACGTCAGTTACACTGGGTAAGAGCCGGTTCACACGGCGCGTTGCGTCGACGTAGCGCTGTCGCTGCGTCGTTTTACATACAAATAATCATAGTGTACACACGGCGCGTTGCGTCGACGCAACGCACACACGACTGACTGCAGCCCCCGAGACGAAGCGGGCGGGGGTGTACTCATTGCGACGCCGGAACGGCAGCGCTCAGTTGTTTGTACGTTGATAGGGAGGGAGGATATACTCGAGCTCATTTCGTTTTTTCAGTCGTGACGTTACTACAACGTCACGACTGCGTTGTACTAATGCTGCGATGGTGCAGCGCCCGTGTGTATGCGTTAAAATATTTACGACGACGCAACACAATGCAACGCGCCGTGTGGACTGGCTGTTAGTCAAATTTACATGAATAAGTATGTCCTAAATTACTATTCGAAAGTTTAGAGTGATCATCTATCTTTATTAAATACTTTTAAATCTTACAATATTATCCTATTAAATCCTTTATTTTTCATAACTAATTTTTTTTTGGTATTCCGTAACAGTTATTTCTCCCTTTTCAGTAAAATGGATTGTTTTGAAGTCGATTTCATTTTTTTGAATTACTTTTCGAGTAAAATTGTAACAGATGTACTTAACTAATTTCTTAATCTAAACGTATAACATGCGTTTTTCCTATTCTGTCAAAGGTCATATTAGGTAGCTACACACTTTCTTAAACTTACTTCATCGTTTTGGGCGTTTTCTGCAATAATATTAACTTTCCCTAAAAGGAGACTATCACTGTCAGGAATAACGATATCAATCTTTTCCCTCAAACGTGGTGCTCCTGGTCTTGAAGACGAGGGTCGCACACTCGCTGGTCTAATAATTTCAGCAGTTTGTTTGACAGTATATTCTTGGCTACTGTTTCTCACTAATTCTTTTGCTTTTACTTCTGAATCTAGGCTGCTGTGTTTAGGCATTAAAGGTGGTTTATGTTTTTTCACAAATCCAGTCTCATCAGACTGGTCTTCTTTAGGATACCCAACTGTTACTTTACTTGTTTCAACCCGATCTTCAGGTTTGATTTTATTTGTTTCTACCACTGGTTCATTATGAGATTTGATATCAGTTTCTACTTCCATCAAATCTTGAGATGACAGTGATGCATTTAGATCATTCTCTGCGATTATGTAAGAACTGTTAAGTTTTTCTTGAGTCTCTTGATAATTTATATGGGAACTTTGATCTGACTTTGATACGATTGCTTTTGATTCGATTTCTTCGATAACTTCTTGAGATTTGAGGTTGCTTGTATTTTTTACATCATCAAAAACGTTAGTTTCGTTTTGTTTTATATCTCTATCTGATTTTACTAAATTCTGTTCTTCATTTATAGGATTAGAAATATCAGAAGTATTTTGTTGTGTTATGCTCTCTACTGAAGTCTTTTTCCCAACAGTTTTCAAATTTTGCGTCTTTTTGACTTGTGGTTCATTTTTATTTGCACCAGTATCTTTTCTTTTTGATTTAGGATCATTGGTTTTACTTTTTTCATTCTTATTTACAGGTGTTGGTTCCTTTTTAGTGCTTGTAAGTTTTTCGGTACTTCTAGAGTTTAATTTTTTTGCATCGTTGATTTTCTTTACAGGTTTTGTTCCTTTAGTTTTTATTTCAGTTGGTTGTGGTGTTTTCGCATTTTCTTTTAGTTTTTTTACAGCTTCGTCAGAAGAAAGATTATTGTCTAAAGCATATGCAAGATTTTGAAGCAATTCATTGGTTTTTTCAGGTTCTTGACCAGCTACAATTTTAGATGACTTGATTGATAAATTTCTTCCTGTGGTCAAAGCTGAAAACGAAATGTAATAATACATACGACTTGTTAGATATATTTTCAATTTGCCCGCTATCCTCTAATCAAACTAAGTACGTGTTAAGTTAACCCAGGTTATAACCTATTTCCGTCACTCATATCAATTGAATAATTTTAACACTAATAATAAGCACACATTCTTTTCACCAAAGCTGCTGTTGTATGTAAATAAGGCGTCTAAGTCGATCAATAGGATAATATTTTTATTTCCATAACTTTATTACAAGTTCAAATCACACTAATATTATAAAGGCGGATGTATAAAAAATACACACTCAAGTATTTTTGTTACTTCTTCATGTTCAAACGGCTAAACTGTTTTTGATGAAATTTGGTATGGAGGAAGCTGACACCCTGGAATAATACAAAGGCCACTTTTTATCCCGAAACATAATATTGGCTTGACATAATTTATGTAAAACAGCGAATAACACCGCGAGGCGCAGCTAGTTTATGAATATAACGATCCTATTCGTTGATTTCGGATCATACGCATTCTACGTAACTTAGCTCTAGTGGAAAGTAATATTGATTTGATTATCTAGATAGAATAAAATTAAAGGACTAGATATATAGTTTTTTTTAACTAAAAATAGCTCTACATTTAACCACCAGCTTTCCATCAGGGAAAGCAACGCTGTGGCCAACCAATGATGAAGCAGGTTTCAATTCAATATTTCAAAGTACAACTGACCTACTACTGAGATAACTTTATTGAGAAATAATATTTTACTATCTCTGTCTTTGACTTTGTCTGATACCAATTCTTCTTCTTCGAATAATCCTTCGAAAAATCCGTTAGTCTTCAAAATCTGAAAAATAAATCCTTTGTTTAGATTTCACTTCCGATAAAATGAGCGCCAATACGGGATCGACGCAAACATTATTATTATTACAGAAAAATATAGCATATCACACTCTGGAAGTGAAGACGAATCTAATGACACCGCGCACATCAAAATCGGTCAAGCCGTTTAGGTTGTAAGCTGTCATATAGAAACATACATACACATATACCCACATACATCGTACAAACATACATACCCTCGAAAAACATAACCCTCCTTCTTTCGCAATGTGGGGTAATACCATGTCGGGTAATACGACTGCTATTGAGATAAGATTTTATTAAAATTCTTGTGTAGTGATTTGATTGATCATTGATGGTGCATGTAGTGAGTCGGGGCGAGTCCTAGGTTATTTTGTGGCCTAGATGAACAAGAAAAAATTATTGACAATAATGCCCGAGTAAAGCGAGCTCGAACATTTTGAAGGTTTTTTTAACTATTACCCGGGTAGAGTGATTTAATTATTTGCTCGTATTAGCGGGTTCTCAGTACTTTCTTGACTCATTCAAATAAAATAAAAAAATAGGAAATAATTATGCGGGAGCGAAGCGATCGCGAAAATTTTGAAGCTTTTTCATCAAATTTTGAGTATTCATATGCTATTGTGCCGTTAGTGCGCTCTTTGCGCTACCATGCTCTAAAAGTACAGTGGATAATAAAAACATAGGAAAGGATTTTTGATAATACGCGAGTGAAGCTAGTGCCAAACTTTTCAGTGTTTTTCGTCATTTATTCATGCTCTTGAAAGGTTCACGGCTCTAGGCCTAAACCCTTCCTTATTTACGCTCATGAAACAAAAATTTTTTGTATGTACGTTACTTACTCTTTTATGCTAAAACGTCTGAATGGACTTGAATAAAACTTGGTATAGTGCTTAAGCCCTGGATTGTGGGGCAATCGCCTATTATAGTATTTTTCGCAATTCGTTAGGTAACTTCATGAGTCGTAAGGGTCCTATGTAATAGGGCGAATTCTGTGCATGAGTCACAGTTTCTTCAAATCCCAAAAAAAAACACGCTCGCTTCGCTTGCGCATAATTTACACACGGATTATTTTCTGCAACATAAGATAATTTCTTAGGATGTCACATGTATCGAGACCTTGTTGAATGTTGAATAAAGCCATATTAGTTTACGAATGTTTGTGTTTTTTCAAGTATGTATCAGACCGAAAGTTTTTGGGCAGATTGTATCGGGCGAAAGCGGGCCTCTAAAATTATAATAACACCCCGAGCCCCTTGGGCCCAGTCCGACTTTGGATAATCTGACTATATTGGGTAATCAATACTCACAGAAGTTATTATGTCGTGTAGGAACCTAAAAGGAGGTTTCTTCAAGAGTTTTTCACTTAGCGGTGGTCGCTTTACATATTTTCCTAGAGAAGTTTGTGTTGCTTTGATTATTTCGGGTTCCAATTCCTTTTCCATTACGCATGTTATAAATGTACATTAAAACAATTAGATTACACAAGAATTACAAACAGTATTACCTACTTTTATACGCATGACAGGTAAATCAACTAACAAATTGTTTACATAAAACGTTGCTATAGTAACCATGAATCATTAATAGAGCTTTAATAGAGTTTACGCCTTAAAGTAACATAAATGGATTCAAGCTTCTTGGAGGGTACCGAGAATATAACTGTACTTAAGGTGGAATCTTTGATTTGGTTTTGGCTTTGGTTTTGGCGAGTTGAAGAAAAAAAGAATTAACTTAAATAACGATTCGAGTTGAATTAAAGGTTTTGAATTCGCCTCTGAACTCGCCTTTCAACTAGCCGCTGAACTCACCTCTCAACCTGACTCTCAACTCGCCTCTGAATTCGCCTCTCAACTCGACTCCGAAGTCTGAACTCGCCTCTCAACTTGCCTCTCAACTCGCCTCTGAACTCGAATCTCAACTTGACTCTGAACTCGCCTCTCAACTCGCCTCTGAACTCGCCTCTCAACTGGACTCTCAACTCAACTATCAACTCGCCTCACGACTTGCCTCTGAACTCGCCTCTGAACTCGCCTCTCAACTCGCCGCTGAGCTCGCCTCTCAACTCGACTCTCAACTCGCCTCTCAACTCGACTCTGAAGTCTGAACTCGCCTCTCAACTTGCCTCTCAACTCGCCTCTTAACTCGCCTCTCAACTCGCCTCTGAACTCGAATCTCAACTTGACTCTGAACTCGCCTCTCAACTCGCCTCTGAACTTGCCTCTCAACTCGAATCTCAACTGGTCGCTCAACTCGACTCTCAACTCGCCTAACGACTCGCCTCTGAACTTGCCTCTCAACTCGCCGCTGAGCTCGCCTCTCAACCTGACTCTCAACTCGCCCCTGAATTCGCCTCTCAACTCGCCTCTGAACTTGCCTCTAGACTCGCCTCTGAACTCGCCTCTCAACTCGCCTCTCAACTCGCCTCCCAACTCGCCTCTCAACTCACCTCTCAACTTGCATCTCGCCTCTGAACTCGCCTCTCAACTCGCCTCTCAACTCGCCTCTAAACTCGCATCTCAACTCGCCTCTCAACTTCCCTCTGAACTCGCCTCTCAACCTGACTCTCAACTCGCCTCTGAACTCGGCTCTGAACACAGCTTCACGACCCTAATTCCACCCTCCCCATTTCACTACAGGACTAGCAGAAAGTCGGCGAATTTCGAAAAAAACTAACGTATTTTAAACTTATACGCGCTATCTTGACAATTATACAAAAATTCTTTTAAGTTCTGTTCCAATTTCTAATTAGGTATACTATAGTAATACAAATCAAGATCACACCAAGGTCTTACTTGCTCACTTCCGAAAAAAAGTAGGTGTTATTTTTCGAGCGTGTATATGTTTGTGTTTTTATACTACCTACCTACGTCCAATATACTTGACTAATATTATCTTGTACACATACTGAATGAACCGGCCGGGCCGGCCTGCATCCCCTCCTACCCCACGCCGCCGCCGCGCCCCGCGTCCGCCGGCTACCGCTTCCACCGCTTCGCGCTGCGGTTTGTAAATACATATACATATAGGTATGTACTTATTATGTATTCATCAGCGAGATTTTGTGTTTTTACTGAATTATTAAAAACCTTCAATCGATTTACTAGAAATTCTTGTCATTTCTGATAAACTGAAATGAATGCTATCGAATCACATTAAAAAACGTAAATTACATTAAACCTACAATAGTTAAAATCAAATAAAACATCTTTTGTAGCTAATTACTAAGGAAATATGTTTTATAAATCGGGGATTAATAGAGATTTATGATTTTTAAATATTTTCCTATCATAATTTCAAAGAATCCCTCTAGTTGCAAATACTGCGATCTGCTCCATACAAACGGATTTATTTTTACTAGACTTTATGCAATGCATATCACATTTAAGTACTACGCGAATTTTAAAATGACTGTATACCTACATGACTTAGATTGTGACTAGAATATTTATAACTTGTTTAATTCAAGAAACTTGAAGAAATCTTAATACTTGACACTGGTAAATGCTTTAAGCGGGACCAAATACAAAAAAAAAAAAAAGTTTGCAAGTGGATTGCGGACCAGTGATACAATTTTCAAAAAGTTGTAGGTAGCTAAAATATCTAGCTACGTTTTCTAGACCTTTTAAAGACAATGACAAAATTCATGTTTTTTATGTGATTATTACTGAATTGTTCATCTAATGTATATCAATCTCTATATTGAAGTAAGTAGTATGTGTAACTAAAATAAATGCTCTAAGCGGTGTTTGCTCGTAAAATTTGTACTAAGCTGAGAACTTATTTTAAGTCTATCGAAATTTAACAGAAGAAGAGTTTTCCTCTATTTTTAACCGACTTCCAAAAATAAGGGCGGTTATCAATACGATCTGTACGTTTTTTTTTAATGTTTGTTCACCGATTACTAAAACAATTGTGTATTGATTTTGATGATTATTTTTGTATTTGGTAGATATGTATATCATACTTCAGAGGTGGTCTCATAAATTTTATCAAAATCGATGCTGTACTTTGGTTTTTATAACAAAATAACTGATAAAATACCATCAAAACCTGTAAAAAAGTGAACAACAAGTCGCATGTTTGCGTATATTGCGTATTTTGAAGTTGGTTTTTCAGTTTTTTAAACTATAACTATTTGAGAGCTATATTTGTAAGGTGTAAGGTTTTTGTAATGAATTTATGTAACTCATGTATAAAAAAGACTTTCAAGCCGTAGAGAAATAGAATAAAAAACTCTTCTCCAGTAAAATGCTCAAATAACCACAGAAGCTTTGCTATCAATTTAAACCATAATTTGTTTACATTTCTACTGACATCTTTGTATTGTATGTGACTTGTGAGTTTTAGGCATTTGCCAATGGTGCAAGTGGTTATTTAATAGAAATAAAATTTATCCAAAAAATAAAATAAAGTTACATTTACATTATTCAGTTACTATTTGAGATAATATCTAGAAACCTAGCAACTTTTTGCTAGCTACAAACATGACGGTACAGTTGGCAGCACTGCTGCAAACTGACGTGGCGTGTGCGCCTGGTAAAATGGTGAAGCAAGTTATCCAGAATAGAAACAGCGCCTAAAGTGAAAGTAATATCAAGAATACAATTATACTCCTTGCATTTGCTGTATTTAGTTGTATCAATGTAAACAAACCAATAAAGTGCAGAACAAAATGCCACCCAAGATTAAAAAGACTGTGGTAAGAACGAAGCCACGAAAAGTGTATAAATCTACTGCAGTATCCTCGGCATTAAAAGAGATAAAAGCAAATATTAGGAAGTCGATCAAAGTTGAGAAAACCAATAAACATAATTTGAAAAAAGAGTTTCCTGGCGATCCTAACCTATTCATACAAAGTACGGAGAAAAACAAGGTTTGTAAGAATGAAGTTTTTTCGGTATTTGTAATGTCACGTTCATGTAACCTGTTTAATTTGAACTTAATAGGCACTGTGCCTAATATTCTTCAAAAATGTTTTTTTTTTCGGTATCATTACTGGTGTCCTGGCTACAAGCATGAGCGGTCTTATGGATTTTTTATAGAAAATAAACTGGCAGACAATACAATATTCATGACCTGTGGACAACTGCAATTGTAGTTGTGTTATTAGGTACTAGGTATTGTGCTTAGGAATGACAAAAAAATTGCGGAAAGAATTTTAATCCTAGCTAGCTAATATTTGTCAAAGTAACTCACAACCAATTCCCTCTCTTTCCAAGTATTTTAAGTGGGCATTGCTGTTTCGTGTCAACTTATGGACTTCAAGACTAAGTCCAATAGTACCTACTTGTGTTTTGCCATAAACTGCCTTACTGAAAAACGTTACTTAACTGTAAGCAATGCTTAACATTTGTCATCTTCTTGCTGACATGTAATGAAATCATAACAACAATATCACTCGAGGAAAGAAGACAGAGAATATAAGACAATGGTTAAAAGTTAAGTAAAGTTTTTCGGTAAGGCCATAAGTGTTTTAGGTTTTGAGATACCTACAGCATACTCATCAATTTCACTAATGGTTTGCTTCTGTGTAAGGTTTTACTAACCGCATTAGAAATTGAAGGTGGTGGTGATGCCAAAAATTCATACTCAGCAATATTGGTCTGCGTTCTTGATGCACACTGCACTGGAACAGAGTTCTTTGCCACCATCTGTTTACTGAGTGCTACAATCTTGGAATCTTTAAGGCTACAGTAAATAGATATCTTCTTATCGCAGTAATAGATTATAAATGCACATTCTTTAGAATAATTTTAGGAAAATCACTTATTTATTATGAAAAATTTAATTGGAAATTGCAAAAAACGCATTTATTTATTTTTGTGAGTTTGTTATTATTATTACAAGAAAATATAGCCTCATGACACTCAGGAAGTGAAAATCTATCTAATGACACCTTGCACATCAAGATTGGTCAAGCTGTTTAGGCCAGTGGTTCTCAAGTTTACTAGACTGCAACCCATCTATCAAAATCTTATAAATCCAGGACCCCAAAACCAAGGTCTTCATATAATATAATCGTTTTTTTATATACTTTATTAATTATTAACAGGACATAACTAAGAAGGATGTATTTGTTCCCTTTTTGTCATTTTATTAAAGCTTTAACATCTACTTCAAATTTAGTTTATTTTGCTTCACTCTCACCAGTTCAGTGGCCGTTGGACTGTAGGCACAGTCAATTGTAAGATCTTCCTATTTTCAGGGCTTTTCTGACATTTTCTAGTGACTCACCAGTGGGTTGTGACCTGTAGTTTGAGAAATACTGGTTTAGGGTGTAGGTGATCAAATAGAAACATAAATACCCATAAACATGCATACATACACTCAAAAACATTTACCCTCCTTATGCAGTCAGTTAAAAAAAGATATTTTCAAGATATGTGTCTTAAGTATATCTATAGAAGAGGTATAATGAATTCTATTTTTAAAATTTCGACATGGCATTGACACATCTGATCAAATCTGTTGGAATTTATCATGTAATTGAAAGACACACCAATACCTTTTCTATTCAGTGTCATCCTGCAGTGATGAAAAATGATGATTATCATGATCATAAAATGTAGCCTGTGTCTGTCTGTGTAGCATAGTGACTTAGGAATCCTCCTTTGACGGTCTATAGACCGTCAAAGTACACTATGCTCCAACCCATCTCCTCCCACCTGAAAAACTTCCCGGAAAGAAAAATAACTATAATAGTTTAAAAAACTAAGAAACACGCTTAATCTTACCAATTTATTGTATTGTCATCGGTTCTTGATAAGTATGCCAAATTTCGAGTTAATCTGACATTTTGAAGGGGGTCAAAATCATGTTCAAAGTTTCCGTTACATACTAACACACATATGAAGCTAATAAAATCTGTAGTTTTTATACCCAAAAAAGAAGCCTATGAACAAAGAACTACTGCATCAGCTGTAAATTATATATTTGTCATAAATATAGCCGAGTTTTACCCAACTTGTGGTGATAATTCTGTTCAAATTCCTGTGTGTTCCCAGAAAAATGTGCTGGTAAAGCCTGCTATATGTAGATTGTAATATACTTAGCGAAGGGTAGTTTTTTAGGGCTTTAAGGCCTTTTAACCTTTATATAAATTATTGTTTTCAGCTTTTTTACAACTGTAAGAAATGTCCAAACAAGAACTTTAAGTTTGAGAGGAGTTATAAAGAGCACCTCTTACTGGAGCATTCAAGAGCTCCGGGCCGTGTAGCATGTAGCCAATGTAATGTGGTTTGTCCCAATGAGGAGATACTAAAAGCACATATTGAGAAAGTTCATGAGCGAATTGTATTCTGCTGTGAACATTGTGGCAAGGAGTTTGTCAGGCAGGCTCATGTGTTACGGCACATGTCACAAAAGGGATGTGATGGTGGTGCCGTGGCATCATTTCCATGTGAAGTAAGATTTTTTTAATACTAAATAGATATATGTTTGACCACCAGCTCACCTGAGATGCTGCAGCTGAAGATGAAGCATGACCAGATGTTTATACAGTAAAATTGCTGTCTTATTTGATAATTAATCGACTTAAAATAATTATAGTTTAAAAAACTAAAAAAAATTACTTCAAAATACGCAATATGTATAACGCCTGTACAAATACATACGCGACTTGCTATTCACTTTTCTACAGTTGTTTGGATAATACTTTACTAGTTATTTTGTTATAAAAACCAAAGTACTGCATCGATTTTGATAAAATTTATATGGGACCACCTCTGAAGTATGATCTACCAAATACAAAAAGAATCTTCACAATCAAATTTATTTTATAAACTGATTTTGTTAAATTTTTTTTTTATTTCATGGCATCTACTGACAGATATATATCATGTTTGTTAATAGTATAATTCTAAATTCAACTGCTTTTTCAGATATGCAGTGCAAATTTCACGAGAAAAGACAATTTGATTGTTCATCTGCGTCATATGCACATAAGAAGGGCTTTACTTAGCTGTAAACAAGAAGGGTGTGGCTTCTCAACCAAGAATTTCACAAAATTGATCAGACACTGGCATGCAACCCATGCAGGTGAGCGCAACTTTAGTTGTTTTGTATATTAAAAGAAAAACAAAATACCAGACTACTTAATAGAGGCAGAGAGAATTTATTCCAGTGAAGTTATGCTTGATATTCTTTCTGTAGTCAGATACACACAAATATCTACGTTTGCAGTTTTTGCAAACTAACTTACGATATCGTTACACTTGATATACTGTTGAGTGTACGTTTTTTGTGAGAAAGTATGTGTAAAATCGTTGTAAAAATAATAAATGCGTATTCTTTACAATAATTTTAGTAAAATCATTTGTTTATTACGAAAAAAATCGTTGGAGGTTACGAAAAAACGCATTTTTTATTGTTTTCGGGAGATGTATTATTATTATTATAAATACAAAAATAATAGTTTTAATAGTTTTTCCTTTTGAGGAACGGAACCCTTATCTTATAGGATCGCTTTGTTGCCCGTCTGTCAAGACCAGTATCTCGGGAACGCGTGAAGATATGGAGTAGAAATTGTAGAGCTTCATTGACACAAGCTAAAACAGGGTTTTAAATATTTTTACATAAAAATATACTTAATAAAATAATTTTTAAATAACTACGGGTCACTCACGTCTGTTTTGAGCCGAAATATCCGACTATAGTGCAAGGCGTGCAAGGCGCGTCATCGACCGAGAGTGACGTGTGTGCTGCTCCTTTGAAAAAGACCGTCGAATGCGGTTGAAAAAAAAAAAAAAATATATAATTTCCCCCTTTTATCTACTAGTTTGTACGGAATCCCTGGTGAGCGAGTCTGACTCTCACTTGTCCGGTTTATATTTATTAATATATTATGCATATTATTAATTTATTATGCCTGTTTTTAGAATGAATCCATAGGGAGAAATATTATATTGGATAGTTAAAGGAGTGACATATAGATATACAATTTATTATGACAAAAAACATAGATAGTCAAACAACATATTTAGCAACAACAACAAATAAGTTTTTTGTCACAATCAAATCCCCAATTCACACACACTCACTGTTCTGTTCACAGAGGTACCTCATCGGTTTGAATGTCACTATTGTGGCAAGTCCACGATGTCTCGAGCAGCTATGGCCAAGCATCTGGAAATACATGGAGAGAAAAAGTATGCTTGTGATGTGGTAAGTTTATAATTTGTATGGAAATGTTTAGTTTGTACAGAACCCTCTGTGGGCGAGTCTGGCTCGCACTTGTCTGTTTTTTTTTTTCATTATGATACTTGTTTAAATTCTTCATTTGATGAAAATTCTTTTTCCCATTATGATAATATATCTATTTCATTGCTCTCTACCATGGAACTTGGAAAGGCGATAAAGGTAAGGTAATTAAAATTTTCTACGGAAACTAACGTGGTTTTCATACATTTTAAATAACAACTATTGGTCACTCACGTTTGTTTTGAGTCGAAATATCCGACTATAGTTTCAACCGCATTCGGCGGTGGTGGTGTTGTATGCACATACATACATTTTATATAAGTTGGCTTCAGTAAGTTGTATTGACCTGTTTAAAATATTGCATACAGAAATTGCAACCGTAATTTTGTATATACATCATATCCTTTGACTGGCCTTGTGGCTCAGTTGGTAGTATGTCTGCCTGCTGTGCTGTAGGTCGTGGGTTCGAGCCCCACCCAGGGCAAACATTTGTGTGATGACCATGGATGTTTGTTCTGTGTCTGAGTGTTTCTATGTATCATATGTATATATTTACAACAAAAAAAAAGGATATATGTATTCTATCAGCCATCTAGTTCCATAGTACAAGCTTTGCTTAGTTTGGGCTAGATGGTGTTGTGTGAAATGTCCACAAATATTTATTTATTTATCCTGTTTTGTGCGTAGTGTGAGTACAGCACATACACTATCGAGGTGATGCGTCGCCACGTTCTGACACACGTGGACGATAAGCCGTACAAGTGTGACGTGTGCGGCTCGTCTTACATCCAGCGCGCGCAGCTCCAACGTCATATGGAGAAGCATACAGACGCGAGCATACCGTGCGACCTCTGTGAGACTCACTTCGACTGCAAGGCTAAGTAAGACTCTCCTACTAACTTCAACTCTTCACCCACATCATGTCTACTAACTTGAATACTTCGCCCACATTATGACTACTAACTTCAACTTTCCTCCACATCATGATTAGTAACTTCAATTCTTCACCCACATCATGACTACTAACTTCAACTTTTCACCCACATCATGATTAGTAACTTCAACTCTTCACCCACATCATGACTACTAACTTTAACTCTTCACCCACATCATGATTACTAACTTTAACTCTTCACCCACATCATGACTATTATGGTTCTCTACTTAATATAAACAACGTATTTTGTGTATTTGCAGGTTGATGATCCATAAGAGAAAGAAACATCAAGGAATCGTCAAACACTTGTGTCCAACCAAAGGTTGTCCCACCTCGGAAAAAGAATTTCCGAATGAAGAAGCCTTGGTGAAACATATTAACAAGCATCATTTACAGAAGAACAAAAGTAAGTTGTTTTTTTACTCGACTGCGAAAGAAGGTGGGTTATATTTTTGAACTATATTATCTGCTGCCTAAACGGCTGGGCCGATCTTGATTCGCAAAAAATAATACGCATTTTTTCCTAAATTGTTCTGTTCTACTGGCAGATATTTTATTTTGCTCTCCGTAATTTTTTTCTTGTCTGAGACTCTACCGATTATGATCAATCGAAGCCGCGTCTATGTGTCCATTTTAGAGTATTACGCACAACATTCAGATTCCTATAATTATCATGTTACAGGTGAATAATTACTATGTTAATATTTTTACGACAGAGATGAATTAAGGAGGTATAAAGATGGTTCGAATTTCCTACGAAAGTATCAAGATTTTTTGTTAGGGTGGTGAAGTTTAACATTTACGCGAACAAATAAATATGAACGAAGATTATTTTAATATTTTGCGATAGGGATGCATTAAGGCGATCAAAAAAGGAGTTTGAGATTGTTTATGAAACATATATATATATACTGGCGCTTGAATTGCCGATTCTTGAATTCCAGCGCCTCGCATTGTCATTAGAATACATAACATGTTAATTTTGTTGAAGATATACAAACTTATTAGAATATGACTTTTTGTTAGATCGCGTGAAGCGCCATCTATGGCATTATGAAAAACTAAACCTCTTCCTTTTCCTGTGTTTTAAAATGTAGTACAACATGGCTGCTAAATTGATAATTATTATTAAATTACTATTAAATATTAATACTTAGAGAAGATTAGCGTCTTAATTGTGCCCGCTCGCCTACTAGTAATTTAACAAATTTAAATATATAACAAAATTCTGTTTCCAAAAATATACCTCAAATTACTTTCAAATGATCAAAATTATTTGTATTTTTAGGGTTCCGTTTTTCTTTTGAGGTACGGAACCCTAAAAATACAAATGCTTCTTGCTTTACTAAATGCGTCTTTACGCAAGGAATGAGGGTCCAAATTTTAAAGTTCTTTAACCATATCATGTGGGGTATCATATGAAAGAGCTTTATTAGCATAAGTTAAAACAGGTTTTTAAATATTTTTACGATATATATTTTTCGGTATAAGAAGGAAAATATAAAAAAAAAAATGTCCCCCTTTTATCTACTAGTTTGTACGGAATCCTCGGTGGGCGAGTCTGACTCGCACTTGTCCGTTTTTATTTTTTGTGTAAATTCTATTTAAGTTATAATTAAATATTGCTTTATGTATATGTGCTGTATAATTCTTGCATGTGGTTTATACCTGTAATTGAAGTGCTACTCAACATGTGTCTCACTTTTGTACCTTATTACGGTGATACTTCTCACCGGGACAACAGCTTCATTTGTTGGCACAGGTCCGATTGTGTTGGAGTACTGCTGCCTTTTTGATGGATCATCCAAGTATCATTTGGAATCTTTAAAGTCAGTGGACCGGCGAGCTATGAGGTTAATCGGTGACGATAAACTAGTTGCCAAGAAGCTACATAGTCTCGACCACCGCCGTAAAGTAGCATGCCTGTCTATATTCTACAGGATTCATTTCGTTGTGTATGCGCAAGAGCTTCACGACCTAACTCCATCCTCCATTTCAGTACCGGACTAGCAGAAAGTTGGAGAATTACCACCCATTTCTCGTTGAAATGCCAAAAACGCCAAATAACGCTGAGTACGGACCTCAGCGTTGTCGGCCCAGGTTCTTGATGCGTACTGCACAGGAATGGAATTCTTTGCCACAATGTCGGTTTTCTGAGAACTACAATCTTGGAATTTTTAAGGCTATAGTGAATAGATATTTTTTAGATCGACGACCTCCTCGGCCACACTGTCGCTTAACATCAGGCGAGCTAGTGGTCAACCGTAGATCTATATTGCGTAAAAAAATATTTAATTGTCTTAGTGGTTGATTTGTTGGTGTAACAATAAGATAAATAAAATGATGTTCCGCAGTGTGGTCATGCGCAGTGTGCAAGAAGCGGTTCAGTTCAGAGATGAACATGCGCCGTCACCTGAGCACGCACACACTGGACCGGCCGCGGCGCTGCATGTACTGCGTGTCGGCGCGCGCGTACGTCCGCGGCGAGCAACTCGTGCGCCACGTCCGCAAGTTCCATCCGGAGATCTTCGGAACGCATCTCGCGCACGTCCGCAACGTACTTGTGAGTCTATCAATCACTTACACCTTTTATATTTTGATTTTTTGTCATTTGTCGCATTGATAAATGAGTAAATTAACTTTCTAGCGCGCGTAAAAATTGTAAAATAGGAACACCTGCTCTGGGCTTCCAAGATAACGGCCTAGACGAGTATGGGGCCCACTGAGAATGCATTGTAGTAGTTAATCTACTTTGAAAATAAATATTACTTTACTTTACATCCCGGCAGGGTTAGCATGGAAAGTAGACAGTCTTCATCGTTTTACCAACCTCTCAAAGAATAAATAGTCTGTAGTTCGTCCAGCGTCCGCCTCTTCTCTCTCTCTTTATATATATACAAATATATATTTCCTTGGCCATTCAACGCGGTAATATAGGATAGGCGCGGTAGGATATGGTATCATGGACCTGTTCTGACGATGAAGCCGGAAGACGGCCATAGGAACTTCTGAACTAAGCAAGATAAATCCATCAAGTTTGTGGGCTTTTTGAGCGATTACTCCGTCAATAACGAATTGTTTTTGATGATTCTTTTTTTGTTTGGTAGGTAATACCTCGGTGGTGGTCCCATATAAATTTAACAAAATCGGTTCAATACTTTGGTTTTTATAACAAAATAATTGAAAAAATGTCATCGAAGTAGTAAAGGAATTTCATATTTTGAAGTCAGTTTTTTAAACTATAATTATTTGTTTTATAATTAATTTGTTATTGTCTCCTAATACAACTGTATGACACTTTAATGTATTCCAGGTGACAAATCCAAAGAGCGAGCGCGTGACGAGGTCTGAGCTGGATTCCATCCTGAACCTGCTGGACGCAGAGTCGGAGCGTATCCTAGAAGGGTACAGCGGGAGCGACGTTCTCTATGGGGGCATGCAGTCTACGACCGAGCCAGAGGTACCTTGCACCTTGAAGCCGGCCCTGCTGTTTACTACTGTCGGTTTTTTAAAATATATATACTAGCCGTGCCGAAAAACTTTTCGGCCCCATCGGCCATCAGTTCTATGTGTTATGTGTCCTTAATGATTTGAAAAATGTACATTTCAGGAAGAAGAAGAAGAAGAAGATTCCCCTCTGATGTCGGAGGAAGTGCTGGCAGGCAATCTGGGCAAACTGCTGGAGCATCTGATAGATAAAGAGACGCTGCAGTGCCTCGGCTGGCCTGATGAACCTGTTGATGATGTAAGTGAATGGTGTTATGGTGTGATACTATTAATTATAATTATTCACAAACAAATATCTATATTTATTAATTAAACAAGTCATAATAATAAATAACTCATAGAAATAAATTCAATTCAATTCATATTAAAATTTCGTCAATTGAAACCCATCCTGCATCGAACCTGGTGGAAAGGTGCCCATAATGCAAGCATTGCCATAATGTATGGCAATAGTCAACCTTTGCACCAGGAACGAAGCAAAACGGCAGTCACCACTGTTGTCCTTTTAATGTCTATATTTAAAAAAAAACGACCAACTGCAGAAAAGCAGTTTTTTTTCATCTCGCTAGCCGGTTCATGGTATGGAGACCACTTCACACATCGAGAAATTTCGGCCCCATCGGCCGTCAGTGCTACGTGCTATGTGCCTTACCCACTGCCACTTCAACTTGCCAATCTGCTGTGCTGTCGGTTACTTTTGAACGTCTACGGATCTCTTCATTTCTGATACGATCTCGCAGAGAGACCCTGAGCATAACCCTCTCCATGGCTCGCTGCATGACTTTGAGCATCCTTATAAGGCCCATTGTTAGTGACCACGTCTGCTCCATCACATGAGAAAAAATAGTAAAATGATATGTATATATATGATTAGAATAATAATATGAATTTCAATATGATTTTATATGATTTTCTATATATTTATTTATACATCGCATATTATATAATTTGTTATATAATCGTCTGAAACTGCATAGATTAGATTTGTTCTGTTCTCGCAGTATGCAATTACCAATATAATACAACAGCCAAAGATAAAAAAATCTGTTGAAGTGTGTGTCGAAAAGAGTACATGTAATTTTTAGGAACTGTTTTTTTCCTTTTTGTAAGTTTGTATGAAGTTGCGCTTGGCTTGCTAGTTATTTGTATTTGTTTGCCTCGTTGCAGATCTTGGAGCGAGTGATAGAGCAGTGCGGCGCGAAGCCCGCCGACCGCGATATGTGGTCGCGTGTGCAGCGGCTGCGGGAGAACGCTAAGCACCTCTTCTTGTAAGTTACTCTTTCTATTAACCGACTTCTAAAAGGAGGAGGTTCATATTTAGCTTGTATGTTTTTTTTTTATGTTTGTTACCACATTAATCCGTAATAATTGTAGTCTATAAACTGATTTGATTTTTTGAGAGGATACTTTCAGATTGGTTCCATAGAAATTTCATCAAAATCGGTCCATTAGGTTTGGTTTTAAAACAGAATTGCGTGTTTGGAATCTGTTTTTTAGTTTTTTTAAGTAAATAATTAATCAGTAATCTTTTTTTTTCTACCGTCCGTCTCCCGGATATAACGGGGATATTAGATATATATGTCACGTTTTTGCGTTATTACACCACTACGGTTGGATGGATGGTGTCTCTTTTCGTGAAACCCGTATAGGAAAGCTCTTTTCACCTCACTAGCTCGGAAAATTCAGTTTACACCATGGAAACTAACATGGAAAACCCATTGTCTCCCGGGACGAATAATAAATTTCATTTTTTTTTAACATTGCCGAATTATACTTTCTGATACTAAAACTTTCCATCCTCTTTGTACTTAGAACCTTAAAAAAAAGTTTCATTCTATAAGGTTAGAGGTCCAGTTAGATCCTACTAATGGGCAAAGGTCTCCCCTATTTCCTTCCATTTTCATCTTAGCTTATAGGGAAATTATATTTCTTAATGCTGGACGAACCAGACAAGTTGTAGTGGAGGTAATGTTATTGTAAAAGGCTCAGCAGTGAACCTGTTGGGCCAAGAAGAAATTGATAAAGGCAGCATTGGCATTGAGTATGATTTTTTCCCAGATACGTGGTGGACGACAAAAGCGTGTCTATGATGTTGGGCACACACACCATCGATCAAATCGTGAAGCATATTCTGCACCAAGTGGACGACGCTGCGACTGACAACGCCAAGTTTGATGATAAACAGATAGAGATCGAACTGGCTGTCACGTAGGCCTCTACCTCTCACTCACACACCATGCACGTACGGTTCCTACCTCTCACTCGCTCACCATCGACCAAATAGTGAAGCATAGTGTGTATTGCGCTACAGAGGTAGAAAACTGTTACAAGTTTTACGCGTTTCTTATACAACAGGAGTGTGTTATAAACGCGTTGTATGCTTTTAATCTGAATTGTACGAAAATTATGTATACTATCATATACAACTTTTACAAGTCTTATAAATGGATGTGCAGAGCGCATATTTTATGTATATAAGAGTCGCATATTGTGACTGGGAGAAGTCACCCCCGCTCGCCCCGCACCACTCCCCCGCGCGCGAAGACCGAATGCAATGCTCACACTAAACGTATGTAAGTGTGAGTATTGCATTTGTACACGAAACACATGCGTGAGATCCACCAATCACGCCTAGCGCGACTTGTTCATATTATTACAGAGAGGTCAAAAACATTTGCGCGAATTATATTAGCTTAAATGTACTTTTCGTCCTTAATTTTTATATAATTATTGTGAATTATTACGAATGTTATTTTTAATTAATATCGAGCTTAAATATTAAGATATTCCTAAGTAATGTTACTGCGGCCTTTTGAACAATGTTAAAGAAAATTAAACTGGTAAAAAAAGGTGTTGTTAAGGCGTAGAGTCAGGCAGAGCAGCTATCTCGCTCGCACACGATACTTTTTTTCTATAAATATAAAATAGTTGAATGTACTTTTGATAAATATGAATGTTTTATTATTACAAGCTTTTATTTAACTTTCAATGTTTGTATATACGAGTATGTGTGTTCGGCACGAATCTTGAAAGGTAAATTAGTTTTTTTTTATTTTTATAGAAGGTCTACGATTGACCACCAACTCGCCTGATGTTAAGCGACGGTGTGGCCGAGGCCGAGGATAGAGCTCGTCGATCTAAAAGATATCTATTCACTCTAGCCTTGAAAATTCCAAGATTGTAGGTCTCAGGAAACAGAGATGGCGGCAACGAATTCCATTCTTGTGCAGTACGCAACAGGAATGTGGATCGATATCGCTGAGTACGGATTTTTGGCATTTCAATTTCCTATTGGACTCAAATTTGGTGTACATATTTATTTCTTTTTTCATATGTGTTCGGTAACAAAATAATATGTGGTACGATGGAGCTGTTTTGATGATGGAGCCGGAAGACGGCTATAGGAACTTCTAAACTAAACAAGATAAACCCATTTAGTTTGGGCTCGATTGGTTCGTTCTGAGGCGCAGTTTTGTATGAGCTTGTTTTTTTAACAATTTATTTACTAAGCTTCATGGGAGCATTATATTGGATTGTAGATTGGATTATAGCGGAATAAAATTATTTCATTTCATTTCATTATTACAATGGTTTAATAATACGGGTTATTTTTATATCTATTAAGCAAAGTAAATACCCAAACGTGGAAATTTTGACGTTAGGTCGTTTATTTCGGTTTGTATTACAACCATAAAATAATAATCAATGTTAATGCAATTTAATAATGTTCTTATGAGTCTAAAATACGCATATTTATCAAAAGCACAGTCAATAATTTTATTTACAAAAAAGTTGTCGCGTGCGAGTGAGACAGCGGTGCCAACCATCTCTGGGCCGTAAGTTAATTTATGTTAGAGCACTGATTAGATTTGTAAGGTTCTATAAACTAATTGTGAAGGTCGAAGACTATTGCTGAGCTATTAAGATTTCACAGGATTTCTTTGGTTACTAGTGGTTTATGTTTTGTTGAATTGTAATAATTAAATGTGCCTTGTTTAAAGTAAATGAGTTTTGAAATATCAGATGGTTATGGAAATTTAACTAATTATATATATATATATATATATATATATATACATATTATACATATAAAAATGCGTAATTATTCATTTCTAATTTGACATTTTGATGTTATAAATCATGTATTTCAACTATATTGATAACATATGTAGGTTTAAGGATTTTTATTTAGTTTTTAACTCTTTATTAAGTTTTTAACTATTCGCTATAATTAAGCAAATATCTTTAACACTATGGAGTCGACATTTGATGCGTCCAAAATTGCATTCACTCACAAGTGCTGTGCCTGTCTCATCTGTCTAATTTGCATTATGCATGTTTTAATGTACATGGCATAGTAACAAAGCTGGTGTCTCGGGACTTTGGGAGTGCTATCGATGTAAAAACCCGAGTTCCACAAAAATCTTATCAAGAATCGGGTTGAAATACAAGTGTTTGAAGACAAAAACCCCTAATTTGAACAGTTTCGTGTTTGGAAACAGCAAAAAAAAAAAGTCTAGTAGTAAGAATTATTTTTCTTGATTTTTTGTTTCACCAAGCCGGTGTCCTATAATTTTTATTAGTATGTCAGGTTTTCTTGTCTCTTAACATTATGCTGTTAGATTAGTACTCGTCGTCCACACTTTTCCAAGAGTTAAAATTAAGTAAAATATACACGTTAATATTGGTAGAAGTTATTTTCGAAGACGCTAAAAAGTATTGAAATGTAAAATACACATTCACACAATACATTCACAAGGCACCGTGCGTACGAGAGATTACCGACTGCTTAACTTGGTGCGGACTAGGCAATATGCTCGTATTCGAGAAGTGAGCCGTGACGGTACAGTAGTACCGTTGATTTTATAGACCGAGTGAACGAAGCAAACAAACCTCTCTGCATCAACTAGCAAGGTTTTCATACTTTTGTCCGAATGTTTTATTAGTACTCGCGTACAGGCCGTATTTTTTAACCAGTCTTGACGAAGCTTGGTATGTAGGTTCCTCAATTTTATAATATTTTTTGTCGTCAGGAATTTTTACCAACGGTATTTCCCCCAAAGAAGGGCAAGTTTGCTGCGATTCCATGTACTGTACTAATTTCAGTAATTTTTGCTAAAAATGTATAGTACTAAATTCTAAACAAGAATTTAAAATTTGAGAAAAATCGGTCAAAAGTTTGTCGAGATATAATGTTATGAAATTTCGGTTGAAAAGAGAAATTTGCTACGAGGCCATTTATCGCCCGTTTTTGTTATTTGTGATAAACATTCTATATTGAATTCTGAACAAGAATTTCGAATATGTCCAGTATACCTCGCTAGCACAGACTTTTTTGGCAAAATTTTACTTTCCTTTATAAGTTGATGCTCGCAAGGTCTACTGTTCCTAGAACTAATCGTTTTAAATATATTCACTAGTTTGCTATCGCTTTTTGTTAATAGCTTTAATGGGTTTTTTTTTAATTTAAGTTTGAGTAGAATGTGTATTGCAGAACTTATTTTCGAATGAAGACCTGCTGGCCTTGCATGGAAGATAGATAAACTGTATTTATCCACATTTATTATGTATATGTCATTATGTCAGTCCATACTTTATTTAACGGGGGAAAGACTATTTGTCTACATACCATGCTGCTGCACCCAGCAGTCAGCAGTCTCGTCACCACGAGACTGCTATTTAAGTGGTTAATCAATCTTTAATTGCTGACATACGTGGTCCAATAGTAGGTCTCTATTTATAAATCGAAGACTGCCATAAGACACATTTGCCAGCAATTGAAGATTGAATAGCCATTAAAATACCCCAGCCCAGACGCAAGCATTAATCGCTATAGCTGTGGTAGAACGAAATACAGAGTGATTTAAAATTAAATATTTTACTATTATTTTATATGAAGTTTCGTCTCTAGAGCGAATTTTCAGTAGTTATACGTAAAGGCAAATATTTTGGCTGATTTCATCATGCCCTCTCTTTTGTTTTTTAACCGACTTCCAAAAAGAAGGAGTTTCTCAATTCGACTGTATGTTTTTTCGTATGTTTGTTAGTCAATTGTGAATTTATTTTGATGATTATTTTTTGTTTGTAGGTTCAGGCTTCAGAGTTGGTCCCATAGAAATTTTATCAAAATCTGTTCAGTACTTTGGTTTTTATAACAAAATAACTGGAAAAATGTCACCCAAGTAAACGAATTGCGATTTTTCAGTTTTTTTAAACTATAATTATGTTGAAAACAAAAGATGAAATATTGCTTAGGATGTTTGTCGCTAACTATACCGTTTGCGCAGGAGTTACTCGCTGCCACAGGAGGCAGCGAATAATGCTTAGCTCTGAACAGGCCTTAATTATAAATCATTGTTTTGCCTTGATTTTGTTATTGTTGCATTTCTAATATACATTTATACATACCTGGAGGGGCTGGAGGTGTTCTTAATAGTGAGATAACCTGAGTTTGTCGTGGGTGGGGATCGAACCCACGACCCACAGCTTAGCAGCAGACATAGTACCAACTGAGCTGTGAGGCCAGTCCTTGCATCACTTGACATAAGAGTATGCTCTCGGATTACATATGTTTGATGTTGATGTGTCTGACGCATGTGTATGCATTGCCGGCAAATTCCAGGAGGAGAAAAATATTTCGAATCGTACCGAAATATTTTTGTTAGGATGTCATTTGCTTGATCAGTTTCATAGAAATGTCTGACTCAAACTGTTATACTTGACACCAGTTTCTGGATTCTATATGGTTAATCGTAAGCTTCATTTACCCGAAAAATTATTAGGTTAAGATCGCTAGTTTTATATTTTATTTTTAATCAGAAACTTTATTATATATTTTCACAAAGTGGTCGGTTATTAGACGTGTTGTCAAATTAGCATAATTATATTATTAACATATACAAATTATTAAGAAATATTCTGGTTAATAGAAAGAAGGCCATATTACCTTTAAATCAAATTGTTATTAAAATATTGCCCGCTTAGGAGCGCCTTCACAATTATTTATGAATTTACATAAATTGATATACATATTTTACAAATCAGTTTTAAAATATTATGTTGGATCAAAGATTTAAGTGTAAGTTGTAATACTAATAATTAATTCACAATTTATTTTTACCATCATAATTAACTATATAAGTTAATATACATACGTAAATATAAATAACTTTAATATTGACTAAAGACTTCCATTAAATTTACCTACTATTTCACGTTCCATTGTCCTGGAAAAATTTTGTTTGTTAGTTTACACCTTGTTAAGAATACACCGTGTTCCAACGCATACGAGGTCTTGTTATTTTGTTAACTAAATGAGAATCATTAGTCAAATGGATTAGGCGAAGCTTGTGATGTTACGGCGGTCTCCACTACATATTTTGAAAAAATGTAAAATCGACGTTTTTTTTTATAGTTCAAAGTTTCAATAAAATAAGGATATAAAATAAATATTATGTATCTAAGTTACTTTCCATAAATTTTGCAATTAACTTTATTGTTATCCAGTTGATAATAATAAGGCCTGGAATTGAATACCCACGATGTGTCTGCTTATATGCTTCGTCTTCCGCCGAGCAGAGCGGCTCCGAGCATTGAAATTAAAGTTTATGATTGAAATATAGGTAGGTATGACTTAGTAAGATTGGATAAGTATATCAAATATATTGATATATGTAATATACCCTGTCTGCCTGGTGTGCGCTGACCTTTGTGATTAGTTCATTAGTATGGAAAAATAAATTATAACTATACATTAAATAATATTGGTGAGATTTTAAAATGAAATCGGATATAGGTATATTTTTCAGGGGGTTATGGCTATTGAATTTCTATTTATAACCTAATATATATGTATATATATATATATATATATTGGGTTTTATAAAATTTATATAGATCCTGTATGCAGTTTTCAATTTGTGAGTAGACCCCTGTTTATAAGCATATTAATACTAAAGATTACGGAAATAGATAGCATAGTAGTATATATTTTTTTATATTGCATTATTAATATATATACTTCCAAAGGTGTGCCTTTATAAATAAATGGTTATAGTGTAATTAGTATGTTGTGTTTATTTTATTAGTTAACTAGCTGACCCGGCGTACTTCGTATCACCTATCAATGAATGGACCCTTTTTACTATGGAAATTAACGTGGTTTTCACACATTTTTAAATAAAAACTATAGTCGGATATTTCGGCTCAAAATAGACGTGAGTGACCCGTAGTTTTTATTCAAAAATGAATGGACCCGATATTTTCTCAACATTTAAACGTTCCCTGGACTACGACAAAAATTTCAAAACCAAAATCGGCCCAGCCGTTATCTAGTTTTAGCGAGACAAATGAACAGCAATTGATTTATATATATATATACATATATATATAGATTATGGATACTAGTAAAATTAGCTATTAGCATTTTCGTGACTATGATCATGATGATTGAGTGCATAAGTAGATACGTTGAGCTACATGTACTTATGTACATGTAGCTCAATGGATAGGTACTTGCTACAATTTTGAACTGTCTCAAAAATAGTTTCTTTTTAATGTTAGATCTATCTTTTATGAAGGGCCAAGTGGATGAGCTGTTTTACAGAGTTGTCGAAACTAGTAATTTCTGATTTGAAACTATCTAGTCAGTACTGTCAGTAGGTTATAAGTTAGATCACCTTTTGGCGTGGCAACGCATTGCGGTAAGTGGAGGTTGACCGGCAGGATTTTTCAAAATAAAGTGCTCTAAAAAGGAATGAGAAAGATATATAATTTCATAAATCATCCAGCTGCATTGTTAAAACTTTAAGTACTCTACAAAAGAATGAGATGATGATGGATGAGATGTATTTAATAAATCATTCTACATAGTAAGTATTTTAATTTTTTGCAGCTCGAACCGAGCGGTCTCGCGCGTGACGATGGTAAAAGGCCTGACGGGATGACGCTTGTGCCATGGAAGTTCGGACGGCCCCTTGTGTGGGACGCCACGTGCGTTGATACTTTGGCACCGTCTCTTCTTCCTGACATGGAAGAGACATGGACATGGACCTGAGACATGGAGTAGGGCTGGCGCTGCGGCTAATTCGGCGAAGCAGCACAAGCGACGTAAATATGTAAATCTCGGTAGAGGTTACATATTTGAGCCGTTTGGTGTCGAAACTTTGGGTCCGTGGGGACCGGGAGCTCATCTCATTTAAAAAAAAAAAACTGAGCGCCTGATCGTAGATACGCGTGACTAAAATGCTGGCGCGTATCTGGCCCAACGCATAAGCATTGCCATTCAACGTGGCAATGCGGCTGCATACTGGGTACGCTCCCGACTGGTAGTGGGTTTGAGCATTTAGATTATCTCTGGGGTAATCGATATGCTTTTTGTGTAGTAGTTAGTTGAGTCTGTATATTGTTTTGCTGTATTAATAAAGGCACTTGCCCATAAAAAAAGTTTTTTTCGCTACTCATTTTCTCTGCAAAATAGTTTCAATATTTCACATCTACCAGCGCCACATTACGTCCCGCGATATCTCATTTTTTCAGTAGTCATCCGCAAACCACAAAGGACAAGATGCTGAAACTGAAAAAAATACTCACGTTTACTTCTGACAAATAAAAGCTAAATACCCAAACGTCGGTAATAGCACGTAAATAAAAAGCTTAAACGTCAATGTTATTTTGACAGAAATTGTCGATTAAGTGATACCAATTCTTAGAAACTTGCTTTCAAAAAGTGGTTTTTGTGCTTAGATAAATATTTTAACTAGAAGTCGATTGTCTGACAATTTTTACTGATTCCGTATGAAGGAAGGGCTATGTTTTACGAGTGTATGTGTGTTTACATATATATATATGTATGTTTATGATCGCCTACAGCCCAAACGGCTTGACCAATTTTGATGTGTGAAGTGTCGTTAGATTCGTCTTCACTCCGAGTGTCGTATATTACTTTTTTGTAAAAATAACAATAATATTTCTTTCGCAAAAAAAAACTGCGTTTTTACTTAACCTACAGCAACTTTTTCGTAATAAACAAGTGATTTTACTAGAATTATACTAAACAATGCGCAGTTATAGTCTTTTACAGCAACTTTACGCATACTTTCTCACAAAAAACGTACACTCAACAGCGTATCAAGTGTCACGAAATCGTAAGTTTCACTGCAAAAACTGCTTTACTGCAGACGGGTAATATTTTAAAATTCTTAATTAAAAAAAAAATACGTGTGTGTCTCGGGATGTCCGACAGAAGTGATAACTTAAACTAATCTAGCCAGAAAGACTGGCGCTGTATCGCGTTACATAACGAAGCGGCTTACCCTCCCATAAGAAGTTAACACTTCAAAAATTACCCGTCTACAGAAAAGCAGTTTTGTTCATATAACTGTTACATTCGTTAATATGATGTTGTAGTTCAAA
The DNA here is from genome assembly GCA_947563715.1 of Lycia hirtaria. Taxonomy (NCBI): domain Eukaryota; kingdom Metazoa; phylum Arthropoda; class Insecta; order Lepidoptera; family Geometridae; genus Lycia; species Lycia hirtaria. The sequence goes on from OX387385.1 coordinate 13,791,703, forward strand.
TTCACAATTGCTTATTGCACAAAATATACATTTTAAACTTTACAAAGTGCGTCAGGCTCCACTAGGATTTCGGTTTCCCGGAGCCGACAACTTCCCGCGAGTAGCAAAAAATAAGTAAATACATAATGGTATCGGCTTACTAACAAAATGAAAATAATCCGTGCATTTAAACGCGGTGCGAGCACCGCGCCGCGGTGTGGTGGTGGCGCGAGCGCGAGGCGGTTGCTAAGCAACGGCTGCGCGGGTAGCGGGGGAGGTAACATCACGGAGCGAGCCATTGCCGCGCGTATTCGCGCGAGCGTCGTCATCCTGCCCGGATGTGTATCGAAAACCTACCTATAAGTTTGCAATTTACTACTTGGAATTTCGTTGATTTCTCGTTATTTTATAAACAGAACTAAACTTTATAGTATTATAGATGATAGTACGGAACCCTTCGTGCGCGAGTCCGACACGCACTTGGCTGATTATTATTTAATGCAAGAGTTATTTTAATACTTTCTATTTAAAAAAAGTGCGACACCCAAAATGTAAAAACGAACCCACTACACTACAACACCTCGAACATTAAAATCGGTTAAGTCATTTACATTATTAAAGTTAAAGTTAAAATATAAATAAACATGCATTCGAAAAATATTACGCTCTTTTATGCGCAGCAGGTAAAATGCAAAGAGGATGTAAATACTACGTGAGGCAAAATGTAAAATATATAGTTTACGTCAAATTACCCTCTTTTATGAGTACATTATTATTAATGGGCAGCTGGCAACATTTCTAAATTTTGTTTTCTATCGAGAGAGTGAGTGGCTTATTCGTGAAATAAAGTAAAAGGGATTTAGAAAGGAAATTTTAATTTAATTGTCGGAAACGGCTCGCAACAGTTCCTTACTGAATTTCTGCGTGGCATAACAACAATGTCGTCCACTGTTCCACTCATTGTGAGAGTTTTAGCTTCATCAGTGTCTGTTGCCAACAGGGCTGGAAAAATAGTGCGTGATGTTATGAGTAAAGGAGATCTTGGTATTGTAGAAAAGGTATGATAAAATATAGGTTTTGTTTTGTTTTTACCTACCTGAAAATATTGTTTAATTTATTTAAAACTCAACATTCACTTTCATGTGCTAACTTAGGTCGTTCTACTTTCGTTTGGACTTTAGACTGGAAGGAAATAATAAAATTTTATCATACAGTGTCCAACTTCCATTCCTTGCTTACTTTGGTTGTAAACCTACATGCTAGTTAAAAAATGCCATAATAAAATTTTTGGTGTTAGATCTGATAGTACATGTATGTATCATTATCAAGATATTTATAGAGGACTTGATAAGTTCTGTAATAGATAAAAGTAACCCAAGTTTGTATCATTTTTTTTTATAATTTCAAGGAAGAAATGTAGCTTACAAGTATTGTTTTAAAAATTTAAATAAAGGATTGAAAAAGTTTGTTGAATGTTACAAAAGAATACATTTATGTATTTCAAGGATATAACATTTGTGGGTGCATGTGTGTGCTGTCTATGGTGTGTTTATCAAACAAAAAAATATACATATTTTTGTAATTAGATAAACATACAACAATATGTACTTTGATTTTACCTTGTTCTCTCAGTCATAGAAAGATTGAGTGATTGAGAAGATTGAGTCTGTTGTGTTTAAGCAACCTTATTTTAATATAATATTACTATGGCTTTTATCATAGTGAACTCAAAAGCAGCTTTTGTTCTCAGGGAAAAGATGATTATCAAACAGAAGCTGACAGATCTGCCCAGAGATGTATCATAGCATCTCTTGCTGCTCAGTACCCCAAGATCAGTATAATTGGTGAAGAAGATAATCCAGATAATGAGGTAAAACTAATTATAATTGTATTCAATCAAAACAGCCTAATGTCTTTTCATATGAAATCTAACAGTTTTTTTGTCCAACTACCCAGGAAGTAGACTAGTTTTTCACATTTTAAAAAAGTGTATATTGGCTATTTTGTCCTCTGAGTCTGGCGGGATTGAGCATCCTCTCTGACGGCACCATAACTATTATTATTACTAAATATTACCTACTTATCTATTAGATTAGTATTTCTCTTACTGCAGTATTTTGTTTGCTGCCCTGAACTTTTGCTTCTGTATTTGTAATTAAAACTTTGATAAAATTGTATGTACTTAACTGCTAACCATGCTGTGTGCACATGCTTAGAGACACTTTCCAGTTCTAAACTTTTGTTAGTGTTTTATTATTTGTTATTGTGAGTGTTTTGTTTTGTGTACCTAATGAGTAAATAAATAAATAAACATGTATATTATCTCTTGTAGCCCAGTTGCTTTGATTGCTTTTGCTAGGTAAGGTATCATAATGTTTATATGTTCCTCTTAATTTAATCATACTGCCCAAAAATAAATACAAGTAATAGTAGTAGTAGTTTTGTAGTATTGCTACAAAATCAGGTATTATAATTATTATAATAAATTAATTTTAAATCTTGGTGCAGTAACCAATTTCTTTTTTAAAATAATGTCCCTTTATTGTGATTGAAAATTATGAACACAGGATGAAATCCCAAACGATTGGATGGTAGTGGAAGGTGACAAGGATGTTCTGAGGCTGGAGTGTCCCGCTGACCTGCGTGCTGTCAAAGAGGAGGACATTGTCATATGGGTTGATCCATTGGACGGCACTACAGAATATACCCAAGGTTTGTAAAAAAAAATATTGATTTTAAAAGCCATCACCTATATTTATAAATATGAAAAGTCCTACATTTATAAATAAATAAAAAAAGCTGTGTGTCCATTGAAGCCGAACAAAGTTTGGGGACCAATCACTAGAGATCACGAGATTTCGTGCATTGTGATTGGTCAATTCATGGTCAGTTAAACTCTGCTCCGCTTTAATGGTAACATAGCCTGAGATATTAAGGTGCTGATTTTGTTGTACTATATTTCACTACTAATATATTGTTATTGATTTGTCTTTGTTTTCTTTTTGTATATTAGACACCATGTTGGGTACTAATTTATTGAAAACTGTTGCATTAAGTAGAAAAAAAAGTATAGCAGAAGCAACACTAATCTATGAACAATGATATAATCTTTACTAAGGGTTTTGCGATTGAAATTAAATTAAAACTAAACTGTTTTTAATGGAATTTGTTGTAATTTATAATAAATTGTACGACGTCAGTGCAGGACCTATCGCCCCCATCGCTTATTGTCGAATAAGAATAAATTGTAGTTTTAAAAAGCATCCATTCCAACACATTTATTTTTTTAATTAAAAAATGTTCTATTGTGAATTTTAAATTTTTAAGATAACACATTACTGAAGCAAAGAGGCGATATGTAATTTGTTTTGGTCGTTCAACCCTAATTATGGTTTATTTTTGAAGAGAAAGTAAAAATATATACTTATTAATTGTCACACTGTTAAAAAAGTTCCCAGTGCTAAGCATGACAATAAAGAATGAATTGAATATTCACACCATGTTAAAAAAAAACAAGGTCAACAAAATAGTATTGGTGTCATTTTTCGTATTCTATGAACATTCCATTTCTTGTCAGCTAAAGGAGGGAGGGTTTGTTGTTGTTTAGGGTCAGTTGTATATATGGACTATTTTTGTTGTGTGTGGTGTCATTAGATTGTGTAAGAATGTCTGTGTGTAGATAATTGTTAATGTATATCATTATTCATAGATGATGAGACTTGTTAATTTCTTTATTGTGCTTATATGCATTTTAAAATATTTATTCCAAGGTGATGTGTGGCCTTATAGCTTTATTTGTGTACAATTTTAGGTGCCCTAATGTTGAAGCGGGACCCTTGGGAAAGATGGAAAATGTACTTAAGTCATCCATTTATTAGTATGAAGTGGTATATAAGCTTGCTCCAATCACATTATGGTAAATTAAATGTAAGATTGAGTACTAGACATTTGAACATGCTCTTAAGATTAGACGCTTTAGCTGGTTATACTAACACCCTCGAGACTAGAAAGATGGCAGACCGATTGCAAAGAAATTAAAATATAACAAGTATAAGTTTTAAGAAAATTCAAATACCGACTTAAAAAAAAACGATTTTGATAAAACATAGCTAATATAGCTAAGAACAATATAAAATCCTCTTTCAAACAAGAAAAAAAAAACTAGATCAAAATCGGTCCATCCGTTTGAGAGCTACGATTTCACATACAGACACACACGTCAAACTTATAACACCCCTCTTTTTGGGTCGGAGGTTAGAAACAATTACAGTTTCAAACAAAATAAGACGCGTGACGCAAGCTCAAAGTTGGGCCCACCTTCCATACTGTGTCCCCACCTTCCTTACTGTTTCTGTGTCCCCTAGACTCAGCAGGATACACTCACGTTTAGTCCCACTTCGACCACAACAGTCGTGAATGCTAGTAAACACTTGCGTCAACGGTAATGTCATAAAGTGTTTTTTTTTTTTGAATAAGTCAAAAAATTTAATCATTTCACACTCATATATAGGTATATAACTAACCTAACCACTTTCATATTTTAATGTTTGTATTGTCAGGTCTAAGTTTTTAAGTTGCTCAGTAAGCAAGCGCGTCATACGTCTCTGTTTGAAACTGTCATTGAGTAAAGATAATATTTGTGATGAAATAAAAGACAACTTAGAAATTGTTAAAATGGATTACATTTTGAAATACATTCGTCACAATTTCATTCTAATCTTAATATTATAAAAACGAAGTTTGTTACCGTTTCACGATGAAACGGCTGAACCGATCGTTATGAAATGTAATGTAGAGATATGCGGACTGAATCGCGGGTCGCAGCTCTTTTACATACATAAAATCACGCCTATTTTCCCTTACGGGGTGGAATGAGCATTAAAAGTCATAAAGCAAATTGCTTTATGGCTTTTATGACGCCATATTTGAGCGTGCTCAGAGGGTTCTAACCCTGGAAGAGTCAGGGTATTAGAAGATTAGGTGGCTCAGTTAGCTTAGTAAGCTCAGACTATGGTTTCATGTGCGCTCCCTCTGCCTTTTCTCTAATCTAACACCATACTTTTTTTAAACAATGTTTTTTTACTTACATTGGGGTACCTAATAGGTATCTTCGATTCATTGCCATTTTAGTAGTATTGGTGTCGTACCATACGTCGGACATTCCATATAATGCATTATAGGCCAGATTGTAGTTTGTTGTCTTAAAAATGGATTAGACGAAACAAGTTACAATTCAGATTATTTTAAGTTACAATTTACTATATTCGGTCACAAATCTGTGTAATGTCTGAGATAATTGATACTATAAAATATGTACCATTTGTACCCAGTTGAAGTCTGTTTAAAACGCCCCTTCTCTCCCCTTTCCGCCAATCATCCGCTCCCCGCGCTCGACTTGTCGTTTGAAGTAGTTTGCCTGCACGGCGCATTAATTTGTCACTTGAGGCAATAGTTGCGAACTTCAAGCGCTCTAATCCCAATTCCCAATTGACGAGGGAGCGGCAACCAGATGCCCTAACTTCATTAATGTATGTGTGTGCGTCATATACAGACATAAACTTGTGTGTGTCACTGATTAGCGTGCCGTCGTATGGAGTGCCCAACGTGTGGTTCAACGCAAATATCAATATATAGTAATTGCTTTGTATGTATTCGCGTTAATTCGCAATGCGTTTAACGCAGCAAACACCGCATGAAGGAAAGTCATGCCTTTAAATCGATATCAATGTCTACTTTCTGTCTTTTATCTCTGCTAATAGTTTCTGTACATTACTTACTTGCATGTGGCATGCATTAATACATATATAAAATAAATCTTTACCCTATTTTAACATTATATAACTTTGTTTTAGGGTTCCTAGAACATGTCACAGTTTTGATAGGAATATCTGTGAATGAGAAACCGGTGGCGGGAATCATCCACCAGCCTTACTTCAAGTCCACGGTCGGCGAGAAGAAACTAGGCAGGACTATATGGGGGTTGAAAGAAGTTGGTGTTGGGGGCTTTACACCCGCACCGCCCCCGGATTCCCTCATCATCACTACCACCAGGAGTCATTCAAACCCAGTAGTAGAGAAAGCGCTGCAAGTCATGAACGCATCACAGATTTTAAGAGTCGGTGGAGCGGGATACAAGGTACCTTTCAAATATATTTGTACTTTGCTTATACAGGGTTATTGATAGTCTAACATGCTCTTATGAAGAATAAGGTAACACTACACTAGGTACTTACAAGGCAAGGAAAGGTCAATGGCGACTTTTGTTTATGATAAATTGATAATATAATCAACATCTTTTTTGTAGGAAATTTACTGATAATCCAAATCTGACAAATATTATAAATCCGTAACAAAGAAATATGAAACGGAGATAACTTGCACCCTAAAATAACACACTTGATACCGTAAAAATTGTATTACTATATTATATGCCTAAAAAACTAGAGCTCAATTTTGGAATCGTTCGAAAGTTATCGCATACGTATATGATTTTTTTTCGTTTGCTTTCAAAAATTCACATCAATCGCTAACTTAGCGAGCGCTCTCAACCATTACAATTTTAATTCTGTCAACAAAAAAATCTATAAAAATTTTGTTAATTTGTTTCGGAATTAATCAAATTCACATGTGAATTCCTTGTGAGCGATTCAAATTTGAGCTTCTGGTCTTGTGTTAAAATGAAACCGCGGGAATAGCTATCTTCATCACACATTCGAAAGTCGGCTGTTTATTCCATTTGCGACAATGATACGTAGATAGGTTTCCCTAGCTCTGCGTGGCAAGCCTCAAATGAGGTAATCGCCTGACTCGTCTTCAGTCGCGGCACGTCGGGCAACGCTGTTAGACACGTATCGTAACTTGTGAAAAGTGTCAACGCCATCCTGTGTATTTAGAAAGTACAACACCAACATATATAAGGCCAAGATACTAAAATGCCTTAAGAATGTGTCTTATCCTCGACCGAGCTGAGCACTGAGATTTGCCATGCTTTTACTTCATATTCATTGAGTATAACCTATATAGATAAAATCTCATTATTTAGTGACTAAACGGTTGAATCTTAATTTAAAAAAAAACTAGTGTGTGAGGAGGACAAACGCTAGTTTAGTTACTATACAGACGTTATGATGAACAGGGGGGCAATTCAGTTATTCAAAACCGATCCGTAACTGAACCTTGTGCGAAGCATTTCCTGTCGGCTGTTATCTTTTTTTAATTTAGTAACGAGCGAAGGAAGGTGTCACGTTTCATCAAATATGTCAATTGTATGACATAAAAGTGACTGAATAAAAAAAACTATGGCGGCTGACGGGAAACGCTCCACATACGGTTCGGTTATGGAACGGTCTTGAATAACTGAATTGGGCCCCAGAAGTAGAACCTAAAATGTGGTTATCATTTTATCAATAACCCTGTATGATTAATTTTATCGATGATGCAATATGTCCCAATGTGTACAATAGGCTAGAGGCAACAATGTTAGCGATCTTATCTATTCTGATTTCTGTGCTATTGTATTGTACAATAAGATCTCTTTAGCAAATATTAGAAAATACAATGCGATATGAAAATATAGGTTAGAGATAGCTCCGTGTGTTCGTATTTAAATAAATACTGATTTAGCAATCACAATTGGCTGAATTGTAAACGAAATTTTATCAAGATTGTCTCAGCATTAAAAGCAATAAACAATGTAAAACGACATGCTTCATGGCTCAGTGGTAGTATGACTGCCTCCTGAGCTTGTAGGTCGTGGGTTCGATCCCCATCCAAGGCAAACATTTGTGTGATGTGCATGGATGTTTGTTCTGTGTCTGGGTGTTTCTATGTATCATAAGTATGTATTTACAAAAAAAAGTGTATATGTATTCTATCAACCATCTAGTTTCCATAGTACAAGCTTTGCTTAGTTTGGGCTAGATGGTGTTGTGTGAAATGTCCACCAATATTTATTTACATACTTAGGTAGATTTATGATACTAGTCGTTACTATATCATAGTTCTGCCCAGTATATATAAAGTACTAGTAGTCTAGTATTTCGGTTGTACAGTTTGCAAATGATGGAGTTATGAATTAACAAATAGAAAAAAAATATACAACCGAATCTGTTAAAAAAAATGTTGTTTGTCTAGGTCCTGCAGCTATTAGAAGGGCAGGCGTCTATCTACGTGTTCGCGAGCCCGGGCTGCAAGAAGTGGGACACGTGCGCGCCCGAGGCCGTGCTGGCGGCCGCCGGGGGCAAGCTGACAGACATCCTTGGACGCTTCTACAAGTACGGCGCGCAGGAGGCACACCCCAACATGACGGGTACGCTGGCCGCAGTCAACGACGAACTGCACGCGTACGCGCTCAATAGGATACCGCAGGAGTTGAAGGATGCCTTGGCGAAAAAGGCGACGATTAAACTTTAAAAATTCAGCTGGGGCCGTACCACAAGCGTTCAAGCAGTCTTATTTCAATATTACTTTGACTTTTGTCTCGCTCTGTCTACAGTTGAGAGAGCAAGACAAACTCAAAAGTAATATTGTAATAAGATTAACAATAACGTTAACAGCCGGGTATAGTTCCCGTCACGTAAAAAGAACGCTGGTTTGTTCGCGTTTACGAACAAATCAGCGTTCTTTTTACGTGACGGGAACTACCTAGTCTTGCCATAAATATTGTCACGAAGAAAAAAAAAATTTTTTTATTGCAAATAATATGTATTACTTTTACAGTGTGTTAGTTTAATACATAAATATAAAATAATTTAAAATATAAAAGCTTATTCGAAGTGGTCTCCATTGGCTGCAATACAGTCCTTTAAACGTTGAGGCCAGTTATCAATAGAAGCACGCACTCTTTCCATGGGAAAATTCTTCACTGCCAATCGTATGGATTGTTTTAGGGACTCCAAATTATCATGGCGTTTAGAGCAAGCCATACTCTCTAAAACTGACCATAAATCATAATCCAGCGGATTAAGATCAGGACTAGACGACGGCCAGTCTTCAGCTCTGATGAAGTCCGAAACGTTCACTTCCAACCAAGACTGCGTGGACCGAGCTTTATGACCTGGCGCCGAGTCTTGCTGGAAGGACCATACTTGGTTATTGAACATGGTGTTGTTAAGGGGCTTAACTACCTTCTCAAGAATGGTATTTTGATACACTTGTGCCGATGTTTTGATACCTTTTTCACAAAAATATGGCTCAGTCACTCCTTCATAGCTAACACCCCACCAAACCATCACTGAAGTCGGATAATGCCCACGTTGCACTCTGTCGACTAATTGGGAAGCTTCCTTAGAGCTTTGAGCATAAATACGGTCATTTTGTTTGTTAAAATGTTGCTCAATTGTAAAGATTTTCTCATCCGTAAACAAAATTTTTCTGTGACCTCCCTTTAGGGAGGTCACAGAAATTTTTTTTTTTTTTTTTTTTAGGCTGCAAGTCCTAAGTCATCTTTTAAAATACGCGACATGGTTCTGGGTGCTATCTTCATCTCCCGAGATAAAATCTTTTGCTTTCGGACAGGATTTCTTCGAATTCTTTCCCTTACTGCTTTGACCACCTTTTTCGTACGAACACTACGTGGACGGCCAGATCTTTTTCTGTCACAAACAGAGGAGGTCTCATTGTACCTATTAATAGCCCGGTACACAAACATTTGACTAATACCAAGCGTATGGAAAGTTTTAAAAATTGCATTTGGCTCCATACCAACTTTGTGTAATGCAATCACAGCGATTCGGTTCTCTTTATCACCCCACTCCATTTTAATATCGCAAAATATTGTACAATTTATTGGCGCCAAAATTAGAAAACTCAATGAACAATCGTATAAAAATGACAGATTCCAAATTCAAATGTAATATCTTTCTTATTTTTAACTGTAACAGTATTTATGGCCAGACTAAGTATATGAGACGTATACATCTTTTTCGTTATTTTGTAGAGCGCTTTTTCTGTATTGAGAATCCTGCTGATTGGACAGCTGATCCCCGCGCCATAGTCGGTCTGATCCGCTGCATTAAATGTTTCACATAAGAATAATGTATTTTTAATGCGAAATTTAAGGTGACGTTCCAGAAATCGCGATGCGACATTAATGATATCCTCACATTTTTACCATAGCCTGATCTTCAAAAATCTACTTTTAGGCTAAGGCCGCACTACGGTTAAACCGCATTGATTTTTAACCGCGTGAGTTTATGAAACAGGAAAACGAATACAAGCGGCCGCACTTGCGGTTTTTCCCCGCGACTGATTTAGTACCGTCTCGAGCGGTTTCGCGGTTTATAGCGTTTACCGCTCGCGGGAAAAAACCGTAGTGCGGCCTAGGCCTTAGGAGGATCATTTTAGCGCACACTCTTCTATAATAAATAATGAGTTTATTTTTATCGATCATTATATTCGATTTCGAAGATTTTGCGTGATGATTTGGTGGGTATTGTGAATGGCTATAGTCGAAAATATCGACTCAAAAATAAACGTACCTAGTTATACGCGTTAAAAAAAATAAACGTGCGCTAGGTTTGTATTTTTGAGTCTTTCTCTTATTTCATCATACCAGGACTACTGCGGCAATGTGCATTAATCGGTTCTCAGATGTTTTTTGACAAGCTTTTGTTTGACAAGCTGTGATGACCTCATTGGCTAGGCATTTGTTTTATAAATCAGTTACAATTTTCAGTCATAAATAGGGGAGCTTGCGTATTTTTTTAGTCCAGTATATATTATAGCATTACCTGTTAATTTTATTAAAGTAAAATCATGCAAGTTTCATATTACGACATGCAACTGTTTTATCATATTTCATTGCACATCAGACTTTACGCGCATCTAAAAACTGTGTTTGGAATCTAAATGTTTCGATTATAAAGGCTAAGCTTTTTTAATAGTTTTGATACGCAGTTAGTATTATTGTAAGAAATTTAGCATAACTAGCGGTTTTTGGTGCTTTACAAAAAAATGTGTGGCGTAAAAAGTTTTATAGCCATCCCATAATAAGTCCACGGGTGAGCACAAGTTTCTGTCTTCACTTTGACCTGATGACCTTGAAAAAGTGTAGCAAATGAAATATTTAAACTTTAACAATTGTTTTTCTGTCGTGTTGTAATTTATATGTAAATAAAATGAAAATCTTTCGTTAAAAATGTGTTTATTTAAATTAATGTCAACATGTAAAAAACAAATGCGAAAGTTACATATAAAATATACGAATAATATATACAGGATGTTAGGAGGCAAGGTACCAAATTAATTGCGTTAAACAATTAATTTTGACAGATTTAGTAAAAGTTGTCATTTATTTTATTAACTTTAAGGTATTTCCGTTGAAGCGAAATACAGTTTTTTTAAACCCGTCTAAGTTAAACTAACACAATTGGAATATTTGCACAATATGTTCTCAATGGCCAAAACTATAAATACGTTACTTTGTACTTGGCTACCAAACACCCTGTATATTATTCGTGTAAATAAATAATAACAATTGTAAACGAACAATAAGCATTAAAGCTTGCTTTTCACGTGGGATTTGAGCATTGCCCTCAGCTCTCGCCTGAGTATCTTGCCCGAAGCGTTTTTAGGTATCTCCTTGACGAATATGACGCCGCCTCGCAACCGCTTCGCCGGTGAAACCTGATAACAAAGAGATTAGCGATTTAACGCATTATTTTAAATGATATTCAATGATTTAAATGTATGTGAGTTTCTGCTTAGTTGATATTAGTAAGGTAGGTATATAGGATGTTTCTGGCAGCCTAATCGGGAGACCGTCTGACGTATTCGTGAAAAATAATCAGCCGTTCCATACATTATAGAATGCTCCATTTTGTTTGTTCCTTATTTAACTATCGCGTGTTGAAATAACATAATCAGGTTCTACGGATCACAAGTCAAATATCTGCAGGCTACCAATAGCCTTGAAAAAACTATATTGTTACAGAATTTTCCTGTTATTCATTTTAGAATGTTCCATTTTGTTCCTTATTTCACTGTTGCGCGTTGAAGGCTAGACGTTTGTTTCGTAGAACAATCGCTGTACTTTCATTTATTCTCAGGGTTTCTCCGTATTGTTGAAAGTAATTTAATTGGAGTGAAACTGTTTACGACGACAATAATTTTGTAGACGCACGTAATAAATTAATAAGTGTGTATTATAAACAAGTTTAGAAAATTTTAAAGCTCGGTACTTATGTAATATTTTTAGGTCTTCTCTGTTTCCTGAGAACTATAATATTGGAATTACCTAGGCTAGACTATATAGATATCTTCTAGATAGACAAGTTCCATCTTCGGTCACATCGTTGCATAATATCGGGCAAGTTGGTGGTCAATCGTAAATCTAATGTAAAATAAACGGCCAAGTGCGTGTCGTGCCACGCTCAATGTTGGATTCCGTAGTATACATAATTTATGTGACCTTAAAACAGGGTCTCTTGTTTGATACTACGAACATATGAGTTAAATTATGTTAATTTAAATAGAATATTAATTTTTGACTTGTTTAAGTAATTATTATAAGTTGATCGACTATAACTTGATAACTTGTAAAGCCTACTTAGCCGTGATAGTTTTCCTTTTAATTTCATCATATATTCTACTAGCATGATTTTTTTTTATATTTCCAAAGTCAACCGTTTAGTAGAGTTCGCAAATGGATCCCTAAAATGAGAAAAAAATAATTCATTCCCAGGTTACGTGTACCCCAATTATTATTTTTCAAATGTTTATTTCAAGACTTTCTCGGCATTAATAATATGCATATCTTTACCAAATTACAGCTTTCTAGTACGAGTATTTATAGTTTTTGAGCAAGCCGCGGACGGACAGACAGACATGGCGAAACTATAAGGGTTCCTTGTTTACTACGGAACCCTAAAACACTAATGGTCCATGAGAAGAGGCCGAGTATACCTTCCCACCGACGAAGTTGACGAGTTCTTCCTCCGTGGGCTCGGCGGCGGGTTGCGGCACGACGAAGGCGACGGGCAGCTCGCCGGCCGCTTCGTCCGGGAGTCCCACCACGCCGCACTCTGCCACGCCGCGGTGCTGCAGCAGCAGCGCTTCCAGCTCCGCCGGCGCCACCTGCACCGACACCTCAGTACTGACTTACATCGTGCGTGGGTGATTTTTTATCCGACTGCGTAAGGAAGGTTATGTTTTTCGAATGTATGTGGGTATGTATGTATGTTTCTATATGATCTACAGCCTAAACGGCTTGACCGATTTAGATGTGCGAGGTGTCTTTAGATTCGTCTTCTTTTCCCGAGTGTCATAGGCTATATTTTTTTGTAATAATAATAATACATCTCTCGTAAAAATAAAAATAAATGCGTTTTTTCATAACCTCCAACGAACTTTTACGTAATAAATACAAGTAATAATAATAAAGTAAGTAATGTATGAAAAAAGTGATTTTACTAGAATTATTCTAAAGAATGCGCATTTGTATCTTTTACAGCGGTTTTACGCAAACTTCCTCACAAAAAACGGCCACTCAACAGCGTATCAAGCGTAACGAAATCGCAAGCAAGTTTGACTGTAAAAACTGCTTTTCGGCAGTCGTGTATTTTGTTTTCCTTTTAACACAGATACTTGTATTCGATATGGACATGGGACTTTCAGATTGGTGTCATAGACATTCCATTTTAATATAGAATCCGAATTTATAACCTGTTACATCAATTTTAAAACACGTGCACTCAACAGCGTATCAAACATAACGAAATCGTAAGTTAGACTGCAAAAAGTACTTTTCTCCAGTCGGGTATTTTGTTTTTCTTTTAACAAAAGTTCTTGTTAAATTATAATAATGGTATGATGAGCTGAATCTACGGTTTTCAGTCACTGATACTGTATCTGCCATATGCATTATGCATGATACCACAAGCGTTCAAGCGTTCTCATTTCAATATTTGACTGGCCTTGTGGCTCAGTTGGTAGTGTGTCTACGTCTACCTGCTGAGCTGAAAGGTCGTGGGTTCGATCCTCACTCAGACCAAACATTTGTGTGATGAGCATGGATGTTTGTTCTGTGTCTGGGTGTAAAAAATAAGTAAAGTGTAGTGTAGTGTATTCTATCAGCCATCTAGTTCCATAGTACAAGCTTTGCTTAGTTTGGGCTAGATGATGTTGTGTGAAATGTCCACAAATATATATTTTTTATTTAAAAAAAAAATATTACTTTCATTTTTGTTCGCTCTTTCTACAGTTGAGAGAGCAAGACAAAGGTCAAAGTGATATTGAAATAAGATTGCCATTACTATTGTGGTAACTCCCCTGACCTGGAATCCTTTGTACTTGATAAGCTCCTTGAGCCGGTCGACGATGTAGAAGAAGCCGTCCTTGTCGTAATACCCGATGTCCCCCGTCCGGATGTACCCCTCGGCGTCGACGAGCGCGTCCCCCGCCGCCTTGTCCCCCATGTACCCCTTCATGCGGAGGGGGGACTTGATCCAGAGCTCGCCCTCTTCATTCGGACCTAGTTTTTTGCCGTTCTCTATGTGGACCACCTGAAAAACGATATTATATTGACAAGGATTTGGTGTTAACGCTCGAAAACGTCCGAATTCAATAAGGTCCAAAGCGCCAACCTTTTGACTACTTACAGGTTAATATTATATACATATATCACCCTGTAAGTAGTCAAAAGCGGCGGGGAATTTAAATTTCGTTTTTTTTTTGTCGTTGTTGCCAAGTCGGGTATCTGTAGTATTTGAAAATAATGTTTGCGATAATCCAAGATTGTTTTTTTTTTTTATATTATCAACAATGTTTGTTTACCAATAACACAACGTGTTTACTAATTTAAGTAACATCGCGACCACGGTCCCTCTCGCTCACGCATGCAAATATTTTTGTAATGTATAAAAAAAAACGTACCACAGAGCACTAGAAAGCAACATCACAAGTTTTTGACAGTAAATTCATTTTGATCAAAGTTAATTTTCAAACATAAACATCATTTTTACATTAATAATTTGTAAAAATCATTTTTATGAATTAAAATTAATCGAGTATCATAGATAAAAGGACAAATCATAGCTCGAAACAATATCTTCAAATACGAGTATATTCCCTTTGTACTGAGTTTGTACCCATTCCACCAAATAAATCCAAAATCCGTCAAGCCATGCAGGGAACAGCTGTTTACCTTCACTCTCATGCCTGGCGCGGGCGTGCCGCACGACCCAACCTTCTCTCCGCTAGTGAGGTCCACACAACATGCCATTGTTACCTCCGTTAGTCCATAACCTTGCTTTATGAAATCAATTCCGGTCCTGTAAGTGTTATTTCAAACTGTCAAACACCACTAAGTACATATAGGGTTAGCATTACCAATGTTATTAGTAATTTTATTACTGACTGTTATGATGTAAGTGAATCGTTTAGACGCAGAATGTCCAATTCGCATAATGTCCAGTGATTGTATAATGGCCAGCTCGTAGAATGTCCAATTTTCACAGTTATTTAAAAAAGCGGTTCCACTCGAGGCATGGCTTAATTTTACCCATTGCAGCCACTACCACAGTTATTCATGACAAGTACAATGACTCCAATTCTTTTCAATTTCATATAACCCCTGAGAGATAACCCTCTATAAAATTGTAGTTATTATTCTGTAGTGTATAGATAGATAGACACTGCTAGTACACTTCGCTATGTACTAGTAATTAAAATATAAGATAATATTAACTATCATCTTTTACAGGGTTACAATCATTTGTTCAACTTATTTGTTAAGTTAATGTTAGACATTGTGCGAAAAGCAGGTTACGCGATATGGACATTCGGCCAATTAAATTAATATTATTTAAATTATGATTAAATTATTCTACAAAATTGACATTCTGCTAATGCGATTTGGTTAGTTTGAAGTAAATTCCTTCGACATTGTCTAGACACAATACCCGCAAAGCAATATAAGGTTTACCTTTTACTGATTTCTCTTTGTATTTCACTGGAGAGCGGAGCGGCGCCGCACCACACCTCATGCAGAGAGGAGAGGTCATACTTGAGGACTAGAGGATGCTTAGCTAAGAACACAGCGAGCGGTGGTACTATTGTTGTCATGTTTACCTGGAATACAAACAATGTTTTGGTTAGGTATTTAATCAAAACTAGTTTAAAGAGAAACGTTGTCGCGCACTCTTTTATACAAAAGGAGAAAGCCGATTTTTATCCCTGACCTATATCCAATATATAAAAGTTGATTGCACAAGGATATATTGACACCCTTTCATTTGTTGCACCTTTCTGTGACACCCTATTATATAGAACCCACCTTATAATTCTGTATAGTTTCCAGGAACTGTTGTTCATCAAAACGTATTAAAAACACTATCTTAATGTTCAAAGCTATTACTGCAAAAGTTGTGATGAACCCATACGCATGGAACCACGGTATCAGTGACATTCCTGTCAGGATTTTACTTTTGTCCTTGCCTTCTTGGACATGCTGGAAGTAATACCTGAAACAAAACACAAGTTACTGACTGGCCTTGTGGCTCAGTTGGTAGTGTGTCTACGTCTACCTGCTGAACTGAAAGGTTGTGGGTTCGATCCCCACCCAGGGCAAACATTTGTGTGATGAACATGAATGTTTGTTCTGTGTCTGGGTGTTTCTATGTATCATATGTATATATTTACAACAAAAAAAAAGTATATATGTATTCTATCAGTCATCTAGTTCCATAGTACAAGCTTTGCTTAGTTTGGGCTAGATGGTGTTGTGTGAAATGTCCACAAATATTTATATTTATTTATTTATTGATGGTGAGTCCCAACCATCTGATAAACGAGAGAAAACTCATCTGAAAACCCAGTTCTCTGTTTGTTTGTTCCTTTTTATGAGCAAAAGGCTGAACTGATTGCTATGAAATTTGGTATAGAGATGGCTGGAACATGGAGATGGAATAGGCTACATTTTATCATCATCATCAACATTGTTTTTCATAACTACGCAAGTGAAACTGTAGGGCAAAGCTAGTGTAGTAAATAACACTCGGAACATAAACATGAATCTAATGGTATGACAAAGGCTTTGCCACAATGGGACATCAAAACTGGTCCAGCTGTTAGCTTATAGAAAGCAATACTAAACATAGAGATAAGCTCAAAAAACCTTACCCTCCATTTTGGATGGTATTTACGTCATGATCAGATGGACTTTAATTAATAATTGTAGATAATAGTAACAACCTGCAATAATCAATAAAAGTCCATCTGTTGATAACTCGTGACATTAGAATATGTATTACCTCAATATAGCCTTTTTTACATCAATTTTTAACTGACTTCGAAAAAGAAAGAGGTTCACAATTCAACTGTATGTTTTTTTGTAGATTACTTTGCCAATTATGAATTGATTTTGATGATTATTTTTTGTTTGGTAGGCCATACTTCAGAAGTGGTCCCATATAAATTTAATCAAAATCAGTTCAGTACTTTAGTTTTATTATTTGCTATGAGAGTGTCTTGATCAGGTGACCTATTCTCATTATACTTACTTCATATGTGCGGAGAGGGTGAGAAAATTGACATGAGTGAGCATCACACCTTTGGGCATGCCGGTAGTTCCTGACGAGCACATGACCGCCACTGGGTCGTTAGCACCGTCCACATCTTCCAGTGTGAAACCATTAATTTCTACATTGTCATTCACTAAGTCATTGTACATAAGACCAGGGACCACATCAAAGTCTCCAAATACAATAAGCTTTTCCACATACGGTAAGTCTTTGCTGCAGTCGTAGATATTCTGAGCTGTGATTGGAGATGTGAATATTATCTTTGGTTTGGTTATGTTTAGTATGTGTGTTATTTCACCTGTAATGAGAATAAAGAGTATTTCAATAAGCACAGCTAAAATGTTCAGTAACAAGGGATTTCTCCATTTTCAATAGGGTTAGAAAAAAAGGAGAGGGTTCTCAATTCATTTTTTTTTTATATCTGTTACTTACCTAATAACTATGTGATTTATAAATCAATTTACAAAAACTTTTTTCATTTGAAAGTATATACTTAGTACCATCTTACCTATAAATGCATGTTAAAATCTTATTCGCTGAATAAGAACTTGTCACTTTCTGTCAGACTATCATGTTTGAAGACAGGACAAAACACTGTTTAACTAAAATGCGCTTATTCAGCGTATATAAATAAAAGGTGACCAATGTCCATAGATATTTAATCAAATTCAGTTTAGTATTTAAAATAATATAACCAAAAGAATATGTAATTCAAGTAAATGAAAATGTGTTTTGAAGTCATTGAAGATATGTTCACATTTGACACACTGAAATTTTTCGTGAATACCAAAATTTATCAAATCTGCACTTACCTAATTTCTTATGAAATGATTTTTATATATCACAATTCTGTAAACTGCATCATACTTATCTGGGTAGTTATGCACAATCCAGTTTGTTTGAAAGAATTCTGTCAAGGTTCTTCCTCTATTTAAATCGCTTAGGTTATGGTGTACAGTATTGCTATTGCTTGCTATATTAGATTTATACATGTTACTTATGTGTACTATAGTATGAAGTTTACCTGGTGAATATGTAATGTTTAGAGTAGAGAGCACTGCACCACAGTAAATTACACCAAGAGCAGCAGACATAAATTCAAATCTGTTTTCTGCACTCAATGACACAACATCCCCTTTCTTCACTCCCAACTGACGTAGCTTTGCAGCCAGATTTACACTGCTTTGGAGAATATCGCGATAAGTTATGGATTCTCCTGTTTCTGCACTTATCTAAAAAGTCATTTTAATGGTCTAATTTAGAAGTAATGGAAATGCATTAGAATACCTACTTATTATATCCAGAATCCAGACAGAAAAGATAATATAAATTATCAGTGTCAGTCTTGGATAAATCTAAGTAATAATCAATAATACTTACTAAAGCAGTCTTGTCACCACCATTCTTTAGTTGATCAAATAGAAATTGTCCATATGACAAATGTGCAGGAATAGGACATTCTTCCGGTCCGTAAACGACGTTGTTATGTATTGAAACCGACATTTTAACGATGAAACACTGTTACTTTACAAATAATCATAAAATTTACAGGTTATTCAGGACACGATTGAGCTACAGAAAGCTAAAACTTGAAACTAATTCCTAATAAGCTTAGCTTACTGTTATCAAAATATTTATAGATATCTTACAACTAATCTTTGGTGGATTTGATAGTGGCATAACAACTGATACAGGCTTAACTATTTTCAGCGCTGTTAAATAATATTATCAGTGATATCGATAAAATAAAGTAATGAAAAGCAATTATAACTTATTTGAGGCCAATCACGTGAGTTTGAGGTTATTTTGTTGACATTGACAGTTATGATTAAATTGAAGTACCAATTGACTTGACATTGACAGCATCTGAACTTTTTACTATTTTCGAAAATTATCCAGTTGGCGCCAAAATTTGTTTTTTTCGGATTCTAACTACTTATTTTAAATTATTAAAGGTTTCGTAAGTTAATAAAGTTTTTTTTTATTTATTTTTTTACGTTTTGTGTGTTAGTTCCTATTCCAGGATATACATATCTCCTGGAATTAGGACTGGCTTAGCATAGTTATTTTATCGAAAAGAGACTAAAGATTTTTAAAGTTTTAGAAACCTTTACATACTACCTAAGTATCTACCATAAACTACTAGAGGCAGGGTTTACAGTACCTATACCACAGACCACACAGCCTAAAGCCTTAGGCTGTGTGGTCTGTGACCTATACACATATTTCAGTTTGATACTTGGCGCTGCCGCGCCGGCGGCGACGGCATAATGCTTACATAAAAATGTTGGATCGGGTTTAATAAGGTAAATAATGAATGGATTGTTACGAATTCGCTCAAACCGGTAAGGTCACCCTCTAAATAAGAGTTACCTAATAAAGAGTGAGGACATAGTACCTACTTAGTGGGGGACTCGATAGGTCTGGAAGAAAAAAAAAAAACTTATATTTTCGCGCCAAAAATTCGCCATGTTTTTTATAATTTTAGTAAACTCCGCGAAACACGCGTAATAAAGACGATTCAGAATCAGCCAGCGTGTTTGGTTGAGGGCTTAGAGAACCGTAAAGGAACAAACATACATACGTTCAGAGATTAATAAACACACTACACTACTTTAAGTCGTGCAGTCGAGTAAAAAAGTATTGGTAGGTACCTAATTACGAATGTTTCGTACACCGAGGCTGTGTTCTGACAGAGTCATTTGAGCCAGTTCTTATAACAGTCATCATTGTCATTATTATCCGAGCCAAAGAGCAATTATGAGACGTTTACCTTGTAGTCTTCTTGTAGTGTTCTTTTTTGGTGCGGTGAGCTGCTGCCTTTAAAGCTTTGAGGTGTCGTCGTCGGATTATGTTTGGATTAAGCCCGTTAAAATTTTACCCACCATTCCGATTCCGGTAGAGGATTTCAGGGATCTACACCCCCTAGAATAGCCAACTCACTCTGGGGGCGTACTCTGATCTCTGTCACTCAAAGTTGCCTCGTGTTCGTTTTCAAGTTACAAAAAATATAATAGAATAGTATAACTTTATTGTACATCCATACAGAGTAACTTAAATATAGATAATAATCGTAGTTGAAAGTACAACGGCGACCTTATCGCATAGACCGATTTCTTCCAGGCAACCTTAGGGTGTTTAGGCAATCTGGCAATTTGAAAAGGAGGTTGTGGTGTACAGTACATATTAAATAATCATCATCATCATTATAAGAAGTCCACTGCTGGACATAGGCCTCTCCCCCATGGATTTACCTGATATGATGATACCTGATGGATACCTGACTGCATTAAAGCGATTTGAGTGTTACTCAGGCTTGCATTACACATAATAATTATGCTGTTGAATGTAAAATTTTGCGAAAAACTAATTTCGAAAATAATGTTGGGTACCCATGTCTAATCAGTTCTAGTAGAAATAATTATAGTTTAAAAATCGGCCAAGTGCGAGTCGGACTCGCGCACTAAGGGTTCCGTACTATCATCTATAATACTACAAAGTTTAGTTCTGTTTATAAAATAACGAGAAATCAACGAAATTCCAAGTAGTAAATTGCAAACTTAGGTATAGGTAGGTTTTCGATACACATCCGGGCAGCATGACGACGCTCGCGCGAATACGCGCGGTTATGGCTCGCTCCGTGATGTCGTGATGTCTCCTCCCCCGCTACCCGCGCGGCCGTTGCTTAGCAACCGCCTCGCACTCGCGCCACCACCACACCGCGGCGCGGCGCTCGCATTTTCATTTTGTGAGTTTTTGTGTATTAGGTAGATTAGGTATTTATTTTTTATATTTAATATATTTCTAAATATTTACTTACAAATATTCAAGTTTCTACCTGTTAATTAAGATCGAGTAAAAATTGCTTAAAAATTACGTTTGTTGTATGGGAACCCCTCTTTAATATTTACTTTATTGTTATTTAATTATTTATTTTGAAAGGTAATATACAAGTAAATATTCTGTGAAAATTTTAAGCGTCTGTTACCGTTTTTAATATTGAGCAAAAAAAATACGAAAAAAACACGTTTATTGTATGGGGGATTAATTTTTTGTATTTGTTGTTATAGCGGCAACGGAAATACATCATTTGTGAAAATTTCAGCTTTCTAGCTATCACGGTTAATGAGATACAGCCTGGAGACAGACAGAGAGACAGACAGACAGCGAAGTCTTAGTAATAGGGTCCCGTTTTTACCCTTTGGGTACGGAACCCTAAAAAACTGACTTCAAAATGCGCAATTTTATAACAAAGTACCGAACCGGTCTTGATGAAATTTTTATGAGACCAATTTTTCTGAAAGTTATATACTTTCAAACCAACGAAAACGAATAGTTACTAAGTACTAAATTGAATTCTTTGTTTAATCGGTTTATAAGGTCGGAGCGTGCAGTTTTCGAGTTTCGACTGCAAAATTCTTATACTGATAAAACATTGATAATAAACTTATTTTTCAGGTAAGTTCTAAACATAATTGTTATGCTCTACGATAATAATGACTCAAACATTTTATCTCCTATCGTTATGTCACCTACCGCTAATTATATTAACAATCATTATGTTTATACAATTTATTACTATAATACCACACTTTACGTAGGTACAGTAAAGATAAAACGCACCCGAATACATACAGTAACATTCAGTCAACAACGACGCGGCGTCTGATTCGCACATCTTGTTCTACAGTGGGATAATAAAAGAATAAATAAAATGATTATAAACAATGTGGTGGACGGGGGACCGGCTCTGCGTCTGCCGGCGCACATGTCTCTGGGACAGCATGTCATCGACTGTTTGAGAGCGAATAGCGAGGCTGACGATAAGGCTTTGGTAAGAATTTAACTGCATCATACCACTTGTAGAATAGAACGTAGTCACTTAAGGTTATTTGTGTCATGACGTGCTTTATACAGCAAACAGAACGGTCGTTTTGAATTAAGAATGGGCTGAACGCGCGCAGCTATCTCACTCGCGCATCACAACATTTTTAAACACATCAAATCATTGGTTAGGGATATTAGAAAAGTGAGAAATGAATTTGTTTATTTAGATAGGAGAAATATATAAAAAAACCTTTCTTTAATATATTTAAATTAGTTGAAGAGTAGGAAAATATGTGTTTTTTCACTACCTAGGTACTCCGTCGCCAGTATAAGTGATACTCATAGATGAATAAAAATATCTATTGCTTACTGCATCCGGGTGCAGTTAGGATACGGTGCAGTGGGAGGATGGGGGTTGGAGGTTTTGCTCACACTCGTCCCACTCCCTCAGTAATGAATTTGTAGGTACCTATAATAGAAATGGCTCACAGGTATATCTCATACATATTACACCTGAAAAGAATTTGTGGCATACCCATTGAAAAAACATCCCTTCCAAAAAGGATATCACATTCGATCAAGATAACTGCAGAACCAAACCCTGCCGGTTTGAAATCTACTCAGTGGCCATAACCTCTCAGAAGATACCGAGGTACCTGCCTGTCTAGCCTATCTCCATGGGTTCACATGGTGCCTAATCCTTTGCCTGAGTTAATTTTCTGGTCTAGCATGGAAAGAAGATAAACTGTATTTATACACGTTGATATGTCAGTTGCTAATGACAGTACATATTATCTTTGAAAGTTCAATAAAACTGTGGAAAAACTATTTGTCTACGTTTCATGCTAACTCTGCTGGAATACCTATCCTCGGTTTTCTCTCTATAATGATATAGACTGCATTGGTATCATACCTGGTATACGTTTACGTATACGTTTGAATAGGTCGTCAGACCCCCAAGTCTGTTTACGAGCCCAGAGGCCCCTTTTAGTCGGCTTTTGTATCTATATGTACATATATCTGTTTAAGCCCTTCATAAATATATCAACAATAAAAAGCAAGCATATTTATTATATAAAATTTACCTTGCCGAGGTCAAAGAGTAGATTACATTAGTTATAGATCCTCTACAGTTAGCGTTCTGTAAATAAGAAGCACGAAAAAGCGACCTCATTTTATGGTGGATATTCGAAAGTCTCGAACGAAATGCTTTAGCTCCACTTTTATTATGCGTACCGCCAAGACGCAGCACGCTTCTTGAATTGGTATTTCCGGATTTATATAATCTGGGTGTCTTCAAATCATCGCAAGTGAATAGGTTCCTTCTAGGCAAGAGCGTCCCACCATAGACCGCAACAGTCGCAAGCCTATTTTCTATTAATAAAAAAATAATAATTGGATATAGTACTTTAATAAGGTTTCATTTTAATTGGATATGGAACTTTAATAAGGTTACATTTGAATTTTGATGTTACGAAGAACCCACTGCAGGAGTTAGTGCTATAATATGATAATGATTGATTCGCGATTTCAAGTTTAGTTATCTAGTAAAAGATATTCATAATGACGAAGCATTGTAGGTTCGTGGCTCATAGTAACATGTCGTGTAATATAAATTCTGATAAAGCCCACTACAGATGCAGCCGATCCTCATCGATCCGACACCTGGAAAAAATTTACTAGGTCAAATTTACTCGGGTCAAAGGTCACTAAAACGGGTTTTTGGCGATTTTCAGCAAAACGGTAAGTTTTATCATAAATTTGCCTAGGCAAAAATGGTAGCTCTATAAAAAATGTCAAAATACTTTTTTTTCCTAAGAGCCACCGTTTTTGAGATATAACGATTCAAAAAAGTTGAAAGAGTTAAAAATTCATTGGAAATCCTTTGAATACCTTTGACCCCAAGTAATTTTTTTCCAGGTGTCGGATCGATGAGGACTTTTTAGATTTCATTTATAATGGCATTTTGAACAATCCCATCAATTGTCAGCTGGCTGCGAATTTCTGTACTGGACTAATGGTTATATCTGGGAAACTATTGATTCTAGACTATTGATTGGTTTCTTCACAAAAGTGATAGATCTCATTGAGAATTTTAATTTCAAATAACTGATGTGATGAGATTTTGCATTGTCAAACTTGACAATGCAAAATCTCTAAAACAATCCTGACAGAACTTGGTATGTAAGTTCCTCAATTCTATAGATTTTTTTAATCCTCGAGAATCTTTGATATGTGAGGTGTTTATTCTTCCAAAAAGGGAGGAAGTTGGCTGCTTAGCTGGAAAATGTAGCTCTTAAATATGAGCAAAATCGGTAAAGAGGTTGAGCTTGAGATAACAGGTTACGAAATCTCGTAAAGATTAGTTGAAAAATATGATCTATATGCAAGTACCAAAAGATATCTGGATAAAACAAATGTGGTTTGTTCGCTTCGCTCGATCGGATAATAAAGACATGTAAAAAAAAATTACAAAAATAGTAATTAGTAGAAAATTGCACTACAAAAATCTATAGAGTCGCTGTTGACAAGCGATCAACAGCGTCTCTATTTATATAAATACCTAGTCATGATCTACTTTTTCAAACGAAATGAAGTTTGCACCGCACCATTGGTAACGTTCAGTCTAACAATAAGATATTTTCTTAATTAGTCTGATTTATTTTAATAGGTACTTGGAATGACTTGGAATTGGTTTATAATTGGATTTTTATCACAATAATCATCTAAAATGATGAAATAATTGCGTACCTACTTACTGAAAATATGATACACCACACCATCGTTTTTTTTTTGCTGTTTTTGTGTAATTTTTGCAAGATATTATGACATAAAATGAAATTTTTAGCCGACTTCCAAAAATAAGGAGGTTCTCAACGTCAGAATCTTTCTTTATTTTTTTATGTATGTCTCCCGATTACGCGAAGACACTTGGACTGATTAGTAATTTTTTTGCGTATTACATCCTCTTTGGTTGAAATATTCGCGGCTACATTTTTTTAAGTTCTATTCTCTATTGTCTGTTCAATTTTCGAGGTAGCTCTTTTGCTGTTTATATTTTGTAGTAGATATTATATTCATTTAAATTAGTCGAGACACAAACAATCTAGTTGACTTAGATTCCAAATATAAGTCACATTATGTCGCAGTGTGACCATGAAATCCCATACAATACTAAAATGACATACGAAGGGCTTAAATGACGTACTGGTTATTATGTCTTTTAGACTTTAGTCCCTCCTTGCATGACATAATAAGTATCTATGTTAAAATAATAACAAAACACCCGACAGCATAAAAGAGGTTTTTGAAGGAAAATTGATAACGAAATTAAAAGGAAACTATTACAACTAAGTAGGCGTTACAAGTTAACGGGTTATAAATAACCAACTTATAAACAAATTCCATTTAAATAGCGAATTAAATCAATATGTTAAAGGTATCGAACAAGCAGCCTTGTTCCAAGACCGCATATAGTTGAAGTACAACCGCGGAACCTCCACTGCGCGTAGCCCGACACTCACTTGGCAAATTTTTTGTACTTAACATCAGGGAATTGTCGTGTAACTTGTCATAAAAAATCTAAATTTTTTAGATAAATGGCGACACAGGCGAGGAGACAACTTACTCACAAATCCTGCAAGGCACGGTGGATGTGGCGGTCGGCTTAGCGCGGCTCGGACTAAAGCGGGGAGATACGGCTGCGCTGTGTGGGGAGAACAGGATTGAGTACATGTACGCTGCACTCGGCACAGTATGCAGTGGCGCCACCATGACCACCATCAACCTCATGTACACACAAGGTACGTAATCGTAGGTGCTGCAGACATCATGACCAGAAGGCTCCAGAGGGAAACACTCCAGCAGGTTTTCGCTGCACTTGGCTCTAGGACGCCCTACTCTACGTCTACTTATACGCGGCCTCCACTCTAGCTCCCAACTCCACTTACATTCTAGATAGGTGTAACCCTGGACAACTTCACAATCAGACACATGAGCATGTCAAAGTATTTTGATTTGACAGGATGGGGAATGATATTTTTATGAGCTTACTCTTACGTGTGTAATATACGTTTTTTTTATTTTCAGATGAAATTCAACACGCGTTAAGCCTATCACGACCGCGCGTGGTATTCGCATCTCAAATCGCGCTCAGTATCCATTTAGATACGATGCAGTCCTACCCTAGCATAGAAAAAATCATCCAGCTGGATGGAGACACTCCAGTGGGCACAGGAGTGCTGCTTCTAAGTGAAGTGGCTGTCTCAGGCAGTGACGTCACTAGCTATGAACCTGCTTACGTTGATGGACACACAGACACCGCCTTCATTCTCTATTCTTCTGGGACAACTGGCCTTCCTAAGGGAGTGATGCTCACACATAAGAATATGCTGTATTCAACAGCAACGTTTGAGTAAGTAGAATTTAATAGTTGTACCTAGGTATATCCTGATGTATTCTCAAGGATATAGTGAATAGATATCTTCTAGATCGACGAGCTCCATCCTCGGCCACACAGGCGAGTTTTGTGGTCAATCGTAGATCTATTTTGCGTAAATAAAATGTATGTAAATTATTATTATCTCCTACAATTTAAACGGATTACTTACCTAGTCGTGATGGCTTTTAATGTGCGAGGTGTTGTTAGATTCGTTTTTGCTTCTCTAGCAAAGTAAATACATAAACTCCATTATACTCTATACTCTTTCATCAACTAGGAATCATTAAAGTATCGCCATGTCTGTCCGTCTGTCTTCGGCTTAGCTAAGATACTATTAATAGTTAATACTAGAAAGCTGTAATTGGTATAGCTATTGAGTAATTGAGATACGGTAAAAAGTGGTAGTGTAAAATCTTGAATAAAAAAATTTGGGGTAAGTATGGTTTGGGGATGATTCTTTTTTTGTTTGGTAGGTAATAATAGTTCAGAGGTAGTCCCATATAAATTTTATTAAAATCGGTTTAGTACTTTAGCTTTTATAATAACTGGTAAGCGAAATTGCGTATTTTAAATATTTTGTTAGAAGACCATTATATTTGATGTGTGTATTTGTGTATTTGTTTCTTTGTCTCTGTGACTTTGTAGCTTTCAAACCGATTGACCGATTTTGATGTAGTTCAAAACTTGTTAAAATTCAATCTGTTTTTTTTTCACTTGTTCCCAGAAAAAGAGACTTGGCAAGGAGAAGACTGCTGTCTATAGTGCCCTGGTTCCATGCGTATGGCCTGATGTCTACCATGAACTACATCATTGTGAAGCACCTGGTGGTCTACTTCTCGGGCGGGTTCGATCCACAGAAGTATCTACAATGTATACAGGATTATAAGGTACTTAGAAGCAACATGAGGCAGGCATCACGCCAACGTTGAAGTTGTTACCGTGAGACAAGACTATTTATTAATTTCGGCAGCTAGCAGAGGAAGCGTTCTTTTATCAATATTTTCTATATTGTCTACCGCTAAATCTAACAATAATTCAAGCAGGAACTCTAGGCAAAAAAAAATGTCACGTCTATTTTTGAACCAAAATCTCCGACTTAAGCTCCAACCGCATAAGGCGGTCTTTTTCAAAAGAAGCAACACAGACTTCACTCCCGACCCGAATAGACGTCTCGTCTACTGCGAGCTAAAGCTCGCGCCGCGCGTGACGTCATCGGTTGCATGAGGGTGAAGGTGGTTAGTTGATCGTTCTGCGCCGGTTCCTCTGAAAAGTTTTCCTCACTGGAATCCTCTTGCGTGACGGGAATATGCCAGTACACGGAACTTTGAACCGTCTAGTAAATTTATGCGAAATTTGGTTGAAAATATGATCTTTCCAATAAAAATAAGAATTGAAATCGATAACGCGACAAAAAAAAAACGAAATCACTAAGTAAACCTAAATAAAAACAGCTTCATCGAATCAGAAACCTACTCCCTTTTTTATTTAGGTATATTAATAATTTTAAAAAATATTCATAATTTGAGATCGGTTAGCCGTTATTATAATTTTTATTTGACACCGTAAACGTATTTGCTTACGTTTTGCGATTCGTATTCACACGAACGACGAACGTATTTTCTCTTCTATCATACAAAAGAGTTCAACGCGCGCAAATTTTTTTTGTTTTGTACAAATTGACCCACTGCTGGGTGCGGGCTATCTTTTAATTTTTCTCAATAATTTCAGTCTAAAATTTTAGAAAAATATTAGAAATTATCAATTTACCTACATAGTTTCCATAAGAAAAACATTATAGGTTCTTCCTCTTCCTTATACTGCAGCTTTGCCAAAACTTATCAACAGAAATTAATTGTTTTTTTTTTTTTTTATAGAAGATCTACGATTGACCACCAACTCGCCTGATGTTAAGCGACGGTCTGGTCGAGGATGGAGCTCGTCGATCTAGAAAATATCTATTCACTCTAGCCTTGAAAATTCCAAGATTGTAGGTCTCAAGAAACAGAGATGGCGGCAACGAATTCCATTCAGTACGCAACAGGAATGTGGATCGATATCGCTGAGTACGGATTTTTGGCATTTCAACGAGAAATGGGTGGTAATTCGCCGACTTTCTGATAGTCCTGTAGTGAAATGGGGGGTGGGGGGGGGGTGGAATTAGGTCGTGAAGCTCTATACTTAGTCTTTATAGTGTTTATTTTAAATTCAATGAGCAATAATCGTGAAAACCTTAAAAACACTAAGGTGGGCACTAAAAACACTAAGGAGTGTAAACACACTAAGGAAAGCCAGTTAGGTAATTAGGTTACAGGTCATACATAGATAAAAAAATAAAAGTAAATTGTGCGATCGAAGATTGACTGCGGGTTCCAAAAATCTGCCAATTCTAGAAGAAGGTCAAGCTCCAGTTTTACCGCTTCACAAACACATCTTACAAAATGTATTACATATTATTACAGAAAGAACTTATTCTAATATTTTGCTAATCAGCTCCAGTTTTCATAACGTGTTATTATTTGATATATTTTTACGTCTTAGAAACATTACTAAAGCTATAACTTTCTGAGACTGTGAGGTAGGTATGAAATTCACCTACAAACAAAAAAAATTCGTTACGCTCCTTTGGATCCACCAAGGAGGACTGATTTTAATAGGATGTGTGTGTTTTGAGTGTATAATAATTTCAGATATGCACGCTGCTAGCAGTGCCTCCTATAGTGGTGTTCCTGGGAAAGGCGCCGATTGTGGAGGAGTATGATTTATCCACTGTAGAGAAAGTGTGGTGCGGCGCCTCGCCACTCAGCCACGAAACAATACAGGCGGCCTTGAAAAGGTACAAAATACAGTTGATGGTATGTGATGGTAGCAAAACCAAAGTTGACACAAGATATCTATGTACTATGTTAGTCATGTCTATGGAAGAACAACACAAACAAACAAATTAAATCTTTGATTCCCGCACTAGGCTAGGCCTGTGTCGCGGGATTCAAATTTGATTTCCTGGGATTCCGAATAACTGGGACTACCCGTATATAAAAAGTACTCTTTGACTGAGACTCAATCGAAAATAATTACCATTAGTACCAACTCGAATTTGATCGATAGTCTTGACAAAATGACAAAACATACTCGCAGTCACAGAATTCGCCTTATTAAGTACATAGGCTCGCAGTGTCGGTGTTGGGACTATCGGTCGAATTCGAGTACCAGTGATAATGATTCAAGCAGAAAAAGACAAAGAAAGAGGGAAGACCGATATGACTGCACTAAGTTTCTGAACCACCTGCATTCTATAATCTGCCAGAAAACATGGTGCATGCAACTGGTCCAAAATATCAGTAACTCAATTAAATACAAAATCACGGTAAATAAACAGTAATACAAACGTAGTAAGAAATTACGAGAGTGTTAGGTTTCTTTATTACCTCCTGTAATATTGTGTTATGTTGCGAGATGCCATTAGATTATTTTAACGTCCTGAGTGTAATAGGCTAAGTACCTAGTATACTTTTCTTTAAGTTTAAAAAAAAATAGGTATCAGTGTTTGTAACTTGCAGGATGCCAAACTGTAAAGGTATATTCCAAGCGTACGGCATGACAGAGACGTCGCTTGCAGCCACCACTGACGAAACTGAAGACAATTGCAAGGCAGGGAGTGGTGGCTACCCGCTGCCTGGAGTCAAAGTGAAGGTTAGCTTTAGAAATTCATGATATCTCAATATTGCGTCTCACTTATCGAAGAGTAATTGGGCCTCCCTTATTAGCAAATGTCAGAGGTGAATGGCATAATTGTATGCTATTCACCTCTGACCTTTGTTATTAAAAGTTAACGTTTGCTAGTAAAAGTGATAGATCTCGATGAGATCTGCCATATAGTTATGAAAACTAACTAATGTGGTTGTTACAC
This sequence comes from Lycia hirtaria, assembly GCA_947563715.1. Lineage (NCBI taxonomy): Eukaryota > Metazoa > Arthropoda > Insecta > Lepidoptera > Geometridae > Lycia > Lycia hirtaria. Next base: position 13,822,376 of record OX387385.1, read on the forward strand.
ATTTTTATTTCAAACAAATAGGTTACTCACGTCTATTTTTGAGCCGAATTCTCCGACTATAGTTTCAACCGCATACGGCGGTCTTTTTCAAAAACTATAGTCGGAGAATTCGGCTCAAAAATAGACGTGAGTAACCCGTTAAATCATAATTTCCAGGTGGTCGACATAGAGACCCGTAAGAAACTAGGTCCGAATCAGAACGGAGAAGTGTGCATCAAAGGGCCTATCATCATGAAGGGTTACATCGGAAACGAGGCCGAAACGAAGAACATCACCGATGAGGAAGGCTACCTCAAGTCTGGAGACATCGGATACTACGACGCCGATGGCTGCTTTTTTATCGTAGACAGGCTCAAAGAACTCATCAAGTATAAGGGCTATCAGGTAACTATAATTTTGAAGCGATTTGATGGTTAAGGTTGTCTTTTTTATGCCATTTAATATACTTGGATTTTTATTAGACGGAGTAAACTGATAGACTGAAATGCCACTTGTCGAAATAATGATACCAACTGTCAAGTGTCAAATCATAGTGATGGGATTTGAGTCACATATAGTTCAAAAAAGGTCGGAACACGGAATGAAAATCAGAGAAAAATAATACACCTTGAAACATCTATGTCAGCAAATCGCTTTTATTGAGTCAGCAGCAGCAATGCGTGGCGACATTCTCTTTGCGAGTACCACCTTAAAAATGGCTCTCAAGTGTTAAAGGCCAGCGTTGAATTTTTGGTGGGAACGTCATGGAAAAATGTTGTAGTCTTATTTTATTTTTCTAAAATTGTGTTATTTTGAACTTTAATGCTAGAAAATGGTGGTGTTTTATTAAGTGCATGAGTGTGAACAAATGAAATAAAGTGGTGAAACATGTCTTCACGTTGTCGGCAAAACTACATAGAAGGTTCCAGTAAATTCTCCATCACTTTACTGAAACACGACTCGAATTTGGGAAATGACTGTATACGTGACTTAGATTATGACTATAACATTTATGACTTGTTTAATTCAAGAAATTTGAAGATAAATTAATACTTGACACTGACAAATGCTCTAAACGGGTCCAAATTTTTCTACAGGATTCATTTCAGGGAATGTGCGCAAGAGCTTCACGACCTAATTCCACCCTTCCCATTTCACTACAGGACTAGCAGAAAGTCGGCGAATTACCACCCATTTCTCGTTAAAATGCCAAAAATCAGTACTCAGAGATATCGATCCACATTCCTGTTGCGTATTGCATAAGAATGGAATTCTTTGCCGCCATCTCTGTTTCCTGAGACCTACAATCTTGGAATTTTAAAGGCTAGAGTGAATAGATATCTTCTAGATCGACGAGCTCCATCCTCGGCAACACCGTCGCTTAACATCAGGCGAGTTGATGGTCAACAAAAATCTATCTTTTATAAAAAAAAGGTCAGGGTTTACCATCTACAAACAATGTGAGCTATGTTTAGTTGAAGGGGGTTCAGTGTTTGATAAACATTGTTACAGACAAATCTTATCAGTTATCATGTAGGTACAGTGGAACTTGAACATGTTCATTATGAAGATAAAAAGCTATTAAAAGGATTATGTTATCAGTTATCAACTAGATCGTTCAGTTGATATTAATATCTGTTATTGTACTACGATTACAAAGGTCATTATTGCACGGGCATGCAATACTTTCCTTAGGGGGCCCCAAGGAAGGTAATGCTGGGGGGCTCCCAAGGAAGGTAATGCAGAAAATCTGTTTCATTTGACATAAATCATCTTGAATCTTTCATTTACGACAACGAACTGTTATCTCAGTAGATATTTGACTTTTGTAGATAATTATAATGAAACAAAATTTTACGGATTTATCGGGTAGATTTTGATAAAATTATATACATTTTATCAAAATTGGTTCAGTACTTTCAGTACTTTGATAGGTCATACTTCACTGAAGTATGTACGTAATAAATGAATAAACATCAAAATCCATTCATAATAAATAAATAAATATTGGAGGACACTTTCACACAACACCATCTATAGTACGGACGCCGAGCAGGAAGAATTTGCGTGATTATATTGCTATCGCGCTCGCACAGGTGCCGGTCGTTGCACCTGTGCGAGCGCGATAACAATATAATCACGCGGGAGTGACAGATATAGGTAATCAGAGGTCAACGGCCCCAAACTAAGCAAAGCTTGTACTATGGAAACCAGATGGCTGTTAGAATACACATATACATTTTTTTTTTAAATATTTACATATAAACACCCAGACACAGAACAAATATCACAGGTTAAGCAGAAATGTTTGTCCTGGGTGGGGATCGAACCCACAACCTACAGCTCAGAAAGCAGACGTACTACCACTGAACCAAGATGCCTGTCAAAATAATTGGTGAAGTAATCGCGTAACAAACATACAAAAAATACAGTCAAATTGAGAACCTCAACTTTTTTGGAAGTCGGTTAACAAAACATTATTCCATTTCTAGTATTGCTTGCATGTTTTTATAGTAGAGTAACAGTGTCGTGTCGCCAGGTGGCCCCGGCGGCGGTGGAGAGCGTGATCCTGCAGCACAGCGGCGTGGCGGAGTGCGGCGTGGTGGGGGCCCCCGACGAGCTCGCCGGGGAGCTGCCCACTGCCTTCGTCGTGCCCAAGCCGGGGGCCACGCTCACAGAGAAACAGATACTCGATTTTACTTCTGATAAGGTAGGTCTCTTGTTTAGATTATCAACTTCCTGCGCGTAAAAAAAATGAAATTGGGCAAAAGCCACGGAAACAAGTAATTGTTTAAAAACAAAAAAAAAACGACTTCAATATACGCATATTCGTTTACTTGGGTGACATATTTTTCCAATTATTTTGTTATAAGAAAAACCAAAATACTGAACCGATTTTGATAAAATTTCTGCGGGACCGTCGGGAAACAAAGCTTTCAAACAAAAAAAAATTTTTCAAATCGGTGAAGGTGTCTTCGAGTACTAATCGGGGAACATACGTAAAAAAAAGATTCCGACGAATTGAGAACTTCCTCCTTTTTGGAAGTCGGTTAAAAATAATGGTGTTAACAAATAAAAGATCACTAAAGTCGGTAATCTCTCGATTTTTTGCTTTTCATTTTTCTTTTCGGATCTACTCGTGAAGCGTACACTGTAGATATAGTATTTTTTAGCAGGGCACCAACGGTCAACACTATGAATTTCGCTCGGGTTTTCGGAATATACCTACACCATGGAAGGAATAGGTTGTATCGTGTTTCTAACTGTCCTAAAGTAAAAAGGGCAAAGAAGCATACAGCTCAGGTTATAGGTTTCACTCTTACCGAAATATAAACATAAAAACAGATAAATCTTCAAATAACCCATATAAGAAAACTAACGTGGTCGTTACACATTTTTATTTTGAAACAAACGGGTTACTCACGTCTATTTTTGAGCCGAATTCTCCGACTATAGTTTCAACCACATACGGCGGTCTTTTTCAAAAGGAGCAGCGCAGACGTCACTCCCGAAGGACGTCTCGTCTGGTCACAGAACAATATTACTCTGCGAGCGTCTAGTACTGAGAATTCAGGTTCAAAAATAGACGTGAGTAACTCGTTTGTTTCAAAATAAAAATAACCCATTTAACTTTGTCTCCCAGTACATTCACATATGTTTTGGAAACCTTACTAAAAGAACTCGTATATATTATAAGAAAATATTTTCTACCTTAACATTTAACATCAAGTGTCTTGTAAATATTGTCGATGATGGATTTATAATTTTCCCAATTCCAGCTGTCATCGAGTTCCCAGCTGCGCGGTGGAGTAATTATAGTAGACGAGATACCCAAGAACCCCTCCGGCAAGATCCTGCGCCGAGCACTCAAACAACAACTGTTGCAGAGGAAGAAGAGCAAGCTATAGCTTCATACTATATGTTCATTTGACGCCCTTCATATTTTTCAAAATAATTTCATAAGGTTTTAGTATATTTATTTTTATTAAGTAGGTGAGCATTTATTTCTAGTATATTTAGTTATATTATAATATATAGTACTGACGACAATAAATATTTTTTTTGTATTAATTGTTCGAATTTTCCAACCATTAACTACATAATTTCTTAAATAAAGAAATGTGTAAATTAATCGGAGTATACTGAAATTAATTCCTGACTAATTACAGTATACTGCGATTAGTTCCTTATGGACTACGAAAGTCTAAAATAGTATAAATGTCGGCGGTTGGATATTCCACAATGGTTTTATTAATTCCAACACTTTTCTATATAATTGGGAAGCCACCATTTCCTAAATTCAGTTTGAACGGTTTCAGTTTCAAATTTTTCTTTGTTGTTCAAGGCAGCACAAAGTGCACATACGTGTTCTGTCCTGACACAACCATCGTACGTGTAATGACTTTTCCATCTAAAGAACTGCTTATACATTTCTGGATGCTTCATTAGTTGATCCATGTAGGCCGCCATACTGGTGGCGTTGTAGTCTTTGGAATTTATGTAAGATCCTGGAGGAATGTACCTGTAAATGATGATCCAGGTCAATTAAAATCTTAGGAAGAAATTGATTACTTTATATTGACTAAGATTTCTGTGCTTTAGCTATTTGGACAGTGATTCTGCCTTTTCAACTGCTAGAAAAAAATATTTTATTTATTTCTGTGCTTTTACCTAACTGTGCAAAAGGAAGGTAATGTTTTTCGAGTGACAGGAGGTTACGTAAAAGCATCGACGAATAGGGATACGGAATATCAGAATCCAATCTATAGGTAGAAGTCCAGTTGAAAAATCTATTGCATCTCTTGTCACAAACTGGAACGTAATCTGCTGATTTCTTTGGGCACATCGCTGAGATTCAAGATGCATCCGTTAAACGCTATGGCGTCAAATTTAGATACGTCTTTAAATAATGCCCTGTTAGCTGTGGCATAGCAATATGTTACTGAACAGTTGCTAATGATAAATGACGTTTGGCCTTCCTTGAAGTGACGAAATGGAGACATATTTTTCCACGTCCAGAACAGAATGTATTTGAGTACTCATGATTTTACCTTTTGATGCGGGACAAGGGTTTGTTACAAAAACTGTGTACTTAAATCAACTCAAATGGAATTAACTGAATCTAATATACTCAATTGCTCATTCCTCGTCTATTGGATAGTAAGTGTTGGCTTCATTATATTCCTAGCAGAGCTAGCTGTGGATATTGGGAATATGTATGATTTTGAAAATCAGTCAAGTTTTAGGTTTAGGAGTAATATACATAGAAACATACACACGTCCGAAAATCATTAACTTCCTTCTTGCACAGTCGCGTAAAAATAGTAAGTTATAACTTACCTGGAATAGTCCGCACCGCCGAGTACAATAGGTACTACATCATTCTGTAACGCTGTCTGCAACTTCTCTGTTACATAATCTACAGCGATGGTGTTTTCAAATGATAAATAAAAAAAATAATCTCTTTTTAATTTAGCGTTACATTTAATCGACTTTCTTTTAGGACATTTCAGCGGCCCACACTCGCCGTATATGTCCACGGTATGTCCGTAAGGCCTTAAAGCTAACTGCAATTTTTTTACAAATTGCTCTCGGTGACTCCTGGTCGAGCAGTGAGATACAAACCAAGCAGCAGCTTTAGTTTTATTTGCCAGAACTGCAGCCAGATCATCATGTATATCGGGAAAGCTTTCTGGCCATTGCTTGTTGATTTGTGGAGTGATCACATCTCCCTGTAAATTCTTACCACTAAAGTAGGGATACACAATATCAGAATCCAATCTATAGGTAGAAGTCCAGTTGAAAAATCTATTGCATCTCTTGTCACAAACTGGAATGCTATCTGCTGGCTCTCGTTGGTAGAATATGTATTTCTGATGGCGAGATCTTTTCTTGGGCACATCCCTGAGATTCCAGTTGCATCCGTTAAACGCTACGGCGTCAAACTTAGATACGTCTTTAAATAATGTCCTGTTAGTTGTGGCATAGCAATGTGATACTGAACAGTTGCTAATGATAAATGATGTTTGGCCTTCCTTAAAGTGACGAAATGGACACATATTTTTCCACGTCCAGAACAGAATAAATTTGAGTACAGTTGTAGAATTTACTGCAGATTCTTGTACCGAATCTGCAGATCCTTTTCCTCGTTTAACACTTGTGTAGCCCTTTAGAGATAAATTGTATGAGCCTGTGTTACATAGTTCTGTAGCATCATCTGATGTATAATGAAGCTGCTTCCAGTAGGAATAAACCATAAAGCTCGAGCAAGTAACTAGGAATAAGATTTGAATTCCGAGCCTTTGTTTCGACGGACGGTTGAGACTGATGCATCTTTTAGTCATGAAGTGATGATTTTCTAGGAAATCGTTAAAGTTGCTTTTAGTATGTAATTGAATACACCAAACACTTTACAAATGCATGAAGTAATAAATGAGTGAAATTCATAATGAATAGAAATGAAACCAATTTTAACGGATTTATCGCGTATATTTTACATAATTTTATGAGCTGACGTTTCGAACACTTTGCAGCGTCCGTGGTCACAGGTTCAGAGACTAGATTACAGTAATCCTAATAATGGTCACAATTATTTTCAACCATGATGGTACGATTTTTCAATTATTACCAAATTTTTTATTGCTCTTTAATTAGGTATTAAACGTGTCAGATTACATCCCATACCGCTGACAAGCTTAATTGTTTTAGAATTGATAACTATAGGGACATATCGAGGGAACGACCACGAGTTGTCGTGACTCTCGTTATTGACTGTCGCATCGGCCACAACTCACAGAATAAAATAAATAAATAAATAAATATTTGTGGACGTTTCATACAACACCATCTAGCCCAAACTAAGCAGGGCTCTTACTATGGAACTAGATGGCTGATAGAATACTTATATACTTTTTTTTTGTAAATATATACATATGATACATAGAAACACCCAGACACAGATCAAACATCCATGCTCATCACACAAATGTTTGCCCTGGGTGGGGATTGAACCCACGACCTTTCAGTGCAGCAGGTAGACGTAAACACACTACCAACTGAGCCACAAGGCCAGTCAATGCACGAAAGGTCACTTTGATTTATCTTACCAGCCTCATCGGCCGCGCCGTAATCATGTTAAAAGTGTTAAAACACCAATGTCCAGTTTATTTAGTAAATATGTTACAAAAATATACCTACTGAAGTAACTTGATTTTGCAGTAACGGAGTGGAAATGTTGTGGGAATGTTGTGCCCAGTAACAAGAATAAGAGTTCAAAATATTATTATTAATAATGAATTGATATCGCAAGAAATTTTACAGTACGTACCGCGTACGAAGTTGTACCGAGTAATCACTTAACTGCCAAATAGGTTATTTTCGAGAACACACATTATACATATTGAATTGGTAACCTTTTTGTTTGAAATCGGTCAAAAATATAATAAAAATTCTAAAAAAGTAAATAAGTGCGTATAGACTGAGTGGCCAGCCCTAGTGTCAGAGTTCGACAGCTTAAAACTTCTATAGAGTCCTATAGAATGGGCTTCTAAGCACATGTGTCAAAATTTCATACGTGTATTTATGTATGTTTGCCCACAGAAACTAGAAAAAAGTGAAATGAACACAGATTCCTTTTTATTGAATAAAGTATATTTAAACTTATGGATAAACGTAAGATTTATCAAAATCAGTTCAGTAGTTTTCAATATATATATCAGAGACTGTTAACTGTTCAAATAAGCAATAAACTACTGTGCAGATTTATAGACTGGTTAAGGCTGGCCCGAGAGGTCGGTCTACGTTGGCGGGCCTGCGATCTTCAATCGTGTCTTCAAACCTGCAAGCGTCCGGTATTCACCTTCCGCAGCGACTTACAAGCGGAAACTAAAAGCCTGGCTAGGCTACATGAAAAATCTGTTTTATTACCTAAATGATTTTATTGAAAATCTCGGACTAAAGTTAATATATTTTATATTTTCAATTTGTTTTGGAATATAAGTTTTGTTTAATATAATATTTTGACATTATGAAGTTTTAAATTTATTTTTCTACACTTATTATTTAATATTAATATTGATTTACATTGAGACTTGAAAATTAAAAGTTATTATTAATAAATGATTTGTTTTGTATTTGTTTGAATGAAATTTAAGCAGGATCATTACTCGTACTTTGTAGAAAAGTTTTCCATATGAGATGGTATGTCCCCAGCTGATCGCAGACTGCTCTCACGTCTAATTAAGTACTTTTTTCGTCCAATGTTACTCCTTAATTAGCCTCCTCTTAGGCCCAGGCCTCTATTACTGCCTCTTTCGAGATAGATTTCGTCTCTATCGATGTCAAAAAAAATATCACTCACATTGGGAATATCTACGATTCAAAAATCAGTCTAGTTTAAGGTTGTAGGAGTAAATATACATAGCAACATACACACGTCCGAAAGTTATTACCTTCCTTCATGCACAGTCGCGTAAAAATAGTAAGTTAAAGTAATATAATTATTCTGGAATAGTCCGCACCGCTGAGTACAATAAGTACTACATCTTTCTGTAACGCTGTCTGCAACTTCTCTGTTACATAATCTACAGCGATGGAGTTTTCAAATGATAAATAAAAGAAATAGTATCTTTTTAATTTAGCGTTACATTTACTCGACTCGCTTTTAGGACATTTCAGCGGTCCACACTTGCCGTATATATCCACGTTATGTCCGTAAGGCCTTAAAGCCTTCTGCAATTTTGTAACAAATTGCTCCCGTTGACAGTCGAGCAGTGAGATACAAACCAAGCAGCAGCTTTAGTTTTATTTTCCAGAACTGCAGCCAAATCGTCATGAACATCGGGAAAGCTTTTGAATATCGGGAACGCTTTCAAAATGGAAAGGCCATAGCTTGTTGATTTGTGGAGCGATCACATCTCCCTGTGAATTCTTACCATTACCAATGAAGTGAGGATACGGAATATCTGAATCCAATCTATAGGTCCAGGTCCAGTTGATAAATCGATCGTATCTCTTGTCACAAAGTGGATAGAAACCTAATGGTTCTCTTCGGTAGAATATGTATTTCTGATGGATATATTCTTTTCTCAGGTACATCGGAGAAATTCGATGTAAGCTAGTGCATATAGATCGCTGTTTAAATAACATAAAGATTGTCTGATAAATTTCATACACAAACAACTTCGATCAAAACGTCAATGAGGTCACAGGCATCTTAGATTGTAATTTTTATTTAATTTATTGTGGAATTGATACCTTTTTTTACCAGACTATCAAAGTAGGGTTATGTTTTTCGAGAGTATGTATATGTATGTATGGATGAATATATGAGGTTTCCTTGGCACGCCCTACAGCCTAAGCAAGTGGATACATTTCGACAAATGAGGCGTCATATGAATCATCAAAATAGTGTAAACAACACTAGGTAGAAGAAAACAAATGGGTAAAATTAATTTTACAGGATAGATAAACTAAGCGTTGGCTGCGTGGACGTTCATTATGTTGAACTCGCGCTCTGGATAAGAAAAATATGTAATACTTCATAAAATATTCAATAAATTAAAGAGAAATAGCGATTTCTTATTAAATCGCTCGAGTACACGAAGAGTGTACTCTTCGTGTACACGAAGAGTACACGAAGATTGTACTCTTCGTGTACAAGGTGTGTCTCGCCTGTGTTGTGAAGGCACACAATTACGTGGGCGGTGCGCAACCCCGACCAAAAGACCATAACAACTACCTAATATCTTGAAAACAACTTTTTGATAAAACTTACCTTTATCCCTAAGTTGAAAGATATTTACTCTGACAGAATTATTGCAATCCGATTTTCTGTTTTTGTGTAATAAATATTAATAATCATAAAATATAGAATTTAATATATTACTTTGAATACATAGAATTGATAATTCCCTTTTATTTGAAGTCGATTCAAAATAAAATAACATGATAAAAAGCAATACACAAATAAGTTGACACTATTCAAATATTTTTTTCTTCCCCAAAGACACTGAGCGTAGCATAGATTAGAGGTACTATAACGGAAAGGTACTAAATCGGATAGTGTAATAAGACAAAGTCTTATTACACTATCCGATAAGATACATAGAAACACCCAGACACAGAACAAACACCCATGCTCATCACACAAATGTTTGCCTTGGGTGGGGATTGACCTCACGACCAACAGCTCAGTAGGCACACATACTACCAACTGAGCCACAAAGCCAGTCGTTTATTTGGAACTACTGTACTCTCTATAGAAAGGTCTATGTAAATAGGGCCACGAATTCTGCGAGAAAGGTCATACGTTACGGTTGCGCAGTTGTGCACGCGCACCGGTGCGAAAGTAAGTATCTACATATATTATTCTATGGGGTCAGTCAGCGTGTCAGCCGTTCCGTGTCAGCGACAAGGATTCACTGATGACGAATAAGATGCTTTTGCAGCTACAAAAACTACATTCTCGACAAAGCCCTTAAAATAAATTAAAAAAAAAAACTACAGTCTACCATATATATATATATATCGACTCATCCGTAGAATAAAGTTTGATCTGCAGGATTGCTAGTTTTCAGTAGAGGTTAGAGAAGATAATATCGTCTGTAACTCTTAAACGGTGAGCCTTGGCATTTAGATTTTTTGGTATGTTATTATAAAGGCCTAGCCCAGTTAAATGCTCTGTAGTTTATATTTATTATCCTTTTGTTTCTTGAGATAGTGAGTTCCATATCAACATTGAACGTTTTATAGCGGAAGAGCGAGGCGCCGTAGTGAACATTATACGTTGTTTTACGGAGACGTTGGCGTTCTATATTTACATGAGTTGTTTTTTGTTGGAACTACCCCTCTTTCATAGAGTCCTTTGTGAATAACTACCTTGAAATATTCAAAATTAATGTTAGCCATATTATGACTAACTTTTCATATAACTAAATAAGAAATGACATTATTATTTAAAATAGTTTATTCATTAAAATAATCTCATAATAGGTTAGTACATACAGTTATCACAGTTAGATACAGGCTTAAAAATAGCATAGTTTGAAACTTACAGACCTACTTATATCTAATAAAACAATGCAAGAGATGCGCATGAAGAAATTTAAACTTCACATTAGTTATAAAATCAACAACATTTTTTTTCTTTAAATAACATTATTTATAATTTTAACAAACAAAGGCATCGTAACCTAGGCAAGGTTCTATACTTGACATTAATTTAAATATACTATCTAATACTGTCTTGTAGTATTAGTTGAAACTTAAAAAAATAAAGAAATGACATATCGGTTCACAGGATGGTAACTAATTAACCTAAACGACTATGGCATTAGCAGTCTTAAACTTTATAAATGTAGGTACGTAAATATGTATCATAACAACGGAAGAAAATTACAATGAAGATATTTAAACTTTGTACTAGTTTACTTAATTCAAAATAAATCAATTAGTCTTACATCGTGACCTAGACGTGAGTGTACGTAATTAATGACAATGAAATATTATGTAGACAAACATTTAATTACTTAATTTAGTACTTATTATTATAAACATTGTTTTGGTAAATTACTAGTAAGAATTCTGATTAAAAAAGTAGCAGCAATAAGAAAATCTATATAATAAATATAACATTTCTTATTCCGATAGGTCATCATTTGATTCTTTAGAAACATCAGGAGTGATGTTATATGGCAGAGAGTTAAACTATGGATCATACTATAAGAAAATTAATTCTGAATGGTAAATAACCATAAAGATTTTATAATTAGCAGCAGGAACCATAATAGGTTCAGAATAGGTAGGTGTCAGTTCAGGTTGTTCCGAGTTCCTTGTGTTACCGCCAATCACTATAATATTTTAGTGATTAATAAGGTTGAGTCAGGTCATATTAAAAAAAAAAACAATTTGTTAGGATCACTACCGTCTGCATAAACTTAGAAAGCTGCTCCAGTTAATGTTCTTGCACTTAATGTCTTTCATCCAAGCCTTATTATCTGAGATTTATTATTATTTATTATGATTTATTAACGAGACGCTTAATGTAAAACACGGTATTTTGGATCACTTTGCCAATAACTTAAGGATGTCCTTCAATTTTAGCTTATCTTAGTAATAAACGCCTTACATGAAGATATAGATAGTTTTTGTTTGAGAAGTTCTTTAGATAACAGAGTGGACACTGTCCCCCTCATTGGACATGTTCCTTCTGTAAAAACTGGTGTGTTATGTAATATATACATATGTTAAACTTTTATGTGACGTAAACTTACAACTTACAAAGCGGTTTTAATTTTATTCAGCACAATTTTCAGGCCAAAAGCAAAACACTTTCTTCTACAGTTTTTCTCTTTTCTTTGCATATTTCTTATCAAAGTTCTTCAGGCATTTGGGTTTAAGGTTTTTGCATTCTTTTGTGTGCCGCTGTCGTTTTCTAGTCATTTTAGGAGTCATTTGATCATTGATTTGATCATTAGGGATCATTTGGAAGCGAAGTAGCAGATGAATATGTGAAACTACTATTTTCTACATGATTAGGGTAGAATGTGCTATAGCAATACTGAATATTAGTAGGAGATGGCATCAGAGTTGGCACTGACAATTCCAAACTAACCGGGGTAGATCTTATTGAATAAAACTAATTATCGGGGTAGATATAAGTGATAATAAACTTATAACTCTTCAAGCTTTAGTGATGGTGAATTTTCGAAACTAGAACGCACTTGTAATGGATCTATAGATCTTTTCCCCCTTTCAACAATTGAGTAGCGAAAGTAGTTAATATTTTCCGGAGACAGATGGTTTAAGCCAGTGTTAAATAGTTTTATATCAACTGGTGTATATTGCAGTCGGCTCCAGTAGAAATACATAACAAAAGACGAGCAAGTAACTAGGAATACGATTTGAATTCCAGATCTTTGGTACAAGGGCCGATTTTGGTGATGAAGCCGATCCATATTTTAGGCGTATAGTCAAGATGTTCTGGGAAAAAAAAATGCTTTTAATATTTGAACGTACCTATCTAGCACACAAATTCATGAATAATTATTTAATAATGTAACTGGTCACCCCTATCAATATAGATTTAAAAGGAAATAAAGATGGTCTAATCATACGTAACCAAACGTAACCAAATCCCCTTCAGCCTACTTTACCCTCTACCCCTATTTTGCTTTAAAAGAAATATAGATATAAGAAAACCTGGTTAGCCTGCCTACGTGCTAAACCTAAATTACGTCTAAGAAATATATATAATAAAACCTGAAGCCTGATACCCTACGTTGCAGCACCTAATTGCAATGTTATGTCTACCCCTATTTACTTTATACTAACTCCTAATCTAACTGACCCCACTAATATAATATATTACCCACTATAAAACACATGACCTAATAAGAAATATTTACCCTACTACAAAAAGAAGGATATTAGAAAGGTTCTCTACTTATAATATAAGTGTTTAAATCTGTTTTTGTCGCTTAAAATTCCTACTTATGCAAACCTAGGTGGTATTAGAACAATCCTTACAAACCCGTCCTAAATCTAGCATCGATATGCCGCATGCCACTCTATAATCCTAAAGATAACTTTCACATATAAACAGACATCACCCACCATTCATCATACTGTCTTACATATGAGAATCTAAAACAAAAACCTCATTCTACTTTCAATACGCCTTTCTTTGTACTATCACACTGACTCTGCGTAATACCGTACCGTCTGATATAGAACGAAGCAATTTTACACATTTCAAAATTTTGCGTTACTCAAAATAATCAAATACTGGATTTACTCCTTCATTATTAACTACGCTCGACCCCCCGTCTATTAAATTTCAAGGAACTCTTAAAAGTTTAAATGTTAACAAAAGAAAACATCCAACTAATGAAATTAAGTTGTTATTGAATGTTTTACAAAATAATTCACAAATAAAATCTAACCTAAATCCCAACAAAATTAATTTATATTTATCCGTAAAAGTTACCTTAAACATCTTAATCATGTTATGATTAAGAAACATTCATACTGAATTAAATTTGTATATACGCTTTATCAATTGTGCATTTTCCCTTAGCTGCAACCACTCCTAACATTACTATTTCTAATTGTACAATAATTTTAATTAAAACTCTTTTTTTTTTATGTCAACCCCATTACAGAAAAAATAATTCAAAATTATTTCTACCATTTTTTATTTTTTATTTTGACAACCCTATTTTTTTTTGTATATATGACAACCCTATTCTCACAAGTACATCATCTAGGTATCATAAAATATTTTTTTTTTCGAAAATAAAAACTTAGTCAAAGATAGTAAAGTCAAAGTCACAACTAAATAAGTCCGGTCAGGTTTTCGTCGAACCCCAGAAAAAGAAAAATTTTTTTTTTAATAAAAATTAAGTTACACCCTTAACAAACCCCCTCTTAAGAACCTTTACTCTTAACAACCCTGACCCTCTTAAAAAGATTTACTCCAAAACTCCCTCTTAAAATTTACTCTTAACAAAACCCCGTTACTTCCCTCTTAAGATAATCTCCCCTTAATAAACTTTCCCCTTTTACAATACAACCTATTAAAAATTCGACCCCCGTTTGAAAAACTTCTAACCTTTCAGGAAATTCAAATAAATAGTTTGACCGCAATTTTTAAATTATTTTAAATCAAAATTTTTATAAGACACTCAACTGGCAACCCTAAATCTGGTACCTCACGCATAATATTTTTTTTATGTAATACTAATTTTTACGTATACAAAACCCAAGTACTAAACTTCTTTCTCACACTCGAAAACATCGCCTCCTTAACGTTGTCGGATAAAATTTTAAACAAATATCACCACATTTCCACAAAGCTAGATCAAAGAAAATATGTAACACAAATAATTTCACCCTCCGGGATTCGAACCACAGGTATCTCTCGAAGCATTACCATCTTTATGTAGCTGGTCAAAATTTCATAATAATAAACATCAAAACATACGCGAAAACATCTTATTCACCACCAGTGCTTCTTCTCGAAAATAATTGTACATTTGATTTTTTTTTAAATCCTATCACCTGAAAACAGCAATATTAAAAGAAAAACACGTCACAACATCACTAATAAATATCTGTAATTCAAATATTCCCGCGAGTTTACTCTATAAGATGTCAATGACTTCTAGTTCTAAAGTTTTACTTATTAACCGATTATAGCGCTGGATGAAACGAACAAAATTGGAACTAACTGTCTTCGTCTTTAGCAATCAACCTTATGGCAGTATGGCTAAACGACCTTAGCCTGCCCGTAGAGCAAATTAAAAATAAAAAAGCAATCAAGCATAGATAATGTTAATTTTATTTTTTAAGCTTACGAGTGATGTGATATTTTATCGTAGTACAAATCCTACTTTACATTTTATCGATTACAATTTTGATTACACGGAAAATAAAATCTCTGAATCTAATCTGACTAGTAATTTTAATTTTGATTAGTTTATTTTTGTGTTAAAATCGAGTTGACATATTTTATAACCTATGATGTTAACCTGACTTCACTCGTATTACTTTTTAAATTTGTTCTGATATATCGACAGGTTACGTTAGCTTGCTAATAATTTGCCTGATGTTAATGTATTGAAAAGTACATAAGCTAAAACGAACGAAATATAAATTATACACAGGAAATATAAGAGTAAATAAAGTTCTATTCGCGGTTCAATTGCGTAACTGGAATAAAGTTGTTAGTTCAAAAACATTTCTAACACATAATAATCGAATCGTACTAAAATAATCGACCACATAATTATGTCCTAATTTTAATATAGTTACATCACTAATAATTTTCTCTCGGTAACAAACAGACTTTAGCAGACATACAAAATGGCTATGAAACACAAAATAATAGAATTTGGATAGAAAATCTCGGATTTGCGCTTCAAGACAACCGCAATATCCCGCTAATTTTATCTCAGTACAGAATAAAATTATTATCCCGGACGAAGTAAGTACTTACTTGTTTAGTATCAAAATTATTACGTTCGATTTTCAATTATCTATCATTGTCGAAACTACGCTATAATGTTCTATGTTTTTGTTACAGAATACACGCAGAGACACACCGAATATGCAAAGAAGAATACAGGAATAGAATAAAACTGCAAACATACAGGAAACCGGACTAAATGGAACCTGTACGAAATAACCAAGAATTTTCAAGTCTATTGTGTTTTAAAGCAATAACCTTTTCCTACGACCGTAGTATCAGCTCTATGGATATGGTTGGCAAGTGGATACCTATCTGACGAGTGAGAAGAAATTGCTGAAAAATCTATCAAATATGAAATATACAAAGTGATAAGTTGATAACCTATTGATTGAATGTAGCTAGAAGTGTTGGTAGTGTTTTAATTACTAAGTGTTAATACCCCATTGTGACCATTCATAGCTAAAATTCATCTGATAAACCAAGCAAAGATCATATACCAGACTAAGTCAAATTATGCTAAAAAAAGCCCGTAAGTAATGTGAATTTATTTTATAGTAATCTGAAATAAAGTTGGCAACCTAAGTGAATATGTGTTGAGTTTATAATTTACCCATTTTACTTGTATGTACAAAAGGTATTCTGTAAATATATATAAAGCTGTTAACTTGAGAAAACATCGTTTGGTATTAAAACAGTGACTTTAAACTTTTCTCTATCGTTCCCTTTTACGGCGTCGGCTATAAAATCAAAACTAGCCCATAGATTTTGATGAAACTTGGCTAAAATATTAATTACACTACACAGAATGACCTGACAAAGTTTTTAAGTTACATATTTACAATAAGTTTTACCCAACAGTTAGATAATCTTACCAACCGCTTGGTAAGGCTGTCTTTTTACTTTGTTGATGGAAAATGATTTATCTAATTAGTACAACCCCTATATCAAGCAATGTCTAAATCAATCACATAAAACTCTAGTTAATATTCTATGAAACAACAATTCCTAGTCATTAAATGTAAGTAAATGAAATCATGTCTTGAAAGATTTGTAAAATGGATTTATACCTTTCAACAAATGATATTTATTTAAACCATAAATTTGTATGTTACTATATGTAAAATAAAACAAAAGAATGTTGTAAATCTAGTTCTACTTAAATCTGCTGAAAATTGACAATTTTATTTTAGTAAAATGAAATAAATTATCCCTGGAATATATGTTTAATATCAAACAACAAAATTGACTACTGAAGTTGTTACTATACTAGCTTTTGCTCCTGGCTTTGCCTGTTTTAATGAAATTTTAATTTGAAATAGTGACTTGCATTTTTTTTATAGGTTTTGTGAATTTACTATTTGATTTTAAAAATGTTATTTGTAAAATATGGTAACCTAATGTTATTAAAATATTTATCTACCTGGTGTGTCATTTATTTAGAAGTTTGAAGTTAATTTTAATTGTTTTAATGTTCCTAAAGTAAAAATTCTTGACCTACTACACAAATGAAGTAAAAGTTTTTCCTAGCTAAAAGAAAGTAAATTCCTATAGATTAAATCATTTCCTACATAAATATATTCATTTCCAATCGCAAAATTCGCATCTCTACACGGCAAAACTTTGTGATGTGAGTGGCACATCACTTATTTTGAAAGAATGATGATGAATTTAACAGAAGTTCAGATCCTGGTCACGGCACCACTTTGTAACTGGTCACCCCTATCAATATAATTTTAAAAGGAAATAAAGAATAATAATGGTCTAATCATACGTAACCAAACGTAACCAAATCCCCTTCAGCCTACTTTACCCTCTACCCCTATTTTGCTTTAAAAGAAATATAGATATAAGAAAACCTGGTTAGCCTGCCTACGTGCTAAACCTAAATTACGTCTAAGAAATATATATAATAAAACCTGAAGCCTGATACCCTACGTTGCAGCACCTAATTGCAATGTTATGTCTACCCCTATTTACTTTATACTAACTCCTAATCTAACTGACCCCACTAATATAATATATTACCCACTATAAAACACATGACCTAATAAGAAATATTTACCCTACTACAAAAAGGAGGATATTAGAAAGGTTCTCTACTTATAATATAAGTGTTTAAATCTGTTTTTGTCGCTTAAAATTCCTACTTATGCAAACCTAGGTGGTATTAGAACACAGGTAAGTAATTTAGTAAATGAATGTGGGTAAATTCTAACATTGTGCTACCTAGTATTGGTTCGTGAAAGTCTAGAATATAACAATGGCTCGTGTATCGTCTAGTAGTTAGAAATGGCTCGTGTATCGTCTAGTGAATAGGACCCCTTTCGTTGTGTGTCGTAGTTGTAACCCAGTAAAGCATTGGAAATGAATATATTAGATCAATCTAGCCTAACTGAGAATTGGTACCTGAACTGTGATAAAGTTAACGATCCCTACACACTTTTAAGATGTCTGTTATGCCTAGCGTTATAATGAATTTAATCAGTAACCATATATGAAACATAGAGCTTACCTAGAGAGATATACATTTGAGTAAAGTTAAGTCTGTAGTCCTGGAAGTTGTAAGATTGAGTCGAGTCAGTAGAAAATATTTTTTATTTTTTTGTAATGAAACAGGCCCCAAAACCAACGCCTGTTTCGATTCACTCCGCCGACTATCTGGGAATGAGTGACCTCCATTTTGGGATCTCGGAAGAACGGCTTCCGTATAGACTCTAATTGTAAAATTCAGTCTTAAAAGTCATATTTATTAATTATACTCAGTCATAGCTACAAGCAAAGGACTGGGTCTCTCCCTTTTTTCTTTCAAGAGGACGTGTGTATTGTCTGTATGTACATTATTTCGCACTCCTACCAAAACAAATAAACCCACAGACCGGTTCCTGGGGTTTTGGAAGTCAAGTCAGTAATTGTCATAATTCTGAGTCTAGTCATATCCTAAGTATATCTTTCCTGTTCTCTAGGTCATACTTGTTTTCATTTAAGTACAAGATAAACTGAAATTATAAATATTGTACAATTTAACCAGTATAATCTTCATCCATTAATAATATGAAATCGTTCAGTCAATCTGACTTCTGTTTGTCGTGCTATCCTTCAATAAATCCAATGTAGAAAGGTCGAATTCCTGTTTGTAGTGAATTCTAATTGACCTTAGGGACAATCTGCCCTATTAGATCTCATTAAAGGAGAACAAAACTCACACAGTACTTTTTCACTGAGAATATAGATTGGCGATCACCAAACTTTAGTTAAACACGGATCTATTTGCCCGTATGTAGTCACAATACTCTGCAACTTTATATGTACATATTTAATTAGAATTCAAGCAAATTATGGTTATTTTAACCAGTTAATTTGAGAAGAAATCAAATCTATAATTTCAGTTTAATTGTTTATATTCAACCATATTTTAGAGGTTAGTTTTTCATAGAGCTTCCTTTGTCTATGTCTAGTTTTCCCCCAATATTATTTTTAGTATAACGTAAAGAAAGACTCGATTAATAAGAATCGGGTTCCGTCTACAATGATGAAATTTCTTAAACTTGATAAATATGATTATAGTGCTTCAGCGTTCCTTATGGAATGTATTTTTAGAACACTAAAGACCTGTTAATTTGTTTACCATAAAAATTACTCCATCCCTAGAATTAGTATTAATGCTCTTTGTTGAATTAAGTTTTAGAACATCATAGTCCCTATTATTCCCTACTATTCATAACCTCCTACTTTCCTAATATTTCCCTAAATCAACCTAGTATCCCTACCTATAATTTTATTCAAGGACAATTAGAGACCTTATGGATTTTTGTTTTTCAGTACACTTAATGTCCATTATTAGAATCAATTTACCTACTTAATAAAGACCTAAAGAGGTTTTAACTTTACGATATGTGCATGTCTCCAGAAAGCCAAGGGATTTCTAAAGGTGTGTAATTGTGGTGAAAGGTGTGTGTGCTTCATTGTTAGTGTACCTAAAACCTTCCTGACCAAACCTATTTCTCAATACGGCCCTAATCTGTTAAACAACGTTGACCTATCTCTAACCCCGTGGAAATCGGTTTCCACACGGAACTGTCCCTCCTACAAAGGCGTTTCCCCACGTCCGGTTCCGCGCCTGCTACACTGCCCTAACCAGTCTGGATAGCAAATCCAAGATCCTATTCAGCTCCTAGTGTTCCCTAAAAAATCTAATGATGCCATCGGCCCAGCCTCAGAAGATTTTCCTACTCGCGCCCGGGACAATTAAGAATCCATTCCAACTCAGGTTCTTGCGGTCTTTTGACCTCACGAACTCTTCAACGCACGTTACAAGAACCATAAGAGAGAACCAATCCCCAACCGGAGGTTGCTAGACATGTCCAAGTTAGAACAGTCCTGTTTGCACCTCAACAAACAGCATAGAGTTCCCTACCTGAAACCCCTGGACGAGAATAGAAATTATTACTATCTTTGATAGTAACAATCCCATCTCAGCTAGTCACTTTGGGACTATAAATTAAAAGACTCTGCGATTGCCTTTCCCTAATCACTTCAGTTATTTTCAACTAGAGTTCCCGTACTAAGAGCCAAGTGTCAATCCGCGCATTTCGACCTTAGGTGGAAACAACATCGAACCAAAACGTAGCTATGTTCCGATCACGTAGCCAAAAAGAACAAAATTATTTCCAATAACATTTCCCAATACTGAACTAATCTCCAGATTAACCCCAATTTACCCATAGTACATTTTATTTAACCAAAATAAAAGTCTAATAACCACAATTAATTTAATAAATTAAAATTACTGATATTTAAATTGCTTCCCTTTTACTGATCTTTAATTTACCCAAGAAAAGAAAATAATTTAAAAATTCCCAATTTGAGGCAACCTCGGACAGAGAGGAACAAAAATCACACGTGTGTGTATTCCAAATAAATGGATACTGAATCCCCTTTTTCTACGCTCCAGCCCTATTTATGCACCTTCATAGCGTCCTATTGCCGTCTACTCTAATCTCATTCCCTCTCTCTCCCCCACAACTGCCGAATCTCACAAATGATACAAATCGTACAAATCTTACAGATGATACAAATCTTACAAATCTCACAGACGATACAGATCCTACGTACCTATCACACAAATCATACAAATGTACCTAATCGTTTTAATGAATATAATAGGATACATCTCTCCATTGTAACGGATCGACCAAACCAGATTAATTTGACCCAGCGCGTTCATACAACTCATTAGAAGAACCAGCTAGAATTGTTTTTTTTGATATTAAGTGCTCAGTAATTAGTCATGCTTCTCGTGTAAAAGTCGTCATATCATCGTAAAATTATTCTACATATATCTAAAATATTCAACAAAAGCTCTATGCTCTCTTAAGTTAAGTAAAGGGAAACTAATATCATACGCGGATGACACTGTTATGATGTTTTCCGGGAATACGTGGCGTGAAGTTTACCATATTGCTCAAACTGGCTTTAATAGCATTAAAACATGGCTAAATAACAACAGTTTGTCACTCAATGTCGACAAAACTAGATATATTACTTTTTCTATCACAAACATTCCTCGACATAATGATCTAAACTTAACTGTTCATGAAAATTACTGCCTCGAATCAAATTTAGGAACATGTAAATGTAGAATATTGGAATCCACGTCTTCGATTAAATATTTAGGTATTGTTATTGATAACAATCTTAACTTCAAGCAACACATCAGAAACGTAAGCAATCGTATTCGTAAAATTTTCTTTATCTTTAAAAAACTTAAACAAATAGCAAAACCTGAGCTTACGAAACAAATTTACATTGCACTCTGCCAATCTGTTATCACATACTGTATATCATCATGGGGAGGAGCGCCAAAAACAATTTTACGTCCAGTTGAGATAGTACAAAGAGCTGTTTTAAAAATAAGTACTGGCAGATCTATTTTCTATGATACTACTCTTTTATACCAATCTTGTAAATGTTCTTACTGTAAGACAACTATATATTCTAAGCATCGTTCTGAAACAGCACTCATTAATAAACTATGATCCTCATACACAAACTAAGAGACGAAATTACAACGTCTGTAAACTACCTCCAAGAATGAATACTGTTTTTATTAGAAGATTTTTGGCGTTCATGGGTCCCTTTTTGTATAATAAAATTAATAAATATTTAGATATATATAAACTATCACGTAAAGAAGTAAAATTTAGAACTACCACATGGCTTAAGACGTTTAACTATCAGGATACGGAAAGAATAATAAAAATCATTGAATAACTAGTTAAATAATATGTATTGAACTTAAAACTATAGGAGTGCTGCTTAAATCATATTACATCACACAATATACACCCTCTCACACTCATACACACATCCCTAAAACATTAATACAAACACACGGTTAATATTGTATACTGACTAAGGATACATAAAAGTGAGACAACACCGTACTTACATACATAACACCAGTATACAATCATTATACACCAAGAGGAACATTTTACACATTTTACACATCAAATCTCGCACATATTTATTATTATTATTATAAACATTTTATGTATAATATATTAAATATCTTCTATATAACAAATATATAAACTTATCATATTGTTAGTTATATATATATAAAATACATGCAATGTATTCACATAGATTGTTGTAAATATTTGGGCTGGAATATTTGTGAATAGTTCGGGGAGGGCACTGTACGCCGTAACACAGGCCGTGAGCCTAGTACGGCAACAGCAACCGTATATACTTTTGTGAAAACTTTTATTAAATAAATTATTATTATTATATTATTATTATATAAAAGAATCGACGCCATACTATTTTATAGAAATATGGAACCCGTTATTCAGGAAATACAAGAAATGTCCTGAACTGATCATAAGCTACAACAATAATCTGATGTTCAGGTAAGTTTAGCTTTAGTTTTATATTATTATTACTTCAAATATTCTTCTCAAAATAATAGAGAAATTTTTGTTCATTTAATTGCCCACATACATAACCTCAATTTTCCAAAAGTTTCCAAATATCATGAAAATTTTGCTATTGCTACAAAAGCAAACCCATTGAAATTTCATCATTGATTAGATTAAACCTGTTAATTTACTCACAATATTAACTTTATTATCAAAGACTTTTATGTTCTTAAAAGTTTACATTAGACTTTTGTTCAATGTATATAGTCATCTTTTAACATTTTATTCTTATTGATTACAGCTCCCGTATGCCTCTTCAACTATAAATCTGATCCCAGCCAAGGACAATACCAACAACTCATACAAATATTGTCAAAAGGAGATTTATTTTGAGTTCTAAATAAATAAGTGATCAATGGAATTAAAGCATTCAGGTACCTTTTCCTTCATGTTAATTTGTTCTTATATTTAGTCAAGGTTGCAAAAAGCTTAAATAAAGTGACTTTTATACCTATCAATCAGTTAGATTATTTAACCCTAATTTGTCTTATCAAGTCCTTGATAAGCTAATATAATAGTTAACCTCAAAATTGTAATTATAGTGACACTAAATACAGGATTTTAAGTTTTAAATATCATTAGAATTGTCTTAGAAATGGAAATAAGGCAGAATTAGTATTTCAGATTATATTAGTTTCGTTTTAGAAGATCTAGGCTATAATTTATACCACATTTTTTTATTTGAAATAATAGAACATAGTTTAACCATGTGAATTTGTTTTGTTTTCAGCTCAAGACAATATTCATCAAGTAGGTTGGTACATATTCAAGACACATCACACCTGAAGCAGAAAAAGCCAAGGAAATATACACAATTATCTCTAATATCATTACGGAAGAAAGCTTAAGTTGATTTTCATAATAATTTTACCAAGCATGAATCTATCGAGGTATCATTTTATATAATATAGTCTTTTATTAGTAAAACCATGTAGAGAGCTTAATTAAAATGACATTATAAAGTTTGTTAGTGTCCATTCTTTATGTCCAAACTTCATCGATAAGTTTTTATTAAAAATATTTGTGTAATGTACGGGGCAGTAAACCTGTACCGTTACAATAAGTGATAACAAATAGTTTTAAATACATTTATAATAAATTTTAAATGTTTTCCGGTTTTCCATAAAACATTTTTTAAACAATAGTAATATTAACATTAATCCCCGACTCAAAAAGAGGGGTGTTCAATTGTTTATAAGTTTGACGTGTGTATCTGTGTGACTGTTTGTGGCATCGTAGCTCTCAAACGGACGGACCGATTTTGATCCAATGTTGTTTGTTTTATAGAAAGCGAATTATTCAGTTCTTACGCGATTTTTTCGTGCTATAAATGAAACATGTATAAGTGAAGATAAATCAAAAACTCACAATAAAGAAAAGCTATTCTAATGAAACGACATTTTCGTACAAATCTTCTAAGCACGTTAATTGTAACGCGAATTTTTCAGTTAAGAAACTGAAAAATCCGCGTTACAATTAATGTGGTAAAAAGTGAAACATGTATAAGTGAAGAAAACTCTAAAACTCACAACAAAAAAAGGCTAAACCGATTTTGATGAAACATAGCTAAAACATTCTCAAACAAATCTTCTATAATAATTTATAAATTGTAACCTCTCAAAAATTAACTGGGCTTCCTTACCTATCCACAATGTAACTACACACACTGGTCGATTACTTATAAATGATTAATAAAAAATTCTCTCTTTACTCTGCGAATTCCGTAAACTTTGGCTAAATAGATAAATTACTTAGATAACGCGTTCAATTGTCGATTCCAGTTAAAGGTCAAGAAACATGGATTGATAAGTGAATGAAGCACAAAATCCGACAACACAGTATTGAGTGAAACGTAAATGACAAAAAACATTAATTGTAGGTATTAAATAGTATATATTATAAACCTAAATGATAATAGTAGATTATGCACCAAGGGGATAAAGTAGTGTTTTATGTCACGGGCGACATATTGAATCCCGAGTGTAACTTATGATTCTAGGGTTAACACCCGAGCGTAGCGAGGGATTTAAGACTAGAATCCGAAGTATAACGAGGGATTCAAGGTCGCCCAAGACGAACACACCTTTATCCCCGTGGTACATACTCTACTTTACACACCTACTGCGTGATAATAGAAAAAAAAATGGTTTTGCATCTACATAATTTGACAAAACTGTGCGCTTTGTTGTTATTTTTAATGTACGAACTTCAAAAATTGCAGCATACACTACCTGAATAGATTTTCTTTGATTGACATTATTGTACCTACAATAGGTATCAGGACGTCACAATCGCAAGTAAAATAGAGTTTTTCTAGACAAGCGACAACAGACAAGCTCCATCGTAGACCGTAAAGGTGCTCCCTCACCGGGAGCATAAAAAGTTACAGCCGAATAAATCGTAAAAAACGCACATTTCGACACTCACAAGGGAATCAAAACCTATGTATAGGTTTATATAATGTATATAATCCCAGTGCCGGATTTACACTTTTGCCACCAGTAGGCTATTAAATTTTTGCCGCACCTACTGATCTTGAAAATCGATACCCTAGTTCAAAGGGGGGGGGGATAGAGGGTATTTTAGTAGTATTTTTATATTTTATATATAAATTATTATTAGTATATATTAGTAGTAATGCGCGACTGAAGCGAACGCGAAAATTTTAGTTGTGTTTTATAGTAATAGGTATGCTTTATTTCTCGTATTAGTAAACCCACAGTACTTCTGTGTCAAAATAGTAATAATGTGTGAGCGAAGCGAGTGCGAAAATGTTATTGGTGTTTTTATAGTAATATGCTTTATATTATCTCCTGTATTAAAAGGAAATACCCGACTGGTAAAGAGCGACTTTTACGCCATCAAAAATAATAAATACAATTAACGTAATAGTATAAAAAACCAACAGAAAACCAATGAACTTTTTTGACTTTTATCCTCTGAAACGAGTGGGCGTCCTTTGAAATCTGCCGCCCCTAGGACGCTGCCGCCCCTAGGCCGCGGCCTATACGGCCTATTGACAAATCCAGGAGTGGTACTTCCCGTTGACCCAGAACAATGAAATTTGGCAAGAAGTTAGAGTACACATATAAGAAAAAATCCGAAAACTGGACATTTTTTATTTAATCACAAAAAAATAGTGTCTTTATGCAAGGAATGAAGGTCCAAATTTTAAAGTGAATTAACCGTATCATGTGGGGTATCATATGAAAGAGCTTCAGTAGCATAAGCTTAAACATGTTTTAAATATTTTTACAATGTATATTTTTCGGTTTATGAAGGAAAATATAGAAAAATATATGATTTCCTCCTATTATCTACTAGGTGGGCGAGTCTGACTCGCACTTGTCCGGTTTTTATTATGTTCTATTCTCGGTTGCCAGTTCGATTTTCGAGGGAATTCTTTTTGTTATGGGCCGTTATAGTAGATATTCATCTCTGATTAGTCTCTGACAATCTAGTAGGCTTAGGTTCTAAATTCAATTCACATTATATCACAGTGTGCTATAATTAAATCCCATACAACATTACATCCCAAGGGCGTAAATGTAGTACTTTGGACCCTCTGTACATGATATAAAAAGGAACATTATTGGGCAGGTGGTGTGAAAATAATTTTAAACGTTGACGGCGCTACACGTACACAGAACCCAATAACTAAATTACCCGTACAAATTACAACCTCGTACAATTACGGTCAAACTACACTACAGGTGAGTTTGTTTAACCTTCAATTGTACTTCGTCGCTGCATTCTTTGAGATTTTATATTCACCAGGTAGATGTTTAGAGCTTTAGAGAAATCACTTTCAAAAGAGTAAACATACAATTATTGTATGTTTACTTTTTTGAATATTTAACTGTTAAAATATTTTCGATAAGTTTGGGAATCTTCTTGAGCGTCATTTCCACAGTACTTATCTCGGAACCCAAAAAACGTTTTCAGTTGGCTATGAATAAGATTGCTTCTGGCATGGTTTTTTAAACCTAACTTTTGGGACAGAGTGACCGGTTCCTTATCTTTCGTGGAACAGCCCTTTATAATAACTGTCTGTATTATAAAATACATATATAACCAGCTGATAGCCCTGATTTCTTAGTTAAGTTGTAACAGGTTGTCATGATCTTCGTGAACACGAAAGGCGTGGAACAAAGATAGGCATTGGAACTCATAGGTTTGTTCTTGGAACTAGAACCTAAATATTTCCAACTGGACGAGTGAATAAGAAAAAAAAGGCAAGCCTCTTTGTATATGACTATTATAAAGTAGGTACTTCTTCGAAACTAGATTTTATCCCGAATGTCTTCCATTTTAAAATCGTACGTTTGTACGATTTTTTATTTATTATTTATCTTTATTCATTATAAATATAAAATTACATTAAAAAACGTTAAATCTTTATTTGGACTATATATTTAAAATAAGTTGGCCTGAAATTATATAATATACATTTTATAATAACTCCAGATTGTAATAATTTGGATATATTTAAAGATTATATTATAAAAATATAATATATTATTTTTAATATACTAGGGCTCAACAGAAGAAAACATAAGAAGATTATGTCGGGTCTTAATTCTGCATAACAGGGTAAATAAACGATATTTTATTACCTGTTACGTATTCAAGTATAGTGGGTCTTTTTTGATTGACTTTCACACACCTAAAATCGTTTAGTCTGTCAGCCTCAGCACCCATCTATGGAAATACCTTATTAAGTTCTTGGGAACATGTTAATAATTGTTGATCTTGATGCGATCAGCCGTCCCTATACAAGGACGTTTGTGTGCTGGGTTCTGGCTGGGCTCACCTCATCTGAGTTTGCGTCTCGCTCGAGCCCTTGTACCAAAGGTATATGTATAAATATTTATGTACCAATTTATAAATAAATGTATATATTTATACAGGCGTCTTATTTATTTAGTAATATTCTCCATTTTGTATTTAAACGTTATCCATATTAAGTTTGTAACTGCCACGATACCCAAGCTAAGGTAGTTAGTTCTGCGTTTTATCCAAACGCAAATCTTTACTTTTAGTAGATTCCGATAGTATATTATATTAGTATAATATCTGCCATTTCTATGAGCCTTCAGTAATAATAAAATATTTTCTACCAATTTTTATACATCCTCTTTGCTGAGGCTATTTGTTATGATTTGGCCCCAAAGTTCAGAAATCTCGTCCATAATCTTTGGTGAAAAGTAACTTTAGCCTTTGAAACCCCTAAGGCTTCTAAAATGTCGTCGGCCAAAGCCGGAACTTCCGGTGATAGGTACACTGATTTCTAAAATTGGTTGTGAGGGTGGAACCATCATATCGCCGATGGGAGTTCGTAATAAGACCACCTTATCACGTATCACCATAAAACGTATTAAATACGTTTCACCAGAAATTAACTGAATTCAAATTTTAGTCTTAAACGTCTCGAAGTTCCGGGACGTCCCGGGACTTTGATCGTGGGCTGTCTCGTGTCCCGGGACTTTGAAATTGTCGGGAATTCCCAAACCCTAATCATTTCATATTTATAACACGTCAATGTTAAAACTGCTGGATTTTATCAGCAAGTTCCGGTTTTAAAGCACTCGATAATATTATCAGATTGACGTCCAAAAACACAAATAATAATTTGTTAATTATAATTATCATGGAATTAAAATTCGCGATATACATATCGGATCTCTAGATCCGCGTGCAAGGAACATATTTCGACAGATATCCCCGGACGATATCTCGTATAATGCCGAGTTGTATCACGAGGTCTCGTGAACGTTAGCTGCGGCTTTGTGGGTGGGTTGAGCAGCAGCAGCAGCAAGAATATTCCTGGATCCACCACACATGAATGACACCAATGAATAACCAGATTATTTCGATGATATTATTTTGATTAAACAATAAATGTACATTTTGCACGACTACGCGAGCTGGGATTTATTCACTGATTTAATTACTGATAATGTTGATACACTGATAACTACACATTTTGATTTTCGTAAAGTATGATCGCAACAAATTATCTGTAGTTCTTTTTAAATAATATATATTTAATTTTAAATATTATGTTTTCTAATAGATTTTTTTTATTATACCGCCATTAAAAACTTTACATTAATATTGATTTTATATAAAAACTGTAAAAAATGTGTATGTACTAGTGAAGCAAAGAGGTTACAAATACAGAAGGACACATATTTTACCGAAACGTACTTTTTCGTACAAAGAATAATTATGTTTACTACGTAACTAGTTACGTAACAAAGGCCGTGATTACGTATAAGGAAAAAATCTTCTTCATACGATACTAGTATCGTATGAAGATTGAAGTTGGTTTATTTTTTTAATTACTTTTATTTATTCATTTTTAATAGTATTTACTCGTTTTATTTGAAATTTAAAATTGTATTCACAATTCAGGTCGAATTGATAACCTCCTTTTTTAAAAGTCCGTTAAAAACGGTCGTCAAAATTCATAACTGCTCATGTCACTGTCTATCAAACAATTGAAATATAAGGTGTAGACACTGCTCTGCAGTTGCGATGAACGAAGTGAGTGTTCAAAAGCCCATACCTTGAAAACTACTAAAGCGATTTTGATAACACTTACAGTGACTCCTAAGTTAAAAGATACTTTATTCAATAAAAAAAATATTTTTTGAAATACGACTTCTAGTTTCTGCGTAATGCGGAGACAAACATACATACACTTAAGAAATTTGGCACACATGTTTAGAAGCTGGTATAGACTAACATATACACAAATTGTGCAATTCTGACAATATTACAAACATACAGGTCGAATTGATAACCTCCTTTTTTTGAAGTCGGTTAAAAAGCTCATAACCGCTCATGTCACTGTCTATCAAACAATTGAAATATAAGGTATAGACACTGCTCTGCAGTTGCGATGAACGAAGTGAGTGTTCGAAATCCCATATCTTGTAAAATACTGAACCGAGTTTTCAACCAGCATTCGTCAGGTGATGTTCTGAAGGGTTTCAGAGCATCAGCTGACGATCTTTCCACTACAGATTTTAGCTAAATCTAAAATTGATAATCGTCATAAACCAGACTATACGATTATGTATTAAGTATTTTTTGTCAGTCAATGAGTCATATTTAACTGAAGCGCCAGCTTTTACACGTCACCTCAGTCTTTTGATAGCTAATTTACGCTATTTTGCTAATCTGTCTACTACATATCTAAATAATTCGATCAGCTAGATACCTACTTTTGCGTAATCTATACATTTTGATATATAAACATAAGTAAGCCTTTAGTACAATTTAGTGTACAAAGGGATATAGACACGATCACAGCTCTATACAATTATCTCTAGAATATCAACCGATAATTTTCCAGGATAAAAACTTTAAAGAAAAACTAGAATATATAGGAATTCCGATTATTGGTAGTTTTTCATTCAAACAAAAAAATGAGGATAATTAATAATGTGGTAGACGGTGGCCAGGCGTTCATGATTCCGGCACATCTGTCTCTTGGGCAACATATCATCGACAGTTTGAGGGAAAACTGTGAAACTGACAAAGTATGCTTGGTAAGTACCAACTTAACAAACATTCAAGAACAAATTGTGTATTTAGACATCAGGATTGTGTGTACACTGGTCATTCATGCTCATCATCGAAGGCGTCGTGTATCGGGTCGCCCTCTTCCCTACTTCTTCTTTTTTGTATTGGACCCGCATTAAAGCATTTGCCAGTGTCAAGTATTAGGATTTTTTCAAGTTTCTTGAATAAAACAAGTTGTAAATGTTCTAGTCACAATCTAAGTCACGTATACAGTCAATTTATCAGTCGAGTCCTGCTTCAGTAAAGTGGTGGCGACTTTACTAGAAGCTTCTATGAAGTTTTGCCGACAACGTAAAATCACACGTTTTACTGCTTTATTTCACTTGCCCACACTCACGCACTTTATTGAACACTTAATGAATAAAATACCACCATTTATACTCGTATAGCATTAATGTTCAAAATAACCCAAGTTTAGGAAAATAAAACAAAGCAACA
Organism: Lycia hirtaria; assembly: GCA_947563715.1. Taxonomy (NCBI): domain Eukaryota; kingdom Metazoa; phylum Arthropoda; class Insecta; order Lepidoptera; family Geometridae; genus Lycia; species Lycia hirtaria. The sequence goes on from OX387385.1 coordinate 13,853,339, forward strand.
ACACGTTACTAATACGTTCCTGCCAAAACTCTCGCCCTCTTCCCTAACACATGGTTGAAGAGGGTGATGGCTGGCACATGCGTTTTACGTCATCGGATGCTGCTTGCGGGTCGCTGGTCTGCTCGTGGTATACAAACAGCATAGTAACAAGTTAAATAAATTAAAATAATCTTGTAATAGTTCTTCCCGTAACAATTTGTATTTAACAATATAGTTTGCAAATTTGACAAAGGTCATGGACCCTAGTGTCTGTGGAGCGGAAAATTATATTTAAAAAAATATACATATATCGTAACCTATAAAAATATATACTTATTTTTATTGTGTGGTTCAAAAATGCTCGCGATGTCTTAATAAAAATGAGCCCAATTTTGATTGGTTTACAATTTACTATTCGGAAGTTCCAATGTCTATTTTTTGACTCCCTGATTAGGACCACATCATTACGTATACGTAACTAATCATAACATAGTCAAATCAATAAACTTGGCAACACTTCAACCCACAAGAATCTTTCATGAATGAATTAAATGAAAATGTATTCGAGTACCTTTTATTTTCAATTCCATATTTGCGTATAAGTATATCATTTGAATTTAGTTTTTTTTTTGCTGGAGGTGTACAATGCTACTTTTATACATACCTGATGTTTCGTAAGTATATTTAGTAATTTTATATCTTAAAAATTTAAGCTTGCGTGAGCGAGACAAAAGATTTACTACCGAGGAACACGTGCTCGATTAAATTGATTGCGCCGTTCAAAGAAGCATGGGTGTAGTCTTCTGTAGTCTGTAGGGCTATTCACAATTTTTGAGATTCGGGATCGGGTCGGACTATCTCTGCCATTTTCATACAGAATGACAGAGATGGAGATATAGTTTCCGCCCCGATTCCGAATCCGAATGATTGTGAATATGGGTACTGGGTGTGAGAATATGATTGTGAATATGGGTACTGGGTGTGAGAATATGATTGTGAACATGGGTACTGGGTGTGAGAATATGATTGTGAATATGGGTATGGGTACTGAGTGGGTGTGAGAGAACCTATTCCGGAGATGTCCATTCTTTTGGAGATGTAACTAAACAAATGAAGTCCACCTAGACGTGTCTATTATATTCCATCACAAAGTTCAATTGCCGACTTTCCATACCAATCCATGCTATATTGTAATTGTACTTACTATTTCATTTTTAGGGTTCCGTACCTCAATAGGAAAAAACGGAACCCTTATAGGATCACTTTGTTGTCCGTCTGTCCGTTTGTCCGTCTGTCCGTCCGTCCGGGTGTCAAGACCATTATCTCGGGAACGCATGAATGAGGGTCAAATTTTTAAAGTGAATTATCCGTATCATGTGGGGTATCATATGAAAGAGCTTCATTAGCATAAGCTAATGACAGACAGCTAACGACAGCTTAAAGCTAAAAACAGGGTTTTAAATATTTTTACGATGTATATTTTTCAGTTTATGAAGGAAAATATAAAAAATATATATGAATTCTCCCTTTTATCTACTTGTTAGTACGGAACCCTCGGTGGGCGAATCTGACTCTCACTTGTCCGATTTATTTTAAACAGACTACCCTTACATGACAAACCATAGAGAAAATCTAATCCAATCGACAATGATAATATTCTACAATTTCTAATTTCAAAATAGTATCGTTGGATCGTTAGTTAAGCCCACAGGTTTAGCCACTAAGCAAATTTTGAGTTGTGAAACAATTCAATTAAATTGATGTTGTTCATAATAAGTACAATAGCCTCCTTTCCGCTTAGTAAGTACAGGATTGTATAATAATCTTAAAACACATGTACAATTTTGTTCGATCTTCAGTCGTACTGTCGAGTTTTAATTATTTAAGTATAACAAAGATAATAAGGTTCATATTTACTTTCGTTCTATTCGAAATGAAAAGCAAAGTGTAAATACCGGGTGAAATACCTATTTAGGCACTCTATTGGTGCCCTCGCTAGGCTCGTGTGCCAAACCACCTCGTGCCTAAATAGGTTCCTTTCGATGTTTGTGAACAATCTACTATTGTAACTAACTCGTTCCATTGCGAAAAGTAACATAAAAACCAGGCGTTTCTGCAGGAACACCCGTATGAAAATACGTACTCCGATTATTAAAAAAATAAATTAGATGCGTCCATTCAAGCTTTACATAGACATAGACATAAATTTATTATAACAAAAACATACAACAAAAAATAAAAAATCATACACACAAAATAGGCAACAAAATAATGTTTTTGACAATGTCTTTAAGTATTGGTATTACTTACCGATACTTAAAACTTGAATAGACGCACTTTTTAACATTCTAACATATTTTCTAAATAATCCAATGAAGTATGCTTTATATTCGATAGATTCGTTGTTTCCAGATGCTTCCGAGTGCTAATCGAATCGATTAATTATTAGAATCGGATTAAATCTTTTCAAGATATGTTATTGCGATTAATATTTTTTATTATGTCATCGATTAGTTGGCTATTTATATTCGCTAATATTATGAGGAATTATGATGATGACATTCAATCGCTAAGCGGTTGTAGAACATGTAGATATCTAGTTGTCGTCATGCCGTATATGCGTTTCGACAGCTTCACTCGACACCCTGTTCTCAATCATCAAGATTATAAAATGACAATGAATTTAGAAAAATATCGTCGTTTGTAAAACTAGAAAACAACGTCATCAAATTAAATTGAAATTTTTGACGAATATTTGTGATGTTGTCTTATAGTTTTACAAACGACGTTTTTTTTTTGTAAGTTCATTCAATAATTTAATCATTTGTCTTTAGACCTACATATATCGGGGAAATCGATATGCTATGATATAAAGGCACTTGCTCGTTAAAAAAAAAACATTTAATATCTTCAAAACTGTGGATATGCGCGAGTGAGATGGACGATGGTCGGACTACGAATTTTTAAACTATTATTTAACATCATGATCATAGACTTAAAAAAATCATATTATTTCACCTTACTAGCTCTGTAGGAGTGCTTTTTAGCTCAGGAATCTGCATGGAATACATTTTATGGAGCTGAAAGTAATTTTATTCAAATGTGACGGAATTTACATTTTCCGTACTAAACCTTTTTGTAGCACCTTTATTTTTATTTTTGTTTTACTAAGTATATTTATTCTGTATTCTTTTTAACTCCAACCTAAAAAGAGGGGTGTTTTAAGTTTGACGTATGTATATGTGTGTCTTTTTGTGGCATATTATCTTAAACGGAATGGACCGATTTTACTTGTATATTTTACAAATAGATATACTTACGTCTATTTCTATTTATAATTGCCCAGGTAAATGGCGATACCGGAGATGAAACAAAATTCTCGCAGATCCTGCAAAGCACTGTGGATGCCGCCATCGGCTTCCAACGGCTGGGGGTGAAGAGGGGGTACACGGTCGCCTTGTGTGGGGAGAACATGATCGAGTACCTTACTACGGCCCTAGGGGCTATATGCTGTGGGGCTACCATCACGCCTATCAACCCTATGTACCCTACGGGTAAGTGTACTTTAGTGCAATCGTGGTATATGCACGGTCACTGCAAAAAGAATTTATGTAGATCGTAGACCGGTTTATCTTCTTTTGATTTTGAACTTATTTCTGAACCCGAGTCTCATTAGAGAGTAAAATTTTATATGGCACATAATTATAACGATTTAAGTATCAACGGCGCAAATTCTTCATCTACCTGCAAATAATTCAAACCTACCTGGGAATATATGGTACTTCCCGCTGATCTAGAACTATGAAATTTGGCAATCTTGACACCCGGACGGACAGACGGACAGACGGACAACAAAGTGATCCTATAGGGGTTCCATTTTTTCCTTTTGAGGTATGGAACCCTAAAAAAACATACAGACCGAATTGATAACCTCCTTCTTTTTGGAAGTCGGTTTACAAACACAGGCTATATCTAAATATATTTCGTTGGTTACAGATGAAATGGAACACATATTCAGCCTGTCAAAGCCGAGTGTGGTGTGTGCGTCTCAAGCAGCTCTTAGAGCTCATCTGAAGACCATTAAGTCCAGCGTCGGCGTGGAGAGGATCATCCAGTTAGACGGAACCACACCTGTCGACAGCACTGTCCAGCTGCTCAGCAAGGTGGCGGTGACTGGAAGTGACGTTAACACCTACGAGCCGTTGCCGGTACAAGGACATACGGACCCTGCGTTGCTGCTGTACTCTTCTGGTACCACAGGCCTGCCTAAAGGAGTCATGTTGACGCATATCAACTATCTCTATTCAGTTATGATGTTCAAGTAAGTATCATTATTTCACTGATTTCTGATGTAAACTGTCTCAAGGAGCAGGGGAAGTACAGTGAGTTCAAAGTCTAAGTACTTTGCGTACTAAGTCAGTGGTAGTGGATATTAACGTTGTCAGATTTAGTCTTATAGTATAAGTTGTTCATAAAGATAAGTCAAAAGATTTCTGATATATCCAATACTCATTGTTATAGCACTTACAGCCTATAGAGAATTCAATTTTTTTTATTGTTTGCTGTGTTAAATAAATTATGCTCTTATAATTAAAATTATATCAACAGTAGCGTTCGATTTAGACATATCATAATTAATCATTTTCAAAACATAGGAACTTATTGGAAACAAACAGTATCTGTATATAACATAACTAGTATACTCACCGCGACTTCATACGCAGTACGGCAAAATTTCTCGCGGCTAAAATCCAAAAATAATATAAGAATCTTGAACTATAGTCCTTATAAATCATCTCGATATTGTCGTTTTTCGCAAAGCTCACCTTGGAAGATTATTAACAACTATTTGTCCCTAGGTCCCAGAACATTCCGAAAAGTATACTGAGCATAGTCCCGTGGTACCACGCGTATGGCATGATGACAGTTGTCAACCTGCTCATCCTCGGAAAACTCACCGTCTACTTCTCCGGGCTATTCAACCCACCGAAGTATCTACAAGTCATCCAACAATACAAGGTAGGGGCTCAATATTTTTGGATTCGCTAAATTACAGAGAGGGCGATGCTTGGAGTCTCTCTACAAGAAAGAATCAGAAATAAATATATCTGTAGACCCGTAGCCCAGAGGATTAGTAAGTAGAAAAAACAGTGAGCAGGGCACATACCATGTGGAACTGATGGGCCGAAAAGTTCTCGCGTGGAGACAACGCAAGTTAGACAAGTAAGTTAGTACTCGGCAAGCGTAGCGTAGAAGGACTAGCCACAAAGTGGACCAAAGAACCTCATAAGTGGCAGGAAGATGCTGGATGCAAGCCGCTTTCAACCGGTCTTTTTCAAAATCCATGGGGCGGCTTATGTCCAATAGTGGGCTTCTTTTGGCTGAGATGATTATGACACTGAAGTATGCTTAGTCGACGCCGCTGGTGAAAAGAGAGCTGGATCATTTTCACAAAGTATTTCTTTAGTCAAAATATCTCTTCATTTTCCTATTTCGTCCATTTCCTATATCGTCTACTAACTCACCCACGTCCTAGTTATTCGAAGTTATTTCGCCAAATTATTTTTTGTATTTTTATTAATAGATATTTCTAGATATTTGATTATTGCTTTGTCAATAGATAAAAGAATGACGCAAATAATTAGATGCGTACCTAATATCGTATAATACACTGTGTGTTCCAGCGTAATCAAGATATACATATAATTTGATTTGTATTAAGTACCTACTAAAATAGTTTTACATTAATTAAGATAATAAAATTATCGAATTTAAAATTACGAAAATAAAAAAATAGCAGATTTTCTTGAAATAGACAAGAACGCTTCTGATCAAATCCTCTTACAAAGAAAAAAATGTTGGTTCATCCGTTTTGGAGCTAGAAAACTTCAGCCAAGGGTGAATTTTGTGAAAGTTCCAAGATTAAAGTTCTCAGGAAACAGAAAAAGTGGCAATTAATTACATTCCTGTGTATCAAGAACGTGGACCGAAATCGTCGTGTACGGATTTTTTACATTTCTATGGGAAATGGGTCGTAATATACCGACTATCAAGTCCTGTAGTGAAATGGGGAGGGTGGAATTAGGTCATAAAGCTCTTCCGCACACTGGCCGAAATGAATCCTATAGAATATAGACATACATACTACTTTACGGCGGTGCTTCAAACTTCTTATACCTTTGTCTAAGTTACAGTGTTTTAATTCACAGATCGGAGTGCTCGTGGTAGTGCCGCCCATAGTGGTATTCTTGGCCAAGGCGCCGCTGGTGCAGCAGTTTGACCTGTCTTCTATCTTGATGGTGTGGTGCGGTGCGGCTCCACTCAGCTCAGAAATCATAGACGCGGCTATGAAGAAGTAATTAAACCATCGTACCTGCTACTACCTATGCAGATCTAAATTAGTACCTAAGTATTAATTTAAAAAAACCATGTTGTTTTAAAAGGTTTAATAGCAATTGGAAACTAGGCCTTTATGCCATTTCTTTTTTTCTTCTATTGTCTTATTTTTGTCATTAGAGTCACAGTCAAGTAAAAGTAGTCACGGACAAATCCTCGTCACCTTTCAATAAAGTGGTGATGACTTTACTGGAAGCTTCTATGGAGTTTTGGCGACAACGTGAAAATATATTATTCACCGCTTTATTTCACCTGTCCACACTCACACACTTGCTCGTACATTTAATGAATAAAACAAAGCGACAACTTGTTTCCATTGCGTTCCTGCCAAAACTCAAACCAAATATTCAAAGGATATACTCGTAGTGTTACCAGTGCAAGTTAGGGGAATGATCAAGACGCGACTATATATATCTCATTCTTGAATAGCAACATCAGATATTATGAGCCTGTTTTGATATTTCTATATTATTTCATAATCTCCAATAGTAAAAATATTGGCTGGTAGACTGACACAGAAAAAGAAACATAAAATGGACGGGAAAGCGGTAATTCGATCTCGATCTTCAATTGTTATGTCGAGCGCTAATTATTTACATATAACCTCAGAAGACAATAGATAACACTATATATATATATATATATAAAATGAGTCTGTCAGATTCAGATATGAATTTTGTTCATATAATCAAGGTTTTTTTATTGTCCTTTCGAAATGAAAAGCAGTTTACCTCAGTTGAAAAACCTATTCAGGCACTGGGCCTAACACAACCGACTCGTTCCTAGATAGGTTCCTTTAGATCATTGTATATCTACTATCAAGAACATCTGGTCAACCACTTTGTTATGTAATTTTTTTGTTTATTGAACAAAATGCATTTCATGCAGAACCTGCATGTTTTTGATAAGACAAATGGTTATCTTGTGTTTATCAGCTTCTGACGTTACATTTTTAATTACCACCTGGAATATGTAATTTCCTACGATTATCAGTATAATTAGGTATTTACTTTATATGCTTTAGTTATTAAAATAGCTAATGTCATGTCCTAATTAAGATAAGTATGTACATATATTAAGTACACAATACACATTACATTTTCGCATATTAGGCACTGTAATTGATAAATCTTGTCTCGTATAAATGTAAATAATTTCTATGAAAATTTGTAGGATGCCAGGCTGCCTGGGAATATTCCAAGGGTACGGTATGACGGAAACCTCTTTAGCGGTCACAAAAGCGACGCCTGACAAAGATCTCGTTACCAAACCCGGAACCTGCGGCTACCCCATTCCAGGAGTGCAAGTCAAGGTAATGAGTCTAATATTTACATTAGTTATCGAAAATAGGCAGCGACCGTCAACTCGCTTGGTGTTAAGCGACAGTTACAGTACACGAAGGGGCGATGCTTGCCTAGAAGAAACCTACTCAGTCATGATTTGAAGACACGAAAAGACCAATTCAGGAAGCGCATTCTACATTTTGGCGGTACGCACAGTAAAAGTGGACCTAAAGTGGACCTATAAGTGTTTCGTACGAGTTTTTGGAACTACCACCATGAATCGATTTCGTTTTTTTCGTGACTTTGCCCGAATAAGGGAATCGAAGAATGGAAGGATGTAAGTTGTATGGGAATACGGGGGAATGTATTGAAATTAAACAACAAACGGTGTTTATCTCGTATAGGAATAATTTTAAGACCTAACGTTTCTTGGACTTTGCAGTCAAGTGTCTGTGGTCATAAGTATTAAGGCCCAATATTTGTCTTTCATATTTTTGAGAGAGGAATGGTTCTGTGCTAATTTATAGTTTTGTACCTACTGATTGAAAATGAACATTCTTTTATTTTAGGAATAAAAGTAGTTAGGACATGCCAACGTACATATTTCCAAGTTATTCCCATTTCGGCTTTGCATTTGTTATAAATATTTACTCCCGCAAAAGATAGAAATCTTGTTTTATTTTAAAGGATTTTAAAGATAAAGATGTCTTTCTTATTTTATTTTAATAGATTTGAATTATATTCTTACACAGACTTCAGTGCAGGACTTTGTGGCTCCATATTGAGTAATCTGTATGGAGCCAAAAAGTCCTGCACTTACGTTAGGTTGCACGCTTAGGGAAATGTTAAATTCCCTTGGCACCATCTACCTGAACCAATACAGTTCTTTGAAATATCGGAGCGAGGCTCTGAGTCGAGGGCACAATAAACTGCTCCAGGAGAAAGTACGAAGCGAAAATGATCAATGTCTGTTTCTTTTACGCGTAAATTCGATATCCATGCTTAGAAAAAAATCACGAAAGATGTAGCGCGTCTGCTAGCTTTGGAGGCCAATATATTTTGGATCGCCGCAAACTTCTAAATAAAATTAGTTTACATCTAATACTATGAAAATATGCAAGCAAGGCAACTGTGGATGAAATTATGTATATATTTTTTTTAATGAAGTTCACAGTGTTGCGGACAGCACTTACAAATCTTCGTAAACTAGCACACCTTCATAGTGAACCTAACTTACATATAATTTCTTAAAAAGTTACCAATTAAAACCATCTGATTAGGTGAATTAATTTCCGAAATATTTTAGGTGGTCGACATAAAAACACGGAAGAAGTTGGGGCCAAATCAGAGCGGCGAGCTTTGCATCAAAGGACCGGTTCTCATGAAAGGATACATCAACAACGAAGCTGCTACCCGGGAGATCATAGACGAGGAGGGATTCCTCAAGACGGGAGACATTGGATATTATGAATCGGATGGCAGCTTCTTCTTGGTGGATCGCCTCAGAGAGTTCATAAAGTACAAAGGACATGAGGTAATTTGAATAATTTTTAAGGCTTTTATCAATAACTCATATGCGGTTCAGTGTTTCTGTCGTAGACAACGGTGATATTTCTAATCACTGTTTTTTAACCCCCGATCTAAAAAGAAGGGTACTTATTATAAGTTTGACTTGTGTATTTTGTGTCTTTCTGTGGTATCGTAGCTCTCCGATGAATGGACCGATTTAGGTCTAGTTTTTTATTTTATTTCATAGAAGATTTGACCGAGAATGTTCTTAGCGTATTGTCAAGTTTTTTTGTTATTGTTAGGGTAACGTAGTCTAAAAGAAACCAATATCGTAATGTCCATGCGTCTGTCCGTCTGTCTGTTCGCGGTTTAACTACATTAGAGAGCTGTAATTTTGTATAAAATGTAAAGCAGGGATGATTTAATTTATTTCTTATCTGCCCCATGATGTATGATGTTGGATTCAAAATTCAAAATTTGATTCCCAATGTTGTTGGATACAAAAAATATTTAATTTCATTATTATTATAAAAAAAAAAAAGTTGTCTGTAAAGTCGGATTACGGACGATAATTTAAAATTTTTACGTGATAACGATGCGTCACAAGCCGAACGCTTAGGCCGATCATGCCTCTCTATCGCTTGTCACGCGCTCTCGCTTGCACGCTCGGCTCAGGCGGAACGTGACAATGAGTCATGCTTTTTCGTACGTGCAGCCGGCGTTCATCGATTTATAAGACGTTATCAAGTTTAAAAAAATCTTGTGTGCGAAAACTATTTGTTTTGTTATTTTGTTCTTTTCCTTAATTTGTACAATTCATTATTTTTTGTAGTGCCTTGAATTACGGGTGATGTAAGCGTATGTAAGCGTAGCGACAAAGCCCTTAAAATAAACAAAATAAATAATATAAGATACATGTTTAGATAGCGATATAATTAACGTATGAGATTTTATAAGCAGCTTATCACATTATAAGTGCCTACGTAAATCAGTGAACTGTTTTGTTCAGCTACCAAATAGATATCGAGCCTCAGGCGATCACAGATATGTAATCAAGAGATACATACTACAATGTCACCCACAAAGAAAAATAAAAACTGAAGCAACCGACTTCAATATACGTAATTTTGTTTACTTGGATGTCATTTTTCTAGTTATTTTGTTATGAAAACCAAAGTAGGTACTGGACCGATTTTGATAAAATTTATATGAGACCACCTCTGAACCTAAGACCACCTCTGAATTACCTACCAAATAAAAAAGAACCCTCAAAATCAATTCGTAATCGCCAAAGTAACCGGTGAACAACTACAAAAAACATAGAGACGAATTGAAACAAATTAAGTAGGTAAGTAACCAATCTACAAATAACAAGATTGTGATAAATTTATTATACTTGACAAAACATTTTTTTTAAACTATTATTACAAGATTATTTTTTACAGAATTGGTAATTTTGTAGAAAATTGAGAAATGAAAAATATTTTTAGTGTTCCATTTTAATATTTGATTGTAGATACGATAATTTTTTTAAAAGAAAAATATCATTTGAAGGGAGGATTATGATTAAAAAATATACTTAAATATAACGCAACACGTAGTTAGATACTCGAAAAGTATAATTACCTATATTCATTGAAAGCAATTTTCAGTTTAATCAATTGAAGGAAGCCAAAACGATGCTGTGCCAAACCCAAGAATGAGCTAGAGCGTTTAGTGAATAAAACTTTGTTAGAAAATAATTTTATTGCTCCCCCTCAATTTTAAAATTTTATTGCTCCCCTCAATTTTAAAATTTGTTGACAATCATCTATCGTAGTATTCCGGCTGCCTCGGCTGAGAGTCCATTCGAAGCTTGGTGTGCTAACCATAGTTGAATCTTGACCACACCATCACTTACCATCAGAGTTGTGATGGATTTAGATGAGTCGCAGGAGCCGCCTCGATTTTTATATGAAATCGCATTGAGACAAATCGCTTCGAACGATGGGTGCGAAACAATGTTTACCAACCTTAAAATGCCTAGTAAACAAGTATCAATGTTAAAAGAAAAACAAAATACCCGACTGCAGAAAAGAGGTTTTTGCAGCGTAACTTATGTTTTTTTTTTAATTTTGATGTACCCAGTGTCACTCTCACAACTAAGACGAATCTATTGACACCACTCACATTAAAATCGGTCAAGCCGTTTAGGCTCTAGGGCGTGTCAAAGAAATATACATACATACACTCGAAAAACATAACCCTCCTTCTTACGCAGTCGGGTAAAAAGTACTTACTCAAAACATTAAGTATGTAGGTACAAAATAACAAGTACGAAGAAATAAACATGATATTTATTTTAATTAGTGTATCTCTCACAGAAAAAAGGGATTTTATTTAATTAAAATAATTAACTTTTTTGTTACATGTTGTTGATTTAGGTAATGTCCAATCGTGTGACTTAAAAGTGTAGTTAGTTAACGAATTGTAATTGACATTATGACATATTTTGACGTTTCCATTGTACAATTAAATGAGTGAGCCCTTAGCTCGCTTCAGCTTCAGCTTCAACTGGCCTTGTGGCTCAGTTGGCAGTATATCTGCTTGCCGAGCTGTAGGTCGTGGGTTCAATCCCCACCCAGGGCAAACATTTGTGTTTGTTCTGTGTCTAGGTGTTTCTATGTATCATATGTATATATTTACAAAAAAAAAAACTATCAGCCATCTAGTCCCATAGTACAAGCTTTGCTTAGTTTGGGCTAGATGGTGTTGTGTGAAATGTCAATAAAAAAAAACTAAGGTTTTTTGCATCAACTAACAAAAATTGTTTTTATCTGGTCGGATATTTGTTTGGTAGGTACTTATTAAACATGAAACAAGCTGTAGTTAACCGCCTAGCCCGTTTTTCAACTGAATGTGCATGCCGTGCAATTGCCACGGCGCGGTGCCGGAATACGGCTTGTTGCCGTGTCGTGGCCACGGCAAGTAAAAACACCAGAAACCGACAACCAAATCCCGGCGTCGGGAAATTTCCACGTGGACATGGAGCCGAAGCCTATGAGCTTAGAGCCCAGCTGAGAGGGATGCTCATCTCTCTCACGGAACTTGCTCAGCAGTTTAAAAGTGTTGTGTTGGTAGGTGGCCCCGGCGGCGGTGGAGAGCGTGATCCTGCAGCACAGCGGCGTGGCGGAGTGCGGCGTGGTGGGGGCCCCCGACGCGCTCGCCGGGGAGCTGCCCACTGCCTTCGTCGTGCCCAAGCCAGGGCAAGAACCAGTCACGGAACAGGAGTTGCTTGAATTTACTGAAACCAGGGTATGATCAACTTAAAATACTGTATTTTACCGGTTTCTTCGCGGTGGTTTTGTGGAGAGCAGACACTGCATATCCTGCTTCTGAAGCTAAATGAGACCTCTGATCTAATCCTTAATATCTATAACCAGCCGTCTGGGTGCAGGAAATCGCAAGACTGTATGGCTGGTCTCGCAGCTCAGTTAGTAATATGTTTGCCTGCTAAGCTGTAAGTCGTGGGTTCGATCCCCACCCACGACAAATATTTGTGTGATGAGCACGGATATTTTGTTCTGTGCCTGAGTATTGCTATGTACGAGTATTATAAGTATGTATGTATTCTATCAGCAATCTAGTTTCCATACCACAAGCTTGTTGTGTGTGTGTAGACTAGATCTCAAACTAAGCATAGCTTCACAGAACACCATGAATGATGTGTGAAATATCCACCAATATAAGTAGGTATAAGTTAGGGTTCAAAAGTCCATTATCACCTTAAGGTCTATAAATGCCAAGCAGCTTAATAATGGATATGCGGCGTGGCACAGCACACCCCGTCCGGCATATGACAGTATGTAACTGCAATTCGATACGATAGAATAAGATCACAAAAATATTATTTTTTTGCCTAAAATGTGGTACGCAAGGTTTTCATATAAATGAAGTCGCATGCTTCATCTACTGTCTGTGAATTTCCCCCTTTTATATACTAGTTTGTACGGAACCCTCGGTGGGCGAGTCTGACTCGCACTTGTCCGGTTTTTTTATTTAGCATTGAAATGATCTTTTTGTTTATAGTTATCATCAAACGTCCGTCTCCATGGAGGAGTGATCATCGTCAAGGAGATACCAAAGACTCACTCCGGGAAGATCTTGCGACGTCTACTCAAAGAAAGGCTGCTAGAAAGAAATGAGCTCACCAAATTGTAAATGCATCACTCTAGAATTCTGTGTATTCTAATTACTATTTTCTTAGGTCTGAGAGTGAATCCATAAAGTTGTTTGATTTCTACTAAATAATCAAGTATGTACCAAACACAAGAAAACATTATTTGACATAATTAGAAAAAATATTCTCGTAAATTAAGTAGGTAGAAATAATTAAATAATTGGCTTAGATTGTAATTAAAGTAATATATAAGTTATAATTGTTAATCTTCAATTATGATATTGTAATCATAAATTAATTAATTTTTGTAATGTAATATTTAGTAAGATCAGAAAAACTGTGTAAGTTAACTGAGTTATTTTAATCTAGACAGTTAAATAACCTTAAAACTGATGTGATATATTTGGAAATTTACTTTATTATCTCTTTTTTAAGCAGAAAAAATAAATTTTAAAAGTTGAAAAATTCAGTGTTAACTTTTTGAATTGTATAATATCATAAAAATCAAGTTCCTATCACACGATTATTTGGCTTTATTAAATGTTATAATAATTGCTACCGCTAAATTTTCTTAGAGGTAGGTTTATTAAAGGAAAGTATTATTCCAAATTTCTGTGATTATATATTATTATATATTTATTGTGACTTTAACATAAAATGTTGTTTTTTTTACGAATACCTACTATTTGCTTAATCTTTTCTAGAGCTTCAAATGAACAGGCTCTATCACTGTTTACGGTATCTACATTTACAATGGATTGGATTGGCATTTGGATGAATGGATTGGCATTTTGTTGAGCTCCTTGTATTTCGGCATATTCATGGACATATTGAAGAATACGTTGACGACGTTCAAAGCAGACATTGTGTTTACGCTCAAAACAAGAGAGAATTATAGACCATATTATTCTTCCAAGTAGGTAGGTTCAAAACTCTTACGCTACCGTAGCTGTAATAGCATAGGTATCTAAGAATATTTGTGATTTCACTTATTTTCTAAACAATACAAAGCCTGAATGCTAGGCGTTACATAACAATATAAAATTTAAATAAGTAAGGGTTATAGTAGTTAAATAGAACAAGTAGTAAAAAATATAGAAATATTAAAAAACACAGTGGAAAATTCGACTTTAGCGACTTGCGACTCTATTTGCAGACAATTCGCTCCTGGATACCTCTGGCGAAACGTCTCCAAGTTTACTTCATTGCGGTGTTACCATAACAGAATATCTACCAGAAAGAGGTACTAATTAGAACCCTTAGAAGCCTAGACGTACAGTTTCAATGGTGTATCTGTATCAGCTATTATACTGAAATCCTGAGGACCTGAATTGTCTCCGATACTGACTCGTCTTTCCCACCTCGCCTTAGATACAGGTACAGTTAAATAAATTGGAAGCTTGCGAATGTTCATCGTATTTCAAAAATTATTTATGTTACATCCATCTTATGTAAGGTTGTTGAGCGTTGGAACTGAATAGGAATTAAGCTCATGGCACAATTTGAAGAAAACAATGTCCTCAGCAACCGAAAATATGGATTTCGGGGAAATCAGTCGACTGGCGATCTTCTCATGTATGCCACTCATACATTGAGCGAGGCCATCGAGAAACATAAAGAAGCTTTAGCTGTATCTCTCAACACCATCATCATATCAGTCAGAAGAAGTTCACTGCTTGACTTCCCTGATGGATCTACGACAATATCGTTGGAAACGGCTTGTATCCAGCTTATTCCTGCCCTTATATGACATTATCTGTCTAAATTGTGGTTGTTCTTCCTACGCTGCACTCGCCAGTGCATGGTCTCCATTCGAGAAATCGATCAGTTCTACATGCTATGTGTCCTACTTCACTACCACTTCAACTATAGGCCTCATGGCTCAATGGTAGGACAACTGCCTCCTGAGCTGTAGGTCGGGGGTTTGATCCCCACCAAGGGCAAACATTTGTGTGATGAACATGGATGTTTGTTCTGTATTTGGGTGTTTCTACGAGTATGTATCATAATTATGTATTTCTATTTACTAAAAAAAAGTACCAATATATATATTCTATCAACCAGTTAGTTTCCATAATACAAGCTTTGCTTAATTTGGGCTAGATGGTGTTGTGTGAAATTTCCACCAATATTTCCACCAACTTGCTAATCCGCAGTTCTGTGTTGGTGACTTTCGTATGTCAACGGATCTCTTCATTTATGATTCGATCTCGCCACAAGACTCCGAGCATAGTACACTCCATAGGCCATTGCTCCATCTCTAGACATATAAAAATGTTTTTAGTTTTAGTTTCTAAGCAAGCTTCCATTCCATCCTACAGAGTATCTGCGTCTTGGATCATTCTTGAGGCAACGATTGATTCGAGTGGTCGGTGACTGTTG
This sequence comes from Lycia hirtaria, assembly GCA_947563715.1. Classification (NCBI taxonomy): domain Eukaryota; kingdom Metazoa; phylum Arthropoda; class Insecta; order Lepidoptera; family Geometridae; genus Lycia; species Lycia hirtaria. The sequence goes on from OX387385.1 coordinate 13,869,047, forward strand.
CTTCTCTGATCAATTGGCGATTAATAATGAGTAATTAGTTATCATGCAGTAAGCATTATCAATAGGGCTGGCCACTCAGTCTATACGAACTTACTTAATTTTTTAGCATTATCAGGTAAGGTAAGAGTATTAAAGCAAACGTTAGGTAACATTATAGTCATATTTTTTCCGCGAATGTTCGTACGGAAATATAATTACTTTATGTTTACCTTATTGATTGTTACAAAAAAGTCGTGATAAGACTGAGTCACATTTTTATCAGAAACAAATTGGGCTAATTACATAATTTTATAACTTCTCTAATACCTAATTGTATGAAAAATGTGAAAAAATTGAGTAGATGTTTTTCGACCAATTGAATTCAATTATGATATCTAATAACTTTACACGAGCAATTCTTGTATATATGTATATACTAGCTGCCCGCCGCCACTTCGTACGCGTAAGAAAATCGTAATTCATGTCACGCTCCTACCCGCACTCAATGCACCCCCGCCAAGCTATTGCTTCAGTACCACATTTGCCCTGCTCGTGTTTCGCTCCTAGCTCAATCTCGTTGCACTGCCGTCCTGCTTCAACCAAACTTCTAACCCTATCTATTAATGTCAAGTCAGTGGTCAAACGTAGATTTATGTATTTGAATAAAACTAACTCCCATCCCTTTCTCGCCCCACTCCTACCTAATGGCAATTTTTTTACACCTTGGGTTACATTATTGAAGCTTTAGTAGGGATCCCAATTTTTTTCTAATACTAAATATAACCTATGTTACTCGAAAATAATGTAGCATACTAACGGTGAAAGAATTTTTGAAATCGGTCCAGTAGTTTTTGAGTTACAAATCTTTCCTCTTTATATTAGTATAGATGAACGGCTATACTGATGTTTTGACTGATATTTTTTTTATTGATGAATATCATATTTTTAATACTTATTATCCTATTCCGGAAGAAGACAAATCTAAAAACATTAAAATCGGTCGACTTTCTTTTAGGTATATATATAAGATATAATCTGAATCTCGGAAACGGCTCCAACGATTTTAATGAAATTTGGTTAGTAGGTTAATTAGGGGACGATAAAACGATCTCGCTAGGTTTCATTTTTACTGAACCCGGGTTTGCTCGTATTTTCAGTTATAAAAAATCCGAGTGAAGCCCGGTCGCCCAGGTACTAATATTGAAAACGATTACCGTTTTATTTTCTAAGGGCGGATTTTTTTTTTACTTTGAAATCATATTATGACTTTTTAATCTTTTACACGTGTAGACTAATGCTATCGCTGAAACATTTTTGCGCCTAACCGAAAAATTTTTCATGGTTATACAACTATACGGTTGCATAACCATGGTAAATAATTATATCTTTTGCGCACGTAGTGTGTAAAAACAATTTTCATGTTAAATGCAAGAATATGCAATAAACAAGCTTTATCTTTATCTACACCCTTTGTTTTTTTCTGAGAATTTTTTTATCGCTGGGACTCGACCTCGATCCGTAGTCTCGACATAATTATTATATTGTATACGAACACTCAATTTCACGCACTACTAGCATGATACATACAAACCAACTCCTCAACTCCTCAAACCCAGACGCGGACTAGCTCTTAGGCTGAGTTTAATCAAGCGCCTCCTTTTCAGCACGGATGATCTTATTCTCAATGGGGAGGGGGGGAGGGGGGGGAGGGGGGGGGGTCTCCGTGTGCACACCACAAGCCATCGAGAGAGTATTTTTGATTTTTATTATACTGTTCTTCGGACAATCAGTGTATTTTTTCGCTATTGATCGCCAGGCGCCCCTAAAATCTGGCGCCCTAGGCCCGGGCCTTTTCGGCCTTTAGGGTAATCCGCCTCTGCCCATGGCTACTATGGTGTTACCTAGACTGTGACGCCAAAATGTACGCAATTGTGAGTAGTCTGTTTGTGGCAACGTAGCTTTCAAACGGATAAACTGATTTTGATCAAGTTTTTTTGTTTGAAACAGGATTTCATCGAGATCTAGACCGATTTTGATGAAACGTAGCTAAGAACTCTTGAGTGTTCTTATTTGTTTCATAAAAAAAATTTTTGTTTGTAAAGTCAGTTTACGGACGATAATTTTACGTGATAAAGATGCGACACAAGCCGAACGCTTAGGCCGATCGTGCCTCTCTATTGCTTGTTCCACGCTCTTGCTTGCACGCTCGGCTCAGGCGGAACGTGACAATGAGTCATGCTTTTTAGTGCGTGCAGCCGGCGTCAATCCGCCGCCAGCCGGATCCGGCGGTATCCGGCGTAGTGGGTAGACGTTTTTTTAATGAATAAGTTGAGTTAGAGAAAGACGTCACGTCACGTTCACGCACAGTGTTTACGTAACGCGGCCGATGGTCATACGGAATATGGGCCCTATCTACTAGGTTCTCCTTCAATATACTTAACTGATAAAACTAGAGACCTTGACTTTTTTTTTGCTAGTTTACCCTAACTATACTAAGTATAACACTAACTTAATTGAACTTTATATTTTATGTGAACTGAAAATTAGGTAAATGATGGCGTTTAATTTTCAAGCTATTCTTATTTTGGAAATGTGTGAAATTACAAACATATAAATAAATAAAATATGTGACCTATGTACATAGATAATGCAGCACATTTTGCTGAGTAGTCCTGGTGTCAGTATTTATGTAAGATGATGAGTAATTAGGTAATTATTTTGTAATTACTCATCCAAATCACGTCAGATAATGTTGCTTGATTGATAGGTTATTTATTATCTTTGAAAATCGATTTTTTTCTGTTTTAATTTTATCCGGATTTTTCGATTCGATTGAGCGTTACGTCAACACTATATATACTTATTATTATTATTTCAATACAATCTCGGGTCAATCCCGGTCTTTTGGTGGGCATCTGGGGGCCCGAAGCTAACACTGAGAGGCCTTTTTACATAGAATAAAAAAAATACAGAAATTAGATATATGGATGGCAAATGGAATTATTGTACAATATGGAATTTAACAAATCTGGGCTATTGAGATGAAATGGTTATGACTTAGAAAATTAGTTTATTGGCTATTTATTTATTTAATATTATTATATCAGCCTGTACTGTCCCATTGTTGAGCAGAGGCCTCTCTTTCCTCCTTCCAAAATTGTCTATTGGCAGCTATTGAGCGCCAATCCTTGTTATAGGTGTCGAGCTCATCTCTCCCCCTCTTCCACGTCAACACTTAGTCCGGTTAATTGTCTATTGGCAGCTATTGAGCGCCAATCCTTGTTATAGGTGTCGAGCTCATCTCTCCCCCTCTTCCACGTCAACACTTAGTCCGGTTAATTGTCTATTGGCAGCTATTGAGCGCCAATCCTTGTTATAGGTGTCGAGCTCATCTCTCCTCCTCTTCCACGTTAACACTTAGTCCGGTTAATTGAGCCGGCGCTATAATTACCTACATGTATAATTATAGTCGTATTATAACATTAATTGAATACACACTATTATTAAGTTATTAAACAATAATAATAAATTTTTTGATAATTGGTATTTTTATAAAATTATATTATTAAAAATATATATCTATTTGCGAAATTAAAATATTATTTAAGCAAATTATGTAATTACCTTTTTGTTTCCTTCTACCTCAAAAAATGCTGAGCCCAAATTTGAAATGGCTCGTAAATTATCGTATACGAATATGTATGTGTATGAGATGCGTTTTATTCATGTTTCAAGTAAAACCATCCTAGCGCAAGCAAGGATTCGTATTTGCACATTTTTTTAACGCGAATAAGCCCTCGTTTGACCCCCGTCGCTTTCAAACTAGTCTGTTGGAAAGCGACAATGTGGCCGAAGACGACGCACGTAGACAGAAGATAAGAAAAGACTGACTTTCACACTGACCTTGAAAATACCAACGTTGTAACTCTCAGGAAATAAAGAACCCTGCAACTTTTAGCTCGCGATATGTGGACTAAAAACATGCTTCTTGTTAAACTCCTTACGTCCTTTTTTTACGCGAGGAAATGCCCTCGCATACCGCACTGCCACGGGGAAACACTGCGGTAATTTGGGACTCGAATCTACAAAAACTTCACGGTGTTCCCATCTCGTCCGCTTGTGGCGGGAACTGGTTACCTGTTAGAACTACTTCCTCGAGCCCTGTCTCTAGGTGTGGACCCTCCTCCAGGAGATACGGGTGAGACGACTGAGCGAGTTCACGACCCGCCTCAGTTGCAGTACCGCTCCGTGTGAACACCGCAACTTACAAATGGCCGCTTTCATTGGGGCAAGGACCCAAAAGCTTAGAAAGCGGCCCCACCTCGCTAGTCGTTTATCCACTGCCAATGCCTTTGTCACAGAATTCGTGGCCCTATTAGGTACAACATTTAAAAAAATGCAAGTATGTTTATAATTGTTTTTTTAGTTTCAAAATTTTACATAGTATATTTATAATATCTTGCCTGTTGTCACTAGATAATGTAATATCTTATCTGTAATATGGCTATTTGTATGCTAATAAACACATTATTTATTATTATTTGGATGCTTTGTCCTCGACCGCATCATGGCTTACGAATACGGTAGACGAAGGTAGCCAAACACTGATTATCGACGTTTTTGCAATACAAAAAAAATATGTTGGGAATAAATTAAACAATCTGATCAATCTGAATACTTTTTTAGATTTTCAGTTACGTTCCATTAATAAAATGTAGTCGGGTTATATTTTACCCGACTGCGCAAAAAGGAGGGCAATGTTTTTCGAATGCATATATTTTTGTATGTATATTTTTTCGTAACATCCAATGGACTTTTTTATAATAAACAAATTATTTTACTAGAATTATTCTAAAGAGTGCGCATTTATAATATGTTACAGCGATTTTACGCATACTTTCTCACAAAAAATCTACATTCAGCATCGTATCAAGCGTAACGAAATCCTAAGTTAGAATGCAAAAACTGCTTTTCTTCAGTCTGGTATTTTGTTTTTCTTTTAACATACGAGTAGATACGTGTTAACTGATGCAAACAAGGACGTCGTTTTTTTTTTCTTAACTTAACAAATATATTGCTGCAAGAAACATAATAGCAAATAAACAGAAACTTAAATAGGTTTCATTACAATTACATCAATTGTAATCTCTTGCGTGCATAAACATAATTATAAATTTTAACCTCGTTCCATCTGCGAAATATTTAGGTGCTAATTTAATTTCATGAAAGCTGGTATTTATGTAGCGATAATATTAAACTGTATTTTTACACCACTTGCTCAATAATGTTATTTTATATGCCAAATAAAGAGGGACTGAAGTACGTCCCTAGGGCTTTAATATTTCAGTTTTACTGCAACTTGTGGTTTGAATTCTATACCTAAACCTACTAGTATACTCGTATATAATCGTATATATTTATGGGTGTATCTGTGTAATATATAATTATGTATATATGTGTGTAAGTATATTAATTGGTAGATACATGTGTTTAAATATACTTAATATTAATTCGTAGATACAATATTATGCTTACTAATTATTCTTACTTAGTTATTCCTTTTTTTTTTTTTGACGCCACGTTTTTGACGTGACAACGTCTAATAAATCGATGAACGTCGGCTGCACGCACGAAACAGTATGACTCATTGTCCCGTTACATCACCATCATCATCATTTCATCAATGTTTTGTTATGACAAGGTTATGACGTTGTCACGTTAAAGTATCATCCGTAAACCGACTTTACAGACAACCAAGTATTTTTTTAACATACGATTCCTGTTTTTTCTTGCATGGTTGCCTGGAAGAGATCGCTCTAAACGTTATCGTTTAGATCCTTATGGCCGCCATTTGAAAAGATAACTCTGTAATTTTGTTATCATGTGGTTTTTAATAAATTGTTATCTATCTACTAGAAAACTAGATTGTCTGCGTCTAAACCTCGTCTCAACTAACTTAAATGAGTACATATATCTCTTCCTAAGTTTGTGCTTTTATCATTCAGTTCCGCAGCAAATTATATAATATTACATTTATAGAATTATGTAATACATATCTAATTATTTTTTTTATGAGGTTCTAATATGGTTAAATTATAGTAAATATGTTAGGTATCTCCTTAGTAGACCGAATCCCTAATAAAGAGATCCGACGTCGAACACGTGTGGTTGATGTCGGTCGAAGAATTACAGAAATCAAATGGAGGTGGGCAGGACATATTGCAAGACGAGTAGATGGCCGGTGGACGAAGGCGGTCACAGAATGGTGGCCCAGAGGAGCGACTAGACCAGTAGGCAGACCACCAGCCTGATGGAGAGACGATATCGTCAAGTCAGAGGGCAAGAGCTGGATGAGATCAGCGCAGGAGCGGAAAGAATGGTGTGATAAAGAAGAGGCCTATGTCCAGCGGTGGATCGAAAAGGGCTGAAATGATGATGATGATGATAGTAAATATGATATAAAGTACATTGAATTGTATTTATAAAAGAGCTAAAAACGAACTAAATTAGACTCAGTCATTTATAGATTTTGCATAATATATTTATACTCACAGTAGGTGTGAAAAGTATGGTATAGGTATGCGCCTCAGGAAAAAGATGGTTTTAAATAAAAACTATGGGTCACTCACGTCCGTTTTGAGCCGAAATATCCGACTATAGTTTCAATCGCATTCGGCGGTTTTGAAAAAGACCGATTAGATACTTTATTGACCTTATAACAGAGATTTTTAGATTTTTATTATAGAGATTTTGATTTTCTAGGTAAGTCAGAATACATTATTAAAAACGCGTCAACAAATTGTTGGGTTAACTTATTATTTACTTTAAAAATATAATTAATTAACTAATTTCAACTCGCCACCTTCAATATTAGTAGGTGATCTCTCACAATATTATTCACTATAATAATTTATAATAATAAATATCTTTAAGTTTATATTTGTGCGTGAATGATACATTATTATTTCCTAGAAAAAAAATTAATCAAGATATTTAGATTACAATTTTAGGTACAATTTTCCTTTAAACATTAATCATTTAGTAAGTACCTACGTATCTATTAGATTAGATCTTACTTATTGATAATGTCCTTTAATTAATATGACTAATAGTTTTGTATAAATTATCTACTGATCAAATGTAGATAGGCTGTTTTAATAAAATATATGGAAATAACCATCTAAACTAGATTACATTATCTCAAAATTTTTATTTAAATTCGTATGACACCTTAATGTTCGACTTTGACTGGCCTCGCAACTAAGTCGCTAGTATGTCTGTCTGCTAAGCTGTAGGTCGTGGGTTCGATCCCCGCCCAGGACAAACATTTGTGTAATGAGTATGGGTATTTGTTTTGTGTTTGGGTGTTTCTATGTATCATAAGTAATAAATTTACAAAAAATGGTTGTCTGTAAAGTCGGTAAAGGTCTGTAAAGGCGTCACAAGCCGAACGCTTAGGCCGATCGTGCCTCTCTATCACTTGTTCCGCGCTCTCGCTTGCATGCTCGGCTCAGGCGGAACGTGTCAATGAGTCATACTTTTTCGTGCGTGCAGCCGGCGTTTATCGATTTATAAGACGTTATCACGACAAAAGTATATATGTATTTTATCAGCCATCTAGTTTCTGTACTACAAGTTTTGCTTAGTTTGGGCTAGATGGTGTTTTGTAAAATGTCCACGAATATTTATGTTTTGATTTATTTATTTCACGCTGGATAAAACTTAGCGCACAGTTACGGATGGTAGGACAGGGCATCGAGAAGGATTTGCCACTGGCCCGCGCCCAATGGCTGATGATAGGGCAGAGCATCGAGGAGGATTTACTAAGATGCTGCATCATGTCGGCAGTCACCCGCGGTATGATACAGAGTATATCAGCTGGACCCTCGAGCTTTACCTCGCTTGAACTATCTTTCTCCCACATCGTTATCGCATACCGCTGCTGTACTTATGCCTTTACAGTTCCGAACCTCAAAAGGTAAAATGGAATCCAAATAATATATTTTTTTGGTTTGTCTCTTCTCGTGACACAACTAATTCGCTCCTAATCTAATATTTCTATATTATTTTCAAAATCAATGTTCCCATAATTTTGAAAAGAGTACCTACAGAAAATTTCCTTTATCTATTTATACAAATACAAATACATTTATTTCCATAAACTTAAAAAACATTTGTAACTACCCTCATTTTAATTATTGTAATAACAAGCACAATTAATCCTATTAATATGTGTGCTTCCACATCCACAGTTCAAAGTTATTTGATAGTTTTCTGTCATTTACTCTTTCGATAAATTTCATTTTTTTAGTTAATTTATTTAGATATTAATTTAAAGTCTGTACCTTAGCAAGATAAATTTATCACAACCTGTGTATGCCTATAAATGGCACATGTATCAGAATGTAACCTTAATCAATATATGTTGTACCTTAGAATATGTGTGGTGTTGATGTACCTTAATAAATAAATAAAATAAAATAAAATATAGTGTATCTGGCCACTGGCCTGGGTGTTCCGTGAGCAGCCGTGCTATATGTGATTTATATACATTAAAAACTGTTAGGTACAGATTTAAGACTTCGAAAGTATATCTCAACCAATGAGATTTTATATACAGGGAGGTTGTACAATTAAAAAGAAGTAAAGGCATGACAAATCGTATTTTACCTATATGTATATACCTAGCTATAGTAAAAAAAACTCACAGCGACACTAATGCATAGAAAAAAAAAACAGAGATAAATAATTAATTCATTTTTTTTGTTTTGTAATAATAATAATTCATTTATTTGCGCATATGGGTTACAAAGGTGGTAATAAAATTAACACGAGACCGCCATATCCTACAATCTTGTTGTCAGAAAACGAAAAACAGCCGATTATTTATTTTAAAATAATCAGTAAGTACATTCAAATTCAAAAATTCAAAATCATTTGTTGCTTGAATAAAGGTTAGTACAGATCTTATATGTATATTAATACAACAGTATCACTGAGTATCACTATATTCAGGCCCATAAGGAGCATGCAAAATCATTTCTAATAATACAATGTATAAATATGAACGATAGTGCTTTTTACTTATCTTTAAACATGCAATTTTAACTTCTTAGCAATTCATTTAATTCATCAAGGCATAAATATTAATATCGGCACATACCACATACAATAATAACAAATAATATATTCGGAATATAATTGTCAATAATAAAAACCGGACAAGTGCGAGTCAGACTCACTCACCGAGGGTTCCGTACAAACTAGGAGATAAAAGGGGAAAATTATATATATTTTATATTTTCCTTCATAAACCAAAAAGTATACGTCGTAAAAATATTTAAAAAGCTGTTTTAGCTTGTGCTATTGAAGTTCTTTCATATGATATTCTACAAGATACGGTTAAAGCACTTTAAAATTTGGACCCTCCTTCCTTGCATGGAGACAAAAAATAGGGTTATTTTTTGTGATTAAATTAAAAATGTACAGTTTTCAGATTTTTTCCAGTTATAGGTCCCCATAAGTTTTGATTACATTGCGAGTGTCGAAATATATGCGTTTTTTGCGACATATTCGACTGCAACTTTTTTTATGAAAACTGAAAAGTTTAAGTTTTCTCTCTGGTGCATGATACTATGGATCTGCGTATATGGTAATTTTAACTCGACACCTTCACGTGTTCCCGAGATACAGGTCTTGACAGACGGACGGACGGACGGACAGATGGACAGACGGACAACAAAGTGATCCTAAGATCCTCTAAGAAATCCGTTTTTTCCTTTTGAGGTACGGAACCCTAAAAATAATGAAATATGTACGTCAAAGTCAAATTGAAATCAGCATAATCAAAAGTCCACTAGATATATTAGATATGTCAAAATATTAGATGATTATTTAATATAAGTAATTATATCACATTTAGTTATTTATTAGATGTCAATTTTCAACAGACTTCAAAAAAGGAGAAGGTTATCTTATAATTAACTGTATTTTTTTAAAGTTTTATTTTATGTTTGTTACCTCATAACTTTCGACTGGGTGAACCGATTTTGATGATTCTTTTTTTATTTGAAAGCGGGTGATTATAATAATTGACTGGTTTCGCAGCTACCTGCTTGGACGCCGGCAACGTGTGCGTATTGAGGAGATGCTGTCTTCTTGGTGCAATACTAGTTCTGGTGTCCCTCAAGGTGGCGTTCTCTCTCCTCTTATATTTGCAATCCTCATTAATGCTATTACATCTCTTATTACTTCTTCCTACCACCTCTATGCTGATGACCTCCAAATCTATTCTCAAGCCTCTCTTTATCGAATCGATGAGGCTGTGATGTCTGTTAATGACAACCTCCGTCGCATTGAATCCTGGAGTAAGTCTTACGGACTCACAGTCAGCCCATCAAAAACACAAGCAATAATTATAGGTAGCTTCAGACTAATCTCAAGGATTGATAATAATTTATTGCCTAAAATTATGTTTGGCAGGGTTGTTGTTCCTTACACACAGTGCAGAGTAAGAGTATTTTACACTATACCTAATCTAAATCATTCTTAAATTATTTTTATTGCCATTAACAATAAACCAGAATAACTACTTCGTGAAGTCACTTTTACCGGTTACTTTTACTCTACTAACTAATCTAATACCTTTAAACGAGCAATTCTTGTATATATGTAATCTGAATCTCGGAAATGGCTCCAACGATTTTAATGAAATATGGTTTGTAGGTGGATTAGGGGACGATAAATCGATCTTGCTGGGTTTCATTTTTAGTGAACCCGGGTTTGCTCGTATTTTCAGTCATAAAAAATCCGAGTGGAGCTCGGTCGTCCATGATATTCATAATTGCAGGATGGTAGATATAGATTCCGAATAGAACCCGGTTCTGATGGATTGGAATGCCGGTATTGAGTTTCGAGTCTATAAAGAGACCTGTATCCCGGGGTATTAAGTTTATATTTCAACCCACAAATTCTTCTTGGTTGCCTGTCCGAGATATGAGCAAACAAAATTACCTCCTAAAAATGAGTCATTATTACATTTTGGTTGGGGAAAAAATATCTGTAAAAGTACCGTAAAAATTGCACATGCAACCAAGGGCGTTATTTAGGCTTTCCGTTTAGGTTTGCCTCCTTACACATTCGGGTAAAAATAATAGAAAAAATTAGGCACGAGCTAAGCGAGCGCGTTTTTTTTTTTTACTTTTCTTCAATTTTTAGTAGTGTTTTTATAGTAATATACTTTATTCCTCGTATTAGTGAGATCACAGTATTTCCATGTTAACATATTTAGCAAAAATACGCGAGCGAAGCGAGCGCGAAAATTTAGAAGGTTTATTTTTTTATTATATATTATAAAGTGATTTGATTCATTGATCTTGTTAGCGTGTGTCAGAAGAACCAAACAATTATCTGTGTTAAGAGAAAAATGAAATATCCGACAGTATAAGAACGACTTTTACGTTATCAAAAATTATAAATACAACCATTTGAATGCATTGATTGCAAATTTATTATTTATAATTATATTAAAACATATGACTTTATAGAAAATTACAAACATACATTTTTATGAGAAAGTATGCGCAAAACCGCTGTAAAAGACTATTGATGCGCATCATTTAGAATAGTTCTAGTGAAATCACCTATTTACGAGTATTACGAAAAAGCTCATTGGAGTTCTAACAAATATAACGACACCTCGCACATCAAAATCGGTCAAGCCGCTTAGGGTTGTAGGCAATCATATAGAAACATACCCACATACATGCATACATATACATGTACTCGAAAAACATAACCTCCTTCATACGTAGCCGGATAAAAATAATAGCAAATAATCAGGCGCGAGCGAAGCGAGCGCGAAAATTTTTGAAACTTTTTCTTAAATTTTATGTATTCATATGCTAATTTGCTTTTAATGTTGTCACAGTAATGACAAGACTCAAAAATACAAAAGGCCCCCCCCCCCTGGATCCGCCCTTGCATGCAACACAATTTTGTATAATTATACTAAATATACATTAAGTTTCACATTCAGCATCATTTTAGGTTTCTTGTTGGGGTTGTCAATAAACAAAATAAGCACTAAAATTCACATTATCATGTTTATATTTAAGGTGTTTTAGGGTTCCGTAGGGTTTATTTAGTACTTTATTCTTACTGAAAGTTCGTGGACAAGAACTAATCTTGCGAACAATTTCTGATAATAAATAGTTTCACGTTGAAATATGTATATAAAACAAAATTTATGTTTTATAAAAAACAAAAAAGTGTTTGAAAAAAAATCTGAGAGACAAAAAGTGTTTGAAAAAAAATCTGAGAGACAATACAAATCACTGTCAGTTGCTGCTGCATTTATGTACCTCTCGAATATTTATTTGATCAATGGGATCCTGTCAGTCTACATTATTTAATACCTCTATATATAATATCAAGCAAGAAGGTCCACATATAGTGACAACTACGGGACCATACACTGAGCGTGCCTCGACATACACTTGGACTCCTTTTCAGTTTTATGTTAAAAATGTCAAAGTTTATTACATATACATTGGGAATGTATATACACGTAAGTAATGCTAAAATATGGTTATGAAAGATTTATATAAAATTAAAAGAGCACATATTTTTTTAATACTTATACATTTACATAATGAGGGGACATAATAAGTACTAAGTAACACAAAACATCTCTTAATCATACAATAAAAGAAACGTGACACATCTAAGGAACCCTAAGAGGAATATCCGACGTTGAATAAGTTAATAAAGACAAGTGTTACAATGAACACATCAAAACCGAGAAAAGGTCATTCAAATCCGACAAGCGTTAAGATCCGTACGTCAAATTGGTTTATTTCTCAACGTCGGCGCGAAATAAATAAAACTAAATATATATAGGTAGTTTGCAAAAAGACAAAATCTCAACCGCCCAGATAAGGACGTAGTAAATACTAATAAATAGACATTAAAATACTTTATAAATGATTAAAAATAAACAAGTCTACGGGGAGCCCGAGTTAGAGACTCCTCAAAATTTGACATTTGGTAAGCATGTGATAAACAAGTTCATGGAAAATGGTGCTGGAATTGCATTGGTGAGTATTTTTTAACGGTTTTATTTAAAACTATTTTAGATTTAGGACTTCGAAAGCATAATTATTGTTACACTAATGCTATAAACGCGAAGATTTATAGAAGATATATTTAAGATTCTGATTATTAATTGGGTGATGGCCACTTTTAAATCGACTAAGATTTGCAATTTTCAATGATTTTTTTCAAATTTTCTTTTTTTCCGATTTGTTTTTTTTTTTTTTTATTAAACGCAACGAGCTATGGAGAGGGCTATGCTCTAGATCTCTCTGTGAGATCGTATCAGGAACGAAGAGATAGACAGGTAGACGTACAAAAGTCACCGACAAGCAGAGCGGATTGGCTGGTTGAAGTGGCAGTGGGCAAGGCACGTGCCCTGCCTGCCGGCCCCATCGGCCGTCAGTTCTACGTGCTACATAGCACGTAGAAAAGGATTGAAAAGTTCTCGAATGGAGAGCACGAACCGGCAAGCGCAGCGTAGGAAGACCAGCCACAAGATGGACAGATGACCTCATACAAGTGGCAGGAAGACGCTGGATGCAGGCCGCTTCCAACCGATCTTTCTGGAAATCCATAGGGAAGGCCTATGTCCAGCAGTGGACTTGTTATGGCTGAGATGATGATGATGATGATGACAGTGATATCGCTCTATCTTCGTAATTTTTCATCCAATTTTATTATTTTTTACCCGACTGCGCAAGAAGGAGGGTTATGTTTTCAAGTGTATGTACATATGTTTGTATGTATGTGGGTATGTATGTATGTTTTTATATGACAGCCTACAACCGAAACGGCTTGACCCATTTTGATGTGCGAGGTGTCTTTAGATTCGTCTTTGCTTCCAGAGTATCATATATATAGACTATATTTTCAACCGACTTCAAAAAAGGAGGAGGTTCTCAATTCGACTGTATTTTCTTTTTAAAGTTTTTTTTATGTTTGTTACCTCAGAACTTTCGACTGGGTGAACCGATTGTGATGATATTTTTTTATTTGAAAGCTGGCGCTTCCCGTGTGGTCCCATTTCAATTTAGTCCAGTTCTGATAATGGCATCCATGAGAAGTCGGTTGCTTCAGTTTCTTAAACTATAATTATTATTAATTGTAATATATAATCTCTTTCAAAAATAAAAAATGCGTTATTTCGTAACTTCCATCGAACTATTTCGTAATAAACAAGTGATTTTACTAGAGTTATTCGAAAGAATGCGCATTTATAATCTTTTACAGCGATTTTATACATACTTTCTCACAAAAACGTACACTATAACGTAACTAGCTAACGTAGCTATACGAAGCAGCATAATCAAGCGTAACGAAATCGTAACTGCTTTTCTGCAGTCGGGTATTTTGTTTTTCTTTTAATATACATACTTGTTCACATAAATGATTGCATTATCAATCACTATAAATCTGCATAATAAATAATAATAAAACCGGCCAAGTGCGAGTCGGACTCGCGCACGAAGGGTTCCGTACCATTATCTATAAAAACGGCAAAAAAAACACGTTTGTTGTATGGGAGCCCCCTTAAGTATTTATTTTATTCTGTTTTTTTAGTATTTGTTGTTATAGCGGCAACAGAAATACATCATCTATGAAAATTTCAACTTTCTAACTATCACGGTTCATGAGATACAGCCTGGTGACAGACGGACAGACAGACAGCGGAGTCTCAGTAATAGGGTCCCGTTTTTACCCTTTGTGTACGGAACCCTAATTATAGTTTAGAAAACTGAAGCAACCGACTTCAAAATACGCAATTCATACTTGGCTGACATTCTTCCAGTTATTTTAATATAAAAACCAGAGTACTGAACCGATTTTGATAAAAATTTATACGGCCACCTCTGAACCAACAAACCTACCATGGCTAACAAACAAAAAAAAACATCAAAATATGTTATAATTGACGGAGTAATCGCGTAACAAACATATAAAATAACATACAGTATTAAGAGAGAATCTCCTTTTTGGAAGTCGGTTAAAAAATGAATAAGAAGAATAAGAATATTTATTAACCTTGAATAACATACATGTTACAGGTGCCTAAGTCAGAATTACACATATTATGATAAATTAACTAAACTTTATTAACCGACTTCGAAAAAGGAGGAGGCTATCAATTCATATCGTATTTATTTTATGTATGTACACGAATTACTCCGTCATTCGAGAACCAATTTTTGTGTTTCCTGAATTGTATAGAGAAAGCGCCCAAGTTGGTCCCATGATTATTTTATAAACATCGCTTTATTACTTTTTGAATAATATTTAAAAATGAAAATATTTTCATTGTATTGCTGAGTAAGTGCGTCAGATTATAGAAACGCAGAGTTCCACTTACACGTTTTTCTTTGCAAGAGTGTCAAATATTATGGATTATCCTATAAACATCTGCACATTTTCTAATCATCGAAGACGATTCGAGCATTTGACATTCAATGACAAATCGCATTCTTGACAAAAGAATAAAAGAGCGAGTGAAGAGAGATCTCTTTAATTAAAAAGTTTACAATCGTCAAGGATTTAGTAAGTTGCGTTCGAAGTCCGTTTTTTAATAGAAAAATTATAATAATAGCATAAATATAATGATATTTTCGATTTAATTTAAATTATGGTATTCAATAAATTTGAGTTACATTTATTTTAAGACTCTAACCATTAAGACAAGAATAATGAAAAATATAAATACCTACCATTAAAAATGTAATATCTAGTTAATTAAGTATATATACCTACTAGTACAACTACAAATACCAAAATATTATTCTTTTTAATAATAATAATAAACTTTATTGATAAACTTTAAATTATTTATTTAAAGTTTATCAATAAAGTTAAATTAAAGGAATATTTATTTAAATATTCACTTAATTTATAAAAAGGGTTATTTTCAAAGAAAGATATTAATTTCTGCAATGTTTAATGTGCAAGTGCTCCATTGCGATCCACAAAAAGATATGTATTAAATTACAGATCAATGGAAAAACTGGACAGGAGACATCGTACACGACTTTATTGGATAGAATAGCGCGCATCGGGCTCGGGATCCAGCGGATTGGGATAGTTTCGGGGGACGTAGTCGCGGTCTGCAGCGAGAACTGCGATGAGCACATCACGGTGACTGCAGCGGCCACTGCGCTAGGAGCTGTCGTCACACTACTCAATATCAAGTATACCACAGGTCAGATTTATACAATGAAATATGGAGAGGTTATAACAGGTTATACTCATAAAATATGAAGTAAATCTCATAAATCATGGCAAATCTGTTCTCAGCACTTTCGAGGATAAGATCACATCTTTTATATATCTTGATCTTGCACTTTATAAATAGTATCTGGGCGATTGAGCTCCACTCGGATATTTTATGACTGAAAATACGAGCAAACCCGGGTTCTCTAAAAATGAAACCTAGCAAGATCGATTTATCGTCCCCTAATCTACCTACAAACCAAATTTCATTAAAATCGTTGGAGCCGTTTCCGAGATTCAGATTGTATATATATACGTATATACAAGAATTGCTCGTTTAAAGGTATTATTATACTAGATAGATACAAGGGCGTCGCCAGCCCATGGCCCAGGGGGGGGGGGGGCAAGTTAGGACTTTGGTTGCTTCGCAGTTGGCTACATTTTTTAAATCTCTAGGGGGGGCAGCTGCCCCCTTTGTCTCCCCTTGGCGACGCCCTTTGATAGATACAGGTTGGCATTGTCACTATTCACATGACACGCGCCTAACAGCGTTGCCCGACGCGTCGCGACTGAAGACGAGTTGGGTGATTACCTTACTTGAGGCTCGCCACGCTGGGCTGGCGATAACCCATCTACATCATTGGATTTTAGTTAAAATTTTTGCAAGTAGGGTTCCGTAGTTATACATCATAATTTATATGAACCTATATCAGTTTCTCTTGTTTGATACTATAAACATACCTACCTACTAATTAACATAATGTTAGTATAAATGCGTCAAAAAATATTTGGTGTACGTACCTACTTAGGTAGACGCTCGGTTTTGAATTATATTTTCCATTTTATGAAACTGTTCCCTTTTCAGTAGATTTTTTTTTTGTGGTAATTTTTTTTAAATTAATTTTATTTGTTCGTTTTTACTGGTGGTAAAGATTGATTGCAATACGACTTTTACTATCTGCGTAATGCGTTGGACAAACATACCTGAGGTTTTCCTTGATGGATAAAAACTAAAAGTTATTATATTGTGAGCAAATAAGATCCTTCTTGGAATACGCATAACTATTATATTACAAGAGGTTGAGAACATCTACTCGATGCAGTTTGCTTGAGATGCGTTTAGTACCTACAGCAATAAAAGCTGTAGGTATGTATATAAATAAAATCTGTATGTAATTATTTTATTTTATTTTTGGGTATATATTTTTTTCTTTAAAATGTGTTACTTGAAATAAAACGTTCTTTGGGTTACGAGATATATTTTTAACCTACTTCAAAAAGGGGAAGACCTCAAATCGACTCTGTTTTTTTGTATGTTTATTATTTTCCCAATTTTATAAATTAATTTTGATGATTCTTTTTTTAACCGACTGGCAAAAAGAAGGAGGTTATCATTTCGATTATATGTTTTTTCTTTGTTTTTCAAGCAAAATTGGCATTTTGTAGTAGATTTTTTAGTTTTTAGGGTTCCGTACCGCATAAGTAAAAAACGGAACCCTTATAGGATCACTTTGTTGTCTGTCTGTCTGTCAGTCTGTCCGTCCGTCCGGGTGTCAAGATCTTTATCTCGGGAACGCGTGAAGGTATCGTGTTGAATTTAAAACCATATACCCATATATCCATAGTCTCTTGCTGCAGAAAGTAAATCAAATATCTCAGTTTTCGTAAAAAAAAGTTACAGCCGAATATGTCGTAAAAATGCACAATTCGACACTCACAAGGGAATCAAAACCTATGGGGTACTTCCCGTTGACCTAAAACTATGAAACTTGGCAAGAAGCATTGTGTTAGAGTACACATAATATAGAAAAAATACGAAAACTGGATATTTTTAATATAATCACAAAAAATAGTGTCTTTACGCAAGGAATGAGGGTCCAAATTTTAAAGTTCTGTAACCGTATCATGTGGGGTATCACATGAAAGAGCTTAATTAGCATAAGTTAAAACAGGTTTTTAAATATTTTTATATTTTTCGACGATGTATATTTAAGAAGGAAAATATTTAAAAAAATATGGTTTCCCCCTTTTATCTACTAGTTTGTACGGTGTTGGGCGAGTCAGACTCACACTTGTCAGACCACACTATAGTGTTGTAAAGTTTAAATAGCTAATAATTCTTGTATGCTCTATGTTTTTTTTTGCAAATCAATATATTTTCATTTTTAGGCTTCCATTCTAAGGGTGCGGCCAGCGGCAGCCTATTCGGGAGCCTATGGTGTCTGTCTGTTTGTCTGTTCTACACTTAAACGGCTGTATCTTTTAAAATGTAATAGTTTCTCATAATTGGCAAGGTTTCCTTTGATATAAATCTACGAGTAAGCACTAAAAACTGGTTAAGAGTGAGTCAAGCTTGCGTAATTTTTGACAAAAATGGGAAATTAATGTGCGAGATAAATTAAAAGCTCCTTTTAGCTGCAACAAAAAAAAACATAAATGACAGTTAAACGTTTCGTTGACATATTTCGGTGTCATTTGAGTTCATTTGACATAAGCAACGTTGTTGAAATCTCTTTGGATAAAGAAAATAGGTCTGTAACACTCACTTATTTGAACTTGATAGGTATCGTATGTAAACGCTTAGAATTTCAGCCTATTCCTAGTGTTCATGTTTATGTTAATGTGTCATAAATAGGAGTACAGAAGCTTCTGTGTGCGTGTGAAACTCGATCTATGCCGAATTTATTTTTAATACGATAAGTAAGTTTGTATAGACTGAGTGGCCAGCCCTAGTAGGCATTTTTAATACATAAACCTGTACATATTCAGTAGACATTTATTTAACTAAAGCCTATTCGGCTTATATCATGTAAGATTAGTCATAATGGTCATGGTCAAACGTGTAATAAATAAACAATTATACATACATAAAACATATTACATTTATTTATATTTTTAGATACATATAATCATGTACCTTTCATATATCATTGTTAAAAATGTTGAATTGTATTAAGTAATATGGGTTTTAGTTAACAACTACTTATTGTTTTATAGTTTTTCCCACGAGACTTGTTCTTTAATAAATAAAATTCTCCCTCATGGTTTTTTTCTTGACCGATCAAGAAAAAATTGAATGTGTAATTTTTTGTGAAATCATACTCGTAGTTACCAACGCTAAATAAATTATTTTCGTGGTATTAGCCTAATATTAAAAAAATATTGAGTACCTGCGCTATTATTACATGGTCAAAGTTTTTTACCCGATTACGCAAGAAGGAGGGTTATGTATTTCAAGTGTACATATGTTTGTATGATTCTCTTTTACAAACTTTTCTGAATTACCCTCCAAATGAAAACTATGAAAACCTAAATAAATATTAGTGGACATTTCACACAACACCATCTAGCCCAAACTTAGCAAAGCTTGTACTATGGAAACTATATGGTTGATAGAATACATAAATGTATTATTAACACTTTTAATTAATTAATTAAAGATGGTCAATTAAAGATGAACATCTCAAAAAATGGTTGTCTGTAAAGTCGGCTTACGGACGATAATTTTACGTGATAACGTCATGATAGATGCGTCTCAAGCCGAACGCTTGGGCCGATCGTGCCTCTCTATCGCTTGGGCCGATCGTGCCTCTCTATCGCTTGTTCCGCGCTCTCGCTTGTTCCACGATCTCGCTTGCACGCTCGGCTCAGGCGGGACGGGAGTCATGCTTTTTCGTGCATGCAGCCGGCGTTCGTCGATTTATATATGACGTTATCACGTCAAAAATAATGTCTATTATATGATTTCAGATGAAATGATACACGCCCTCAACATTTCAAAACCAAAGCTCATATTCTGCTCGGAAGCTATCCTGGAATCAAAACTTGGCACCCTGCTAGAAGTGTCATGTATAGAGAAGATTGTGCAGCTCAGTGGTAGAGTCCAGTCATCAGAGGTGATACCTCTGGCCTCCGTAGAAGTGTCAGATTGCAGTCTTGAAGAGTTCAAGCCGGAAGGAGTGTGTGGGGCCAATGATACTGCATTTATATTTTACTCTTCAGGGACCACTGGACTGCCGAAGGGTGTTATACTTACCCATCAGAATGTTCTATATGGAACTGCGATTTTCAAGTACGTACACAAAAATATTTTTAGTATTTTTTTTTTTTTTTTTATCAGCCCTGTTTTGTACAAACTGTCCCACTGCTGGGAACGGGCCATCTTCTCATTGTGAGAAGGGTATAAAATAAATATATATATATATATTTTTTTAGTATAATTGCATGTTATTACAGAGGAAATTTATTGTAAATTAGAACTAAATTTACAAATTAAATAAAATTGACAAATTTAAACAAGACGTTAAAAATATTGTGTTTGCTGCATATGATGATTATGATGATGAAGTTTAATTAATTTAATTTAATCAAGTGATGTTACCAATTTTCTTTTTATTTCTTTTACTTTTGAAACTGAAAATCTTATTATTGTAATTGTAATTATAACATGTTGTGTATACATTTAAGGGATATAGTTTAGGTCCAAATTATAAATTGTACATTGTAAAAATTGTAAATACTGTATTCTGTTTCGTGTGTCAATAAACTAAATAAACAAATAAGTAACTATCATCATCATCATCATCCACATCTCTCTATACCACCACTGGGTGTAGGGACCCTTTCTTTTCTGTCTCGATCCTGTGCCAATGTAATTTTTTTAGTTTAAAAATACACTGAAATAAATTCGGCAAGTACGAGTTTTACTCGCACACAGAAGTTTCCGTACTCCTATATATGACACAATATGTGAACATGAACACTGACACCAGGGCTAGTTACTCAACAAAATTGTGCTTTATATCTAAGATAAAATTTGTAATTTTACATATTTTGTACAGTATATCAGTCTATCAAGTTCAAATAAGTAAGTGTTACAGACCTATTTTCGTGATCCAAAGATATTCCAGATTATCCAGAGAGATTTAATCTGATCCAAGTTAATTTTCATACAAAAATAGTTTTTAGAAATTATTAACGCAAAAATTACTAAGTATGAAAATTAATTTTGATCAAATTGAAATTTTTGACGAATATTTGTGATGTTGTTTTCAAGTTTCACAAACGAAGATTTTTTTATAAGTTCATTCAGTCATTGTAAAAAAAAAAAAAACATCTTTAAAAATATACCCATATTTTTGCGCGGGCTAGACGGACGATGGTTGAACTACGGACTCTTCTATGCCAAACATATTAATGTACGTATCCTACGCCGCTACGGAATGTTATAGGTATTATTTTTTTCAGTTATGAAAACAAGGACAAGTCGCACGTGTTAGCTATACTACCATGGTACCACGTGTATGGTCTATTAAGTACAATACAGTACCTTGTTAGCGGAAACTTGGTGGTGTACCTGACAGCTCTCGAACCAGACAAATATCTCTCCACCATAGAAAAATATCAGGTAACAAAAATAATTATAGTTTAAATAACTAAAAAAAAACAACTTCAAAATAAGTAATTCGTTTACATGAATAACAGTTCCCAGTTATTTTCTTATAAAAAAACCAAAGTACTGAACTGATTTTGATATTTTTATGATACCACCTCTAAAATATGACCTACCAAACAAAAAAGAATCATCAAAAATCTTTAATTTTATAGTTTTCCTAAGTAGGCTTCACAAGTTAACGAGTAATAGTCGATCAACTTAAAAATGTATTTAGAGAAGTAAGAAATGAAAATTGCATGAAAATTTCATTTAAACTACAAGTTAACTATATGGCACACGGGTCACTGGCCACAGCCACAAACGCCGCCGCCGTTTGTAGCGAGTGGCGACAACCGGCGTTTAGGTACCGCGTGCGTCGAGTCTATATAAAATGTATGAAAACTACAGGAAATATGCCGGCGGCAGCGTTTTGTGGTTGTGGCCATTGGCCCGTGTGCGGGCACCCTAAGTAACTCTTATGATCACTAAGTATCAAACAACAATAAAAAGCCCGATTCCGGCCGATTCACATACATTGTGATGCAATGAACTTCACTTTGCGCGTAGCCGGACACACACTTAGCGATTTTTTTATACAAAGAGCAGTAAACAAGCAGATTGCCTGCCTGATGGTAAGCGATAACCGTGGCCAATGGACAACTGCAACATCAGTGGCGTTTCTGTTGCTTTGCTAGCCTAGAGAGATGCTTTTAGACACCCTTTCTAACGCTTTTTGTTGAAGCTCTGCGGGAAAACCTTCTGAGAAAGGACATACAATTTCCGATTTCCTTACAATCAAAATAACTTCATAATATAACCATTGACTATTTTGTTTGATAAAAATTCGCTTGTTTTTGTTCGATTTATGTAATAAATTTAACAAACAACTTGTTTTTCTTAAAATCTAACTTTTCGAACAACAAGTCGCAAGTTTTTAACAGCTGTAATAATTACTCAAATTGATTTATTACCTTCATCAATTTACGTTATGGTCAACATATTAAGTTATAATCATAAATAATGATACAGTGGGTTTGCTAATTAAATAATATGTGGGTTTTACTTTGATGTCGGTTTTTACACGACTACTGAAGAAGGGTTATATTTTTCGTTATTAGGGCTGAATGTATCTATGAGGTTTGCTAGAAGAGCTATATTAGATTAACGTGCCACAGATAATAAGTATCTATATAATCAATAATGATAATTACCTTAATTAATTGGAAGAGATCGCTCTAAGCTATAAGGCCGCCAATTAAAAGCCTAGCCATGATTTATATTTTCTCCGTATTTGTGGTATTGCTTTCTATCTATCCTATTAGGTACCTATAGCTTAAAAAACTAAAACTATAGAATTCAAAATGGACAATTTTGTCTTAAAAACAAAACTACGAAACCGATTTTGATGAAACTGCAAAGAACTATTCTGAAAGTACATAGATCCTTACCAATAAAACAAAAATTATATATTGTATTTTAAAGTCTAATAATTATACAATTGTATATACTAGCTCAAGTACCTACAGACTAAAGAGATACACGAAACAAAATTACAATGACATATGTTTTGATCAGATTTCAGAAATGCCGGCGGTACCTCCGTTGGTACATATGCTGGCAGTGTCACCTCTAGTCGAAAAATATGATTTATCTTCGGTCAGGACCATATGGTGCGCTGGAGCTCCCATTTCCTTAGATATTCTTAATAGTGCACAGAAAAAGTAAGTGGTTAGCTACATTTACAGGCCTTATGGCTCAGTGTTAGTTTTTTTTTTCATTATTCGAAAATAGGCTTGCGCTTGACTGTCAACTCGCCTGGTGTTAAGCGACAATTACGGTACGTACGTTAGTACGTCTGCTTCTGAGCTGTAGGACGTAGGTTCGAACCCCACCCAGGGCAAACATTTCTGCTGAGCAAGGATGTTTGTTTTGTGTCTGGGTGTTTATAATGTATCTTAGCTATGTATTTACAAATAAAGTATATATGTATTCTATCAGGTTCATAGTTCAAGATTTGCTTACTTTGTGGCTTGATGGTGTTGTGTGAAAAATGTCCTCCAATATTTATTTATTTCTTTACTGGCTTCGTAGCTCAGTTTTTAGTAGCCTTTTAAGCTGTGGGTCGTGGGCTTGATCCCTACTCAGGACAAATATTTCTGTGATAAACATGATCGTTTGTTCTGTGTCTGGGTGTTTATATGTATCATACGTATGTATTTACAAAAAAAAAGTATTCTACTATCAGCTATCCAGTTCCCATAGTACAAGCTCTGCTTAGTTTGGGGATATAAAAAACTCCACCGATATTATTCATTTATTTATCAAAATAAGAAAAATATGAAAATTCCATTTTGACGTTGGTATTATGATTTTTTTCAGTTTGCCAAATTGCAAAAGAATTTTCCAAGCTTATGGCATGACTGAAACAAGTTTATGTATTCTAAAAGAAGAAGTCGCCAGCAGGGAGACGGGGGTGCTAGGTAGCTGTGGAGTGCCTCTACCAGGGATCATTGCGAAGGTTTGCACATGACGAACATTCTATACAACGGCGCGCTAATCGATGACACGTAATTTAATGTTAAAACCACAGAATTCTCCCTATTACATTTGGTTAAAACTTGTACACGGGTCAAGCCCAGATCTTTGGAAGGCATCAATGGGGCCGAAGCCAACACTGAGAGGTCCTTTATAAATTAGTTAAATAAAAAATACAGTAAGTGGTTATGTGGATAGTTGGGTGAAACTATTGTACAAAATTGTTGAAAAGGTTTTGGCTATTGTGATGAAATGGTTATGAATTAGAAAACTAGTTTATTGGTGATGCTCCCACACAGTGAGTAAGATTCTGTGTGGGAGTATCAGAATGAGAAAACGGCACCTGCCCATTTTGTCTCATATAATGTAATGTTATATTATTAACCTATTAAATATTACATTATTTTGAAATTACATTACCCTAGGGACCAATTTTATCAAAGCTTTAGGCCATCTTTTTCATAGACCACTTTCGAGCCGGTGGTATGAAAAAAAACTCAAAATTTTTCTTCTTCCATTCTCCTTCCAGATAGTGGATATAGAGTCACGTGAAAAACTGGGGCCTAACGAGCACGGCGAGTTATGCATGAAGGGCCCCACGACGTTTAAGGGGTACGTGGGTAATGAAGAAGCTACTAGAGCCATGTTCGATGAGGAAGGTTTCATCAAGACAGGTGATGTTGGATATTACGATGCTGACGGCAGGTTTTACATCGTTGACCGGATCAAGGAAATTATCAAATACAAAGGACAACAGGTAATCAAAACAGGGGAACAAACTGTTCAAATTCAAATTAATTTATTACGAAAAGAGTGTACAAATCACAGACATAGATGAAGCATGCCATTTCATTCTGGAGAAAGTGCAAATAGACCCCAAAAGCTCTCGAGCCATACCATCGACCTCACGGCTGAACGACGCTCACTGCAACTGCAATCTTCCAGCGACGTCGAGTCATATAGGCGGCTCAATAGACTCATATCAAAGTCTATGCGACAAGACATCCGTACCTTTAATACCAACCGTATTAAAGAGACGATTGAGCGAAACAAAGACTCCAAAGTGTTCGCAAAAGATATGTCTAGTATATAATATAAACAGTTAAGCTACTTTACGATGGTGCTCGAGATAAACTAGCTTCTTGGCAATCAGTTTATCGTCACCGATTAACCTCACAGATCGCCGGTCAATTGACTCCACCGCGTCCACTCAAACTTTAAACATTTACAGTTATTTTGTCTCTGACAAAACTCAAAGATTACTTCTGACATGTAAAATGACGCCTTACAGTTGATTAACTAAAATAAAATTATATTTAGGCCTATGAACCGCGCACCTGGTAGAGTAGAAATGCAAATTAGGGCCGACATATTGCTTAATCTCTCCACGGATTGATTCAGTCTAACATGTGAGTTTATAATGATAATTATAAACTGTCACGATAATGACATCATCATTTCAGCCACAAGAAATCTACAGCTGGACATAAGATGCTGCTGATAGAAGTGGCACATCCAGCATCTCCTCCTACTTATATGAGGTCGTCTGTCCATCTTGTAGCTGGTCTTCGGGTCTTGTGTGATCTCTTTTTTCGTCTTATCGGCCATCAGTTCTACTGGCTATGTATCCTGCTCACTGCAATTTACGATTTATATAGTACAAAATAAAACTTCTAAAATGATTGAAACTGTTCAGGTGGCCCCAGCGGTGGTGGAGAGCGTGATCCTGCAGCACAGTGGCGTGGCAGAGTGCGGCGTGGTGGGGGCCCCCGACGAGCTCGCCGGGGAGCTGCCCACTGCCTTCGTCGTGCCCAAGCCGGGGGCCACGCTCACTGAAAAAGAGATACTCGATTTCACTTCAACCAAGGTAACCACTGCACATAACTATCGTCCAAATCAATTAAAAGAACCGTTGAGCAAGTTTCGCCAGTACGTTATTAATTTTTGCTTACAATAAAACTGTTTTCTACAACTAAATGTTATCTGATTTCTGGGATGTTTTTTATATGATTTGAACCTTAAATGGCGAGGCTTATAATTGTTATTTTTTATCTTTTTGGTTTTCAACTACGAAACAAAGACATTTAAAAATTAGCCTAGTCATAATGATTACAATCTAATACAAAAGAATCCTTGAAATCGTATAATGTGTAGGGGTAGAAATCAAATTTCTCCTTTTGTATGGACGAATGCGCGGTAAACGTTTGTCTTGTCGATGGATTTTAATAATTCGACATATTTAATAATTGCGGCATGCCAGTATCACCTAGAGTCACGCCACCACTGAAGTCTTATAGATGCGGCGGTTCAATCGCATTCCGGCCATACATACTATGAAGGTATTCTGTGTTCCAGCGAACAATGACGGACCTTTCAAATTTAGTTCCAATATTTCGCCATCGGACTTCAGTGGTAGCGCGAACTCTTGTTCTTCTTTGTATTGGACCCCACGATTAGCGATTTGCCAGTGTCAAGTATTAAAATATTATCAAGTTTCTTGAATAATACAAGTTATATAGTGTTCTAGTCACAGTCGAAGTCACGTAAACAGTCATTTTCAAATTTGAGTCTTGCCACAGTAAAGTGATGGCGATTTTACTAGAAGCTTCTATGGAGTTTTGCAGACAACGTAAAATTACACGTATTACCGCATTAATATTCAAAATAACACAAGTTTAGGTAAATAAAACAGAGTTTTACAACAACATGTTTCTATGACGTTCCCGCCACAACCCTCAGCGCGAACTCTACCCAGTGTTTAATTTAAAGATACGACACAAAAGGTCCATTCAAATAAAAGTGTCCTCTACCTGTTCTTTTCACTATTTATTCATATTGTACGATATATTATTTTATACACGGGACTTTAATAGATAATTTGGACATAAGGTATGAAGTTTTTTGTTTCTGCAAAACACATGGCATATTCTTTCTGACGAACCTTCATTAA
Source organism: Lycia hirtaria (assembly GCA_947563715.1). NCBI lineage: Eukaryota > Metazoa > Arthropoda > Insecta > Lepidoptera > Geometridae > Lycia > Lycia hirtaria. The sequence continues at coordinate 13,896,238 of OX387385.1, forward strand.
TAATGCGATTAGAGCGCGCTGTCGGGACGATCCTCAACATCCCCCCCCCCTATTCAGCCCCGTATTCTGACAAAACCCATTCGGTTTCAGAATCGATTCAATCTGTATATCTCCGTCTCTGTCATTCTCTATGGAAATGACAAAGACGGAGATATACAAATCGAATCGATTCCGAAACCGAATGGTTTCACAATACGGGGGCTGATCGCGGTTTGACAAAATACTGGCATCTGGACATTTTGGCTCCCTAGACGTTTTGAGGTAGTCACATCTGATTACTCCAAGTTGCGTTTTCGTCTATATTCATAATGAATACTTATTAAAAATTAATGTTATTTTCAGTTATCTTCAATTACCCGTCTCCGAGGTGGTGTCATATTTGTCAAAGAGATTCCCAAAACATCATCCGGTAAAATTCTTCGACGTCATCTTAGAATTAAGTTAATGGAAATAAAGGGATTAAAGTAAAATGTGTATAATCTTGAACCCTGTGTGTGAAGAGAAATGAATTAACTGGTCAAGCGCGTGCCGAGGCACGCATGTACTATAGTTTCGTAGTTTCTTAATCAAAGAAAAGAAGGAAGTTTAAAGTGGTACCATTAATCATCTGACTCAAAAAAAAACAACAAGTAATTCCGATAACTCTTTTGCCTCTAATATTTATCATGTCTTGTTTGTAAAACGAAAAGCCGATCTAAGCATTTGACCTGTGTGAATTATAGAGGAGAATTGATTCCACGCGTCGCTCGTCTGAGATGCCAAGATCGAGATCAGCTTTGCGTTTTACAAAAATACAGTGAGAAATGTCAGAAAAAAAGTGCGCTATTAGGCTAAACGGCCGCTTGGTTGGTCTAGGAAGAGGTGGAGAGATGAGCTCGACACCTATAACAAGGATTGGCGCTCAATAACAGCCAAAAGAGAATTTTGGAAGGAATGAAGAGAGGCCTTTGCTGAACAATGGGACAATACAGGCTGATATAATAAATAATAATTAGCCTATTACTACTCAAATCTAAACAAGTATGTGTGTAAAAGAAAAACAAAATACCCGACTGCAGAAAAGCAGTTTTTGCAGTCTAACTTACGATTTCGTTACGCTTGAACCGCTATTGAGTGTACGTTTTTGTGAGAAGTATGCATAAAATCGCTGTAAAGGGCAAGAAATAGGAGAATTCTAGTTAAATAACTTGTTTATTACGAAATAATTTGTTAGAGGTCACGAAAAAACGCATTTTCTATTTTTGTAAAAGATTATTATTGTTATTACAAAAAATATAGCCTATGACACTCTGGAAGCGAAGATGAATCTAATGCCACCTCGCTCATCAAAATCGGTCAAGCCGTTTAAGCTGTAGGTTGTCATATAGAAATATACATACCCACATACGTACATACAAACATACATACACTCGAAAAACATTACCCTCCCTCTTACGCAGTCGGGTAAAAGGATTAAGGGGTTCTCAAACACGGAACACGCAACCACAAAATGCCGCTACCTGAGCTACACGCAGCAGTCTTTATATTTTGTATGAACTAGCCGTACTTGACGGGACCAAAAAATACAATCGTGTGAAATGTAAACTGGCTGGGAGCGGCTCTGTGGTCGTTGTTTTTACGCGAGAACTACAAGATAAAATCTTTTTGTTGATTGCACAAAAAAAGAAACAAAAATGATGAGTGAACGTTTCGTTGACAGTTGGTGTCATGTGACATAAACTTACTTATATAAATTTAAAAAACTAAAAACTCAGAAAAAAACGGCTGAACCGATTTTAATGAAACATAGCTACGAACACTCTCGGTCAAGTCCTCTTTCAAACAAAAACCTCTAGATCAAAATTGGTCCATCCGCTTAAGAGCTACGATGCCACAGACAGACACACAGATATACAGATACATAGATATACACTTATGTGTATATCTATGTATCTGTATATCTGTGTGTTACTTATAGCACACCTTAAAAAAAAAAAAAAAAAAAAAAAAAAAGAGCAAACGATATAGTTACAAGCTACCTCTATGCATAAAGAATTGCAACGTTCTGCGTCGATAAACCAGGAGCCTATTTTTTTTTACCAACTTATTCTAACTAATGTAACACTAACTTATCTGAACTTGATATTGTGGGCCTTACCGAAAAACGTTACTTAACTTTAACCAATGTCCTAAGTTCTCCGTCTTCTTCCCGCAAGTGTCAATACGTGTCAGCCACAAGTTGAAATATAAGAAAATATGTCAACCATTGCTTAAAGTTAAGTAACGCTTTTCGGTTAGGCAGTGTATGTGAACGCCAAGCATTTCAGGCTTAGATATATAATCAATATTCTTAGATATAAAGAACATTATGTTGAATAATTAGCCCTGGTGCCATACATAGAAGTACGGAAGCCTCGGTGTGCGAGTGAAACTCGTATTTGTTTTGCCGGTTTTATTTATCAATGTAACAAAACATGGGGCTATTAATTAAATGCTTATTTGAATTTATTCACTTGATGTTCCTTTAAAAAAACAACTGTAATAAGGTCCGGCTCGTACCATTAAAAACCCTTTGGGATCGTCCTTTTACGAATGACGTTGTAAAAAACAGAAATCGTTATAAATTTGTCGAATGTTGTTTTTGCATTAATAATACAGGCAAATGCCTTCAATAAATACTTTTTTGTTTTTTTCCGACGACTTTAATTTTAAGTACCTTTTAGTTTTAATGATTTACAGTTTATTTATTGAATTAATAACCTGTAGGTAGCAATATTTTCTTGTTTGCGACGTGTGCATCGTAAACAAGAAGTTATTAACTAAAAAAACATTTAAAGAGACAATATTTGACTGCGTAAGAGCAACTTTCGTGATGTAGGTAGGTGTTATAGTGCACCTTTTCATAAGTAATGTGTAGATTTGTGTAGAATTCATTAAGCTAAGCATTTTTTAGAATGATTTTTTTGTAAAATCATAAATTTTTCTCATACATGAATAGACAAAAGTAGAGTTTTTTTTAATGGTTTATTATTATTATAAAAGACTGATGAAATTTAATTGATCTGAAAGTATTTCAAATTTTTCAAATCGACTAGTAAATGACGGAGTTATGAGGTAACAAACATAATTAAAAAAAAAACAACCGAATTGTTTACGTCTTTCTTTTTGAAGGCGGTAAAAATGAAAATAAAAGTTGAAGTGACAGTGGGCAAGGCACATATGGGGCCGAAAAGTTCTTGAATGGAGACCAGGAACTGGCAAGCGCAGCGTAGGAAGACCAGCCACAATGTGGACAGAAGATATCATACAAGTGGCAGGAAGACGCTGGATGGACGCAGACCTATGTCCAGCAGTGGACTTCTTGTCGCTGATATGACGATGATGAAAAATAAAAATCGGACATACGACCCCTACCGACTAAAACCTCACGGTGTTCCACCTTGGCGCCTTCAGCGTTAGGGCCCCGGGTGCGCTTTCGCAGGCTTCCGCGGTCCTAACAGCGCTGGTCCTCTCGGACCCCATCCTTGGGAGCTTTGCTCCTTCCACCAATGGACGATGTGCCGGAACACGGGCACAATTTCACTAAATTCGTCTACTGACTTATAACATCATTCGAACTGTAACGACAGTAATGACCTTACAACTATTACTTTGTCATCAATCTTAGCCCACATACATTATATTGTTGGCTGATTGGGAGGAATCAATCGGCGTCGCATCCCTATGCACGGGCGCAGCACTAGCCGGGCCCTCTAGTGCATAGACTCTCGATCGGCGCCCCGTCAAGATGGCGCACGGTGATATTGTTGTATTTGCATAGTCTCAGTATTAAACGTACAAGTCTCTTGTATGCTAGTTTAAAAAAAAATGTAAACTTCGTTAAAAAATTCAATGTATTAGCTTATAAAAGGCACGGTCCCTGGAGTCTGTGGAGCTCAAATTTTTTAAATAAATAAATATATAAACGTACAAGTGAATAGTAACGATGTAAATTTAATATTTATGTAAAATTGTAAGTACTTTACATTTAATTTATATTTTTAGAGTTGCTATGATTTTTTTTATTTTTTTTTATTTTTTTTATGTAAACTCTGACTGACGCATCCAAGCACACTGTAACAGTGTTTATGGACGAAATAAAGAATTGAATTGAATAATTAGGAATCTGGTTTTCCTTGCTATCAATATACATACCTATAATTATGTGCAAACATAACATACACTCAAAAAACATTACCCTTCTTCTCGGCATTTGGGCAAAAATACCGACCAAGATTCGATTTCAGAATGCCCTTACAAAAGATTTCAACGCGTGCATCAGTTTTAATACTACATAAAACTCTTCTATACTTGTAATATATCTACTGAAAAACCGTTTGAAATTAATAATGGAAACATGAACTTAAACCTAACTAAAGTGTTTATACTATATTTATACTAAAAAGCCGTTTGAAAACTTAAGAAATTATTAAAAACTAAAAAAATGTCATCGGTAAACCATGTGAGCACAAACTTTTTTGCTGAGACTTCACGACCTTCCGTTGACAAACTCTGGACGATTATGTTCGTATTTTACATTGTTTTCATAATAACTAACTATTTATATTTTAACTATTGAGTTAAAATATAGTTATAGTTAATAATAGAGTTATTATTTATTACCATTTAATTTTTTTAACTCAGTATTAAATATGAAATTTAAAAAATCACTAACAGCAACCAGCCTAACCATTCACGGATCTAAAACATAAATGAAGATTAATTAAAATGTTACATTTAATTATTTATTGAAATAGATTATTACGGAATAATAAATGTTCTAAATATAAATATTATTTATGATGCGCGCACAAAGGCACAAATCCTCACACATTAGTCATTAATTAATAACTAATATTTAAATTAATTTAAATTCAATGTCATTTCGTTAATAATAAAGTTACAAAAAAAAAACAACAGTATTTCTATTTTTCTTCTAAATATTACCTTAATCCATTTATTATATTCTATTGTAAAATAACTTAAATATTGAGAAAAACAAATATACTCATTAAAAATATTAATGAATTTATTTGCCAACTCTTAGTTAATACAAATATGTCTAATAATCATGTATGATAACTTAAATTTGGAGATAGAAGATTGGAATTGGATCTAATGATCAGCGAAATTTAAATCATTATTTAATCAATCACATATAACACTTATACTAACATTTTATTGACCCCACAAAAAATTCAAATTTCAAATGAAACAACTATATCAAAATTGGTTGAATTGTTTGGAAAAAACAATGGACAGACACACAGCACACAGATGCAGTATATTGTCATCATCATCTTAGCCATAAGAAGTCCACTGCTGAACATAAGATTTCCAAAAATACCGATTGAAAACGGCGCTTGCATCCAGCATCTTCCCGCCACTTGTTTAAGATTTAAGATTGTAGTCCGACAAAATTCCACAGAAGAATACGAGGCCCTACTTACATAGGGCAGAAAATTCATGAGGTGACTCACATGCTCTGTGCAATATGTAGCATAGATACATCATCGCATTGCTAATGAACTACTTGTAATGGTGTCGTAAAGTGTAGTGTAGTGTAGGGTCTGTAAGGAAGAGGAGAAGTCCAATTCAAAACATATTTTGTACGGCTGCGTCCCAACAGCAAGGAAGCGACTAGACCTTCTATCCAGTCAGAACTGGAGGAATACAGGCATTTTGCACCAGGTGACAATCTGAAAGTAATGCGGCCCTTTTTTAGAAAGCCTGATGCGAATGGATAAATAGTAAGTACAAAAAACATCCAATTAAACGAAATTGTGTATTTTGAAGTTCGTTGTTTCAGTTTTTTTAACTATAATTATTAGGTATGATTTTAATATTAATGTCAGCATGATACTCTCACGCATTTCTGAAACTGTATCCTAACGAACAGTCTTAATTTACATACAATATAAATTAATATACCTATTCGTGTTTTATATTAATAAAATTTACTTAATTAAAAGCCGGCCAAGTGCGTGATGGGCTACACTAGGGTTCGGTAGTTACCTGTCACAATATGCATCCTTTTTTAGCAAGAGGAGTGAAATAGTTATTTGTTATACAAGAGTGCAAAATTGATTTTTAACCGCGTGCTCAATTTTGATGACCGAGCAAGCGAATGATAGTAAAATTGAACAATAAAGTAAATATTAAAGGGGGGCTCCCATACAACAAACGTAATTTTTAAGCAATTTTTACTCGATCTTAATTAACAGGTAGAAACTTGAATATTTGTAAGTAAATATTTAGAAATATATTAATTATAAAAATAAATACCTAATCTAATACATAAAAACTCACAAAATTAAAACAATCCGCGCAAAATTTAAATAATAAACGCGATGCGAGTGCCGCGCCGCGTCGTGGTGGTGGCGCGAGCGCGAGGCGGTTGCTAAGCAACGGCCGCGCGGGTAGCGGGGGAGGTAACATCACGGAGCGAGCCATAGCCGCGCGTATTCGCGCGAGCGTTGTCATGCTGCCCGAATGTGTATCGAAAACCTACCTATAAGTTTGCAATTTACTACTTGGAATTTCGTTGATTTCTCGTTATTTATTACGATTTTCTATTATAGATGATAGTACGGAACCCTTCGTGCGCGAGTCCGACTCGCACTTGGCCGAATTTTTTCATCTTTATTGTTGCTTTTAGCATTGAATACGTACTCCATAGAGTGCTTGATTTCTTGGTCTCGGATAATTCAATAAAATATGCCAGCAAAACGTTGTCGGAGATAGTTTTGGCTCCTTTAGCTACGCCACGTGTTAAACATATCGTACTGTTTCAAATACGTATCACGTGATTTTTGAGGGAGAAAGCTCATTTGCGCATTAAGTCAATTCTGTTGGCGTCAAATAAACTTCTTCGTCGCTAGAATCACTCATTTTAGGTTTTTCACTTGTTTTCAAATTTCTTGTTTTTAACCTAAGGTTTTAACAATACGTCGTGAAAAGAAAATGGCGTGTGCAAAGCAAATTAAAAAGGCTACAGAACCCTAAAACGAATAACAATACAGAATACTAGCATAGACATAAATTCTCACACACAAGCAACTCGTACGTAACAAATATTTTTTTTCCATTGTATGGAATTAAGTAGGTAAATACCTATTAATTTTTAATTATTTTCAACTAATTTAAATATTATGCCTCATTACTGTTTGCGTCTACCTCAAGAGTAGTTGATTAAGTTTTGAGTAAATAAAGATTTTTAAAAACATGATTCGTAATAAGGTTGTAGTTAGCGGACCTGTTCTGAAAGTATCAGCTCATTTGTCCGTTGGAGAATACTTCTTAGAAAAGATTTCGCAGAATTGTTCTCGAGAACGAGATGCAGGAGCTTTGGTAAATATCTTAGGTGCTGTCCAAACTGCCTGTGCTTGGCTCCTCTCACCCCACTTCTGTCTCGCACTCACTCCGCAACCACCACGTATCTGTCCCACTTCCATCCCACTTCCACTTCAGTTCCTTTCCGCTCCTGCTCCGCTCTCACTTTTTCCCGCTACGCATTAATTTCGCTCCCGCGCCTCACTCCAACCACGCTTCTGTCGTACTCCTGTCACACTCCCGGCTGGTCCTGTACCGCTCCTATTCCACTTCGACTTTCCTTCTATCCCACTACCGCCCCGCATTCATTCTGTCCCCGCCTCACACTTGTGTCCCACTTCCACTTCGCTTCCATCCCGCTCCCGTCCCGCTTTTGCCCCACTCTCGCTCCGCTCTGACTCCCTCTATCCATACTCCCACCTTGCTCCCCGCCGCTTTCATCGAACAATTTCAGAAATTAGTTCGATAAGTCTAGAAATTATTCCTGCTTACTTTCTTACAAAGTTTACTTCTGTATAATAAATTAATAGCAAATTGCATTAATATTAAATTGCACTTAGACGTTGACACATTTTAAAAGTCACTTTCAATTTGTATTATCTATCTAAATTCGTTCCTGAATTAAAAATATTCCTTAACCAGCCAAAACAGCCCTTACCAAATCAAATTCAAAAAGCAAAATCAGTTTCATGTCCCTAACATTAAACTCATGAGATTTTCACAAAAAGAGTCAACCCTGTTTTGACCACTTTAATTCATCTCTGTCGCAAACATATCTAAAATATTAAATTTGTTACTCACAATACTACATTGAATGTCGGAAACTTGAAACTGATGGAAATTTCAATTATTTCTCCCTTGTCACTTAAATGAATTCTTTTGATGTCGTTTTTAGGGTTCCGTATCTCAATAGGAAAAAACGGAACCCTTATAGGATCACTTTGTTGTCCATCTGTCTGTGTCAAGACCTTTTATCTCGGGAACGCGTGAAGGTATCGAGTTAAAATTAAAACCATATACGCAGATCCATAGTCTCTTGCTGCAGAAAGAAAAATCAAATTTCTCAGTTTTCGTAAAAAAATGTCACAGCCGAATATGTCACGCACATTTCGACATTCACAAAGGAATCAAAACCTATGGGGTACTTCCCGTTGACTTAGAACTATGAAATTTGGCAAGAAGCATTGTCTTATAGTACATATATAGGAAAAAACCGAAAACGGGTCATTTTTAATTTAATCACAAAAAATTGGGTCTTTAAGCAAGGAAGGAGGTTCCAAATTTTAAAGTGCTTTAACCATATCATGTGGGGTATCATATGAAAGAGCTTCATGAGCACAAGCTAAAACAGGTTTTTAACAATATTTTTAGGATGTATATTTTTCGATTTATGAAGAAAAATATTTAAAAAATATAGTTGCCCCTTGTTATCTACTAGTTTGTACGGGACCCTCGGTGGGCGAATCTGACTCGTTCTTGTCCGGTTTTTTTTTTTACACGTAACCTGAATTCCGTATAAAGGTTTTTGTTTATTTTGTGCAGTTGCTTAAAATACAAGCCCCCACGAGGTGTGCGACTCGCACTTGTGTGTGTGACTCGCACCGTGCCCAACAACCCTTTTTGAAGGATGGATCCGCGCTTGGGTAGATGCCAATTAGTGCCAGTGTACGAATATTAATGAATTGTATAGTATCCTAACAAGAATTTCCGAACTAATTTTATTAAAGCGACAGTAACTCTGTCTGTTGTCTGTCTTGTTTTTCTGTGTGTTTGTTACCTTTTCACTGATAAACGGTTAAACCAATCGTTATGAAACTTAGCACAGAGATTCTTTAGGACCTGGAGAATAATATAGGTTATATTTTATCATCATCATGACCGCTTTCATCATTATGCGGGTGACACCGCGGGGCGCAGCTAGTCTATCTAGTGTATTCGTGTAAAACTTTAACAGACATACAGACATCGCTTTTATAATGAAATCGACATCGATACCATAAGGTTGGCTGTGTCAGTTTCAGATGATTGGACACCCGACCTTATGGGTCTGATTCCACAAGGTCTGGTGTCCCGTTTTCGATGGGTGGGACATCCTACCTTACAGTTCTGATGTCGAATTTATTTATTACTTAGGATTTTGGTAGGTATCCAAACTTCGCATCCTAATAGATATCTAATCAATATCAAATATCCAACAATATCAATAAATATGTCGTACAATAGAGTACTTTATAGTACAGATACGTATTTAATGGAATAACGACTTACTACGACATAATTAAGCACAAGTAAGACGGTAAAAGGTGGAGATTAAAAATAATCATTTTTAGGTGAATGGTAATACTGGTGAAGAAGTTACATTCAGCCAGCTTTTGCAAGACACAGTAAATGTGGCTGTGGGGTTGAAGCAACTAGGCGTGGGGCGGGGAGATGTGGTCGCCTTCTACAGCGAGAGCAGGAACGAACTCATCCCGGGGTACATGGGGGCCCTATGCTGCGGGGCCACCGTAACTGGATACAATACTCTCTATAATAAAGGTAAGAATTTCATAATAAGTATTTTTTATGAAAATTCTGACAACAGGTGAACACTCTTATATTGCTACTTTGAAAAAGACTACTAATGCAGTTGAAACAATAGTTGGAACTTTTAATCAAAATAGATGTGAGTGATTTTTTGTTACAAATAAGATTAGAATACTTAAACATCCCCGACATGAAAAACGACTGTGCCGATTTTGATGAAATGTAGTTAAGAACGCTCGATCAAGTCCTGTTTAAAAAAATAAAAACTAAATCATAATCGGTTCATCCGCTTGAGAGCTACGGTGCAACTGACACAGATATTCAGATATATATGTCAAACTTACAACAGCCCTCTTTTTGGGTTGGGGGCTAAAAATATGTGAAAAATTAAAATGAGAACCTTTTTCATAGTAAAACAAAAGTTCACAAAAAAATTATAGGGAGCCCGTAATCTGTAAAAAATAAATGTCAAATTTAAAGTTACTTATTTGTATAGGTTACTTATTTTCAAGGCTAGAGTGAATAGATATCTTCTAGATTGACGAGCTCCATCCTCGGCCACACCGTCGCTTAACATCAGGCGAGTTGGTGGTCAATCGTAGATCTAAAATGTATAAAAAAAATATTAAAAAAATAGGTAGGTAAATGGTAGCTAAGTAATGAGGTTTCAATTTGAGATATATTTTGTGCAGATTACAATGATTTCGCATATGAATGAAAGATAAATTTCCACATTTCAACGTTTCCACTTTTATGGAAAATTATAATATTTCAAAATAATTAAATTTCAAAATAATTATTTTGAAATTTAGCTATTTATAACAGTCATAAAATTGTTAAGAAAATACCTAATCATAATATATTGTATACAAATTATTCATAATAATTAAACCCCAATTAAATCACTGAACCATACTTGCTTTTTGTCAGTTTTTCTTTGACTTTTGCCAGATACAACTGTTAGCTATTCCTAAACTTTTTTGCCAAGCTATACGTAAGTTAATTTTACAGATGAATTAGAACATGTACTACGAATCTCGAAACCAAGCGTGGTGATCTGTTCTTACGCCACACTTACAGCGAATATGAACGTACTAAAAGCTACTGAGAGTATAAAGCGTATAGTGCAAATAAACGGCGATTCCATAGAAGGCACTTTACCTCTTCGTGAAGTGTTAGGCAACGGTGACCCCAAAACCTACGAACCTGAATCCGTTTCTGGCGCCAGTGACACGGCTGTTATCGCTTATTCTTCTGGCACCACTGGATTGCCTAAAGGAGTTATGATCACGCATCTGAACATCCTTTATGTTTGGGCGAGCTTAGAGTAAGTAATTTTTAAAGCTTAATTACTGGCATTTTCGTTTCCAATGACGTCATAATAATTATATCGTAATCCTGTCGATGAAATTTGTAGTTTTTAATTTCCAATATAAAACCTACGTCAGTTCACCACGCAGAGCATAGTAGTCGAGCTATAAGATGGATGGATGGATAATATATTGTCACAGTTGTAGATTGAACCAGAACTCCACAGCTAAATGTGGCTTATAGTGGGATAGAGAAGATTGCAGATGATGATGATGACAATAATGATAACGGTGATGATAAAGGCAATAATGATGTTGTTAATGGTAATAGTGGTAAAACCCTTCTCTAGTCAAACTAGAAAGACTCAAAATATTGAAAGCCAGAACGTATCAAAGTATTAAAAGTAAGAACGTGTCAAAGTATTGAAAGTCAGAACGTATCAAAGTATTTAATGTAAGAACGTGTCAAAGTATTGAAAGTTAGAATGTGTCAAAATATTGAAAGTCTTTGAGTCGTTTTTTTTTTCAGTTCAGACTATTTCATAGAAGTGTCCCAAAGCATATTGTCCGTGTTGCCGTGGTACCATGTCTTTGGCTTGTTAACAACCACGTTATACTTGATCTGTCGCAAAAAAGTGATATATCTGACTGGATTCAACCCGGAAAAGTATTTAAATACCATACAGGAATATAAGGTATAGTAGATAAATAGATAAACTCTTTATTGTACTCACCATAAAATTTACGAACAAGAGAAATTAATTAACAGTTAGTGTAACAAATGGCGCCTTAGTACCGACATAAATAAAATGTTTAGCTTTACACTCTTAATATAAATCTGTAATAAAGCCATCTTCAGGACTTAGGTTTAGGGTATTAGTTGGTAAGACGTACAAAATGTTGGATTACAGTGGTAAGAGTTTAGCCCATTTCCCACATAAACGCCAATTTCCTCGAAGAAGAAGTGACTTTTACAATTTGCCCGGGCAGGTATGGATAGATAGATAGATAGATAAACTCTTTATTGAGATTTTTTTAATGAAGATTTTTTTTTCTTTTTTTTAGGAGCTGGTACATTCTATGTTTTTCTCCCAGTCCAGCATGGATGCCAATATTTTGTACATCTTATCCTCTAATACCATCCAACCCTGTAATATCATCTAACCCTCTAATACGATCTCCCGTCCATCTAAGTTCAACTGTCAACTGACCAAGTTTAACTGTCAACTGACCAAGTTTAACTGTCAACTGACCAAGTTTAACTGTCAACTGACCAAGTTTAACTGTCAACTGACCAAGTTTAACTGCTTTTAAGCTTTACGAGTTATTAGATGTTAAAAATCATTGTGTTATGTTATTTTTACCCTACTGCTCCAGAAAGAGGATTATGTTTTTCTAGTGTATCTATGTGTATATATACGTAGATATTGGTATCTATTGCCTCCTACAGCCTGTTTGACCGATTTTGATGTGCGATGTGTCGTCAGATTTGTCTTCACTCCCAAGTGTCATAGGCTACATATTTTTCGGATAATAATAATATAATAATAAGGCAGTAATCCTAGCATGGCGCGCATTGTCAGGAGATTCCTCAGTTTGTGGACCTTACCGTTGAGAGCTTGAGCCCTGCCCCGCTGCCGGCGGCACACTAGTTTTAAGTTTATTACAATATTTATGTTCTTTTTTTATATGTTTATATTTGTATTGTAAAAAATATAAAATTAAGAATCTAAATAAATAAATGATAATAACAATAAAACTCTAGCAAAAAAAAAATTTTATAAAAAAGTTGCGAAAAATCCCAACCTTCAACGAACTTTTTCGATCCTTCTACAGCGACTTTGCACATACTTTCTCACAAAAAATATACACTCAACAGCGTATCAAACGTAATTAAATCATAAGTTACACTGCAAAAATCGTTCTGCAGTCGGGTATTTTGTTTTCCTTTTAATATAGATACATTTGTTTATCCTACAGATCAATGGGTTAATAGTAGTGCCTCCAATAGTAGTGTTTCTGGCGAAATCTAATCTAGTAGAAAAATACGAGGTGTCTTCAGTCAAGTGTTTCTTGTGCGGAGCTGCTCCCCTCAGCCAACAAACAGCTGCTGAGATGAACAAAGTGTAAATGTTTTATATTTATATGTATATTTAAGGCGAGACTTCCCCAAAACTTGACGTATTTTACGCTACCTCAGCCCGCACTTCTTGAGCGCGGTGTTTTCATGTACGTAGCACAGAAGTACGTACGACGCCGCCGCGCCGCGCGCCGCGGGACGCACGTAAGCAAAATTATTGTAAAATAAATGACTATAAACGTATCAAAAATGTATACTAGTAGAACGGTAAAACATGTAATAGCTACTTAACACGGTAACTATGGTGTTGATGGCTTTAAACACGTTGGAAATAAATTAAAAAAAATTAATAAAATGGTATATTTATCAAAAACTAAAGCTAGCGAGTCTTTTTTCAGCAATGTTGTGGTTGTACTAGGAGAACCCTAGCCAACAGACCAATATTTTACATACAAAAAAATTTAGCTTGAACTTGAACAAGTTTTCTTTGTAAATTTTCAAAAGGCTGTTTTTTTGCTGCTTTTGTGGGTAAGCGTGGCCTTAAATACCACATAAAACAACAAACTAAGCCATACACAAATACGTAGATGATTTTTCCCCGGCTCTGCATGGCAAGCTTGATGCTTGCCACGGTAAGGTAAGTAAGGTAATTGCCGTATTCGTCTTCAGTCGCTAAACATCGGGTAACGCTGTTAGACACTTTGTGTAATGACTTGTGCAAAATGACAATGCTATCTTGTGTGTTTAGAAAGTGCAACACCAAAATATATAAGACCAAGATACTTGACTGGCCTTGTGGCTCAGTTGGTAGTGTGTCTACTTCTACCTGCTGAACTGCAAGGTCGTGGGTTCGATCCCCACCCAGGGCAAACATTTGTGTGATGAGCAATGGATGTTTGTTCTGCGTCTGGGTGTTTCTATGTATCATATGTATATAAATACAAAAAAAGTATATATGTATTCTATCAGCCATCTAGTTCCATAGTACAAGCTTTGCTTAGTTTGGGCTAGATGGTGTTGTGTGAAATGTCCACAAATATTTATTTATTTATTTATTTATTAAGGCCTTAAGGATGTGTCTTGTCTTAGATTTGCCATGCTTTTACTTAATATTTAATAGACCTTTCTATAGGTAAAATATGAATCTGAGGTTAACCTAACGATTTCGGTCCACGTTATTGATGTGTACTGCACAGGAATGGAATTCTTTGCCACCTTTGATAAATACTATAATCTTTGAATTAATAACATAAAGCTTTGAAACTATAATAATTATTTTACAAATATTTAACTTTAATAAGAATATACTTCTTACAGATTCCCAAACTTAGCCCGATTCATCCAGGGCTATGGCATGACTGAAGCCACGCTAGTGGTTCTCAAAGAAGGAAACGAGCTCGGTGACAAGCCAGGCTACATACCGATCCCGGGAACTAAACTGAAGGTATTTTTCTATCCAACCAAAACGAGATATTTTCATAGCGCACAACTTCCTCTATTCTTCTTCTTCTTTTTTGTATTGGACCCGCATTAAAGCATTTGCCAGTGTCAAGTATTAGGACTTTTTCAAGTTTCTTGAATAAAACAAGTTGTAAATGTTCTAGTCACAATCTAAGTCACGTATACAGTCAATTTATAAGTCGAGTCCTGCTTCAGTAAAGTGGTGGCAACTTTACTAGAAGCTTCTATGCAGTTTTGTCTATAACGTAAAATAATACGTTTCACTGCTTCATTTCACTTTTCCACACTCATGTACTTAACACTTAATGAATAAAACACCACTATTTTTATCGCATTAATATTCAAAATAACACAAGTTTAGGAAAATAAAACAAAGCAACAACATGTTTCGATGACGTTCCCGCCAAAACTCAACTTCCTCTATTATTGTGCTCTAGAACACAAAAAAGAACATAGACAAAGTGGAAAGCGTTATCCAAACTAACATTATAAAAGCATAAGTAATTCTGTCTGCCTCTCTGCCTGTTTGTTAGATACCTTTTTACGGCTAAACTACTAAACTAATCGTTATGAAATATGGCACAGAGATAAAAAATATTTTAGAAAATCGATTTATAAATGACAGAGCCATGAAGCAACAAACATAAATAAAACCTCCCCATTTCACTATAGGACTAGCAGAAAGTCGGCGAATTACCACCCATTTCTTGTTGAAATGCCAAAAATCCGTACTCAGCGATATCGATCCACATTCCTGTTGCGTACTGCACAAGAATGGAATTCTTTGCCGCCATCTCTGTTTCCTGCAATCTTGGAATTTTCAAGGCTAGAGTGAATAGATATCTTCTAGATCGACGAGCTCCATCCTCGGCCACACCGTCGCTTAACATCAGGCGAGTTGGTGGTCAATCGTAGATCTATCTTCTATAAAAAAAATAAAAAAATATTAGCTATTTATACTTTACAACACTATAGTGTGGTAATAATCATTATAGCTAAAAACCGGACAAGTGCGAGTCAAACCCGCCGACCGAGGGTACCGTACAAACTAGTAGATAAAAGGAGGAAATCATATTTTTTTATATTTTCCTTCATAATCCGAAAAATATACATCGTAAAAATATTTAAAACCCTGTTTTAGCTTATGCTAATGTAGCTCTTTCATATAATACCCCCACATGATACGATTTATCTGTTTATAACACAATGCTTCTTGCCAAATTTCATAGTTCTAGGTCAACGGGAAGTACTCCATAGGTTTTGATTCCCTTGTGACTGTCGATGTGCGTTTTTTTACAACTGTAACTTTTTTTTAAGAAAGCTGAGAAATTTTATTTTTTTTTCTGCAGCAAGAGACTATGAATCTGCGTATACAATAAAAATAATAATAATAAAAATACTAAATAATAATAATAAACCTTCACGCGTTCCCGAGATAAAGGTCTTGACACCCGGACGGACGGACGGACGGACAGACGGACAGACGGACAAGAAAGTGATCCTATAAGAGTTCAGTTTTTTCCTTTTGAGCTACGGAACCCTAATAATAGAACGGAACTGAGCACCTCTTTCATTTTTAAGTCGGTTAGATACACGAACATCCTTAATACTTAAAATTTAATCTATAATAACTGTCGACTGACAGTAATAGATAAAATTGTCATATTTATACAATTGACCACTAACTCGCCTGATGTTAAGCGACGGTGTGGCCGAGGATGGAGCTTGTTCATCTAGAAGACAACTATTCACTCTACCTAATATTTTCCTCTGCTCTCATTATTATTATTATATTAATTAAAATTATCAAAAAATAATTTTGTTGACTCTAAACTCAGCTATTCATTAAATATAAATCAAAGTTAAAATATAAACTTGGGTATTTAATGTGTAATTATCAAACCCAATTTTAACTACAGAAAGGAGGTAATTTCTTTGTATTTATATAAATAATTATACTTAATAAAATTAATTTGCTTTTAATCACGTCAATTTATTTTCTTATTATATTTTAGTACCGACCTGCATTCATTTCTTGTGACCTCTCCTTTGTTAAATTAAGTATTAAACGTACGTGACCGCATTTCTATATACTTAACCTAAAATATATTTTTAGGTTATTGACACGATAACAGGACAAAAGCTAGGTCCTAACAAAGAAGGTGAGATATGCATCAAAGGTCCATCTCTAATGAAAGGGTATAAGGGCAACGAAGACGCCACTAGAGCCAGCTTCGACGACGAGGGCTACCTGAAGACTGGGGACATCGGCTTCTATGACGAGAATGGACACTTCTTTATAGTGGACCGGCTGAAGGAAATCATGAAATATAAAGGTCATCAGGTTATTGTCACATTTTTATTTCTATGTCATTCATCTGCTTTTATTTATCCAAGAAGAGGGTAAACATTTTCAGGTAAGTGTGTATGGCATATGTATATTTATATATTACGTCGTATGGCCTATGCTAATTAACCAATGCACTTACTATCACATCTAGAGTAAGATACACTACGAAAATACTCTCTTATACAGTCGAGTATTTTAACCGACTGCCGAAAAGGAGGAGATTCTGATTCTGCGTGTTTTTTTTATGTTTATTTGTATATGTGATTATGTATTAATGTTGATGATTCAAAATTAATAAAATCAAAATTAATTTCTTTTTTTTTTCTTTGGTAGATCATACTTCAGAAGTGGTCCTATATAAATTTTACTAAAATCGATTCTGTACTTTGATTTTTGTATCAAAATAACTGGAATAATTATGTTTTTTTTTAATGTAGAAATAGGTCATCCAAGTAAACGAATTGCGCATTTCGAAGTCAGTTTTTTCAGTTTTCTAAACTATAATTACCTAGTCTTGCCATAAATATTGTCACGAAGAAAAAAAATATTTTTTTATTGCAAATAATATTTATTACTTTTACAGTGTGTTAGTTTAATACATAAATATAAAACAATTTAAAATATAAAAGCTTATTCGAAGTGGTCTCCATTGGCTGCAATACAGTCCTTTAAACGTTGAGGCCAGTTACCAATAGAAGCACGCACTCTTTCCACGGGAAAATTCTTCACTGCCAATCGTATGGATTGTTTTAGGGACTCCAAATTATCATGGCGTTTAGAGCAAGCCATACTCTCTAAAACTGACTATAAATCATAATCCAGCGGATTAAGATCAGGACTAGACGAAGGCCAGTCTTCAGCTCTGATGAAGTCCGAAACGTTCACTTCCAACCAAGACTGCGTGGACCGAGCTTTATGACCTGGCGCCGAGTCTTGTTGGAAGGACCATACTTGGTTATTGAACATGGTGTTGTTAAGGGGCTTAACTACCTTCTCAAGAATGGTATTTTGATACACTTGTGCCGATGTTTTGATACCTTTTTCACAAAAATATGGCTCAGTCACTCCTTCATAGCTAACACCCCACCAAACCATCACTGAAGTCGGATAATGCCCACGTTGCACTCTGTCGACTAATTGGGAAGCTTCCTTAGAGCTTTGAGCATAAATACGGTCATTTTGTTTGTTAAAATGTTGCTCAATTGTAAAGATTTTCTCATCCGTAAACAAAATTTTTCTGTTACCTCCCTTTGCGTACCGCTTCAGTAGTTGTTTAGATTTTACCACCCTATTCTTTTTTAAATTATTAGTTAAAAAATGACCAGTGCGTCTCTTATAGGCTGCAAGTCCTAAGTCATCTTTTAAAATACGCGACATGGTTCTGTGTGCTATCTTCATCTCCCGAGATAAAATCTTTTGCTTTCGGACAGGATTTCTTCGAATTCTTTCCCTTACTGCTTTGACCACCTTTTTCGTACGAACACTACGTGGACGGCCAGATCTTTTTCTGTCACAAACAGAGGAGGTCTCATTGTACCTATTAATAGCCCGGTACACAAACATTTGACTAATACCAAGCGTATAGAGAGTTTTAAAAATTGCATTTGGCTCCATACCAACTTTGTGTAATGCAATCACAGCGATTCGGTTCTCTTTATCACCCCACTACATTTTAATATCGCAAAATATTGTACAATGTATTGGCGCCAAAATTAGAAAACTTAATGAACAATAGTATAAAAATGACAGATTCCAAATTCAAATGTAATATCTTTCTTATTTTTAACTGTAACAGTATTTATGGCCAGACTAAGTATATCTTTAACTTATTATTCTTTGCATTTCAATCTAAATTCTACAAATAGTATAACAGGCTACATTTTACGTATGAATTTATATTGATAATTTACAACACGTCTCACTATATGTATGTTTATTCGATTAAAATCATTATAATCTATATAAATCTATACAATAATGTCAAATAAAAGCAATGTTAAATTATTAGTCTGTTTCAATATGGAACAATTGTGGCCACAGACATAATTTTTTTTCGCTACGTTGTAGTAAAATACGGAAACTAACTAACTAGAAGTAAGGAGTTTTGACGGGAACGTCTTAGTAACGTGTTGTTGCTTTGTTTTATTTTCCTAAACTTGTGTTATTTTGAACATTAATGCTATAAAAATGGTGGTGTTTTATTCATTAAGTGTTCGATAAGGTGCGTGAGTGTGGGCAAGTGAAATAAAGCAGTAAAACGTGTGATTTTTCGTTGTCGGCAAAACTCCATAGAAGCTTCTAGTAAAGTCGCCACCACTTTACTGAAGCAGGACTCGACTTATAAATTGACTGTATACGTGACTTAGATTGTGACTAGAACATTTACAACTTGTTTTATTCAAGAAACTTGAAAAAATCCTAATACTTGACACTGGCAAATGCTTTAATGCATTATTAATGCACAATTAATGGGTCCAATACAAAAAAGAAGAAGAAGAACTAGAAGTAAGTAGCTACTATGGTATTCTGTGGTACCGACTGAATAAAATAATGAAAAAGGACAGCACCGCCCTCAATGCCACGTTTGTTCTTTAGCTGAACAGACTTTATACCACAATGAACATTATGATTGAAGGTATCACCAGCGGCAATAGAGAACGTGATCCTGCAGCACAGCGCCGTGGCGGACTGTGGCGTGGTGGGGGCACCTGATGATATCGCCGGAGAATTACCCACCGCCTTCGTAGTCCTCAAGCCGGGAGCTCAAATCACCGAGCGAGAGCTACAAGAATTCACCAACAATAAGGTATTTGGCGCACTGGCAAGCACAGGGTCTAAAGACCACACACAGGCCACAAGCCAGACCAGCCACAAGGTGGACAGATAACTGCTCGCAGTGTCATCCTGCCACAGTGGCAGCAAGATGCTGGGTGGCCGCACGCAACTGGTCTTTTGGAAATCTATGGAGAA
Source organism: Lycia hirtaria (assembly GCA_947563715.1). Classification (NCBI taxonomy): domain Eukaryota; kingdom Metazoa; phylum Arthropoda; class Insecta; order Lepidoptera; family Geometridae; genus Lycia; species Lycia hirtaria. The sequence continues at coordinate 13,916,285 of OX387385.1, forward strand.
GCCCAATGACTTTCCATCACGTGGACGTAAGGTCTAAAACATAATTCACGAATATAGTGTCCTGGGTTGACCGACACTCAATACTCATATATCAACAATGCCGAACTTAAATTTTTTAATATAAAGACTCTATGCCGCCGCGCTAAAGCCTAATTTAGATTGAGAATTCTAGAGACGTCTATTTTGCCGCTTCGAATTATTTTGAAAATCGAAATTATTTTAATCGCGTAAAGGGTCTAATTAGATCTCATAGAGCTTGGACATTTTTGAGGACTGACGGCACATCCAGTTGATTCCTTATCACAGGAGAAGCCCTATGTTCTGCAACGGACTTCTTGCGTTTGAGATGATGATAATCTATCAAATCTATCTAATCACCATGTTATAGTCTTTTTTACTGTTTTATGCCTTCCAGGTATCGCCGCTGGCTCGCCTCCGAGGCGGAGTCATATTCGTGCATGAAATACCAAAGAATCCTACGGGTAAGATACTACGCCGGGTGCTGAAGCAGAAGCTTATGTCCAAATAATTTATTTATTAAATGTTAAATATTTCATGTTACTGCATCTTGAAATCTTGGTAAATGTTTTGTCAGCTTATTATTTAAGGCTCCGTCCATAATAATGCTTCTCATAAAAATGAATGTGTTTTTTAAATATTTGTATTGTACTTGGTTACCCGTATGAAAACGTTGCATGATCTAAATTGTTTTCTTTCATATTACGTAATTACACAAATTGCGGCACGATCCCTCGGCGCCGCGGTCATCCAATAAAAACATGATTGATTGCTGAGAGAGTACACTACACTGCGTATATAGTACACTACACTGCGTATAGCACAACCAATGATATACCGGTCTAGGAGCTGGCGCTTGGCGGGACACCCGGTAACGATCCAATTATGTCTAATGGACGAACTCCCAGTGGTCTCCGGGGTGGTTCCTATGGTAAGTGAACTCGCCAATTTGGACAATTTACATTGAGCTAGCAGAGTTAAAGAGTCACAATCTCTGAGGAAAACGATAGGCTAAAGAACACATACCCCCAGCCTACAAGTCATACAACGAGCGCCTGTTGATGGGTCAAATCTGCGGGGTTTTTGTTTATATATCAATTAGATAGATCTACGGTTGACCATCAACTCGCCTGATGATGCGATGGTGTGGCGAGGATGGATCTCGATCTAGAAGGTGTATCTATTCACCCTAGACTAGAAAATTTCAAGATTGTTGCTCTCAGGTAACAGAGATGGCGGCAAAGAATTTCATTCCTGTACGTACGCAACAAGAACGGTGGTTGGAACGGACGACGAAGTTGTTAAATATTGAAAAATTGTTCGTAACACGGTACTGATGACGCATCATTATCACCATAATCATCATATCATCATAATCATTTGTAGCTAAAATTACAATAACTTAAGAGGATTGCGCGGAATGGATGTACCAAGACCAACTAAGCCGAAAGCTCATTAAACAATATTTTATTTGGGCTCATCTTTGCATCTCTAATATCCTATTTTCTACATAGGTATTTACATAAAAGAGCAATAACTGGCAGAAATTTAAAATACCTATGAAATCTACATCGATAACACAGTCTAAATACAGTTAATAATGTGTCGATAGAAGCGATAGTTTAATAAATATCTCCAGAGTACTAGAGCAGATGCTTTGCCACTGACCAAAAATTCTGCGTACACAGAAGCGTGCACATACTTTAGGCTCAGATTTTTTACATGTTTGTGACTCTAGAAATTGTAGTTTAATGACAATTTGTCAACCCGTGTTGTGGGCACTTGATGCTATTACAGCTTTATTTGTGGATAGTAACGTAGCTAATAGTAATTAGTCGTACACCCTAATTAGTGTGTAGGTATTACCATGTACCCATGTACCATAGAAATAAGTAAAAGTTAGCAAGTTGAAGTGGCAGTGGGCAGGACACATAGCACGCAGAACTGGTGGCCGATGGGGCTGAACAGTTTTCGAGTGGAGACCACGAACGGGCAAGCGCAGCCTGGAGAGAGCAGCCACAAAATGGACAGAATACCCCCCTACTAGTGGCAGGAAGACGCTGGATGCAAGCCTCTTCTATCAAGTCTTTTTGGAAATCCATGGTTCGGGAGGCATATGTCCAGTAATGGACTGTTATGGCTAAGATGATGTTGATGAATTTAGAATACTTTACCAACATAATAAAACGACTGAACAAATTCAGCTAAAACATAGCTGTAGTGTGCTGTTTCAATAAATTTCGATCAAATTCTCTTTCAAATAAAAAAAAACATAGATTCATTTAGAAGAAAAAAATACTACAGACATGCACTGCACACATACACACGTCAAACTTATAACACCACTCGGTTTGAGTCGCGAGATAAAACTAAACAAATCGGTATCTTTCTGCTAAGAATACCTAAGACTTGTCTGCGGAGTCTGTCTGGAAGAAGTATCTATCTATAAAAAGAAAACAAAATGAATAAAATAACGCCTATTTCCTTTGACAAGGAAAGGCAGAGTAGGTATGCGGGGTACATTTTGACCGACATTAGAAGGTTAGATGGAAGAAAAAGGTATTAGAGGGTTAGCGAGTTTTTATAATGTTTTTATTATTTTAAGTATAGATATTTGTTACTGATCATTATGAATAACTTTTATTATGGAAACAAATCAAAATCCTTGGAATCGAAATCAGCTGTTCCACTAATTCGTAGACACTAGCAAAAGGTCAGGATTTTTATAATAATTTATAGTAAAAGTTTTAGAATACGAGTCACCTATAAGGTCATTGAAGTAAATTTTAGCAAGGGCTTTTAATGCTCAGTGCGTCTCTTTTCTCGTCACTACATACGACATTTGGCACAATTTCACTCCCTAACTCTGACAAAAAACGTCTATCGACTTGAATAGTCATTCGATCGCTTATGTGCATGTCAAAGAGATGGTTGATATTCCGAAAACACGTACGAAACGCTTTTGCTCCACTTCCATTGTGCGTACCGCCAAAATGTAGAATGCGCTTCCTGAATGGGTCTTTCCGAATAGATACTTAATAATCTAGGTGTCTTCAAATCGCGAGTGAATACGCTACTTCTAAGCGAGCACGCTCCATCGTAGACCGTAACTGTCGCTTAAAACCAGGTGAGTTGACGGTCAAGCACGAGCCTATTTTAGAATAAAAAAAAAAACCATCACACTAGTGTCATTATTCGGTGGTTATTGGCGAGGCGGACAATATCACACTACGTTAAATTCAATCATTCCGATTGCACACTTCTTTTTTCTTTTTGCATCAAACACCAAGGCCGTTACGTCACGTAAAATAAACCGTACTCCCGATTGATGTTCACTATACATTAAAACGCCTGTCTTAAATCTATACGTAAGCAAGGAGGAATGTAATAAAAACATAAAAACATTCTCAGACTTTCCGTGAATGAGTCCCGGCTACCGACATACGCGTACAAGCATCTTGCATTAGTAGTTCGTCGTCCGCAGTCCACTGGAAGCGACTCGTAAATCTGTGACGTTAGCATTTGATCGGTTTAGCGAGGGACGTCACTAACGGCGAGCGGGATTGTACCGCCACACTCGCTCCTTCCGCCGCGGGTAGTACGCGCGTTACAGTCACTGGAACATGTAGGCATGTCTGTGTGCGGTCAGAGCGGACAGACCGAAGACGACAGCGGGTCAGAGGAAGCCGCGACCGCTGCAGCGGTCAGCCAGCGCGACATCTACAAGCAGAAGCCGGCTTCGAAGGTTGTACGCGTGCTGACCGTGCTAGCGTATTTGCTGTCCGTCTCACTGGCTGCTATCCTGCTGTCTGTCTACTATGTGTGTGTGTGGAGATCGCCGGAGCTACCCCGGGCTGATGATACCGGGGAGGTCGCCGCGCGCCGTGATCAGCTGGTGATCAGTCAGAACATGACCTTTGGACATCGGGACGTCAACGGTGAGATTTAATAACACCGTCTTATCAGTGTTACTGCTGTAGAGATAGCGAAGTGGTAGTGGTGGTAGCGGTGTGACAACGCCGTACTGTCACGTTCAAAAGTTACGCCAACGGTTTTTTGGTTCCAAATAGATCAGCGCTTGGCTAACTTAACTTACTTTAAGCAACGTTGCTATTTATAATATAACGTGTGGAAGACTCGTTTCTCGAAGTAATCGATTCACTCGGGATTTAGACACCCAGATATACAAGACCGACTCAACAAGCGCATCCCACGTTTTAGCAGTAGGTACGCATGATAAGAGTTTTAAGTAAATTAATACTTTTCGTTCAGATTTTCGGAATAACTGCCATTAAACGATGGCGCACTCTTTAGAGACTATAGAGAGTGGTGACAAAACATTATGTATCCAAAAAAAGCAAAGAAACACATGACAACAAATGAATGTAAACATTGTGTTATACTAAAAGACAACCAGTAAATTTCTGCACTGCAGGATATAGGTTCATCAGCTTCTGCTGCTTGCCTATCATCAAATAAATAATTTATGATTTTTAACAACAATAATAATTAAAACAAAAAAAGATAATATTTTTTGTTTCAAATTAATTGAATAAAAAATTGAGGTAGGTATTTAAACTAGATAGGACTAGACTAGGAATGCCTTTTGAACGACAAAAATTTTTTTTTTAAATCAGCCCTCTTTGTACAAACTGTCCCACTGCTGGGAACGGGCCATCTTCTCATTGTGAGAAGGGTTAGGCCATAGTCTGTCACGCTGGCCAAGTGCGGGTTTGCAGACTTCACACATCTTCAAGATCATTGAGAACTCTCAGACATGTAGGTTTCCTCACGATGTTTTCCTTCACCGTTTGAAGTTGGCGGCAATCAACAATACGCACATAACTTCGACTTTTCGAACAGAGGTGCGTGCCGTGAGATTCGAACTCAGGACCTGCGGATCACAAGTCAGACGGTCTCACCACTAGGCTGCCGGAAACTTCAAAAAATTACATTATTATAATTTTATAAGAACAGTATCAGTTTATTTAAAAATATAAAAAGTTTTCGCAGTCACTATGCTATACAATTTGGTACTCACGACACTTGCAAATTGTTGTTAAAGTATACCTACATATAAATATAAGTTTATATAAGAATAACAACATCAGTTCATTTAATAGCCAAAAAATATTCGCACTCGCTTCGCTCGCGCAATTTTTCATACTCACAACACTTGCATTTTAGATAGATAGATAGATAAATTCTTTATTGTTTACACCTCAGCTATAACACTAATTTATAAGAAAACTCAACTCACTTTGTAATTACAATGAACATAATCAATTAATAAAGAAATAATTTCCTTTCGTTAAAAAACCAACTACATTTTGACGCTCGCTTCGCTCGCGATGCGATGTCACTCTCATAAAAACAATCACACTTTTTTCTGCACTCTTGTACATTGTTTTTAAAAGAACAATTTCGGTTTATTTAAAAACCCACAAAAAATGCGCTTACTTAGTTTTACGACATTACTCACACAAAACCCCTGCACATAATTAAAAAAAAACATATAAAGGCAGCAATCACAGTTCATTTAAATAACTAAAATCTTTCCGTATTCGCTTCGCTTGCACAGAATTACTCATAGCACACATTTTTATCAGTCTCCATAATTTTATGCACTTCTATTGAACTTGAACATACGTACGTATTATTGCTCCAATGTTGTATGTACATACATGTATTCATATAAGATTGTCCCAATACATATTGTTACCTAATAAAACCGACTTCAAAATACGCAATTGAAATGAAATGAAACGAAATGAGTTTATTCCACTAAAAAGAGTACAAGCAAGGCGGTAAAAGCATCTTAGGTCCAGTCTATTTTGTCATTCATTGGCATGTGGACAAGTTGTCCATAATGTCTAATAAGTCAATCTTAAAATCTAGTTTATAGCATAATGAATATTGTATTTATATTGTAATTCGTTTACTTTGACATTATTCCAGTTATTTTGTTATAAAAACCAAAGTATTATACCGATTTCTATAAAATGTTTATGGGACCACCTCTGAGGTGAGATTACCCACTAAACGACGACGACCTCCGTCCTCGGTCACACCGTCGCTTAACATCAGGCGAGTTGACGGCCAATCGTAGATCTATTACGTAAAAAAATACATTTAAAAAAATCATAATTGGCGGAGTAATCACGTAACATTTTAAAATAAATTTATAAGCAGATTTTAAGCATTTTTTTTTACGTAGAAATAGGTTGCATTTGCACGTCTGCATGCAGACTGAATACAATGTGTCTACAAAATGAATTAGAACTCTATGTACTTCTTTTACTTGTATTGTATTCTTGCATATAAACGATTTGATTTGAACAAACATACAAAAAAAAAACCCGGACAAGTGCGAGTCAGACTCGCCCACCGAGGGATTCGTACAAACTAGATAAAAGAACTACCGAACGAGGTAAACGGCGATTGCTTCCCTGTTTCTCTATGGCTAATATATATAAATATATAAATATGTCCGGTTCAAAGTGTAGGAATATAGATTAGTATAATCAAATCGATAATTCACGACTGAGGATGAAATTGAGTGGGCATGTATTTTTTTCTTATCTCAATATAGTACCTATAAAATTCAGTCTTACATTTAAATTTGGTGTAAGTATTTATTCTTCGTATTAAATAAAGCATTTTTTTCTTAGTGACTCTCAAAATGATAATATACATAATTAATTTAGCGTCTTATAGGTACATAACTGTGTGAAAAATATAATATAGAAATAAATAAACATACCTATTTATTTATAATATTTGTAAGACACTCAGTATTTTAAATTTAAAATATAAATTTTTTATAGTAAATTTTTTCCCCGTCCTCACAAGTAATTTAGTAATATTTTTACAGACTTCAATAAGGAGGAGGGTAACGATTCGGCTGTATTTTTTTCTGTTTGTTAGGGGGGGGCAGAGAGGGCAGCTGCCCCCCAACTAGAGATTTAAAAAATGTAGCCAACTGCAAAGCAACCAAAGTCCTAAGGCCGTGCAGTTGTACCTGTACCTACAATTCATATTTTTCTCATCCGGGCCATGGGCTGGCGGCGCCCTTGCCGTCATTGATATACCGATTTGAAGAAATATTTTTATTTGTAAGGATATTGAAATGCCAAAAATCCGTACTCAACGATATGGGTCCAAGTTCTTGATGCAAAATTCCAGGATTGTAGTTCTCAGGAAACATATATTTCACCAGAAATATGCCTGAGCGGGAGTCATCTGTCCTTTCCATTATTCTGTGGCCCAACTCACCTATGAGCTGTTTGGCCTCACTGACCCAACAACAAGGGAACTACTATACAAGAGAAAAATATACTTTCAGATTGGTCCCATGGAAATGTCATCAAAATCGGTTCAGCAGTTTGGTTTTTAAAACGAAATTGCGCATTTTGAAGTCGGATTTTCAGTTTTTAACCGATTTCCATAAAAAAGGAGGTTATCAATTCGGTCTGTATATATTTTTTTGTTTGTTCACCGATTACTCAGCTAATTATGCATTGATTTTGAAGATTATTTTTGTATTTGTTATTTACTTCAGAGGTGGTCCTATATAAATTGTATCAAAATCGATGCAGTAATTTGTTTTTTATAACAAAATAACTAATAAAATATAATCCAAGTGTCTGTACAAAAGTGAACAGCAAGTCGCGTACATATGTATTGTATTGCGTATTATGAAGTCGGTTTTTTTTCAGTTTTGTGAACTATAATTATTTACACTATAATGACTAATGATGATAATAAATACGCGGGTGAAGCCGCGGGCAACAGCATTCTGTAAAATTCTTATGTATTATATAATACATAAGAATTTTATAAAGGATGTAATTATTATAAACTGCACATTGAGCTACCTAATAATTTATCAACTTTCTGATCTTTTGATAATTTCTACATTAATTTCCACTTAAACAATAGATACCTATAGTATCAGATAATTACTCAAAACATAAAGAGTAATAATTTTAATTACTTTTAAAGAGGATAATATAAAATCATAATAAAGCAATCAACTCGAAACTTTATCAGGTCATCTAGCGCCTTAAAAGTAGCAAGATCATCAATGATGAACATAGGACATATTTTTAACCCACTTCCAAAAAGGAGGTGGTTCTCGTGTTGGTTCTGCTTCTGCGATTATTTCGCCAATTATGAATAGATTTTTAACCGACGAAAAAACGGAGGAGATTCTCATGTCGACGCGTAGGTATATTTTTTTTTAATGTATGACCACGCATAACTTTTTGACAATTCTTTTTTTGTTTGGTAAGTAATAGTTGTGTTTGATGGTCCCATATATATTTTATTTAATTCGGTTCAGCACTTTGATTTTTATAACAAAATAACGGGAAAAATTCCATCCATGTAAACGAAATTGCGGATTTTGAATTACTCTTCAGTTTTTCAGCTTAGTCAAAAGAGCATTCGGAATTTTGAATAAATGTCTTTTGAAAAATATTTTCGTTTTCCGGGAAATGATATTCGATATTTCGTAATTCTGATTATAGATAGGTAACCATCAACTAGACATAGTTAATCAGTCGTCTACGAAAACAATGTTTGATCCGGCTGTGTAGGCACTATTGATTTACTTTATCCAATTGGGTGGAAACGCTACAAGCCTGAGTTTGCTTTTCGTCTGAACATCTAGGACTTCAGCGAGGTTTAGCTGATATTTTAGAGTTCCAGTAGTAATTAAAAGGAACTCATAAATTCGCCATATCCGGCTGTCTGTGAACTATTTACTCAGAGACTATCTTCACTTAAATGAAATTTGGCAGGTAAATTTTTCGAAAAAAATTAAAATATAGGTGGCATTCCATACATTCTTTTCACAAATGTATCACAGTTTAAAATTAAATTAAAATCCTAGCTCATTTCAAATGTATTTTCAGACTAATAGAATATTTTTATAAATGGTTAATCTAGGTATATTTAGGTAAGTTTGTATTAGGCATTTGCCTAATACAAACTTACAAAACTTAGGCTAAGACATTAATTAAATAAAGAGTTATAAATGTTATAATACTATATTGCATGCCCGATATGGGTGCGCTGTCGAGATTTGTCTTCATAGTCATAGTCATAGTCTTCATAGTCTTCTTAGTACTTATAAGAACTTTTATACACAGTGAAGCAATAAATCTATTCTGGTTCTGATTCAAACATGGGGTGGCTCGTGAGCCAGAGTCCAGCCTCCGGACCTCAACTAACAATAAACTTAAGCTGCGTCGAATAACTTCGCTTGGTAAGTTCATTAAATTTTCAAATAAACTTTGCTAATATTTTACACTCCTTATTTTAGGGAATAAAGTACTATGGAATTTTATTATTGTTTGTGTTTTGTGTTTTCACTACAAGTAACTTGGGGATACATTATTTTTATATCTTCCATCCCATGGTGTGAGGTATCGTTAGAAAGGTAGGTAAGTAAGTCAAAAACACTGTGGGCATCTGTGGGTGTGCGAAAAACGCTTATCCATTTGCGAAATATTAAGCTTTGTACGAAATATAAAGTGTTGACTTGTACCATAAGAATAATAACATAAATTATCTTATCTTAATTACCTTATTATCTGCACAGAATAACATTAATAGTATTATTACACATTATTTAGTATTTATTATACATTAATACCTACTAATTAGTTAGAAACCCAATACCTCGTGAATTTAAGAATTATTATAACTAAAATGTTTTTTTTATTTTAGATATTTTTCAACCTTTTCTAAAGTTTACTATCCCATTTTTTTTAATGATTTTATTTGATAAAAATTAACTCGGTATCTATTAAACTTACTAACTACATAAATATGTAATACATATATAAATCAGTCAAACAGCCCACCCCTGACTGTACCCGATGCAAAGGTGCCCATGACACTCGCCGCATTACCTCGTTGAATGGCGATGGACAACCTTTGCATCAGGTAAAATCCGGAGCGGGGGTCGCCACAAGTCTCCCTTATCCGCTGCCCCAACTCCAAAACCAAGTAAAATAAACTAAAATAGTTTTTTGGCGGGTTTTTCGGGTTCCGTAGTTAACAAAGACCTTATAGTTTCGCCATGTCCATCTGTCTGTTTGTCTGTACGTGGCTTTGCTCAAAGACTACTAGAACTAGAAAGCTGTAATTTTACATAGATATGCATATTAATTCATATGGATGAGTGCGTTAATCAAACATGGAAATTTACGTCAAAAGTTAAGCAAAAAATAACATCCTGTCAGCGCGGAATGGAGAAAAGCATGCTTAAAATAAAAAAAAACTAGATAAGATTAATAGACGTAAAGATAAATAACAAAAGCCAATAATGCCTTAAACTACGCACAAAAGTTGAAGTGGAAAAGGGCCGGTCACATAGCGAGGCTTGGGGACAAAAGATGGACCTACAGCACCACCATATGTAGACCTCAAGGAAAAAGAAAGAGAGGAAGGGCCTCTACACGCTGGGAGGACGAACAAAAAAAAGTCGCTGGTCCAAAGTGGTGGCAAATAGCACAGGATAGAGAGAAGTGGACATCATTGGAGGAGGCCTTTACCCAACCTGGGGACCTTGCTAATAATTAATCATAACGATATAGTATAAAAATAGTAAATTAAGAAGTAATGTAACAGGATCAGGACCGAAACGTGGTTCCTAACTATGAGCCTTATAAGGTAGCTCAAGGTCACGCAACGAGCTATGGAGAGGACTATGCTCGGAGTCTCTCTACGAGATCGAATCAGAAATGAAGAGATACGTAGGCGTACAAAAGTCACCGATATAGCACAGCGGATTAGCAAGTTGAGGTGGCAGTGGGCAGGGCACATAGCACGTAGAACTGATGGCCGATGGGGCCGAAAGGTTCTCGAGTGGAGACCACGTACCGGCAAGCGCAGCGTAGGAAGACCAGCCACGAGATGGACAGATGACCTCATACAAGTGGCGGGAAGACGCTGGATGCAAGCCGCTTCCAATCGGTCTTTTTGGAAATCCATGGGGGAGGCCTATGTCCAGCAGTGGACTTCTTATGGCTGAGATGATGATGATGATGTAGCAGAATCAATAAAGGCTTTTTTATTTTATTTTATTTTATGCTGCCAAAAAAGTTGTAAAATAAAATTTTGAAAAAAATAATTGGTGTACACGTAAAATGAGGATGAATTATTTTTTCCCTTCTACCCCATCGTGTGTTATATCGTTGAATAGGCAATCAAAAAACATTGGCGGTTTGCCAAAACCATTTTTCAATTTAGGGATCCGTTTGTGAAATATTAATAAGCTTTGAAGTGATAATGATTGTTAGAGTTATGCTAGTAGCATTTAATTATGACGAAATTAAAGGGAAAACTATCACAGCCAAGTAAGCTTTACTTAGAAAAGTAAATAAAAAACCGGCCAAGTGCGAGTCGGACTCGCGCACAAAGGGTTCCGTACCATTATCTATAAAATTGGCAAAAAAATCATGTCTGTTGTATGGGAGCCCCCTTAAATATTAATTTTATTTTAATTTAATTATATATTTTTAAAGTGAATAATATAACTCAATATTCTGTGAATATTTCAAGCGTATATCTCTTGCCGTTATCAATATCGAGCAAAAACGTCCAGACACAGAACAAACATCCATGCTCATCATACAGATGTTTGCCCTGGGTGGGGATCGAGCCCACGACCTACAGCTCAGGAGGCCGTCGTACTACCACTGAGCCATGAGGCCTGTCGACTAGGACTCTATTGACGAAAATAATAGAATAGAAGGAAAAAAATAAAGAAATGGCATAAAGAGCTAGTATCCAATTGCCGTTAAACCTTTTAAACAACAAGCCTGTAATTACCAAAGTGAAGAACATCCGTAATATTGTATCGGACACGGCGCGTAGGGTTTCCTGTCATCCAATTACGCTAACCCAATTGTGTCCGAAACTGAGCATCAATTACTGCTCGCGGGACTTTGAATATATTACTTTAGTAGGTCATGTCATTGTCACACTATTTACACTCGTCAGCAGAATCGGTTAGCGTGCGTCACAGGCTTTCGATACAGAAAACGGCCAAGTGCGAGTTTGATTCGAATAATAAATAAGGCTTCTGTATATCCATCAAAGACTTGGACTTGGAGTGGTGCTGTAGTGAAACAGGGGATACCACAATAGATCTGCAAGGTCGCAGTGGCTAGCCGGAGCTGTCGGTGCCCAAGTTTCGAATAAAAAAAATCTCCATCAAAGATGTAACAAAAAAAATGTAGTACTATTTATTCAAGTTCATAAACTATGAAGACACCTAACATTACGGTAGCGAAAATAAAAATCGGATTGAACGATAAACATTTTAGTTGAACAAGTATCTATATTAAAAGAAAAACAAAATACCCGACTGCACAAAAGCTGATCTCGCAGTCTAACTTACAACTTTACGCTTAGTACGCTGTTGAGCATACGTTTTTGTGAGAATGTATGCATATAATCACTGTAAAATATTATAGATGCGTATTCTTTAGAATAATTCTAGTAAATTTATTTATTTATTACGAAAAAGCTCGGAGGAGGTTACGAAAAAAACGCTTTTTTTATTTTTACAAGAGTTGTATTATTATTACAAAAAAAATATAGCCTATGACACTCAGGAACTAAAGACGAATACAATATCTGAATCTGAATTTGACTAATCTAACGATACCTTGCACATCAAAATCGGTCAAGCCGTTTAGGCTGTAGGCGATCATATAGAAACATACATATGTCCCCACATACATACATACATATACTCGAAAAACATAACTCTCCTTACACAGTCGGGTAAAAAAAAAGTTCACCCATACATCGATAATGTATACCTATAGATATACATATGTCTCATATTTTTTGTCCCGTAATTATAAATGTGTTCCATAATTTCTTACTTTCTAATTTAAATCATTTCTTTCCTTGCCTATCATGAATTTTAGCAAAAAATTATAAGTAGGTAAATACCTAATAGACAGACTACAAAGTGTAGAAGGTTTGGGGGTATGGAACCCTAACATATATATTATTACAAGAAAAACAAAAATTACCGACATGTCGTACTGTAACTTACGCTTGCGTTACGCGCTATATGCTGTTGAGTGTACGTTTTTGTGAAAAAGTATGCGCAAAGCTACTTTATAATTTATATAAATGAACATCCTTTAGAATAGTTTTAGTAAAACCACTTATTTGTTAAGAAAAAATGTGTTGGAGAAAAACATTTGAATTTTTTTATTTTTGCGAAGTTGTTTTATTATTATTATTATAAAAAAAAGTATAGCCTATCTGTAAAGGGTAATACAGAAACTTACATGATACATACCCACATACAAACATATATACATACAGACATACATTCGAATAATATAATCCTCCTTCATGCATAATCGGTAAACATAAATTGTTTAGCACTAAATTGACAACTACGGCTCATTAGCCCTCAGCCATACTAATCTTACTCATTTATAGATAACATGTGGCTAGGTTTTGAAGACTATGTATATGGCAGTCAAAAGGTTTTTATTTAACTTCGGTGTTATAACAAAAATTAATAAAAGTAATTTAAAAAAATAGGAGAAATGTTTTAATTAATTAATAATCGCTAATTACTAATTATAAATGTAAAAAGTAATCAATTAAATTAAAATTTCGTCAATTGAAACCCATCCTGCATCGACCCTGGTGGAAAGGTGCCCATAATGCAAGCAGCATTGCCACGCTGTATGGCAATAGCCAACCTTTGCACCAGGAACGAAGCAGAACGGGAGTCACCACTGTTGTCCTTCAGTCTTCGGCCAATTTTACTGACAAGGCCTTTGGCATCCGCTCCCCAACTGCACATGGTTTTAAAAAATTAAACCGACTTCAAAACAACCTAATTAACTGAAAAGGAGAAATAACCCGAAAAAAAAAACAAAATTGGGCGTCTACCTAAGTAGGTACGTATACCAACTATTTTTTGAGTTCGGAGTCAGGCCTTAAACTATAATCAACTAAGTCCTATAAAGGATATTTTTTGTGAGAAAATATGCGTAAAATCGAGAAGTCACTTGTTTATTACGAAAAAGTTTGTTAGAGGTTGCGAAAGAACGCATTTTTTTGTTTTTGTGAGAGATGTATTACAAAAAAATTATTAATGACAACAACAATTATATTAACAACAAGCTATTATTTAAATGCTCTAAAACGAAGAAAATAAATTTTATATTGATATAAATAAAAGCTTGTCGCGAGAACACAAACATATATTTTTTTTTTTAAAGAACAAACTAACTTTAATTCTAAGCAAATGATAAGAACGCGTCTAAGTCTTTTGTTGGAATTAAATATTACTTAGTAGATAGGTACGATGTTGTTTGAAATCTCGCGACAAGCTTTTATTTATATCAATAAAAAAATTATTTTTTTCGTTTTAGAGCATTTAAATAAAAGCTTGTTTTTAAATATATTTTTTTATTAATATTTTATTTACTAGACTAAAAAGATTGCTTGTCAAAACTATTCAAACGAGTCCAAACTCGACGGTTTTATCTTGTTTAGTTTAGGAGTTCCTATGGCCACCTTCCGACACCATCTTGAGACCCTGGCTGTCATGTAGCACAAGAGTGCTTGTCAAGACTATTCAAACGAGTCCAAACTCGACGGTTTTATCTCGTTTAGTTTAGGAGTTCCGATAGCCACCTTCCGATGCCATCTTGAGACCAGCTTCATGGTACCATATTATTGCATTGTCACCGAAGTTACGTAAGTAAACCAAATTTCAACCTAATCTAACGACAGAAAGTGGTTCTAATTTAACTCGCAAGATTTGTCCCATACTAACGGGGCAAGTTAATATAAAGCTTGTAAAAATATAAGACACTCAGGGATCTAACGACACCTCGCACAATTAAAATCGGTCAAGCCGTTTAGACTGTAGGCGCTCAAATAGAAACATACAACATACCTGCATACCCATATACGTACATACAAACTCACATACAGTCGAAAAACATAACCCTCCTTCTTACGCAGTCGGATAAAAATAATAATTTTTCTACCGATAAGCCATTAGTTACCACTTCAACTTGCATATCGTTTGAGCTATGTGTCGAGCATTTTCTTTCTTTTTGTAGGATTTTTTGACGTGATAACGCCTTTTAAATCGATTAACGCCGGCTGCACGCACAAAAAGCATGACTCATTGTCACGTTCCGCCTGAGCCGAGTGTGCAAGCGAGAGCGCAGAACAAGCGATAGAGATGCACGATAGGCCTAAGCGTTCGGCTTGTGATGCATCATTATCACGTAAAATTATCGTCCGTAAACCGACTTTACAGACAACCATTTTTTTTGTAGTAATTAGATCTACGAAGGTTAATCACATATGGATAATTATCTTGTATGATAATCACATTCCTATTTTTTTTTACATGCCGAGCAAAGCAAAGATCCATTTCAGATCGTTCGAGATTAAGGACTGCTATGAACCAATGAATGGCTTTATAGTTAAATAAATAAATAAATAAATATTTGTGGACATTTCACACAACACCATCTAGC
This sequence comes from Lycia hirtaria, assembly GCA_947563715.1. Classification (NCBI taxonomy): domain Eukaryota; kingdom Metazoa; phylum Arthropoda; class Insecta; order Lepidoptera; family Geometridae; genus Lycia; species Lycia hirtaria. Next base: position 13,931,857 of record OX387385.1, read on the forward strand.
CCAAACTAATCAAAGCTTGTACTATGGAACTAGATGGCTGATAGAATACATATATACTTTTTTTTTTGTAAATACTTATATATACATATGATACATAGAAACACCCAGACACAGAACAAACATCCATGCTCATCACACAAATGTTTGCCCTGGGCGGGGATCGAACCCACGACCTTTCAGTTCAGCAGGTAGACGTAGATACACTACCAACTGAGCCACAAGGCCAGTCAGTTAGTTACAAGTGAAGCTAAGAAAACTTAATCTATCTACACATCAAACTACACATAAAACTCAAGACTTAATAGTATTACATCGTTAAATACTCGTATATCGCAATATTGCAGCTAATAACTTTCCATCACGTGGACGTAGTCTAAAGCAAAATTCACTAATAATAGTGTCCTGGGTAGACCGATACTCACATACCAACAATGACGAACTTAAAGATTTTGATATAAAGACTCTATCGCCGCGCTAAAGCCTAATTTAGATTGAGAAGTCTAGAGACGTCTATTTTGCCGCTTCGAATTATTTTGAAAATCTAAATTATTTTAATCGTGTAATTAGATCTCATGGAGCTCGGACGGTTTTGAGGACTGACGCTACATCCCGTTGCGTTTATTAAAGGTTGCAGCTTTGGGTACAGCTATCATTTTCTAGTTAGACATCGTTTTTTGTTCGCGAATAAAATAAATCCACACCTCAAAGCATTTTGCTTATTTGATTTGTAGTTCTTTTTACCTACATTATCAAAGGCGCCCGCTTTAAACCGGGCGGTTTATGTACGAATTTTAATAGCATAGACTGGAAACGTATACATAAATCAATGTTCAAAATCCACATTGTGGTGCTTCAGTTAATGTGTAAATCTTGTTTTACCGCGAAACTAAACTTGTTGACATTTAGTGATAAATATTAACTCTGCTGTACTCAATCTATGGATTCTTAGGAATCGAGTAAATTTTGAGTATTTTTGAAGCAAATCAGACCTCGAATTCTGTTTCCAGGTACCTAATGTAGCAGTTAAATTACGGATGACATGTGACTTCACATTAATTAGCAACAAAATTGCAAACATCAATGTAAACGAGACGAATTTTAAGCGAGTTATTATCGATTAGGAAGACGTGGCGCGCGGCGGGACGGCGCGCGGCTGAGTGGCGCCGCCCGCCCTCAGTCCGCGCCGCCGCCCTACAGCTGTCAATTTACGCGCAACTATAAATGTGACACTCGTGGCGAAACTTCGTTTGCTTATCGTTACACCTGAACGGAGACCGGTAACGAGGTGACAGCCCTTCGTTACCGACGCGTATCGTGTACGTGATCACAGCGCCGGTCCGATTACGCGTACCGGCGGCATCACAACGAGTTCCGCGTTATCTCCAATTAAAACTTCGATCAAATAACCGGCCGTAGAATATAAGAATGAAAGTTCATGGACCGCGACAGTTGAATCGCGATCGTATCGCCGCGTCACGCGAACTGGAATAGAATCTGTAACGAGCGTGGAATTAAAGGATAAACAAATGAAGACGGAGGCGGGCGCCATAATAATGGAACAGCAGTCCGCACCAGGAGGTGTCGCACGGCAGACACGAGCGGCGTGAGCCGAACGGCGCGGCGCGATCCCTCGCGGCGCAACTGGGGCATATCGATAAGCGTGGCCCAGTGACCCGGCTGCTGCTCGTATACGGAACACCGGCGGTGCAGTGGCGATGTCGAGCAAGTCGGGTGCGTCTGGCAGCGTGCGCTCTTGCGCGGGTTCCGTACGGCTGGGCACGGTCGCAGGTCACGAAGTCGTTCTTGACACGCTCTACGAACGGAAACGCGACAAGAAGACCGTCCGGGTCCTCACAGTCCTGATCTACGTGTTCTGCGTCTCCCTCGCCGCTATCATGCTCTCGCTCTACTACGTGTTCTTCTGGGAGCCGAAGGACGCGCCATACGCGCAACGCAAGGTGTTGCACACAGTAGAGAAGCAAACCACACCACAGCCCACATGCTTTATGCCTCACACTGGTAGGTCATTCGACCGACTCACGCTTATATCTCTGAAGCTGATTTACAACTGTAAACATTTACCAGTTGGTACCACATTTGATACGTAAACTGTACGAATGCGTGCGAAATGTTTACCTGCCGCTCTAGAATGGTAGGAATTCACCGTCCTCACGACGAAGTAGTGAGCTTTCGTACAGTTGATTACACTAAGATATATCTAGCACGTTTTCAATGTTAGAATGTAGCTGCGTCACTAACTTTACCTATATTCAATACTTCTCTCTTCTCGCTTTTTATGTAGAAAACTAAAAATCGATTGGAATCTGGATTGACCTCACGCTGCACACATAATCTAAAATCATTGTTTTTGTATATAATAATACTTATCAGTTTATTACCTACGTAAGCAAATAGGTAAGTATATGTGAAAATACATATTTTATGGTACCACCTGCTGATATTACAGTATTATCAAAAATATGTCAATGACTGAACACTTTTAAATTAGTAAGTACTTTAATCGTATGAATAAGTACCTACTTAAAGAATTTATTAAAAAAAGGGAAACAAGTCTGCAGAAAAATGGCATTTGTAATCTAATGTACGATTTAGTTACGGTTGATACGCTATTGAGTGTACGATTTTTAGGGGTCCGTAGTCAACTACGTACCCGTATAATCCCTCCATGTCCGTCCGTCTGTCCGTGTCTTAGCTCAAAGGCTATTAGTACTAGAAAGTTGTAATTAAGTATGGGTATACATATTTATTTCGCCAACAAAATGCGAGAATAATTTCTTGAAAAACAATATTAGGATACCTCCCCTACATTAAAGTGTGTGTGATTTTTTTTCTTGTTTACTCCATCGTGTGGGATATCATCGGATATAGATAATTAGTGTTAATATTTATTAGAGTCAAGTATGCCGTTGTCATATCTCCCCCTCCCTCTCCCCATTCCGTCTCCCCCTCCCTCTCCCATTCCGTCTCCCCCTCCCTCTCTCCATTCCGTCTCCCCCTCCCCCCAAACTGTTGGCTTTGAAATTGTAAAAAAATATATGATAGTAGCATATATTACAAGTTAGTAATAAGTTTCAAAAACTTTAAAAACTACTGAACCAATTTTGATGAAACATAGCTAAGAACACTCGATTAAAACATTTTTCAAACAATAAATGATCAAAATCGGTCCATCCGTTTAAGAGCTACGATTCCACAGACAGACACACAGATACACATGTCAAACTTATAATACCCCTCTTTTTGTTTTGAGAAATAAAAAGGAAAACTATCACAGCTAAGTAGGCTTTACAAGTTAACATACAATAGTCGATCAACTTAAAAAATTTACTTGGAGAAATAACTAAGTTAACTGGTATATTCATAGTTTCCCTGTTTTAAGTTCACATAGAACTACTGAACCCTAAATTGCACGTGACACGACACGCACTTGGCCGGTTTTTTAAACTATAACTATTGATCTCACTAACACAAGTATGTACTTGTCGTGTTAAAAGAAAAACAATTTTGTGAGAAAGTGTGCGTAAAATCGATCGCTGTAAAAGATTATAAATGCGCATTCTTTAGTATAATTCTAGTAAAATTTCTTATTTAATCCTAAAAAGTGCGTTAAAGGTTACGAAAAAACGCATTTTTTTGTATTTGGAATAGTTGTTTTATTATTATTACTCCACAAAAAAAAATTGCCTGTGACACTCAGGGAGTGAAGTCAAATCTAACGACACCTTGCATATCAAAATCGGTCAAGCCGTTTAGGTTGTAAGCGATCATATAGAAGCATATGTACCCACATACATACATACATCAAGCATAGATTATTCATAGATATAAATACATACACTCGAAAAACATGACCCTTACACAGTCAGGTAAAAACAATTTTTCAATAAGATTGTAATGGCAGATATTTGTAAAAAAAACGCTCCTTCCTATAATTTCTCCATCCATCCATCCTCGGTCAAAATAAAAAATAAAACCAGTAGAAAGATATGTATAATAGGTATTATAAAAATATTAATCTTTAATGATTTGTGTCAGAAAAATAATTACCTTATTTATCCTCATTAAGCGCATGTTTTCGATCGAAGATAAGATATATTGGTCAGTAACGAAAGAATTGATTATGACACTAACAAATAATGTGATAATAAATGCAGTATCTCTCATTCATATCATATCATTATTTCATAATGTATAGAGCACAGTTACAAACAACTATGCTAGGTATATACGAGGTAAACATGATATTTTTTTGCAAATTTCATTTAAACCGTCAACTCGTATGTTCATAGCGCTCATTGTATCAAACAAGAACCCCTGTTTTAAATTATATTGTGATCTGCGAAGTTGTTACACATATACGTAGGTACTTGGCCGGTAGGTGCCTTATTAGTTGGGGCGTAGCAAATATGAATTTTAACAAAATATTTGGTTACTTAAGACTAATTAAATTCTTAAAACTAATATTGCAGGAAGTACACATACATAAATATTATACACTTTATTCAATTTAAATCTTAAATCTAAGTTTTTACAATAGAAATACAAAAATATAAATATTATAAAAAACTTAAACCTAGGGTGCCGCCGGCAGCGGGGCGGGGCTCAAGCTGCCGATGGTACAGAGAGACACAGACAGCTACAGAGCTACAGAGAGAGGAACCTCCTGACAATACGTGCCGTGTCCAGGATGGCTGCCTTCTGTATCTGACCCTTGACCCAACCATCGAGCGAGAGCCTCTTGAGATGTTGGTCGAGGCTCTTCGCTATGACACCGTTCACTGAAACGACTATCGGGACAATGATCGTCGAGTCAACATCCCACATGGCGGTTATCTCGTGAGCCAAGTCAAGGTACTTGCTGAGCTTGTCCTTCTCGGCCTTCACGAGATTCTCATCATGTGGGATGGTGATGTCGACGAGCACTGCCCGGCGCTGAGACTAAATATTATTATTATTAAATGAAATTATCGGGAGTATGGGATATATATAAAATTTGAGGAGGGAGATTTAGAGGGTTAGATGTAATGTTGGCTTGAAGTGACAGGGGGCAGCCCATAGTCTACAACTCTACATAAACGCCAATCTCCCTCAAGACCCATAACTAGCTTTTACAGTATGACCGGGAAGAGAAGTAGCTGGCACATTGTATGTTTTTATTTTTCTCCCAGTACAGCATGCAAGTGTTGCAGCATGCTGGACTTTTATTAATAAGATTTTATACACGCACTCTTTTACAAACACTCAATCATAATGACACGATAAAAATTATATTAAAAAAAATTCAACGAAATCTATCACAACCCGTAAATTACCACATTGCGCTATGCCTGCAGAAGAGCTATTTTTGCAGTCTAACGTACGATTTCATTATGCTTGATTTGCTGTTGATTATACTTTTTTGTGAGAAAGTATGCAAAAAGTCGCTTTTAAAGGTTATAAATACGCATTCTTTAGAATAATGTTAATAAAATTACCTAATATGTATTACGAAAAAGTTCGGTGGAGGTTACGAAAAAACGCATTTGTTTAGTCTTACGACAGTTTCATTATTATTATTACAAAAAATGTAGCATAAGACAATGAGTGAAGACGAATCTAACCACACCACGCACATCAAAAGCGGACAATCCCTTTAGGCTGTAGGTGATCATACAGAAACATGCATGCACACGCAGACCAATACACAAACATACATACACTCGAAAACATAACCCTCCTGCTCCTCTGACTGCGCAAGGAATCGGTTAAAAGATATGTTTTTTTTTTTATACAAGTAGCATTAACAAGCATTGTTTTGACTGAATATTTATTTTATGATTCACTAGACCTATACCTACAATACATTATCTAACTGGATCTTCACTGCATGCAAAATAACCAGGTCTTCGCCCGATAGATGGGGTTTTCACCTAAAATAAAGAACCAGGACATTGACCGATAGTTCAGTGATTCTTCTCCGTAAATAAAACAAAAAGATCTTCGCCAATAGGCTAAGCCCGTAGGCAAGCCAATCAGGTCTTCGCCCGATAAACTAAGGTTTATCTCCAAAAATAAAATAATCAGCTCATTGGCTTATAGGTCGGTGATTTCCCCCCGTAAATAAAACAATAATTATAGTTTAAAAAACTAGAAAAACACGCTTCAAGTTATTGTATTGTCATCAGTCCGCGATAAGTCTACAAAGTTTGAATGAAATCTGTACGTTTAAAGTGGGTCAAAATCAAAGGAGTCAGTAGTCAATAAAAGCTAATAAAAGCGTGTTAAAAAGGTCTACTTCTGATAGATCAGTGAGTCAAGCCCGCAAGCAAAAAGACCTTAGTTAGTGACACTAGCCTAGTGTGGTGTGGATTAAGCCCACAGGCAAAACAACAGGGGGGCAATTCAGTTATTCAAAACCGATCCGTAGCTGAACCTTTTGCGAAGCATTTCCTGTCGGCTGCTATCATTTTTTGATTTAGTAACGAGCGAAGGACGTGTTACGTTTCATCAAATGTGTCAATTGTATGACATAGAAGTGACTGAATCAAAAAAACTATGGCGGCCGACGGGAAACGCTCCACATATGGTTCGGCTATGGAGCGGTCTTGAATAACTGAATTGGGCCCCAGGTCTTCGCCCAATAGACAAAAGGGTTTTCCCCAAAACTAAAATAAAGTGGTCTTCGTCCGATAGATGAGTAGGGCTTCCTTAAAACAAAAAGGTCTTCGTCTGATAAAGGGCTTCATTATAAATAAAACAAAAATGTCTTCTGATAGACAGAGAATGTTCCTTGCAAATAAAATAACTAGATTCTAGCTCGGTAAGTAGTAGGTAGGTGAGTGAATCTTCCTCGCAGATAAAATTAATAGGTATGGAAATTAACGTGGTTTTCACACATTTTAATTAGAAACTACGGGTCACTCACGTCTGTTTGAGCCGAAATATCCGACCGAGAGTGACGTTTGATATATCTTGTGGATTAAATAACTAAATCTTCATACTACTAATAAATATGTTCTCCCTGCAGACAAAATAACCAGATCTTCACCCAGTGTTTGAAAGAGTTCTCCCTGTAGACAAAATAACTAAGATCTTCCTCCAGTATATTAAAGGTCATAAAAGGGTTGGCACCTTTAAATCGTGAGTCAATGATTTATTCTATACTATTTATTCATAAAAACAGATTGGTTGTCTGTGAAGTCGGTTTACGGACGATAGTTTAACGTGACAACGTCATAACAAAACATTGATGAAATGACGATGATGGTGATGTAACGGGACAATGAGTCATACTTTTTCGTGCGTGCATCCGGCGTTCATCGATTTATTAGACGTTGTCACGTCAAAAAATAAATACGTAGTCTAAATACTTTGCATTCATTTGTTTATGAATAACTACTAACAAAGGAAACCAACTACTTCCAGTTAACTCTTCTTGAGCACTCAATTATGAGTTCTTTGTTATAAAACAGGTAGAGGCGATAAAAAAGCAATATATTTCGAGCTATCAATAAATTACGATTTCATAAAAAACGTATAAAATCGATGTAACAGGAATTGCAAATGATTCAGCCGGCCGTTGGGAAAGATTGGCGGCGAGACCGGAGAGCAAGCGGCGGGCGCCTCAGGAGTGGGCTAAATATAGCCGGATAGGTAGCACCCAGTTACCAGCTCTCCCGATCTCACGTTTTATCAAGTATACAAGCTTCTTACTCGACTGTCGAAGGAGGCTCATGTTTATGGAGTTTATGTGTATTTCTTTGGATTGCTCTATAGCCGATTTCAACAACAAAAGGTGGCAAGATTTGTCTTAATTGCAGGAGTAGATGAATATATTCAATTAATATTATATTATATTTATATTAAATAAATAATAAAGTCCGCCATTTATTACACATGATTCATAATACATTTATTTGCGAATATGGCGACACAGCGACATCCATACCCAAAAGTAGTATTATTATAATGCTCGGCCGAAAACTACGCAAATCTTGCTAAAGGAATCAGTTAGTTGATAGAATTTTATTTTTTCAACCTGCTATCCGACCCAAAAAAACCAGTGTTAATAAGTTTGACGTGTGGATCAATAGGAGCACCCTGTGTCCACGCAAGTATCGAAGGCGAAGTGCGCGCCCGCTGCAGTGGCTGGGATAGGCATTGTCAATATCTACCTGTCTATTTACACATTTCTACTTGAAAGATCGTGCGTAAGGTGCCTACAAACGATAAATACCTGCCTGCCACAGCTGTTTTGAGCGCACGCGCGCTCCGCTTTGCTTATTATTTATGTATTGCTTCTTAATGCTTCAGTTGTATAATTATTTAAATATGAACATTATACCTATATTATATAACGATACATATTTGTTAAAGCGTAAAGAGAACTTATAGCCTAGATAAACCTTATTTGGTTTTTAAAAAACCTTTGGATATTTTTTTTTAAAGTTGTAACTTTTTATAAATAAATAAATAAAATCTGTGTATTTGTGTGTCTGTCTGTGCACGTAGCTCGGAAACTGCACCGACTTTGATATAGTTTTTTATTTACAGCCATTTTACATGGAAACTATTAACACTACAAAAACTAAATTTGACAAATAGATGTGTGCAATGAACCTCGACAAAATACTACTATATACTTAGTCATATTTATAAAAAAAAACAGTTATAAATAGAGATGCCATATGGGATGAAAGTTATGATTTAACCTTATCCCATCATGTGGTTTCTTCTAGGGATGCGCGCTCCATCGTAGACCGTAACAGTCGCTTAACACCAGGTGAGTTGACGGTCAAGCGTAAGCCTATTTTCGAAAAAAAAGAGGGGTATCGTTGAATAGGTCACATAAAGTAAAACTAAAATTTTATACACCTATTTTTTTCATGTTCATCGCATTTTTTTCTCGCAAAAAGCCAAAGGTGAAACAAATTGTGTGTGTGTGTGTGTTATTTCCAGTAGTTATCTTTCTTTTACCAAAATATTCTTTTATGGCAAATTTATTTTACACATTATCAATATCATCATCATTATCCTAATCTCAGCCACAAGAAGTCTACTGTTGGACATAGGCCTTCCCCATGTATTTCCAAAAAGACCGGTTAGAAGCGGCTTGCATCCAGTGTCTCCCTCCCACTTGTATGAGGTTATCTGTCCGTCTCGTAGCTAGTCTTCTTACACTGCGCTTGTCAGTGCATGGTCTCCACTACTCTCCACTTGCTCGAGAGTTTTTCAATCCCATCGGCCATCAGTTCTTTGTTATATTATGTGCCCTGCTCATTGCTACTTCAACTTGCTAACCCGCTGTGCTATGCCAGTGACTTTCGTACATCGACTGATCTCTTCATTTCTGATGTTTTTGATACGATCTCGCAGAGATCTGGAGCATATTATAGCCCAAATCGTAAGATTTAGTGATAAGGTACATTACAGAGTTCCCACGATCACCTTGAAGTGAAACTAACGATTTTAATAAACAGTGGAATACAAAAACTTATAATCCAATTAAAGCAATATCGGTCTATTCAGAAATGAAAACAATTCGCTCGATCAAAAATGCTACTGGACAACATTGGAGCTGTCAAAATACGATAGATAAATAGAGAGTTAAAGGCATAGATAAGGATTTGTACAGTACCTATTAGTACCTATAAACAAGTGCATCACGTGGGTAAATCAACATTCAATCGAAGTGCTCGAAATAGCGCACTGCGCAATCCAAACCAATATGCATTGAGATAACGAGAAACATAATGCAGATACTAGTTCCTAGGACTTGAGTACAAATGTAAGAAAGCAGTTATTTTAATTTTAAATAGATAAAACTAACATTCTTTTTTTACAATTATTCTTTTTAATATTGGGCACCCAAATCTGGCACAAGGCCCTCCACTAGGCGTTGTCTGGCGTTGCCGTCTAAATCCAATCCTAATCCAATCCATCAATTGTCCAATCGAGTCCAAGTTGCACTTGCTACCTGGATTACTTATCAGATCATAATCTTTCAGCCTTCCTCAGGCCGCACTATTTTTCTAAGAAACCAATAGACAATTAATTCGCTCCATCATATCACCCATCTGTTGTTGGAGCAAGGTGGCTTGCCCTATTTAATTTTTCGTCTGCACATAATTTTTATTTCGTTTATTTATTTTAGTTTTTCATTTAATACGAGTATAGTTCAATTGTTGATGCATTTGCCCCTGTCCAGTCTATTGACTAGTTTCACAGCTCAATTGGTGATATGGATGCCTTCTAAGTTCTAAGCTGTAAAGTAAAGTAAAGTAAAGTAAATATTTATTTTCAGAGCAGAATTCATAGTACAATGCTTTCTCAATGGGCCCCAAACTCGGCTAGGCCGGTATCTTGGAAGCCCAGAGCAGATGTTCCTGTTTTACAATTTTTCCCGCGCGCTAGGAAATTAATTTACTTAATAATAATAAATTTAAATATTTATCAATGCTATTAATGACAAATAAAAAATAAAAAAATAAATATAAAAGGTATGTAGGTCGTGGGTTTGATCCCTACCCAAGACAAATATTTGTGTGATGAACTGATGGACTTGGATGTTTATTCTGTGTCTGGGTGTTTCTATGTATCGTCTCCTCTTCTTCTCTTTTCCTATTCCCACGTTATGTGGGGTCAGCTCTCCTAATATGCCTGCTCCAGGATGCTCTATCCTGGGTTTTAAAGGGTCTAAATCGACCATTTTCATAATTCTGTCTATACTGGTCCATCAGGTGGCTGGGGGGTTATCCTGGGGCCCTTGTCCCCTCTTCTCTTCGGGCAGCTTTAATGACTTTTTCAGGTATCGGCGCCACTCTAAAACTTCTCCGTATTTTTATACTTACTTTACCTAGTTTGGTGCCATCCGACCATCTCAACATTTTCATCTCATCTATATACAGTCTCTACTCATATGCTTGTTTGACACGTAAGCAGAAATGCAAACTTGTGTTTTTATGTATCGTAAGTATATATTTTTATTTTATATTTTATTTATTTAATAATACAAAACAGAATATAGTGTTCCCTTAGAGTATTTGCTTAGTTTGGGACTATATAGTGTTATTATGTATTTATTTTTATTTATCTATATTGCCGAAAGTGTAATATATACAGTAGATACTATTTTGTAGGTGTGTGTTTTGTTGCAATAATTTTTTTTTATTTTTTTCATAACTTTATTGACACGAAAAATATGAATATGCACCTAACAGCTGGCGAGTGGTGACCCAATTTTTTAGGGTCACGGGGTCGTGAACTTTCAGAGGTCGACTTCGAGCCGTACCCTAGTTTCAGCTTGGTTAGAATCGTGCCGTTTAATTCTATTTCCATAAACGGAGTTATACGCAAATTTATGTACAAAGAAACCGTTTATAAAGCAGAACACAATCACGATAGACGTAATTACGAGGGTACTGAACGTCGCAAGCCCCCAAACTTTCCAGGGGCTTATTTTATATGCAACTTCGTGAACGCCAGTAGAATAGAAAGCTGGGAAGCCACATTTAAGTACCCACAAAATATAATATATTCCTCAATTCTGTCATTTATCAGATTAGAAAATTTCAAGTTTTGAACCGAACAAAAAAATATAGACGGAAATAATTATCGTTTAAAAGACTGAAAAAACAGACTTCAAAATACGTACTTAATACAATTCATACGCGACTTGTTGTTCACTTTTCTACATGCATTTGAATGATACCAGTTCTTTTTTTATAAAAACCAAAGTACTGCATCGATTTTGATTAAATTTATATGGGACCATCTCTGAAAATTGATCTACCAAACACATCATCAAAATCAATGTACAATTAGCTGAGTAATCGGTGAACAAACATCAAAAAAACCTACAGACCGAATTGATAACCTCCTTCTTTTTGGAAGTCGGTATAAAATCATTTAGTTTGTACAAATATTTAAAGAAGTGTGCATGCAAGCGAGTAGTGTGTATGTAGGAATGTAAATAAATGTATCTGCGAAACGTTGTGGAGGCCGTAAAACGTCCAGTCAGAGTAAATGAATTTTAACTGCTCCACCAAACTCGACGTACCGCGGATGTAGCTACCAAATGAGTCATTTGCGACTTCGCGTAAACCTTCCCAGATTTATTATTTTTATAAATAAATAGTACTAATAAATAACGTTTAAGAGGATCGTTGTGCGCGCAAATTGCTGCCAGTATATCTCGCATTCTTACAAAAAGATAATTGATTTGTTTTTTTTTCTTCTGTCCGAATGTTTGTTTATAAATAAGATCTTCTCTCGTGTAGGGTGTAGGTCGTACCTACCAAGCAACCAATCTTTTCGAAACTCTATACGAAATACGGGTTTTACAATTTTCTCGATTTTGGTTCTGTACCTTAAAAAGAAAAAACGGCACCCTTATAGGAACACTTTGTTGTCCGTCTGTCTGTCTGTCTGTCCGTCCGTCCGGGTGTCAAGACCTGTTCCTCGGAGGAAGCAAGGAAGGAGGGTCCAAATTTTAAAATGGTTTAACCGTATCATGTGGGTTATCATATGAAAGAGCTTAATTATCACAAGCTAAAACAGGTTTTTAAATATTTTTACGATGTATATTTTTTGATTTATGAAGGAAAATATAAAAAAATATATAATTTCCCCCTATTATCTACCTACTAGTTTGTACGGAACCCTCGGTGGGCGAGTCTGACTCGCACTTGTCCGGTTTTTATTTATATCTAGGATTTCATAATACAGAACGGATATGGATACGTAGCCAAAGAAAACTTTCTGGACAGGAAGTCTTCCGTGGCTTCATTTACTGACCGAATTGATAATATTTGCTAGAAAGATTTGGTACTCGATTCTATCAGTACATACCTATTAGGTCAATGAATTCTATACAATTTTGTTAAATGTGAGCAAAATCAGGCAAAAGGGTGTCAAGACAAAATCTCCAAAATATAGCAAAGTAAATTTCTGTAAAAAAAGAGAAGTATGCTACAAGGTCATTTGTTAACAGATTTTGATATTATTTGATAGAAACATCTGATAATTATTTACTGATTTTCGAACATCAGCAGTAGACCGCGCGAGCACGGGCTTATTTACAACAGGTTATTATATACGTTGTAAATACAAAAGTGTATGCTCGCGAGGCTTTGTAAAATTACTACTTAGTTTATTTTATAAATAAGATAACCGCCATGCGCTTTACAGCCAGTTTCACCCATTACGGTCCACGATACATAATTATGTATATCGCACTTATCAAGGAAGCCGATCCAGATACGAGTATATGCCTACGACAGATCATAACTTTAAAATCCTCCAGCAAGGTCAAACGCACGATATTTTAACTCGCAAAATATAGTGCTATATTTTGCGAGTTAAAATATCGTGCGTAACAAATAACGAATTGTTTTAAAAGTAGGTACACGTAATAGATAAATCTAGGAATTGCCACTTAGAAGTGTTTATCGGAACGGATTTAGAATCAATACGTAAATACATAGAGTAGGCGTGCGAAATAGGCAATGATCGATAATACGTAAAGATTAATTGAATCTTAGATCTTTTTAACCGACTTTCAAAAAGGAGGAGGTTTTCTATTAGTCGGATTTTTTTGACGAATGTTCCCCGATTACTCGAAGACAACTGGAACGATTTGAAAAATTATTTTTTTGAAAACTTATATACTTCCCAGGTGGTCCCATAGAAATTTTATCAAAATCGGTTCAGTATTTTGGTTTTTATAACAAAATAACTGACAAATTAAAGTCATCCAAGTAAACGAAGTGTGTATTTTTAAGTCTGTTTTTTTTAGTTTCTTAAGCGATTACTTGCCCATATATAGTATACGGGGTAAAATGTAATTCATGAGATACTCATGCTACTGATCACATGGCGCATACGAAGCAAAATGTTTGGAACTGATTGAATTAAATAATGACCTAAGTATCTATTACTTTCCTAAATCTGTGTATTTAGGTTCAATGACTAAGGAAAATATGATATGATATTTCATTCTTTGCATATCAAAACAAATTAAGATTGTTGTTTTTGTTTGAATATCATCATCATAATCATAATCTTAGCCACAAGAAGAACACTGTTGGACATAAGCCCTCCCCATGGATTTCCAAAAATATCGGTTGGAGACGGCTTGCTTGCGTCTTCTGTCCACCTTGAGGCTGGTCTTCTTACTCTTCGCTTGGTCTCCACTTGAAAACTTTTCGACCCCATCGGCCATCAGTTCTACGTGCTATGTACCCTGCATATTGCCGCTCTCTGTGCTATGCCGGTGACTTTCGTCTTCTTTCGTCGACTTTCGGTGATCTTTTTATTTCTGATACGATCTCGTGAGCATAGCCATCTCTATAGTTTGTTGTGTGATCTTGAGCTTCCTTATAAAGGCCATAGTGAGTGACCAAGTTTCAGTGCCATATTATATCATTACTGGTAATACACACTGATTGTAAACTTTTGTTTGAATATGCACAAAAGCAATTAATTACATGAAATATCATATGTTTCCAGTGTCATTATGAATACGTAAAACAATCATTTTGATTCCAAAAATATTGGTTCCCATGTAATCAGTGATGTGAGCTCCATAAATTAGATTTCACCCCGTATACACAGCTTGAGCTATTATCAATTTTCGCTATTATCAAACTGATCGTTGGTTGTTTAATTATTTTTACGTTTGGTAATATATTGGATACATCGTAGAACTGATGGCCGATGGGGCCGAAATTCTCGAGTGGAGACCACGCACCGGCAAGCACAGCGTAGGATACAACTGGGAAGACGCTGGATGCAAGCCGCTTCCAATCGGTCTCTTTGGAAAACCATGGGGAAGGCCTATGTTCAGCAGTGGACTTCTTATGGCTGAGATGATAATGATAATGAAAATATTGGAAATTACTTATTTTTTAACATCAAACTACTAGTTTCCGTACTTACAAATGTTAACAATAAAGATATGACTCAATTAATGCCTTTGGAGGAGAATTTCTCCTCGAAGATTAATGCCTAAATAAGTCCTCCTTGGAATTAGTACTGACATTAAAAATCCCAAGTAACGAAGACTTTTAAATACTAAACTATGAAAAGCTTAGTTTTTTTTCTAGGTCTGAAGAGCAAAAAAATAAGCAGATGGCTCGCCTGATGTTTAGCGATGTTCTGGTCCACGATGGAGCGCGCTTACCTAGAAGAAACCAATTCACTCG
Organism: Lycia hirtaria; assembly: GCA_947563715.1. Classification (NCBI taxonomy): domain Eukaryota; kingdom Metazoa; phylum Arthropoda; class Insecta; order Lepidoptera; family Geometridae; genus Lycia; species Lycia hirtaria. The sequence goes on from OX387385.1 coordinate 13,947,060, forward strand.
TAGAAACCTATTCAAGATTTAACGCCAATGTTTCCAATAAAATTACCAGATATAAAGAGATTTAACATCATAAGGTGATAAGCGTAGATACACCACGCAAGATATTCAACTGCTTAACAAAGCGTGGCGCTAACCATCAGTCTACCAATCATCTCTTATTTCTCAAATAAATAAAAAATACATCAAATTTGTAATATCTTCGGCAGGAGGAGGCGATAGCGGAATGAAAGAGCTGGTGGTCCCAGAGGAGACCACCGTCCCCACCAGTACCACTACAGAAAACACCACAGACTCGATAGAGTCCACCACAGACTACCCACTCACGCCAGAACCACTCGTCTACGGAGGCACCAACAGCACCAACGGCACCGATGTAACATGACCCCTGCTTACTCTCTTAGAGAAAACTAGTCTGTTGTATCGTTAGATTAAGTAGTCATTTTGCATGTTTTGTATTGTAGAGAAAGTTCTGGAAATAACTTATATTTAACGGCGCCCTAGACGGTATCAAGTCTGCTACTACAATAGTAAATAAATCGTATATGAATGGCAATTCTGGTCCAATAGGTAATCTAATAAAAAAATAAGTTTAAAAACTAAAATCCCACTACTGAAAAATTACGCTCTAAAAAGTATGAAACAATAAAATGTAATAAATGTTTTATTGTACTTATTTTATACATATTCATAGTGGTGTTCAGAGGATAACCGTGGTCGTATGCCACCTACTGTAACAAAACAATACATTCTGCAATGTAGATACCACTATGAATATGCATGAAATACAAATTCAAAATAAAAAATATTTCAAAATAATTATTACATTTTCTTGTTTCATACTTTTAGAGCGTGATTTTTCAGTAGTAGGGTTTTTGAAATTACTTTTTATTTAAAGTATTATGGGGTTTTTGACAAATAAGCGTAAATGCATACATACTTACATACATCATTACATACACCGTTCAACAAACATAAAACCCTCCCGTTTGCTTCTTTACAACGCTGTAGTCGGGTAAAAATTAGTTTCCATGACTTTGACGGGACATATCTTGCAAACGGTACGCTTGACAAAATAAATGGTGTAATAAACGCTAACTTTATTATAAAGTCCCTGTTCAATGATACCAAACATGGTGGAGTGGAGCGAAAAAAAAATGTTTTTTCTTGACTTCCTTCCCCCTGGAGAACGCCATATTCAATGTAATGTGACGTCACATAGCCTATAGCCAGCGGACAAACAAGACGCTTCCAACAACACCTCATCACATTATGATAAGTAGTTTAGAAGTTATGAGAGAACAGATGAACATACATACATATACACATACCAAACAAAAACATAACCCTCCCTTTTGCTTCGCCGTAGTCGGGTAAAAATAAGACTGCTTTGGGACAAGAATTTCCATTTACTTACAATTGATTTACTATTAAACAGCCTTGATGCCCAGTTCCCCTAACACATTCGCAATAGCAATCTTATATTAATATTATTTTGTCTCGCTCTTTACACGAGAGACTACTTATACTGCAGCAGCGGATGTACTGTAAAGTATAATTTCAAAGTTTTCTAGCTTTGGCTTTTATTAAGTACTCAAGAAATTTAAATCAAATCACAATATTATTTTGACACTGGCAAAAACACTAATCGCGCAGGTACGCAAAGAAAATGAAATAAGCGCCATCTATTTTGAATGACAGAAACAATATTAATTTACATTATGTACAATAACGGTCCCAAATCTGCAAAAAAAGTAGTACATGTACTTTACGCTTACGAAATTAGTTACCATAAGAACATACATTTATTCATTGTTAGGCCTATGTACTTTCCCAAATAGATAAATCATTCCTTCTTCGGTAGGTCTACTTTAAATTAGTATAATCAGGAAATGTAATATTTCTCATTGATTGTATATTATTGCAAAATGTACTTACTTATTACTGATCTCATCATTTAAAAGTATTTAATATACCTATTATCTCAGACTAGAGGAAAAATGTAGGCAGAATGGAACTGTAGCGAAGCAAACTTTTGCAAGATCTTTAGTTTTTAATGTCAAAAATATGGCACTAATGACTATACATCAACCCATTTTAAATCTCTCTGAATCAAAAAGGTAAAGTAAACAAAAAAATCTTTGTACTTCTAAAAAATCTTTTGTCTTTTTTACCACTTACTTTTCTTTTTTTATACGTTTAAAAACTAATACAATTAAAGTTGCACTGAAGAAATTATTTTAAAACAATCAGGCAGTAGGTGCCTTTAATCGAGTTATTTAAAGGATATATATCTTATCATTTCGCATTTACTTGCAAAAGTTACCGTTATTTCTGATGTCTTTGCATTCCGTCTGCCATTATTTCTAGTCTAGGATTATTAAGATAAGTGCACACAGGCAAAAATCATGTAGGTTTTGTCAATGTGTCATTAATATCTGTCGTAATGGTGAAATAAGCGAGACACAGATTGCTGATGTGTGTACGTACCTTTAAATACCTACTTTCTTCTATACCTATAGATATTTTAGAATTTAATTAAACTAACTCTAAATATAAGAATATAGCTTCATTGCAGTGGTCATTATGTCAATTTACCAATGCGCCAATGTTGCTATTTCAATTATAAATAATTCCAACCCATAAAATTTTGCATAAATACCAAATTTCCAATATCCTAAGATTTAAAAATGCAAGGCTGACATTAGACAACAAAATGCCGTTTAAAAAAGATTTATTTACAATTGAAACAGCAGGGCCTCAAGGCTGCTAAGTGAACATCACTCGCTCGCCGATACGATTCAAAAACAATTTTGACAAATTGTTAGTCTATTTATATTAGTAATAGACTACCAATTTGTCAAAATTGTTTTTGAATCGTATCAGCGCCAGCGAGCGGCGAACGAGTGATTCACTTAGCAGCCTTGAGGCCCAGGCTTCGTGGCCGGACTTAATAATAATAATGTACTGATGTAATCTGCTTTGAGAGTGTTATTAGATTATATAATATACAGGTTGTTCGGATACACGACGAAGGGCGCACTTTAGTGAGATTTAGGTAAGTACACACAAATTAAAATCTCCAAATAAATATAACAAGAAAAAACAAATCTGTTGACAGATTTGCAACTGGGATACATCAGATCAATCAGACAAAAATATGGATCAGTTGTAAAAGATCAATGACGCAACGTTAGTAGCGTGTTACGGTCTTTTGGAGCGTGCTCTGCGTGATCTGTTTTGTTAAGTTGTTCACAAACTATTTAACCCAGTTTGATAAATATATCAATTTTAGTTTATCAGTTATCTATTTTACTTAATATCTTCGCGCCTTTTAAAAATAAAAATTGTTTCATGAAATGCGCGGAAATGATCGTCATTGTCCGAACACCCTGTAGAATATAAGAAATGTGTTCGATTGGATGTATGAAGGACCAAAGGATTTGTACAGGTCCGTCCAAGACCAATAACGTATCCAGTCACCATACACCAGCAGAAAGTAATATAATATTTTTCTGACACCACTTCGACGCACCCATCACAAAGATATTTGAACGATAAATATGAAACAAGTAATAAAAATACTAACGTAGTATTTTTTTAAATAAACGATCGACCTGCTGGTAGGGGGTCATTGTACGCATCAATACGAACAACTTAAGGTTTTGGATCAATAAAATCGCAAAAAAATCAGATATTCCATTCGAAAAGTTTATTGACTTTCGACAAAATGTGCTGATTTTTCGCCCCCTTGATCCATTGCTGAAGGTTTAACATTATGTCACCCCCTACAAAGACCCCTTTAAATATGTCACCATTCTTCTGTATATATTTTACATATATTTACTTTTTTTTTTTTTTTTTTTTTAGGTTCTCAATTTAATTGTATATATTTTGTTAATGTTTGTTACCTCCTTACTCATTTCATCAAGCATTTATAAACCTATTTGTTAAATGTCTATTAGTTATATTTCAACAAAACAATATACAAACTCAATTAACTAAACATAAAAATAAAACTACTCTAAAAGACCGTTAGCAGCGGGAATTGTTCCCAGGATGCTGGCCATATTACCTCGTTGTATAGCGATACTTACTCTTTGAGCAAAGTAGAGGCCAGCATTCTGGTCACGTGTTGCGTCGATCAGACGAGACGAGAGCTCTTTATATATTTTATATTTACTTATTTAAATATTGTAATAGAGAATCAATTTATTTCGTATCATAGAATGACTCTCAGAATATTGAAATATAAAAAAAACTATATTTAATATAAAGTTTGAACTCCTTGGTGGTGTGTTGGCTTGAGTATACTAGTGTTTGTAATGTATTGAGTTATAATTATACATAATTTGTTAATAAATAGTTATTTTATTTCTTTACATCTTAGTCGTACCTAATAACTAACTTCAACAACTTCACAACCTCCCACTCCTCCACCTCCAACTATTGTTTGATAAACTACACAAGCTTCTCTGTCGAAGCACAAGGACTGGGCGAACGCGGGGAGCGGGTGAGGAAACCGGGATTGGCGGGAGGAAGAGCGTATCCGTTCTGTAAGTAATACTACTAATGACTTGTACTACAGTGACTGCGCTGTAAGGCCACAGAATATATCTATTCTAAGTTTTCTACGTTTCCAGTGATACGGAGCGGAGCTTAGCATTGCATGAATTGACCAACCACAATACTCGAAATCCCCGCGCGAAAAATTTCGAGCCTTATGATTGGTCAATTCACCGCTAAGCTTTGGGTCTCTTGTTTTCTTTTAAATTTTCATTGGGGAAAATTAGGTTAAGTTGAAACTATTCCTCTCGATTATATTTTTATGATTTTAAAACTTTTAAAGCGTTCTCATATCAGGAACCTTTTTTTTTTTTTTTTTTTTTTGTTGTTATATTGTTAAAACCAATATAAATGAAATGAATAAATAATATAAATTATTCTCTTTGCTAAGACTAATGACTTCCGCGTTAATGGTAACACAGCCTAACTTGCGAACAGCTGAACTGATTTCATTTATTTCTGAAATTGTTATAAACATATTTTTATGCATATTATATATTTTAGTGAGTATTGTGTACATAATGTGCTTAGTCCAGAAATTGGATAATTCTCGAAATAATGCGAGTGTTTCTTAAGCGATTTTTGTAATAAATGTTCTATATGTTTTTTTTATGTTGTAATAAACCTTTTAGCAAGCAATCAAACTGACAGGACGTTAAGTTAGGAGGCAAGTTAGTTATAAAAAAAATAGAGGCAGACTCACTGCACAAATTTATTGTTCAACTTCACATACGGCTTAACTAGACTCTAGTTTCATTATGTACATAAATACAAGTCCGGTTCGGTTCGGTAAGAACTGTACACAAGTCGTTTTCTGCTCATCATAAAAGCGAATAAGCAACATTAAAACCCACATTTTTGGTATTAATTTATGATCTTCTCTCTCTGCTCTAATCTGCTGTCATCTAGGTACATATGTTTTGCCAGTCTTACTATGAACCTACCCGTGTTTTTCTATACACTCCCAAGTCTTTATTTAAATTGTATTCGCACACATTCTATCACATTTTGTCCCCTTATTCTGTGATTAGTTTCCAGTCATCCTAGTAGCCACTTGCTGTTATGCTCTGCTCGTTGTTGGTTATAACAACTTATCGTATCTTGGTAATTTGTCGTCATTTTATGGTTGTTATTCCCTGGACGACCCTACAGATACTGATAGTATTAGTTGTCAAACTCTGGGCGCATCTTCCAGTCTGTTAAGTCCTTTCTTATTAAACACTGAACATATCTTCCAAACACTGTAATTACCATATGTATATTTATATACTCTGGGCATATCTTCTGTACCCTGATCTTTTGTTTGTATCATTCAGTTACTTTGATCGTTTTTTTTTTGTAATTTCCATGTATTCCTTTGCTGTTACAACTTGATCGTCATCTGTCATTTGCCACACACTGATCGTCATCTATCATTATTGTCTTGTACTGCTTTGTTGTTATACCTTGATCGTCACGTGTCACTCTGTGGTCACTTGTGGTCGCCAGTGACGAACATGTGCACAGGTTGGTCGGAGCGCGCGAGGCGGAGGGCGCGCGAAGCCCCGAGCAAGGCGCTGGCGCGCGGCAAGTCGTATTTGCAGTACAGCACCGATACACTCATGTTGCATTCGCTGCCACCGTATTTGTTCTGGTTTACTTCCTGAAAATCGATACAATAATAGTAAATAGACAGTAAAGTTTCCTATTTCTTTAAGCAAAATTGATGTAAGTTTTACCACCAACTCGCTAGGGATGGTACGCGGATGGAGCACGTCGATCTAGAAGATAGCGTTCAGTCTAGCCTTGAAAATTCTAAAAAAAATATTCTCAGCAAACAGATAAGATAGCAGGGAGTTCTACTCTTGTGCAGTCAATAAGGAATCCTTATAGTTTCGCTAAGTCTGTCTGGCTTACCCAAGATTCTTAGCATTAGATTAGAAAGCTGTAAATATACTTAGTCTGGCCATAAATACTGTTACAGTTAAAAATAAGAAAGATATTACATTTGAATTTGGAATATGTCATGTTTATACGATTGTTCATTGATTGTCATGTTGACATAATTATTGGATTATCAATCATTACAAATATGCATAATAAAAAAGAAATATGCACAAACTCCGTATTTGTTAAAGCTATTATGAATTTATTTATCCGTATTTATTAAAGGATGACGTATTTAATAATGATATGAATATAATTATAGTATTTTAAATGTAGGCTCAATTTCAATCTCGAAATATCTTTATTTACAATAATAATATTATAAATAAACAGATGTACAATTACCAGTGTACATGTTATATGTAAGTTTATAAAATACGAAAGCCCCCGACAAATAAAAAGGCTGATCCGTTTTTAATGATACATAGCTAAGAAAACTCAATGAAATCACCTTTTTTTTTTAAAACTAGATCAAAATCGCTCCATTATGCACAATACACCCCAAGCGGGACGTCTGTGCAGGTCTTATCACCCCCACTTCAAATTAGAATTAGAATCGCTCCATCCGTTTGGGAGCTACAATGCCACACAGATACATACCGCGCCACCAGATCGACACTGCATTATGTCAAAATAACGAATTGACGAAAAACCATTATGTCCGCTAGAAAAGATAACGGTATTTCTTTAAAGGCTTAAAGAAATAAAGGCTGGTTTTTACAGAAGATGCATCAATAAAGGAACATATATTGGTACCTGCATGAGGTTGCATATCTCCGAGAAGAAATGCGGGTAGGCGGGAGGCTGGTAGAAGATCACGTGTCGGATGCCTTTGATGCGCAGGCGCCGGAAGAAGTGCACTCGCTCCGAGTACAGCAGGAAGTGAGCCTCGTTGTGGAAGAACATGTCGCGCGCTCGGGCTATCTTACCGTCCTGGAAATAAGAACTAAAATTGTACAGAATCACAGCGACACTGTGACATGTATGCTTGGTTATAATAACAGTATAGTTCGATGTGTTGGTAAAATTGTAATAGTATATTGTTACAAGTGTCGAAAGGAACCTATTTAGGCATGAGATGCGCACGGGCGAATCGAGGGCGCCAATAGTTTGAGTGCCTAAATAGGTTTTTCGCCAGAGGTAAGCAAGCATTCTGCTTTTTAACTAACTTTCAAAAAGAAGTTTCTCAATTCGACTGCATGTCTTTTTTTGTATATTTGTTCAGCGCTAATTATGGATTGTTTGATGATTCTTTTTTTGTTTGATAGGTAATATGTACCTCAGAGGTTATCAATATCCGCAAAATACTTTGGTTGTTATAACAAAATAACTGGAAAAATGACATCCAAGTGAACGAATTGCGTAATTTGAAGTCGGTTTTTTCAGTTTTTAAACTATACCTATTTAAAATAAACCTTCGTAAATCTTTACGTCCTTCGCTCGAAAACAAAAGCAGCGAAAAAGTGTTCTGCATTGGAATAAAACAAATTTTAACGGATTTACCGCGTATCCGTTAAAGTTTGTTTCATTTCAATGAGTTCTCTATAGTTATGTATGTTTCTGTGTATGTATTATTTCTAAGTAGTTTATTTTAACAATAGTTTTCTTTTTTTTATTAACTTAATTAGTCTACGAGTATTTACTATTTACTCCTGAATTAGCCCACCTTTACTTATACTTTTCCATCACATCCCAAAGTTGTCTGGAAAATATCGCTTTTAGCGATAAGACCGCCTTTTGTGCCATTTTCTTATGTGTTTATTGTCTTATTACTTTATGTGGTGTCAATAAAGTGTTATTGATTGATTGAGTACAACAATCGCGAAACCTTAGAAAACATTAGTGTTCTGCATTACCTTAGAATATTCGCAGATCTGCACGAACCCTATGTCCTCTTTCTTGAAGTAGTTCCTGAGGCGTACATAGTCGAAGTAGCTCGGCACATACACCAGCGTGTGGCTCATGAGCGGGTCGCGCTGCTTCGGGAGGACCTCCTTCACGAAGTGATCGAACCTCGCCTCCGCGGACACGAGCGGGGTTGGTGCGTTGAATCTGAACACATTCATATCATTCTAACACAAGCATAGTTCCCGTCACGTAAAAAGAACGCTGATTTGTTCGTAAGCGCGAACAAACCAGCGTTCTTTTTACGTGACGGGAACTATATCTATAGGTCTCACTTATAAACGCATGTTAAACTCTCATTCACTGAATAAGGACTTGTCACTTTCTGTCAGACGGGAACTGTCACGCGCGAAAACGGAACAAAACACTGTAGTCTAATAATAATAAATCCGTTTGTATGGAGCACATCACAGTATTTGCAACTGGGAAATTTCAGGGAAATTATGATAGGAAAATAGCTAATAATCATAGATCAACAATAATCCCCGATTTATAGACTAGCAGCGTTCCGCGGTTTCACTCGTGTTGTTATGAAAAACGGTGATGATTATGATGATAAGCTTATGTCCGTCTCCAGGTCCACAGCTATCTCTATAATAATTTTCATAACGATCGGTTCAGCTGTTTGAGCGTGTAAAGGTAACAAAATTAGCTTTTATAATATCATTATGAAATTGTGTCAAATGTATTCAAAACACCAGTACATTCATTTATATAACAATATACTTAGTTGTCTTTTATGTTGTCACAAATCTTATTTTTACTAGACTACTGTTAATGAAAAGCAGTTTTTACAGTCTAATTTACGATTTCGTTACGCTTGATACGTAGTTGAGTCTACATTTGCGCAAAAATGCAAAAACACGCGCATGAAATGGCGCGATATTTTGAGATCGCGATATTTTGAGATCCCAAAGTAAAGAATGAAAATAAAGGTTTAGATACACACAATCTCGAAATGGTTTTAGAATCAGAATACCATCAATTAATATTTTTTTTACATTCACCATTTATCAATACCACAAGACAGATTGCATTATGTATTTAAGGTGTAATTTGGGTATTTCACCTATGGAAGACCATGGGCACTTGCACCAGCACCTGCTGGATGGTGCCAACTTCCATAGGGTTCTCCACCAGCACCTTCCCCGCGAAGTTCTGGCATTTCCTGTTCAGCACAGACTTGATCTCTGGCAGATGCACTGATGAGAATACCAGGGTCTGTCTGTAAGGAAAATAACCCGTTAAATTTTGATACGACTGTCTGTTCAAATGAACTTGTCCCCTAGAGGCTGCTCATATTTTAACCGACTTCCTAAAAGAAGGAGGTTCTCAATTAGATTGTATGTTTGTTACGCGATTACTCCGCCAATTATGACTTGGTTTTGATGTTTTTTTTTGTTTGGTAGGTTCAGAGGTGGTCTCTTATATATATTTTATCAAAATAGGTTCAGTACTTGGTTTTTATAAAAAAATAACTGGTAAAATTGACATCCAAACAAACGAAATTGCGTATTTTGAAGTTGGTTGCTTCAATTTTTTAAAGTATAATTATGTATTAGACATTTTCCGTCTTACTTATCAACGCTGAATAAGCGCATTTTAGTTAAACAGTGTTTTGTTCCTGTGTCTGACAGAAAGTGACAAGTCCTTATTCAGTGAATAAGATTTTAACATGCGTTTATAAGTAAGACGGTTTATGTATTAACTAGCACACGTCGGACACTCCATACTATGGCGCGATAATCATTCACACATACGCAAGTTGACGTCTGTATGAAGTTATGGTTGTCGTCTGATTACCTCAAGTGCCAGAATCAAGGCAAGAAAGTGCCCATTCTGTATGTAATACTATTATTGTCTTCTGTGGTGTTCCCAAGAATATCTTATAGTATATATAAAAAATTTTATATTACACATTTATACATTACATTTTCACATTTTATACATTATATATTAAATTTTTTGGAAATCCATGGGGGAGGCCTATGTCCAGCAGTGGACTTCTTATGGCTGAGATGATGATGATGATATATTACATAGGCCATTAATCTAATCTAATCCCAACTAACATCACGAACGAGCGGCTGTCAGACGACAACTTTTTTTTTTATTTTTATTTTTTTATTTATTTATACTTCAATTACATCATGAAAATTTATGAGATAATTCTGCCAAACTGCATAACAGTTTGTAGGCAGATAATACACTCTCATCCACAATAACAATTCTTTCGTTTATAGGTGATTGTTTATGCATGTGTGTGTGTTATATACAGATGTCGACTTGCATATGCGCTCCTATATAGCACGACGTTGTATAGAGTAGCAGAAGTATGGTATTAGTAAAGTCAAAGTATCCAGCGCAAGTCAAGGTATAACTCAACACATTCACTGCTGAAACAGTCGGAAATGTTTCAGAGGCGTTACCGCAATCTTAATAGCAATATATTTCAATATTACTTTGACCTTTGTCTTGCTCTCTCAACTGTAGAAAGAGCGAGACAAAAGGCGAAGTAATATTGAAATAACATTGCTTGGACGCTTGCGATACGGCCCCAGAACAGGTTGCAAAATAAAAGTAAAAAATCTACTTCAAAATAGGAAATTCGTTTACTTGGATAACATATTATTATTATTCCAATTATTTTGTTATAAATACCAAAATACTGAACCAATTTTTTAATAAAATATCTATGGGACCACCTGGGAAGTATACCCTTTCAAACATAAAAATATTTTTTAAATCGGCCCAGGTGTCTTCAAGTAATTGGGAAACATACATTAAAAAAACCGACGAATTGAGATCCTCATCCTTTTTGGAAGTTGGTTAAATATATTTTTTCATGCTTGTGTCAGACTGACCATCAATTAGCTTGCCGAAATTTGCTAGACTGCCGAAACTTTATATTATTTATCGGTTATCAATGCTGAGATACTGCTACGCACCTGTAATATCGCGCCCAGCCATTGACCGCCCAAGAGCGGACCCTAGAGAAGTCCGTCCCGTGTGTTTTCTTCGGCTGCAAATGGAAGTGATCCAGAACATGCAGCAGGTGATCCCAGTTTTGCATGAAGAAGACGTCAGCCTGATCCAGGATGAGAACCTCAATAGACGCCAAGAAATCGTAGTCCCGATCTTCTTCCCCCTCCGCGCCTACTATCATTCGCAGTCCGAGAGGTGATGCGACTATGATATCTGATGAGTAAAATTCTGTGTATAGCTGAAAAAATAAGATTTACATATGTTTTTTTTTTAGAAAAACATCGTCATATTCATAGTCATACTCAGCCTTAACAAGTCCACTGCTGGACATAGGCCCCATAGACTTCCAAAAAGACCGATTAGAAGCAGCTTACATTCAGCAACTTCTAGCCACTTGTATGAGGTCATCTGTTCATCTCATGACTGGTCTTCCTATGCTGCGCTTACCAGTGCGTGGTCTCCACTTGAGAACTTTTCGGTCCCATTGGCCATCAGTTCTACATGCTATGTAGAACCTGCCCCTGCCCACTGCCACTTCTACTTGCTAATCCGCTGTGCTATGACGGTAACTTTCGTATGTCTACCGATCTCTTAATTTCTGATTTGATCTCACAGACAGACTTTGTGCATAGCCCTGTCCATAGCTCATTGTGTGATATTGAGCTCCCTTATAAAGCCAATAGTTAGGGACCACATTTCAGTGCCGTATGTCATCACTGGTCGTGAACTTTCGACTTAAGGCACTGCACAGAGATATATTAAACATGCAAATGCTTTAGAGTCTCCCAAACATTTTTTTTTGTATTCCCGTCATCTCTATGCAGGTAAAACTGAGGGTGATAGCTAAATTAAGTTATTATGGGATATTCTTTTTCAATTGTAGACTGAATTACTTCAGCAGCATATGTAACTAATCAACAAAATTGGTTCACAGTTGGCAAATACCAAATTGGAAATTCACTAAACTAAAATTATTTTTGTAGCAGCTAAAATATCATAGAATTGCAGTTCCATGAAGTCTTTGGTATCATGAATTAAAGGATAGCTTCTCTATAATAGTTACCTTGAGCGTCTTTTTAGTGACAGTCATTCCAAGTCTGAAAGTGTCATCTGTGTTCCCAGCAAATGTAAGCTCATAATCTTCTGGCTTGGGATTCTTCCTTGGCATCATCAGCTCTCCGCCGGTGAAGTCATCTTCAAACCTCTTTTTATTCAGCACCTGCCCGGCTTCTTTTGGCACCAAAATATCTATTATAGTTTTGACAACTCTGTAGGCTGCATTTTTGAAAGGGACCATTATTAAAACCTATAAAAGAAAACTACTTTGTGAGGTGTCATAAGATTAATTATATAAGTAAAGAGGTTTCAAATGTAAATAATAGTCTACCTTTGGTCTAACAAGTCCTTGATCTCTATAATCATCAGTCAAGTCATTCTTCTTGGCCAACTTTGCATTGTGGTGCAAAATCTTTGTTCTAGTTTTCAACATATGATTTATAACATGAAGACAGTATGTATGTCTAATCTCTTCAGCGTTCGTGAAAGTTCTCTCAGGATAATACAGATCTTGATAATTATTCATCACAGCAAACAATTCTTTTTGTAAGGGAGTGAAAACTTCAGTCAGTTCAAGATCTTTTTTTATTAAATTTGTTTTATTTGCTGATACAATGTTGCCCTGAATTTGAGATTTTATATACAACTGATTGAAATCTGGCTTATGAAACAAGTGTGGTACAGTACCAATAGCTGCAAATGTTTTTTCTTCCAATATACTAATTTTAGGTTTAACTTTTTTTGATATTGTTTCTACAGGTGTCGGTAAGATTATAGATATATTTCCTAGTACTGGCCATGATTTGGTTACACATTGGACTGTTGGTGGGGTGTTTGTTAAAGAGACTAGTAATTCATCACCAAGATCGAATTGCAAATGTTTTGTGAATGGGTCATTTGAGATGTCCTCGGGTTCTCCATCACTTTCATCTTTATTCTGAAAACAGGAATAATAAATAAATAAGTTATATAAGTCATGTTGAGCTGGGACTGGATAGTGGCAAATAATACAAGTAAACATTATATATGCTCAGTTTATATATAGTTATATATGTATTTTTGCTTCCTTTTGTGATCTTACTTAAGAATAATCTAGAGCTCTCTAAGGAATCTAGAGAATCTCAGGGTGGAACACCTAAGTAAAAAAAAATACTAGTTTGGACCCACTCTCCTCTTAAATCTACTTATGAAATATGAACAACCCCCTATAGTGGTGACTCTCTATTGCAGAGACTGCCTGGGAAAGTATTTTACTTCTGTCAGCCAATCATCAGCAACATAGTGGTGTTACTGTCTTAGACTGACGGGCAATGTTTTTGTCGGCCTTGTGGCTCAGTTGGTAGTGTGTTTACGTCTACCTGCTGAACTGAAAGGTTGTGGGTTCGATCCCCACCCAGGGCAAACATTTGTGTGATGAGCATGGATGTTTGTTCTGTGTCTGGGTGTTTCTATGTATCATATGTATATATTTACAAAAAAGTATATATGTATTCTATCTAGTTTGTCTAGTCCGTAACATTTAACACCATCTAGTCCAAACTACTATGTAGTTTGGACTAGATGGTGTTGTGTGAAATGTCCACAAATATTTATTTTATTTTAATGTTTGGGAATAGACGTCTAGTATCTTCATCTGAAACTTCTGTGACAAAATGACAAGGGCAGTGAATTGTCACAAAAGGTACAAAGTTCTGAAGCCTAATTTTCTGGGTGGCATTTAGAATATAACAACTTAGCATCAAACAACTTGCTTGTCTCAGATCTGGGTGTAATGCTTAGACAGTTTGACAGTTAACCATGGCACCTTACAACATATTTATACTATAATAATTATAAGTACTAGAATAAAGAATTAGAAACGATACTAACCTCAATTTCCCTGTCGCTATCACCGTGATCAGTACTGTCAACCTCGGAATCTTGTTTTTCATCATTGTTACTAGGTTCTTCGTAATCAGAGCTCATATTTACATCGCCAGTGTCAGAATGTTCGCTAGAATCAGTTTCCTCGTCACTTTCCGCCACTGGCGTTTTCTTGGTTGTGCCCCCAAAACATGAAACCAATTGACCGTACGCATCTTCTTCTTCCTCACTCTCAGAATATTGTACTTGCATTTGTTGTAATTTCTTTTCCATTAGCTTCTTTTTAGCTATTTCTTCCTCGACTTTCTGTACGTTTTTATACCGATTGAACAAAGCTTTTTTATTAACTACTTCGTCTTTTTTAGCTGCTTTTCGTTTCTTTCTCGTAACATGTTTAAAAGTACCTTTTTTCCCTTTGCCCATAAACTTTTTAGACTTCTTCATTTTTATTAATGTAATTTATATAAAATAAACATAACCTCAACCAAGTCAACAAACGCGTGACAAACAGGACATGAGCATGGCTGACTGTCACTTGTCAGTATGACACAATAAGTGTCAAGATCAAGTCAGTGAGTGGCAGTGGCAACACAATAACATGATTTTTCTGTAACTTCTCTTTGGTCTGTCTGTAGTAAGGTGTTGTCAAAGAATATTTTGTATATTCGAGTTTTGGCGGGAACGTCATAGAAACACGTTGTTGCTCTGTTTTATTTTCCTAAACTTGTGTTATTTTGAATATTAATGCGATAAAAATGGTGGTGTTTTATTCATTAAGAGTTCGATCAAGTGCGTGAGTGTGGGCAAATGAAATAAAGCAGTGAAACCTGTTATTTTACGTTGTCGGCAATACCCCATCGGCAATACTTCAAGTAAAGTCGCCATCGCTTTACTAAGAATTGAGATTAAATTAAATCAGACGGTGCTGTATGATCAAATGACCTTTGCCTGCTACACAATGTACGGCGAAGAAAGAAAAAAAAACAGGACAAACTAGAGAGAGAGGGCTACAGTCTACAGTTGTAGATACAAGTCTGTGTCACTTGTCTGTGTGTTGATATTTCTCCGTTTAGGGTTGCGTTCGTAAACGGGTAAATATTACTCGAGAAATGTCAAAATTTACTCCAGGCCGTTCGGAAACCTCTCAGGAGAATAATTTTCCCCGACGTTTACGAACGGCACAGATAGGGTAATAATTACTCTGACAGGAGTAAATATTTACTCTATGTTGACCATAATATTATTATTGTGAATAAATGTTGCGGATTTCCGTTAATTTTGGTCTCCTGCCTGTCGTGTTTTATATCAGTTTAGATACGGTATATTAGTACTCTTTGGTTACGATAGCATTGAATTTTCTTTGATTACAAACGTCTACAGTAAATCCTAAACAAGATGATGCCCGGACGAATCGGCAACTTGCCCATTGCTAATGAAAATCCACTTGGTTTGTCGTGGCATGATTCTGCATGGATTCCTCTGTTGAGTCCATCTAATATTATGGACTATTTTTCGGAACGTTCCAATCCGTTCTTTGATCGTACGTGTAATAATGAAGTTGTGAAAATGCAGAGATTGAGTATGGATCAACTACAGTAAGTAAAATAAAAGTAGTAGCAGACCACTAGAAATAAGAAGTTTCTTGGCAAATACTGATGTACTTTCCTAAAGGCACTTTGACTATAATACAAACCCTATTCAATTTAATTTACAGAAACATGACTGGCCTGGAGTACATTTTGCTCCATGTACAAGACCCTATCTTATATGTGATTAGAAAGCAACAAAGACACAGTCCTACACATGTTATTCCTCTCGCAGACTACTACATCATAGCTGGAATTGTTTACCAAGCTCCAGATCTAGCTAGTGTTCTAAACTCAAGATTGGTAAGATAATTTCAAATGTTCAGTTATCAATACAAACAAGTATAAGTGAAAATAACTGTCATTTGTTACATTTTCTTAACTATACAGCTAAACTAATCAATAGACTGGCCTCATGGCTCATTGGTAGTACATCTGCCTTCTGAGCTGTGTCATGTGTTTGATCCCCACCCAGGGCAACCACTTTCTGCTGAGCATGGATGTTTGTTCTGTTTCTGGGTATTTATATGTATTTACAAATAAAAAAGTTTATAATGTATTCTATAAATAATCTGGTTCCCATAGTACAAGCTTTGCTTAGTTTGGAGCTAGATGGTGTTGTGTGAAAATGTCCTCCAATATTTATTACTTTTAATATGAAATATTGCACATTTTATTTAGATAGCTCAGAACCTAGAAAAAATGTTTTTTTTTTCTGCACCAATTATCCAAGATGATTTTATTTTCTTATTATGTTGGTGAATCCGCAATATACAATGAAGAATGAATTATATTTTTGGCCTTTGTTCTTTAATCTTTTTTTTATCTTCTCTCATCATAAGCTACATTTTGCAGTGTCTTGTTTTTCAGTTGAAATATACATAAATGTACTTATTGTTTCAGCTTTCAGCAGTTCACCACTTGCAATGTTCATTTGAAGAAACAATGTCCTACTCTCGCTACCACCCAAGCAAAGGATATTGGTGGGACTTCAAAGCTCCCAAACCAGGTATTTTAACAATATATTTCTTTCTCTCAAATTCAACTCCTACATTATTCTATACCAATGACCTTTGACCAATGTTCTATTGGACAAAAATATAGTGATCTTTATGTTCCATAATATATTCTAAGGAGACCTAAAAAAATACCACATCTTTACCAATTATTTATCAACAAACAAGCAGTAGTGTGCAGACATTAAAGTGTTGTGGATTTCATTGATGAGTGCAGTGCATTGCCATATGGTATTTTTGAACTGTTGAAAATGGTAGCCTGTTAGAGACAAAAGTGTTATACTATATTTTAAACAATATTTAACATCAAATACCCACCTCATGTTGTCACTCAGTTTGACATATAAACATTAATCATTTAAATTATTAAATAAATTACCTCCCAACTTAGGTATCATTGTAAGTTTTCAAGATAAGGACTTTTTTGATTTTAAAATATGAACATTCAAATGGCACTATTCAAACTACTGGGCGGATTTGAACGAAATTTGGTAGGTTTATCACTCATACTATATAAAAGGCTCTGGCATACTTTATAATGCAAAAATTAGGCGTTACAATAGTAGTGAAGTGTGTTTGAAAACTAAACAAACTTACCCAGAGAAGTTTTATGGATATAATTTTTAGTTTCAAGAAAAACGAGTAACTAGGTACTATTAAAAAATAAATAAATAAAATTAATTTGAAAAATTTAAACAGACTTCAAAACAATCGTAATTAACTGAAAAGGGAGAAATAACACAAAAAATTTGGGCATCTACATACACCAACTATTTTTTGAGGTTGGTGTCTTTATAGGACTTATTGGTACTTTAGGGCCTGACACCAACTTGAAAAAATAGTTGGTGTACGTGCCTACTTAGGCAGACACCCAGTTTTGATATTTTTCGTGATATTTCTCCCTTGTCTGGTAATGACTCCTAAAGAAGTCTTATAGAACTCTTAAAGAAAGAATACTTACTGTACAAATAGTATAGTAAACTACTTGTGTAATTACAGGTGTGAGCCCATTCAATTCTGCTCAATCAGGACCAAAAGATGTATCCACAACACCCAAAGAAGAGCCGTCCACACTGTTCCAGCGTCAAAGGGTGGACATGCTATTAGCAGAACTTGTGAGACAGTTTCCATTACCAGTCACACAAGCAGCTCAGGTAATTAAATAATCCAAATTGATGACTTACAACTTGGAAAAAATTGTGTGTGCTTACGATCAAGCGACAGAAGTGAAATTTCATCAAGGCGAGACATTAATAATAGCTTTGATAATAGCATTAGTCAAAGAATAGCATTATAGTAGTGACGCATTGACTATATTTGACTCGAACCGGTTTTACCTGATAGCCGAGCGTGACGGCTGTTTTATTCTTATCGAGGTGGCCGCGATAGGTCCCTGGACTGTCGACCCGCTTTGGATGTATTATGCATCTCATTCAATACCCATAAAATATAATGCTCAGCGCGTCACAAAACACACAGAAGTTTTCTCTTCAAAAAAAATCGCGATACCGCGTTTTGGATCGTTTAATTATTTTCGTTTGTATAGAAAATACGCGGAGTTATATGAATATAATAAAGCTAAGCAAAGGAGTATAGCAAAAAGCCCCTCCATAATCTGAGTCCATGATTATTTGATTTGGTTACGGATTGCCCCTCCTAAACCAAAATCCTGAATCTGTCACTGTACCAGACTTCTACGCGCAAATCACGCGCCTTCGCACGATCGGCGTCTTCGCCACCAAACGACTGTTTCATAGTCCCGTGAGCAGGGCATTATTTGATTACTTTGTTTTGAAGTAAAATTCTTCAAACAGACAAAGTATCCAGTAATGCATCTTTATGGCATTTGAACCTAGACCCATATAACGGAGGTCAGCTTCAGTAGTCTCCCTGTCTCAGCTGTCGTTGTTTCATATCTTGATTCGTAATTTTAGTATCTTTAATAAATCCACACATTTCAGACAAACGGCGTGACAGTGAAAACTGAGAATACAAATGAGAAAAGTGGTGAAAAACCAGCAGAAGGCAACATTAGCAATATTAATATTAAACAGGAGCCAATAGACCCAACCAACCCTGAAATGACAAATGGTAACATACAAGGACATTCAGAGATTAAAACTGAAATTAAACAGGAAAATATGAAACCACCCCCAGAAAAAAAGCCAAGAGTAATGTAAATTTATGCTTAAGTACTACAATATACTGGCGACTGTTTGAACACCAGCAATATTGATAGTGTCGAGTACTTGAATCTTGACAAAATAGGTGGTAGATATTTGATCTATTTATCATTTAAGCAAACATAAAAAATATGGACACTCAAAACACGCTCAAACACTATAAATTCTGGAATGTTGGGAAAAACTTCAGTTTTATTTCTTAATGTTTCATATGACCACTAATTAACATGTCCCTGAATATTGCTAGTGTTCAAACAGTGAACCTGTAGAAATAGGTGAGTGCATGGCAGAATAATGTACAGATTGCCCTTACTGGGTTAAATGCCCAAAATCTATACACAACCACTATTATAAGCCATTCTACTCGCACTCCCTGCCACCTTTTGTTTCATGAGAATTACAATCTCATAATTTTCAAGACTAGAGTAAAATCTTAAGGTAGGTAAAACCTTAGATCGATTTCCTGCATCCTTGGCCACTGTCGCTTACCATCAGGTGAGTTGGTGGTCACTCATAAAAATAGGAAATGTGCTATGAGTAGGTGAGTCTCGCCAGAAGTTTGCTCTTTTTATAAACACAAAATTCATACATTTAGCTCTAATTAATAGGTATATCTGATAAAATAAGTAAAATCAATGTATGTAAGTAGATAAATAAACAAATTTAATTATATTGGCTGTTTTTATTTTATTATTTCGTGATTCTTTTCTTGTTGGATATTGAACAAATTCACAACATTCTGTTCAGATGGTATCCCATTGAGACAGAGCTGACAGTTTATTTTTCTTGGATCTTGAATATTGTTCAATTGGTCACTTGGAGTGTTTTCTTGCAAACTGGAAAGTAAAATTTATAGTTTAAAGAACATAGTGTAAAACCAGCCTACCAGACCTAGGCGTATAAAGCATTGGTTACTAACAACTAGCTTCATACCAAGCTGGAGCTGGTTTGTGGCAAAAGGTAATAAGGTAAGGGTGTGGTGATAAGCGTAGTTTATTTATAGTTTTTGTCACAGATAAAGTTAGTCTAGAACTAAGTTGCTTTCTTTACATTTAAAGTAAACACCATCAAGTTGAGTCGAAAGCAAAACTAACTTATTCATCCAATGTGGGTACATACAGAACATTATTAACATATAGTAAAATCATGTAGGTAGCAACACATAAATGAGTACATATCTATTTGTAATATCTAACATATCTTCACACACAAATCATATCCCTATGATATCGGGCCATAAGCTCGAGTCTGGAATTTCAATCTCTTTCTCTTCTGGAATCTCTAGATATGAGTCTGAATCTGATGATGATGGTGAATGCCTCTGCTCTGTAATTGGAGTATTTGGTGGACGTGCAGCTCGTGCCAGTATTTGATCCACATGCCTAGTGAGCAACTCTCCATCTTGCACAGGTTTCCACAGTGTCTGCCTGCCACTTTTTGCCTGGTCCGTATAAGCGTATCAGGACAGGCTGTCCAATCTGAAATAGTCTTGTTGGAGGTTATTGTGTCACTGCTTCTAGTTGTTGGTCTGCCAGTGTTGGCAAGTTCTCTGCTACCGTGTAAAGGCAATACACTGTAACTTAAGTTACAGTGTTTTGGGTTAACAGGGCCCATTGACTTTCTTGTGATCTGTTCTAACCCCCTGTAAAAAATAATTCTTCTAACCTTTGTCTACACTGATATAATACTTTTAAAAACACTGTATTCGACAGAACATTACAGATTTATTATTCCAAAACACGGCAACAAAACATACCGTGTATTGCTAAAACAAAACAATGCGCGCGAAAGTTATACCGTGTCAAAAAACCAACGTTTCAAGACACGCGCGCTGCGATCGACAAGCGATAGCGCATAGGTTAAAATAGGTTTGCCGGGAGCTCAAATAACAGTGGCTCTTTCGCGATCAGTGTGCGCGCGCGCGCGGGGCTACGCAACTTTGAAGTAAGAGATAGAATAGATCACGCTGCACTTGCAACGGGACCGTGCTGTCGTTCGTATAATTTAATTATTTTATAGAGTTTTTACGTTAAAAATGTGCGGATTTTGGTAACAAACTCTTGCTAAATTTGTCTATTTGCTAAACTTGCTAAATGACGTGAATCAATGTTTTGCCACAACAATGGCAACATTATTGTAGGAACACTAGTATGGGAAACCACTCTTTTGATTGTATTTTATTTACTATTAAACATATTAGAGTAAATACTAGATGGCTAAATAGATATCAAAAATACCTTTAAATCAATATCAAACAATGTTCTTGAAAGTCAAAAGAAGGAAAAATAATCAAATTAAACCCAAAAAACTTTAATCGGCCATTTTCTCAAAACACGTTTTTTCGACTTACAGTGTATTGCCTTTACACGGTAGTCTGGGTGTAATCTAGATATGGCAGTTCTAAATCTCCACCCATTAAGCATCTCTGCAGGAGTTTTGTTAGTAGTACTGTTTGGCACCGTTCTCAAGTGAAAAAGAACTTTAGCCATCTTTTCACTCCATGGCATTTGTGAGCACTCCAACGTTTTAAGCTTATTCTTGAATGTTTTTATTGCTCTCTCCACCTGGCCATTCATCGCTGGATGGTATGGGGGCGAATATAAGTGCTTAATCCCATTCTTCTTTAGAAAATCATTGAATTCTGCAGAAATTAACGCTCTACCATTATCAGACACCAACACCTCGGGTAGACCTTGGGACGCGAATATCTTCCTTAGCATGGTAATGACCGTTCCACTACTCACAGCTTCAAATCATTTGCTATAACTGTCAATGACCACAAAAAAGGTCTTTCCTTACCAGCAAAATCAACATGCACCCGACTCCAGGGTTTTTCTGTACTTATCCAAGTCTGTGGATCTTTCGGTGGATTATTCCTTACCAATTGACATTGTTTGCACTCTGCTACCATCCTCTCAATTTGTTTGGCCATGTTTACCCACCATACATATCCTCTAGTGTATGCTTTGGTTTGGACTACTCCTGCATGCGGAGCATGTAGTAATACAAGCACCTCCTGTTGTAGTGAAGTTGGTATAATAACCCTGTTACACCATACAAACAGTCCTTACTGTGTGATAAAGCCTCCCTTCGTATCCAATATTTAATTTATTAATTAATTGGCCTAAGACAAGCTAATGAACATGCAGTTTGTGGTCAAATTCCATGACTAGACTTCAATATGGAATGGATAGCATTATATGTACCTACACTGCATTCAAACAAGCCATCTCTTTTTGGATAAGTTTTTTATGGCTAGCGAAACTAGAGTACAATAATTACTTTTATGTATTTTATTATTCCGTATTTTTTTTATATACCTTTGCTGAGCATGTTTGAAACCTAAATTAAGTCCAAAACTTAAGCCTTGTTTGTAGCCCAAGTCAAAGCTTGATTGAAATACAGCAGCTTGGCCATCTGCAGCCCCATCCATATAGCCAATCTGTAAAGTGTAGTTCATTTCAAAATTGTTTAGAAATAGGTACGGAATAAGTACTTTAAAAGTTTCATACCTTATTTACAGGTTCGACGGTCCTAGACCATGTTTTTCTTGAAATATTTTCAGTGCCGTCTATCATATTGACTACTTTTCTATAATTCTCCAAATATCAAACTAAGACGATTTATATCATAAATAAAAATTATGAGCTATTTATTCATTTTAGGCTATAATTTGTTATAAAAATTAAGGAGAGACCACATAAAATACTCTTTGGGAGAGACCCATAAGTAAATAGGGCGAATTCTGTGGGAGAGACAAGATTGAACACAATTAACACAACACAAGAAAACCAGAGAATTAAGATGATTAAACTGCCAAAGACCCAGTCAAAGAACAAGAACAAAGTAATTTTTTATTGATCTTTAAATGATAAAAACAAAACATTACACAACATATTTTTTTATTGCATTTGGATCCGCTTAGAAGATTTGCCAGTGTCAAGTAGGTATAAATATTTCTTCAAGTTTCTTGAATAAAACAAGCTATAAGTGTTCTAGTCACAATGTAAATCATACAGTCATTTTCAAATTCGAGTCGTGCTTCAGTAAAGTGGTTGCGGCTTTACTGAAAAGCAAAGGATTGTGACTAGAACATTAAATTTGTAACTTGTTTTTTTCAAGAAAATTGATTTGAATAGTTGACACTGG
This sequence comes from Lycia hirtaria, assembly GCA_947563715.1. Lineage (NCBI taxonomy): Eukaryota > Metazoa > Arthropoda > Insecta > Lepidoptera > Geometridae > Lycia > Lycia hirtaria. The sequence goes on from OX387385.1 coordinate 13,970,292, forward strand.
CAAATGCTCTATGCGGGTCTAAATCCAATAAAAGAAGAAGTTGATTGATCAAGGTTTGTCCTTGTCATTGGATTGGATTTGGATGCACTGCACCCTTATTCAGATTACATTCGATTCGATACGATCTTCGATATGGAGAGAGATCTCGAAGGATTTCACACGGTTTGCGGAATTAGCGATTCAGGTTTCTCGAATATCGAATAATTTTGACATTTCCATTCCATAAGGTATCAGCTGATCATTCCAAGCGGTTCCATTGATTGAAAGCGGCATGTGACATGTCGATTATCAATCGATTAATCGGAAATTGTTTTTTTGACTTGGAAAAACCGATTTTTAGATTTATCTCATGCTGCATGTCATTTTCGTGAAAGTGTGATTTTCGTCACGTTATTGTATTTTTACTACTGTAGTACCTACTTTTAAAACAGCAGAGTTATTCATGTTTGATGTAATTTACATAATTTATAGTATACCTACTATTATCAATTCTAATTTAATATTATTTATGTCATTTTGATCCACTGTTAAATATTTGCACTTGAGAAATGATCGAATGTAATGGAAAATTGTAATTAATTTCTAAGGCCATATTTACTTACATTCTTGCAAATAAATTTCATTTCATAATTAAATTCAAACCAAAATTTATTCATTTGTTTGCTAAATGAGCAACGTAAAGACAAACATGAAACCACACACTTCTCTCCCAAGCTCCTCTCTCTGTATGGTAGTTGTTTTAAACAAGCACTAAAGTGACGTAATGTTACACAATTCGAATAATATAACTTAGTATTTGCTAGGATGATGTACGATAATTAATATGATTTGGATTACAATGAACGTCCACCGGAAAACGGAATACGGGAGTCAGTGTAGGTCGAAAGCGAGAAGGAGGAATGACACCGGATGCTCTCCTAGTAACAACAAATAAAAATATATTCAACTTTTTACAAACTATCACAGCTATCACAGAACATCAAATTCCTTTATCTATGGAGTCGATAGGTCGGTTTAGAATTTGTAATATTGCCAACAAAAAAACATACAGTTGAATTAAGAACCTCATTATTTTTGAAATCGGTTAGAAATATAAATGTGTGCTACTTCAACCCCAGCAAAATATAATAGACTTTCTTTAATAGCTCGCATTATTGACTGATCCCTGATTTAAACTGTAAAAAAATACGATTTTCTTACTATTATTTGAAAATTTAAATTTTTAAACGCAAAAGAATCGAACTTTAATCGATTTTTTTAAATAGTGAATCGAAATCCTTAGCGGTATCAAGTCACTAAAAAAAGTTTATAAATTTGACAGTTGCAGCCGTCTAGATTTTTATTCTTTTATTGGCCACGATTGGCTCATTTGCCAAAATAATATGTTAAAAGTTTCATGAAAAATATACAAATAATATAAGTTTTAGTCACAATCTCAAGTTACTTGGCTTAGATTATGACGAGATACTCGGTTGATAGTGAATCAAGTTCATGTCATGACTTGGTTACTTTACTAGGAGCTGTTAAGGACTTTGTAAGTTACAACGTGAAGAAGTATGTTTCATCACTCTCATTTCAAACTCGTGCGCGTAAACGAACACTAATAGATTAAAAAAACATCTTCTTTACAAAATCTTTATTTGAAATAACACAAGTTTATAATAATAAAAGAAAACTGTGACATTTTTAATTAAGTTCCCGCGAAATCCTACCGAATCGAATGGATAACCTTCGATAACCCTATTCACAAATTCGAATGGCACCAGTCGGTACCAAATCGGTAATGACCTTGTGTGACCGATAAGATAACATAGACAAGCTAGTTTTCAGAGTCAGTTTCATGTTTTTAGATAGGTGATTCGTGATAGAAGTAAAAAAAATGCTTAATTATGACCAGCGACTGACAAAATATGTAATTTATTGCATAATATACATATAACTTGATTCATCATATTAATTATGGCATATAATTCTTTAGTAAATTTGTAGCTTCAATAAGTGAAGCATGCTTCGAAAATACCTTGTTGGTTGTGTGTGTGCATGTGTGTGTGTGATTTCAAAGTTCTTCTATTTTCTCTCTGTACTCGTGCTTTCAATGTATTTGCCATTTATTAGTAACAAGTATAAAATATTTAATATATTTAAAGCGCCATGCGTGTAATCTGACAAAGCTCTCCAACTATAAAATATTACATTTTGAAACTTTGGAAATCATAATTAGGGGAATTTTAAAACGCCTAAAATCGGTACATTTGACTATTAGGTGAATATATCATGTCAAATTATGGAAAATGGTAATTGAAAATATCAAAAAAGTGCTCTTATATTATTAAAATGTATTAGTAAAATGTATTCGATATCACTCCCGACAGGATAAACCTGTCGGGAGCGATATCGAATTAGCCATCGAATTTATATGTCAAACTCCTTCGGATTCGAGTTTGTGAATCGGTCTACCCGAATCCCGGCGGATCCAGTTGAGGATGAGTGGTGATTGTCTTTGGTTTCTCGAGATTTCTATACTAAAGATGGGACCGACGGGCATAAATTCGAATTCGTGAATACCCATTGGAGTCGAATGGAGCTTTATTCGGTAGCCGGCTCATTACCGACAAAATTGACAAATCGACAACCGATTAGAACTAGAATAAGGGTGCTGACCTCCTAAATACAAGACAATGGAGGTCAGTGATTCTTCTATCCCATACAATATACCCCATTAATCAACTATAATTTATGTAAATTTATTAATTCAAATATGCTTTAACGTAACTGACATAGACGACGGAAACTCATAACCAAAGAGTACCTTTTATGTATGGCTCATAACATACGCAAGACGCCGTTTACGAAACTAGCATGAAACGGACATTGGCAGAAACGTGACTTAGTTATTTAAGTCAATGAGGCCACTAAACCAAGAAGTGAAGCGAATTGTTAATAAATCTTGGTTAAACTCGACAAATGGCAAATGTGGAAGCATGATGCCAAAATCAAGGGAAAAAAATTAATAATAATAATAATCTTGGAAAATTAGTAATTTGTGGAAGTTTGTTTTGTTGTAGTTTTTTCGAATAGTACAATTTAATTGATCTCGGGGTTCACTTATTTTCGTTTGCTTTAATCACCCAATTGTACCATTATAATTTGTTTTGGTGTATATGGTTCACTCTCATTTAATCAAAATAAAAAACTGACCTTTTCTCACTATAGGGATGAGTGCGGTTATTATCACAACCACAAGTTCCTGTTCCAACAGTCCCCTATAAACAGTGCAATAATCAGCCTATCAATGTATTTTCTGCTTACAGGTTGATTAAATCAATGTGAATTTATTTGCAGTGATATACGTTATAGGGAGTATTTTAAATGTAACCTAAAATTTAAAGGCTAGGAGTATTTTTAACTAAAGGTTAGCTCAAGTCAGATCTAGGGCTGTATGCTGGCACAGATTACTGTTGTCACCTATTGACTAGCCTTGGCCGTTTTCAAAATGGAGAGTTTGATACGTTGTTATAGTGAAATTGCTGCTCAAGCTCGTTTCAACTTTGACAATGTACCAACAGATTCATCGGCTGACCAGGTAAGTACGTTTGCTATTTAAAAAAGCTATCCATTAAAACATTTATTTAGTACATAGAAAGTTTAATTCTACAACTAAATAGGTTAACAACAGGTGAATAAGCATCTATTCTTGAATAAAAAAATATTTGCCAATGTTGATGATTTTTGATTTGTGATTGGAACTTTTTTTTATTTTTTTTATTTGCATAAAACATGAGTAGCATGCACTTGATGTTATTTGATTCATACTTTACATTCATACATTCATACTTTAACTGGAAGGGATATTTTTAAAATGCATAACTATAACTAAGTTGAGAAAAATCTTCACTCATTATTTAAGCTCTTGTTGGTGGAGTAACTATCAGCTCTGTTTTCCGCTGGTATTTTCATCTCTCTGTATGACATAATATGACATTGGCCACATTTTCTCCGTAAATATTTTTCTTGGGCGGCTTCAACCCAAGTTTCCCTAAATCATGCCCTTTATGATGTATTTCATGAATCGGCATCATTGAACAAGCAGACCAAACATATTGCCTTGTTAGTCTCTTAAAAAAATCTTAGGTATCCAAAATTCATATAACATAAGAAATCATCAAAGATAAATACAGACAGGCTAGACAGTTTTCTCCTATAATATGGCAAAATCTATGATGCACTAGTGTAAAATACACTATCTTCCTTAGTTACAAGTTATTATTAAAGTACTAATCCAGCATAATTTTACAGCTAGAAGTAGAAGAAACTGTATTGAAGCTGTACAGACAATTTGAAAAGGACTCTGCTTTAGATCCAGAACTACCAAAACTCAAGAGAAACGCCCATATCAAGTTCTTAAAAAACTGGCTTAGGTGTTTACCTAGCAGCTATGAATGCTTAGATGCAAGCAGAACTTGGCTTGTTTACTGGATTTTACATTCATTGTGGATACTAAATGACATGCCTGATGCTGAAACTTTATCACATGTGGTACAATTCCTATCCAAATGTCAACACAATGAGGGTGGTTACGGCGGAGGTCCAGGCCAGCTCCCTCATCTAGGAACAACATATGCTGCAGTCAATGCAATCAGCATCATTGGTACAGAGGAAGCATACAATTCATTAGATAGAAGCTCTTTACAAAAGTTCTTATGGATAATGCGAGATGTAGACGGATCTTTTGCTTTACATAGAGGTGGAGAGCAAGACATTCGAGGGGCTTATTGTGCTATCAGTGTTGCGAAAATAACTAATACATACACGGATGCACTGTTTGATAAGACAGCTGAATGGATAGTCAGTTGTCAGACATATGAAGGGGGTTTTGCCGGCTATCCGGGTATGGAAGCTCATGGAGGTTATGCTTTTTGTGGGATTGCAGCCTTAGCATTACTAAATAGAACCCAACTGTGTGACATTGATGCTCTTTTGAGATGGTGCGTGAATCGCCAGATGAGCCTGGAGGGAGGATTCCAAGGGAGGACCAATAAGCTGGTTGATGGATGTTACTCATTCTGGCAAGGAGCTGCCTTCCCAATAATTAGTGCAATATTATCACAACAAGGTAACTATGCTTACATTTTGGTCAATTCTGAAGGCACCTACACTAACTGAAATTATTCACATAAGTAAATTCAATAAATTTACAATATTTCGTATAATTTTGTTTCTTTTTGAACTTGTTGATTTTAAGAAAATATTAATTAATTTAGAGGTGCATTGAGAATTGACCACATTATTATAGAAATAATGTGTTCATTACATCTATCTACCCTCAACATACTAAGCGGCTGAACCGATTTTGATGAAATATTGCTAAGAACTATATAGACAAATACCTAAGAACATTTGATGAAATCCTCTTTCAATAAAAAACTAGATCAAAAGTTAAATAGCTACAATGCTACCGACAGAAATACACGCGTTAAAATTATAACACTTCTTTTTTTAGGTTGGGGGTTAAGAATGTTAGGTATACAAGAATCTGCATTCCTAAAAAACAATATATGTTTTTCTTACAGAAAATAAGGAGTTGATAGAAACAGTACTTTTCAATCAAGGTGCATTGCAAGAATACATAATCATTTGCTGTCAGGCACGTGACGGTGGTCTGATAGACAAGCCTGGCAAGTAAGTAGTTTGTATTTAGCTTACTATCTGTATTGTTTACCATAGAATGAATGAATGATACACAAAAACATACCCAGGCCGCTGTTTGGTTGCTCGCTCTGGAGCCGTACCACAAGCAGTCATAACTTCAACTTTTGTCTTGCTCTTTGTACAGTTGAGAGAGCAAGACGTAGGTCAAAGCAATATTGAAACTTCTAATGTTATCTCATTTGTAAGATTTCAATTAGATTAGATAATAAGTAGTTTAGAAATTCCACGGGAATAGATAAACATACAAATATGGGCTAAAATCATAACACTTCTGATTAATTTCGGTTTTTCGGTAGTGTCGTAGACACTATGTAACTGCAACAACAACTGGCCTTGTGGCTCAGTTGGTAGTGTGTCTGTGACTATCTGCTGAACTGAAAGGTTGTGGGTTCGATCCCCACCCAGGGCAAAAATTTGTGTGGTGAACTTGGATGTTTGTTCTGTGTCTTGGTGTTTCTATGTATCATATAAACACCAAGACACAGAACAAACATTATATATTTACACAACACATTATATATAGTCAAATAAAAACATTACACTCCTTCTTCGGCAGTTAGTTAAAAAATAATGATTCCTCTAAGATATCCATAGAACCTGCAAGGTTTACCTAGTATTCTCTATACCCTCTCACAGTTTACATAAATTAATTTGTATTTTTTTCTATTTCAGGCACAAAGACATTTACCATACTTGCTATGCTCTGAGTGGGTTGTCAGTGGCACAGCACGGTACAGGGACTGGGGATCCCTTCGTCATTGGTTCCCCACGCAATGAGCTGAATAGAGTCCATCCTCTCCACAATGTAGCCCCACACTTTGTCTACAACGCAGTCCACTATTTCATAAGACATCCACCTCCTGTGAAAGACAACAATTAAACAATTTTCACTCTCTTATACATGAATGCTTTATAAGCTAATCTATTATTTGTTGCTATTTACAAGTGCGCCGCGCGCAACGTTTTATATGTAGTATTCGAATGTACAATTTGAAAATAGGCTTGTGCGAATTATCGAGATTTTCATGTTTTTAGGGTTCCGTACCTCAAAAGAAAAAAAAGGAACCCTTATAGGATCACTTTGTTGTCTGTCTGCCCGTCTGTCTGTCCGTCCGTCCGGGTGTCAAGACCTGTATCTCGGGAACTCGTGAAGGTATCGAGTTGAAATTAAAACGTTTAAAAAGTGACGCTAGAAAGCGTAGCTCGTTCACTTGCGTCTTCGTCTATATAATATTTTTACATTGCGCGTGTTGGCACACGCCGCACAGTCCTCTTGTTTTATCAAAATCCGTTAGATAGCGCTTTATCATTATTTTTTTTTAGATGTACCTACCGTTTCAGAATATATCTATTGTAAAAGAATATAATATATTTATAATATCACATAATATGTGAAATTATAAATATTCGTAAATTTATACACCATTTTGCTAATTAAGTCAATTTTCTGATTCTGATGGATTTGGTTTTCTGTGTTCATATATTGCATGGGAGTACGGAAGCCTCAGTGTGGGAGTAAAACTCGTAGTTAGCTGGATTTATTACGGAAATATAAAGTGGTATCAGTATCGCTGTTGCAGTATATCTAGTTACACGCACGGTACTTGCTGGTGCATGGTGCGAGCGAGCGCTATACTCACGACCACAAATAAAAACCGCACTTGCAACTTTACACTGTGTAAGGCAAAATTTTGAAAAATGAAAACTTGACTGTTTGTATGGTGCACTATCATCTACCATCTACCATAATATTATTATCATATTTGTTGCATACTTCAATTTATTTACTATAGTAAATAAATATTTGCATGCATATTTGCGACGTGCTTATTAAGCCCTTTCTTTTCATGCCAAAGATGAAAAGAAAAAAGATGGTGTTGGATGAAAAATAAAATACCTATTAAATTAGATAATCAAATCCGCCATGTTGGATTTTTCTATGACGTCATATAGACATGTCAATCGGAGTGTAAAAACGCCTCGAAAGATTTCTTTATCTGTGCAGTGGTTTACAAGATTAGAGGAAAATATACTCACACCAATATACATCAACTACAACTCGGCCATTGCACTGTCCACCGCTGGACATAATTAAGCCCCATGGATTTCCAAAAAGACCAGTTCGAAGCGGCTTGTATCCAGCGCATTTGTGCCAGTAGTACTATGAGGTCTTCTGTCCACCTTGTGGGTGGTCTTTCTATGCTACATATATCAAACTTATAATAAACTCCATTTTACATAGTCTGGTAAAAAATTATTTCTTGTGATATAAATAATTTTAGTAAACACATGCTTGTATAATGTTTATGCATAATGAGGGATAATATATTTTGCAAAGAAGTACTTGTAAAAGTACTTTAGTCACAAATGTATTGATTTTATAAATTATACATTTTAAAATGATAAAAGTGTTTTAGTTTGCCAAACCTTTTGTTACCATACTTGTTTAAATTAATAATGATTGTATTCTATAGTTTCCCTCGCACTGGTGACCAAAAAACTGTCTAGACTTGCGAAAACCCTTATTTTCGAATTTACATATTCTCACAGGTCCCTCTCCAGTTACCAGGCCGCCATTAGATAGGTAAAAACAGACTAGATGAAGGTATATTTTTATAAAGCTAGAAGTAGCCTAGGTCTGCGATAAGCCTGACACCAAAATCAAAAAATAATTGAGGTATGTATAGACCTACTTAGGTAGAGGCAGAGAGTTTAGGTTTAATTTTTCAGTATTATGTAACAGCTGTTGTTTTTTCTCCCTTTTCAGTTCATTGAGTAGTTTTGAAGTTGAAGTTTTTTTTTTTATTAATTTTATTTCAAATTGATTAAATAGATATATGACTTTAGGGTCAAGTCTGTTACACATTCCCTGTAAACAAACAAAATTGACCAAGACTAAAAGTTGTGCCTACTTTTTCTTACTACTGTTAGAAAGAGGTTGGCATCTGTTTCGTCCTGTCAATTTATTAGAGAGCATGCAACACAATTATGTGAGTGTGTATGTAAACATACTGATAAATAAACTTTAGAAAAAAATATTTGTCTAATATACGTACTTACTTTAAATTCTTTTCTTTCGGTCCGGTTTATTCTTGTATCTGTTTCAGTACTGTCAATGTGGGTAACATTGACTTTGCGTTAAACTTTGGACATAGCGGGTTTAAAGATTCTTGATTTTTTAACCAAAAGATGAGTAATTAAATTGATTGATGAATGCGTGAGTTGTAGTCGCCAAACATTAGAAATGTTAATTTATGCATAAAGTTGACAAATGTAATGGAAGTTTTAAAAGTTTTCCACCATTTTCTAAACACAAGAACTTGTGACTGAAAAATGTATGTCCAAAATTTCGGATTTAATTATACAAAACTTGTTTAAATCCCATGAGTTTTATTTAATATCGATAAAACATTGATCTATCTTACCTCTTTAAACAATATTTTTTGGTCTTATTTAGTTTTACTACGTAAAAATATTGTAAACAAAAAAGTCAACGTATTTTCTTTAATTGTGGGTAAAATTTACAATGGAGTTTCAGTTAATTATACACCTAAAATGCATTAATAATGTGAATTATTTCACTTCTGTCTGACAGAGATGTTTTAAGCAATATAATGTGGTCGAAGATGGTAAGCATACATTATACGGAATAAGAACTGGCTCTCAAGTAGGTGGTTGATAGTCATGGCATCGTTAGGTGTTTGACGATAGCTTTTCCACTTGTCAAACACCTAGGCTGCAAAACGAATACTCAAACACCATAATTCAGTTTCCTAATGATATTTTTCCTACACGGAAGATTAGCTCGCAGTTTATTTTTCAAAAGGTGCTTTAAAAGTTGAATGCACAACTAACTGTGCGCTGACATTGCTTCACTTTAGCACTTTCTACTTTTCTAGGGCCTCGTTATCAAGTGCTAAAATAAATTTTACTACTTTATCGGCGTAATTAAAATATATCTTGAAAACACTTTCTATGGGAATAGAATAACTACAAGGGAGGTACCCTTGTAATTTCTCTACACGTAAAGTAGGGATGATTTTTTTCTCGTATAACCCTTGGTGTTGGCTGTAATTGGATACTTTAGGTAATTCAAAAATATATTATTCAATTTAGTATTCCATATTTATCTTGGTCTCCTTTGCAAAATATTAGGCATTAAAATAATAATTTTTGTTAGGGTCAAGTGTCTTTCCCCCTCTACCAGCTAAATGATTATTGTCGAATAGTATGCTGAAAAAAATCCAGCAATTCATTTCGTTAACGAAATTATAAGGAAAAATATCACAAGCAGGTTTTACAAGTTAATGAGTAATAGTCGATCAACTTTGCTTAACTAGAATATTCTTAGTATCAAACAACCCTATTTTAAGTTCGCATAATATTGACATAGGCATAAATTGTGATATGGAACTATGAAACCCTACATGCCCAACATGCACTTGACCGATTTTTTAAAATTGTTTTTAGTTAGTACATGTCCGAAAACTACTCTTCTAAAAACCAAACAAAAGAGAACTCAAGAAACATAAAAAAAACAATAGGTATGCAGTTCATGGAATGGGGTGAATCTTTTTTAAATTTAATATTACTCACTATTAATCTTAGAACTTATATTTGATAATGAGGTCATTCAACACTCAAATTATTGTAGAATTTTTTGGCTTTATTTGATTTTTAAGAAATTATTTTATTAGTAAAAAAAAAGCAATTAAACTATTTTATTTTTTCCGCTCGTTTTAGCTCAAAGTTTAAATGGCATTTCCCATAAAAATGAACATGACAAATTGATTTAATTTGATTGATCTATGTTTTTTACATCAAAAAAGTACAATAAATACAACCTAAATTACGTAAATCACCGTTTATGAAGATTTTCCGCTATCGAAATGAACGGGAGTCAATTTTACCCACTTTCGCGTTTAACTTTGACAAGCCATTTAAACGCGATTTTCTTAAATATTTTCTATACTATTGGACTTGTTACTTCTTTACTTTAAAATTGACCAGGAAAGAACACGATTAAATAAGTAAAATACTATCAGACTCATACATTAATACTCTGACATCGTCAAAAATATGAAAAAGTGTGTGTAAAGTTACCCATGCTGACAGTAATCAGTTTGAGTTAAATATATACTATACTTTAAATTACATACTGAAAAATAAAATTACAAAATCATTCTTCTAATAATATATTTTACAAGCAACATAAATAAAGCTACTCATAATCATAAATAAGTAGTTCCCTAATTAAACAATACAAGCTAAACTAATACAAATTCTTCTGACTCAATATCAGTATCACTATCTTGAATGTTTGGAGTAACCCAATTTTGCTCTGTTTCAAATATTGAATATCTAATATTAGGTATGTCCATAACTGAAGCACGAGATCCATTATTTAGACTAAATATTGGGTAATCACTATTCGTTGATCCACTTTGTGGGGTTAAGAATGACTTTATAACATTTATAAAAGTTTCAAAGTCATTTTGTGTTGCCAGATAAAATCCAATGCAACATGAGGGGTCCATTTTACTAAGAGGCATTTTTCTTGGTGACCGACAGTGAAAAGTTTGCAATGAAAAGTTTGGTTGCCACACATCAACCATTTCTTGACAGTAATGTGGATCCAAATGGATCAATCTGTCATCCTGGTATCCAATGAAATACAATGAATGCTTTGGTCTTCCTCCAATGATTCCTATACAGAAGTCCAGTGTAAGGAGTGATGTGAGACATGGTCCATAAATTGGGTTGAATCTGTCTGAACCCAGCTTGACAGGCACCAGCAAAATCATCGATTTCCAGCCTCCATGTGGTAACCGACACTGTGAATATACATCCTGAATATAGACAGTAGATTCTTGAGCAACATAAACTTCTAGATTATCAAATTCATAATTTTCTTTGGATGCAGCTCCCATCACAGCTTTCAAACAGTGAGCCACTGAGGCAGGTCCATACCAATCACCTGGTTTCTTTCCTAGAGCTTCTCCTAAGCTGACCATTTGGTGTATGGAGAGAGGGCTGTTTACTGAGGATTTATCTCCAAACCACTTTATGATCATACGATGAAGACAATCTTCTTGAAACTCTCTCGCATTCTGTATACCTTTTTCAGGCGTCCATCTCCAAGATCTGCCTAGAAAATGGCAAACAAGAGCTTGAGCAAGTAACATTTGACCACTTCTCAACATGCAGCCCCAGCCACAATCAGTAGTGAATGAAGAACCAGGCATAGTAGGAAATTCCCTTCTATATGTCATCCATATTCTACTGATAAAGTCAGATTTGAATCCCTCTATTCCTTCTCCGTAAATCTGTTCCATAGGCTGGTGTACAGTCGCCTCGGTACCAATTTCCGTTGATGACTCCAAAGAGCCTGTTGGACTAAGTTTGCGGTGGTAACAACGTCCTAAAAGCCAAACAGGCGATTCCTTTGAAAAGTTCGTTTTTAATTTGACAGTCCAACCAAACTTGACATTGTTCCACATGGACAATAATCTAGATTCTACCTTTCCTTTGATATCCAGGAAGTCTTCATTACCGTCGCGATTACTCGAGCTACCCAAACGATTCCTGTCCTGTTTCAAGGAAGTGCTTTGTGCGACAGCATTATTTGATTCATTTAATTCCGATGAATGCATAACCATGCTGTTTGATCCGTTCATTGTGTACGTAGCCAACATCCAAGTGAAATAAGGTAAGTACAGTAAGCTGCTATAAATTACGACCTTCCGTTTGAGTATCCATGCCACTCGTTATAATAATTCATGTTTGTTTCGTTGATCTTTTGTTTTGAACAATAGTTTCATTTTTCTTCGTCACATTGCATTTAGCAAAACTTCATTGGGAATTTGAGATTTTTCTTTAGCACAAATAGCACAATCAAAACAATCTGATTCATTTCATTGATTTACAATCTATTTTGATGTTTTTTTTTTTTTTTTTTAGGCAATTGTTATATTAACATTTTTGCCAGCAACTAGTATGTCAGAAGAGAGAAAAAAGAAGTCGGAATTAGAATTTGTTAGCTGAAACAAAGAAAATATCCTATAAAATACAAAGGTGCATTAATGATATTATAACGAGCGCGATTTTTTTAAAATCTTTTTATAAATTTTTAGTACCTAGTGTTTTTATACTAATATACTTTATTTCTCGTATTAGTGAGACCACAGTATTTCTATGTTAAAATATTTAGTAAAAATGCGCAAGCGAAGCGATAGCAAAAATTTAGAAGGTTTTATAAAATTAAATATTGAAAGTGATTTGATTAATTGATCTTATTAGCGTGTCTTAGGGTTTTGTGGCCCAGAAGAACCAAACAATTATCTGTGTTAAGAGAAAAATGAAATATACGACAGGATAAGAACGACTTTTACGTTATCAAAAATTACAAATACAACCATTTGAATGCATTGATTGTAAATTTATTACTCCTAATTAAATTTAAACATATGATTTTATAGAAAATTACAAGCATACATTTTTATGAGAAAGTATGCTCAAAACCGCTGCAAAGTACTATTATAGATGCGCATCACTTTGAATAATTCTAGTGAAATCACTTATTTATCACGAAAAAGCTCATTGGAGTTCTAACAAATCTAACGACACCTCGCACATCAAAATCGGTCAAACCGTTTAGGCTTGTAGGCAATCATATAGAAACATACCCACATACATACATACATATACATATACTCGAAAAACATAACCCTCCTTCATACGCAGTCGGGTAAAAATAATTTTTAAAATATAATTTTTTTGTTACTTTTTATCAAATTATAGGTATTCATATCCTAATTTGCTGTTAATGTTGTCACAGTACTAACAAGGCTCAAAAATACAAAAGACCCAGCCCAGGGGGGGTCATGACCCCCATGACCCCCCCCCCCCCCTGGATCCGCCCTTGGGTAGACGTGACCGTGGGGTAGATGCCCCACGAAATGACACCAGGAACAGGTGTTCAATTTAATAATAATATTGGTTCAATTTAATATTAATAATAACATAGACATAAATAAAACATATTCTTTTGATATATACAATGTTGTTTAATTGAAAATCAGACAGAATAGTATGAGTGACATGAGTTTGAATTATGATAGATGACAATGAAAAGTGTTGATGGAGGTCTGTAGTAATAAATGAGATTGTAACATTCCTCCCCAATTAAATCTCGTCAATCAGACGGCGTGGAGGTTGCCCCTGGCGTTGACTTCGGCGAGGCTGGGGTGCTGGAATGGACACTGGAGTCACAAAAGCTGGAGATGAGGCGAGCGATATGGGAGATGATGTTGTTGATGATATGGGAGATTGTGAACAAGTGGGTGATGTAGTGTTTGATGATGTTGGTGGAGATGAAGGAATGTCAGGGACATGTAATGTAGGTGATGATGATGTAGGCAAGGAAGGAATGACATTTGTTGAGACGGGAGGACATAACATAGGGGAAGTGACAATGGGACTAGGGGTAGCTGCGTTAGCAGACTCTGAACTTACTTATACGTATATAATTACATATAAGTATACTTATGTAATGTATACTTTATCTCCTGTTTGATAAGTGGGTGCAGAAGACATTATATTGGCTTTCACTTGCTCGTACTGCAATCTTCGCCTCTTACTCGGTCTGATATTTGACAGTACGCAGTTCAACTGTCTACCGAACATCATTTGTGCAGGCGATTTGCCCGTAGTGCTGTGAGGTGTGTTCCGATAGGTGAACAGAAATTCCAATAAGCGGGTCTTCAATGATGTTCCCTCATTACTGGTCATCCTGTTTTTAAAAGTTCGCACAAAACGCTCAGCCAATCCATTTGTGCGGGGATGATACGGGGTTGAGGTGACGTGTAAGATTCCTTGTTTTTTGCAATATTCTTTGAATTCATGGGAGATTAGTTGTGGACCGTTATCAGACACAATCATTTGCGGAAGCCCAAAGGTGCTGAATATGTCATCTAGCACAAAACATAAGCTTTTAGATGTTATATTTTTCATTGGTCTTAATTCACACCATTTTGACAATGCATCGCACAAAACAAGCCAATAAGTGCCTTCAAATGGTCCTGTGAAATCAATATGTATTCTTTCCCAGACTTCTTCAGGTATGGACCATGAAAATACTGGTAATTCATTATTGGACGGCCTGTTCTCTTGACATCTGGTGCACTTTTTTACGAAGTTTTCGATATCCTCATCTAAAGATGGCCACCATACGTAGAAACGCGACAGCGCTTTCATGGCAGATATTCCTGGGTGCCCTCTATGAAGGTAATGTAAGACTAGTTTCTTGAGTGTTTCAGGCACGACGATTCTACCTTGCCACATTATGATTTTATTTTCAATGGATAGCTCAAGACGCTTCCTGTAGAAATGTTTAATATCTTGTTTGTAATCGATTTCCCTCCAACCAGTTTTTAAAGATTGATATACTCGTGAGAGGATTGGGTCTTTCTGTGTTTCTTTATTTAAGGTTTCTTCCGATAAATGGAGATCTTCGATTCTGTTTCCAAGAAGGCGTTCAGTGATTCTATGTACAGAATTTTCGATTGTCGAAGGTTCTACCTCAGGATTTGGTAATCTTGACAGACAGTCAGCCAAAATATTATTTTCTCCTTTCTGGTAGATGATGTCATATTGGTAGCTTCCAATCAATAGAGCCCATCGTACAAGTCTATTATTTACCAATTTTGGAAGATTGCGTTGAGGACCCAATGATGATCTGTCATTAAGGTAAATTTGGTTCCTCTCAAGTATTGATCAAAAATTTGATCAATACTTGAGAGGAACCAAATTTTATTCCAAATATTATGGCTAGGGCTTCTCGGTCAATAACAGAATATTTGCTTTCTGCTGGTCGTAGTTTCCTAGATGCGAAAGCTATTGGTTGTTCAGTATTTTTGTTTTTGTGAAATAAAACAGCTCCAACTCCTTTCTCTGATGCATCACACGCTAAAAAGAGGGGGCGACATTCATCGTACGCAACGAGAGGTTTTGCGTTTGCAATGCTTGTTTTAGCATCTTCAAAAATTCGTTTTTCGTTACTAGACCATCGCCATTTCTGTTTTCCACTAGTTAATTCGTAGAGATCTGCACACAATCCGTGTAGATGTGGAATGAAACGCTCATAGTAATTGATAAGGCCAAGAAAAGGTCTTAATTCTTTGGCATTTGTTGGTTGTGATGCTTTGGTTATAGCATCTATCTTTCCTTGGGTAGGGTGTATTCCATTTTGATCAATGATATGACCCAGGTACTCGATTTTCTTTTGTAAGAAACTACATTTCTTTATGTTCACTTTTAAACCCGCTTGTTTAAGTCGGCTTAGCACAGTAGAGAGTGTGACTAAATGTTCATTTATATTCTGTCCTGTCAGTGCAATGTCTTCAAAATATACTGCTACATTGGGTAAATCTCCAAGTAGTTGGTCCAGAAAATTTTGAAATATTGATGGGGCGGTCGAAATTCCGAACGGCATTCTGTTGTATTGGTAATATCCCCTGTGAGTTGAAATAGTCAAGTATTTTTTTGAGTCGGGTGCAATTTCAAATTGTAAGTATGCATCTTTCAAATCAATTTTTGAATAGACAACACCTTTTGCTAGTTTTTGTCGTAAATGGTCGAAGATAGGTACTGGATGTAAATGTTTCGTTAGGACTGGATTAAGAGTAGTACTGTAATCTCCACAAATTCTAATGTCACCTGAAGGTTTTAAGACATTTACTGTAGGCGTGGCCCACTCTAATGACGTCATGTTTGGATCTACCTTGTTTATAATACCTGTGTCGACAAGGCGGTCTAACTCCCGTTCTACGTTTTTCCTTATACTGAATTTAATTGGTCGCGCAGGAAGGTGGACAGGTTCTGCGCCTGGTTTCACGTGAATATTTACTTGGTAATTGTTCACTTTTCCAAGTTGTCCGTCAAAAAGATCTTTATATTGTTTGAATACTTGATCAAGTGTTGTCGGTGCTTCTATTTTAATAGAGTAAACTGGTTTTGGAAACTCCATTTCGAACATTTCGCTCCATCGTAGACCAAAAAGCAAGGGTTTTGCATTTTTCATAACGACTACAGGTAATGTTTTTTGCTGCCCGTCGACTTCGACGTCTACGTTGGCTATTCCTTCAGTTTTCAATTTGTTGTTACGGTTTCCGTACGCTTTGAGTCTTGGTCCTTCTGTTAATGGTGGTGATCCTATTTTTTGCCATAGTTTGTCGCTAATTATGAAGTATGTGGATCCAGGATCCCAGTCCATTGTACATTTAACGTTATTGATTGTCACATCAATTTGTTTGCAACCTTTTCGTATTTTTCGGGAGCCTGTAACGTTGTAGACTCCTTCACTTTCGCTATCAATGTCTGTCGCTATTGTAGAGCTAGATGCAGACGCTCGTGCTTCGTTAATTCTGTGAAGACGTTTGGTAGCGTTCTTTTTACTTGGGACAATATATGCTCGCCCCGTTTTAATGCAGCAGCTCTCAAAATGTCCTGTGACGTTACAGCTATCGCAAACATGATTCTTGGCAGCACATTTTGAGATGTCGTGTTTGTCATTCTTGCCACATCTAAGGCATTGTTCAAAATTTAATTTCCTCTGTCTATTGTGGTTTGATATAGACCTTCGAGTGTGTCTCCTATTGATTTTGTTCACGTTGGCATCCGTCGTGTTTGGTGTGTCATGTTCCGCTTGTTCTCTAGATTGTGCAATTGAGAAGAATTCTTGGAAAGTTACTTCTCTGCCTGATTCTTGTAAATCGGGCCATTTTTGTTTGAGGTCTGTTTCCAAGTCAGGATGATTCAGCCCTGTGGCAAAACGATCTCGGAGTTGTCGTTCCAATAGTTCGTCACTGTAGGCGCAGTCTCGACTTAAACTCTTAAGTCTGTTTGTGTAATGCTCCATAGATTCATCAGGTTCCCTCATGCAGTTCCAAAACTCTAGTAACGCGCGGTATCTAGTTTTTTTGATTCTGAATAAATCCAAGAGCTTGGACCGTATGTCTATGTACGTACTATTATCAAAATTTGGTGTAAGCGCTATTTTTAACTCACGGAATGTATCCGGTGATATTATGTTCAAGGATGTAAAGGATGTCTTTTAAGGAATCATCACTATTACTCACGTTTAGAATCGTGCACTTATTCTCAAAATAGTCAATGAAGTCCTCGATTTTGTGTTTGTCCGAGTCAAATTTTTCCATGTTGAAATTTTTAAAAATCATCATCCTATCCTTAGATGATAGTGATGAGTTTGAAGCGTTCGTCACGCTGGTATTCGCTTGTGTGTCATGGCCTTTATGTATTGTTTGTACTAACAATTTCAGTATGGAAGTTATTTGTTCTTGTTGGACCTGTTGAGTCCGCAAAAACTGTGCAAATTGTTCATCGTTCATTTTTCTGATTTACTCCTCGTCGCCAATAAAATAAAACATTCTTTTGACATATACAATGTTGTTTAATTGAAAATCAGACAGAATAATATGAGTGACATGAGTTTGAATTATGGTATAAGCATGGTATAAGCATGGTACGCGCTATGTTCTGACACCCAGAGAAAACGGCTTCAGGTCGTACAAAATGTTGCCCTACGCATATGCACAGGAGCGGGGCGGTACATCCGAAATGACGTTATTGCCCGCGATGTCAAAATAGAAACTGTGAAGGACTTTGTGAGCCGGCTGGCGCGTCGTATGTACGATAGAGCAGACAACGGCCCACACCTTCACCTCAGAAATATTGCCCCACTACACACTCGTCCACCTGATATCAAATCCAGGCGTGCACTCCCTCGCGAGATCGTTTCTATTAATGACGACGAAAACGAAGAGGGCAGCAAGGACATAGCCAAAAAGAAATAAAATAACCTCAACGCCGCAGGGAGGCACTTTAATAGCGCCACTCACGGCAAAGAAATTTCCCCAGGGGTAATCACCTCTGGCGCCCTGCTGTGGCAAAGGGGAACCCCCCGAGGCCACTTCTCACCACGCCTGAGAAGGTGGTGGAAGGACCAAGATTGATTGAATTATGATAGATGACAATGAAAAGTGTTGATGGAGGTCTTAATAAATGAGATTGTAACAGACATTTAATTATTTTTTATTTTAATTGAAATTGGACCCGCATAGAGCATTTGCCAGCGTCAAGTATTAAGTTTCAGGAATAAATCAAGTCATTAATGTTCTAATCACGTATACAGTCATTTTCAAATTATAATTGTATTTCAGTAAAGTAGTGGCGACTTTACTGGAAGCTTCTATGGAGTTTTGCCGACAACGTGAAAAGATAAGTTTCACCGTTTTATTTCATGCGCTAGTAATGACGCGTTTTCAGAACGAAAAAAAAATAGTACATAAATTGGAATGGCGTCTAAAATCTTAGAGCAGAGTTATTTGGTCTGAGCTAGAAATACATAATTCTGTCACTTTCTTCTTCTTCTTTTTTGTATTGGACCCCGCGATTAGCGATTTGCCAGTGTCAAGTATTAGTTCTGTTATAGGTTAGCCTACCAAATATTTAAGCAAAAACTCTGCAGATCATCATCACCAACCAAAATTATAAAACCGTACCAACTCTCTCTGTTTGATGGTTGTACTGAGTTTTGGCGGGAACGTCTTAGTAACGTGTTGTTGCTCTGTTTTATTTTCCTAAACTTGTGTTATTTTGAACATTATCTAATGCTATAAAAATGGTGGTGTTTTATTCATTAAGTGTTACGTAAAGTGCGTAAGTGTGGGCAAGTGAAATAAAGCAGTAAAACGTGTGATTTTACGTTGTCGGCAAAACTCCATAGAAGCTTCTAGTAAAGTCGCCACCACTTTACTGGAGCAGGACTCGACTTATAAATTGACTGTATACGTGACTTAGATTGTAACTAGAACATTTACAACTTGTTTTATTCAAGAAACTTGAAAAAATCCTAATATTTGACACTGGCAAATGCTTTAATGCGGGTCCAATACAAAAAAGAAGAAGAAGATGGTTGTACTACGTGATATTGGCGGAGTCGTTAATACGAAGAGCCACAAAATAAAAGTTGAAGTTGAACTGTATTATGCTGTGTGTTATTTTGTGATTAATGTGTGATTGTGCTAAACACTTTTAGCTCTATTTCGTTTGTGCACTTTTTCCCAATAATGACAGAAATAAAGCCCATGAAACTAGACGAATATAACGCTATTGTTGAAGATTTCCATAAATTGTCCTCATTTAGTAGAAAAGCTGAAAATGAGTTAAAACAGAAATATAAAAGGTATGTTTAACTGACCATTAAATTATTAAATTTAGAGACAGGACCTTTTCGCTTATTTTATCACTCATGTTTTGTTTCATTTTCTATTTCCATACATTTTTTTTTTCATACATATTTGGTCAATGTCTATTTCTACTTTTTTCAGTATAGCACCATCTACTTTAGGGAGTATTTTATCTCTGCTAATTCAGAGATCTATGAAACAGAGTTATAGAAAATCTCCATCTATATCGAGCAAATATCATGAACTTTTCGATCAAATAATGCGGGACAAGAAAAAAGACAATGTGATCATAGAGTAAGTAAACTTATGCAACAAAGATTAATTTCTGTTACAATGTACCATCATTAATACTTATTATAGACTACATCATAACATCCTGGGTCATTGTATTCCAATGACCTAATATGTTGTATTCATAATTTTTAACAAAGAAAAAAGTAAAAATGTAATATTAATGGAGAGTGAAGTGATTTCTTCTATAATATGTAATGTCTGTTCACAGACTGTTTAAAACACATCATATCAGGTCTGCTGTTGGTCAAGCGCAAGCTTATTTTGTTAATAATATTGATTACTATGACCTTATAATTAATTCACCTTATAAATAATTATTATGTTAGTGACATTTTTATTCACCATACTAGAAAGAGTATGTACTTGTTCAGCTGAACTGAAATATGCTAGGAAATTATTTCTCATAATAGTTTTTTTTTTTCAGACTTTCTGACAGTCAAG
The DNA here is from genome assembly GCA_947563715.1 of Lycia hirtaria. Taxonomy (NCBI): domain Eukaryota; kingdom Metazoa; phylum Arthropoda; class Insecta; order Lepidoptera; family Geometridae; genus Lycia; species Lycia hirtaria. Next base: position 13,991,003 of record OX387385.1, read on the forward strand.
GCATTAGCCCAGCGTTATTTGCAAGATCTTTGCTTCAAGGTGCATATTCCGATCCAGCAGTAGCTAAGAAGTGCTTCAAAGATACCACACTTATTGAAGATAAAGACTTGGCATACCAAGTATTTTTGGTAAATAAAAAGATAATTGAGAAGCTTCTTAAGTAAAGATGTTAGAGAATATACATTGATAATTATTATTTTCCAGGCCATAATGAATGATAACCAGTATGGACCATATGCAGAGATAATAAAACAGTAAGATGATTAGATTGGTTTTGATTAGTTAATTTGTATGTTGATTAGAATTGAATTCAAGAAAAACACCATGAAAAAATTTGTGTCTAGGCCTCTCTCAAGGAAGGGGCTTATACCCAGGTATGGGACAGCTTTTAAAAATGGCAAATCTGAGGATGTGGAAAAATCTCTCTTGTAAAATATATGTATTATGCTCCTATTAAACAGCTTTGCAAAAAATCTTGATACCGAAGTATCAGTTTTATCAGAAAGATCTAATAGTTTTGAGGTTTAATAACAGTTATGAATAATTATGATATTTTTATTTAAATCTATTTTATGATTGACCAAATAATTTGAGATAATAGGGTTTCCTTTATTTTGTATTTTTTTCCAAGTAAATTTTGAACCTAAATGTTTATCAAACTTGTTTCAGATCTATAGGCCTAGAATACGAGTTACGTTTGGAAAGAGAACTTAGACTAATGAACATAACTTTTTCTGATGAAAATGTACTCCGAGCTAGGGGATATGACAAAACACCTGATTTCAAACTCGATGTTCCAATTGCTGTTGATGGTTTTATTGTCAACTGGATAGAAAGTAAAGCGTTATTTGGAGATGAAGACAATCACTCTGGATATTTGAAGGAACAGCTTCTGTGCTACTGGAATAGGTTTGGCCCGGGATTAGTCATTTATTGGTTTGGATATTTAGAAACATTGGAGTCAACACCAGAAGTAAATAATCTGTTTATTTTGCGCACAGGATTCCCAGATAAAACACAAATAACGCAGTATCAAACGGATTTTTAAAAATATATTTCTTTGATAAAGCTTAATATGTTTTATTTATTAGTGAGTAACTGCTAATACTGAAGGTACAGATACTGGTCTTAGTACGGATATAGCAGAGTGGCCCTGGTGTGAACTTTATCATACAATAAATGGGTTCATCATGTTGAAAATTGACCTTATGCATGTCAATTTGCAAGTCTCATATTTATCTTGTAATCTGAGGCCTGCGCTTTTTATTTATTACGGATCTACCTATAATACAATAGCCTCTACTTACTTACTGAATTTTTGTTACAAATATGTATTCCTACTTATTAAATTCAAAACTTGTTTTTCGATTCAGGGTGCCTGACCAGTATAGGTTTCCTCCAAAGACTTCCATCTAGCTCTATCCTGTGCAGCTCTTTTCCATATAGATCCTGCCGTCTTCTGTCAGTCATTCTCCTATCGTAGGTTTGATTCCTCTACCCTTTACCCTGGATAGAGGTGAATGGCATACACAAACGGAGGCTCAGCAGTGAGCTGATGATGATGATGACCCTTTCTCCTGTAGACCCTTGATTTGAGTACTAATCTAATAGGTCTTTGGTCCATTATACCTACTTCCAAATATTTGAGCCGCTTAGCAATAACGTCTAATGTTCCTTTCCCTAAGATTACATTAAAGCAGCATAGTTTTTTTTTTTTACTTTCTAAAGAGAGCGAGTCTGTGAAAGCCCAGCTCTTCATCAGTTACTGCACCAGCGTCTATACTGCTGAAGTATGGGCGAACCACACCAAGGCTGTCATGAGCGAGATGCGCGATCCCCTTCATCGAACGTGGAGGGTGTATCATGCGCCGATCACATAATTATTATTTTTTTTTTTTTTTTTTTTTATGATTTAATAATTTAATTTAATGGATATGGATTTACACACAGAATTCGCCCTATTATATTTTGGATTTACATCTGGAATAAATAATTTTCATTTCATTTTTTCATTATAGTAGGCTCCAGTCAAGCGTTCTTTTGAATCTACTTTGTATTAGCTATTCTAGATCATGTTCTAGATCCTATATAATTACTTGGTGATGGTTTTTTGGCGGGAACGTCTTAGAACACGTTGTTGCTTTGTTTTATTTTCCTAAACTTTGTGTTATTTTGAACATTAATGCTATAAAAATGGTGGTGTTTTATTCACTAAGTGTTCCATCAAGTGCGTGAGTGTGGGAAAGTGAAATAAAGCAGTGAAACATGTGATTTTACGTTTTCGGTAAAACTCCATAGAAGCTTCTAGTAAAGTCGCCATCACTTTACTGAGCTGAGGCAAGACTTAAATTTGAAAATGACTGTTTACGTGACTTCGACTGTGACTAGAACACTATATAACTTGTATTCAAAAAACTTGAAAATATTTCAATACTTTACACTGGCAAATCGCTAATCGCCAATACAAAAAAAGTGCAGTAAAGTCATCGAAGATAAACTTGACGAATGGCAAATGTGCAAGCATGATGCCAACATCAAACAAAAAAAAAGTTATCGAAGTTATTACTGTCATTTCACAATTCTTTCTTACGTCATTTTCTTGAAATGAATTCCGTCGGTACTATCAATAGTCAATAATTTCGGTTTAATTTTGTGATTGTGATGTAGGTAGATTTCTCACTCTTTCAATTAGCTCACAATTAGATTAAAATGGTAGTAGGAGCGTTCCCTATTGCAAAATTATCAGTTTTGTTGGTCAAGCAGATCAGCAAACCTATAGCAAATGTTTGCAAAGAGAGGGCCAAGAATAGTCCGTTTTTCAGGACCTATGTCTGTATGCCTCCAGCTCAGTGTAAGTGAAATATTTTTATGGTTTTTAATTTCATTCTTTCTGACAAAAATAAAGGAATATAACTATATATTTACAGTCTATAACTGGTGTGAGGTGAAGGCTAAGATGTGGATTTTAAATCTGGGGAAACCAGTCAACATCCCAGTCCTCAGTCAAGAAATGGCAATAGAACTTGGCGCAAATCTTCTTGGTGAATCAGTTATCTTCGTAATAGGCGCTGGCTTGCTCATTATTGAATATAACAGGTAAATATTGTGGATTAAGGTTGCATAATATGCATGTAGTTGTGTATGTAGACTAGAAACAAAAATATTGAGAAGAAAACTAACTATTGCCTTTTAAGGAAATGTACCGTTCACTGTATGTCTATTTTGATTAATAGATGTGTAGTTACAACAGGAAAAAAAGTCTTTCCTAATTCAAAATATTATCTGATTTGGATGACTAATTTTTTACATTGTAAATTATAATTTTGAAAGTGGAAAAGTTATGAAAAAAAAAAGTTTCAATTGTATAAAACAAGAAACCATAATTTGATCATATTTAGGATTTGAAATCAGTTTTCTTGTACATGTTTCTTTTAAAAATGTGTGATAACAGCAATATTATTTTTTATAATAATATTGTATATTATTTCAGGCAAAGTAAGAAAGAAACAGCAAAAGAACTTAAGAGAGCTGAGGAAATGATGCACATTTCGAATACAATTACTGATCTCTATTTCACTGTTCAACGACAACAAACACAAATGAGAGAATTGGAGAGGATAATTCTTGGTTTGAGTAAGATTTACTTTAATATTATATCAAATGCTGTTCAGGTTGACAACATCCATTGTCCTAGAACAGGGTTTCTCACACATCATTGATTAAAAACTACAATTAGTTTCAATAAAAACTGCAAGTCACTCTTAGCATATACACACTCTTTGGTTAAGCTATTTTGGCTATAGCAGGTCATATATAATAAACAAACAAACATACAATCTATTCATGATTACAATCAAATAAAAAATAATCATCTTAATTGATAATTTAGGTGTAAAGATCAGTTTTCTTTTCTCAGTTTACTGGACAAATAATTTGTATGATAAAAAAAATATGATTAAAAAGTTTTTTTACAAATGTTTTAGCAGATTCAATTTTTGTTAAACATTACAGCTGTTAGCATCGTTGACTACATATAAAGTTTATTTTTTGCAGATGATGACAAACCAATTCCACCACCACCATCATCATCCTCACCAGCTCAACCCGGCAGCCCTCCTCCTTCTCCTGGAGCTCCAAAAACCTCTCCAAAAGTTTGTGAGACAAGTGGCATCACACCAACACCATATCCCAACAAAGGCATCATACTCCAATCACTAAATTATATACAAATGGATGCATTTAGTTCTATGTTTCCTAAAAATAATGTAATCATAAGTAATAACGATATTGATAAACCACAAAAGACAGAAGAAAATACATTTGAACAAAAACGGGAACCAGCAATACTCACAGCGACATTGTATAATATAGAAAATAATTTCAGAAGTTTATTCTGAATGATATAGAAATGTAAATAGATTGTTATGTGCTAATGCTAATATGTAGCATTTTTGTTATTGTTTACCATTTATTGCTAACCACCTTTATGTAATATATTTCTTTGTTACGAGTGTTAATTAAATCATACTGGACAAGTGAAGGGATATGTTATCGCATAGTATATTATTTAGATATTAAAAGCTATTCTATTGAATTTGCAAATGTAGTTTTGTTGTTTGAATAGAAGTCTAGGACTATTGGGACCAATAATAGATAGTGCTCCCAATTCATCCTTTAAATGTCTAGTTTCTGCTATCTTTTTGTTCAACCTTTTAGTATAATATTTTTTTTATTTTATTATACTAAAAGGTTGAACAGATCATGATAAAATTATAGATATCTTGAAGTAGGGCATAAGTTACAATTCACCATAACCTTCAAACTGCATTGCTGCAGATTTATAGTAACCACAATAAAAACATGTACATATTAAGCCTTTATACCATACTGTCTTTTAATATAGTGTCATTTGTCTTTAAAATTAGCCTTACCTTTACTTCAATGGTCTTATCACATTTTTTTACGTTCACCCAATGGTACCCGAGGAACGAGCTATGACTTTGGGGCAGACCACAGGCCCTATGGTCAGTTGACATTGCAAAGCACGTTGGATGTCAGTGGATGAGACTTGCACAGGACCAGAAAGGATGTCGTGAACAAGAGGAGGCCTATACCCAGCAGTGTGTGGATACGGCTGTATACATAGATTTTTTATAGGCAAGTACATTCTGGGTACTTATTTATATTTTATATCAAAAATATTGTTAAGTTAAAGAAAGGACCTTGATCAGACAGGGACCATTACTCACAAGCATTCAGCAACAGTCTTACTATAATATTATTTAGGCTTCTGTTTTGATCACAAGTATTGATATTAATCTCTCAAATGTAGAAAAGTGTCAAACAGGTAATATAGACATAAGAATGCTATTAAGATTGTGGTAGGTACCTAAAGTCTATGTTTCATCACTCACATCTCTGTCATCACAAAAAAAATAAAACCAAATCTATTTATTAACATTTTTATTCTAACCATTCACTCATATAAGAACAATTCTCAGGAGTGATGAGCCCAGTAGAATAGCACTTGTGTATCAATGGGCAAACTCCACATGGAACCTGGACTAATCCTGGGGCAGGGATCAGAGGTTCAATGGCTCTATAAACGCGACTGCCGTCAGGGTAGACACTGCTTTCTGCTTTACCATCATACACTAGAGTATTTAATATGGTGATGACATCTTCCACATCTAAATTAACCTGAAAAAAAAAACTATACAGAATACAGCTAATTATTTCCGACCTTTTATTTATCAAGTGCTGCTATAAAATTTTGGATGTAGATAATACAGTTCCTAAACTATTACCAACAGACCTGGCCTGGCACCAACCTCAAATAAACTTAGTTGAATTATGTAACTAAGTAGATGCTTAGTTATGATTTAAATCCTCAGTTTAATACAAGTTATTATTTTTCCCTTTTCAGTTATTGGATTATTTAGAAGAGTTAATTTTTTTTAATTACTTTTATACATCCGTTTTTAATCAATAAACTACTGAAATGATGCATATTAATATTATTAAAAAAAAAAAATGATATTGCATCTAACTTTTAAGTGGCTATTTCATGTCTTATGTGAACCTAACAATATCAGATTTTAAAATTCACTACTATTTTAAGACAATTTTTGGGATAGAAGTTTGCAAGAGTATAATATTAAGTAAAATGCTGTCAAACATTCAAGTCCACCCAGTCATCATCATCATCATCTCAGCCATAAGAAGTCCACTGCAGGACATAGGCCTTCCCCATGAGTTCCATCCACCCAGTAGTTTGTCTCCATTCATGTCTTAAAAATTGAACAGTGCCTATTTTGAACACTACTGAACTGTTTCGATGTTTTTAGGTGAAAAGATACTTTATTCTATAAAAAATATTGTAATATGATTTCTAGTTTTGTGAACAAATTTACACAAATAAACTTATGAAATTTGGCACATGTATTTAAAAGCCCACATAGACTAACATATTGTGCGAATTATGAATATTGTGCAATTCTATACAATGTTACCACAGAATTCGAGGCCATATTACTTTGACTATACAACTACAAATACATTTCTTTCCAAAAAGTTATGAAATATTACTTACTTTACTTATACCCAAATCTGTAATATATTTCTGCACTTCAGCAGCACTTGCATATGCCTGAGACCGTCCCAGAACTGGCCCTCTTGGGTTGTTTTTAATCATATCAGCTCTTTGTTGCAAAAAACGATGACATTGTATATTGAGAATTTCAACAAATTCTGATTCAAACTCTTGATCTTGGTACCAGGCTCCCCCAGTGAGGGATCTGTCTGGTTCCAAGTTGTAGAGCATGTACACCTTCTTTTTTGAAGCCTGAAAAAAGGTAAGAAACATAAGCATAAAGTTGGTCCTACACAGACAATAGCAGCGGTGGCCATCAAAGCAACTATTATTGTGGCATATATTTCCTTGCATCAGCAATGGCCAGGTGGCTTGTTAAAACACAGAGTTCTCTACAAAACAATGTTTGATTTTACTAACCACACCTTCTATACAAATAGTTTTAATGTTTCACATCTGCCAGCTGTATTATGTGATTATTATAAATATTTCCTGTTTAGGGGTATAGCTTAATAAAAATTAAAAAAACTAAGGGCTATATTTCACCAAGACACCATGGCGGCGCAACCAGTCGCCGCTACCAACAAAGTGTATACAGCTCTATAGAGAGCTACTCACCTGGTGTACGTTTGGTTGCGCAACCAATTTGGCGGCGCGACCAGCCCGAGTGCACAGAATGTTACTGGTCGCGCTGCCATGCTGGTCACGCCACCACTAATTACTATAGCGCTGTATGGTATCTCACTCACTCGGCCGCCACTCCGGCTGCCAGTGACCACATTGCATGTCTTCCTACGTACATACAGCAGTAGTGCTATCTCTTCGAGGTCTATTTTGATACTGTCTCAGTGTGGTGTGGCGACTCTGGTGTCTGTATGGTGTGTAGTTTGGTAGCTTACGGACACCACGGTGGCGCGACTGGTTGCGCCGCCGTGGTGTCCCGGTGAAATATAGCCCTAAGAGACCTCTCCAAGTGGAGACCATGCAATGGGAAAATGTAGCTTTAGATGGCTAACCATAAAGCAGTCAGCCAACCTCATACTCACCACAGGAAGATACTGGTTGCAGACTGCTTCCAACCTTTCTTTTTGAAAATTCACAGGGGAGGCCTATTATGTCCAGCAGTATCCCTATGGTTGAGATGATGATGACAGTTAGCAACCCTAGGATAAGCTACTAAATGTCTACTTACATTAACACATTTGACAGCTTTTATAACTTTTTTGACTTCTAGATTTTTGAGTACTTTAGTAAGCTGTGTATTGGCCAAATTCGAGCGCACTCTTATATCTCGAATCCATATACCTTTGTCACCTGCTTCTTCTATTAAATTATATACTACTTTTTCTTCATTGTCTGCGCCTTTAACAGCTTGCTTACTTGATTGAGTTTTAAGCCTGAACAAAAAAAAAAAAAACCTGTATTTTACACAAAATAGGTTTAAAAAATCCACGAACAACACAATTAGCATTTAAGAAATAATAATTACTTGTAAATTAGGGCTCCACCTTGATTGAACAAATCGAAATGCTCTTGTTTTAGAAGTTCATTTATTGCGGCAACTAATTCATTAGAAGAAACTTCAGGTATTGCAGCAGTGATATCTTGGTGAGATATTCCTTTTGGATTTTTTTTTGCCACGTTTATAATCTTTTCTTTTAGTTCTGCTGTAACTGGGTTGCTCATTTTGAAATTAATAAATACAAACTACAGAAATAAAGTTCTTTTTCTTCTCCTCATCTGAGGAATTTGGCGTCGCACATTTGTGCACTTGCCAGTGTCAAGTAATTTTACAAACTTTTGTAATATTAAATAAGTCGGATTTTTTTGCAGTGTGACTAGATTTAAATTGAACATATCTATCCAGCTGCTCACCTAAATTCTGCTAAATGTTTTATTATAAATGCCAAAATTCTGCTAATTACAGAATTCATAATTTGTACGAATGAATACGTTAAGAAAATGTATGTTAAATAAAACGTATAATAAATAAAAAATTTAGTTGCGTTGCGCTGGAAGGCCTAAAAAACGCTGGCGTGACGACCTTGAGGCATTTCGTGATGATTGGCAGGAGGCAGCGATGGACCGTGATTTATGGAAGGAAATGGGGGAGACCTTCGCCCAGGAGTGGGACAGTATAGGTTAAAACAAAATATAAAAAAAAAAAAACAGCGTGCATTTCTCTTTCAGCTGGTGGTTTCAGAACATTGTATGTTCATTTGCAGCATTCTGCAGCTTTTGTTCGTTTGCACGAAAACGACTGCGATTTCGGGATCATGAAAACATTTTTCGAGTTACTCGCTCAAAATGATCCATCACTCGATATGGTAAATTATCTTCTGCCAGAAATGCACACATCTTTTCGCAAATAATGTTTGAACCTACAAATCAGAACGTAGATTAGATAGATTATGAGGAATTCCCCAAAGTTATTTGTTTCCTTAATTTATTCATAGCTATGGAATATGGATACAAGTCCTTCAGTCTAAATAAATAACAATAAGGGCTTAAGAGTTGCAAGTTGCAAGCACAATAAGTATAAATGGTACATTTACACTACATTATTTATGTTTTTTTTTTACATTTTAGCGCATCTACCCAAAAGAAACACAGATAATTAGTCAGTGTCTAATTCTGGTAGTTTTCTGCGAAGACTATACAATTCTGTCAAAAACAGATTGTGTGTGTGAGTTTAACAATCTGTTAAACCGTAAAATGGGGGTCTAATTCTGCTAGAATCGCAAAATTCTGCTAAATCTGGTCACACTGTTTTTTTGATTATTTGAGGAAACTGACAGATTGAATGTTGCCGCTTTTTAATGAAATGAAAATAGTGCTGAGCTAAAAGAGCTACAAAAATGAACTGATTCAGATTAGTGATCTATTTCATTACGTTGTATTCTAATTCTTTCTAAAAATCTAAATTTCTGTTTATAGTGTATATTTGCTAGCTAGTAATGGATATATCAAAGATTTCAAACTGAAATATTTCATAATATGTTGTTACTTATGTAATAACTATTACAAATATAAGTATGGAAAGAGATGTACAAATGTGTTGATACTTATAAATCGAGCCTAAGTCCACTTTTGTCATTTCGTAATATTTTTAGTCTATCAGAATCTGCATACAAAAATAAAATGTCTGTTTTGATCAATCAAACCTAAGTCCAGTATTTCTCCTACAAAAATGGCTATAACCTTCCCTTTTTTTTTTAAAAAGCCCAAGTCTCACTGTCAGTGTATATCAAACTCGCCAAGATCCAATTCGACCAATCACGAACGCTTACGAGCGTGTCATGGCCGCCATTCTTGTTTTAGCATGGTGTTAACTCATGGCGTTCGCTAATGTTTTTGTAATTAAATAATTCATTATGGAGGAAACAATAAGTGTGGTACAACCGGAATTAGCGAAAAAAAAGACGGAAATTTAAGGGCGAACCAGAAAAAGAAAGAAAAGACGCAAAATCTGTAAGTATGGCTGCAATTTTACACTAAAATACCCTACGGCATGCATACTCTGATGTGTTTTAACATTTTTGTTTGTTTTTGTTTTGTTGTCGTTTTACTTGTATGTCACACTAGTTTTAAGCCAGTTTCCACGTGATTATTGTAGTAGAATAACATTTGTTAGTAAAAATATAAAATTATAAACAGATTTTTTTTTTGATATTTTACTCTAGCTAGTTGGGGGCCCATAGTATGTTATTTTGTTTATTGTATTTGCCTAACACTTGTTTACCTAGACTGTTGTAGTCATAGTAGGTTTCCACGTATGTATGTTTGTATTATCTTTAGTAAATCAATTACTGCCTTCAGTTACCTACCCTAGCATACTAAAACAAACCCTCAAAAATCTTGTGGCAGCTAAAAGGTGTACTTAAGATATTCTTTTCAGGTACTCTGCGCATACATTACCGGAAAAGCCGCAATGTCAACATACAAAAAAAAGCATTTAAATGCCAGACATTAACATCAAACGACGTAGGTATTTTACTTTCACACAAGTTTCTACGGCAAACCAAACAAGCTTGATCAAGATAATTTCATTTTGCGACATGTTCTTTTGAATCCCGTTAAAAGAAAACGCCCAAAAACTAATACTCTAAGTGAATGCGCTTACTCGAAGCAGTACATTGTGACGAAGCATAAGAAGAAAGAAAAAGTTTTTGTCTGCTTGGCCGCTTTTTGTGCTATTTTGAAAATCAAACAGGGCCGTATAAAAGGTGTGATGAATAGATACTTAGCCACGCATCAAGGCGCGACCGAAAACCGTGGTGGAAACCGAAAATATCATGAAAGTTTTCATGTTCTAAAAGAGAAGCGGTACAAAAATTTGTGATGAACTTTAAACCTCTAGAAAGTCATTATTGCTGGGGAACTATAAAACGAAGAATCTATCTCGATCCAAGTTTGAATATAGCCAAAATGTACAGAATGTATGAAGACCAGGTGGTGCCAGGCTACGCAGTAGCAAAAAGTTTTTTCAAAAAGGTATTTAATACCTCCTTCAACATAGGATTCGGCTTTCCACGTCAAGATGTTTGCTCGGACTGCTTACAACTGTTAGAAAAGCTGAAATTTGAGCAAAGTGAAATGGAAAAACAAAAATTGCGTACTCAATATAGGGTGCATAAATTGAGAGCTAAGTGCTTTTTCGATAAATTAAAGGAAGATGATCCAGAAATGGTTATTCTGTCTTTTGACTGCCAAAAAAACTTACCGTTGCCGAAAGTAGCTGATCTATCAGCTTACTATTCACGACAATTATACATATATAACTTTACTATTGTTGAAGGAAATTCTCACGTTAGCCTCACCAAAGATAATGTTTACTCGTATGTATGGACAGAAGACCAAGCTTCTAAAGGGGCTAATGAAATATCCTCCTGCCTATACCATTGCCTCAACCAAGTTAACTTTAATGGCAAAAAACGAATACGGCTCGTCGCAGATGGTTGTGGAGGGCAAAATAAAAATTCGATACTGATTGGAATGGTTGCTAAGTGGCTACATGATTGTCAACACGATATCCCCGAAGTAGAGATTGTTTTTCCTGTCACTGGGCACAGCTACATTCCACCTGATCGCGTATTTGCCTTAACCGAGAAAAAAATAAGACGCTTAGAAACTATTACTAATCCTGTGACCTACATAGACATCATGGCGTCTAATGCTACCATTCATCGCTTAGTAAGCGAAGTGCCGATTTTTGACTGGAAAACTGCGACCAAAGACGTTTTCAAACCTACTCAATCGTTACACTTCCAAATAAGCAAATCAAAGCGAATTATCTTGAGCAAAATACGCCAGAAAATTCTAGTTAGAGGTGAAATGTCATACAGAAATGATATATGCAACGCAATGACCATAACTAAGCGTGGAAAATCAATTTCTGCAATTTCACCAGACAGAACAGAGGCAAGCTTCAATGTTAAAGATGAAAAATTGAATGATGTTAAAAAACTACTGGCAAAAGATTTTGGTGACGCATGGAGAGAACTGCCTGATTTGGAGTATTACAAAAATGTGTTAGCACACGGGGAAAACACCTTGCCTGAGCCAGATGATGCCGTGGCAATTAATGATGACCCTGATTACCTACTCACCTACCCACGATTGCTTGGAATTTGTGTGACTTCGTACTTTTAAATAAATCTCTGGTTCAATGGTTAATATTTGCCTTTTTATTCAATCAGATTAGTACCTAATTAAAGAGGTACCAAATTGATTGATAGGTAGATATGTATTTTAAAAATAACATTACTGATATCAGTTTAACCTAGGTAAAAGTGACCTTATTTACTTACGGACACGGACGGACTGAGTCCGTACCTTTTTTACTTAGTAACATCAAACCAACCTAGTCACTTTGTGTTTTTTCATAACTGCTTAAGTCCCGTGACACGTTACTCCAAATAAGCCTAAATCCCTAAGGTGTTTATCATACGCACCTAAGTCCAGAATTAAAACAGGTTTTAACATCAAGGTGTGGGTTGTTTCTACTTTTTTTTAATGGAGTGTTGCCCGTAGGCATGTTCTGAATAGCTTTGCAGTATGTGTACCCTTCTTACCTTTTCAAATAAGCTAAGACGATAAAATATCAATTATCCAAAAGTTGTTTATGTGTGATTTAGGCCCGTTTGATATGTATCAACACAAATAAAGAATTTGGTTCTTATATCCACACTTGGCTCGAGCAAAAATAACATTTTAAAGTTTATATTTCACAAACGGGTCTCTAAATAAAAAAAAATACACTTACAGTATTTATCAATTACCTATGCAACGACATACATTACACTAAGGGGCAACTAAGAAAAAACATCTGCCTTTAAGTGTAAGTACCCCAAAAAAAAAAAGTAGGTTTCATTGGACCACATTTTCTGCGTGATTAATTTAAAATGTACATATACCAATATTATAGCTTTCTAGTACTAACAATCTTTCAGCAAAGCCGCGGACAGGCAGACAGGCGAACGGACCTGGCGAAATTATATGGGCTAAGTACTTGTTTCTTAAATAAAAATCATAGCTAAAACCAAATATAACATATTTCTTTTTACTATTAATTGTAACACTCACAACACATACGGTGATTCTTTATGTTTAGAATTATAAATAAAATTAAGCAAAATATGTATTAAAAATATACATTATGAAAAATCAATCTTTCGATCTCAGTCCGTGCTTGAGCCAAAAATATGAATCCCGGAAAAAGTTGTTAGAAATAGGGGATTTTTGCCACGCATGGTAGACGCATACTTCAAAAGCATCTCTACCGTTGCTGCTGTTTAATTAGAAGCGACTCTTTTCATTCCGTGTTCCGAGCTTTTTGAACTATGTGACTCATATATCCATCACTTTGATTTGAGAGCTGGTATCATTATTTGGGCAAGTGACATTTCGGTCTGTCAGTTTATCAGTCTTCTTCATCTTCTTTTTTGTACTGGACCCCGCGATTAGCGATTTGTCAAGTATTGAAATATTTTCAAGTTTCTTGAATAATTTGAATAATACAAGTTATATAGTGTTCTAGTTACAGTCTAAGTCACGTAAACAGTAATTTTCAAATTTAAGTCTCGCCTCAGTAAAGTAATGGCGACTTTACTAGAAGCTTCTATGGAGTATTCCGACAACCTAAAATCACACGTTTCACTGCTTTATTTCACTTGCCCACACTCACGCACTTGATCGAACACTTAATGAATAAAACACCACCATTTTTATAGCATTAATGTTCAAAATAACACAAGTATAGGAAAATAAAACAAAGCAACAACATGTTAATAAGACGTTCCCTCCAAAAAACCAAATTACTGTTTGTCAACAGTGCAATTGGATTTGGACCCGCAAGCATTTGTCAGTGTCAAGTATTAAGATTTCTTCAAGTTTCTTGAATAAAACAAGTAATAAATGTTCTAGTCACAATCTAAGTCACGTATACAGTCATTTTCAAATTAGAATCCTGCTTCGGTAAAATGATGGAGACTTTACTAAAAGCTTCTATGGAGTTTTGTCGACAACGTAAAAAAAATGACACGTTTCACTGCTTCAGTTCACTCGGTCTTGCGCAACTTTCCCTTTACCTGTATTTTTTCCCGATTTTCAAACAAAATAATCGTTAAATTGAAAAAAGCGCGGGAAACTCTCCAATTGTTCAAGCGGGAAATTTGCTTTTGATAATGTTAAACATTCGGGAATGAATGATAAAATATGGATCCACCGATCAATCTTGGGGGTACGGTGCCTCCAGTTAGTTGTAATGTAATAATTTATGATACTGAAATGGATTTAGAATCAACAATTGTTAGGGAAAATAATTCAGATGGGCCTCCGAAACGAAGGCGGTCTGACAATAAAAAAGTAATATCTCATGTATCTACAACATTCTGTTCCTTTACCGTCATCTGATACAACACCGCAGTCACCACTTCCTCGTCCTTCTCCAGTCTCAAGAACTCTTTTTTCGTCGCGTCGGGGATTTTCGAGTTTTCTAAACTTATACCTACTTGTGTAAAAAAAATATACCTAGTATAATAAAAGCTAGTGTTTCTAAAAAGTTATTGTAGATATGTGTTCGGTACTTAAGTCTAATTTATTATGTAGCAGTTTAAGCAATTGGGTAATGATATGCGAAAAATGTTTTTCACTTCTTTTTAAAATACTATTTCGAAACTGTATTTTGTTGAACAAATTGGCAAATTAATGTTGACTAATTATCTAAGAATAAAATTAACATGTTAAATACTTTTATAATTTGAATTGCAAAAGAAGTTTTCTTTATTTCATTACTGGCTGATAATATTGTATGACTGCATTCGCATATTTTTCTCGTAGCGAGTGTGAAATAGTTTGCATGAGTACCTACTTAATGCCCACAGAATTTGTGGCCCTATTTATGTTCTAACATTTATTTTAGGCTTCCGTACAATGGATGCGAATGCCTATTCCTGGGACTACGATGTTTGTCTGCTGACCTACACTTAAACGCCTGTATCTTTTGAAATGTAATAGATACACAAAGATACAAGTCTTCTTCTTCTTTTTTTGTATTGGACTCGCATTAAAGCATTTGCCAGTGTCAAGTATTAGGATTTTTTCAAGTTTCTTGTAAAAAACAAGTTGTAAATGTTCTAGTCACAATCTAAGTCACGTATACAGTCAATTTATAAGTCGAGTCCTGTTTCGGTAAAGTGGTGGCGACTTTACTACAAGCTTCTATGGAGTTTTGCCGACAACGTAAAATCCCACGTTTTACTGCTTCATTTCACTTGCCCACACTCACGCACTTTAATGAACACTTAATGAATAAAACGCCACCATTTTTATAGCATTAATTTTCAAAATAACACAAGTTTAAGAAAATAAAACAAAGCAACAACACTTTACTAAGACGTTCCCGCCAAAATCCCTCAATACAAGTCTCAAAAGTCAAAATTGGCAAGGTTCTTCTTCTTTTTTGTATTGGACCCCACGATTAGTGATTTGCCAGTGTCAAGTATTGAAATATTTTCAAGTTTCTTGAATAATACAAGTTATATAGTGTTCTAGTCACAGTCTAACAGTCTAAATCACGTAAACAGTCATTTTCAAATTTAAGTCTTGCCTCAGTAAAGTGATGGCGACATTACTAGAAGCTTCTATGCAGTTTTGCTGACAACGTAAAATCACACGTTTCACTGCTTTATTTCACTTACCCACACTCAAGCACTTGATAGAACACTTAATGAATAAAATACCATCATTTTTATAGCATTAATGTTCAAAATAACACAAGTTTAGGAAAATAAAACAAAGCAACAATATGTTACTAAGACGTACCTGCCAAAACTCCATTGGCAAGGTTGTAGGCAAAGAGTATTATACTATAAATGTCGACCAAGTGACAAATTGTCACTTATTCCTTATTGATTTTGATAATATTTACTATCTATATTAATTTGTACTTATATGTGCACTACCTTCCAAAACCTTTTCTTCCATTTCCTTTCTATCAAAAGGTTGCCTGGAAGAAATCGCTCAAGGCGATAAGGTCGCCTTTGTACCACCGAAATTTTTGTTTACTGTTTAGTATTCCTCTTCATACTTGTGTTATAAGTTAAAACTTGTTTAAACGTGTGTCCTTCACTTGTAATGTTTGGTGTACAATAAAGATATATTTATTATTATATTATTTATTTAAAAAAACGGACAAGTGAAAGTCAGACTCGCCCACCGAGGGTTCCGTACAAACTAAATAAAAGGGGGAAATCATATATTTTTTTTATATTTTCCTTCATAAACCGAAAAATATACATCGTAAAAATATTTAACACATTCCTTGCACATCACTCGGATCCGAGTGGGGCGGGGCTATAGTAGCGGCGCCTCCCACTCGGTTCCGAGTGAGCGTCTCGTTCATTTTGTAGTAGTCATACTGACTACCACCGCCGCCGCCGCCGAAACCGTTTGAGGCAGTCAACGTTGCTTTGAACGGCCACTCTGTATTTAATCAAAATTCGCCTAAAAAGTTTTGGTTCCCAGCTGAAGTGAAGGGTCTGCAGGGGGCGAAGAATGTGTTAAAATCCTGTTTTAGCTTGATGCACATGATACGGTTAATTCACTTTAAAATTTGGGTTCTCATTCCTTGCATAGAGACACTTTTTTTTGGGATTAAATTAAAAATGACCAGTTTTCGGATTTTTTCCTATATGTGTACTCTAACACAATGCTTCTTGCCAAATTTCAGAGTTCTAGGTCTACGGGAAGTACCCCATAGGTTTTGATTCCTCTGTGAGTGTCGAAATGTGCGTTTTTTTACGACATATTCGGCTGTAACTTTTTTTAACGAAAATTGAGAAATTTTATTTTTATTTCTGCAGCAAGATACTATGGATCTGCGTATATGGTTTTAATTTCAACTCGATACCTTCACGCGTTCCCGAGATAAAGGTCCGGACAGACGGACGGACAGACGGACAACAAAGTGATCCTATAAGGGTTCCGTTTTTTCCTATTGAGGTACGGAACCCTAAAAATAAATATTTTTGGCGGGAACGTAAATCTTTTGACGTTACCGTCAAAAAACCTAAACCCAAATCATCAATTCTGTCATCAATTTCTGGACAAAACGTTCGAAAATCCTCTTCGCACGGGATTGTCTAAAGTTCAAGGAGATTTTCGCCTGTGTGTGACCCGGTTATCGAAAATAATAAAATTTCAACCCCGACACGGATTTGATCAGCAATATGTAATAAATCGTGAACAATTTCTGCATTCATAGGATTTGATAAAAAGACTATACTTATATATACGTACTTATATATTGATATTTTTACTATAAATAGTAGATTGTTAGACAAGGGGCTAAAACAACCCATTGTAACGAAGTAGATTTTTAAATGAGTTTTAAATGAATTATCGCATTGAGTTTGCATTGTCTTGTCATAAACCAAACGTATATGTTTGGCTTATTTAAGACAATGCATGGTTAGCTAATTGATATCATTCAAAACTAACCCAAAGATGGCGAACCAATAATTGGTTTAATATTAATTTATTAAAATTATTAAAACCAATTAAATTATATTTTATATAAGTACATCCACGCACGATATGGGTATTAAATGAAAACTTTTTCTGTGAAGAATACAGAAGGTTTGGCTTTAGTACCTATATGTAATTTATTTTTCACTACTCTTGCTCTAAAAGGCTGTCATTGTAGCGTAGTAAAGCGGGGCTAAAATAGAATTTTAAGCTCTAGGGAAAAGACTTACTGTAAATAGGGCGAATTCTGTGCTCTAGGGGATAAAGTAATTTTTTTAATAATTTTTATCTGTTACCCTAAGCTGTTACCAAAGAACCTACATACACGAAACAGTATTTATTCAAAAGTAGAATATTCTATTTGGAATATATTTACATTCTCTTTGCCACAGAATTCGCCCTATTACATAGCTCTTTGCAAACATCTCGTTTAATATTCAGAATTGTACAAATTGTACATTTCATTTTTAAATAAACTTTGAATTATTGTATTGGATTATTTTATTTTCTCGCACTCATAGTGAAAAATAGAGTGTAACACACGGCGCTAAAAACCCATTGCAATAGGGAGAATTCTGTGACCCATTGTAACTCGGTTTCTATTTACTCCCTCGCTAAAGCTCGGGAGTAAAAATACCTCGTTACAATGGGTCACAGAACCGTGGGTCCCGTGTATAACAATCTACTATTTTTAAAGGTATTTCACTTCAATAATCATCGAAAAGCACAGAAACTGGTAAAATAAAATATTAAATGCACTTACTGTACTTATACAGTTGTATGCATTTCTGGAAACAAAATTTGTGAACTCCTTAATTTTATCCACAGAATTCGCTTTATTTACATGACCATTTTATCAATGTAATTAAACTTAAAGAAATTTGTTATCGAATTTACTTACATTTAATTTGTCTATTTACTGGTGCAAAAGAGTTACTTAATAATGCATATCTATATAAATATGTAGAAAACACAAATTGACAATTATTCGATTCTCTTCGCTTAGTTAGAAGAGGAGTCGACGTGAAAATGTATTTGTCACCATTATTTTCTTTATTTTGTATATTTCATTTTTGCTTAGGAAGTCGTTATCCTGAAAATGACAGTATTGAACAACAGCAACCACCTACTCGTACAAAACAGCAATGTGGCTGTGATTCGGTAAGATTTTTATTCATTATATGTTTAATCTATTGCTGACGGTATATAATCGTCTTTCTTCATTCAAATCATCATCATCTCAGCCACAAGAAGTCCCCTGCTGGACATAAGCCATGTGTTTCAAAAACACTTATGGAAACGGCTTGCATTCAGTTTCTACCTTCCAATAATATGTCCACCTTTTTGTTTTTTTGACATTTTAAAAATGAAACAAAAATTTATTCATTTCGTCGTAAAACAGAATATTTATAGATTTATGACGCCACACATCTTGTATCAAAATCCGTTAGATGGTGCTTATATCAATATTTCCTTTCGATGTGCTAACCATAGATTACTATAATAATTTATGCTGCCAACCATTTCAGAATATTGCTACAGTAGGTATAGAGTGAAAATACAAATATTCATAGATGCACATTTTGCTAATTATTCCTGTTTTCTGAGTTCATAGGTATTTTGCATGGAAGTAAACGTAAACCTCGGTGTGCGAGTGAAACTCGTACTTTGCCGGAATTTTATGACCATGTTACCGCAAGAACCTTTCAGTAAATTGTCCTGCCTTTAATAATTTTTGTAACAGTAGTTTTATTTTTAAATTGGGTTCTTCCTACAATAAATTGAAGAGGATTTATTTATTTTCACTTTTAAAAAAGCTTTACTTTTCTTTTGTCCTTCTCTCATTATAAAGTAAACAGAGAACAGATCAACAGAGAAATCAGTTTGGGATGTTTATAAAAACTAACTGAGCATTTATTTAAAAAAATCAAACTAACAATCAATAAGTTCGATGTGCACCAGATTCTAGGCGTTTTGTCAAACGACTTTTATTTTCAAACATGAATTTGACGTACCATGAAGCGGTAAAGTTGCCGCCCCAGTACAATATCTGCACTCCTATTCACAATCATTTGGATTCGGAATCGGGTCGGATACTATTGCATCTCTGTCATTCTGTATGGAAATGACAGAGATATGAGAGAGAACAAATATGCGTTTAATGGGGGTTTATGGATAAGCCGTTATGTGTTTTGCAGACGTCACGATTCAATGGAAATATGGTTCCAGTGTTCACCCCCACAGATAATAATGCCAATGTATGCTATACAACGATTCCGGATTATGTCGACCTCCTATGCAAAGCTAAACCCTGTATCAAAGGAGTTATTGGTAAGATATTTTTTAAATACTTACGTTTATTTATAACTGTCGCACCTATGCCCATACATTTCTAGGTATAATAATATTCCCTTCCTTACACAGATTCCACGGGATTTGGAAATCTGGGAAATGCAAGTAGCGTTTGAAAAGTATTTCTGACGTACAAAATTTTTGACGTAAGAAAAATAGAAATATTTTTCATACTTCTACGACGTTTGACCGATAGCAATAAAACATTTACTGATTTTCTACTATAAGATACATAAGTCTAAAGTGCTGCCTGGTTGTTCCCTTCGCGACCATCAAATGATCGAACTTTTTTTATTTTATTTTAAATATGTTAAGGGAAAAAGTGCAAACACGATGATGCGGATGAACATTGTTATTTTTAGATGCGAAGGCTGTTTTCAAATACAAAAATATTCTATGCCACAGATTGGTTGCACATTTCATTAAACTAATTCATGGTTTTCAGTTCACTCGGTAGAAACAGAGGCCCTGCAAAATACCCTAGAGGAAAAAAAGTTGCTGGTGAAGCATTGGGTTAAGGAAGGCAAGCGTTGTAATTTGACAATCATTGTTCAAGTGGGAGGATCTACTTACAATGAGTCGCTGGAATTGGTGAGACAAATGTTTATTTTTGCGACTGAGATACGAGATGAGTAAGTTGCTGCCTTCACGGTTGTCATTCTTGTAATTTCTAGCAGGCTCGTTACAACAAAACAGTGGGTGATGACCATAGAAAGAGAAGACTATAGAAGCAAAACTACCATACAAGAGCAGAGTACAATTTGACACAAAAAAAAATACAGCTGCCATTTTTTTCCATTTATCGTGTGCATTAACCTAATAAGCAGATATTAATGCAGCAAAAGTATTATCTTAGACAGTTGCTAGTGCTACACGACTTATTTTGGTACATAATCTGAGATAACAAGTTGCGATTGCGACTTTAATTTATATTGGCGATTGTATATAGCTTGTTTTACGGAGATAAATGTTATTTGTTTTTATTATTATTACTTTTTTATGTAGAAATAGGTTCGCGCTTGACCGCCAACTCGCCTGATGTTAAGCGACGTTGCGGTCTACGATGGAGCGCGCTTACCTAGAAGAAACCAATTCACTCGCGATTTAAAGACACCCAGATTATATCTATCGGATTATATCTATTTGATTAATATGTGCTACGTATGATCGTTTGTCGAATCGTTTGAAGCGAAGTGTATGTTTTAATGCCACTAAAATTTGAATTTGATATGAAAAATAGTAAAACCAGTAAACATTATAATTTTGTGTATTATTACGCTTACAGAAGGGTGTTTACTTCGTTGTGAGAGTGGTAGAATGTAGTTTTTGTGTCTGCAAAAGCATATTATCAGTGAATCATATATGCTTGTCGCTGATACGCTGACTCGATCTCTGTTTCCATAGTATATAATATATTATGTACCTACCTCTATGGTGCTGACGCAGTTATGAGCAGACTATAGTTTTGTCATTAACATTCAAGTAAACACATTAACTGAACGGACTACAATTGCGTCTAGTTTTTTTTACAAATACACATCTTTTCAAGTGATAATTTCTTACAGGATGGTAAACCGCTTCGTTACGTAACACGTTACGGCGCCAGTCTGTCTGGCTAGATTAGTTTAAGTTATCACTTCTGTCGGGCGTCCCGAAATGCACACGTTTTTTTTATCATTGTTTTTTTAGTTAATTAATAAAATATAGATACTAATTTGAACCAATTTGTTATTTATCATAGCATTGTGTGTAATGTATTATACACTTAATTTTGAACAGGCTCGTTACAGTAAAAAAGTGGGCGCTGATGCAGTTATGAGCAGACCAGAGATATATTACGCGGCTGCTACAACTCCAGGGGGGCAATTCAGTTATTCAAAACCGATCCGTAGCTGAACCTTTTGCGAAGCATTTCCTGTCGGCTGCTATCATTTTTTGATTAAGTAACGAGCGAAGGACGTGTTACGTTTCATCAAATGTGTCAATTGTATGACATAAAAGTGACTGAATCAAAAAAACTATGGCGGCCGACGGGAAACGCTCCACATATGGTTCGGCTATGGAGCGGTCTTGAATAACTGAATTGGGCCCCAGGTGTAGTGTGGAATTTTCATGGAATAGCCAATGCTTGCCACCCGCTGCCATTCTTTTATTATGATCTCGAATATGAATGTGCATGTAAGTATTCGAAAATATTCGATAGTTTTGAGTGTTTTACTCACTGAAGTATCTACAAGTTTGTAGACAGTTTTAAAATTACACACATCCGTCGGGACTTGAACCCACATTATCCCGATCTGTACATAGGAGTCTTTCCATTTTGGCCACGGAGGTGTCACGTGCGATGGTCGAAAATTTTAAACAGTCTTTCTACCTGCGTGAGAAGGAGGGTTATGTTTTTCAAGTGTATGTATGTTTCTATATTCTTACAGCCTAAACGGCTTGACCGATTTTGATGTGCGAGCTGTCGTTAGATTCGTCTTTACTTCCAGAGTGTCATAGGCTATATTTTTTTGTAATATTAATAATACATCTCTCGAAAAAAATGCGTTATTTTGTAATTTCCAACGATTTTTTCGTAATAAAGAAGTGATTTTACTAGAATTATTGTAATGAATACGCATTTATTATCATTTACAGCGATTTTACGCATACTTTCTCACAAAAACATACACTCAATACATAAGAGACCAGAATAGTAATTTATTTAGAAAAAAGTTGAAGGCATTGTTATTGCAGAAGTGTTATTATTCTATCAATGATTTTTTAAATGACAAATTTTAATTTTATTTGACATTATGTGTATCTTTTATTGCTTCTGCTTTGTCATATTATAGATATTTTTGGTTTGTGTATTAATCTAATAACAAATAATAATAATTATTATTCTTTAATTTTTCGCATGTGCATGATGCTGTCTACCTGACATTTGTACGCCTAATCGGCACAACATGATTTTAAGCGACTAAATTTAGTGTAACATCTTTTATGCACTTGTTGTATAAAATTCTCGTGTTGTATGCAAATAAATTATCTTTATCTTTATCTTTATCTTTATCTCAACAGCGTATCAAGCGTAACGAAATCGTAAGTTAGACTGCAACAACTGCTTTTCTGCAGTCGGGTATTTTGTTTTTCTAATAATATAGATACTGGTTTGCTCAAACCAATCAAGCGTTGGTGGCGCCACTCGTAGCAACGTGTGTATACATAGTTCCGTCGGATGAATGTAATTTTTGAACTGTGTAAAGTAAGTATTCATAAAGTTATAAGTACCTGGGCAACCTTTTAGTGAACCCGGGTTTGCTCGTATTTTCAGTCATAAAAATCCGAGTGGATGTCGGTCGCCCAGGTACTAATTATGAAATCGAGACTTCCAGCCCTGATGGGGCAGACTGTACCAAAAAAATAATCCCAACCAATTATTTTGTTTCAGTTGATTATAATACTATCAGCATTGTCAGGCAAGCTAAAGCCTTGATTAGGAATTTTGCCGGAGTGAAAACAAGTTTAATACGCTCTGTGGAAGTCATTGCTGTACTTGGTAACTCAGACATCATTGTGTGGTCAAGCTGTTCAGTAAGTACCTGTAAAAAAAATATTAAACCATAGCATATTCTAATGAAACAAATACAACTTTACCCCTATTAATTTGGATTTAGAATCGGGCCGGAAACTGTATCTCTATCTCTGTCATAGTGTATTTTTTTTATTCGTTCATTAGGGGGCCAAATGGGCTCTGGCAGCCCCGGCTGGTCACTGCGACCTTGTCATAGTGTACGGAAAAGAGATGATTAGATATATAGATTCCGACCCGATTCTGGATCAGACAAATTGGGATTAAGCACTTCAGTGCAGATGGGATGGTTTGTGTTTTAACTATCTTTTTTCTCTAGTGAAGATGTCAGAATAACGGGATTTTCGCATTTATAATATACAGCGTGATAACCATAAAGAAGAAAAAAAAAGCTTTCTATACCATCATCTTCATCATGTCAGCTACAAGAAGTCAAGGCCGTAGGCAGGGGGGGGGGGGGGAGGAGTTATTCTAATTATCTAAAAAATAATGCCCCCAGTCTGTCCTTGTCCCAAATTGGACAGCGAGAGTTTGTGTATTATATATTATCAAATTCCCAAAATGTGCGCCGTAAAGAATAAATACGGTGGTAGTGAGGTGTCTTGGTTTTTTCTTCAGCAACTAAAGTTAAAGTTACATATTTTAGCGTGCACAAATTTAAATCGCTCGCGCTGCGTGCGCGCACACTCGCTGATAAGTTTAGTTTATGGTCTTTCTAAAAAACGTTGCATTGATCAACTTCTCAAATTCTATCTTCTTCCCGCAAGTGTGATTTAAGTGTCAGCGAGAAGTTGACAAAATATGTTGAGCATATTGCTCAAAGAGTAACGTTTTTCGGTAAGACCCTGACTGTTTCAATTTTTGCGCCTACTTACCTAAGTCTTAGGAAGTCTTTCAACTAGCTAGGGCACCGAGATAATTAACTAAGCTTTTATGTGCGCCACGAATAGATAAAGTTCTTGGAATTTTCAAGGAGTGAATAGATATCTTCTAGATCGATTAGCTCCATCTTCGGCCACACCGTCGCTTAACATCAGGCGAGTTGGTGGTCAATCGTAGATCTATCTTAAAAAAGTTTGGGAACCGTAATTCGACCATTGTTTGTCTCGCTTGCATGATTGAATGAGGATTTTTAGGGTTCCGTACCTCAAAAGGAAAAAACGGAACCATTGTTGTCCGTCTGTCAAGACCTGTATCTCGGGAACGCGTGAAGGTATCGAGTTGAAATAAAAACTATATACGCAAATCCATAGTCTCTTGCTGCAGAAAGAAAAATCAAACTTTCAGTTTTCGTAAAAAGTTACAGCCGAATTTGTCGAAAAAAAATGCATATTTTGAGACTCGCAAGGGAATCAAAATCTATGGGGTACTTTTCGTAGAGCTATAACTGTGAAATTTGGCAAGAATCATTGCATTTATGTGTACTACTATATTGCAATTGCAATATAGTAGTACACATAAAGGAAAAAATCCGAAAACTGTAATTTTTTTATTTTATCACAAAAAAATTGGGTCTTTATTCAAGGAAGCAGGATCCAAATTTTAAAGCGCTTTAACCGTATTATGAGTATTATATGAAAGAGCTTCATTAGTACAAGCTAAAACAGGTTTTGTAATATTTTTACGATGTATATTTTTCAGTTTATGAAGGATAAAGAAAGAATGAAATATATATATAATTTCCCCCTTTTATCTACTAGTTTGTACGGAACTCTCGGTGGGCGAGTCTGACTCGCACTTGTCCGGTTTTTTTATAAGTTCATTCAGTCATTTTATATTTTCAAAAATGCTGGTGCAAATGTGGAAGCATGATGCCAACATCAAGAAAAAAAAGCAGGTATGCGCGAGCGAGACGGACGATGGTCGAAATACAGATACCTACTTATTTATTTTTTAGGTTTAAGTGATTGTTATGTTAAGTACCTAAAACATTTTAAATTAAACGGTTTTACTGAAAATAAAGTATTTACTATATTCTACTAGTCTAGCCCTTTTATTTGATACCCCTTTTGTGGGGGCTGTGAAAAAATATGTAAACCGCCATTTTGTGGCGGCGTACATCTTAAATTTAGAATGATAATGAATATATTTCATTGTATTGTCCTCAAAACTTAAGGCGTGTTCCAAATATTAGATCAATATGTCAACAACTGTTAGGGGGTCAAATTACAATTTCTAAATTTGACCTTAAAATCAAGAACAGGAACAAACACTGCAAGCTAAATAAAACCGTAAAAAAAGTAAAATTTAAGTGATAAACTGTTAAAAACGATTTAACCGGACCATTATTAATTTGTGTACTTTTATAGGGAGATATAGCAGGAGCTTACGCGTTTAACTTAAATGGTAGCAGCACTCTGTTAGGGAATGTATTCCCAACAATGATTTCCCAAACAATATGCGCAATTTCAAATGAAGACGTCACACAGGCCGTCAGTATGCAGAAGAAGATGAACAGAGTATTTTATGGCTGCCTCGACGTTTATAGTAAGTAATTGTTATTAATGTTTTTTACCCGACTGCGTAAGGAGGGTTATGTTTTTCGAGTGTATGTATGTATTTAGGTATGTGGGTATGTATGTACGTATGTATATTTCTATATGATCGCCTACAGCCTAGCCTGCGAGTGCGAGGTGTTGTTAGATTCGTCGTCACTTCCAAAGTGTTTTAGGCTATATTTTTTGTAATAATAATAATACATCTTTCGCAAAAAAATGCGTTTTTTCGTAACCTCCGATGAAGTTTTACGTAATAAACGAATGATTTTACTAGATTTATTCTAATTATCGTATTTATAATCTTTTAGAGCGATTTTACGCATACTTTCTCATAAAAAACGTATGCTCAACGGCGTATTAAGCGTGACAAAGTTGTGAGGAGTACCTAAATGCGAAAACAGTTTTTTTTTGCAGTCGGGTATTTTGTTTTTCTTTTAACATAGATACTTGTTGTATAAGTTTGTTTTACAAACAATATTTTTTTTGTTTTTCAGGACCCGAAAGAATTGACCGCTCTCTTTTGAGATACGTAATACAAATTTCTAGACTACTTGTTCATATAGTAAATGGTATTAACATGGGAAATCTACCTAGCCCACCTTTTCCGACGCTCTCTAAACGACAAGTAATGAAGTGTTACAAAATATGTCAGAGAGAGGGTGTCGCAAAAATAAATCCACTAGACAAGAATGACAGAAACAGATATAACAATAAATATACAGATGATCATTAAAACAGAGAAGACTACGACGATAAATATCCAAGCGAAGATAACGACACTAAAATGAGGAATATAGAGAGAATAGGCTTGTTGCCACTAATAAGAAATTTCTTGGTTTATAGTTTCTAATTATAAATGAAGAGACGTAGATAAGAAATAATTTACAGTTTAAAAAACTAAAAAACACGCTACAAATTATTGCGGTCAAAGTTCATTACAAGACTTTTCTAACAAATCCAAACACAGCTATGATACGATGTTCCATCACGAAGTTCTAGTTCATATCTTCCGGCTCCATCATCAGATCAGTTCGGCAGTACCATATTATTGTATTGTAATCAGAACTACATACAGCTGCCAATTTTCATGACGCTACGATCCTTGGAAGATGGTTAAATTAGTTACCTTAGATTTCATTACATAGTTAGTTACATACAGGTCGACCTAATAAAAGCGTGTTAAAAAACAGTCTATTTCTCATAAAAGTTAAAGATTATAAATATGTTTAGAAAATAAATTCGTAAAAAATAGGCATTAAGTCACATGTTAGCGAACACCTTTTGGTTGAAAGAAGGTTACATCGAGAGGGTTCTTAGCTATGTTTAATTAAAAAACGGTTCGGCCGTTTTTTTGGCGGGGATTTTTGCGTTTTCCAAACTTATACTTGTTCTATTGATTTAATTGTATGACACATAATTGAGTGAACCTTATTTTTTACGAACGGTGTTTAACATTTTAATTTACTATACCAAAGTATCGTAGTTGGAGTACTCAGGGATTATCCACACACGTGTGGGTGTAGGTTCCCATCCCGGACGGTAAAAGTGGCTTTTATATATTTCAGTTTAATTCATTTATTCGAATAGGTACTTATAAGTATATATGTATTCTATCAGCCATCTAGTACAAGCTTTGCTTAGTTTGGTCTAGATGGTGTTGTGTGAATTGTCCACAAATATTTATTTATTTATTTATAAGTATACTTATGAATGTCAGTTTATCTAAATAAGTACAAGATACAATCAAAATGTAAATAACATCATAATAGTAGTTGTATAGTATATATATACAACTCGAAATAATAATATGAAAATACAATAGTAATACACTAAAAGTAAATTTAAGTAATAGCCCCCTATTACATTCAGATTTCAATCTCCTTAAAGAGGCCCTGGCATAGACAAAGTCATCAATATTTTTTAAGAACCGGTTCACAGACGTCAGGAGCATTGAAGCCGTCAGTATGTCTTAGAGCTCGCGAGCGACTGCTTGCATTGTCAGGGATCTGCCTCGGACGTCCTAACTCCAGTAAATCTACTATGTGTGTCGATAGTTCCTTATAAATCTGATATTCTACGCAGTCAACTTCGAGAATTATATTCGTCAGAATAAATAAATAAATAAATAAATAAATATTTGTGGACATTTCACACAACGCCATCTAGCCCAAACTAAGCAAAGCTTGTACCTATGGAACTATGTTTATGTAAATGTTTATGTGTCATGTTAAATGTTTGCCCTGGGTGGGGATCGAACCCAAGACCTTTCAGTTCAGCAGGTAGACGTAGACACACTACCGACTGAGCCACAAATAATTATTAGGGAAGATTGATAATGTCGTTGATTAATTAGATACACCGCGAGGATAGTGCTGCCAATTGCGACGAAATATAGACATCAATCATATCCTTGTATTCTTTAAAATTCGATAAATTCCATGAAACCTTCTTCACCATAGCAAGAAGTTCACTACTGAACGGTAGACAGGGGAGTCTATTCGAACTTTAAGAGGTTAAAGATTTCCAACGAGTATCCAAAGATTAACAAAGTACCCGACTGCAGAAAAGAGGTTTTTGCAGTCTAAATTACGATTTCGTTACGCTTGATACGTTGAGTGTAAGTTTTGAGAAAGTATGCGTAAAATCGCTATAAAACCGCATATTGGTCTTTAGAATGATTCTAGTAAAATCACTTGTTTATTTCGAAAAAGTTCGAAATGTTTTCGTCACCTACTTATATAATAAGTTTGTCTGTCCATCTTATGGCTTTGTATATTTTTAATATATATCATTTTTGTTTGTAATCTCATTTTGAGTATTGATTAAATATATATTACAGCAGTAAATATTACTTTCATTTTGACCACAATATTATAACATATTTTAGTACTTATTTCTGTCGATATTGGTATAGATCTTATGTAGGTAAATATAGGTAGATAATAAACAACATTTTTTTTTTACAAAATATACAATCAGTAATAGAGACAGCTTGGACCACATATTTATCATTAAAACCGACTTCAGAATGCGTAAGCTGAGCCGATTTTTATAATTAATAAAATTGCTATTATGTTATTATTGTAATTGATATGGACCGATCTGAAAGTATATTCTTTCAAACAAGAAAAATATTAAAATCGGTTTATAAATGACGGAATTATGCAGTATCAAATACAAAAAAAGGGTATCGTTTATTTGTATGACATATTTTTCCAGATCCTGTACCAATTTTGATAAAATTTATATGGGACCATCACTGAAGTATGACCTACCAAAAAACATAAAAACCAATTCATAATTGGCTATATCGCTGAATAAACACAAAACACCGGACAAGTGCGAGTCAGACTCGCCCACCGAGGGTTCCGTACAAACTAAATAAAAGGGGGAAATCTTATATTTTTTTATATTTTCCTTCATAAACCGAAAAATATACATCGTAAACATATTTAACACATTCCTTGCTCACCACTCGGATCCGAGTGGGGTGGGGCTAGAGTAGCCCACTCGGATCCGAGCGAGCGTCTCGTTCATTAGTCAGTAAACAGCGTTTGAGGCAGTCAACGTTGCTTTGTGCGGTCACTCTCAAAATTCGCCTAAAAAATTTTGGTTCCCAGCTGGGTCTGCAGGGGGCGAAGAATGTGTTAAAAACCTGTTTTAGCTTATGCTATTGAGGCTCTTTCATATGATTCCCCACATGATACGGTTAATTCACATTAAAATTTGGGCCCTCATTCCTTGCATAGAGACACAATTTTTTTGTGATTGAATTAAAAATACCTCAAAGACCTCAATAGAGTTTCCCAACGGGTGGGCCTCAAAATGAACATGGACAAAACGAAGGTTATGTCGAACGCCCATGTAGTGCCCACCCCAATATCTGTGGGGAACTTCACTCTTGAAGTTGTTGACGAATACGTCTACCTAGGACAGACGGTCCGATTAGGCAGGTCCAACTTTACGAGGGAGGTCAATCGTCGTATCCACGTCGTCGTAGTTGAAGTGGCAGTAGGCAGGGCACATAGCACGTAGAACTGATGGCCGATGGGGCCGAAAGGTTCTCGAGTGGAGGCCACGTACCGGCAAGCGCAGCGTAGGAAGACCAGCTACGAGATGGACAGATGACCTCATACAAGTGGTGGGAAGACGCTGGATGCAAGCCGCTTCCAATCGGTCTTTTTGGAAATCCATGGGGGAGGCCTATGTCCAGCAGTGGACTTCTTATGGCTGAGATGATGATGATGATGAATTAAAAATATCCAGTTTTCGGATTTTTCCTATATGTGTACTATAACACAATGCTTCTTGCCAAATTTCAGAGTTCTAGGTCAACGGGAAGTACCCCATAGGTTTTGATTCCTCTGTGAGTGTCGAAATGTGCGTTTTTTACGACATATTCGGCTGTAACTTTTTTTTACGAAAACTGAGAAATTTTGTTTTTCTTTCTGCAGCAAGATACTATGGATCTGCAGCAAGATACTTTTAATTTCAACTCGATACCTTCACGCGTTCCCGAGATAAAAATGTATGTTTTCCGTATAAAAAAATCAAGTGTAATGTAAGTTACATTACGAAAGTCGTTCTTATTGTGTTTTTCTTATAATATAAATACTTGTAGTTTTAGTGATACATATTAACGACAAGTTTAGCTTTAATTATTTTGAAATGTGTTAATTCCGATTCAAATATTTTCATCGTATAAATAGCAGTCAAACTGGAATATCTAATAGATAACTACATGAGCTCGAATAGAAAACAATATCAAAATGTTCTCGAGTAATTCAGCATTTATTTTATTGTTTCTGTTGGGTATTTCTATAAATTTAAGTTTAGCAACATCAAGCAATCGACGATGCGACGCAGTAAAATGCTATAAGTCGGTAAGTTCATCCTCACACCTATTTTAAAGCCTGATGCAAAATTGCTTATTTTTTTGACGTGTGTATATTTGTATCTATGTATTTGTGCGTCTGTCTGTGGCAATGAATCTTCAGTTTATGATAACAAATTGTACTTGTCTATTTTTTTTTAAATATTGGTGGTTCTTTTCATACAGCAGCGTTATCTAATCCCAAACTAAACAAAGATATTATGGTCATCAGAAAGCCGGTAGAGTACCTAGATTTTGTATATACTTTTTTTTGTTATCTAGACGTAGACCAAACATTAATGCTCATAAAACAACCGTTTATTCTAAAAGGCAATGGATCCCAAGACCTTAGCTTAAAAGGCAGACGTTACCAATTAAGTTTAAATATTTTTGTGAATTTTGCAGTCATCACCTCTGAATGGAAACATCGCTGCCGCTTTCACTCCTTTTGATAAATACGGGAATCTTGACGTAACGGTGATAAAAGAATACGCACAGTATTTGGTGAGAAAGGGTATGCAGGGAGTTCTTGGTAAGATATTTTTTTGAAAAATTTACATTGAAGTATTTGTTAAAAACTCGACAAAGGCAAATGTGCAAGCATGATGCCAACATCAAGCAAAAAAAAAAGTATTTGTAAAAGTATTAGTTATTTAATGTGTCAACAGTCAATTTGTGTTAGAATTTCAGATACCTAGTAGTGGAATGATAAATCGATCCGCTGATATGCATTCTATTACCACCACTCGCGGTTAAGCAAATTCCCCAGGGTTACGTTACCGTATACCTCTGGCGTTTCACTGTGGCAAAGGAACTCGTTGAAGCCACTTTTCACCACGCCTAAGTAGGTGATAAAAAAAAATGTTTTTTTTTTCAGTTGCCCCGATCAATTCCGGGGGCGCTTCTCTCACTGTAGCCGAACGAAAGAAACTTCTAGATGCTTGGGTGATAGAAGCTAAAAAGTGTGACTTAACTGTTATATTACAAATAGGCACTAATATTGTCTATAGTCAAATGAAGGAATTGGTGAGTTTAATGGTCTTCGGAGCATGGTAATCCCTCACACGTGACATTCTTATAATAGGGACAGAGGCTCGCCATCTCTGTTTTCTGAGAGCTGTATATAGATTGTAATCTTGGAATTTTCAAGGATAGAGTGATTTGATATGTTTTAAATCGATGAGCTCCATTTCGGCTACACTGTCGCTTAAAATCAGGCGAGTTGGTGGTCATTCGTAGATCTGTTTAATATATAATAAGCGGTCAATTTTCATTTTTTTTACTTCTCTAAATATATTTTTTAACTTGTTCGAATATTACTCGTTAACTTGTAAGGCTACTTAGCCGTGATAGTTTTCCTTTTAATTTTATCATATATTACTAGTATGCATTTTTATACACCATATCTCATATCACCGTATCACCGTATCTCCAAAGTTAGCCGGACGGGGTACGGGGGGGGGGGGGGGGGGGATACTTGACTTTAAAACATAGTCTTCGCACATCCCCAATGTTTTAAATTACCTATCCTCTTAATATACAGGAGGTCCTCCAAAGTTTTGTTTTTAATTTTTTTTACCTACAGCTTTGTAGTTCTAATAGTTTTAGAGCAAAACCTCGGACTGAGAGATAGATAGACAGACAGACATGGCAAAACTATAAGAATTCCTTATTTACTAGGGAAACCTAAAAAAATATTTAACATTTGCGAAAACCAAAGAAATCACGTTTAATTCATAAAGTCTAGTTACATGGCAATGGTTAAATAATATATGTATATAATATGTATATTCTGGTGAAAAGAGAGCTGGCTCATTCCTCGCACAAAGAATTTCATTAGCGATTCAGCGTGGGAATGCAGCCAGCGTTCTAGGAACTCTACCACACGGGCATCAACACATTTTTGATTTTTTATTTTTTATTCAAAATTTCAGAATTCTTTAGTTTATTTAAGTTGTGTATCTATATTTTTTAAGTTGCTTAGGTTATTTTAATAATAAGTATGTAAATAATAAATATAATGAAAAGACTATTCTGTAGGCATGTGATGTGATGTGATGAGGCTGGTTGTGTGGATGTATGTGTGTGTGTGTGTGTGTGGTGTATTTTGTAACAATGTATTTTGTTTTCAACAGGCCGCATACGCTAAGTTAAAAAATGTCGCCGCTGTTGTTGTGACAACAGTGGGCATATCGCCGAATAACACTGAAACAGTTGTCAAATTCGCGGAGGGGATCGCCAAAGCTTGTAATCCGGTGCCAGTCCTCATCTACAAAGCACCGGAAGACGCATACGACCGTAAGTTATGTTTTTAGGGTTCCGTAGTAAACAAGGAATCTGCCTCCTGGGTTGTGGGTCCGATCCCCACCCAGGGCAACATTTGTGTGATGAGCATGGATATTTGTTCTGTGCCTGGGTGTATCATCAGTATGTATTTACAAAAAAAAAAACTATCAACCATCTAGTTCCATAGTACAAGCTTTGCTTAGTTTGGGCTAGATGGTGTTGTGTGAAATGTCCACCAATATTTATTTATTTATTGCGGTCAGTGCAAGTTAGTGACATCCTTTTCTCGATTGAGTTATTACGTTAATACTCTAAACATTATTGGCCTTACCGAAAAACGTTACTTTACTTTAACCATCCTCATAAATTCTCTGTCTTCTTTCCGCAAGTGTAGCGAAAAGGAAAAAGTGTCAGTGAAAAGTTGACAAAATATGTTAAGCAATGATTAAAGTTAAGTAACGTTTTTCGGTAAGGCCGTAACTATGGTAAGTAAGTAAGTTCGTATAGACTGAGTGGTCAGTCCTAATGTCAGACTTATTAAGCCGCCGAAAGGCCTCTGATCTGGCTTGACGGTTGCGGTTTATAAGTACAAACAACCGGGACATACAATTTAACGTGTCATCGGACCCACGGTAGCGCTCAGAAAGAAATGCCACTCACTGTCAGTATCCGAAGACTGACCGATCTGTCCGTTGCTTGACATTGGTGATCGAGAACACCTATTCAAGCTACGCCACGAGCGCTAGGTTATCTACATTATCTATGTTATATATTCTTTTCCTAACTACGTTTGTATTTTTCAGTGAATTATTACCTGGTAGCAAAGCTGGCTTTCAAAAGAATTCGGAATTTTGTGGGTTTGATCCTTGATTTCATATCTGCTTTGGGAGTACACTATTCTCTCCCGCCCGGTTCTCGGCCAGTCATCATCGTTGATGACGAGGTAAGATACACTTATATTTATTTGTAAATAAATGTTTATTTCAGGAATTAAAAACCCGGACTACAAAACAAAGGGTTTTTACAACAAGTAATCGTTTAAAAAACTAAAAAAAAAAAACAACTTCAAAATACGCAATTCGTTTACTTGGATGCTCTGCTTGGATGACACATTTTCCAGTTATTTTGTTATAAAAACCAAAATACTGAATAGATTTTGATAAAATTTCTATGGGACCACATTTGGAGTGTAGCAATTTTTTTATATTTGTTTTAATTTTTTTAAGGTTAGACTCAAAACATGCAGGAAGGAGGGTTATGTTTTTCGAGTGTATGTATGTTTGTATGTATATTATATATTTATATATATGTATGTGGGTATGTATGTATGTCATGTGTATGATCGCCGACAGCCTAAACAGCGGCGTGATGTATTTTGATATGCGAGGTGTCGTTGGATTCGTCTTCAATTTTAGAGTGTCATAGGCTATATTTTTTGTAAGTACAATCATACATAATCTCGCAAATAAAAAAAAAAATGCGTTTATTCGTAACTTCCAACGAACTTTTTCGTAATAAACAAGTGGTTTTTACTAGAAATATTCTAAAGAATGCGCATTTATAATATTTTACAGCGATTTTACGTATACTTTCTCACAAAAACGTACACTCAACAGCTTATCAAGCGTAACAAAATCGTAAGTTCGACTGTAAAAACTGCTTCTCTGCATTCAGGTATTTTGTTTTTCTTTTAGATAATATATACATGTATAGATACTTGTCAACAAACAAAATCATCTCTCACATTTATAATATCTAAATTCAGTAATAAAATGGGCCTTACTGAAAAACGTTACTTAACTCTAACCAACGTCTTAAGTTCTCTGTCTTCTTTCCGCAAGTGTCATTACGTGTCAGCTAGAAGTTAACAAAATATGTTAAGCATTGCTTAAATTAACGTTTTTCGGTAAGGCAGATAATGTTTAAAAATGATGTGAGAGAGAGATAGCTGCGTGATTTGAGCCCAACCTTAACAGTCTCAATTATTTTTGATTTGAAAGTAATATTAGTAATCCAACAGTAAAGTAATATCAGTAATCCACATCCAATATGGAGAGGGCTATGCTCGGAGTCACTCTACGAGATCGAATCAGATATAAGAGATACGTAGACGGACGAAAGTCACCGATATAGCACAGAGAATTAGCAAGTTGAAGTGGGCAGAGCATATAGCACGTAGAACTGATAGCCGATGGGGCCGAAAGGTTCTCGAGTGGAGACCACGCACCGGCAAGCGCAGCGTAGGAAGACCAGCCACGAGATGGGCAGATGACCTCATACAAGTGGCGGGAAGACGCTGGATGCAGGCCGCTTTCAACCGGTCTTTCTGGAAATCCATGGGGGAGGCCTATGTCCAGCAGTGGACTTCTTGTGGCTGAGACGATGATGATGATTAGTAATCCTAATAATGTTTACAGTATCCTACAGCATCAACCTATGAGGCCTGTTTCAATGGCACAAGCACTATTTATAAAAATGTATTCCCTGAAATGGAGCTGGAAATACTTGAAGCAGTTGAGAGAGGTGACTTTAGCACAGCCAATAAAATAAGCAGGACGAAAAACGAGATCATCGCTTCCTGTCTGAAATCCCTGAGTAAGTATCCAAAATAAAGTTAGGTATTTATTTATTTGGGGGCCATTCATTTATTACGTAAGATTATTTTTGCAAGTTTTTGACCCCTTCTCCCCCTATATAAGAAAAAATAAGAATAAGCCAACACCCCCAGTCCCCTGTGTAATATTTATTACATAGGAATCTAAAGGAAAAAATGAATACACGTTTGGTTTATTGTAATGTATATTTTTCAAAGTAATTTTTTTAGGAATGTTTATTTGTACTTACAGAGGAACTAGTACTTTTTATTACACATCGGTGCGCGCTTTTTCAAAGTATATTGTGATTTTACGTAAGAACTAACAAGACTCCTTCCCACCCCCTTGTAAGAAAAAATAAGACATGGTCGATCCCCCTCCCCCCTAAACCCTAAATCGTCTTACGTAATAAATGAATGGCCCCTTACGACTGGCCTTGTGGCTCAGTTAGAAGTAGCCTAAGCCTAAGTAGTATGTCTGCTTGCCGAGCTGTAGGTCGTGAGTTCGATCTCCACGCAGGGCAAACATTTGTGTGATGAGCATGGATGTTATGTTTGTTCTGTATCTGGGTGTTTCTATGTATCATAAATGTATATATTTACAAAAAAGAAAAACTATATATGTATTCTATCAGCCATCTAGTGCCATAGTACTTATATATAGCTTTGCTTTGTTTGGGCTAGATGGTGTTGTGTGAAATGTCCACAAATATTTATTTATTAATGTGAATTTCTCAGCTTTGTGTAAATAATACGTCACCAGTATGATTCTGTCTTATACCAATAGTTTTGAAATTAAACTAATTTTAACGAATTTATTTCGTATATTTTACTTAATTTTATGCTTTTTTTATTTTAATTTAAATTTTTTAACTTTTTATGGGTGCTGCAGTGTTCGAAACATCAGGTCATAAAATTATGTAAAATATACGCGATAAATCAGTTAAAATTTCTATTTTAATAAGTAACAATCACGAAAATCTTAGAAATAGTTATTTATTGTACTAGGCTGAAAAGTTGTATTTTACCGTCGAGTGTCTGACAGTTAAATCCAGAGCAAGCGAAGGATTCTAGGTTTGAACCACGAGCGCAGCGAGTGGTTCTTGTGTAGAATCCTGAGCGTAGCGATGGATTCAAGAAGACACGAGATAAAATAACTTTGAAGCCGAGTGCAAGCTCCGTCGTGTTCGAATTTTGAAATTACTTTCCACCCTAGGGAGCAAAATGGACTTTTCCATGCTAATATTAAGCCTTGGAAACGTAACTTTACGAGCCAGTAAGATGAAAACAATATTTTTGAAGATATAAAACTACTGAATGGCCTTAAGATGATTTCTATACTAATAAACTTAGTAAATTTATTTTCATAAATCGATTACGAAACACTCCGGCTTCCAATATCCAGCGCGATATTTCGTAAAATTTTACAATTGGCTCGACCAAGCTAAGTTTGCCCGTGTCGATCACGCCACACTGACGCTTAGGTACGGTCTGCAAAAAAGGATTCGCTATGACTTTAAAAAAGTAAACAAATGTTTGTTAGATTTTCTTTACATTTATTGTTTTTAACATTATATTATACATAGGTACATCAATATATACACAAAAAAATTGGGATAGCTTTAATTAAGAAGAATCATTGCTGTTTATTGTTTCGATGCCCGACATTTCGCTTTCGCTCTCACTCTTGGTCATATTTTCTTCAAATGCCACGTTATGAGCGCGTAGCCATTCTTGCATTGAACAGTTCAAATATTTAAAATTCAACGGATAGTCGGAGACGAAAAGTCGTATGACGCGTGTCGGCGACAAAGATGCTAACCGTACTGACGCGACAGGCCGGGGCGC
The DNA here is from genome assembly GCA_947563715.1 of Lycia hirtaria. Taxonomy (NCBI): domain Eukaryota; kingdom Metazoa; phylum Arthropoda; class Insecta; order Lepidoptera; family Geometridae; genus Lycia; species Lycia hirtaria. The sequence goes on from OX387385.1 coordinate 14,028,650, forward strand.
CGCATTCCAGGGAGGTGCAAACTTAGTTACAATTTGTAAAATGTTATACGTAAATACGCATTTTTTTATTTTTTTATAATAATAATAGGTTTTATTGGAGCTATTTTTTTTACAAATTATACATTTCTTCATGGCAACAAATCAATTGAAAATCATTAGATACAGACACAATAATAAATAATTAATACAAACAATTAAATTAAACGAAAACAAAATTAATATGCAGGAATTAGGTAAATTTAGTTTATAATGTTTTTTTGATTAACATGTATAAGTTTTAACTACACACTGACCTCTGCACTAGGATTCCCTGTATTGCAGAGACCAGGGAACTGACTATAAGAAATATGACATGACTTTACGTGTCGATGCATATTTTGTTAACTTTATATAAAACGGAACTAGAAGAATAATAAGATGAAATAGATATTAAACACCATTTAAATATATTACTTGGGCTTTATAGGCACTAACTTGTACAATAAATATTTCACAAGTTCACCGGTAAAGAATGAAGAATGAATAAAGGCAAACAATAAAGGCAAACTCTCTGATAGATCAAAGTTAACCAGTTCACTGCTATGGTTTTCCTACCTTATGCAAATCAAAACAAAACATACAAGGCATGCAGGCATACATTTAAACAGAATAAACAATATGAGTATTTTAATACAAATGTACTCATATAAGGGGCAAATAGCCATCCATGTAGATTGTGTGAGGTATCGTGGGTATGTATGTGTGTGTGTGTGCATTTAGAATAATTATAGAAATACTATTAATTTTTTACGAAAAAATTCGTTGGAGGTTACAAAAATCGTATTTTTAATTATTGCGTCATTTAATTATACATACGCCACTCAGGGATCAAAGATGAATCTGACAACACCTCACATATCAAAATCGGTCAAGCCGTTTAGGCTGTCAAAGAAGATCTATTTAGTAACCAAAAATAAAAAGTAAAAAAAGGATTGCCTGACCTTCTAAACTATACTATTATATCCAATAATTGTATTTTTGTTTCAGATGACCAGGTCATAAGAAAAGATCAGCTCACATACTATGACGTACTGATGCGGCTGCTCTTCATGAAGCTGACTGGTATCAACGTCGGATATGTGCCATTCCCTGGACCAAAAGTCTCAGCGAGCATAAAGCAGCAGTGTCTCGATAATGTACAAGAGAAAGGCATTCAATTCAAATATTAGACAAAACTTCTACAGCTTTAGTAAGAAGAAAACTAACATCTGACCTAATAGTAACACAAGCAAATTATATATGTGGATAATAAACAATTTCTTGTTGAGAAATAAATTATTTTAACCGAAACAGACAGACACACTCGTGTCAAGTAAAACGTGTGGAACCAGAAAATTCTATAAATGGGTTCAAACGATTAACTGTACTCATAGTTATCAATTCTGTAATCATGAACAAGTAATTGTTTAAAAAAACTATAAAAACGGACTTCAAAATACGCAATATGTTTACTTGGATGATTTATTTTTCCAGATATTTAAAAACCAAAATGCTGAACTGATTTTGATTTTTCAAATCGGTTCAGGTGTCTTCGAGTAATCGGGGAACATACATTTCTAACGAATTGAGAACCTCCTAATTTTTGGAAGTTGGTTAAAAAGAAATCTGCAATATTTCCGTAGGTCAATTCATATTTATGATTACAAATATAATTTACGTTTATTATAAAAAAAATGGTAATGTATATTTATGTAAAGTTATAAACTGAATCTGTGTGTTAAATAAAATTATATGTATCATTGCAACTATTGAGTTTTTATTTTAGAAAAAAACTCTCAACACAACACAACTACAATAAAATGGTGGCTATATATAACTTAGACTTTTAAACATGTATAGGTCTTCCAACGATATTCAAATAAAAATGTATATTATTTAGTGAACGGTCTCTAAATTAGGCTGGTCGAAACTTCACTAGGCCGCTGAAAACTTCATTAGGCTGCTGGAAATGTCACTAGGCCGTTGTAAGCTTCACTAGGCTGCTGGAAACTTCACTGTTTCGCCATAAGCTTCACTAGGCCGCTGGAAACTTCATTAGGCCGCTGGAAACTTTAATAACCAGCTGGAAACTTCACTAGGCCGCTGAAAATTTCACTAGGCCACTGGAAACTTCATTAGGCCGCTGGAAAATTCACTAGGGTGTAGGTTGGAAACTTCTTCGACAAGTGTTGGAAAAGCATTGGCGTAGCTAATGGCTGGGATTTTTGCTAGGGGCCATGGCGCCAGCCATGAATCAGCCAGCCCACGGCACTGGCACGCCACGGTGGGGGGGTTCAGCAATGGACTATGCGGGGGGGGGGGGGGGGGGGGTTGGTCACCAAATATCTGGTTAGTAATATGATTTTTATAACGAGCGCTCAGCGTATAAACTGCGCAAGTGAAGCGAGCGCTAAGTTTTTTGTAATGTTTTATACTAATATGCTTTATTTCTCGTATTTATGAGCCCACAGTACTTCTATGTTAAATTTGTAAAAATGCTCGAGCGAAGCAAGCGTGGAATTTCAATAGGTTTTTTAAATTAAATCTTAGAATTAATTTGATTCATTTTGATCTTGTTAGCGTGTCCTAGGTTTTTGTGGCCCAAATAAAGGATACAAGTATCTGTGTTAAAAGAAAAATGAAATACCCGACTGGACAAGAACGACTTTTACGCTATCAAAAATTATAAATACAACCATTTGAATGCATTGATTACAAATTTATTATTCCTAATTAAATTAAACATAATTATGACTTTATAGAAAATTACAAACATATCCACAAGATACGCGCTACTTTTTCATATTCTTGATGTAATGTCTAATAGTATTTTACTTATTTAAGCGTGTTCTTTCGTGGTCAATATTAAAGTAAAGAAGTAACAAGTCAAATAGTATAGAAAATATTTAAGAAAATCACGTTTAAATGGCTTGTCAATTTTAAACGCGAATGTGGGTAAAATTAACTCCCGTTCATTTCGATAGCGGAAAATCTTTATAAACGGTGATTTTCGTAATTTAGGTTGGATTTGTTTTACTTTTTTTATGTAAAAAAATATAGATCTATCAAACTAAATCAATTTGTCATATTCAATCATGTTCATTTTCATGGGAAATACCGTTTTAAAACTTTGAACTACAAGCGATCGGAAAAGATAAAATATTTTAATATCATTTTTCTTACTAATGAAATAATTTCTTAAAAATCAAATTAAGCCAAAAAATTCTACGATCATTTGAGTGTTGAATGACATCACTATCAACTATAATTTCTAAGATTAATAGTGAGTAATATCAAATTAAAAAAATATGTTTCTTGAGTTCTCTTTTGTTTGGTTATTAGAAGACTAAGTTTTCGGGTATGTACTAACTAAAAACAATTTTAAAAATCGGTTAAGTACATGTCGGACCACGCGCAATAAAGGGTTTCGTAGTTCCATATCACAATGTATGTCTATGTCAATATTATGCGGACTTAAAATTTTTGTCGTGATACTAAGAATATTCTAGTCAAGCTAAGTTGATCGACTATTCTATTACTCGTTAACTTGTTAAACCTACTTATTTGTGATGTTTTTCCTTATAATTTCGTTAGGGAAATTAATTGCTGGATTTTTTTCAGCATACCTATTCGACAAGAACCATTTAGCTGGTAGAGGGTGTAACCGTATCGGGTACAAACTGGCCGCTTATCCAGCTGGTAGTAAGGCTTTTTGGTCCCTGGCCAAGTCAGTCGAGTCAAACTTCTGTCGTACCACACTGCCTCCACTATTGAAACCAGACGGGTCGCTTGCTCATTCTGCTGAGGAAAAGGCAAACTTATTTGCGAAACTCTTCGCGGACAATTCGCGTCTTTCTACCTCGGGTGAAACACCACCTACGGTGCCTCGGTGTGATGCAACCATGAACAATATTCACATCAGCCAAAAAGAGGTACTAAGAACGCTCCGAGAGTTGGATGTGAATAAAGCAAGTGGCCCTGATGGAATACCGGCAATGGTGTTGAGAAACAGTGCTCCTGAGTTGTCTCCTATTCTGACACGACTGTTCCGCCTTTCCTTAGATACGGGAATATACTTGCGAACATACAGCCAGTTCCGAAAAAAGGTAGTCGTGCTGACCCAAACAACTATAGACCCGTCTCGATCACCTCCATTTTGTGTAAAACTATGGAGCGTATCCTCAATCGAAAACTTATGATATACTTAGAAGACAATAATCTCATCAGCGATCGCCAATATGGCTTTCGCCGAAATCGGTCGACTGGGGATCTTCTGGTATATATCACTCACATATTGGGCGAGGCTATAGAAAAACACGGCGAAGCCTTGGCCGTGTCGCTGGATATTTCTAAGGCCTTTGACAGGGTCTGGCATGAAAGCCTAATAAACAAGCTTCCTTCATATGAACTACCTGATTCTCTGTGTACTTGGATCGCAGACTTCCTGAGGGACCGATTGATTCGAGTAGTCATCGACGGCTGCTCATCTGATCAATTGGGCATTAATGCCGGAGTACCTCAGGGGTCAGTACTATCCGCAACATTGTTTCTCTTACATATTAACGATCTGCTATCAGCCGGTATCTTTGGGTATGCAGACGACAGCACTGTTGTGGAAGGGTACACATCCAGTGCCAGAGCCAGTAAGGCGGAAATACAGGCGTTGAGAGAAGATATGGTTGAGAAGATGAATAAATCTCTTTCAGACATTTCTAAATGGGGTAGCGATAATTTAGTTACATTCAACGCTAACAAAACCCAGGCATATCTTTTCTCCGCAAAAAAGTGTCCGTTCACATTGTCTCCGAAATTCCAGGATGTTCCTGTACCTTTGGCACGTCAACTGGAACTACTAGGGTTAACCCTCACACCAACACTCAACTATGGAACCTACCTGGAGTCAAAAGCTAAACTAGCTGGTAGAAAACTGGGCGTCTTGAACAAGGTTAGGCGGTACTTCACGCCGGGACAGTTGCTCACTTTATATCAAGCACAAGTCCGCTCGTGTGTGGAATACTGCTGCCACCTTTGGGATGGCTCTGCAAAATACCAGCTTCGGGGTCTTGAATCGGTAGAACAACTCATGCTGTTCGACTCATAGGCGACAATAAGCTAGTAGCAAAGAAGCTGCTCAGCCTGGAGCACCGCCGCAAGGTTGCTAGTCTGTCAATATTCTACAGGATTCATTTTGGAGAATGTGCATCAGAGCTGCACGATCTGATATTGCCATCCCCTTTCTTTTACAGGACAAGTAGAAAGTCGGTCCACTATCACCCATACATTGTGGATTTTCCTAAAGTACGAACCAAACGGTTTAATTCTACGTTTTTAATGCGTACAGCTAAGGAATGGAACAAATTGCCGGCTTCTCTGTTCCCTGAGAGATACAATTTGGGACTTTTTAGGGTCAGAGTGAATAGGTATCTTCTGGGTCTGCGTGCTTCATCTTCGACCACATCGTCGCTTTCCAACAGGCGAGTTGGTGGTCAAACGTGGACCTATTCGCAATAAAAAAAAAAAACGGCCAATAGCTGTTCCCACGTGTGATAAGAAAAAAAAAGGTTAAACTGCCTAACACTTATATAGCAATCAAGATGGGGACAGATTTATTTAAAACACATTTCGAAAGGAATGGTTATTGAGACGCTTGTCGAACTTGAGGATAATTTATTAAAATCGCACTGTTTTTTTGTGCAACAAAGCATAGGAGACTCCTATTAGGGGCGGGAATGAATGTTAGATAACCAATAGGATAGGACAAGGTCAGAGAGGGTTAGCTTGGCTGCGGGGAGGGAAAATGCCCATTGCCCATACCATTTCCTGACAGAATTTACCGACGTGTGCGCCGAGTACAACGCCAGTTTATTACATAAATTTTAAGAAAACAATTAGTGCAGTCATAGTGATGTGTGTTTGTGTGTGTGGACATTACAATAGTGAAGGATGATTGTTTAAAAGCTGCAGGAGGGTTCTAAAGCTAAGTATTCTAGACTTAGTGCTTAATTCCTAAATTCTATGTACCTTATTGTTCAGTGAAAGGAAGACTAAATTTGGTTTTATGTATATTAATATAGGGGAACACTAGTTCGACTTCAAGCTGTTTGATTTTACACTCACTATTTATAAACACTACTTAACCAGAACGTGAGTTATATTTCCTGAATACAAAGGCGAAATAGGTCTAACGGAAATTGTCTGTTGGAGGTTTAACTTGAAATTAAAACGAAATGGAGTGGAATTTATTTTATATTTTTTCTGTTTTCCACCAAGCTACAAATATTGAGAGAAAGGCAGTATTTTTTTGTTTTTTTTTCTACCTACTGCTTACCCTGATCGACGATGGAGTGGTATTTTTTTTTTTTTTTTGTTTTCCACCAAGCTACAAATATTGAGAAAACGTAGTATTTTTTAATTTTTTTTCTTACTGCTGAACGACGCTGAAAATGTTTTTTTTGTTTTTTTTTGTTTTCCACCAAGCCACAAATATTGAGAAAACGCAGTATTTTTTTATTTTTTTTCTTACTTTTTATATTACATAATATTGATGTTGTATCTTTGACGTGCCTAATATAACATAAGTAGTTATATGGCCAATAAAAATATTCTATTCTATTCTATTCTACTGCTAAACGACGCTGAAAATGTTTTTTTTTTTTTTGTTTTCCACCAAGCTACAAATATTGAGAGAAACGCAGTATTTATTTTGTATTTTTTTTCTTACTGCTTATCCTGAACGACGATGAAAGAGGACATCTTTTCCGGACCAGAGATAATTTTTTTGTTCCTGTTGAAATCTACGAATTGGAGAGAGCGGTTTTATTACACCTAACTTTAACAGTTAAACCTCCTAATATATTGTCATATACAAAATTATTGAGACAATATTTATTAGGAACGTGAAAATCATACACAAACTCACGTAAAAATTGCAGACAGGGCGCGGTTCTTGTGAAATTATACTCGTTATGTTTAGTTTTATTATGGACTCGATCAGGTTAGGTACGTGAATTTTGGATGCGGTAGCAATTTCTTTTATTTATACCACAGGACTCCGAGTGAAGTGACAGTTAGTGCCAAGTGTCCGCCGCCGGGAGATTGGGTGAGTTGCATGGCTCCATTACATTAAAACTCGTTTCTCAATTTCAAACCACTTTTCTGGGTACAAATGGCCGTATAATAAATTAATAATAAATAAATCTTCAATTTCCTCAGTATTAAATGTCACATAAATACTTAGGACACTGTACTAAAATGAATTGTAGATCTTTATTAGCGCATTTATGATGTTAGAATAATAACCCTACGACTGATAGTAAGGTTGTTTCTTTCTCAAGGACAGGAAAGGATTTAATCTTAGGATTTAATATATATAGAGTGTGAACCGTAGAGAACGCCACAAGAGGGAGAGACACTTGACCCTAACAAAAATTATCATTTTAAATACTAATATTTTGCAAAAGAGACGAAGACAAATATATAATACTAAATTGAATAATATATTTTTGGATTACCTATCCAATTACAGCCAACACCAAGGGGTATACGAGAAAAAAATAATTGTCCGTCTGTCCGTCAAAACCTTTATCTCGGGAACGCGTGAAGGTATCGTGTTGAAATTTAAACCATATACGCAGATCCACAGTAAAAAAAAAATAAAAAAAAGCAAAAAAAAAAAAGAAAGAAAAAATAAAATAAAAAAATAATAATATAATTTCTTGCTGCAGAAACAAAAATAAAATCATATTGTGGCTTACTGGATCTTTTCGCTCACTGCACATTGTGACACTATCTTCTTGACACTAGGCTTCTTTCATCATCCCCGAGTAAAGATCAAAGTTGGCTATTTGCCACTTGAACCGCCAAGTAATTGTAGATTCTAATTTCATAATGTCTGAGTAGCCTTAACCATCTCATAAATTGGCCCGTAACTTACGTTTGACTTCATCCGCCGAGTATCGGATATAATCGACGAGTAAGGCCATTGTCAGTCATAAACAGATGAGCCATTCGTACAACCTCTATTGTAGATATCCCTGGCTGGATTTTATTGTTTTATGACCTTTTGATGTGAATTTAATTGTTCAACAAGTACAAAAATTTCTAAAACTATACTACTATTTGCCTCTTTATTTGCGCAGACTATACGCAGACGAGTACTAGTTTCTAAACGTCAATGTTTATATAATTATAATCTTTATAAGTTATACATATTTAAATACACGAAAATTAAATTACGGACAAACGTATAACTGTAAATAAAATGTAAAAGTAACGTCGGAACAATATTAATTCATATTAAACTAGAGGTACCCTATGACTTCACCTGTTTTAACGAGCGCTCAGCATTTGCATGACTCAAGTAAACAAAAACATAGATAATAAGCATACGCGAGCGAAGCGAGCGCGAACATTTTAGTAGTGTTATTTTCTCGTATTAGTGAGCCCGCAGTATTTCCATGACAAAATAATACCTAAAAAACGCGAGCGAAGCGAGCGCGAAATTTTTTAAGGTTTTTAAAACTAAATCTTGGAAATAATTTAATTCATTGATCGTGTTAGAAAGTGGCCCAGATGAACCAAACAAGTATAAAAGTGTTTGAAAAAATGAAATATCCGACTGGATGAGTAAGACTGACTTACGCCATCAAAAAATATAAATGTAACCATTTGAATGCATTGATTTCAAATTTAAGAATGGCAATTTAAGAGTCTTGTTCGATCTTTTCGAAATTATTAACGCAAAAATATATTTTTATGTGAAATTGGCTTGGATCGAATTGAATTTTTCATAGAATATTTGTGTTTTTTTTACGTAACATAGATCTACGACTGATCTCCAACTCGCCTGATATTAAGCGATGTTATTTTCTAGTTTTACGAACGAAGATCTTTTTATAAGTTCATTCATGGATTTTACATAATTGCCAGGATATTTTGGGGGAGGGTAGGTTGAACCCCTAAGCCCCCCCATGCTTACGGCCTTGTTCACAACTTGTCGGATTCGAAATTGGCCTGGAAACTATATCTCCATCTCTCTCAATTTGTATAGATATGACAGAGATGGAGTTAGAGTTTTTTAAAAAGTATGTATACTAAAATAAAAAAAAACGACAGCAGAAAAGCAGTTTTTTGCAGTCTAACTTACGATTTCGATACTTTTAATACGCTGTTGAGTGTACGTTTTTTGTGAGAAAGTATGCGTAAAATTGCTGTAAAAGATTATAAATGCGCATTCTTTAGAACAATTCTAAAAAAACACTTGTTTACTACGAAAAAACGTTTTATTTTTATTTTTGAAAGAGATGTATTATGACTACAAAAAACATAGCCTACTTATGACACTTTGGAAACGAAGACGACTGTAATGACACATCAACCTCGCACATCAAAATCCGTCAACCCGTTCAGGCTGTCATATAGAAACATACATGGTATGTATGTATGTTACATACATACATACATACCCATGTATGTTTCTATGTTACATACATACATACACTCGAAAAACATTACCCTCCTTCTTACGCAATCGGGTAAAAATATATAGTTTCCATTTTATATACGCGTTTGTAGTATGCGCGGGCGAAAGACGAACATGTGTCATATTGCACCTCATTAGCTAAGCTGTAGTTATGCACACACATTACCGCACATCAGGTTTTTATATATATTTTGTACCATGCGTGCCATCCGCGATACCTATTCGGGAATCTTCACAGATCTTTTTTTTTTCGGCCAGTGCCATGGGGGGGGGGGGGGGGGGGGTTATATACGCCCATGTGCGATTATAATGTATGGTATACCATACATAATATTATGTATGGTATACCATGTATAAGTATGCGATTGTGGCGCTAAGTGTGTTTGACTAACTAAACTGTTGTAACAAAGGAATTTGAACGAACAATGAATGTTTTCGTTCTTTCATTCGGCTAACCCTTGAGTTATAACTCGGAGCGAGGTTTTCGTTTGTGAAACTGACTAAAGTTAATCGGGATTCGGGACTATTACTCGCTGAGTAACATTACTCGACACGTAGCTACTTCTCACTTTACTCAAAGATTATGAAAGAGACACTAAAGGTAATTTAAATTAGACGAACATAGGCCAATTAACGATGTAAAATACTAGTTAAAATGTAATTATGTCGCTTTCTTTTTTCAAGATACATAATATTAGCAAGTTTAGCGAGATAAAATTTGGCACATGCACACATACACAAATATTTTCAAAATAAAATTGAGGTTCAAGTTAAATATCCATTATATAACTCCGCTAACTAGAACAGAGTACACGCATCAAAATGTTCTCGCCGTCTTTGTCATTTATTTCAATGTTTCTATTAATTATTTCTTTGAATTTAAGTTTGGCATCATCAAGTAACCAACGGTGCGGTCGAAGAAAATGTTATAAATCGGTAAGTTACTTTTTTGTATATAAAGAGCAGCAAACAGGCAGGCTTGCCTGATGGTAAGCGATAATTGTTGCCTATGGACAACTGCAATATTAGTAGCGTCGCTTTTGCTTAGCTAGCATGAAGAGGTTCTTGTAGATACCCTATTTAAACGCTCTTAGCTAGTTTACGGAAGCTCGGCGGGAAATCTTTTAGGAAGTATTGCGTTTACCAGTATTGTAGCAAAAGTTATGAACCCATCAAAGGTTGTTGGCAGCTTACCAGTTGCTAAACTAGAAGGATACGTAAACTGTATTCGACATCGAGAAATCTTGAATATTTAAATCTACAATAACTTCGCTATTTCTCAACAGATTAAAATAATAAAATACTTTCCAAACTCTTCCAAAAGAATAAATAGTCTAATAATTCCAGTAAGTACTCACGTCTATATACTTAGAATTAAATATTTCTAGAGTGCATGAACTTCATTGCAGAAAAACTGGAATATTACTGCCACTACGTAGTTGGTTAAGTAAGCCCGAATATTCCCCAAATATAAATTATTGATCGTCTCAACGCATGAATTTGTTCAACATTTTGGTGATTTTCGCAGTCATCACCTCTACAAGGATTGTTCCATGTAGCTTACACTCCGTTCGATGACGATGGCAATCTTAACCTAGCACGGATACCAAAATACGCCCAGTATTTGGTGAAACACGGTGTCCCCGGAGTTGTTGGTAAGAGCATTGATTCATTAGACATCGGCATTATTACTACTAGATACCACCAGTTCCAGCGGAAAACCAGCGCTGGTTGTTTATAACTAGCATTATGCTGAGCTGGGGCCGGACTGTGACAGAAACATTATTTATTTTTGGAAAACTTACAGCTAGGTTCACAAGTATAAGTAGATCGATAGATTAATAAGGCCAATTACAAGTTTTCACAAATAATTAAAAATTATACCAAACTAAAATCTGTACGTAGAGAGAATAGACTTGTTTCCACTAATAACAAATTGCTTGGTTTATAGTTTCTATATAGAAATGAAAAGACGTAGATAAGAAAAAAACAGTATATTTCTCATAAAAGTTAAAGATTATAAATATTTTTAGAAAATAAATTCGAAAAAAAATAGCCATTAAGTCACGTGACAGCGAACACCAAACAGAAAGTGTTACGTCACGCCACGCAATTTGTTTTTGACGTTTTCCTACAACAGGGCCCTTATTCGCTATGACCATTTGACGTGAAACCGTACTTGCGTCACGGAATTTTGCATAACTCGGTATTCTGTATGACACTTGTCCGATCCTTAACAATGGGGTGGTACGTAATGGCAGTGTTTTGAACTGTCAAAAATTCCTTGCATTCCGTTTGCGCGTTTAGTCGTTTTCGAAGTGTTTTTTTTTTTTTTTTTTTTTTTTTTCCTTCTATTCTTTGGCATCGCACATGAAGACGATTTGTGACATTTGTGTACATAAAATTTTCAAAAGGATTTTAAAGTATTAAAAGTATTTATAAATTCTTAGCTTTTTAGCATTTAATTTGCAGAAGCTTGCCAACAAGTTGAACTCTATGGGATAAGATATCTAATATTCTATTACATGTCCCTCCAAGCTTGATATTATTAAATAATATGCTTGATATTATTAAATAATATGATATTATTAAATAAAATAAAAAACTATTAAAAAGAAAAAAGGTCACAAGTTGGAGAAACTTCTGCAGTTCAATCTCTCCGAGAACGCCACCTTCCAGTATGTGGACAAACATAAAACGTTTTCGTTCTGGGATTTCTCCAAACACAGTAAATAATATTCCTCCGTGCTTAGCTGTTGAATTCATAAATAACTTAGCTCCTTCCTATGTCCCAGAACAAGATTTTTCAGTTTCCTTTCAAAATTCTTCTAGCTCAAATAGTTCATTCCTCAATGAACCTTTCACTCTGGAAGAGCTTAAAGGTGTCCTATAATCTGTTCAGGATTCTGCTCCTGGAGAAGACGGGATTCCTTATTCTTTCTTTTCACATCTTGAAAACAATAGTTTACTCTATTATTTGAAGGTTATAAATTCTGTGTTTTTGACAGGTGACATTCCAGATTCGTGGAAGTCACAAATAGTGTTGCCAATCCTGAAGCCAAATAAAAACCCATCTGAAGCCACTTCATATCGCCCCATAGCTTTGTCTCCTGTGATTGCAAAAATAACAGAACATTTAGTGAAAAATAGACTTGAATGGTTTTTAGAAAATAATAATTTATTAGCTTGTTCACAATTTGGTTTCAGGAAAGGAAAAAGCACTATTGACAGCTGTGGTATACTAATATCAGATATTCGACTTGCTTTTTCAGAAGAGAAATCAGTTGTAGCCACATTTTTAGACATAAAATCGGCATATGATAATGTTTGCATTCCGGTTTTAAAGAAAAAGTTATTAAAGTTAAACGTTCCACCGAACCTCATCCGTTTCATCATAAATTTAATATCAGGTCGTTTAATAAAAATTGAAGGCTTAAGTAGAATGTTATGGAAAGGACTCCCACAGGGCTCTGTGCTCAGTCCGATTCTTTATAATATTTATACTTACGATTTAGAAAGTTCATTGGCTGGAACTTGTAAAGTTTTACAATACGCTGATGATGTAGTCATATATATATCAGAAAAGTCCATCAATAATGCATGTGCCTCACTGTCCAAAGCATTAAACCTTCTTAAGATCTATTTAGACAAAATCGGATTAGAGATATCTGTACCTAAGTGCTGCGTGGTTCTTTTTTCTAGAAAACGTACTTATGCCTCCCCCAATTACTTTAAAATATAATAAAGAGCTTATTCCTGTTAAAACTCATGTAAAAATTTTAGGCCTAATTTTAGACTCTAAGCTCAATGGAAAATTGCACTGTGATTTTATTACAGAAAAATGCGAACGCGCTATGAATATACTTAGGTGTCTCTCAGGCGTTTGGTGGGGTGCACATCCCTCTTCCCTGAAATTAATTTACAATGCTTTAATTCGGAGTGTTTTAGACTACGGCACGTTTTTATTAGAGCCCTGTAGTGTCGCTGGAATGAGAAAACTAGACGTTATCCAGGCAAAAGCTCTTCGAATCATAACTGGTGCCATGAAATCCAGTCCGATAAACGCATTACAGGTTGAATGTGTTGATCCACCTCTCAATTTACGTCGACAATGTTTAGCAGACAGATATTTTTATCGAATCATAGGGTTCTCAAAGTATCCATTAGTTAATTTAATTCAGCAACTTTCATATCACATCGATTCTTGTTCTTATTGGACTCATAAACAATTACCACATTTAGTTGTTAGTTACCAATCACATAAAAAAATATAACGCACCAACATATAAATCCTTAAAATTTCCAGTTTTTGAAACGAATTTTAAAGCCCTCATTACTTCGCCACAAATATTTATTAATTCTGGCATTTTAAAAGGCGATCCGAATGCCAACACATACTTCAAAGCTATGGTTGAAGATCGTTGGTGTGGCTGGAACCAAATTTATACTGATGCCTCAAAACACTCATCAAAACATAATGTAGGTGTAGGAATCTACCACATTCAATACAACATTGTTCAAAAGATTAAATTTCCTCCTGAAACCTCTGTATTTACTGCTGAGTGTTTCGGTATATACAAAGCCCTGGAATACGTTTTATTATTAAAACTCTCCAAAACTGTTATATTCTCAGACTCTATGAGCGCATTACAGGCTCTAGCCAAGTTTCCTTTTAAAAATAATACTTTATCTCCTGTGACTATTATGACTAGAAAATTACTGCTCGACTGTGAAAGTAAGGGATATTCGGTTTCTTTCGCTTGGATTCCCAGCCATAGCGGTATAACTGGCAATGAAAAAGCTGACCAATTAGCGAATGAGGCGTTAATGTGCGGTGATATGTTTTATTAAAAACTTAATTACCCTCAAGACTTGGCTTCCCTTCCTAGGGTAATCCTCAAGGAATCTTGGGGAGAAGCTTGGGAGAAGAGTAGCCAAGTAAAAGGCAAATATTACTCCATTATTCAACCCAAAATCCCTGTGAAATCGTGGTTTTCCAAATCAAGACTTAGTAAACGAGCCACTTCGGTGTTGATACGGATGCGTTTAGGTCATACGTGCAGTCCTGCTCATCTTGCTCGTTTTCGCATTGTTGACAGTGATATTTGTGAGTGCGGGGAAGATGTTGGAGACACAAACCATATTTTTTTCAATTGTCCTTTGTATGACCATAACCCTTTGTATACCAGATTATTGATTTTAAAAGTTCCTCTTCCCACTAATATTACTTGTTTGTTATATAATAATTTCATACCTGTTTATAAAGCCCTAGCTTCATTTATTGAAGCTAATGACATAAAATTGTAAAAATATATGTAAATAATAAATGTAGTAGTCTTGTAAATATTTTGTTAATTTAGTTATTTTTAATTTTCATGTATTTCTACATCTTTATCCTTCTCCTCTGACTGTTTCCGCGAATTCCGTCAATCCTTTTTCCTTATACGTGTCCCCGATAAAAAAAAAAAAAAAAACTACTCCGCAAAACGATGCTTCCTATCTTTCTTATCATTATCCAAGAAGAAAGAAAAAACACCAGTCCCAAAATATTGAAATGAAGAATCATATAGTACCTGGAAACCTAGAAGTACCTGGAAGAATTGATTAACGAAGTCAAACATTAACTTGATTATGGCAAATGCACAAGATGTGCGAAAAGCCAAAAAAAAAAAAAAAAAAACAACATAACTATAACATCAGCCACACCGTCCGAAGTTTTTGGATTCCACGCGTTCGTACGTCTCGTGGTTGTAATTACAGTGGTCATAGCGAATAAGGGCCCAGAGCAGGTTACTATGGTTACTCCGTATTGTTTTGACACTTGACACAGATGTAAACATTTGATTTCGCAAACTATGAAGTCATTCAAGACGCCATGACACTATTCATCGTTTTCAAGGGAAATCTAAATTGTTTTTTTTTATACAAAATACGTAATCTAAATCTTACTTTTTCTTAAAAATATAGGTTTTTTGGGATAAAATAGATATTTAAGTATATAACTAACCAAGTTTTCAAATTTAGGCAACTAGTCTTTACTTACAATTGTTATACGTGATAAATCACAATTATAAGTATGTTATGTTTGCACCACTTTCTGAAGTTTCACTATAGAAAATTGATAAACCAATTAATTTTATTTAGTTGGTGCGATCAACACTGGAGGTGCTTACCTCACTGTATCTGAGAGAAAGAAACTTCTAGATGCTTGGATGAAGGAAGCTAAAACGTGTGACTTGACTGTCATGTTCCAAATAGGCAGTAATATAGTCTACAAAAAAGCATTGGAATTGGTGAGTTAAGTAGGTACCTAATAAGTTCATTCACATCCACAAAGCATCGTTTTTAGGTTTCCATAGTAAAGATTATAGTTTCGCTATGTCCGTCCGCGGCTTAGTGCAAAAACTGTAAGTACTAAAAAGCTGTAATTTCATATGATTATACATAATTATAACGCCAAGTTCCCGGCAGCTTAGGGGTGAGACCGTCTGACTTGCGATCCGCAGGTCCTGAGTTCGAATCCCACGGCACGCACCTCTGTCTTTTCGAAGTTATGTGCGTATTGTTGATTGCCGCCAACTTCGAACGGTGAAGGAAAACATCGTGAGGAAACCTACATGTCTGAGAGTTCTCAATGATCTTGAAGATGTGTGAAGTCTGCCAACCCGCACTTGGCCAGCGTGGCAGACTATGGCCTAACCCTTCTCACAATGAGAAGATGGCCCGTTCCCAGCAGTGGGACAGTTTGTACAAACAGGG
Source organism: Lycia hirtaria (assembly GCA_947563715.1). NCBI lineage: Eukaryota > Metazoa > Arthropoda > Insecta > Lepidoptera > Geometridae > Lycia > Lycia hirtaria. Next base: position 14,044,908 of record OX387385.1, read on the forward strand.
CTGATAAAAAAAAAAAAAAAAAAAAAAATAACGCCAACAAAACTTTTTTTGAGTTACGTCACCTACACGTAAAGTGGGGATGTATATTTTTCCCCATCGAGTGGGGTATCGTTGAATAGGTAATCAAAAAACATTGGGGGTGTGCGAAAACCATTTTTCAATTTAGGGAACCGTTTGCGAAATATTAAGCTTTAAAGTGATATTTTTGTTAGAGTCAAATGTCCCCCCCCCCCCAGCCTACCAGCTAAACGGTTGACTTTGGAGATATAAAAAAAATCAGGCTAGTAGAATATATGATGAAATTAAAAGGAAAACTGTCACGGCTAAGTAGGCTCTACAAATTATCGAGTTTTAGTCAATCAACTTAAAATAATTACTTGGACACGTCAAACACGAATATTTCATTTCAACTTCGGACCTGAATTTATATAGAGCATCAAAAAAAAAAAAAAATTAAGGTTTTTCTGTGTGTCAGAGGTATAGTTAAGGGATTTTTGTTAAAAAATGTGATTAGCATTTTTAGATTTTTGGTAATTTTGATGTCCACTTGAATGGACATTAGGTCTATAGTGTTGTATAAATGCGTATGTAATTATTTCATGATACTACTCCATGGCCGTAGGCAGGGGGGGGGGGGGTTTGGGGGGTCCAAACCCCCCCGAAATCCTGGCCATTATAAAAATTCTTCCAGGCTTCAATAATTTTATAAAATGCTTCAAAAAGTTTCGCGCTCGCTTCGCTCGCGCATGATTGTTTCATATTGATCTTTATTTGTATTGATCATTAAAGTGCCGTGAACTTTCTAATACGAGCAAATAATTCACTAAAAATAGCCACTAACCAAAAATTTTTGCGCGTTCTTGTAGGTATGTTTGTAATTTTCTATAAAGTCAAATATTTATATTTAGGATTATTAAATTGGCAATCAATGCATTCAAATGGTTCTATTTATAATTTTTGATAGCGTTAAGTCGCTCTTTACCAGTCGGGTATTTCCTTTTAACACAGTTACTTGTTTGATTCATCTGGTCCACGAAAATCTAGGACTCGCTAACACGATCAATGAATCAAATCACTTCCATGATTTAATATTAAAAACCTTTAAAAAAAAATGTTGATGGAAGTACTGTGGGTTCATTAATACGAGAAATAAAGCATATTACTATAAAAACACCACTAAAGTTTTCGCGCTCGCGCACTATTACTATTTTGACATAGAAGTACTGTGAGTTCACAAATACGAGAAATTTAGCATATTACTATAAAACACTACTAAAAAAAATTCACGCATTAATATTATTGTATTATTTTCACATGGAAGTATAGTTCCCGTCACGTAAAAAGAGCGCTGGTTTGTTCGTAAGTGCGAACAAACCAGCGTTCTTTTTACGTATACCAGCGTTCTTTTCAACTATACTATGAGTTTACTATACGAGAAATAAAGCATATTACTATAAAAACACCACAAAAATTTTCGCACTCGCACATTTATTACTATTTTGACATAGAAGTACTGTGAGTTCACAAATACGAAAATTTTGCATATTACACTAAAAAAATTCGCGCTCGCTTCACTCGCACATTCATATTATGTTGACATGGATGTACTGTGAATTCATTAATAAGAGAAATAAAGCATATTACTATAAAAGCACTGCTAAAATTTTCGCGCTCGCTTCGCTCGCGCATACTTATTACCTATTTTTGTTAATATTTAGGCATGCAAGTGCTGAGTGCTCGTTAAAACGAAAAAAAAGTTTTTTATTACTACCCAAACATAATAGCACATTTTGCTATGACAAAATTGGTATTCATTTGGGACATTAAAGTGCTCATTTTTTTACGCTCGCACATTATACGTAAGATATGGGACAACATGGCCGCAGACTCCACCACATCTTTAGTACTATTCGTAACTTGATCAGTGTATCCCTTATCTTTTTTTGACTCTTCCTTGTCAGTTATGAGTGGCGGTTTTCTAAAACGCTAAGGCTTACTACTTGATCCGGCTCTTGGTTCTTCCTTCTCTGCTATGTCTTCGTCTTCTTCAGAGTGATCAGCTATTATTGTTTTGTTTGTAGGTATGTGTTATATTACTACCCACTCGAATATTTTTTCTGGTATTGCCTGTACAATTTCATCGTAACTTTCTTCGTCAAGGTCCAATATTGTTTCGTTTTCTAATAAATTGAGTAAACTATTGACATCTTGTTCTTTGGATAGATAAAAATCTAAAAATAAATAAAAATAACATGTATAATTTAGTACGAAATCTTATTGTAAATACGGAAATTCGACAACTATTGTGACCCTATGTCCACTGAAATGGACATAACTTCATCTGCAATATTTTATTACAAAAACCAAATAATTTGTATTTGTCTCTAAATAAATGTCTTAGCGAACACGTTTACTACACAGAATAAAATTATTTAAACAATCGATCATGTCATTATAGAGCAAATAAAAAAAAAACAAAGACTTTCTTTGTGTGCACCCATGGCGATCGTCAACACTTGGCTAATTATTTCATCTTACTTACAAGAAATCCGATTGTGTTTTGTTTACTATTACGTTTCTAGGTAAGTGGCCGGTATAGTAAAAAACAAAGACTTTCTTTGTGTGCACCCATGGCGATCGTCAACACTTGACTAATTATTTCATCTTACTTACAAGAAATCCGATTGTGTTTTGTTTACTATTACGTTTCTAGGTAAGTGGCCGGTATAGTAAAAAACAAAGACTTTCTTTGTGTGCACCCATGGCGATCGTCAACACTTGACTAATTATTTCATCTTACTTACAAGAAATCCGATTGTGTTTTGTTTACTATTACGTTTCTAGGTAAGTGGCCGGTATAGTAAAAAACAAAGACTTTCTTTGTGTGCACCCATGGCGATCGTCAACACTTGACTAATTATTTCATCTTACTTACAAGAAATCCGATTGTGTTTTGTTTACTATTACGTTTCTAGGTAAGTGGCCGGTATAGTAAAAAACAAAGACTTTCTTTGTGTGCACCCATGGCGATCGTCAACACTTGACTAATTATTTCATCTTACTTACAAGAAATCCGATTGTGTTTTGTTTACTACTTATTACGTTTCTAGGTAAGTGGCCGGTATAGTAAAATATTTACACCTGCATTTATATCATTGTGTTTCATATTACACGCAATAATAAATCATGTCCATAGAGATAGACGCCGGGACCGAAGGGGTCTTAACTCATATGTTCGTAGTATCAAACAAGATACCCTGTACTAAGCTCACATAAATTATAATATGTAACTACGGAACCCTACATTGCGCGTGCCACGACACGCACTTGGCCATTTATTTATATGTAGGTATAGAAGGCCAACTCTATTTTTCATTTTTTCAAAAAAAAAAACTACAACATTTTGCAATGGTTTATATGCCAAATTTCATTTATGTATGGCTGATAGACTCTGAGCAAAATGACAATGATATGTCATTGTCATTTCTTTTGTCAAGAATGCGAATTGTCATTGAATGTCAAATGCTCGTCTTCGAAGATTAGAAAATTTGCAGATGCATAAACGATAATCCTTAATATTTGACACTCTTGCAAAGAAAAACGTGTCGGTGGAACTCTGCGATAATCTGACGCACTTACTTAGTCAGGAATACAATGAAATAATATTTTCATTTTTAGAGATTAAAAAGTAATAAAGTGATGTTTATAAAATAATTATGGGAACAACTTGGGAGCTTTCTCTATACACCAATTCAGGAAACACAAAAATTGGTTCTCGAACGACGGAGTAATTCCTGTACATACATACATAAAAAAAAATTGATAACTTCCTCCTTTTTCGAAGTCCGTTAAAAACACATTTATTTTGCATCAATATTAACTCGTGTTACGGATGCAGTCATGTAATCTCCATTGTATTGTAGATGAACTTATTAATAAAACCGGCCAAGTGCGAGTCAGACTCGCGCACGAAGGGTTCCGTACCATTATCTATAAAAAACGGCAAAAAATCACGTTTGTTGCATGGGATTTAATTTTAATTATTTATTTTTAAAGTGAATAATATAGCTCATTATTCTGTGAATATTTCAAGCGTCTACCTGTTGCCGTTATCAATATCGAGCAAAAACGAGTAAAATCATTACGTTTGTTGTATGGGAGCCCCTATAATATTTATTTTATTCTGTATTTGATGTTATTTTTAGTATTTGTTGTTATAACGACAACAGAAATACATCATCTGTGAGAATTTCAACTGTCTAACTATCACGGTTCATGAGATACAGCCTGGTCGCTATCTGCCTGATACGGAAAACCCTAAAAATGATTATTTATAGCCTAAAAATTATGTATTATCCCTAAAAATTATATATTTTCTGACATTTGTAAATAATTGACTATTGTAATTATTGTTTTTAATTTCCCTATTTTTAATATTGACCTAAGCAATTTAATTTTAATGTTTTAACGATTTATTATTAACTGTGTTGACTTCGTTTTTGACATATTAGAGTAATTCGCGCCAACGCGGTGCTAATTTGATTAAATAAGTAAAATAAAATACTTAGCGATTTTAATCTGCAAAACGACTACATGACATGAGGTTAATGACATTTTTAAAATAATTATTTGCATTATAATTAATTTTATATTTATTTGAGTGACATTTTATAAATTCAATTAATTTTTTTAATACTTAACTGAAGAAGCCCCTGGACAGCAGATTTCTTATGAATTTATTACCTATGAATTTAACGACATGACAAATAATATTTATACTATATAATGACCTAAGATAATGACATTCATTAATTTTATTTATATTTGACACTTTTAATGATAATTGTATACAAAACTGACGAAGCCCATTTACAGCTGATCTAATATCGCTAGCCTTTATACAGCTACTTTTTATGCTAAGACTGTTGATTTATTATATCAAAAATATTGTAATTTTTTTTTTTTTTTTTTTTATTTATGTATTATATTGATAAATGACATTTTTAAGCTTCTATTGTAATCAACAATTCATAATTAATGACTAGTGTGTGAGGATTTATGCCTTTGTGCGCGCAAGGTATATAATATATATTATATTTAGATCTTATTTAGATATATGAAATTATGAAATAAAAAGATAACGTTCACAATTTGTTTTTCTATAGTATACAAATATATAATATTAGTTAAGGTTTTATGAAAATAAATTATATCAATATTATTATTTAACAGGCTGCATACGCTAAGTTAAAGAAAGTCGACGCTATTATTGTGACAGTAGCAAGTTTCTACTCACTGAACACTACTGAGGCCGCAGTCGCGTACACTTCAGGGGTCGCCGAAGCTGTTAATCCATTGCCAACATTGTATTTTAAAGCTCCGGAACACGCATACAACCGTAAGTGTCAACTTTGTAGCTTTTTTACACGATTTTATTAGGTTTTTATTCGAATATAGGCTTGCGATTGACCGTCACTCACCTGGTGATAAGCGACAAATTACGGTCTACGATGGAGCGCGCTTACTTAGAAGAAACCTATTCACTCGTGATTTGAAGACACCTAGATTATAACTGTTCTAGATTATAGCTTCACCTGTATGCATGTTTGTTAGTAACCGACTTCTTGGGACTTGATTTTGACCTACTTCAAACGGTCAGATTTCATTCAAACTTTGTTGACTTATCGAGGACCGATGTCAATACAATAATTTGAAGCGTGCTTTTTTATACTATTATTATACCTACTGTAAATGTTTAATGCCCTAAACTACTGTAAATTTTGAATTTTGAATTTTGATACCCTTGATATACTGTTGAGTGTACGTTTTTGTGAGAAAGTATGCGTAAAAACGCTGTAAAAGATTATATTCATACACACTCAATTCACCACTAACCTACATGATTACTTGACCGAAAAGTTGAAATTACAAAACACCGGACACATCTTCTGTCTTCAAATATTCTTATTCGTTATTCTAAGAATAACATTATATAACAAAATATATTATATATATTATAACAAAATATAAAATGTTTTTCTTACTAAATATTATATCTTTTTTTTAACACGAATAAGTCTGCGTTTGACCACCAACTCGCCTGTTTGCGACGATGTGGTCGGAGATGAAGCACGCAGACTTAGAAGATACCTATTCATTCTGACCTTGAAAAGACCAACGTTTTCTTTTCAGTGAATATGGGCAAGTATGCTTCTATGGCTGATTCCAAGATTCCGAATTTTGCAGGTGTAATATGTGATTTTATGTCCGCTAAGTTAGTGGTGTCTTCGCTTCAGCTTCATTCAAATTTTAGCATTTTCTCAGACGACGCGGTGAGTAATACACATATTTGAGTATTCTCATCGAACAAATATTTATATTTTAATATCCTAACTTATATTTTAATTTTCTAATAGGGATTTATTTATTTACAGAAACGACACGTAAGAAAATACTATACCTCTACTATATACACTTTAAGACTACATAAAAAACAATTTTAATATATATACAAAAAAAAACAAATAAAAAAAAATACTCAAAAAGTCCACTGGTAGTAGGAAAAGTGGCCAGAATGCTGGCAGCACTTACTTTTTGAGCTAACTAGGAGCTAGCATTCTGGTCACCCGTCACTTCCACCAAGCGTTTGGCTATTTCTGTGTACAAACTCTGAGCGGCTGGACCCCATGAACCTAATGTTTCGAACCCAAGCGGCACAAATATGTACATCCAGTCTAAATATACATATTTTTGTCGTTTGAGGTTTTCTGCTTTTGTAGCGGATTAAATTAATTTTAATTAATTAATTATTACTTTCTTAATTTTCTAACTAATAATATAAAAGCCAATGGAACTCTGTCTGTCTGTTTGTCTGTATGTTTGTTACCTTTTACTGATTAAACCGCGGAACCAATAATTATATTTGGCATAGAGATTATTTAGGACTTGAAAAAGGGCAGGCTACCTATATTTAATCACCATTTTCATCGTTTAGAGTTTTCCCTTAGTACTTAAACAAAGAACCCTTACATGTCCGTCTGGCTGTCTGTCCGCGACTTGTTTCACAGACTATTTAGTAAGTACTAGAAAGCTGTAATTTGGCATGAACATTCACGTTGAAATGTCGCACAATCTTGAAAAAAATAATGTTTTTTTGGGTAACTCCCCTAAGTGTAAAGTGGGGTTGAATTATTATTTTCTTCATTTACCCCATCGTGTGGGGTGTCATTGAATAGGTAATCAAAAAACATTGGGGGTGTGCATAAATCATTTTTCAATTTAATAATCCGTTTGTAAATTATTAAGTTTTGAAGTGGTAGTTTTTATTAGAATCAAGTGTCCCCCACCCCATTTTCTAGTATATACTAATAATCTTCAAAGTAAGCTGCGGATAGAGGGACAGATGGACGGATTTGGCGAAACTATAAAAGTTCGTATTTCAATACGGAACACTAAAAACTGATATAACTGACTTTAAAATGGGCAATGTGATTTTAAAAACTACGAGTAAACTAACAAAGCAACAGTAATCACTGATGTTGCAGTTGTCCATAGGCGACGGTTATCGCTTACCATCAGGCGAGCCATCTGTTTATTTGATGCACCTTTTTATAAAAAATATTTAAAATAATGAACCTCTTTAAATTAAATTTCCATGGAACCAATCTGAAAGTACATCCTTTAAAACCATTTAAAAATGACGGAATTGTGCGGTAATAAAAATAAAAACCGGCCAAGTGCGAGTCGGACTCGCGCACGAAGGGTTCCGTACCGTTATCTATAAAAATGGCTAAAAATCACGTTTGTTGTATGGGAGGCCCCCTTAAATATTAATATTAATTTAATTTAATTATTTATTTTAAAAGTGAATAATATAACTCAATATTCAGTGAATATTTCAAGCGTCTACCTGTTGCCGTTATCAATATCGAGCAAAAAAATCACGTTTGTTGTATGGGAGCACCCTTAAGTATTTATTTTATTCTGTTTTTTAGTATTTGTTGTTATAGCGGCAACAGAAATACATCATCTGTGAAAATTTCAACTGTCTAACTATCACGGTTCATGAGATACAGCCTGCATGGTGACAGACGGACGGACGGACGGACAGACAGCGGAGACTCAGTAATAGGGTCCCGTTTTTATCGTTCGGGTACGGAACCCTAGTAAAAAAGTACCACTGAATTGTACCTCCATATTTTTGAATGCGGTAAAATTAATGAAGTAAGGACAGAAGCGCCCTCTATGCCATATTAGTTTTCTATCTGAACTCTAACCTTATTTATTTTTGTAGTTAGTTACACAAGCCTCGCACGACGCCTGTTTGAATGGAACCAACAGTTTCTATGATAATATATTCATTGATTGGACGTTGAAGATCCAGCAAGCTTCTGAAACGGGCGACGTCGCTACTGCCGCAATCTATGAAAAGAAGAAAAACAAAGCTCTTGCTGCGTGTCTTGCTCCTCTTAGTAAGTATTTAAAATAAATTAAGTATTTACTTTAATGTTTCTGAATTTTGTTTGTTTGAAATTTGGAATTTGAATAAATCCCCTTAGACGTACGAAAGTCACCGATATAGCACAGCACATTAGCAATTTGAAATGACAGTGGGCAAGGCATATATCATGTAGTACTGATGACCGATGGAGCCGAAAAGTTATCGAGTGGAGACCACGCACCAGCAAGCGTAGCGTAGGAAGATCAGCCAAAAAGTGGACAGAGGAACCCTCATACAAGTGGCAGGCCATGTCCAGCAGTGGACTTCCGGTGGCTGAGATGATGATGATATTAGGCGATCCAGATACTATAATTAATGACTTATATTATCCATGCGGTGACAAACATTATGTTATAGCAACTTTACTGTTACTAATGTCTAAAATTACAATCTAGATATTTAAAATTATACACGGGTCAGGCCCGGATCATTGGAAGGCCCTTTGATTGAGAGACCCTTTACAAGTAAGCTATATAGAAGTGCGGTCAATGGTTATGTGGATGGTTGGTGAAACTATTACATAACATATACATACATTTATTGCAACAAAAACATACAAAAGAAAAAACACAAATAGAAAACTAAATATGTTTTTGCCACAAACCGCACAATATGAAGTTCATTTTAACTAAATTTAAATTTATATAACATGGTTAAAACTTAGTAAAATAGTTTATTGGCTGATGCTCACACACAGTGAGTAAGACGCTTCGGGCCGCGTACGTAGCTAGTTTCGTTGACAAAATTATTCTTGGTACGATACTGGTGTCGATCGGACAAGTATTTATCAGTATTTGTAACCACGGCTTCGTAGAAGAAAAAATATAATGATCAAACTAAATAGTTCCGACAGCGGAATTTCTATTCTTTGTACGTAGCTTTACAAAAAAGTTACACCACGTTGTTTGTATGCGGTAGGTACTTTTCTGTGGCATAGTATCAATTCAGAATGAGAACACGGCACCTGTCCATTTCGTTTTATTATCCAAAAATTTTGAGACAGGGATGACTGGCCACCCAATACCACACCCACTACCCCTCATAGAGGTACCGCATATATTATGTTGACGCCGAAGAAGCAACAAAATTATAATCTTATTATTATTTCAGATGACGATATTCTATACAACGATCTAAGGACGTTGTACGCAGAACTGTTGAGGTGTCCGTTTATAGAACTAACTGGTATCGAAATTGGATACGCGCCGTTCCCTGCACCACAAATCTCTAAAGAGATGTGTCAACGATGTCTGACGGGGCTACGAAACCATGGTGTTCAAATGTAATATCGGAAAAACTTCGATCCTTTTTGAAAAGTATATCAATTCGTTCCTGTGGTTAAGTGAAACTATTAAAATAATGACATTTTTGTTCAATCATTAAGTGCCATAAAAATGCATGAAATTTTGTCACTTTCAAGTATCGCGTGAAATTTAACGAAAACACTAGCTGCCTTACCGAAAAACGATAATTAACTTTAAGAAATGCTTAACATATTTTCTCAACTTCTGGCTGACACGTAATGACACTTGCGGAAAGAAGACAGAAAACTTAAGACGTTGATTAAAGTTAAGTAATGTTTTTCGGTCAGGGCCCATATGTCACAGATTTACAAAAAAGAGAAAAGTTTGTGCTACACGCCATGTTGTAAACATAATAAAGTATTGAAATATAAAATTTATAGTAATATTAGTATTGAAATATAATTATGTCAACTAATATACATGCCGGCAGCATGCTGGGTACGCTGCCAACTGGTAGTTTGAGTATCTGGATTGTCTTTAGACCTTTATCGGTCTGGGGTAATCGATATGCTTTTTGTGTAGTTGTTTAGTTAGTTGAGTTTGTACATATTATATTGTTTTGTTTTAGTTAATAAAGCAACTTGCTCGTTAAAAAAATAATTGTTTGTGTGTGTATATAGTATATATATTGTATTCATATTGTCATTTTATTATTCATGTCATTATTTGTCTGAATAAAAAAATGAAAATTATAGTAGTGTTTCTATAGTAATATGCTTTGTTTTTCGTATTAGTGAATCCACAGTACTTCTCTGCCAAAATAGTAATAAAGCGCGAGCGTAGCGAGCGCAAAAATTTTTGTAATATGTTTTATTTCTCGTATTAGTGAATCCATAGTACTTCCACATAAAATAATATGATTTTTTAATTTATTTTAGGATAATCGTTATAGAAACTCTTTGGTTTAAATGAAGACGCTTTGCTTGTTCAGTCTACGAGACTTTCACAGGGACGAAAAGTACTGTTTTCATCCATACGTTCAGATACCTTTAAGTGTACTTTTCGAGTGTAGTAGAGTGGATTAACTCAGTTTAGTATGAATCTGTAAGTATCCAGACTAAAATAGATCCTGAAGAATATTACTATGAGTACCTACTTAAATAATAAACAAATAACTTCTTGGGGCAGATGGATAAAACACGTTATTATACGAATAAAATAATGACTTTTAAATTCATGAAATGTCATGATATTTTAAATAGCTTAAAATTTCATGAATTTTAAATTTTAAAAATAAAATTTTGAAAATATCCAACTGTAAAAGAGAATTATACTATCACCTAAGTGATAAGCATAATATATGTAGTTATACAAAAATGTGTAGGTAACTACAGAAAATTAAAATAAACTTTTCTTACATGAGAACTTGTTTAATTTGATACGAAGACATTACTGTTTTCCCTTCGCTTAGAGCAAACATAATATACCTAATAATGCTATGTACATAGAGTCCGGTTGTATATAAAAACCTAAACAAAAAAAAAAAAACATTCGATTTAGTCGATAACGACGTGTTATAAAAAAATCTGGCCGGCTGTGTTTTTAACCCACATCTTTTTAGTTTAGTTTATATTAATTATTAACAAGCTACCTAATGTTGTCCAGGATGCCAAAAGTTTATTATTCGCTGACGACTTAAAACTTTCTTTAGAAATTTAGGACGACGGCTATTGCGAGCGTCTTCAAAGGGTCATAGAGTGCTGGCCTGGAGCAATCAAAATTTATTACAATTTAATGTATCTTAAGTGCATCTACTAGGCAAAATTAACTTTTATGCCCCAAACGCAACATTCCGTAGTAGTCCTTTATTCCGACCTCCTGTAACATTTTCTAACTATCGACAAAATAATAAATAAATAAATATTTGTGGACATTTCACACAACACCATCTAGCCCAAACTAAGCAAAGCTTGTACTACGGAACTAGATGGCTGATAGAATACACACATATATACTTTTTTTTTGTAAATATATACATATGATACGTAGGAACACCCAGACACAGAACAAACATCCATGCTCATCACACAAATGTTTGCCCTGGGTGGGGATCGAACCCACGACCTACAGCTTAGCAAGTAGACATACTACCAACTGAGCCACAAGCCCAGTCAAATAGTTTTATTATACGCGCATGTGGGTCTTGTAATAAGTTTCTTAAGTCTAATCCTGATATAGACCTCTTCCACTCAAGTATAGGATCTATAAAGAAGTGACTGGGTGACAACTTTTTCAATAGATATATTTACTAGTTAATATTATAATGTAATACTAGGTAAATAAGTATATACCTTACAAGATGCAGTATCTCCGGTACTTATGGTTTATTTAATTAGGTACGTATTTTCTTTTCGTTTTTATATAATTACCTACTATTACAAAAGCGTTCAAAATTATATATTAAATCTAATAGTAGAAATTTGTACGAGTAAATGGCTTTTTTGTGTTTATGTAATAATTATAGCTCTGTTAGTTAAAGCCGTTAATTTCTCAAAAAATGTTAAAATAAAAATAAATAAAATCTCTTTCACTCGGACACAGAATCCAATCGAATACAGTTACAACATATATGGGTGCCTATTGCCCGAGTCACAAATATAAAGGACCTAGGAGTGACGCTTAACTCATGATTGACATTTCGAGCATATTATTTAAGTTTGTATAAGATCGCGTTTATTTCCAGTAGTACGGTTGCCAGTCCGGTTGACCATACTACTGAGACTTTTAATTCCCAGTAGTACGGTTAATGGCGGCTGACCGAACTCAGCTGTCAGTTTAGAATGTTAGAAGTATTATTATTTTCTAATCACTAAATTTCATTATCATATGGACAAATTAGTCACGATAAACTACAGGTAGCTGATCCATTGTCAGTCCTTCACCAACCGTTATTTGACTGGCGTATACCTGTTGCTGTTTACCATTAAATTGATGTACTATCAAGTTCAATCACTTCACATCACAGATGCCCTGAGTTGACATCTGTCGGATTTTAATCTGTTGTTTGCCAAATTCTTCTTCTTAATCGTACACTCTAGTCAGAGTGGTCGTGGTTGCAATGGCGGTGGCTCCTCGCCGTCACCGTCACTCTCCAGGCCAGCTGCTCTTCTCGCGATGCTTCTTCATTTGTGGCGGTCGGTTGCATTGCGAGTACACTCTACTTCGGCGGACTGCGTAGCTTTTCTAATGAGGTCGGTCCAACGTGTTGGTGATCGTCCAGGACTTCGCTTGCCTTCTACACGGCCATGCATATGCTGCGATAGGCTCTCCTTCAAGCGCTCTTTTCTTGAGATCTGCGCAAAGAACTTCAGTATTCGCAATTGCCCAGTCGACGATAATCTATCTCGTATATATATATAATATATATATATAATAATATATAATATATCTCGTATATAACCTATCTCTTTGAGGATAGAGTTTTTGGTTGTTTGTCAAATACGTCATCACTATTTTGATGACACGTTAGCTAGAAAAAATACTGTACACATTACACACTAACAGCACTCAAACCGAGAATGTGGACATATTTATATTCCCATCCAATATTTATAGTACTGATGTAACAGTAGAGCAGAAATTACTTGACTAGGTTTTAATAAACTTAATTGTAGGTAAAGACTGAGTATGTTTATACACAGAAGCATACTTAATTCCTTTTAGTGCACACCTGAACTAATACTAAAGCATCAAAAGAGAAGAAGCAGGTAATCACGGTTCCATAAATAAAATTAGTCTCAATATTTGTCTTACTAATTTCTAATTTTTTTAAAGGTATCTTTAAGATGTCGACTAGTCATATCATAACTGCTCTTGCACTGAGTACAAGCCAGTGGTGATTTTGATAGTTGCCGTTTTATTTCAACTAAAAATCATATTTCGGAAACGTTACCAGTCCTATCAAATATTGCTTATTTTTAATGAAGATATTTTTTTATTATCGATTAATTTTCGTATGCTGGATCCAATTCTGTTATACGCTTACCAAGATTATACTAGATTTATCAAAATGTTCATATGCACGAAAGATATTTAACGATATTGATCTAGAACCTAGAAATACTTGCACGCTTTGACAGCAAAAATAGAGGACCAAAATGTTATTACTATCATAAGACCACATGTTTGTATACCTATTTTGCAAGAAATAAATGAATTATGAATATTCGGTTTTTATATTTGACTAATTTTTGGATTCATAAACTGTACTTTTACAATAAAACCGCCACCGGTGCAATCTATTTTTGAGGCTACTTTGTTTGAAATATTAAACTGATCAGTTCTCTCTTTGAATTATCTTTAGTTCGTGATAAGAAACTTCGGTCATTGCTTAAATTCAAAGTCAAATTATTTCTTGGGCTTGTAACAAAAGTGTTATATTAGAAAAGCCCTTTTCAAATTAGTATTTTTTGTTATGTTTGTACTCCAAGCTTTTTCTGTTATAAAATACAATTTAACGTAGTTTTTATTAATTTAGATATAATATATTCTATTTATTTATGTCATTTTTATATCCAATAACATAATAAATAATAAAAGGATGTCGTCAAACTTATGTCAATATTCATAATAATGTTCAAAAGGCCAAAATAGAATAATATGAAATATACCAATCCACTTATGGAAGAAAGTAGAAAATATGATCCGCTGTTCCATTAGAACGAGAATTCAGCAAGATCTATTTTCATCAACTCATTCAAGGCATAAAATGGGTTTCTCTCAAAGAAACGTTTACTACGTACGTTTACTCTCGACTAATAGTTTTGTAATATTATTGAGTGGTTCATTTAACATACAGATTTGCTTATATATATTTTACGATAATTGTCAACGCTCATCACTGCTTACGTCACTGTCCAGCGGACAATTCAACAAAGTGTAGACACTGCTCTGCAGTTGCGAAAAATAACGTGGGTGTTCAAAACATGACATCTAATTACGTTGGCACATACAGATCGCTGATAACTATATATATTTTTATAATAATCCTTAACCGAATAGTATTTTTCGGAAAATGTCTTAGGCTTACTCATTTATCAATTCATGAATCTTATTGATGGAGTAATTTCCATTCTCTCTATAATCTAATAATATTAACCATAATAATTGAGAATCTAATAATTGCAAACAGATTACTCATAAATTTATTCGCTCTAACGCACTATACGCGTTTTATCAAAAGTAAGTGACTTAGTCGATTCTAATTAGTAAGTTTCGGAAATTTCAAGCATAGTGGCATTTGTCAAGACTCCTCGACTCTTCGAGTTGCTATGCACGTCAAGGTTATTTGCTGCGTGTCCGATCGGTTGATCTCTCATATATGATTTAAATTTTCTCTATGAAACTCGAAACTACATCAAAACTGGAATTATAACGTTATATCATCATTAAAAGTCAGATGCTCAGGTTCTGGGAAAGTCCGATCAATGATTCTGCTATTCAACGCTTAACATAATCACATTAAAATGATCATTAATCAACTGGATTAATCAAATCCACTAAAATACAAGATCTGTGCACACTCTTGCACACCATATACATATTATACAAAATTTAGTTAATCAAGTTATTTTGGATTAAATACAGTTTGGAGCTTCTACTTTCCTTTAAACAGGCTTGACCTGCTGCATTTTAAAACGTTCATGGCTGGAAGCTAAGTGCTCCGTGACCGGTTAAAATTATCATCCTGAAACCAAACCTTCATGGTTACAGCTAAAACATAATTGAATAATTGAACTTCAATCTTACAGCTCACTTACATGTTTGCAGCGAGAACATCATCAAATCTTCTTCTTCTTATAAAACATGAAATAAATTTTAATTTTAAAGCTATTTATATATTACCAACTACAAACTATCTACACATTAAGACTATTAAAAAAAAAACAATTTTTAAATATATATATACAAAAAACAAATAAAATAAAAACTTACTCAAAAAGTCCACTGGTAGTGGGAAAAGTGGCAAGAATACTGGCAGCATTGCCACGTTGGATGGCAATGCTTACTTTTTGAGCAAAGTAGGAGCCAGCATTCTGGTCACTTGTCACCTCTACCAAGCGTTTGGCTATTTTCCTGTATAAACTCTGAGCGGCTGGACCCCATGAACCTAATGTTTCGACCCCAAACAGCACAAACATGTACATTCGGTCTAAATATGCATATTTGCGCCGTTTGAGGTTTTCTGCTTTTGTTGCGGCAGCACCAGCTTGTTTGCTAGTCTCTGAAAGATGGGACGGCGCCAGTGTGTCAACACAAGTAGCATCCCAGACTATCAGCTGACCCATCTTCCAAGGGATAAGTGTCATTCCATTGGGCCTCTTGCCGTCGTCTCGCATAAGACTGTTGGGCTCTAAGACTGAAGGGACGCCGGCACTGACAAAGGCCCGACGGATGACATCGTTCAAACTGGCGTGCCGCGGTATGCGCCCAGCGCTCTTACTGCACGATAGGGCATGGTGGCCCAGCCGATCCGCCATGTCACCACATGAGCAGCGGTGTGGTACTTGGCAAGGGGCGCCTAAACGGAGGGATACGAATTAATTATTAATTAATTAATAATTAATTAATTAATTAATTTATCTTCTTCTTTAATTACGAAAGTTAATTAAGTTTAATTACGAAATTACGAAAGTTTCTTCGTCTTTAGTTAAACTAGACTTATTAGCGATCCAATTTAATATTTATATATTTTATTTTATTTATTTTATTTTATTTATTTTATTTTCTACTATTAGATTATTAAATTTTCAATTATTTAAGTACATATTTAAATATTATGAAATGGGGACTTTGAACATCTATCGAATCATGTGCTTGGTAGTTTTTTTCGTTATTAGCTACCGGAGAACACATAACCCTATGTTATGTTTACCTTTCTTTTGTATAATCTAATCTCCATAATGTTTTCTTACTATTTGATCATGTTTATGTATGACATTTCAAAAGAGGATTCTATCTTTTTTATTGTGGAATCACAATGTTAGCGTTTGTGGATTTGCCCGTAAAACAGGCTCCCTTCTACTCCCTCGCTGTAATTATTTTTAGCGTTTGTGGACTAGTCTGTAGCTCGGCCTTCCACTCCCTCGCTATTATCGTCAACTGGTCGTCAACGGTCCTTTCTGCAAGCACCGCCTTCGCGATGCCCGGTCCCAGGGTCGCTCTCAGCCGCAACTCTCGACGCTGCCTTTGCATCTTTGTCTCGGTTTTGGCTCACCTATTGTCTCTGAAACTTTCATTTAAATCATTATATTTTGCACAAATAACTGAGTGTAAATAGAAAACCTCCTAGGTGTATGCTCATTTACAAACGCCTTCAAATGATCTTTATTGACACCATATTAATAAAATAATAACAAAAAGATTCCCATCTTTTCCGAGTGACAATACTAGTAAGAGTACATGGCAATACCAAATTTACCAGTAAATAACTCAAGATGACGTCCTGGTCGCTTTGTTTTATCACCACACACTTGCGAGACTAACAATCGATTTTTAACGTCGTGTTCATGTCCGATTTCCGTTTATTCCACTATAGCAAGCCACATACATTACAAAAAGAACTTAATTTATACAACACAATTTCAACTTGTATTTTCGGACTATTAGTCGTGTAGCAACTACCATAAGACGAATCTTGTACTGCAGTACAGGATTCGTCTCTTCGTCGAGAAATGGTCTTGACAAGCTTTAGTTCACTATGAAACTAATCTTCTTTTATTAGACATTCGAAAATCGAATTAACGAATATAGGTACAGATGGAAAAATCGCTAAATAAACAAAAGCATCTTTAGAGGGCAGTCTTATCAAAATATATCTCTTTTTTTTCGGTAACAGTAAACTGTTCCAGGATACTGCCCAGTTCTATCCCCAATTTCTTGTAACAATAAATAAATTGTAAACACGGCTTAATAACCCAGATGCTTTTTGACGTGACAACATTTAATAAATCGACGAACGCCGGCTGCATGGACGAAAAAGGATGATGTCATTGACCCGTTACGTTACGCTTTTTATCCTGTTTCAACCGCGCGTGGTCGCTGATGAAGTGGGCGGGTGGGCGCCGCGCCCGACCGTTGCTTCATCTCACTCTAGCTTATTACGTTAACATTCCTCGGAGCTCGCGCGTGGACGATATGTTGTTATGACGTTGTCACGTTAAACCATCGTCCGCAAACCGACCCCACAGGCAACCAATTTTCCTATTTACGAGTTATATTACTTTCTTCGGAAAATAGTCAATTGAAAACATATTGTACATCTTGCTTACGTACAAAAGTGGCTAAGGGATCCATCAACCCAACCCATCGCTATTACTTAACCTGATCATAGATTTTTATTTAGAAAAGTGAAAATAAAGAAGAACACAAAATTACCACGTGGGCGGGATCAACAGACAGTTGGTGGTTAACTTATCTGTCGATCCCACTTCTGAGATATTAGGCAATGGGTTCTGTGGTACAGATTAAACTTTATGATCAGGTTTCGTAACTATAATTTCAATAATCAGAAAGACGATTATATAGGTAGCTCAATAAATGATCGTTACTTAAACACGTGGTTCCCACCACGTGTTTGTTTCTCAAAATATACATTGTAGACGATTGGCATTACCTTAAAATAAGTACTTCCGACACGCACTTCACACAATCCACTTTTAACGCAACTAATAACGACGACTCGCGGCACCGAATGTCGACTACACTTTTTCAACCGTGGAAAAACACTGACTCCCACCGCTCGAGCGGACCCGTATATATAGGTAAATGTTTTGTTTTAGTGTTGCCGGTACAAAAGTCTTATTTTCCCTATCGATTTAAGAATTTTGCTAACAATATTAACTTGCCCCCTTCTGGGCCATCGGCTGGCGACGCCCTTGGTGCGAATGATGGTGTTTAGGTTTGATAGAATACAATGCGTATGCGCCAATGTTGTGTCAAACCCATTTGATTCATTTGCGTGTAAACTGTAGAGGTCTTGTAAGCAGTTTTCCATAGTGATACATAATAATGAAGAACAGTAGGTATAATAAATATTTAGATAGCTACTCACGCATATATTTTCTACATATAAAAAGGCCATCTATATGTTTGTGGAATACACAGATAGACGTTTATCAATATCAAAATGTACTCAAATATTTTTTTATTTATTTTATTGTTTTTGAGTGTTTCTTTTAATTTTAGTTTTGCAACGTCATGTGACCCAGCGCAATGCAAAAAAACAGTACGTTATTAATTTAATTACATATTACAAACTAATATAATCGACCAATTTATAAAATATATTTGTTGAATTGAACAAAAGAATTCGTATCTCCATATAATACACCTATCTAAGAAAAGCTCTTCGAAGTTCGCATAATTGGTGACGAAAAAAATACGGAACCCTACACGGAGCATGGCTCGACATGCACTTGGCTTGTTTATTTTTATTTATACACTAGATTTGCACTGCGGTTTCAACCGCTTAGGTGATGAACAACGCTGATTACGATGAAGATAATGATGTGAAATGTAACAAATAGACAGACAGGCAGATTTCTCTCCGCTTTGTGTTGATATTGTTGTATCCCACAGGAACAGTAAAAAAAATCCAAAGGTTGCCAGATCCTTCTACATAGTTTGAGTAATCCTGCCAAATTTCGTCCAAATCCGTCGAGAAGATTATCCATCGGACACACCGTACAGACAGACAGACAGGCAAAAATGTTGAAAATTGCTGTTTTGGCTTCTGCATCGATAGTAATGCATTTTCCAATCAAAAATTTTCATAAAAATTTTATGTACCCGTTGCAGTCTTAGAAATGTAGGTTATTTAAGTATAGATTAATTTTATTTAGACACAAACTTTATTCTGAATATAAATAATAAATATCTGTATAGTCATATAGCAAAAGAGTGATATTAGTGAAAGAATGAGATATGAGTTTGTACAACATATTTATAACATAAACATCTTTTCGCAGTCATCTTCACTGCAAGGAATTTTCGCTCCAGTTTACACTCCTTTTGATAACGACGGGAATCTTAACTTAGCACCAATACCGGCCTACGCACACTATTTGGTGAAAAACGGTGTCACAGGCATTCTTGGTAAGTTTTCGTCGCTCCACGCATCTCTAGTACTCAGAAGTCTCAAACACATAACTAAATGTATGTATGAATGTACGAATACAGCTCGTGTACATTTTCTATTTATTATACAGCTTTGTAGTGATTGATAACATAATAATTTCTATGTAAAAATATTAAAATTGGATAAAAACTAACGAAGGTACAGCGATATCAGTGTACCATACGCAAAAACGAGAAAAAAAGACGGGAATCGTGTGGTTTATGACGTAAATCCTCGTCGTAGTTCGCTCACCTGTGCTCACCATACAATTTAAGTGAGTGTGCTGTCATAATCTGATATCACTAACCATGATTGCAAAGTGGTTGCGTTATGAGGCGAAAAGAAATCTTCAATAACTTCCTTATTTCTAGTTTTTAAATAATTTATCTTGATTGTAAGTTCTACGGTGTGTACAATAAAGAGAGTATCTATCTATCTATTTCTCGAAAAGGATAAAGTAGTCTAAATATAAATAATAAAATATATACTTAGTGCACGCACATGCCTATACACTTAGAACTCAAATATGTTTTTTTTTTTTATTTTTATTTATTTATTAAGGAACAACAAACAACTACATCTTATACAGTAATATGAAACTTAGTTGCGATAACTTAATAAAAATGCAGTCAACTACGTTATCCACAGATTAAGTTTATACATGTTTATACGCTTAAGCTAGACGGGCAATTAAACAATATTTAATGTTAAAGCAATACAAAAGATAATGTTATTTAAATTTAGATTTAATTAGTGCCTGAATTGGTGTTTTCCTGGAGAAGTAATTGAATTATATTGTTTTTGAATTTATAATATGTTAATTGAAATATATCAATATCCCCAAAAGTTTTGTTAAATGACTCAACCATGCGACGAATCGGTGAACGAAGACCAGAGTTAGTACGACATACGTTTAAGGAAAAGATAGAGCGAACACGCACATCTCGTACAACAGTCTTTCTCGGAACAACATAACAAAGTTTACGAACCAATTCCGTACAATCATAACAATTGTTAACAATGTTACGTAGGATAACTGCTTCTAGATACCGGCGTCTAGACTCCAGAGATAAAAGCTTATATTTCTGAAGTAAGTCAGAATATGTAGAGTAATGGCGGAAACATCTGTAATTCACAGCACGCAAAAATTTGCGCTGGACTTTTTCAATAGCAACAATGTACTTCTTGTAATATGGGTTCCAGATAGGTACGGCATATTCCAACTGAGAGCGCACAAGACTCTTATACAGATATAAATAAGTAGAGGGTTTTTTGAAATTAACTGAAGACCTCATGACTAAACCGAACATCTTAAAGGCCCTGTTAATTATATTTTGAACATGCTCGTTTAAGCAAAGCTTATTATCAAGCTGGATTCCCAAATCTCTTACTGAAGTAACTCTGTTCAGAGGAGTGTTGTTAATATAATAAGAATTTAAGAAAATGTTTTTATTTTTTGTGAAGCTGATAGTGTTACATTTTGGGATGCTTAACTGCAATTTATTATTTATACAATACGCTGAAAGTCTATCAAGATCCTGTTGAAAAGAGGCACAATCAGCCACAGATGTAATTGGTTTATATGCCTTGAGGTCATCAGCATACAAGAGAATTTGAGAGTTTAGGAAGCATTGACCTATGTCGTTAATAAAGATTATAAAAAGCAGAGGTCCGAGTATGGAGCCCTGGGGCACACCGGAAGTGACTTGAACGCTCTCAGATTGGTAGCCGTTAACGACAACCCTTTGACTTCTACGAGTAATATAGGATAAGAACTACCGGAAAAGATTACCACGGATACCATTATATGCGATCTTTTTAAGAAGAATTTCATGATCGACTTTGTCAAACGCTTTTTTAAAATCAGTATAAATGGCATCTACTTGTATACGCTTATCCATGTTCTCGAAGAGATTACTTACAAAAATAGTTAAATTAGTAGTTGTAGACCTTCGCTTAACAAATCCATGCTGCTCTTTCATAATAGTTTTGTGGAGGTAAGGATAGATTTCATCATGAACCAACCTCTCAAAAAGCTTTGACAGTGAAGAAAAAATAGAAATGGGTCGATAGTTCTCAATATCGTGTTTATCACCACTTTTGTAAACAGGGGTAATAAATGCACATTTCCAAACTAAAGGAAAAACCCCTTGTGACATGCATTTATTAAAAATAATTGTTAAGGGAACGTGTATTGTTGCTGCCGTCTGTTTCAAAAAACTAGGTGGTATTCCATCTGGGCCAGGACCCTTAGAAGGATCTAACAGTTCAAGCTGCTTTAGTACCGTGACATTATTAAAAACTATGTTACTCAGAGGAGTATCGTTGGAATTATTTGTGTCCGAAGGTGGGGTCCATTGATCAGAATTACAGGAAGATGATTCAAATACAGATTTAAAAAAAGTAGAGAACATGTTGCATATAGTCTCAGGGACAGATGATTGATTACTAAGATAGCTCATTCGTGATGGAATGCCCGATTTAGTTTTACGTTTAGATAAGTAAGTCCAAAAGTTTTTCACATTTACAGAAATACTGTCTTCAACGGTTGTCATATATCGGCTGTAACATTCGTCGCATTTCTTTTTGAATGACGCTCTAAGTTCTGAAAATTTTTGATAGTCTAAGTTATATAAGAGTAAGTAAGTAAGTGAGTAAGATATATAAGAGTCTGACTCGCACTTGTCTGTTTTTAGTTGCTGGGATCAACACCGGAGGCGATGCTCTCAGAATACTCGAAAGAAAACAACTTCTAGATGCTTGGATGAAAGTAGCTTATACGTGTGATTTAACTGTTATATTCCAAATTGGCACTAATATAGTGTACAAAGAAGCCCTTGAATTGGTGAGTGAAGTCTTCATAAATCTTATAAGTATAAATATAAATGATAAAAACTTCAGAATAAAGTTTGCAGCCCACGTAAATAGTGTTAGTATTATGTGGTTTAGAATTTTAACGTTTTATTTTATTTTATTTCGTAGTTTTGTCGATATTCGATTATGCCACTCCCATTATATGTCTAATTACAAATACAAATCTTATAATTATATAAAATTATTTCATGATTGCATTTTTTTAATTTTTTTATTGTAGATAGATCTACGATTGACCACCAACTCGCCTGATGTTAAGCGACGGTGTGGCCGAGGATGGAGCTCGTCGATCTAGAAGATATCTATTCACTCTAGCCTTGAAATTTCCAAGATTGTAGGTCTCAGGAAACAGAGATGGCGGCAACGAATTCCATTCTTGTGCAGTACGCAACAGGAATGTGGATCGATATCGCGGAGTACGGATTTTTGGCATTTCAACGAGAAATGGGTGGTAATTCGCCGACTTTCTGCTAGTCCTGTAGTGAAATGGGGAGGGTGGAATTAGGTCGTGCTCGTGAAGCTCTTGCGCACATTCCCCGAAATTAATCCTGTAGAAAACCGTAACCGGCACGTATAGAAATATGGACATATTTATATCCTCCTATTTTACCCTCCATCTATTGTGTATAGCGAATAATCCTTCATCTACTAGAGAGATAGAGAGTTTTGTACTAGTGCCATCTGTCAGCAATTTTTTAAATCTTTCTTTCAAGTAATGTTTTAATGAAAATTTATTCCACAGGCTGCATACGCAAAATTAAAAAAAGTCGACGCTATTCTTATATCAACTGTAGGTTTTTTTTCACCGAACACTACTGAAGGAGCTGTCGAAATCACAGCTGGGATCGCCAAATCTGCCTATCCCACACCAGTATTTTACTTTAAAGCAGGTCAAGCAACATATGATCGTAAGTTAATTACACGCTTCTGAATAAATTATTTGAAGGCGGTATTCTAAATCTTGCAATTAATCTTAAACATATACTTAGGTCACCGTTACCATTCGTCCGGATTTGTCCACATATGGGCGGACTTCTGGGCTTCTGTCCGGACTTTGTTTGGCTTTTTGATGTCGATGGGAAAAAAATATCGGACTTTATGACGTGACAACGACTAATAAATCGATGAACGCCGGCTGCATGCACGAAAAAGTATGACTCATTGTCCCGTTACGTTACGCTCCTTGTCCCGTTACAACCGCACGCGGTGGCTGAGAAAGCGGGCGGGTGTGCGCCGCGCCCGACCGTCGCTTCAATTATCATTCCTCGGAGCTAGCGCGTGGACGCTGAACTGAATCCAAATTTGAACAAATGTGTTGAACAACTGCATTCATGTTTTGGTCCAACATATCTATGTGAATTAGCATTTTCCTACTTAAAACTATATAATATAATCTATGCTCGAAGCATAAAACAAACAAAAATTAAACACTGTTCTCGAATCTCGCTTGACAGACGCTCATACATTAGATTCCTTAAGGCTGGCAATTTCCAACTACAAACCTGATTTTGCAAATCTAGTGCAAGATGCTCAGATGCAATGCTCACATTTATATTTATTTTATTTTATTTAGTTTATTGGGTCACGAAACAGAATACAGACATTACAATTTTTACAATGTACAAGTCATAATTTGGACCTAAACTATATTCCTTAAAGTTGGATGGCAATGCTTACTTTTTGAGCAAAGTAGTAGGTAGTATATGAATAATTCAAGATTTTGTTGATGACAAAATTCTAAATTTTCAATCAGTTTCGGACCGCCTCCAAAAAATTAACACTCATATGGCCTATTATATTATTAAATATTGCCTTTTTGTCCCAAAATTTATGTATTCTCTTAGATGTTGTCAGCTTTGGAATCATTCTTCAGCTTTACGACAGCTTGATAACATCCTAAAGGATACACTCACCACAATTTTAAATATATCTTTTGGAGATTTCTCTTGGAACCAGGCTACGTTACCTGTGCGGTTTGGAGGTATCGATATTCGTAAAATTTCTAGTGTTTCATTGCCAGCTTTTATATCATCAGCCTTCAGTACTGAAAAATTTGTGAGTGCTATTCTATCGCCTTCTATTCAGAATTTCAAAATTAGTTATCTCGCTGAGGCTGTAGAACGCTGGAAAATAGCTTGTCCAGCCCAAAATACCCGCTTCTCAGAGGCAGTGGGACGGGCCGCTCTGTGAACTGGAATATCAAAAGCAATTAAATTCATCAAGTTCTATCACAGAGCGTGCTCGTCTTCTTGCTGTTGCTCGATGGGAATCGGGGCTTTGGCTGCAATCGTTACCATCTAAAAACATTGGCAATCTTTTGGACAGCAATACTTTCCGTGTAGCCGTATCCCTCCGTTTAGGCGCCCCTTGCCAAGTACCACACCGCTGCTCATGTGGTGACATGGCGGATCGGCTGGGCCACCATGCCCTATCATGCAGTAAGAGCGCTGGGCGCATACCGCGGCACGCCAGTTTGAATGAATTTGAATGTCATCCGTCAGACCTTTGTCAGTGCCGGCGTCCCTTCAGTCTTAGAGCCCAACGGTCTTATGCGAGACGACGGCAAGAGGCCCGATGGAATGACACTTATCCCTTGGAAGATGGGTCAGCCGATAGTCTGGGATGCTACTTGTGTTGACACACTGGCGCCGTCCCATCTTTCAGAGACTACCAAACAAGCTGGTGCTGCCGCAACAAAAGCAGAAATCCTCAAACGGCGCAAATATGCATATTTAGACCGGATGTACATGTTTGTCCGTTTGGGGTCGAAACATTAGGTTCATGGGGTCCACCCGCTTAGAGCTTGTACAGGGAAATAGCCAAACGCTTGGTAGAGGTGACAAGTGACCAGAATGCTGGCTCCTACTTTGCTCAAAAAGAAAATTGGAAACATCACTTGATTAAATTAAATTAATTAAACTAACTATTACCATTGATATAAGAAGTAGTTACTAAGAATATTTTTCAGTTATATGTTTTTCTTCTTAATAAATTAAAAAATACTACATAATTGTATACTGAACTATATGACCAGCCACGAGATGGACAGATAACCTCATACAAGTGGCAGGAAGACGTTGGATGCAAGCCGCTTCCAACCGGTCTTTTTGGAAATTAATGGGAGGCCTATATCCTGCATTGGCTTTCTTGTGGCTGAGATGATGATGATGTAATATATATTTTCATTTAAAATTTCAAGAAATACCTAAATGTCATCGGTAGATCGCATAGGGTTTCGTCAGTAAATAGTAGATAGGGTCTAATCAAGTTTGCCACCCCTGATATACATATATTATTTTGTGTTTTGCAGTAAGTATGGTCAAGTATATTTCATTGGCTAAAGAGAAGATACCGAATTTCGTTGGTGTAATCGTTGATTTTATAACTGCTTTGGGACTTGTGTCGGTTAAGAAATACAACTCAGAGCTAAGCATCATTTCTGATGGTCTGGTAAGTGATACAGATGATTTAAAACATTATTACCTAGTAGTAATTTTATATTTAACAAACGGAATAGCCGTGTGTCGTTCATGAATGAGTCGTTCAATTGAACTTCACATATTTATTTCCTTCTTTCTCTAGTTCAGTTACTATACAATTGTCTCATCTAGTCCATTTAGTCCAGTAATTCCGCGAACGATTCGGATACGTGAAAGACGAGAACGAGAACGAGAAAACCGAGTTGAGTTGAACTGTGCTGTAGAGAGTAGAAAGAGACAACTCGCCTCTGTCGGAATGAAATAATGTTGTGTTTTACACACTCGTCCTCTGACTGATTACAATGCAATTACATCCTAACCTTTTATCCCCTCTAACCCTCTAATACCCTGTCCCCCTCCATCTAACCCTCTAATCACGGTCAAAGGTGGTGTCAAACGGCTTTATTGGTCTTTGATTCTCTGCCTACCCCGTAAGGGAATACAGGCGTGATTTTATGTATGTATGTATTTTACTACTAGAAATGAAAATGATTTTTTCCACTCTAATATCAGAATTGGAAAACGAACTTTAAGAAAGAAGCTAGTAAGGTGAAAATGTTATTTATTTTGCAGCTCTCTGTTGAGCAGACTTACAGCAGCTGTATGAATGGCACAAGCACATTGGATGTGAATATATTCCCTGCTTGGACGGTGAAAATTAAAGAAGCTATGGAAAAAGGTGATGTCGCTACAGCTGCAAAATATGAGAGGAAGAAGAACAAGGCAATCGCCAGCTGTCTCATTTTTCTGAGTTAGTATATTGTTTTACATTTTATACCTGTGACTCACAGGCGTAGGAAAAGCCTACTAGACTTAAATAGCATCATCATTTCAGCCATAAGAAGTCCACTGCTGGACATAGGCCTGCCCCATGGATTTCCAAAAATAATTTAAATCAATAATAGTAATGAACGCAGCCTGCGTCCTGGGAACAACGGCAAAGTTTTGGATGGAATTGTTGTATTATTATTATTTAGTGTTTTGTAGATTATTATAATTTTCTTATGTACTATATGTTTATTTTTATTATATTTCTAATAGTTTTTTTTCACATATGTCGGGGTGTCGACGTGACGTGACGGGTTACTTTTTTTTCAATAGGTACCTAAGTATATAAAATTTATTAAAATTACAGATATCGATGTTGTTCCCGGTGGTATAAACTCACACAACGCGCAATTGTTAAGAGGCCCATTTATGAAAATAAGTGGAATTGACATTGGATACGAGCCTTTCCCTGCACCGGAAATCTCTACAGGGCTGAGGCAGCAATGTCTCGCTGGATTCTACGAGAGCAAGGCGTAAAGATGTATTAGTAATGAGAAAAAACTTCTATAAAATAATTGTTTTACATCAAAACATAACAATAATACATATTAGGTCTTTACGGGTCAGTCTCGGTTGTCAAAAATGTCGCTGTCGACGAAAATTTCAACTTCAACCTCATTCGTAATTATTTTTCAAGGTGCGTGCGTAAGCGTGCGTAGCCCCGCCTGTCAGAGTTACTCTACTCATACTTTTATATAGAATATGTGTATGCTTACTGTTACTTACATTACATCCAACCTCTTATCGGCTTTTCTAACCCGTTAATACCCTCTTCCTTCTTTCTAACGTTCTAATCACGGTCAAATGTGGCGTCAAACGATCTTATTGCTCTTTGATGCTCTGCCTACCCCGTAAGGTAAAACAGGCGTGATTTACATATATCATTTATTGTGTTGCATGGTACAATTAGATTTTATCTATAAAGACAATGACTTTCCATTACGTGGACGTAAAGTCTAAAAAATTGAACGAATATAGTGTCCTTTTTTGTTACCCTTTATGGGCACCACCGTACCCCGGGGAGGCTGCGTGGTTATGTGGAAGCCCCGCCCAGTTGACCGGTGTGCCGGACAGTCCAGCCTAGTCAACTGGTATGGGTTACCCATATATAACCCCTGGGGCGTTTCGTCTCGGCGCCTGCGTGCCGACACACCTTAAACTCGTCCACGGACCCGGCGGAGCTTTAACTTATCCTTGAGTTATCTCTAAATAAAGTGGTTAGATTAAACTCAAAAATGTTATACATATTATTGTAGTGGTCCTTTGTGACATGTAAACGTATACTATGCAATACTATGCATATTGTATACTCGTAATTAAAAATCCTACCTTTCATAAATGATTCGGTTAGTCATTGAGTCAATACGTAGTATCTACCTCTTCACTTTTACAAACTTTTATTAGAAAATATAAAGGAAAACATATAAATGTAAATTAACTCTATTAAATTGCTTTCCATTTCTCTGATACATAAGAATAGTAGACAAATAGGTAGATGATAAGAATAATGATGCACGTGTGTAGATAGACGTGTATATATTTTCTAAAACTTGCAATCTATATAGATTAACCGCATAATTTATTAGCTTACAATTTATCGAATACTTAATTAAACACATGAATCGCAAATTAAATTTAAACTTATGTTTTAAGTGCAGCCAACGTGGGTAACTTTGACTCTGTGTCAAACATTGGACGTAGCCTTTTTAGAAGGTTCTCGTTTTTTTTCCTAACAGAGTAGTCAAATTATTTGATTATTTAATTTACAGTTGTTTTAACTACTAATCTCTTGAAAAAATAATCGAGAACCTTCTAAAATATCTATTGCGCAATTTGTATTTTTTCTATAAAATTAAATAATTTGTTCTGACTATTGACAGTTTTTAAGGGCATTTCCGTTGTCCTGAAAGCTTGTATAAGGGTCATTTGAAACTGTCAATACTCGCATCTAGGCAGTGTGATAAGCTGGGTACTCACTTAGCAGTGTTGCATGTAACGTATCAGATACTGTATCAACCTGTAAGTGGGTACGGCTCGTCCACGGTCCACCGCGTATCTAGCTACTACGAGCTGCCGGATCCTGCGAGCCGCCTTTGTGTTCGCAGTGATACCGCCACTCGGCGGGTCACTGCGAGCTTACAGCGCTCCACGCGCGAGCGGCTCGCAGCGGGCTCGTGCCTACGTACTCACTTGATACCGTATCTGATACATTACATACATTACATAGCAGTGTAGCACACTGCCGTAAATAGCCTTTTCGGCGCCCTGTGCGAGCTTCTATAACTGCGCCCTTATTTTTTTAGATATTATAGGTACCCTAGATAGAGCAATGCTATGTATAGGCCTAGCTACTGGCATGTAATGGAATCGAGCACTAGGGGCGCAGTGGGAACTTATCAGGAGCAAACCGAAAAAATAATAGTCCTGGTCTGGCCATTCTTGCGCCCCTCAGAGTCTACGCCCTGTGCCTGGGCACTGGTGGCACCGCCCTATTTACGGCACTGGTGTAGCATACTGCTAAGTGAGTACCCAGCTATAGATAGATAAACTCTATTATAATGTCTTAAGGGCTAATATCTATCAGAAGAAAAATAGCTGTTCTTTTCTTTCATATGGCTTTAGAAAAAGAAAGCAATATTTTAACTGACAAATAGTTTTCGTCTGGGGATTGAAAAAATCGCCCTAAAAGCAATAACATAGGACTTAAATAAACTAATGCAACAACAGGCGGCCTTATCGCTAAAAGCGATCTCTTCTAGGCAACCACGGTGACGAAATTTAAATCTCCGATCCTGCTGGAATGTAGGCACAGAACAATAATATACTACTACTACGTGTTGTAGGTCAAAATCCTGCAAAATTTTGCTATAACGAATGCAATAAACTATTGACTATTGACTACCTCTGTAGTATGCAGATAATGCTAAGTGCTAAACAAGTATACGAGTAGCGTATGTCCGTCTCTAGGTCCACAGCTATCTCTATACTAATTTTCATAACGATCGGTTCAGCCGTTTGAGCGTGTAAGGTAACAAAGTTTGATTTTATAATATAATTTTGAAATTGTGGCAATTGTATTACTTAGGAAACTTAAAAATCCCTGACAAAATAATTTTAGTTTAAGAAACTGAAAAAAAAACGATTTCAAAAAACGCAATATGTATAACGCCTGCAGAAAAGTGAATGCACGCATATACGCGACTTTGCACTTTTCACTTTTCTACTGTTGTTTAAATGATATTTTACCAGTTATTTTGTTATAAAAACCAAAGTACGTAAGTAAGATTTTGATAAAACTTATACACGACCACTTGTGAAGTATGATCTACCAAATACAAAAATAATCATCAAAATCAATGCACAATTGGCTGAGTAATCGGTGAACAAACATACAGACCGAATTGATAGCCTCCTTCTTGTTGGAAGTCGGTTAAAAAACCCGCCACCAAAAAGAGGGGTGTTATAAGTTTGACGTGTGTATCTTGTGTGTCTGTATATATGTGTGTATGTCTGTGGCATCGTAGCTCTCAAACGGATGGACCGATTTTGATCACGTATTTTCTTTGTTTCATAGAATATTGAATCGACAGTGTATCTCATCTTAGCTATGTTTCATCAAAATCGGTCCAGTCGTTTTGTATGTCTTCTAAGTTTGCTAAACTTACTTGATTGCTTACTTCTTATAGTATAATTCAGAATCAGAATCAGAATATTTTTTTACCGACTTCCAAAAAAGGAGGTTATCAATTCGACCTGTATGTTTGTAATATTGCCGGAATTGCACAATTTTTGTATATACCAGCCATACCAGCTATACCAGCTTCTAAACATGTGTGCCAAACCAAATTTCATAAGTGTATGTATGTTTGTAGGTTTGTATGTTTGTCCACGCATTACGCAGAAACTAGAAGTCGTATTAAAGTCGTAAAGTAACTTTCAACTTAGGAGTCACTGTAAGTTTGATCAAAATCGGTTCAGTAGTTTTCAAGATATGGGCTTTTGAACACTCACTTCGTTCATCGCAACTGCAGAGCAGTGTCTACACCTTATATTTCAATTGTTTGATAGACAGTGACAATATGAGCGGTGATGAGCTTTGACGACCGTTTTTAACCGACTTCAAAATAATAAATATTACTAAAAATTAATAAATAAAAATAAAATACTAAAATTACACCGACTTCAAACTGAAAAGAAAGAAATAACTCCAAGAAAATCAAAACACCTGTCTAAGACTTAGTTGATGATAGCTTAGGGCCGTACACCGACTTAAAAAAAAAATTGTTGGTGTACGTACCTACTTAGGTAGACGCCCAGTTTTGATTTTCTTCGAGTTATTTCTTTCTTTTCAGTTTGAAGTCGGTTAATTTAAAAAAAAAAACATTTATATTGGCCTTATAACAATGTCAGTTACAATATGCAAGTCAAATTTACATTTATAAGTATGTCTGCATAATGTAGACAAGTATTTACATAATAAGTATGTCTTAAATTACTATATATAATTACTATTATTATACTATAACAAAATTTCAGTATAATGAACTGTCTATTAAATACTTTTAAATCTCACAATATTGTATTATTAAATAACAATAATTTAAACATTACGACACATATTTTCAATTAATAGTTTTTAGTTTTAAGTCAGAATAGACGAGAATAGCAACGAGCTATGGCGAGAGCTATGCTCGGAGTCACTCTACGAGATCAAATAAAAAATGAAGAGATACGTAGACGTACAAAAGTGACCGATACAGCACAGAGGATTAGCAAGTTGAAGTGGCAGTGGGCAGGGCACATAGCACGTAGAACTGATGGCCGATGGGGTCGAATCGAAAGGTTCTCGAGTGGAGACCACGTACCTGCAAGCGCAGCGTAGGAAGACCAGCCACGAGATGGACAGATGACCTCATACAAGTGGCGGGAAGACGCTGGATGCAAGCCGCTTCCAATCGGTATTTTTGAAAATCCATGGGGGAGGCCTATGTCCAGCAGTGGACTCCTTATGGCTGAGATGATGATGAGATAAATATGTCAAGAATAAATACAAAATGAAGTCAAAAAATGAAATAAACAATTATGGGAAATGGCAGACGACTAATATTGATGTAATAAACAATTAATTGATTTAGTTAAAATAAAAATGTCAAATAAAATAAATAATGTCAACACTAAAATTATAATTTAAGTACAAATCCGAAATATGTTCAACATGTTTTTAAAACTGCTGCTAATGACATTTTTAATTTTTTTGATTAAAATATGAGAAAATAACAGGATCCAGCTAAAATGACATACTCTGGACTGGACTATTGTCAATTTCAAATGATCGTGTGAAAGTATCTATCCTTAATGGATACCAAGGTGTATCTATAAGTTTGAGAAACCCTACTTTATACTAATACCTACAAATATCGGGTCAAAAAAACAATAATGCCTATGTACCTTAATCGATTCTAAAATTTTTAAAACTGTTTTATAAATTACATTATTTAGTTTAACTAATGAAAATTTATAACACATATGTAAATTAATTACAATTAATTACCTGAATTTTTTCCTATAAATTGGCAACCCAAGCGAAGCATTCATTAGAATCTCTTTTGCTTAGAAGAGAACCTCACATCACCATGTTGCCATTTAATTTATTATTATTATTTATCCTTAGTGTAGTTTTTAATTTTAATTCAGTGACAGGTACATGTAGATCGAATTGTTCTCGGCCATCTTGCTATAGCTCCGTAAGTGTTTTATGATTATCATTACCTAAATGATTCCTATTCATACATTTTATGAATAGATCTATAAGGTCTATTTCACCTCCCGATTTATCGTGTCCTATTTCCAGGGACAGCGTAGTAATAAGAGACAGGGTCCCTATCTCCATAGTTCCCAGACAAGCACCCGATAGAGAGGTCCGAGAAATCGGGTATAGTTCTCGTCACGTAAAAAGAACGCTGGTTTGTTCGTACGTTCTTTTTACGTGACGGGAACTATAGTGTAATACGCCTTTATGTAAAGCCTCCTTGGAAGTATTTTAGTATTTTTATCGGACAGTGTAAGATCCTTCTTACGGCAGTCGGTTAACAGACTAAATAAAATACTTGTAAGGGTTATGTTTTTCGAGTGTAAGTTTATATTCACGTATTATGTGGGTATGTATGTACCTATATGATCGCCTACAGCCTAAACGGCTTGACCGATTATGATGTGCGAGATGTCGTTAGATTCGGTTTCACTCCCTGAGTGTTATAGATTACCACTTTTTTGTAATAATAATAATACTACATCTGTCGCAAAAATAAAAAAATGCGCTTTTTCGTAAACTCCAACTAGCTTTTTCTAATAAACAAGTGATTTTATTTTACTCGAATAATACTAAACAATTCGTTTAAAATCATTTACAGCAATTTTACGCATACTTTCTCACAAAAAACATGCACTCAACAGCGAATCAAGCGTAACGAAATCGTAAGAATAGACTGCAAAAACTGCTATTTCACAGTCGACAGTCGGGTATTTTGTTTTTCTTTTAATATAGATACTTGTTTCTTATTTTTTTGAACTTTTAGTTTCGCCTAAATAAAATGAAGGGGGGATTATTAAAAAAAAAATAAGCTGTATAATAATAAAGTAAGCTGTAGAATAATTATGTATGTAAATGTTGCAGTCGTCACGACTCCAGGGAATTTGTGCTTCAGCTATGATTCCATTTAAAGATAATGGTGATGTAAACTACAAACTCATACCTAAATACGTGGATTATATAAGTAATTCGGGTGTTAAATGTTTAATTGGTAAGTGCCTTCCAATAAAAATAATTAACAATACCTAGTTAACGAGTCCCTAGTTCGACCATCGTTCGTCACGCTTGCGAATACCCACATTTTGAAGATATAAACTGAAGGAACTAATAAAAAAACGTCTTTTCATAATCATCATCATCTCAGCCTTTATAAGTCCACTGCTGGACTTAGGCCTTCCTCATGGACTTCCAAAAAGACCGATTGGAAGCCGCATCGCGTCGTTTGTAAAACTAGAAAAAAATATCACTAATATTCGACAAAAAATTCAATTTCATCCAAGTTAATTTTCATTCAAAAAAAAAAAAAAACCATTTTTGAGTTAATAATAAATACGCGTTAATAAATTTTATTAACGCAAAAATTTCTAAAAATTATTTTTTTACAATACTATTAACTTGGATCGAATTGAAATTTTTGTACAATATATTTTACGATGTTATTTTCTTGATTTACAAACGGCGATTTTTATAAGTTCATTCATTATTTTTAACCGACTTCGAAAAAGGAGGAGGTTATCAATTCGTAGAGTATTTTTTTTTATGTATGTACACGAATTCGTCCGTCATTCGAGAACCAATTTTTGTGATTTCTGAATTGGTGTATATAGAAAGCTCCCAAGTTGGTCCCATGATTATTTTATAAACATCGCTTTATTACTTTTTGAATAATCTCTAAAAATTTAAATATTTTCGTTGTATTCATGAGTGAAGTGAGTCAGATTATAGAAATGCAGACTTATTCCACCTATACGTTTTTCTTGCAAAAGTGTCAAATATTGAGGATTATCGTATCAGCATCTGCACATTTACTAATCTTCGAAGACAAGCATTTGACATTCAATGACAAATCGCATTCTTGACAAAAGAAAAGAAGAGCGGGTGAAGAGACGTCTCTTTAAAAAGTTCACAATCGTGAAGGATTTAGTAAGTTGCGTTTGAAGTCGGTCGAGACAGACGATGGTTAAACTTATTACGTAGTAGTGCGTCTCCTCCTGCTCTTTGCCTCGAATATACTGGGAGTTGTGACCCGTTACAGGTTCAACTTCTCGTCTTCTTCTTATTAAAAAATTGTGAAGCTACAAATATTTCTTTTTTACGCAAGATAGATCTAAGATTACCAACTCGCCTGATGTAAGGCGACGGTGTGGCCGATGATGGAGCTCGTCGATCTAGAATATGTCACATTTTTATTTTCATCACATTTTGCTGTGCAATTAGCAAGCCCTGGTTTCAGTGTTCGTGTGCCATTCATAGGAGTAGGTACGGAAACCTCGGTATGCGAGTGAAACTCGTACTTTGCTGGATTTGTTACTTTATCCAAGTCTTCCAAGAAAATAAATATAAATATTTGGGGACATTTAACACAACACCATTAAGCCCAAACTAAGCAAAGCTTGTACAGCTTTTTTTTTTTTTTTTTTTTTTTATCAGCCCTGTTTGTACAAACTGTCCCACTGCTGGGAACGGGCCATCTTCTCATTGTGAGAAGGGTTAGGCCATAGTCTGCCACGCTGGCCAAGTGCGGGTTGGCAGACTTCACACATCTTCAAGATCATTGAGAACTCTAAGACAAGTAGGTTTCCTCACGATGTTTTCCTTCACCGTTTGAAGTTGCCGGCAATCAACAATACGCACATAACTTCGAAAAGACAGAGGTGCGTGCCGCTTGTACAGCTTGTATACTTATATATATGACATTTGTCTTGATTTCTTTCAGTTGGTGCTGACGATCCAGGATCATTCTACTTTGGCTTCAATGTAAGAATTAAATTAGTCGAGGTTTTTATAAAAGAAGCCAAGCGTTGCAATATAACTATAATCGTCGAAGGGGGTGAATCCGTTATGGAGTCGATAGAAATGGTAAGTAAATAATTATTGAAGTTTAAAAACTGAATCAGCGGACTTCACAATGCGCAATTTTGTTGTAGGATCCCAATTACTGAACCGATTTTTAAGAAATTTCTATGGGACAGTGTGAAAGTATAAACTTTCAAATCAAAGAATTTTTGAAATCAGTTTACAAATGACGGAGTTGAGCATTAACAAAAATAAATAAAAAAAAACATCCGAATTATTAACTTCCTTCTTTTTGAAGTCGGTATAAAAGGGCAAACTTATTTCGTACTTATTGAATTTAAATTGATTTGTCAATAATCTGACATAATCAATTTTAAATAAAATATTTTAGCTATAAATTGCGAATTATTACGTATACACAATACAGGTAAGTGTAAAATTTTGAAAGTTGAAGTGAAACAAATTTTTCATTACTCGTACTCTGAAAGTAGGCCTGAAGTTGCCTGAGGAGCGGGTTGAAAGTAATACTTTTCAGCCCTAGGGAGAATCAGTGTCAACTGCCAGCTGTCAAAAAAAAAAAAAACTAGTTCTATTTTCACGTTTCTATTGAGCCATGTCCAACTTTCTTTAAAGCCACTCAATTACAGCGCGATGTAAAATTGAAATAACATAAAGATAAGTATTGATTAAAGAATATATATTTTTTAAATAACTATTATAATTTAGTTTCAACAATTTCTTTAAAATAACATAGATTTTAACAAAATATTTACTATTTTTATTAATGATGAAAATGAAAAATATTGGCTGAATAGATTGCTTACCAAAGTTTTTGATCTATGTAAAATAAAATTTACTCATTTTTTCTGTAGCTAATTCGTGTTTTCATTTTTACTTTCCTTGTATTCGTAATGAAAAGCACAGTGTTTACCTCGGGTTAAAGACATATTAAGTCCCACGAACTATTGGCGCCACAGACCACACGATGTGTGGTCTGTGATTGGCACCCACACTTCGTTCGTGCGCTAAACCCCGTCTCGGGACTAAATAAGTTACTTTCACCCCTAGGGTAACAATGTACTATTAATGATTAATCGCGTATATTGATTACTGGTTCAGGTGAACCAGTAATCGTTTAAAAATTATAAAAACCGACTTCAAAATACGCAATTCGTTTATTTAGATGACATATTTTCCAGTCATTTTGTTATAAAAACCAAAACAGTGAACCGATTTTGATAAAATTTCTATGTGACATGGGAAGTATACAAAACATTTAAAACAAAAAATATTTTTTGAAATCGGTCCTAGTGTCTTTGAGTAATCGGGGAATATAAATAAAGAAAAATTCCGACGAATTGAGAACCTTCTCCTTGGAAGTCGATTAAAATACGTTCTGTACGCAAGTGAACCAACATTGGGACAGGACTAACTACATTTTATTGCATGCATATACCTTCGTTCGCTTCGCTCACTCGGTCATTAATCATCATCTCAGCCATATGAAGTCCACTGCTGGACGTAGGCCTCCCCCATGGATTTCCAAAAAGACCGATTGGAAGCGGCCTGCATCCAGCGTCTTCCCGCCACCTGTATGCGGTCATTAATACATATAAAGTATACACAATTTTGTTCTTTTTGAATTTAGTTATTTAAAAAAAAAATGAGTGAAGACCGTTATACGAGTACAAGTGACGGAAGGATGGATGGAAGCCGCTTCCTCATTTCGGAAGCGGTCATTTTGGAAATCCATGGGGGAGGCCTATGCCCAGCAGTGGACTTTGACTGAGATGATGATGATGATGAATTAGTTTAGTACCTAGTACACACAATATTGGGTAATCAAATAAGATTTCTTTTTATCTCGTATTTATTATTTAGAAATAAATTAATTTAATTTTATGCGCTTGCTGTGGAGACGATGAGTCCGTGGTCTTCAGACATAAAAACAATTTGCAAATACCTCGGCAAAAGATTGGACCTCGCCTCGGGGGATCCCCGGGCTGGCGCGGTTTTCTATCAAAGGTTGAGCTTAATTATTCAACGGGGAGACGCGGCCAGCGTCCTGGGAACCTTGCCTAACGGCGGAGTGTTAGATGGAATTTTTGTATTATAGTGTTTTGTATATAATTATTATTATTTTATTTTTTATGTGCTATGTTGTTTTTATTTTATTTTTAAGTTGTAAATATTTATAACTAATTTAAATCTACAACCATTTAAATTAACCAATTCAGATAATTTTTCTAAAAATTTGTTAACAAAATATTGTTTTTTTTTTCAGAATGTATGGTTAAGTTTTGGAACCAAGCAGTCAAAAAATGTCCTAAATATTTCGGGGGTATAATAACTATATTAGTTAATGGTATGGAAGTCTTAACTGGTACCGATGTATCGGGACGATCCATCTTTATATACAACTGGGTAAGTGAACCATGTTTTTTCAATCCAAATTATTTGTATGTAAATGTATTAGTTATTTAATTTAATATGTTAAAACTGGGGCCGTGCCAGAAGCGTTCAGTTCACAAGCAGTCTTATTTCAAAATGACTTTTACGTTTGTCTTGCTTTTTCTACAGTTGATTGAACAAGACAAAGGATAAAGTAATATTGAAATAAGATTGTTATTATCAGATTGTTGCCAGCCCTATTATCAGAGTTATTAAGCCGCCTAAAGGCCTCTGAGTTGGCTTGACGATTGCTGAACAACCGGGACCCACAATTTAACGTGTCATCCGACCCACGGTAGCGCTCAGAGAGAAATGCCACTCACGGTCACCCATCCGAAAACTGACCGGTGCTTAACATTGGTGATTGTTCGGGAACACCTAGTCAAGCTACGCCACGAGCGCTACACGAGCGTTACCCGATGAGGTGGGTAAACATACGGCCCGCTTAGTCTACGTGTAACAACCACGTTAGTTTCCATAATAAAATGGTCGTATGTATATGTATTATTTGTTAACATTTTGACTTTTTTAATTCACAGCCGTTGACTGCATCAGCGTATGCGTACTGCTTCAACGGAACCAGCGGCATAGTAAATAATATATATCCGAAAGAGTCTGTAGAAATACAAAGAGCAGATTATGAAACAGCCATCGATATACAGTTGAAATGTAACTCAATATTGTTCAGGATGATTTCTGTGTTGAGTAAGTGTCTATATATTTTGCAATGATGCTATTATCACATTCACTTGGCTTAAAACAAAATTCACGGGGAGTGCCCTGAGTTGACCCATACTCTGACGAGCTTAAAAATTTTGATTTAGGCCTAGGCCGTACTACGGTTTTTTCCCGCGAGCGGTAACCGCTATAAACCGCGAAACCGCGAAACCGCTCGAGACGGTACTAAATCAGTCGCGGGGAAAAACCGCAAGTGCGGCCGCTTGTATTCGTTTTCCTGTTTCATAAGCTCACGCGGTTAAAAACCGCTGCGGTTTAACGGTAGTGCGGCCTTAGCCTTAAACTCTGTCGCCAAATTAATGCCTAACTTTGAATGAGAAGCTTAGAGATATTTATTTTTCTGTCTCGAATTAGTTTGAAAATCGAAATTATTTTAATCGTCTAAGTGGTCTTCCATTTTTGTGCTATACGCATCAAGAATATGGCCCGAAATCGTTGAGTGTGGATCTTGATACGAACCGCGCTTTAGATATTAGACAATAAGAGAAAATCTCAAGGCCCCATTAAGCTAATTAAAATTTTAGTACCTACTCGTAATTTTCAGAGTTTGGTGCCTCGAGAATTTCTCCTATTGTGGGACTAGACATACCTTTTGAAAAATGTTTTGGCATACCTACTGGACGTTATTAGACTAGAAGTTATACGAAACTAGACATTTCTGCGTATTAGTTACGAGATACTAGACATTCTGACCATGAAAGGCTTTTTAACATAATATTTTATTTTTTGTTTGTGTTTCAGATATTAACAGGACTGATGCTACAACATACAGCATTTTGATTCCATTCTACTACTACGTTGTCAGTAAAAGGTCAAACATTAATTTCGGACGCCTTCCTTACCCTCCCTTTAAGGATTTGACCTCTACACAAAAACGTGCTATTGACCAAATTATGGAAAGTTGTGGTTTGATTTAAGCTATAAAAAAAAAAAAACGGCCCTGATGTGATATTTTTATCCAATATTTTAAATGACTTTGTATTTACATACTATTATGAGTTTTGTTTGAGATAAAAATTAAATTCTTATAATAAGCACCTACTTTTAAATAAAAATAATGTAAATTGAATTTTTGTCATAATAATTATTTTATAAATTATTAATTGTATCATAATAATTAATAACTTTTGTGTATTCAATAAATATTATATTGCAGCAGTAGAGCTAGTTTTGTTTTGAATCCTAGCATCCTCGAAATTTTAAGCACAGGTCGGACACTCCATACAAAGGCGCACTATTCAGTAACACATACGTAACTTGACACCTGTATATAACACACACACAATTATGAAGATAAGGTCGTCGTCTGATTATCTCTCGCTCGTGACGTCAATTGGTATTGAAACGCTTGAAGCCTGCAATGCTTGTTGCATAATAATAAGTACCTGGATGTCCGAGCTTTGCTCGTTTTTAGGGTACCGTACCTCAAAAGGAAAAAACGGAGCCCTTATAGGATCACTTTGTTGTCCGTCTGTCCGTCTGTCTGTCTGTCCATCTGTCCGGGTGTCAAGACCGGAAACGGGAACGCGTGAAGGTATCAAGTTGAAATTAAAACCATATACGCAAATCCATAGTATCTACATCACAACAATATACAGACTCAATTAACTAAACTACTACACAAAAAGCACATCGATCACCCCAGACCGATAAAGGTCTAAAGATAATCCAAATGCTCAAACCCACTACCAGTTGGCAGCGTACCCAGCATGCTGACCGCATTGCCACGTTGAATGGCAATGCTTATGCGTTGGGCCAGATACGCGCCAGCATTTTGGTCACGCGTCGCATCGATCAGGCGCTCAGATAAATTTTTGAAAATGAGATGAGCTCCCGGTCCCCACGGACCCAAAGTTTCGACACCAAACGGCTCAAATATGTAACCTCTACCGAGATTAACATATTTACGCCGCTTGTGCTGCTCCACCGAATTAGCCGCAGCGCCAGCCCTACTCCGTGTCTCAGGAAGATGAGACGGTGCCAAAGTATCAACGCACGTGGCGTCCCACACAAGGGGCCGTCCGAACTTCCATGGCACAAGCGTCATCCCGTCAGGCCTTTTACCATCGACACGCGCAAGACCGCTCGGTTCGAGCACAGCTGCAACATTGGCGGTGGTAAAAGCCCGGCGGATGATATCATTCAGGCTCGCGTGACGACCAATTCGACCAGAGCTTCTCGAGCATGAGAGACCGTGGTGGCCGAGTTGATCAACTGCAGTACCACACTGGCAGATATGGGCCTCACAACACCTTGCTCCTAAACGCAAACTGACTGCTAGACGAAATGCAGTTGGATCTAAAAGGCAGCCGGTGTTAAAAGACGGCATAGCTTGTAACCAAAGACCCGATTCCCAAACAGAAACTGCAAGAATACGAGCACGATCTGCGACGCTAGTACACGTATCTAAAAGAGAATTCCGTGCTAGTTCACAGATCGGCCGATCCCACAGTCTCTGCGACGATGAGTAGTAATCGTAGTAATAGTATCTTGTTGTAGAAAGAAAAATAAAATTTCTCAGTTTTCACAAAAAAAAGCCGAATAAATCGTAAAAAACGCACATTTCGACACTCACAAGGGAATCAAAGCATATGGGGTACTTCCCGTTGATCTAGAACTATGAAATTTGGCAAGAAGCATTGTGTTAGAGTACACATATAGGAAAAAATCCGAAAACTGGTAATTTTTTATTTAATCACAAAAAATAGTGTCTCTATGTAAGGAATGAGGGGCCCAAATTTTAAAGTGAATTAATCGTATCATATGAAAGAACTTAATTAGCATGAATTAAAACAGGTTTCAAAATATTTTTACGATGTATATTTTTCGGTATAAAAAGGAAAATAAATTTGATAATGTTTGATGTTTATTTTTCAATTAAATAAGTACAGAGCTTCAGTGTGAGAGTCAATTTCGCACTTTGCCGGTTTTTGTTGTTGTGAATGTTATTTTTGTCTATTATTTAGCACTCCGTCCCTTTATTTATTTTGAAATAAAAGGAAAATAATAATAAAATACAAAGATATTTATCAGTTTTATTCAGTTAGTGAATGGCTCTGTTATAATACATTGAATGCTCTTAATTGATCTTTAAGAGCAATCTTCTCCATCTCTTCAAGACAGGTCAGTGGCTTCCTAGGAGGTCCAACCTTTACGCCAGTTATAATTTCCATAGCTGCTTTCATTGCTGGAACAAAATCTCCTGAAAAAACCACACGTTACTCTAACAAAAGAGAAAAAGGTGGAAAGAAGACCTCATACAACTGGCAGGAAGACGCCGCAGATACAAGCTGTTTTTACCTGGTCTTTTTTGGAAATCTATGAGGGATATCTATGTCCACAGTGGACTTCCTGTTGCAGAGATGATGATGGTACAGAAATAACTTTATGATCCTCACCATGGGAAGCGATGCCCTCGACAATCTTATTCATTCTCTCCTGCTTGCACCTCGCAAGGTTGACGTCCCCGTGTTTCACTGCACCCACCATGTCTCTGACTAGATCCGGGAATAAGTTAGTCACCGTGGCGATACTCGAGTCATGACCCATTAGGACTGATGTTGCCAAGTGCTGGAAGATAACGTATTTTAAGCTGATAATTCAAGCAACTTCATGGAATATTTAGGCAAAGAGGCGCATTATTGATAGTTAAATTGACGCGATAATTTAAAGAATAATCTTAAATTATCGCAAACATTGTGGTCACTTCATAGTAATCAAGCTGGCTACAAGTACAAACGGTTTGAAATTTGAATTTCTAACCACATGCAATGATTTATTATACGTAGATAGGTTATCCCTGATTCTGCGCAGCAAACCTCAAGCATGGTAATCGCCCGACTCGAATTCAGTCGTGACAGGTCGGGCAACGCTGTTAGACACGTATCGTGACTTGTGAACAGTGACAATACCATCCTGTGTTTAGGAAGACCAAGATATGTAAGGCCGTGATACTAAATCTTATCCTCGAATGTGCTGAGAGCTGAGATTTGCCATGCTTTTAGGTACTTCATATTCAATGAGTACAACCTCTAATAATTCTAATAATAGATTCTAAGTAGATAATTAGATAGCTTTTGCTGTCTATACCTACGAGAGAAAGCATGCGTAAAAATCGATGTTATGAAAAAGCTTATATTTAATTTTTACGAGAGGCTTACTTATTATAATTATCACAAAAAATATAGTCTATGCCGCTCAGAGAGGGAAGACAAATCTAAAGACATCTCGCACACCAAAATCAGTCAAGCCTTTTAGGCTGTAGGAGATAATATAGAAACATACATACATACCAACATTATAATTATACATACAAACACTCGGAAAACATAACCCTCCTTCTTACGCAATCGTAATCTTACATTTTAAAAAATACTATCGGATTAGCGCTTTAGTCGTGAAAGGCAATAAACAGACAGTGTTAAAATGTTGGGATTGGGAATATTATTGGTAGACAATGGTATCCCCAATGTTAGGATCGTCTGTAGAACTATGTAAGTTTGTATCTACTTTCTATTCACACCTCTCTCTCTCTCTCTCGTTCATGGCGCGCATCGATTCTAGTTGTGTTTTTGTACCTCGGCTAATTGATTTAATATCATTCTTCACTGTACTGAATTTAATATGTTATTATATGGACAATATAATACTACATACAAAGTGCCCTGCTATCTAATAGTGGTATTATTTCTAAGGATCCTGTTCCCTTACCAAGTCACGCATCGTCTACTGGGCTGTCACAATACACCCTGCTGCTGTTGAGCCTTTGCAAGGATTTATAACACGCTTTTAGAATATTAATAATAATTAGAGTTTATATTTTCTAAGTAGGTATATTTCTTACATGATTTGCGATGAAGACTCTTTGGTCTGAAGCAAGCTGATCGGCGACTTGCAAGGCCACGCCCAGGTCTGCCTTCATCCCTTTGAACATAGGTATTCTATCCGATGCCTCGGAGAAAAACTGTTTCATATGTACTGTAACAAACAATTAACTAATTCAGACATAAAACTTTAATAATACTATATACCTATATACTATATATCTTTGACAAAAAGAAAATTGCATGCCAATGCACAAAACATTTTCTCACGTT
Source organism: Lycia hirtaria (assembly GCA_947563715.1). Lineage (NCBI taxonomy): Eukaryota > Metazoa > Arthropoda > Insecta > Lepidoptera > Geometridae > Lycia > Lycia hirtaria. Next base: position 14,088,900 of record OX387385.1, read on the forward strand.
CTGCCTTTCGAAATTATTGAAAGCGATATCTCTTTCGACTTTGCAGTGCATCTAATGCATCTAATTTTCCTTCACTGTTTGATGCTTTTAGTAATATATAATACATCAATAACAGCAACATCAAATTGCTATTTAAATCTTGACATCCGGATTGCAAGTATAGTCACCCACTAGACTGATATCTTGAGGAGTCAATAAAAATATATATATATAAGTATTGGATCAGTCCGGATCAACGTGCCAGAACTGGAGGAGTTTAAGCACTTCGACACATTGACACTGGAGACATTGGTACTTCTTCGGAAAACTGGATGTGTGAGTAATGAGGCTGGGGTATGTACAAAAGGGTCCAATGGCTCGAAGTGCTTCCGGAAATCAACTCCTATATCCCCCAATGAGATAAGGTATGAAGACTGTCATAGCGTCTAGGGCACACTAATGCAAAAAGATACCATTAAAATAATAAGAGTATATACATACCACCAAATAAGAAATAATAAGAGTATATACGTACCATCAACCCCAGTCATCATAGGGAAGTGGTAGTAAATGAGAGGTAAAGAAGGTGCTGCCATCGAAACCATCTCCAAATACCCCACAAGCTGGTGCACGGTTTTGGGCTTGAAATACAGTTCTGGAAGAGTCATTATTGCATCAGCTCCTATTTCTTCGGAATATTTTGCCTGGAAACAAAAACGACTTTGGTGATCTTCACCGCATCAAAATTACAGGTGAGCCTGACAGTATTTCTATGACAGATACATCAGGCGATTTATTATAGGAATAAGCCTATTGATGTATACCTTTAGACCTCGCTGAACCAGGCGCTCTATGATGGGTTTTAGTTGAAATTTTGAGCTGGTCATTCGCACACGTTGTATTTAATTCAAATTAAAAGGATTATTTGACGATGGAAGACGGGAAGACGCTGGATGCAAGCCGCTTCCAATCGGTCTTTTTGGAAATCCATGGAGGAGGCCTATGTCCAACAGTGGACTTCTTATGGCTGAGATGATGATGATGATGATTTGACGATGATTGGTCTCTATGATGAATTAAATTTATATCGTATCTTTTAAAATTCATTTGAATGATTCATGCTTTTGGTAATGTATGTTTATACCGTTCTGACATGTTATTCTGACCGTAGAAAAATATATAATTATATTTACTATGAATATAGCATCACCACTGCGTGATACCTGAGTTTCTCTAAGAACCAAGGTGGATTACTAAAAAAATATGTGAAATTACAAATACTCTTAGCACACTTTTTTGAGTAATCAGCCTTGGTGTTAGTGTTAATATATCATTAATACGATCGGAAGTACGGAAGCCCCGGGGTGCAAGTGAAACTCGTACTTTGCCGGTTTTTTTTCTCTTACCAGCGCAATAACATCTGGTATCGGTGCCCCACCAACTTGAGAGATGACCTGAATGCCTAGTGGCTTAGCTGTCTTAATCCACACTTCTAGGAGTGCCTTTCTTTCAGCTAAGTTCAGCAGAGCAGCTTCGCCTGTAGTCCCACCCACTGGAAAAGTAAAATAGGAAAGTAAATCTTGAATAGTTAAATAAAATAAAGACTAATTAAAAACTTGGCGTATTTACATATCTTACTTAAATAATTATAATAGTTTAATAATAAAATTCTCCAAATTAAAGTGGCAAAGTAAGTAATTAATGGAATAAAGTAGTTAAGTAGTTAATAAAGGCGCTTGCCATAAAAAAAAAAAAATAAAAAAAAAAAAAAAAATGGAATATTACAATTTCGAGATATTTATATGTCTATCGATTTTTTTCGTAATCGTGTTTTGAAACTACTGAATATATGGTAAATATAATGGAGAATATCACACTTTTTTTAACACGTTTTTATTATCTTCACCTGTATGCATGTTTGTTTGTTTGTAAACGAACCTTTTGGACTTGATTTTACCCACTTCAAACGGTCAGATTTCATTCAAACTTTGTAGACTTATCGATGACCGATGACAATACAATAATTTGAAGCGTGTTTTTCAGTTTTTTAAACTGTAATTATTTATTTAATGAGAGTAGTTATTTATTTAAGACCTGCGGTGCGATTTTTGAATCGTTCGAAAGGAATTCACATGTCAATTTGATGACTTCCGAACAATAAATAAATAATAAATATTGGAGGACATTTCACACAACACCATCTAGCCCAAACTAAGCAAAGCTTGTGCTATGGAAACTAGATGGTTGATAGAATACTTATATATTTTTTTTTTCGTAAATACATACTTATGATACATAGAAACACCCAGACACAGAACAAACATTCATGCTCATCACACAAAATGTTTGCCCTGGGTGGGGATCGAACCCACGACCTATAGCTCAGGAAGCAGTCGTACTACCACTGAGCCATGAGGCCTGTCAATATCAACGACATTTTCGTAGAATTTCTAATTCGAATGGTGAATGATTGAGAGCAAACGAATTCTTGAACATCGTCCGAAACAAAGTCATATCCGTATGCGATAAAATTTGAACGATTCAATTCAACAAGTGTTAAATATTATCTGTATTAAAAGAAAAACAAAATACCCGACTGCAGAAAGCCGTTTTTGGAGGCTTACTTACGATTTCGTTACGCTTGATATGCTGTTGCGCGTTTTTTGTGAGAAAGTAGCGAGAGCGAGAGCGAGAGAGAGAGAGAGCGTTAAATCGCTGTAAATGATTATAAATGCGCATTCTTTAGAATGATTTTAATTAAAATCACTTGTTTATTATGAAAGAATTCGTTAGAGATAACGAAATCACGCATTTTTTATTTTTGTGAGAGATGTATTATTATTATTACAAAAAAATATACCTTATGACACTCAGGAAGTCAAGACAAATCTGGCGACACCCGCACTTCGAAATCGGTCAAGCCGTTTTGGCTGTCGGCGATACATATGTACATATCCATATACATACAAACATACATACACACGAAAAAAAATACGCAGTCAGGCAAAAATTAAGCCCCTGTTTGAATGACGCCCATAACCGCCTATTTAGCTTCTCTAATAAGTATTCTTAAACATAAAATAATATTAAATGCAAATAACTTATTTGAAACTTACCAAGGATTCCAATTACTTTATTACGGTTCAAATATTCCACGTATTCAGGGATGATTTCAAAGTGAACGTTCCCAGCTTCATCCATCGGAGTAAATACTGGGGCCAGAATACCTTGCATGTTGAACGCCTAGAACAGTAATTGTGAAACTTTATTGATCACTTTTTTTTTTTTTTTTTTTTTTTTTTAATACTTTATAGATCTACGATTGACCACCAACTCGCCTGATGTTAAGCGACGGTGTGGCCGAGGATGGAGCTCGTCGATCTAGAAGATATCTGTTCACTCTAGCCTTGAAAATTCCAAGATTGTAGGTATCAGGAAACAGAGATGATGTTTGATTGATGGCATTCTCGAATGGAGACTACGCGCCAGGAAGCATAGCGTAGAATGACCAGCCACAAGATGGACAGAGGATATCATACACATGACCGGAAGATGCTAGTTTCAGGCTGTTTCAAGCGGTCTTTTTAGAAATCCATGATTATGCCTATTTTATTTTATTTTTATTCAAATGCTTACTGTGCTTACAACAGAACCAAAGTGCACAGCAGCCAATAATTACATAATAAATTACAATAGCAAATTACAATAACAATAATAAATTACAATAATTACACTTAACAAGTAGCCGAGAAACGCATACAAATGTCTAGCATTACGCTAAACCTATCAAAAAATATGTCAGCGTCTGGATTATGAGCAATCGTCTCGTTGAATAGATTTAAGGCATGGGTAGTGGGTGCGTACCGAGCTGTGTTGGTGCGTGGACTCTGGCGCTATTTTTCTTTCTGCAGCAAGAGTCTATGGATCTGCGTATATGGTTTTAAATTCAACTCCATACCTTCACTCGTTCCCGAGATAAAGGTCTTGACACCCGGACGGACGGACAGACGGACAGACAGACAACAAAGTGATCCTATAAGGGTTCCGTTTTTTCCTATTGAGGTACGGAACCTTAAAAACAGAATAAAATAAATATTTAAGGGGTCTCCCTTAATAGGTATAACATACGTGATTTATTTTTGATCGTTTTTGCTCGATATTGATAACGGCAACAGGTAGACGCTTGAAACATTCACAGAATATTGAGTTAGGTATATTATTCACTTTAAAAATTTAAATTAAAAAAAATTATATTAAAATAAAATTAATATTTAAGGGGGGCTCCCATACAACAAACGTGATTTTTTTGTCGTTTTTATAGATAATGATACGGACCCTTCGTGCGCGAGTCCGACTCGCACTTGGCCGGTTTTTTACTATTACACATCAGATATACACGAAGTTTACATCATATAAAATGTAAAGATTTGTTCGGTGTGACTGATTGATGGCATACAATGGATCCTAGAAAGAAGACATTTGAAGGATGAGGTATCGGTTAATTTCATCGAATGAAGTTCTTTTGGATGCAGATTAGACAGATAAAGAAAGCGTCGGATTTTGATTTTTTTGTGCGATTAGAATCATACATTTCTAGGCCTTTATGTTTGTTTTTATTTTTCAAATTTAATTATTGTTCCGCTAAAAAAATTAACAAAACGCACACTCTTCGTCATTTATGATTTAATAATATTTGAAAAGAATTGGTTGTCTGTAAAGTCGGTTTACGGACGATAGTTTAACGTGACAACGTCATAACAAAACAATGATGAAATGATGATGATGTAGCTGGACAATGAACGTAACGGGACAAAGAGTCCTTTTTCGTGCGTGCAGCTGGCGTTCATCGATTTTATATACGTTGTCACGTCAAAAAAATCTGTAATATACTTCGAATATTACAAAATATTTATAGCATAAAATCGCGCGCAAGCGAGACAGCTGCGACTACACACGGAATATAATTAATGAGCTCCTCCATTCCGTAGAAGGCTCGCAAGTTTACAACAATAAAAGTGGTCACTATGATATTTCGATTCCATCATCTCTATTACGTAATGCCATATTGAGCTGATAGAATGTGAAAGAAATATTATAAATACATGTAAATACACAATACTAGTTGTATCATGAGGTCACACGTGAAGAATCCTTAGTGTCCTTTAGTCCTTCCTACATTTTCCATTTTTTTTTAGGATTCCTTAGTAGCTACGAGGAACTCTTATAATTTTGCCATGTCCGTCTGTCTGTCTGTCCGTATGTCATTGTCATTTTACTCAGAGACTATTAGTCCTACATAAACGAAATTTGGCATGTAGATGTGTTCCGTAAACCATTACAAAATATCGTAGAAAAAATATTTTTTTTAAATTTAAAATAGGTTTGGCCCTCTATACCTACATATAAAGAAGGGATGATTTTTTTCCTACTACTTCTTCGTGTAGATCATCGGGGCGTCGTTGAATAGGTCTCTTAAAATAAAACTAAGGTTCAATATAGCACTCAAAGGTGAAAAAATTGTGTTACGCCCGTCTCCCTACATTTCTAAGCTACATACTTGTATTATACCTAGAAATTCATGATTAACCATAATAGTTAGAACATAAATGAAAATTATCTTTAGCACTCTGTGATTACAAGTCTTCCAGATACAGCGATAAATATGTAAAACACTTAAGTCATTATAGTATAAGGTCATTGACTTTTTTTCAACAAACATTCTCTTAGAAAGACGAATATTATAGCAATTTTTTCTACTTATAAATTTCTAACTGAAATGCCCAAAATGATTACGGTCGCACTCCTGCGCATACGCATCAAGAAGGTGGCTTCTTGATGCAAATGCGCAGGAGTGAAACTCTGTCTCCTTTCCTGTTCCTTGAGAACTACAATCTTAAAATTTTGGAAGCTAGAGTGAAGAGATTTCTTCTACATCAACTTTACTTTACCATCAGACAGTTGATGGTCAAACTGATTTGTTTTTTATGTAAAAAACATGCATTTATACCAACAAAAAAAACTTACCATTTTATAGCAGACACCCTTTTCAATATGACGCCAGAAGGAAACTACCGAAGTCTTGACGATCAGGTAATGTTAGAAGTCAGCTCTAACCACATGTAATTAAGACGGAGAAGTTATGAAATTCTACTTAAGGTGCTGGGGTCGACGTCACAGATGTCTCGCTTGAGCGTAACACCTTATCTTAGATATAAAATTAATTAATGCACTTTAGGTAAATATGCAGACGTCAACCTCATGAAAACACCATCAAAATGTGTTTATCTAAAAAAATGATTTTATTTAACCAAAATTAACGTCTAAACTACGCGTTTAGACGTTAATTTTGGTTAAATAAACGTTTAAACGTCTGTTTACGCATTTATTTAATTCAAAGTGTGTGCGCTCAATTTAACTTTTAAACCTTTATTTATGCATCTTATCATAGTTATTTAACTGTAAAGTAATGTATATTTTGTAATAATATTTTCACCAGATCAGCTTGGTTCGCATAGTTAAAAATAAATTCTTCATGATTGTCTTCATTTTATCCCGCTAGATGGGGCCAGCAAAGAAAGTTTCCTATACAAAAAAAACATCCATACTATGTTTTACAAAAGTTGAAATTATGAAAGCATTATAGCTGCACCGTCTATCCCAGCGCCTTAAAGTATAAATTTATTTTTTGTATGTGTGAGATAAAAAATATGTATTTAAAATGCGTTTAATTTGTAATGTCATTAGAAATGATACACTGTATCATAATAATGTAATAATTATTATGATACAGTGTGTCATCAGTACCTAATGGTACCTACTGATGACATTCTAATCCTAGTTTTGTATTCTTTATTTGTATTTTTGTTTGTAATTGTAATAATAATAATAATTTACCTATCGCTCAAATTATTTTACGAATAGAGCCAACTAATTTGCGTTTTTTTTTTATTTCAAAGTTTGAGCTCCACAGACTCCAGGGTCCGTGCCTTTGATAAGCTAATACATTTTATTATTTAACTAAGTTAAAAAAAATATATACAAGGGGAATTTGCGATTGCAATAATTATTTTTTATTCGATTATAAATAAGATGTAGGATCTATTTCCTGCTTTTTCTTAATTTTCGCCTCTTTTCAACCGATGATAATTATCATATTTAGCATATTTATCAGACTTCATACTTAATGCTCATATCATGGGAATTGTTTGAAAATAAGTTATTGAAATATGAAATGCATGAAATGGAAATATACCCGTATATTTCCAATTCATGAAGCTAAAATAAAACCATTTTTTTATCAGCCCTGTTTGTACAAACTGTCCCACTGCTGGGCTCCGGACATCTTCTCATTGTGAGAAGGGTAAGGCCATAGTCTACCACGCTGTCCAAGTGCGGGTTGGCAGACTTCACACATCTTTCAAGATCAGACAAAAATTAAATAGGCAAAAAAAAAAGTCTAGTGACTTCTTCTTTGGAGACAATGACGATGACTGCGGATAAAAGTATTATCTTGTTTAGTGAAAATATTAGCTGTGCCCTGCGACTTAACCCGCGTGGCAATGAAAAAAGGCAATAATAAAAAGTAACCGATTTCCGGTTCAAAGTTATCTCTGTTCCAAATTTCATAACAATCGGTTTAGCCGTTCGATTGTGAAAAGATCACAAACAGATGTTGAAATACTGAAGCACTTTGAATGACAATGCTTCAAAGCATCCAATTTGGGTATTAGCCTATAATATGGAATTGAACGCTTATTGACCCTCTTAGAGGTCTTCTGGAGATCAACGCGCGCAGCTATCTCTCTCGCGCATCACAACATTTTTAAACATATCAAATTATTGAGTAGGGATACAGAAAAGTGAGAGACGAAATTTGTTTATTTGAGAAATATTTTAAACTTTAAATATAGCGATAAATATAAAAAACACTTAAATCATTATAGTGCTGAGGTCATTGACCTTTTCGCAAAGTAGTACAAAAAATACTCGCCAAGTAGTTTTCTTTTAAATTACAGCATTAACTACGAAACTCTACCATACGCGTGTCTCGACACAGTCTTATTTAAATTACAGCATTAGCTACGAAACTCTACCATACGCGTGTCTCGACACAGTCTTATTAAAATTACAGCATTAGCTACGAAACTCTACCATACGCGTGTCTCGACACAGTCTTATTAAAATTACAGCATTAGCTACGAAACACTACCATACGCGTGTCTCGACACAGTCTTATTTAAATTACAGCATTAGCTACGAAACTCTACCATACGCGTGTCTCGACACAGTCTTATTAAAATTACAGCATTAGCTACGAAACACTACCATACGCGTGTCTCGACACAGTCTTATTTAAATTACAGCATTAGCTACGAAACTCTACCATACGCGTGTCTCGACACAGTCTTATTAAAATTACAGCATTAGCTACGAAACTCTACCATACGCGTGTCTCGACACAGTCTTATTAAAATTACAGCATTAGCTACGAAACACTACCATACGCGTGTCTCGACACAGTCTTATTTAAATTACAGCATTAACTACGAAACTCTACCATACGCGTGTCTCGACACAGTCTTATTTAAACTCTAATAAAGTCGGTTCTTTCAGTTTTTTAAAACTTATCTTAATTTTTTTAATTATTCGTAAATAGGTTTGCCCTCGACCGTCAACTCGACTGGTGTTAAACGATCGTTGCGGTCTACGATGGAGCGCGCTTGCCTAGAAACAACCTAACCACTCGCGATTTGAAGACACCCAGATGATATATATTCGAAAATACTCATTCAGGAATAGTCTCTCACAATTAGTATCTAAATTAAATGGGTGTAACATAAAAACGGACGGACAGACAGACAGATGGACATGACCAATTCAAAATACACCTTGAATATATTAATAGCGATTTTCTTTACTGTGTTCAGTAAAGTCCTTCGATAGCTATAAGTAATAAATATTCATAAAAACAGTGATCTACGACTTATATATAAATTACTTTGTTTTTTGCTCGGGTCAATTGATAACAACTAGCAATAAAAATATTTGAATGCGTAGCAAAAATACGCAGCGCGCTTCAAATAGTTCCCATCAATAGGGAAATATGCATGATTTATTTTTATTATAACCATGTTTATATTTTAAAAAATTATGGACCGATTGGATATTTTATTTTATTTTAGTATATGTATTAAATTTTAATATGTTATCAATTAAAACTATTCTGCCCGTCCGTCTATCCGGGGTTTTGCTCAAAGACTTATTAGTACTAGAAAGCTGTAATTTGGCATGAATACACATTCTTACCTACTAGATATATAGTTATGCCGAGAAAGTTGTAGAATATAATCTTGAAAAAAAATATTTTTGGATTGCGTACGTCCCGTCCCGTACGCGGAAAGTGGGAATGATTTTTTTTCATCTACCCGATCGTGTGGGCTATCGTTGAATAGGCAATCAAAAAACATTGGGGGTGATCGAAAACTACTTTACGATTTATGGATCTGTTTGCGAAATATTAAGCTTTGAAATGATAATTTTCGCTAGAGTTTAGCTTACCAGTTAAACGATTGATTATATGAATTTATGTATAATTAAAAAAAAGTTGTCAAGTTAGAGAAGACAGAGGTGTGTGCCGCGGGATTCAAACCCAGGACCTGCGGATCACAAGTCCAACGGTCTCATACATAGAACAAAGAAATTGTTCTGTGGCATGTGACATGAGTCTGTTCGAATAGACAACTAATGCGCCATTTCCCTTATTTCATAACTTTTGTTCAATCAATACTATCCAATAAAGAACCATCGTGGCAAAAATGGGAACTAACCCCATTTTTGCCACGATGGTTCTTTCTCTATCTAAAAAGGTTCTATTACTTTTTTTTGATGTGCAATTAAATAACATTCTCAATAGAAGATTCGTGCATTGAACTTTTGCCTTGGCCTATTCTATAAAGAACGCGGAATAGTTACAAAATTACATCACAGCGTTCGCACGTGCGCATTTTCTTTCAGTTGCGTTTCAGATACGAAGCGAACGGTCTCCTTCGTCGGCACAATAACTTATCGTACCTTTGCCATAAAAAAACCAAAGATTTAATTTAAAAATTGCTGTAACAGATGCCAATCTTCAAAAATGTCAACGGGACAAAATCTAAAATTAAAGAATGGACTATGAACGGAAAAGAGAATTCAGGAAAAAAAACTACGGAGAGCAGCACTTCAAAAATAAATAAATATGGTTATTGTGAAAAAAGAGTTTTGGTTGTTTACACTGGTGGAACCATTGGTATGGTGGACGACCCAGATGGATGTAAGTAATACATTTAGGAATATGTAAAAGTTTGTATGTATATAAATGTGTACCTAACTGAGAGTTTAGCCACAAATTATTGGAAATCAATGATATCTCACTATTGGAAATACTGTCTTTTTCTCAATCACTCAATTTTGTACAGACATTTATGTGTAAATATATTTTAGAAACGAGTGTATATAATTTAAAGGTACTTTTCATTGTTAATGTGATTTTTTTTGAAATTGTTGGCTCTTGTGCCTTATAATTCTGTAGGCTCTAGTTTTTCTGCTTATTTAGCCGGATTTTATTTCATGGGAATTATGTCTCAAATGAAAAGTTTTATTTTATTTTATAAATTCGTGTTTACGTATATTTCGTAGCAACAGACGAACGAATGGCAGTTAGGAAAAGTGGCGGCAAACGAATCAAAAGAGTTTTTAGACCATAGAATTGATTTTTATAAGGAGGCTACAACTCAACTATCGAACTTTGTGATCGAACTTCTTGGTATGACCAGTGCCTATTGGATAATTTTATTATACAAAAAGCATAGAGGTACTATTATATAATGCTACAAAAATTGATTACAACACAACAATATACAGACTCAACTAACTAAACTACTACACAAAAAGCACATCGATCACCCCAGACCGATAAAGGTCTAAAGATAATCCAAATGCTCAAACCCACTACCAGTTGGCAGCGTACCCAGCATGCTGCCGCATTGCATGTTATAAATTGATTACATGTAATGTCAGTGATGTTGCAGTTGTCCATAGACGACGGTTATCGCTTACCATCAGGCGAGCCGTCTGCCTTTTTGCTTCACCTATTTATATAAAAAAAAACATATTTATATGTGAGATAAATATAAATATGTTTTTTTTTTATATATAAAATAGGTGAAGCAAAAAGGCAGACGGCTCGCCTGATCGAGCAAGACCTCGAAAATATTTTTGCTATGCAAAAATCCCATCAATATTGTTGGGCCGAAGTTTGGCTATAGGAGCGGTGATTGACTGCCGCTGCAACTTTGTCGTATTTAACCGCGAGCAGAGTTATCTCTCTCGCGCATCATAACCTTTATAAGCATGTATTCACATATTTTAATAACACATATTTATTTTTAGTTTACGTAGAAGTTCATCTCGAAGGCAGACTAGGCTATTTTTTAATACTAATGAGGCACATTCTTAGTATATCGCTTTGTTTATTTGTTTTTTGTTTTGTTGCTTCAGGCGAGTTGGTGGTCAATAGTAGATCTATTTTGTACAAAAAAAAAGAGATTTCATTCAGCTTGCCCTGTTTGTTGTTGTTTAAGTTTTTGGGTCAAATGTATTAATCGAAATTTGACCCCTTCCCGTCGACCCATTGATCTGATATTTAGTACACGGCTTTAGTTAAGATGAAAATACAATGAAACTATATTTAGTCTTAGTATTTAGTATTATATTAAATACAAAAATTAAAAATCTTACTGCCATATTCTTATTTTGTCAGTTGATAATGGGTAGAAATACAACAAATATCTCAATATGAACTGATATAGCAAGTTGAAGTGGCAATAGGCAGGGGAAATAGGCAAAACTGGGGCCGAAAAGTTCTCGAGTGGAGATCACGCACCGGCAAGCGCAGCGTAGGAAGACCAGCCACGAGATGGGCAGAAGAAGCGGCTTGCATCCAGCGTCTTTCTTCCACTTGGATGAGGTCTAGTGCATGCTAAGATAATTAGATAATTTATTTCCCTATTAACCGTTATCGCACTCGACAATGATTGTTTATGCTCTTGAGTCGATTGACATTGCGATAACATCATACGTTTCTCTTATCAGCTAGAGTAGTTATTAAAGCGTCGTTTAGAATACGTATATATGTACATAACCTTTCAAGTACGCGTCATCTTGTGAAGCGCTTCCTTATATGTTAAGACTTGGATAACATTTGATTAATATATTCCTAGAAAACAGGACCGCCTGACATTATCAATTTATTTTGTGACGCAAGAAATGTACTGAAGTACTAATACTTGTATAGACTCTGCAGCCATTCTATTTCACATTAGGAAGTTGGAAGCAAGATTTTCGTCACCTCAGTCAGAAACTGCTTTTAAGGCTTTATTTATACGCTCAACTCAACCATATACCTTCTGAAAGAAGGTATGGGTGAGTTGACCCCTCGTTTCCCCCCTTTTTGGGCTGCCTTGTACTTGGATCGGGAATGTACATTTCCAAAAGTGTGCAAAAGTGTGTATGTGTCTTTGTGTGTGTGTGTGTGTGTGCATGTGTGTGTAAGTGTGTAGTGTGCTGCGTACTCAAAAATGTTAGTATAGTAACTCCTGTATCACGCTCACTCATTTTTTTGAAATTACAAAATACTTACGAAATATCTGGAATGCAAAGAACTAAGTAAAATATTAAAATCACTTACTAAAAATTTCGTTTCGATTCTAATTGAATACATAATTGTATTAAATCAGAAAATGGTTCAAGATTAGTATATCAAAATGATTGTTTGCTGAAGGTTTATTTATTAACCTCTAGTTTTATACATAATCTGTAAGTCTATCTAGAAGTTTTACTCAATACTGACAAGATTAATATCTATGAAAATAGGGCCACGAATTCTGTGACTAATATATTAGTGAGAACAGACATCTTTTAGATAAGCACACCAATTTAATTAACTGCCTTCAATTGGTACTTTTTGTAGCCGGCTGAAACCTGGTATGGCCACAATCACACATACATTTCTAGTAGCTCAATGGAACAAATACTCTCCACAACACTTGAATGCTTTCGTACGCTACTCGGTAGGCACTAATCGCGTATCGCGCATAGCGTTCTGGTATTTGCGGAACACAGCTCATTGTTATAAAGATTGCATCATTTTTATTCCGATTATAGCTATAATATAATATAATATAAGCTAATATAGTTGTGTATATAAAAGTAAGTTGCTATAGGTGATGAAATTATTATGTACCTACCTAGTTGCAAAATCACTGTTTGGACATTTCGTTCGAACAGTGATTTTCATCTAGACTCGAACTACACCTCGAACAAAATGTCCTAAGCTCATCTACATTTATTGTGCTTATCATACCGACAAAATGTGGAATGCGCTTCCTGAATGGTTCTTTGCTAATGGATTTATAATCTGGGTGTCTTCAAATCGCGATGGATTCTTTCTAGGCAGGCGCGCTTCGTAGTAGACCGCAATCAGGCGAGTTATCGGTCAAATGTAAGCTATATTAAAAAACATTGAGCATTGAAACCGATATAATTAAGCACATCTTTGATTTGTCTGTATATCTTGACCATGCCTTAAGACCAAGGTGATGTCAAGGTGTGTACATTAAAAAAAAAACCCAGTAGGTCGAAGTGTCACCGACTCCTACTTCGGTTCAGTTTACTATTATGAGATAATAATGCCATATCTCAACGTGATTAATCTGTGTGGATATTTTCATAAACGATATTTTCTTCAAGATTTTGATTTTTGATCGTACTAATACCGCTGTAAGTTAAATAACGTATTGTAATAAATATAGATATTTTTATACATTAAATACATGCCTGGAAAAGATCACTCTAAGCGATAAGGCTGTCAATTAAAAACCTAGCCCTAAGTACTTAATCCTTCTGTAATTTTGTTATCATGTGGATTTTAATAGTGTTATTTATCTATCTATAATATGAATTTTCGAATCAGAAATGAAGAAATCCGTTAACGTAAGAAAATTACCGACATAGCACAGCGGATTAGCAAGTTGAAGTGATAGTGAGTAGGGCACAAAGCACACAGAAATGCCGATGGGGCCGAAAAGTTGTCTAGTGCAGACCACGAACAGGGAAGCGCAGCGTAGGAAGGTCAGCCACGAGAGGGACAGATGACCTCATGCAAGTGGTTGGTCTTTTTGGAATTCCTTGGGGAGGTCTATGTCTAGCAGTGGACTTCTTATGGCTGAGATGATGATGAATATGAACTTTTACACTTGGCTGGGCTTTCATACGGTATGTGGCTTCGATAATTGTTAAAACGGTAAAAAAGTGAGCAGGCACTGCCGATGGCTCGGTGTATTTGTTTATATATGTAATTATTTAGTGCGGAATAAAACAATGCAAGCGTTGGCTCCTACGGGCCGACCCTCGCATTATGTGTGAGACTTAGGAGTATCCACACTCACAGGGCCCAAGTTTCCATCTTAGATGAGGAAATACACACTTATGCATTTTTAGGGTTCCGTATCTATACAAGAAAAATAAAACGGAACTCTTATAGGATCACTTCGTTGTCTGTCTGTCGGTCCTTCTGGGAAGACCGACAGACAGACAACAGGAACGAGAAAATTTTCTTTATAGCTGTAAAGAAATCAAGCTTCATATAAAATGGCAATTTTCACCTTCAATAGTGACAATATTGTGAGTAAAACAAAACTTACGGGGTATTTCCAATTGACCTAAAACACAAAATTTGAGCCAAAACCAAAAAGCTAGGTTTTAGAGTACAAAGTAATAAAAAGGTACGATAAAATTTGGAATTTGTACTTCTAACATAAGTTAAAAGACATTGGGATTCCAAACATTCCAAACTTGTCTTTCTATAAAGCTATATTTTCATGGTTTATGAACTTGTCCCTCAGCCTCGGTCTAGGAAACAAATTATAGACCGGCTTTTTTAAGAACCTGTTCACACAATTTATGTCCGAGTTATGATATGACAGCGGACGGTCGTCCGCATCAACATGGATTCCGGATGTCTATGATAACTAATGTGTGTATACAGCGCTTATTCTTAAATGGGATCGAGTTTATTTTCCAAAGGAGATGGTAATACCTACTGTCATTTACATCTCCGATAAACATAATATGTAATAACATTATTATTGTTACGTCAAGAGCAAATATTATGTGATACCTTTAAGTAAATGACACGTGTTTATTAAATTATCATCTCGGTGGGTGTGTAGTATCTTTGTATATTCATTATATTACAACTACGTATTTGCTATTTTTAGCTTGATACGTCTTGACAACGGTAGATCAATATGGATTGAGGCGTGTTAAGCATTTTACCCAACTGCGCAAGTAGGTTTATAGTTTTCGAGCACAATGATGTAATACGTAGATAGGGTTTCCTCCGGCGCTGCGGGGCAAGCCTCAAGTAAGGTAACCGCCCGATTTGTCTTCAGTCTCGACACGTCTGGCAACGCTTTTAGATGCAGTGTCGTGACTTGTGAACGGTGACAATGCCATTCTGTGTGTTTAAAACTACAACACCAAGATATAAAAGGCCAAGATACTAAAAGGCCTTAAGAATGTGTCTTATCCTCGAAATTGCTGAGAACTGAGATCGGCTATACTTCATATTCAATGAATATAACTTCTCTATAGATACAATCTCATTGTTCAAGCCTAATTAGGTTATAACTAGCTGACCCGGCGTACTTCGTATCACCTATCAATGAGTGGACCCGATATTTTCTGCCGCTGCACCAATTTTGATGAGTAAGGTAGGTATCGTTAGATTCGTACATTCAGGAAGTAAAAACGAGTTATAGACGAAATCTGCAGTTTTGCTATACGTACGTATTCAGTATACATATAAGTACATACATTCGACCGACCGAGTAGTTATCGTGACAAAATAGAGGAACTAACGTCTCGTAGTATATACTACTATGGTATTCTGTGGTCACGATTGAACAAAATAATGGAATAAGAACAGTAGCGCCCTCATTGCCACATTAGTTCTCTAACTGAACAGACTCGAGCGGAGTTAATTTTATTGATTATGTACTGAGCTCTATGCCCTAAGTGAATATTCAAACTCAAACCTACAAATAAACAAAAACGATAAATAAGTTTTTTTTGTTATTTACAGTCCTTATACCCAAAAGCAATGTGTTTGAGAACCTAATGCGGCAGTTTCCACAGCTTCACGATAAAGTAATGTGGCAGAAAAGGATCCAAGATGCAGACCCAACGTTCGACGAATCTTTTCTTATTTTGCCAAGTAAGATCACAAAGTTAAATATATAATCGAAATAGCCCTCGCGGTAGGATGATAAAGTTTACTACAGGGAAGAATGATAGGGCTTCTGCTTCTTAACCTTTATTCGAAAAGATTTATTGATTGAGAAAAGCTTCACTGGTGATTGCTAATTACACAATAAGGGCGGTTTTTGACGACTAAGTTAGTGTGTCTGTGTCAACAATTTCTATATCCTAACTTTTTAACTAATTTCCTGATTTCCTAACTAATGTAATAAAATCGAAAATGACTCTGTCTCTCTGTATGTTTGTTATCTTCTCATCACCAAACAGCAGAACTGATTGTTTTGAAATTTTATACACAGATTGCTGAGTACATAGAGGCTATATTTTATGATCATCATAATCATCATTCACCATCATCATCGTTTCACATCACCATGCGGGTGAAATTGAGGGGCACAGCTAGTATTTTATATTATCTCATATACCCCAAACGGCATGGACCAATTAGGACTTATAAGGTATTTAACACAGATTTATAGTATTCCTAAGTCTGTGGTAGTTAATTATTTAATTAGTTCTTGAGTATCAGGTCATATTTTATGATAATTATGATAAGAATAAGAAAACATTTTTAAGAAAAAAATATTTTTTGATTGTTTGGTACTTCATAGATGCGGTAGGGTTTTTAATTTACCTACCCGACAAATAATAATATTACATTTGGGCTGAAATCCTAATTCGACGTGATAATGATTTTAGCCCTCATGTTTCCACATATCCATTAGCCCACATAATTTTTATACGACTATTTACTAAAATGTGTAAAATCGTTAGGAACATCTTGATTGCCCACTGGAACCACAAATGTCTATGCCTCTTTATTATATTTTGTTAAGTGTCCGTAGTTCGGACGTCCGTCTCGCTCGCGCACACCCACATTTTTGAAGATATAAAATGACCGAATGAAAAAATAATTTTTATCTATGAAAATTTACTTGGATCAAATTGAAATTTGTGACGAATATTTGTGATGTTGTTTTCTAGTTTTACTAACGACGATTTTTCATACATAAGTTCATTCAGTCATTTTATATCTTCAAAAATGTGGGTGTGTGCGAGCAAGACGGACGATGGTCGAACTACGGACTCAAGTATAATTCCGAATTTAAATAATTATAAGTTAAATTATGGAAAAAAACAAAACCAAGGCAATGTTAAGGTACCATATAAAAAAGGATTATCAGAAACGGACAATATTTAGAATTGAATAATATTTATGGTAGAAAACATGTTTCTTCTGTTGTATGATAAACACGTAATGTACGTAGTGTAAAAATTGCCGCTACAGCTGCTCTTATGTATAGCGAATAATTACATACTCTTATTCATAAATTTGCAGAAGCCGGGAACATAAAATGCAGGGTATTATACCGAATACTTGAGTATGAAACCCTCTTAGATTCTTCAAATATGAATGAAAACGATTGGATAAGGATTGCCAAAGATATTGAGGTAAAGTAGTTTTAAACATAAAATCACCTAAAACGTAACTAATTGCTGAAAACTTAACTTCAATTTGATCAGATTTGGTATACTTATAGCAAATAAAACAGACAAAGGACAAGTTTTTCGCACACAAGGTGACCCACTGAACCCATGACTAGTTATTCAGCAAAACAAGCTTTCGAAAAATTAAATGAAAACTATTATCTTGCAAATTTGGAGAATTACATTTTTCAGTTTGACTATAGAGCCAAAGAAAAGAAATTATACTGTTATTATTATTTGCTGATAAAACTGCCATAGTGATAACACATCTATCTACATATATACCAGTCAGTTGTATATAACTTGTATAATAAATAAATAAAACATTTATAATCAATTCATATATTTAGAACAATTGTCTACAAATAAATAGAATAGCCCTGCTACCCACATACCTTGTTAACTTTTTTTTTAATTTTAAACAAGATAGATCTACGATTGACCACCAACTCGCCTGATGTTAAGCAACGGTGTGGCCGAGGATGGAGCTCGTCGATCTAGAAGATATCTATTATCAAATCAAAGTATCTATTTTCAAGGAAGAAAGAAGTTCTATGTTCTATGTGTGAATTCGGTTCCAAAATCTAGAAGTTCTATGTGTGAATTCGGTTCCAAAATCTAGATTTTTTTTATCATTTCATATTTTTTTTTCAGAAATATTACGAAAAGTACGATGGTTTCGTGGTTCTACATGGTACAGATACTCTGTGCTACACAGCTTCTGCTTTGTCTTTCATGTTTGAAAATATTGGGAAGGCAGTTGTACTGACTGGATCTCAGGTACGATCCTGTACCTATAAGGTTATTCCCTAAAGACTGACTGAATGATAGACAACGTACAGCACACATCGGGCACTCTATACAACTGCACGGTATATCTCTATTAATGATACATGCGTAAGTCGACGTCTGTATATAAAACACACACATGTATGAAGATATGGTGATTGCTGCTCGCTTCTGACGTCAATAAGGTTTTGAGCCCGCAACGATTGTATTGATCGATAAATGAATGCGCCGTGCCGCCAAACTCCAGCAAACAACGGGGTGAACGCGGGGAGCGGGTGTATAATAATACTATTAACGTCTTCTGTGGTTCAACCTAATCTATTGCGGTTAGTCTTGAAATTTGAAAGATGTTTATAGAGTCGTATCAATGTCAACGTACATAAAGTGCCTATGTGTGTATATAAGTGTTAGCCTTCGTGAGTATTCGTACACAAGTATACGTTTAAAAAACTTAAAAATCGCCGACATAAAAAACGGTTGAACCGTTTTTAATTAAACATTCTCTATGACATCTCCTTTCAAATAAAAAAACTAGACCAAAATCGGTCCATCATGATTGAAAGTTACAATGCCACAGACAGACACAGGTACACGGATGTACAGATACACCGATACCAGATACACACGTCTAACTTATAACACCCCTCCTTTTCGGTCGGTGGTTAAAAATGTTGGTAAGCGAGTATTTAGTATGCAAATGTGCATTACACGAGAAAATTAATCGTAAATCTAACATTTCCTTCACGACCGAAGCAAAATGAAGCGAGAATTCCGGAAGTTATAAGCCCAACTCCTATTCCAATCATCCCAATTCATATCCCGATATTCTTTTCGTCATTGTCATTTGAATGATCGAAAATAAAGAAAATGTTAAAAAAATTAGAAATAATAATGAAATATAAATGAAAATTGGTGATTTTGGTTGTGTAATTGTTACGTTTGATTTTTTTAACGCAAGACTGATCTACGATTGACCACCAACTCGTCTGATGTTATGCGATGGTGTGGCCGAGGATGGAGTTCGTCGATCTAGAAGATATTATTCATTCTAGCCTTGAAAATTCCAAGATTATAGTGTCAAGATATATATTAAATATACGTTTTTACGAATACTTTCTAGCGAAAACGCTGCTATGAAATTTCTTTAAATGACCATTCTTTGGAATACTTTTTGTAAATAATAAATAAATATTTGTGGACATTTCACACAACACCTTATAGCCCAAACTAAGCAACGCTTGTATTAAGGAACTAGATGGCTGATAGAATACATATATACTTTTTTTGTAAATATATACATATGATACATAGAAACACGCAGACATAGAACAAACATCCATGCTCATCACACAAATGTTTGCCCTGGGTGGCGATCGAACCCACGACCTACAGCTCAGAAAGCAGATAAGTATGAGCTACAAGGCCAGTCTGATGACTCATTTGTGAGAGGAGATAACGTCAAAAGGAATTTAATAAGGAATTCGACACAGTATTCGCGTTAATCATGACAGGAGTACTCGTGATCTCAATATTTTTCTCGTTCTATTTTCAGATTCCTATTTTCGAGCCGAGAAGTGATGGAGTAGATAATTTTGTCTCTTCGCTGCTAGTCGCTGGCAGTCTCAATATTCCAGAAGTCACAATTTTCTTCGGTAGCAAATTGTTTAGAGGAAATAGGTATACTATCAAAAGCTATCATGACATGACCTTGAACATCCTACTGCAGGCAGTTCTTTTTTTTTCAAGTTTGATAGATCTACGATTGACCACCAACTGGCTGATGTTAAGCGACGGTGTGGCCGAGGATGGAGCTCGCCGATCTAGAAAATATTCACTCTGGCCTTGAAAATTACAAGATTAGCTCTCAGGAAACAGAGAAGGCGGAAAAGAATTCCGTTTCTGGTACGCATCAAAAACTCCGAGTTCGAAGTGAATAGCATTTAAATGAGAAATGAAAGATTTTTTTTAAGTTAAAACTTCTGACAAATCAGTACGTGTCGAATTATTTTATTATACAATATATTTCACAAATTCTCCTATTTTGGGTACCAATGCACTGGTACCCAAAATAGGAGAATTTGTGAGATGGCATACCAATGCCTTCCGCCCAAAGTAATAATTTGTTCTTTCATTACGTTTAAAAATACAGAAAAGTAGCAAATTATGATAAAATACAATTTATGCAATTATGTATTAATTATGTAGGTATATGGTATTGCAATTATGTATTAATTATGTATATGGTATGATATATGGTATAAGTTTCCGGCAGCCTAGTTGGGAGACCATCTGACTTGCGATCCGCAGGTCCTGGGTTCGAATCCCACGGCACGCACCTCTGTCTTCTCGAAGTTATGTGCGTATTGTTGATTGCCGCCAACTTTAAACGGTGAAGGAAAACATCCTGAGGAAACCTACATGTCTGAGAGTTCTCAATGATCTTGAAGATGTGTGAAGTCTGCCAACCCGCACTTGGCCAGCGTGGCAAACTATGGCCTAACCGTTCTTACAATGAGAAGATGGCCCGTTCCCAGCAGTGGGACAGTTTGTACAAACAAGGGTGATAAAAAAAAAGTATATGGTGTTTAAATATTATATCAAACTACCACACAGTGTAGCCCCAGTATCACTTCTATGCTGGAATGTGAGAAAAAGAAAAACATAGAATGTACCAGCTGCTTCTCTTCCCGGATATATTGTAAAAGTCAATTAAGGGACTTAGAGGAAATTGGTGGTTATGTAGGCGATGACCACCTGCACTGCAAACCAATATTATATCTTATTCTCTAATCCCGTCCAACCCTTTAATAACCTATCTTTTCCATATAGTCACGGTCAAATGCACTGTGAAATGGTCTCATGACCTTTAATGTTCTGCCTATACCCCGTAAGAGAAACTGGCGTATCTATGCTTATAGGAATAAAAGTTTACTGGTTTAAATACATATCAATCATGCAGTGTAACCCCAGTATAAATGAGCTGAACTGCCTGGCGACTGTCTTTCACCCAGGTGGCACCCAATTTTCCATCAATTGTATTGTTTTTAACACGCTTTTATTAGATCGACCTGTATGTAATGAAATCTAAGGTAACTAATTTAACCATCTTCCATGGATCGTAGCGTCATGAAAATTGGCAGCTGTATGTAGTTCTGATGACAATACAATAATATGGTACTGTCGAACTGATCTGATGATGGAGCCGGCAAATATGCACTAGAACTTCATGATGGAACATCGTATCATAGCTGTGTTTGGATTTGTTAGAAAAGTCTTGTAATGAACTTTGACCACGATTAGGTTTCAAGGTTATAACAAACCTATTATTAACAATTTATGTAATGTATATATCCAAAATTACCAATCTCATCCAAATACAATAATTTGTAGCGTGTTTTTTAGTTTTTTAAACTGTAATTTATTATTTTCCATAACCTTACAGAACCCGTAAGATGTCAACGAGCGATTTCTACGCATTCGAGTCCCCTAACTGCGCCCCTCTGGTCCAAGTGGGCATAGATTTCGAAGTCCACCACGCCGCCATCTTCCGGCCGACAGTCATCGAGAAGTTCCGCGTGAACGCCAACATGTGTAGGAACGTCGGTCTGCTGAGAATGTTCCCCAGCATCAGCACTGCTGTGATTAAAGCCTTCTGCCAGCCCCCTGTTGAAGGTGAGGCTTGTTGTAAATATATTTTTTTATTTATAAATTGGATTGCGCTTGACCAATTCCCTGGACACTAAGCGACCTTTCCAGTCTACGATACCTAGAAAAACATAACCTTTATGATATATTATGTCAGAGAAAATGAGAAAGTTTACAAACATTTTTGTAATAAGTACCTACTCAGTCATCGTAATGATCTGGCTGTTGAGCAAGACAATAGTACATGCCCAGGTTGAAAAGCAAATGCTTAATTAGCAACTGACTAAAGACACAGGAGACATATTTAAGAGAGATTACATATGTAATTAAATAAGAAGCCCACCCTGCGCGACAAACCAGCATCCAAAAATCTGCTTTTAGTGCTACTAGTCTGCTTTAGTGAATAAAAAATGTATTATTACCTACATCATTATCTTTCTTTCCAATAAAATCGTTTATTTAAAAGTTTTTTTAAGTAGGTACATATATTTTTCTAAATTTATATTCTTTATTAAATGTATCTTAATTGAAAATGACCTTAGCTACAATTTAAGAAAATCTGATCACGTCATTTTTATGTAGGTTATTTTTATATTGAAGCTACAAGAATGAAGTAGCGGCTGATACAGCTAATTGTAATAATGAATTTCCAGGTATAGTACTAGAAACATACGGAGCGGGAAATATGCCGACAAATCGTCAAGACGTGATAGATGTTCTGAGGGAAGCTGTCGCCAGAAAAGTTATTGTAGTCATCATAACGCAGTGCACCTCTGGAGCCGTGGCCGCTCTCTACGAGACTGGGAAGGTGAGCGTTCTATTTCACCATGAACATACGCCCTGGCTTTGAAACAAGATACTGTCGTGCGTTGTTTGCGAAGAGGTGTGTAATTAACTCTGTATATTCTACCTTCTTTTTCGGAGAATGATCTAAATAGCTTTTTGACGCTTTTTGCTTTCATTTCCTCGGAGTTTTACTATCGTACTTCACAATACCGCCAAAATGCTCATCCCCAGATTTACTTTACAAAAAATCTATACAGTCAGATTTTCTCGCTTCTTTCTTCAAGTAAAATGTGGAATATTCTTTTTCATAAGGTTTTCCTGCCTAACTTCAATATAGAGCTTTTTAAAATGGATGATACTTGGTACTTGTACCTCTTCAGGCTAGCAAAGCAACAGTGACGTCTCTGATGTTGCAGTTGTCCATAAGCGATGGTTATTACTTAATTTACTTAACATCAGGTGAGCCATTTACATGTTTACTGCTCTTTGTTAAAAGCAATTATGTATGTATTTTTTTTCCACATTTAGACACGTTGGAAATAGTATATGCATCAAATATACAAGATTATATGTACTATCCATCGCCATCTCTGTTTCTTGAGATCTACAATCTTGGAATTTTCATGGCTAGAGTGAATAGATATCTTCTAGATCGACGAGCTCCATCCTCGGCCACACCGTCGCTTAACATCAGGCGAGTTGGTGGTCAATCGTAGATCTATCTTGTATATATAAAAAAAGAACAATTATATATTTTAAAATAAAGTTGTTTCGATTTTCATTATCCAGCTATTAGCAGACGCCGGAGTGGTCTCAGGCTCCGATATGACACCGGAGGCAGCGCTGACCAAACTTTCCTACGTCCTCACCAAAACTGAGCTGAGTTTTTCGGAGAAAACTGCGGTAAGAGTACAATTATCTACTTTTTTGACGTGACAACGTCTAATAAATCGATGAACGCCGAACGAAACATTGCTGCATGCACGAAAAAGCATGACTCATTGTCCCGTTATGTTACTCTCCTTGTCCCGTGTTACAACCGTGCACGGTGGCTGAGGAAGCGGGCGGGTGTACGCCGCGCCTAACCGTCGCTTCAATTATCATTCCTCGGAGCTCGCGCGCGGACGTATGTTGTCACGTTAAACTATCGTCCGTAAACCGACTTTACAGACAACCAATTTTTTTGTCACTGAACGGGTTTAGTCTACAAAAACGATATCTAAACAACGTTGAGCCATATCGATAAATGTTCGTCCAACGATCGACTAGACATCAGTATTACAGGCTAATCACATCTTGACGGATTAGGAATCGGGTCTGAAACTATGAAATGACATGATTTTTATTCCAGATTTAAATGTCCGTGTACATTAATTAAATTATAAATTAACATTAGAAGAATTAAAATTATCAATTGAATTAAATTATAAAAATAAATTGCATTGTAAAATAATTAAAAATTAGATAATAATTATACCTCCACCTCTTTAGTTCTATGTGTAAATGAAAGATTCTTCCTCAAATATTCTACCGACGATGTGACTAACGTTTTCTTTTTCAGATGATGAGTGCGAATATAAGAGGAGAGCTGACGAACTTATCATCGATGGCTGTAGAGGTATTTAAGTCATCCGTTTCTAAAACACTTCTTCATTAATGTCCTATCCTGTTATATAGTGTATTATCAAAAAATAAAACAAAAACAAAAAAAATGCAATTAAAAGTTGGTTTTAGTTTTTATTTAACTGCTGAAAAATCAAGCGCGAGCTTATGTAAAAAAAAAATACGCCTCGTTTTGAATACTGAAGGCTTTTGACTTTACGATGACGAGGCGTCTTTATTCTAGGACCAAACCCTTAAAGAAGCTTTGGGTGCCAGTTTGAATATCCAGTCTCCGAAGAAACTGACTGAAGTGACAGGAAATGTGATGGTATCTCTGTTACTCTACGGGATCGCCAACCAAGACTTGGATATGGTCAAGAAATTAGTCGGTAAGTATGCCAATGTAATTTATGTGTATGATTTTTTAAGTTCTCGAGTGGAGACTAAGCGCCGGCAAGTGCAGCGTAGGAAGACCGGCCACAAGATGAACAGATGAACTAACGCTGGCAGCAAGCCGTTTAGATCAGGTGTTTTTGGAAATCATCATTGATTGATTGGTGATTGATATGCCACTATAATCATGTATAAAGTCACGATCATTTTTAATAGTTATTTGTGCAACAAGAGAGCAAAGTCGTTTTTTGCTGCGAGTGCTGATTTTGAATCCTGAGTGTGGCGAGGGATTCAAAGGCATCAGATGAAAAAAAAATTGCTCTCGTGTAACACACATAACTTTCACTTCAGCAGCGAGAACACTTTAGGAGATAATAAATATTTAGAGGTTAAATATCAGTTTTATTTGCAGTAAATACTTATTTTCGTTTAAATACAACAATAAGTTAAAAAATCCATAAATTACTTTAAAAGACTTTTAGATCTTTTTGCAAAATTTCTTTAGTTAGTACGAAATTCCGAACGTGTTTGTCTTTGAGGTCGAATTCAAAATCGGAACTTCGAAAGGGCTGGTTTTTTTGTCTCTCTCTCTTTCTAATGGCGGGAATGAGATAGAGTGTGAATGTTTCGAATTGTATGATTAACCCAAGGCTGAATAAGATAATTGCGGCTATCTGAAAAAAAAAAAGTTACTTTGTCTCACTCAATCAGTGAGCAAAATGCGATTTTGCTCACTGATTTCAGGCAGCAAAACCTACATGTTTGAGCAGTAGCTCAAACAAAAAAAAAAAAAAAATATTCAAAATATCAAAAAAAAAAAAAAAAATTAAAATATTTTAAAAAAAAACATAAAATCAAAATATTTTTTCACTTCAGTAGAAGTGAAAAAATATTTTTCAATAAAGACCTCAATGTCTTTTGACGCCAATTTTGATAGGCACACATTCTCTTCTTGTACTCTACTCATCTCGTTCCTGTGCCAATATTGTCCAGAAGTACGTGTAACATAGAGAGCTATGGAGCGTATCTTGTTCGACATCAAATTAGAAGATCGAGTGAGAAATGTAGAAATCTGGGGACTTACTCTCTTCTGTTAATTATAGTTTTGTATTGGCATGTAGTAAATAAGAGCGGGTGAGTTGTAATTGACGTCTTGTTACTTTCAGAAATGGGAGCAGATGTAAATTGTAAATTATCTGAAGACAAGACTCCTATACATGATGCAATTTCACAAGGGAATTACTCTATCATAGAATATCTACTTAAGAATGGTGCTAGCGTTCATCTCAAGAAGAGGTAAGGTTACAAATCATGTATGTAGTTGTATGGTCAAGTTAATACAACTCTACGTTTCTAATACGAACAGCCAAAGAGTGGAACAAAACGCTGACTTCTTTTTTCCTGTTAGTTGCAACATGGGTCTTGAAAAGTCAAGGTCAGAGTTAAGAGGTATCTTTAAGCTTGCGTCCTGGATCTCAATTTCGACCACATCATCACTTTCCAATAGAATAGTTGGTGCTCAAACGCGCACTTATTAGCGTTAAAATAAACTACTTAGTATATACTTAATCACACTTCGTAAACTCGACCAAATCTCCATACAAAAGTCTAAGGATACTTATAGAAGTTTATGTATTTGTTATTTTATTATGAAAACTGACGTGGTTTTTACGAAATGATTATTTGAATATTACGGGTTGCTCACGTTGCTCGATCGTCACGTCTGAGACGAAACGTCCTTCAGGAGTGACGTCGGTGCTGCTCTTATTGAAATAAAACCGGCCAAGTGCGAGTCGGACTCGTGCACGAAGGGTTCCGTACCATTATCTATAACAACTGCAAAAAATCACGTTTGTTGTATGGGAGGGGCTCCCTTAAATATTAATTTATTTTTATTTAATTATTTATTTTTAAAGTGAATAATATAACTCAATATTCAGTGAATATTTCAAGCGTCTACCTGTTGCCGTTATCAATATCGAACAAAAACGAGCAAAAAAAAATCACGTTTGTTGTATGGGAGCCCCCTTAAATATTTATTTTATTCTGTACTTTAGTATTTGTTGTTATAGCGGCAACAGAAATACATCATCTGTGAAAATTCCAACTATCACGGTTCATGAGATATAGCCTGGTGACAAACGGACGGACGGACGGACAGACAGCGAAGTCTCAGTAATAGGGTCCCGTTTTTACCCTTTAGGTACGGAAACCTAAAAAGGCCGCCAAACGCGGTTGAAACTATAGTCTGAGATTTCAATTCAAAGTAGACGTGTGTAGCCCGTAATTTTCAAATAAAATCATACTGTTATTTATCTAAATCAGGCTAATTTTAGTTGCACTGTTCTTTGCAGCTCAGGTGAGAGTCCCCTATTGACAGCTGTTGAGCTGGACAGCACCAGCATCATTGAGCTGCTGCTGAAGTGTGGCGCGCACTTGTCCAGCACTGACTTGAGGCACACCAACGAAATGATCAACAGGGCCATCAAGAACGGGGAAGTGAAGAGGCTGGAGTCACTCAAACAAGCTGGAGTTGATCTGGACGGAGCTGATGAGCTTTACCAGACTCCTTTGCATAAGGTCAGAAATTGATACATACATTTTTTTTAAATACATTATAGATCTACGATTGACCACCAACTCGCCTGATGTTAAGCGACGGTGTGGCCGAGGATGGAGGTTGTCGATCTAGAAGATATCTTGCTAACGGCGAGTATTTGCACAGACACAACCAAGTAGCCAGGATCATCCACCAGCAACTTGCCCTTCAATACGGCCTTGTCGAGTCAGAGGTGCCGTACTATCAGTACGCACCAGCGCCAGTTCTCGAAAATAGCCGTGCATTGCTCTACTGGGATCGTTCTATAATCACGGACAGGACTATTGTCGCCAATAAGCCTGATATCGTAGATCGGTCTCAGCGCCGGGCAGTGCTCGTCGACATCACCATTCCACATGATGAGAATCTCGTGAAGGCCGAGAAGGACAAGCTCAGCAAGTACCTTGACTTGGCTCACGAGATAACCGCCATGTGGGATGTTGACTCGACGATCATTGTCCCGATAGTCGTTTCGGTGAACGGTGTCATAGCGAAGAGCCTCGACCAACATCTCAAGAGGCTCTCGCTCGATGATTGGGTCAAGGGTCGGATACAGAAGGCAGTCATCCTAGACACGGCACGTATTGTCAGGAGGTTCCTCTCTCTGTAGCCCCTACCATCGGCAGCTTGAGCCCCGCCCCGCTGCCTGCGGTACCCTAGGTTTAAGTTTTTTATAATATTTATATTTTTGTATTTCTATTGTAAAAAACTTAGATTTAAGATTTAAATTGAATAAAGTGTATAATAATACAACTACCAAAAAATTAAATAAAAATCATTTTTCGTAACCTTCAACGAACTTTTACTTAATAAAAAAGAGATACTACTACAATTATTCTAAAGAATGCGCATTCATAATCTTTTACAGCAATTTACGCATACCTTCTCACAAAAAACGTACACTCAACATCATAACAAACGTAACTAAATCGTTAGACTGCAAAAACTGCTTTTCTGCAGTCGGGTATATTGTTTTTCTTTTAATATAAATACTTGTTTCAGGCTGTACTTTACAATAGTCCAGATATCGCCAACTTTTTGGTAACAATCGGTGCAGACAAAAATAAGAAGGATATTATGAATTACACTCCCCGGGATTATGCTGTCCAGTTGAAGAGGAACCTTCTTCTTAACATTCTGGGTTAAAAAAAAATGTAAAAAAAATATGTAAAAAAAATAATTATACAACATTTTGATGGATATTATTATTTATTTTTAATGGTTATGAAAGTTTAAATAAAATTTTTGGTTTTTTTAACTATTGATTTATTTTACCTTCAGTATGTTTTTTTTTTTACAAAATAAACCTTACACAATAATTACATTTAAAATTCTCAGACTATAGTAAAAAAATAGACGGAGCGCTCAGGATATTATCGTACCTATAGTGAAGTAAACTTATGTATAAATCTTTTCAGTAGCACTGCTAGGCAAAAAAAATCTTTGTATCCTCCTTCAGATCTTCAAGAACTAACGCTTTTAGAGTTCAGTTTTGTAGAAAAAATTTAGTTCAGTGAGAAAAATTTATTTTTGCAAAACGAAATTTGAATCATCAAACACACTTTTACGTAAATTATAAAATAAAAAAAAATTGTAAATAAAAAAAAAAATAAGTAAAATTTGCCTTATTTTAACTAAATAGATCTTTCCATGTTTTCTTGTTTTCTTTTTGACCTAATTTATGAGTTCCTTGATCTCCGTCTAGGTCTTACCCAATGACATATTTCGTGAATTTGTACTAAGGAGTGCTCCGAAACGGGCAATATTTTAAAGACAATATTGCTGGGCGACATAGTGCCTAGCCATATAGCAGCCAGACTATTGTAACATTTTAGGGCCTTACCGACAAACGTTATTTAACTTAAACCAACGTCTTAAATTCTTTGTCTTCTTTCCGCAAGTGTCATTACGTGCCAGCAAAAAGTTGACAAAATATGTTAAGCATTGCATAAAGTAACGTTTTTTGGTAAGGTCTCTCAGAGACATGACAGACGGAACAAATAATAATACTACGTATGCTTGCTTTAAAGGCCATAAGATTTGCCCAAAGTCGACAAATTGTGCAATAATATAGGAATGTTCTGTTGTTGGAATGGGCAAGGCTTGTAGCTGGTGCAGTCTCTTCCATTGAGTCCAGAAAGCATGGCGTCTTCAACTGCCGTCGAATTAATGAAGCCCGATACCAATTTGTTACTGCAACCAATACAAATAAAACGATTTTTGTTAAGTTCATACATGTATCGAGCGAACTCAATTTCGTACATCATAGGCTAAGAGTAAGTATTGGATGGACTACACTGCAAAGAACAAAAATAACCAACACAATGGACGGGAAATTCAAATTTCAAACAGTTTTTTTGTCTTTTTGTCTTTGTAAGTAGCTTAGAGATAACTAAATAAATAAAATTATATTAAAACTATATTTGCAACTGTGTGGGTCTCATACTTTGCAGCCCAGGCGGAAGGCCACCGCTATACGCAGTGAGTTGTCGTCTAGTGAAGTGCCTACATGTCAATCAAATAAAAATCCGACGAATGTGTTCGAGAAAAGATAGTCCCGGTCGTACCCACTGGCTCACATGGCGGGTGCACGGCCGTGCCCCCAGATATACATAATTTTCGATAAATTTAGCTCCTGTTTCCTTCAATATACATAGGTATATGATTTACCGCTAATATAGACCGCTAATATAAAGGTAACCACAATTATTCATTGTAAAACTACTATTTTCGGCCATAATTGCTATAGCAACGTTGTCCATACGTTATAACGTATGGACATCGAACTACTTAAAGGTTATTTGTTAATTGAACCTTATTTACCCAGCAATACGGCTCACGGCTCTCGTCAGATTTTCGTCCCGCCTCTGAGCAGTCCAGCAAGCTACCTGCAGCGTACAGCCTCGAATACCGTTTCGATCACTCAGCATCTGCTTGGCGTAGTTTATCACTGGATCAGCACCGAATTCCGCATTGTCTAGTACTGTAAATTATCAACAAAACTTTTTATAAAACTTAAAACGGTTTTATATTAGGACTAAGGAATCGGAACATATGTTACTCTATCATAAGTTACAAGTTACTCTATCATAGAGTAAATTAATTATTACCCTATGAGTCGGAAGTCGAAGTATATAAGATACTCTATAAGTTCTATGGTCGATTTTGAGTTTTCTTTTTTTATAAATGCTGGTATGACGTTGCAGTTTATACTAGATATTTCTTTATGAAATTTATTTCACTCACGATTTAAGGACCCTCATGTTAGAATTTAAAAAAAATGCGTAACGCTCCTTGACAAAAAAAACCGTTGCAAAGAGATTACAATAATTACGTTTTCCGTGGGCTTAACCTACTTATTATAGACTTACTTACTATAGGCTTATAATTATATGGTACGTTGTACCGCACAGCGAAAAAATCTTGGTCTTTGGTTTTTGGGAAGAGCATTCAGGTGGGAAACTATTGTATTAGAGGGAAAGAGAACTATCGTGGCAAAAAATAGAACGTGAACTAGACGTGGGTGCGTTGACAATGAATATTACACTTTAAGTTTAAAACACTAAAGTCTAATTTTCATTGCCACATTCCGACGTCAATTTCAAGTAACGCAGCCGATGGTCATACGAATCAGGGGATTGACGTCTTTATTGTGTTAATAGTCGTACAAAATAATGAAACAAGGACAACATCGTTCTCAATGCTATAATAGTTTTCTTTTCTAACAGACACTAAGATCATTTTTCGATATAATATGGAAGATGCCACGTTAAAAGTTTAAAAATCTCCAATATGGGTCTAGGCAGGTAAAAGCTCGCTCTAACTGAACACGCTCTAGTAGTAAGCAAGCATAGCAGTGACGCATTGACTATATTCTCTCTCGCTCTCTTAGTAGACTCGAGCCAACTACATATAACCGAACTAGCGTTACATAGCCGAGCGTGACTACTGAAGTTTATTCAATACCTACAAAATAAAGTGCTCAGTGCGCCTAATGAAGTTTTCACTTCAAAACACACAGTAATTTGCAAATATGTGTAAACTCTTTGATTCGAGTGGTACTGCAAACTCTTTGCAAAACTACCAAAATAAACTTTTCATATATGACAGTGTTCTACATTTGAATAATATGAAAAAAAAGTCAGATGAAAAAAAAAGTCAGTTGTATATTAACAGCATGAAAAAATACTAGCTTTGGGGTTACAAAATAAAATTTCAGTGTCCACAGTAATGAATATCTCCATCTAAACCGGACCGCTATCTCAATAACTTGTAAGTATCTACTTATCTGTATATCTATTAATCGATATTTATACAAAAATCTAGAAATTCCTTCTAGTTTTTTTTAGCTTTTGAATAGATCGATTCTTCATAAATTTTTAATTTGTTAAATATAACTAAAATAATTTATGCTGTTTTAATTAAAACAATTTATGTGGAATCTATATAATAATTTAATATTTAATAATTTTTGGTGGTGGCGATGCGATGGTATGAATGACGCGGGAACGCTCTGGGGTTTTCTATTTTTATTGCTGTAAAAATTTTGTTACCTTTGAAATAAACTATGAAGACCAACCACAACAGAAAACTAAGAGAAGTGTATTCTGATGACGTGTTGAACTCGGCAGGTCATGGAGCAAATGTACCTGATCGAAATATTTGTTGACAAAGTATACATATTCGCATCCGACGAAAATGAAAACAGTGGCGCAAACAAGAGCTTGATCATCAAAATAAGATTCGGCCCTAAAGTGCAATTCATCATCAAAGAAGGTCAGTTAGCTAAGAATGACAGTCAAAAAGATGATATAATAGAATGTGATGAGTATGGACACAGAAAATGGTGTAGGACCATCAGAGTCGGTAAATCTTATCTCTTCCCGTCTTACTCTGACACTGTTCTTTTGATATTAGAAAAGTTCCCACTAGAAATAGAAGTATGGAACGACGATGAAAATGAAGTGGAGATATTTGTTGGTGTCGGGACTATGCATTGGGATACTCAATTTTACCATATGTTAAAAGAAACCGCAGACAGAAGCGCCATACATACACCTCTATCCATCAAAACTGTAACACCTCTGATGGCAGAATGCTGTTGTAAGCAATGCGGTGAAATTAGTTTTATTTTACGTCTAAGCGCTTTGGGAGACAGCATAATGACTGAATTTCAGCAACTGATGAATGATCCCGACTCATTTGTATTCAGAACTAACAAAGCACCAAGCATGTTCCAATGCAAAAGAATCGAGGGTGATGATCCCAACTTTTGTATGGTGGGTACTTTATATGAAACTACTACTCTTGAAGATCCAGAAATACAGAGACGTGCCAATGAAAAAATTGAAGTCTGTACTGAACAACAAAGTTGTGGAAATGCTTTTGGTGGAGCTGCACCAGTATGTCAGCATACTCAAAAAGAACAATCTAAGAAGTACCCTATTGATAAGGTCAGAATGGGAGATATCCATGGTCCATGTGGTAATAGCAACTGTCCGCTAGCTCATAAAGTGAGAAATTATATTAGAACTTTGGAAATATATAAAAAGGATTTGGCTGGGAGATTACAACCAAAGAACGAAAATAATGTCACGAAAAAAGTTTGTGGAGGTTGTTGTTGTATAGATGATCGGTATCATCGTGGAGAGTGTCCAGAAAATAAAAGCAAAGGACAAAAAACTACGTGTTCAGGTTGCGGTGGCGCTGTACCTGTTGGAGATAGTTGTGATGATAGAAAGAAAAATTTATTTGGCACAGGTGCAACCCCGAAAGGAAGCAAAACACAAGTATCTTATGTATTCAACGTCCACCAGGTGCCTGGATTTAAAGAAAGTGTTTATGGGAGAAAATATATTGAAGAAAACCTTAACGAAAACAACAATGAAATGCCACCTTTATTTTCTAAAGCAGGCTCAAGCAAAGCTGGTTCATGTTGTTGCCAAAAACCTTGTATGGCGCAAGCTAAGCTTTATACAACCAGTTGTGGCTCAGATACTTGTCTTCCATTAACAATTCAGTCTGCACGAACTATAGGAACGCCCAATCCCACCATTTATAATGTAGAAGTTGGCAAAGAAGGAAGTTCAAAAAGAACTGCTACCCCTGCTTACCAGCAATGCTTAGAAATTACAGATGAGAAAGATTGTAAATGTAACCCGCCAAAGCCTTCTCCCCCGTGCAAAACATTTGATTGTGATTGTATAGCTGAGATTGGCAACATTGCATCTAGAAAAGCTCATAAGCCTTATTGCCCGTTATACAAACACAAGGTAACCTGTCCTGTGACAATGATGAACGAAGAAGAGGAATGTCACGAAGATGATGAAGATGTTACCGAACCTCTGCCATACGGCTTGCCTCCAATACAGCTCGGCCCATGTCCTATCATGGGCAGACCTTGCTCTGTTCCCGATGGGTTTGCCAGAATGTATAGGAATGCAGTGCAACCTACACTACCACCAAGCTATGACGACGCAGGGAAAGTATGTTGTTCAAAAGAGTTTGAAAGAATAAAGAAAGCTCTAAAGGATTATATGAAGTACGAAAAAGAGAATGACTTCAGATGCCTCAATAAATTCAATGTGGACACTGAGAGAAGATGCTGTGATAAAGATCAAAGGCTCTTTTATTTGATGGGTAGAGCATGTTGCGGTTCACATAAAATGGCAATACTAGAGAAATACAAAGAAGAAGCAAAGAAGTGAATAATACTTGTCTGACTGCATTGATGTTTTATTTTGTAACCCATTGTAACATATAATTAAACATCAATTTCACACAACTATTTGAGTCTTGTTTTATTTGTTTCTATTATTTTTATGATTTGATTTTATTGTTTTGTGAAGCTATGAGTACCATACTGATAAAATTTATTCTTGATCGGGGTCTAAAAGGCCTATTACACGACACGATTTATCGGGCCCTGTCGAGAAAGAGTGGTACTAATAAGAGACAGGGTCCCGATCTCCATAGTTCCCAGACTGGCACCCAAATACCCAATAGACAGGGTCCGAGAAATCGGGTAGTGTAATAGGCCTTTAAATTCTGAACCATTCAATTAATAAATGTAATAACTATAACAATGTAAGTCCTGTAATTAACTAATGATTACAGAAAATAATCATTTTTTTTCTTATGTTATTATTTATTAGACGTTGATAGACTTTTTTGTTTATTTTGTTTCATGATTGCATTTTTATAAATAGACAAAATTTTACCTTCCGGGCAATATGACTTTTGTAAGCTATAATTTATTAAGATTTTTTTTCAAAATGCTTGTGTAAAAAAAAAAACGCTACCACGAAAATGAAACTGGGTGTTTCGTCTATTACAGACGATATAAGCAGTGCCAATTAAGACCAGTGAGAAAACCCCTATTAGTTGGTTTTCTTTGAACAAAACGATAAAACTATAGAAAATAATAGAGATCACGTAACATTATTTTTTAAAACAAGATGGATAACTACGGTAGTCACAATAACAAGAAGAAGAAGTTTACGCCAACAAAGTATAGTTACACGTTTGGTGAGATGTATCCAGGTAAGACAACTGCAAACGCTGTTAAACCTTTTTTTGAAAACTATGTATTTTTTTCAATAGTCCACCATATTTTAGTTAATAATTAGACTTTAGAGATTTTTTTTTAAATATTTTGATTTTATTTGATTTTATAGGTACGCGCGTAGGACACAAGAATTGTGCTGATTATAAAGGCGGAATGCCGGTACCTCCCCGCATGGGTTGGCTATGGAATGCACCAGTAAATACACCAAGGCTAAAGGTATAAATAATACAATTAAAAGTAAAGTTATTTAAAGAATCTAACTCTAAATAATACTTAGGTTATTACAAAGCTACTCAACATTGTTTTAGTCACCCAGAGGTAACATCTTCATCCGTAACATAGTTGCCTTCTTAAATCAGAATGACTTCAGCCTTCATAATTCGTTCAATATTTAAGAGCTTGGTGCATATTTTTCTGTGGTGTAATATTCATATTTGTCAGTCCGGTGGTAAGACTGTCACCTAAAGAGGTGAAAGTCTTAGTACAGGACCAAATAAAGGAAAAGGCAAATATCATATCGTACCTTTGTACAACATGATATTTGCCTTTTCCTTTATTTGATTTATAACACTACACACTCTTTTCGGCCGTCCCGGTTCTTTTGTCTTCTCGATCTTGTCCTCTATGATTTCTTTGAATTTGTCAAGTCGATCAAAGTGCCCAAATATTGCCTATTCTAATTCCTATACTCTCAGTACGTTTTATTTTTTCTTTCACTAAGTAAAAAACCGCCTGACTGGATTTCTTTACTGTCCAGCATTTTCCTTCTATACGTTTCCAGCACCACATTTCAAACGCCTCAAGCCATTCTGTCTCTTTAGGTCATGGTTCAAGTTTCGCTGTCATAAAACGCAATGCTCGAAATCCAATTATAGATTTTAATTAGACCTTTTCTTCTTCAAACCCTGGTTTTTGTAATAACAGAATAACATAATAATACTTTTCAGAATAATAGTATTTATTACCTGAATCAGAAGCAGAATTTTATTTTGTATGTATGTGGAATGTGTATGACATGTGTGTTTTTGTTATTGTTTTTATTTTACTTTGTTACAACATTGCTCATGCATGGTAATGATTCTAGAATCGTCGTGGTTGGCAACCCGGTGCGGTTGGAAAAACTATCGCGGCAATGATGAACTTTAAAGTGGGCCTTGGACTAGATAAGGAAATAAAAGAGAAGAAGAAGAAAAAGAGGGACGGGAGACATGAACACGGCGGTGGTGATTTGGAACAGGAAGAGCCTCGAGAACAAAAACCAACACTCAAAGTTCAGAGGAAGGGCGACGTTTTTACAATTCAGGTAAAAATTATAGTTTAGAAAAATAAATTCGTTTGTATGGAGCCGATCGCATTAAATGCAGTTTGGGAGATTCTATGGAATTATAATAGGAAAATCCCTAAAAAGCAGACATTTACAATCATCTCCGATTTATAAGCTAGCGGTGCCCTACGTTGTTATGAAAAACGCTGATGATAGTAATCTGTGTCCGTCTCTAAGTATCATTCTGTAGTATCATCTGTATCATTCTGTACAAAATTTCATTACGATCATATGAACAAATATATTTCTAAACACTAATACTTACATTTAAATAACAGTTTTCTTAGTTGTGTTTTATGTAGTCATAAATTTTATTTTTACTGGACTATTAGACATGTTAAAGTGGAAAATACTGATTATTGGATACTTTATACTGTAAATTGTTCTGTTATGATTTCAAATATATTAGTGTACTGGATGCACTGATGCACTAGCGCACTGATGCACTAGATGCACTGATGCACTAGTGCACTGATGCACTAGTGCACTGATGCACTGTTAAATAATTTTATATATTTTTTACAGGTTAGACCATTGAAAGATTTAACGGAAATCACACCCAACGAAGACCCTTACGTCGACTGCGACCCTATCATCTTCAAAATAATTAAAAAACGAAGTCCAGAAGAATATGCTAAGATGGAAGCTCGCAAATTGGCAAAAATTAAAAAACAGAGAGACGCTGAAATTCGTAAAGCACTCGCAGAGGCTACTGAAGATATCTGCAAGTGTGCATACATGGATGTCTACTGTAATGATTTAAAAGCCATAGACACTGTCATTGAAGCCTGTCCAACATTTGTAGAGCCTGAATGTATCTGTCGCGATGAATCTTCAAGTTCACTTTCAAGCAACGCCACGTGGGATATTGAATACACCCCACCTTTCGGTTGTTTCGACTTGACTCCAAAAAGAAAGAAAACTTATATCCATGTTGATACTCAATACATATCAGCTGATGCGGGTGTAGTGGATTCTCACAAATATAAGAATATTAAAAAGGGAGTAGCCACGCCAAAAACAAAAAACTATAGTAAAGATTAACATTATTGATTATTAAACATCATACATTTCAGTGGTTGTATTTTAAATCATGAAGGAAAATAGAATGTTCGGAATATATTTTTTATTTTTATTTCCGGCTTAGTTTTGTTTCTCCTTTGTTAACAAGACTCTTTGAACAGATCACAAAGTGTATCACACTATAATACATAATTAAAACATAACGACATAGTAATAATACAGGTAGGCGACCTAACAAACAAAAAAGTCTACCAACGTGTTTCATAATTTAGAAACTGGTAAGAAACTATTAAAATAGCTTTAAATATTATTATTTTTCCATTTATTTATTTAATATTCCAATAACAACTTTCCATAGCTTCAGTGTCTTCGCTCTTGATACAAGATGGGAGATGGCGAGGTCGAAGAAAAAAAGAAGGAGAAGAAGAAGAAGGCTGGCTCGTCAAAGTATAGCTATGCATTTGGCGATTTATACCCGGGTAACTTAAGTTTTAATATGTTATCTATTGTAGTTTTACACAGAAGACATTAATAGCATTACATACAGAACCAGCCAGCCCATGGCCCAGGGGGGGGCAAGTTAATATTATGGAGGATGAGAAAAATATGAATTGTAGGTACAGGTACAATTGCACGGCCTTAGGACTTTGGTTGCTTTGCAGTTGGCTACATTTTTTAAATCTCTAGGGGGGGGGGGGGGGGAGGCTGCCCCCCGTGCCCCCCCTTGGCGACGCCCTTGGATGTGTGAGTACATGGTGTCCTATACAAAGAAGCAATAATCTTAGAATGCGAGTCGCATCTAGTTAAGTGAAGTCATTTTTAAAAGGCTTTTAAGGCGTGTTACTGCCACTTTGTCCATCACTACACACCACAGCACAGTTACAAGTCAATATACGCGTACGTTTTTAATTAAAAAAAGTTACCAATATTATTAAAATTGTAAAAACATTGGAATTAATGAAAGTAATTAAAAAAACGTACGCACGTACACCAAATATTTTTTTATGTCAAGCTCTGAACTGTCTCAAAGTAAGTCATAGCGTAGCGTAGTCATTAGGCTAAGTAAATTGCAGAGTGCATCTGGGCCTCAAGGCTGCTCTATAAGTGAACATCACTCGCTCGCCGCTCGCTGATACGATTCAAAGACAATTTCGACAAATTGTTAGTCTATTTATATAGTAATAGACTAGCAATTCGTCAAAATTGTCTATGAATCGTATCATCGAGCGGCGAGCGAGCGATGTTCACTTAGCAGCCTTGAGGCCCTGATCTGACAACATTTACGTTGTAAATTGCAGAGTGCATCTGATCTGACAACATTTACGTTTTAAAACACCATTTTCTATATCACCACTAGTATATTATATTCGTAGCTTCGCTCATGTACTACGTTCTTAGTTAAAACTTGTGATAATTTTTGAAGATTTTAGGATGACAATTTTCCGAAATCATTACCTACACTTCTCCGTAAATATATCTTCTATTTCAACTATTTTTAAAATAAATATATAAAATTTAATTGACCAAAAACTTAACAAAACATAACATTACAAACGGGGCCGAGGTAGACACGCAGAATGGCTCAAGCGGTCAAGCGGCCTAGCAGGCTGAGGAGGAGACTGCGTCACAGTGCTGGGGACTCCGGTATATGTAGATCACTAGAATCCGGAGTCCTCAGCTTAGCACTAAGGCAAAGGCCGCACTACGGTTAAACCGCGTGAGTTTATGAAACAGGAAAACGAATACAAGCGGCCGCACTTGCGGTTTTTCCCCGCGACTGATTTAGTACCGTCTCGAGCGGTTTTGCGGTTTATAGCGGTTACCGCTCGCGGGAAAAAACCGTAGTGCGGCCTAGGCCTAAGGCTGGCCACCGGAATGTTTTAGTGGTTACAATCCCACATAAACCAACGTAAAACGCAGCCCAAAAAAGACTGTAAATAGTCTTGTTGCTTTTTAATAGATATAAACAATGTTTTTCAGGCACGAACATTGGTCACAAGACATGTACCAACGTAAGACCAGGATTGGCCGTGCCTGCCAATATGGGATGGAAATGGAAACCAACAGATGTTCCAGGGGTTCCAGGGGCTGCAGGGGCTCCAGGGGCTGCAGCGTCTCCAGGGGTAATAAAGGTAAATACATTTTTTACGTAGAAGGTCTGCGCTTGACCGCCAACTCGCCTGATGTTAAGCGACAATGTCGATATTTACTTCTATTATCATTGTCTCAGTAACGATACCTTAGTCTTAATTAATATCTAAATAAGTCCTGTTATTTTTTCGGGATAAGTAAAGCATGTGGGTAAATTTATATTAATATTTATTTATTTATTATCATTCCACATTTTCCACAAGGATCAATTAGGTGATAAGAGATTTAATTTTAGCTATTTGCTAGATCCCGTTGGGTACAGTTTGGTATGTTGGTAATTTTTTTATCAGCCCTGTTTGTACAAACTGTCCCACTGCTGGGCGCGGGCCATCTTCTCATTATGAGAAGGGTAAGGCCATAGTCTACCACGCTGGCCAAGTGCGTAGTTGGTAATTACTAAAGCTTATATATGTTGACTGACATTTGAAAGTTTCCTCCGAGTGAAGTTATATAAATAAATTACATGAATATACGTACATACATTTTAATATAATATGGATTAACAAATGAAACATAGGCTTCACCACCCCTAGCTCTCTATATGCTCCACTTATTAACGGCGAAATAACGATGAGTAGTTATAAGAGTTATCAATATTGGTAGATTTTAAGGCAAATGCGGACTAGTCAGCCGCTCAACTGTGGACCGGAGGTCCGCCATTTTCGTATTAACTGCGCACGCGCATCGCGATTTTCCGGGATTTTTCCCGGGATTTTTTAAAACCTAGATTTCTCCTATTTTTTTTATGAAAACTATATATAAAACTTATATCACTGTAATCCTACTGAATAAAGCTAACTGAATATCTAACGCATATATATTTTAATTAAATCAAAGTATCCCCTATCTAGGCTTAAAGTTGAGCATGCTGCATAAAGTTGATTTTTTTCGCAATGTTTTACGAAAAAATTCATATAAAAAAATATAAAAACCATTTCATACATATTATTGTTTTATTTACTTTAAAAAACAACAATAAACAGATATCCGAGATAAAAATAACATACTCCCATACATTGTTTAGTTAATACGAT
This sequence comes from Lycia hirtaria, assembly GCA_947563715.1. NCBI lineage: Eukaryota > Metazoa > Arthropoda > Insecta > Lepidoptera > Geometridae > Lycia > Lycia hirtaria. The sequence continues at coordinate 14,129,639 of OX387385.1, forward strand.
CGTCAATAAGCACCCGCTGTTCAAGTGGCCATTAAGAAGGGTCGTAAAGCTCATAAAAAAAGGGTCATCCTTACAAATTAAATCTGAGAACTTCTATTGTGAAGTGGCTATTGATGTTTTGTTAATGTTATAGTAACACTCTATTAGCATCTGTGAACATTGTTTTAGCTCATAAAAATGTGTTTTAATTTTTTAATAAAGACCATAAAAAAACCTCGTTTGTAGCTGATGATGATGATGAAAAAACATGGAAAAAAATACGCTAAGTCAATTAGGACGTTATTGAGCAAAATGGGTTGCTCTATTTAAAAATATTTTTATGTGTTTATAATCTAATTAAAATGTTCTATAAAAGTAAATAAACAAACATACCTGTTGTAATTGAAGATATTTTGAAAAATCGGCTTTGAAAAGCCGACGGTGGTCCGACGGCGGTCCGACGGCACGCAGATGTAGACGTAGACGCTCACAGATTTAGTCATTTTTTTTGTAATTAAAATCACTTGAAATTTTTTTTAACACCTTTGTCGTATCACTGGATATATTTGGCACACTTATCACTATTTATTTTGATATGTTTTGAAGAAAATTTATTTTTAAAACACTTCACAATTTTTAATTACACGAATTTTGGCAGCACAATGGTCACATGACGTCACAGTGATCACTTTTTCGATAAAAATATTTCGATTTTTTGTTCACACTGACATGTATTTGACACTGTAATTAGGTTTTGTCACTATTTAACCACGTGTTAAATATAAAATCATATGTATTTAGTTGAAATAAATACTTAAAATCTTTATTTAATCATCAACTGGGAGACCGGCCGCCATGACGCTTTTAAACGATTTTCAACGTCCGCGCGCCGTATGGCGGTTCGTCGCGAACTAATGGAATATTCCCAAATATTTTCTATGCTTGGTAACAATTCTAACGGTTTTATTTCGTGTCTTTGTCTTTCATTTACACTCTAAACGCAGTTAGCGCTGCGTACAAGAGAGTCGGCTCTAGTTTTCGCGCCTTTTATTGACAGTTGACGTTCGTACCCAAATGGGTACGTGCGCCGTTCCTGCGGCTTTTTTTCTATACCCACGTGGGTACGGGCGCAGTTGATCGGTCAGTAGCAAAAAGGAAAAAAAAATAAGAAAATGAAAATATGATGATATAACATTTCAGCATCGCCGTGGATGGGCACCAGGAATGATTGGAAAGAGTGTAGCAGAAAAGATGACATTCAAATGCGCTAGAGGAGGTCCAGATAAAGATAAGAACAAAAAGAAAAAGAAGAAAGGGCAAAAGCCTGGTGAAGCTCTCGCTGACTCTGAACCAGATGAGCCTTTGGTTCCAAAACCAACTTTAAGGGTTCAAAGGAAGGGTGACACGTTCACTATACAGGTATTTAAAAGAAAAATATATTCTTTTATAGATCACCAGAATTATATTTAAAATTATGTGCATTACAAAATAAATAGGTACACCCTTTCAGGTGAACCCTTTGAAGGACCTGACAGAAATTTCACGGACAGAAGATCCTTATGTTGATTGTGATCCTTTGGTCTTCAAAATTATAAAAAAAAGAAGTCCAGAAGAACAAGCAAAAGTAGAGGCCCGTAGAATGGTCAAACTCAAAAAACAGAGGGATGCCGAAATTCGAAGAGCACTGGCAGAGGCCACTGAAGATATTTGTAAATGCGCTTATATGGATGTTTTTTGCAACGACTTGTCAGCTATTGATAGAGTTATAGACGCGTGCCCTACCTTCAAGGAGCCAGATTGCATATGCCGCGATGAATCCTTGAGCTCGCTTTCAAGCAATGCTACTTGGGATATTGAATATACACCACCTTTTGGTTGCTTCGACTTAGCTCCAAGGAAAAAGATGAACTTTATTCACGTGGAAACTCAGTATAACAAAAAAGATGCTGGTATTCCTGACCCGCCACCAAAAGACTGCAAAAAATCATGTCCGTCTATAACGAAGAAAGTTCTCAAGAAAAAGTGCTGCGGGTGTCAGTGACTTGTCATTGACATAGGATGGAGATATTAAAATTTTAAGTACTTAGTTTATGTATAAAATATTAAGTAAAATATATATAGTTTTGTAATGTTTTTATGGTAATTTATTAAAAGTTTATTTTATTTTATTTAACGAACTCGTTTGGAGTTGATCAAAAATCATAATAGCAAAAGATCTACAAAAGTGTTGTGATTGACAGTGTCTTAAGAAATGTGGCTTTGGACACAGCAATTTTTGCAAACTTATTGCATCTCTTAAATACTAACCAACCACTCCAAGTTCAATGGTGATCAAGTAGCCAACACAACAGACTTTGGGACAGATTTTATTCACATTATGTTAAATATAAAAGCGTCAACAGCGTTACCAGCTTCTTTTACTTTATGGGATTTCTCTTTGACCATATTAATATTCAAACAATGTAAATAGTATAAGCAATTGATTTTCTGCAACTCTATTTATTTGTTACCTTTTCACGATCACGACAGCTGAAACTCTCTCTCTCTCTCTCTCTCTCTCTCTCAGTGTCTATTTATTTCTATTATAATTATTATTATCTACATTTCATCCTCAGCATAGGACTATCACCACGCGGGTGAAAGCCCAGGTTACCCCAGTTTACAATTATTATTACACATTATTACATATTTGTGCCTGTAGTGAGTACTGACGGTGGGGTGTAGTGCTTCATGATGAAAGGCAGAGCGACTGTTGTGCCCAACACAACCGCACTGCCTAGCACTAACGATGCTGGGTTTATGTTGTTTTGTATTTACATCTCGAGATCTTGTAGTGACGACCAGCGGTGGAGGTGTTTAGTGCTTCATGATGAAAGGCAGAGCGACTATTGTGTCCAGCACTACTGCACTAACGATGCTGGGTTTATGTTATTATGTACTTACATCTAGAGACCCTGTAGTGAGTACCGGCGGTGGAGGCGTAGTGATTCATGATGAAAGGCAGAACTACTGTTGTGTACCGCACTACTGCACTAACGATGCTGGGTTTATGTTATTATGTACTTACATCTAGAGACCCTGTAGTGAGTACCGGCGGTGGAGGCGTAGTGCTTCATGATGAAAGGCAGAGCTACTGTTGTGCCCAACACTACCGTACTGCCCAGCACTAACGATGCTGGGTTTATGTTTATTAATGGGAACTCCTGCAAGAAAGAGCATGTTATTGAGGTTTTCCATGAAGATTTGAAAGGAAATGAATCGCATTAATTAGCATGACGTGGTAAATCTTTATACTGTGATATTTCTAGGTAAACGCTTTTCATACGTAGACCGCATCGTCGCGATATATTGTCGCAATAGATGATCATGTATACAAAAAAAATTGGGTACCAAGATATTTCATAATTCTCTAAATAAAATTTTGTAGCAGCCATATGGAAGTCTTCCGTATGGAAGTTTTTTGTTATAAACAATTTGTTATTGGTACCTAAGCCATGTAATATATTTATGTCACCAGTTGGTGACAAATATGGCTAAATTTTTTGACATAATGCTATCCTAAAGGGTTAGGATACTTATTTCATATATTATTTTATTGAACGAGTGAGCGAACTGAACAAAGGACTCTGCATCAGCTAGCAAATTTTTTTCATACAGGTCGTATTTTTCAACCAATTTTTATGAAATTTAGAAATAATTTTTATCTGCAGGTTTTACAATTTTGTAAAAAAAATTTCGTCGGGAATTTTTGATTATGGGGGTGTTTTTATGCTGTAATAGGTTAGCGCTTGACCGCCAACTCGCCTGATTTAAGCGAAATTGCGATCTACGATGGAGCGTGGTATTTCCCAATAATAATTTAGATTAATAATAATTATGAGCAGTAGATCTCAACAACTTTCACAACTTTTTTCAACAAATAGGTACTGTTGCAAAATGTTTGGATCTCACGAGGTCTAGTGTTCGTAGGACTACTCGTTCACATATTATTGTTAATGATGATGAATGAAGACAATAGTGTTTCTTACCGAAAATCCAAAAGCGTCTGTAGTCTTCTTTATGGGTATAGATATGAACGGGATCGTGAAATCCAAATCAACCTGCAAATGAGGCATTAAAGATTCTTTAGGCCTATGTAAATTGGTTTGCTATCTATTTTACGCATCAAGGGCATCACCTGGGGTGAGAGGGAGGGGGGAAGCTGCCCTAGAGATAAAAAAATAATTGCCAAATGCATAGAAAAATCTTAGTCTACTCACATAACTTATAAAAAAAAACTCGCTTGACTATTTTATTATTAAAATCCTGTGATTGTTAATGAACCATTTGGTTGGCTCCAAATTATTTTTAATCTGTTGTTACCAAGATACCCTTATAGTTTCGCTATGTCTGTCCGTCTGTTTGTCTGTCTGCAACTTTGCTAAAAGACTATTAGTACTAGAGAGATGTAATTTAACATGATCATACGCCGATCACGCTGAAAAATACAGAATGAAATCATGAAAAAAAACAATTTTGCGGTAAGTACCTCCCCTACATGTAAAGTGAGGATAATGAACATCGTGTGGGGTATCGTTGGATAGGTAATAAAAAAAATACACTACACATTTATACACTATCGACTACGATTACTTGTTCGATTACGACTATGACCAAATAGTCGGTTTGTTTAAAACAAAAATGACCTAAGAAATAAATCTTTCTGGTAATCTGAGTCATAAACTCGACATAATATAGCAAATATGCAAGCGTGGTGCCAACATCAAGCAAAAAAATGGAGTTTAATAGTAAGTTAGTACAATACTCTTTCAAGAAACAAAGAAAAAAAAAAAAAAAAAACTCTTTGATAGTAAGTATTCTTACTTACATGTTACTTACAGATATATCTTGGTCTTCGAAATTAAAGGAGAAGAATCTGCTTTCTCTTTTTCTATGGCTAGTCACCAACAAAAATCCACAACACAGCACCAAAACTTTAGACAGCATTTTGTAATTTAACACTTAATTTTTTTTAAACTAGGTTAAAAGAGACTTTTGCATCTTCTGAAAAAATGCACAGTGAATTTATATAGACAAATACCTAAATATTTTAATGAGAAAAGATTTATTTTATTTTAATTAAAACTGGATAGCAATCAATGTATTCGTTTTAGTATATAATAGTAAAATATTTTACGTCGTGCCATATAATATGAAGTGCCAACAAAAATATTGTAGTTTTCAAAGCTAATTTAGCGATTTTTTTAAATTAAGAATTGAGTATATTAATTTTGAAAACTTTGAATATGGCCAATTAGCAAGGATGGTATTCACTCGACAAGCGACGCACGATTGCGGCAATACTTATTGCGCGTACGCAGAAATATGCAAGGAAGTTAAAAGCGCATGACGAGTCAACTTTCCGCGTATTGTTCTGCAATTTGACTGAAGAAAATAGCGAGTTAGAAGGTACGACTGTCGCTGGGATAGTGGAACAGTGCTAGGAAATAATAGACAGGCATAATACACCATAATATACCATGGACGTTTTTTTTTTTACTTTTAGTAAGTAATATGCTCGTGAAATTGGGCTCCTAGCAACCCCCATGCCCCAAAATTGGTGATAACATGGTTTTTCTTTTAATATGGATACTTGTTTAGCACTTTAAAAGCTGGAAACTTAAAAGTATAGTCTAATGTTCCAAGTATTTTTAGATTGTCTTGTTTGTTATAACTTAGTATATCACATTTTGGTGGAGCAGCTCTACCGATTCATAAGTCTGTAAACTCCATTTAATTTGTAACATTTACACACTCTCTTGAGCATTGTAATGAATAATTTTATGCAAAAAAGCGTGAAATTGTTCTAATATCCACGGAAGCAATTGTTTATGATAAATCTATGTACTTAGTTATTACAAGATGGCTGATAGTTTTTTTTTATAATTACATACTTATTATAAAGAAACACCCAGAGCCAGACACAGAACAAACATCCATGTTCATCACACAAATGTTTATCTTAACTTTACCACTTACTTTGGTTTGACTTGGCCTTGGAGCTCAGTTGGTAGTAGGTATGTCTGCCTGCTAAATTGTAGGTTGTGGATCACCACCTGCCAAATTGTAGGTTGTGGGTCACCACCCACAACCTACAATTTAGCAGGCAGACATACTACCAACTGAGCTCCAAGGCCAAGTCAAACCAAAGTAAGTGGTAAAGTTAAGGTAAACATTTGTGTGATGAACATGGATGTTTGTTCTGTGTCTGGCTCTGGGTGTTTCTTTATAATAAGTATGTAATTACAAAAAAAAAAAAAAACTATCAGCCATCTAGTTTCCATAGAACAAGCTCCGCTTAGTTTGGACTAGATGGTATGGTATGATATGAAGATGGTATGATATGAATTGTCGGCCAATATTTATTTATTCTGGGTAAGCGCGCTCCATCATAGACCGCAACGTGTCGCTTAACATCAGGTGAGTTGGCTGTTGGCGCAAGCTTATTATAGCACAGAAAAACAAACTTCTGTTTAACCGACTTTAAAAAAAGAGGAGGATCTCATTTTTTTTTAATGTTATTTATGTCATTTATAAATAGATTTCGAAAAATATTTTTTTGTTTGGAAGTATATACTTTCGGATTGGTTCTATACAATGTCAATATAATTTTGAATCGATCGTCGTCATCAAGCCCCCAGGCTTAAAGCTGCATGACAGTGTCTCGCAAGCAGTCGTAGCAGTCTTGAGGCACACCTTTACTTACTACGCCGACGATGGTGGAGTTGCTATCAGTTGTTTTATGCGGCGGTCGATGGCAGCCACACCAAAGACCAAGACTACAATCTCAAATTGGCCTGCAAAGATCGGAACGTGGAAGTAGTGGAGGCCCTGAATAGGAAAATGCAACAGTTGCATTAATATAAAATAAATTCGGCAAAGTACGAGTTTCAATCGCACACCGATGCAAATGCAAAATACGTTGCTATTGTATGATGTTATAGTACTTAAGTGACACAGTTGATGGAGGTTGGAACAGTAGCAGCTGTATTACCTAGCACGGCTGCTCACGAAATACCCCACTGGCCAGATATACTATATTAATGAGAATATAATTCCCAATATTTTGTTATTCAACATAATTATTTAGTGTAACAACATATCTGTAACGTTTGTATATTTTGTTGTTTTGTTATTCAATATTTAAAATGAGACTAGTTACAAATGTTTTATAAGTTTTTGGAAACAAATGTATTTGTAGTTTGCTGGATTTATATATATATATATACTTACCTATATATTCTGAAATTGTTTTTTTAATGGTTTTTAGTTTTACAAACGTCAATTATTTTATAAGTTCATTTAGTCATTTTATATCTTTAAAATGTGGATGCGCGAGCGAGAGGACGATGTACGAACCACGGTCTCAGAAATATCATGTATTAGATTACAAAAGGCAAGTAGTCGGGAGTCTGTGCTCAATTTTTTAAATAAAAAAATCATTAAAATCGACTCCGTAGTTTGGTTTAAATTTTTTTTTTAATAAAATTATACGTCTTTTGAACGAAAAACAAAATACCCGACTGCATAAAAGCGACTTTCGTAGTGTGCGTAACTAGTGTGCGTAACTGTTACGTTAGATATGACATCATTTTTGCGTTAAACTTATAGTACATAAGTAATTAGGTAGGTAAAGAGCCTCTGTTACAATTTTATTTAAATGCGTATTCGTTATAATTATTCTGATAAAATATTTTTTTTAATACGAAAAAGTCCGTTGAATGTAACGAAAACGTGCAGTTTTTTTTTCGAGAGTTGTGTATTATTATTACATTTATTACAAAACATTACACTAGGATGTAAAGACGATTCTCGTCTCCTCTCACATCGAAATCGCTCGAGCCGTTCAGGATGTAAAGGAATATAGAAACATACATACAACTGTCTTTCTTACACAGTCGGGCAAAATACTGTTGAAAGACATTACCCTCCGTTGCCAACCCAAACGTTGGCATTTGAAGAAGCGCGTTCACCGCGTCACATTTTACGCTCTAAATATTTTCGGCATGTTTATTTTTTATAAAAATGTCGTGGATTGCGTACTATTGTATGTTATTATTTTTGTATGACATTCATTTGTCCCTTTAAAGAAGTTTTGTAATATTTATTATCTGGCATAACATGTATAAGACCTTGAATTATTGCTTTTAACTCTTCTGGATTCCTTGCTTGATTGTTAGATAAGGCATTTGACACGCCCTTCCACTTAGCTAATTAAGCTTATGAAGTCGTTGTGGTAAATAGAAAACACATCTAGCCTGGGATAGGAACTCGATTAAATTCCCTCGCGGGATTCGCAAGTTCCCTTCCTTATGAAGTAAAGTTCGGAAGCTTTCACAGTTAAAACCGGGGAATGTTACTAATATCTTAATTAGTCGCTATATTTTCTCGAAGATACTGCAGGTAATCCGCTGACAGCTAAACTATTTTCTTGGTTTTTTTACTCAATATCTACGATTGACCACCAACTCGCCTGATGTTAAGCGACGGTGTGGCCGAGGATGGAGCTCGTCGATCTAGAAGATTATTCGCTCTAGCCTTGAAAATTCTAAGATTGTAGTTCTCACGAAATAGAGATGTCGGCAAAGAATTCAATTCCTGTGCAGTACGCATCAAGAACGTGGGCTGATATTGCTGAGTACGGATTTTTGGCATTTCAACGAGAAATGGGTGGTAATTCACCGATACTCTGCTAGTCCTATAGACAAGCTTTAGAAAGTACTTATCACCATAATGATGACTGCATCATGACGTGCTTGTTTTTAGCATTATCTCGAGTCTATAATGATGTACTTATAATTTGAGCTGCGTGATTTATCACAATACTTTATTCATAAGACCTACTGAACAACATACAACCGTGTCTTCCCTCTCCGATAGCATCACCATGTCGTGCGTTGTTACGCAACTATAATGGTGCGGAGTTATCCACAAATACCCACAATGGGGTTTCCTCACGTCATTGTTTTGGGCCAAGCGTTGGAACGCGTCGTATATAGCTATATGCGGACGGGGAAGCCGGCAGTGATAACTGGTCTTCCAAGATGGGCGGAAAAGTTTTCATCTTTTTGGCGGTGGTTGCTTGCGCCCGGGCGGAGTATGGGAACGACGGGTAAGTTTTGATCTCGACTTAAATTTTTTGAGTGTTGATTTTCCGAAAATTGAGAAGAACCATTTTAAGAAAGAAGAGGTAAAATCCAATACAAGCTGCAGCATTTGATTGGCTTCGCAGATGAGTAGATTGCCAGCTAAGCACGACTGACTGACTGTTCGTGAGTTCGATCCTCACCCAAGACAAAAAATTGTATGATGAGTATAGATGTTGTTCTGTGTCTGTGTGTTTTATGCATCACAAGTATGTATTTACAAAAAAAAAAATTTAAACCATGTAGTTCATATAATATACTACAAGCTTTTCTTAGTTTTAGGTTAGATGGTGTTGTGCGAAATGTCTATCATTATTTATATATACCTACTTAGTACAGATGAGCATAATACATAAAATAAGAGGCGTGTTTTTAAGGTATCTATTTACGCTATAAGATTACTAGTTATAGCTATTTTACCCGAATTCTGATATAATGCTATATGATAAAATGTTGCCCGTGTTCTTCTCCGAAGTCTTGGCTAAGAATACTTTGCCAAGACTTCGGAGAAGAACATTATTTTTTCATGAAATATCATGAAAAATTCATGTTGATCCGTTTAGAGACTAAAATATACTTTACAAACATTATAGAAATATATATGTATATTTCTCAGTTTTTTTTTAATATTTTCGGATGTAAGTATATTGTAATTGAAATTTGAAAAGGACATTTAAAAAATTAACCAATCCCAGCTTCGATTTCAGCGGCTTCTTGCCGAGCTACCAGCGCACGGAAGACCAGCTTGCGGAGCCGTCCGCCAGGGCCGAGAAGACCAGGGACGAGCGCGATAGCCAGCCGCAGCGTACGGAGCGATTTGGGATATCTGCTTATGGAGGCAGTGGACAGGTAAGAACTCATAGACTCTCTAAAATTAACAAACTAGGTAAGGCGTTCTCGGTTAAAATCGGTTGAACGTGAGCCACAGTAAATTACATTACATTCATGTAAGAAATTCGTAATAAATACACTAAAAACAATTTTCTTCGAAAAGTCAAGTACATTTTAAGCGATCCATGCACTTGTGGGACCTAGAAAAGAATGAAATAGTGCAAAGACAGTTCTAACGGTAAGATAGAGAATAACGTGGATTTGCCATGGATTTAAACTTAATTTGGTTTATTATGTTCTAGGGTGGATACGGCAGCACAGCTCCCGGTCTCTATGGGCCTTTGAAGATAGACCTGGGAGGCGTCCTAATCGGTTCCATCATAGGCTTCGGTGCTGTCATAATACTGCCGAAGATCATCCACGCGCTTTCCTACAGCTACGGCGGGGGCTATGGAAGAAGTGAGTTAGAATTCAAGATATTCATGAGCTATTCTTTATGATAACTTGGTAACTCGGACGATGGACAGTGTGCTGGAAGGCACAGGTTCCAATCTGAATAGATAGATAGATAACTCTTTAGTAAAAGACCACATTGTACAAACATATTAAAAGAAGACAGTATTACTATGTCTAATCTTTCAATAGGCGGCCTTATCGCTTAGAGCGATCTCTTCCAGGCAATCATGTACGGAGTAGGATAGGTAGCAATGATAGTGGCCTTTAAACTAAAACATAAAAAGATTGCGTACACAAAATTGAAAATGCTACAGAACTAACCTATATCTATTTATAGTATTATTATATACATACATATGTGTATGAAGAAGAAATGAAAAGGAATTATTTACTTATTTAAATAGTGTATTTAAATGAGTAGATAATTATATTGTTTTTTTTTCGGTGAAGGAACTATAGTAAAAATTTGATAATGCAAGAATTATCATTAAAATTAAGTATAGGAAAATAAGCCACAAGATGAGGTCATACAGGTAGTAGGAAGACGCTGGATGCGAACCGCTTCCAATTGGTATTTTTGAAAATCCATGAGAGAGGCCTATGTCCAGCAGTGGACTCTTTGTGGCTGAGATGGTTGATGATAATGATCCTTAAAATTACATTATTATCTACATATATTCAATCTCAGCGTGATCAGACTCGTGAAAGTTTTGTTGTTGTTTCCACGATTATCTGACCGTACATGTTGCGCCGCATAATTATAGTGTTTATTTATGGTAATATAGATTGTAGTCAATGCAGTGGCTAAAAAGATGATCACTATTATTTGTGAAGACTTTTTTACACAATAGTCAACGACATTTGACCTGAAATGTACCGTAATCACTCATATCGACACTCATATTATTGAGTTGGCGACTCGACCACGTAGCCAAATTTATTACGGCGTCTGACGGCCGAGATGACTACTATACCAACTTTTGCCATACATTCGATGCAAATTATGTTAACACATCATTTTATTGGACTTTGATTGTATTGATATCATGTTGTCAAATACATGGTGGAATGTAACGATATTAAAAAGACTCCTTAACCAGCTTACCAATAGCTATGACACAAAAATCTATCTCAAGGGTTTGATCCAATCTAACAAGAAATTCACTGCAATATCAACAATAATCAATAACTTTAGTGTTTGTTTTTCCCCAGGTCTAGAGACGGACTTCAGCCAGGTGTCTGACTGGATGGCCAAGGTCGATGAGGTCCTCAACCGCTACAACGTAGACTCTGCCTCGTGCATGCAGCGCCTGACATGTTCCTATGTGCAACTCGCTAATGAGAACGTTCTTACCGGAAATGCTACGGACTTTGATGCTATGCTGTCTTCGCTTTCTAGGTATGTTTTTTTAGTTATCCGTATTCAACATGGAACCCTAATCAAAGTTTCATCATGTCCGTCTGTCTGTCCGTACATCCGTCTATAGTTTCCTTGGATAGGTAATTAAAAAATCTGTGGGTGTGAGAAAAATATTATTCAATTTAGGGATCCGTTTGCAAAATATTAAGCTTTAAATTGATAATTTTTGTTTGAGTCCAGTGTCGCCCCCGTCAGCTAAATAACCTAAGATTGTTTTGGATATGTGAAAAAAATATCATGCCCGTAGCATATTTATAACGAAACTAAAAAGAAAACTATCACGTCTAAGCAAGCTTTAAAAGTTTACGAATAATAGTCGATCAACTGTAAAACATAAAGAAGTAAAAATGAATATCTCGTATGAGCATACTTGTAGTATCAAAACAGTAATCAGTAGGTATTTATAAAGAAATTTTACTAGTGGTCTTGCCCCAGAGTATCACATAATAAAAACCCTTGTTAAGCTCTACGAAGCCCTACACTGCGCGTGGCCCGACACGCATTTGGCTGTTTTTTTAACTGTATAAGTTATACATTTCCATCGACTTGTTCCAGTAACTCCCTCATCCGCCGCATGCTCTCTGGCACTGCCATGTACGAGGCAGTCTCCGCGGGAGGCACTGCCAACTCTGACTGCCAGGATCTCTATCCGAAATGCAAGCTCGATAAGAAGACCGTGGTCAAGGTGCTCACGCAGCTTGTGCCTTCTACTTGAATGTTTTGGGACGAAAAAAATAAATATTTGTAATGTTACTGTTGTTTGATTGTGCTAGAAAAATAGGTTGCTTTGCAATTGGCTACATTTTTTAATCTTTAGGGGGGGGGGGGGGGGCAGCTGCCCCCTCTGCCCCCCCCCCCCTTGGCGACGCCCTTGTGAGTTACTCTATGTTCTGTATCACATGCCACAGCGTGTGGTCTATGGTATTATATCCTTTTCGGAAACAACTAGCTTATAAACATTTCTCAGAAGCAAGATGGGTCTTCTTCTTCAGCAAAGTGCTTTCCATGAATGTCTTCTTCTTTTTTTTATTGGACCCGCATTAAAGCATTTGCCAGTTTTAGGTTTTTTTCAAGTTTCTTGAATAAAACAAGTTGTAAATGTTCTAGTCACAATCTAAGTCACAGTCAATTTATAAGTCAAGTCCTGCTTCAGTAAAGTGGTGGCAACTTTACTAGAAGCTTCTATGGAGTTTTGTCGACAACGTAAAATGACACGTTTCACTGCTTCATTTCACTTGCCCACACTCATGTACTTGATCGAACACTTAATGAATAAAACACCACCATTTTTATCGCATTAATATTCAAAATAACACAACTTTAGGAAAATAAAACAAAACAATAACATGTTTCAATGACGTTCCCGCCAAAAAAACAATATTCGCAATAATAAGTTTAAGAAAATAAAATATTTCCACAAGCGAGACCATGCGAGTTCTTAACCCCGAGATAAAAAAGAAATGTCAAACTCGTGTCACATGAATATCAATATCAATGTCACTATTAAGATAATGTCAAACAAAAATTATTCAATCAAAGTTGTCAATGGTTGTCAAATAAATTTTCCAATTTTCATGAATTGCGCTAATGGCATGTAGCTGTGCATGAGACTGAGATTATTGAATTTTTTTGTGAAAACAAAACTGAACAAAGTTAGTATATTTAGAGAAACCTTGAACAACAGTGAAACTGTGATTTTAAACTATGTCTGGAACAGAAGTGAACTCAACACCGCTAGAGATTCCACCCGCGGATAGTGCTTCTCCTACTCAACAAGACATCCAAGCAGCAGAAAAATTGAAAAACGAAGCCAATGAGTACTTCAAAAGTAAGTTCCTATGGCTTACAATCGCCTGTCAATTATATCGATCTGTATGGGCGGCAATATTATTGACATAACCTAACCTAAATTTTGCAGGACAGAGCTACGATAAGGCCATCGAGTTATACACTGCTGCGATAGAAAAAAACCCGACCAATGCTGTGTATTACGCGAATCGGAGTATTTCCAATCTTAGGCTTGAGAATTTTGGTTATGCTCTAACAGATGCCTCAAAATCTATAGAACTGGATCGGACGTATACGAAGGCCTATTACAGACGCGCGGCGGCTCATATGTCCCTAGGGAAGCACAAACTAGCCCTTAAAGATTTTGAATATGTAAGTATGAGGATTGTATTTACAATTTTTAAAATTTTATAATAAATACCAAAACCATAAACTCATTATTGAAAATTATTTGTGGAAAATACCATGCATAACTTTTGATGCTCCATACTAAAAAACTGCCAAAAATATTGAAATAATTTTCTTAATGTATCATCTTATTTAATTGCCTTATACATTTTGTAATGTTAGGGTTTTTAACAACATGCAGGTGATACCAAGAGACAGCTTGTTATTGTAAAATTATTATTATGAATATACTTTATATACAATATAGTGATCACAACCAAGTTTATCGTCTGAAGTAAACTTCCATGCTTGTTCATATCAGTTAAATATCACCTAAAACTGTGTGGCAATACATTGTGTTCATCATTCTGAGATACTACACAATAAATCTCTATTCACGAATAATGTAGGAAACATTACCTTCAATCTAGAATTCTTGCAGACTGCTGCTTGGCATTTGAATAACTGGGAACAGTGTAGTACTTCTCCAGCCAGGTTTTGCTGAAATCTTTGTTACCAACTATATTACTTACATTGATATAATAAATATAATTTTCATATCTCATACTAGGAAAGTATGCTTCAAATTATCTGAACACGGATGAAAACTTTTTTTTTTGTCCATGGGAAACATTTTTCCTTCTGTAAAATTATAAAAAAAAACACATTCTGTTTTGACATCTTTAATTGTAAAATTACACTGGATTGTAGATTGCTACAGAAAAAAACATAAAAAGTGCAAAAAGTGAAAGAAAGTGTTTACCTTAGGTGAAAGACGATTTTGGCATTAGAACTATTGCCGCACGAGCATAGAGTTTGGACCAATAGTTCAATAGATAACCATCTTGTACCTAAATAGGTACCCTTATTTAACAATCTACTATTGATCACATAGGAATTCTTTCAATGTTTTTGTCACAATTTTCAGGTTACCAAAGCAAGGCCAAACGATCAAGACGCCAAAATGAAGTACAATGAATGCAATAAAATAATAAAAAAGATTGCATTCGAGAAAGCCATATCAGTAGAACAGAAAGAAGTTAATATTGCAGATACTATAAACCTAGATTCTATGTGTAAGTATTATTGTATAGTGCATTTATCAAATTTTGGTTACGTGTTTCATGGACTCCTCTTCCTTACAGGCTATACATATGGGGCTTTTGACAAGTTTTAGCTTGTAGAGATGACCCCCTATTCTCATAGTGTCCAGTCAGAGCTCCCACTAGTGTTCTACTGTATTTACAGATTCTCTTATTCCACTTGGCACAGTCAGCACCAACAGCCGGAATGCGCTAGTCCTTTTAGCTGATTCGATTTGGCCTTGTGAAATTGCGAATTTTATCATTTATCGCCATGCTTAATGCTTGATGAGATAGTCCCATGAGATAGACAAAGGATTCTGGTTCTACTAGCGGTTTACTAGAACCTTTTTTCGCCGTCCCCTTATCACTACAGAACTTCCAATACAAGAAAGTTTTTTCATCTTTTTGTAGTCTTTGTGTAAGTACCTTGCATTCAGATGAAGCATTTTTGAATTTCCTTCACCATCTTTACTGCTATGACTTGGAACTCTGCCAGCAGATTTGTATCCTACATCTTACAATGTGGGTGTGTTCATATGAAAAATAAATAGGTATCTGGGCAAGCATGCTCTATCATAGGCTTCGTGTTTACGTTAGCGAGACAAAGTCAAACATAAAGCCGTTCGACATTGTATTCATATCAAATGTATTTGTCAGCCATCGACTGAGTAATCGACTGAGTAGGCTTTCACACCATTGACAATGCCTTTGCAGTCTTGTGCTTGCAAGCATTATATACACAATGTTTATGTCTTTATGCCTTACTTATTTACCAAAAAATAATAGGCTTACTGGCTATCTTTTATCAAGATATTGATATCTTGATAAAAGATACCAGTTGGATTGTCTTATCACATTATTAATTTGTTTTTGATTAACATTTACATACTTATTGGTTTGTTTTCGTAATGATGAAGAGAATTTTGTGTCCATCAAAGTGTTGTAAGAAAAATAAGAAGAATGCTAAAGATGGAGCAGGTATTCATACTAATATTGATCTTTGTACAATGATAACATCAAAATACATACAGTCTCAATTGTTTTGACTTGTTTTAATTTAAACTCTGTGTTCAAAATTGCCAGTGGTCTAAATTTTTTTTTTTTATGGGCTGATTGAATGTGAGCTATACATCTAAATACTGCTATGACATAATGCTTAACAAGTATCTACTTAAAAGCAAGTGTCTTTAAAAAATATAAAAATATAAATCTTATATTAGACACTCAGGGAGTGACGATGAATCTAATGATTTCTCACACATCAAAAGTGATCAAGCTATTCAGGTTGTAGGAGTTCATATCTATCTATCTATTCAGCCTGTATCCACCCACTGCTGGGTATAGGCCTCCTCTCGTTCATACCATCCTTTCCAGTCCTATGCGAGTCTCATCCACTGACATCCGACATCAGCTCATATTGAAACATAAATACATATACATAGCCACATACACACTCCATTACATACTCGAGAAACATAAACATAAAACATAGTCAGATAAAAACAAATTGCCATTTAATATTGCAAAACAATGTTAGCCAATTACACTCAGAGAGCAAAGACGAATCTAACGACACCTTGCACATCAAAATCAAAAACAAACATACATAATTATCCACATACATACATACAATCATGAATAATTGATAAACATAACCATCCTTTTCGCATCGTTTTGTAAAAAAATAAAATAGAACCATTTTATTACAACTATGTATTTTTATTTCTAACTATGTAATTTTATTGCATACGCAATAATCTTTGTATCCTAATCAAAGATCCCATTTCTACTTTAAGGCACAAATCACACAGCCCAATGGCTCAAAAGTGCAAGCCTCCCATGAGTTAAGGCATACATTTTACCATTATTTGATAAAAAATATTATTTACTTCCAGCTATCGAAGATGAATATGATGGCCCTGTGCTGGATGCAGACGAAAAGATGTCACTTAGGTTCGTCAAAGAACTGATGGAGTATTTTAAGCAGGAGAAGAAACTTCATAAGAAATATGCTTATCAGGTACAACAACGTTTTGTTATAACTTATTAATGATTATGATGTAATTCTGATGATGCAACAATACATGTGGTGAAATGAATCACACTTCACAATCATAGGTTAATATAGACAAGTTTCGGCCGGCAGTCACAACTGGACGGAAGGATGGTTAATAATAAATCAATTGAATTTTAAATTTAAAAATGTTTATTCGCCATGGTGGCAGAGGTTTCACTAACTTACCTAACATGTATATATTTAAAATTAGAAATTACACTTAAAAAAAAACTGTAACAAAAGAAGTTATCAAGTATATTTATTATCAAGTGTTAGAACTACACTGCTTATACTGTGGTCAAGTCGACAAATTCTAATGCTTTAAAGTATGTAATTAGAAAAGTGAAATTACTATGCGGAAGGGTTCGGTGTACATAACTATGTAGTCTGGCTACCTTATTTCTCTTAAAATGAATTATTAGTGAACAGACTTCTTACCAATGAAAGCTCTGATTTTATTAATTATTAAATCATCAGTTTGTTCATTGTTTATTCTTTTTAAAAGAGGAAAGGTTAACCAGTCTATAGGATTAGATCTACAGTGATTAGGCATTTAGGAACAATAGTAACAATGAACAATTAGAAATTATATCAGTTTCAGTTTGATGAAAATGCCTGTATTATATGTTTAATTTTTTTTAATATTTCAATTTTAATTTATAGACTATATAAAAATATAGTCTATAAATTCATATTTTGATATAAATATTACGTAACTATAGGCATATTAGTTTCATCATTTGATCATCAACTTGCCCAATATGATCTTTTCAGTCTATGATGATGCACTAATGCTCAGAAAAATCCGACTCATACACCCATATTACACCCATAATACATCTACAGAGGCCTTCCAGTGGCTTAGTATTTCTGACACTAAGGCTGGCCAATCAATATTTACAATCTCACATACTTTTATCTATCAGAGAAGGCTGAGTTATACATAAGTACATGCTGCTTGTCATTTATGAAATGAATTATATGTCTTCTTAACAACTCAGAATGGAGATCAGATGTAGTAAAAAAAGACAACTGTCATCATAAAATTATGTAAATCGATAAATCCATTAAAACTTGCTTAATTTCAATAACTTTCAGATCCTAATTGACGTCAAAAGCTACCTGATGAAGCAGCCTTCCCTAATTGATATCAAAGTTCCTGATGACTCCAAGTTTACAGTATGTGGAGACATTCATGGCCAGTATTATGATCTGATGCATATCTTCGAGATGAACGGTCTACCATCGGAGACTAACCCTTACCTGTTTAATGGAGACTTTGTAGATCGAGGGTCTTTCAGTGTGGAGTGCATCTTCACACTCTTTAGCTTTAAGCTGTTGTTTCCAAATCATTTTTACATGTCTCGAGGTGAGTTTCTTTTTCTTTAGTGATAATGTGCTGTAGTTGCTATTTTTTTTGGTCATACTTTGGCTGAAAAAAAAATTGTATTACTTTATTAGTAGTTATTTAAGAGAAGTGTTGTCACGTGATCTCCCTTACAAATAGGAGAAAAAAGTTTTCTACCCTTAAACATTAACCAATTTCAATGATTCTTTTTTTTATCTGATTTAAATCATAAATATCTATAAATTTAAATTTTTAAATATTTGTGGACATTTCACACAACACCATCTAGCCCAAACTAAGCAAAGCTTGTACTATGGAACTAGATGGCTGATAGAATACATATATACTTTTTTTTTGTAAATATATACATATGATACATAGAAACACCCAGACACAGAACAAACATTCATGCTCATCACACAAATGTTTGCCCTGGGTGGGGATTGAACCCACGACCTTTCAGTTCAGCAGGTAGACGTAAACACACTACCAACTGAGCCATAAGGCCAGTCAAAATATGCCTATGCCTCTACACTTTGCTTTTTTCAAATTTGGTTATAATTTGGAAGCAAACTGTAGCCATTATGTAGCCATTACTAATCATATAAAAAAGGATTATCAAAATTGGATAATATTTGGGGGTAGAAAACAGTTCCCTACTTTTCTATAAAAAACGCATAATATACTGGCAAAAGATCATGCCACAATGTTTCTTTCAATCTTTCTGATATTATAAAAGGGAAAATAACTCTTGTCTCTGTCTGTTTGTTGCCTTTTTTTTATGTAGTAATAGGTTTGCGCTTGACCGCCAACTCGCCTGATGTTAAGCGACGTTGTGGTCTACGATGGAGCGCGCTTACCTAGAAGAAACCAATTCAGTCGCGATTTAAAGACATCTAGATTATATCTTTCGGAAAAGACCCACTTAGGAAGCGTATTTCACAATCAAAAGGCTGAACCAATCGTTATAAGATATGGTACAGAGATAGCTCTGAACCCGGAAACAGACATAGGCTACATTTTATCATCATCATCATTACCTTTATCATCACTACGCATCAACTATTAAGCCGTTATTTATTTTATTTAATATTAGTCGCCCCTCGTTTTCAGGTAACCACGAGACGATCGACATGAACCGCATGTACGGCTTCCGCGGCGAAGTGACCTCTAAATACTCGGCGCAGATGGCGGACCTGTTCACTGAGGTTTACAACTGGCTGCCGCTGGCGCACTGCATCAACTCGCGGGTGCTCGTCATGCACGGGGGGCTGTTCAGCAACGACAACGTCACGCTCGACGACATCAGAGCGGTAGATAGAAATAAACAGCCGCCTGAGGATGGTGAGTTACATACACAAAAAATATAACAAAAAGTAAATATAAATACATATATTATACATTTTTGCAGTTTTGCGATTTCGTCACGATTGATACGCTGTTGAGTGTACATTTTTCGTTAGAAAGTATTTTATTTTATTTTTTAGGGTTCCGTACCGCAAAAGGAAATAACGGAACACTTATAGGATCACTTTGTTGTCTATCTGTCCGTCTGTCAGGAGTTTTATCTCAGGAACGCGTAGAGGTATCGAAATGAAATTAAAACCGTGTACGCAGATCTATAGTCTCTTGCAGCCGTAAAAAAATCAAACTTTTCGGTTATTGTATAAAAAGTTACAGCCGTATATATTATGCCGCAGAAAAACCATAAAGACACACACAAAGGAATCAAAACCTATAGGGAAGTTACATTATAGGTTTTGATTATTATAGTAACATGATTATTATGTATAACATTTTTTATTTATTTATTATGCAGATTTGTAGTGATTGAAATACCAGTCATTTCTGTAAAAAAAAACGATGTATGAACGTTGGATAAACGATGAAGATATAGCGATATCATTGTACCATAAGTAAAAACAAAAAAAAAAGAGAGCAATCATGTAGTTTGTGACTTAGTCTTCCTCTCGCTCACACACAATACATTAAGCATATATGTACAGGTGAGACCTGTTTTTTTTTTTTTTTTTTTTTTTATTAGGGGGCCAAGTGGGCTTTGGCAGCCCCGGCTGGTCACTGCGAGCTTTACAGATCTATTGTGACATCCCCTATTACTTACAGCACCTCTCCAAGTCCTATGCTGAGCATGTAGTCAGTGATGGCCTTGGGGGAGGAGGTTTTTATCTCATCGGGTGAGATTATGTGGCCTCCAAGGTACCGGCTTCTGCTATGGTGCAGAGGCTCACATTCGCACAGGACATGTATGGGCGTTTCGTCCTTTGTGCGACAGAACCTGCAAGTGGTGTGTTCACCTAGGCCCATATGAGACCTGTATATACTTAATGTATTCTGTGTTCACACCCGCATACCTACTTACGTAGTGAGTGAGTGTGCCGATATCACTGACCTTATTTGACCTTAATGATGTCGCCTTATTGACGAGGCAAAAAGTCATTTCTTAAGGGATTATTCCAAAAACCCGAATGAAACGTTTTAATTCTACCTTCATCGAGCGGACTGCTAGATTGTGGAATACACTTCCTGAGTGGATGTATCCGGATAGATATAATCTGGGTGTCTAAATCGCGAGTGAATTGGTTTCTTCTAGGTAAGCGCGCTCCATCGTAAACCGCAACGTCGCTTAACATCAAGCGAGTTTGTGGTCAAGTGCAAACTTATTACTAAATAAAAAAAAACACTCATCCTATACAATAAAATAGTCTAAAAATCATAGCGCACATGCATATATACGTAGAATTCAAATATATGTATAATGCATGAGTCTAATTCCAGGTATAATGTGCGAGCTGCTGTGGTCCGATCCACAACACATGACAGGGCGCGCGCCGTCGAAGCGCGGCGTGGGATGCCAGTTCGGACCCGACGTCACCGCCAACTTCCTGGCGAGAAACAAGCTGGACTACATCATCAGGAGTCACGAAGTCAAGAACGAGGGGTACGAGGTGATGCACGACGGGAAGTGCATCACTGTCTTCTCGGCGCCCAACTACTGGTGAGAGTTCAGTCTGTTGCCTAATGGGACAGTAGTTGTATGTCTGCCTTTTGAGCTGTAGGTAGTGGGTTCGATCCCCAACCGGAGCATTTTTAGGGTTCTGTACCTCAAAAGAAAAAAACCGAACCCTTATAGGATCACTTTGTTGTCCGTCTGTCCGTCTGTCCGGGTGTCAAGACCTTTATTTCGGGAACGCGTGAAGGTATCGCGTTGAAATTAAAACCATATACGCAAATCTATAGTATCTTGCTGCAGAAAGAAAAATCAAATTTATCAGTTTTCATAAAAAAAAGTTACAGCCGAATATGTCGTAAAAAATGCACATTTCGACACTCACAAGGGAATCAAAACCTATGGGGTACTTCCCGTTGACCTAGAATTATGAAATTTGGCAAGAAGCATTGTGTTAGAGTACACATATAGGGAAAAATCCGAAAACTGGACATTTTTAATTTAATCACAAAAAAATTGTGTCTTTATGCAAGGAATGAGGGTCCAAATTTTAAAGTTTTTTAACCGTATCATGTGGGGTATCATATAAAAGAGCTTTATTAGCATAAGTTAAAACAGGTTTTTAAATATTTTTACGATGTATATTTTTCGGTATAAGAAGGAAATATGAAAAAAATACGATGTCCCCCTTTTATCTACTAGTTTGTACGAAACCCTCGGTGGGTGAGTCTGACTCGCGCTTTTCCGGTTTTATTTTTATTTAAGATAGATCTGCGATTGACGACCCGGTGCCTCCTGGACTGCCTGGTGTTAAGCGACGGTTTGGCCGACGATGGAGCTCATCGATCTAGAAGATATCTATTCACTCTAGTCTTGAAACTTCCAAGATTGTGGGTCTCAGGAAACAGATGGCGTCAAAGAATTCCACTCCTGTGCAGTACGCATCAAGAACGTGTAGTCGACGTGTACGTATAATACGGTAATCATTTCTGCTGAGCATGAATGTTTGTTTTGTGTCTGGGTGTTCATATGCATTTACAAAAAAACTTATATTCTATCAGCGGTCTGGTTCATATAGGAACCAGATGGGAGGCATCTCTATCTCCATGTGTAATTTAAATAATACATATATTTTTAATATTTCTTACAGCGATACAATGGGCAACCTAGGTGCTTTTATCACAATGAACGGCAAGGATTTGAAACCTAACTTTACCACTTATGAAGCTGTGGTAAGTAATTTACCTTTATACACAAGGTTTTCTTAGGAAGTCGTGAAATGCTCATTTTGCACTTCAAAATCAATAATAGTCGAAGGTATCCGAAACTTTGTTATGATGGCTTCAGCAGTGTTGCCACAAATTCGCCAATTTCTAGTAGGTTGTCTGATTGTTCGGTAGAAATGATAGATGCTCCCGCGCCGATGGTCGGTCGGTCGTTGAAATATTCCGAGTCTGCCACTCTGGTATTATCCGAAATGCTTTTATACCATGATTTTTGATTTGACAGTGACAGTAGGTAAGAATGACATTGATAGTGACAGTTATACTATTTTTTACCAGGACATTTTTTTTTTTCAGTAAAGCATTCCAAACCTTAGCGTTACACATTAAGCAAATTATTAGCTACAAATATATTTCAATTTTCTTTACTAAGGGGGAGTCACACAAATAATTTACCTATATTATTTATTAAATTACCTCTATACCTATACGTAAACTTTCAAATCAAGTATACATGATAACTGTGCATCGATTTTCCTCTTGAATTGATACATTTCAGTTTAAAAATGCTCGCCCCTCTGCAAAGTAGAAAGAGATAGCGCTTTTAGAGTTCTGAAAGGCTAGTTTTAGAGTGAAAGCTCTCTACCAGTACTGACCTCTCTTTTCATAGTGATATGTCCAGCTGCTTGGCTAACATAACAAATAGACAGTCTTCTTTCAGTTTGGTACGTTGATAGTCACAAAACTGACAGGACACTGTGCCCCCTGTTACAGAGAAACAGTGTTACTTTTGCTTATGTTATCTGTTAAAGTTAGTTTTTTTTCTTTCCACTCCTGTACAAAGGTCTCACCTATTTCCCTCCATAAATCGGTGTCTCCTGCAAATCACCTTTGGCGTGTCACGTGTCACGCCAAAGGTTTAAGGCCTCCCAGGGCAACGTTTACCATCAGGAACCCACTGTGCGATGATCTTGGCCGATCGATCGGGATGCATCCTTGCCACGCGGCCCGCCAAATTCTATCATAATTAATTTAATTTTAATTTTGCGATTTTCCGGCCGACATCGACAACACCAGTTGGAAGTTAGGTTAGGTTAATGTTTGCTCCTGGAAATATTTTTATTATATTTATATTGTTTTCCACAGCCGCACCCTGACGTCAGACCGATGGCGTACGCCAACTCCTTATTCAGTATGCTGTGCCAATGACGAGGGTACTTGCGCGTGGGCATCTTTTGAACGCCCGACTTAAATTTATTAGTTTATGTTGTTATGTTAAATTAATATTATTGTAACGGATTTACGAGAAATTTGCTGGTGCCCATTTTTTTTGTATGGTATGAACTGTAACTTCTGTATTCTAAGATGCTACCTTAACTTTTCCTCATCACATTTTATGTTGAGGTGAGGGAAATTTGGAACAATCTGTAAAAAAGACAGCAAAAGATAAAATTTGAGGAAAGCGGTGGATTTAACAGCGGATTTCAATAACCTGCGAAATTCAATTTACCTCTACCACTATACTAAACACCTGTATACCTGATTACGTGGAACTTTGAACCCGCTAAAGCAATTTTTATTCTCTATATATAATCAATCAATCAATCAATCTCAATATAAATATAATTTTATTCCCATATGATAATTTATTCCCATTTTTTGTCATAGAGTTATGAATGAAGTTGTTGTCTTGGAATTATGATAATTATAACAAAGTACCATACTAATTATAATTAAAAACATACCCAATTTTAATTTTACGTTAATATAACAAAATGGACACCAGTATCATTCTACAATTATTAGTAGATTACAATACAAAATTGTGCATATACTTTTTTCACATTTCTCCGGAAATGTATTCTATCTGAATATGGGATTGCATAAAAACACGTTCAGCCGCTTTGTCGGGACTGCGTAGTAAACAAACATTCAAATATTTGCATTTGTAATAATAGCATGAAAGTATGAGTAAGAGAACAGATATACTTACGTAATAAAATAATTATGTTATATTTTACAAAATTATGAATTTAATTTTACAAAAACAGCATTAAGTATTGTACTTAGTTCCGTACAATTGGTTCTACGAAAAAATGAAGTACCAAATTGCTATTGCTAAACTTTTTTATGGTTGTATTTAGGAAACCTTTTTAAATTGTAAATTGAACCGTATTATAAACTATGTAAGGCTCAAATTGCTCTTAAGAGCACTTGTTCCTTTGCAAAGGTCTTTAAGAATGTGGGGCCTTCCATGTAACTTAGGAATTTAAAAGTACAATGTATAGAATGCACTTGGGCGAAAATGGTACATATTAATGTACTAGGCGTAAATGGTACAACTCTTGTACTTCGGAATAATGGTACAATATTGCGTACTTGGGAAAAATAGTAGGACTAAAAAATGCAGTGTTAATACAAAATAACATAATATGAGTATGACAATAGTCTTAACTTGCGCTGGAAATAGAAGTTTTTGTCTACAGAAAAAAACACACGAGCATAAAGTAAAAAATAGATTTAAAAAAAACTTTACAGAACTATAGGTCGTCCAGCATCCATCTTGCTCGCGCATACTAATTTTTTTAAGCATAAGAATAACTGATGTATTTACGAAAGCCACATAAAAAAAATTTAGGTGATAAAAAACAGTTTGATTGAAATACATTTTATACATAAAATCAATTCGAATGCCTTTATTTTTTAATTTGTAAAATAAATTCCCCGATTACTCGAAGACACCTGGACCGATTGCAAATAATCTTTTCTTTTAAAGGTTATATTTTCAGGTGGTCCCATAGAATTTTATCAAAATCGGTTCAGTATTTTGGTTTTTATAACAAAATAACTGGAAGAATATATTGTCCAAGTAAACAACATTTTAAAATAAAAACTACGGGTCGCTCACGTCTGTTTTGACCGTAGTTTTTATTTAAAAATGTGTGAAAACCACGTTAATTTCCTATTAAACAAATAATTTTGACGTCGGTTTTTAGTTTTTTTTTAACGATTTTTGTTTTGTGTATGAATTTGTTTGTTGATCCAAAATTTTGCTAAACGTTTGTGGTGTTATTTAAGTCTTATAGTACCTGGGCGAACGAACTCCACTATTTTTTATGACTGAAAATACGAGCAAACCCGGGTTCACTAAAAATGAAACCTAGCAAGATCGATTTATCGTCCCCTAATTGTAGGTAGAACTTCATTAAAATCATTGGAGCCGTTTCCGAGATTCAGATTATATATATACATACATATATACAAGAATTGCTCGTTTATAGGTATTCGATTTGACGAATTTTGTGAGTACATTTGTTTATTTTATATCTTAAAAAAAAAAAAAATGTATAAGAGCTAATTATTGTATCCTATCTATAATGTATTGACATTTTGAACAAATAAATATTCTTGTTCTGAATATATGTCCCAACAAGCCTTATGACCTGTAGAGACATAAAGAGAAATATTTGTGGACAAAACTTTTGTTGTCTATGCAAGTTTGAATTTTTATTTTTATGTTATGTCGACTCTTTCTTTTATCAGCGTTGTATAATATTGTCGTCATGGATATTTTTCGATAAATTAAGTTCTTTTATTTTTTGAAATGGCTCAGTTAATGTAGCCAATGGTACCGTACTAATTTTAGACAATAACATTTATTTGATTAGGTATTCTTTTTAAATTCAAAAAAAATGCGGTTTGAGAGCATAGTTATTGCGGCAATTTTCGCCAGTAAATTACGCGTTTTTCATACAACAGGAGAAGCGTAAATATTATCTCATTACGATTGTTTTTATATGTTTGAAACCTTTAAAGACTTTGCCTCCACATTTTTTTTTCAAAATTCGTTTTTTTGTAGTGAAGTTTGATAAAAGTAAACTGTAGAGGCAAAACCATTTATGATTCCAATCAGATAAACGAAATCGGAATATGGGATAATTTTTGTCGGTAGAAAACAGTTTTTAAGCATAGCTTCTATCGCGGGCCTTGAGCGTGGAGACCGAACCCAGAAATTCCGTAACGAAAATAACCTAACACACCGCGCGTAAAGCTATTATGCAATAGCTTTACCGCGGCGGTCTCCGAGTGCCACACGTCTTTTTCTCTTTTTGTATGGAAGAGCGCGCGACAATATTTCTCTTAAATTACTTGATGAGCTCTAAAATGTATCTCGTACTTTTTCAAGCTTACGTGTTGTGTCACGTGTGAAAACGAGACAAGACGCAATTTGGGTTTTCAAATGTCACGTCAAAAATATTGTTCAGACTAAAAAATGGTGCTGAACTTACGTTTATTTTATAAAATATTGGTAGGTTCTGTCAGGGTGAGTAATTTTAAATCGCACTGTAACTTTGAGTGGTCTCAAAAAACGTATGTCGTAAAATAATGTCTTAATAATTCGTAATATTATGACGTCATGTACATTGTTCTATAATGGCGAATTATATACATTTTATGATAGCAATTTTTGAGGTCGTTCAATGTTGTACGCCGATTCAAAGTTAGACACGCTGACTGCAATTCAATGATTCTTAAAAGCAATAATATTACGCCTTTCTAAACACATCACCGAATATTGTCAAAGATTGAATATAAGAATAATAATATATATTTTATTTAATGCATTTTATGAATAAACTTCGAACAATGAATTACGTATATTTGCGTTTTATAGTATTTATCTCGATTACATTCCTTGGGCCAATTCGACCGACCGCTAGTGTTTACTTTTGTTTTCTTGGTAACATGTATAGAAAATCACGGATTTACGCAGATTGACGCAGAGTCAAAGTTACCCACGCTGACTGTATCTTATTTCTATTATCTATCGAAAAGTACCAAAGAAATGTCACCCCATGTCATGTCACATTGACATTGGCATGGGGTGATATTTCTTTTTGATATGACAGTTCGGATGTATTAAACATTTTTTTTAAATCTTAACTGTATCAAATAGCTGCGTTTGATGGTCTTTCTGCGCGACATTGGCAGAGTTGTGAAATATCTTAAAGCCATATAAAAATAAACCATTAATGTTTTCTAAGGTTTCGCGATTTTTACTCATTGAAATGAAACAAATTTTAACGGATTTATCGCGTATATTGAAAATAAACCATTTTTTTTAAATATCATCTTCAGCTTGCTAACCATGCTGATGCAATAGATGTATACACCGACGGTAGGTCGAAGGGTAAAGCTGCATTTTGATTACTCCAGTTGTCATTTGCAATCTTCTACAGCGCTGTATATCTCATGCCATTCTTCTTGCACTGGAGCACGGGTAGGATGGCATCTATGCATAGTATACATTTTTATATTTTATTTATCGATAGACTGCGGCTAGACAGCAAACCCACCAAGGCCCTGATTCCGTATGACCATCGGCAACGTTACGTGAACGTGTCGTAGGTGTGTTAACAATGAAAATTATACTGTAAGTTTGAAACGCTAAAGTCTAATTTACATTGTCAACGCACCTACGTCTAGTCACGTAACGTTGCCGATTGTCATACGGAATCAAGGCCCTGCGCTAGAATGGAACGTATATAGGCAAATGGTCTATCCACCGTTCTGTCCACCTTTCAGAGGAAATTAAGTAAGTGCTGACGAAAAGACGTGGACCATAACTGTTTTTCTATCTTCCATGCTAGCCTGTAAGCAACTTTACGTTGGAGCTTGCTTGCTACATTCTCTAGATGGCAGGATTGCAACTGATAACTCATAACTCTCTTTATGTTTCTGGCCTTCGTTGTTTTTGAGCAGCCCATTTTTAGAAAACTATTATGCATCAATAGTAATTAATGCAGAGTAGACCAATAAATGTTATTTAGGACTGCATTTACTGCGCAATTGATTTAGGTTAACATGAAGGGCCTTACCGAAAAACGTTACTTAACTTTAACCAACGTCTTAATTTCTCTGTCTACTTTCCGCATGTGTCATTACGCAAGAGTCAGCGAGAAGTTGACAAAATATGTTAAAGTTAAGTAATGTTTTTCGGTAAGGCCGGAAATGATCTACGGTGTAGTTCAATCACTGAACTATGCAAAAAGTATAAATGTCAGTAACAGCTCCAGAGCTGTGAGAGATACTTCTCACTCCCTCGCTCGTAGTACAGTGGCCGATTGACTGTTTCGCTCGTTTTCTAAACCGGGTCACTTAAGAGAAGTATGGTCGCTCGATCTTTTGACAGTAATTTACGCGTTTTTCATACGAAAGGAAAAAAAAAACTTTCTATATTCTTTTTTTATGAAACTTAATTTTTTTACTTCGGAACTATATCAAAATTTGAAAGAAAACCGTAGAGACAGACATTTATGATTTAAATCAGATAAAAAAAAAAAAACATTGAAATCGGTTAATGTTTAGGGACAGCAATAGTTTTCTCCTATTTGTTTGGAAGATAGCGCGACAGCACTTCTCAAGCTACTGTTCAATGTTATTTTTTTACCTCGACTATACATTTATGGATATATTATGTATCTGACTAGAAAATCAACCAGAGAGGGGCCTTATTCCTGTAGGTACTAAAACTTCAGTGAGTATCCATTTATAATCCAAATATCCGGAAAAAACTAATGTGACTACAACTTTGATATTGAATATTAGACTTTGAAGTTGAAAGCTGAAAGTGTAATTTCCAAATGTCAACCCCCGCGCGTTATATGTCCAATCATATTATGGAATAATCCCTCAGTTTTGTTGTGAAGTAACAAAACATGATGAGAGCAAACGACACTAAAACAGAGGATCTGTTTAGAATCTACGAGGCAATTTTAATTCTGCGATGAAACGTAGTTTTTTTTAATGCGAGCTATGTTATCAGGGATTTTGATCAAATCTGGGGCCACGGCCGTGAGCCAGCGGGTACGGCCGGGACTATCTTTTCTCGAAGCGACTTGTTGGATTTGTAGAACCTCATAGCTTCGGCCTCGATAACACTAGAGTACGTATTACAGTCTTACATTCTCCTTGTTTTTGTAGGGCTATTCACAACTTGTCGGATTCGAAATCGGGTCGGATAATTTATCTCCGTCTCTGTAATTTCGATACAGGATGACGGAGATGGAGATATAGTTTCCGACCCGATACCGACAAGTTGTGAAATCACCGAATCACCGACTGAAGGGTTTGAACACATCCAAAACAATAAGATGTTTAATTTATTGTTATTTTTCTTAATTTCTCTGTTTTGTTGGTAAAGTGGCAAGCCGCGCGTGTCTTAAATTTGTATTATTATGCCTCTATACTTGTGTATTCTGCCCGTAAAGCGGGCCACAATTACCACAAAGCACTTTAAAATTACGAAAATGTGAAGTTAAATTCTATTTGAATTTGTTTCATCTAGCCCAATAAGGGTTACCGTTTTTATGCTCACCAGTTGGCGCCACCGGCGAATGAGGTCTTGTCAAAATTTGCTATTACGCGCGTAGAAACAGAGTTTAATTATAAATCATTCTTTAATAACGTAAAAGTGGAATTGAAGAAGAAAATATAGAGCATGTCGCAGTGTTGTGTAACTAGTTCCGTTTTGTTTGGAAAAAAGGAGGGCATAAGTTCAAGGTCGTCGCCAGCCCATGTTATGGCCTATTTAATATTATGGAGGATGAAAAAATATGAATTGTAGGTACAGTCAAGAGCATGAAGCTTTACACTTGTAGCGCGAGTCTTTGCCTCTATAGCGATTGTAATAAGAAAGGTTCCAACTTTAATGTGTAATGTGTTATCTCTAGGCAGCTGCCCCTCCCTGCTCCCCCTTGCGTAAGTTACTGAAAGACAAAACTCTCTTAAAGCAGTCATTAGTAACGATTCGCAGGGACAACTATAATCCTTCAAAACATTCGCGTGTTTGTAAAAAAAAAATTAACCTTGACGATTAGTATGCGTTACCTACTACTGAAAATCGTTAGTAATAATATGTAAATTCGGAGACCTCACTCTACACTAGCGCCTCTAGTGGTAAAGTCGAACGCGGCAGTCCTCATTCAAATAGATTGTCTCAGCTTTCGGCCTATTTGCGTATATTTTTATACACCCACCATTTTTTTTTTTCCTTTTCAATGCCATGCTGTACCAAACGAACAAAGCACATTAGCCAAATAAAATCACACCATCGCATAATAATAAAAATGCTCAAAAGCATAAACAATAATGTAAATTAGATAATAATGAAATAATGTTAATTATTTAGTAAGCGCATAAAATATGTCAGGGAGCATCTGGTAAATATTGTAGCGTGGTATAACGTTTTAAGTAATAATCATTATTATGAGGGTCAGAACCCTCATAATAATGATTTTATGTTGTAGCATTTTATATGACACGCCACAACACTAAGTAGTAGTAGATGTGCTGTAATGAGTGGATATAATTCCAAAACTAAACATATAAAAAGGAATATTCAGTAAAAACGTAACAGTTTTTGAGTTATTAGGTATTTTCTACTGTTTTCCATATGGAAATTGGTTTGGAACTGTTTGAAATTTGTAAATTAATTATTTTTAACGAAACAAAAATTGAACTTTTCTAGGTAGACATGTTACTCGAAGCTTATCCATTCTTTACCACACAGCCTATGAAAAATACTGTTATAATGAGTTTTGAACCCATACAACAACGCCATATCGACGCATATTGTTGTGGCGCGTCATAGCACGCCACGCCACAACATTCAGTAAACCAGTAATCTATCTCAATGGAACTAGATTGGTGAGAACGCAAACGTCTTGCTAAAGTTTGATTGCCAAGCATATCAGAATGTAGGTAGGTTTTGGTGTTGAACTCAAATAAATTGTTAAATATAAATGCTATTTTATTGACTAGCCATTGTGACCTTTACAGACGACAGTCTTGCTCATACAGGTTCACTTTATCAAATGTCAATATTAAAAAATCATAGATATAAATACAATGAACTACAGTTACAAAAGAAAAGATGGCTCGATTTGCTGTCTTGTCGCTTTTAGTGTGACTTCTTTCAGGCAACCGTGCACATTGAGGATATAAACAAAACAAAATAATTATTACCTCTAATGGAGCGACCAAAAGTAGCTTTCGATACGTACGTTGAAATAAAACTTCTTACTCTCTCTTTTCCATGTTATTCATTCCACATGGTGGTGGGGTCAGCTTTCCTGATTTTGCTTCTCCACTTCGCTCGATCTTCGACGTCGTCATCGGTCAGCTCGACTTTACTCATGTCCTTTAGCACTACCTACAGCTTTCCACTTTCCACGTGGTTTTGGGCCTGCCTCTAGATCTTCGACCGGGATTGGAAAGTTGTAGTGCTAAATTCCCTACGTAATCCTGGCCTCCTCTTCACATGCCCATACCATCGCAGCCTACTCTCCTGCATCTTCTCGACGATGTCGCGCACACCTAGGCTACCTCGCACGTACTCGTTGCGGATTTTGTCTAGCCTGGTTACGCCACACATCCACCTCAGCATTTTCATTTCAGCAACTTGGATGGTATGGACATGTTTCTGAGTCACGGCCCACGTTTCACTGCCACACATACTGGTCTTATTATGGTCTTATAGATAAAACCTTTTAACTTAATAGGCATTCTCTTGTCACATATAACACCAGTCACTTGCCGCCATTTTAGACACGCTGCGGCTATGCGGTGCTGAATGTTGTACTCCAAATTCCCGGAACAGTGCATCATACTCCCGAGATACTTGTATTGGTCACAGAAGGTGATCGATTGTCCATCAATTAAAATTGGACGTGTATCGCAAGTGTCTGGTTCTGAGAAGCACATAAACTGGGTCTTTGCAACACTCAACACTAGGTCACCAGTCTGTAGCTGGTGTTTCCATGGCAAGAGTGCCCGTTTAAATAAAACATCTTACATTTATAAAAAAATGTTTAATATGTATTTCAAAATAAAATCTTATACTTACACATGAAAATAATTAAGACTAGTATTACAATAATAAATAACGTTACTTATTACAGTCACAAAATATCCTACAAATGTTACGTTGGTGCGTCTCATTTTGTTTTTTATTTTATTTTTTATTCAGTGCTATTTTACATAGTAATGCAAAAACTGTGCTGTGTAAACAAAGTGTTCAGTTTTGTGTCGTGTTGTTATATTTGTTTTGTGTTCGTTCAATCACGTTATATTTGTGTTGTTTTCGGTCTTAATAACAATAAAAATGTGTTTTGTGTGCGTGTGTGTGTGTGAAGTAAAATAATAATCTCATATTGTCCGTATATCACAAGTGTTGTGTCATACACAATTATTTGTTGTGTTGTTTCTTTTATTGTTGTGGCCTGGCAAGTCATGACAGATTGTTGAAATCATTTTATTAAGAGAGTATCTGCCACAGTGCACATATAATCATCACAATAATGCTGCTTCTGAGGAAGGTGCCTGAGCTGGGTTCCTCACACTCTTCGTCATGTTGTACCGCCGTAAAGTAAGGTTGATGGAGTTCTTCTCGCGACGTCATGTAGTCGGTGATGGCTGCGTAGTATTCTGGAGCAAGTGTCCGTTCTCTACTCAACTTCCACGCTCCAACTGGAAAAATATTTTTAATTTT
Organism: Lycia hirtaria; assembly: GCA_947563715.1. Classification (NCBI taxonomy): domain Eukaryota; kingdom Metazoa; phylum Arthropoda; class Insecta; order Lepidoptera; family Geometridae; genus Lycia; species Lycia hirtaria. The sequence continues at coordinate 14,162,917 of OX387385.1, forward strand.
ATCATTCCAATAGTTGCAAGGTGTTCAAATCGCTATTTCGGACTATTTTAGTGTGACCTGGTCATTAAAGTTGCTATTGTTGACAAACCTTGCAAGCATGGCTTTTGTTTTAAAAATAGAAATATTTTTAAATCTATGTTTGCTATTGTAACAACTATTCATCATCATCATCATCTTAGCCACAAGAAGTGAACTGCTGGACATTTGCCTCCATGGATTTCCAAAAAGACCATAATATTGAATTAGCAGCTTATTCCAGGCAGATGTAATTCCAGCTCGCGTAGATATTTGAATGATTATATACATCAAATATCTGCTCTGTCTGCTTCTGAACTATTATACCTAAGCCTAATAGGCAATGAAGTTTAAATTTGACTCACATATTATTCTATACAATCTATTGTAAATCTATTGATTAAAAGAAACTAAATTTATTTACATATATTTACCAGATCAAAGCTATGCATTGTTTGTGGTTTTTAGAAAATTTCGAGGTATACTCACCAGATCGCTGGAATGCGTTGACGTTGGAACAAGAATACGCCAGAGCGTAGTTTATGTAGTCAGTGCGCAGCACGTACAGCGATGTCGTTACGGTTGCTGGAAAATATATCATTAAGTTTTGAAACAAACTTTTCTATTCATGTGTGTCTGAATCTGAAAGTCTCTAAGTAAATAGGATTGTAAATCCGATAATGAATTTATGAGCGGGTAAAATTATGGCCTGAATGGCTGTTCAATGTCTATTCAGCGTTTTTTGCCATTTTAAGGTGTTCTATTTTGGATTAAGGATTCGAACAACGCGCGCAGTTTTTTTTAATGCGAGATAGATCTACGATTGACCACCAACTCGCCTGATGATAAGTGACGGTTTGGCCGAAGATGGAGCTCGTCGATCTAGAAGATATCTATTTATATCAACAATTAAAATGAGGGTAGTTACAAATGTTTTTTAAGTTTATGGAAATAAATGTATTTGTATTCACTCTAGCCTCGAAAATTCCAAGATTATAAGTCTCAGGAAACAAGAGATGGCGGCAAAGAAATCCATTCCTGTGCAGTTGTCTCTCTCGCGCATCACAACATTTTTAAACATATAAAATGGGGTACACGTAAAGACAAAATGACAAATACGCTGATAGTGTTGTTTTCGACTAATTTAAGCTAAAGCACACGTCGGATACTCCATACAACGGCGCGCTAATCAGTGATATAACTATACGTAAGTTGACGTCTGTATCTATCACACACAAACACACAGGCACACACACACATGTATGAAGTTATGGTTGTCTTCTAATTGCCGCTCGCTCATGACGTCATTGGGATTCGAGAACCCGCAAGGCTCGTCTCGAGTGACAAATGAAAGCGCCGTGCTGCCGAAGTCTGGCAAACGACAGGGCGAGCGCGGGGAGCGGGTGAGGAACCCGAGATTGGCGGGAGGCGGAGTGTCCATTGTGTATGTAATACCATTAATGTCTTCTGTGGCTAAAGATTCAACTCACCGTTTGTCGGACTGTCTCGTACTGGCAGCACCACACTAAGCTTGGCAGAACCGTCGGTGGACTCCAAGGTGGCGTTCCCTTGAATCGTCAATAATTCTCCATTGAGTACTTCCCAGTTGAGAACCGTGACCACTCCTGAAGCCTCATCGAGAGTGTACCGAGCTCCGATACAGGTGCTGGCAGGATTCTCGTGGGTTTGAGGGTACCTCTCCATCTGGTACCATGTGCCTCCGTACTGTGGACATTAAGAAGAATATTAATCTCTTTCTTTTTCTTCGTCGTATCGATGGATAAATAGGAATATTTAAAGTAATGTTTTTATACTGTTTTCTGCCAGTATTTAGCTACAGCGACCCCGCAGGAAGAAGCAGTGACAAGGACTTGTGGTGTGAAAGATTGGGGACTTATAGGAAAAAATCCGAAAACTGGACATTTTTAATTTAATCACAAAAAAAGTGTCTTTATGCAAGGAATGCCCAAATTTAACTTACAAAAGAACTTTAAAGTTCTTTAACCGTATCAAGTGGGGTATCATATGAAAGAGCTTCATTAGCATAAGCTAAAACAGGTTTTTAAATATTTTTACGATGTATATTTTTCGGTTTATGAAAATATAAAAAAAATATATGATTTCCCCCTTTTATCCCCTAGTTAGTCCTAGTTTGTCTCCTTAGTTGTTTCCCCTAGTTTGTACGGAACCCTCGGTGGGCGAGTCTGACTCGCACTTGTCCGGTTTTATTTTGTAATAACTGCTATTTCTGAACTATTACCTGCTCAGGACTCTACAGAACATGTTACGGGAACGTGAACAGAATGTCAAAATACTCAGTACTTTTAGACCCCTATGATACATATAGACAGACAGACAGACGTAATTTCAAAAACGGCATTTTGGGTTTTGCTGTTTCCATATGGTTCCAAAAAAAAAAACATTTTCTTAAATTTATCTTCAATGTACAGACGGGACTTTTACAGTTCCAATATATAAGTATAGATATATATATATATTTGTTACAGTTAAAACCCGTTTTTAGATATAACGCGTTTTCCTAGTTAGAACTAGTTTTCACTAAATGCCTTTGTTGAAACTAGAATTAACTAGTGAAAACTAGAATTTACCACTAATATTTTTGATTTTCAGTTAAAACTAGTTGTTACTAACCTAACCTAACCATACCCCCACACTCCCCCCTACCCTCTTCCCTTTTTCCTCCCCATCATCCTATCCTTATCCAAGGGAAACAGTGTGTGAGTAACCCATTAGCCCCTCTGTTTCCCTACTCCCCTCCTCCCAAAAAAAAAAACCCTAACCTATCATTAGTTAATTCTAGTTTCAACAAAGGCATTTAGTGAAAACTAGTTCTAACTAGGGAAAACGCGTTATATCTAAAAACGGGTCTTAACTGTGACATATTTATTTCGTTCAGTAGAGGTACATACCGCCGACACATCGAAGTCTTGCACTACAGGGATGTTATCATCACACTGCCCAGGCAAGATGACCTGCTGGCCGGTGGGCTGTGGATAGTGGAAGCAGGCCGCGTTGCTCTGGTCGACTGGCTGGTAGAACTGAGGGTAGAGCAGCCTGTTGGACTCAATCGTTGGTGCCATGGCGGCCTGGGCAGTTGGAGTCAGCTCGCGGACTTTGCTGTGCTTGGCGCTCCAGACTGGAAAGCAGATGATAAATTATATATTGTTATGTTGTTGATCTTATAAGATCATGTAAATTTATCTGTATTTTTTTTTTTTTTTTTTTTTTTTTATCAGCCCTGTTTGTACAAACTGTGCTGGGACGGGCCATCTTCTCATTGTGAGAAGGGTTAGGCCATAGTTTACCACGATGGTCAAGTGCGGGTTGGCAGACTAGGAAATAAATTATAATACCTAGGCACTTATATTAATCCTATTACATATTATAAATGAAATGATTTTATTCCACAAACAAAAATCAATGATGTTATTATACGTAGACAGGTTTTCTACGGCTCTGCGTGCCTAGCCTCAAGTAAGATAATCGCTAAAAGTTAGACGCTAAGGGCCTTACCGAAAAACGTTGCTTAACTTTAACCAACGTCTTAAATTCTCTGTCTTCTTTCCGCAAGTGCCATTACGTGTCAGCGAGAAGTTGAGAAAATATGTCAAGCATTGCTTAAAGTTAAGTAACGTTTTTCGGTAAGGCCCTAAGTGTCGTGCTTATTTATTTAACAATCATATTGGCCTCGCAGCTCAGTACAGTTGGTAGTATACCTGCCTGCTAAGCCATGAGTCGTGGGTTCGATCCCCATCCAAGACAAACAAATTTGTGTGGTGAGCACGGATGTTTCTGTCTAGTTGTACATAATTATGTGCCATAAGTACCTATGTATTTGCAAAAAAAACTATATATGTATTCTATCAGCCATCTAGTTCCCTATAAGCTTTGCTAGTTCAGGCTAGATGATGTGTGAAATGTCCACCAATATATTTATCTACAAAAAACCACCAATATATTTATCTTCAAATCTGTAAAAAATATATATTATTTTCAACAGAAGCCATGTCTTCAGTTTTCTACAGAATATTCCATAGTTCATATCTTTACGACCAGTTTTGCTACATAGAAGATAGACTCGAAGATAATATAGTTAGCTGAGTATTGGAATTTTATGGATTTCATAATTTGTGGGATTGAAAACATTAGGTACTTACTTCGTCTGTATTCGTTATTGACATTCTCACAGGAGTACAACAGGGCATAGGTGTCATAGTCCGTCGCCAACACCCAAATATCTGAAAAAGAAAGCCTCAAGTAAGGTAATCGCCCGAATCGACTTCAGTCGGGCAACGCTGTTAGACGCGTGTCGTGACATGTGAACAGGGACAATGCCATCCGGTGTGTTTAGAAAATGCACCAAGATATTAAAGGTCTAAAGTATAAGTACTAAAGTGTTTTTTTTTTTTTTTATAGAAGATAGATTTACGATTGACCACCAACTCGCCTGATGTTAAGAGACGGTGTGGCCGAGGATGGAGCTCGTCGACCTAGAAGATATATATTCACTCTAGCCTTGAAAATTCCAAGATTGTAGGTCTCAGGAAACAGAGATGGCGGCAACGAATTCCATTCCTGTGCAGTACGCAACAGGAATGTGGATCGATATCGCTGAGTACGGATTTTTAACATTTCAACGAGAAATGAGTGGTAATTCGCCGACTTTCTGCTAGTCCTGTAGTGAAATGGGGAGGGTGGAATTAGGTCGTGAAGCTCTTGCGCACATTCCCCGAAATTAATCCTGTAGAAAATAGACAGACATGCTACTTTACGGCGGTCCTCGAGACTAAGTAGCTTCTTGGCAGCTAGTTTATCGTCACCGATTAACCTCACAGCTCGCCGGTCCACTGATTCTAAAGCTTCCAGCTGATACTTGTCTGATCTATCAAAAAGGTGGCAGCAGTACTCCATACACGATTGGACCTGTGTGTGTGGTCATATCTTTGTAACTGTTGCGAACAGATTTCCATGCTTTTATTTCATGTTCAATAAGTATATACTCGATAGAGATAATATCTCATTGGTTAGTAGTATAACACACCATAAAATAAATTGAGATTTTTTACTTCCACTAGTTTTGACCCACTTATTCTTATTCTTATTCGAGGTGGGGGCGATAGGTCCTGCACTGACGTCCCGCTTGGGGTGTATTGTGCATTCCCCCCTACCAGCATCATCCGAGCCAGCCCAGCTCCTTGAAATATCGGAGCACGGCTCTGGGTTGCTGGCACAACTGCTCCAGTGGTGAAGATGAGCAGCTAGCATAAATAACGATGTTTTTTTTTTTTTCTTTGAGTTCTTTGAGAGCCTTCTTTATTCCTCCTGTTTTTTCAATATGTTGTTGAATTAACTTTCTTCTGGTTTCCTTTTTTTTTTTTTGAATTTCTAATTTCAATTGTTACTTGTTTACTTATGGTTGCTATTTCTTTCCTTATATTTTTTGTTGTATGTCTTTTTGGTGGTTCGTTTCTGAAGCTAGACTTTCTCTTAAAGGTATCAAAAGTTCTTCTGGTAGTATTGTAGGCATTATTTTAGTATACTTCTGTTTTGATGAGTTTTCTACAATTTTTTTCTAAAGCATAATCTAACTCCCTTAAGTGATTCATTAGCTCTTAATGTTCTTGTGTTTAGTATAGATATACTTATATGTTCTGTTTTTCTGTTCTTTGGTATTATTCTTGCGTTTACATTTTGATTCTGTTCCTCCAGGGGGTGATGGTCTAGTACTCCCACGGGGACCGGCCGGGTTGGGAGACAGTTATGTTGTGTAGTTGTCTTAGTTGTTTTAACTGTTTGTTTTGTTTGCTGTTGTTGGGGGTGGTTGTGTTCCGGGTGCCTATCATTGCGTCTGCCTGTTAGTTGCTATTGGTTGTTGTTTCTAGCTTGGAAGTAATTATGCATAGAGTTGATTTTGTTTGGGTTTTGTATGTTTCCCCGGTTGCCTGCTTCTGTTGGAGAATTTGATGGTGCTCGCTTCCTCTTCTCACTTGCTTTTTCCTTCACAATTAGTTTATCGTAACTAAAGTAGGCAATCTTCCCATTCTTTCTTGCTTCTTTTAATTTAGGTATGAGTTCCTTCCTTTTGTTGAGAATTTCCTTGGGAAGGTCTTCTGTGGCATATATCCCTTCTGGGAACATTTTATTGTTCTTTAACACAGCTTCGCGCCTCCATTCGAGTGTAACTGAGATAAGGATTGGTCTGTTTGATTTAGTGTTGGGTTTCCCAATTCTGTAACACTTGCTCAGTTCCCACTTGTCCCACATTTCTAAGTTAGTTGCTTCACTGAGTTTGTTTAAAGTTTCCAAGGTTAGTTCCATTAGCTCACTGCTATCATTTTCCTTCTGTGGTACTCCATGTAGAATTATATTCATTTTTCTAGCAGCTTTTTCCAGATTCAGTACTCTAGTTTTCATGCCTTCTACTTCCGTTTTCAGCTGTTGATTTTCCATTGTGAGGAGTTTCATTTTTTCATTGATTGTTTTTGTTATGTTTTCTGTAACCTTTCTAGTTATTGCTTCACCTTGCTTTATCATTTCTTCTGATATTCTTTCCAATATAGCATTCATGTTAACATCCATATTTGTGCAGTGAAGTTTTCTTTTTCTAACAATTTGTATGATTTTGTTCGATCTGGCAACTCCACTAGTAACTATGTTCAGAAAAAGTTAGTTTCTGAACGCACTTTTTGCGTGTTATGTTGGTACTCTTGTCTATCAATCGTCAACGTTTTTTAACCTCTTATAAATTTTTGTTGATTGATATTAAGCACTGTATATCACGAATCCTCGAGATTTTTTCCTTAATCGGTACACTCTCACTTCCACTACGCGTTTTACAAGTGTTCAGTGTCACTTGGTACTTTTTTCGCGGTATTATTTGCAAAATATGGGAGCGATGTGTAACACGTCTTTGTTGTTGCGAGGCCGGAACCGGAATTCTAAAGCTTCCAGCTGATACTTGTCTGATCTATCAAAAAGGTGGCAGCAGTACTCCATACACGATTGGACCTGTGTGTGTGGTCATATCTTTGTAACTGTTGCGAACAGATTTCCATGCTTTTATTTCATGTTCAATAAGTATATACTCGATAGAGATAATATCTCATTGGTTAGTAGTATAACACACCATAAAATAAATTGAGATTTTTTACTTCCACTAGTTTTGACCCACGTTATTAATTAATAGAATATCCTACATGTTCTTCCGATGTAAAAAAGTAGCGTCAGTCAGTGATAATCCAGGTTAAAACATTTATATATTGCAAATTGCACTCAAAATGTAATCTTGATAACGGACCCCGTCCCCGGTGTCTGTGAAGCGCACAATTAATTAAAAAAAGTCCCATACTCTCAAACTTCCCATTCTCCAATACTTAAAATCTCGTACCTGTTACCTACTCTTTGTAAAATGTTCCGTTCTCAAAAAGTACTATTCTCAGTATGTATATACTATGAAAGGGGTTATTGTAAGGATATGACGACAACAGTGTGCCTCCAATTTGGAGGATCAGCTAACCTTGCACTTGTCCGTTTATCGTTCTCCTCAGCCGCCCGTCCGCGGTTATCTGCACGGTTCCAGAGTTGACGGTAGCAGTTCCGTTCGCAACCACAGTATCTATCACCGAGAAGGAGCTGCCTGAGGCTTGGTACTGGGAGCTGATGCATTCTCCGCGGTAGTTGTCCACTGGGTAGCGCTCGATCTCGTGCCACCAGCCGGCGTACTGTAAACAATTCATTCATTCATTAATTCAATTCATTCGTTCATTCAACGATTTCTGTTTAATATGGAAACTAATCACATATCTTTATGTATCGGGTTGCTCATGTTTATTTTTTAGTCGAAATCTCCGACTAGTTTCAAGCGCATTTGCCGGTCTTTTTCAAAAGGAGCAGCGCAGACGTCATTCCCGGTTGACGTCTGGTTTACCAGTCAACGTCAAAAATGCGGTTGAAATATTAGTCGGAGAGAGAATGTGTCAGCATAGATTATATTACTATTTATTTGCTGATGAATGGAAGGTAATGTTATCTGAATGTCTGAAGTTTTGCGAGAAAGACGTGTGAATGATAATGACTGTTTTATAGTATTATTATTTGACATAATTCAGTAATTATTACTGTTTGTTACGTAGTTTGATTATATTATTGTAATATTATTTGACATAATTCAGTAATTATTACTGTTTGTTACGTAGTTTGATTATATTATTGTAATATTATTTGACATAATTCAGTAATTATTACTGTTTGTTACGTAGTTCGATTATATTATTGTAATAGTGTATTATGGTGGTAAATGTTGTTATCAATTTTAGGCCATGTTATTTAATTTGACATGAATATTTCGTATTTTATAATTTTATGTAATTAGTGTAATTGGTGATGAACCGTACTAATGATGATAAATTTATCTGAGCGCCTGATCGATGCGACGCGTGACCAAAATGCTGGCGCGTATCTGGCCCAACGCATAAGCATTGCCATTCAACGTGGCAATGCGGCCAGCATGCTGGATACGCTGCCAACTGGTAGTGGGTTTGAGCATTTGGATTATCTTTAGACCTTTATCGGTCTGGGGTGATCGATGTGCTTTTTGTGTAGTAGTTTAGTTAGTTGAGTCTATATATTGTTGTGTTGTAGTTAATAAAGGTGATAAATAAATAAATAACAATATACCTACCTATTGACTACAATAGCTTACAGCAACAACAGTAAATGCAGTAAGACACTAAGTTTAGTGGCGTTAAATACCTACTACCTAATGCTAAACATAAAACTATCCAACCACTTAAGGCATTCCTACAAAGTGAGTTTTATCCATTGAGATTTTTAATCTGTTTCGAATCATAATTATGTGGTATTTTTTTTTCAAATTTTGTTATATTATCTGGGTCCCGTATCTACAGCTAACAGTCTGGTACCAATCTTCTAATATCCCTACTCAATGACTTTATATGTTTAAATATGTTGTGTTGCGCGAGAGAGATAGCTGCGTGCGTTGATATTCGCCTAAGGCTCATCATCATCATTCCGCCGTTTCATCATTTACTTAGATCCAAAAATCTACTCACCCTTGAAGCATCGAAGTTGGAAATCGTATTTACATCCTCACACTGTCCTCTAAACACTGGCGCTTCGTTTACGTTGACTTCAGGTATGTAGAAGCAAGCTTCTTCTGACTGGTTGGTCATCAGGTAGTACTGCTGGTCGAGACCTTGGGTCTGAGCGATTACAGAATTGATAGCATTGTTGGCTTGAGCACTAAGAGTTAAAGTCCTACTCAGCTTCCAACTGCTAACTGTAAATACAAATACAAAATTATTTATTGTTTTTATACGTAATATAGAAAATAGAGTAACCCTGCCTACTGCTTTAGCTATAAACTATGTTGCAGCAGACAGTATAACGTCTTGACTCTATGATAAAATAAACAAATTAATGCTATTTTTGATTATACAGTAATTAATTCTAGCTTATATAATATAAGTAATAGTTATATAATATAATGACTGTTAATAACAAGTATAAGATTTGATAAATTATTATACTTAAAAGCAGGTTTGAATATAAAAATATTTTATAGATCACTATCTGTTTTAACAATCATCTTTCATATCTTTCTCATTCTATTGTAGAGCACTATCTCTGTTTTAATAATCCTGCCTGGCTCGTTGGTCGCGTCGCTACGCCAGTTCCCGATCTCACCCACCTTGTTTTACATCAAAATCAAAATGGCATAAACTTTTCGATAAAAATAACATACCCTGTCTGTTGCCATTGGGTAAGTTGCGACAGCTATACACCAGCGCGTAGTTTTCATAGTCAGTAGCAAGGACGTAGTAGTTGGCTCGCACCGTTACTATAAAAGTTATAATAATTATAGAACAACTGTGTTTTAAGTAAGTCGGCAATTAATTAATAAAATGTCAATTTACACGATAATATATCTCAATTTTACGTTAAATGTAAATAAATTAAATATTCATAAATTAAAGTATAATTATCCCATTCCAGTCAACAAATAATTATAGTTTTAAAAACAAAAAAAAAACCACTTCAAAATACGCAACTAGTTTACTTGGATGACATATTTTCTAGTTATTTTGTTACAAAAAACTATAGTACAAAACCGATTTTGATAAAAAAAATATATGGGACTACCTCTGAAGTATGACCTACCAAACAAAAATCATCAAAATCGATTCATAATAATTGGCAAAGTCGGTAATCGCTGAACAAGCAAACAACAAACTTTTATGGGGACCAATCTGAAAGCAGATCCTGTCAAGAAAAGAAAATAAATTTCTTTATCGGCAAATAAATGAATGAGTTATGCAGTGACAAATAAAAAAAATATACAAAAGAATTGGGAAGCTCCTTCTTTTTGAAGTCGGCCAAAGACGCAACGGCGCCCAACAATCCGAAAATATTGAGATGCACTTACTTCCATTTACTACAAATGTAACATCCAGTTGTCCAGTGCCGTCGGTAGAAGCTACTTCAGCGAAGCCGAGCTGCTCGGCAAGTCTCTGCTCTACCACTTGGGTGTTCCTCACCAAAACATTCCCTTGTCCAGGGCTGTAGTACGCACGGTCACACGCTCCGAACTGATCCGGTTGTGGATACCTTTCGATTTCAATCCATCTATTGAGGTACTGGAAAAAAAAATACAGAAGTGAAAACATCATGAAGGCGATGTTATTACGAAATAGGAGCATAGCAATAACGCGTTGACTAAGTATATGTCGACTTTACCCTAACAAGCGTTACATATAAGAGTGTGACGGCGTAGTTTAATTCAATACACACAAAATGAAGTGCTCAGCGCGCTTTGAGAAAGGAGTGTTTGTATCACTGGAAGAAGTTATAGTTATAGTATACATTATAGATCTATGATTGACCACCAACTCGCCTGATGTTAAGCGACGGTGTGGCCGAGGATGGAGCTCGTCGATCTAGAATATATCTATTCACTCTAGCCGTGAAAATTCCAAGATTGTAGGTCTCAGGAAACAGAGGTGGCGGCAACGAATTCCATTCTTGTGCAGTACGGAACAGGAATGTGGATCGATATCGCTGAGTAATTTTTGGCATTTCAACTAGAAATGGGTGGTAATTCGCCGACTTTCTGCTAGTCCTGTAGTGAAATGGGGAGGGTGGAATTAGGCCGTGAAGCTCTTGCGCACATTCCCCGAAATGAATCCTGTAGAAAATAGACAGACATGCTACTTTACGGCTAAAAGATAATTATAGTTTAAAAACTGAAGCAACCGACTTCTCATGGATGCCATTGTCAGAACTGGACCAAATTGAAATGGGACCACACGGGAAGCACCAGCTTTCAAATAAAAAAAGAATCATCAAAATCGGTTCACCCAGTCGAAAGTTATGAGGTAACAAGAACCTCCTCCTTTTTGAAGTCGGTTGAAAAGGAACCTATAGCTGAGGTACCTAAATACTCACTCTCTCAGCGTTAAAGTTCGGGATTCCTCGAATGCTTTCATCACAAGGCCCCGGGAGGTCAATAGTTTCAGGCAGTTCTTGGAATACAGGGTAGTGGAAGCATGCGTCGTTGCTCTGGTCGGTGTAAGAGAAGTAGTTCTCGAAGAGATCCGTGTTGTTCCTGACCAGGTCATCGATGCGGCTGTTGGCGGTGGCAGAGAGACCAGAACGGGACCTGGCGAACTTCCAGCTGTACACTGAAAACCGTTGACAGGTTAGTCATCTTTAAATTTATTTACAAGCAAAACGTGGCACGTCCTTCCTCGGAAGGTTTCCACGCTGAGGTTCAACAAAGAGCGTTTTAAAAAGAGTGTCTGCAAGCACCTCTCCGGGTTAGACAAGCAACAGCGATGCTACTGATATTGCAATTGTTCATTGGCGAAGGTTACCAGCTGCAGGCGAGCTGTCTGACTTTTTCCTGCTGAATATATATGTCATGTATACTGACTTTAAGCCTTACAAATATAGGTTTTTGAAAAAAAATAGCATTAAACTCTTCTACTGAAAATTTACCAATTTGAAAATTGAGAAATTTTACCAATGGTAGATAGGGCAAACCTTACCTTGTTTAGTATTGTTGCCATTGTCTCTACATCCGTAGAGCAGAGCAAACTCAGTGTAGTCGGTGTCCAAAACGTAGAAGGTGTTAAACGGAACTAAAAATATAATATTTTATGAGAAAAAAATACAAGTTTATCAATGACAGATTATAACAGAGGGAGACCAGTGGGGCTATTCACAACTTGTCGGATTCGGAATCGGGTCCGAAACTATATCTCCATCTCTGTCATTTTCATACAGAATGACAAAGTTATAGTTTTGACCCGATTTCGAATAATTGTGAATATGGGTACTGTAACGCGCTTACATAGCAACCTTGAAACTTGGATCTGACAATACAATCAACTGAATTACGTGGTTATACTTAGAGAGTGTGAGATTATTTATTTTTTTGAGTAATTCAAAGATTTTGTAATCAATATTTTAACATTATCGATGACGTGAGTGTTCACTAGCATTCGCGGCAATGGCTGAAGTGCGACTAAACGTGAAGAGTGTCCAGCTGAGTCTATGTTACATTTAGCCTTTCATGGGGGACAATTTCTGTTTCTTTCACGAATTATAAAATACTCAGATTATTCATGAGATGCACAGATATATCAAAAGTTTAACGTTAGTTCGACGGTAGGTACGCACAATAAAAGCGAAAAAAGCTTTTTTTAAATGTAGTAATAAGTTTGCGCTTGACCGCCATCTCGCCTGATGTTAAGCGACGTTGCGGTCTACGATGGAGCGCGCGTACCTAGAAGAAACCAATTCATTTGTGATTTAAAGACACTCAGATTATATCTATCGGGAAAGTCCCACTCAGTAAGCGTATTCCACATTGTTTTTCGTGCTAATAACCTTCTTACGTGTTAGACTAGCAGTATGTCAACGTACTTATTAGACTAGCAGTTTGTCAAAATTGTCTCTAAATCGTATCAGCCAGTGATGAACGAATGACAGTTCAAATAGCAGCCTTGCTATATCAAGTGCCGAATATTTAAAAACTTACTTCCAGCGATGCTAGCATTAATGACGCCTCTTCCGTCAGCAGATAATGTTCCAGGTATGACATTTTCAGTTTGGAGCTCGTTGTTGACCTCTGTTTGTGTAATGGTGATGCTGTTCTGGGAGCCCACGTTGTACTCGGCGGCAGTGCACTCGCCCTCTTGAAGGTCTGATGGGAAGCGGGCTACTTCATGCCATGTCCCGGAGAACTGGAAAAAGAAATTTGTTTATTAACCAACAACTAACTCTAATAGGTATTTGGTTTATTTCCAATGGCCACCACCAAATCGGCCACCAGTTAGCACAAATTATTAAATTTACTTCCAACGGCCCCCATGGTGGTGGTTGGTGGTCGTTGGATATTAAAATAAAAATATGTCTCACCGGCAGTCAAAAAAAGTGGCGCCAATGGTGTACCTAAGTTTGGTAACAGACACTGCACTACAACACTGCCCGATTCCAAATGTTTTATTTCTCATATCTAAACAAAGAAATTCATTTCTCACTTTTCTGATATCCCTAAACAATGATTTTATATGTTTAAAAATGTCGTGATGCACGAGAGAAACAGCGCTTGAGCTTATTCTTGTGATTTGTGGTAACCCCCCTGTCCACTTGGGTTGGTCGTCTTTCGCTGCGGTGGTCGATTATAATTATCAAAGTATGATATGTAAAGTAAAATAAATAAATATTTGTAGACATTTCACATAACACTTTTTTTCTTGTTGCCCAGGGGAAACATTTTATGGGTACTACCGCGCCCCGGGGGAAGCTGCGTGGTTATGTGGGCGTCCCGCCCAGTTGACCGGTACATAACACCATCTAGCCCAAACTAAGCAAAGCTTGTACTATGGAAACTAGATAGGTGATAGAATACATATACACTTTTTTTTTTTGTAAATACGTACTTACTTATATATGATACATAGAAACAGACACATAATAAACGTCCATGTTCATCACACAAATGTTTGTCCTGGGTGGGGATTGAACCCATTACCTTCAGCTTAGACAGACTACCAACTGAGCTGCGAGGATAGTCTATTAAGGCTAAGTAATGTTCTATTAAGTGTAAGAGCTAGTTTAAGTAATGCTGCTTACCAAGTTGGCATTGAAGTTCGCGATAGCTGGTACTTGGTCATCGGGCACACACAAGCCATCAAGTATAACGTCTCCCCCTTCATTGTCTGGGTAGTAGAAGCAGTCTTCCTCACTCTGTCCTCCTTCCTCGAAGTACATCTGGTCCAGGACTTGGACCCTGTTGATGGCAGTGGCAATCTGGGTTTCAGCTTCGGACGTCAGGTTACGTCCTCTACTCAATTTCCAGCTGTTCACTGAAAAGAAATAATAATTATGATTACAGAAATAAATTATCTCCTTGAAATTAAATAAAGTTCTGGCACAAAGAATAAGCATTGACATTCAACGTGGCACTGCAGCAGCATGCTGGGTACGCTGCCAACAGGTAGTGGGTTTGAGCAATTGGATTGTCTTTAGACCTTTATCGGTCTGGGGTAACCGATTTGTTTTTGTGTAGTAGTTTATTTAACTATGTACATATATTATGTAGTTTTATATTGTTTTGTTGTAGTTAACAAAGGCATTGTTGTCCACTCAAAGGCGAAATATCGAAGACTTGAGTAAATAGGGCCACGAATTCTGTGCGAAATTTAGTCGATAAATCTGTTAAAAGTTGTGTAATTTCAAGGAGTAACAATTGCAAATCTGTTAGAAATTACAAATTACTCTTATTACTTGTGTTACTTATTATTTTTATTATTTTCTTTTGTCCACTAACCGTGGGTGACGTCATTGGTTCCAGCGGAAGACCAGCGCCGGCTGTTCGCAGCCAGTAGCATGCTGAGCTGGAACCGGTTTGTGGCGGACACAGTTTTTTTTTCAACTGACTTCAAAAAAGGAGGTTCTCAATTCGACTGTATTTTTTTTGTATGTTTGTTACCTCAGAACTTTCGACTGGGTGAACCGATTTTGATGATTCTTTTTTTATTTGAAAGCTGGTGCTTCCCGTGTGGTCCCATTTCAATTTGGTCCAGTTCTGACAACGGCTTCCATGAGAAGTCGGTTGCGTCAGTTTTTTAAGCTATAATTATCTTTTTATTATTTTTGTTATGTTTTATCACTGTTGTGTCTTCCACTAATAAATATGTCTATGTTTAGAATCATTAATATGTATTATTCTTCTACGGTATAAAGCAGTATCAAAGAACATGTTTTGAGGACATACCTTGTCTATAACCATTCTCGAGATTCTGGCAAGAGTAGACCAGGGCATAGTTGCTGTAGTCTGTTGCTAGCACCCAATAATCAGTGGTAACTGTAAAAGTACACAAAATATTAAAAATAGTTTTGACCGTCACCCATAAGTTTATCTTTTTTTATTTAAAAATAGGCTCGCGCTTGACCGCTAACTCGCCTGATGTTATGCGACTGTTTCGTTAGGATGAAGCACGCTTGCCTAAAAGGAACTTATTCACTCGCGATTTGAAGACTATTCGATCAACTAGTTGATACCGCGACTTCCTTGCGAGAACCTAAAAATATTCAGCAAACTTCAAATTACTAAGTTCGTTTGATTTTAAAAATTAAAAAGCCTGTTTTTAACCGCCGACTCGAAAATAGGGGTGTTATAAGTTTTTTGTGTGCATCTGTACATTTTTGTATCTGTCTGTGACTATGACATCGTAGTACTAGATCGAAAATCCAAATT
Source organism: Lycia hirtaria (assembly GCA_947563715.1). Taxonomy (NCBI): domain Eukaryota; kingdom Metazoa; phylum Arthropoda; class Insecta; order Lepidoptera; family Geometridae; genus Lycia; species Lycia hirtaria. The sequence continues at coordinate 14,178,737 of OX387385.1, forward strand.
ACATCCGTTTCAGAGTTACGATGCCACAGACAGACACACAGATACACAGATGCACATATACTCAGATACACAGATGCACAGATCTATAGATACACGCATCAAACTTACAACACTCCTCTTTTTGAGTTGGGGGTTAAAAAAAGCTATGTGAGGTACTACAGACCGTTGGAGTAGGTAGCAAATAATCAACTTACTATTAACACCATTGACTTCAAATGTCACTAGAAGCTTGGCACTAGTATCGTTCAACGCAAGAACAGCTGTTCCAGTCTGAACATCGCGGACAGGTCCGAAGCCGTTAAAGTCCACAACCTGGGTGTTTTCCACGGCGACCACCAGGGTAGCCAGGTCCAGGTCGTAGTTGGCAATTCCACAGGTGCCACCTTGGAACGGCGCTGGGTAAGATTCGATGTCGTACCATGTGCCCTCGTACTGTAGACAAGTGAATTTTGTTACAGAAAAAGTGGTGTCTTTTGCCGCAAAGTCGCTTTAAAATGTCTTTAAATGAGTATTCTTGTAAAATCAGTTCTTTATATATATATATATAAAAAGAACAGCAAAAACTATGCGTTGCTGTACAGCAGTGCGTCACTGCAGTACTGCAGTAGCTGCCTTGTGCCGCTTGTGCCGCTCCGGCAACGAATTTCTTCAGGCTATCTTTGAGGATATCGGGAGTCAAATGTTTAATCATTGGGTTTCTGTTCTTAGGCACGGGAACAAAAATGAGCCAGCACTATTGTTCAAACGTTTGTTTATTAGGTTTTATACTGACAAAACACCCTTTTATAGTATTTCTAATACATGACCTATACACCTCTATAGAGTGCAATTTTAGATTGATTTATTTTTACCCTTCTTGTTTTAGTTAGTGTATGGATATGGGTTTGTTCGTCATCATTTGATTTGGCAGTATTTGTGGAACGACAAAGCCGACCTGCAGCAACTACTTTACGTTCGCTTTCATTCGGCATATTCGTAACCCCGCTTACGGCAGCTATTGCCCGGACTGGTATATACAGGTTGTCCCGGAATAAAACGATATCCCTGTAGTGGGAGATAGCTCACATCATGCCCAACTATATGCCAACATTTCGATTCCGTAAAAGTTCCACCATTTTAAAGATATTGATTTTTTAATTTTTATTTCGAAAAATTCGACTCAGACCATATTATTTTATGCCATTTCTACAAATGATGACTTTTTTGTACAGTGTTTTTTTTTATTTACTCATGGATGATGTATTAATCTAACGCATGGTACTTTTGTTTCTTAATATGTTAAGAAAACTTTAAAAAACTATCTTTATGCAAAAAATTTATACAAATTAAAAAATTAAAAAATTCAATATCTCAAAAATGGTGGGACTTTTACAGGTTCGAAATTTTGGCATATAGTTAGACATGATGTGAGCTATCCCCCACTACAGGGATATCGTTCCATTCCAGGACACCCCGTATATACGGCAAAGCCAAGTGGATTTTGAACATTCATCTATATAAATTCGATTTTACCACCCAGCTGTGCCGATTAATGCCAGCCCGCCTATGTGTATAGCAACCCTTATTTCTTAAATTGTGAAAGATATATAGCATTTTGTCTTACCCTTGTTGCGTCGAAGCCCATAACCACTTCAATGTTCTCGTCACATTGTCCCCTGAAGACGACTGGCCGACCGTCCGGTTCAGGGAAGTAGAAGCAGCTTTCGTCGGTACGGTTGACAGCTACGTAGTAGCGGGAGTCCAGTACGTCCACACGGCTCATGGCTGCGTTAATAGCTGTTACTGATGCTGCGTCTAAGCTGTTTCCTCGACTTAGCTTCCAACTGTAGACTGCAATTGAAATATTCAGGGTGGTGACAACGTAGAGAGAGAGAGAGAGAGAGGAAGGGGGGGGGGGGGGGGGGATATGAGAGCAAAAACGACTCCTTGAGAAAACACCATATCAACTCTGTAGGAAGACACCTGACGCAATGGAGGTGGAATAGTTGTCATCGATCCAAAGCTGTGCTCCGTTATATTAATGAGCTGGGATGGTTAGGGTAGGCTGGCGGACGAAATGCACAATACACCCAAAGGGGGACGTCAGTGTAGGTCTTGTCGCCCAAACTCAAATTTGAACAGCAAGAGCAAAAGCTAGCTTTTTGAGCAGTCAGATTTAAAAAAGGAAGTACTATAATGTCAGATTGTTCTACAGTTTAATTAGTCAATTAATGTGTTTAGTAATTAAATTATTGTGTTTATATATTACCTCTTCGTTGGTCACTATTGATGTTAGAACAGCTGTAGACCAGAGCGTAGTTGTCGTAATCAGTGGCCAGAATATAGTATTCGCTAGGATAAGGAGCTGAAAAATCAAAAACGCATGTTACATAATGTTTTGTAATAAATATTACTGTTCTTAAAAATATTTGTTGAAATAAGATGGAGAGCGTAATAAAAGGAGTTGGTCTTTTCAACCGACTTCAAGAAAGGAGGAGGTTCTCAATTCGACTGTATTTTTTTATGTTTGTTACCTCAGAACTTTCGACTGGGTGAACCGATTTTGATGATTCTTTTTTTATTTAAGAGCTGGTGCTTCCCGTGGACTGGACCAAATTGAAGTTCCATTTCAATGTTCAGTGGTCCAGTGGTCCAGTTCTGACAATACCATCTATGATAAGTCGGTTGCTTCAGTTTTTTAAACTATAATTATATTACAGCTTGTGTGCAGCTTGGCGATGGAAAAAATATACCTAAGAATAACCAATTTTCTTGGTATAATTTGTCCCACCTTGGCATAATATTTTTGTCTCTCACCTCCAGGGAACGTGACGTACAGCTTCCCAGTGCCATCATCAGACGGGACGGCTAAACCGTTGATGGTACTTAGTCTTTGGTCGATTACTTCAGTGTTGAAGACATCCACTGTACCATTCGTGTTGAGGGTGTATGTAGCATCATTGCACTCGCCTCTTTGGAACTCTGATGCGTATGATTCTATCATGTTCCATCGGTTAAGATACTGCAAATGTATACAAAATATTAGTAACTTTTCCATCATTAATCAATTTATTGCATTACATTTTAGCAAATTTTTTTTATTCGAAAATAGGCCTGCGCTTGATCATCAACTCACCTGGTGAATTACGGTCTACGATGGAGCGTGCTTGCCTAGAAGAAACCTATTCTCTCGATTTGAAGACATAGATTATATATATTCGGAAAGACCCATTCAGGAAGCGCATTCCATATTTTGGCGGTACGTACAATGAAAGTGGAGCCAAAGCGTTTCGTACGGGTTTTTGGAATATCAACCATGTAACAATGACGCTTTTGCCAATTGTGCCACTTGTTTAATTAGTAAGAGTTATTAGCACAGAATCTCATAATTTATAAAGGTTAAGGAATCTTACATAGTTATGATGACTCACGTATATTTTGAGTCAAGACCTCCGATTATAGTTTCAACCGCATTAGGCGGTATTTTTCCAAGTGGCAGCACAGATGTTACTTGTAGTTGGCATCGTTTAGTGGGTGCTTAGAGTGACCCCTACTTTTATATTTAAATGTGTGATACACACCATAAATAAATTTGTGCCTATTTTCCCTTACGGGGTGGAGTATGCAGAGCTTCAATAACGGTGATACTGAGGGCATTTGAAGCGACATTTGACGGTACAAAAGTTAACTTGCGACGATTAACCAGCTAGCAGATTCTATTTTTATCTTTTCCTTCCAGTCCAGCCAGGATATCAAAGTGACAACTACACCTACGTTAGTTTCCATAAAAAAATAGGAAGTACATACTCTTAGAGCTTCGAAGTTTGCGATTCCAGTGATGTTGGTGTCACATTGTCCAGGGAAGATGACAGGTTCTCCAGGTGCCAGGTCAGGGTAGAAGAAACAACTTTCGTCGCTCTGGCTAATGGGCTCATAGTATTCGTTTCTGAGGACGTCGATGTCTGCTATTGCGGTATTGATGGCGGTGATAGATGGGCCGGAAAGAACCTTTGATCTACTTAACTTCCAGCTCCACACTAAAAAAAATAATGAAAAATAAGTGTTTTGTTTTGAGTGTTTTGAAGCTCAACCCAACGGGTTAGTAAGTTATAGCGGCAGTGGGCAAGGCACAAAGGACTTGAATTGATGCCCGATAGGATCAAAAAGTTCTGGAGTGGAGACTACAGGACGACCAGCCGCAAGGTGGTCAGATGACTTCGTAGAAGTGACATGGAGACGATGGTTGAAATCAACAGGTCTCTTTGGAAATACATGTGGGGATTGACAAAATTAAACCCAAAAATAGACTACTGCGCATTCAAGGCCTATAATTTTTATTTTGACGAGGCCTATACATAAATATCTTATAAGTAGGTACACAGTAGTATACTTTATTTATAATGTCGAGATGACGGCTGATAAGAGTGAAGTGGCGATAGGAAACATGCTGTGCCAACCCCACCTAGTGGGATAACGAGACGTGGTAAGAAGATGATGATGATACATAAGATATCTTACCTCCTCTATAATCGTTACCCTGATTGACACAGCTGTACACTACAGCATAGTTGTCGTAGTCAGTGCCCACAATCCAGTACGGGATTGTAATAGCTGAAACAAAATGACTTCTTAGTGACAACTTTTACAATGATGACTTTAAAAACAAAATAATTTTAAAAACTGCCGATAGATGGCACTCATAACATGACGGATACCTAAAACTATGAAAGTTGGTTTCTAAGCGGTCTTAGTTAATTAATTTTTGTCAAAAACTTGTGATGTTGCTTTTTAGTGTTTACTGCGACGATTTTTTTATAAGTTTATTCAGTTCTTTTATATCTTAAAAAAATTTGGTATGCGCGAGCGAGATGGACGATGGACAACTACAGACTGTTAAAATAATATTTCTAGTTCACTTACTTGTTCCATTAGAAACGAATTGGAGTTCAAGTCTGGCAGTTGAATCGAGCGCTAACCTCACACTTCCGGTAGTAATTCCAAGAGATTGTGCGATTACATTAAAAGATGTGAACAAAGGTACGTTATTTTCGTTCGTAAACTCATGACTGATGCACTGGCCGGTCTGTTCTTCTTTAGGATAAGCTTCGACTTCGTGCCATATTCCTACAAACTGGAATAAAATAAAATACAGCTTATAAACTGAAACAATCGACCTCAAAATGAGAAAAATTGTCTTCGAAATCAAACTATTTAGTAGTTTGATTTCGAAAACAATTTTTTTCTTTTTTCCGATTTTGACGAAATATCTGTGGAACCGTAATTAATAGTAAACTCACCCTGGTGTAGTTGAAGTTTTCGACAACTGTCAGATTAAGGTCACATTGTCCTGGGAATACAACAGGCATTCCTTCCTGCGGTTCAGGGAAGTAGAAGCATCCTTCAGGAGACTGATCCTGGGGTATGTAGTACATGTCGTCCAGGACGTCGATAGAGTTTACTACGTCGTTGATTTCATTTGTAGCGTTGGCTGATAGTGTTTTTGTTCTACTGAGTTTCCAGCTGGTAACTGAAATGTTATTGATAATGAGGAATAGACAGAAGAAACGTAACGACGTCTCTTAAGAAGGTTTCAGCTGAAAATAGCGACTTAGAAAACCGTGGCACCCGCCCCGGGCGGCATTTTCAGGGGGCGCAAAAATCATAATTAATATGATTACAAATAAAATAACTTGCTCCACAAAGCGCCTAGAATGCGAAAGCTTGGTTGACTTACCGTTAACTTATAAGAAAAAGGCGCCACATAGATAATTATACTAAGTTTTTTTAAGTAAGTTATTTTAAGCGCTGGAGAGAGGTGCGCCACCGTCAAGTTTCTGCCCCGGTTCGAAAAAATCGTAGATCCGGGGCTGCGTAAAGATGAGCTGTCGTTTGTGCTAGTGGCAGTGTTATTGTCATTGTGTATGTACATGGACCACAGTGGGACAGGCAGCACAGCACACTATACATATTCTAATAAAGGATTAGAAGGATACATATTTAAGCAAAGTGAAAACAAGCATACCTGACATGTAATATTCGTCAATGTTTGAGCATGAATACACGAGCGCATACGATGTGTAGTCAGTTGCCAGGACCCAGTACGGTGTCGTCACTGGAACAAAAAAAAATGCAATATAATATTACAGTTGTAAATTATAAATATTTCAAAAACAGGTAAAATAAACTAAAAATAAGCATACTGCTTAAAATATTAGCCACATAGCGTAGTTTTAAACGTGATCTTAAATTCTTTCTTAGTAGAGTTTCAGTTAATAAACTGTGTCCTTAACTTTAAAATTCAATGAATCGAGTACTTATCAAGTATTAAGGCTATGTAAAGAAAAACTAGTTTTTTTTAAATACAGGCGCAATGGAGATGCATCCTGTTCCAATATTTTAAAAGTAAAATAAATTGTACAAGGGCAGTCTAAACTGTTCAACTAATTCAATGGTTGAAAAATGGATGAAAGTTATCCAAGAATTACGTTCAACTAGTTGAACAAATACTGAACTTATTAGATTATACAAGCTATTTTTTTTTAAAGATGATTTGGATAAGTTATCCAATATGTTCAACTGGTTGAACAAAAAGTTGAGCATATTGGAATGAACAACAAGAACAGTTCTTTTTCCGATATTTCATAATTCCTTTACTACTTACGATTAAATCCTCCAACAGGGAAGGTGACTAGAAGCTTGGCACTGGTGTCATTAGCATCAACCAAGTCTAAGACAGCGGAGCCTGTGATGGTGTCCAAAGTTTGATTTATAACTTGAGTATTGAAGACATCTACAACTGGACCTTCAAGCAGAGTGTAGAAGGCGTTCCCACAAGTGCCAGTTTGGAACGGAGCAGGGTATCTTTCAATGTCATGCCATAGACGCATATACTGAAATCGTAAAAGAAACCGATGTAAAAACGTAATAGTGTGGCTAAATCAAACATTAGTAATAGAAGCGTTATTACTTATTATTTACACACAAACAAACGCATTTTACACTTTCTGGGTGATAGTGGTGGTGTTGATAAAAATTTAAGTCCTTAACGCATTATCAAATAATAAAATAAAATTGCCATCAATATGTAAAACACTACATAGACACAAACATTTTATTAAGCTCTACATAGGGCGAGCCTTCTCTACTGACAAAACTAGACTCTGAACTTTGATAAAGTATCAACGGGATGCAGCGTCAGTCCTCAAAAACGTCCGAGCTCAATGAGATCTAATTAGACCCCTTACACGATTAAAATAATTTCCATTTTCAAAATAATTCGTAGCGACACAATAGACGTCTCTAGTCTTTATATCACAATTTTTAAGTTAGTCATTATTGGTATAAGAGTATCAATCTACCCAGGACACTTTTTGTTTTAGACTTCTAGATGGAAAGTCATTGGCTCTAAAGGACAATAAAGTCGAGATTAAAGCGCGCAGCTATCTCTCTCGCGCATCGTAACATTTTTAACATATAAAATCATTGGCCTCTTTTATATATATATATATATATATTTATATATATTTCTCTTTCTAGGCCGCTAGGCTGGCCTAGAAAGAGGTGGAGAGATGAGCTCGATACTTTCAATAAGAATTGGTCTACAATAGCATCCGATAGACAAATATGGAAAGAAGGAAGAGAGGCCTTTGCTCAGCAATGGGAAGATGTGGGCTAATATAATATAATATATTTCCTTATTACTAAGCCAGAAAAACTTGTATTTACACTGATACTTCTCCTGTCTAAATAAACAAATTTATTTCACTATTTTTTCTCTATTTAATGATTTTATATGCTTAAAAAGGTTGTGATGTGTGAGAGAGACAGCTGCGCGCGTTGAGCGAATCCTTAAAAGAGATGATTACCGCAACAGCATCGAAGTCGGTGACAACAGGGATGCTCTCATTGCACTGCCCTCTGAAGACAACAGAGCTACCATCGGCTTCGGGGTAGTAGAAGCAACCCGAGTACGACCTGTCCATAGGTTCGTAGTATCGCTCGTTCAAAACGTCGATGTTGTTGACAACCTGGTTGATGGCGGTCACTGCGGCTGGCGTCAGTGTGTTTGTACGACTTAACTTCCAACTGTATACTAAAATAAACAATACAAAATGTTAAATAACTTTATTTTTCATATATAATGAAGTGCGGGTAGTTAAGTTAAAGCTATTTTTTCATGAGGAGCCTTAGAATACTCATTTAGTTTTGGTACGGTTATCGAAGTTCTTAAAAAGATTAATAACAACGTACCAGGATGAGTTAAAAATGAAAAATAGTTTAAAATTAACTTTATAACTGTTTTGTTCTGTTTAGTTAACAATAAATTGATATGCGTATGTATGTATTCGAGACAAAATTAGTATCGAGATGGTTTATAGGAGAGAGGTATGCAACATAGGAAAAGTATTTGTATTATAAGAAGAAGGTTGGAAATAGTTTACTGCTAATAATATTGTTTGATAACTTACCCCTTCTTTGCTCAGAGTTGATATTGAAACAACTGTAGACCAGAGCATAGTTATTGTAGTCAGTGGCCAAAATGTAGTAGTCACTGGGAAAGGGAGCTATAACAAAAACATTTATTATAGCGTGTTAGATAGATAGATAGATAGATAACACGTTATTAAAAACCACATGATAACAAAATAACAAAGATAACATTAAGTACTTAGGGCTAGGTTTTTAATTGGCGGCCTTATCGCTTAGAGCGATCTCTTCCAGGCAACCATGCAAGGACAGGAATTGTATGTTAAAAACAGTGGCCTATAAAGAATAAACGAATAAAAAGAAAAGCGTGTCATCATTTGTTTTAAAATTAAACAAGGGCTTTCTTTCGCTTTGCACCTTTTATATGGGTATCCCATCAATGCTAGCCTTTACCGGTTTATTGTAAAACACTAACCTATGTTATTATTAACCAGGTATTTACCGTGACTTTCCAGACTCAGGGCCTCACCGAAAAACGTTACTTAACTTTAACCATCGTCTTAAATTCTCTGTCTTCTTTCCGCAAATGTCATTACGTGTCAGCGAGAAGTTGACAAAATATGTTAAGCAATGCTTAAGGTTAAGTAACGTTTTTCGGTAAGGCCGATAGTCTGTAACTATGCTTACAGATATACGTCTTGATTTGAGCATGTTGCACAAAATTAAGAGTTCGTAGTCCGACCATTGTTCGTCTCGCTTGCGCATACCCACATTATTAAAGTTATAAAATGAATGCATGAACTTATAAAAAATCGACGTTTACGAAACCAGAAAACAACATCACAAATATTTAGAAATTATTAACGCAAAAATGATTTTTATGTCTGAAAATTAACTTTGATCAATGAAATTGAATTTTTTGTCGAATATTTGTGATGATGTTTTCTAGTTTTACAAACGACAACTTTTTTAAGTATATTCAGTCATTTTTAATATTCAAAAATGTGGGTATGCGAGAGCTGGACGGATGATGGTCGGACTACGGACTCCTAAGGCAAATGGTGAGCATGATTTCAAATTGCCTGTCGACATAAGTTGGATATTGTAACTGTTGTTTGATCAGCCCTGTTTATACAAACTGTCCCACTGCTGGGCGCGGGCCATCTTCTCATTGTGAGAAGGGTAAGGCCATAGTCTACCACGCTGGCCAAGTGCGGGTTGGTAGACTTCACACATATTCAAGATCATTGAGAACTCTCAGACATGTAGGTTTCCTCACGATGTTTTCCTTCACCGTTTGAAGTTGGCGGCAATCAACAATACGCACATAACTTCGAAAAGACAGGTGCGTGCCGCGGTATTCAAACCGAGGACCTGCGAGGACGGTCTCCCGACTAGGCTGCCGGAAACTAATGGTAACTGTTACTAAAATTAAAATTCTAAGTTTACACCAAGCTAAATTCAGTCTCTCTCACCGTTAGGGAACGTGACAAGAAGTTGTCCAGTGCTATCGTTGGATGCTATCTCAGCAACTCCATTGATGGTGCTAAGAGTTTGATTGACCACTTCTGTATTAAACACGTCAACTGTCCCATTATCATTGAGGGAGTAGGTAGCATCACCGCATGTACCGAGCTGGAAGTCTGATGGGTAAGATTCTATTGTGCGCCAGAGACCAAGATACTGGAAAAAAAAAGTTTATGTTTTCAATCCGGAGATAACCGTCCAAAAATATCCAGTTTTTAACACGCTTTTATTAGCTTTTTTTATGATGGTTTTTAATAATAATGTTTCTAATATGGTGGTTAATATGATGGATGTATTTTTTAAATGTTTTTTTTTTGGTTACATACGTAACTAACTATGTAATGAAATCTATGGTAACTAATTTAACCATCTTCCAAGGATCGTAGCGTCATGAAAATTGGCAGCTGTATGTAGTTCTGATGACAATACAATAATATGGTACTGTCGAACTGATCTGATGATGGACCGGAAGATATGAACTAGAACTTCATGATGGAACATAGTATCATAGCTGTTTGGATTTGTTAGAAAAGTCTTGTAATGAACTTTGACAATAATTCGTAGCGTGTTTTTTAGTTTTTTAAACTGTAATTATTTATCATAGGCATAATTTCTTGTATTTAAGTCCACCAGTAAATAGCTTCACATAGCAGGTCAAATGCGGCTTAGCAGACTAGATTTCATCACTTTTTGATAAAATTTTACAATTGCACTGCTTCTGTAACATTTGTATCAAATGATTTGATTCTATGATTTTTGTTACAACTTTTTACCCGACTGCGAAAGAATGAAAGGTTATGTTTTTCGAGTGTATTTATGTATGTATATTTTTTGGCACGCCCTAGAGCCTAAACGGCTTGTCATATTTTATGTGAGTGGTGTCAATAGATTCATCTTAGTCATGAGAGTGACACTAGATACATCAAAATTAAAAAAAAATTAAAAAAAAATAGATTTTTGGCGGCAAAAAGTAATCTATGGAAATTAACGTGGTTTTCACACATTTTTAAACAAAAACTACGGGTCACATATTTCGGCTCAAAACAGACGTGAGTGACCCGTAGTTTTTGTTTAAAAAGTAATCTAAAAAAAAAAAATGCTTTTCTGCAGTCGGGTATTTTGTTTTCCTTTAATATAGATACTTGTTTTTAAAAGGTCTGCTTTGTCATACTGTATGCCCGCTGGAGTATATCATAAAAAATTTGTTGCAATAATGTATGCTATGCCAGGTGAGAATATTTTAATTCAACTTCTGAAAATTCAATTCAGCTGCTATGATACATCCTGTCTGTCTTTCACTATGAGGATGACTGGCAGAAAATGCTACATTAGCATTAAGTCCTCCTATTGTACAGCTTGTTACTTGTAAGTGTGTGCAATAAAGTGTTAAATAAAAATAAATATGATCATAATGATGAACGATTACCTACATAATTAGTGACGCTTTGTATAGTTAACATTGTTTTTGTATTATTAAGTCGGCAATATGAAAAAGGGTAACTTTATTGTTGTTGTTGTTTTACCTTTCGTCGATGGTTTTAGAAGACTGATTACTATTGAAAGTTGTAATACAATTTTGTGATTATATGAGTTTATGAGAAACATATGGAAATGCGAGTAAATAACTACGTATACTAGTAACAAGACATAATAGTTAAAGTTATAATTTTCTTCATTCTAGATAAATTTCTTACCCCAGATGCATTAAAGTTCTCGACACCGCGTATATTGGTGTCACATTGACCGGGGAAGATAATTGGCTCTCCTGGGTTTGTATCTGGTAGGTAGAAGCAAGCTTCACCAGTTTGATTGATGGGCTCGTAGTATCTATTCTCCAAAACTATGTTCCCAGCGATGGCTTCGTCAATGGCATCTCTGGAAGTGTTTGATAACTCCCTGAAACGGCTAAGCTTCCAACTCCACACTAAAAAAGGAGAGAAACTGGGTTATTATTATATTTCATTAATATTGACATCTAGTTAAAGTTAACATTTTATTGACATAATTATACATGACATTATTACAGTTTAGAAATAGTTTATGAATATTAAATCAATCATAATAATCAAGCATGTTGTAAATTTCTGACAATATTTATTTATTTATTTATTTAAGTATACAAAACAGAATATAGCCTAACATAATATAAGATAACATGTGACAAATTGACAATCGATCAGAACCAGACTATAATCCAAAGCATGTATACATCAATAGCAATATTGAATGCCCAATGAGGGTAAGCTGATAATTCTATAAATGCACTATCACCTAGCATATCTGTAAGTATTAGCTATCAATAAATATATCTGAATCTGAATCAGTTTTTTTTTTATCAGCCTTGTTTGTACAAACTGTCCCACTGCTGGGAACGGGCCATCTTCTCATTGTGAGAAGGGTTAGGCCATAGTCTACCACGCTGGCAAAGTGCGGGTAGGCAGACTTCACACATCTTCAAGATCATTGAGAACTCTTAGACACGTAGGTTTCCTCAAAATGTTTTCCTTCACCGTTTGAAGTTGGCGGCAATCAACAATACGCACATAACTTCGAAAAGACAGAGGCGCGTGCCGTGGGATTCGAACCCAGGACCTGCGGATCGCAAGTCAGAAGGTCTCCCGACTAGGCTGCCGGAAACTTATCAGAATATTGCGTTAACGTTATTGGATATTACATTTTTAGGACTTTTCTTACCTCCTCTAAAATCGTTGCCCTGGTTAACGCAGCTGTATGCCAAGGCATAGTTAGTGTAATCCGTATCAATGATCCAATATGGGATTGAAATCACTGGAAACATAAACTATTTTTATTTTTTGTTTTGTACATTAATTATATCAATTAAACAGTTTTCTTAATTAAAAGTTCAAAATTTCATTATTGAGTTGTATTAAATTGGTGGTGATTGAAACAGCATCAGAATCTATGGTAACACCAGTCACGGCATCTAAATAATTACAGTTTAAAAAACTGAAACAACCGACTTCAAAATACGCAGTTTCGTTTATTTTGACGACATATTTTTTTCCAGTTATTTTGTTTTAACAACCAAAGCACTGAACCGAATTTGATATAATTTATATGGGGCCACCTTTAAAGTATTATCTATCAATCAAAAAATTATCATCAAAATCAATTCATAATTGGCGTAGTAATCAAACTTAAAAAAAAACTGTGCCATAGACTTGGGACCGGGCCATGAGAACTTTCCCCTTTTTGGAAGTTGGTAACATAGTAGGTTACTTACGCGTGCCATTAGAAATGAAGTCCAGAATAAATCTGCCCGTGTTGTCACCAAAAGCGTATCTGACTGTCCCGCTAGTGACACCGAGAGATTGTGCGATCACGTTGGAAGATGCAAAGCTCATAGTATTTGTACTGGTGACGGTGAACTGGTGGTTTATACATTGACCACCTTCTTCTTCCTTAGGGTATGCCTCGATTTCATGCCAGATCCCTTCAAACTGGAAACATTACAATTGTATTACAAACTTATATAATCTATTATAAACATAGAATAATAATAATAATGTCGTCCTAGACACGGCACGAATTGTCAGGAGGTTTCTAAGTCTAAAGCCCCTACCGTCAGCAGATTAGGCCCTGCTCCGCTGCGCTACCATGTATAGGCAATACACTGTAACTTGAGTTACAGTATTGCCTATACACGGTAGCGCTGCCGGCGTCGTTCTATTTTTTTACAGGATTTATATTTAAAAACATAAATTTCTATTAAAAAAATAACGTATTATTTTAGAGTAGTAACATAGTAAAATAGTTTAATTGCATTTTTTTACTAAGTAAAATGACATTTGAATTTATATTTATTAACTATCTACTCCATTACAATTGGAAATTAAGATAAACAAATATATACATGAATAATAATAATAAAAAAAAAAAATTATCATAAATAAATAATTAACATAAAATAATTAATATTATTTTGTAACAATATTGACCAGAAAAATAGTCTGATAGAATTAGGTATAATCATTTATGAAAATAATTATAATTCTATCAGACTATTTCTCTGGTCACTATTGAAACAAAATAATATTTATTCTTCATGTTATAACCTAAAAACTTAAGGTAGGATCTAAATTTTCTTTGAAATTTCCTGTTAAAATGCACTGCAAGAAAATGATTACAGATGCAAGAAAATTAGGTATCTATAACCTTACCGCAGTCAAATTGAAGTTTTGAACCACAGTAGCGTTAAGATCGCACTGTCCCGGGAACACGACAGGTACTCCCGGTTCTGGTTCAGGGAAGTAGAAACACCCTTCAGGAGTCTGGTCTTGAGCTATGTAATATCTGTCGTCTAGGACATTGATTGAATTTACTACTTGATCAATCGCAAGTTCAGCTGCGGGTGACAGAGATTTCGATCTGCTCAGCTTCCAACTGGACACTGAAATTAAGTGATAATTAAACGAAGAGTTCTTCCATTTTTTAAAATAAAAACTACGGGTCACTCACGTCTGTTTTGAGCCGAAATATCCGACTATAGTTTGACCAGAAGTGAGTGACCCGTAGTTTTAATTTAAAAATGTGTGAAAACCACGTTAATTTCCATAGTAAAGTTCTTTCACTTTTTGAATATTGTAAGAAAATTTTATGACCTCGCTAATAGACATCAAAGCACTACCTAATTAAAAAGAAAACTTATTAGGTAATTGTATTTTGTCTACCATTGTCGATGTTAAGATTATAAATAAGTAGTCAAGACTGTGTCGAGACACGGATATGGCAGGGTTTCGTAGCTAATGCTGTAATCTAAAAGAAGACTACTCGGCGAGTATTGTTTGTTTAAACTAATTTGTAAAAAGTGCTGTTAAAAATACATTGTAAAAAGTAAGTCTGTACTTTCTGTACTGTACATATGTACTACAACAGCTTAAGTGTTTTACATATTTATCGCTTATCTTGACTTAACTTATAATCACAGATGGTTCAAAATAATTTTACTGAAAATTTTCGATGTGGTCTCATACTTCATAGTAGGAGACCATAATCTAGAAATTCATGATAAATAATATTAATATTAATATTCATGAATTTCTAAAATTTATATTAGAGAGAGATGAAAGACATATTAAATGATATCGCACATGATGGGTTGGGGTTGAAAAAAATCATCCCTTCCTGCCATTGTACGTTTATGTAGTGCTTATAGTCTGAGTAAAATAGCTGTGACATACGGACAGAGAGACAGACGGACAGACAGACGGGCATGGCAAATTTTTAGGGGTCCATCGTAGTTACTACAGAACTCTAAAAATGGCGTAGCGGCTACAATATGTAGATAGTAAAAGAGAATTACCTGATCTGCGTTCTGTACCAATGTTGCTACAGGAGTACACAAGCGCATAAGAAATGTAGTCAGTTGACAACACCCAGTATGGAGTCGTTACTGAAACGAAAACAATAAATTACTTACTCCATGTATCAATAAATTTTAGTAAATAAGGCTTAGGCCGCACTACGGTTTTTTCCCGCGAGCGGTAACCGCTATAAACCGCGAAACCGCGAAACCGCTCGAGACGGTACTAAATCAGTCGCGGGGAAAAACCGCAAGTGCGGCCGCTTGTACCTATTCGTTTTCCTGTTTCATAAACTCACGCGGTTAAGTTAGAAGTTTCTTAGGAAATAATTACTACAAATTTATTCGTTTACAATAATGTACGTATAAAAATTAAGTTCATGACTCTATCTTCATAAAATCACTTAAGTCTAAACTATACTTTAAAAAAAATCTCGAGACTTTATGAACACTTTATACATAAACTAGCGACCCGCCTCGGCTTCGCACGGGTGCAATGTATTTGAAGATAAAAGTGGTTACTATTGGTTATCCTTAGGAGATAGACAATAATATACCATCACGGACTATCTTGTAAATCTTCTTAAGATATGCAATTCCGTAGTACATTATTTTGACCTATCTCGTAAGGTTTAGTCAGATATATATATATATATATATATATATATATAAGTATATATACTTTGAATCACTATGTCTATTGATGAAAATCCGCATTAAAAGCCGTTGCGTAATTAGAAAGATCGGCGGCGCGAAACGACTTTGTTTTATATTATGTAGAAACAAGATACAAGAATAATCTAAATGACTTACAATTAAATCCTCCAACAGGGAAGGTGACTAGAAGCTTGGCACTGGTGTCATTAGCATCAACCAAGTCTAAGACAGCGGAGCCTGTGATGGTGTCCAAAGTTTGATTTATAACTTGAGTATTGAAGACATCTACAACTGGACCGTCAAGCAGAGTGTAGAAGGCATTTCCACAAGTGCCAGTTTGGAACGGAGCAGGGTATCTTTCAATATCGTGCCATAGACGCATATACTGAAAGTAAGTAAAAAAGCAGTCAACACTGGGTATAAGCATAAGCATAAGAGTTTTTGTGGCAATGAAACATCATGATGAATCTTAATATGTTTTATTAATATGTAGATAATAATATGGTTTCTGTTATGTACTTTACTTTAATATACTTTCTGTTATGTATTTGGTTAGTTGGCTATAGAACGAAATTAAACAATTTAACATATACCATGAAGCAATAAATGGGTATTTATAAATGTGTAGATAAGACGGTTCAAAATTGATACACTAACTCACTATATCCCAATCAGTACCTACATAGGAGCCTCTACCAATTTGGCTAAGAAAGTGGCGAAATTGGTATGGGATTGTGTGTGTGTGTATCTTCATACCAATCATTAAAATTGTCTATTATTCTATTCATTCATATCCGGTAACCAATAATTAAATATGTTAAATGTCTTGTCTTGTCTGTGCCTCTACGAACATTTTGATTGTTTGACCTTAATTCTGACATATCCAACAATTTCAACATTGCATTTCTTTCAATATTTTCCAGTTTAAATGAAAACTGGAGTATACTGAAAGAAATGCAATGAAAATAATTTTTGTATTTAAATTAATGTTGGTACTCGTATTACCGCCTTTTATTATATCATATTCTCTAAACTAGTAAATAAGAATATTTTCATTCAGAAATTGTAAATTATTCATGCAGTCCATGTTGACGAGTTATATAATCACTCTCTATATATATTAAGAACGAATTGGATTGATAGCAATTTTGTACCTACCCCGACGGCATCGAAGTTAGTGACAACTTCGATATCCTCGTCGCACTGTCCAGGGAATATAACAGTGGAGGTAGGATCTAGGTCAGGGTAGTAGAAACAGGCTGCGTCGGAGTGGTTGACGGGTTGGTAGTAGCGGTTATTGAGGACTGTCACATTGCTGGTCACAGCGTTGATGGCTTCGATCGCTTCGGGTGACAGGCTGGTCGTTCGGCTCATCTTCCAACTCGACACTACAAAGATTTGCAGTGCAGTCATTCATTATTGTCACTTTGGTGTTTATTACTAAGTTTTACCATTTACCGGGAGACTGTTAACTTGCAACATATGAGTCATCTGTGATTTTGAGTTTTGAGTCGAAATATCCGACTCAAAACAGATTTGAGTAACCCGAACTTTTTATTTAAAAATGAGTTCCGATATATGTTTACATATAATAGTAAGTAGAAAAGGCATGAAGCTCAATCGTCTTCCAAACAAATAGAAAATTTATATATTTATTCATTTTCATCGTCATCATCTCAGCCATAAGAAGTCCACTACTGGACATAGGCCTCCCCCATGGATTTCCAAAAAGACCGATTGGAAGCGGCTTTATTCATTTTAAACGTCATTTATTGGTCAGTCTCTTGTTGTAGACTTGTTGGGTTGTAAACAAATCCAAGTGGCATTCTAATTTCGGGATAGGCAGTAGAATAGAAAAGTAAATGTATGGCATTGACATAAGCTAACGAAATATCACGTGTCAGTTAACATTGCGAAGCGTAAGCTTCTGTAGAAATATAAACGTTTGCCACTCATCTAAGCCTGCTGATCTACGCTATATATACTATTTACCTTGTCTTTGATTATTGGGTAGGTTGACACATCCATATACAAGCGTATAGTTCACATAGTCCGTATCCAAAACCCATAGTTCGAATGGTTCGGTTGCTAAAAAATGAACATTTATTAGAACATAATATAAAATATATAATTGTGAAAACTTTGGCGATTATCGTCGAGTCTAAAAAAACAGAACATATTTTTGAAATTTAGAGTTTATTTACATAGTATTGAAACTGATTTTTTAATTCACAATTTTTTCCAAATAAATAATAATTAGTAAAACTAGAATATACTCTGATGATAAGGATTTCTAGAGATGTAAACTTTAATCATATCTGAAAAGTTTTCATCTGTAAAGCTAGTTAGTATCTAATAAACAAGTTATCAGATTTTTAAGTTAGTGCTTCATCAGCTATGATTAACTTACCGTTGGGGAATGTGACTTGTAGTTTCCCAATAGTCTGGTTATTGGAATCAAGAGTGAGCACCGCTACACCGGTGTCTTGTCTAAGGGTTTGGTTGAAAACTTCAGTGTTGGAGACGATAACTGTGCCATCATCAGCCAGAGAGTAGTCAGCTTGGTTGCATTCACCCACTTGGAATGCGGATGGGTAGCTTTCAATCAGTCTCCATCGGCCCAGGTACTGAAAAATGATTTTATTGAAGCCATTACACATAAAATAATTTTGATAGATAAATTGTGGTTGTTTTTTTATGGCCAAATATTATTCCTTTATTAACTACAACAAAACAATATACAAACTACACGTACTTAACTAAATTACCTACTACACAAAAAGCAAATAGATTACTTCAGACCGATAAAGGTCTAAAGGCAATCCAATTGCTAGAATATAATGCTAAATACAAGTCTGAGAATTGGTAAGATTGTAATGTTTACTTTTATGTAAATCTACAAATATTAAAATCTGGTCTGGAACGAGACAAACTTGCATAAATATTTTTCCAAAAAAAGGGAAATTATTGTGCTAAATAAAAACTTGTTGGTTCCACAAAAAAAAAGTAACGAAAAATTACAAGTGAACGTTTGTTTATAGTAAGTGACGTGAGGTTGTGTTAAAATTTCTTTGGATAAAGAAAATAGGTCTTTAACACTAATAATACTTCTGTGGTAATATTTCCTTATTCGATTTTGGTATGTGAACGCCTAGCATTTCAGGCTATTCCTAATGTATAGAAAATGTGTGAAGTTACAATTATTCTTAGAATTTAAGCGCATTTTGTTGAGTACCTAACTACCTAATTAACTCTAGTGTCAGTGTTCAATGCATAGGAGTACGGAAGCCTCGGTGTGCGAGTGAAACTCATACTTTGCCGGATTTATTTAAGTATATACTAACAGCTATAGCATTAAAGTTGGTCATGACAGGGATGACATCGTCACTGTCGCACTGTCCAGGCAGCACTACAGGCTCTCCCGGTTCCAGGTCAGGGAAGAAGAAGCAGCCGAAGTCTGACTGGTCAACTGGTTCGAAATATTCTTCCCTGAGGACCGTGACATTCTGCATGGCTGTGTCGATAGCTGCTATTGAAGCGTTGGAGAGTTCTTGGTTCCGACCGAGCTTCCAACTGTAGACTGAAATAGAAAATTTTACATTAGTACCTAACACCATTCATGAAAAAATATTTCATAAATTTCTACTTTCTTTTACAGAACAAAAATATTAAGCTAAGATCTTGATTAGATATTTTTTTCATTTTACGAAGGTATTGTACAAAAAGGTTGGAAATATTTTGTACTGAAAATGTTTAGTTCCGTCGTGTTCGAATTTAGAAGTTACTTTTCACCCTAGGAGATAAAATCAACATTCATGAAACAAATATTTCATAAATTTCTACTTTCTTTTACAGAACAAAAATATTAAGCTTAGATCTTGAATAGAAATATTTTATTTTCATTTTACGAAGGTATTCTGCAAAGAGGTTGAAAATATTTTGTACTGAAAATGTGTAGTTCCGTCGTGTTCGAATTTAGAAGTTACTTTTCGCCCTAGGAGATAAAATCAACATTCATGAAAAAAAAAAATCATACATTTCTACTTTCTTTTACAGAACAAAAATATTAAGCTAAGATCTTGATTAGATATTTTTTTTCATTTTACGAAGGTATTGTACAAAAAGGTTGGTAATATTTTGTACTGAAAATGTGTATTTCCGTCGTGTTCGAATTTAGAAGTTACTTTTCATCCTAGGAGATATCCTAGTGTCATGATTTGAATATTTGTTGTATGTGGTGTGCGGTGTTTTCAGTGTTGCGGAGTGGCAGCGCTGCTATTTTCTTAATTTATATACTCTGGAGAACGGTGATCGAACAGAATGAACGCTACCCTGGATGATGGCGTGATGTTGTAATTCCGGGGAGGGGATATATCGCGGGCGGACGAGTGCGAGCGGCCCGTCGAAAAAGTAGTCGCGGCGTAACTCGGTAGCTAAAAGGCGGTCTTAGCGTCAGACCGCTCAGTGCAGTGAAATAAGTGCAGTGTTATAAGTAATAATAAAGCGTCATAAAGTTCAGACAAGGAGTTTTCTTCATACTAGGGTGAAATGAACTTTTCCACGTATACTCTAGGCCTTAGAAAGCAACTTTTCTGAGCTAGTAAGATAAATAAATATTTTTTATCATTTTAATTGTAACTGAATTATTTTAAGTAATTAATTTCAACATTTTGTTGGGATTGTGGCTTTCTTCATATTTATAATTAGTTTTCAAAGTTTGACCTATACTTGACGACCTATGACTTCGTAAGTATATTAAAACCAGAAATCATGGGAAGAAAAAGGAGTCATTTGCCGAAAAGATTACACGTGTATATGTGAGTTTATAGTTATATGTTTTGATGTCAGGCGTATTATTGAGTTAATTTAGACATTACAATTTACAAAAGATAATTAATTGTGTTGCTTCTAAAAGTATACTCACTTCCTCTGAAATCATCACCGATATTCACGCAACTGTACGCCAACGCATAGTTGAAGTAATCCGTATCCACAATGTAATAAGGAAACTCTATGGGATCTGTAAGAAAAAAAAATGAAAATATAAAAACATAATAATAGTTCAACAAACTGTAAACTGATATCATTATGCGATTGTAACTTATTGAAATGGGAAAAAAAATACGCCTCAGTCTCACCTGTGACTACAGACGCTGCAAGATCAGTTAAAATTTATTTAATTTCAATGACATATTTAATCCCTCAGCGCCTTAATCAAATATTCAATAATCGTATCAAATAAATAAATAA
Organism: Lycia hirtaria; assembly: GCA_947563715.1. Classification (NCBI taxonomy): domain Eukaryota; kingdom Metazoa; phylum Arthropoda; class Insecta; order Lepidoptera; family Geometridae; genus Lycia; species Lycia hirtaria. Next base: position 14,199,900 of record OX387385.1, read on the forward strand.
AAAGTCTACTTACTAGTGCCATTAGAAATGCTGAGAATAAACCTGGCATCTGTGCCGTTTACTAAAGTGAGCTGGCTGTTAGTTACGACCAGATGTTGATCGACAACGCTGTTGGAAACCAGGTTGAGAACAGAGTTGCTAGCTATAGAGAACTGGTGGCTGACACAGCCTCCTGGTTGGAACTCTTTAGGGTATGTTTGCACTTCGTACCATCGGCCATTGAACTGCAAAGGCAAAATTAATGTATTAGAATAGACAAAGAAGAATAAAAGCCCAAGTTTTGCTTATTTACGGCTAGATAGAGCTGTGTGGAAATATCAACCAATATTTATTTATATACATTTTGTTACCGGGGAGACTAAATTCATTTATAGCTAAGAAAATCCAAATAATAAATCATAGAATCAATTATCTAAAGTGCGACAATCTTTGGTCCATTTAAAAATTTAATTACCACCTTTACTTGTCCAACTGATAGAAGATTGAAAATAATTACTATTCTTAATTGAAAGGTTTTAGAGGTACTTAATGTTTCTAGTGAAGTAAAGATATTTTGGTATTGTTAGAAGAGTGACAAATGTATGTCTCTGATTCAACTTTTTTTAAGAGCAGCAAAAAGCAGACGGCACGCCTGATGGTAAGCGATACAAGTCACCTAAGCATAACTGAAACACCAGGGACATCGCTGTTGCTTTGCTAACCTGAAGAGGTGCTCGAAGGTGAAACTCCTTACAGTCCAATTCTAAATTTTTAAAGACTTCATGTCTGACCCAGAAAAGCGATTAGTCCAGTAGGAAGACCAACAGGCATATTCTGACATCGTCAAGTCAGAATGCAAATGCTATATGAAATCAGCGCAGGACCAGAAATATATGTATTTGTGTGATAAAGAAGACAGAGGCCCAGTGAATAAATAGATTAGAGTTGAAATGAAGATGACTTGTTTCAAAGTAAATATTCCGATATGTTATTAATAATTAGGTTGTCTAACTTACACATTTACTTAAGATACGAGTGTACTCACCAAATTGAAATTGAAATTGGAAACGACACGCATGTCTTCATCTTCACACTGTCCAGGGAAAACCACAGGTTCTCCAAGAACTGGCTCTGGGTAATAGAAGCAGGCTTCTCGACCCTGGTCCATGGGTCGGAAGAACCGTTCGTCGAACACTGTCTGACTGGCCATCATGTTGGTTATAATTATGTTGTCTTCTGGGAGTAGTGCTTTGGTACGGCTGAGTTTCCACATTGATACTGAAAATTTTATTTATTTAAGTCCATCAACATTGCGTTCATTAACAATATTTTAAAAGTATAACATAAGAATAAATCCAACCGTCACAACAATTATACTCGTAGATGGAAACGGCATGCATTACAGGAGCGAAAAATTATATATTACACCAATGATAAAATCAAAACACATTTAATGATAATTATAATAAAGTGAGATAACTAAGTATATATATAACTTATGGGGCCGAAAGGTTCTCGAGTGGAGACCACGTACCGGCAAGCGCAGCGTAGGAAGACCAGCCACGAGATGGACAGATGACCTCATACAAGTGGCGGGAAGACGCTGGATGCAAGCCGCTTCCAATCGGTCTTTTTGGAAATCCATGGGGGAGGCCTATGTCCAGCAGTGGACTTCTTATGGCTGAGATGATGATGATGATGATATATAACTTATAATAAAATTATAAAGTCAATTCAATTATTATTTATATAAATATTTTAGTCGTCCACAAATTTTAATGACTAGCAAATCTCAATAGCAGAAACATGATATAATTATAGTTTAAAAAACTGAAACAAAATATGCAATTTTGGTTACTTGCATGATATAATACATATATGTTTTCCAGTTAATTTGTTTTAGTATTGTTTCATGAAAGTATTAAGCTTTAAGTAAGATGACAGTTATAAACTTCTGGTACTTACAGAGAGATATATATATTTTTATGTGATTGGTAAATTTTATGATTCATATTCAATATTTTCTTTAACATATATTTTTTGTTTTAAATTGATTTTATAAAAATACTTACTTTGTTGTTGATACTCATTGATGTTTGTGCAAGAATAGACGAGGGAATAAGATCTGTAGTTGGTACTGATGATCCAGTAATCGGTTTCCACAGTTACTGCAACAAACACATAAAATTATTTCAACAAAAAAAAAAACACTCACTTGAGCAGTTATTAGTGTATAATATTATTGTATAGTGTTAGTTTATAACACTTTTGAGATTTGTATTTGTTACCATTTTTACTATAATGGCAAAAAAAAAAAAACAGCCGACAGCTTGAGCCTTGCCTCGCTGCCGGCGGCACACTAGTTTTAAGTTTCTTACAATATTTATGTTATTTTTTTATATTTGTATTGTAAAAAAATTTAAATTAAGAATCTAAATAAATAAATGTGAATAATAATAGAAAAAAACATGAGTTTATTCTATATTTTTGAGTATTTTACACAGTGAAGGCTTCCAAGTACAGATCGGGATGTGTGGATTCAAGTCCCGTCGGATGTGTGTAATTTTTGAACTGTCTATAAACATGTGTTTATTGTAAACATTATGACGCTTTTTTCATGGGTCATGACCGTTAACAAGTTCAACTTTTCAAACCTTAAAAGATATGGCTGTTTATGAGTAAAATAGAAAGCGTAGGCCTGGTAATAGGTTCCCGCCCCTTCGGGTAAGGAAGCCTCTAAAAATAAATAAAAACATACTTACAGTTCGTTCCTGCAACCGGGAAGGAAACAATGAGCTTAGCCTCATTGCCAACCGGTATGGCAACTCCATTGATAACGTCCAAGGCTTCATTGACGACCTGCGTGTTTCTAACATCCACACCAACCTCACCGAGGCTGTAGAAAGCATTGGCACAGGAACCAAACTGGAAGGGCGTGGGGTAGGATTCGATGTCGTGCCAAAGCTCTAAGTACTGAAAGCATAAATAAATCTGTGTGAGAACGCAGCGAATAGCACGAATGTACGTTTTAATATCACTTGTTTCTGTAAGTGCATCAATATTATGGAATTATTAACAATTTGTATTTTCCAAAATAACATATTCAGATTTAAAATAAATAGGTACATTTTCTCTTATCTATATGATATATTTGCTTGACGTCAGGAATGAAGTGTTACTATCGTCTCATTTCACTTTTTTACACAAGATAGATCTACGATTGACCACCAGCTCGCCTGATTTTAAGCGACGCGACGGTGTGGCTGAGAATAGAGCTCGTTGATCTAGAAGAAGATTCACTCTAGTCTTGAAAATTTCAATATTGTAGGTCTCAAATAACATATTGTTCAGTGAAGTACTTACGTCTGCCGCATTAAAGTTAGCCTGAACGGGTATGGTAAGATCGCACTGTCCTCCAAACACTGGCCCGTCTGATACATCAGGTACGTAGAAGCAGCCGTTGTTCGTTTGGTCAGTGAGCTGGTAGTAGGCATAGTTCAGGTCCAATACGGAAGCTACCACGGAATCAATTTCAGCTTTTACTTCGGGACTGAGGGTGCGTGTTCGACTCAAGATCCAACTGAACACTGGGAAAAGAATTATTAAAATATGTTAACATATTGGTTTCGTATGTTACAGATACATTACATTAAGATGAAGTAAACCTGACCCAATGCTGGAAGTTTAGAATTCCTTGCAATTTAAGCCACGGTCGCTATAATGTCAGTTTAAAATGATTGCTTAGACGAGTAAACTTACGCATTTTAGTGGGCCCATCTATAATATTTTACTTCCTTTCTATATTTGCGATGCCATTTTTTTAGTGAACAGAGAAAATGAAGAAAATAACCAATTGTTTTTTACATTTTATTTGTAATACTTATAGTTTGATACTTAATATTATTTTTTAGTTAAGGGCTATATTTCACCGGGACACCACGGCGGCACAACCAGTCGCGCCACCGTGGTGTCCGTAAGCTACCAAACTACACACCATACAGACACCACAGTCGCCACACCACACTGAGACAGTATCAAAATGGACCTCGAAGAGATAGCACTACTGCTGTATGTACGTAGGAAAAGAGATGAATTGTGGTCACTGGCAGCCGGAGTGGCGGCCGAGTGAGTGAGATACGATACAGCGCTATAGTAATTAGTGGTGGCGCGACCAGCGTGGCAGCGCGACTAGTAACATTCTGTGCACTCGTCCGGGCTGGTCGCGCCGCCAAATTGGTTGCGCAACCAAACATACACCAGGTGAGTAGCTCTCTATAGAGCTGTATACACTTTGTTGGTGGCGGCGACTGGTTGCGCCGCCATTGTGTCTTGGTGAAATATAGCCCTAAGACTCAGGTTATCACTGTATGTTATCCATCGTTTTCCGATCCACTGATCCACTGAGGCGAGGCGGCGCTAACGTGTCGACGCATGTGGTGTCCCATACGAGGGCCCACCCACTCTTCCAAGGGATCAACATCGGACCATCCTAGCACTTGCCATCATTGCGAAGTACCCCCAATAGTTCTAAAACTGAGGGTACGTCGATGGATGCCAGCGCCAGCTTGACGATTTCGTTAATGGAGCAGTGACGAGAGAACCTACCAGCGCTGCGTTGAAAGTTCGTGAAGCACGAACATGTCGATATCAGCTACACCTGGACATCTATGCACCTCTCTCAGTCTCGCACCGACCCGAAGACCAAAGTTCTATTTTACTTTACTAATAATAGTATGTATTTCATAGTTACCTCTTTTTTCGTTGCTATTCGGAAGATCGACGCATGTGTAAGAGATTGCCCATTGATTATAATTTGTTGCGATGATTATCAATTCAGATTCAGCCGTTACTGTGGAATGAAAAAGTTATTTTTATTCATTTGAATTCACTATTGTAAGCAATGATGTTTTCTATTGAAAAAAAAAAGTTATTTATTATCTAATGTAGTAGACTACTACAACATAATTTATCTATGGAATCCAATGACGTTATTATCACATGAACACAAATTCTAAGACAAAATTAACGAAAAAAAATTGGTTGTCTGTAAAGTCGGTTTACGGACGATAGTTTAACGTGACAACATACGTCCGCGCGCGAGCTCCGAGGAATGATAATTGAAGCGACGGTCGGGCGCGGCGCACATCCGCCCTTCTCAGCCACCGCATTCCTCAGCCACCACGCGGGGTTGTAACGGGACAAGGAAGGAGCGTAACGTAACGGGACAATGAGTCATACTTTTTCGAGCATGCAGCCGGCATTCATCGATTTATTAGAAGTTGTCACGTCAAAAGTGTCCTGAGTTGACTGATTATTTTAATCGTGTAAGTGGTCTAAAGGTTGCTGCTTTAAGCCTCATTGAGCTCAAACGTGTTTAAGCATTGACGCGAAATCCGTGTCGATAACGATATCGCTGAATATATCTGAGTGATTACTAATTACTAAATAGATAATGCTAGAAAAAATACGTCCTTGTAGCACGTCGCAAGGTCGCGGTCGTGTAAAAATAATAAATTATGAAATCTATACCAGCCACTCCTCGCTAATGTGATTCTAATCCTTTCTGAATTCTAATACATGTATACGATAACTGTTAATATCCGCTAACACGTCCCTTGAAAATGCTTAGATTACTTGAGATATAAATAATTTAGAAGTGCTATTAGTGATAAAATAGGAATGTGTTAGATAACCACTTGGCCTGTAAGTGGTAATCCCGTGCTAAAGGGCGATTGTTATGTCTATTTATTGGGACTAATATAAGTTGCTACCTATTTTGTACACTGTTCAGTAAAAGAAACTAGTAATTCGTACTTACAGAAAATATGGTTTTAGTAAACGGTAACTATTATACCATAAGCTGCGATTGACAACTTGGATTTTAACAATTTCCATAACCTTTCCGTTGAAATTCTCAATGACTTTCCATCACGTGGGCATAAGTCTAAAAATTCACAAATATAGTGTCCTGGGTTAACCGATACTCACATACCAAAAAAGACTTTATGTCGCCGCGCCAAAGTCTAATTTTGATTGAGAAGACTAGAGACGTCCATTTTGACAGTTCGAATTATTTTGAAAATCAAAATTATTTTAATCGTGTAAGAGTTCTAATTAGATCTCATTGAGCCGGGCGTTTTTGAGGACTGACGCTACATCCCGTTGATACTTTATCAACGGAAGCACGAATCAGTTGCAGTAAAAATCTAAAATTAGGACTATCTTTAGTTATTTCTATTTATTTATAGTCGCATATATTTAGTTTTTTCGTCTATGTATGCTGTTTTCAAAATGTAATTGTTAGTGTTGTCTGTAACTACAGAATTTTAATCGCTGTATTTAGCAGCATCGAATATTATTATTTTGAATGTAACTGAGAGCTGCTTACAATATTTAAATTAGTAATTTTTTTATGTTTTTATAAGGATTCTTTTTTAGTTAATAGGTTTGGTTTGTTAGTTGTTTATGCACCTAAAAAAATACTCACCATTAGGAGCTATTTCTAGAACAACATTCAGTCTTCCGCTGTTATCGTCGCTAATAACCGTAGCGTTTCCTTCAATGGTAAGCAGGGTTTGGTTGATGACTTGACTGTTGACGACATTCACTATAATGCCGTCTTCACTGCTGTACTGAGCTCGACCGCACGTGCCCAGAACATTCTCTGAATGGTAGCTGTAGATTTCGTGCCAAACTCCGAGGAACTGATGTCAAAAAAAAAAAACGGTTAGACCAACGATATTAAATCGGATTAGGCTGGCGGCGGTTTTTTTATGACATTAAATTTTCCAACTATAGTTTTATTTTTCTAGAATTCCGTGATTTCATTCAGGACATCCATCGATGAGGAATTCTTCGCTGCGCTCAATAGATGGAGGGTATAGTGATTTATACCGTGTTCACTACTTATTGGCAAAAATATATATAAATATAAAAATTGCTGACACCGGTTATAAAAATATGTCCATATAATAGATAAACATTATAATTTCACATATTGTTACGCTTACTAAAGGGTGTTTATATCTTATCTTATAAATGGGGAGAATCGGACCCCATTTATAAGATAAGATATAAAGGGTGTTTACTTCGTTGTAAGGGTAGAATGTAGTTTTAGTGGCTAGAAAAGCATCTCATGAGTGAATCATAAGTTCTTGTCGCTGACACGCTGACTCGATTTCTATTTCCGCAGTACCTCTATGGACTGAATCGATGCAACACGATGCATCGATTCAAAGGCCTTGAATCGTTTGCATCACTGCAAAATGGCGCAGTATGTAGCGTAGGTAAAAAAATGTTCCTTACATTGCCGGCACTGAAATTTTGTACCGCGGTGATGTTGCTGTCACACTGTCCAGGGAGAACCACCGGTTGTCCAGGTTGCACCACAGGGAGCTCATAGCAAGCGCTTGCACTGTGATCCACGGTGTACAGATCATTAGAGTCGATTCCTAGACCTTCCATCATTGTACTGTTCATCAGAACAGGTATGTTGGGTAAGTTATCGAAACCGGGCTGGTTTTTGCTGAGTTGCCAGATGTAAACTGAAAAAAATACACATTGATTATTGAAAAATGCTGGTGCGTATCTGGCCCAACGCATAAGCATTGGCATTCAACGTGGCAATGCGGGCAGTATGTTTTGTACGCTGCCAACTGGTAGTGGGTTTTAGCATTTGGATTGTCTTTAGACCTTTAATCTATTTGCTTTTTGTGAAGTACTTTAGTTAGTTAAGTATGTGTAGTTTGTATATTGTTTTGTTGTAAGTAAATAATAAAGGCAATTGCCCCTTATAGAAAACTGATTATTTATTTTTACATGTTTGCTGTATTTTTGCAGGTATATTTGATTAATATAATTTAATTAGTGTTGCATTAGGTGGGTAAGTATTGCCCGCAACATGGATTTATTTATTATCATCGTCATCGTCTTAGCCAAAAGAAGTCTAATGCTTGACATATGCCTTTCAAAAAAGATCGGTTGGAAACTGTCTGCAACCTACGCTGCGCTTTCCGGTGCGTGGTCCCGATCGAAAACTTTTCGGTCTCATCGGCCATCAGTTCTGAGTGCGATGTACTACTCTACCTTCTGCCACTTTGATTTGCTAACATGTTTGATTATGTTGGTGATTTTTGTTCATCTTTGAAACTCATTTTGATGGTTCGATTTCGTAGATTTCGTAGAAGCATTGATCTTTCCAGTAAGGCCCATAGCGAGTGACCACTTGCCATACTCTTATTTAATATGTATTTGTCATTCTGCTGCATAACATATTTATTAAAAATGTCGTTTACAGCTTTTATAAGCTTTATATTTTATAGCATTATAAGCTTTCAAAAGGCAGATTGAATTTCAATATATTGTAATTATTATATTATCATCAAAGACTTACCTCTTCTTTGTGTAGGACTAATATTTGCGCAGTTATATATCAGAGCAAATACGTTAGGCATAGTGAACCAAACCCAGAAGTCAATGGCTGAAAAAAAAAAACTACATTAGACACAAGTTTAAAAAAAAGATGCTTATAAGTATATAGTTGAGACATCATATAAGGAGACAATTACATCTTACATGGTTAGCTTTCAACAGTAATGTTTATAATCATGTTATTTTTTATGGTAGGTATTTGAGTAAAGAGTGTTGCAAAACTTTTGTTTCCTTATTTGTTTTTTATAATAATTGTGAACTGTTTTTAAAAGGGTTATTACACTATCAGACTAATAGTGCCCTGTCGCCAAGGACAGCGTAGTATACTTAGAGACGGTATCTCCATAGTTCCCAGCCATGCGACAGACAGGGTCCAAGAAATAGGGTAGTGTAACAGGCCTATATAAAAAAGTTATATACAAAATAATTTTCGTTCCATACTACGGAAACGGAAACGAATACACATTTTTGTAATTTTTTTCCTGCTGCGAAACCGTGGTTACGAAAACGGAAGAAAACTTCTCCGATCGACACCAGTTTCGTACCAAGAATAATTATGTTTCGAACGAAACTACAGTTACGTACGCGGCCGAAGCGAATATGATAGCCTGTATCTTTTCATTTGTCAATGCTTTTTTCGGCCACATACATACGTCCTAAGTGTTTGGGCACATTTTTTTATAAGAAAATTATACTCACGCGTGCTGGAAATTGCGGGAATAGTAAGTGTCAACCTGGGGCTGTTAGCAGGAACGGTGACGGTTCCAAAATAGTCAGTACGAAAATTTTCTTTGATGGTCTTGTGAGATACAGTGTAAGCGGTTCCCACTTGGTCGAATTCTAAGGTTGAGCAGTCTCCGCCCACAGGATGGTCCGTCCTTGCGTACTCGTACCATACTCCGTCACTGAACTGTAATATGAGGAGGTATATAAACTTAACTTACTTAGATACTAATCTAAGTATATATACTTAGATACTAATGACAAGTTTATATATTTAACCTTTTGAACGCCAAAGTCACCTATTCTTGACAAGCACTTGACCTGTACGCCAACGTCGTCTATAGACGACAAAAATTATTTAAAAAATATATTATTATTACTAGTATTTTAGTCCAATATTATAATAATAATACATCTCAAGAGGCTCTCGCTTGATAGTTGGATCAAGGGTCGGATACAAAAGGCAGTCATCCTAGACACGGCGCGCATTGTCAGGAGATTCCTCAGTTTGTAGCCCTTACCGTCGACAGCTTGAGCCTTGCCCCGCTGCCGGCGGCACACTAGTTTTAAGTTTTTTACAATATTTATGTTATTTTTTTATATTGTTTATAAGTATTTGTGTTGTAAAAAAATTAAAATTAAGAATCTAAATAAATAAATGATAATAATAATAACTTTATTTGTAAAAACAATTTGTACATACAAAGAACTATTTAAATACACAAATTAATTTAGGTAAAATATAAATTATATTGTTTTGTGCCTTGGCGTCCAGGGCACGACAATGCGTTTGTGCCGTGGCGTTCAAAAGGTTAACAGAAAAGCAAAGTACCCGATTGCTGTAGAGCGATTTTTCAGTATAACTTAGATTTCGTTACGCTTGATACGCTGCTGAGTGCACGTTTGCGAGAATGTTATGCGGAAAGGCGTTGTGAAATGTTATGAATTCATTGGAATTTGAATAATTCTTTGGAATAATTCTAGCAAAATCATATTTTTTTGTTTGAATAAAAAAGCGCATTTATTTATTTTGGCGAGAGTTGTATTATTATTATTACAAAAAAAATTGCCTACGAGTGAAGACGAATTTAACGATCACTTCAACATCAAAATTTGACAAGCCGTTTAGGCTGAAAGGGCTCATATAGAAACATACATACACTCGAAAAACATACCCCTCCTTACGCAGTCGGGTAAAAAGACCGGGTTTGACCGTTGATGTAGGTAATCTTAAATAAAGAAAACTCTGACATGCATGTGAGTAAAATATGACTAGGAAGATTTTATCTACTTGAATTAAAGTATTTTCTTCTCAGGGTATCTACCGAGACTGTGGCCTATTGTCAGTACCAACGGTTTGAGAATGTAGGTTCAACAGATTATAATTTATATCTGTCAACAACGCATGTTAATTGCGTCAGCATTATATATACTAGTCCAAATGAATAGAAATATGTTTTTTTTTCAATATGTCAAGATTCGTGAAGACTCGTGAAGGATTTGAACCTCCGCCCTCCGATTGACAAATTGAAATTTATATCGGTGCTCTAACCTATTGAGCTAACGAGTCTTACGTGCATGTGTCGAAAATAAGCATTCGGCGCAACGAAATGATGTCATGCTAGAAGGAAAAACTTGTACATACAATAATGAACTTTAAATGCAGAACGTTAGAATAGGTTTCTGACTGTCCGTCTTACGATCTGACGCGAGTTTAGACATAGACATAGACATATTTTATTGATAATTATTCAATTACAAGTCAACGCTATAAAATTAAATTAGATATAATTATTAATTAATAATTTCAAATAAGTACTTATTTACTTTAAATTGTAGTACCTACCTACGTACAGTTTTGAAGACATACATACTTTTATTTGAAGAAATTCTTCATAACTATAAAATGCTTGCCTAGTAAGCCATTTCTTCAGCCTTGATTTATATGAAAAGGGGCATCAATGACCGTTTAGAATAGAATAGAATAGAATATAACTTTATTGTACATCCATACAGTAAAAACTTAAAATAAACAATAAACTTAAACGACAGTGCAAAGGCGGCCTTATCGCATAGAGCGTTTTCTTCCAGGCAACCTTAGGGTGGATAGAATTTGTATAATTAGAATAAGGAGGTTTTGTGGTTACATTACAAATTCAACAATAAAAATGCTTATGACACTTTATGTACTAATAAAGATTACATTATAGTAATAAATAAATACTTTATAAATCAATAGACTAATACATAACATAATATATTATATACAATATATACATAAATATAAATAGAATAAACATAATATAATACCTAATACGAATTTGTGTTTGTGGGAGTCTATTGTACACATCAGGTCCCATCACGTGAATCTGTTTGGCAGACTTCAGTAATAGTCGCGGCACAGTAACTATAGGTAATTTACTTCCATACCTGGTATGGTGCGGTAGCCTATCACCTCGCTTAAGCCTCGATGACACTGGGCTAGTTTACAAGCTACAAGCCAGCGAGTTCGCGAGCAGCTTGTAAACTCACTCCGTGTCATTGAGCTTTTTTACAATCTGCTTTTGATTGTGTCATCGACACTCTCACTCGCTCACTCGCTAGCTTTTAAATTCGCCGACTAGCAGCTCGTAAACTAGCCCAGTGTCATCGAGGCTTTAGAGTATAAAATTATATTCTCTCTCACATATAATGCAACTTGCAGGATGAGGAGACAAGGCAATGTCATAATTTTAAGCTTTATAAAATGAGGCCTGGCAGATTCGTCCTGCTTGATATGTGCCATCATACTCGCGGCCCTCTTTTGCAATATAAGCACCCGCATCCAGTCATTGTTTAAAATTTTTTGCCCATCCCAAAAGTGCACAACGGCGCTAAAGAAGTTTTCAATTCAAAAAACTAGTCATACTACCCAATATCTAAATTGTGTGTCAAGATTCTTACGGAACTCTTATCTCGTAATCGTATTGATAAAATTTTTGAACAATCAGCTAATCAGACCATTATTCATGAGGTGTGGTAAAATTAACGTAGTTCCAAACTAAAATAGAATCATTCATTGTGTAAAGAAATATTTTGCACAAAGGTATTTTACAGACTGTCTGTACGTACTTTATGTATGTAGTAATTTAAATAAAGGTTTTATCTTGTTTTTTTACTGGCTAACAGACAGCTCTACCATTATAACGCGCACAGCTATCTCTATCGCGCATCACAACCTTTTTAAACATATAAAATCATTCTAACATTAAAAAAGTAAAAAAAAGAATTTCTTTACTCGTATATAGATAGGGAAAATATTAAAAAAAAAAATGTCGGTTTACGGACGATAATTTTATGTGATAACGATGCGTCACAAGCCGAACGCTTAGGCTGATCGTGCCTCTCTATCGCTTGTTCAGCGCTGTCGCTTGCACGCTCGGCTCAGGCAGAACGTGACAATGAGTCATGCTTTTTCGTGCGTGCAACCGGCGTTTATCAATTTATAAGACGTTAACACGTCAATAAGTTTTATTCAGACACCACTTATACTGATGATGGAGTAGTGTAAAAGAATAAATTTCCAACCAAAGAAAAACTTTTTTAAGTATTTCACACTGTCCTTGTACTTATGCTTTCCTTCCTAAACCATTGTATATATTGTATGGTATAGGTATATTTTTGGTTAATCGATTACGCGTATGGGTAATAAAAGGACCTATAAATCAATAAAAATTAAAGCACTATTATTATTAACGGGATATTTACCGTGGTTCGCGTTAATTTTGAGCTCCCGATATTTCGGCACAGTTACATGCACCGTGCTCACGGGCGACCCGTTAATAATAATAGTGTTCTAATGAATGACCGTTATAGTTTTAAAAAAAATTTGTCAAATAAGTATTGTAGTAAAATGTGAATTCTAGAAGCATTGAGTACAGTTGCTACCATTTTACAAAAGTGTAAGTCGATCAAAATAAATCCCAATCAAATAGACGGGGCCGACTTTTAATTAATTGGGATTTGCTTTGCTTGATTCCGAGTATAACTTTTTATCCGACTGCGAAAGAAGTAGGGTCATGTTTGCCCGAGGGTATGTATGTATGAATGTATGTCTTGACCGATTTTGACGCGCGAGTTGGTCTTTACTCCCTACGTATCTTAAGCTATATTTTTTGTAATAATAATAAGAAAACTCTTACAAAATTAAAAAAAATACTTTTCGTAATCTGCAATAAACTTTTTCGTTACAAATTAGTGCTTTTATTAATAGTTATTATCTAAAGAATGCTCAATTGACATGTCAAAGTGAGTTTACGCATACGTTTACGTTAAAAACGTTTACTCAACAGTATATCAAGCTTAACGCAATCGTAACTTAGACTGCAAAAATCTCTCTTATGCAGTCGGTTATTTTATTTTTCTTTAAAGATACTTGTTTGATGCTAATCTTCAATACTTCTTAAAAGCTATGGAATACTTAACAATGGAAAATGAAATGAAAGCGACGCCAAAATGAGTCCAGAAAGAAAACGAAATATACAAGTATCAGTTTAGAAATTCAAAAACCCCGATAAAAAAATTGCTAAACCAATTTTTCTAACTAAAAAGGGATCGATCAAAATCGGTTCATCCGTTTGAGAGCTACGGTGCCACAGACAGACAGATAAACACTTCAAACTACCAACCCCTCTTTTTGGGTCGTTAAAAACAATTCGTGCCTTGATTGTCAATTCTCTAGCGTTAGCAATACTTACTTGTTCCATATTAAAATTAGCCTGAAGCACAATATTATCATCACACTGGCCATTTTGTATAATTTGTCCTTCACTCACTATAACCAGTCCTAGAAGGCTTAACACTACAATATTAATTAGTCTGCACATTATGAGATCATATTTTACTCCCAGCCACAGCACAATAACTTAACTAATCAAATGTCGAATTATATCTTAATTTATCACATTTATATTAAATCTTATCTGTATATATTTTTTATCAGTGTACATTTTTCGTCGTTAATAGCGAATATTGTTTTCCTTTTATTGGAAATTAATACATTAATATTACTAATGTGAAAGTTTGTTTGTATAACTGTTTTTTTTTTGTACAGAAGTATCTTTTTCGCCATTCCTCTGACTAAGTACAATAATAAACCCTTTCATCTTACTAGCTCGTAAAGTTAGGTTTCAAAGGCTGAACTGGCGTTGAAAAGTTCATTTTGCCCCCTAGGGTAGAAAGTAATTTCAAAATTCGAACACGATGGAGCTCTACATTTTCAAAACAAACTATTTCCAACCTCTTTGTACAATACCTTCACAAAATGAAAATAAATACTTAGTTCAATTCATCGAGGTTGCTATTTTAGCTTAAATAAACACTAAATAACTTAGAAATTTTGTGTATTTACGTAAAATGTAAATAAAAATGAATAATTTACTTTCTCTTAACAGTTTTTCGTTTTTTACAACCATTTACATGAAAAGGTTTGAATATGTGAAGAAGAATATTATCTAAGCGAGTTGTGCCAAGCCTAATAGACAAACAAAATAGAACTATAAAAATAATTGTATTACCTACGTAATTTTCGTACATTTTGTTGTAAATAATCATCATCATCATCATCATCTCAGCCATAAGAAGTCCACTGCTGGACATAGGCCTCCTCCATGGATTTCCAAAAAGACCGATTGGAAGCGGCCAAAAAACTAAAAAGGGACTTCTGAGTCCGGGGCTGTCAGGAGTGGGACCCTGATCTATTATTCAGACAGGCACGAGGTAGACGCGCATAGTGGCTTAAGCGGTCGTAGACCTCGCAAACTGAGGAACTGTGTCGCAGTACAGAGGGTATGTGTTTGTCACGAGAACCCGGAGTCCTCTGTTTAGTACTAAGGCTGGCAACCGGGTTAGTGAGTAAAATCCCATGTATCCCAGTTGCATCTCCAATGTACAACGCAGCTGCAGTGGCAGGATCTTTGAAAGAATTCTCCCTCAACAAAAAAGCAGGTGAAACCATGTGATGTTGCTAGTAGTACCATTTAAGTAAATCCAATATCTACTAGGATTATAAGAAATATACTTAATGAATATTTTCATAATTATTCATGGAACATAAATAACCTACACTGATTGCTCATTTTGCATTCTTGGAAGGCGTTCTGAATAGGTTTTACATTGAAAAATTAAAATGTATTTATTTACTACTTACTTACATAGGGATGCTGAAATAAAGATTTCACCATCCCCATTCCACTGCACAACCAGCAGAAAGTCAGCACACTACCACCCATTTCTCATTGAAATGCCCAAAATTCATACATAATAACTTTGATCCACATTCTTGATGCGTGCTGCACAGAATTCGAACCCTTTGCCTCTTTCTATGTGTCTTGAGAACTACGAGTACAATAGTAGAATTTTCAAGGCAAGAGTGAATAAATATCTTCATGCTTCACATGCTTCATCCTCGGCAATCATTCTCCACAATCATTTACCATCAAGAGAGTAGTCATACGTAGATCATGTCATAAAACGTAGATACTTATAAGATAAAACCGGATCAAATCAAATCAAATATACTTTATTGCTCATAACTGTGTACAAAAAATAGTTCTTAAAAAATATTGGTTTCAACAGTTTACCCATTGCGGGCGTGCAACATTGAGTTCTTATGTACTATAATAATTTCTTATGTAGTATACAATTTCTAATGGAAGTTAATAATAATATTTCCATGTGAAAAATCTTTGGTTACAAATTTTCTTTGGCTATTTGTATATGAAAATATATAAATCTATTATTGTTACTACCTACAGTGCTAACATATAATATAAACAGGTAATTAAATGGTTTTTCATATGTAAAAAAATAAAAATCTATTATCTATCTATACTATTATCATTATCTACAGCTAACTTATAAATAGGTAATTAAATGGGCTTGTATATTTAAAATACTCATCTAGGTTGTAAAATGCCTTATCTGCAAGCCATTTCTTTAAACTAATTTTAAACTTATTGCCATTTAAGGTCTTAATTTCTAGTGGTAAATTATTATAAATTTTTATACCTGTTATAAGTGAGCTTTTATGAAACATAGTGCTATTTACTTGTGGTATGCATATTTTATGTTGGTGCTTGTGGCGTAATTGCTCATACCGTGCAGATTTCATGTCGGAGAAAATATTTGTATTATTTGTGATGAATAAACAAATGTGTAATATATATATGCTAGTTAATGTTAATATGCTATTTTCTTTAAAAATGTTGCGTACAGAATCTCTATTTTGTAGTTTGTATATGGCTCTGATGCATGTTTTTTGTAATAGGAATGTGGATTCTACATTTACAGAATTTCCCCAGAACATAATTCCGTAGGTCAAATGAGGGTAAACATAACCATAATAAGCACTCTTTGCTGTGTTTTTATCAACAATGCTACTAAGCATAGATAAAGCGTAACTATAATTTGCTAATTTACTATTTATTTCAGTTATGTGACTTTTCCAGTTTAGGTGACTATCTAAAGTTACACCTAAAAATTTGGCTTCGGTTATTTCATTTATTTTCACGTTTTTGTTTACTATATTTACCAAAATTGGTTGAGTTTTGTAATTGTGAAATTGCATGAGTTTAGTTTTTTGTATATTTACTGTTAGATTTATAGATTCTAGCCAGTTTACTATTGTTTTGACGGTATTATTAACTTCGCTTTCGAGCTCTGTTTTGGTTAATTTTTGTTGTTGAATGTAGATTGTTGCATCGTCTGCAAACATGATGCATAGGTGTTTAGTGACATGTGGTAGTTCGTTTATATATATTAAAAAAAGTAAAGGCCCGAGAATACTTCCCTGAGGAACTCCTACTGTTATTTCATTAAAGTCTGATTGGATTTGTTCGATTGTTTTGGTGGATTTATTAAAGAAATTTATAGCAGTTGCTTGACACCTGTTTGTTAGGTAGCTTTTAATGAGCGATAATGCAGTTCCCCTTATACCGACAGCTTCCAGTTTATTCAAAAGAGTTTTGTGATTCACGCAGTCAAACGCTTTTGATAAGTCCAGGAAAATAGCTATACCTTTTTTCTTTTCATTTATGTCTTCCCATACTTGTTTTAATAATTTAAATATTGCTAATGATGTAGATTTACCTTTCTGGAATCCAAATTGGTTAGAATTTAAAATTTTGTTGGCATTTAAGAAGGATAATAATCTATTTAAAATTACTTTTTCGAATATTTTAGAGAAGCTAGGGAGAATAGCTATTGGCCTATAGTTAGATATGTCACTTTTAGATCCTTTTTTATGTAGAGGCTTTATTATAGCTTTTTTTAGATCATTAGGAAATCGTCCAGTTTCGATTGATAAGTTGATTAGGTAGGTTAAAGGTTCAACTATGATATTTATGCTATTTTTTATTAATTCTATCGAGATATTGTCATGCCCTGTGCTTTTTTTGTTTTTTAATTGGGAGATAATATTCCTCACTTCTAAGGGAGTAACTGGATTTATGAACATGCTGTTACAATTTGTAGCGGTTTTTGAGTTAAGTTTTTTTGCCTGACATTTCTCTTTGTTTATATTTATAAAATAATTATTAAAAGTTTTGGTTATTGAAATGGGATCTGTGATTTCTTGTTTGGAGATTTTTAATTTTTCTATCGTTGTGTGAATATTATTGGTTTGTGATGTATTTTGTTTGATGACGTTCCAGGCAGCTTTATTTTTATTTGCACTTTGATTTATATATTTGATGTTTGACATTTTTTTAGACGTATTTATGGCTTTTTTCATTATTTTGCAATATTTTTTATATTTATCTATCTGTTCTTTGTTTTCATTTGACATTGTTTTTATGAATAACTGTCGTTTTGTTTTGCTAGCTATTTTAATCCCTTTGGTTTTCCATATAACTTTTCTTTTATGAGTGATTTTAACTTGTTGTGAAGGAATACATAAATCAAATACCATTTTGTAAAGATCTATGAATTCTTTATAGGCTTTGTCTACATCGTTGTGGCTATATATTTTGCAGAAATTTACTTGTTGCAAGTATTTTTTAAATATTTCCATATAATTTGACACATTTTGCTTCTTAATATACCAAAATTGTTCTTTAAAACTTTGCGTGGTGGGAAGCTGTATAATTTGAGCAGTATGGTCTGATAGTCCAGTATTTATGACTTTTGAGTTGTATTTTTTAATGTTTGTTAGTATATTGTCGATACAGGTATGAGATTTATCCGTTATTCTTGTAGGGTCTGTGATTGTTGCACTTACATTGAAAAAACGCAATGTATTTTTAAATAAATTTGTTCTTTTATCATTTTTTAAGATATCAATGTTAAAATCTCCCATTATGATCACCTTATTTTTAACGTTTCTTTTTCTTAGAGTAATTTTATACAATAACGTTTCAAGGTTTGTTAAAAAAATGTTGAAGTTACTGTTTGGAGACCTGTACAAACCTATCACAGTGTAGTTTAAGTCACTTATGTTGATACCACAACATTCAAAATGTCTTTCGATGCCCATTTCTGCTATCCAATCTAGCTTTTTATATTTTATAGAGTTTTTAACATACATACTTACCCCACCATTTGATCTCTTAGTTCTAGAGTAATGGGCTGCTTTTCTGAAACCATCTATTTGTACCAGATCTGGTTGATCGCCTCTTAGAAAAGTTTCAGTTAGGCAGAGTACATCAATATTTTTTTCATTTTCAAGTAATAATTCTAATTCTCCTATTTTATTTTTAATGCTTCGGATGTTTTGGTGCATTAGTGTAAAGCTATTTTTACTATCTTTATCATTTCTTACGAAATAACTGAGGCGTGCTAGTTACTATTTTATCTGTATTATTTTTATATAGTGATTGTTTCTTCAGCATTTGTTTGAAATAGAACGGTATTGTTCCAGGTGTTGGTGATTTTTGGTCGAGCGTACTCAAAGTACTATTTTGGTGGTCATTTTCTTTGTGGTTTGATGATTTTGAGGTTTTTTCTTTGTATTTACTGAAGTAGAAAGGAATGGTTCCTTGCTTGAGTATGTTTTTTTTTTGTAAAGTCTCGTGATTCATTTTAGGTGTAGTATTTGATCTCGACATACGCAATATATTTTTGTCCAAATAGCAGATTTTATAATCGTGGGTGTTTATTAAATGATTCATGTTATTACAGATTTCGTAGATTTTTTGTGTATGGCGCTTGACTGTTTTGGCAGGTACTGTATGCAGACATTGGCAGTTTTTGAAAGTATTGACAATCATTTTGAGATTATGGTTTAATTTGCCCTCATTTAAGAAAGGGTTGTTTTGTATGTCTAGTACAATTATTTGAGGTTTGCCTAATTTCTTCAATAAGGCAGATATTTCAACAAGAAACTTTGTGGGATTAGCGTCATTTGCTCCCACAGATAGTACTATCCAGTCGTCTTCCGTTAATTGCTCTTCTTCTATCTTGGAGTCAGAAATGATTTGGCTAGTAGTCGCTTCAGGATATGTTTTGCAGGAGATTGAATATTCCTTAGAATTGTTATTTTTCATTCTAATTCTGGTAAGTATAGATGCGGAGTCTCTGCAGTTTTGATCACCAACAATGATTATCTTGTGTTGTTTTAGGTTGTATTTGTCTTCTTTTGTTGTGTGTGTCAGGTCTGTAATGTATTCATCTTGGTTACAGGCACTTTTGATGATAGTTTTTTGTTTTTCATTTTTATTTTCTTTTTTCTTCATGTTATGCCTTTTTTGTTGGCCAGATTGAACATTTTTATCACTTATTTCACAATTTTCGAGCGTTTTCACCTTATTTTTTTCATTTATTACTTTTTGTTTGCATTCGCCGCAAATATTTTTATTACGTGTTTCTTGTAAAACATATATTTTATCATTTAATTCCCGGTTATTTGATAGAAGGGTATTTATTTCTTCTCTTGCTTTTATAAGTTGTGCAGTTATTTCCTTATTTTCTAACTTGAGTTGTAAATAACTGTTTTTGTCTATGTTTAAAGACGTTTCTTGAAGGCTCGCTATGCTGCTGCCTAAAGTTGCATATTCTGAGTCTTCGACAGAGTCGTTGAATAAGTCATCTGTTGAGACCTGTACCGGCGCCTTATTGAGATTTATTTTTGTCGCGTTATTATTTACTTTTGATTTTTTAGTAGGTGTGTTTTTGTTTATCTCCTGCGACTTTTTTTGTAGGCACGGCGCACATTTCCATGCAGTTTTGTGGTCTTGAGTCATACGTAGCCACCTGACCTGGGAAACTTTACCACAAGTCAGATCATAGGTGAGACCACATTGAGCACATATTAAAAAATCTCTTTTTGATATTTTTTGTTTACATTTGTCGCACGATCGTGACGATCGCGTTAAGGAAGGTGTCATCTTGTGTGATTTGGGGTCCGATCGGCTAGCGGTCCTGTCTCGCAGCAGGTAGCTGAGTATTATACTGCTACGTTTAAAGATGACTCGCCGTTGGTTATGTATGGGTCACTCTGTGTCCTTTTAAAGTCGGCCGTGTAGAACAGAAACGCTCGTACAACTTCACAATAGAAATTGGTTTGTTCAAAACAATGACACACAGCTAAAGTAGAAATAGAAATTAGTCTTTAAAAGTATATATTTAAATTAGCAGAACACACAACACTTCACTCATTGTTTTTGGTTTATTTTAAACTTAACTTTGAAGTTATTAATTCACTATTTACCACTTTTTTTAATTTATTTACGAAGAGTAGAGTCTAATACGTGTTGCCACTGCCAGTGTTGCCAGAGGGAGTCGAGTCGGACAAGTGCGAGTCAGACTCGACCACCGAGTGTTCCACATAAACTAAATAAAAGAACTACCGGGCGAAGCTAGGGGGAAATTGTTTTTTTTTTTTAGTTTTTGATCATAATCCGAAAATTGCACATCGTAAAAATTATTGAAAACCAGTTTTAGCTTTCATACGATACCCCATTACATGATGCGCTTAACACACTTTAAGATTTGGACCCTCCGTCCTTGCATAGAGACTCTATTTTGTTGTGATTAAATTAAATATGTACAGTTTTCAGATTATTTTACTATAAGTGTACTTTAAGACAATGCTTCTTGCCAAATTTCATAAAAATTCTAGGTCTACGAGAAGTACCCTATAGGTTTTAATTCCCTTGTCAGTGTCGAAATATGCGGTTTTTGTGACATAAACGGCTTTTATTTACGATAACTAAGAAGTCTGATTTTTTCAATGCTGCAAGAGACTACAGATCTGCGTATATGGTTTCAATTTCAACTCGATACCTTCACGCGTTCCGAAAGGGCTCCGATTTTTCCTTTTGAGGTACTGATCCATAATTTTTATGAACTTTCAAAAACAACACTTACCTATTCATTTACTTATTATTTACCAACTTTACATAATCATTCTAGAAAATGGTAATGAAAATTCATGAGCAAAACCGTACGATAAAGCTAGCGATAATATAACTGAAGGTAATTCTAAGAATGGAGATAACTATCAAATTCTGGACTTGTATGTTATCTTCACGCAGGTGTTATACAAGCGACTGCTGAGGTTATGTTGCTAATCAGTTATATACTATTTGAAATAGGCAAAATCAGACAATTTTTATATCTACAGTCAGTCAGTTATATCTACAATTGTTATATCTATGATAAAGTTATTATTATCTATGATAAAGATATTATTATCTATGTTCCTAGTTTTTTTTCTTACTAGGAACATAATTTATTGTCCAATAATACAATGTGTTACTTATTCTTTCTATAACTAGTTAGTAGTAAGTTTTTTAATTTTCGCTTTTATGTTTTAATTTTTTTGCGAGATTAACTCAGATATGGAAAGATCCGTAGACGTACGTAAGTGGCAGTGGACAGAACACACTGCACGTAGAACTGATGGCCGATGGAGTCGAAAAGAGTGGAGAACACGCACTGGCTAGCACAGCGTAGGAAGACCAGCCGCACGATGTACAGAAGACCTCATACAAGTGGCAGGAAGACCCTGAATGGAAGCCGCTTCCATCAGATGATTTTGAAAATCCATGGCCTATGTCTAGTAGTGGACTTCTTGTGGCTGAGATAATTAAATATAATAATTATAATTCCAGGCTGAGCTGGAACCGGCTTGTATTAAAAACTTAGCTTAAAGTAAATTAATCCGGCCTTACCGGAAAACGATTCTTAACTTTGACCAACGTCTTAAGTTCTCTGTCTTCTGTGTCATTACGTGTCAGCCAGAAGTTGACAAAATATGTTAAGCATTGCTTAAAGTTAAGTAACTTTTTCTAAGGGTCTCGTTTTCGTTGGTAAGGCATTTAATCATGCAATTATTTAAAAGTTTTTGTCGCAACAGATTCAGATTCAGATATTTTATTGCCATTCCATAGTATTACAAAGTTGGTAAAACAAATAAACACTAGTATGTATCATATTATGAATATAAGAAAGAAGAGAGGAGAACCGCTATTTATGCAAAAAGAATCTGCGGAAAGAGCAAAATTAAGAAATTGTATCTAATCAATTAACGTAAAATAAAATAAACTAATACACATTTATGTACATTGACAATTGGCTATTGATGAACGCTATAATGCATTGCTATTCAACCTAGGGACCACTCAGAAATTTCATTTTTCTTTCTGCAGAAAGAAACTATGGATCTGCATATATGGTTTTAATTTCAACACGATTCCTTCACGCGTTCCCGAGATACAGGTCTTGACACCCGAACGGACGGACAGACAGACATACGGCCAACAAAGTGATCCTATAAGGGTTCCGTCTTTTCCTTATGAGGTACGGAACCCTAAAAAGGTAAGAAATAAAATATAAAGTCTAGATGCCTAACACGTTCTAGAAATATCTAAAAAGCGACTAGCAGTTATTCTGTGGCTCTGTCGTCAAGTCTCAAATCGCGGGGGCATTTACTCAATTGAAGCCCACCAAACTGCTGATTACTCTCTTCCTCTAAACTTTCCATGCGTTGCTTGCTTTATTTTTGCTTGGGGGGGTCTTGTAATGCCTGTAGTGTACATTGTAGGTACTGTGGATAATTTGTTGCATTTTATAGAGAAAGTGTATGCAGTCACGAGTTACTTGTTAAACTCTTGTGATATATTATAAATGTAAAGTTCGATAAAAAATATTTTAAAAGAATTTCTTTTCTTCCTCGTGGAAGAAGGAAAATGGTTTAAAATCGTAGAAAGAGAAGACAATAGAAGCAAAACTACTATCTCTTTTTTCACGACAGACAGCAGAGTACTAATTGTCACGAAAAGAAAAAGATAGAACTTGTTTTATTTTTTGTTACTTATCGTTCATTTTTTGACGTGACGTCTAATAAATCGATGAACGCCGGCTGCACGCACGAAAAATTATGACTCATTGTCCCGTTACGCTCATTGTCCCGTTACATCATCATTTCATCATTGTTTTGTTATCACGTTAAACTATTGTCCGTAAACCGACTTTGCAGACAACCAATTTTTGACGTGACAACGTCTAATAAATCGATGAACGCCGGCTGCACACACGAAAAAGTATGACTCATTGTCCCGTTACATCATCATCATTTCATCAAAGTTTTGTTATGACGTTGTCACGTTAAACTATCGTCCCTAAACCGACTTTACGGACAACCAATTTTTTTATACATCTTGTATAAAAAAATTGGTTGTCCGTCCATCGTAGATCTATCTTAGATCTACGATGGACCACCAACTCGCCTGATGTTAAGCGACGGTGTGGCCGAGGATGGAGCTCGTCGATCTAGAAGATATCTAAGTATATATTCACTCTAGATCTAGAATTGATTTTGATAAAATTTCTATGGGACCTTCTGGCAAGTATATACCCTTTCAAACAAAAATATTTTTTCAAAACCTGTGAGTAATCGGGGAAAATACATAAAATAAAATCGGCCAAGTGCGAGTCGGACTCGCGCACGACGGGTTCCGTACTATCATCTATAATAGAAAATCGTATAAAATAACGAGAAATCAACGAAATTGCTAGTAGTAAATTGCAAACTTATAGGTAGGTTTTCGATACACATCCGGGCAGCATGACGACGCTCGCGCGAATACGCGCGGTTATGGCTCGCTCCGTGATGTTACCTCCCCCACTAACCGCGCGGCCGTTGCTTAGCAACCGCCTCACGCTCGCGCCACCACCATACCGCGGCGCGGCGCTCGCACCGCGTTTAGATGCACGGATTATTTTCATTTTGTGAGTTTTTTCGTATTAGATTAGGTATTTATTTTTATAGTTAATATATTTCTAAATATTTACTTACAAATATTCAAGTTTCTACCTATTTATTAAGATCGAGTAAAAATTGCTTAAAAATTACGTTTGTTGTATGGGAGCCCCCCTTTAATATTTACTTTATTGTTATTTAATTATTTATTTTGAAAGGTAATATACAAGTAAATATTCTGTGAAAATTTGAAGCGTCTACCTGTTACCGTTTTTAATATTGAGCAAAAAAATACGAAAAAACACGTTTATTGTATGTACCCTTAATATTATTTTTTTTAATTTTTAGTATTTGTTGTTATAGCGGCAACGAAAATACATCATTTGTGAAAATTTCAGCTTTCTAGCTATCACGGTTTATGAGATACAGCCTGGAGACAGACAGACAGACAGACAGACAGACAGACAGACAGACAGACAGACAGACAGACAGACAAGACAGACAGACAGACAGCGAAGTCTTAGTAATAGGGTCCCGTTTTTACCCTTTGGGTACGGAACCCTAAAAAGATTCCGACGAATTGAGGTCCTTTCCTTCTACATCCTTTTTGGAAGTCGGTTAAAAAAAGAATATAAATTGTTCAATAAACTACCAAGATATAAACATTTGAGAATTTTTTGGGAGGGGATTTTCTGTCTTTTATCGTAAAACGGTAATTTGTATTGAATTTGTACAGCGCACATGATGCATGACTTCATCTTCCGTGGTGTGCTGTCTGTCTAACATGAAATTTAAATGCTTGTAACTTTTGAATTTTGTTTATTTTTTAAAATTTACTTTTGTTTTTATAGAATAGATCTATATGTTAGGTTTTTTATGAGCAAATAAAAAAATCGTGCATATTTCCTATTGTAAATTTACAAAATATTTTCAGAAATTTACGGATATTTTAAATTGATAGTAATTTTTTTGTATGAGCTATTTTAAATTACACCATATTTTATTATGTTACAGAGTTTTTGAATAGGATTTTAAAGTTGACTTCATTGCTGTAAATGGTATTTTTATGGTGAAGAAACACATGAAGAAAATGCCATCTTACAAAGTGACAAATTATCTTTTATCTGCTTACAAAGTCTTTGAGCTATATTTTTTATCTTCGCGACTGTTATGATAAATAAAATGATAAATGATAAATTCGTTTATTGAGATAAAAACGGAAAAAGACCAATTACAATTATCTCACAATATTCAAAAATTATTCTTAAACAATGTCTTAAACAAATGTCTGAGGATTACAAAATATTCATTATATAAATACAATATCATTTAAAATGTCAATACAAAAATGTCAAATGGGCAATACGCCTAGCATGTCAATACAAAAAAATAATTATGTCATACAAAGTAAAATATACCGTTCGGGTAAGTACTCAGAGTACCAAGTCAATAAACTCAAAGGTTATCGTCAAAGTCCAATGAATCATCAGGCTTTTTACACCAACTACATCAACAACATGTTGTCATCCAACTACATCAACAACATCAACTCCATTGTCTCACAAGAAAATAAATAGTAAAGTCAATCAATCAATCAATAACACTTTATTGACACCACATAAAGTAATAAGACAATAAACACCTAAGAAAATGGCACAAAAGGCGGTCTTGTACCTTCTTGTATGTGTACTTCGCAAAAAAATAGCTTATTGATTCATAACTTTAATTTCCAATTCAAATGATGCGGTTTTAAATTAAAACATTTAGCCTTGAGATCGAGCTCGACAGCTCAGCCCCAAGAAGTCCACTGCTGAATATGGGCTGTAGATTTCTAACAAGTATCTTAATCACAAGAAAACACTTTTTTTATGCACTATAGATCTACGATTGACCTCCAACTCGCCTGATGTTAAGCGACGGTGTGGCCGAAGATGGAGCTCGTCGATCTAGAAGATATATATTCACTCTAGCCTTTCCTTTAGAAAATTCCAAGATTGTAGGTCTCAGGAAACAGAGATGGCGGCAACGAATTCCATTCTTGTGCAGTACGCAACAGGAATGTGGATCGATATCGCTGAGTACGGATTTTTGGCATTTCAACGAGAAATACCCATTAATTACCACCCGGTAATTCGCCGATTTTCTGCTAGTCCTGTAGTGAAATAAATAGTGAAGTAAGTGAAACTTTATGCAAAGAATGAGGGTCCAAATTTTAATGTGAGTTAACCGTATCGTGAGGGGTATCATATGAAAGAGCTCCATTAGCACAAGTTAAAACAGGTTTTTCAATATTTTACGGTGTGTAATTTTCGGTTTATGACGAAAAATTAAAAAATATACATATAATTTCCCCCTTTTAGCAATGACTAGCTTCGCTCTAAGACATTAACAACTTAGTTCCCGGTTTCGTGGGATTTTCGGGATAAAAAATTCGATATTAATTCAGGTATCCTGAAGTAAGTTACATACATAATAAACGGGTCAAAATAACCGAATTTTTTGAAGTAGGGTAATTATAACTTTGATTTCTAATTTATATGTACTTCTATAACCACAATTCCAACACATATAATATCATCATCTTCATCATCACCATTTCAGCCACAAGAAGTCCACTGCTGGACATAGGCCTCCCCCATGGATTTCCAAAAAGACCTGTTGGAAGCGGCCTACATATAATATATTATAAATAATTTATATAAGAACTGAATTTCAGGAAAATTCGAAAATAATTTCAACACTCAATTCCCGAACTATTTATCATACATACAAATTTGTACTGTACCCTCCGCAGGAGAGCCGGACTCGCACTTGTCCGGTTTTCAATCAATATATTTTTTATATTTATATATATTTTTTTTTTTTTTTTTTTCAACTCCGGAAAAGTAAAATTGGCTTTGATTGAAATTGTCTTTTCACTTGAAAAGATAAACGCAATCAATCAATCTATTGTATATTTAGTAATGTATTAGTATGTACATACCCATAGATATCTAATTACAATACTATGCTCTAGTTAAATCCCCAATTGTCGGTCATGGATGATTAGCCAAGCCCTTTGTGGTTGAAGGTCTGAAGGTTATGACTCTTCTTTTTTTATTGGCAAGTGAAGGTTTCTACCATTACTCACAGTTACGGCGTGACTCTGAAGTTACAATCGAAATAAGTCAATCGAACAATAATCGGTAATTTTCGCGCAGCACTTACCCTTCGCTCACGTTAGGACTTAAATTCCCGCTCGCAATTTGGAAGTAATCGTTTTTACGAATTTTACCGAAGCAATTTCGAACTTACCACGCCACGCCACGCCACGGTGCCACGCACCGGCAAGCGCAGCGTAGGAAGACCAGCCACGAGATGGGCAGATGACCTCATAGAAGTAGCAGGAAGACGCTGGATGCAAGCCGCTTCCACACGTTCTTTTTGGAAATCCATGGGGGAGGCCTATGTCTAGCAGTGGACTTCTTATGGCTGAGATGATGATGGATTTCGAACTTCAAAGTTGTGTCGACCTGTACCTACTACATATCTTTTTAGGGTTCCGTACCTCAAAAGGAAAAAACGGAACCCTTATAGGATCACTTTGTTGTCTGTCTGTTCGTCTGTCCGGGTGTCAAGACCTTTATCTCAGGAACGCGTGAAGGTATCGAGTTAAAATTAAAATCATATACGCAGATTCATAGTCTCTTGCTGCAGAAAGAAAAATAAAATTTCTCAGTTTTCGTAAAAAAAGTTACAGCCGAATATGTCGTAAAAAATTCATATTTTGACACTCACAAGGGAATCAAAACCTATGGACCTACTACTTCCCGTTGACCTAGAACTATGAAATTTGGCAAGAAGCATTGTGTTAGAGTATACATATAGGAAATAATCAGAAAACTGGACATTTTTAATTTAATCTCAAAAAAATTGTGTCTTCATGCAAGGAATGAGGGGTCCAAATATTAAAGTTCCTTAACCGTATCATGACAGACGGACAGACGGACAACAAAGTGATCCTATAAGGGTTCCGTTTTTTCCTTTTGAGGTACGGAACCCTAAAAAGTATTTATGTATTATATCAACCATCTAATTTCCATAGTACAAGATTTGCTTAGTTTGGGCTAGATGGTGTTGTGTGAAATGTTCACCAATATTTATTTATTAAACATTGTGCATATTTGTTGCTAATTTTCAAAACTGTACAACATTTCAGGTACTAAATATTTGGTTAAAAATTAAATAAATATGATTATTTATGAATCTATACCAAGAGGCTCTACAATATTTTTTTTTTAATCCTCTAGGATGTTTGATTTATAGGTTATCTCTGTGCCAACGATTGTTTCATTTGTACACAGCCCAATCCAAGCCCCAAACTAAGCAAAGCTTGTACTAAGTATAGAAACTAAATATATAAGTTGATACTAGTAATAATACTATTAATATATCCTTTTTTTATGAATACATACTTATGATACATAGAAAGACCCAAACTCAGAACACACATCCATGTTCATAACACAAATGCTTGCTCTGATGGGGATCAAACCCACGACCTACAAGCTCAGGAGGCAGACACATTACCAACTGAGCTAGGTCTGGCCTAGCTCAGGCCAGTCACTCTAACTCTAATGTTTACAAACGTAGATACAACCACCATACTCTCACTTGCCGAGGGCTGAGTTAGTGGAGTCTCGAAGTTGGCAGAACTCTAGAAGCATCAGGCCATCCTTGCAATCGCTTTAATTAAATAATACTCCTTGAAAAATTGTCTCTGTACGTATTAAGTACACTTCGTTGGGGGTCTCTGTCAAAACGACAATAATTTATAATCGTTTGTTGGTGTCTTTCCCCAAAACTGCTTAAGCATCTTCTTAGCACCTTAAATCTATTCTACATTCTAGTTCTTGAGCGTTATAGTTTTTTTTTATTTTTCCTTCTAGTATTGTAGGTCCTGTAAATATTGCAGTGTCAAAATATATTCATGATTTCAATGTCAATTACCTAAGTTAGAAACAGTTTTAGAGTTTCTCCTGTAACGTGGAAATATTAAAGAAAGAAAAATAACGTGAGTGTTAGAAAAACAAACAAATCGCTAAATACCTACATTTTTACTAATTATTTCGCAAAAACATTTCTTTGTTACCGTTCAAACGTTTAACGGATTTATCGCTTATATTTTACAAAATTTAATTACCTGTTTCGTACATTTTTTTCGTTACGTTTACTAGAAAATTAAGAAATAACGTGACACTTTTATATTAACACATACTGATTTTCTAGTTGTACCCCAAATCCCCCAAAGCCTAGGTTCGTCCAGATACCCTGCCCCTGACCTCTACGCCGGGACGCGATATTCGCGGCTATAAAAGCAGAAGATGAACTCGCGATGATGCCAGTAGACATCTGACTAGTGTCGCGTGCTCATCTCTCGGCTCTTCACTTAATCATGTTCCGATTCATCATCCTGACGGTAGCGGCGGTGGCGACGGCGTCCGTGACGCACGACGGACCCTGCCCTGACATCAAGCCGGTGCCCAACTTTAATGTTACTGCAGTGAGTTTTCTTTTCTTTTATTTTGAAATCTGGATTTTACCCTCGGGATTCCAAACATTCTGACAAATTGTCGTTCACCCCTGAAATGAAATGAAATATAATTGCAAGAATGTAGGTAAATAAGGTCTTAGTTTGATTACATTATTCTGTTTATTTCACATTATTCTGTCATTATCTACCCATTGCTTGTGCTAAAAACGACAATATTACAAGCAATTGTTAGAGTAATTGTAAGAATGAGTATTAGGATCCGCTTGTTACTTTATTATCAGAGTTATCAACCCAGAGAAAAAACTCAGTCCAAAATTAAGTAGATAATTGTTAATCTCTAACAATGATTATAACTTTTGTTATTTTTCTTAAGTATATGACAGGTTCAAACCAAAAAAAAAAACAATTGCAGTGACTATTAAAATTGTTTACAGGATATTTACCATGGTTTGGAGTATTGAGACAAACCGTTATTTTCTAAAAAAATAAAATAGAGTACCCGATGGTTCAAGTTAAAAATGTACTTTTAAAACAGTTCGATTACAAAACTGTAGGTTTGTAAACGTCGTATTTTTTTGTAAGTACTCGAGAGTTATCAAAGAAAAAGAAAAAAATAACTCTGATAAAATACTGATAGTTGTATAGTTTAGTAAAGATAAATCCGTTTGTATGGAACAGATATCATTAAATACAACTTGGTGGATTCGTTGGAGTTATTTATTTATTTATTATTCAAATTAGCACCTTAAACACGAATTATGCTAATGATATAATTTACAAAATAAGTTTGTCAATTCAAAGTGATAACAATCATGTCAACATTAATAAATTAAGTCATTTAAAAATAAGCCAAAAAGAATTCAACTAAAATAATAAACACAAACAAATATTTACTTATAAAGATATCACAATTAAATAATATTAACAAAATTATTTAATTGTGACATTTTTATAAGTAAGTCAAAGCCAACCCGCACTTGACCAGCGTGGCAGACTATGGCCTAACCCTTCTCACAATGAGAAGATGGTCCGTTCCCAGCAGTGGGACAGTTTGTACAAACAGGGCTGACAAAAAAAAAATATATAAAAACAATTATTAGATTGGGCCCATAATTATAAAGAGATGACAGGAAAACGCTTAAAAAATTTAAGGTCAGTGCCTTAAGTTTTTTAATCATTTGCTATTAAAAAAGTATGCTTATTAGCATGCGTAAGAAATACATACTAGAATTAATGAGCTTGCTTATTTCTAGCAATGCTTTGACACATAATTATGCTACTAAGTAGGAATTGGTGAATAATGGCATGCTTTTGTGCTAATAATGAGCATAATATGTGTATCAGTACTTTTAGGTTTATAATGATATAGTAGCTGCGTCCTGTGTTTTTACCCGCGTGTTTATGAAAAACAGTGATGATGATGATAAGCAGCCTATATCCCTCTCCAAGTCCATGGCTATGTATCTCTGTACTAAATTGCATAACGAACTGTTCAGCCGTTTGATCGTGAAAAATATTTAGAAATTGTGATTGTGACAACTGTGTTTTCAAAATACCCATAATCATCATCATCTCAGGCATAAGAAGTCCACTGCT
Source organism: Lycia hirtaria (assembly GCA_947563715.1). NCBI lineage: Eukaryota > Metazoa > Arthropoda > Insecta > Lepidoptera > Geometridae > Lycia > Lycia hirtaria. The sequence goes on from OX387385.1 coordinate 14,231,339, forward strand.
GGACATAGGTCTCCCTCACGGATGAACAAAATACCTATACTTTCATTTAAATAACCATTTTCTTAGTTACATTTTATGTTGTCACAAATATTACGTTTTCCAATTACGACTTGATTTTGATAATTCTTTTTTATTTGGGTGGTAATAATTAGTTTAAGGTTAATTAATAATGAATCGGGTCAATACTTAGGTTTTATTAACAAAATAACTGTAAAAATGTCATCCAAGTAAACGAAATTGCGTATTTTAAAGTCGGTTGTTTCAGTTTTTTAAACTATCTTTATTACTGGTTTATAAGTAAGAAAAAAATAAAGATATATATGAGTTTTGAGGAATGGTAAAATATGATAAAAATTAAAAGCCTTTGAAAGATTAAAATCAATATCAAGGTTATGAACATTTCTGTAGTATGTAGTAGTGTAGTATAGTAGTTCTGTAGTGTAGTATAGTAGGTCTGTAGTGTAGTATAGTAGTTCTGTAGTGTAGTATAGTAGTTCTGTAGTGTAGTATAGTAGTTATGTAGTTTAGTATAGTAATTCTGTAGTTTAGTATAGTAGTTCTGTAGTGTAGTATAGTAGTTCTGTAGTGTAGTATAGTAGTTCTGTAGTGTAGTATAGTAGTAGTAGCAATAAGAACTAAGAAATGCGCGCGCCGATCACGCACGTAAGTCGTATCGGCCGAAAACAACGGAACGCTATCATTATGTAGGCACATGTAGGTACTTGTATAACGGCTTAGACCGTTATGATTATCGTTACTGATAATGCACACGGCTTCGATCCGTGTTCTATTTTCAGCGACTTAAACTTATAGCTATTTAGTTTAGTCTGCCCCAGTTTGTTCGAAAATTATTTAGTCGCCTGTCCGAGTTTTCATGAAAATTATTTAGTTGCCTGCCCCAGTTCGATCGAAAATTATTTAGTCGCCTGTCCGAGTTTTTATGCAAATTATTTAGTTGTTTGTTCGAGTTTTTATGAAAATTATTTAGTTGTCTGTCCTAGTTTTTTGAAAATTATTTAGTTGCCTGTCCCAGTTTGTTTGAAAATTATTTAGTTGCCTGTCCTAGTTTTATTGAAAATTATTTAGTTGCCTGTCCCAGTTTGTTTGAAAATTATTTAGGTGTCTGTCCCAGTTTGTTTGAGAATTATTTAGGTGTCTGTCCCAGTTTGTTTGAAATTTATTTAGGTGTCTGTCCCAGTTTGTTTGAAAATTATTTAGTAGTCTGTCCCAGTTTGTTTGAAAATTATTTAGTTGCCTGTCCCCATTTTGTTGTATAAATGATAATTCTCATGTTATCTTGTATCGAAGCGCGCAGCTATCTCTCTCGCGCATCACAACATATTTAAACATATAAAATCACTGAGTAAATGTGAGGGTATTACAAAAATGAAAGACAGAATTGCTTAGATTCGGCTCAAAAAGCCGGTTGAACGAATTTTAATGAAACAAAACTAAGAACACACGATAGAAACCTCTTAAAAAAAATAGATCAAAATCGGTCCATCCGTTTGAGAGCTACGATTCCACAGACACACGGATATGCAGACACACACCTCAAACTAATAACATCTCTCTTTTGGGTCGGGGGTAGTAAGTTTTTTTTTAGATTTTATATTGGCGACGGAGTAGTGAAAAAACATATATTTACTCCTCAACTAAGATAAAAATAGAAGTATATTTTCACGTTTGAAATTTTTAGTACAGTATTTTGTAGCGGTTTACGGAACACCTACTTGTCAAATTTCGTTTAAGTAGTCTCGACAGTCTCTGAGTAAAGTGGCTGTAACATTTGGGTCTCTCGTAGCTTAGTAGCCGGAACCCTAAAAATGCCGAATTTTTGTCAGTCAAAGGGCAATAAACTTTTTTCCTCCATATTGCCTCAATTTATGCAATCAAGTAATTTGTTATAAGCAATAGTATTATCGTCATTAAGGCACTAGCTAATCTGAGCGGATATCATTGATTAATAAAGGCTGTAAAAATGGGCATACCTATGACGACAAATATATTACGAAGGTGCGGTTGCTAGTCTAGCTTTGATAAGCAAGTGGAACGCGTTTTTACGAGGGTTTTTTTTATACACTATACTAGATCTACGATTGACCACCAACTCGCCTGATGTTAACGACGGGATGGCCGAGGATGGAGCTCGTCGATCTAGAAGATATTTATTCACTCTAGCCTTGATAATTCCAAGATTGTAGGTCTCAGAAAACAGAGATGGCGGCAACGAATTCCATTCTTGTGCATTACGCAACAGGAATGTGGATCGATATCGTTGAGAAATAGGTGGTAATTCGCCGATTTTCTGCTAGTCCTGTAGTGAAATGAGGAGAGTGGGATTAGGGGGAAAATCATCAAATTGTATCATAATCAACGCAGCCGTTGAGTATGCGGATATGTGGGGTTACACCCACACCAATAACTATAACTCTGTCGATTAACATCAGACAAGTTGGGGTCAATCGTAGATCTATCTTATGTAAAAAATATATCTAAGTACCTACTTTTATATATATTTTTTTTTTTAATGTGGTCCTAAGGTAGTAGATAGTAGAGGTATTATAGTCTTAGTTCTTAGTATATATCTTTCTGTTAGTAAATATATCAAAATTTAACATATAGTAAACATTCATATAATATTTTATCAATCCTAAAGTTACCTGGAAGAGATCGCTATTAGCGATAAGCAGTTGTTACACTAGTTTTTAAATAACTTATCTTGATTGTAAGTTTCTAAGGTGTGTAAAATAAAGTGTTTATCTATCTATTTTAATTGTCTTAAAGTGTTATTGTATTATATATAGTTATATATCCCAAATATATATATATAGTTAATATATATATATATAGTTGTATATCCCAAAGACTAGGTTAGTAAAAGCAGAAAAACAAGGGCGTCATATCAAAATATTACTGTATAATAAGCTGCCAAATTGTATTAGCAAACTTGATTATAGTATGTTTAAACATAAATTAACATAATCTTTCTTTGAAAATAACCCTTTTTATAAATTAAGTGAATATATGGAAATGGATCTTTCAAAATCCTCATTTTTTACAAATACAGAGCAAGCACAGTCACGCGTAGCAAAAATATAATAATATTTTGGTATTTGTAGTTGTACTAGTATATATACTTAATTAACTAGATAATATATTTTTAATGATAGGTATTGATATTTTTGATTATTCTTGTTTTAACGGTTGGAGTCTTAAAACAAATGTAATTAAAATTTATTGGATACCATAATTTAAATTAAATCGATTATATCATTTTATTTATGCTATTATCATAAAATTTAGTTAATTTATCATAATATGTGTAAATCTGACTTACCTGTAACATGTTTGTTATTCAAGGTTAATAAATATTCTTATTCTTATTCTTATTCTATAATGTTGTATTTAAAATAATATAAAGGTAACACATGGAATATATTACTGGTGTCTACTTTTATGTCAAAGGGAAATTACTGTAAGAGTCAGTTTTGTAGTGTAGCTATGATACGAAGAATGTAACAAACGAGAAATTACGTGCAGATTTATTGCACAAAATACTGGAAAACCGACTTCATAATGCGCAATTTTGTTTTTAAAAACCAAACTACTTACCTGATATACCTGTTATAACAAGTATCAATGTTAAAAGAAAAACAAAATACCCGACTACAGAAAAGAAGTTTTTGCAGCCTAACTTCTGTTTTTTTTTTTTTTTTATGTACCCAGTGTCACTCTCACAACTAAGACGAATCTATTGACACCACTCACATCAAAATCGGTCAAGCCGTTTAGGCTCTAGGGCGTGTCAAAGAAATATACATACATACATACATACACTAGAAAAACATAGCCCTCCTTCTTACGCAGTCGGGTAAAAATTGTATAGAAACAATCTGAAAGTAGGTCGATTAAACAAATAAAGATTTTTGAAATCGGTTTATAAATGATGAAGTTACGAACTTACGATACAAATACAAAAGAAAAAAAATATATATAGCCAAATCTTTTTGACGTTGGTAAAAAACATTGCTTAGATATTTTTTTAAATCACTTATTTTACACTACAAAAAAAATATCTATATCTCCTTTTAGTGTCCTTTTAGTTATTTCCACCAAAAATTAATCTTCTAATTTAGAGGCTCAGACTAAAATCTCACTCAGGAACTAATTGAGAGTTAAAGAGTTTATCTATGTATCTATCTATGTAATTGTAATCTGGTAAGTTATACCTACGTTCTAAGTTTTGATACTTAAAAATCAAGCCTACATTGACCTCGAAAAATATTTTCTTAGCTCAGCTACTTAAGAGAATCATTGTTGCGCGATCTTTTGTCAGTAAATTACGCATTTTCATACATCAGGAGGAAACTACCCCTAAATATTATCTGATTTTGATCATTATTTTTATAAAACACTTTTATAAATTATCACGGCTCTAAATTAACGCGAACCACGGTAAATATCCCGTTAATAATAATAGCAGCTGGGTAGGCCAGCATGATGGGTACGCTGCCAACTGGTAGTGGGTTTGAGCATTTGGATTATCTTTAGACCTTTATCGGTCTGGGGTGATCGATGTGCTTTTTGTTTATTAGTTTAGTTAGTTGAGTCTGTATATTGTTGTGATGTAGTTAAAAAATATAAAAGAATAGTATATTTTTATATATGGTTAGGAGCATTAATGCCTTTACGGGTCCCTTTAAAAAAAAATACACTTTAAATTTTTGAACTGCGGAACTATGACGAAATTTGAAAAAATGCAAACAGTAGAGGCATAGACATTTATGATTTTAACAAATAAAAAAATAATTACTGAAATCGGTTATTGTTTGGGGTAGAAAAGAGTTTTCTTCTATTTGTATGGGAGATCGGGCAAAAACAGTTCTCTTAAGTGATAGACAATGATGTAACTTAAAATAATATTTGTTTACCTTTGTGGCTATCTATTAGCGATAGCCAAATATGTGTGAGTACGTAGGTTTTTAGCATACAAAGTAAATATTGAACTAACTTAATGACAGTTTTTGTTCGGTCCGTGACCCTTTTGTTTGGCTGTAGTGGTTTGACCTCGGATCACCTGGAAAGTGTCAAAATATTAAAATAAATAATATTAATATGTAGCTTGGTCTATCAAATTATTGTGTAAAGATAAAATACAATAGACTAGATATCTAACCTATTTAACGGTTGAAAAATAAATCATCCCTTCTTTATACGTATGGAGTGCTACCCCTATAATTCGTATTTTTGAAAATTTTATTACAGTATTTTTAAGCGGTTTATTGACACATCTAGTTGCCAAATTCCGTTTATGTAGGGCTGCCCTGCTAGCATGGAACTTGGACACATAGTCTTTCCCCCGTTTTATCCACCCTTCAGAGGAAATAAAGTATGTACTGACATAACAACGTGGACATAAACGTTTTATCTACCTTCCACGCTAGCAGGGCTGATAGACTTTGAGTAAAATAACTGTGGACATACGGACAGACAGACAGACAGATAGACAGACATGGCGAAATTATAAGAGTTCCTCGTAGTTCCCACGGATCCCTAAAAAACTGGGATCAATATGTGCGTAACCAAGGTACATAATAATCAAATTCCGTTTAAAGTGCAGGGTCGAACTGCACCACGTTTAATCAATGAATAACCTTCACGGGTGGTTCATTCGATGATTCACTCGATTTCCGTAAATCGATTCAATTCCAACGATTACGTCGCTCGGGTGACCGTAGCTCTTTGTTATCGAACATCACATATTGGAAAATTGCACCAAAGCAGGAAACGTTTTATTAATCAATTGAATGATTGAAGTATTTGCGAAGTTTAACAAACATCACTTTAAACGGGTTAGTCATGCTGCTTTTTAACAGAGTAAAGTATATGAAGTTTCCGGCAGCCTAGTGGTGAGACCGTCTGACTTGCGATCCGCAGGTCCTGGGTTCGAACCGTTCCAAGTTCGTTCCCACGGCATGCACCTCTGTCTTTTCGAAGTTATGTGCGTATTGTTGATTGCCACTTGAACTTCAAACGGTGAAGGAAAACATCGTGAGGAAACCTACATGTCTGAGAGTTCTCAGTGATCTTGAAGACGTGTGAAGTCTGCCAACCCGCACTTGGTCAGCGTGGCAGACTATGGCCTAACCCTTCTCACAATGAGAAGATGGCCCGTTCCCAGCAGTGGGACAGTTTGTACAAACAGGGCTGATAAAAAAAATAAAAAAGTATATGGAGATTGAAAACTGGCCTTACAGCTCAGTTGGTATTATGGTTCCGCTGCTTTAGGTTCCGCTGCTTTAGGCCGTGGATTCGATCCTCATCCAGGGCAAATATTTGTGTGATGAGTTTGAATGCCTGTTTTGTGTCTAGGTGTTTCTTTTTATTATATATATGTATTTATAAAAAAAGGATAAATATACTTTATCAGCAGTGTAGTTCCTATAGATCTATAATACAAGCTTTGCTTAGTTTGGGCTAGATGCATATTGTGTTTTCACACAATATGCATCCTGTTTTTTTTTTAAATATTGTTAGATATTTCTATCTAAAAAACAGGATATTTTATATAAATATTTATGACACCTCGCACATCAACACCAGCATGAGATAATATAGAAGCATACATGATATGTACATACCCACATCTACATACACTCGCAAACATAACCTTCCTTCTTGCGCACTTGGGTAAAAAGTAATAAATACATAGGTATCGACCGAGTATCGACAGGGACTATACCTAATGTGACAAATTGAGTGATGACGCACATTCTCCAAAATTTCTATACAGGTTATTGTTTCGCAAACGGATCCCCAAATTATAATATATTTTACGCATACCCTCAATATTTTTAGATTTCATATACAACGATATCTCACAAAATGGTGTAGCTGAGAAAAAAAATCATCCTCACTTTGCGTATAGGAGAGGACATTAAAAATGTTTCAAGTTTTTAATCGACTTCCAAAAAAGGAGTACTCAATTCGACTGTACGTTTTCTTTGTGTGTTTGTTGGAGTACTATTTTTCTCCTATTTTTCTTTATGTGTTTGTTACGCGATGACTCCACCAATTATTTTTTTGTTTGGTAGGTAGTTAATATAGGATGGTTCATATAAATTTTATCAAAATGGGTCCAGTACTTCAGGTTTTTCTAACAAAATAACTGAAAAAATGTCATCCAAGTAAACGAATCTGCTTATTTTGAAGTCGGGTTTCTTCAGTATTTTTAAACTATAATTAATTACACTTTGACGATTAATTTGTATATCCGTGCCATACAGCTTTCTAGTACTAATAGGAGTAGTCTTTAAGTAAAGATGCGGACAGACAGACAGGCATGACAAAACTATGATAAACGAAAGGTTCTAAAAAGTAGCCAACAAAAATGTAATCACATCTAATCTAGCAATAAAAAAAAACATCTATATATATTTCTATTGAAATATATATTTTTCAGTACCAAGGCACATGGTACGAGATCCAGAAGTTCCCCATTGAGTCTGAGAAGAATGGCAAGTGTGCTTCAGCTGAATACGTCCTGGATGGAGATATAGTGAAGGTCACCAATAGACACGTGGTCGGCAAGGTGCAGGCTGTTGTCACTGGAACTGCTAAGTTCGCTGAAGACGCCAATAATGCCGGGAAACTGGTTGTGGCACTTAACTTCGGAGGTGAGACTTGAAATCTTGTCTAATTATTAGGTCAAGTTAATGATTGGGCATTATTCATAGTGCCCGGGCAGTATAAATAATGTCCAATATGAGAGGGCAAAGTGATAATAAATATAACATTAATTATATTGAACGGGGTTTATGAATAATGCCCTATACTTATTGGGCAGTGTAGCGTGGTATGTTTCATAAAAATGTTTACTTAGTCAGTAATTAGATTAGTTTGTTTTGTTAGTTTTTTTTATTTTTTTTATGCGTAAATAGGCTTGCGCTTGGCCGTCAACTCACCTGGTGTTAAGCGACGGTTACGGTCTACGATGGAGCGCGCTTGCCTAGAAGATACCTTGATACCTTGAAGATGCCTAGATACCTTGAAGATGCCTAGATTACCTTGGGAACAGTTAGGTTTCTATTTTTCTTGATCTAAAATTATCACATTGCCCAACAATCACGAGTTAAATGTTTAATTTTATAACAATTTCGTTGACCGGTCTTGCTGTTTGTTGACTAACGCTTTTTAGTCATTACTGGCAATATACAACCAAAGAACACCATATCTCACAGTCTTCTGTTTAATCTATTAGTTTACCAAATTCTCACTGTTCTTCTGCTATAATGCTGAGGCTAAACAAGCGTATTTTTTTGGGTTGTGAGTAAAATGAGCCGTTCTGCTGGGGTGCCAGACGGCTCTTATCTTTTCAGTCATAATAAAATTTAACGGTATTTATGTCGTGCGTGCAATGAATCATTTATAAATATTGTGTATGTACGGAAAATATAGAAAAGACAAAGTTAGAAATAAAAAATAAGCTGAGTAAGTGAAAACTTCGTTTTCCTAGCTCCCTTCCCTCACCCGAATGCAATTATATAATGAGCATGAGCTGGCATACAACTCATTTTGCGTCGTCGTCGTGTGGCAAAAATGGGACTTTTGTGGAAAAGGAAAATTGAATGTAGCGCAAATTGTGTGACTGATTTTAAGCGACGCACAACTAAAGAATGGTGCTTTTTTTTAGCCTTACACCTTCGCTTGTTATCGTCTCGCTTTACAGATTAGCCATCTTTCGCAGGTTGTGAAATCTTAAGGCGGGGGGATGTCCTCACCTACGCTTACCGTAGTTGGTTCTTAAATAAATTAGCAAGCTCATTTCAACTTCACTTTGATGACTAAGTTATATTATTCTCGTTATTCTAACAGGGAATAACGAAAATAACCTAGCTAAGCTTATCACAGATTAACAGAATCTGTGATAAAAATACTATCTGAGATAAAGAAAAATGTCAATTGGATGATGCTTTTAGAGGTGTTACTGATAACAAAATGGAAATATTGACTGTTATCTGAGAAAAGGTTTAGTTTAATCAATTCGTCAGACCATAAATTGTAATCTTTCTTCTTCTTCTTTTTTGTATTGGACCCCGCGATTAGCGATTTGCCAGTGTCAAGTATTGAAATATTTTCAAGTTTCTTGAATAATACAAGTTAGTACAAGTGTTCTAGTCACAGTCTAAGTCACGTAAACAGTCATTTTCAAATTTAAGTCTTGCCTCAGTAAAGTGATGGCGACTTTACTAGAAGCTTCTATGGAGTTTTACATAAAATCACACGTTTCACTGCTTTATTTCACTTGCCCACACTCACGCACTTTATCGAACACTTAATGAATAAAACACCACCATTTTTATAGCATTAATGTTCAAAATAACACAAGTTAAGGAAAATAAAACAAAGCAACAACATGTTAATAAGACGTTCCCGCCAAAACTCCATTGTAATCTTTAGACCATGGAATAATTTAATTATTAAAAAAAAAATGGTTTCAGAATTTAAAAAAATCTGGTTCCAATTTTAAAATTATGTTCTTATATTATACCTATACCTACATGTTTGTGCGGTTTTGATGAAAACATATTGTTATAGCATTTTAATTGATTTATATTATCATGACGGAGTATTAACATGGAATACTGCTTAATTTGCACTAGTAATTCTACGAACAGTGGACTTCGTGAGCACAAACTTTTGCATAATCACTTTTTTGCAAAAATATCAGTGCTCGGAGGGTTTACTGATCGTACTTCAAATTCTTGTTTAGAGTTCTGTATCGAATGCTTTTTGCCAAATATTAGCAAAAACGGCCGACAGGTGGCCTCGAAGCAAACTTCTATTTTCCACCGAGATTTTATAATCTTTTATTTCGACAACTTCTTGACCAATTTTGCTCATATTTGAAAATCTTAAAAATTAAAATTTAAAACAATTTCAGTAAATATTATTAAAAACTGTCAGTAAATGCGCCGCAGCAAATTTTCCCTCTTTTTGGAAGGTGTTATCAAAAATACCCGACGTATCTAAAATTCTATAAAATTGAGACACCTGTATACTAATTTTCATCAAGTTTGTTTCAAAAATACGATCTGTACGCGAACCAACAAACATCTTCAGATGTTTGTTGGTTCGCGTAGAAGGACGAAAATCTTGTTAATTGATGCAGATACTTACCTTTCGCTTCGCTCACTCAATTAATTATTAGGTAGAACCGTAGAGTTTCAACTCATACTCATTGTAGCGTCTCGTAGTTTCATTAGTTCGCTAAAACAAACGTCCCTTATTTATAGTAGACTTTTTACCCGACCAAGGATGGGTTATGTTTTTCGCACGTAGGTATTTTGTTTTGTAATTTTTTTAATTACCACGTATCTTTGTATTCCGACAATTAAGGTAGAAAACGTAAAAGTCACTCTTATGAAGTATCTTGTTTTTCTTTTAACAGATACTTGTTGTGTTATGGGTATATCTTCATTCTGCCATTTTACCGTGAAACACACTCACAAATTTCCTTTCTTTCCTTTTCTTGTTTTAACATATGAATTTTACATACACGAGAAACAATAAAGCTGTTATTTTCATATTTTTTTTATATAGCTGTTGTTTTCGTATTGATTCTGTATTTTTTTTATATATGTTTTTTTTAATTTCAGAATTAACCAAAGAGCAGCCCCTGAGCGTCATCGCTACGGATTACTCCCAGTATGCCATTGCTTACAACTGCAAGAATGATGACAACAAGAAAACACACCAAGGTACGCTGAAATAGAACATTTTAAAATTTAATCTGCATAGTAAACATCTATGTGCTTCCGCTTTGACGTCATCAAGTTGGCACTTTGTCTGCTTTGCAGTCTTCCAGCAGAAAATGTTGTACACAATACAAACACAAATATTAACAACTAGATGGCCCGCCGTACTTTGTATCACCTATCTATGAGTGGACCCGATATTTTCTCAACGTTTAAACCTTCCCTGGACTACGACAAACATTTCAAAACCAAAATCAGCTAAATCGGCCCAGCTGTTCTCGAGTTTTAGCGAGACAAACGAACAGCAATTGATTTTAATATATATAGAGATTTAAAATTATTGATAATATTTACTGTACAAATGTTCTACATTCGGCGAGACCAGATCCCGCAACATTCTACGTCAGCATTGAAGTACTAAATATTATTCTGCTCGCTTCAACAAAAAGGTCAAATAAAATCTATTTTAAATCTTCCGTGGTCCGGTTAACCGTACCATGGAACAAATCTTTTTCCGTGGTCCGGTTGACCGGACAACTGAACCGGACCACGGGCAAGAAGCAGATTAAATATAGTTTTAAATGTGATCTATTCAATCCAAATGTATATACAATTTATAGATTATTAACCATACCATAACCATATAATACCATACCATATAATATCATAATAGAAAATACTACATACAGACGACCCACTCCCTGCTTCCCATCAATCTGAGGGACTCACCCTAGCGCTAACCTGTCGCGGTGGCGACACAATTTTGCTGTCAGTTGACGAAAGCGTTGTGTGCTTGAAGCACTTTAATCCCAACTGACATCACAGCGGCTGTCATACGACAATCCTAACTTCCTAAATATGAGCACGTTATATAGAGACGTCAACTTGCATATGTGTCACTAAATAGCAAGACGTTCCGTGGGATGTCCGGAGTTAGTGACTGTCGGCTTTCAAAAAGGTTATCAGAAAACTCATACTTGCGGTATAGCTCCATAATTTTATTATGCGTGCAAGCTTAATTTTGATATGAATGCTATCTATCGTCGATACCGATACAAATCAACCTAAATATTTGATACGATGCGTTCACGTTGTGGTACACGCTTGACGGCGGAGCCGATATTATTTTTGTTCTTTCAAGAGATAAGATATTATCATTGCAGGGGCAGAGGGCGTGCTAAATAAACCAAATTAATGATGCAAAAAACAAACAAGCATGGTAACTTCTTATTGTTTGGTCATGTCTGATTTTTAGGGTTCCGTACCTCAAAAGAAAAAAACGGAACCCTTATAGGATCACTTTGTTGTCCGTCTGTCTGTCCGTCTGTCCGTCTGTCCGGGTGTCAAGACCTTTATCTCGGGAACGCTTGAAGGTATCAAGTTGAAATTAAAACCATGTACGTATCTTGCTGCAGAGAGAAGAATCAAACTTCTCAGCATTCATTAAAAAATGTTACAGCTGAATAAGTCGAAAAAAAACGCACATTTCGACACTCACAAGGGAATCAAAACCTATGGGGTATAGTTCCCGTCATGTAAAAAGAACGCTGTTTTGTTCGCGTTTACGAACAAACCAGCGTCCTTTTTACGTGACGGGAACTATACTTCCCGTTGACTTAGAACTATGAAATTTGACAAGAAGCATTGCGCTGTAGTACACATAGGAAAAAATCCGAAAACTGGTCATTTTTAATTTAATCTCAAATTATAGGGTCTTTAAGCGAAGAAAGAGGGTCCAAATTTTAAAGTACCGTATCATGTGGGATATCATATGAAAGTGCTTAATTAGCACAAAACTAAAACAGGTTTTTAAATATTTTTATGATGTATATTTTTCGATTTATGAAGGACTATAATTACCCCTGTTATCTACTAGTTTGTACGGAACCCTCGGTGGGCGAGTCTGACTCGCCTTGTCCGGTTTTTTTAACCGTCTTCTAAAAATAAGGAGGTTCTCAATTTGACTGTATGTTTCTTGTATGTTTGTTCAGCGATTACTTCGCCAATTATGAATTGTTATTATGATTCTTTTTTGTTAATATACATTTTATCAAAATCGGCTTAGTACCTTGTTTTTTTATAACAAAATAACTGAAACAATGTCATCCTAATAAACGAATTGCATATTTTGAAATCGTCTTTTTTTCTTTCAGTTTTTTAAACTGTAATTATTTCGTAAGCATTAAATTATGCAAAATGTTTTCTGTGATGTTTTTTTTTGTTTAATAACTGGCCTTTAAGATGTTTTTGTTTTGTATTTTAATTCTTTAGTTTATTACTAGTTTAAGAATCATAAGATCTTGTTAATTTTCAGGCTATACAAAAAACCGCTTGATATGATGTTGAGTGTACGTTTTCACGAGTTAATATTAAATGCTCTTTTCCACCCCGTGGCTCGCGACTTTAATCCGTTAACATAATTTAATTTTCTTTTTAAATTTATAATTTTGTAGGTACTTCCTTACTTCCTTATTCTTCTTCTTCCTTACTTCCTTATTTATTTCAATTCTTTTGCTAATCATTTAAATTACGGTCTTTAGTCTAATTGTGTAGGTGGGTTATCTATTGTTATCATTACAGTCAATTTCGGAATCTGAGTTATTTTTTTATGCACTTGGTTATTTTGTATGTTATCAAATTTGATAACATAAAATAATCAAATGCATAACACATGATCGCACTTAAAATGACACATTCCTATTTAGATAAGTAGAAATAAATACACTTAAAAGTGTAACCAACTCAGTTTTCACCACTATGTAGTATCCAAGATAAAAACTAAACATTCTCAACAGAAGACCAACAATTTTGTACAGCAAATTCAATTGTGGCGCCATCATCAAATTTTAAAGATAAGTTTGCCGAAGAGTTATCATACGTTGAATCACCTGATGCGATGATAATACAAATGATCGAGTTGTTTTGTATTACGAATGGTTAACAAATAATGCGTGAAACGATAACAACCCGGATTTGACTTAGGTATGGATTCTACAATGTGGTAACTATGTTTGCCGGTAGTGGAATTATCGACATTTTGTATAGATCTCATTCTATCAATATCAATAGTCTACACAGTCAGTAGAACACGGCTTATAAATCAAATCTTCGACATTAAATGTCAGAACTTCGGATTCGGCTTAGATATGGTTTCTTAATTATAACTTTATGTTTGCCGGTAGTGGAATTATCGACATTTTGTATCGATCTCATTCTATCAATATCAATAGTCTACACAGTCAGTAGAACACGGCTTATAAATCAAATCTTCGACATTAAATGTCAGAACTTCGGATTCGACTTAGTTAAGGTTTCTTAATGATAACTTTATGTTTGCCGGTAGTGGAATTATCGACATTTTGTATCGATCTCATTCTATCAATATCAATAGTCTACACAGTCAGTAGAACTCGGCTTATAAATCAAATCTTCGACATTAAATGCCAGAACTTCGGATTCGACTTAGATATGGTTTCTCCATGATAACTTTATGTTTGCCGGTAGTGGAATTATCGACATTTTGTATCGATCTCATTCTATCAATATCAATAGTCTACACAGTCAGTAGAACTCGGCTTATAAATCAAATCTTCGACATTAAATGCCAGAACTTCGGATTCGACTTAGATATGGTTTCTCCATGATAACTTTATGTTTGCCGGTAGTGGAATTATCGAGATTTTGTATCGATCTCATTCTATCAATATCAATAGTCTACACAGTCAGTAGAGCTCGGCTTATAAATCAAATCTTCGACATTAAATGCCAGAACTTCGGATTCGACTTAGATATGGTTTCTCCATGATAACTTTATGTTTGCCGGTAGTGGAATTATCGAGATTTTGTATCGATCTCATTCTATCAATATCAATAGTCTACACAGTCAGTAGAGCTCGGCTTATAAATCAAATCTTCGACATTAAATGCCAGAACTTCGGATTCGACTTAGATATGGTTTCTCCATGATAACTTTATGTTTGCCGGTAGTGGAATTATCGAGATTTTGTATAGATCTCATTCTATCAATATCAATAGTCTACACAGTCAGTAGAACACGGCTTATAAATCAAATCTTCGACATTAAATGTCAGAACTTCGGATTCGACTTAGTTAAGGTTTCTTAATGATAACTTTATGTTTGCCGGTAGTGGAATTATCGACATTTTGTATTGATCTCATTCTATCAATATCAATAGTCTACACAGTCAGTAGAACTCGGCTTATAAATCAAATCTTCGACATTAAATGCCAGAACTTCGGATTCGACTTAGATATGGTTTCTCCATGATAACTTTATGTTTGCCGGTAGTGGAATTACCGAGATTTTGTATCGATCTCATTCTATCAATATCAATAGTTTACACAGTCAGTAGAGCTCGGCTTATAAATCAAATCTTCGACATTAAATGCCAGAACTTCGGATTCGACTTAGATATGGTTTCTCCATGATAACTTTATGTTTGCCGGTAGTGGAATTATCGACATATTGTCTCGATCTCATTCTATCAATATCAATAGTCTACAAAGTCAGTAGAATTCGGCTTATAAATCAAATCTTGATTTGATTTGATTTGATTCTTTATTGGCCATTTGTCAAGCTTCCCCTAACGTTTAACCTTATCTGAAGTTGTGAACAAAGATCGCTTGTGGGGTGACATCCTATTCTGTCATTATTGTGAAATTACATTTAGCGCGAGTGTTTACGAGCATTCACGACAACGGCCAAAGTGCGACTAAACATGAGTGTATATTACAAAATACTATTTGCATGAATGTGTCCCGCTGAGTCAAACGGACTCAGCCGTCAGGGTGGGTCCACCTTGAGCTTGCGCTAGTCACGCGTCTTCCCCAGTTCGAAACTTTCTTTAATTTAATCACTATTATGCTCTATTTTTAATTTGTTTTTATTTGATGTTAGGTTTTCACTTGGCCACTAACTTGCAATTACCGTAATATAAAAAAAAACTGATGTAGAAAAATTTGTTTAAAACAACTGTTCTTTATATAAACCCTGAATAAGCGCACGTGAAAAAATGAAGCAAAATACTGATTTAGTTAAATAATGTTTGTTCCATTTTCGCACGGGACAGTTCCCGTCTGACAGAAAGTGACATAGATATGACCTTATTCAGTGAATAAGAATTTAACATGGATTTATATTATGTAAGATTTGGTTGGAAGTTTATTTATTCCTGTTTACAAGCAAAGAACATACGTCAATAATCAGCCATAAATACATATATTTACTTATAATAGGGAAAATACAGCAGTTGCCATTGGAATTTAAATTCTGCTACCTGCTACGCCCAAACCATATAAATAACATAATTGTACTTGTTACAGACAACATGTGGATCCTCTCTCGGACAAAGAAGCTAGAAGGTGAAGCCAAAACAGCCGTGGACAACTTCCTGAAAGAACACGCAAAGGATTTCGATGTATCCAAACTGGTTACCACAGACTTCTCCGAAGAAGCTTGCAAGTTTGACAGCACATCCACTGTGAAGGAACCATCGAAAACAGCCAAGCATTGAAGACTGAAGGAGACATAGCCTTACCTATAAATCAAATTAATGTATTTAGGACCATTTTTGTCTGTCTATTGTCTTGTACATTATTTGAATAGAAATGTTCGAAATCATACTTATTTTGATCTTTATTTTTATACTATAATTTGTCTTACTAATTGAATTTCAATTGAATTATTATGTAGAAAACAGGAATTATTGTAAAAAACAAGTTATGAACAAAACAAAGAACATCAAGCTTGAATAGACGCTGATAAAATTAAGAATATGAAATTAGTCGTTTGAAATGTGTATCTTATTTTCAGTGTAAAAGTTATAATTCTAATTATTTGCACTTCAGTATTTGTTCATATTTAGTTTCCGCTATTAAATAGGTTGTATTCAAAATATCGGTGCAAAATCCTATGTATACTTAGATGTAATCCTAAACTATAATTTTTCGGTGAAAATGTTTACATTTTAGCATATATACCTACCAGGTATTTTTTATATTTTTATCAGATTGAACAACATTCTATTCTATATCTAGCACTAATACTTAGTTTATCTCGTATTATAATCGATCAAAATGGATTTGTGATATTTAATATTGATAGTTTTTAGTTTAATCGTAATATATTGGTAAATTGGGAATAAATTTAATTTTGTAATTGTCGCATTTTTTCGTTTCCCATGACTAGACCAGATAAAGTCTGTAAAATATTTGATAGCGTATACGAAAGGGATTCTCCGTCATTTTGTATATTTTTTTTCAAAGATTCTGGACTCGATGATAGTAGTATATACGTAGGTAAATATTGTACAAACATAACCAATATTTGTACTTTCATCTAATAAGTAGGTACATATTATAATTGCCCTAGAAGCTATTAATATGAAAACAATGAAATGCTTAAACATATGTACGTAATAACTGATTTTAATTGATCTCATATTGATATATTTGTTAGTGATTTTATATAAATATTTACATTTATGCAAACAAAAATGTATATATATATATATATATATATATATATATACCTCTTTTATCGTGAATGAAGCCTTTGAAAGAAATCTATATATCTGCAGGCGATATGCCACATAGTTTCTATCCCCTTTTAACTATAGAAAACACAGTCAAAATTTAATAGGCTTATATATTTTCTTAAATAATCTTTATGATATGTTCATATGATGAGTTCATATGGTTGCCAGTCTAAAAATCATTATTATATACATTTCATATCAATAATATAATCTCATTCTTTACTCTCCTAATTATTTGACAGGAATACTAGTGTAGTGTATTCAGTCAACAATGTGTCAACATGTGGACAGGGCACATAGCACGTAGAACTGATGACCGATGGGTCCGAAAGGTTCTCATATTCATATTCATATTCATTTATTGATACACACTCTAGGTACACGTCACTATAAAATATACACGACAAATAATAATAAAAATGTCACTAATGAATACAAATTCAAATTAAATGTCAAAACAAAAATTGCAAATAGACTACTTAAATAATAAATAAAATTAAAAATAATAATAATAATTTAAATGTCACAATTGAAAACATAAAATAAAATAAAATACATACATTTGTATTTTTGCTGTTTGTGTCTACTGTTGTACTATCTTATAGGCAAAGTCATGAACTCATGTTCAAAGTCGTAGAACGCTTGATTGACGAGCCAATGTTTTAACCTAGACTTAAATATGTGAATATTGGACGCCTCGATGATGTCTTCGGGCAGTCTGTTATAAACTTCCGTTCCCATGATGTGAGTCAACTTCGTGGACTTTGCAAGAGACCGTTTTACGGCCACAAGTCTGTTCTTGTGGCGTATGGGGCGCTGACGGGATTTACTCAACGTATCACCTAATTTTTTATATGAATTTAAATTGGTATGTACATATATTGCTACTTGTTGAATTAATATCGATGGGAGTGTAAGTATTTTTAATGATACGAAGTATGGTCTAGCTGACTCATCCTCTGGGATACGCGCTATAGCCCGGACAGCTCTCTTCTGACACACGAAGGCGCGCTTTCACTCGGCACCACGAGCCCAGAGTTCAGCCCCGTACTGAAGTACAGAGTGTATTGAGGCATAATAGCAAGTACACACCACCTTGCTGGGCAGGAACCTCGATAGCCGCCTGAGTGCAAAGCACGCTCCACTCAACTTCCCACAGACCTTGTCGATGTGGGCTTCCCAGCAAAGGCGACTATCAACCTCAAAGCCCAAGAAGGTGGTTTGGTCACACTGCTCAATTTTTGTGCCCTCTGCGTAAACATTGAGTACTTTCCGCGGTCGCCCCGATAAATCGAAGTGGAGGAAGTGTGTTTTTGTTAGGTTCAGGACTAATCCGTTCTCCCTGAACCACTTGGCGAGTTGCGATGCGACAGCGTTTAGATTTGCTTCCAGCTTCTGAAGGGATGGTGCCGTGACTACGGCAGCAACATCATCTGCGTACATCAGAACTTCAGCTTCCGTGATTGCACAAGGCAAGTCGTTTAGCAGCAGGGAAAACAGAATGTTGGACACTGCTGAACCTTGAGCTACTCCCATCGTGGCAGTCATGGTGTCCGATCTCAGCTGCCCACCCTCACCTACCACGATTTGTGATCTCTCGTTCATAAGTTCAGTGAGGAGAGCTAGGGACTTTCCTCGAATGCCATAATGATTCAGTTTGAGAGTCAGTATCCCGTGGTCCGCCACGTCAAACGCTTTTGAGAGGTCACAGCATAGTACTGCTACTTGCTGCTTCCCCTCTCGAGCCTCGACCACACGGCGCATCATTTCCCTCGCCAGTGATGTCGTTGACCGTCCCACACGATAGGCGTATTGTCGGTCAGATAACGCCTGTGCATCGGCTAGGAATGTGACCAATCGTGAGCTTATGCCATTCTCCAGTACCTTTGCGATCGCTGGTATGATCGACACTGGTCGGTAACTGTCAATGTCCTGTCGTTTGCCTTTGCCCTTATAAATAGGTGAGATTTTACTTAGTTTGAGAGCATCAGGATATGTTCCATCTCGCAAATATCGATTAAATAAGTTGCACAGTATCGGAGCGATTGATCCCGCGATCATGCGCAAAGTATTCATCGATATTCCGTAGGCATCTTTCGACAGCTTCCCCGGTATGCGTTTAGTTATTATGAGGTATATTTCCTCCGTAGTGAACAAGCGCAGTCGCAGCGAGCGATCAGCCGGAGTGCACGCTCTTTGCAAGGCGCCCTTCACGAGCCGGGGCTCGGCTCGCGGCGCGTTACACGCCCTAGCGGCTCCGATGTACCTGGAGTTCATCAAGTCCAAAGCATGTTTTTTTGTGCTGAAAGGGTCACCTGCAGAGTTCCTAACGATGTCAGTGAAGTCGAGATTACACGAGTTGTTCTTACCTCTTTGCTCGTTTACAACGTTCCACATCGTTTTAGTTGGATTTTTACTATTAGTTATCATACCAGAGTAAAAATAATATTTTTTGTCAATCAGCAATTTACTATATTTAATGTTTAGATCATATGTGAATTGTTTTAGAAAGTCAAGATTCGGATTTTTTTCACTTAATTCAATTGTGTCAAATAACAAATATCTTAAATTTTTTATGTCATCATCTTTCACCCAAGAGGATCGTCTATTTGTCTTAACTACTCGTTTAAGTGGGAAGCATGCTTCAAGTTTATTACAAATTATATTAATCACAGACTTCGTTAAGGACTCCGCCGATGTGTTCCGTTCAGACAGAGTCACCCAGTCCACACTTTCAATGGCACACAAAAAATTACATCGGTTCATACTAGAATAATTCCTGCTCAATATATGCTGAGTTTTTACGACACACGGTATTGGCCGTACCATCTGCAGCCGTACCGCCATGTGGTCACTTAAATGCGTTTGTATGGGTGCGACTTTTATTGTGTCGGGTGGTAGGTTACTGTAAGCGTGGTCTAAACTAGTGGCACAGTGTGAAGTTACACGAGTTGGAAAGTCCACAAAGTTGATCAACCCATGGGCAGACAGCAAGTCAGCGAGTTGTTTTTGTTCCAAGTTGGCATCGCATAAAGTATTAATATTAAAATCTCCTACTACGATACATTTTAAGTCAAGATCACTAATCTTTTCAAACAAACGTTCAAGACAAGGTATAAACTGGTTCATACCTATAAGGCCAGTCCTATACACGCATACAACCGATATACGGTAGTCAATAAGATCTATCGCTGAAACTTCGCAATATAACTGAGTGGATAGTTTTACAAGTTCCAAATTTTCTACTACTTTAACTCCGTCTCTGACATATAAACAGGATCCGCCATGACCATAATCTTTTCTACAGTAGCTCGACCCTAACTTGTATCCGTTTAAACTAACACTTTTGAGTTTGGCTTCACAGAGCCAATGCTCCGTCACTGCAAGAATATCACATTCTAAATCACTACTTAGCAACACTTCAAGCTTCTGCGTCTTCTGGTCGATTGCTCTAATGTTTTGGAGGCATACTACCAATTGTTCGCTTGACGACACGACGTTCTGTTGCGCCCGGTCGCAGTTAGATTGCGGTGGATGCGGACGAATCGCTGGACTCGCTGGCGTTGTTGCCCCGTTCGGCGCGGGGCCTACTCCGAAACCACTCGGAAATCATCACTCGCGGTGGCCACGCAGTCGAAGTATTAATCTGATCGTATTGACTTTCAGGGCAACCAATAACAAATGCGGCATGCCTAGTTGATTTTATATCCCGCTTCTCTATTTTGTATTCATCTGAATTACTAATTTTGTTCAAGTACTTTCGTATGCTTTCTACAGTCGTTTCCGGCCTAAATGACCAAGCCGTCATCCATCTCAGGCGTTCTACTGTTTGAAGTTCTGCGTCCTCCTTGCCTGCTCCTGCGATAGCGACAATCTTGCGCTTGGGGGACTTCTTACGGTTTACCGTCATCCATAGTCCACCTTTCTCACATACTGGGTCTTCGTTCTGATTTTCCACTGAGTCAGAGATTGCAACTGTTCCACTTTTTAATTTGTCATTTAATAGGACTTTCACAGTAGCACCCTCAGCTGCGGGAGTCGTCGTCACTGGTCGGGCAGTTTCGGGAGTCTTTACATCGTCGCTGACAGTTGGCAGCGGTGTCGGTGGTGCGCTCCTATTCGCTCTTTTCTTAGCTGAAGGCGCGCTATTGGTCGCCGCAGCTGCTGCCAGTGCAGCAGCCCGTACTTGACGAACCGGTCGCTGTTTAGGTGCCGCTGACGTCACCGGCGCATTTGTTGTTATTGGCCTTTGCGCAGCGATCAACTGGCCGTTACTTTCGACAGCTGTTTTCAAATCCACTATCAGCTGATTCTGACTTGTAATTCTTTCACTTTGAACTTCAATTACGCGTCTTTGTTCGGTGATTTCAGACTTTAAACTATCGATTTTTTCACTCAACACTTTGTATAGTTCACGAAACATAGTTTCTATTGGTTTTTGAGCCATTTTTACAATTTTAATACCGATAAATACGGGAGTGATTGTTTACTGTGTGACAGTGTTGCCACTAACATCTCGAGTATGCATTCACCAATATAATTCCTATAGAAATTAAACAGACATGCTTATTTACTGCAGACAGCGGCGGTTTATATTACTGACCATCTAAGTATTTTTCAACCGACTTTAAAAAAGGAGGAGGTTCTCAATTCGACTGTATTTTTTTATATTTGTTACCTCAGAACTTTCGACTGGGTGAACCGATTTTGATGATTATTTTTTATTTTAAAGCTGGTGGTTTCCGTGTGGTCCCATTTCAATTTCTTTAATTGTCCAGTTCTGACAATGGCATCCAAGAGTAGTCGGTTGCTTCAGTTTTTTAAACTATAATTATTTATCTAGTTAAGCTGCCGGCTGGTATAATTTGTATGGTTTGTCTCTATACGAATGTCTAGATCAGCGACATCATCGTAAATGTAAGCTCAAGCACAAATAATTATAGTTAAAAAAACTGAAAAAACCGACTTCAAAATACGCAATACAACGAGTCCATACGCAACTTGCTTTCACTTTTCTACAGGCAATTGGATGATATTTTTCCAGTTATTTTGTTATAAAAAAGTACTGCATCGATTTTCATAAAATTTATATGAGACCTCTGAAGTATGATCTATCAAATACAAAAAGAATCATCAAAATCAATGCACAATTGGCTGAGTAATCGCTGAACAAACATACAAAAAAGCATACAGACCGAATTGATAACCTTCTTTTTGGAAGTCGGTTAAAAATGATAATAAGCTCATGACTTCTTACTTTCATCCTTTTCTCATTCGATTACTCAAAATCTATCAACAAAGATTTCAGTTGAGAGTTTTGGCGGGAACGTCTTAGTAACGTGTTGTTGCTTTGTTTTATTTTCCTAAACTTGTGTTATTTTGAACATTAATGCTATAAAAATGGTGGTGTTATATTAAAGTGCGTGAATGTGGGCAAGTGAAATAAAGCAGTAAAACGTGTGATATTACATTGTCGGCAAAACTCCATAGAAGCTTCTAGTAAAGTCGCCATCACTTTACTGAAGCAGGACTCGACTTATAAATTGACTGTATACGTGACTTAGATTGTGACTAGAACATTTACAACTTGTTTTATTCAAGAAACTTGAAAAATCCTAATACTTGACACTGGCAAATGCTTTAATGCGGGTCCAATACAAAAAATAAGAAAGATTTCAGTTCATTGTTAGGTAATGCACACAGTACAAGAGTAACTAGAACCGAATAATTATTAAAGATAACATTTTATTTATTCTTCCTTGTCCCGGTGTCCCAAAGCTAAATACGAAGCTCAATTATTGAAACTCGCCTGATGTTAAGCGTCGTTGCGGTCTACCATCGTAGACCGCAACGACGCTTAACGATCGCGCTTACCTAGCTATCGGGAAAGACCCACTCAGGAAGCGTATTCCACAATCTAGCAGTCCACAAAATGAAAGTGGAAATAAAGCGTTTCGTTATATTATACGCATAACGATTTATTTACTAAAAAACAATTCAATTTCTAAGATTTAGTCATTCTATATTTATAAATAATGCGTACAATCATGATCACAGTCAAAATAATAAAAACACCGTCTTATGTATCACCAGAAATTACTAGAAAAGGAGTCTATATCCTGCTTGATGTTAAAAGCACAGCTGGCTTCACTGAAATTTTTGAAGACGAAGGATTTCCTTTGTTCAACCAGTTCTGGGTATTTGGAGAGAGCATCTTCGACTTTTTTCAGGTTCTGCCCTTCGAGCTTTTCTTTGCTGCGGGTTAGCACCCAAGCGAACACTGCAATAACAGAAAGGAGGTAAATTTGATTTCAATACCGAAAAACCAACTAGCTTAGCTCTGTAATGCCTAGGCATTTGTTCTTTTCTCAAGGTACTACATACAGTGGGAGTATTTTGGTTTAAGAAAAGTACTAGAGCGACCGAGCTTGGATTTTTTTGTGAGTAAAAATACGAGCAAACCCAGGTTCACTAAAAATGAAGCTTAGCTGGATTGATTTATTGTGTTAAAAGTATAGGATGTATTATCGTAAGTACTTATTTGCTTAACGAATTTAACAATGTACAATTTCAACAACATCAGTAAAACTGTTTGGGACTCCCCTTTCTGAACTGAAGAAGTCCATACGCGATACGTAATCATTAAACTCAATTTATCAAAGATTATACTAGATAGTCTAAAAATAATTTATCTGGTAAGTACTTCGGTTAATAGGTTTTTACTTATAGTGCTTACAGTGACAAAAAAATTGCACACAATTGACTGTTTTAGCACTTTCCATTAGGGATTTTCAGTGGCGACCTCTTGGCTCCATTATCATACGCTTTTTATCATGTTTAATGATAAATTACCTAACATCAGGATTACTTTCTTTCTAGTCAGGCCTTCTTTAAATAAATTCTTACCATAGTGCATCCTGGCTTTCCTTCCCATATTCTTGCAGGTGTACGTTATAGCGTAGCTGTCATAGTCAGTGTTTAGAATCACGAACGGATATTGCTGCACGTTATCTGTAAGGTCAGAGTTATATTAGTTTATTTCGAGGACCTGTTACTTTTTCAAGCTTTTATTTAGTTTAATGGTAACCTGTCCATAATCCGATATACATTTGTTTCGGTTCTTTCCCACCGTTCCCTTTCTGAGACCACCTGGGTGTTCCATGGAAAATATTCAATTTCCACCGTACACCGTTTTATCAAAACTATTCAGCAAAGGTTCATCAGGTTTCAAAAGCAAAGAGATTGTGTATGTTATATTGTTAAGAAGGCCCCAACCTTAAGTTAAGTCAATAGTTGTCGTTATCCAAACAAAACATTTTTTATTGTCATAGTCATTCATATTGAACATTCAAATAATAATTTATATTTATTTGAATATTACTTGCTCGAATCCATTTCTTAGAAGAGTCTGATTCCATACGTTTTATTTGACACTAGTTTCCGATTCCATAAGTCAGTCAACCATATTTCATTTGCTCGAACAACGATTAGGTTCGTTTTGTTAAGTTTCTGTTTTAATATAACCAGAAACCTTTTATTTTGAAGGTTCAGATGATTAGGTTTCTTTTTATTATGCACATAAACTTTCGTATTACAAAGATTTGGTTATCAGTCGAGTTTTCAAATGAGCTATCGGAATTTTGATTAAAGTGTCTTTTAAAAATATCATATTTTGTTTTTGGGAAATGATATTCAGTATTTCACAATTCGCGAGTGAGTAAAAAAACCCATGACTCTCAAGGAGTGAAGACGAATATAACGACACCTCGCAACAACCCCCGACAACCCTCCTTACGAAGTCGGGTAAAAATTCTAATATGTTTACCTCCATTCTCATAACTGATGACAAACTTTGCTTTGTTCCCAGCATCAAATGTAGGGTCCACTCTAGCGAAGTAGGTCTTCTGCGTCCGGTTGCCAAGCTCTGCATCAAGCTGAACGAAGGTCTCCCTCAAGGTGTAGCCGAGGTTGTCTTCTTGGAACTCCAGAGTTGCGCAGTCGTTGATGTTACGTTTGTCGCTAGCATAGCTGGCAACGTTGTACCAATGACCTGAAAACTGCACAAAACCCAAATAAAGAAATTAATTCGAACAAATATATTAGAAAAATAAAAGCTATTTATAATTCCAATGGAATCAGACAATGTCCCATTTAGAGCCATAATCATCATTATCTTAGCCATAAGAAGTCCACTGCTAGACATAAGCCCGTATGGATTTCCAAAATGACCGATTGGAAGCGGCTTGCATCGAACGCCTTCCTGCCACTTGTATGAGAAGATCTTCTGTCCACTTTGTCTATTAATTAACATTGTTAACAAATTAACCTATAAATTGATTTCGATGATTCTTCCTTTGTTTGGTAGGTCATACATCAGAGGTGATATCATATTAATTTTATAAAAATCGCTTTGGTACTTTGATTTTTATAAGAAAATAACATAAAGAAAATGTTATCCAAGTAAACGAATTGCGTATTTCGATTTGGTTTGGGATTTGGGTCGCAGGATTCCCGTTCCAGCTGACTCTTAGCCCAAAGAATTTCACTTTCTATTCTAAGAGGGAACGCATTCAGTATTTTGGGGAATTTTGGTCAGGGCTGGGTGCGTGTTGATCATTTTGCTTGAGTTAGTTTTTAAGTTTGTATTGTCGAATAGACATTATTTTTTAATTACATAGGAAAAATATCTGTTATTAACTTGATAAATTATCAACGGGATGAAGCGTCAGTTCTCAAAAGCGTCCGAGCACAATGAGATCTTCTTAGACCCCTTACATGATTAAAATAATTTCGATTTTCAAAATAATTCAAGCGGCAAAATAGACTTCTCAGTCTAAATTAGGCTTTTAGTGCGGCGACATAGAGTTTTTACATCAAAATGTTGGTATATCAACCCAGGAAACTGTATTCGTGAATTTTGTTTTACCGCGGCTCTACACTTGTGCCGTGAATTCACGGCGCGAATTCGCGGCAGAGGCGCACCCTCCACATTCACGGAGCTCACTCATTTGTGCCGTGAAACCTGCCGTGAAACGGACGTCGAAACTGCTGCTGCGCTAACTTTGTTTGATGTGGCAATATATAACTATTTACACCTACAAAATAAGAAAATCGTTCGAAAGCGTTGGAGAAAAAGATGATGGATGACTGAAATATTTCGTAACCGATCGATATTAATTTGAAAATTAATCCTTCTCCAGGCGTCATAATTTGACTTTTATTATTAGGATGTGGATGCTTTGAGTCCCACAATATACGTTCAGCGTCGTAATTTTTCAATAAGCGAATTTCTAATTCACTATCTCAACTTATATAAATCCGTTGCGCTGCCATTTAGCTCGCATTACACGTCCGTGCGCATCGATAGTCAGGAGCAAACTGGCACGGTGCCGTTAATGTGGATGTGTGCGCGTGAACGAGGCGCGAACTGCCCTGAACCCTTTGTCGCGGGACAAAAAACCGACTTCGATTGGGGAACAGGCGTGAACAGCCGTGAACGCCGTGAAAACCCTCCACACTTATGTTCACGCCTGTTCGCGGACGTTCACGGCACAAGTGTAGAGCGAGGGTTAGATTTTACGTTCACGTGATGGAAAGTCATCGGTTAATTAACATTTATTTCAGAAAAAATAATAATGCTGCTTTTTATACTAAATATATTCTTTTTACTCCCATTTCGACAGATGGAAAGAGATGGCGTGACCGAGGATGGGGCATGTTAATGTAAAACATATCATTCATTTCATTAGGTGGTTCTTCAAAACTAATGGTGTTCATCTATTTTCGTCTCCAGGTTTTAAGTTATCTAGTGGTTTTCTAGTTATCAAGTGGTTTTTAGTTATCTCTGTATTAAATTTTGTAACGATCAATTTAAACGTTTAACAAACAAACAGATAGACAGTTACACTTCTAATGTTATTAGTTAGTATTAATTTATTTCCCATTGAAACGCGGTTTGATCTGTGATAGTACTTATCCATAATCTAAGTTACGTCAATGTTTTTTTTAATTGCTTTATATGACTTCCTTCGATAAGCCTACATATGACTAATTTATTGATAACAGTAATTAGCATTACTTGTTAATAAACAGCAGTTATCTAAATCAGATACCCGGTAAATGCAATGAAAAAGCAATGCAATAATTCGCCTCGCATTCATGAACAAAATGTTCCTCATCGTTGTTATTTAACATTTATTGTATATGTTAAATAAAATATTGGCCCACATTGACACTATGTTGTTCTTTTGCAAAAAAAAAAAAATGTAGGTTATGGTACCACCTTTTTTGACGAGGTAAAAATCTCTGAAATTTTGCAGTTAGCACAGTCATCATCATTTCAGCCACAAGAAGTCCACTGCTGGACGTATGCCTCCCCCATGGATTTGACTATCGATAGTCCCTCATTGCTTGACTACATCTGTAAATGAAAAATCCAAATCATCAAAAAAAAATCTCTGAAAGATATCCAGCTGCATACTAATGCAGCTGGATATCTTTCAGGATTGTAGTCAAGCTATGAGGGACTATCGATAGTCAAATCCATGGGGGAGGCATACGTCCAAGAGTGGACTTTTTGTGGCTGAGATGATGATGACTGTGCTGACTGCAAAATTTCAGAACCTCCTTACAGACGCATAACAAAGTCCTCCGAGCCGCATTTTGGTACCTACCTAAAGGTACAACTAGTTAATCTTTGTACTATCTCCGTCCTTGTTGGTATGCGTTCTTGTAAAAATCTGTTCTTTTACAAATTTATCCCTGTAAGGGTCTGGCATATCTGAATTTGAATTTTAATAATAGAATTAATCCAAATTGTTTAGTAGGTTAAAAACTGATAATTTCCTGTTTTTGAAGTAAGTAGATTAAAAATAAAAAGATAAAATTCTTTCAGTACCTATTCACAATAATTTTCATAGTTTAAAACACTGAAAAATTGGATGACATACTTTTTCAGTTATTTTGTTATAAAAACCTAAGTACTGAACCGATTTTGAGAAAATTTATGTGGAACCACTTCTGTAGTATGACCTACCAAACAAACAATAATCATCAAAACAATTCATAACTGGCGAATTAATCGCTGAACAAACATACAAAATAAGAAATATACTGTCGAATTGAGATCCTCCTCCTTTTTGGAAGTCGGTTAAAAGAATTAAAAAAAAACACTTACCCTAGTATAATCCAAGCTCTCCTGCAACTTTACTTCTGGACAATCACCCTCCAGTGTATAAATTGAGGACGTATTCTGGCTCTCCACATTATTACACCATTGGAGGATAACACAGAATATTGTATAAAATATCATCCTTATTTTAACAGCTACGAAATTATTCTAGAAGGTATAAGAAAGAAGGTCTGTCTGGATTGAAAATAAAGCGTTGAATGAGGGTCGACCCACTCTATAATTATCCAATCAGAGATCCCCTACATGGTGATTGTATGATATAGGTAGACATGTAAATTGCATGCGCGATTGAAGGATGTAGACTCTTCAATTGTAACGACTTAAACGTGACTGCTGCTGGAAATAACTAGTAGGTATTCTAACAAATGTTTACTTTTTTTACAGTAGATCATAAAGTAAGTGTCGAAGCAAAAACTTTTGTTTTCAACATTATTTTTGATAGGTTTAAATCAGTTGCATACTTATTTAAAATTCTTGCTTAGAATCATTCTAACAATGTTAACAAAATCATCTGATAAATGGTGCTGAAACAGTAGAATTCCTCTTTGTTTTAAGGAAACTCTAATGAAATTTGACTGGCCTTGTGGCTCAGTTGGTAGTATGTCTACTTGCTAAGCTATAGGTCGTGGGTTCAATCCCCACCCAGGGCAAACATTTGTGTGATGAACACGGATGTTTGTTCTGTTTCTGGGTGTTTCTATGTATCATATGTATATATTTACAAAAAAAAAAAAGTATATATGTATTCTATCAGCCATCTAGTTCCATAGTACAAGCTTTGCTTAGTTTGGGCTAGATGGTGTTGTGTGAAATGTCTTCGATTGTGAATTTTGTCAACGATGTAAACATTCCACAAAATTTTAGAATCTGTAAACCTGTACGCGAGTACCTAGAAATAAACCGGAGTCCAGAAGATGTAAGCTAACTTTGATGCACAGACTAGTAATACATACTCAGCTTGCTTCGTTCTCTCGGTAAAATATACCTTATGCCGCCTAATTTAACTCATCTTTACGTTTAAATGATTGAATACCAAAGCAGCGGTGGACTGGCGTTGAGGCGATGTTATAGACGAGCTAACAGGTTACAAACAAAACATAAGAATGGTATTTAAATAATTTATTACGTTTCTTGATATTTTTATTCCCCTGTGTCTGCATCATCAGTGGTAACAGCCTGCACATGTGCCGTCCAATGGAAATTGCACTTCTCAGGCCTTTGTTCCACTCTCTCTAAGAAGGCCACGTTAGCATTTGGGACAGCATTCAGTTCTTCCACGGCTCTCTGGTAAATATCTTCGGGAAGATTTGGCTCTCTTGACAGAATCCATGCTGAAACTGATATATAAAAACATTGTCATCAACTTTTATTAAAAATGCGGTTTTCGTTTTTCGAAGTGTTTATTTTTGTCTCGTTCATTATAATGGTACGGTGGTTCTAACGGAAGACCAGCGCTAGTTACTTCTACTAGCATTATCATTATCATCATCACTTAGCTACAAGAAGTCCACTGCTGTGCATGGGCTTAAATGAATTTCAAAAACGACCAGTTGGATGCAGCTTGCATCCAACGTCTTGCCACTTGTATAAGGTCTGCTGCCCACCTTGTGGCTGGTCGACCTACGCTGCGTTTGCCGGTGTGTGCAATAATTCAGCAAAATATTTCACTAGGAAATTCCAAGTGGCAGTGGGCAGGGCACATAGCACGTAGAACTGATGGCCGATGGGGCCGAAAGGTTCTCGAGTGGAGACCACGTACCGGCAAGCGCAGCGTAGGAAGACCAGCCACGAGATGGACAGGTGACCTCATACAAGTGGCGGGAAGACACTGGATGCAAGCCGCTTCCAATTGGTCTTTTTGGACATCCATGGGGGAGACCTATGTCCAGCAGTGGACTTCTTATAGCTGAGATGATGATGATGATGATGATGATGAGGAAATTCCAACGTTTTGACTTCGTGAACGACCATCGCCATGGTAGCAAGTTAGCTCCGCAGTTTCACCCGCGTCGATTCGATCGTTTCGGCTGTTTAGCCGTGAAAACGTAACAAACAGATAGAGTTTCGATTTTATATTTATCATGAAGTAATGCTAAGGATAGTTAAGACGCCAAATCTCAGCATAGGATTCTTGGAATTTACAATTTTCAATGTGATGGCTCAGCTGGGCAGCGTTCGGGAAACTTAAAAGCGTCTTCTCGTCCAATATACCCCAGTCTCTCAAGTCGAAAGTCTACGACCAGTGATGACTTATGGCACTGAAACGTGGTCACTTACTATGGGCCTTAAGGAAGCTCAAAGTCATGCAACGAGCTATGGAGAGGGCTATGCTCGGGGTTTCTCTGCGAGATCGTATCAGAAACAGAAAAAAAAATCGTAGACATACAACAGTCACCGACATAGCACAGCGGATTAGCGAATGAAGTGGCAGTGGGCAGGGCACATAGCACGTAGAACTGATGGCTGATGGGGCCGAAAAGTTCTCGAATGGAGAGCATGCACCGGCAAGCGCAGCGTAGGAAGACCAGCCACAAGGTGGACAGAAGATATCATACAAGTGGCAGGAAGACGCTGGATGGAGGCCGTTTCCAACCGGCCTTTTTGAAAATCCATGGGGGAGGCCTATGTCCAGCAGTGGACTTCTTGTGGCTGAGATGACGGTTTTGATATTGCCATCGCTTTGAAAAAAATTGCGCTGAAATTAAGCATACAAATGTTGTTTCGTTGATAACGTAATTAATAGGTAATTATGTTACCATGGAACTGATCTGTTAAATGTACAGGAGTGGACGCTGAAATTCTCTTTTTGAGAATTACTTATATTGGAGCCTTGAGTCATTTAAAAAGTTTTATGTAAAAAAAAATATGTGAAATCAGAATATGCAGGTATTACACTAGATGATTCATTTACTGGACAGCTTAAAAATTTAGATAAGGTGTACTTTGACAAACAAACATTAATCACAGTAAAGAATTCATGTCTACTATACACCGGAGCTACATGTACCGAAACTGCATATGACCTTATGGATTGTCTTCAATTGCCGGAAAGAACAAACTGTTAGGGTAATAAAAGTTATATAGTGTTCTAGTCACAGTCTTTAAGATACGTAAACTGTCACTAACCTCCGACTCAAAAAGAGAGAAAAGTTTCAAGTGTCTAAGTGAAAAAATGTTTTTCAACCAGTACTTTTACATTTTTTCCATGATTTTCTTCAGATATGGTTCCATAGCCAAAGTTGTAAACTTCTAGGAGTTACACTTATCACAGAAAACATTAATAGTATTACATACAGAAAGGAAACTCCACCTTCCGCACATCACGGTTCCTCACAGGCTCCCCGCCCTTGCCCTGTTGTTTGCCGGAGTTTGCAGCGCGGTTGTTAGTCGAGACAAGCGTTACGGGCTTCAAACGTCTTAGATTGTGACTAGAACATTTATAGCTTGTTTTATTCAAGAAACTTGAAGAAATCTTAATACTTGACACTGGCAAATGCTTTAAGCGGGTCCAAATCTAATTAAAAAAGAACTTCATACAAGTGTGTGTGTGTTAACAGACGTCAACTTGCTTAAATACATAAGTCAGTGACAGCTCGCCAATGTTTGCAGTGTCCGTGTGGTATTGTTGTTGTAACTTGCAGATATATGAGTAACTTACGGTATTTGATGCCAAATTCAGATCTACTTCTACATCCGTACACTAGTGCGTAGTTGGAGTAGTCAGTAGATATCACTGTCAGCGGGATTCCAACTGGATCTGGAATTGAAAGATTGTTTCCATTATACAATGTATTCAATTGTACCCAGTATTAGTACTATATCTACATATATGTATTTGCATTCAATCATTTAGATATACGTGCACGATAATAGACGTCGTCTTGGCTTATGACACTAGGTAGGGTTGACACACGGTGGAAGAGTCTGTCTGGGAGAGTGCCCACTGTCTGTCCGTAAGCGCTACACCGTGAGTTTTTAGACGGTAGCCCTATCACTTTGGTGTCGAGTCCGACATAATGGGCTCCGGATGCATTTACGCATATCCATCCGGGATATGCGTAGATAAATGCATTTCCTCACGTCAAAAAAAGGTAGAGTTGACACAGTATGTATCTATGTTTTTTTTTGCAATTCTTTTATAACAGGTAAATAATAATAATAATTAATAATAATTTATTTGAGCAAAATAAAGTAATTTACATGGTGCAAAACTTCAACATTTCGTTCATAACATTTTGAGCTTAGATCTTGAAGTTATACATAAGAATAAGTTCTGTTTTAATTTAAGTCACTAGTCACCGCGGTAGGATACCCTGTGTTGCGATGACCAGGGCTCTTCGTATGAATCAAATTTTAAAGAGACAAAATCTAGGTATTCGACACAGTGTGAAATTATTTTAACTTTTTAAATATCAATTAAAGTAAATATGTTATTAGTGAATTAGTTAATAGTATAATAATTTTATAATTTAAGTTTGAAGAAAAATTAGTAATAATAAATAGTTTTAATGTTTTGTTAATGATGATGAATAAGTTACATGTATTTAATTTCGTTATAATGTAATGTAGGTGTTTTAATTACACTTTCAGGGACTGGTAGACTGTGGAGTATGCTTCTAGAAGGGCTTCATTCCTCTAAAATATATAATTGTAATCCGACTTCAAAATACACAATTCGTTTAGTTGATTGACATAATTTTCCAGGTAGTTTGTTATAAGAAGCAAAGTACTGGACCGATTTTGTAAAATATGCGACAACCTCTGAAGTATGACTTATCAAATAAAGAAAAGAATCTTCAAAATCAATTCATGATTGGCGAAGTAATCGCTGAACAAACGGTCAAAATGAGAACCCTTTTTGGAAATCGATTAAAAATAATCTGGGTGTCTTCAAATCACGAGAGACTCGGTTTCTTCTAGAACTCTAGGTAAATATGCAACACCGTTGACCGCAACGTCATCTTAACATAAGTATCTTAACACCAGTATGCCATCAAGCGCATGCCTATAACTAAATGAACGAGAAAGACTACGCTATTACAAAATTCATCACCTTCATCCGAGCAACAAAAAATCGCGTATTTTGTTAGTCTTTTTTTTTCATTTTCTCTTCTTTTAATAAAGATAAACATTAAGAGTATAGGTGTGTGATTCCAAGTGAAAGTTGGCGAATTACCACCCATTTTTTGTTGAAATGCAAAAATCCGTACTCAGCGATATCGGTACAAGTTCTTGATGCGATGAATGGAATTCTTTGCCATCATTTTGTTTCCTGAGAACTACAATCTTGGAATTTTAAAGTCTAGAGTGAATAGATATCTTCTAGATCGACGAGCTCCATCCTCGCCTCACCATATCGTCGCTTAACATCAGGCAAGTTGTTGGTCAATTGTAAATCATTCTTACGTAAAAATCTTTTTGCATATTGTTGTGCTGTAGTTATTAAAGATTTCCTATTAAATAAAACATACACATAACATACATATATATATATACAACCAAAATACACACACACACACACACACAAAAAAACTCATAAAGATAGTTTACATCTAGCTCAAAACAAACCAATATTATTCTCCTGTATAGTAAATACAGCGTCATCTCCTGGGTAATAGGAGCTGTTCACGTGCAGTACAAACTGTATGCCGTCCCGTATGAATACATGCTCGATCTCGATCCTTCTACCGCAGTACTGGATGCTCTTGTATGCGCACGCGCTGTAGTCTTCGTACCAAGTCGGGAAGCGGGCTATCTCGTACCATACGCCTAGGAACTGGAATTTAGAATATGTTCTTTTTAGCCGACTGCGCTAGGAGAGTTATGTTTTTTTCGATTGTATGTTTGTTTGTATAGAAGAGTGTATGTGGATATGTATACTATGTATGTCGCCGCTTAACATCAGGCCAGTTGGTGGTCAATCGTAGATCTAAAATAAAAAAATAATTTCTTTATTACCTCCTACAGCTTAAACGGCTTTACCGTTTTTTTTTTATCAGCCCTGTTTATACAAACTGTCCCACTGCTGGGCGCGGGCCATTAGTCATCATCTGCTTTACCGTTTATTTTTTTAAATTTGTCTTCGCTCCCTTAGAGGCATAGGCTATATTTTTTTAATAAAAATAATAAATTTACATACATACTTACATATAATCTCGCTTGTTTTCCCTTACGGGGTAGGCAGAGCATCAAAGACCAACAGGTCGTTTGACGCCACGTTTGACCGTTGTTAGAGGGCTACATGGAAAGGAGAGGGGTATTAGAAGGTTAGAGAGGAATAGAGGGAAAGATATAATATTGCTAGAGGGTCAGCCCATCACCTGCAAAAACTCCAATTTCCCTCAAGTCCCTTAACTGACTTTTACAGTATGCCTGGCTTCCCGGGCTGAATTATTAGCATAATATTTCACCTAATATACCTAATTTTACCTAATATACCAAATATCTAATATACCTAATTTTACCTAATATACCAAATACCTAATATACCTAATTTTCGTCGGCCTTGTGGCTCAGTTGGTAGTGTGTTTACGTTTACCTGCTGAACTGAAAGGTCGTGGGTTCGATCCCCACCCAGGGCAAACATTTGTGTGATGAGCATGGATGTTTGTTCTGTGTCTGGGTGTTTCTATGTATCATATGTATATATTTACAAAAAAAAATTATATATCTATCAGCCATCTAGTTCCATAGTACAAGCTTTGCTTAGTTTGGGCTAGATGGTGTTGTGTGAAATGTCCACAAATATTTATTTATATTTAATTATGTGTTTAATAGAATGTAGTACACACTGTAATCTTATTTGGGTTTTCCCCAATATGTATTTTTCCACAAAACAGGTGCAGCCAAGAATTTCGTCTAGGTAGGTACGTAATCACTTTTTTAGGATTTGTCTTATCACTGAGTGAAACGTACTAACTCCTGAGTTAATTGATTACACGAAAAGATTAATATCAAATAATCAAAGGTAATAAACCGTATAACTGAATTATGTTTGTGTGAAAATAATTCTAAGAAAATATTATTTTGTGTGCCTTCGTGGATAGTTATAAAATAATTCAAAGAAAATATTATTTTGTGTAAATTCGTGGATATCTATAATTTTTGGTTCCGATCCGCATTGCACGGCTCATTACGCATGTGTAATAAATGTAGGTACTTACGGAATTTAGGAATTTCGTAGTAGGTAGGAATGTTAACTTTATTACTTTTGATTGAAATTTAAATTAAGGTATCTATTTAATATAGATAAACTATGTGGCCTGACTTCCTAAATACCTTGCTATGTGACCCCAGGGTCAATGGGAAGTCTGACACCCACGGGCGTATAGGTTCTTGGGGGTGGGTTAGGAAATAAAAGAACAAAAATCCAGTCGATATGCTTTGTCTAAGAACTTGTTATTCACACTTCGTTGCAATAAACAATAGCTTCGAGAAAAGGATGGTAAGGCGTGGCTTTGCCGCTCGACGGCCGGGGCCACTGCCGTGCCCCCAGATTATAAGTAGGCAAGATTTTACATTGTTCACCAAGCTATTTTAGCTTGAACTCTCGAACACCGAAATGTATGCGATAGAAAACCAACTTTACTGACATACAAGAAACTTTAAATCGATGTTTCAAACTACAGAGTCCAGAATGAACAAGGGTATCATTGCCCATAAGCTTCTTAGCACATTCTCATACTTCATTTTGGTATTACATACGATAATAAAAACATTTGTGTACACTACACACGCTAACTTTCTATTGTTGAAGTAAGACAGAGGTGTTATGATCAAAGTGTTTGAAATGTTGTAATTTGAGATGTAAAAAATGTTGACTTACCCTTTCCAAATCAAAATATTTCATAGTCTCAACTTCCATACATGTCCCAAACTGTAGCACTTGACTGTCACAAGAATTTATTAATAAAATTAGTACAACACACGTATTTATTATATTTTTATACATTTTTCAGCAAAATTTGTGTCTTGTTATTTAAACATAAAATTGTAGATCTGACGGGAGTATGCGTCTCAAATCATCTGATAGGTTTTATCTTTTATCTGTCATTGATAGCTTACTTTAGGTAATAATAAAAGGTATAAACAGTAGTCAGTATGTAGTTTTCCTTTTACTGATTTTATATACCTAAAAATGTCATATAAAAATAC
Organism: Lycia hirtaria; assembly: GCA_947563715.1. Classification (NCBI taxonomy): domain Eukaryota; kingdom Metazoa; phylum Arthropoda; class Insecta; order Lepidoptera; family Geometridae; genus Lycia; species Lycia hirtaria. The sequence continues at coordinate 14,268,001 of OX387385.1, forward strand.
GTCATGTATTTCAACATCTATCTCATCATCATCGTCATCATCATCTCAGCCATAAGAAGTCCACTGCTGGACATAGGCGTCCCCCATGGATTTCCAAAAAGACCGATTAGAAGCGGCTTGCATCCAGCGTCTTCCCGCCACTTGTACTCACCCACCTTCGGTTTGCCGACGATATAGTAGTCATGGCAAAGTCGATGGAAGAGCTCAGTACGATGCTCGAAGACCTCAATAGAGTTTCCCAACGGGTGGGCCTCAAAATGAACATGGACAAAACGAAGGTTATGTCAAACGCCCATGTAGTGCCCACCCCAATATCTGTGGGGAACTTCACTCTTGAAGTTGTTGTCGAATACGTCTACCTAGGACAAACGGTCCGATTAGGCAGGTCCAACTTTACGAGGGAGGTCAATCGTCGTATCCAACTCGGCTGGGCAGCGTTCGGGAAACTTAAAAGCGTCTTCTCGTCCAATATTCCCCATCCCTCAAGTCGAAAGTTTACAACCAGTGTGTGTTACCAGTGATGACATACGGCACTGAAACGTGGTCCCTAACTATGGGCCTAATAAGGAAACTCAAGGTCACGCAACGACCTATGGAGAGGGCTATGCTCGGAGTCTCTCTACGAGATAGAATCAGAAATGAAGAGATACGTAGACGTACAAAAGTCACCGATATAGCACAGCGGATTAGCAAGTTGAAGTGGCAGTGGGCAGGGCACATAGCACGTAGAACTGATGGCTGATGGGGCCGAAAGGTTCTCGAGTGGAGACCACGTACCGGCAAGCGCAGCGTAGGAAGACCAGCCACGAGATGGACAGATGATCTTATACAACATCTATCTAGGTATTTAAAATAATATAGGAATTAAATTTAGTATTCATTTATAGTACTATATAGACACAGGAAGACGCTGGATGCAGGCCGCTTCCAACCAGTATATTAGAAAATCCATGGAGGGGCCTCCCCCATGTCCACCAGTGGACTTCTTGTGGCTGAGATGTTGATGATGTCTATTATAAACAGTTACAAATCTTAAAATCTTTACCATTATCATTATTATCACTATCCACAGCCCTTTCTATCCCACTGCTGGGTATTACCATCTGCCTTGATCATGTGATAATCGATTCCAGGTTTGATCCAGGATAGACACAATATCGTCCCACCCATCTTGAAGCTGAACGTTCTATGTTCCGTTTCCCTTGTCTTGGCCACTACTCGGCTTCAACCTTATTCCATCTGTCATCGCTTCGTCTAGCAACATGTCCTGTCCATTTCCATTTTATTCCGACTACGCGAACTTTTGTCCTCCGTCGGATTTCGGTATTTCGAACTCGGTCTTTGAGTTTGATACTCAGCATATAACCTCTCCATGGCTCACTGCGTCACTCTAAGTAATTTAAAAATTTGAGTCATGTCTATACAAAGGATATAAATAAATTAACTATACTTATGTACTCACTTAAGTATACTTATGCCTGCAATAGAGGTTTTAGTGAAATTTGAAAACTAATTTTGACTATCCATCTATATAATTTTGTATTTTTTTGTGTTTTCATGTCTATTACTTACCTACTTCTTTTAGTCTAGTTATCTGAAAAAAGGAGGAGTTTGCTTCGAGGATATTTGTAGGCTATTTTTGATAATATTTAACGGAACCGTTCGATAAATAAGGTTTTCGTATATTTTCTCTATAAACCTATTTTCAATCTATGCTTCATAGCTACCACAGATTTATTTGCATCAGTTTGTTTGGTAGTTTAATTATTTAGCCAATATCTAAAATAAAACAGGCCAAGTGCGAGTCGGACTCGCGCACGAAGGGTTTCTTCATTATCTATAAAAACGGCAAAAACATCACGTTTGTTGTATGGGAGGACCCCTTAAATATACATTTTATTTTAATTTAATTATTTATTTTTAAAGTGAATAATATATCTCAATATTCAGTGAATATTTCAAGCGTCTACCTGTTGCCGTTATCAATATCGAGCAAAAACGAGCAAAAAAATCACGTTTGTTGTATGGGAGCCCCCCTATATATTTATTTTATTCTTTTTTTAGTATTTGTTATTATAGCGGCAACATAAATACATCATCTGTGAAAATTTCAACTGTCTAACTATCACGGTTCATGTGATACAGCCTGGTGACAGACGGACGGACGGACGGACGGACGGATAGACAGCGGAGTCTCAGTAATAGGGTCCCGTTTTTATCCTTTGGGTACGGAACCCTAAAAACATACCGTACAAAGGTAGAGGTTATCCATATCAGGAGTGCTCTTACTGTTTGCCTTTTCCACAAAAACAAAGAGAAGTACTTACGAGGCTGGCGGTACGGTTGCCAATTTTACTGATACTTCTAACAGACAAAGATAAGATAATAAAGAATACTCTCTCAATGCTGACTCACGATTATGTACGTAAAATATAGATACAGTGACTAGGTGCGATGCGATGACGAACGAAGGAATGAACGAACGAACTAAATGGCACCGCTCTTCTACCGCTTAGGTGCGTCTTTTTTACCCGACTGCTCATAAAGGAGGGTTTTGTTATTTAAGTGACTGTATGTATGTTAAAGTTCCCGGCAGCTTAATGGTGAGACCGTCTGATTTGCGATCCGCAGGTCTTGAGTTCGAATCCCACGGCTCGCACCTCTGTCTTTTCGAAGTTATGTGCGTATTGTTGATTGCCGCCAACTTCAAACGGTGAAGGAAAACATCGTGAGGAAACCTACATGTCTGAGAATTCTCAATGATCTTGAAGATGTGTGAAGTCTGCCAACCCGCACTTGGCCAGCGTGGTAGACTATGGCCTAACCCTTCTCACAATGAGAAGATGGCCCGTTCCCAGCAGTGGGACAGTTTGTACAAACAGGGCTAAAAAAAAAAAAAAAATGTATGTGGGTTTGTATGTATGATTCTATATCACCTTCTACCTGAACGGATTGATCGATTTTGATGTATGAGGTGTTATTAGATTCGTCTTTACTTTCTTAGTATCATAGATTATTTTTATTTTTAATAGTAATAATTATAGTCTCGCAAAAACTAAAAATTGGCATTTTTACGACCTCCAACGATCTTTTTCTTAATAAATAGGTACCCCAGAATGGCCGGTGGCCCAACCCAGGATTTTGGATTACCCTGTCTTTTTACCCGACTACGTTAGAAGGAGGGTTAAGTTTTTCGAGTGTATGTATATATGTGGGTAAGTATGTATGTATGTTTCTATATGACAGCCTGCAGCCTAAGCGGCTTAACCGATTTTGATGTACGAGGTGTCGTTAAATTCGTTTTCGCATCCAGGGTTTCATGGGCTATATTTTTTGTAATAATAATAATACATCTTTTGCAAAAATAAAAAAATACGTTTTTTTTAACCTCCAAAGAACTATTTCGTAATTGATAAGTAGATGGTCAAAGAGGTAATTGTAGCAGGCACATTACATAACTTATTGATAATGACAGGTCTCATGGCTCAGTGGTAGTACGTCTACCTTCTGAGCTGTAGGTCGTGATTTCGATCCCCACCCAGGGCAAAACTTCTGCTACGCATGGATGTTTGTTCTGTGTCTTATAATTATGGATGTATGTATTTACAAAAAAGTATGTATGTATTCTATGAGCCATCTAGTTTCCATAGTGGAAGCTTTGCTTAGTTTGGGGCCAGATGGTGTTGTGTGAAATTGCCCTTCAATATTTATTATTTATTGTTTTATTATGAAAACAAACGTGGTAGAAACACATTGTTATTTGAACAAACTGGGCACTCACTGCCGCCTTATGCGATTAAAGACCGCCGTATGCGGTTGAAACTATAGTTCAAGATTTCGGCTCAAAAAATAGACGTGAATGACCTGGGCCCAATTCAGTTATTCAAGACCGCTCCATAGCCGAACCATATGTGGAGCGTTTCCCGTCGGCCGCCATAGTTTTTTTGATTCAGTCACTTTTATGTCATACAATTGATACATTTGATGAAACGTAACACGTCCTTCGCTCGTTACTAAATCAAAAAAATATATAGCAGCCGACAGGAAACGCTTCGCACAAGGTTCAGTTACGGATCGGTTTTGAATAACTGAATTGCCCCCCTCTGTTTATTCAAATAAATATACCTACCTTTTTGTTGCCTTCTATGCAATACTGATAAAAGGTATACATTCTAACATAGTCACAATAATGTATTAATCTTTAATGAGACCGTGGCTATAGTCATATATACCAGTATGCTAATCTGTTGCATTAATTAAATTGATAAAATCTATACGTGAAAAAATTTAAATTTTGATACAGTCAGGTCACTCTAATCAGAGTGACGTGCGTAGAGAATTATCACACAGGGTTATGAATTTTTGATATTCAAATTCTGGGTGAAAGGAGAGATCAGTAATGGTACTTTATTCTTAATAATTCGACTCACAAATAAATATACTTCATTTGAAAGATTATATATTTGTAAGTAACTAGGTATACATATTAAATAATTTATAGAATAGAATAGAATAGAATAGAATAACTTTATTGTACATCCATACAGAGTAATTTAAATATAGATAATAATCGGAGTTGTAAATACAACGGCGACCTTATCGCATAGAGCGATTTCTTCCAGGCAGCCTTAGGGTGTATAGGAAACAAGCAATTTGACAATTTATAGTGTTTCCTTTGAAAAAATCGGACTAGTGCGAGTCAGACTCGCCCACCGAGGGTTCCGGAAATCCGACGAAACCGGGAAACTAAGTTGTTAAAACCTTAGGACGCAACTAGTCGTTGATAAAAAGGGAAGCGATTACTTTTACATTTTTCGTCGTAAACCGAAAATTACACGAAATAAAAATAATTGAGTTTGTCTCTCAATTTTCTAATCAAATAAATTTTCTAATCCTTTTAATGATAACTCAATGATTTTAAATGTTTAAAAATGATTTGGTACGCGAGAGAGATAGCTGTGTGCTTTAATCTCCACCTTAAACTGAGTCTAATCTGATGTCATTGTCAAAATGATGAAGATTGACTTTGTATTACGTCTTATATACGATTGCAACATTGCTAACGTCCAATTGATATATACTTATATAGGTATATTTAACAGCTACTAAACCCTTGAACAGCAGTTACTGGTAAAATTTATAAAAAATATTGATGTACTAAATAAGAACACAACTCTTGAGCCAAAAAATCCAAGAATTATAAGAACAAAATAAAAAAAAAAACAAGAAAGAAATAAACCATAAGCATATACCTAACCCTTGCTAGACAATAATGCAGCGTCAAGCAAAAAGGTCACACAAAAAGTCTCTACATTTGCCGAATACGATTTTAAACTGAATAAAACCGGCTCGTACAAAGCAAAACAACTAATTGCAAACTTTCCGGAACAAAATTTCCACCAACAAAAAAGCCGAGTCTATAAAGAAGGTGACTTTTTTCATTCCATCTCATTTGCTAGTTGCCTTCCGTGATCTGTGCTAGTGTGTAATACTCCCTAAAATGTTTGTTTTGAGTATTACTTTCGGGTTTTTAGTGTTCAAAGTGGAGGCGGTTGTGAGAAACGCCTCATGTCCTGAAGTAACTCCTAGGGAATTGGATTGGAAAGAAGTAAGTTGCAGAAGTACTATAGAACTAGTTATGATTATCATAATCATCATCTCAACCACAAGAAAGACTCTAAAAGTAAGTAAGTTCGTATAAACTGAGTGGCCATCCCTAGTGTCAGAGTTATTAGGCCGCCGAAAGGCCTTTGACCCAGCTTGACAAATGCTGTTTTTAAGAACAAAAACTTGTCATCTGACCCAAGGTAGGTAGCTCAGAAAGAAATGCCACTCATCCATCCGACGACTGACCAGTCTGTCCGTTGCTTAGCTTTGGCGATCGTTCGAGAACATCTAGTCAAGCTACGCCACGAGCACTATTGAGGATAAGCGCTAAGAAAGCCTCTGCAGGATACAGCCATTCCCCATGGATTTCGGAGAAAAAAGAGCAGGGGAACGGGCCCTTTATCCAGCGTCTTTCTGCCAATTTTATGGAATCATATGTCCAACTTGTGGCTGGTCCTCCTACGTTGCGCTTGCTTATGCGAGGTCTCCACTCGAAAAATTTTCAGCCCCATTAGACATCAATTTTGCTTGTTACGTGCTCTGCACAGTTCCCTGACCAATTTAACTAGCTAACAATATCTAATTGTTTTATCTTTATAGACGTCAATGGAATTCAAATGTTATATTTAGCAATTTTAAATTTATATTAAGAGCTATTCTGCAGGCACAACTAAATTAAAAAGAAAAAAACCCGCCGCTATATATTGGATATGTCGTGGTTATTATATTTGTATTCTTCTTAACAAACCCTTTCTTGCCCATATTGTGAAAGTACACAAAAAATAACTAGCCCGCCATATTGGATTTAGAATGGCGTCACTCAGCTAACCATGCATTGACATCCAACCTAAGCAAAATTGCATCTCAATGATAACTGTGGATAACTGCTTCAAAATTCAGTTGCAAGATTTGACCCGAACATTTACATAATATAAACATTGCAAGTTAGTAAAAAACTTTAAACAATACGCAACTCTTAGTTTTTTAAACAATATTTGTTTCTTTAGATGGACGGGACGTGGTACCTGGCAGCGGTTGCGACAGACCTACACGTGCAAGGCGACTGCGCGATGGTGATCTTCGAGCATCAGGATACGTTAGGTGTCTCCATCAAGTGGATCACCAACAACACTGCTACTTTCTACAACGGATCCGTTGCGTTAATACCGGATCCAAACAGTAATAGCACGGGGGATCTGCTTCAAGTTACTTACAACGGTATGTTTATAATAAGCCGAATCTATTTTAGCCGGATCCGGTTAACATACCTACTTTTTTATACGTTAATAGGCTTGCGCTTGACCACTAACTCGCTTGATATTAAGCGGCAGTTGCCAGTCCTGGATTTGTCAATAGCTCGTATAGGCCGCGGCCTAGGAGCGGCAGCGTCCTAGGGGCGGCAGATTGAATTAAGATTATATTCAAGATCAGTAGGGGCGGCAAAAATTTAAAAGCCTACTGGCGGCAAAAGTGGAAATCCACCACTGGCAGTTGCGGTCTACGGTGGAGCACGCTTGCATATAAGAAACCTATGGAACAAGGTGAAACCACACCGTCGCTTATCATCAGGTGATTTGGAACGTGCTTCCAACTCGCCTGATGATAAACGGTGAAATGGCCGAGCAATTGATAAATAATATGTCTATTCACTCTAGCTTTGAAAATTCCAAGATAATATGTAGTTCGCAGGAAACAAAGGTGGAAGGAGTTTCTTTCCAGTGCAGTATGATTGAAACATGTGGAACTCTGTGGACTTAAATCATTGTAAAACACTTTATTTAACCGACTTCCAAAAGGGCTAGGGGAAATATGATTATATATTTATAGATTCAAAAATAAAACGGTTAAATTTACATATGTTAATGTTCCAAACTTTGGATCTTATATTATTGGAACTCGTTGCAAATGAACTTTGTTTGGTGCGTGTCTCAATGGATTCAAGCCCTGATATTTGGCCGATCTAACTCAAATGTGCAAATAGTACGTAGGTATGCACATGCACAATAGGCATGGCATACCTGGCAAATGCTCTAAGCGGGTCCAAAATTACTCCAAATCCAATTAAAAAAAAAACAAAAAAATCTTGGATAGCAAAAATGCTTTGATCAATATTTTGTGTTCCTTATTATAGGAACACAAAACATTGTCAAATAATATCACTAACCTAGGGATTTTAATAAAAGTCCATTGTATTTTTTTTTATCAGTTTTACGTTGAGATTAGATTAAAACAATAACCCATCAGAATTTTAATAGTTTTACAATTGTTCCATAAAAATATTATTGTTATGACCGGAAGTTTTTAATTTACTTTCTACTTTGATTTAACCCGACTACACAAGCAGGAAAGTAATGTTTTCCAGGTACGTACGTTTAAAAGATAATATTATCGAAATACCTTCACTGACTGGTATTTGATTTTAATGTCTATATGCAGCTGATTTTGATATCGTAGATGAAATTAATTTCGATGTTGTAGACGTAGTTGACTGATGTCACAGATGCAAATTATTTTAATGTTGTGATGTTTGCTGTTGTTGATTTTGACGTCACAGAAGCAGTTTATTCTGACATTGTAGATGCAGTTGATTTCAACGTCATAGATACAGTGTATTCTGGTGTTGTAAATGCAATTGATTGTGACGTTAAAAATGCAGTTGATTTTGACGTCATAGAAGCAGTTGATTTTGATGTTGTAGATGTAGTTAATTTTGATGTTGCAATTACAGTTTAGTTTGATTTTGATGTCGGAGATGCAGATGTGCGGCTGAGATAATGAGTTACAGTTGAGTTTTAGTAATTCAGTAATAGTTTTACGCTTTACTGCCAACTGATCTGATGCAAATCAACGTTGCAATTCACAATGATGCACACTAACCTAGAAAAAAACTGATTCACTCAGAATAGATTATATTTATCAGCAAAGACCTACTCAGATATAATATGTTTATTCCACATTTTTGTAGTACGTGCGATAAAAGTGGAGCTAAGCGTTTCGGTCGTATTAAATTTAATTAAGTAGTTACATTTGTTGCAGATAAGAAATCCGAGACTTATTCATTTCTGGATATTAGCTACGAACATTATGCGGTTGTGATTGCCTGTTACGACAATGAAGATGGAAATAGTAGTACTTGTAAGTATAAAATTAGTTATACATAAAACCGAATAGAGCAAGGTCTAAAGTCTACTTGGATGCATGGAAAGAATGTACTGAAATAGTACCTAACTTGCAACATGCTATGGGCAATTTTTTCAAACACGTTATGGCTAATAGGACCATGTGACTACGTCATGATCTTTTTCTTGTCCAGCTGGTTAAGAAAAAATAAATCTTAGAAGTCTGTCTGTCTTACCGAAAAACGTTACTTAACTTTAAGCAATGCCTAACATATTTTGTCAACTTCTGGCTGACACGTAATGACACTTGCGGAAAGAAGACAGAGAACTTAAAACGTTGGTTAAAGTTAAGTAACGTTTTTCGGTAAGGCCCTTTGTGGGTAAGGATCTGTTATCGTCGATTAATTTCAGCGCTATCTGGCGATCATGTATTGAAACTACAAGCCAGCGAAGTCTTTGTTCATAGACCGTTTTACATAATAAACGCTGAATAAGCGCATATTATTTAAACAATGTTTTGTTCCGTTTTCGCGCGTGACAGTTCCCGCTTGACAAAAAGTAATGGTCCCTAGTCAGTGAATAATATTTTATCTTGAGTTTTTTTAAGGGGCATAAGCCTTTTTATGTAATACGGATAACAATAGCTAAGATTTTTATGGTCTTCTCAAAAAAAAAACTCAAATTTTAACAATGCTCAAAATATTTAATCAACTCATAGGCATATTCTTTATTGCCACTAAGTGTAAATTATTAATGTAGATGGAATTACATGCATTTTTACAGTACTTAAAACTTAATCGCCCTTTTCAGGCATTGTAATTTGTAACTTGCGAGGGCGCTTGTTCTAGGGATACAATAATAAAACATAAATAATAATAGGTATTTAACATTGGACTAATTAATGACAGGGAAGTGTTTATGTAGTTTTGTTACTTCCCGCTGATAATTTGAAATTTGAAAAGAGATTTGGAATTCATACCTCGATTATTCAATTCAAACGTGCGGACTTTTGAAGGTCACATTTAATGTTGACCTTTAGTAATTTACTAGATAGGTACTTAAACGCAATTTCATTTTGATTGTAATCCAATTTCTGTCTTCATAGTTAACTTTAGACTCTACTAGACACGTTTTTTTTATTTTTTATAGAAGATAGATTTACGATTGACCACCAACTCGCCTGATGTTAAGCGACGGTGTGGCCGAGGATGGAGCTCGTCGATCTAGAAGATATATATTCACTCTAGCCTTGAAAATTCCAAGATTGTAGGTCTCAGGAAACAGAGATGGCGGCTAAGAATTCCATTCTTGTGCACTACGCAACAAGAATGTGCATCGATTTACGGAGTACAGATTTTCGGCATTTCAACGAGAAATGGGTGGTAATTCGCCGACTTTCTACTAGTCCTGTAGTGAAATGGGGATGGTGGAATTAGGTCGTGAAGCTCTTGCGCACACTCCCCGAAATGAATCCTGTAGAAAATAGACAGACATGCTACTTTACGGCGCTGCTCGAGACTAAGTAGCTTCTTGGCAGCTAGTTTATCGTCACCGATTAACCTCACAGCTCGCCGGTCCACTGATTCCAAAGCTTACGTACTAAACGTACATTTTTTTCAGTAACAGAGATAAAAGTAATTTACTGGTCGACTGGAGGCCGCGGTCGGTGGCTCGGAAAACCGCGCGATGCGCTACTGGACCAATTAATTGGTTCAGTTAGATGCTTAAAGTTTTTTTCAGTTTATTTGTGCTATTAGTATTAAGTATAATCTTATTTATACCTATAAAAGTCTTTGTGTATGTTTTGTCTTGTTTGTGACTGACAGACAAAAACGTGAGATGGAGAGATACAAAAACAAAATAAACAAGAGCCCTGACGACTTTCGTTGGGGGTTTATGGGTGGAGGAGGACGGATAAAAAAAAAAAAAAAAAAAAAAAAAGAGATGGAGAGATAGGTACAAGTCGAAGTTTATCCTACTGCAGTGATCCACTCAGAAACAAATAAGACTCATGCGCCCTAGAGATAATAGGCGCGTACATTAATTAACCGACTTCCAAAAAGAAGAAAGTACTCAATTTGCCTGTATGTTTTCTTGTATGATTGCTAATCTAGTTACTTCTCCAATTATGAATTGATTTGGATGATCCTTTTAGAGGTTTAGTACTTTGGTTTTAATAACAAAATACTTAACAGGAAAAATGTTACCAAGTAAACTGAATTGCGTATTTTGAAGTCGGTTGCTTCAGTTTTTCAAACTAATAAACCTTTAACCGAGCAATTCTTGTATATATATATAATCTGAATCTCGTAAACGGCTCCAACGAGTTTAATGAAATTTGGTTTGTAGGTAGATTAGGGGACGATAAATCGATAATTTTTTGTGAACCCGGGTTTGCTCGTACTTTCAATCATAAAAAATCGGTATGGAGCTCGGTCGCCCAGGTACTAATTATATTATTTTAGTTAAGTGTAATTAACGGATTACTCAAGTGAATGAAATTGAGTGTTATGAAGTCGGCTGTTTCAGTTTTTAAACTATAATAATTCGAATAAACCATATGTAAGTAAACTAAGTAACTTTTAACTAGATACTTGCTAGGTAGCAAGTATCGACTTACACTTACTTACGTTGCATGAGAGTATTCTCAAAGCTACTATTTTTTGAGCTATTGCATAGCTTCTATCGCGGGCCTTGAGCGTGGAGACCGAATCCAGAAATTCCGTAACGAAAATAACCTAACGCAGTAACGCTGATACAACCAATGCCACCTAGAGGCGATTTGCAGAACTAAAGATACAAGTGTGATATTTCAAAAAGTCATTAAAAGTTCTGCTATTCATCGATAGATGGCAAAACTAAAAACTAAAAAGTATCACCGCTGTGCCGGTCGGAGTGGGGGGTGTTAGGAATACTGCATAAATAAAATAAAAAAATAATTATAATTAAATAAGTTGATAAAAAATGCTATGCAATAGCTTTACCGCGGCAGTCACCGAGTGCCCACACGTCTTTTTTTATCAGCCCTGTTTGTACAAACTGTCCCACTGCTGGGAACGGGCTATCTTCTCATTGTGAGAAGGGTTGAGAAAGCTACTATATATACATATAATTTACTTCAATGAACATTCTTTCGAATAGCTTTTGTAAAATCACTTCTTTATTATTATCACAACAAATGTACACTCAAGGAGTGATAAAGAATCTAACGATATCTCGTACATCAAAATCTGTCAAGCCGTTTAGGCAATAGAAAGCAATATACATACATATAGAAACATACGCACACTCGAAAAACATAACCTTAATTTTTGTACTGTCGGGTAAAAATTAACGTTCGCTCGATATTCGATCTGACCTGATCCGATCGTGTCTTAGAAATTTTTAAAATTTCTTAATAAGAAACCTAATTTAGTGTAATGTATAAATACTAAATAAATAATGTATTTATTATGAGTTTTGCACCAGGAACACGTAGAGGTGGTTTATTTGACTGAGTCAAATTTAGTTCGTTTTAAGCTCTTTTATAAATTTGTTACTCAATTAAAATAAATAAAACAATAATGATTTCAATAAATAATGTATAAATTATATTGTGTATACATATTTCAGATGAAATCTGGAAGATGACGCGATCACCACACCTGAAGGCCACGGACGCGGTGAAAATGGACAGAGCCATAGCTAACTACAGCCTCCAGAACACACCATTCGTCACCTTCAATAACACCGAAGACACATGTTGGGTCAGATCTGGCAGCCACTTGGACACGGCATCGCTGGTGATGACGTCAGCGGCAGCACTCGCGCTGTTTAGGAGATTGTATTAAATTATTAGACAAAGCCATAGTTAATACAGTCTCTATATTACTTTACTAAAAATCTTCAACAACACTGAAGACATTTTGGGTCAAAACTGACAGCCACTTGGAAACGGCATAGCAGGTGTTGACGTCAGCAGCAGCACTTACGCTTTTTAGATAGAAAATTTTACTAAATTATTAGATAGCATTAAAGTTAAATACAGCTTTATATAATCTTAATAAAAGCCTTCAACAACACTGAAGATATGTTGGAACAAAACTGACAGCCACTTGGGAACGGCATCGCAGGTGTTGACGTCAGCAGCAGCACTTACGATTTTTAGATAGAAAATTTTACTAAATTATTAGATAGCACTACAATTAAATACATTTAAATATTATTTCAATAATATTAAAATCGGCCAAGTGCGAGTCAGACTCGCGCACGAAGGGTTCCATACCATTATCTATAAAACGGCAAAAAATCACGTAGTCACCCCTTAAATATTAATTTTATTTTAATTTAATTATTTATTTTTGAAGTGAATAATATAACTCAATATTCTGTGAATATTTCAAACGTCTACCTGTTGCCATGATCAATATAAAGCAAAAAATCACGTTTGTCGTATTTATTTTATTCTGTTTTTTAGTGTTTGTTATTATAGCGGCAACAGAAATACATCATCTGTGAAAATTTCAATTGTCTAACTATCACGGTTCATGAGATACAGCCTGGTGACAGACGGACGGATGGACAGACAGCGAAGTCTTAGTAATAGGGTCCCGTTTTTACTCTTTGGGTACGGAACCCTAAAAATGAAATACAATTAAATATTATTTTAATAAAAATCTTCAACAACACTAAAGACATGTTGCATTAGAACTGGCAGTCACTTGGGCACGGCATCGCTGGTGATGACGTCAGCAGCAGCAGTTACGCTGATTAGATAGAAAATTTTACTAAATGATTAGATAACACTGCAATTAAATACAGTCTTAATTTTATTTTAGTAAAAATCTTCAACGACATTGAATATAATGTTGCATCAGAATTGGCAGTCACTTGGATACGGTATCGCTGGTTATCACTAGAGACGTCATCAGCTGCACTCACGCTTTTTAGATAGAAGATTTTATTAAATTATTAAATAGAACTGTAGTTAAATACAGTCTTTTTTTTCTTTTTTATCAGCCCTGTATGTACAAACTGTCCCACTGCTGGGAACGGGCCATCTTCTTATTGTGAGAAGGGTTAGGCCAGAGTCTGCCACGCTGGCCAAGTGCGGGTTGGCAGACTTCACACATCTTCAAGATCATTGAGAACTCTTAGACATGTAGGTTTCCTCACGATGTTTTCCTTCACAGTTTGAAGTTGGCGGCAATCAACAATACGCACATAACTTCGAAAAGACAGAGGTGCGTGCCGTGGGATTCGAACCCAGGACCTGCGGATCGCAAGTCAGACATCGAAATACAGTCTTTAGAATATTATATTAGGTATAAGTTATAACTTTAACAATTATGACGACGCATCTTGTCGTTTCAGATTTAGCAGTCACATTTTGCCAGTGCATTACAGTAGTAAAATGAACTATGATAGTTTAAGGAGAGACTTTTATTTATTCAAATTACAAATACCTAAGTATTTTGTATGAAAAGTTGAAAATCTATGATCACTTGATCTATTGCAACGCAACATAATAGAAAGAAAATTGGTGATCGAGTTTAAATGAGTAGGTAATCTTCAGTCTCCGGTACAAAACACTAAAAATAGTGATGAAAGTGAATAGCAAATAAAATTAAAATATTTGAGATTATAGCGTAGAAGTTGTTGTAAGTAGATTTGTTAAAGTCGATAATATAGAAAATTCTGAAAACAAGATTCTTCTGTGCTTGAATTTACAACTGATGGCTTCCAATTTTTACCCGACTGCGTAAGAAGGAGGGTTATGTTTTTCGAGTGTATGTATGTATATATGTATATTTCTTTGACACGCCCTAGAGCCTAAACGGCTTGAAAGATTTTGATGTGAGTGGTGTCAATAGATTCGTCTTAGTTGTGAGAGTGACACTGGGTACATCAAAATTAAAAAAAATCATAAGTTAGGCTGCAAAAACCTCTTTTCTGCAGTCGGGTATTTTGTTTTTCTTTTAACATTGATACTTGTTAAATAAGTATTAAGAATAATTATGTTCGTTCGAAACTAGTTACGTACGCGGCCGAAGCGGAATCACAAGTATTTTATGAACGGTTTTCAATAATTACGTAAAACTATTGTTAGTCTTCTGTGATAAAACTATAAAAATAAACCTTAAAATTAAAATAAAACGAAAATATTATTTGTATTGGCTATGTGAGCCAGCGGGTTATGTTACATTTTATAGGATAGCTTAAAAATAAAAAAAAAAAATCTTATAATAATTTGTTTGATTTATTTTCTTTATCCACTGTAATTTATTTTATATAGTAATTGATTAAAGTGAACCAAACTGCCATCTAGTGATATTATTTTGTACTATTTAGGTTACCTACTATCTGAAACGATGCGGAAAACTGAGAGAAACAGTGAAAATATAAAATAGTTTTTACGGGTCTGACGAGAGGGCGTTGATCATAAAATTTAGCTATTATCATAAAATTTAGTTAATTTATCATAATATGTGTAAATCTGACTTACCTGTAACATGTATGTTATTCAAGGTTAATAAATATTCTTATTCTTATTCTTATTCTTATCAAATTTGTGTTGCAAATAGGGAATGGATGTAAGTTATGCCTTATTGTCAGTAGTACCATTGATTTGTACCATTGATGGTACAAGTGACACAACTTTGTGTCCTTAGTACCATTAAAGAAAAATGAAGATTTTCCTCCGTAATTGTCAATGTACAAGTGACACAACTTTGACTTTGTGTCCTTAGTACCATTAAAGAAAAATATTAGTTTTAATTATTTAACACTTTTTTAAACTATCACGGTCATTCATTAAAACACTATTATTATTAAGCACGAACCACGGTAAATATCCCGTTAATAATAATAGTGTTTTAATTACTGTCAACGTGGGTACCTAACTTTCACTCTGCGTCAAACATTGTACGTTGCCTTTTTAGGAGGTTCTCGATTATTTTCTCAAGAGATTAGTAGTCAATACGACTGTAAATTAATTAATCTATTAATTTCACTACTAATCTGTTCGGGAAAAAATCGAGAACCTTCTAAAAAGGCTACGTACAATGTTTAACGCAGAGTCAAAGTTACCCACGTTGTCTGTATTTAAATTATTTTTTTTTACTACTCCGTAAATATACTTTAAAACATATTAATTTCCCATAAAGAATAACTAGTTTTGGAAAGTGTCATGATACGAATTATTGGATAGTGTCCGAAGTGTATAAATTTGACGTCGCACTGAAGTCGAAGACGTGAAACGAATTCCATAATGAAGATGGACAGGACACCTGGCTAAACAGGATGACAATAGATCGACGGCAGTGTAGCCAAGGAATGGGCAACAACATCGAAGCAGACCAGTCGTCCTGATGGTCTTTTTGACATTTGAAAGTAAGCGTACGGATGGCAATGAATGAGGTACATAAGACCAGCGCATCAATAAACAAAAAAAAAAAACCGCTCGTTTCACCTCAAGAAGAGTTATGATTTTCAAGCAAAATATACCGTTTATTAGTGTATAGTTTCATTGTATTAGAATGTACATAGTTTTCATACAAAGTTAATCTTCGCCGACACGAAACTTGCTCGCAATTTCGATACTCACTTATTTATTTATTAACCGACTTCGAAAAAGGAAGAGGTTATCAATTCGTACCGTATATTTTTTTTTTATGTATGTACACGAATTACTCCGCCATTCGAGAATCAATTTTTGTGTTTCCTGAATTGGTGTATAGAGAAAGCTCCCAAATTGGTTCCATAATTATTTTATAAACATCGCTTTATTACTTTTTGAATAGTGTCAACATTTTTATTGTATTTCTGAGTAAGTGCGTCAGATTATCGAATCGCAGAGTTCCACCTACACGTTTTTCATTGAAAGAGTGTCAAATATTAAGGATTATCGTATAAACATCTGCACATTTTCTAATCTTCGAAGACTTCGAAAGAAGAGGTCACTTTAAAAAGTTTACAATCATGTAGTATTTAGTAAGTTGCGTTTGAAGTCGGTTTTATAATAGAAAAAATATTATTTATAGATACAAACATACATCCTCGAAAAACAAAACCCTCCTTCTTACCCAGTCGGGCAAAAAGAAAGGAGGTTCTCAATTCGACTGTATGTTTTTTTTGTATGGTACGCGCTTACTCCGCCAATTACGACTTGACTTTGATGATTCCTTTTGTTTAGTAGGTATAGTTCAGAGGTGGTCCCACATAAATTATATCAAAATCGGCTCAGTACTTTGGTGTTTATAACAAAATAACAGGAAAAATGTCATCCAAATAAACGAAATTGCCTATTTTGAAGTCAGTTTCAGTTTTTTTAGCTATAATTATTATTACTTCATATCGCAACACATTGAAATTAAAAAGCTATTCGTGTCCCGTGCAAAATTCATAATGAACATTGTCAAAGGCAGCCGTACGAAAATATTAATATTCAGCGCTTAGTGCACTGAAAATTGGAAAACTATGCGCTGGGACGCATAAAACCGCGTTATAAATATAAATGGGTGTGTCAGTCGCGGTACAGAATTGTGAACAGTTATATTATGTTGTCGACAGTTTTATTTTCTTTTGCACACAATTTTGGTGGAATCCTTTTTTTACGCGGGGAAATTCCTTTCGGACTGTGCGGTTATGTGGGACTTGAACCCACTAAAACCCCACGGTGTTCGCGGTTGCAGGTCTTGAATCCACTAAAACCCCTGCCCACTGTGTTTTCTCTCGTCCCCCTCAGGGCGGGTAATGGGGACCTTTTAGGACTCTATCACACGACCCGTCGCGGCCGTCACCGGACCCTCCTCCGGGGTTTACGGGTGAAATACCCCCCAAACGTCGGGATGTGCCAGAACGCAGTGACGCGTCGCGACCTTCTCCTCTGGGACCACACCAGAAGGGGCGCAAGACGACCCCTTGTCTTATGCCCGTGGTCGGTCCCTGCGGTGAGTCAGATACGTGGCCCCACCGCCTACCACAACGGTCGCAGAGGACAGGGCGAGCACCGCACCGTATCAGTGACACACTTCTTGCTCTGTAACCCCACCGCATCCGACATCTAACGATGGCGGCCCTGCAAAGCCGTCCACGGCCTTTCCCCTTCGACCACAATACCACCGGACCATCTCAGTTGCAGTACCGACTTGTGCCGCCTTTGTTGGTCTCCAGGACCAAAAACCCTGAAAGCGGCCCCCCTCTATAATTTTTTAAGTAAAATTACCGAAGTAAATTGAATTAGAATATTAGCATCCGCTGTTAGTAAGTATTCCACCCTACATCCAATGATGTATTATGCGTAGATAGGTTATCCCCGTCTCTGCGTGGCAAGACTCAAGGAAGGTAATCGCCCGACTCGTCTTCAGACGCGACACGTCGAGCAATGCTGTTAGACGCGTGTCGTGACTTATGGACAGTGACAATGCCAACCTGTGTGCTTAGAAAGTGCAACACTAAGATATACCTACCTATAAGGCCAAGATACTGGATGCGGTCTTATCCTTGAAATCGCTGAGAACTGAGATTTGCTATGCTTTTACTTCATATTGAACGAGTATATCTCTATAGATAAAATCTCATTGCCTCCATCGTCCAATATGACTTACTAAAACACCGCGTTGCTCGAATTTTTCCACATTCCTCCATCCTAACATTGTTCCGTATTATACAGAACAGAATTTAATTTGGCAGCATTGTACCTATCGCTCCCCGGCGGGGTGATTCCAACATGCTCCTATGATCGAACAGGTCAATACAGTGCTAAAATTATAGCGGAGGAGATACCGGCCGGGAATAGTATTGTGTGAATCGAGTCCGACCATTTAGGACTAAAAGCTGGCCCGGTGTGAATTGTGCTGGACCTTATTCAGAACGCCTTGCTCCGATTATAATTTCGGCTATAATTGAAATACATATTTTTTTATTACATTATTTAATTATTATTTTGTTAAATTAATATAGTATGAAGGTATAACATATCGATTTAAAAAAAACCGGACAGGTGCGAGTCAGACTCTCCCACCAACGACGGTTCCGTACAAACTAGTAGGTAAGTATGATAAATAATTCGGAAATCGAGTTTGTTTTGTTTTATTTTTGTCGAATTGTTTTTTTGTTTTTTACTTTTTTCGTCATAAATAGAAAATTACACATGGTAAATATAATTAAAAATCTGTTTTAGCTTATGTTTTTGAAACTCTTTCATATGATGACCACATGATACGGTTAACTCACTTTAAAATTTGGACCCTCATTCCTTGCATGAAGACCATATTTTTGTGATTAAATTAAAAATGTACAGTTTTCGGATTTTTTCATATATTTGTACTATAAGACAATGCTTCTTGCCAAATTTTATAGTACAAGGTTAACGATAAATACATAGTCAACAGGTTTTGATTCCCTTGTGAGTGTCGAAATATGCAGTTTTTTGCTACATAAACAGCAGTATTTTTCTTTTACAATAACAGATAAGTTAGATTTTTTCACAGCTGCATATGGTTTTCATTTCAGCTCAATACAGACAACAAAATTATCCTGCAAGGGTTCCGTTTTATTCCTTTTGAAGTACGGAACCCTAACAAATATTTTGTAATATAAACTATAAATCGAGCTACTAGCTCCCCGCCTATATTAACGGTAACGTTCAAGAGGGATGTGTATGGATTATCTTTATTATGATTTGCTACCTGCGAATTCGGGAGTTAACGACGTACGTCCTGTATTGAATTTGGAAATGTTCCGAGATGCAAATGCTGAGTTATTACGGCCGTGTTCCAGGAACAACGTCTGATTAAAAAAAGTTTTATTTTTAACTTTCCTGAAATATTCAGCCTGTTCTTTTCGTAGAAAATAACTAATTTCATAGAAAATAAATAACTTGTTATAAAAGTGACTGTTTCTTTGCTGTGATATCTTTTTTAACCGACTTGCAAAAAGGATGAGGTCATCAATTCGGCTGTACTTTTTAAAGTTTGTTACCTCATAACACACATAAAAAACGATTTAAATAATAATTTTCTTTTGAAAGGATATAATGCCAGATTGTTCCACTTAAAATATCAATTAGTTAAGTACTTAGTATGATTGACAAAAAAATAATAGAAAAAATATATCATACAAGTAAAGTACTGGGGGACAACGGGAATAATCGGTCGAGCCGAGCCCTCAGGTGAGCGGTGGGCTGTACGTAAATGTTTTTCAAATAGGCATAAGACCATTTGGCCTTTTGCTTTCTTGGCCATTTGCGTCGATCCCAACGAAACGTTACAGTTAAAGTTTATAGTTTAAATTACAAAATATTTGCGTACATATTTTGAAAGTCAGCTGTTTCAAATATTTTAAACTGCAATTATTAGATCAAATGGCTGAACCGATCATTACAAAATTTAGTACAGAGATAGCTTAGAACATAGATATGTTCTCTGAGTATTTATGTTAAAACATAGAGATGATCTCTGACTATACCTATATAATTTTCATCATCATCACTGTTTTCCATCACTGCTCGAATTAATTAACACATAACTCTTCTTGTTGTGTCATCATCATCATCTCAGCTATAAGAAGTCCACTACCGGACATAGGCCTCCTCCATGGATTTCCAAAAAGACCGGTGGGAAGCGGCCTTCATCCAACGTCTTCCCACCAGTTTGTCTTTTCGTGTAGTCAAGTAGGTATAAAACCCACATTTCTCGCGCTAGTACAAGTCCGTTCAATTTAGCTTGAAATATTAAAACCGCAAAGTAAAGTCTTACATTTAAACGTTTCATATTTGTGAACACGACACTGTTAGTTCTAGTTTCTAAGCTCAACTTGACCTAGTTGTATTGAAGAGGTCACTTGGCTGAATAGCAACATGGCGCGAAACTTGGAAACTAGAATATGACTTTAATAACACTACATTTACAAGTTTGGAAAACTTAGAAAACGGGGGGTTTTAACTTAAAAAAAGGCTATAGGTACCGATTTTGATAAACATAGCTAAACACTCTTGATCAAGTCCTCTTTCAAATAAAAAAACCGGACAAGTGCGAGTCAGACTCGCCCACCGAGGGTTCCCTATAAACTAGTAGATACAAGGGGGAAATTATATATTTTTTTATATTTTCCTTCATAAACCGAAAATATATACATCGTATAAATATTGACTCCTTGTGTAAAGACCCGGATTTTCGGATTTCTTTTATGTGTACTCTAAGACAATTTCACAGATATAAGTCAACGGAAAGTACCCCATAGGTTTTGATGCCCTTTCAAGTGTCGAAATATGCGTTTTTTGCGACATATTCGGCTGTAAGTTTTTTTAAATAAAAACTGAGAAGTTAGATTTTTCTTTCTGCAGCAAGATACTATGGATCTGCGTATATGGTTTTAATTTCAACTCGATACCTTCACGCGTTCCCGAGTTACATACGGTCTTGACAGACGGACAGACGGACAACAAAGTGATTCTATAAGGGTTCCGTTTTCCTTTTGAGGTACGGAACCCTAAACATCGCTAAACATATTTTTATTTGCTATAAGCTATTTTCTAATAGTATGGTATCGTCTTTGCTAACAGTGACAAATATATTTTGCAACTTTCGTGTCATGACCTGGGTCATCGAGACACAGTCACGATTCTGCAGCTTCACTGTCGCCCGCGAAAGAGTTTTTCATTAGTAAATGCATTCCCTCAGCGCTTCAATTGTTTTTCACGCGTTGTACCATTTGAACCTTTTGTCTTGAAAGTAGGATGCTGAACAATGACGCTGGAAAGTTTTGATAGTTTTTAGTAAGAATAGAGCAAGTCTTTGGCTTCATGGGTGAATTGGGTTGGGTTTCTTTCTTGACTTAGTTTGCTCTGTTGATTTTGTTTTTAACCGACTTCCGAAAAGGTGGAGAATCTTGTTTTTTGTATGTTCCCCGATTGCTCAAATACGCACGGACCGATTTGAAAAATGTTTTTTTTTGTTTGAAAGTGTAGGTATACTTCCCAGGTGATCCCACAGAAATTTTATCAAAATCGGTCCAGTATTTTGATTTTTATAACAAAATAACTGGAAAAATACGTCATCAAAGTATGAATTGCGCATAAATCAGTCTTTATAGTTTTTTTTTAAACGACTGTAGGTACTTGTTGAAGATTTTTATTTATTACCGACTACAAAAAGGAGGTTAACTATTCGGCTGTATTTCTTTTTTAATGTTTCTTACTGAACAAAAACAGCCGCCGTAGTCTGACCACGTCTCGTTGGTCAAGTTTTTTTACCGCACAATCCCTTTGTTTTCAATTTTTTGTCCAAAACGCTCCACTGTGCACTACGTTCCAGGATTCAAAGGACGGATTCGAAAGCATGCACTTAAACAAAACAACCTGTATCAGTTGTACCACACTTGACAGAGAAACGTGGGCTTTTCAATTTATGAATTTGAAATAAATGTACATATACCTCAACATAACAAACTACATATACTTAATTAATTAAACTACTACATAAAAAGCAAATAGATTAACCCGGATCGATAAAGATCTAAAAATAATCCAATTGCTCAAACCCCACTACCAACTAGGCAGCGTACGCGGCATGCTGTCAGCATTGCCATGTTGAATGAATGCTTTGGACTAGATATAGTAAATACATAATATATCGTTGTTGCATATCTAAAATTTCCTATGTGGCATTTTAGCTAATAAGGTTCCGTAGTAAACAAGGAAAAATCCCTGTAAAAATAGGCGAAAAATATGTCACTTAGATTTTTTATTATAACACTTCACACCGCGGTATTTTATAAGCCTATTAGTGAATTAAGTAATTCTTTTTTTTTTAATTCCGTAAATAGACTCGCGCTTGACCGCCAATTCGCCTATTATATTTACGATATATTTGTATATTATCGTATTAAAATAGTTTGTTTCAAGAAAAATCACAGAAGTAGAGCGCAATGAGTACCGCTAGTTGAATCCAAGTTGGGATTGAATCGCGAAGTCTACTATTACCGCCACATAAGTAAGTGTCATATACAATGAACATACCTAGTTTGTTTAGTTTTCTTTATGGCGGTGACATACAGCACCGATAAATGGAAAACAGGCTGTTATTCCATTGCTATGAGGCGTGAAACAGGGAGACCTAATCTCTCCGAAACTGTTCACTGTCGGACTGGAAGATGTCTAACAAGCTTCTGGAATGACCATTGTAACTGACATTGTTATAAGGTCAATAAAAATGATTGATTGATTGGTGAAAAGGGCTCGGTATGAATATTAACGGCGACCACGTCACTCTTCTTTGGTTTTACGATATTGTGGTGATGGCAGAATCGATGGAAGATCTTAGCACGATGCTTGAAGACTTCAAACGAGTTTCTCAACGGGTGGGCCTCAAAATGAACATGGCCAAAAAGAAAGGTTATCTCGAATGCCCATGTAGTGGAATTCCCTACAGTTACAGGGGTGGTCCCTGTAACTGTGGGAATTCCACTTTTGAAGTTGATGACGAATGTGTCTACCTAAGGGTAAACAGCCCGACTAGGCAGGTGACAGGTCCAACTTGACTGGCCTCGCAGCTCAGTTGGTAGTATGTCTGCCTGCTGAGCTCTGAGGTCGAGGGATCGATCCCCACCCAGGGTAAACATTTGTGTGAGGAGCATGGATGTTTGTTCTGTGTTTGAGTGCATTATATGTACCTATATATTTACAATAAAAGTATATATGTATTCCAAGCCATCTAGTTCCATAGTACAAGCTTTGCTTAGTTTGGGCTAGATGGAGTTGTGTGAATTGTTCAAAAACAAACAAAAAAAACTTGGCGATAAAAGTCAATCATCGAATCAAACTTGACTGGAGCAGCGTTTGGAAAATTCAAAGGCGTCTTTTTGTTCAATATATTTCACTGCCTCAATTCGAAAGTTTACGACAATTGAAGAGTTGTAAGTCTAAAGGGTCTAAATCCCATTTTTATATATATATTTTTTCATTTGCTTATTATTAGGCATGGCACATAGATCGTATTTTTCGTTTTATCGTATATTGTTCATGTTTTTTTTGGTCATGACATACGGTACTGAATAGAAATTGCAACCCGGTATGTTTTTCAACCCGGCCGGGCCCGGTCGGGTTGGCGGGTTGATGTGTTTAACAAGTTAGTGTCAGTAGGTACATAGCACGCAGAATTGATGGCCAATAGGGAATCTATCATCAACCAAAAATCCGGAAATTTGTTCATTCTACTCAAAATATATTATTAAAATGTTTTTTTTTAATATGTAGAAATAGGTTTGCGCTTGGCCGCCAACTCGCCTGATGATAAGCCACGTTGCGATCTATGGAGATGGAGCCCGCTTACCTAGAAAAAACAAATTCACTCGCAATGTTAACTTATTACAAAAACTAAACGTGAGTAGTAGGGATTCGAGAGTTCTGGCTCACCGAACTATCGAATCCCTAAAAATCGTTTTGGTTCTACACGAAACTTAAAAAAAAAAAAAAAAATGTTTTCCCGTACGCCCGATCGATTGCCGCGGTCCCTTTTGCGATACTTCTTCAGAATTACGTTTTCTATAAGCGTTCGTTTTATATAAGCTTATCAACGCAATAAGCAGCGAGGATACAAACAATGAGGCTTATCGACACAATGGGCAGCGAGCACACGAACAATGGATGAACCAGCATGCTTTTATGACAGGTCCTGAGTTCAAAAACTTAACTCGTAATTCTGATGAAGTATCGCAAAAGGGACCGCGGTAATCGATCGGGCGTACCCGAAAACCATTTTTTTTTTTAGGTTTCGTGTAGAACCAAAACGATATTTAGGGATTCGAGAGTTCGGTGAGCCAGAACTCTCGAATCCCTACTACTAACGTGACCCAGTTCGTAGACAACAATACAGAGCAGACAGTCAAAATTCAAAGGTATTACCAAAATATTGAAACAAAGTATCAAACGAGATTGTATCAATGTTCGCCGAGAATCGTAACCGTGCATCATTTGTTGTCGTTCATTCTTCACGGTGCAAGTAGAAAAGTTTCTGTTTCCGCGCCGCCGCCGGGCCAATCCGGCGTGCTCAAAGCAATCCCGGCCATACTGCAACCACTTTGAAGTTTCTTTGAGCGGGTCCGCTAGAATTGACTACATGTTTAATTTACTTTCTACTGAATTGTATAGCTGTGACTTCTTATGCTAAGTGCTGTTTGCACATAATGGATGAATGAAGTGTAAAGAAGTGGATATTTTAAAGAGCTTATTGCTTTTTCTTAGGATTCCGGAGTAATTGCGATGTACCCTTAGAAATTCGACATGTACGTTGTCTGTCTGTCTGTACGCATGTCACAGCCATTTTACTCAGAGATTTATCACTAGACAATTGAAATGACAGGTATGTGAGTTCAAAAAACCGCTACGAAATACTGTACTTAGTAACATTTTTGAAAAAATTACTACTGGACATATCTACTAAACAAATTTCATTTTTGTAGTTCTAACATTCTCTGAATAAAAAGGCTGTGACGTACGGACAGACAGACAGACAGACAGACGGATGGGCCCGGGTACGGAATTTATAATGGTTCCCGTAGTTACTACGAGACCTTAAAAATGGAAACAAATTATTATTTATCTACGTATGTATATGTACTTTTACAACCAAAGAGTAACTCAATAAATATAGTTTAAAAAACTGAAGAAAAAACGACTTCAAAATACCCAATACAATACATACATACGCGACATACTGTACACTTTTCTACAGGATACTTGGATGATATTTACCAGTTATTTTGTTATAAAAATCAAAGTGCTGCGTCGATTTTGATAAAATTTATATGAGACCGCCTCTGAAGTACAATATCTACCAAATACAAAAATCAAAATCAATGCACGATTGGATTAGTAATCGGTGAACAAATATACAAAAAAAAAACAGAACGATTTTTTTTTTAAATCTTTTTCTTCTTTTTTTTTTAAATCTTCTTCTTTTTGGAAGTCGTAGTCGTTTAAAAACATCTCCCTTCTTCAAGTAATATCCACAGTTCCACGCTTAGGAACAATTAAAAGTCCTTCAGTTTAGCTGTCTCGCGCACACTTGCCCGCTTTCATATCTCGTAAGTGGCTGTGTTTTGTTTGAAGCAAGTTTTAGTAAGTATAGATTTTACTTATTAAAGTATGAGAAAAATACTTTTTTATGGGAATTGACGCGAAATAATTTAGCTTCGGCCGCCAACGCAACCGAAATTTGCAACTACTTGCGATGGAAGTATTACTATCGGTTGCGAAAAGAGTTATTTTATTTGTTCTCAACTAATCATTATGAATTATTTGTGAGTTTTTGACATAATCATTACTCTGGTTATGCATGGGACCCGGTCATCAAATTAATAAATCTCAGCCTCAACACAGACCTGCGATACTTACCTGTTGACTCCGTGGGCGATGTCTGCGTACATAGAGAACGTTTTGCATACTACCTACTAGTATTTTCATAACAAAAAACCGGACAAGAGCGAGTCAGAATCGCCCACCGAGGGTTCCGTACAAAATAGTAGATAAAAGGGGGAATTTATATATTTTTTTAATATTTTTCTTCATAGCTCGAAAAATATACACCGATAAAATATTTTAAAACCTGTTTTAGCTTGTTTTTACGATTTTTTTTACTTTTTTTTATTACGATATTTTTTTATTTTTTATTTTTTTATTGATTTTTCTTTCTGCAGCAAGAGACTATGGATCTGCGTATATGGTTTAATTTCAACTCGATACTTTAACGCGTTCCCAAGATACAGGTCTTGACACCCGGACAGACGGACAGACAGACAGACGGACAAAAAGTGAACCTATAAGGGTTCCGTTTTTTCCTTTTGAGGTACGAAACCCTAAAAAGACAACTGTCATCTATTCTTACCTGCGACCACGGACACTGCAGACTGCAGTGTCCGAAACTTGAGATCATAAAGTAATGTAAAACATACGCGATGGATCCGTTAAAATTTGTTTCATCATCATCTCAGCCATAAGAAGTCCACTGCTGGACATAGGCCTCCCCCATGGATTTCCTAAAAGACCGATTGGAAGCGGCTTGCATCCAGCGTCTTCCCGCCACTTGTATGAGGTCGTCTGTCCATCTCGTGGCTGGTCTTGCTACGCTGCGCTTGCCGGTACGTGGTCTCCACTCGAGAACCTTTCGGCCCCATCGGCCATCAGTTCTACGTGCTATGTGCCCTGCCCACTGCCACTTCAACTTGTTAAAATTTGTTCAATATCAATGAATAACGATCGAGAAAACCTAAAAACATTATTATATTTTATTTTAGTTACCCAAATTTATAAGGGTTCCTCGTAGTTACTACTTACTACGTTACTATCCCCTAAATAATTTTAGTTTAAAAACCTGACAAAACCGATTTTAAAATACGCAATACAATACATACGCAACTGGCTGTTTACTTTTCTACAGGCACTTGGGTGATATTTTTACCAGTTATTTTGTTATAACAACCATAGTACTGCATAGGTTTTGATAAAATTTATATGGGACCACCTCTGACCACCTACCAAATACAATAAGAATCATTAAAATCAATGCACAATTGGCTGAGTAATTGGTGAAACAAACGATTTTCATACAAAAAGAAACATACAGACCGAATTGATGACTTCCTTTTTTTCGAAAGTCGGTTAAAAACCGACACCCATAATGATTGAAATCCAAAATATATGCAAACTTTACAACATTGCGATCCTAAAGTCGAATCGCAAGTGGTATAACCAGCGTCCCTCGCAGGGCCGTCCGTTGTCTCACTGGCCGCCGTATATCGTGGCTCAAGGGCGTCACCAGACCATGGCCCGGGGGGGGAAGAAGTTAATATTAAAGAGGATGAGAAGAATATGAATTGTAGATACAGGTACAATGCACGGTCTTAGGACTTTGGTTGCTTTGCAGTTGGCTACATTTTTTTAATCTCTAGAGAGGGGGGGGAGGGGATGCCCCCCTTGGCGCCGTATATTGTGGCTACAGGACGCGGCGTGCGTGCTAGCGCCCTCAAACGTAAATAAAACGGTCGCAGGGAATAAAGAAACATACTGGGAATTTATTTTAGTGGCGAAACGTGTTCTGATGCTGGGGAGCTGTGGAAAGCTCAGCGGTGTTGCAGTGTCGTCATGGTTGGTGTGTTTTGCCCGACTAGGTGAAATGAGGGTTTCATGAGTGTATACAATGTGTTATTCAGAACGACAATCATGCTATAATGACCGGTTCGGTGAGATAAAATCAGGAAAAAAATCGTTGTTATGTTATTTCAAGTTTTTCTGTTTTTTATGTTTACGCATACTTTCTCAAAAAAGACGTACACTCAACAGCGTATCAAGAGGAACAAAATTGTAAATTAAACTGCAAAAACTGCTTTTCTGCAGTCGGGGATTTTGTTTTTCTTTTAATGTAGATACTTATTAAACTAAAAAAAAATTACTGATAAAAAACCAACTTTCTTTTAATTTCGCAACCTCAGATAATAAGAATTTTCTTCCTTATTTTATTCATGGTAAAATATCCAAGCGGGAAATCGTGAAGATTTCCAGCCGCAAGTTAAACCCCTTCCCGCAACCGGCACGTGAGGTAAGGGCGCGTTCACACTGACAAGTGAGCCAATAAGACAGCGAGTGCGTTCGAGTGAGGTGTCGCCTGGAGAGACACACTATACGCGTTAAACAGTGATGAGGCTTGTGGCTTATTTAGTGGGTTCGTATTCATTTTTTAAATGTCAAATAATAGAATCTTTAAAATTTTCATTTTAGCACAGTATATTTAATAGTAACAGAAGATTCGTTCCATAAAGATATTAAATTAATATTTACTTTTTCTATGACGCAATAAAAGCTAAAGTTAGCCTGCACAGGCGATCATATTACTACGCTTATTAACCCATAGATATACTAAACTGGCAGAGTGCATCTCATTCGATCACATTGCTCTTATCTTTTCTGGCGGACGACAAGATAGGTACTGAAGTTTCCAGCCTATGCGCCATATTATACTTTAATTGCAGAACGCGTCTGGTCTACTAATGAGATAAAAGTGAAAACATCTCTGTATCTCTTGTCTCGTTACGTTTTCACAATAAAACGGCTGAATCGATTGTTATGCAATTCGGTACTAAGATAGCAGAGAAGCTGGAGTCGGATATAGACGACTTTTTTCGTCTATACGCAAGGCATTTTGACTATGGCCAATCTGATATTAAGTAACGGTTCTATATGAGGTGGTAAATACTCCTAGAATAGAATAGGAAATGGATCTGTTAGGTGCGAGGCGACGGGTTTTTAACACGCTTTTATTAGGTCGACCTGTATGTAACTAACTATATAATGAAATCTAAGGTAACTAATTTAACCATCTTCCAAGGATCGTAGCGTCATGAAAATTGGCAGCTGTATGTAGTTCTGATGACAATACAATAATATGGTACTGTCCAACTGATCTGATGATGGTGCCGGAAGATATGAACTAGAACTTCATTATGGAACATCGTATCATAGCAGTGTTTGGATTTGTTAGAAAAGTCTTGTAATGAACTTGGACCACAATAATTTGTAGCGTGTTTTTTAGTTTTTTAAACTGTAATTTATTAACCTGAAGGTAGTAGTTAGCCAATAGTTTCGTAATAATAATATTGTACGATTAATATCTCATATATATTTCACATGTCATGAATATAGGTATACACACAAACATGTACGTATTTGTAAACGACTTCCAAAAAGATCCTTCTGTTTGTAAGTCTGTTTATGGTTATCAATTCGACTGTATTTTTATTGTGTTTGTTACGCGATTAATCTTTTGTTTAGTAGGTAATCGTTTAGAGGTATTTCCATATAAATTTTATCAAAATCAGTTCAGTACTTTGCTTCTTACAACTGTAATCATCCAAGTAAACGAAATTGCGTATTTTAAAGTCAGTTGCTTCAGTTTTCTTTTTTAAACTATAACTGAGTATATTAAATAAGATGTCAATTTTGGAGAAGTTGACGTACTGGTGCACATGTCAACGTCACAGCAAAGGGCCCGGACGAACGTGCTCCGTGATTGGAATTTAGAATTTTATTACATTCTACGTTTTATTCGGGTATCCGATTTATAAGGAGCGCGGGCTTCATTTGTGATACGGTGTGTACTTGCCGTTATACGGATTTTTCTACATTTTAATTCTCATTTTTGTTTTTCACGTATTTTAGGTACCATTAAGACATGATTTTCTTTTAAGATTGATGTGGTTAGTGTAGGGTTTTTTCTGTTACTTTGTATAAGCGATTCGGCGATGATGGCAATAATGGTTGACCGAGTCAGCAAAGGGAAGAAAGATTTATGCATCAATTAGCAATATTTTTCAAGCAAGATCTTACTTTTACTCAAGAGGCGACACAAAGATTTTCTGTTGTAAAAAAGAGGTCAGATTCGACCTTCCTATGTAAGCTGCATGCACCGAACAAAGTTAATATTAGGTCGGGGAAAAAGTCATTTCCCATAGATATAGAATGATTTTACGATGGACGCCATTTTTGAAAAATTGGAGCAAGATCGGCTTATTAGTAGTTACGACATAGCTGAAGATTTGGGAATTGACCACAAAATACATAAGACATTAAAATAAAAAAACAGTTTTGACCCATTTGAAAAAAGCTGGGTATACAAAAAAGCTCGATGTTTGGGTGCCACACGAGCTCACTGAAAGAAACATAATGAACCGTGTACTCATTTGCGATTCTTTATTGAGACGTAATGAAACCGAACCGTTTTTGAAGAGATTGATGAACTGGTGATGAAAAGTGGACCATGAACGATAAAGAACGTGGGAAAAAGGTCGTGGTCAAAGGTCGGTCAGGCTTCACAGACTGTGGAAAAACCCGGGCTAACTTGCAATAAGGTAATGGTGTGTGTATGGTGGGATTGGAAGGGTTCATTATGAGCTTTTACCGCTGGGCAGAACCATCGATACGGATATCTACTGCCAACAACTGATGAGATTAAAGCTAGAAATTGAGAGAAAGCGGCCAGAATTAATGAATAGAAAGGGTGTGGTCTTTCATCACGATAACGCTAGACCACAGACATCTTTAGTCACTCAGCAAAAATTAGGAGAGTTTGGCTGGGAGGTGTTAATGCATCCGCCATATTATAGCCCTGACCTTGCACCTTCAGATTTCCACTTGTTTCGGTCTCTTCAGAATTCTTTAGGCAGTATCAGGTTAATATCAAGAGAGGACTGCCAAAACTACTTGTCGCGTTTTTTTGATCAGAAGTCCCAAAATGTCTACAGCACCGGGATCATGTCACTACTCACAAGATGGCAGACAGTCATCGAACAAAATCGCACATATACCTATATACTGTAACTAAATGTAAATAAACTTAAAAAAATAATATCTTGAGTTTTCATAAAAAATGCGAAGAAACTTTTCCCCCTACCTGGAGGAGTATTTTGAGGGAAGTATTTTATTAATTAAAATACTTCCCTCAAAATACTAAAATTTTAATAAAAGTGCACTATTCAGATCAAAATAGCATCGGAATTGATACAGAGCTGTAATCGGATTACTCACACAGGCGCAGATGACGTCGAATTGAGATTTGCATGTGTAATGTGCCTAAGTGCACTTTTAAGCCATTTTCCACGAACAAAATGGCTGGCTGTTAGCGGGATGGAAGAGCGTTGTTCTATAAAAAAAACCGGACAAGTGCAAGTCAGACTCGCCCACCGAGGGTTCCATACAAACTAGTAAATAAAAGGGGGAAAAAATACATATTTTTTATATTTTTAAATATAAATAAATAAAATAGCATTTATTTCCCAACAATTAATTACATTCAACATTTTCTTCAGTGTTCTGGGCACCTAAATCTGGTAATGGCGTTGCCATTCGAAGCGGTCTCGAGCCAATCTAGTCCAAGTTACGCCTGCTACCTGGACTATGTCATCCGACCATCTCTTTTTAGCCCGTCCTACTCTCCGTATTTTATTTTTGGGGAACCAGTGGACAATTCGCTCGCTCCATCTCCCATCTGTTGCACGAGCGAGATGACCTGCCCACTTCCACTTCAGTTTGCACATCATTTTGATTGCGTCTATTATTTTAGTTTTCTGCCTTATCTCAACGTGCTTGAATCTATGGTTTAGTGAAAGGCCCAGCATAGAACGTTCTGCTGCTCTTTGAAAAGTTCCTATTTAATTAATTAATTTTTAAATATACATCGTAAAAATATTAAAAAACCTATTTTAGCTTGTGCTAATTAAGTTCTTTCATAATAATATGATACCCCACATGATAAGGTTAAAGCATTTTAAAATTTGGACGCACCTTCCATGCATAAAGACCCTATTTTTTGGGATTAAATTAAAAACGTACAGTTTTCGGATTTTTTCCTTTATGTGATTTTTTCCATATGACAATGCTTCTTGCTAAATTTCAACGGGAAGAACCCATAGGTTTTGATTTCCTTGCGAGTATCGAAATAGGCGTTTTTTGCGACATATTCGATTTTTTTGAAAACTGTGAAGTTTGATTCAGAGCAAAGAGAAACTCTGCAGCAAGAGACTATGGATCTGCGTATATGGTTTTAATTTCAACTCTATACATTCACACGTTCCTGAAATACAGGTCTTTACAAACGGATAGACGGACCACAAACTGATCCTATAAGGGTTCC
This sequence comes from Lycia hirtaria, assembly GCA_947563715.1. NCBI lineage: Eukaryota > Metazoa > Arthropoda > Insecta > Lepidoptera > Geometridae > Lycia > Lycia hirtaria. The sequence goes on from OX387385.1 coordinate 14,300,387, forward strand.
GTTTTTCTTTTTGAGGTACGGAACCCTAAAAATGGTTAAAAATTTATAATTGAGATATATCTGTACATATTTTTAACTAATATTTAATGTGACCCTTTGATTAGGTATATCTCTTTCGCTCACTTAGTGGACTCATGCTTTTACTCTCTCTGACTACTCAGAGTTACTCGAACGAACGTTACCTAGCCGAACGTGACGCGTCATTCTCATATAATATCCACAAAATAAAGTGCTATCGTACCTAAAGAAGTTTTCACTTAAAAAAAACATTACTTAGGTTTATAAGGTCTATAAGACACATCAAAAGATTTCTATTGGCACCCATGCCAATAGAAAGCACATTGCAAATTACCCGATGTAATAAAAGAAAGTTCGCCCTATAAATCATATCTGTTCCAGCCCTCCTTCATCCCTCCGAGGGGGTCATTAGGGAACGTGTGGATAATGTCTTCCACGAGCGTTCTAAAACGGTCGTTCGACTAAACTGGCAACACCAGTTAAATTACGGCGAGCTTTTTACTGGCAATAATAGGCCAGACAGCCTGTTATTGCCAGTAAAAAGCTCTTGGTGCAACTTTTGAAGTGTTTGAGCGTCGAGCTGTATTATTCGTTAAGTTTGAAGTTTAGTTGTCAGAAGTTTAATCTGTACAATGTGACATTGGTGGAGTTATGAAACATCTTCACTAAGGTCATTGACCTAAAAGTTGAAGTGGAGCTGTTTGTTTGGTCGAAGTGATGTTTTTACCCGACTTTTGTAAGAGGGTAATGTTTACACTGGTAAAATCTATAATTGTGGTAATTATCTTTAAAATTATCACATTGGCAATAAAAAAAACAGAAGAAGTAGAGTCTCATACAGCGAATGTGGATTGTTGCTACGGTTTTGTACCTATAAGTATTTTGTTTTGTTTAATAATATTACATGACTCGGCCATCAGTTCTACGTTCTATGTGAAAAAATTGTGGGGCCGAAAAAGTTCTCGAGTGGAGACCACGTACCGGCAAGCGCAGCATAGGAAGACCAGCCACAAGATGGACAGATGACCTCATACAGTGACGGGAAGATGCTGGATGCAAGCCACTTCCAATCGGTCTTTTTGGAAATCCATGGGGGAGGCCTATGTTCAGCAGTGGACTTCTTATGGCTGAGATGATGATGATGATGATTACATGACTAGGATTTTTTATTGCGTTGAATTAGAATCTTGGTATAGCTATATTTCATAAAGTGATGGTCAAAGAGTGTTGTACTATACAGGTTATGGTGTTGGGAATTGGGTGCTTGCTTCTGTGTCCAAATACATATATTTTAAGAAAAGTTATTAACAAATATGTCGGGATTAAAATAGCTAGTGAAAATACTTACTACTGAATTACTGAATTTATAACTCATACTGTGTAAAAGGATCTGGCATACTTTTTAAACGAACTTGCCAGTAAAGTTTGATGAATCAAATTATTAGTTACACAAAAAAAACAATAAATACCATTAAAACGAGTAAATAAAATTAATAAAAAAAATGAAATTAAAGTAGGTTCATACTCCAACTGTATTTTTGAGGTCGGTGTCTGTTTAGGACTTAGTTAAAGATAGTTTAAGGCCTGGTACAAAATAGTTGGGGTACAGACCTACTTTGGTAGACGCTCAGTTTTGATTGAATTTGTCGGTATTATGCTGTCGCTTTTTTTTCTGTTCAGCTTTGAAGTCGATTTCTTTTTTTTATATTAAGTACTACTTTTATTTTTTGACAGGCCTCATGGCTCGGTGGTAGTACGTCTGCCGCTGCCTGTAGGTCGTGGGTTCGATCCCCGAGGCAAACACGTCTGTTATATGCATGGATGTTTGTTCTGTGTCTGGGTGCTTATATGTATCATAAGTATATATTTACAACAAAAAAATGGTTGTCTGTAAAATCTATTTACGGACGATAATTTTACGTGATAACGTCATGATAGATGCGTCACAAGCCGAACGCTTAGGCCGATTGTGCCTCTCTATCGCTTGTTCCGCGCTCTCTCTTGCACGCTCGGCTCAAGCGGAACGTGACAATGAGTCATGCTTTTTCGTGCGTGCAGCCGGCGTTCATCGATTTGACGTTATCACGTTAAAAAAGTATATACATACGTGTAATATTAGCCATTCGGTTTCCAAAGTACAAGCTTTGCTTAGTTTGGGGCTAGATGGTGTTGTGTGAAACTGTCCTCCAATATTCGTGCCTTGGTCCGTGCTTTTTATAAACTAATATATGTATTTTTTAAATACGTATTTTTTTTATTATTGAAGATGAAGTTTTTATATAGGCTCAAAACTAACACAACACATGTCGTGTAAGCATATTAGCGCATTTACCAAGACGGCTAGCAGGTAAGCCGACAACGAGCGGCTAATCCGTTAAGCCTCAACTATGTACGCTCCACGACCTCCTAGATTAGAGCTCGTGTACAACGAGCCCTACCTATGTCCTGTACTACTAGTAGTTCTACGAACAGTAGACCTCGCGAGAGAGATTATTTGCAGCTCACCTTGTATCATCTGTACATAATACCTACATAAAGTTGGCATAAGGGAGGCCGTATGTAAAATTTTGCCCGATTACGCAATTTTAAGTGATTTTACAGTAGTTTTTTCACGGTCAAAAAACATTTTTTCCATAAGTTTAAGCACCTTGAAAGATCAATTTAATTTTAATACACAATTAATACAAAAAATAGGATATGTTTAAATGCCCTTAATTAAAAAAAACAATGTATATTCTTATAAAAACAAATAATAATTTTATAAATGGAGATAACGTAAAATCAAGAAAATTATTCAGCGCTAAAATGCATCAAGCACATCACGCGCCCTCACTGTTACACGCAATCTGAAGTTTGTTGTCATATCTCGACAACCACTTGACCAATTCTGTTAATTTTTACCACACTACGTACCAAATATCATTAAAATTGGTTGGTAATTAATACCTCAATAAACTTCCCCCTTTTTATGCGAACCACCCCTCTTATCAAAAATCGCCGACAATATTTTTTTTTTAATAATCCGTAGAACGTATACACCAAGTTTCATCAAAATTGGTTCAAAATTACGCCCTGTACGCGAGTACGAACATACAATCAATTCACAAACTCACTGACAGACGAAAGAAAATATGGCCAGTTGATGCAGAGACGCTTCGCTCGCTCGGTCAATAAAGGATGGCTGGTTTTTAACCGACTTCCAAAAAGAAGGAGGTTATCAATTCGGTCTGTATGTTTGTTCACCGATTACTCAGCCAATTGTGCATTGGTTTGGATGATTCTTTTTGTATTTGGTACGTCATACTTCAGAGGTGGTCCCATATAAATTTTATCAAAACCGATGCATCACTTTGCTTTTCATAACAAAATAACTGGTAAAATATCATTCAATTGCCGGTAGTAAAGTAAATAGTGGATTACAAAAATATAAGAATAGGTGCATTACCTTTTTATGGCAACATTCGCCTAAAACAGCGATACACATTAACTCCCTGAGAGGAGTCTTTAGAATTGGAAACCCACAACCCTTCTGGCTTTAGTGGGCTAATAAAAATACATATACCGAACAGATTTGAATATGCATTAAACAGGATTATTTCTGAGCAACGCTATAAAAGCAGTAAGGGCAAGTTCAAAAGAAATAACAGTAACAGACAATAATCTTAGTTGAAAGCAGGACAACTTGCTCACTGCACGGTACTATTATTCTCTTCAAAACGAATAAATAATTTCTCTCTCAACAAAAACTCAAAACCCAGTAAAATGGATTATAAACAGTTCAAAAATTACGACGAAATCCGACGGGACTTGAACCCGTATTATCCCGATCTGTACCTGGAAGTCTTTACCATTTTGGCCACGTGTCACGAGGTATGGTCGAAACTTCTGAACCGTCTTTTTTGTTTAAACCAATGAAGTGTTGGAATTAATGTAAGCAATTTGTAGATACTTCAGTGTGCAAAACTTTAAAAATATCGACATAGGACAGCGGATTAGCAAACTGAAGTGGCAGTAGTTAGAGCACATACTACGCAAAACAGATGGCCGATGGCGCCGAAAAGTTCTCGAGTGGAGACCACGCACCGGCAAGCGCAGCGTAGGCAGACCAGCCACGAGATGGACAGATATGTCATACAAGAGGCGGAAGACGCTGGATGCAAGCCGCTTCCAAGATGTTTTTTTGGAAAGCTATGGGGGAGGCCTATTTCTAGCAGTGGACTTTTGGGATGATGATGATGAATTGGGCAGTTTATATTGATTGTTATTTAAAAAAAGTTAAATATCATCTGACATCCGTTTTTGTATATAATTGACATACTGGTTATATAATACATCAGCGATTCTTCCAGGACCAAGGGTTGCTTCTAAGAGGCCCCATTAGTGTGAGTGTTATTGTGACGCCTACAAATAAGCAAAATTGGAGTTTTGTACAGTCTCACCCCATGTCATTAAGGGTGGGTATTTATTTGCCTTCTGTGGAGGGATGGTTAGTGTCTCATGGAGTTACTGTTGGTAGCCATCTTGATTAGGGGAAGTCGATGTTATGATGTTGGAGTCTGTTCAAATAGAGAACTAATGCGGCATTGAGGGCGCTGCTGTCCTTATTTCATTATTTTGTTCAGTCCAGATCACAGATAGTACTACTTCGAGGGACGTTAGTTTCCTTTTTTAATTGACTTCCAAAAATAAGCCTCCTTCTCATCTCAATTCGTCTGTATGTTTGTTCAGCGATTACTCGGCCAATTTTGAATTGTTTTTGATGATTCTTTTTTGTTTTTAGGGTTCCGTACCTCAATAGGAAAAAACAGAACCCATACAGGATCACTTCGTTGTCCGTCTGTCCGGGAGTCAAGACCTTTATCTCGGGAACGCGTGAAGGTATCGAGTTAAAATTCAAACAGATCAATAGTATCTTGCTGCAGAAAGAAAATTAAAATTTCTCAGTTTTCGTAAAAAAAATTACAGCCGAATATGTCGTAAAAAATGCACATTTCGACACTCACAGAGGAATCAAAACCTACGGGATACTTCCCGTTGACCTAGAACTCTGAAATTTAGCAAGAAGCATCGTATTATAGGAAAAAATCCGAAAACTGGTCATTTTTTATTTAATCACAAAAAATAGTGTCTCTATGCAAGGAATAAGGGCTGCCTCAAACGTTCGCTCGCTCGGATCCGAGTGGGAGGCGCCACTACTATAGTACTACCGCTACCGCTACTATACTCGGATCCGAGTAGTGAGCAAGGAATGTGTTAAATATTTTTACGATTTATATTTTTCGGTTTATGAAGGAAAATATAAAAGAAATATATGATTTCCCCCTTTTATTTAGTTTGTACGGAACCCTCGGTGGGCGAGTCTGACTCGCACTAGTCCGGTTTTTATTTTTTAGATTATGCTTCAGAGGTGATCCCATATAACTTTTATCAAAATCGGTTCAGTACTTCGGTTTTTATAACGAAATAACTGGAAAAATATCATCCAAGTAAAATAAGTAATAAGTCAGTAATAAGTCAATACTGAAAAAATACGCAATTTCTGCGTATTTTTTCAGTTTTTTAAACTATAATTATTTTGCTATGGTAAGAATTATAGTGGTGTTGTTGCCTGTATAAGTTTTTAAGGTTTTCCTATTTTTTTAAGGAAATAAGTGCTTTTCATGCGGAAACTCTCATGATGTGCTCTAAAAATTGTATTTGTTTATAACAATACAACATACCTAAGTGGTTCATCATGACGCATTGACTATCTATAACTGATCAGGAGTGAACAGGACTTCTCAGGAAAGCGCTCCATCGTCGACCGCAGCATTACTCAATAGGTGAGCTGGTGGTTATGGTGGCTATGCGCAAGCTTATCGAATAATAAAAAAAACTGGACAAGTGCGAGCCAGACTCGCCCACCGAGGGTTCCGTACAAACAGTAGATAAGAGGGGGAAATCATATATTTTTTTATATTTTCCTTCATAAACCGAAAAATATACACCGTAAAAATATTTAAAATCCCGTTTTAGCTTATGCTAATGAAGCTCTTTCTTAAGATACCCCAAATGATACGGTTAATTCACTTTAAAATTTGGACCTTCATTCCTTGCATAAAGACATTTTTTGTGATTAAATTAAAAATGTCCAGTTTTCGGGGTTTTTCCTATATATGTACTATAATACGATGCTTCTTGCCAAATTTCATAGTTCTAGGTCAACGGGAAATACCCCATAGGTTTTGATTCCCTTGTGAGTGTCGAAATGTGCGTTTTTTAAGACATATTCGGCTGTTATTTAATTTAAGAAAATTGAGAAATTTTATTTTTCTTTCTGCGGCAAGAGGCAGTGGATCTGCGTACATGGTTTTAATTTCAACTTGATACCTTCACGCGTTCCCGAGATAAAGGTCTTGACACCCGACGGACGGACAGACGGACAACAAAGTGATCCTATAAGGGTTCCGTTTTTTCCTTTTGAGGTACGGAACCCTAAAAACTGAAAGCTCCTTTAATTCAAGTTCAAACGAGCACACTAAGAAACAAAACTACAAACTGCTATGCAGTTTAGCAGAATTTGGTCATTAAAAATTTCTTGATGTAATTAGAGAATAATTAATTTAAAAACACTGGTCAAGGGCGAGTCGGACTCGCACACCGACGATTCCGTACGAACTTACCTATGTAAATAGTTGGATTACCGAAATAATTATTAGGTATAACCAATGACAGTAATAATAAATATATTTCTTTGATACAAATAAAATAATGACTTAGGACAACCTTTAATAAGGTGATCCCATAAGGTTTCCGTTTTTGCCGACTGAGGTACGGAACCCTGAAAACACGAACCGTTAAAGCTATCATCAATTCTTAAATTAAATTAAACCGAGGTAATCCCAAAGATGAGCAAAAAGGCCGTCAATTATAAGAGCAGCTTCATTACCTCCCCTGAATATTGATGGTTCTATAACTTTGATTTTATTGAAAACATCAGTCTTAACTCCAAGAAACTTGTCCGACTTAAACGCTGTTTTCAACAAATTATCGTTAAAATTCCCTTGGCAATTTTAACGTTCGCTTTGACGGTTTTAAAGGAGGAATTAGCACATTTTAAAAGAGGTTTTAGCGTTCCTCATTTCGGATGCAAATCCATCGAGCTTTCGTTGAATTTTCAACTTTCCACTTTCGCCCGGTGCCCTAACACCTCTGCAGAGTACACAAACTTTTTGTTTAGTTACCTTTGGAGTTTTAAGCCGATGGCTGGAGCTTTTTTCGTTGGAGCTCTGAAATTATACTAGGATTAAGGAGATTTGATCCGTCGAGTTAGAGAAAAAAATGTGCTTAACAACTGCGATAGTCGAAAACAGTGATGATCCTTGTGGCCACATAAATAGTAAAATTGTGAAATGCTTAGTCATTATACATCATCTCAACAGAAATACATCATCTGTGAAAATTTGAACTGTCTAACTATCACGGTTCATTAGATACAGCCTGGTGACAGACGGACAGACGGACGGAGGGACGGACGAACAGCGGAGTCTCAGTAATAGGGTCCCGTTTTTACCCTTTGGGTACGGTAACCCTAAAAAAAGATCAAAATCAGATCATCCTTTTGAGAGCTGCAATGCCACATACATACACAGATAGTTTATACAGATACACAAATTATAATCAGATACACAAAGTTTGTAACAGCACTATTTTTATATGATTTCGGAGCTTATTATAATAAGTGTATTTCATATACAATTTTATTTCAGTTATATGCTTGAGTCAGCAAGTTGGATCCTCAAGACATCACAAGGGTTCACAAAATATTGATTCTCCACGTATCTCCGACGAAGCAGTACCGATCAACATGGGCCATAACAGTATCGTACCTAAGGCCCTTTGTTTTACACAAGGGACTGAGGGTAGTCCGAAATTACTGACGCAAATTACAAAAGGACAGATGTAGAATAAATTAAAATCAGGACCAGACCAGGCAAAGCAGGTGATTGTAACATGACATATAAATTCGAATAGGTATATACCTAGGTTTTCTTAAATAAGTAAACTTAAATATTTCAATCTACTTTCCCAAATTTCTAAATTATCTTTTAGGCAAGTTTTAACCAAACAGTTAGTTTGCCCGATTTTTAATGCAGCGTGTCCTGCGTAGATCTAGAAAGAAATATTGATTACTTGACATTTAGGGAGTGGTTATCTTGCACAAAGAGACATAGTTAATAGATTACCCCCCATTACTGTAAAGACAATGTTTTTTACATGACAGAGAAGTAACCTGAGACTGATTTTATTGTGAATCTAATCCAGTTTCACCCTAACATGGTTGGATACATTTCAAAGCCATCCTCCTCATCAACAAAAAAGGAGTTTGCCACCATCCGATTAACGAGAGAGAAAGAGATTGCAAAATATTTTCCTAATTTATTATTTTTCTATATTGTTGGTTTAATAATTATTTATTTAGTTTATTGGTACATGAACAGAATAATAATCCGAGTGTACTGTATTCGATACTCAATACTAATAACAATTAATCACTATGTCTGGTTTGAAACCTAGAAGCGTCATGTGCCTCTTCGTGGTGCGGGTTTATAATCTGTTCTTTCTTATTCTGAAATTACTGGCCCGTTTATCTGTTATGAGGCGGGCAATCTGGGGAGGGGTTTATGGGAGTAATCTATGGCTGCAACAGGGCTGGCCTGGTTTCACACTCGCGTTGCAGGTAGACACGTTTGTCTATTGCTGGGGGGAATACATTTCACTGTTATTTCTGCTACATGATCATAACTTCTTTTTTGATTGAACAATAATTTGATTCAAATGTAACACCTGTTTTACATGATCACACAATACATTACAGTTTAATAAATAATTGAAACAACCTAGTTCCATATGTGCAATTTTGTCTTAAAACTAAACTACTGCACTGATTTTGATAAAATTTCTATGGGGTTAATCGGAAAATATATGATTTCATATAAAATAATATTTTTTTGAAATCGGCTTATAAATAACGGAATATGCGGTTACGAAAATAAAATTAATACAGCCGATGTGTTTACCTTATTGAAGTCGGTATTTTTTTTAACACACATAAAATCACATCATCTACCCATTTGGATTTGGATTTGAACACGCTTCTTTCGCATGTTTCACTCTTGTTAGTGTCTTCATTAGATTTAGAATGTCACAAAATGCTACAAAAAGGCTGCTTTTTCTTATCTACAAATAAACTGAACCTTTTTCTTTAACTACTACAAAAAAAATATTCTACACAATAAACAAAATAATTACTAATCACATATCTAGCCATCATCACACTAATAGCATTTGTTTTTGCACACACTCGAATATTAGTCTAGTAAAAATAAGATTTGTGACAACATAAAAGACAACTAAGTATATTGTTATTTATATGAATGTACTGGTGTTTTGAAATACATTTGACACAATTTCATAATGATATTATAAAAGCCAATTTTGTTACCTTTACACGCTCAAACGGCTGAACCGATCGTTATGAAAATTAGTATAGAGATAGCTTTGGACCTGGAGACGAACATAAGCTACTTATCATCATCATAATCATCACCGTTTTTTCATAACTACGCGAGTGAAACCGCGGAACGCAGCTAGTCTATAAATCGGGGATTATGGTTGATCTATGATTTTTAGTTATTTTCCTATTATTATTTCAAAGAATCCCCTCAGTTGCAAATACTGCGATCAGCTCCATACAAACGGATTTATTTTTACTAGACTATATGTGTCATGAACCTAAATATTAAACAGGTCAAGTTCAAAGAAAAAAAAGGTTTTGTTTTTCAATTTTATCTGCTTTTAATTGTTTTTTTAACGGGCAAGTGCCTTTTAACTACAACAAAACAATATACAAACTCAACTAAATAAACTAAACTTCGTTTTTAATTGCACTATAGCTGTTATAGTGACTGAACGAAAGGGCCTATAAACAAACAGATAACACGTACCCGGTGAAGCCAAAAACATTCCTTAGTTCGTAGCTGAACCCTAAAAAATCAAGAAATGTTATCAGCAACGTCAACCCCTAGTAACGACGGACTTTTTGCATGAAATTAAAGAGTATTGAAGCTAAAAAAGTGCAGGGGTAGAGATAATGGCGTAGTTACGGAAATATTTGTGGATTTTCTCATTTAACTGCACTGAAAAGGGCTCACTAAATTACTACAGATAAGAATAAAAGAGATAAAAAAGTTACGCTAAGCCGCGACACTGTCAAGGATTTTAAATTTAGAATGAAAGTAAAAAAAAAAAAATGTTTGGGAAAAGCGTTTTTATTTCAGACAACGTTCAAGCTTTGTACAAGCGTAGGTAAGTAGGCTAAGGATGAGGTACTTTTTAGCCACCTTCTCTGTTTCCTAAGACTAAATCAATGTTTTGTTGTAGTTAATAAAGGCACTTGCCCGTTAAAAAAAAGGTTGTCTCTAAAGTCGGCTTACGGACGATAATTTTACCCATGCGTCACAAGCCGAACGCTTAGGCCGATCGTGCCTCTCTATCGCTTGTTCCGCGCTCTCGCTTGCACGCTCGGCTCAGGCAGAACGTGACACTTTTTCGTGCGTGCAGCCAGCGTTCATCGATTTATAAGACGTTATCACGTCAAAAATCAATCGTAGATGTATCAAATGTAAAAACATGTTACGATTGCGACCATAAAAAAACTTCACGGAATCCAAAGCTAACTCCATTGCTTCAAAAGGTACTAGTACACTACAAAGAACATGCTTTATTCAAACTCCTTTTCACTTCTAAAACGTAAACAGAAATACCTCGATTGAAAAAGAGCGAAAGAGTTCTAAGCAGTTGAATCAAGTCCGCTTCGTCCGTAAAATCCAGGCTTCGTCTGTATAAGTGCAAACTCCACTAAAGGTACAACAAATAGAAAGTAGAAATTATCAAAATAATCGTTTATTCCCATTAGTACAATTTGCGGTTCGGTTGATTGAACTACTGAGACTTAATTCTCAGTAGTTCAATTAATAACTTTTAGTTATTTACTATCATAAATGTTATTATTGTAAAAAAAAAACTTTATTTACTTCTTCTCAGTGGTTAAATAGCTAATGATTATTTCGTAATCCTCAGACATGAGTCGCTTAAGAATAATTTTTTGAATATTGTGAGATAATTTTAATTGGTCTTTTTTCCGTTTTTATTCTTTTTATCTCAATAAATGAATTTGAATAGCATTTCGTTATTTGTTCCTTTCCAATAATAATTTATAATTTCGTAATAATTGGTCCTTCTCAATGATCAAATAGCATTTCGTTATTTGTTCCTTTCCAATAATAATATATAATTTCGTAATAATTGGTCCTTCTCAATGATCAAATAGCATTTCGTTATTTGTTCCTTTCCAATGATAATATATAATTTCGTAATAATTGGTCCTTCTCAATGATCAAATAGCATTTCGTTATTTGTTCCTTTCCAATGATAATATATAATTTCGTAATAATTGGTCCTTCTCAATGATCAAATAGCATTTCGTTATTTGTTCCTTTCCAATGATAATATATAATTTCGTAATAATTGGTCCTTCTCAATGATCAAATAGCATTTCGTTATTTGTTCCTTTCCAATGATAATATATAATTTCGTAATAATTTGTCCTTCTCAATGATCAAATAGCATTTCGTTATTTGTTCCTTTTCAATGATAATATATAATTTCGTTATTTACTCCTTCTCAATGATCAAATAGCATTTCGCTATTTACTTATTTCGTTTAGTTTCAGACAGACAGAATATGGACAAAGAAAACATGCCTCATGTTTGTGATTTAGGGCGTTTTTCCACTAGAGTATAGCTAGTTATGTTATAGAATGTCACTTCCTGAGTGTCAGCTATATTTCATTTGAAATAATACCAAAACAACTCTCGAAAAATAAAAAATTGCGCTTTTCGTTTTTTTCGTGATAACTATGTGATTTTACTAAAATTATTCTAAAACATTTGCATTTGTAAGTTTTTACAGTGATTTTACACATGCTTACTCACAAAAAGTATACTCAACAGCGTATCACGCGAAACGAAATCGTAACTAAAAAAGCTGGTTTTCTGCAGTCGGATATTTTGTTTTTCTTTTAAAGTATAGACACTTGTGCTAGTACGCATCTCCGCATACCTTCGTTAATACCTTCGTTAGTCAACTTAGCTGTTAATCATTAGCCTAGCTGCTAACCATCACTTCTCTTCTTCGCACATTTCCGTTGTGGTGGAGTCCGAGCTTTAGAGGGATAAACTAATCAGACCCTGTACTCCATTCAAAGCTAGTGACCTATGCGTCCGCACTCCGGCGACGTCAAATGTTGTTGGTATACAGCTATTATGCTTGTCAAATTGCGCAAAGAGTATGTATAGTAAAGTAATATTACAGAAGGATTTTTTTTTACTATTTTTGTAATTCATTATTAGGGCTTGCCCGATGATACTAATGATTTGAATTCATCATCATCATCATCATCTCAGCCATAACTTCTTCTCTTATTAACTTCTACTGCTGGACATAAGCCTCCCCCATAGGCGCTATTCCGGGCTATGGTAGCGGTCCCGGTCACGGCGGAGCAAGGGGAGCTAAGAATCTCCGGATTTGAATTAATATAATATAATTATATAATCCATTGAAGTCTCCGACGTTGATTTACTTTGTGGCTTTTTGTTTATAAAAAAAATAAACTGACAATGATTTTAGTACAATATATTTATAACCCACATAATATATATGAATATAAGTAACTAGGCATATCAAAATAAACAAATAAAATTAATTCTTCAATCACTGAATCCAAAAAAAAAACTACACCGATTTAGTCGTAAAATCCACTGCGATCGCCTCTTCCCAGCCCGAATGGCAGCCTGATGGGCATCAGGCTGCCGGCGTTCCTTGGCTTTAAGGTCAAAAATGTAATTGTAATTGGCTTTATTGACAACAATTTAAACATTATAATATACCTACACAAAAATCACTGAGTGGCATATTAGAAAATAGGAGAAATAATAAAAAAAATATATTTATTCAGATATTATTTATATTAGCTACGCAATATTGAAAAAAAAACACCGGACAAATATTATTAATGTCGCCCACCAAGGGTTGCGTACAAACTAGTAGATAAAAGGGAGAAACTATATATTTTTTTATTTTCTTTCATAAACCGAAAAATATACATCGCAAAAATATTTAAAAACCTGTTTTAGCTTGTGATAATGAAGCTCTTTCATATGACTTTTTTTTTATGATGTTTCTCCTCTCTAAATATCCCTATTCATTGAATTTATATGTTTAAAAAGGTTGTGATGCCCGAGAGAGATAGCTGCGCGCGTTGAGCGAATCCTAAGCACACCATTAACACTGGTTCCCAGTCACTACTAAATCTGAATATTCTGTGTATTCAAAACTGGCTGCAAAGTACGATAGCCGGACAATAGGCGCCAGTGGTCTGTGAACCAGATAGCAACTTAAATTAATTAAAGCAAGGGTCAGATACGAGATCTTTTGTTCCCTCGAAAGGCTGTGATATTATGACGGTTTGGTATGTGTGAATTATTGCTGTAAGAGTGACAATAGCTTATTCAACGCCAGAATAATGCGAGGGTTCTAATAATACTATATTTTGAGGCAAAGTTTCGTGTTTGTGTAATTTATTTTTAAAGTTTCCGGCAGCCTCTTCGGGAGAGCGTCTGATTTGCGATCCGCAGGTCCTGGGTTCGAATCCCGCGTCACGCACCTCTGTCTTTTCGAAGTTATGTGCGTATTGTTGATTGCCGCCAACTTCAAACTGTGAAGGAAAACATCGCGAGGAAACCTACATGTCTGAGAGTTTTCAATGATCTTGAAGGTGTGTGAAGTCTATCAACCCGCACTTGGCCAGCGTGGTAGACTATGGCCTGAACCTTCTCACAATAAAAAAGGCGCGCGCCCAGTATTGGGACAGATTGTACAAACAGGACTGATAAAAATGGGCTGTAGGCGGAATAAACATTGGGAACAAATATTAACAAAATAAACTTTACGATCCCATATATAAGTATATACTCCCACCAAAAATTGTATCTGAAGGCCAAAGTAATTAAATTATCACAAAATTTTAACTACCTATAATAATATAGGTTAGGTTCATCCCAAAAATAGGTTAGGTTAGGTTTGACCTGCGACAATATAGTCAATAAATGAATTTTGAAAGTATTAAATTTTGGTGATTATTTACTAATTTTGTAATTAAAAAGATTTTTAGGTGTAATTTTTACTATATTTGGGAATCAATTAAATATGAGACATAAACATTTAATCGATATTTATATAGTAGGTACAATAGTAGGTAGGACCATACTTATCTATATAAAATCTATGTTAGCTGGTCAAATATCTTCAAATAACTCTGACCTGTATTTTTTTTATTATTGACAGGATTGCGTTTGACTGCTAGTTCGCCTTATGTTAAGTGATGTTACAGCATACGACATAGTTTAGCTGTTTTCATTTTTTTTAACGCTTATAGGCCGATCGTGCCTCTCTGTCGCTAGTTCCCCACCCTCGCTTGCACTGTCGGCTCAGGCGGAACATGACAATGAGTCATGCTTTTTCGTGCGTGCAGCCGGCGTTCATCGATTTATAAGACATTATCACTAAATATAAATAAAAGCTTGTCGCGCGAACACAAGCATATTTTTTTTTCAAAAGAACAACCCAACTTTAATTCTAAGCATATGATAAGAACGCTTTTAAGTAATTTGTTGGAATTAAATATTACTTAGTAGATAGGTACGATGTTGTTTGAAATCTGGCGACAAGCTTTTATTTATATATATCAATATAATTTAATAAAATGGTGGGTTTGATTGCATTCAAAATTTATTTTCTTCCTTTTAGAGCATTTAAATAAAAGCATGTTTTTAATTATTTTTTAAATAATATTTTATATAAACTTCAGGTTATATAGAAAATAGCATCATTCTGCGAGTTCAAAGAATATTCTGATTATGTAATATATAGTATGGCCTAAAAATGCAGTCTTTAAGATAGATTATAATCAAGCGCTTCTTTTTAACAGACTTCCAAAAAGAATGAGATTATCAATTCGGTGTGTATGTTTTTTTTATATATTTGTTCACCGATTACTCAGACAATTGTGCATTGATTTTGTTGATTCTTATTGTATTTGGTATATCATACTTCAGAGGTCAGTACTTTGATTAATTTATGCAGTACTTTGGTTTTTATAATAAAATAACTGGTAAGTATCATTAAACAACTGTAGAAAAGTGAATAGCAAGTCACGCATGTATTCTTCGCGATTTGCTATTTACTTTTCTACAGGCGCTATATATATTGCGTATTTTGAAGTCATTTTTTCAATTTTTTAAACTATATTTATTGTATCTCGATACGATCTCTAACTTTAGCGTTGCTAATCCGTTCAATAATAGTTAAAGACGGAACCTATATTTTCCTATCTAAATAAACAAAACCATCACTCACTTTTCTGACAACGCCACTCAGTGATTTTATACGTTTAAAAATGTTGTGATGCGCGAGAGAGATAGCTGCGCGCTTTGAACTCAACCATAAAAACCTCGAAAAGCAATCATTTATGTTAAAAAAGATAAAAGGTACCGTCTACTTCCGGAGCCTACTTCCAAAAGAAACCCATAAAAGCCGTTCCGTTACCCTAAATAAGCTAAAGCCTCAAATAACTTTCGTACTAATACAAAATAATAAGTAATACACAAAAAATATGTTATGGCGTTACATTGTTATTTTTATGAGCGTACAGGGGCCATGGAAGCTCCCTAAAGCCAGGTTAAGTGAAATTTGTGTTAGCCACAAGAATTTTCGCAGTAAAGTGATTTTAGAGATATTTTGTAAACATTACGAAGTTAAGAAAGCTTCCGGTTTGAAAGAATTGGGTAAAATGTAAGATACGGGATACCTATGTCAGTATTTTAAATTTTCTTTATGTATATAAGAAAAAACCGGTCAAGTGCGAGTCAGACTCACGCACGAAAGGTTCCGTACCATTATCTATAAAAACGGCAAAAAAATCACGTTTGTTGTATGGGATAATATAAATTTTATTTTAATTTAATTATTTGTTTTTAAAGTACCTATTATAACTCAATATTTTGTGAATATTGTAAGCAAAAAAATCACGTTTGTTATATGAGAGCCCCCTTAAATATTTATTTTATTCTATTTCTTGTTATAGCGGCAACAGAAATACATCATATTATGTGAAAAATTCAACTGTCTAACTATCACGGTTCATGAGATACAGCCTGCTGACGTACGGACAGACAGACAGAGGAGTCTTAGTAATAGGGTCCCATTTTTTGCCTCCTTTTATTATTGTTGAGGATGAAATATCAGATGTTTATAGAAAATATTATAAAAAATAGTCAGTAAATGATCACGGAGCAAACTTTCCCAGAGAAAAATATCATTCATCCTATACGACAAAAGAAAATGTAAAATTAAAGGTGGTCACCTACATATATAGGTTTATAAGTTATTAATTATGTACAAAACTGGGTATATAGATATATACCCAGATTTGATTTTATAGACATTGGTTTAAAAATAAGAATTGTACGTGAGTATCAACATCAGAACAAATAAACAAAAATCTTGCTAGTTGATGCACAGAAAAATCTTGCTAGTTGATCGAGTGAGCGAATATTGAAACAAACGACTTCTCATGGACGCCATTGTCAGAACTGGATCAATTGAAATAGGACCACACGGAAAGCACCAGCTTTCAAATAAAAAAATAATCATTAAAATCGGTTCACCCAGTCGAGAGTTATGAGGTAATAAACATAAAAAAACAGTCGAAACCTCCTCCTTTTTTGAAGTCGGTTAAAAAATTACACTTAGGAATTAAAGACGAATCTAACGACATCTTTTACATCAAAATTGTTCAAGCTGTTTGGGCTATGACTCAAAATAATCTTGTTCGACCGCGCTACGAGAGCTACGAAATTAATTACCGTAGTGGCTCGTAGAGGTTGCTAAGGAGTATTGGCTACGAACATTTCCAACAGATTTTAAGAAATGGTCCGTGACCGCCAAAACCAATGATTTTCCATCACGTGGACGTAAAGTCTAAAACAAAAATCACGAATATAGTCTCCTGTGTTAATTACTCATGTACCAATAATGACGTACTTAAAGATTTTGATATAAAGGCTCTATGGCGCCGCGCTAAATCCTAATTTCGATTGAGAAGTCTAGAGACGTCTATTTTGCCACTTCGAATTATTTTGAAAATCTAAATATTTTAGTCGAGGTGTCTAATTAGATCTCACGTTTTTGTGGACTGACGCTGCATCCCGTTGATACTTGATCAGGCCAAAACCAAAGTTTTAATTACAATAAATTCTTAATGTATTTTTGTCGAAGCGAGGTAGCACGGCTGGACACAGCTAGTTGTGAAATAAATTACAGAGATTCAGTCAACCTAAATTGATGCAAGGTTGTTCCCGTAATGCATACATAGCTCTTAATTAAATTAATAGGATGGCACGCTACGCTAACACTGACGCATTGCGGGCTATCTATAGGTATTCCTAATTGTTAATCATAATCTGCAGAAGTTCCCGGCAGCCTAGTCGGGAGACCGTCTGACTTGCGATCCACAGGTCCTGGGTTCGAATCCCACGGCACACACCTCTGTCTTTTCGAAGTTATGTGCATATTGTTGATTGCCGCCAACTTCAAACCGTGAAGGAAAACATCGTGAGGAAACCTACATGTTTGATCTTGAATATGTGTGAAGTCTGCCAACCCGCACTTGGCCGGCGTGGCAGACTATGGCCTAACCCTTCTCACAATGAGAAGATGGCTCGTTCCCAGCAGTGGGACAGTTTGTATAAATAGGGCTGATAAAAAAAAAAATATACAGGCCAGAGCATTTGGCAGGAACGTGAGAAAATCATGGCGACCTCTGTTACAGTTACTACAATATTAATAGCAATCTTTTTTAAATTTCATCATTTAGATATTCGTTGGAATTCATGACAGTATTATATACTGGATGCCACAGAATTCGCCCTATTACAGGAAGTCTTTGCTGGATGCGTTGCCAACATATAGCAGGTATATTTGTATATTTGAATTTAAATTTAGACCTTCATCGTTCTGGGGTAATCTGATTGTTTATTTTATCTAGTAATTTAAGTAGTATAATTATGTAGTTTGTTTTATATGTAGTTTGTATTGTGCTTCAATAAATGACCAAATAAATATTTAAAAATTACTTACAAATTACTTAGTAAAAATAAATGTTTAAATTTACTTTGACTTCTGTCTCACTTCAAAACATCTGTTTCATAGATTAGGGGTCAACGAGTTTTTAACTTTTTTAATTTTATGGTTTTGGTTACCGCAAAACTACGTCATTTATAAACCAATTTGAATTTTTGTTTT
Organism: Lycia hirtaria; assembly: GCA_947563715.1. Lineage (NCBI taxonomy): Eukaryota > Metazoa > Arthropoda > Insecta > Lepidoptera > Geometridae > Lycia > Lycia hirtaria. The sequence continues at coordinate 14,318,867 of OX387385.1, forward strand.
TTGTTTGAAAAGATATACTTTTAAACACTTTCAAATTGGTCCCATAAAAATCAAAATAAAATCAGTAGTTTGAAACATAATTGCGCTTTTTGAAGTATTTTATTTCAGTTTTTTAAACTATAAATATACATTTATGTGTAACAAATGATTTTTTTTCGTGAATTTTGAGTTGTGGACACAGTAAAAGTAGTATGTAACGTTGAGTACAATGACCTCCTCTTGCCCTTACAGGTTACTAAAAGAGAAACTTTGTCACGCGCCCGTCCATAGGAATAAACAGCGATATCGGTCCACGTTCTTGATGCGTACTGCACAGGAATGGAATTCTTTGCCGCCATCTCTGTTTCCTGAGAGCCACAATCTTGGAATCTTCAAGGCTACAGTGAATAGACGACCACACCGTCGCTTAATTTCAGGCGAGTTAGTCAATCATAGATCTAATATCTTGCATAACAAGTATCTATATTAAAAGAAAAACAAAATACCCGACTGCATGAAAGCAGTGTTAGCAACCTCAGCCTTGACTATGTGATTATCCATATTTGTTGTATACAATTAAACTAATCTGGCATGTAGACAATACCTTAACGTCCTCGGTATAATATTAATTGTCAAAAGGAATGGCAAAATGACTTGTATACAGTTGCCGTAAAATACAGAGGACGATTGCGGTATTGTTAATCGGCAGTAAGACTTGAGACGATGAATGTCATTAAAATTGCACGCACGGAAGATTTATTATTCTACCCGACGAGTTATCAGCAGTTTTCGCAGTCTAAGTTACGATTTCGTTATGCTTGATATGCTGTTGAGTGTACGTTTTTTTATAAGAAAGTATGCATAAAAGTAGTATTATTATTATAATTCCAAAAAAGTATAGTCTATGACACTCAGGAAGTGAAAACGAATCTAACGACACCTCGCACATCAAAATCGGTCAAGCCTCGTATAGAAACATAATAAATACGGTACATACATGCATACATAAATACAAAAAGAATCATCAAAATCAATGCACAATAGGCCGAGTAATTGGTGAACAAACATACAAAAAAAAACGAATTCATTACCTCCTTCTTTTTGTAAGCCGGTTAAAAACAAACTATAATGTATTTTATCACCCATCTAGTTTCCATAATACAAGCTTTGCTTAGTTAGGGCTAGATGGTGTTGTGTGAAATGTCCACTATTTATATTTATACTTAAAATAGACTAGGATAATTAACAATTGTACGTACTAGCTGAAAATCGGGCTTGGCCGGTACTTAAACTTACAAAAATGCTCCTAAAACTATTTACTCTCATTCTGAACTTGGTTAAGAAAATATAAATAACACCAACACAGCGGATTAGCAAGTTGAATTAGCAAGCAGTGGGCAGGGCATATAGCACGTAGAACTGACGGCCGATGGGGCCGAAAAGTTCTCGAGCGGAGACCACGCCACACCGCCGAGCACACACCGGCAAGCGCAGCGTAGGAAGACCAGCCACGAGATGGACAGATGACCTTATACAAGTAGAGACGCTTGATGCAGGTCGCTTCCAACCGGTATTTTCGGAACTCCATTAGGAAGGCCTATGTCCAGCAGTGGATTCCTTTTGGCTGAGATGATGAAATTACATTTACTGATATTAGCTATGCTAGACTATTTTTTTAAGTATCATCAAACTTTTAATCCATTCAACAAATAAGAATAAATTCTCACACTACTTAAGTACATTATATATCTGGTATACGTAATACTTACATTATAAAGTCATCGTATCTCCGACAAAAGAACGCAATGCCATTAGCCTGGGCCATTTTGCTAATGCAGTAGACAGGAGCGCCCTCTGTCGCGGCTGCATTTGAACTGCTGTTCGGAAAATGGCTATGAGCTTTACAGTTTACACAGAATGGCCAACAAGTTTATGTTTACACAAAATAGCTGTGGAATTTCGTTGGAGAAAATGGTTGTGTTGTATTGAAAAGGAAGTGTCTATTTTTATCAACTAATAGCATAGTGAGCGTCCGAAATATGATGTAAATTGAAAGGATTTTGATGAAAGTTCTATGGGATCAAACTGAAAGTATGTCCTTACAAACAAAAAAGTAAGAATTTTTAAATTATGAATGACTTATGAAAGACGGAGTATGCGGTAACAAACATTAAAAACCCCGGCTGAATTATTAATCTCCTTTTTTTGAAGTCGGTAAAAACTGAAATAACCAACTTAAAGTGTGCAAATTTTTTTAAAGACTAATCTACTGAACCGATTTTAATCAAATTCTATGGGACCAATTTGAAAGTATATCCTTTTAAACAAATATATTTTTCTATTTCAAATCGGTTTATATAAATACATTTATTTCCAAAAACATTTGTAACTACCCTCATTTTTAAATACACACAAAACACAATAAAAATCGGTTTATCTAAGACGGAGTTATGCGCAGTGATAAACATAAACGGCCTTACCGAAAAACGTTACTTAACTGCATCGCTTAACATATTTTGTCAACTTCTCGCCGACACATAATAATACTACATAATACTTGCGGAAAGAAGACAGAGAATCTAAGACAATTGTTAAAGTTAAGTAACGTTTTTCGATAAGGCCTTAAAAATACAGACGAATTATTAATTGCTTGAATTAGTAATTGCCGTTTTACGTTGTAGTTTGTACAGTAATCCAGTAATCATTTCCTTAGTCTCAATTTTTCATGAAAATTCTCATTATGATTCAGGTATCTCTATCGTAATGAAACAATTATGATACGGCTACCTGTATCAAAAATAAATCCATGCTATCATGTTCCCATAGACTATATAAGGAACATGCACAGACATGTTCCTTATTTGAAAATTCTTTCATGTTACATTATACTTAAGAATATTTCAACGGGATCGACGCATATGACCAAAAACGCAAGAGGCCAATAAACGCATTTAACCAGATACGCAAATGAACACTCGGGTAGATCAGGAATATTATCATTTTCTCTTCCAATTATTGTAATTTTCTGTTCCGCACTGCAACACATGCGAGATGGAAAATAAAAAGCTTGGTGAATTAATTCACATGGTTCCTTGAATAATTTATGTCGGATTACATTATCGCACTAGCTGTTTTTCCAAGGCGCGCTCGACTGCATATTTCACTTCATTTGCGGGAAATTTTCCGTTGAAATGCTTTTGTTTTCTTAAAACGTTTTTTTGCTTCGTAACACTTTTGATGTGTAGTGCTGCTATTCATAGTACCAGAATCTACTTTAATAATTCGTGAGCATTGAAAATAAAAGAGAGAAACGACGAGTTTCCCTCATCTCAATATTCAATATTTCTACTACAGGTCAGTATTGCCATAAAATTTTTCGTCTACTCATTTTTTAAACTGGTATTATTTAGAGCCGTTCAACAAACTCTGTAGAGAAACACGATACCTATAAAATTTATCTCCAAGTAGACTTTTACGGTTTTCCTGGTGTAATAATTGATACGTTGGCTATCGTAAACCGATCCTCTCTGGGTCCGAGCGGATGGAACCGGCATTATCCGGTTCGGTCCGGTTTACTCCGCAGAGCAATTAGTTTATTATTCCGGTATCGGCGAATATGGAGCGGAATGGAATGAGCGCTCTTATTGTGGGAGTAGGATCGTTTATTTTAACGTCTTTCTGTTATGTTGGCTTTAGTTTGAAGGTTTAGTTTTATGGGTGTCATTATTTTGAAAATATGTATTCTTAATTTGAGATAATTCTTAATAAATTCAATTAGGTATGTCTAGGAATAGGAATTTTCTGTTTGAACATTGCGATCTAAGTGTAAGTCTAGTCTCTCTCTCTCTGTGTGTTTGTGTATGTGTGTATAACTTACCACTAAATACATTCAGATTTCGATAATTCTTTTTTATATTGTTGGAACCAGTTTTTTTAATTCAAAATTGTAATGAAATTTGTAAAAAGTAAACCGTAGAAAATTTCAATCAGATATAAGAGAAATTATCCAAGCTGGATAATGTTCAGGGGTAAAAAACAGTTTTTTTATTTTTGTATGGAAGGCGCGCAACGTCTCTTGCAATATGAAGTTAGAAAAGACTTTAAAAGTATAGAACGTAAAACTGTACACTTTAAACCATTAAATTAATTGCAACATCTAATAAACACGCATCGGCAAGCGCAGCGTAGGAAGACCAGCCACGAGATGGACAGATGACCTCTGCACACAAGTGGCGGGAAGACGCTGGATGCAAGCCACTTCCAATCGGTCTTTTTGGAAATCCATGGTCCCGGGAGGCCTATGTCCAGCAGTGGACTTCTTATGGCTGAGATGATGATGATGATGACCTAATAAACAAACTACATGTACTTAACTACATAAATCACTTCGTAATAAGCAATATTATTATTTATTAGGCACAGAAAATTTAGGCATTAATAAAATAAACTTACCTACGTATATTTTTTGTAATACGAAAAAGCTCACAAATAATAAAATTTTAGAATTTTTTTATTCAGAGAATGGATAACGTAGAGGCAAATTATGCTTACATGAAAATGTACTTCGTTTCAGAATTGAAAAACTGAAACCCAGTTTTATAAAGTAATATTGTTTCGAATAGAGTAATTATGTCTAGTTCGCTAAAAGGTTGGGTAGCAGGAAACGAAATACGCAATTCGTTTATTTTGATGTAATTTTTCCAGTTATTTTGTTATAAAAACCAAAACACTCAACCGATTTTGATAAAATTTATATAGGACCTCTGAAGTATGGCGTACCAAACAAAAAATATTCATCAAAATCAATTTATAATTGGCGAAGTAATCGCTGAGCATACATATAACATACGGTCGAATACAGAACCTCCTCTTTTTCGGAAGTCGATTAAAAATATCTAGCATTAACTGATTGCCAAGGAAAAGGGTTATGTTTTCTGCAATTGTAAGTGGGACCCTTCATGGGTCTCAATGTAGTTTTTAACCGCCGACCCAAAAAGAGAGTTGTTATAAGTTTGACGTGTGTCTATCTGTAGTTGTTAAGGTAGCTCTCAAACGGATGGACTGAATTTGATCTTGTTTTTGTTTTTTTTGAAACAAGATTTGATTGAATGTGTTCATAGCTATGCTATATCAAAATAGGTTCAGTAATTTTTATATCGGGGGGGTTTTTAACTTTTCTAAGCTGACTTGTCCTGATTATTTAAAATTGCGTATCTTAGCCAAATCAATATATTTTGTATTGATAATTTTTTTGGTGCTTAAGGCAATAAGGGCATCCATTGCACATCCACATAGTTGTTATCTAGTTTATGTAAATAAATAAATAAAGAAGCGGACATTTGACACAACACCATCTAGCCCAAACTAAGCAAAGCATGATGTACTATGAAATTAGATGGTTAATAGAATACATTAATACTTTTTATACATAAAAACACCCTAACACAGAAAAAACATCTATGGTCATCACATAAATGTTTGCCATGGGTGGGGATCCAACCCACGACCTACAGCTCATCAAGCAGACATACTACCAACTGAGCCACAAGGCCAGTCCACGTTATGTTTGTGTATTGTTTCTATTGATATAAAACATACATCGATCCGCAGGTTCTGGGTTCTAATTCTAGTAAAATCACTTGTTTATTACGAAAAAGTTCGTTGGAGATTAGGAAAACACGCATTTTATTTTATTTTCGCGTGATGTATTATTATTATTCCAAAAAGTATAATATGGCGCTCAGGAAGTGAAGATGAATATAACAATACCTCGCACATCAAAATCGGTCAAGCCGTTTAGGCTGTAGACGATTATATAGAAACATACATACATACATACCACACACATACATAAACTCGAAAAACATAACCCTCTTTCTTACGCAGTCGGTTAAAAACAAGTAGTCGCTTGTCGTCTTTTAGTACTATCCGGATTCTACTGTTCTCTTACTGTTACAGATACGTACATTAAAAAAACGTCTATATCTCTTACGGGGTGGGCAGAGAATCAAAGATAGATACAAACACAATTTTACAGAGAACTTATAAAACTAGTGTGACAATAGGGGGCCTTATCGCTAAAAGCGATCTCTTCCAGGAAACCGTGGTATGGAGATCAATTTATAGAAAAAGTAAAGCGGGTGTGCGGGTGTTCTCGTATCATGAGTCCATTTGACGCAACATTTTACTATTATTAGAGGGTGGGATGTTTATATGTTTGTTTATATTGGGGTCATCCAATCACTTACATAAACGACAATTTCTCTCAACTCCCTTTATTAACTTTTACATTATGCACGGGATGATAAGTAGCTGGTACAATCTATGTTTTTAGGGTTCCGTACCTCAAAAGAAAAAACGGAACCCTTATAGGATCACATTGTTGTCCATCTGTCCGTCCGTCCGGGTGTCAAGACCTTTATCTCGGGAAGGCGTGGAGCTATCGTGTTGAAATTCAAACCACATACGCAGATTCATAGTCACTTGCTACAGAAAGAAAAACGAAATTTCTCAGTTTTCGTAAAAAAAAGTTACAGCTGAATATGTCGTAATAAATGCAAATTTCGACTCTCACAAGGGAATCAAGACCTATGGGGTACTTCCCGTTGACCTAGAACTATGAAATTTGGCAAGAAGCATTGTGTTAGAGTACACATATAGGAAAATATCCGAAAACTGGAAATTTTTAATTTAATCACAAAAAATAGTGTCTCTATGCAAGGAATGAGGGTCCAAATTTTAAAGTTCTTTAACCGTATCATGTGGGGTATCATATAAAAGAGTTTAATTATCATAAGTTAAAACAGGTTTTTAAATATTTTTACGATGTATATTCTTCGGTATATGAAGGAAAATATAAAAAATATATATGATTTCCCCCTTTTATTTAGTTTGTGCGGAACCCTCGGTGGGCAAGTCTGACTCGCACTTGTCCGGGTTTTTTTCTCTGTTGACATTTTATTGATTTACATTTTTTTTATGTGTGTTGTGAATTTTATTTTATGTTCTATCTATGGATTAATTAATATCTGAATAAAATAAATTGAATCGTTCAATACTTTCCGTTGTACTTTCAATAACGTTTATTTATCTATGAGTTACTCTCTATACATGTACAATAAAGTTATTCTATTCTACTACATAATAACCCACAACTCACAAATACTACAATAGTTTACAAGACAAATCTCAATCCTACCTCGAATTTTACAAAAGGCTCCAGAAGAACAGGCCGAGTAATGAAATTGCCCTGGAAACCTTAAAAACTATACAATGGCGTGTCACCTCGGGACGGCCTCATCTCGCCGTCAAATTGAGATGACAGAAGATCGAGCTCTCTCTGAACACAACTCCCGTTAAGGGTTTTGGATTCGGTACCAAAGATCGTTAGTTTTTTACCCTTATGAGAAGAATTATGTACATTTTCCATAAGCTTGGCTGTTTCTATTGTTACGAATCTCTATTACAAGGTTGCCTAGAAAAGATCGCTTTTAATGATAAGGCCACCTATTGTATCACTAGCACGTAAGCCTTGTGTTTTTAATTTAGTGTTTTAATATGGTGTAAACAATAAAGCGTTTATCTATTTATCTATTACAATAAAGAGAGTTTGTCTTTTTTATGTGAACTATTAGCTCAATAAGCAGGAGATCTTGCAAGAAAAATGTTACATTCAAATAGTTTATTAACATGACCCTCTGATGTCACACGAACCTCAATCGTCTACGAAGCCCCATAGGTACACGAATACAATAAAGTATAAAGAAAACTTTAAATTTACCAAGGGACAGGTACGTTAGTACATATACATAGGTCGCTGTGGGACAGTAAAAAATTGAGAGCAGCAGGCAGCAAAATTTTAAAAAACCTTTATGCGTGGCACAAGCTCTAACTGCGATACACAGTTGACTCGATTTAACTGTTTTTACCCAGTTTGACGGTTAGCAACCAGTTCTTAATGTACTGTTTTAATGTAATAATAAATTTTGATTTGATTTTGAGCTTTTATCTTACTCTTTCTGAATTTGATAAAAACTCCGTACTCAGCGATATCGGTCCACATTCTTGTTGCGTACTGCACAAGAATGGAATTCTTTGCCGCCATCTCTGTTTCCTGAGACCTACAATCTTGGAATTTTCAAGGTTAGAGTGAATAGATATCTTCTAGATCGACAAGCTCCATCCTCGGTCACGCCATTGCTTAACATCAGGCGAGTTGGTGGTCAATCGTAGATCTACCTTGTATAAAAAAAAAGTTTCCGTCGTAAGCGTCAAATCTCACGACCTTACCGCGAACTAGCCGCTCGGCTCAACATTTCCCATTTCTAAAGCACCACGCGCCGCTGCTTTTTCTTACTATTTTCGGATAAAACTAATTTTGTGCTTTGTTGACTCTCGCCGTGTTATATTTTCATTTCGATTCGCGCTGCGACCGCGCGATAAGTCCAGCGTTCAAGCGAAACGTCGTTTGTTATTTTCATTACATTTGGCGGTTTTCGTTGACCGCTAGACGGCCTAGTTATATAAGATTTTTTTCTTACGGGGTGATCCTTTCTTTTATTTTTTTATTATTCGTCGATAGGCTTGCGCTTGACCGTCAACTCACCTGGTGTTAAGCGACAGTTACGGTCTACGATGGAGCCCGCTTGCCTAGAAGAAACCTATTCACTCGCGATTTGAAGACACTTAGATTATGAGTTATGAGTTATTATTTATGAGTTTTATCTAATTTTTTTTATACAAGATAGATCTACGATTGACCACCAACTCGCCTGATGTTAACCGACGGTGTGGCCGAGGATGGAGCACGTCCATCTATAAGATATCTATTCACTCTAGCCTTGAAAATTCCAATATAATTCCGGTCTCAGGAAACCGAGATGGCGGCAAAGAATTCCATTCTTGTGCAGTACGCAACAAGAATGTGTTTGTGTGTGTGTGTGTGAATTATGTATGTGATATGAGTTGTTGTATATTATTCTGGTATTGACATTGTTTTATCTGCAAAATTTATAATTATTTTATGATTTTTTCTTAACCGTGCTTGTGCTTGAAAGTTCGCCTGCTGTTGAGCGACGCTGCGGTCTCTTTTCTAGATAATCAAGCTTGTCTAAAAATATGTAAGATATTAAAAACTGTAAAAAAAAAACGACTTAAAAACACACAATTCGTTTACTTGGATGACATATTTTTCCAGTTATTTTGTTATAAACACCAAAATACTGAACCGATTTTGATAACATTTAAATAGGCTCACTCACCTCTGAAGTCACTTTTATATGTAAAGGATCACCTCTGGAGATCACCTAACAAACAAAAAATAATCATCAAAATCAATTCGTTATTGGCAAATAATCGCTGAACAAACATACCAAAAAAAAAAAACATACAGGCCTATTGAGAACCTCCTCCTTTTTGGAAGTCGGTTAAAAAGTGTAACCAAAACGTTTAGTTTAGATTTTCGAATAAAATTTTATTGATCCTAGCTTAATTCAATTTTTTTTATTGAATGTATTAAATTAATGACTGTGCTAATTGTTAACTTTATTTTTTGACATTTTATAAGTATTTATTAACTCTAACTATTAAATTTGAGATTGTATTGAATAGCGTTCGAATTTCAAAAAGTGAGTATTGTCAACCCCTTTTTATCATAAAATAAAAAAACAAACACAATATGTACATACATACATATACCCGATGAGGAACTAGTACGATACATTTATCTTCACATAAATATGTACTAGAAACCCAGTAAATACCGGCTTAACCTCACCAAGTGTGATTGAAAAGTATAAACTAATAAAATTGGAGTCGGTGCATTAAGTGAATTTGCACATAAATCTTCCATGTCAGTGCTTCAAGAAACGTGGATGTGGGAAAAAAGTTGGAATAGTATTGCTAAGCAATTATAACTACTAATTGAAACAGAAATGCTAAGAAATTTTAACTACAAATTGGAATAGTATTCGACTACTAATTGAAATAGTATAGCTAAGTAATTGCCTTTCCCGATTGTTACCCGACTGAGTAAGAAGGGTTATTTTTTTCGAGTATATGTATGTTTGTATGTATGTATGTGGGTATGTATGAACGTATGTATGTATTAACTACTCCTATTCTTACTAATGGCCGATTTTGATATGCAAGGTGTCTTCAGATTTGTCTTCACTCCTTGAGTGTCATAAGTGATATTTGTTTAATTAATAACATAATAAAAATGCGTATTTTCGTAACCTCCTATGAACTTTTTCATAAAAAATAAGTGATTTTACTAGCATCATTCTAAAAAATGTGCATTTTTTTTTGCTTTTACCGCGACTTTACGCATACTTTCTCACAAGAAACGTACACTCAGCATCGAATCAAGCTCAACGAAATCGTAAGTTACGATTGCAAAATCGCTTTTCAGCAGTTTGGCATTTTGTTTTTCTTTTAATTATTACAGAACTTAAAGTAAATAATAATTAATAAATTTTCGTTAAAATGGAATATTATACACACAAATTTAAGTGTTGCTATTTTTTTACGTAAGATAGATCTTTGCCCAGCATTGGGATAGTATAGGTTAATAAAAAAGATAGATTTACGATTGACCATCAATTCGCCTGATGTTAAGCGACGGTGTGGCCGAGGATGGAGCTCATCGATCTAGAAGATATCTATTCACTCTAGCCTTATTATGCCGTATCCATGACTTAGTGACTCGGGATTCGGTGAACCCAAGTTACGAGTTAGCTCCAAGGAAAAGTTGGCAAAACCAACGTTCATAAGTCACGCTCTTCGATATTGGAAGTATTCGCCCAGACTTATGTCACTACACGGCGTTTCCTTGCATCGCTTCTCACTTAATTTTCGAAAAAAATATTAATATTAGTTCAGAATTCTACCAATTTTATAATTCTAAAAATTAATCATCATCATCATTAACATCTCAGCCATAAGAAGTCCACTACTGGACGTAGGATTTTCAAAAAGACCGATTGGAAGCGGCTTGCATCCATCGTCTTCCCGCCACTTGTATGAGGTCATCAGTCCATCCGGACATATTTTTCCCGACAGACAGAATCTGGGTGTCCGTAAATGGTGAGTAAATTTGGTTGCTTACAGGTAAATGGGCTTCATCGTGGACCGAAACGTCACTTGACATCATATGAGTTAGCAGTCAAGCACTAGCCTATTATTACTAAATAATAAAACTTGAAAAGTGCCTTACATGTTTTTTTTTTCTATTTAATGCTATAAGAACATTGATAAAATGCTCAAATTGATGTAATTAATAAATACAATTATATCGAATGACACAGCCCAACTGGTCCGTTATAATTAAAATTCCATAAGCACCGCGAACATCCATTTCGTTTGATGGCGATGCAACCGATGTGCCTGTTCGTGTTTAACGTTTACACATGGGATTGTGGTACAAGTTAAAAACCTAGAGACAGGCGCAGGCCGAGAGGTCTTAAAATAAACAATTTACAAAAAATTACATTGAAAATCGCTTTACGTCTTACAAAAACTTCTAGGATTTAAATCATTTTTAACCCCTGACGCAAAAACGACGGGGTGTAACAAGTACGACGTGTCTGTGTGTCTGTCTGTGGTATCGTAGTATGAAGAAAACTCCTTGTCTGAACTTTATGACGCTTTATTATTACTTATAACACTGCACTTATTTCACTGCACTGAGCGGTCTGACGCTAAGACCGCCTTTTTACTACCGAGTTACGCCGCGACTACTTTTTCGAAGGGCCGCTCGCGCTCGTCCGCCCGCGATATATCCCCTCCCCGGAATTACAACATCACGCCATCATCCGGGGTAGCGTTCATTCTGTTCGATCACCGTTCTCCAGAGTATATAAATTAAGAAAATAGCAGTGCTGCCACTCCGCAACACTGAAAACACCGCACACCACATACAACAAATATTCAAATCATGACACTCGGCCATCCGCTTTTGTGCAACGTCCCGATGCACAACAACTCTCTAAAAGCAAGTCTGATTAATCATATCGAACCCTTTGGACTCCTTAAAGATTTGCTGCAAAATAAAATAGTTAAACAGTAATTATTATGCTAATTTTATAAAACTACTTATGGCACACTAAACTTTGTAGTATACGTTGTCGTAACTAGTTATTATTGTAGATACAAGTAATCATGACACTCGGATTCGTTTTTAAATATGACAATTATTTTATGTTTATTCTAGCTGGTCTGGGAACCGGAGGCTTCCTATTCGTGTGTAAATGTACACTATGCAGATAAATCATTGTTGTACAAATATGTTATACGGATCGAGTATATATTCTGGTATTTCCAGAGGTTTGGTATATAATTAAAAAAAGTACATAAAAACTTATTCAATTCGCATTATTAATTTACTGTCGGTTACTCAATTACTTCCTCCTCTGGCTTAGTGATTGCGAACGGCAGCATCATTATATAAATGTCCCAATGTTGTTGTGGCCACTGAAGTATCATTCAAACCTTGTAGACTTGGACTTGTAGACTTTTTTTTATGAAAAACTCTATAAATACTCCTTTTTGTTCTTCGTCCAAACATTAAAATGACCAACGACAAAGCTTGAATAAAATGAAAGCAAATTTCGTCCAAAAATAATTACACATAAATTCAAATATTTAGATCCAACTCAAACCAGCTCCAGTAATAATTTGGTGACACGAGTACGTTAATTTTGTAAGTGCTCTCATAGGAATCAACATTTTAAACTGTATTTCTGTCATTGTCCTGCCATTACCAAATAGCATTTTAAAATTGTGTAACGTATACTCCCCAAATCCGAGTAATAGAGAGAATAAGAGAACGGAAATAATTTTCCAAACCCCTTTTTTTTTCTTAGCAAGTCGCTACAACCGCATTAATTTCTGTCAAGCTTGTGGATGATCGGCAAAGCACATGAGCAAAATTTTGTCAGTTTAGAATGTCAGAAGTATTATTATTTTCTAATCACTAAATTTCATTATCATAGGGACAAATTAGTCACGATAAACTACAGGTAGCTGATCCATTGTCAGTCCTTCACCAACCGTTATTTGACTGGCGTATACCTGTTGCTGTTTACCATTAAATTGATGTACTATCAAGTTGAATCACTTCACATCACAGATGCCCTGAGTTGACATCTGTCGGATTTTAATCTGTTGTTTGCCAAATTCTTCTTCTTAATCGTACACTCTAGTCAGAGTGGTCGTGGTTGCAATGGCGGTGGCTCCTCGCCGTGTCACGGTCACTCTCCAGGCCAGCTGCTATTCTCGCGATGCTTCTCCATTTCTGCCGGTCGGTTGCATTGCGAGTACACTCTACTTCGGTGGACTGCGTAGCTTTTCTAATGAGGTCGGTCCAACGTGTTGGCGATCGTCCAGGACTTCGCTTGCCTTCTACACGGCCATGCATATGCTGCGATAGGCTCTCCGTCGAGTGCTCTTTTCTTGAGATCTGCGCAAAGAACTTCAGTATTTGCAATTGCCCAGTCGACGATAATCTATCTCGTATATGAATCTCTTTGAGGATAGAGTTGTTGGTTGTTTGTCAAATACGTCATCACTATTTTGATGACACGTTAGCTAGAAAAAATACTGTACACATTACATACTAACAGTACTCAAACCGAGAATGTGGACATATTTATTTTCCCATCCAATATTTATAGTACTGATGTAACAGTAGAGCAGAAATTACTTGACTAGGTTTTAATAAACTTAATTGTAGGTAAAGACTGAGAATGTTTATACACAGAAGCATACTTAATTCCTTTTAGTGCACACCTGAACTAATACTAAAGCATCAAAAGAGAAGAAGCAGGTAATCACTTCCATAAATAAAATTAGTCTCAATATTTGTCTTACTAATTTCTGTTGTTTTCTTTTTAAAGGTCTATATGATGTCGACTAGTCATATCATAACTGCTCTTGCACTGAGTTCAAGCCAGTGGTGATTTTGATAGTTGCCGTTTTATTTCAACTAACAATCATATTTCGGAAACGTTACCAGTCCTATCAAATATTGCTTATTTTTAATGAAGATATTTTTTTATTTATCGATTAATTTTCGTATGCTGGATCCAATACTGTTATATGCTTACCAAAATTATACTAGATTTATCAAAATGTTCATATGCACGAACGATATTTAACGATATTGATCTAGAACCTAGAAATACTTGAACGCTTTGACAGCAAAAATAGAGGACCAAATGTTATTACTATCATAAGACCACATGTTTGTATACCTATTTTGCAAGAAATAAATTAATTATGAATATTCGGTTTTTATATTTGACTAATTTTTGAACTCATAAACTGTACTTTTACAATAAAACCGCCACCGGTGCAATCTATTTTTGAGGCTACTTTGTTTGAAATATGAAACTGATCAATCAGTTCTCTCTTTGAATTATCTTTAGTTCGTGATAAGAAACTTCGGTCATCGCTTAAATTCAAAGTCAAATTATTTCTTGGGCTTGTAACAAAAGTGTTATATTAGAAAAGCCCTTTTCAAATTAGTATTTTTTGTTATGTTTGTACTCCAAGCTTTTTCTGTTATAAAATACGATTTAACGTAGTTTTTATTAATTTAGATATAATATATTCTATTTATTTATGTCATTTTTATATCCAATAACATAATAAATAATAAAAGGATGTCGTCAAACTTATGTCAATATTCATAATAATGTTCAAAAGGCCAAAATAGAATAATAAAAAATATGCTAATCCACTTATGGAAGAAAGTAGAAAATATGATCCGCTGTTCCATTAGAACGAGAATTCAGCAAGATCTATTCTCATCAACTCATTCAAGGCATAAAATGGGTTTCTCTCAAAGAAACGTTTACTACGTACGTTTACTTTCGACTAATAGTTTTGTAATATTATCGAGTGGTTCATTTAACATACAGATTTGTTTATATATATTTTACGATAATTGTCAACGCTCATCACTGCTTACGTCACTGTCCAGCGGACAATTCAACAAAGTGTAGACACTGCTCTGCAGTTGCGAAAAATAACGTGGGTGTTCAAAACATGACATCTAATTACGTTGGCACATACAGATCGCTGACATCTATATATATTTTTATAATAATCCTTAACCGAATAGTATTTTTCGGAAAATGTCTTAGGCTTACTCATTTATCAATTCATGAATCTTATTGATGGAGTAATTTCCATTCTCTCTATAATCTAATAATAATAACCATAATAATTGAGAATCTAATAATTGCAAACAGATTACTCATAAATTTATTCGCTCTAACGCACTATACGCGTTTTATCAAAAGTAAGTGACTTAGTCGATTCTAATTAGTACGTTTCGGAAATTTCAAGCATAATGGCATTTGTCAAAACTCCTCGACACTTCGAGTTGCTATTCTCGTCAAGGTTACTTGCTGCGTGTCCGATCGGTTGATCTCTCATATATGATTTAAATTTTCTCTATGAAACTCGAAACTACATCAAAACTGGAATTATAACGTTATATCATCATTAAAAGTCAGGTGCTCAGGTTCTGGGAAAGTCCGATCAATGATTCTGCTATTCAACGCTTAACATAATCACATTAAAATGATCATTAATCGACTGGATTAATCAAATCCACTAAAATACAAGATCTGTGCACACTCTTGCACACCATATACATATTATACAAAATTTAGTTAATCAAGTTATTTTGGATTAAATACAGTTTGGAGCTTCTACTTTCCTTTGAATAGGCTTGACCTGCTGCAGTTTAAAACGTTCATGGCTGGAAGCTAAGTGTTCCGTGACCGGTTAAAATTATCATCCTGAAACCAAACCTTCATGGTTACAGCTAAAACATCATTGAATAATTGAACTTCAATCTTACAGCTCACTTACATGGTTGCAGCGAGAACATCATCAAATCTTCAAACTTCGACATCGTCAAATCTTCAAACTTCAAACATCATCAAAACTTCAAACTTCAAATATCGTCAAATCTTCACACTTCAAACATCGTCAAATCTTCAAACTTCAACCTTACAACGCGCCTATATGGCTGCGGCGAAATCATCATCAAATCTTCGAACTTTCCTTACGGCACACCTACATGGCCATACTTCTTTAGAATATTACCCTGCAGCTCACCTACACGGTTGCAGCGATAACATCATCAAATCTACGAACTTCAACTTTACGGCACACATACATGGCACTCTTTGGAACATTTTCCCTGCAGTTCACCTACATGACTGCAGCTAACAAACTCGTAAACACTAAAAATCCTTGAATTTCAAACTTGCAGTAACACTAAGTGTAGTTGTTAACACTAAGAAATGCACTTTAATTTTCAGCACTGTCGATACTCTGATATCTTAGCGCGGATTTAAATTCCGCCTCCATGATTACAAGGCGTCAACGGATAAATATTCGCGACAAGTTACCGGTACACAATGGTACTATTTCTGAGGTTATTACATTACATGCCTTCGAAATTCAATTAAGATTTTAAGTCAATCGAACTATGTTATCTCTGTATAATTCAACTTCATAAACAGACTTCTGTATTAAATATTTACGCAGTGATACTCTGGTAAATCCATCAATATTGTAGCTCTACTCATATAAAATTTCGTTTGACACACTTATGTGGTTCAAGATCTTACAATAGTTACGTCACAAAGTAGTTATAGTGTTGCAGGTGGAGATACAATACCAAAATTTCGCTTCATGGTATAGCATACTTACACGACTAAAGACAGTGCTACTAGTTGTAGTAGACTAGTTGTCGTACTAGAATATTTTACTTGCGGTACTTTATTAACCTTACAGAAAAACGAACACAGTACAACTCGCCCTAAATGGCCGTAACCGTAAATACAGGATTCCACCAGTGTGCGGCTCTGTACCGCACAGAGTGCAGCATAAATGTATTTCTTGGTGAACTCTTACGGGCAGCACCAGCAAACTGTGCGCGCACTCTATTGGACAAACCGTGAACTTTTGTCGCGCACTCCTTGGTCTCGCGGTGTACCCGCGACGACGCACTCGCACACATGTTTACACACTAAACTGAAAGTAAAGCACATTTCCGAGGTATAAATGTTCGTGTACAAATGTACCGTACAGCACGCATACTAAAGTTACGCACAACTGAGGTGGTGGACACAGGCAATCTACTATTGTGATCAAGTTCGCGCACTGCAAAAGGTCTGCACCAAATTTTTATCAACAAGTGTTCTGAATCTGAACACAATTTTAGTGGAGCCCAACCTTAACAGCTAGATAATAAGCTGTTAAGTTTACCATAATATTTTATTTGCATTACTGTTAGCAATATTCTAGAAAAACTACATTTAGAAGCTCGCTTAATTGGCTGTATTGATGTAGCCCAGTTACCGAATTAAAATATTTTATTCGCAGCACTTTACTAGTCTTCTAGAAAAATAACACACTGCTGATCGCTGACACGGCCACAGACCGATATGCCATAGCCATTGTACTATTAAAAACACTACTCTCACCATCACACCAAAAAAATATTACCTCGCTATGGTTCCTCTGAATGGCTGCAGCATAATCAAATACAAAAAGTAAAAATGGTTCTCAAACAAGAAAAACATATTTTCGTATACTTGTCTCTCGGGATGTTAACGAAATAATTTACTAATGACTTACTTACAACAGACTTCATTTCGTTTAAATTACGATAAAATTATCGGGGAGTAGCCCCAACCACACTATCAAAATTTCATTAGGTTATAATAAAATCATCGGATTATAATCTTTAATCGCTGTGCTACAATAAAATAATCTGGGAGTAACCCAGATCACATCTCATTGCAGTATCTTAACAGATTCTGTCTACCCGTATTAAGAATATCCCGTTATAATTATTTTAACAACCTGTTTCAACACTTTTAAGAACCATTTTCTCCAATTCGATATGCGTGACAAATTTTTAACATCAATATTCAATAATCGGAGGGTAAAATATAATCTCGTAGGTGACTCACGATTTTACCGGGCTCGGCTCGCAGGTTGATTGCCACTTCTGATATATGAAGAAAACTCCTTGTCTGAACTTTATGACGCTTTATTATTACTTATAACACTGCACTTATTTCACTGCACTGAGCGGTCTGACGCTAAGACCGCCTTTTTACTACCGAGTTACGCCGCGACTACTTTTTCGAAGGGCCGCTCGCGCTCGTCCGCCCGCGATATATCCCCTCCCCGGAATTACAACATCACGCCATCATCCGGGGTAGCGTTCATTCTGTTCGATCACCGTTCTCCAGAGTATATAAATTAAGAAAATAGCAGTGCTGCCACTCCGCAACACTGAAAACACCGCACACCACATACAACAAATATTCAAATCATGACAGTAGCTCCCGAACGGATGTACCGATTTTGATTTTGTTTTATTTTTTGTTTGAAAGGTGAATTAGTCGGGAGTGTTTTTAGCTATATTTCATCAAAATCGGTTCAGCAGTTTTTGTTTGTCAGGGGTTTTTGAGATTCCAAAATTTATACTTGTTCAGACTCTTAACTGTTCAAACCTTCAAAATTAAAAATTGAACTGTTATAATGAACGAAAGATCATGGCCAACTTACGGTAAAACCTACAGGATACTATTTTTCATTGACATTTTGTTTAATAATAAAATAACTTAAGGGTCGATTTCACTAGTGAATACAAACACGATCAGATACACATAAATTCAGTTTACGCATTTAACCGAGTTCAAACCTTCATTTTGCATTTCACCACTGCAAACTGAACGCGTTCACAGTTAAAACGAGTTTAAATTCTGAACGCCCAATTTTCGGCGTTTAACTATTGAACTCGTTTAAACTAGACGAACTGTCACTATCAATAACGTAATTTTTGTTTGTTGTTTGGTTTGGAAGTCGTGTTATCGGTTGAAATGTCAAGTATTTAGTTTTGAATTTCCACTAATTGAAGTAGCAACTCCTTTTCTCTACTGGTAAAGGTAGGATCTCTCTTTCTTTTTAAGGTCGTGATCATTGTTTTGGTCGACATAACCACGAAATTCTCGAGAGATGATAAAAAAGCAAGATCGAAGAAAATAACTGATGAATTTAAAATACCACGAAACTTTGTGCGCGAATATTGATGTTTGAGGAAATGTCAACAACTATACTTGACAGTTTGACAATGACAATACAATCTGACATGACAGCGCCGCGACAAAGTTTACGTGCCATTGAACGTAATGTTATAAAAACTCGGTTTTGTTGAACGCGATCACATGAACCACTTTGTGAGGTGGTGAAATCAGCTACACGTAAACTAAGATCAACATCGACAATTGATCCCGTTTTAGTTGAACTTGGTTCAATAAAACTCGTTTTGCATTATAAATGGTGAAATCAGCCCTAAATTTCCAAAAAGTAAGGTTTTAGAGAGCAGCTTTTGGGTCTTACAAAAACGCTTGGGGTTTAATTAATTTTTCATATTGTTTACTGGTAACTTTTTAACTTCGAATCTATAAGAAACGAAAGATCATGGAGTTGTGGACAATATTACCCTTCTCAAAATCTTAGGCTGCGACTACAAAACAGGGATAGTACAGAAGGCAATCACATGTATGTACTTCACTTTTCATACCTAAACTCGGCGGTCGCGCTAGGGGTGTCAACTTTGGCTTATGCACAAAAAACTATCGTGGTAGTGACACTCGTATCTAGTTATTTGATTTATTGTTGAGAATGAAACAGGAATAACGAAAATATAAACCAATAATAACTAAAATGTTTCAATTTTAGTGTTATTATTGTGTTACAAATTGGTCACAGAAAATATCTTACGACGGTTTCGACACTGGTGAAATGCAGGATTAAAGTATAGTTAAAGTATAATAAATTCGCATTCTTATGTACAACTGTTGACAGTAAGCTAGTGGATGGCACTCGCGCTCGCACTGGTCCCAGTCGGTCCGAGATATCGCGTCCGTGAGCGGTGTCTATGTACCTATGTGCGTTGCTCGAGCGCACTTTTTACTCGACTGCGTAAGAAGAAGGGTTATGTTTTTCGAGTGTATGTATGTAAGTATGTTTATTTATTTGACACGCCCTAGAGCCTAAGCGGCTTGACCGATTTTGATGTGAGTGGTGTCAATAGATTCGTCTTAGTTGTGAGAGTGACACTGGGTAAATCAAAATTAAAAAAAATCATAAGTTAGGCTGCAAAAACCTCTTTTCTACAGTCGAGTATTTTGTTTTTCTTTTAACATTGATATGTCTTGACTTGTTATGTAGATTGACTTCTGTACTATCTCTGTTTTGTGCTGCGACCGCGCCTACCTTTTTACCCGACTGCCCAAGAAAGAGGGTATGTTTTAGTGTATGAAACTGTTCCATGTACTAAGTAGAATATAATTTGTTTTGTTGTTTAAGCGGCAAGCGACGGGTTCACCTAGTCATAATATCTTTCGTTTTAATTGCTGCGTCGTGCGAAAATGTTCGCGTTCGCCTCTCACTCACACTCCACCCAAAAGAGTAGAACGTCCGACATAATTAAGGATATTTTGTGTAGACAATAGGTAAATGTTTCGCATCGAGAATTTTAATTCTAACCTTTTGCCCGTTTAGATTTGTCGTTGGGACTTTTACGTGAGAGGAATAAACTGGAGCAGTTATTGGGGACCTTTTCTAATTTTGTGTTCGGATATTCTGAAGGCTTGTAATGGAGTAATGATTTCCGAGTGTATGTGTGTTTATGCATGTTTTTACTATCTCTAACGCGAATAAGTTCGAGTTTGACCACCAACTCACCTGTTGGAAAGCGACGGTGAGGGTCGAAGATGAAGATCGCAGACTTAGAAGATATGAATTGTTGGTGGATTTCATGGCGATTATCGAACCCCCACCTACATTTTAGAAGGTACAGTTTGGATATGGTACGTACGTAAGGTGAGTTGACGGTCAAGCGCAAGCCTATCGTCGAATTAAAAAAAAGTACAGTTTTTTAAATCTAAATGAATTTCCTGATCCTTTTTAATGCTTTTGTTCCTTCATGTTTTCTCCCATTAGCTATAATCTACTAAATACATAAATATTATGTATTATGTGACAAATGGCGGTGCAATAAATTAAATTAGGCATAGAAAAAAAAACATCTACAAAAAGTAATGACATTCAGAACAGTGGTTCTGAATCAGTATCATATAAAGAAATATATGATTTCCCCCATATCTAGTTTGTACGAAACCCTCGGTGGGCGAGTCAGACTCGCCCACCGAGGGTTCCGTACAAACTAGAAGAAAAAAGGGGGAAATCATATATTTCTTTATATGACACTGTTATTATTAACGGGATATTTACCGTGATAGTTTAAAAAAGTGATTTCTTTATAAATGTTCCTTCATAAACCGAAAAATATTTAAAAACCTGTATTAGCTTATACTAATGAAGCTCTTTCATGATAACCAACATGATACGGTTAATTCACTTTAAAATTTGAACTATCATTCCTTGCATAAAGACACTATTTTTTTGTGATTAAATTAAAAATGTCCAGTTTTCGGATTTTTGCCTATATGTGTACACAATACTTCTTGCCAAATTTCATAGTTTTAGGTCAACGGGAAGTACCCCATAGTTTTGATTCCCTTGTGAGTGTCGAAATGTGCGTTTTTACGACATATTCGGCTGTAACTTTTTTTACGAAAACTAAGAAATTTTATTTATCTTTCTGCAGCAAGATATTAGGGATCTACGTATATGGTTTTAATTTCAACTCGATAGCTTCACGCGTTCCCGAGATAAAGGTCTTGACACCGGGACGGACGGACAGACGGACAGACGGACAGGCAGACAGACGGACAAAGTGATCCTATAAGGGTTCTGTTGTTTCTTTTGAGTTACGGAACCCTAAAAAAGTAGTATATACTTTTTTAAACTATCACGGTCATTCATTAAAACACTATTATTATTAACGAGACATTTATCGTGGTTCGCGTTAATATTGAGCTCCCGATATTTCGGCACAGTTACATGTACCATGTTCACGGGCGTCTGAAGAATGTGGGTGGATGATACGGTTAAGAGCAGACATATCTGTCTACCCTCTTTCTTTGTATTTTACTGCGAAAAGCGTTATCACTGGCACTCGAACTCGATTGATAGTCCCGACAAAACACACTCACAATATCACTGCATATTTTCTTTTGAACACATTTTGGACGCGTATCTTTATTTCTAAGATTACATAATACTGGATTCCATGCAGTGGCTAGAAAACTGTATATACACACACACACTGAATTAAATATATTGACTAGATAAACCTGTATTGCGTTTTCTGGTAGTAATTTTATGCAATATAACTTTTTCTTGTATATTAAATAAATAGAAAAAACTTAGCAATTTAAGTTATACAAGATATAAATAAAAATAATAACATATAATATGTATATACAATTACTTATACACCGAAGAGAAAAAAACTTTTTATTGGACAGTCGAATAGAAAAAAGTTTAAAATAAAAACTTTTACCACTACTTTGAAAAATATTACCAACATCCAGAACCAAGGTTTTAAAGTACATTTTAGAAACAACCTATTTAAGTAAAACAACCTTAATAAAAATGACAATTGTACACGACATCATAAAAGGGCTCCACGGCCTTAAGTACGCCATAACTGTTAAATTTTACAGGCACTATCAGTGCGAGAACGGCAGGAAAGTGTGGCCGAACGTGGCAGAGTACGGCCGAATGTGGCAAGGTGTGGCCAAATGTGGCCGTTTGTATTATCTTTAATGTTGCATCATTTTAACGGTTCTGAGCGTGGTTGTAATTTAAGTTTATTATTGTGTTGCTATGATGTGGGAATACTAATTTTAATTAAATAATTACCTGACTACTAAACTGAATAGATACATTTCTATCTTCTTTATTACGATATTAACGAAAATAGAGTCTTTGGATTAAGATTTGTCGTGTCATTAATTATACTTTAAAAACTAAAAAAACCCACTTGAAAATACGCAATTCCTTTACTTGAATGACATTTTTTCAGTTAATTTGTTATTAAAACTAAAGAACTGATTCTGATAAATTAATTATATGAGACTATCTTTGAAGTCTTATCTACTAAACAAAAAAAAATTAAAACAATTCTTTATTGACGGAGTAATCACTGAACAAACACCCAAAAAAAAAACATACGTACAAGTGAGAACCTCCTTCATTTTGGAAGTCGGTTAAAAATGAGAATTAACGTCCTGACTGCACAAAATAATGAAATAAGTACAGCAGCGCCGTCAGTACTACATTAGTTATATAAATGATCGATAATCTTTTAATATACCTACTTACTTGTAGTTTGGCAGATTCATTCGAGACCTGCCCCCGTATTCTGAACCCATTCGGGTTCGGAATCTATATCTCCGTCTCTGTCATTCTAAATGGAAATGAAAGAAACGGAGATATACATCCCGAACCCAAATGAGTTCAGAATACGGCTGATCGGTGATTCAGGCTCTCCAGCGATGCGATACTGACTGTCGATCAAAGTGCTGAAGCGTTTGTACAACAACGTCACCATGTATTAATTATGTTTGCATGCATTTTAGACAGTCAGTGTTATCGTCAAATAGGACGTCCGCGATACTGGTTTTCCTAGTTTTCCTACTGGGTCCATAGTGTTTTGTATTTGTGCAAATGGTTTGTTAATAAAGATATTTGTATTTGTATGTCGGACCGAATACAGGATCAGAATTCGGAGGCATTAACATCATAAAAAGACGTGAGATAGGGAGGCGTAGTCTCTCCGAAACTATTTGATGCCGAACCGGAACATGCCTACAAGTTTCTGGAATGGCAAAAATTCGGCATCAATATTAACAAAGCATGTCATCTTCTCGCGTAGAGGCATACATGTCATCTTCTTGCGTAGAGACCACGCACCGGCAAATACAGCGTCTGAAGATGAGCCACAAGTAGACATACGATCACATACAAGTGACTGGAAGATGACAACTGGAAGACGACTGGAAGAAGACGATTCTCACCGGTCTTTTTGGATATCCATGGCCTAGGCCTAAATCCAGTCGTGCATTTCTTGTGATGATTGTTGTGATATTAGCTGTCTACTTTTTAATTTATCATTATCATATCAGCCATAGGAAGTCCAATGCTGGACATAGGCCTCCCTCATGGACTTTTTTAATTGTCGTTAATCTAATAGATAGATTATAAATGATGAAATATTTATTATAATTTAAAAAACTAATAATTCCATTTCGAAATACGCAATTAGTTTACTTGGATGAAATTTTTTTCATTTATTTTTGTACAAAAAACCAAGTTCTGAACCGATCTGACCTACCAAATAAAATAAAAAGAATTATTAAAAACAATTGATAATTGGCGGGATAATCACTGAACAAACAGTTACAAAAAATCAGTCGAATGAGAACCTCCTTCTTTTTGGAAGACGGTTAAAAATAGACTGAATGTCCGCAAGTAAACTCTCACATTGAGCTCCACCTCTTGGATCTACCTCTTGAATTAGGGACCTACTTCATTACCTCTTAACCGCGAAACAATCCAAAGTCCCAAAGCAGTTACGTACATATTTCACCGTTAATTTAGTGGTACTGGTCGGCATCCCTTACCCTTGATTATTAATTTACGTGATATCGTACAAACTTTAACTAAGTATGCTTACAGGTGATGCCCGGAAGGTGGCTGGTGAAGTATTTAACAGTTGGGGCTGGTTAAGTGACATACTTTCGAGAACCTTTGGTTGATAGCTATCCAGAAGTTTGGGACACGGTGTCTACTATGTAACACGTGTCGATATACGTTGTAAGTCAATTATCTTTTGTATAAGATTTTGCATATTTGAAAATAGAAAAAAATAATGTTTTACCCGGAACACTGCAATTTTTATGACTGTTTTATGCAATTGATCTGTACCTTGCATATGATATATATCTTGCATTTTGTCTTTTCTCAAAAAAAAAATTGATAACAATTGAATAACAGTTTTAAATTATAATTCGAAATATACGTATATACCTACACAGAAATTTTATAAATCGGAATCAAATCTAGCCGTTACAAGGTTATAAGGGAAACTTCAAAGATGTGTGGTAAACTTAATACTTATCTAGGTACTTCAGTTTAGTTAATATTAGTTAAAATAGTTAGTAAATCGTAGACCTCGGTATTGCTATAAACATTCAGTTAAACAAAAGCCTATCATGAGTAAAAAAATCATATGAAAAATACATTTGCTTGGATGCGAGCCGCTTCCAAGTGATGGACAGACGACCTCATACAAGTGGCGGGAAGACGCTGGATGCAAGCCGCTTCCAATCGGTCTTTTTGGAAATCCATGGGGGAGGCCTATGTCCAACAGTGGACTTCTTATGGCTGAGATGATGATGATGATAGCCGCTTCCAATCGATCTTTTTGGAAATCCATGGGGGAAGCCTACGTCCAGCAGTGGACTTCTTATGGCTGAGATGATGATGATGATGATGAAATACATAAATAAGATCTTCAGCGTTTCACCACAACCTCATTTCCTTCTAGTCGAAGAGTTAAAACAGTGATTAACGTCTACTAAATAAACTATGAAAGCCTTTCAACTTTCAAAGGACAAGATTAATAAGTAAGCCGAGACTAGATATAAATTGGAGTTAGCTTTCACAGGGAGGGATCAAAGCGGTGGGGGAGCGGGTCACATTGTGTAGCGGCTTTTGCATGTAGCCTTGACTTACTTGCTTTGAAGATTACACTAATGACACATAAGGCCTGTTGGCCTTATGTGTCATTAGTGTAATATGGGACGTAGTATTGTAAAATAACGTTTTTATTTTTATGACGTTTTTAACCAACTTCTATAAGGATACCTATATTTTGAAGATTCTTTTTTTTATATTTAAAATTCTGTATTTGTAGTCCCATATAAATTTTATTAAAACTGGTTCGTTACTTTGGTTGTTATAGCAAAATAACTGGAAAAACGTTATCCATGTTTACAAAATTACGTATTTTGTAGTCGGTTACTTCAGTTTTTTATTCATATTGATTGTAATACTTTAGAGTAAGTTTTTTCACTTGGTTGCCCGAAAAGCAGTAGTGTTTTTTTGATGTATGTTGTATGTAACTTGTATGTTTTCATTATCCTAAATAACTTTACCTACTGTAAAATTTTGGAACAGCTGTCGTTATAAGCTATTTGTACTAAATCCAGACCTCTCTAAAAATTAAACAATAAATGGAGAACAAACCTCTTTTATAATTGAATAAAAACATTCAACACGTTAATTACATGCATATACCGTTTATGTGCATTAAGGAATTCCAACGCCATCTAGTTGATTTAGATGGAAATAACATACTAAAATTATATTATTAACGTAAACCTAAAATAATCAATATTTAATATGACAATTAAACACTATTCATAATCTTTCTAATATTATAAAAGCGAAATTAACTCTGTTTGTCTCCCTGTCTGTTTGTCTCCCTGTCTGTTTGTTACCTTTTCACGACTAAACGGCTGAACTGATTACTAACAAATTGATGGCACAGAGATTGCTGAGAACCTGAAGACGGACTTAAGCTACATTTTAGCATCATCTGCGGCAATCATCACCAAAGTTCTTCTATTTTATGCGGCTGATTCGCTAGTGTCAAATAAGCCCATTTCCGTGTAAATGAACTGTCCTACTGATTGGCGAGATAAGGGTTAAGACATAGACTACATATCCACTACACTGACCAAGTGCAAGTTGGTAAATTTCACTTGAAAAACTTCACATCACAGCTACAATTTATTATTTTATTCCCCTAATCCTTTCCTTAATCCGCCCCCGTGACATCCGCGCTAGAGCGATGCAAATCGAGATGTCAGAGCCAGCTGAAGTTGAAATTGCCTTTAATGAGGCTATTGCATCTTTAAATTGCATTTTATTTCGATTAAAATACTCCGGTGAAATATTCAAAATAATAAATTTTCCATTCTTTCGTTTGTTATTTAGTTTGCTAGTTCGAGTTGATGTACAAATGCATTCTACAACAAATTCACTCACAACAGTGACTCTTGTTACGACGCAAAAAAACGCAGGTAAGTTTGAGTTGTTTGGACTGTACACTTTTTATTTTAATACTTACAGAGTGCATCTCGTCTGTCTTGTAATAACATGTATAATGTTCACGGTCATAGTTCAGAAGTTTCGGAGATGTAGGTATACTTAAAATAAAAAACTCGGTTAGGTATATCAATAATATATCCCATACTTTTTATGATTTACCTAAAAAAAAAAATTTGTTTAGATTTTTTTGTTAAGACCATAATACAAAAAGCTTAATAACCTTTAAGGTGAAGATCAACGCGCGCAGCTATCTCTCTCGCGTATCACAAACTTTTAGTACATACGTATAAAATTATTGGTGGATATTAGAAAAGTGAGAAATAAATTTAATTATTTAGTGAGAAATACTTTAAAAAAAGTGTTATCTAGATATCATTATACTGGCGACGGAGTAGTGAAAAAAAAATATTTTCCTACTCCACAGCCAATCTACACGATATCAAAGATTTTTTTTATATAAATATTTTTATTTCTATCCTATCAAAATAAAAATAAAATATTTCTCAGTTTTCTAATATCCTCAATTATTTTACAGGTTTAAAAATGTAGTGATGCGCGAGAGTGGAATCCTTAAGGTAGAAAAAACTTTACTTCTCGCTGTAACTTTAAAATGACGCAAATGAGACAAATGTTTAAAACACCTAAATGAAAGTTTTTGCTACAAACTTTTATTACGAATCTTTTTACCAAATTCAAGATACTATATTATTTTGTTAGTATAGAAATACATACTGAATAAACTGACAATAACTCTAATACAAAATCACAATCATGCATAGGTATAATGGCAATAATATTTAATAGGCATATTTCTCTCCCTACATCAATTAAGTGCATGTATCTCGAACCTATTCTACTTGCTATTTAGCATCAAACGCATTCTCTATCTCACTCAGTCCACAATCTAATTGTGCCATGTCAGGTGACAGCCGAGGCCGCCTTTTGCTCATTCGCCTTAAGTGCCACGGCCGTATGTGACAGACCTTAATTAAGTAATGTTCGGCTTTAGAAGCTTGCGTTGTGAACGGAATGTTGTGTGCTATTCCTTACATTAATTGTATAGAATAGGTACAGAGATTTTATATAGCAAAAGGTCAGTTTTTTTTGTCGACTAGTTTGCTTGTAAAATAACGTAATTTATCTATGGCTGAGGCCATACAAGCGCATTTTTTGAGTTACGAGTGGTGTATTGAATAGTAACTGAAATATAACACCGTCTGGCGGCCTATTTCACAATCGGCGCGGCCGATTTCACGTTAGTCACAATCTCACAACTCAAATAATTATAGTTAAAAAAACTGACTTCAAAATACGCATAATACATAAGCGACTTACTGTTCACTTTTCTACAGGCACTTGGATGATATTTTACCAGTTATTTTGTTGTAAAAACCAAAGTACCACATTGATTTTGGTAAAATTTGCATGGTACCACTTCTGAAGTATGATCTACTAAATACAAAAATAATCATCAAAATCAATGCACAAGCTGAGTAATCGGTGAACAAAAAAAATATACAGACCGAATTGATAATCTCCTTCTTTTTTGAAGTCGGTTAAAAATTACACTTTAGGCCTCAGCCTAAATGTTTTAAAATAAAATAAATAAATTAAAATATTTTTAAGATACATTTATTTATTATATTACAAATTGGGTTATTTAGAACGGGTTTGAATTGGATTCATTTCAGTGAGTGTTAATTTGTTAGGCGTGATGCATTACATATAAACCACTGGTGTGATTTTCTTAACAAATAGGAACACGAACGCCATTGTTTCATGGTAGCGCACCAAAACATAAGTGTATAAGTGTAATTGTAACAGGGCTTAAATATATTAAATATTTCAAAAAGTTGAAAGATCGGTCTAATTCCATATTCATCGTGCGAGCCGATAAATTATCGAATACGCTTCCTGAGTAGATGCTCCTCCGATAGATTTTATCTGGGTGTCTTTAAATCACCAGTGAATCAATTTCTGTTATAAAAACCGTATCTGAAGTCTTATTCTGCAGTTAAAAGAACATGCACCAAGAAGGGGGGGGGGGGGGGGGGGTGTCCCTTCCTCCAAAATAAGAAGACGAATAGTGTTTAGACTCGTATACAAATATACAAGTTTCGTAAAATTGGTTGTAAAATACGACAAGTACGTGAATTGATAAAACAAGTGATAAGCTCGAATGAGCGAAGCGAAAGGTCTCTGCACCAACTGGCAACATTTTCTTTCTTGCGTCCGGTTTGAAAATACTAACAAACCGGACGCAAGAAAGAAAATTTTGCCAGATGGTAAAAATTCTGTGGTAACGGATAAAATTTTCATATTTTTTCCGCTCTGCATCCAAACCCCTCTTAACTGCGCGAAAGTTATGGTAACGTAGCCCCAGCTTACCCATACCTAACTCTCTTAACACCTGATTAAACCATCTGTTAGTTGAACGAGGTTTGTTTGCCGAAAGTTCGCTGTATTTTGAGGTTAGCTAGCTTTATAGTACGTCAGGCTACTGGGTGACCCAACTTTTGGTACTCTATTGTTTGGTTTTACAAGCTGTTCTTGCAAAATTCTAACAGTTTCCTCCAATAAATATACATGTTTTAGCATTTATAAATTAGTTTCAGTTTTTTAAGCTATAATATACATTTCAAAACTAAATTCTTCTCGTATTACAATAATTTATAAATACTATAAATAAATAAATATTGGAGGACATTTCACACAACGCCATCTAGCCCAAGCTAAGAAAAGTTTGTACTATGGAAACTAGATGGTTGATAGAATACATATATATATATTTTCGTAAATACATACTTATGATACATAGAAACACCCAGACACAGAACAAACATCCATGCTCATCACACAAATGTTTGCCTTGGGAGGGGATCGAGCCCACGACCTTATAGCTCAGGAAGCAATCAGCACTATATGTGAAAGAAATGGCAAAGTTCACGAACCCCAGTATCTATGGAATGGCAAATGATAATATAAAAAATATTATTAGCACATGATTACAAGGAACTAGTCCACAAATTTATTTACTTTATGTTACTAACAGTGTGTTCTTAGCTGTTATTTGTATAGCTTAGCTGTATTGTTGTTTGGAAGCTGCAAGTTGTAGCAATCGTCAGGACAACTTGATCAAAATATTTCTTCTTCTACTACCGATTTTACTTGAAACGTACAAGTAAGAAAGTGTTAGTAGTAAACAAAAGGAGGCGTAACCACCAGTAACAATGAGCATAGAGAGGCCAGACCAAACACTGCTGCTGGCATTAAAAACAATGGCTATCCGCATTAGCCGGCCGCACTACACACCAGCATGACATGTGATTTACTTGACTGAGCGAGCAAAATGAAGGTCTTTGGGAATAGGGAATATGGATGAATTTTATTTCATACAAATAATAGTTCATGATAACATACTAAAATATCATACATTTACTTAAATTAAATAAAAATGGTTGTCTGTGAAGTCGGTTTACGGACGATAACTTTAGGTACGTGATAACGTTGCGTCACAAGCCGTACGCTTAGGCCGATCGTACCTCTCTATCGCTAGTCTAGCTAATGAGTCGTGCTTTTTCGTGCGTGCAGCTGGCATTCATCGATTGTATATGACATTATCACGTCAAAACATTTCGATCGGTCAATAAACTTCCGAGATATACTTAAACATTTACAGCCTTACCACAAAAATAATTTAAAACATTTGTTCAACGCCTGTTTAGTGAGATAGTGTTTAAAAGTTAAATACCCGTTTAGCGGGTGTTTTATTTCTATTACCACAAAACCATGTCTAACATCTGTTTACCTAGACGTTGCTTAACTCAATCCCTTTTTTATCCATTATGGTAACCCAAGAAAAAGTTTCGTTACGCTCAGAACTGGTTTATAGAATAAAATATTTTTGAGCATGACAATGGTTCATTTATTTAAAAACAGCACTTGGCATATATGCCAAGTGCTGTTTTTGGGTGTAGATGCGTGAGATTTTAAGGTTGTTTCTGTACAAAAAAGTGCATTGGGGCACGAAATAATAATTTGTGCACATTGAGTTTTGGTAATACGAAAGGGTGAAATGGAACTTTTAAGTTTTAGGGGATGGATGCTCTGTCCCTCTCTCGCGAAACAACAGTTTGTATTGAATTTGTACGACGAACATTATGCGCGACGTAATCTGACGTGATCGTGTAATCTCTGTCTAACATGAAATTAAAATGCTTGTTACTTTCTTATTTTTGAAGATATTTTGACTGGCCGTGTGGCTCAGTTGGTAGTATGTCTGCCTACTGTGCCGTAGGTCGTGGGTTCGATCCCCACCCAGGGCAAACATTTGTGTGATGGATGTTCGTTCTGTCTGGGTGTTTCTATGCATCTTAGTATATATTTACAAAAAAAAAGTATATATTTATTCTATCAGCCATCTAGTTCCATAGTACAAGATTTGCTTAGTTTGGGCTAAATGGTGTTGTGTGAAATGTCCACAAATATTTATTTATAATTATTTATTTATTTAAATTTTGTTTTAGTGAGATAGATCTATTTGTGGTTAGCCTTTTTATGACCAAATAAAAATAAATCACGTATATTTCCTATTCGGTTAGATTTATTTTGTATTTTTGTGTTTGTTACAGCATAAATCCGCCATTTATAAACACTTCTAAAAGTTGTTTTTGTTTGAATGTTTCAAACTTTCAGATTGCTCTCATATAAATTCATCAACATTGGTTTCTCAGTTTGGTTTTCAAAACACAATTGCGCATTTTGATCTCGTTTTTTTTTAAAACTTTAAGTATCAATTTTCTTAGATTATAAAAAACTGTCTGTATATATTTAATGCAAGTTTTATATGCATACATAAAACGCCTATTTTGCGTAGGCAGACCTAAACAGACCACGGGGCCGTTCGACGCCACATTTGACCATGGTTAGAGGGTTAAATGGAAGGGACACCCTCTCCCTTAAAGGGTTACAGGGCATCAAAAATAACTATACTAACTAAATTATTACTAAAAATTAATAAATATAAATCATATACCTAATTATAAAAACATCTAATTAATTTTAAAAAATCAACCGACTTCAAAAAAGGAGGAGGCTCATCCATAATCAAATCCATAGTCTCTTGCTACAGAAAGAAAAATAAAATTTCTCAGTTTCGTAAAAAAAAGTTACAGACGAATATGTCGTAAAAAACGCACATTTCGACACTCACAAGGGAATCAAAACCTATGGGGTACTTCCCGTTGACCTAGAACTATGAAATTTGGCAAGAAGCATTGTGTTAGAGTACACATATAGGAAAAAAAACGAAAACTGTTTTTTTTATTTAATCACATAAAATGTGTCTGTATGCAAGGAATCAGGACCCAAATTTTAAAGTGAATTGACCGTAGATATCATGTGGGGTATCATATGAAAGAGCTTCATTAGCATAAGCTATAACAGGTTTTTTAATATTTCTACTATACATATATATATTTCAGTTTATGAAGGAAAATATAAAAAAAAATATTTCCTCCTTTTATTTATTTTGTACGGAACCCTCAGTGGGCGAGTCTGACTCGTACTTGTCCGGTTTTTTAAATGTTTTTACCTCATAACTTTCGACTGGGTGTACCGATTTTAATGATTTTTTTTATTTGACAGCTGGTGCTTCAATTTTGAAGAGATGTGCTGGAAATATGGCCCAGTTCTGACAATGGCATCCATGAGAAGTCGGTTGCTTCAGTTTTTTAAACTATAATTATATAGTGTTGACTTGTAATTGAACAATTATCAATAAAATATGTCTGTGACTATGTCTACTAAAATAAGACTTGGAAAAATCAAATCAAATTTCATTAACGTCGGCATATACCTTGATACGCTACGGTGTAATAGCATGAAATAGTTTGCGTAAGATACCGGAAACACAACTGGCGGAACAACGTAATTACGGCCGATAGTTCTAACGCCCGTTGAATTCCTAACGGCCTTACACGCCGGATGTATGGCGTTACTGATTCAACAGAATAATAGTCTAGTAAAAATAAGTCCGTTTGTATGGAGCAGATCGCAGTATTTGCAACTGGGGGGATTCTTTAAAATTATGATAGGAAAATAACAAAAAATCATAGATCAACAATAATCCCCGATTTATAGACAAGCTGCGTTCCGCGGTTTCACTAGCGTAGTAATGAAAAACGGTGATGATTATTATGATGATAAGTAGCTTATGTCCGTCTCCAGGGCCACAGCTATCTTTATACAAATTTTCATAACGATCGGTTCAGCCGTTTGAGCGTGTAAGGGTAACAAAATTAGATTTCTTAATATCATTATGAAATTGTGTCAAGTGTATTTCAAACCACCAGTACATTCATTTAAATAACAATATACTTAGTTGTCTTTTATGTTGTCACAAAACTTATTTTTACTTTAAGTGACCTTCTATATTGTGTTGAGGTAAATAACGAAACGAAGTGTGAGCTGCTCACTAGGATTCCTTGTGTTGAGTTTGCTGATATTATATAAATCTGAATTTTTAAATATTTTTCTGTCTGAATTTTTTAGGAGAGTTATTGTAAAATCGCTGGAAAAGATTGTAAATGCCTATTCTTTAGAATAATTCTAGTAAAATCAGTTATTTATTACGAAAAAGTTCATAGAAGGTCACGAAAAAACGCATTTTTATTTTTGCAAGAGATATATTAAATTAACATTAGAAAATAAATATAGCGTATGTCACTCAGGAAGTAAAGACGAATCTAACGACACCTTGCAAATCAAAATTGGTCAAGCCATTTAGACTGTAGGCGCTCATCTAGAAACATACATACATAGAATAACATAAACCCCTTTCTTATGTAGTCGGGTAAAATAGCCTGTAACACTCGAGAAGTTCATGTAGACGCAGCTAACGATATTTTGCACTTCGTTAGTCTGTCACTCAGTCATTTTTACATATTTTTTTAAAATTTTTCACTTAGTACTTTTTTATCTACGTGTTTCATCGTTTGCTACACCTTCAGTTACCTTTTTACTGAATTTATATTCAAAGGTAGATCTATTTATTCCATTAAAAAAAATCTAACACTCCAACAAAATTACTTCTCATTTTCAGCAAGGACGGCTTTAAATGTGTTGCCAGCGCGAAAAAAACCTAATTATGCGCGAACAATTACGCAACAAAAAGTGTGCAAATAATTGGGGACACATCGCGACTCAAATGAACATTCTTTCTATAACGAGGGTAGGCTATTAATTCGAGGGCGGGATTAGGGGCTGAATTTGTTTTGAAAACAATCGTTAAAGCAATTAACGGATTTCGGACAGTTGGACTTTTTTGGGGGTGGTTGATTTTACAGGACTGTTTTTTGTTCACATGTCCAAAGAAGGAATAGATAGATAAACTCTTTATTGTACACACCTTAGAAACTTACAATCAAGATAAGATACCTATTTAAAATCTAGTGTAACAACTGGCGGCCTTATCGCTAATAGCGATCTCTTCCAGGCAACCAGGCAATCTTAGGATGTATTATATCCGTCTAGCTTCAAACTAAATAAAGCTTTTATTAAAGGAACCATATAGCTCGTGTAATTTGTAGCTTTATAGTACAAATTTATAGACAGTTCAGAAATTACACTCATCCGACGGATATTTATTGAAAATTGGAGATACTCTAATGCTATAAATAAAATGGCTGGTCACTATGCTGACGTCACATTATGAACATACACAATTCCTAACCCTCTTTTTTATGTAGTCAACAAAAAAAAAATAAAAAAAAAAACACACTTAATCACAGCTCTTTTCTATGAAGTCGACAAAAATTGTAATATCACACTTAATCACAGCTCATAAGTATGAAAATATCCAATCTCAATTTCCCTCGTTTAGTTCATAATACGTCGATAAAGAGAAATAAAAAAGTAATTTTGCGCGACAGTAAAGTCGTTTTCGATTAAAGTTGTGCGATTTTCAATTTGGCAGAATCGCACCAAACGAATCACTGCCAGAAGATTACTTCGTCTGTAATTTTTGTCTAAAGGGTGATGCGAAATCGGGTAGAATTTAATTTAATTTTCGCCGGAATTCCATTCCGTTGCAGATTTTATTATTTTTAACTTTCGGACAGTTGCCGGATGCAGCAAGCTTTACAATAAAAAGTCGAATTGGACCACAGTTGGCGAGAATATTTTAATTTTGCCGTATCATCTATGAAATTAATATATTGAATCATCGCACGGCCTTACTCCTGATTGAAAAAACCTTTCTTAGTGGACACTTAACAACAACACAACCTTTAAATTTCACGTCTCTGAAACCGGTGGTAAAGACTGTACATTAACTATTAGTTATTCACTCAGAGCAAAACAATATTTTCAGTGATTTTCATGTCTCTTTAAAAAGTTAACAATCGTGAAGGATTTAGTAAGTTGCGTTTGAAGTCGGTTTTATATTAGAAAAATTGTACTGATACGATATCGCTCACACCACACCCTGTTGTACAAAAGTTACAAAGGCTTAAATTATTATTCAAATTAAAAGTAAATAAGTATAAATTCTTCTGTTTGAGCTTGAAATGGTTTTCGATCAAAGTTTGATAGAAACATTATTATGTTTAATAGTGACGCCTATTGTTTTTACTCAAATCTAACCTGTTTTTAGGGTTCCGTACCTCAAAAGAAAAAAAACGGAACCCTTTGATATATAGAATCACTTTGTTGTCCGTCTGTCCGTCTGTCTGTCCGTCTGTCCGGGTGTCAAGACCTTTAGCTCGGGAACGCATGAAGGTATCGCGTTGAAATGAAAGCCATATACGCAAATCCATAGTATCTTGCTGCAGAAAGAAAAAAAAAATTCTCTGTTTACTCACTTTATTAGCATAAGTTAAAACAGGTTTTTAAATATTTTTACGATGTATATTTTTCGGTATAAGAAGGAAAATATGAAAAAAAATACGATGTCCCCCTTTTATCTACTAGTTTGTACGGAACCCTCGGTGGGCGAGTCTGACTCGCACTTGTCCAGATTTTTTTCTGTTGACTGTAATAATCAGCTACGACAAAGTGCTACGACGTTATCGTAGAACATCTACGAGATTCGACGATTTCCTTTTAATTAATACTATTTGATTTAAAAAAAAAAAAAAAAAAAAAAAAAAACAAAAGATTACAATGTTTACCATATGACTTAAAATTTAGAGATATGTACAATATTGTTATGGTAAAATCCATATCCAGGTGCTTGTAAACCCCTGCACTAGGAGAACCTGTATCGCAGGGATTACATAATAAGCGATTACTTGTACTTGAGGTAGTGCGGTAAAAGTGAAATAATTTCCAAATTAAAACAAGTAGATTACAAAAAATAAGTAAGTTTGGTATTATGAACACAATACGATAATGATTAAATTAATGTTAAATAGACGTTTGCGTTGGTTTATGTGTCGGTGTGGTTGTGTGTGTGTATGGGGAGGGGGGGGAGTGTATATGTGTGGGGTTTTGTGTGCGTATGTGTGTGGAGGGTGTTTTTATAACAAATATATTTGTTATATTTAGGAAGTATTTAGGATTGCAAGGCATTTATTTAAAGTTAGAGGTTTGGCATACGTATACAACTTCAATGATTCTACCATTATGGTACCATTATAATATTTTTATTTGCAGTTTATAAATTAAATTATGTACATGCAATGATAAGGTAAATAAAATAGCAACCGCTGAACTTGGGCTTAGATGGATAGTTTTGTCTTAATTACTTTAGTTTTAGTCATTATTGAGCACTTTTGATTGCATTATTAAAACTTTTTATTTAAAAGGTTTTTTTTAAATTACTTAATTTTATTTGGAATAGATATATCTTGTACATCATCCTGTTCATGAATGATGATGATGATGATTTGGAATAAGTATATTTTGTACCTAGGATGATGTACAATGGATGGAGTAATTAAGCTTGTCTAGTACATGATCATACCCTGCAGACATGTAAATGCAATATTCTGAAGTAAATCTTTTCTCTTAACATTAAAATCTAAGCAATATAAAGGTTAGATTACAAAACAACGTAGATACATCACCTAGAAATGAATAAGTATGGAAGATACGTAAAAAACACTCGATAACTTAAATTGGCTATTCATTGGAGTAGATAATACAAATAGTAGATATCAGTAGGGTATTATAGAAAAGGCTCTTTCTTTATCTTCGTGTCTGATAAATGGTCAGTATTATCACAGATCAGTAACAGAGGTGTAACTTCAGTAACTCATGATTTGGTTACTCTCGTAATTGATTCGAATATAGTTTTATAAATGATATGCTGCCATTTAAAACTTCAGATATAATAAACATTTTTATAGCGTAGTAAGTAGTTTTAGATATAACGAAATAAAAAAACTATCATAGTAAACAAAAATCAATGAAATATAAATAGTCCCTAACTAAAACAAAGAGGCAAAATACGCATAATGAATTAAAAAAACCTGCGTCAAAGTAACGAAAATGTATTGAAAACTTTTTAACACTTCCACTGCGGAGTGCGGAGCTTAGCTCGACTCTTACGGTTTCACATATCTAGTCGACCAGTTAAAGCAAACTGGAGCTCAGGGGGCTCATTAAGCCCCAGGGAAACATTGAAATATCGCCACTCACCGATGACTCGCCATAAAACCGCCTATGGGATATATATTTATTGTTGTTGTGTTACATAAGTAACACAACAACAATAAATATGCTATTGTTGGTAAATATAATAAATATAACAACAAAAAACAATAATGTTTTAGAATAATAACAAAACAATAATTAATAGGACCATAAAAAGTCACAAATGCACACATAATTTCGAAAACGTTCAGACCGAGAGAGTTTACCTTCTGCCACTATTGTTTTATCAGTTGGTAGTACATCGTTGTGAGGCACTAAATGGCAATATCAAGCGAGAACGACAAAGAATTGCGGCGGGCCCTGGATTCAGATAAAACGGTAAAGATTTTTTTTCATTATTTTTTATTAAAACTAGTAGTTCTACGAATAGTATGTGTTACCATGTGTATGTGTCATCTGTACTCAACTACGGACTTATAATTTACGGCAACTCAGTAGACATTGAAAAGGTCTTTAAAGCTCAAAAGAAATGTATACGTGCATTATGTGGAGCTCGATTTCGAGAGCATTGCAAGCCATTGTTCCAACGACTGAAAGTGCTACCGTTAGCTTGTATGTACATAAAAGAGATGTGCTTGTTTGTTATTAAAAACAGACATTGCTTTGAAAACCTTGCATCAACCCGACAGGATAAACTAGCCATGCCTAAAAGAGTCAGACTTGAACTCCGTCAGCGAAACTCTTTTTGCATGGCTATTAAAGTATACAACAAATTATCCAAAGACATTAAAGAATTGCCATATTATAAGTTCAAACAGATATTGACAAACTATTTGCTGGAAATCTGTTTTTACACTGTATCAGAATATCTTATTTATAGAAAACCATTTAATGCATTAGGCAATTGTTGACAACTACTGTGTACTCCCCTGACATGGACATTATGAAATTGACAAAATATCTGACATTCTAAATATTATTGTATTTTCTTTTCTCTTGACGTATTGGTTAATTGTTAAGTATTCTTTTTAATGCGCTAGGTTGTTGACAGTCACACCTGACTATCATATTTAAATTAAATTGACATAAATACTAGACATTTACAATCTTAGCTTTTCTTTTAATGCTAATTAATTATTGTGATAATTTAAATAATATCGGTCAGTCTGGGGTAATCGATATGCTTTTTGTGTAGTAGTTTAGTTAGTTGAGTCTGTATATTGTTTTGCTGTAGCTAAAGGCAGCTTGCCCATAATTAATAATATCTAAAATATTTGCACGTCAGAGACGACCGAATGTAATGGGACATTATAATCATTATAGTTTGTATGGAGCAGATCGCAGTTTTTGCAACTGGGAGGATTCTTTGAAATTATGATAATAACTAAAAATCATAAATCAACAATAAT
This sequence comes from Lycia hirtaria, assembly GCA_947563715.1. Classification (NCBI taxonomy): domain Eukaryota; kingdom Metazoa; phylum Arthropoda; class Insecta; order Lepidoptera; family Geometridae; genus Lycia; species Lycia hirtaria. Next base: position 14,357,980 of record OX387385.1, read on the forward strand.
CCCCGATTAGCTGCGTTGCGCGGTTTCACTCGTGTAGTTATGAAAAACGGTGATGATTATGATGATGATAAGTAGCTTATGTCCGTCTCCAGGTCCAAAGCTATCTCTATACTAATTTTCATAACGATCGGTTCAGCCGTTTAAGCGTGTAAAGGTAACAAAATTAGCTTTTATAATATTATTATGAAATTGTGTCAAATGTATTTCAAAACACCAGTACATTCATTTAAATAACAATATACTTAGTTGTATTTTATGTTGTCACAAATTATGTTTTTCTAGAACTATAGAATTTGAACCCATATAAATCGAAATTCAGACAGTCCCCTAAACTAGGCTGTTAGAAACATCACATATAGAGGTCAATCCGAACAAAAAACAATCCAACAAGCCTTTTATTCCGGTTTCATATATTCCGAGTCCCGTACGTAAAAAAAACTCATTCCGTCGTAATCCTCAGTATAAAGAAAGTTTTTCGTACCGCGCACTAAGCTGCTGCTAAACCGAAATGTACTGAACTAACTTTTTTCGGCTAAATTATTTATTGTGCTTCGTGGCGGGCTTAGTTTATTTTATTTAGTTAGAGATCGTTGTGGTTTGTTCTAGATTACGTTTTGAATTATTTTTAGTATAGTTTCATTATTTGGTGTCTTCATATTCAGTACTAAAACAAATTATTAAATAAAATAAAAAACAAAAAAAAACCTGAATGTAAGTCTATATATGTAAGGTCTATTTTCAGAAAATTTATTGAATCAGCCGTTACTTTGCGGAAATTCATGTTCAAAAACTTAAATGTAACTTAAATATCTAAAGTGTTTCCGCTTCGAGGTCTTCAAGCTGGTATCTTGCCTACTTCGAAGTCTTCAAACTGGTACTCTTCAGTTTCGGTGTCTTCTAGTTGGTACTCTCGACGGCTGGCTTTGATGTCTTTAAGCTGGTACTCTTGTCGACACGTATTTCACCTCATCACGAGGCATCTTCAGGTCTTCTTGACTCTTTCAGCATGAGCTCGAAGAGTCAAGAAGAAGCCGTCAAGAGTACCAGCTGGAAGACACCGAAGCAAAAGAGTACCAGTTTCAAGACTCTGAAGTAGGCAAGACTCTGAAGTAGGCAAGATTCTAGCTTGAAGACCGCGAAGCGGAAACATACTAGATATTTAGATTTAAGTTTTTAATTTATTTTTTGTAAACACTTGTTACTTTTAATGTAATATTGAGTGTGTATTTTTGCGATAAAATATGAAAATTATATTTCTATTCTTGTGAAGTCGTTTCTATCACAAAATACTGTAAAAAATAAATAAACTTGTACAAATTTCAATATTATTCCGAAATAGGTATGTAAATTATATTGCTCAGATAATTATTTTAATACACATCCGAAAACTATACTGTTCTCTTTCTTGAGTAATCCAGTTAAAAAAAAACATCGGGTTGCACTCCGGGAGTGCCGGCAGAAGTGAAACCTAAAAAATAAAATAGCAAAAAGACTGACTCGTGAAGGATTTGAACTTCCGCCCTTCGATGGACAAATTGAAATTTATATCGGTGCTCTAACCTATTGAGCTAACGAGTCTTACGTGCATGTGTCGAAAACAAGCATTCGGCGCAACGAAATGACGTCACGCTAGAAGGACCAACTTGTACATACAATAATGAACTTTAAATGCAGAACGTTAGAATAGGTTTCTGACTAAAATAATTCGCCCGTCTTACGATCTGACGCGAGTTTAACATTTTTTGCCCATCCCAAAAATGCACGACGCCGCTAAAGAAGTTTTCACTTCAAAAACAATTGAGCACTTCGAAAACTGCTTCAGAGCTATGAAACCACAAATAAACAGACACAAAGAAAAAGACAAATTACGAAGCAAACACACCCGCATCTGAAAAATTAAAGCAAAATTCAAGCTCAGCGTTCCAGTTAACCTAACAAACATATTTTACTCGCAAAACTCAAACAGATATAACAATTTCCAAAGTTTTAAAAGAGAATTTCCGACAAATTAATAGCTATCCGCAGAAACTCGAAAGACCGTGTAAACAAAACTAGGAGTATTCCCCCCGCTCACCAGCTCTGAAGAACTTTGGAGAGATCCAGTGGCCGGTATTTGTTTCGTTGTTTTGGCATCGCCAAAAATTCAGAACACATTGTACATTTATGCCATTCCATACATCATTCAAATAAATCAATAATTATCAACTGCAATCCAATACTCCATCAATCGATTATTTACAATTTATATCTTAATATTGTTCCAAATCAGGCAGTTTTCATCGCCGTGAGGCTTATCGACATCTTGCTACTTTTCCACAATGGCGCGAATGGCTGGTTCACAACGTGTCCAACCATAGCCCTCGTGATTTTCCGGAAGTGATATTGGAACATTAATACAATTCTAGAAAGTCAATAAGTTATCCGTATGTTAAAAGAAAACAATATTTAGAAAACAAATTTTGCGCTAAGCATTATTACAAACACAGAATTCGCCCTATTACATAGGACCGCAAATTTAACGATATTTTACAAATAAAAATATGTGAGACAAGATACTAAGTAAATAATTATAACTGCATCATATTTTACTCGAATAAGGAAGTTAACAGTCTAGTATATGCTTACAACCGTCTATAACCTAATAGTTGTATAACATTTATGTAAATGAACCATACGGTTATACGATTACCAGATCTAAATATTTTCCTGATCCTAAGTGCTTAAGTTTTTGTTCCGTCATAATTTATAATTTTTAACCGACTTCGAAACAGGTTATCAATTCGAACCGTATATTTTTTTTTATGTATGTACACGAATTACTCCGTCATTCGAGAACCAATTTTTGTGTTTCCTGAATTGGTGTATAGAGAAAGCGCCCAAGTTGGTCCCATATTTTTTTTGTAAACATCGCTTTATTACTTTTTGAATAATCTCTAAAAATGAAAATATTTTCATTGTATTCCTGAGTAAGTGCGTCAGATTATAGAATCGCAGAGTTCCACCTACACGTTTTTTTTGCAAGAGTGTCAAATATTAAGGATTATCGTTTAGACATCTGCACATTTTCTAATCTTCGCACACGAGCTTTTGATATTTAATGACATTTGTCATTGCATTCTTGACAAAAGAAAAAAAAAGAGTGGGTGAAGAGAGGTATCTTTAAAAAGTTTACAATCGTGAAGGATTTAGTAAGTTGCGTTTGAAGTCAGTTTTTTAATAGAAAAATTATTACTTTTCAAATGTGCATATTACTTAAGTTAGAAAGTCCATAAGTTTAGCGGTGAAGGCGAACAAACATATCCAGATTGAAACAGAATTTAGTTACTTATTTACTCCCACTTGTTGTCATAGCTGCTCGCTGCAACTTTTCCAGGTTCTCAAAAATTCAAAACGACTCGGGTGGAAACACATTCGCTAGATTTGCTAGAAGTGGCTTTGTGTGAGAGCGTGTTATCTGCGCGGACAGAAGGCTCAGCATCACTGCACGCCACTTAGCCCACCTTAATTATTCACTGCCGAGAAACCGAGGAGAATCGGTAATATGCTCTTACGTCTTCGTGCATTATGTTCTGTTGAGTGCAACATGTTTTTTCTTCTCTCCGATTTGACTTATTCTAACCAATAAAAAAAAAAATATGCTTATGACCTCACGAAAGCTTATTTACGAAATAGTATTAAAGCTGTGACGCGTTGACTATATCTCTGTCGCTGCCTTAGTCGACTCGAGCCGATTTCACCCGAACGAGCGTTACATAGCCGAGCGTGACGGTACAGTTACATTCAATATCTACAAAATAAAGTACTTAGCGCAACTAAAGAAGTTGCCTCTTCAAAAATTTGCCATCATAGGACGCCCGGCAGAAATTAAACAAAAGGTAATATTGTCACAAATGCAAATAAGCGGTGAACGAATCTAATATACTATAGAGTAATATATTGGCACACACAGTATACAATTCACACATAGAAGTAACTAAATAGGTATACGCACACGCACACACGCAAGGGAGTTGAATGCGGTAACGTAATGGGGACGTGACTGCAAGAAAGAGCATTTTTAGGATTCCATACCTCAATAGGAAAAAACGGAACCCTTATAGGATCACTTTGTTGTCCGTCTGTCCGTCTGTCCGGGTCAAGGCCGTTATCTCGGGAACTCGTTAAGGTATCGAGTTGAAATTAAAACCATATACGCAAATCCATAGTATCTTGGTGCAGAAAGAAAAATAAAATTTCTCAGTTTTTGTAAAAAAAAGTTACAGCCGAATATGTCGTAAAAAACGCACATTTCGACACTCACAGAGGAATCTAAACCTATGGGGTACTTCCCGTTGACCTAGAACTCTGAAATTTTGTAAGAAGCATTGTGTTAGAGTACACATAAGTATAGGAAAAAATCCGAAGAGTGGCCGCGCAAAGCAACGTTGACTACCTCAAACACCGAAAGCTTACTCACTACTACAAAATAAACGGGACGCTCGATCGGATCCGAGTGAAAGGCGCCGCTACTATAGCCCCGCTCCACTCGGATCCGAGTGATGAGCAAGGCATGTGTTAAATATTTTTACGATGTATATTTTTCGGTTTATGAAGGAAAATATAAAAAAATATATATGATTTCCCCCTTTTATTTAGTTTGTACGGAACCCTCGGTGGGCAAGTCTGACTCGCACTTGTTCGGTTTTTTTGCGTAAGATAGATCTACGATTGACCACCAACTCGCCTGATATTAAGCGACAGTGTGGCCGAGGATGAAGCTCGTTGCTCTAGAAGATAATTATCTATTCACTCTAGCCTTGAAAATTCCAAGGTTCAGGAAACAGAGATGGCGGCAAAGAATTCAATTCCCTTGCAGTACGCATCAAAAACGTGGACCGATATTGCCGAGTACGGATTTTTCTTTTCAACGAGAAATGGGTGGTATTTTGGCGACATCATCTAATCAAATGGCATCATACCATTTTCCTTCACCGAGTTGGTTTTACTGATGATGATGATTATAACAAAACAACTATTATAACAAAAAGTATCCAGAACTCAATAACTCAATAACGAATTTCAATTATTGTTTTATTAACACAAAAAGGATACGTCAGATGTGATCCTACCAAAAGTAAATTTAATCAACTGTATTAAATATGAGTATATTGTTCGGACGCCTACTATTTGAAATAGCTCCAGTATTTTGAAAATAATTACAAAATTACAGACTATAAAAAAAAAAACTCGTCTCATTTTCCCCAAATTGGCATAAAATCTATAAAAATATCCTCATTGCCTAAAATAACCCCCAAAAATTGCCAATTTACTATTACTCCCCAATTATCATTATGAGTTGCCCATTACGTGATGGCAAGGAAAGGACTGAAGATGTGAGAATTTTACAACAAAAATATTCGAATCAGTCATCATTTAAATATTTAGCAAACAAAAATATATATATTTTTTTTTTTTTTTTATTTTTTTTTTTTAACTTATGAAAATTAGTCATATTGGACATATTTATTGTAGTTACTATGGATTGTTAATAAGTCTAAAAAAAGCTTTTAAAAAAATCTTACTTCTTGCGTTGTTCAATAATTTCAATTGTCAAACCAAACACCTTGTGTCGACCGCGTTCGAAAACGTCTATTCCATTCCAATACGATGTCAAATGATATAAAAAATAAAATAAAAAAAACTTTTAAAAACATACTTTTATTATGTTCTTGTTAATAATAAAGTACTCGCCAAGACGAATCAAACGAGCCGAAACTCGATGGGGTTGCGTCGTTTCATTACAGAGTTCCTATGACCACCTTCCAGCTCCATCATCAGACCCTGGTTACCATTGAAAGGCAAACTACTCGTCAAGACGATTCAAATGAGCCCAAACTCGATGAGGTTGTGTCGTTTCATTGCGAAGTTCTATTGGCCACCTTCTAGCTCCACACCAGCACCTTCAGACCTTCACCATTCCATCTTAATATTGCATTGTCACGCGATTTACACATGTATGCAAAATTTCAGCTCAATCGGTAACCCAGAAGTGGATCAAATTTTATTTGCAAGATTTGACGACAAACATCGGGACAGGTGAAACTAAAAATAAAAAATATAATATAATATATTATATAATATATTATATGATAAAAACCTAAGAATATTTTAGTGATTTTTTTTACACTCAGTGATTACAACTTTTCGAGATACAGTGATATTTTTTTAAAACGCTGCTATGGTAGATATGTCCTTTTTGCAAAATAGTTGTTAGCAATACACAATACTCGCGAAGTAATCTTCATTTCGATTATAGCATTAACTACTAAACCTTACCTTAATATTATGTATGTCTCCACACGGTCTTGGCCATTTATTTTAAGAAAATATGACAAAGAGGGCATTGTAAGATTTTTAGTGGCAACAGCTAATGTTATCACATTTGACTTTGGTTTATTATTCTGATTACCGAAAAACAGAAAAAACATAATCTAAACACAAAAAAATAACGATTTCAATAACCTTATTCGAAGCTTATTCGAATAACTCTTTATTTCACCCATCTCTAGAAAGGACCCAATTTTGCGGTGTATTAACCATTTCTCCCTATTATTAGGAAAATTGTAGGCAGGTTTGATTGAATGGACTTCTGAGTACAGAGCGGCAATCATTATATTCACAGTTGAGTGGTGGAGCCACTTACGTGTTTCTTAAATAGAATTGTTATTTTTTTAGTTTAACCATTTGTCTCACTTTCAGTGTAAGTTGGTTGAGCAGTTCTTTTTATGATTTTATGAAATTATGGATTATTGGAATTTACTTACATAAATATGCGCAGACGATGATATTATTGAGGTTGAATACAATAATTTTTTGAAGTTGACAAGGTACTTCCACTTTCGGAAGCTTAACCATCAACATCAATTTTCGATTCGTTTATATTTCCTGTTACTTAAGTTGGAGACATTGTTAGACTGAACAAGTGCTTTATTGACCGAGTGAGCGAAGCGTCTCTGTATCAACTGGCCCAATTTTCTTTAGTCTGTCAGTTTGTTTGTTTGTGAGTATGTTTGTATGTTCGTACTCGCATACAGGGCGTAATTTTGAACCAATTTTGATGAAACTTGGCTTATAGGTTCTATGTTTTTTTTATCGTCGGCGATATTCGATAGGAATAGTGGTTCCCATAAAAAGGGGGCAAGTTTATTGCGGCGCTAATTACCTACCGATTTTAATGATATTTATCAGGTAGACAAAACACAAAATTATTACAACTTGTGATAAAAATGAACATAATTGGTCCAGTGGTTGTCGAGATATGATAACCAACTTGAGATTGCGTGTAACAGTGAGGGAGCGTGGATGTGCTATGCCAACTTTATGTAGGTATTATGTACAGATGACCCAAGGTGAGCTGCAAATAAACTCTCTCGCGAGGTCTACGATTTGTAGAACTACTAGTTTAAAATAGTTTCAGAAAAAAATACCGATTATAGCCCGTTCACAGTTATTTTACTTCTGATTTTTAGGATGTCCTTGTCAACAAGGAACCCTTATAGTTTCATCATGTACGTCTGTCTATCTGTCTGTCCGTCCGTTGCTTAGCTCAAGTTGCAAAGGTTAGCACTAAAAGCTATAATTTTTAGGTAATTACGCTGATAAAGTGGTAAAATACAATTTTGAAAAAAATAAATTGATTGGGGATGATTTTTTCACGTCTATGAAAATGCTGTAGGAGTGCAATTAATATTTTTCACTTGATTTCTTTTTTATTTTTTATGAAATAGGCGATTATTTTTGTCAGAGTCAAGTGTACTCGTCCAAACGTCCAAGTCCAACCAGTTAATTGGCTGAGTAAGGGACTCTGCCAATTAAATGGTGGACTTGGATATGTGAAAAAAAGCCACAGAAGTAGCAAATATAACGAATAAATAAAATAAAAATAACAAATTTTAAAAGACATTTACCATAGCTATGTATGTTTTAAAAGTTAACAAGTCTATTACTAAAAAAATATAAATATTTTTAACTGGTTAAGTAAATATGAAAATTTCGTGATAATTAACAAACTCTTAAATCATTATGTTCATAATACCAAACACTATAGAACACTGAACGGGGCCCGACACGCACTTGACCAATTTGTTGTTGCTAATGTAGCTATATTATATTATATACCTATATAAAAAACGGAAACAACCTACTTCAAAATGCGCAATTTTGTTTTAAAAACCAAAGTACTGAACCGGTTTTGATGAAATTTGTATGGGACCTATGAAGCTTAGGTACTTCGACAAAAATAATAATCATAATCAATTCTTAATTGGCTAAGTGATCGCATATCAAACACAAAAAACATACCTACAGACGAATTGAGAAACTCCACCTTTTTGGAGTCGATTAAAAATTATAACACCGCAATTTTTTCGTTCTGGATTAATAACAAAAGAAAAGACGCCAGAAAAATTACTCGTAAGATATAAAAAAATATTGAAAAACATGGTCGGTGGCTTAGAAGTATTTTTTTGGGAAAAAATGTTTGAACTTCGATCAAACCGTTACACGGTTATGAGTGAAATAAAGAACACTGACCCTCGCTAAGTCTTTCGTTTGCGGTCGATTGAAACAATTATATTCACAGTCCATGAGAACGGCGAACAGATTTCAACGGTGCCCACTGTGCCCAGTTGTTTCACAGATTTGAAGCTGTGTCTCTCGTCAAATTCAAAGCCAGCAAGACTCTCTCAATCCACCTATTTGAGGTAGATGGGAGTCCTCAATCTTCCCCGTCACTGTGACCCTTACGAATCTATTGTAACTTCCCTCCTAAGGGTTACAGCTTTTCTCCCAATCCCAGTTGTGACATAAATCATTAGGGCTTAGGGGTGGAAGCCTTCACGTCCACAGGATAGAAGTCAGGTCCTCCTAGGAACTGGTACTTCTGATTTCGTTTGTATCGGCTCGTCGATTATTTTGTATCGGCTCGTCGATTATTTTGTTTTTTTTAACCGACTTCCAAAAAGAAGGAGGTTCTCAATTCGACTGTATTTTCTTGTATGTTTATTCACCGATTACTTCGCCAATTTGTGAATTGATTTTGATGATTCTTTTTTGATAGGTCATACTTCAATTTTATAAAAATCGCTTCAGTGCTTTGGTTTTCGTAACGAAATAGCTGGAAAAATTTCATCCAAGAATTGCATAATTTAAAGTCTTTTTTTGACGTGATAACGTCTTATAAATCAATGAACGGCGGCTGCACGAGCGAAAAAGAATGACTCATTGTCACGTTCCACCTGAGCCGAGCGTGCAAGCGAGAGCGCGGAACATGCGATAGAGAGGCACGATCGGCCTAAGCGTTCGGCTTGTGACGCATCGTTATCACGTAAAATTATCGTCCGTGAACCGACTTTACAGACAACCATTTTTTTTTCTTCAGTTTTTTTAAATATAATTATATTTATATAGACAGTATTGTTATTTAGAATAATAATAATGATTGGCACACTGTCCGTCCGTGTGTCCGTAACTAACTGCCCAGTCACGTCCGTTGTTAGAGAGTTGTAGGAAAAACTGGCAAACTCTTTAATGCGTGAACTGATTCGTAAAGAAAAACACTCGGGCCGCTCACCGGGCTGTTGTTACTTTCGTGTTTTCTTTTTCAAGTTTCATAAAGCCCCTGAATCCATGGTACCTAAAAAAGTTCCCATAGGCTGAGTAGACAATTCCTGTATTAAGGATTTTAGGCGAACTAGTGCTAAGGAGGCATCTGTGGGGGTCATTCAGAGATGCATTGAGGGTTCAGTATCATCAGTTCAGTTCATGTATTCAGAACTCACTTGGATTCGGAATCGATTCGGAATATATATCTCCGTCTCTGTCATTCATAAACAGCACTATCTAAGCTCTGAACTTAGCAAAGCTTGTAATATGGGAAGTATCTAAATAGCTGATATAATAAATTATATGCTGTATATTTTATGTAAATACATATTATTTATAATATATAGAAACACCCAAGCAAAGAACAAATATACATGTCATCGCTCAAATATTTGTCTTAGATGGGACGAACCCACGATCTACTATCCAGAAGGCAGGCATATCACACACTGAGCTGCGCATAATAGCAATAACATAACAAAAACTCTGCTGTGTCTTAGGCAGTTGGGTAAAAGTAAGTACTCAAAGTAAGTTTTCGGCAGCCTAGTCGGGAGACCGTCTAACTTGCGATCCACAGGTCCTGGGTTCGAATCCCGCGGCACGCACCTCTGTCTTTTCGAAGTTATGTGCGTATTGTTGATTGCCGCCAACTTCAAACGGTGAAGGAAAACATCGTGAGGAAACCTACATGTCTGAGAGTTCTAGATGTGTGAAATCTGCCAACCCGCACTTGGCCAGCGTGGTAGACTATGGCCTTACCCTTCTCACACTGAGAAGATGGCCCGTTCCCACAGCAGCGGGACAGTTTGTACAAACAGGGCTGATTAAAAAATGTACTCAAAAATTCACTATCTACTAAACGAAATTTTGTTAACAGCAACACTGAACTTGCCCATTATCAACATTGCAAGGAGTCAAGTTAAAATATTCCCAAGAGAATTCTCGAGAGATTACCCAGCACAGGAGTAAGAGATCGTATAGCTGTGCACTTTGGCGGTGTAAATATAATTTTACCAGAACGTTCGACGATGCCGTGGAGAGGAATGAGTTTATCGTTCATCCTAACTACAGCACGTACGGAATTCATTCTTGTAGTTTCGATAGAAGATTTTTTGGGTTCAAAACATATAGAAAACGAAACGCTACAATTTTAAATTGCCTGTTGAACTTTTTGTGCCTCATCGAGATAATAATAAACAACACAAACATAATCAAGTCAGGTATCTCAGTCTACCAACATTAATTGTGAAGAAATGGGAGTATTGTTTTTGATACTCTTAATAAGATAGCAACCGCCACTTTGACATCTAGTTGTCACTCTTCATTTTTAAAGTGTGTTTTTATCCGACTGCGCAAGAAGGAGGGTTATGTTTATGAAGTGTACCTATGTAGTTTATATATATGTACCTATGTACGTTTCTATATTACAGCCTATAGGGTACGGCGTGACCGATTTTGATGTGCAAGGTGTCTTTAGATTTGTCTTCACTCTCCAGCTTCATTTTTTTTTTAAATAATAAAAATCTCTAGCAAAAATATAAAAGGCGTTTATTCAAAATATTTCATGAACTTTTCCACAATTACAGATAAGTGATTTTACAAAAATATTGAGATCTTCTCCATACAAAGCGGATTTATTTTTAATACCTAGATTAAATGTTAGCATATGGACCAAATGACTTTTGTGTATATTTTAATTTATGAACTTTGTAAAATACATATTTTTTTTAAACTAAACTTAAAATGTTAATTAAAGCCTATCTATAGAGGCTATCAAGTATCTACATTGAAAGAAAAACAGACACGAATCTAATGACATCTCACACATTAAAATCAGTCAAGCCGTTTAGGCTGAAGGAGGTATATTGAAACATACATACATCCATACACCCTTTCACACCCATGTTTGCATGTATGTACATTGTACATGCATACACTCGAAAAATACAACCCTCTTTCTTGTGCAGTCGAGTAAAATATAGACGTAATGCTTGCAAAACCTATCCTCCTGGTAATATGTATTTTTTACGGAACCACGGCTCTAAACCCAAGACACATTTGACCATTTTCATCTTTTCTTCATCCAAAAACTTTTAGCAAAATAGAAAATATAACAGAATGGCAAATGAAAATAGTTACACTCACCTTTCGCCAGATACTAGTTATTCTGCATGATGAAAAAATTCTTGCTTTGCTCGATAGTTTGAGAGTACTGGACCCTTTTACAGAGGCCCACTAGGTTGCTCTATTCAGTAAAATCAGATTAGGCTTTTGTAAGTAGTTTTATACATATTTACTTAGAGTTTTCTGTAAAGGTTGTCTGGATAAGAATTTTAGTAGCTATAGAGTGAGAGCGTAGAACAGTTAAATAAATGCTAAACAGGCTATTTGGAACTGACTACATAATAATAATTATAGTTAAAAAACCTGAAAAAAAACCGACTTCAAAATTTATTTATTTATTTAGTTATTTATTTATTTGGTACACGAAACAGAATACAGTCTTTACAATTTTCACAATGTACAATTTATAATTTTGACCTAAACTATATTCCTTAAATGTATACACAACATGTTATAAAATTACAATTACCTACAATAATAAGATTTTCAGTTTCAAAAGTAAAGGAAACAAATAGAAAATTGGTAACATCACTTAATTAAATTAAATTAATTAAACTTCATCATCATAATCATCGTATGCAGCAAACACAATATTTTTAACGTCTCGTTTGAATTTGTGAATTTTATGATTGAAGACATCAATTGAGTCATAGTGTTTTTTAGATATTTCATTGTATTGGCGACACATTCTTACTATAGGGTTATATAAAGAAGTATTATTATTGTACACCCCTATTACGAAAGTATTTGCAAATCCATCGCGCTTTCTGGGCTTAATGTTTATGCTGATATTTGCAAGAAGAGATGAGCAGTCAATTTTTGAGTGTATAATTTTAACGCAATATGTACCTATAACGCCTGTAGAAAAGTGAATACGCGACTTGCTCATCACTTTTCTACAGTTCTTTGGATGATACCAGTTATTTTGTCATAAAAACCAGAGTGCTGCATTGATTTTGATAAAATATAATTATCAAAATCAATGCATAATTGGCTGAGTAATCGGCGAACAAGCATACAGACAGAATTGATAACCTCCTTCCATTTGGAAGTCGGTTAAAAAGGAAGGTTTTGAATGACAAAGTGAGCAAAGCGACCACAGTTTTCAGCATCAACTAGCAAGATTTTCGTTCTTCTGTACGGGTGTTTGTTTCTGCTCGCGTAGGTCGCATTTTCAACCAATTTTGACGAAACTTGATGTAGGTACAGGTTCCATAATTTTATGCATATTTTTTTATCGTTAAGAATTAAAAATAAGCAGAAAAGTTTTCTGCGGCACACCGATTTTGGCACTACAAAATAATAAATATTTAATTATATACAAGAATTTGAACAAGTCAAGTCCAGTCCAAGAACAAGAACAATATACAAGAATTATTATTATTACATTATATTATTATATACAAGAATTTGAACAAGTCAAGTCAAGTCCTCATACAAGTGGCGGGAAGACGCTGGATGCAAGCCGCTTCCAATCGGTCTTTTTGGAAATCCATAGGGGAGGCCTATGTCCAGCAGTGGACTTTTTATGGATGATGATGATGATGATGATGAAGAATTTGAAGCATGACCAAATTCGGTCAAGAGGTTATCGCTATGAAAATCTCGATTGACAAGTATCTATGTATATTAAAGAAAAACAAAATGCCCGACTGCAGAAAAGCAATTTTTGCAGTCTAACTTACGATTTCGTGACGTTTGATATGCTATTGAGTGTATGTTTTTTGGGAAAGTATGCGTAAAATCACTGTAAAAGATTAAACATGTGTCTTACAATAAATCTAGTAAAACCACTTGTTTATTACGAAAAATTTCGTTGGAGGTTACGAAAAAAGGGAGTAAAGACAAATCTAACGACACCTCACACATCAAAATCGGTCTAGCCGTTTAGGCTATAATAATATAGAAACATCATATGAAACACCTTGTATAAACAGTTTCGCAATATAATACATTCAAATTCTGATTCATACATACAAACATAATTATATACACTTGAAAAACATAACCCTCCTTCTTATGCAGTCCGGTAAAATGAGAAGTTTGCTACTAGACCATTTGTCGGCTGATTTTGATAATATTTTATGGAAACATTCGATGCTTAATTTTGTATAAGATATTAATACAGAATACAGACTGCGCTCGCGAGGTCTACTCTTAATAGAACAAATAGTTTTAATATATAATCAAGTTTGACCGCTGTTTACGCCTGATGTAACGGTCTACGATGGAGCACGCTCAACTAGAAGTAACCTATGTAATACACAGGATTGATTTGAATAGTGTGATTATTCATTTATTTTCGAAATTTTCAGGCTATATATAACTATAAAAAAGTAATGAATATAATCCAAGTTTTTTTTTTGTAGTTAGAAATAAGAGTCGTGTGCACACCTTGAGCATTCATGCTCACCATCGAAGGCTCCTTCTTGCGGCGGCGTCGTGTGGCGGGTCGCCCTCTTCCCTAACATATGGTTGAGGAGGGCGATGGCTGGCACATGCGTCATACTCGTGATCGGGCCCTGCTTGCGGGTCGCTGGTTTGCTCGTGGTATGCACGCAACATAGTAATATGTACTTAAATTAAAACAAAATAATTTTCCCGTAACGATAAGTAGTAAACAATGGTTTGTAATTATGACAAAGGTCACGGACCCTGGTGTCTGTGGAGATAAAAAAATTAATTAAAATAAAAAATTGCCCTGGTGTCTGTGAAGATAAAAAAATAAAAACAAGTTTTTTAAAGTAGTTGTAATACAATCGATTGAATGTTGTATTCGTATATTGTTGTATTTGTTGTTTAATTTTTATCTAAACGAGTAATTTTTGTATAAATGTATATATATATAGGTTATACCTATATATATAGGTATAATCTGAATCTCGAAAACGGCTCCAACGATTTTAATTAAATTTGGTTTGCTAGTAGATTAGGGGACGATAAATCGATCTTGCTAGGTTTTATTTTTAGTGAACCCGTGTTTGCTCGTTTTTTCAGTCATAAAAAAACCGAGTGGAGCTCGGTTGCCCAGGTACTTTTCTTTCAATAAAATCAGTCAATAGAGCATACTGAATCGAAAACAATGCAGTGCAGATATAAAATCGGTACTTATTTACATTTTCAACCTATAACATACATACGTACTAAGGGCGCGGGAGCCTAAAAATTTCTGTATGTCTGTCCTACACACTTAAACGGCTACATCTTTCACATGGTAATAGACACAAATCTCAAAATTGGCAAGATTATATCACTTTGATGTAAATTAACAAATAATTAACTAAATACCAAACACTAGATATTATCAGTGTTTGTCATTTTAAAAATGAAACAAACATGATAAGATTCATAAATTCATAGATTTAATAGCACCTTACCTATACTAATTAGTCCTATTTTCTGTGTTCATATGTTGCATGGGAGTACGGAAGCCTCGGTGTATGAGTGAAAATCATACTTTGCTAGATATATTTTTAAACAAACACTAAAATTTCTTTTGAATCTTACCAACAATGTAAAATAAAAATACGGGCTGGCCAGAAACGTATTAAGGCTCCTCATCTTCTAGCCCCATTATCTCAGTCAAAAATTCAAAATACAAAAGCTACATTTGCGGCGAAAAAATTCTCGTTATATTCAAATGTTTAAATTACGCATCTCATTTATTCATATCGGCGAGAGATCCTTGTTTACGTAAATTTATGATAACTAATTTTTCCCCATCTTTTACTTTGGCCAAATTTTTTAGTCCAAGAGCTGTCGTCGGTCACTAGATGGTAGAAGATTTTTGAGAACTGAAACAAGAGCATTAAAAATAATATATTAATGCAAAAAACAAACACTTTATGAACTATCCAAGTCTTTTATTCAAATCATATTAATACATAATTATTTACAAAATATTCACTTTTACTTAATAAATAGTCGATAGTCATAAGAATGCACGCAGCGTGCGCAGTTATCTCTCACGCGCATCACAACATTTTTTTTAAAATATAAAATAGAGTAGGGATATTAGAATTGTGAGAAATGAATTTGTTTATTTTGATGGGGGAAATCTCTTAAAAAAGTTATTCTTTAGTTGTAAAAGTTATTCTTTAGTTGTTGACAAAATATCGAATCGGAATTTAAATCACATGAAATTAAATAAATCTTGGTCGCGATTTTTTATCGTACTTGTTAACACGCTAAGTACATAAACTTGGGGTATCTATAGAAGCCTATGCCTTATTCTATACGATCATTAGCTCTCTGACTAGATCTACTCTTAGCAAATTTTTCAGAATATTTTAAGCACCCGAACACCGAGCTTATCTTTGCAATTTAAATTTAATAATTATGATAACGCTGGCTTTCGATTTCGTTAAGTGTTTTTGATATATTATGTTTGGAGAAGGTTGATTAATTTATATTATGTTTGTAATGGTAATGATGTTTAATTTTATGGAACCTTATTTAAAAGGCTTTTACTAGAATTAACACATTTTTGCTTGATCCTAATCGTACTATCTTAAAAGCGAAACAGTTCTGCCCCTCTCTTTCTATTCATTGGCTCCCTTCTCATGGAATTTATCATGATAAAACTTACTATTTTCCAAATGTATTGAATACAATACAATAAGTAAAAAAAAGTTTTTGTGTTAAAAAACGTCCTTATTTAGTCAATAAATCTGAATACTATTAACTAAAGGTACATGCATAATAATAATACATATTATTATTATTATGAGACTGTACATTCCGCGGAAGTGGGGGGGTCGTGGCTTTTTAAATGCCAAGAACCTTCACAACCGTGAGGTGTGCAGTCTCAGGGATTATTTCCGCAACAACGTATGTGGGATACATTACGATGTAATGGCAGTTGACAAGGGCCTGACGCCTCTCTCCTTGGCAAAAGAGAACTGGCGCAAACCAACGGTGCTCAACATGGAAGATCGTAGGGACGTATGGAAGGGCAAGGAGCTACACGGGAGGTTCTACCGGGCCTTAACAGGACCCGATGTAGACCTTCTTGCGTCGGTGAACTGGTTACGCTTCGGTGACCTTTTTGGTGAAACTGAAGGGTTTGCATGTGCGATTGCAGATGAAGTTATCAAGACGAACAACTATCGGAAATATATCATGAAAGACGGCACTGTCGACATTTGTCGGGCATGCCACCGTCCCGGAGAGTCTCTCCGACATATTATTTCCGGTTGTTCGCATCTTGCTAACAGCGAGTATTTGCACAGGCACAATCAAGTAGCCAGGATCATCCACCAGCAACTTGCTCTTCAATACGGCCTTGTTGAGTCCGAGGTGCCGTACTATCAGTACGCACCAGCGCCGGTTCTTGAGAATGGTCGTGCTTTGCTCTATTGGGACCGTTCTATTATCACAGATAGGACTATTGTTGCCAATAAACCTGATATTGTGATTGTAGATCGTTCCCAACGCCGGGCAGTGCTCGTTGACGTCACCATCCCACATGATGAGAATCTCGTGAAGGCTGAGAAGGACAAGCTCAGCAAGTACCTTGACTTGGCTCACGAGATAACCGCCATGTGGGATGTTGACTCGACGACCATTGTTCCGATAGTCGTATCGGCAAACGGTTTAATAGCGAAGAGCCTTGACCAACATCTTAAGAGGCTCTCGCTTGATGATTGGATCAAGGGTCGGATTCAGAAGGCGGTCGTCCTAGACACGGCACGAATTGTCAGGAGGTTTCTGAGTCTGTAGCCCCTACCGCCAGCAGCTTAGGCCCTGCCCCGCTGTCGGCGGCATTCTAGGTTTAAGTTTTTATAATGTTTTTATTGTTTTTTATATAAATATTGTAAAAACTTAGGCTTAAGATTAATAAATAAATATCTGTATACATATTAATATAGGTTGAACTTGAAATCCATGAGGAGTTGTGATATCATGCTGCCATCATGATGACCACTTTATTCCACTGCTGGACATAGGCCTCTCCCATTGAACGCCAGTCCAATCTTCAGCTTTTCGTTTCCAGCCACTGCCAACTGCCTTAACTGGCCCGTATATCGTCACTCCATCGTATCATAGGTCGACCTACACTACGTGGCAAACACGTGGTCTCCACTCTAGAACGCGTTTATCTATTCTGCGACAGGTATTACCCGCCCATTGCCACTTTCTTACACTTTCCTCGATATGCTAAGAAGAAAAACCTTGTATTGCACTCGGCTGTAAAGTTATTTAGTCTCGTATCTTCTTGAATCCATCGCTACGCTCAGCATCCTACACTTAAGCCAAACCTAGAATCCTTCGCTTGCTCTGGATTCCACTGTCAGACACTCGACGGTAAAATACAACTTTCCAGCCTAGTACAAAGAATAACTAAACTAACTCATTTCATTATTTCTGGTACATGATAGGAGCTTGTTCTTTATAAAATGCTCCGTGATACATCAAATCACATCTAAGTAATGTACTATATCAACAAAGCGCATTTACCTCGAGACCCGAAATTATTCAAACTCTATCCAACAATGTTCAGTTATATAATCACGAATTTCATTTCAAGTTGCATCGTGGCGTAGCTAGGGGGGACGCATCGAAGCTATTTAGGTATAGTATTTGAATGGTAATATGCAATGGATTTTGTTGTTGACCAGTGGGTGAGAGGCTACTACTGGTAACTTAGCTTGAGCTTGTTCAAAAACTGAAACAACATCTTCCACAAGTAACCTCCTGTAAAAATGTTCAAATAAATTATGAATAAATATATGTACCTATGTATTTTAAATTTAAAGTTTTTCATTCAGACTTTTATAAACTTTTTATAAGACTTAATAGTGAAGCTTGCGACAAATGAAACAAGTAAATTCAGAAAACTCCTGACGTAAAAAAACGGCTGAACTGATTTTGATGAAACATAGCTAAGAATACACTCTAGATTAAATCCTCTCTCAAACAATAATAAATATATATCTAAATTGGTCCATCCGTTTGAGAGATACGATGCCACAGACAGACACACAGATACCCACATTAACTTATAAAACTCTTCTTTTTGGCTCAGGGGTTAAAAAAAGACAAGGGGTAAGTACAAAATAACCCGATTGGCTTGAAATGCTTCCGGAAATCGAACCTTGAGATAAGACAACTATGAATTTAATTTTTAAATAACTATACATTTTAATTTATTTATTTAATCAGAAATGAAGAGATCCGTAGACGTACGAAAGTCACAGACATAGCACAGTGGATTAGTAAATTAAGGTGGCAGTACATAGCATGTAGAACCGATGGCCGATGGGGCCGAAAAGGTCTCGAGTGTAGACCACGCACCGGCAAGCGCAGCGTAGCGCAGCTCATACAAGTGGCGGGAAGACGCTGGCTGCAAGCTGCTTCCAATCGGTCTTTTTGGAAGTTCATGGAAGTCCTTTTTGGCTTATTTCCAACAGTGGACTTCTTATGTCTGAGATGATGGTGATGATAAATTTTATGACTTATGGCTTAGCAGTTATATCGCACATGCGCGTTTATAGTATTCCTTATCAATATTATCATATTTAAGTATACACACATTATGTTAAAATTTCATAGCAAACACCTACGTAATAAATATTAATATCTTATCTCCCAATGGAGTAGATCCGCAAGAACATCGCTCCAACTTCAGGACATAAACAAGTAACATCTGCTTTGTCTTATTGAGTTTGAAACTCAATATGGCCCCAATAGTAAATACAACGTACAAATCAAATTTCTCAATACGAGCTCGGAGATCATATTCGAATATAATAAAATTGTGAATATTCGGGAAAATACGAGAAAATACGAGTCTTCCATCTATACAGTGACGGGAGTAAATTTGGAGTGTCAATGCGTAAAGTAGGTCATTTATAGCGATGTACGATTTTATGTACCTACTGTATTACCTACTTATTTGATAAATTTGTATGTTTGTTACAAAGACATTGAAATGTAAAAGACATGCTTATAACGACAGGTGAAATCCGTTACCAAAATATTAATTGGTAAATTGTAAGCAAAAAAACGCATGAAATCAATATTTGATAAAGTATCAACGGGATGCAGCGTCAGTCCTTAAAAACGTCCGAGCTCAATATGGTCTAATTGGACCCTTAACACAATTAAAATAAATTCGATTTTCAAATAATTCAAAGTGGACAAACAGACGTCTCGAGACTTCTTAATCTAAATTAGGCCTTAGCGCGGCGACATAGAGTCTTTATATCAAAATCTTTAAGCTCGTCATTGTTGGTAAATTATGAGTATCGGTCAACCCAGGACACTATATTCGTGAATTTTGTTTTAGACTTTACGTCCACGTGATGGAAAGTCATTGAAATTAATAGAAAATTCCTTTCATACGTAAGTAATTGTAAACAAAAACATTTAAACTGAACTTAAACTGAAACTAAATAAAACTTCCCAAATTATATAACTAATTATTTATTTTTTAATTGGGACTGATTTTGCCCCATTGCTGAGATATTTCATACGCATAATAAATTTATAAATAGGTAGGTACTTGGTAAGAGTATGTTTCTTTGTAACTTTGTTTGACATTTTTTTACGATAAATAATCTTTACGAAAAAAAAACCTAATATTTTTTTAGTTTTATAACTACCTATCTTTTATCCACTTACGTGATGCGCCTTTTAATTAAACGGCGGCGGCAATTAGATTTCTGAATATTTTACAGCTGCAGCGTATTAGTCTAATAAAGCATTTAATGAACTAGCTGATGCTTATGTATTTTCTAAGATAAGTTAGCGTAACTATAGTGTTGGTAAAATCAAGTCGTCTGAAAATAAGGTTAGGTTAGGTTTGAACTGCAACAACACAGTTGCGACAGACAAGGCGTACCGTGCCGCGCTGTCAAGAACTTCTGACACCTGCAATATCTGACACCTGACATTATTTAAGACGAAGCAACAATATTGTTGCTTTATGACAGTATTGACAGTTTGCATATTGACAGTATGTGGGTTTCAGCACCGGTTGACAGAAAGTGGAACTAAATTTAAATAACTAAGTATCGTAGGCACGTAGTTAAACGTTATCGATCGAAATCATTTGCGTAGCCGCTATATTGAATGGCTCAGATAAACTTTTTATTGTATACACCTTAGAATTACAATAATATAAAACTAGTGTAACAATTGGAGGCCTTATCGCTAATATCGATCTATTTGAACGGCGCCGTTTAATAAAAAGGCTTGGCTGTCAACTGGAAGGATAATTAAACCAGGGACATAATATACTTGTACTAAATCTCAGCGTACCAAGCAAGCAATAAGACCAGAAATTGTCCAAAATCAATACAAGTACCGCTAAACCTAAACAAAGGCTCCTAAAAAGTAACACAAACTTGTAAACTTTACATTGTGCCCAAAAGAAACTCTTTTTACTCCTATCTTACAGCTGAACCCATAAAAACAGCTACATTTAATTAGATCTCTTAAAACCAGGTGTTCTTATAATCTGACCTATAAATTTCCGCAATAACCCCTCTGAAATGAAAATCACGACCGTGGAAGGTTTTAGTTGCAAAAAATGAAAATAAAAACACAAAGGGGCAATTCTTGAAGCAATTTCCTTCCGATAGCGTCTTACCGGGCTATGTTTAATCTATTTTTCAGCCATAACTCTTTGGCCAGAAGGAATCCTTTGCAGGGAAGCCACTTCAAAGGCTTGTGAAGGTTGAAATGGGAAATAATATAAATTTTCTAGTGGTTAAAAAATAGATGAGTTTGCGGAGTTGATCAGGGTTCTTACCAGATTATTTATTTATGGTGTTTGTTTTGCGATGCTGTGCGACTCACGTATTGAGTGTGTTTTGGGAATATCTTATTATAGAAATGATCCTATGAAGTGAGGTCTTGTACTTTTAACACTCGTAGCGTACCTTGACTAGGTGTTATCGAATGATCAGTAATGTTATGCAACGTATAGACCGGTCACCGGTGGCTTTGTACACTTCACAAAGCAGACATTCTTCCAATTTTGTGATTTTTTGACGGTCTACGGTATATTAATTATATAATGTTCATAGATTATTACTTTTCTCTGTACTATGTATAAAAACAATAAAGAATTTTGTATTTGTATTTGTAGATTATTTACATACAGTAATTTTTTATTGTAGTGTATATGTTACTGTAAAAGCCCGAATATTGGTAAATCTTAGGTTTTACCAGTAAATCTTAGGGTTTACCAACACGAGTCGGTAAATGTAAGAATATGTAAAAAAGAAACGATTTTATCGGGCTTTTACCATTAGAATTTAATACATGCTAGGTTTTACCAGTGACGGTTGGTAAATGTTAGTTTTGGAAATAAAACAATGCATATGTTACTATATTCGGCTTTTACAGTAACATATATAATAACATTTGTTTGATTGAACGATGTAGCTTGGTGCAACGCAGTCTTAGGTATAAGCAATAATTTCTTCAGAGATTAGGTAATGTTTTTTTTTTTTTTTAATACAAATTTATAGATAATAATTTACAAATACAGATAACTTACACTTTAAGTTTGCAGCTGCAAATAAATTTTCTGCGACAGCGCTAAGGGGGAAAACGAGGAAAGTCCCAAGAGCGAGACGGAAATAAAATATATTGCATATACCAGGATCAACTAGTATGGCCTAGCCTAAACTGGTCTATTATGCATTGTTTTATTTCCAAAACCAACATTTACCAACCGTCACTGGTAAAACCTAGCATGTACTAAATTCTAATGGTAAAAGCCCGATAAAATCGTTTCTTTTTTACATATTCTTACATTTACCGACTCATTTTGGTAAACCCTAAGATTTACTGGTAAAACCTAAGATTTACCAATATTCGTGCTTTTACAGTAACATATATAATACGAAAAATAAAACAAACAATAATAATATATTCATTATGAGTCTCTATTTTTTATTCCTTTTATTTAGTGTTTACACTTGCCGTCAATTTTGATGAATAGACGTAATCAATGACTTTGAAAATAATAATGAGGAAAAACATAGACATATTATTTTCTCTATGTTGGGAAAAAATACACAGTTAAAATATGTGAGTTAGAAGTGAATATGCATAGTGGGAGCTAGAATCCTTTGTGTTTAACATGTTGTTTTTGAACTAAAATCTTGTCAGGGAACCCTAACGGATGTCCGCGCTTGGAGGGTAACTTAGTTGGGTATTAAAGGTTTGTTGCAGAAACCGGGACTGGCTGATAATAAAATTTAATAAAACGGAAAAAACTATTTTTTTTTTCAAAAAAGTTTTCAGCATTTATTTTCACTTATTATTAAGTTTCCATATATTTTAAAAATTGAAAATAACGTCGTACTTACCTATAATAGCGTAAATCATTTTAAAAATCCGTACACTATAAATTGTCAATTTACAAACAAACAATTTACAAAATGAAACAAAAGGTTAGGACACACTATAGAATTGCTTGCAAGTGCAAGATACAATTCTAATCCAGTCCTTGAGAAGTTGAGACTAAAGCAGCTTAGAAACTAGTGCTGTTGTACGATGTACTAAGTAACTGAATGAATGGAGTAAGTGAAGCTGGGCATAGCGCTCACCAAGATGGCAATCTTTATATTTTATACGACTTCTGAGATGAAAAAGTGAATCCTTAAAACTAGATAGATAGATAGATAAATTCTTTATCGTTTTCACCTTAACTAAAACACAAATTACATAGTGAAAAAAGTTTAAATGCTAGTGAAACAACAGGCGGCCTTATCGCTAATAGCGATCACTTCCAGACAAACTTGGGATGGGGAAATTATAATAATAAATAGATGGTGGGGTGATTAACAAAGAGAAGAATGAAAGGGAAAAAATATACAATTACAATACTTAAGTACTAAGTACTGTTGCGTACTGCAGAAGAATGGAATTCTTTGCCGCCATCTCTGTTTCCTGAGACCGACAATCTTGGAATTTTCAAGGCTAGAGCGAATAGATATCTTCTAGATCGACGAGATCCATCCTCGGCCACACCGTCGCTTAACATCAGGCGAGTTGGTGGTCAATCGTAGATCTATAACATAAAAAAAAAAAAAAAACAAGTTACATCCTAATACATACATTAAATGAAATATCTAAATGCAGCTAAAATGAATTCTTACTTATGTTTTTAACACGCTTTTTCAGAAACTTTTATCCATTATATAATTTGGCGGCAATCAACAATACGCACATAACTTCGAAAAGGCAGAGGTGCGTGCCGCGGGATTCGAACCCAGGACCTGTGGATCGCAAGTCAGACGGTCTCCCGACTAGGCTGCCGGAAACTTGAATTGTCTATATTTTTTTTTTTTTTTTTTGGCCATATACCCTTATACTTACCTTATATCCAGCTTTATTAACTATTGTAAGTGAGTACAATATTTGCGAAAATCTAAGATTCATTATCATGTCAATATAACTGTCAATAATGCACCTCATTGCATATATATTCCGAGAAGTTGCTTGAATTAGTAAAAATGGATTTCTAGGGTAATATTAGTAACACGATGTATTTTGGTATAAGTTATTTTAAACAATATGACTTAAAATACAAAAAATATTCTTTAACAACTGCAAACATTATGATTAACTATTACTTTGCTTGGTTAAAATGACGAAATTTTTTTTTTGGAATTGTTAATTTCCCGCCGCATACGTGTCGTACGCGTACCTAAGTGTATTTATTTAAAGCTCAATTTTTTATATACGTTTTTAACACCTAAATTTCATAATAATAATAATAATAGTCATAATAATTTATTTATTTGCGAATATGGGTAACAGAAATAGCTGGAAAATGGTATAATAGAACGCCATAAACGACCTTTCGGCATGCAAATTAATAAATTAAACAGATTAATTATGCAAATTAATTAATCATAATTAATAATTAATTTTAATTTTTAATTTAGCTTAAACGAATTGGTACCTTAAGACACCAAAATCCATCAAAAATTAATACATCACATTCAAAGCGTAAAAAAAGAAAAACTTTGTAAATACCTACTTATTTCAAAAAATAGTTCTGATAAACTACACTACAAAACAATATGGGAATACTACGAACTACACACAATTTTCACGCACATATCATTACAATTTAAAGCCATCTACACACGCAGTACAATCTTAGGAATGAAAGTTTAAATGTCATAAAATTCTTGAGAGATAGAAATGTCCAATGTCAGCAAAAGTAGAATAAGTGAATGTCAAATATTATATATATTTTTTTATCAAGTGCCTTTATTAGCTACAACACAACAATATACAGACAACTAACTAAACTACTACACAAAAAGCATATCGATTACCACAGACCGATAAAGGTCTAAAGATAATCCAAATGCTTAAATATATAATCCAAATGCTTAAACATATTAAATTAAACATGTCAATTATAAATGTAAGGACTACAAGGATGTCAAGTGCACTTTAATCAAGATTTTTTCTCCAAAACAACTGTAAATTTAGTACAATGTCGCGGTTTTCATATTGTCTCTCGAGAGTCTGTAAGTGGGTAAAGTTTCGACGGGTAGGTAAGTACTCTAACTTACCTTGTTGTTCGTTCTAGAAAACAATACAATTTGTTGTGTTTTCCGCGTCTTATTTTTGTGATATAGTTATTTTCCTCTAGAGCTGGCTCATTCGCGGAATGAACTACTGCTTGACTCTTAAGAGAAACGTTTTTAAACATGGACGCAAAAAGTTGGTTATTTAAGAAGTTTGTATTTGAGTGTCTTGGTGTCATCGTCGCTCTCGAAATGATGGGCCGATTTTGATCTAGATTTTTTTGTTTAAAAGACAATTTAGTGGTTTCAACGAGTTTGGTTCAAGCCCTTGATGCGTACTGCGTGGGAATGGAATTCTTTGCCGCCTTTACTGTTTGCTCCTCAGGATAACAAGATTGCTTGTTGTTAGGATTGTAGCGAGAGCTACAATCAGATATAATCGATATATATAGATATATAGAGAGAGATATAATAGTGGAATTTTCAAAGCCAGAGTGAATAGATATCTTCTAGATCGACTAGTTGGAGGTCAGGAGTTGGTTGTCAATCGTAGATTCGTCTTGTAAATAGGAACATCCTGAGTATATTTCATCAAGATCTAATTGGTTTTTCTAGATTTTACTTGCCTTTTACGAAACTGAGCACTGAGACGAGCTAGCTGCTTATTTTCCTATTATAGTCTATTTGCAAATCTATGGACAGTGGTCGCTATTCTGAGACTCACGTTTGGTCGAATGATGCAAACATCATTCAATATTTCACTTCCTAAGTCAAGTTAGGAAGTTAACCTTATAAGGCTAAGTACGTCACTCATTATACGTTGATTTACTGAGCTAAAGGCAACTCGCATTCTAAGCCTGTTAGTTCTTGATAAAATATGCTTTCGGAGTTAATTATTTGGCGTTAGATTTATTATGGTTGTCTTAAATTGCAGGTGAATTAATTTCTTTTAGGTTAAAGTTCTCCATTGTAGGTTACATAACATGGCAAGTTGGCGGTCAAGTAAGTAAGAACTAATTACTTATTTGCTAATAATTAATGTATAGATTTTATATATCAGGAATATCTGTTGTATAAACAAGTAGTTACTTAAAACAACTTTTTAAGTTAAACGGTTTTAACGAAAAGAAAGATAATGATGTAGATAATGTATTTACTGTAATTTACTAGAAAAGCCCTTTCATTTGATACCTATATTGTGGGGGTTGTGTTAAAATGTAAAATTCGCCATTATGTGGCGGCGGCCATCTTGGATTTACAATAATACAGAATATACTAAACTGTATTGGCATCAAGACTAAAGGTGTATACCAAATTTCAGATCGATCCGTCAACTGAAAGGCAGTAAAATTTCAATTACAAAATTTGACCCAAGCAAATAAACAGGCCAAGCTAAATAAAACTGTTTAAAAATACGTGGCGACAAAAGGGTGATATGATATGCTTATGACTGATGTCAAAGATATAAATCTATTTCGCATAATTTTCATCTACATTCAGTGCCATTTACAAAGGAAAATTTTAAATTAGAATTATCATTTGAACGTTTATTATGAAGAAAACTCCTTGTCTGAACTTTATGACGCTTTATTATTACTTATAACACTGCACTTATTTCACTGCACTGAGCGGTCTGACGCTAAGACCGCCTTTTTACTACCGAGTTACGCCGCGACTACTTTTTCGAAGGGCCGCTCGCGCTCGTCCGCCCGCGATATATCCCCTCCCCGGAATTACAACATCACGCCATCATCCGGGGTAGCGTTCATTCTGTTCGATCACCGTTCTCCAGAGTATATAAATTAAGAAAATAGCAGTGCTGCCACTCCGCAACACTGAAAACACCGCACACCACATACAACAAATATTCAAATCATGACACTCGGCCATCCGCTTTTGTGCAACGTCCCGATGCACAACAACTCTCTAAAAGCAAGTCTGATTAATCATATCGAACCCTTTGGACTCCTTAAAGATTTGCTGCAAAATAAAATAGTTAAACAGTAATTATTATGCTAATTTTATAAAACTACTTATGGCACACTAAACTTTGTAGTATACGTTGTCGTAACTAGTTATTATTGTAGATACAAGTAATCATGACACTCGGATTCGTTTTTAAATATGACAATTATTTTATGTTTATTCTAGCTGGTCTGGGAACCGGAGGCTTCCTATTCGTGTGTAAATGTACACTATGCAGATAAATCATTGTTGTACAAATATGTTATACGGATCGAGTATATATTCTGGTATTTCCAGAGGTTTGGTATATAATTAAAAAAAGTACATAAAAACTTATTCAATTCGCATTATTAATTTACTGTCGGTTACTCAATTACTTCCTCCTCTGGCTTAGTGATTGCGAACGGCAGCATCATTATATAAATGTCCCAATGTTGTTGTGGCCACTGAAGTATCATTCAAACCTTGTAGACTTGGACTTGTAGACTTTTTTTTATGAAAAACTCTATAAATACTCCTTTTTGTTCTTCGTCCAAACATTAAAATGACCAACGACAAAGCTTGAATAAAATGAAAGCAAATTTCGTCCAAAAATAATTACACATAAATTCAAATATTTAGATCCAACTCAAACCAGCTCCAGTAATAATTTGGTGACACGAGTACGTTAATTTTGTAAGTGCTCTCATAGGAATCAACATTTTAAACTGTATTTCTGTCATTGTCCTGCCATTACCAAATAGCATTTTAAAATTGTGTAACGTATACTCCCCAAATCCGAGTAATAGAGAGAATAAGAGAACGGAAATAATTTTCCAAACCCCCTTTTTTTTTTCTTAGCAAGTCGCTACAACCGCATTAATTTCTGTCAAGCTTGTGGATGATCGGCAAAGCACGTGAGCAAAATTTTGTCAGTTTAGAATGTCAGAAGTATTATTATTTTCTAATCACTAAATTTCATTATCATAGGGACAAATTAGTCACGATAAACTACAGGTAGCTGATCCATTGTCAGTCCTTCACCAACCGTTATTTGACTGGCGTATACCTGTTGCTGTTTACCATTAAATTGATGTACTATCAAGTTGAATCACTTCACATCACAGATGCCCTGAGTTGACATCTGTCGGATTTTAATCTGTTGTTTGCCAAATTCTTCTTCTTAATCGTACACTCTAGTCAGAGTGGTCGTGGTTGCAATGGCGGTGACTCCTCGCCGTGTCACCGTCACTCTCCAGGCCAGCTGCTCTTCTCGCGATGCTTCTCCATTTCTGCCGGTCGGTTGCATTGCGAGTACACTCTACTTCGGTGGACTGCGTAGCTTTTCTAATGAGGTCGGTCCAACGTGTTGGTGATCGTCCAGGACTTCGCTTGCCTTCTACACGGCCATGCATATGCTGCGATAGGCTCTCCGTCGAGTGCTCTTTTCTTGAGATCTGCGCAAAGAACTTCAGTATTTGCAATTGCCCAGTCGACGATAATCTATCTCGTATATGAATCTCTTTGAGGATAGAGTTGTTGGTTGTTTGTCAAATACGTCATCACTATTTTGATGACACGTTAGCTAGAAAAAATACTGTACACATTACATACTAACAGTACTCAAACCGAGAATGTGGACATATTTATTTTCCCATCCAATATTTATAGTACTGATGTAACAGTAGAGCAGAAATTACTTGACTAGGTTTTAATAAATTTAATTGTAGGTAAAGACTGAGAATGTTTATACACAGAAGCATACTTAATTCCTTTTAGTGCACACCTGAACTAATACTAAAGCATCAAAAGAGAAGAAGCAGGTAATCACTTCCATAAATAAAATTAGTCTCAATATTTGTCTTACTAATTTCTGTTGTTTTTTTTTTAAAGGTCTATATGATGTCGACTAGTCATATCATAACTGCTCTTGCACTGAGTACAAGCCAGTGGTGATTTTGATAGTTGCCGTTTTATTTCAACTAACAATCATATTTCGGAAACGTTACCAGTCCTATCAAATATTGCTTATTTTTAATGAAGATATTTTTTTATTTATCGATTAATTTTCGTATGCTGGATCCAATACTGTTATATGCTTACCAAAATTATACTAGATTTATCAAAATGTTCATATGCACGAACGATATTTAACGATATTGATCTAGAACCTAGAAATACTTGAACGCTTTGACAGCAAAAATAGAGGGCCAAATGTTATTACTATCATAAGACCACATGTTTGTATACCTATTTTGCAAGAAATAAATAAATTATGAATATTCGGTTTTTATATTTGACTAATATTTGAACTCATAAACTGTACTTTTACAATAAAACCGCCACCGGTGCAATCTAATTTTGAGGCTACTTTGTTTGAAATATGAAACTGATCAATCAGTTCTCTCTTTGAATTATCTTTAGTTCGTGATAAGAAACTTCGGTCATCGCTTAAATTCAAAGTCAAATTATTTCTTGGGCTTGTAACAAAAGTGTTATATTAGAAAAGCCCTTTTCAAATTAGTATTTTTTTGTTATGTTTGTACTCCAAGCTTTTTCTGTTATAAAATACGATTTAACGTAGTTTTTATTAATTTAGATATAATATATTCTATTTATTTATGTCATTTTTATATCCAATAACATAATAAATAATAAAAGGATGTCGTCAAACTTATGTCAATATTCATAATAATGTTCAAAAGGCCAAAATAGAATAATAAAAAATATGCTAATCCACTTATGGAAGAAAGTAGAAATCTATTCTCATCAACTCATTCAAGGCATAAAATGAGTTTCTCTCAAAGAAACGTTTACTACGTACGTTTACTTTCGACTAATAGTTTTGTAATATTATCGAGTGGTTCATTTAACATACAGATTTGTTTATATATATTTTACGATAATTGTCAACGCTCATCACTGCTTACGTCACTGTCCAGCGGACAATTCAACAAAGTGTAGACACTGCTCTGCAGTTGCGAAAAATAACGTGGGTGTTCAAAACATGACATCTAATTACGTTGGCACATACAGATCGCTGACATCTATATATATTTTTATAATAATCCTTAACCGAATAGTATTTTTCGGAAAATGTCTTAGGCTTACTCATTTATCAATTCATGAATCTTATTGATGGAGTAATTTCCATTCTCTCTATAATCTAATAATAATAACCATAATAATTGAGAATCTAATAATTGCAAACAGATTACTCATAAATTTATTCGCTCTAACGCACTATACGCGTTTTATCAAAAGTAAGTGATTTAGTCGATTCTAATTAGTACGTTTCGGAAATTTCAAGCATAATGGCATTTGTCAAAACTCCTCGACACTTCGAGTTGCTATGCTCGTCAAGGTTACTTGCTGCGTGTCCGATCGGTTGATCTCTCATATATGATTTAAATTTTCTCTATGAAACTCGAAACTACATCAAAACTGGAATTATAACGTTATATCATCATTAAAAGTCAGGTGCTCAGGTTCTGGGAAAGTCCGATCAATGATTCTGCTATTCAACGCTTAACATAATCACATTAAAATGATCATTAATCGACTGGATTAATCAAATCCACTAAAATACAAGATCTGTGCACACTCTTGCACACCATATACATATTATACAAAATTTAGTTAATCAAGTTATTTTGGATTAAATACAGTTTGGAGCTTCTACTTTCCTTTGAATAGGCTTGACCTGCTGCAGTTTAAAACGTTCATGGCTGGAAGCTAAGTGTTCCGTGACCGGTTAAAATTATCATCCTGAAACCAAACCTTCATGGTTACAGCTAAAACATCATTGAATAATTGAACTTCAATCTTACAGCTCACTTACATGGTTGCAGCGAGAACATCATCAAATCTTCAAACTTCGACATCGTCAAATCTTCAAACTTCAAACATCATCAAAACTTCAAACTTCAAATATCGTCAAATCTTCACACTTCAAACATCGTCAAATCTTCAAACTTCAACCTTACAACGCGCCTATATGGCTGCGGCGAAATCATCATCAAATCTTCGAACTTTCCTTACGGCACACCTACATGGCCATACTTCTTTAGAATATTACCCTGCAGCTCACCTACACGGTTGCAGCGATAACATCATCAAATCTACGAACTTCAACTTTACGGCACACATACATGGCACTCTTTGGAACATTTTCCCTGCAGTTCACCTACATGACTGCAGCTAACAAACTCGTAAACACTAAAAATCCTTGAATTTCAAACTTGCAGTAACACTAAGTGTAGTTGTTAACACTAAGAAATGCACTTTAATTTTCAGCACTGTCGATACTCTGATATCTTAGCGCGGCTTTAAATTCCGCCTCCATGATTATAAGGCGTCAACGGATAAATATTCGCGACAAGTTACCGGTACACAATGGTACTATTTCTGAGGTTATTACATTACATGCCTTCGAAATTCAATTAAGATTTTAAGTCAATCGAACTATGTTATCTCTGTATAATTCAACTTCATAAACAGACTTCTGTAATAAATATTTACGCAGTGATACTCTGGTAAATCCATCAATATTGTAGCTCTACTCATATAAAATTTCGTTTGACACACTTATGTGGTTCAAGATCTTACAATAGTTACGTCACAAAGTAGTTATAGTGTTGCAGGTGGAGATACAATACCAAAATTTCGCTTCATGGTATAGCATACTTACACGACTAAAGACAGTGCTACTAGTTGTAGTAGACTAGTTGTCGTACTAGAATATTTTACTTGCGGTACTTCATTAACCTTACAGAAAAACGAACACAGTACAACTCGCCCTAAATGGCCGTAACCGTAAATACAGGATTCCACCAGTGTGCGGCTCTGTACCGCACAGAGTGCAGCATAAATGTATTTCTTGGTGAACTCTTACGGGCAGCACCAGCAAACTGTGCGCGCACTCTATTGGACAAACCGTGAACTTTTGTCGCGCACTCCTTGGTCTCGCGGTGTACCCGCGACGACGCACTCGCACACATGTTTACACACTAAACTGAAAGTAAAGCACATTTCCGAGGTATAAATGTTCGTGTACAAATGTACCGTACAGCACGCATACTAAAGTTACGCACAACTGAGGTGGTGGACACAGGCAATCTACTATTGTGATCAAGTTCGCGCACTGCAAAAGGTCTGCACCAAATTTTTATTAACAAGTGTTCTGAATCTGAACACAATTTTAGTGGAGCCCAACCTTAACAGCTAGATAATAAGCTGTTAAGTATACCATAATATTTTATTTGCATTACTGTTAGCAATATTCTAGAAAAACTACATTTAGAAGCTCGCTTAATTGGCTGTATTGATGTAGCCCAGTTACCGAATTAAAATATTTTATTCGCAGCACTTTACTAGTCTTCTAGAAAAATAACACACTGCTGATCGCTGACACGGCCACAGACCGATATGCCATAGCCATTGTACTATTAAAAACACTACTCTCACCATCACACCAAAAAAATATTACCTCGCTATGGTTCCTCTGAATGGCTGCAGCATAATCAAATACAAAAAGTAAAAATGGTTCTCAAACAAGAAAAACATATTTTCGTATACTTGTCTCTCGGGATGTTAACGAAATAATTTACTAATGACTTACTTACAACAGACTTCATTTCGTTTAAATTACGATAAAATTATCGGGGAGTAGCCCCAACCACACTATCAAAATTTCATTAGGTTATAATAAAATCGTCGGATTATAATCTTTAATCGCTGTGCTACAATAAAATAATCTGGGAGTAGCCCAGATCACATCTCATTGCAGTATCTTAACAGATTCTGTCTACCCGTATTAAGAATATCCCGTTATAATTATTTTAACAACCTGTTTCAACACTTTTAAGAACCATTTTCTCCAATTCGATATGCGTGACAAATTTTTAACATCAATATTCAATAATCGGGGGGTAAAATATAATCTCGTAGGTGACTCACGATTTTACCGGGCTCGGCTCGCAGGTTGATTGCCACTTCTGATATATGAAGAAAACTCCTTGTCTGAACTTTATGACGCTTTATTATTACTTATAACACTGCACTTATTTCACTGCACTGAGCGGTCTGACGCTAAGAGCGCCTTTTTACTACCGAGTTACGCCGCGACTACTTTTTCGAAGGGCCGCTCGCGCTCGTCCGCCCGCGATATATCCCCTCCCCGGAATTACAACATCACGCCATCATCCGGGGTAGCGTTCATTCTGTTCGATCACCGTTCTCCAGAGTATATAAATTAAGAAAATAGCAGTGCTGCCACTCCGCAACACTGAAAACACCGCACACCACATACAACAAATATTCAAATCATGACATTATAAAAGAAGTAATTTTGAGTTTCTAATTAGGTACGTTCATTTTTTGCTGTCTGATTGGACGATCAGTTTTTCAAGCTCCACAGAAACGATATCAATTAAAGGTAACTTGAAACGGCTGCTAATTGGCAATCAATATGGACTTTAATTTACGGAAAATATATTGGTACTGCGAAAAAGATTTATCGTTATCAAATTATGTGAGGCTACTGGATCCCGCGGGTTTGGTAGCTGTATTAAAATTTTCGAAAAAAGTTTCTTTATTGCCTGTACGAGTCTATTTGAAAAGAGAATTATTGTGAAAAAATTTGAAACTAACGTTTTGATTGAACAAAATAATGAAATAAGGATACCAGCGCCCTCAGTGCGAAATCAGTTCTCTTTCCAAATTAAAATTGAATTTTACTATTTCTTTAGTATGTTGATTAAAGAAATCAAATTTGAATTTGGACTATAACTTGGACGGCGTGTTATTTGAGAACAGCCTTCTTTTTTGGACTCTGATATTTTGACGTTGTTCTCAGACCATTGTGATGAGTTGGCAGTCAATGATCAGTCAAGAAGCCGCCGAAAGGCCTCTGACCTGGCTTGACGATTGCTGTTCTATATAAAGTTGAAATGGATACAGTTCATAATTATATGTTGTAGACCACCCATTAGAAACATAAGAATAAGAACACCACCACCACCATTTGTTCACCATTGATCACCATTTATTTTTCCTGTTTCTTGTGTTGTAATAAAGAATTTTTAGCTATAGTCTTTTCATTATTTTTACTGAACTACGTAAACTTTTAGATCGAATTGGAAGTCAGATGGTCGCCTACTTAGCGATGGTATCTTATATCACAGATTTAAGGCAAATTATCGAAAACATCAAAGGTAACTTGCCCCAAATCTCTTCCCTAACGGACATGCTTGCATCTAATTTCAGTGCCAACCCTTGCAATTAGCATAGAGGGCTTCACCCCTTTGCTTTGGTAACACGAACCGTGCAAATGCTCGTCATAAAGTTACCTACCCCTGTTTGTAGTTATGTAAGCTTTGTTTTCGTACGTGCCCAGATGGTCTTTGTCAGCGTTATCTTTTAAGAGATGTTGATATAATTATTTCGTATGGCTTAAGGGGCTGTGTGGAGGAGAAAGAGTTCTCTATCATGTTCATACAAACGTTTCTGAATATTTATATTGATTGAACTTATAACTTAGACATAGACATAAACATAGACATAATTTTATTGTAACAAAAACACACAGAAAATAAAAATCATACACACAAAATAGGTCACAAAATTATGTATTTGTCACAATCACTTCATACTTAAAGAATCTCAGCAATAATTATGTATATTCATTAAAAAAAAACATTTTAATTCAAACCTTCATCAACATCCCAGACGTAAGAAGCCCTGTGCTAGGCCTCTCCGATCGATTCCCAAAAAAACGGTTGGAAGCTGCTTGTATCCAGCGTCTTCCTGCTACTTGTATGAAGTCTGTCCATCTTGTGGCGGGTCTTCCTACGCTGCGCTTGCCGGTGCGTGGTCTCCAATCGAGAACTTTTTGGTCTCATTGGTCATCAGTTCTACGTGCTATATACCCTACCCACTTCAACTTGCTTAAATATATTTATTAAAATTTATTGTAGTGATAAAATATATAGATAACATTTTTCTGTATGAAACCTTGCACCTTAAGTAGTAAGAAAGTAACTGGTTATGCGGGAGCAACATTCGAATAGGCCCTTAATTCTAAACATATCAAAAAAATCCAATTTTCTTTTGCTATTTCTAGATAAAATGTATTTCTTACTCAGAGAGGACTGAGTCACTCGCAACTGATAGACCTTCAAATTAAGACTTCCTACCCCCAAAACGACGTCACATAGCACCAAGAATGTAATATAACCAAAAATATTAATTCCATGCATGTTAAAATAGTAGGGTCGAATTTAATAAGGACGCCAGTAAAGTTTGGCAACATCTGTGTTGGTTACTTAGTAGTCATGGGGCAAAGTTCATAAAATTCTAAATAAAGCCTTCTAGGGGCTCCGAAGCATCTGTTCCGGTGACGGTTTAATAAACATTTGGGTATTTTTGGAAGAAATAAATGTCACTAAATTAGGTTAGGTAGCGTAGGAAGACCAGCCACGAGATGGACAGATGATCTCATACAAGTGGCGAGAAGACGCTGGATGCAAGCCGCTTCCAATCGGTCTTTTTGGAAATCCATGGGAGAGGCCTATGTCCAGCAGTGGACTTCTTATGGCTGAGGTGATGATGATGATGATGATGAAACTATGTACGTTTAGGTGGCCTTCAAGCGTTTAAGTAGATTCCCATAGTGACAATATGCTTACAACACGACATCGACATCGACGAGCTCCATCCTCGGCCACATCGTCGCTTAACATCAGGCGAATTGGTGGTCAATCGTAGATCTATCTTGCGTTAAAAAAAAACACTTGTTGATACCGTAATTGATATATGCGTAAAAAGGAACGTGATATACGTTTCCATATCGAAAACGGAGATGCCTCTCGTGTAGTTTTCACTTGTAGTCACGGATACCGCGATATTCGAAACGCGAGGAAGTTTTTTATGTAGAAATAGGTTTGTGCTTGACCGGCAACGCGACATGATCTACGATGGAGCGCGGTTACCAAGAAGAATCCAATTCAGTCGCGATTTAAAGACACCCATGTTATATCTATCGGTTAGACAAGTGGTGTTCTAATTTCGTGAACACCAGTAGAACAGAAAATATCAATCCCATACATTTACATGTATGGGATTGATATTAGCTAACGTAATGTCACGTGACGGCACGTCACAGTTTTTTAGCACTAATTAGAACCGTAAGCGTTTTTTTATACCATGTTATATGACGATGTTAAGTGACGGTGTGGGCGAGGATGGAGCTCGTAGATCTAGAAGATATCAAAAATTGTGGCGTTTGTAGAATTATAAACATTTGCAACTTGTTTAAGCCTGCAGGTCTTAAAATTACTCGTAGTATAACTAGATGTGACCAGCGGTTTCACCCGTTTAGTGATGAACAACGGTAATGATGATGATGATGACGAAATTTAGCCTATGTGTTTAAGTATCAAATTTAACTGTATTTACCAATGTTATGAGTTTCCTCCTTCGTCC
This sequence comes from Lycia hirtaria, assembly GCA_947563715.1. Taxonomy (NCBI): domain Eukaryota; kingdom Metazoa; phylum Arthropoda; class Insecta; order Lepidoptera; family Geometridae; genus Lycia; species Lycia hirtaria. The sequence goes on from OX387385.1 coordinate 14,394,681, forward strand.
ACTAGATGGCGTTGGTGTTCCTAAACACACGCAAATGACTCACGCATGTAATTTACGTGTGTAACATTAGTTGAGAAATATAAGAGATTTTTGCCATCTATTCATAGTTTCATTTTTAGAGAAACCCGAGTTTTGTACACTATGTCTGTCTCAAGGTTCTCAAATATCTCATTAATAAATATCATAATGATCGGTTCAACGGTTGGTCTTAAAAAGAGTTGACTGGCCTTGTGGCTCAGTTGGTAGTGTGTTTACGTCTACCTGCTAAACTGAAAGGTCGTGGGTTCAATCCCCACCCAGGGCAAACATTTGTGTGATGAGCATGGATGTTTGTTCTGTGTCTGGGTGTTTCTATGTATCATACGTACAAATATATGTATCATATGTAAATATTTATTTATTTATTTATAAAATAAGAAACAGACAGCTTACTTTCGCTTTTACAATATTAGTGAATTGTTAATTTTAATTATTACCATTCGTAAAAATACCAGATCCATCTCAAAAACATTGTTTGCTTTGTTCCATGACATACATTTTTGATTACCCCACCAATAATCCACCAAAAGGGCAGAGTTACCCGCTATCCACTCAATAAAACCTATTGTTAGCCACAAAACACAATGTTTATTTTTCCCAAATAGAAAATTCTCAATTTCCCCATTGATAAAGACACAATGGTGAGTCATTCCGGAAATAAAATGTTTTTCAGGAAATTGACATCGTGCGTTCCATTTTACGCGAGTGATCAAGATTCTTTGGCAGAAAAATTGAATTACAACTGATAAACATGACAAAATGATTCTCCGATGTGACAGGAAATAGTGGGAAGTGTGAAAGTTTTGTGACAGGCGTTTTATTTATGATCATACCATTTCAAAGTGGAGACTCTTTTCGTACTCAAAGTGGCTCTGAATAGTTTTAGTCTATAAGTAATACCTATATATTGGTCGGGAATATGGAAAATTCTTGTTAGTTTGTACACGACTTGGTAAGAAGGAGGGTTATGTTTTTCGAGTGTATGTATGGTTGTATATATATAGGGTATGTATGTTTCTCTGACAGCTTACAGTCTAAACGGCTTGACAGATTTTGATGTACGAGGTGTCGTTAGATTTGTCTTCACTTCCTGAGTGTTATAGGCTATATTTTTCGTAATAATAATAATACATCTCCTGCAAAAATATAAAATGACGTTTTTTCGTAACCTCCAACGAACTATTTCGTAATAAACAAGTGATTTTACTAGAATTATTATACCCTAATATGCGCATTTATAATCTTTGACAGCAATTTTACGCATACTTTCTCACAAGAAACGTACACTTAACAGCGTATCAAGCGTAACGAAATCGTAAGTTAGACTGCAGAACCTGCTTTTCTGCAGTCGGGTATTTTGTTTTTCTTCTAATATACATATTTTAATTTTTTGTTAGGTATTAGTATAGGCAAAGAGAAGCATCGGGACTCGGGTGATGGAACATATTGCGGATATGAAAAACAGACGCTCCAACAGGTCTGCAGTGTGTGAGCATGCACTAGATAAGCCAAACCACATCTGTTTGATAAAGAATACGCTCAAAAACTAAAACCCGTCTACTGAAAAATCACGCTCTATAAAAGTATGAAACAAGAAAATATTGTCATCTGAAATTGTTTTGTACAAACTATTCGATATGTATCGTGTATTAAATAACAAAAAATTAGTACTCGGCGATATCGATCCACATTCTTGTTGTGTACTGCACAAGAATGGAATTCTTTGCCGCCATCTCTGTTTCCTGAGACCTACAATATACAACCTAAGTAGGTACCTACACCTACAAAATACAACCTACAATCTTGGAATTTTCAAGGCTAGAGTGAATATGAATATTATAAACTAAAAACATTTCTCTTGGAAAAAGCATATTACACTTTTAAAGAATATCTAATGGATAAATTTTAAGCTAAAAGACATTGTGTATATAACATATGACATTAGGCTTATGTGACATTATTTTGTATTTAATCTTATTTTATTATGGTATTATCATTTCATTGACATTGCTTTATTTTAATTTTATCTGACATTATATTTCATTCAAATGACATTATTTTTAATACTATTATAAGGACATTATTATAATTATCATGACATTATGGTATCTTGACATTAAGCAATGACATTGACTTATGCATAATTGAAGAATTACTAATGACATGACAATAATATATACTTGAAGGATAATTTATTCCATAGCCATAGCTTTATTATTATTATATTGTGACATATTAATATTTTATTTTGTTTAAATTAAATTATCTCAATATTTTTTAAAACATAGGCAATGGCATTTTAATTGTGTTAACAAATCAGTTTGGCCTTGAATAAGAAGCTTTATTCTAGTTGTGACGTTTGACATTTTTCTGTGGATAACTAAAGTTAGTTTATATAATATTCCTCTATGGTCAGTTTGTTCTGTTTGCGTGAGGTTTTCTTTATTTAATTTGTTTTTTTCAGTTTCATGTAATTTGTATGAAAATGTGAGTCAAAACGTGTTATGCACATACTACCTATATTATGTCTATGTAAGTGCCTGTCTAAGTTAGTAACTGTTAATCTTGTAATAGCTGTAGTTTATTGTAATTTGCACGCCGAAAGGCAGAATATGGAGAACCACATAATGAATGTTCCACCTTGTACTTACCCATATACGCAATAAATAATTATGAATATGAATAGATATCTTCTAGATCGACGAGCTCCATCCTCGGCCACACCGTCGCTTAACATCAGGCGAATTGGTGGTCAATCGTAGATCTATCTTGTATAAAAAAACCTTACATGTAACAAATATTTTATTATATCTAATACATAGTGGTGTTCAGAAGATAACCGTGGTATGCCACCTACCGTAACAAAACAATACATTCTGCAAAGTAGCATATTTTTATGTATAAAGCTAAGGCCGCACTACGGTTAAGCCGCAGCGGTTTTTAATCGCGTGAGTTCATGAAACAGGAAAACGAATACTTGCGGTTTTTCCCCGCGACTGATTTAGTACCGTCTCGAGCGGTTTCGCGGTCTATAGCGGTTACCGCTCGCGGGAAAATACCGTAGTGCGGCCTAGACCTAAGTTGGATAGATTATAAAGAATCCTTTTGTGTTGGATTCCATACAGCTTTCAGAATCAGATGGTTCCGTTGATTTTGTTTAGTAAATGATTATTTATTCGTGAGTGTACAACTGGTTGTAGCTGGTTATTACGTAATTCTAAAATAGTTGAGTAGGCGCGGAAGTTAAAATATGAAAGCCAAGTACAAATTTGCTTAATTTACATATGTAAATTAAGCAAATTTTTACTTGGCCGGGTTTTTGTTACAATTTAGTGGTAATCATACAGACTAGACTACCAGACGTCTTGTAATGTACTTAGAATCTAAATATTATTTATAACTATATAGGTACTTTTACACTTACCTACTTTTACCTTGAAATTGTTAGTACTTTTTCACTTTTAACGTTCCAAAAAAAGTCTACACAAACAACGAAATGAAATTCAGGTAAAACGTTGTATCCGAAAGTCGACAAGGAAAACGGCCGAATTGATAAATGTTTGCGATGCCGACTAGGTTACGCGCTCGCGACGCTTTCCGTGCTCGAAACTGGCTTTTGAATAAGTTTCCTTTTGCACGATACAATAATAACTACCTATATAGTCTAAAGTCTAAGCTATACTCGGAGAATTCGGCTCAAAAATAGACGTGAGTAGCCCGTTTGTTCAAAATAATAAAACCGGACAAGTGCGAGTCAGACTCGCCCACTGAGGGTTCCGTACAAACTAAATAAAAGGGGGAAATCATATATATTTATATTTTGCTTCATAAACCGAAAAATATACATCGTAATAATATATAACACATTCCTTGCTCACCACTCGGATCCGAGTGGGACGGGGCTATAGTAGCAACGCCTCCCACTGGGATCCGACACATTTTGTAGTAGTCGGTAAAACGCCGGCGTTTGAGGCAGTTAACGTTGCTTTGCGCGGCCACTCTGTACTTAATCAAAATTCGCCAAAAAAGTTTTGGTTCCCAGCTGAAGTGAAGGGTCTGCAGGGGGCGAAGAATGTATTAAAAACCTGTTTTAGCTTATGCTAATGAGGCTCTTTCATATGATACCCCACATGATACGGTTAATTCCCTTTAAAATTTGGACCTTCATTCCTTGCATAGAGACACTAATTTTTTTTGTGATTAAAATAAAAATGTCCAGTTTTCGGATTTTTTCCTATATGTGTACTCTAACACATTGCTTCTTGCCAAATTTCAGAGTTCTAGGTCAACGGGAAGTACCCCATAGGTTTTGATTCCTCTGTGAGTGTCGAAATGTGCGTTTTTTACGACATATTCGGCTGGAACTTTTTTTACGAAAACTGAGAAAATTTATTTTTCTTTCTGCAGCAAGATACTATGGATCTGCGTATACGGTTTTAATTTCAACTCGATACCTTCACGCGTTCCCGAGATAAAGGTCTTGACACCCGGACGGACGGGCAGACGGACAGACGGACAACAGAGTGATCCTATAAGGGTTCCGTTTTTTCCTATTGAGGTACGGAACCCTAAAAACTACCTATATGTACGAATGCTGGATACTTACTTCTCTACAGCTCGTACCTATACTGTTTAGAAATCAAATTTGAATGTAATATATATATATATATAGGTATATATATATATTATAAAATGTGACATTTGGAAGGCACTGGCTCCTATAATACAGGTAATTAACCTAGTATAGGGGGGTCAGGGACTTGCACAACAATGTATGTAAATTGAGTCAAATAAAGATTTTAGATATTTTTTTGTATTGTAGGTACTTAATAATATAGTCTTGGAAGCACATAACAAGCACAATATTACCCGACTGTACAAGAAGGAGGGCTACCTATGTTTTCGAGTATAATGTAGTATGTATGTAATTAGACCTCGAGAGCACACTTTTTTACAAACCTTGTTGTAAAAATATTGTGCTCTACAGGTCTACTGAAGATATTCAGAATTCAGGATTGAATTTTTGAATTAAAAAAAAAGGTATAAATTCAGGGGTCCTCACAAAATGTTATAATTTTAACTAAATCTGAGCTGATTTGAACTACAGTACTAATTGAAATTATGATTATTGCGTTATCTCTCATATGCTTTGTAGAAAAGATGATCCCATCAAAAACATAATATGTACATAAAGCCAAGTCTCGCAACGCAGCTCTTTTACCACAAAAAGTTGTGAGATCTAGTGTAAAACCAAGTCGGTTATTTAATTAAGTACTATCTATGGGAGCATTTATCCAACTAGTTTGTAAGAAAATGTGACCTAATTAGTTAACTAACAACTTTTGAAGTAACCATATTGATATTAGACATCTTTATTTCTCTAATAATTAGAATGACTTGGCCATCGCACGACAACACAATCACATAAGCATTGATCTGTTGTTTGAAATAGTTCTAAGTATACATACGATTTGCGAGCCTAATTTATGCATTTAATATTAGGTAGAATTAGTTGTATGTAGATTGTATAATAGGTACGGCGTGGCCTTGCGGCTCGACTTGGCCGGGGCCACTGCCGTGCCCCCAAATTGCTACGAAAAAAATTAATTGCGAAAAAAAAAATAATTTAAATTTACTGTCACCAACGGGAACTTCTTAGTAACGTGTTGTTGCTTTGTTTTATTTCCTAAAATTGTGTTATTTTGAACATTAATGCTATAAAAATTGTGGTGTTTTATTCATTAAGTGTTCGATAAAGTGCGTGAGTGTGGGCAAGTGAAATAAAGCAGTAAAACGTGTGATTTTACGTTGTCAGCAAAACTCCATAGAAGCTTCTAGTAAAGTCGCCACCACTTTACTGAAGCAGGACTCGTCGACTTATAAATTAACTTAATTGCTGTATACGTGACTTAGATTGTGACTTTAGAACATTTACAACTTGTTTTATTCAAGAAACTTGAAAAAATCCTAATACTTGACACTGGCAAATGCTTTAATGCGGGTCCAATACAAAAAAGAAGAAGAAAAGGAATCCAAGTCAATTCAAATAACCTCGTATAATATTATGTCAAAATGGTTCGAAATTCGAATTTTAAACACAACTGTCATCCCAACCGTTACCCGGCTCCGTTACGGCTCAAGTTAGTAACAACTACCATTTCCGGAATTTCAGGAGTTTCCTCTCTCCCAAGAACCTCCAATCCTGTAATATAGAACGTTCAGTACCCGCAGAATTCAGATTTTCTAATTATGCATTAGTACTTGCTTGGGAGGATGCATGCATTTAAATAGCATGCAATTTCCTTTGTTTGGCTCATTTGAAAATACACGGGAGAATTTTGTGTCAGGGACAGACTCGCAAAAAAATTCCTTCCTGGACAAATCGGATGTTAAGTATATCGAACACCCATTTTAGAAAAACATGCCAGTACATGTATTCTTTTTTTTCTATTATATACGAAATAATTTGGCTATCATCTCTTTTAATGGTATCTGACGCGAAGGTGTGGCCGAAGATGGAGTGGCTCTATTGAATGTACCTATGTTGAGTAAGTCATACGTCAAATTTAATACATATTTTAAAATGACGCCTAATCATGGGTAACTCAACAGATTTCCGTGAGTTACAATTCAACTTACAGCTCAACCACTTGAACTGAAACTGTGAACTAGTTCACAAATCAGCCCATCTCAGGTCGACTGTGTACGTTTTTATCATTTAAATATTGAAATCGACGTGAATCAGAGTCATCTATCGAGTCATGAAGTCATGCGTCTCTCGCGCGAGTCGCTTTAGTCGCGCAAGTCGCTCGAGAATTTTTCCTCGCAACATTCGGGACGACTTTCTTCGGATGTTCGTAGTTCCTTGCGGTACGAGAATGTCGCATTCTCGTACCACCATTCTCCATCACCATTCTCGCGCGGTGCGATAATGGTGGGTGGATAGGAATGTAGGTTGTCTCTTTTGCTCGCTATATTTTTATCTCGTTTATCGAGTAAATAAATGCCAGTAACAATGAGCTGCGAGACCCGCCTGTGCTGCCTATTCTAGACTTGAGCTGCAAATCAATGGTTCAAGATTTTGCGATCTGCATATTTGAACCGTTTCAGATCTGAGTTACCCCCGGCTACATATTGCCTAAATTACTAATAACTACTATATCAAAATTTTAGAATAATCAACTATCTATTAACTACTTTTAAACCTCAAAATAATATATAATTAAATAACAATAATTTAAACATTATGACACATTTTTTCAATTAATAGTTTTTAGTTTTAAGTCAAAATAGAAAAATATATCAAGAACAAATACATTATGAAGTCAAAAAATAAAACAAATAATAAATAAATAAATATTTGTGGACATATCACACAACACCATCTAGCCCAAACTAAGCAAAGCTTGTAGTATGAAACTAAATGGTTGATAGAATACATATATCCTTTTTTTTTGTGAATATATACATATGGTACATAGAAACACCCAGACACAGAACAAACAACCATGCTCATCACACAAATGTTTGTCCTGGATGGAGATCGAACCCACGACCTACAGCACAGCACGCAGACATACTACCAACTGAGCCACAAGGCCAGTCATAAAAAAATAAACAATTACAGAAAATGGCAGACACCTAATAGTGATGTAATAATAAATTAATTGACCTATCAATAGATAACCACATACAATACACCACAACGCCGCGTTTTTTTTATGAAACCATTTCCCGTATATTCCACCAACTGCATAGGCGGAGGTACTTTGTGCAGAACTAGTCGTCCAACTGCGTCGCAAACTTTTTCAAATTAAGTTACGACGTTCTTTATTTATACGTGCAAGTTTTGACCGCTTGCGTTTGTTTGTTAAATTATGTCGGTTAGAATAAACTTCACGTTTTATGTAGAATTTTTATTTGAAACTTTGGAACTTTCCTTCTTTCTCACTTACGGGACCGCAAGTCTGACAATGTCGAAAAGAAACGGGTAACATGTCGTTTTAAATTTAGGACCTATTGGTACAATGTGATTCCGCTATTGAAACAACCTTTAAGGTGTTTTGATAAACAGGACATTTTGCTAACACAACCATTTGATACGAACCCGTTATGAACGCTAAGAAAATAAGAGTTTAGTTTGAAAAGTTTGAACTACTTACAGAAACTTTTTTTTTAAATCGAGTTCTTTATATTTTTTACAAGTCACTGCTCAGACTTTGGATTTCCTGTGCAAAATATTACTAATTATGTTTTTGACTAATGATATCCATGAGTTTATAAAAAATCACCGCCTTACCTACATAAGCAAGTTTACACTATTGTCCTTTATAAACTTTACAATAGTGTAAAAGTGCCAATGGAACCTGCAATCAAGGGGTAGCTACGAGTATATGTAAAATGTAAACGATGACGATACAAAAGTGCAATGTAAAAAACATTTAGGTAAACTTAGTTATGAAAAATATGTACATATTTGTTTATAAAAGGCAAAAAAAATACAGAGTAACAAATAAAGAAGAAAGTGTGGAAAATTTAACAAAGATTACGTTCAAAATCCTAGGTTAACCTTAAAACCTTATTATCAATATTCTGCAATATAATAACAAATATAGCGCCGCATAGCACTCTTCTATTATTATCCTTCTACGCCTGCCAAAAAAGTTATACCTCTTTGCACTCATTGGTATTGTATTGAGGTATTGTAGGCGCATTTTAAATTGATAAAGAATAGCCTGGTATTCAGATAAGATTGGAGTAGATATATGAGGATGTTCTTAATTAACTTTACAATAGTGTTAAAGTATATTTTTCAGCCCCACTGGAACCTGAAATTAAGGGGTAGGTATGTTAAATTTAAACGATGAAAATACTAAAGTGCAGTGTAAAAAACATTTAGGTAAACTTAGTTAAGAAAAATATGTATTTGTTTATAAAAGGCAAAAAGTACAGAGTTACAAATAAAGAAGAAAGTATGGAAAATTTAGCAAAGATTACGTTCAAAATCCTAGATTAACCTTAAAACCCTAGTATTATTAATATTCTGCAATATAATAACAAATATATAGCCGTAATAGCCGTATATAGCCGTAAAAAAATTAAAATGGCAGTGGGCAACAAGTCACGTAGCGAGATACACAAACGCCAGGTGGACAATCAATACTACAAGGTGGAAAGGGCCAATTGGCAAAAGAAGGGAAGGGAGACCGAAAAGACGATGGGCTGACGATATAACCGAATTTATAGGGAAGGACTGGTAAACTATCGGCAAGGACAGAGATGAGTGGAAAGGACTGGAGGAGGCCTTCACCCGAGGTGGGGTCCATAATATCCAATAGCAAAAACTAACTCTTATTATCAATTACAATTTGACAATAAGCAAATAACTAAACACTAACAAACATACGACATTTGAAATGGAAATTAAGGATGAGGAAATAAAGGCTTTTTCATTTATTTATTTCATAGCATTTTATACAATAAATATTTTTTGATTTCTGATTTCTATTATGAGGCGTATTATCTCTCTGCGCCTGCCAAAAATGTTATAGCTCTTTGCACTTATTGGTATTGTATTGAGGTTTTTTAGGCGCATTTTAAATTGATAAAGAATAGCATGACTGGTATCCAGAGGAGATTGGAGTAGATATATGATGAAGATGTTCTTTTTAGCCGTGATGAGATAAAGGCGCATAAGTATATTTTATTCAATTTAGGTTTTTGTATTTCCGTGTGTATGCATTTTATTGGTTTTGCTATCATTTTACTTGTAGAAGATTTTTTCTTTAAATATAGCGTATGTTTCAGAGTTTCATAGTTTAGATTCAAATGTATGTGTGACGTCACGAATGCTATAATGCACCCTTGTGATAGGAGATCACACCCGTATATCTTTATCAATCCATATAAATAAATAAATATTTGTGGACATTTCACACAACACCATCTAGCCCAAACTAAGCAAAGCTTGTACTATGGAACTAGATGGCTGATAGAATACATATATACTTTTTTTTTTGTAAATATATACATATGATACATAGAAACACCCAGACACAGAACAAACATCCATGCTCATCACACAAATGTTTGCCCTGGGTGGGGATTGAACCCACGACCTTTCAGTTCAGCAGGTAGACGTAAACACACTACCAACTGAGCCACAAGGCCAGTCAATCATATCCTTGCCCCTATCCTTCTCCCTTAATAAGTATACTCGTATATCGAAATTTATGGATGTTCCCCACTAAATTCCATGATATAGGTAAACGTACTAAAATAAAAAGTTACTCAACTAGATTCACTATTTATCTATCTAATCAGCCCGCGTCTACCCAGCCAGCCAATACTCAATCTGCTGGGTATAGGCCTCCTCTTGTTCAAGCCATCCTTTCCGGTCCTGTACGAGCCTTATTACGAATACATATAAGATTCACTAACAATACAAAATATTCACATAACATTATGGTTAAAATTATTCGCTGTTTCTTCGCCTCGACGAATCGGAACCTTATCTCCCACCGTCCCACCACATACCATTCCATCAACAGTCACGCGGCGGCAATGCTAAGAATATTTCCGCGGAAAGTACGCGTAGAAGCGTAACTTCCATAAATATTTGAGTTCTGTATTTGCGCGGAGCAGCGAGCCTGTAGGAAGCGAGGTGTTGTTACAGACATCAAATTTGGCACAATTCGATTTTTCAAAATCTCCCAGGACCTTTGGAAAAAAAAGTTGGCAGTCCAAGGATTAATTCTTATTTCAACGCTTAACGCTAACCTACCTTGAATCAAAGGGAAACTGGCTTTTTTATATTTAATGGTTTAAATAAATAATGCCCTCGTCTGCTATATTCATATTTATTAATAAAATATTATTTTACAAGTCACTATATATTGTACAAACACATTACAACCATTGTAATCCTACGAACCAATAAGGGTTACAAAAATAAATAATAGTTATTACAAAAAATATACTTACTTACATTAATTCGATGTCAAACATAATTTAAAAAATAATAATAATAGAATTAAGCCAAAAATAATAATAAATTGTTATTACAAATGTTAATATGTCAGCTTTAATAATTTCTTTAAAATCTTACAAAGAGTGCTCGATTAACCATTTTTTAAGTCTTATCTTAAATACATTGTATTTTCATAAATGTATCTTATGCATTGAGTTGTATGTACCAGAGGAGCTATATGAAGCAAAAATTTTCTCACATTTTTTGGTAAAGTCAACAGCGTTACAGCGCTGGAATAGTAATTACATTGTTTATCTATGATTATACGATACGATTGATACTTGCAACGCAGAATTGCATCTATGGTGTGTTTCTTGCCAGCAAAACGTCGAAAGCACTCACTTCACTAGTAAGCCACTGAGTGAGGTGCGGCGTTCTCGCCGCAGTTGAATGTAACAAAGTAGCTATGAGTGGTGTCTGCTCTCGTACTTTATGTGAAATACATATAACTCAATGTGTTTAAGTACTTTTTTCTATTTTACAGTTTAAAGATCTTGTTTATTTTTATTTTCAGTTACCTTCTATTAATAGAGTGATCCAGTCGGGTCACATTTTTTAATAATTTAAATTGTCCTACATAATAATATTTTCTATATCAATCTTTAGAAACTGCATTACAATCGTCATTATTTATTTATTCTTTTGGTTTATTATTTACTGGCAGGTCAGGTGCTCATTTAATTTTGTCCTCAACTGTACCCACATACAATGTGAACAAATACGTAACAAGATCTACCTTCCTGAGTAGATTTGTTTACAAATTACGCATGAATAATTAAAGAGGTCCCTTTAGCGTAACGATGTACCTACTTACAATATCACTAAATTAGTAGAAACGAAATCGGGGAAGTCGTATCGTCTATCTGTATTGTGGATGAGGCATAGTAATATGCGTTTATTCCCAGTAGTACGGTTGCCAGTCCGGTTGACCGTACTACTGAGACTTTTAATTCCCAGTAGTACGGTCAACCGGACTGGCAACCGTACTACTGGGAATAAACGGTAATATGCACCCGTAATATTGAAACCCGATAAATCTGATAAAATAACTTTTTACAAATTTATCGCGTATGTTTTACAGATTTTTTTTTTGACATGACAACCACAGAATTCGCCCTATTTACATTGGACATGACATTTCCAACAATAAGTTTTTTTTTTTGCAAAGATGGAAATTGTATTTCACTCCTCTTGTTCAAAAAGTCCAATTATTGTAGCGTACTGCTACAATTTGGAGTATATTTACATTCTCTTTGCAAACATCTCGTTAAATATCCAGAATTGTACAAATTGTACATTAAAATAAAAAATTGTTTTAATGTACCTACAAAAATTTTTTTACACCTCACTCAATGGTTTACTAGTGAAGTGAGTGCTTTCGACGTTTTGCTGGCGAGAAACACACCATAGATGCAATTCTGCGGTGCAAGAATCAATCGTATCGTTAATCATATATCTAACGATGTAATTAAATTCATTTTTATTAAAATAAACTTTAAATTACTCACCATCGAAGGCTCCTTCTTGCGGCGGCGTCGTGTGGCGGATCGCCCTCTTCCCTAACATATGGTTGAGGAGGGCGATGGCTGGCGCATACGTCATACTCGTGATCGGGTGTTGCTTGCGGGTCGCTGGTTTGCTCGTGGTATGCACGCAACATAGTAATAAGTACTTAAATTAAAACAAAATAATTTTCCCGTAACGATAAGTAGTAAACAATAGTTTGTAATTATGACAAAGGTCACATCAGGGTCTGACCTGGTGTCTTTGGCGCTAAAAATTAAATAAAAAAGTATCTAACCTTTCAAATAAAAATAATAATTTCCAAATCGGTTTATAAATGACGGAGATATTCTCCTCCAAGTAGGTAACCAAACAAAATAATGCAACCGAATTTATAACCTCCTTCTTTTTTGAAGTCGGTTAAAATAGTTATTATGGGACAAGGACAGGGCTTCTTCTAAACATATAATAACATATTACACATACTTGATGCATATTTAATTAAAATAAAAATAGTTTAAATGTAATTTTATATAATTATACGCATTTATAGAAAATATTGCAATGAACACAAGGGATAGGAGCCGAAATAATTACCCTTCTTAGCAGGCAGTCAAGTAAAAATGACTTTGGCCTGAACAGCTGTCACCAAAGAGAATAGAACTGTAGCGGTCACATTTAAAAATGTAGAATAAATCTTCATTGTAGAATCCGAGCATCGCAGTTATCAAGCCAGACACAACAAAAACCATCTGCAAATAAAACAAAGTCGACGACAGCAGCGCTCGGGGGCTTAATGAAGAACTAATTAAAAGTTACTTGAATATTAATCTAACAAAGTTGCAGTATGGCTATAAGCTTCTAAAATCTAGGTCCAGGTTCAAGTTTTACAATTGCACTCGGCTGTTTAAGAAGACCGGTTGGAAGCGGCCTGCATTCAGCTTCTTCCTGCCACGGCAGGTTTGCCTTCGGCTTCTGTCTACTTTATGGCTGGTCTTCCTAAGCGCTCCTCCATTCGAGAACTTTTCAACCCCATTAGCCAGTTCTACGAGTTATGAGCCATGCCCACTGCCACTTCAACTAGCTATGACTATGACCCATGCCCACTGCCACTTCACTTGCTAATCCGCTATGTCGGTGACTTTCTTACATCTACGGATTTATTCATATCCGTTTTGATCTCGCAGAGAGATCCCGAGCATAACCCTCTCCATACAATAGCTCGTTGCGTAACCTTCAGCTTCTTTAGAAGGCTCATAGTGAGTGATCACGTTGCAGTGCCATATGTCATCACTTGTTCAGAAATTAACAAAAAGTAAATTCACTGATTTTATACTTATTTAGAAAAAAAATGTGTTGCGTTTAGCATATTACTGTCAATGCTGAGCTGGGACCGGTTAGTTGCGGACAAATCATACTTATATATTGTAGCGTTTATTAAATCAGGCGTTACCTACTTTGCGGAAATTTATATTCAAAAACTTAAATCTAACTTATCTACTGTCTACTTCGAAGTTCGAGGTTTCTCGCGCAAGAGCTCGAAGAGTCAAGAAGCCCTGAAGATGCCTCGTGAAGAGATAAAACACGTGTCAGAATCAAGAATACCAGCTTGAATACTTCGAAGCCGTCAAGAGTACCAGCTAGAAGACACCGAAGCAGAAGAGTACCAGCTTGAAGACTTCGAAGCGGAAACACACTAGATATATAGGTTGGATTTAAATTATTGTGTATTGCGTTTTTTTTCTGTATTTGTTTCTTAATGTTTACTTGATTTAATGTGTCTTCCATAAATAAATATATGTCTATGCGTACGAACGCCATCCGATTTTGCGCCTTAACTATCGCGTCCTTACTGTTTACATTTCTGTTAGTGTGCCACACTAAGCTTTCCGACTTGTTGTAATTTGTTGATGCCTCAAAATGAATTATGGCGTTCGCTGAAACTTGATTTAAAACTTTGTGTAAATAGAATGCACTCTGCGTCCTTGCTTCGAATCGCGATCTCAATACTGATTGCATATTACCATAATAAAATATTGTGTGTATAGTAAAGTCATTGAGCTGTATGTTCTTACGTACTAGAGGAGCTATCGGAAGCAAAATAAATTATTATCACATTTATGGTAAAGTAAACAAAACTATGGCCTTACCTTTCGAACATGGCCCGCGCCCAGCAGTGGGACAGTTTGTACAAACAGGGATGATAAAAAAAACAGCGTTACAGCGCTGGAATAATAATTCCATCATTTATCTACGATTATACGACACGATTGATACTTGCAACGCAGAATTGCATCTATGGTGTGTTTTCTCGGCAGCAAAACGTCGAAAGCACTCACTTCACTAGTAAGCCACTGAGTGAGATGCGGCGCTCTCGCCGCAGTTGAATGTAACAAAGTAGCTATGAGTGGTGTCTGCTCTCGCACGTAAGTACATACAGCTCAATATGGGTAGTACAATATACTGTAGTTGTAGGTATGTTTTAAATTGTCCGCCTTGGGAAGTACACTCATAGAGTAACTTATTAATTACACCTTTGTCAGTTATCCAATCGTGAATCAGTAATGTGTGTGCGTTACAGTGTGTAATATTGAAAGAAAATGTTTTCAGCAAAATTTCTGTACACGAAGAAATTCATCATCATACATCAAACATCATATTATATCATCTGATATCTCAAAATGACGAGCATAAAAAGATCAAAAAATACAGCTGAATAGTTAAGGATTCGATCAACGCGCGCAGCTGTCTCTCTCGCGCATCACAACCTTTTTAAACATATAAAATCATCGAATAGGGATATTATCGACTGGCCTTGTGGCTCAGTTGGTAGTGTGTTTACGTCTACCTGCTGAACTGAAAGGTCGTGGGTTCAATCCCCACCCAGGGCAAACATTTGTGTGATGAGCATGGATGTTTGTTCTGTGTCTGGGTGTTTCTATGTATCATATGTATATATTTACAAAAAAAAAAAGTATATATGTATTCTATCAGCCATCTAGTTCCATAGTACAAGCTTTGCTTAGTTTGGGCTAGATGGTGTTGTGTGAAATGTCCACAAATATTTATTTATTTATTTATTTATTAGAAAAGTGAGAGCTAAATTTGCTTATTCAGACAAGAGAAATATTTAAAAACAAGTTTTTCTTCGATATATTTTAACTTTGGCTGAGGAATAAAAAAATATATGTTTTTCTCTAATTCCGTCGCCAGTATAAATAATAACTGATTAAAACTTTTTTTTTAATGTTTCACCTCTCTAAATAAACAAATTTAGCTCTAACTTTTCTAATATCCCTACTCAATGATTTTTTTATATGTTTATAGTGTATGCGTGAGAGATAGCTGCGCGCTTTAATCTCGACCTTAACCTCCTTCTTTTTGAAGTAGTTAGAATTCTAAAAGTACCTACTAGAAAACTTTCACATAAATATCTTCCTGTAACGGTAATTAGTCCCAGAAGTTCCCGCGCCATACGCAACGCCTTGCAAGGTCGAGCGGAATAATTAAACGGAGCTCCGAAAAATAACAGTTTCCTTTCATTTGCGCTTACATAAAATTCTGGACACGCACCCCATAACGCTGCTGACGATGGAGAACTTTGAGGAACGGTACAAGCCATAAGAAGAAAGAGGAAATTATGATAGGAAAACTATTCATAAAAAAATGTGGATACGTGCTTGACTGAATTGTCATACTAGAAGTTGCTGCATATGAATACTTAGGCATTTGAAAGTAATATTATATGGTTGACAGGCTAGCCTTTTGACTGTAGCTGATATTGTTGAATGACAGTGTATAGTATACACTCACGAAGCCACAGATGAAATCATAAACCATTTAGAAGCTGTTTATATTTGGGTTTGCTTGACATTTGGATAATTAGTTAAATATTACCTTATTTCTATTTTGCAATTTTACGTTTTGCAAATAATAAAATAAATAGACAAAATAAACTATTAGCTTCGATACCTAAAAGGGATTCAGCTGCGATATATTTAGTGCGTAGACACGTGTAACATATTTTTGACAAAAAATCTATAAAATTCTTGGATTTGCAATTGACTAAAAAAATACAAAAATTAGGTGAGTAGATGTGAGTGAATGTCGTGTTCGACCCATTCATTTGTTGTTCGAACATTGGAAAATGATGTAAGGTGTTTTTATTCTTTCAATGTAGAAATAAATGAGAAACCAAAAAAAATAAGTAAGTTGCCACTAAGTTAAAAACGCTTTAATCTCATCACTTAGAGCGATAGGTCCGCATACGGAAATCCGCAGTTCACACCTATGTATTAGCGGAGGTTGGACAGTAGGTAATCGGTTCACGTTCCTACTCGCTGCCTGCAGATTGCTGCGTCGTACGGCGCTGAATGGGCGCGGAGTTCTGTCGTAAAACGACATGGCCTGTTTCAGAGATACCTGCCCTTTTAGAAGCTGTATTTGGGTCGCTGATTTGTATGTTTATGGTATTGCTTTACCAAGCCAAGTATGCATGCACGTTGGTTGTCATTTGCAAACTGTCTTTGCTTACCAAATGAACGTGTCTTGATGGAAGGATAGCATTTATCAAGTTGATTAACAAGACTGATTATTGTTGTTGTAATTTTTGATAAAAGTTTCCGGCAGCCTAGTGGTGAGACCGTCTGACTTGCGATCCGCAGGTCCTGGGTTCGAATCCCACGGCACGCTCCTCTGTCTTTTCGAAGTTATGTGCGTATTGTTGATTGCCGCCAACTTCAAACGGTGAAGGAAAACATCGTGAGGAAACCTACATGTCTGAGAGTTCTCAATGATCTTGAAGATGTGTGAAGCCTGCCAACCCGCACTTGGCCAGCGTGGCAGACTATGGCCTAACCCTTCTCACAATGCAAATGAGAAGATGGCCCGTTCCTAGCAGTGGGACAGTTTGTACGAACAGGGCTGATAAAAAAATAATTGTTGATAAGTAAGACTGGAATGAATCAGCTAAAGATGAAGTATTTTTATAGTAAATAAGAAAAATAAGAAAGATAAGAAAGATAATAAGAAAGATTTCTGGGAATAATAAAACAGATACCTAAAAATTCTAGAAAGTTCAAGATAAATCTCAAAGAGAGTCAATTTTGAATTGCAAAATTGACGCACATTCTTTCATACACAACGCGAAATTTGTTTACTAATCCCTAAATATTATCCAATTTCGATAATTAAGTATTTCATTTTATTGGATTTAACGTAATCAAAGATTGAACTCATTTAATAAATGTTTATGCTTCTACGGTTTGTTCACGGCCTTTAAGTTCGGTTGATTTTTCTAATTTCGTTCTAAATCCGAATTTAAAAATTGAAATTTGAAATTTTGAGATCAAACCAACCAGTTGGTACCAACCATATAAAAATATGTATTGAAATCGATAATCATTTTAGAGGTAGTTAACAGTTTCCTCTTGTTTTATGAAGAAATACGTAATCTACTGGCGAAAATAGCCGCAACAACCCGATCTCCATATAAATCATATAATTATGTTTTATTATTGGTTTACTGGGCGAGGGTGCTCCACCCTAGTCTAGTCTTCGCTCTAGTGAGACAAAATAAAACACAAGCCTTTCAACGTAATAAGAAATCTATTAAAATCATCATTTTATCCATGGGTATATTTGAAGCAATTAATGAGATTAAAACCAGCCTGAAATTCACTATCATCAGTCCGTGTGTCTATCTTGCTGAAACGTTCTTATATTTATTTATTTATTGCAAATTGTACAGTTCTTACAATTAGTACTTAAATTTGGTAGGTAGTAGATATTAAAACAGACAAGCAATCGTTTAAAAACTAATAAAAACGACTTAAAATTGGATGACATATTTTCCCAGTTATTTTATTATAAAACCCGAAATACTGAACTGATTTTGATAAAATTTCTATAGGATTACCTTTTCAAACAAAAAATATTTTTTCAAATAAGTCCAGGTGTCTTCGAGTAAAAATAAAAATAAAAAGATTCCGACGAATTGAGAACCTCCTCCTTTTTGGAAGTCGGTTAAACAACAATTTAATTCTTTCATTCACTCACAAATAATCTATTCCATTCGCGTTAAATTTGTCTTCGTTAAGTGTATCCTTGGATGCTGATGTAAACATGATTTAAGGAAGGAGACAAAGTGATTGTTATTTCACACAAAAATCCGTTTAAAAGCTTCTCGACTTGAATTATTACCGATAAATGTATACTGAAGTAGGAGCTGAACAAATAACCAAAAATATACGTATTAATTAACGGGGCCGTGTCTCACATGGAAATGTAATATTTTATTAAGATTTTATTAGCTTCACGTGTAACTACATATATCTAATCAAATCTTTCAAGTAAAATTTAACCAAATTCTAATCGTTGAATGAAGTGGAAACTATCTTTTTTTATTTTTGAAAAACTGACAGCTATCTTTTCAATATTTAAATTTATTGAAATTTGAAAATTTTGTAGGTAAATAAGCCCAGTTAGAAGTTACCCGACCGCAGAAAAGCAGTTTTTGCAGTTTAACCTATGATTCCCTGACGCTTGATATGCTGTTGAGTGTAATTTTTTGTAAGTTTGCGGAAAATCGGTGTAAATGATTATAAATGCGCATTCTATAGATAACTTTAGTAAAACCACTTGTTTATTACGAAAAACTTTTTAGGCTGTAGGCGATCATATAGAAACATACATACATACCCACATACATACATATACTCGTAAAACGTAACCTTCCTTTTTACACTGTCGGGTAAAAATAAAATAAATAAACTAATAATAATATAATATACTGCAAAAATTGATTTCCTGCAGTCGAGTATTTTGTTTTTCTTTTAATATAGATATTTCTTTTAACTATTCGAGCAAAAGCCAAACTACTCGATGTTAAAAAACTGTTCGGTGTAACATACAGCCAACACAGCTAAGATCTAAATTAGTCTCAATGTAAACATTTTGTAGTAACAAAGTTTGTACAGATAACCGCGTTAGGTAGTTATTGGATCGTACTGACATTGAAATTGCCTCAAAAAACATTCACCTCACTTTGATTTTGTTGACGAAGCGAAGGGTTTGAGGACAAATTTTGACGCAAGGGAGGAATTTGGGTATTATGTAAATATTTTATTCTATGCATTTAAATTATATTGTGTATGAAAAAAATGTACTCTAGTCGCTGGCTGAATGGTCATCGCGCACTGTGACCACGACCATAATAGTAATAACTATGACTAACCATTACTTGAAAAATAGTTGTGAAATGAAATGTAAAATCTCTGTTTTTTTGTCTTCATTGCTTCTGTGAAATTAAATTCTGTTTACATTTTTTTTAACTTTACTAATATTATAAAAGCCAAAGTAACTATATCTGTCTGTCTGTCTCTCTGTTTGTTTATTACTTTTATTGTTATGAAATTTGGTATAAAGATAGTTGAGAACCTGGAAAAGAACATAAGCTTCTTTTGATCATCATTGTCATCACCATTTTTCATCACTACATGGGTGAAACCGCAAGGTGTAGCAAGTACAATCTTATTAGCTTAATCCACAAAGTAAAGTAAGTAGGTTAGTCTCATAATTGGATTATTCTTATTCTCATGTGGACCACGACATTGCTTAATATTACATGAGTTGGCGGTCAAGATTTAACTTATTGCTGAATACAAAAAAATGCTAGTGAAGACTAGCTAGAAAGACAATACATCGTTGTAGATCTATTTCATCCATCATATTGCTCAGATTTAAAAAAAAAACTACAATTTTTATTTAGAAATGTCATCGTTACATCTATAAAGAGCAGGATAAAAGCAGTTTTTTACTGAACACTGTCATTGGTGGCAAGAAAAAAAAAAGACTGTAACATACTTACTTACTCTTGAACGGCTGTATCTTTTCATAATCATGTGGTACGAAGTTAAAATATTCACTAATTATGCTATATTATGGCAGATTTATCAGCAAATACCTAAGTGAGTTATTTTAAAACTAATGAACGAAGACTGTAGCACTTGTTCGATTTCCACGTAGGTCTGGTGAAAAAATGAACATTTATTATTAATGTAATTACATATGTAGGTACTTAAATAAAACTAAAATAACCTAACTTAAAAAATATAGATATACAACTTAAATAAACTAAAGAAAACTGAAATTTTGAAAAAAAAAAAAAAAAAAAGACTGGTGAAAAGCACATAGTCAATAGTCAATAGTCAATAGTTTATTGCATTCATTATAGGTTACATGGAGATGTTACAGTACATGTTTGTTTTTAGTAATACAATGACCCTGGTAGGGTGTAGCAACTGGTACGGAGCGGAACAGTTTATTCGATATTTTTTTTATCATTAAGAAACTCGTCTAAGGTATAGTAACATTTATTAATTAATATAGTTTTGAGGGTAAGGGTAACATAAACACTTTCAAACACAGGTAAATTAAATGTCAAGTAAATTTCATGCTCTTTTAATACGTATTTCCTACGTAGAGTAATACATTAAAATGTACGTAGCATAAATACTTAGCTTCTACGTTGTTAGTTAAACATTTTCGATTCGCTAACTCGGCTCAAGTAAATATTCTCTCAAGACATAAAATAAAATATGAAGCCTCAAACTTTGCAATTTTCGGTTAACTAAGATAACTACTAAAGAACTTTAACTCAAAGTAACTCCGCATATTACTTTCAGCGTCAACTCTACATCTCTGAAGCGGTACAGTAATTAGTTTAAAATTCAATTTAGGCTTCAGTAGGTATTTGACTTGAAAGTTGCTACATCTGATCATAAATTCCGAGACTGTCTAGGTGAAAAGGAATCGCTGATTAAGTAACGTCTAACATACTTAGTCACAATACGTAATGCAGATAAGTAAGTTAAGTTATAAAGGGGTCGGTAATTTAAATTATGTTAGGTTAACGAATTCATGTTACTTTGCTATAGGTATTGTTATATTTGTTATTGAGCCGAAGACCTGGATAATAATATAATCCTGGTCGTGGCTGTGTAGTGCGCGATGAGCACGCTAAGTAATATTCTACGCATTTAATAAATATCGATGGACATTTTCGCATAGCATTATTTAGACTCTAACTAAGCAAAGCTTGTACTATGGAAACTAGACGGCTGATACTTTTTAGGGTTCCGTACCTCAATAGGAAAAAACGGAACCCTTATAGGATCACTTTCTTGTCCGTCTGTCCGTCCGTCGGGTGTCAAGACCTTTTATCTCGGGAACGCGTGAAGGTATCGAGTTGAAATTAAAATAATATACTATGGATCTAGTATCTTGCTGCAGAAAGAAAAATCAAATTTCTCAGTTTTCGTAAAAAGAAGTTACAGCCGAATATATCGTAAAAAACGCACATTTCGACACTCACAAGGGAATCAAAACCTATGGGGTACTTCCCGTTGACCTAGAACAATGAAATTTGGCAAGAAGCATTGTGTTAGAGTACACATATAGGAAAAAATCCTAAAACTGGACATTTTTATTTAATCACAAAAAATAGTGTCTTTATGCAAGGAATGAAGGTCCAAATTTTAAAGTGAATTAACCGTATCATGTGGGGTATATGAAAGAGCTTCAGTAGCATAAGCTAAAACAGGTTTTTAAATATTTTTACGATGTATATTTTTCGGTTTATGAAGGAAAATATAAATAAATATATGATTTCCCCCTTTTATCTACTAGTTTGTACGGAACCGTCGGTGGGCGAGTCTGACTCGCACTTGTCCGGTTTTTTTGTTGTAAATATATAATATATTTTGTTGTAAATGTATAAAAATCACGCCTGTTTGGGGTAGAGTATCAAAGAGCAATAAGGCCGTTTGACTCCACATTTGACCGTAATTAGAGGGTTAGGTAGATAATTAGATGGATTAGGAGGGTAGGATGTAATGTTGACTTGCAGAGACAGGTGGTCAGCCCATCGCCTATTTTAACGCCAATTTCCCTCAAGTACCTGAACTGACTTTTACAGTATACCCAAAAGAGAATCAGCTGGTACAGTCTATGTTTTTCTTTTTCTCCCTTTAAAACACTAATAAACCTTTGAACAAGGTGCGACGGCTCGTCAGCAAAACAACAAGAGTGAAAGAGAGCGATCTTATTTTCTCTCATTTGCCGGATGGTGGATGGGTCGTGCCATATAAGCTTCTGTACTAATATTATCGTTAACAAGGTTTTAACCACCAACCTTTACCAACCTTAGTTGTATTCACCCAACAACTCGACAACTTTTCAGCCTCATCGATTATCAGTTCTACGTGCTATGTGTCATGCCCACTGCTACTTCAACTTTGTAATCAGCTATGCTATGTCGGTGACTTTTGTTCGTCAACAGATCTCTTTATTTCTGATTCGATCTCGCAGACTCCGACTATGACTTTAAGCTTCTTTATAAATACCACAGTAAGTACGTAGTGGAGAGGAGACTTTACCTGAACCGACGCAAGACGACCAGCTTCCCACCCCAACCCTTTTGAAACCGATGATGTCAACTGCGGCACGAGCGGCACGTCGCAGTGTGAGGCGCGTAACCGACCGAGAGTGACGTTTGCGCTGCTCCTTTGAAAAAGACCGCCGAATGCGGTTGAAACTATAGTCGGATTTTTCAACTTAAAACAGACGTGAACGATCCGTAGTTTTTATTTAAAACCACAGTAAGTGACCGCGTTTCAATGTCCCACAAAATAATTTAGGTCAACCCGAAAAAAGGAGGTTCTCAGTGATAATTTGCAATAAATAATAAATAAGTGCCATCACGGCCAAGTGACCTCCCATTTAATTGACTGAAACTCTATTGCCTACTTAACGTTCAGAAAGCGAAGCGATTACGTCATCAGGAGGCTATTAAATAAAAATGGAATTATGAAACATTGTGAAGAGCTCTCGCAAATAAATGGTAATGATGATCGGAAGCAATAAGGAAGTTAAATAGAGGTGGAGGGAAGGAAACTGGGTCGAAATGCTGGATATGGCTTTACTCGACCTCTATAACTCTAAATGAGATTTAATGTTATAATGCCAGTTGAATATGATTATACAGCTTTTTGGGTAAATGTAAAAAATTATGTTTTTGCGGAAGGTATATTAGAAGGAGAAAATACTTCATTTTCCCTATATTTTTTTGCAGGCCTTGCATGAAGTATATGCAAATTATTTTCATCATCATCATCATCTCAGCCACAAGAAGTCCACCGCTGGACATAGATGGCCTACCCCATGAATTTCCAAAAATACCGGTTGGAAGCGGCCTGCATCCAACATCTTCCTGCCACTTTTATGATTCTGTCCACCTTGTGGCTTTTTTGTTTTACTTCTGTTTTATACACATACCTATTAGTGTTTTATAAAACTATGTACTTCATTTTTAACACGCTTTTATTAGGTCGTTCTGTATGTAATGAAATCTAAGGTAACTAAGGTAACTACTTTAACCGTCTTCCAAGGATAGTAGCGTCATGAAAGTTGGCAGCTGTATGTAGTTCTGATGACAATACAATAATATGGGACTGTCGAACTGTTTTGATGATGGAGCCGGAGGTCGACCTGTATGTAATGAAATCTAAGGTAAATCGTAATCAATAATTGCGATAGTCTAAAAAATTTTCTAATTAAATTAGATTATAATTTCTTCCACGAATATATAGACAAATTGGATAAAAAAATTGTCACCATTTAGAAAATCAGTGCCAGTTAGCTAAAGTTTATTAATAAATGAATCCAAATATTTATTTATCTTGCATCGACCAATTCATGATCTCAGTCGAGTGAGAATTTTGATCAGGTCCCTTTTCACTTATGGTAGCCCAGAGCAATAAAATTATAACAAGATGTTACTCCACCTAGAAGCGAAAACAAAAATTCCATCTTGAAAGATCATCCAGCGTACAAAACAAACCCTGTCTCATCCAGCTTTCCAATAATACACAAAACTTATCATCCATGTAATGAAAGAATAAAGAAATCGCAGAGAAATAATAATTTCTCTCAGGCCATCGGGCGCAGGCATTCCGCGCACGTATTTTTAGACAATGAGCATTTTTTTCTGAAGTACAATGGTAAATTGGCGACTGACGCCACCTTCCGTATTCGGCCTTTGCTGGCGACCTTTTATTGGAAACGCTGGGCTGTGGACTGATTTTATACGAAAATTTTAGTTACCTTTGTACGGTCAGCAACTTTTTGAATGGTAAAACTGGGTCATAATTCTACGTCAAATAAACAATCAGGTTTTCTTTGTTAAACTTTTCAGTTGATTTCATTGTTCGTCACTTATTTGTCACTTAAGTATACCATTTTACAAAGAAAGAGTGACAAAAAACAGATGGTTTGTCTAAGTAAGCAATAACAATTGCAAGAGGATAACTGCAACAGTAGTGGTATCACTAATGCTTTGCTATCTCAGAGATGTAATTTATGAAAAATGTTTTAAGATGTACTTGATTTATTGGTAGCCATTCAAAACCCCCTACTTCAAATACTTCAAACACTATGAACATGAGGGAACAGTTCAGAGACGTACCCACTGCATGAAGGCGTGAGGAATGCTTGGGAGCCGGAGCTGGCTACAAAGCTGGTGCAGAATCAGACAGGAGCGGATGGAAAAAACAGTGATGTCGGAAAGAATTACGTCATTATCCTCATAATTAAGGGATGTGTCCTCTTGAAATAAGACTTAATAGCACCAAACCCCACACACAAACCTGCACTGCATTGTAACTATCCATATATATACACAGCAGTCAGCGACCTATTTGTGATGGTATACACTTCACACTTTATTCGGTCTAGCTCTCAAGGTTTTAGATGGCATATAACGTGCTAGAGATTAGGAACTTTGTCCCAATAGTACTTATTTCCATTATCCGTAAATAAAACACAATCAGGACAATTTAATAATGGGTACTTTGGCGCACGCTGTTAGCGATTGGCATACATTAATCAATTCAGGAGCAAAGTTGAAATTGAAATCTGCGGGAAACGGTAATGACTGGCCAATCAATTTTGTTTCGTTGAAATGTATTTGGTTATTTTGAACGTATAAATGGTCGTTTCGTGTATTTAAAATGGCTAACTACGCTTTATGGACGTGCTATATTTTTTACTGTGATGAAAAATAGTTTTGCTAAAAAATTAAGTGTCTGTTATTTTATTTAGATCCATTGGAACCAGTAGTGTCGCGTACGATGTTTGCTATGTGGCTGCGACTTGAACTTTTTAAAAGTAAAAACTTCTGTAGGCGCGCTGAACAGTTTATTTTGTGGGTATTGAAGGAGACTGACTGAGGCCGAGCGTTACATAGGTGTCACGCTCGGCTATGTAACGCTCGTTGGGTAAAGTCAGCTCGAGTCGACTAAGAGAGCAACCCTTTGACAACGTCTCTTACATTGTCAAGGCGTCACTGCTATATCGCTATTTACTCGTAGTTCGCCTTGATGAAGTTTTTACTTTTATGATGTGATCTTCAGCACACTCAATAGGTTTTTTATGTGCTAGGTACCTACCTATATTTTATTCTTGTTAATGATCCATTCAACTTTTATTCCTCGAAAAAGTTACATTATGAAAAACAGAGTGTTGCTCTCGTTTTTATATTTTTCAGATAAGATGCAACGTAAAACGCAACTTTTATGCGCAGAGCTATTTTTCTATGGAATAATTTCGTACAACTTTATTTCACTACCATATAGAACTCAATTCAAAATAGGTCGACACGTACAAAACTTCTCGATTTCGTGTCTCCATTGTGGGAACAGTGTAAACTGTCACAACACTGTTGTTAAGTTGAATCTCGGCGCGAGCTCGTAACGCTGTTTGTCAGTGCCGGCGACGAACAGTGGCAGCTGCACGGCGGATACGACGGAAATAGGGATAGGGAGGGGAAAATATCGATAGTTTCATAAAATTTCAAGAAATTACAATTTTTTACCCCCGACACAAAAACGACGGGGTGTTATAAGTTTGACGTGTATCTGTGTGTCTGTGGCATCGTAGCTCCCGAACGTATGAACCGATTTTGATTTTGTTTTTTTGTTTGAAAGGTGAATTAGTCGAGTGTTCTTAGCTGTTTCATCAAAATCAGTTCAGCCGTTTTTTAGCTCAGAATCAGAATCAGAATTTTATTTTGTTGAACATTAATATTACATATTACAAAATAATATACAAGATGGGTTTTTGATAACTATGCTATATAGCTATGTAACGGTCGTTCGGGTAAAGTCGGCTCGAGTCGACTAAGGGAGCGAGAGATGTCAACGCTTCACTGCTATGCTCTTATTTCTTATTAAGAAATGAACGTTGTATTGATGGTGTTTTCAATTATGGCGCGTGGTCTTAAGAATATGTTTTCTTTTTTTGCTTATAACTTTTTTTCTGTAGTGAAATGGGGAGGGTAGAATTAGGTCGTGAAGTTCTTGCGTACATTCCCCGAAACGAATCCTGTAGAATATAGACAGACATCGGATGTTTCAATTATTAAGTTAATTATATATTTTGTTGACATTTTTAAATTAATATATGACTAATAATGATGATTATGAATAGAAAATTATCAAGAAAACTTCTATAAAGTTGATATGGAAACAATATAAATAAATATGAATATAACTAATATGGTTGACACAAAGTTGATTAAAAAAATATCCTACACTTCATTTATATCATTTCTTAGCTATAAATTTCCAAATATTAGCAAATAAAGTTAAATTTATCGATTACACCAATGTGTCGATATTTTCAACGGCACATCTCTACCGCCACAGATGACATAGCATCATTAAACCGTAGACTGCAACATCGTCATAATCATAACTCAATTAAATCTCATTATTTATGTGCATCGTTAAATCACCAACCCGGGCTCTTATATCGCGACTGAGTTTACGAACTTGTAATAAAATTATTCATAAGTTACATTAAAAACAAACGACCGCTATACATGTACCGTCTTACTCAATAAACGCATGTTAAAATTTTATTCACTGAATAAGGACTTGTCACTTTCTGTCAGACAGGAACTGTCACGTGCGAAAACGGAACAAAACTAACTAGTTTGACTATAAATTAAAGTTTAAAAAACTAAAAACACGCTACAAATTATTGTGGTCAAAGTTCATTACAAGACTTTTCTAACAAATCCAAACACAGCTATGATACGATGTTCCATCATGAAGTTCTAGTTCATATCATCCGGCTCCATCATCAGATCAGTTCGACAGTACCATATTATTGATTGTCATCAGAACTACATACAGCTGCCAATTTTCATGACGCTACGATCCTTGGAAGATGGTTAAATTAGTTACCTTAGATTTAATTACATAGTTAGTTACATATAGGTTGACCTAATTTATGAGCGTGTTAAAAATGAGCGTTTTTAAGTAAGACGGCTAGAATATAACCGATTATCTTAATTGCAGGTCATGGAAGTTACATGTAAATTGTGTACTTAAAAAACACTCTAAATAACATTAATTTCATTATTATGATTTTTCCATTACGGGGCAAAGGCCTCCCTTACCTATTTCCACTCTTCCCGGTCTTCATACATAACTGAATTACTATCACTAAATTACTAATTTAAACCTGAGACTTCTCTGAAAAAAAGAGTTATTTTGTGCTTAAATTGTTTCATAACGATCAGTTCATGTGTTTGATCGTGAAAAGACAACTAAATTTTTAACCTATTTTTGAAATGAAAACTTCTTTAGCGGCGTTGTGCATTTTTGGGATGGGTAAAACATGTTAAACTCGCGTCAGATCGTCAGATCGCAAGACGGACAGTCAGAAACCTATTCCAATGTTCTGCATTTAAAGTTATTTTTTTTTTTAAATATTTTAAAGGAACTTTGTCGTTGCCGACTATGTCGTTCCGATGAGTCAATATAAACAATTTGTTCTGTGTCTGGGTGTTTCTATGTATCATATGTATATATTTACAAAAAAAAAGTATATATGTATTCTATCAGCCATCTAGTTCCATAGTACAAGCTTTGCTTAGTTTGGGCTAGATGGTGTTGTGTGAAATGTCCACAAATATTTATTTATTTTTATTATTTATTATTCTAAATACAAGTTGTATATATAATAATAAATAATAGCATGACTTAATTTAGTTGCGCCGAATGCTTATTTTCGACACATGCACGTAAGACTCGTTAGCTCAATAAGTTAGAGCACCGATATAAATTTCATTTTGTCAATCGGAGGGCGGCGGTTCAAATCCTTCACGAGTCAGTCTTTTTGCTATTTTATTTTTTAGTTTTCACTTCCGCCGGCACTCCCGGAGTGCAACCCGTTGTTTTTTTTTTTTAATTATTATAATCAATCACATAATCTTTACATTCTGGTACAGTATTTGTGTGTTCCTGAAAAATAAGCCCCGCATTATTTTGAGCAAATCACGTCTAGAGTCTGAACAACGCACCGCCGCCGGAATGCTATCGTAGCTACGTCGCTTAGAGATACTTAGTTTTAAATACACCACCGGTAGTGTTTAAATATAAAATATCATAAAAATAAAAGTGACAAAACGTACAAAGATACTGCGATTATTATAGACAATGTACAATTAATATTTGTTTCATCCGTAAACACCATAAAAATATACCGGTGAATATATATTGTAATTAACTTTTTTGTAACTTTCGTTTCTTTCTAGATCACTTATTATGTTGTCTTATTCACAATACAATACAACTAAGCGCAACGAGCTGAGGGCTATGCACGGATTCTCTTTAAGAGATCGAATCAGAAATAAATAAATAATAAATAAATAAATATTTGTGGACATTTCACACAACACCATCTAGCCCAAACTAAGCAGAGCTTGTACTATTGAACTAGATGGCTGATAGAATACATATATATATTTTGTTGTAAATATATACATATGATACATAGAAACACCCAGACACAGAACAAACATCCATGCTCATCGCACAAATGTTTGCCCTGGGTGGGGATCGAACCCACGACCTTTAAGTTCAGCAGATAGACGTAGACACACTACCGACTGAGCCACAAGGCCAGTCAAAAATGAAGAGATACGTAGACGCACAAAAGTCACCTACATAGCACAGCAGATTAATAAGTTGAAGTGGGAGTGGCAGGGCACATAGCATGTAGAACTAATGGTCGATGGGGCCGAAAAGTTCTCGAGTGGAGACCACGCACCGGCAAGCGCAACGTAGGAAGACCAGCCACGAGATGGATGGTTAACCTCATGCAAGTGACAGGAAGACGCTGGATGCAAGCCGGTTCCAATCGGTCTTTTCTAAAAACGTATAAATACTATATCTTATCGATACGTCAGAGCACGAAAGCGATTGTTTTGTATCTTACGCGACGTATTCTTCAAATTGGCTGCTGCCTGCTACTCAATAAGTATCCAGATGGAAAGTAAATAAAATGGTAAAGGACATAATAAAATATGATGATAACAATTAGTAAATTACTAAATAAACTACATAATTTATATGCAGTTACTGTAACCGCATTGAAAATTTGAAATACAGTGTCGCGGTTAGTGCGCCGTCGCTGTAGTAATTACATACTAAATGGCAATTAACTGATGTTGCCAGTTCATTGCGAATGTTAAGGGTGTTGCAAGTCACAATAACTGGTGGCCTTCGGTTGTGTGCGAGTCGTCTATATGTGCGTGTGAGCCCCGTCCCAAACACGCGCTAACGCAATGTGCATGTTGTCCCTATGTCCCTATGTTGTGCATGTTGGTCAGAAAAATGCGGGTTCAAGTCCCGTCGGATGCGTGTAATTTTTGAACTGTCTTTAAATTTGTATATACTTCTCTCTCAGTATACTCAAAAATATCGAATAAGTGTTTCTTTTTTATTTCATAATGTTAATCAGTGTTTGAAGCTCATTTTTTCTACCTTTCATTTTTCTGTCATAGTTTTTAATTTATAAATTAATATGAAACTATGATTATGGACGTTATGAAATAAAGCTAAAATTGCCTAATTTTGTTAATTAGTTCAATAAAATTAAAAGCTTTTCAATAAAGCTACATTAATATACATTATAAACACTTTATTAGTGTATATATATATATATATATATATATATATAAAGTGAATAAAACGATTTATCTTGTTAATAATGATTAGATTGAAATTCACTATTTTATTATTTTTTTTTACTTTAATTGTATTTAATAAATAGTACTTAGTTAAAAATACATAATCGATATATATAAACTGCTATATAACCTTGAAAACAATAAAATAATTTAAAAAAAAATAACATTTGCAGAAAATTTTGTCTATTTCAATTTTCCAAAATTTCAAATGCGATTATTTCAAAATACACTTTTAAGACTTAGTCAATCTTCGCTTGGTGATGACGTACACTAAATTAGTGTAGTTAGTGACATTAAATGCTTCATTAATACTCGTTAAGTTAAGTCGTTAAGTTAAGTATCGTTTTTCGGCCTTACCGAAAAACGATACTTTTTTTGGGATACCTCCCGTAAAATTCATCTACGTGAATTTTATATTTTTCTCATGTACCCCATTATGTGGGGGTATCGTTAGATAGTTAATCAAAAAACATTGGGGGTATTTACTAATTACTGAATTTCATACTGGACATTGTTGGACTTGTAATATTTGGACCTTTAGGCACTAGACCTTTTGGGAATCGTCAGGCCTCCCCCATGGATTTCCAAAAAGACCGATTGGAAGCGGCTTGCATCCAGCGTCTTCCCGCCACTTGTATGAGGTCATCTGTCCACCTCGTGGCTGGTCTTCCTACGCTGCGCTTGCCGGTACGTGGTCTCCACTCGAGAACCTTTCGGCCCCATCGGCCATCAGTTCTAGGTGCTATGTGCCCTGCCCACTGCCACTTCAACTTGCTAATCCGCTGTGCTATATCGGTGACTCCTGTACGTCTACGTATCTCTTCATTTCTGATTCGATCTCGTACTTTACTCTACATACTTTATACAATACGTTTTTTGTTCTTGTTCATGGAACAGTAATAGTTTTATAGAAAATATAATGAAAAAATTCGAAAATAAACGAGGTTAAGCTGCGGACAGTCTTAAAAAAGATCAACACAAATTGGTTAACTGAAAGCTTACAAGTGGCGCTTCACGAATTATTTTAAGAACTTACCAAACGTCCACCTGGCTGCTTAATCTCATGAAAATAACTGAACACTGTCGCTAAATTAAAACAACGCTGAAAAAAGTGGGAAGCTGTTTTTAACCGACTTCCAATAAGAAGGAGGTTCTCAATTCGACTGAATTATTTTTGTATATTTGTTCATAGACTGTGCTATGAATTATTTTGATGATTCTTTTTTGTTTGATAGGTTTATTTTATCAAAATCGATTTATTATTTTGGTTTCTATAACAAAATACTTAAAAGAAAAAATATCATGCAAATTGCGTATTTTGAAGCCGTTTTTTATCTTCAGTTTTTTAAACTAAAATTATCTTATATATAAATCGTTTGATTTTGTATTACTAAATTGTCAAAGCTAAGCTAAGTACGTAATCCCGTTTTATTAGAACTATTGTACTATTAGTTAAAAATAGGAAATACAGGCTCGAACCTTGTTATAAACATAATATAGCATTTATTTATTGCATTAAGCACAAAGCAATACGCTTAATTATATTGTTGGTAGATAGATAAGCTGGACATAAGCCTCTCCATGGATTTCCAAAAAGACCGGTTGGAAGAGGTTTGCAATTACTTGGATGACATTTTTCCAGTTATTTGGTTATAAAAACCAAAGTACTGAATTAATGTTAACAAAATGTATATGAGACCACCACTGAAGTATGACCTACCAAACGAAAAATAATCATCCAAATTAATTCACAATTAGCGGAGTAATCGGTGAACAAACATGCGAAAAAACATACAGTCGAATTGAGAAGCTCTTTCTTGTTGGAAGTCGTTTAAAAATCAATGTAAAATTTCCTCCTGCGTAAGTTCTCATTTGAGTCAACACTGAAAAGGCTAAAAATAAGCTGTATTATATCAAAGGGAAGATTTTATATTGTTGATGCTTCTGTTCTCACAAAGAGGTGACAAAGATCGTAAACGGTTTCTACTTAAAATAAAGACAATTAAAACAATGGTTTTATTAGGGTTTCGTACTTCAAAAGAGAAAAATGGAACCTTCATAGAACGCTCGATAGTCTGTCTGGCTCACTGTCTATCCAGCTTCTTATCAAGTTGGAATGAATATCTTAAAAGTATTTTTAACCGACTTCCAATGATATTATCAATTCGGTATGTTTTTTTTTGTATGTTTGTTCACCGATTACCTTTTGATAATTATTTTTGTATTTGGTAGGTCATACTTCAGAGGCAGTCCCATATACATTTTATCAAAATCGGTTTAGTATTGGTTTGTATAACAAAATAACTGGTAAAATATCATCCAAGTGCCTGTAGAAACGTGAACAGCAAGTCGCGTATACTTATCACCGGTACCTAGTTACTGGAAGTTGGAGTTTGATTGACACCAGTACAGGATGTAACACCAAGGAAACAAATTGCGTATTTTGAAGTCGGTTGTTTCAGTTTTTTTAAACTATAATTTTTTATACACTGGTCTTGCCCGGACCTTTGAAAGACATCAGTGGGGCCGGAACCAACACTTCGAGGCCCTTTTATAAATGTATAATAAAAAATACAGATTGGGTATATGGATGGACTATGGATGGATTACTGTACAATATGGAGTTTAACAGATCTTGGCTATTGTAATAGAATGTTGGTGACTTAAAAACTAGGCTATAGGCTGATCCTCTCACACAGCAAGTAGTGATAGCACCAGGATGAGAAAACGGCATCTGCCAATAATTCCGTCTCATCATGTAAAAATACCTAGGCAAAAAATAAACAATAATTATTAATAGACAATAAACTATAATTATTATTACCAAGTATGCTCAAAAATAGTAAAATTTGACACATGAGTTACATGGTTAGTTATCGGTCTGTATTGGTAGCAAATCATATTTGTCCAAGAAATAATTGTTTAAAAAAACTGAAACAACCGCCTTCAAAATAAGCAATTTTGTTTATTTGGATGACGTGTTTCTTTCAGCTATTTTATTTTAATATTTGAATTACGATCATTTACCTTACATTTTGGCATTAGCAAGTCACGCGGGAGTTTCAATACGGGTCAAACTTATACTTGGCTGCGTTTTTTACGACACTGGAGTGGCCAAGGATGGACCAAGTCGAAAAGTTAACATTTTCAGTTTCATAGGTTTAGAGTTGATATAATACTATCAGGCTTAACTGTCCTAGGTCCTAGTTAAAGAATCACATTATGTAGTTAGGTACATTATTTTTATTCGTCACAGTCAAATCTATACTGTCTCATTAAATGATGACTTTATAAACTTAAATAGATGTGCTGACAAAATCAAATTATGTGTTCTTCAGTCTTGTGCTGGCCTTGCTTACATTACAAGTGTAATCAACGAATAATTATAGAAATAGATAAAACGTAGCAGTGATTTGTCTCCACGTTACTGCCTTGTCTCCACTCTTTGTCCTTTTGCCAAAATTCGTTTTATGAATTTAAACACCTTCTACTCTAGAAAAAAAATAGTAGCAACAGATACATAATAAACAAAATACTTCATATTTATGTAAAAAAGTGTTATTCCAAGAGTTTTCAGTTTTCCGGGAACACAGAATCAACTTACATATTCAGTTTTCTACATAAAATATCATCAAAGTATTAAACGTGTTCAAGAATACTTTTCAATCTATTTATAATCATTTACAGTCCAAAGATTGTCACGAACGAGCGTTCAGTGAATTTTGAGACAAACTTGTCGTTTATAAATTGGATACCTCGCGGCGACTGTACGGAGACCCAAGAATTATGGCCTCACGTCTTATTTGATGAATTCGGCCACAGAAACGAGACACACCAGTACAAGTTGACCCTTAAAGGTGAGGTCGCATGGTAAGCGTTAGGAGAGGGTGATGAGTTGCCGGTAGAACCAACAGCGTATACCAAAAAGATCATGCGGTGCACACTAAGTTTATGTAGCGTATACCAAAAACGCCATGTAAATTACTACACTGCTAAGATCACAGATCATAACATTGTTTATGATCTGTGGCTAAGATTGTACAGCGACACGAAAATCGCTATGCAGTGTAAACTGCTAAGGTTATGCAGCCGTATACTAAAACCACCATGTAGCATACATTTCTAAGGCTATCTTAGAAATGTATGCTACGTAGCGTTTTGGTTGGTTTACATAAGCAACGACAACAAACGTCATGTAGTATGCATTTGTAAGGTTATGCAGCGTATAACAAAAACGACATGTTGCGTACATTTCTAAGGTTATATAGCGTATACCAAAAACGCCATGTAGCGTACATTCTAAAGATATGCAGCGTATACCAAAAACGCCATGTAGCGTACATTAAATTACTACACTGCTAAGATTGTACAGCGACACGAAAAACGCTATGCAGTGTAAACTGCTAAGGTTATACAGCCGTATACCAAAAATACCATGTAGCAAACATTTCTAATGATAACCTTAGAAATGTATGCTGCATAGCGTTTTTGGTTGGTTTACATAAGCAGCGTATACCAAAAACGACATGTAGCGTACATTTCTATGGTTATGCAGCGTATACCAAAAACGCCATGTAGCTTAAATTTGTAAGGTTATACCTACAGCGTATACCAAAAAACGCCATGTAGCGTACATTTCTAAGGTAACGTAGCATATTTCAAAAGCAGCATATAGTGTACATTTCTAAGATTATGC
Organism: Lycia hirtaria; assembly: GCA_947563715.1. Lineage (NCBI taxonomy): Eukaryota > Metazoa > Arthropoda > Insecta > Lepidoptera > Geometridae > Lycia > Lycia hirtaria. The sequence goes on from OX387385.1 coordinate 14,430,045, forward strand.
AGTGTATACCAAAAACACTATGCAACGTAGTGTACACCTTTATGGTTGTGTAGTGTATATACCAAAAACGCTATTACGCGTTTCTCGACACGGAACAACTGGCAACTAATTTACTTACTGTTCAATAACATCACATTTAAATTTAAACATACATCAATAATATGCGTATACGATTTTTGCACCGAGAGATCTTATTTAAATGGATAAGATTGAAATATTACCAACCTATTTAGATCTCCCAAACTTCTCATTGCCAGGACAAAATTGTTGCAAGATTTAATAGTTGGAAGATCAGGTCTAAATGGATGGGTTCGCGTCGTGTTTAGAATGGCATATCTAGGTGCTCGTTTTGGCTTAAATTTATTTCACTATTTTGAGGCTAGGTAAACAATGTTTGTCACAAATACGTAGAAAACTTTACTTCATAAGAGACACTCTATAAGGTATACCTTAAAATTACAAATAGAAATTAGAAATAAGGATTTTGTGTACACCTTGAGCATTCATGCTCACCATCGGAGGCTCCTTCTTGCGGCGGCGTCGTGTGGCGGGTCGCCCTCTTCCCTAACATATGGTTGAGGAGGGCGATGGCTGGCACATGCGTCATACTCGTGATCGGGTGCTGCTTGCGGGTCGCTGGTTTGCTCGTGGTATGCACACAATATAGTAATAAGTTAGGTAAGTTAAAAAGAACAACCTAACAATGTATGTATGTATATTAGCAATATTTAGTAAAATTGACAAAGGTTACGGACCCCGGTGTCTGTGGAGCTAAAAATTAAATAATAATAAAAAAAACAACCAGGATAATTAATTAAAAACGAATGTATCAAACAACTGACGGCCTTTCGCTAATAGCAATTTCTTCAAAACAACCTTACTATGGAGAGGTAATTCATACAACTAACGGTTTTCAGTTTAGAAAAGAAATTATGCGTTCAACGAAAAAATTACTGGAAAAATTTCATCTATGTAAAAGAATTAGCGTATTTTGAAGTCGGTAGCTTCAATTTTTTTTACTATGATTGTGAAGTCGGTTGTTTCAGTTTTTTTTAATTGTAATTATTGTAGTGTCTGTACCTATGCAGTAGGTATAATACCTTGTCTCACGTACACGAGTGGAGGGGTATGGCGCCAGCGGCAGTCTCGGACCGACCGCCGTGCGGGCTGCGCGCACGCCGGTACAAGTAACTCGATAGTAGTGAGCCAAGTGAGAATACACTATACGGGAAGGTATTACAAGTGGCGACGAGGTCAAAGGTCAGTGAAATACTTATTTACAAAAAAAAAAAAACATTTAGATCAAGTATGAAATGTACGGATAAAATGACACCTACTTCAATAAATCGCATACACAGAAATTTAATGGATAGTTAAAATTATTATCTACTCGTGCTTATCTCTGCATAGTGATTAGACTTTGTCTCAATCTCTGTAACGGGTAAATTGGTGTGACATTTTATATTACAAATTAGTGAATGATCATTCGATTAAATGTAAATATTCAAATTTGAAGAATAAGGAGTAGGATGTGCAATAAATAACTTTGTCCGGTATCGAAATACCTACTATTGAATTGTGACTATTTATTAAAATATTATCTACCGTTATTACATATCTGTGTAACCGACATCGGTTATTTTTGTAAACCATTATTAGTTATCACTAGTGACAGTCAGTGTAGAGTCAGTGTAGAGTCAGTTGTAGAGTCAGTTGTAGAGTCAGTTGTAGAGTCAGTTGTAGAGTCAGTGTAGAGTCAGTGTAGAGTCAGTTGTAGAGTCAGTGTAGAGTCAGTGTAGAGTCAGTTGTAGAGTCAGTGTAGAGTCAATTGTAGAGTCAGTGTAGAGTCAGTGTAGAATCAAAATAGAGTCACTACCGAATCATTGTAAAATCAGTGTTGAGTCAATGTCGATTCAGTGTAGAGTCGGAGTCGAGTAAGAGTAGAGTCAATGTAGACAGCACGGACCACCATTAAATTGGAGGTGTCATTTGGTCATCGATTTAAGTGGAAGCACAAATAGGTCCACCATTAAATTGGAGGTGAAGTTTTGGCATCCATTTGAATTGGAGGACGACCACCATTAAATTGGAGGTGACATTTGGTCATCAATTTAAGTGGAAGCACAAATAGGTCCACCATTAAATTGGAGGTGAGGGTTCTGGCATCCATTTGAATTGGAGGCACAAATTAGGACCACCATTAAATTGGAGGTGACAATTGGTCATCAATTTAAGTGGAAGCACAAATAGGTCCACCATTAAATTGGAGGTGAAGTTTTGGCATCCATTTGAATTGGAGGCTCAAATTATAATCATCATTTAATATGTGCGGTGACTAATTATGCATGCAATAAATAGAATAAATAATTTCAGGGCGCCCCAAAATTACCAACGATGGCAAATATGCTACCGACACCCGAGAAACTAGAACTTGAAGGGGACAGCGCTTCAATAGGATTGCGATGGGAAAAGTGGAAACGGTCCTTTAAAATCTACCTTGAGGCAGCTGATATTAAATGTCAATCAAAGAAAAGGGCAACCTTACTTTTATTAGGCGGAACTGGGTTACAAGAGATATTTTACAACCTGCCAGGTGCAAATCAAGAAGCATCAGAGGGAATTGACATATTCCAAGTGGCAATCGATAAACTAGATAATTACTTTCAGCCTAAACAAAACAAAACTTACGAAAGGCACATATTTCGTCTTATTGAGCAGAATGAAGGAGAAAGCTTTGAGAAGTTTGTTGTGAAGCTAAGAGATCAGGCGAAAAAATGCAAATTTGATAAACCTGATGAGCACATAATTGACCAGATAATAGAGAGGTGCCAATCGTCAGAACTACGAAAGAAAATTTTGATAATGGGTGAAACGGTTACTCTAGATAAGGTAATAATAGAAGCAAATACATTAGAGGTAGTAAACCAACAAATAACAAGTTATGAACAAAAAGAAAAAATCAACGGAAACAACGTGAATGCAATATTAAGTAAAAAAGTGATATTGGCTGGGGAAGGAAAAAATAGAAGAATTACAGACAACAAAAAATCAAAATGTAACAGATGCGGCTTTATTCATGATACTCAGGGTTTAAATTGCCCTGCAAAAAATAAGAGATGCCATGCTTGTAACAGACTAGGACACTTTCAAAACCAGTGCAAAGATAAGATCGTAGAGTTAAAACGGAAAAGGGAAAAAATAGAATCAGATAACAGGAATAATTTTAAGAAAAGGCGTACAGGAGAAACAATTAATGCATTAGGAGATGAAGAAGATGCCCAGTATATTTTTAACGTAAATGACGACGCAAAAATAGAATGCAAATTAGGTGGCGTAAAAGTTGAAATGCTAATAGATTCGGGCTGTAGACTAAACTTAATAACAGCAGATGTTTGGGAATACTTAAAAAATAAAAAAGTAAAATGCTATAACCAAATAAAAAATCCAGATAAAACACTGATGGCTTATGGCAGTACAGAACCTCTAAAAGTAAAAGGGTCTTTTGAGGCTTTTATAGAGATAAATGGACATTCTGAGCGTTGCACTGTATTTGTGTTGTAAAATGGATCAAGAAATTTGCTAGGAAAAGATACGGCATTACAGTTAGGCGTGTTGAAGTTAGGCAGTGGGGTAAATAAGATTGCTCAGGTGTCTAAACCGTTTTCAAAATTTAAAGACATTTTGGTCGAGATACCAATCGATAATACAGTTAAACCCGTAATGCAACCCCATCGAAGAATACCTATTCCACTGGAAGAAAAAAATCAGAAGAAAATAGAAGAATTGTTAAATGCAGATATTATCGAAGAAGTACATGAACCGTCATCATGGATTTCACCCCTAGTACCCATACTTAAAGACAACGGAGATATTCGTTTATGTGTGGATATGAGACGTGCAAACACAGCAATACTTAAGGAAAACCACCCACTACCATGTATGGAACATTTGTTGCCAAAGATAAAGAAAACACAATATTTCTCAAAATTAGATATAAAAAATGCATTTCACCAGATTGAGCTTCATCCTAACTCTAGACATCTGACAACATTTATAACATCCAGCGGTCTTTACAGATATAAAAGATTAATGTTTGGAGTGACATGTGCACCGGAGTTGTTCCAAAAAATATTGGAAAAACTATTAATGAAATGTGAGGGCGTCATAAATTTTATAGATGACATTTTGATATTTGGACGCAGCGAAGAAGAGCACGATCGGAGACTTGCACAAGTTTTAAAAACACTGAAGGAAAATGAGGTGTTATTGAATGATGAGAAATGTATCTTCAAAACACAGAAAGTTGACTTTTTGGGACACGAATTGACACCGGAAGGGGTTAAACCCTTGCCAAAGTATATAAAAAGTATTACGGAGTTTCGAGTCCCTAAGACGGTTGAAGAGCTACAGAGTTTCCTAGGATTGGTCAATTATGTAAATAAATGGATACCTAATCTGGCTACTATGACGGAACCATTAAAAGAGTTACTAAGACAGAAATTAAGAGCAAAGGCGAGTATAGAGCACTATTGGACAGGAAAACAAGAAGAAGCATTTAAGAGGTTGAAGGTAAAATTGTTGGAAATAAGAACCTTAGGCTATTATGAAGTCAGAGATAAAACCCAGGTCATAGCTGATGCCAGTCCCGTAGGGTTAGGAGCTGTTCTAGTACAAATTGACCAAAATGGCCCCAGAATCATTGCGTATGGGAACCGTACTCTGACAAGTTGCGAAAGGAAATATAGTCAGACTGAAAAAGAAGCACTAGCACTTGTCTGGGCCATAGAACACTTCAATACATTTCTGTTTGGGAAGGAATTCGATCTAATCACAGACCATAAGCCACTGGAATTCTTATTTGGCCCGAAATCACGACCTTGCGCTCGCGTTGAGCGATGGGTTTTAAAGTTACAATCGTATCAATACAGAATACAATACAAACCTGACTTAGATCCAAAGTCTGGTGGTTAGGAATTGACAAAGATGTTGAGAGATTGGTAAAGAGCTGCAAAGGATGCACTCTTGTATCATTGCCAAATCCACCGACCAAAATGAAACGTCGAGAGCTTCCTACAGACCCTTGGGTGGACATTGCGATTGACCTTTTAGGCCCATTGCCTAGCCATGACTATTTGTTGGTAGTTATTGACTACTACAGCCGCTACAAAGAAATAAAACTTACAAAAACTATTACAAGTGCACAAATTATCCAAATATTGAAAGAAATTTTTAGTCGTCTTGGATACCCCATTTCCATTACTGCCGATAATGGACGACAATTTATAAGTGAGGAATTTAAATCGTTCTGTAAAGTATGTGGTATTACGCTTTTCAGCACAGTGCCTTATTGGCCTCAAATGAACGGTGAAGTCGAACGCCAAAATAGGGATATATTAAAGCGTCTTAGGATAAGTAAAACTGAACGGAAAGAGATTAAGGAGACTCTGTATGAGTACCTAATGATGTATAATTCAACCCCTCACTCAGTGACAGGGAAAACACCAGCTGAACTCTTTTTTAAGAGGTTAAATAGAGACAAGATCCCGATGTTAAGGAATATAAGTAGTGGAGACATCGATTTTGAAGTAAAGGATCATGACAAAATTCAAAAAGAGAAAGGGAAAGAATATGGAGACCGGAAGAGAAGAGCTGAAGAAATAGAGATAGCAGAAGGAGACAAAGTATATGTAAAGGAAATGGAGAAGACAAATAAATTGACGACAAACTTCAATCCTACCCCTCACACGGTGGAGAAGTCTGTAGGTGGGGATGTAATAGTAAGGAATGAAGATACAGGTCAACAACTCCGAAGAAACATTGTACATTTAAAGAAGGTGGAAGGTAAATGGGAATCAGTAAAGGACAAAGAAGAAAATCAGGAAATTGAGAATTAAGAATTGAGGAAAGAAATGACGTGAATTATTAGTATAAGTTAATTATGTGATTTTGTGAAATAAGTATATGTACTTACAGATTAAATTGATAATTAAAATTAATGACAAGGAAGGGATGTAGTGTCTGTACCTATGCAGTAGGTATAATACCTTGTCTCACGTACACGAGTGGAGGGGTATGGCGCCAGCGGCAGTCTCGGACCGACCGCCGTGCGGGCTGCGCGCACGCCGGTACAAGTAACTCGGTAGTAGTGAGCCAAGTGAGAATACACTATACGGGAAGGTATTACAATTATCATGGTTAATATCCCAAAAAACTCAAATAACTGAAGTGATCTGTAGTGAACAGTGTGCGAGTCTTTTCTGTAACTGAGTGTCTTTAAATCTTATTAGTAACAGTTTCTTTCGGGTTAGTGTGCTCCATCGTAGATCACATCACGTATGTGGTATATATAAAAAAAATGTAGTTATGATGATTGATACACACAACAAACTCCTGAAAACGTATTTTCAAATAACGTGAAGTTTTACAATGTATGCATTCAATACAGCGAGTTTACGAGCGTGTTCCAAGTCCCGTGCACCTCAAGACGCCAATTTCGCGAAAGCAGCTCGCATTACGTTTATTTTGTTGACAAATTACTTTCTGCCTGCAAACGCAATTTGTGCTCATATTAAGAGAGAAAATGTTAAGATAGTACGTCTTTTTATGTATAGGGTAAGCCGAAGAGAAGACAGAGTTTAGGTTTAAAGATCATTACAAAATATTTCATAAGATAACTCTAAAATTGTGGAAAAGTCAGCTGTTTATAAACGAGCATTCTTAGAATGGTGCCAGTATTATTATACGTTGAATGCAATGCTTATTTATAGATTACCAGTTATTCGGTAAAAGGATAACGAAATTAGGAAAAGAGGTCATGATGGGGTCCAATCAAACTTACCATGTGACGTTTGACCATAAGTAATATTATATATAATAAATAAATAATAATAAATAAATTATAGGAGATGTAACTTTGTGAAGATCAATAAACCTCATTATTAGCATTTTCTAATGTTATATTGATGCGTAGACGTACGAAAGTCACCAACATAGCACAGTGGATTAGCAAGCTGAAGTGGCACTACGCAGAGCACGTAGAACTAACTACCGGTGGAACCGAAAAGTTCTCGAGTGGAGACCACGAACCGGCAAGCGCAGCGTAAGAAGATCAGCCACAAGGTGGACAGATAATTGTGGCAGGAAGACGCTGGATGCAGGTTGCTTCCAACCGGTCTTTCTGGAAATCCATGGGGAAACAGTGGAATTTATGTGGGTGGGATGATGATGATGATTATGAATATTATAAGGCATCATATTGTTTTAAGATATTAAGAAGTGCTACAGAGTTTTCTTAAATCTTGAAGGAAGTTACTGAATCGAAGCCATAAGAAGTCCACTGTTACAAACAGGCCTCCCCCATAAATTTCCAAAAAGACCTGATACAAGCAGCTTTCGTGCTTGTATGAGGTCATCTGTTCATATTAATAAATAAATAAATAGTAAATAAATATTGGAGGACATTTCACACAACGCCATCTAGCCCAAACTAAGCAAAGCTTGTACTATGGAAACTAGATGGTTGATGGAATACATATATACTTTTTTTTCGTAAATACATACTTATGATACATAGAAACACCCAGACACAGAACAAACATCCATGCTCATCCCACAAATGTTTGCCCTGGGTGGGGATCGAACCCACGACCTATAGCTCAGGAAGCAGTCGTACTACCACTGAGCCATGAAGCCTGTAAATTGTGGCTGGTCTTCCGACGCTGCGCTTGCCGGTGCGTGGTCTCCACTCGAGATCTTTTCCACCCCATCGGACATTAATCACGTCAGCAGTATCTGGCCTTACCACTATCTATTATTATCTCTCTATCTCTAATCTAAACGCGATGTTGTCCTATGTCAGTATTGTTATATCAAGATTTAGTCATAAAACGATCTAGTCATAAGTCAATCTAGTCATAAGACGATCTAGTCATAAGACGATCTAGTCATAAGACGATCTAGTCATAAGACGATCTAGTCATAAGACGATCTAGTCATAACACGATCTAGTCATAAGACAATCTAGTCATAGTCATACCTGCTACATAGTCATTTCGAGAATCAGTCGTAAACCGTAAAGCTCCTGACCCAAAGTGACTAACAATTTTACACAAGATTTACTAACAGAAGTTTTGAAGCGTAAAGTCACATTCACATAAATATATCCCCAAATTAATGGCATACCGTTTCCACTGCGAATTCCATGAATAGAAACTGCCGTAATTAAATCCAGAATTTAGTCACAAACAAGCATTTTAATCATCATTAAGCCGAGCATTAACTTTGCCTGTTGGAATAAACAAACAGACAAACTGACTATACTAATTAACATGCACATTTCACTGGATTGCTCGTGACAGCTACCTCGTATGTCATGTGAGGCATATGTCGTATGTCGTATGTTACTTGGAATTGTGTTTGCTGCATCATTTTTGTTAATTTTTTTGCGAGAATAAATATTTTGGAAGAGATATTCGGTATATACATATATTAGTAATCAAATTACTTGCTGCGTTAATTACAGTCGTTTTGACTACTAATCTATTGAGAAAATAATCAAGAACATTCTAAAAAGGCCACGGACAATGTTTGATGCAGAATCAAAGTTACCCACGTTGACAGTATTGTTTTTATTTATTTTATATTCGTTAAAATTCAACTAGGATTTACCTAATTTAATGTTTAACCAAATATTGCACAAATGTGTCATTATAGATTGTTTTTATGTATATACTATTTAATTATTGATTTTTATATTGTCTATATGTTGGGTGCATCAAACAGCTTCATCATCATCTCAGCCATAGGAAGTCCACTGTTGGACATATGCCTCCCCCATGGATTTCCAAAAAGACCGATTGGAACAGCTCAAACAGCTTGTGAACCGGAAATCAACAGCAGCGTCGGAACTAAACAAACAAAGCAAGACGTTATTAGGTTTCCGTACTATGGGTGCGGAAGCCTATTCGTGAGGCTACGGTCTCGATATGTACTTAATGTGTGTTTGTATGTGTTTATGTATTTTTAAACGGTAATAGATACAAGTCTTAATATTGGCAAAAGTAGACAGTAGAGTATATAGAGTTTATTTTGATGTAAATCAAAAAATAGTAAAAAGTAGTCAAGTGCGAGACAAGCTTGCGTAAATTATTTTTGATAAACAAAAATGGGAAATTATTGTGTAAGAACTGTGAGATGAAACCTCATGTTGATTCCAGTTGATTCCACAAAACAAGAAACAAGTGAACGTTTCGTTGACAGTTGGTGTCATATGACATAAACTTCTTTTTTGTATTGGACCCGTATTAAAGCAGTGTCAAGTATTAGGATTTTTTCAAGTTTCTTGAATAAAACAAGTTGTAAATGTTCTAGTCACAATCTAAGTCACGTATACAGCCAATTTATAAGTCGAGTACTGCTTCAGTAAAGTGGTGGCAACTCTACTAGAAGCTTAAAGCGTAAAATCACACGTTTTACTGCTTTATTTCACTTGCCCACACTCACGCACTTTATCGAACACTTTATAAATAAAACACCACCATTTTTATAGCATTAATGTTCAAAATAATACAAGTTTAGGAAAATAAAACAAAGCAACAACACATTACTTAGACGTTCCCGCTAAAACTCCTCTGACATAAACTTAAAATAGAGTTTTTTATCTTATTTTTCATTTTAAGGAAAGACAAAGGGAACCGAGCCTATGCATTTAAAAGAGATTAAATTTTAGTGTTAAAATCTCTTTCGATAAAAAAAATAGTACTGTAACACTTACATATTTGAACTTACTATTCTTACTGTATAAAATATGTAAAGTTACAAATATGCAAGTGAAACTCGTACTTTGCCGAATTTATTTTCTAACAGATCTCAATCTATTCCTATTATAATGAAGGAAGCTTTATAAAGCGTCGCTAATTAACACGCACGGTGGAGTGTATTGCAGTTGACAAGTCACAACGTACGTCGTGCAAGTTTGTCATTGTCGTGAAATATCGCGGAATATGTTCGCAACGCCAGATAAATCACGGATAAGGCGGCTTATTAATATTTGTGAGGATAGAGACCTGCCCCTGACGTGAGTTGTTGGCTTTAGATTTTAGTTGGTTTGTTTTTGATTAGGCATAGAACAAAAGAAAGTCTTAGATAAGTATTTTCGATGCCAAAGTAACTTTATCTTTTTGACTGTTTATTATTTCATTACAAAACAGCACTATTTAGGCCATGTAAGTCAAGCCATGGCCTTTCGGCGGCTTAATAACTCTGACACTAGGGCTGGCCACTCAGTCTATACGAACTTACTTTTTACTACTAAGCAGCAAAATTGTTCGTTCGGACATAGGCTATATTTTATTATCATCATCATGTTCATCATTACATAATGTAATAAAGATATTATGTAGAGTCATGTGGGTCAAGTGTACGCACTTAAACTTTGAAAGTGCCCTGAAATAAAATTTATAATCTAAATGAAACAAATCAGTATTTATTGCTTTGACTATTTATTAATCAACAATTTAAGTATGAAAATAATCATCTATAATGGCACAAATTCTTTGAACTTAAAAAATACAAAGGTAGTCAAAATGCGTACACTTACCCAAGTATGGGGGTAAGTGTGCTCAGTCGATGGGGCAAGTGTACGCCGCACATAAATCAACAACATTTTGAGTTGTAAACATATTCCAAAGCTTATTATTTTAACTTAAATACTTATCTAATTATGTTTCAGTAACGAAAGAATTTAAAACAAAAATCAAACAAGGACCAATAAATGAGATCAATCTTAATTAATAAATTTAGCGGCTACTAATGTTCATTCGTCACCAACCATCTGTCGGGAGCCTTCCGTTGGTAATTTCGAGCATTTTAGATAGTTATTCTGGATTCTGAAACAAAATATTGCAGTATTTACCATTGACCTTACAAAGAAAACAAAAGTAACCAAGAGGATTAAGTGCGCCCGCGCACACTTACACGACAAGCTTGTGCGTACACTTAACCCCACCCATCAAATTGAGACTTTTTTAAAATTGATAATTATTGCGTCATCCATGAAATTCAAACACTGTCAATTTTAAAACCTTAATGTATGCAAATATCGATAACAATTACAATATTTTATAATAGCATACACAACTACAAAATATTACACTTTAAATATGATAAAATATCGTAAGAAATTAGGCAAAATAATTTACTTGCAAAAACAAGATGGCGCGGGGCCGGTCGCTGGCAAACAAGCACTTCGTCGGACGTCGTGCGGGGTATTGGAGAGCGAAGACGTTATAAATGGTTTTCGAGTTACTTGAGATACCGTGCGTACACTTACCCGCTGCGTACACTTGCCCCACATGACTCTATAAATAAATATTGGTGGACATTATCACACATCACTATGTAGCTATGTAGTTGTAATTGAATAATTATCAATAAAATATGTCTATGTCTATGTCTAGCCACAAACTAAGCAAAGCTTGTACTATATGAACTATATAGATACTTATCTGATATAATATTTATACTTTTTTTTCTGTAAATATATACAGATACAGATTTACATATATACATTTAATACATAGAAACACCCAGACACAGAACAAACATCCATGTTCATAACACTAAAATTTGTTCTGGGTGGGGATGAATCCCACGACCAACAGCTTAAGAGGAAGGAATGTTAAGTACGAACTAAGATTTGAAGTTCCAAGTTCTTATTACCTATTTTAGAATTTTTAAGACTAGACCTTCTAGATCGATGAGTTTCATCCTCGGCCACACCGTTGATTAACATCAGGCGAGTTAGTGGTCCATTGTAGACCTATACAACATAAAAAAAAACTCTAAGTCTTAGGATATTGTTACTGAAAATAGAAACTTACCTTCAACTTAATAATTAAGGAAGGGTAGTTACTTGTGCTGTAAGTTTCATCAAAGAAACTGTTTGTTCCCTTTTAACTTCATAAAGACTGACTGAATAATTAAATGAACTTAGTTAATTACAGCGTTACAGTTGTAAAAGAGACAGACGGGCTTCATGGGAGTCCAATTATGCTCCGTGTCTCTTGAAAGTCCAATTGTTATCTCATTTAGGACAAACCATAAATTAAAATTTTAAACAAGATCCCGAGAAAAAAGTTTTTCTGTATGGCGAAGAAATGAGAAAAGTTTGGTCCAGCGGCATTTGACAGCCGAATTTGAAGCAGGAAGTATTAAATAATTAATTGAATGTGATCCTGTGAAAATATTTTTATATCGTTGACATTATATTTAAAAACTAAACCCGACCTGGATTAGCATGTCGAGTCATGCGCATTATAGGGTTTTGTAGACACACATACTTAACAATAAATTTATCGTTAAGTACAATTACGGAACCCTATACACTACACATTTAAACACACCCACATACACTACACACGTGGATTTAAAATAGGGCTTCATGTTTTATAAAATAGGTGAAGCAAAAAGGCTGACGGCTTGCCTAATGGTAAGCGATAAGCGTCGCCTATGACAACTGCAACATCAATGACATTACTGTTGCTTTGCTAACCCGGAAAGGTGCTTGTAGACACCCTTTTTAAATCGCTCTTTGTTGTTTGATACAAAGTATTTACGTATGCTTTAAAAAAGTAGGGATTTTCTTAGGTAGGCACCTAAACAAAATGTTTTAGTGTTAAAACATTTTTTGTCTACGTGATTTGAAGGGTACAGGCAAAGAACAGGGAATGTCCTAATTAATTGATTTGAATTCTAATGATTGGAATTTAATATACCCTATACAAAGATATGATTCCAACAACAACAAAAAAAGTGTCATTCCCTGTTATTTGCCTGTACCCTTCATTTGGTATGGATATAAAACAGTTACAGTTTTCTAGTACCAACAATATTTGTTAACGGACGGACAGACAGATGGACAGACGGACAGATAAATGGAGATGGCCAAACTATAACTCTTCCTATGGCACCCTAAAAACGGCCAAGTACAAAATTGACACGCATTTATACCAAGGTTCTCTAAAGCTCCGTATTTTTAAGGGGGGGTAAGGTAACTCTGAAGGTTTTCTGGGCGTTCCAGGTGAGTATATTTTATAATGCTACGTTATATGTTAAATTTTATTATGCTATTCACAAAAAAATCAAAATTAACACCTTCTTCACTTTGACAAGGTACAGCGTCATTCTTGAGATTCGTACACAACACAACTCTATTTGTGTTTGTCTCAGAAGCAAGAGTCCGCTATTATTAAAAAGTTACCGAGTTGATAAATATTCGTTTTATGCAGATGTGACATGGGGATTCTTGGGTTTATTTTAAGACGGATATACCTGAAAGTTGTTTTTTGTCAGGCGAGTTAGTGGTCAATTGTAGATATATCTGACACAAAAAAATCGTACTACCTTAAATACGGAGGTTAACCTTAGTTGTCTGTGTGTGCAGGAGCTAAGTCAGACTTCATTGAACATGAGATTTATTAAAAGAAAACGCCAAAATTTTCTTAAAAATGTATTTTATTTTTTATTTTATTGTGCTTCTCATATTTATTAATCGGACACCAGTCCGGAATTTCATACATACGTGACAATTTTTAATATTAAAATGAAACAAAATAAACATAAATAAATATACAAAGCTCGTAAGTACAAACAAAATTTTGAAACAAAACAACGCATTAAAATAAAATAATTACAAATTATGTTACAGTGAAAGAAAGATTTTTAAAATATGAGACGAATAAGATTTGACAAACTTTTTTCTTGATGTTGGCATCATGCTTGCACATTTGCCATTTGTCGAGTTTATATTGACAAACTTTGTGAAATCTTGTATTACATGAATTGAAAGTCAAAATTAAGAAAAAGAAAAAAAATTAAAACAAGCAAGAAGCTGTAGGTAAAAGCAAATTCTAGTACAATCGCGCATTAAATTATTTGGTCGCAATGACCACGGTTGAAGTATTAGCCAACATTTTCAAGCCTTTACCTTCTCCAAAAATACAGTCAACTAAATTATAAGATGTTCAAGAGATATTATAATACCATTGTTTCTTTTGTATTAGCTTTTGAAAGGTTTGAGACAGTTAATTTAACTAAATTATTAATACTTCAATTGCATGACAAAAAATAAAAATTATTCGTAGTTCAAGACATGACATAAATAGTTTCAAAGTGACGGTTTTACCGAAAAACGTTACTCAAATGTCAACGTCAAATGTCAATGCTCAAACTATTCTGTCAACTTTTCGCCGACACGACTTAACAATCGCAGAAATAAAACACAGAATTTGAGATGAGTTTGAGACATTAATGAAAGTAACATTTTAGGTAAGGCCGTATACGTTTATTTTAATTTCGGTTTTAAGCTCAAAAATATTAAGCCCAGAAATAAAACTTAATTTCCGTTTAAGTTTTTTTATGAGTTTCATTCCTTCTTATCGAGACTTGACTGTAAGTATACAAAACACCAATCAATATTGTCAACGCTTAATGCACGATTTTAATTAACTTAGCACCGCAGAACAAGAAAAGGTTATACAAGAAGTAGGAAAATAGATGATAGACTTAACTTACGACCGTGGGGGTATGATATGATTATAAAATTCAACTTACTATATAAATAATTCGTTTAGCTAATTTTGTACATTATCTACAGAGTCAAAGAAAACAATTTACAACTTTAATTTATACAAGAGTTAAACCAATTTTGATAATTCACAAACTTGTGATAATTTTATGGACTAGTTCAAAATAACTTACTAGGACAAAATTACTATTACTACTTAAATATTATGGTCACTTGGAATTTGTACAAAATAACATTATATCTAATCAGCTAAGGAAAAACAATTTCATTGAAATTTACTAGAAACTGTAATGGGAAAGAACGCTGATACATATTTTTAATGTAATACAAAAACCTATTGACACCCAGTTTATATCTGTAACGTAAATATTTTGTTGTATAGATCAGTCGGAAATGCAAGAGCAATGAAAATAAAACCGACCAAGTGCGAGTCGGGCTCGCGCACGAAGGGTTCTGTACCATTATCTATAAAAACAGCAAAAAAAAACACGTTTGTTGTATGGGAGCCCCCCTTAAATATAAATTTTATTTTAATTTAATTATTTATTTTTAAAGTGAATAATATTACTCAATAAGTATTCAGTGAATATTTCAAGCGTCTACCTGTTGCCGTTTTCAATATCGAGCATATATACATACAGCCTGGTGACAGACGGACGGACGGACGGACGGACAGACAGCGAAGTTTCAGTAATAGGGTCCCGTTTTACCCTTTGGGTACGGAACCGTAAAAAAAACGAAACGACAATCGGTTTTAATAACATGTCTCATTGCCGAAAATCTTTTATTACACGCAGATATAATTTTTCATAATCACATAATATGTGAATAAGAACTTGTACCCAAACGAACTTCTTATATAAACAAAATAAATATTACAAAATGGCAGTTAGTGATGCCCAAATTTGAAGAAAAGCTAATCAACGTTCTTACCCCATGTTATGAAAGGGACTAATACCTCTTAAGCGGTTGCCATTTTGTACACTATGTTGTCCCTACGAGACCTCGTTAAGGTTCATACATATTCGACAGTAACAAATATCACTTCATTCCAGAAATTGAGGCCATTTACCTAGGCCGTGGAAAAGAAACTACTTAATTCAAAACTAGTTATAATTCCACTTCACTGAATTCAAACGGAACTGCTACCACAAGTTCACTATCCAAAAAGTTCATGACATTGGAATTTCAGCCGATAGCCTATGTCTTGATGATGCCCTGGTACCACAAGTACCACATGTGTTATTGCTGTATCCTGAATCTGAACCAAATGAAGAGTCACCACTTGGAGGCTTTGGCGATGCTCTAGGACCTCTCCAGCAAGCGATTCCTGGTAGTTCTCCTCCAGGCCACGCCCCTCCAGCTCCCACGGGTATAGGACCTTGCGGCCTCGCTCCTACGGTCCCAACTTGCGGGTACAATCTCAACAAAGCATCCAGCAATACTCCTTCGTGAAATTCTGAAGGATCGGGTGGATGGATATGGCGCGGCATTCTTTGATGCGCTCTACGTCTTTCTAAAGACTTAGGCCTTCGGTCTAAGCGCTGGGGTCTTGGCCTATGTGGAAGCGATTGGGGACCAGGGGGCCTAGAACATGTCCGACAAGGCGCCGCTTCTCCAACTAGGCTTAATTCATCTTCTGCAAAATGGTCATCACTGTGTAGGGAGTCATCGGATCTGTGCGGAAGCTCTTCATACAAAGGAGCACCACAGGCGTCTCCCCCACAAGAGTTGCCTCCTCGCCAGGTCCCTCCAGAACCACAAACGAACACTCGGCCAGGGCAGTTTGGCCTTTTCGCCTCCACCATCTGTGAACGCAAAATTGTTCAAGATTAGCTTCATAACTCCGTGTTTTGCCTTCTGGCGTTTACTGAAAAAACTTAAAACTTCGGTATATTTGCCCACGAAAGTTAGAAAGATAAGACACCCAACAAATTTAAAAGTCAATTAGAGATATCACGAATAAATAGAGTCTAGACTTGAACACAAACAGATTTACACTGGATAAACATGAAAGTTTACGCAAAATTATTTGGCCAATTACAGTAAATTAATTAAATGACTTAGAAAACATCTACTTTTGTTTTGGTTTAATCTGATTTGGGACAAGTTTACGAGACATCTGTCTATCTCGGGACGATTTAAAGCACAATAGGCGTCTGTTTTAATGAATGGTTTGGATAAATTAAATTTGGGGCAAAATCTTAAAAGCCGTTTCTTATTTCTTAAAATTTAAACATAAATACCTACATTTTAAAACATTTATTTAATTTTCGGTGTCAGACGTGTACATGGGAATGAATTATTAGGTATATTATGATTATTCATGCAATATTACACTGTTCATAGATTATGTGATTAGTTTTTAGGTATATTTTTCGTTAATTACTGGTGGTTTTAAATCATCATTTTCACTCAACTACACAAAATAGGATTATAATGTGTGTGAATAAATTATAACTACAAAAGGCCTGCCTGATTTACGTAATGTGCCATAGGTCATGACGTTATTGTCTGACTAATATGGCTGATACGTCTGTAATATATAACTGTCTTACTGATCGTAATTATTAGTGTAATAAATTATTACTTATACTATCACATAAATAACACTAAGAGAAGACGTCGCGTAATTTTTAGCGCAGTTAGGTTTTAGTTTGACGCTACAGATATTTGATTCTAAGTAGTATGTATGTAGGCGTATGCATTAAGACGTTTAGGCAATTTTAACTGTAATCTGTTAATTAAGAAATAACGAAACTATTGAAGTTTTCTTTTGCCGTTTTGCGTTTGCGTTTAAAACGCGATCTCTTTGCGGTTGTGATCAGTGATGTCAGAACATAACAGCAAACTCACTCACTACGTAAGTAGGTATGCGTGTGTGACCACAGAATACATTAACAGTATATGCATACAGGTGAGCGAGCTGATTACGTCACAAACCACATGATTTCCGTTTCTTTTTCTCGATTTTGCGTATGGTACACTGATATCGCTGTATCTTCGTAATTTTTAACCCCGGACGCAAAAACAACGGAGTGTTATAAGTTTGACGTGTCTGAGTGTGTGTCTGTCTGTGGCATCGTAGCTCCTGAACGGATGAACCGATTTTGATTTTGTTTTTTTTGTTTTGTTTGAAAGGTGTTTTAGTCAGAAGTGTTCTTAGATATGTTTCATCAAAATCGGTTCTGCCGTTTTTGTCTGGGGTTTTTGAGTTTTCTAAACTTATACATGTTCATTAAATTTTTTATTTTTTTTCACAGAAATGATTGAATTATCAATTACTACAAATCTGCATAATACCCAAATTAAAAAAAAAAACACGAGCTTCATTTGGCAGTAAATTTATATGGTTTACTTCGTGCAGTACTTTCCCTTTTACGATTGCCTATCGAACACTTTTCAGGTAGTATTTCAGTTAGGTCGCTTAACATCAGGCGAGTTGGTGGTCAATCGTAGATCTATCTTATAAAAAAAAAAAAAAAAAAAGTTTAAAAAGAGCCTCACCTCCAGCTGTGGTTCTATATCAGGTCGGTGTGGAAGCGGCGGTCTTCTGGGCAGGTCTTGCAGGTCTTCGTAGAGCGGTGCAGGTGGAGGGGCGCGCCTGGTAGACCCTGAGCTCTGGGTAGGGGCGGACGCCTTCGATGGCAGGAGGTTGGTCACTTTCCGTTTGTGTCTGGAGAAGAATGAAAGGTGCTTGTTAAACGTGTGTTCTATTTATATTTATATATTAATATTTTGTTTTATTTTGAATCTTAGATAAATTCCTATTTTAATTGTAAGGCCCTTTTGACGCGACATTTGACCGTGGCTAGAGGGTCAGCTGGGAGGGAAAGGATATTAGATGTAGAAATATTTGCTTGCAGTAACAGGGGGTCAGCCTTTTGCCTACATAAAATGCCAATTTTCTTTCAATCCCCTAATTGACATGTACAGTATGTCCGGGAAGAGTAGCAGTTGGTACATTCTGTGGGTTCTTTTTATCCCAATCCAGAATAGAACGAGTAAGTATTTGTATATAATCTGACAAAACCAATTACAAACACAGAAGGAGTCTTTGTATATAGGTATAATTTGACAAAACCAATCACACAATCATAAACAAGATTACGGCCAAATATTTGATTGAATAGGCTTTTAACCACAGCTAATGTGACCACAAGCATTTTTCTATGCATCTAGAATTTTAGGACTTTAATACAATGACTTTCCATCACGTGGACGTAAAGTCTAAAACAAAATTCACGAATATAGTGTCCTCGGTTAAAAAAAAAATGATATAAATGTCGCCGCGCTAAAGCCTAATTTAGATTGAGAAGTCTAGAGACGTCTATTTTGCCGCTTCGTTTTTTTTTAATTGTTTTAATCATTTATGTGATATAATTAGACCACATTGAGCTCGGACGTTTTTGAGGACTGACGCTACATCCCGTCGATACTTTACCAAAGCTTTAACAGCTTAAAATCCTATGTGATACTGAACAACTTTCATCGTTGAAATAATAATATTAAATCTTGTAATGCCCAGATTTTTTTCTGACAGCGACGGAGCAGTTTAAATGAAATAATATTCTAAATATGTATGTACCTAACCTAATACTACTGAAGCTATTTTTTTGAGAATCCAACCATAAATATGATTCTCAAAATATATATAAAAAAATATTTCAATACAAACAACTCTGAATACAAATCAACCGTGGGTTTGTCGGGTTATTAATAAAATATAATAAATAATCCACGATACCTTTCTACACAATAGATACCGGATTATTATAAAGACATTATACACGCTTCTCTTGAAATATCCTCAAAGCAGATGTTCCAATAACTTAGCAAGAAATCGTGCTAAAAAAACGTCAGGTAGCTACAGATGATGTTTTCATTATGTTTTGACGAAATAACTATGTGGTTGTTATTAATATGTGTAGTAATTGGAAATAGTTCCGACAAAATTGCACGTTTGGCGAGCATAAGTGGTTTGATATTTATAAAGATGTTTATAGGCAGAGAAAAGACAATGTAGTTAAGGTGGATTTTTGTAAGCGATGATGGCTTGGTAGCAATAGAATAGAATAGAATAGAAATCATTTATTGATTAACTGATACATTTACAATGTTGTATTGCGAAGATGTTGATGCAATAAAGTTACTATCAGTTTACCCTCATCGGGCATTCAATATTATATCATTTAAAATACTTTTACAAATAAAATGAATCACAATCGTTATACTATTAAGTAGAATAATCTTAATTATGGTATCAAATCTATCCTTATAATGTAAAAATAATCATCGTTAGAATGCATATAATATGTATTTACATCAATGCAATAGACTTCTATACTTTACTGCACAAGTCCATCGTACGAAGTCGTCTGTTACACAAGTATACGTTTAGAAAACTCAAAAACCCCCGACAAAAAAACGGCTGAACCGATTTTGATGAAACATAGCTAAGAACACTCCCGACTAATTCACCTTTCAAACAAACAAAAAAAAACAAAATCGGTTAATCCGTTCGGGAGTTACGATGCCACAGACAGACACACACAGACACGTAAAACTTGTAGCCCGTCGTTTTTGCGTCGGGGGTTAAAAAAAACAAGAAGCCAATGCCTAACAGTCGAGACTATTACTCATTCATAGCCTACGCAATTTTCTCTCATACTAACCATTGGAATCTTAACATTGTAAAACATTACTATATATACCGTCATTGTACTTTACAACCAGTTGTCTCTAGACAAAGGTGTCACTAGAGAAAATGCACTAAAACGAGAGCCCAGTCAAGACCCCTTTAACTTTATACCACTTGAACCTTACGTTTACGACGCCTGACTTACTTTTATGTCCTGGACAGCACAGTAATAGTTTTTACCATATCCAGGATATAAAACGAACTAAGCGTTATCTTAGACTAGCTTTTCCCCGCGACTTCATATGCGTAAAAAAGCAAATACATTTTTAAGCTATTGCATAGCTTCTATCGCGGGCCTTGAGCGTGGAGACCGAATCCAGAAATTCCGTAACGAAAATAACCTAACGCAGTAACGCCGATACAACCAATGCCACCTAGAGGCGATTTGCAGAACTTTAGCACAACAAACAACAACAACAAGCGTGAAAAAGCGTGATATTTCAAAAGTCATTAAAAGTTCTGCTATTCATCGATAGATGGCAAAACTAAAAACTACAAAGTATCACCGCTGTGCCGGTCGGAGTGGGGGGTGTTAGGAATACTGCATAAATAAAATAAATAAATAATTATAATTACATAAATTGATAAAAAAATCTATGCAATAGCTTTACCGCGGCAGTCTCAGAGTGCCACACGTAATTTTTTTTAATAATTTTGTTATTTAGCATAAAAAAAA
The DNA here is from genome assembly GCA_947563715.1 of Lycia hirtaria. Classification (NCBI taxonomy): domain Eukaryota; kingdom Metazoa; phylum Arthropoda; class Insecta; order Lepidoptera; family Geometridae; genus Lycia; species Lycia hirtaria. The sequence goes on from OX387385.1 coordinate 14,451,006, forward strand.
CAATATTCTTATTGATCTCTTGAATGTCCTGATTAATATTATTAATGCGAAAGTTGTTAAGTGCATGTGTGTAGTTCCTCTTTTACACGAAAACGGCTAAACAGATTTAAATGAAATTTAGTATGAGCTGATGTATTATACTAGATAGCATGATGAGAAAATTTTGTATGCGCGGAAAGCCAGTTTTAGTACTGGCAATCACGTCGGGGTTTTTCATGTGGTCACTTACACTATAATGAATTAATTCAGTTTTGACTCGATTGATAATTAAATTAGGAAATAAATATATATAATAATAATTTGAATGTTAACCGTAGAAATGACGTAGAGCTTCAAAGTGATTGGGGCTACCAACCGGCGGTATTGCCAGTACTAAAACTGGCTTTGGGATTACAACTGAATTATAAAAAACAACAAAAAAAAAACTTGCAATAAATAACTTGCGAACTAATCGATGTACAAACATACAAAAAAAAACAGTTTAATTAATCTCCTCCTCCTTTTTGGAATTCGGTTAGAACATTCTGAATAAATGAATAAGATTTACCAAGGAATAGGAACATGTATGTTATAGGTTTTTTTTTTATACACTATAGATCTACGATTGACCACCAACTCGCCTGATGTTAAGCGACGGAGTGGCCGAGGATGGAGCTCGTCGATCTAGAAGATATCTATTCACTCTAGCCTTGAAAATTCCAAGATTGTAGGTCTCAGGAAACAGATATGGCGCCAACGAATTCCATTCTTGTGCAGTACGCAACAGGAATGTGGATCGATATCGCTGAGTACGGATTTTTGGTATTTTTCTTATAACCTAGAATAACATATATAGCATATACTTTTAATTCCGAAAAAAAATACGTATCCTGCAGAATGCCATTAAGCCTACTGCAGCTAGTGTCCTACACAGCAAACTGCGCTACTTTGCTTTAAAGGTGAGTTTCAACGCAAACTACATCTAAGCCCCTATAATTTAACCTCATATAAAACAGGCGTAGGCGATGGAGTTGAACCATAGCGAGTATTGCTTAAACTGTGGTTAAACCACGTTAAACGCCGACGGTGAAGCTACGACCACCCACTGGTGACCTTATGGCTTAGCGGATGCGGGGTGTGATGAGACTGGCGTGAATTGGTCTATGACTAATGACAGTAGGCGGATCAATTTTATATAAGTATAAAAAAAAAATGTTAGAATATAATATTTTTATTTGATATTTTTGTAAATTAAATTTACAATAAATATTGTGACGAAACTAACATTGTATTGGAAAAAAAAAATAGTAGAATGTATGTTTTTTTTTCGTTGAAATTAAAAATCAACATCATAATTTCAGTCTTTATCGATTCACTGCTTGATATAGGCTTTTCTATCGCACCAATCTTTCTGGTCCAGCGCTGATCTCATCCAGCTCTTGCTTTCTGACTTGATAAAAACTTCTATCCATTTAGCTGGTGGTTGGTCTACTGGTTTACTTACTCCTAAAGTAAAAATAAGGTAGATTTTTTTTTAATAAAAAAATGCATTCCGTTTTGTGACGTCACAAAGAAAGATATTTAGCAACATAACGTATAGATATATAACAAAGAGTGTTATTATGTTTTTAAATATCTAAATAAATATAATCTATATAATATAATATAATCTTTTACAATAAATACAATTAATGCACAGGCCGTGTCTTGTCAAAATCACAAGTATTTTTTTTTTCTCCATATTTAAACGGTCTTGCAACTTGCACTTGTATATTGACTTTAAAATTTTCCTTTCACAAATATTTTTTATAGACTTTAGACTAAAAAATATCATACCTGTTATAAAACAATATTAAAATTGATATTAATACTTAAAATTAAAACATAGTACTTACAATACAATGCAAATCAAAGGTTTTATAATACTCAAATTCAATGGCATTTAAAATTCCAAGTTAATTATACACCTTATAGAACCCTATTCACTCAAATATCACTATACTCTTCATACACACCAATTCTGGTTTCTTATCTATTATCTCATTTTTTAAAGATAACCAATTCTTTATTTCCTTTTATCCAAACTAATAAAATCAACCTTTATTAAGTCAAGGATAGACCTCTTAATTCATCGACAAATTGTCTTTGACTTACGATCTTTTTCCACTTTAGTGATGGGAAAAACTTTCTGTCTCTTGTCGATAAAAGTAATAAGATAAATCAAGTTAATTCTGAGTGACGGGTGCCACAAAACTTTCCTTGTAAATACTAATAATTTGATTTGGTACCGAGATTGGGAAGAATTCGATAAAGTAGGGAAAATAAATTAATGGGCATAATTTTTCTTTATTTATCCCAATCGCGGCGGTCCGATCGTTCCACGGCTCTTATCATAGAATCGATTAATAAATTATGACATACTTTATCGATTCAATTAATTATTGAAACAAGTAGTCGGGAGAGGAAACACGGGAAAATTTGTTAGAATTAAGCGTGGCTATAAAGTATCGTAATTTGTACGTATTAAAATTTTATGTGCAAATAAATTTTAAACATTATAAGCCTTTGGAATGAACTGGGTAAAATATGTACTTACGGAATGGTGATAATAAAAATGTATATCGTATATTTGATAAACATACTAGTCGTAGATTTAGAATCTGATTAATTTTTGATTTCTTTTGCAGTTTGCAGAAGTTATATTAAGTGAAGTTTTTTTTTTTAATTCAACTTACTCCAACATTGCATCGAATCAATACAATTTTTAATGTAGGTAATGTTCATCGTTTACTAGTCAGTCTGCATTGCGATTTGTAACTGACCACAAATTAACCATGTACATGGAAACTGATAAATAAATACAGTAAGTAACTGATCTTTCAATTACTAAAAGTGTCTCTTTATTTCGTGCTTATTTTTGAAATAAAAATTAGAAGTAATTGAAAACAATTCTCAATTTTTTTGAAAATACCTACATACAATGAAAGTAAAATATGTTTATTTTTATTCAACTGTACCTATAAGAAAGGTATAAACCTAAAAGATTGTAGTATGTAGCAAATAGTTTAAAATTTAAATAAATGACAATAATTACATGAAAATTATATCAGAATGTCTCGGCGCGTTAATAAATGTCTTACAAAAAAGTTTATCAGTGAAAGCTCATTAAGTATTGGATACTAGACGCCTTAATTAGTTTGGGGCTAGGAGTATGAAAATATCCATTAATAAATATATTTTTGTCTCTTACTTCGTCGAAGAAGAAGTTTATTGTTTGTGGTCTCGTTACATTCTTTTTGATGTTAAAGATTTTACCACAGATTTAGGTTTTACAGAGAAACTGACAACGACAAAATTGTGGTCATTTTGAAAACACCCATACTGACAACACACGGCTCCCGCCCATTCACAAGTATCGTATTACATCTCGATACTTAGTTCTTACTAATTACTGGCGCGTCACTAATCAGTAGGGACATGCATAGAGATTGATTGACGTCTATCGATATAACTTTCGATGTTTTACGTGTTACACATTAGGGCATGGTGAAGTGAGCTCAGTGCGGTTTGTAACACTTTTTTGTGTGTTACACTTGATGAAGTTTGACTTTGATAAACGAATTGGAGCATGCGTTGAGATGTATCTGACCTTATTAGTATCATTTGATTTACAAGTAATTACCTCGCAACGCAATGTAGGTACTCCTTGTCTTTGAAATGTAGTTTTATGCGAAATTCGAAAATGTTTGATTAGTTATGAAGATACCTTATTATATACCTACATTTGATATGATAACTTCAGACAGGTTTTATTTTTATTTTTAGCTCCACAGATACAGTTCCGTAAAATTTGTCAGATTTACAAACTATTGTTAAATACAGGAAGATTTTTCTTTTTTACTTAACATATCAGATAGAATTCAAAATATCTTTGTTTGAATCTCATTCCCTCGAATTTACGAAATTGTTATATATAACTCTTATTCTAGATGTTCAACTTGACATGACTTTCTGATTCAATACATTTGTTAGCCAGGCGTTCCTTTAGCCCAAATAAATGAGGTAGTGTTAAGGTTAAGTTCTATAGATTTATTTTTTATTAATTTTATTTAAAAAAAAAAAATTATTTGAACCTAGAAACCTTAGTATCTACAACAGATCGATTATCAGAGGAGTGATCAAAGACAGAGTCAAATCAGGGGTTAAAAAAAGATTTTTAATAAAATAAAAAAAAACGGAAAAAAATATTAAAAATGTTTTATGATTGGGAATTTAGACCATTTGGTATGTTTTTACTAACCAAATATTATGTGCTCCAAAAAATCTGTATTGTCTGTGTATTGTGTAAAAATCTGTGTTTGTCTGTACAAACCATACATGTCTGTGTATTGTGTAAAAATCTGTGTTTGTCTGTACAAACTATACATATTTGCAAAGACAAATGGCTTTAGAAAGAACTAAGTTTAATATGTACAATATTTGAATAAAGACACAAACAAAAGTGTTTCAGCAAATTTAACATCAATTTAACAGGGCTGATAAAAAATAACATTCTAAGTGTTAACCCAAAAGAGCTGTGTAAAGAACAAGGATGAGACAAGTCGAACAATTCCTGCGAAAAAGTTGGTCTAATTTAGTACAACACCAATAACAGTACAAGTCAGTGAGCACGCCTTATGTGGCGCCAGTGTGAATTCTGGTGTATTACGTATCGTAATGGCGATATGGAAACTCATTATGTGTTCTGCTAGTGTCTAAATACAGTACAAAAATTAAAACTTATTAAGGTTATAAAATGATTCATTATGTCAGCAGGTACACATAAATTACATTAATTATTCGCTTATATTATTAGGTTATATTAATTAAAATATGTAATAATTTAAGTTGACAAATATTATTATATTATAGCATCATTTCAAAGTGGAGCACCAGAGACTTTAATTTAAGATTAATTAAGATTACAATGATTAGAATGTATAGTATGCTTATTAACTAAAGTTTATTGTTTATTTTTAAGTTTCATTTTATGGATGTACAATAAAGTTTTACCTACTCTATTAATAATTAATTCTTGGTACGTTACTCCACGAGGCCAGAACTCTACGATTTGTCTTGTAATTTTATAAGCTAGAAGTAAATATATTTCTTTAAATTAACGCGTTGGGCTGCTAGATTTCAGGTAACATCATCGGTTATTGAGTCACTGAGACCTACAATCAAGTGAGCCCGTCAAGTTACGAATCAGAGAAAACTGTTTAAAAAACGACATTTGTTGTTTCTATCAATATCTTTTACAACATCTCACACCTGATACGTAATATGGCAAAGGAAGGTGTCAAAATACCTTCGCCTCGAGGCGTCCGACTGACGAAGGGTCCCAAACCCAACAAAAGAGGATTAAATTACTTGCGTGATACATAACGTGATGAGGTGTGGTCTGACACCTTAATAATAACGGTCATACCTAAATGAATAGCTTATATTTAGCCTATTTGTACTTGATGGAAATGAAGACGTTATTCCTAAATACGAGCACAATAAGTCAAACACAAATACTGAAGGTCCCAGATCGATTGTTAGGAACAAAACAGTCTTGAAGAGATACTTAAATGCTACTTTGCGCGCTATTATGCTCAAATCACCGTTTTCTAAGTAAGTGTGATCAGAATTTATATTTATTCATAATATTAGTTGGTACACGCAGATAAGTTGTTTTTTGTATTTACTGTTTACAAAGTGTTATCTAGACTTTTGTATCAACTAGCCATTTGTACACACAAAAAAACAGCAAATAATATAAAACACATGATAATAATAATAATTATAGGTTAAAAAACTGAAACAATCGACTTCTCATAGATGCCATTGTCAGAACTGGACCAAATTGAAATGGGAAGCACTAGCTTTCTAATAAAAATATAATCACCAAAATCGGTTTACCCAGTCGAAAGTTATGAGGTAACAAAGATTAAAAAAAAACTGTCGAATTGAGAACCTCCTCCTTTTTTGAAGTCGGTTGAAAATAGTGCAATTTTGCGACATTAATTAGTATGAATATTTTTTTCCTAGAAAATTATTATATTCAGATTTAAAAAATAGCTTGATACTAGAATAATACAAGATATTAATATAACAATTGGTTTGAGAAATCGAAGATGATGCTATCAGTCGATTCGTGCGGCGTACGTCGGCTGCGTCACCGAAGACTATCAGAGAGTACAATTTACAGATGGCCATTAAAGATCGGAACGTGGCGGTGATGGATGCCCTGGGTTGAGAGGAAGCGACAAATTTGAATGAAAAAAATATATGTAATTAAACGATATGAGAGCAGTCCGCACTGATAAAGTCCGACCAACCGGGGGCAAACAGCTAATCTGGGAAACGCCATCTAAAACCAGGCTCTTCTAGTGACTGCATTCACAGAATTACTAGTATTTCAGCGCACACCTTGAGCATTTATGCTCATCATCGAAGCCTCCTTCTTGCAGCGGCGTCGTGTGGCGGGTCGCCCTCTTCCCTAACATATGATTGAGGAGGGCGATGGCTAGCACATGCATCATACTCGTGATCGGGTGCTGCTTGCGGGTCGCTGGTTTGCTCGTGGTACACATAACATAGTAATAAGTTACTTAAATTAAAACAAAATAATCTTCTCCTAACGATATGTAGTAAACAATAGTTTACTACTTATCCTGGACCCTGGTGTCTGTGGGGCTAAAAAATGATTTGAGAGTTATCAATTATTAAATTGTATAGAAACAAAATATCTTGGAAGTAATTAGCTAAGTAACTACTAAGATTTCCATTTTCCATATCGGATACTTAGTTGTTAGTTTAGGGCTTCCCCCTTATTGCTTTGGGCCTGGAATAGATCTATAACTCGTAAAATAACAATCCAGCTGGCCCACAGATTAGGTAATAGTTACAACACGTATAACCCCGATTTTCTCGTAAATATGAATTTCAATTACTAACTTCGACAGTATACTGTAGACCCTAATTTGGGAAGGTCTTAGCTAGTGATGGGCACAGGTAAGGGTACAACACAAAATAATAACCAAAAAGTGCTGAAAAAAAAGAATTCCTTTTTCTAACTTTTATCGGTTCTGCTATCTCTCTCTCTCTCTCTCTCTCTTCTTTTGCTCGTTGATTTATTTGATGAATTGAACTGACACAATATTTAGTTGATTTCTAACATAATTTTAGTTTGATTCGATAATTTTGCGAAAGCCTTAATATATTTTATATGGCTACATATGCTTACAATCTTTTTTTCCGTCTTTTAAAGAGACGAATTACTTTTTGAACGCATGTGTTTTAACTTTCCAAAATGTGTTCAGTAAATTAATTATCACTTTATCATAAATTTTGACTTTTAATTTATGGTTATTTCGCAGTGTCTTCTTAATATTTACCTATACTTCCTATTTTAGTAACTATGTCTCTCCGTCTGTTTGTTAACTTTTTACGAACAAACGAATACATCGATCTTTATGAAAATATACATGGAGACAAACATATGCTACTTCTCATCATCACTGTCATCAATTGCATCACTACGCAGTTGACACCGTGGGGAGCAGCTAGTCGTTTATAAATATAAAACTGATTTAATACGATCCATGCAATATTGACCGAAAATTTCGGTTACCGAAAAATAGCCGCACATCCCTATCTTATGGGTAATCCAGTACAAATTGATTAAAGGACCCTATCACAGTTCCAAACTGAAATTTAAGTCCCTGTTTACGGGAACCGGTTTGAAAGTTATATTCAATTAGTCAAATAAATGTAACATTTACCCTTGGAGCTCGAGTTGATTACCAACTTTAATAAACAAATATTGATGATATTATCTTGGAAAGCGATTTCAAGAACTTTGAAGTTGAAAATCACTTAATTTGAGTTATAATATAATATTTAATATAATAGTAAATCTTAGGAAACAGGTGGTGGCAAGGAATTCTACTCCTGTGCAGTACGCATCAAAAAATGACGAGCTAAATCGCTGTGTACGGATTTTGGGCAGATAAACAACTAAATATTAATTAATCAACTACCTAATTGCTAAGTAATGCCAAACCTGTTTTAGATAGGTTTAAATACGTATCACTATGTAAATTTTGTGATAATATAAAACCTACTTCTGAATTCAAGTTATAAATAAATGATTCAACTAATGAAATGCGAAAAGATTTCTTAAAAATCATAAAAGTCACCTCAAAATATAATAATAACAAATTAAATCAAACATCACACAAACTATAAGACACGAAATTATCTATATCCATCTTAAAATCTCATAAAAGTTTTAAAAGAAAATAAATAATATACCACAAACCGGCTAAGTTTGAAGAAAATGTGACAAAGTTATGTATGTAGTTGAATGAAAGAGCTTCTATAATATTTTTTTAAGAAAACCGTCAGACTGTGGTAGAAACATTTTAGATCTATCATTTCACCACCTTTTCAGATAAGTTTGTCCGTCTAGATTTGAACTTATAATAGTTATTACTGAGCTGAGAGTCTCACCGGTGGAGTGAATCTAAGTTTTCAACTTTGCGGAGAAACACATTTACCAGTTAAAGGCAAGTTTTAAAGAAAATTGCAAGCAGATTTTGCCGATAGCTAAAGAAGAATCTCGAGTAGAAAATATGATACTTGTCTTATGCGTTCAGTTTCCTGAAGGAAGACTAGGAATTTTTCAATATTGACGTTCTAATAAGCCACATTTTTGATCTTGATAGAATTTACGTTATGATAGGCAACTTATTTCGATACAAAATAGTTGCAGCCTACATTTTTATATCTGCGTGGCTTCATATATTTACAGAAATTTCCGGGAGTACAATATTGGATCCATCCTTATGATGTTTACTGCCATTTTGTTAAAATTTCATCACAATCGGATCAGCCATTTAACTAAACGAAATAGGAATATAAGCGAGTATAGATATGAAGTGAAAATCTGGAAGCAGAGCCTATTTTATAATATGTATATTATACCTATTATCTGTATAATACATATAATATGCATAATGTGGTCAATTCTGAAGGCACCGCTATACTAATTAAAGTCACTAAATTCAAAAAAGGAACTTGGGTGTAATAAAAGTTACTAAGATATTTTTTGGGGAGTTTTGGCGGGAACGTTTTAGTAACGTGTTGTTGCTTTGTTTTATTTTTCTAAACTTGTGTTATTTTCAACATTAATGCTATAAAAATGGTGGTGTTTTATTCATTAAGTGTTCGATAAAGTGCGTAAGTGTGGGCAAGTGAAATAAAGCAGTAAAACGTGTGATTTTACGTTGTCGGCAAAACTCCATAGAAGCTTCTAGTAAAGTCGCCACCACTTTACTGAAGCAGGACTCGACTGATATATTGACTGTATACGTGACTTAGATTGTGACTAGAACATTTAAAAATTAACCAAGATTGACCAAGAGAATATCCAAGATTTTATTTATCAAGAAACTGGAAAAAATCCTAATACTTGACACTGGCAAAGGCTTTAATGCGGGTCCAATACAAAAAAAAAAAAAAAAAAAGAAGATATTTTTTGGCAAAGATAATTTATTCATCATCATCATCATCATCATCATCAAATAATTTATTATATATCTACGTTATATAAATTAAGTGTCATAAATTATTATGAAAATAATGATTAGAGAAATAACAAATTAAATTAAGCAAACCATCATTCTTATGAGAAAGCACAAAAGCAGCAAACAATACAAAGGAGCTTTCTACATTCAAGATAATCTATAGATACAGAATCTCGATCGCTTCCTATTTCGTCATGCGCAATGGATTTAGGTATACCTTTGCCCATAATAACACCATCTACAGCATTCGCCATAGCTTCAACCATAGCTATATCTACAGCATTACCCATAATTCCATTCCTAACAATGTTAGCACTAATGCTATCTCTATCTCATCTGATCCTATTTATGGGGTATCGTGTATAACGTCTTTATTAAGCCTCTATTGTCTCTTTCTAATTATGGTAAAGGAATTGAACGCTGATTTTCGAATGCAAAGGCTTATTATCCGAGATCTGCATACAATTGCATATTTGCATAATATCTTCATTCGTTTGGTTCGAACTGATTTGAATAGTCGATGTCAGGGGCGGCGGAAGGATTGGGGCGGTTGTTTTAAAAATAAATAGTGAGATACGAGCACAAAATAGTATAAAGTTTTTACAAGTACGTGTAAGTTGCATGCCTAAGTACCTACTTTATTCTAGTTAGACTTGAAACTGCAGTTATTTTTCTTATAAGTTCTATTAGTCAGTTTGCTAAAAACGGCGACTAAGTAATGAATTGCAAAAAAATATATTATGATAAAATATACATTTTGATTGAATTGAACATTAACGGTGAAGGAAAATATCGTGAGGAAACCTACATGTCTGAGAGTTCTCAATGATCTTGAAGATGTGTGAAGTCTGCCAACCCGCACTTGGCCAGCGTGGCAGACTATGGCCTAACCCTTCTCACAATGAGAAGATGGCCCGTTCCCAGCAGTGGGACAGTTTGTACAAACAGGGCTGATAAAAAAAAAACATTTTGATTATATTGGGTAGACAGAAACAGTCAGTCATCGTTTTATTGAACGCTGTTGACTTTGTTGTTCTTATTTTGACTTAATTTAATTTATGAACCTCTAAGTTGTAAGTCTACCTTAAACCAACTTAACTTAACTTACAATAAAATCGAGAGTAACTCGTTTTTTTTTTGTTTGTTATATTTGATATTATATTTTTACTATTTTTGTGTTCAAATAGCTAAAATAGTCGCTAAGGAAATTTATTACTAAGATAACTATAAAACCAGGAGACAAACGTAGGCCAAATTTCGTCATCAACACATTTTTTCGCTTCACGGTTTGTGACACGCGTAGTGACACGGGCAAAACCGTGAGGCACAGCTAGTACATATATTACCTTTCTATACACACATTAGCACATTAGCTAGTACATATATATATTACCTTTCTATCGACAACAGCAAGATTCTAAATATGTGTAAGATGTGAAAAAAAAAAAACTACTGAGTACAAGGACATTACTGAGCAATCACCTTTTTATTTAATCAACTGTTTAATAGCATATTGATTACCTAAAACGGCAATACTGTTTTCATACGCCCCTCCTGCCCCGTACTTAATTCGTTCCTGACCAGCTCAGTTCACGCATGGCGGATTGAATATGTCGACATACGAATACCTACAGCAGATAAGCTAGTTAAGTTAGCTATGTGAATACGATTGCAAATCAACATAAGAACAGATATTAAATTTTTTAATAATAAAAACATTTCTTTTTCACAATCATTTGTCTTAATTTTTTTGCTGGTTGTAAAAATATTTACGTACAAACACGGAACAAGCCAGCACTCAGCAGTCAACTAAAAAGTTCGTTAAAACTTCAACAGCTCAGAAAATAACAATAGAAAATACAACATTTTATTCTCCAATAAAAGCGCAGGGATCTTGTTCTATTGAGCCCCTTTCCCCAGCTAAGAACTTGACCTCTCAGAGCGAGACAAAAGATTGCATAAATAGTGTATTGTTCAACCCCACAGTGCAAGGGCTCGGCGGTAAAACTCGAGGGCTCCCTTGAAACTTTAGCCTTTCAAGTTGTGTTTTTAAGCTGAACTAGAGTTCAGCTAGCTAGCAGTTTCTAGAGCTTTTGGAATCGGACTTCACTTTTGAGTGTTTGGTGTTATTTTTAAATTGAGATTGTAGGGAATTCTAAATACCTAATATGGAATTCATTAAGCCATTTTTTTTAAATAGGTGTAAAAGGAATATTCAATTATACTGCAAATATCACAAAATGGATCCATTTCTGTGTGCGTCTGAGCTGCATGATCTTGTTCCTTCTTGCCGATTTTAATATTGGAAGGCCAGAAGCTATTCCAGAAACGCTTTTATTCCAATTTTAGGGTACACATTGAAAAAATGTGGGATATGTTTTTTGAGTGTTCTTTCTCCAATATATAGGTAACTCAAAATAAAAGAGATCTGATCAGGAATGGAATGCCTTGCCGCTGTCCTTGTTTCCTGAAAGCTATAACCCGGGTGCCTTCAAGTCTAGAGCGAATATGTATCTTCTGTGTCTACGTGCTTCATCTTCGGCCACAGTATCGCTTTCCATCAGGCGTGCTGGTGGTCAAACGTAGAGATATTATATATATAAAAAAAAAAGATTTTAAGACACCCAGATTATAAAATCTTGAATGAATTGGTTTCTTCTAAATAAACACGCTTTATCGTGGACCGCATCACTTAAAATCAGGTGACCGCCTTGGTCAAACGCAACAAAAAGTATATAATTAAATACACAATAGAAAAGGCGCGTCTGACAACCTGACTGCCGAACCCCTGATAAGTTTTTTTTAAAAGGTAATATTTTAGACAATTATGTATTATTAATTTTATTCTTGAGGAAATGTTTAAAATAGATAACAATGAAAACATTACCCTCCTTCTTACATAGTCGGGTAAAAAGAAAAACATTTCAATACAATAATGAAACCCCTACAATATTAATTGATATTTAACTATTCCACACAAACAGACATATGGCGACACTTCCCCCCACAATAAAAGCTCGAAACAATAGATCTGAATATTCATAGCGGGAGCTAGCGTTACGCTAAAATGTGTCTAGAAACGTGCGCAGGAGTGGCCCGCCTCGCTCGCTGATTGGCCGTCCAATTTTAAATTGGCCAATGGGAGCGCAGGAAACACTGGGTATAATTTTGGCGTAATTAGTCATGCGTTGATATAATGAGGTGGAGGAATGGCAGCTTTTTGCTTGAAAAGTCTGTTGTTTTAGGGAATGGTAATTACTCGGTCTGTTGATTTTATCTTTTAGTATTATTTTATTCGAAACTCGAATTTCGCTTAACGACTTATATTTAGAGATAAACTGACTACATTGGAGTACCTAAGTAAGTGAGTTTGACGGAATGACCGACCGAGGATTAGCCTCGCGCTGCGTGCTGAGCAGCCTCGCACTGCCTCGCGAGGCTGCTCAGTAGGTCAGTACGCGGCTATTCAGAACAAAATCTTTTATAAGTATACTTACACACTATACTAGGATACACACTAATTAATATATAAGCGAAAGTTTGTGTTTTTGTAGTTTTGTAACTTTTCTCGGTCTAACGACTAGGTATACTGTTTTTGATGAAATTTGGTATGAAGGTAGCTTACATCCTGGATTATAATCCTGATTATATCCATATAGGCTAATTTATATCCCCCAAAATAATATATATTTTGATATAATTTATGTAAAGCAGCGGGACATAATTATAAGTAGGTGCAGAAGAATGTGTGAATAAACAGCTGACAATAAAGGATTTGTATTTGTATTTGTATTTGAACGTATTTAATAATTTTTTCTTTCAAATTTAAGTAAATACATTGACACTACATACACTGATTAAAAGCGTAACTTAACGTCAAACTATAAATTAGGTCACAAATACGCAGTCATTCATAAGATTTTTCAAAATTAAGAACATATTAATCTCGAAACACTGTTTTTTTTTGAGTTGATACACTATTGACAATCACATGCGAAATGTACCCAACAAAATATTATACTTCTCACCATTTTCTATATCAAGACTTAATTTTTTTATCAAAGCAAATTCGAAGTGACATTTCAAACTAAACTTTGAACTATCAATTAAACGCCCCCGAGCAAAGATAATTCATTAACTTGCCCAATAAATCCTGGCTGTGTTAAGCAACATAACTCAAGTAATGTTATCTTTAAGATTAAGGAAACCAAACAGCGGGGCACCGATTTAGCTAGTAATATTGACATTTGGGATGATTTATGGACAATAAACACGCGCCGCCACCATATTGTTCTAAAGTGGGGGGTTGTGTGACGTGGGATACGGAAGATAAGAATAGAAGAAGTGTGGAGGAGGAAATTTAAAAATGGAAGCGTAAATACCTTTCTTTTAATTACTTTATCCAATTTAGCATAACACACTTGTTTATTTTTGGCGAGTTATATCGCCCCAACATCACACCTGAGAAGAAAAGGATATAATAGATGGGGTGGGGTTGAAAAAAAAAACATCCCTTCTTTACATATATGGAAAGCCACTCGTATTTTTTACTTTAAAAAAAAATGCTACGGCATTTTACTTATGCAATCTTTAAAATTATTCAAGTAAAATCACTTGTTTATTATGAAAAAAATCGTTGGAAGTTATAAAAAAACGTTTTTGAAGTGAAAACTTCTTTAGCGCCGTTGTGCATATTTTGGATGGGTAAAAATGTTAAACTCGCGTCAGATCGTCAGATCGCAAGATGGAGAGTCAGAAACCTATTCTAACGTTTTGCATTTAAAGTTCATTATTTTATATGTACAAGTTTGTCCTAGCATGGCGTCATTTCGTTGCGCCGAATGCTTATTTTCGACACATGCACGTAAGACTCGTTAGCTCAATAGGTTAGAGCACCGTTATAAATTTCAATTTGTCAATCGTAGGGTTCAGGTTCAAATCCTTCACGAGTCAGTCTTTTAGCTTATTTATTTTTTTGTTTTCACTTCTGCTGGCACTCCCGGAGTGCAACTCATTGTTTTTTTTTAGCGAAAGATTGTATTATTATTATTACAAAAAATATAGTCTATGACACTCAGGGAGTAAAGACAAATCCAACGACACCTCGCGCATCAAAATCAGTTAAGCCGTTTAGGCTGTAGGCAATTTATAAACATACATACAAATAAACACACTCGAAAAACAATAACCCTTACGCAGTAGGGTAAAAATAGCTATATTAGCGTCAAGTGACGTCTAAATATATCCAGTTATATATCTTGAAGCCTGTTAACATCCTGAATGAAGGAGCGGTGAAGCATGCCAGGGTCAGGAGTCAGGGCTGACCAGTCGCGCATGGCTGCCCTCATACAAAGGGGTGCTTTTGATTAGCGTCTCGCTCGGACGACCACCCGAATATCAGGGCGGTTCAGCCCGCCTTCGCAGATTGGATGGTTTTTGATTTAGAATTTGGACAAGTTGATGTAACAATATGAACTGTGTTTTTTGTACTTATGTGTTTTTGTGATCTCTTTATTTTTGAAGCAATAACGCCTTTTCTTTTGTTTTTTTTCCGGATTACAGAAAATAATGAGGACGTTTTTTTTTTTTATGTTTGTTACCGCATACCTCCGTCATTTATGAACCATCTGATTTTTTCACTATACTTTTTTTTTTTTTTAATGAGCCCTGTTTGTACAAACTGTCCCACTGCTGGGAACGGGCCATATTCTCATTGTGAGAAGGGTTAGGCCATAGTCTGCCACGCTGGCCAAGTGCGGGTTGGCAGACTCTATACTTTTTATACTTTTTACTTACATGTAAATTTCAACAAAATCGGTTCTATAGTCTGGTTGTTGAAACCCAATAACTGAAAAAGTTACATCAAAGTAAACGAAATTACTAATTTTGAAGTCAGCTGTTTCAGTACTATTTAAACTATGTAGGTATAATAAATCATATATATTCATCTTCATCTTCTCAGCCATAAGAAGTCGACTGCTGGACATAGGCCTCCCCCATGGATTTCCAAAAAGACTGATTGGAAGCGGCTTGCATCCAGCGTCTTCCCGCCACTTGTATGAGGTCATCTGTCCATCTCGTGGCTGGTCTTCCTACGCTGCGCTTGCCGGTACGTGCACTCGAGAATCATATATATTAAGGTACCTAGATGTATCATGCATGTTGTTTTTTTATTATTATAGAAACCAGTGTGAATAAGTTTACATTAACTTTTTTTTTATTACACTATTTTAGGTTACCATGGTTGTAATCGAGTTGATTCAATTTTAGATAGTCAAGTAAATAAGTAAGTCATTCTCTCAAGCTCTAATAATACAACTTTAATCTATAACTGAAAAAAATATATACCTACGGTACGAATTGATAATCTCCTCCTTTTTTGAAGTCGGTTAAAAAAGAATAAAATTACTAAAGAAAAAAAAAACAGTTTAAAACGTTATAATATTTTCTAGTCTATTACTTCTTACTTATACAGCTGGTTAATTTGCTACAACATCTTCTAGATCGCGTGTCCAAATACCATCGACCGTTGAACGTGGGTGTGACTGACATCACTCCTCTTCTTCTATTTACGAATCGAAGACAAGGACGGATAGATTATAAAATTTAACATCCGTGAGGTGGGATGTTGATAGTTTTCTCGTTATGTTTTGAGATATTTACTTTTAAGTGGATAGTAGATTCATAATATTGTTATATTCGATTTTTTTTATGATAGTGTTGGTTTCTTAAATTTTTAACAGAGGTACAAAAAGGAGGAGGTTCTCAATTCGAGTGTATGTTATTTTGTATTTTTATTTATTAACTTCGCCAATCAAATAAAATGAAAAAGTTAATTATTAAAAACTACGGAAATCTTAGGTATAAGTTCAAAATATATTTATTTTTTATTAATCATTTATTTATCTTGCACAATGTGTAGATAATAAATTTATTTTTAGATTAATTTATTTTATTAACAACCTATTTTTTTAATTCGTAAATAGGTTTACGCTTGACCGTCTACTCACCTGGTGTTAAGTGACAGTTACGGTCTACGATGGAGCGCGTTTGCCTAGAAGAAACCTATTCACTGGCGATTTGAAGACACCTACATTATATAACCTCGATTTTAATGTGGTTAAAAATAAAATAAAAACAGACCTATACCTACTCCAAGGCTATATAATAGAGAAGGCTGTAAATGACGTATAAAAATAAATATACAGCCAAATCAACACAGAGACGTTTCAACCGTATTAAGAAAACGCAATTACCCGCATTTACCGCTACAAGCCTTCAACGCAAACATAAGCCGGCACATATTTCTATCACCAGCCTCTAGAACCCCTTCAACATCCTATTAACAGAATATAAATCCGGCGAGCTACTTATCAAGGCATGCGGCACCTAAATCCGAGGTGTCAAACTGTCCCTTACAACGGCAACAGTATATTGTGACACTTCTAATTATTTCAACAGGTTGGCTTAAACGAGAGGTGATCGCGATTTATTCGAGTGAGAAGCTGGTTTTCTGAGTGAGCGAGAAAATTATAAATTAACTGCGTCATGGGAAGTGAGTGTGTATACAACACATAAAATTTTTGTGTGAAATCGGCAAGTCAATAATTATAGTTAAAAAAAACCTAATTGCGTAATTTGAAGTCAACCGACTTCACTTACTTTACTTTACTTGGATCATATTTTTTCAGTTATTTTGTTATCAAAACCAAAGCACTGAACCGAGTTTGTTTAAATTTATATGGGACCACCTCTGAGGTATCACCAACCAAACAAAACAAGAATCATCAAACACAATTCATAATTGACGGAGTAATCGCTGAACAAACATACAAAAAACAGTCGAATTGAGAACCTTCTTCTTTTTGGAAGTCGGTTAAAAAGTAGATTTGTTATTGTGTCAACCGAACCGATAGTACCTGTCATTAAATATGTAGCTGTAGTACATTGCACGGCAAAACGCATATAGCCTAGATTTTAAAACGAAAATTAGGACAGATAATATATAATTATATCTCCTTTTCTTGATACCATACCACACCTAATCGCTGCCGCTTATCAATTAGCTCGCATAATTAACCACAGGATTAAATCTCGAGGAAGTGACAGGCGCACTAATCAACTTTCTCGAACCATTGCCTCAGATGTGAGGAATAAACAGTGCGACGCAGAACTGTACGAACGTGGGTGACAGTTGATGGCATTTTAATATGGAAACCAACGTGGTTTTCACACATTTTTAAATAAAAACTACGGGTCACTCCAACTATAGTTTCAACCGCTATAGACTATAGACTATTGTAGGATATTTCGGCTCAAAACAGACGTGAGTGACCCGTAGTTTTTATTTAAAAAAAGTTGATGGAATGTTGTTTTTAAATTTGTCTCATCGGAACACTAAGATACAACCACAGATGAAGAATTTTTCGCTACACTCATTAGATGGAGGGTATAGTGTTTCACACCGTGTCCACTAATATTTGTTGCCAAAAATATATGGAAATATAAAAATTGCCGCCAGTTACAATCGACTCAGCTGTTTGATTGTAAATTGATAGCTAACACAGTACCTATCTACTGTCTATGTTCGACCACTATTATTAATAGCTATGTCAGACTATACGCTTTATGTATTGAATGTGAGTGATGACGCTTTGAAGACCGACCAAAGTGTGGAGTCGACGAAAATCGACGGATTAAATTGGCCGGTGCTAAGTCGGACGAATTATTTGCTAGTGACAGTTTGATTGGACATCAAATTCGAATTAGAATTTAACGGCTAATTTCAAATTGTTCGAATTTAACTACTGATATTGTTTAGTGCAGTTTCCGATTGGCAACGGCTTGGGGGCCATTAAAGAGTCCATTGCACGGACGATAAATAGGTACCATTTCGAAGCGTTTCGATTGTAGACTGCAGAAAAGCAGTTTTTGCACTCTAACTTACGATTTGACGCTTGATACGCTGTTGAGTATAGGTTTTTTGTGAGAAAGTATGCGTAACTATCGACCACTGTAATAGACTGTAAATTTATGCGTATTCTTTAGAACAATTGTAGTAAAATCACTTGTTTATTCAGAAAAAGTTAGTTGGTGGTTACGAAAAAACGCCTTGTTTTATTTTTGCGAGAGATTTTAACAAATTGTAAGTAAAAACATTTAAAACGGGGTTTGTTATTATTATTTTATTATTAAGTGTCTGATGTCTTCGTATTTAAAAAAAAAAACAAAATTCAAAATAAATACAGTTGTAATAATATTAACAAGAAACCGCGGTTTATATCGGTACATAGTATATTTTGAACTAAAATTGATAAATATTTATATGTTTCAATAAAATTCAAAACTGGTTTAATTTTTCCCTTTGTCGTTTTCTCGCTTCTATACGTAAAATAAGTATAGGCGCGCGCCTTTAAATTAGACTCCACTCTCCAGTCTCACACACGCTTTGTGGCTCTGTTCTAAGCGTAGCGAAATATTTTGTCTTCTTCTTCTTTTTTGTATTGGACCCGCATTAAAGCATTTGCCAGTATCAAGTATTAGGATTTTTTCAAGTTTCTTGAATAAAACAAGTTGTAAATGTTCTACTCACAATCTAAGACATGTATACAGTCAATTTATAAGTTGAGTCCTGGTTCAGCAAAGTGGTGGCGACTTTACTAGAAGCTTCTATGGAGTTTTGCCGACAACTTAAAATCACACGTTTCACTGCTTTATTTCACTTGCCCACTCTCACGTACTTTATCGAACACTTAATGAATAAAATACCACAATTTTATAGCATTAATTTTCAAAATAACACAAGTTTAGGAAAATAAAACAAACCAACAACACGTTACTAAGACGTTCCCGCCAAAAACTCCAATATTTTGTCTTTTACTATGGCACAACGTAAAATCGTCTCCGGTTGTTTCCAACGCGTGTGGCCATAATGTTAAAACACGTTACATTTACTACTAGACGTGAAAGTGTGTAGAAATGAAAATAATAAAATGCAACTCACTTCCAAACTAGGATGGCTCCGACAAGGATCCCGACGATGAGGACAACGGAGCAGAGCGCGATGACTGCAGACGTCTGCAGCGAGGGGCCGCTGTGGTTGTACGCGTCTATCTTCTGGAAGGAAAGAAACATTAAGTTAGAAGAGTATGAAAATATACACACATAATAATTTTGAAATTACAGCTAAGAATATGGCAGGACAGACGCAGTGAACGGATCCGCAGATGCACAAACCAATATGTGGATTTATAATTATAGTTTACACATCTGAAGCAACCGACTTCAAACTACGCAATTTCGTTTACTTGGGTGACATTTTTATAGTTATTTTGTTATAAATACTAAAGTAATGAACCAATTTTGATGAAATTTATATAATTGGTGGAGTAATCGTGTAAAAAAAAAAAACATACAATCGAATTGAGAACCTCCTTCTTTTTAGAAGTCGATTAAAAACAGGGCTTCTTGTTTGATACTATGAACATACGAGTTAACGGAATGAAATTTCTACGAAAGTTTTCATTTTTACTTCTTGAAGTAAGTAACGTATATACTCATTAACTTGTAAAGCAAACAAAACTGTGGTGTGGCGTATAATAGGTATTACCAAATATGAAAAAAAAAAATCACAAGAAAAAAAAACAGGGTTTTTTTTCAAATATCCACATAATAAGTATTTGTATTGTATAGTATCTGGTAAAGAGTACACTTGACTGTAACAAAACGTCTTGTTTTTGAGAGCTATAATCTTGGAATTTTCTATAAGCTAGAGATATAGCTTGGCTAGAATGAATACATATCTTCTAGATCTACGTACTCCTCAATCCTCAGCCACAAAAAAAAAACAATATAAATCTTATTTCGCAAACGGATCCCTAAATTGAAAATTGGTTTGTACACATCCGCAATATTTTTTAATTACCTGCTCAAATATATAACAGGGTCAAAAAATCTACCCGAAAAAAAACTCGGGAATTTCCAACATAAGTACCTAGGTATAATTAGTACATTAGGTATATTAGTATAAAATTACAACGGAAAACAATTTTTAAAATCTGGTATAAACCTTTTAAAAACTGTTAGGTATTATATAAAAGGGATGATATATAACTGGCACATCCCAATTATTATTTTTTACAAATTGCATTGTATGCTCTATTTTCATTTATGTAAGTACGTTGCTAGCTTGATTTAGCAAACCATTTTTTTAACTCTTTAAAAAAAAGGCAAGTGTAAATGTTTTTACTTACAATTTGCAAGTCATTCGTTTTGAAACTGATAGAAGGTAACTAATAATAATAAGAGTTTGTTTGAACATTAACTTTAATTACATAGAAAGCTTTACGGTCTGGC
This sequence comes from Lycia hirtaria, assembly GCA_947563715.1. Lineage (NCBI taxonomy): Eukaryota > Metazoa > Arthropoda > Insecta > Lepidoptera > Geometridae > Lycia > Lycia hirtaria. The sequence continues at coordinate 14,471,954 of OX387385.1, forward strand.
AAGTTTATACTCCATTCAGCACTTCTGTAAAATTGAGGCTGAAGATGGGCCGAAAAAAATATTTTGCACATTGTCCAAGGTAAGGTGGGGTATGCTATAATACGCGAAGCGCTCTGACGTTATTTATAACGTTACAGTTTCCTATATGCGAGGTCTATTTGAATGTCGTCATCTAATTTCTGTGAATATTTAGCATTTCTGTGCACACGAAACAACACTGGGTGGAAACAGCTTGAATTGATCAGAAAAATCTTTATGACGATTTAATGATAGCGACCATTCTGAGTTTGTGTTGAGTTGTGAGAATTGCAACGCAAGTAAATTGGTTTCTTCTAGGTAAGCGCGTTCCATCATAGACCGCAACGTTGCTAACAGCAGGCGAGTTGGCGGCCAAGCGTAAACCTAATTCTACATAAAATAAAGTTGTGTCATATTTTTCGCTCTTATTGCATAGACATGAAGGTTTTTTTATTAGCTCTAGTCAATTTCGCATTGAACACTGCAGTCACTGTTAATACGAGTATGTATTGTGTCACGTAAGCAACAATTATAGATACTCAAAGTACACGATCGAATATGGTACGACTAGACAACATTGAATCATCTAGAAAAGTAGAAACAAATATACTCCAGAGATATACTCCAATATTTTTGCTATCATTTATCAGACGGTGTATCGGCTTCAATATGACCAATGGTGTATTAATACTCATTTTATTTATAGAATAGCTCTACGTTTGTCCACTAGCACGCCTGATGGAAAGCGATATTGTGGTCGAAGCTGAAGCACGTAGACCTAGAAGATACTTATTTACTCTAGACTTGAAGACACCCGGGTTATAGCTTTCAGGAAACAAGGACAGCGGCAAGGCATTCGATTCCCGAGCGGAATTTTCTGATAGCGTCACATCGCTTGGCGTGGCGTAGCTACCGCTTTTCTTAGTCACGTAGGACAAAATCTAGTTTTAAAGATGGAATTCGGTGCCAAGTGAGCTAACAATCATAGAGAGCATGCCAATGATCGTCCGTGATGGAGCTCACGATTTTTGGATGCAGTCCAAAGAATGAAACGCCTTACACTGGCTAATTTTGTTATAAGCAAAAATGGGATTTGATGATAGGATTTCCGGAGGTTTTTGGCATCTTTTACTGGAAATGAAAGTTATTGGATAGAGTGGCAATCTTTTCTGAATTATTCAGGTAAAATCATTACGAGAAAATAATGTTTTTTTTTTTGTGGAAATAATTTTATATTGGACAATTATAAGTATTTTACAAGAAAAATACCTTTTAATCCTCCCTCCCCTCTTTGGCTGTGTGATGGCTGTTTGTCTCTCAGGATTCACGCCTTATATAGGTATAAATCATCCTCAAATTCGCATTAAAATTTCTTTCATTTACCACAAAAATTATCATATCTGTCACCCCACAAAACTAACGGAATCTCTCGACACGATCCGTACATTAGTGAAATTAAATTTTCATAATTGTCTGTCACAACTCGTAACATTACCGTATGAAAGCGATTCAGGTTTTAATTTCGAGCTTAGAGTAACGCTCTTAATGTATTTTTTATACCTTTTGTGCCTACGCCATGTTGCTAGCAATTATGGTAAATTGGATTTCGAGGGCTGAATGCGGTTAGGAGGTGTGTCTATATAATGAGGGGATGAAAATTGCAGTTATTTTTTTTATACTTTGCGTGTGTGTTGCTTATTATTTTTAAATGCAGACACAACGTACATTATGAAGTACTCCTAGTCATCAAGGTCGAGATTAAAGCGCGCAGCTATCTCTTTCGCGCATCATATTTTTAAACATATAAAATCATTGAGTAGGGATATTATAAAAGTTAGAGGTAAATTTGTTTATTTAGAGAGGAGGATACATAACACAGGAGGATACATAAATATAACAAAAAATCGCTTCCAACGGATAAACTTGGAATTAAAAGTTTTTACTCGAAATAACCAGCCACGAGATGGACAGATGACCTTATACAAGTGGCGGGAAGACGCTGGATGCAAGCCGCTTCCAATCGGTCTTTTTGGAAATCCATGGGAGACGCCTATGTCCAGCAGTGGACTTCTTATAGCTGAGATGATGATGATGACTCCAAATAAAAAAAATAGCAAAAACTTATAAGTCTAGTTCCATAGGCGTCTAAACAAAATTTGAATCTTTGAACAAGAGAGCAGACTTATAGATCTAAGTAGCTTTGTCTTATAATGACAATAAGAGTAGTGATTTTTTTTCACGACGCACATGTTAGGCCGATAATAACTTAAAAACCGAAAACTGATGTCATACACCCCATAAAAAATTTCATTGATTACTTAATTATTATTTTTTAATCATTTCCAAACCAAAACTGATGCATTTTTTTTGTAAGACTTTTGTGTTTATAAAAAAAATGGAATTGCTCCATTACTGACGAAGATATAGAGGAAAAAACATACTTACAACGCACGTAAGAAAATAATGCAAATATTTGGAAATCAAATGTATAAACTGCATTATACTTAACAACCCAATGTATTACACAAAAAATATAGTTTAAAAAAACTGAAAAAAAACCGACTTCAAAATACGCAATTCGTTTACTTGGACGAATTTTTTTCAGTTATTATGTTATAAAAACCAAAGTACTGAACCGATTTTACTAAAATTTATCTGGCAACATCTCTGAGGTGATCTACCAAACAAAAAATAATCTTCAAAAACAATTCATAATTGGCGGAGTTATCTATGAACAAACATACAAAAAAAAACATACTGTTGAATTGAGAACCTCCTTCTTCTTGGAAGTCGGTTAAAAAATATACTCTACCCGATTTTTTTTACAGCCAGTAAAAAATAAATAAATTAGTTTTCTAAGTATCTTGTCTTTAGTCTTCCCAGTCTTGTATCCAAACAAATCTAATAAAATTCAACCAAGTTTCACAGATTTCAACCCCAGTGTGTACTAAAAGAAAATTCTCCGAACTATATTCTGACAAAAAAATAACATTACGTCTAAAACCAGCTTAATAGCAATACGTGAGGCTCTCACCTTTCTTTTTCTTTTTTAGAGAGAAAAAAAAAATATTGCCACTTAGAGGGTCGCCTGGGTGAAATGAGGAAAGTTAAAAAAAGCTTTGTGTCAAAATGACCCTTTTGCCTCGCATATAGAGTTAGCTTGATGCGTGTGAATAAAATATATATGATAAGTATGTATTTGGGAATAGGTACGTTAGTCAAACAGGGATAAGTATATTTTAGTCATTTGTTTTTATTATGTAGGTATGTAAGTGTTAAAATAACTTTATAAAGTATGTTTTCTAAGGGTTTGCATAACTGTTACTTATTGAAATAAACGCGATAAATCCGTTAACATTTGTTTCATTTCAATGTTATAAAGTTATGTTTGGAAAGAGAACTAATGTGAAATTGAGAGTCTGTCCTTATTTCATTGTTTTCAACCGACTTCAAAAAATGGGGAGGTTCTCAATTCGACTGTATTTTTTATTTTTTTTACCTCAGAACTTTTGACTGGGTGAACCGATTTTGAGGATTATTTTTTATATTTGAAAGCTGGTGCTTTTCGTGTGGTCCCATTTCAATTTGGTCCAGTTCTGACAATGGCATCCATGAGAAGTCGGCTGCTTCAGTTTTTTCAACTATAATTATGTTCGACTAGTAACGTAATGGAAACGTCACTTCCCATTTTTTGCCATGCTTATTTAGAATCGATATCACAATCGATAGATCTATCTAAATAATATAATCTAAATCTTTTTAGTAAATAATAAACATAAAAAAGTATGATGTCATAAAACACAAGTCAAATACAAACATAATGAAAATTCATAAACATAAGTAATCTACTCCAAACAATACTAGAAGAAATATGAATGAAATGAATTGCTGTCCAAGATAAAAACGTCAAAGTAACTATTCAGAGAAACCCACATAATCTAATAAACACAAATATAAGCCATTGACGCATAAACTATTGAACATGATTCTTGCACAACTTATTTATTTTTCGGCTCACTTTTATGAAATTTTGACCACCAACTGTACTGGTCTATTGGAAAGCGACAATGTGAGGGAAGATGAAGACAAAGTCAAAGTCAAAGTAAATTTATTTGTATAAAACATGAGTAGCATGCGCTTCTATTAATTTATTATTTTAATTTTATTCTGAAGTAAAAGCAGTTTATATAATTTCTTAAATTAAGCATAAAAATGTAAATCACGAGTAGATTTTTTAAATTTGAACAATGTATACACCGGACGAGTTATGAATGTAACATTTATTATTATTTTAGTATAGTAATACTTGTATATACTTTATGACAATAAAGTTTATCTATCTATCTTGATGTTATTTGATTTATAGACCTTCATGTTATGCCTGATGAGGCGTACAAATCAGAGGCGCCCTATTACAATTTTATATTTTTAATACAATATTATTATTTTTATTTATATGTCATACAATTATTTACTAAGCACGCATCAATTTAAAATCATTATCGAACATAATTATGCTTGTAAGTATCACAGTAATCATAATCATCACAGTTTTAATGAAATGTTCAATAAATTTTGCTATTCAAGGTGATATTAGATTCGCATTAATTTTAGCAAAATCAGACTTTGTTATTATTTATTTATTTAATTATTTCGTTAGTCTAGCAACACATTTCATTTCATTGTCAGAACTCAGATCCCATTTTTTTCCATGTACTTTTTTTCTTCATTTCATCTTTTCATTCACATCTTCGTTTATTTTTACTTATATTTTTCTGTATTTTATCGTAAAATAAAGAACGACCGCTATTCTGGCACCACGCAAAATTAGAACTAATGTCGGCAGTCAAGCTGATTCTATTCTCTAAAATTTATAACACAGTTCTCTTTTGTTCTGCGATACGAGTAAAATTATATTTTATTGTATTGCAATCAATTTGTTTTTCTTTTTCTAACTAGAACTACTAGAAATAACATCCATGAATCAGGTTTTTATTCAACTTATTAGACAATTTTCATGTAACCTAGGCTTATATTTATTTTCTATTTTGTGTGTATGATTTTTATTCTCAGTTGTATGTTTTTTGTTACAATAAATGTATGTTTATTCATTTGATGTTACGAGTAAGTACCTGGGCGACCGAGCTCCACTAGGATATTTTTAGACTGAAAATGCGAGCAAACCCGGGTTCACTAAAAATGAAACCTAACAAGATTTATCGTCTCCTAATCTACAAACCAAATTTCATTAAAATCGTTGGAGCCGTTTCCGAGATTCAGATTATATATAAGTATACAAAAATGGCTCGTTTAAAGGTTAAATTAAAGGCTTAATTGAATTGAAGGCTTAGTCTAAGATGGCAAGCAGTAATTAAGCATACCATACTTACTTAACCTGAAATTGACGCTACACAATAGACACTACCGAGATTCAAAGTTAACAAATTTTCTCATTAAAATAAAAACAAAACAAAGTGACAGGTCAAGCGGTTCATGCATCCAAGACAAAGATATTTCGTAATCCATACATAAAAGTCAGGCGGCCAATGCATAAAGTCAGTTTTTATGATCGAGATAAGAATCTAAGCGCAGACTTGACTGTACCCAGAATATATTAAGCCCAAGAAAGGTAGTCCATTTGTCAAACTGTGGCGTTATCAAGAAAAGAATCCGTCATCGGTGGAAGTCGACTATTTATCGGTCATATCGCACGGGATCGCGCGACGATATCGAGATCTTTGTTAAATACAATTTATTCAGTGATAGTGATGGGACTGAGTCTTTGGGGATCTTGCTGAATCTTGATAGGACTGTGAACAACTCCTGTATCGCAAAGACAGCCGGCATTTTTACAAACAAAAGAAAACGGATTATGACCCCTAAATAATAAATTTATTCGTTTTTTTTTTTTTTTGTAATTGGAAAGAATTACGCCAGCCATCTAGGCTGGCATAATTGTTTTGAATGCATGGTTATCCTAGTTGCCTAATGACAACTAATAGGAATCCATTGTATAGTTTTCATACAAAGCCGAAGTTTGCATAACTTCGGCTTTGTATGAAAACTATACATATAATACAAAAAATGTTTTAAAGTTATTAATGTTAGTTTACAATACTAATTTATTATAATCTAAACTGTTAATAGAGTATACATTTTTAATACATATAGGTAATAGAATGTATTTACTAACTTTTTGCGACTAGAACGACTTTTTTTCTATTTTCTCATGTGTCTAACTTTTTTCTTTTGTGACGTCATTAAAGTGTTACTTAATCTAAGCTACAATAATTCTACAAGAATGATTTTTAAATATCGACCTCATGAAAAAAATAATTTTAAAGGTCGATCTAATGTTGTTTCTAAAAATAATATCATTCCTAGCCTTTTTCGAGCAGGTATTATAAACTTCTTTCTCGTCATGTGAAAGTAGTTTATTCAACTTATAATTATGCTAAAACACCTATCCATCACGCTCAATAACCATCGAAAGACCATGCCCAGAGCTTTTCTCCCATAAACAATAATGAATACCAAGCCCAATTACATTTCCCCATCCCTACAGACGCGTCCCCCAGTCTTTCTTTATCGCGCTGTCCATCTCAAGTCGGTAGCCGATTTGTCAATGCCCCATCCCTAATTAATAAAGGAGACTCTCTATCGAAGGAAAAAATTGAATAAAACCATAATTAATTTGGACTCTTGCCCGCGGTGAACTTCTAAATTATGATTATCGCTGAAAGTTTGCGTCGCTCTGAAAATCGAGGAACCGGAAGAAAGGGGATCGAAATTATTAATTAAATGAAGCGTCACGTCCTTCTACCTAACTGTTCAGAAGAAGGGTAATGTTTTTAAACTTTATTTCTACGAACGTTTCCAGAGATATTTATTGTAATACACCAAAGTAATTGTACCTTCTTCTGTAGTATTTGATACTTGAATTTCACGGCTTTCGCGAACAATAAACTTGTTTATTTTATTTGAGATTTTCTGGAATTGGGATGTCCGTACACAAAAATGTGTAGTTTAATGAATTTTTCACAGTTTTAGACAGATCTTAAAGCATTTACCTAAATCAGATATAATATACATAATACTAGTTGCGCTTGGCGGTGTTACCCGCTGCTTTACATAAATTATATCAAAGGAGATAATATTTTGCGGGATAAAGAGAAGCCTATGTGTTAATCCAGGGTGTCAGTTACCTCCATACTGAATTTCATCAAAATCGGTTTAGCCGTTCGAGCGTGAAGAAGTAACAAACACACTCACAAACGTTTGCCTTTATTATTATTTATTTATTATTTGATTGTCGGGTGTTGCTTGAGTCCGTTTCATTCTGCGGAATTTGACAAGTGACTTATGCTGCGATCTTGTATTTTAACAAGTGCGATACCTATGTGTATTCAGATACACTTACAGTCTGATCACTTGACCCAATGCGGGTAGCATGCTGGGTACGCTGCCAACTGGTAGTGGGTGGTTGAGCATTTGGATTGTCTTTAGACCTTTATCCGTCTGGAGTAATCGATATGCTTTTTGTGTAGTAGTTTAGTTAGTTGAGTCTGTATATTGTTTTGTTGTAGTTAATAAAGGTACTTGCCCATAAAAAAAAGTCTGATCACTATTTTACTTTATACTCAGGTATATAGAAAATAGAGATCCTACAGACTGTAACTATCTTATTAACTTACCGAAACGCGTTAATTCCACTTTCATCGTGCGGACTGCTAGATTGTGGAATACGCTTCCTGAGTGGGTCATCCTCGATAGATATAACCTGGGTGTCTTTAAATCGCGAGTGAATTGGTTTCTACAAGCGCGCTCCATCGTAGACCGCAACGTCTCTTAGCACCAGGCGAGTTGGCGGTCAAGGGCAAACCTATTACTATACCTATAAAAAAAACTTCTGTTTCGATTTGTAAATTTTTGAGCTTGACATTTGCCCACAGCTCTGACTATTAGTGACGATTTTAGACAAAACAAATAAAGTAATAAATAATAATGCAGCCTTGTAATCAATGGAAACAAAATTGGAATTTTTCCTCAGCATTTGTGAAACAAAAATACCCACGCTCGTGGAATCGGCGCATTTGAAAGTAAGCCTTTAATTTTTTAAATTGTGGCGATTTCTCTTAAGTTTTCCGCTTTCCGCCTAATGATTTAAATGGCTTATTCAAACGTTTTTAATAGTCTTAATTACTGATAATATTGAAATATTGCGTTTGAACGCAAGCCCATTCAATGTAAAAAAAATCTAAGTAGCTGAGCCTCGCGGTTATTTTGCCCGTTTAGTTGTGAAAAGGTAACAGAGAGACATACATAGAGAGGCAGGAATACTTTTGCTTTTATTAACCGACTTTCAAAAAGAAGCAGGTTCTCAATTCGACTGTATTATTTTTGGTTGTAAACTCGATTACACCGCCAATTATGAATTGTTTTTGATGATGTTTTTTTCATTTGTTTGATAGGTAATGCCTCAGAGGTGGTCCCATATAAATTTTAACCAAATCGGTTCAGTACTTTTATATCAATATAATTAAATAAATGTCGTCCAAGTAAACGAAATGCGTATTTTGAAGTCGGGTTTTTTCAGTTTTTAGGGTTCCGTACCTCAAAAGGAAAAAACGGAACCCTTATAGGATCACTTTGTTGTCCGTCTGTCCGTCTGTCCGTCTGTCCGGGTGTCAAGACCTTTATCTCGAGTATGCGTGAAGGTATCGAGTTGAAATTAAAACCATATATGTAAATCCATAGTATCTTGCTGCAGAAAGAAAAATAAAATTTCTCAGTTTTCGTAAAAAAAAAGTTATAGCCGAATATGTCGTAAAAAACGCACATTTCGACACTCACAAGGGAATCAAACCTATAATACCTTCCCGTTGACCTAGAACTATGAAATTTGGCAAGAAGCATTGTGTTAGAGTAGGGAAAAATCCGAAAACTGGAAATTTTTAATTTAATCACAAGAAAACAGTGTCTCTATGCAAGGGCCCAAATTTTAAAGTGAATTAACCGTACCATGTGGGGTATCATATGAAAGAGCCTCATTAGCATAAGCTAAAACAGGTTTTTAAATATTTTTACGATGTATATTTTTCGGTTTATGAAGGAAAATATAAAAAAAAAAAAAAAAAGTTTGTACGGAACCCTCGGTGGGCGAGTCTGACTCGCACTTGTCCGGTTTTTTTTAACTATAAGTAATCATATAACATTAGTAAAGATGATTGTATCATTACGTTTTTTTTTTCAAGATCAATCCTATTTGTACCTTAACAAATAATCGAATTATAAAAACCCATATCTACATTTGATGAGATACACTTCTGTCAATTCATAATCTTACAAAAAAAAATTATTTTCCTCTGCCCATAACTCGAAATGTTATTCATTCACATACCTGCCTAATTTGCATAATAAGAAACAATGATAGAAATAACTCAGTACAAAGTTATGTGCATATTTATGAAGCGAAACTGTCTCGTCATCTCTGACAATTAGTCGAACTGACATTTGTGTTAGATAATAGATAGATGTTAGATAGATACGTTAAGCTGGGTACTCACTTAGCAGTGTAGCATGTAATGTATCAGATACGGTATCAAGTGAGTACGTAGGCACGAGCCCGCTGCGAGCCGCTCGCGCGCGGAGCGCTGTAAGCTCGCAGTGACCCGCCGAGTGGCGGTATCACTGCGAACACAAAAGCGGCTCGCAGGATCCGGCAGCTCGTAGTAGCTAGATACGCGATGGATCGTGGACGAGCCGTACCCACTTGCAGGTTGATACAGTATATGATACGTTACATGCAACACTGCTAAGTGAGTACCCAGCTTTGCGTTATTACTAGACGGATCATGTGACTTTGCTTATAGTTTTGATCATGTTTTTAACCGACTTCAAAAAAGCCTCCTCCTTTTTGAAGTCGGTCAAAAACATACTCAATTCGACTGTTTTTTTTTTATGTTTGTTACCTCAACTTTCGGCTGGGTGAACCGATTTTGATGATTCTTTTTTTATTTGAAAGATAGTGCTTCCCGGGTGGTTCTGACAATAGTATCAACGAGAAGTCGGTTGCTTCAGTTTTTTAAACTATAATTAAGTATCAGTTAATTAGATGGTTTTGAAGTTGGTATAATTTTTTTAAATTACTTTTATTTCTTAGTCTGATTTCATGTTTGTTTGTAATAGAGAACATAATAATGTTTACAGTTCTATATGAAAAAAATCTAAAAATCGCTAGTAAAAAAAATGTATTTCCATTCATTTTATCAAAGTTCGAAATCGAAGTTTCGTACATTTTATAAATGTACGAAAGGTTCTCGAGTGGAGACCACGTACCGGCAAGCGCAGCGTAGGAAGACCAGCCACGAGATGGACAGATGACCTCATACAAGTGGCGGGAAGACGCTGGATGCAAGCCGCTTCCAATCGGTCTTTTTGGAAATCCATGAGGGAGGCCTATGTCCAACAGTGGACTTCTTATGGCTGAGATGATGATGATGATGATATCAAAGTTCATTAAACTTTTATATGGTATCGTTTTTAGTTTTGTGGGGTATTGCATAATTCATTTGTTTACTTTGTGTGTAATAAATAAATATACATACAATCACGCCTGTTTTCTCTTGCGGGGTAGCATTTTACCTTGGTTAGATACTATTACCGAGAATTGAGAACCTCCTCCTTTTGGAAGTCAGTTAAAAACCGACTTCAAAATACGCAATTCGTGTTGGATGACATATTTTCCTACCTGGGAAGTATACCCTTTCAAACAAAAAAATAATGTTTCAAATCGGTCCAGGTGTCTTCGAGTATTAATCGGGGAACATACATAAAAAATATTAAGAGAAAGAAGAAGACCGCTATTAGCGATAAGGCCGCCTGTTGTTTCACTAGCATTTAAGCCCTTTCGCTATGTAATTTGTGTTTCAGTTAAGGTGTAAACAATAAAGAGTTTATCTATCTATCTAAAAAAAAAGATCGAAGAAAAAAAAAACGAATTGAGAACCATCCTCCTTTTTGGAAGTCGGTTAAAAATACATAAATCGTTCGCTGTTATACTCATTAATTGATGAACATTGATAAATTGAATAGGGAATGTCAAATATTAGTCGTAACAATCTATGTAAATTACATCGGTTTGTTTGTTTGTCTCGTAATTAATTGATTTGTTAGTAAATATTGAATTAGTACGAAATAATTATGCGGGCGCTGTGGTAAAGTAAATTAGTAAATACAGTATTGAGAACAAAGATATAACAATATTTCTCATGAATAATAGTCGGTTCCTTCAATTTAACTTATCTACTTTTTTTATGCAAGATAGATCTACGATTGACCACCAATTCGCCTGATGTTAAGCGACGGTGTGGCCGAGGATGGAGCTCGTCGATCTAGAAGATATCTATTCACTCTAGCCTTGAAAATTCCAAGATTGTAGGTCTCAGGAAACAGAGATGTTTTTTTGGGTCAATATTAATAAACGAAATTTAACCCCCTTCTTGTTGACAGATTGATCTGATATTTAGTACACGCTTTTAATTTAAATGACAATACAGTGAAATATATTTTTCAACACACTTGCTCGTAAAGTGGCCCTTATTCAACCGTTTTTATGGCCGAAAAGTATCCTATAAAACACGCGTGCTTTTGATTTTTCTATTACGCCCTAGTGTCTTTACTTTACAGTTTTTTTTTAATTTCAACAATCTAAGCCTACTAGATTGTCAGAGTCCGATCAGAGATGAATACTTCTACCATACCGGCCCATAACAAAAAGAATTCACTCGAAAATCGTACTGGCAACCGAGAATATAACATAAAGAAATAAAACAGGCTCGAATATTGCAACCAAAGAGAATGAAATATGCTACAACTGAAACATCTGTTGATTTTTGGATATTGTTTCAATAATTAAATATTTCAGTTATAAACGGGTGTTTTTTTCGTCGCAAGTGTGTTGAAAAACGTCGTATGAAACGCGTGTGCATTATGGTCATTACACTCTCGGCTCTATTACGCCCTCGCCTTCGGCTCTGGCTGCAATTCCGCCTCGACTGTAATGACCAACTTAGCACACTTGTATCATAACATAGGTAATGTACTACAGTATCATTCTAAATTCAATACAGCCGCCGCCACAAAATGGCGGATTTCATACCACCTACAATTTAACGTGTCATCCAAGCCACGGTAGCGCTCAGAAAGAAATGACATTCACGGTCACCCATCCGAAGACTGACCGGTCCGTCCGTTGCTTAACATTCGTGATCGTTCGGTAACACCTAGTCAAGCTACGCTACGAGGGCTACAATACCTTATAGTAAATACATTACCTACGTCATTATATTTCTTTTCAATAAAACCGTTTAACTTAAACAGTTTTTTAATATTTATCTATATCGGACGGCATGAAGCACGAAAAAGCGACATCACTTATGATGTTCCAAAAACTCGAATGAAACGGTTTAGTTTCCACTTTCATTGTCCGTACCTACCGCCAAAATGTGGAATACGCTTTCTGAATGGGTCTTTGCCATAGATTTCTATAGATACCCCAAGTGTATGTACCTAGCGTGTCAAAACGAGCGTGTCGAGGACGGTAAAAAATCGCAGTTGACGACCAAGATTTATTTAATTTCAGATGATATATACTTCTGATTCGATATTTTGTCAACTAGTTACTAGCGTACAAGCGCGCGGATGCATTGTGTTGAATCGATTTCGCGCGGATGGAACTTTCCATCACAAAATCGTTTATGTGACGTCACAGTCGGTACCAAAACTGCGGCACGCCAGGTTTTCATATAAATGAAGTCGCATGCTCCATGTACTGTCTGTGCGCTTCACATCAGCCGAGTTAGTGGTCAAGCGCACATCCTTATTATAAATAAAAAAAATGCCCTCCTTTTTGCGTTGTAGGATAAATACATTAACGCATTTAACTTCGCAAGAGCTCAGCTAACCAATAAAATATACACAAGTTATAGAGGTATATGGAAGGGCTCTGTCCTTGCAAAGTTCTTAAACTATTCCGCCAAGTTTCTAAGGACTAAAACTTGACAAGTACCAACCCTCAGCTTGACCCTTTAAGTTTGGAATTACTTAATATAAAGCTATCTGTAAGTAACGATGTATAATATGATACAATAATGGTTGTATGTCCTTTTAAGTGACGTTAAAGTTAGTTTTTTAACCGATTTGAAAGAGGAGCTTCTCAATTCGTTTGTATTTTTTATTAACCGACTTCTAAAAAGAAGAAGGTTATGAAATCGGTCTGTATGTTTTTTTTATTTGTTCACTAATTACTCAGCCAATTGTGCATTTATTTTGATGATTCTTTTTGTGTTTAGTAGATCATACTTGTTTAGTAGATCATATTTCTCTTGTGGACCGCATAACAAACGTAGAAATTCGACGACGAACGAAGGTCGAAGACGTAGTTAGGCGGATTACAAGACTCAAGTGGAGGTGGGCGGGACACTTGGTCAGAAGGGAAGACAGACGGTGGACTAAAGCAGTCACAGAATGGTGGCCGCGAGACGGAAAGCGAACACCTGGCAGACCTCCGACTCGATGGTCAGATGACATCGACAAGGCAGTGGGAAGACAGTGGATGAGACTGGCACAAGACCGGAAAGATTGGCGCGCTAAAGAGGAGACCTATACTCAGCAGTGGGTGGACAATGGTTGATGATGAGATCATACTTCAGAGGTGGTTCCTTATAAATTTTATCATAATCGATTTAGTGCTTTCGTTTCTTTATAGAAACAAAACCACCAGTTACCAGTTATTTTGTTATCAAAATAACTGGTAAAGTGTCATCCAAACAACTGTAGAAAAGTGAATAGCATGTCGCGTACGTATTCTTCGTGACGCGACTTGCTATTCACTTTTTGTTTGTTACCGCATAAATCCTACATTTAGATATAAACTGTCAAATTTCAACTAATTCGGTTTCGTAGTTTAGTTTTTAAAACGGAATAACTGGAAAAACAACGTAACGAAAAAAAAATCTGTGGGAAAAATGTCATTCAAATGAACATATAAGTGCATTTTGAAGTTTACACATTCTACTGAGTAATTACACAGCTCTTACAATGCTTTGGAGTACGGAACCCTCGGTGTTCGACTGGAACTCATACTTTGCCGGATTTATTTATAAATAATTAAACAAGCATCCTTGATATCTCACTTCGAAAAAAAACTCAAGCTACGTATGAGTCAATAATGACAGTACACTGTAGGTCAAATACTTCTTTCAAAAAGCGATAAAATAAATTGCAAATGAAAATTAAGACATCATTCATCGCCTCATTCAATACAAATGTTTAATCCTAACCGCAAAGGTTTCACACATAACACACTTTTAAAGCTACAATCAACAAAACCAAAACACCGCCGTTTTAGCGCCTTGTCATAACTAGAATAGATCTTCATGGGCTTATAGAGACACTGAAACCTTATTATACTGAATACGACAAAGGACTTATTTGAACATTTATGAGTTTTAAGACCACCAGACGGTTCTAAGAAGTGGTGACGAATCCACAAGAATTTGTAGAACACCTACCGAGCATGGACACCGTGACTGTTTCGTTGAAAAGGTGCCCGTTTTTATAGGCAGTAATTATCTACTTGATATCTTAATCGGCTTCTAGTTAGTCTGAGCAAGAAACCGCAAGAATTTCTGCATTGTAGGTAAAATGCAACGCAATTTATAAATGCTCCAATTAGGTTTAATGGAAAATTTCCAAGGATGTGGATTGCTTATCCTGAAATCTTTTAAATTTGTGTAAAAATTAAATGATCAAGATGAGCACTACTTTTTTAAATTATATATTTATGAACCGGTTGGATGGGAGTGGGAGAGTATTAGAGGGTAAAATTTACAAAATTGTGATTTGCAGTGATAGGAAGTCAGCCCATCGCCTATCTATACACGCCGTTTGACGCCGCATTTGACCTTGGTTAGAAGGTTAGATGGTATTAGAGGGTTAAAAAGATTAAAGGGTAAGATCTAATATTGGCTTGCAGTGACAGGGGGTAAGCCCATTGCATATATAAACGCTAATTTCCCTCAAGTGAGAAGCAGCTGGTACATTTCATTGTTTTTCTTTTTCCAGTCCAATATAAACAATAGAATTTATTGTGTTAAAAAGGGTTAGCATATTTTATTTTTATTTTCTATAATATATTTTAGTGTGTGATATCAAATGCGTACAAGATAAGTTAAAACTCGTAAATTTTTCACTTGATCAGCAAAAGTTGTCTTAAGATCGTGTGCAAAATAAATGTCGATAATTAAACGAGTAGATCATACACTTGAATCAAATTAAAACCTTGTAAAACAACTGTTTAGTTAAAAGACAGTCAAAACGAAACAAATATACCGTAAACCATCAAGATTAACAGTATCCCTCAAACAGAAAAGCAGAAAGCTTTTAAAAGCAAACTTAGAGAGCAAAGAGAAAGCTTGAGCTAATGACAAATGTTAGCATTGAGGGGACAAGGTATGCGAAGTGAGTGTGGCTTAACTTTGACCCTAGCGAAGTCGGGAAGGTTTAAATTGAAGATTAAAGTACTTACAATTAATTATTTTCACATTGAATACTAAATGAAGATACTACAGAGGAAGAATAGAATAACATTGAGTCAGAGCTTGGTGAAATTGTAGCAGGTGTTAATTATCGTTTATATTTTAAGTTAATAAGACTCGCACTTGTCCGTATTTATTTATAATTATCTACTTTTAAAAAGTAACTCGCCGGTAAACGACACGGTAAGATAAATTTATCATACTACATACATATACATACATTATTACACACATTGATTTTTATCTACATTTTTTACATACATTAATAGTTTTTTTTTTATTTTACTTTCATTGTGCGTACCGCCAAAATGTGGAATGCGCTTCCTGAATGGGTCTTTCCGAATAGATATAATCTAAGTGTCTTCAAATCGCGAGTGAATAGGTTTCTTCTAGGCAAGCACACTCCATCGTAGACCGTAACTGTCGCTTAACACCAGGTGAGTTGACGGTCAAGCGCAAGCCTATCGTCGAATAAAAAAATAAAAAAATAATAGAATTTCTAATTCTAATTTGAGATAGGGGCGATGAAGCCTGCACTGACGTCCCGCTTGGGGTGTATTGTGCGTTGCCCCCAACTAGCCAACCCAAACCATCCGAGCTTCTTGATGTACCGAAGCACAGCCTTGGGTCGGTGGCACAGCTGTTCCACATCTATTGTGTCAAGTGTCATAGTGCAGAGTTGATCCAATGTTTTCTCACAGAGTCCCGAAGTATGTCTGATCTGTTCTGTTGATTTACAGTGCCTCGGCACAGAGGGCTATCTGTAGCTCCGATCTTGTCATAGAATATATGAGTTTGTTTGTATCATATTGCATAATTAAGAGTTAAATAACCCGTAACATGTCAAAAAACAAAACCAAACGAAATAGTCATTACTGTTTTAAAGTATAAAGTTACATTATTTACGATGTATAACATAATAAATGAGTCTAGATTGTCTACATCTTTACCTAACTTTAAATCTTAATAAAATACTTTAGTATTTCAAAATAGGAAACAGTTATCTCTAAATTCATAACTCCAACAATTCTGGAGACAAACAACACTCGAAAAATGTTCTTACGTAAAAATTTAAGACGGAAAGCAAACGTTAATTTTCGTCGCAAACTTGAACCCACGTACATACATACGTTAGTAAGTTAAACTTGAGAATGTAGCGAGGGCTACCTACACATATTAAACAAGAAAGTGACTTAAAAGATCTTTATATTATAGTGCTTTTAGTCTTAAAATATTTTTTTTAAGATATAATAATATACCCTCGTCTTGTTGTCGTTTTAAGACCATTTTAATAATATTATAGGCTATTTAATTACCATTCAACAGAGCCAGTCCCATTTCATATTGTAATCCCAGTATAAAAACTAGCACAAGGTGTAATGGTCAATTTAGAAATGTAAAAATAAAATATACGAAACATAATGTGGTAGACCTAACTGAACCTTTGATTAAACTATAAAACTGTGATTCCACTGTCGACACATTCAATAATAAGGACAAGTTTATTATTATTAATAATACTTACCCTAGATAATAATTAAATAAATCAAATATCAAAAGCTCAACCCCAAATTTTGTATATCAGGAACTCTGGAAACC
This sequence comes from Lycia hirtaria, assembly GCA_947563715.1. Taxonomy (NCBI): domain Eukaryota; kingdom Metazoa; phylum Arthropoda; class Insecta; order Lepidoptera; family Geometridae; genus Lycia; species Lycia hirtaria. The sequence continues at coordinate 14,489,170 of OX387385.1, forward strand.
CCTTACTGTTCGATTATCCCGATTCTTCCTGCCAGCAATACGTGAAATTACATTTCTGTGAAGGTTTTCTCACTGATTTTCAACAAAGAGTGTATTATAAATGTGTCAACAAGCATCTATCTCTGATAACAAACATCATCTATATCAGTAATGTTACAATTGTCCATAGACGACGGTTATTTAAAATTATAAACAAAAAAATTAACCGGGAATTGAACCCGGTCATTCTGCTCTGAAGGCTTATAGTCTAGTAAAAATAAGATTTGTGACAAAATAAAAGACAACTAAGTATATTGTTATTTAAATGAATGTACTGGTGTTTTGAAATACATTTGACACAATTTCATAATGTTATTATAAAAGCTAATTTTGTTACCTTCACACGCTCAAACGGCTGAACCGATCGTTATGAAAATTAGTATAGAGATAGCTTTGGATCTGGAGACGGACATAAGCTACTTATAATCATCATAATCATCACCGTTTTTTCATAACTACGCGAGTGAAGCCGCGGAACGCAGCTAGTCTATAAATGGGGACTATTGTTGATCTATGATTTTTAGCTATTTTCCTATCATAATTTCAAAGAATCCCCCCAGTTGCAAATACTATGATGTGCTCCATACAAACGGATTTATTTTTACTAGATAGATAGATAGATAAACTATTTATTGTACACACCTTAGAAACTTACAATCAAGATAAGACGTCAATCAAACAATTTTTGAGAGAACCTAGACTATTATGCGCCATTATTCATCCAATTACATCGTCATTTTAATTTTTGATCAGCAAATATTTTTTCAATGTTCATATCGTACTTGCATTAGGTATCATTAAATAATGGTGTAATACTTATAATACCATTTAGCAAGGGCGTCGCCAAGGGCAGCAAGGGGGCGGCTGCCCCTCCCCTAGAGATAAAAAAAAATGTAGCCAACTGCAAAGCAACCAAAGTCCTAAGGCCGTGCAATTGTACCTGTACCTACAATTCATATTTTTCACATCCTTCATAATATAAACTTGCCCCCCCCCCCCCCCCTAGAGATAAAAAAAAACGTAGCCAACTGCAAAGCAACCAAAGTCCTAAGGCCGTGCAATTGTACCTGTACCTACAATTCATAATATAATATAAACTTGCCCCCCCCCCTGGGCCATGGGCTGGCGACGCCCTTGCCATTTAGTACCATATTATTTTATTTCTTTTTTACTTCATTTTATGTTAAAAAAGTATCAATTAAATCGCGTTGATTCTATACTGCGATACGTATAAAACAGACGCGACTTCATTAAGGCCCGCATATGTCAAATGTTTGCCGAGTCAGATAAGAACGGGCAAAGCTGTTTGTTCATTTACCATTTCTGGGACAAAACGCTAAACTTGCATAGAGGATGGGAGTACAAATGTAATAGAACGGACAACGGCCTTTATCGTACTTAAATTAACATCTAAATGGAATATTATACATATATATTGAAGGTCTGTCATCATAATTGTTTAGACCGTATGCTAGTAATAGGTAATTCATAGTTTTATATTCCACTCACTAGATGGCGTGCTACTATATTAACGCGCGATAACGAGTTGTTCAGTTTAATAGACTAGCAATTTTGAACTTGTCGAATAAATATGTCTTTTTTGTGCACCTTAAAGTTCTTACTGCTTCCTCGCTACTGTGCCTCGCTAGTGCTATAGTTTGGGCATAATATTTTATGATTATTTGTAACTTCGACAATATTTTCGTAATATTTGTATTGTATAAAATAATTGACTAAATTGTCTATTACAATAATTTAAACATGATAAATTTGAAAAAAGTTATCTATTAATTATCGGAATTTTAGTTTATTATTTAAGATACAAAAAAACAAAAAATTTTGGGGGTTCCCCATACTTAGAACTGTTTTTTTTTTTTTCATCTAACCTATACGTGTGGGGTATCTATGGATAGGTAATCAAAAATGAAATTGAGGTTTCTAATATATATTTTTTCTAAACTGAATAGTTTGCGCGAGAGACACTTCCAAAGTGGTAAAATATGTGCTCCCCCCCCCCCCCCCTTGTGACTTCTAAAATAAGAGAATGATAAAACTAAAAAATATATATGATATACATTACCATGCAAACTTCCACCGAAAATTGGTTTGAACGAGATCTAGTAAGTAGTTTTTTTTATAAGTCATAAATCGTAAACCGCAATTTACCTTTCATTCCATCAACTCAAATAAAACAGTTTAAAAAAAAATGATTTCCCCATTTTATCTACTACCTCGGTGGGCGAGTCTGACTCGCACTTGTCCGGTTTTTTTATAGTACGTTTACCTTTATCCAACATTTCAAGTAAATTCCTAATATACAAGCGTATTATGCTAAAAAGCTTTACTTAGCCGGTTTACACCACGCTAAATATTCTCTCAAAACTTCTAATTCTTTCCACAAACAAGATTTCTACGTTAGCATACGCATCACCAAGTGTAACTGTTTGAATTATGAAATCCTCTGAGTCAGCGTTACCACTGGGATTTGAGGTTTCGAAATCTTCTTTATTAGCAGAAGCTTAGCATAGATTAGAAAACTTAAACAGATTATTCGAGAAATTCTTTTGGACACTCGGGATATCGGATACTTAATGTAAATGTCACTATCAAAATATCTCTACGATTTGAGATCAATGTTAAATGCTTCATTTTGATTCTAATAATTTAAAACTAGTCTGCTTCGTTTATGTGTGTTGGTATTTATGTAAACAGACGTGTTAGTATTTTTATACTAACACATACATAATTATATATATTGCATTTATTTTTATACTATTTAGTTTTTTTAAGTGTGTTTGTGTTTTTTCCCCCCGTAGTTTTTATTTAAAAATGTGTGAAAACCACGTTAATTTCCATAGTAAAATAGTATTTTTATGTAGCAACAAAGAGATGTCTTTTAATAATTTTTTTACGTATTTTAATATAAATGTTTGTATTATTTTTCACAACAAATACGTAAGAAACTGACAACTATGAGCGAAATGGCTGTACACAATTTTGTAGATATAAAATTACTGAATGGATTTAAGACAAATTCGTAGTGCAAAAAATATTAACCTGATGGTCTATAAAACATTATTATGAATTTTTAACCCATAAAATCTTATATATATATACAACAAAAAACAACCGAGTATATACAACCGAAAAAAACGAATTTAATTTACTTTTATGGAAGAAAAAAAAACAGCATTTCTTTGTAGCAAAATAATATAGAACGTTTGTAAAGTACCTCAGCAACTAAGCAATTTTATGTATTCATATTAATGGTTAAAAAAAAATTGAAACAATCGACTTAAAAATGCGCAATCTTATTTTAAAAACAAAACTTCAAACCCGATTTTGCTGAAATTTCTATGGGACTGACTACCTTTGAAGCATGATCTAATACAGAAAAAGTAATCATCAACATCCATTCATGATTGGTGAAATGATCACGTAACAAACATATAAAAACATACAGCTGAATTGAAAATCTCCTCCTTTTTTAAGTCGGTTGAAAAGTGGCGGTATGCATGAGGGAAACAGAAGATTTACTACCTATAGCGCCTTAATATTAAGATTGACGCCTCGAGCGTAAAATAAAATATCAGAAGCGTTTTAACTGAACAACAATTGCAATCATAATTATGAGTAAGCTTTATAGACGACGCCTACGCATACGTCCAATCGCGATGGAGATCGTTATAGATAAATTAGGCCCAATTCCAAACGAAACCGCTATGCGGAATAAATTACTGTATTGTTTTAAGACAAACAGCTTTGTTTACCAAATAAATCTTCCAATTCATTCTATGTTTTCTTTATGATGTTACAGTTTCTTTTATCATGATTTAAAAAAGATTTATTATGATTACTCTTGTAACTATAGAAGATAGATTGTATTATTGTGATAAAAACTGAATAGTAAAATTGACCATAAAACAAATGTACTTACTGGTTCCGTATCGCACGTTTCCAAATCTGGTATAGGATCGTCGCCGCAGTAGTACTCTGAATGCAGGAATGGCGGCCTCGGAGGCGGAGGCAACAAAAACTCAGGAGGCGGGCCCAGACAGTCACACTCCGTCAGATCCGTGGGCTCTATTTCCCACATGTCGTAATCTAACTTAACACTACTCACAACCTCACTAATATCACCTAAGTAATCACTAGTATCACGTTTGTCGCGCACATTAGTCCTTTCTTTTATCAGTTCTGCTATGTAAAGTTCGTCATCGACGTCACTCCACACATTCTTTCTAATATCATCATTGTCTTCATCTCCTATAGCGTCATCTTCTTCATACGCTATAAATGTGTCTCTGTGTGTAGTTTTTCTTTCTGCTTCAATGTCATTTTGAACTTCGATTCTGTCTATTCCATGTTTTCCAGAAAGCTTGTAGTCGCGCTGGACATTTTTATTTGTCCTGACAGCGTGCAAAGACGCTTGTATTGGACTCTGGTTGTATTTTTCGGCCATACGCAGAATTCTTCTAATTTATCTGTAACAAAGAAATGGCATATAAATAAAATGTAATGATTAAGTTCAAAATAGAATGCAATTTCCTTACATCTATAAAGGCGGGAAAAATATATACTTCCGTGAAATATGTTGGGAACTGATAGTATTTTCCTGTCAGCAAGTTGTGAAAGGGAAAAATACTGTCATATATTAAAGTAATTTAGTTCGCAAGGAACACGTAGATATTCACACGTGATACTATTTCGAGTGAAATTCGTTGGCTTATTTACATTTACCTTAACGTGCCGTATTTGAAATACAGTTTATGTTATGTTATTAAATGCTATGTTTGCTTGTACAATGACTACCAATTTCTTATCTCGAACAACCAACATCAGTCTTATTATTTAATAGAAGAGCTAACACCTCATTTTGTATAACAAAGCCGTCGCAATTAGACTCTGCCTCGTCTGTAAGTATAAAGGTGCGGAACGCGTATCGATATCATCGGGTGCTTCGTTTATAATACTTAAATGTATGACAGTAAAGCAACTTCGCTTAAATTTTAGAGGCTTTTTTATCAGCTCTGTTTGTACAAACTGTCCCACTGCTGGGCGCAGGCTAACTTCTCATTGTGAAAAGGGTAAGGCCTTAGTCCACCACGCTGGCCAATGCGGGTTGGCAGACTTCGCACATTTTTCAAGATCATTGAGAATTCTGGGACATGTAGGTTTCCTCACGATGTTTTCCTTCACCGTTTGAAGTTGGCGGCAATCAACAACACGCACATAACTTCGAAAAGACAGAGGCGCATGCAGCGAGATTTGAACCCAGCACCTGCGGATCGCAAGAGGCTTAATCTACTTTAACCACTAATTCAGAAAGTTTCTGAAAAATTCACCAACATACTATCAAAACTTATCATATAAATTTTATTTTATTTTCAACTGACTTCAAAAAGGTTTTCAATTCGACTACATGTTTTTTGTTTTGTTTGTTAGGCGATTACTTCGCGAATTGTGAATTGATCTTGATGTTTCTTTTTTTAGTAAGTTATTTTACTTCAGAAGTCATGCCATATAAATTTTATAAAAAATCGGTTTAGTACTTGGTTTTTTAAAACTTAATAACTGGAAAAATATACATTTATAATTTTGAAATGTGAATGTCATATTGTTTAAAATCTATGTTTTGTTTAAATATCTCTGGCTATTAGCTATCGGTAATTTATTGAAAAGATGCATTTAATGTTAACGGTCATTATTTTTATTTTGTTAGTGATAGAAACCTCAGCATGTCTAACATATTTAACGCCTGTATCAATATCAATATATGTACAAAACCCTACTGCTCATGTAGAACGTCCGCTGTCTATAGTTTTGCCTATTTTAATTTATTTTTTATCGAATCAAATTGAACGGACGGGTTTCTAGCTATGCATTGGACGGTATTTCATTGCTATCACGATGCGCCCGTCAGCCGTATTCTATTTCGAAAGTTTAAAGTTCATCGTTTTTTGATATTTAACGCTGATCCGTCTCGGAGACTCATGTTCAGATTAAAAGAGGAAATAAATTTATGTTTTGCATGATCTTGATACAATGCAACAGGAATGAATTTCGAAATTGAAACGGACCGTAATGTTATTCAGAGATACTGGGATAAACTGTATATTTTATTAAACGGGCACAATATCTGTGTATCAGAATTTATGCTAAATCCTTTTTCAGAAGGTCAGCATTGTGTAAATAGTAAAATATTGGATGCTTATTAAAGTAGAATTGTAACAATAGCAAATAGTTTCGGTCCTGTCCGTGGTCAGACTAGATATGTACTTAATTTACAAACAAAAATACCCACCCAAAAAATAACTGGGTGTACCAAATGTTAATATTAAATAAATATATTTGTGGACATTTCACACACCATCTAGCCCAAACTAAGCAAAGCTTGTAGGTACTATGTTGCAGTTTTTATTTCCGTGGTCAACCTACGTAGTTTATACATATTATAATTTAATGCACATGGTTATACTTATAATCAAATCATAGCTAAGTTAGTTTGAACATGATCCTAATGATTACTACATCTTCACGCTGAGCAAAATAGCATTAAAGACTTGGAAAGTCAAAAGTTTCTCCTACCCTCTACGTAAAACTCCTTCATTTCTAAACGATAACATTATTTATTTTGTTATCAATACCTTCATAATAATAAAAAATATGATAGTTTCCGATATCATAATCGAAATGATAGAAAACGTGTAATTTTTTAATAGAGATGATATTATATCTGCAATAATGCATGCGTAAGCTGATCCTAAGAGTTGGGAGATTGCGAGGTCGAGGGTCAACAGGCGTCTGATAGCTCTTGAAGAAGGCTGCGTCGGATAATATATTGAGTGGCGTTACGGCATACAAAGCAGATAGGGATGTACCTTATCGATAAACATTGAAATTGGAATCGATGGCTTAGGAAATTGAAATTTCACTCTGAAGAATTTTTTTTTTTAACAAATAGACAATATTAAATAAAGTAATACTTATACTTAACATAGAAACACCCAGACACAGAACAAACGTCCATGCTCATCACACAAATGTTTGATCTGGGTGGGGATCGAACCCACGACCTACAGCTGAGGCAGTCGTACTACCAGTGAGCCACAAGGCTAGTCAATTATAAATAAGCATTGACTTATACTGTGTTGTTTCTTTTACATACGACTTTGTTTCATTTTCTTCAAGAACTGTGCCTTATTGGAGTAGGAAGGAACTTTATTTAAATTTTGTCGCTCATCTGTCTAGATGGTTTTGCGTGAAAATTTCCACCAATACTTATTTATTTCTCTCTGAGATATAGGATGCTGTCTCTATTCTATGCTATACCTGGAAGAGATCGCTAATGCCGCCAATTAAAAGCGTCCATCGCGTGTCCATCAATATTTTCACCGCATTTTATTTTGTATATTGTGGTGTTTTAATAAAGATTTATATTCTTTAAATGAAAAGCTGCAATCCCCTTTCTTTTACTTTAAACCGATTGTATTTTTGTAAGTCAAGTTTAACAAACCGCTTGCAATCGGTTGTTTTGGAAGTCCATGGAAGAGGCCTATGTCCAGCAGCGAACTTCTTAACTTCTCAAGTTTAACAAAAAAAAGGTCATCTTTATCCTCGCAGAAACTAATAAAAAAAAAAAAAAGGACCAAAATTTATTTTTTCTTTGCATCAGTCATCTCTATCCAGGATTCGTATGTTTTGAAGTACCGTTGTTACGTCGAGGTGTTTAGGCCGGGTTGTGATTACGAGATACTGTTACGATGGGAATACTAATTTTATGGTTTGTTAAGAGATCGAGCTTGGAAATATTCGGAAGTTGTAAACTGCAGTTCGTCGGGAAACGTCGGTTGATTTTGATTTATCGTATTTCACATTTACTAGTTTTTTAAGCTATTGCATAGCTTCTATCGCGGGCCTTGAGCGTGGAGACCGAATCCAGAAATTCCGTAACGAAAATAACCTAATACACCGCGCGTAAAGCTATTATGCAATAGCTTTACCGCGGCAGTCTCCGAGTGCCACACATCTTTTTTTTATGCATGATAGATCTACGATTGACCATCAACTCGCCTGATGTTAAGCGACGGTGTGGCCGAAAATGGAGCTCGTCGATCTAGAAGATATCTATTCCCTTACTTTTATTTAATTTCTTTCTTTCTTTCTTCTATCAATTTAGATATCTTAGTTATATATTGTATTTTAAGAATACTAGATATACACAAGTAACCAACACAGAGCATTTGGATTGTCCTAGACTCTAGGGTAATCGATATGCTTTTTGCGTAGTAAGTAGTTTAGTTTATATTTATTTATTTATAATGTTTACCTACACTGTGTAGGTAAATATAGCCTAGCCTTGAAAATTCCAAGATTGTAGGTCTCAGGAAACAGAGATGGCGGCAACGAATTCCATTCTTGTGCAGTACGCAACAGGAATGTGGTACGATATCGCTGAGTACGGATTTTTGGTATTAAACGAGAAATGGGTGGTAATTCGCCGACTTTCTGCTAGTCCAGGGGGGCAATTCAGTTATTCAAAACCGATCCGTAACTGAAACTTGTGCGAAGCATTTCCTGTCGGCTGCTATCTTTTTTTTGATTTAGTAACGAGCGAAGAACGTGTTACGTTTCATCAAATGTGTCAAATGTATGACATAAAAGTAACTGAATCAATAAAACTATGGCGGCCAACGGGTAACGCTCCACATATGGTTCGGCTATGGAGCGGTCTTGAATAACTGAATTGGGCCCCTGTAGTGAAATGGGGAGGGTGGAATTAGGTCGTGAAGCTCTTGCGCACATTCCCCTAAATGAATCCTGTAGAAAATAGACAGACATGCTACTTTACGGCGGTGCTCGAGACTAAGTAGCTTCTTGGCAGCTAGTTTATCGTCACCGATTAACCTCACAGCTCGTCGGTCCACTGATTCTAAAGCTTCCAGCTGATACTTGGCTGATCCATCAAAAAGGTGGCAGCAGTACTCCATACACGATCGGACCTGTGCTTGATATAGATGAAGCAGTTGTCCCGGTGAGAAGTATCGCCTAACCTTATTAATGATGCCAAGCTTTTAAGCTTTTTACTATAAGGGTTCCTTGTTTACTACGGAACCCTTAAAATACATGTTAAATCAATTTAAAATAATAATAACAAGCTATTGAATTAGATGCCCATCAATTATGTGAAAATGAATAAAAATAATATGTACATTGTTTTGTTGTAGTTAATAAATGTATGACATTTATTACTGATCAAATCACAATTCTCAGCACCCTTACCATTGCTCGATCCCATGTCATATTCCTTTTCTGCCCCCACCATTCAATGTGTTCGCTTCACCGATCATTAACATTTGGCTTGCCACTCGATGCTGTCAGACCTCACAATGGTAAGGGCTCTTGAGCTAACGAAGCCATTCTGCAGGTATTCTGTAGGTATTTCTCATGTGAATTTATCGCGAGTAACGGAATTCCTATTGACACGGATGACGCTGATTAGTTGATAGACAGGTAATTGTGGTGGAAGTGATGTCGAAATTTTATTTGTGTTAAGCTGATAGCAATTCGAATAGATATATCTGGTGAATAATGACTTAAATATGTCTAAATTGCTATTCAATATTAAATTAATAGAGAAGTACGTACGTGCTACAGTAAATGTTAAAGTGATTGAGATTTATATTTTGCAGTAGGATGATTTAACGGATGATGTGAAAAATCTATTTATATTATAAAGTCTAAATAATAGCTATGAACTGTGTTGGCACAGCAACCCAATATAATTAGTTGCCTTGGCCTCTGATACTAAGCGGCGCAAACATAGAGAATGTTAGCGCCGCTTAGTTTATGAGGCCAAGACAATTATATTGGGTTATCTTGTAAATTCATGACAGGAATGAACATCTAGTAATGTCAATTATTTCATGTAGGAAATGATTAACTCTATATGAAACAATTTGACACTACAACTTTCCAACTGGATCCAGAGGCAGGCCCAAAACTACTTGGAAAGCTGTAGTGCTAGACGACATGAGAGAAAGCAAGTTGACCAACGACAACATCGAAGATTGACCAAAGAAGACACACAAAAGTAGAAAAACTGACCCCATTACCATATGGGAGAATAGCAAGGAAGAGAGAGAGATAAAGTTATATATATTTAACTAATATTTTTTCTATTAAAAAACCGACTTCAAACGCAACTTACTAAATGGGTAAGGCCGCCAAAATTGTCAATTATATCACAAAAGTAACACAACAGATTTTGTGTTACCATTACACAAATGTAACCCAAAAGTAACACATCTTTTGGGTAAAGGTGGTTTCATAATGGTTAAATAAATAACCTAAAATAATACAAGATAAAAAAAAAAATTGGACGGACTAATGAAATACGATTTTATAGGAGTAATGAAATACGATTTTTAAACGATATACTTGCGTACCTTTAATAATGAAATTTACAAAAAAAAACACACTTAGCACAAATCTGTCATAAAACATGAGTTAAAAAAATAAAAAAGAATCCCGAGTTCTCTAGGGGTAAAAAAAATGTCCAGGATGAAATTTTAATCACCGTTTTCCTCTTAAGCGGTCTTTGTACTCGTCATTATGAACAACTTTTACTATGGGACCAAGCATGAAATCGTGAAAAAAAATCAGCTGTTCCCTAAATTTTGACGAGATAAGCAAACATTGTAGGGAACAGCTGATTTATTTTCTCGATTTCAGGTTTGTTCCCATAGTAAAAGTTGTTCATAATGACGAGTACAATTACCTACCTCTTAAGAGGTTGTTGGTGTTTTTCCTATAACCCTGTATATGCACATGAATAGATTATATTTCAATAGAAGAAAAACATACTCAATTAGTTCGGTGCTAAAGAGCCTTTCGTGCAAGTTTAACTTGCACTTGGCAGGTTTTCACTATTAAAAAGTAGGTATGTAAGTACTGAGTTTGTCATACCTACAAAATCACACTCAGATACATTACTTTCAAAAATCAGTACAAATACCACTAAGCATGCGGCTTTATAGATCTACTGTGTTACGTAACACATACTTTTGTGTTACAATAACAACAAATGTAACACAGGTGTAATACAAATGCAACACAAAAGCTAAATTTTTACAACAGTTTTTTGCTTATATTGCGGTTATTTATTAAAATTAGGCACTAATCGGCGGTTCTAAGCATACTTTTAACCTCATCGCCAACAAATATAATACAATAACATTAAAATATCTGTTTCTTGCCTCAGAAATCGCATTAAATATTATTTTTTTCACAAACAAACAATAACGTGACGCGCACTTTAAGGTCCTTCACTGGCGAAACAATATAGCTGCCTTGTTTTTTTTTAATTTTTCGATTACGGTGTTGCCATATTAATACTGCGTTTTGCACTTAGGCTCTATAAATAGTAGCTTTGGGGGTAAAAATTCGTCACACAAATAAATCGTAACACAAAAGTAAGCCATTTTTTAATTTTAGACTATCAATAAAACAACTCAGTTCAAGGATTTTCGTAACAATATTATTATCATAGCAGAGGTCTATCATCTAATTCTTCCAAGGTATACATATAATTCAGATATTCTCTACAAATTATTAAATATTTTAACCAAAAGATACTGCAAAAAAAAACGACAGAAATGTCACACAAAAAAATTGACAATTTTGGCGGCCTTACCCAAATCCTTCACGATTGTAAACTTTTTAAGGAGACCTCTCTTCACTAGCTCTTTTTTTCTTTTGTCAATAATGCGATTTGTCATTGAATGTCAAATGCTCGTCTTCGAAGATTAGAAAATGTACAAATGTTTATACGAAAATCCTTAATATTTGATACTCATGCAAAGAAAAACGTGTAACTCTGGAGGTGGAACTCTGCGATTCTATAATCTGACGCACTTACTCAGTAATACAATAAACATATTTTAATTTTTGGAGATTATTCAAAAACTAATAAAGCGATGTTTATAAAATAATTATGGGACCAACTTGGGAGCTTTCTCTATACACCAATTCAGGAAACACAAAAATTGGTTCTCGAATGACGGAGTAATTCGTACATAAAAAAAAAAAATATACGGTACGAATTGATAACCTCCTCCTTTTTCGAAGTCGGTTAAAAGTTAGAAAACATTAAGAACGAATGGAAGAAATCATTAGCTTAGGGTATGTAATTTTTTTATCTAACACCAATTTTATTCAAATTTTCATTCCAACACCGGCCCATACGTTAGTTATTTTCAAATACATAAAAGATAGAAATGAAAATCAAATATTGTTAAAACATACAGATAACTCTCAGAAAATCCTAATCAAATCAAACTAAACCAATCACACACAAACACAATCAAAGAATAAAACGAATCTAAACAAGGGAATGAAGCAAAACGGCGAGCAGAAATAGCAGAAACAATTCCAAATTATAATCGGCTATGAAATAAACAATTAATACTGTGGCTGTTCAAACCGAGATAAACGAGTAATTGTCAAGTTATATCTATAAACGAAACGTTCCTCCTGCTGATGATATTTCGAAATAAATAGAAATTTCTCGATGAATTTAATAACCTTTTGTAGAACTGCGTTATGAAAGCGTTAAGATTTTGTGAGAGTAAGTCCTCGAAGTGAAACAAATTTAAGTATTGAGTATATCATATTAAAATAATACTCTAGCTCTAGTGCGACCATCGTTCGTCTCACTCGCGCATACATACATTTTAGTAGATATAAAATGACTGAAAGAACTTATAAAAAAACAGTTCCACAGAATGCTATTATGATTTTAACAAATTATTACGAAAAAATGATTTTTTCATCTTACTATCTCGTAAAGTTAAGTTTCCAAGGCTAATATTGGCGTGGAAAAGTTAATTTTGCTCCCTAGGGTGGAAAGTAATTTCAAAATTCGAACACGTCGGAGCTCTACATTTTCAATACAAAATATTTCCAACCTCTTTGTATAATACCTTCACAAAATGAAGAAAAATAGTTCGATTCAAGGAGATTGCTATCTTAGCTTAAAGAAACACTAAATATTATATTAAAACACTTAGACATTTTGTATATTTACGTAAAATGTAAATAAAAATGTACTATTTACTTTCGTTTTATTTTGTTTAAATTTTTAGAACCATTTACACAAAAAACAGTTTGGATCAGTAAAGAAGATTATTACCTATTCGAGTTGTGTCAAGAGCATAATAGAAGAAAAAAAATAGAGTAAAAACAAACTTTGTACTACGTAATTTTGTTGTAAATAATGTTCAAATTTAATTAAATGTGTACATGTAAGTGAACTCACGTGATTATAATGTAACTTTAGGACCAGTTAAGTTGCATAAACGCCAAGCAGATTTTTCTACTCGAGAAAATAGGTGAACTAAAAAAATTCCTCGCTACGTTAAGATGAAAAATGTTGTATTGCACTCGCCTGTAAAGTTATTTTATCTCGTGTCTTCTTGAATCCATCGCTACGCTCAGGATTCTACACTAGAACCACTCGCTGCGCTAGTGGTTCAAACCTAGAATCCTTCGCTTGCTCTGGATTCAACTGTCAGACACTCGACGGTAAAATACAACTTTCCAGCCTAGTACAATAAATAACTATAATAGTTATGAAATTTAATTTGGATAAAAATGATTTTTTTATCGAAATTTTTTGAGTCCTATTACTTTCTTGTATTCTGTGGGACGTTTTTTTTTATAAGTTCATTCAGTTATTTCATCTTCAAAAATGTTGATATGGTCAAACTAACAGTCTGATGTAAGAAATACTTTTAAGTAGGTAAACGTAGTCACACTTTGATAAAGTGTCACAGGGATGTAGCGTCAGTCTTCAAAAACTTCCGAGCTCAAGGAGGTCTAATTAGACCCCTTTAGCGATTAAAATAATTTCGATTTTCAAAATAATTCGAAGCGGCAAAATAGACGTCTCTAGACTTCGCAGTCTTAATTAGGCTTTAGCGCGGCGACATAGAGACTTTATATCAAAATCTTTAAGTTCTTTATTGTTGGTATATGAGTATCGGCATACCCAGGACACTATTATTCGTGAATTTTGTTTTAGACTTTACGCCCAAGCGATGGAAAGTCATTGTAGTCACAGGTACTCGTAAGACGAAATGACAGGTGTCCTATGTTTTGAGATGAAACTTATAGGTAATCATTAATTTTATTTTACATAAAACTTTCCCTATGATAATTACATTTCATAATACAATTTAAGATTAAAAGATGTGAAATAAAATTATTATTATTATTTTCGGTTTGCTTTTTACGTATAAGAAGTCGTGGGTATTACATTCATATTTCAGAATATTTTAGTGCACAATAAACCTGTTATTGTGCACTAAAATATTCTGAAATATCCAATCAGAAAAGGTAACAAGCAGAGAAAAAGAAAGAGAGAGAGAGAGAGAGAGAGAAAGAGAACGAAGGATACAGAGCTTTCGGTTTTATAATATTAAGGAATAATCTGACGACTTGGAGAACAATAGCAAGACTCCAACTATTCCAAACCCAATTATTTCCACACAATTATAATTATAAGTCAATATTACAGCTGACGCGCAGTACGTTTGTTCTGTTACGTCCAAATAGGAGGGTTTACCCTATTTGTCTTGACTAGTAGGGTGACCAACTATTTACTAGGTAGATTTGTGTTAGAATCTCTATGTTCTAACTTCTGAGTAGTCTTATCCTATTTTAACTAATAATATGTAATTATAGTAAAAAAAACTGAAACAACCAACTTTAAAATACGCATACTTTAAAATTCGTTTACTTGGATGACATTATTTCCAGTTATTTTGGTTTACAACCCTAAGGACTGAATTGACTTTGATATATATATATATATATATGGGACCCCTCTGAAATATTATCTTCCAAATAAAAAAATAATCATCAAAATCAAATCATAATTGACACAAAAACATGGTCGAATTGAGAACCTTCTCCTTTTTGGAAGTCGGTTAAGAAGTGAAAGTAACACTGTCTGTCTTTTTATTACCGCCATGCCATTTGGTACAGAGATGGCTGTAAACCAGGAGATGTACGAAGCTTATTTTCATCTTCATCATCATCGTCACCGTTTTCATCATTACACGGGTGAAACCATGGGGCGCAACTAGTAAAATATGTATTTGACGGTGGCCGACAATCATGCAAAAATGTACTATATGTCCCTTTCCTACAACGGCATATCCTTTATATCCCATCCAAAAACAAAGTAATGGCAACCCTAAGACGTAATAACATTAAAATATGTATTTATCAATAAATTACTTTGACTTTGACTTTGACTTTGTATTTGACGGTGGCCGACGTATGTCCCCTACAACGGCATATCCTTTATATCCTATCCAAAAACAAAGTAATGGCAACCCTTAGACGTAATAACATTAAAATATGTATTTATCAATAAATTACTTTGACTTTGACTTTGTATTTGACGGTGGCCGACGTATGTCCCCCTACAACGGCATATCCTTTATATCCCATCCAAAAACAAAGTAATGGCAACCCTAAGACGTAATAACATTAATCCGTGGTGTGTTCGTGATCTGTTAATTAGTTTCCTCTTATGAAGATTTGCTTTCAGACTATTCTCTACCCTTATTATATTACCACGGGATATTCAATCTTAATTTTGGGCAAATAAGGTTTTATTTGGTGTGAGAGATTAATTTTACAGAGCACAATGTGTTAACATAGGAACGTGTTTTGGCAAGAATGTTTGGTGTGAGCCAATATAGGTCTTGGTATGTTTTATATTCATATATTTAGCTGAAATTTGTTAGCCTTTTGTACGAATACTAATGTATGACAAAATATACTTTAATGGGTCATAATCAAAATATATACGTTTAATATACCTATTGCTTTTATAAACCTAAACGGCTAGACCGATTTTGATATCCGGCTTAACATAGCGTTAAATTTATCTGTAGGGTTCGGTTGTCATAGACTACATTATTTTATTGTAAAAATAAAACACATTTTTGCTACCGCCGTTCAAAGAAAGTTCTAAGGCCGTTAGCACACGGCGTATTTTAAACGCGCAGACTACGCGCGTTTCAGGAACGCACGTCGTCTGCGTGTTTCAGCGCCGTAGATGCCGATTTTTGCGTTTTTATAGATTCGAACGCGCGTAAAACGCGATACAAACGTGCGTGTAAAGTGCGTTCGAAACTCGTTTGATGCGTGTACAAAGGGACGGAGGAGGGGTAGAGGAGGGGCGTGCTCTCACGCCACGGCACCCCCCGCGCCGCAGTTACAGCACGTCTGTATCGCTGTATCTGCGCGTATACTCGCAGTAAACGCACATTTCAAGATCACCCCGTGTGCTTAGGTTACAAGGTTGCGTTCAAATCTCGTTTGAAGCGCGTATACGTGCGTTAGCAGCGCGTCGTCTGCGCGTTTTAAAAACGCCGTGTGCTTGTGGCCTGCATTTTGGTTTTTACACACATAGTGTTTTTCGTGTGTTAAATTGTGTTTTATACATTTTTATGTCCATAAATTCAATATTTTTGGATTTTGTTAAGATTATATAAGTGTATTCACGTACTTTTAAGTAAATTTTAAATATTGGAATAACCTAAACATATAATAATAATATTTCTAGGGCTCTTCGTAGTTTATACGGAACCCTAAAAAGAACAAAATATGAGTACATAAAGGGTGAAATCATAACCCGCTTTTTAGCTACGCAATAGTCGGGTAAAAAGATCATCGAAATCGAGAATGTTTCGATGTAGGTTTTCTACATCTAAACATTTATCGACGTTTTCTCCTTTTCAGAATCACGAATCAGTTTTTTTTTATCAATTGAATAATACAAGGGATTTGCCGCGCGTCGTTCTTCTTAGTTCCAAAACAATCCTGAAAGTGCGTTAGTTAGACAACAACCTCAAAAATCCCAAGAGGCAATAAATACCCGATACCTAAGCAAAGTCATCAAACGCCGCCGCCGAGTAGGTGGTCCCGACTCCCGACGTTTTTGTACTTGCCTCGGAGCGTAACTCGCTTCTTGAGTGTTATTGCTTGCAGTTAGCACAGAAGTTAAGGGACATAGTTTAACGAATGCAGTAGACCAACTGTTCTCAAAAACTTTCTTGATATCGGTCAAAAAGTTGTTTGTTGGTTGGTTACGTCATCTTTTTACCCTTATCCCACTCTAGTGGAGTCGGTATAATATCTACGCTTCTTCCAATCATCTCTTTTATTTGTCATATCTTCATTCACTCCCTTTTTAGTCATAGAATAATTCATTTCAATCAGCTGTCATTTTTGGTCTTCCTAGCCGTTTTGTGTTTTTCAATGTTCTGTGGTTGGTTGGCATATTTTGTAAAAATAAGTGATCCTATGCTTAACATTTTCTAGTGTAAGTAATAGGAAACAAAAATTTTCAATACGACCACCATTTCAAACTTCCCACAAATCTTTTCAAGATTTTATTAGGATACTCTGTAATAAAGGACACTGTGTAATAAGTTACATCGTTAAAAGTCCTAATATTGGTACAATTTGAATAAATAAATTTAACAAATATTGGTGGAAATTTCACACAACTCGAGCCCAAACTAAGTAAAGTTTGAACTTTATATACCTAATCTTCTAGATCGATAATCGACTAGCTCCATCTTCAGCCACAGCGTTGCTTAACATCAGACGAGTTTGTTGTCAATTGAAGATCTGTATAATGTAAAAAAATAACTCTGAAATCAGGAAAAAAACAGTTCTACTTATAATTATTAACAGTTGTAATTATATTGACCACCATTTTATTCAGATCTATCTTCGGGCACACCGTTCCTTAACATCAAGCAGTTAGTGGTCAATCGTAGATGTATCATAAAAAATTTGGTCTAAGAAAAAAATTATTAATTATGGGTATGATGACTTCTGCGTCTTAGTACACGCTTATTTAATAACGAACGTACAATATTTTTTTTACTTCAATCATATGTAGGTACTCGTAGTTAAAAAAAATATTACTTTAGTTTAATTAATTCCTAAGTGACTATCACTAACCTAAATTACAAAAAATAATTGTAAAGACTATATTCTATTTTGTGTGCCAATAAACTAAATAAAATAAATAAATATAGTCCTTACCTACTTTCATAGTTTCCCTACTGCATAAGTTTCCCTACGTACAACGCATCAGCTACCGCAGGACAAGGGGACGCCGCCGGTCCCATTAGACAGAGCCCGGCTAACACCGGAGCAAACATGTAAACATGCTTTACTCACTTAGACGGCTTACACTGTGTACACAGCGATAGCCGATAGGAAAGGCTGCGTTGATTCGATTATATTCTCTTACGTATTTCTAACATGATGCTAAATATTGACGACATATTTGACGGCATTGTCACTGCAGAGCCACGAACTGGTGTCGCTTTTTAGCAGACTTCAAAAAAGAATGAGGTTCTCATTTCGTCTGTATGTTTTTTTTTGTATGTTTGTTCAGCGATTACTATGCGAATTCTGAATTGGTTTAGATGATTCTTTTTTATTGGTAGGTAATATCTCAGACCAGTCCTGGATTTGTCAATAGGCCGTATAGGCCGCGGCCTAGGGGCGGCAGATTTCAGAGGACGCCCGATATGGGGCTCAACCTGGTAGTAGATGAGGTGTACTTTTTTTCCCGTACCATACGTAATTAATATGATTTTGAACTAGGGTATCGATTTTTAAGATCAGTAGGGGCGGCAAAAATTTTATAGCCTACTGGCGGCAAAAGTGTAAATCCGGCACTGTCTCAAACGTAGTCCCATATAAGTTTTATCAAAATCGATTCAGTACTTTGGTTTTTAAAACAATAACTTTCCATGGCTTGGACGTAAAGTCTTATACAAAATTCACGAATATACAAAGTGTCCTGGGTTGACCGATACTCATTATACCAACAATGACGGACTTGAAGATTTTGATATAAAGACTCTATGTCGCCGCGCTAAAGCCTAATTTAAATTAAGAAGTCGAGAGACGTCTATTTTGCCGCTTTGTATAATTTTCAAAATAGAAATCATTTTAATCGTGTAAGAGGTCGAATTAGACCTCAATACCTCATTGAGTTCGGACGTTTTTAGGGACTGTTGATACTTTATCAAAGGATTTAAAGCTAGAAATATTCTTGATCAAATAATTTTACATATACAATCAAATTCCGTTTATTCGTTTGGGAATTACACGATTACTCAAGAATACACACCATACTTATATAACAGCCCTCTTTTAGTCAAGGGTTAAAGATGTGTGTAATTTATATAAGTAGGTTCCTAGTCTACATATATAGGTTTTTTTTATCAGCCCTGTTTGTACATCTCTGTATCCTGAGACATACAATCTTGGAATTTTCAAGGCTAGAGTGAATAGATATCTTCTACACCGGCGAGCTCCATCCTCGGCCACACCGTCGCTTAACATCAGGCGAGTTGGTGGTCAATCGTAGATCTATAATGTATAAAAAAAAAAACTATCCCACTGCTGGGGACGGGCCATCTTCTCATTGTGAGAAGGGTTGCTAAGTAGGTTCATCATCATCATCTCAGCCATAAGAAGTCCACTACTGTATATAGGTCTCCCCATGGATTTCCAAAAAGATCGAGTGGAAGCGGCTTGCATCCAGCGTCTTCCTGCTACTTGTATGAGGTCATCTGTCCATCTCGTGGCTGATCTTCCTACGCTGCGCTTGCCGGTGGTCTCCACTCCAGATCCTTTCGGCCCCATCGGCCATCAGTTCTACGTGCTATGTGACCTATCCACTGCCACTTCAACTTGCTAATCCGCTGTGCTATATCGGTGACTTTTGTACGTCTACGCATCTCTTCACTAAGTAGGATAGTAGGAATAATTTCAACATACCTACGTAAAATACGTAAACGCCAGTCATTTACAATTCATATTCAAATCACGTCAACTTTCACGCAACGGAATAAAATGAATAAGATTTACAGAGTAACGTAAAAACTGGAAAGATACCAATATATTTGGCTCCTCATCTCTCCTCAAACAAAACGGTGAACTCAATATGCGAGAGACCTGAATTGCTGCCAAGACACCCCGGCTAGGGTTGTCTGTTTATAAGATAAACCATAGATAATACACATCAATTTGAAATAATAGAAACAGGTTCGGGACAACGGGGAAAAGTTCCTACAACTTTATCCAAGTGGTTTTTTTTCGAAATAACCTGGGTATTTTCAAATTACGAATTAATAGTTTTCTTATAGGCAAGCGTGCTCCATCGTGGACCGTAGGATTGCTCCAAGTCAAGCTTCAGGTTTTTATCAAATTCATTTTTATCAGTATGATATGATGAAAACATTTCTCCTATATAAATAAATAATCATCTCTCACTTTTACAATATGTACATTCAGTTATTTTATGTGTTTAAAAATGTGATGCGCGAGAGAGATAGCGTGCTTTTAGCACAACCAAAACTGAATATGCATGCAAAATTTCAAAGTCATAAAAGGAATTAGTTCGAATTCTACATATAAGATTACTGTAATATACAAATAAGTAAATTATAACAAGAACAAAAAGAATTAGAAAGTGAATAAAACATTAATAGAATTGCTTGTTGTTTGTACCAGGCACCCCTAAAGAGAAAAAGACATGTAGCAGTGCTTGGCAGGAGTTGCCTTGGCACGGGTATCGGATATGTACTTGGATAGGAGAGTTCGAGCGCCACCCCTATGTCGAAAAATTGGGTTACACTCCTTCTGTGACACTAGGGTAAGTAGTTTATCACTTAGATGCACTATTTCTATACTAGGAACGTTTCCAAAATGTAGGTTAGTATTTAGGTTGCAATTTTTAATGGGTTTAAGCGAGAGTAGCTATTTTTACTGTTAGCGATCGAATGGAGTCACATTCTTTATGCAAAAAATTCCACAATCAAAAAGGAGTAAAGAATAAATTAAAATTTCATTTGTTAAAAGTTTTAGCAGAGATATTTCTGGTAAAATTTGAAAAACCTTTGTTAAAACTGTGTGAAACAAGTACAAGTTTAGAAAATTCAAAAATCTCCAACAAAAAAAACAGCTTACCCGATTTGTATGAAAGATTTTGAGAGCTACCATGCTATAGACAGACACACATATACAAAATAGCTGTAAATTAAATTATAAATGCGCAATTATTTAGAATAATTCTAGTAAAATCACTTGCTTATTACGAAAAAGTTCGTTGGAGATTTCGAAAAAATGCATTTTTTTTATTTTTGCGAGAGATGTACTATTATTATTAAAAAAATTATATAGCCTATGACATTCAGGGCGAAAAGAATAATCTTACGACATCTTGCACATTAAAATCGGTCAAGCCGTTTAGGCTGTAGGCGATCATATACATAGAAACATACAAACATACATACACTTGAAAAACATAACCCTCCTTTTACGCATTCGGGTTAAATGTAAGTATTTTTTAATATTATTGGTCTGTACCTATGTACGGTTTCTACGCCCAAACAGATATGAATTAATTTTGGTAACATTATTGCCTGTACCTACTGTGAAAGATGATCTACAATTCTACATACTTACTCGTACACATGAGGATACAAACTTAAATAAATTACTAAAGTTTAAAGTTGGAAGTTTATTCGAATAACGAATAAGCTTACCAAGTGAATTTGATTATGACAATTATTTGTTCGAATTGATAAACAAATAAACATTTTTACTGATAATTTGTACAATTATACGTCATAATTTCCATTTCCTTGGTAACACTACACATCATGTAGTAACAGTTCAATGGATAATCAACAAAAAATTAAAATATATTTTTTAAGACAAAATTCTAAAAAAATCGTATAAATTATAAAAATAAAATGTCATCGACTGTCAATTGCAATTTGATAATAATCAGTAATGTCAAATAATAAATGACTACATTAATACATACATTACATTATTGATTTAATGACTTACATGCTATATTTTCCCAAAGTTGACTGACTGGCCTTGTGGCTCAGTTGGTGGTATGTCTGCTTACTGCGCTGTAGGTCGTGGGTTCGATCCCCACCCAGGGCAAACATTTGTGTGATGAGCATGGATGTTTGTTCTGTGTCTGGGTGTTTCTATGTATCATATGTATAAATTTACAAAAATAAAGTATATTATTTATGTGCCTATTCTATTAGCCATCTAGTTCCATAGTAGAGCTTTGCTTAGTTTGGGCTAGATGGTGTTGTGTAAAATGTCCACAAATATTTATTTATTTATTTAAATTTGCGAGTACAGTCAGCTCAAATATAAAAACCCTTGCCGGCTTGTGACAAAAACGACTCTTGTTTTTGTAAATTTGTACAATAAATTGTGACACAAAAGACTTGTTTTTGTTTATTTTATGTGTTTATAAAGTTGTGGTTGTTTTTGTAGCAAATAAAATAATTATATTAAAGTATTAAAACGAGATACAAATTACTTGAAAACGGTTCAAATTGTTCAACATCCCAACATTGTTTTTCGGTTTAAAACCTTTACAATAGAAATAAACATTCCTCGAGTAGGAACCAGAGGTCTGCTATTTCATTCGCTTCATAATCGCCCATTACCCTTTTGCATTCTTTTACATCAAAGTGGAACAAAGGCGAAGTCTTTGATGGATATTTTGTGTTTTTCCTTTGGAATGGACGTTTTATACGAATAAATGAGGACTTCCTGAAGACAGCTGCCGGGAAATTTTCATATTGATAGAAATGTTTATCTTTCGTAATATCGATACTATAAAAGATATTATAGTCCAATAGTCAATTGCTATTGGCTATAAAGGCCGGTACACATTATGTTACTAATTTATTACAGTAATGAGTGACGTCATCGAACGTGAGCTTTTCGACCGACTTCAAAAAATAATGTTTGTATGTATGTTTTTTAAAATGTTTGTTGGTTCATATTTCGATATTTATAAACCTATCAGGAAAACCATTTATTGTTTGAAAGGACTTTCAGATTTTCAGATTGGCTAGAATTTTATAAAAATCTATGTTTATAAATAGTAGTTTTTTTTTTAACAAAATAAATGGGAAATATTACATATGTAAATTTATTCGTCAAAATTGCGTAAATTGGAATCGAATTGACATGATGCTAATGCAGGGCTACTCGCTACGTCACTAACTTACTAACATAATGCGAAGCGGGCTTTAAAATACTACTTAGTTTAATAAACTAAAAATACATTCAAATGTTTTCCTTAAATTTCAATAAAATTTTTGGGTAAGAATTGTAAGAAAATATTCTTACAGATTTATGAAGTTAGGTAGAATTTGGTTTCGGTGACAATTAGGGTTACCATTCGTCCGGATGTGCTTTTTGTTTAGTTTTAACAAAGTTATAAAAGGCTATTGCACAAATTAGTATTGTACAGTAATACGTCCATAGCGGGTGAGAGCGAGAACATAGTGAGTGTGGACAGTTTATTAAGTCTCGGTAAAAGTCTTGGCGAGACTTCTTGCCGAGACTTCTCGGCGTGAGTCTGTACGGGGCTTTAGATCTTCCTTAAATCTTTATTACAGACAAAACAAATCAGTCTCATTGTTATTTTTATTAAAGCAGCGAACTAAAGCTTACCCGCGCAAATTTGCTCTAGCGTTATGCGTGATATTCACTATTTCACTTTGCGAATAAAATGTCCGGTTTTTTTTTTGAAATGTCAGGCTTTTTGTCAGGATTACTAAATAATTTTAAATGGTAACCCTAGTGACAATGAAGTTCGTTGCCAGAGATAGCCAAGGCTGTAGGATGAGTTTTGGCGGGAACGTCTTAGTAACGTGTTGTTGCTTTGTTTTATTTTCCTAAACTTGTGTTATTTTCAACATTAATGCTATAAAAATGGTGGTGTTTTATTCATTAAGTGTTCGATAAAGAGCATGAGTGTGGGCAAGTGAAATAAAGCAGTTAAACGTGTGATTTTACGTTGTCGGCAAAACTCCATAGAAGCTTCTAGTAAAGTCGCCACCAGTTTACTGAAGCAGGACTCGACTTAGGTATAAATTGACTATATACATGACTTAGATTGTGACTAGAATATTTACAACTTGTTTTATTCAAGAAACTTGAAAAAATCCTAATACTGGACACTGGCAAATGCTTTAATGCGGGTCCAATACAAAAAAGAAGAAGAAAGGCTGTAGGTTCGAATTGGCTCAGTAAGTTCGATTAATTATCAGCTCTATCTCATAGCTAGACCTAATTTTGTCAGACTCCTCATCTCTCTAAAAACTAAAGTGACTTAATTAAGTTCCCGAGCGATGCCAATTCACAAGGCACGCGGCACGTGACTGTTCCGGGCACTAGAAATGAACGGTACAATTCAACTCTAAGTTCCATCTGGTTCAAACCAATTTCAGGCTAATTTCTATTGAAATAAGAATCATGATAAAACTGATTAGCTGCCGTTTTAAAGAAATAATTTCGGGACGAAAATTCTGCAAAAGAAATGTTTATTGCTGTTTTTGACCTGATTGATAAAGCCAAAGTGTTTATTTTCACAATTATTCATTTTTCATTAGCAATAACTGTAAAACCAGTTATTTTGTTATAAAAACCAAAGTACTGAATAGATTTCGATAAAATTTATGTGAGACCACCTCTGGAGTATAACCTAAAAAAGACATATCAAAAACAATTCATAATTGGCGGAATAATCGTGTAACAAACATACAAAAAAACACAGTCGAATTGAAAAACTCCTTCTTTTTGGAAGTCGGTTACAAATAATATTTAGATTGATAAACGCAAGCGAGATAGAAGCTTTATTACCCACAGCGCCTTCAAGTAACTCTCCAAGTGTAATCTCGACCATATCCCGTTGATTTGTCATGAACACGTTTGAAACTTTGTAAGTATGAGCCCATAATTGCGTACGTGGTTCTCCGGACCATTGATTTAAATGTAAAGATCCGGTTACTTGAATAATACGGTAATATAATATAATATATATATATATATATATATATAATTATATACGGTAGTTATACATACCATAATACTGCGATGTTGCTCACCGAAGTTTGAGTCTAAAATAAGGTTGTATTTCGTAGAAAGGAATTAAGACAAGAAAAAGTTAAATTCTTAAATACGTTTACCGGGCAATTGTTCATACGATAACTAGATAGTTTAAAAAAACTGAAAAAACCGACTTGAATATACTCAATACAATGCATATGTACGCGACTTGCTGTTCATCTTTCTACAGGCACTTGGAATTGGCATATTTTACCAGTTATTTTGTTATATAAACCAAAGTACTGCATTGATTTTGATAAAAAAATTATGGGACTTCTTATGAACTATGGCCTACCAAATAAAATAAAAAACATCAAAATCAATGCATAATTGGCTAAGTAATCGGCAAGGGCATCGCCAGCCCCAATCTCTAGGGGGGGGGGGGGGGCCTTGGCGACTAAATATCTAAATATTCAATCGCTACCAACAGAAACAACTATATCCTCCTGAGGTAAAATAAGTCAATGGTTCAGATGCACCGTCGGAAATGTTAGAAATCCAAGCGCGCGCCGAGTCCAAGTTAGCGCAGAGTTCCGCGGATTGGATCTGTTCTGAATATTAATGGATTATTGGCTAATTATGATTTGAAACTTGAACAAACTTGGTGATTAGGGTTCGCAGTATCGGGATTGGGTCTATTGTTATTGTTTTGCAATTGAAAATATACTTTGGTTAAGCCAGTAGTAGATAAGTAGATAGATTAACCACGTGTCTAAGAATTTATTTTATATTTATTTAACAGCTTACATTTTATTCTTATAATGTATGTGTATATTCGCGTATATTGACGTGATAACGTCTTAAATCGATGGACGCCGGCTGCACGCACGAAAAATCATGACTCATTGTTACGTTCCGCCTGAGCCGTGCGTGCAAGCGAGAGCGCGGAACAAGCGATAGAGAGGCACGATCGGCCTAAGCCTTCAGCTTGTGACGCTTCACAAAGAAACTACACTCTTTCGTCGCTTCTAGTTGCGAAAGTATAGGTACATTAGCGATTAGTTGCGAAGATTTTTAATTGACCAAACTGTTACTCACGCCTATTTTCGAGCCGCCCCCGCCGCTGTATGCGGTTGAAACTATAGTCGGAGAATTCGTCTCAAAAATAGACGTGAGTAAAAGTTTGGTCAAATAAAAATGTGTAACAAAACAACCCCGTTAGTTGTGAACAAATAACCAAAACTCTTTTAGCGCAACCAGCAGCGTATAAAGAATATTAATTCTTCCATCGCAACTAGTTGCGAATTTTGGTTGCGATGGCGGCCAAAACGAACCCATCTTCTGTTAAAGAAAGTTAATTTAGTAAAACGTGTAGTAGAGTATTCCCGGTGCGTTCGTTCGCCACAGTAGTTTATGTCCGCGATAAAACTGAGTGTCTCGAGGGACTCGCCGTATAAACATCTATGGGAATTGTGTTGTTTTTCTGACTTTACCACTCTTGTTCATGAAACTTAGAGAACATTACAATTTATCTTAATAAGGTCACGGACCCTGGACCCTGGTGTCTGTGGAGAATAAAATTAAATTAAAAAAAAAAATATATTCTTAATAAATATCGTGTATCGTTTTTTTTAGTTTAGGTACCTAGATCTAAGATTGACCACCAACTCGCCTGATGTTAAGCGACGGTGTGACCGAGGATGGAGCTCGTCTATCTATTCATCTATTCACTCTAGCTTTGAAAATTCCAAGATTGTAGTTCTCAGGAAACAGAGATGCCGGCAAAGAATTCCATTCCTTTTTTAAATAACACTACGGGCCACTCACGTCTGCTTTGAGTCGAAAAATCCGACTATAGTTTCAACCGAATTCGGCGGTCTTTTTCAAGGGAGCAGCGAAAACGTCACTCTCGGTTGGTGACGCGCCTCGTACTACCCGTCGCGAGTGACCCGTAGTTTTTATTTAAATAGTGTGAAAGCCGCGTTAGTTCCATAGTAAAATTCCGTTCCTGTGCAGTACGCATCAAGAACGTGGACCGATATCGCTGTGTACGGATTTTTGGTACTTCAATGAGATAAATGGGTGGTAGGTAATGTGCTGACTTTCTGCTAGTCCTGTAGTGAAATGGGGAGGGTGGAATTAGTCGCGTAATAAACACCCGCGAAAACAAAAAAAAAACTTTCGAAATGAAAACCCCCTCCTTTTTGTAATTCGGTTAAAAATAATATTCTCTCTTGTTACAGTAAAATACTAGTAGTTAAATATAAATGGTCATATTTACTAGTATTTTACTGTGTATTATATTTATTTATTTATTTATTTACAAATGAGTGCCACGCTTACAGTTTATACCAAAGCGCGCGACACTAGCATTACATGAACATTATAAGTAGGTAAGTAGGTAATAATATTATAATTTGCTAAATAAATATATGAAGATAGGTAATTGTATAAATATGCCAATAAAATCCAAATAATATAACATGCCACTATATAGTATTTACTAGTTTATTACCAACGTTTGTCTAGATTGTATCTAAATGTACATCTACTCGTACATGCTTTACTTAGGTAAGTATTTTAGGTGTCTATAGCTCTCAAATATACCTGCAAAGCTTTAATATAACATGTCATTATATTGTATTTACTAGTTTATTACCAACGTGTGTCTAGAATGTATCTAAATGTACATCTACGCGTACATGCTTTACTTAAGTAAGTATTTTAGGTGTATATAGCTCTCAAATATACCTGCAAAGCTTTAATATAACATGTCATTATATTGTATTTACTAGTTTATTACCAACGTGTGTCTAGAATGTATCTAAATGTACATCTACGCGTACATGCTTTACTTAAGTAAGTATTTTAGGTGTATATAGCTCTCAAATATACCTGCAAAGCTTTAATATAACATGTCATTATATTGTATTTACTAGTTTATTACCACCGTTTGTCTAGAATGTATCTAAATGTACATCTACTCGTACATGCTTTACTTAAGTAAGTATTTTAGGTGTATATAGCTCTCAAATATACCTGCAAAGCTTTACCTTCTCAGCTTTATGATTATTCCTTTTGTGAAGTCACACAGAGAGTATATTCACATAAACATGGATGAACTAAGTCGGCGTAAAAGAAAAGAGTATGTGTGCGTCTTTCCACGTTCTTAGTTCGCCGTATAAAAGGGAACGTATGAAATTGGTTTTTCTACATTCTTTAGATGTGAATCGAGTTGTGATGGAAGGTTTTATGTAGAAAAATCATAGTAAAATAGTTTTATTACGAAAATGAACGTGGTTGTTACACATTTGTACACATTTTATTTGAACAAACGTTTTCTCATGTCTATTTTTAGCCGACTTCGAAAAAGGAGGAGGCTATCAATTCGTACCGTATATTTTTTTTTTATGTATGTACACGAATTACTCCGTCATTCGTGAACCAATTTTTGTGTTTCTTGAATTGAAGTATAGAGAAAGCTCCCAAGTTGGTCCCATAATTATTTTAAGCCTAAGTAATTCTCCGACTATAGTTTCAACCGCATACGCTGTTTTTTTTTTTAAAAGGACTGTAATCGCAGATTTCGGCTTAAAAAATAGAGGTGAGTAACCCGTTTGTTTAAACAAAAAAACCGGACAAGAGCGAGTCAGACTCACCCACCGAGGGTTCCGTACAAACTAGTAGATAAAAAGGGGAATTTACAGTTTTTTTTTATATTTTCCTTCATAAATCGAAAAATATACATCGTAAAAATATTTAAAACCCTGTTTTAGCTTGTGCTAATTAAGCTCTTTCATATAATACGGTGAAATCACTTTAAAATTTGGACCTTCCTTGCATAAAGACCCTATTTTATGTGATTAAATTAAAAATGTACAGTTTTCGGAATTTTTCCATTATGTGTTATTTTGTGAAATTTTCCATTATGTGTTTTCGGAATTTTTACATTATGTGTACTATATGACAATGCTTTTTGCCAAATTTCAAAGTTATAGATCAACGGGAAGTACCCCATAGGTTTTGATAAGTAAATAAATATTTGTGGACATTGTGTGTGATTCCCTTGCGAGTGTCAAAATATGCGTTTTTACGACATATTCGGCTGATTTTATGTGATTAAATAAAAAATATACAGTTTTCGGAACGTACCCTTTATGTGCACTATTTGAAAATGCTTCTTGCCAAATTTCAAAGTTATCAACGGGAAGTACTTACCCCACAGGTTTTGATTCCCTTGCGTCTTGAAAGAAAACAAAGTGATCCTATAATATAAGGGTTCCGTTTTTTCCTTTTGAAGTACGGAACCCTAAAAACTACTTTTTCCGGTAAAAATAAAAAAAAACTAAATCTGATAGTCTGTTCGAGTAGAGCCACATTCACTATGGCATTGAGGGCGCTGTTGTCCTTATTTTGCTACGTACCATGCCTAATTTAATAAATTAATTTGCTATTTATTTTGCGCTATCTAGTAGTACATATAAGCAATGGCGTCGCCAAGGGGAGCAAAGGGGGGCAGCTACCCCCTCCCCCCTAGAGATTAAAAAAATGTAGCCAACTGCAAAGTTATCAAAGTCCTAAGGCCGTGCAATTGTGCCTGTACCTACAATTCATATTTTTCTCATCCTCCATAATATTAACTTGCCCCCCCCCCCCCCCCCCCCCCCCCGGACCATGGGCTGGCGACGCCCTTGCATATAAGTACTAATATTTTATTACGTGACGCCACTGAAGCTGCTAAAATTACTCAACACTTCGTCTCTGAGTTGAACTCAGAGCCGTTTGTCAGATGTTTTGTAATTCGTTTACTGATATCAAAGGACGTCATTGTCTATGGTATTGTTTTGTAACGTCTTGACACGGATCTTGGCAAATATAGGTCTGTGATGTGTGGAGCTTGCTGGGTGGCGGATCACTATGGAGTAGGACAGAACATTAATTTTACAGTTACAGAATTAAGATCCTTTGTTTTTAAATATCTAATGCTTTTGACTTGCCGGGCGGTGTGACGTCGCCTCGCCACCAGGGGAACCGGCAAGAAAATGTTTGAAAGAATTAGAAAGATGTATGCTTTTATAGTTTCGCTTTCGATGTTTTATCTAAAAAAAAAACTAGTTAAAAACAAACTTTAGTATAATATTAACCGACTTCCAAAAAGAAGGAGGCTATCAATTCGTCTGTACCTATTGTATTTTTGTTCATCGATTACTTACTTCGCCAATTGTGCATTGATTTTGATGATTATTTTTTTATTTGGTAGTTCATACTTCAGAGACTACTCCCATATAATTTTTATCAAAATCGGTTCAGTACTTTGGTTTTTATAACAAAATCTCTGGAAAAATATAATCCAAGTAGGCGCAATTGCGTATTTTCAAGTCGGTTATTTGGACGGAAGTTTGAAGGAATTTTTTCAGTTTATCAAAAACTGTATTTATTTTTATCAACAGTTTTTTCTGTCATTCTGCATGTCATGTTTATAGCATGTTTTAGTAGTATTTTATTTTAGTGCTTATTATTTAGTAGTATTTCATGTAAAAGTAACTTTTTAGGCAACACATAAATTACTACATAAGTAGTTTAGTTAGATGTATTACTTAAAATTTATAAAGTTGAATATAGAACTACTCATACAGTAAACTACGAGTTTGTACGGATACACGATTTAATAAAAATAAAATAATCATATTATACAGAGCGCAGGAAAGCAGCGCAGTTCTCGGACAAAATAAGCAACTTCTATGTCTCACTTACGCGTAGCAGCATTTTTGAAGATATATTTATTATTTCCATGAAATACTTAAATAAGGTTTAGCCCTTTCACTTGTTCAATATTACTTTAATCGTTCAAACGTTTTTTTAAATATCAGACATTCAAATACTAGCCTAGGTATTTCATTCCAACTATTCCTTCCACTAGCCCGTGGATCTCTAAGGAAATGAGAAGTCTAAGTATACCTATTTTACCATTCCAAATTCAAATACTGGTAAGTACAGTCAAAAAGTACACTTTTTACCCGAAACCGAATCACGAATTCGATCAAACCGTACGTGCGTTCAAAATCCGTCGAGCCTTAACAGGCGATGTGGTTTGATGTCGTAATCTAGTGCCGGTTCTCAAAGCGGATAAAAACTCACCTTTTTGTCACTTTTATGTTAGTTTTTCGGTAAAAACTTGTTTTCATTTGACGCTCTTTTGAAGCGGGCGCGTGCTTTTTTCCTTTGGGTCATGACGATTCATTTCTTGTTCAAATAAATGTTTTGTAATATTGTTAACAGCTTTGAAGCGCTAAGAAATTGATTTAGTATTTTTAAACACTGAGTACAAATATTTTACTTTAGTATTTAGAAGGATAGGTAGTGGTAGTGTCCATCTCCCCCAAAAGAAAGTACGTAATTGTATGTATACTCGTACCTATATTATATTATTTTAGTTTGACATTATTATTATTACATTATATTTTGACATTGCTTCATTAATTAAATATTTGACATTGTTACTATTGCAATGATATTTGATTTTTATTTTTGTGTTTTTTTAAACCAATTGTGTTATAAATTTAATTAATTAATTATATTTACGGTAAATACTTAGTTATCTACGTCAGAATTTTTATATTAGGTTAAGATGACGTGTAAATAATAATATTTTTACGAATAAAATGAATATGAATATGAATGTAAGTGAGAATTGCAAGTAAGATGCAGATGCAGTTGAAGTGGCAGTGGACAAGATACATAGCACATAGAAC
This sequence comes from Lycia hirtaria, assembly GCA_947563715.1. NCBI lineage: Eukaryota > Metazoa > Arthropoda > Insecta > Lepidoptera > Geometridae > Lycia > Lycia hirtaria. The sequence goes on from OX387385.1 coordinate 14,520,951, forward strand.
TAATGACCCATGGGGCCAGAAAGATCTCAATTAGAGATCAATCACGCGCAAGCGCAGCGTAGGAAGACAAGTAACAAGAACTAAGACCTCACAAAAGTGGGAATACGCTAGATGCAAGCCGCTTCTAACTGGACATTTTGGAAATCTATCGGGGAGTTCCAGCAGTGGACTTCTTCTGGCTGAGATGATGATGATAATGATGAAGAAGATTTTGTGTACAAAGACTTGGGCGAATTCTGTGTTTGTATTTATGAAATATTTTATAAGGTCAGTCTAGAGACTCAATCTATAAAATCACAGAATTCGCCCTATTACATAGGTATAAAACCAACCTAACCTAACCTTTTCTTTTCGATGTGTATTTCATTTTTATAAATTAGAAATTATGTTTTGTAGCTTTTTAATCAAATGAAACTGACACAGATACTTAAGTATGAGCCAATACAAATCTTTCAAGCGTTTGCTTAAAGTCCTGTGGCTTGTGTACTTAAGGTTAGCTCTAGAAAAATGTTCTTGTTTTTTCATAAAAAATAAGTAAACCTTTTAAAGTTTTCATAGAAAAATATCTCGTTCTTTTTTTTTTGTTTGATGTTGGCATCATGCTTGCACATTTGCCATTTGTCGAGTTTATTCTCGTTCTCTTAAGTTGGTTTATTGGTTTTTTGTAGCTATCATTTATTTTGACGCCAATTAAAAAGTCAAAGGCGCGAAGCTTGTTTCTACGTGACACTTTCAGTGTATTTCGAAATAAACTTTTAATCAACCAAAACTAAAATATTTCCTCTCATTACGAGGTAATAATTTACACCAACACGAAAACTTTCAGCGCTTACAGAGTTGAATAGGTTTGGTACAAGGCTTAAGAATTTGCGGAATAAATAAAATTTTAGAAAAGATCATTAAACTAACAGTTATAATATTTATAAAGAATTTTTATTCGCTTTCTATTCGCTATAGTAAAAATTTGCTTGATTAAGAAATCCCCAATTTTTTTACTAAATAGCTAATAATAATATTCATGCTATCCCGCTCAAACTATATCAAAATTATCTCGTATTAACTTCAAATATCTGGGAATTATGAGATTTAAATTAATCTCAGAGTGACGAGCACAGTGCATTTCAACACAGCGTTTTGAAATTTTCAATTCCACAGTTTTGTGTGTTTTGAACTTTTATTAGCTAGTATGTAGTGGCAAATGACCATATACAAGTGGTGGGAAGACGCTGGATGCAAGTTGGTTCCAATCGGTCTTTTTGGAAATCCATGTCTATGAGGTCTATGGAGGCCTATGTCCAGCAGTGGACTTCTTATGGCTGAGATGATGATGATGATTGGCTAATGTGACGCTAACATAACTCGTTATAGCCAAATAGCCAAATACTGGCAGCATACAGTATAACACCAGAGACGAAACGAAAAAAGAAAGAATCATCAATATGACGAAGTATAGGTACTGCAAAATCAATGTAACTGGCCAGTTTAAAAAAAAATACCCATGGATGGCGGGCGAAATCGCACGGCTCAGATTATTTTGTAGGTATTAAAAAGTCTATGGCTTGGACCAAAAAGGCGGTAACTTTTTACGCAGAAACATGCCTACAGATTTTCCAGCTCGGACCCCGGCCGGCATTGCCGCAAAAACAAACCGAGTGGATCGTAAATTGTAGATGAACGCTTCTGCGGTTTTTCTTAAGTTTTCCAAATTGAGTTTGAACAGAATAGGGGTCTTGGGAGGCTGAGCTTCCATTTCGTTGGTGATACAAGGCACTTACGTGTCTAGTGATACTTGTGATAGGTACTTGATGTTGCCTTCTGCTGTGGGGTTAGTCTTTTGTGCGTAGTATTTTGGTAACTATATCAGTTTTTATTAGAATCAGAAAGTTGGAGTTAAAATGGAAGAAAGTATTACGTATAGCTTATATGATACGTATAGTTTACGTATAACACGTTTGCACGTACTTTGAGTTTTTTATATTAAAATTATTTTACTTATAATTATAGTTTAGAAACTTAAAAAAAGACTTCAAAATACGCAACTCGTTTACTTGGATGACATTTTTCAGTTATTTTGTAAAAAAAAAAACAAAGTACTGAACCGATTTTGATAAAATTGATATGAGACCACCTCTGCTGGCCTAGCATGGAAGGTAGATAGACCGTTTTTATCCACGTTGTTTTGTCATACCTACACATATTTCTTCTGAAAAGTGAAAAAAAAAATTTTTTTAACGATAAATTGTTCATTTTATTGTTATTTTAAAGGATAAGGGCTGTAAGTCTCGCTAAAACTCAAAAACGGCTTGACTGATTTGAATTTTTAGCTGACTTAAAAAAAGAGGAGGTTCTATGTTCGACTGTATGTATAAATTTTTGTATGTTGTGTATGTTCACCGATTACTCCGTCATCCCTGAACCATTTTCTGTATTTCTTGGTTAATTATAAAAAGAAAACTCCAGAGGTAGTCCCTTTCTTATTTTATCAACTTTGCTTAATTGTTTTTTGAATAATTTCTAAACATATGAATACTTTCATTGGCTGCCTGAGTGAAATGGTTCAGATTATAGAATCGCAGAGTTCCACCGACACCTTTTTCTTTGACAAATTCTATTCTTGAAAAACGGAAAAGCGAGCGTGGATGACAAGGTTTACGTATATGAAAGAAAATAGAACCGTCGTGCACAGTTAATATAATACTAAGATACGGTTAACGCACTAATCAACTTAATATTCCAAAATCATACAAATGGTCATAAATTTCTCCCATAAAAGAAGCCAAACAGAAACAATGACCCATCACACATCAGCCGTCAATAAAAAGCCTTAAAACTCCTATAAAGACATCGAAGTAAATGTATTATATCGCTTATTCGAATTGGCCACTGGAACTTGCTAAACACCACATCCCAGCTCCAAAAGCGTTAAAAGCGTTGCTTTTTCCGCCGAAAGATCGCGAGTTAACGTCGTAAATCTAAGGTTTTTCGCGAGGAAATTCAGGACCTCCACAGAGTTTTGAATAAAAGTGCACCTGCTTGGAAGTTGAATAAAATTAATGGTTGGCAACATCGTTTCTGAATGCACCGTCCTCTTCGAATCTTATTGAAATTAAGCGTGATCTGGCTTCGCTGAGATTTTTTGCAGCTGCTGTTATTTAAGGCAGCCCTGAAGCAAATTTATGCTTTCGTATTTATTTTGACAAAGGAAATTGTTTTGCAATGAGAACGATCTTTTTAATCAATTATAAATTTTTTATTTCTCTATTTCTTTCAGTCTCTATAATTTACGATAGTTATAGTTATATAAGATCAATGACTTACAATTAATTTGTAAATGCAACTTTTATTATTTTACATTTGGTATTTGTGTTATAATAGTCCATGTTGTTTGTTATTTTACTTATTTTTATAAAAATATTCAGATCTATGGCAAATGATAATCGTAGGCCATGAATAATATTATTGCTTTATTAATCAATGTTGTCAATCAAGTGTCAATGTTGCTTGCTAACCTGGAGAAGTGTTTGAAATTAAACTTTACTCATATAGTAAGCTGATGTTTGATTTTCCTAAAGGTATTATATTTTACAAATCTGTAACTTTTTCCAAAACATTTGTTTAATTTTCATCTACTCGGCCATTCTTATTTTGATCATTCTAATCTATCTGATTTTATCTCTCCAGTATCACAACTTTGTTTTCTAAAATCATTCTTAAGCTTTTTTATCTCGACTCCACTTTCCTCAATCAAAACCTCACCAGGTCGTTTCCATCTGTCTCCAGCCCCATCAATCGCAAATGTAGGAGCCGATCCGTTTTTTCACCGTTTCCTTCACCCTATTATCCGGAACAATTACTGTGTCGTTTGTCAACGCAATTCCTTCTACTTCCAGTTTGATTTCTTTAGCAGGGATTACAATTGATTGATTAGGTGTTTTTGTTCTTTCTCCTAGTGAAAGTATCTCTGGATTGGCGAGAGTGTCAGCGGGGGGATTAGATGCATTAAAGTTAAGTGATCAACAACGTTGTAACAGTTAAGTCTTTAACGTATTTTTTTGTTTTTAGAGATATTGAGATCGTTTTCGACATGTTGAAACTCTTAAATTAGTGTAAATTTTTAGCAAAGATGGAAACGAATTTGAACGAATCGATATAATCATGAATATTGTTCCATCTAAGCACAATGTGACCAAACGCAATGGTAACCTAAATAAAAATACTCCTGCTGGTAAAAAGTTTAAAGTATATCGCAAATTTGTAATAGTAATAAGAAAACAAAATTATGGTTATACTTTTTTTTTTATTCGAAAATAGGCTTGCGCTTGACCATCATCTCACCTGATGTTAAGCGATGACGGTCTACGATGGAGCGCGCTTGCCTAGAAGAAACCTATTCAAACCTAGCAATTTATTCGGCGGTCTTTTTCCTTTTAAAAAGACCGCCGAATGCGGTTGAAACTATAGTCGGATATTTCGGCTCAAAACAGACGTGACTGACCCGTAGTTTTTATTTAAAATGAAACCTATTCACTCGCGGTTTGAAGACCTAGATTATATCCAATAAATATATTTTATATACAATAAAATCAAGAAACATACTAGACTCCTAAGTTTCAAAGTTACCTGAAAGACATAGATTATATCCAATACAAAAAATAAAAACACTTTATAATTTTGATTTAGTTACCATACGTCTAAATACATATATGTACTTATATCACAAAAAAAAATAAACAAAAATTACGAATTCAAATAGTTTTCAAAATCAGGACGCTAGTCGTTTGTATAAAAAAGATCTACATTAAATAATTATATTCTTAATAAAAGTAAGTAAGTTCGTATAGACTGAGTGGCCAGCCCTATTGTCAGAGTTATTAAGCCGCCGAAAGGCCTCTGACTTGGCTTGACGATTGCTGAACAACCGGGACCTACAATTTAACGTGTCATCCGACCCACGGTAGCGCTCAGAAATAAATGCCACTCACGGTCACCCATCCGAAGACTGACCGGTCCGTCCGTTGCTTAACTTTGGTGATCGTTCGGGAACACCTAGTCAAGCTACGCCACGGGCGCTATATTCTTAATAAGCTTTTGGTATTCACTCCTTGATAGCTATTCCAGTTTTGATCAGCTGCCTAAATATCAACAGTAAGAAGTCCCAACGGGAAACGAGAAAGTGCCCGTTTAATAACAAAAGTCATCTCAGTCATTATTAATTACGGAGTACAAATAAAAATGAATCTTAATAGCTGGTATCAAAGCACAAAAGCCAGGAGAAATGTATACGACACTGATGGCTAGGGTTGCTTCCGTGACAATATTAATCGCCATCACGCTGTGTTCTTTGTCTAAAGCACTTTTGAAGTTTGAAATTTTAATCTTAAGCGCTCCAGCCAATATTATAGATTTAAAAATTTCTTTGGCAGTTTTTTTAAAATAAAATTAGATTATTAGTTTAATTGTAAAATACTACTTTGATTAATTTTTATCCAAAAAACAATCTTGTGCTCTTCACTTAAAGTATAAATTAAATCAACTTATAATCAACTACATAAATAATTTAGTTTCATTTCTTTTTATATTTAGACCGCTTCGGCATTTATAAAAGTCATACTTTAAGTTACTTTTAACTCTTTTAAGGCACTGGTTGTCTCCAGAATTAATATTTTCTATTCTCTTATTCTATTCTATTAGTTTTTCTATTCTCTTAATACCTATTGCTATATATTTATCTATAGTTATTACTTACTAGTTATTCATTAATTGTATTAATTTATTACAATTAGCAAAATAGGTCATATAATCAAGCAGAAATTTGAAAATAACAATAAGTAATTATAGTTTTAAAAAAAACTGAAAAAAAACCTACTTCAACATACGGAATTCGTTTACTTGGATGACATTTTTCTAGTTATTTAGTCATAAAACCAAAGTACTAAACCGATTTTGATAAATTTTAAATGGAATCCCTCTTATATGATCTATCAAATAAAAAAGGATCATCAAAATCAATACACAATTGGCGGAATAATCGGTGATCAAACATAAAAAAAAAACATACTGTCAAATTGAAAACATCCTTCTTTTTGGAAAACGGTTAAAATGTCTATCAAAAGAACAATAAAAATCAGTAAAATCTCGTTAAAATCGTAATTTAGACGTTTAAAAATAACTTGACAGTGACAGCCCTACTGACAGCCCGCAAAAAGGAAAGACAGGCAAGGTTAATTTGAATCCTCGCGTTTGTAAGCCGAACAATAAATTGGATTTGGACGTCCCAGTTGACAGTTCATTTCGCTGTTTCGTCCCTTGACATATTCCTGTTAAGATTATGAAAAGTAGAGATACTGCTGATATCCGGCAGCCGGCTTATTTTTAGGCAGATGTTCAGTCAACTGAATTATAATTTAAATTATTTTGTTTAATTTCATTCAGCAAAATTATTTTCCTAATCAAATATTATATAAAATCAGATGTAACTTTGTTTTTCTGTCTATCTGTTTATTTTATTACATTTTCACTATCAAATAAGTAAAGGGGTTAATTGAAAAACTTGGAAAGCAAAATAGGTTACATTTCATGATTATCGTTGTCATCTTAATCATTTTTCATTGAAACAGCGGGGCTACATTTCATAAGTAACTTAATATAGGTACACTTAATATAAGTAATAATACTATCAAGAGCATTGTTTACTTTTTTAGGAAATACGGATCCCTATATTTTAGATTTATTTAGTCTATTTTTGGTAGTGCAGCAAATCAAACTCAGGTTCGACCAAGACCCAAAGTTTATTATGTACCCACATACAGAAATAAGTAATACACGACATCTTCCCCTTTTTATAATAAAAAGTAGATAATGGGGAGAATAGATATTGCAACAATTATCAAAAGATTATAGACTAAGTACATAAATAAAATGTTATATATCTTATAAGATTATACAATAAATGCAAGAGCTATTTCTTAAATACATCGGCTACTTTTTTGCGAGCTTTGTCTGCCGCCTGTCTGCGGGTGCGTTGGATAGTATTGGGATCGTGAGTAACGGGTACGAGGGAGGTGCCAGGCGCTACGGCTCCCGGGTCGGACTGCTCATCGTAGCTTGGAACTTTCGGACTCGACCATACTTCATCGTCATCACCACTGTCCTGCGCATTTAGCGGGGTACTAGATGTTTCCGGGCTTGTATTTTCAGACTTTATTAGGTGGCGTCTATTTCTCCTTGTTGAATTTGATTCCAACTTCGCGCGCTCTGTCTAACAATTTTTTAAGACGCTCATCGTGTTGGACCTTATCCGACCCCCATACGATTACGTCATCGACGAACGAGTCGACTCCTTCTAGATCTTCGATCAATTGACGGATTTTTGCATGAAAGACTTCGGACGCACAATTAATTCCGTACGGCAATCGTAAAAACTGATATCTCCCGAATGGGGTGCCGAATGTACAAAGATCCGCACTGACGTCATCGAGCTGGATCATCCAGAACCCGGATCGAGCGTCAAGTTTGCTGAACACCGTGGCGCCTTCCAACTGAGTCGCGATCTCTGAGAGCGTCGGCAGCGGATAGTGCGCGCGCCGCACTGCGCGGTTCAGTGGCCGCGGGTCGAGACATACCCGGATACTCCCATCTTTCTTCGGTGCCACGACGATAGCATTCACCCAAGGGGTCGGGTGCGACACCTTCCTGATTACACCCATTTTCTCCATGCGCACTAACTCATGCAATAATTTATCGCGTACTCCCATCGGAATTTTTCTAACCGGACAGACAGACGGCTGGACCTGCTTATCGACAACAATGTTATATTTACCCGGCAGCTTGCCGAGCCCATGAAATAAATCTTTATAAACATCGACATTTAAGTTTGCCAAGGAGGAAGTGAAAGATAACCTAGATACGCTCGTCAAGAAATACAATGAACATTTTGAGACAAAACAAAATACAACTATGGCCCGTTTTAAGTTTTTTACACGGAACCAAGAAATTGGAGAATCCATAGATGATTATGTGACGGCATTAAAATTACTGACGCAACATTGCGAATTCGAACATCTCGAAGAAGGGCTCGTTCGGGACAGAATCGTGTGCGGAGTGCGCGACGGTAAGATTCGAGATCGCTTGCTACGGGCCGACGATCTGACCTTAGCCCGGGCGGTGAAAGTCTGTCAGGCCAACGAGATGTCGACGGAAGAACAGCGAGAGATAGAAGGAACCAAGACCGGAAGAGATAGCGCTGGAACGTCTACGATGGTGGTAGATGCCATGACCACACATACAGATACACATATATATAACACATACAGAAATAAGTAATACACGACAGGTAGAAATATGCGTTAATCTAGTATTATTAAATATCCCAAGTTATAAATACGTAAAAAAATCCCATTTTGTCTGTTCTTACCTTTTCATAAATTATTGAAACAATTGTTATTTAAATTTAGTAGACTGATAAGAATCTGGCAATCTAATGACCTTATTACAGTTTTTCACGATTAAAAACGGTCCCATCTTTTTCTCAAATCTATACAAACCGTATTCTATTTACAGCAGAAAGCTGTTTAGCTGGATAACATTTGTTACTTTTTATCCCATAAACGGCTAAACCACCCATCTCATCCCTACATCAAACATAGCAAAGTTATCCCTAAATATCCCCCGTCTCGGATAAGAGCCAATTACCCCAACTTTTTCTTTAAATTTCTCCGTAACGCAATCTCAGACCTCTGATTTATGTTTTAATTAAGCATTTAGACTAACTTCTGAACCAAGTACGTCAATTAGGTACTTTTAATTGTCTCTTCGTATTTTGGTAAAGTTTTACCGCCATAAATACACAACAGCGAGACGACGCGACAAGTAATTATGTAATTATTCAGGGCGTACACAAGTGGGGGTAACTTGTCAGGGCAGCAAAAACCAGGATCGGGAGAACAACAGTTTTTGTGGAACACTTGCGGGTAAAAACGGCGGCATCAAGATGTATGACACTCACGTTGTCTTTCTTCCAGTAGTTTTTGCATGATAATACATTTTCAGAAGTACAGGTTACCGCTAAATAATTTATTAGCAATTTAAGAATATCAAATGACAGGATAAAGAAAAAGAAAGAAGAATAAAAAATGTCAGGAATCACGGTTCTATACTATCAAATAACATTACGTTTATGCGACTAATTATGCTGTTTATGTAAGGTTGTGTTGTGTGTAGAAACTACAACATCGATGTCTATAGTTGTTAATTACCAATGTTAACAATATTTTCATTTTAGTTTATAAAAAATCAGTCAATTTAAAACTACGTTGGCTATGAATATTTTATACTCTGTAAAGTAAGTGTACACTAAAACAACTTGTTTGACCAGCAACTCGACAAATGATTTCTCAAAACAAAATATTGTCTTGAAATAACAAATGACTAATGTCGATAATTTATCTGCGTTGAATGCATCAAAACACCTTCGCTATTGATAAGGACAGAAAAGTAATGAGCTTTCGAAATCACTGCGATCAAAGCTTTGGGTAATATTTTAGAACCAACACTGTAGTGTAAAATTATGTGATAACATTGGTTAGTTTTATGTTTATTTCTACTTAATTATAATTTTAGGCACAAAATATTGCTTCATCTAAATATTCTCTGTAGTGTAAGTAATGACAAAAAATAAGCTTATATAACATGACTTAACGATATACATGAATAAGAATTCATATTAAATTTTAGATAGTTTTTTTGTCAGGAACCAACACAAAGTTATATTTAAAATATTATTTTTAAATAAAAACTACGGGTCACTCACGTCTGTTTTGAACCTTGATTTGGTTGAAACTATAGTCGGATATTTCGGCTCAAAATAGACGTGAGTGACCCGTAGTTTTTATTTAAAAAATGTGTTGAAAACCACGTTAGTTTCCATAATAAAATATTATTCTCGTAATTTCTTCGAATTTCGTCAGTTTCCAATAAGTATTATTGAAAAAAAAACAAATACGCTGTTGTTGGAAAAGCCTATAAAAATTCCAAAACAAATAACTCGATTAAAATAAAATGTTTGAAACGAATCTCATTTTAAAGCTCTCGGGACGTGAAAAGTTGCGACGGAAATAATCCAATCGCAGTCAATAAGAGAGAGCAAAGGGAAATTAATACCAGTGATGGCGACAAACTTGATCTTGTTCTACCTGACAGATGTCTCAAAGATGAAATATTACGTCTACACGGTGAAAAAAATAAAGTAACGGCGACTCCTGTTGAGAGAGACACTCCACGCTCGAATATTTTTATAAAACGAGTTGAAGACACTTTGACGATTCAAATAATGTTACCACAACACGAGGCCAAACAGATTTTTCTGTCTATCATTAGAAAATAAACAGAGAAAGAAAAACACACATCAAGTGTTTATTAGACCAAGGAATCACGTCGAGCCAGTTACGGCCACCCAAGATGAACAATGTTTTAAATATTCCCGTATCGTAAAATCTCGCTTTTTATCACGACCATGCTCGTTTAGACGAAAGAGAATCAGAAAAAGATTTAACACCCACTCCGGCGCTATCGAAAGGTTTACAGCCACAATAATCGAACACTAAGTGTACTCGTATCTTTACTTTAGAAATTATTGCAAAATTTACGATTGAACATAGTTTATTGGGGGCCATTAAAAGCTAAATAGTTTGATTTGATTCGGCTTAATTTTGTATTTCTTTATAAATCGTGTAACTTTTGCGACATATCTAATTAACTTCAGTTGCATTTAGAAGATAACATTTTCTATTTATAATTTTGCAGTGACTTGGATATTCGTTGTAAATGTCTCACTTGAGATGTTTATTTAATTTATACCAATAATTCTCTGTAAATTATGAGCGTGGGCAGGAAGCCGGTGTTAGTTCGAATATTTATTGTGAAACTGCTCGTCCATTTACAGACGATTTATAGTCAGTTTGGAGAGAATCACGCGCTTTCGGTGACTTTGGAAGACCCATCGCCTCTAAAACAAGCTAATTGTGACGAAACTGGACTGAAACGGAATATCAATTAATTTGAAACACTCTATTCATTAATTGTGTAAACTAGTCCTATTTTTGGTCACAATACCAATAAACAATTACTGGATTCTAAAGCAATTTTATTTTAGATTTTCGAATTTCTTCGCCAATTTTTTTCCAAAGTAAAGTAATAATTGCTCGGAAATAAGACTTCGATCACATAAAATTGGCTGCAAGCCTTGAACCATGTCAGTCATAAAACTGAACAATAAAAAGTTTACAACTGTTGAAACATCAAAAGAGATTAAATTTATTTGCTGTGGTGCCGTCAAACTTTCTGTTTGAACAATTGAATTAATCTTAAGGATTCGCTCAACGCGCGCAGCTATCTCTCTCACGCATCACTTTTAAACACATAGTTCATTAAGTAGGGACACTAGAAAATTAAGAAATAAATTTGTATATTTTGATTGGAGGAATATTTACAAAAGTTTTTCTTGGATATTGTTTAAATTAACTGAGGAGTAGGAAAATACATGTTTTTTTACTACCCCATCGCCAGTATAAGTGATATCCGAATAAAACTCTTTTTTAATATTTCTCCTATCAAAATAAACAAATTCACGTCTCACTTTTCTATAATCTCTAACCAAGAAGTTTGTATGTTTAAAAAGATTATGATATGCGAGAGAGATAGCTGTGCGCGTTGATATCCGTCTTAAGAGAATTGTTGTCGTGCGATCTTTTGCCAGCAAATTAGCACTTTCCAAACAACAGGAGAAAACTGTTTTCTACCCCTAAATATTATCCGACATCGATCATTATTTTTCTATATCGTTGAAACAATTAATGACTATGCCTCTACTGTTGATTTTCTCAAAATTTGCGTTTTAACTTCGGAACTATACAGAATTTTATGAAAAATCAAACTGCTAAGATATAAATACTTAAGATTTAAAAAAAACACCCAATTCTGTTAATGTTTACGAGTAGAAAACAATTTCCACCTATTTGTATGGGAAATGGCACGGCACTTCTCTTAAGTACTAAACTTGTGAGCACTGAAAATGCAATTTGCCATCTATTTGTGCAAAGCCAATGCTACAAATAAATTGAGCATAGTGTCGTTATGTATTCACCCTAATTAGCAGTAAAATAGATCGCGTGACGAGTAAATCAGCAACATTACTGAATTCTCGTTCTATTGATTACAGCCTGTCAATTGCACAGCCAATTCCGCTAACAGTATTCACACCACAGGAAACGATTCTAGCTTCTAAACAAAGGAAATAAGCCACAATATTGTCTGTTATTTTTCCGGCGACAAAACGTCATGTTGTCCTTTATTAGTGTACGTATTGACAGAACGAGAGCAACTAACGATATGGACAGAATCAGAACAAATATTTGGTTGCTCAATTAAACAAATGAAATCCTATGTGAGGTGGGCAACGCTTCGATAAATTCTTAGCGAGAATAGGAATTCAAAACTATAAACAAACAAACCGTGGAACAGAAATGTTATCACGTGCGCCAACTGTTAGCTATTTCGCAAAATATTTAGCTATAATAAAAAAAAACAAAAACAAAAGAAGGTAAGAGATATACGAGACGATGCTGCTGTAAAAATATTGCCCAAAACATCGAAGAAGATAAAAACAGTTAACAATTTATGTAATCTCGTTCCGAATCATAAACTAGACGAAGGATATGAAGCCATAATTCAAAATTACACCAGTGAGGCGCGTACACGTATCGAGCTTATATAGTCATTACCAATTTCTAAGCTCATTACCTGTTATGGGACCGCACCAATCTATAACGGTCGGTCACTGCCCACTCTTCCACAAAAAATAACAAAACACGACAGCTGTAGAGGTACGAGGCTAATAATAAAGTAGAAATTTCGTCGGACATTATCCATTATCTTAATTTTGATACGGTTTACAAAAGAGCGTTAACTCGAGCGACATATGTGTCGGGGTTATTTTAACAACGGTCGGGAGCCGGATTAGAGAGATAGCATTTATTATTGTACCTTTTTAAATTTTCTATGCACCGTTTAAGGTAGAATTTGGAGATAACCGTGAACCGACAGAGCTATATTTAGATGTTAAACAAGTCTATTTGGTCGCTAATAATATTAATAGTGATAAATGTATTGAAATGTCACACAATAGATCTGAACACGTAAAATTTGTTGATGCGGTATTATGAAAGAGGCCTTACGATGTGACTGTAGCAGATAAATTGTTCGATGACAATGGAAAATTTATTGTCAGTAACAAAACTCCTGTTGACAGCGATCGGTGGCCATTGATAAGCCGTCGTCTCACTCACGCATGACGACATGTGGGTGCTCAATGACAATTCGAAGGATACGACAAAAAAAACATAACAGGTATCCAACCTTCGTTAGCGGTCCCAGTACAAAGCGAAATAGCAGATACGCATCAGTTTTCTAAGAAGTCATCGAAGTATTTCGAACCGATGAAAATTTTTCTGTCTCTACCGCGTAATTTATACTTTACTGTTCACACTTTGTGAACTCAGAAATTGTGTAAAGAATGAGTTGTCAAGCTATATGCGTCCAAACCTGTCTAGATGGAAGATAATGTGAATTATAGTTCAAATACGAATGCGAGAATGTGACACGGAGAATGGTCACCAATGAACCGTTCCAGATACAATCTAAAAATTCCACCAAATTATCCATATAGATATATTTGAAGACGGCATACACAAAAGCTATGATGGAGACGTAAATACAGAACGTTTGATAATAATCGAGTTAGGGGCTCTTGTCGCTTCGCTTTCGAGTATTTCCAAGAACAAATTGATTCCTTCAGAGCACAAGAGGTTGTAAAGTTGACTTCATAAATTGAGACGTCTTACTATTTCACCCTCCTGAGAGTATTGTCACCTTTTTTTCTTGTATTTTTTATTGCGCAGGTAAAAATCCCCGCTGAAGGTTAATTACGTTTCCAATAAAAATGATCTATGTTCAGATAGCTTTGTGTAAACGGTTCGGTGGTTACAATAAAATAAAGTTTTAGGTGTTGATGATCTATTTAAATATAAACAAAACTTTACTCCAAAGTGAATTCTGTTATTCCGAAAGTGGATGAGGAATCGTAAAAACAGAGTTTTACGGTTTTTACGATTCAACTTTAATGGAACAAGACTGTATTTACTGCTATTATTTTAAAAATCGACAGCACCATCGCTCTCGACGTGATTGTATATAAAAAATTGAAAGTTTCGATAAAACCTCTGTTTTATGACATTATGTTTTGAGTACTTTACGTAATGTAGCAATCATTTCTCGTTGTGTACGAACAATGATTGTATACAATGGAACTGACGGAGCATCAGATACGTTGTGAGGATAAATTAACTATATTTATTCGTATTGTTGGTATTTTATGGCATTTTTAGTTGAGTCCGGAGATCACCAGTGGCATTTTCAATTTTGAACTTTCATTGTGCACGGATTCATTCATTTTATCGTTATCATAAAAACGTAGTTTTACAATAACAAAGCTTTGTGATCGGACAATGAATTATTGTGTTCGTTTTACAGGTTTTTTGAATCTATAAAAATATTTTATTAATAAAGATACTCAGTGCTTACAAGCAGTACAATGCTTCAGTATAGATCGCTAAATTGTTAAAGAAAAAAGTGAATAGGTATTTCTTAGGCAGGTGTGCTACATCTTCGACCTCATCATCGCTTCCCATAAGGTGAGATTGTGGTCATCGCAGGCCTAGTTTATCGTAAAAAAAAAAAACATTAATTTAATTTTACATTTTAAATTTAATTTTAGTATATTTGCGGTTGTTGCCACTTTCACATTATATTATGTAATTGTTGGTATTTTTATTGTCCATGCCGTTTAGTACAGGTTTATAGAAAAAAATCGGGCATAATCCCAAGGTTTTGAACTGTCAAAATCTAAAGTTTATAGGCGAGCACTTAACTAACAACTTGCTTGTTCCGTCACTGAGTGGTTTAAAAAAAACCTCACTGGTTTAGGTACCATTTGTAAATCTAATGATTCCAAAAATCAATATTGATCTCAATCCTCGACCCTTCATAAGAATAAAACCCACTTCTTCCAGTAGCAGTCGTTTTCTAACAGTCATCCTGACAAGTGGTAAACAAACTTTACGATTTTGTTGGGTACATTTTTACTATTCCCTTCTTCATAGGGTTTTTTGTATCGTAAACGGATAGACCTTTGGTACAGATTAAAAAAGCGACGGATGGAGATTTTTTTGAGTGTGAAAATATCGTGCACGTGGATTGGTTTCGTTTATTTTGTTGTCGTTTTGATCAAGTTTGTGTGTCTGTGTATTGTTGTGTCTGTCTGTACAATGTTAGCTTTCAAATGGATAAACCGTTATTGATCTACTTTAAATGAAATGAATTTTTATTTGCAATTTTTTTTTGTCATTTGAAAGAAGATTTGACTAAATATATTCTTAGCTATATTTCACCAAAATCTGCTTAGCCGTTTTTTATGTCCGTCTTTTTAAGTTTGTCTTATACGAAATGATCTAAGTTTTGCCACCAACTCACCTAATGGTAAGTGAAGGTTTAGTAGAGGATGGACTACGTCAATTAAGAAGACACACACGTAAGTATTTCTTAAATTATATTGGCTTAATTTAAGTTTAACCATTTAGTTAAGAGTTAACTCTCTGTTGCATTATATTCCGTGGCAAGTGGCATATGTGTGGCGCCATGGGACCTAAAACAATAATGTTTAGCGCCATGTGATGCTAAATGTCCACGGATTTTATGGAGCAATGAAATAGTGGTGCTTTTTCTGATAACATTATTACTATACGACAGAATAAAACCGTTCTTTCGAAAATAAAAGTGTTACTTGTACGCTATATAGATACGTTGTAGTTTTGCAAACATGACAATATTATAATTTTATAGGTTGTATATCGTTTTAATTTTCAATATATGTAGGTACTATAATAGAACTCGAACAGAATACGTGCCTAGGATACGTTTATAAAACTTAAATCTAAATTTTAAAATATTTCCACAATAATATTATAGATATATCCGCCTGCACAGACACAGATGACCTCATACGAGTGGCGGGAAGACGCTGGATGCAAGCCGCTTCCAATCGGTCTTTTTGGAAATCCATGGGGGAGGCCTATGTCCAGCAGTGGACTTCTTATAGCTGAGATGATGATGATCCGCCTGCAGCGGGGCAAAGCTGCTGGTGGTAGAAGCTTACTAGAAGTCCTGATCTGACAATGCAGACCATATCCAGAGTGACTGCTTTCTGTATTCGACTCTCGACTCAACTATCACGCGAAAGCCTATTGAATTATCTTTATTATTCTATACGTATTCTTTATTTTTTATTAAATGTTGTATTTAATGTGTTTGTAGTATTATTAGGTACTTTAATATTAAACGCACTGGTGTGTTACTGATAAATTTATTTTTCACACACAAATTAATGTGATTACATAAATAACACCAATCTTGCCTTTTTACTCAACTGGACAACAAGGAAGGTTATTATGTTTATCTTGTGTATGTTATCTAAGTATGTTTCTATATGAGCCCCTACAGTATAAGTGGCTTGACCGATTTTGATGTGTGAGGTGTCGTTACATTCATAAAATTCAACGAACGTTTTAGCAAAAAATAAGTAATTTTACTGGAATCTAAAGAATAATCTTAATATACAATGCCCATTTATAATCTTTTACAGCGACTTTGCACATTCTTTCTCATAAAAAATGTACACTCAACAGCGTATCAAGCGTAACAAAATCTTAAGTTAGGCTAAAAAAATGCTTTGATTTTCTCTTAATATAGTAATATATAATAATCTTATAAGCAACACTTACTTAATTAGTAATTCGTTTCAACATTTTCTTTTTCAGTTCGATCGAATATGAACAAAATCGGTTCAGGGGTTGATAAGTTACATGGACCGTTGGTTCATATCCACCATGTACGTCTAGCTACACAAATAGCTAAATTAACGCACCCGAATTATGTTTAATTGAATTAATATAACTATAGCGCACGTACACACAATAATGCAATTGAAAAACAAGTCCGCAAAAAAAAAAAAAAACAGAAATCGTAGAAAAAAAATACAAATCGCTCTATTATGACTGAGTATTATGACCATGTCTACGTTTGCAGTCTTTTATGATCCGAAATTAAGCTATTTTCGTATTTATTTCACAAGCAATAAGGTCTCGGTTAAATTGTAGGGGATAGGCGGACTTTATTTGTTGATTCTGTATAGCACGAAAATAAAATATTGGAACACAATGGAAATACAAATGTGGGGTAGGTTTGGTACATTTTGCCATCTGTCGCGGCCGTACTCTTAGATGTCACATTTCTATACTGTATATAAAAACATTTCTTATACCTACATATAGACATTAGTAGTACCTGGGCGACTGAGCTCCACTCGGATTTTTTATGACTGAAAATAAGAGCAAACCTGGGTTCACTAAAAATTAAACCCAGCAAGATCGATTTATCGTCCCCTAATCTACCTACAAACCGAATTTCATTAAAATCGTTGGAGCCGTTTCCGAGATTAAGATTATATATATATATATATATATACATATACACAAGAATTGCTCGTTTAAAGGTATTACATAGATAAGCAATGTGTTTAAGTTACGAAAATATCCAGGTATAAGTATTTTATGTATTTGTTGCAACAAATACATAAAATAGTTATTCATTGTTAACAAGTCTAGTTAGATTGATAAGTACCTTCTAAGTCTACGTGCTTCATCTTCGACCACAGCGACGCTTTCCATCAGACGAGTATAAGTATTCTATACATATCGATACTTCGGGGAAGAAAAATCGTATAACACTGAAACTTTAAATATACAGAACTAGTAAAATGGTTTAATGGTTTAATGTAAAATGGTTGATCTTGCTAGGTTTAATTTTTAGTGAACCCGGGTTTGCTCGTATTTTCAGTCATAAAAAATCCGAGTGGAACTCGGCCGCCCAGGTACTAAGCAGTTATACGTGATGATACAAATCTAATTCATGAGCCTTCAAAGCCTTTAAGCCTACTCATGCTACGAGTACTTATCACATGAGAAGCATTTATGGAATCAAAATGGTTGATTTAATTATTTACAATAACATAATATAAAACCGGGATATAACATATTTATTATAATTGCTTCTGTGGTTATTAAAAAGAATGTATATAAATATTATGTATATATGAATGTATATATGTATTCTATCAGCCATCTAGTTCCATAGTACAAGCTTTGCTTAGTTTGGGCTAGATGCATTGATAAAAAGGGTTTTTTTTTATCAATGGCTAGATGGTGTTGTGTGAAATGTCCACAAATATTTATTTATTTATTATTTATTTATTAACAAGTCGAAAAAACAATTGAGACAGCCTTATTTTTAACCGACTTCAAAAGAGAACCTCTTCCTTTTTGGAAGTCGGTAAAGATAAGGCTGTTATCAATAGTTAGTTAGTTAGTTAGGTAGTTAGTTAATAGTCAGTGTTAGTTGTATATTGTATGTTTTTTACCTGATAACTACGTCATTTATACATTGAAAAAATCTTCTTTTATTTGAAAATATATACTTTCAGATTTGTCTCAAAGGAAATTTACAAAAATCAGTTCAGTAGTTTGGTATTTAAGACATAATAATTAGAAAAAATATAGGTATCATCCAAATAAAAGAAATTGCGTATTTTAGAGTTTTTTTTTTTTAGTTTTTTAAACAATTACTTGTTAAACTATAACAATTATTTCAATAATGTACTCTGACGTGAATTCCCAAGGATTACCCTGTGTGGGTATTCTAACTTAAAGCAAATCCCAATGGTTAATTTAAATAGATATTGATTTTCAAAGGTTTTATACCTTTGATTATCAATAATCTATCGTTATACCTAGAATATTTACAACTTGTAATGATATTTGTAGCGGACACTATAATCTCAGTCACGGTTGCCTGGAAGAAATCGTTTAAAGCAATAAGATTGCTTGTTGCAAAATTGGCCATTGTTATTCATATTTTCACATTAATAACAATGTGTGTGATCTTCTATTGAAGAGTTATCTTTTTATCTCATAAAATTACAACGAAATAACAAAATAAAAATTCTCTTAATTATAATCTTTATAAATTATCTCTTCCTAAAAACAACAGAATAGCAACAACTCAAACCGCAGTAACTATTTAAACAACTGAAATAGGTACAATTAAAATTTTACATAAATTTACATTTAAATTTCCAGACGAGAAACAAAAATTACCTGAAGTTCAATAACCACGCCGCACATTTTTCACAAACTTTTCAAACTCACAATAATTTTCCTTAACACAAAAATTTAATGTTTACACTTGCACTCATGAACACTTTTTCTTATATTTTTCACTTGTGTAAGTTCCCGAAGACACCCTGTCACTATACACCGATAATGGAACAAAGTTTACTTTGTTCTCACAACGCGTCCAACAAACCACAGGGTTGGACTGCGACTGAGCTCAATGTGGCTGAGATGCGGCGATGACTTGCCGCAGTATTGCGAGATGCAGTGAATAAGATTGCATTATTGTGTTAAATGCAACTGATGAAATGGCGGGAAAATATTTATGTTTTTATATTTGCGGTTTTTTATTAGTCGTTAAATTTACCCTTGAGTGCCGTGTTATGCGTCATAATGGTCTACAATGGAGAATATTTGCGTAAAACCTATTTACTCACGATTCAGACATCTCTTTAGAATGAACCTTTTCTACAGATAAGTCTCAGGCACTATATGGATTATTATAGATCAGGTTTCTAATTATTATTACAATATAAAAAAACTGAAACAACCGACTTTAAAATACGTAATAATTATCGTTTATTTTGATGACATTTTCTCAAGTATTTCGGTTTAAAAAAACCTAAATTCATATTTCATTCAGATCATTTCAGCTATTTTGTGTCAAAGAGTAACAAACACATAAACACAAACGTATTTGTATTTATAATTATTATAATAGTATATAATAGAGATGACTGATTATGCCAAGTGCATCAGTATAATTTGGCAATTACTCGACTGCGCAAGAAGGAGAGTTATGTTCTTCGGATGTATAAATATATATTTATATTACATCCTACGCCTAAACAGCTTGACCGATTGTCATGTGCAAAGTGTCGTTAGATAAGTCTTTACTTCTTGAGTGTCAAAAGTCATATTTTTTAGTATATTTGTCTTTATATTTATTTTTTTGTAATTAAACAACTCGCAAAACTTAAAACTGCGCTGTTTTGTAATCTACAGCGAACTTTTTCTTAATATAAGTGATTTTACAAGAATTAACATAAACAATACTCATTTAAATACAGCGGATTTGTGCATACTTTCTCGCAAAAATTTAGAGCCAACGGCATGACATAATTTACAATACAACAATCGCTCTTTGTTGTGTTTTTTATATATATACTTGTTATTTATTAAAAGTTAAAACTCTGTCTCCTCAGTGCAGAGCGGCATATGCCTTCACAGGCCAGTCCCACAAAAACTATCCAAAAATTTATAACACGTCAAATCTTCAGAGAAATGGTTTCCTTTAATAGAGACGTTGCTTTATATAAAATTAATTGTTCGGACTTTGGGGAGCATCTGCCGGTGCCATTGTTGTTGTTTTTTTTTTTACTTTTTTCACGGGTGTAATTTTTTTTTTAAACTTGGACGGTGTTTGTGGTCTGGTCAGCTCCTTAGGTAGGAGGTAGCAACTTTTTACGAATTTATAAAGGTTCCTTGTTGACTACGTAACCGTTATAGTTTCGCCATGTCCGTCCGTTTATCTGTCCGTCTGTCTGTCACGGTTTCGTGCGGCAAAGAGTATTAGTACTAGAAAGCTGTCATTTCTTACATTTCGATAAAAAAGAGGAACAATAAAGTCTTGAAAACTGTTTCCTTTACATTTACAAGTGAAATGGGGATGATTGTTTTTTCTCGGTTAGACCCAGGTCATGATATAAACCAGGTAAAAAGTTAAAAAAAAAAAAAAAACAATATAGGTGTGCAAAACCATTCATTTACGCATAACATTCATTTACAGTCTTCAACTGTAATGAATCGGTCTTCATGAGGCTTTTAAGATTTTATTTGTCAATATACAACGTGATTTATTATGATAAATTTATAATGGTAGGACTCTTTTGCAAATTCCACCTGGGAAAGTAACAGAATTGTTAGTTACTTATCCCGTCTAACCCTCTAATACCTTCTCCCACCACTTCACTTTTAACCACGGCGTCAAACGGCTACATGTTGACGTCTGCCTACACCTTAAAGGGCTTAAGGGGAAATAGACGTGATTTTATGTATATAATGTACCTAGTATAAAGATGTTGAAAAGTTTTACGTAGCGCGGATAAAGTCACGAGAAAAACCTTCCAACGTTCTCTGAACGCAGGAAGGCAAGTTTCAATTTTAATTGCTCAAAGTTTACATATCCTGGAGATTACGACAGCCTCGCTTTACGATCGCTCATTACCTTCACGGTAATCGATATCTTATCATAATTATTCGATGTATCGAATACTCGACTCGAATATATTCGAATACACAACACAGACTCTGTCAGATAATCGTGTTCTATTCTATCGTAAAGCTCGATAACGAACCAAAATCGAAATGCTTATAACATTTCAATTACCATATAGAATGTTCGTACAAGACGTGGTCAGATCGCGTTCATACCGATAATCATCTAATCAGTGACCATTCAATAACTTTTGTTTCAAAATAAACTTTTACAATCGAATTAGAACTTAAATCATTTATACAGACGATAGTTAATTCAATCACGAACTGAATCATTGCATCCGATCTTGCTTATCTCTACGCTTATTTCAATTTTGAATTAATCGATTAAATCAAAATTATTTCTTAGTTCAATTGTGAGAGAGCTTAATTTAGTTTGTTGCGAATCGTTGTATATGTGCCGTTTTGAGTTGGACAATGTGAATTTCAGTTGGAGAGTCGAAACATAAAATGTTGTTCGGATGTCCGTGGCCATGTAGCGTTGTTGTCGAAATGTCAGAGTTAAAATGAAAAGTAAAATACTTGTTGGATTCTTTGCCTTCTTCTTTGTTTGCGATAATACGAAAAGTAAAGTCTCATTCTTGTTGTGCTTTATTTTCTGATGACAATTGTTTATCGAATATAAATTATAGAGTTAACCTAATTTTATACGAAAGTTAATATTTTTAATAATAATATTATCGTATTTTTTCGTTTCGTATCGTTAATTAAAAAAATATCCAATCTTATGCGATTAATAATAAAGTTGTCTCCTTTTATCATTGAAATTAATATAATTAAAATAAGTGCACAAGACCGTGCCGTGAAACACTTATAGCTGGGTTCCGTAGTTATGCAATCTATAATACTTTATTCTTAGAGACAATAACTTGGTGATTAGTTATATTGTTTAGACCGCTTTGTAAAAAAAGGATCTTTGTATTAAAACGACTAAAATAATTTGTTTTATTATCGCTATATTCCGAATTGCATGCTCGGAGTCTCTCTACGAGATCGAATCAGAAATGAAGAGATACGTAGAGTACAGGAGTCACCGATATAGCACAGCGGATTAGCAAGTTGAAGTGGCAGTGGGCAGGGTACATAGCACGTAGAACTGATGGCCGATGGGGCCGAAAGGTTCTCGAGTAGAGACCACGCACCGGCAAGCGCAACGCAGGAAGACCAGCCACGAGATGGACAGATGAGTTAATATTATGGAGGATGAGAAAAATATGAATTGTAGGTACAGGCACAATTGCACGGCCTTAGGACTTTAGTTGCTTTGCAGTTAGCTACATTTCTTGGCGACGCGCCCTTGGATGTTAGACTGCAAAAACCTTATTTCTGTAGTCGGGTATTTTGTTTTTCTTTTAATATAGATACTCATTTGACAATATTTCAACAGTTTATTTTATAGTGGTTTATAGGACGCATCTACCTGTGAAATTTTGTTTGTGTAGTAGTACACAGACAGATAGATGTACATAAGGATTTTATAAGGTTTCCTTGTAGTACTACAGAACCCTAAAAATGAAAAGTGTCAATGTATTATAGAGCAGTAAAATTGAGTTAAGAATCTAGAAATTTACTTAGTGTACTCAAGAAAATCCAACGAAGTGCTGAAGCATAATTTAATTACAGAGTTCATTTAGTACTCATATAAGCGAAATTATTTTGTGTAGGTAAAGATTTTAGGTGTAATTTATAAATCCAACATCAAATTCTGTTTTTTTTGTTGGTATGTTTGTTTGGCGCTTACTTCGGCAATTATGCACTGATTTTGATGATACTTTTTTGTTTGGTAGGTCATACTTTAGACGTGGCCCCATATAAATTTTATCAAAATCGGTCTAGTACTTTGGTTTTTTACTAAATAACTGGATCGAGCCATCAAATAAAGAAATCGCGTATGACCAACCAAACAAAAAAAATAATCAAATTAACTATTGGCGAAGTAATCACTGAACATACATACAAAAAAAAGTAAAAACATAGTCACTTTCATCGAGCGGACTTCTAGATTGTGGAACACTCTTCCTGAGTGGGTCTTCCCGATAGATATAATCTAGGTGTCTTTAAATCGCGAGTGTATCGGTTTCTTCTAGGTAAGCGCGCTGCATCGTAGACCACAACGTCGCTTAACATCAGGCGAGTTGGCGGTCAAGCGCAAACCATTAAAAAAAAACAATAAATAAAAATTAAGAAAATCCTCCTTTTTGGAAGTCGGTTAAAAAAAATCCTCAAAAAGAATCCAATGATTTAACAACCAACAATTTAAAACAAATCAACCTTTACACAGTTCGCTCGCGGACAAAGCGATTTTTTGAGTAAGTATATAAAACCGAGCTCATCAATACGATTCCCTTGATAGCAACAATGGATATAAAATAAAAACTTTACAACTTAATTACTTACATCTGTTAAAGTCGGGAACACGATTTATAATGCACCTTTGTGTTGCTATAAAACACGGGGAGAATTAAGTTTTGCGGTGACTAAAAAAAACACTTCGTAGGTGTGTGTTACTTTTTTACGTGTTGGTGGGAATTAAGGGGCTATACGAAGGAAGCATGCCGTCTCGCTCATATATTTCCACAAATAAACAAGTACTTACTTAAAAAACTTTTTAAGTTTAACAGTTTTATTGAAAAGAAATATAATGATGTAGGTAATGTATTTACTGTATTTTACTAGAAAAGCCCTTTCATTTGATACCAATATTGTGGGGGTTGTGTTAAAATATGAAATCCGCCATTTTGTGGCGGCGGCCATCTTGGACTTACAATAATACAGAATAAACTAAATTAAATTGAAATTGAAAAAAAATATTGAATTGAAATTGCATTGTCATCAGGAAAAAGGCCAATTACCAACCAAATTTCAGATCGATTCGTCAACTGCAAGGAGGTAAAATTTCAATTACTAAATTAAACCCAAACAAACAAATAGATAAACAAACAGGTCAAGCTAAAGAAAACCGCTTAAAAAAATATTAAAAAGTTGGTGACTGGGGCAGGTCCCAAGATACAGAATGAATGAATGATATTTATTGTCAAAAAGTCACACTTACAAAAATTTATAAATAGGTATAAAATATTTTTAAATAAAAACTACGGGTCACTCACGTCTGTTTTGAGCCGAAATAGTCGGTCTATAGTCGGATATTTCGGCTCAAAACATACGTGAGTGACCCGTGAGAGAGTTTTTATTTAAAAATGTGTGAAAACCACGTTAATTTCCATAGGTATAAAATAATATGATTGTTTCCGAATGGACTCGTCAAATACATTTTGTTTATCTTTAAATAAATACAGTCTAGGCTAACCTAACCTAACAATGATTACGTTATTTTTTCCAGCGTGGTAGACTAGCTGTCCCTAGCAGTTGGACAGTTTGTACAAATAGGGCTGATAAAAAAAAAACTTGTATTTTTGTGTAAAAAAATTAGAGCCGCTTGACCAGTTGTAAGCGCTGTAACTGCACTATAAAATCTCAGACCTTTTTTTTTTATTTATAGCTAAAAACGTGTTCAGTAAAATCACTTTTCAAACAAATAGAAAAAAAACCAAATGTATTGGAAAACTCTTAAACTCTTTTTTTATGTCACGTATTTCATTTTTTTTTAAACGATAATGTTTAATGTGAATTCGTTCATATTAAAACTTATCGTTTTAATCGTAACTATTGCGTTACAAACATAACCAAGATACAAAGTGATGATATAAAAATAAAAAATATTATAATTACATAATCCATTTTAATGATCAAACTTTCTTTATAAGGGACAAACAAAAAACTGTCGAAGAAAACAAAGCGCATAATGAATTTAAGAACATAATTGAGACACCTGCGGAAATAACGTCTTCATTATAATGAGATAGGCCGACAGGTGCGATGGAAGCTGCACCAGATTGGATCGTAGTCGGGAGCGGGATCGGTTTTGTATCGAATTAGGATCCTGACGGCTGGGGAATACCGAATTTCTAATTTATGGACAAAAAAAAAGAAATTGAAGAGTCTCTTTTTGTGAGTTTTGGCGGGAACGTCATAGAAACATGTTGCTCTGTTTTATTTCATAAACGTATGTTATTTTGAATATTAATGCGATAAAAATGGTGGTGTTTTATTTATTAAGTGTTCGATAAAATGCGTGCATGTGGGCAAATAAAATAAAGCAGTTAAAAGTGTCATTTTACGTTGTCAGCAAAACTAGTACTAAACGTAGAAGCTTCTATGGGCTTCTAGTAATAAAGTCGCCATTACTTTACTGAGGCAAGACTTAGACTGTGACTAGAACACTAAATAACTTGTATTATTCAGGAAGCTTGAAAATATTTCAATAATTGATACTGGAAAATCGCTAATCGCGTGATCCAATACAAAAAAAAAAGAAGAAGAAGAAGAGTGTCTTTGAACAGAGAACTAGCGTGGCAAAAACGGGAACTGACGTCTTTATTATTGTCAGTCGAACAAAAATAATCAATAAAATATTTCAATATTTAAATCAATATTAAAAAAAACTGAGCTGTAAGGCCAGTCAAAGCCAGTTTACCTATGAAGATTTTTTTTCGGGAGACAGTGCTGAGTATATTTCCCGTATTCTAAAGATCACAAAATAAATCAACAGAAGACATAAAATGTATTCGTTTTCACGAAAAAAATCCCAATATTTAGTTCGCCCTTCAGTCGAGTGTAAGCCAAGACGGCACTCCGCGCTTAGTTTATTTTCCCTAAACTCCGTTAAAACAATCTATCTCGAGTTACAGCCTCGTTTAAATGTAAAATGTTTACAAAGTCACGAAGCCGGTAATTATTTTGCTACTCGGAAAAGATCTAAACTGTTTATTACTTTTTCAGGCTGAAAAGTTTTAAGAAATAGTAGATTGTGCAACAAATCAGTCAAGCTGTGTCTTATATCACGAGCAACATATGGAATCCCGAGTGTAACGAAGGATTCTAGGGTTTTAACTCCCGAACGTAGCAAGGGCGTTAGGATTTGAATCACAATCAAAGTGAGGGTATTAAAATTTAAAAACGTACAAGATTGAAAAAATATAATAATAAAAAACGCTTAGCTTGAAATTTATAAAAAGAATCCAGGCTGTAAAGAGGGATGCAAGCTCTCTCAAAAACACCTTTGTACTCGTATATGAAACGCATACTACATACTTTTTGCGAGATAATAGAAAGTCTATATTTACGTATTATATTATTAGTTTACTACATTATTATTTACAAACAAATTGAGACACAAACAATAGGTAATGAGACACAAATATTAGGTTTGAATTCAAATTATTGTTGCCCTAGGGCTTAAATAACATATTTTAGGCTCTTTTTATATGACATAATGGACCAATATGTATTATCATGCAAGGCGATGATATTCAAAATAACGTTCTAGATAATACTTACATAATATATGTAATTTTTAATTTATGCAACTGCGAAAAAGACAACTGTGGATTAGCTTTAGAATATATTTTTTTACTTCTTTTTATGAGAATTGCTTACTTTCAACTTGTTAACTGGATTTGAAATAGTAAAAAATGAAAAGCAAATTCTAAACTTGGAATGTGATGGTGACAGGCACCCTGGGTAGTACCGATTGGCGGAAATCTTACAAGATGGCGCCTGACCTTCCTGACCCATCCGTCAAGGGAAGATGAAACATCTGTTTCTACGTGTCTAACTGGCAGTTAATAAAACATTTGTAATTGCGTTTCATTGTTCGTATTAGAATTCTAAATTTGAAAATGTAGGTAATTATTGGCTATTTAAAAAGACTGTGTGTTTTTATTTTATTTCGGCGTGTTAAAAATAGGTAAAATACAATATTATTATAAATTTGTACCACATTACATGTTTAGTTATTTTATTACAGCACTTTCGTAAGAGATGTGTGTAAGTATGTGACACTATAAGAATTCAATAAAGGATTCCTTCTACACTTTTTGACAATTGAAGAAATCGCCGTTTCCTCCAAAATACCATCATTGACCATCGGAAATAAGTTGATTTCTTAATCATACAAAAAATATTCTGTCTAACCTAAGCCTCTATCCGTCTTACTCATAAACGCTGAATAATCGCATTTTAGTTAAACAGTGTTTTGTTCCGTTTTCACGCGTGACAGTTCCCCTAACGCGCGTTTATAAGTAAGATGGTATGTCTACAAATAGCCTAACCTAACCTACTCGCCTGATGGTAGCTGGAGATGTAATATCTGAACCTAGAAAACGTGTTTAACCAAGCTTTGATTTTATTCCTAGATTTAAGTGTAATTCTGAGGAAATAACAAAAAAACTATAAGAAAATGCAATAATCGCTAGTGTTAAATTATATGCCCATATTGATGATATATATGTAAAAACTAAATTGAGATACTTTCAAAAATTGATATTTTAAGAATTCTATTGAAATTAGGAGGATCAAGAGCTTATTCATTTTCGAGAACATCAATTTTAGCTAAGCGGGGTTGTTGTTTCGCAGAATGTTGATCCAAACACATGATCCGTGCTGTCACCACGTTTTTTTGTATCTGAGAATTAATGTCGGCTAAATTATACAAATGTATAACCACATGGTCTAAAGTTTAGCAAAAACTTTTAAGTGTACAAAAAATTGCATGGGAATTTAAATTAAGTTTTAGTACTACGGCGCCAAAGCTGTAGCAGGAAGAAAACGGATAAATAGAGTAAAAACAAGCTTATTTACGCCATGTATTAAAAAAAACCTCAGATTAATACCTATATTATGTCCTGGCTGCCACATCTGTTTGACTATCAAATGTTTTCAATACTTAACACTGGAAAATGCAATTATCGCGTAAGTCCAATACAAAGGACAGAAAAAAGTTCGCAATGGTCCACTGACTGGCTTGATGTCAAAATAAGGCCAAAAAAGAAAAAAAAATGTCTAACTCGTCAAGTGTCATTGTTTACATAATTTCAACGTAAAACAAACCGTGAAGTAAATACAAAAGAAATAATGGAAGGTGCCAGACAGCCAGAGGCGTGTAATTTCCGTACCCAGTTCTGAAGATATTCAGGGTTCAGTACTGAGAAATCAGTACAAAAGTTTTTGCTCATCTCATAATATATTTTTTTACACGTTTTTATTAGCTTCACCTGTATGCATGTTTGTTTGTTTGTTTGCTTGTAACCGACTCCTTTGGATTTGATTTTGACCCACTTCAAACGATCAGATTTCATTCAAACTTTGTAGACTTATTAAAAACTGATGCTCGTTTTTTAAGTTTTTTTAAAACTATTATTAAACGATTATTTCGATCTACAATTTGCCTAGCTAGCTAGATGTATTAGTGGCATTGTGGACTGTGCGGTTTCCAAATTTCGTATAACATTGTTTTTCCGATGTAAATTTATAGTTAATACAAAAAGAATATATTGTCTTAAGACACTGAAAATATATTCCTGTGACATTGCTTCCTAACTATTTTTAAGCTTATCTTAAACCGGAACCTAAAAGACTGTTATATGTATATGTATTTTAGCAACTAACAATCTCGGCTTCCGAAAGCGTTAAATGATCTATCAGTCTAAGCAGAATTTTCTAGAATTTTTTTAACGATTGTCAGAATATTATATAAAAAAACTTATAAATAACAAAATATCCAGCAGTAAAGTAATGGGATTATAAACGAACATCATTTAGTTTGTGTTAACGATAACTAATGTTTACATTAAATACAATTTTATTTTTAAAGTTACCTACTACTAGTTGTTTTTGCTAAAACATTTTTATTTCACTGTTAAATAAATTCAGTCATAAAATACATAATATAGAAAATATACAAAATTATAGAAATAGATAACAAAACATTTTGACTTATATTTGCGTTTGTATCAGTCAGTTTTCAAACCAAGTCACCTTACCAGAATCCTCATCACAGGCCTGGCTGTTAGGCATTGCTGATGTAATTTTTCATAAACTGAATTTTAAACTTTACCAGAAATATTCTTCGCAACTGTACCAATAGCTTACTGCTGAAGTTTCAGTACTGCCAGCATAAATCTCCCCATTCTTAAGGGTAACTTTGATTGTACATCACCCAAGCTTGTTTACAACAGTCGTTAGCGTGTCGAAAAGATTATTCACAAATTGTATTCATTATGTTGTTAAATTGTTGGCCGGAATTTTCGGGCATTGGTAAATTTAACCAGATACTGGTATTATTATGTTTGTGTAAACAAATTTCATGTGGGCATTGAATATAAACGTATATGGATCACTTAATATAAATTTAATTCAATTGGTGTCATAATGTTTCTTTTTTGGTATAAAACACCTACGTTCTTGGTTTGCATTAATTCTTTATCATCATCATCAGCCTGATTTAGTTCACTGTTGGACATAGGCCTCTCCCATTAAACGTCACGCAGCCTGTCCTTTATTTTATTTTTTATAAAACTCAAATCATGTTTTATCCACTAGACAAATTATTTCAATACCAAGGTAAGTCTTCTCGCGCTTCATCGTATTTCTTAGCGCCGTCCCTTATCTTCAGAATTAGTGGTCAAGCGCAAGTTTATTACTGAATAAAAAAATCAGATCCGGATTAACTCTCATCATCGATTCAAGGTCTTCAAGTTTCAAACGAAATGTCAACAAAACCCCAAGATGACGAAGATATGTTGCATATTTTAAGCAAGGAACAATGAATTATTCTAAATTAGACAACTATACCTATATACTATATAGTCATATAAAATATATCACTAATTCAGTAGGTACGTGCTCAATCAAATACTAAATCTATATCATCCAATTTTATTACTAAACAATGTTTTGAAGCTTTCGATAAGCGTAAAAACACAAAACAACGTTGTTTACTTTAACGAACCTTTTTAATGACGGATCCCAAATCACGAAGGCATCTGAAAGGAAAGAAAACAACAATTAGCTATTATTTTTACGACTGGCAATACAATTAAGAGTCGATCATAATTCTTCAAATAAACTTAATGATAAAATAAATATACAGAAATTCTTAACTATAAAATCAACATTAACTAACATAAGTCTTTTATGTGTACACTATTGCTAAGGTATGAAATAGTATTTAATACTTTTCATATTCAGAAGTATCAACTTTAAATCTGTCAAACGCGGATAAGTGAGTCTTACTGAACACAATAAATATTAGCAAGTAATATTTAAAACAAAAACTAGCTATGCATATCTATCTACAAATTTCAGAAATATGAAAGCTATATATATATACATAATACGAACATAATATGGATACGTTTAAACATAGCACAATTATTTGAGCAGAAATACTTCTGCTCAAATAATTGTGCTATTGACTAGAGATATAAGATAAAGATTGACTAAAGATTTAAAGAATTGAATTGACTAAAGATTATATTATAAAGATAGATTATAAAGATTATATTTGACGCTAGTATTAGCGTCAAATATAAAATCTTTAGTCAATTCAATCTATCAGCAAGCGTTCCTAAAACATGATCACTAAAATAACTTCTAACAATCCAAGATGCTCAGCGTAACACTCAACGTAAGTAGTCCAATAACACACTCTCAAAAAAAGCCCATTTTTATCCAGTCCCTATATAATTTACAGCTGCTCCGGCGGACACCTTCTCACAAATTACGATTCAAAATAACACGTCGACCGATGCAACATCGACCATAATACGAGAGATTCGAAATTAAACATAATTGCTTAATTCAGAACGCATGATGCCGCAAAGGGTAATAACGAAAGAGATGAAGATATTTAAGTTAACAAGGATGAAGGAGATAGAAATATTGAGATTGGCGCCAAAGTTGCATCGAAAGGTAACTTCCAGGTAATGGAACGTGTGAAGCGAGCTCAAGTGGTTATCATTAGAGATGTTTTTGTTCTGTTTCGGAATGTTGCTGGATCACCGTTAGAAATAATGTCTCTTGTTATAAAGTTTATTGAAGGTAATGATGACTAGAAGGAAAGAAGGGAAAAATCAAGCTAAATAAATTTGACTGATGATTGATTGAAAATCTACGTAAACATGATGTAATACTTATTGAATAACTTATACACATAATGAATAACTTATACACATAAATTGAATTTTTTTATATAAATGACCATCTGTGAAAAACCAAACAATAAAAACCGTGAAGGGTTCCGTACCATTAACTATAAAAAAGCCAAAAGAATCATGTCTGTTGTATGGGAACCTCCCATAAGTATTAATTTTATTTTAATTTAATTATTTATTTTTAAAGTGAATAATATACCTCAATATTCTGTGAACAATATCGAGCAAAAAAGAGCAAAAAAAATCGCGTTTGTTGTATGGGAGCCCCCTTAAATATTAATTTTATTCTGTTTTTTAGTATGTGTTGTTAAAACAGCAACATAAATACATCATCTGTGAAAATTCAACTGTCTAACTATCATGGTTCATGAGATACAGCCTGGTCACAGACGGACAGACAGACAGCGCAGTCTTAGTAATAGGGTCCCGTTTTACCCTTTGGGTTCGGAACCCTAGAAAATAATGTTCAAAACTTATTGAATAACTTATACACATAATGGCAGGATGATTGAGATAGTGCCAGAATAGAAAGTTATATGTAGTACTTATAAGCTAAGTAATAAAAAAGTTAGAAAATTTATTGAATCAGGCGTTACTTTGCGGAAATTCATATCCAAATACTTAAATCTAACTTATATATCTAGTGTGTTTCCGCTTCGAGGTCTTCAAGATAGTACTCCTTCAAGCTGGTACTCTTCTGCTTCGGTGTTTTCTAGCTGGTACTCTTGACGGCTTTGATGTCACGTGTCGACAAGAGTAGCAGCTTGACGACCTCAAAGCGGAAACACACTAGATAAATATAAGTTAGATTTAAGTATTTGTTAAAAAAGTTATTATGATACTTTACTTACAAACCAACATTATCATATTATTGATTTGTAAGTAAAATATCATAACTCGGTGAATATAGCAATATAAGTATACATAATATGAGAATAGTATTTTTCATTCCTTAGAACATAAAACCAATTTTTGATAGTCCATGACAAAGTCAGATTATTTGGCTTTCTAAGCTAAGCAAAATGTGACTAGGATCTTATTGGTGGAGTCAGTATGTAACTGTCATCAATGATTTTTCTGAAAACCTCTGATATATATATAGACTGATGTCATCAATGATTTTTCTGAAAACCTCTAATTTATATATTTAGTTATATATATTTTTCGTTTTAAAGATTTTCAACCTCAAAATGTAATATAATAAATAGGTAATAATAGGTATTGACTTTTTATATTTTTTGAATTGATATTGAGCCAAACTTAATTTATTTATTATTCAATTCAATATGGTTTTGATAAACCAGACAATTTTAAAGCTCCTTATTTACTTATGTACTCAAATTCTATGAAATGTTAATTTCACTTTTGAGTTTTGTTGTTTAATTTATGTACTTAATTAAATAATTTTATAACATACGAATGTACGTAAACTGTGTTGCTCATTTCATAATAAACATATACGTTAATTAAAGTTTCAATTTATCTTAATTAAAAAGCTTAACCCTCAAACCATACAATTCTCTCATCAGAACAATAGAAAAAATACAGAAAAAATTAACAATTACATCAACTGGAGACCGGAAATTTGGGCCGATATGAATCTATGTGTGCCTTTTAATTATGGGGATAGGCCCCGCCTAACACAGTAATTTATATGGAAACGTCCAATCAAATTAGGCAACGATGACGTGAAGTGTCATACTGGCAACACCGGGAATTAATCATCTTCATTTGAAATTGGAATGCGTTAAACTTTTTCTTGAGGGTTTGAAATTCGAACGTTCGAATTGTAAATTCAAAGAGACAGTATTTAACGGTTGAACGAATAGAGATTGATGGGGACAAGGAGGTGGTTCTGTTGTTTTTAGATTGATCTGTGATAAGGCCGGCTTCACACTCGATGGGAAGAGTTTACTTATCATAAGATCAGTCAACTGCAAAAGGTTACAAAAATATGTTTAAACTATAAACGCATTAATTCTTGATAGTAAATTTAATAACAATATTTTTATTATGTGTAATGATATAAATAAAGTGAAACAACATGAAAATACGCAATTTCTAAGATGACATACGAGTACATAATTTTTTCCAGTAATTTTGTTTAAAATCAAAGTAGGTACTGAACCAATTTTGATTTTTTTTATATAAATGACCATCTGTGAAAAACCAAACAATAAAAACCGTGAAGGGTTCCGTACCATTAACTATAAAAAAGCCAAAAGAATCATGTCTGTTGTATGAGAACCTCCCATAAGTATTAATTTTATTTTAATTTAATTATTTATTTTTAAAGTGAATAATATACCTCAATATTCTGTGAACAATATCGAGCAAAAAAGAGCAAAAAAAATCGCGTTTGTTGTATGGGAGCCCCCTTAAATATTAATTTTATTCTGTTTTTTAGTATGTGTTGTTAAAACAGCAACATAAATACATCATCTGTGAAAATTCAACTGTCTAACTATCATGGTTCATGAGATACAGCCTGGTCACAGACGGACAGACAGACAGCGCAGTCTTAGTAATAGGGTCCCGTTTTACCCTTTGGGTTCGGAACCCTAGAAAATAATGTTCAAAACCGATTCATAATTGTTACCATTCTAATTGGTAGCATAGATGCGATTATGTTTTACTAACTAGCTACGAAATCTAATCGCAATTTGTCATTTATACTTTACATTAAACGTGGAGTCAACTTTCTTCCAAAGTTTGTCATGCGACAGCGATATACGTCATCAAAATTAATATTAATTAGGTACATTAACTTCCTCCTGTTGCCGTCAAAACAGCGAATGTATGCGTTACTCCAAGTCTCAAATAAACGTATGTAATACTAAACGTTGTCAACGTTATAATTTTGAGACAGTATAGGAACTCTCTTTATACCCGACTGCGTAAGAAGGAGAGTTGTGTTTTTTGAGTATGTATGTTTTTATATGATCGCCTACAGCCTCAACGGCTTGACCAGTTTTGATGTGCGAGGTGCGTTAGATTAGTCGTCACTTCCTGAGTGTCATACGCTATATTTTTTTAATAACAAACATACATCTCTGGCAAAAATAAAATATGCGTGTTTTCGTAACTTCCAATGAACTTTTTCGTAATAAACGAGCGACTTATTCTAGAGAATGCGCATTTATAATCTATAGCAATCGCATTTATATAATAGCTATTTTACGTATACTTTCTTATAAAAAAACGTACACTCCACAGCGTATCAGGCGTAACGAAATCGTAAGTTTTTTTAAATATTTTTTTTATATAAATACTTGTTTATAGGGCGTTTTGGCGTTATCGTATTTTTTCTCGACTGTACAAGAAAGATGGTCATGTTTTCAGGTATAATTATTGTGCTGGTTTCTATATTACCTCATGTAGCCTCAACGGGTTGACCGATTTTGATGTGTAATGTGTCCCTAAATTTAAAAAAAATATTTGCTTTTTTATTTTTGCGAGATATGTATTATTATTATTATCTCCGGAAGTGAACATAACCCTCGTTCTTACGCAGTCGGGTAAAAAAGGTTTAAATATGTCGTCTATGTTGCAGAGACGTGAGTGAGAGACCCAAACATTGGAGAATCTCAATTCCATCGATAAGTTTTGTTTGAATTTATGAGTGAGGTCTAATGCTTGCAGAGAAAAGTAGAATTACAATGTACCGTCTTTACCAAACAGGGGATATGATGATGAGTATCTGAAATCGGAAGTTCCACAACTGCCTCCACGAGAGCGATGTAAGTGAAGTAATGTAATATAGCGCGTATGTAACGTGTAATATAATACAAGCGCGCATGTCACAAGTCACAACACGGTGTTATCGCGTCTTGATGAATTATCGCTGTTAGCTCACTGCTTCCGCGGTCTAAGATGAGAGAGAACCCACTAATCCGCTCGGAGCTTGCAGCTATCTCTTTCGCGCATAACTTAAAAAACTGACTCCAAAATACGTAATACAACACATATGTGACTTGCTATTCACTGTTCTACAGGTACTTGGATAATATTTTACCAGTTATTTTGTTATAACAACCTCTGAAGTATGACCTACCAAATACAAAAGAATCATCAAAATCAATGCAATTGGCTAAGTAATTGGTGAACAAATATTAAAAAAATCGGCCAAGTGCGAGTCGGACTCGCGCACGAAGGGTTCCGTACTATCATCTATACTAGAAAATCGTATAAAATAACGAGAAATCAACGAAATTCCAAGTAGTAAATTGCAAACTTATAGGTAGGTTTTCGATACACATCCGGGCAGCATGACGACGACGCTCGCGCGAATACGCGCGGCTATGGCTCGCTCCGTGATGTTACCTCCCCCGCTACCCGCGCGGCCGTTGCTTAGCAACCGCCTCGTGCTCGCGTCACCACCACACCGCGGCGCGGCGCTCGCACCACGTTTAGATGCACGGATTATTTTCATTTTGTGAGTTTTTATGTATTAGATTAGGTATTTATTTTTATAGTTAATATATTTCTAAATATTTACTTACAAATATTCAAGTTTCTACCTGTTAATTAAGATCGAGTAAAAATTGCTTAAAAATTACGTTTGTTGTATGGCCCCCCTTTAATATTTACTTTATTGTTATTTAAATATTTATTTTGAAAGGTAATATACAAGTAAATATTCTGTGAAAATTTGAAGCGTCTACCTGTTACCGTTTTTAATATTGAGCAAAAAAATACGAAAAAAACACGTTTATTGTATGGGGACCCCCCTTAATATTTTATTTTATTTAATTTTTAGTATTTGTTGTTATAGCGGCAACGGAAATACATCATTTGTGAAAATTTCAGCTTTCTAGCTATCACGGTTTATGAGATACAGCCTGGAGACAGACAGACAGACAGACAGACAGACAGCGAAGTCTTAGTAATAGGGTCCCGTTTTTACCCTTTGGGTACGGAACCCTAAAAAGACATACAGACTGAATTTATAACCTCCTTCTTTTTGGAAGTCGGTTAAAAATATGTAATATCACAATGACGTGATGAGATACAAAATGTTGTCTTTCGATACATTTGGTATTACCAAAACCACATTTTTACAAATTGAAATTAAATTTAATCTAGTAAGAATAATAGGTAATAGTTTTTTTTATTAAATAAATCTACGAGGATGAAGTTTGCTGATCTAGAAGATATCTATTCACTCTAGCTTTGAAAATTCCAAGGTTTTAGTTCTCAGGAAATATGGAAGGCGGCAAAAAATTCTGTTCAATGCAGTATGTATCAAGACCGTGGAGTAAAATCGTAGAGTAGGTACGGATTTCCTGCTTTTCAGTGAGAATTTATTCTATATTCATCTTGTTTGAATGGGCCATTTGACTAAAACTGTAATTTAAAGGTAGAATTCAATCACCTACATGCATTTTTTTACATTGACTAACTGATTGAAGATGTTTATCGGTCAGTCAATGTAAAAAAATACATGTAGGAACATCAAAGTCCGTGCGGGAATCGCAATTCACAAGTATTATGTAATTATTTTGCTGTCAAGATTTAACTTGGTTGATCTGGGGCGCGCTAGTGAAAAAAAAAACATTACACTGTGTGACGACGATAAATTTTCTTATTAATCCCGCATCCTCTTATCCTTTGAGCCGCTGCATTACCTAAACGATGCGGGCGAGCTAATATGGCTAAATTTCTGTCTCCCTCCACAACATTAGCCAGTATCGGGGTCCTACGGGAGAACGTTTGAAATGCAAATGCCGATGCTCAGGTATATTAGTTGACGGTTTATTGGTTCCATACCAGATAGGTATAAGCTGAGAATAAGCACGTTCCTGCGATGGCTATTTTGGAGTTTCAACCTTGAGAGTAGGTAATACAGATTGAATTTGTCGGAAGGATAGATTTTATGCTCAAATTTTATATTAAATGAATTTTAAAATTTGGAAGGTTGCATTTTTGTGTTCTACTTTAAAAATTCTTACATTTGGTCTTGTTTTTATTTACCCTGAGTATACAAAATTATTTATCAAAACATCACTAGACTAATCATCAACGTGTATAATAATTTTAAAAAACTTCAACATTCGTTAACAACATTTAGATTTATTTTTATACTATCAAAAAATCATAAGTTTACACTATCTGTTTTTTCTCCGTATGCAAAAATTGTATCACTAAAAACCAAAGCAAAAACGACAGCGCAATTGAGAACGAAATTACTAAAGAAGTTGGAGTCATTTTCTATATTTTCAAATCCATTTGCGTTGAAGTAGTCATTTCAAGATTCACTACAAAAACCACAATAAACGTCACGACAGAACACGTCTCGGCAACAGTTGCGGGTAATTTATGTCGTCGACTCGGCGTAATCTCGGATTCGCGCGGATAAGCCGCCGAGATATCGGGTTCATTAAGCAGTTTACGTGGGTTTAAGTAGTTTTCAGGTCGTTTATAAGCTGTTAAGTAGTTTCTACATTCCAAGTTATTCTGATCGCTTTCGTTTTTTTAGCTTAGAATTCAGAAAATCTTACTGAGGTGTGTTTACTTGCTTTCTGATATAAATTTCACGGTTGTGACAAATAAAGACACTATTAAACTTCTTGTCTTAACTTCTATTACTTTAAAGACTTTAAGTCTTTGATAGAGCCTTAACCCCGAGGCTCTATCAAAGACTTAAAGATTTGTCTGATAAAAGTAGGTGCTTTAAAGATGAATCTCTGGCTCTTATTTTTGTTTCCATTGCAATATCTTGGTTAAGGTTGATAGTATCGCCGTCACGGTCAACATTATTGTGATTTACAGAATTACAATTAATCATTAATATTTACCTCTACCTGTGGTAGATTACTAGATCAGTGTCCAGATGATAATTCAAACTATAGCAGATGGCAATAGATAAGTCTCGCACATTACCGTAAAATATGGAATGAACGAAAAAAAATTAGCATATGCAAGAGGTAAAGCTTAGACCTACTAAATAGACAGATGATTGTTTGCCACGTGTCAATTTCTTTAACTTCTTTACAGCACATTTTGATTATTTTACGGTTTTATCTTTACTTTATCAATTAAACTAACAAAAACATGTTAAAGTAACTGATTCGTGTTGTTGTAGTGTAGCCAAATTTACTAATATAGAATTTCATTTGTTCCCGTTACATATCTAATTATGTATCATAAATGAAATCTTACCAAAATGTACGGTCTGACATAGCTGTAATAATAGACATCGAACAACCCGAGTCATTATCAATTGAAACTATTCACCGGCTAACAATATTCCGCTTGGAGCTAAATTTCAAAGCCTCGATTCCGATCTAGGTCACCAAAACACCAATTCAAACCGCATAATAGACGAGTGGCGGTAAACGCTCGCGATCTACCATCATCAGTAGCTAGACCACTGTCACGACCGACACACTCTGCAATTGTACCTTTTTAAGCTTTTTTACCATTCCCATTTGTTCCGTTTATTTTTTCAACTTCACTTGTTGGTTTTGTTAAGAATGCAAAGGAATTGACGTCTCCATCACGATTCGTCACAGCTTAACGTCTTGGAGTATGACGCTGCGATTTTTTCCGCCATTAAAATTTACTTACTCCTTTTGTTGGAATTTAACTCTTCTTGCACAATTCTAAGGTATATTTTTCGTTTGATAATGTTGGGGCACTGCATAGTAAAAATATACAAGTATAGTAGCATGGAGACCTCTCATAGTCAGATGTGATGACTTAATTTCAGTCGCTCATTTGCTACGCGTGTAGGGTTTGCACATGCTTGAAGTGCTTAAATATGAACATGTTTAATATGATGCCAAAGGAATTTATAAGTGCGCTTATAATGCTTCGAGCTAAAGGCTACTAGTGAGTAGTGTATAATGTACTTAGAAACCGCCTGTTCAAATTATGTTTCAGCATAATTAGCACGTTCTTAATTTCTATAACTTTTCTATATCATATCATAAAAAAGTGTTTTTCTTTGGATTTCAAAACTCGGCTTTCAAAAGTTATCTTTTTGCCTTCAAAATAATAACATTTTAACACTACGTGCGTTATAACGTAGTGTTCAAATATGTTTATATATAATTATGTCTAGTTCAAAAATAATGCCAATCAAAATTACAAGACAGAATTTTTGGCATAGTATCTAGATATCTGCAAAAAAAAACAATAACTGCATAGCTATTACCTCTTTACTTTAAGAGCTTGATCTAGCACAGCAACAACTCGTTTACTTCTTATATAAAATGTATATGCTACCATCATTTTAATGATAGGTACTCTAGTTCTTGCGAGGTTTTATAGTACCATTTACTAGCGTTCCTGTATTCTTCATAGGAACATTTACATCTTGTTTAAGTCATCCCACGTGAGGCGAAACGTCCGCCGATTGAGACGTTACGACCTGTAGGGTCCACTCGTTTTGTTTTACTGCAGCGCAGTCCCTAATGATTGTTTTTATTTGCTCTTTTAAAGATCCTGCAGCGAGCTCTGTAGTGATCCTTGTAGGCTTTGGATTGTTTATATAGTTGAGCTGTGAATTTTTGATTTTGTGAATGTGTTTTATGAAGATTTCAAGATGGCGGTAAGGAGGAACCAGAGATGGCGGTAAAGAATTCTATTCCTATGCATTCCGCTCCAAGAACGTGGACAGATATCGCTGAGTATGGATTGTTGGCATTTCAATTAATTATAAATGGGTGCGCCGATAAATAATGACAGTGTATTTAAATATCTGGTCACTATCATTATGTTTGGAGAATTGATTTCTTATAAGTATTATATGTGTATTTAACGCGATCGTTGAGATTTAATTGACCAGCGATCGAAGCGAGCGAAGCGTCTCTGCATCAACTGGCCAAATTTATTTCGTCTGTCAGTTTGTTTGTATGTTCGTACTCGCGTACAGGGCGTAATTTTGAACCAATTTTGATGAAACTTGGTATATAGGTTTTATGAATTATTATTTTTTGTCGTCGGCGATTTTTGATGAGGGGTGTTTCCCATAAAAAGGGGGAAGTTTATTGCGGCGTTAATTACCAACCGATTTTAATGATATTTGATAGGTAAGCAAAGTACACAATTATTACAACTTGTAGTAAAAATGAACAGAATTGGTCAAGTGGTTGTCGAGATATGACAACCAACTTCAGATTGCTTACAAATGTTTACAAATGTTTATTTGATTCAAAAAAACAAATACATACATGCTAAATGTGAACCCATTGGCTTCAAACTAGTATAAACTGTGATTGCGTGTAACAGTGAGGGCGCGTGGATGTGCTTGATGCATTTGAGCGCTGAATAATTTTCTTAATTTTACGTTTTGTCCATTAAAAAGAATAGCGTAATAAAACAGAATGATTATAAGGAATATATTTTTTATGTAATCCAACTATACGTATTATATCACTTCCAGAAACACTATTATTATTAACGGGATATTTACCGTGGTTCGCGTTAATTTTGAGCTCCCGATATTTCGGCACAGTTACATGCACCATGGTCACGAGCGACTGACGACGATGACGACGACGTTAATAGTGTTTTAATGAATGACCGTGATAGTTTAAAAAAGTTACTTCCAGAAACGTCCAGCATTATAAGCATTAAAATTAAATTAATCTTTCAAGGTGCTTAAACTTATGGAAAAAATGTTTTTGACCGTAAAATAACGTCTTTAAAATGACTTATAATTGCGAAATCGGCCAAAATTTTATATAAGGCCTCCTTAGCCAACTTTATGTAGGTATTATGGACAGATGATCCAAGGCGAGCTGCAAATAAGCTCTCTCGCGAGGTCTACTGTTCGTAGAACTACTAGTTTTTTAGGTATAAAGAAGTTATTTGTTTCTTTCTGCGTTTTGTTTTGTAAAAATAAATAAATATTTGTGGACATTTCACACACCAGCTAGCCCAAGCAACAAAGCTTGTACTATGGAACTTGATACTGATAGAATACACATATAATCAATATCTATTGACAGCTTTAAAATTAATCAATATAATTTAAAGTAATCTATGAAATAAAATTGTACATCTGCATTCT
Organism: Lycia hirtaria; assembly: GCA_947563715.1. NCBI lineage: Eukaryota > Metazoa > Arthropoda > Insecta > Lepidoptera > Geometridae > Lycia > Lycia hirtaria. The sequence goes on from OX387385.1 coordinate 14,562,632, forward strand.
AAAATTTTGTTTCTATTTAAATCATATCTTTTATTTGAATAATATTTGTTTTACCTTGAACCTCTTCACTGCAACTTGATCGAGATACCGAAAATGTTTCACAGGCGAAACTTATCGAAACAGGTTGATATCAACTCAAACAACGCTACTGGGGAGTGCATGTCCAATATTTGGCTGGCCAGTATTTATGTTTTCGATCGGGCAGTAATCGAACAGATAGCAATCATGATCATGATTAACCATTATATAATTGAACACGTTCCGGAGCACGCCCCAGCGGCTTGATTGAGATTGGGAGATAAAAAAATGTTGGTCAAGTGAGAATAGCACTCGAGCCAAAAGTGATTTTAAGTCAATCATATTTCGGCAAATTGTTGGGATCGATATACAAAGAAAAACATGCAAAAATAATCTTCATCATCATCTCACCCAAAATAAGCTGCTGGACAGAGACATCTTCTCGATGAATTTCAAAAAACAAAACCGTTTAGAAGCGGCTTGCATCCAGCGTCTTCCTGCCGGTTGTATGAGGTCCAATCAGGAATAATGTGCTAGGTATAAAACATGTATATTTTGAGTTTATTTAAAAAAAGAAATATACCTACAAAACAAAGAACTCCATTCCATTCCGTAAGATTATAAAAATAGCGGATACTATCTCTTGATAAAATACTGTTGACAATGCCAAGTCAAAGGGCTAATAAAACGGTATGTTAAGTGAGTGGCATTAAAATAATTGTTACTGACAAGGGGCTCCCTACAAATTCCATAAAGGAAGCGCCAATCAACAATCTGACTGAAAGCAGACACGGGTTTCCTTCTTAAAACTACGGTACCCTAAAAAGGGGACGTCCACACGCCAGCGGGTGTAAGATATATAGTAATTATTGTTAGACAGACATCACGGGCACATTCAAAAAAGCCGACACAACAACAAGTATAATCAACGCTCACATTGATACAAGCGCGTACGCATCACACTCACACAGAGATACTTTTATTCGCGTACCTTTAGGGCTGTTGCACACGCATGTGTTAAACATCATAATTACAGGGGTCAGCGGCGTGCGTCGAGTTGAAACGAGCCTAAACAAAATGGCGGTCAATTTTATTTGTATACAGCGGAGGTGCAGGTTTGATAAGTTGATATTTGAATGATGAATTTGAATGAATAACGGTCGGCAGGCTTGGTAACGTTTTGTAGACACGGTGCTGAACTTCTGATAAGACCGTTTAAGTATTTCCTTGCTGCTTAATTTTATCCCTAATAAATGTATCTTTGTATCAAAAGGAGTTGTTAAGCATTTTTTTCTTTTATTTAATGCTCCTGCTTACGAATCAGACATTTTTTTTTTAATTGAATTAAGTTAAATTTGAGATTCCGATAAATCTGGGAATAAATGTACCTTTCGAGATATTTATCTAATTGAATTAAAGTTACTTATCAACAATCTTGAAAGTACCATTCTAAGTGGTAATCTCATTGTCGTAAAACCGACATCTACGTATTCATATTCAATGAACATAATAAGCGAGACAATAATAAAAATAAATAACGCTACGCATAATGCTATTAAAATAACCAGTGAACATAATAGTGGAAATGAGAAAGCCCGTCAGCCTACACAGACCCTGTTATATGATAATGAAGTTATTATGAATTAAATTCCTTTAGGCGTACACAATTTTTCTTACAGTAGCCAGGAAACATTTATACATGAGTTAGTTAATGATTAATATTTATTAGTGAACTGAGCACGGCAGGCCTCCATTTTGAATTGGGCTTACGAAACATAATTCTAATATGTAAATTTTTTGAATGAATTTGGTTTTCAAGTAAACGTGTACAATTTCAATGCCAAATATAAAGTCGTAAATACCAGATTTATGGTAAACAGATACAAATATGCCTTATTAGTGACGAAAGTTATGAGTATTGGGTTCAATAATTTAAATTTGATCTGAATAGGCAGACATTTTATGACATAATCATAGCTTTTATAGTTGAAGCTTCTCGTCCAATCACATTGATTTAGTCATATGATCAGGCTGTTGATTTATTTGTAGAAACGAAGTTGACAGCATAGCATATCCAATTTTTGGTGTCAAATTATTTTGTAAAACAGATATGTATATATTGAAAGTTTCGGTCAGCAAATGAAAATAGGCATATTTATAACTGTCACTGTATCTTGCTGGTACGCCGTGGACAGTGATTTGAATTCTGTTTTATTTGTGGTAATTACCGCATTAAGAATATACTTTTTTATGGAGGTACACGTTATTAAAAATATATTGAATAGAAATGCAGATAATTTTTATACAAGTTCAATTATGTGAAAATGGAACATCTTAGGTTTTTTTTGGCATTTAACCAATATTGTTAAAAAAAAAACAATAATTTAATAATATCAAATTAAACTTGCACAATATTAAATTAACACATATTTTTCTTTAAGAACACCAATATCAAATTATATTTTTATTTACACAATTATAGGAATATTACATTTTGTTATGAGTTGAAAACTTGAAATGTGCAATTATTATTGTTTAATTCGCATTTGGAATTTTGCTAAAGAAAACACGCCTTTTGTTTGAATCAGCAATGAAAAGTCATACCTATCATAATAGTGCACGGCAATAACTGCATAAAAAATTCTGGAAACATCCCAAGTAATTCATCTCACCATACATCCGACGCTACAAAGTAGAACGCATAAAATAAAACGAGTAACTTCCTAGAAGAACCCTCTGATCCCTTCCAAGATAAAGTCGACGAAGAAAAATCACTAGAATTAAACATTCCTAAAAGAGTTGTCAAGCAACCAAATTAAGTCTAACGGGCACCGAAGAAAAATACCATACAAATAGAAGATCAAGATTGTGGGAACAGAAATAAGTGAGTAATTATTAAAACAAGATTATTATCGAAATCGCTATAAGTCTTGTAAGTCCAAAACAAGTTTCGAATAGATTAATAAATGGACGTGAGCCATTAACGCTTCTAACAGTAATTGCCTGGCACTATTATGATGGATTGTAAGGTTTTTGTGGGTATTTTCTCACCGTACACTTTTTAACGCTTCAAGGGATATCCTCAAATTACTGTGCTTTGACTGGCTGTTACGTCATTAGCTTAATTAGCTTCGAAAGTTTCAATAGAAAGAACGCCTCTCAAATAAATTTTGTTCAGAATTCCAGTGTCGAACCTCTAAGTTCCAAAGACAATTAGTCTAAGTATGATAATGCGGTTGCAAATAAAATATCCCTTTTGTAACAAGTTAATTTGTTTACGAATACTGACAGAGACACAAAAGAACTTAAGCTCTGTCTTATTTAAATTAGGCACTAAAATAAATACGGTTCGTTCGGCTGGCTAGAAAAGCTGAGGGGTTTTACAATCTCTGCCTTCGTCGGACGGCGGACGCTCATAACCAAATTGTATTATTTTGCATTTATTTTTGACAAAGTATAGGTACTTTGTGAAGAATTTGATTACGGCTTTTATGTTAAAAGTCTTTTTATGTTCTGTTCGTTGTGATGTTTCCTTGATACTAAGTCTTTTAGTTTGTTGTTGTTAGTCTATTTAGAATATGTTTATATTGACAGATGCACTTTTGATTTACACCAACAATAAGGCAAAGTAGAAAATGGCTTTAAAAGTAATGTAGTCTTTCTTTACACATGCAAGAAGAATTATTTAGCTTTATTTTCGTTTCTGTAGTTCAAAGAAACCCTAAGAAAAAATCTGTAGCTTCGACAAAAAGCAATAAGAAGTCCGATGCTCACACAAAGTTACGAATAAACCGAGTACCAAAAATGATCGCATGGCTGCACCAGGCGTCATTTGACGACGAAATGAGTCGTCAGCGATTTAGATCTTTGAAATTGCACATCATTAATTGAGACGTCAGGATGAAGGGGCTGAGTCAAAAAAAAAGATACGCCTGTCTCCATACTAATTTAGATATCAGGCCAACGAGACCGACAAATTGTTGGCCGTTAGTATACGCTTCGTGGAATTAAGATTTTCTACCGGCCGCTTTGTTCAAAGTTATTTTTGGTGAGCGGTTTCAATCGAAATGGTCAAAGTTCGGAGTTAAGCGGTTTTTGTTATCGAATAGTTCGGAATGTTTGAGTCGGCAATGAATCCAGGATCAATCACGCGAAATTCGGGTGATTGAACTTGGGGAATGAGAAATTTTTGAGGTATCGGAATGTTATCCAATGGAGCTTTTGATCTACCATGGTACTTTGTTTATTTTGTTCTCTTGTTCCGATAAATGCCATCAGTATTATTGGCGTTATTTTGATGAACATTATACATTTTGGTTAGGCGGACATTTCAGAAAATAGTGCGACATAAACAACATGTACCTACCTAGTTCAAATATTCGCAATCTTAAGTACCTAAGTAAGGAGGTAGGTTAAAATGCCGAAAATCCGTACTTAGCGATATCGATCCACATTCTTGTTGCGTAGTGCACAAGAATGGAATTCTTTGCCGCCATCTCTGTTTCCTGAGACCTACAATCTTGGAATTTTCAAGGCTAGAGTGAATAGATATCTTCTAGATCGACGAGCTCCATCCTCGGCCACACCGTTGCTTAACATCAGGCGAGTTGGTGGTCAATCGTAGATCTATCTTCTATTTAAAAAAAAGATATTTTAATTTTTTTTCAAATATTAGCAATCTAAGGCTTCACGGAAAGCCGTCCGTTTTTCTCAAATTCTGTCTCTTATATGACAATCTGCAAGTGAAATATTATGCTAGTGTAAATTAATCAGAAGTTTAAAAATACAACAATAACATATTCATGTAATGGTTTATTTAACGACTATATAAGTATCTAACATCTCCCTGGCCATACAGCGCGGGAACGCTGCCAGCGTAATGGGCACTTTTGGTCGAGGAAAGGTGAACACGACGGAACCTGATTTAGGGCATTAATTATTTTTATTTGGATTATTATTGATTGTAAAATTTATTTTAAGTATCTAATATTTTGCTCTCTTCCTCTCCCTACTATGACGTCAGAAGCCGCGGCACTGAGCTCTGATGAGAATATGCATACTTATAGCCCGGACGCCACTTAGTACAACTTAATAAATTACTATCATATCTTACAAAAATCGAATAAGTCGATTTCATTTCTACCTACTTCAAATTTCAAACCAAAATATTACCCCTCAATTTATCACAGTACCTTACTATTTTTAGAATATTGTAAACTAAAAAAAAAATAACAACAGAACAGATACGTTTTTCTATACAACTACAAAACAGTAAAAAAATGAGACATGAAATAAAATTTTCGGGCCAACGAGCTCAAACGTCAGAATTATTAATCGAATCAGACCGGCTAACGCATCAACGCGCTAGAATATTAACGGCTATAATTTACGATTTCGAAATAAATTAATAATTATGTAAATCTACGACAGACAAGGGTTAATAGATGTTAACAATAAATAAGAAAGATATATAAACGCTAGTGTTGAATGGAAAAGCAATTTTACACCTGCCTTAATGGGAATTGAAAAATCAATTCGTACTGATTGGTCATAAGTGTGTAATAAATTTAACAAATTGACAGTTTAATGAGCTTTCATAATTGGAACGCGGATTTTAAGTGGTTTAGTGGTGTTTTCTGAATTTACGTGAACCTAATGGGCATAAACTAGTCGTAAACAAATGAATAAATTTTGCGAATTTGCATATTTGATTACGCAAACTTCAATTCCAAATTCATCGATCACAGAGTAATAAAATAAAATTATGTTACTAATCATTTTTTTATTTTTTTTTTTATTTATTTGGACAACCAAACTTTTTACACAATATCATGGAAAAAAAATTTTACTAGGCACAATTAAGCCAAATTTAGGTTATCACTAGTAATTCCTGAGACTGATGTTACACTGCTAATGTGCAGCAACAGAAATTAAATTATGGAGATAAAAAGCATTTGTGTGCTGACCTTAGGAAAAACATAAAAATAATGAAATTTAAAAATAATCTAGCTTTAAAAAAAATGCGGTATTTGAAAGGTCAAAAGTAAGAGGTCAATTAGTCCGATCACGTTGTGCTAGTATGAAGATGGTACAAGTAAATAGAGAATATGCATGATTTATATTTATTTGATTCTATAAAAGCTAATCACAACTAGATTCATTTAACAAAAACAAAATTGAAATACCTTCAAGAATAAGAAAGTTAGAAGCATTTTAACTTCATGTTAGACAGAGAGCACACGATAGCGAATGATGACGTCATGGTTCAAGTTCACCGTACAAATTCAACACAAACTCTTGTTTCGCGAGAGAGGGACAGAGCAAACTAAATCCCTAAATCCCCTAAAACTGTAAATGTTTATATCTCGGCAGGTTATTGACCGATAAAAATATTTGTTTAGTCTACGTTTAGACTAGTAGTATATTACATTTTAGTATGTTATCAATTAAAACTATTAATTTCTATATAATAAATTTCATGCATATATAATTATATTGCCTAATGCTCTTATTAAAGAGCCGTTTTTTTTAAATTATCTTTTAATGGAAAATGAGCTAAACATTTTCATGCCATAAATAGACGCTTGTATATAATTGCTTTTTGTTTAAACCAACAAACGTGAATAATCTCCAACGCCGACCAAATATAAGTACAACTGCAACATTACCTATATGTACAGTGGCGAGTTGAACTATCAAAACGTAAGCACACCCTATTTGTGTTGCTTTTTGTTCATCATCATCATCATCATCATCTTAGCCATAAGAAGTCCACTGTTGGACATAGGCCTCCCTCATGGATTTCCAAAAAGACCGCATGGAAGCGGCCTGCATCCAGCGACTTCCTGCCACTAGTATGAGGTCATCTGCTTTTTGTTGAAAATAATTATAATCAACGAATTTAAGTAAAATAGATAAGCATCTACATTTATCAAAGGAATCTACTAATAAAAGTATAGTCATTCATGTTTATTTACATAATGCTTGCTTACATTATCTTTGCGCGCATAGCATCGTTTGAAAAAATCACCAAATGTGGTTGAAACCATAGCCTGATATTTCGATTCACTACTTGTATTAAATATTTATGATAACCTCGATAGTTTCCACAGCAAAACTAAGTAAGTTCGTAGGGACTGAGTGGCCAGCCCTATTGTCAGAGTTATTAAGCCGCCGAAAGGTCTCTGACTTGGCTTGACGATTGCTGAACAACCGGGACCTACAACTTAACGTGTCATCCAATCCACGGTAGCGCTCAGAAAGAAATGCCACTCACGGTCACCCATCCGAAGACTGACCGGTCCGTCCGTTGCTTAACATTGGTGATCGTTCGGGAATATCTAGTCAAGCTACGCCACGAGCGCTACAACAAAACTTGCTGCGACCAAGTTTAATATGCTTAGTTTTGTTGTAGCGTATAATATTTTAACATTACCAATACATTTAGTTTCAAGTGTGGCGAAAGAGAATTGGAACAAACTGTGCTCATTTCCATATAATTCTACCTATAATATCTGGGTTCATGAAAATGTCGACTATACAATAAGCTTGGTTGTATGTAAACCTAGGATCAACTGCGGTTTTACTCGCTTAATTACTGTACAACCTATTTTTCAATTCATGAAACGCTTTTAATATCGCTTATCATATATTTGTTTTGAGTGACACAGGATAAATATAATATAATATTTTTTTTGGTAGCGATATTTTTTAATTATCGTAACTTCATCGTCTGTGACGGCTTCTCTTAAAAAAATTAGAATCATTCGTAACTTAAAAACATCGAACCTAGTCGTTTTTTTACATTTGGTATTGTATTTATTAAATTGTAATCGAATGGACTTGACATATTTTATAATTAATGTAATTGGCTATCTGCCGTTTTAATTATTGATAAATAAATCTAAATTATATTTATCACCTACTAACCCACTCAGCCATATTCCACATATTAACTGCATGGGATAAAATGCAATCTTATTTAATCAATTATTTTATTTATATGATAATTTAATTAAACATAAATATATTTTTTTATACAAAATAATATCTATACGTTTGTCACTAATGGTCTGATGGTCAGGATTCCATAATTTTTAGCAGTTACCATCAGACTTCGAGAATGGAGTACTTACACCTTATTTATATTGATAGAAATATGAAACAAGTAAAAAATTCTCAATCAAAGTAGTCATTGTCAATAAAAATATGTAGGTATCGCTAGTATTGTTTTATCAAGAATTCTTAAAATTAACTAATGATTCCAACTCAACACGACACTCGAAAGATTATGAAATATCTTACAACAAACGCAAAGATGACAATTTTGAGTCGCAACGCATATAAGCATATTGAGGTGGAGCTCAGCGGACGCGGCTATCTCTTTCATGCATCACAACATTTTTAAACATATAAAATTACTGGTTAGAGATATTAGAAAAGTGAGAAATGAATTTGTTTACTTGGATATGGGAAATATTTTTAAAAATGTTTTATTCAGTTATCACTTATACTGGCGACAGAGTAGTGCAAAACATATAGGTATTTAAAAGATATCAAAGAAAAACTGCTTATTAAATATTTCTCATATCTAAATAAACAAATCTACTTTTCACTTATCTAATATCCCTAACAAGTGATTTTATATGTTTAAGTATATTATGTTGCGCAAGAGAGATAGCTGCGTGCTTTGAGCTGATCCTTAACTTTCACTTATACCAAAAAGATTCTTCAAGGTTTCAAAACGACAAATGTCTAACCTACTATATTCTTGATTTAAAAATATTTTTAAATCTGAGCTACCAAAATGAACCAATAATTCCAACTATACTATACTGTTCAATCTATCATCATGAAACTCACAAGAATATCTCTGAAGACAACAGAGCTGGGTAGTTGTGATATATGACCGGATGAACAACAGACAGACATACTAATAGACTTCCTGATACGTGCAGAGTTACGATAAACGTATGTACACAGAGGGAATATGGCGAATACATAATGTATGTTGACTGTAATAACTGAACTGCTTTTGTCCATTTGTTTTGATATACTGATTTGGGGAATACGTGATTCCGCATAAATTTATTCGTATGCTTTTGATGAATTCGGTTTGAATAAAATAAATTTGTGTATTTGTATGAATCGCGTTGGTATACATTTTGTATAGAGGAATATATTTATGAGACAGTACATTTTTAACTGACTATCAACGAGAAGGAGATTCTCAATTCGACTGTATGTTTGTTCAGCGATTACTCCGCTATTAATGAATTGGTTTTGATTATTATTTTTTCATTGGTAGGTAATACCTCAGAGGTACTTCCATATTAATTTTATGAAAATCTGTTTTGTACTTTGGTTTTTATAACAAAATAACTGGAAAAAATGTCATCCAAGTAAACGAATTGCGTATTTAAAGTAGTTTTTCTTCAGTTTTTTAAACTATAATTACGAGAGTTACTTTATTAAGAGGTGTATTCACGAAGATTTACCTCATGGTGATGATAACTATGATCATAATGTATTTAGCTCATGGTGATGATAACTATGATCATAATGTATTTAGCTCATGGTGATGATAACTATGATCATAATGAATTTACCTCATGGTGATGATAACTATGATCATAATGTATTTAGCTCATGGTGATGATAAATATGATCATAATGTATTTCCATACAACATTTCATCATTATCAGTTAATTTCTGTATGTCTGTTTGTCTGAAGAAACCAATCCGATTTAATTGTTTTCTTATTAATAATAATAGTTCACGATTCCAAAAAAGGCAGTCACCCTATACATAAAATTTCTCAGATTATAGCCCTTACCATCGACAGCTTGATTTCTTCCCTGCTTTCGGCGGCACCCTAGTTTTAGGTTTTAATTTTTTTACAATATTTATGTTATTTTTTATATGTTCACATAAATAAGTATTGTAAAAAATATATTATTTAATGAATAAATAAGATTTCACAATGTGCAATTTTACAATATGCATAAGTAATTTAGTTACGTTTAAATTTTACCTCATGTATTTTCAGTCACTAAATTATTATTAAATCTGCATTTCACAATCAAGTTTAGTGTTGTGATGCTGTACTAAATTTTGAACAAATTTTCATAGAGAACTCTAGAACTAGATATCTCCCCATGTAACTATACAGTCATTAGCCAGCCCTATTCCCAAACCCAACCGTTCCAAAATCGCGTGACTAAACTCTCTTAATAAGTACAAAACGTTCGCTTAGAAGACATTAGTGTCGCTTTATTTTAATAGCGGAGCCTATGAGGAAGTACCAAACGACCAACATACAGATACAGTCGCCCAAATGGAAGAACTAAATTTTGCTAAATGAGATTTTGAGTTTTGTTAAGAAATTACGAAAGTGGCTCCTCCATTTATTTCTGTAGATAAATAGTGTGGTTTGTAAGCGATGAAGGCAGATCTAGATTGTATGGGCGCACCGGTTTGCAAGAGTAATGTGATAGTTGCTTCCAGTAGCTCCACTCGTAATAACTGTGAATATGATAATATACACGAAGTGGAAGCAGATAATAATAGTGGGATTATGAATAATAAATAATAATAATAATAAATATTTGTGGACATTTCACACAACACCATCTAGCCCAAACTAAGCAAAGCTTGTACTATGGAACTAGATGGCTGATAGAATACATATATACTTTTTTTTGTTGTAAATATATACATATGATACATAGAAACACCCAGATACAGAACAAATATCCATGCTCATCACACAAATGTTTGTCCTGGGTGGGGATCGAACCCACGACCTTTCAGTTCTGCAGGTAGACGTAGACACACTACCAACTGAGCCACAAGGCCAGGCCAAGAATGATAAAGAACACCATAATGAAGAAGTAAGCTTAAGACGCACTGTATCAGACGATATGTCTGTCAGTGAACATGCAACCACAACAAAAAATCACGCTGACATAAGTCCTAAGACTACTCTTCACAAAAAATATACAAAAAAATATAGGTACCTACTACGGTAAATATTTTTACAGATATTTTTTTCACTCAATAAAGTATGCTAATATTACAAAACGGTAAAGTTAAAAAAAGTAAACTACTAATAAATAAGTAATAAGTAAAATAAAATAAAACAAAAAACCAATAAAAACACTCGTCGAGTAAAACATAAGTATTGGTTATGGTACTTTAAAAATGTTATAGTTAACCATTCCGTAAACTAAACAGTTTTACTTTTACAGCATTCATTTAGAGCAGTTGAACTTCCGCTACTCATTAGTTATATGATTATCTCTACTCTTATATCTATTATTGCTTAATCATGAAAATTTATGAATATATCTTAATCATTCATTCTCTTCCTGGCAATGATTATTTATAATAGTAATCTTATAACTAATAACTTAAGAATGGTAAATGCTAATAGAATCTTAGGCATTAATTTCCGTTTGATCTTTTCATCATCATCATCATTATGATCTCAGGAATAATCCACTGCTAGACATAAGCTTTCCTCATGGATTTCCAAAAATACTAATTGAAAGCGGCTAGCATCCAAACGTCTTTCTGCTAATTAGATGAGGTTATATTATGTCCATCTTATGGCCGGTCTCCAAACATAGCCCTCTCCATAGCTCGTTGCGAGATCTTTAGCTTCCGTTTGATCAGTTTGATCGTTTATATGCCCATTATCTATATAATTGTCTTTATTTTTTATCAACATTTTTTTTCGCAAAAAATATAAAAACATCAAATAAAATCTTAACTTTTAATTCATTTGTCAGTTTATTTATTTATTACTATTAATTTATTTATCTTGATTTATTTAACAATGAAATGCCATTTCTCATGCCAGATAAATTATCTCTTACGAAAGCTCATATTTCTCTCATTACATATTATACGTAGTATATTTTGTAAATTAACCAAATTTATTACATAATAAAGTGGTGAATTAATAAGCTATTCTGGTCCATAAAATTTTCAAAACTGAATTAAAGAGCGGACCGTTTTTCAGAAGCAATAACAGAGGTCTATAAAATTAAACAGCTGATATCCAATACCAGATATGAAATGGAAGATATAAAAGAATAATCTTCATGATAAAGGCGCCATCAACAAGCAATGCTCGTAACGTAAATAACTGAAAGGTCTCATCTTACAAGAACACTTGGCGACGTGTAAAATATTGTTATCGATAATAAAACAACTATAACTCAACCCGATGACTTTATACAGAGAATTGCATCACGTATTGAGGAATTTGAGAACACTATGTAAGACGATCTGGTTAAAAATAAAGGAATAATTTATGAATAAATTATGGCTATGTAAAGTATGATAAACGATGGTAAGGATTGTAATGGAACGGCGAGATGTACAGTTGGCGAGGCAAGTCGTGGTTATCAACTTTAAGGTGGAAAAGAAGTAGAGGTAATAAAACTTGTGTGGGTGATTGTAAAGCACCTCACATCAAGCGCAGCGGGTGGCTCTGACAAGTAAACTAGTATCTCGCGGTGAGGGTAACGTAATAATCTAAGTATATCACGACCAGACTACCTAGACACTTCATTCTTTTAAATTTTACACTGACAGGAACAAAGAATGAGGCCGATATTAAATGGTAGAGGAATATTAAAACTGATGTTCAATGAACACTCACGTTTCGAATGATTATGATGTTACGAATAATTAAAGTTCTGACATTTTTAGATCAGGTCAAATGTTAATAGAAGTAAGAGTTGGTAACCTCCTGGAACGGAGTGGCCTGATATTATAAATTATACGTGTAGCTTCTTTTAATGAAGCCACTAATTAAACGATATATTTAACAGTATGAAAATGATGTCTTTTATTATATGTAGAGTTTGAACTAATTGACACATTCTTATTTGCGACAGAAACAACCACAACATATGAACAATAGCAAAAACTACAGTCGTTTTTGTCACAATTTGTTATTCAATAATACTGTGCTGGCCAAAGCCCAAATTGTGGGCAGTCAGGCCGATCACGACGAGAGCTGAGTTTAACTGGTAGAACACAATGGAAAAAAGATGAGGAAAAATGAGTAGGATGCGAACTTACTTGGTATGTGCTTGGTATCGACCTACAGCGGTGTCCAAAATTCGTCCGGTGCTGAGTATTGTGTATGTTCAGAATGAGCTGAATGGTTTTACACCTTCACAATGAGCTGAATGTTTGTCTTGTAACACTGAAGGCCCGTTATAGCATCCAGGGCACTTAGATTAGTTATATGACTTTATTAGTTGGTATTTGCACACTGAAGCACTCTGAAGAACACTTTTCGAGTAGTAAAAACCGATTTATTTCTTACTAGACTCGAGAGCCGACACGCGTGATCTAACCGCCACCGACTCACAGACGACTTTGACATTCCGACGTCACGCCATCTTTTTTGTGGCGGGAACATCTTGGGGGCCGGCAAAAGACACTTGCTAGTCTTCTTCTTCAGGGCTGAGTGGAAACCTGGCAATCTTGAGTACAGGTCGTCTCAGGGTACCGAGCTGAGTGTCTAGGTCGACTACTCTTACAATACCATCCTTTCCGGGCAGAAGTTGACTAATTCTTCCCATCTTCCAATGGAGCGGAGGTAGATTGTCTTCCACGATGAGTACTAGTTCGCCAATTTTAGGAGGGGAAGAGGGAGAAAGCCATTTGGATCGAGTTTGGAGTGTGTGGAGGTAGGATTTGGACCATAGTGTCCAGAAGCGCTGAGAAAGTGCAGAAATGAGCTGAAAACGTTTAAGAGCTGATAGGGGTCTATCATCATAAGATAGCTCGGGCAGAGCAGTGAGCGGTCTGCCAATAAGAAAGTGGCCAATCGTTAAGGGTTCGCCGTCCATGACGTCAGAAGAGGGCTTAAAAAGTACCCTGGAGTTTAGTACGGCTTCAATTCGTGTTAAAAGGGTGGCAAATTCTTCGAAAGTGAGGTGCTGTTCGCCAATTACGCGATATAAAAGTTGTTTCGCGGACTTTACTGCTATCTCGTGAATACCTCCAAACCACGGACCTGTGGGTGGATTCAGTAGCCAAGTTATGTGCTGAGTGGCTAGTTTGTGTGTGATTGCATCATTGTTTGAATCTAAGAAGTTCTTAATAGCTGTGAGCTGATTCTTTGCGCCAACAAAATTTGTACCGCAGTCCGACCGTATGAGAGTCGGTACGCCTCGGCGTGAGATAAATCTTTGTAGTGCTGCGAAAAACGCTTCGGTGCTAAGAGAAGATACCGGTTCTATATGTACGGCTTTTACAACCAAATCTACGAATATACAAAACCATGATTTCAAGAGTTTAACGTTTCGCAAAGTACTGGATTTCACTAGAAATGGTCCAGCAAAATCGATTGATACTTGGCTGAACACTGGCAGAGGTGTAACTCTGTCTGCGGGCAGATCTGCCATTACCGGGGGCCTAGTACGAGGACGACAACGGAAACATCTTACACATTTGTAAACGCAATGTCTTATAACGCGGCGTGCTGATAAAATCCAAAACTGCTGGCGCAAAATAGCATGTAGTGTGTCGGCACCCGGATGACAATATATTCTGTGGTAGTGATTTATAATGAGATGTACTAGTGGACTTGAGCTGGGGAGAATGAGCGGGTGTTGAGCTTCGTACCTAATAGGAGCTTGAGAGAGACGGCCACCTACTCTCAGGAGTTCATCCTTCATGAATGGTGAGAGGCGTTGGAGCCGGGCTGTGCAGAGCCTATTTGTTCTAAGGCGGTCAATATCTTCTGCGAATTCATTGTGCTGAACTGAGCGGACCCAAAAGAGTAGAGCTTCGTTGCGTTCAATGGCTGTCATGGAGCCAAAACGTCTTGCTGTCTTATCATGGCGGCAGTTGAATATAAACCGTTTGATACAAGCTGTTACTCCAACTAGCTTGTCAAGAGTGCTGAAGCGCATGAGTAAGTCTGTGTCAACATCTGGGACAGCTATATGCGCTACTACCTTATTTGCCTTTAGGCCTGGGAGAGCGTGATGACCTAGGGCTGGTGGCATCTTTGGCCATGTTTCGGGAGATTCTTTGAGCCATTCAGGAGACCACCAAAGCTTGTGTTTTAAAAGAGATCGAGCAGATGTTCCCCTACTTGCACAGTCAGCAGGGTTGAGCTGAGATGGCATGTGTCTCCATGTGAGACTGGGTGAGGTAGCAGTGATCTTGGTCACTCGATTAGATTCGAAGACCTGAAGTTGATGTGAGGGCGTATTGATCCACGCAAGAGTAATGGTACTGTCCGACCAGCATATATGATTGCTTATTGGTATGTGAGATGAAATCAGAGCTGATACACGGGTCATAAGCTGAGCTAGTAATGTAGCAGCTGAGAGTTCCAACTTTGGAATTGTTAGCCGATTCTTAATGGGCGCGACCTTTGACTTAGCCAAAATGAGATGTATATTGGTGTTTCCATTTGCAGAGACCTCATGTAGGTATACCACAGCAGCATAACCAGACTCAGACGCATCCGAAAAACCGTGAAGCGTATATGTAGCTGTACATTCTGGGCGGATGTGTCGTGGAATACGAATTTCGGCAAGATGAGGTAGGTCGTCTATAATCTCCTGCCATTCCTTTTGGATGTCCTCTGGAACTGGATCATCCCACCCTAATTTAAGAAGCCATAGTCCCTGAAGAAGGACCTTTGCGCGGAATATTACGGGAGTGACCCAACCGTTAGGGTCATAGAGGGTAGCCGCTGTACTGAGAATAGTCCTCTTTGTGACCTTCGCCCGTGGCGAGAGTGATATTCGATATGTGAATTCATCGGTATGAGGAGTCCATTGTACGCCTAGTACTTTAATTGGGTCGAAGTCAGGGCTGAGGTCAAAATTCTTGGGCATATCGCATTGATCGTCAGGGAATCGTTCAAGTAGTGCTGATGAGTTTGAGGTCCATTTACTGAGCTCAAAACCTCCTTTGGCTAGTAGTTCTATGAGTTCTGTTTGAAGCGCCTGGGCTGCCTGTATTGAGTCATGCCCACAGAGGATGTCATCAACGAATATAGCCTTGCGTATCACTTGGACTGCTGCTGGGAAGCGTTGACCTTCGTCATCAGCTAACTTGAGAAGAATGCGTATTGCATGATATGGGCTTGATCGTAGACCGTAGGTGACGGTGTTGAGACGGTAAGTCAACAAGGGCTGATCTGGAGATGCACGCCAGAGTATGAGCTGAAACTGCCTGTGATCTGGATGCATAAGAATGTTCCTGAACATCATCCGAATGTCTGTGCTGAATACAACAGGATGAACCCTGAAGTTCATAATAATATCCACAATATCCTGCTGCAACGCAGGCCCCGTATGTAGCCGTTCGTTCAAGCTGACGCAATTGGAACTTTTGCAACTGCCGTCAAACACTGTGCGTAGTTTTGAGCCCTTGAATACGGCATGATGCGGTATATAGAAATGTGGCTTATCTTGAAATGTGCTGGGGTGACAAGGTTCCATGTGACCTAGTTTTATATATTCGGACATAAATTCACTGTATTTTGTGCGCAACGTCTGATCCGCCTGTAGTTTTTTCTCTATGTTAAGAAACCTTCTGAGTGCGATGGCGTGAGTCTTGCCTAACTCTGGGGCGTTGTGCAGAAAAGGTAGGGTGACCATATATCGGCCCGTCTCGTCGCGACTAGTAGTGGAGC
The DNA here is from genome assembly GCA_947563715.1 of Lycia hirtaria. Lineage (NCBI taxonomy): Eukaryota > Metazoa > Arthropoda > Insecta > Lepidoptera > Geometridae > Lycia > Lycia hirtaria. Next base: position 14,579,335 of record OX387385.1, read on the forward strand.
AGAATATCTCTTCACACTGACTATGTAATGAGCTAGTGGGCTTACAGGCTTGGAGTTCTTCCGACTCCCAAAACCTTTCGAGATTCTTGAGTGTGTCCCACTTTGAACACTCAGACTCCGATATTTCTGTGTATGCTGTGTTCACTTGATGAGAATGTGCCGAGTGTACATCCAGAATGGGTCCTATCAGTGCGAAATCAAAAATCGTGCCGAAGGCTATTGGCCTGCCCGGGCCCAATGAGACCTTAGTCCCATCTAAGACTTGGCCGAGCACATCTGAGCCGAGTAATAAGTCTATGGGCGCGGGTGTATGATAGTCTTTGTCCGACAGTGGAACCAGGTCTTGACTCAAGATATGTGTAATGTTCGGTACTTTATCTAATGGCAGGTAGCCCGTCACATGTTTTAGTATATGAGCTGTTGCTGTAATTGTTGGTGTGTGCGCGTGAATCGGTCGAAACATTACTGTGATGTATGCCTTTGAGTTTTGTGTATGCTGATTACCTATTCCTGCTATTTTTAATGTAGCATTTTTTAAAGGAAGTTTTAAAGTATGCGCCATGCGCTGAGTAATAAGAGTAAGCATGCTGCCACAGTCAAGTAAGGCTCTAACTCTGTGGAAGTGTCCGTGTAAATCTGCAACCTCTAAAACGACTGTAGGTAACAAGATTGGTGTATTTGTGCAGAGTGTATCATGTTGTGAAGACTCCTCTTCACTTGTAGGTGCTGATGGTGTGAGTTGTGTATGGGCTGATTTTAATTGAGCTGAGCATTGTCGTTCAGCTGCAGGGTGTTCTGTTATTGTTGCTAGTCACTGTTGACTTGGTCTATCAGGTGACCGAGACTGATGACGTATAGGCTGATTACTAATGTTCGCCTGTGTAGCGTGTGCGGATTGTTGGAAATGTCTTTGAGCTGGACGCTGCCTTGGCTGATCGCGTAAGTGGGCGGGTAAGAATTGTTGTGCCGAGTGAGTAGGTGAATTCGCACCATGACGGTGTAGTGAAGTGTGATGATTCTCATTTCCACACTCTTTACATCCCCGGGTTGATTTGCATTCATTTTGGTAGTGCGGGCCAAGACAACGGCGGCAGCGATCGTGGGCATTAATAAAATCCCAACGACCTTGGACTGGTTGTTTGTTGTACTCCGCGCACGCTATCAACTTGTGGCCGCGGGTCTTGCAGTATGGGCAGTACATATTATTGTTCGGCGAGCCACGATTCGGCTTGCTCGAGTATGTCGGCTGATCCGGACTACGGGCGGGTGTAATAGGGCGGAAGTACTGAGCGGGGGGGCTGGCTTGAGCTGAATATGTGGCACGGTATGGGGCGCGGGTGGAGTCCATGCGCCGATCCTCCATCATGCGTGGAATGGGCTGATTGTACCGAGGAGAAAAATTGCGGTGTGGTACTGAGGGCGACTGCCTACGTGGTGGGCTGGGTGCTTGATGAGCGAGCGAGGCAGACCACTCGGTCTCATTGCAGCGTGCGTGCTCCTCAAGAAATGTTGTCAGATCCTCGAGTGTTGGTAACTCGTGTGCTGGGCCGAATTTCCTCTCAAACAAGGTGCGGAGCTCCCCCTTCAGTTTTCGGGCTACTATTGACACAAAAATGTAGTCGCTTCCGTCGGTTAACGGGAGATTTAAATTATTAAGAGCTGACCGTGCTGATATTAACGGAGTGAGGAATAATGAGCGGATGTCTGAACGGGTGGTTATATTTGGTAGGCCCAATATGATGTCGACAAAACGGTCGATTAGTACTCTTCTATTTTCGTAACGCTTTTTTAAAATGTCTAGTGCCACCTCGTAGTTTTCGTGCGTTAGCTTTAAGTGCGCGACCAGCGATAGTGCATCACCTGTGAGGCACGTGAGCAGATAATGCAACTTGACCGCACCTGTCAAGTTGGGCACTTGTGATATGAGGCTTGTAAATATGGCGATAAATGACGGCCAGTCTTCTACGCGTGAGCTGAATTTTGGCAAGCTAATTTTCGGGAGTACATTCATATTGGGCTGATGATGATCTACTACGCTTGCCGCGGGTGAAATCGATGCTTGTGTATCCGCCGCGCGCGCGCGTATTTGCGCATTGATTGTTAAAAGTTTGTAAAACGCTTCGACTGCAGACTCGTAATTACGTGTATACACCTGTTCCGTTTCCGGGTCGAGCTTCGGATCGTCCAAAATCACGCTATATATGTCAGTGAGCTTCTCCTTGCATACGTCTATGCGCGCGAAACGTTCCGTAAACTCAATTGTGTTTACCTCTGGATTTTTGATACAGCTCTGTCCTATTTCCAGGAGCTGTATGATGATTTTTGAGTTCTCCCTGAAAATCGCTGCTTGTGACTTAGTAGGCATTTTTATTTAGTATAAATAGGTGCGCAGTAAATATGTTTTGTTGAGCAATTAAATAAAAAAAAAAGATATGTGATATTAAATAAACAAGTGTGTAATGAATGGGCTGAGCTGTTGTTCAATGGTATGATATGGGCCGACTTAATATTAATGTTGCTATGTTGAGCTGAATAAACACAATGTAGGCTAGCGTTAATAAACTGGGTTAAGCGCTGTTAAACTGTTATTGTTAACAATTTACTTCTTATCCAATATTTGTGTAATTGTTCTGCACTAAAGTTTCAAAGTACCATTCAGAATACACTGCAAGTATTATTTAACACACCAATATAATAAACACACACACACACATGTATAATACCTATGTATAAACAATGATGCAATCACATGCGGATCAAGTGTAGAATGGTTGATAATATTATTGTAACACGAATTGGCCGAACTAGAAAAATGAGTGAGTAGGTACAGGTAGTTGATAAAATATAATTATTTGTTTGAACTTGGGCTGAACAAAAATAAGGTTTTCTCGAGATGTGGGTAATTGAACGTATAAAATTGTTTGGTAATTGAATTGAATATTATTTATTGCGTATTTTTGAGCAGATATTACCTTATCACAGGTGGATACAAGAAATATATTTGAGCTGATGGATTGGGAGAAATGGACTGTATTAGAATATACTCGTTGAAAAAAAAATTGAACGATTGTGTGCCGATTCGTTTTTAGGCTCGAAGGAAAATGTGCTGGCCAAAGCCCAAATTGTGGGCAGTCAGGCCGATCACGACGAGAGCTGAGTTTAACTGGTAGAACACAATGGAAAAAAGATGAGGAAAAATGAGTAGGATGCGAACTTACTTGGTATGTGCTTGGTATCGACCTACAGCGGTGTCCAAAATTCGTCCGGTGCTGAGTATTGTGTATGTTCAGAATGAGCTGAATGGTTTTACACCTTCACAATGAGCTGAATGTTTGTCTTGTAACACTGAAGGCCCGTTATAGCATCCAGGGCACTTAGATTAGTTATATGACTTTATTAGTTGGTATTTGCACACTGAAGCACTCTGAAGAACACTTTTCGAGTAGTAAAAACCGATTTATTTCTTACTAGACTCGAGAGCCGACACGCGTGATCTAACCGCCACCGACTCACAGACGACTTTGACATTCCGACGTCACGCCATCTTTTTTGTGGCGGGAACAAATACATTTTATTAAAATCGTCACTTGTAATATACATATATACATGTCAATAAAATGCAATAGTAAAAATATGTCAAATTAATCGAACTGAGTTCTCGAAATGCCCCAATTTTATGAAAAAATAGTTTATTAAAAAACAAAAATATACATATATTTCACACAACACCATCTAGTCCAAACTAAGCAAAGCTTGTACTATGGATACTAGATGGTTGATGGAATACATTATTTTCCCTGAGTTTGAGGTGATTTTTATTTTGTTTATTTATTTTATAACATGTATTATATATTATTTTTTAAACAAAGTGTCAAAAAATCATAGGCACTAGGTTGTCTCCACACCCAAATTCACACTGCACTGACAAAAAATATATAATGTACATATTTTGGCATTACGTGACTATTAGACACTTAAGTAGTTGTAATCATGTATTTATAAAATATAAGTTAGTATTAAATAGTCTTAACTATATTGTAGTCTTAAATGTACGTATTTGTTATAATTATAAATTCTATTACACAATTTTACACATATACAAAAATTAATTGCATAACTCCCAATTTTCGTAAAACAGGTAGCATAAGACTATATACTGTTACTGTATTTAGCTTTATTACGGTTTTAATATATATATGTATCTTCAGTCAACATAATTAGGAAGTTTTTCACTTGCTCAACATTTTTGTGCTTAAAAATCTAAAGGGATCGAGCCAGCTAATTTAATCCAACCGCACACACACATCCACATTATTTAAAGTAACAAAATAAACCTATCAAGTTGGTGTCACCAAACGCCAACATTTAGATTGTAGAAACCAGATCTAAATCAGCCTGCTTGACTCGGTGAAATCTAGATTAACTTGTTACTTAATGAGTTTGAACGGGACCGGAGAGCAAACCACGATCACAACAGCATAAATTAAGTGCATATTTAATAATTATCATAAAAAATCGTAATGGTTTTATTCATGAACAGAATGTTATAATTAGATGCAGGTTTAATCACACTGATGGTAATTTTATGAAATTTGTGATTCTATTTGCTGTATTAGTTACTTTGACTGTTCAATTATATGACTTGTTTGAAACACGATAACACTTACTTTCTGGAGAGTATAAATAAATAAATAAAATAAATAAATATTTGTGGACATTTCACACAACACCATCTAGCCCAAACTAAGCAAAGCCTGTACTTTGGAACTAGATGGCTGATAGAATACATATATATGTGTATAGTTTTTTTTTGTAAATATATACATATGATACATAGAAACACCCAGACACAGAACAAACATCCATGCTCATCACACAAATGTTTGCCCTGGGTGGGGATCGAACCCACGACCTTTCAGTTCAGCAGGTAAACGTAAACACACTACCAACTGAGCCACAAGGCCAACAACGCGGATAGTATGTGTATGTAAGTGTCTAGTGTATTTTTTTTCGATTAGGACGAAAAGTTCTCGTATGTTTAAACTCGAGAACTTTTCGGCCTCATTTCGGCCCACCCATCGGTACGAGTAAGTGCATCAAAAGAAGACCAGCTACAAGCTGGAACACACCTTAAACAGATGGCAGAAAATGCTGGATGCAAGCCGTTTCCTACCGGTCATTTTAAAAATCCTTGGGGGAAGCCAGGAATGGACTTGTGGCTGAAATTATGAATATGATGTTGATTTTTTGTTCAATAAATTGATGTTTTAGATGCAAAACTCTCAATTTTCTTATCCCCAACGCAAAAAGACTTATGGATTCATAGCTCCCAAACGGAGGAAACAATTTTGATTTAGCTATTTTTTTTGATTTCATTGAATTTTGATTTTTTTGAAGTTCATGATTGATAGTATTTTTAATGAAGCTCAAGAAAATCTGTATAGATCTATTTATGCCAATATTAATTTTATTAAATTTAAACATTTCATTACTGAAGATATTTATACTTCCCAAAAGATGACAATTTATACGTGTAAAAATATATCAATTGATACTTCTTAAACATTACATAAGTCAGATATATCGGGGGATACATCGTCTTAGGTTTTAACGGTTTTTTTTTTTTTAATTTTTAGTTATTAGTAATGTTATTAATTGATATTAAATACACATAGTAACTGTTTACTGTAAATAAAGTAACTAATAAAAAAGGAAATAAAATAAACATAAGTCAATTCTATGAATATCCAAATCGCGAGTCTTCGAGTATTTTTTCACGGCGTATTTGATATCAACACTAGCTTCATAAAAACCCGTCATCAAAACTTAAACGGGCATTAATACTCGGATTCATATTACTCAAAAGGATCTCACATAAACGTAATGCCGGAGGGAAGGCAGGTGACAAAAACTGTTATGAATGCCGGCAGCAGATCCCCAGTTTTTGCTTGAAACCCGTTCTGAAAGGGCCAACACTCAAGAATGCTGCAAGACGATGATATGTGAAGCGCTTTAGAATGGGGCTGCTAAAATAGCGCGTTAGGACGTGTTTTGCTACCAGTTTTTATACTAGTTTGCTGTCATTAAAATGTTTTGAATGGATAGATAATAAACAAACTGATTATAATATCAATATCAGCATGAAATTTTCATTTTGAACTATACAAAATAATGCACATAGAAAAAATATTTGAAGATAGATCTTTGGAGTCAATAACAGTACCATACCAAGAAATGAGGAATAATAAACATACAAAATGTTGTATGTATAAAATAAAAGTGATTTTTAGGGTTCCGTACCTCAAAAGGGAAAAACGGAACCCTTATAGGATCACTTTGTTGTCCGTCTGTCTGTCCGTCAGTCCGGGTGTCAAGATCTGTATCTCGGGAACGCGTGAAGGTATCGAGAGCTTCATTAGCATAAGCTAAAACAGGTTTTTAAATATTTTTACGATGTATATTTTTCGGTTTATGAAGGAAAATATAAAAAAAGGTATATGATTTCCCCCTTTTATTTAGTTTGTACGGAACGTTTGTTCGCCTCGTTGGGCGAGTCTGACTCGCACTTGTCCGGTTTTTTTAATATTGCATTATTCAAGATTTAAAAACTTATTATAAAATATTAAAACTGAAATATTTGCAGATAACCAATCTAATCTAATTATGATTTTAATATTAATTTGCGTTTTTGTGATTCTTAATCTCATATAAAAATATTAATGTATTTACTATTAACTGCCACACAACTCAAAACGTATGCGCTTGCAATGTTGTCAGAATTCACTTCACCTTTAAAATATACAATTATTTTGTTACGCATTTGACTTAAATGCTAGCTTAAAGGAAATATTAGATCAGTAGGTAGACTACCAGCTAGACAAAAGGATTATATCCTCAGGTAACAGAACAAAACCGGAATTTGAAGAGACGTATGTCCAATAAAGTATAAACAAAATGGTTAAAATTCTCATTATAATGATTTAACTAAAATACAGATGTTAAATTGTTGAATAACTGACAAAGATGAGGTACTTCCCGAAGTAAACTCTGTAAAAGTGGTTTACCTTTACAAAGACAATAAATTACTAAGTCTCAATTAAGAGAAACTACGTTCATCTGTAGGCGACAAAATAGAAAAACAAACATATTTAACAAATTACAGTTTTAACTCAAAACACCAAGGTCCTAAAGCAAATCAGTCTTTTCAAAACGGACACAGGCCCAGCAAGCGTTTTATATCCCAAAGAACTCTGAAAGGTGTAATTGCGACGTCGGATGTACCTACAACGATTTTGTTCTGGCTTTAGCAGCAGGATACCTCTTAATTTGAGCTCGAGGTCGTTTCTTTTCAATCCTGTGGAACGAGTTGATTTAAAGGAGTGACGTAAAGAAAGTGAAGACAGTAACAGACCTTCTGATTTGTTATCCTTTGTAATATGTTCTTGTTTTTACTCGACTTCAAAGAGGAGGAGGTTCTCAATTCGTTTATATGTTATTTTTGGTTGTTTGTTATGTGATTACTGCGCCAATTATGAATTGTACATTTTATTGATGAATTGATCTTATGATTCTTTTTTGTTTGGTAGGTCATACTTCAGAGGTGGTCCCATACAAATTTTATCGAACTCATTTCAGTAGGTTGATTTTTTTTTAAACTATTGTTTTAAAAATGTCATCCAAGTAAACGAAATTTCGTATTTTGAAGTCTGTTGTTTCTGTTTTTAAACTAAAATTAGGATATATTATTATAGTAGTAACTAGGAATATAAATAATTTATTAGTACGCTTAAACAGCTAATATGTTCATCTTTACGATCAATTATGCGGGAAGATCGAGTGTTAAAGCAATAATTATGTAAATAGCTTTCAATATTTTAAGCGTATTCTAATCACAAGCCGTTTCTGAAACAACTGATGCGAGTTAGTTCGGTTTGTTTTAGTTGAAATAACAGGTCACTCACACACATGTCTTTTTAACCCCCGACCCAATAAGAGGGGTGTGTATCTGTATATCTGTGTGTCTGCTGTGGCATCGTAACTCTCAAACAAATGGACCGATTTTGATTTATTTTTTAACACGCTTGACTAATTATTTTTTAACACGCTTTTAATAGCTTCACCTGTTTGCATGTTTGTTTGTAACAGACTCCTTTGGACTTCATTTTGACCCAATTCAAACAGTCAGATTTCATTAAAACTTTGTAGACTTATCGAGGACCGATGACAGTACAATAATTTGAAGCGTGTTTTTTAGGTTTTTAAACTGTAATTATTGTTCTTAGAAAGAAGATTTCATCGAGAGTATTCTTTAGCTATATTTCAACAAAATCAGTTCAAGCATTTTTTTTGTCAGCATCGTGGACGACTTCAGGCATCGCCCACGATACTGCCAAAAAAATGCTCGTCCCGTCTGACACAAAAACGCGAGTAAATCGTATTTTTACACATATTTTTCAATAATATTTTCCTCCGTGTATGTAAACTCACTCCATGCTTAATTACATTTACTTGTGTGCGTGACTTACTGCCACGGGTTCTGAGGTTCTTAAATAGGCAACAATTTACTCGGGAAGCTTTCATTACCTTTAATTATGTTTAACGTACTCGCAAACAATTGGCTATAATTAATGTCAGTAGTTGCTGGTAATTATAGTTTATCCGCCGTCTTGTTGAAGTGATTAATGATAAAAATTAAAGCTGCAAAAAGTTTTTCATTATTAAGTGATTACCATAAAATGTCATCAAGCAATTTATCGATAATTTTGGCTCTACAAAAATATTTTTTAGTTGTTTTGTTAAATATAATATATTCCTATGTAGATTAACGGTTTTTTATGATATGTTCTGTTAATCTAAACGGTAACTAACGTTTTTCGATAAGGCAGATAGTTTCCGATGGCCAAAACCCTGCCAAATTAAAACGGGAATGGTCGGAGCATGTAACACACATAAATTCTGACAGAGGGGCCAGGATTGTTGCTCATTGATGCAAAATGGACGATGCTGGCCTGAAACGTCTAGACTAGAAAATGGTCTGACAGATCAGACAATATTGACACATTTCAGATATATCTTGATCATATATATCTGAATATATATCTTATACCTTGCTCAGCATTTGGGCCACTTTTAAGTTTGTAAAAAATGTTAAATAACTTGTTTCATTTAAGTCATTTCTTTATTTATGTTTTCAATATCTTGTTTTAATAATTTATCACCATCACATTCTTCTCTAGTATAATCATCCTTGCTTCAATTAAATCTCAATCTACTCACTTATAATATACCTTTACTAAGTCTACAACATTTTCAACAGGAACGCATCGAACGGTGCAATTAACCGTATTGTTATGTTAATCAGATTTCTTATTGAGATACACCGATGTAGCAAAATAGATGAAAACAGATACTAAACTCAAGCATTTATTAAGAATAGCAGAAAGTCGGCGAATTACCACCCATTTCTCGTTGAAATGGCAAAAATCCGTACTCAGCGATATCGATCCACATTCCTGTTGCGTACTGCACAAGAATGGAATTCGTTGCCGCCATCTCTGTTTCCTGAGACCAACAATCTTGGAATTTTCAAGGCTAGAGTGAATAGATATCTTCTAGATAGACGAGTTCCATCCTCGGCCACACCGTCGCTTAACATCAGGCGAGTTGGTGGTCAATCATAGATCTATCTTTTTAAAAAAAACAAAAAAAAAATTCAAAAGTAGGTAATTCTGTTCTAAATATGAACGAATTTCTGAGAAAGTAATGATAAAACCTAAGGGTGTAATAAATAAAAATATTTTTATAACGTAGACTAGAGATTAAACACATTGAAAGCTATATTTTTTTCAGTAGCTTTGCGAAGAAATCTTTAGATATTGATTAAAATTACTAAATAAAATTAAATAATACTACAGATAATAAACAGATATATTGTTTTAAGCTATTGCATAGCTTCTATCGCGGGCCTTGAGCGTGGAGACCGAATCCAGAAATTCCGTAACGAAAATAACTTAACACACCGCGCGTAAAGCTATTATGCAATAGCTTTACCGCAGCAGTCTCCGAGTGCCACGTCTTTTTTTTTAAGGTTTTTATTATCGTTATTGTTACTCATTGCAAGCAGTCACATAAAAAAGTTAGGTGATAAAATGATGACTGTAAAATTTACGGGATAAATCCGTTGAATAAGTACTATACGTTTGATTTTTATGAATATTGTATACAGTTACATAGAATGAAATTTCGACGTATATATATATATTACTGATATGACTAAAAATGAAAAAAAAAAAAAAAAAAAAAAAAAGATAGCAAGATTTCGGTGTAACCTGGAAACGGACGCAAGATTATCTTGGATCATTTAATTAATATGTAAATGAAATCTCGGGGGTTCAGTTAATATTTTAGTAACAAACAAAACATTTGTAATACAGTGTGATTTTAAAGGTTTCCAACATATTTATTTATTATAATATAAAAATATATATCTTTGAGTTTCCGGCAGCCTAGTGGTGAGACCGTCTGACTTGCGATCCGCAGGTCCTGGGTTCGAATCCCACGGCGCGCACCTCTGTCTTTTCGAAGTTATGTGCGTATTGTTGATTGCCGCCAACTTCAAACGGTGAAGGAAAACATCGTGAGGAAACCTACATGTCTGAGAGTTCTCAATGATCTTGAAGATGTGTGAAGTCTGCCAACCCGCACTTGGCCAGCGTGGCAGACTATGGCCTAACCCGTCTCACAATGAGAAGATGGCCCGTTCCCAGCAGTGGGACAGTTTGTACAAAACAGGGCTGATAAAAAAAATATATGTATATATCTTTGAAGTTGAGCATCTGTCACAGTAATCCGACACGGTGCGATGATGTGAGTTAAATATCTTCTTATTGCTTGTTTGCCTACAAGATTAATGTTCCGCAATGTTCTTTATTTATAATGTTCATCGCTGGTGCTTTCCGAGATGTAATTGTATATTTACCGCGCAGATGTTGCGTTGGATAAATAACTTGGCGATAGGTCAAGTCGATGATTGGCTGTTCATGATTCTTGTATGTTTTTAGCTTGGTTTGGTGCGCTTTCTTTCTTATAACAGAAATAAACTGATTTCGACTGCGTATAGTCCTACGAGTAAAATGAGTAGAGGTATTCTTTTTACTTTTAACAATAATTATCTTTCAATGGTAGATTTCTTTTTGATAAATAGTATCCATAAAATAAATAAATATTGGTGGACATTTCACACAACATCATATAGCCTAAACTAAGCAGAGCTTGTACTATGGAAACTAAATGGTTGATAGAACACATACCTATATACTTTTTTTTTGTAAATACATACTTAAGATACATAGAAACACACAGACACAGAACAAACATGCTCATCACACAAATGTTTGTCCTGGGTGGGGATCGCACCCACAACCTACAGCTCAGCAGGCAGACATACAACCACCTGAGCTACGAGTCATCTTTGACGCTCTGATTTTATCTATGATCTTGCATAAATGTAATCAATATAATGGTACATAACCATATAAAAATATTTAAAGCATGGAATTAAATTTAATGTCATTACTTATTCTTTAAATTTAATGTCATTACTTATTCTTTAAATTCATTATTTATTTAATATCAATTGATATTATCACTCAAAAAATATCATTTCGTTTATTTTAATAATCTCACAAAATACAAATAACAGTAAAGATGAATACCGCGCCAGTGTTTAGAGGCTTTAATTTTATTTCCAATAAAGTAAGTAAGTTCGTATAGACTGAGTGGCCAGCCCTATTGTCAGAGTTATTAAGCCGCCGAAAGGCCTCCGACTTGGCTTGACGATTGCTGAACAACCGGGACCTACAATTTAACGTGTCATCCGACCCACGGTAGCGCTCAGAAAGAAATGCCACTCACGGTCACCCATCCGAAGACTGACCGGACCGTCTGTTGCTTAACTTTGGTGATCGTTCGGGAACACCTAGTCAAGCTACGCCACGAGCGCTATTCCAATGAACTGAACTACTATTTCCAATGAACTACTTTTGATGAAAGAAAACTGAAACCGCTTTGATATTATCAACGTCTCTCAACTAAAATTCGTTTTGAAATGTTTCATACGTCAAAAAAATTCAACTAACCCCTGTTTACGTTTAATGGACGTTGTCATAATAAATACTGAAGAATTTCCGTCGACGAGCTTCGAAAATAATCGTGTATCATCCACATTTGTTCCCAATTATGGTGTTGAAATATACACTGAGAATCATTTCTTGGGTCGGATGTCGGACTGGCTTGTAATTAATATCACTTGACGAGAAGGACCGAATAACCTCTTAATCATCTGTTACATATATATAGGTACCTATATAATGAGACTATAGTGTTTAAAAATAAAAAATAAAAACACTTTGTGATAACAAAAACCTATTTATCTTGTCATAAAAAACTATAGTGAAGTCAATTTTTAAAGAATTCACTAACGGGAATGTGTATTTATGATTTTCTTAGCTTCATCATTTTATTTTTACCACAAAGTGGATTAGTTTGAGATGTAACGACGTCAAAACAATTCAAATGAACCCACGCTTGAAGCATTTTCACTTAATAAGTATTGAAAAGGGTTACTTTTTTACCTTACTCGACACTAGACCATTGTCAGAAATAGTTATATACTTATTTGATATTTTGTCATAACGAATCAAATGAGGCAAAACTCGAGGGAGAACTACTATTTTCTTGTAATATTGGTGGTGTACCTGATCTAATATGATGGCATTAGTTTCATCCGAAATACAACTACATAGTACTTATACTTATGAATAGCAATCTTAAAATACAATTATTTTTCCTCAAAAATAGGTCGTAACCAAAACCCATGAAAAAAATCTTAAGCAATATTTTATGTTACAAGCAAAGTTAAATATAAACTTCTTAGAATTTTAAATCTACGTATCTCAAATAAGTCGAAGATATTGTGAAGTAACAATATTACAAAAAACTAATTTGATTTCACTTGAGCTGAAGGTGAATGCTCGTTAATACAAACCAAAATGACTGAACGACAAAAGTCAAAACAAAATCAGAAAGTGCAATGTTAAGAGATCCAAACCTCTGGGTTAGGTACAAAAAGCCTGAATTAAAATTATTCTGTGCTGTTTGAATGGAAAAATCTGGTAAAAAGCGACGTTTTGCAGTATCAACAAAATAAACTGATTATTACTGATTGCTGTGTTTTATGTACAAGAATACAAAAAGCGGTATAAAAACTATGTTACGATAATTTTGATACCGCTTAAATGATGCCATCCCTATAGAGCTTTCATTATTGCAGGCGGGTTTTTTTTTTCAACACACATGGCGTAGAGTCATCTTCCAGATTTATTGCATAATTATTGTTTATTCGTATTCTGGTAACGTGTTAAGTGGACCGTATACGGAACAATTTAGAAAGATAAAGGGCATAAGTTACGTTTTACTTATGTTAATTTCTAATGGAGTTTATCTTTTAACGTTTATTGGATGAGATAAAGGGGTGAATTTGTGGCTAGTTAATGAGAAATTAATGTGTTATAGTACTATTACAATTTTGTAGGTCAATGGCTCTATTAAAATAATTGTGACTTTAACAACATGTAAAATACACAGACAATACAGAGTTTACACAAAGATAAATTATTTTAGAAGGTTATTGTACTTATGATTGTGAATAACTTTTACTCTGTAAATCTAATCAAGAAATCTATAAATCTATATGTAAATAAATAAATTTCCCTTATATATAAATATATTAATAAATTATCTTATTTCAAAAAACTCAATAACAGACTTCAAAATAGAAATTAAAAAAAAATTTAACTTACCGCATTATAAGTTTGTTAACTTAAACAAATATAATCGTTTTTTACGATATACAGCATAGGGTTGTTCGTTAAAGAGACAGTATACTTAAGTATACTGTCTCTTTAAAGTATATTATGTCATTCACAATTACGTCTCGTATTAGTTTATTGATTTGGATTATATTATTAGTATCAGTTTTTTTTTTTAATTTCGTAAGTTCTAATTAAACAGCAATATATCACAGCAGCATATCCAATTTTATTTGTAATTTTAACCTATTCACTGAAAAAATGAAATCACAATATGAAAGAATGTGATAACAATGTCTGCAAAAAAAGTTTCTCTCGAGTTAGTCAACCGTATGTTATAGTTTAGGCAAAGTGCAACGTCAATAAAACATTAAATATACGCATAGTCTCACTAGATATTAAATACCAGTCAGAAACACGAAAATGCGTCACCGTTTCATGGTGGATATTCCAAAAACCCGAACGAAACGCTTTAGTTCCACTTTCATCGTGCGGACTGCTAGAATATGGAATACGCTTCCTGAGTGGGTCTTTCCCGATAGATATAATCTGGGTGTCTTTAAATCGCGAGTGAATTGGTTTCTTCTAGGTAAGCGCGCTCCATCGTAGACCGCAACGTCGCTTAACATCAGGCGAGTTGGCGGTCAAGCGCAAACCTATTTCTATATAAAAAAAAAAAAACCTAATACCTATACCTATGTTTTAAGTTTTAAATAAGCCTGCGCGCTTGAATAAAACGTTTAATTCACCTTATCGTTGTACCGTTAGGATTATTTATACTTATGTACACTAGCGCCGTACAATATTGTAATTTTATTTGTCAATTAAAGATGTTTTGAAATTGAAATTGAAAACGAGAAATATACAGGCTACGGTAGAAAAGAAAAGCTTTCGTCCGTTGTTTTAAGCAATAAAACCAAACCCCTAACACAGATGCTAAAGCACATAAAAGGCCCACCTTTTAGCAACGTCCACGGGAAATTTGATAACCCCACTGTCCGTTTTAATTACAAATGCCCCACACCTTTTAATATCCGTATATAACAAACACAGACATAAAAACAAACACAGGGGATTTTAGGAGGGCGACACGGTGGACGTTATCAATGCTTGGACCGGCATCACGCTCCCACCAGATAATGGCCAGTCAATATTTGAAAACCCATCAGTGACAACGTCAAAATGACTTCTTCACTTTACTGACGCAACCTTACAATATTAAACGAACAACTTGAATGTGAACCTTATGATGTTCATGATAAGGGTGAGAATGATGTTGGTGATAAGTCTAAAGTTGGTGTAGTCTGGCTACTTGATCCATTAGGCATCCCTTTGAGTATCACAAATAAAAGAAATGGTATGGAAGATGTCATAGGTAATGATGACATCAGTGTTGTTATAATAAAGCTTATAAGTAGTGTAAGTAGCGCTTAGGATAATGTTGATATTCAGGAAAACGAGACTTTAAATTGTGTCGTATCCAGTTTGAGTAAAAGTTACTTCTCTTTGTCAAATCAAGACTTCGTTAATTGATTACCATATTGTTACACCTAAGGTCGTACAAAACTTTGTGAATTTACAACAGAAACTCAGCTCTCACTTAAGCATTTACATAATTCATGTCAAGTTATAAACTTACTTTAAGGTTTGCTATACAAGTTATACAGTAGACAAAATATTATCCTTCAACTTAGCCGGGAACTTTATCCGGCTCATTAAAACTTGAACAATAAATTCCTAAAAACAAAATTGTCTGCACAGACGTCCCAGTAAATAAAGATTAAAGTATTTAATCAGTTGTTTCTAGCTTTCTTGCTCCCCCAGCTTGTTTAAAGGAAAGTTTGACGTGAATTATATCTCACTAACTTCAGGAAGAACGTGTCGAGAAAGAAAACAAAGCAGGTGAGGATGACAAACTTTCATATTTAAGTCTCAATTTGTAACTTGATTTACTTTAGATATCTGGTAATGGAGTAAGCGTTACTTGTATATAAATAATAAAACCGGTCAAGTGCGAGTCGGACTCGCGAACTAAGGGTTCCGTACCATTATCTATAAAAACGGCAAAAAATCGTTTGTTGTATAGGAGATAATAAATATTAATTTTATTTTAATTTAATTATTTATTGTTAAAGTGAATAACATAACTCAATATTCTGTGAATATTTTAAGCGTCTACCTGTTGCCGTTATCAATATCGAGCAAAAACGAGCAAAAATCACGTTTGTTGTATGGGAGCCCCCTTAAATATTTATTTTATTCTGTTTTTTAGTATTTGTTGTTATAGCGGCAACAGAAATACATCATCTGTGTAAATTTCAACTGTCTGACTATCACGGTTCATGAGGTACAGGCTGGTGACAGACGGACGACGGACGGACGAACGGACAGACAGCGGAGTCTCAGTAATAGGGTCCTGTTTTTACCCTTTGGGTACGGAACCCTAAAAATGGTTGAAGATCCATTAAGGCTTAGCAAAGAAAACATATTTTTTTCTAACCACTATCACTGGTTACATTAAATTTGACAGTACATTAGTATTATATTGGTAGGATATTACTTTATAAATGTGAACGTGGGTGTGGGATCAAAGAAGATGCGTTCCGGCTTACCATTTCAAGATAAAGGCGTGCTATGGAGACGCCTATACGGTACAGTAAGAGATTACAATTTTATTTACTACTCCAAAACGTTCGATAATCTATGTCTTAATTAACCAAGCGAGAGGAATGCCGGCACCGTGATACTCTTACTTTTAAATCTCTACAATTTTAAATTTCGTCACGGTCACGTAAATTTCAACCTTATCGTGAATGTTCTAAGAGTAATTGTGGCCGTTAATGAAATAATGGAAAATACCGTAAAGGAATCGTAACAGTATCGCTTCGAGTTCATTAGTATTGGGTGCTTTACATGTGTTTTGTCGGAAACCAATATCCATTTGCTCGGGGCTGATTTGTTTGGAATTATTTTCGTAAGCAACAACGACGTTTTATTTCGTTACTGTTTTAAAAATTTTATTTTACTCTTAGGAGTAAATATTCGATTCATTTCTCTCGGGGATTCAGATGTGGCTTTTTAAAACAACACTGTTAATGTTTTTGCTTTTATCAACTTTATGCATAATGAAAAAATAGTTCCTATTTTTTTACGTGACAACGTCTAATAAATCGATGAACGCCGGCTGCACGCACGAAAAATGATGACTCATTGTCCCGTTACGCTCATTGTAACGTTTGCATTTCATCAATAGTTTGTTATGACGTTGTCACGTTAAACTATCGTCCGTAAACCGACTTCACAGACAACCAATTTTTTTTTCTATGATATTTGAAAAGTATGCAAAAGCTTTCAATAATCCTTTCAGTGTTTTCTATTCACGTCAAATTGTTAAAAAAGGTCTTCGTAAAAGTGCCTAACCTCAATTTTCCGGATGATTGATTAAACGTAATGGGATCATAAAATCCTTCGTAAACCTCGAAATCTGTCCGTCAAATAAATTTTATTTTAATAAGCACTCCTTTACCGATGATCACCGCAGTAAATCCAAATTTGAGGGTCCACGAATTTAATATACGAACATAAAACAAACTGGCTGACAAAGTTTCCTTAGTAGTAATCCTAACAGAAATTTATTAAGAGGAACTTGAATCAATCACAAAACGTAATCCTGTAAGGCTATAAACAATCTGAGACAAACGCCGATAAAGCCTGTTTTACGATCTGCCACCTCGTTTATATCCGAAAGCGTTGGAGCAAAACAAAACGTAGAATATGGTAACAAAATGGGACCACTCAATACTATTGTTATATTTACAGATTTACGATGATCCTTGGTGCTATATGTATATGTGCTTGGTGCTATAGTATGGGGTTATCATTAAAATGGTATATATCTTCCATGGGGTTTGATTTGTTTATGGTCTTCTTTTGATGCGACTTATTCGTTTCAAAATTGTTTACTTTAGCTTTCTTGTGTTGATTTATAGAAGAGCTTTTTTATGAATCGTTTATAGTATCACAAAAAATACACAAATTTCTTCAGAATGAGGACTGTACATCAGTAAAACAAAGTGATATCGTTGGATATATAAATACCTAATCAAATAAACTACAGTTTAAAAAACTAAAAAACATGCTACGAATTATTGTGGTCAAAGTTCATTACAAGACTTTTCTAACAAATCCAAACACAGCTATGATACGATGTTCCATCATGAAGTTCTAGTTCATATCTTCCGGCTCCATCATCAGATCAGTTCGACAGTACCATATTATTGTATTGTCATCAGAACTACATACAGCTGCCAATTTTCATGACGCTACGACCCTTGGAAGATGGTTAAATTAGTTACCTTAGATTTCATTACATAGTTACATACAGGTCGACCTAATAAAAGCCTGTTAAAAACATTGGGGGAGTGCGAATTTGAAGTGTAAATTTTTGTTACTATAGTGAATTTTTCTCCCATCTACCGGCTATACGGTTGACTTTGGAGATATGAAAAAAATCATACTACTAGCCAAAATTATAAAATTAAAAGAAAAACTATCATGACTAAGTAGGATTAACAAGTTTACGAGTAAATTGTCGATCAACTTTAAAAATTTACTTAGCGCGTAACCCTACTTTTGCGTGGCACAACACGCACTTGGCTGGTTTTTATGATGAACATTGCAATTATTTTCGATGTTTGTCTATTTTAAAGTACTTTACGATTTCGAATCTAAAGCAAACTTTTTTATATTAGAAGCAAACCCATACTATTTTATTTATTTGAGTAGCTTTTTCATAACAGAATAGGTATTTTAACCATTGTTGTAATTTTGCCCCATGCACATCATTTACAATTATATTTTGACCCATAGATATCTTTGTTTTCATCACCATGACCTTTCACACAGTTACAGTCATGCATTTCACTGGGCATTCATATTTTATACATTTAAGTGTTAGTTAACACTTGACCCTAGCGTAACTTGGGCTCTCTGACAGTGATTTAACATTTACCTAACATGTATTTAGCTGTAAATATTGCATTGCTAAATTCAACTTCACTCAAGTTATCATTTACAATAATAATAAACTAAATAGCTGAACATAGTAAAGATACTGTTCAAATTAATATAGATATCGTTCCTCGTGGGACTAAAAAACTTTAACATTTATATTTGCTATCTGCTTACAAACTAAAACCAATTTCCTACGTCCGGCATCTACAAAACGCTCATGAAATAGATCTAGCCTACAAAAACAAACCCACGAAGCCAGATAAAAACATCAGAAACGAAACAGAACGATGTCTGAATCACGACGACGCTGTCACGGGCCGAGACGTGAACAACTGACAAGGTTACTCGTGGCCACCTAACAAGATTGATGTAGACCGAGCTGAAGCGAGAAATTCTATGGTTTGCTCAGTTCCTTCATCAGATAAATGTTAAACTGACAGAATGTGAATGTAGATTAGGAATTTGATGACGGTGATACGATCGAACGTTTTGTGATAGCCAGCCCCGGATCTACGATTTTTTCGAACCGGGGCAGAAACTTGACGGTGGCGCCCCTCTATCCAGCGCTTAAAATAACTTAGGTACTTAAATAAACTTAATATAATTATCTATGTGGCGCCTTTTTCTTAAAAGTGAACGGTGAGTCAACCAAGCTTTCGTATACTAGGCGCTTTGTGGAGCAAGTTATTTTATTTTTAATCATATTAATTATGATTTTTGCGCCCCCTGAAAATGCCGCCCGGGGCGGGTTGCGGTTTGCAATAGATCCGGGGCTGGTGATAGCTTCAGATTCAATATATAACTTCAAATAGTAGATTATCGTGATTATCTGATTTATCGAGAAATTTATCAAAATGGAAGTATATACTGTTCTAAATCTAAACAAAATAGGACAATAATCGAAGGTACACATGACTATTCAGAGTCAAATAATTATTTACTGTTATTAATAATCGATTAAGAGAAACGTCTTCGAACAAGATTTTACAACTTTAGGTATTTGTTAATCAGCTTACATCAAAGCAAAATTTTGATGGTATTATATTTTAATGTTTCCAAAAATCAGTTATTTCACACAATGTTTTATTGGTCAGCGACAAAATTCGTAAATGGTTGTTTTTTCGTAGATTTTCAAAATTTATACAACTTATCTAATATGTTAAGTAAGTAATACGAAAGGTATCAGTTGAAAGTAAATATCCGTAGATCGGACTAAATGGTGTCCCCTAAGAATATCCATATCCAAAGTGGGCTGAACGTTAATCTTCGGTAGCTGACTCTTTATATTCAATAGTAGCTGCTTTCGGAACGTATATTTCAGTAGAAATAAAATATAGTGGCCATGAATTTCCATTTCACACCTTCACAGTCAACTGCTTTCATAGAATGAGACGTCTAGACGTCATGTATGATCCAAAGTTACACCTCTATGCACTCGCAGTTCCATTTACAATAGCAAAACCTTGATACGAAATGAAATTTTAAAATAGTTTAGAAGTTGTTTGTAGCGTAAAATTGGTGATTTATATTTCATGTCCCAACTAAGAATAATAAATCGCAATGAAATAATATAATATGTTACTTTATGAACACAAATAGATCCATATTCCATATGTAAGATTGATTTTACTAATGCAAAGAAAACACGCTCACGGTGACTAAAAATAAGTCTAAATACAAAGTATTTCTCGTACATTACTTTCAATATGTATATGCTTGCGGTTTTAATTAATAAATAAATTCTATCAAATAAATTATAGTTTAAAAACTGAAGCAACCGACTTGGATGCTATTGTCAGAACTGGACCAAATTGAAATGGGACCACACGGAAAGCACCAGCTTTCAAATAAAAAAAAACATCAAAATCGGTTCACCGAGTCGAAAGTTCTGATGTAAAAACCTCCTTTTTTGAAGTCGGTTGAAAAGGAAAAAAAACGTACAGTGTATTGAGACCTCATCCTTTTTGCAGTTGATTAAAAATAGTTTGGACGTTTGACATTGCTAGAAACCCCGACGCTTCCTCACAAAAAAATTCAATAAATGGAAATTAATATTACTAAATATGTACAATTCCTGTTGGAAAGCAAGTGAAACCACTATACACAACTAGAAAATTATTTATTTATTTATTTGCTTATTTCTGTAGTATTTTCACTTTTGTGTACGCATTTTTATTTTTTATGTCTTAGTTTTAAAGGCCACTATCAGTGCCACCTATCCTACTCCATACACGGTTGCCTGGAAGAGATCGCTTTAAGCGATAAGGCCGCCTATTGAAAGATTAGCCATAGTAATATTATCTTCTTTTAATATGTTTGTACAATGTGGTCTTTTAATAAAATCTATCTATCTATCTATCTCTCTATCTATCTATCTCTCTATCTCTCTATCTCTCTATCTATCTATCTATCTATCTATCTATCTATCTATCTATCTATCTATCTATCTATCTATCTATCTATCTATCTATCTATCTATCTATCTATCTATCTATCTATCTATCTATCTATCTATCTATCTATCTCTCTATCTATCTATCTCTCTATCTCTCTATCTATCTATCTATCTATCTATCTATCTATCTATCTATCTATCTATCTATCTATCTATCTATCTATCTATCTATCTATCTATCTATCTATCTATCTATCTATCTATCTATCTATCTATCTATCTATCTATCTATCTATCTATCTATCTATCTATCTATCTATCTATCTATCTATCTATCTATCTATCTATCTATCTATCTATCTATCTATCTATCTATATATCTATCTATATATCTATCTATCTATCTATCTATCTATCTATCTATCTATCTATCTATCTATCTATCTATCTAATATTAATTGGACAGAAATAGCGCTACCTCGACTTAATAATTCATCAGAGTTCTTTCAGTAATAATGTTGCCAGCAGTGACAAATAAAGAAACACGCTCTGTGATAGATTCGCCCATTCTCTGATGGACCATTAGAAAAATTGCTCGTCCCATCGGTGCCTGGACCGATAATGGAATGGAGTCGGTCAACTCTGTGTCAGATTTGTTGGTAGAATTTAGCTCAGTGCTCCTGTTTATTGACGTGACTTTTGTATAGCTTTTTTAGATTCTTTTTTTTTTCATTAATAAAAAGAGAACACCGATTTTTACTTATAATCCGTATCCCAGTTTGATGAAACTTTGTCAACAAAAATAACTTTATAAAAAAAGAAGAAGTTATTCTCTAAACTGTATTTTTTGGTTTTAGTCTAAGAGCAAATATTTCAGACACTTTACACTTCTCTACTTCTCACTTCTCTACTATACAACACGCATAATAAAAATACTTATTTAAATTATTTATAAACAAAAGTTAAAAGGTCAAACAACCAAACCATACCAAACCAGACCAAAATGTGGGCACCAATTACTAGGTGATTTAGTCAAAAAAACGTCTTGAAATCTTAGATTATTTCAATACTTTAGTTTTGTATACTATTTTAGATTTTACAATAAGACAAATTGATGATCTGACGTAGATTTGGAGCACCAAAACAAAATTACTCATAAATACCTATATACTATGTACCAAATAATTCATTAGACAAAAAATTAAATCGAAAATTCTTACATCACAAAATTGACCTTAAGTGCAAGACAGGGCGTGAAAACTGACCAGGGCGTGTTTCTTAGAAACTACGAAAAAATTACATAATCCGGAAACAATGATGCCAACAAGAGAGTCGAAACAATCAACCGTGGCATAAGGTTGTATTTAAAAATTTGACACAAAAAAATAGTTGTCTGTAAAGTCGGTTTACGGACGATAATTTTGTTTGTTGCTCGTGCTACTACCAATCTTACTACTAGTAGTAACACCGGTAATTGAATTACCCTTCTTACTACTTTAGTTGAAAGTTGTTAGAACAGCAATAAAGAATTGCCCGTGTTACTACCGTAAAACTAAAACAACAAAAACAAAATATGACGAATGTGTATTTTAAACAAAATGTAAGTAGGTATTATGCCTATGAAAAAAAAAACATTGAATTTTACCAAAAAAAAAAAAAAAAAAAAAAAATAGGAAAATCACCATAATTTCTCAAGGACGTGCCCTCGAGAAATTACGCTGATTTTCCCGCTTCGGCCGCGTTGGTAACTATTGTTTCGTAACTAGTTTCGTTCGAAATAACGATGCGTCAAGCCGAACGCTTAGGCCGATCATGCCTCTCTATCGCTTGATCCGCGCTCTCGCTTGCACGCTCGGCTCAGGCGGAACGTGACAATGAGTCATGTTTTTGTGCGTGCAGCCGGCACGTTATAAGACGTTATCACGTCAAAAAAAACCTAACATCAAAAAAAGAGCCTAGAAATGAAATTAACCCAGAAACAGAGCTGCCAACATAGACGGCCGAAACAATCAGCGGCGGCATAACAAACAGGGCCGTACTCTGACCCCGCGCCGGGAAAAATACCGGTTGTGAGGCGCACGATTAACTTATCTCCTCTTGTGTTTCACCGATTTAGAGTTAATTTCTTCATTTTGTTGCTTGTCTGACGTTTCGAGGCTTTTTGAGTAAGGTTTTTGTACCAGTAAGTATTTTTACCAGTTAAAAGTTTGTAAATAAGTGCGATATTTACAATTTTATATCCAGTGTGGATAAATATCCGGTGCTATACTAGTGTCATCTACGGTATTCCCACTGTCTTGCAATATTTCGTCGAGAATAAATGTTAGTCTTCACCAACAACAGAATCTAGGAATAATTATATCATCAATTTGATTATCGTCTCAAATTCTCTGTTTTTTTCTGCAAGTGTCATTACTTGTCAGCGAGAACTTGACAAAATATGTTGAGATATTTGAACATATATGATTAACGTTTTCAGTAAGACGGTTTGCCCCCCCCACTCCCCAGATCCGGGGCTGAAGAGATCCAGATAGTTTTTATATTTTAATGAAATTTAACAACTATTTTACGATTTTAAGTCTCTTTACAGCGCCTACCACTGCCTGTGTTAATTTTATTTTGCTGAAGCTAGCTGCACTACTTCCTGTTACAACTCCGCGCACAGTCGCCAACAACAGGAATTGCGAGTGCACGGAGCTCGTGGCTCGAGTCGGGACCCCCGAGCCGTCGGCGCTCTCGACGTATATTAGATACCGCCACCCGGTTGGTCTTTGGATCACGAACGCGTTCGACTGTGGTCCAAGTTAAAGGCTCTTTAGTCTTTCAATTGTTTTTTATCGTTTGTTTTTGAAGTGAAAACTTCTTTAGACGCGCTGAACACTTAAATATTTTATTTTACTTATCTCATACAAGTGGCGAGAAGACGCTGGATCGAAGCCGCTTCCAATTGATCTTTTTGGAAATCCATGCATCTCAGCTATAAGCTGACATAGGCTTCCCCTATGTCCAGCAGTGGACTTCTTATAGCTGAGATAATGTAAATTATGATAATGATGATTAAATGAGACTAACGCGTCACGCTTAGTTGTGCAACTCTCGTTCGGGTAAAGTCGGCTCAAGTCAACTGAGAAAGCGCAATAGATATAGTCAAGGCGTTACTAAGTATGAATTATTCACTTCTGTCTTGTAGTATTAAGCACGTAATTTTTTTTCGGTTTTCATTTATTTTTCAACTTTTTTTCTTAATTTAATTTTATTTTTAAGCTGTAGTACCATTCATGGTACTAGCGATACATCAATATTTATGATGGTACTACTGATCCTAAATAATTGTCACTAGTACCATTATTGGTACTAAGGATACAACGTTGTGTCAATTGTACCATCAATGGTACTACTGACAATAAGGCAATTATTTCATATAATTATATCCACCCAATAACTAATCAGTAATTACGATTAAGTACATTTTGTGTTTAATTACGTGTCTCAAGGACAAGCCGCTGAGGCTCTGATTTTCAATTTGTCAGAACATATTCTGTCCTTGAGATTTTTTTTTCCATATTTGGAGAGTGTCTTCTTTATGAAGTGTGGATAAGTGTATGAAATAATTTCTCATTCACAAAAGCCTTATATTATGTCCCTATAAAATGCTGAGTAACCAACGCACTTACAGCCTAAATCGCTGGTTCTAGAGACACGAAACTTGTAAGAAGCCTTCCTTGTGATATGTAGTATAAAGTACCTAAGACACATTTTTCGTTCGCGGGCAAAATCTAGTATAGATCAAAAGCCACACTGTATTTATTTGACCCTATACGTGTTTTCAATTACCGACACTAAACCGATAAACTAGTTTAATTTACAATGTGACCTATGTCTGTGAATGTGACTTTATCTAAAAAGTAAGTCATTTCACATTTGTAACTGATTATATAAAAAATTTAAAACTCGAAATGTATCTTTACACTTGAAATGACACCAAATGTAGCAAAATCTGTCAACCAGCTTACGCTATAAGATGTAATATTCTTTACACCAGAAATACTTCTCTCTTTCGCTAACTTCACGTTTCCTTTCATCATTTCTCATTTCCAAGAAAAAGTTAATTTGTTCCCGCTTCCATCCTGTCACATGGACACCTCCGGGCCAAGATAAATTATTATTTTTATAGTACTCTCGGAGATAGATTGTCCGTGATTCAAGGCTTTTAGGATTTCGGCGCCGAGAGCGTAACGTTCATTAGTAGAGGTGGATACGTCTTCATCTCTGATTCTCTTTCTCTCGGCTTGTGTTTGTTGTTTTACTTTACAACTGGTGCGTAATCTGTGCTTGCTTTACTGATTTAGGGTTTATTGGTAACCTATCTATAGTCCGAAATTCATTTGTTCGAATTTTACTTGCCCGAACCCGTCTCATAGAACTGCCTAATTCCAGATGTAAGTTTGTTAGCCAACAGTTTAATTTGCCTGAACAGTTATAGATAGATAGATAAACTCTTTATTGTACACACCTTAAAAGTAATGACAAAGTACTTAAATAGACTAGTGCAACAACAGGCGGCCTTAATGCTAAAAGCGATCTCTTCCACGCAACCATAAGATGAAGAAAAATATAAAATATAAATCAGACGGGGCGTGTAACGGGATATTAAACAAGTAAAATTATAAATATAAACTAAATAATGACAGGTATATTATAGTACAGGTAGGTTATAGGTTAGGTTCATTAGGTTTCCGTTTCTGTATACAGGAACCATCTTATTTACAAAGGTTCGGTTATCAAATATATCAATTAGGTTAGGTTAGGTTTCTTTTTTAACCCACTGTCCGGCCGTAAGCGCAAAGGAGGAACACCGTGAGGTTTTAGTCGGTAGTGGGACCATTCTGGTGTCGAGCCCGACATAACCCGCCGCTCCCCCCGGGGCGGAGGGTATGCGTAAATGCATTTCCTCACGTACAAAAAAAAAGGCGTTTTTTTTCAAAGGAGCAGCACACACGTCACTCTCGGTCGGTGACGCGCCTTGCACTGCGACGTGCCGCTCGTGCTGCACGTGATGTCATCGGTTGCAAAAGGGTTAGTGCTCAATACAGACGTGAGTGACCCGTAGTTTTTATATAAAAACGATTTTGATCTATTTTATTTTTCTTAAAGGATTTCATCGAGAGTGTTCTTTGCTATGTTTCATCAAAATCGGTTCAGCGGTTCGGTATTTTACGACCTACAGCTTAGCAGGCAGACATACTACCAACTATATTACGAGGCTAGTGAGTATAGAACACTGTCACCCTAAGATATGACCGTCCAATCGATCAGCGGTATCAGTTCACAAGTGTTATGCATTACTCACCTCCAGCTAATAAAATTCCACGTATTTACAAATTGATAAACCCTGGTTCTGGCTACCATGTACTGACAAGGAGATAAGGGCATGATCGAACATGCTGAACTTAGTTTTTGGGAATTGAAAGGTGTCGAACATTTTTTCTAAGCTACTGCTTGAAGCCCCCGACACAAAAACAGGGGTATTATAAGTTTGTTGTGTGTATCTGCGTATCTGTGTATTTGTGTATCTGTGAATGATAGAGCGCTTACCTAGAAAAAACAGATTTACTTACGATTTAAAGACATCCGGATCCCACCACCCACTTAGGAATCGTATTTTACCATTTGCATGGTAAAAATGGAATTAGTGTTTCGCAAAGGCCAAAGCGAAGACATTAACAGCAACGAATAGTTAAACTTATGCAATATAACATTTAGACAAATTTCACATAAATTGGTACTTACGTAAAAAACATAGAAAATAAACTAGTACATTAAAATAAGTTACTTACTAAAAAAATTACTTAAGTTGGTTCCTTCCTTGATTTAAGAATTAATGCGTAGCATTTAGATATTTTTTTTCTTTAACACTTAACGTGCCCTTTAAGATTTACTCAAGTAGTTATCATATATGTACCTAGATTTTATACATCGTAGGTATATACGTAAGTGATACAAATCTCAAATTATAAGTTGTCACAATCAAGATTGACGCCCCATAGTGGAGTAAGTGAAATGTCAAACGTCAAACGTAAAGTAAATATAAGTTGATAAAATGATTCAAGAATTGTATTCTATTGAATAATTGAATTGGATTTTAAAGCGTTTAGTTCGAGTTTTTGGAACTTGTAGCATTTTAGATAAAGGACGCGTTCAGAGTAGGTACGTCCAGAAAAATAGATTTTTCATGTTAGAGAATTAGTGAAATGGAAAATTAATAAAATGAAAACTTTATTACACCGATCCTTTTTCATTGAAATGCTAAAAATCTGTACTCAACTATATCGGTCCACGTTCTTGATGCGTACTACACAGGAATGGAATACTTTGTCACCATCTCTGGTTTTTTGAGAAGTACAATCTTGGAATTTTCAAGGCTAGATTGAATAGATATCTTCTAGATCGACGAATTCCATCCATCGACGAACACCGTCGCTTAACATCAGGCGAATTGGTGGCAGATCTATCTATCTAAAATAAAAAGCTACCATTTTCTTAAAGTGTTATAAAGGTAAGAATTACATCCTATCTATTTGTTGACAAAGTGATAATCTAGAAGCCTACTTCCAAGAGTGCTGACATCATAGTTGATAAGGTATGTCTACCAGTGATAAGGAACGGGGGCGACTCTTGCCACGAGATAAGGTAGGTTGGGCCGGTACTAGTTAAGCTTAGGCAGGTAAGAAGTACAATAAATATAAAGGTATCGGACATTTTACTAAGCTCGCGCTGTGTGTCTGTTTGTCTGTCTGCTTATCCTAAATTTCAACGGCTATAATTTTGAACTATAATAGACGAAGTTGTCATTCTTTCAGGATAAACGATTTAACAGTGGATTTTTCAACAAATGATAACTATATTTACATCTTAAATAATTATAGATTTAAAAAACTGAAAAAACCGACTTCAAAATACGCAATTCGTTTACTTGGCAGACTTTTTTTTTTGTTATAAAAACCAAAGTTCTGAACTGATTTTAAAATTTGAGACCACCTCTGAGGTATTATTTGTCGGGCTGCCAAGATACCGGCTTTGCCGATTTTGGGGCCCACTGTGAAACCATTGCATTATGCTAAATCTGACCGGGAATAAATATTTATTTTACTTTATTACCTACCAAACAAAAAAGAATCATCAAAAACGATCCATAATTGGCGGATTGATCGTTGAATAAATATACAAAAAAAAAAAACATAATCGAATTGAGAATCTCCTTCTTTTTGGAAGTCGGTTAAAAAAACTGGAGAGTTTCCTTAGTCTGTTTCGAAAGAGAACGAATGTAAATTCTCGTTAAAAAAAAAACTAGTTTTAGAACGTCTAGTACTGTCTTGAAATAATTAATGTGTGTTACTAAAATTAATTACATATAAATATGATCAATCGTTGATCTATCTTGCTTAAAAAAGTATAAAACATTTTGTAAGTGTCCGTAGTTCAACCATCCTGTGTCTCGCTCGCGCATACCCACTTTTTGAAGATATAAAATGACAAAATTTTTAAAATGTCGTCATTTGTAAAACTAGAAAACAACATAAAAAATATTTGATAAAAAATTCAATATTGACTAATTTACTAATTTTAATTTTCATAGATAAAAATATTTTTTGAAATTATTAACGCAAATATTAGTTTTTTTTTTATTCGACTTTAAATCCGAAGCTCCAAAGGTGCGCTGCTCGGTACCATGTCGATACCCACAATAAAAGGAATTGATTGTTGATCTGTTCCAGTCCAGTTAAATATATTTAGTTCAAATATTTGCGCGAGTGGCTGGTCAAATAGTGGCATCTACGTTCTCGGGGAAACAATTGGATTTCTGTTCGTTGCTTGCGGGGGAAATTGTGTAGAAGTTCGAGTTGAGTTTCAAAAAAGCGTATAGTGAAATAATAAGGCTATTTAGGGCCAATTATTAACCGACTTTCAAAAAGAAGGAGGTTCTCAATTCGACTGTATGTATTTTGTATGTTTGTTTAGTGATTACTCTGCCAATAATGAATTGTTTTTGATGATTATTTTTTTGTTTGGTAGACAGTACCTACTTCAGTGATATATATATATACCAACATCTTTTCATACATACAAACATACATACACTCGAAAAACATAACCCTCCTTCTTACACAGTCGGATAAAAACACTTCTTGATGGCGACATCAAAACTGTTAGTTTTTACTCAAGACGTGAGTAAATCGCTCACTAACGGCCTCCCTTTCCGAAAAATGTTACTTAACTTTAACCATTGCTTAACATATTTTATCAACTTCTCGCTGACACGTACATCATGCTTTATCAACTTGACACGCAATCGCAATGACACTTGCGGAAAGAAGACAGAAAATTTAAGACAATGGTTAAAGTTAAGTAAGTAACGTTTCGGTAAGGCCGTAAGAGCGAAGCACTTGAAACGCTTCAATACCCTCTTACGTCGATAAACGCAACAATTTCACGTATTCACGCTCACCAGTTTGATTGAGCACGCGGGGGATACCATTGACAGTTTTATCAGACTTTACTATCACTTTTCGATCCGTTTTACTCCTCGGAGGTATTTCTTTTGGGATAATGTATGGCGCACCTTCGCCTGACCCTCGTTTTTTAGAATTCTCGTAATAGTTTCTTGTGACTTGTTTTCGTTTGGAGTTTTGCTGTGACTAAGCACCTTGGGGTGGTACTTACAGTTTCTTTGATTCTGTATTTAGGTCAAACCTTCAGCCATGGCTGAAAAATTATCATAGTTTATCTACCATACGAGAAGAAAACTTAGTACTTGGCATAAGCAGTGTTCATCATTATCATCATCTCAGCCACAAAAATCCACTACAGGACATAGGCCACCCCTATAGATCTCAAAATAGACCAGCTGGCTTAGGCAAGTGGCAAATATTTCTATATCTACAAACGCTTACACTTTGAAATGCTAAGAAACTACGCGTACTGTCACGTGATATTTTGTTAGCTAATGCCAATCCCATACATTTACTATACTGGCGGTCAAGAAATTAGAATATCACTCGTCTAATCCCCCAGTTGTAAGTGGCTTGTATTCACTTCTTTCTGCCACTTTTATGGAATCGTCTGTCTTCCGTTTGGCTGGTCTTCCTACCTTTCGGTCCCATTGGCCATCACTCTTACGTGCTATATGGTCTGCCATTTCGACTTGCTAATCCGCAATTCAATTTTTTAACGCCGACAAATATATATAACGCAGACTAGACAATTTAACAATTTATAAGCTGACTCTGGTCGCGGGCAGAATTTATTTTGCACGATCCATTTACATAATTTTCTTTTATATTTATGTCGGTATGTTTTACTGAAATTACTTTACTATTTATTCATTTCGTTACATTTCCACTACTCGCACAAAATACGTAGTCGCATTATCCTAAAAGCTTTCATGGTATATTTCCTTATTGCATCAGACTCCATCCTACATCCCTTAGAGTTAGACGTATTTGTATGGCACCTATTTTCTTTGTTTTTGTCGATGTAGGACTTTTGCGTGATTTTATCTGGACAAGTCGGTGATGCTAGGAAATTAAGTAAATAGAGTATGTTAGGCGACTTATTACGAAAAAATACTGGATTACATATATACATAAAAATCACGCCTTAAAGCAGAGCCGTTTGACGCCACTTTTGACCGTGGTTTGAGGGTTACATAGAGAGGACAGATTATTAGAGGGTTAAACCGGATAAGAGGGTAGGATGTAAATTTGGCTTGCAGGGTGACACGGAGTCAGCGCAGTATACTGGATCAGTTTTACTTAAGTGAAGCTAATATATTGGCTTCACTTAAGTAAAACTGATCCAGTGGCTGAATATTAATAATGAATGAATAATATAACTATAGCAATAATCAGCTATATTAGAAACGAATCATAAAATGCGGATGATATTTTAGGATAAAAAATATATTTTTAAATTTTAGTTTCAAGAAATCTTGTTTTCAAAGTTGGCTTACGCATGACACAAAAGATAAATTCAAACTTATCTAGGTACAAAGCAAAAATTACAAAAGCGTTTTTTTTTTTACCTAAATCCGTATCTATCATTCGTACGCCAACTCAAAATAGATCGTGCGTCAAAATGTCAACAGACTGAGTAGGGATAAACAAAAAAATTAGAAAAATCGTATTCTCGGCCCGCCTTGACAATTTGCTTCGGTCAGGATGGATGACGTTTGTAATCGATTGCGCTTGTATGCTTCCACACTGGTAGCTTTATATGTGTGAAGATTTACCAGATGACAGAATTTAACCTATTAATGTATTTTGTGATTTAACTGTCTTTTTTTTCATTCAACGTGAGAAGTCGAGCGCGCTGCCAGTGTTAATGTCACCGTGATTTTTGAATTTCAAAATAACGCTTCGATCGCCTAATGCGGCGAAGCCAAAAAATAAGGGTTGGGACAATGACGTTATTATCAAATAGACACAAAGGGCCTTACCGAAAAGCGTTACTTAACTTTAACCAACGTCTTAAGTTTTCTGTCTTCTTTCCGCAAGTGTCATTAAATGTCAGCCAGAAGTTAACTAATTATGTTAAGCATTGCTTAAAGTTAAGTATCGTTTTTCGGTA
Source organism: Lycia hirtaria (assembly GCA_947563715.1). Classification (NCBI taxonomy): domain Eukaryota; kingdom Metazoa; phylum Arthropoda; class Insecta; order Lepidoptera; family Geometridae; genus Lycia; species Lycia hirtaria. The sequence goes on from OX387385.1 coordinate 14,611,237, forward strand.
AGGCAGAAAGTCTAAAACAAAATTTACGAATAGTGTGCACTGAGTTGACTGATACTCATATACCACCAATGATTGATTTAAACTATATTTCGCCACTTTAAAGACTGATTTAGATTAAGAAGTTTATAGACGTCTGTGTTGTGGGGTCGAATTATTTTGAAAAGCGAAATAATTATAACGGTGTAAGTGATCTAAAGATTACTTTAGACCTCACTACGAGTTCGGACGTTCGGACGTTGAGTGCTGACGCAAAATCCTTGCCAATAATAATATCATTGAGTTATGTATTGTGTTTTACCTTTACACACTACGTTTGTATGTCCGTCGCAACTATATACCTACTAATCGGCTGAACTGATTGTAATGAATTCTATGTCTGCAAACCCCTTAGGTTCTGTTTGATCGTACAAATGGTTTAAATGTTTTTTTATTGGGAAAGGGTTGCCACATACAAAAAGTGTCCCTGTAGAATAACTCTGTCGAAAATCAAGATAGACTTAAGAAACACTGGCACGACGGTCTTGGATCAATTCGAGTGTGGTGAGTGAAATGGAAGACGCTAGTTAGTAGAGGGAATTCTGGGAGCCTTTACTTAGCAGTGATACAAGTAATTTATATTTTCCTCTTAGCAGACGAAAGAAAAGGTAATAAAAATACTTTTGTTTTTACGGACTTCAAAAAGAAGGAAGTTAACAATTTGGTTTTTAGGGTTCCGTACCCAAAGGGTAAAAACGGGACCCTATTACTAAGACTTCGCTGTCTGTCTGTCTGTCTGTCTGTCTGTCTGTCTGTCTGTCTGTCTGTCTGTCTGTCTGTCTGTCTGTCTGTCTGTCTGTCTCCAGGCTGTATCTCATAAAACGTGATAGCTAGAAAGCTGAAATTTTCACAAATGATGTATTTCCGTTGCCGCTATAACAACAAATACTAAAAATTTTAAAAAATAAAATATTAAGGGGGGTCCCCATACAATAAACGTGTTTTTTTCGTATTTTTTTGCTCAATATTAAAAACGGTAACAGGTAGACGCTTCAAATTTTCACAGAATACTTACTTGTATATTACCTTTCAAAATAAATAATTAAATAACTATAAAGTAAATATTAAAGGGGGGCTCCCATACAACAAACGTAATTTTTAAGCAATTTTTACTCGATCTTAATTAACAGGTAGAAACTTGAATATTTGTATGTAAATATTTAGAAATATATTAACTATAAAAATAAATACCTAATCTAATACATAAAAACTCACAAAATGAAAATAATCCGTGCATCTAAACGCGGTGCGAGCGCCGCGCCGCGGTGTGGTGGTGGCGCGAACGCGCGGGTAGCGGGGGAGGTAACGTCACAGAGCGAGCCATAGCCGCGCGTGTTCGCGCGAGCGTCGTCATGCTGCCCGGATGTGTATCGAAAACCTACCTATAAGTTTGCAATTTACTACTTGGAATTTCGTTGATTTCTCGTTATTTTATAAACAGAACTAAACTTTGTAGTATTATAGATGATAGTACGGAACCCTTCGTGCGCGAGTCCGACTCGCACTTGGCCGATTATTTATGTTTGTTACCGCATAACTCCATCATTCATAAATCGATTTAAAAGTATAATGTACTTTCAGATTTATGCCATAGAAATTTCATCAAATTCGGTTTAGTGGTATAAGTAACGCACCTACCTTGAAATCATCACGAACCAGCTTAATATATAGTAATACCACAGATGTTGTGCAAGACTTTAACGCTTACCTGCGAAAAAATAAAAACATGTTTTAAAAAAGACACCTTTGCAGAAAGATAATAATTAAATATACAATATGAGTTCTAATATAGATGACCTGCAATAATCCGGCACTTACTTAATCGTGTCGAATAATATAGAGTTCCGCCCTATATTATTCGATGCACTTTATATACTTACATACAGAAATACACGATTTCCGGAGATGTAAACATAAATCTATTTAAAAAATATTTATAGAAAAACTTTCGTTAATATATACACAATTTTACTTAAATGGTTTGTGGTTTTGTACCTTTCTTTCGCCCTAATCATGTACATATTGTTATTATACTATGGTGTCAATAAAGTATTTTTGTATTGTATTGTATTGTATTGTATTGTACCTACTGTGAGATAATATGATCGGTGCATATCGGTTGATTGTGAAAATGTGACCATTATTAGGCGCTAAAATATCGCAATGGTATCACAATCGCTTCGCTAACCTAAAAGGAGAATCAGAAAATATAAAGGATTACAGGATGCTCTTTTTAAACGTTCTAGATTACAATATGACAATACTATTATAGTCCGTAAAATTTGACCGTCAAATTTATCGAATTAGCAGGTTTTCTATATCTATCTAATACCTTTTAACGAGCAATTCTTGTATATATCTATGTATGTATATTTGAAATTAAGTAGGTATATTGAAATATTAACCACCTGCCTGTACACATTACAGCAGCTCCTAGTTTGTTGAGCTTCAAAGCTAAACTGACTCGTTGGCTTGTTGAGCAAGCTTTCTATGATTATGATGAATTTCTTAATTTGACATAATAATACATGTGTATGTAGATAATTCAACTTATTTTATTTTAACTAAGTATACCATTTGACATGTGAATTGGCTTTACAAAATAAATGAATATGAATATATAATCTGAATCTCGGAAACGGCTCCAAACATTTGAATGAAATTTGGTTTGTAGGAAGATTAGGGGACGATAAATCGATCTTGCTAGGTTTCATTTTTAGTGAACCTGGTTTTGCTCGTTTTTTCAGTCATAAAAAATCCGAATGGAGCTTGGTCGCCTAGGTCTAAACTAGGTCATAAAGTAAGTAAATTAATTTAAAAAAACAGTTCAAAAACAAATACTCATCATCATCATCATCATCTCAGCCATAAGAAGTCCACTGCTGGACATAGGCCTCCCCTATGGATTTCCAAAAAGACCGATTGGAAGCGGCTTGCATCCAGCGTCTTCCTGCCACTTGTATGAGGTCATCTGCCCATCTCGTGGCTGGTCTTCCTTCGCTGCGCTTGCCGGTGCGTGGTCTCCACTCGAGAACCTTTCGGCCCCATCGGCCATCAGTTCTACGTGCTATGTGGCCTGCCCACTGCCACTTCAACTTGCTAATCCTCTGTGCTATATCGGTGACTTTCGTACGTCTACGTATCTCTTTATTTCGTATTCGATCTCGTAGAGTGACTCCGAGCATAGCCCTCTCCATAGCTCGTTGCGTGACCTTGAGCTTCCTTATAAGGCCCATAGTCAGGGACCACGTCTCAGTGCCGTAAGTCATCACTGGTAACACACACTGGTCGTAAACTTTCGACTTGAGGGACTGGGGTATATTGGACGAGAAGACGCTTTTAAGTTTCCCGAACGCTGCCCAGCCGAGTTGGATACGACGATTGACCTCTCTCGCAAAGTTGGACCTGCCTAATCGGACCGTTTGTCCTAGGTAGACATATTCGTCAACAACTTCAAGAGTGGAGTCACCCACAGATATTGGGGTGGGCACTACATGGGCGTTCGACATAACCTTCGTTTTGTCCATGTTCATTTTGAGGCCCACCCGTTGGGAAACTCTATCGAGGTCTTCGAGCATCGTACTGAGGTCCTCCATCGACTCTGCCATGACTACTATATCGTCGGCAAACCGAAGGTGAGTGATGTACTCGCCGTTAATATTGATGCCGAGCCCTTTCCATTCCAGAAGCTTATAGGCATCTTCCAAACCGGCGGTAAACAGTTTCGGAGAGACAACGTCTCCTTGCCTCACGCCTCTCTTTAATGGAATTGCCTCTGAATTCTGGTCTTGTACTTGGACCGACATGGTGGCGTTGTTGTACAAACACTTCAGCACTTCGACATACCGATAGTCAATACGGCATCGTTGGAGGGCCTCAAGCACCGCCCAGGTCTAGATCGAATCAAAGGCTTTCTCATAGTCCACAAATGCTAAGCAAAGGGGCAAGTTATACTCTTCGGTCTTCTGTATCACTTGCCGCAGCGAGTGGATGTGGTCTATGGTACTATAGCCTTTTCGGAAACCGGCTTGTTCGGGAGGCTGGAAGTTATCAAACCTGCGTTCAAGACGATTCGTAATGACCCTCGAAAACAGCTTATAAACATGGCTCAGAAGCGAGATGGGTCTGTAGTTCTTCAGCAAAGTGTTGTCCCCTTTTTTGAAGAACAGCGCCACCACGCTTCTGTTCCATGCTTCTGGCGTTGTACCTTCGAGCACGACGGAATTGAAGAGTCTCTGAAGGACTTTAAGTACCGGTGTTCCACCCGCTTTCAGTAGCTCTGATGTGATTCCATCGTCGCCCGGTGCCTTGTTGTTCTTGAGCTGTTTCAAGGCCATCCTAATCTCGTACAGGCTGATGTCCGGGATATCTTCGGTATAATGTCGAGTCAGTTTGGCTCTTGGATCTTTGCCCAAACTGCTAACAGGTTTTGCGACCGATGTGTATAACTGTCCATAGAACCTCTCGATCTCCCTCAAGACTTCTGCTTTGGTCGACGCTAGACTGCCATCTTCTGTCTTCAGCTTCGTCAACTGGCTCTGCCCAATAGACATGTCTTTTGCGAACACTTTGGAGCCTTTATTCCGCTCTATCGTCTCTTTAATACGATTAGTGTTAAAGGTACGGATGTCGTGTCGCATAGACTTTGATATGAGTCTATTGAGCCGCCTATATGACTCGACGTCACAGGATGACTGCAGTTGCAATGATCGTCGTTCAGCCATGAGGTCGAGGGTATGGCTCGAGAGCTTTTGCGGTCTATTTGTACGGTGGGGTTTATAAAACTTCGCACCCACCGTACGGACAGTTTCCACAAACCTGTTATTGATCTCATCCACCGATGCGCAGCTCTCCAGGCACTCGAAGCGATTTGATAGTTCGAGCTGAAAGCTCACGGGGTCTTGGATATGGGCGCGAGTGGGTCGGAGTGTAGACTTCATCATACGGGACCTCTCAAGTTTAACATTAATATTCAACGTGCCTCGTACCATTCGGTGATCACTTCCGGTTTTAACCATGTTGATCACAGAGACATCATTGAATATTTGTTTCTTGGTGGTCAGGATGAAGTCTATCTCATTTCTCGTAGAACCGTCGGGGCTCAACCAGGTCCATTTCCTATGAGGTGGCTTCTCGAAGAAAGAGTTCATCATGAAGAGTCCCTCTTTCTCCAGAAAGTCGGCCAACCTCTGTCCCCTGGGGTTCCGTTGTCCATATCCAAACTGTCCCACTCTCAGCTCACCATCGCTTCTCTTGCCTAGCTTCGCATTAAAGTCCCCCATAACAACATTGAAATAGGTCTCAGAGGTGTGTATGGCCCTACTTATGTCCTCATACATCACCTCCACCTCATCATCAGAGTATGCCGAGGTCGGTGCGTATACCTGGATGACCTTCAACGAATATCTCTTCGATACTCTGAGTATCAGGTACGCAACCCTGCTCGACACACTGTCGATGGCAAGAATGTTGTTAGCAAGAGACTTGTGGACGAGAAACCCGACACCACCTTGGGACTGTTGGTCACCCTCCCGGTAGTAGAGTAGGTTACCAGATTTCAGGGTTATCGTGTCCTCACCCTCTCGTCGGACTTCTGATAACCCTAGGATATCCCAATTTAACCTACTCATTTCTTCTTCCAGCTCAGCTAGCTTCTCGTCTGTCCTCATCGTGCGAATGTTGTGCGTTACCAGGGCCAGTCGTCGTTTATGCAAGGGGTGGTAGCCGGATCTCTGCCGGAGATTCTTAGCACCCCTTGCTCCGCCGTAACCGGGGCCGCTACCATAGCCCGGAATAGCGGAGCTGCCGGGGACTGGGGGCCTGGTATTTTTGTTGCTCGTCATTTGGGGGTTTTTGCCAATACTCGCCACGCTTGGCATGCGGGTTGGCGAGCGCAGTAGATGGCGTTTTACGCAGAATGTGCTGCTGCCCACTTCTGGTGATATTTCCCTTAGCCGGTTCTTACGGCACCCACGGGAAGAGAGGGGGAGGTACTATTCTAGGCCGGTACCACACGGCACATACAAATACTAGGACACAAAAATAATAAAAATAATGATGAAAGATGAAGATCGTAAAACTGTAGATAAAAAACTTCAAGTGCACCTTAACAAGGCCGCCCACCATTACTGGCGTCTGTTTGAAACCCACTTGAAAATTACAAAGATGCCGTCTCTATCATAGGTACTATCTAATGCCATAAATCAAGCTTAAATAGATCCTGGCTACTTGAGCTTCTACTTGAGACAGGTGGTTAAATCGCAATTTTAGATAAAGCACTTGCTCTTTTGCACCTATTTATGGATTGAGTGACGTTGATAGCTCTGATTGATGGAATTTGCTATTTTATAAAGTTTTATTCCATTATTTCCTATAACCAATCTGTAACAGTAAGATCTTAGTCTAAAAAGTCTAATTTTTGCGTAATTGAGTTCATGTTAGTGGAAATTACGGAACGCTAATTATAATAATTTTGTCCGGCTATAGTTTTACCCGCATTTTGGGTTCTTTTTCAAAAGAATGACTGTCGTGTTTTAACGTGTTAGCGTTCACTATAATAAGTATATTCAGAGATTTTGAGTTAAAGTTAAGAAAGGGGACAGTATTATTACCCTAAATTGAAAAATGGTTATAATATTAGCTTTCTAATACTAATAATCTTTGACCAAAGGCGTGGACAGACAGATAGACGTGGTGAAACTATAAGGAGGATAAGGCCTTGTTTATTACAGAACCCTAAAAAATATTGTTCATATAAAATTAAAATAAATGTTTTTTTTCGTACATTTCCTGATTTTTTATTTCAAATTAAAAGCTAAATAAAAGTAGGAAGTTTCTAATTATTTAACTACGTACAAAGACGAGAGTAGAATTTATAGTTATTTTACGAGTCTGTCCATCCACAGGTCGATTTAGAACCATGCATAAGCTAATATACGAGCGAGATTTATTTGTTGAGATAACTACTTTCCCATGGTTATGTGGAATTACCTTGATGGCTCTTTCGTAAGGTTTGTTTGAAGTTTTTGACTTGATTGCGTTGATTTTTGACAGTGTATTGAGGGAAACTATCTTTTATCGGATGCTATTTTGCCTAATATCTTCTACGTTCTTTGTGAAATTATGATAGAACTTCACGTACAGGTAAGTTCGTTTAATAATTTAATTTATCAGATTAGAAGATAATATAATAACGGGATATTATTAATCAGGACTAATAAATACAATAATTTGGGGTCAAAAAAACTGGGTAAATCAAATACCGAAATGGGTGAAAAGAAATGCTCGGTCCAATCGTGTATGATGACGGTAGGTTTAGGTTGTTTTAATTTTTTTTTTTAAAGAAAATATGAACACCTGTTTAGCATAATTCTTAGTAAGTTATTTTTTTAATGAAAATAGAGTAAATATAAAGATCTGTAGTAGCTCACACTTTATCACACGTTTATTATTTTTTATTCTCTCAATCTGAACATAAATTTCATATAAAATCCAGTTTTAAAAATCAATTCTGTCTCTTGTCCCGTGAATGTAGCGATGATATCGTTTAAATAACAATTCACTAGTTCCCGTAAAATTTGTGAGACAACGACAGTTAAAAAATTGTTTTTTTTTTTACTTATATTTGTCGTCACAGACTTCATAAAACTTGATAATGACATCTAGGGAAAAAAAATTCAAGGTTTTCGCAATTGTTATTCATTGATTTTTTTTAACGGGTTTATCGTGCATATTTAACCTAAAATGTAAAAATAACGTTATAAATGTAAAATATACGCGATACATCTGTTAAAAATTGTTTAATTTGAACGAGGGAGCATTTTTCATAGAGCAAAAAATAAATAAAAAATGTAAACTAGAATACGCGCCACCACCGAAGTCCGACGGCAAAACTTTGGAACTAAATTTGACAGGTCCACTTGTCCGCCGGATTGAGAATGAAACGCAGCGTCTATAGGACTTTAGTAGGTAGTGGCGCGGATTCTACGTATGCTACATTTTTTTTTTAAACACATTAAATTTAGATCAAGCAAAACCATACACATTTCCATTTCTTTGTACAGCAGAACATAAAAAAGCATTCATGACAGTGTATAACAAATCATTTGCGGTCACCATAACGCAATCTCTGTCATTCCAAAACCGTTCCTATTCTAGTCTCACACAAAAGTCCGGAAGTCCGCGTACCTTTACCGATATTCGCATAAATATCAACAACAAATATCCCGTATAGGTACATTTTATTGACTGAATACAATATGGATGATATGAATGGGAAGAATGAGTACACCCATGTTCGGCTTAGCTCGTTTCTAAATATCTGTGCTTCCTCCGCATCTGTTTGTTGCTTTTCTTTGATAGATTTATATCAATAGGTTTATGTTTTTTGTGAAGCAAGATTTGTCGTCAAAGAAACGTTTTTTCTGTGCGATTGTGAGCATATTTTTGTGTGATGTTTTCACGGTTTTGCGAAATGATATCGTTTTTTGAAATACACGTATTTTTTGGAGTAATATGATAATTTTATTAGATTTTGTTATTTTGAAAGCTTTTAAGACATATCTACATTTGATATAAAGAACATACTGCTTTGATTGTACCTATCCAAGAAAAGTAGGCTTTTATCTATTTTCATTAAGGATTTTCTTATATGGATAAAGTACGCTTTCTAACTCACACATTTCCACATTTTTCGGATATATAAAAATAGACAAAGTTTACTTACGACAAGTTAGGAATTTTAACTACAAATATTGCATACTTCTGAACTAAACTTCTATCTTGATTCAAACAATGGATTCTTTACCGCTCTCTCTGTTTTTTGAGAATGCTACAATCAAGGGCGTCGCCATGGGGGTCAGCTGCCCCCCCCCCCCCCTAGAGATTAAAAAAATATAGCCAACCAAAGCAACCAAAGTCCTAAGGCCGTGCAATTGTGCTGTACCTACAATTCATATTTTTCTCATCCTCCATAATATTAACTTGCCCCCCTTGGGCCATGGGCTGGCGTCGCCCTTGGCTACAATCTTGAAATTTTCAAGGCTAGAGTGAATACGTTTTTCACTCTAGAATACGTGTTTTCTGAATCGACGAGCTAAATGCTTGGTCACACCGTTCCATAACATCAAACGAGTTGGTCAATCTACTAACGAATGTAAAAAAAAAAAAACTCGCATAAAAGTAGTTTTTTTTCTCTATTAGAACATATTTTTTATGTGATAATTTATCTAAATCAAAATTAAATTTTGTGTGATACATGTAACGGTGTCGAGATTCCTTAAGAACAAAGTCATAAGTATATTAAGTAAAAAAATAGTTATTTATTGTACTAGGCTGGAAAGTTGTATTTTACCGTCGAGTGTCTGACAGTTAAATCCAGAGCAAGCGAAGGATTCTAGGTTTCTAGTGTAGAATCCTGAGCGTAGCGATAGATTCAAGAAGACACGAGATAAAATAACGATCGATCCACATTCTTGTTGCGTACTGCACAAGAATGGAATTCTTTGCCGCCATCACTGTATCCTGAGACCTGCAACCTTGAAATTTTCAAGGCTAGACTGAATGCAAGCTATCTTCTAGATCAACGAGCTCCATCCTCGGCCACGCCGTCGCTTAACATCAGGCGAGTTGGTGGTCAATCATAGATCTATATTGTATTAAAAAAAACGTACAAAAATTTGTACGTACTAGAAGATGACAACGTGTACTCATTGCTTATAACATATTAACCTAAGAAAGTAAAGGGGTTCTCCTCTCTTATAATGAACAAAGTAGTGACTCAACATGAAATTTGATCCCTGAGTATCATGGTGTATATAAGTATTTGCGAGGGTCTGCTATCTTTTGTTCGTTTGTGCCAAGAGCTTTTTGTGTGACCTTCAGTTATCTCACAAAGGAGTAAAATATAGTAATAATACGGTAAGGCGGCGTCTTACCATTTATGATCCAAAGCTTGGGCAATGTACATCTATAAATTTTAATTAGCTAGCCTGAAAAAAAAAAATAGGATGTTCTCGATAAATGGTTTCCTTTTTTGTGTAGTAGGTTAATTAGTAATTAATTTAAGAAACAAATTACAATATTTTTGCGATTGAAGTCGTTTATATATATATATATATATATTTTAATACCAGGCTAATCTTATGACATAAAAGCGCTCCCCAGCACAAAATTTAAAAAAATAGTATTGAAAATATAAAATCAAAAAATATTGAAACCGGTTTATTAAAATAGTTCAAAGTTCCAAATAAATAATAAAACTTGACTTTTCATAGGACATTATAGAATAGTCACCGAATAATTAGTTCAAAATGATATGTTATGCACGAGCGAGACAGATGCAATAGTCACACCACCGCCTTGTAACTTTGATCCCATACTTTCTTACTCAAATTACTAATCTCTCAAGCTTTATATTTCCCACGGCAAATAAATACTCAAAATACTGCAAACAAAGTTTCGCCAACGAAAGCCTAGCGTCGATATATTTTATTCTGCCTCCCTTCATCCCCTAAATATGATACCGCGGAGTGGATTGCCAACAAAAGGCCATTTTGATTTTGTTTTGACTAAAACCGTGATTCGAAGATATCGGGTTTCGGTAAATCTGTTTGCTTTGATACATAATGTATCATGACTTTCTTTTATGGGAGGGTAGATGAGTGATCGTGTATTTTGGGTTTTATTGGATTATGTTTGGGATTTGTGATATGGAAATTGTATTATAGGTAAAGATAATTCAAAATAAATGAGAGCTGTTGTATGAGGATACACGGCTAAAATTGTAGCTTAAAACAGTTAATAGCTTATGGTTTCAAAATTGAAAAAAACTGACTCTAGAATACGCAATTCATTTCATCATCATCATCATCTCAGCCATAAGAAGTCCACTGCTGGACATAGGCCTCCCCATGGATTTCCAAAAAGACCGATTGGAAGCGGCTTGCATCCAGCGTCTTCCCGCCACTTGTATGAGGTCATCTGTCCATCTCGTGGCTGGTCTTCCTACGCTATGGAGGGCTATGGAGAGGGCTATGCTCGGAGTCTCTCTACGAGATCGAATCAGAAATACGTAGAGATACGTAGACGTACAGGAGTCACCGATATAGCACAGCGGATTAGCAAGTTGAAGTGGCAGTGGGCAGGGCACATAGCACGTATAACTGATGGCCGCTGGGGTCGAAAGGTTTTCGAGTGGAGACCACGTACCGGCAAGCGCAATTCATTTACTTGGATGATATTTTTTCATTTCTTTTGTTATAAAAACCAATGTACTCAACCGATTTCGATAACATTTATATGGGATTATCTCTGAAATTTAGCTACCTACCAAACTAAACAAGAATCACCAAAAACAATTCATAATTCGAGGAGTAATCGCTGAACAGACAAACATACATACATTCCTTATTTTTGGACATTAGTTAAAAATAAAGATAATATACAAGGATTTTACTGTAGTCACATTTTTTGCCGTTTTCTTTATTATTATTTTATATAATTTTTGTTAGATAAGTTTAAGTAAATACATAAACTTATTACAAACTAATACACAAGTTTTTACTTCTTAAAAGTAAGTACATTTTGTATTCTTTAGAAGTGTTATTATTGATACGAAAAAAAAAATGCCTATGACATTTCAAAAGTAAGGAAAACCTAAAAATCGAATGACACTTCGTACATAAAAATCAGTCAAGCCTTTAGGCCTTAAGAATTCAAATAAAAACAAACATACTCACATCCTCCTTTCTTGCGTATTAAAGCCACACACAAACACATTTTAATATTATCCAAAGTATGACATAAAACTAGCAAAAATCGCATTACCATTTCTTACAAAGTTTACAACCCTCCAAAACTTAATCTCCTCGTAAAATAGTTTTCTGGTCTCAGGTAACCAACAGTTTTCTTCACGAGACCTTTTTAGAGACGTCTGAGGGTTAACCCGCTTTCACGCTAAATCGGCTCGCAAAAGAACCCCTTTGAATTAATATAAAAAGATTTTCGTGTATCTCACTGACCTGCAAACGATTTAAGCGAAGATTTACCGAATTAAGAATGAGTTTCTACTGAGACAGCTTAATCCCGTTAATTTGTTTTTTGTGGAGATTATGTTTTATTGAGTTATCATCAAAAATTGAGGATGAGGTGGTGGTGAATTTGATTTTATCGGCGTAAAATTTAGGGGCGAACCTTTATAAGATATTTGAGCAGACGTCCTTATTAGTTGTTAGATAACATGCAATATAGGTACACATCATAATTTTTTTGTTACTTTTATTAGCATATGTTTCTTTCATTTTGGGTATCTTAATTTTCAATTCATATTCTTGTAATTTATGAGGAGTAAATTATTATTAATACTTCTGTATTTAAAATTTTAGGAACGGCCTTTTTACTTCTGTATTCAATATTTTGGGGGAGCCTTATATCCAGCAGTGGACATCTTGAGGCTGAGATGATGATCATGATGATTTTAAAACTTGTCATTTTTGTGATGTCATTTCGTACCTAGATGAAATAAAATGCACCTTTAAATTTCGGAGACCAAGTGCGAGTTGGTTTCGTTCACCAAGGTTCCCGTATCTCCACGCGGCCTACAGTTTTTAACATCAAGGTTAAGCACTAGGCATAACATACAAAATTATTTATCGACTTAAAAATTTAGTAAAAATTCATACTTCAGGAAATTTTTTACCCACATACTGGAACTGTGACAATTTTTATATACATATATATATTTTTAATTTATTGTTTTTTTTTGTAATAATCTATCTATTTATACTCAGAGTCGTGAGAGACGTTGTTTTAATATTGTTGCCAAATTTCATGATTCGAGGTCAAAATAAAATGCCCTAAATGTTTTGATTTTGTTAATGAATAAAAACATGCGGCTTAAATTGCTTATTTTTTTATTGGCTAAGGATTTTGGTGTTGTTTGCAGTTCTAAGGGTTCTTCAGGGATTCACTTTTGATATTAATTTTAACTTAGCACTTTCTTAGAAAAGACCGCGTTTTTTTCTGAGAAACAAGTTAAAGTTGACAAAAAGAGATATAAACAAGTGGACAATGTAGTCGTAAGGTATGAATTTAAAAAAAAAAAAAAGCTTTTTTGTTCTTTTTGAGGTACTGAACCCTAAAAACAAAACATACAAATAAAACACATAAAAATACCAAAACGCTAACAACGCCTTGTAAATCGTGATCAGAATCCCAATCGCCGTATAAACGTACTGCAACAAAAACCATAACGTCTCAATATGGTAGGAGATTAACATCGATAAATTCATTACTCAAATACTGGTATAAATCAGAGAAACGAGATGCGATGCACTAACAATGGCACTGATTCCTGAATACGTACCTAACTGTAAAGTTAAACTTAACAGTACAGAAGTTTATAACAAAAGAGTGGATAGATTTCTTCTAGATCAAGGTGCTTCCTAAACCACTTTGTCGCAATAACCTCCTGTTGAATTGGTGTTCAATCGTAGATCTATGAAATTAATAATCTAATAGTCAATTTTCTATCGGAACCATTTCGGTAAATGTACGTAAGAGCTTCACGACCTTATTATTGACTGGCCTTGTACCTCAGCTAATTCTTCTTCTTCTTTTCGTGTCAACGGTTCGTTTTTTTTTTTTTTTTTTTTTAATCTATTATTATACTGTATTTGACCAGTAGGAAGCCACAGAGATGGCAGCAGTATTGGCCTCCCACAGGTCATTCATTGTGCAGGTATTAGGGCACAGTGGGCATACGAGCAGGTGTGTCATTATCTACGAGGTGGCGCCACAATCACACTGCTCTACTGGAGGAATAGCCAGACCCCATTTACACATATTTTGTCTGCAACGACCAACTTGTGTTCGGAGGCGATTTATAGACTTCCAAATTGGCCATTGCAGATCATGTCCTGGTGGTAGCTCCTCCTTCGGGACGGCAAAATTAGGTGGTAGTTGGTACTTTTCTGACCACAGCTTTTGTTTGGCCTTAACCGGATTTTCTTTTACAGCAGTAGTGCTGCGGATGAAACTTTTACGGCTCTTTAACCGGGCTGGAGGTGCGTTGTAATCAAATAGAGGGTGCCGGGGATCAGATTCTTGCTTTCGCCTCAGCTAATTGATAATATTGATATAAACAAATCCTTGCAAATAATAAGGTCTCTGGATAAGTATAATAAAACAGTAGATAGAGATAGATAGATAAAGTAGATAAAGGGGGACATCGTATTTTTTTCATATTTCCTTCTTGTACCGAAAAATATACATCGTAAATATATTAAAAAACCTGTTTTAACTTATGCTAATAAAGCTCTTTCATACGATATCCCACATGATACGGTTAAAGAACTTTAAAATTTGGACCCTCATTCCTTGCGTAAAGACACATTTTTTTTGTGATTAAATTAAAAATGTCGACATATTCGGCTGTTACTTTTTTTATGAAAACTGAGAAATTTGATTTTTCTTTCTGCAGCAAGATACTATGGATTTGCGTATATGGTTTTAATTTCAACGCGATACCTTCACGCGTTCCCGAGATAAAGGTCTTGACACCCGGACAGACTGACAGACTGACTGACAGACAGACAGACAGACAAACGGACAGACGGACGAACGGACAACAAAGTGGTCCTATAAGGGTTCCGTTTTTTCTTTTGAGGTACGGAACCCTAAAACAGTCGAACTGAGAACCTCCTCCTTTCTTGAAGTCGGTTGAAAACAGCAAACAGGCAGGCCATCGCCTAATAACATCTGCAACCTCAGTCATTATTATAGTATATATCGTTTTCACTTTACAAATACATAGACATTTTACGCACATTACTGAATGGCAGATCTTATTCACTGTTCCACATACATTCACGACTGGTGTAGTTTCGACTCGTGATAAACTATCGGAGGAACAGTCACGAGGTGAATTTATTAACCGTATTGCTTATACAACAGTTTAAACAGCCGGTGATTGTGAGACGATAGCCCGGTGTCCGCGGCTGGGTGGTTTTGCACTCAAATTATAAGTACGATAGAATCTATGTGCTATATCGAGTCGATGCCACTTTTATACGACTGCGTAAGGAGTTAAGCGTACCGAAATTGTAAGTTAAGCCTCGATGATACTGGGCTAGTTTACAAGCTACAAGCCAGCGAGTTCGCGAGCTGATTGTAAACTCGCTCCGTGTCATTGAGCTTTTTTACAATCTGCTTTTGATTGTGTCATCGACACTCGCTACTCGCTCACTTGCTAGCTTTTAAACTCACCGACTAGCAGTAATCTAGCCCAGTGTCATCGAGGCTTTAGCTGCAAAAGTCGCTTTTCTGCAGTCGGACATTTTGTTTTTTCGATATATCGAAATTGGTGGACTTGTTGTATAAGTATTCCCGTGTAGATTTAAGTTTATATTAATTAATTTATTTATTGAATTTCAATTGACCATTTCATTTCCAATGTACTAACTAATGTGTGTAAATTATACAAGAGTAAAAAAATCTGGAATAAATTAATTTCCTTTCATTTTATTGTCATCTGCCATCAAGCTATTAATGGCAGATTATCATGGCACACAAGATTCCAAAATACTCATATCAGCAAAAAAAGCTTCAAAGACATCATCATCTAATTCGACCTCCCATTTATACTGCATTAAGCACCTCAACTTTGGTCACGTACTTATAACTAACGGTTCCGTACAATATGGGGACTTGAGAAATGTTGACCACTCGCCGAGCCCTCTTTGTATCGCTTATTGTCTTTGTAACATCGGGCACAAAAGTCTCAATGGCTCTCAACTCCACCATCATACAATTCACTTCACCAAACTTAACAACAACGAAATTCATCGCTTCTTCACTTGTAATAGAGTCTTCATCTTTGCTTTCATCTTATATTTCATCTGTATTGTCATCATTGTCGAATACACTTGTAACTTGTCATAGTTGTCTGTTAATTTGGATTGTTCGGTTGCCTTCAATACGCAGAAAAGGTATTCGAAAGTTGTCTTGTAAAAAAAATTGAGCGTCCGCTCGTGTCTTTATTGCATTGATTGGAGCTTTGTCTTTAGAATTCTTCTTATTGTTTGTTAATGTGTTAACGACGGACAGTTGCAAAAAACTGGTCGTCTCTAATGTTGTGTCGTCAATCATCTTCAAGTGCTTGTACAGTTTTTAGAACACTGACAGTTATCAATACGATTTAAGAGTTGAGATCGTAGAAATGATTGTTGTTAGTTTTTTTCTAAATCGTTGGCATTTATACTCATTCTTTTTGTTTGTGTATATAAATATATTCTAGCGTTAATATATTATCTAATGTTTTGTTTTGTTGAAAAGCTGCTTTATCAGGAAGTGGTTTAATCCACGACCATTTTTTTTTTTAACTTTTATTTTTTTTATATATTACTAGATGACTCGGCGTACTTCGGTATCACCTATCAATGAGTGGACCCGATATTTTCTCAACGTTTAAACCTTCCCTGGACTACTCACTCAGCTAAATCAGCCCAGCCGTTCTCGAGTTTTAGCGAGACAAACGAACAGCAATTGATTTATATATATATATGCATAGAGATAAATAAAAACTACCGGTCACTCACATCTGTTTTGAGTCGAAAAATCCTATTATAGTTTCAACCGATTTCGGCGGTCTTTTTCAAAGAAGCAGTATTTTTTCAACGTCACTCTCGGTTGGTGACGTGTCTCGCAGTCGACAGACGTGAGTGAAACTGACTGATTGTTTTTTTTTTTTTATATATTCTTGATATAATATAAGTCTTCGCTTCACAATGATCTATGATAATAATGATTAAAAATTCAAATCAACTTGATTGAAAAACATGTTTTATTACTTTATTGTCACTTAATTAAATTATACCTCCATAATCATAGATGAAGGTAAACCCAATTGATTTATCACTACCTTTCCCAACAGTAAATTTGTAAGATCTACCTCCAACACCGAACGAATATATTAACTGCTATCCAAATTAAATCTACTTTGAAAGCACGTATCTGCTCCATATATTATCGATACAAATCTCAACCAGAGTACCCCCAAAGTTTGCCCAGAATACTAATAAGCCGTTAAAGGGAGCCCTGGTTTCAGCATCAAAGGATATTGGGCCAGAACTAGGAAACTAAAACCGAACACTTTAAAGTTTATGCTCCCGGTAAGGACCGAATAATGTGAATAAATCGGTACAAATACAAACTCGTGTGTTCAACTTTTATGGCTTTAAATTTAACGGTACTGATGCGAATCTTGTGTAGGTACTACAGTGGGTATTCTTTGGTATAAGCTATGTTTAACCACTATAGCATATCATTCTATCTTTTTAAATTTGTAAATGTACTTTATATACAATAGGCAAATATACATTATTATTCATTAGTATTACAATATGTGTATTGTAAATTTTCTTATTAACCCTTTGATCTGACATATCAACATCTATTATACAATTTAGCTAGAACCATTTTTATTTTTGAATGTGACCTGTTACAATTATATTACCAATAAGTTTAGTAAGAATTTATTGTCCTTTATTTCTTTAAAATCATAAGCCACATTTATGATCACAATTTTAAATACACAAAAAACAACATTTTTTAGTCACGGTCATAGTAAAAGTAGAATCATGAAAAGTACAATTTTAAAATAGAAAAGTTTTAAGCATTATAATTTTTGTACACGAACTTGACTAAAACTAGTCAAGGTTTTTAAAATAATTATGCCTCTTTAGGGTCGTAGAATAAAAAAAAAAATGGGGTACATCCCCTACACGTTAAGTAGGGATAAATTATTTTTCTCATCTACCCCATCGTGTGGAATATCGTTGGATAGATAATCAAAAACATTGAGGGTGTGGAAAAACCATCTTTCAATTTAGGGATCCGTTTGTGAAATGTTAATCTTTAAAGTGATAGTTTTCGTTAGTGTCACGTGTCCCCCCCTCCCCCTTCCCCTATACCGGCTAAACAGTTGAATTCGGAGATATGAAAAATTTTGAATATATGATAAAATTAAAAGGAAAACTATCACGGCTAAGTAGGTTTTACAAGTTATCGAGTTATATCGATTATCTTAAAATAATTACTTATATAAGTCAAAAATTGATATTTTATTTAAATTCATTTAAGTTACCTCATATGTAGTATTAAACTAATATCAAACAAGAGACCCTGTTTTAAGGTCATATGAATTATAATATGTAACTACGGAACCTTACATTGCGCGTAGTATGACACGCACTTGGCCATTTATTAATCATGTTAGTCGTTTTCGTGTAAACTTTGATTAGTAGTTGATTATAAGAAATATTAAATTATGATATTAAGTACTTAACAGATTTCAATAAAATATTAAATAAATAAAATAAAATAAATATTTGTGGACATTTCACATATTACTTGAAACATGTACGCATTGTTAATATCCGTTACATATCGATAAAATGAATAAAATATGCAAATAAATTATCTTTATCTTTATCTTTAAAACTCAACATCAAAATTACCGCTTTCGGTCCTCATTTAAATGTTACAAGTACACATTAGTTAGCATACTTTATATGCATTGTTTTAAATGTCCAGTGCATTATGAGCCCCAAGGACTAAAATAATTTCTGTAGCATTCTAGCAGTTTTACCTGAGCTCTGACACAGTGAACGTTCCGTTTTAGTGGTAAGGATAAGTTTAAGGTATTTGTTCCATTGGTATAGTAGATAGGTAGAATGTACATTAATTCTAGTTTGTATGAAAGTGAAGACGGATCAATACAATGCGACCCATGACCACTACTTAACGGGACGTTATCTAGAATTGCCTCTTTTTCAATCAATTTTATACAGTAAAAAAATAATTAAAAATGCAAAATAAAATACACAGATACATCTTTGTTTTAGTGAATTGTAACACGATGTAAGTACTTTTGCTCGATCATATGAAAATCCGAAAGAATGTCGATTTAGAGGCTTTTAACCCATTTTTGCTTAAATTAGTTTTTAAAACTACATATATTTATTTCTCCGCTAAATCTGAACGTAGGTATGTCATTTTTAATTGCGGTGATAAACGCAGCTTAGAACTGCGGTAACTCCTGGTTAAGGGCGTAATATTAGTAATATATAAGTAGAAAACATAGGTAACTCTGCTTTTGCTTTGCCGTTGTCGGGTAAATAATAGTAATACAATGCTTGATGACAGTTCACTGTATCATTGTCTATATTATTTTATTTACTTATGGTCTAAGATCCCGCTACCGGACGACCTTCACCGAGCTGGTTAATGGATGAAAAGTATTCAATTCAATTAAATATGTGATTTTTGTATTAATGTGATTTTTGTTTTGTCATTTCGTAAAAGGCTATGTCTTTTCGAAGTTATGTGCGTATTGTTGATTGCCGCCAACTTCGAAACGGTGAAGGAAAACATCGTGAGGAAACCTACATGTCTGAGAGTTCTCAATGATCTTGAAGATGTGTGAAGTCTGCCAACCCGCACTTGGCCAGCGTGACAGACTATGGCCTAACCCTTCTCACAATGAGAAGATGGCCCGTTCCCAGCAGTGGGACAGTTTGTACAAACAGGGCTGATAAAAAAAAGGCTATGAGTAATAATTTTTTTACAATGTCGAAGAAACAAATAAATTTCTTAAAATATTTGTGTATCGGAGTTGCTCAAAAGGCATATTTGTGGCTTTTGTGTAAGTACGTGTGATTCATACGCTGACTCAGTGACAGTTTATCTGGTTTTGAACGGAATTTTAGTTTACTTTGTGAACAGTTAGATAAGCCTGAGTAAAATCTATTTTTGACGTGATAACGTCTTATAAATCGATGAACGCCGGCTGCACGCACGAAAAAGCATGACTCATTGTCACGTTCCGCCTGAGCTGAGCGTGCAAGCGAGAGCGCGGAACAAGCGATAGAGAGGCACGATCGGCCTAAGCGTTCGGCTTGTGATGTATCGTTATCATGTAAAATTATCGTCCGTAAACGGACTTTACAGACAACCATTTTTTATGCTTAGAAATAATTTCAAAATGCACAATTTTGGTGTATTTGTTTTATTTTGTTTCAAAGTAACTACTAAACTAATTTTGTTCAATGAGACTAAACTCAAAATACCTACCTATATCTTTTCAAACAAAAAAAAAATCCAAATAGGCCCGGTCGGTAACACATAAAAAAATATGTACAAATTAATTTTTAACCTACTTCTTTTTGGAGTCTGTACCATATCTAAAATCGTTCAAGAAGTTTATTGACCTCTGACACGATGGAGTGCGTTCCATCGTAGATCGCAGCGTCGCTCAACATCAGGCGAACTGGCGGTCAAGCGCAAACAATTATCAATTAATACAAAAATGCAGAAAACGTGTTATTTTATAGCGATTTCAGTTATAAATACATATTTCCTATTTAATTGCACTTATCTGTGACAAAAAAGAACCACACTGAATAAAAAATCCACTAAAACTATTCATTCATCCAATATTATTAATTTAGCAGCTGGCTCTCAAGCGCACTCGTTTATCTGGAAGGTTATATCGAATCAATCGGCCGGCGAGTAATGAAGACATTACTGTCCATTTCGCAGATATCTATCTCGGGATCTGCTGTAATCGCCCCATCACGATCTTGTGTACAGTCGCCGAGATAAGTGCATGCACTTAAAAAAAATCTTCTTTATATTGACGAGTAGCTCACCTAAACATAGGTATTTGTTTTTAACCGACTTCCAATAAGGAGGGGGTTCTCAAGTCGACTGTATGTATTTTTTATGTTTGTTCAGTGATTACTTCGTCAATAATGAAATATTTTTGATGATCATTTTTGTTTGGTAGGTAAGGTGGCCCCATATAAATTTTATCAGAATAGGTTTAGTACTTTGGTTTTTATAACAAACCAACTTTGAAAATGTCATCCAAGTAAACGAATTGCGTATTTTGATGTGGGTTTTTTCAGTTTTTAAAGTATAATAATAAATATTACTACACACAATACAATTACGTTAGCACAAGTAAGTAGAAAGTTTGTGAAGAAGCTCTTTCTCTAAATCTGAATTACTTCAAAAATAACTTTATTTCTTTCGCCTCTTTTCTAGTTCAAAAGCAAAAACTAAATGTATTTTGTGCACGTCTGTACATTGGTTTTCTCAGAACACTTTTTGCGAGAAGTTTATTGCGGCTGTGTCTTAATATTTTTCTACTTTAATTAACAATTTTGTCGATATACATCTCCAGGGAAAAGTTAGTGAAAAATGTTCTTTTCTTATATTTATAGGATTGGTCCCTAGACAATAAGAGCTTTTTTTTAGCAATTTTTTAAGCAAAAATGTTTTAAACATTGAGAAGTTTCAGTTTTAGAACAGTGTGTCTTGGCTTTTCGGGTCTTGGCCACTTATTTACAAGCTATTTATTTAACTCAACTTGCCTTTTCGTTGAAATGAAACAAATTGCCTTTTTACCCGACTGAAAAAGAAATAGGTTTATGTTTTTGAGTGTATGTATATATGTGGATATGAATGTATGTAGGTATTTTTCTATATAATCGCCTACAGCCTAAACGGCTTGACTGATTTTGATGTACGAGGTGTTATTAGACTCGTCTTCACTCCCTGAGTGTCATAGGTTATCCTTTATGTAGGTAATAATAATGATACATCTCTTGCATATATAAAAAAAATGCGTATTTTCCTAGCCTCCAACGAATGTTTTCGTAGTAAACAAGTGATTTTACTAGAATTATTCTAAAGAATGCGCATTTATAATCTATCAAAGCGACTTTGCGCATACTTTCTCTCAAAAAACGTACACTGAACAGCAATACTATAATATAGATAACAAGCATCATAAATAAGACTGTAAAAACTGCTTTTCTGCAGTCGGGTATTTTATTTTTCTTTTAATATAAATACTTATTAGGATTTGTGGGTTACATTTTTCTACTTATCTTTAACCGTCTAATATACAACATAATCTAGACTAGATTCACAGACATAGTAGATAAAGCATGCGACTTCATTTATATGAAAACCTCGCGTGCCACGTTTTTGGTAGCACTGTGACGTTACACGAACGATTTTGCGATGGAATTTTCTATCCGCGCGAAATCTATTCAACCCAATGCATCTGCGCCCTTGTACGCTAATAACTAGTTGACAATATATCGAATCGGAAGTCTCTATTATCTCCTGAAATTAAATAAATCTTGGTCGTCACTGCGATTTTTTTTCGTACTTGTTAACACGCTAGGTACATACACTTGGGGTGTCTATAGAAGTCTATGGCTAGATTATATATATCATGCTAGGCAACATATTATTACATAATCTGTGTATGTAATGTTTTTTTTTTTTTTTTTTTTTTTTTTTATCAGCCCTGTTTATACAAACTGTCCCACTGCTGGGAACGGGCCATCTTCTCATTGTGAGAAGGGTTAGGCCATAGTCTGCCACGCTGGCCAAGTGCGGGTTGGCAGACTTCACACATCTTCAAGATCATTGAGAACTCTCAGACATGTAGGTTTCCTCACGATGTTTTCCTTCACCGTTTGAAGTTGGCGGCAATCAACAATACGCACATAACTTCGAAAAGACAGAGGTGCGAGCCGTGGAATTCGAACCCAGGACCTGCGGATCGCAAGTCAGGCGGTCTCACCACTAGGCTGCCGGAAACTTATGTAACGTATGTAATGTACCTCGCATATATTTTCTTATATCTTGGCTTTCACATCGCATTCTCTATGAACGCAGGTATGTTAAGACTTTCATACTTATACATCGTTAATATTATTACTCCGTCAATTAATGCCAGTATCTGATATTAGACAATTCATTAAATGTAATTGTTGTGAATGACTCGGCGAAGTCTTATATCTACTATGAATTCCTCTTAACTTTTTACATACATGTAAGAGACTATCTGTGGCCCGCGGTTTCACCCGCATAATGAACTAAATTAAAAAAAAAACATACTTTTATCGTGCGTTATTTGATTGTAGTTGTTTTAATAATTTGATTTGTTGTTATAATTAGTTTAGTGGTATATTGAGAATTGACCATATTATGTAATGTAAGCTTTATCACAGAATACTTAGTAGTATCAATACCTATACCTAGAAGACTCACTCCGTAAGCACGTTTGACTTTTGTTACGACGCAATAAAGTGTAAGTCAGCTTGCACAGGCGCTAAGTGCCTACATTTATTTAGGTACGATGCCTCAACGTCTGGAGCACCGTCGAAAATTTGCTAGTTTATCGGGTTTTTGTAATATTAAATGAATTGGAATACATTTCCTTGAGTGTGCATTTGGTCTGCTAGATCTTATTTCCCCATGCCTTTTTAAATACAAAATACAAAATACAAAAATCTTTATTTGACCCAATTTACATACATTATTGTGCAAGTCCCTGACCCCTATACTAGGTTATTTACCTGTATTATTGGAGCCAGTGCTTCCAAATGTCACATATATAAGTATATATATATATATTTTACACTCAAATTTAATTTATTTTCTAAACATTAAATGAGATCTGTATGTGTATGCGGTGAGAGAGAAAGAGAATTTGTGGGGGTGTATTAGTGCGTGTATGTGTGTGTGTGTGTGTGTGTGTGTGTGTAGGTATGTGTGTGTGTGTGTATGTGTATGTGTATATATAATATGTGTGTGTGTGTATGTGTGTGTGTGTAGTGGGTGTGAAAAGTGAGATTGTGGGGTTCTAGGTTGCTACTTTGCGGAATACTTTTGTTACGGTGGGTAGCATACGACCACGGTGATCCTTTGAACACCACTATGAATACACGTATGCGTGTGTCGGCTGCTTCATCGCAGACCATCAGAGAGTACGATTTAGAGATGGCCATTAAATATCGGAACGCGGCGGTGATGGAGGCCCTGGGCCGAGAGTAGGCGACAGATTTGTATTAATGTAATTAGACGATGTGAGTGCAGTCGCTGATAGAGTCCGATCAACCGAGGGCAAACAGATAATCTGGAAACCCCATCTAAAACCGGGCTCTACCAGTGACATTTTCTACCTAGCATTCACAGAAATACTAGTATTTCAGTAGTTAGAAATAAGAGTTGTGTGCACACCTTGAGCATTCATGCTCACCATCGAAGGCTTCTTCTTGCGGCGGCGTCGTGTGGTGGGTCGCCCTCTTCCCTAACATATGGTTGAGGAGGGCGATGGCTGGCACATGCGTCATACTCGTGATCGGGTGCTGCTTGCGGGTCGCTGGTTTGCTCGTGGTATGTACGCAAGATAGTAATAAGTACTTAAATTAAAATAAAATTCTTTTCCCGTAACGATAATTAGTAAACAATAGTTTGTAATTATGACAAAGGTCACGGACCCTGGTGTCTGTGGAGATAAAGATTAAATATTAAAAAAAAGACGTGTGGCACTCGGAGACTGCCGCGGTAAAGCTATTGCATAATAGCTTTACGCGCGGTGTGTTAGGTTATTTTCGTTACGGAATTTCTGGATTCGGTCTCCACGCTCAAGGCCCACGATAGAAGCTATGCAATAGCTTAAAAATAAAAAAAGAATATACGTATGAAATACAATAAAATATTTATTATATGTAAGATGTTTATTTAATATACGATTTAAATCGAATAGTTTGTAGGTGCATAACAATTTCAGATGAGAATATTTTCTTGTTACATACTTTTTAGAGCATGATTTTTTAATAGTCGGCTTTTAGTTTTTGTACCTACTTATTTTTTTATAAAAGTATTTTGGGTTTTTGCAGAGTCACGTCATATTTTCAAATTTATGATAAGTACCTAGTTTAGAAGTTATGAAGGAACAAATGAACATGCATACATACATACATGAGTAAGGGTTCTGGCGCTGTCTTTCTCTTTTTTGCAGAGCTTTTTTCCAAACATCACAGTTGAATCATATAAGAAGGGTACAGGCAAAGAACAGGGAATGTCTTAATTAATTGACTTGAATTCTAATGATTGGAATTTAAAATAACATAGACAAAGATATGATTCTACTAAAAAACAAAAAAATATTTAAATTTGTGACATTCCCTGTTATTTGCCTGTACCCTTCTTATGACATAGACAACGTTTCATCATTTATTTATTTATTTTGAAACACCAGCAGTATCTATACATATTACATTGACTTAGTAGGTAATCTCTAATATAGGTTCTGATATGCATAACTACCTTTAACAGGCGTCTACATCATTCTTTAACTAAAACTATATTAATTTAAAACTAAAACCTATATGATAATATAACAGTGATATTATAATCCATTGCGTTAAATAAAATCGTTCATCATCATCGTTATCACCGTTTTCTATCGCTACGCGAGTGATGAAAAAGTACTTAGTCACTCATGCGTCTGGCATTTCCGCTACACAACAATAAGTTTACTGGAAACGCTAATGAGGATTGGTCGTTTGTACACAAAATGAATGAACCACAAGCAAATGGCAAAATAATGAACACAAAAAAGTAAATACCGACCAAAAGTGTTTCAAGAGATGACACATCAATAAATAATAAATAATAAATAAAATAAATATTTGTGGACATTTCACACAACACCATCTAGCCCAAACTAAGCAAAGCTTGTACTATGGAACTAGATGGCTGATAAAATACATATATACTTTTTTTTTGTAAATATATACATATGATACATAGAAACACCCAGACACAGAACAAACATCCATGCTCATCACACAAATGTTTGCCCTGGGTGGGGATTGAACCCATTATAATTACCCAAATACATTCATATATTTATAAAAACAACTTTAAAATGAAGATAAAGGTAAAATAATTATTATGGTTTAAATAAGCGGCCAAGTGCGTGTCGTGCCACGTGTAAAGTAGGGTTCCGTAGTTGCACATCATAATTTATGTGAACTAATAATGAGGATACTATACATACGAGTTAACTTAAGTCACTTTAAATTAAATTTGCACGATTTTTTTTCCTTCTCTAAGTAATTTTTTAAGTTGATCGACTATTACTCGTTAACTTGTAAAGCCTGCTTAGACGTGATTTTAGTTTCATCATAATGGGTATAATGATATGCTACCTACATGTTTTTTTTTTATATCTCCAAAGTCAACCGTTTAGCCAGTAGAGCCTCTACTGGCTAAACAGTTGACTTTGTACACTTGACTCAAACAAAAATTACCACTTCAAAGATTAATACTCCGCAACCGGATATAGGGATATATTAAATAAATTACAGTTTAAAAAACTAAAAAACACGCTACAAATTATTGTGGTCAAAGTTCATTACAAGACTTTTTTAACAAATCCAAACACAGCTATGATACGATGTTCCGTCATGAAGTTCTAGTTCATATCTTCCGGCTCCATCATCAGATCAGTTCGACAGTACCATATTATTGTATTATCATCATAGCTACATACAGCTGCCAATTGTCATGACGCTACGATCCTTGGAAGACGGTTAAAATTAGTTACCTTAGATTTCATTACACAGTTAGTTACATACAGGTAACACGCCCAATGTTTTTTGACTACTTATCCAACGGTATGAGGTACCTTTACCTTTATTGGATAGACAAAAAATAATAATAATTCATCCTCACTGTACGTGTAGTGTAGGCGAGATACCCAAAAATAAAAAATATTTTTCAAGATTTTTTTCGCTACGTTGTATATCCTTGCCATACACATTTTTCTAGTACCAATAGTCTTTGCAAGCATAAAGCAAAGCCGCAGACAGACAGACTGACAAACGGACATGGCGAAACTATATAAGGGGTAAAGTTAACTCACTCATTCATTCCACACAAAAACACCCTCCACACACATACGCACACACATTCCCACACATATACACCCCCCCCCCCATACACACACACAACCACACCCACACATAAACCAACGCAAACGTCTATTTAACATTCATTTAAGTAATCATTATCGTATTGTGTTCATAATACAAAACTATTTATTAGTAATCTACTTGTTTTAAACTGGAAATTATTTCACTTTTACCGTACTACCTCAAGTACAAGGAATCGCTTATTATGTAATCCCTGCGATACAGGTTCTCCTAGTGCAGCACCTTTACAAGGTTTTACAAGGGGTTTACAAGCACCTGGATATTTTACCATAACAATATTGTACATATTCATCATCATCATCTTATAAGGAAGCTCAAGGTCACGCAACGAGCTATGGAGAGGGCTATGCTCGGAGTCACTCTACGAGATCGAATAAGGAATAAAGAGATACGTCGACGTACGAAAGTCACCGATATAGCACAGAGGATTAGCAAGTTGAAGTGGCAGTGGGCAGGCCACATAGCACGTAGAACTGATGGCCGATGGGGCCGAAAGGTTCTCGAGTGGAGATCACGCACCGGCAAGTGCAGCGTAGGAAGACCAGCCACGAGATGGGCAGATGACCTCATCAAGTGGCAGGAAGACGCTGGAAACATTGTAATCTTTTGAAAATAAATGTTTTATATTTGTATCTTTATTTTGTAACTTTGTTTACTACGGAACCCTAAAAACTAATCAGCACCTACCATCTCCGTTTAAAACTCTTTTGAAACACTCAACAGGTCAACAAATCTCACACCATCTATCCACTCCGGAGACGCAAGTAAATCCTGCGCTAAGTCAAATGCAAATGAGCGACCTTTTTCAATCCACTGCGCCTTAACTTCCAACGCGAGCCCTTATTGAGTTAGTATTTAAGGGAAGGATTTATTCAAAACAGTACAGCAGTTTACAGGCGCGATGCCTTACATACAAATGAAGGTGAATTGAGAGTTTTCCTTGATATACTTCATTTTCAGACTCCGGGAGGTTTTGTTCAAGAAACCGAGTCGATTTGAATTTTTGCGCGGGATAAGAACCGCAGTATTTTTTATGATATTTCTTAATTTTACTTAGTAGATTAACTTGGTAGATGTTGTTTTGTTATTTGACTAAAGGTTACACTTAGGCTTCAAAGGCTCGTAGAAATAGTTCACGTTAACCCCAACAATAAACTTTAAGGGCTACCTTGAATCTAAGGCTAAACTGGCTAGTAAAAAGCTTGGCATCATTAATAAGGTTAGGTGATACTTCTCACCGGGACAACTGCTTCATCTATATCAAGCACAGGTCCGATCGTGTATGGAGTACTACTGCCACCTTTTTGATGGATCAGCCAAGTATCAGCTGGAAGCTTTAGAATCAGTGGACCGGCGAGCTGTGAGGTTAATCGGTGACGATAAACTAGCTGCCAAGAAGCTACTTAGTCTCGAGCACCGCCGTAAAGTAGCATGACTGTCTATTTTCAACAGGATTCTTTTCGGGAAATGTGCGTATGAGCTTCACGACCTAATTCCACCCTCCCTATTTCACTACAGGACTAGCAGAAAGTCGGCGAATTACCACCCATTTCTCGTTGAAATGCCAGAAATCCGTACTCAGCGTTATCGATCCACATTCCTGTTGCGTACTGCACATGAATGGAATTCGTTGCCGCCATCTCTGTTTCCTGAGACCTACAATCTTGGAATTTTCAAGGCTAGAGTGAATAGATATCTTCTAGATTGACGAGCTCCATCCTCGGCCACACCGTCGCTTAACATCAGGCGAGTTGGTGGTCAATCGTAGATCTATAATGTATAAAAAAAAATTAAAAAAATAAAAATAGTAAGATCTTTAATTAATACAAAAATCAAATTACATCCTTTCCATTTTTACTACAATTTGTAATTTTAAAGTTGGTTGGATGCTTAATAAGAAACTTAACCAACTCGCCCAAAACCTAACCTATTTAAATATCTACTCTTTGTTTTCGAAATAATTAATCAACAGAACAAAATTTTATCACCACTTAAACAATCATTAACCAACCGACGCACTGCTACTATTCCATCAGCATTCAAAACGCCGTCTGCATTATCATATGAATATTCGAGAATAAACTAAAAAAGTATTAGTCACAGGTCGGAAAGGCAAACGTTACGGCAGCCTTTCAAAAGGCACGTTTAGTATTCAAAGAGCATATGCTTCATAATTCCCTTGCTGCTTAATACGGCATCACTCGACCACCGTAGCAGAAAACCACACTTTTTCGACCTGCACCACCCACCCCCCTTTCCTATTCAAAAGCTGACTCTCGACGAGATTCTCTTCTGTGCTTCGGGGCCAAGTTATAGTGGGCGTGTTATGTGGTACTTGCCTTCATCTCTTTGTTTCACGAAAACGTGATATAAAAGATTAAGTTATTAGTATTCCAGGGATGACCGAGATCGGAAGGTTTAGGCAAAGATCATGTTGTTATTTGAGCCAAAAATGATGTAAAATATTCTACGTGTCATCATTTTAGTTTTATTGAAGTTATAAATTTTTTAACGGATTTATTTTACATAATTTTAATGTATTGAGTTACAATCGCGAAAATCTTAGAAATCATATATTTTAATTTGTTGTACCTTGTGGAATTAAATTTACCTTGTGGGTATGGTTTATTTGACTGTAGTATCATTAAAAGTAATAAATAGCTAATTAATGTATAAAGTTTCGATAATATCTATCACAAATGCGAACGTTTGTGTGTGTTTGTGAATATGTTTAATCTTTCTGCACGCTAAAACTGAATGATATTTGGAAGGGAGATACCATTTACGCTGAAATAACACATAAGTAAATAAGAAATTAAAAAAATGCTGTCGTCTATAATAACCGTTCAGTAACAAATGCCTAACACAATAAATGACGTCATTTGTTATATTAACTCACACCTCAAAAAATATAAAACAAAATAACACTCAACGCTTTTCGTGCTTTTCCCAGAACCTAAAAAGCTTTCAATAAAACTTTTAAAACCGTACATCAAAGGGCTTGTATTAATTAAATTAACACTTACCTCAGAAGTGGGATACAAAGTAGGTAAGAACTTAAGAGCCGAAAGTACAAAACATAAATAAAACTGTTAACATTGGATTCTCGCCGTAATGAAAGAAATAAAGCAAGTTAATTGCATCCAAGAGATGAAAGAGAGAATTCTATAGTGATGGGATTGCTAAGGGTTAGACAGTCTTGAATTTTAATTGCTCATATATATTTTACGTAATATAAGTCTTAGGGTATTTATTTATTTTTCAGAAAAATATTATGCAGAAAGATTATTAAAAAAATATTAATTATAAAAATTATAGATACACATATATGGATTAAAAAAATGAAGTCTATAATTAGACTATATTATTATGAATTTTAATTTTAACAAATTACACGAAATACTACAGAGCGTTGGGGTATGTAAGTCGTTTGCCACGTTTGGCGTGAAAAAATATAAAACTCTGAATATGAATCTAATATGATCTGACGAATCGGATGTAGTACTAAATAGCTACTTATTACCCGATGACGATGCTTATGACCAAAAAATGGTTACTTTTTGCTAACTGTACAAAATACTCCACGTTACAATTTTATATAGACAGTTAAAAAATCACACATATCCGATTTGAACTCTCTATAAATTTGTAAATACCTCAGTTTGTAAAACACTCAAAATATCGAATACTTCATGTTTAGCTTAGGCGACCCTGTATTTTTGCTAATCTCACTCTGTGACACACGATATTCAAGTGAAACTTAGATTAAATCTAAAAACTCTTAGTCTATAACCATAATTTGTACCACGAAATTGATTATTCTATATAGCTTAACCAATTTTGAGGCGCAAGCTTAAAGAGATAATATAAAAACAAACTTATTGCATAAGAAATATGTTGTCAATACACAAAATTAGGTACAAAAAGACCTTCATCATCATTGAATAGGTATAATTAATTGAAAATTGTTATTTACCTATTTTATGATTATATATTTATTTAAAGAGATGCTATTGATAGAATTCACAAAATATAACACATTTTTCAACATGGTCAAGCGAGTTTAAAAAATGCACATTGTTCGACATAAAAGTAAGGCGAAACAAAGCTGCAATCTATAAAATATACGCTTTAACAATGTAGGTACCTACTGTCAAAACAAAAAGTATAGAACGGCTGCTCTATTTTTCATTTACAATAATTTATGAATCTCATAGTCCGATCTGGTTTTCTCACTACTCAATTTACACACAAAGGTAGTCTTGCAAAAAACCGAGACTGGTTTTGCCCTTCACTATGTGCCGGTAGATATTATTTACTCGGGATTCCAATAACTTCTCTTCGAATAGATATTTAAAAGTTTCCGTTATTTGCAACAGTTAAATAAAAATATATTTTAAAATGAAGATGATGTATGTTTAGAATATACAATTTTTTTTCCATTTTGTTTCAATAAAATTAATTAAATCCAGTTTTACAACAGTCCGCAACTTTTCCCTTTATCGATAAATAGTAGAACAGATTTCTGAAATCTGAGTGGGAACTTGGGAAGCACCATGCTTTTACTAATTGTAATAAATATAGCATTTTTACAGATTTTATTATAACAATATCAAAGGACAGAATAGAACATGCTTGACCTGTAGTGTTCCGTGTTTTTGTCTATTTACTGTCTTCCTTATAAATGCATGTAAAACTCTTATTCACAGAATATGGACTTGTCACTTTCTGTCATTCCGAAACTGTCACGCATTAAACGAAATAAAACACTATTTAACTAAATGCGTTTATATAACAGTTTTAGTGTTGAACAGTTTTTTGAAATCTGTGTGGGAACTTGCGAAGTACCATGGAAATATAGCATTATTACAGCTTTTATTATAAAAATATCAAAGGACAGAATAGAACATGCTTGACCTATAGTGATCCGTGTTTTTGTCTATTTACCGTCTTCCTTATAAATGCATTAAAACTCTTATTCACAGAATATAGACTTGTCACTTTCTGTCATTCCGAAACTGTCACGCACTAAAACGAAATAAAACACTATTTAACTAAATGCGTTTATTTAGCGTTTATATAACAGTTTTAGTGTTGAACTGATATTTCCGCCACTTTCCAACCACGCGCTTGGCTAAACGCAAAGGCTAAAACCGTGGATATCTAAAACCGTCTAGATGCGTTCAAATCGGGCGCTGTTAGGGAAACAAAGCCGCGCGGTAATTTCATGGGCCATTATGGAAGCTTGCCCCATCGCCGGCAGCGGCGTGCGTTCTTGGGCTGTCACGACTTTACATGGACCTTGAATCCTGGATACGCTAGGAATGCACAAAAACTAAAAATAAGGGTTTGTAAAAAAATGTGTTGTTTTTTTTTCTAGAAGTGAACATAAAAGTACACACGAACGGATTTGTATGCAATCGAACATGGAGTGAACTTTCAATATGCTTTTACGTTGTGACATCCTTATCAAACCGTTAAGCACCAGCAATACTTTAATACGTTTGATCATAATTACAAGACGTAACATATTATCTTTTATTGAAGTATAATATTGTTACGGGAAGTGGGTACAGGGATTGCAAGGAAACAACGATGTACGCAAGCACGTTTATTTACCGACACGTACTGTATTTTACAGAGCACTTCAATCTATAACACATACACCGTTTAGTAATCCTGTATCAATAGTGCTAGTGCTCAAACAGTCACCCTGTATAAAAAATGTCGATTTTTTAGGCTCCGTAGTTAATACAAGTAACCCTTAAAATGCATTATGTCCGTCTGTCTGTCTGTACGTATTTAAATTATAGAAAGGTTTTGGGCATAAATTGTTACAGCATTTAAATTATAGAAAGGTTTTGGGCATAAATTGTTACAGCTGTAAATAAGAAGATCTAGTAAATTTGACTCTTAGTTAAAAAAATATGTTTGACAGGATAAGATGCGGGTAGTACTATTATAATTATTTATTAGTACAACATTTGATATTGGAGTAATGATATAAGCTAAATATTCTAGTTAAGTATTCAAAATAGTTTCTATTTATAGTTATCATCATCATCATCAGTCTACTCTAGTCCACTGCTGGATATAGGTCTCTCCCATTGAATGCCATTCAGCACGATCCTAAGCTTTTCGTTTTCAGCCACTCCCAGCTGTTTTCCGTATATCGTCACTCCATCGTGTCTCAGGGTGTCCTACACTATCTCTATGTCTATTTATAGACATAGAGATAGTAATTTTTTTAATTTATATATGTATAACATTTCATTGTAATCACTTTTTACCCGATTGTAGTAGAAAGAGGGTCATATTAATATCTGTATTTGGCCATGTATATAAATATTACTTTTTGATAGGTAATCGTTTTTAATACATATGTGAAGCTTTTTGCATATCAGATTTTTCGTATATCAACTTTACTAAGTACCGTGCCTTTAAAGCAAGAAATAAATGAATTTGAATTTAGAGTCTTGTGGCGGCAACTTTTGCCAGTGAATTACGAGTTTTCCATACAACAGGAGATTATAAAAATTTCATAATTATAAAAAAAATAATTAAAAAACAGTAGAAGCGTAGCTTTCTCTATTTCCTGAGAGCTACAATCTTGGAATTTTCGAGACTAAAGTAAATAGATATTTTCTAAATGAACGAACTCCATCCTCGGCCACACCCGTCGCATACCATCTAGGCGAGTTGGTGATCAATCGTATATCTATTTAATGTAAAAAAAAAGTTACAGAAAACTCACTCCATAAATACATTCCATTAAGCAGCGACTCTAGTTACGACGCAACAAAGTGCAATTCATAAGCACAGGCATAAAGTTCATACTCTTAAGTTTAGCCACAGATACTTCTAGAATACATCTCGTGCTATGGTATAGCTCTTTATGTGTTCTGGCGGGAAAATACTCAAATGTCCGGTTGAGCCGGCATTTTGTAAGTATACCTAAGCTGCAGAGTATGTATGGCCTGGTACAAGCTAATTAAAATAAAACCACAATTCAGAAAAAAAATAACCATTACTTTCCGGAATTCTTTCACCCACACAAACTAGTAAAAAAATCGATACAAGTATCAGATTTCAATTAAAGTTTTTGATATTCATCTAATATCGACCTATTTGCATTGACCTCTATCTCTAATACACTTTGAAACAAATCTTACAAGCGATTAAAGGTCAGCTTAAGGCGGTTTTCCTTAATTATTCCTTTTTGAAAGCATCCACCGTGAATAAGGTTTTCTTTGTGATAAGTTGGGAAATTTGTTATTACCTCAATCTTGGCCTTTCGATATTGTCTGTGATCTTTCAAGAATGAATGATCGATTGATTCTGGAGTAGCCTTGGCTTGGTTACCAATATTGTCTTACAAGCCGAGTTTATTGTATTATGTAAGATGGTCACTTATATAAGATTCGAAATATTTTTGTTCTAATTTCATTTGTCCGAATCCATCTCATTGATTTAGTTTAACCGTGTTGATTGACATAAGATTCTAATTCCATAACTTTGTTATCTAGTTAAAGTTTTATTTAGGTATACGAACGACTATTAGGTTAAGTTTGTTATTTTTTATCTGATTTCACAAACCTTATTATTCACAAAGAATTGCTTGAAACTTTCTTTAGCATTAGTAATAAACTGAAAAAATAGATAACACGCAATTCGTTTACTTGGATGACATACTTTTCCAGTTATTTTGTTATACATAGCAAAGAACTGAATCGATTTTAATAAAATTTATATGGAACTAGCTACCAACAAAAATAATTATCAAAATCTATTCATAATATTGACGAAGTAATCGCTGAACAAATATAAAAAAAATATACTGTCGAATTGAGAACCTCCTACATTTTGGAAGCCGGTTAAAAATAAATTGTTTTCGGAGTATACAATTTATTTTGAACCGACTTCGACTTCGTAGCGTATATATATATTTAGGTATTTACAATTATTACTGCATCATTCCTGATTTTTTTCTATGTTTCTTGAATTATTGTATAGTATAGAAGTGACTCCTAAGCTGTGGTCTCGTATTTATTTTATCATATTTCGGGGACTTCGATTTTTCATATTTCGGACTATAGATAGGTAACCCTGATATTTTATCACATATATACTCAACAGAAACGACGGACAAATACTGTTTTTGAGTAATTGAATAGCAGATTATATTCTGTGAAAATTCTATTTTCCGATCTATTGTGTTGTGCTATTAAATGACACAAATGCAAGCTCATTCTGTATATAACACACACATAATATGTATGAAGTTAGGTGCGTCATCTGGCTGCCGCTCGCTAGTGTCTTCAATCGGGATTCGAGTGCTTGAAGCCCGCAACGCTTGTTTCGACTGACAACGAATGCGCCGTGCAAGCAAACTGTCGCAAACAGTATAACGAGCGCGGGGAACTGGTGAGGAACCCGAGATTGGCGGAAGGCGGATAGCGACAGCTTTGTAGGTATATAATACCCACATACACATTATATTATGTGACAGTAACATATAATAATTTTATAGTTTAAAAAACTGAAACAACCGACTTTAAAGTTACGACTACAAAACGTTATTTCGTTTACTTGTAATATAAGTAAGTATAATAATTAGACAAGGTGCTCAAGCGTTGAAGTAACTCTATTTTGTCCTTATACACATTGGATGAGGAGTAAATAGGTTTTACTTTTCAAGCTCAATAAATCCCTCACGATTGTAAACTTTTTAAAAGACCTCTATTCACTCGCTCGTTTTTTTTCAAGAATGACATTTGTCACTGAATGTCAAATGCTTAGTCGTCGCAGATTAGAAAATGTGCAGATGTTTATACGAAAAACCTCAACATTTGACACTTTTACAAAGAAAAACGTGTCAGTAGAACTCTGTGATTCTATAATCTGACGCACTCACTCAGGAATACATGAAAATATTTTTACTTTTAGAGATTATTCAAAAAGTAATAAAGCAATGTTTCTAAAATAATTATAGGACCAACTTGGGAACTATAACTTTTCTATACATCAATTTAAGAAACATAAAAATTGGCGTAGTAATTCGTGTACATACATTAAAAAAATATACGGTACGAATTGATAACCTCCTCCTTTTTCGAAGTCGGTTAAAAATATATCCATACTTAATTGATTATTCTTAAATCCCGCTAACTAATACCTAATTCAGTGATAAACTAAGTAAAATAGCTTCGAGTTATAAATTTACCACTTAGCTATCGTCGGAACGCTAATGAACGAGCTTCTGAGTAATGGTGCAATTACTGGACTGTTTTGCATAAAGCCTAGCCTGATGCATTAGGAAATAAATATGGAAATAAGGTGATCAGCTATCCTTTATTAGGGAAAAGGACTATGAGGAATGTATCCTGATTTGTACATTGTAGCATTTGCTTAATAGTGGATTTCGTAGTCATCTTTTGGCACTTTATTTGATCGAGTAAGCTAAAACTTTATTTTTGATGCAATATATCTACGATTCACCACCAACTCGTTTGATGTTAAGCGACGGTGTGGCCGAGGATGGAGCTCGTCGATCTAGAAGATATCTATTCTCAAACCTTGAGAATTCCAAGATCAACTTGCAATATTTGATTTCATCTATCCACATACTTTTTTGGATGTTAGCATTCGCATATAAGTCAAATATTTTAGCCATTCTGTACGATACTTAGGCAGGCTCAACAATTTCTAGACATTTCATTACATTACATTTACTGTATATAATAAATTTTGATCTAAGTAATAGATAAGATAGTCTCTAGTAGGTACAACCACAACATATAGACTTACATAAGCCATAAATAAAAGAATAAACAACCGAGCAATTTGCATTTATCTCCAGCTTTCTATCCCAGTTACCATTGGAGGAACTCGGCAACCACATCAGCCTCGAATAAAAATTGAAATTCAATTACCCGTATCCCATAAATGGCATCTCGTACGACTGCAACGAAATCTTGGCAATCACGAAATTGGCGAAAACAATTCCGCTAATAGAAAACCTTCATATAGCCTCACACTTACCAGTGTGTGAAGCTGAAGACGCGATCAGCCAAAACGCGCCAATGAGAGGAAATGCTCTGAGCTCTTTAGAAGGATACATGGAAAGAGTATATCCGAAAGTATTGCGTATAATATACGTATATTGTAACGTAAGTGTTGCGCATGTTATACACCTTGGAACTTATCGGAAGTTTTGCAAAAATCTCTTTTGAAATAACAAGGAATTCTCGCTCAATAAATAAAGAATAGGTCTTGCTCTGATGAGAAGACTTCCGGAGGAAAGACGTTCCGTATTTGTTGGTTCGTAGAAAAGAAAACGAACAAATCTGAGATGAATAAATAAATAAGAAAAAAGATTTCTAGCTTCGCAAACTAAGAATGAGCTTCTCGAATGATGACAAAATGCTCTCAGTAAAACAAGCGGTGGAAGACACAAAGGCTGAAAAAAAAAAACAAAAAAAAAAAAAAAACATACTTTCTTCACACAAACCTGTTCGTTTGAAATTTTGATATTATACAAAATTAAATGATTGATCTGTAAGTATTACCTATTTTTAATCAATCTTCTATCTCATTACCTTACCTAACCTAACCTACATTACCTTACCTAACCTAACCTACATCACCTTACCTGACCTAACCTACATTACCTTACCTAACCTAACCTACATTACCTTACCTAACCTAACCTACATTACCTTAACCTAACCTAAACAAAATACCAGGCCCCCCAGTCCCCCGGCTGTTCCGCTATTCCGGGTTGTGGGGCCCGAAAAGTTCTCGAGTGGAGACCACGCAACGG
Organism: Lycia hirtaria; assembly: GCA_947563715.1. NCBI lineage: Eukaryota > Metazoa > Arthropoda > Insecta > Lepidoptera > Geometridae > Lycia > Lycia hirtaria. Next base: position 14,648,962 of record OX387385.1, read on the forward strand.
CAAGCGCAGCGTAAGAAGACCAGCCACGATATGGACAGATGACCTCATACAAGTGGCGGGAAAACGTTCGCGCTGGATGCAAGCCGCTTCCAATAGTTTTTTTTTTAATCCATGGGGGAGACCTATGTTCAGCAGTGGACTTCTTAAAGCTGAGATGACGATAATGATGAATCAGTCTTAAAAAAGGAGGACGTCCTATATTCGATTGCATGTATTTTTTATGTATGTTCACCGAATACTCCGTCATCTCTGAAAAAAATTCTGTGTGAAGTAGTCCTATCATTATTTTATCAGTTATGCTTTATTATTTTTAGGGTTCCGTACCCAAAGGGTAAAAACGGGACCCTATTACTAAGACTTCGCTGTCTGTCTGTCTGTCTGTCTGTCTGTCTGTCTGTCTGTCTCCAGGCTGTATCTCATAAACCGTGATAGCTAGAAAGATGAAATTTTCACAAATGATGTATTTCCGTTGCCGCTATAACAACAAATACTAAAAATTAAAAAAAAAATAATATTAAGGGGGGTCCCCATACAATAAGCGTGTTTTTTTCGTATTTTTTTGCTCAATATTAAAAACGGTAACAGGTAGACGCTTTAAATTTTCACAGAATACTTACTTGTATATTACCTTTCAAAATAAATAATTAAATAACTATAAAGTAAATATTAAAGGGGGGCTCCCATACAACAAACGTAATTTTTAAGCAATTTTTACTCGATCTTAATTAACAGGTAGAAACTTGAATATTTGTAAGTAAATATTTAGAAATATATTAACTATAAAAATAAATACCTAATCTAATACATAAAAACTCACAAAATGAAAATAATCCGTGCATCTAAACGCGGTGCGAGCGCCGCGCCGCGGTGTGCTGGTGGCGCGAACGCGCGGGTAGCGGGGGAGGTAACATCACGGAGCGAGCCATAGCCGCGCGTATTTGCGCGAGCGTCGTCATGCTGCCCGGATGTGTATCGAAAACCTACCTATAAGTTTGCAATTTACTACTTGGAATTTCGTTGATTTCTCGTTATTTTATAAACAGAACTAAACTTTGTAGTATTATAGATGATAGTACGGAACCCTTCGTGCGCGAGTCCGACTCGCACTTGGCCGATTATTTTAATAATCTCTAGAAATATGAATATTTTGTTTGGAAGCCTCAATGAAGCCTTTCAAAAAAGAAAAAGGTTCAAAGGTTAAAGAGCCGCAAGGTTAAAGAGCCGCAGATGTAATCTGACACGTTAAGTAACAAATGTTGCGGATTGGTGCATTACTATTATATATAATAGTATATATATCATAAAATCTATAATAATAAAGTACAGATACTATAATTATCTTCGAAAAAAAAACTACAATCGGTGACAAATAAAATATATCTGAAGGAAACAGGAAATTCTTTCTCATCACTCCATTCTAAATCCAAGATACCGTCACAAACGCTGTTTCCTAAATTTTCTAAAACGTTGTCAACGTGAGAGCGAAGTAGCGTATCGATAAACCTTTGTGGAAGCCATTCCAGCTTCCCGCCCTTGTGAGTTTCCCCCACTTAGGTACCTATAAAGTGAATTGCGCATCCTTATCTGGTTCGATATGAGTACTCTCGATCGAATCGGGAACGCTCAACGATTTCTGTACCTAGCGAATATTTTTTGCTAAACAAGTATCTATATTAAAACAACAAGTATCCATATTAAAAGTAAAACAAAATACTTTACACTGCAGAAGAGCAATTTTTGCAGTCTAATTTACGATTTCATTACATTTTTGATATGATGTAATGTGTGTACGTATTTTTTGGGAAAAGTATACACAAAATCACTTTTAAAGGTTATAAATGCGCATTCTGTATTAAATTGTCATAATATTATATAAATATAATTTTTAGAAATTAGCAACGAAAAAATGATTTTTATGTATGAAAATTGACTTGGATCATTAAGATCATGGTTTTCTAATTTTACAAACGACGATTTTTTATAAGTTCATTCAGTCATTTTATGTCTTCAAATATGTAGGTTGCGCGCGCGTGACGGATGATGGTCGGACTACGGACTATACTATATATACTAGACTATACAATAGACTTAATAGATGATTTAATAATTAATTATTCTTGTCTATTTTAATATGACACAAATTATCGTGGCGTAGACTATTGGTCCCGTTTCAAGTAACTTTATGATATTATTAATGATTGTAATAAGCCTTGAATTTTGTGTTTAGTGTTTTTGTAAGTAATATTTTTTATCGAGTGTATTGTGCAGCGATCTATTGGTAATATGCAATGTACCTTAATTACGAGTATGTAAAGAAAATGGAAATATTCGCACGCGAATAAAAATGGAAATATTGTGTAGGTACGCTGTAAGTATGATTTTTGAGAGGGCGTATCAAAGTGGAATTTTATTTTGCTCAAATTTTACATGCCGTAATATGGATATACAATATGTATGTAATATGTATATTGTCTGCGTGGCAGACTATGGCCTAACCCTACTCACAATGAGAAGATGGCCCGTTCCCAGCAGTGGGACAGTTTGTACAAACAGGGCTGATTAAAAAAAAAAATATGGATATGGCGGTCTTGTTATTGTATAAATTCTATCCGTTTGTACCCATATACTCAAATAAAGTTATTATGAATAGAGTTATTTTTAAGTAGTAAGTGCTGTGTAATGTAGTTTCTTAAAAAATTGTCACAATGTCTCCTTAGTCATGATTGAATGATAAAATATTTTTTTACCCAAGAGTAAAATATTTTTCAAACCATTTGTTGTCTGAGACGAAATTGAGTGCAAAATAAGAATTTTTGCTTTAGGAGTGTTTTTTTTTTCAGTTACCTATGCTTAATATTTTCAAGTTACACAAAATTAAGCAGATATGAATGTGAGATATTACATCATATTTCTGAGATTTCAACAAAACATCTAAACCATTGTGTTCGAAAAAGTGCTTTGCTTTTATGACGATTCGTGTTATTAAATTTTCGAAGAAAATATATTGTGCTTAATATAATTTCTTATAAATTGTGGTGTAGTTACACTTACTATACTTACATATTGTAGTTACATTTACTATACTTGGCTGGCTTTGTAGCTCAGTTGGTAGTATGTCTACTGGCTAAGCTGAAGGTCGTGAGTTCGATCCCCACCCAAGACAACCATTTGTGTGACGAGCATGGATGTTTGTTCTGTGTCTGGTTATTTCCATGTATCATATGTATATATTTACAAAAAAAAAGTACATTGTGTATTCTATCAGCCATCTAGTTCCATAGTACAAGCTTTGCTTAGTTTAGGCTAGATGGTGTTGTGTGAAATGTCCACAAATATTTATTTAAATAGCGATGGGAGTAGATACCACATTTTTAAAGCGAAACATCATATCGACGGTTAAAAGGCAATAGGGTATAAGCGACATTTTAGTCAAAAATGAGTTATGAATGCTATCTTACTTAAAAAAATCCGCTTTTTTATTTTAGCACTCTTAACTCATTTTTAACTAAAATGTCGCTTATACCCTATTACCTTTTGACCACGATGTCACTTATACCCTATTACCTTTTGACTACAATGTCACTTATACCCGATTACCTTTTGACTACGATGTCACTTATACCCTATTACCTTTTGACTACGATGTCGCTTATACCCTATTACATTTCGACTACGATGTCACTTATACCCTATTACCTTTTAACCGTCCATATGTGTTTTTCTAATCTTACGAAATGCAGTAAAGAAAAAACGTGAAAACAATCTTGGAATGTTCAAGGCTAGAGTGAAAAAATATCTTCTAGATAGACGAGCTCTATCCTCGACCACACTGTCGCTTAACGTCAGGCGAGTTGGTGGTCAATCGTAGATCTATCTTGCGTAATAAAAACTTATTTATGGGATTATTTTTCCAACAAGACAAGTAATCACTCGGGAATCCAATGAAAATATTTCTATTTCAGAGATTATTCAAAAAATAGTAAAGCAACGTTAGGCAGATTTGGACTTTGAAGTGTCTTATTTTTCTTTAATTGTGTGAGTGTTGTACACATAAATACATAATTATAGTTTAAAAAACTGAAAAAAGCGACTTCAAAATACGCAATACAATACATACGCGACTTGCTGTTCACTTTTCTACAGGCACTTGGATGATATTTTACCAGTTATTTTGTTATAAAAAACAAAGTACCTACAGCATCGATTTTGATAAAATATATATGGGACCACCTCTGATATATGTCTACCAAATACAAAAAGAATCATCAAAATCAATGCACAATTAGCTGAGTAATCGGTGAACAAACATACAAAAAAAAACATACAGACCGAATTGATGACCTCCTTCTTTTTGGAAGTCGGTTAAAATACAACTGAATTGAGAACCTCCTCCTTTTTTTAAATCGGTTGATAAAAATAACCTACCACTGCCTTTCCTCAAGATGCTCCAACTCAAGCTCATTGGGGATGAGAACCTGCGTTCTACGGTACGGAAGTCACACACCCAAGTGAGCCACAATTGCTACAAAAATGTTGGTAAAATTTCGTAACATTTCAACACGGATGTTATTCCGAGCCCATAAAGGCACCGTTATATCCTAATGCCTAAAAGCACTATCTTATAACCACCATAATTTATCTATTGTGTAAAACTCAGCGTTTATTGTTTTATATCACTTCTCATGTTTCATTAGCAAGTTTTACGCGATGAGGCTGCGTCGGACAACAATAACATTGCGTATTGTTCACACTACGTTGGCTATTGAAATAATTCGGTGAGTGTGCATCTGGTCTGCATCATCTAATTCCCCCTTGCCCTTTTTACTATCGGACTGTCAGAAATACGAAAAAGCGTCTCCGTTTCATGGTGGATATTCCAAAAACCCGGACGAAACGCTTTAGTTCCACTTTCATCGTGCGGACTGCAAGATTGTGGAATACGCTTCCTGAGTGGGTCTTTCCCGATATATATAATCTGGGAGTCTTTAAATCGCGAGTGAATTTTGGTTCCTTCTAGGTAAGCGCGTTCCATCGTAGACCGTAACGTCGCTTAACATGAGGCGAGTTGGCGGTCAAGCGCAAACCAATTTCTAAATAAAATAAAAAAACAAAAAGTACGAGTTTCACTCATACACCGAAACTTTGGTATTCCTATGTAAGATACTATATGAACATGATAGAGACTAGGGATAATTACTAAAAGAAATTGTGCTTTATATTTAAAAATATTTGTAACTTCACATATTTTCTACAGTAGGAAAAATAGCCTGAAATGCTATGGGTGTGTAGATACAATATCAAGTTCAAATAAGTAAGTGTTACTTATTTGAACTTGATATTACAGATATTACAGATCTATTCTCTTTATCCAAAGAGATTTTACACTACCGTTTACTCTATTTTAAGTTTATGTCACATGAAAACAACTGTGAACAAAACGTTCATTTTTGTCATTTTGACAACAAACGTTGTAATTTTTTGTTTCTTTTTTTTTGGTGGAATCATCAACAAGGAGATTTTATCACGCACTATTATTTTTTTAAGAATCTATATTCCGACCATCGTCCGTCTCGCTCTCGCATACCCACATATTTGATGATATAAAATAACTGCATGAACTTTTTGAAAAATCGTCGTTCGTATGACTAGAAAACAACAACACAAATATTCGACAAAAATTTGATCAAAGTCAATTTTGATAAATAAAAATATTTTTTAGAAATTATTAATGAAATAACTTAGTGTGAACGTGCTCACGCAATCTAAGATTCGAACTTCAGTTCCGTTATATTCGATTTCGAAATCACCATTCAAGATTTAACGGCGATTTTAGTACATGCCAATTTGTTTGATTGTTGATACTAATATCTTAAATCGAGTATGTTTTAATTGCTAGTATGAAATTACAATTCGACGTCATATGAATAAGTACAGTAAAAGAACTTGAAACAATTCATTTCAACACAGATGCCAACGGGAGAACCGAAAATATTTTCATGGATCAAATAAATAAAACAGTAGATGTCACATCATAAATGGAGGTGAAATACTGATAAATATATAAATTACTCCACAGGCAAGAACTAAGCTCTTAAATGTAGAATGAATGAACCTTCATGCAAAAATAAAGGTAATTTTCACATTTATAGTACCGCAGTTCAAATTTCAAGGCTCATGAGAACAATCTGTAGCTCTTGTTTTTCCGACAACCGAAACTTTGAAGACTGTTTGGACTATTAAATTATAGGTTTGTACCGCATTGCAGTATGCAAATTGGGCTACTGCAGGTATTTATATTGTGCATGCTGCAGGTATAGGTAAATTAGATCAATAGATATTGATAGGCAATCTACCGCAATGCAATATCGGTTAACGGCTCACCCACTTTATTACGGCTTAGTATAGATTTGAAGGTAAGTTTGGCCATAGAAGTACAATCGTCAATAATAATGATAATCTAGAACATGCTTAAGTAATTAAAACTGATGCAATCATAGGCAAGATAGCTGATACTTTATGGAGATGGAGAAAAAAAGGTTAAAATAATAATATCAACATAAATAATGTTGAAAACAATGATATATTGGTACTTTAACAACTAGTACAAAAGTCCAAGACATCGGGTTTTATACATAGAATAAAATATCTACTAAAAACCATCAATGCCATAAAAAGTAGCTGAGTTGTAACATTTTTAACATACACAAATAAACTAGCTTTACTAATAAGAAAAAAACTACCAGAGCAAACGTTCTAAGCACGGAAACAGACAACCGAATTAAAAGGCCCTGATGTTTTACGTAAAGCAAGGAAGTTTCCATTAACGCCCTCATTAGCGTATGACTTAATGAAAAGGCCACTCAATAAAATTCCAGAAAACAAGTGAATGAAAAGGGCTTCGCCAGCAAGTGAGCTTCCTGCTCTAAATTGTTTTACTACGGTTACAAAGAAATGCTCAATAACAGACACGCTTTTTTATATCCCTCTCTTATGGGTGGTACAACACAATAGGGAACACTCACACTGACTGTTCAAACTTTGTTTTTATTGTTACTTCGAGTGCTGTCACCATCGCCATTGTGCTCAGTTGCTCAGCAACTTTAACTGTTTCAAGATCATTACGCAAGGTAAGTATTTAAAAACCACACATTTCAATTCTGACATCGAAATACTTAATTAAGTTAATTAAGCGATAATTAACTGAAACGTTGTTAGTAAATGTTTAAAAGAAATTGTACTTTTCTTTCCTAAGAGTTTCTAATTAATGTGAAGATTTATTTAGAAAGGAAACGTTACGAATAACATTTAGAGGGCCAGCGTTGTAAATATATAAATTTATTAGGTGAGCCTCGATCATTTCATTTGCATTTAGCCTCGTAAAACACTTTGTAAGCAGAATGTTTCTCACAAGGCTCCGCATTATTAAGCGAAGCATCAGCAAAGTATTTCATAACCAATGTTCATAAAATAAAAGTTTATTTTCGTGGAACCAGCACACGCATGATTACATTCAAAGCCGGCTCGAACAGACAAAGTGTACCAAGTTTCGCCTCCACATTATTACGAAGATGGACGAGTAATTTCCCAACTCCGAAACTTTCAAACGAATTTACTTAAAACTTTGCATCGTTTAATGAATCAACATTGGTAAAAGGTTTTTTTTCTCTTATTGACACTTTTACGTCGACCCACGATTTGGCGACACCGCAGAATTCGAGATTTGGTGTCGAAAATATTTTAATATAGCCGGGGATTGCCATCGTCTAGCGAACTTGCGACGTCAACTGTGGTGACAAGATGGGGAAACTTTTTTAATAAAATATGTACCGGGGGAAGAACAAGACCCGACGACCCGTTCTTTACGACGCCATCTCGATTTTATTATGCTAAATTCATAATTATGTCATATTCTCGTACTCTCGTTTATGGCCTTGCGCTTAGGTTCATTAAAATTTCGATACTGTAAATCAATTTAATATATTTACAGTATATCATTCATTTACGACCATAATTGCTTACGGTTACGTCAGAAATTCTCTTTAAAGTTGTTTATGGTAGTCGTATTTTAATCAGTATTGAATTATATGGGAGAAAATTCGAATAGAGGCCGGGTGTAATAAAGTGCTCTTTACGATGAATTTCGTTCGACATTTGTTTCATAAATCTCTAATATGAGCGGTTTTTCTCTCCTATAAACAGAAATTTGAGTTGTATTGGGAGTAGCATCTTGAAAAGCTTCGATGTCTGTTAGTGACATAAAAATAACTTTATCGTTAAAAATTATTATGTTTGGTAACTTCACTTGTAAAAATAGACGGTCCGTCTGGTGTATCGTAAATTGTAAGTCAACCTTGTCTATTTCAGGACAAATTTAAGATATTTAGATGCGCCATAAATCTAAATAGTTTTTTAATAGTTATGTCGTTGCTTTAACGACTATGGTATTTATCTGGCTCTTCAATAAAATGAATATGTTTTTAATCTGTTGGAAAATTTAAGGCAGTTTGAAAATCAAACCAGAATGAATAATCTATGTTTGTTTATGAACTTCAGTATGTCAGGAACACTAGTTCACAAAAAAAATCTTTTTATTTCCATTTTCTTTCCATTACAGCTAAATGTAGATACCATTTGATCTTAAACTCAGCAATGTGTGTATCTTGAGGCCCAAGCATAAATCATATTTTATTATAAATAAGATTACAATGGAATTTATACCTCTTGCCCCTTGTAGAAAAATTATTATGAACTTATAACATTTCAATTATTATGCTCATGTATTACTACTAGTTACAAAATTGAGTTTCAGATATTTCCAATATTTTTACCAATATTATATTTGTTAGAATTTCGATATACTTTTCTAAACGTGCAAATGCCAAACTACCACAAAACAATATACGAACTAACACATACATAGCTAACTAAACTACAAAAAAAAAAACGATTATCGATAAAGGTCTAAAGAAAATCCAATTGCTCAAACCCATTAGCAGTTGGCAGCGTACCCAGCATGCTGCCTACATTTCCACGTTGAATGGCAATGCTTATTCGTTGGGCCAAATACGCAACAGCGTTCTGGTCACGCGTTGCATCGATCAGACTCTCAGATAAAATTATTATAATTATAAGCGTGACAAACAACAATAAACAACCGACGTAGCACAGCGGATTAGCAAGTTGAAGTGGCAGTGGGTATGGCACATAGCACGTAGAACTGACGGCCGATGGGACTGAAAAATTCTCGAATGGAGACCATGAACCGGCAAGCGCAGCGTAGAAAGACCCACAAGGTGGATAGAAGATATCATACAAGTGGCAGGAAGACGCTGCATGCAGGCCGCTTCTAACCGGCCTTTTTGAAAATCCATGGGGAAGGCCTTTGCCCAGCAGTGGACTTCTTGTAGCTGAGATGATGATGACAACAACAATAATATAATATATACAACATAATTTAGATCACAATATAATAATTTTAAATAAGTATAAAATGTCTTCTATCTTCTCTGATACCTATTCAGTTTCCTTCCGTTTAAAAACCAATAACAAATAACGATGGTCCATTAGCGCACTAAATGATCACACGAGAGATCAAACGAACTATTTATAGTAACAAAGTAAAAACACCGGCACTAAATGTTTTTAAAGCCGTATGTAAACACCATCAATTTGATTATTGTTTGTGCATGATATATTTTACGATCGGAACGGCGGAATATTGATGCGTGATCGTCATTTTGTTTGGTTAGTGCAGATGCACAACGTTTTATTATATTTTGTCGTCTATTGGCTATGATTTATAGTTATAAATAGAATAAAACTGAACGATTTAGACTGATTCCAATAATTGTGTTTGTTAATTTAGATAATAACAAATTTGAAAGTTAAAACTTGATTTTTAGGTCTATTTCCTAATTCAAAATTATTTTATATTTTACGACTAAATATTGGTGTTGTTATCGTCTTTTTGTTTAGTTAGTGCAGATGCACAACGTTTTATTATATTTGTCGTCTATTGGCTATGATTTATAGTTATAAATAGAATAAAACTGAACGATTTAGACTGATTCCAATATTTGTGTTTGTTAATTTAGGTAATAACAATTTTGAAAGTTGAAACTTGATTTTTAAGACTATTTCCTAATACAAAATTATTTTTTATTTTACGACTAAATATTGATGTGTGATCGTCACTAGTTTGGTTAGTGCAGAATGCAGATGCACAACGTTTTATTATATTTGTCGTCTATTGGCTATGATTTATAGTTATAAATAGAATAAAACTGAACGATTTAGACTGATTCCAATATTTGTGTTTGTTAATTTAGGTAATAACAATTTTGAAAGTTGAAACTTGATTTTTAAGACTATTTCCTAATACAAAATTATTTTTTATTTTACGACTAAATATTGATGTGTGATCGTCACTAGTTTGGTTAGTGCAGAATGCAGATGCACAACGTTTTATTATATTTGTCGTCTATTGGCTATGATTTATAGTTATAAATAGAATAAAACTGAACGATTTAGACTGATTCCAATATTTGTGTTTGTTAATTTAGATTATTTTAGATATTAACAATTTTGAAAGTTAAAAATTGATTTTTTAAGAACAATCCCTGATCTAAAATTATTTTATTAACATCTGTAATAGTTCACTTAATTTTATTCAATTTCCAAATAGTCGTAGGTTATGTTATTTTATATGTTATTTGTTTCACTATTTGCTTATGCTCATAAAAATGAAAACATTACTAGCTAATCGAAATCTCATATTTAGCATAAATTAATTATTAAGTATATAGGTTTATATTTGTAATTAGGATTAATGGGAGTGGCATAGTCGAATATCGACAAAACTCCGTAATAAAACAGAATAAAAAAAAAACTTTATTTAAATTGAATCTCGGGTCACAGTCCTTTGATAGGCATCTGTGGAGCTGCAGACAACAAAACTGAGAGGCCCTTTACATTTATATAATTAAAATAAAAAATAGTTTTTTTGGTATGTGGATGGGTGATGGAATTGGAACTACAATATGGAATTTGTCAAATTTGGGCTATTGAAATTAAATGGTTATTTACTAGTTTAATTACTACTGATTATTATTCTATAGTACTAGATAGTACTGTAAGTATACGATTTGGTTATCTTAAAAAATCTGGGGGCACGGCCGGGCCCGGCCATGTGAGCCAACGGGCACGCCGGGATATAATTACTAACCAGACACTCTAACAACATTTTACATACACGACTACATCATTGAAGCTGTTAAGAAAGAAAGAAATATGTAGATGACGATATTTTTATGATTAATCTTTAAACACTTGCGTGTAAATATAAAAAATAAAACAACATCGAAATTAGTTCACCAGATGTGAAGAAATTGCTAAACGCTGGAAAAGTTAGTCGAATTAATCAACCCTTTTTAGGGTTCCGTACCTCAATAGGAAAAAACCGAACTCTTTGTTAGGATCACTTTGTTGTCCGTCTGTCCGTCCGTCTGTCCGGGTGTCAAGACCTTTATCTCGGGAACGCGTGAAGGTATCGAGTTGAAATTAAAACCATATACGCAGGTCCATAGTATCTTGCTGCAGAAAGAAAAATAAAATTTCTCAGTTTTCGTAAAAAAAAAGTTACAGCCGAATATGTCGTAAAAAACGCACATTTCGACACTCACAGAGGAATCAAATCTTATGGGGTACCTACTTCCCGTTGACCTACAACTCTGAAATTTGGCAAGAAGCATTGTGTTAGAGTACACAATATAGGAAAAAATCCGAAAACTGGACATTTATAATTTAATCACAAAAAAATTGTGTCTCTATGCAAGGAATGAGAGCTGCCTCAAACGTTCGCTCGCTCGGATCCGAGTGGGAGGTGCCGCTACTATAGCCCCTACTCGGATCCGAGTGGTGAGCAAGGAATGTGTTAAATATTTTTACGATGTATATTTTTCGGTTTATGTAGGAAAAAAAAAAATGATTTCCCCCTTTTATTTAATTTGTACGGAACCCTCGGTGGGCGAGTCTGACTCGCACTTGTCCGGTTTTTTTTAAACATGGTAAGTGATAAATCTGCAAAAAATATCCCTAATGACACGTATGCTAGAGTATCATTATCTCAGAGACATGGGCAGTAATTGGCATTACTTATCTGAGTTGGAGATGGCGCAAATGTCGCCTTTAATCCGATCACTGAAGCTGGACCAAACCAGACTAATCTTGGTCTTTATAACTAACTAGAATAGGAGAAGAAACTTGGTAGTTCGTAGCGTTGTAATAATTGTTTAGAATAAATATAATGAATTTAATAGTAACAAAATACAATTTATTACTAAATACAAAATTTATTATGAAAAGTTTGTGTTTCAGTCTTTGTCTAAAATTACTTGCATAATACCCTTACGACGGTGACGGCGACGAGGAGGGAGGTTTGTTTCTTCAAATGTTTTGTGATTTTGGACTTGAAATGTCTTTAGTAAATTTTGTACAATTACACATATATTTTGAATTTATATTTTTTGTTTAAATGCACGGCTTAGCCAAAATGTATTATGCTTAGTTACTTTTTAATAGTTTCAAAAACTATTACAATTTGATTATTTTTCAGGTTTTCACGATTACGCAATAAATCAGTGAAAAGTTGATATCATGAATATTCATATCATTTAATAAAAATCATAGGTTAACATAATTATAAAATATGATAGCCATAAAAAAGACTGGAAGAACAAAATCTGACTAAACCTTTAAGACACGCAAAAAAAGCATTCTTAAAATTAAATTCAATGTAATGTAACACATAACATATTACAATTGCAAAACACCGTTCAAAACAATACCTTTAACGTATGAGAAACAATGTATTAATTACTTTTATATGAGCTACACATTATATTATTAAGCTATTGCATAGCTTCTATCGCGGGCCTTGAGCGTGGAGACCGAATCCAGAAATTCCGTAACGAAAATAACCTAACACACCGCGCGTAAAGCTATTATGCAATTAGCTTTACCGCGACAGTCTCCGAGTGCCACACGTCTTTTTTAATACTTTTTTTTTAATAGTGCCTTTATTTATACTGTGTTAACATAATTTAAATGACACAACTTTAGTTACAAGTAGATCTCTTCTCATCACTTTGTTATTCATGCCACGTCCGAAACTTTATCCACGCATATATTCAACCACTCTTAAATCTTTCGAAAACTTTTCACCAGGTAGGAATTTTCAAACAAGACTCGTTTCATTTAAGAGCTGTATTAGATGTGACATTCAGTTAGCGAGTATTTTATCGATAAAATTATCTGTGTCACTATTAAATTAACATTATTTTTCTTATATATTTTTGCATAATGTTTTTTGAGGTTTTCCAGGATTGTACCTGAAAAATGTTCGAAACGTCAGGGCATAAAATTGTGTTACATATATGCGATAAATCCATTAAAAATTGTTTCATTTTAATATTTTTGCATGTATTATTTATTTTTGATTCCGCTTAATTTATTAGAAGAATTTTTTATCGAAATAAAATTAAATGGAATACGTAAAATAATTCAATAAACTGTAGACATAAAGGAAAGAAGATTGTTTTTTTTTAAACAAAAACAGTATTTTTAAAATTTTAAATACTTCAATTAAAATATAAAGTTTTTTTCCGTATCAGTCACACAAAATATGAAATTCAGACCAAAATTCATTTAAAATAATAATAAAAAATAAACACACAAATTTTCTTCATGTAACAAAAATATAATATCGACATAAAATATAACATCCCTATTTCTGTATCACTGACTTGAAAATACGGCTAAGATTTATATGGAGTGAGCTTGCTGTCTGTAAAGTCGTGCCAGATCTCTCAGTTAGGATAAATGTAGCGACACGTTTTGAATACCATTAACTTGCCTACATACGTTATCCTACAACAGAAAACCCAAAATGCATGGTTATGTTTTAGCAGTCGGTATATTTATATGTATATATATGTGAATAGCTTGGAATCCTAGTGAGAGTACGTAGACGAGTCTTAATTTTTTTTATCTATTATCTTGAGAACTTGCTTAGATTAGTGATTTTTTAGCATGTGAACTTTATCAGGTTTGTGACCTTTAAGTTTGTGGTCTTTCTTAGATTAGTGACCTATAAGATTGTGAACTTTCTTAGATTAGTGACCTATAAGATTATGAACTTTCTTAGATTAGTGACCTAAAATATTGTGAACTTTTTTAGATTAGTGAACTTTAAGCTTGTGAACTTGCTTCAGATTAAGTAAATACTCAAATCCCTAATACATTTTAATGTAAGCAACTAAAGTAGTCCAAAGATCATGAAGATTCTATCAAATTCATTACGGAAAGTTTTATTGAAGCTTCAAAGTTCCCGAGGCCACAACAAAGGTCGTCGTTTTTTTTATTTTCCATTTTCTCTCAAACTCTAATGATCTTTAATGAAAAGAAGCCGATACAGATTTTTTCCCGCTTTAGCCTCGTACTTTGGATGTTTCATTTCAAGATGGCTTCCCTATTATTTCTAGTAGAATGGGCTTGAATAAAATATAGGAGAAATCTTTTAGGCTGTGATTTTGGCTGGATAGTACCTGCGGTTTTTAAAATAAATGGTATGAAAATATAATTTTGTTTTGCACTTTGGTTTTATCAGTTATTTTTTCATGTAGGTATATATCGTTTTAAAAAAGAAATTATCCATAATTATTTTGTCCACGTCTATCTACTTCATAACGTCATTTTAAACTGACGTCATTTTAAACCTAATTTACTTCTATCATTTTGTTAATCAATACGATGCTATATAGTGTACCTACCATCTAAAATTAGCATAGTCTGTTTATCCGTCTAAATGAATAATGGATTCACTATTATATAAAAAACTGTAACATTTTGTAAAACAAACTCGTAAAACATAGTTGGCTATGATTTGAATTTTATCGCTTAAAATAACATATTAGGCTGTTAAGGTCTTACCGAAAAACGTTACATAACTTTAACCATCGTCTTAAATTCTCTGTCTTCTTTCCGCAAGTGTCATTACGTGTAAGCGAGAAGTTGACAAAATATGTTAAGCATTGCTTAAAGTTGAATAACGTTTTTCGGTAAGCCCGTGAATGTTTAATTGATTTCGTGTCATCTTGCCCACTATAGCACTTTTCAAAATATTGGAGTAATCGATAGCACGATGCTCTTGCCCACCTTTTAAATCATCATACTATAGTAAATATAGTATGAGTTAGTCTGGTAAATAATACACCTATATTATTACTCTCACAATATAATTAAGACACTTTTTAAGACAACTTAAAAATGTCTTGATTTGATTAAGACGTTTCCATACTGGACTGGGAGAAAAAGTAAACCATAGAAAGTACCAGTTGCTTCTCATCTCGGACATATTGTAAAAGTCAGTTAAGGGAATTGAGGGAAATTGACGTTTATATATGCAATGGGCTTACCCCCTGTCACTGCAAGCCAATATTAGATCTTATCCTTTAATCTTTTTAACCCTCTTATACCATCTAACCTTCTAACCAAGGTCAAATGCGGCGTCAAACGGCGTCATGGGCTTCGATGCTCTGCCTACCCCGTAAGGGAAAAACAGGCGTGATCTTATTAACTGACTTCCAAAAAAAGGAGGTTATCCATTCGGTCTGTTTTTTTTTATGTTTGTTTGTTCACCGATTACTCAGTCAATTGTGCATTGATTTTGATGATTCTTTTTGTATTTGGCAGGTCATACTTTAGAGGTGGTCCCATATAAATTATATCAAAATCGATGCAGTAGGTACTTTGGTTTTTCTAACAAAATACTGGTAAAATATCATCAAAGTGCCTGTAGAAAAGTGCACTGCAAGTCGTGTGTGTATGTATGTGTTGTATTACGTATTTTGAAGTTGTTTTTTTCAGTTTTTTAACTATAATTATGTATTTATGTGTACATCACTCAAACAATTACAAAAAATTAAGACACTTCTAAGTCGAAATCTGCCAAACGGCTTAAATTTTATAGAGCGTCCCAAAGAAAAACATATACCTGTACCTACATACTTACCCTTTACGTTGTTACAAAAAGGAATTTATCTTCAAAAATAAAAATAAGAAAAATAAACCACAAGCAAAAGATATGAACAATTCACTCGTAGAATGTGAATGTAAAAGCATCCGAAACGTAAAAAGAAGAACAACATCCATCATGCATAGAATGTAGGTCTCGGTAAGTAGGCGCAGGTACATAATATACATATATGTATATTGTTACTGTTAAACAATGGTTTATTGTATATTTTTAGCTGTAGCTATATTTTTAAAATATTTTGAATTTAGTTTTTTTACCGACTTCTTGATTTGGAGGAGTTCTTGATTTGTCGGAATCTTTTTTTTTTTTTTTTTTATTTTTTTTTTTTTTTTTTTTTTTATTTTTAGTTGTATATAAACATATATTTTCAAGCGTTGAAGACTTCAATGTATTTTTATGTACTTAAACGATTTAACTAAAATAATTACAGTTTAAAAAAAACATAAAAATTAATTATACATTATTATCTACACATTATTATTTTTATTTTTCATGTATGATACTCGAAGATACCCCGATTACTCGAAGACGCCTGGACCAATTTGATGATTTTTTTTTCTGTTTGAAAAGGTATATTTACCAGATGGTATGAGGATATAGAAATCCCATAGGAATTTTATCAAAATCGGTTCAGTAGCTTGATTTTTAAAATTAAATTGCGCATTTTGATGTCGGTTTTTTCAGTTTTTTCAACTATAATTATTCAAATAACATTACGCAATGAGATAGGACTGTTTTAACCGACTCCAAAAAAAGGGGGTTATTATATTAAAATTATTTATTTATTAAAATTATTATTTCAGATAAAAATAACAGGTAACATCTAAAATTTGCTTTTACATTTTTCTACAAAGTCCAGTAACAAGTATAAGTTTAGAAAATTCAAAAACCCCCGATAAAAAAAACGGCTGAGTCGGTTTTGATGAAACATTGCTGAGAACACTCCCGACTAATTCACCTTTCAAACAAAAAAAAACAAACTAAAAATCGGTTCATTCGTACGGGAGCTACGATGCCACAGAGAGACACGCACACAGACACGTCAAACTTATAACACCCCGTCGTTTTTGCGTCGGGGGTCAAAAATAAGATTTGTGACAGCATAAAACGCAATAAAGAAAATTGTTATTTGAATTAAAAGTACAGGTGTTTTGAAATACATTTGTCGCAATGTCATATTTTTTACTAATAGTAAAAGTATCTGTATTAAAAGAAAAACGAAATACCCCACTGCAGAAAAAAGGTTCAGTCTATCGTACTAAGGATATCGTTACGTTTAATACGTAGTGAACGGTACGTTTTTTGTGAGAAAGTATGCGTAAAATCGCTCTAAATGTTTGAAAATGCGCATTCCTTAGAATAATTCCAGTAAAATCACTTGTTTATTATGAAAAAGTTCGTTGGAGGTTACGAAAAATCGCTTTTTTTTTTTGAATAATAAATAATAGATACTGGTGGTAATATAAGACATTTATACAATAGATATACATATTAGTTAAACACATACAGCAGAGCAATGTAAAATCTAAAAATATATTTAGATAGACTAATATATATGTAATAGAAATTAGCTAAGCCCTTCAAGCCTTGTTTTTTTTTTTATCAGCCCTGTTTGTACAAACTGTCCCACTGCTGGGAACGGGCCATCTTCTCATTGTGAGAAGGGTTAGGCCATAGTCTGCCACGCTGGCCAAGTGCGGGTTGGCAGACTTCACACATCTTCAAGATCATTCAGAACTCTCAGACATGTAGGTTTCCTCACGATGTTTTCCTTCACCGTTTGAAGTTAGCGGCAATCAACAATACGCACATAACTTCGAAAAGACAGTGGTGCGTGCCGCGGGATTCGAACCCAGGACCTGCGGATCGCAAATCAGACGGTCTCACCACTAGGCTGCCGGAAACTTTCGCCTTGAATTAATTCATAATAAATAAATAATATCAGGGAAAAATAGCTCGCTATTAAAAAAAACATAGAAGAATAGGTAACCGTGATAGTGTAAAAGTGTTTTAATCTATAGGTTCTGGTACATACGTGTTATTATCTTTCTGCATCTGCTGATTTTTCACTACAGTTTCAATGTAGTACTTTTTCAATGTAGTACTGTTTCAATGTAATACTTTAACAATGTCACTCTTTGTTCACAACTATTCACAATCTTTTATTTTTTTGTTGATAATCCAGTTATACTTGTTATGTAACGTGAGTTTCATAAATATTAATATTTATGTTTTTTTTTATTTTATTTTTATTGTCTGGTTTAACTTTCACTCTGAAATTTAGAACTTCAGTTTAGTTAGAAACTCAGTTTACTGGTCAATTTCTATATTGGTTTCACGAGATCTGTTTAATTATACTAAGTATTTTCATTACATAAACATCTTTAATGTCATTTGAAACAATTAATCTCATGCTCTAGTTTAAACCAGATTTGTTTAATTTATTATTATTTACTAAAATAAGCATCTATATATTTGATTTTGTACAAATATTAAGTACTTAATTCAAACTTTAATTTTATAAAAATTTGTAACGTCAGATTTAAGGTTAAGTATACAAAAAAATATTGTTTGACTATAATTTAATGTAGTCCCTATTTTTATTGTATAAGTTAGTAAAATTATAAACAAATCATCATATAACACATATGACCAATAGTTCAATTAAACCCTTGTAGCATTGTTCTGCCCACTGATTTATTCAACACGAACAAACAAAATTAACTAAACCGTAAACAATACACTATTGTAATGATTTGTTTTGTTTAGGCGTAACATCCCCAAAATGCTGGATCATCGTGCCTTTTATTCCACCCACATGTTTATTAATAAAAATATCTGTCTATTCATAATATGAACCGATTCATTATTGCGTTACATTATTTTCATTCATATAGGTATCTAATTAGAACCTTTGCATTGTATACGAACTCACAAAAAAAAAATCTGTTCATTTTTATCAAATGGTACATATTATTCAGATACATATTTTCTACATTGATTGATAATTTTGTAACTCAATTGTCTTCAAACATTATTCTCGCTGTAATAAATGCAATTGCAATTGTGAGCGTAAATTTACGCTAAATCCCTTTCCGTCTTTCCGGTAATATAATCTCAAATTCTACGCGGAACATTGCAAGAGCACATTTCGCTGTAACTAAATCATTTTCACGTTTCCGCTCCGACGTTTCTGTCTACGCGTTCACTACATCCATTAAACTGTTTCCAGTCATTATTTGAGTCGGCAACACCGCTCTATTATTTACATCTGTCATGTTCATGTTTACTTTTGCCAATCAAACAGATCTCGCTGCATTAGCCGCATCCGCTACAGTTGCAACATCAAAACTGACCATTAAGCCGAGACGCACTTTCACATCGGGTCCGCACTCAGTCCCACCGATCCTGATAGGGTTTGTAGGACGCACTATCTCAGAATAAACATCCCTACACAAACACGATGCACTGCGATGTTTTGGACGCGGCGGCGTCGAGCGACAACGATATGTCTCCTCCGCCGGTCGAGAAGCGACTGGCTGGAAATTATGTTTAGCGGAGCACACCGGCTATTGCATCCGAGTATAAACGAAAACGGCCGAATGTGATTTTGAGGTGCAAACGAGATGGGAGAGCGGCGGGAGTGGAGGGAAAAGGACGGGAGTCCAGGTGGGGTGGCATGGGATGAGAGAGGGCTGCAGCACTAAAGCTGGATGCTATGCAGGTCGACATGGTTGCATTCGGGAAAGACGCCGACAACTCGACACTCCCTGCGGCAACAGCTAAACCTATCATTTTGGACTATTAATGAATTGATGACTTAACTGACCTGAATTGCGGCCAATTTTATTTAATTGTTGGTACGACGATAAAGCAATTTTATGATAAATTGGTTCGGAATTGAGATAATTGTTTTATGTGGGCAGATGTATTGCTTTCTACGATTGCGGGTGGTGATATATTTTGGTTCATCGTTATAATTGCGGAGCTAAAACAAGCAATTAGACAACTTTGACGCTCAATACATAAATGGTGCAATAAAAATCTCCAACGAACAAATTCTTTGAAAATAATTTCTTATTGTTTCTGCAACCTCATCTAATTTATTCTGGATTGACTATTCATTGCCATTTAAAGTTGTTTTTAGGGTTCCGTACCTCAAAAGGAAAAAACGGAACCCTTATAGGATCACTTTGTTGTCCGTCTGTCTGTCCGTATGTCCGTCCGTCCGGGTGTCAAGACTTTTTGAAGTTGAAATTAAAACCATATACGCAGATCCATAGTCTCTTGCTGCAGAAAGAAAAAATAAATATAAAATAAAATAAGCTACTGTTTGACGCCACATTTAACCGTGGTATATAGGATTGGATGAAAGGAAAAGACTTAAATAATAACAATTTTAACCCCTGTGTGGTAATGCATGACGCCCGTCATGGTAAGGTTAGCCATATATTAAAAACTGGTTTTGATTGGAAATTCTTACGAAAATATAGTCATTCAATTAATATCTAATATAAGCCTGCACACTACTACTTAGCGAATGAATAATTGACAAAAAATGTTCTCTATGCACTGTAAACAAAAGAATCTTTCTGCCACTAATTCGCGTAAATATTTTTTAAATAAGCAAAAGGCCAAATGGACTTTTGCGTTCTTGGCCATTTGCGTCGATCCCATTCTAATTCCATATCTTTATCTTCCATAGAAAATTAATAAAAATATTCGAAGAAAATATAATATACCAGAAATATTTTCTCACAGAGAACGCTTGCTCAAACAGGATTTTATTTATGGAGTAGGCCCTAAATCCCATGATCCCAGGAACTTAAGACGCAAAAACCCACACTTTACGCATTCAAACACCACTGTATTACCGTACTCTGATAAAATATTTTATTCTGAGATGCTATAAAAAGCAGGATAATCTCATCTCTCATAAAAGGTATACGGGAGTAGGAGGGGAGCGCGACCGGCCATAATCGTTAAGGTGCTTTATCAAAGGATATAAATCACTATTAATATCGGCCATAGCGCTGTGATGATAATATCATTGTAAAAAAGCTATTATAATATATACATAAAATCGCATGTCCGCCCTTACGGAATCTTTTCCTATGGTTTTTAACCCCCAACCCAAAAAGAGGGTTGTTACAAGTTTTACGTGTGTAGATACACCCGTCAAACTATTGTATATGTGTATCTGTATATCTGTGTATCTGTATATATGTTTATCTGTATGTGGCATCGTAGCTCTTAAACGGATGGACCGATTTTGATCTAGTTTTTTTGTTTGAAAAAAAATTTTGTCGATAGTGTTCTTAGCTGTTTCATCAAAATCGTTCCTGCTATTTTTTTTGTCCGGGGTTATTGAATTTACTAAACTTATGCTTGTTGAAGCTTTACCTAAGCATAGCGATCAAGCGCAAGACTATCATGAAATAAAAGAAAAAGTAATTTAATGATGCTTATTTAATTACCTCGTTATGTGCCAAAAAATTAATTAAATAGATTATTATGATTGCAATATTTGAATTATATTATAAATTAGTGTTATTTATTTTTAATTAGTTATATTTTACTAATGAACTACTTTTTTATCTCCTCAGCAAAAATAATTTATTTTCATATGAAATAAAAACCTTAGCAATGTGTGTGACTCACATAATTATTATCTCACTTATATTAAAAATAAAAAAAGACCTTATAAAAATGGCCAAAAGCTCCCCAACTATAATTCGAATACAATATAGCATTCGTAGACAGCCTCCGACAGACTAGCTGCCTTTTACTACAAGGTGTTAAATAATAATATCCAGTAGGCAATATACCAGTCAGAACGGAGTGCCTTAAATGAAAATACGTGCTGAAGCTACAGCGTCTTAAGTAATTCTTAACCAACTTAAAAGGAGTTTCATTATTTTGAGCAAATGGATAAATAATGTTATAAAAGCAAAGTAAATAAATTATAAAGCAGTACTGCACATCATCATCTCAGCCGTAAGAAGTCCACTGCTGGACATAGGCCTGTCTGATATTACAAATAATGTTGAATGTATTACTGTTATGTATTTATTTATTATTTATTATTACTTATATAATTTTATATCTTCGATATTTTATTGACAGAGACTTAATTCAGTAGTGTGTTTGCAGCACCTAATGATTTTTTTAATGCAAGTTAGATCTACGTTTGACCACCAACGCGTGATGTTAAGCGACGGTGTGGCCTACGATGGAGCTCATCGATCTAGAAGATATCTGTTCACTCTACCCTTAAAAATTCCAAGATTGTAGTTCTCAGGAAACAGATAAAAGTAATTTTACATTACAATCGATGTATCTTCAAGAACACCATAACTATGATTAAGCGCCAACTTTCCTATAAAAACAAATTCTAACACAATAGATCTTAAATAGCACCAGTGACAACCAATTAGCAAGGAAGTCATTCAGAATATTTATTGCCTATTTTGCGGTGTTTGAAAGAGAAATGGCTAGAGCTTGCCCAATCATGGCGCGTAAATGTATTGTGACAGAGTAATTTAGTTTTTGAAATACTGCTCTGGTTTAGTTCAGTTTATTTGGAAAATTGCTATTGTTTTGTTAGAGATTTTGGGGTAGTTGGCAAAGCTGCATCGGTTGATTTGCCACAAAAGTTATATCACCACTACTAGTATGGTTCAGTTTATTACTGCTACTCATTCAATCTTTTTACCCTACTGCGTAAGAAGGAGGGTTATGTATGTGGGTATGTATGGATGTTTCTATATGATCGCCTAGTCTAAACGGCTTAACCGATATTGATGTGTGAGGTGTCGAGATTCATCTTCACAAAATTAATGAATGAATGTCATAGGCAATTTTTTTTTGTAATAAAAATAATACTTCACTTAAAAAAATACAAAAATGCGTTTTTTGGTAACCTCCAATGAATTATTTCGTTATAACTAGTGATTTTATTATAATTATTCTAAAGAATCGATATTTATAATTTTTAAGGCGATTTTACGCATAAATTCTTCCAAAAAAACGTACACTCAACAGCATACGTAATACAGCGTAACGTAATTTTAAGTTAGACTGCAAATATTGCTTTTCTGCAGTCGGGTATTTTGGTTTTCTTGGTTAAAGGATTATAAATGCACATTATTTATAATAACTCTCGTAAAACTACTAGTTTATTACGAAAAAGTTCGTTGGAGGTTACGAACAAAACGCATTTTTTTATTTTTGCGAGAAAAGTATTATTATTATTACAAATAATATAGCGTAAAATACTCAGGAGTTGAAGACGAATCTAACGACACCTCGCGCATCAAAATCGGTCAAGCCGTTTAGGCTGTAGGCGATCATATACAAACATACTTACCACATATATATATACTAGTAAGTAAGTTCGTATAGACTGAGTGGCCAGCCCTATTGTCAGAGTTATTAATCCGCCGAAAGGCCTCTGACTTGGTTTGACGATTGCTGAACAACCGGGACCTACAATTTAACGTGTCATCCGACCCACGGTAGCGCTCAGAAAGGAATGCCACATACATACATACTTAAATACATACATTCGAAAAACATAACCCTCGTTCTTACGCAGTCGGGTAAAAAAATAGAGCTTGTCGTGATGTCCATTCCGTCCATATTATAATTCATTTTGTATTTATAAATGATGCAGTTTTCATAACAAAGTGTCATGATTTGAATATTTGTTGTATGTGGTGTGCGGTGTTTTCAGTGTTGCGGAGTGGCAGCACTGCTATTTTCTTAATTTATATACTCTGGAGAGCGGTGATCGAACAGAATGAACGCTACCCCGGATGATGGCGTGATGTTGTAATTCCGGGGAGGGGATATATCGCGGGCGGACGAGCGCGAGCGGCCCTTCGAAAAAGTAGTCGCGGCGTAACTCGGGAGTAAAAAGGCGGTCTTAGCGTCAGACCGCTCAGTGCAGTGAAATAAGTGCAGTGTTATAAGTAATAATAAAGCGTCATAAAGTTCAGACAAGGAGTTTTCTTCATATATCAGAAGTGGGATTCAACCTGCGAGCCAAGCCCGGTAAAATCGTGAGTCACCTGCGAGATTATATTTTACCCTCCGATTATTGAATATTGATGTTAAAAATTTGTCACGCATATCGAATTGGAAAAATGATTCTTAAAAGTGTTGAAACAGGGTGTTAAAATAATTATAACGGGATATTCTTAATACGGGTAGACAGAATCTGTTAAGATACTGCAATGAGATGTGATCTGGGTTACTCCCAGATTATTTTATTGTAGCACAGCGATTAAAGATTATAATCCGACGATTTTATTATAACCTAATGAAATTTTGATAGTGTGGTTGGGGCTACTCCCCGATAATTTTATCGTAATTTAAACGAAATGAAGTCTGTTGTAAGTAAGTCATTAGTAAATTATTTCGTTAACATCCCGAGAGACAAGTATACGAAAATATGTTTTTCTTGTTTGAGAACCATTTTTACTTTTTGTATTTGATTATGCTGCAGCCATTCAGAGGAACCATAGCGTGGTAATATTTTTTGGTGTGATGGTGAGAGTAGTGTTTTTAATAATACAATGGCTATGGCATATCGGTCTGTGGCCGTGTCAGCGATCAGCAGTGTGTTATTTTTCTAGAAGACTAGTAAAGTGCTGCGAGTAAAATATTTTAATTCGGTAACTGGGCTACATCAATACAGCCTCTAAATGTAGTTTTTCTAGAATATTGCTAACAGTAATGCAAATAAAATATTATGGTAAACTTAACAGCTTATTATCTAGCTGTTAAGGTTGGGCTCCACTAAAATTGTGTTCAGATTCAGAACACTTGTTGATAAAAATTTGGTGCAGACCTTTTGCAGTGCGCGAACTTGATCACAATAGTAGATTGCCTGTGTCCACCACCTCAGTTGTGCGTAACTTTAGTATGCGTGCTGTACGGTACATTTGTACACGAACATTTATACCTCGGAAATGTGCTTTACTTTCAGTTTAGTGTGTAAAAATGTGTGCGAGTGCGTCGTCGCGGGTACAACGCGAGACCGAGGAGTGCGCGACAAAAGTTCACGGTTTGTCGAATAGAGTGCGCGCACAGTTTGCTGCACTAGTAGCACTGTCTTTAGTCGTGTAAGTATGCTATACCATGAAGCGAAATTTTGGTATATCTCCACCTGCAACACTATAACTACTTTGTGACGTAACTATTGTAAGATCTTGAACCACATAAGTGTGTCAAACGAAATTTTATATGAGTAGAGCTACAATATTGATGGATTTACCAGAGTATCACTGCGTAAATATTTAATACAGAAGTCTGTTTATGAAGTTGAATTATACAGAGATAACATAGTTCGATTGACTTAAAATCTTAATTGAATTTCAAAGGCATGTATAACCTCAGAAATAGTACCATTGTGTACCGGTAACTTGTCGCGAATATTTATCCGTTGACGCTTTGTAATCATGAAGGCGGAATTTAAAGCCGCGCTAAGATATCAGAGTATCGACAGTGCTAAAAATTAAAGTGCATTTCTTAGTGTTAACAACTACACTTAGTGTTACTGCAAGTTTGAAATTCAAGAATTTTTAGTGTTTATGAGTTTGTTAGCTGCAGTCATGTAGGTGAACTGCAGGGAAAATGTTCCAAAGAGTGCCATGTATGTGTGCCGTAAAGTTGAAGTTCGTAGATTTGATGATGTTATCGCTGCAACCATGTAGATGAGCTGCAGGGTAATATTCTAAAGAAGTATGGCCATGTAGGTGTGCCGTAAGGAAAGTTCGAAGATTTTATGATGATTTCACCGCAGCCATATAGGCGCGTTGTAAGGTTGAAGTTTGAAGATTTGACGATGTTTAAAGTTTGAAGATTTGACGATATTTGAAGTTTGAAGTTTTGATGATGTTTGAAGTTTGAAGATTTGACGATGTCGAAGTTTGAAGATTTGATGATGTTCTCGTTGCAACCATGTAAGTGAGCTGTAAGATTTAAGTTCAATTATTCAATGATGTTTTAGCTGTAACCATGAAGGTTTGGTTTCAGGATGATAATTTTAACCGGTCACGGAACACTTAGCTTCCGCCATGAACGTTTTAAACTGCAGCAGGTCAAGCCTATTCAAAGGAAAGTAGAAGCTCCAAACTGTATTTAATCCAAAATAACTTGATTAACAAAATTTTGTATAATATGTATATGGTGTGCAAGAGTGTACACAGATCTTGTATTTTAGTGGATTTGATTAATCCAGTCGATTAATGATCATTTTAATGTGATTATGTTAAGCGTTGAATAGCAGAATCATTGATCGGACTTTCCCAGAACCTGAGCACCTGACTTTTAATGATGATATAACGTTATAATTTCAGTTTTGATGTAGTTTCGAGTTTCATAGAGAAAATTTAAATCATATATGAGAGATCAACCGATCGGACACGCAGCAAGTAACCTTGACGTGCATAGAAACTCAAAGAGTCGAGGGAGGAGTCTTGACAAATGCCACTATGCTTGAAATTTCCGAAACGTACTAATTAGAATCGACTTAAAAGTGACTTACACTTACTTTTGATAAAACGCGTATAGTGCGTTAGAGCGAATAAATTTATGAGTAATCTGTTTGCAATTATAAGATTCTCAATTATTATGGTTATTATTATTAGATTATAGAGAGAATGGAAATTACTCCATCAATAAGATTCATGAATTGATAAATGAGTAAGCCTAAGACATTTTCCAAAAAAATACTATTCGGTTAAGGATTATTATAAATATATATATAGTTATCAGCGATCTGTATGTGCCAACGTAATTAGATGTCATGTTTTGAACACCCACGTTATTTTTGCAACTGCAGAGCAGTGTCTACACTTTGTTGAATTGTCCGCTGGACAGTGACGTAAGCAGTGATGAGCGTTGACAATTATCGTAAAATATATATAAACAAATCTGTATGTTAAATGAACCACTCGATAATATTACAAAACTATTAGTCGAGAGTAAACGTACGTAGTAAACGTTTCTTTGAGAGAAACCTATTTTATGCCTTGAATGAGTTGATGAAAATAGATCTTGCTGAATTCTCGTTCTAATGGAACAGCGGATCATATTTTCTACTTTCTTCCATAAGTGGATTGGCATATTTTTTATTATTCTATTTTGGCCTTTTGAACATTATTATGAATATTGACATAAGTTTGACGACATCCTTTTATTATTTATTATGTTATTGGATATAAAAATGACATAAATAAATAGAATATATTATATCTAAATTAATAAAAACTACGTTAAATTGTATTTTATAACAGAAAAAGCTTGGAGTACAAACGTAACAAAAAAATACTAATTTGAAAAGGGCTTTTCTAATATAACACTTTTGTTACAAGCCCAAGAAATAATTTGACTTTGAATTTAAGCGATGACCGAAGTTTCTTATCACGAACTAAAGATAATTCAAAGAGATAAAGATAAAGATAAAGATAATTTATTTGCATACAACACGAGAATTTTATACAACAAGTGCATAAAAGATGTTACACTAAATTTAGTCGCTTAAAATCATGTTGTGCCGATTAGGCGTACAAATGTCAGGTAGACAGCATCATGCACATGCGAAAAATTAAAAAATAATAATTATTATTATTTGTTATTAGATTAATACACAAACCAAAAATATATAAAATAAGACAAAGCAGAAGCAATAAAAGATACACATAATGTCAAATAAAATTAAAATTAGTCATCAGAGAGAACTGATTGATCAGTTTCATATTTCAAACAAAGTAGCCTCAAAAATAGATTGCACCGGTGGCGGTTTTATTGTAAAAGTACAGTTTATGAGTTCAAAAATTAGTCAAATATAAAAACTGAATATTCATAATTAATTTATTTCTTGCAAAATAGGTATACAAATATGTGGTCTTATGATAGTAATAACATTTGGTCCTCTATTTTTGCTGTCAAAGCGTGCAAGTATTTCTAGGTTTTAGATCAATATCGTTAAATATCGTTCGTGCATATGAACATTTTGATAAATCTAGTATAATTTTGGTAAGCGTATAACAGAATTGGATCCAGCATACGAAAATTAATCGATAAATAAAAAAATATCTTCATTAAAAATAAGCAATATTTGATAGGACTGGTAACGTTTCCGAAATATGATTTTTAGTTGAAATAAAACGGCAACTATCAAAATCACCACTGGCTTGTACTCAGTGTAAGAGCAGTTATGATATGACTAGTCGACATTATATAGACCTTTAAAAAAAAAACAACAGAAATTAATAAGACAAATATTGAGACTAATTTTATTTATGGAAGTGATTACCTGCTTCTTCTCTTTTGATGCTTTAGTATTAGTTCAGGTGTGCACTAAAAGGAATTAAGTATGCTTCTGTGTATAAACATTCTCAGTCTTTACCTACAATTAAGTTTATTAAAACCTAGTCAAGTAATTTCTGCTCTACTGTTACATCAGTACTATAAATATTGGATGGGAAAATAAATATGTCCACATTCTCGGTTTGAGTACTGTTAGTATGTAATGTGTACAGTATTTTTTCTAGCTAACGTGTCATCAAAATAGTGATGACGTATTTGACAAACAACCAACAACTCTATCCTCAAAGAGATTCATATACGAAATAGATTATCGTCGACTGGGCAATTGCAAATACTGAAGTTCTTTGCGCAGATCTCAAGAAAAGAGCACTCGACGGAGAGCCTATCGCAGCATATGCATGGCCGTGTAGAAGGCAAGCGAAGTCCTGTACGATCACCAACACGTTGGGCCGACCTCATTAGAAAAGCTACGCAGTCCACCGAAGTAGAGTGTACTCGCAATGCAACCGACCGGCAGAAATGGAGAAGCATCGTGAGAAGAGCAGCTGGCCTGGAGAGTGACGGTGACGGCGAGGAGCCACCGCCATTGCAACCACGACCACTCTGACTAGAGTGTACGATTAAGAAGAAGAATTTGGCAAACAACAGATTAAAATCCGACAGATGTCAACTCAGGGCATTTGTGATGTGAAGTGATTCAACTTGATAGTACATCAATTTAATGGTAAACAGCAACAGGTATACGCCAGTCAAATAACGGTTGGTGAAGGACTGACAATGGATCAGCTACCTGTAGTTTGTCGTGACTAATTTGTCCCTATGATAATGAAATTTAGTGATTAGAAAATAATAATACTTCTGACATTCTAAACTGACAAAATTTTGCTCATGTGCTTTGCCGATCATCCACAAGCTTGACAGAAATTAATGCGGTTGTAGCGACTTGCTAAAAAAAAAGGGGTTTGGAAAATTATTTCCGTTCTCTTATTCTCTGTATTACTCGGATTTGGGGAGTATACGTTACACAATTTTAAAATGCTATTTCGTAATGGCAGGACAATGACAGAAATACAGTTTAAAATGTTGATTCCTATGAGAGCACTTACAAAATTAACGTACTCGTGTCACCATATTATTACTGGAGCTGGTTTGAGTTGGATCTAAATATTTGAATTTATGTGTAATTATTTTTGGACGAAATTTGCTTTCATTTTATTCAAGCTTTGTCGTTGGTCATTTTAATGTTTGGACGAATAACAAAAAGGAGTATTTATAGAGTTTTTCATAAAAAAAAAGTCTACAAGTCCAAGTCTACAAGGTTTGAATGCTACTTCAGTGGCCACTACAACATTGGGACATTTATATAATGATGCTGCCGTTCGCAATCACTAAGCCAGAGGAGGAAGTAATTGAGTAACCGACAGTAAATTAATAAAGCGAATTGAATAAGTTTTTATCTACTTTTTTTAATTATATACCAAACCTCTGGAAATACCAGAATATATACTCGATCCGTACAACATATTTGTACAACAATGATTTATCTGCATAGTGTACACACGAATAGGAAGCCTCCGGTTCCCAGACCAGCTAGAATAAACATAAAATAATTGTCATATTTAAAAACGAATCCGAGTGTCATGATTATTTGTATCTACAATAATAACTAGTTACGACAACGTATACTACAAAGTTTAGTGTGCCATAAGTAGTTTTATAAAATTAGCATAATAATTACTGTTTAACTATTTTATTTTGCAGCAAATCTTTAAGGAGTCCAAAGGGTTCGATATGATTAATCAGACTTGCTTTTAGAGAGTTGTTGTGCATCGGGACGTTGCACAAAAGCGGATGGCCGAGTGTCATGATTTGAATATTTGTTGTATGTGGTGTGCGGTGTTTTCAGTGTTGCGGAGTGGCAGCACTGCTATTTTCTTAATTTATATACTCTGGAGAGCGGTGATCGAACAGAATGAACGCTACCCCGGATGATGGCGTGATGTTGTAATTCCGGGGAGGGGATATATCGCGGGCGGACGAGCGCGAGCGGCCCTTCGAAAAAGTAGTCGCGGCGTAACTCGGGAGTAAAAAGGCGGTCTTAGCGTCAGACCGCTCAGTGCAGTGAAATAAGTGCAGTGTTATAAGTAATAATAAAGCGTCATAAAGTTCAGACAAGGAGTTTTCTTCATAAAAGTATATCAAACTTTCACTAAACTAGAACACGATTAAATTATTTCATTTCACTTATCCAAATAACTGTATAAATTAAATAAGCAAGCCTCATTTTCAAACCCAAATAATTCAAACAAACTAATGGATTTGTAAGGCAAATCTGTAAATCCAATTAAAATGTATTGTCATTTTAAAACAATGGAATTGAATATAATTGTCAATACTACTCACTAGGTGACATTGACAGGGGACAGATTAGGCGAGTGACCTCTGGCCAGAGAAGCTTTGGAAACATTATTAAAGTGATGTCAACTGAAAACACTGTTTTAAACTATCACTAATGTTCAAATAATTATTATTAGTTAATACCTGGGTACTTAGTTCAATATTTTGATTTGTTTTAAAATTATTGAGCTCCCGTGGTTTTAACTTTGCTGCAAGCACTATTTTTACGGGCGGAATAGAATGTGCGGGTATGTGAAAACAAAAAATGCTGAAAATAAGACTTTTTTTTTAATAAGAAGGTATTCCAATCTAGAATCTTGGATGCTAAAACCTTGAACACGTATTTCTTTATTAGGTACTTTTTTCCACGCTTAACTTACGTTTACAAAGGTTGCCTGGAAGAAATCGCTTAAGGCGATAAGGCCGCCCCTTGTAATGTTGTTTATTATATTATTGTTTATTTTTGTTTCTATTGTGTAGATACAATAAAGCAATATATTATAATAATTAAGTATTTAATTCAAAAATTTCACATAATAATATGACGGGACCTATGTCCAGGAGTGGATTTCTTGTGGCTGTGATGATGATGAACATAAAACAATACCAAAGTGCAGCCAGCGGCTAGAGGCGACTCGCACTCTAAGCTACTTATGGCCCACAGGTTATAAAAATATTTCCCACAAATAGATAAGAAACTTAAGCGAGGTAGCTGCTCAAATAAACTAGCAATAAGATTGTTTTTTGTCATAACAAAATCTAACACAGGGACAAAATAGTAATTTACTCACAAACTGCCAACTTGCTTTTTTTTGGCTACAAATATAAGCAAGTTCGTAATATTTACGTGAAATATAAAAGAAACGCTTTAGAACCTTATCTCCGGAAAATGTTACTCTTATTTCTTTGCTACATAGAGAAAAGGATATGAAGCTGTTCAGCTGACACAGTTCTAACTTGTTTAGAATTTTGTCAATAGTATAAGTACAGGGAAAAAATTTAGTACGTTATCAAGTCCCTTAATAAAATTCTTGACCATATTCTGCAATGTTAGGACACCGGTATGAATCGTGTAGTAGGGCGTGGGTAAAGATCTAGCGGTTATAAAACTGTTTAATTATTTCATTTTTACCCGACTGCGTGGGAAGGAGGGTTATATTTTTCGAGTGCATGTATGTTTGTATGTATAAGTATATATATGGGTATTTGTTTCTATATGAGCGCATCCAGCCTAAGCGGCTTGATCGATTTTGATGTATGAGGTAAGTAAGTTCGTATAGACTGAGTGGCCAGCCCTAGTGTATGAGGTGTCATAAGCTGTTTTTTTTTTGTTACAGTAATAATAATAATGAAACTTTCGTATAAATAAAAAAAGCGTTTTTTCGTAACATTAAACGAACTTTTTAAAAAACAATTGATTTTACAAAAAATGTTCTACAGAATGCCCATTTATAAACTTTAACAGCGACTTTGCGCACACTTTCTTACAAAAACGTACACTTAATAGCGTATCAAGCGTAACGAAATCGTAAGTTAGACTGCAAAAAACGATCTTCTGCAGTTGGGCATTTAGGTATTTAAATATATCTATAAACTTTTTTTAATTCAGAAAATCATAGAGGTACTATAATTCTACTACTATATTCTAATATAATCTGTTCCCACAAGTTTAGTTGTCCAGTTCAGTTGACTGAACAGTTCAGTCAACTGAATTAGTGAGAAAAAACCCACTAGGGTTTTTTTTCTCACTAATTGAATCGACAGAACTAGTGAGAATTATTTTTCTCGTTTGTTCAGTGGAGTGTTTGTCTTATCTTTCTACATCAGAAATCTTTTTAACCGACTTCCAAAAAGGAGGAGGTTCTCAATTTGTGTTTTTTTTTGTAATTTTTATGTATGTTGTTTTATGCACGATAGATCTTCGATTGACCACCAACTCGCCTGATGTTAAGCGACAGTGTGGCAAAAGATGGAGCTCGTCGATCTAGAAGATATCTATTCACTCTAGCCTTGAAAATTCCAAGATTGAAGCTCTTAGGAAACAAAGATGGCGGCAAAGAATTCCATCCCTGTGCATTACGCATCAAGAATGTAGATCGATATCGCTGAGTACGGATCTTTGGAATTTCAACGAGAAATGGGTGGTAATTCACCGACTTTCTGCTAGTCCTGTAGTGAAATGGGGAGGGTGGAAAGATTACTCAAAGACCGTTTTTTTTTTTTTTTTTTGAAATGGTATTCTTTCCATGTGGTCTCATAGAAATTTTATCAAAATCTAAATAAAAATTAAAAATATTTCATCCAAGTAAACAAACGCATTGCGTATTTTAAAGTCGTTTTTTTTTAAAACGATTACTTGATATTCCCGCTAACAGTATGACCCAACCCCATCCCGCCTACACCTTCGCCGGCACTTCGCCGATGTTTGCACGAAGGTGCGACCCGCCGTGGGCGCAAATCTGATTTTATTGGTTTCACTTATTCAGTTTATACCTTATTATCACGAATACAGCGTGTACGCTCTAATAAAAGACCGTAAGACCGTAATCAGCTTACATATATTCTAGTTTATTTGTGTTGGTATTTTGAGCATAATTCTCATATCTATACGATCTTTATTGGTACGCGTTGTAGATCAGTGGATGTGGAATAAATGAGTATTTAGCCGCAATTGACTTAAATTATAATGTTTTACTATGGAAATTAACGTGGTTTTCACACATTTTTAAATAAAAACTACGGGTCACTCACGTCTGTTTTGAGCCGAAATATCCGACTATAGTTTCAACCGCATTCGGCGGTCTTTTTCAAAGGAGCAGCACACACGTCACTCTCGGTCGGTGACGCGCTTTGCACACAAGCAAAAGCAAGAAGAGAGTGACGTGTGTGCTGCTCCTTTGAAAAAAACCGCCGAATGCGGTTGAAACTATAGTTGGATATTTCGGCTCAAAACAGACGTGAGTGCCCCGTAGTTTTTATTTAAAAATTATAATGGTTTTATTTTTTTCTGTACTAAGTGTAGGTAAATTTATACGAATAAAGGCTTACGCTTGACCGCTAAGTCGCCTGATGGTAAGTGACTGTTGCGGTTTACGGTGGAGCGCGTTTGCCTAGAAGGAACCAATTCACAAGATATTAGTAGATAATTATTTGAATTCATCATCATCATTATCTCAGCCATAAGAAGTCCACTGCTGGACATAGGCCTCTCCCATGGATTTCCAAAAAGACCGATTGGAAGCGGCTTGCATCCAGCGTCTTCCCGCCACTTGTATGAGGTCATCAGTCCATCTAGTGGCTGGTCTTCCTACGCTGCGCATGTCGGTAAGTGGTCTCCACTCGAGAACTTTTCGGCCCCATCGGGCATCAGTTCTACGTGCTATGTGCCCTGCCCACTGCCACTTCAACTTGTTGATTCGCTGTGCTATATCGGTGACTTTTGTACGTCTATATATCCCTTCATTTCTGATTCGATCTCGTAGAGAAATTCCGAGCATAGCCCTCTCCATATAGTTCTTTGCGTGACCTTGAGCTTCCTTATAAGGCCCATAGTTAGGGACCACGTTCCAGTGCCGTATGTCATCACTATTTCAGCTGTTTTGTTATAAAAACCAAAGTACTGAACCGATATGAAAATAGTTATACGGGACCACCTCTGAGGTTTTCAAAACAAACAAGGAATTATCAAATACAATGCATAATTGCCGGAGTAATAGCTGAACAAATATTTAAAAATACATACTGTCGAATTGTGAACCTCCTTCTTTTTGGAAGTCGGTTAAAAAATGTCGGGCTACTCACGCGCTCCCCGCGCTCGCCTTGATGTTTACCTGAGTTTACGACATGTGTGTGTGTATTTTAAACAGACATCTACTTGCTTATGTTTTACTAATTAATAACACGCCATTTTATGGAGTGCTAGATAGATAGATAGATAGATGAACTCTTTATTGTACACACCTTAAAGTAATAACAGAGAACTTAAATAGACTAGTGCAACAAAAAGCGGCCTTATCGCTAAAAGCGATCTCTTCCAGGCAACCATGAGTG
Source organism: Lycia hirtaria (assembly GCA_947563715.1). NCBI lineage: Eukaryota > Metazoa > Arthropoda > Insecta > Lepidoptera > Geometridae > Lycia > Lycia hirtaria. The sequence continues at coordinate 14,683,841 of OX387385.1, forward strand.
TCCGTCGTATACTTCTTGTTATTTCTCCACTCTTGTTCTCAAATTCTTCAAATTCACCATTGTCCTTTACCATCTCACATAATTTGAATTCATACGCGATATGTTCATGACTTCCACCTCGGCTCTGATACCGGTCGGAAATCTGTTGTTTACGGTGCTGCCTGTCCACGCATATGCCCTGATACTGCAGTTAGACTAACCATTGTTTACGTTTTGTATTCACTATTGCACACTATGTAAGACTATGTTTTACTATGCAAAATATAAACGCGCATAGCGTAGCTGCGGTGGAACTAAGGAAATTCGGCTGATTCTAAAAAAGTGAAGTGAGTGAAGTGAAGTGAGTGAGTGTGAAGTGAAGTGTCTTTAGTGAGCCTTAATTTTTACCCGACTGCGTAAGGAGGGTTATGTTTTTCGAGTATAAGTATCTTTGTATGTATGTAGATGTGTGGGTATGTATGTATGTATGTATATATATTTCTATATGATCGCGTACAGCCTAAACGGCTTGACCGATTGTGATGTGTGAGGTGTAGTTCGAACTTTTTCGTAATAAACAAGTGGTTTTACTACAATTATTGTAAAAAATGCGCATTTATAATCTTTTACAGCGATTTTACGCATACTTTCTCACAATAAAACTTACACTCAACAGCATATCAAGCGTAACGTAATCGTAAGTTAGACTGCAAAACTGCTTTTCTGCAGTCGGGTATTTTGTTTTTATTTTAACATAGATACTTGTTTTTACTGATGTTTTTTTAATTAATTACTTTTAATATCAAAACTGCTTATGTAATCTTACTTTTAATCTTTAAATTCGATTTTATTCGATATTCTATTATTCCACCGCAGTAACAAGCAGGAAAAACGGCAACTGGCCTTGTGGCTCAGTTGGTGTGTGTTTGTGTCTACCTGCTGAACTGAAAGGTCGTGGGTTCAATCCCCACGCAGGGCAAACATTTGTGTGATGAGCATGGATGTTTGTTCTGTGTCTGGGTATTTCTATGTATCATATGTATATATAAAAAAAAAAAAGTATATATGTATTCTATCAGCCATCTAGTTCCATAGTACAAGCTTTGCTTAGTTTGGGCTAGATGGTGTTGTGTGAAATGTCCACAAATATTTATTTATTTATTTTTAACTTCCTATCGAATTTTAACTCATTTGCACGGTCACTTAGCTTGCAAAACCGACCGTCTCACCTCACTTAAGTGAACGCTTCTTTACGTAACATCAACTAAATGTGTCTAATTCCAAATCAGCAATAATTATCCGTAAAAAGCAGCCTCCCCTCCATCGCCCCCCAGAGACAGCTATCTATTATGTAGGCCGGTCCCAGCGCGTAAATAATAGATACAGTTACTAATTGCTAGGATCTTTCATTGGTACCTACTTTCCTCTTGATTTGGGTCGGAGCTGGTTGGAAATATCCTGTGACGTGAATTGAGTGGGCCTGGAGGCTACAAGTGATTTGGTAGTAGTTATAGAATAGGTAGCCGATCAGCAGAACAGTGAGGTAAAGATTTTAAGGGTAACAAAAAAATACGCACATGCTACTGTAAATGTCGAAGCCAACCGGTGTGATGATGTGTTGCTGCACCTTTTGAAAAATACCGCTTAATGTGGTTGAAACTATAGTTGGAAATGTTGGCTTTAAACAGACAAATGATCCATAGCTAAATTTTAAACCATCTTAATTACACGCTCAAAGATATGAAGGGTATGAAAGGAAATCTTTCACTTTTACATAATATAAGCTTAATTTTATTAGTAAAACATGATATCAAAAAAAACTCATGATTTTTTTTACGCTAGATAGATCTACGATTGACCACCAACTCGTCTGATGTTACGGTGTGTCCGAGGATGGAGCTCGTCGATTTAGAAGATATCTATTCATTCTAGCCTTGAAAATTCCAAGATCTTAGCTCTCAGGAAACATGGAGCACTTTTCTATGTACGAGTACATATTAATAATAATTTGTATAGAAAATTACAACTAAATATATATTTTTATGAACAAGTTTTATAATCGTCGTGTTATGAAATGAATAAAATACATAAGTTGCATTTTACTCGGGCTTACATATGAACTAATTACTCTCTAAGCGCGACAAGCTTTTTGAATCTAAGTTTGTAACCGACTTCCAAAGTGAAGGAGGTTATCAATTCGACTTTTTTTTGTATGTTTGATCAGCGATTACTTCGGCAATTATGAATTGTTTTTGATGTTCTTTTTTGTTGGATACTTCAGACGTTCCATATAAATTTTATCAAAATCGGCTTAGTACTTTGGTTTTTATAACAAAACTAGCTGACCCTACAGCTGCTGCTGCTGCTGCTACTGCTGCTGCCCTGTTGCTGCTGCTGCTTGCGTATTCACTTGCGCTTCGTATCACCTATCAATGAGTGGACCCGATATTTTCTCAACGTTTAAACCTTCCCTGGACTACGACAAACATTTCAAAACCAAAATCAGCTAAATTGGCCCAGCCGTTCTCGAGTTTTAGCGAGAGAAACGAACAGCAATTGATTTTTATATATATATAGAGCTCCATGAGCTCTACACGATTAAAATAATTTCGGTTTTCAAAATAATTCGAATTGGCATAATTGACGTCTCTAGACTTCTCAATTTAAATTAGGCTTAAGCGCGGCGACAGAGTCTTTATATCAAATTCGTCATTGATGGTATATGAGTATCGGTCAACCCAGGATACTACCGAAAAACAGCACTTAACTATAAGCAATGCTTAACATATTTTGTCAACTTCTGGCTGACACGTAATGACACTTGCGGAAAGAAGACAGAGAACTTAAGATGTTGGTTAAAGTTAAGTAACGTTTTTCGGTACGGCCCTATATTCGTAAATTTTGTTTTAGACTTTACGTCCACGTGATAAAATCATTGATCCAAGTAAACGAATTGCGTATTTTGAAGTCGGGTTTTTCAGTTTTTTAAACTGTACACTGCACTGTACTGTGTACTGCACAAGAATGGAATTCGTTGCCGCCATCTCTGTTTCCTGAGACCTACAATCTTGGAATTTTCGAGGCTAGAGTGAATAGATATCTTCTAGATCGACGGGCTCCATCCTCGGCCACACCGTCGCTTAACATCAGGCGAGTTGGTGGTCAAACGTAGATCTATACTTAATGTATAAAAAAAAACTATAATTATTGAAGTGAAAACTTCTCTATAGCAGCACTTTATTTTGTGGATATTGAATGAGACTGAGCCGTCACGCTCGGCTGTGTAGCGCTCGTTCGGTTAAAGTCGGCTCGAGTCGACTAAGTGAGCGAGAGGCATTTAGTCGTGTCGCCTTGATGAATTTTGCACTTTTGACGTTATGTGATCTTAAGCGCACACTTTTTTTTTACTTTTTTATGCATTTGAATAAAAACGGCGTATGTAAGGGTCATATCTTAAAACAATTTGCTTCAAGTTACACTTTATTTGTTAAAATGTAAAATGAGATTTGTAAAACTTATTTAAAGAAACAAAGCGGTCGAGTCACTTCATTGTCTCACCACATAAAGATGTCAGCGGAAAATTTACAGCACATTTCAACTCTTTCTCGCTACCTGAGGACCTTAACTCGTGTTAAAATGTAAGCACTGGTTTACCAACGAAAAATAAGAGTAGGTTTACCTTAATTTTTAGGCGTAGGATGGGTGACCGTGAGTGGCAATTCTTTCTGAGCGCTACCGTGGGTCGGATGACACGTTAAATTGTAGGTCCCGTTTGTTTGTTCTTAAAAACAGCAGTCGTCAAGCCAGGTCAGAGGCCTTACGGCGGCTTAATAACTCTGACACTAGGGCTGGCCACTCAGTCTACACGAACTTACGTCAAACTTATAACACCCCTCTTTTTGTATCGGGGGTTAAAAATAGGTACATAATTATATTGTATCATAATACGTAAAAAAATTACAATGAAAATAACATTCGAAACGCTTGTTTATTTAGCTTTGAACTTTTGTCAATAAATAAAACCTTTTTGTAATCAAATCATATCCGCCAAAATAACACCCACACATAAAGTACTTTTGTATAGAGAAAGCCGTTTAAATATCATTTAAATGTCTTCCTTATTATGGACAGTAATAAAGTTGAGATTTGTGTGCAGTTAAATGTAAAATGTAAGAAGTGAGCCCACGCATCACAAGAATGAGATCATCGCGCGGTCAGTACAAAAGGCATTAAGGGACCTCAGTGTTTAAGCACTCGTGTGAAATCTTATGATTCCGAGATCGTAAAGGAGCGGACGGTAGCACAAAATAGAAAAGAACAGATGAAACAGATCTGCAAAGAATCTTTTAAGTAAGCACGCTCCATCATAAATCGAAACGTAAGCGTTCTTTTTTTACTCGACTACTTAAGAAGGGGGGTAATGTTTTTAGAGTTTATGTATATTTGTATGTCGATATGTATGTTTTTTATATTAGGTGTATAACTTTTCTATATTACCTCATAGATTTAGTTAATAAATTTAGGCTTTTAATAAGGAAACTTAAAAACTTGAAATGTAACTGAAGTCGGCATTTTAAATAAGTATCTGGAGTAAATGGCAACTTCGTGCGAGCACTGAAATTACTCAATGCATTCAGTCGTCGTCATCATTTTAGCGACAAGAAGTCCACTTTTGGACATACGCTGGATTTCTAAAAAGCCTAATAGAAGCGGCTTGAACAACAGTCGTTTTTGTCACATACCAGCTCGAACTCAGCATTAGCTGAATTAACCAGCGCTGGTCTTCCGACCGGCAAAAAATAAAAGAAATACAAAAAAAAACTAATATAAAAATAAATGATATGATATTTATAAAAATAAAACTTTTAACAGCCACAGTCACACCAATAAGGTGTGACTGCGGTTGCATACAAAAAAGAGAAATAATTGAAGATGAAGAGGTACACTGTCATGAAACAATACACTGTAGTATGCAGTCAGTATTTTATAATAACTCAAACTTGTCATAGTTCTCACTTCTCTATCTCATCATCATCATCATCTCAGCCATAAGAAGTCCACTGCTGGTCATAGACCTCCCCCATGGATTTCCAAAAAGAGCGATTGTAAGCGGCTTGCATCCAGCGTCTTCCCGACAATTATACGAGGTCATCTGGTATGATCTTCTCTATCTGTTAATTGTCTATTCTTAGGGAATGTCAGTAAGTCCACCATGCACAGGCGTCGTTAAACACTCATTGTGGTTATCGTAATAAAGGGCTTACTTAACAAATGGTCTAGGATACTGGAACGGCGCGAGACTAACGGAATTCATTTCAGCTTCCCCTAAATTTAAGCTAGGTTAAAAGGTTTTCAAACCTAGTAGCGGCTTTTAAAGTAATGAGATTTTTATGCTAAATTTATTGTATTATATATGTTCGTCAAAGGCTAAGAACTTTTCTTCGATTGTTGGCGTTTTTGTTATTTAATATAAAACCTTCCAGAGTTTTTATGAAAGTTAATTAATCATATTTGTAATTATCAAGACCATTACCATACAATTATCGTCCATTCTGGAGTGAGAGAAAAAGAAATACAGAATGCACCAGCTAGCGTCTCTTCCCAGGCATACCTACTGAAAAGTCAGTTAAGGGACTTGAGGGAAAATTACGTTTATTCTATTTTCGTAATTATATCATGATTCTCATGGGACATTTAAATGTGTCTGTTTTATCTTAAAATATACAAAAATCAAAAGTCAGGAAATAAGTTAAGTTAATTGATGTTTTGCTCACTTTAAATCGTCTAGCAGAAATAACCGCTGGTAGTATGGCAATATTGATTTATTAATTTCTAATGATATTTTATACAACGTAGGTAGATAAAAATCAGCCGTCAGAATATAAGTAAAGTTAGCTATGTTTATGTTACACCTCTATGATATTATATCCATAGAGAGGTTATAGTCATTGATTATGAAGTAAAAACATGGCAAATCTCAGTTCACACTTTTGACACACATCCTTTCGGCCTTTTAGTATGTATCTTGGTGTTGCACTTTCTAAACATACAGGATGGCATTGTTCACAAGTCACAACACACGTCTAACAGCGTTGCCCGACGTGTGGCGACTGATGATGGTTCGGGCAATTACCTTACTTGAGTTACCTTATTACCTTACTTGAGGCTTGCCACGCAGAGCCAGGAAAAACTCATGTACGTGTACATCATTGCCTTTATCGGCTAATACCTGTAAAATAGCCGTTAGCTAGTACATGTACTAGCCAAGCGAAAAAAAATGTCTGTGGTACTTTCAGAGCCTATATACCTACAAGTACTTCTGAGTACGATACATTTATTCGTAATTAAATAAAAAAGGTCTGGCATCCCTGGGCTCTAGGAATATAGTTGGAATTTTGGTTGGAACATGGTTTTTCATGACATAACAGTCAAAACTCAATGAGTTCCAAATTTGAAAGGAAGTCTAAGTTATGGGTCGCGGTGAATTCAACATTGGGAACCACTATCTAGCGTTTCTAGATCCACGGAACCGCTTGATCCAACAAAAGGTTTCCACATTACACCGCCGCGTTGAGGACCAAAGGAGCATTATCCGGAAGATGCCACTTGTAATGTAAATACGGCATTGTTGCCGCCAAACTGGGCGTTTCTGCTCTACTGGTCTCGAAACGCGATTGCTTATATCTATAAATATTGAATATAAGTGTATTCTCCCCGCGGCTTCGATTCGGAAAGAAATTTAAAAGAAAAAAAAAGAAAACAGAAAGAAAGAAATTCTAGATCGACGAGCTCCATCCTCGGCCACACCGTCGCTTACCATCAGGCGAGTTGGTGGTAAATCGTAGATCTATAATGTATATAAAAAAAACATCAAAAGATATACCTACCGTTTCTTTCCTATATATAGCTTTTATTTAGAAGTTTCGTGTATAATTTCTAGCGATTAACCTGAGTTAATTGTTTTCGAATGACTTTAAATTTGCTTTCATAGTTGGAGGCATTTTCGCTGGCACAGAGGTGCAAAGGGATGCATGTGCAACACCTGGCACCTCTGTGCAACCCCCTGGTATCTCCTTACGCACTGGCCAGGTAAGAAAATTTGTAAAAAAACACGCGAAAAAAAAAACTATATAAAAACAATTACCTATTGTTGAAAAAATGTGCTCACGAGAATTTTCTAGTTAGTTATATGATAAGATTTTGACATCCTACATCTTATTTCTACGATCCACCCATGACAATACGATATTAACCTAAAATAATAATTTATAATAAAGCAAAATAGATTTTATTTTTGTTTTAATGTGAATAGATTTGAAAGTATATATAGGTATATATTTTTTTTTATTTAACTTTTTATTCTCTAATTTTACATTGTAACTAATGAAGTCTGTTGAATGCCATACTTGTAGTTAGCATACCAGATACACAGCGTTCTTTGAAATAACATTTATACAAACATGAAACAAGAATAATAAACTTTTGTCGTAGTATAATGTTCATTAACCGTAATAATACAAAGTAGTTCATTTCTCCGAATGCTTTGAAGTTAAACACATAACTATGTTTATTTAACTAATATAAACGATAATTTCGGCGAGTGTGTGCTAAAGCTTCTCGACCTTAATCCACCACGTCCATTCCACAACAGGACAAACAGAATGTCGGCTCACTACCATCTATTTCTTATTAAATGTCCAAAATCCGTACACAATGACTTTAGTCCACATTTTAATGCGTAATTAAGTAATTGCACAGAAACTTCATGCCACTTACTCTGTTTTTTTTTAATATACAAGATAGATAGTGTGGTCGAGGATGGCGCTCGTCGATCTAGAATATACCTATTCACTCTAGCCTTGAATTTGGTTTCTCTCCAAATTATAATTTTCTCACACAGAGTCCTTGCGCTAAGCTGTTGAAGAACAGAACGATGGACATGTCAAAACTATGAAGATTCCTTGTTGACTACGGAACCCTAAAAAGGTATTTCAGATGGTGATAATGATTTTACATACGAACCATATTCGCGCATAAAATTATTCGTACATAAAATTTAACCACACTATAAATTCTTCTCCATTTATGTTACCATCAAATCGCAATTTCCACAGTTTGTAATACGAAAAGCGCAGACCAGCCCATACATATTTATCATTACGGTGGAAATACGTGGGCTGAGTCAGCGTCTTTTCTGCCATTAAGGGACTCACAAAAGGCCCCGAGATACAAACGAAAAAGGAAGGAAACAGAAAGATCATCCCCGTATCAGATGATGAATGATTTTAAAACGATTTCTTGATGGTCAGGTTTGAATTTGGAAGGAGTGGATGCGGTATGCTGTTGTTTTTTTTTTGGGAACAGATGGACAGTAATTTGATTAGGATTTATGGTAAAATTATGAATCCAGACTTTGGTATTTTGTACGTGATACCTTTATTTTACTTTTATTCTATACTACTTACTTTTTTGCTATAGAACCATTCTATTTTTCTAATGGAAAGCGACTGTGTCGAACATTTTCTGATGGAAAGCTAACTGACTTGCATAGTAGGTACGTACATTACGTACAATCACGCCTTTTTACCTCTATATAATATGTAGTCTTCCTCATCGATTTCGATGACAGCGACCCGGACTCATGCTAGGAAACTATAGTCATAGTTTCCTAGCATGAGTCCTGATGTGGCCTACTAGGCCAAACTTGGTCTTAAAGACACTAAACGCAAGTGCTACAATACAGTTGACCCGCAGAATTGCATTTGTACATGTACGTATATGCATAGAAGAGCTTGGGTCTGTCTTTTTGAACTTGATGTTTGTGATCCAGGTTTATGCGTCGGGTTTCCTCGAACTCTTATGGTATTAATGACCATGAGGCCGTTTGACGCCACGTTTGACCGCAGTTAGAAGGTCAGATGTAAGGAGAGGATTAGAGGGTGTAATATAATATTGGCTTGCAGTCAGCCCATCGCCTACATACACGCCAATTTGCCTCAAGCCTCTTAACTGACATTTACAGTATGTCCGGGAAGAAAAGCAGCTGGCACATTCTATGTTTTTATTTTTCTCCCAGTCCAGCATGGCAGCATGCTGTATTTATTTAATTATTTTCATTCGACTTCAAAAAAGGAGGTTCTCAATTATGTTGTTAATTTGTGAACCGATTTGGAAAACACGAAATTTCTTTATTTGAAATTTGAGAAATAATTGAAAAAATACTTCCGACAAAGTCCCTAATATCATCAAATTCTGTCATACGGTATATCCGAGATGTGCATTTACACGAAGTATCAACCGTATATTTCTACAAGTATATATATTATAAGAAAAACAAAATACCCGACTGCAGAAAAGCAGTATTTGCAGCCTAAAATACGATTTCGTTACGCTTGCTACGCTGTTGAGTGTACGTTTTTTGTGAGTAAGTATACGTAAAATAGCTTTAAAAGATTATAAATGCGCATTCTTTAGAATACGAGTAATTCTAGTAAAATTACTCGTTTATTACGAAATATGAATTTTGTTGGAGGTTACGAAAAACGTTTTTTTTTTGTTTAGGCTAGGGATGTATTATTAATATAATAATATAATTATTAATACAAAAAATATAGCCTTTGATACTCAGGAAGTGAAGACGACTCTAATGACAACTAGCACATCAAAATCGGTCATGTCGTTTAGGCTAGACTACAGCCTATAGTCATAAAGAAACATACATATCCACATACATACATACATACATACACACTTACGTACATACATATACTCGAAAAACATAACCCTGCTTCTTCCGCAGCTGGGTAAAAGTAAAAAAAAATTACTAGGCAGTTGAGAATTGATGGGACATCACTGGGATTCCATTAAAACGTACTACATTCTAATTAAATCTAAATAATTAATAGACTTACTTAGTAAATATTATTGTAGCGATGAAAATATTTCCGGCATTTTACCAGCTCTTTGCCGGCTGCTAAACCACAAACATTTTGCTTTGCAAACTTTTGATATTTTTTATTTCACCAAACACTCACTAACACACTATACACTAACGTTAATCTCATAAAACATATTTAATTTATATTCACTAAAAGTACTGCAATTACAAAAACTAATAGTTAGATACTTTTTCATCGAAAATAATTATAATAGCAGGTAAAGTATACACGCATGCGCCGCCATCTTTAATACTAATTACTATTACTATTAAGCAAGCTGAGGCTACGCCACGTAGTTTTCAAATTTTACTTCACTTTTTTCTGAACGTAATTTTACACTTAAGACAAGCATTAAGTATTTTGTCTATGGTACAGGTTCGTTGACGGTAAAAGAATTGGCGAATCTTTACGAGGGAGTTTTGGCGGGAACGTCTTAGTAACGTGTTGTTGCTTTGTTTTATTTTCCTAAACTTGTGTTATTTTGAACATTAATGATAGAAAAAATATTAATATATTTTTTTTTAAACAAGCTTTTATTTAAATGCTCTAAAAGGAAGAAAATACATTTTGAATGCAATCAAACCCACCATTGTATTAAATTATAAAATTTATATTGATATAAATAAAAGCTTGTCGCGAGATTTCAAACAACATCGTACCTATCTACTAAGTAATATTTAATTCCAACAAAAGACTTAGACGCGTTCTTATCATTTGCTTGAAAAAAAAAATGTTTGTGTTCTCGCGACAAGCTTTTATTTATATCAATATAAATTTTATAATTTAATACAATGGTGGGTTTGAAAATTTATTTTCTTCCTTTTAGAGCATTTAAATAAAAGCATGTTTTAATATTTTTTTTAAATTAATATTTTATTTACTAGACTAAAAGAGTGCTTGTCAAGACTATTCAAACGAGTCCTAATTCGACGGTTTTATCTCGTTTAGTTTAGGAGTTCCTCCATAGGAACTCCTAAACTAAACGAGATAAAGGGTCTCAAGATGGCGTCGGAAGGTGGCCATCCACCTTCCGACGCCATCTTGAGACCCTGGATATCACGTAACACAAGAGTGCTTGTCAAGACTATTCAAACGAGTCCAAACTCGACGGTTTTATCTTGTTTAGTTTAGGAGTTCCTATGGTCACCTTCCGACGCCATTTTGGACCAGCTTTATGGTACCATATTATTGCATTATCACCGAAGTTACGTAAGTAAACTAAATTTCAACCTAATCTAACGACAGGAAGACGTGGTTCTAATTTAACTCGCAAGATTTGTCCCATAATAACAGGGCAAGTTAAATAAAAGCTAGTAAAAATTGTGGTGTTTTATTCATTAAGTGTTCAAGTGCGTGTGATTTTACGTTGTCGGCAAAACTCCATAGAAGCTTCTAGTAAAGTCGCAGTTTGGTTTTAAAACAAAATACTTAACTGAAAAAAAAAAATATATAAAATAAAATATATAAAAAAAATATCAACCAAGCAAGCAAAATTACGCATTTTAAAGTCGATACGGTTTTGGCTTTTTTTTTCAATTAGGTTATGTTACTTTCAAAACCAGTGTTCCCACATCCGAGTAACACGTGATAGCGTCGTGTAATAAATCTCCAGGTCACCTCGCGCCTCGGGAGGACGGCGCGGGGTCCGTAGGTGTTGCCGAGAATTGCTTTTTGTTTACGAATTCATACAACGAATATTCAATTATGTTGTTTTTGGAACGGTCATAGGAATTAAAGTGAAACTCAGACGGTGGAGGTGTTAGTTTTAACCGACTTTCAAAAAGAAGGAGTCAATTCGGTCTGTATGGTTTTTTTTGTATGCTTGTTCACCGATTACTCAACCAATTGTGCATTGATTTTGATGATTCTTTGTGAATGTATATATTTTGTGATGTATAACAAAATAACTGGTAAAGTATCATCCAAACAACTGTAGCTACAAAAGTAAATAGCAAGTCGCGTATGTACGCATAGATATACGCTACTTGCTATTCATTTTTCTACAGGCTTTATACATATTGTGTATTTTGAAGTCGGGTTTTTCAGTTTTTTAAACTACAATTATTTGAAATCACATCATAAGAGCAGATATTTTTTTAGATAAATATGTAATTAATACCTAATTCCATGAGCGACGGCAAAGTGCAAACCTATTACTACATTATATGAAACTCAAAGTCATCTGTCAGGCGGTGGCGGGTAAACTCGCGTCGAACTTCTCTCAGTCTGTGCCATAGAGGAATATTTGGTCTGTGCTCTCGCCGTTGAAAGAAGTACTCTCATATTGTTCTGTGAAATATGAAATATATTCTAAATTCATTGGTACGGAACCCTAAAAAGGTGTTAAAGTATTCTGCTCATTGTGAACATTTTATGGTACTGTTATATTCAGTGAAAAGGTGCACCGAAAAACTAAGTGAAAGTCTGTCTGGACTTTAATCTAAGTATATCAGCTCCATCATCCACGACCGTCATCATCATTCAGCTCATCACCGGACGGATTATATATCCGCCTTAGGACATCAACCAAGTACACCACTATGTAAGTTCGCCTCGTATTCATTTTCCCCGGATTCCCCACTGTTTTCTGCCCCATTCATTTCAGCCCTCATCGTGATCAGCCTGACTGCCCACAATATTTGGGCTGTGGCCGTCACATAGACTACCTACTATGTTAATCATGGATTTATAGGTGTACTAGGTACTTAAGAAATGCTAGATGACAGATTTTTACACTTTTGTGTAAAAATATCTTGCACACATGATATTTGAGATAAAAATAATATAAAAAAACTTGAATCTCATTTAAAAGGCCTATTATATATATATATATATATATATATATATATATTGTGTACTATAAAACTCATAGAATTCCATAGAACTCAAACTCAAACTTGCCAAATTTCGGTTATGTAAAGCTGATAGACTCCAAGTAATATGGCTGTGAGATATTATTGACAGACAGACTGATGGCTGGTTGACAAATTTAAAAGGGTTCTGTAATAACTACGAGGAACCCTTCTAAATTCATATCCGTCTGTTTGTTTGTCTGTCCGTCTCTAATCTCTTGATTTACTTAAAGACACCCAGGTATATCTATCGGGGAAATCCATTTAGATAGTGTAATAAGTCCAAAATTATCTCCAATCGCCGAATCCGATGTCTTTTGACCACCAGTTCTCATCTGAAGTGGATATTTGTCCCGATCCTAAACGAACAAATAAATAACCCTTTCTGAGCGTTATAAATAAAGTTAACTTCAGCAACAGTCCGGTTGTCTGTTTGAATAGGTCAGTGCTGGCGGTGCAAAGCCGTAAGGGTGAGATTCTATGGCAAAATTAAAATAAAAAACTCATGTGTAGTAACAAAAAAAAATAAAAAATGAAAACGGTTTTTTTAACGGACGTTTTTCTACGTACTTAGGAGATGTTTTACTTAAAATATATAGTTATGAAATACATATTTTTATAACAAGAAAAATTATACAACAGCATAATAACGTCTAGTTTCTTCTGTGATCTCGGACACTGCAAAATGTTTGGTTTAAAATGAGTCTTTACATGTTTTGCACCGCGTTCCGAATCATCGCATCGCAACCTTTCGCATCGCGGTGCGAATCGACCAAGAGCATTTTTTAATGGGTCGTATAAAAATATAGATATACTTATATGTTATATATAAATATAGATTTTGCCTATTATTTTACTATTTACGTAATAAACATTTTTCTAGTAACTTTAAAAAAAACTGGGACACTGCAAAATGGTTGGCTTAAAATTATATACGTAAATATAGATTTCGTATGAGAAATATATGCGGTGAATCCGTTAAATGTAAAAATGAAAAATAATTCACATTCGCCGCCTTTTCTGTTTCCTAAGAACTACAATCATGTAATTTACAAGACTATAGATTATTTTCTAGATCAACCGTCTCCGTATTGAAGCTAGAAAATTGTTTATGAAATCTTTATTAATACATTATTATAGTGCCATACGCATTTTATTGTTGAATTTGTAATGTAACTACAAACCTCCTTATTCTAAATTATACAACTTCTATCCACCCTAAGATTGCCTGGAAGAAATCGCTCTATGCGATAAGGCCACCTTTGTACTGTCGTTAAGTTTATTGTTTATTTTAAGTTTTTACTCTATGGATGTACAATAAATATAAATTATATTCTATTCTATTCCATCAGGCAAGTTGGCGGTCAATTGTAGTAAAAAAAAGTTAGTGGTAAAAAAAATATAGGTATACCTAGATTACGTCGTGTCGAAATCTTTCTACGTTTAAGTATAAGCGTCTTCCCGCCACTTGTATGAGGTCATCTGTCCATCTCGTGGCTGGTCTTCCTACGCTGCGCTGGATGCAAGCCGCTTCCAATCGGTCTTTTTGGAAATCCATGGCCTATGTCCAGCAGTGGACTTCTTCTTATGGCTGAGATGATGATGATAAGCTTAAGAGTATTCACAAGGGTTGTATCGTAGGCATGAAAACATGTATTCAGAATATGTCCAATGTGAACTTACCCTAGGAAAACAACGAAATTGTGCCCAAAAGATGCCATTCCAACAGAGCAGAGCAGGTCACGAATTTAAGGGACGATCCGGGTTATATTAACTGAGCGATTTAAATAGTCTGAGAGCTAACGGAGGAAAAAATCAATCGTAATTTTTTTTTTAAAATATACTCAAATTGAGTTTCCGATGTAGTTTAACGTAAATTGAAACCAATAAAATAAGAAAATAAATGCATTCATTTTGTATTTTTCTTTTATTCGATAAAAAGGTAATTGTTTGGTGCAAGCTATTATTACTTTTTGGTTTGAATAATAAATATTTGTGGACAATTAACACAACACCATCTAGCCCAAACTAAGCAAAGCTTGTACTATGGAACTAGATGGCTGATAGAATATATATATACTTTTTTGTTGTAAATATATACATATGATACATAGAAACACCCAGCCACAGAACAAACATCCATGCTCATCACACAAATGGTTGGCCCGGGGTGGGGATCGAACCCACGACCTTTCAGTTCAGCAGGTAGACGTAGACACACTACCAACTGAGCCACAAGGCCAGCCAAAATTTACATAATACAACGTTTATTGTGAGAATCCTTACGATAACGATATATCCATCAGTTTATCCACCTGTCCGTACATGGCTTAGCTCAAAGACTTAGAAAGAAATCTGTAATTTGGTGTGAGATATTATATGCTTATTCCTAAAGTACTCCAAAATTCGTTACCAAAGTACACCAGAAAAAAAAGTAATTTCATTTTACTCCAGAGTGGTCTTAAAGTATTCCAGTATACCAGTTTCTAAAAATTAAATAAGCCATAAATATTTATTCTCAGACTAATTCACGCATTTCTAATATGGTCAAGTGTAAATATTTTCGATATACAAAATATTTAAATTTGAGATAAATTTGAAATCAAATACAGTTCTCTTGATAATGTAAGTTTTAGAGCATATTTATTTTCCTCATAAGTGTGATGAAAAGAAATAATGTATAACACGGTCGCAAATGTTTTTACTCCAGGCGCGTTTACTGTTCCTTTCTTCACTCAGGATTCTATTAAAAATCTATCCAGATGCTCCCGAACTAAAATAAGGTCCACTGAAAAGTGAGCATTTCGTGGTTTCCAAACGATTCGGGTTAGACAAAGGGCCCCGAGGTCACCCTTCACAAAAATTACGAAACACCGCGTAGAGGATGGAGGGGATTCGCAGAAACAATTACGAACATCTCTTAATTGGTTTTGTTTAAAACGTTCATAATTACTAGCCGAGATCTACGTGTGAGAGAACAGAAGTTTCATAGAAGATTAATTACATTTCACGGAGTCATCTATATTATCAACAAGGAAGTTGGATCACAATGGAAGGAGTATAAACTTTTTTGTTCGCTATTCAGCTGTATAAAACGTGTCCGCTTCATTCCTACTTTCCGGTCATACATTGTTTCAAGTTGGCATCATGTGAAGAAAAATTACTAAGCATCAAATATTTCTATTGGAAACACTTACAACTATCAATATTACGTAACTCACTGTTATTACATCAAAAATAACACCTCAGAGCAAGTTTAAAGCAACGGCCACCGCTGCGGGCGGCTCGTTATACAGGACGTTTGAAAAATTTATTGTTATTAGTTGCTTTCCCGCTAGTCGAGCGACTAGGTCCGTCGCTAGCCGGTAGGCGGCGCCCTGGACGGCGCGAGCGTGTTTTATGCAGAGCGCGCCAGAAACTGCAGTCAGTTTGACGTGGGTTGGTTTCTGATTTTGAATCTTTTATCGGTCTGTGAGAGGAAGTTAATGGGAAAGAACTTTTTTGTTATTTTTTAAAACGAATGGAGGTTTGCCATTGTTTTTGTTAGTTGGAGTTAGAATTATTTATCGTCGTTTTTAGTTTATAATATAAGCTGTGACTTAAAGCACTATTATTACTAACGGAATATTTGCGCGAACCACGGTAAAATCCTGTTAATAATATTAGTGCTTTAATGAATGACCCTGATAGTTTAAAAAAAGCTGTGACTTTCATCAATAGATTCGAAAACTCAACAGCATAATTTTATTGACTGAAGTAAGTTGTTTTAATGATGTGAATATTTGCGTTCTTTTTTAATGAAACTTAGTGACGGGATAAGCGAATTTCTTACGTTATATTCATCTTTAAGCTTTCTTGTTACAATCAATTGCTACCAAAAGTTTTAAACAATGTAAAACTCTATAATGGCAATTTGCTTTGCTCGTCACAATAGATGTTAAATCTCGTTTACTCGGAAATTATAATTAAAACTTTGCCTTTCAAATATTCCAGAATAAAATTTTCGGTGAAGTAAAAAAGTTACAGTTTTTAGTTCTCAGTTATTGCACGTTACTTCTTGACGGTAGAATAACTGTGAAACGTAATCAAACGTAGGTACATCCTCAGATAGACTTCAAAAGACTCTTAACGCAAAATAAATTGGGCATTTAAAAACTTAAATCTAACTTATATATCTAGTATGTTTCTGCTTCGATGTCTTCGAGCTGGTACTCTTGCTTACTTCGAAGTCTTCAAGCTGGTACTCTTCTGCTTCGGCTTCTTCTAACTGGTACTCTTGACGGCTTCGATGTCTTCAAGCTGGCACTCTTGTCGACACGTGTGTCACCTATTCAAGAGGCATCTTCAGGACTTGTTACTTTTCGAGCTGTTGCGGGAGAAAATTGAAAATTACTTGAAATTGAGTGTTGTTCAACAGTATACGCGGCTTTGCCAGTATCGGTAATATATTTGGTATTGTTGATATCAATAGGCAACATTATTACGTTTCCTATTAACTACATCATTGTTTTGGCACATATGACATAAAAAATATGACCGACAATAAAATTCTCATAAATATGAAAACTAATGAAATTATCCCATCCTGTATTGCAACGTAAGCGTATAATATGAAGGAGCAATCCACCGATAAAGGAGATAGGCGATTTTATTCAGTACCGGAGTTGATTTATATCTTTATTGTGAGGTCCGGGGACCGCGGTGTAACGTATGGGATATGGGAGAGAAACCTGTTAGATAACATTGAAACTAACTTAGAATAAATGGCGGTTATGTGCGCTTCCTGCATATTGTTCTATGCTTTGGGAAATATTGTTTTTTGTTTTTAGGGTTCCGTACCTCAAAAGGAAAATCGGAACCCTTATAGGATCAGCACTTTGTCGTCCGTCTGTCCGTGCTGTCAAGACCTATATCTCGGGAGCGCGTGATGGTATCGAGTTGAAATTAAAACCATATACGCAGATCTATTGTATCTTGCTGCAGAGAGAAAAATAATACTTCTCAGTTTTCATTAAAAAAAAGTTACAGCCGAAGATGTCGCAAAAAGCGCATATTTCGACACTCACAAGGGAATCAAAACTTATGGGGTACTTCCCGTTGACCTATAACTGTGAAATTTGGCAAGAAGTATATGTCATTTAGTACACATAAAGGAAAAAAACTGAAAACTGTATATTTTTAATTTAATCACAAAAAATAGGGTCTTTATGCAAGGAAGGAGGGTCTGACTCGCACTTGTTCGGTTTTTTGTACTAGCCTCACAGATCAGTTAGGTATGTCTGCCTTCTAAACTCGTCGTGGGTTCGAGGTCCCACCCAGGAAAAATATTTGTGTGATAAACATGGATGTTTGTTCTGTGTCTGTGTGATTCTATGTATCGTAACAATGTATTTATAAAAAAAAAAGTATTCTATCAGTTTTTTTAAAGACGCGCCTCAAGAGGCGCGTCACCGACCGAGAGTGACGTGTGTGCTGCTCCTTTGAAAAAGACCGCCGAATGCGGTTGAAACTATAGTCGGATATTTCGGCTTAAAACAGACGTGGGTAACCCGTATTTTTTATTTAAAAATGTGTGAAAACCACGTTAATTTCCATAGTAAAATTCTATCAGCTGTATACTTATAGATCTCTTATTACAAGCTTTTTAAGGTTTGGCTTGGTTTTACTTTTCTGATTTGTTACACTGAGAATAAGATTCGGTCATTATTAACCAAATTCATATTATTATTTTATTACTTTTTTATTTTCGGATTTATTTGTTATTAATAACACTACTTTCTGTGATTTAAAAACCTTATTATGTTTGCATTAATTAACACTCAAAAAAATCTATATTCTCACTAGATATATTATGTCACAAATTCAAATAAACTATAGTCGGATATTTTGACTCAAAACAGACGTGAGTGACACGTAGATTTTATTTAAAAATGTCATAAATTATTTCATCGTTTTCAGGGTTCCGTACCCAAAGGGTAAAACGGGACCCTATTACTGAGACTTCGCTGTGTGTCCGTCCGTCCGTCCGTCTGTCACCAGGCTGTATCTCATGAACCGTGATAGTTAGAGAGTTGAAATTTTCATAGATGATGTATTTCTGTTGCCGCTGTAACAATAAATAAGTACTTAAAATGTTAAATAAAATAAAAAACAGAATTTTTAAATAAAAACTACGGGTCACTCACGTCTGTTTTGAGCCGAAATATCCGACTATAGTTGACAAGGCGCGTCACCGACCGAGAGTGACGTGTGTGCTGCTCCTTTGAAAAAGACCGCCGAATGCGGTTGAAACTATAATCGGATATTTCGGCTCAAAACAGACGTGAGTGACCCGTAGTTTTTATTTAAAAATGTGTGAAAACCACGTTAATTCCCATAGTAAAAAACAGAATAAAATAAATATACTAATTAACTAATACTTAACTAATAACTAGTACAATTAATATTATAAAAGCGAAATGAACCTAGTCCGTCTCTGTCTGCTTGTTACCAGTCTTACAATCAAATAGCTGAATTGATTGCCATGAAATTTGGTGCGGAGATAGCCGAGAACGCAGAGACATAGGCTACATGTTTCATCATCATCATCGTTTTATTCAAACGCATGTGAAGCCGCGGCCGCAGCTAGATGTATAATTACAAATGGTAATGAGGATCTCAGCTTCGTGCTGGGAAATTGTCATAGAACTCGCCGATGGATAGTTCAGATAGCCGAGTTTGTGCTCATTATTTTAGTCACCGTAAACACTCTTTATTGCATTAATAAAATCTTGTACCTAAAATATGTTTTAGATGTATCTATTTGTTTTTCACGACGCTTACTTTTCCCTTACCCTGAACCTCTCATCGCATTTTTCCAATTGCTACAAACTTTCTAACGGACTTTGATTGGAAATTGTTGTACGAATTGTTATTTTATTTCGTGTTTTCGCAAACATTGACAAATCACGGCAACAGAATATGTAGAAAGTCAGATGTACAACTCGAAAACAAAGCATCTATATACTTTAATACGCCAAATAAAGACAATTAAGAAATTTATTCTCTAAATGCAAGCCCTATTTATCTAAATAGTCAAACGACTAGAATGCTCCTTCTTTGTGCAATAGCCATCCACCGTAGCAATGCTGCAGCATTCTGGGCACTTTCCCGTAACCAGGGGACTTTTAGAATAAGTTATTTGTTTCTTTATTTTTGTTCAGTGTAAAGGTAAGTATAAATAGTAGAATAATCAGTTTATTTTTTTGTCACATCATAAGTAATAAAATTTAGCCCTGAATAAATAAAACAATAGGCTTATTTGAAAATCTATATCTATCTATACCTACATATAATAAGACTGTAACGGGTCAAATTCTTTAAATTAAATATTTTTTAAAAATTTTGATTGGACCTTCCTATCGATACAGAAGCCAAAACAGCAATTTTTAAAATTTTTGTCTGTCTGTGTGTCCAATGGACGCCGAAAATTAAATTACAACATTCAACATTATTGCGTTATTGCGTTACTCATCACTAAATCTCAAAACTACATAAGCTACGAATCTGAAATTTAGCATATATATTACTTATAGAGTAAATAGGTCAGCTAAGAACGAAATTTGCGAGAGGGCTGAATTAAGGGGGTAAAATTGGGGGGTAAACGAATGTATGAAAGTTCCTGAGTTTTGATGTTAGGGCATAAAATTTGGTATTTCGGGTACCTAATAGATATACATAAATACTGTTATTATATTTCAGCGACAGGGATGAATGAAGGTAGTCAAAAGAAGGTTGAAGTTTGTATGAAACTTCCTTAACTTTTATGTTAGAATCTTTAAATTTAGTATTTGGATTAAAAAATAAATATAAATTACAACTTTATAAAACTTTTTGTGATAGTGATAAATTAAGAGGGTTAACAGAGGATTAAATGATAAATGAAAGAAACACGATTTTAATGCCAGGGGCGTAAAATTTAGTATTTGAGTATCTGAATTAATAATCACAAACATTTTATAATATTTTTACGGCAGGGCTGATTTAAGGTTGTCAGATTAGATTCGAATTATTCTATAAAATTGCCACAGTTTTCATATTAGACGCGTTAAATAATAACATTTAGGTAAATTAATTAATATACAGGAACTAATACTTTTATTATATTTTTACAACAGGGATGAATTATGAGTTGAGATTGAAATAAATATATACGCGAAAAAATAAATATGAACGAAGTCTCTTATAATATTTTGCGCCAGGGATGGAAGTGCGGTGGGAGTGATGTTGGAGAGGGAGAGGAGCAAGGTGTAAACGCAATAAGTACGAGAAGGAAGTGAAGTGAAAGTGAGGTAGTAGAGTGGGAGCAGGTGATAGCAAAACGGGAGTGCGACGGGAGCAAGGTGGACGTGGAAAAGATGTAAGGCAGGAGTGGAGTAGAAGCGAGGTGGAATCGAGACAGGAGCTGAATGTGAGAAGAGCTGGAGCGGGTTTAAAAGAGGACGGCAGTTAATTCTTCATTTAAATACATCTACGATTGACCACATACTCGAAGCAAATATATTGAGTCGGTAGTTAGGTTGGAGCGCAGCGAATGTGTTTTCTTACGCGTACGAAGTCGCGGGTACAGCTAGTAAAATATAAAATTAAATAAAAAAAATGCTTCCAATAAGTGTTTAACTTATGTATCTGCAATACTCTGAGTCAGAATTGAAGCTAGGGTCGAGACAATACAAAAATTTCCAAGCAAAAGTTGGGCTTAATTTTTTTCCGTTTCGCTCACAATTCGATGGGTTTCCTTGATTGCGATTGGATGTTTCCATCAGTTAATTGAACGGGGCAAAATTACTGGTTTAATTTTGAGAAACAGGCCGTTTATTTTGAAGTGATGTCAAAATATAAGATTCATTGATAGAAGAGATATACCAATTTTTAGGCTATGCAATCAAACGCTACTTGATTTGTGTTAATTTTTTTGGTTCCGTAGTCTACTACGAAACCTTATAGTTTCGCCCTTATAGTTATATGTCTGTTCGTCTGTTTGTGGCTCAGCTCAAAGACTAGACTCTTTTAGCTAAGCCACTGACAGCCAGAATAGTAAATTTACCACGACAATGTTTATAAAGCGAATCTAAAAGAGAAAAGTTTCTTGAGAAATAAACACCGCATATGATTTAATCCTGGATTAATACAGCAATATTGGCCTATATTATCTTCAATCGCTAGCTTATATTCAACCACCAATTAATTACAGAATGGCCATCGCGATAGGCGCTCGCTATTAATCAGATAGCGATCAATCTGATAGCGATAGCGATGGCGAGGTGGTTTCGACACAATGCCTGGATTCTACCCTGGCCGGTGTTAACGTCAGGGTGATGAATATGGTCATCATGGTGATTTCCATACTCATTCATCTCTGATCAACACGTTTCTATGGGGTTTATGGCTAGAATGGCTGTCCGTTTGTTAACCGACTTCCAAAATAAAACCGGACAAGAGCGAGTCAGACTCGCCTACCGAGGGTTCCGTACAAACTAGTAGATAAAAGGTATATGTTTATTTTTTTAATATTTTCCTTCATAAATCAAAAAATATACATCGCAAAAATATTTAAAAACCTGTTTTAGCTTGTGCTAATTAAGTTCTTTCATATGATACCCCACATGATACGGTTAAAGCCATTTAAAATTTGGACCTTTCATTGTTGCATAAAGACCCGAATTTTTGTGATTTAATTTAAAATGTCCAGTTTTCGGATTTTTTCCTATACGTGTACTCTAACACAAAGCTTCTTGCCAAATTTCATAGTTCTAGGTCAACGGGAATTACTCCATAGGTTTTGATTCCCTTGTGAGTGTCGAAAAGTGCAGTTTTTACGACATATTCGGCTGTAACTTTTTTTTACTAAAACTGAAAAATTTGGTTTTTATTTCTGCAGCAAGAAATTATGGATCTGCGTATATGGTTTTAATTTCAACTCGTTACCTTAACGCGGTCCCGAGATATAGGTCTTGACACCCGGACAGACGGACAAACAGACGGAAAGACGGACAACAAAGTGATCCTATAAGGGTTCCGGTTTTTTCCTTTTGAGGTACGGAACCCTAAAAATTGGATTCTCAATTCGATTATTTATGTTTGTTCACTGATTACTCCGCCAGATACCAATTGTTTTTGAAGATTCTTTTTTGTTTGGTAGGAAATACCTCAGAGGTAGTTTCATATAAATTTTATCAAAATTGGTTCAGTACTTTGGTTTTTATAACATAATAACTGGAAAAAATGTCATCCAAGTAAACAATTTGCGTATTTTCAAAATCAAAATGAAAATCAAATTATATTTTATTGTACCTATATTTATATTTATTTATTATTATTTATTTTAAGTTAAGTTATATACTAAGAAGCTTTTTAAGTTTATTCTAAGTTTATTTGATTAAAAATGAAATGTACAATTTGTACAATTCTAGATATTTTACGAGATGTTTTCAAAGAGAATGTAAATAAGTATACTCCAAAGAGATCGCCGTTTTTAGTTCCATTTTCAAAAATATGATGTTCTTCTTTTATATGAAACAGTAATTAGTCGAGTATTTATTTATGATTATTCTACTTTTGAATAAAGACTGTTTCGTTTATGTAGGCAGATAAAAAATAAAAAAACGTTTTACACATAAAAAATAAAAAAACGTTTTCCCCTAGAGCAAAATATGCTATTTTTTCCTCGCTCTAGTACACTACAATGACGGACTTTTTGAGCAAGAGGAGTGAAAAAGAATTATTCCTTAGAAAAGGTTTAGTGATTGTGAGAAAGGATGCGGCAAATTTTTATTAAACCTCTTAAAAGTCCAATTAACCAAATCGAAGCCGTTAAATAACCAAGGATGGTGATTGGAATTTTTACCTCCCACGCGAGAAGTTGATTTTTTATGCAAAATATAAAAAGGAGGTACCATTAGCATCGTTTCAGGTTCCTTTTAACGTCTTAATTTGAATCTGTTGGTGATATAACGAGAAAGATATAATTAGAGGTATTCTGTAAGATATCTATATAAATATAAAAACAAAATACCCGACTGCAGAAAAGCAGTTTTAGCAGTCGAACATTAGATTTGGTTGCGCTTGATACGATATTGAGTGTACGTTTTTGTGAGAAAGTATGAGTAAAATTGCTGTAAAAGATTATAATAGCGTATTATTTAGAAAAATTCTAGTAAAATCACTTCTTCATAAAACATAACCCTCCTTCTTATGCAGTCGGTTAAAACAGTCATTCAGGTTTACCGGTTTATTTAAGAAACAAACATACATCCATTATTACCTTCTTCTTCTTCTTTTTTGTATTGGACCCACTTAAAGCGTTTGCCCGTGTCAAGTATTGAGATTTTTTTCAAGTTTCTTGAATAAAACAAGTTTTAAATGTTCTAGTCACAATCTAAGTCACGTATACAGTCATTTTCAGTCGAGTCCTGCTTCAGGAAAGTGGTGGCGACTTTACTAGAAGCTTCTATGGAGTTTTGTCGACAACGTAATGACGACAATGACACGTTTCACTGCTTCATTTCACTTGCCCACACTCATGTACTTGATCAAACGCTTAATGAATAAAACACCACCATTTTTATGGGTACTTCGGCGTTTCGCACCGCATGTGATTCGAACCGCGGTGCGAATCGCCCATGTACAGTTTCTGAATGGGCCGATTCGCACCGCAGTGGTTGGTGTGGTGCGAATGGCCCAAGACATATTTTGGAATAGGTCGATTCGGACCATAAAGAAACGCCTCGATGCTCTTTTCGTAGGTCCGATTTGAACTCATATAAAAAACTTAAGGATTTCAATTATTTATTTTTATAGATGAGTGGCAAAGTGGTTAGTGAAAAAAAATTCTATATTATACGTAAAAATAATGTATTACATTATACATTTTATTTACAATTTAAACGTGGCATAATCACTTTATAATTTTAACACTAACTCTTGCTAATCACAGGTTATGATGTAGGTACATTACAAAGGGAATATAACTGTATTTAAGAGTGGGATTTTTCATAGAAAATAAAATATATGAAGATATTTCAAATTAAATAACTATTATCAACTAAGGCCTCCATAGACACCGACCTCAAAAATAGTTGGTTTAAGTACCTACTTAGGTAGACGCCCAGTTTTGTTTTTTTTCGTGTTATTTCTTTATTTCATACATTTTGTTAGTTTCCATGGAGTATCGCTAGGCTAGAATTTATCCCGTCACCACTCTCAAAGTAGATAAACACTGTAATCTTAGCAATAACTCAAGTGCAATGAAAATGACACTATAGAAGCATCTACCAATCAAATGTGCTCGTGTATTAGCGACATTTTGCATCTATTTAATATCTTTTTACATAATCAATATTTTTTTAAACTTATGTAAAAAACAATAATTTTAATTATTTTGTTTTTCCTGTTTTTTTGTGCCTGGTTGTACTGTAAGGTATTACGTATGTAATCAAACTACATAATCTTCTTTGCTCGAACCCACTCACCCAAAAAGAGAACTGTTTTATTCCTCACTGCGGTCCGAATCGACCTATTCCAAAATGATATTGTTCGATTCGCACCGCGGTGCGAAATGACCTATTCAAAAAGAGCTCTTGGGTGATTCGCACCGCGGTTCGAACCACTTGCGGTGCGAAACGCCGAAGTACCCTGGGTACTTCGGCGTTTCGCACCGCATGTGATTCGAACCGCGGTGCGAATCGCCCATGTACAGTTTCTGAATGGGCCGATTCGCACCGCAGTGGTTGGTGTGGTGCGAATGGCCCAAGACATATTTTGGAATAGGTCGATTCGGACCATAAAGAAACGCCTCGATGCTCTTTTCGTAGGTCCGATTTGAACTCATATAAAAAACTTAAGGATTTCAATTATTTATTTTTATAGATGAGTGGCAAAGTGGTTAGTGAAAAAAATTCTATATTATACGTAAAAATAATGTATTACATTATACATTTTATTTACAATTTAAACGTGGCATAATCACTTTATAATTTTAACACTAACTCTTGCTAATCACAGGTTATGATGTAGGTACATTACAAAGGGAATATAACTGTATTTAAGAGTGGGATTTTTCATAGAAAATAAAATATATGAAGATATTTCAAATTAAATAACTATTATCAACTAAGGCCTCCATAGACACCGACCTCAAAAATAGTTGGTTTAAGTACCTACTTAGGTAGACGCCCAGTTTTGTTTTTTTTCGTGTTATTTCTTTATTTCATACATTTTGTTAGTTTCCATGGAGTATCGCTAGGCTAGAATTTATCCCGTCACCACTCTCAAAGTAGATAAACACTGTAATCTTAGCAATAACTCAAGTGCAATGAAAATGACACTATAGAAGCATCTACCAATCAAATGTGCTCGTGTATTAGCGACATTTTGCATCTATTTAATATCTTTTTACATAATCAATATTTTTTTAAACTTATGTAAAAAACAATAATTTTAATTATTTTGTTTTTCCTGTTTTTTTGTGCCTGGTTGTACTGTAAGGTATTACGTATGTAATCAAACTACATAATCTTCTTTGCTCGAACCCACTCACCCAAAAAGAGAACTGTTTTATTCCTCACTGCGGTCCGAATCGACCTATTCCAAAATGATATTGTTCGATTCGCACCGCGGTGCGAAATGACATATTCAAAAAGAGCTCTTGGGTGATTCGCACCGCGGTTCGAACCACTTGCGGTGCGAAACGCCGAAGTACCCTGGGTACTTCGGCGTTTCGCACCGCATGTGATTCGAACCGCGGTGCGAATCGCCCATGTACAGTTTCTGAATGGGCCGATTCGCACCGCAGTGGTTGGTGTGGTGCGAATGGCCCAAGACATATTTTGGAATAGGT
Organism: Lycia hirtaria; assembly: GCA_947563715.1. Classification (NCBI taxonomy): domain Eukaryota; kingdom Metazoa; phylum Arthropoda; class Insecta; order Lepidoptera; family Geometridae; genus Lycia; species Lycia hirtaria. The sequence continues at coordinate 14,710,486 of OX387385.1, forward strand.
CGATTCGGACCATAAAGAAACGCCTCGATGCTCTTTTCGTAGGTCCGATTTGAACTCATATAAAAAACTTAAGGATTTCAATTATTTATTTTTATAGATGAGTGGCAAAGTGGTTAGTGAAAAAAAATTCTATATTATACGTAAAAATAATGTATTACATTATACATTTTATTTACAATTTAAACGTGGCATAATCACTTTATAATTTTAACACTAACTCTTGCTAATCACAGGTTATGATGTAGGTACATTACAAAGGGAATATAACTGTATTTAAGAGTGGGATTTTTCATAGAAAATAAAATATATGAAGATATTTCAAATTAAATAACTATTATCAACTAAGGCCTCCATAGACACCGACCTCAAAAATAGTTGGTTTAAGTACCTACTTAGGTAGACGCCCAGTTTTGTTTTTTTTCGTGTTATTTCTTTATTTCATACATTTTGTTAGTTTCCATGGAGTATCGCTAGGCTAGAATTTATCCCGTCACCACTCTCAAAGTAGATAAACACTGTAATCTTAGCAATAACTCAAGTGCAATGAAAATGACACTATAGAAGCATCTACCAATCAAATGTGCTCGTGTATTAGCGACATTTTGCATCTATTTAATATCTTTTTACATAATCAATATTTTTTTAAACTTATGTAAAAAACAATAATTTTAATTATTTTGTTTTTCCTGTTTTTTTGTGCCTGGTTGTACTGTAAGGTATTACGTATGTAATCAAACTACATAATCTTCTTTGCTCGAACCCACTCACCCAAAAAGAGAACTGTTTTATTCCTCACTGCGGTCCGAATCGACCTATTCCAAAATGATATTGTTCGATTCGCACCGCGGTGCGAAATGACATATTCAAAAAGAGCTCTTGGGTGATTCGCACCGCGGTTCGAACCACTTGCGGTGCGAAACGCCGAAGTACCCATTTTTATAGCATTAATGTTCAAAATAACACAAGTTTAGTAAAACAAAACAAAGCAACAACATGTTACTATGACGTTCCCGCCAAATTCGCATTATTACCTTCCTTCCTTTCTTTTATTACTATTATTACTTTCCCTACCTTAAGCATAAAGTCGGGTAAAAAAAATATAAATGCAAGGTGTCAATACTCTTTTACAATACGAGAAAAAAAAAACAGAATAAACAGCGGCAAATAAAACAAAACACGGATAACAAGATGACTCAATTAAAAAACCTGATTCGGTTCGGGACCAATTAAGAGCGCAGGGTATCTTAAAGTATTCTTAAAAATACAATTAACCTGTCCACTGTATAATTATTTAGTTAATTAAGGTCTTAATCCAGCAGTCAAATTTTTAGATAACTATTTTTGCTTAAGTTGAAAATTACATAGGATTTTTTGAGGAACATTTTAAAATTTGGACTCTCATTTCTTGCATAAAGACCCTATTTTTATTTGTGATTTAATTAAAAATGACCAGTTTTCGGATTTTTTCCTATATGTGTACTCATGGGCGTAGCTATAACTTTCTCATGGGGGGTCCACGGGTACAAAAGTTTACTACTATTTGCCTCTTTATTTGCGCAGACTATACGCAGACGAGTACTGGTTTCTAAATGTCAATCTTAGTTTAAAAACATTAAAATACACGAAAATTAAGCTACGGACAAACGTATAACTGTAAATAAAGTGTATAAGTAACGTCGGAACATTATTAATTCATATTATACTAGATATGATTACGAGTGAAATTTAATTCGATTTAAAGAGCGCTCAACATTTGCATGACTCAAGTAAACAAATCATAGGTAATAAGTATGCGCGAGCGAAGCGAGCGCAAAAATTGTTGTAGTGTTTTTATAGTAACATGATTTATTTCTCGTATTAGTGAGCCCACAGTACTTCTATGGTAAAATAGTAATAATGCGCGAGCGAAGCGAGCGCGAAATTTTTTAAGGTTTTTAAAATGAAATCTTGGAAGCGATTTGATTCATTGATCGTGTTAGCGATCAATGATCGATTTGATTCGCGATCGTGCGAGCCTAGGTCTTTGTGGCCCAGATGAACCAAACAAGTATATTAATGTTTTAAAAGAAAAATGGAATACCCGACTAAATAAGAGTGACTTTTACGCTATCAAAAATTATATATACAACCATTTGAATGCATTGATTGCCAGTTTATTATTCCTAAATTTAAACTTAAGACTTTATAGAAAATTACAAACATACCTACGCGGTACTCCCTTGCAGGTGGAAAATAATTTTTGGTTAGTGATTATTTTTTGGTCAAGTATTTGCTTGTATTAGCATAGCATATTAAAAGTTGTTCGATTTTATTTACGTAAAAAATATTTTTTATATAAAATTGGCTTGGATCGAATTGAAATTTTTGTGGAATATTTGTGTTTTTGTTTACGTAAGATATATATACGACTGATTGCCAACTCGCCTGATGTTTAACGATGTTATTTTCTAATTTTACGAAGGACGTTTTTTTTATGAGTTTATTCAGTCATATCATATCTTCAAAATGTGGCCATGTACGAGCGAAGCGAGCGCGAAAATTTTTGAAGCATATTAATGCTTCAAAACCATACTTAATTTGCTTCGAAGAAGCAAATTAAGTATGTTTTTTGTTAGAATAAAAATGCGTAAAATCACTGTAAAAGATTACAAATGCGCATTCTGTAGAATAATTAAAAAAAAACACTTGTTTATTACGAAATAATTCGTTAGAGGTTACGAAAAAACTTTTTGAATTTTTGCAAGAGATGTATTATTATTATTATTACAAAAATTATAGCCTGTGACATTCTGGTAGCGAAGACAAATCTAATGACACCTCGCACATCAAAATCGGATAAGCCGTTCAGGCTGTAGGCTGTCATATAGAATCATACAAACATACTCGTACATACACTCGAAAAACATTACCCTCCTTCTTATGCAGTCGAGTAAAATATATAGTTTCGATTTGTTTGCGCGTTTGGAGTATGCGCGGGCGAAGGATGGACTAATGTCACACTGCATCTCTAGCAAAACTGTCGTTATGACAACCGCGCATCAGGTGTTTATGTATATTTTGTAATATCCGTGCTACCCGCGATAATCCGGCATTATGATAGCACTTAATTTTTTTTTCGGCCAATGCCATGGGGGGGGGGGTCCGGACTCCCTGGACCCCCCCCCCCCTTATATACGCCCATGGTGTACTCAAACACAATGCTTCTTGTCAAATTTTACAGTTCTAGGTCAACAGGAAGTACCCCATAGGTTTTGATTCCCTTATGAATGTCAAGTGTTTTTACGACATATTCGGCTGATTTCGGCTACAACTTTTTTAACGAAAACTGAGAAATTTTATTTTTCTTTTTGCAGCAAGAAACTATAGATCTGCTTATATGGTTTTAATTTCAACACGATACCTTCACGCGTTCCCGAGATACAGGTCTTGACACCCGGACGGTCGGACGGACGGACGGACAGACGGACAACAAAGTGATCCTATAAGGGTTCCATTTTTTGAGGTACGGAACCCTAAAAAAAACAAGTAGCTGACTGCATAACTGCATACTGGAATTTTCAAGGCTAGAGTGAATAAATATCTTCTAGATCGACGAGCTACATAAAAATCATTTTTAGTAATAATTGATAATAAATCATTTTTATGTATGAAAATTAACTTGGATCAAATTGAAATTTACGTCGGATATTTGTGATGTTGTTTTCTAGTTTTACAAACGACGATTTTTTAATAAGTTTATTTAGTCATTTTAAATTTTCGAAAATGTGGGTATGCGCGAGCGAGACGGACGATGGTCGAACCAAGGACACTTAAGGCGCTCCAGTGCTCCTATAAAAGGCACATACGATGCAAATATTCCCGTTAACATCGCTGTTGCTACCAGAGCAGGGCAAGTTCCCGCTTAAGGCACTTAAGCCTTAGGGCGATGCTGTAAATTTGCCGAACTCAACTACGGTTTCATTCGAAGAAGCCTCGATATGTAAATTGCTGACTGGAAGTGTTACATTCCGGAATAGATTTATTTTGATCCTCTTTTTAAGCTGGCATCGCAGCTTAGTTGATAGAGTTACTGCCTGCGAAGCTATAGGTGTGGATTCGATCCCCACCCTGGACTAACATGTTTGTGTGATGATCATGGATGTTTGTTCTGTGTCTGGGTGGTTCTATGTAACTTAAGTAAAATAAAAATAATTTAAAAAACACGACTTCAAAGCTAAAAAGAAAGAAATACCAACTGCGAGAACATGTTGTTGCTTTGTTTTATTTTCCTAAGCTTGTGTTATTTTGAATATTAATGCGATAAAAATGGTGGTGTTTTATTCATTAAGTGTTTGATCAAGTACATGAGTGTGGGCAAGTGAAATGATGCAGTGAAACGTGTCAATTTACGTTGTCGACAAAACTCCATAGAAGCTTCTAGTAAAGTCGCCACCACTTTACTGAAGCAGGACTCGACTTATAAATTGGCTGTACTTATATACGTGACTTAGATTGTGACTAGAACATAACTACAACTTGTTTTATTCAAGAAACTTGAAAAAAAACTAATAATTGACACCGGCAAATGCTTTAATGCGGGTCCAATACAAAAAGAAGAAAGAATACCAACTGTTACATAATACCGACAAATTAAATTAAAACTGTGCGTCTGTCTAAGTAGATACGTACCCCAACAATTTTTTTGAGGTCGGTGCCTGGCTCTAAAATATAACCAACTAAGTCCTAGACAGACAGTCTAGAGTTATATTTCTAAAATATCTAACTCTAAGCGGTCATCTATTAAATCTTGTCATATTCTATCCTGGTTTAAAAATAGGTATAAATAAAAAAGTATAAGGCAGTATTATAGAAACTTCTGACAAGCCATACGCGGTTATGACAGTATTGGTTATCCTGTGGGGTATAAGCCGTGCCTCGATTCAAACGTCTTCGGTTATTATGCTTGCTTTTCCTTTAAAAAACTTGGGACATTCACATTCAACAAATTCTTTTTTTTTATTTCTTACATCATATCACTTAATTTCGCTTTTTAATCGACTTCCAAAAAGAAAGAGGTTCTCAATTGAACTGTATGTTTGTTACGCTATTATTCTTACAATTATGACTTGATTTTGATGATTTTTTTGTTTGGTAGGTTTGGTAATAGTTCAGAGGTGCAAGCCAATCAGTCCTTTTAGAAATCCATGGGAGCGGCCTACGATGATGATGATAAATACATATCTAAATACTTACATAGACACATACACTCGAAAAACATAAACCTTCTTACGCAGTCGGGTATACTTACATAGACACAAACGAGTACACTCGAAAAACATAAACGTTCTTACGCAGTCGGGTAAAAATAGTGCAAGTTTACGTACATACATACAATCACGCCTATTTTCCCTTACTAGGGGTAGGCAGATCGTCAAAGGCTATGAGGCCCTTTAGCGCCAAACTTAACCTTGATTAAAGGGTAAGATGGAAGGGAGAGGGTATTAGAGGGTTAGAGGAGATACGAGGGTAAGATGTAATATTGGCTTGCAGTGACAGGGGGTCAGCCAACCGCCTACATAATCGCCAATTTGCCTCAAGTCCCTCAACTGACTTTTACAGTATGCCGGGGAAGACAAGCAGCTGGTGCATTCTATGTATTTATGTTCTTCCCAGTCCAGCATGAAAGGGTAATGCAAGTTTAATACAACTTTTCTTGCACGGTCGTTTACCTTCTGCATTTACCGACAAAACAGAAACCTTTGCGAGGCGTTTTGCAGCACATGCCTTGTTCCATCTGTACCTCCCTTAATAATATTAGTAGCACATCCTCAGGCTGGCTTTGTAGCTAGCGTACAACTCGAGTCCAACTTGATTATCTGCGACCGGTGCATCGAGATAACGGTAATCGAATCCGTAGTAAATTTATATTCAAGAGCTACCCAACGATTGTTTCAATCGATTTATTAGTTGTCCGACTTGTCGAATCGATTCCAGGGGATGATTTGAATCGGAGAGCGAGATTGGGTTTGTAATTTGGTTGCTAGTTTCCGAACTAATCCAAATTAGGTTAGATAAATATGTAACAGAGTTTGATATAATTCGTAATTTAATAAGGAATATATTTTGAGAGAAATAGGATTACTTTTTTTTAGTAATAGATATCTCATCATAATCATCTCAGCCATAAGAAGTCCACTGCTGGACATAGGCCTCCCCCATGGATTTCCAAAAAGACCGATTGGAAGCGGCTTGCATCCAGCGTCTTCCCGTCACTTGTATGAAGTCATCTGTCCATCTCGTGGCTGGTCTTCCTACGCTGCGCTTGCCGGTACGTGGTCTCCACTCGAGAACCTTTCGGCCCCATCAGCCATCAGTTCTATGTGCTATGTGCCCTGCGCACTGCCACTTCAACTTGTTAATCCGCTGTGCTATATCGGTGACTCCTGTACGTCTACGATAATAGATATCTATTATAAAGTATTTTATTTCTTGGATAGCTAGAAAATATTACTAAATTTCCGATAATATTTACTCACATGCAGATACTTGACTCTAGCAAAAATATCACTTTAAAACTTAATATTTCGCAAACGAATCCTTAAATGGAGAAATGGTTTTTCCTCCCGCCAATATAATTGGATGACTTATCCAATGATATCCCATACGATGGAGTAGATGGAAAAACTTTACTTTTAGGGGAAGTAACCCAAAACAACCGTAGTCAGCGATATCGATCCACATTCTTGATGCGTACAGCACTGGAATGGAATTATTTGCCGCCATCTCTGTTTCCTGAGCCTACAATCTTGGGATTTTCAAGGCTAGAGTGAATAGATATCTTCTAGATCGACGAGCTCCATCCTCGGCCACACCGTCGCTAACATCAGGCGAGTTGGTGGTCAATCGTAGATCTATCTTGCATACAAAAAGTTTTTATGTTCAACGATTCAGTGTAAGTAATCTGTCTGTAAGTAGTGTAATCTTTAAAACGCTCTTCTGTGCAGTTGGCTTTCCAAACATACGTTTACGTAGGAGCCACCGTCCTTTAACTTTAAAACTCAAAATATAAAATCTGAACATTTCTCAGGAGCAAATCGAGCAAAAGGAGCAAAACGCGCGTTATCGTGTCGAAAGCACGGCGGCGGCTATTTTTGACAAGTGCCATCGATACTCCATGCGGACCCATTGTTTCACTCCTGCTCAGGCTTGCCTTGTAACGGGAAAGCTTTAATAGAATACACTTTTTAATCGACTTCCAAAAAGGAGGAGGTTCTCAATTCGACTGTATTTTTTTTAAATATTATTTCGATTTCTCGCCAATTACGAATTGATTTTGATGATTATTCTTTTGTTTGGTAGGTCGGACTTTAGAGCTAAAATAACGTATAAATTTTATCAAAATCGGTTCAGTTCAAATTTTGGTATAAAAACTAAATTTTGAACTGAACTTATTTTGAAAAAAACAAAACAATTGGAAAATTGAAGTCGTATTTTTTTCAGTTTTTAAGCAATAATTATAAATAATACTAGCTGCTTCGTAGCTTGTATTTGTCACTAAGATTTAAAATAACATACCTTCTTAAAAAAAACAAGCTTTTATAAAAGTACTCCAGTAGGTACCTACTTATATTAGGAATGAGTATGTTAGAGGAAGTATGAAAGTAGCACCAGTGACCGAGAAGTTAAGGAATGAAAGGCTATCCTGGTATGGACACGTCATGAGAAGGGAGGATAGCCATGTATGCAAGAGGGCCCTAAATATGATGGTAAGCGGCAGGGCCGGGAGAGGGCGACCAAAAAAAGTGTGGATGAACTGTGTGAAAGAAGATATGTGTGCAAGGGGTGTGAATGTAGAAATGACGGCTGATAGAGTGAAGTGGCGAAAGGAAACATGCTGTGCCGACCCCACCTAGTGGGATAAGGGCAAGGAAATGATGATGACTTCAGTACTTATATTAGTACTCGTTGTGAAACTTCCCTAATCTTCGCTATAGCGGTCGGTTTTCAACGGAATAAAATTTGACGTGTTCGAAATTCGAATTTTTCCTTTTTTTTTTCGTTTCCGCGCACGAGTCGAGGACAATGCGGTCTGAGCGTAACGAATAATGTGATTTATAAAAACGGGTGTAAGCCGCTGGCTTTAAAATCATACGACCTCAATTTTGCGTTACGTTTTGAAAATGTGTAACCATACATACCATTTTCACATATTTTTAACCGACACGTAAAAAATAGGAGGATGTATTTTTATGTATGTCCGTATATTGTGTATGTATGTATCTATATTGTGGATCGATTTTGGAAATGATTTTTGTTTTGAATTCAAAATAGCTTCCAAGTAGTCTGATAACAAAAAATTGCTGCAGTGATTTAGTTATCTTCGATAGAGCGATCTCGATGTGTGCGATTGGCTTGTGAATTATATCTTACTTCCTACTTTCTGAAAAAATATTTTCGTAACAACAATTATTCTAGACATTTCACAAAACGACCGATAAGAGATTCCAGCAACACGGCATCTTTTATACAGTCGCAAGCAAAATTGGTAAGCATTGAGTGTTGAATACAAAAGGTAACATTATAAATTTAAAGTGGCCTGCTCGTTAAAATATCGAGTTAGCTTGTTTATTTGTGTGCCGTCGTGTTTATTTGTAAGTTTGTCTTCTATATAATTTACGGAATTTATTTTTGGAGATAAACGTATATTTTTGAAAATAGCCAATTATGCCTGCTCTGGCACTTTGAATATGGAAATGAAAATTAGATAAATTGATATTGATCTATATAACATTTACTTTACCAGTTCCTTTTCACATATTTTGAACCGACTTCTAATAAAGAGGAGGATGTATTTTTTTATGTATGTTCACCGAATCCTTCATCTCCGTCAATTGTGGATCGGTTTTGTAATTTTTTCCCCCATTTATATTTCTCACATCATATTATATAATTATAATATGTTTTATTTCGAGACGCTGGGATTTCGGTAATGAAATTAAAATGGAATTGGGCAGGACATGTTGCTAGGCGAAGTGATGACAGGTGGAGTAAGATTTTGACAGAATGGTGGCCGAGGTAAGCGGAGTGTGGGACGTCCAGCTGCAAGATGGGTCGACGATATAACAACAATCGCGGGTCGAACCTGGACTCGATTGGCACAGGACCGAGGAAGATGGGAAGACAAGAGAGAGGCCTATACCCATCAGTGGGATAGAGAAGGCTGTGGATGATGATGATGATGATATTTTAATTTGAAGCATTTGTATTTTTTTAACCTTAAACAATAGTTGCTTTTGTAGATATTACTATAAATATTAGATTTTATTGATCCATAATGTATTTATTTATTATTTATTTCATTGTCTGTCTCGCTTGCACATACCTAGTTTTTTATGTTGGATAGATCTAAGATTGACCAACAACTCGACTGATGTTAAGCGACGGTGTGGCCAAGGATGGAGCTCGGTCGAATAGAAGTCTCTAGAAGATATCTATTCACTCTTGCCTTGAAAACTCCAATATTATAGTTCTCGGGAAACAGAAATAGCGACAAAAGAATTCAATTCCTGATTTAAGATTAAAATCTCAAATTATATGCAACGCCAAACCGATCCCCCAATTTCATTATCATCAGTTTTCTGCATTACCTTCCACAAAAAGACTTATTGACAAAATGAGTCCAATCATAATTATATTATAGTTTAAAAAACTGAAGCAACCGACTTCTCATGGATGCCATTGTCAGAACTGGACCAAATTGGATGAGACCAATGGTACCACACGGGAAGCACTAGCTTTCAAATAAAAAAAGAATCATCAAAATCGGTTCACCCAGTTGAAAGTTATGAGGTAACAAACAATTAAAAAAACAGTCGAATTGAGAACCTTCTCCTTTTTTGAAGTCTGTTGAAAATGAAGCAAGATTACCTACAAGTCATTGCAGAAATATTTATGTAGACGATGATCGTTTACTCTGATTTATTACATCACTAAGATTATGCGAAATAATGATGCCCACTGGTTTCTTTGGATCGCTTCGCATAATTTTAATACATGGGTCTTGTTTTAACGGATACGACGAATGATATCTGTTTCGATACAGTTGAATACAATTTTTTTGACGTGATAACGTCTTATAAATCTATGGACACCGGCTTCACGCACGAAAAAGCGTGACTCATAGTCTTTATTTATGATTATTCTACTTTTGAATAAAGACTGTTTCGTTTATGTAGCTCTGTGCTCTTTGGTAACAGATAAAAAAAAACTTTTCCCCTATAGCAAAATATGCAATTTTTTCCTCGCTCTAGTACGCTACAATGACGGACTTTTTGAACAAGAGGAGTGAAAAAAAATGAAAAGGGTCTGTTATCACTTTCGTTTTTAGGTGTACTTTAACACGCGGCAGGCAGACACGGTATAATACAAACCGGTTGCGGCCCACCAATGCATTTTCAATGCCCCGCAAACTGCAATAACATATGCTTACTACACAAAAAAACACTACCTACCACCTAACAAGTTTCCACACTATCTCTGACCAACCATTCAAGATAAAATCGACTTTAAATAAAAAGCAATTACGTCGAGAATCCCGTGCGAAATTTAGCAGTGATGGCAACTTTTGAGGGTTGGCTGTATAGATGCTCAGCTCTCGTGATAGCATCTTCATCAACTTTATAGGGTATTGTAGACTTTTTACCATTTATAGAGGGATTAAAATGCTTTGGGAGTTTTTGTTTCACTGAAGAATGCTCGTTAGTGAGATTTAAGGGTTCCGTACCAAAGGGTAAAAACGGGACCCTATTACTAAGACTTCGCTGTCTGTCCGTCCGTCTGTCCGTCCGTCCGTCTGTCACCAGGCTGTATCTCATGAACCGTGATAGAGTTAAAATTTTCACAGATGATGTATTTATGTTGCCGCTATAACAACAAATACAACATAAAAACAGAATAAATAAATATATAAGGGAGCTCCCATGCAAGAAACGTGATTTTTTTACTCGTTTTTGCTTGATATTGATAACGGCAACAGATAGACGCTTAAAATATTCGCAGAATATTGAGTTAAGTACATTATTCACTTTAAAAATAAATAATTAAATTAATATTTAAAGGGGGCTCCCATACAACAAACGTGTTTTTTTTTGCCGTTTTTATAGATAATGGTACGGAACCCTTCGAGCGCGAGTCCGACTCGTACTTGGCCGGTTTTATTCGTGTTTTACTTGTGAAATGTGAGCGGGTACGTTTCATAGCCGTGAGAGACTTTGTTTTATAGAAGTGTATAAAAACTATTATTATGACTACAAATTTATATACCTACTTTGTGGATATTTTCTTTTGAACCGACTTCAAAAACGGTGTTCTGAATTCGGTTGCAGTTTTCAACTGCTTTTTGATATTTTCGGTTTTAATTTTATTTTTAGAGCTGAAAGTTTTTTCTTTATGTTTGTTACCTCTAGGTAATAAACATAAAAAACACTATTATTATTAACGGGATATTTACCGGGGTTCGCGTTAACACAACATGCAGTGATATTGTGAGTGTGTTTTGTCGGGACTTTCAATCGAGTTCGAGTGCCGGTGATAACGCTCTTCGCAGTAAAAGAAAAAGAAAGAGGGTAGACAGATATGTCTGCTCTTAACCGTATCATCCACCTGCATTTTTCAGTCGCTCGTGAACATGGTGCATGTAACTGTGCCGAAATATCGGGAGCTCAAAATTAACGCGAACCACGGTAAATATCCCGTTAATAATAACAGTGTTTTAATGAATGACCGTGATAGTTTAAAAAAGTATTTAAAAAAAACACCGTCATTATCAGACTTATTTTTTTTAATATATGATATGCTTTTAGATTGGTGTTGAAATGTCGTCAATTTCAGTAGTTTGTTTTTTAAAACCAAATTATTCGAATAAATTACATTCAAGCGAACGAAAATGTGTATTTGAACTCAGTTTTATTAATTTAGTGCGAGTATATATTTATTTTATTAATTTACTAATAGGCTTGCGCTCAACCGGAACCAAATTCACTCGGGATAAGACACCCAGATTAAATATATCAGAGGAGACCCGCTCAAGCAGGAAGCATAACTGAAAAGTAGCACAAACCTATACCAATCCACGCATCTTATGACATTCTCCATTACAATATGTTTCAGAACTAATATTTAATTTCAAAGTCTGGTATTGAAATCCTACGCATGCTTCCCTTATTGGGCTTCCAGATGGTACCTAACATATTTTAACTTTGTAACCAGAAATACAAGACCTGTTATCTCCATACAAACCGCCCTACCTGGTCCCATTGAATAGTATCTAGATAAATTGGTAGTCTTATTGAAGTATACTATGTAAGGAATAGGCGACGACAATACATGTTTGGAATTTAAAATTAAGTGTGAATTTTAGAATTGTCGAAATGTGGATTTGTAGAAGGTATGGATTCCGTATATTTAGATAATATGCCAGATTTCTACTACCTACATAGTATATGGCACCCTTTGGTACATCGTGATGACTGACAGACAAAATTAAATAATTATAGTTTAAAAAACTTTAAAAAAATGGTTGTCTCTAAAGTCGGTTTACGGACGATAATTTTACGTGATAACGATGCGTCACAAGCCAAACGCTTAGGCCGATCGTGTCTCTCTATCGCTTGTTCCGCGCTCTCGCTTGCACGCTCGGCTCAGGCGGAACGTGACAATGAGTCACGCTTTTTAGTGCGTGCAGCCGGCGTTCATCGATTTATAAGACGTTATTCGTTATCACGTCAAAAGTTCCATAGCCAGAAGTCAACCGACTTCAAAAACTAAACTACTGAACTTGTGTTTGATGAAATTTCTATGGAATAAACCTGAAAGTCAAGCTTTCAAATTTAAAGAAACAATATTTGAAATTTATTAATAAATGATAAAGTTATGTTGTTGTAGTTATGTGTTAAAAATACAACCGGAGTACAAGAGAACCTTCTTTTTTGAAGTCGGTTAAAAATCTCACTGTCAATCGTCATTGTCCTTACCTCAAATATCTGTTAATACGATTCGCTCTCAAAATGATCGATGATCCTAGTTTCTAGTAGCTTTGCTTTTAAATTATTACTTGCAGTTTAGCTTCTTCTATTTCAAAAACAAACCATACTCCCTTTAAGATAAGGTTCATAAAGTCTAAAAACTGAAAGGTTATGCAGTGCAAGCTCTGACAAGTCCATGGATGATACATCAATAGTTAATCGTTAGCGTTGATTTTATCTTTTAAGAGCTTCGTATCAAAAGGATTCGCTATTTACTTGAATTTGATAAAATGTTGAGCTTGAATGTAAGATGTATGAGACAGGAAGTTGGGAAATGGTGATTCTAGAGCGAGGATTTTAAAATATACTTTACTATACTCCACAGATCACAAAAACAAAGGATATTTATGCCTTTACCTTTTTTTTATCAGCCCTGTCCCACTGCTGGGAACGGGCCATCTTCTCATTGTGAGAAGAGTTAGGCCATAGTCTGCCACGCTGGCCAAGTGCGGGTTGGCAGACTTCACACATCTTCAAGATCATTGAGAACTCTCAGACATGTAGATTTCCTCACGATGTTTTCGTTCACCGTTTGAAGTTGGCGGCAATCAACAATACGCACATAACTTCGAAAAGACAGAGGTGTGTGCCGCGGGATTCGAACCCAGGACCTGCGGATCGCAAGTCAGACGGTCTCCCGATTAAGCTGTCGGAAACGTCCATTACCTTATCCTATGCGAATGCTTACGTATTACACCATTTTAACTGCCTTTAAAAAAGGAAGAGGTTCGCAATTTGGTTTTACTTTATAAAATGATTGTTATCTCATAGCTCCGTCATTTATAAACCGAATCGAGAAAAATATTTGAAGAAATACACTTGAGATTAGATTATCAGATTATTAAATATATATTAAAATAAATTCAGTAATCTGGTTTTTAATACAAAATAAATGGAAGGCTAGAGTGAATAGATATCTTCTAGATCGACGAGCTCCATCCTCGGCCACACTGTCGCTTAACATCGGGCGAGTTGGTGGTCAAACGTAGATCTATTCTATAAAAAAAAAAAAAATGGAAAAGTTGTATTAGTATACCTACAGTATTAGTATTGACGATAATAATTTTTGAATGAATGTACTTACCACAGATCTGAAAGTAAATACTCTTGACAGTAATATTTACACTAATCTAATTTCCAGTTGTATTCAGATAAATTTTGATATACCTATACAAACAATTCTAACAAAAAAAAACTGGATTAAGTAACTTTGATAAAGTATTAAGTAAGTATATTTTTTATGTATTAATAACTTACTTAAAAAACTTATTAAAATGACTTTTAAACCCCGGAAACATTGAGAGGCATGCTAGGAGGCTCATTTTTGACGATTCCCTTGTTCGGACTAAACTCCAAAGTCTGGAGCATCGTCGCAGTTGCCAGTTTATCGGGTTTTTTATCGCATACAAATTTCGGTGAGTGAGGGTCTGTAGACTTGTTGTTTGGACAAATGATTTCATAAGTTTGTTGGCCATAAGTTGTTAACAAATTTATGAAATCAAATACTCTTGTCATGTAAAACATCTAGAATTAGACAGTTTTGACTATGAAACGGATTCGGGTATGTAAGATCCAAACAAATTTATTTGGGATTTCATACACCACACGGCCCTAAATCAACACGAAATTTATTAACTCGCCGTAGAGTACTCACAAGCTCCAAAATATTTTATAAATCTGCAAAAATATTCAAACATAAACACTGGAGCGAGGCGACATTGATGGGAGCTGGAATATTTGAATTCTGAGGCGGAAGTCAGAATTGTGGATATGGCAACATCACAAACTGTACCCTTAGTAATGGAATTATAAGGTTCAAATCAAGATTTATTTAGTCTAGAGGTACATTAACTAATTCGTCAATTCCATCCTTCGCATTTCACTAAAAGACTAACAGAAAGTTGGCACATTACCTCTCATTTCTCATTAACACTTAACGATTTCGGTAAACATCCATGATTGATAGAATTATTTATTATTTTATTTTATTTCTTAACAGCTAGATCTAGATGATAAAACTGAGCCAATGAGTTAAGGAAAGATAATGGTTTCTGATGTGTCATCATCATCATTTCAGCCATAAGAAGTCCACTGCTGGACATAGGCCTCCCCCCACGGATTTCCAAAAAGACCGATTGGAAGCGGCTTGCATCCAGCGTCTTCCCGCCACTTGTATGAGGTCATTTGTTCATCTCGTGGCTGGTCTTCTTACGCTGCGCTTGCCGCTTGTTCTGATGTGCTCTGACATTATCAGTGGAAAGATTAATTTAATTTAACATGAAAAATCTTTAGTGTTTGCCAATAGTTGACTTGTTCAAGCAGACTATTTGTTTTCATGTATAAGTTTTAACCACATCCACACTTCTTTCATCCTCAACATTCCTCCAGCGGTGGCGCGACAAACTCTCGTCCGCGATCTCGACTTATTTGCATAAGTTCTTACAACAGCAATCTGGATCGCCATCTCTCCCGAGTCAATAATAACACCTCTAGGGTAAATATTTTGTTTCCACAGTGTTTGCAGCGATTTGTCTGAAAAGTTTGTGATGGAATTTATTTTGTGTGTTTGTGTTGTTATTTTCAATTTGTGGTTGTTTTTTTTTTATGAACAATATAAACCGTTGATTAATATTTAACTCGGAGAGTGCGAGTTTATATTCAAAAAGTTGAAATAGTTAGTGAAGGCAAATCTAATAGGTAACATGGTCATACACGTAGTAGTTAAATACTTCGCCTTGGCCGCGTACGTAACTATAGTTTCGTAACTAGTTTCGAACGAAATTTTTTTTTGTAATGATAAGACTCCTCCAGTACTCCAGGAGTCATCTTTGTGAATTATTCAACCTACAGCAGTAGTGTGCGATCATCATTGTGCTTCAATGAGAAGGTAATGGTGAGTAATGATTTCAGCAATATTCTGAAATGTCTCTTCATAATGAGATTTAACATCTAATAATCTAAGTGTGACGAGCACAGTGCATTACCACACAAAATCATACTTTATAAAAAACCAGCCAAGTGCATAACAGACAGACATGTAACTACGAGTTTTCTTGTTGGTTATGGAACATCAGAAACGGTTAACCGTTTCTAGTGAAAGGTATGTTAAAGCAGATTTGCTCATAACTATTTTCATTACAATCAATATTTGACAGAAGTTACTTCAGTGAGTTTCCGGCAGCCTAGTCGGGAGACCGTCTGACTTGCGATCCGCAGGTCTTGGGTTCGAATCCCGCGGCACGCACCTCTGCCTTTTCGAATTATGTGCGTATTGTTGATTGCCACCAACTTCGAACGGTGAAGGAAAACATCGTGAGGAAACCTACATTTTATTTAGAAAGCTAACGTGGTTGTTACACATTTTTATGAGTACCTACCAGATGAGACGTCCTTTGGGAGTGATGTCTGGACTGCTCCTTTTGGAAAAGACCACCGTATGCGGTTGAAACTATAGCCGGAGAATTTGGCTCAAAAATAGACGTGAGTATCCCGTGTGTTCAAAATAAAAATGGGAACCTACATGTCTCAATGATCTTGAAGATGACAAGTATTCACGTATTTCCGTGAATACTAATACTAAACTTAATAACTTTCTTAGTCGGGTTAAAACAATTAATGATTGACGTAGTAATCGCTGAGCAAACATAAAAAATACAGTCGAATTGAGAACATTATTTTTGGAAGTCGGTTGAAAACTCGACGCTATAGCGCGTCGTCAGACTAGGCTAGGCTTTGACGCGCGCTAAGTAGGTACGCGTTTTGTTTGGCGAAGCCTTAATCTTTAGGATTTTTTTTTTGTACTTCGCGTTGACCTATAAGTACGAGTCTGACTCGCACTTGTCCGGTTTTTCCATATAAATAAATCAGCGGGCGGTGGATACATGCGTCCGCCGCAGTAATCGTCTGGAACCACCGCTTTTCTTTAATCCATTTGCAATATTAGCTGTGGCAACACCATGCGTGAGAGCATGCAATTTCGCGTGTTCTGCTTCCTCTAATTAGATTGGTGAAGCTTAGTTGTCGCTGAATTGAACTGGTCATATTAATGAAGCAAACTCGCTATATAAGGTATAATATTTGGCTGTCATCGTAGCGCTCGTAGCGTAGCTTGACTAAATGTTCCCGAATGATCACCAATGTCAAGCAACGGACGGACCGGTCAGTCTTCGGATGGGTGACCGTGAGTGGCATATCTTTCTGACCGCTTCCGTGGGTCGGATGACACGTTGAATTTTAGGTCTCGGATGTTTGTTTGTTTTTAAAAAACAGCAATCGTCAAGCCAGGTCTGAGGCTTTTAGGCGGCTTAATAACTCTGACATTAGGGCTGGTCACTCAGTCTATACGAACTTACTTACTTATTGTCTCCATACGAAACTACTAGCCGTCTGCTAAAATAGGCTTTAGGAAAATTCAATTACAACAACATATAGGCGGGATTTGTTGATATGAGCATTACTTACTAAGTACAGGGTTAATATGGCGTGTAATAATTATAGTTCAATAAACTGAAAATAACCGACTATAAAATATGCAATTCGTTTACTTGGATGAAATTTTTTCAGTTATTTTGTTATAAAAACCAAAGTACTATACCGATTTTGATAAAAAATATATAGGACCACCTCTTACCTACCAATGAAAAAGGAATCATAAGAAACAATTTAATTTATTATTAGCGGAGTAGGTAATCGCTGAACAAACATACATTCGAATTGGGAACCTCCTTCTTTTTCGAAGTCAGTTAAAAGTAAATCGTTTCTCATATCTAAATAAACAAAACTGTCTCACACTTTTCTACTAACTCGGTGATTTTATCATTTATTATTTTTATTTATATAAAACTCTGATTTTCAGCCTTAGAGCGCTTGTAGACGAACCGGGCGTCGGTCCGGTCCGGTTTTCGCCGGACCGATGTCCGGTGCGTCTACACACACCAATGCTCTGGCGTGGATGACCGTCTTTCGGACGCCGGACCGGTGTCCGACGCCGGACCCACGTCCGGTGCGTCTACAAGCGCTCTTACCGAAAAACGTTACAATTCTCTAATTCTCTGTCTTCTTTCCGCAAAGGAGAAGTTGACAAAATTTGTTGATTAAATTTGAGTAACGTGAAAAACTTTACTCAATTTTGATCAACGTCTCAAATTATTATCTCTCTTGTTTTACTGTCATTACGTGTCAGCGAGAAGTTGACAAAATATTATGTTGCGCATTGATTAAATTTGTGTAAAGTTTTTAAATAATATTGTGATGCGCGAGTGAGATAGTTGCACGCTTTGAGCAGTCCGTAGTTCGACCAATTGTCCGTCTCGCTCGCGCATACACATTTTTGTAGATATAAATGACTGAATAAACTTATAAAAATCGTCGTTTGCTAAACTAGAAAACAGCATCACAAATATTCGACAAAAATTTCAATTTGATCCAAGTTAATTCTCATACCTACATAAAAATCATTTTTGCGTTAATGATTTCTAAAACTGGTTTTTATGTATGAAAATTAACTTTACCCGGAAAAGTTAGCTTCAAATGAAACTAACAAGTTGTTTCGATTTAAGCCAATGAACACTACAGAATTTCTTTCTGATACATTTTTATCCTCCAATACTCTATCCCTCCCATACAGCCCCCTAAACACGGTCAAATGTGGCGTGAAACAGGTTGATGTTCTTTGATGGTCTACAAATACAAAAACACTTTATTGACACCATAGTAAAATAACATTAGGTACATAATTAAGGCGTTAGAAGGTACAGAAGGCGGCCTTATCGCTAATAGCGATCTCTTCCAGACAACCTTAAGATGTTAAAAGAGAAGAAAAAGTAAACGATACGGTGGAGGTCTACCTACCCCGTTAGGGAAAATATGCGTGATCTTATGTATGTTTGTATGAATTTATAAAATCACTGCCGTTTTGTTACTCATACAGGATATCCTGTTTACTGTTTAGACTTCCATTCTTAAATTTTGTAAAATATTTTATGTATAATGTTTTCTTTGTTACGAAAATTGACCTGGTTGTTACACATTTTTATTTTAAACAAACGGGTTACTCACGTCTATTTTTGTGCCGAATTCTCCGACTATAGTTTTAACCGCATACGGCGGTCTTTTTCAAAATAAATAGCGCAGAAAGACAAACGACGTCTTGTCTGGTACGTGGCGGTAAAATAGACGTCAGTAACCCGTTAGTTCAAAATAAAAATATTTTCTTTGTTTATAATTTGCTGTTGTAGAATAACAGCAAATTGTAAACAAAGAAAACATTCAATTCATTCTGAATGCAACAAAATTCCAAAGAAATTAAGGAAATATACGAAGATAATAGTTAACATAGTTCCAGTAAACATCCCAATGACTCTCGCGACTCTTTAGTCGTGGAACGTTCTATTTAAAGCTAAGATTACTGCGTTTAAGGCTGGATACACACGTGCGACTTATTGCCGTATTTGACATGCTGATTTGTATCTTTATGAAGCTCAATATTTAAAACGGCAGTATGAAAAACGTGTATAATTGTTATTTTTTTACCTTTTTATTCTTAATAATAAAAACGTACAAAACATAGTTATTTGGATGAACCATGACCATTCTCATTTACAGATTTCATTTACTGTTGATTTTTATTAGTGCACTAAGCTATTTTACGTGAATCCCTTCATAACCTAAAATATTATTAGTTACAAACACGACTTCTTAATTAGGCTATTTTTACAAATTTAGGCAGTTCAAAAATTACACACATCCGTCGGAACTTGAACTCTCAGCATAATATCTCGACCTGATCCAGGACCCCGGAGTCAGTGAAACAATTATTATTTAAAAAATTTAAACACATTCTAAAGGTTGCCTGGAAGAAATCGATAATGAAATAAGGCCGCTTTTGTACTGTCGTTTAAGTTTATTGTTTATTTAAAGTTTTTACTGTATGGATGTACAATAAAGTTATATTATATTCAATTCTATTCTATTCTATTATATTCAATTCTATTCTATCCTATTTTAAAAGTTTTAAACTTAAGTATTCTAAAATGAAACTGGCTGTTCCACATCAAAAGTCGCAAGCTTTTGTCGCAAGTTTGCGGAGCGGCTTGCCGTCGACGACGTGACAACTGCACGTAAACGTCGCCGCGTCTAAACCGGGCTGATTTATTTTATTGTGCCGATAAATGAGTGTGCCGCGCGACGATTTAGCGTTAATAAATGGCGGCGAGAGGTCTTCGTGCTAAATGTCTTGTTCCAACTGCCTGATACTTGTGGGAACGAGATTACGACATGCGCTTTGCAGGAAAATATTGTAAGGATACAATTAATGAAATAATAATTATAGTTTAAGCGCGCTCCATCGTAGACCGTAACTGTCTCTTAACACCAGATGAGTTAATGGTCAAACGCAAGCCTATTTTCGAATAAAAAAAAGTTTCAAAAACTGACTTCAAATTACGCAAAAGACAAATCTAACGACACCTCACACATCGAAATCGGTCAAGCCGTTTAGGCTGTAGGCGTTTATATAGAAACATACATATATACATACATACCCATATACATAAGTACATAGTGAGCTCTGCTAGATGATGACATTGAATTTTACTTATTCCATTCAAGTTACCATCTTCATATAAATTTTCGTCAGAAAAGAATATTTTAAAGCAATATTTCGTTAATGTATTTTAAGGACACAAGCAACTGGCAACATTATAATGCGAAAATCCACACTCAAAGCAAAATAAATCGGAACCATATTCCGCCCCATTGGACACTGCCGCCCCGATAGGCTTCTATGGCATACAGAATTCAGACCAATAGAGATGAGCAACAAGTAGGTATCTATATTAATAAAAATAATTTAAAAAAATATATATCTACTTCAAAACTGAAAAGGCAGAAATAACAACTGATACTCTTACTTTTGCACCGTCTCATCTTCCTGAGACACGGAGTAGGGCTGGCGCTGCAGCTAATTCGGCGGAGCAGCACAAGCGGCGTAAATATGTTAATCTCGGTAGAGGTTACATATTTGAGCCGTTTGGTGTCGAAACTTTGGGTCCGTGGGGACCGGGAGTTCATCTCATTTTCAAAAATTTATCTGAGCGCCTGATCGATGCGACGCGTGACCAAAATGCTGGCGCGTATCTGGCCCAACGCATAAGCATTGCCATTCAACGTGGCAATGCGGGCAGCATGCTGGGTACGCTGCCAACTGGTAGTGGGTTTGAGCATTTGGATTATCTTTAGACCTTTATCGGTCTGGGGTGATCGATGTGCTTTTTGTGTAGTAGTTTAGTTAGTTGAGTTTGTATATTGTTGTGTTGTAGTTAAAACTGATACATAATACCGACAAATTAAATCAAAACTGGGCGTCTACCTAAGTAGGTATAAGTACCTACTTAGGTAGACATACCTACTGCTACTACATACTTAGGGTAAGCCCTAACTATATTTTTGAGGTCTGATAACTAACTCTTTGTAAATAGCAAGGTTTCTGGATTTAATAAAACAGAAACCTAACGAACCGAACCTAAAATTGCTCGGACAAATTACTGAAACTTATAGCTTACAAGCTTAAGGAATCTGAAACTCGACAGTAAACAAGTATCTACCTATGTATATTAAAACAAAAACAAACAGTTTTTTCAGTCTAACTTACGATTTCGTTTCGCTTGATACGCTGTTGAGTGTACGTTTTTTGTGAGAAATTATGCGTAAAATCGCTGTAAAAGATTATAATTACACATTCTTTAGAATAATTTTAGTAAAATCAGATTATATATTACAAAAAAAAGTTCGTTAGAGGTTACGAAACCACGATTATTTTTTATTTTTGTGAAAGATGTGTTATTATTATCAAAAAAATATAGCCTATGACACTCAGAAAGTAAAGACAAATCTAACGACACCTTGCACATCAAAATCGGTCAAGCTGTTTAGGCTGTAGGTGATCATATAGAAACATACATACACTCGAAAAACATAACCCTCCTTTTTACGCCCGACTGCGCAAATATCGAAAGTCAGACAGTTCTATGAAACGGATTCGGGCAAGTAAGATTACCAACTTTACCAAAATTACTAGAAAAGTTATTCGAATATATACTTATTCGAAAGAGGCTATTCCATTTTCCCCTCTCTATTTCAGACATTACCATATGAATGATACAGGCTAAAAAAGCCCCCCAGGTGGCACGTCCGGCCCGGAAATAGGTTCTAGCTGTCGGAACGGAACGAAACTTCGCGTTTTTCACATTACATTTAGCTACATTTTTGTCTAAGTAACAAAAATGGCAGTAGAAAATAATAATTTGATGTATCTTTTCTAACCGGCTCTCAAAGGTTTGAGATTAAGCTAAATGTGTTAAACTTATATTGACTGAAAAGTAGGTGAACGATCCATTGCATTATTGCAATTTTTAAACTGAACTAACCCGGAAAAGTGTAGTACAGACAGACAGTACCTTTAGTACGGAAGCCTCAAAAAGAACTTGTCATCTTCCGTACAAAGCCTCTGCCTTATCCCAAGCCGGAACAAGCTGCAACATGCGAGGCACGTCGTCCTCTGAACGGAACCTCGGCGCTGATTCCGTTCTTTTTGCAGAACCAGTGATAGATAAAGCCGATCCTTTTATTAGGAGGTGGCGGTCTCTTTCAGCGGGCTCCTTTTGTTGCGGTGTCGGCGCTGTTTTATTTTCTAGATTTTCCGGATTGGGTGCCATTGTAGACTATAAAGTTCGGCTGCATAGAGTCAAAATGCAAGAAGGCTATTTTTTTTAAATAAATTCTGAATTATTTTTTATTCGTAAATAGGCTTGTACAAGTAGCACCAGGTGAGTTGACGGTCAAGACCGTCAACTCACCTGGTGTTAAGCGACAGTTTCGGACTACGATGGAACGCGCTTGCCTAGAAAAAACCTATTCACCTAAAAAAAAGTTTGTATATAAAGTTTTCTAATAATAACATATAAAATGTTAACGTTTTCTAAGGTTTCCGTGATTATTGCTCATTAAAAAAAAAACGGATTTATCGCGTACATTTTACATACTTTTATGAACTGACGTTTAGAACACTGCGACCTGTAGTTACAGGTGAGACTAGATGCCAGTTGTCTGGGTCTGTTTAGGGTTCCGTACCTCAAAAGGAAAAAAAACGGAAACCTTATAGGATCACTTTGTTGTCCGTCAGTCCGGGTGTCAAGATATCTTGGGAACGCGTTAAGGTATCAAGTTGAAATTAAAACCATATACGCAGATCCATAGTCTCTTGCTGCAGAAAGAAAAATCAAATTTCTCGGTTTTCGTGAAAAAAAGTTACAGCCGAATATGCCGTAAAAAACGCACTTTTCGACACTCACAAGGGAATCAAAACCTATGGGGTACTTCCCGTTGACCTAGAAATATTAAATTTGGAAAAAAACATTGTGTTAGAGTACGCATACCTATAGCAAAAAAATCCGAAAACTGGTCATTTATAATTTAATCACAAAAATTTGGGTCATTATGCAAGAAAGGAGGGACCAAATTTTTAATGGCTTTAACAGCATCATGTGGGGTATCATACGTAAGAACTTAATTAGCACAAGCTAAAACAGATTTTTAAATATTTTTGCGATGTATATTTTTCGATTTATGAAGGAAAATATTAATAAAATATATAAATTCCCCTTTTTATCTACTAGTTTCTACTGAACCCTCAGTTGGCGAGTCTGACTCGCTCTTGTCCGGTTTTATTTTAATCTAGTTCCACCTGTATCTAGATTATCTACCTATAGATTACAGACGCTGCAAAGCGTTCGAAATGTGCCTTATTGTAAGTAGTACCATTGATTTGTACCATTGATGGTACAATTGACACAATGTTGTATCCTTAGTACCATTAATGGTACTAGTGACATTTATTTAGGATCCGTAGTACCATCATAAATATTGATGTATCGCTAGTACCATGAATGGTACTACTAAACAAACTTGAAGTATGTACCGTGGAGTGGTAATAGGGCCCAGGAAGTGAATTGTCGCAATTAATAAATACTATACTTAACCGAGTACTGGCCATTTGAAATAATTTGAAGTACATTTCGGTTCACGTCAGTCTGACACTATTATGCATTCATTATTTCATGTGTCTAAAGGACCTATTGTTACCCTTGAGAAGAAAATTGAAGAATCCCTTGTTAAGAATCCTTGAATTTGAATTTCAGTTCATAAAAGTGACAAATCTTTTAAAACTTGTTTAATTTCAATAAAAATCGGTGACTACAATAGTGAAAAGTAATCCGACGAGAATAATAAAGGTACCATCATTATTCCGTCGTAAAATGATTCAATACTTATTGAATCATTTTGTGACTAATTAAAAAAGGCACTGATTTAAAGAGGCAGTTGTAAATAGCAGTTTTGGTAAGTTAAAAATTATAAATGGCACGTTTAATAACTAGTTCAGCAGTTAAAACTAACCAGTAAAGTAAACAAAAATGAGTAATTAAAAATAATGAAATGGATCAGTGAATATATAATTGAACAGGAAAATAATTAAATGGGCGGTAAAAATTATTGAACGAGCGGTTACGTGTGGGCAGTAATAAATTGGAATTTGTCGGTAAGAAATCTCATTCTAAGCAATTCTATAAAGAATGAGGTGGTAAAAAAAAAAAAAAGAGTACTTAAATAGTAATGAAAAATTAAATTACTTTTGCTTTGACTGAAGGAATTAAATAAAACAAATTGTAAAAATTATTATCTATAAATTTGTATAAAAAAAAAACATAACCTAATCTCTGAAGAAATTATTGCTTATACCTTATATACATAGATAACTTTCCATAATTTTTACCGCTCATTTAGTTATTGGACTGCTCAATTATTTTTAGAATTGACATTGTATTATAAAATAACCGACTAATTCATTTTTTATTACTGTCCATGTTTCACTGTCGCAATAATTAATCAACCGCCATTAAATTAAATAACTGCTCAATATGTTTTTGAACTGATCATAATAACATCTCGAATATTTAAATAACAGCTCAAAAAATTTGTTCCCATTAAAAAATAAAACGGAAACCTAAAGCCTTATACAATCCAAACCAAGTTTTTTTTCGTTTTTTTTCGACTTATTCTGATTTAGTCAAGAACAGCCGAGCCGTGAGTAAGTCTATAGAATCTTGACTGTAGCTGGGAAACGTGAAAATAGTTTTCTTTTATTGAATTTGAACTCGATTCAGCGCGGAAGAGTATTTCGTATTGTGTTTTTGTGTCACATACTTTAGTACTTTAATTACTTTTCTTCTTTAATTCTCCTCTGCCTATCTCGTGCGGAAAATAGGCGTGATTTTATATGTATATGTTTATTTTTTCAAGATTTTGCAATAGGGTGCGATTTCTCCGCATGCCATTCCAGGATGCACAAGGAAAAGTTGAGCTAAGTCTTAGGGAACCCAGGGTTATAATGGAGTAAGCCAGTATACCAGTATTGTGCGGGGCTCCCACATTACCACGCTGCTTTCCCTAGGACTAGCTATGGTACCCGTATAGGGTTTCCCTTTGTGAAAAACAGAGTAAGTATACAGTACAAATTCATGTAAGAACTACTCGGTTCGAGCTTGGTTTATGTGTACTATATAAGGTGTACTTACGCATGCACGTACGCACGTGTATGCGTAAGTACACCTTATATTAGTTATCCAGTTAGCCAGTGTTTAAGCCTAGCTTAAACACTGGCTAACTGGATAACTAATATACAACTTGAACTTGGCTTGTTGAACAGACTACAGCTATGATGATTTTATTAAATTGAAAAAATGACACATGAATATTACTGACATTATTATTTTTTATTTAGTATTGAATTCAACATTGACATATTTTAAATATGATTATTTTTATTTATTTTGACATATATTTGTAGTTTTATTAATTTGAATTTAATTATAAACGTTTGTTTTTTAAGTATTTTATATGATAGAAATTTAATTATTATGTACTCGAGAGGTATTAAACGTTTGTTTTAAGTATTTAATATGATAGAAAGATAGAAATTTAATTATTATGTACTCGATAGGTACAATATATTATAAGAATTTAGATAACTAATTATAAAATAAATATTGACTTGTAACGATTGTTATAAATAAATAAATATGAATATGAATATATATATTATTATTTATTTTATAAAAACTAGAAACCAAGAAGATACGCAAGTTCTAAACGATATGATAAAGATAATTTTATATTATAAAGAAGACCCCCAACGCCTGATTAAAACATTTATTTACACAACATTATAGTCAATAAAACTTAGATACTTAATCTAACTTAAAACGTAAATACAACACAAACACTTTTAATCTCTAAATCCGATTTTACACCTTTCGATATAACATAAAATTATTGAAGAAAACTTTTAAATTCTTAACTATATAGTCGATAGTACCACTAAATAGTCGATAGTATCACTAAATAGTCAATAGTACCACTAAATCCCACAAAACATTGCTTACTAATCCTCTTTAACGCCGTTTAGTGGCTTGTAGCCGCGAGTAGCTATGTTGCAGGTATATGATGAAATTAGAATTTTGATCGAACACATAAATCTATATCTAGAAATAAAGACTTTGTCTTGCGTGACGGACCGGCATACAACATACAGCCACCAAACCACAGGACTTAAAGGTTTGAAAGTTGGAAGGTGTGTTCCTTGGGTGGTTGGCACCATCGCTTAACCTCAGGCGAGTTGATGGGCAATCATAGATCTATCAAATGTAAATTTTTTTTTTTTTATTAATGATAGGTTTCCGTTTGACCGCTAAGTCACTGATTTACTTATGATGAAGCACGCTTATCTAGAACAAATATATTTTTAGCATCATAATCTATCTGATATAAACATAGAAAACTCTTTACTGACACACCTTAAAATTAACAAAAAAGTACAAAAGGAAATAAAATAACACTAGTTTAACAACGGGTGGCCTTATCGCTAAAAGCGATCTCTTCCAGGCAACCATGGACTGGAGTGAAATATGATAATATATCAATGACAGCTCATTTTATAATACTTCTAAACAAAACCAGGTATTTGATAAAAATCCTAGTTTCGCTCAATTCCTGCGACATCTATAAATTGCCTCTATGTTGCCGTAAAGTTGGCAGTAGTTACCACCCACAGGTTTCATAAATAATAATAATAATAGATTAGTCATTGACAGAGATGAGAGAGTATACAGAGTAATACTCAGAGTTTAATAATGCAAGTAGGCCATTAAGTGTAGAGTAGACGGCGGCAGAGATTTCATGAATTTATTTTATTAATTGACACATTGAGCGACGTATTGGTAGCTTGGTTGAGAGCAGCACGAAGAGTTAAAAATAAAATGGCTATTTAATTCCAGAATATTTTTTTAGAGAATTGCTGGTTATAGTTAAAAATAAATTCCGTGAAGAATAATAAATCCTATTATATAAATACAGCCGCTAAAGAGTCTATAGTTTGACCATCGTCCGTCTCGCTCGAGCATATTTATTATAATTTTTGTGGAAATGAAATAATTGAATAAACTTATAAATAATAATGGATATACCTAAATAATAACGGATAATGGTTTAACTACAGAGGTAGGTAGGACAGACAAATAGATAGAAACGTAGCTTCCCGAATAGGCTCCCCACATCCTTAGTATGGAGGCCTAAAAATATTCAGCAGTAGGAGCTATAGATAAATAACTAAAATAATCGAACACAGTTAACTATAATTATAGTTTAAAAAACTGATAAAAACGGCTTCAAAATACGCAATGCAATACTTTTTTTAAAGTAGAAATAGGTTTCCGCTGGACCGCCAACTCGCCTAATATTAAGCGACGTTCCCGTCTACGATAAAGCGCGCTTACTTAAAAGAAACCAATTCACTCGCGATTTAAAGACACCCAGATTGTATCTACGCGATTATAATCTCATCCTCTATGATAGTTTCATGAATTGATCGTATCATACAAGGTGGTAAACATCTTGCCTCTTCTGATCCTTATACATTCTTATTATATGTTTTACTTATTATATAAACTAATTATACATTTTCATTTACTATTCATAACTGTGTTACTAAATGTAAATATATTTGGCGTCTATAAATGCAGCCATTCTCATTAATGATTTGTTATCCCCCTTATGAATGTGACATTTTTTATGATAAATGGGCCGTTGTTCTAAGGCCTCTAATGAGTTTCTGTGAGAAACATTTTGTTTGACGATATATTTAATAATATTAACATTTAAGTTAAGGACTTGACATTGACTAAGCTATCAATAATTAATAATTATAATTGTATTTTAAGTAATTTGATAATAATTGTAATTGGCCGTAAGCCGTTATTATTATAATAATAAATAAATAAATAAAAATAAATGATTTGTTAATTTAATGGATATGGATTTACATCTGGAATAAATAATTTTCATTTCATTTCATTTCATTAATATGATATCTGTCTTAAAATAGACGATTTTTAATCGATTTCCTAAAAGAAGGATGACTTCGTTTTTTTTTTTCAGTTTTCAAACAATAATTATCATTAAATTGCTTTTGCCTAAGATTATACTTCAGAGTGGAATGTTATCACTGTGCAGTCGGGTATTTTGTTTTTCTCTCAAAAAGACAGATGATTTTGTTTCGAAATGACTAGATGCATTCTCTCAAAATGACTACTCTACAAGAACAAGCTACTTAAGCCTCTGGAACGCAAATAGGCGTCGTTAATGTGTTTACTAGTTTTTGATTTAAAATGCTGCTTGAGTAAACACGTCTAATGGCACTGCAGGAGGCATTGCCTGGAGCCATGCCTCACATTGGAACAAGTGCTTTGAAGTGGTTCAAACTTAATTCTCCATCACTAACTTAATTCTAAATATGATTCAAAACTTATTTTGCCCCTGTATTTTAATCGAATTCAGAAAAGGAGGTTGTAGTCAATTCGGTTGTAGTTTTTTTTACGCCTACAAATAGAAGGAGGTGTTAACTTTGGCTGTGTTTTTTTTTCTTTTTTATTTTTGTTACCGCATCACTACGTCATTTAAAAACCGATCGAATTTGATAAAATATTTCTTGTTTGAAAATGTAAATACTTTAAAATTGGCATGGAAATTTCATCAAATTCTGTTTATTAGTTTGGTTTTTAACACAAATTTGAAGTTGGTTTTTCAGTTTTTTTTAAACTAGAATTTCGTTGAAGTCAGTTATCGAAATAATTGATTTTAATCAAAGATTTATAAATGATCTCAATGATTTTTAATATGTTTAAAATGTTCTGATGCGCGAGAGAGATAGCTGCGCGCGTTGATCTCTACCTTAGTGTCACAATGTAAACGAATTCACAGGTTGCTTTCGTACTCTAATACCACTGTTTTTTTTACATCGAGGGTGACAAACCCATAAATCAGGTATACTTTTCAGCTAGCATTGAACCCATTGAAATGCTAATGACTGGTGTGCCCACAAACGGAAGACGAGCTCGATGCCCGCTTCGATTTATGTCCGGGGGTGGCTCAGGGGAGCGTTTTGGGCCGCGGATCTATTAATAGCTGCTATTTTGGTTGAAGATAGGCGGTGACATTCAAGTCATTTTGAGAATATATGCTCAAATAATTATAGTTTAAAAAACTTCCATTATTACCTTAAGGTGATATAACATAGCAGCTTAATAGGAGTATAAGTACACATTTTTGTTCGTCGGAACACAACATACGCCATCATGTGACAATGTTTAACTGCGAATCAACTCTTAGATTAAGGTCACAAAAGTAATTAATTTAGAATATTGCGTTTCGAGACTGCCAATGGACTTTTTATCGTTACTATTATTATCATACAAACATCCGAAAAACAGTAAGCTAATATCGACCTAAAATATACGTAGGTTATAAATTTACCTATTTGTGGACATTGCACACAACACCATCTAGCCCAAACTAAGCAAAGCTTGTACTATGGAACAAGATGGCTGATAGAATACATATATACTTTTTTATACATACATATAAACATAGAAACACATAGATAACCCAGACACAGAACAATCCATACTCATCACACAAATGTTTGCCCTGGGTGGGGATCGAACCCACGACCTACAGCTACATACTACCAACTGAGCTACAATGCCAGTCAAAAGTCAAAGTGATCCGTACTTTACTTAAAAATAGTGTACCTACTCATGGTACTGTCTTCGTCCAGAATACCCCAAACATGAGTCACAGAGTAAACAACATACTCACAGTCACCACAAATCTGCATCGGACTGTACATAAGACAATCACTTACTCTAAGTAATTGGTAAGCAAGGTTTGGTTATCCAATCAAAGCCTTGCGGTATCAGACATCTACATTCTATTTTAGACTTTGGACATTCGGTTCAAGGTTTCGTTTGGGTTGACTGGAGAGTAAGACGAGCATTGCAATTTTGGAATGGGTACCAAATACCAGGGGCCAGAGCATAGTGAAGTTATGCCAGTAAGATTAGTTTGAAAATGTATGGGGAATAGACACACTAATAGACTTAGACAACAGACATAAATGTTTTTCTTGATTAAAACAAATAATAAAGTTTATATTTAATCTAATTATAAGTACATTTATGTTAACTTGGCTTGCCATTTAACTATAATGAAGTACTAAATATCATTTGACGAATTTCAGAAATATTCAGATATTTATTTCAAAATAGAAAGACAAAGGAACAAGCAAATATTTTTGTTCGAGTTCCGTTTTAAGCGATATTTTTTTATGTATATCATCGATATCTCCGCCATTAAAGTTTTTTCGATTTTGATTTTGATTTAGTATGATTTCCAGTTACATTTTATATTTTATCATCAGTTTTGCTTCAGCAGCTTACTCATATAAACTTTTATTTTGTGATTATATTGTTCAAAAGCGTGTTGAATGAATTCAGTTGTTTTAGTTTCTAAACTAAAATACCAACATGCTTTTTAGGAGCGAAATCCAAAAATCCGTTACTGCTATATTTTCGCTATGGTCAGAGCCCTAACTGGATAATTGAATATCAGAGACGATGACCTAGATAGATGATGAAGGAAGGATCTCGAACCAGCATTTCCGTTTCACAGAGAGAAGATATACGTTCCCTCTTCTTCAGGTTGTTATACTTAATAAATTTGAACGTTGAATATATTTGAAGGTCATTGTACATAAAAAAAAACAATGATTTGCTACAATGACCCAATTTTTCTATGGCCACAAACTCTTATTTTCAGTCAAGTGCGTTATTAATGCTGAATATACTTGAAGGTCATTGTATATAAAACAATATAATATTCAATGATTTGCTACAGTGACCCAATTTTTCTAAGGCCACAAACGTACTCCATTCTCATTTTCAGTCAAGTGCGTTTATTAATAATTCTTACCAACTAAGTATATAGAATAATTATGGTTTAAAACCTAAAAAAAACGACTTCAAAATACTTAGGTCGTTTACTTGGATGATACCTATTTTTTTAGTTATTTTGTTATAGAAAGTAACTTTACTTTATTAAAGTGCTGAACCGATTTTGATAAATTTATATGGGACCACTTCTGAGGTCCCACCAAACAAAAATAAATCATCAAAAACAATTCCTGATTGGCTGAGTAATCGCTGAACAAACATAAAAAACATACATCGAAGTCGAATTGAGAATCTCCTTCTTCTTGGAAGTCGCTTAAAAAAATACCCGAGTTTTGTACAGTAGTAAACTTACGCTTGGTATGTGTATTATTTGGGATAATTCTTTGTTACGAAGAATTAATTGAAATCGGAAAGTGCAATTTATATTTTTTGTAAAATTACAAAAAGTTTTTTATTTCAGAAAGTTTAGCTTATAACATTTGGGTCGTAAGGGCGAATCGGTCCAGCCTAAACGGCTTCCTATAGGAGGTTTTAAAGTAATTAGTAATATACATACATTCATACCCGCATACATACATAACAAACAAAACAAAACCTCTTTCTTGCGCGGTCAAGTAAAAATACCTATAAATAAATCTAGCACAAAACATTTCCAAACCGTTCGCAAAACAAATCCAAACTAAACCAATATAAACCCGTACAAAGACATTTTAAGCCGATGAGTGCCAACATGACGGCTCAAACAAATACCAACCGTATGAAAGGTCAGCGTTTAACGAAAACTTGATAAAGAAACGTCACTTACACAAATACGGGAGCTGAGTGGCTCCGTACAAAGAAAAATCTATTGTGTGCTCGGGGTCGGGATGTGGGGATATATTAATTAGATGTGGTATTTTTAGGCCGCTGTCGTACAAGCGTCGTTTCTCAAACGTCAGCGGGAGCGTCACACAAGTAAATAAATAAATAAATATTTGTGGACATTTCACACAACACCATCTAGCCCAAACTAAGCAAAGCTTTGTACTGTGGAACTAGATGGCTGATAGAATACATATACTTATATACCTACTTTTTTTGTTGTAAATATATACATATGATACATAGATACACCCAGACACAGAACAAACATCCATGCTCATCACACAAATGTTTGCCCTGGGTGGGGATCGAACCCACGACCTTTCAGTTCAGCAGGTAGACGTAAACACACTACCAACTGAGCCACAAATCCAGTAGATGTACTTGACATGTCCTTGTGTTACGGGTCCTTGTCTTCGAAATGCTCGCATCTAACACGGGAGTTAGATGCGAGCATTTCGAAGATGCTGCGTACGCGCCGCGTTGACGTTGGACAGACGGTTACCTATCTATAATCCGAATCGTGAAATACCGAATATCATTTTCCCGAAAACGTTTTTTTTTTTTCAAAAGACACTATTAAAATCCCCAAGGCGCAGTCAACTTTCAGCTGCTGAAATGACGATGATGATAATGATGATAATGATGGCATAGTATGAGTAAGAGTGAGAGTGAGATAAGCGTACTATTTATTACTATTAATAGTACAGTGCCAATGAAATTTTAGGGATGTACTTATGTAGGTACGTTATTAGGGTTCCCTACCCAAAGGGTAAAAATGAGACCCTATTACTAAGACTTCGCTGTCTGTATGTCCGTCCGTCCGTCCATCTGTCACCAGGCTGTATCTCATGAACCGTGATAGTTAGACAGTTGAAATTTACACAGATGATGTATTTCTGTTACCGCTATAACAACAACAAATACTAAAAAACAGAACTTTTTTTTTTTTTTTTTTTTTATAGAAGATAGATCTACGATTAACCACCAACTCGCCTGATGTTAAGCGACGGTTTGGCCGAGGATGGAGCTCGTCGTCGTCGTATTTAAGGGTAACATGTAACAAACGTGTTTTTTTTTTGTGTTTTTATAGATAATGGTGCGCGAGTCCGACTCGTATTTGGCCGGTTTTTTTCTCTGTGGAAAGAACCTATTCGTCCCTTTTCGTATATATCGTACTAAATATCCTCACATTCTAGTAAACATTTTTACCACATCCACATTTTACTACTCCAGCTCTAGTTAAAGCTAGTTGAATCCATTGTTAAGAGCTCCAACTCTCGTGGCACAAATAAAATGTGATTTTAATAGACCAATACTTTGTTCTACTAATGATTTAATAATTGAATTATGCCGAGGGGACGGTGACGTTGACCCTAAATTCATATGGAATGGGTATAACAACGGTTTTGTAATAATATGCTTTGATGACGGTTAATTTAATATGGGAAATATTGAAGCTTGATATCAGTTTGGCTCATTCAGGGATGTGCAAGGAGACATGCGGCACATCAGACGCCGCGTCACGCGACGCGTTACATTTTACTTTACTTCTGTATTTTGACAGGCGATAGGCATTATCCTAGAAATTTATTGACATACCCCATGGATCAGTGGTAGTGCAGCTGCCTCCTGGGCTGTGAGTCGTGGGTTCGATCCCCACACAAGGCAAATTTGTGTGATGAGCATTGATGTTTGCTCTCTGTCTGGGTGTTTCTATGTATCATAAGTATGTAGTTAGAAAAAAGTGTATAATATGTATTCTATCAGCCATTTAGTTTCTATATTACAAGTTTTGCTTATGGGCTAGATGGTGTTGTAAGAAATGTCCTCCAATATTTATTATTTATTTATTTTATCAATGTTACTTGCATTGAGCAGTATGTACTTACGTACGAGAGCATACACCACTCATAGCCACTTTGTTATATTCAACTGCTGCGGCGAGAGCGCCGCACCTCACTCAGTGAGGTGCGGCGCTCTCGCCGCAGATTACTAGTGAAGTGAGTGCTTTAGACGTTTTACTGTCAAGAAAACACACCATAGATGCAATTCAGCGCTGTAAGTATCAATCGTATCGTATAATCGTAGATAAACTATGTAATTAATATTACAGCGCTGTAACGCTGTTTTGTTTACTTTCATCATCATCATCATCATCTCAGCCATAAGAAGTCCACTGTTGGACATAGGCCTCCCCCATGGATTTCCAAAAAGACCGATTGGAAGCGGCTTGCATCCAGCGTCTTCCCGCCACTTGTATGACTACTACTTACTACTACTACTTGTATACTTGTACTAGTTGTATACTTGTTTACTTTACCAAAAACAATTTGAAAATAATTTAGCTTTACACAGCTCCTCTGGTACGTAAGTGCATACAGCTCAATGCTTGGAAATAGAAAAAAAAATTAAAAAAATTATAGACAGCTCAAAAATTTCACGTCCAATCAAACTGTAAACAATTCAAATTCAAATTGTAAACAATTGTATTCAAACATTAAAAAAAATTGTAGATACTTAAGTGTGGATAAACTTCAAGTAACATGGTGCATTATAGTGAATAGCAATAATACACGCATGTTAGCCATTACTTATCCTACTGTGATATATTCTGTGACCAACAATTGTATTATTGTAAACAAACGCAGCAAATTAACTGTGGGAACTAGTCTATTGCCAGTAATAGGGTAGCATGATCTACTGCAGTTACTCAATATTTTGATTATTTAGTAGGTAGTTTATTTTGTAGCTATTGTTTATTTTTTTGTCATTCATTATATCGGAACTAGTATAAATGTACGTTTTTTCTCGTTTGCCCAAGAAAGGGTGTTGTTACTTCTGATTAAAAAAAGTTGTTCTTTTTTTAGATTGGATGCATATTTATCTACTAATAGTTCCACGAACAGTAGACCTCGCGAGAGAGAACTTATTTGCAGTTCACCTTGGGTCATCTCTACATCTAAATCTGCATAATGTTGGTTTAGGAGGCCGTATATAAAATTTTGGCCGATTTCGCAATTTTAAGTGATTTTACAAAAGTTATTTCACGGTCAAAAATCATTTTTCCATAAGTTTAAGCACCTTGAAAGATCAATTTAATTTTAATACATAATAATGCTGGACGTTTCTGGGAGTGATATATTATGTATAGTTGGATTACATAAACAATACATTCGTTGTATACTTACGTTCTGTTTAATTACGCTATTCTTTATTTATCTTTGTTCGCTAATCGATTCAGTCTCTTTTCTTCTAGAAGAAGACTCACAAACACACTGACAGACGAAATAAAATTTGGCCAGTTGATGCAGAGACGCTTCGCTCGCTCGGTCAACAAATAATAATTTTATAAATGGAGAAAACGTAAAATCAAGAAACGTCCTCACTGTTACACGCAATCTCAAGTTGGTTGTCTTGACCACTTGACCAATTCATTGTTCAATTGTTCATTTTTACTACAAGTTGTAATAATTGTGTACTTTATCTACCTACCAACTCTCTCTCCTCTATCATTAAAATCGGTTAGTAATTAGCGCCGCAATAAACTTCCCCCCTTTTTATGGGAACCACCCCTCCGACCAAAACACGCCGACGACAAAAAAAAAACCATAGAACCTATACGCCAAGTTTCATCAAAATTGGTACAAAGTCCCTGTACGTGAGTACGAACATACAAACGAACTCACAAACAAACTGACAGATGAAAGAAAATTTGGCCAGTTAATGCAGAGACAATTCGCTCGCTCGGACAATTAGCACGTAAGTATGTTTTTGAGTATTTTTATTAATTTTATTTGTTCGTCAGTAATCTCTAGTTACTACAGTAGTTTACTACAACATAACTACGTATAACAATGTACTTTCACTTATATAATTTTACAGAGATTTTGATAAATTTCAGAGAGAATTAGTTTCTGTACATCTCCTTTGCACAAGGAAGGGGCCAGAACACTAGTAAGTGACGAGGTAAAAAATCTCTGTAAACCCACAGCGATGGAGGTCCGTGAGTTGCTACGTCGACACACTGAGAACGAACAACAGAAACTGTGGGATAAGAAAGAAGATTGCAAACACGCAAAGGCCGCTTTCCCGACCCTCGACAGAAACACCACCAATACGCTACTGAGACTGCAACGACAGGATCTTCGGCTACTTGTGGGACTTATAACAGGACATTGCAACCTAAATAGTCACTTATTCAAAATAGGAGCCACGGACAGCCCTTTGTGTCGAGGCTGTCTGGAGGACAACGAAACGGTAGAGCATGTGTTATGTCACTGTGCAGCTACGGAAGACATCAGAATCTCCACAGGACTGCATAAGGTAGCTTCGGCTTCATCCTTGCTTATGCCACCACAGCATCGGCTTGCATCGACATCCGCAATCGCATTGTCATTGTCATCATCATTATCATTCTCATCATTTCCATCTTCACCACTGGAGCTATTTACCTACGTCAGCACCCCAAGGCCTGCCTACATTATTTTAAGGAGCTAGGCTGGCTTGGGTAGATGCTGAAAAATGCACAATACACCCCAAGCGGGACGTCAGTCGCCCCCATCTCGAATAAGAATAAGAATCTCCTCTGCACATACTTGCTTTCTAAGTAATTTACAAAGCCTAAAACACATAGCAGATATTGAAAGTGGAATTTAAAACAGAGACGGAATTAAAAACTACACCTGTCCCGTAATTTGTATATAGTTGCTGCGCTTTCAATATCCGCTATGTGTTTTAAGTACTTTGTAAAGTACCTAAAAAGGGCAGCAACTATATACAAATTACGGGACAGGTGTATTTCCGTTTTAATCTTTGTGAGGCCAAATTGCGAAAGCAATAAATAATAGTTATCACTAAATTAGTACCAACAGTGAGGGTAGAGGGAGCTCGAGCGGAACGATTGATTGGACTGCGTCTACGATTATGTTTATTCATTGTACTATTTTATAGTGAAACTGGCTGAAATTGGTATAATAGGCTATTCAAACTTAGTTGCGAGTAAAAATTAAAATATAATAGTGTTAATACTGCTTAATAACTTGATATCACTATAAAACCTCCAGGACGGTAGTGACTGGAAGTGATAATAATTAATTAGAGTTTAAAAACTGACACAATCGACTCCAAGATTCGCAATTTTGTTTTAAAATCCAAACTACTCAACAGATTTTGATAACAATTCTACGGAACCAAACTAAAATATATACATACAGACCGAATTGATAACTTATTATTTTGATGTCTGTTGAAAAAGCTTCTACCACCAACTACGAAAAATTGGTTTATATATGATGAAATTATGCGATAACAAACATTAATAAAAATACAACCTAAAAAGACCTTCCTTTTTGAAGTCAGTTGAAAATTCGGGCTGAATATCTTCTTATGGGTGAACTATATTCCAAAAACTGAAATGAAACGTAGTTGCCATTTTATGACATTTCTATAAATCTTTGTTAGTATTATCTATTCTCCAATTGCGAACCTGAAAGTCAAGTCACTTGAGATGCATGCTAATTGCATTTTTAAGAATACAAGGTTATGTTTTTATGCGAGTATATGTACCTATGTACATAAATTGCTATGCATGTGTGAATCTATATTACCTCCTACTGCATAAATAATAATAATAATTCAACTATCGCAGAGATAAAAATGCGCTATTTTGTAATTGAACTTTCTAACTTTTTCACAAAAAAATAAGTGAATGAGTCGCTGTGATATGCGTAATCGTGAACGCGCATTTAGGACCTTTTACAGGGGTTTTGTGCATATTTTCATCCAACAAAAACGTACACTCAACAGCTTGATACGCTTAACGAAATCGTGAGTTACACTGCAAACATCTCTCTTCTGCAGTCAGGTTTTTGTTTTTGTTTTTTATAGAAACAATTGTACAAGTGTTAATTTTATTTCTGCAAGCGAATAAAGTAAACAAATTTCTTTGCACGAACTGATAAAATTGGCTTTTATCTGAGCGATGTTACCGAACTACCGATGGACTATTCTTGTATTAATTTTTTTGGGAGAATTGGCAATTGAATTTTTGCAATTCGATAGCAAGACGTTTTTCCGCCGAATTGCAACACATCAACGGCCAATTCTCGCCAACGCAGTGCAGTGATTGATCCATTATTGATAAGAAATGCTCTCATTCCGTTTGTAAGTGATCGACGCGTTGATACGCCCGCCGTTAATGTTGTTTTTTGTTGACGCCTTGCTTTTTGGTAACATGCGATGGGGTTTGACTAGTTGATGCACCAGGCGACACTTGTTTTCATATTTTTAGGGTTCTATACCTCAAAAGATGGACAAAAATTTGTCCAGTAAATGCAGACTTTAGTTTGATTCAGTAAGCAAAGCGAAAATATGTTTGGTGGATGAATTTTACTGATTGATGGTTATTGGTGATTTTTGATGTTTTTCTGATTGATGATTATTTGAATTACCTACTACTCTTGGACATACTAGTTAAAGTACATTTTTTATTCAACAAAAATATTAGTAATAAATAAATATTGGTGGACATTTCACACAACACCATCTAGCCCAAGCTAAGCAAAGTTTGTACTATGGAACTAGATGGGTGACAGAAAACATTTTTTTTTTTGTAAATACATACCTACTTGTGATAAATAGGGATAGGAACACCCAGACAAAAAACATATATCCATATATGTAGTATACTTATCACATAAATGTTTGGGTGGGGATCAAACCCACGACCTACAGCTTAGCAGGCAGACATACCAACTGAGCTACGAGGCCAGTCTTGCACTTGACCACCAGCTCGCCTGACGGTGATACTACGTACATAATTTGCTACAGACAATCTGTATTCCACACTTGCATATACATAGAGTCAGCAATGCCATTAATAAATTATCAGTTAAACATCTGTATACAGTACCATGACTTGCTACATTTTGTGCGTATCATACTGATACGGTAATAGGTTCGGTTATTTGGTCGCACCTTGTGGGTTTCGACCATTACCACCAGTTAGGCGTTTCTCCCACAAGGCGCGTGAAGGCAGGTATGCTTTAGGGTTCCGTAGTAACTATGAGAAAACCACAAACATAGTAGATGAAGCATGCGACTTAGTTTATATGAAAACCTCGCGTGCCACATTTTTGGTATCGACTGTGACGTCACACAAACGATTTTGCGAAGGAATGTTCCATCCGCGCGAAATCGATTCAACCCAATGCATCCGCGCGCTTGTACGCTAGTAACTAGTTGACAATATATCGAATCGGAAGTATATATCACCTGAAATTAAATAACTATTATTTAACTATTATCTGAGGTTGTCAACATCGATTTTTATCATACTTGTTGACAGACTAGGTATATACACTTGGGGTTCTATAAAAGTCTATGGAGAAACCCTTATAAATTTGCCATGTCCCTTTGTATCTTTGTATGTCCGTACATCACAGCCATTTTCGCTATGACATACAGACAGACATCGTACATTTAGGTTGATCGACTAACACTCGTTGAAATATAATATATTTTGTACTTACAATATATTCAAATTACCTATCCAACAACACTTCACACCATATGAGGAGAAAAAATCATCCCCACTTTACTTTACTTTAGGTCCTCAAAAAAATGTTTTTCAAGATTTTATTTTCCCACTTTGTCGGCGTAATAAATATGTACCAAATAATAAAAAGTTTTTAGTACTAAAAGTCTTTGAAAAGCCGTGGATGGACAGACAGAAAGACAGGTGAACATGGCAAAAGTGTGAAGGTTCCTTGCTACGGAACCCTAAAACCTTAAACCTAGAAAGCGTAGATAGTTCCTACATATTTTACTATAAGCCACCAATAAAACCACGAGCTTTAGTTCAATTGTTCGCATAGGACGTAGATATACCGATATTGCAGTCAAAGGAACAAACAGCCGAGTCTCGCTACAAAGTAGATTTTCAATTTGCAATGTCCGAGGCAAAAACTAGACAACAAAACATCGGTGCCCCATATTTGGGGTCTGGCCGCAAACAGTGACAATAAAATATGCAGCTATGTATGTCGGTCTGCAGTACATGAGCTTTTAAGGCCTTACCGAAAAACGTTACTTGAACCGACGTCTTAAATTATCTGTCTTCTTTCCGCAAGTATCATTAGGTGTCAGCGAGAAGTTGACAAAATATGTTAAGGTTGTTTAAAGTTAAGCAACGTTTTTCGGTTAGGCCGTTAATGTTTACAAAATTCCTTTTTAACCGACTTCCAAAAAGAAGGAAGTTCTTAATTCGATTGTATGTTTTTTTTTGTTTGTTCACCGATTACTTTTCCAATTATTGATTTTGATGATTCATTTTTGTTTGGTAGTTCAAAAGTGGTCCTATATACATTTTATCAAAATCGGTTCAGTACTTTGGTTTTTATAACAAAATAACTGGAAAAATGTCATCCAAGTAAACGGATTGATTGTTTTGAAGTCGTTTTCTTTTATATTTTAAACTTTAATTAAAAATAATTATATTTTAAAACAGTACCATATACGTGCTGAAAAGGTTTCTACGTAAAATTCCACACATATGGACGCATATGTGTAGAATTTTACCTTTTAATTTCTAAATTGAACTAAATTACTCCTAGCTTACACTGAACCGCCTGTCTGGTAGTCAGTAAGTAAGCTTCAG
The DNA here is from genome assembly GCA_947563715.1 of Lycia hirtaria. Classification (NCBI taxonomy): domain Eukaryota; kingdom Metazoa; phylum Arthropoda; class Insecta; order Lepidoptera; family Geometridae; genus Lycia; species Lycia hirtaria. The sequence continues at coordinate 14,751,465 of OX387385.1, forward strand.
TTAGTACCTAAGTATATTTGATATATTATAAATAGCCGGTTGATATTATATTATATTATTACAAAATCCTTTTTTTTTTATAGAAGACAGATCTACGATTGACCACCAACTCGCCTGATGTTAAGCGACGGTGTGGCCGAGGATGGAGCTCGTCGATCTAGAAAATATCTATTCACTCTAGCCTTGAAAATTCCAAGATTGTAGGTCTCAGGAAACAGAAATGGCGGCAACGAATTCCATTCTTGTGCAGTACGCAACAGGAATGTGGATCGATATCGCTGAGTACGGATTTTTGGCATTTCAACGAGAAATGGGTGGTAATTCGCCGACTTTCTGATAGTCCTGTAGTGAAATGGGAAGGGTGGAATTAGGATCTTATAATAATTTAGAATATTCATTATTATAATCTGTCTGGTGAAACTATTTTTATATTCTAACGATTACAATTATCATTTGTTGCTAAGACAAAAAAAAACAACTTACATATTTGTGTTTACAAAACAAATTTCAACATACATTTCAACATTCTACTTTCAATTTTCATGGCATAATAAAAGATAAATTATAATAGCGGTTAATTTTTAAATATCTACCAGATTTTTTCTATTCCAGTTGAGCTTGTTTACTGTATCTGAATATAGTGTGTATGCATGCAGGAGCAAATTTATCGGAAACCACTGAACGGAAATGGTCGCATGCATGTCCGAACACGCATTCTATTAGAGGGGCTAGGGGGGCTCTGTTTTTATCTGGAAATAATGAGAAACGGCTTGCTTGCTCCATCCTGAGCTGGAAGCGTTTCATATGTGCAATTGGAAAACTTATGATTTATTTGGAGAAGGAACGTGTCTTAGAGTTTGTATTAATACTTACTAAGTTCATAAGCTATGAAAGATAAAATTTGTGAAAAAATTTGTGAAACTATGAGTTTGAAATATAAACCGTTTTTTTATGTTTACTCATACAGCAGGTCATAGTCAATTTTTAACTGATTTTAGGGTTCCGTAGTAAACAAGGAACCCTTATAGTTTCGCCATGTCCATTTGTGTCTTTTTTTAGGGTTCCGTACCTTAAAAGGAAAAAACGGAACCCTTGTAGGATCACTTTGTTGTCCGTATGTCCGTCTGTTCGTCCGTCCGTATCTCGGGAATGCGTGAAGGTATCGTATTGAAATTAAAACCATATACGCAGATCTATAATCTCTTGCTGCAGAAAGAAAAACCAAACTTTTCAGTTTTCGTAAAAAAAGTTACAGCCGAATATGTCGTAAAAACGCACATTTCGACACTCACTAGGGAATCAAAACCTACGGGGTACTTCCCGTTGACCTAGAATTTGGCAAGAAGCATTGTGTTAGAGTACATATATAGGAAAAAATCCGAAAACTGGATTTTTTTTATTTAATCACAAAAAAAATAATATCGTTATGTAAGGAATGAGGGTTCAAATTTTAAAGTTCTTTAACCATATCATGTGGGGTATCATATGAAATAGCTTCATTACAATAAGCTAAAATAGGTTTTTAAATATTTTTACGATGTATATTTATCGGTTTATGAAGGAAAGTATAAAAAATATATGATTTCTCCATATTATCTACTAGTTTTTACGGAACCCTCGGTGGGCGAGTCTGACTCGCACTTGTCCGGTTTTATTTTATACTATATAGGTTTGCGCTTGACTGCCAACTCACCTGATGTTAAGCGATGTTGCGGTTTGTCTGAAAAAAAATCATCTTAATAAATTTATAATAAGCGAACTAATCGCGTAATAAACAAAAAAAAACCTCTAATCAAATTGACAACCTCCTTCTTTTTGGAAGTCTGCACAAAGTTTCCGGCAGCCTAGTGGTGAGACCGTCTGACTTGCGATCCGCGGGTCCTGGGTTCGAATCCCACGGCACGCATTTCTGTCTTTTCGAAGTTATGTGCGTATTGTTGATTGCCGCCAACTTCAAACGGTGAAGGAAAACATCGTGAGGAAACCTACATGTCTGAGAGTTCTCAATGATCTTGAAGATGTGTGAATTCTGCCAACCCGCACTTGGCCAGCGTGGCAGACTATGGCCTAGCCCTTCTCACAATGAGAAGATGGCCCGTTCCCAGCAGTGGGACAGTTTGTACAAACAGGGCAGAAAAAAAAAAAAGGATTGTTGCAAAAATTTTGTGCTCACTAGGTCTACTGTTTGTAAAACTACTAATAATATATTATATAATGGCTTCGTGGCTCACTTGGTAGTATGTCTGCCTGCTGAGCTGTAAGGTCGTGGGTTCGATTCCCACCCAGAGCAAACATTTGTGTGATGAACTTGGATGTTTGTTCTGTGTCTGGGTGTTTCTATATATCTTACGTATATATTTACAAAGAAAGAAGTATATAATTATGTATTCTATCAGCCATCTAGTTCCATAGTACAAGCTTTGCTTAGTTTGGGCTAGATGGTGTTGTGTGAAATGTCCACAAATACTTATTTATGTATATAAAAGTAAAGCCCAGATACATTTTTGTTTTAATTATCAAATTAGCTATTAAATAATTAATTAACTCATCATTATTTAAACTCTCATCTAAGTGACACGCACATGCGTATCAATTTATGTAAATAAATCAGTATTAATTTTATAATTTGCATATCATTCAAATATCACCCATAGCTTTATCTAAATAAAGTTGACGATAGGTATCCCAATCATTGGTGCCTAACATTCTAGGTGTGCGAAAATAATTAATTTTCAGCAAATCCATTAGGACTGAGTGCTTTTGAAACTGTTCGCTTAAAAACAACTTGCTTTTGTTTCGTTTAACCTTTGTTTATATTATCTGATGGTTTTGTACAATGCGAATGGAATAAGAATGGGACTGGCATGTTGTGACGTCATTGACAGACAACTATCTTCAATGGGGCCGGTAGGTATAGCAATAATTCAAGTAAATTTAGAAAACTTAGAAGCCCCCGATGTAAAAAAATTAAAGAACCGATTTTGATGAAACATAGATATATTAGAACACTCGATAAAATTATTTTAAAAAAAATATCAAAATCGGTCCATTCGTTTGAGAGCTACGATTAAGAAAACAGACATATAGGTATACATAAATACACAGATACACAGATATACTTACCAATCAAATTCATAACAACCTCCTTTTGCGTCGGTGGTTGAAATTACGATATATCTTCAAGATCTTTGTTATCAATTCTCAGCTACGCCGTCCGTCGCTTACCATTGGTTGTACTAAGGCAAGGCGATGATTAAACGTTGATTTATTTAATGTAAAAAAATACAATGACCCCTAAACTGCCCTAAAGCAATATAATTATTATCCGTCGCTTATTTATTATTAGTCTTACTTACTTATTTTTAATTAGTCATTGAAATTTAACTACCTACTTACTTTTGGGCACCTAAGGCACATGTTTTATTGCCTAGTTTGGGGCCCGAAGCTAACTCTTTAATGCACAGCCATAATTTGCCAGTTATATTTTTTTTTATATAAGTAGTTTTATATGTATATATCTTTTCTGTAAATGTGTCACTTTATAATGTAATATTTCTATCTGTATGGCCAATTGTATGCTTAATAAATAAATAATAAAATAACTTCTTATCCCCATTTCACCACAGGGCCAACAGAAAGTCGGCGTATTACCAACCATTTCTCACTGGAACGCTAAAAATGCGTACTCAGCGATATCGGTCCTCGTTCTTAATGCGTATTGTACAGGAATGGAATTCTTTGTCACCATCTCTGTTTCCTGAGAACTACAATCTTGGAATTTTCAAGAATTTTCACTCTAGTGAAAAATTATCTTCTAGATCGACGAGCTCCATCCTCGGCCACACCGTCGCTTAACATCAGGCGAGTTGGTGGTCAATCGTAGACATCTTCATCTTACATACAAAAAAAGCAGTTAACAAGTATATTTACATTTACGTAAAACACGTATTTGTATTTACGTGTATAAGTATTTATATTTTGTAATAGATTTGTGTTATAGCTAAGGTGCAAACAATAAATAGTTATCTATCTATCTACGTAAATGCACTCTTCATTAGTTAATTAATCGAAAAGCTAGTATTATTTTCATGTTAATCTCATTGTAAATAAATAGTCCTGCTTTTCCGTAAATACTATACGTAGTACTATTTTCCGGGATTCCAGTTCTGCGGTTCTATTGACTGAAAGTAACTCATGAAGACGCCGTCAGCCGGAGGTTGTGTGGCCGTGGATGGTGTTATGCAATGAAGAACCAAGAACTCACTTTTTTTATCCGATTGCACAAGGGACGTTATTTTTCGGGTGTATGTATGTTTTTGTGTAAGTATGTGGGTATTTACTTATGGACTATTTGATAAACAAGTATAAGTTTAGAAAAATCGAAAACTCCATATTATTACTTTTGTCTGAAAGGATGTACTTTCCCTGTCTAATAAGGAGATTAGTTCCATAGAAATTTTATCAAAATCGGTTAAGTAGTTTTTTTTAATGCATGATCTAGGATTGACCACCAACTTGCCTGATGTTAAGCGACGGTATGGCTGAGGATATATAGAGAATATATTTATTCACTCTATCCTTGAAAATTCCAAGATTGTCGTTCTCCTGAAACAGAGATGGCGGGACACAATTCCATTCTTGTGCAGTACGCATCAAAAATGGAATTGTGTTAGACTTTGGTTTTTTAAAACAAATTTGGGCATTTTGAAGTCGGATTTTCAGGTTTTAGAACTCTAAATCTAGGAAAGGTTGGTGAAATGGTAGGAATAAACTGGATCATAAGTGATTTATGTTTATTACCAAAACTAGTGTTGTAGTTTTGGTAAGCTTCTGCATGCACCGGTCCATGGAAGTGTCCACAGCTATCGCGATCGTTCTTTGAGCTGCAAGCTCGGGGCGATGAGAGCGGATTCCCGTAGTCTTTGTGTGGTGCAATTTATAAGCTTTTAGGCAGATATATATTTAACTGCGATAGAGACGTTTTAGGCGATATCCACACATTTCTGTCTCGTTCTTGTCCTAGGTGGAAAGAACTAGGGCTTAATAAGTACAACCTTGGAATTTTCAAGGCTAGAGTAAATGGATACCTTCTAGATCGACGAGCTCCATCCTCAGAAATCGTAGATCTATATATAAATTCCTGGGCGACCGAGCTCCACTAGGTTTTTTTTTATGGCTGAAAATACGAGTAAGCCCGGGTTCACTAAAAATGAAACCTAGCAAGATTGATTTATCGTCCCCTAATCTACCTACAAACCAAATTTCATTAAAATCGTTGGAGCCGTTTCAGAGGTTCAGATTATATATATATATATATATATATATATATATATATATATATATATATATATATATAATAAAATTTAGATTAAAGAAAATTACACATATCCGTTGCCGCTATAACAACAAATACTAAAAATTAAAAAAAAATATATTAAGGGGGGGTCCCCATACAATAAACGTTTTTTTTTGTATTTTTTTGCTCAATATTAAAAACGGTAACAGGTAGACGCTTCAAATTTTCACAGAATATTTACTTGTATATTAACTTTCAAAATAAATAATTAAATAACAATAAAGTAAATATTAAAGGGGGGCTCCCATACAACAAACGTAATTTTTAAGCAATTTTTACTCGATCTTAATTAACAGGTAGAAACTTGAATATTTGTAAGTAAATATGTAGAAATATATTAACTATAAAAATAAATACCTAATCTAATACATAAAAACTCACAAAATGAAAATAATCCGTGCATCTAAATGCGGTGCGAGCGCCGCGCCGCGGTGTGGAGGTGGCGCGAGCGCGAGGCAGTTGCTAAGCAACGGCCGCGCGGGTAGCGGGAATTGGAATTTCGTTGATTTCTCGTTATTTTATAAACAGAACTAAACTTTGTAGTATTATAGATGATAGTACGGAACCCTTCGTGCGCGAGTCCGACTCGCACTTGGCCGATTTTTTCGTATTTTTTTTGTATGACTATACATGTTAAGATAACTTGTCACGTAATCTCCCATACAAACAGGAGAAAACTGATTTCTACCCATAAACATTAAACAATTTCGATGATTCTTTTTTTATCTAATTAAAATCATAAATGGCTATGCCTCACCGGTTTGCTTTTTTTCAAATTTTGTTACAGTTCCGAAGTTCAAAAAAAAAAGTGTAAATTGAAAAAAAACAACTATAGAGGCATAACTTATAATGGTTCCAACCATATACAAAATAATGATCTACCATTTCACCAACCGTTGCTAGATTTGGATTTCTAAAACCTGAAAACTGATAATATTTAGATGCAGACAGCAGTTTTATCCTGTTGTATGAAAAATGCGTAATTTTTTTGCAAGATTTATGTTGAAAAAATATTTTTTTATACTTCCCTACACGTAAAGTGGGGATGAATTATGTTTTAAAGAAAAAAAAAACCCGACTGCATAAGAACGACTTTCTTGGTAGATATAACTTACGTTTGTGTTACGATTGATATGATAGTGAGTGTTCATTTTCGCGAGAAAGTATGCGCAAAGCCAATGTAAAGAGCATTTAAATGAGCATTCTTTAGAATAGTTCTCGTAAAAACACTCATTTAATACAAAATATTTCTTATAGGGTTACGAAAACTGCAATTTATGTTTTTTACAGGAGTTGTATTATTATTAAAAAAATATAGAAACATACCCACATAAACATACATCAGAAAAAATAACCTCTTCTTTCTTGCGATATCGGGTAAAAAACTTCATATTATATTTTGACAAGTGTCAATGAACTCATTGTATGGCATATATATCTTTCGGGAATTTTTAGAACTTATAAAATAAAATTTGTTTCTTCTACCGTATAAAAATGGCTCTTATGAAGTTTTTATTTAAAAGCTACTTTGTATTTTTTTTTTTTACTGTTGTATACCTACTTAAAATTCTTTAAAATTGTAAAAAATACTAAATACAATTGGTATCAAAAAAGTACATGGTAATAAATATTTTATTTTATATTTCATTAAAATTATATTAACATTTAAAAACTAAAAATGTACTAATATACCACCATGACTGTCCGCATTCAAAATGCCGCTGTTATTAAACCTAGCAAAATTAACACCACTGAAGTCGTCAAACCGTTGCTTCCACTGATAACATTAAACCTTTTTGCTTGGTGGATGAGCTCAACAATAGAGTCCATGGTTTCTTCCCCCGTGGGCAGGATCTGCTCAGGGGGAAGGAAGAAACCTCCAGAATTCCAGTCTTGAGGACGAAGCTCATAGCAGTAGACGATAGGGACTTGGACGCTGTCTTTTACCCAGTCAATACTGCCACCTGTGGCTTGGTCTGTAAGGGGAAATTAGAAATGGATATGATGGAAATTAGAACAATAGATGAGGAAGTAAAAGAAAAAAATATTAGTAAGTATTACGTATTAAATTATTTCAATTATGAGCATAAACAACAACTAAGTACATAATTATAACCAAACTGAAGAATTAGCTTCAAGTTTTCTGGAGATGTTTCAAAACTCTGACAATGTCACGTACAAAATAGACAATCACCAAAGGCAAAAAAGCTCAGACGCATGATACCTACATTTAAAAAAATCTGTACTGTCAACAGTATGTATTCGATGATGTATATAAATTGCAAAGTTTTTGGACAGATGTGTAATATTTCTAATAATGTTAAAATTTTATAATTATGCTTAAAATAACTTACAGATTGCTTCAGCAATGTTTCCAGTTACATATCGTGTTCCGTATCGTACAGATAGAGCTCCCATAGCACGTCTACCGATATTTAACTAAAAAAAACAATATTATTTAAGAAGACACCCTAAATTTTTTTCAAAAGATGCAAAAAATAATTACCAATGTGTGATAAGCACTAACGTTAAGGATCGAAATAACATGTGAAAAGAGGCGAGGACGAACTTTGACCTTTGAACTTTCAATGATGGGAAAATATAAATAGAAAATAAAAAGATTTTTCATTTACAAACTAAAAATAAATTCATACTTACTGTGTCATAATAGTTAGCATAAGCTGCCGTTGAGTTTCCAAAAGGTATGAGCAACCGGTTTCCAAAGGAATGGAAGGAGAGATAGATGTCGATCCTGTCACCGATGGATCGAATGTAGTTTGACAGATGTCTGGTTTCAGGCTCAGAGAACGGTCCGATCCCAGCATAGTTGTCAGTGGCGGGGTTAGTACTCGCACCAAAAACTAAAAGTACAAATCAGTTGAAAGAGAAACCATGAGTGGGTAAGGGACAGTCTGCACTCTACAGTTTAATTAAATCAAGTGACAATCAAAGAGCAATTTAACCGACTTGAGCATCTTCAGGGGCCCAATTCAGTTATTCAAGACCGCTCCATACCCGAACCATATGTGGAGCGTTTCCCGTCGGCCGCCATAGTTTTTTTGATTCAGTCACTTTTATGTCATACAATTGACACATTTGATGAAACGTAACACGTCCTTCGCTCGTTACTAAATCAAAAAATGATAGCAGCCGACAGGAAATGCTTCGCAAAAGGTTCAGCTACGGATCGGTTTTGAATAACTGAATTGCCCCCCAGAATCATTGTATACCTTTGATAAAGTATCAACGGGATATACTGTATTGAAGGCTGGCTTATAATTTTTTATAAAGCAGATTATTATTAATAAATATAATTATTACCCATCCAGTTATTATTCCAGTTTCTGTTCAAGTCAACACCGAAATTGTCGCCGATTGGGCGTCTGTTTTTGCGCCACATACGGTCCTGAAATAAATATCATTCAAATTTATTTGAATGTGAATATAGATATGCTGGAATAGTAGTAATATAGAACTGGGAAAACAGAACAAGTTGCCAGATACAATGATAAAGTGTGGGGTAAGGGTATGAGGGAATAGTGGCCAACACAAGAGAAGCAGATAATGCTGTTCACAGTAGTCGCCATCAGGGCCCAACCTGACCGCGATTCTCAAAACACCAAGGCATGATAAGAGAAAGACCAGCAGTGAAGAATGTACGGAACAGCTTGAATGAATGTTTGCAAAAATACACAAATAATAATATAAGATGTGGCTCAACGCATAAGCATTGCCAATCAACTATAATAGGTAATGCTAAGTAATGGTAATAAAATAATAATAATAATGCTATGTAATGGTAGGTTATGCTATTAGCGATAAGACCGCCCTTTGTGCCATTGTTATATGAGTGTTTTTTTGTTATTTTTATTCTTTTAGTGGTGTCAATAAAGTGTTATTGATTGATTTATTGATTAATGCTGTAAGTAGGTAGGTACGCTATCAACTGGTAGGTATGAGCAATTGGATTATGTTTAGACTTTTATCGGTCTAGTCAGTCTAGGGTTCGACTAATCAATCCATTTGCTTTTATGTAGTAGTTTAGAATGCGTTCGACGCATGCAGCTATCTCTCTCGCGCATCAGAACATTTTTAAACATATAAAATGATTGAGCAGGGACTTTGATAAATTATCAAAAGTAGGGATATTAGAAAAGTCAGAAACGAATTTGTTTATTTTGATAGGAGAAATGTTAAAAAAAAGTTTTTCACTCCTCTTGCTCAAAAAGTCCGACATTGTAGCATACTAAAGCGGGGAAAAAGTAGCATATTCTTCTTCTTCTTTTTTGTATTGGACCCGCATTAAAGCATTTGCCAGTGTCAAGTATTAGGATTTTCTCAAGTTTCTTGAATAAAACAAGTTATAAATGTTTTAGTCACAATCTAAGTCACGTATACAGTCAATTTATAAGTCGAGTCCTGCTTAAGTAAAGTGGTGGCGACTTTACTAGAAGCTTCTATGGAGTTTTGCCGACAACGTAAAATCACACGTTTCACTGCTTTATTTGACTTGCCCACACTCACGCACTTGATCGAACACTTAATGAATAAAACACCACCATTTTTATAGCATTAAGGCGAGGCTTGTCCAGAAATTTAGGTATTTTACGCTACCTCAGTTTACGGCATAGTTCCGCGTTTTATGAGAGCGCGAAGTCCGCACAAAACGTGGCGTACGTTTAGTGCGATACCGATCCGCCGCGCGCCGCGCCGCGCGCGAGTCTCGTCGCGCGGCGCGCGACTCGTCTGAGCCACATCTTCATTACATTGTAGTGGCAAGTAAGTTGTGATATACTGATATCAATCTATAAGCTTATTTCTTGAAAATCTCTGAAATAATAATTTACTACTCGTACTCGTTCATTTTTCCGGGATAAAAGCCTAAGTATGTCATACTAAGTGGGTATATCTATCTCCATTCAACAACCAACTCACTAACTCACATAAAACACTAAATTATCACATTTATAAAATAATAGCTATGCTCCTGCGGTGTAACCTGCGTAGTGATGAAAAACGATGATGATTATGATAAAATATAGCCTTTGTCCTTCTCCAGGACTTGAAGAATCTCCTGTCCAAATTTCATAAATATTGGTAAGAATTACATATTACAGGTCAAATATATCACGTAAATATCTTTGACAATAGTGTAAAGGTATATACAGGATGTTAGGTAATAAACACAAGCAGACACAACAAGGTTAATTTTATAATTATATTGCAATACCATTAGTTAACTGACTTCCAAAAAGAAGGAGGTTTTCAATTTGACTATGTTTTTTGTATGTTTGTTCACCGATTACTCCACCAATTGTGAATCGATTTTGAAGATTATTTTTTCTTTGGTAAGTGATTTCAGAAGTGGTCCCATATAAATTTTATCAATATCGGTCTAGTACTTTGGATTTTTATAACAAAATAACTTATAATTATTGTAGGTTTTAAAAAGATCCTGAGAGAGTTTACTACAAATAATATAAATAATAAGTTGTCTATTTTGTTTGTTTATTGATTAACAGATTTACAGATTTGCAGATTTACATATTTACATATTTACAGATTTACATATTTACAGAGTTACAAATTTAGAATCCGGAGTGTAACGAGGGATTCAATCTCGCCCAAGACAAAAACACCTTTATCCCCGAAGTGCATAATTTTACACCTAATGCGATTATAGAAAGAAATGGGTTTGAATCTACATTATTTAACAAAACAGAGCGCTTTGTTGTTATTTTTAACGTACAGCCTTGAAAAATTTCAGCATACGCTACCTGAACGTATTTTCTTTGATTCACATTATTATACCTACATTATGTAACAGAACGTCGCAATCGCAATTAAAATAGAGTTTTTCTAAGCAAACGCGCTCCATCGTAGACCGTAAACGTCGTTCAAAACTAGCGGGATCGGTGGTCAAGCTAAAGTTTCCCATAATAAAAATATAAAAAACAACCGTAGTACAATATCAAAAAATTAACAGTTCTTTCAGTTGTAGCATATTTCATCTTCTTTGGTTGCAGTATTCGTGCCTGTTTTATTTCTTTTTTATGTTCTATTCTCACAACTATATCACAACTCACATGTCGATGTTATTACTCTCACATGGTGGAGTACGGGACAGATTATGCGAGTTTTCATTGACGGTCGTTCTGTAATATCAAAGTAAACGTTGTAGCAACCACACATTTTATCATTACAACGAGGCTAATGCACATAAGATATATTTTAATTATACAAACAGGTGCATTATAATTTATTTTACTTTTTTGCGTGAGGGTTTCATATAAATTGCTGGTCTACCTACCAATTCATACAAATTTGCAGTTATAAAAATATATGTGCATAAACCTCATTTTTTGTAAAATAAATAAGGTTGTAGTGCTCACTCAATCCTAGAAGTATTCAAATCAACTGGCTCTAATGTTATCAAAGACTCGTTGATTACTTCAAGATGCTTCTTTGATCTGCAATATACAAGAATAATGCTAACAAGGTCGATCACTGATAAATGTACCTAACTAACCTAACCTAACCTAACACCCTGTATTTGTGGTGGAAATATAAATGTTATGAAACTACCTATCTAAAATATTTTATACTCAAATACGTAATATATGTATACGTAAAATCGTTGTAAAAAGTTGAAGTGTGTATTTTTTTATTCCAGTAAAATTACTTATTTCTTATTTATCACGAAGAAGTTCTAGGTTATGAAAAAACATTTTATTTTATTTTTGCAAGTGTACAAAAAATGCGTTACAAAAAATATAATATAGCATATGATATTCAGGGGATAAAAACGAATCTAACGACACCTAGCACATCAAAATCGGTCAAGCTGTTTAGGCTGTAGGAGGTAATCTAAAAATATGCATAGTACATACATAGATATACACCCACATACACCCTTACATACATAAATACAAATACTCGATAAACAACCCTCCTTACGCAATCGGGTAAAAATTACCTACCTACGCGCGGCGCGGGCGGCGCGCGACAGACGGCGGTATACCTATATAGGTACTCTCAAAGTCTGTGATGCGTTCAAAGATGCCGCGCCATATGCCGCCTGCCGCGACCGCGGTGTATTTTTACCGGACTGTGCAAAAAGGTGGGTTATGTTTTTCAAATGTATGAATCATATAAGATTATAAAAGCGAAATTGTCTGTCGTCTGTCTCTCTGTCTGTTTGTTACCTAAACGGCTAAACCAATAACGGATAACCAATAATTATGAAATTTGGAACAGAAATTCTTTAGGACCTGGAGAAAGACAGAATATATATATATATAGGTATATTGACTGGCCTTGTGGCTCAGTTGGTAGTATGTCTACCTGCTAAGCTGTAGGTCGTGGGTTCGATCCCCACCCAGAGCAAACATATGTGTGATGAGCATGGGTGTTTGTTCTGTGTCTGGGTTTTTCTATGTATCATATGTATATATGTATTCTATCAGCAATCTAGTTCCATAGTACAAGCTTTGCTTAGTTTGGGCTAGATGGTGTTGTGTGAAATGTCCCCAAATATTTATTTATTTAATATTTATTTATATATATATTATTATCACCATTATTCCTACGCGGGTGAAACCGCGGGATGCAGCTAGCATGTGTATGTATGTTTATGTATACATTTATTTTTTATGAGCCCTGTTTGTACAAACTGTCCCACTGCTGGGCGCGGGCCATCTTCTCATTATAAGAAGGGTAAGGCCATAATCTACCACGCTGGCCAAATGCGGGTTGGCAGACTTCACACATCTATCATAACTGTAATATTTGAACATCAGGTAAGAGTAAGTACATTTTCTTTATACGAGTATGAATAGAACTCATAGGTTTATGAACTGCGAGTGCGAGTGATCTATATAAATACTTACATGTATATTTCTAGGAAATAATAACTTGCAACTGGGTATTTACCTTTTTCGGGATCGCATCATTTCTATATGAGCCAAAATTTTGCGCTTACGCGTTCGCTTATTTTTTGGTTTCTTTGTTCTATGATTTCCCATAGTAATTTGTTTTATTTGGCGCGCGATGCAATCCGACACAGTACCGTCGCTGACAGTGGTCACCGACAGACTGGCGCGGGTGAACAGCTGAAGCAAGGCGGCGGGACGGTTGCTCGCGAGCAAACTTATTGTAAAATAAATTACTATAAAATAATGCACTAAACGTATCAAAAATGTAATTCTAGAGAACACTAAAAAAATGTAATAGCTACTTGACATGGTAAATTTGGTTTTGATGGCTTTAAACACTTTAGAGATAAATGGGAAAAATAAATAAAATGGCATATTTTTCAAAAAATAAAGCTATCGAGATTTTTTTCAGCAATCGTGTTTTTGTTTCTAGCGAAACCTAGCCAACAGATCGAAATTTTACATACAAAAAATTTGAGCTTGAACTAATAATACAAGTATTTTTTGAAAATTTTCAAAAAGCTTTGTTTTACTGCTTTTGCGGACTAGCCGGGCCTTAATGTTCAAAATAACACAAGTTTAGGAAAATAAAACAAAGCAACAACACGTTAATAAGACGTTCCCGCCAAAACCTCAACTCAAGTAGCATATTAAGCTCTAGAGGAAAAAGTTTTTTTTTTTAATTTTTGTCTGTTACCAAAGAGCCTACATACACGAAACAGTCTTTATTCAAAAGTAGAATAATCTCTTTGGAAAATATTTACATTCTTTTTGCAAACATCTCGTTAAATATCCAGAATTGTACAAATTGTACATTTCATTTTTAATAAAATAAACTTTGAATTATTGTATTGGATTATTTTATTTTCTCGCTATCGTAGTGAAAAGTAGAGTGTAACACACGGCGGCGGCGTTAAAAACCCATTGTAACCCGGTTTCTATTTACTCCCTCGCTAAAGCTCGGGAGTAAAAATCTACCTCGTTACAATGGGTCTTTTTAGCCCCTCGTAGGTATAACAATCTACTATTTTTTACATCTTTAAAATTGGCTGAGGAGTAGAAATATGTTTTTATGCCAGAATAAGTGATATCTGAATAAAACTTTTTTAAATGTAACTGCTATCTAAATAAATAAATTCGTTTCTCATTTTCTAATATCCTAAACCAATGACTTCATATATTTAAAAAGGTTGTGATGTGCGAAAGAGATAGCTGCGTGCGTTGATTTCTACCTTAAATATGTGTAGTTTGTTGTAGTTAATAAAAGCACTTGCCCAGAAAAAAATACAAAAATTAATATAAGTTGCTTACCTCTTCATGACTAAATATGTAACCATCTGGGTTAGTCACAGGGAAAATATGCCAATCGAACTGTTCAACATATCTCCTCGTGTTTTCATCCTCACTGTGCAAGACTTCAGAAGTAATATAACAGACAACTGCTGGAGAGATCCATTCTCGTGAATGAATTCCACCTTCAAGGAATATTATTCTCCTGCCTGACCCAAAAGAGATTCTAATTCCTCTGATTGGTCGATTTTCAAAAGAAGTTCCGCCAATTATAGCCGAGACTCTGCTAGGGTCTGCAGCAATTAAACTATCCATCCAGGAATTGATTTCGTCGTTTGTATAGTACCTATCCCATGTCATGGATCTGGTGTTGCTTCTGCTGTCTCTGCCTACTTTTTCTTTGTCTATGGCTCTGAAAATGAAAATACAATGTTTGTAACATAAGTGTGACATTAAATATTCGTAGATTCTGCTTGGTTAGATACTATAATCAGCAGCAGCATTTATATCGGCAGTCATTTCCTTGAATACATATACGTAATATGCGTTGAAACGACTTAGAAGTGGCGGCGGGCCCCCCTCCGCTGTGCGCGATGCGTCAGAGTCCTTACTCAACGTAATGAACTCGTCGATGATTTTGTTATCAAACGGTGTAATTACATTTTGAATGAGAATGATAGATAGATGATGTAGTTTGAACACTATACTATATGCCCCGATTTAGTTATGGTCAGTTTTGTAAAAAATAAAGAAAATAATAAATTCATTTCTTGTCGAAATTGCTTCATGGATGAAGTCAGCGATCGACACTTATTTATGAAAAAAATAATTAAACGTGAACATGAATTGAAATGTGAATTGTTATTAGGATCATTGTAATGAATTAAAATGTACCTTATTATGTAATTATTATTAAAATTACCTAGTTATAATTAATTAACTTGCTATAATGGAAAAATTGGGAACTAAAGTTTTGATTTAGCAAACTAATGAAATAAGAACAGCAGCGCCCTTGTTCTAAATAAGTGATTTTACTGGAACTATTTTAAAAAATGCGCATTTATAATCTATCACAGCGATTGTACACATACTTTCTCACAAAAAAACGACACTCGACAGCCTATCAAATTTAACGAAATCGTAAGACTGCAATATCCTTTTCTATGGAGTCGGGTATTTTATTTTTCTTTTTTGTAGATACTTGTCTAACTCAATATTCATTATTCATAGACCTAATTTGAAGGATGTATTTCGTGTAACGTGTAAATTAATTATGGGTATTTACTAATAGGCAAGCGCAGCGTAGGAAGACCAGCCACGAGATGGACAGATGACCTCATACAAGTGGCGGGAAGACGCTGGATGCAAGCCGCTTCCAATCGGTCTTTTTGGAAATCCATGGGGGAGGCCTATGTCCAGCAGTGGACTTCTTATGGCTGAAATGATGATGATGATGATTTACTAATGAAAGATTTTACAGTCGCTAGTACAAACGCAAAAACATTAGTTTTAAGTGACCGCCGAAGTACTTACCACCAAAATTAATGCGAATGAATACGCCAAAAGGAATGCGCTTCCTGAATGGGTCTTTCCGAATAGATATAATCTAGGTGTCTTCAAATCGCGAGTGAATAGGTTTCTTCTAGGCATGCGCGCTCCATCGTAGACCGTAACTGTCGCTTAACACTAGGTGAGTTGACGGTCAAGAGCAAGCCTATCGTCGTATAAAAAAATCTATCTATCTAGTAAAACAAAATTCATTCTTAGAAAAACGTCCTTTACAATGTAAAGGGAGGTCGGCCAATAAAAAAAACAGTTGTGAAAAAGTAAATACTTTTATTTGGAACAAATTGCAAAGAAATGCAAAATTAACATTTAATGTCACTAACATTAGTTTGTAAACATTGTCTGAATGAAGAAGTTTTTTTAATTATTATTGTCACATATTATAGCTTATAGAAACTCTAAATTGCGTTAAATAAAATACTATTCCAAGCAATTTTATTTCAAGTAACTTCATAGTACCTACCCTCAAAATTTCTGGAAATCATCAACATATAATAACTCAAAGTGATAAGCGCATTGCCACTCAAGTTTTGGAACCTCAAATATTTTGGGTAGCTTTAGACTGGTAACGGTTAAATAACAGCTTTACATCAGACAAGCGATTTGCTCGCTTCGTATTTAATAAGAAAAAAACATACATAAAAAAATAGACACTTTAACAACACTTGTAACACTTTTTTTTAAATAAAAGAAAGTTATACATTTAATACGATATTATTATATTCATCTAAATCTAAAATAATTATAGTTTAGAAAACTGAATAAACTGACTTCAAAATATGTTTTTTTTTTCAGTTGATGACGACATATTTTTTCAGTTTTTTTTTTTTATAAAAACCAAAGTACTAAACCTATTTTGACAAAATTTATATGGGGTCATCTATAAAGTGTAACCTACCAAAAAAAACACATCAAAATAAATTAATAATTGGCGAAGTAATCGCTGAACAAACATTAAAAAAAAACTTAGTCATATTGAGAATCTCCTTCTTTTTAGAAGTCAGTAAAAAAACAAATAAATCTTACTCTTGAATATTAGACATAGCGATTCCATAGCTTATTCCATTTCTATTCAGGATATTTTCTAAATCCGCCTTACTTTTAGGGCTCGACAGAATATCCACATGCTTCCTATTAGGCGCTGGCTCCGACCAGAAGTCAAAGCGAAAGTCACTGTCTCTCAGATTTTGGAGTACTTTTAATTGTTCTGCATTACTTGGACTAATTCTATAAAGAGTGTAATTGTCGAATCTGAGTTTTGCGTTCACTGCACATATTACAAAAAATATTGGCAGAAACTTTAACATTTTGCTAAAAAAAAAAAAAACTAAAATGCGTGTACTTGTATAGAATTACACAAATTTTATGACTTGATATCCAATCTATATGAATGCGATATTTATTAAGCGACATAATAAACCGTTAATTTCTGAGAATAATTAAATGTACAGATATGATAAGCCACTTTGCTTATCATTCAAGTTTCTGAAGGTTATGAAAAGTTCGGACATTATAATGAGATACTGCGCTGGTATTAATATTTTTGAGATAAGAAAAAAAATATCCGTATTATTTATAATTCTAAAGAGCTATTAACATTATTAGCAAGATTGTTAAGACGGCCTGCAAAACTGTATGTTGATTACCATGGGAACTGATAGAATACATATATACTTTTTAACCGACTGCGCAAGAAGGAGGTTTATGTTTTCATGTGTATGTATTTATATTAAATAAAGATTTTTGTATTTGTATTTTGTATTTGTATTTGTGTGTGGGTATGTATGTATGTTTCTATAAGATCGGCCTACAGCATAAACGGCTTGGCCGATTTTAATGTGCAAGGTGTCTTTAGATTCCTCTTCATTCCCTGAGTGTCATAGGTTATATTATATTAATGTGCAAGGTGTCTTTAGATTCCTCTTCATACCCTGAGTGTCATAGGTTATATTATATTAATGTGCAAGGTGTCTTTAGATTCCTCTTCATACCCTGAGTGTCATAGGTTATATTTTAATGTGCAAGGTGTCTTTAGATTCCTCTTCATACCCTGAGTGTCATAGGTTATATTTTAATGTGCAAGATGTCTTTAGATTCCTCTTCATTCCCTGAGTGTCATAGGTTATATTATATTAATGTGCAAGGTGTCTTTAGATTCCTCTTCATACCCTGAGTGTCATAGGTTATATTTTAATGTGCAAGGTGTCTTAAGATTCCTCTTCATTCCCTGAGTGTTATAGGTTATATGTTTTGTAATAATAATCCCACCAAAAACATTTCATGTAAAATTGGTTGCCATGTGTCGCATTGTCATGCCACTTTCACTGACAAAAAGATATCAGATGAGATCTGACTGAATCTGAAGAGCCAAGCCGCTAACTTTACAAAATCTAACGCTACAATACCTATCTCTGTAAGCCTTAAATCTTGGTAAAAAAGCATGGCTTGGCCGTTTTCCGGCGGTCAGTTACAAACATATGTCGCATAACATGTCGTACATAAACTTATAAGGAAGAAAAAGAAACTAAAAGTTCTGCTCTTGAATGTTGTATAATTGGAATAGTAATGTAAAAGTTCCATGAAAGTGAAACGACCAAGCCATGCTTTTTGACCAAGATTTAAGGCTTACAGAGATAGGTATTGTAGCGTTAGATTTTGTAAAGTTAGCGGCTTGGCTCTTCAGATTCAGTCAGATCTCATCTGATATCTTTTTGTCAGTGAAAGTGGCATGACAATGCGACACATGGCAACCAATTTTACATGAAATGTTTTTGGTGGGATTTCATATATTTTTGTAAGAGACCCTGTAATTTCGTAACAAATTTTTGTTAATATTGAAAAATGATTTTCTAATCCAATACGCGTCGGCCGTGAGAGTAAAACTCGATTTTCAGTCGCACGTGTTAAATTTAGGATAGATAGCGGAATTAAAACCACAAAACAAAGATCTTTGTTTTGTGTTAAAACACTATTATTATTAACGGGATAGGTATTATTCGTTCGCGAAAATTTTGAGCACCCGATATTTCGGTACAGTTACATGCACCATGTTTACGGGCGACTGAAGAATGCTGGTGGATGATACGTCTGTGTGTTCCGGGTGCCGTGCGAGTGCAAATAGAGACAGCAATACCTCAACCAAATAGGTACCTTAAGTTTATAAACCTCGTACGACAACAGTTCTCTTAAGAAAAAGCATAATAGTGTAACGATGATGATGATGATGGTGAAATTTCTAGAAGGAAATAAGACTATTTAAATAAAGAATCTCGTCAACATTCTAGAAAGTTCGAAACAAATGATAAAAACAAAAGACGAGCGAAAAGACGATCGAAATTGAACATTCTGGAACGAAACAAATGACGAACGAAATGACTATCGAAATAAAAGCTTCTAGAAGGTTCTGCGGGGTATATAAGGAGCTTCAGTCGCGGACAGAGAGCAGTTCAGATACGAGTAGCATAAAGGAAAGAAGAAAAGTTACAAGTGAAAGTGAAGTGTTGAAGTGAACAGTATAGTGAAGAGACGTTATTGTAGTAGTGTGTTGGTCGGAACACATACTCTGTGTGTTTGTATCGCGTCGATTTTGTAACTATTGTCGGTGTTTGTGTTATAGACTGTGAATGCTCTGTGGAAGATACCACGTGTCAACGAATTATACGGGCTTGAATAACATCGTTGTTTCCTTCCAATCCCTATGACCACTTCCCCGGCCTGTGTCTTCTGTGACAATGTTCCTCCGATGCCTACATTGCTCGCATCGGTGTCAACTATAAAATCACCATTTGCATCAGGATATCCGAGAATTGGAGTTTCACATAGCCGCCCTTTCAGTTCATTTAAAGCTGCCTCACATTCTTGGTCCCAAACAAATGGCCGTTTTTCTTCTGTGAGTCTATGCAGTGGTTTGGCAATATCGGAAAAATTCTTTACGAAACGACGACAATACGAGCATAGTCCCATAAATGCTCTTACTTGAGTTTTATCGGTTGGAGTAGGCCAATCTTTCACTGCGGAAATCTTTGCTGGATTAGTTTCCACGCCCTCTTCAGATATAACATGCCCCAGATATTTAACTTGGCGTTTGAAGAAAGAGCACTTCTTTAAGTTTCATTTCAAGCCTGCTCCTCTTATTTTGTTGAACACGCTCTCCAACTTCTTCAGATGGTCGTCGAAGTTCCGTCCGATTATTATTATGTCATCGAGGTACACCAGACAAGCTTCCCCTAACAGACCGGCTAGTATACGCTCCATTAATCTCTCAAAAGTGGCTGGAGCATTACATAATCCAAATGGCATCACCTTGAACTGCCAAAGTCCTTTCCCTGTGGAGAATGCCGTCTTTTCCTTGTCACTGGTATCCATTTTCACCTGCCAGTAGCCACTTTTGAGATCTCTCATGTCATTTAAAGTGTCCAGCGTGTCGTCTATCCTTGGTAGTGGATAGCTATCTTTCTTTGTCACATTATTTAATCGCCGATAATCGATGCAGAACCTGGTTGACCCGTCTTTCTTCTTAACTAGGACAACTGGAGAACACCAAGGGCTAGAAGATGGTTCAATGACTCCATTACCTTCCATCTCTTTTAACATGTCCTCAACTTCCTTTTCTCTAGCGAACGGAATCCGCCGAGGCCGTTGGCGGATTGGTTGCTCGTTCCCGGTATTGATACGATGTCGAAATAGCCCTGTTTTTCCAATGTCCGCGTCCCCTCTGGAGATATGTTTTCAATTTCCATGTGAGCGGATGCAAGTTGACTTTCCAAGTCACATATTTTTTTCTTTGCCGTAAGGTTGAAGTCGCTTTGGTTAAGTATAGAATCCGGTAGGCTTAATCTTGTAGACTCGAATATGGAAGAATCTGTCAGATTTCCTAAAGAATTAGCTCTCTGTCGTTGTTTGCATCTATGTCGCTTATATGCAGCCCATGAAGAGGTCCCATCAAATGTCGGAATTTTGAAACTGCCGTGAACTGAAGTGAAGAAAACTCACTCAAATGCGGTTGATTTTAGTAACGTCCTAGATAACTCCAAGGGGGATTTAAGCACAGTGGAGCTGACAAAAGCGAAAAATTTACTGCGACATTTCGGAGCAGCTTATAGAACGGACAAAGATATTTTTTTTTTTGAATTACTTAATAAACTATTACAAAAAATTTGTCAAGAAGGAAAGAGAATTGTAATCGCAGGAGACTTCAATTTGAATATATTAAAATCTGATAAAAAAATTAGGCGCTTATTAAAAATTTTAGATAACTACAACTGTAAATTTAGATTAGATATACCAACTAGAGTGCAAGGGACGTGTTCAACCTGTATTGATAATTTTATAGTGAATTTTGACAACTGTAAAGGCTATGTATTAGATCGTAAGCTATCGGACCACAAAGTTATTAAACTAACAATCCAAGAAAATGACATGGACTCAAAATGTAAAAAGAAAATTGTAACCTTTTCTAGAAATTTTTGTATTAGTAACCGGAACTATTTTCATTATCTTCTCAATAAAGATTTCGTCAAATTGAAACATGAAGTTATATCTTAAATCTTCAGGTAAAAAGAGAGTTAGAAAAAGTTACAAAACTTAACAAAGTATACAGAAAATTAGACTATGGAGATGTTCAAAACTCTCCATTCTTTGGCAAGAAAAGAAAATTAAAACGAGCATCCACGGGAATAGAGGCCACCTTGAGTCCAGTAGAAGGTACATCGGCTACAGCTGCTGAAGGATATCAAAGATTTGTATATGAAACACAACAGGAAAAAATACATGCACTGGAGGCACAAGTACGAGAGCTACAACAATGGCTAAAACAAGAAAAACATAAAAATAAAAAGAAAGAAAGAAGGACTGCAACGAATATTAAATATATTGCAACTATTAAAACTGTAAAATAAGATAAAATAGGGAGCTTGAATAATAACACCGATTGCCATGCATTAGACCCACTGAAATACCCACATTTAGAATAAAGAGCAAAGCCTACCTACATACATCACATCCTCCTTATTCAAAAATAAATAAACAAGACAATACACATAAAGGAAAATAATAATTCATTATACAAAATTAATCCATCAATTATATATTTAGATCCCTTCCTTTCCCTTTACAAAAATCGATATTATCACATATTAATTTACATATTTTTTAACATATCAAAATTACGTGGTCATATCATATCTAATTATTTGATTTCCCGTAAAAATATCAATATTTCAATATAATTATTATTTATTTACTTATTATATACATAATTTTATTTACTTCACAGACAATAAATTAATATAGTTATCGTATAAATCGCAAAAATATCCACTCAGCTAGGGATCGTTATACACTTATTAAAACAAAACATAAAACAAATAGAATAGCAGGCCACAAAACACTAATTTAAATAGGTACTTAGCTAAAATTATGAGTAAGTATTTAACCGCCGCACACATGAAAAACGAGCGTGATATTAGGAACCATCAGCCTCAGGAGTACCCTCACCGACCAGGAGCTCTCACCGTCCTGCCAGAACGACTAATATATTCATTATTATTGTATGAGCCCGGCGCTTGCTCAACTTGTTGGTTGGAGCCGCTCGGCAAACAGCTGACAGTCGGCGCAGCGTGCACGTCATCGTAGGTATACGCTCGCATTCCATTATAACTATCACTACGCAAAGGGCTATCGAGAATGATCTGTTTCCTATTTCGACGAATCAAAGTACCTGTGTGCAGTTTTAATAAGTATGACCTCGGCCCTTTTATACCTAAAACACGCGCATTCACCCAAGTGTTACCCATGCGAACTTTAACCTTATTCCCCGTTGATAAAGGTTCGAGTTTTTTACTTCCCCTGTCGAAATATTTCTTTTGAATTAGTTGTCGCTGTGTTAGTTCATTTCGTACTTGCTCTGAATCATTCAACTTTGACTCCAATAACGTTGTAGCACATGGTAGTATACTCCTCAGTTTCCTACTATTCAGTAATTCAGATGGTGACGGTAATTTATCACTAATCGGTGTATTCAAAAATTCCAACAATGCTATCCTGAACTCTGTCCCATCATACAATGTCTTTTTTAACACCGCTTTTATCGTCTGAATCGCTCTCTCGACCTGCCCGTTAGATTGCGCATATCTCGGCGAAGACGTTCTATGCTCAAACTTCCAATCCCTGCTGAAGCATTTGAATAATCCAGATGCGTATTCTGGACCATTATCTGTACAGCAAATCTCAGGGATGCCTTGACGACTGAATATACATTTCATCTTGTCTATCACACACTGTGACGTCAGATTACGCAACTCTTCAACTTCGACGTATTTACTGTAATAATCTACGACTAATAAATAGCTTTTGTTATTAAAATGAAAGATATCCGCACCGATCTTCGCCCATGCTCTCGTAGGTGTTTCATGAGAGATAAGCGGTTGCTTAGAATTTTCTCTTCTGTAGGTTAAACAGGCTTGGCAATGCGAGATCATATCCTGTATTTGGGCATTCAAGTTAGGCCAAAACATTATCTCCCGTGCCCTGAGCTTTGTTTTCTCAGCACCGAGATGACCTATGTGCACCTTCTTCAACATCTCCTTCCGCATACATTTCGGAATAACGATTCTTGTGCCTTTCCACATTAACCCATATGCCACAGTCAACTCATCTCTATAGTCCCAGTAAGCGGTCATCATATTATTCGTAATATCACACTTTCGCGCCGGCCACCCATCCAATATAACTCTCTTTAACTCCTGCATCTCTTCATCCTGGCTTGTAATTTTTTGTAATTCGGTAAAATGTGTATCCGTCAAACTATTACACACCGCGACTACGCATACCTGCGCTCTTTCCTCTAAATAGTCACGTGGCTCATCCTTCTGGTCGCCGCTCGGTGCTACTGCACGCGATAGCGTATCTGCTACGTATAAATACCTACCGGGCTTGTATACTAACTTGAACGTGTACGGTTGTAATCTAATCAACATGCGTTGCAATCTAGCTGGAGCGCTTGTGATCGGTTTATTTATTATACTTATTAAGGGTTTGTGATCAGTCTCAATCGTTACGTCACTCTTTCCGTATATATAAGTATAAAATCTCTCGCACGCAAATACACAAGCGTATAATTCTTTCTCGATTTGCGCATAATTTTGTTCAGTCTTAGTTAGTGACCTTGAAGCATAACAAACCGGTTTCCCGTCCTGCATCAAACAGGCGCCTAGGCCATTTTTACTAGAATCAACAGACATAGTAACTGGCTTATTCACGTTGTAAAACTGCAGCACCGGCGCGGTCGTAATACACTCTTGCAGTTCTTTAAAACACTTTTCATGCCCTTCGTCCCAATGCCATTCAATGTCCTTTTTTAGCAGCTCTCTCAATTTATGAGTTTTTTCAGATAAATTCGAAATAAAGCTACCCACATACGTCACCAGCCCCAGAAAACGCTCTAAATCTTTCTCATTTTCTGGTTTAGGCATGTTCTTTATAGGTAAAACATGTGAGTCATCCGGACGAATGCCATCTTGCGATATTATATGACCCAAGTACTTTATTTCCGTCAGACCGATTTTACATTTTTCTCTATTTAGTTTAACATTAATTTGCTTACATCTTTCTAAAACCTGTCGCAGACACAAATCATGTTTTTCTTTTGTTTCACCATAACACAATAAATCGTCAACGAATAAGGTAACACCCTCTATGTCATCAAAGAATTCATACAACCTTTTATGAAAAACTTCCGAAGCTGATGAAATTCCGAACGGCATGCGTAAAAATTTAAACCTCCCGAACACCGTGTTGAAAGTACAAAGGTCAGTTGACTCCTCATGCAATTTCAGTTGCCAAAATGAGTGCTTACAGTCTAGCGAACTGAAAAACTTAGCTCCCGAAAGCTTCGACGTGATCTCATCTAAAGTAGGTAACTTAAAATGCTCCCTTTTAATGAATTTGCTTAAATCCCGCGGATCCAGACATATCCGAATATCACCATTAGGCTTCTGTACCACAGTCATACTATTCACCCAGTCCGTCGGGCCTTCCACTTTCGCTATCACTCCTTGTTGAAGTATTTCATCTAACTTCCGCTTTACATCATCTCTGAGCGCGATCGGTAACTTACGCGGCGCGTGTACAACGGGTCGCGCGTCTGCGGACAACCTTATCTTGTACTCGCTCGGTAAGCAACCTACACCATCAAATATTTCCGGAAATTCGTCAAGTATTCGACTCGCTTCCGGCATGCATGTGCTTACTGTAAAAACACGTTTTACCAAATGCAGACCGCCGCTGCATTCCGCACGCGCGCTCAGGCACGCGCGCGTCGCGTCCTGTACGATACACGTCATGTTTGTTCAAACATTGTTATTATTTTCACGGAGCATTTTGTTTCCTTATATCGCAAACCTTAGCGAATCTCATTAACACGATAATATAACCGATCCAATCGCAAGGGCAATGAGGTCCATGCAATATACATAGATAATATAACCGATACAATCGCAAGGGCAACGAGGTCCATGCAATATACATAGATTTCTCTAAAGCCTTCGATATCGTCGATCACAACATCTTTAATTAGAAACCTGGAACGCTGAAGTTTACGGTTCCTTCCTACGATGGAGTAAATGTTGCTTATTTAATCGTTATCAGTTCCTCTTCCGTCTTTCGAAACTTCAAATTATTCGTTCGCGAAAATACCTTCTGGCGTACCCCAAGGATCGTATCTGGGGCCTCTGTTATTTTTAGCATTTATCAAAGACTTTTGTTTCAGCATATGAAACTTCTCATTATTAAACATTACAAATGATTTAACAGGTTGTTGAGGATGATGCTACTACTTTGTACAGGATCTCGTAGTCGCGATAAGGTCTAAATATTACTCTGAGATTTCGGTTCTAAAGAGATGAAGGGACGAATAAATGCGTCATATTACTTAATAAATCCGGTAAAGTACGAGTTTCACTCGCATACCGAGGCTTCCGTACTCCTATGCACGACACAATACATGAACACTGAGACCAGGCCTAACTACTCAACAAAATGAGCTTTGTATCTAAGAATATTTGTAAGTTCACATATTTTCTACAGTAGGAATAGCCTGAAATGCTAGGCGGTCACATATAATATCAAGTTGAAATAAGTAAGTGTAGTCCTATTTTCTTTATCCAAAGAGATTTCAACACTATTAATAGAATTTTATGTCACATGACACCCACAGTCAACAAAACGTTTATTTGTCAATTTAACGTTTTTTTTTTTGTGGAATCAACAAGGAGGTTTTAGCTTGAACAATAATTTCCCATTTTTTTTTTCAAAAAATATTTATACAAGCTTGTCTCACACTCGATCAGTTTTTAATCAATTTTGAGACTTATCTAATACCGTTCTAAAGATACAGCCGTTGTGTAGGACATACAATAGACAGACACCGTAGCCTAACGAATTGTCTCCTGCACGCTTAGTACGGAAGCATAGAAATGTGATACCAACGTTTATACCCATAAAATCAAAATACCTCCATCCATCGGCCTCATCAGCATGTCCCGGTCCGTGGGTCCACTCACCATGGCTTCGTTCAACATCCCGAGGTGCATGTACTGCAGCGCCAGGTAGTAGAACGCGAGGTGGTCGTTGTCGTCCAGCTCCACTGACTTCGTTAAATGTTTGAGCGCCGTCTCCGATTCTATATTCTGACGCACTTCAATCAGGAATACAATGAAAATATTTTCATTTTTAGAGTTTTTTTTTTTTTTTATCAGCCCTGTTTTTTACAAACTGTCCCACTGCTGGGAACGGGCCATCTTCTCAATGTGAGAAGGGTTAGGCCATAGTCTGCCACGCTGGCCAAGTGCGGGTTGGCAGACTTCACACATCTTCAAGATCATTGAGAACTCTCAGACATGTAGGTTTCCTCACGATGTTTTCCTTCACCGTTTGAAGTTGGCGGCAATCAACAAGATTTAGAGATTATTCAGAAAGTATTAAAGCGATGCTTATAAAATAACTATGGGACAAACTTGGGACCTTTCTCTTTACACCAATTCAGGAAACACAAAATTTGGTTCTCGAATGACGGAGTAATTCGTGTACATACATAAAAATATATACGATACGAATTGATAACCTCCTCCTTTTTCGAAGTCGGTTATAAATAACAAACTTTGACACGAATCTGTTTTTTTTTAAATTTATTTTGATATTGATTTTGAGTACTCGCAAAATCTTAGGTAAAATATAGTTAATTATAGTTTTTCGGTATTTATAATATACCTAGTTCTTGAGACGTCTAAATTTTTTTGCATGACTATACATGTTAAGATAACTTGTCACGTGATCTCCCATACAAACAGGAGAAAACTGATTTCTACCCATAAACATTAAACAATTTCGATGATTCTTTTTTTATCTAATTAAAATCATAAATGTCTATGCCTCACCGGTTTGCTTTTTTAGGGTTCCGTACCCAAAGGGTAAAAACGGGACCCTATGTCTCCAGGCTGTATCTCATAAACCGTGATAGCTAGAAAGCTGAAATTTTCACAAATGATGTATTTCCGTTGCCGCTATAACAACAAATACTAAAAATAAAAAAAATAAAAATATTAAGGGGGGTCCCCATACAATAAACGTGTTTTTTTCGTATTTTTTTGCTCAATATTAAAAACGGTAACAGGTAGACGCTTCAAATTTTCACAGAATATTTACTTGTGTATTACCTTTCAAAATAAATAATTAAATAACAATAAAGTAAATATTAAAGGGGGGCTCCCATACAACAAACGTAATTTTTAAGCAATTTTTACTCGATCTTAATTAACAGGTAGAAACTTGAATATTTGTAAGTAAATATTTAGAAATATATTAATTATAAAAATAAATACCTAATCTAATACATAAAAACTCACAAAATGAAAATAATCCGTGCATCTAAACGCGAGGCGGTTGATAAGCAACGGCCGCGCGGGTAGCGGGGGAGGTAACATCACGGAGCGAGCCATAGCCGCGCGTATTCGCGCGAACGTAGTTATGCTGCCCGGATGTGTATCGAAAACCTACCTATAAGTTTGCAATTTACTACTTGGAATTTCGTTGATTTCTTAGTTGAGTTATTTTATACGATTTTCTGTTATAGATGATAGTACGGAACCCTTCGTGCGCGAGTCCGACTCGCACTTGGCCGATTTTTCTTTTCAAATTTTGTTACAGTTCCGAAGTTCAAAAATAAAAAGTGTAAATTAAAAAAAAACTATAGAGGCATAGCTTATAATGGTTCCAACCATATACAAAATAATGATCTATCATTTCACCAACCGTTGCTAGGTTTGGATTTCTAAAACCTGAAAAACCGATAATATTTAGATGCAGACAGCAGTTTTCTCCTGTTGTATGAAAAATGCGTAATTTTCTTGCAAGGTTGATGTTGAAAAAATATTTTTTTATACCTCCCTACACGTAAAGTGGGGATGAATTATGTTTAAAAGGAGACAAAAAAAAACCGACTGCATAAGAACGACTTTGGCTCTTATGAAGTGTTTATTTAAAAGCTACTTTGTATTTTTTTTTACTGTTGTATACTTAAAATTCCTTAAAATTATAAAAAATACTAAATACAATTGGTATCAAAAAAGTACATAGTAATAAATATTTTATTTTATATTTCATTAAAATTACATTAGCATTTAAAAACTAAAAATGTACTAATATACCACCATGACATTCAAAATGCCGCTGTTATTAAACCTAGCAAAATTAACACCACAGAAGTCGTCAAACCGTTGCTTCCACTGATAACATTAAACCTTTTTGCTTGGTGGATGAGCTCAACAATAGAGTCCATGGTTTCTTCCCCCGTGGGCAGGATCTGCTCAGGGGGAAGGAGGAAACCTCCAGAATTCCAGTCTTGAGGACGAAGCTCATAGCAGTAGACGATAGGGACTTGGACGCTGTCTTTTACCCAGTCAATACTGCCACCTGTGGCTTGGTCTATAAGGGGAAATTAGAAATGGATATAATGGAAATTAGAATAACAGATGAGGAAGTAAAAGAAAAAAATATTAGTAAGTATTACGTATTAAATTATTTCAATTATGAGCATAAACAACAACTAAGTACATAATTATAACCAAACTGAAGAATTAGCTTCAAGTTTTCTGGAGATGTTTCAAAACTCTGACAATGTCACATACAAAATTGACAATCACCAAAGGCCGCATGAAACCTACATTTAAAAAAATCTGTACTGTCAACAGTATGTATTTGATGATGTATATAAATTGCAAAGTTTTTGGACAGATATGTAATATTTCTAATAATGTTGAAATTTTATAATTATGCTTAAAATAACTTACAGATTGCTTCAGCAATGTTTCCAGTTACATATTGTGTTCCGTATCGTACAGATAGAGCTCCCATAGCACGTCTACCGATATTTAACTAAAAAAACAATATTATTTAAGAAGACACCCTAAAATTTGTTCAAAAGATGCAAAAAATAGATTTAAAGAATATATAGAATATTTATTGTATAATGTATGTATTGTTATAGTATCTTTATTTATATGTTTTTTTAATATTGATTTTGTTAATATATTTACTATCTATATTTGTATGTGCACTACCTTCCATAACTTTTTCTTCCATTTCCTTTCTATCAAAAGGTTGCCTGGAAGAAATCGCTCAAGGCGATAAGGCCGCCTTTGTACCACCGAAATTTTTGTTTACTGTTTAGTATTCCTCTTTTTATTTATGTTATAAGTTAAAACTTGTTAAAACGTGTGTCCTTCAATTGTAATGTTTGGTGTACAATAAAGATATATTTATTATTATTATTATTAAAAAATAATAACCAATGTGTGATAAGCACTAACGTTAAGGATCGAAATAACATGTGAAAAGAGGCGAGGACGAACTTTGACCTTTGAACTTTCAATGATGGGAAAATATAAATAGAAAATAAAAAGATTTTTCATTTACAAACTAAAAATAAATTCATACTTACCGTGTCATAATAGTTAGCATAAGCTGCCGTTGAGTTTCCAAAAGGTATGAGCAGCAGGTTTCCATAGGAATGGAAGGAGAGATAGATGTCGATCCTGTCACCGATGGATCGAATGTAGTTTGACAGATGTCTGGTTTCAGGCTCAGAGAACGGTCCGATCCCAGCATAGGTGTCAGTGGCGGGGTTAGCACTCGCACCAACAACTAAAAGTACAAATCAGTTGAAAGAGAAACCACGAGTGGGTAAGGGACAGTCTGCACTCTACAGTTTAATTAAATCAAGTGACAATCAAAGAGCAATTTAACCGACTTAAGCATCTTCAGAATCATTGTATAGCTTTGATATGGTATCAACGGGATATACTGTATTGAAGGCTGGCTTATAATTTTTTATAAAGCAGATTATTATTAATAAATATAATTATTACCCATCCAGTTATTATTCCAGTTTCTGTTCAAGTCAACACCGAAATTGTTGCCGATTGGGCGTCTGTTTTTGCGCCACATACGGTTCTGAAATAAATATCATTCAAATTTATTTGAATCTGAATAAAGAGATGCTGGAATAGTAGTAATATAGAACTGGGAAAACAGAACAAGTTGCCAGATGCAATGATAAAGTGTGGGGTAAGGGTATGAGGGAATAGTGGCCAACACAAGAGAAGCAGATGATGCTGTTCACAGTAGTAGCCATCAGGGCCCAACCTGGCCGCGATTCTCAAAACACCAAGGCATGACAAGAGAAAGAGCAGCAGTGAAGAATGTACCGAACAGCTTGAATGAATGTTTGCAAAAATACACAAATAACCACAGAATTCGCCCTATTACATAGGACCCAAATAATAATATAAGATCTGGCTCAACGCATAAGCATTGCCAATCAACTAGGTAATGCTAAGTAATGGTAATAAAATAATAATAATAAATCTATGTAATGGTAGGTTATGCTGTTAGCGATAAGACCGCCCTTTGTGCCATTGTATTATAAGTGTTTTATGAGTGTTATTTTTATTCTTTTAGTGGTGTCAATAAAGTGTTATTGATTGATTGATTGATTAATGCTGTAAGTAGATAGGTACGCAGTGGGATAATCACATAGGTAACGTATGTGGAAAACTGGGAGGAGCTTGTTTCGCATTGAGTAGACTCGCTAGAGTGGTGCCCGAAAATGTAGTACGTAGTTGCTACTTCGCGACAGTACACTCGGTGCTGCAGTACGGCGCGGAGCTGTGGGGGCAAGCTGCGGACTGGAAGCGTGCATTTAGAATGCAGAAACGCGCCGTCCGCGCAATCGCGAAAATACCCTACGACATCTCCGCCCGTCCACACTTTAAGAGGCTGGGTATCCTTACATTGCTGTCTCTTGTAATTTTTCAAGTAGCGGTATATGTGAGGACAAATTTAGCCTCATATAATATACGCAGCAGCAGTCGTCGCAAGGATTATCTTGAGAGTGTACTGCGCACTTTAAAAAAGTCGACTAAGATTAGTCACGTCATGGGACCAACAGTATCTATTAAACTTCCAGATAATGTCACGGTCGCGCCGGGTTTGCCATGTTTCAAATCTCGCCTAAATCGATGGCTTATTGAGCAGACGTACTATGATTTTGGCGATTTCAAAGGCTTGCAAGAATAAGTGTTTTTAATATTAAAAAAAAATGACATTTATTTCTGACATTTAAATCCTATTAATTACTATTAGTATATATTTTTATTTGAAACTTAATGTAATTGACATGCATAGGTTGATATGACATAATATAAATCAGTCTATTATCTGTTTGTATATTGAAATGACATTGACATTGTATTTTTAATTTTAGTATTTATATTACTGACTACACATTGTGACATTGTCATATTAATATTAAAATAATTAATCCTGAGGTTAGGTACTCTAGTATGAGTACCTAGTGTGGTCTAGAACCTATAATGTTATATTTGATATAGGTATATTAATTAAAAGATAGATATTATATTATTAAGTTTTGACGTGTAAGTGTGAATTACGAAATAAATGAATATGAATATGAATATACGCTATCAACTGGTAGGTATGAGCAATTGGATTATCTTTAGACTTTTATCGGTCTAGTCAGTCTAGGGTTCGACTAATCAATCCATTTGTTTTTTATGTAGTAGTTTAGAATGCGTTCGACGCATGCAGCTATCTCTCTCGCGCATCAGAACATTTTTAAACATATAAAATCATTGAGTAGGGACTTTGATAAATTATCAAAAGTAGGGATATTAGAAAAGTCAGAAACGAATTTGTTTATTTTGATAGGAGAAATGTTTTAAAAAAAGTTTTTCACTTCTCTTGCTCAAAAAGTCCGACATTTTAACATACTAAAGCGGGGAAAAAATAGCATATTTTTAAAAATAGCAAATAGGAAAAAGTTTTTTTTTTAATTTTTATCTGTTACCAAAGAGCCTACATACCCGAAACAGTCTTTATTCAAAAGTAGAATAATCTCTTTGGAAAATATTTACATTCTCTTTGCAAACATCTCGTTAAATATCCAGAATTGTACAAATTGTACATTTCATTTTTAACAAAATAAACTTTGAATTATTGTATTGGATTATTTTATTTTCTCGCTATCGTAGTGAAAAGTAGAGTGTAACACACGGTGTTAGAAATAGGGAGTGGAACCGGTTTTTCCCGGTTCTAAAAACCCGTTAAGAAGATTCTTGTACTTCATACTAGATGGTGCTATTAGCATTTTAAAGCACAATATTAGTGTTTTTCTCATCTGGAAACAGT
This sequence comes from Lycia hirtaria, assembly GCA_947563715.1. Classification (NCBI taxonomy): domain Eukaryota; kingdom Metazoa; phylum Arthropoda; class Insecta; order Lepidoptera; family Geometridae; genus Lycia; species Lycia hirtaria. Next base: position 14,784,372 of record OX387385.1, read on the forward strand.
TTACGAGTATTTGTTGACCATTCTGGCAAGCAGTGTAGAACCCGAACGAATATATTCTTCAGCGGGAATGTCTTACAACAGAATACAATCTTTGTCACAGTCTGTGACAAATATTGTATTCTGTTGCGTGGCTGTGACGCACAGAGAATAATATCCTAGATGAATTTGCGGATACCCGACGCTCGAATGCGCAAGTCCGTGAATGCACATGAGAAGAAGAGAGCCTTTAACAAAGCCGCTAAGTCCAGCAGAAAAGCAATATGCTTTATCTGGCTTATATGCTCGATTTGAACATATAAACCAGATTGAGGCTAAATTAGCTTCTCACCCAACGGGTAGCAAAGTTTTTTGGTCCCTGGCTAAGTCTATCGAATCGAATTTCTGTCGATCATCACTCCCTCCACTGTTGAAACCGGACGGATCTCTAGCTCGCACCGCAGTAGAAAAAGAGAATATATTCGTAGGTCTATTTGCGGACAACTCACGTCTAGATACCTCAGGAGAAACACCTTTAAATACACCTCATTGCAGCGCGACTTTGCAGGACATACGCATCCATCAAAATGAGGTGCTTAAGACACTTAGAGGCCTAGACGTGGATAAAGCTAGTGGTCCTGATGGTATACCAGCTATTGTGCTGAAAACCTGCGCACCTGAGTTGTCCTCGATTCTGACTCGTCTTTTCGTTCTTTCTTTGGAGACAAGTATAGTCCCTAGGTGCTGAAAGCTTGCGAACGCTTAACCTGTTCCAAAAAAGAGTAGTCGTGCCGATCATAGTAACGACAGGCCTATACAGGGCTATTTCGGTTACGTCCACTTTGTGCAAAATCACAGAGCGTGTACTGCAGAGCGAAATCCGCACTGAGGATGTTATTGTCTCTCACATTCTAAGCGAGACTATCGAGAATGATGTTGAGGCCTTGGCTGTGTCTCTTGACATTTAGAAGGCCTTTGATAGGGTTTGGCATGACAGTCTCCTTAACAAGTTTCCATCTTGTGGACTACTTGCTTCCTTCTGCTTTTAGATTCATTGCACCGATATTTCACGGAGTTAGATTTAGCTTTTTCCCTGCAGTCAGCAAAGAGCCGGCTGCTTGTTGTTGAGTGTGGCTAAATTCTGGTAGGAGGAAATACACAAAACACCCCAAGCGGGACGTCAGCTTGTCGCCCTCATTTGAATGCATGTTCATAGTATCAGACAAAGTATATTGAAGAATTTATGAAGATTTAGATTCATATTCTGACTTATAAATGACTTGAATTCTGAAATAAATATTTAAAACTTGTGACTGACTAAAAATAAGTGCTTTATTGCATTAAAAAAATATTTTCATTGCATTATTCGCAAAAGAACCGAAAGAACCAAAAAAACCGGGTACCCGGTTCCAAGTCGCTACCAGAACCGAAAACCCGGTTCTAACGAGAGAGGTCCGATTCTGCACTCCCATAGTTAGAAACCCATCGTAACTCGGTTTCTATTTACTCCCTCGCTAAAGCTCGGGAGTAAAAATCTACTTACCTCGTTACAATGGGTCTTTTTAGTCCCTTGTATAACAATCTACTATTTTTTTACATCTTTAAAATTGGCTGAGGAATAGAAAAATGTTTTTATGCCAGAATAAGTGATATCTGAATAAAACTTTTTTAAATGTAACTGCTATCTAAATAAATAGATTCGTTTCTCATTTTCTAATATCCTAAACCAATGACTTCATATATTTAAAAAGGTTGTGATGTGCGAAAGAGATAGCTGCGTGCGTTGATTTCTACCTTAAATATGTGTAGTTTGTTGTAGTTAATAAAAGCACTTGCCCAGAAAAAAATACAAAAATTAATATAAGTTGCTTACCTCTTCATGACTAAATATGTAACCATCTGGGTTAGTCACAGGGAAAATATGCCAATCGAACTGTTCAACATATCTCCTCGTGTTTTCATCCTCACTGTGCAAGACTTCAGAAGTAATATAACAGACAACTGCTGGAGAGATCCATTCTCGTGAATGAATTCCACCTTCAAGGAATATTATTCTCCTGCCTGACCCAAAAGAGATTCTAATTCCTCTGATTGGTCGATTTTCAAAAGAAGTTCCGCCAATTATAGCCGAGACTCTGCTAGGATCTGCAGCAATTAAACTATCCATCCAGGAATTGATTTCGTCGTTTGTATAGTACCTATCCCATGTCATGGATCTAGTGTTGCTTCTGTTGTCTCTGCCTACTTTTTCTTTGTCTATGGCTCTGAAAATGAAAATACAATGTTTGTAACATAAGTGTGACATTAAATATTCGTAGATTCTGCTTGGTTAGATACTATAATGGAAAAATTGTGAACTAAAGTTTTGATTTAGCAAACTAATGAAATAAGAACAGCAGCGCCCTTGTTCTAAATAAGTGATTTTACTGGAACTATTTAAAAAATGCGCATTTATAATCTATCACAGCGATTGTACGCATACTTTCTCACAAAAAAACGACACTCGACAGCCTATCAAATTTAACGAAATCGTAAGACTGCAATATCCTTTTCTATGGAGTCGGGTATTTTATTTTTCTTTTTTGTAGATACTTGTCTAACTCAATATTCATTATTCATAGACCTAATTTGAAGGATGTATTTCGTGTAACGTGTAAATTAATTATGGGTATTTACTAATGAAAGATTTTACAGTCGCTAGTACAAACGCAAAAACATTAGTTTTAAGTGACCGCCGAAGTACTTACCGCCAAAATGAATGCGAATGAATACGCCAAAAGGAATGCACTTCCTGAATGGGTCTTTCCGAATAGATATAATCTAGGTGTCTTCAAATCGCGAGTGAATAGGTTTCTTCTAGGCATGCGCGCTCCATCGTAGACCGTAACTGTCGCTTAACACCAGGTGAGTTGACGGTCAAGAGCAAGCCTATCGTCGTATAAAAAAAAAACTATCTATCTAGTAAAACAAAATTCATTCTTAGAAAAAGTCCTTTACAATGTAAAGGGAGGTCGGCCAATAAAAAAAAACCAGCTGTGAAAAAGTAAATACTTTTATTTGGAACAAATTGCAAAGAAATGCAAAATTAACATTTAATGTCACTGACATTAGTTTGTAAACATTGTCTGAATGAAGAAGTTTTTTTAATTATTATTGTCACATATTATAGCGTATAGAAACTCTAAATTGCGTTAAATAAAATACTATTCCAAGCAACTTTATTTCAAGTAACTTCATAGTACCTACCCTCAAAATTTCTGGAAATCATCAACATATAATAACTCAAAGTGATAAGCGTATTGCCACTCAAGTTTTGGAACCTCAAACATTTTGGGTAGCTTTAGACTGGTAACGGTTAAATAACAGCTTTACATCAGACAAGCGATTTGCTCGCTTCGTATTTAATAAGAAAAAACATACATAAAAAATAGACACTTTAACAACACTTGTAACACTTTTATGACACTGAATATATTTTTTTTTTCAGTTGATGACGACATATTTTTTCAGTTTTTTTTTTTTTTTAAACCAAAGTACTAAACCTATTTTGACAAAATTTATATGGGGTCATCTATAAAGTGTAACCTACCAAAAAAAAAAACATCAAAATAAATTAATAATTGGCGAAGTAATCGCTGAACAAACATAAAAAAAAACTCAGTCAAATTGAGAATCTCCTTCTTTTTAGAAGTCGGTTAAAAACAAATAAATCTTACTCTTGAATATTAGACGTCGCGATTCCATAGCTTATTCCATTTCCATTCAGGATATTTTCTAAATCCGCCTTATTTTTAGGGCTCGACAGAATATCCACATGTTTCCTAATAGGCGCTGGCTCCGACCAGAAGTCAAAGCGAAAGTCACTGTCTCTCAGATTTTGGAGTACTTTTAATTGTTCTGCATTACTTGGACTAATTCTATAAAGAGTGTAATTGTCGAATCTGAGTTTTGCGTTCACTGCACATATTACAAAAAATATTGGCAGAAGCTTTAACATTTTGCTAAAAAAAAAACTAAAATGCGTGTACTTGTATAGAATTACACAAATTTTATGACTTGATCTCCAATCTATATGAATGCGATATTTATTAAGCGACATAATAAACCGTTAATTTATAAGGATAATTAAATGTACAGATATGATAAATGATATGACTGATAACTAGAGAATGATTAATAATAAGATTATAATGATAAGTCACTTTGCTTATCATTCAAGTTTCTGTGAAAAGTTCGGACATTACAATGAGATACTGCGCTGGTATATTTTATTTGGTATATTTTTGAGGAAAAAAAATATCCGTATTATTTATAATTCTAAAGAGCTATTAACATTATTAGCAACATTGTTAAGACGGCCTGCAAAACTGTATGTTGATTACCATGGGAACTGATAGAATACATATATACTTTTTAACCGACTGCGCAAGAAGGAGGTTTATGTTTTCAAGTGTATGTATTTATATTTGTGTGTGGGTATGTATGTATGTTTCTATAAGATCGGCCTACAGCATAAACGGCTTGGCCGATTTTAATGTGCAAGGTGTCTTTAGATTCATCTTCATTCCCTGAGTGTCATAGGTTATATTTTAATGTGCAAGGTGTCTTTAGATTCCTCTTCATTCCCTGAGTGTCATAGGTTATATTATATTAATGTGCAAGGTGTCTTTAGATTCCTCTTCATACCCGGAGTGTCATAGGTTATATTTTAATGTGCAAGGTGTCTTTAGATTCCTCTTCATTCCCTTAGTGTCATAGGTTATATTTTAATGTGCAAGGTGTCTTTAGATTCCTCTTCATTCCCTGAGTGTTATAGGTTATATGTTTTGTAATAATAATAAAACATCTGTAGTAAAAATAAGAAATGCGTTTTTTTCGTAACCCACAAAGATTTTCGTGATAAGCAAATAATTTTTATTGAATAATTCCAAAGAATATGCAGTTTTATTTTTTTACAGCAATTTCACGCGTACTTTCTCACAGAAACGTGCACTCGATAGCATATAAACGTAACGAAACGTTAGATTGCAAACATTGCGTTTCTGCATTCGGTTTTTTTTTCTTTTAATATAGATACTTGTTTTAATATTTATTTTTATATTATCATAAGCAAATTTTACTACGGGTACAACTCAAAATTCGCGAAACATTAACAGTTGTTCCGTTCAATTTTTCGGAGATCAACGATATATACTTAATTCTATACAACAACTGATTTTTAGCGATTTGGAGTTTTTTTTTAAACGACGAGTAGAATAACAATTCAACTGAGTACAGCAAGGGTATTCAGAACTCATTTGGATTCGGAATCGATTCGGAACTATATCTTCGTCTCTGTCATTCTCTATGGAAATAACAGAGACGGAGATATAGATTCTGAATCCAAATGAGTTCTGAATACCGGGGCAGGGCTCCGTAATATCTCTGTTATGTAACACATATATACATACAATCACGCCTTTCAGGGGTCCGTACCCGAAGGGTAAAAACGGGACCCTATTACTAAGACTTCGCTGTCTATCCGTCCGTCCGTCTGTCACCAGGCTGTATCTCATAATGCTTGAAATATTAAAAAAATATTGAGTTATATTATTCACTTTAAAAATAAATAATTAAATTAAAATAAAATTAATATTTAAGGGCTCCCATACAACAAACGTGTTTTTTTTGCCGTTTTTATAGATAATGGTACGGAACCCTTCGTGTGCGATTCAGACTCGCACTCGCCGGTTTTTTCTTATGGGGTAAGCAGAGATTATATATTTTCACTTGCTACGATCATGACACACGTCTTTAGATCCTTCCACTACGTAACAAATTTCTGTTAATATTGAAAAATGATTTTCTAATCCAATACGCGTCGGCCGTGAGAGTAAAACTCGATTTTCAGTCGCACGTGTTAAATTTAGGATAGATAGCGGAATTAAAACTCGCACGGCACCCGGAACACACAGACGTATCATCCACCAGCATTCTTCAGTCGCCCGTAAACATGGTGCATGTAACTGTACCGAAATATCGGGTGCTCAAAATTTACGCGAACGAATAGATAGATTAGTGTTTTAACACAAAACAAAGATCTTTGTTTTGTGTTAAAACACTATTATTATTAACGGGATAGGTATTATTCGTTCGCGTAAATTTTGAGCACCCGATATTTCGGTACAGTTACATGCACCATGTTTACGGGCGACTGAAGAATGCTGGTGGATGATACGTCTGTGTGTTCCGGGTGCCGTGCGAGTGCAAATAGAGACAGCAATACCTCAACCAAATAGGTACCTTAAGTTTATAAACCTCGTACGACAATTCTCTTAAGAAAAAGCATAATATTTTAAACATATAGGCATTAAGGAAAGCACTGAATACCGACTAAGTCCTTTATCGGTCTACAAAGGACTTGGTGATAGTTTAGAGCTTGACACCGACCTCAAAAAAGTAGTTGGTGTACGTACCTACTTAGGTAGACGCACAGTTTTGATTTAATTTTTCGTGTTATTTCTCCCTTTTTAACCGACTTTCAAAAAGGAGAAGGTTCTCAATTCGTCGGAATCTTTTTTTTAATGTATGTTCCCCGATTACTCGAAGATACCTGGACCGAATTGATTTACTTCCCAGGTGGTCCCATAGCATTTTTATCAAAATCGTTCGTTATTTTGGTTTTCATAACAAAATAACTGGAAAAATATTATCATCCAAGTGAACGATTACTTGGTTAACCACCGACGCAACAAGTAGGATGTTATAAGTAGGGCTTCCAATCCCGCAATACCGGGATCTCGGTATTCCGAGATCCCGCGTCATATTTGCAGTCCCGCGTGTTGCGGGATTACGGCGCGGGATCCGCGGGACTTGCGGGACTGTCAAAAAGCGTGTACATAAACTTTCGCGAGCGCGACGCTCGACTACTCATAGAGTAGTACTTATATATACGACTACTGACTAGTACTGACTGAACTGACTAAACGGCGCGGCGGTGTCTGAGAGTAATGCGGGGAGCGGGGAATGGTGTACGAAGCGAGCGAGTGTCATTTGTCTATCAGTTTAAAAGTAAACAAAAATGAACAATATTCTTAATTACCTACTTAAATTATTGTCTTTCTAGTAGTTCCGTGAAATTTATGGGTACAGTGATACTGTAATTAAATATAAAAATTTCAAGTTCATTTTCAATTGAATACTGACAAAATGATCAAAGTAAATAATTAGTTCTGTCAACATTCAGTTGTAAATGTTTTATGTTTAATTGTACACGACAAATTTTGATCTCTATAATTAAGCAGTATAAATTGATTGCTCTTGCTAATAGTAAAACTGAAATAAAAGTGGAGTTACGAGTATGTTGATTCATTGTTTTATTTGCCTTATATGCGGGATCTCGCAAATACACGGATCCCGCGGGATTGAAAAATCTGACTCCCGCAAATACCGAGATGGAATACAGGCTGCGGGATTGGAAGCCCTAGTTATAAGGCCGTTGGGCAAAAGAACACACTACTATCCAATGATGATTTATAAATAGGTTGTCCCGGGCTCTGCGTGACAAGTAAGGCATGTAAGATACTCGCCCGACTCGTCTTCAGTCGCGACTCGTCGGGCAACGATGTCGATGTCGATGTCGACTCCAGCTAAAGCGCCAAGCCGCATCGCCCCCACGAGCTGGAGTCGAGGCGGCGTCGCCTTTCCTTCAGGTTCAAATGGCAGTGCGCCCACACACTAGAGTCGCGTCGCAGGCGACGTGGAGTCGAGGCGCGGTCGCGGCAGGGGTGCAGTGCGCGACCGCGCCGCGACTCCATCACCATTTTGTTATTTTGTTTCATGCGTAGACGTGGTTACACTGTAGTGTGTGAAGGAAGCATAGCCGCCCGCGCCTCGACTCTAACAAAAACGCCACGCCTCGACTGTGCCGCGACCGCGCCTCAACTTACCAGTAAGCGACGCGCCTAGACGCTGTGCCGTGACCACAGAGTACCTTTTATATATGGGTAGTCGTGACATATTAATAGTGACAATGCCATCCTGTAGGTTTGAAAGTGCTACACCAAGATATATAGGCCTGTGTATGTATCCTCGAAAGTGCTGAGAACTGAGATTTGCCATGCTTTTACTACATATTATATGAGTATAAGCTCTCTATAGATAAAATCTCATTTTATTTTTTTATTTATTCGAGGTAGGGTGGGAGGCCATGAGCCTCCCTGTCACTGCGACCCTCGCGGATCTATTGTAACTTCCCTCCTAAGGGTTACAGCACCTCTCCCAATCCCAGATGTGACATAAATCTCACTAGGGACTTTGGGGCGGAGGCCTTCACATCCTCAGGGTAGAGGATAGGTCCTCCCAGGAGCTGGCTCCTCTGGTGGTGGAGCGCCACACACTCGCAGAGGACATGGATGGGTGTTTCATCCTCTTCGAGGCAAAACCTACACTCAGGGTTCTCACCCATAAAATCTCATTGCTCCTATCTAATATAAATATTATACGACTCATTATTGCCTAACTAAAATATAAATTATCCCATTATAAAAACATAAATGTCCAATTTAGTTTTACAACACATTTATCGACTTTAATCATAAACCTTCATGATGTGTACACACTACTTCAGTTATACAGACGAAGCCAAAGAGTGCTTTGGGGAAAATGTTTCTAAAAATACTTCTGCCGATTTGTTTTCTAACCGCAGTGTCGAGTGAGAAATTTCGATTCGATAATTATACGTTATATAAATCGATTCCAAAGAATGTCGATCAAGTGAGGGTACTCCAAAATCTTCATGATACAGATGCTCGTTTTGATTTCTGGAATGATCCAATGCCAAATGCTGAGTTTGTAAGCATTCTGGCAAGTCCGAGTGATAAGAATGTTCTAGAAGAGTTTTTTAAGAGTAATGGTATCGATTACACAATTTCTTTCTCGAATATTCAAGAGTAAGTGCAATTTATTTTAATAATTATCTTTTAATCGATGTCTTCATTAGATTACTAACAAAAAAAAACACGTATATTAGTGTTAGTCTTTTAACTTTTTATCGTTTGGGGTATCAAATTTTAATGATTTAACATTAGAATTTTCTAGAAATAAATGTAAATTTAAATCAGCGATCTTTAAGCACTAATAAATAAACCAAAAATGCATAAATCAGCACGTCAGTTTTAAATTAAATTCTCCGACTATTGTTTCAACCGCATTCGGCGGTCTTTTGCGGGGCGGCCGAAGTTACCCGTAGCTAAAAATCACATTATTTTTCTTTGTAAAATAACTAAGCAGCTTATAAGAGCTATGTCATTATAAAATTTCGTGATGAAATTAAAAAAAAACATAATTGCAAAGTCACTAAACGTTTTATATTTGCAGGCTTATCGACAGACAAACAGTCACACCCTACACCAGAGGCGACGTCAGAAGCCTGGCACTTGACACTTACCACACCAACGAACAAATCAACGCCTGGATCGACGACTTAGCTATCACTTATCCCGACATCGTCACCACCTTAGTTGGAGGCACATCATACGAAGGCCGTGAAATCAAAGGCTTTAAAATATCCCACGGTGAAGGCAAGAAAGTCATATTTATTGAAGGAGGCATACACTCGCGAGAGTGGATTTCTCCAGCAACCATTATTTATATGACCAATGAACTTTTGACAAGTGAAGATGAGGAAGCACAAGCTGCGGTTAGGGAGTTTGACTGGTACATCTTTCCAGTCACGAATCCTGATGGTTATATTTGGACTCATGAAGTGGTAAGTTAGAATGTTGTTAGGCACAATATTGCTCGCTATTTCCATGTTATTTTTTTAGGGTACCGTACGTCAATCGGCAAAAACGGAACACATATAGGATAACTTTGTTGTCTGTCTGTCTGTCAAGATTCTTTTTCTCAGGCACGCGTGGAAGTATCAAGCTGAATTTAATAGGAAATAGTCAAATCTGCTACCCCTTGGAGTAGTAAAAAATTTAAACTTCTAAGCCAACGCAATCTAGAGATTAGGCGGTTTATGCTTAGTTTATGGCGCATATTTGGACCTGCGCCAGGCAATCAAAACCAAACAAAAACGGTTTTTTTTGGCAAGAAGCAATGCCATGTTGCACAAAAAAAGGATAAAAACCAGAAACGGTACATTTGGGGTTACCTACATGACAAAATAATTACTTTTTTTCGATTACAAACTTATTTTCAGTTGGTAAACTAACCGTGATCTATGTCGATGTTAGGGGACAACAGTTTTCCAACGGCAAAGTTAAGTTTTATCTCAGTACAGTTTATCTTTTCATTAGAGGAATATCCAGTACTCTCATTAGTTACCTAATAATTATTTGCATAGGTAAGTTTGTATGGAACCCTCAGTACGCGAGTCCGACTCGTACTAGAACGGTTTTATCTGATACATATACTTTTGGAAATGAAGTACGAATACGTTTACGTATTTTTTAACGGAACTCTCTCTCTCTCTCTGGCATTTCCTGTGTCATAAAAACAATATTTTTTGAAATTTTCAAGGTTATAATAAAGTAAATGGACTTCTTCTAATATTAGTGATCAAACGCTGTTCTATTTTGTAAACAAACGTACTTTTATGGTGTCATTTACTTTTGCTTTCAGTTTCGGCTTTGGCGCAAGAATAGAAGACCAGTTGGAAATGAATTCGGAATTGACTTAAATAGGAACTGGAATCAGAATTGGTTGGGTAAGATATTTATATATCTGAAATCTTTTAAATATTAGACACTTGTCATAATATGATGAAATGGAACCATGAGCCGAATTGCATTTATTATAATGATTTATTTATTTACCAACATGTTATACCTACATCAATACATTGTAATTTGTTATAAGTACCGCATACCGCATGAATATGAGACAAATTCGAGCTAAATGTTAACATAATTATAGCATACCGACAACATGCAGTTAGGAAAGCGGTCTGAAAATAAATTTAAATAGATTTATGTTAAAAAGAATTACATAACTTTTTATGAAGATATATAAGAATACAAAAGTGTGAATATGTCAATGTGAATAAGGGCCGATAGATGGCACTTATAAAAATGTCATTCACATTATACTTATGAAACTTGGTTTCTAAACGGAACATTCTATTTTTAAAATGCATTTCTTCTATTAATACACGATTAAAAAAACCGCAAATTTCTGTTTTCAAAAATTATTCTGAAATTCTATCATTTATATTATCATAATAGGTACGTTCGGTTTGTTCATCTGACGACAAATTGTAACAGATGTTTTCGAACGAAATCTACACAAGTCTGTTTATGTTTATTTACGGTGGACATGGACGGACATGGCGAAACTTTAAGAGTTACTTGTTTAAGGGTAACTTGTGTAACTTTAAGGGTTGACTAATCCTAACGATGTACTCTTAAATTCATAAGTTAAATGCAAAATATTGGTATATTATTGAGTTTAACAAAAACACGTTGGTTTACAGTAACGGGAGCCAGTACGAATCCATCATCAAACACCTACGCTGGAATCGGACCATTCTCTGAGCCGGAGACCAGAACACTGTCCGAGTTTATCAGGACGATTGGAGACAAGATCGAGTTGTACTTGTCTTTCCACTCTTCTGGACAGCTGCTGTTGTTGCCTTACGGAAACACTACGGAACCATTGGCTAATTACTATGATGCTGTATGTATCGTTGACAGATATTATTTATTGGGTACCGTAACAAAACAAATATAGTTAACAGTATTGTCAACGTGGGTAACTTTGACTCTGCATCAAACATTGTACGCGGCCTTTTGAGAAGGTTGTCGATTATTTTGTAGAGATTAGTTGTCAAAACGATTGTGAATTAATTAATTTGACTACTAATCTGTTGGGAAAAAATCGAGAACCTTCAAAAAAGGCTACGTACAATGTTTGACGCAGAGTCAAAGTTACCGACTTTGACTGTAATATAATATATATTTATTTTATTTGTAAAAAAGAAGTTTTTATTCGCATTCGACGGTCGATTTATCTGTTAGAAATGAACGATGTCTGGACGCATTTTGCATTTGAACTCTTCAATGTACGTGTTTTAGCTTCTTTTGCAAGGGAAAACTCATTTTTACTTTTAACATAAAAAATCATAAGATATAAAAGCTATAACACTGTAAATTGAAAGAGAAAAAAAATATATGAAAAATTGGATTAGTAGTTTTTATATGATTTGATATTTAAACATACATTCATACAGACTTTCGCGAGTATAATATTTGTGGGATTAAATTTTATTAGAAACCTTCTAGTTTGTAAATTACAATGTGTTTTCAGATGAAAATTGGAAGACGCGCCATGGGAGCCCTTTCAGTAAGATACGGTACCCAGTATGTTACGGGCAATATTGCTGAAGCTATTTGTAAGTACATATCTAGGGGTAATTATTTTGTGGGATGGGTGTAATTTTTGAACTTTGTATAAATTTATATTATTTGAATAACCGGAAAAAAACTCACTTATTTAATAATCGGTCAAAAAAGCGATGTCTTCGATGTAATGATTAATATCGTGAGTTTTTTTCCGGTTAATCAAATAATATAAATGAATACTCACGGAAGTTTTAATACATTTTTTTGTATAAATTTGTAGATAATTATTTTGTTTCTACGCAGTAGGTATACGAAAAACGAAAAATAAAAATGTGACAAAATTTGGCGTTTTACGTTTAGTAAAACATATTTAAGCAAAATACCAAACGCGCATGCCATAAACGCAAAACACCTAAATAATTTTTTGCGGCAGGGAAATGATTTTCATACGATACGTTTGTTATTATTTAAACTTATACAATCCTTATCGTAACAAATATTATATAAGCAATACATGTGTAAGTATTATAAAAGCGAAAGTAACTCTGTCTGTCTGTCTTTCTGTCTGTTTGTTACCTTTTCACGACTAAAACAGCTGAACCGATTGGTATGAAATTTTGTGCAGAGATAGCTCAGAACCTGAAAATGGACACCGGCTACATTTTGTCATCACCACCACCGTTCACCATCATCATCATTTATCATGTCTACGCGGGTGAAACCGCGGGACTTAGCTAGATAGATACATTCTTTATAATATAAGACAACCGTCATAGGAAGTGGCACAACACGCGGGGCAAGGATTTATCATACCTTAAAAATATTATTTGATAATTATTGTCTCGCAGTGAGTTTTTTGAGGTCATCTGTCCATCTCGTGGCTGGTCTTCCTACGCTGCACTTGCCAGTGCGTGGTCTCCACACGAGAACCTTTCGGCCCCATCGGCCATCAGTTACGTGCACTCTACGCTTTCTACAGATGACCTCATACAAGTGGCAGAAAGACGCTGGATGCAGACCGCTTCCAACCGGTCTTTTTGGAAATCCATGGGGGAGGCCTATGTCCAGCAGTGGACTTCTTAAGACTAAGATGATGATGATGATGATGATGAGTTTCTTATTATTAGATGGCTAGAATTTTTAGTAATAACTGCTAAAGCTTGTATCAATATAAAGTAGTAAATTATGTTGTATGTTGTATGTATTACGAAGTGCACCTTTCAAGTGGAGTAGATGACAAAGATATAGAGGGCAATGTACAAAGAGGTCAACTTTATAAAGTTCTGGAACAATATATTCAAAATTCCAAATTTGTTTATTGCTACAAAATTTACATGATATTTAAAGGGCAACATATAAAAAAGCCACTATTATAAATTTCTGGAACAATATATTCATAATTGTTTATTGCCACAAAATTTACATGTTAAAGTTAAAAAGTGCGTCAGACTCCGGTGTGGGATTCCTGTTTCACGGACCCGACAACTTCCCGCGATTAGCAAATTAAGTAAGTACACAATATGAGCTCCAGTGATATGTTAGATTTAGCATCTCTTTGGTGAGCTCAGTATGCGTGCGCCGATGTGTGCGTATATGAGACCACCATCACGTCTGTATACAGATGAAGCCACAGGCTCCAGCGTCGACTGGGTGAAGGAGCACCTCGACGTCCCCTTGGCCTACTGCTACGAGCTCCGTGATAGAGGAGAATACGGCCACCTTCTACCACCGGAACAGATCCTGCCGACTAGTGAAGAGACCTGGGACTCTGTTCTGGAGCTCATCCACCAGGCGAAGAGGATGGGCTACATGAATACTGGGGCTGGCTTGAAAGCGTCTACTATTGTGGTCTTTTTGGTATTGATTGCATATATGTTGTAAGATGTTGTAGGAGTAAACGAGGTAACAATTATTATTTCAGTTTTCTGTTTTATTTAACTATTTGTCTAAAATATATGTCTATATGAAAATAGAAAGAGAAAAGTTTGTTTTCTTAATTCCACAGTCCACGTCGTACGCTTTAAAGAATTCCGCTTCCATCCCGCTAACGTTCGTCGGCGCTCCCGTCCCGCGCTTTTGCCTAGCACCCTCCCGCTTCCGCCTATATCAGGCCTGCTCCTGCTCCCGCTACAATGTTGTCCCATTTTACTTTTTGAAATGAAACAAAATTTACATGTATAGAAAACATTAGAAAATCTATTTCACTTTTTATGGTTTATTATAATTATTTGATTGTTTTCATTTTGTATTAATCTATAATTTGTCTATAATTCCAGTGGTGATAATCTTATTACCTAGTCATTTGTTTAAGTTTTTCAATAAAAACAACGGCCTTTTCAGTTTCCATATTGACAAAGGAAACAATAAATGGAGTGTATTAAAGCGAACCATTAAACCGTGGAGTGATGCGGTTTTCATTCATTAATTATTCAGGTGTCCATTAAAGATTCACAGTAACGTATCCAAATATATGGAATAAATATTAAAAAATCGGACGTGTGCAACTGATAGTGACGAATTGACGAAAACAATATGAAATGTTTATCTATAAGGATAAGACTTAAGGTGGAGTTCTGATGTTGGCGGATGATGCGGCAGTCGCGTGCGACTGAAGCTTCAAATTTTACTTACGGAAGGTTTGTACTTTTAATTAACACTTTAGATTTATATCAAGTAGTAGTAGTTGTAGTAGTACTAGTAATATTTATTATACTATAATAAATATTACTAGT
This sequence comes from Lycia hirtaria, assembly GCA_947563715.1. Lineage (NCBI taxonomy): Eukaryota > Metazoa > Arthropoda > Insecta > Lepidoptera > Geometridae > Lycia > Lycia hirtaria. The sequence continues at coordinate 14,799,406 of OX387385.1, forward strand.
AGTTTTATGAACAGACTTCGTGAGCACAAAATTTGAAAATTACATGTTACAAAAAGTCTGTGCTGGCAAGGCCTAATTTACTATTCAAAATTTCGGTTTAAAATGATGTATCGAATGTTTTAGCAAATATTATCAAAATCCTTTTACAACTGGTCTCGTTGTAAATGTCTCTTATAAACTGAGATTTCATAACCATATACTTAACTCGACAACCACTCGACCGATTTTGCTCATATAGTGACCCTAACCAGACTACACACATCTTGATGATTATTGGTGAATTTGGTTGAATCAACCAGTACGGTAATCAAAACCCAGAGTCACGAATTTAGGTTCGATGAAAATGAAATTCATTGCCAGAAACAGCGTATAAGCCAGCTGTTCAACTAACGTACGAAATAACAGTAGCTTAATGAATAAATGTATAAAATAAATAATATTGGTGGCCATTTAACACAACACCAACTAGGCCTAATTAAGCAAAGCTCGGTTCCCATAGCAATGGGAACTAGTTATGATACATAGAAACACTTAGACACAGAAAAAATATTCATGCTCATCCCACATATAGACAAACTCTTGGGAGAGGATCGAATCCACGACCTACGGTTCAGCAGGCAGACATCTACCAACTGAGCTTCGTAGCTATTTAGTGGATATTTATATATAACTGGACTCGTGTCCAGTTATATTTAAATATCCGTACAATATAATCGTATATCCTTATATCCATATCCGTATCCGTGCAGCGCAATTTTGTCGCACGCGACAATTATATCTGTAAACCATGAAACACTACCTTAAGAACAATTATTGTATCTTTATTAAATCGAAATTAAGGAATATAATTAATTAATTGTCATCATAAAAATAAAAGTAAGTAGGTACCCAAAAGGTACCTGGCGTAACAAAAGTATCTTTGTAAAACTGGAAAATTTTCCAATTTTGTTAGAAATGACGGTGGCATCTAATCTGACAGGAAGTTATTTTCTAGATTTCTTTATAAACACTTGCACTATGGGTAAAACTTGCAATTAATTCACAAAAAATGTTCCATACAAGTAGTTTGTTGATCCTGAACAAAATGAACATTAAAAGTGTTTTTTTTCCGCAGAATTTGTGGCCGTTGTAATATTTGTTAATAATGAAGACTAATATAACTTCTTTCAGTAATAACCTTTTATAAGCAAAAACACGCCTCCTCCAAACAAAAAAAACAAAATTAAATAGGTGACCAAGACCATGTCCAGACACGCTTATCGCTTATTGGTATATCTATAATCATTTTGTGTTTTCCTATTTGGCGTCGTATCCGGATTTTTTTCTTTTTATCACAAATATATTATTTATCAGCGCAGTATCTCACTATCATGTCTGAGCTGTTAAATATAGCATTCATAGAGATTAGAGACCGTTATTAAGGATTGTAATTCTATCCAAAAACACGCAACTGCAACAAAATAAAAACCTTTTTTTTTATATCAAAATGTTAAAATTTCTGCCAATATTTTTTATAATATGTGCAGTGAACGCAAAATTCAGATTTGACAATTACACTCTTTATAAAATTAGTCCAAGTAATGCAGAACAAATGAAAGTACTCCAAAATCTGAGAGACAGTGACTTTCGCTTTGATTTTTGGTCGGAACCAAAGCCATTTAGAAAACATGTGGATATTTTGTCAAGCCCAGAAAATAAGGTGGATTTAGAAAATATCTTGAATACAAATGGAATAAGCTATGGAATCGCTTTGTCTAATATTCAAGAGTAAGTTTTCCTTTGTTTTTTTTTTAAATTGAGATAAATCTTAACATATTACGATCGAGAATATAGGTGTAATATTATGTTCCTTTATTTATGAAAAGAGATTCCACTTTCAATCCAGTTTTTGTCAGTTTTTCATGTGTACATGTACACATGAAAAACTGGAAACTATTTTCAAATGATTTTATGTATGAAAACTTGGATCAAATAATTTTTTTTGTCGAATATTTGTTATAATGTTAGTTTTACAAACGACGATTTTTTTATTTGTTCATTCGGTCATTTTATATCTTCAAAAATGTGGGTATGTGCGAGTGAGATGGACGATTGTCGTCAATTGTCGTGCACTACGGACTCTTAAATGCAATTTGCGAGAAACTTTGGATATCGTCCAATTTTTTTAAGAAAAATGGTGATGATGATTTTAAGAATAAGTACACAAGTCAAACTTATAACACCCCACTTTTTGATTTGGGGGTTAAAAAAGTATAATAGTCATCATCATCATCTCTTATTAGCCATAAGAAGTCCACTGCTGGACATAGGCCTCCCCCATGGATTACCAAAAAGACCGATTGGAAGCGGCTTGCATCCAGCGTCTTCCCGCCACTTGTATGAGGTCGTATACAAGTTACGTGAGTTTGTATGAGGTAGTATAATAGTATTTTTAAACTATTTTATTCTAGTGCACATGTATATTTATACTTAGAATTCAAATAAATCTCTAGAATGCATGCACCTTATTATCTTTCATTGCTAATCATTGTATTTTCATATGCAGAGCCATAAATAAAGAAAAGGTAGACAGTTACACCAGAGGAAACATCAGATCTATGACATGGGATAGGTACTATACCAATGATGGAATCAACTCTTGGATGGATGATTTAATAGCTACATACCCAAGTATAGTCTCACCCTTAACTGTCGGAAATTCTATCGAAGATCGACCAATCAGAGGGATCAAAATCTCTTTTGGGGCAGGCAGGAGAATAATATTCCTTGAAGGTGGGATTCATGCACGAGAATGGATCTCTCCAGCAGTTGTCTGCTATATTACTTCTGAAATCTTGAACAGTGACGATGAAGAAACGAGAAAGCATGTTGAACAGTTCGATTGGCATATTTTCCCTGTGACTAATCCTGATGGTTATATTTGGAGCCATAAGGAGGTGAGCATCATATTTGTCTATTTCCATACGCCAATCTCTATTTCTATTCTTTTTCATAATCACTATTTCATGCTACAAACATCTATCATCATTCTAGCCATATGTTGCAATTGCCCGAACGATTTTATTATGTTTGGTTCGATAGTGTTTATATCCAGATAAATATAAAGCTTAGGTTTGTTAGGTTACTGTTGATTATACACAGAAACTTTCGTTTAACAGAGATCGTCGATCATCAATCGAGTTGTGAAATGAGCGTTCGGGATTTTGATAATGTGTCTTTTGGAAAAGAAATCGTCTTCGGGGATATGATATTCTGTATTTCGTATTATATGTTAAGGATTGGTAATCCACTGTTGGGTATAAGCTTCTTTTTTATCGTGCCATCTGCCTTGGTCCTGTGTCGGGAAAGTCCAGGTTTGACCTATGATAGTGACGATATCTTCGACCTATTATGCTGCTGGCGAACCTAATCTATGTTCTGCTTTCTTTGTAAACAAAAAAATTATATGAGTTTTTTTTTAAATACATTATAGATCTACCAACTCGTCGATCTAGGAGATATCTATTCATTCTAGCCTTGAAAATTCCAAGATTGTAGGTCTCAGGAAACAGAGATGGAGGCAAAGAACTCCATTCTTGTGCAGTACGCAACAGGAATGTGGATCAATATCGCTGAGTACGGATTTTTGGCATTTCAACGAGAAATGGGTGGTAATACGCTGACTTTCTGCTAGTCCTGTAGTGAAATGAGGAGGGTGAAATTAGTATTCGGTCAAAACCGTACTCCACCAGTTACCACTGCGCTTATCAACTTGGCCTACTTAGTTTTACATTACTGCAAGTCTAATTAATGCCCCTATATTCACACTAAGATTTATATGTTCTAACGAATTCTTTATATTCGCGTTTGATTTTTGTTTCAGTTCCGCTTGTGGCGCAAAAACAGACGTCCAATCGGCAATCATTTCGGAGTGGACTTGAACAGAAACTGGAATAATAACTGGATGGGTAATAACTGAAGTATTTATTGTCTTTTATAATAATTTATTTTTATTAATCCGCTTCTCTAAAGCCCGGTGAAATTACCCGCAAAACTGATGGCCGACGAAATTGAAAAGTTCGTTGTCATTAATGCAAACTTTGTTAAAGACTGCAAAGTTCTTTTCTTCTTTCTTTCACTTTTCTTACGTGATTGTGCTAAAACTAATTTTTTCGGTTATCGCAGTTTGAAGTTGAAAATGTTTATTGTGTGTATAATATTTAATGTTTATTTTTTATGTTTAATTCAGTAATACGTTAAAAAACGATAAATGGGGGGCTTATAAGTTTGACGTGTATGCCTGTGTGTCTGTCTGTGGTATAGTAGCACTCAAACAATTTTGATTTAGTTTTTTTGTTTGAAAGAAGATTCGATTGAGAGTGTAGCTATGTTTCATCAAAATCGGTTTAGCCGTATTTTTTTATCGGAGGTATTTGAGTTTTCTAAATTTATTTTTGTTTTTATTTCAAGTTGTTGGTGCGAGCGCTGACCCCTCGTCTGAGGTCTATGCTGGGATCGGGCCGTTCTCTGAGCCTGAAACCAGACATCTGTCAAATTACATCCGATCCATCGGCGACAGCATCGACATCTATCTCACTTTCCATTCCTATGGAAACCTGCTGCTCATACCTTTTGGAAACTCAACCGCAGCTTATGCTAACTATCATGAAACAGTAAGTATGACTTTACTTACTTTACCTACTTTTGATAGAAAAATATCTAATTTAGAAGAAAAAACTTCATTACGCGTGCTGAGCTCTTTATTTTGTGGGTATTGAATGAAACTGATGGCTTTACCGAAAAACATTACTTAACTTTAAGCAATGCTTAACATATTCTGTCAACTTCTCGCTGATACGTAATGACACTTGTGGAAAGAAGACAGATAATTTAAGACGATGGTTAAAGTTAAGTAACGTTTTTTAGACAGGCCGTGAGTCTTCACGCAACACCTCGGCTATGCAACGCTGGTTCGGGTAAAGTCGGCTTGAGTCGACTGAAGGAGCGAGATAGATATAGGTAGATAATCAATGCGTCAACACTGCTATAGTGCTATTTCGTATTATTAACGTCGCCTTGATGAAGTATATCTTGTAGTCTTATGCAGACATTATTTTTTTCTTACTTGTTTCCCCACCGTTCAAAGTTCAAAAGACAATAAATAAATATTTGTGGACATTTCACACAACACCATCTAGCCCAAACTAAGCAAAGCTTGTACTATGGAACTAGATGGCTGATAGAATACACATATACTTTTTTTTGTAAATATATACATAATACATAATATATCATATTATGATACATAGGACGACTCTAGGATAAACTGGTATGGCCTAGTCTAAATCATGGCCTAACATAACCTAACCTACCATACCAGTTTAGCCTAGAGTGTGCGTATTTATATCAGGATCAACTAGTTTGGCCTAGGCTAATTTGGTTCATCCTATCGGGCTTAGGACAAACTAGTTTTGCCTAGGCTATACTAGTTAATCCTATCGCGTATAGAAAGAACTAGTTTAGCCTAGGCCAAACTAGTTTGTCCTGAAATCGGGTTAGGCCGGTAGCATATATATCTAAACAAACATCATAAAAACAAGCTAATAACTGAAACTTTATAAATAAGAAAGTTTCTGTATATAATAAAACAGAAACCTAATAACTGTTCGAGCAAATGAAACTGATGACTAACAAATTTATAAAATCGGAAAATCTTTTCAAGTAAAACATAAGGAAACAGGCCGTTCTATGAAATGGATGGGCAAGTAAGATGTAAACAAACAAATGCATTTCGGATTAAGTAGGTATAGATAGTTTATGTTATGTTCGGAAGGGATATGTAATAATTTTTGAACTACATTTTAGAGTGTCTTCTAAAATAATAAAATTATTATTAGAAAAAAAAAATTTTTTTTTCAGATAAATATCGGTAGACGTGCCATGGGAGCTCTGTCTGTAAGATATGGAACACAATATGTAACTGGAAACAGTGCTGAAGCAATCTGTGAGTAATTTTGACTATTAAACAATTTAACACTATTATAGTAATATAAATAACATTTCTGTCCAAAAACTTTACAATTCATAGTCATCATCAAATACGAATAGGTATAGTTCCCGTCACGTAAAAAGAACGCTGGTTTTTTCGCGCTTACGAACAAACCAGCGTTCTTTTTACGTGACGGGAACTATATAGGTATAGAACAGTTGACAGAACTATCTCCGTGATTTTTTTTTTTCATTTATATATCGTACGGCTGGTACTTTTGCTTCCTTTCATTCGATAATGAACTATTTTATAAGTGACATTGGCAGAGTTTTGAAACATCTTCACAAAACTTAAAGCCTTATTCTGTTTGAATATTTTTGAGTAATATCAGCGATCTATATGTACTAAAGTAATTCTTTGGTTAATGTTTATGCTCTTAATCGAAATAATTAATAGGTAAATACGTACTGATATTTTTCTCTTTCTTTATCATCTATTTTCCACAGAAACAATTTATATTAAGTTTGATAAACCAAAACAAACTGTATTTAAAAATCTGTAGGATAGTAAATGAATCACAATTTTCTCTTACAGACGAAGCTACAGGAGGTAGCGACGACTGGGTAAAAGACTACATCCAAGTCCCCATCGTCTACTGCTATGAGCTTCGTCCCCAAGATTGGAACTCTGGAGGCTTCATTCTTCCACCGGAGCAGATTCTGCCCACAGGGGAAGAAACCATGGACTCTATTATTGAGATCATCTACCTAGCAAAAAGGTTTAACGTCATCAGTGGAAGCAACGGTTTGACGACTTCTGTGGTGTTAATTTTGCTAGGTTTAATAACAGCGGCATTTTGAATGCGGACAGTCATGGTGGTATATTAGTACCTTTTTAGTTTTTAATTACTAATGTAATTTTAATGAGATACCTATAAAATAAAATATTTATTAACTTGCACTTTTCTAGTACCAATTCTATTTAGGTTTTTTATTTTTATTTTAGGGAATTTACGTAATAGTCGAATTATTAAAAAAAATACATATTTACAGGGTAGATTCTATATATTTAGTGTTTTATATTACAGACGACATATTTAAGACTAGAATCTGAGGTCAAGAGATTCAAGCTCGCCCAAGGCAAAATAATTTTATACTCGATACATACTTTACTTTTTACATCAACTGCGAGATAATAGAAAGAAATGGTTTCGAATCTAAATCTAACTAAACGGAGCGCTTTGTTGTCACTTTTATTGTACTAACTACAAAAATTGTAGGATGCGTTACCTGCACGGGTCTTCTTTGTTATGAATGAGATATGCCTACATTGTATATATAATATCCTGGAGGTCTTTAAATCGCAATTAAAATAGAGTTTTTCCAAACTAACTGTAACTATCGCTTAACGCCAGTTAAGTTGACGGTCAAGCGCAAGCCTATCGTCGAATAAAAATACCGGACAAGTGCGAGTCAGACTCGCCCACCGAGGGTTCCGTACATACTAGTAGAAAAAAGGGGGACATCGTATTTTTTTTATATTTTCCTTCTCATACCGAAAAATATACATCGTAAAAATATTTAAAAACCTGTTTTAACTTATGCTAATAAAGCTCTTTCATATCATGTATCGTATCATGTGGGGTATCACTCCACATGATACGGTTAAAGAACTTTAAAATTTGGACCCTCATTCCTTGCGTAAAGACACTATTTTTTTGTGATTAAATAAAAATGACAGTTTTCGGATTTTTCCCTATATGTGTACTCTAACACAATGCTTCTTGCCAAATTTCATAGTTTTAGGTCAACGACAAGTACCCCATAGGTTTTGATTCCCTTGTGAGTGTCGAAATGTGCATTTTTTACGACATATTCGGCTGTAACTTTTTTTTATGAAAACTTAGTAATTTGATTTTCCTTTCTGCAGCAAGATACTATGGATTTGCGTATATGAAAAACCATAAACCGTGAAGGTATCGCGTTGTAATTTTTTAATTTCAACGCGATACCTTCACGCGTTCCCGAGATAAAGGTCTTGACACCCGGACAGACGGACAGCCAGACAGACGGACAACAAAGGGATCCTATAAGGGTTCCTTCCGTTTTTTTTCCTTTTGAGGTACGGAACCCTAAAAACTATAATACTAGGTTTCCAATAGCCTGTAAACGTCTTGAGGACAAAAACAATATTATCTGGGAGTTCTGGGACTGACCCAGAATATGTTCATAAAATATGGGCTATAAAATTGGTACCAACTCTTATATCTTTACGGCTTTTTTTATTGTTAGTTTTATTATCATTATTATTTATCTTTCCATTGTCATCGCTGAATTTAGCATTTGTGTTGGTGATAAGTACTGATAGATACTTTTTTTTAAATCTGAGATAAAGGAAATATTTTTTTTACTAGACAAGAGAAAGAAGTTGCTCGACGCACCGAAAACGCATGGAAGAGTTATTGGGCCATGAAAGACGTAATGAAAGGTAACTTACCTATGTGCCTGAAACGTAAGCTCATGGACGTGTGCATTCTCCCCATCCTCACATATGGCGCTCAAACTTGGTCTTTGACTATCGAGCAGAGGTCCACGCTCGCGGTTTGCCAACGAGCTATGGAGCGCGTTATTTTGGGCGTAAAATTACAAGACCGTATCAGAAACACAATACTGCGCTCCAAAACTCAGATCATCGACGTAACTCAAAAAGCTGCTATGCTAAAGTGGGATTGGGCTGGACACGTCTGTCGTATGCCAGAAGAATTATGGGCAAAATCCACCACAGACTGGGTCCCACGCGTTAAACGGCCGCAAGGCCGGCCTAGAAAGAGGTGGAGAGATGAGCTCGATACTTTTAATAAGAATTGGTCTACAATAGCATCCGATAGACAAATATGGAAATAGGGAAGAGAGGCCTTGGTCAGCAATGGGAAGATGTGGGCTAATATAATATAATAAGTGCAACTTATTCTAATTCGATATAAAGTCCTGTACTGTACTGTACTGTACTGTACTGTACTGTACTGTACTGTACTGTACTGTACTGTACTGTACTGTACTGTACTGTACTGTACTGTACTGTACTGTACTGTACTGTACTGTACTGTACTGTACTGTACTGTACTGTACTGTACTGTACTGACGTCGCCAGCATCTACTCGAGCAAACCTAGATCCATATAATTTGTACTGATTAAGTGCTACTTTCGGTTATGTGAAATTCGCACCATATAACGCATTTAAATAAATTCAAGCGCATTATTTTATTAAACGAAAACTTAGACTATAAAATACAATATATAGTTATTTATACTCAAAGCAATGATTACGCATTGACTTTTGCGTTGAACGCTGCGGTAATCGCAAAGTAAAACGCAACGCGTCGGCGCAGGTTAATAATAATGATTCACCTATAATTATTAATGGTACGTTAGTTGTTTATTGTATGAGCCAGCTCGGGTCAATTTATCTCACGCAGCCTTCAATGTATGACTTCGACGCAAAAAATAATTACCCACATCTGACGTGATGCAGACATGGCCAACAAAAGTGCGCTTTATCTAAATCCTGGTATAGATAATTATATTTTACGAAACTGAAAAAACCGACTTCAAAATACTTACCTACGCAATTCGTATACTTGGATGATATTTTTCAGTTATTTTGTTATAAAAACCAAAGTACTGAACTGATTTTGATAAAAAGTGACCACTTCCGAGGTAATTACCTCCCAAACAAAAAAATAATCATCAAAACCAATTAATAATTGATGGAGCAATTGCTGTACAAACATGCAAAAAAAATACAGTCGAATTTAAAACCCCCTTCTGTTTGGAAGTCAGCTAAAAATCAATAAGAATAGCCGATCTTCACCTGAAAAAAGGAAGATATCCTATGACCCGGATAATATTGATAACTTTAATATAGGACCAGAAACAAATGTGAAATTAGACATTTGTCCAGAATAAAACTGCAATTTATCAATAAATATTGTTTTATTATTATTTCTGACCTAAATAACATTAATAAACCTGGCTTCTCTAAGGATAGCCATAAGAGAGTCAAATGTTTCCTCACAAGATGGCAGCACTTGTGTTACAGGGAGTATATATCCCCAATTTCCCTGATCCCTCAAATAGTATGTGGCTGCTATTGATGGATTGTAGCGGTATTTCACCCAATCAGTGACTTGACCAGTGGCGCCATCTATAAATGAAAAAAATATATTAGCATGCTAACGATTACTTACTGTTTCGCTTAAAATTTCGTTAGTCTCCCAATGTACACTAAGGACAAAAATGCTAACAAGTGTAAAATACTAAATTCTATAACGATGGAACTAGATGTTATTCTTACGAAGACGGTGCTTTTTTGAATTCAGAGTTGGCTTAAAATACTGTTTACAAAAATATATTTCTTTTTTACAATATTGGCATCGTACAGTTTTTCAAATTTGCCTAAATCAATTCACTCACCTAAAACTTCTTTGGAATTGCCAACAAGATATTGAGTATTGTACTTGACAGCTAACGAACCCATAGCTCTTCTACCAATGGTCACCTGAAATAAGAAAGAAATAAATTATTTATTTCTAATAATTAGATAAAAACTATTCTAACAGCTTAATCAACTCTGAACTTTTTTTACTGAAAATGCTTTGTATTCAAATATTTTTCTATTCAGCCAACAGTACCTACCTGATGAAATATTTTATAATCTTCAATATTTACATTTCTATGAGATTGTTTGCTTGATGTCTTCATTTAGACTTGAATTTGGTGTTATTTTGTTTACTTTTTAAAATATTGCTATATAATTATTAAGTATAAATACTATAATAAAAACAAATACCTAAACGAATGCAGAAGAATGTTTTTTGTAGTCTAACATAAGATTTCATTATGCTTGATGTTCTGTAGAGTTTACGTTTTTAGAAAGTATGCTTAAAATCGCCGTAAAAGGTTATAAATGCGCGTTAATTAGAATAATTCTAGTAGCATTACTTAGTTATTACGATTAAGTTCTAATCTCGCATTTTTTTTTAATTATTGTGTGAGTTTTATTATCACATTTATTTATTTAAGTACTTAATTTTAATTTTTTTACAATACACATATAAACATATAAATAATCGGCCAAGTGCGAGTCGGACTCGCGCACGAAGGGTTCCGTACTATCATCTATAATACTACAAAATTTAGTTCTGTTTATAAAATAACGAGAAATCAACGAAATTCCAAGTAGTAAATTGCAAACTTATAGGTAGGTTTTCGATACACATCCGGGCAGCACGACGACGCTCGCGCGAATACGCGCGGCTATGGCTCGCTCCGTGAAGTTACCTCCCCCGCTACCCGGGCGGCGCGGCGCTCGCACCGCGTTTAGATGCACGGATTATTTTCATTTTGTTAGTTTTTATGTATTAGATTAGGTATTTATTTTTATAGTTAATATATTTTTAAATATTTACTTACAAATATTCAAGTTTCTACCTGTTAATTAAGATCGAGTAAAATTGCTTAAAAATTACGTTTGTTGTATGGGAGCCCCCCTTTAATATTTACTTTATTGTTATTTAATTATTTATTTTGAAAGGTAATATACAAGTAAATATTCTGTGAAAATTTGAAGCGTCTAACTGTTATCGTTTTTAATATTGAGCAAAAAAACACGAAAAAAACACGTTTATTGTATGGGGACCCCCCCTTAATATTTATTTTTTTTTAATTTTTAGTATTTGTTATTATAGCGGCAATGGAAATACATCATTTGTGAAAATTTCAGCTTTCTAGCTATCACGGTTTATGAGATACAGCCTGGAGACAGACAGACAGACAGACAGACAGACAGACAGACAGACAGACAGACAGACAGACAGACAGACAGACAGACAGACAGACAGACAGACAGACAGCGAAGTCTTAGTAATAGGGTCCCGTTTTTACCCTTTGGGTACGGAACCCTAAAAAGAACATAAATATTGTAAAAAACTTAAAACTAGTGTGCCGCTGGCAGCGGGGCAGGGCTCAAGCTGTCGACGGTTAGGGCTACAAACTGAGGAATCTCCTGACAATGCGCGCCGTGTCTAGGATGACTACCTTTTGTATCCGACCCTTGATCCAACTATCAAGCGAGAGCCTCTTGAGATGTTGGTCGAGGCTCTTCGCTATTAAACCGTTCACCGATACGACTATCGGAACAATGATCGTCGAATCAACATCCCACATGGCGGTTATCTCGTGAGCCAAGTCAAGGTACTTGCTGAGCTTGTCCTTGAGTTTTATTATTATTACAAAAAAGAATTAGCCTATAATATTTAGGAATCCAACTTAATCTCGTACATCAAAATCAGTCGAACCGTTATTGCTGTAGGAGGTACTAGAGAAACATATTGTTCTTCCTTGTTGCGTAGTTGGGTAAAAAATAAGCAGTAAAATCATAAAAGAGGTCAAATTAAATTACCATCTCATCATAGTTGTACATGTGTTCTGTGGTGTGAGCGAAGGGTATGACCAGCCGTTGTCCAAAAGATCTGAACGAGAGGAAGCCAGTGAGCCTGCGACCAACACCCTCGATGTACCGGGAGAGGGACCTGGTCTCGGGCTCCGTGAACGGACCGATGCCGACGAAGTTGTTGGCGGAAGCACTGTGACTGCCTCCACTTACTGGAACCAAATAGTGTATAACATAAATATAAATAAAAAACCGGCCAAGTGCGAGTCGGACTCGCGCACGAAGGTTTCCGTACCATTATCTATATAAACGAGCAAAAAAAACACGTTTGTTGTATGGGAGCCCCCCTTAAATATTAATTTTATTTTAAATTATTTATTTTTAAAGTGAATACTATAACTCAATATTCTGTGAATATTTCAAGCGTCTACCTGTTGCCGGTATCAATATCGAGCAAAAACATCCAAAAAATTACGTTTGTTGTATGGGAGCCCCCTTAAATATTTATTTTATTCTGTTTTTTTAGTATTTGTTGTTATAGCGGCAACAGAAATACATCATCTGTGAAAATTTCACGGTTCATGAGATATAGCCTGGTGACGGACGGATGGACGGACGGATGGACAGACAGCGAAATCTTAGTAATAGGGTCCCGTTTTTACCCTCTGGGTACGGAACCCTAAAAAAGTGTTTCTTAAAAACAAGGTTATATTTAAACAAAAACAAAAAAAAAAGCTTGTAGCATTGATATTGCATACCTATATAACCAATCACACATCAGTGCCTTTATTAAGCCAAGCCCTATTAAGCCAACTTATTTTTTTTTTCTTTCCATACTGTATTTTTTAAATTATTCTAAGAGCTTACCTGCCCATTGTGAATTCCAGTTTTTAGTTAAATCGACACCAATAGTATTTCCTGAAGTCTGCCTCCTATTTTTGACCCACAGCCTTACCTGAAACATACTAAGTTTTACAACACACATCCATTTGTCTATACGATTTTTTTTACACTTATTCATTTAAGGATTTTTATTTTTAAGGCATTACGCTATTATAAGACATATTATGCCATAGACATATTGTAAGGTAAACATCGTTCATAGGCATTTTGTTTTATAGGTATTTTTATTTGTAGGCAATCTAGAAGATAATTAAGTATATTGTATTGTAAGTGAACTCTACGAGAAGGAAAGGTAGGAAGAAAGTAGGTAAAATAAATAATAATTATAAATAAATTTTGTGGACATTTCACACAACACCATCTAGCCCAAACTAAGCAAAACTTGTATTATAGAAACTGATAAAATACCATACCTTTTTTTGTAATTATATACTTATGACACATAGAAATACCCAGACACAGAACAAACATGCATGCTCATCTCACAAATGTTTACCCTGGGTGGGGATCGAACCCACGACTAACCACTTAGCAGGCAGACATAATACCGAATGGGCTGCGAGGCCAATCGTCAAAATCTTACTATTAATTTGCTTGTTCTTGAAACAAGTGTCTAAGGTTAAGTTAAGTTTTTAAGGTTTTCGCGATTTGGACATATTTTTTTGATGGGATAGGTAAGTTTATCCCTATACTCTTAGCCTATCTTAGCTGTAACCTGTAACGTATAATGAATTGGACCATATCTGTTAGTTATATGTTTAAATTGAAATAAAGAAATAAAGATTGTTAATGAAATTAAACTTTTAACGGATTTATCGTGTATATTATACGTAATTTTATAACAATATTTTTCGAATACGCAAAAAATTAAATATACGCGGTAAATTGTTTAATTTCAATGTTATATTATTATTAAATTCTACTTACAGATGCTTGAGTAAACTCATGCCCATCAGGGTTTACTACCGGGAAGATGTGCCATTCAAAGTCTTGTGATGCTCGGAGTGCCTCAGGGTCCTCTCCTTTCACCAACTGGTCGACGATGTAAGTGAGAACGGTAGGTGACAACCAATCAGCGGCCACCTGGCCTCCTTCTAGAAGAAATACGCGGTTGCTGTTGCCACGGGAAATTTTGATGCCGGTGAGATTTCTTCCTGTGAAAAAAATATTAATGTAACGTGTTTTTGGTTACCAACTAAACCTTTTTGCTCACTCACTTGGCCTTATAAGGAAGTTCAAAATTAGAGTTATGACTCATTACGTAATTATTTTTTTATACACTATAGATCTACGATTGACCACCAACTCGCCTGATGTTAAGCGACGGTGTGGCCGAGGATGGAGCTCGTCGATCTAGAAGATATTTATTCACTCTAGCCTTGAAAATTCCAAGATTGTAGGTCTCAGGCAACAGAGATGGCGGCAACGAATTCCATTCTTGTGCAGTACGCAACAGGAATGTGGATCGATGTCGCTGAGTACGGATTTTTGGCATTTCAACGAGAAATGGGTGGTAATTCGCCGATTTTAACTTTGAGCTTCCTTATTTTGAGTTTTGTATGGCAAACGTTTCTATTTCTACAAACGCTTAAGTCTTGAAATGAAGAAACTTGCCGTCTCGTGAAATTTCAATAGCTAATGTCAATCCCAAACTTTTACTTTTATATTCTGGCGTTCACGAAATTAGAATGTCACTTGTCTAATCCCCCTGCACTGCTACTTAAAGACACAAATAACTTTATTACCTTCATGTGAGTATCCAGCATTTATCAAGGAGACAATATCGCTGTGAGTTTCAGCCAAGTATTGGAACCAAGCAGTTATGTCTTCATATGCCTGGTAATTGGTCCAGAACATCTCCTGCCTGCTAACGTCACGTTTCCTTCTACTGAACAGCAGTTGGGCATCTAAAGCTCTGTAATAAACGAAAAATTGGGCAAGTATTTACTAATATTTCTAAATGAAAAAGGTGAACAACAAAGAGAACAAAATATTTTGTAACTACGTTTTTAGCTGTTGGTGGGAGAATCGTCATTAAAAAACAACCACGAAAACTGAGACTAACGTATGTACTAAAAACTAAATACTTACGTTAACTAAAGATAACAACAAACTATTTTTACTCACATCTATCATATCCTAAAGATGACAACAAACTATTAGGAAGAAATCATAGCGCATTTAGGCATTTAAACAAAGTAATGTTCTTAAGTTACTGTCGTTCAGAAGCGTTTTTAATTAGAAATATACGATATTCATCAGTTCATGAGTGTCATTCTTAGTTGTACTATCACTATTTTGTTACTGGTTAATGTAAAATGAAATCATACTTACTCTTGAATATTTTCCAACATAAGCTCCGAAACTATGCTTCTCTTCTTCAAGGCATGTTCAAATTCTTCTCTTTTTTCAGGTGGAGACACTACACTAACAAACTGGTCTGGCTTGCTGGGCGGCATCCAAAAATCAAGACTTTCATCTGATTTGTGCAAATCTTTTAAAAATTTCACATGTTCTTCACTTTTTGGATGAACTTTGTATAAAGCATAATTATCATATCTCACTTTCTCTGCTACAACTAGACCTATAAAGCCAAATATAAACAATTTAAGTAACATTTTGTAATTTATTGCCCTAAATTCTTTTTGAGAATCAACTGAAAGAAATATATTCTGTAATTGTAGCGTTATCGCCGATTAACTAATCTGTCTATTTTCTTTTATTTGTTGTTTCAACTTTATTACAACACCCATATAGGTAATTATTGGTAAATTTGTATGTAGGTTTGTTGTTATCATGAAATAGTTAATCTTATCGTAGAATGCCACTAATCATCGACTTAATAACGATAAATTAGATAAATTAGGATTATTTCGTAAATTCCCGTGTTAGTAGGCACAGAAAACAAATACCTACGTAGATTTAAACTCCCACGGCTTGGTACTTTGCGATACATAATTACATAAAAATACAATTTTATTTAGTGCGTATTTAGTGCAAGTACCTACTGTTCGTTATTGGTTGTATTTCACAAATTCACAAGCTACATAACATTAAGACATTTTTTATTTGAATATGCTTGTGGTGTGCAAGTTCAGAATCTCAACTAGCAAAACCTGATATAAGAAGTGGCAAATAAGACTACGTAGAAGTAGAACTAAGTAGAACTATTTAACATAGCAATATTTTCAGTCAAATTGTGAGCAATGTAAAATACCGAGGCTGTTAAACATAACAAAATTACCGATGTAAAAGCTCATTATTGAGGTTTTATTTGAATTTAAATGTGTAAGCTAACTATGACGCTGCTCCATGCAGCGCCGATCGTGAAGTGCAATAACGTGCGTAGCTTTCTGAAAAAGACCGAACACAATCTAAGCTATAGTTGAAAATTCCAACCCAAAATAAACCCGTACTTTAATGAATGACACACTTTTCACAGATCAACAACATAAAGTAAAATTAAAAACTGTCCAAACAACAAGTTTTCCTTCACGTCCTTTTCAGTCATCTCATTACGCCTGACGGCGACTGATGCTTCAGTGCTCTAATTGCAGAATAAAGTGGCGTCCCCGTAAATCTTTTGACGTCCATCACCAATTAACGGCGTCAGTGGCGTCACTTCGCGGCCACGACAATTTGTTGGAACCGGCCGAGAGAGTTAGCAAGATTGATTATTGTAAATTGTAATTTATAAGTCCATAACGGACTGCGTAAAGGAGCTGCTATTTATTGGACGTGTGTTTGTGAAGGAATATAGACCTGCTATTTCCCAGCAATAGCACAAGAAGAATAATTAAAACTGATCTAACAGGTAAGCATTGATAACAGCGGGGTTAGGATGCGTGCCGCGGCAAAAAAACTACGCTTAATGTTTTCTCATTGATTTGTTTTCTCATGTTTTTTCTACGTTTCTTGTAGAATGAAAAAGAGACGTGAAGGAATATGAACCTGCTATTTCCCAGCAATAGCACAAGAATAATAATTAAAACTGATCTTACAGGTAAGCATTGATAACATCGGAGTTAGGATGCGTGCAGCGACAAGAAAAATCTATGCCTAATGTTTTCTCATGTTTTTTTCTACGCTTTTTGTCGATTGAAAAAGAGACAGACTTATACTACATATACTACATAGATCTTCGTAGTCTTGTTACGTTTAAGCACGACAAAAAGAGTAGAAAATATTTATTTCGAAGCGCGCATCCTATGCGATTGCTAAAATAAAATGAAGTATTTAAATTATTATCATTATAGCCCCTTAACAGTTAGATAGCAGATAGCTATAATACCTTAATAATCCAGCTTATACTCAGATAATATTATATACTAAGTGATCATCATCATCATTATCATCATCTCAGCTACAAGAAGTCCACTGCAGGACATAGGCCTGCCCCATGGATTACCAAAAAGACAGGTTGGACAGGTTAGTGGCGGCCTAGATCCAGCGTCTTCCTGCCACTTGTATGTATCTCAAGTACTTACATATATATGTTTAAAATTATGTAATAAATTTTAAATAAGTATACTTATGACATAAGCAAGTTTGTACACTGTTAACTCTGAGTTCGTCGCCCATCGACTACATAAAGGGCGTTCCACACGAGCGACCAGTCGCGTGGTCATCGCTAATTGTGATTAATGGTAGTTCGCGGTAGCGCAGTCGTTTGTCTTGCGCGTCGTATCGCGACAGACAGTTTACTTTTCATTGTGACATCAGTGCGATGCAGACGGGCGACTAAAGTTGCTTGTAAAAGCTTTTTTTCATAAAGATTTTACTAGATTTTTTCCTGTAGCGATGGTCGCTCATTATGTATTTGCAATATTGTACAAAATTTTGTTTGTCTATATCTTTACTTAAAATTATAAACGTGAAAGTAACTCTGTCTGTATGTCTGTTTGTTACCTTTTCAATGCTAAACGACTGAACTGATAATTATAAAATGTTGTACAAATATAGCTGACGAATAAAAGATGGACAAGGCTAAAAAGGCTACATTTTATGATCCGCATTATCACTTTTTTACTACTATGCGAGTGAAACTGTGGGGCGCAGCTAGTTTATAATAAAAACTAATACAACTTTTAATACGCATAATGTGTATATTCCAACATTTCCAACAAAATTATAGGTAATATAAGATATTGACTGTGCATTGACATTGACTTGGGTTAGCTTTATAATGTTGTTAATCTCACAATTTAACCATCTGATGAATAAAAGTATATTTAGTTATATCAAATTACCACTAAATCGCTGATCATCATAAATCTTACAGCTGTTTATTTTATTTTTATATATTATATCTTTTTATATTCAAAAATAGGCTTGCTTTGTTTGTTGTTGCCTACGATGAAGCGTGCTTGTCTAGAAGGTACATATTATCTCGCAATTTAAAGACACACAGATTCATAAATTTATCGCTGCTTATGAATATTTCTTATAGCTGGATATAAGCTTCTTCTTTATTACTATACTATGAAAATATTGTAAGTACTTATACCTAGTAGGTATTTGTAAACTCTGTGAGTAGATTCTGATTGTTTCTTTAGTATTTTTATGCAAAAGCGCCTTGTTATTCTTTCTCCTTTATATGGGCAATTTTAATCGCTCGTTTGCATTCCCGTAACCGCAATGAAGCTAAATCCACCGCGTAAACCGCACAATTATAGCCGACCGCGCAATTCCAACGGTTGAAACTAAAATAATGCGTTCGAAACACGAAACAAATGCGTTCCAAACACGAAATAAACGTTCCAAATACTAAATAAACGTTTCTAAAGCGCTTTTGAAAGCGTTTGTTGGCATTGCCGTAATGTATGCGGTTTGCGGGTAGTCAGACAATTTTAGTAACAGAAATTATCATTAGCGCGTACGGTTATGATATTTTAACTCGTTAGTTAGTTTTTTTTTCATAATTTATGTAATGATCTGTAACATGACATTGCTAAGTGTTCCTTGAGATGCTATGGCAAAATAAATGAAATGATGGTTTTAAATTGTATTAATTAAAGTTCAAGAATATAAATAATCCATGTCAAACGCTAGATGTTTTAATTTTTTTATTAATCAAACAGCAGATGTTTTAGAAAGTATTTTTTTATTAATGAATTTGCTAATTAAACATTTTTTTTAAAAAGTTAGTAGCAGAAATATATCTTCGTTTTATTGCATTTTCCATAAAATATTTTAGCTTCTGCGACTAGAATGCAAACGTTTCTTTGGTATCTATTTATTTTTGAATTCGTTGTTTCGGACAGGCAAAATGAAAGTCTATTTAATTCTAGACTTTGCTGAATATTTCTATTCAACATTTTCTAAGCTTTGAAGTTAATTTTCAAATGCACCGTCTATTGAAAATTCAAAAACGATAACATTTATTATTACTTACTCTATTCAGAAGCTATTCTTTGTGTTAATTCATTGTACAATTTAAATCATTGAATTTATTTCAGTTGGAATGTTTATTTAGCATATATTATTATTATGGAAATTAACGTGGTTTTCACACATTTTTTAATAAAAACTACGGGTCACTCACGACCGACTCCCTTTTGCAACCGATGACATCACGTGCGGCACGAGCGGCACGTCGCAGTGCAAGGCGCGTCACCGACCGAGAGTGACGTGTGTGCTGCTCCTTTGAAAAAGACCGCCGAATGCGGTTGAAACTATAGTCGGATATTTCGGCTCAAAACAGAAGTGAGTGACCCGTAGTTTTTATTTCAAAATAAATTATTATGCCAAATAGTGAAGTTTAATTCTTTAGTTCACTTCGAAAAGGAGGGTTATGGTTTTATTTTAGAGGCGCATTCATTTAACAAAGTATTAATCGACTTTTTGTATTTTTCTGTTTTTTTTAAGAAATGCAAAGTCGTAAGATAATTAGGTACAATTAAAAAAAATAACTGTTTTTTTTAATAGAAGATAGATCTACGATTGACCACCAACTCGCCTGATGTTAAGCGACGGTGTGGCCAAGGATGAAGCTCGTAGATCTAGAAGATTTCTATTCACTCTACCCTTGAAAATTCCAAGATTGTAAGCATTGTGATTGTTGTTTAGATGCATCTAGGTATAAATGGTACCTAAGTCGGTATACCTAAAAATTTTATATTTTAGTTATATGTGGTGAGTCTAAGGCTATGGTTTCAGTTATTCAGTGGATTTTTTTTTGTTCGAGTTTTTTTTGGTATGTAAATAATTGTTACAGTTTTAAAAACTCAAGAAAAAACTGATTTCAAATTGAGCAGATTTTATTTAAAAATCTAAACGACTTAAAAAAAAGAGACAACAAATAAAATCGCGAAAACCTTAGAAAACATTACGATTTTGATGAAATTTTTAACTGGTAAAATGTCATCTGAGTGCCTGTAGAAGTGAACAGCAAGTCGCGTACATATGTACATATTGTATTGTGTATTAGTCATTTTTTTTCAGTTTCTTAAACTATAATCATAAATGATGGATTTATGCAAACAACAAACACAAAAAAATACAATCGAATTAATAACCTCCTCCTTTTTGAAGTCAGTTAAAAATAGTCCAGTAAAAATAAGATTTGTGACAACATAAAAGACAACTAAGTATATTGTTATTTAAATTAATGTATATTTAAATTAATTAGGCCGTGGGGTACCGGCTTAGAATAGTACCTCCCCCTCTCTTCCCGTGGGTGCCGTAAGAACCGGCTAAGGGAAATACTAGCAGAGATGGGCAGCAGCATCCTCTGCGGAAAACGCCATCTACTGCGCTCGCCAACCCGCATGCCAAGCGTGGCGAGTAATGGCAAAACCCCCTTAATGAAGATTAACAAAATAACCAGGCCCCCAGTCCCCGGCAGCTCCGCTATTCCGGGCTACGGTAGCGGTCCCGGTCACGGCGGAGCAAGGGGTGCTAAGAATCTCCGGAAGAGATCCGGCTACCACCCCCTGCATAAACGACGACTGGCCCTGGTAACACACAATATTCGCACGATGAGGACAGACGAGAAGCTAGCTGAGCTGGAAGAAGAAATAAGTAGGTTACATTGGGATATCCTGGGGTTATCAGAAGTCCGACGAGAGGGTGAGGACACGATAACCCTGAAATCCGGTAACCTACTCTACTACCGGGAGGGCGACCAACCGTCCCAAGGTGGTGTCGGGTTTCTCGTCCACAAGTCCCTTGTTAACAGCATTCTTGCCATCGACAGTGTATCGAGCAGGGTTGCGTACCTGATACTCAGAGTATCCAAGAGATATTCGTTGAAGGTCATCCAGGTATACGCACTGACCTCGGCACACTCGGATGATGAGGTGGAGGTGATGTATGAGGACATTAGTAGGGCCATACACACTTCTGAGACCTATTTTAATGTTGTTATGGGGGACTTCAATGCGAAGTTGGGCAGGAAATGCGAAAGTGAGTTGAGAGTGGGGCAATTTGGATATGGACAACGGAACCCCAGGGGACAGAGGTTGGCCGACTTTCTGGAGAAAGAGGGACTCTTCATGATGAACTCTTTCTTCCAGAAGCCACCTCATAGGAAATGGACCTGGTTGAGTCCCGATGGTTCTACGAGAAATGAGATAGACTTCATCCTGACCACCAAGAAACAAATATTCAATGATGTCTCTGTGATCAACATGGTTAAAACCGGAAGTGATCACCGAATGGTACGAGGCACTTTGAATATTAATGTTAAACTTGAGAGGTCCCGTATGATGAAGTCTACACTCCGACCTACTCGCGCCCATATCCAAAACCCCGAGAGCTTTCAGCTCGAACTATCAAATCGCTTCGAGTGCCTGGAGAGCTGCGCATCAGTGGATGAGATCAATAACAGGTTTTTGGAAACTGTCCGTACGGTGGGCGCGAAGTTTTATAAACCCCACCGTACAAATAGACCGCAAAAGCTCTCGAGCCATACCCTTGACCTCATGGCTGAACGACGCTCATTGCAACTGCAGTCTTCCGGTGACGCAGAGTCATATAGGCGGCTCAATAGACTCATATCAAAGTCTATGCGACACGACATCCGTATCTTTAATACTAATCGTATTAAAGAGACGATAGAGCGGAATAAAGGCTCCAAAGTGTTCGCAAAAGACATGTCTATTGGGCAGAGCCAGTTGACGAAGCTGAAGATGGAAGATGGCAGTATAGCGTCGACTAAAGCAGAAGTCTTGAGGGAAATCGAGAGGTTCTATGGACAGTTATACACATCGGTCGCAAAACCTGTTAGCAGTTTGGGCAAAGATCCAAGAGCCAAACTGACTCGACATTATACCGAAGATATCCCGGACATCAGCCTGTACGAGATTAGGATGGCCTTGAAACAGCTCAAGAACAACAAGGCACCGGGCGACGACGGAATTACATCAGAGCTACTGAAAGCGGGTGGAACACCGGTACTGAAAGTCCTTCAGAGGCTCTTCAATTCCGTCGTGCTTGAAGGTACAACGCCAGAAGCATGGAACAGAAGCGTGGTGGCGCTGTTCTTCAAAAAAGGAGACAACACTTTGCTGAAGAACTACAGACCCATCTCGCTTCTGAGCCATGTCTATAAGCTGTTTTCAAGGGTCATCACGAATCGTCTTGAACGCAGGTTCGATGACTTCCAGCCTCCCGAACAAGCCGGTTTCCGAAAAGGTTATAGTACCATAGACCACATCCACACGCTGCGCTGATCGCGTCCTCCAATCACGGCGCCGCGCGCCGCACCCCCTCCGTGCCTCGTTCCGCGTCCCGCGGTCGTCCTCCCGTAGCTCAGGGCTCGGCGTCCTCAACACTCTCCCCCCGGCGTAGCTTGCGCAGCCTTCTTCTGCAGCTTCCAGGACGGCGAGCTTGTATGTTGGACGCCTGAAGGTTCCGCTCTTCGTTCTTATGTCGACGACTCGCACGCCACCATCCGGTCCAGGGTAGGTAGCCGTCACGATTCCCATCGGCCATATATTCCTCGGTAGCGTGCGATCGACAACGACGACCACGTCGTCGATCTTCATGTTCTTCGAGTGGTCACTCGGTGCTCCTCGTGGCGTCAGCGTGGGCAAGTATTCCTTCAGCCAGCGCTGCCAGAAAGAGTCGGCAAGCGCCTGGCTCGCTCGCCAAGTTCGTAGGTCCGCCATTTTGCAGGGGCCCGTTGTTGGCAGGCCGCTCGACGAACCCAGCAGGAAATGGTTCGGAGTGAGTGCCTCAGGGTCTCTGTCACTCACACTTACGTACGTCAACGGCCTCCCGTTGATGGAGTGTTCTGCTTCGGTCAGCAGTGTTTGTAGTACCTCCTCCGTTGGTACTTGTTCTCGCAACGTTACTGCTAGCGCCGCTTTCACAGACCGTACTAGTCTTTCCCACGCTCCTCCGTGTCTGGGCGCTCCGGGAGGTATGTAGGTCCACTTCATCCGATGGAGTAACCCCTCCTCGCGCAAGACGGGGGCCCACTCCTCGTAGGCCTCTCTCAGCTCCCGATCTGCCCCGCGAAAGGTCGTGGCGTTGTCTGAATACATATGTGACGGCCATCCTCGCCGTGCTGCCATCCGCCGTAGAGCCATGATAGCTGAGCTGCTCGTAAGTGAATTCACGATCTCCAAGTGCACGGCGCGTGTGCTGAGACATGTGTACAGCGCGCCCCACCGTTTTTCTCTCCTTCTTCCTACTTTCACCAACATAGGCCCGAAGTAATCCATGCCGCAGTTAGAAAATGGTCGGTGGTAGGGGTCCAAGCGGGCTCGTGGTAGGTCCCCTCGTGTCGGTTCGTTCGGTCTGGCCTTCCTTGTGTGACAGAACTTGCATCGGTGTTCCACGGCTCGTACGGTAGGTCGCAGGTGAATGATCCAGTATCGTTGTCTCAAATCGTTCGTCACGCGCTCCCTGTTTGCGTGACCGGCGTTGCAGTGTTCTCGCATCACTAGTAGTCTAGTCACGTGCGCGTGCGCGTTGTGATTGCGCACGCTGTGGGCGAGGAAGGGTGAGCTGGCCGCGCCGAAGATCATACTGGTCATCTTGTAGGCGCGCGGCGGGCTCGTTCGGTCGCTTCCTCTCCATAGAAACTGCTGGGCAGGCTGGTCTTCCGGACGGATCTTCACCCTCAAAAACATTTCTTCAATATCGGCGGTGACAGCGACTTCTCTCTCTCGGAAGCGGAAGATGACTCCCGGCAGCGGCAGCAGTAAATCAGGGCCTTCTAGTAGTCGATCATTAAGGCTCACTCCACTGTTTCGATGCGCCGCGTCAAATACTAGGCGCCGCTTCCCCGGTTTGTTCGGGTTGGTAACCGCAAAGTGTGGCAGATACCAGCAGATGGGACTTTGTGCTTCGGTCCCGTCGCACGGCACGGCGTATCCTTTGCTCAGCAGGTTACCGATCTGAGCGGCGTAGTCCTTCGCAAAACCGGTGTCAGCGTCCATCTTCTTTTCGATGCCTTTTAGACGATTTAAGGCGGCGGCGTAACTCGGTGGCATAGTCACGTTCGGCTGTTTCCATAGTAGCCCCACTTCATACGCGCCGTCGACTTTCTTCACTGTCTGGTTAAATGTCTTCACCGCTCGTTCGTCCGCGTCGCTAACTCGGGGTTTGAGAGCGACACCCAAGGATTCCATCTTGAAATGCTGCTCTACTAGTTCTTGTAGGCGCATATCGTGCGTCTCGCTCTCGCATATACGTCGATCGGGCGTGTATATGTGCAAGACGCTCTCGTGGCTGTAGATGAGACTGCGTGGGACGGTTCCATGTATCACCCAGCCCAACTCCGTTCGGGATGCTGCAGGCTGGTTTGCGCCGCCAATGCGCAACTCTCGTGAAACAATGAGCTCCCAGTAGTCACTTCCAATGAGTATGAGCGGGCGAGTTCGTTCGTAGCACACTTGCTCTTCGAGATCTCGCAGATGTTGGTATTGTAGTAGCGCGTTCGGTACAGTCTGTTCTCGCAGTCTTAATTCGTTGACTGTGCGCGCTTTAACGGTGTGTGATGCCGTCTCGCTCGCACCACGTAGCCGAATAGTCACAAGCTTGCTCGTAGCTTCGTTCTGGGACATATTCACGCCGGTCATACGCAGGGGTTGACTGGGTCCGTCGGCGCCGACTTTCTTTGCCAATTCACTGTCGATAAGGGTTATAGTCGCGCCTTCATCCAACAGAGCGTATGATCGCGTCTCTCCTTTGGGACCGGACACCACGATAGGACACACTTTCAGTAGTATTCCGCCGCGTTTATCAGTCAGTGATAACACGTCACCCTCATGGCTTGTTCTGCTTGATTCCGCGGTTCGCGCGGCTGGTTCTGTAGTCGCCGACATGGTCTTGTCATCTTGATGCAGCAGGGCATGGTGAGGGCGGCGGCACTTGTTCACTCCGCACGGCTTTTCTCTACACTGCGCTCGATGGTGTTTTTTGTGTATGCACTTGAAACAGAGTCCCTTTTCTTTTACGTGATTCCACCGGTCATCGATTTTTATCGCTCGAAAATCCGCACACAATGACAGTTCGTGTGGCTTGCTGCATCGCGAGCATCGGTCGATCTGTTCGCACTCGGTATCCTTATCAGTGCTGTAGACGCTCGCTTTTCTTCTTATGTTCGTATTCACGTTCGGTTTTACTTCGGTTCTTGCGGTCGTAGAATACGATGCTGGGGTTTCATATGCGTACCGTAGCGCAACGTTGGCCTCACGCATCAAAAATCGCGACAACGTCACAAAATCTGGGTCCTTGCTGTCACTGTTCGCATATGCGTAGTCGTACCACTTGCTTTTGATTGTCGGAGTAAGCTTCAGCATTATCTCTCGTGTGAGTTGTGGGTTGTAAATATAACCACGCCGATCAAGTCCTTGCAACACACACACCGCGTTTTGCACTTTCACTGCTAAACTGTTCAGTTCTTTGGCCGACGCACCCAAACGTGGTATTTTTCGTAAGTCCTCGATTATCTTGTCCACTAATACTTCTGGTGACCCGAAACTTTGTTCTAACGTGGCCATTATCGTGTCGGGGTTGGTATCCGCGTATAGATGAGCGGACACGGCTTCCCGCGCCTCCCCGACCAGCGCCGATCTCAAGCGCATCACGTTTTCTGCATGTGGTATTTTAAACATCTCAGTCGATTCACGATATGCTGCTTTAAACGGTAGCCATTCACATACCGCACCACTGAACTGAGGTAAATCACAATTATATCGTCGCTGCGGTCTGGCCATCCGGTCCAATGCTTCAGCTATCTGGGATCCGTAGCTGCGAGACCGGCCCGGTGTTGGTGTCAACGATCGGTCTCTGCGGTCGGTATCGAAGCGTAACCGACGACGTTCCTCAGTTTCATGTGGGCGCGATGACTCCTCGCGCTCCCCCCGTTCAGCAGCGGCGGCACCCTGCAGCCAGTCATCGACGCGCTGACGATGTTCAACTCTGTTCGAATGTAACGGCTCGTCCCGTACGCTGCCCGCTTCCTCGATGGTTGCGATCTGCGCGGCCAGGCGTTTCTTCACGAGATCCGCTTCCATTTCCAGTTCTCTTCGCTTGATTGCTGCAAGCTTCTCGGCTGCCTCCAGTTCTGCCAGTCGCAGTTGCAAAGTAGAGTTCGTCGTTCTTTGCGAGTGCTGTGGCGAGGCTGCTCGTTCACGTTCCATGTTCGTACGTTGGTTGACGAGGGCAGGTGCTGCTTCCGGTCTGGCAGCAGCTTCCTCTCCCACCGGCATCGAGGGTGATGCCGGAGGAACCCTGCTGAGTCTTGTTCGTTCCCCTTCGATTCTCTGTAGTTCGGCTTGCTCAGTGACGTCAGCTTGATTCCTTGTTAACACCATTATTTTCTAAGTACGATCGGCACTTGAAGAAAATAACACGTGTGAGTCCGATCCTCGCTGATTCACGTTCTATGCGGCGTTCGACGGAACAAATGCTCGCTGCTCCACGTTCGATCCGGCGCTCGAAGGACCAAATGTTCAGGACTCGATCCGATGAATCCTGTGCAGTGGACTGTATAAATAAAATGTTCTTCTCTTTTCGTTCGTTGTTTTATTCCAAGTCGATGTCTACAGTGCGAAGTTACAAAACAGACTGACTGTACAAATTCAATGGACGCTTATTTAAACTAACTTATTCTACCGCGACTAGCGCACATGTGCGAGGGTACGCGTCGATCGCGTCCTCCAATCACGGCGCCGCGCGCCGCACCCCCTCCGTGCCTCGTTCCGCGTCCCGCGGTCGTCCTCCCGTAGCTCAGGGCTCGGCGTCCTCAACAGTTCGGGAAACTTAAAAGCGTCTTCTCGTCCAATATTCCCCAGTCCCTCAAGTCGAAAGTTTACAACCAGTGTGTGTTACCAGTGATGACATACGGAACTGAAACGTGGTCCCTAACTATGGGCCTTATAAGGAAGCTCAAGGTCACGCAACGAGCTATGGAGAGGGCTATGCTCGGAGTCTCCCTACGAGATTGAATCAGAAATAAAGAGATACGTAGACGTAAAAAAGTCACCGATATAGCACAGCGGATTAGCAAGTTGAAGTGGCAGTGGGCAGGACACATAGCACGTAGAACTGATGGCCGATGGGGCCGAAAGGTTCTCGAGTGGAGACCACGTACCGGCAAGCGCAGCGTAGGAAGACCAGCCACGAGATGGACAGATGATCTCATACAAGTGGCGGGAAGACGCTGGATGCAAGCCGCTTCCAATCGGTCTTTTTGGAAATCCATGGAGGAGGCCTATGTCCAGCAGTGGACTTCTTATGGCTGAGATGATGATAAATTAAGCTAATTTTGTTACCTTTGCACGCTCAAACGGCCGAACCGATCGTTATGAAAATTAGTATAGAGATAGCTTTGGACTTGGAGACGGATATAAGCTACTTATCATTCATAATCATCACCGTTTTTCATAACTACGTGAGTGAAACCGCGGAACGCAGCTAGTCTATAAATAGGGGATTATTGTTGATCTATGATTTTAAGTGATTTTCTTATCATAATTTCAAAGAATCCCCCCAGTTGCAAATACTGTGATCTGCTCCATACAAACGGATTTATTTTTACTAGACTAAAATAGATGCCTAAATTGAGTTCTGTACGATAACAAAATTTAAAAATTCTCTTTATTTCGACTCGATAAGAAAACTACTGACCAAGGTCTCAAATTTGGAGTTGTAGGTATACAATTTTTTTTGTTAAAATTTTGACTGACTGACTTGAATTTTCGACCGATAACTAAAAAGTCAGTCTCTCGCAATAGCAAAAAATAGCGTTATTTTTTAAATCAAGGAGTACTAAAGTCCGATATTTGAATTTATTCTTGAGAAAATTCTCTCGCTATTAAAAAATTTGATAATACAAGAGATCCGTTAGGGAAGAGTTCCGGGAAGAGTAATTTCATTATACTTAGAACTAAAGAGTTTCCTTCGACTTTTTGGAATATTCACTACGAAACAATGTCTCACAGTGATTCCTGTCATCCGTCTTCATTTTAGTACAAGAACTAACAAATCACCCGAAAACAAAACCCTTTACACGCGCGACTTTTTGCCAAAATAAATCTGTACACGAGACAATGGCCAACAAAAACGCAAGTGTAAATTACTGTGAACATTTATCACGCGCGTCTCCCTGCCACAATAATACGGTTGACTTCATCTTCGAATAATTCCCTTTGTTCCTTGCAGTCAGCGTGTGCGGATTTTTTCTTGTGGTGCAAGTCTTAAGATAACTGAACACTGGGAGGGTATTTTTAGGGTTCCATACCTCAATAGGAAAAAGCGGAACCCTTATAGGATCACTTTGTTGTCCGTCTGTCCATCTGTCCATCTGTCCGTCTGTCCATCTGTCCGTATGTCCGTCTGTCCGGGTGTTAAGACCTTTATCTCGGGAACGCGTGAAGGTATCGAGTTGAAATTAAAACCATATACGCAGATCCATAGTATCTTGCTGCAGAAAGAAAATTAAAATTTACAAAAAAAAAATACAGAAAAATAAAAAAGTTACAGCCGAAATGTCGTAAAAAATGCACATTTCGACACTCACAGAGGAGGTACTTCCCGTTGACCTAGAACTCTGAAATTTAGTAAGAAGCATTGTGTTAGAGTACACATATAGGAAAAAATCCGAAAACTGGACATTTTTAATTTAATCACAAAAAAATAGTGTCGTTATGCAAGGAATGAGGGTCGAAATTTTAAAGTGAATTAACCGTATCATGTGGGGTATCATATGAAAGAACTTAATTAGCATTAATTAAAACAGGTTTTTAAATATTTTTACGATGTATATTTTTCGGTATAAAAAGGAAAATAAAAAAAATATGATTTCCCCCTTTTATTTACTAGTTTGTACGGAACCCTCGGTGGGCGAGTCTGACTCGCACTTGTCCGGTTTTAGTTTTGACTGGTTACGACTTTGACCACCTCTCACTTGATGTTAAATGACGGTCTAAAGTGATCAACATGCCTATCCCGGAAAATGGGAATTAGTTCCCAAATGAAGCTCGCTACAGTAAGCGCAAAAAAATTAAGTATCTGGGCGGATATGCTGGGATAGCATTAAGGAATACCAAACCTGATGGTGTGTGGTTTAAAGACGTTCATTATCCCGCTATTGCTTATGACTCGCTCCACCGTCGACCGTCCATCACCGGGTGTCGTTAAGGGCAGGAGGTGGAGCGATATATCAGGGCGCGTCGTCTACGCACTCTACTGCAGCGACTAATGCCTACTGTAATGAATGAGATCATGAAGGTAGCCCGGGCTTACAGTTAGGTTGTAGTGCATAACATATTTCTTGCGTATTGCATAGGTACTACCAACTAGAAAGAGAGAGAGTATCATGTATAAGACCAAACTGAAGTTACATCCTTACAAACCAAAAATTTTTTTTTATAATCGGTTCAAAAATGTCTGAGTTATACTGTCAACAAACAAAATCTAAAAAAGTACTTTTTTTTTAAGTCTGAAAAAAAATGGAACCAAAATACTTCGTTCGAATAGTTCATTAAAAACTATTAAAAAATAAAAAATCTGGAACAACTGTAGTAGGATTGGGTTAAATAAAACATTAAAGTAAATACAAGAGCTCCGTAAGTGGGCACAGCCGAGGGTGCTTCAGCTTTGGCAAGAATCCCGCTGTATCTTTAAAATGTACGCTTTGTGAGCGGAACGAAGTGATTATTCAACTTAATGAGAATTATTTGCTTTGTAAAAGAGGTATTGTTTTTAAATTCGATCTTAAATTCATGATTGTTCACTAACTGACATATCAAGTTACTGAAACATCAACATACTTAAATTTTTGGAATTATGGTGGTTCGATTTTCAAACAAAAGTATTTTTTTCGAATTACCAATGTTCGAAAAGAGTTTTACAATTTACTGTAGTTAGCTTCTTTGTTGGTGGTAATTCTTATTCGCTAAAGAACATAGGAGCTTATTATTAGTATAGTACGAAATTGTGTGTTTTGAAATCGATTTTAGTTATTTTTAAGTTATAATATTTATTTCATAATACACTACCAACAACAAGTCACGCAGCGAGCTATGGAAAGGACGATGCTCGGGCTCTCTCTGCAGACACGAATAGATCCGGAGGCGTACGTAAGTCACCGACATACCACAGTGGATTAGCAAGTTGAAGTGGAGGACACATAGCACGTAGAACTGATGGTCGATGGGGCCGAAAAGTTCTCGAGTGGAGACCACGCATCAGCAAGCGCAGCGTAGGAAGATCAGCCACGAGATGGACAGATGACCTTATACAAGTGGCGGAAAGACACTGGATGCAAGCCGCTTCAAACCGGTCTTTTTGGAAATCCATGGGGGAGGCCTATGTCCAGAGGTGGATTGAGTGGTCATGGTGATGATGACACTATAATTATTTTTTTGAAAAACCTATCTAATGACTCAATTTTAGTGAAATTCTTTGTATAATTAATAATAATTTGACTAAAATCTATAAGGCCAATGAGGGCATTTTTTTCTAAATTGGTTTATAAACAACGGAGTTACGTAGTAACAAATAAAAAAAAATACAACCGAATTGAGGACGTCCTTTGTTGCAGTCGGCTAAAAATACAAATCTTTCCGACTGTGTTTACGACAAAATGTCCGAAATTCGGCCTGCGCTAACAATAAAACAGACAGTAAAAGTAGTCAAAGATTAAAATCTGGGCTACAGTTTTGTAATCCACTGCGTCTTTAAACATAATGTCTGGATCAAAGTGCTGTGTTTGCTTGGAGACGCTGGCCGAGATCCAACGGCTGATGCGTTTAATTGGAACACTGTGAACTAGAGCCAGTTACAAATTTTGAATGTGAAGCGAATGGAAACAAGTATATATATACTTATCTACATAGTATACACGCATGTATATTAAAATAAAAACAAAATACCCGACTGCAGAAAAGCAATTTTTGCAGTCTAACATAAGATTTCGTTACGATTGATATGCTGTTGAGTGTACGTTTTTTGTGAGAAAGTATGCATAAAATCGTTGTAAAAGAACGACACCTCGCACATCTCAATCGGTCAAGCCGTTTAAGATGTAGGCGATCATAATAGAAACATATATACATACCTACATACATACATAATATACACATACATACAAAAAGATAACCCTTTTTCTTACGCAGTCGGGTAAAAATAAACACTCCTACGTTACCTGCAAAATGAAACAAATCTATTCTAAACAATGTATATGGGTAACATGATGGTTAAAATTATGATAACAAATTTATGCTGTAAAAGGTAATGGTAATACATTACTTCAATTAATTATTTAATTATTTTTATACATTTTATTGTTAAATTTGGAATGTAACCACAAACCTTATTCTAAATTATGCAACTTCTATCCACCCTAATGGTTGCCTGGAAGAAATCGTTCTATGCGATAAGGCCACCTTATACTGTCGTTTAAGTTTATTGTTTATTTTAAGTTTTTACTGCATGGATGTAGAATAAAGTTAGGTACATATATATTAATCTATTCTACTTCTTGAGTAGTCGCTTAAAAATTGAGATACCCTATTTGAAGTTGGAATAAGCAACTACTATAAATTACGGGGTGTACTGTAATATCACAGTATGCGTAATAGTAACTATAGATCGCGTTAGTAAAATGCGCTTGAGTAACTGTCATAATGCATTCTTTACAATGGATTATTTAGATAAATAAAAAATAAAAAAATTGTGGACATTTCACACAACACCATCTAGCCCAAACTAAGCAAAGCTTGTACTATGGAACTAGATGGCTGATAGAATACATAAATACTTTTTTTTGTAAATACATATGATACATAGAAACACCCAGACAAAGAACAAACATCCATGCTCATCACACAAATGTTTGCCCTGGGTGGGGATTGAACCCACGACCTTTCAGTTCAGCAGGTAGACGTAAACACACTACCAACTGAGCCACAAGGCCAGTCAAATGCATTTTATTATTTATGTTTATTCTACGCGCATAATGTTGCGTTTAAAATCAAATACATCTATAAATTTACTTAGAGGCATTTTTTTTACAACAATGTTAAATTACCTCAATGCTAATTGCACCAATTCCATAAATAATCTTCAAATGAAGACACGAGCCGCAACCCAATTAACCGAAGTAGGCATTAGGCGATTAATTTTCAACACAAAAGAAGATGCAAAGCCCTACCTAATTGCTACCATCTGCCATCCAACCACCAACCTTATCTGTTAATGAATAGGAATCAAAATCATCCAATAACACCGATTCTTATTCCAAAGATTAGCCACCAATCGCCAGTAAAATGTGACCCTTCTTTTCAAGTAACTAAAATAAAGCATGTAAGTCACAGATGGCTCAGGAGAATTTGGTTGATGGAGTCAAAATAAATGGCATTTAGTCACGTGATCTGACAATTTGTCGTGACGGCTAAACGATTATCTGGATCATTAGTCATATTACCACCTCTGATAACATCATTTTTGATCTTTCACTGGTGAATTTACGTGCTGCCGGAAGTATTGTGGATATATTAGGCAATTGTATAAAAGTGATTTAATTTTCTTTTTTTTAGGGTTCCGTACCTCAAAAGGAAAAAACGGAACCCTTATAGGATCACTTTGTTGTCTGTCAAGCCGCAAGGGAATCAAAACCTATGGAGTACTTCCCGTTGACCTATAACTTTGAAATTTGGCAAGAAGCATTGTCATATAGTACACATTAAGGAAAAATTCCGAAAACTGCACATTTTTAATTTAATCATATAAATATGCAAGGAAGGAGGGTAAACCGTATCATGTGGGGTATTATATGAAAGAGCTTAATAATTATCACAAGCTAAAACATGTTTTTAAATGTTTTTATGATGTATATTTTTCGATTTATGAAGGAAAATATAAAAAAATATATATAATTTCCCCCTTTTATCTACTAGTTTGTACGGAACCATCGGTGGGCGAGTCTGACTCGCTCTTGTCCGGTATTTTTTTCATATATTTGGGGATACGCACATTTCACATAACACCATCTATCCCAAACTAAACGAAGCTTGTAAGAACTAGATGGTTGATAGAATACATAATATACTTTTTTTTTGTAAATATATACATTATGGTACATAGAAACACCCAGCCACAGAACAAACATCCATGCTCATGTTTGCCCTGGGTGGGGATCGAACCCACGACTTACGGATTAGCAGATAGACATACTACCGACTGAGCCACAAGGCCAGTTAGGCTAAATGAAAATTAGCAGTAATGAACAAGCGTAGATTTTGATGGTGTGCATGTAAAGTACAGGTACCTGAAAAAAGAGAGAAAAACCAAACGTGCAACTAAGCTATAAAGTAAGTTCGTATAGATTGAGTCGGCAGCCCTAGCGTCAGAGTTATTAAGCCGCTGAAAGGCCTCTGACCTGCGCGTTGGCGATTGTTGTTTTTAAGAATAAACACCGATCCACGGTAGCGCTCAAAAAGAAATACCCCTCATGGTCACCCATCTGAAGACACCGATCCGCCCGTTGCTTAACATTCGTAATCATTCGAGAACACCTAGTCAAGATACACCACGAGCGCTAGATTATGCAATCACAAATTAAATATTGTCTCAAATAAAACCCAGAAAATAATCAAAACGCGCTATAATAAACAGTAAAACATTAAAAGCAATCACAACAGTGTCCAGGATAGTTTTTCCCTTGCTATTCAGCATTAATTCGCTCAGCTTTTGAGATTCCTTCCAGTTTTTCTTACGAGGCATCAGTAATGACTTTACTGCAGCCATAGTTTCCGTGCACGTTGGGAGAATAAGGTCTGGTGGCAGACCGAAACCGTAGGTCCCCGTGTCGCGTAACTCGAATGTACAGACCACACTAAAGAAAAAAAAAGTATTATTATTAGCATTAGTATAAGTATTAGTTTGTGTATCAGTATCAGTATAAGTACCTATCTGTTTGAGTATCAGTATTAGTAATATTATATTAGATATTATTAGTGGAATGATTATTTTGTAGAGTGGAAATAATCACACTTTTGTCAGTTAAATAACTGTCAAGCAGACGTTCCAAGAGAAATTTCTAGAATTTTAACGAGATAACATTAGTTTTAAGAGCTTTTACGCTTTTATTAGATTCACCTCGTCATATCCGTCGAAGACAGCCACAATTACAAGACCCTAGGTTTTCAGGAGGAGGTTTTTTCTGATTATCTATAAAACTTCTTAGATTACATATATTGTTTTGTATTCTAAATTAATACATGACACAACAGGCCGTTGATAATATTATTTTATTTATTTGTATATACGTTTTTATACATATTTTGTCCCTTACGGCTGTATTCCACGGGATTTTATCACGTTCACGTGAATTTAATCGCCATTATGGCTCTATTCCGCGGCAAAATTGCAGTGAATGCTTGAATTTAATAGACGTTACTACCTTTTACAACGTCAGTCGCGAGTCTTCCGAGCAATCTTAACGTGGAATAAGGGCGCGCAGGCGTTAGTGGCCGTTTGAGACAGCAAAAATTGGACGCATTGGCGTCAGTGGCTCTATTCGATAAAAAACCCTCAATTAGCCTTAAAAAAGGCTTTTTTAAAGGCTAATTAAGGGTTTTTTTAATTTTCTTTGATGTTAACAGATGCAAATGCATTCTCAGAACTCAAAAATGCAATAAAACAAAACTAACGGCTACTGTGGCTATCTTCCACGGATAGGGCAACCTGTATGCATGATTGTTTGTTTGTTTGTAACCGACTCCTTTGGACTTGATTTTGACCCACTTCAAACGGTTAGATTTCATTCAAACTTTGTACTTAGACTTATCGAGGACCGATAAACTTATTCAACTATAGTACCTATTATGCTATCATAATATAACTTATTCGTATCAATAATTTTAGTGATAATTTTATTAAAGGTGATTAGTGAGTGTATACGCGTATGTATGTAAGTGTATATAAATATGTATCTATAATATTACAATTGTCTGTATTTTCATCATTGATAACTTTAGTTTAATTTTCTCTCCGCCTATTTCTTTACAAATAATTAGTAAGATAGACCTATTAATGGCTAATTTTATTAAATTAAGTAATTATAAGTTCCTAAAATGTATATTATAAGTTGTTAGTCTTAAATAAATAAATAATAATACTTAAGTACAATAATTTGATAAGGTTATGCGTGTTTTTTAGTTTTATAAACTATTATTATTGAACATGCTTTTATTAGCTTCACCTGTATGCATATTTGTTTGTTTGTTTTTAATCGACTCCTTTGGACTTGATTTTGACCCACTTTAAACGGTCAGACTTCATTCAAATTTTGTGGACTTATTGAGGACCGATGACAATACAATAATTTGAAGCGTATTTTTTTAAACTATTATTATTCGTACAAAGCTTAATACATTACAGTATTTACAGTAGTTATACAGAAGCTTTCTACACACTTTCTCGCAAAAACGTACACTCAACATCATGTATTATCATGCGTATCGTAAGTGAGTTATTATACGAAAGTGGCTCTTATACAGTCGGGTATTTTGTTGTTTTACTTAAATACTTGGTTTGATACAAAATATAAACAGTAGGAGGTAATGGAGAAAATAAATGTCTAATAATACTTATCACAAGTACACTCGATCTTGTACTATTCAGTAACTGTAACTATTGGTCAAAACCACAGATTTCGGGTAAACTTTTCGAACCTAAATTGTTTGTGGTCGAAGAATTTCGTCTTCACCATACCGAGACCTGAATTGTACCCGACAGCCAATAAGCTTTACTCAAATTCTTAAATTATGTACTTACTTTGTACCATATGTTTTTTTCACCCAATCACCACTAATACCAGATGTCGAATATCCTGAAATGAGATGCCAACCTTAACTTCATACATGTGTGTGTTATATATATGTTACCTGCCTAAACTGGTCTATTATGCATTGTTTTATTTCCAAAACCAACATTTACCAACCGTCACTGGTAAAACCTAGCATGTACTAAATTCTAATGGTAAAAGCCCGATAAAATCGTTTCTTTTTTACATATTCTTACATTTACCGACTCGTGTTGGTAAACCCTAAGATTTACTGGTAAAACCTAAGATTTACCAATATTCGGGGTTTTACAGTAACATAATATATAGACATCAACTTTCGTATGTGTCACTGATTAGTGCGCCGTTCAATCAATCAATCAATAACACTTTATTGACACCACATAAAGTAATAAGACAATAAACACATAAGAAAATGGCACAAAAGGCGGTCTTATCGCTAAAAGCGATATCTTCCAGACAACCTTGGGATGTGTTGACCGTTGTGTGGAGTGTCCGACGTATGCCTATAATTTGTTACTTTAGAAAAGGTATGGTTGAACAAATAGGTCTTCATGAATATTGGTAAACGATATCATCATCATCATCTCAGCCATAAGAAGTCCACTGTTGGACATAGGCCTCCCCCATGGATTTCCAAAAAGACCGATTGGAAGCGGCTTGCATCCAGCGTCTTCCCGCCACTCGTATGAGGTCGTCTGTCCATCTCGTGGCTGGTCTTCCTACGCTGCGCTTGCCGGTACGTGGTCTCCACTCGAGAACCTTTCGGCCCCATCTGCCATCAGTTCTACGTGCTATGTGCCCTGCCCACTGCCACTTCAACTTGCTAATCCGCTGTGCTATATCGGTGACTTTTGTACGTCTACGTATCTCTTCATTTCTGATTCGATCTCGTAGAGAGACTCCGAGCATAGCCCTCTCCATAGCTCGTTGCGTGACCTTGACCTTCCTTATAAGGCCCATAGTTAGGGACCACGTTTCAGTGCCGTATGTCATCACTGGTAACACACACTGGTTGTAAACTTTCGACTTGAGGGACTGGGGAATATTGGACGAGAAGACGCTTTTAAGTTTCCCGAACGCTGCCCAGCCGAGTTGGATACGACGATTGACCTCCCTCGTAAAGTTGGACCTGCCTAATCGGACCGTCTGTCCTAGGTAGACGTATTCGTCAACAACTTCAAGAGTGAAGTTCCCCACAGATATTGGGGTGGGCACTACATGGGCGTTCGACATAACCTTCGTTTTGTCCATGTTCATTTTGAGGCCCACCCGTTGGGAAACTCTATTGAGGTCTTCGAGCATCGTACTGAGCTCTTCCATCGACTTTGCCATGACTACTGTATCGTCGGCAAACCGAAGGTGAGTGATTTACTCGCCGTTAATATTAATTCCGAGCCCTTTCCATTCCAGAAGCTTATAGGCATCTTCCAAACCGGCGGTAAACAGTTTCGGAGAGACAACGTCTCCCTGCCTCACGCCTCTTTTCAATGAAATTGCCTCTGAGTTCTGGTCTTGTACTCGGACTGACATGGTGGCGTTGTTGTACAAGCACTTCAGCACTTCGACATACCGATAGTCAATACGGCATCGCTGGAGAGCCTCAAGCACCGCCCAGGTCTCGATCGAATCAAAGGCTTTCTCATAGTCCACAAACGCTAAGCAAAGGGGCTAGTTATACTCTTCGGTCTTCTGTATCACTTGCCGCAGCGTATGGATGTGGTCTATGGTACTATAGCCTTTTCGGAAACCGGCTTGTTGTGTGGTAAACGATATAGTAACAATTATTGCGGGTCGAACTTGGACTTAAAACGTAAGGAAAGGGAAACGTAAGGGAGAAGTATATCCTAGACCCATCAGTGGGATTGAGGATTGAGAAGGATAGTGACGATGTTAAATCAAGTAGGTATTCTTACCTACTGTGTCGTAAGCAGTTCCGATGGCATATTTAGTTCCAAACTCTCTTTGGAGCTCTTTAGCTGCTATGGAAGCCATTAATTTCTGAAAAAAAATAATTAAACTTAAATATAATATGTACCTACCACGGTAGAACGAAATTAATAAATAATTGTCAATAATGTCTTCATCATCATCTCAGCCACAAGAAGTGCACTGCTGGACATGGCCTCCACGATTAATTTCCAAAAAGACCTGATGGAAGCGGCTTTCATCGAGCGTCTTTCTGCTACTTGTATGAAGTTTTCCATCTAATTTTTGTTAAATTTTTCATTGAATTAATTTTTCTTGTAAAGTTTTTGATAAGACTTAATATTTCTACGTATATTAATTTCTAGGTGTAATAGTTTATAAATGCAAGGGAGAGGGGGAAGGACACACATGTTTTTCACTTTTGGCGGAATATATCTCGCAAAGAAACATTAACATTTCAATCCTTAGTTTTATTTTAAAATACCAATTCACGATAACAATTAAAGACATTCCAAACGATGGGATGCAGTTGAAAAAAAAACATCCCTTCTTTTCAAGTATAAGGCCATCCCTATTTTTAACTTTTTTGAAAATTTTACGACATTGCAATAAAAAAAATTAACGGGTTTTACTAAGACATTTTGTAGCGGTTTATAGGTACACCTACCTGCCAAATTTCATCTACGAGTAAAATGGCTGTGACATACAGACAGGCACACAAACGGATATGGCAAATTTATAAGGATTTTATTATGAAAACTAACGTGATTGTTACACATTTTAAGTTTTTTGTTGTTATAATTTATTATTATTCATTTATTTCAGACATTGTGTCCATATACATTGAGATTATAAAATTATAAAATTTGATTACGTCATAGTTTGATTACAAAATAAAAATACCAATATGTGATTCAAAAATATAAGAGTCAAGGATTACAATGAATTAATTAGATAAATATTCATCATCATCATCATCTCAGCCATAAGAAGTCCACTGCTGGACATAGGCCTCCTCCATGGATTTCCAAAAAAGACCGATTGGAAGCGGCTTGCATCCAGCGTCTTCCCGCCACTTGTATGAGATCATCTGTCCATCTCGTGGCTGGTCTTCCTACGCTGCGCTGCGCTGTATTAGATAAAAATTAAAAGTTGTCAAATGATGAAAAATAAATGTCAATAAATATTTTTAATGTCGTATTAGAATACACATAATCACAACAAAAAAAAAAACATTT
Source organism: Lycia hirtaria (assembly GCA_947563715.1). Taxonomy (NCBI): domain Eukaryota; kingdom Metazoa; phylum Arthropoda; class Insecta; order Lepidoptera; family Geometridae; genus Lycia; species Lycia hirtaria. The sequence goes on from OX387385.1 coordinate 14,839,164, forward strand.
TAATCTAAACTTCGGCTTGGATCCGGATAAGGATTCCTTATAGTTACAACGAAATCCTAAAATACCCAAAAAGGTAGAATTAAGCCATTAAAATTTACATATACTCACCACATCATCAAAGTTCTCATGATGTGTAGTCTTATCTGCGTACGGTATTATAATATACTGTCCATATGAATGGAAAGCTAAGTAAAATGCCAAATTTTTGCTATTCTGTTTGACAAATGCAGACATAGCCTTGGATTCAGCTTCGGAGAAGGCAGCAGAACCGCAGAAAATTTCCGAGCCCGAATCAAAACTGACCCCTTGTGCTGCAAAAAAAAAAATGGAATCGTTGACCCTGCAATGAGGCTCATGAACGCAAGACATATTTGAATGCTAAGTAAGTACTAGGTATATAAGCCGGGAGTATTTTTGAAACCCAATTACTTTCGTCAATATTTTTTTGTAATCTAACACAATTGTTACCGATCTTCTCTTTATCACAACACGGGTGAAACCGTGGGGCCCAACCAGCTTATAATAAATCCTCAAACATCTTACTTCCAAAATTGTAACCAAAGTTGCGATTTACGTCGACTCCGCCACCATTACGGTTTTTCCTCCACATGCGATCCTGTTAAAAAAATCAAACGGTAAGTATTTTTAAGGTATGTTCGATAGATGACAGAAATATAATACAAATGTGCTATGAAGAGCCTCCAGTGCATACGGAGCGAAAACCAAAATCGCTCCGTCTTGTTGGATCCATTGGATGGCTCCATTGATGGATTATTTCAGTCATCATGACAGTCAATTCCAAATAATGGATTATAATAACTTAAAGATGCACATACCTAATACCTAAGTCTATGCTTGGAGTCTGCGAGATAGAATCAGAGATGAAGAGAACCGTGCACGTACGAAATTCAGTCACATAGCACAGCTGATCAGTAAGTTGAAAGTATTCATAAGACAGGCAATTCCTAAACAAACTTATGTCTACACCGGATCAAGGGCGTCTCCAGCCCATGACCCAGGGGGGGGGGGGGCAATTTAATATTATGGAGGATGAGAAAAATATTTAAACACCTGTACCTGTAATATTTAAATAAATTGTACAGGTACAATTGCACGGCCTTAGGACTTTGGTTGCTTTGCAATTGGCTACATTTTTAAATCAGCTAGGGCAGCTGCCCCTCCTGCCCCCCCCCTCCTCCCCCCCTTGGCGACGCCCTTGCACCGGAAGCATCGATGCTTACAGTGTAGTCATAACCGTGAATATTCCGGTAAAGCTGGGGCTAATGTAGTCTCAGCTTTACCGGAATAAGGTATGAAGTTTACCGTAGTATGTGTATATTCATATCCATCAGGGTTTATAACTGGTACGAAATGCCACTCATACATGTATGCAACCTTTTTAAACTCTTCGTCATCAGAGTATGGAGCGTGAACTATGGCGTGTAGAAAATACGTTACAAAAGCTGGTGATATCCATTCTCTGGCGTGGATGCCGCCTTCCACGATCACCCTTTTCAACGGTAGAGTTCTTGAGTCTCTGTAGAAAATACCATTAATTACAGACCTACTGATTAACTGTGTTGGGTTTTTTAGGCGTGAATTACACAGAGGCTATCAAAAGCATAGCCCAGGCATGTCCCGGAGTAGCGAAGCGGTACGCCTAAATGACATAGGGCTGTGTGGCTGTGTAATTCAAGCCTAAGGCGTGTGCGCGGTGCGGGAAAGGGTAGCAAAAGGTACTAGTTATTATTCATTAATTTATTTTTGTGTAAGAGCTCGGTCAGATACGTCTGCAGTACTGCAGCAAATTGTCACACCTATTTTGTATGATTTTTATATATCTATAAATCTACGATTCACCACCAACTCGCCTGATGTTAAGCGACGGTGTGGCCGAGGATGGAGCTCGTCGATTTAGAAGATATCTATTCACTCTAGCCTTGAAAATTCCAAGATTGTAGGTCTCAGGAAACAGAGATGACGGCAACGAATTCCATTCTTGTGCAGTACGCAACAGGAATGTGGATCGATATCGCTGAGTATATAACGATACAAAATGAATTCATTTTTTTTACCTTTTTTCAAGAAGATTAATCATAACACCCAATATATCTCTCTTTTCATGAGTCGTACCAATGCTTCTAACTTTCATTATCTTAGGGTAAAGACTGGCAAGGTCTCTTAGCCAGATGTAAATATCGTTGAGTCTATAAAAATGCATCCAATCGAAAGATTCTGTACGTCTCCTGATGTACGTTTTGATTTTTTGTTGATCCAGGACACTATAATAAAATTAAAATTAGTATTAGCATAGACCAATACCTGTATTCGTATAAAATATTAGTCAATTATACATTGCACTAAGGACCTTAGCTAAAAGTGACCGAGAAATTGTTGAGATATTTGAGATGAGAGAATACTTTGGAGAGAGGAAGGTGGAAATCGAGATCTTCGTGTTTACTGCGAAGTTTTTAATAATAATAATAATATTTATTTGCGAATATGGGTAACAGAAATAGCTGGAAAAATGGTACAATAGAACGCCATAAACGACCTTTCGGCATGCAAATTAATGTACAAAATTAGCTTAAACGAATTGGTACCTTAAAACACCAAAATCCATCCAAAACAAATACATCTCATTCAAAGCGTAAAAAAATAAAACTTTGTAAATACTGATTTCCATGCAAAATTAGTTAATTCTGATAAGCTACACTACAAACAATATGGGAATACTACGAACTACACACAATTTTCACGCACATATTTATGAAAACATTTACAATTTAATAGTTTAATACTTTTGTCATTGTAAAAGGAAAAAAAGAGATTTGTAGAAAAATTCTAAAAATCAGATAATAAAAAATGTTTAGCTCTCCTTGACTTTTACATATTAAAGACAGTTTAAACGGCTAAAGCAATTCTAATATTGTGAAAGGTTAATGAGATCAATAAATAGTACAAAGAGGGACACAAAATCAAATTTTTCCATATCAAAAACTGATAGACCTCGTAAAATCTCGAGACAATATTAATTCACTCACTGTTGAACATTTTCTATAACAGTAGTCAAATACAATCCATTCTTGATCACATCTCTTAAAAATGCTTGTTGATCTTTCGGACCAACCATAACATCCACTGCTTTGTTGATCTTTCCTGGTTCCCTCCAGAAGTTAACGTCATACCGCTGGCTTAAATTCTTGTAATAGTCCAAGTGGTCTTGGTTAATCGGTATACCGCGGTACAGAGTATAATTTGTGTACAATTTACTGAATGTATGATGTATTTGCAGTAAATATAGCAAGACTGTAACTTTGTTTAGCATTTTGTTGGGATTAAAAATATTGACAAAAGATTTGTTGTGATTTTACAACCATCTTGATTGTATGTTTGACGTTGATTTGACATCGATTTGACTTCTTAACCATATAGGCCTATTTAAAAAAAATCTTAACCTATTATACTACCCCGATGTATATTTTATTACCCGACTTAACAACTATAACTATTGACTGGCCTTGTGGCTCAGTTAGTAGTGTGTTTACGTCTACCTGTTGAACTGAAAGGTCGTGGGTTCAATCCCCACCCAGGGCAAACATTTGTGTGATGAGCATGGATGTTTGTTCTGTGTTTGGGTGTTTCTATGTATCATATGTATATATTTACAAACAAAAAAAGTATATATGTATTCTATCAGCCATATAGTTCCATAGTACAAGCTTTGCTTAGTTTGGGCTAGATGGTGTTGTGTGAAATGTCCACAAATATTTATTTATTTATTTATAAATTTACTATCTCCATAGTTCCCAGACAGGCACCCGATAGACAGGGTCCTAGAAAACGTGTAGTATAATAGGCCTTATTTATAGACAAACACTAAACACTACAGATTTTCTTTTGTATTTTTTTTTCTATTGTGTTAGACCCATGCTATTTGCGCATTTGTCATTGTCATGTTTTATTTTTTAATCGGTACTAGATACCCCTTGACTCACCTGATGTTAAGCGACGTAGCAATAGTAGGTACATAATCATCATCATCTCAGCCATAAGAAGTCCACTGCTGGACATAGGCCTCCCCCATGGATTTCCAAAAAGACCGATTGGAAGCGGCTTGCATCCAGCGTCTTCCCGCCACTTGTATGAGGTCATCTGTCCATCTCGTGGCTGGTACATAGTTACAAGAATATACAAAGCACAACTCACAGTCTCACACGAGCAATAAATAATTTTCAAATTGTATTCCTAATATATTGAAAAGAGCGTTTTGACTTTGCTGGAAGTTTATACAGATTCTTGTCTACAAAATGAAAATACATGTTCTACCATTTAATTTCACTTGCTCGGATTAGTGGAGGTAAACTTTATCTATAGAATATACCTATCTGATAAATAATCCAGTTTTACATATTTAACATTAACCGTAAAGGTCCTTTATATTTATTATTAACCGTATATGTCCTTTAAATGTATTATTATATTATAATACCAAAAGAGTTGCCGACTGAGTACAAGCTTTATAGAAAAATAGGTATGTATATTAAAAGAAAAACCAAAATACCCGACTACAAAAAAGCTAATTTTGCAGTTAAACTTAAGATTTCATTACGCTTGATACGCTGTTGAGTGTACGTTTTATGTGAGTAAGTATGCGTAAAATCGCTGTAAAAGATTATAAATGCGCATTATTTAGAATAATTCTAGTAAAATCACTTGTTTATCACGAAATAGTTCGTTGGAAGTTACGAAAAAACATATTTTTTTTTAATTTCTGCAAGAGATGTATTATCGTTGTAAGATGTGTATTATTATTTAAAAAAATCTGTGACACTCTGGAAGCGAAGACGAATTTAATGACACCTCGCACATCAAAATCAGTCAAGCCGTTTAGGCTTGTCATATATAAACATACTTACATACATACATGTATACACTCGAAAACCATAACCCTCCTTCTTACGCAGTCGGGTAAAAATCAATGTGAAATAACGGTTTAGTATTAATCTGAAAACGTCTTTCAAATCCCAAAAAGAAAAACATGGCTCATCTCGATTTTGATATACAGAAAGTGGTAGATTCCATATTATCACAATTAAATTGTAATGGCTGTCTAGACATGATAAAAAAATACAATTATTTATATTACAGTTAGCGTGCGTTGTATTCTACTAATGCTGACGACGAGTAGACGTCACGTGACCGTAATAAAAATTATCACTTTACTATTTAGAAAAACGCACACGCATCCCTAAATTGCATTGCATCTTAAGTATCTATGTAGTTTGGAACGTTGCAAAAACTATGCAACAATTTTCAACTTGGAAAATAACAGGTAAGCCTGCGAGACGCGGCTAGTAGCCACAAAGCAGTACCAAATCAACGTCGCCAATATCTCGTTAATAATGGCCAAGATACCGCAAGTTGGTTGGCAGCCAAGCGGTCGCTTAATTTACTCCAAGATGCCGTAATGTGGTCACAGCTGGTATGTCGTATCTCCTGCTGAATTAATTACTGCGCCTGTCTATCGATAAGCCGCTAAATATCAATTTCTGTTGCTGGTAGATAGGTCTGGGTTTTACCAACAGACAAAATAAAATTCCTAAATTGTTTTTACCTTTTTATTGTACGAATTGGCATTCAATAATTACAGTTTACAAAACTAAAAAACACGCTTCCAATTATGGTATTGTCATCGGTCCTCGATAATTCACAAAGTTTGAATTAAATCTGGTCGTTTGAAGTGGGTCAGAATCAAGCCCAAGGGAGTCGGTTACACACAAACAAACAAACATGCATACAGGTGAAGCTAATAAAAGCGTGCTAAAAATGGGATTTTAAGCTAAAGGCTTATGGGAGCGGTAACACACCCGGTGTTAACATATACATCAAAAGACGCGTAATTTTAGTCAGGCGTCAGCCTTAAAGACATTCTGAGGGTAGCGAAAAAAAACTGTGGGCATTACTCCTCCCATGCCTCAAAAAACCGGACAAGTGCGAGTCAAACTCGCCCACCGAGTGTTCCGTACAAACTAGAAAATAAAAGGGGGAAATCTTTTTTTTTATATTTTCCATCTTATACCGAAAAGTATACATTGTAAAAATATTTAAGAACCTGTTTTAATTTATACTAATTAAGCTCTTTCATATGATAAAAGAACTTTAAAATTTGGACCCTCATTCCTTGCGTAAAGACACTATTTTTTGTGATTAAATAAAAAATGACCAGTTTTCGGATTTTTTCCTATAATATGTGTACTCTAACACATTGTTTCTTACCAAATTTAATAGTTCTAGGTCAACGGAAAGTACCCCATAGGTTTGGATTCTCTTGTGAGTGTCGAAATGTGCGTTTTTTACGATATAGATAGATATTCGGCTGTAACTTTTTCTTACGAAAACTTAGAAACTTTATTTTTCTTTCTGCAGCAAGATACTATGGATCTGCGTGTATGGTTTTAATTTCAACTCGATACCTTCACGCGTTCCCGAGATAAACTACTACTCTTCGTAGCACTACTAGTAAGTAAATCCTATCGATATATAAGCAGACTGAACTGGTAGTTGCGCGTGTTTGAATTTCAAACAACCGTCCTTTTATTAACTGACTTCAAAATGGAAGAGGTTCTCAAAACGGTTGTATTATTTTATCTATTTATTAGCGTTTAACTCCGTAATTTATAAACCATTTTGTTTTTTTTATAATTTTATACTTTCAGATAGGCCTCATAAAAACTATATCAAAATCAGTTTAGTAATTTGTTTTTAAACACAAAACTGCACATTATAAGTTGGCTATTTCAATTTTTTTAACTAACAATAGCTATTTAATCCGTAGTGTCCGAGTACACTCACCAAAATATAGTCTATAACGTAAATAATAAAACTTACGCTTCTTTAAAATCCGATAAGATTTACCCTTTGAAACTATGACACAATTTAAAGATGGATGTCTGCCTTTTTACTGCACCTTTTTATATAAAAAAAAAAAGATTTAGACATTAACATTTAAAAATTGTACATAACAATAAAGTAAAAACGAATATACATTTGCCAAATTCAACAATTTATTTAGCCAACCAAAACGCAAGCCCGCCTACAAGCCACGCACATGATATTCTGTCCCCTGCCCTGGAATCACTGAAGATATCTGCCCTCAGTTTCTTGCTATGGGTGGTCATGATCTCCAGAACGGCGGTGAGGGTCTCTTCACAGGCGGGGATGATCTCACTCGGTGGCATGGCGTACCCGTACGCGCCGTCGTCGCGGAGTAAAAACGTGTACACGTATCTGTGGAGAGAGAGTGAGATGAGAGTGAGAGAAAGAGAGGATTTTTATAATAATAATTTATTTATTTGAGCCAAATAAAGTAATTTACATGATGCAAAATTTTAAAATTTCGTTTGTAACATTTGAACATTTTTTTTTTATACACTATAGATCTACGATTGACCACCAACTCGCCTGATGTTAAGCGACGGTGTGGCCGAGGATGGAGCTCGTCGATCTAGAAGATATCTATGCACTCTAGCCTTGAAAATTCCAAGATTGTAGGTCTCAGGAAACAGAGATGGCGGCAACGAATTCCATTCTTGTGCAGTACGCAACAGGAATGTGGATCGATGTCGCTGAGTACGGATTTTTGGCATTTCAACGAGAAATGGGTGCAATTCGCCGATTTTCTGCTAGTCCTGTAGTGAAATGGGGAGGGTGGAATTAGGTCGTGAAGCTCTTGCTCACATTCCCCGAAATGAATCCTGTAGAAAATAGACAGACATGCTACTTTACGGTGGTGCTCGAGACTAAGTAGCTTCTTGGCAGCTAGTTTATCGTAGTCGTAACTTAAATCGTATGTCGTGAAGTTATACATAAGAATAAGTTCTGTTCTCATATAAGTCACTAGTCACCGCGGTAGGAAACCCTGTGTTGCGATGACTAGGGCTCTTCGTAGGAATCAAATTTTATAGAGACAAAATCTAGCTATTTGACACAGTATGATTTTTTTGACTTTTTAAATAACTATTAATTTAATTATAATCTCATTAGAGTAAATCAGTTATTAGTGGATTAATTGATAGTAATATAATAATTTTATAATTTAAGTTTGAAGAAAAATTAGTAAAAAAGACGTGTGGCATTCGAAGACAGCCGCGGTAAAGCTATTGCATAGCATTTTTTATCAACTTATGTAATTATAATTATTTATTTATTTTATTTATGCAGTATTCCTAACACCCCCCACTCCGACCGGCACAGCGGTGATACTTTTTAGTTGTTAGTTTTGCCATCTATCGATGAATAGCAGAACTTTTAATGACTTTTTGAAATATGTCGCTTGTCTCTTTAATTCTGCAAATCGCCTCTAGGTTGCATTTTTTTTTATTTTTTTTTCCGTCTTCCTCCACCCATAAACCCCCAACGAAAGTCGTCAGGGCTCTTGTTTATTTTGTTTTTGTTTTTACATCGTAATTGTGGTAGAGCATTCGACTCTAGGTGGCATTGGTTGTATCGGCGTTACTGCGTTAGGTTAATTTCGTTACGGAATTTCTGGATTCGGTCTCCACGCTCAAGGCCCGCGATAGAAGCTATGCAATAGCTTAAAAATAAATAGTGTTAACTGTTTTCTTAATGATGATGACCACCCGTTTCTCATTGAAATAAGTATCAAAAGTCCGTACTTAGCGATATCGGTCCACTTTCTTGATACGTACTTACACTGTGTAGTGAATTGACAGGCCTCATGGGCCAGTGGTAGTACGACTGCCTCCTGAGCTGAGTTGCTTAACATTAGGCGAGTTGGTGGTCAATTGTAGATCTATCTTGCGTAAAAAACAGCAATACACTTACAGTACTTGGAATGTTTTTTTGACCCAACTGGCGCTGTCTCCGGAAATTTTTTGACCTGCGACAGTTATAAAATTATTAATTATTACAAGCTGCAAATAAATGAGATTTAAGTTATAACAACTAAAAATAAAATTTAAATCCATTCAGCTTGACTTCACAAATCTTTTTGCATGTATAAGTAAGAAAAAAAAGACGTGTGGCACTCGGAGACTGCCGCGGTAAAGCTAATGCATAATAGCTTTACGCACGGTGTGTTAGGTTATTTTCGTTACGGAATTTCTGGATTCGGTCTCCACGCTCAAGGCCCGCGATAGAAGCTATGCAATAGCTTAAAAAGACGTGTGGAGACTGCCGCGGTAAAGCTATTGCATAATAGCTTTACGCGCGGTGTGTTAGGTTATTTTCGTTACGGAATTTCTGGATTCGGTCTCCACGCTCAAGGCCCGCGATAGAAGCTATGCAATAGCTTAAAAATATAATAATAGGTAAGTTGTAGAAAACCTTTATACTCTGATTAGGTTACTAACGTTCCTTACCATCAGGTCGATTTTAACTAATAACTGAATTTTTGACTTGACATTTTGGGACTTGTCATTTGGGCATACTGGACCTTTTGGGTCACTGGACCATTTGGCCCACTGGACCTTTTTGGTCACTGGACCTTTTTGGTCACTGGACTTTTTTGATAACTAAACGTTGTGACCCTGAAAAAAAATCATCGAATAAAATAATATCTAGTTAAATAAGCATAAAATGTTATCGTACCTAGCATTTCATAAGCATTTCCGATGCTGTATTTCAGCCCAGATTTTCTGTAAATTTTTATTAACGCCTGTTTACCATAATTTTCCTGAAAGAAATAAAGAAAAAGGTTCTCAATTTATTTTTTCTTTGTTACCACAATAACTCTGTCAATTATAAACCTTTTTTTTATTTGAAAGGATATATAATATCAGATTGATTCTTTAAAAAAAACATCAAAATCGGTTCTGGAGTATGGTTTTTAAAACAAAATCGCTCATTTTGAAGGTGTCTGTTTCAGTTTTTTAATAATTATTATTATATAATAATGGCGTGCTGAAGAGGAGATCTATACTCAGCAGTGGGTGGACAATGGATGATGATGATAATGATGATGATTAATTCTGATATATTAATAATGATAGATTAATAATGTTTATAAAAAGTACATTTAAAAAAGGTGTCGTGTGCAAGCGACAGCAGCGCCGCCTAACTTTGCCTAAGCGTAGCCTAAGCCACAACCACAAAACTTTGGACACCAAACTGCGCACAGCAGTTTTCATACAAGTTAAACTTATGAGTTCTCCGCACACGGTGACGTTTGTGGTCACGACATTGTGTCTCGACCACAGGGACTTTACACATTGGACGAACTGGCTGCGCCAACATGTTGGGGCCAACGTGTACACCGGGGCTTGGCGTGATCCAGCATCTGGGCCCAACAGTTGGCCCAAACTTGGTCCAAGAGCTAGCTCAAACTTGGCCCAAGAGCTGGCCCAAGCTTGGCCCAATGTGTTCAAAGGGCTTAAATCTTGTATCACTAAATAACATGACGGATCAAAATCTTACACAATCTCCGTAATTATCGACATGTAATATTTTATCACCGTACGGTATTATGATTTTTTGGCCGTAAGAGTGAAAGGCGAAATAATATTGAAGGTTCTTGGAGTGATCCGTGATAAATTTTGACAAGACCATAGTTTCCGGCTCTGAGAATGGTTTCGGTCCACAATATCTGTCATCTTCTGTTTTGTTGCTTCCACTGAATTCTGAAATCAAAATGAAAAGGAATAACGGTTGCATTGCAAACTTTTTTTTTTGCTTGATGTTGGCATAATGATTGCACATTTGCCATTTGTCGAGTTTATGTTTTTTTTTTTTTATACATTATAGATCTACGATTGACCACCGACTCGCCTGATGTTAAGCGACGGTGTGGCCGAGGATGGAGCTCGTCGATCTAGAAGATATCTATCATTGCTGGTAATTTGCGACATTTCATTCTGTTCTTAATTTTAAATTCATTCTACCACCGATATTAACGGAAACATACTGCACGTTTGATAAAATTTGATTAAAAAAAATATAATTTTCACGATAATCATGGTATTTCTTTGTTTTAATTTCCGAAGCTTTTTTTTAATAATGTGTAAAGTTATAATTAATTTGAAATCTATGACAAAGTATAAATACATAATTATTCTATACTTATAAAGTCGCAAGGTATTACAACTCATAAAATAAATCAATCGCAAATGCAAATAAGGTGAGTTAACGGTCAAGTGCAAGCCTATTTTGAAATGATCTTTAACTCAGTAAATGTATTTTTAATTCTTATGAGAAAATAAATATTCTGAAACCCTAACAGGTACGTTCGACCTATTAGAAGCTAAGAGTACGCCAGAATTAAAATTAAATTGATCACTTACTGCAAAAACTGTAGTTAAAATTTCTATTCAAATCCACGCCAAAAGTAGAACTGTTGAAGTGTTTTCTTCGGTTTTTCCTCCATAAACGATCCTGAAAGTTATATAAGCGCCTCAGTATTTTTTTAAATTAACCTGTACTGTCAATTTCGTCTCTCCGACGCAAATGCCTTTACCGAGTGGAAGGAGGGGAGGGGGGCCTTTGCCCTGCAATGGGAAAATTTATAGACTTTTAATAATAATAATAATAATCTGTACTGTTCCCCTACTGGGAAAAGGTCTCCCAATGCCTTCCATTTCTGTCGGTCCCCGGCAAGCACCTCCCAATCTTTCTCAAATTTTCGGATTTCGTCGCACCACCCTGCTGGAGGGCGACCTGTAGGTCGCCTGTTTGTAGGCATCCTCTTTTAATAATACTATTATATTTTTCAGTATAATTATCGACTTCAAAGAGAAGGTTAACAATTAGGATATTTTTTTCATTGAGCTGTATGTACTTACGTACCAGAGAGCTATCTGAAGCAAAATTATTGTCACATTGTTTTTGGTAAAGTAAACAAAACAGCGTTATAACGCTGAAATAATAATGACATCGTTTATTCGGGGGGAATTCATGATTATCTTGATAAAAGACCATATTAAACACATTCTATGAACATTATTTTGGCGGCGTCGTGTGGCGGGTCGCTCTCTTCGCTAGAACATGGTTGAGGAGGGCGATGACTGGCACATGCGTCATACTCGTGATCGGGTGCTGCTGCGGGTCGGTGGTTTGCTCGTGGTATGCACGCAACATAGTGCTAAGTACTTACTAAACAATAGTTTCTAATTATGACAAAGGTCACGGACCTTGGTGTCTGTGGAGCTAAAAATAAAAATAAAATAAAAAAAAATATTTTGGACACTGTGATTACAACTTTTCGAGATATAGCGATAAATGTATAAAGCACTTAAATAATTATAGTACTGAGGTCAACAACCTTTTTGCAAAGTAGTCGAACCAAAAAATACTCGCGACATTGTTTTCTTTTAGATCACATAATTGATTACAGAACCCTACTATATGCGTGTCTTGACATGCATTTGGCCATTTATTTAAGGCCCGGCTAGTCCGCAAAAGCAGTAAAACAAAGCTTTTTGAAAATTTACAAAAAATACTTGTATTATTAGTTCAAGCTCAAATTTTTTGTATGTAAAATTTTGATCTGTTGGCTAGGTTTCGCTAGAAACAAAAACACGATTGCTGAAAAAAATCTCGATAGCTTTATTTTTTGAAAAATATGCCATTTTATTTATTTTTCCCATTTATCTCTTAAGTGTTTAAAGCCATCAAAACCAAATTTACCGTGTTAAGTAGCTATTACATTTTTTTAGTGTTCTCTAGAATTACATTTTTGATACGTTTAGTGCATTATTTTATAGTAATTTATTTTACAATAAGTTTGCTCGCGAGCAACCGTCCCGCCGCCTTGCTTCAGCTGTTCACCCGCGCCAGTCTGTCGGTGACCACTGTCAGCGACGGTACTGTGTCGGATTGCATCGCGCGCCAAATGAAACAAATTACTATGGGAAATCATAGAACAAAGAAACCAAAAAATAAGCGAAATTTGCGTAAGCGCAAAATTTTGGCTCATATAGAAATGATGCGATCCCGAAAAAGGTAAATACCCAGTTGCAAGTTATTATTTCCTAGAAATATACATGTAAGTATTTATATAGATCACTCGCACTCGCAGTTCATAAACCTATGAGTTCTATTCATACTCGTATAAAGAAAATGTACTTACTCTTACCTGATTTTCAAATATTTCAGTTATAAAAGATGTGTGAAGTCTGCCAACCCGCATTTGGCCAGCGTGGTAGATTATGGCCTTACCCTTCTTATAATGAGAAGATGGCCTGCGCCCAGCAGTGGGACAGTTTGTACAAACAGGGCTCATAAAAAATAAATGTATACTTATACATACATACACATGCTAGCTGCATCCCGCGGTTTCACCCGCGTAGTGATGAAAAATGGTGATAATAATATATATATATATATATATTCTGTCTTTCTCCAGGTCCTAAAGAATTTCTGTTCCAAATTTCATAATTATTGGTTCAGCCGTTTAGCCGTTTAGGTAACAAACAGACAGAGAGACAGACGACAGACAATTTCGCTTTTATAATCTTATATGATTCATACATTTGAAAAACATAACCCACCTTTTTGCACAGTCCGGTAAAAATACACCGCGGTCGCGGCAGGCGGCATATGGCGCGGCATCTTTGAACGCGTCACAGACTTTGAGAGTACCTACCTATATAGGTATACCGCCATCTGTCGCGCGCCGCCCGCGCCGCGCGTAGGTAGGTAATTTTTACCCGATTGCGTAAGAAGGGTTGTTTATCGAGTATATGTATGTTTGTATTTATGTATGTAAGGGTGTATGTGGGTGTATATCTATGTATGTAGTATGCATATTTTTAGATTACCTCCTACAGCCTAAACAGCTTGACCGATTTTGATGTGGTAGGTGTCGTTAGATTCGTCTTTACTCCTTGAATATCATATGCTATATTATATTTTTTGTAACGCATTTTTTGTACTCTTGCAAAAATAAAATAAAATGTTTTTTCATAACCTAGAACTTCTTCGTGATAAATAAGAAATAAGTAATTTTTGTGGAATAAAAAATCCACACTTCAACTTTTTACAGCGATTTTACGTATACATATATTACGTATTTGAGTATAAAATATTTTAGATAGGTAGTTTCATAACATTTATATTTCCACCACAAATACAGGGTGTTAGGTTAGGTTAGGTGAGTTAGGTACATTTATCAGTGATCGACATTGTTAGCATTATTATTGTATATTGCAGATCAAAGAAGCATCTTGAAGTAATCAACGAGTCTTTGATAACATTAGAGCCAGTTGATTTGAATACTTCTAGGATTGAGTGAGCACTACAACCTTATTTATTTTACAAAAAATTAAGTTTATGCACATATATTTTTGTAACTGCAAATTTGTATGAATTGGTAGGTAGACCAGCAATTTATGTGAAAACCTCACGCAAAAAAGTAAAATAAATTATAATGCACCTGCTTGTATAATTAAAATATATCTTATGTGCATTAGCCTCGTTGTAATGATAAAATGTGTGGTTGCTACAACGTTTACTTTGATATTACAGAACGACCGTCAATGAAAACTCGCATAATCTGTCCCGTACTCCACCATGTGAGAGTAATAACATCGACATGTGAGTTGTGATATAGTTTTGAGAATAGAACATAAAAAAGAAATAAAACAGGCACGAATACTGCAACCAAAGAAGATGAAATATGCTACAACTGAAAGATCTGTTAATTTTTTGATATTGTACTACGGTTGTTTTTTATATTTTTATTATGGGAAACTTTAGCTTGACCACCGATCCCGCTAGTTTTGAACGACGTTTACGGTCTACGATGGAGCGCGTTTGCTTAGAAAAACTCTATTTTAATTGCGATTGCGACGTTCTGTTACATAATGTAGGTATAATAATGTGAATCAAAGAAAATCCGTTCCGGTAGCGTATGCTGAATTTTTTCAAGGCTGTACGTTAAAAATAACAACAGAGTGCTCTGTTTTGTTAAATAATGTAGATTCAAACCCATTTCTTTCTATAATCACGCATTAGGTGTAAAAAGTAGAGTATGCACTTCGGGAATAAAGGTGTTTTTGTCTTGGGCGAGCTTGAATCCCTCGTTACACTCCGGATTCTAAATTTGTAACTCTGTAAATATGTAAATCTGTAAATATGTAAATCTGTAAATCTGTAAATCTGCAAATCTGTAAATCTGTTAATCAATAAACAAACAAAATAGACAACTTATTATTTATATTATTTGTAGTAAACTCTCTCAGGATCTTTTTAAAACCTACAATAATTGTAAGTTATTTTGTTATAAAAATCCAAAGTACTAGACCGATATTGATAAAATTTATATGGGACC
The DNA here is from genome assembly GCA_947563715.1 of Lycia hirtaria. Lineage (NCBI taxonomy): Eukaryota > Metazoa > Arthropoda > Insecta > Lepidoptera > Geometridae > Lycia > Lycia hirtaria. The sequence goes on from OX387385.1 coordinate 14,854,450, forward strand.
ACTTCTGAAATCACTTACCAAAGAAAAAATAATCTTCAAAATCGATTCACAATTGGTGGAGTAATCGGTGAACAAACATACAAAAAACATAGTCAAATTGAAAACCTCCTTCTTTTTGGAAGTCGGTTAACTAATGGTATTGCAATATAATTATAAAATTAACCTTGTTGTGTCTGCTTGTGTTTATTACATAACATCCTGTATAGACCTTTACATTATTGTCAAAGATATTTACGTGATATATTTGACCTGTAATATGTAATTCTAACCAATATTTATGAAATTTGGACAGGAGATTCTCCAAGACCTGGAGAAGGACAAAGGCTATATTTTATCATAATCATCATCGTTTTTCATCACTACGCAGGTTACACCGCAGGAGCATAGCTATTATTTTATAAATGTGATAATTTAGTGTTTTATGTGAGTTAGTGAGTTGGTTGTTGAATGGAGATAGATATACCCACATAATATGACATACTTAGGCTTTTATCCCGGAAAAATTAACGAGTACGAGTAGTAAATTATTATTTCATAGATTTTCAAGAAATAAGCTTATAGATTGATATTAGTATATCACAACTTACTTGCCACTACAATGTAATGAAGATGTGGCTCAGACGAGTCGCGCGCCGCGCGGCGAGACACGCGCGCGGTACGGCGCGCGGCGGATCAGTATCGCACTAAACGTACGCCACGTTTTGTGCGGACTTCGCGCTCTCATAAAACGCGGAACTATGCCGTAAACTGAGGTAGCGTAAAATACCTAAATTTCTGGACAAGCCTCGCCTTAAGCTATATGTAACAATTTTACTCACGGTTGAATGACTATATACATAGCCATCAGGATTCACAACCGGTATCAGATACCATTGAAAATTATTAGCGACGTCCACCAGACGAGCATCATACGTAGTATTTAGGTCGAGCAGGTTTTCGGCCAAATACGTGACGAACTCCGTTGATATCCACTCGTTTCCATGGATGCCTCCCTCTACTATCACCGTCGCTCTAGGTTTCCTTCTAGAAATACTTAAGGCGTAAATGTCTCTCTCTTCGTAAGTTTTCCCAATTCGCAGCAGTTCGCAGACGTTCGAGTATTTCTTGGCCATGTCTGTCATCCACTGGTTGATGTCTTCTAGAAGGTGGAACTGCTCCCACCTGTAGGTCTCTGTGCGTTGTTTCGAGTAACGTTGTATGATACTTTGCTGACTAAATAGTCTGAAATTTAAGAATAACAAGAAGAATATTTTTTGCCGTGGGGTACCGGCTTAGAATAGTACCTCCCCCTCTCTTCCCGTGGGTGCCGTAAGAACCGGCTAAGGGAAATATTACCAGAGATGGGCAGCAGCATCCTCTGCGGAAAACGCTACCCACTGCGCTTGCCAACCCGCGTGCCAAGCGTGGCGAGTAATGGCAAAACCCCCCCTATGATAAGCAACGAAAAAACCAGGCCCCCTGTCCCCGGCAGCTCCGCTATTCCGGGCTACGGTAGCGGTCCCGGTCACGGCGGAGCAAGGGGTGCTAAGAATCTCCGGAAGAGATCCGGCTACCACCCCCTGCATAAACGACGACTGGCCCTGGTAACACACAATATTCGCACGATGAGGACAGACGAGAAGCTAGCTGAGCTGGAAGAAGAAATGAGTAGGTTACATTGGGATATCCTGGGGTTATCAGAAGTCCGACGAGAGGGTGAGGACACGATAACCCTGAAATCCGGTAACCTACTATACTACCGGGAGGGCGACCAACAGTCCCAAGGTGGTGTCGGGTTTCTCGTCCACAAGTCCCTTGTTAACAACATTCTTGCCATCGACAGTGTATCGAGCAGGGTTGCGTACCTGATACTCAGAGTATCCAAGAGATATTCGTTGAAGGTCATCCAGGTATACGCACCGACCTCGGCACACTCGGATGATGAGGTAGAGGTGATGTATGAGGACATTAGTAGGGCCATACACACTTCTAGACATATTTTAATGTTGTTATGGGGGACTTCAATGCGAAGCTGGGCAGGAAATGCGAAAGTGAGTTGAGAGTGAGGCAATTTGGATATGGACAACGGAACCCCAGGGGACAGAGGTTGGCCGACTTTCTGGAGAAAGAGGTACTCTTCATGATGAACTCTTTCTTCCAGAAGCCACCTCATAGGAAATGGACCTGGTTGAGTCACGATGGTTCTACGAGAAATGAGATAGACTTCATCCTGACCACCAAGAAAGAAATATTCAATGATGTCTCTGTGATCAACATGGTTAAAACCGGAAGTGATCACCGAATGGTACGAGGCACTTTGAATATTAATGTTAAACTTGAGAGGTCCCGTATGATGAAGTCTACACTCCGACCCACTTGCGCCCATATCCAAAACCCCGAGAGCTTTCAGCTCGAACTATCAAATCGCTTCGAGTGCCTGGAGAGCTGCGCATCGGTGAGAGATGATGAGATCAATAACAGGTTTGTGGAAACTGTCCGTACGGTGGGCGCGAAGTTTTATAAGCCCCACCGTACAAACAGACCGCAAAAGCTCTCGAGCCATACCCTCGACCTCATGGCTGAACGACGCTCATTGCAACTGCAGTCTTCCGGTGACGCCGAGTCATATAGGCGGCTCAATAGACTCATATCAAAGTCTATGCGACACGACATCCGTACCTTTAATACTAATCGTATTAAAGAGACGATAGAGCGGAATAAAGGCTCCAAAGTGTTCGCAAAAGACATGTCTATTGGGCAGAGCCAGTTGACGAAGCTGAAGATGGAAGATGGCAGTATAGCGTCGACTAAAGCGGAAGTCTTGAGGGAAATCGAGAGGTTCTATGGACAGTTATACACATCGGTCGCAAAACCTGTTAGCAGTTTGGGCAAAGATCCAAGAGCCAAACTGACTCGATATTATACCGAAGATAGGTATCCCGGACATCAGCCTGTACGAGATTAGGATGGCCTTGAAACAGCTCAAGAACAACAAGGCACCGGGCGACGACGGAATTACATCAGAGCTACTGAAAGCGGGTGGAACACCGGAACTGAAAGTCCTTCAGAGGCTCTTCAATTCCGTCGTGCTTGAAGGTACAACGCCAGAAGCATGGAACAGAAGCGTGGTGGCGCTGTTCTTCAAAAAAGGAGACAACACTTTGCTGAAGAACTACAGACCCATCTCGCTTCTGAGCCATGTCTATAAGCTGTTTTCAAGGGTCATCACGAATCGTCTTGAACGCAGGTTTGATGACTTCCAGCCTCCCGAACAAGCCGGTTTCCGAAAAGGCTATAGTACCATACGCTGCGCACCATATCCATACGCTGCGGCAAGTGATACAGAAGACCGAAGAGTATAACTTGCCCCTTTGCTTAGCGTTTGTGGACTATGAGAAAGCCTTTGATTCGATCGAGACCTGGGTGGTGCTTGAGGCTCTCCAGCGATGCCGTATTGACTATCGGTATGTCGAAGTGCTGAAGTGTTTGTACAACAACGCCACCATGTCAGTCCGAGTACAAGACCAGAACTCAGAGGCAATTCCATTGAAGAGAGGCGTGAGGCAGGGAGACGTTGTCTCTCCGAAACCGTTTACCGCCGGTTTGAAAGATGCCTATAAGCTTCTGGAATGGAAAGGGTTCGGCATTAATATTAACGGCGAGTACGTCACTCACCTTCGGTTTGCCGACGATATAGTAGTCATGGCAAAGTCGATGGAAGAGCTCAGTACGATGCTCGAAGACCTCAATAGAGTTTCCCAACGGGTGGGCCTCAAAATGAACATGGACAAAACGAAGGTTATGTCGAACGCCCATGTAGTGCCCACCCCAATATCTGTGCGGAACTTCACTCTTGAAGTTGTTGACGAATACGTCTACCTAGGACAGACGGTCCGATTAGGCAGGTCCAACTTTACGAGGGAGGTCAATCGTCGTATCCAGACGTACAGGAGTCACCGATATAGCACAGCGGATTAGCAAGTTGAAGTGGCAGTGGGCAGGGCACATAGCACGTAGAACTGATGGTCGATGGGGCCGAAAGGTTCTCGAGTGGAGACCACGTACCGGCAAGCGCAGCGTAGGAAGACCAGCCACGAGATGGACAGACGACCTCATACAAGTGGCGGGAAGACGCTGGATGCAAACCGCTTCCAATCGGTCTTTTTTTTGGAAATCCATGGGGGAGGCCTATGTCCAACAGTGGACTTCTTATGGCTGAGATGATGATGATGATGATGAATAAGAATATTTATTAGCCTTGAATAACATACACATAATGTTACAGGTAAGTCAGAATTACACATATAAATTAACTAAACTTACATACATTCGATTTAATTTAAATTATGGTATCCAATAAATTTGAGTTACATCTGTTTTAAGACCCTAACCGTTAAGACAAGAATAATGAAAACCCTCCACCAAAAATAAATTATAAACATCAAAAATAAATTATCATCAAAAATATAACCAACCATCAAAAATAAATTATCTAGTTAAATTAGTATATAGACTAGAAAAAACAAACTACAAAAACTATAAATACCAAAATATTATTATATATTTGCTATGTTTGACTGTGCTTGCTTGCTGTCTTTGTAAAAAATGAGGATTTTGAAAGATCCATTTCCATATAGTCACTTAATTTATAAAAAGGGTTATTTTCAAAGAAAGATTTTAATTTCTGTTTAATAATAATATAATCAAGTTTGCTAAAACAATTTGGAAGCTTATTGTACATTAATATTTTTACGTGACGCCCTTGTTTTTCTGCTTTTAGTAACTTTAAATTTTAAAGTTTCAATTAGTTTTTAACCCTCGACCTAAAAAGAGGAGTGTTTAAGTCGTGTGTATCTATATATGTGTGTCTGTCTGTAGCATGGTAGCTCCCAAATGGATAGACCGATTTTGATCTAGTTTATTTTGGTTGAATGGCGGTTGACGATGAAATCCATCGAGAGTATTTTAGCTTTGATCAAACTCAATTCAGCCGTTTGTTTTGTCGAGGGTTTTTGAATTTTCTAAATAAATACTTTGATAGTTTACTTTGTGACTTTCTAAATAGCTCTGCATCTTTTAAGTGGAAAAAATATCACGTCTGTCTTTATAGTTTAGTTGTTTAGGGTTCCGTAGTCAAAAATAAACGCATATAGTTTTGCCATAATATGGCAAACCTATAAGTATATTATACCTAATATATGTCAATCTGTCTGTATGCCATCGTCTACCTGTCCGCAGTTTTTCTTAAATATTATTAATACTAAAAAAATGTAATTTGGTACTGATGTAACATACTAATCACACCGACAAAGTGCTACAATAAAATCTTGAAAAGTATATTTTTTATTACGAAATTCTAAAAAAAAACAACGTTATTTTACGGCAAAAGGCTCATGCGATCTGTGTAAAAGCCATCTATACATATATAACACTACAGTATATTGTTACTATTATTTATATGACATCATTACTTCTATGTATATAGGTATAACACATCTACATAACCTAAAGTAATATATACTTTTTAATGAAAAGAGTAGAAAACAAGCAGACAGCTCGCCTGATGGTAAGCGATAACCGTCGCCTACATGCAAAATAACAAACTTGAAAATACGCAATTCGTTTAATTGGATGTCATTTTCTCAGTTATTTTGTTATAAAAACCAAATTACTGAACCGATTTTGATAAAATGAATAAGGGACCACCTCTGAGGTTATCTTCCAAACAAAAAAGAATCATCAAAAACAATTCAGATTTGGCGGAGTACCTAATCGCTGAACACACACAAAAACAAACAGTCGAATGGAGACCCTCCTTTTTAGAAGCCCTGTTAACTACACACTCTGTCTGGATGTTATACATACTCCTGAATATTATGGTGTATTTCCTTCATTGTCATCCCATAATGCCTAATTCTCTCCCTGCACGCCGCGATATCTTTGCGCGGGACCAGAAACTCCACTTCTTCATACAATTTGGTCGGTCTCTTCCAGAATATGACGTTAATATAATTCTGTGTCTCCAGGCTCATCAGAAATTTCATGTGATGTTTTTCCGTAGGTACTGTGCGGTACAAAGCATAGTTTTTGTAATCCACACCCTGGCAAACACGGATATTCGTCACGAAAACAATCACAACCGCCAGAATCTTCGCGTTCATTTTAATATTGTGTATAGTTTTTGAAGGGATTTGATGATTACGTAATAATAAAAAAATAGCAAAATAATAGATATTTGTTCTTCGGAAATAATACCATGACAGTGACAGAAGAAAAAGAAACCAAAAAGATTGTTAAAGGTTGGCAGTGAAGATTTTATTTCAGATTTCAATCAACGAAAAAATCCTATTACTTGACACTGGCAAATGCTTTAATGTGGGTCCAATACAAAAAAGAAGAAGAAGATAATAATGCGACATTGATTTCAATAACGGATTTACAAAATACATAGGTATTTATTATAAATTCTTTAAAATGTAACTGTACTATAACTTCCGTGAGTATTCATTTATATCATTTGATTAACCGGAAAAAAACTCACGATATTAATCGGTCAACAGAGCGATGTCTTCCAACTGGTTTCGGGGCTATCAGAGTCCCATCCTCAGGGTACACATGCACCTCAGGAGTCGGTCGACGGTCTACTGACGACGGGACGTGAACCGATAGCGCCCCTCGCGTGCCGTTAAAATATGTTTAATTTCAACCCATAAGCGTAGTTATTTTATTATTTTTATCCGTGTCGTTTATAGATTTAGTATTTTTGGATTTTACTGATTTATATAGGTTCATCAGCATCATCTTCGCTACAAGAAATCCATTGCTGAACGTAGTTCGACCATCGTCCGTCTACTCGCGCATACCCACATATTTGAAGATATAAAATGACTGAATGCAAAAATCGTAGTTTGTAAAACTAAAAAATATAGTCACAAATATTCGAAAAATATTTCGTTTTGATCCAAATTAATTTTCGTACATAAAAATGATTTTTGCATTAATAATTTCTAAAAATGATTTTTATCTATGAAAATTAACTTGGATAAAATGGTTTTTTTTGTTAAATAAATATGTGATGATGTTTTCTAGTTTTACAAACAATGCATTTTCAAGTTCATGCAGTCTTTTTATATCTACAAAAATGTGGGTATGCGTGAGCGAGACGGACGATAGTTCGAACGGACTCTTGACATCACTACTTCTCATTAGCACGCGGGTGAAACCGCAGGACACAGCTGTACTGTACTAATTAATATAACTCATTAGTTGATTAAACTTAATCCCTGTCAAAAGCAACGCGACCTTTTCAAAACTTTAACACATTTCCAGAAACAAACAGACAAAACGAGACACCTAGATGCATTAATGTAATTAAGCAAAATGATAAGATCTTAAAAGCTGACGGAAACTACGAACAAGTTGACGTGTTTCAAAAGTTAACATCGACAAAGAAACTGTGGAATTAATAACTGTCCCTGTGAATTAAATTTAATATTCTCAAAAGGATTCCTTAGCGCGCCTAAACTAATCTTTAGATGGGTAGATATGCAACGGAAATAAGATCGAGTCGGCGTGTCAGATACAAGGGCATAAGATTCATTATTATCATCATCTCAGCTATAAAAAGTCCACTGCTGGACATAGGCCTCCTCCGTGGACTTCCAAAGAGACCGATTGGAAGATTGCATCCAGCGTCATAAGATTCACTGTATAATATTGTGCTTTTGCAGCCACGACATTTTCTCAGACAGATTTTCACAAAAAAGTAAACATCCTTCTGTATGCGTAACAATACGCGAAATTATGTTTATATATATTATTTTTTTTTGCTAATCCAATTATTCTGCAGCTATTTAATATGTGGTAAACAAACAGCCACTTATCTTCGCTTACGCTGTTGAATGTACGTTTTTTGTAAGAAAGTATGCGAAAAATCGCTGTGAAATGTAATAAATGCACATTCTTTAGAATAATTCCAGTAAAATCACTTGTTTACTACGAAAAAGTTCGTTGGAGGTTACGAAAAGAAAAACGCACTTTTTTATTTTTACGAGCGTTAAATCGGTCAAGCCGTTTAGGCTGTATGTAATCATATTATATTTATTTATTTATTTTAGAAATACCAACAGTATACATATTACATGAGACATAGTAGGTAATCTCTTATATTACTAAAAGTTCTGATATGAATACCCTTAACAAATACCTATATGCTCGTACATGCATACAGACCCACACACAAACACACACACCCATAAACACTCGAAAACATAACCCTTCTTCTTAAGCAGTTGGGTAAAAATAGTATATTTTTCTTTTACGTTCGTCTATGTCTATGGTAAAAGCAGAGTTATTAACATTGCCGTTCACAGATATTTTTAAACCGTTTGGAGATTGTCGTCCCTTCAGACATGAGTCCTAATGAAGCGTAGAATACTTTTGAGTTATTATTAAAAATAACCGGTCAAGTGCGTGAGGAGTATGTGCAAAGATCACACACTCAAAAAACTTAAAGTGGTCAACTGAGCCGCGGGCTCAGTGGGCTGCGGGCTCAGTTGACCACCGAATCCAAAAAAAACGGATGAAATATAAGTTTAGAAAATCCAAAAACCCTCGACAAAAATAAACGGCTGAACCAATTTTGATGAAACAAAAGAACACTTCCGACTAATTTACCTTTCAAACAACAAAAAAAAACAAAATATAAATCGGTTCATCCGTTCGGGAGCTACGATGCCACAGACAGACACACAAATACGTCAAACTTATAACACCGTTTTTGCGTCGGGGTTTAATAACAAAAAGAAAATCTTGAAACAAATCTTGACAAGGCGAATAAAATGAATACATCGCCATCAAATTATGACGGTTTATTAGATATTTTTCATGATATTTAATGGTAGAGAAAAGTGGGAATTTATTGCTGCAATAAATCGCGAGTTTCGTGAAATTCGGGTACACGCAGTGCCACTTAGGGGCTGGCCTCATGTGTTGTACGAGAAGGTTTTATACAGATTTTGTATTCAGATTATTCCAAGTAGTTTTTGTTATTATTTGATTGGTTATGTGTGTTCAATGTTTTTAACCGATTTAAAAAAGGAGGAAGTTTTCAATTCGACTGTATTTTTTTGTGTTTTTTTTTTATGCGTGATAGATCTACCAACTTGCCTGATGTGTCGGTGTGGCCGAAGATGGAGCTCGTTGATCTAGAAGATATATGTTTGGTTTGATTATTTTTTTGTTTAGTAGGTCACAAATTCAGAGGTGAAGTGGAAATTCATCAATATCGGTTCATTAGTTTGGTTTTAAATTAAAACTTGCACATTTTGTATGTCTCTGTCTTTTAAATTATATAATTTATTTCATGTGTTCTACTTTTAAATTCGAGCGTCTGATTCCTTTTTTTTTCAACTACGAACCTTTATAACTTCACCATGCCTATCCGTCTGTCCGTCTGTGCGCGGTTTGCCTCAAAGTCTATTAATACTCGAAAGTTGTAATTTAGTATGGGTATGCAGTATTTATTAAGCTGACAATGGTAGAATAAAATCCTTAAACATTTTTAGGGTACCTCCCCTATACGTAAAGTGGGGATGTTTTTTGCTGTCCATAGTACAGAAGATTTTAATAGCCCATAGTGTAGGGTGTCGTTGGATAGGTAATTAAAAATGTTGTAGTCATAACAAAACCTGTTTTCGATTTAAAATTATATTGCTTATAAATCAATATAAATAATAATAATATAATATAATTATTGTCGTTTGAAAAAGATTAAGCTTTACAGTAATAATTTTTGTTAGAGTCAAGTACCCTACCTCCTGCCATCTAAACTGTCGATGTAAATACATTTATTTTAGTATAGAGCATAACGAAATTAACAGGAAAACTATTACAGCTAAGTAGATTTTACACGTAAACGAGTTATAGTAAATTATCTCATAAAATTTACAGAGGCTTTCGTACAAATTCTATTTAAATCGCTAAATCAATCAATATGTTTATATTATCAAACAAGTAGCTCTATTCAAAGTCCACTTATAAGTGGAAGTGAAATGCAACTACGGAACCCTACCCTGCCCGCGGACCGACACACACTTGGCCAATTATTTTATTAATAGGCTTGTACTTGACCGCATGACGCAATGGGTCAACGTTTGGACAACTCACCTGATGGAAAGCAATGAAGAGGTCGAAAATGGAGCATGCTTGCCCATGAGATGTCGCTTACAATAGGCACGATAGTCATTCTTCAGACTTGTATAGGTACATGTTTACATGCGTACATGTAATGTAATGTGTACATGTTTGTATCCTATTTAGTGACCTATTAAATTTTGAAATTCGTACTCTTGTTGCGGCTTTTAGGACGTGGAATTGTTCAATTTGATCATACTATCCTATTCATACATGAAATGTTTAGTTTAGTCGTGGCAGCTATATATTAGCTTGTATTGCAGCTCCAAATTCAAACCACATTTTGAATCAGTGGATTTAAATATTAAAGTTTAACGTTGTATAATATCATAACTGAACATTATCAAGCTGGGTTGTTTGGCAATATCAATATACCTATTATTCAGAAGTAATATTTGTTACGGGGAATTTTAATCGCGCGAAATCTTTTTGCATAGGTATTTGTAACACGATTTCGATACGGCTTGCCCTGAGGCACATGCTTAACTATTTATTGCGTTAAACGCAATTCTTCCATCTTTATCATCATCATCATCATCTCAGCCTTAAGAAATCCACTGCTGGACATAGGCCTCCCCCATCTTTATCGTTATTACACTAATCTTTTTTAGGTTTCCGTAGTAATTACAAGGAACACTTATAAATTCGCCATATTCGTCTGTCTGTCTATCTATCTGTCCGTAGGTCACAGCCATTTTACTCAGAGACTATACTAGGTCTATTAAAAGAAATTCGGCAGGTAAATATAATCCGTAATCGGCTACAAAATGCCGTAATATTAATGTCAAGAAGGTGGAAAATAGGGGTGACACTCATCACATAACAAAGGAATGTTTTTTTTTTCAACTCCACCTTATTGAGTGCGGTGTTTCACTAAATAGTTCTTTTAAAATAAGGCTAAGGTTGCATTTATAATTTTCTTTTCTGGTGTGATGTGTGTAAGACATACCTAACCTGCCAAAGGAGAAAAAATACGGTAATAACTAGAGAACCCTACCATATGCATGTCTCCACATGGTCTTGGCCAGTTGTTTGTAGTAGTTTTACACTTGTAGCATTTCTCGACTAAAGTTTTCAATCACAGACCTTTACCGATAAACGACGCGTTTATTAGGAAATACAGGATCTTTTACAAGAGCGGCATCCACAGTTTTGCGCGGCTGTTAAGGAGGTCGTGACTATAATTAGAGATTTTTTTTACGCAATTTAGATCTACGATTGACCATCAACTCCCCTGATGTTAGGCGACGGCGTGGACGAGGATGGAGCTACAATCTTGGAATTTTCAAGACTGGAGTGAATAGATATCTTCTAGATCGAGCTCCATCCTCTGTCATACCGTCGCTTATCAGGCGAGTTGGTGGTCAATCGTAGATCTATCTTTTGTAAAAAAAATATAACCTATGTATTCCAGTTTCCATACAATCTTTGCGCTAAATTTCACCAACGAACGATTTGTTGAACGATTGATTGAACCCGTTAACCATGAAAGGTAACAAATAGACAAAGTAACATACTTACAGTTTTACTTTACAGTACTTTTGCTTTTATAATTTCTTAGAACATTTAACATTTTTTTTACGACAAACTAGGCCTGCGTTTGGTCGAAGATGTAGCACGCATGCCTAGGAGATATCTATTCAATGAACCACCCCGGGTTTTTTTTTTACAAAATTCGTGGCCCTACTTACATATGCATTATAATACTCTGCTTATTTTAATTTAGTACAAAGTCATCGTTGCTAATTAATCAAAAGTTAACAATGGCACACAAGCTAATAACGCGCGACGTCTTTAGGGCGTACACAGACGAGTAATCAGCTAAAACAATGGTGATGGCACAGAATTTGATGAATAAGCTCAATGTGTCATGTCTGACGCGCCCCTCAAATAAACTGACGTTGTTTGTTGAACGAACTCTTTCTAATTAGAACTTTTTACTTATAAATGACAGGAGGACGTAAAAAAAGTACGGAATACTACAAGAAGGCATCATACTATAGTCAGTGTGTGTGATGTAGCCGAGGAATATATTTAATGTTATTTTTTTTAATGAAAACTGAGAAGTTTGAGTTTTCTCTCTACAGCAAGAAACTATGGATATGCGTATATGGTTTTAATTTCAACGCGATACCTTCACGCGTTTCGGAGATGTAGGTCTTGACAGACAGACAACAAAGTGATAAAGTATAAGAGTTCCGTTTCCTTTTGAGGTACGAAACCCTAAAAATAGTAAAATATCAAAAGGACAAACTATCATCATTCATCATCATCATCTCAGCCGCAAAAAGTCCACAGCTGGGCGTAGGCCTCTTCTATGGATTTGGGATGTTCCTATGGATCTAGCGTCTTCCTGCCACCTGTACTAAGTCTGTGTGTCTGTCTACCTTATGGCTGGTCTTCCTACGCTGCGCTTGCCGGTGCGTTGTCTCCAATTTTACCGATAACAGATTTTGATAATCTTTTTTTTTGTTTGACTTTAAATTTTATATGGCTATGAAATATGATCTCATATTTCGTAGGTGGTCCCATATAAAATTTATCAAAATCGGTTAAGCGCTTTGGTTTTTATAACAAAATAACTGAAAAAATACCGTCCGTAAGTCGGTTTTTTTCTAGTTTTAAACTATAATATTGTACACGTATTGTTATAGTACATAGTTTATAATTTTTTCGGTCAATTTCTAACACATTTATTCAGATCTCGAACCACATAAGTAACTGACCGAAGATGACTAAACAATATACCTACATGAGAACGACTAGCCTTGTGGCTCAGTGGTAGTATGTCCGCTTGCTGAGCTGTAGGTCGTGGGTTCGATCCCCATCCAGGGCAAACATTTGTGTGATGAGCATGGATGTTTGTTCTGTGTCTGGGTGTTTATATGTAGGCATCACATGTATGTTTACAAAAAAAAAGTATATGTGTATTCTATCAGCCATCTAGTTCCATAGTACAAGCTTTGCTTAGTTTGGGCTAGATGGTGTTGTGCGAAATGTCCAAAAATATTTATCATCATCATCATCATCATCTCAGCCATAAGAAGTCCACTGCTAGACATAGGCCTCTCCCATGGATTTCCAAAAAGACCGAATAATAAAAAAAATATATATAAAAAAAAATAAAAAATAAATACTGCAATATTTTGAGTTTATTAAGCGACAGAACCATTCAGTTCACGTACTAAGCCTTGAAAAATGAACGTATGCCGTAGTGTGATACTGACAAACTCATCAATCTCCCTTTATTAATTAAAATTCAGACTCATTCGATCAATTAACTTGGCTGCGATACAACGCGTGTCATGCGAGCCGATTCTCGAGCACTCGACATTTTATTGTAACTGTCATCTCTATTACAATGAAAAAGTTAAAACTCTGTCTAAATATCTGAGTGCTATCGAAAAATGCCTTACAAAATTTGGTATACAGATAAAAAAAAAAAAAAACGTCAGAGATTTTTCATTAAAAGTGTATTTTCCCCAAAAAATGGGAAATTTTGCCGTTGCCCCCATTTTCTTACCAATTTTGATAATATTTTTCTAGAAATATTCAATATTAGAATATGAGCAGTAGACCTCGTAAACACAAACTTTTTGCAAAAATCTTTGTAATAAAATTGTTCTCGCGAGGTCTACTGTTCGTAGAACTACTATAATTACTAATTAACAATAAACTTTAACGTTCTTTCCGCAAAATATAACAATAACAATTTGTAATAATACCAAAGGTCATGTCTGTCGAGCGGCAAATGTAGATATATTTAAAAAAACTATCGCTCTCCAAAAGTCTATGGTCAGAGAATTTTAGTTTCCTAATTGGAATGTTACTGTTGAAAAATGGTAGTGTTTTATTATATCTTTTCACGTTGTCGATAAAACTCTACAGAAGTTTCCAGTAAAATCCCACCACTTTAAAGAAACGTGACGAAGACTTGACCCTACAACCTTGGAATTTTCAAGGCTAGAGTGAATAGATATCTTCTAGATCGACGAGCTCCATCCTCGACCATACCGTGGCTTAACATCAGGCGAGTTGGTGCTCAATCGTAGATCTATCTTGTATAAAAAAAATGTTAATAAACGTAAGCACCTCTCCTAGAATAATAATTTGGTTATATTATAATAAATATATCCAATATCTGAGCGCAAACTCTGAACAACTTTATAAATTAATTGTCGCAATAAAGCAACTTCACAGCCAACAATTTGTTTAAGGAAGATATTCCTGAAATTACTGGAAACCTTAACAAGCTTTTGTTACGTGAAATTATTTCTTTGGGATTATTAATTATAAAATTTAATACGACAAAATGTTCATAAATTGTATTAATTTTGAAGTGAAAACCTTTTTTATGGGTATTCAATGAGACTAAGCCGTCACGCTCAGCTATGTAACGCTCATTCGGGTAAAGTCGGCTCGAGTCAACAAATGCAGCGAGATATTATACGCATCACTGATGAAGTTTCCACTTCTGTCGTGTGGTCAAACACAATTTTTTTTTAATGTGTACAGTATGTGTGTATATTATGTAAATTTCTGTACATGTAATTATAAGCCTGCCTCTGTCCGTCTGTCTGTCTGTCTTATCCTTTAACAGATGTATTTTTAACCGATTTTTTTGTTTGGTTGGCCATGTTTCAGAGGTGGTCCCATACAAATTTTTATCAAAATCGGCTTAGTACTTTTAAGCCGTTTGGTCGTGAAAAGGTAACAAACAGACAGAGTTATAATATAAAATAAAAAAAACATAATTTTAGACTTAAAACTAAATACGTTATTCATCTTTTTGAAATTGTAATTATTTACTAAAATATTTTATCTAAAAAAAATTCTTTACCAAAACAATATCAGCTATTAACCAAATCCATGAAGATTACAATTTATATTATTGTAATCGGATTATTTTGAAATTGCGCTAGATAAGATTATAAATGTTTGCGTATAAGGCGCGTCGCCCACACGAGCTGGAGTCGAGGCGGCGTCGAGGCACGAGCGCACAAGCGGCGCGCCGCTTCTACGTTTCCTTCAGGTTCAAATGGCAGTGCGCCCACACACTAGAGTCGCGTCGCAGGCGACGTGGAGTCGAGGCGCGGTCGCGGCGGCGTCGCGGCAGGGGTGCAGTGCGCGACCGTGCCGCGACTCCACCGCTATTTTGTTATTTTGTTTCGTGCGTAGACGTAGATTAGATAGGTAACACTGTAAAGCGTGAAGGAAGCATAGCCGCCCGCGCCTCGACTCTACCATAAACACCACGCCTCGACTGTGCCGCGACGCCGCCGCGACCGAGCCTCGACATACCAGTGAGCGACGCGCCTAAAAAGTTGATAATTTTTGAGATTACTTATAATATTTTTATCATTAGTTTAAGATAAATGTTGTAAAATAAAATTGTCGTGTAACCTTTGATAAAGTATCAACGGGATGTAGCGTCAGTCCTCAAAAACGTCCGGCTCAATGAGATTTAATTAGATCCCTTACACCATTAAAATAATTCCGATTATCATAATAATTCGAAAAGACAAAATAAACGTCTCTAGACTTCTCAATCTAAATTAGGTTTTAAAACTGAGTAAAAGTAAAATGACTGTAATTTATTGACATACAGATAAAGAGACATGGATATAAATATATACTTATTTCTGTCAGCAACAACCACATAAAATAAACAAACAATAACTTTCGTTTTAGTCACAAGCCGGCTCCAACTTAGTAGCTAGCGTTGGTCTTCCGCTGGGACCGGCCGGTGACGTCACGCACGCATGCGTAACAAATCGTAAAAAAGATATTTATACAATATTATAAAAATAGAACATTAGCCAGGCATAGTGAAATTATAAGAATTCCTCGGAATTACAAGAGAACCCTAAAAACTAGTACTGTCAAATAAATAGACAAAACCTCCAGTAGCCAAAGTTCCTCAGTTAACTAGTTAGTTACCTAAGTTACTTGCATAACACCTCCTGTTTTGCATGATAAGAGAGCAAGTTATGTTTGGGACTTGAACTTGGCGATTGTTCACTGAACTTGGCTATGTTTTGTGGTAATACTGCCTTTTGTGTCCTAACATAAGTAAGGACACACTTTTTTGTATTTTAATGGGGTAAAACTATATATATATATATATATTATATATATATATATATTTATAATCTTTTGTAATAATGGAATTCTTTGCCACCATCTCTGTTTCCTGAGAGCTACTATCTTGGAATCTTCAAGGCTAGCGTGAATAGATATCTTCTAGATCGACGAGCTCCATCCTCGGCCACACCGTCACTTAACATCTGATCAGACGAGTTGGTGATCAGTCGTAGATCTATTTAGCATAAAATAAAAACCGAACAAGTGCCAGTCAGACTCGCCCACTGAGGGTTCCGTACAAACCTGTAGATAAAAGGGGGAAGTTATATACTTTTTGTTTTATATTTTTCTTCATAAACCGAAAAATATACATCGTAAAAATATTTAAAATGTACAGTTTTCGGATTTTTTCCTTTATGTGTACTATATGACAATGCTTCTTGCCAAATTTCACAGTTATAGGTCAACGGGAAGTACCCCATAGGTTTTTGATTCCCTTGCGAGTGTCGAAATATGCGTTTTTTGCGACATATTCGACGGTAACCTTTTTTTTATGAAAACTGAGTAGTTTGATTTTTCTCTCTGAGCAAGAAAGTATGGCTCTGCGTAGGTATATGGTTTTAATTTCAACTCGATACCTTCACGCGTTCCCAAGATACAGGTCAGATCAGACGGACAACAAAGTGATCCTATAAGAGTAAAAATGGTATAAATTTTTTAAAAATGGTGGTAAATTTTTCGCAAAAAACGTACACTCAACAGCGTATCAAGCCTAACAAAATAATCAGTTAGACTGCAAAACTCGCTTTTCTACAGTCGGATATTAGGTATGTTTTTTTTATGTGAATATTTTTCTTGCTTGATATTAAAACTAAATTAAAACTAAATTTTAGTTTCACACTTGTTACTAACAGTCCAATATCATCATTATTTTCAACATTCCAAAAACCCTATGTAATAGGTAATGCATTGCTCTCGTCATCAATTAATTCTAAAAATGGCAAAACAACAAATTGCCAAATCACCTCCTCCCATCAAACAATCCCAACAAGCTATGAACATGCACAGGGCCAAACACGATTGTTCCAAAACACCACTACTCCATTAGAGGCTCATGTCAAGTCACCATCCATTGACAGATGATGCCATTTCGGCCGGGAATCGAACCCGCACCGGGGGAGCTAACGATCCATATGATTTATTACTGTCATTACTATAAGCCCAAATCAGAAAGAGAAATATGCCAATTCTTCTACAAGCAAAACTATTCTTGATTGCACGACAAAAGGTATTTTTAAAGTTGATTTTTGGTTGCATTTTTAATGGTTTTTAGTTCGTTTTTGAATTGGTGTTGTAAGTAGTTTTGTAGGTAATAATTGCGCGTTTGAATGCCCAGAATAAGCGAGTTCGAGGGAGAATTCTAGGGCTTGGCTTCTGTTGATGGATATGATATTTATAAATAGGTAGCTTAAATATTACCTCAAATAGCTTAAATATTACCTCAAATAGCTTAAATATTACGTCAAATATCTTAAATATTACCTCAAATAGCATCATTGCTTTAACTAATATTAAGAGTATTAAAAAATGAGAAAATAAATTGGTTGTCTGTTAAGTCGGTTTACGGACGATAGTTTAACGTGACAACGTCATAACAAAACATTGATGAAATGATGATGATGATGTAACAAGACAATGAGTCATACTTTTTCGACCGTGCAGCCGGCGTTCATCGATTTATTAGACGTTGTCACGTCAAAAACCGGCTAAGTGCGAGTCGGGCCACGCTTAATATAGGCTTTTGAAATTGCATTTCACAATATGTAGACAGAACTTTTTATTAGAACACTGTATGAACAAACAAGGTTGAGAGATATTTGCAGTTTTCATATTTACCTTTCTAGGTACATTTTTTAAATTGATCGGTATCGATCGTACTGACATGATTTTTTTACATTTCTGGTACCAATTATAAAATAATTGGTTACCAGAAATGCACCAATGTATGTATGTATGCATGTATGTGTTAGAGTCACATGATTTTTTTACGTTTCTGATACCAATTATAAATAATTGGTACCAGAAATGTACCAATGTATGTTTAGGTATGTATGCATGTATGTGTTAGAGTCAAGTATCCCCATCTCTTGCTAGGTAAACTTAGCAAGAGATGGGGATACTTGACTCTAACGAAAACTGTCACTCTAAAATTTATTATTTTGCAAACGGATCTAAATTGAAAAAAATGGTTGTCTGTAAAGTCGGTTTCCGGACGATAATTTTATGCAATAACGTCATGATATATGCGTCACAAGCCGAACGCTTAGGCCGATCGTGCCTCTCTATCGCTTGTTCCGCGCTCTCGCTTGCACGCTCGGCTCAGGCGGAACGTGACAATGAGGTATGCTTTTTCGTGCATGCAGCCGGCGTTCATCGACTTATAAGGCGTTATCAAAATAGGTTTGGCACACCCTGTTTTATGTCCATTTTATCATGTGCAACTACGAAATCCTACACTGCGACGTACGTGACCCTACACGCACTTGGCCGCCTTTTTTTGCTTAACGAACAATGACAACAATATTCTTATTATTCTTCAGTCACTCTAATAAAAGAATGATTCCAAAATGGGAACTAAATGTTCTCAGAACGTTTTACCTATTTTAAAATGAAATATTACCTGTAACATTCTACGAGAATGAAATGGACATTAGTAAAACTATTATTGAAATAATAAACTTGACTAAAAAGCTTTCAAAATACGCAGCCAAATAGAATACAGCCGTCGTGGATTTTATATTTCTCGCATTTACACCTTACGACAAATCTTTTTTTTTTTTTTTTTTTTTTCAAACTGTCCCACTACTGGGAACGGGCCATCTTCTCATTGTGAGAAGGGTTAGGCCATAGTCTGCCACGCTGCGGGTTGGCAGACTTCACACATCTTCAAGATCATTGAGAACTCTCAGACATGTAGGTTTCCTCACGAAGTTTTCCTTCACCGTTTGAAGTTGGCGGCAATCAACAATACGCACATAACTTCGAAAAGACAGAGGTGCATGCAGTGGGATTCAAAACCAGGACCTGCGGATCGCAAGTCAGGGCAGCCTAGGGTGAAATCATTTAAATATTATATTTTTGACACTGGATATTTGTAGCATTTTAAAATAGTTATAGAATAAAAAAATTAAACACCGACCTCAAAATATGCAATACAATACATATGTAAGCAACTTGCTGTTCACTTTTCTACAGGCACTTGGATGATATTTTACCAGTATTTTGTTAGAAAAACTAAAGTACTGCATCGATTTTGATGATCTACCAAATACAATAATCATCAAAATCACATACTTACAACTGGCTGAGTAATCGGTGAACAAACATAAAAAAAAAAACATAGAGACCGAATTGGTAACCTCCTTTTTTTGGAAGTCGGTTAAAAATACAATTCTAATTCGCGATCTTTTAAAGGGATTCAAAATTAGAATCTTTTAAGTAAAGCAAATATGAATGAAATAATATGGTATGAACAAGTTTTATTTTTAAAGATTTTTTTTTATATACATATTAAACATAAGATATATAAATATAAGAGGTTAGTCCTTTATAATTTCTTTTATTTTTACTTCTAATTTTTCTTTCATATACACAAATTTCAAGAAAAAAGGCTAGTCCTGAGTTCTTACCTATTTAATTAGTTATTTTGTTACAAACTTTGGTAAATCGGTGAGAGCTTGCCGACTCATTTAGATATCTACAGGTAAATCAACATTTAGCCTTAAATCTCTCTAAATTAGCATAAAACAATTAAAATGCAACGTTAACGACACGACAAAAAAATCGTATCACCTAAAAACGTTGTTCGAAACGTCATCTCAAATGTCATCACCCGCCGACAGCTGACGAAACGTCGCGTCGCTTCCCCATCAATTACCCGAGCGTTAGTTTTGTTTGACGGCAGTGGCTTCCGGTTTCAGAATAGGAAGGTGTAAAGAAGCTTTTTTGCTTTTGTTTTGAGTGATGTTGATTAGTGTGTTTTAATAGCTTGCGTCCTGAGGAACATATTTACTAAATTAAACCAGTTTAAGTACAATTTAACACAAAAAACTAATAAAACTAAACTAAAAGAATCTAACGACTCCTGGCGCACCAAAATCGAACAACCTACACACTCATACACTAACAAAAACGTACCCCTCTTTTTTGCGTAGTCTGGTATCGGTAGGGTTTCTTTGTAAAAAAAATATATTAAGTATATACATTAGTTGCACTCGCGGTGATATGAAAGAATATGTGAGACTAGATTAGATACGTTTAAGAATTTCTATTTTATTTTAATATGTGGTTCTGAAGTCGGTTTTTTCAAAAAGAAAATGTAAACCTCTTGATAGCAGTTGTGATGACATCAAAGGGTACATTTTAAAGATAATAATAATATATTGATTTATTGTATCTACACCATATAAAGAAACTTAAAAAATAAACAAAATCATAATAAACACTAGTACAAGGGGCGGCCTTATCGCTTTAAGCGATAAGATTATGATTGGATACTAAAATATTTTATAAATTTAATTTGTTAAAATGTCAACGCAAAAATTTATAAATTCAAGGTATTATACCTATCCAGAAATAATAATAAAGTGTGGCGTCATTTGAAGTACCTAATTGCGTTCTTCTAAATAAGTAATTGCGTTTTAAAAATACCTGAAAGCAATTAAACGATTAATACTAATACATTCAACTAATTAACAGACCCGAGAACAACAAAATGCAAGGAATTCCACAAAAATATGGTGGAAGTCACAACTTTTAGATAATTACGGCAAAGTGCCATTTTATGGGTCCCCAAATGCAAAAAGAATCCGGAGAAAAAGTTTAAAATCGCTCTATTTCGTCTTGTTTGCACGTGTTTGAAGAATAATTTGGTGACAGCAGACGCAATTAACGAAAATTTATGCTGACACCTTGAAATTGTCGTAAAATAAAAGTTGTTGCTCTTTTGGCAGCGAGTTACGCGTTATTCTCTTTATCTCTAGGTATATACATAAAAATCAATTGCTGTTCGTTTGTCTCGCTAAAACTCGAGAACGGCTGGACCGATTTAGCTGATTTTGGTTTTGAAATGTTTGGCGTAGTCCAGGGAAGGTTTAAACGTTGAGAAAATATCGGGTCCACGGGCGATACGAAGTATCGGGTCATCTACCGGGTCATCTAGTCCCTATACTTATATAATATTATCCGGGTTCGATTGTTTTTTGCTGCAGTGTTCGAAACTTCAGGTCATAAAAATATGTAAAATATACGATAAATCAGTCAAAATTTGTTTCATTTAAATTTTTTGTTTTTGTATAATTGGAACAATTAAAGCAATTAAAATAATTATAGTTTTAAAAACTGAAGCAACCAACTTCTCATGGATGCCATTGTCAGAACTGGACCAAATTGAAATGGGACCACACGGGAAGCACCAGCTTTCAAATTTAATGTAAAATATATACGCAATAATTCGGTTAATAGTTGTTCAATTCTAATTATCACTCGCGAAAACTTGTCGTTTTTTTTTTTTTTTTTTTCTAACCAAAAACTAGCTAGCTTTAGGTAGCTTCAATGTATACTTATAAAATGCTAAAGGACAAGGTTATTCTCAAATAACAATGATTAACAACGAACAGCCTAACACGGTGATAGAAACATGAAATTTTGACTTGTATCTTCCTTTTAAAGTATAGATTTTTACAAAGAAAAGAGTTTTCGAACGAAGAATCCGATTAATCCCTATTAAAAATTTAAGATAAACAAATAAAACCGGTCAAGTGTGAGTCGGACTCGCGCACGAAGGTTCCGTACCATTATCTATAAAAACGGCAAAAAAATCATGTCTGTTGTATGGGAGCCCCCTTCAAATATTAATTTTATTTTAATTTAAATATTTATTTTTAAAGTGAATAATATAACTCAATATTAGAATAGAATATAATTTTATTGTACATCCATACAGTAAAAAAAAAAAAAACAATAAACTTAAGCGACAGTAAAACGGCGGACTTATTGAATAGTGAGATTTCTTCCAGGCAACCTTAGGGTGGATAGAAGTTGTATAATTAGAATAAGGAATAAGAATAAGTTTGTTGTATTGGAGCCCCCTTAAATATTTATTTTATTCTGTTTTTTATTATTTGCTATTATAGCGGCAAGAGAAATACATCATCTGTGAAAATTTCAACTGTCTAACTATCACGGTTCATGAGGTACAGCCTGGTGACAGACGGACGGACAGACAGCGAAGTCTTAGTAATAGAGTCTACCGTCCGTTTTACCCTTTAGGTACGGAACGTTAAAACTGGCCATTCATGGTTCCAACCATCTGTAGGAATAGAAATCAGCTTTTTCTTTTTGCATATACCTAAACGCGCGCTAAATGACCCTCTTAACTGAAACACTCAAATTATAATCGCATTTAAATTAACTACCATTTACAGTTAATATCATATTAAGGAGGTAGTGCATTTCTTTTTTTTTAATCCTTGCCTATAAATGACAGTGACAGGTCGTATAAAGCCAGTCATCTCTATAAAACGATCTGCATTCTTTATTTGAATAACATTTTTCGTTTTGACGAACTTGTGTTTACGCGTTTCAAAAATATGGTTTCATATAAATGCGAAGACGTCCAATGTATCGAAAATAATGATTTAAAAGATAAAAAAACAGTGTTTAGAAATGATATTTTGTATAGAAAAGTGTTTATTCATGTATATTTACATATTGCTACTGTTTATGGGATTTATCTGAGTTTTGTGTCGACAAGTTGGACTACATTGATATTTTGTAAGTTTTTTTTTATTATAAGCAGTTTATTTTTTAATTGGCAAGTTGAAATCGGCCCTTACCTACAAAAAAAACAAACTTCAGAAATGACAACTTAAACTATTACAAAAACAAGATAATTTAAAAATACCTTTTTAAGCAGTAACATATTATTGAACGGAAAATGATTAAAAATTGAGCATGAACTCGGCTCGAGATCTAGGAAAATCTTTCTTTCCGTTAGATACTTCCCATACCACGGCAATCTCTCGGGTTCACCTTCGATATCATATTGACTGGGCTCATAGCTAGTTGGTAGTATGTCTGCATACTGAGCTGTAGGTCGTGGGTTCGATCCCCACTCAGGACAAACATTTGTGTGATGAGCATGGATGTTTATTCTGTGTGTGGTTTTTTAAACGCGAATAAGTCCGTGTTTGACCACCAACTCGTCTATTGGAAGCGACAATGTGGTAAGTAGATGAAGTACGCAGAATTAGAAGATACCTGATTCACCCTGATCTTGAGAAGCCGAGACGTTGGGTGTTTCAATTTGTCGTAAGTATGTATTTACAAACAAAAAAGTAATATAGTATGTATTTATCAACCATTTTGTTGCCATAGTACAATCATCATCATCATCTCAGCCATAAGAAGTCCACTGTTGGACATAGGCCTCCCCCATGGATTTCCAAAAATACCGATTGGAAGCGGCTTGCATCCAGCGTCTTCCCGCCACTTGTATGAGGTCGTCTGTCCATCTCGTGGCTGGTCTTCCTACGCTGCGCTTGCCGGTACGTGGTACAATAGTACAATAAATAATAATAATCAATATTGGTGGACATTTCACACAACACCATCAAGCCCAAACTAAGCAAAGCTTGTACTATGGAAACTAGATGGTTGATGTAATACATATATACTTTTAACCGACTGCGTAAGAAGGGGTTTATGTTTTTCGAGTGTATGTATGTATGTTTCTATATGATCGCCTAAAGCCTAAACAGCTTGACCGATTTTGATGTGCGAGGTGTCGTTAGATTCGTCTTCACTTCCTGAGTATCATAGGCTATACTTTTTTGTAATAATAATAATACATTTCTCGAAAAACTATGAAAATACATTTTTTTCTTATCCTCCAACGAACTTTTTCGTAATACACAAATGATTTTACTAGAATGCGCATTTATAAGCGATCTTACGCAGCGATTTTACGCACACTTTCTCACAAAAAACGTACACTCAACAGCGTATCAAGAATAACGAAATCGTAAGTTAGACTGCAAAAACTGCTTTTCAGCAGTCGCGTATTTTGTTTCTCTTTTAATATAGATACTTGTTTATTGTAAATACTTAAGTACATGTACACACTTACAGCCTTACCGAAAAACGATACTTAATTTTACCATCGTCTTAAATTCTCTGTCTTCTTTCCGCAAGTGTCATTACGTGTCAGCGAGAAGTTGACAAAATGTCTTAAGCAATGTTTAAAGTTAAGTAACGTTATTCGGTAAGGCCGCCAGTATTTTGAAGTCGATAAGAAGCCAAAGTATAAACTATCCGTCTCTCAGTTTATTAGCTTTTCACGTCCGAGCAGCTAAGCCAATCAGCTAAACATACCAGTTCCAATAGTACAAGCTTTGCTTGGTTGAGATGGTGTTGTGTGAAAAGTCCACGAATATTTTTTAAATATTTTTTTCGTTTTTTTGTTTGTTACCGTATAGCTCCATCATTTATAAACCGATTTCAAAACCTATTTTATTTTATTTTTATTTTTTTATTTGAAAAAATTCGAGCACCACAGACTCCAGGGTCCATGCCTTTTATAAACTAATACATTTTTTTAGCTTACTTTACATTTTTTTAAACTAGTGTACAAGAGGAAGACGTTAATACTTAAGTAACATGCACATGCATGCGTGTGTACGCCGAGCAGTCCAGCTCCCGCAAGCAGCACCCGTTCACGAGTTGACGCATGTGCCAGCCATCGCTCTCCTCAACCACATTTGAGGGAAGAGGGCGACCCGCCACACGACGCCGCCGTAAGAAGCCTTTAAGCGAGCGTGAGTGCTCTGGGTACACACGCTACCACGCCTATTTTATCTGAAAGGATATACTTGCAGTTTAGCCCCATACAAATTTCATCAAAATCGGCTGAGTAGTTTAGTTTTTTAAAACAAAATTGTGCATTTTGAAATCGATTTAGTTTTTTAATATTCGGTTCTAATATTAGTTAACATTTATTTACCCATTATTAACCGACTTCCAAAAAGAAGGAGGTTATCAATTCGGTCCGTATGTTTTACCCGACTGCGTAAGAAGGAGGGTTATATTTTTCGAGTGTATGTATGTATGTATATTTCTTTCACACGCCTTAGAGCCTAAACGGCTTGACCGATTCTGATGTGAGTGGTGTCAATAGATTCGACTTAGTTGTGAGAGTGACACTGGGTACATCAAAATTTAAAAAAATCATAAGTTAGGCTGCAAAAACCTCTTTTCTGTAGTCGGATATTTTGTTTTTCTTTTAACATTGATACTTGTTTCCGTTACAGCTTACTTCATATATGTATGCGCGACCATCGGCGTGACTGCAGGCGCACACAGACTCTGGTCTCACAGGTCCTACAAGGCCAGAACACCTCTCCAGATCCTCTTGATTATATTCCTCTCCATGGCCAATCAGGACGCCGTCTCCTGGGTCAGAGACCACAGGCTTCACCATAAATACACCGATACAGACGCGGACCCGAATAATATAACCCGAGGGTTGTTCTTTTCGCATATTGGCTTTGTTTTCCTGAAGAAGCATCCAGAAGTGGCAAGAAAGGAGAAATGCATTAACTTGACGGATTTATATAGAAATCCGGTATTGATGTTTCAGCATAAGTAAGTATATTGTTTGAGTGGAAACTTTATTAGGCGGGTTGAGCACTTGAGGGTTATTTTGTAGTTTTGTTGGGAAGTATTCTTTGCTTTATTTTTAGGCGGGTTGAGCACTTGAGGGTTATTTTGTATTTTTGTTGGAAAGTATTCTTTGCTTTATTTTATCAAAATCGACATAGCCGTTTTGTCATGTCGGAGCTTCTCAAATTTTCGAAGCTTGTAGTGGTAAAATAATATGTGGGGTGTGGGAAAACCGTTTTACATAATATTTTTTACTGTCGAGTGTCCCCAACTCCTACTTAGCAATACCGATGGCTTTCAATGTGTGAGAAAATTCGTGATAGTAGCAAAAAATAACGAAATTCAAAAAGGTAAGTATTGCGGCTAAGTATCTCTGTAATCTCTGTTTCCTGAGACCTACAATCTTGGCATTTCAAGGCTAGAGTGAATAGATATCTTCTAGATCGACGAGCTTCATCCTCGCTCCATCCACACCTTCGCTTAACATCAGGCGAGTTGGTGGTCAATCGTAGGTCTATAATGTATTAAAAAAAGTATGCTTCACAAGTTAAGGAGTAATCGATCAACATAAAAAAAATTACTTCGAGAAGTTTTATTTTGATGAACCCAGACTCTCCTACTGCTAGGCAAAGGCCTCCCTCACTTCTTCCATAAGTCGCGGCCCTGCGCTGTTGCCAGTTTTTCTAAAGTGAGTAAAGTTTGTAACTCCAGCGACTGGCAACGCTGCAGCGTTCCTAGGCCTGCCTGAACAGCATCATCCATTTGGCACCCACTGGGTAACGATCCTGTCCCATTGGTCGAGATACCGCCCGTGCCCATTGAGTGCAACGTGCCCAGTGAGTTGACGGTCAAGCGCAAGCCTATCGACGAATAAAAAAAAAAAAGTTCAATCTCCATTCCCATAGTAAACATTAAAATTTCATCTATACTAACAGTTAAGTAAATTAACTCGTAATATAACAATTTCAAACAAGAATCAGTCTTCTACATCCGATTATTGTGGTGTGCAGCTACGGGTCCCTATACCGCGCGTAGTTCGACACGCACTTAGCCGGATTTTACACAAAATTTATTCTGATATCATAACGAGTGGATTTAAAAATAAATTTACTCATTAGACAAGTTTTGCCAATTCATTTTAATTTCCATAAATATGATGATTGCCTATTTCGTAGAAATCTACATCTAATAAAAGTATATACCTACTTAATAAAGAGTCTAGACAAAATGTCATTGATTATTTATGGAATTTGATTGAAGATAAACATATCCGTTTGATATCCATACCTACAGGCAAATAATATGAAATATGATAATTATTCATTTTTAGGGTTCCGTACCCAAAGGGTAAAAACGGGACCCTATTACTAAGACTTCGCTGTCTGTCTGTCTGTCTGTCTGTCTGTCTGTCTGTCTGTCTGTCTGTCTCCAGGCTGTATCTCATAAACCGTGATAGCTAGAAAGCTGAAATTTTCACAAATGATGTATTTCCGTTGCCGCTATAACAACAAATACTAAAAATTAAAAAAAAAAAAATATTAAGGGGGGTCCCCATACAATAAACGTGTTTTTTTCGTATTTTTTTGCTCAATATTAAAAACGGTAACAGGTAGACGCTTCAAATTTTCACAAAATATTTACTTGTATATTACCTTTCAAAATAAATAATTAAATAACAATAAAGTAAATATTAAAGGGGGCTCCCATACAACAAACGTAATTTTTAAGCAATTTTTACTCGATCTCAATTAAAAGGTAGAAACTTGAATATTTGTAAGTAAATATTTAGAAATATATTAACTATAAAAATAAATACCTAATCTAATACATAAAAACTCACAAAATGAAAATAATCCGTGCATCTAAACGCGGTGCGAGCGCCGGTTTAGCGGGGTAGCGGGGGAGGTAACATCACGGAGCGAGCCATAGCCGCGCGTATTCGCGCGAGCGTCGTCATGCTGCCCGGATGTGCATCGAAAACCTACCTATAAGTTTGCAATTTACTACTTGGAATTTCGTTGATTTCTTGTTATTTTATAAACAGAACTAAACTTTGTAGTATTATAGATGATAGTACGGAACCCTTCGTGCGCGAGTCCGACTCGCACTTGGCCGATTATTAATTCTCAAGGATACTAGTAATATATCTTTCTAGAATAGATCTTAGATTTTGTGCAGCCTTAAATGGACTGGATAAGTTAAACAACGGAGTTTTGGCGGGAACGTCATAGTAACATGTTGTTCCTTTGTTTTATTTTCCTAAACTTGTCTTATTTTGAACATTAATGCTATAAAAATGGTGGTGTTTTATTCATTAAGTGTTCGATAAAGTGCGTGAGTGTGCCCAAGTGAAATAAAGCAGTAAAACGTGTGATTTTACGTTGTCGGCAAAACTCCATAAAAGCTTCTAGTAAAGTCGCCACCACTTTACTGAAGCAGGACTCGACTTATAAATTGACTGTATACGTGACTTAGATTGTGAATAGAACATTTACAACTTATTTTATTCAAGAAACTTGAAAAAATCCTAATACTTGACACTGGCAAATGCTTTAATGCGGGTCCAATACAAAAAAGAAGAAGAAGAAGTCAAACAACTACATCCATCTAGAAATTAGATCAGAGGATTACCAATCCTCATACTTAAATCTAACTTACTCGTATATAGATAACACACACACATACACTAAACTAAACGTTTAACACTAGTGTGTGTTTCCGCTTCGAGATCTTTAAGCTGGTACTCTTGCTTCAAGCTGGTACTCTTCTGCTTCGGTGTCTTCTAGCTAGTACTCCTGACAGCTTCAATGTCATCTAGCTGGTGATCTTGTTGTAGATTTTCTAAGCAATGCTCAAATCTTGACTCAAATGTTACTCGAGGCTATTGAATTAGAAATATATAAACTTTAATAGAGGATATATGTTTGGCAGGTGCCACCTACTTCGGACCGGGACATCAAATTTATAAAATCCGGGCCCCAAGACAGCGATACCTATTGACATACTTACTGAGCGTCTTTTGCGTGTATAGGGAACGTTTTGCGTAAAAATAATAGGCTGTAGTAACGAATATTTTCATAATAAAAAAAAATCGGTCATCTCACCTGTGACCATAGACGTTGTAAATTGTCCACCTTAAACCAAGAAAGAAAGTAAGGACTTCGCCTCACGGTTTCACCGAAATCACCCGTCAAATTTTTCGGACTTAAAAGTATGCCAGATCCTTCTACATAGAAGGAACACACCGTGAGGTGATTGGCGACAATATTTATTGTTTTTTTTTTGCTAGAATGAAGACAAAATCCAAGGTGGAACGCTTGCACAGAAGATACCTATTCACACTTCGTTTAAAATAAGTGGCCAAGACTGTGTCAAGACACGCGTATAATAGGGTTCCGTAGCTAATGCTATGATTTAAAATAAAACTACTTGGCGAGTATTTTTTGTTTAGACTACTCTGCGAAAAGGTCAATGACCTCAGTATTATAATGATTTAAGTGGGTGACCGTAAGTGGAATTTCTTTCTGAGCGCTACCGTAGGTCGGACGACACGTTTAGTTGTAGGTCCCGGTTGTTTGCTCTTAAAAAAACAGCAATCATCAAGCCAGGTCCGAGGTCTTTCTGCGGCCTAATAACTCTGTCAATAGGGCTGGCCACTCAGTTTATACGAACTTACTTACTTACTTACTTATTTATTCATCGCTATATCTCGAAAAGTGGTAATCAAAGAGTGTACTTATTTTATTATTTAATTTTAGCTCCATAAACACCAGAGTCCGTGACATTTGGCAAAATTAAAATCTATTGTTAACAACGTATCGTTATGGGAAAATTATTTTATTTAAATTTACTTAAGTAACTTATCACAGTGCTCAAAATAATTTTCATTGAAAGTATTTAATATGGTCTACTATTATGGTTAATCATGCATTTTTAGGTCCAATAGTTTAGAAATGCAGGAGGACATAATTTATTTACCTTTGGCGGGCTATATCTCGCACACAACGCATCTGAGAAAAAAAAGACGTGTGGCACTCGGAGACTGCCGCGGTAAAGCTATTGCATAATAGCTTTTCGCGCGGTGTGTTAGGTTATTTTCGTTACGGAAAATCTGGATTCGGTCTCCACGCTCAAGGCCCGCAATAGAAGCTATGCAATAGCTTAAAAAATACATAAAACCTTAGTCTTATTTTAAAAGGCCAATTCATCGATACACTACACGAATTTTAAAAAAAATATCGTCCCTTCTTTATATCGACGGTTAAAAGGTAATAACGTAATAAGGTAAAGCGAAATTTTCGTCAAAAATGAGTTATGTCTTTAATGTCGCTTATACCCTATTACCTTTTAAACGTCGATATGTATGGAGTGCCACCCATTATTATTTAATTTATTGAATTTTTTTATAATAATAATTATAGTTTAAAAAACTGAAGCAACCGATTTCTCATGGATGCCATTGTCATAACTGGACCAAATTACTGGAATGGGACCACATGGGAAGCACCAGATTACAAATATAAAAGAATCATAAAATCTGTTCACCCAGTCGAAAGTTATGAGGTAACAAACATAAAAAAATACAGTCGAATTGAGAACCTCCTCCTTTTTTGAAGTCGGTTGAAAAACGACGGCTAATTGTAGCTGCTTACAGAACACGTCTACATGCCAAATTTCGTTTATGCAGGGCAGACAGACAGACGGACATGGCGAAATTATAAGGGTTCCTCGTAGTTACTACGGAACCCTAAAAATGTGTATATTGTATTCTATATAACTATATATTTATCAGCCCTGTTTATACAAACTGTCCCACTGCTGGGCGCGGGCCATCTTCTCGTTTTGAGAAGGGTAATGCCATATTCTACCAAGCTGGCCACGTACTATACATATGTTCTTAAACTATATTCTCATTATTTTTCAGATACAACCATCTTCTCACAACAACCTTCTGTTTCATTCTACCGTTTCTGATCCCGATAATCTTCTGGAACGAGACTGTCGTCAACTCCTGGCATTCAGCCATAATGAGATACACCATAAACCTGCACGCTTTCTTCTTAGTCAACAGCGCTGCTCACTACTTCGGTACGAAGACCTATGACAGAAGCATCAGTGCTACAGAAGACAAGGTCGTCTCCCTTGCCACTTTTGGAGAAGGATTCCATAATTATCACCACGTATTCCCTAGTGACTACAGAAATGCAGAATTGGGGAATAACCTTTTTAACTACACTAAAGTCTTTATTGAAGTTTTCGCTTGGTTAGGATTGGCATATGACTTGAAAACTGTGAGAAAAAATGTGGCATTGAAAAGGATGCTTAGGAGTGGATATCAATAAGATGCATCTGTCAGGGTTGTTAACTCTGAAAATTACTTAATTTGAAAATGAAATAATTAAAACGTAAGTTGAAGTATAAATAATTTGCTAAGGATATCAAAACAATGTTTTCAGAGATATATTTAAATATTTTTTTAATGTAGGTAGATTTTATATTTTAATTGGTTTTCTACCTATTTGTATTAATCAGACTAGCGGGTGTACTTTTTATTACGAAAACAAGTGTGTTTTTTTTTGTTGAAAATTTGGCTATAACGGCGGCTCACTGGCCAATCGACGATAATATTATCCCGATTACAGTAACGCCAAGAAAGGTTTATCATTTTGATTGTCTATGAACGGATGTATTTATCTAGCAATATTTCAAAATAGCGCTTAAATTATTAATTTATTACGGTCCAAGTGTCATAAGCTCTATGAAATTTGAATTTGACGTTTGAGCAAATATTACTAGAGTGTAACTCCGATTAAAGAAGCACGGTCAGTCACCACTCACTCACTCCACATAGTCATTGTTATAATATAAATTAATAAAAAACATTTAAAACACACTAGTCTCCATGGGGACGAAAAGTAGTGTTTTTGTCTCTGTGTACAGGCAACTTCAAGCCTTTACGAGTGTGAGAAATGAAAACCAAACTTTAATATCCATGTTGCAGTCCAGCGTCTTCCCGCCACTTGTATGAGGTCATCTGTCCATCTAGCAAGCCGCTTCCAATCGGTCTTGTTGGAAATCCATGGGGGAGGCCTATGTCCAGCAGTGGACTTCTTATGGCTCTGATGATGATGTTGCAGTACAGTGTAAGTATATGCTTCTTAAAATAGTTCTCAAATCACGATTCTGACTCAGTTTCAGCCTTAGAAATGGGCGGGCCTTCTCAATAACTTAAGTGTTCCGACATTTCAACATTGGAACGAAGCCGTGATGGATTTATGTTTAGTTCACACCTCCTGTTTAGCTCTAATGATCAAAACAGTGTACTTTAAATAATGCAGTAGGCAATTGTTTTTTTTTATGTAAAAATTGTTTGAAGTAAACAGTTTTTTAATTTTTCTAAAACATTTTTCTATGTTTCATACGGAAATATTTATTTTAATAAGAGATTTGGCAAAAATTTGCAGGTGCCATTTTTTTCATTCTGGTGCTCCCATATAGACGCATCTTACTTTTTGTGTGGGAGCATCAGCCATAGCCTAGTTTCATAAGTATTGTCAATTCTAAATAACAAAATCAATTAAGATAAAAATTTACGAATAGCTTATCAAGTCGTAGAATCGCACCTTGGAAAGAATAAATATTATAATCTGTTTCTATATGATTTTATAGAGGGTTAACTGTTTTTTTTTTTGGTTATCACATGCAGCTCCGAAAAACCACATACAAGATTATGTGGAAATAGAGTTATCGAACAAAGAAAGACTGGACACAATAGTTTCTAAAGTTTGCGCTCGCTCGTTTGCAACTCGCTTCGCTCGCTCGATCAATAAAATTGCCGTAATCACTCGTTGCCACGTTAACCCCATCACGGAAACGCATCCAAAAACATTTTCCAAAAATATGGACGGCATTAAAGCGATTAAAATCAGTATTCATCACATTAAAACGATCAAACAGAACGAGAAGTTCCGGCCCCATACTAACTTCGTGGACTCCCTAATTAGTACAAATCACCTTCTTTCAAACAGAAATAACCATGAAACTCGTTCAAGCGTTAAATTTTAATGTGATCATAAACACCGGAGCTTGTTTATGGGGGTTATGACGTTTGTTGACGTGAATGGGTATCTTTGGATATTTAAAATGACATTATGAACCGGTTCAGAGAGGTCTCCTAGGTTTGTGGATAAAGTACTAACGTTAAAGGTCAGTATTAAGCTGTGTGTAGTTACGTAATAAGTACATATAAGATAGATTGTTGGACATATAAGATAGAGTGGTAGTTCGAAAATCAAAATTGTATTGTTTTAGTCTGATTTTGACGTACCTTTTTGAGGTTAGATTTTCGGAACGTGTAATATATTGCTCTTTTTAACCGACTTCCAAATAGGAGAAGGATCTCGATTCGTTTGTATGTTTGTTACGCAATTACTATTATGAACTGATTTTAACGATTCCTTTTTTAGGGTTCCGTACCCAAAGGGTAAAAACGGGACCCTATTACTAAGACTTCGCTGTCTGTCTGTCTGTCTGTCTGTCTGTCTGTCTGTCTGTCTGTCTGTCTGTCTGTCTCCAGGCTGTATCTCATAAACCGTGATAGCTAGAAAGCTGAAATTTTCACAAATGATGTATTTCCGTTGCCGCTATAACAACAAATACTAAAAATTAAAAAAAAAAAAAATTAGGGGGGGGTCCCCATACACTAAACGTGTTTTTTTCGTATTTTTTTGCTCAATATTAAAAACGGTAACAGGTAGATGCTTCAAATTTTCACAGAATACTTACTTGTATATTACCTTTCAAAATAAATAATTAAATAACTATAAAGTAAATATTAAAGGGGGGCTCCCATACAACAAACGTAATTTTTAAGCAATTTTTACTCGATCTTAATTAACAGGTGGAAACTTGAATATTTGTAAGTAAATATTTAGAAATATATTAACTATAAAAATAAATACCTAATCTAATACATAAAAATTCACAAAATGAAAATAATCCGTGCATCTAAACGTGGTGCGAGCGCCGCGCCGCGATGTGGTGGTGGCGCGAACGCGCGGGTAGCGGGGGAGGTAACATCACGGAGCGAGCCATAACCGCGCGTATTCGCGCGAGCGTCGTTATGCTGCCCGGATGTGTATCGAAAACCTACCTATAAGTTTGCAATTTACTTCTTGGAATTTCGTTGATTTCTCGTTATTTTATAAACAGAACTAAACTTTGTAGTATTATAGATTATAGTACGGAACCCTTCGTGCGCGAGTCCGACTCGCACTTGGCCGATTATTTATTTGATAGGTCATAATTGAGAAGTAGTCTCATATAAATTTTATCAAAATCGGTTTAATAATTTGGGTTTTTCTAACAAAATAATTGACACAACCTGTCGACACAACTCGGTGACCTTTATTGCTAATGCCGGGTTCATGTTGGCAAATTTGCCGAGTTTGTTGGTAATTCGTCGGATCGATGGTTTATGGAACATCACTCATCGAAATCGGTCGAGCCGTTTAGGCTGTAGGAGGTAATACAGGAACATACGAGGAGTAGGCGAATAGAACGTACTTCTCCACTTCTTGAAATTTCTTACTTTTTCTTTAATTAATTCTTGTTAGCTAATATCAGCTACACTGAGACCTATCATTTGATGTTTTAAAACCAGTCAAAATGCAATATAATGTTTCAATAAGTCACTTTTTCGTCATGTTTTTCATATTTTTTCAGGTTCAAAGCAAAAAAACATACATACATCTTGGAACATAACCCTCCTTCTTGCGCAGACGAGAAAGAGGTTAGGTAAGTAAAATCCTATCAGAGTATTTTATCTGATACAAGATATTTTTAAACATCTTCAAGGTTATTCCAATAATAAAACGTATCTTTAAAGACAAGTATAATGCTTTGGCTTACTTCAACCCTTTTTAAATGGCCCCCATACAATTATTCAGGCCATTTTCTATTCTCTGCTGTAAGTGACATCACTTGAGCGGTTTAATTTTACGCAACGTTTGCAAAGAAAACAATAAAAAGATCATTATAGAAATATTATCATATAAATTGAATATTCTAGAACGAACAGTAAATGACTGGAGATGTTTATTCATTATTTATTGCTTATAAAATTTAGATGCAAGAAATGAGTAGAGATATTTTTGATATGCACTCAACGAAATATCAAACTAGGTGATTTATAAAAGTAATTTTAACTAACTTCAAAAAGAAGGAGGTTCTTAATATGACTGTATGTTTGTTCAGCAATTACTTCGTCAATTATGAATTGTTTTAATGATTTTTTTGTTTGGTAGGTAATACCGAGGTATCAGAGGTGGTCCCACATATTTTTTATCAAAAACAGTTCAGTACTTTGATGTTTTTAACAAAATAACTAAAAAATGACATCCAAGTAAACGAACTGCGTATTTTGAAGTTGGGTTTTTCAGTTTTTTTAACTACATTTATTATTATTTGGATGACTTCTTTTAGATAAAAAATTTCAATTTCATCAAAGGCGGTTCATATTTTTTTTTGTCTTAAACATTAAATTCTTCTTTTTATGACTGATGTTATAGGAATTTGATCTCAGCTTTAAATTACATTCATATTTATTTTAAAAAAAGATGCTAAGCATCTGAAGAATAAAGAACTGACTTTTAAGTATAGTTATGCAGAGATACAAGTTCACGGATGATTGAACTTCAGGAGAAGTTCAATAAAATATTTTAAATTCTGCTCCATGTATTTTTGCTCCAAGTAATATGATTTGTGGTCGTCACGTGACATCTCATTTCAGCCACGCAGATTGTCATAGGGGGCTACAATTTATTATTATTTACTTTATACCTTTCAAGCACACTTGTCACCCTTCGACAAAGGGGTGGGTTATTTTTAAACTACATTGACAGTTTACCCTACCTACTTTGTACAGTTGGAAAATATAAGTTATGAAAATTAACATGGTTACACATTTTTATTTTGAACAAACGGGTTACTCACGACGTCTCGACGTTACGACGGGAATGACGTTTGCGCTGCTTTTTTTGAAAAAGACCGCCGTATGCGGTTGAAACTAAAGTCGGAGAATTGGGCTCAAAATAGACGTGAGTAACCCGTTAGTACAAAATAAAAATATAAGTTGTTGGTATAATTTAACTTAAAAGTAGTTTTGTAAACCAATACTAATAAATAGCATCAATATAGACATATACTTATCTTAAGATTTCTTTTTATAACAAAGATTCAAAATATTAGCATCAAAACTTATAAGTACAGTACACTTCTAAAGAAGGGCCAACTTAAGGTTCTTGTTCGCACCTTAACTGGACATTGCAAAATGAACAAACACCTGCACAGAATGCGGCTGGGTGAGAACCCTGAGTGTAGGTTTTGCCTCGAAGAGGATGAAACACCCATCCATGTCCTCTGCGAGTGTGTGGCGCTCCACCACCAGAGGAGCCAGCTCCTGGGAGGACCTATCCTCTACCCTGAGGATGTGAAGGCCTCCACCCCAAAGTCCCTAGTGAGATTTATGTCACATCTGGGATTGGGAGAGGTGCTGTAACCCTTAGGAGGGAAGTTACAATAGATCCGCGAGGGTCGCAGTGACAGGGAGGCTCATGGCCCCCCACCCTACCTCGAATAAATAAATAAATAAAATATAAGTACAGTGAAACAGAGGTACTATGTTACTTCCTTGAGGAACACCACAAAAAACATTATATAGGTATATTTTATTAATTGTTTATTTAATTGTAAATTTGAACACTAGTAAAAGTATCACCGTATTAATTATTTCATTTTATTGAAAAAGGACCACGAAACCGATACTGATAACCAAAGATATGACCGAAGCAACAATGCTAGCACTTCCGCTGTAATATCTCAACTGTCTTGTAGTTTTGTCCATTTCTACCAAACAAGCCATGATCTCTTCGTTATTGGGAACTATCTGGTCCGTGGGCAGGAGGAAACCAAACTGTCCTAAGTCCCTGAGTTCGAAAAGCATCGTGATAGGGACTTCAGCGACGCCTTTGACCCAGTCGAAGCTGGAGCCGCTGACTTCATCTGAACGAAAAAAAAAAATAGAAGTTAAAGCAACAGCTATCTATATTAAAAGATAAGAAAATACCCGACTGAAGAAAAGAGGTTTTTGCAGTCTAACTTACGAATTCGTTACGCTTGATACGCTGTTGAGTATACGTTTTTGTGAGAAAGTATGTATAAAATCGCTGTAAAAGATATTCATAATCCTACGTTATACAGAATAATCTTAGTAAAATCACTAATTTACTACGAAAAAGTTCGTTGGAGGTTACGAAAAACACATTTTTAGGGTTCCGTACCCAAAGGGTAAAAACGGGACCCTATTACTAAGACTTCGCTGTCTGTCTGTCTGTCTGTCTGTCTGTCTGTCTCCAGGCTGTATCTCATAAACCGTGATAGCTAGAAAGCTGAAATTTTCACAAATGATGTATTTCCGTTGCCGCTATAACAACAAATACTAAAAATTAAAAAAAATAAAATATTAAGGGGGGTCCCCATACAATAAACGTGTTTTTTTCGTATTTTTTTGCTCAATATTAAAAACGGTAACAGGTAGACGCTTCAAATTTTCACAGAATATTTACTTGTATATTACCTATCAAAATAAATAATTAAATAACAATAAAGTAAATATTAAAGGGGGGCTCCCATACAACAAACGTAATTTTTAAGCAATTTTTACTCGATCTTAATTAACAGGTAGAAACTTGAATATTTGTAAGTAAATATTTAGAAATATTACTAACTATAAAAATAAATACCTAATCTAATACATAAAAACCCACAAAATGAAAATAATCCGTGCATCTAAACGCGGTGCGAGCGCCGCGCCGTGGTGTGGTGGTGGCGCGAGCGCGAGGCGGTTGATAAGCAACGGCCGCGCGGGTAGCGGGGGAGGTAACATCACGGAGCGAGCCATAGCCGCGCGTATTCGCGCGAACGTCGTCATGCTGCCCGGATGTGTATCGAAAACCTACCTATAAGTTTGCAATTTACTACTTGGAATTTCGTTGATTTCTCGTTATTTTATCAACAGAACTAAACTTTGTAGTATTATAGATGATAGTACGGAACCCTTCGTGCGCGAGTCCGACTCGCACTTGGCCGATTATTTTATTTTATTTTTGCGAGAGATGTTTTAAATTATTAGAAAAAAAATAGTCTATTTTCTTACTATGGAAATTAACGTGGTTTTCACACATTTTTAATTAAAAACTACGGGTCACTCACGTCTGTTTTGAGCCGAAATATCCGACTATAGTTTCAACCGCATTCGGCGGTCTTTTTCAAAGGAGCAGCACACGCATCACTCTCGGTCGGTGACGCGCCTTGCACACACAACTTGCACTTGCAACTTGCACTTGAGTGCAAGGCGCGTCACCGACCGAGAGTGGCGTGTGTGCTGCTCCTTTGAAAAAGACAGCCGAATGCGGTTGAAACTATAGTCGGATATTTCGGCTCAAAACAGACGTGAGTGACCCGTAGTTTTTAGTCTATTGTCATAGGAGTGAAGATGAATATAACAACACCTCGACCATCAAAATAGATCAAACCGTTTAGGCTGTAGGCGCTCATAAAGAAACATGTATACATACATAACCACATACATACATACCTACACTCTAAAAACATAACCCTCCTTTTTATGCACTCGGGTAAAAAGGTGGCATTGAGCGGCATTCAATGTACACTGTTAAAATGTTTAACACGCTTTTATTAGGTCGACCTGTATGTAATGAAATATCTAAGGTAACTAAGTAATTTAACGATCTTCCAATTATCGTAGCGTCATGAAAATTGGCAGCTGTATGTAGTTATGATGACAATACAATAATATGGTACTGTCGAACTGATCTGATGATGTAGTTAACACGCTTTTATTAGGTCGACCTGTATATAATGAAATCTAAGGTAAGTAACTAATTTAACCATCTTCCAAGGATCGTAGCGTCATGAAAATTGGCAGCTGTATGTAGTTCTGATGACAATACAATAATATGGTACTGTCGAACTGATCTGATCATGGAGTTAACACGCTTTTATTAGGTCGACCTGTATGTAATGAAATCTAAGGTAAGTAACTAATTTAACCATCTTCCAAGGATCGTATAGCGTCATGAAAATGGGCAGCTGTATGTAGTTCTGATGACAATACAATAATATGGTACTGTCGAACTGATCTGATGATGGAGCCGGAAGACATGAACTAGAACTTAATGATGGAACATAGTATTATAGCTGTGTTTGGATTTGTTAGAAAAGTCGTGTAATGAACTTTGACCCCAATAATTTGTAGCGTGTTTTTTTATATATAAAATTTAGATATTTTTTTTTACTATTTTGAATACATATAGTCCTGTATCTAATATACAGGACAGTTTAGCTGGCGATAAATAAAAAAATTATATACGACATTACTTATGTCATACGATGTACATTCCACAGACACGAAAATTTTTCGCTGCGCTCAGAAAAGTAAACATTACTGGCCTTACCGAAAAAAATTACTTAACTTTAACCATCGTCTTAAATTATCTGTCTTCTTTCCGCATGTGTCATTACGTATCAGCGAGAAGTTGACAAAATAAGTTAAGCGATGCTTAAAGTTAAGTAACGTTTTTCGGTAAGGCTAATTCTAACTCTGATACGTTCGTCTCAATAATATTGACAACCAATCTCTTGAATTAACGATGGAGCCAGATGTGTTAGCTATTGCGTTAAATAAATTTGAATCAAAATTTTCAGTTGCTTAACTTTGTTTTAAATTAAAAATAAAATAATTCACTTACATAAAATTTCTTTTGAAGTGCCAACAGTGTAGCGAATCCCATGCATGGCTTCTAGTTTGGCTGCTCCACGAATAGCAATTTCGTACTGGAAGAGAAACAAGTAATTGTTTAAAAAACTAAAAAAAACCGGACAAGTGTGGGTCAGACTCGCCCACCGAGGGTTCCGTACAAACTAAGTAAAAGGGGGAAATCATATTTTTTTTTAATATTTTCCTTCATAAACCGAAAAATATACATCGTAAAAATATTTAACACATTCCTTGCACACCAAGCCAAGCCGAGTGGTGGGCTATAGTAGCGGCGCCTCCCACTCGGATCCGAGCGAGCGTCCCGTTCATTTTGTAATAGTCAGTCAACGTTGCTTTGCGCGGACACTCTGTACTTAATCAAAATTCGCCTAAAAAGTTTTGGTTCCCAGCTGAAGTGAAGGGTCTGCAGGGGGCGAAGAATGTGTTAAAAACCTGTTTTAGCTTATGCTTATGAGGCTCTTTCATATTATGATACCCCACATGATACGGTTAATTCATTTTTTTCTTTTTTTTTTCTTTTTAGAGACACTATTTTTTGTGATTAAATTAAAAATGTCCAGTTTTCGGATTTTTTCCTATATGTGTGCTCTAACACAATGCTTCTTGCCAAATTTCAGAGTTCTAGGTCAACGGGAAGTACCCCATATGTTTTGATTCCTCTGTGAGTGTCGAAATGTGCGTTTTTTTACGACATACCTATTTGGCTGTAACTTTTTTTTACGAAAACTGAGAAATTTTATTTATCTTTCTGCAGCAAGATGCTATGGATCTGCGTATATGGTTTTAATTTCAATTCGATACCTTCACGCGTCCCCGAGATAAAGGTCTTGACACCCGGACGGACGGACAGACAGACAGACGGACAACAAAGTGATCCTATAAGGGTTCCGTTTTATCCTATTGAGGTACAGAACCCTAAAAATGCCTTCAAAATACGCAATAAGCTTACTTAATGACATATTTTTCCAGTTATTTTGTTATAGAAACCAAAGTACTGAACTAATTCTATGGGACCACCTGGGAATTATACACTTTAAAAAAAAAAATTTTTCAACTCTGTCCAGGTCTTTGAGTTATCGGAGAACATACATAAAAAATATTTAAAAAAAGATTCCGACGAATTGAAAACCTCCTCCTTTTTGGAAGTCACATAAGGTTAAGAAAACATATTCATATTAACATATTAAATATTCTTTCAATTTTTAACTCAATAACCAGAGGACAGACAAAACGCTTCAAAGGACAACTAATTTGTCGGATTATAGTAATTAGTTTAGAAGTTACGAGGGAACAGATGAACATACATAAATACATACTGGTCAAAAACGTAACCCTCCCTGCTTCACCGTAGTCAGATAAAAAGTGTTAAGATTGAGAGGCAAAGTTTTCAACTTGTTTTTAATGGTTTAAGTATATTTAATGCATATCAATAATCAAGTTTATTAGGTTCACCGCAAAATATAAATGATTAGATTGCAGAATAAGTCTACACATATTATCTATCAATGTGCACTTGTTTAGAATTATATGCCCTTGGCAAGTACATATTGAACGACAATATTCGTACTATCTATTAATCCTATCGTCATTATCAATTTCTTGTCTAGGGCCTCTGGCCACTGGCCTGATAAATTATGACATAGTCTAAGATAAGATACAATGTGCCCATGAGCCATTTTAATAATTTAAAAAGGGAAATTGTAAAAATTGTAAGCTAAGTAGAAAAAGAGAAAAAGAGCTTACCATGTCAGCATAATTAGGCACTTGTAGTACGTCAGCACCTTCGAGATGACTGAAAGGAATCAATATCATCTGGGAGTAAGAGTGGAAGGCGAAGTAGTAGAGGAAGTTGCCCTGTGTCTTCAAATTTAAGACGTAAGAGGAAAGAGCCTGGGCTTCTCGTTCTGAAGCTCCACTTGGTCCAGCATAGGTTTGGGTACATGGGTTAGCTGAAGCTCCAACAGCTGAAATAGAAAGATAACGATTATTAAAGGATAAGGGTATCTGAATTCAAAAGCAATAAACTCATAATTGATTTCTAGCTCTCTAAAAACTCACTTTGAAAGAATAGTCTTCAATATATATATCTATACATATATAGATATTTGCTTTTATAATGAAATTTATTAAAATTTCTCAATAATTTATTTTTTCATACTCACTCATCCAGAGGTAATCGAAGTTTCTGTTCAAGTCAATGCCGTTGCCCAAATCGGGATTATTGGCGCAGGCCACGAAGTTGGCCGGGTTTCTGTTCTTTCTCCACATACGATCCTAAGACCGGAAACATTTTTATTATTATCATATTATGTCTGTAAATAATACCTGTTAAACAAGATATCCAGCAACAAAAATCTGCGGCAGAGATCCGACTACCACTTGCTGCAAAAATGACGATTGGCCCTAGGCACGCAACATTTGCACGTAGAGCTTATTGCTGGTGGGGCTGAAAAGTACTCAAGTGGAGATCACAAACTGGCAAGCGCAGCGTAGGAAGACCAGCCACAAGGTGGACAGAAGACCTCATACAAGTGGCAGGAAGATGCTGGATGCAGGCTGTTTCCAACCGGTTTTTATGGAAATCCATGGAGGAAGCCTGTGTAAAAATACCATTTAGCTAGGTTTTATATCTAATATCCTATCAAAATGTATTGAGAATAATCCTTTTTTCGTCTTAATTTTCACCGCCACAAAGATAGCACTGGAAATTCAGTATGAAGATCATAAAATCTATGAAAAAATAAGACTCTAGACAAAATCACTCTAGTTGTAGATTCAAA
This sequence comes from Lycia hirtaria, assembly GCA_947563715.1. NCBI lineage: Eukaryota > Metazoa > Arthropoda > Insecta > Lepidoptera > Geometridae > Lycia > Lycia hirtaria. Next base: position 14,897,065 of record OX387385.1, read on the forward strand.
AGGGCTAAAATTTAAATAGTTTTCAATAATACTTACACCATCAAATGTATATACATATCCATCGGGGTTTGTGACGGGTAGAATATGCCAAACAAAAGTCTCCGCCAAAAATCTGACATCAGGATCACTGCTGGTCAAAAATTCCTTAATAATCCAAGTAACCGTTGCTGGTGAAATCCACTCTCGAGAATGTATACCTCCTTCAATCATTCCAATCAATGGATTATCTCCACGGTTACCAGCATTAAAATCAATGATGACTCCTTTAAGAAAACGACCTTCAAGGGAAGTGCCGATATTGACAGTAGTGACAACGCCAGGATAAAGGTCTACCAGTTCATCAAGCCAAGCATGGATAGCATCTAAATTGTGGTAACGGTCCCAAGAGAACGATCCGAGAGTAGCACTACGGTCAATGTTAGTGGGTATCCGTTGAGCGTCAATTAAACTGGAAAAATATGAGACAGAGAAATTAAAATGAACTTATTTTCATCAGCGTATGGATGTTTGTTAACAGGTTCACAGTCCAGCATCGAGAGTATAAAGTGCCACCCAAGTCCGGTGAAATTTTGTAGCTAAGTGTCTATCCTACCTAGTCCACGTTTAATATGAGACATTCCTTCAGAGTCCAATAAAATACGACCCGTTAAAAATCAGTAGCCGGATAGCCCATATGAGGACTGTGGACTCATGACGCTATTGGCCTACAGCTCATATATGGGCTGTGGACTGTGAACCTGTTAAATAATTTTTGTAATGCATATTTTTATAGCAAAATGTTACTTACGATTGGACATTAGCTATAGTGAGATTAGCATTTAAACCAGCAGCCTTATAATAAGCAGCAAACTCAGATTCTTGTGCTGGAGACACCATGATTCTGGCATCATTTCCTACCGAAAGGTAATCCGTCCAGAATTCGTATTCTTTCCTTAAATCATTCAGCATCTGCACTTGAACTTCGGATGTTGGAATCACATTGTACACTTTATATCCTTCGTAACTTTTTGATGCAGAAGTTAAAACTACAAACCCTAAAAAGGCCAATAATATTTTACCAGACATTTTAACTAAACGTCCATAATTTAAAAATGACGTTAGTAAAATGATCAGAAACGGTAATATTACAGACGCAGATAATCCTAGCCATAAAGATAATTTATCGGTTAATTTTTATATTTTTATGGCGCATCGATCTAGTTTGATCTAAGTTTTTTTATATATTATCATAAATTTGATAAAATGAATATGTGAATAATAAATAATATTGTCTGAATTATGTTTATTCATTCAACATGTATATTTTTCATAAATTCAGTTATTTTCCATTTAATTACATATCTTAAGTAAACCATTGATATTTTGAACACGCTTCTAAATTATGAAATGAATTACAAATACAAAATAATTTATTCACGTAAGACAATTACTCTAGTACTAAGGATACATTCATTGAAAATACTTAAATATACTTCTAATTAAACGATCTAGGCAATCAAATAAAAGATAAAACAAACATCAATTAGGATTTACAATTTAATGGCTTTTAAATATTTTACAAAGCAAATAATATCGCTAGTACAAACATTACTACGCTCAACCCTGCTCTGCTTGCAGAACTATATCTATAATAGCCTAATTCTCTAGTAACTCTGTCCATTTCAACAAGGCCAGCCATAATCTCTTCGTTGTTGGGGATGATGAGGTCTGAGGGAAGAAGGAACCCGTATCGTCCATCATCACGGAGTTCGAAGAGGTAAACGATAGGAACATTAGCACCTCCTTTGACCCAGTCGAAGCTGCCACCACTGGTAGGATCTGAAAGATAATACGGTATTTAATAAGGTAACAATTAGTTACCTTTACTAAATAAACTACAGAACCAAGCGTGATAAGTAAACATAAAAACACTATTATTATTAACGGGATATTTACCGTGGTTCGCGTTAATTTTGAGCTCCCGGTGTTCAATGCACCAACCGATATGTTTTAACGCGAACCACGGTAAATATCCCGTTAATAATAATAGTGTTTTAATGAACGACCGCGATAGTTTAAAAACTAAAAAAACAGGTGAACTTGTAGAAATTGAGAAATTACTTGGTACATACTCGTTTTATTTATTTATTTAAGTCACTTTTTAATATTTATAGTTATTATAAAGTACTCTTTGAGTTAATAATTAATAATAGGTACTTAAATTTTTCGGAACTGAAAAACTACATACAAGAATGAAGTAGGTATGTGAAAAGCTAATTATTACCTACGCCAAGAACCTAAAGCTAAATGAATCAAATTCTTAGTACTAAAACTAAGTACTTTTACTTGTATAAAATTTGATTAATAGCATAGACTCTGATGAAGAAAACTAGCAAGCAAACGTTAATATTTAACTAAATTATTGTTCTATCCGCTGAATCATATATGTCAAAAAATCAACAGATAATGGTGATGAATGTTGATTTTTACACTAAGGATACCTAATCAGCCTATGATCCATTATGCTAATTAATGTATAAGCAACTTACATAAGATATCTAGGGAAGTTCCAACTTCATAATGCGTTCCATATTTCTCTTTCAGCTTGTCCATTCCTTTGATTGCGATTTCGTACTGTAAAATTATACAATCTCTTTAACTATAAATAAAAAAACCGGACAAGTGCGAGTCAGACTCGCCCACCGAGGGTTCCGTACAAACTAAATAAAAGGGGGAAATCATATATATTTTTTATATTTTCCTTCATAAACCGAAAAAAATACATCGTTAAAATATTTTACACATTCCTTGCTCACCACTCGGATCCGAGTGGAGCGGGGCTATAGTAGCGGCGCCTCTAACTCGGATCCGAGCGAGCGTGCCGTTCATTTTGTAGTAGTCAGTAAACCGCCGGCGTTTGAGGTAGTCAACGTTGCTTTGCGCGGCCACTCTATACTTAATCAAAATTCGCCTAAAAAGTTTTGGTTCCCAGCTGAAGTGAAGGGTCTGCAGCGGGCGAAAAATGTGTTAAAAGCCTGTTTTAGCTTATGCTAATGAGGCTCTTTCATATTATACCCCACATGATACGGTTAATTTACTTTAAAATTTGGGCCCTCATTCCTTTGCATAGAGACACTATTTTTTGTGATTAAATTAAAAATGTCCAGTTTTCGGATTTTTTCCTATATCCTACTCTAACACAATGCTTCTTGCCAAATTTCAGAGTTCTAAGTCACCGGGAAGTACCCCACAGGTTTTGATTCCTCTGTGAGTGTCGAAATGTGCGTTTTTTACGACATATTCGGCTGTAACTTTTTTTTACGAAAACTGAGAAATTTTATTTTTCTTTCTGCAGCAAGATACTATGGATCTGCGTATATGGTTTTAATTTCAACTCGATAGCTTCACGAGTTCCCGAGATAAAGGTCTTGACACCCGGACGGACGGACAGACGGACAGACAGACGGACAACAAAGTGATCCTATAAGGGTTCCGTTTTTTCCTATTGAGGTACGGAACCCTAAAAATTATCACTTAACGGGATGAATGCGAAACTACAGTTTTATGGAATATAGAGGCTTTGAGGTAAATTTTGGACAAACCGACAGACACATCGCCGTATTCGTGGAAGACAGCCACAGTGGCCGTTAGGGCTTTTAGTTTTTGACGTGACAACGTCTAATAAAACGATGAACATGATTTCGTTCTGCGCGCACGAAAAAGGATGACTCATTGTCCCGTTACATCATCATCATCATCATTTCATCAATGTTTTGTTATGACGTTGTCACGTTAAACTATCGTCCGTAAACCGACTTTACAGACAACCAATTTTTATTGCATTTTTGAGTTCTAAGAATGCATTTGCATCTATCCACATCAAAAGAAAGTTAAAAACCCCCTAAATTAGATTTAAAAAAAGACTTTTTTTCTTAATTTTTACAAAGAGCAACAATACTGTCCGTAGAATAGAGCAACTGACGCCACTGCGTCTGATTTTTTCTGTCGCAAACGGCCACTAACGCCTGCGCGCTCTTGTTCCATGTTAATATTGCTGCGGGAGACTCGCGCCTGACGCCGTAAAAGGTCGTAATGTCTCAAGCGTGCACCAAAATTTTGTTAAAACAATATCATCATGATATTGCATGTTGTGTCATTTGTATTGATTTGAAATACAAAAAAAAAATATGTCGTCTAAGAAGTTTTAGAGCTAATCAGAAAAAACCTCCTCCTGAAAACCTAGGATCATGTAATTGTGTCTGTCTTCGAGGATACGACGACTTATGGGACATGACGAAACTACATATAAAGGTTTATTTTTGGCTATGGAACCCTAAAAATCTACAGTACATATGTTCGTGACCTTCAAAATGACCTTATAATTCTAACACTCTTATCTACATTACAATAGAAATATCTATGAGAAACAACTTTATCTGTTATTCAGCTACGTTTCAAATTATTATTGTGCACAATGAATAATTGTACAACAGACACAACCAGCTTGTTGAATGTAGTTTATAGGTGGACGTAATTTTCAGAGCTCAACTTACGGCAGTTATGTGTGTTTTTAGGGAAATATAGATTAAGGTGAGCCCCGAGTACCTTTAGTAAATTTTCACAAGAAAATAAGTAATTTATGTGTGGTTCCAAGTAATACTTCATTCTTTATGCCAAACTACAAATATTTCATTCATAGATACTTTAACGTGAGGCAGATTTGGCCGAACCGAGTTAAGTCAAGAGAAAAATATTTTCTTTCATGCTGGATTGGGAGAAAAAGAAAAACATAGAATGTACTAGCTGCGCTTCTCTTCTCGGGCATACTGTAAATGTCAGTTAAAGGACTTGAGGGAAATTGGCGTTTATGTAGGCGATTGGCCCTATCGCTGCAAGCCAATATTATATATTTCCCTGTATTCCTCTCTAACCTTCTAATACTCCTCTCCCTTCCATCAAACCTTCTAAAAATAGTCAAATGTGGCGTCAAACGACCTGATGGTCGTTGATGCTCTGCCTCCGGTAAGGGAAAACAAGCGCGATTACTTAAATGTATGTAAAAATTATATTCACTAATGTATTTCTGCTTTTTATTCAATAATTGCGAGTCGGACTCGCGCACGAAAGGTTCCGTACCATTATCTATAAAAACGGCAAAAATATCACGTATAATTTACGTTTGTTGTATGGGAGCTCCATTAAATATTATTTTTACTCTATTCTATTTTTTTGTATTTGTTGTTATAGCGGCAACAGAAATACATCATCTGTGAAAATTTCAACTATCTAACTATCACGGTTCATGAGATACAGCCTGGTGACAGACGGACGGACGGACAGATAGCGAAGTGTTAGTAATAGGGTCCCGTTTTTACCCTTTGGGTACGGAACCCTAAAAACCTTCCGAGGAAGGACATTCCGCATTTGCCTTGTTCGCGGGAGAAAGGAGCGTGAGAACCTGACTGTATAGGATTTCCAGTTATGCAAAATGTGAGCTTCGGTTTTTATAACGTTTCAAATTTCAGCTTACCATGTCGGCATAGTTAGGAGTCTGAATTACATCAGCGCCACCTAAATGACTGTATGGTACTAACACCATCTGAGAGTATGAATGGAAGGCAAAATAGTACACAAGGTCTCCTGATGTCTTGAGTAGCTGGACGTAGTTAGCTATGGCCACTGACTCTGGTTCAGAAAACGGGACTGGTCCAGCATAAGTCTCGTCACAAGGGTTCTGTGATGCTCCAACCGCTGAAAATAAATTATTCAAAAACATAAAATAAAGTAAATGTAAGAAAGGGACTTTAGGCGTAAAACTGCTATATTTATATTAGGTATTATGACTAAAATTTGGATTTAAGTAGTACAATGTTGAAACAGATTTATATTTCAAAAGCATCAAATATCCAAACGGATCTTTCACAATCCAAACTGCTTTTGAATAGATAACTAAATAAATAAGTATATATTAAATAAATAAGATAGATATTAAAAGAAAAACAAAATACCCGACTGCAGAAAAGCAGTCGGGTATTTTGTTTTTCAAGTTTTTGCAGTCTAACTTACGATTTCGTTACGCTCGATACGCTGTTGAGTGTACGTTTTTTATGAGAAAGTATACGTAAAATCGTTGTAGAAGATTATAAATGCAAATTCAATTATTCTAGTAAAATCCCTTGTTTATTAAGAAATAGTTCGTTAGACGTTCCGAAAAAAATATTTTTTTATATCTTATAGAAACGTACATACATACATAACCCCATACATACAAAGATACATAAATTCTTAAAACATAATCCTCCTTCTTACGCAGTCGGATAAAAAGACAGATATAGAGGATGTGAAAAACAAACAATTTATTTAATTTTTTGTTATCAGAGAAGAATTCTTTCGATAAGTAGCCAATAAAATCCTCCTTCGTTTAATGTTTGTTATAGATAAACTCTTGCAACTCCCAGTTGCAATAATTTGTCCATTTTACACGCGAACAATTTGGCAGCAAGAAACGTGGAAGAATGTTTTGTTTTTCCCCTCATCATTTTTGACCTCATAAATTAGCGCTGATATATTATATTGTACTTTGACGTCAGTAAATTTTATCTCATAATGACTTCAATTCAGCACAATCTTCTGAAGATAAACTTTTATCACCAATAATATGCTATAGATTAAATACCTGTGCTAAATACCTACTTCATATAAGATAAATGGTTGTTAAGTTAATAATGATTATTATAGTTAAAACTTAAACAACCGACTTCAAAATGCGCATTTTTATTTTAAAAATCAAACTACTGAACCAATTTTGGTCTGTGATCTAAAATATTTATAAGACCAATCTATGTATAAGTATAATATATACTTCCAAATAAAAAAAAACAAATTTAAATCCTCCTCCTTTTTATTTCGGCATAAAAGAGTAGTAGTAAATATTGGTTTACAAGACAGACAACCACCAAAGGAATAAGTATAAAAGTTAAAAAAAAACTAAAAAACACGCCTAAACTTATCAAATTATTGTATTGTCATCGGTCCTTGATAAGTATGCCAAATTTCGAGTTAATCCAACGTTTTGAAGGGAGTCAAAATCATTTTCAAAGTTTCCGTTACATACATACTAACATACGTAGACTATGGCCTTACCCTTCTCACAATGAGAAGATGGCCCGCGCCCAGCAGTGGGACAGTGTGTAAAAACAGGGCCGATAAAAAAAAAAAAAACATACGTATGAAGCTAATAAAACCGTGTTAAAAAAGAAAATATAAATTGTAAACTTACTCATCCACAGAAATCCAAAGTTTCTGTTGAGGTCAATGCCGTTGCTTAAATCAGAGTCCCAGTTTCCACAAGAGGTGTAGTGAGCTGGGTTTCTAGTTTTTCTCCACATTCTATTCTGTGAAATAAACATAATACTCGTAACATTCGTACTCGTAGCTATTGCCAATAGCCAATAGCTATTGCGGGGGCCAATTCAGTTATTCAAAACCGATCCGTAACTGAACCTTGTGCGAAGCATTTCCTGTCGGCTGCTATCATTTTTTGATTTAGTAACGAGTGAAGGACGTGTCACGGTTCATCAAATGTGTCAATTGTATGACATAAAAGTGACTGAATCAAAAAACTATGGAGGCCGACGGGAAACGCTCCACATATGGTTCAGCTACGAAGCGGTCTTGAATAACTTAATTGCCCTCCTGCTGATCTGTCAAGTACTGGTGAAATATGAATGTGAAGTAAACACTTTATAATTAGAGTATTTTGGATTTTAGTAATTTATTAAAAGAAGTAGATACAAATTAGTGAGGATTCAGGGAGGAAAACATAATAATAGTTTGAAAAACTGAAAAAAACAGACTTCAAAATACACAATTTGTTTACTTGGACGACATTTTTTTCAGTTACTATGTTATATAAACCAAAGTAATGAAACGATTTTGATAAAATTTATGTGGAACCACCTCTGAGATATTATATACCAAACAAAAAACTACTTATTTATATATTTATTATGAGTAATCGCTGAACAAACATACAAAAAATAACATAAAGTCGAAATGAGAACCTCCTTCTTTTTGGAATTCGGTTAAAATAAAACTAATTAAATTCCTAGCTTTATAAAGAGATAATTTTAATTGATATTGAAGATATAATATTAAGTCATTAATTTAATATGAAATAAGTTAAGGGACTTGAGGGAAATTTTTGCTTATGTAGGCGATGGGCTGACCCCTTGTCACTGCAGGCCAATATTATATCTTGCCCTAAATTACCTCCTAACCTTCTAATACCTTTTCCTTCCTAACTAACCCTCTAAACGGTCAAATGTGGCGTAAAATGGCGTCATGCCCTTTGATGCGAGATTGTATGTTTATAATATTATACTCACATGTGTAAAAGTGTACATATAACCATCAGGATTCACGACGGGGAAAATATGCCATACTATATTTTCAGCCAATGCTCTAACACTAGGATCTGTACTTTTTAGAAATTCCTTTATAATCCACGTCACGGTAGCTGGAGAGATCCATTCTCTGGCGTGAATGCCACCTTCAATCATGGCAATAGTAGAATTTTCTCGTCCTTTAAAATCAATTTTAACTCCTTTAATGGCGCGACCTTCTGTTGATGAGCCTATAGTGACTAAGGTGACTCTATAAGGATATTCTTCAGCTATGGCATCTAACCAGGCGTAGATTTCGTCTAAAGTTTGGTAGTAAGTCCAGTCGTAATCAGATATACTTCGACCAATGTTTGATGGACGACGGAGCTGGTCATCTATGAGCCTGAAAACGTGTTGAACATAAAAATTGCGGTCAATTTTATGTGGTTATTCTTTTTTTATTGACTTTTTTGATGTAAATAGGTTTGCCGTTAGATGACGTAGATAGTATTAGGTATAAATAAAACAGACCGCCTACCGAGGGTTCTGTACAAACTAGTAGATAAAAAGGGGAAATTGTATATTTTTTTTAATATTTTCCTTCATAAACCGAAAAATATACTGTATATATATAATATATTTTGACGGACAGATGTACAGACGGACAATAATGTGATCATATAAGGGTTCCGCTTTTTCCTTTTGAGGTACGGAACCCTAAAAAATCATTGTTGTTTTTAAAATATAAACAAATATTAAAAACTTACTGCTGAACATCTTCAATAATAACATTGTGCTGAATTTCGCACTTGTCGAGATATTCTTCGAATTCTTTTTGATTATCAGGTGCGACCATTATTCTGACATCGGCATCTATTGCTACAACATCACTCCAAAAACTCCACCTGCCATCTTTTTGCATATCACTAAGAATTTTCACATCTTTGTCAGATTGTGGAACTATCTTATATACTTTATTATTTCTAAACTGTTTATATTCAGCATGGACTGCTGCTAACATAGAAAGACAAATAAAAATTTCTTTAAATTTCATTATGTCTGTTTGCTCGGTATTCAGTATTACAAATACACTTAATTAAAAGTGTTTAGCAATATAAGGATTAGTCGATAATATTACTTATCACAGATAATTTCAATGTACTTGTGAGATATAAACGTATTTATCTTGTATAAATACGTATAAACGTCTTGTATAAACGTGTTATCGTGTATCTTCCTTAGGTATTGTATATTATATTAAAAATATTGTATGTTAATTATTGTTATTGTATTTTCCAATTTATTTTTAAAATAATTTTAACTTACTTTACAAATTTAACTAGAGGTTGAATCAATTCTACATAAAGCATAATTATAATTTTGTATTTTGATCAAATAATCAATTTAATGAAATGAAATGAAATGAATTTATTTCCACTAAAAAAAATAGAGTATAAGCAAGGTGGTAAAAGCGTTTTAGCTCCAATCTATTTTGCCATTCATTGGCATGTGGAAAAAATATCCTTAATGTCTAAAAGTCAGTCTTAAAATCTAGTTTGTGGCATATTTAATATTATATCTATTTAACAATTCGTCTAATGTGTAAAAAGATTTTTCCAAAAGCCATGTTTTTAGCTTTTTACGAAAGATTCCATAAGGGAGTTCCTTTATTGATATTGGCAATTTGTTGTAGATGGTGACGCACATGGCATAACAGTTTTTTTGACATAATGCCAACCTAAAGGGCTGATTAAAGATAAGCCTGTGCTCATACTTGGTAGCCCTCACGTATCTGTCATTAGCTGTTTGAAAGAGGTTCGGATGGTTTCGGACAAATATTGCAATCTCAAAGATGTACATTGAGACTAACGTTAAGATTCCCAAATTTTTAAAGACAGGTTTGCAAGATTCATAGGGCCTAATACCTACTATAGCACGCAGGCACTTCTTCTGCGACAAAAACGCTTTATTAATATGAGTAGAATTACCCCATAGAAGAAGTCCGTACCTAAGAATAGAGCTAACATATCCATGGTATGCTAACAATACAGTCTGCCGTGAAGATGTTTTCCTGAGTCTATTCAAAACATGTACGAATTTATTGACTCTACCACATACATTTGTTATGTGATCTTTCCAATCTAGATGTTGGTCTAAAGTGATGCCTAGGAATTTCACATTTTTTGCTTCCTCTAGGTGTACATTATTATAGAGTAATGTTTTAGTAGTAGGTTTTGTTCCATGCGTCAAAAATTGTATATATTTAGTTTTAGTCAATTTCACATTTAGATTATTTTCGTCAAGCCATTCAATTGTTGATATAATAGTATTGTTAATTTCAATGTCAAAGTTTAAAGACTGTAACCTTATTTTTGTGATAGGTTAAAAAAAAGTTTCTATTAAAGTCACATAATTTTGATACAATAATAATTAAAAGTACTAAATACTGAACTAGATCCTTAAACTAACTAGAACTAGAAACTACATCCTTTGTTCGCGGTCGGTCAACTTAGAAAAAAGTCTACTCAGATACGAGTAAGTATTAGGGACGATAGGAATTTCAAACGCCCCACATTGTATTCTTGAGCCTGAGCAATGCCCTAGATTGATGAGGAGAGAAATGATGAGAGTGATTGATGAGGAGACAAATGATGAGAGTGATTGATGAGGAGAGAAATGATGACACTTAGAACCAACATAATAATTTTTTGACTTTTAGTACATTATCTACAGCGTCATCTTCCGTTTCAATAAAACTGTTTAACTTCAAAAGTTATTTAATTATTTGTTTTTAAAGGTTTTAGTTTTTAATTCTTTACTTATTAGAAAGGATTAGGATAGATAAAGTTCATAATAATAATTAAACAAAACGCTCAATCGTCGAAGTAACTCTATTTTCACCTTATACACATTGGATGAGGAATAAGACGGTTTTACTTTTACTAAATCCTAAACGAGCGGGTGAAGAGAGGCTACTCTCTTCACCCGCTCGTTTTTTTTTTGTCAAGAATGAGATTTGTCATTGAATGTCAAAGGCTTCGTCTTCGAAGATTAGAAGATGTGCAGATGTTTTTGATAATCCTTAACATTTGACACGATTGCAAAGAAAAACGTGTCGATGGAACTCTGCGATTCTATAATCTGACGCATTTCACTCAGGAGCTTTCTCTATAAATATGTCAATTCAAGAAACACAAAAATTGGTTCACGATGACGGAGTAATCGGTGAACAAACATAAAAAAACATACGGATCGAATTGATAACCTCCTTCTTTTTGGAAGTCGGTTAAAAATAACAAACAGGGCAAGCAAAATAATGCCGTTTTTCCAATACTTGGCAGACGAGTTGGCGAGCACAGTGGATTGTGTTTACTTTATATTACCAGAGAAGCGTCCATCTCTGGCAATATTTGCCCAAATCGGTTCCTACGGCACCTAAAAAAATAGAGGGGGAGTTACTATTCTAGGCCAGTACCCCGAGTTCAAATAATTATAAATAGTTTAAATAATTATGGTTTAAAAACTGAAAAAACTAAACTACTTAATAGCATAGTAGATAAATACTTCCATGCGTCAGCACCCGTGTTTTGCCACGATATTTAAAGAGACTAGACATTTCGCTCGGCCATACACCTAGTTGTGTTTGTATGATCGCCCGAAGATCTTGTGTTGATGACATAAAAATAAAAACGTTAAATTCAAGACTAGATATTTATTAAAGTTAGCTTTTGTATTATGAACTAGTATTTAAATACAATCAAACAGTGAAGCAAATAACAGTATAACTCAGTAAATTGTATGGATACAGATTGCAATACAATTGTTTTGACCTTATTAATTGGCCAAGCGATCAAAGTAAGCTAAGATAGAATCCTTACCATTTGCTTGTTGATGTAAAAGCATAAACTGTCAAATACTTTTTTCATCTGTCCGGACGTTTGTTTATTTGATGCTTACTTACGGACAGGTCTTATATCTTAGCGAGACTTCAAGAAAATTGATGCTTAAATAGGTTTTAAAATGTCATAGAATTTTATTGTTTTATAGACAAGCCTCATAACTCAGTGTTAGTGTGACTGCCTCCTGAGCTGTAGGTCGTGAATTCGATCCCCACCCAGGGCAAACATTTCTGTGATGAGCATGATGTTTGTCCTGTGTCTGGGTGTTTTTCTATGTATCATAAGTATGTATTTACAAAAATAAAGTGTATATGTATTCTAACAACCCTCTAGTTCTATAGTACAAGCTTTGCCTAGTTTGGGCTAGATGGTGTTAAGTGAAATGTCCACCAATATTTATTTATTATTTATATTTATTTTTATTGATTACAGTGCGTCATTCACTTGCCAATTTTAATGAAATTTTGCAGGTGTTCAATTTTAATTAGGTATTTTAAATATGAGCAAAATTGGTCCGGTATTTGTCGATACAAAAGGTCTGACGTCTTTATTAAGAAAATAGGAGCTATTTATTGGTCGATTTTGATAAAATTTGGTAAATATTGTTTAATTAAATTAATTAATAGTGTTTAATTTAGAACAAGAACTTTAAATACGACCAAAATTCGTCGATAAATTTGCGTGGACATTTTCATACAACACTATCTAGGCTCAAACTAAGCTATTTAAAGCTTGTACTATGGGAACCAAATAAATAAGCTGATAAAATACTTATATACTTTTCTTGTAAATACATTCTTATGATAAGTAAATAGGAACACCCAGACACAGAACAAACATCCACCCATGTTCATCCCAAAAAATGTTTTTGTCTTAGATGAGATGAGATCTTGCAGTTAGCAAGATTATATTTCTGAATTCTACTGTTCACAGAATTACTATTTTCTAAAATAGGTACTTATAACATACTTAAATGGCTTAGTGATTGATAAAAGCAATCAAAATTCCTAATAATATCACAGACACAGAATAAATAGCTCCAGATGCAGAACTTTCATAGTAACGAAGAGAAATAGCAGTTTTGTCCATTTCCACTAAAGCATCCATTATTTCCAGACTAGTTGGGACAATTTGATCTGCAGGCAGAAGAAAACCGTACTCGCCGAGGTCTCGAAGCTCAATGAGGTAAGACACGGGTACGTTGTATGCGTACTTGACCCAGTCAAAACTGGTCCCGCTCATGGGATCTGGAATTAATTTTGATTAAGTTAAATATAAGTGAATCTTCAGTAATTCGGGTGAAATTCAATCAATTATTCCCGTTGTCCCCCAGTTCCGTATTTCCCCCCGTGGGGGATGACAACGGGAACAATGTAAAAAGTTGTGCTGATGCCACTGGGCGAAACCCCACAACTTTTTACATTGACACACACAGACACATTTTCAAAAAAACCCTTCAGAGCCACAAGGTCTAGTAAGCCAAAAGGTCCAATGGACAAAAATGAAAAGACCCAAAATGTCTAGTCTGAAATTCAGTTGTAAATCAAAGCCGCGCATAATCATAAACTGAACGGAACTGGGGGACAACGGGAATAATCGAAATTTAATACATAATATCACGCCTATTTTACCTTACGGGGTAAATAGAGCATCAAAGACCATTGAGGTTGTTTAATGCCACATTTGACCTTGATTGGTGGGTTAGATGTTGCATTAGCATTACAATGTTGGCCTAATCCTTGGCCATCATTTATGCGTATGGTTGTACAAACTATGGAATCAAAATGGTTGGCTTAAGTGATAATATAATGACACCAGAAAATATGTTTCTATGCAAATTCAAACAAATATACATTTCATTTTGTTTCAGTATTCACAGAAGCAATAATTAAAGCTTATTAACACGCTTTTATTAGGTCGACCTGTATGTAACTAACTATGTAATGAAATCTAAGGTAACTAATTTAACCATCTTCCTAGGATAAGCGTCTTCCTTAATTCCATCTTTAAGCGTCATGAAAATTGGCAGCTGTATGTAGTTCTGATGACAATACAATAATATGCTACTGTCGAACTGATCTGATGATGCAGCCGGAAGATATGAACTAGAACTTCATGATGGAACATCGTATCATAGCTGTGTTTGGATTTGTTAGAAAAGTCTTGTAATGAACTTTGACCACAATAATTTGTAGCGTGTTTTTTAAACTGTAAGTAATTTTGTTTTAATATGCACGTGAAATAAAAACATTTTCTGGTTTAGGCTTAGAGGATGCTCATTAATTAGATTTCATCCTGTTTATGTTATAGATTATAAAGTAACCAAATTTATCGATGCAAAATAGATTTCAGCCGCAAAGCTTTATAAAGACGTGTGTTTACTTAAGGCGATATTTTGATAAACTGTATTTACACTAAAAATAGAATTTAATCATGGAGAAAGTACCATGTTCAATAGCTTACATAAGATATCAGCTGACACTCCAACTCTGTATACGGTTCCGTATCTTTTGGATAGCGCATCTGCACTTCTAATAGCAATTTCATACTGGAAAAGAAAATGAAATGTGATTAAATATCAAATCATGTGATTTTAAATCACATTATGATCAAGGGTAGTCAACATTCTTCGTGAGAACACTGTTACAGTGTATTATTTTTTATTTTATTTTATAGACCGTATTAATGATCATCACAATCTCATCCATAAGAAATCCACTGCATAGGCACATAAACATAATCCCCTGTAACATAAACTGTTTAAGTGTAGGACAGATAGACAAACAGACACCGTAGCCTCACGAATAGGCTCCCGCAACCTTTGTACGGAAGTCTAAGAAAAGAAAAACAACGTACAGTCGAATTGAACCTCGAACACCTTTCTTTTGAAGTGGGTTAAAAATTCCTATATTGCTTACCATATGCTATATTGCTTACCATATGGGCATAGTTGCTTGGCTGAGCGGGGTCAAAACTGCTGTCCAGATGGCTATACGGAATGACGATGAGCTGAGTGTAAGAGTGGAAGGCGAGGTAGTATATCAGGCGTCCGCTGTCGTTCAGTATCCTGACATAGTTGACGATAGCTCTGGTCTCTGGTTCGGAGTTTGAACTGGGACCAGCGTAAGTGTTTGTGCAGGAATCGTTGGAAGCGCCAATAACTGAAATCATGACAAAAATCTGTAGCTTAAACACAATACCATTAAAAATTCATTCAAATAAATTAAATTTAAAAGTTCTAAAACCAATAAATAAGCGCAATAAATAAATACTTTAGAAAAATACTCAATAGGCACTCATTAATGATCTTGAATGATTGTTAGAGCTTATTTTTAGTGAAATTCACTCTTAAGATGGAGAAAGAAGAGTGACGATTGCTGTTCAGGATGAAATTTGAATTGTTGCTGTAGAAATACTTACATCTCCACATGTAGTCAAAGTTCCTATTCAGATCTACTCCGTTGCTCATGTCGTCGTCCGTTCCTTCGCCACAAGATTTAGCGCTAGCAGTGCTTCGGTTCTTTCTCCACATGCGATTCTGTAAATGTAAGATTATTAAGGTCAAGCCGTTTAGGCTGTAGGCGATCATATAGAAACATACATACATACATAACGACATACGTATACCCTTACACACATACAAACATACATACACTCGAAAAACAAAACCAAAAAAAAAAACATAAGAAGGGGTTCTTATGCGGTCTGGTAAAAAGATGAAGTTATTTGTTAAATATTATTTCATAGGAATAAGGATTACCTAATACAATAATGCAAGTCATTTTATTTAAAACTATGTAACAAATTGGTATACAAAATGTATAATATAATTTTTAACTATACAATAAAAAAAAATTACATAATAGTAAACAGACAAGTCATAATCATAAATAAGTCAGTAATAAATTCAACTCAATTAAAATTTAGTCAATTGAAACCCATCCTGCAACGACCCTGATGGAAAGGTGCCCATAATGCAAACAGCATTGCCACGCTGTATGGCAATAGCCAACCTTTGCACCAGCAACGAAGCAGAACGGGAGTCACCACTGTTGTCCTTTAGTCTTCGGCCAATTTCATTAACGAAAATGTCGAGTCAGTTCAATTCAATTTGTTAAATGCACATTTAAAAGAAAACACACAAAAGTGTCGTCAGTTTTTTTTTTTTTTTTTTTGTTGCATTTATTGTGTAGCTAATTTTTAGTATACATAGTGATACTTACAGTAGTAAAAGTATAAACATATCCATCAGGATTAGTTACTGGGAAAATATGCCACTCAAAATTATCCGCCAACGCCCTCACTTCTCGATCGTTGCTAGTCAAAAACTCCTTAATAATAAAGGTAACCGTCGCAGCAGAAATCCATTCCCTAGCATGAAGGGTACCTTCTATCATTGCAATAATTTTTTCTTCTCTCTGTGGCCTAAAGTTGAGTATTATTCCTTTGATTGGTCTATTTTCAACGGATCGACCAATATCAACAAGTGATACTATATTAGGATAGGCGCTGGCGAGTTCATCAAGCCATGCGTTGATGTGATCGAGATCGTAGTATCGGTCCCAGCTCATCGATAGCAATGTGTCAGAGCTTCTGGCGGCAGCTGGATTGAGTTGCTGATCTATGGTACTGAAATTCAACAATAATAATTTATTAACTTTTAAAAATTAAATAATCAAGCCCGTACTGCACAGAATTCTTCGAAAAAAACAATTTACCTAAGTAATTACAAAGTTGAGAGATTTACTGTTTGCTACAGGTTTAATTTATAGAAATTGTCAAAGTAAACAGAACAAGTATCTATATTAAAAGAAAAACTAAATACCCGACTGCAGAAAAGCATTTTGAAAACATTTTTTTTTTTTGCCGCCAAAAAACGTTAATAATGTTTTTATTTTATTTTGATGTACCCAGTGTCACTCTCACGACTAAGACGAATCTATTGACAGCACTCACATATAAAAATACGACAAGTCGTTTAGGCTCTAGGGCGTGCCAAAGAAATATACATACATACATACATACACTCGACAAAAAATACCCTCCTTCTTTCGCAGTCGGGTTAAAACGTGTTTCACTACTTTATTATTGAGTCCATTGTCAAATTTCCATCATCAAGCTTAGAAAAAAGTAAATGACTAAATCAGAGTTTACTTGAGGAGTTTATTAGTAGTCATAATGTTTTCTGAGACTTTCGCGATTGCTACTCATTGGAATTAAACAATTTTTAACAGATTTAGCATATATTTTACATTATCCGATAAATCCGTAAAAAAAAATTAAATATCATTTTCACTATCAGATCATCCCGATATTATCATCTAATTGTGTGGTTTTTCTTCAATATTTTCACGATAGTATAACTAATCTAGTTAATTAACTTAAAATTTAGTACTCAGTGATCAATAGTTATCTACCATTTGATTAGATATTTTGTTATCATTATTCAAGATAAAATAATTTTGTTATCATCATTGGGAAAAAACTTGAGAATGATGGTTACAATTGTAACCATGATTCTCAAGTTTTTTTTATCAAACATACGTATATCTAGAGCATGGATGTTTGTTCTGTGTCTGGGTGTTTCTATGTATCTTATGTATGTATTTACGAAAAAAAAAGTATATATGTATTCTATCAGCCATCTAGTTCCATAGTACAAGCTTTGCTTAGTTTGGGCTAGATGGCGTTGTGTGAAATTTCCTCCAATATTTATTTATTTTATTTATTATCTTCAAGGGCACTGTTGTGTTATTGAATAAAGGCTTTATTCCTAAATATAATATTTCACCATATCGTTGTCATTGTCATAATTTACTTAGTTCTTTCGCTGGATGCAAGCCGCTTCCAATCGGTCTTTTTGGAAATCCATGGGGGAGCCCTATGTCCAGCAGTGGACTTCTTATGGCTGAGATGATGATGATGATGACTTAGTTCTTTAATTTTCTGCACAATCTTGTCTTGGGTAATGTTTTCTGCCACCGATATTAATAAAATTTATATGGGACCACTTCTGAAATCACTTACCAAAGAAAAAATAATCTTCAAAATCGATTCACAATTGGTGGAGTAATCGGTGAACAAACATACAAAAACATAGTCAAATTGAAAACCTCCTTCTTTTTGGAAGTCGGTTAACTAATGGTATTGCAATATAATTATAAAATTAACCTTGTTGTGTCTGCTTGTGTTTATTACCTAACATCCTGTGTAGACCTCTACACTATTGTCAAAGATATTTACGTGATATATTTGACCTGTAATATGTAATTCTAACCAATATTTATGAAATTTGGACAGGAGATTCTTCAAGACCTGGAGAAGGACAAAAGCTATATTTTATCATAATCATCATCGTTTTTCATCACTACGCAGGTTACACCGCAGGAGCATAGCTATTATTTTATAAATGTGATAATTTAGTGTTTTATGTGAGTTAGTGAGTTGGTTGTTGAATGGAGATAGATATACCCACATAATATGACATACTTAGGCTTTTATACCGGAAAAATGAACGAGTACGAGTAGTAAATTATTATTTCATAGATTTTCAAGAAATAAGCTTATAGATTGATATCAGTATATCACAACTTACTTGCCACTACAATGTAATGAAGATGTGGCTCAGACGAGTCGCGCGCCGCGCGGCGAGACTCGCGCGCGGTGCGGCGCGCGGCGGATCGGTATCACACTAAACGTACGCCTCGTTTTGTGCGGACGTCGCGCTCTCATAAAACGCGGAACCATGCCGTAAACTGAGGTAGCGTAAAATACCTAAATTTTTGGACAAGCCTCGCCTTAAGTGCTAATCAAGTATTCGAGTCAAATATATATTTGACCCGAAACTTTCAAAATTATATCCGGTCTTGTCTATCTATCAACATTACATTATAAATACCAAAAAATAACTACCTTACCTAAAAAAACGGTACTCAACTTTGATGACCGTCTTAAATTCTCTGTGTCTTATTTCCGCATGTGTCAATACGTGTCAGCGAGAAGTTGACAAAATATTTTGAGCATTGATCAAATTTGAGTAAAGTTTTTCAGTAAGACCTTAATTGGTAAGCTTTCAATGAACTAAAACGCAAGTGTCAAAAAAAATTTTTTTCTTACCCTTGCATGTTGCTAATCACTTCCGTAACCTCAACATTAGCTGATCTGAGTACATTTAAGAATTCACTTTGCTTCGCTGGTGCCACCATAATTTTAGCTTCATGATTCACGACAAATTGGTCCAGCCAGGATTCACCAAGTGCATTATTTTGTACTTCTTCTATTATCCTCACTTGATCTTCTGTTTTTGGAACTACATTATAAACTTTGTAACCTTCGTAATTCTTTTTAACAGCTGTAGATATTACAACTGTAATTGATATTAAAATCAATAATTTAATATCCATTTTGCAATATTCTGTTTAAATGTCGGAATGTGTACTGATTGCAATGTGTTATCGTATTACCTACTTTTTATACTATAATCAATTATCAATCATGATTAGAATGCTTAAAATCCGTATTGATAAATGTTATCTGATTAGTATGATTAATCAGTAAGTCGGTTTTAGCTAATTACGTTATTCCAAATAGATTTGGAGGATCCCTCTAAAGTTTACGTACCTACTAACGTAGTGTGAGTGTGCTGTCACGTTCCGTAGTCTTTAGTCATAAAAACTTCAATAACTCATCCTAAAGCATAAGACGCCAGTCTCTTGCTTGCATGAGCTTTAATATGAAACAATTTTTCATTTGTTAGGCATATTAACTATGTATGTTAATTGACAATACAATTGACACCAGAAATAAAAAAAATAAAAAAACCTGTGTTGATCTCGTTACAAACTAGATGAGGGAGGTTTTGGCGGGAACGTCTTAGTAACGTGTTGTTGCTTTGTTTTGTTTTCCTAAACTTGTGTTATTTTGAACATTAATGCTATAAAAATGGTGGTGTTTTATTCATTAAGTGTTCGATAAAGTGCGTGAAATAAAGCAGTAGAACGTGTGATTTTACGTTGTCGGCAAAACTCCATAGAAGCTTCTAGTAAAGTCGCTACCACTTTACTGAAGCAGGACTCGACTTATAAATTGACTGTATACGCGACTTAGATTGTGACTAGGACATTTACAACTTGTTTTATTCAAGAAACTTGAAAAAATCCTAATACTTGACACTGGCAAATGCTTTAATGCGGGTCCAATACAAAAAAGAAGAAGAAGAAACTAGATGAGCTTTGACCTTTACATCTAAATACATATTTATTTATTTAACACAAACTAATGCATCCCCATGGATTGCTTTGTAAGTGATACGATCATTGAGTGATTTTTTCATCACTTACCAGGAATATGCTAAGTAGGTATGTGTTTAAAATCGTATAACTTTATAAGTTAGAATAAAATTTCGAAGCTGTGTTCGCTAACAATACATCAAGTTGTGCATTTATGTACTTGACCGAAAGATTTTCCGTTTTCTATAATACATCAATACTAGTGACGCTACAATCCCAAGTACACGTTTTATCGAAGGAAATACACGACTCTGAAAGAGTAATATTTCCTTCAACTGTGAATTTTGAAGTGACGTATTTAAAGTACATTTTACCTTGTACAGATGGAGATTTGCAAAATGCAAGGATCGCGTTTGCTTGATGTAGCCGTCTTCCTGGACCATTGCTCGTGGAACAACGGATTCTTAAGTCTGAGTCACAGTGCTGTTCGTAAACAAAAATAATTTTTAAATTCTTGTGAAATTCATTTTTTTTTACTGGAAACATTAAATTACTTATCAAATATGTCTATAGCTGTTCATTTATTTATGTATTTATGTGTAGCTCTGTGCGCAGTACCTAAGTCTCGCCTCATCCAAAAATTGAAACCATACAAGCGTACACTATATTGAAATAGTGCAATTATGGTAGATTAAGTGTAAGTAATAAGTAGAATGCTTTTTCCTACTGCTGACTGACTGTTAGCCAATCAGAGATTGTTCGTGTTACCATCTTAAGGTTCGAGCAAATTATGCCGGGCCGCAACGGGCCGGGTCGCATCGCAAAAATCAGCTTAATCACTTTCATACATTTATATGAACTAACGCACAATCGGCCTTACCAAAATCGTTACTTAACTCAATGCTTAACATATTTTGTCAACTTCTCGCTGACACGTAATAACACTTGCGGAAAGAAGACAGTTAATTTAAGACGTTGGTTAAAGTTAAGTAAAGTTTTTCGGTAAGGGCCAATATCTTGGAGCGCGGAGCGGATAAATGACCCGGCCCGCTGCAACCTAGCATAATGTGCTTCGAACCTTTAAATAAACATATATCAAATGCTTGCAGCAGAGTGCAAAACTTGGGAATATTTAATACAAAAGCGGTGTTACTTTTCTACTATTCTTAAAATGTAAAACTTTTCTAAACGAAAACAAATATATAGGTATAGGCCATAGACAAAATATTTAAAAATCATAAATACTAGTATGAAAATATAGTAGATAAATAATAGCAACATTGTTTTAAATTATATACTACAAAAACTCGAACAAAACGCTTTAACTACACTTTTATTGTGTGTACCGCCAAAATGTGGAATAAGCTTCCTGAATATGGTTTTCCGAATAGATAAGTAATAAAAAATATAGATCTATAATCTGGATGTCTTCAAATTCCGAGGAATGGTAAACGCGCTCCATCGTATATCAGGCAAGTTAGCGGTCAAGCGCAAACCTATTGTCGAATAATAAAACAGTGCTTAAAAAAGTCCCGAACGCATATTATATCAAATCCAAATTGTTCCGTCAATTAACTAAAAATCATACATAACTACCCGACCATAAATACCCTTTAAATAAAAATAAAATTGTTCACCTGCGATGTAAAGACCCTTACACACTTGCTCCCTGGGTGGGTCACCGCGGCACAATTATATTTATCGCCGTGCGCTGGCTTGTTGTCCGTCAACGTATAAATCAGCGCACGCACGTACGACGTCTGTACGTTGCGATAGCTGCGCGATACGATGCAGTGAGAATGCACCCTTAGATCTCTAGACAACGCTTATCGACCGAATTTACAAAAAAAAAAAAATGGACACATGATTTTTATTAGCAAATAACAAAGACAACTATTCCTGAATCAAAAAAAAAACAATTGTAATTTTTTTTATTCATCTATACATTCATCATCATCTCAGCCATAGGGAGAGGCATAGGCCTCTAGCAGTAGACTGCCAGAAGTCTACTGCTGGACATAGGTCCAGCAGTAGACTTCTGGCAGTCTACTGTTGGACATAAGCCTCTACCATGGATTTCCAAAAAGACCGGTTGAAAGCGGTTTACATCCAGTGTCTTTCTGCCGCTTGTATTAGGTCTTCTGTCCACCTTGTGGCTGGTCTTCCTACGCTCTGTCGTGCTGCGCTTGCCGGTGCGTGGTCTCCGCTCGAGGAACTTTCCGACATTCCGATTGGTTCACTCGTTTGGTCGTGAAAAGGTAACAAACATACTGTTGTTGCACTTTCTTAGCACACATGTCATTGTCACTTCACAAGTCACGACACGAGTCTAACAGCGTTGCGACGTGTCGCCATTGAAGACGATTCGCCCTACCTTTAAGCTTGCCACGCAGAGCTGGAAAAAACCTATCTATGTATAGTACATCATTGTCATAGATACAGGTTAATACTTCCTATTTTGCAGTCGGGTAAACAATACCATGTACAAATTAATTAAGTCTCATGTAGATAGGTTCGAGCAGGTTTCAGTACACCCCGCAGCTTGTATTGCGTCGCGAGAACAAGCGATACGCCCGCGTGTGATAGCGGAACTTGAGTGGTGTGCTGTATAGGGTTAGGGCGGATTTCACTATCGCTGCAATTTTGGAAAGACTGTTGCAGAAGTGACACATTTTCGGGAAATAAGTAAGTTGATAAAGTTTGTATAAATGTGTAGTCAGCCTTTTTGTTTTCGTGTATCTTATACAGCTTAGGATGACAGTTAAAATAATTGGCCAAGTGCGTGACGGGCTACGTATTAAGTAGTGTTCCGTAGTTACAGTGCACTATATATGGACTTAGAGTATTTATACTTTTATCTAATATACTATGAACATATTGATTGGAGTCGTTTTAATAGTAGATTATACACCAAAGGGATAAAGTAGTGTTTTATGTCACGGGCGACATATTGAATCCCGAGTGTAACGTAGGATTCTAGGGTTCTAGGGTTAGTAAAATCCCGAGCGAAGCGAGGGATTTAAGACTAGAATCCGAAGTGTAACGAGAGATTTAAGGTTGCCCAAGACAAAAACACCTTTATCCCCGTGGTACATACTGTACTTTTCACACCTACTGCGTGATAAAATAGAAAGAAATGGTTTTAAATCTACATTATTTAACAAAACAGACCGCTTTGTTGTTATTTTTAACGTACAAACTACAAAAATTATAGCATACGCTACCTGAATGGATTTTCTTTGATTGACATTATTATACTTACATTATGTTGATACATATTATTGGACGTCGCAATCGCAAGTAAAATAGAGTTTTTCTAGGCAAGACGTGTTCTCTATCGTAGACCGTAAACGTCGTTCAAACTAGCGGGATCGGTGGTCAAGCTAAAGTTTCCCACAATAAAAATATAAAAAACAACTGTAGTACATTATCAAAAAATCAACAGATGTTTCAGTTGTAGCATATTTCATCCTCTTTGGATGAAGTATTCGTGCCTGTTTTATTTCTTTTTTATGTTAAATTATCGGTTGCCAGTTCGATTTTCGAGTGAATTCTTTTTGTTATGGGCCGGTATGGTAGTATTCATCTCTGATTAGACTCTGAAAATCTAGTAGGCGTAGATTCTAAATTCAAATCACATTATATCACAGTGTGATATAATGAAATCCCATACAACATTACAGCCCAAGGGCGTAAATGTAGTACTTTGGACCCTCTGTACATGATATAAAAAGGAACATTATTGGGCAGGTGGTGTGAAAATACGAAATAATACGAAAATTAAAACGAAATTTGCTTCTCCAAGCATGAGTCTTCTCCTTTATGAGTTGGCTGTCTATAACTCGTTAATTTGTAAAGCCTACTAGCAGTAATAGTTTTCCTTTAAAAATCTTCATAATTATATGCTATTGCCGAGAATTACTTGACATAATCTCAATATATAAAAATCAATTGCTGTTTGTTTGTCTCGCTAAAACTCGAGAACGGCTGGGCCGATTTAGCTGATACTTTTGAGTAGACGGTTAAGCGCAAATGCTTTTATCCGCTACTGTCTTACTTCTTAGTCCATACTCCATCACGATACAGAGACAATAGCACCATTATTCGACTGCTCCACAATGAACCGAGCGCTGATTAAGCGGTGCGCAGCGCAGCGCACTGCCGGTCGTAAATTATTTACCAGCTAAAAGTCTCGGGATAAGCATGGTACAACTTTAATAAGGTAACAACAAAATATAATCCATAGAATAAAAGTATTATAACTTAAATAACTTATATTTTTGATTGTCTCTTGATTGGTAAATTTAAAATAGCAAATGCTTGAATCGCGTCTCAACCAACTAAAGTCCAAAATTCCGAATAGAGAAAAAAAATACATTTTTTTTTTTATATTTGACGGTAGGCTTGCTCTTGACCGTAAACTCACCTGGTGTTAAGCGACAGTTGCGGTTTACGATGGAGCGCGCTTGCCTAGAAGAAACTTATACACTCAAGATTTGAAGACACCTAGATTATATCTATTCGGAAAGACCCATTCAGGAAGCGCATTCCACATTTTGCTTTCACAATGAAAGTGGAGCCGAAGCGTTTCGATATTTTAAGAACAGTTTGTGATTACATCTAATCTGGTAATAAATATGTAAGTAATCTTTTTTTATACATGATAGATCTACGATTGACCACCAACTCGCCTGATGTTAAGCGACGGTGGTAGTCGGTGGTGATGGTCTTCACATAAATTATAACTGCTTATGAAAATGAAAATTGTTTATTCCAGATGTAAATCCATATCCATTAAATTAAATTAAATCAAATAAAAATAAAATAATTATATGTATTTTTTTTTATAGAAGATAGATCTACGATTGACCACCAACTCGCCTGATGTTGCGACGGTGTGGCCGAGGATGGAGCTATAAGTATTATATGTATATAGGTAATGGTCTTAATTTTATGTATAATTACTAAAGACTCTATTATACATTCAGATCGGGGTGTCACTCGTACTAACCATTCGAATGTTATTTATTCTATGAACAAAGTTAAAAAAAAAAAGTATTTCTTTGATACGTTTTAAATTGGTTTAAAATATATGATTTTTAGGGTTCCGTACCTCAAAAGGAAAAAACGGAAACCTTATAGGATCACTTTGTTGTCCGTCTGTCTGTCTGTCCGTCCGTCCGGGTTTCAAGACCTGTATCTCGGGAACGCGTAAAGGTATCATGTTGAAATTTAAACCATATACGCAGATAGTATCTTGCTGCAGAAAGAAAAATCAAATTTCTCAGTTTTCGTAAAAAAGTGACATCCGAATATGTCGTAAAAAACGCGCATTTCGACACTCACAAGGGAATCAAAACTTATGGGGCACTTCCCGTTGGCCTAGAACTATGAAAAGCAAGAAGCATTGTGTTATAGTATACATTTAAGAAAAAATCCGAAAACATATTGTACATTTTAGTTTAATCACAAAAAATAGTGTCTTTATGCAAAGAAGGAGGGTCCAACACTTTTAACATAGCAATTCAAATCATCATCTAGTACTTATATACTAGCATAAATCTACGCTACAAACATCAATTGGTAAACCACAGGTATTTTATATACATAATAAATTCAATGCATTATCCAACTATATTCGCTCAAAAATAACCACGGTATCTAAACTAGGGCTTTGGAAGCCCTATTTCATAATGTTTTATATTCTTCCCTGACGTCATTCCCATCAAAACTTGTGCTTATGCAATCCATTTTTAGGAATTATTAACGTAGGAAAGGCCACTGAAGCCAAGAGTTTGATTCACGAGTTGGGGCGCCGGAGGGAATAGTGTGGCTATCCCCGCTCTAGCTCCTACCTGGTGCAAAGGTTGTCCATCGCTATTCAACAGCGTCATGGGTACTTTTGCGCCTGGTAGCTTAGAGGTTTCTTTTTAAATTTTATCATTAATAACGAATTCACATTGTATATCAATTTTGACAAGGAATTGAAATAAAATTATTTGAGTAAATTTAGAGATAGGAAATATCCATACTGCTTATATGTACACCGCAGTGTATCAAACGGTCAGATAGGGCGTAACGAACAGTGAACGACGGCGAGCCAGTGCGGCCTATATGGCGCGTTTCACCAAACGTTTTTAAATATTACCCACCTGCGTTTGGACGTCTGCTTTGACAGTTGGAACGAGTTAGTATGAAATAAAAATTCTAATGGTTGTAACTTTGAACCATGGGAGTACTTTAAAGGGTACCATGGCCGTAGGCAGGGACGGGTGCAGGGTTTAAGGTTAAAAAATCGTTCCTGTCCTTTAAGTTATTTAATATTCTTTATATTTTTGGGCCATGTCATTTCTGTGACAGCAACATTAACAGCAAATTAGCATATAAATTATCCAAAATTTGATAAAAAGCTTCAAAAATTTTCAAATAATTTAGCAAAAAAAATTGTTTCCCGACAGCCAAGGAAGTAGCGCGTATCTTTTATGTTTGTAATTTTCCATGAAGTCATGTGTTTAAATTTAATTAGGAATAATAAATTGTTGTTTTTCTCTCAACACAGATACTTGTTTCGTTCATCTGGGCCACAAAAACCAAAACCATATTTTATTCCGCTCGCTCCGCTCGCACTGGCCCACATACCCCTCCCCCCCCCTCCCTCCGCTATGTGAAAGTTATAGATAGCTACCCATGTCCATTACTGAACCCCCACGGGAGGGGGGGGGGGGAGATACCATCAGGAGGGTCGACTTTACGGCGGTCAAGCTATAGCGTATAGTTAAAATAAATTTCTAGATTAATATAACTAACACGATATATTATTGGTAAACAAAATGACTTGTTAATATTAATAATAATCCTGGATTGTCGCAAACATTACATTGGCTGACCTCGCCGCTCAGTTGGTAGTATGTCTGCCTGCTAAGCTGAAGGTCGTGGGTTCGATCCTCATCCAGGACAAACGTTTTGTGTGATCTGTATCTAGGTGTCTTCTATGTATCTTAAGTATGTATTTACAACAACAAAAAAGTAGTATGTAGTAGCCATGTAGTTTCCATAGTACAAGCTTTGCTTAATTTGGGGCTAGACGGTGTTGTGTGAAATATCCACCAATATTTATTATGAGTCATACTTATTTATTATGATTGATTACTATAGATCGGTAGCATAAATATTTAAGTTATTCTATGTTACCAACTAAGCTCTAGAAACCACCAAAGCACTATGCCTTGTTTTTCTATGTTTTCCTTGACTTTGTCAGTATTTGAGCTTGCATACCGTTTATTAGAAAACGCTTATGCTATAAATATACATAAAGTGTAGGATAAAGCACAAAATGTACATAAAATATAATACGGGCAAGATACTGCATCGGATTTGTTTAATATTTTGCCTTTTCGTTTGTTTACGGACCGTTCGTTCGATACTGATTAGTGATGTCCATTCAAATATGACATATCGATAAGTATTTAAGTATTAATATTTTCTAAGATAAAATGATATACCTATCTCAACAAATCGTGATGTCACAAGCACTAAAATCTTATTTCTTTCTATACATGGCTGATTTTAATTGTACATGAATTTTAATATATTATCTTAAATAATACATGTAAGATATCTTATCAAAATAGTTAAATACATATAAATTATGCAGTATTTTTTAAAATCATCTTCTGAATTTTAATTTTTAATTATGTATTTACTAAGCAAAAAAACCTTTAACAGGTTTAACTAAAATTATTTAAACTATTAAAAAAAAGTAAGTATTTGTATTACTAACTAATAATAAAACTAATACTAATAAAAATAAATAAACTAATTACTAACAAAGTATTATTATCTATACTTAAGTATTAAAAAACTATAAAAATTATGAACCTAAGCATTTACTAATTTTTTTTAAAATTCAAGATAGGCTTGCGCTTGCCTGTCAACCTATAGGTATAATGTTAAACAACCTTGTGAACCTTATAACAGAGTGCATTTATTAAAAAAAACTGATTCGCTCGTGATTTAAATACACCCAACTTAGATACATTGTGAAAAACTTTTATAATTTCAATATCTGTTACTAAAAAAATATTATCAAACTTTCAATAAAATAATTGCATTGATCCCATCCCTAGCGAGCGATAAGAAGCCACGGCGAAACAAAAGCGCTATCGACGCGAATTTCAACAATATCCAGGCGCGCGTAAATCACGCGTCCAACACCGCCATATTGTTTATTCGCGGTATTTTGGAAGCGTTCCTTTTTCGAAAACGATTCTATCGATATATTTTATCGATATTGTTTTGAATGTTGACTTATATTGATAACTCTGTAGTAACCAAAAGTAAATACAGTACAATACAAAATAACGTAGTAAAAAGTAGGGGTGGTGGCACTACGTACCAATAAAGAAGGGATGATTTTTTTAGGTGAATAAAGAATCGCTGAATAGATCTTTTAAAATAAGTTTCTATCAATCAATTTCTTCGTAGGTGTGATGTGTGGTGAGATAAACAATTCGCCAAATGTAATCTTCCCCCCCCCCTTTCGTTTCTAAATTATTAAGCCCAGACAGACATCAATCATAGTAGTAGACCACAATAAAAAGTTTCAATGAAATTTATTTCAAATATTGTGATTAGTGATTACAACTTTTTTCGATCTATAGCTATAGCAATAAATATGTGAAACAACAAGTCTGTCTGGTTTGTTTGGTACAAAGGTCATGGACCGTTTTGCAAAGTGATTCTAACAAACAATACTAGCCAAGTATGTGTAGTTTTTATATTGGTTTGTTATAGTTAATAAAGGCACTGACCAAGTGATCTTCTTTTCGATTAAAATATTAGCTACGGAGCAGTAGCACGGTCTTAACATAGTTTCATCAAAATCGGTTTAGCCGTTTTTTATCAGGGTTTTTTGAGAAAACTAAACGTGTGCTTGTTCTACGTTGCCTTTCATTTGACGGCTACTAACCCAACTATTCCACCCTCATTCTACCCCCTGAAAGCCTAATATGTCCCCCCCCCCCCCCTAATCTAATTCTAGAGCTCAACGGTGGTGCACTTACCTATAGACCCTGGTTGGACATGGCTTAAGTAACACCTAGTTACGTCCCGGAGATTCATCGACACAAGATTATTTATTTCGAGGGTTTGCCAAGAATGTCATTAATATGCCGTATGCTAGCTATGATAACGAAATTATCCGAAAAACCTGACAATTGCGAGTCAGACTCGCCTACCGAGGGTTCTGTACAAACTAGTAGATAAATGGGGGAAATCATAACCCACATGATACGGTTAATTCACTTTAAAATTTGGACCCTCATTCCTTGCATAAAGACCCTATTTTTTGTGATTAAATTAAAAATGTCCAGTTTTCGGATCTTTTCATATATGTGTACTCTAACACAATGCTTCTTGACAAATTTCATAGTTCTAGGTCAACGAGAAATACCCCATAGGTTTTGATTCCCTTGTGAGTGTCGAAATGTGCGTTTTTACGACATATTCGTCTGTAACTTTTTTTAACGAAAACTGAGAAATTTTAATTTTCTTTCTGCAGCAAGATACTATGGATCTACGTATATTATGGTTTTAATTTCAACTAATTCGATTATATTTTCTATATTTAATTTCGATACCTTCACGCGTTCCCGAGATAAAGGTCTTGACACCCGGACAGACGGACAGACAGACAGACAGACGGACAGACGGACAACAAAGTGATCCTATAAGGGTTCCGTTTTTTCCTTTTGGGGTACGGAACCCTAAAAATTAGATAATTTGAATGAACATCGGTTCACTCTATCAATTTACGTTACGAAATCTGTTAAAAGAGACAATTGTATTTTCCTATACTTACGGTATTTTCAAACTATTCTGTCTGATTCCTTGTATGTTCGATATTGCAAATTGTTGAAGTTATATAAAGCTATGTGATAATTTGCAGTTAAATGTTTTTTTGATGGGATTATATAATGTAAAAATTCACCAAACAGTGTATTCGACAATTTAAAACCATACAATAAAAACAAAGCGCTTTGTTCGAATTATTACCCGACTGCGTAAGAAGGAGGGTTATGTCTTTCGAGTATATGTATGTAAGTATGTTCCTATAAGATCGTCTACAGCCTAAACGGCTTGAACGATTTTGATGTGCGAGGTATTATTAGATTTGCCTTTACTTCCTGAGTGTCAAGCTATATTTTGATGTGCGAGGTATTATTAGATTTGTCTTTACTTCCTGAGTGTCAAGCTTTATTTTTTTGTAATAGTAACAATAAATTTCTCACAAAAATTAAAAAAGTGCGTTTTTTCATAACTTTTACCTCTTTTGTAATAAATAAGTGATTTTTTAAACTATCACGGTCATTCATTATAGGCCTTACCGAAAAACGTTATTTAACTTTAACCAACGTCTTAAATTCTCTGTCTTCTTTACGCAAATGTCATTACATGTCAGTGAAAAATTTTCAAAATATGTTAATCATTGCATAAAGTTAAGTAATGTTATTAACGGGATATTTACCATGGTTCGCGTTAATTTTGAGTTTCCGATATCCCGATAATAATAATAGTGTTTTAATAAGTGTATTTACTTGAATTATTCTAAAAAAGCACATTTATAGCCTTTTACAGCGCTTAAGCGCATAAACACATACGCTTTTTTAAAAAACGTACACTCAAAACCGTATCAAGCGTAAATAAATCGTATTTCGCAGTCTTAAACTGCGAAAACCTCTTTTCTGCAGTCGGGTATTTTGTTTTGCTTTTAATATAGATACTGATAACCTAAAACAGTCATCTAAAATTCACCAATACCGTTTCAACAGCCAACAAGCAAAAGTACAGTCAGCATAAATAACCAACATGCCGATAGCCGTAGGTACAGTCGAGTACATCGAGTTATGTCGAACGTTAGTACACTCACGTCGGCAATACATTCAGCTGGTACGTATCTCTCTAACAGGGTGTTAAATCTTACACCACTTATTTATGTGAGTGTACTTGTTGGGCTGGACTCTGGAGGTCAGTCGTGTCAAAGGATTCGATGTGCCACTAAAAAGGCGATAGTGTAATCTATCGCCTCTAAATCCTTCATTTTCGTTTCGTCCATTTACCCGTTTCGTCCATTTACTATTTTGTCTATTTTCTTTTTTGTCTACTTTTAGGAAGTTAACAATGCGGGAAATAACGAAATGGTAATCATATAATAATGTAGATGAAGTAACACTGAAGGCTTTAAAAGGATACATGTAAGACTTTTTTTAAAGTGAAAACTTC
This sequence comes from Lycia hirtaria, assembly GCA_947563715.1. Classification (NCBI taxonomy): domain Eukaryota; kingdom Metazoa; phylum Arthropoda; class Insecta; order Lepidoptera; family Geometridae; genus Lycia; species Lycia hirtaria. The sequence continues at coordinate 14,928,835 of OX387385.1, forward strand.
TTTAGGCATGCTTTTGGGAGTATTGAATGAGGCTGAACCGTCACGCTCATTCGGGTAAAGTCGACTACAGTTGACAAAGTGAGCGAGAAGGCTATACTGCTATTTTGTATTATTAATGCAGCCGTGATAAAGTTTTCACTTCTGTCGTGTGATCATAAGTTCACACAATTGGCCGCACTGCCACAAAGAGATTTTAACTGTTAAATACATTGGACTGTTATTGGTAAAAACATCAGGCAAGCGACTTGCCCCGTATTGTCAGTAAGTTTTTAGAAATCGTACATCTGAAAAACTTTAGCGTTCGTTTTGTGTTGGGTAAAAATATAAAACCGACTTCTGCAGAACATTTTTTCAAATATTTTCAAATAGAGCAAAACTGTCTACAGCTGTTGCCTCCTCCTTTATCCAAAACCATTTCCAACCTACCCGCAGACCATTCAAAACTGGCGGCACATTTTTAAAATGGAATCTCCAACCGCTTCGCCATTTGAAATTGGAAGCCATAAAAGACGGGAACCGACCGGATGTCAGACTGGAGCTCTATCAGATCCGTATCACGACAGACTCCCGCGAACGGATTCATTTCCGGTAGATGGCTGCATTTTGAATTTCGAATTTCTATTCGCGCCTGAAGTGGGTCAAACGAGGTGTGATATTTAGGATGTCGATTTGACTATAGTATTTATTATACTTAATCTATATGTTTTTAGAGTAATGCTAAACTTGATACTTTTTTTTAGCCGACTTTAAAACAGTGGAGGATATAAATTCGGTTATATTTTTTATGTTTGCTACATACCATATACAACCAACCTATTCCAGTTGAATCCAGTGAATAGATATCTTCTAGATCGACGAGCTCCATCCTCGGCCACACGGTCGCTTAACATCAGGCGAGTTGGTGGTCAATCGTAGATCTACCTACCTTCTATAAAAAAAAAAAGTTATTTTATTTTTCATAATTCATAATTCATAATTCATAATTCATAATTATTTATTGCGTATATGGGTAAGTACAAGGTGGAACATTCATTATGTGGTTCTCCATACTCTGCCTTTCGGCGTGCAAATTACAATAAACTACAGCTATTACAAGATTAACAGTTACTAACTTAGACAGGCACTTACATAGACATAATTTAAGTAGTATGTGCATAACACGTTTTGACTCACATTTTCATACAAATGACATAAAACTGAAAAAACAAATTAATTAAAGAAAACCTCATGCAAACAGAACAAACTAACCTTATGAATACTAAAAACTAACTTTAGTTATCCACAGAAATATGTCAAACGTCACAACTAGAATAAAGCTTCTTATTCAAGGCCAAACTGATTTGTTAACACAATTAAAATGCCATTGCCTATGTTTTAAAAAAATATTGAGATAATTTAATTTAAACAAAACAAAATATTACAATATAATAATAATAAAGCTATGGCAATGGAATAAATTATCCTTCAAGTATTCATTATTGTCATGTCATTAGTAATTCTTCAATTATGCATAAGTCAATGTCATTGCTTAATGTCAAGATACCATAATGTCATGATAATTATAATAATGTCCATATAATAGTATTAAAAATAATGTCATTTGAATGAAATATAATGTCAGATAAAATTAAAATAAAGCAATGTCAATGAAATGGTAATAGCATAATAAAATAAGATTAAATACAAAATAATGTCACATAAGCCTAATGTCATATGTTATATACACAATGTCTTTTAGCTTAAAATTTATCCATTAGATATTCTTTAATAGTGTAATATGCTTTTTCCAAGAGAAGTGTTTTTAGTTTATGTTTAAAACTTGATGGCTCATTTGTGTTTATTATTTCCTTTGGTAAATGATTATAAATTAAAGGAGCCATGCATATAACACTATTAGCAAGTAGTGCTGTATTACGATTAGGTCCAGTGATTTTATGCTTATGTCTTGCAGATTTTAGATTAGAAAAAAGATTAATATTGTTTCGCACAAACATTACACACTCAAAGATGTATATACAAGGCAGTGTCAATATTTTGAGACTTATAAAATATGGTTTGCAGCTATCTCTTTGGCGTAGCTTACAAATCGCCCTAACACATTTCTTTTGTGCCTTGAATACTGACTCTTTCTCTATACTGTTGCCCCAGAATATAACTCCAAATCTAAGCAAAGATGAAACATATCCATTATAAGCGGTTAGCACCGTTGATTGACTAACTCTTTTACTTAACATGTAGAGCGCATATGAGTGCTGACTCACCCTGGCCCGAAGGGAGTCTACATGATCCTTCCAATTCAAATTGCAGTCAATACTTAAACCTAAAAATTTTGTCCTATTTATAATTTCAATTTTATGTCCAGAATAATTAATGTCAAGATTATTAAATTTATTAAATTTGTTTCTAAATGTCATTAAATTCGTTTTATTCAGATTAATTTTCAAATTATTTGATGTCAGCCATTTTATTATTCTATCTAAAGTCATACTAATATCATTTTCAACAGATTTTTCGCTTTTGCCAGTAAACAACACAGTGCTGTCATCAGCAAACAAAACGGTGGGGTGGTTTGTAGCACTGGGAAGGTCATTTATATAAATAATAAATAGCAGCGGACCTAAAACACTCCCTTGAGGTACCCCGTATTTAACTGTTCTGAATTCAGAAGTGAACACTACTTCTTTTTTCAATTTAGGGCAAATGTTGCTAATCTGTGTACATTGTTTCCGGTTCGATAAATATGATCTTATAAGATTTTTTACATTACCTCTAACACCGTATGCGTCTAGTTTTCTTAAAAGTACATTATGATCTACAAAATCGAACGCTTTTGTTAAATCCATGTATAGTGCACATACTGGTATTTTTGCATCGACGTTTTTCATCACCGTATTCAAAAAGTTAAAAATTGCAAGATTTATTGTCTTTTTCTTTCGAAAGCCGACTTGTTCTGGTGTAAATAGATTATTCTTTTCAAAATAACATTTTTAATACTCAACTACTGAACCGAGTTAAATGGAATTTCTTTATGACCAATCTGAAAATATAACTTATCAAATACAGTTAGAACTTTCCAAATCTGTTTATAAATAACGTATATATGCTGTCACAAATGTTAAAAAATACAACCGTATTGAGAACCTCTTTAATTTTAAATCAGTTAAAAATATTGTATTTCTCACATAGATAAAAGGTTAATAGTGTATGAATATAAAAACATTTATATATGCTATTTTAAATTATAGTAAAACTAATAGATAAATAATTGCAAAGCTGAGTGATTGGAGATTATTTAAAATATCCATAGGCAACAAAGCTTATGGATAGTTCAAACAATCTCCAGTTTCAGGCAAAGTGCGCAAAATCCTGGCTGCTGTGTATGAATTATATAATAAATAAAAAACTTCACGGTTATCAATAATTATAAAAGTCTAATTTCTCCAAATGTAAGTCTGTCCACACGGCGCGTTACGTCGGCGTTGCGTCGACATAGCGCTGTCGCTGCGTCGTTTTACATACAAATAATCATAGTGTTCCCACGGTGCGCTGTGACGACGCAACGCACACATGACTGAACTGCATCCCCCGAGACGAAACGGGCGGGGGTGTACTCATTGCAACGCCGGAACGGCAGCGCTCAGTTGTTTGTGCGTTGATAGGTAAGACACATGCAAGCTCATATCGTTATGCGATGTTTTTACAAAATGCTTGCCGCAACTGTGCGTCGCAGCGGCGATGACAGAACGTTACAACTGCGTCGTAGTAACGATGCGATGGCGCAGCGCCCGTGTGACCGTCTATGCGTTAAAATATTTGCGTTGCGACGACGCAACGCGCCGTGTGGACCGGCTGTAAAACGAAATCGTTATCACTAAATACATGTGTAGCAGCTGTTTATTAATGTAAAATTTAAAAACACGAAAACATCACAAACTGTGTTCAACTAACGACCTACTTAAAGTTTACAACCATATTAAATACCTGTCTAAAGTAGTTCCAAAATACTTCGACACCGAAACTTTTAGTACCCTCGAGCAAAATCCATCATCTTGTATCGCGTACTGAATCTCTATTTATAACATACGACACGATTCTGCTGAAATCTGTTACGAATTTACATAATCTTTTCGACTTATGACATTGTCTGTTCTGTATGTAAAAGGTATTTTTTGAATTTAGACCCGCTTTATAGCATTTGCCCGTGTCAAGTATTAAGATTTCTGCAAGTATCTTGGGTCTTTTTTTTTTTGTATTAGACCCCACGATTAGCGATTTGCCAGTATCAAGTATTAAAATATTTTCAAGTTTCTTGAATAATACAAGTTATATAGTGTTCTAGTAACAGTCTAAGTCGCGTAAACAGTAATTTTCTAATTTGAGCCTTTCTTAAGTAAAGTGATGGCGACTTTACTAGAACCTTTAATGGAGTTTTGCCGACTACGTAAAATGACATGTTTCACTGCTTTATTTCATTTGCCCGCACTCACGCACTTGATCGAACACCAAATTAATAAAAGATCACCATTTTTATCGCATTAATATTCAAAATAACACAAGTTTAGAAAAACAGAGCATCAACATGTTTGACGTTCCCGCCAAAACTGCCGTAAAAGATATTAATATATTCTGTAGTGTCGTATCGTCGTATGTAAATCATAGTCAAAAGCCTGCGAGGTTATAAAAGGCGAACGTAAAATGTTACGTTGATGAGCACGGTTCCCGTTTACGTTACGTTCACGTTACGTTAACTTACGTTTTATGAACAGTTAACGCGGGAGCTGTTGAGGTGTTACTAGTTAATATTTCGGCGATTCGACGAGGAATATGGTGGTATTATTAAAGTTTTTATAGCGGATAGGAGCGGCAGTAATAATGGTGTATGAAGTTAGGGTACGCAAAATGATTAAAGTATACCTTTATTCTATATATCTTTCTATTTCGTACCTTTTCTGTATTTCTTTAATCTTATTCCTAACTATTAATATTATAGATATTTATTTATTAATCTTAAGCCTAAGTTTTTACAATATTTATATAAAAAACAATAAAAACATTATAAAAACTTAAACCTAGAATGCCGCCGACAGCGGGGCAGGGCCTAAGCTGCTGGCGGTAGGGGCTACAGACTCAGAAACCTCTTGACAATTCGTGCCGTGTCTAGGACGACCGCCTTCTGAATCCGACCCTTGATCCAACCATCAAGGATGTTGGTCAAGGCTCTTCGCTATTAAACCGTTTGCCGATACGACTATCGGAACAATGTTCGTCAAGTCAACATCCCACATGGCGGTTATCTCGTGAGCCAAGTCAAGGTACTTGCTGAGCTTGTCCTTCTCAGCCTTCACGAGATTCTCATCATGTGGGATGGTGACGTCAACGAGCACTGCCCGGCGTTGGGAACGATCTACAATCACAATATCAGGCTTATTGGCAACAATAGTCCTATCTGTGATAATAGAACGGTCCCAATAGAGCAAAGCACGACCATTCTCAAGAACCGGCGCTGGTGCGTACTGATAGTACGGCACCTCGGACTCAACAAGGCCGTATTTTAAGAATACTAATAGTTCTACGAATACTTCTACGTTCTACGTTCTACTCGTGAATTTATTACCTTTTGATACCATTGGTACATAAAAAATATAAAATAAAATAAATATTTGTCGACATTTCACACAACACCATCTAGCCCAAACTAAGCAAAGCTTGTACTATGGAACTAAATGGCTGATAGAATACATATATACTATATACTATTTTTTTGTAAATATATACATATGATACATAGAAACAATTTACACCCAGACACAGAACAAACATGTTAGAAAAGTTTATCAAAACAACATTTTTGTTCAGAATTCTGTATTCAATATTTCTGTAAAATATTATTAAATTAAGCTGACAAATAATAGCCTCGTAGCTCGTAGTATACTTACGAGACTTCATAACCTTCTCAACAACCTCTTACTCGATTACACTCATAATTTAAAATGATTAATAAAATTGAGTACCTATCAAACATTTCTAACAAATATTATCAATATCGGTCAGCACATAAATGGCGCTGCCGCAATAAACTTACTCCCTTTTTGAGGGAAATACAAATTATTTATAGTGAAGAATATAGCAAACTACAATATCATCTTACACGGTAAATGTAGTATGCGAAACTCCTTGAAGAATTCGACGCATTACACGTCATCTATGGCCCCGACAATGGCACGTATGGCTCACTTTTTTGCGACTAAAGTCCTTTTAAAATCAGCGGCGCAGCCCCACTACTCCAAGCCAAAATACCCCAGTTATCGGAAATCAATCTTGTGAAACCTGTGTACCAGATTTCTTCAAGATTAGTTGAATAACACGATGTTTGTTACATGTAAATATCAACAAAGATTCGGATAGAAGATAGAAAGATAATAGTTGATGCAGAAAGCTTTGTTCGCTTCAATCACTCAGTCAAAAGCAAAAGTACAGAGAAGGACCGAAATCTGTAAGCCGTCAGCCACCGCGCGGTAGTATACTTTAGCAGAATTTCAACTTTGCTGCCTAGAAAAATAAAATAGAATTCATATTACCACCACCGGGTGGTAATATGAATTCTATTTTATTTTGCGTTGCTTGAGCTTGTCGCGCGAAATATTTCCCGTGGCCGAACCTCATTGCTTAAAATTAAGAAGAATCAACTTAGAATAATCTACCTTATACTTAACATAGTTCTAAGTTCAAGTTAGCCTCTCCCAAAGGAAGGAAATGACCACGGAGTTCTCGCAAAGTTTCTAATCAGCGTAATTGACAGTCTGCAGTCTAATGTGAGATACCTAGCTGGTAAAATGAACTAACTGAACGAAGTGTTTTATTGTGGGATTGTTATATTTGGCATTGCGATTATAATTAAGGTATTTTGAGATCTTTCAATCAAGACATAATAATTGATATTTAAGATTTAGCGATAGAAGGGATGTATACATACCTACATAAAGAAGTATGCTTGAGTGAAACTAATTTTAATAGAAAATATAAGTTTTCATGCAAAAAAATCTGAACTTTGGTTTACGCTGCTATCAAGCGTCTGTCGAGCGTGAGCATTCCTTCAACGTCGACTTGGCGTGCGCACGGAGTTCACGTTAAAGGGGAAGGGTCTCGCTACGTCTTGCGATGTTTTTATAGCGACAAATACAATCATACTTAATCGTCCTAGTCATGTCGGGACCCGAACAAAAAATGACTCAATGGCAAGCTAAGAAATTTTTCGCTTTTCAACCCCGACCCAAAAATAGGGGTATTGTTATAAGTTTGAAGTGTTCCATGTGTCTGTATGTATATAGATCTGTGTGTTTGTATATGTGTGTCTGTCTTGTGCATTGTAGCTCTCAAACGGTTGAACCCATTTTGATCTACTTTTTATCTACTTTTTTTGGTTTGAATTGAAAGAGGATTTTATCGAAAGTGTCCTTGGGGGCTTGGGTATGTTCAACCAGATTTTTTTATCGGGGATTTTGAGTTTTCTAAACTTATACTTGTTAACCTACTTGCTTAAAAACAAAAGTGAAGTTATTATGCAAGTTATTTTCCTATAGACATGCTCAAACAAAATTAATCTAAAGATTTGAATCGCAGATGTTCAGCAAATCAAATTATTATGTAATAAAACGTAAATTTGTTTAAAAAAATTGTTGTCTGTAAAGTCGGCTTACGGACGATAATTTTACGTGATAACGATGCGTCACAAGCCGAACGCTTAGGCCGATCGTGCCTCTCTATCGCTTGTCCGCGCTCTCGCTTGCATGCTCGGCTCAGGCGGAACGTGACACTTTTTCGTGCGTGCGGCCGGCGTTCATCGATTTGTATGACGTTATCACGTCAAAAATGTCAAAGGAAAATACTTTTCGCCACGGTCTGACTAATCCTCCATTTCCCCTTTCTAAACCACAACTTTTTTAATATCCGCCCAAATATACCTACTATTGTAACATATATACCTACTATTATAGGACAAACAAAATGCAAGACCATTGAATTGAATTCAATTAGCAAATTCCCAACAGCGCCAACTGTTAAATCCCCAACTAACTATTCTAAGTCATTCAAAGTTGTAACGCCGCTCCTAACGTCGTATAATTTCCCAGGAGTGTGACTGGATATTTCCACACAGCCTGCAGGGTTTTCTGATACATTTTTTTTAATAAAAAATATTATTTTTGGGTTGAAACACCTAATGCCGACAGACCTGCCGTGACGCCAGCTGACGTGATGGGGGACAGCTGTTGAATCAGCAGGATTTTTAAAAAACATGCATACAGTTGAAGCTAATAAAAGCTTCAACTGTATGCATGTTTGTTTGTAACCGACTCGTTTAGACTTGATTTTGACCCACTTCAAACGGTCAGATTTCATTCAAATTTTGTAGACTTATCGAAGACCGATGACAACACAATAATTTGAAGCGTGTTTTTTAGGGTTCCGTACCTAAAGGGTAAAAACGGGACCCTATTACTAAGACTTTGCTGTCTGTCTGTCTGTCTATCTGTCTCCAGGCTGTATCTCATAAACCGTGATAGCTACAAAGCTGAAATTTTCACAAATAATGTATTTCCGTTGCCGCTATAACAACAAATACTAAAAATTAAAAAAAAAAAAAATATTAAGGGTCCCCATACAATAAACGTGTTTTTTTCGTATTTTTTTGGTCAATATTAAAAACGGTAACAGGTAGACACCTCAAATTTTCACAGAATATTTACTTGTATATTACCTTACAAAATAAATAATTAAATAACAATAATGGGTTCCCATACAACAAACATAATTTTTAAGCAATTTTTACTCGATCTTAATTAACAGGTAGAAACTTGAATATTTGTAAGTAAATATTTAGAAATATATTAACTATAAAAATAAATACCTAATCTAATACATAAAAACTCACAAAATTAAAATAATCCGTGTAACATCACGGAGCGAGCCATAGCCGCGCGTATTCGCGCGAGCGTCGTCATGCTGCCCGGATGTGTATCGAAAACCTACCTATAAGTTTGCAATTTACTACATGGAATTTCGTTGATTTCTCGTTATTTTATAAACAGAACTAAACTTTGTAGTATTATAGATGATAGTACGGAACCCTTCGTGCGCGAGTCCGACTCGCACTTGGCCGATTATCTTATTTTAGTTCTTTTTTTATAAATATTATTAAAACGGAGATAGGAAAGGAATGATCCGTTTGCGAATTTTTAGCTGAGGCACAGGTCGGCCACTCCATACAGCGTCGTGCTATTCAGTAACACATATGCAAGTTAACGTTGCTATAATAATGCGCACATTTTTAGTAATTAAAACTTTGTGCAAAAGTGATTTTTATGTATGAAAATTGACTTGGATCAAATTGAATTTTTTGCCGAATATTTGTGTTTTCTAAGGTTTTCACTATTGTAAAATACATAAAAATTTGTTTTAATTTCAATATTTGTGATGTTGTTTTCTATTTTTACAAACGACGTTTTTTTTTAAAGTTAATGCAGAACATTTTATTTCTTCAAAAAATTTGATATGCAGTATAGACGATGGCTCTTAACGAAGAGTGATTGTAATAATAGCTCATGTAAAAAATGTCTGTAAGTATTTAGAAAAGACAATATAAAACAACAACAACAACAACATAAATCTTTCGTGTAAAGTATTACTCGTTAACTTCTAAAGTTATATTATGTTACATAGTCGCGATTGTATATCTTTTAATTTTGTTAACTTTTACTACGATTTTTATTCACAAACTCAACATACGAGTTAACTAACATAAGTTAACTCATTTTTATTTTGAACAAACGGGTTACTCACGTCTACTTTTTTTTTAAAAAGACCGCCGTATGCGGTTGAAACTATAGTCGGAGAATTCGGCTCAAAAATAGACGTAGTAACCCGTTTGTACATACAACCCGTTGTGTTGTTTGTTTATACAGAGGCGCTGTTTTAAGTTTACACACGTGACGTGCACCTACGGAACCCGACTTGGCCCGACACGCACTTAACCGGTTATTTATATTATTAATATCGCACCACTTAACTGTTGAAACACCCGTTATAACATTGCAATGTAAAACTAATACCGTTAACAGTTTATAGGTGTCGCCGTGAATTCATATTAGCACATGAATATGCCATGCAGTTGTTACAATTTGTGCTATTTTGCGAAATATTGTGCTAACAAAGACGTTATTTCAGTTAATGCTACTTTTTAGTTTATTTCATTGGGTTATGTGAACGTAAATTGTTTATTTTGATACAGTTTAAACGTTTTTAACACGCTTTTATTAGCTTCATACGTATGTTAGTATGTAACGGAAACTATGAACATGATTTTGACACCCTTCAAACGGTCAGATTTCTTTCAAACTTTGTAGACTTATCGGGGACCGATGACAATATAATAATTTGATAAAATTAAGCGTGTTTTTTTAGTTCTGTAAAGTATTATATTTTATTGATCATAATGTGATACATGTTTTGATCATTATTTCATATTTATTTATTATAATGTAGGCATGCTTCATCTTAGACCAACTCAGAATAAGTTTAATTAAGAATAAGCTTTGGCGTTTCAGTGCAAGCCAGTCGTGTAATAAAATAAAATCGGCCAAGTGCGAGTTGGACCCATGTATAGGAATCCTTTAAATTACATTTTAATATTAAACGCGCACCAAATTAGAGCTTTTTAGTAGTAGCCTTTGAGCAAAGCAGCGGACTGATTGACAGACAGACAGACATACAGATGAACGTGTAGATATACTAACATGCCGAAATTATATAATATGTTTACTACGGAAGTATAGAAATTGAGCTGTTGAGTCACTCGTACCGTGGACGAGTGATTGAAAAGTCGAAACTTTTGTATGCATAGGTATGTATAATAAATTCTGCAAAGTACGAGTTTCACTCGCACACCGAAGCTTCTGTACTCCCATGCATCATACGAACATAGAAAACAGGACTATTTAGCAAAAACAGGACTAATTAGTAAAATGTGCTATAAATTTATGAATATTTATAATTTCATATAATTATTTTCTATACCTACCGTAAAATATTCTAAGTAAATAAAATATTGATAAAAGCGCCATCTAGCGAACTTTGATAAAATGACTATACGGGATGCACTATTACATAAATCTACATAAAGTAAAAACATTATATCAGCGACGTAAGCCCCATCTAGCTTCAGTCGTGTCTTACGACGACGTAGATTAATTTGTTTAATTTTTAAATTAACATAAACTGATAAGTTTTAGTGCTTGTTATTTAATTATTATATGTGATTTACATCAAAGTGAACCCAATAATCATGCCTATTTTGAGACTTCTATCTATTACCGTTCGAAAGATACAGCCTTTTAAGTGTATGACAGACAGACTGATACCGTAGCCTCATGAATAGCTTCTCGCACCCTTAGTGCTGTGTGAAATATCCACAAATACTTATATTTATTTATTTATTTTCGTACGGAAGCATAAAAATATACATAAATCTATGTAATTCTTATATAGATAACTTTCTCTTTACAATCTTGTCTTAGCCGCCATGCCAATACAATCTGATACGCCGTTTCATCAAAAATAAAAACAGTTCAGAAATGAAGAGATCCGTAGACGTACTAAAGTCACCGACATAGCACAATGCATGTATAATGTAGAACTGTAGGCCGATGGGACGGAAACGTTCCCGAGTGGAGACCAGGCACCGGCAAGCCGTAGGAAGACCAGCGACGAGATAGACAGAAGACCTCATACAAGTGGCGGGAAGACGCTGGATGCAAGCTGCTTCTAATCTTTTTTTTTGGAAATCCATGGAGGAGGCCTATTTTCAGCAGTAAACTTCTTATGGCTAAAATGATGATGATCAAAAACACAATACCATAAGGCAAGAAACATGCTTGTCCCTTTATTCAGTTGCATTTTAAAACATCAACAGCAGTTGCAAGTCTGTCGGAAAACTCATTTCTTGAAAACATTTTATAATATGGCATATGAAGTATATTAAACGTAGTAAAATCCTTTCCTCGCGGCCGCAAAACTAAATTAAATTCAAGTCACACACCTGCTTAAGCTATAAACTAGTTTTCCTTCACTGAAATTTCATAAAACTTGCAACCTGCTATAAATGGTAAACATTTTTTTCAGCCTTTTAGCCGTGAAGAGGTAACAATCAGACAGACAGACAGAGTTACTTTCGCTTTTACAATATTAGGTAGTTAGGATTAAGATGACACATGAAATCTTAGTCTTAATTTAACAAACCTATCAATACCTGTTGAAGTTGGGTTGAAAAAAAAATGTCATTCTTTCTTCACATGAATGGAGTGCCACCCATTTTAGACTTTTTTAAATTTTGCTACAATATTTTTTAAATGTTCACTGACCTACTACATTTTTAGGGCCCCGTACCTCAACAGAAAAAAAACGGAACCCTTATGGGATCAGTTAGTTGTCCGTCTGTCCGTCTTTCCGTCTATCTGTCTGTCTGTCTGTTCGTCTGTCCGGGTGTCAAGACCTTTATATCGGGAACGCGTGAAGGTATCGAGTTGAAATTAAAACCATATACGCAGATCCATAGTCTCTTGCTGCTGAAAGAAAAATAAAATTTATCAGTTTTCGTAAAAAAAATTAACTCACAAGGGAATCAAAACCTGTGCGATACTTTCCTTTGACCTAGAACTATTAAATTTAAATAATAATAATAAATTCTTTATTTGCGGTTATGGGTATACATACAGTTGGTAATTTGGCAAGAAGCATTGTGTTAGAGTACACATATAGAAAAAATCCTAAATATTGACATTTTTATTTTAATCACACAAACTAGTGTATCTATGCAAGGAATGAGGGCCCAAATTTTAAAGTGAATTAACCGTATCATGTGGGGTATCATATCAAAGAGCTTCATTAGCATAAGCTAAAACAGGTTTTAAATATTTTTACGATGTATATTTTTCGGTTTATGAAGAAAAATATAAAAAAATATATATGATTTCCCCCTTTTATCTAGGTACTAGTTTGTACGGGACCCTCGGTGGGCGAGCCTGACTCGCACTTGTCCGGTTTTTAATGTAAAATGGCTGTGACATACGACGGACAGACGGACATGACGAATTGATAAGAGTTTCTCATTTCTCACGGAACTGTAAAAATAAATTGTACAGAAGATAAGCCACTTCTAACAGCCTTACCGAAAAACGTTACTTAACTTTAACCATCGACTTAAATTCTCTGTCTTCTTTCCACAAGTGTCATTACGTGTCAGCGAGAAGTTGACAAAATATGTTAAGCATTGCTTAAGTGCAAAATTCTACAACATTAAACAGCACACGTCTCCTAAATGATAACCAAGAGACGTAACAGGAAAGTACTAAAATATTCATAAACTAAAGTATGGAAAATATGGAGAAATCTTGTATGCTCCGTGCCTGATGGAAAAAGGTGACTTATTTATAGCACTGGGCTGTGAGTGATATTTTTATTTGGGATGAGCTTAAAGTTAGTTTTTTTTTACTTTATAAGCGACACCAATACTTAAGTTTCAAAAAAACGTAATATTAAAAAAAATGTTCATATATGAGATGGCTCTCAGGTAGATTGAGATGGGTTCGATTCCCACCGGCTGTTGAAAATTTTGGACTGTCTACATATTTGTAAATCCATAAACAAAAACTTATAAAAACCGGCCAAGTGCGAGTCGGACTCACGCACGAAGGGTTCCGTACCATTACCTATAAAAATGGCAAAAAAAAAAACACGTTTGTTGTATGGAAGCCCCCTTAAATATTTATTTTATTCTATTTTTTAGTATTTGTTGTTATAGCGGCAACAGAAATACATCATCTGTGAAAATTGCAATTGTCTAACTATCACGGTTCATGAGATACAGCCCGGTGACAGACGGACAGACAGACATCGGAGTCTTAGTAATAGGGTCCCGTTTTACCTTCTGGGTACGGAACCCTAAAAACTACGATTTCAAAACCTGTAAGTATTTCAGAGACTGAATGACGTCCATAAACATTATCAAATAATAGACACACAAAAAAATCTCCTTTGCTATAAAAATCTCATTTCAATTTCGCTATTCACATTACTCTGTGTAAACCTCCTAATCCTTCCATTACCTTAATGCTTTTACCATTATAGTATACAAAAATACCTACTTACTTTTTATTACTTTGTCGCTATAATAAAAGTTTAATCTACCTAAGAAATTGTTATAGAATTTTGTGGAGATCTATTATGAAAACGTTTTGAAGTGAATGTGCTAAAATTTGGTCATATTTTAACTAGATGTTAAGTAAAATTATACCTAATTTTAATTTAACAGGATTTTCATCGTGATTTTTCATTTTCCAATTAATAAGTGATCTAATCGATCGGCCTTTTTGGAAATCCATGGGGGAAGCCTATGGCTTCTATTCTTATGGCTGAGATGATGATGATGATGAAGTAATCTAAGTTGGATCACTACTAAAACTTTGTGTTGCTATGCATATTTTTATTATTATTTTCCGTTTTTTTTTTTTTTAATTCACTGACAGTTGTTCATTAAATGATTCTATTTCTGATAGCTCGGAGAGCAATCAAAATGTTGTGTTTTCTAATTTTAGTAATATTTTTTTTTATTCTAATCCGAACCAGTTACAAACATTTGAATGAAACGTTGATATTAAATGAAATTAATTTAATGTTATCATATATCACTACTGTTACGAAACCAAGAGTAACTTTTTCTATCTCTCTCTCTCTCTCCGTGTGTGTGTGTGTGTGTGAGTGTGTGTTTGTTTGTATGTGTGTGTGTGTGGGTATGTGTGCACGTGTGTAAGTCTCTAATAAAGTTAAAAAATGTCAATAAATCATTTGGACTGGTATGAATGGTAAATAATTATGTTCAATGAAATATAGCTAACCGTGATACCTCTGGGCTAGGAACAGATAACTTGATGAATGGTTTTTAGATAGTCTCTATGTGATATTGAAATGTTATCAGACTATGTTCCAGCCAGGAATACGTACCATAGCTATTTATTCTAAAATACTATTAGTAACTGGCCTTGTGGCTCAGTTGGTAGTATGTCTGCTTGCTGAGCTGTAAGTCGTGGGTTCGATTCCCAGGGCAAACATTTGTGTGATGAGGATGGATGTTTGTTCTGTGTCTGGGTATTTCTTTGTATCTTACGTTTATATGTATTTATAAAAAAAAGTATATAATTATGTATTCTATCAGCCATCTAGTTCCATAGTAAAAGCTTTGCTAAGTTTGGGCTAGATGGTGTTGTGTGAAATGTCCACAAATATTTATTTATCTATACTAAAAATCTGCGTATTAAGCCAACTTCACCTTATTAATATAGCAACCTACTTTATGAATAAGGCAACCTATCTTATTGACAAGGCAACTTCATTTATTGTACTGAACTATTGGTAATAATGACGTTGTAATCTCAAAATTTTCTTTGTGTGAAATATCCACAAATATTTATTATTTATTTATTTATTTTATTTATCTGCTACACCACCTTCCCAGACAAGGTAGGCTTTTTTACTTGGAGTATATCTAAGTATGTAATATATATACTGTTGGTGTTTCTAAAATAAATAAATAAATAAAAGGACCTTTGTACTCCAGAGGCCCAATGGTTCTTCACTGACTCGTATCTGAGGAACTCTTTTTATTTAAAATCTTATTTTGTCACGTTGCATTTACTAGTGTAACCACTACAATTCAGCTTAGCTCTTTTACGTTTCACTTCAACTAAATCATTTTTTTATGCACTATCACCTAGCATATCTGTATGTATTAGCTATCTGTATGTATCAATAAATACATCTGAATCTGAATCAAGCACGTGACAAACTTTATTGTTAAGGACAGAGATAGCTATTTCGCTCACGCATTACCATATTTAAAAACATAGAATGTACTTAGTACCTGTGTTTAATAACTGTGTAATAACTGTGTTTCAGGAATTGTAACAACCTTAGTGAACACGCAGCACACCTCTCGACACCTTTAGTCACCCACGCCAATGTTGTTTCATGTAGTGGTTGGAGATTGGCGAGTCATCATCTGCTTAACTTTTTTTGGATTTCGAGACAAAATTGGCAAGTGCCTTTTTCTCATTCTAGTGCTCCCACACAAAGGTACTGGATTTACATTTTGTGTGGGAGCATCATCCCATAGCCTAGTATTCTATCAAGTCACTTCTATCATCTCAATAGTCAAGATTTGTTAAACTCCATACATAAAAGAGAACTGTTTTATTCCCCACTGCGGTCCGAATCGACCCATTAGAAAATGCTCTTGGTCGATTCGCACCTCGGTGCGAAAGAGGCTATTTAAGAAGAGCTCTTGGGTGATTCGGACCGCGGTACGAACCGCTCGCGAAACGCATAAAAACCTCAATAGTTCCATTAACCACCCACATAATCAATTTCAGTATTTTTTTTATTTACTAGTTTAAAAGGGCCTCTCAGTGTCGGCTTCGGCTCCACTGATGCTCATGAAAGGACCGTGCTGCGACCCGAGAAAATAAAGAGGAAATTAATAAAGAAGAATAATGACTAATAACTAATATTGACTGGCCTTGTGGCTCAGTTGGTAGTGTGTCTACGGCTACCTGCTGAACTGAAAGGTCGTGGGTTCGATCCCCACCCAGGGCAAACATTTGTGTGATGAGCATGGATGTTTGTTCTGTGTCTGGGTCTCTCTATGTATCCTATGTATATATTTACAAAAAAAAAGTATATATGTATTCTATCTGCAATCTAGTTCCTATACAAGCTTTGCTTAGTTTGGGCTAGATGGTGTTGTGTGAAATGTCCACAAATATTTATTTATTTATTTAATGCATGTAGCTCGTGTACCTTATTCTATTTTAAACATTTATAGAGATTATCTTACAATTCTGTTAAAAAAAGTTTTATATTCAAGTATAAAATACTTTGCTAATGATGATCCATGGAAAAGGTTTATTCGGGAAGCTTATAATATAGTTTAAGCTTATATAATAGCAAAAGTACCAACAATCTTTGAATAACATCTATTTGTCATCACACGTTCTTTAAGAATTTGAGGTGTCTTATTATTTATAATAATAATAGTTTAAAAAACTGAAGAAAAAAAAAACAACTTCAAAATACGCAATTCGTTTACTTGGATGATATTTTTAAAGTAATTTTTATAGGTAAAAAGAGACATCAAAAACAAGTCATAATTGGCGAGGTAATCGCTGAAGAAACATATTAAAAAAAATATACAGTCGAATTGAGAACCTACTTCTTTTTGGAAGGCAGTATGTGTATGTTTTTTAACCAACTTCGAAAACGGAGGAGGTTATTTGTATATTTGTTCACCGATTACTTAACCAATTGTGAGCTGATTTTGATGATTTTCTTTGTTTGGTAGGTCATACTTCAGAAGTACCATTATACAATTTATATGGGACCAAAAAAATTTATCAAAATAGGTTCAGTACTTTGGTTTTTAGGGTTCCGTACCCAAAGGGCAAAACGGGATCCTATTACCAAGACTCCGCTGTCTGTCTGTCTATCTGTCCGTCCGTCTGTCACCAGGCTGTACCTCATGAACCATGACAGTCAGACAGTTGAACTTTTCACAGATGATGTATTTCTGTTGCCGCTATAACAATAAATACAAAAAAATAGAAAATAATCGATATTAAAGGGGGCTCCCATACAACAAATGTGAGTTTTTTGCTCGTTTTTATAGATAATGGACCCTTCGTGCGCGAGTCCGACTCGCACTTGGTTCAGGTTTTTTATAACAAAATAACTGGAAAAATGACATCCAAGTAAACGTATTGCATATTTTGAAGTCGGTTTTTCAGTTTTTTAACTGAAAAACCTATAATTATTTTAAATTACAATTTCATTGTAAGTAATACATTATTAATAGTTTTTTTTGATAAAATCTATCTACCATAAACCAAATAACATCAATTTATTGCACCGCCTCCAACAAAAATCCAACCAACAAATCAAAATAAAAATTCACACTTACGAAAAAAAACAACCGATCTATCGAATAATGCCTCGGCCACACCTACTCACAAAATTAACATGTCAACATTATATTAATAGAGGATATAATTAAACTATCATCTATAAAGATGTTACCTTCGCGATAGTCGGCCATAAATTGTAACGTAGGCGTGATTTGTGGCGGGAAATGATAGGTCGCGACGTGGCGGGTACGCCGACGTGGCTACCGTACTTAGTGTGGCCGGACCCTTATTTTGTTTTTGATGCAATTATGTTGTCAGGTTTAATTTTTAGAAACAGATTATCGTAATAATTAAAAGGTTCGCTGAGCGTGCTCTGTCTGTACAAAAAGGAATGAATTGATTTTTGTTCCCATTAAAAAGATTATTTTTTACCTGCCTGCGCACGCGCAGAAAAGAGGGTTATGTGGGTATGTAGTATGTACGTTCAAAATACTTTTAAGCTATTACTACCTTGACCAATTCATAACAGCTATTTGTCAATTTTATTTGTAAATTGTTTTGTTTTTATTATCCTTATTTTGTTTACTTCAGATGGTACCATATAAATTTTATCAAAATCGGTTCAGTACTCTAAAATATGTCATCCAAGTAAATGAATTTCGTATTTACGAGTCCTTTTTTTTTGAGTTTTTTTTATTTAATATAATTATATTATTATTTATAAAATACTCGCGCTTCTTTTATTCAATTATAAAATTATAAGTACCTTACATAAAATAGTTTGAATGTTCTGCTCAAATTTGATTTAGAAAAAAAATAGCAGCAATATAATTCCCGAAAACGAGAAAAACAAATCGGAATAATGTTCGAAACGAAAATAATAATCCAGAACAATGTTGTTAAATGTCTTTAATCCGCGTATAGATTACAGGGAACGCATTTTGGAAGTCGATTTATCTTGATTTAGAAGATGCCCAAGTTATAAGCGACAAAGACTATACTATGTAAAACGATCTGGCATAGTTTTTATGCCAAAACATTGTCAGTTCCTGTGGGATACACTAAACTATCAATAAGGGACGAAAACGTTAATTTATTTAAGAAGAAATTAAAATCACTGTTGTTACAGAAATCCTACTACACAATCAATGATTTTCTAAATGATAAATTTTAAGTTGACATAATACATTTTATATATTTGATTGATAATTTAGTATTGGCTTTGAAATCGTTATTGTATTTTTGACATTATTATTATATATTTTTTTTATCTATTTATTTGACGTTGACTTTGTAAATATTGAATTTTATTGTTATTGTAAATTTTGTCTATATTTTCTGATTTATTTTAACGTTTAACATTTAACGCTATTTTTAATCAAATACTTGAGCAGAATGCTATTTGCCCTGACATTTTGTACGCCTAATTGGCACAACATGATTAAGCTACATATACATTTGTTCCATCTTTTTGTGCATATATTGTATAAAAATTCCTCATGTTGTATGCAAATAAAGAATCTATCTATCTATCTACTATAACAACATAATCATCGCGTGAAACCGCAGGGCGCAGCTAGTTTTAGAATAATATTAGTTATATAAAAAAAAAATAAGACGAAATTATAACTTTCGTTCATAACCATAGACTTCTATAGATAGCCCTAGTGTATGTACCTAGCGTGTCAAAACAAGCGTGTCAAGTACGATAAAAAATGCAGTTGATTACCAAGATTTATTTAATTTCAGGTGATATTACCTCCAATTCGATATTTTGTCAACTAGTTACTAGCGTACAAGCGCGCTGGTGCATTGGGTTGAATAGATTTCGCGCGGATGGAACATTCCAACACAATCGTTTATGTGACGTCACAGTCGGTGCCGAAAATGTGGCACGCAAAGTTTTCATATAAATGAAGTCGCATGCTCCATCTACTATGTCTGCGTTCATAATATTCGTAGTCCAAAACATTGTACGAATCTTCAATAAAAATACATTATTATATACCAGCCTGATAGCACCACCTTTACATATATTTTTCTATCACATCCCAAGGTTGTCTGGAAGAGATCGCTTTTAGCGATAACACCGCCTTTTGTGCCATTTTCTTATGTGTTTATTGTCTTATTACTTTATGTGGTGTCAATAAAGTGTTATTGATTGATTGATTGATTGATAGCAAGAAATATATTATCTGTTCTTTTCTCTTCTATCTTACTCCTAAAACCCGCGTGATAATTTTATTTCCGCACACCCGAAATCTACGATTATTCAAGGATTTAGAGACATGCCCGGTTTCGGGCTTAATTTGGAAATATGTGTCGTTTAATTGCCCTCGCTAAGGTTCGTGAGGTCATAAATACAATAGGCGCTAGGGAAGGGAGTGAAAGAAATATTCGAATATGAGTGAAATATTCGAATTAAATTATTTTTATTTCGAATGAATAACTTATTCGAAACATATTTACTACATTTTTTTTTTAAAATAAATTGTTCAGTGAGTTAATTTTACTTAAAATATCTGCATAGTCCAGTAATTGATTGCCAGTTGATGTAGTAAAATTATTGAAAGTGTTTCAGAAAAAAATATTAATGACATCATAAGCAAGTAGTAGGCTATTGACATGATACATCTAAGTTATACATTTTATTTGAGGTCTTTTTATTCAACCAAATAATATAGGGATTATGTATAACTATATAGAATTCAGATTCGATTGTAAAACTACATTTTCTTCAGTGTTAAATTCAGGGAGAATTATGTATACATTACATCCAATACATACATACATTTCTTTCATTTTTCTATCGGACTGCAAGAAGCACGAAAAAATATATGGTTGATATTCCGAAAACACGTGCGAAACGCTTTGGCTCCACTTTGATTGTACGTACTGCCAAACTGTGGAATGCGCTTCCTGAATGGGTCTTTCCGACTGGATATTATAATCTAGGTGTCTTCAAATCGCGATTGAATAGATCTCTTCTAGGCAAGCGCGCTCCATCGTATACTGTAACTGTCTCTTAACACCAGATGAGTTGACGGTCAAGCGCAAGCCTTTTTTGAATTAAAAAAAATGTAGTTTCAGAATTTATCGAAATCCGATGAATTGTGACTAATAATATAGATTTTTTTTTAGGAAAAAAAGGAAAACGAAATGAAATGGAATTAATGCTTAATGATTTGTGCAACTTATTTTCTTACTTCATATCATATCATAATTATTCGAATAATTCGATTATTCGTTATGTAGCTCGTCTCGTCCCTAATCATAAAACACAGTAAGGTCTTTATAAAGGCTCCTGTTATCCGCTTAGCGATGATAAAGTATTGTTTATTGAGGATTAATGCTCGTTCTGTGGTGTTATTTAGTCTGCGGATGGCGGTTTAATTTTGGAAAATATGTATTATGTTTTGAATCTTTATTGTTTGAATTAAGAATTACGTTCTTACGACAAACTATGTGAAGTGTCTAAAATAACGTCAAACTGGCGTAGCAATTTTTTTTGTCTATAGTTCAACGTTTTTTTCCCTTTTTGGGAGAAACATGGCTCTGCACTTCGTACTTTTGCCAGTGTTAAGTGTCAGTCGTTTCTATGTTTTGAATTTATTAGGAAGAAATAAATTAATATAGGTACAAAAATACTGAAGAAATATATTTTTTGCTGTCTAGTCCTGGTCATGATCTTGTAAAGTGTAAAGATTTTCACTAGACCTATTGAATTTTGACACAAACATAAAAAATACACGTTTTATAAAAAAAAACCGAATGGATCTCGTTCACCCAGGTATTTTCTATGAAATGAAATTCGAATAAAACTATTCCGGATAAAAACCTGAAAAAATATGCCGTCTTCGTCAAAAACAAAACATTTACACATGTATTTTGACTTATTTTCATTGGCAGAATTGATTTTTAACTTAATAATTTAAAAATCTGTCACGTGCGAGCGAGACATCTGCAACACTAATACCGTCGCCTTAAGCGCCTTAACTCAAATTAGGACCTATAAAAGACTGGCTATAATTTTAACGCAGTCTATCATCACCGCCTACTTCATGTCGAGAGACTGCAGACGCTTGTTATTACGACCAGCCAGTTTGTAAAACAACCAAAATAACAGTTCATAAAGCTAAATTCTGTGACGGATAAGTTCGATGGCCGTAATTATGAAATTTCAATATGTCTCCGGGCCTGTCTTGGAGCGAAATACCTGTAATTGAGTAACTCAAGCAACTGGCGTATTGTATGATTTTTACCCGACTGCGTAAAAAGGAGGGTAATGTTTTTCGAGTGTGTTTATGTTTGTATGCATGTACGTATGTATCATTCCTTTCCTTCCAATATTTATTAGTATTATATATTCCTCTCTATCTAAGTATTAGTATGTAAGTCTATGCAATTATTTATAGTTTATATATTTCTATTTATAGTCTATATATATATTTATATTTTCTCCATCCCGTGGTTGCCTGGTAGAGATCGCGATTAGCGATAAGGCAGCCTGTTGTTGCACGCCTGTAGTCTATGTAAATTGTAAGTCCTTTGTTATTACTTTTAAGGAAAAAAGACCAAAAAAGAATTAAATCTATCTATATTCTTACGCAGTTGGGTAAAAAGCGAAAGTAACTCTGTCAGTTTGTGACCTTTCACGATTAAACGGCTAAACCAATAGTAATGAAACTAATTTAGGAAAATAAAACAAAATGGACATGATTCTTCGACTTTCCTGCCAAAACACTAAATTAATCTATCAATATGGAAACCGTATACTATTTATGTATAAATACCAATTTTTTTCTTCATAAATTAAGTAATTACCACAAAGTTCAATAAACCCATTCAAAGCCATTCACTCGTTCATTATTTTTATATTCACGCCGCTTTTTCTGAAATAATAATTAAGCTCCATATATTATGTGATTTATGACTCAATATATTAATACAAAATATTATAATACTTTAACGACGCCATTATATGGAATCTCTATTAAATGGACATAAACGTCATTATTTAAAAAAATAAAATGGGTTGTTATATGTGCGGTATCTCATTATTGTTATTTTATTACTGTTGTAGTATATTATTATCTGTTCATATTAGGTATATGACCATTAATATTCAGTATGGCAATACTGTTTGCATTGACGTCGATTGCTTAGTTTTGGCTTAAAAGGACTCGGAATCCAGAGCCGGGTACTAAGGTCAACTTTAACAAGACCCTGACCCACCGTTAAAAGTAAGGCTCACAAAATTAGAATTAGTAAATCTGCGACCGTCCATTCACCTTAAACATTGATTTATGATTCGAACAGGATCCGTACCTATATGTTGCCAGTAATCTATAAGTAATATTTGGTACCATTTTGGCAGTTTAAGCCTAACTCAAAACGACGGATGTTATCAGTTTAGATTAACATGTTTTTTTGTATCTGTGTGCTATTGAACTAATTTTGATCTATCGATGTCAAAATCATCCTTACTTTCGTTGCTATTTTTTTTTTGTGGAAAAGGATTTGATCGAGAGTAATATTAACTTTTCTATAGACTCAGTTCCGCGTCTTGCTTATTGAAAATTTCACTTAGTAAATTAATTTATAAGGTAAAAATTTGATTACCTACATATATTTTTCGTGGGCTTATGACAAATCCTAACTAACATTTTAAATCCGAAAAAAAAAAAAATGTCTGTCTCTCTGTCTGGTTTTTGACTTTTTATCATCATCATCATTTCAGTCACAATAAGTCCACTGCTGGACATAGTCTTTTCCTTTTTTTCTTCCTCCTTGGGGGAGGCCCCAAGGATTTCCATAAAGACCGATTGGAAACGGCCTGCATCCAGCGTCCTCCCACGCACCACCCGTATGGGGTTATCCGTATAACTTTTTATATAAATATGTAAGGCACAGATATTTTTAGGACCTTTAGGAAAAGGAAGGTTATATTTTATCATTACATTCATCACCACTTTTCATCACTACCAATGCAGGAGAATCCGTGGGACGCAGTTAGTTCATAGTAAAATTCCATTTCTCTGTGTTTTTCTCCTTATGTTTATTACTACTCAGCAACTTCTTAAGAGCAAGTATAAAAGCAGCCAAAACTTTGCATAATTAATGAAGCTTTGCAATGGCAATATCTGGTTATTAGGCAATTTACAAACGTTGTTAAACTAAAATCTTTTTTACGGTATATAGAAGCAATATTCACAAACGTAAATTAAAAAGTAACTTCTATTTAAAGCAGTTGGGTGATAAAAAACTGTTGTATTTTACAAAACGTCAAATTGGCGCTATTAAGTAACATTGTAGCATTATTTTTAATTTAAAACTGGCAACATTTCTACCGCTCTCATAAAACAATAAATTAAATGACATAACGTCAAGCAATCAATGTCACAGGAATAAAAAGGCTGGACATGCTTTAATAACAGTAAAGTTTATGGATCATTCGGAATTTATAGTTACGGCCTTTTTAATTTGGGCCATTAAATTGACACTTGTAATAAAAACGGCGTAACTACAAGAACAGACCCTAATGCTGGTTATGTCTTTTTATGATTGTATAATGAGAAATAAATAGTAGTTCTAGAAACAGTAGATCTTGCGAGCACACACTTTTTGCAAAAATACTAGATCCGAAAAAGTCTGTACTCGCAGGTCTACTGTTCAAATTCAAAATTCTTGTTCAGAATTGAGTATCGTATCGTACTCGTACTTTATCAAAGCTCGTAGAAAAATTTTCAGTTTAGCCAAGATCACAACTTTATATCTAGAAATTCTCTAGACTGATTTCGTATGTAAAGGTTTTTTTCGGTATTTTTTAAATAATTTTGTATAGTAGATTGGGTCATTTTAAAATCAGCCCTGTGTGTATAAACTGTCCCACTGCTGGGCGCGGCCCATCATTTCATTGTGAGAAGGGAACTAGGTAATTTAAAAGAACTAAATTCAATAGTTTTGAATTGTTTTTCGGCAGTAACTTTTTAATATTTTTATAAAAGAAAAAGTCGTGATGACGTCACAAATTCGTCTGAATAGAATAATATCGGGATTATCTACTAAAAATATGTTACGTAACATTGACGGTGACATTTTTTGTTGGTTTTGTGCGTTTTGTGTTAAGTAAATATTTAATGTAACTTTTTTTAAATAAATTTTGCTACAGATAAAAAAGGTGGTTATGTGACGTTATTTAGAGGTCGACTAAACGTCAAATACTTTTATATTTTCGTAAAAATACGCTATAAATCTTCATTTTAAGAGCCCAAACTAAACAAATATGGTTCAGAGAAATAATCTCGAAATGGTTTTAGAATCAGCATGTACATTTTTCTTTACATACTACCCCATTGAATACCAAACGGTTCTAGCAAATATTATCTAAATTGGTCAGTAAATAGTGCCACAACAAATGTGGACCCTTTTTGGGAGAAATCCCTTCATTCTCGGCCACACAGCAAGTTGAGCTGTTTGAGGCTTGAAAATTCCGAGCTAATATTTTGATCATACTGAGCTGTTCATTTATCACCATACAAAAAAAAACATCAAAGCAAACAACAAGTAACTCAAAAGAAACAAAAAGTTGGTCCACTAATTAGTTCAGTCGGAAACTGTTAGCAAAAAGAAACGTTTTGTTTTCAATTAAAGCCGTCATACGCAACTCTCCTTCCGCTCAGTTATGAAGAAAATTCCAGCATAGCAGTTAATTAAAATAGCCGATATTTTTGCTCGTACTAGCAGCGAGAAGCGATCCATCATCATCATCTCATACATATAGCGCTCGTGGCGTAGTTACATAGCGCTCTTGGCTTAGCTTGACTAGGTGTTCTCGAACGATCACCAAAGCCAAGCAACGGACGGACCGGTCAGTTTTCGGATAGGTGAACGTGAGTGGCATTTGTTTCTGAGCGCTACCGTGGGACAGATGACACGTTAAATACTACTATTTAACGTGTCATCTGTCCCACGGTAGCTGTCCCGGTTGTTTATTCTTAAAAAAACAGCAATCGTCAAACCAGGTCAGAAGCCTTTCGGCGGCTTAATAACTCTGACACTAGGGCTGGCCACTTAGTCTATACGAACTTACTCACTTTTTATCTCATTCATGTATAGTAGTTGGACATAGGTCTCCCAAAAAGACCGTTTCCAAAAAGTCTAAAAAGTATCTTTCCAAAAAAACCGGTTGGAGCGTGACATCCAGCGTCTTCCTGTCACCTGTATGAGAATGTCTGTCTATCTTAACACAGAATACTCATACAGAACGGACACTCTCCACCTCCCGCCAATCTCGGGTTCCTCCCCCGCTCCCCGCGCTCGCCCTGTCACGAGACAGAATCTGTCAGAAGGCTGTCATGTTTTAAATTCGTTCTCTAACTAGGAGCCGTCAGAGAACTGTCAAAAGTGGCCGCCGTTTACAATTCCGTTCTGATCAGTAATACCGTCAAACTCCTTTTGCGCATGTGTCATGTCAGTCAGTTGATGTTGACAGTTGACACCGAGCGCTTGAAGCGCTGCTTCATCTTGATATACTGATAAATTCGGTCCATGCTAAAAGCGCTGAGAAACCAATAGACAACCATACCTTCTCAGTCTCGAACTCGGTCTGAGGTCATATTTTTTATGCAATATTTTTAGTTGAGAAAGGTTATATAGTTTTTCTGTATTGTTGTAAAACTACAGCATCAACTTAAATAAAAACTTGTTTAACAGACAACAAAATGCACAATTATTACATCTCGCTATCGCTCAAGATATCGCTCCATCTCGCTAACGAGCTGTGTTGGAAAAGGCTAATGTTCGTGCACTTTATTGAATTTCTGCAAATTCCTGACACATGTCACCGGCGGCGGCGTCGGACAAGTTTTAAATTAATGACAGGAGCGTGAGATATGGCGTGAAAATTCACGTTATATTTGGCCTTGTTGGGTTGTAGTTTGACCTTTAAAAAACTTTTTTAGTTTATAAATTAGCTTCCATATGTTGATGATAACAAAATTGGGACACAGTTTGGTTTTGCAGCAACGTATCTTAGTAATTTTTATTAATTTTACCGTAATTACGTAACGTAATTTTATTGTTCTCAATAATAGTTGTAGATTTTTGTGTATTTAAAAAAATATTTGTTCATTACACATCCACAAGGTGGACAGAAGACCTCAATTACAAATGGTAGGAAGACGCTGGACGCCTGTCGCTTCAAGTCGCTTCCAACCGGTCTTTTTAGAAACCAATGGGTGAGACCTATATATGTATGTATATCCATCAGTGAACTTTGTTATGGCTGAGACGATGATGATGATGATGCTGGCAATTAAGACTACTCTAATAACATACAAAATACAGCCACTATATCGCAGTATTAGGGTGATATACCAAAACACATTCTAAGCACTATAACAATATACAAATATATTCAAAACGGTTATTGTATATATTATAATGATATAGAGCGTCCATTGTCCGTCCTCAAGCAATTTCGTGCTAAATTAATATCAAGCGATACCCGGGGCAACTAGCCGATATAAGGATGGCTTAGACTGGGAGCACACAGCTGATTAGATTACTAAAAAAAATAGCTGCTTTCCGTTACTATGTGGAGGCAGTACAATACGTTTCCTTTCACCAATTTACTTTGTCAGGCGTTATTTTTATATCTATGCCTTTTACATTTTATCGGCCTCACCGGAAAACGTTACTTTGAGCAATGCTTAACACATTTTATCAACTTCTCGCTGAAACGTAATGGCACTTGCGGAAATAAGACAGATAATTTAAGAGGATGGTAAAAGTTGAGTAAAGTTTTGCGGTAAGGCTGATTATGTTTCATGAAGTTTTACCATTGTTTCAAGTTGACAATGTGTGTTCACTAAGCTTTTTATTTGAATATTTTTTAATTTATACATATTATTATGAATTAGATATGTCACACTAATACATTAATAAAATTGTTTATCACTTGCTTAAATATTTAATTTATTTATTTCTACTTCAAACTATCGCCAAATAAACCAATGGCTGTCATCATCATCATCTCAGCCATAAGAAGTCCACTGCTGGACATAGGCCTCCCCATGGATTTCCAAAAAAAACGATTGGCTTGCATCCAGCGTCTTCCCGCCACTTGTATGAGGTCATCTATCCAATGGCCAACCAATCATTAACCTGTACTGGAGCAAATAATAAAGGAATCTGATACTGTAAATAAATGGAAACTGAAAAAAAATGTGCAGTTTAAATAAAATCCTGAAACTTAAATATTCTATAATAATAAACAATGTCACTCTAAAAGATACAAATCCCAAAATCAGAAATTACAGCAAGTTTAAGTAGAAGGATATATATGTCACAGAAAAAGTGCAAAAGATAACGATTTCATCTCTACCTAATGAGACGCAAGTTTTCGTGGTTAAAGTCCAAAAATCTTTCATGATTTTTTCAATGAACATAGGTAGCGTAGACAAATTAACTTACAGATTTAGAATATTCTGCTTGGTCTTCATTCTTCAGGCTTCCGTCAAAAATTGATTTCAAAACCCTCAGATCACGAAGCACGTGCATGCACTCTACCCCACTGATTGTTTTGTTGCAGATTGACAAAAATAATAATTCAAAGTCCACGTTTAACATAATGCTATATCAGTAGTAATCTTTTTCAGCAATGTCTCCTCATCTATGGTCTTCAATAGGTACACATAATCGTAAACTACACTTGCAATATCTCGTACCTAAATAAATACCTAATCTACGTGGTGGTATTAAATTATTTCGGGCATATCGTAAACCCACGATTCTGTGCGATACGATATTTATTTTTATTATGTTTAGTAACGCACTAGGTTGAGATAACGCTGCGGTTTTGGTAAGACCCTTAAAGTTAGCGTCCTGAGGATTAAGACTGATGTGAATATGTATCGTCGATCACTTACGACAGACGTGCGCGACTGTTCCTACGGCCCCGAAACTGCTGCTTTATTGAAATTTAAAAAGTCTTGTTTCTGAAGAAAATACGCAAGAAAAAGTAATTTAAAAAATTACATCGACTTTAAAACTATTAGATGGACTGAAAAGGGAGAAATAATATTATCTGTTCCATAATACTGAAAAATTAAATTAAAACTAGGCGTCTACCCAAGTAGGTAAACCTACTAAATTACACCAAAATTGGGCGTCTACCTAAGTAGGTAAACCTTAGACGCCCAGTTTTTCAGTATTATGTAACAGCTGTTGTTATTTCTCTCTTTTTGGTTTATAGAATTTGGTTTTGAAGTAAATCGACTTCGACGTTTTATAAATTACTTTTATTTATTAATTTTTATTTGTATTTACTAGTTATACTTGAAACTAAAAATTTAATTCACCAAACTTCACTGGGTAAGTTCGTTTAATTTTCAAACACACTTCACTACTATAGTTAAATCTAATTTTTGGGATAAAAAGTATAACCTAGCAGGCTGAGAAGGCACTACGTCAGAGTGCTGAGGGCTCCGGTATGCGTTTCTTAGACGAGAACCCGGAGTCCTCCGTGTAGCACTCAGGCTGGCCACCGGGGGTGTTTTAGTGGGTTCAATTCCTCATATCCCGGATGCACCCCCAACATAACACGCAGCCGAGTATTTTTACAAGATTTCCCCCTTGTCAAAAAAAACGCACTAAAATATTTAATATAAAAAAATTATCGTCATGTTTCTCCGGTCCAGTGCGTACTATTTATTTTTTCATGCCCACAACTGCGGCCGTAACAGCAACTAATTGCTTTCGGAAACGCTTTTATGTGATCGTATTTCACCTGAAAAATGATTTATTCCTTTTAGTCTGGGATTTCTTTGTCGCATTTTTGCAACAATATTACAAGGCAGCGAGCCGTAAACCCGGGAGTTTTATTAAAGGCAAAAAACGAAGCGGGATTAAGCTCAGTGGGTAAGAAAATTGTAAATTTAAAAAGGCGTCGTTGTGACTTGAGTGTTTAAAATAAGATCTGGAAAGCCAATATCGTACAGTCACTCAATTGGGAAAGAGAAAATTGCTCTACTGTTTTTTTCCCAATATTCTAACCCTATATTTATATATACGGTTAGAATCTTATAGCACGCGAAATTGAATAAAAACAATATGCAAAAAAATATTCTAACAAAATATTTAAGGTGTTGGTGAAGGAATGTTAAAAGTTACTGCAGATGGCATTAAACACCATGATGATGCATGGCTGGATGTGCTAGCACAAAAACGTTCCCGCCGGCATAGCGTAGCCAATTCCACCAACTTAGCACCTCCAACCAATAACCAAGGGTTTGTCTGCCAGCGGTGTAGCCGCAACTGCGGTTTCCAGATTGGCCTATTCAGTCGCCAACGACGGTGTCAAAAAAAAATTCAAAATTCAAAATAATTTAATTCAGGCAAATTACCCATACAGAAATATTAATTTTTACAATAACAATTAAACATACAATTACAATCAGCCAGCTGTTCCGTCATAGTAAATATCCTTCAAATAAAAATGAGTAAGTAAACAATGTCACAGGTGCCAATCAATAATGTCAGTACAGATATAATAATAAAATTTGTTAACTGTAACTCCACTTTTTGACGCTGCTTAAATCATCCGACAGGATGGAACAAGGCCCATGATAATGGTGACGGAAACTATCGTTGTGAAAAAATGAGAATGTATCTATACAGCGGTAAGTCAAGTGCGAGTCGGACTCGCGCACGAAGGGCTCCGTACCATTATCTATAAAAACGGACAAGTGCGAGTCAGACTCGCCCACCGAGGGTTCCGTAAAAACTAGTAGATAAAAGGGGGAAATCATATATTTTTTCTATATTATCCTTCATAAACCGAAAAATATACATCGTAAAAATATTTAAAAACCTGTTTTAGCTTATGCTAATGAAGCTCTTTCTTAGGTTATCCCACACGATACGGTTAAAGAACTTTAAAATTTGGACCCTCATTCGCATAATCATTGAATATGAAGTAAAAGCATGGCACATATAAGTTTTCAGCACGTCCTAGGAACACTACTAACTAA
Source organism: Lycia hirtaria (assembly GCA_947563715.1). Classification (NCBI taxonomy): domain Eukaryota; kingdom Metazoa; phylum Arthropoda; class Insecta; order Lepidoptera; family Geometridae; genus Lycia; species Lycia hirtaria. Next base: position 14,959,871 of record OX387385.1, read on the forward strand.
CAATACTAAAAACAAATCGTTAAGGCCTTTCAGTATCTTGGCGTCATATATATTAGTGTTGCACTTTGTAAACACACAGGAACAGGATAGAATTGTCCCTGTCGACAAGTCACGACACGCGTCTAACAGCGTTGCCCGACGTGTCGTGTCTGAAGACGAGTCGGGCGATTGCCTTACTTGAGACTTGCCACGCAGAGCCCGGTAAAAGCTATCTACGTATAATAAATACATCATTGTTATAAATCTATGGAATAGTGGCATGGTACTTTGTAGAGTCAACAATTGGTTTCTGGACCAGTTTAAACTATAATCAGAGATTTAAACAAATAGACGTGAGTGACCCTCACGTGTGTTCCTATACCATCATCATCATCCACAGCATCATCTAACCCACTCCTGGGTATTACCGCTCTTTTATATTGCCATATTCCTCGGTCCTGTGCCAATCGAGTCCCGCGATTGTTAGTCGACCCATTTTAGATAAAAACTACGGGTCACTCGCGTCTTTTTAAGCCGAAAAAGAAGAAGCAAGAAGACCAGCTTCCCACCCCAACCCTTTTGCAACTGATGACGTCACGTGCGGCACGAGCGGCACGTCGCAGTGCGATGCGTATCACCGATCGAGAGACGTTTGCGCTTCTCCTTTGAAAAAGACCGCCGAATGCGGTTGAAACTATAGTTGGATTATTCGGCTTAAAACAGACCCGTGAGTGAGTGACCCGTAGTTTTTATCTAAAATGTGTGAAAACCACGTTAGTTCCCATAGTAAAATCGTCGACCCACTTGTATCTTGGAGCTTGACGTCCTACGCTAGGTTTACCTTACCTCAGCCACCATTCCGTCGAAACTTTACTTCATCTGTCATCACTTCGCCTTTCTATTTAAAAATATTTAATTTATTTCCATCCTAACAGGGTTTTTAAGTGGCAACCGTTACACTGAGATGGCTGCAACATGGCAACACCGTTTAATCCGAGCCTTCATCGCCCCGTGAAACTATCTGGAAGATTGCCAGCTCTGTATAGCAGGTATAGTTTTGTGCAATCTTGTGTACGGGATTAAGGTGATTTTCGACGAATTTTTAGGCTCGCACAACAGTCGTGAACTCTATCCTAATAGCCATGGCGGCGCCGTTGGACGTGGTCGGTTGTGAAGTAGCGGAAAGCTCTTCGAACACCGTCCATACAGAACAAACTAGTAGGATAGTCGCGAACATGTTTAACATCTTTGACGAACAAAGTGTTCGACGTTCGTTAGTGGTACGCACGTGAGAACATCGTTGTTGCGTATCATGCAACGCAACAAATTTGTTCGTACGTGCGTACACGGCTTAATACCTATAGATACATGTTAAGTTTACTAGTTGTTCCCCGAAGTTCATTTGAGTAATGAAAAATGATGTTGATAAACCATTGCGAGGATATTATGCAGTGCATGTACAATATTTTGTATTTTACGTACATTTGTTTGAAGTAGAAAAATCTCTAGCCGAGCTATTCTCAAAATATAGTTATCTTTATCTCGAACCGTAAACGCCACTTTAAAACACAAGACTCGGTGCTCAGACAAGATGGATGCTCCGAAAGGTCTCCATGACATGGAACCTCACTCGCAAGCCGGAAGTGGCGGAAATGGCGGCGGCTTCCGGCCGGTGGAGGGAGTGTAAAAATCAGTAGGGCGGTAATTTCGGTAGACGCATTCGTTTGTTGGTATCTTTGAGCAGCTGAGTCATATTTACATAATAATACCAAACGAACAAAGCAAGTACATATAGTCTATTGGATGGCAGAACCGACAGCGAATGAATTGTATAAGTATTAATATGAATATGTGTGGGTTTGTAGACGTTGGAGTCCTTTAGGTCATCTAGCAATATATTTTATATATTTTTACCCGACTGCGTAAGAAGAAGGATTATGTTTTTGAGTGTAGGTATGATTGTATTTATGTATATATGTATGTGGGTATGTATGTATGTTTCTTTTTGATAATGTTTCTATATGAGCGCCTACAGCATCAACGGCTTGACCGATTTTGGTGTGCCAGGCGTATTTAGATTCGTCTTAACTCCCTGGGTGTTACTATATATTTTTTTTTTGTAATGATAATACATATCTCGGAAAAATTAAAAAATGGGTTTATTCGTAACATCCTACGAACTTTTTCTAAATAAGTGATTTTACTAGAATTATTCCACCAAATCCGTATTTTTTACCTTTTACAGCGATTTTACGCATACTTTCCCACAAAAAAACTAACACTCAATAGCATATCAAGCGTAACTAAATCTTAAATTAGATTGCAAAAACTGTAATGCAATCGGGTCCTGGGTTCGAATCCCACGGCACGCACCTCTGTCTTTTCGAAGTTATGTGCGTATTGTTGGTGAAGGAAAACATCGTGAGGAAACCTACATGTCTGAGAGTTCTCAATGATCTTGAAGATGTGTGAAGTCTGCCAACCCGCACTTGGCCAGCGTGGCAGACTATGGCCTAACCCATCTCACAATGAGAAGATGGCCCGTTCCCAGCAATGGGACAGTTTGTACAAACAGGGCTGATAAAAAAACGGGTATTTTGTTTTTCTTTTAATATAGATACTTGTCTTTTAATATATAGAGATACTTGTTGCTTGCTTGCTTAAAATTATTAAATTCGGCCAGTAAATCGGCCGTAGTAAATTTGCATATTTTTGCACATACCTATAAGCCTATAACATTCTTCGTAAATTGAAGGGTTTTTATTTATTTATTAGCGTTCCACAATGTTACATAGGTTTTAAATAAAATATTAGTTACAATTGCGGACCCCGTCGGGCACAGCTAAATAATGAAAGAGAGAGGGTTGTAAGTCTAAAGGGTCTAAGTGCCAATTTTTTTTCATTGCACATTATTAGGCATGGCACATACGCTTCGGCCGCGTACGTAACTATTGTTTCGTAACTAGTTACGTACGGAACATAATTATTCTACTTACTAGTATCGTACGAAGAAGTTTTTTACCTTATACGTATCTAATCACGGCGTTTGTTACGTAACTGGTAGATCCTATTTTTGTAGTCATATTGTTTTTTTTTTTTTATTAGCACTTTAGAATTACAACCCTTCAATTACAGAGTGCATTTAAACTTCCTATCTACAGAGGTAGTATATCTATCCTATCTTTGAAATAGCGTCCACAAAGGAAACTATGTGATCATGTAATTTCAAACCTCTCGGTGAAACGTGTCAGAATGTGGTTCAGAGAGATTTGGCCGGAAAATGAATCTAGAACTTTCCGTGCAGGTAGAACGAGGACTTTGGTTGCAACGGCAGGTATTAAAGTTCCATTAGCACTAGTTTCCAATTATTACAAATTTATGTTATACTAAAGGTTAGTAGATTTTTTATTGAATCATCTAAGACAGTCCTGAACCGAGTAAAACATAAAATAAGACTTCTCTATATTAGGTTCCCACAATACGGACCTAGAGTCTAGAGTGGGACCATAGTATAATCAAGATATACTCAATGTAATGTTATTATGGGAAATAAATATATCAAAAAATATATGTCTATGCTGCCTTTATTAACTACAACAAAACAATATACAGACTCAACTAACTAAACTACTGCACAATAATTTTTCTATTAAAAAACCGACTTCAAACGCAACTTACTGAATCCTTCACGATTGCAAACTTTTTAAAGAGACCTCTCTTCACTCGCTCTTTTTTTCTTTTGTCAAGAATGCGAATTGTCATTGAATGTCAAATGCTCGTCTTTGAAGATTAGAAAATATGCAGATGTATAGACGATAATCCTTAATATTTGACACTCTTGCAAAGAAAAACGTGTAGGTGGAACTCTGCGATTCTATAATCTGACGCACTTACTCAGGAATAGAATGAAAATATTTTAATTTTTAGAGATTATTCAAAAAGTAATAAAGCGATGTTTATAAAATAACTATGGGACCAACTTGGGTGCTTTCTCTATAGGTACACCAATTCAGGAAACACCAAAATTGTTTCTCGAATGACGGAGTAATTCGTGTACATACATAAAAAAACGGTACGAATTGATAACCTCCTTCTTTTTCAAAGTCGGCTAAAAAGCATATCGATTACCCCAGACCGATAAAGGTCTGATCCAGATGCTCACACCCACTACCAGTTGATATTTAATTTGATTTGATTTGATTAATAATCTCAAATCACTCAGCTTTTCAAATATTTAGTATTTATTCATTAGTTTTATTATAATTTATAATATGGATGTTTTTTTAATTAATTAAGTAGATTCAATAAATATTTTTGATTAATACCTACAAATTTAATGAATTGAGATAATTTTTGTCCGGTTTTGCAAGAAGGCGTGAAAAGTTTTTCTGTACAAAAATCTACAGCCTGAACGGCTGAACCGCATTTGATATTATGTTGGTCTTCACTTTCCGCATAAGCACCATTTTTTAGGGTTTCGTACTTAGTTTATTAAATACGGAACAAAGACGAACATCCAGGGATCGTGCCGAAAAGCGTTCCTATATGAACCCTTATAGTTTCGTGTAATTTGGTATTTATATAACATTTATTAATCGCGTCAATAAAGTAGTGGTAAAATGAAATCTTGAAAAATAATGTTATATAAAATGTCCACTATTTCATCATCATAATCTCAGCCATAAGAAGTCCACTGCTGGACATAGGCTTCCCCCATGGATTTCAAAAAAGACTAATATTTATTTATTTATGATTTACTCCAAAGTGTGTCTAGCCTGGTTTAAAAAACAATACTCGACAATAAGACTTATCGATTTAACTTAACAATCACGTCTCAAAAGCGCGATATAAATCCTGCACCCTCCAAACACGAAAATTACTTCCGGACATATTTTTAAATCGACACAGAGGGGTGGAAATGTACAGTAATTTCGATTTCACACCCCGGAGAGAGATTTGAACCCTATATTGTTATTTCCGTGAAAAATACGCCGAATCAGGTTAGCATATTTTTATTTTTATACTGTGTTTGTCCACGTATTGCCATTTGGAGGATTGTTGTCAGAAATAAAAATTTCCATGACAATTTGTGCGCAGTGTATAAAATAAAAGTTTTGTGGATTGGTTGGCGGTTTTGTTTGAATTTCGCGGTGAAAATTTTCTTTTAAATTTGGAATGTTTTTTATTGACTGGCCTTGTGGCTCAGTTGGTAGTATATCTGCCTACTGAGCTTGTAGGTCTTGCAGGTCGTAGGTTGGATCCCCACCCAGGGCAAATTTGTGTGATGAGCATGGTTGTTTGTTCTGTGTCTTGGTGTTTCTATGTATCATATGTATATATTTATAAAAAAAAGTACATACGTATTCTATCAGCCATCTAGTTCTATAGTTCAAGCTTTGTTTAGTTTGGGCTAGATGGTGTTGTGTGAAATGTCCACAAATATTTATTATTATTATTTATTGACATAGAAAGACCAGCCATGAGATGAACAGACAAGCTCTTACAAATGACGATAAGATTATTGATGCACGCCGCTTCTAATCGGCTTTTTTGGAAGTCCATGGGGTAGGGCTATGTCCAGCAGTGGACTTCTTAGAGCTGAGATCATGATAATATTGTAGAAAACTGATTTGTGTTAAGTCACTAAATAGATTAATTTGATTTGATTTGATTTGATTCACGAGTTAGGACGCCGGATAAGGGAAAAGTGTGGTGACCCCCGCTCCGGCTCCTACCTGGTGCAAAGGTTGTCCATCGCTATTCAACGCGGTAACGCAGCTAGCGTCATGGGTACTTTTGCACCTGGTACAGTTCGGGGCGGGCTTTTTGACTGAGCTTAACTGAGCTTACACGTTTTTTTTTTTATATAGGATTATTAATGAAATAACGTTGTTGATGACTTGAACTATAGCAAATAGATTATATATTGAATAATAAGTCACTAAATTACTAGCTGTGGATAACACTTGTTAATGAAAGAAAAAAATAATAAGAAGGGTGCGTCAAATACTGATTTTCTGCTAAGTATATTGTTAATAGGTACGATTAACTACTAAAATCAGCACAAAGTTTTCAGCTTTGATGTTTCCATTAGTACCGACTTCCAAAAATGAGGAGGTTCGACTGTATGTTTTTTTTTGTTTGTTTGTTCAAAGACTATTTCGCCAATTATGAATTTATTTTGATGATTCTTTGTTTGTTGGTAGGTCATACTTCAGAGGCAAAATCATATACTTAAATAAAATAATCGATCCAGTAACAAAATAGGAAACATATTTCATCAAAGTAAACGAAATGCGTATTTTGCAGTCGTTTTTTTTTAACTTTAATGATGTGACCTTTTATTAATATAATATTTATTATATAACATAGTATTTTTAAGCACTTCTACAAGTTTGATCTCTTTTCAACCGACTTAAGAAAAAGGAGAAGGTTCCCAATTCGACTGTTTTTTTTAAGTTTTTTTTTATGTTTGTTGCCTCATAACTTTCGACTGGGTGAACCGATTTTGATGACTCTTTTTTTTATTTAAAAGCTGGTGCTTCCCGTGTAGTCCCATTTCAATTTGGTCCAATTCTGACAATGGCATCCACGCGAGCTCGGTTGCTTAATTTTTTTAAGTATAATTATATGTACCATAGATTAAATGCAATAATTATGCCATCACGGACCGGTCTGAAGAAATTGAGGACTGAAACTTCAAGTAAAACTTCATTTTTCAACTTCAACAAGCATTTTTCATCAGGTATTTAATTATAATAAATAAATAAGTATATTTGTTATGTACACAAAAAAAATTCAAACACTTTTGAATAGGTTTAACTTATAATTTACAAGTAGGAGCGAGAAATCAATAGGTACCTAAGTCTAGTAAATAAAGCGATTTCTTCCAGACAAATTTTATGTAGTTATTTTTTTATGTGAAACATCAAATACGGCAGTGAAGGTCGGTAAGATTGTTATAACAAAAAAGTGCTCTATAAAGGAATAATATCTACGCTTTTATAAACCATCGTTTAACTCCTACCAAAAATACCTCTTACATCTTTCAACCTTATTGGTACATAATATTATTTAACAAGTTAACTAAACTGTGTATCCATTTAAAATTTCACAGCAGCACCGACCGCAAGAAAATAATTTATGACACGGCAGCGTACCTGTTAATTCGAGCCGTGCGGTGTAAGTGCCGGAAATGCCGCCATTTTCCGCTACTTCCGGTGACTTAGTGTTCGCGGGAAGCTGTTTTATTTTTACTTGCGGTTTTACTGAGTCTTTTTCAGGTTTTTAGTTTAGTGTAGTTTATAGTACTTATGTGGGTGAGATATTTCTTTTTAAAACTATGTTACTTAATTTGCTTTACATTTCCAAAATAAAAGATGAGGTTTCTAATTTCAGTAATAAGCTTGAATTTTATTGCATCATCATACACAATTGTCATTCAATTTTGACTGAAATACCCACAGTAACTTATGTATTATGCTTCTATAACGTAGGTAGATATTATTCGTAGTATGTCAGCATATTTTTAGCCCTCTACGCAAAAAGAGGGGTGTTACCAATTTGACATTTGTATATTTGTATTTCTGTGTCTGTGGCATCGTAGCACTCAAATAAATGACCCGATATTGATTTAGAGTTATTTTTAACTTTATTGGTAAATTAGGAGTTAATAAGACACAACAACGCAATACAAATAAAGCCGTGTACGCACGTACGAACACGAACATAGCGAACACAAACATCAAACTTGAACATTTGGTTCGTACGTATGGACGGCAAACTCGAACACGAACGCGAACATAGTTCGCATCGAGTGGGCGCAGAACAGTCGTGAACTTAATAGCTTAATAGCCATGGTGGCGCCGTTGGAAGTGGTCGATTGTGAAGTATTGGAAATCTCTTCGAACACCGTCCATACAGAACATACTAGTAGGATCGTCGCGAACATGTTTGACGAACAAAGTGTTCGATGTTCGTTAGTGGTACGCACGTGCGAACATCGTTGTTGCGTATCGTGTAACGCAACAAATTTGTTCGCACGTGCGTACACGGCTTTACGTAACAACAACGCTTTATAACATCAATAAGTGATAAAACCGTAGTTCGACCATCGTTCGTCTCGCACGCGCACTTTTGAGGATATTAAATAACTGCATTTAAAAAAACGTTGTTTATAAAACAACATCGTAAATATGCGACAAAAAATTAAATTTAATCCAAGTAAATTTCCATACATAAAAATCATTTTTGCGTTAATAATTTCTAAAAATGATTTTTATGTATGAAAATTGACTTGGATCAAATTGAAATTTTAGTCGTATATTTATGATATTGTTTTCTAGTTTTACAAATGACGATTTATTTAGAAGTACGTTCAGTCATTTTAAATCTTCAAACATGTATATGCGCGAGCGAGACGGATGATGGTCGAACTACGGACTCTTAAGGAAACGGACACGCATAAGCTTAAATAAAAAATATATATAACACAAAATTTTAAAAAACAATCACTGTTAGCTTGTTAAGGATAGTTTGCGCTAAAACCTACAAACAACGATTATTGCTGAAAATATTCATTGCGTTTTTTTTAATATAGCAAGTGTCTTTGTTAGAAATCAATTCCATAAGTTGTCCAGCAATACGCGCAGTCACGATTCCGACATAGATCACGGTGCAAGCAAACCCGCGCCGAACAAATGTTCCCGAAATGACGACACATGCGTTTTACTGCCTGCGAGCTACGAAATAAAGGAACAGTAAGGACAGTCTGTATGAGAATTGTCTAGGATTCAATTTCTGCGTAGAATGTATGTGTTAGATTAGGGTAGAATAATCTGCCTGTGTGCAAACCCGCTTCCGCTGAAGCGGACTCAGTGGTGCATGGACCATACATACATCGCTAAGCTCCGCTCTACTTCAGTGGAAACGAAGAACTACTTTTCTACTACAGCACAAGCAGCGCGTTGCTTAGTTTTTATATTATTGTTATTTATATTATTTTTATATTTGATTATTATCCATTGATGGATTTTAAAATTCAAGGTGTTGTTAAAAATCTTTGTTTTATCTAACGACACCTTGTATTTTGAAATTCCTTCAGTATTGTGCTTAGGTATGCTTTTAAAATAGACACTTTTCCCAAAAAACTATGTAATACATATTTAGGTTGCCTGGAAGAGATCGCTTTTAGCGATAAGGTCGCCTGTTGTTTTCGCTAGCGTGTAAGCTCTCTCTTGTTAATTAGTGTTTTAGTATAGTGGTGTAAACAATAAAGAGTTTATCTATCTATCTATCTATCTATTTAGAAAACGTTCAGAAATGAAGTGACATTTTATTCTTGAAACATACTTGGTTCACATTATCTTAAAATAGCATTACTTTCATAATTTTATAAATAATATATAATATTTTTTTCGTTCGCACGCGCGATGTCCATAGAATATAGTTAAAAAAGTTGGCAATATCTACTCAAAGTAAACTACAAAAAAAAGAGTGAACCGTTTTTTTTTTTTTTTTTTTATGCACTATAGATCTACGATTGACCACCAACTCGCCTGATGTTAAGGGACGGTGTGGCCGAGGATGGAGCTTGTCGATCTAGAAGATATCTATTCACTCTAGCCTTGAAAATTCCAAGATTGTAGGTCTCAGGAAACAGAGATAGCGATGATGATGGTGATGGTGATGGGATGTTAAGGCCTCTTTAACGCTTAGACAGTCTCCATTCTAACAATAAACCTATGTACATTGAATTGCCCGTACTGTTACATTATGTATAATGTAATACCATGCACCAATATCTTTTGGGACATTACCAACATTTTTATTAGACCGTTAGTGGAAAATGGTGGGCCTTACACGATATATCACAGATACACACACATTCATAGCACGGGGCTTTGCTTAATGTCTCAATTCAAATGATTTTATGGTAACGTTAAATTATATTGTAGCGATTAATTTGAGATATTGTGTACATTGTTATTAGTAACAATACATAAGTATTTATTTATTAGGTATACATTTTAATAGAAATAATTATTATTAATAGGCCTAGTAGAAAATTGGCACCTATACCTAGCCAAGTATTTTGTATAATTATAGTTTTTTTTTGTACAAGATAGATCTACGATTGACCAGTGACCACCAACTCCTGATGGTGATGATATTCGCCTAATGCTGATGTTAAGCGACGGTGTGGCCGAGGATGGAGCTCATCGATCTAGAAGATATCTATTCACTCTAGCCTTGAAGATACCAAGATTGTAGGTTTCAGGAAACAGAGATGGCGGTAAAGAATTCCATTCTTGTGCAGTACGCAACATGACTGTGGATCGATATTGCTGAGTACGGATTTTTGGCATTTCAACGAGATATGGGTGGCAATTCGTCGACTTTATTTACGTTATAGTTGTATTGACCATTTTTATCGTATAAAAATTAATGACTGTTGTAAAAGGCGTTTCATCTTTACAAGGAAGTTGGATCACAATGGAAGGAGCATAAACGTTGCTTGTTCGACAGCTGTATAAAAGTGTCCGCTTCATTCCTACTTTCCGGTCATACGTTGCGTCAAGTTGGCCTCAGTACCAAATTTTATAACAATCTATTCAGCCTATTTAGCCCTTTCATTGTGAGAAGGTAACAAACAACTAACTAACTACTAAACAGACATTTATTATATTTAATTTATTTATTATTATTTATTATTATTTAAAATACTTAATTAGTTAGAATATTTTTTTATGGCACTGATTTAAAGAGGCAGTTGTAAATAGCAGTTTTGGTAAGTTTAAAATTATAAATGGCACGTTTAATAACTAGTTCAGCAGTTAAAACTAAGCAGTAAAGTAAACAAAGATGAGTAATAAAAAATAATAAAATGGATCAGTGAATATAGAATTGAGCAGGAAAATAATTAAATGGGCGGTAAAAATTATTGAACGAGCGGTTACGTGTGGGCAGTAATAAATCGGAATTTTTCGGTAAGAAATCTCATTCTAAGCAATTCTATAAACAATGAGGTGGTAAAATAAAATTAAAAAAAAAAACGGTACTTAAATAGTAACATTATAAAATTATAAATTTGTATTAAAAAAAAAAAAACTAATCTCTGAAGAAATTATTGCTTAAACCTATATACATAGATAACTTTCCTTCATTTTTACCGCTCATTCAGTTATTAGACTGCTCAATTATTTTTAGAATTGACATTGTATGATAAAATAACCGACTAATTGATTTTTTATTACTGTCCATGTTTTACTGTCGCAATAATTAATCAACCGCCATTAAATTAAATAACTGCTCAATACGTTTTTGAACTGATCATAATAACATCTCGAATATTTAAATAACAGCTCAAAAAATTAGTTCCCTTTTTTTATTATTATAATGACATTTATGTCGAAAAACAAAAACAATTTTAATAAGATTTAATTTTTTGTAATATATCGTTTTTAAACTAATAGCAAGTTAAGTCATATTTAGAAATATCTAGTCGAACTATTAAACGGGGTAAAAGAGTTCCTAATTGATTACCAAACCACAAAATCAATTATATTAATAAACACCTTACATAGGGTTGATATCCCGACTTCGGGTTGTTCTGTATTCAACACACAACATTTCGTACCACATCGTGATTTTCTTGACTCGACCCACAGTAATAAAAAGGGGGTCGAGTCAAAAATATCACGAATTGTTGACTCGACCCCCTTTTTATTACTTATTTGAGATATCGTTGATGATGGTAAGAATTGTCATTCAAAGTTATTATTCAAGCTAATAAACAAGCATTTACGGAACAAGGCTTTGAGTTGCGAACCGCGATACCCCCCAACTAGCTACTCGGATCCTGTTTTCAATATTCAAAATAGAGTGCTCTAAGCTTTCAGTATTCCCTCAAAATGCTCGCCACAAACGGAACAGGAAAACACAATGTACTCTAACATACAGTACATTAGGTACTGGGATTCATGACTGTTAAAGCAACTACAATCTTGTTTTTTTTTTAAATTAATACATATTTCTTCTAGATCGACATGCTCCATTTTGATATAGACAGAGACATATTTTTATTTGTGACAAAAACAACCACAACAATAAACACATAAAAAAACAACGGGTTGCACTCCGGGATTGCCGGCAGAAGTGAAAACTAAAAAATTAAATAGCAAAAGCGCCATCTAGTACGTTGGTCTGGAACTAGACTATACAGCGCCATCTAGTATGTTGCAAGCGCCCTGCGCCGTCTTAGGACTACGAATTTTCGATCAGGTCACGTGATACCTGACGTGATTTTAATTTTTTTTACCCATCCCAAAAATGCCCAACGCCGCTAAAGAAGTTTTCACTTCAAAAAAACAATAAACACACTACACTACACACACTACACTACACTGTCGTACGAGTTAGTGTATTTCGCATAAAATTATATTCACTACATTAAATTATCATTTTTAACCGACTTCCAAAAAGGAGGTTCTCATTACTTTGTATGTTTGTTCAGCGATCATTCAGCGAATTATGAATTGTGTTTGATGATTCTTTTTTGTTTGATAGGTAATATCTCTCAGGTGGCCCCATACGTTTTATCAAAATCAGTTTTGTACTTTGGTTTTTAAAACAAAATAACTAAAAAAAATCGTCCAAATAACCGAATTGATTATTTTGAAGTCGGTTTTATATACTTAGCTCTATATAATGTTTAACTTAGTTATACTCGCGTTAAAATATTCTAGACAAGAAATTAGTGTTATAATTAATTTAAAAAAATGTGTGTTTAAAATCTCTAAAATATATAAAATACCTATATGATAGCAGTTACGCGTTGACTATATTTATCTTGCTCTCTTAGTGGACTCGTACCGACTTTACCCGAACGAGCGTTACATAACCAACCGTGACAGCTCAGTGTCATTAAATACCTACAAAACAAAGTGCTCAGTGAGCTTAATTAAACTTTAGATTTTTTTTTGTGTTTATAATTGAAACTAGCACATTTTCTAATTCAAATTATCTGTGCTAAAATCAATTAGGTACTAAAAAGTGTATCTCAGCTACTGTTATACTTTCTACAACGCCTTAGGCGAATGGAAATCCTGCACCATTTTCTAAACAGCAGTACTTGAATGTAGCTCCTATTGCCCCTACCACGGTGTTTCCACTATATGGAATTCAATTATAGTTCCATAAGTGTCCACACTTATTAATCATTAAATAATATTTAACAGATGTATATGTATCTTAATTATAACTTAGTATTACTTGTATGAGTTAAAGAATTATTCTCTCTGTGACTGTTAAAGGGGGTCATATGATAATTAAATAATGGAGTAAATACTCAAACTTAAAACAACCAACTCCACAACGAAAATTATTTGAAATTTAGTTTTTTTTAGTTACCTATTTACAGAATTTTAATTATATAATTTATAGTATTATGTATATTAATTTTAGTCATGTAGACGGACTTAGAGTATCTATTCTTTCAAAGTCAAAGTCAAAGTCAAAGTAAATTTATTTGCGTTAAACATGAGTGATAACATGTTTTTGGTGTTCTTAATTTTAATGTGCTTCATGTTATGCCTGAGTAGGCGTGCAAATCAGAGGGCGCTATCGATCTTTAAAACTACTAATTTAAATACCTAATTATCAAATGTCTATTTAAACATGTCATAATACAATTATATAAAATTATTTTTTATTTTTATTTTTATTAATTGTGTCAGTAAAATTTCTAAACATTAAAATATTTTGTTCATAAGGAACGACCGTCTATATAATCTTTAATCTTTTATTAGCATTTTTCAACCAGCAAGGCTTTAAATTTCTTTTTAAATAAATTAGTTGTCAGATTTCTAAGACTTATAGGTATCTTATCGATATCTTATCTTTGGAATCGATATTTATTTTGTTCAAAAAAAATATCTGAAAACTATTTTTTTAAACGTAAACCTAGGTATATTTTACGGGTTTGCGTGGGTACAGACCGTACATATTATGCAACAACATAAAATTATCATGTAGATAACGCGTGCTGTTAGTATGCAAGTATTCGATGTTTCTGAAGTATACGAATTTAGTTTTTTATAAATTTGTATGTAAGTGTGAAAAGAAATATCACAGAAAACGTTTCAAGCACTAAACCATTCAACATCTCAACATCAGACAACTTCTTTTAACCGTTTCAATTTTCACTATTCTTATACATACCCAAACATTAAAGTTCACTCTCACACTTAAAAAAGGAACCTAAGAATTTTTCATGAAAAGTAAATTTTCGGGTCTGTTTCCAACACTATGTCCCTCCGTACGACATCCCTAACTTCATGTATGTGTGTGTATACAGACGTCAACTTGCATGTTACTGATTTGTATGCCGTTGTATGAAGTGTCCGACGAGTACCGTGACGGGAACAATAGTAAGGGTTTGGTCCAGACGATGTTGGTCACTTTTCTGTTGTCTACTCAGTACTCAGTAGGTACTGTTTGTTTGATCTCGTTGGGTACAGAAGCTGCGGCTAGTTTTTGGTATGATGCAGTCGATGTGTACTGCACGTCGATTTACTAGAACATAGTCTGATACTAGAACATAATGCATTACTGAACTAAATAACTGAATACAATCGATTATATAGTTTAATAAAACTGTACAAGTGCGAGTCAGACTCGCCTACCGAGGGTTCTGTACAAACTAGTAGATAAAAGAGGGAAATCATATATTTTTTTTATATTTTCCTTCACAAACCGAAAAAATATACGATATTTAAAAACCTGTATTAGCCTATGGTAATGAAGCTCTTTCATATGATACCCACATGATACGATTAAAGAACTTTAAAATTTGGACCCTCATTCCTTGCACAAAGACACTATTGTTTTGTGATTAAATTTAAAATGTCCAGTTTTCGGATTTTTTCCTATATGTGTACTCTAACACAATGCTTCTTGCCAAATTTCATAGTTGTAGAGACTATGGATCTGCGTATATGATTTTAATTTCAACACGATACCATTACGCGTTCCCGAGATAAAGGTCTTGACACCCGGACAGACGGACAGACGGACAACAAAGTGATCCTATAAGGGTTTCGTTTTTTTTCTATTGAGGTACGGAACCCTAAAAACGACAGAATAATTTAATTTATTTACCTACCTCAAAGTTTCCGCTGAAATATGTATATAAATAAATACGAATACCCGTAGATATAATATATATTTGTAATAACATGATTTCATTTTGTTGTTATTTTACGATTATAAAGTAAATACATTTTTCATGGCGGAAAGGCAGACTAGATGACTAGACTATGATTTTCTTCAATGTCACTCAAATTTGCAGTTGAGGAACTTACTCACATGAAAAAATTTGGCACAATTTCACTTTTCAACTTTGTGACAAATAAGTCAACTTACTTGAAACATCATTAGAACGCTCATATATGACAAATACAGTAAGTGATAATCACGCACACATTCTGATACATTTTTGGCTTCACCTATGACCGGAATTTTGAATGAAACTACTACTCTAAGTATCATAAGTACTATAAGTAATAAATACTGAAAATGAAAGCATTGCCTACCCTACAACAATGTTAAGCGACATACTTCAAAGCATTTAAAAAATATCCATAAAATATTAAATAAATCGAACGATGACATTATGCCCTGTCATTTTAACACCCCTAATATTAAGTAGCCATCGTAAAATTCAACAATTTTCCGAGTCATCCAAAAGCAATGAGTGTGCAGTCACCCCTACGTAAGTATTCCAAACTCTTCGTCGAAGCAACTTCATAAAAGCAAAATGTATGTTGAGCGTCATCACTCAAAACTTTTAAGGTATTCTGACAAGAATGTTGGAGGACTAAATGTAAAGTGCGGCGCGACAGTTCTTTGGAGTAACAAATTCAATTGCCTAAAGTTCAATAATTTTAAATTCGTAATGAGAAGTTTTAGGCAAGAACGTGAGAAGGGTTTAGGCGACTAAGATCTGTGGTTATTGTTTCAAAATATGCGCAGAGCATTACCTACAATTTATTTAAATAAGTATTCTTTACAATAATTATTTTAATAATAACTCATTAATTAGTATGACTACGAAAAATTACTTATTATTATTATCACATTTATTTATTTAAGTACTTAATTTTAATTTTTTTACAATACAAATATAAAAATATAAAAAAGAACATAAATATTGTAAAAAACTTAAAACTAGTATGCCGCCGGCAGCGGGGCAGGGCTCAAGCTGTCGACGGTTAGGGCTACAAACTGAGGAATCTACTGACAATGCGCGCCGTGTCTAGGATGACTACCTTTTGTATCCGACCCTTGATCCAACTATCAAGCGAGAGCCTCTTGAGATGTTGGTCGAGGCTCTTCGCTATTAAACCGTTCACCGAAACGACTATCGGAACAATGATCGTCGAATCAACATCCCAAATGGCGGTTATCTCGTGAGCCAAGTCAAGGTACTTGCTGAGCTTGTCCTTCTCATTACTATTATTATTATTTATAAAATAGGTGAAGCAAAATGGCAGACGGCTCGCCTGATGGTAAGCGATAACCGTCGCCTATGGACAACTGCAACATCACTGACATTACTGTTGCTTTGCTAACCCGGAAAGGTGCTTGTAGACACCCTTTTTAAAACTCTCTTTGTTGAAGCTCGGCGGGAAAACCTTCCGAGGAAGGACATTCCACATTTTGCTTGTTCGCTTGTTGTTGCTGTTATTTAACAAGTGTTCTGATTATATGACAGGAAGTAAATACAAATGTAATGCATCTCGCATTTCAAAATTGGTCATGTCGTTTAGGATAAATATACGCAATATTTCGCATTATGCATTATGCAAAATTCATCCACACCCGAAAGAAAAACATACATAAATAAATATGTATAATCAGCAAACCACCGAGTCACATCTGCATATCTAGTCTTTGGCCAAGCTTTGACGCCCAAAGCTGTTCGTCCCACTGAAAATGGAAAAAGTTTGATTGTGAGGAATCTTTTTGTCACTCCATGATTTGGACGTTTTTATTTTTTCCCTTCACCTACACGTTTTTACGAGCATCTTTTTGTCGAATTACTCTGGAAGTTTCTTTGAGTGAATGGTTACTTTCTCTTGTATTGAGGTGTTTCGTTTTTAGGGTTCCGTACCCAAAGGGTAAAAACGGGGCCCTATTACTAAGACTTCGCTGGCTGTCCGTCCGTCTGTCTGTCACCAGGCTGTATCTCATGAACCGTGATAGTTAGACAGTTGAAATTTTCACAGATGATGTATTTCTGTTGCCGCTATAATAACAAATACTAAAAAGCAGAATAAAATAAATGTTTAAGTGTAAGTGGGGACTCCCATACAACAAACGTGTTTTTTTTGCTCGTTTTTGCTCGATATTGATAACGGCAACAGATTGACGCTTGAAATATTCACAGAATATTGAGTTACATTATTCACTTTAAAATAAATAATTAAATTAAAATAAAATTAATATTTAAGGGGGGCAAATACAACAAACGTGTTTTTTTTTTGCCGTTTTTATAGATAAATTTTCGGAACCCTTCGTGCGCGAGTCCGACTTGCACTTGGCCGCTTTTATTTTGCTCGTTTTTGCTCGATATTGATAACGGCAATAGGAAGACGCTTGAAATATTCACAGAATATTGAGTTATATTATTCACTTTAAAAAAAAAATGGTTGTCTGTAAAGTCGGTTTACGGACGATAGTTTAACGTGACAACGTCATAACAAAACATTGATGATGATAATGTAAAGGGACAATGAGCGTAACGGGACAACGAGCTTAACAGGACAATGAGTCATACTTTTTCGTGCGTGCAGCCGGCGTTCATCGATTTATTAGACGTTGTCACGTCAATAAATAATTAAATTAAAATAAAACTAATATTTAAAAGGGCATACAACAAACGTGATTTTTTTGCCGTTTTTATAGATAATGGTACGGAACCCTTCGTGCGCGAGTCCAACTCGCACTTGGCCGGGTTTTTCTTTTTGTTCTCAACAAGATCTGTCCGAAGTTCTTGTTTGGGCAATTTGTGACGGAGTTCAGGCTTGTAGAATTCCGAATTCAAATCTCAATAATGTGCTAACATGCTGATTAAAGAAAACCTTATAGCTTAGAATTTAACCGTCAATTACATAGAATACTGTAATTTACAATTAGTTTTTACATATAAGTATGTATAGCGTTTGTTTAGATGAGAGAGTATTCCAGTCTAGTAAAAATAAATCCGTTTGTATGGAGCACATCACAGTATTTGCAACTGGGGGGATTCTTTGATATTATGATAGGAAAATAACGAAAAATCATAAATCAACAATAATCCCCGATTTATAGACTAGCTGCGTTGCGCGGTGTCACTCGCGTAGTTATGAAAAACGGTGATGATTATGATGATGATAAGTAGCTTATGTCCGTCTCCAGGTCCAAAGCTATCTCTATAATAATTTTCATAACGTTCGGTTCAGCCGTTTGAGCGTGTAAATGTAACAAAATTAATTTTTATAATATCATTATGAAATTGTGTCAAATGTATTTCAAAACACCAGTACATTAATTTAAATAACAATATACTTAGTTGTCTTTTATGTTGTCACAAATATTATTTTTACTAGACTAATACAGTTCATCTCATTTTCAATAATTTATTCAGCTAGATGCGCCTGATCGATGCCACGCGTGACCAAAATGATGGTGCGTATCTGGCCCAACGCATTAACATTGCCATTCAACGTGGCAATGCAGGCAGCATGTTGGGTACACTGCTAACTGGTAGTGAGTTTGAGCATTTGGATTATCTTCAGACCTTTTTTTTTTTTTTTTCAGTGTGGGGTAATTAATTTGCTTTTTGTGTAGCAGTTAAGTATGTGCAATTTGTGTATTGTTTTGTTGTAGTTAATGCACTTGCCCATTTTACATGGTTTAATTTAGTTTCACCGGTCCCGATGTTTGTCATCAAATCTTGCAAATTAAATTTGATCCACTTCCCGGTTACCGATTGAGCTGAAATTTTGCATACATGTGTAAATCGCGTGACAATGTAATATTATGATGGCATGGTGCTGATCTGATGATGGAGGTGGAAGGTGGTCATAGGAACTCTGTAATGAAACGACGCAACCCCATTGAGTTTCGGCTCGTTTGATTCGTCTTGGCGAGTATACTTTATTATTAACAAGAACATAATAAAAGCTTGTTTTTAAAAAGTTTTTTTTAATATAGATACTTGTTTAACATAAGGTACATAAAGGGACTTCGTACCAACCAACGTTAACAGGTTCACCATTGATTTCAATCAATAAATCACGCCAAAATTAAAATTTTCATCTGAAAAGCTGCCATTCATCATGCTCCCTCGTTGCCAATTTGGAGAGAGCCTCGAAATTTTTCATTTCATTACTAAAATAAATTTTCTAAATTTTCCTCCAAATGAGCCTTCTTAATTGCGCTGGGGCAAAATCACTTACGATAAAAATGTGAATTAAGTGTCTTTTTTATATATTTATAGCAATCAGAACAGATTTAGTTAGCTACTATTTCATTGAAATGAAACAAATTTTTACGGATTAAAAAAAAGTAAAAAGGCAATAGATCCGTTAATTTTTTTTTCTTTTCAATGAGTACTTAACAATCGTGAAAACTAAGGTTTTCAGTTTAAGTAACGAAATAGTAGCTAAACTTTCCTACGGAAAACATTACGTAACTGTTTGTTACATTTTTTTTTTTTTTTTGTATTGACATGCTAGGCGTATTGCCCATTGTGAACCCTGATTGTGACATTTTTTATGATAACTGGAAGACTATTTTAAGTACCTCCTTGACTTACTGTGAAAATTTAATGGATCAATGGGACAGGTGTAAAAAGCCTGACGATTCATTGGATTTTGACGGTAACCTCTGAGTTTATTGTGAGATAATTGTAATTGGTCTTTTTCCGATTGTATCTCAATAAACGAATATGAATTAGCTACTATTTCGTTTCTTCCAAAAAGACCGGGTAGGAAACTCTTTGCAACCAGCGTCTACAGATCGTCTATCCATATTCAGCTTTACTGAAACGTTTCTCAACTTTGATCAACTTCTCAGATTCTCTGTCTCATTTCTGTAAGTGTCTCATCAGCGGGAAGTTGAGAAAACACGCTGAGTATTAATACAATTTGAGTAACGTTTTTCGGTAAGATTTCTTGTGCGCTGCCCTTGCTAGTGCGCGGTCTCCACTGGTGGACGCATCGACCGTTGGTTCTGCTTACTATTGTACCCTACCTGTAAGTACATCAACTTGCTTATCCGCTGTGACTTTTTAACCGACTTCCAAAAAAGGAGGTTATCAATTCGACCTGTATGTTTGTAATATTGTCAGAATTACACAATTTTGGTATATGTTATTCTATACCAGCTTCTAAACATGTGTGCCAAATTCCATAAGTGTATGTATGTTTATATGTTTGTCCCCGCATTACACAGAAACTAGAAGTTGTATTTCAAAAATTCTTCTTTCAATGAATAAGGTATCTTTGAACTTAAGAGTCACTGTATGTTTTATCAAAATCGGTTTAGTAGTTTTCAAGATATGGGCTTTTGAACACTCACTTCGCTCATCGCAACTGCAGAGCAGTGTCTTCACCTTATATTTCAATTGTTTGATAGATAGTGACATGAGCGGTGATGAGCTTTGATGACCGTTTTTAACCGATTTCAAAACAATAAATACTTTTAAAAATGAATAAATAAGTGTAATTTTAAAAAATTAAACCGACTTCAAACTGAAAAGAAAGAAATAACTCGAAGAAAATCAAAATTGGGTGTCTACCTAAGTAGGTACGTAAACCAACTATTTTTTTGAGGTGGGTGTCTTTATACTATAGGACTTAGTTGATGATAGATTAGGGCCTGACACCGACCTCAAAAAAAAATAGTTGGTGTACGTATCTACTTAGGTAGACGCCCAGTTTTGATTTTCTTCGAGTTATTTCTTTCTTTTCAGTTTGAAGTCGGTTTAATTTTTTTAAATTCTTTTTTGTACTTTATTTCATGTTACTATATTTTCCATTTTCACTATAATCTCGTCTATTCAAAAGCGACGACGTAATCGAAGATGAAGTAAGCTACAAGTAATAATTTTGGTGTATAAATGATTTCATCACAACTTTAGATCTTTTTTTTTTTTTTTCATTTTAGCTCAACTATTAGCTGCCAAAAAGCTGAGTATCATTTCGAAGGTGCGCCGGTACTTCACGCCGGAACAGTTGCACACACTATACCAAGCACAAGTTCGGTCGTGCATGGAGTATTGTTCGCATCTTTGGGATGGATCGGCTAAATACCAACTCCAGGCGTTGAAATCTATAGAGAAACTCGCCCGGAAGCTAATTGGCGACGAATCCCTCGTAAAAGCTAAGCTCCAAAGTTGGAACATCGTCGCGAGGTTGCTACCTTGTCGGTTTTTTACCGGATCCATTTCGGTGAGTGTGCATCTGATCTGTATGATCTAATTCCTTCTAGCCCTTTTTTTCTATCGGACGGTTAGCGCGAACCTATTTCTAAATAAAAAAAAAACACAATTTTTCCCCCGGAGTGAACGGAAAAGTGAAAGAACAGATTTCTGTTAATTTTTCATTGCAGTTCAATTTCATTTTTATTTCAGATTCACTTTGGAAAAAGTAAATGTCACAATAGATCTGGAAAGGTCGCAGTGACTAGTCGGGCTGTCAGAGCCCATTTGGCCCCCTAAGGTTCGAAAAGAGCAAAATTAAGAAATTGTGTCTAATCAATTAATAATAATACCCATCAATTACATAATGTGCAACAACTAATAAATAACTTATGACCAAAATAAAACTAATAAGTACCTACTTCTTCTATATACATCTTAATACTAAACAAAAAAAAGTTTTTAGTTTTTGAGCAGTAAGTTACCTAGGAAGGAGCCAGCATTCTGGACACTTGTTATCTCCACCAAGCATTTCGCATTTTCTTAATATCATGTGTTATGTTAAGTAAGTAGGTTGATTTAGTTAAACCCACATCTATTGATTAACTTGACAATGGTTTGAAGCGAAACATACTAACATTTAAATTGAATTCATCATTTTAACACAAAATTACACGAGGTGTCTGTGACGTCTGTATCAATAAATGTTAGATTATTTCTTTTTAAGAGTTGAATTTGCCAAACAAACTCCAAAGACTAACTCCCATAACTCCTATCCTATCTTTCCAGTTCATTAGCCCAAACCAGATACCAATCAAACCAGCACTTGGAGCAAACAAATAGACGGACAAATTAGCAAGCGTTGACTGACGCGACCATCGTCCCTTCCGAACAATCAACGGGCTAACTATATGTGTGCACATTATTTCAGTCCACCAAATTATCGCTGTTTTCGTGCTAACTAGCCCTTAGCTCTGATTGGCCTTGAGTTTCATCTTTTGAATGTGAAAGAGAGTAATAGGGAATATGCAATGATATAAATCATAGGAATAATAGTTTATACTAAAATGTAATACTACATTAAAAAATATATTTTAATCGGTCAATCAAATTTCGAGATATAAAATATGCTCTCTGTCTAATATGAAATTAGCATGCTTGTGTTTTTCTTACTTTAAGGTAATCTAATTTAGTTTTTTGTGGAATAGATCTATTTGTGGTTAGCTTTTATATTGACCAAATTAAAATAAATCATGCATGTTCCCTATAACGTGATGGCCATGCACATATTTTTTCAGGTTTTTGGCTTCAAGTATGAACACAATTTCGAATGAAATTATAACTCTCAGCTTTATTACTCCGTGCTAATTTCTTAGCGCACTTTTATTAAACTTTTCACGATTACGTCAAACTATCAATTAAAAATAACAAAATATTGCCAGGTTAAAAAATCTCCCCACTCTTCGGGAATGCACAGTTCCCGAACCAACTAATCTGGTAAGTATCTGCGATGCAGACAAAAGGCTTTGCTTGCAATCTGCTCCCGGCTTTGACACACACACGGGTCTAATTGGAGACGGGCTTGCAACGCCGGCGCTCCGAATGGTCGAATATTTTTGAGGTGCATGGAAACAGGTCATGCGATGTGAGTTCTTTGAACAATCTGTCTTTGCTCTCTTGTTTTTGAGTAATTGAAAGGATGGTTCTGGAAAAATCAAACTTTCAATTTTAAACCTTTTTCCATTGTTTAGTCTACATTTTAATACACACAATAAAGCCTGCTTTGCTTCATTTTCAATCAAATCGTTGCTTTCTAACAGGCTAATTGATACACAAACACGAGCTTAATTGCGTCAAAAAATTATAATTTTATTAATGTTTTCTTATGTTTTATCGTTTTCAGTTTGTATTATTACATATTCATATTCAGCGGAGTCTAATCTTCAAACTATAAATATAGATTACATGTCAAGTGACGTCATTAACCGATTTCTTTGAGTAGATCTAGTACTTTTAAAATAGGTAACTTTGACTTCGTGTCAATTATTTTACGCAGTCTCATACGAAGGTTTATACTCGTATTTAGAAGAAGAAGAGTAGAAGGATTTTTCCGCAAAAGATTAGGATTCAAAACGATGTTAATTAATTAAGTAATTTTGACTACAAATCTTTTGGGAAAAAATCAAGAATCTTTCATTATGGCAATGTACAAATTTTGACACGCAGTCAAAGTTTTTTTTATCAGCCCTGTTTCTACAAACTGTCCCACTGCTGGGCGCGGGCCATCTTCTCATTATGAGAAGGGTAAGGCTGGTCAAGTGCGGGTTGGCAGACTTTACACATCTTCAAGGTCAAAAAGAAAATATTTTTCTATCCCAATATTCCCAATATCTTACCCCTAACATACAAACTATCAAAAACTTATTCAACTGGCAACCCTCACAGTGTATTTCATAAAACAAATGAATAACCATTAGGAAAGAACACATTTGAAATGGGGCCTTTAAAGAATTCCCATTGCAAGTTCTAGGGTATCTCCTCTGGGACTGGGGAGGGGTTAGGAAACAAAAGGGGGGAAACATTTTGTAAATAAACTTGGGCAGATAACATTTTAACTCGGTGGTTTAGATGGACGAATAGATAAATTTTTAACTGTTACTTTTGTTGATGTCGATTAAAAAAATACGAATTTAGGCAATTAATATTCAAACAAATGTATTTCGGATTACAGATAGATTACCGTTTTAAACGGGTTTCTTTAGCTTGACCTGTTGGTTTATTTATTTGTTTATTTAGGTCAAATTAATTTATTTAAATTTAACAAAATGTAACATCAACAGGAATATTTAAATATATAATCTTATATATCAAATTTAGTTCCTAATTGAAATTTTACCCCCTTGCAGTTGACTGATCGATCTGAAATTTGGTATACGTCTTTAATCCAAATGACAATACAATTTAGTTTATTCTATATTATTGTAAATCCAAGATGGCCGCCACCACAAAATGGTGGATTTCATATTTTTCATATTTTAACACAACCCCCACAATATGGGTATCAAATGAAAGGGTTTTTCTAGTAAAATACAGTAAATACATTACCTACATCATTATCTTTCTTTTCAATAAAACCGTTTAACTTAAAAAGTTTTTTTTTTAAGTAAGTACTTGTTAACCTCTTGTAATGAAAACAGTTATAACGTTTTGCAGTCGGTTAATAGTTATATAAGCTGAATCTAAAGGCAATAAAATGTATTAAGTTTCAAATGAAACCCCTCTTACAACCCCTTAACTATTTGAAGAGGTCATTGAAGCTTGGAGAGTTAGTAATTTTATATTCTGCGTTACCTTTGATCAAAGCTCGTATAACGCAACCTTAGCTTGTACCAAATACCGTTTGTAATTAAAATTAAAGCGCGTTGTAGCGCTCGTGGCGTCGCTTGACAACACTTAATAAAAAAACCGCTAAGCTCAGTCAAAAAGCCCGCCCCGAACCAGGCGCAAAAGTACCCATGACGCGTTACCGCGTTGATTATCAATCTCGAACGATCACCAATGTCGAGCAACGGACGGACCGGTCAGTCTTCGGATGGGTGACCGTGAGTGGCATTTCCTTATAAGCGCTACCGTAGGTCGGATGACACGTTAAATTGTAGGTCCTGGTTGTTTGTTCTTAAAAAAAAAACAGCAATCGTCAAGCCGGATCAGAGGCCTTTCGGCGGCTTAATAACTCTGACACTAGTCTCTCAGTCTATACGAACTTACTTACTTTAATTAAAAATAAAGTATATACTAAAAATATAATGTTAGCTGCGGCAGTATGAATTCATTAATGTCACATATAACGATCAATATCCTACAGTTTATTTTTTATAATAGAAGTATGTAGATTGTAAAAGCCATGCCAGTTGTTTATTAAAACCGTTCTTTATCCCTAACGTAAAACCACATGCTAAAGAAATTCTCCAAAGTAATTTTTCACTCTCACTCTTTGACGCTCAATATTGTAGAGGGTCGTTTAGGCTGTGGCACTTATAAGATAGAAATTGGCAAAATAAGGAGTTACAGTAATTTGTCAGTGGAGTCAGAACAAGCGGAAAATTTAATTTTCTTAATCGGCGGAATTTGTTTAGACGATTTACTCGAGTTCTCTGTTAAATTATTTTCAAAGGGATTATAAATTTTGTCTTTCGTAATTATGCCTCGGCGTTGCAAGTTTTGTTTCTTGTTCTGTCGGAATTAAATTCAACTAGAATTAAATTAAGGAAGGGTTAAAATCAACTTGATAAGAGAAGAGGAGTTTTTTATTATTTTTTCGAGCGTGGATTAGTAAAGAAAGTTTTATCATGATGGAAAAAGGCTTGTCCAATTTTACTTTCATCATCATCACCTCAGCCATAAGAAGTCCACTGCTGGACATAGGCCTCCCCCATGGATTTCCAAAAAGACCGATTGGAAGCGGCTTGCATCCAGCGTCTTCCCGCCACTTGTATGAGGTCATCTGTCCATCTCGTGGCTGATCTTGCCGTTACGTGGTCTCTACTCGAGAACCTTTCGGTCCCATCGGCCATCAGTTCTACGTGCTATGTTCCCTGCCCACTGCCACTTCAACTTGCTAATCCGCTGTGCTATATCGGTGACTTTTGTATGTCTACATATCTCTTCATTTCTGAATCGATCTCGTAGAGAGACTCCGAGCATAGCCCTCTCCATAGCTCCTCTCTCAATTTTACTTTAACTATAATATTCTAATATTAGAATAGATATTATATTAGAGATCAGGCGAGTTGGTGGTCAATCGTAGATCTATAATGTATAAAAAATACTTAGAATAGATCTATATGGAAAGTGTCTTTATTAACTACAAAAAACAATATACAAACTACACATACTTAACTATCTAAGTTACTACTTAATAAATTACAGTTAAAAAAAACTAAAAAACACGCTTCAAATTATTGTATTTTCATAAACCTAATCGTGGTCAAAGTTCATTACAAGACTTTTCTAACAAATCCAAACAGCTATGATACGATGTTCCATCATGAAGTTCTAGTTCATATTTTCCGGCTCCATCATCAGATCAGTTTGACAGTACCATTTTATTGTATTGTCAGAACTACATACAGCTGCCAATTTTCATGACGCTACGATCCTTGGAAGATGGTTAAATTAGTTACCTTATATTTCATTACATACAGGTCGACCTAATAAAAGCGTGTTAAAAAGCAAATAGACTACCCCAGTCCAATAAAGGTTTAAAGACAATCCAAATGCTCAAACTCACTACCAGTTGGCAACGTACCCAGCATGCTTGTTTTCAGTTTTTTTAAACAATAATTATTTTGTAACCGGAAAATAAAAAAGCTAATAAAATTCAATTGGATAAAAAAAACAATAACTAACTGCCCACACACACATTATCTCAAAAGGGTTGGTTGGTTGGTCCACAAGTCAGGGGCTCAAGGGGAGGTGACGTATGCCCCTGATCTTGAGGGTCTTTAGCTTACTCCGAAGGGATAACTAGAATGGATTATAGGTATTTTTCCGTCCCCTCGAGCATCCCCTTCTATGATAAGTGTTTAGTAGTTACAAAAGTGGTTTTTGTTCGACATTAATCTGCTGTTACACGTGCTTTTTATTATATTTTTATACAAGCATACATCTTTTATTACCTGACAGTGTAAGAAGGAGGGTTAATTATGTTTCTCGTGTGTATGTATGTATGTTTCTATATGACAGCCTACAGCCTAAACGGCTTGATCGATTTTGATGTGCGAAGTGTCATTAGATTCGTCTTCGCTTCCAGAATGTCATAGGCTATATTTTTTTAGTAATAATAATAATACATCTCTTGCCAAAAAAAATGCGTTATTTTGTAACCTCCAATATTTCTACGAGAAATCCTCCAAGATTTTACGCATACTTTCTCACAAAAAACGTATACTCAACAGCGTATCAAGCGTAACGAAATCGTAAGTAAGACTGCAGAAACTGCTTTTCTGCAGTCGGGTATTTTGTTTTACTTTTAATATACATAGTACCTGGATGTCCGAGCTTTGCTCAGTTACCATAGTTTTTCTCAAAAAGAAGAAACTTGAAAAAAAGTGAAAAAATACTATAATATATCTGGAATCGAACCGAGGTCTTCTGATCTAATTGCTCGATTTCCCACCTGAGCTATTACAACCTTGTAGACTGTGGTGAAATTTACCTTCGTTTTTTAATGATGTTGTACCAGTTTTTCATTGCCTGAAAACACGGATAAAACGACGTTTTCAAAAAATTTTACCTAGCTAGATCGATATATTGTAAGGTAATTTAAAAAAAATTTACCACAAATCTCTTTCTCTTGGAAATTAGTGTCAAATGCTCACTAAACATACAAAAACTTAGCCAAAAACATCGCGAGCCGTCGCCGGCAGCCGTTATATGATTTACAAGTCGTGTTTTGTACGTGTTACATAAATCAGGCGCAAACTTCGACGTGCATTGTCGTAAATAAAGAAATCTGTCTCATTTCCAGAAAGATTCAAGATATGAATGTACGTTGGAGTAAATACGTTTGCTTTTAACATCGACAAATATTATTGTTAGGTATTGTAATTGTAATATTTTGATAAACATAACTAGATTCTGAAAAGAATCATGATGATTGGATCATGAATGACAAAGCTTCGATTCATATATTGTAGTAATATTTAATTTAATCATAAATCCTTCTATGAAAACAGTATTAATAGGTTGAAATGACTAAAAAAACATACAGACCGAATTGATAACCTCCTTCTTTTTGGAAGTCGGTTAAAAAGAAGTGTTTCAGGATCGTAGCAAATGAAAAGATAAAGCCTAATGGGAAAAAACAATAACTACTAATATTCAAATATTCTATCATTAGGTATCAAGATTATAATGATTATATTAAATATATGATTGGTCCATGCCATTACTTACAAAGTTACAAATGAGTACAATAAATTTTCCAGCCAGCGTAATCCAATCAATTTCATGAAAGCCACATCCTTAAAATTTCTAAATCATCCTTAGTATATTGTTTTTGTTCTATTGAACAAAAACAATATATATATATAGAAAATTTAAAAATTAGATTTTTTTTATATTTAGAAAAATTATACTATAATAAGTACAATTTTTCTGTTGTCTCACATAATTTAAGAGTTCCAACAAAAACGGAATGAGCCTGCCACGGGCGGTCAGTTTTCACCATTTTTCCCACCTCAGACATGCTTTCATCACATTTTTTCCTCAGGCAACCTAAAATCTAATAAATCATTGTCCCAGTCAGTCAATTTAACGCCAGCTCGGGAATCCCATAAAGCTATGGAGTCATTTCCTTGGAGTTTGAGTTGGTTTTCCACAAAAAGCAAGGCTGGTGTAAGATGTATTGTAGATGGCCGCATTTCATAGTTGTACTCCCCTATCCAGAAATACTATCTTATATATCAATGGATACCTACACTTTTTAAGGAGAGCACTCTCCAAATATCAAGTGTCTAGGACTAATGGTTAAGGCCATACGTTGTCAGTCAGTCACATAGGACAAAGCCTAATAAATTAGATTAGGGAGCTTTGATTAGGTGTTTAATAGTGTGTTGTTATATAATGGCATTGATATCTCGTACCTTTCGTAAGAACCTATTGAACGTTATTATGCTCATCAACTGAACGTTCGCATCAATATGTATTTTAAATAAGGTTAAATATATTATATTTGAGTCGTCGAGGCCGGGTTATGACAAAAATCTTTTGAACCACTTTCCAAAACAAGAATTCAACTGTATGTTTTTTGTTCAGCGGTTACTTCTCCAATTATGAATTGATTTTGATAATTATTTTTTTCTTTGGTAGGTCATACTTTAGAGGTAGTCCCATACAAATTTTAATAAAATCGATTCAATACTTGTTTTATTTTTGTGTATAAAAAAAACTGGCAGAATATTAAATAAGTGGACAGTTAGTGCATATTACAATATCCCACTTCTGATATCAGCATAAAACCAATGCAAGCTTGTTCTATATCTTAGCTGTTCTCGTACTTTTGTCTTTCAGTGGACATTTACTTTTAGAATGTGGTAAAGTGAGTGAAGTGCACACTATGGCTACGGGTTGTCATTGTCATTTATCATCCCTCACATCCCATTCGGCGGTGAAGGGTGTGTATGCCGTGGAAATTGGAATCGTAACTATTGCATTTTTTAGGGAGGAAAATGCGGTTTTGTTTGTTGTTTAGTGTGTGTATGATGCTACGAACGAAAATGCTAGAATTGCTTTGACTTTGACTTTGACTTTGTTGTGTTTGTATTCTACGAACATGTTCTACAACTACTAATATTTTTGTTTGTAAGTGTATGCCGCTGTTACAGCCGTTGAAGTGTGCGTTAGTTTATTTGTAATACTACAACGTTGGAAAGTTGCAGAGTTTGTTTCTACTGTACGTTTGTTACTGGTACCTACTCCTGAGCTAAAATATAGTGTCAGTTTTAACATCGAATGTTTTAGTTTTTTTAACCCCGACATCTGTAATATTCTGTTCGTATGGAGTAATATTGTAGAATTAGGGCGCTGTTAATCTTATTTAATAATTTTGTTCGACTACCAACGCAATCGAGACATCAGTTTCCATTTTTTGCCACGATAGTCTTCTTGCCAAACAGACTATATATCTATGTGTATGTCTATGACAACATAGTTCATTTTTATGCTGTAACAGGTTCGCACTTGACCGCTAACTCACCTGATATTAAGCGACGTTACGGTTTACTATAGAGCGTACTTAACAAGAAGAAACTAATTATTGTGGAAAAAAATCCAGTCGAAATCACGTCAATTGATTTTAAATGGTAGTTTGGTTGAAAATAATAAGCACACCGCGCCTAAATTGAGAACAGTCAGTCAAGACTTTAAATACGTACTTTATTTGTAAGTGATAATATTTTTTAAATATGCGTCTGTTCATTTCAAATGTACCTTAGAAACTGTATTTATTAACTTCGTAAAAAAAATAAACAATTGAAAAAAAAACCATCGACACAAAGAATGAATAAATCAACTTTGTTTCAAAAGACAACATAATATAATAACATAATAATATACATAAAGACAACATTTTCAACAGCTGAACAAAATTTTCTCAGAAAGCTGTTGTAAGAAGATGTAGCTGTTGTAAGATTGTACTTATGCAGGTGCTCTAACAAAATATAATAGGTAGTAACTGTAGAGCTCTTGGTTTAAACAAAACAATACAGATTAAACCCCTCCATTGCTCAATCGTTGAACTTTATATAGCTATAGTGCTACCATAAGATCTAAATCCAACGCCACGAGGGTTCCAAACCTGAAGCCTTATTGATCCTGAACCTTATTGATCTATCGGAGAAGTGAAGATTGAACTCTATTTTGGTGTGGTACTACCGGGCTTCCTATTTTTGTCCATTTTGTGAGGAAAAATCGTTTGCAATAAAGGCGTAGTCACACAATACAGTTACGTGTCAACACTTTTTAGACGTTTGAAATCAGAAAAGCTATCGCAACAGCAGCGCGTAGTGCCACGTAATTTGGCATCGGAATTGCTTTCAGCTTTCAGTTTTCAGTTTTTAGTTACTTTATAGTAGCGTATCAAGCGTAATAAATGTGATACGGAACCGCTTTTATACTACCCGTCCGTAGGCAAGCCTATTTTCAAATAACAAAAAATATAACGGAGCAAACACAACCCTATTTTTGATTAAAAAAAATATAGTTGTACAGTGGTTCGATTTCTATACAAAATTATTTTTAACAATTATTTATAACCAAAAAAGTACAGTTTACAATCAAATTGTTTTTTTTTTAATATCGGCAATATCGGCTGTAAATCTTTTTTCAAGAAAATAGGAGGTTAATAGTAAAATTTTGTCAAATATTTTTTTTATCGAAAATTAGGGATAAATATTTTAAATTGACATTTTTGCTATTAATCTCAATTTTCTTCACCGAATGTGATTTACCGCCAATAAAGTTCGACATTAGCTAACCACAATTATTTCATTGTATTTTTTTTATAAAAGATAGATCTACGATTGACCACCAACTCGCCTGATGTTAAGTGATGGTGTGGCCGAGGATGGAGCTCGTCGATCTAGAAGATATCTATTCACTCTAGCCTTGAAAATTCCAAGATTGTAGGACTCAGCAAACAGAGATGGCGGCAAATAATTGCATTCTTGTGCAGTACGCAACAGGAATGTGGATCAATAAATATATATATATTATGTATCAATAAATATATACCTAGTCTTGCCATAAATATTGTCACGAAGAAAAAAAAAATTTTTTTATTGCAAATAATATTTATTACTTTTACAGTGTGTTAGTTTAATACATAAATATAAAACAATTTAAAATATAAAAGCTTATTCGAAGTGGTCTCCATTGGCTGCAATACAGTCCTTTAAACGTTGAGGCCAGTTATCAATAGAAGCACGCACTCTTTCCATGGGAAAATTCTTCACTGCCAATCGTATGGATTGTTTTAGGGACTCCAAATTATCATGGCGTTTAGAGCAAGCCATACTCTCTAAAACTGACCATAAATCATAATCCAGCGGATTAAGATCAGGACTAGACGACGGCCAGTCTTCAGCTCTGATGAAGTCCGAAACGTTCACTTCCAACCAAGACTGCGTGGACCGAGCTTTATGACCTGGCGCCGAGTCTTGTTGGAAGGACCATACTTGGTTATTGAACATGGTGTTGTTAAGGGGCTTAACTACCTTCTCAAGAATGGTATTTTGATACACTTGTGCCGATGTTTTGATACCTTTTTTACAAAAATATGGCTCAGTCACTCCTTCATAGCTAACACCCCACCAAACCATCACTGAAGTCGGATAATGCCCACGTTGCACTCTGTCGACTAATTGGGAAGCTTCCTTAGAGCTTTGAGCATAAATACGGTCATTTTGTTTGTTAAAATGTTGCTCAATTGTAAAGATTATCTCATCCGTAAACAAAATTTTTCTGTGACCTCCCTTTGCGTACCGCTTCAGTAGGTTTTCGATTTTACCACCCTATTCTTTTTTAAATTATCAGTTAAAAAATGACCAGTGCGTCTCTTATAGGCTGCAAGTCCTAAGTCATCTTTTAAAATACGCGACATGGTTCTGGGTGCTATCTTCATCTCCCGAGATAAAATCTTTTGCTTTCGGACAGGATTTCTTCGAATTCTTTCCCTTACTGCTTTGACCACCTTTTTCGTACGAACACTACGTGGACGGCCAGATCTTTTTCTGTCACAAACAGAGGAGGTCTCATTGTACCTATTATTAGCCCGGTACACAAACATTTGACTAATACCAAGCGTATGGAGAGTTTTAAAAATTGCATTTGGCTCCATACCAACTTTGTGTAATGCAATCACAGCGATTCGGTTCTCTTTATCACCCCACTCCATTTTAATATCGCAAAATATTGTACAATGTATTGGCGCCAAATTTAGAAAACTCAATGAACAATCGTATAAAAATGACAGATTCCAAATTCAAATGTAATATCTTTCTTATTTTTAACTGTAACAGTATTTATGGCCAGACTAAGTATGTATTATGTATATTATGTATTGTGTATAAGCTTTTGGTAACGGAAAGAAAGGTTTTGCGGAAGATACCGGGACCAGTTCAGAGAGATGACGGCAGCTGGCGGGTTAGAAAGAACACGGAAGTGGAGGAGCTTTTCGGTGAAGCCAACATCATAGGGGAGGTAAAGGCTCACAGGCTGCGGTGGCTAGGGCACGTCGAACGGATGGAGGAGGATCGGGCGGTGAAGAAAGCGTATCGGGGACGGCCGACTTGGTGACGTCCAGTGGGCCGTCCACGATACCGCTTGTCTGATGCTGTGGAAGCGGATCTACAAGATCTCCAGCCGGCGAATTGGCGTGTACTCGCACAGAGCCGTAGAGACTGGCGTCTTTTGGTGTTGGAGGCCAAGACCCACTTTGGGGTCGGCGCGCCATCTTAGTTAGTTAGTTATGTATCATATAAATAAATTATACTCTTTTCAAAAATAATTGGTAAAATACTTTTGTATGGAAATCATAACCTCAAATCTTCCACAGGATATACAGAGGATTACATTAGGATAACTCAAATTCCTCCATGGGGAATATTTCAACCCAATCTATAAGTTTCTCCAAACGTCAGACATCGCTGCACTCCCGTAGTACATCGTGTAGTCTGACCTTAAGTCGTCTGTAAGAATGGCACCGTGTGAAGGTGCCATATTGATATAGTTAGGTATTCGTTAGGTATTTCTGTTTGAGTAGTGAACTGTAACTGGAGGGCGAAATCTAAAATTCATGCGATACGAGGGCGGCGCGCCAATTCACCAATCGGAATATAACGAACTGAGTTTCTCTTAAGGTAGCCGAGTTTAAACCTTATACATAAACGACCTTACGGAAAAACGTTACTTAACTTTAAGCAATGCTTAACATATTTTATCAACTTTTGGCTGACACGTAATGACACTTGCGGAAAGAAGACAGAGAATTTATGAGGATAGTTAAAATTAAGTAACGTTTTTCGGTAAGGCTGTATAACTATAGTTTAAAAAACTGAAAAAAATCGACTTCAACATTTGTTTCATACGCAATTTGTTTACTTGGATGATATTTTTTTCAGTTATTATGTTATAAAAACCAAAGTACTTAACTGATTTTGATAAAATTTATGTGGAACTACCTCTGAAATATTACCTACAAAACAAAATAAGAACTATCCAAATCAATTCAGAATTGGCGGAGTAATCAGTGAACAAACATATAAAAAACACAGACGAATTGAGAAGCTTCCTTTGGTAGTCGGCTAAGAATGTATCTTTAGATATTGAATAAAATTGAGACAGCTTTATTGAGAGATAGTCCAACTTCAAATTCTGCCTTAACTTGAAATCCAAGTCACGCAAGTTATGTTTTGTAGAATATAATATGAGGCAAATAACGGACACTCAGGCAATGTAATTTTTGGTTAATTTCTTTGGGAGAAGCCATTGGCTCCTGTAAGTTTCCGACAGCCTAGTCGAGAGACCGTCTAACTTGGGATCCGCGGGTCCTGGGTTCGAATCCCGCGGCACGCACCTCTGTCTTTTCGAAGTTAGGTATGTGCGTATTGTTGATTGCCGCCAACTTCAAACAGTGAAGGAAAACATCGTGAGGAAACCTACATGTCTGAGAGTTCTCAATGATGTTGAAAGATGTGTGAAGTCTGCCAACCCGCACTTGGCCAGAGTGGTTACCCTTTTCACAATGAGAAGAAGGCTCGCGCCCAGCATTGGGACAATTTGTACAAACAAGGCTGATAAAAAAAACTGTATGAAACACGCTCCTGTACCACTGTAAAGTTATAAACTACGAGTATTCTAGAAGCCTTTGGGTTCCCTATATTAAATGTGTTGTAATTTTTACTTTCTGTGTCATAAATAAATTATGTTTGATTTGATTTTGACCAGTGGTTGCATTTTTTCTTGTTACTGCATAATGTTGCTGCTTTTTAGTAAAATGATTTATTTTTTCGAAATTTTCAATTTAGTAATTCGTTTGCGAATCATTAAGCTTTTAATTGATATTTTTTGTTAGAAAGCCGCTTGCTCATATTAACCCAGATTTGCTCATGATCATCAGCTCATTTTCGTTTACTCGAATACATCATCTACTAAAATATGAAGGTTATTGGAGATAAGATAAAATAAAACCGGACAAGTGCGAGTCAGACTCGCTCACCGAATGTTCCGTACAAACTATTAGATAAAAGGGGGAAATCATATTTTTTTTTTTTTTTCCTTCATAAAAAATATTTTTAAACCTGTTTTAGCTTATGCTAATGATGCTCTTTCATATGATACCCCACATGATACGGTTAAAGAACTTTAAAATTTGGACCGTCATTCCTTGTATGAAGACACAATTTTTTTGTGATTAGATAATAAATGACCAGTTTTCGGATTTTTCCCTATATGTGTACTAGCACAATGCTCCTTGCCAAATTTCATAGTTCTAGGTCAACGGGAAGTACCCCATAGGTTTTGATTCCCTTGTGAGTGTCAAAACTTGCGTTTTTTACGACATATTCGGCTGTAACTTTTTTTTTTACGAAAACTGAGAAACTTTATTTTTCTTTCTTTGGCAAGAGACTATGGGTCTGCGTATATGGTTTTAATTTCAACACGATACCTTTACGCGTTCCCGAGATAAAGGTCTTGACACCCGGACAGACGGACAGACAGACGGACAACAAAGTGATCCTATAAGGGTTCCGTTTTTTTCTTTTGAGGTACGAAACCCTAAAAATAGTCAATCTTAATAAAATATGGTCAAAAAGTATCGAATTCACAATCAGCACTATAACTTCATCCCAGACCGTTTAGGGCAGTGTTGTTGTAAACAGTGCAGGTCAACTGGCGAGCGCATCGAATATTCATGCGCCAAACATGGGCCCGCAGAGGTTCCTGGCAACTCACGGCCCGAGCTTAGCTTCAGTTTGTCTTGCTTGAATATACTAGTGATTTTATCGGGTAGTAAACTTAAAATGTAATCAATGATTGTTATCAAAAACCTGATTAATATTATATTTTGAACTAAAAAAAAAACTTCGATCACATGCTCAATAGATCTCTATTATTCTCTTTATTATTTGTGTATGTTTGTGTACACAAACACAATATTTGTATTAATATATTTTTAGATATATGTATGTAAGCTTAGATTCTTGATGTATATACCCACACACATAAATACCCACATAGATACATACACTCGAAAAACATAACCCTCCTTCTTACGCAGTCGGGTAAAAATGTAGAAAACACTTACCTACATATCTGAAAGTTTGTGACTAACTTGTACCTTTTATTTCGTAGCAAAAAAACTATTTCATTTTGTGCTTGAAGGCAAGAGCCAATTTACTGTGAAAATTACATCCACTATTGCAGTTTGTTTCACAAAGCTATAACTAACGCAAGCCCCCCCCCCCTTCACACACACAGAATACGCCCACCCTTTGTAGTCACCCTTTAAAACAGGTTTTCCTAAAGTGATTTTGTTTTCTGTGCACAAAGAGTTTTTTCGGTATATAAAATGTGTATTGCTTTGGACGGGTTTTAAGCAGTGTGAGTCTAGAGAAAATATTTTTCTCATGGCTAAAAGTAGTATTCCGATGGTTTCGGCCGATGCGAATGGCTCCCATAGAGAATGTAGAGTATTTTCCTAAAAGAATGACACCCATATATTGTAGATTTACCCAATATTCGTACTAAACGGTTTAAATCTACGATTCTTAGCGGAGCACCGAAAGAGTGAAACAAATTACCGGCTTCTTTGTTCTCCGAGAGTTACAACGTTGGTATTTTTAAGGTTAGAGTGAAGACCCTTATTTCGTTGTTAAACTTCAACACTCGGTACACCCGTAACCGTAATTACAACATCTTCGCTTTACAGGTTTTCACAAATAATACATCCTTTTAGAATCCAATCGTGAGAATGAGCCGCCAATATAATGAAATTGTTTTATCTAATAGAGACATATTTCACCAAACAATACATGTATATCAAAGGCATTTAAAAAATATTTTACAATTTAATTAAGAAACATAATTTGTAGCTCTTACTTTAATGAATGTGTCACAGGATTTGTTATTATATTATTTTTGTCAACAATGTTACATTTACATGTTAGTTTTTTTTTTTTTTTTACACAACAACATCTAGCCCAAACTAAGCAAAGCTTGTACTATGGAACTAGATGGCTGATAGAATACATACATACTTTTTTTTTTTTTTGAATATATTAAATGTATACATTTGAAGTTTCCGGCAGCCTAGTGGTGAGACCGTCTGACTTGCGATCCGCAGGTCCTGGGTTCGAATCCCACGGCACGCACCTCTGTCTTTTCGAAGTATGTGCGTATTGTTGATTGCCGCTAACTTCAAACGGTGAAGGAAAACATCGTGAGGAAACCTACATGTCAGTGAGTTCTCAATGATCTTGAAGATGTGTGAAGTCTGCCAACCCGCACTTGGCCAGCGTGGCAGACTATGGCCTAACCCTTCTCACAATGAGAAGATGGCCCGTTCCCAGCAGTGGGACAGTTTGTACAACAGGGCTGATACATAGAAACACCCAGACACAGAACAAACATCCATGCTCATCACACAAATGTTTGCCCTGGGTGGGGATCGAACCCACGACCTTTCAGTTCAGCAGGTAGACGTAGACACACCACCAACTGAGCCACAAAGGCCAGTCTGCGATACAGTTTATTGATATGTATTTGAATTGTGTACTTTCTCCTATTGCATTCTGTCATGTATATTATTGAATAAAGAATAGGTATCTTCTAATTCTGCGTGCTTTATCTCCGACCACATCGTCGCTTTCCAACAGGCGAGTTGGCGGTCAAACGCGGACTTATTCGTGTTAAAACAAAAAACATATAATGGCGCTGAAATGTAGTCACACACTTTACGCCTTTTATGGAAGCTCAAAGTCACAAAACGAGGTGCAGGAAAGAGCTATGCTCAGGGTTTCTCTGCAAGATCTAATCGGATGAAAAAAGATCCGTAGACGCACGAAAGTCACCGAAATTGCACAGCGCATTAGCAAGTTGATGTGGCGGTGGGCAGAGCACATAGCACATGAACTGATGGCCGATACGGCCGAAAATTTACTGAGTGGAGACCACCCACCCGCAAGCGAAGCGTAGGAAAACCAGCCACAAGGTGGACAGAAGACCAAGTAGGAACGGAAAGATGCTAGTTGCATGCTGCTTCCAACCGATATTTCTTTAAATCCATGACGGAAGCCTAACCAGGACCCTTATTCCGTATGACCATCGGCCGCGTAGCGTGAATTTGACGTGGGTGCGTCTACAATGAAAATTAGAATTTGGATTCTTATACATAAAAAATATTTTTATTCTCAATGCACCCACGTCACGTTCACGTAACGTGGCCGATGGACATACGGAATAAGGGCATTTCTTCCTAGAGTTGTCACATTTTTAGAAAATGTTGAAAAAATAATATGTTGATTTTGTTTATGTAATGTAACTTACTTTAGGAATTAGATTTGTAATCTATCTAAAAAATCAATAAATGCTGCTTATTTTATATTATATTAGTAAATACGTAACTTTTACTGTGATAAGAAGAAAGAATTTGGTCCATTGAGTTACGATATATTTTTTTTATTAAAATAACGAATGAAATGAAAGGTATAAATATTATATACTTTATTAATCAATAAAAAACAGTCTTTTTTAAAATAATACAAAATTCTGATCGAAATACTAGCTATCCCAAATAAAATCAGTTCAGTAAATCCTTTGAGTTACATTTCTTGAAATTAAGAAGTTCTACGTTACGTTAAACTAAAATTGTGAAAAGGTAGTAATTGTGAAATCTTGCAATATTACACATAATACTATAGAGAAGTAAATAACATCAAAATATGGCACAATTGCTTATAAAATACAAGAAAAAAATTAAATTATAATTAAAATTTAGTGGGACTGTTTCTCAATGGAACGTAACATATCGGTAAAGATGTGTTCACCCTAATACAATTTTTATCAAATTTAATAAACACAAAAGCTCAAGGCAAATACTTTTACCTGTATTGTTTCCATAGTAAACAGGTAGTTCTCTATACAGGTACACATGAACACTATTTATGTGTGTGTGTGTGTGTGTGTGTTTGTATGATGTACGTATGTGTGTGTGTGTGTGTGTGTGTGTGTGGGTGAGAGAGAGATGGTGTGTGTATGTGTTAATAAATCACACTTTTAATTCAGTCAATGCTTAGACAAAAATCACAGAAATATTCCGAAGTCGAATTATTAGAGCAGTGTGAACAGTAATATTTTAAACATTTGGTACATTTACTGTTGAACGCATTAAAAAGATAATGCATTTTACATTTGTTGCATTGTAACGTTCGTTTTATTACAGTTTTAATGGACTTCGAGCTCTTTTTCTCAGTTTTGTGTTCACTAAACATCTGTTTGTTTGGAAGGGTTATAATATCTAACACCTGTATTTTCTGTTTCTTTGATATCGGTTCTGCAACAATATTTTCTTCTAATGGAACAGGTTTTACCGATTCTTCTAGCATTTTTTCATTTTCTACTCTAGGTGTTATGTTGTTATTTTCTTTATTTTCAAGGTAAATAATATCTTGTTCACAAAAAGTTTTTTTCGTTTTTAGCGATTTATTATTGTTTCGGCTATCAGCATGGACTTCAGCGCTGACGGTTATTACAATAGGATCATAATTGATCATTTTCTTGATTTTTGGCTGCACTTTACCAAAAGTATGTAATTTTGGGTTGAAACAGAGGCAAAGGCCTCTCTTTGTGCCACAAAAACAGGAAAGGGGTCTGTAGCGTATACTGTTGTCCACATCAGATGCAATTTGATGTATTTTCATAGTGCCGATTAGTGTGGTGAGGTTTTCTGGTATAATTGATTTTATGTTCTCAATTTCATTGCTGGGTATGTAATAAATTTTGACCACTTTCATGCATTTAGAAAGGGTTTCGTATGCCTGTATACCATTTTCAACATCCCCGCCAAATGCCACGTGACGGTCCAAAGCTCTTTTAATGGAACCTCCTATTCCATCCGCCACTCCTTTTCCGTGACCAGCTTCAGAATATGACCAGGTAGTATAGTCTAATTTTAGCTTTCCAGTGAACAGGTTCAACAGGTAAAAGTTTTTCTTTTGACGATACTGTGATGTCGGCCCGTCGGAGTTGAAATGTATTATCTTCGTAGACGGATTTGATTTTTTAACCTCTTTTATAACAGGTAACAAATGTGCCCAAATTGCTGCAGGTTCATGGGAATTGTTATCTGATATAGTGCAAAACGATTGCGATTTTTCTGCCCAATATATCATTCCGGTGTGTAAAGTGATTTGGTTTTTCGATGCCCCAAAATGAGTAGCTTGTATTTCTTCACCCATTTTACACGAGTAATTCTCAGAGAAGTCACATATTATTAATGCTTCGTCTGGTTTAAGGTTTGTCATGCACTCGCGATACTGTTTCTATGTAATATGTAATTAAAATGATGAATTTTGAACGATTTTAGGTATTTTTCAAATGTTTCTCTAAGATTATGTATGGTTCCTTGTTTTTTTTACTTTAACTGTTTTCTTTGTAGTCAGTTCTTTTGTTGTTTTATTTTCAGTCTTAGTGTATTTGTGGTCGACCGTCTCCCATAAAATCCATTCAACTGTTGTTTCATTTTCTTCCAGAGTGTCATACAATATTTCGTTATCTCGGCATTTATTGCATTCGGCGTACATACAATCTTTTAGGTTCATATCACAACATTGACTTTTCACTACGTCTAGGACATTGTTGTAATTACTGATGAGTTTAAACTTCTTTAATGCGCAGAACAGCATTTCCATGTTGTTGTGCTTAATGCACAAGCACGTTTCCCTATTATGAACTGCGGGGCACAGTACAAAAAAAGGTTTGTATTTGAAAAAAGTTGCCAGGCTGTACTTTCCTCCTTGTTCTCGATAAATTTTGTATAAATTTGTCACTGTGTCAGTTAAATACCGTATCTGCTCTTTTCTTTTATTAGAAGTACGGCATTGCCGCTTCCCAGCAGTCATCCTGCTGATCTCATCTCTAACAAAAAATGATTCAATTTCGTCTTTGATTTTGTTAGTAGCACACTTCTT
This sequence comes from Lycia hirtaria, assembly GCA_947563715.1. Taxonomy (NCBI): domain Eukaryota; kingdom Metazoa; phylum Arthropoda; class Insecta; order Lepidoptera; family Geometridae; genus Lycia; species Lycia hirtaria. Next base: position 15,001,064 of record OX387385.1, read on the forward strand.
ATTTTGAATTCTTGCTGGGCCCTTTAATCCAAATAACTTGGCCACAAAGGTTTTTTTATTTTTTTTCTGTACATTCTCATTTAAAACCATTTTCTTCATTGTTTGTTTATCCTTAACCGTTGTGCATTCATTATAAGATTTCTTCAAAGTAGCTTCAAGTACTTCTTCTCTTGCTTTCAACTTTTCTACTTGAACCTCAAGTTTTTTTAGTTTCACTTCTGTTTCTTTTTTTTGGCGGTAAAGCCTTTTTCGGTATTGATTTATTAATTTCGTCAATTTTTCATTTTTATTAACTTCGGCCTTGTAATTTCTGGTAAGTTTTTTGATCCTTTTTTCTGTTTTCTTTTCTTTTTCTAAATCTTTTTCTGCTGGTGTCTTTTGTTCTTCTTGAGCTTCTTGTTTCTTCTTTTGTTTCTGTTTTCTTTTTTGATCACGCCATTGTTTTCTTTGTTTTTCTTTTTCCGTTTCAGGTAAATCTTGAATTTTCGTGTTTTTTGATTTAACGTATTCCGAATGCTTTTTTTTTACTTCATTGTATTTTTCTGGATTAAGTTTTAACCGCTCCCTATATTTTTTCATCCTCTCTGCAGCTGTTAAAGCCATCTTAATGCTTCACCCCTAAAGCAGAAATGGTACAAAATTACTGAGATACTCATGTTACAAATTTATACATTATGAAAGGAAGTCGTGTTAGTTACACTACCTATTTATTACTCAAGAACGGGTGAACCGATTTGGCTGAAAATTGGTCGGAAGATACCTTTGAGCCAGGACACAGACATAGGATACTTTTTATCCCACGGGAACGCTTATCCAGCAGCTAGTTAAATATGAAATTTAAATAAAGATTTCAACTTATTGTAAAGCAAGCGTCTGGCGCATATCTTAGGCACTTAGCTATTTAAATAAATCTACGCAGACGCCCAAGGTGATTCATAATGATTGTATCCTATCTCAATATAATATTCTACAGGCAAAAATTTGTTCGTTCGTAAATGTGTCTGTGTATTTGTCTTTTCTTTGCGGTCAAACGGCTGGACCGTGTTAGATAAAATTTGGTATGGAGATAGTTATTACATCGGATTAACACAGGCTTCTTTTGTCCTCTGAGAACGCGGACAAAGCCGCAGGGCGCAACTAAGAATATTATAAAGGTGAAAGTGTGTGTGTATGTAAGTTTGTATATTTATCATTAGTTCACGATCAAATGTATAAAATAACTGAAATTAGGTATGGAGATAGTTCATTATTAAGACATAGGCTAATAAGCATATAATATACATACATCTCTAGCATCAGTTACAATAACACCTACGTAATTAACTAACTGCAAAAACACTTCTTAATCTATAATGCCCCGCTGTACCCAGCTACAACTTTCCAAGTCCGTCAAAATGTTTTTGTACCATTTTGTACTTATAACGCGGCCTAAGCGTTACTATGAGTTACAAATTCATTCCCATGAGTTACGAAATTTCTCAAAGGATCGTAACGGTTTTTCATGTCGTCAACTAACCTAAAAAATATGGCTTTTAGCGATTATTTTATTGCTTGAGTGCTAATAATTTAGAAAAATAGATTGTACTGTAGCAAATTGGTCACTAGCACTTCACATAAGAATGTAGCTTACCTTAGAAAACTTCGTCACTCAATTGAAAAATGCGTAGTCACTCCAAACACGTTCATCTAAAATCGACTCTGTGGAGAACTGACTGACACAAGAATTAATATGGCCGATACTTTCATTCTGTAATGTTGCCAGGTAAATAATATGCAACTGTTTGGTAGAAAATAAAAGTGATTTTAAAGATATGACCGTAACTCAATATGACTTTCCAGTTGAGTGCATTATGTACCCTCGGATAATTTTGTTTTTTATTATAAATATAATGCATTTTACATTGAAAAATATTTATAAATTGTAATGCTTGCAAAATTTAAAATCTTTTGAGCTAACAATAGTGTAATCCGTAGTGGGAAAAAAAATTGTAATCGCATATATAATTAAGCTGTTGCGAAATGGGACACCGCAAAACAGCACACTTTGCAATTTAAATAAATCATATCACAAAATACTAAGTCATAAAGCACTGTTTTCATAATTATTTAAAGCGCCTAACTATGTTTCTTTTAAATAGGACATTCAGTTCGTACTGAAAACTTTTAGAAAAACCAATTTAGTCGATTTTAGTCGGTAAGACATACAACATTTTGGCACGACAACATTAGAAAGAAATGCCCATAAGGTCCCAGTAGTGGATTTCTTGGGGTCGAGACGATAATGATGAAATTATAAGATATAAGTAGGTACCTTCATCATCATGATGATGATGATGATGAAGTAGGTACCTAATTGTATTGAAAGAAATAGTTTCAGGTAGGTACATATTATTATATTGTCGTAATCGATTTCTGTGCTCAATTGTGAAACCGTATAAAAATTAATATAATTTAGGTTTGTAGTACTTTTCAAGACATATACAACAAAGTTTTGTACAATATAGGAGTTACGGACAATTTTTGAAGTTGATTGCCATACTGTCCAAGTTCTCCTATAAGCTTTGTGTAATAAAAAAAACATCGACACGAAGAATGAATGAATATCATTTTATATTTACTTACTCGGTTGTGTTCACGTATCTACAATTATTATTAATTTATAAATCAAATTACTCCATCTAGCGGTACTGTTTAGTACATTACCGCTAGATGGCGTAATTCTTATTTTATACATTTTTGACAATTTTCGTGAACGCTATCGAGTAAATAAAATATTAATCATTACAAAAACTGTTTCAAGCAGAAGGAAGTATGTGACTCGCTTACACCAACCTAAAACTTGAACTAGACAATACAATCATCAAAATAGAGTGGCTAGTTATACATATGAGTATGAGATTATTTTATTATTTGAATAATTCAAAGAATTTGAAATCCACTTTGTGATCACGACAATGTTTGAAGTGCGACTAAACGCGAATGTATCCCGCTGAGTCTAAGAGACTCAGTATGGTGAGTCTAATTTAGAGCATGCGTCACGGGTCTTCTTTTTCAACCTATCATTGCTCTTACTACACGCCCTGGTCTCTGTCGATTATATCAAACTAAAATAAATATTGCAACCAACAATACCTATCTCTTCAAACACCAAAACACTTCTAACTATTACATATTATTTCGGGAATCAATTTCATAAATCTGATTCCACAGATACAGATCCGATGTCGACTTTAATTCGTCTTATAAGTGCCTACCCTCAAAATGTCCGTGCGAACTGAGCCAGGTGCTAGTCTGAACATTCTCGCACAACGGTGACATACGGCACGTTAAACTAGCAAACATTATTTTGAAAGTGCGGATAATCGTACAATATGAGAAAGAATACACAACACCAATACAATCTTGGAATTTTCAAGGCTAGAGTGAATAGATATCATATAGATTGACGAGCTCCATCCTCAACACACCCTCGCTTAACATCAGGCATTAACACCCTAGCCTCATCAGGCGAGTTGGCGGTCAATCGTAGAACTAACCTGTATATAAAAAAAAAAGAATGCACTGTTGAACCAACATTTATCTCTAATCACCTGCAGATTTTATAACGAGTTAGAATAATCACGTACCACTTATATCGCTGTCACAAAACAGTAGCTCAGTTTTAAAACGTTTTCACTCTACGACTGTCGGAGAGTAAAGTCTTACACCCGGAGCCAAAGACATTATGACTCTTTCAAAACGCATCCAAAATAAAGATGCATCCAACTATAGTCGCTAGTGTTTTTTTTTTTTTAACTCCTGACCCAAAAAGAGGTGTATTATATGATTGACGTATGTATCTGTATATCTGTGGATGTATCGTAGCTCTCAAACGGATGGACCGATTTCGATCTAGTTTTTTTGAAAGAAGATTTCATCGAGAGTATTCTTAGCTATGTTTCATCAAAATCGGTTCAGCCGGAATTTTATCCGGGGTTTTGGAGTTTTCTAAACTTATACTTCTTACTGTTATATTCTTCAGAAGGAACGGATGAATGGAAATCCATCCAATTCATTCCAATCCGTAATCATGGCCGGATATTACATATCGTTTGAATATCAATAATATAATCATTGGTTGCGACATCTATGTAATGTTGGCTCTTATGTTCAAAATTATGACCATTCATCGTTTGGCTGTCTAACTTTAATGTCAACTTACATTATAAGACACGTGAGGAAACTCAGATATTACTTTTATTTTGGATCGTCTTCCAAAAAGGAGGTTCTCAATTCGACTGTATGTTTATTTTTGTATGTTTTTTACGCGATTGCTCCGCCAATTGACTTGATATTGATAAATAATTGTTTTATTTGGTAAGTAATAGTTCAGAAGTAATTTCCCATAAATATTAAAATCTATTCAGTGCTTTGGTTTTCATAAGCGTATTTTGACATCGGTTCCTTCAGTTTTTTAAACTAGTATTGTTACAAGTACGTTCATGACGTATACTCGCCATCCTGAAGTACGTCCGTATGTCACCCGCTTCACTTCAGTATCCCTTTTACTTTGAAGATTCTCTTTGAGAAGTATTACAAGTTTAAGAAGAAAAAGTATTTTATTTTCCTCCAGTAAAATATTTCAGACAGAACTCCTTTTAAATTGATAAAGAATGTTCCTTGGGGTAAAAAAAATAAAAAAAAGATAAAAATTGAGTTGGGATAAAAGTTGAGTTTTTAACAATTAAACAATATTTTTTTCAAACACACCAAACACATTGAAAAATAAAACAAAATAGTCATATTTGTTTTTTCTTGATTAACCCCAAGATAAAATAAATTACATCTTATGCCTCTAAAATTAAACTACAAAATCCCAAAATCACTCTAATTTAATTGACAATTTTTATCGTCCAATATAGTTTTGACATATATATAGAATGATATAGAAAAACCGGGCTTGTAAATAATGTAGTAATTAAGCAATTGTAATTTCACTTATATTAAATGCACTCACAAACACACACACACACACACACACTTTTCTTTCAAGCTCTTCTTATTTCCCGCTGCTGCTTTTTCCTCAGCTTCCTGCTGTAACTCTTCGAGACGCTGTAAAACCTTTTGACGCTTCTTCTCCAACGGTGTTTTGTACCACCAAGCTTCTGCAGCTTGCTCCTGGAAATGTTATGGTGTACATTACTTACAATGTAATTTGCTATTTCGAAACGAGTTCTTTTTTTTAAGCTTTCATGACTCAAGACTTTCAGGACAGAAATTTCAACATTTCATAGTAGTTACTATTTTCTTTATTTTTTGTTTTTTGATAAAATTTATATGAATTTTAATATGATACATTCGTATATCCTTTCAATAAAAAAAATCTTCTAAATCTATTAAAATAACGGAGTTTAAATTTTGTAAATGTTTTAGTTATGAGGTAACAAAATAACAAAAATTAAATTATAGCCGAATTGATAACCGCCTCCTTTTTTACAAGAGTAATCGAGTAATCATTCACTTCAAAGAAAGTAATAAGAGTAATCATTATTCATATGCGCTTATGAAACCAATAAAATAATATAGTTTTATTTATGTGGTCTTGTAATTTAAAATGACGTTTAAGCAAATCCGGCAAAGTACCAATTTCACTCGCACATCGAGACTTCCGTAAGTAGTAGGTACTCCCATACAACATATGAACACAAAAAACAGGGCTAATCAGCAAAATGTGCTATAATTCTATGAATATTTGTATTTTTACACATTTTCTATACAGTAGAAATATTCTGAAATAGTAGGCATACATTTTGATAATAGCGCCATCTATCGTGATTTTGATAAAACAAGATGACTGTGGCGTGCACCGTTACAAGCCTACTTACTCGTTTGTCTTTCGACAAAGTGAATTAAACTATTGAGTAGGGATATTAGAAAAGTAGGAGGCGAATTTATTTATTTAGATAGGAGTTTTGTTTTAAGAGTTAAGCTGATATAATTTATTCTAGCGACGGAATTGTGAAAACCCATATATTTTATTATTCCTCAGCCAATTTAAGATATTGAAGAAAAACTTGTTTTGAAATATTTCTCCTGTAAATAATCAAATTCGTCTTACACTTTTCTAATATTCCTATTCAGTGATTTTATATGTTTAAAATGGTTGTGATGTGCGAGAGAGATAGCTGCGCGCGTTGAGCGAATCCTTAAGTGTAGGATAAGCAGACAGACAGATATCGTAGCCTCACAAATAGGCTCCCGCACCCTTAGTACGGAATACTACGGAAGCCTAAAAAACATTTGCGATGAGAAAAAAAACAATTTGGTTTCATTTTCCAGGAAATATTATCATGTAAATTATTATTACAATTAAGTAACTCTATTATTATTTTTAAGCTATTGCATAGCTTCTATCGCGGGCCTTGAGCGTGGAGACCGAATCCAGAAATTCCGTAACGAAAATAACCTAACGCAGTAACGCCGATACAACCAATGCCACCTAGAGGCGATTTGCAGAACTAAAGAGACAAGCGTGATATTTCAAAAAGTCATTAAAAGTTCTGCTATTCATCGATAGATGGCAAAACTAAAAACTAAAAAGTATCACCGCTGTGCCGGTCGGAGTGGGGGGCGTTAGGAATACTGCATAAATAAAATAAATAAATAATTATAATTACATAAGTTGATAAAAAATGCAATAGCTTTACCGCGGCAGTCTCCGAGTGCCACACGTATTTTTTTTCTTTTGTTTTTTTTTTCAGTTAAAAGGATGCTAATAGAAGGCTTACATGTTCAGCATAAACAGGCTCCCTGGACGCTAGCTGCACAGCGACTTCCTGAGCGGTCAACGCTCGCACCTTCAGCTGCAGACGTCTCTTGGTCGTCAGCACAGAATCTAAACATGCTAACAATGTTCCTGAAAAAATATAAAACCAACAATATATTTAAGTTTCCGGCAGCCTAGTTGGTAGACCGTCTGACTTGCGATCCGCAGGTACTGGGTTCGATACACCCTATCTTTTCGGAGTTACTCGTATGTGCGTATTGTTGATAGCCGCCAACTTCAAAACGGTGAAGGAAAACATCGTGAGGAAACCTACATGTCTGAGAGTTCTCACTGATCTTGAAGATGTGTGAAGTCTGCCAACCCGCACTTGGCCAGCGTGGTCTACCACGCTGGCCAAGTGGCCTTACCCTTCTCATAATGAGAAGATGGCCTGCGCCCAGCAGTGGGACCGTTTGTACAAACAGGGCTGATAAAAAAATATAATTTAATAGAAAGAGGCGTTACGCACAAAAATATACATTATGTACAAAAAAAGATACTGAATGACCTATAGATACGGATAAAATAAAAAACATTAAATTTAAAAACATTTTAATTGTGTTCTGTCTAACTTGGGAATCATTCAATTTGTGACCAAACCATGGTTATTAATTTAATGTTTAATTTGGTCATAAATTTAATCTATCTTCATAACTTAAGCAAAATGTTTAATGAGATTTAATACGAAAATAAACCTTGCAACATTTGACAGAGTTTGAACCCACAACATAACACAGTTTGGGATTTTATGGGTTTGGTTTTTGGGAGCTTCTACCAATTCAGGTACCTACGGAGTTATCACGTCGCGCCGAGATATGGAAAATCTCTGAACAATCTTTGCTAAAACAAACCGAGCGTAAGTGGCGCCACCTGTAACACAGTCTTAAAGCATTTAATTACTCAGTCGGCCCTTTTACAGGCTCCAAAAATGACGAGAAGAGATGTTATTATTGAGATGTTGTTTAATAGTTATTGTTGTGTCAATGTTATTATTAAGTAGTTGCTCAAGAATAGCAATTAATGGTAGGGTGAGGTGTTGCTGATATTGCATTTAATGGGTTGTTCCGTACTGGTAACACAAAATCTCGCTCCATATCGTGATTTTCTTAACTGGACCCCTTTCCTATTACTTCTTCGCCCCTGGTCATTTTTTAAAATGTTGTATTCTTAAGTCGGCCCATTTTGTGTTATTTGCTATTCTTAACTAGACCCATAGCGAAATTTCCAATAATAAACAATTTTAGCGTGTACCGTTTGCATATGAAGTATTTTAACCGACTTTGAAATAGGAGGTTATGCCTATTATGCCGGTATAGTTTGTTTATGGCTACACAAATTTTTACAATCTTACCAATCGTATAAGAATCTGACACACGTGCAAGGCAAGACAAATCCAGTCTCGGGGAGATAGCACCAGCCTTATGCAGTTTACTTCTCCACATCAAGGAAATACTGCCGTAGTCAGGTCTTGGTATTTGGACGTATTTCTGGTAACACTGGAACAGTAGCTTCTGTTCGGATTCCCATGGAGTGCGACAAGTGCCTATAAATATCACTCTGTCTTCGTTGCAAATTCCTGTAATACATGTAAAATTAGAATAATTATCGTTGAAAAAAAACTGACTTCAAAATACATAAGTACCTAACCTATATATATTTTTTTTATTTTTATTACAACACAACAATATACAGACTCAACCAACCAAACTACTACACAAAAAAGCACATCGATCACCCCAGACCGATAAAGGTCTAAAGATAATCCAAATGCTCAAACCCACTACCAGTTGGTAGCGTACCCAGCATGCTGCCCGCATTGCCACGTTGAATTAGTAATTCGTTTATTTGCATTTTTTCAGATTTTTAATTTGCTGGACGCGGATAAAATAATATCATAAAGCTTAGGCAGGGTGCATTTTCTGCTAAGAAGAAAGAGAGAGGAAATTTTTCATTAATTTAACATTTTATATAATTGTTCCTTCATTGACTGAGTGAGCGAAGCAATCAAAACTCTCTGCAAAAACTGGAGAACTTTTCTTTCTTCTGTCCGGATGTTTCTTGGTGCCTGCGTTTATGTATATCGTATTTTCAACTAATCTTGGTATACATGTTTTACAATTTTATAATTTATTTTTGTCGTCGGGATTTTTCATATATTATAGGAAAATGTAATTGCACCAAACGGGAGGAAATGAATCATGGGAGGGTAGATGTAAGTAAGTCAGCGACATAGCACAGCTGATTGGTAAGTTGAAGTGGTCAACTTAGTGGGCAAGGCACATCGTACGTAGAAAATTACAAAATCGGTGAAGAAGTTGTTGAGACAAAAGGTTCTGAAATCTCGATTTAAATGAGAAGAACTTACAAGGCCAATACTTATTTTCAAAAAAATGTGTTCGCGAGATCTACTGTCCATAGAACTACTAATATTAAATATCTCATGTTACTATGTGATAAGCCTAGATTTCTCTAGTTATTACTATTGTAGTACTGAATCAGCAAAATGCCTATTAATATTCTATTACCTACTGTATATGGTCATAATGATAATATGTTTTTTTTTTATGATTTACCTTTTATTATTTTCACCAGATCCTTCTTCAATCTTTTTGGGTCGGTCTTGTCAGTTTTCGGGATCTTCTTCACAAATGGCTTGTCAGCATCATCCATCCATATCACCGATGGCTGGAGAAGCCTCGACACCTTCATCACCAAGTGGATGAGCATTATCAACCCCGTTTTTCCTGGATATTTGCCCACAATATTGGCTGGGGTTAGGTCGAATAACATAGCGCCTAGCTCAGTACAAACTGCATGGACAAGCATCTTCTTGCCGCTTCCTGGTGGACCTTTGATCAATAAAATAAATAAAGATCAATTTGATACTAAAAAACTGATATTATGCATTAAGAATAAATATAGTACCCGACTGCATAAGATCAACACAAGTTAAGCTTGCGTCACATTATTTAATGATGAAAATAACTAATAAGTAATTGTAGGTGCCAAATCAAAGCGCTTAATTATTAATATACATACCACTGATAAGTACAGATCTAATTAAAGGAGCACTAGTTCTCACATGCTCTGATCCCAAAGGTAGAATGCAGTATTCCTTCACAAGCTGACGAACGTCACCCAAGCAAGGTTCAGCATCTCGACCTTCATTTCTAAATTCAGAACCAACGTAGCATTTTTCACCAATGAAATCATCAATATTCACTAGTGGGTACGGTTTGATAATTCCATTGGAAACCAGTTCTTCGAAAAGTGACTCTGTTGTTCTGTCTGGTGTAAGATCTTTTTCTTTCTTCTTTTTGTTCTTCTTACCTCCGCGTCTTTTCTAAAATTAATTTATAATTTAAATTAAATAATAATTTTGTCCTTCATTGCAAACCATTAATAGTAAATGGCATCAAAATTCTTACCGCTTTTTGTGGTTTCTTTCCTTTTTTACCTTTAAAAGCTCTATCTTTGTCAAAAGCTACCTGAAGAAGTTCAAGTTCACTTCTCATCATTTCATCCACAACGTTTCTAATTTCTTGTTCTAAAATAACCATCTTATCTCTTTCAATCATATCTTTATAATATCTTTCGTGAGGGTTATCAGGATCGTCTTTGAACTTCCAAATATCTTCAAATCTAAAAACCAATTACAATTTTTAGTCGATGTCTAAAACGTGAAACTTATTATGTAGGTATGATAAAAAACTTACTCCTCATTTGAATTTACAATATTATCTAAAAATGATGATTGGTTACATTTGTGTGTAGAAAAATCTTCAGTCTCATCTTTATCTTTTTTATTTTCTTCAGTTTTACTGCTTTTCTTGTCCTTACTTTCTTTACTTCTTTTAGATTCTTTCGACGAGCCAGTTGGAGATGATTTACTCATGTCACTATCTGCTCCTGAACCTATGTAAATAAAATAATAAGATTTATTTTAATATATTTGTCAAAAAAGAAAGGAGTATTCTATTTAATATTTAAACTTCGTTACCTTGCCTACTATACATAGCTCTGCTACCACCAGCTTCTTCAGAAGGAAAGTCAGGAAATTTTCCAGTTCGTTCATAGTATTCACTTATCCACCTTCTTAGCTCATCTCCTATTTGCTCATTTAACCTCATCCCATGTTGAACTTTAAGTTGCGTCTCTAACGTCACCAAAGCCTTTTGATACTCTTCGTCTCTTTCTTTTTGGAGTTCACGACGATAATCCTTGACCTATAAAATAATTTGTACAACTTGATTGTTTTCGTCAATGTTGCTCCAAATATTAATTTTCAATTTAGTTCTAGTTAGAATAATTAAAATTTAGTTGGTTGTTTTGATCAAATTATGGGACTTAGATAATTGATTGAAACAAGATAAAAACGTAACTTACTTTTTCAGCATTTTTAATTTCTTCAGATTCTTTGTACGGAGGTAATTCCATTCCAATTAAAAGTTGTTCTGCTTTTTTTCGTTTTTTCGTAGCTCTTCTAGCAATGAAACCTCTCCATACCTTCTGGATAGCCGTGGCTGCTGCAGGTGACATTTCACCCTTTTGGTCCCTTCCTTTTTCTTTTAGTAACCGAATTTCTTTCATGAACTGACCTCTTAAAGATACAAATACACATAAATTAAATTGTTTAAAATTACTTGTGCCCATGTAATTAATTAATGGGGTATTTTTTTATTAGGCATAAAAGAGAGTACAAAAACAATATGGAATCAATATATAAAATACCTACACATACTAAATATATTATCATAATCTAATAAAATAAAGTGTAATTCTTAACTAATGTAAGGCTGCAAGTCCCACGCATGCAGACCCTGATCTGAGAGTCCCCATCACGCTCGCAGCGTTACCGCGCTGAATAGCCAAGGAAATTTGTTGTACTAGGTACCACCCAGATCTCGGGTCGCGACCTCTTTCTCGCATTCGCCGTCCTAGATCTTGAACAAATTCCCTGGCTTCTGAGCCCCAAGGTCCCGCTGTCTCGACGGCAAACGGGACGAAATCATACGTTGATTCCAGGCAGGCATATTTTAATCGTTTGCCTCTAGCTGCCGCCTCAGCACCAGCACCAGCAGACCGTTGGGTAGCAGGGAGGTGGCAGGACGCAAACGTGCTGACGCACGTTGCGTCCCAAATGAGGCAACGTCCTCTCTTCCACGGAATCAACGTGAGTCCATCAGGCCGTTTGCCGTCCGAGCGAGACAGACCAGAGGGCTCTAAAATGCACGGTACGTCCGCTAATACGAGGGCTCGTCGGATGACCTCATTGATTGTGTGATGGCGAGGCCTCCGTCCTGCACATCGAATACAACTCAGACCATGGTGACCGGTCGCATCAACCTGGGCCCCGCAAATACATATATGAGGCTCGCAAACGGCGCATCCCAGCCGAAGTCCCGTTGCCACCCTAAGGGACTCATTGTCAAGAAGTGTACCCATGTGAGGAGATGGCACTGCATGTAGCCATGCGCCTGCCTCTGGCCTAGTAACAGCGATTAAACGGGCCGACTCGACTCCAGAGCTCTCCTCCCGCAGCTGGGTCAGTAAGTGATTAGAGCTACCATCATCCCAACTCCTTTGCCGATCAGGTTTCTTTGGTAGATTAGCATTTGGGCACAAGCCAGACCAAACATCCTGGGCCTCGGTGGCGTAAGGGATGCGAAACGAGCCACCGTTACTAGGGAGAATGCGAGTGACAAGCTCCGCAACACCATACGCAGAGGCGAGGAAAGCTATTGGGCCGGTCTCTTGCAACCGACGCACACCCAAGCCACCATACCTAACGGGCAAACTAGCTTGGCACCATTGAGCTTCACTCAGGCTGACGTTAAGAGTTTCCTCAAGAATTCGTTTAAGTAGGCTATCGAAACGAACTACTTCTTCAGGAAACTTCCACGTTGGTGATGTCCTTACAATATACGTTAGCTTTGGCATTGCAAAGCAATTTCTTATTAATGTAAGCGAGACATGAGCCGGTAAGTGTTTGAGGTGAAACGCAAGTGATGCCAGAGTCTGTGTTTTTAACTGCATAGTGTCGGTAACGCCTTCAGAGAAAATTGGGGCACCTAACAGGCACAGGGATCCACGGTCAACCACTCTAAGCCCTGGAATGAGGGATGTAAATCTGTCGCACGATTTCGCGGCCACTGAACTGCAAGGAAACAATTCACACTTAGCTGTGTTTATTTCCAAGCCCAGCTCTTTCAGAGCCGGAAAAAGCGATTTCACATCTCTCTCCACTGTATCTGGACTGCCTCCAATGATACCATCGTCCAGATACCATATATTTAGGGGAGCCTCCAGAGATTTGATGGCTTTATGGATGGCAAGACAAAAAATAAGAGGACCTAAAGGGTCCCCTTGCTGTGCGCCGACATGAGAAACGATACATGAGCTGTTGTAGGACAGGTAGCTCTGATCCGAATAACATTGGTAAAGGAAGGGGAAGATAGCTGGAGTTAGTGACCTGACCTCTGACAAGATAATGTCCCTCTCGATGCTATTGAAGGCATTGCGAATATCTAGTTTGAGAAGGACGTCATTGTTCCCGTCTTGCATAACGAACGTCCTGGTGGCGTGTATGGCTGCTTCGCAGCCAAGGGGCGTCCCAAAACCTATCTGGTGAGGCTGAAGGTAAGTTGCCATAGGAATTTTGGCCGCGTGACAACAAAGCTTGGCAACGAGACGACGATAAGTGTTTCCCACCGCAATTGGCCTGATTCCTCCATCTTTTTTATTAAGAGCGCAGAGGGAAGCTCCATAAAGGAAAGGACAAATTTCCTTATTGAAACACCCACTTAGGAGGAAATTGCAGAAGCGCGTCAGAGATTCATGTAACTTGGGCCCGTTGTCACCCGCTGATGTAGAAATTAATTCTTTGAGATGGTCTGGGCGCATACCGTCAAGACCCGATGCGGATCCACGATAAAACGATTGGAGAGCTCTTGAAACATCCTCAACTTTCACTGTGAGGCAGGGCTCTAAGGGATCGACAACTGGTAGCACATAATGAGGGCGCGATGAGGTAGGATGTTTTTCCCTGAGAGCGGCTACAGTGTCTTCATTAAAGGGCGCTAACGAGCAATCCGACGTGAGGAGACGCGCCGCACCCCGAAGGTCTCCTTCATATACCTTTGCTTCTACGGCCCTGAACACTGAAAAAGGCTTACGGGGCGTTCCGTCCACTGACAGATCCAGGTGGACTTTTTCAACGTTGTCCTTTACCTTGGCCGTTAAAGTTTTTTTTTCTCCCTGATTTGGCACTCTCAGGGCCGTAAACGCAAAGGTCAGTAGTGCAATCCAATCATGTGTACTATTGGAATGAACACACTGGTCGATTATTGTAGCTAGCTTGCCGGCTGCTATGTATCTGGCCCCTTTAGGTATATGCCTAAGTATACGGATTTTACTTTTGAGGGTGAGTACATCTTGTAGGTTTACAAGTGATGAGTCACATCTCTGCGAAGCGTCTTCGAATATAGCGGGCGTAGATAAAGCAGGACTACACTCAGAGACATCTTTGTGCTTGTGGCCAATATGCACCTTGAGGCCGTGAGGTATCCTATACAATTTAGAAGAGTCACGGCAGTGGGGGCAGGGGGCACGCGTGACACTAGACATTTTCACCAGTAGGTACATATGATATAGACACTAACTTTTGTTGAACTAGGTCTCTTATATAATGATATTTAATAGCAATATGCTTAGTAGCCTTTGTGTTGGTTTGATTCTGAATCAATTTAATAGTGCTTTGATTGTCTATTAATAAATGAGCTGATATCTGTTCAGTATTTAGCACATCTGACAATAAACCCTTAATATGCATTAGTGTACTTACAGATTAATTAATTAATTAATTAATTAATTACATGGGCACTTTTTTCAATGATTTATAAAATATATAAAAAATCATATAAAATTAAAGTTTCCGGCAGCCTAGTCACGAGACCGTCTGACTTGCGATCCGCAGGTCCTGGGTTCGAATCCCGCGGTACGCACCTCTGTCTTTTCGGAGTTATGTGCGTATTGTTGATTGCCGACAACTTCAAACGGTGAAGGAAAACATCGTGAGGAAACCTACATATCTGAGAGTTCTCAATCATCTTGAAGATGTGTGAAGTCTGCCAACCCGCACTTGGCCAGCGTGGCAGACTATGGCCTAACCCTTCTCACAATGAGAAGATGGCCCACGCCCAGCAGTGGGACAGTTTGTATAAACAGGGCTGATAAAAAAAATATATATATAAAATTTAAACTTTAAACGTATATTAAAGTAAGATTAAACTATAAGGCCCATAAAATTTATAATACACGGAGGGAAACACTGTGACCTCAAAAAACTTTCGTTTATTTTCTATTAAATTATACCTAGTTGAATGTTCGACAACCGACAGCGTGTTTTACATTGGTGAAAACTTTCTTAAGCATTCCGCCCCTCAAAGTGCGTTGGAACTTTTAAACAAAATATAAATTAACAATAACACATAAATTTATAATTACAAGTATAAAATCGACTATGTTTAAACAAAACTAAGATGCTTTAGCTATACATAACAACTGTTACGAATCATTAAGAAAACTTTGAGGGTGAAGCTATCTATTTAAGTAATTATCAAATGGTTAAATAGGAACTTTATGAACCAGTAAACATGAAAAGAACTATACTGAAAATGATTACGAGTGTTTATCAGACTTTACTTGTAGAACAAGTAGATATATGTTCAGAAAGTAAAAACTCAACTATGTAGGTATATTTAGAACATTCAAAGTAGGTAAGTATATTTATAACTAGATAAATTTAGAAGAAGTGGACTGTAAACTTGAATATTTTTTTAGATATAAATAAACTGTAATATAGAGAACTAATCTAATTGAATTTAACTAAAATCTAGGTACTTAACTGACAAGACTGTGCTATTATTTTATAAGTAAGCAATATTTGTGAAATCTTGTTTCAGCTACATATATTACGAGTGCCTTAGACATTATAGCGTCTTCTTCTCTTAGTGCTACATATTATAAAGTCTCTCTGTGTTAAAGTATTCAGCTCAGTGTCAACATTGTATGCTCACCACCGGACGGATCATTAT
This sequence comes from Lycia hirtaria, assembly GCA_947563715.1. NCBI lineage: Eukaryota > Metazoa > Arthropoda > Insecta > Lepidoptera > Geometridae > Lycia > Lycia hirtaria. The sequence goes on from OX387385.1 coordinate 15,016,964, forward strand.
CCGCTTTAGGAAATCACTAAGTAAAACACCAAGTAAGTTCACCTCCTTTTCATTTTCCCCATTTTCCCATTGTTTTATGCCCATTCATTTCAGCCCCGTGGTCGGCCTGACTGCTCACAATTGAGCTCTGGCTATCACACTCTGATCGCTTTGGGGGATTCACTAGCAACAGCTCGTTTCTAATTCATTAGCTTTCCAATATAGGCATTTACTATCGTTCTACGATTATGGTATCTTTTGTTATGAGTTTCCCATATAATATCGTAGTTTAATTCTGTGACTGGAATTTGTTTTACAAAATTTTCTGCTTCTCCGTGTAAGCTCGACTTTAAATATTGACATTTGTTAACTTTGCTTAATTTTGTATTGTCATGAACTAGGGACTTAAAAAATCACAAAATGATAACCATTCTTTGTAGTCACTCGAGAATGTAGGCAGTTTAATAGATGGTAATTTCGCAATAGGTTGAAGTGATTCATCGCTTGTTTCTATTTCCGAGTTCGCTAGAGAGTAGCTAGGAATTTGTCGCTAATTGAATTCAATTTCTCTTTAATTTTAGTTTTCATATCAAGGTAAATATCAAAACACAAGTTGTATACGTTCTTGGTGAAATAATCTGACTTAGGATCTTTAGTTGCTGACACTATGTTATCATGATTTGATTGAAATTTAATCCAAAAAGCTTCTATGTATCAAGTCTTGTGTTAGGTTACCCAACACAAGACTTGAGTCTTGTGTTTAGTAATTCTATCTTTAGGTGATTGCATCAAATTTTCAAATAAATTCTTGATTTGATTATAAGTAACTATTTGAAGATCTTCCATTGCTAAGAATTATTTCAATGTAGTATTTGAACACTATTTTAATCAATTTAAATTCATTTAAAACAGTTTTTTTCTTTTATTTAATGTGGGTACTTTATAATATCACTTTTAATGTTCACTTATTATTTCTATTTACTCACAGTTACCAGTCCAGTCTATGTCCGATTTATAATTTTATACACAACACAAAGCAATTTTTATCTCAAACAAATCTATTATATAATTCACTATTAATATAACCCGTTTAACACACACGTATACTATGCGGTCGCTATGGAATAATGATCAATAATGTAAAGGGAAACACTATGTGACCTCAAAAAACTTTCGTTTTTTCTCTATTAAATTATTTATTATGCCTATTAGCTTTATTTTGCCTATTTTATAGTTGCAAGTTCGACAACCGATAGCGTGTCTTAACACCTAACACCGCCATCTAGTTTACATTGGTGAAAACTTTCTTAAACAGTACAAATTGAACTTGTTGGAGCCTGCAGCAGGCATTACGGGCGGTTATCAATTCGTAGCGTATATTTTTATTATTACAACATTAACAACATATTAAGCATTCAGGAAAACCTTAAAACATTGAAGAGATAGCTAATGATTATTATGTCACAAGACAGCATCAGCAAGCAAATAACCTGATAAATTTTAACATAAAATCAAGAAATAAATAATGATACTGTCTACGAAAAAATAAGATTTCAAAATACGGTAAATTAGAAAGGTGATAATTGGGTACTATAGAGTATAATGTGTCGAAGAGAATGTGCCAAGACAAACAGCTGCGAGGTTTTTGGTGTTACTATATTTATCGTAATATATTAATGTTTATTTGAGTAATTAAAAAAATGTTAATACCTCAGCCTTCCTTGACGCGCCCGTTCATGGCTCTGTATGATCAACACCGCCTGTTGTTCCGTCAACACCAGTGGCTTTGGTTTAATAGGCTCATGGCCCAGCTTAGTCAACGTCTCTATTATGAAGTTTCGTCTGCTTTCAACTTCCTGCTCTCTTTCTCTAACAAAATATTGGGGAACGCACGGCTCTGCTTCAAATGGTGTTACTTGTAGTTTCTTCAGAGCCTATCATAAAATATACTTTACAATAATTTATTTGCGTCTTGAACAAATTAATATGTTGGTCAATACGTATAACTTTCATGTTCTTCCTGTTAAATTTTAACATACTTACCTCGTCATCATCAAAAGTAAAGTCGGTCAAATTCATTTCAACCAGTTCATGTTTTATTTCCACTAGTCTACCCAGACACGCCTCCAGCAATCTCTTGACGATGATGCGCTTCTGAGGCTGCAGCATTTGGTCGTAAATAATATCCAGTCTGAAGACAAAAACTTTTGGTATATATTATATAATATACTTTATATTGTTAATAGCGCGTTTCATTCGTTAGGAGATATAAGTTTGACTTGAATGTTTAGCTTTTAATGTATACCTATATTTTTAATGTATATATTTCTATTAATATTCTTATTCTTTTGTAAAACAAACTACTTCTTCGTTATATCGGTAAAGTTTTCAGTAAACTGTTTTAATACCTGACCTTATAAGTTAAAAGCGTAAAGGGTAATAATATGTGTTTATGTATTTGAGTTATTGTAAGTCCTAGGAAAATTAATATCTTAAAAATACTGCGCAACAAGCGTTTACTAAGTAAAATATTGTCTTTTAAACTATAACTATTATTTTTATAGTCATATTATTATCTCACACATTCAAATAACGCCTTGAAAATATCTTACGGGTTATTCACGTTTATTTTTGAGTCGAAGTCTTTGACTATAGTTTCAGCTGCATACGACAGTCTTTTTCAAAAGGAGCGGTACCAGACGAGACCCCTTCGGGAGTGACGTATGTGCTGCTCCTTTAGACAAAACCGACGGTCGGTCGGTTGAAATAATAGTAAGATATTTCGGCTAAAATATTAACGTGAGTAAATAAATATTCGTGGACTTATTCACACAACACTATCTAGCCCAAACTAAGCAAAGATTGGGCTGATAGATTAAATAAATATACTTTTTCTTTGTAAATACATACCTACTTGTGATATATAGAAACACCTAGACACATTACAACATCCTGTTCATCACACATGTTTTGACCTGGGTGGGGATCGAACCCACGATCTACAGCTCAGAAGCCAGTCATACTACCACTGAACCATGAGGCCTGTCGGAACCCGTAACCCGTTAGTAGCACACAAAACACTCATCACTAATCACTACAACCCACTCATCACTGGCAGCAGAGGGAATGTGTATACCAATAGCGCTGAACCCCTGCTGCCAGGATCAAACCTCTCATACCACCCTCAAACCACTTTTATAAAAATAAAAAAAAAACCCGTTAGTAGCCTAAAAAATATATGAAAGATGTGTAATAACCACGTTAGTCTCCATAATTAAAAATAAAACTGGCCAAGTGTGAGTCGGACTCGCGCACGAAGGGTTCCGTATTATCTATAAAACGGCAAAAAATCACGTTTGTTTTATGGGAGCCCCCTTAAATATTTATTTTATTCTGTTTTTAGTATTTGTTGTTATAGCGGCAGCAGAAATACATCATCTGTGAAAATTTCAACTATCTAACTATCACGGTTCATGAGATACAGCCTGGTGACAGATGGACGGTCGGACGGATGGACAGACAGCGGAGTCTCAGTAATAGGATCCCGTTTTTACCCTTTAGGTACGGAACCCTAAAAGAGATAGGTACTAACTTAGTAAAATAATAAAACAAAAATATCTATTTCGTAAAAGTAATAAAGCGGGTCTACATACCTGCCCAACAGCACTGTGTATCTCACTCTAAGCTCAAACAACAGAGGCTGTAAGGCGGTCCGCTCTGTTAAATTAGCTTCAAATATAGCTTCGTCTTCTTGAGTGGCTTCCCCTATAAGCTCCGAAGTTTCCACTAACAAGTCGTTGTAGGTTTTATTCGCCATTTATTAAAACTACTTTAATCTTCGCAAAGTGATAAGCCTTAGTATTGGACAATGATGTATTATACGTAGATAGGGTTTCCCCGGCTCTGCGTGACAAGCTTAAGTAAGGTAATTACCGCACTCGTCTTCAGTCGCTACACGTCGGGCAACGCTATTAGATGATTTGTGTCATGACTTGTGAACGGTGACAAAGCTATTCTGTGTGTTTCGAAAGTGCAACACCAATATATTTACATACAGCCAAGATACTCAAAAGCCTTATGGATGTGTCTTATCCTCAAATGTATTGAGAACTGAGATTTATCATGCTTTTCTTTTTATTTAATGAGTATAACCTCTCTACCTATATACATAAAATTTATTAGAAAGGTTTACAATCTCACAAAGGCCTTAGTAAAATAATATTAGTTTACTAAACTATCCACAAAATAAAAAAGAAAGTTATTTGACATTGTATTATTAAAAGACCTTGGACCAGTGAACCGTATTATTGCATCGTAGTTTTAATTTAACACAATATTCACAGAACCAATATGTTTTAACACTTTTCTACACTGCAAGCATTCAATTCGGGAAACGTACCAAACAGAAAAAACAACAGCTTTGAAAAAATAATGATACGCACAAAATAACAGAGAATGTATGCGCGACGCACTCGCGGAATATCGTGTTTGGATTTATCGAACAAACACCGGCGCCGCGCCTACGGTTGCTGTCGATGAGTAAGACATCTTACAAAGATACAACTCAAACAGTTTGGCCAAAATAATATCTTCGCTCTAAGCGATAAGGCCGCCAATTAAAAGCCTAGCTATAGTTATGTTTTCTCTGTATTTCTTTTTCGGTATGTGTGGTCTTTTAATAAAGAGTTATCTATCTTCTTTTTAACAGACTTCCAAAATGAAGGAGGTTCTCAATTCGACTGTATGTTTTTTTTGTAATAATTCACGTAGAGCGACGTAGTTATAAAATATTTGAATTAAGTAAATTTCGACTTAAGAGTCCGTAGTACGACCATCGTCCATCTCACTTGCGCATATCCACATTTTTGAAGATATAAAATGACTGAATGAACTTATAAAAAATCATCGTTTTTAAAACTAGAAAACAACTCACAAAATATTGGACAAAAATTTCAATTATGTCCAAGTTAATTTTCATAATACGTTAATTTTGCGTAAATAATTTCTAAAAATGATTTTTTTATGTATGAATATTAACTTGGATCAAATTCAATTTTTTGTCGAATATTTGTGATATTTTCTAGTTTTACAAACGACAATTTTTTTGTAAGCTCATTCAGTCATTTTATATCTTCAAAAATGTACTGCGCGAGTGAGACGGACGATGGTCGAACTAATCTTAACTGAAACATATGTATATTAGCTTGCTCAAATCACGTTTGCAAATCGCTGATGTGATAGTAGTCATCAAGTGATGTTCAGACCTGTATTTCTGCAAGTTGTCTGCTCCGCTGTTGCTATCAACGTGGCCACGGTTGGCTTCACGTTTTTACTGAATTATCTATCCAAAACTTATTGGTCTGAAAACCCGTTAAAACGACATCGGTTTTGTGTTGCTTTATTTATTACTTGATAGTTTATTAACGCGTGAACTGTACGTATGCGGTATGAGTCTTTTGATAATAGTGTATTTTTTTAATAAAAATAAAACAAACAATTGCTAGTTGTATCTAAGTTGTTAATAGTTTGTAGTATTAAAATGACTTCACTCAGATTTTGAATCGTTTTGATTTTTTTACATTGGGCGAACTACTTATCTTTTTACCCGACTGCGTAAGAAGTAGGGTTATTTTTTTGTAGTATATGCATGTTTTTATACGTATTGTTAGCTAAATGGGACGAATAATCGGCGTCCCATATTTATGCACGAGCGCATCACTAGCCGCGCTCTAGATTCCTCACTGCGGTCCGAATCGATATTGGTCGATTCGCACCGCGGTGCGAAAGGACCTATTCAAAAAGAGCTCTTGTGTGATTCGGACCGCGGTTCGAACCACTTGCGGTGCGAAACGCCGAAGTACCCGCATAGACTCGCGATCGGCGCCTTGTCAAGATGTCGCACGGTGATATTATTGTATTTGCATAATCTATTATATTTGTCAGTATTAAACGTAGAAGTGAATTGTAATGCTGTAATCAAATTCAACGATACACAATACAAGTTGGGAGGGATCTGGGTTTCCCTCCTAACTCTATGTATGTAAGGGTGTATTTATGTATGTATGATCGCCTGCAGCCTAAGCGGCTTGACCGATTTTTTGTGAGAGGTGTCGTTAGATTTGTCTTCACTTTTGTAATAATAATAATACATCACCTCAAGAAAGATTATCAACGAACTTCTTCGTAATAGACAAGTGATTTTACTAGAATTATTGTAATGAATGCGCATTTTTAATCTTTTACTGCGATTTTACGCATACTTTCTCACAAAAACGTGCACTCAACAGCATATCAAGAGTAACGAAATCGTAAGTTAGACAGCACAAAACCCGCTTTTCTGCAGTCGGGTATTTTGTTTCTTTTAATTTTTAAACTTATTCATACCACATCTAAAAGTAAAATCAAGCATTAAGCCTTACTTTTCATTTAAATACCTATTCAGTGATATCCATTTTTGCATGCATTAATGGCACCCACAGACATAGTAGATGAAGCATGCGACTACATTTAAATGAAAGCCTTGCGTGCCACATTTTTAGTATCGACTGTGACGTCACACAAACGATTTAGAGATGGAATGTTGCATCCGCGCGAAATCTATTCAACCCAATCCATCCGCGCGCTTGTACGCCAGTAACTAGTTGACGAAATATCGAATCGGAAGTATATATCACTTGAAATTAAATAAATCTTAGGTCGTCAACTGTGATTTTTCATCTTACATTTGACACGCTAGGTACATGCACTTGGGGTATCTATAGAAGTCTATGATGTTTTAATTGATACTTTTTCAATAATTTTCTTATAACTTATTTTATTCACAGGAAATACCTATCTAACATCTGCTAAATATCGTTTATGTAGTACTTGAAAAAATCTCATAATTGTCAGACGGTGACGAATTTTTATGGATTCCTCTTACTAATATGGAACCCTAAAAACCGGAATGTGTCCTGTGTAAAAGAGTGCTTGCAATTTGTGTCACTGAACATACGAGTAATATAATAATGACTGGCCTTGTGGCTCAGTTGGTAGTACACAGCCTGCTGAGCTGTGAGGTCGTGGGTTCGATCCCCACCCAGGGCAATTATTTGTGTGATGAGCATGGATGTTTGTTCTGTGTCTGGGTGTTTCTATGTAACTTAAGTATACATTTACAACAAAAAGTATACATATATGTATTATATCAGCCATCTAGTTCCATGGTACAAGCTTTGCCTAGTTTGGGCTACGTAAAGAAAATTTCTCCTAAAGCTTGTAGACTACCCCAAGCTATAATACACAAGTATAGCATCATGATTCGCCTCAACGCTTCGGTAACAAGTATTATTTACACTAATGAGACGCCATCATAGTCTCTCGACAATATTATTGTAAGGGGTTATGAATCTTGCTGGGATAGACACGGCAAATTAAATAAATAAATATTTGTGGACATTTCAAACAACACCATCTAGCCCAAACTAAGCAGAGCTTGTTATATGGAACTAGATGGTTGATAGAATACTTAAATACTGCTTTTTTTTAATATCGTAATGAAATAAACTAGCTGTAACATTCGGTTTTACCCACGACAGAGTAATCAGTTGATAGCAACAACTATTCACAAGGAAAGACCCTTCCAAAATTTGAGCCGCAACCACAGAATAACATGAAATAAAACAGTTTTAAACTATCACGGTCATTAAAACACTATTATTATCATTAACGGGATATTTACCGTGGTTCGCGTTAATTTTGAGCTCCCGATATTTCGGCACAGTAACATGCACCATGTGCACGGGCGACTGAAAAATGCAGGTGGATGATACGGTTAAGAGCAGACATATCTGTCTACCCTTTTTCTTTGCCTTTTACTGCGCAGAGCGTTATCACTGGCACTGGAACTCGATTGATAGTCCATTAAATAAATAATTAACTTTTGGTGGTCATTTTCACACAACACCATCCAGGTCCAAACTAAGCAAAGCTTGTACTATGGGAACCAGATGGCTGATAGAATACATTATACTCTTCTTTTTTTGTAGTTAATACATACACATGATACATAATATAAGCACATACACGCAGACAGCAAACATGCTCAGCAGAAATGTTTGCCCTGGGTGGGGATCGAACCCACGACCCACACCTCAGAAGCCAGACGTAATTCCGCTGTGCCATGAGGCCTGTCAGTTTTATTTTGTTCCTGTTTTATTTTCATAATTTTGTTTTAACTTTTGTATCTTGCCTATGGATATTTTAAATAATTTCTAATTACTCAGTTTCACAAACATTTCTTTTTAGTTTTAGTATAATTTATGTTAGTAAAATATCTTATTCCATTTGTTCTTATCTTAATATAACATAGGTGCATAGTTTTGCCTAAACGCTAGTGGTACATTAATTGGTAGCAGGTCCCTACCTACTCCAGCCCCTATGAGTCCAGTAAAAAGCGCGAACAAAGTTAATCCGAACCAGTTTCCTTAATGCCGCCTCTACCATCAAGAAGCTCTATCCACGATAAAAGCCTCACATATGCAAGTCTTATTTACTTAAGTGGAAGCTTTTCCTCGAGGAAATTGTTTGGAACAGCGCTCGGGGCGTCGCGCGTCGCGATGACTGCCACTTAACTCTCGACGACACTATGTTGGTGTATAACTTCGACTTTATTTTAGTTTACTTCTACTAATTTTTTGGGTTCTGTACCCAAGGGGTAAAAACGGGGCCCTTTTACTGTGACTCCGCTGTGTGTCCGTCCGTCCGTCCGTCTGTCACCAGGCTGTATCTAATAAACTGTGATAGTTAGGCAGATGAAATTTTCACAGATGATGTATTTCTGTTGTCGCTATAACAAAAAATACTAAAAAACAGAATAAAATAAATATTTAAGGGGGCTCCCATACAACAAACGTGTTTTTTTTTTGCTCGTTTTGCTCGATATTCATAACGGCAACAGGTAGACGCTTGAAATATTCACTGAATACTGAGTTATATTATACATTATTTTTTTTAAATTAAATTGATATTTATTTTATTGGGGGGCTCTCATACAACAAACGTGTTTTTTTTGCTGTTTTTAAAGATAATCGTACGGAACCCTTCGTGCACGAGTCCGACTCGCACTTGGCCGGTTTTATTTTAACTCGTTATCTTGTTTTCTTGCATTTCATTGCATATAGGCATGTATTGACTGGAGGGTGTCAATATTTATAACCATATGCACGTTAAAGTCTCTCACGGTGTCCTGTGTGTAAAAATTGGTGTAATTTGATTTGATTAATAAAATCTCGTTGGCTTGTCGCTGTGTTGGTAGTATGTCTAATGCTGAGCTGTAGGTCGTGGGTTCGATCCCTACCCAGGGCAAATATTTGTGTAACGAGCATGGATGTTTGTTCTGTGTCTGGGTGTTTCTATGTATCAAATGTAAGTATATATTTACAAAAAAAAAGTATTCTATCAGCCATCTAGTTCCATAGTACAAGGTTTGCTTAGTTTGAGCTAGATGGTGTTGTGTGAAATGTACATTTTTTTTTTTACTACAATATGAATACTATTGGGGTAGATGGTCTGGCCACAAGTCTACCAATGTATGAAGAGCTATAAGCGCATAGAAACTGAATACATTTTATGGATCAATAAAATGATGGAAGAGTTGAGTGCGTTGTGCGTGATATCGCGCCGTAATAAGGTCGTCGTTCGCACAAATTATTATTGATTGAACTCACACCGCGGCAATTTGTAATAAGGCTGAATGTAGAATGAAAAACTAAAAGCCAGTTCTCATATGGTTATAGTTTTAAGAACTGAAGAAAAAAACTAATTCAAAATACGCAATTCTTTTATTTTTAAGCTATTGCATAGCTTCTATCGCGGGCCTTGAGCGTGGAGACCAATCCAGAAATTCCGTAACGAAAATAACCTAACACACCGCGCGTAAAGCTATTATGCAATAGCTTTACCGCGGCAGTCTCCGAGTGTCACACGTCTTTTTGTTTTTTTATTACTGAACTGATTTTGATAAAATTAATTTGGGACTACCTTGGGCTTATATACCAAACAAAAAAAATAATCATCAAAAATAATCGCGTAACAATCATAAAAAATCATACAGTCGAATTGAGAACACCCTTATGTTTGGAAGTTGGTTAATAATAAAAAGCATGCCTTAAATTTATAGGTACACTAATTAAACGCAGAAATAACAAAAAACAGACTTTACAGACAACCATTTTTTTTTTACAAAAAAAAATGGTTGTCTGTAAAGTCTGTTTACGGACGATATTTTTACGTGATAACGATGCGTCACAAGCCAAACGCTTGGGACGATCGTGCCTCTCTATCGCTTTTTCCGCGCTCTCGCTTGCACGCTTGGCTCAGGCGGAACGTGACAATGAGTCATGTTTTTTCGTGCGTGCAGCCGGCGTTCATTTATAAGACGTTATCACGTCAAAAATTAGGTTTTTTGATTATTATTTTTTACATAATTCTGGTGTCCGACATAATTACTAATTCATAATCAGTTATTTCTAAACAGTTAAAAACTACAAGTAATATAACATCAAACACTTACATTAATTTTAGTTAAGCTGTTTTTGTTGCAGGAAAGAATATGAAAACACAAAGATACGCATACATTCTTGGGACTGTGCTTAAATATGGTCGGCATTTGTTTTAGTTATAGCGATGTCGTTTTATAAGTTTATAAGTGAGCGTATAATAAATTTAGCCCATATGTATTTGGTGCGAATAGAGATAAAGGTATCAAAATAGTAGGTTCTATAGCATTTGGCTAATACTTTGTTTTCCTTGTGGAAATTTTTGTGGTGAAATTTAGTACATATATTGTGAAGTGAATTCAATCAAGAACAGTCCAAATTTCATTGCACTACAAATATTGTTGTCTCCACATGTTTCAGTGAGCGAATTAAGGGCAATTCTGGCATTATTAGTAATCCCTAATATTAGTTCATCTGTCTGCACCCAGCCTAACAACGGGACCTATCATTACCTACGCAAGGAGCGGGCAATCATTCAGAATGAAGCAATTATTAGTTTTTTTTCTCCTAGACGTGATTGAGCCATAATCCTAATGGCAGACTGCAAAATAATGTGCATGTAATGAGAGAGCTAGGTAGGTGCGGTGTGAGAGTGGGATCTAGCTCCAAAATATACCCACTTGATAGTAGTTCTGTCGGCAGTAAACCTCGTCTGTTAATAACTAACAAGTTCTCTCAGCAACTTTTGCCAATAAAATACGCGTTTTCAACCAACTTCCAAAAAGGAGGAGGTTCTCAATTCGACTGTAAACTGTTAAGTGTAAAGTATGCGTGAAATCGTTGTAAAAGGTCTTAAATGAGAAACATACAATCAAAAGTAAAAGTAAGTTCGTATAGACTGAGTAGTAAGCCCTAGTGTCAGAGTTATTAAGCCGCCGAAAGGCCTCTGACCTGGCTTGATGATTGCTGTTTTTTTTAAGAACAAACAACCGGGACCTACAATTTAACGTGTCATCCGACCCACGGTAGCACTCAGAAAGAAATGCCACTCACGGTCACCCATCCGCAGACTGACCGGTCCGTCCGTTGCTTGACATTAATGATCGTTCGAGAACACCTAGTAAAGCTACGCCACGAGCGCTACGACACGACGACATACAATCGAACTTTTCCTTAATCGACTGGGAGAAAAAGAAAAAACATAGAATGTACCAGCTGATTCTCTTCCCGGGCATACTATAAAAGTCAGTTAAGGGAATTGAGGGAAATTGGCAATTCTGTAAGCGATAGGCTGACCCCCTGTCACTCCAAGCCAATATTACATCTTACCCTCGTATCCCCCCTAACCTTCTAATACTTTCTCCCTTCCATCAAACCCTTCTAACAAAAATCAAATGTGGCGTTAAGGGGCCTCATGGTCTTTGAAGCTCTAATACCCCGCAAGAGATCTCTTAGATATCTTACATCCTAAGGTTGTCTGGAAGAGATCACTGTTAGCGATAAGACCGCCCTTTGTGCCATTGTTTTATAAGTGTTTTTTTGTTATTTTTACTCTTTTTGTGATGTCAATAAAGTGTTATTGATTGAATGAAGAGAAAACAGGCGTGATTGTATGTATGTATGTATACAGTCAAATTGAGGAACTACTCTTTTGGAAGTTGGTTAAACAAGTGTATATTAAAGTGTACAGCATAGTGCACAAAAGTAAAGTAAAGTAAAGTAAAGTAAATGTTTATTTCCGAAATAGAATTACTATTGCTATGCATTGTTAGTGGGCCCCAAACACGGCTAAGCCGTCGTAAGAAGTAACGTCAGAACAAAGCCCTCGTCATAATATAAAGTCTGCCGTAACAATAAGAGTATAGTCGTCCATAACAGGGAGATGGGCCTTCATAATAAACCCATTAAGGGAATAAAATGCTAACGAGTGTATTTACAACGTCCATCATTATGGCTGACCGTTGACCGGCTCCAACTGGATCGTTCTGGATGAGACCGGATTTGGCAAGATATCACTGGTAACCTTCCTTGGTAGAAGTCTTGTTGCGCGATCTCCTATACAAATAATTATTATTAAATAAATTACAGTTTAAAAAACTAAAAAACACGCTACAAATTGTTGTGGTCAAAGTTCATTACAAGACTTTTCTAACAAATCCAAACACAGCTATGATATGATGTTCCATCATGAAGTTCTAGTTCATCTCTTCCGGCTCCATCATCAGATCAGTTCGACAGTACCATAATATTGTATTGTCATCAGAACTACATACAGCTGCCAATTTTCATGACGCTACGATCCTTGGAAGATGGTTAAATTAGTTACCTTAGATTTCATTACATAGTTAGTTACATACAGGTCGACCTAATAAGCGTGTTAAAAAACTGAAACAAACGACGTCAATGCAATTTCGTGTATACTTGGATGACATTGTTTCAGTTATTTTGTTTTTAAAAAAACTGAACAGATTTTGATAAAATTTATATGTGACCACTGAGGTATTATCGACAAAACAAAATAAAACCGGCCAAGTGCAAGTCGGACTCGCGCACGAAGGGTTCCGTACCATTATCTATAAAAACGGCAAAAAAATCACGTTTGTTGTATGGGAGCCCCCCCTTAAATATTAATTTTATTATTTATTTTTAAAATGAATAATATTACTCAATATTCAGTGAATATTTCAAGCGTGTACCTGTTGCCTTTATCAATATCGAGCAAAAACGAGCAAAAAAATCACGTTTGTTGTATGGTAGCCCCTTAAATATTTATTTTATGATTTTTTTCTTTAGCAAGAAGCAAAATTCTTCATTTTGAAGTCGGTTTTGAGTTTTCTAAATAAATTTGTTAATTTTAAACACAGCGTATCTAAGTCAAAAGCCTCTTTTAAGAAATAGATTTCTATTTCTACTTTAAAAAAGCCCTGTATCTAGATTACATGAATTGAACCATATCCTCTTTTTCGTATTAAGGTAAAAACAGCCTTAGGTCTCATCCAGATGTTTTCTACTCCACGGATCTATCTGCTAGGTAGGTGGCTTGCGGTGCCTTTGTTTTTACAAGTCGAGGCCTACTTAATGGTTGATTGCAGAGTTTTTGCGACCATGTGAGCGTAAACGAGCATTTGATACGCAAAAAGGTAAGTTTTACGCCATTTTCGTGCGATGAGAAAATAATTTCGTGTGAAAATGTAGTTAGAGTGTGAATATCTGTGTAGTGTAAACGATCTTCTAGATCGACAAGCTCCATCCTCGGCCACGCCGTCGCTTAACATCAGGCGAGTTGGTGGTCAATCGTAGATCTATCTTGTATAAAAAAATCTGTGATTTTATTGCAGCTAGTAAACGTTGAGTGGTGATATTTGAAGATGTTTTTACTCTATTTGATCTTATTAACTTTAATTATCACACACTCCTTCGTACGCCGAAATTTTTGCTTAATAATTACGTTTTTTTACGGATTTCGATAGATAATAAGCTGGGTGTCTTAAAAACGCGAGTGAATTGGTTTTTCGAGGTAGGTATGCGTGCTCCATCGTGGACGTCCGCAACGTCAAGTGATTTAGCAGTCAAGCGCAAGTCTATTACTGAATAAAAGATATAATTTCTACGCGTAAAAAGTTTTAGGCTAAGTATTATAGTTTAAAACTTTAGCACCTTTTTGGTTAGTTGGATTGAACATTTTCTGTATACTAAAAATCTAATTAAATAAAAACAAAAATATTATTATGCGCTTGGAAACGGCTGAAGACGGACATAAGCTACTTATCATCATCATAATCATCACTGTTTTTCATAACTACGTTATTGAAACCGCGGAACGCAGCTAGTCTATAATTCGGGGATTATTGTTGATCTATGATCTATAGTTATTTTCCTATCATAATTTCAAAGAATCCCCCCAGTTGCAAATAATGCGATCTGCTCCATACAAACGGGTTAATTTTTACTAGACTATCATAGGCTCACGAATAGGCTCCCGCACCTTTAGTACGGTAGCCTAAAAAGTTCCAGCAAGATAGATTACAATACTCGCAAGTACAACCAACGAGAAGTATTCAAAACATTAAAAATACCGATAAACCCAATAGAAACAAGTCCAAAAATAGAGAAATCAATTAAACGATAGTATAATCAAAAGCAATAAAGCTTACCGCGGCTCAATAATGATCGTTACTGAGCTGGTTTGTACTCATTATACAAACGTAATTCTCACGTTTCTCTCATTATAGCCTCGTATGGAGATTTCTACTGATTGACCGAATAAAATAATTGGTGAAAATGTTGAAAGAGATGCTTCTAGAATAATAAAAAAAATCGAATTTGATGATAGGCAATTCTAAAAGTTTCGAACACTTTTATATGAAAGTTGGCATCCATTGCCATTTTCAGGGTTCCGTACCCAAAGGGTAAAAACGGGTAATAGGGTAAACCCTATTACTAAGACTTCGCTGTCTGTCCGTCCGTCCTTCCGTCCGTCTGTCACCAGGCTGTATCTCATGAAACGTGATACGAGTAGTTAGACAGTTGAAATTTTCACAGATGATACATTTCTGTTGCCGCTATAACAACAAACGTGTTTTTTTGCTCGTTTTTACTCGATATTGATAACGGTAACAGATAGACGCTTAAACTAACTTAGTTATATTATTCACTTTAAAAATAAATAATTAAATTAAAATAAAATTAATATTTTATTCCCATACAACTAAAGTGTTTTTTTTTGCCTATTTTATAGATAATGGTACGGAACCCTTCGTGCGCAAGTCCGACTCGTACTTGGCCGGTTTTTTAAGGTTCCGTTAATTAACAAGAAACCCATATAGTTTCGCCATGCCTCTTTGTATGTTGTGTGCTATACATTTTGATCACGTCGCAAAGTTGTAAAATAAAATCTTGAAAAAGAAATACGAGATGTGAAAAAAACATTGTTTTCATTGTTTTCAATTTAGAGACCCGTATGCAAAATATTAATCTAAAAAATGATATTTTTTCTTAGAGTCAAGTATGTACCAATAGATGCCCACAGCTGGGCATAAAACTATGTATACACATCGGAAACGATCGCTTTTGCATCACCTACATCCAATGCTGAAACCTTTATTCAGTTTATCTTGTTATAGATATTTTATGGGTACATAAAATAAAGACGTACAAAGTCCTTAACGAGATTTTCAATGAAATACCCTATCATCATCGTGCAAAAAATCTCATAAAATTTAACTACGCCAAAGAAAAGAAAGATTCTTGGCACGAAAAATATCTCATAACCAGTGCAACCTTCAACTTTACCCTTTCCTTGATGGAGTCGAATGAGCTTTATATGCATCTGTATGACAGTACCTAAGTTTTGCCAAAACGTATATTTAAAACTCTTTTGCCGTTATAATTTTTGATATCAAACGTATAATGAAGCAGGTCAGACCAGCAATGATGCGGGGCCAGCTGTTGGATAAGCAGGAGAACAAGTTAAAAAAAAAAAAAAACTAAGAAAGTGCTCTGCAAAATAATGTTAAAGATATAAAGCTGATCAGAACGTCTAGTTGTTTATGTTTCACATCTACCAGGCCTACAAAGGCTCGTTTTTATTTTTATTTTTTTTATTTTCATAAAAAGTTGCAGCAAAAAGTCATACGGCTAGCCTGAGGGTAAGCGATAACCGTCGTCTATGTACCACTGCAACATCAGTGACATTACTGTTGCTTTGCTAGCCCGGAAAGGTGCTTGTGGACCCTTTTTAGCACGCTTTTGTTAGGTCGATCTGTATGTAACTATGTAATGAAATCTAAGGTAGCGTCGTCTAAGGTATCGTAGCGTCATGAAAATTGGCAGATGTATGTAATTCTGATGACAATACAATAATATGGTACTATCGAATTGATCTGATGATGGAGCCGGAAGATATGAACTAGAACATGGTATCATAGCTGTGTTTGGATTTGTTAGAAAAGTCTTGTAATGAACTTTGACCACAATAATTTGTAGCGTGTTTTTTAGTTTTTTTAAATGTAATTTATTAAAACGCTCTTTGTTGAAGCTCGGGGGGTAAACTTTCCGAGGAAGGACATTCCACTTTTTGCTTGTTTGCGGGAGGAAGGAGCGTGAGAACCTGACTGTATGGGATTTCTAGTTATGCGAAATGTGGGGTGAGCTTTTTGGCGGTTTCGTGAAGTACGATGGTGGAACTCCGAAGCAGGTATCACTCATAGTTCAAAAAACCCTTCAGAGCATTCCCCGAAAAACAAGCGATAGAAAATGCAAAGGGATCCCGCATACGAAAGGATATGAAGAATTCTCTTAGTAATTATGCAATTGCCACATATTTTTACGTAACTGGAACTATATACTATAAACACTCGCACTTTGAAATAGATTCTTAAATGAAGCTACTGCAATACATTTCTAAGTAGATTCAGCAAAAGTACATACAATTTTCATATTATGTTACATCGTCTTCGTCGTTGTGGTAAGTGGTTAGATGTTTTGTCAATAATAGCTAGTATTCTCACAAGTTTATGTACTGCCAGCACCGTATCTGTTGCAAAAAGATCACGTAGGTGCGCGTGCGCACGCCGCGAGTGGATAATGTCTTCATTTGAGATAATTCCCTCGGATCGCCGCTCGCTGGGCTTTTTACATTCCGCTATGAGCTGGCTGGGTGATCTTGTACCGTTGGAAGAGAAATAACGATTTTACTAGTATAATAGCTAGCTAAATTTGATAGGGATGCGCCCATTGCGCGCAACTATCTCTCTCGCGGATCACAACATTTTTAAACATATAAAATAAATGGTTAGGGTTATTATAAATGTTAGAAATGAATTTGTTTATTCAGATAGGAGAAGTATTTAAAAAAACACTTGATATCTTATAAATTGCCTGAAGAGTATGAAAATATATGTTTATTCACTACTCCATCGCCAGTATAAATGATATCTGAATAAAACTTTTTTATTATATACCTATCTTCTATCTAAATAAACATATTAATTTCTCTAATTTCTCTGATTTAAAATACCTTTTTTTTTAAAAGGTTGTAATGCCTGAGACAGATAGCTGCGCGCGTTGATCTATATCTTAAGCTTGCGTAATTATTGTCGCCATTATTTTTCTCTACATTGGTGTCATTAACATTGTCAGAAAACTTTTTTCTACTTTTCTACTGTTTTCGCTTTTTAGTCGCGGAAAACCATAAAACAAGTAACTTATATGCTGACGGTACAAAAATCATTATGCACTCTTCCTTTTTGAAATGGAGAACAACTCTGCGAAATAAGTCGTTGCCGTTCAACCTACTGTTTATTTAAAAATAACAGCCAGAGTTTAACCACGATTATTATAAAAACACGTTTTTAAAGGTTCTGTCAGTGCTGTAATAAGAAGTGATGGAAATGGTGTGTTATTATTTATTGGATATTTTTTTCTCTCCTGTATTTTGGCATGACGAATTGCACAGATTTGCCAGTCGTATGTGTAAAATAATTCTGTATTTTTTCCAGTTTTAGGGAAGATAAAGTTGCTAAGATCACTTTTTAAGAAGGTCAACCCCTCTATCGTGAGGACTTAAGATTGGGCTCAAAGCACGCAGCTATCTCTCTCCTGCACCACATTATTTTTAAACAGAAAAAATCACTGAGTCTCAAACTAAACAAATCTATCTCTCACTTTTATAATATCCTCATATTTTCTTTTTATTCGAAAATAGGCTTGCGCATGAACGTAAACTCACCTGGTGTTAAGCAACAGTTGGAGTCTACGATGGAGCGCACTTGCCTAGAAGAAACCTATTAGAATCTAACTCGCGAAAATTGTGAGACAAATTTGTTTACATATAAAATACATATAAAATAACATTTGTTTGATTGAACGATGTAGCTACATCGTTCAATCAGACAAATGTTATTTTATATGTTACTGTAAAAGCCGAATACAGTAACATATGCATTGTTTTATTTCCAAAACTAACATTTACCAACCGTCACTGGTAAAACCTAGCATTTGTTAAATTCTAATGGTAAAAGCCCGATAAAATCGTTTCTTTTTTACATATTCTTACATTTACCGACTCGTGTTGGTAAACCCTAAGATTTACTGGTAAAACCTAAGATTTACCAATATTCGGACTTTTACAGTAACAGATATACTATATAACGATATCGTTGAATAGGTTTTAAATTTTTTTTTATATATAGTTTAGAAACATGATGGGTTTGAAAAAATAATTTCACCCCTACTTTTTATCTATATAAATGGATTGCAACCCTTATTTTGATTATTTTTAACAAGCTTTTATTAGGTCGACCTGTAAGTATGTAACTAACTATGTAATGAAATCTAAGGTAACTAATTTAACCATCTTCCAAGGATCGTAGCGTCATGAAAATTGGCAGCTGTATGTAGTACTGATGACAATACAATAATATGGTACTGTCGAACTGATCTGATGATGGAGCCGGAAGATATGAACTAGAACTTCATAAGTAATGGAACATCGTATCATAGCTGTGTTTGGATTTGTTAGAAAAGTCTAGTAATGAACTTTGACCACAATTATTTGTAGCGTGTTTTTTTTTTGTTTTTAAACTGTAATTTATTTAATTTTACAACGTCATTTTGTAGACCTTACAGAACACATCTATCTGCCAAATTCATTTTCATTATTCATTCATTTCTGATAAAATGGCTGTGATGTACGGATTTAGACAGACGGATATGGCGAATTTATAAGAATCCTTCGTAGTTACTACGGAACCCTAAAAATATATAAAAATCATTCTTTTATGAGTAAAACTAACAATGAAAATAACATACAACTTACAGACTGCTAAGAATTATCTAAAACTACAATTGCAGTGTAGCTATTAATAATAACATTAAAATTTAAAAGACTCGTTTGTAACACAAAGCTACCTCGGCGTGGTCTGGCAGACACCAGCAATATAATTTCCCTCGGGGATGCGTGTCTTGCCAGGACACTGGTCTTGCAGACCGTGTAAATAATTTACTAAGTAGTTATCGTTTTAAATTCGTTTGTAAAACGGTTTGTGTTTGTGTGTGTAAACAGATTGTTGTATTAGACTTAAAAAAAATATATGACTAAAAAGTAACAAACAACAAGGGGCCAAAGTGATAATTTATCGGCGAAGTTGTTTGAATTTAAAACTCAACGAAGGATTCTGAAGTAGAATCCTGAGCGCAGTGAGGGATTCAATAAACACGCCCGAGGTAAAAATATTTGTGATCACGTTATGGAATATGTTTTTTGTTACACTTACGACGACAATAATTATTATTAGAGTTAAAAAAAAAAAAAAAAACACCCGACTTCAGAACACGAAATTTTGGTTCTTTGAACATTTTTCATTTTTTTTTTTAAACCAAACTTCTTTAAGTCTTGAAGTACCAATTATAAAGTATATTCTTACAAATTAAATAACCCCACACGATTTATAAATGACAAAGTTATGAGGTAACAAACATAAAAAAATCAACCGAACCACCTTAATTTTTGGAATTGGTTAAAAAATAATCATAAAAATCGGATATGCATATATAGAAAGCATTTCCTTCTTTTTAACCGACTTCCGAAAAGAAAGAAAGAATTCGGTCTGTATGTTTGTTCACCGATTACTCAGCTAATTGTGCATTGATTTTCATGACCCTTATTTTATTTGGTAGATTATACTTCAGAAGTAGTCCCATATAAATTTCATCAAAATCGATGAAGTAATTTGGTTTTTATAACAAAAGCGTACATGTACAAGTCGCGTATGTGCGTATATTGAGTATTTTGAAGTCAGTTTTTTTAAATAAATAAATAAATATTTGTGGACATTTCACACAACACCATCTAGCCCAAACTAAGCAAAGCTTGTACTATGGAACTTGATGGCTGATAGAATACATATATACTTTTTTTTGTAAATATATACATATGATACATAGAAACACCCAGACACAGAACAAACATCCATGCTCATCACACAAATGTTTGCCCTGGGTGGGGATCGAACCCACGACCTTTCAGTTCAGCAGGTAGACGTAAACACACTACCAACTGAGCCACAATGCCAGTCAAATAAATTAATAAATAAATAATAAATTAAAATAATTAATAAATTTTTAAACTATAATTATCTTTTTGTACTTTATATATCGAAATATAGAATAAAATATATACAAGCCACAATAAAAACCTGAAACTAAGTACATAAAACATTCTTCCCGACTTCGTACCTACCTACCCCTTTCTACGTAATCAAGGCAAACACGCACAACTTAAAACTTTATACCTACTTAATTTCATGAGCCCACAAAACGCAAACAAGTTAACATTTCCTTTACCAAGTTCCATTCCCTTCTTAACACAATGTCGCAGTTATTTAAGGCAAAGAGACAGTAAAGGGAGCACAGCCCGAAAACCTTAAGCACCCTCTGGTGTCTTCCAAGGCACTTATTAAACATTTTAAAACCCCTCTATAACGACCCCTACAAAGTAGTAAGCCACAGTCGGAAAATCCCCTTTGAGAATGCTCCCAAATTTCCCAGAGTGAAAATTTTGTGTGGGGGAATATCTGCTCTGTGGAGTAGAGTTGGTGGGAGTTCGCTCCCTGCTGAGTGTAAATTGAATGTTACAAGAAGCCACATGTGAAGTGAAGATAGAGATTTGAAATAACTAAGATTATTTTTAGAAATTTGTGAGGTCGCTTTAAGAGTTCTTGTAATTAATAGAATATAACTTTATTGTACATCCATACAGTAAAAACTTAAAATAAACAATAAACTTAAACGACAGTACAAAGGTGGCCTTATCGAATAGAGCGATTTCTTCCAGGCAACCTTAGGGTGGATAGAAGTTGTATAATTAGAATAAGGAGGTTTGTCGTTACATTACAAATTCAACAATAAAAATGCTTATGACACTTTATGTACTAATAAAGATTACATTATAGTAATACATAAATACTTTATAAATCAATAGACTAATACATAACATAATATATTATATACAATATAAATACATACATATTATAAATACATACGTAATTAAATGGTGGAACAAAAAAATAATTATATAATTTTCTTAATGTTTGTGATTTGATTCAATTGGTAATTCTGAAGGCGACACTATAAACTACTATTATACTTAAAATCACTTAGTAAAAAAACTAAATCCAAATCACTATTAAGGATTCGCTCAACGCGCGCAGCTATCTCTCTCACGCATCACAACCTTTTTAAACATATAAATCATTGAGTAGGGATATTAGAAAAGTGAGAGCTAAATTTGTTTATTTCGACAAGAGAAATATTTAAAAACAAGTTTTTCTTCGATATCTTTAAAATTGTCTGAGGAATAAGAAAATATATCATCATCATCATCATCATCTCAGCCATAAGAAGTCCACTGCTGGACATAGGCCTCCCGCATGAAAAAATATATGATTATAATATATGTTTTTTTCTAATTCCGTCGCCAGTATAAATAAATGATATCTGATTAAAACATTTTTTTAATGTTTCTTCTCTCTAAATAAACAAGTTTAGCTCTAATATCCCAACTCAATGATTTTATATGTTTAAAAATGTTGTGTTGCGCGAGAGAGATAGCTGCGCGCTTCAATCTCGACCTTAATATTAACGGGATATTTACCCGGATTTTTGTCACCCGTGAACATGGTGCATGTAACTGTGCCGAAATATCGGGAGCACAAAAAATATCATTCGTCTTTTGGATTTTGTTACTTTAAGAATTTTCATTCGTTTAGTGGCCTTCAGAATTGGTCTTAATATCTGCAATATTAAACATAGCCTGTTAAAATCTCAACCGTCTTTTTTGCGTAGTCTCGTAAAAATAACCACAAAGGCGGTCCTAAAACTGACCGCGGCGAGGTTTATCAAAGCGAGGCAGTTTTTTTCCATTTCCTTTCTGGGCTTGAGACCGTCTCAAAGGTGTACTCGTTTCTCAACACCTTGCATTGAATGCCTACAAAGGACTGCCTTATTTCCTACCAACGCTTCAAAGGTTGGAAAAAGCTTGGAATAATTTACGTCGGGAGATGGAATCGTTAGAGTAAAAAGGCTAAGCCACTGTTATGCATGGAGATACTGCGTACTTTATTTATTTTATTAATTAATACGTCAAATAGCCAGTTACTATAATTTATCATAAAATATGTCACAAATTCTATACCTATACCTAAGTATATTGTATCAAAATTATATCAAGTTAATAAGAAAATGTCGCCATTAAATCCTATCATTCGTGTTTATACTTGTAACTACTTACTTAGTTTTAATTTGTATGATTTAAAATAATTAATCCATTGCCATTTACGGCATATCTTTAGCTCAGTAACTTAAATCTAAACAAGTAATAGATTAGAAAACTTAAAAACCCCTCTATTTTTACTCCATTCGCTTGAGAGCTATGTGCCGCAAACATTCACGTCAAACATACCCCTCTTTTGTGTTAGGCTTGGAGGAAAAATTTATATGAGCTCAGTGGTGTTAGGGGATAAACTTGTAAGATATAGACAAACGGGGAAACAGATAAGATGGCTGTAGAATTTGATAAAAATTGTCTTTTGCTTTTAACTATTATACAAAATAAAAAAATGCGTTTTTTCGTAACTTCCAACGAACTTTTTCATAATTAAGTAAGTAATCTTTTATAATTTTTTACAGCGATTTTACGCTTTCTTTGTCACAAAAAATGTACACTCAACAGCGTATCAAACGTAACGAAATCGTAAGTTAGACTATAATAACTGCTTTTCTGCAGTCGGGTATTTTGTTTATCTTTTAATATATATACTTGTACGTAACAGAAAAGTTACAAAGTTACTGCATCTTTTGTAAAAACTTAAACCAAAGTTATACTTCTTTTGTATCAAGTGTAGACAGCAATCGAAAAGTAAACACACGCAGACAGTAAAACGTAGCAAACGCGTTAGCCTCTAACTACGAGTACATTCATGTCCTGCGACTTTATTAGTCTTAGGAAAATGAGCAATGTTTTATCTGTTTATTTAAGATGCAAGCGATATTTTTAATTAGAATTTTGTGAGGATGAGATTGTGATCTTTAAGAGAGGGTCTGAGGTGTGAAAAGGCTTAGGGATGATTAAAATGTTTATTTTCCTTTTTTAAACTGGAATTCTGCTACAGCATAAAAAATAGATTAGAGATCTTTCAGACGGTAAATCTTTTTAGAAATAAAATCATCTTAGGCTAAGGCCGCACTACGGTTAAACCGCAGCGGTTTTTAACCACGTGAGTTTATGAAACAGGAAAACGAATACAAGCGGCCGCACTTGCGGTTTTTCCCCGTGATTGATTTAGTACCGTCTCGAGCGGTTTCGCGGTTTATAGCGGTTACCGCTCGCGGGAAAAAAACCGTAGTGCGGCCTAGGCCTTAGATCTTATTGTTTGCTTGAGTAATGAATATTTAATTACTTACAATCATGTGTCCCATATAACCAAGTAAATGGAGTCGGAAGATAAAACAGCCGAGTTTTCAATGAGTTTTGAAACCTTGGGTCATATGTACATAATACCTAAGTACATAAAGTTGCCTTAGAGGTCTTATGAAAAAATTTGGCCGATTTCGCAATTTTAAATGATTTTACTTAAGTTATTTCATGGTCATAAACATTTTTCCATAAGTTTAAGCACCTTGAAAGATCAATTAATAACTTTAATACAATTCTGGACGTTTCTAAGAGTCTCAAATTGGTTGTCATATCTCGACTACACTTAATTAATTTTTACCTCAAGTTGTACTAATTGTGTACTTTATCAAACTACCAAATATCATCAAAATCGTTTGGTAATTGGCGCCGCAAACAACTTTCCCCCTTTTTATGGGAACCAAATCCTATCAAAAATCGCCAACGATAAAAAAACCCATAGAATCTATATGCTTCATCAAAATTGGTCAAAAATTACGCCCTGTACACGAGTACGAACATACAAATATACTCACAATCAAACTGACAGACGAAAGAAAATTTGGCCAGTTGATGCAGAGACGCTTCTCTCGCTTCGCTTGCTCGGTCAATTAATATTAATACTGTCATAACTTTATTAGGCCAGTTGATAAACGTAACAGATTGAACATAAAGAGATCTGCTTATCATTTAACGATTCCCCATCATCACAGCTCACCTTCCTCCATCCCTCTAGCCAGGTGTTGCCCGTACAAATCCCTCCCGGTAATTCGGTATTGTCCCGTTTTATCGCGCCGTAAAGGCGACCTACAATTTATTACTATAAAACAATAGGAGCGGAACACGTGTCCCTGCCAATTTAGCGATATTGAACCGGAGATATAGCATTTTAGGGGAAATGGGGGAGGCATTTTGAGAAATCGCTGCGACATTGTGATAACAGCTGGGTTTTCGTACAAAATGTGCATCTTGCTTGCATTTTGGTATATAACTAAACTCCTTATTAATTTACCGTCTTACCTATAAACACTGAATAAGCGCGTTTTCAACCGACTTCAAAAAAGGAGGAGGTTATCAATTCGACTTTTTTTATGTTTGTTACCTCATAACTTTCGACTGGTGAACCGATTTTGATGTTTTTTTTTATTTGAAAGCTGGTGCTACCCATGTGGTCCCATTTCAATTTGGTCCAGTTCTGACAATGGCATCCATGAGAAGTCGGTTTCTTCAGTTTTTAAAACAATAATTATACTAGAATTATAGCTAAACAGTGTTTTGTTCCGTTTTCGCGCGTGACAGTTCTCGTCTGACAGAAAGTGGCAAGTCCTTATTCAGTGAATAAGATTTTAACATGCGTTTATAAGCAAACACATTATTTTTTTTAAATAATAAAATATTTATAATTAACTAGATGACCGTATCACCTATCAATGAGTGGACCCGATATTTTTTCAACGTTTAAACCTTTCCTGGACTACGACAAACATTTCAAAACCAAAATCAGCTAAATTGGCTCAGCCGTTCTCGAGTTTTAGCGAGACAAACTAACAGCAATTGATTTATATTTATATATATATATATATATTAATATATATAGATTAAATTTTTCCCTGGCCATTCTACGGGCAAATGCCTTTTGGGGACTTTAAGATGAGTAAAATGTGATTGCGGGGTGCCTGCGATCTAAACCTGTCCGGCGATATTGACTGGAATTGGAATTATTGAATTGAATAGAATACAATTGTGTGCGTCTTTATTCATGGCCATAATAATAATTATTTTGTTATTATTTTAAAGCAATACTTTAGTAACACGATGTATTATTAGTAAATAATGATCTAACTTTTTTAATAAGTTTTGCTTCATACAAAACTTGATTGATAGACAGCGTTTACAACCTTTATAGTTGCATTTAGAGACTGAGAAACATCAAAAAACCTTTTTAGGCGCAAACTTTTATTGATACAATAAAATATCATTTGATTTATATATTTTTACAAAATTTCAGCTCAATCAATCGGAAAGCGGGTCAAATTTCACTTGAAAGATTTGACTAAAGATAATTATTTTATCTTCTTATAGAAACCACATAGGGAAGTTTTCACTTCAAAAATTAACGGTCACGAAGTATACTGTTTGTAGAACAATAATATAAATATAAATATTTGTGGACATTTCACAAAACACCATCTAGCCCAAACTAAGCAAAGCTTGTACTATGGAACTAGATGGCTGATAGAATACATATATACTTTTTTTTGTTGTAAATATAATTATACATATGATACGTAGAAACACCCAGACACAGAACAAACATCCATGCTCATCACACAAATGTTTGCCCTAGGTGGGGATTGAACCCACGACCTTTCAGTTCAGCAGATAATAAAAAGTCATATCAATAAGTATTATTTGTCACATTCTAAAACAACATTCCCTGCATACGGACCCCTAATGAATGCACCGTGTCGCGCGCGCCGTCCCAGTTTGATTTTAACCGACCGCGACAAAACGGATATCCGTGTAATTGTTTTCCATTCCGTGACAGTCGTAATTGACTTGCGGTGAATTCCGATAAACGTTTTTATATTTAACTGGAAAATTCTGGTAACATTTTATGTCCGAAATGCGTGGTAGCTTCACTGTGTCAATTTTTGCAGACAGGTAAGTATATAAAGACATCGATATAGTGTTTTTTATTATTATTTACTCAGTAATTATAAATTTTCGTTGCTGATATTTTTTTACCGACTTCCAAAAAAGAAGGTTTTCATTTCGTGTGTAGGTAAGTATTTTGTATGTTTGTTCAGCGATTACTTCGCCAACAAATTTATTTCTAATATCCCTACTCAATGATTTTAGGTATATATGTTTAAAAATGTTGTGATGCGTGAGAGATATATATATAGCTGCGATCGTGGAACCCATTCTTAACATAGACAAGTATAAGCTTAGAAAACTCAAAAACCCCCGACAAAAAATCGGCTGAACTGAACTTAATGAAACATTGCTAAAACACTCTAATTCACCTTTCAAACAAAAAAAAAACAAAATCAAAATCGGTTCATCCCTTCGGGAGCTACGATGCCACAGACAGACACACACACAGACACGTCAAACTTATTACACCCCCTCGTTTTTGCGTCCGGGGTTAATAATTGTTATATAATTTTTTTTGTTCGAAAACGCTAAAATTATATTATTATTCCATAAAAAAATCCAAAATGTATACCATATCAAAACAAAAATTATGACTGAGCGGATTCTTCAGAAGCCATATTACTTACAAATTCACTGACAACGCTTTTTCAAGCACCCTCGGAAACCAAAGAAATCGGACCCCTCTTTCAAAATCATCCAACAATAAAGGGGAAAATTTTCTAAATTACACCCTTCATGACACCCCATTAGTTTATCTTAGGGTGAGAAAATCCGATCGATGTTACACACCGTATGTCGGGCTGGTGAAGCTTTATATTCATACTATATGGGATCCGCGGCTTCA
Source organism: Lycia hirtaria (assembly GCA_947563715.1). Lineage (NCBI taxonomy): Eukaryota > Metazoa > Arthropoda > Insecta > Lepidoptera > Geometridae > Lycia > Lycia hirtaria. The sequence continues at coordinate 15,044,376 of OX387385.1, forward strand.
CCCGTGTAATGATGAAAAGCGGTGATGGATATGATGATAAATTATAGCCTATGTCCTTTTGCAGGTCCCAATGAATCTCTATGCCAAATTTCATAAGATTAGTTCAGCCGTGAAAAAGTAGCAAACCTACAGAGAGACAGTTTCTTTCGCTTTTTAACCGACTTTCAAAAAGAAGGAGGTTATCAATTCGGTCTGTATGTTTTTTTTTGTATGTATGTTTTTGTATGTATGTTCACCGACTACTCAGCCCATGATTTTGATGATTCTTTCTGTATTTGGTAGATCATATTTCAGAGGTAATCCCATATACATTTTATTAAAATCGATGAAGTACTTTAGTTTTTATAACAAAATAACTGGTAAAATATCATCCAAATACTGTAGAAAAATGAATAGCAAGTCGCGTGTGGGTACACGCGACTTGCTATTCACTTTTCTGCAGGCGTTATAATTATTGCGTATTTTGAAGTCGGTTCTTTCTGTTTTTTTTTACTATAATTATGTAATATTACTATACTAAGTTAAGATAATGCCTAGCTTTTTCTCGCAGCTTCGCTTGCGTGAAAAGTTTGTTTTATGTCTTTATTTGAAACATTCTCTCTAAATAATCTATTATATGAAACTGATAATTATTAGCTTTTAAGATTGATGTTGTTTTTATATTTTTGATATTTTTTTAAGTTCATTGAGAACTCTCTCTCATGTGTGAAGTCCGCCAACCCGCACTTGGCCAGGATGGTAGACAATGGCCTTACCCTTCTCACAATGAGAAGATGGCCCGCGCCCAGCAGTGGGACAGCTTGTACAAACAGAGCTGATAAAAAAACTCAAAATCAGTATGTTTTCAAATATTTTTGACGTCACGGCGTTTCTTGTCTACCTATATTTTAAGGCGAGTAATGCTGTGACGTCATAGCTTGCTTCGCTTGCTCGATCATTTCATTTCAGGTTATTTTCAGGTATATCTTGAGCTCGTATACATAATTTATGGAACAATTTTGAATATTTTGATGAACATTCCATGACATACCCCGCACCCTTACAGGAGCAATCCGAATCAGGCATTCCCTTTATTTGCTACGCACCGCTTATTTGCAACCAAAATATTGTCTTTGTTCATTATAAGAGTATGGGTAAATAGTAAATTAATCTTAAGAACGTATTCTCTCCTCAGCTCACTAAGTTTACTATTTCAACGTCATTCTAAAACCTAATAAAAAAAAGTTATAAATACACACGTACTGGTAGCGCAAATCCCCGCCGGACCAATTTTACCATTAATGGTTCAATAGGGATATGCATGATTTACTTTTATTTGGTCATAAAAAGGCTAACTACAAATAGATCCATTTCACAAAAACATAATTAAAATACCTTAAAAAATAAGAGAGTTACAAGTATTTTAATTTCATGTTAGACGTAGAGCACACGATAGCGAATGATGACGTCATGGTTCAAGTACGCCGCCGTACAAATTAATTACCACTACCTACCACAAACTGTTTTTTTTTTTTATTGAATAACATTTATTTTATAAAGCAATAAAGTATAACTAACTTAAAAACTAATTAAATAAGCCAGACAAAACAAAATATTAATAATAATAAAGCCCGCCCCGGATTGTTCCTGGCGCAAAGGTTCCCGTGACACTAGAAGCGTTTCCACGCTGAATTGCCACGGAAATTCTTTGTACCAGAAACCAACCGGAGCGAGTATCTCCACTCCATTCAGCAATTACAGGAAAAATCCGGGGCGGGCTTTTTTTTTTGACTAGTTTTACATGATAATTATTAATATTTTGTTTTTTCTTGCTTATTTAATTAGTTTTTAATTGAATTGAAATTCAACACAAACTGTTTCGCGAGAGAGGGTCAATCAGAGCATTCCTCCCCTAAAACTTTAACAGTTTATATCTCGGAAGCTTATTGACCGATTGAAATAATTGTATTAGTATATAACATTTGAGTATGTTATCAGTTAAAATTATTATTCCTATGAAACAAAAGTTGTCGTCAAAATCGTCAACACCATTTTTCATATGTTATAAGTTGTTACATCATTACAGACTTCAAACAGAAGGAGGTTAAATATTTGGTTATATTTGTTATGTTTTTTTACAGCAAACTCCGTCATTTATAAACCAATTTGAAAAAAAAACCTCCGATCCAAAAAGAATGGTGTTTTATGTTTGGCATATGTATTTTGTAACTCTGTGTTTGTCTATGGCATCATAGTTCCTAATACGGAAGGATCGATTTTGGTCTAGTTTTTTTATCAATTGAAAGAGACGTCCACCAATAATGTTTTTAGCTATGTTTCATAAATATTGGTTCAGATTTTTTTGTCGGGAGTTTTTGAGTTTCTAATATCTTATACTTTTTTAAATAAAAACTACGGGTCACTCACGTCTATTTTGAGCCGAAATATCCGACTATAGTTTCAACCGCATTCGGCGGTCTTACAGTTGTTTTGTTATCTTATACTTGTTTTGTTTGAAGATATTTTATACTTTCAAATTGGTCCCATAGAAATTTCATCGAAAACGGTTCAGTACATTTAGATTTTTTACCAAAATTGCGCTTTTCGAAGTCGGTTGTTTTCGTTTTTAAACTATTCTTAGGTAGGCTGGCTACAACACGTGAAAACGTGATGTTTCACGTGTGTAAAAGGACTTTATAAAACGTCATCTAACTTAGATGACGTTTTATAAAGTTCTTTCACTCAAATTATTCTTAGTTGATTTACTGTCTTTACATCAAAATTGTCCCCTACCGTTTGAATATTAACTATGGATCCCTTCTATTTAGTGGTCCCTAAATTATTCCCGCGTCTGCATATTGACCGACGGAATACCAAATGCATTGAGGGCCAAATAACATAGACCTTACCTACTACCTTCTTGCGATCAGAAGCGAACAGGTGAAAAGGTTAGCGGGGGTCAGGGTAAGGTGGTCTATGTATTATGAAGGTAGAATCAAGATTTCAGGCTTGTTGACAATATGGCATGTATTAAAGCTGAATTGATGTGGTTATATAATTATGGCGGTTTTACTCAAGAAACGTCTGGAAGGACTGATTTATTATGTATAATATTTGTACCTGATGAATTTAGTAAGTAGTAATGTTTAGTTCACCGTCGCTTAACATCAGGCGAGTTGGTGGTCAATCGTAGATCTATCTTGTATAAAAAAAAGTATCTTTTATTTTACGCAAGAAAGATCTACCATTGGCCGCCAACTCGCCTGATGTTAAGCGACGGTGTGGTAGAGGATGAAGCTCGACGATCTAGAAGATATCTATTCACTCTAGCCTTGAAAATTGCAAGATTCTATATTAAAAGAAAAATAAAATACCCGACTGCAGAAAAATATGTTTCGCAATAAACAAGTGATTTTACTACAATTATTATACAGAATGCGGATTATAATCTTTTACAGCGATTTTACGCAAACTTTCTCATAGAAAACGTACACTCAACAGTGTAACGAAATCGTAAGTTATTTGATCATGACAACGTACAAAAAATTAGATTATCGCGTATAATGCGTGTAAGTTAGGTACATAATATATTGATCTGACGTTGCCAACACTGCAGTGCGATACCTGTGACCACGCAACGCGATAAATCTGTTAAAAGTTATCTAATTTCAATGAACAACCATGAAAACCTAAGGAAATCAGATAAGGTAACAAACAGCTATACAGATAGAGTTACTTTCTCTTTGAAAGCGTTATCAAATATAACATTTATTCCTAAATAATACTCAACCTCAGTGCATAATCAAATTCTGAACACAGTGATTTGATTCTAGTTACCCCACGAATTCAGAACCAAACATACAAATTAATTCAAAATTTCCTTAACAGGATTTCCTCAGGTTACCTTTCCCTCATGAGGGTAAAACTAGTCCCCCTCCTCCTTCAGGGGGGAAGGGGTAAGGCGAGAATAATGTGACGTAATCGAGTTAGCTGACGTCACCGTGAATGGTGCCTGATTGAGCTCTATAATGCCATTACTTGCAGTTCTGATGAACTTTGAAGTTTACTTGTACAGTGCCTCAAACTTGTCTGGCTTGGTGGCCAAAAGTAGAACTAGCGACGCCATGTTGATATGGCATGTCAATGTGTTCTTCTTCTTTTTTGTATTGGACCCGCATTAAAGCATTTACCAGTGTCAAGTATTAGGATTTATTCAAGTTTCTTGAATAAAACAAGTTGTAAATGTTCTAGTCACAATCTAAGTCACGTATACAGTCAATTTATAAGTAGAGTCCTGCTTCAGTAAAGTGGTGGCGAATTTACTAGAAGCTTCTATGGAGTTTTGTCGACAACGTAAAATGACACGTTTCATTGCTTCATTTCACTTACCTACACTCATTTACTTGATCGAACACATAATGAATAATGGGTACCTAAATGACCAAGTAACAAGGTAACAAACAAAAAAATACAATTTAATGTAACCTCCTTTTTATTTGAGGTCTGTAAAAAAACTGATATAACCGACTTCGCAAAATAAGCAATTTCGTTTACTTGGGTGACATATTTTTTCTAGATATTTTGTTCGACTGGCAAATATTCTATGAGACCAATATAATAGCATACCTATGCTTTCAAACAAAAAAGAATTTTCTTAATCTGTATAAAAATGACCGAGTTACCAGGTAACAATTCAGCTATAACATCTTTCTTTCGACGCAGGTTGAAATTTCCAATTATTATTTCCATTGTACGGCACGATGTAAAAACAATCCCATACACAATCAAACAAACAAAAGCTCGTACACGACTAGTATTCCCCGAACATCTCTAACGATAAAAATACAACGGCCGTTAGAAAATAAAAATAAACACGGCCCGGACAAACTGGGAGGCGTCAAGCCAGGCTTTCCACGCGGAGACAGAATATGGAGATACAAACAGTACATAAAGTCATACTATAATTTTCTAAGAACAGTTTAAGCTGCCATATTTTTCATGGATAAACTAAATACCAACTAGAAGCTTTAGAGTCAGTTGACCATTGAGCCAAGGGGATAATTAGTAACAAAAAGCTAGTATCCAAGAAGCTACTTAATCTTGAGTATCACCGCAAAGTAACATGTCTGGCAATAGATATTCTATCGGATCCATTTCAGCGTTTATACGCAAGATCTTCAGGACCTTATTCCACTCCAGTTATTTTGTAATAAAAACCAAAGTAATTCACTGATTTTGATGAAATTTAAATGGGACCACCTCTGAAGTATGTCCTACCAATTAAAAAATAATCATCAAAGTCAATTCATGATTGGCAAAGAGGCGAAGTAATCGATGAACCAAGTCGGTTGAAAATAGACAAATTACCATCCATTTGTCATCGAAATCAGTAAAATTCATGCACAGCAATTTGGGACCGCGTTTTTTATGCACATTGCACAGGAGAAGTACTCGCTGCCGCATTCTCTGTTTCCTGAAAACTTGGTATTTTGAACACTATCGTCAATAGATATCTTCTAGCTAGATCTATGTGTTTCATCCTCGACCACACCGTCCCTTACCATCAGGCAGAACTGCTGGGACTCACGTTAACCCCAACAATGAACTTTAAGAGCTACCTTGAATCTAAGGCTAAACTGGCTAGTAAAAAGCTTGGCATCATTAATAAGGTTAGGCGGTGTCTGGGTGTTTCTATGTATCATATGTATATATGTACAAAAAAAAAGTATATATGTATTCCATCAGCCATCTATTGGAAGTCGGTTAAAAATACTACATGCTCAAAATAAAACCAAAAACTCGGGCTATGCAATTTTGAATTGTATTTGTAAGTATTTTGTATTATTTGAATAAAATCTAGCTTACGGAATAAATCGGTAAAACAACTGTTTGGCAAATCATATTTCACTTTTGTGAACCAATTCAGTCACTGTTTTCTGTTTCGCCTCCAGAGAAGATTTCGCGCAATAAAAATAAAATAAAATGTCCCCCAGCATATTGCATTAGCTGTTTTACCGACACGCACTTGGTTTGCGCTCCGTACAGCATCCGAATTGACCTGTTTTGGAGTTCAATGGGCCAAAGCGAATACTCCGCTGGGATATGTAATTTTGTATTGAAATAAATTAGTTTTTAGTTTTCAAGTTATTCGTTTGAACTTCGTGATCCCCACCCAGAGCAAACATTTGTGTGATGATTGATGAGCATGGATGTTTGTTCTGTGTCTGGGTGTTTCTATGTATCTTAAGTATATATTTACAAAAAAAAAGTATATATGTATTCCATCAGCCATCTAGTTCTATTGGAAGTCGGTAAAAAATACTACATGCTCAAAATAAAACCAAAAACACGGGCTATGCAATTTTTAATTGTATTTGTAAGTACATATTTTGTATTTGAATAAAATCTAGCTTACGGAATAAATCAGATAAACAACTGTTTGGCAAATCATATTTCGCTTTTGTGATTTTAAACGAAAATATAAAAGATAAACCGCATTTTTATGTCCGCTTTAAAAATTTGTCCGCGTTTAGTCAAATCGTATATTTTTGTAACAATGTATTTAAACTAGAGGAGATTGTTGGAATTTTTAAACATAGTGTTTCAAATCAAACCAAATGTCTTTGTTTAAACTGTCCCATTGCTGGATGCGGGTCATTATCTATTTGTGGGAATGGTAAGACTGTCCACTGTGGCGCCATTTACTGTTTTTTACAGTATTTACTGGAAAAGTTTAGTGTATAATTCTAAACATAATTTTCAAATATATGCAAAATCAGTTCAGGTAAGGGGTTGTCATGAGAAAAGTCTGAAATGTTGGTTAAAGAGAGATGTCATTTAATACGACGCAATTTGTCAGCCGATTTTGATAAAATTTATTTTGCTAAAATTTAAAATTTATTTGTTAATATTGCAGTATATTGTTTTGTTACAGTAGGTGGCATACTACCACGGTTATCCTCTGAACACCATTCTGAATATCTATGAAATACAATCAAGGGCGTCGCCAAGGGGGGGCAGAGGGGGCAGCAGCCCCCACCCCCCCAGATATTTAAAAAATGTTGCCAACTGCAAAGCAACCAAAGTCCTAAGGCCGTGCAATTATACCTGTACCTACAATTCATATTTTTCTCATGCTCCATGGGCCATGGGCTGGCGACGCCCTTGAATACAATAAAATATCGTAATTTATATGCTTTTTGTGTAGTAGTTTAGTTAGTTGAGTCTGTATACTGTTTTGCTGTAGTTAATAAAATATTTATTTGATATTCTTGTTTCATACTTTCTAGATCGTGATTTTTCATTAGTCGGGTTTTAGTTTTTGAACTTATTTTTTATATCTACTTGTATTTAGTTTGTTTTGCCCTATTTTTTTCGTATCTAAAGTCTGCTATCAATGTGTTATCGTCAAATAGGACACCGTCCTATTTGACGATAACATTCCTAATGCGGGGTTCATTGTGCTGTAATTTGCGCAAATGATTTGATAATAAATATATTTGTATTTAAATTGCATTGTAGATTCATTTCGTACAGATTAATCGTGAATACATTCAAGTGATTTTGTCATTAAAACGTGATAATGAGTGGACAAAGAGCCCTATTCATATTAAACCTCTGCCTTACAATACCAATTCCATAAATCAGTGTAAACAGATTTCTGAAATTAGATATCACAAGTACTACGCTCTCACAAATCTCACAATGTCTATAGAAATTGCTAGGCGTAGGCGTCCTACCACCGCCCCATACACCACTAGAAGTACCTACGCGCCTAATTCAGTCGATTGAAGAGGTTTTGCCACCATTAATTCTTAAGGAACAATGGTAGCGATACCTTATCCATTCACAAATTAAATTATTACAGCAATACATTATTAGACAAAGGAAGTGTTTCGTGCGTACGGAACACTAAAGCAGATTAGTTGATACAGATGTATAACTCACGCTGAGCAAAATATGTCGGTAATAGGGACTCGAATTCTGCAACATGTATTTAAATAAAACCGGCCAAGTGCGAGTCGGACTCGCGCATGAAGTGTTCCGTACCATTATCTAAAAAAAAAACAAAAAAGCACGTTTGTTGTATGGGAACCCCCCTTAAATATAAAGTTTATTTTAATTTTATTATTTACTTTTAAAGTGAATAATATAACTCAATGTTTAGTGAATATTTCAAGCGTCTACCTGTTGCCGTTATCAATAACGAGCAAAAACGAGCAAAACAATCACGTTTGTTGTGTGGGAGCCCCCTTAATATTAATTTTATTCTGCATTTTTAGTATTTGTTGCGGCAACAGAAATACATCATCTCTGAAAATTTCAATTGTCTAACTATCGCGGTTCATGAGATGTAGCCTGGTGACAGAGATACGGACGGACAGACGGACAGACAGCGGAGTCTCAGTGATAGGGTCCCGTTTTTACCCTTTAGGTACGGAATTCTAAAAAGCTTAAATTATATTAAAACTAGTGTCAAAATTTACATGTGGAAAGCGAAATCTGAAATAATTAAGTTTTGGGCAGACAAATATAAAAGGGTTATATTAGGGTTAGATAATATTATAAAAGAAAAAACTAAATATTACAGAAATAAAATACTCCTTTTCACACAATTGTACATGGAATAGATCTACATTTGGAATAGCTATCTGATCTACAAGGTACCTACTATCTATCTAGCTATCTACAAGGTGCCTACTATCTATCTAGCTATCTACAAGGTGCCTACTATCTATCTAGCTATCTACAAGGTGCCTACTATCTATCTAGCTATCTACAAGGTGCCTACTATCTATCTAGCTATCTACAAGGTGCCTACTATCTATCTAGCTATCTACAAGGTGCCTACTATCTATCTAGCTATCTACAAGGTGCCTACTATCTATCTAGCTATCTACAAGGTGCCTACTATCTATCTAGCTATCTACAAGGTGCCTACTATCTATCTAGCTATCTACAAGGTGCCTACTATCTATCTAGCTATCTACAAGGTGCCTACTATCTATCTAGCTATCTACAAGGTGCCTATTTATTAATTTAATTTGATAAAACTACATTTAATTGACTTACCTACCTAAAATAATCGGCCAAGTGCGAGTCGTACTCGCGCAAGAAGGGTTCCGTACTATCTATAATACTACTAAGTTTAGTTCTGTTTATAAAATAACGGGAAATCAACGAAATTTTCAAGTAGTAAATTGCAAACTTATAGGTAGGTTTTCGATACACATCCGGGCAGCATGACGACGCTCGCGCGAATACGCGCGGCGCGGCTATGGCTCGCTCCGTGATGTTACGTCCCCCGCTACCCGCGCGGCCGTTGCCTAGCAACCGCCTCGCGCTCGCGCCACCACCACACCGCGGCGCGGCGCTCGCACCGCGTTTAGATGCACGGATTATTTTCATTTTGTGAGTTTTTATGTATTAAATTAGGTATTTATTTTTATAGTTAATATATTTCTAAATATTTACTTACAATTATTCAAGTTTCTACCTGTTAATTAAGATCGAGTAAAAATTGCTTAAAAACTACATTTGTTGTATGGGAGCCCCCCTTTAATATTTACTTTATTGTTATTTAATTATTTATTTTGAAAGGTAATATACAAGTAAATATTCTGTGAACATTTGAAGCATCTACCTGTTACCGTTTTTAATAATATTTTTTTTTTTTAATTTTTAGTATTTGTTGTTATAGCGGCAACGGAAATACATCATTTGTGAAAATTTCAGCTTTCTAGCTATCACGGTTTATGAGATACAGCCTGGAGACAGACAGACAGACAGACAGACAGACAGACAGACAGACAGACAGACAGACAGACAGACAGCGAAGTCTTAGTAATAGGGTCCCGTTTTTACCCTTTGGGTACGGAACCCTAAAAAGAATCATCAAAATCAATTCATAATTGGCGACAAAATCATGTAACAAATATGCAAACAAATCATACCTATAGTCGAATTGAGAACCTCATCATTTTTGGAAGTCGGTTAAAAATTCAGAAATGCTCGGAATTATTGGGCTATTCATAGCGAAGTAATATTTCCAATGTATTTTATTGTAAAAGTTGAAGTTGATGTCTCTGCAGCTTTTTCCTCTATGATTGTACGGAACCAATTCTATTTTATAATTGATTGCTGCGGTCGATTCGCCATTTGTATTGGAGGTACACATTTGTGTCTCTTGTGCCACTGGAGCGTTTCATTTAGTTCTGAAACCTTTGTTTTAGTATTAATACAGTTTAAACTTAGATACGTTAAAATAATAATAGGGTAACATGAATTTTTTATTTATTTTGATCTTTTGAAATCGAAGTGTATTTTTAGGGTTCCGTAAGAGTCCTGTATAACAACAAACAACAAGTAATCCTTATAGTTTCACCATGTCCGTCTGTTTGTTTGTCTGTCTGTCTATCTATCTATCTGCGGCTTTGCTCAAAGTCTATTATTACTAGAGAGTTGTAATTGGGCATGAATATGCATAGGTATTAGTTATGCCGAAAAAAAAACTTGAAAATAAAATGACACAGACCCCTTCTCTGCTGATCGTATCTAGTTTGTGTTGCCAAAAAGCCAAATGGAACACATGTACGGAACCGCGCGCCGCGCCCAAAGTCTGCCGCAGCCGCGACCCCAAATTAATTGCAGCCCCAACACCCGCTCTAAGATATTGTCTAACGAATTGGGGTTTAACGAGATTATTTTAACGTCAAAAACCGTTAAAATATTAGCATTTTTCATAGAAAATAGTCACTAAAAAAACATTAGTTTCAGTAAATCGTAAGTGAATAGAAATTTTTCGTCAAAACTGTGGAATTGGAATTGTATCAAATTTTGCTTATCTGTGTGTCTGTCCGTATGTCACAGTCATTTTACTCAAAGACTATATTCTGCCCTACATAAACGAAATTTGACTTGTAGATATGGCGTAATTAGAAGGAGTTCTCCTAGTTACTACGGAACCCTAAAAAAACAGAGCCTGTCATTTTTTGTCACTTATCATGTGCTAAGTGTCTGGTTGTTCGCCACATAATAAATAAGTGCGGGATAATTTGATTTGAAAAATTGTAAAAATTTATTGTTGCGCTTGAAAAGTTAATTTATTGTTGTGAGAATGGTAGAATGTAGTTTTCGTGACTGCAAATCAGAAAATTTATGTCCTTGTCGCTAATATCTCATATAGCATAGGTCATCGCAGACCGCCGAATGCGGTTGAAACTATAGTCGGATATTTCGGCTCAAAACAGACGTGAGTGACCCGTAGTTTTTATTTAAAAATGTGTGAAAACCACGTTAATCTCCTATCTCGCTAATATCTACTTGGTCTTGGAAGATGCTGGATGCAGGCCGCTTCCAACCGGTCTTTTTGGAAATCCATGGGGGAGGCCTATGTCCAGCAGTGGACTTCTTGTGGCGGAGATGATGATGATGATGATAATGAATTGGTCTTAAGGCTGCGTACATCGTCAAAATTATCAGTTGTACGGGGAACCTTATTATTAACGTATAAAAGATTTTTATGTATACAAATTAACTTCAATTTCGATTCATCGTGTAGACTGCTTGATTGTGGAATACGCTTCCTTAGTGTGTCTTTTTTGATATATAACGACGGTTAAAAGGTAATACGGTATAAGCTATATTATCTGGGTGTCTTCAAATTGTGAGTGAATTGGTTTTTTCTAAGTAAGCGCGCTCTATCGTAGACCGGACGTCGCTTAACGTCAAGAGAGTTGACGGTCAAGCGTAAACCTATTTCTAAATAAAATAAATTTAAATTATTGATGGACATTTGTGATGTTGCTTTCTGTGCACTAACCGACGATTTTTATGTATGAAAATTAACTTGGATCAAATTGAAATTTTTGTCGAATATTTGTGATGCACTAAACGACGATTTTTCAATGTGTATATTCAGTCATTTTATATCTTCAAAAATGTTAGTATGCACGAGTGAGACGGACGATGATGAACTACAGACTTTTAATTAAACATTGGCTCACGTTTCTGTGACACGTTGTATATGATATATTCTATTAATTATCATCATCTCAGCCATAAGAAGTCCACTGCTGGACATAGGCCTCCCCCATGGATTTCCAAAATGACCGATTGGAAGCGGCTTGCATCCAGCGTCTTCCCGCCACTTGTATGAGGTCATCTGTCCATCTCGTGGCTGGTCTTCCTACGCTGCGCTTGCCGGTACATGGTCTCCACTCGAGAACCTTTCGGCCCCATCGGCCATCAGTTCTACGTGCTATGTGCCCTGCCCACTGCCACTTCAACTTACTAATCCGCTGTGCTATATCGGTGACTTTTGTACGTCTACGTATCTCTTCATTCCTGATTCGATCTCGATTCTATTAATTATACTATTTGTATAATAATATTACTTGTAAAATCATTAAATGAATTCTAGAACACTTGTCTTGTACAACAGACAAATACCTCATCCAACCGCTACATTACAAATATCGTAATTACATTCAAACCTTTATATGTGTTCAAATAATTTCAACATAAAGTAATTACCGCCGCAAATCCAAAGTAAAACCAACCGCCGAAAACTCCCAAAGTAATCTGCTTAAGTTCTCGTTAATGAAACAGGTTTAATTGAATTCATTTAATAAATTGAACCGAGGACAGGTGTAGCGTTTTGTCGCGTTCCCAAGGGTCTTTGCTAAGAATATAGGAAGTGGCTGGAATGGAATTGACGTCATGTGTATGTCGCTACAAGTATGAGCGGTGGCGTTCCAACTGCTCATACTTTAGGCATGTCTTAAAAATTTACGAGTGTGAAGTGGATTAATTTATGCATTTTGTGTGTTTGTGTATTTTAGTTCGTTTTTCTCAGTAGTAGAATATTTGTCGTGAGTAGAAATGCGGGTTTTATTCCCAGCTGGGCTGATGTCTGAATAATTAATAGTGTTTATTGTACTTATTTTGCATATTCCGTGGCATTCCTGACAAAGGAAATTCTAGTAAGGAGCTCTTTCTATATTATTATTTTTGCCGGTCCAAATAAGTATTGTAGATTATAGCCATTAAAAATCTCGAACAAAAAAACTACATTAATGTAATACTATTTTAACCCTCTACCCAAAAAGAGGGGCTTTTATAAGCTTGACGTTGGTATGTGTCTGTTTCGTAATTTTTTATCTATTTTGTTTGAAATGAAGATTTCGCAATTTTTATTCCGGGAATTTTCAACTTTAACATGTAAACCTATAAGTACATATAGATCGCTGCCTACAACTAATTTTAGAGAATTTGATTAAAATGCGTACTTAGTTACAAACAAAATGGAACAAATTCTATTAATTTAATATACAAAATTCTAGAAAAAATAATGAGCTGAGAATGTAAGAAATAAGTTTAGAAAATTCAAAAAACACCCTACAAAAACGGCTGAACCAATGTTACATAATGTAAACATAGCTAAGAAAACTCAATGAAATCCTCTTTCAAACAAAAAACCTAGGTTAAAATCGGTCTACCCGTTTAAGAGATACGATGCCACAGACAGACAGATACTCATATACACCAGATATACAGAAACACACGCCATACTTATAACACCCTTCTTTATGTGCCGGAGGTTAAAAACACGAGAGAAAGAAGATTCTTTCCATGTAACTCATAAGTTCAATGGTTTCAAGGTAAGTGATCTTCAACTGGAGCGAAACTTACGATTTTCAAGTCTTAAACGAAATAATGTGATTTAAAATCGTCTAAGTGGAATGTGCTTATTTAGGGAGGTAATGAAAACTTTGATATAAGAACTTCCCAGGCTAGGCATAATAAATAAATAAATATTTGTGGACATTTCACACATCGCCACCTAGCCCGAACTAAGCAACGCTTATGTACTATGGAATTAGATGGCTGATAGAATACATGTAGGTATACTTTTTTTTTTGTAAATTTATACATATGATACATAGAAACACCCAGACACAGAACAAACATCCATGCTCGTCATACAAATGTTTGCCCTGGATGGGGATCGAACCCACGACCTACAGCTCAGTAAGCAGACATACTACCAACTGAGCCACAAAGCCAGTCGTAATAACCTAGTTCACTATATATCAGAAATTAAAATAAAAACAAAATACTCGACTGCATACGAGCGATTTTCGTATTGTAACGTGCGCTTGCGTTACGTTTGATATGCTGTTGAGTGTACATTTTTGTAAGAAAGTATTTTTAGTACTCGACTACTTAATAATGGAGTGTATATACCTATGTTTTTATGTATGATTATGTATGACGTATTATATAATGATGATAATATAATGATCTACTTATGTTTTATTAAAAACTTCAAGTTCTCTGAAACTATACCTCGGTATCTTACCTCAGAAACTGCATAAATGTTTAACAACAAACCCTATCCAAACTTGGTCTCAATATCGATCTCTAATGACACCTGCCGCTAGAAAATAGCCGAAGTTTTTACTATTTTAAAGCATTTTCCAAGGTATCGTACGAGTATGAAAAACTTTCTTCATATCGCTTATATTACGTTCTTGTGTAAGAATAGTTATTTGTTAAGCAAGGCTGCAAAGTTGGTTTTTGGGGCGAGTACTTGTATTTCAAAAGTACGAGATGCAAAATAACTTTGCTGCCGAGTGAAACACAAAATTTTTCACCTCACTACAGCGAGGAAGACACTAGTCCAGTGCTGCCACCTGTGGCTGGTAAGTGCGATTATTCAAAGAAATGAGGTTGACGCACTGACATGAAATAAGTATTTAATGCATTTTCAGTGGACTTGCGGTATAGAAAAGTATGGAATAGAAAGGTTCGAATTTTAAAAACTCTTTCCACGCTAGCGGACAAAATGCACTTTTCCACTCAGATTTCTAATGACAAACAGAATCTTTCCGAGCTTGTGAGGTGAAAAATATTTTAGTAGTTTTTGTTTTGTCGCTTTGAAATAATTGACACCAACGTCATCGACACTTGGGTAAATAAATTATAGTTTAATAAACTGAAACAACCGACTTCAGAATGCGCAATTTTGTTTTAAAACTCAAACAACTGAATCGATTTTAATGAAATTTCTTCACAAAAATAAGAATTATTCAAACCGGTTTATAAATGACGGAGTTAAATATCGAAAACATTTGAATTGAGAACCTCCTTCTTTGTGAAGTCGATTAAAAAGGTATAAAAAATAATGCTCCTACAGAATTTTATTTCGGAAATTTATCAGCATGAAACAACAATATATATGCGGGGCTGTAGTACGCTGTAGTAGGGACGGTGCGAGGCGGGGGCGAGGCGGCAGCAGGGTGGAAGCTAGGCTGGGCGAGAGCTGGATGAGTGCAATATAATAATCTCAAGCTCATAATATCCTCGGAAGGTTTTCCCACCGAGCTTCAACAAAGAGGGTTTTAAAAAGGGTATCTACAAGCACCTTTCCGGGTTAGCAAAGCAACAGTAATGTCAGTGATGTTGCAGTTGTCCATAGGCGACGGTTATCGCTCAGCATCAGGCGAACCATCTGCCTTTTTGCTTCACCTATTTTATAAAAAAAAAAAAAAAAAAAAAAAAAAAACTATAAATAAATAAATAAAATAAATATAAATAAATAAATATTTGTGGACATTTCACACAACACCATCTAGCCCAAACTAAGCAAAGCTTGTACTATGGAACTAGATGGCTAGAACTAGAACTAAGTAGTTGATAATTTCATATTTTATTGTACTGTACATTTTCATATACAACTTTTATACTTATGATACTATTTTTTGTGTTAAATAACTCAAAAATTTTTTTCAATGGCAATTTGGATTAATATCTCTTTAATCGCCGTGAATGTCTGAATCAGAGGTTTTATTGCAAGAAAATCACGGTAATGGGAGATAGACCCAGAAAAGTTTCACTATGACGCTCAGTTTAAAGAAAACAAAATATTATCGCAATTCTTCTACATCCTCCAGTATTCAGAGAAGTGACGTAAATTGATTCACTCAAAGTAAATAGCCCGTAAGCTTCTCAGGACCCTAACGGGTCACAAAGTGGGTTTGACTTAAAACTTGCCGGCGCCGTCATAATTCCAGTAAAAGCCTCCGTCACAGCGAACCTATAGATCCTTGCTGACGTTTGCTTGCGATGTAGGAAGAATCGGTTGGAGGTGATATAGTGACTATGATTTATTCTTTGGCATTAATTTTTTATTTTGGCTTCAATAAAAAAGAATAGGCTTGCTATTTAAATGGTCAAGGGTCTTTATTAATTAAAAAAAATATATATAAACAACACATACTTAACTACCTAAACTACTACACAAAAAGCAAGTAAGCAGTAAAAAGCAAGGATTTCCACTCTCCACTCGAGAACTTCTCGGCCCCACCGGCCGTCACTTGTACGTGCTATGTGCCCTGCCCACTGGCACTTCAACTTGCTAATCCGCTGTGCTGTGTCGGTGACTTTCGTAAAGCAACGGATCTCTTCGTTCCTGATATGATCTCGCAGAGACTCCGAGCATAGCGCTGCGTAGGAAACCAGCCACAAGGTGGACATAAGACTGACGCAAACGGCAGGAAGACACTGGATGCAGGCCGCTTCTAACCGGTTTTTTGGAAATCCATGGGGGAGGCCTATGTCCAGAATTAGACTTGTTGTGGCTGAGATAATGATGATTTATGAATAATAATAAAAGTGATGGTTAAAAAAATATTATTATACCGGATCCCAAGTTTCTTTGTTCTCATGTGATCGTTTGGGAGACAATCAAGTTTTTAGCCCGCTGTCCCGCCGTCGGCGTCGCCGTCGCCATTACGGGACGTTAATTTGTCACTCCGACGCTTATTTACACTGATTTTACAATAATGACACTTTCTCTTTGATGACTTCCTTATTTCCCCTTTTATTGAGGATATTTTAAACATTTTGGGAATTTTACACTTATATAGGTGACTAGAAGAAACGA
Source organism: Lycia hirtaria (assembly GCA_947563715.1). NCBI lineage: Eukaryota > Metazoa > Arthropoda > Insecta > Lepidoptera > Geometridae > Lycia > Lycia hirtaria. The sequence continues at coordinate 15,061,303 of OX387385.1, forward strand.
AACGAAAGATAGACCTCTTGAATACTAATATTTACAAAATAACTTGTTGCAATAAGAAAATACGCGATTCGATTACTTGGATGATATGTTTTCAGTTATTTGGTTACAAAAATGAAAGTACTTATTTTGATATAACGTATGTGGGCCTCATATACATTTTGGTCAGGTCAATTTGGTCAAATACTCAAAATACCATACTCAAGATATAAGACCAAGTATTGTACTTAGTCTTAGGTCTTAGGTACCCAAGACTCCCATAGACGCAGGACCCAAGGTATGACCCAAAACTTGATACCCAAATACCCATACTGAAAATTCAAGACCCAAATTAGAATTCACCGCTTAACAAACACTGCTGCGATCTCTAATTTAGATAAAGCTCATTCCATACCACCTTATGTTAAATTGCAATAGAAACAGACAAAGCGGTGAAAACCCATCAGGCTAAATAAATCATTTATTGCTAAGAACGTTCTTTTAAATGTTTTTTTAACACGTTATGTGTAATGTATATTTTTTCTTTTTTTTTTATTGGAAAAAAAACTTATAAAACCAACTTGAAAATCTGGGGGCACGGCAGTGGCCCCGGCCAAGTCGAGCGGCAAGGCCACGCCGTACCATCCTTTTCTCGATATGCAATTTCGTTTAAATACTTGGATGACATATTTTTCCAGTTATTTGGTTTTGAAACCAAAGTACCGTTCAATAACCGACAAAATCAATTTTAATAAAAATTATATGGGACCACCTCTGAAGTATGGTCATCATCATCTCAGCCATAAGAAGTCCACTGTTGGACATAGGCCTCCCCCATGGATTTCCAAAAAGACCGATTGGAAGCGGCTTGCATCCAGCGTCTCCCCGGCACTTGTGAGGTCATATGTCCATCTCGTGGCTGAAGTATGGTCAAACTAATAAAAAATAATCATCAAAATCAATTCATAATTGGCGAAATAATCGCGCAACTTACAAACAAAATTGCCTCTTTTTTGAAGTCGGTTAAAAGCATAATAGTTTCAGTGTTTTTTTTTTCCAAAAATCGAAACAAAAATACTGTAAAATTGTGGAACACGGTTTCTGATTGTTTTTTTTTCGCGACAGGAGGACGCGATAATTCCACATTCCCATCAAACCTAGTTAACCGACTGTAGAAGAGTGACTTTTCCAGTCTAACTGACAAGTGCATTACGCGCTGAGAGTAAGTTTTTTGAGAGAAAGTATGCGCAAAGTCGTTATAAAAGGTTTTAAATCCCATCAAAAACATAAATGTGAAATGAGAGCCAAGTTCAATATTATGATAACTTTGGTGGTTGTTGTACAAAAGAAGAGAGATCTAAAAGGGGGCTGAGTTCAATGGTCAGTCCTGAAATTTATTTATAACAACGTAAAATATTTTATAACAACTTCAAATATCATTTCTTCTTATAACTTAGGAAAATATATTGAAACCTAAGGTCTGACTTAGCTTGACAGATTTTGATGTGATACGTCGCACATCAAAATTGGTCAAGCTGCTTAAACTGTAGAAGGTAAAATAGAAATATGCATACAAACATACATAAAACATACATACACTCAAAAAATATAACCATCCTTCTTGCTCAGTTGGTTAAAAATCAGGCACATTCCCTATTGTAATGGAACCGTACCATCTTCCAAAATATATTCAAATATACACTGTATAAAACATAAACCAAACACACTTTGAATTCAGCATTTGAACGACAAAGGAGCGAAAATTGGTCTCCTCTTTTGCAAAGAATGGCGTATAAGTTATTTGTCTTTTGCATTTGAAAATATGTTGAGGGAGCGTGTTTGTCATGTTTCGAAGAGAATAGGTATTGAATTTATCTTTGGATTTCGTCACATACGTGAAATGTGATTTGATTTCGAGTGTGAATGAGGTTTTGTTATGAACTATTTTCTTTCTTTATTCAAATATCGAACATCGTTCCCCGAAAACTTTTTTCTTTTCTTTTAAAGACACTACTTGGACACTACCAGAGTTTGCTCTGTTTTATTTTCATAAACATGTGTTATTTTGATTAATATTGCTACAAATTGTGGTGGTGTTTTATTTACTAAGTGATCTATCAAGTGCGTGAGCGTGGGCAAGTGGACGGAAAACTATATAATATAGGCTTTATAAGTTAAGGAATAACTCATAAAGTAATCAACAATCAACTCATAAAGTGTTGAAGCGGCAAATTTCGTACAAGCTCCATTTAAATCGCAAAATCAATCAATTTGTCCATAGTATCAAAACAAGTCGTTCTATTCTAAGTCAGCACAACTGCTACTACGGCTATTACTACCCTACTTGAAAGAAAATTGGGCGTGGCCTGATTTGGTCAATTTTATTATGTCAATAATTTGAAAAAAGAATTTGAATGTTTTAATCCTTAAATCTGTGATTTTGATTTCGTATTATTTTGTTTGATTATAGATTTGAACAATAAAAAACATCAGCAATATTTGTCATGAGAAAAAAACTGATAAAACATCAATCTTGTTAAGCCTCTTACTGAACTTTTGTTTCAGTTGTTTTATTTCAGCCATTTTGTTGCCATTTCGTCGCCATTTTTGTCACACTTCACAATCAATAAAGCGATATAACAAATTGAAAACTGTGATGCATCGCGCAAAAATAAAATGCAGGTACTTACCTATAAATCCTTAAATAATAGACTGTAAGCCGCTTATGTTGCGACAAAGGCGCACAGGTGCAGTGGGAGAGAAATTGCTAAAATAAACCTTACGACGGTGTATAGGATATAATAGGTACTCGCGATGGAGGACTGTGTCGTATTAGGTATTGGAGGTAGTTTAAATAGGGTTAGCAAAATAATTGAAAATTTTACTGCTGGCTCGATCACTTGAAATGGTGTAGTTATCTGGGTCTAGTCTGCTATTTCAATAGTAAATAGATCGCCTATTGTCGCACTATTATGACGTAGTCTATAAATCACTATGACAATCATGACTATTAGTTTTGGCGGGAACGTCATAGAAATATGTTGTCGTTTTGTTTTATTTTCCTAGAATTGTGTTATTATGAAATATAAAATATACATAAACACTCGAAAAAGATAACCCTCCTTGCTTACCAGTTAGGTAAAAAATGTAAGTACATGAACGTTATTGTAATTAATATCAAATTAAAAATCATCCAATCATACTAAAACGTCAGAAAAACAAAACAAATCCCATTTCTAACTATAGAGTCAACATAATTCCTTAGGGTGACATCACGAGTCGTTATCTCTGCTTATACAGACACACAGTAGCACAAATAATTGTGTATTTAGAACAATAAAAGCATTTTGCAGTGGTAGACTGCAAGCGATTTTGTTCGGTGATAATTTGCATGATTTTAGAGTTAGACACTGTTAATTGCGTTTTGGAGTTTGTTTTTAATGGTAATTTTTATATTATTGTGATATACTTTTATATTAGTACTTTTTAGGTTGTAGGAGCCTATTCGTGGGGCTACGGTGTCTGTATGTGTGTCTGCCTGTCTGTCTGACGGCTGTCTTTTGAACCAAAGTATGTAATACGAGTAGTAGTAGTTAAGTAACAAGTTGAAATTTTCACAGAATATATTTTGATGTAGCTCATAAATCAGCAAATACTAAGGCAAGGGAGACCCTTGCCCAGCGCATTTTCAAAAATTATATACCCGCTTCTCTAAGCTTGCGTAAATGCGTATATAATTTTTGTAACTTATAATAAGAAATTATTTCAAAGTGAATGCACGCATTTAAGTGACTATTCTATTGCTATTCACTTTTCTACAATTGTTTGGATGATACTTTATCACTTATTTTGTTATAAAAACCAAAGTAATACATCGATTTTGATAAAATTTATATAAAACCACCTCTAAAATATGATCTACCAAATACAAAAAGAATCATCAATATCAATGCACAATTGGCTGAGTAATCGATGAACAAACATACAAAAAATATACAGACCGAATTGATAACCTCCTTCTTTTTGGAAGTCGGCTAAAAATAGAACAGCGTCAACATTTGTTCGTCACGTTCCTTCCAAAACTCAAATTAAATAGACTCCATTACGATCCATCTATGAGACATTAGCGGAGTTGTGAAACATTTCACAAAAGCCATAAATCAAAACTTGAAGTTGAGACATAAAGTATCACAATCTTCCAAAACATCATAAGCACGGCTGGTGATTTCTACCCATGCGACATCTCGCATAGGTACACAGATATCGTCCACCGACATCGAAGGGGCATAGGAATGTGAAAATTATGTAAAAACTGGTGCAGACCTTCCGGTTTTGTTTAACTTTGCTGCAGGTAGTGTTGCCAGGCGTCCGGATAAAGCGGGACATGCTTCAACATCATCATCATCTCAGCCAAAAAAGGTTCACCACTGGACATAGAACTCTCTCATAAATTTAAGATCCTCCAAAGCTTGGACGCAAAGCTAGACGATTTTTATCGGAATCATTTCTATGAGTGTGCGTCTGATCTGCATTATCGAATTCCCTTTTTACTATCGGACTATTAGAAACACGAACAAGTATCACTTTTTATGGGAGATATCCCAAAAACCCAAACGAAACGCTTTAGTTCCAATTTCTTCGTGTAGACCGCAAATTTTTGGAATACGTCTCCTGAGTGGATCTCCCGCGATATACTTTTATGCGAACTAATTGGATTTTTCTAGGTAAGCGCACTTCATCGTGGACTGCAACGTTGCTAACATCAAGTGAGTTGGCAGTCAAGCGTGAACGCAAAAAAAACCATAAAGACCTGTTAGAAGCAGTCAACAGTGTCTTATTTATGGCAAGAAGACACTGTTGACTGCTTATATGCTGTTGAAACGAAATTCTTAACGCTCCATCGGTAGTAAAACTTCTCTCTCTCTCTCTCTCTCTCTCTCTCTCTCTCTCTCTCTCTCTCGATCACTCATACCTACATTTTTCAATACTAAATAATTCATTTTGATTCTAACATCAATTCATTTAGGAAATGGATTCAATAACTTTTTAATTTCAAATCCATATTTGTATATTATTTGTAATAATTCTAATAAAATAATTGTTACTGAAAGTTTATAATGCTAATCTAGCTAGGTTTAGGCATATTCGATTTTCTATAAGTCTAAACTAACTAAAATGTATGTATAGGTGAGCGAAACAGGTGTTTTATTACTGATAGCACCTTAACGTAGAGTTTTCACATTTTTTTAACACGCTTTTATTAGCCTCACCTGTATGCATGTTTGTTTGTTTGTCGACTCATTTGGATTTGATTTTGACCCACATCAAACGGTAGATTTCATTCAAACTTTGTAGACTTATCGAGGACCGATTACAATACAATAAATTTAAGCGTGTTTTTTAGTTTTAAACTGTAATTATTAAGTAGCTAGTCTGTCCGGTTTTTATTTTAAGAGCTGGTAACCCTGACTGCAGGAAGGGCAGTTATTGAGCGCAGGGTATGATGCTGGGGGCGATAAGTTTAAAGTTTAAATAGGTGGACAGAGGGGTCCGAAATTATTACAAAAAGGGTGTAGAAAAGGTTGGAGTTAGAAAATTTACAGCCAAAACGTAGGGAATATTGGCTGATATTTTTTTATCAAAAAAGAAAATGAGGTTATGATTAGATAAATAATTTGAAGGTGATGGTATTTTTGGTTAACAATTGATACATTTGAGAACGAAGGTTTTTTTAAATCCAAATATAAATATAGAAGCTATATTGACGCTTGACCGATAACTCACCTGATGTCTACGATGGAGCGTGTTGATCGAAGAAAACAATATTCTGTCAATATTAATATTATTACACTTTTTACTTTTAAGTTACTTTACCACTTCTTAATTTTTTTAAATTTTATTCCAAGTCTATATTAACATAAACACTCATCTTCCCCTTTATGCCCTTATACATATAATTGTATTATTGACATAATTAATCATAAGGCTGGTTTTAGAGTCACGCTGACCGTAAGCTGACCGTCGGTGCTGACAGCTGAAGCGTATGAACTTCTAGGAAGCGTTTTAGAATAAAGCGTAGCTATCAGCGCGTGCGGTTCCTAGAAGTTCATACGTTTAGGCTGTCAGCACCGACGGTCAGCGTGACACTAAAACCAGCCTAAATGTAATTTTAGTATTGACACTGTTTAAATTAATCATTATAAAATATTTGTATGCATGATGAAACAGTGAAAAAATAATAATTTAATGTACTTATGAAAAAAAAACACAACTGATATCGCAAAAACCATCTATTTCATTGCAAGACATGATAAGGACAATGACCTCCTTTGTGCTAAAAGACACGCATTAAGTAAACCATTTATCCATCACGCTTGCATGCAACCCTTACAGCAGGGTCACAGGCGGGTCGGAGGCGCTAACAGTGGGGTGCTTCAAAAGAAGGTCGTTAGGGACACGCTAACGCGCTTTTTGAACACCTTCTACTATTATGGTAGGCAAAGAAAATTCATACTCAGCGTTTGGACTTCGGCTTTTTTTTATTTATCAATAATGAGTTGAGTTTGCAGGCTATCGTAGTACAATTTGTTATTTTAAAAAAAAAACATTTTAAAGTTAGGTGTGTCATCATCATCATTTCAGCTACAAAACTCCACTCTGGACATAGATCTCCCACATGATTTCCAAAAAGACTTTATGAATGCGGCTTGCATCCAACGTCTTCCTGCCACTTGTAGTCGTCTTTCCATCTTGTAACTGGTCTTCCTACGCTACGCTTGCCGGTGCCTGGTCTCCACTCGAGAAATTTTCGGGCCCATCGAGCATCAGTTTTACGTGCTATGTGCCCTACCCACTGCTACTTCAACTTACTAATCCGTTATACTATATCGATTAGGTGTGTAATATCAATTATTCTAGTAATTGATAAAAAAAAATGGTGCCAGTCCAGTAGGGCTCGAATTCCATTCAGTAACGATTCAAATCGGAAACAATATCTCCATCTCTATCATTTCCATAAAAAATGACAGAGTTGGAGATAGCGATTCCGAATTGAATAACTACTAATTTGAGTTAAAATAACCATTTTGGATTTAGTAGGTGATTGTATATGGACAGCGACCGCAAAAAACATGTGCATACTACTTGGATAGATACCAAGATGACTATTTTAAATTTTGAGACCTGTATAAAAGAAAAGTCTTTCTCTTTTCTGTTATGTGATTGGATTGTTGTGATGTCTGTTTTTTTTACGTACCTACCATATTTAATTTTAATAATAATTATAGTTTAAAAAACTGAAATAACCGGCTTCAAAATACGCAATACAACGCGGTCATACGCGACGTGCTCGCGACTTGTTCACTTTTCTACAGGCAGTTGGATGATATTTTACCAGTCATTTTGTTATAATTACCAAAGTACTTAATCGATTTTGATAACATTTATATGGGACTACTTCTGATGTATGATCTACCAAACACAAAAATAATCATCAAAATCAAAGTCCAATTGGCTGAGTAATCGGTGAACAAACATACAAGAAAAACATACAGACCGAATTGATAACCTCTTTCTTTTTGGAAGTCGGTTAAAAACTAGTTGATAGCGCATAATATACAGCGCCCCATAGGTTCTTGCGCCCGGGTGCTTACGCAGCCCTGTACCCCCAGGTAAACAGGACCCTGTCTAACCTGCTACAGTCTAGTTACAATTATAGTTTAAAAAACTGAAGCAACCGACTTCTCATGGTTGTCATTGTCAGAACTGGACCAAATTGAAATGAGACCACACGGGAAATAAAAAGAGAATCATCAAAATCGGTTCACGCAGTCGAAAGTTAGGAGGTAACAAACATAAAAAAATAGAGTCGAATTGAGAACCTCCTTCTTTTTTGAAGTCGGTTGAAAAGTTGTTAAGCTGAAGTCCACAGTCACAGTAGTTAATCAGAATAGTAAAGGCTAGGCGAATTCACAAAGGACCGTCCGGATCGCTTCGGCTCAAAGATGGAAAGGAGTGTCGAATTGGGCGTCGACGGGCCTTGTTCTGACACATCCTGTAGGCGCTTTTGATACTTGACACGATTCTAGTTAACGACCGGTAATGGTTAACTAAAGTACCTTTCTATAGCCTATTTTATTGATAAAATGGTGTTTTGATAATCATGGTTAATATTCCTCAAGGACATTAATGTATTTTAGAAAAAAACAAAATTGTATAACAAATTTTTAAATAAAACAAAAAGTTATTATGTTTTTTTTTTATTTATTGTGAAAACTCAACACTTGTCATTTTATCATTTGAATGTTTTCAAGTGATGCAAAATGTACTCATCCGCCTGGGAGTTTGGTTTAACAGTTCTTTCTTGGTTAAACCGGTTAACAGGTTGAGGGTTACAAAAATATTACCTATCTTGTTTATTTGGGTAAATGGAAATGAAACATAAAAAAACATATAGGCCGAATTCATAACCTCCTTCTTTTTGGAAGTCGGTTGAAAATTAGTATGTAGGTATTTGTTGTAGAATGCTCTCTGCGGTGGCGCTATCACAAAAAATATTGTAGACATCATCCCAGATAAATGTCCTGTTAAACTGACTTCCAAAGAGAAGGAGGTTATTGTTTTTTTGTTTTGTGTTTTTTTGTATGTCTGTTCACTGATAGTCAGCCAATTGTGCATTGATTTTGATGAGTGATGACTCTTTTTGTATTTGGTAGATCATACTTCAGAGGTAGTCCCATATAAATTTTATCAAAATCGATGAATTACTTTGGTTTTTATAACAAAATATCTGGTAAAATATCATCTAAGCGCCTGGAGAAAAATGAGCAGCAAGTCGCGTATGTGTAGAATATTGCGTACTTTGAAGTCAGTTTTTCCAGTTTTTTTAAACTATAATTATAGTAAAATAGAATTTTGAAGTGAAAACATCTTTAGGTGCGCTGAGCACTTTATTCTGTGGGCATTGAATGAACCTGAGCCGTCACGCTCGGCTATGTAACGGTCGTTCGGCTAAAGTCGGCTCGAGTCGACTAAGGGAGTGAGAGAGATATAGTCAACGCGTCACTGATATACTGTTTTTCATATTATAATAAGTATGTAATATAATAATTACTAACGTCGCCTTGATTAAGTTTTCATTTCTGTCATGTGATTTTTAAAACACAGATTTTTTTCACATAATACTTTGCTATAGACGTGTGAAGACGTGTAGAAATGTACTTTATTATTAAAATACATAAGGATTTCTACTAAATTCGAGTGTAAAACTACAACAGTGGTGTCACACGGGAACAGTGGATTTGAAACTGGCAACTTTGTACGAGTTTCAGGGACTTACACTACATTCGAAATAGGAGTGCATTGTTTCTCATTAGAACATCAGCACGCTGAAGTTTCAGAAACCATTCCAATAATATTAAATTAATATAGTATTGACACCAGCAATTTTGTGCTGTAATGTGTTTATTAAATTTTATGCTTCACATTTAATTTTTTTTATTTAGGTTAGCCTTTTTTTTACAAAAATCAATTGACATACATACTTGACAGTAAGTAGTGTTGAAAGCTCTATTTATTTTAAAAGTGAAAATAACTCGGTTTCACTGTCAGTCCGCCTTATTGACGATTGATATCTTTTCACAATCGTCTGTACTGAACCCAATTGACAATTGACATCTTTCCTCAATCGTCTGAACCCATCGTTTTATTTAGGGCACAGGGTTAAAAATGTGCGTGTGTCATAGATTTTTAAGGTTCTATACCGATAAGCGAAACCAACTGGTATTCTTACGCGCGTACGCACACGCGACTGCCATTGCGACTTTTCTGCAGGCGTTATACATATTGCGTATTTTGAAGTCGGTTCTTTCAGCTTTTTATACTATAATAAAAAAACGTACAGACCGAATTGATACCTCCTTCTTTTTGGAAGTTGGTTAAAATTTGTTGAATTCACCCGAACGAAATGATAATTGTACAAATTGTATGTAAATTATCATTTTATTGTTTGTAATAACATCGAACGTTACGTGGTACGTTTCTAACTTTGAGTGGTTCAAAAAATCATAAGTTCAATATTATTTCTAATATCGAAAACGTATTCTAAATACGCCGTTTTTCCAGTGAAATACTTTCGCAGTGTGAAAGTATTTCTCTGGAAAATTACGCCTCTGGCTAGTCTGCCCTAGCGTGCCAAGCAATACTGCATTTACAGGCACCGTGAGTAACGTTAAAGCAATTAAAGTGGGCAATAAATATCGCAGTTTTTCGCTGGTAGTACCTAGAAATTAAATAATAAAAGCAATTAATAATTGACCGAGTGAGCGATGCAAACAAAGGTCCCTGCATCAACTAGAAAAATGTTCTTTGTGTTCAAAATGTTTGTTCTTTCGTGTGCACCTATGGATATTTTAATACAGTACAGGGTGTATTTTACAATTTTATTTGTCGCCAGGGACTTTTGATTAGAAGATTATTATATTTTGAAGGGTTATTTCTCCTAAATAAAGGGAGAAGTTTGCTATGGTGCCATGTACTGACAAATTTTGATAATATTTTTTAGAGACATTTGTTACTTATTTCTAAACAAAAAAAATGTAAATACATATTATGAACAAATCCAAACGAGACGTTATCGTGACACAGATTTATTGTTCGAGACCATTTGACGGCCGATATTGACAATATTTGGCAGAAATAATTAATTAAAAAACAAAAGTAATTAAATTTGTCGGTGAAAATATTTCAATACACCTTAGTCATATATTCAACATGTGCATTAGTAATGGCATATTTCCTGATGACTTAAAAATATCTGTAGTCAAACCATTATTTTAAAAAGAAAACAGAGAACTAATGAACTACTACAGACCAATCGCATTACTATCAGTATTCGCAAAAATTTTCGAAAAGGTGATTTATAAACAATTGTATTCGTATTTTGAAAAATATGATATTTTATGTAAAGAACAAAAAGGTTTTAGACATAAAAAAAGTATTAATTTGGCTATTTGTGAATTTTTAGGTAACGTGATTTTAAATATTGATAAAAAAAAACCTGTTTGTGCAATATTTTGCGACATGACGCAAGCTTTTGACTATGTAGATCACAACACACTACTTAGCAAACTTCATAAATACGGAGTAAGAGGGAACAGTAACGATTTACTAAAATCATATTTGAGTAATAGAAAGCAGGTAACTGAGATCTGGAAGATTAATCCCAAAACAAAGAGAGAAGAAATCTTCACTTCCTTAGTACGTACCCCAAAATACGGGGTACCTCAGGGAAGTGTGATTGGGCCACTAGCATTTATTTCTTATATTAATGACCTACCGCGAGCAACAAATAATCCAGTTAGACTTTTCGCTGACGACAGTACTATAACAATTGCTTGTGATAAAAAAGCATCATATAAAAATGACATTGTTAATACTCTTGACTCAATAATTAAATGGCTTGACAACAATAATCTAAAAATAAATTTAAGTAAGACTAATATGCACTTTACGCAACGACCGCACACGACAACTAATTTTGACATAACGTACCGTAACAATACTATAAATAATGTAGAGACAACAAAATTCTTGGGACTAACTATAGATCAAAGGTTGAACTGGAAAGCGCATGTCCATGATTTAAATAAAAAACTCAATAGTTCTTCATTTGCACTTTTCAAACTAGCATCAACCCTTAACTCAGACGCTCTTGTAACCGCATACTATGGTCTTGTGGATTCATTATTGAGGTATGGAGTGATTTTCTGGGGTAACTCAACTGATTCAAAACATGCTTTCATATCCCAGAAAAAATGTATAAGAGCTATGTTTGGACTCAAATCAACTGACAGCTGCAAGCCTTACTTTAAACAGCATGGAATTCTAACGCTTCCATCTCTGTATATACTTGAACTTGCGCTATTTGTACGGGCTAATAGTGAGGTGTTTCCAAAACTGTCCACAAAATCAACGCATAATAGACGCGACAATAAAATATTAACACATAGAGCAAAAACACAATTGTTTAGAAAAAGCATATTTGGAATGGGTCCAATTATATACAATAAAATACCTGTAAGTCTAAGAAATCTTACAACTACCTTATTTAAAAAGAAATTTAAAGCTATGCTGGTAGATAAATGCTACTATGATATTACTGAATATAAAAACGACTGTTCCATATGAAAAAATATTTTAATGTAGGTAGTAATTTTATTATGACATAAAAATGTTATGGTCAAAAATATATATTTAGTAAATAATTGTATGACATATAAATTAAATAATAATATTGTATTAATAATATAAAATTGTAATAGCGCGCCTCTGATTTGTACGCCTCATCAGGCAAAACATGAAGGTCTATAAAACAAATAACATCAAGTGCATGCTACTCATGTTTTATGCAAATAAATTTACTTTGACTTTGACTTTGAAATATTTGATACTCAATTCTTAATATTAATGTAGAATATGAGCAGTAGATATAGTATATATTATAAATTCTCTCAATAAATTAACACGCTACTCAAATAAATGTGCGATAAAGTTATATTAAATCAGACATACGGATACTGTGAATCTATAGGTAAGGATTATTTGTTGACTAGGGAATCCTAAAATCAAATCAAATATACTTTATTGCTCATAACTGTGTACAGAGTTCTTAAAAAATATTGGTTTTAACAGTTTACCCATTGCGGGCGTGCAACATTCAGTTCTTATGTACTATATAATAATCTATCTAAGTATACAATTTCTAATGGAAGTTAATAATAATATTTACATGTGAAAAATCTTTGGTTACAAATTTTCTTTGGCTATTTGTATATGAAAATATATAAATCTATTATTGTTACTACCGAAAGTTAAAATCACAGAATATTTTAATAGCATACAGAACAGTGATGTTCCTGCGAAACACGTTTTTCTCTTATTTCGCGAATATAAATTCAAATATACCTATATGAAAATCATCTAACAGAAGTAGAGTTTAAGAAATTTCGTAACAGCCAATCAAAGCAAAGCATTTTAAATATATTCCATAGAATCTGTTTAAATATAGAACTGTCGTTGTAAAACAGGAACTAACGTATAATTAGGGAAGTATATACTATTATTGTATTCTATGGTCTTGACTAAACATAATTAAAGTTAAAAAAACTGTAAAACCAGACTTCAAAATACGCAATATGTATAACGCCTGCAGAAAAGTGAATGCACGCATATACGCGACTATTCTATTGCTATTCACTTTTCTACAATTGTTTAGATGATACTTTACCAGTTATTTTGTTATAAAAACCTAAATACTGCATCGATTTTGATAAGATTTATATTTATGGGACTACTTCTGAAGTATGACCTACCAAATACAAAGAGAATCATCAAAATCAATGCACAATTGGCTGAGTAATCGGTGAACAAACATACAAAATAAACATGCAGACCGAAATCTCCTTATTTTTTGAAGTCGGTTAAAAGTAATGAGAGGTAAAAGTAAATGGACAGGAGCGCCCTCAATGTCACCGGAACATACTCTAACAATTTAAAGCAGCTTAACCAAAACAAACGGCAGACAAATATGTGACGTCCCAGAAGTATACAAGCGTAACATTGCCCGCTATAAACAGTTCGGGCAAACTTGTTGCCCCCGGGGCAACAATGCAGGCTGATATTGCCCCAATGAAAACTTTTTGGAACTTTGCCTTGATATCTGCTGCCACGCTTAAATGAGAATTTGAGATTTTTAGACAGTTAACACAATAGGATTTTTAGTTAATTTCGGCTTCTAGTATAAACGCTGTACAATGTATGAAATATCCAAAGATGCATACCTAAATAGCTAGTAATAAGAAATCAGAGTTAATCAGAGTCAGAGTTAAAGAAATTGAGTTTCCGGCAGCCTAGTGGTGAGACCGTCTGACTTGCGATCCGCAGGTCCTGGGTTCAAATCCCACGGCGCGCACCTCTGTCTTTTCGAAGTTATGTGCGTATTGTTGATTGCCGCCAACTTCAAACGGTGAAGGAAAACATCGTGAGGAAACCTACATGTCTGAGAGTTCTCAATGATCTTGAAGATGTGTGAAGTCTGCCAACCCGCACTTGGCCAGCGTGGCAGACTATGGCCTAACCCTTCTCACAATGAGAAGATGGCCCGTTCCCAGCAGTGGGACAGTTTGTACAAACATGTAATAATAGGCTGATAAAAAAAAAAAAAAAAAAAAAAACAGAAAATATTTATTGTATAACTGTGTACAAAGGTGGTAGTATAAAAATAAGTTTCAACAGTTTTGTCCATCACGAACATACAATATTACTCGTAACTTTTTTTTACAATGACAATATAGTATGCACATAAAATAATATAATAGTTAAGTTATATACAGCCAAGACAGTGATATAAAAGACACTACAAACATTTATTCATGTCTGCGTCAAAATATTCTTTGAGATCATAGAAGACTTGACTAGTTATTGTAGTAGATCTTGCGAGTACGAGTACAAGTACGAGTATTGTTCCGAAAAGTCTGTAGGTACTCACCTACAGACTTTTCGGAACAATACTCGTACTTGTTGCTAAAAATGTGTGTTATGATCGTGAAGTCTCTTTTTTAACACTCTTTTATTAGATTCATCTCTATGCATGTTTGTTTGTTTGTAACCGACTCCTTTGGACTTGATTTTGACCCACTTCAAACGGTCAGATTTCATTCAAACTTATCGAGGACCGATGACAATACAATAATTTGAAGCGTGTTTTTTTTAAAACTATTATTTTCAATAGATAGATCTACGATTGACCACCAACTCGCCTGATGCAAACCTAAGCGACGGCGTTGAATGTACTTTAAATAAATATTCGTATTTTAGCCCACTTCCAAAAAGTAGAACGTTCTCAATTCGACAGTGTTTTTTTTTGTATGTTTGTTCAACAATTACTTCTCTAATTATGAATTGATTTTGATGATTATGTTTTGTTTGATAGGACATACTTCAGAGGTGGTTCCATATATTTTTTATCGAAATCGGTACAGCACTTTGGTTTTTATAGCAAAATAACTGGAAAAATATGTTATCCAAGTAAACGAGTTGCGTATTTTGAAGTTGGTTTTTTTCTGTTTTTTAATTATAATTAAGGTTATATATTATGGTTTGTGGTGTCACCCCAAACCATGATAAGAAAAAAAAACATCCACACTATACTTCTAGGGGAGGTATCCTTATTTTTTTCAAGGTTTTATTTTACCACTTTGTCAGTAGGCGAGCATGATCAATATGTATTATCCATACCAAATTACACCTTATTAATCAAATAAGTATTAAACGTAGATAGGTTTACTCGGCTCTGCATAGCAAGCCTCAAGTAAGGTAATCGCCCGACTCGTGTTCAGTCGCGACACATCGGGCAACGCTGTTAGACGCGTTTCGTTACTTTGACAGTGTCAATGCCATGCTGTGTAGAAAGTGCAATACCAAGGTATATAAGGCCAAGATACCAAAAGGCCTTAAGGATGTGGTCTTATCCTCGAAAGTTGAGAATTGAGATTTGCCATGCTTTTTTACTTCATATTTAATGAGAATACCCTCTCTAGAGACAAAATCTCATTACTTCTAATTTCTAATACTAAAAATCGATTTATTTTTTCACTACTCCGTCGCCAGTATGAGTGATATTTGAATAAAACTTTTTTGTTAATTTCTCCTACGAGTACTTATGTAAAAAAGATTAATTTATCAATTTTCTAACATCCTTAACCAATGATTTTCTAAGTTTAAAAATGTTGTGATGCGCGAGAGAGATAGCTGCTCGCATTGAGCTCCACTTTAATCTACAACATATACAAACAAAAAAACGTACACAATAATTCAAACAGAAGTAGAAACAAAACAACAGAAACAAGTACGATAATTGAGAACGCGAACAAAGCGCGCTCACAATAAGCGATATACTTAAAAACTACTTTGCAACTCCGGAATTACTCTCGAGTTGAAGACATTCCTTCTGTTTTCGGGCGAGTGTACACGGGATTATAGACTTTATGTGTGTTTTAGGGTGTGGTGAAATATGACCCATTTCGATCTGTCCCCAGCTTGATTGTCAACAAATTACCAGAAGTTACTTTATAGGGTGAGATAAGAAATAATAAATTTGTGCCAATCCGTGGCACGAATTTATTATTTCTAGCTTTTCTTAGCTTCAACACACAGACACACATATTAGTGGAACATTCTTGTGCCGAAAGTATTTTCACCAGCAGGCTTAGTGGCAAATGTTTCTATTGATAAAAATGTTTACGCTTCGAAATGGAATCTGTGACGTGGCGTCACGTGATATTTCGCTAGCCAATGTCGATCCCATACATTTACTTTTCTATTCTACTGCGGCATTCGCAAAATTTGTATCTACATATGCCACTTGTTTAGCAACCGGGTTTAAAGAAACATGTTTGAAAAAACCGGCCAAGTGCGAGTTGGACTCGCGCACGAAGGGTTCCGTACCATTATATATAAAAACGGCAAAAAAAATCACGTTTGTTGTATGGGAGCCCCCCTTTAATATTTACTTTATTGTTATTTAATTACTTATTTTGAAAGGTAATATACAAGTAAATATTCTGTGAAAATTTGAAGCGTCTACCTGTTACTGTTTTTAATATTGAGCAAAAAAATAGGAAAAAAACACGTTTATTGTATGGGGACCCCCCTTAATTTTTTTTTTTTTAATTTTTAGTATTTGTTGTTCTAACGGCAACGGAAATACATCATTTGTGAAAATTTCAGCTTTCTAGCTATCACGGTTTATGAGATACAGCCTGGAGACAGACAGACAGCGAAGTCTTAGTAATAGGGTCCCGTTTTTACCCTTTGCGTACGGAACCGTAAAAAGGAAAACCAATACAAAGCAATTGTTTATTTATCTAATATTTAGCTCTACAGACATCAGGGTCCGTGACCTTTGCCAGAATTACAAACTATTTTAACTACATATCTTTACGGGAAGATTATTTTATTTTAATTTACTTAGGTAAATTTAAGTAAGATTTACTGTTTTGTGTATACAAATACACAACTATTAGTAATGTATTATATATTAAATGATCGATCGAGACACATATGTGAAAAAGCGTAACCACCATCTCAGCTTCATAATCCCACTTTAGCCCACTGCTGGACCTCTCGTTCTCCCATTGAACACCCGCCCGATCTTCAGCTCTCCATTTTCAACCATAATAGCCTTCCATATATCGTTACTACATCGCGTCTCAGAGTGTTTTAACCCCCGGCTGAAACAGAGGGGTTTTATAAGTTTGTCGTGTGTATCTGTGTGTCTGTTTGTGCCATAATATAGTAGGTCTCAAACGGATGGGCCGATTTTGATCTAGGTTTTTTTTTGTTTACTATGTAAATTTTATCAAAATCAGTTTCACTAGAAAAATGTCCAAATAAACGAGTTGCGCACCTATTTTGAAGCCGGTGTTTCATTTTGTAAGGTTCAGTAAACAAGGATTATAGATATAGTTTATAATAGTGTACATATAGTTTTGCCTAGCCCGTCTGTCTGTCTGTCTGCCCACGGCTAAAATTCAGCCTAAATTCCGATTTCAGATCAGCTGAAATCATTTATGGAAATATATATTTTAAGTAGTAAGTAAAACTCTATTGAAACCACCAGTAAAGACACCACATACCTCTTCTCAGTAATATGGTATCAGTAATAAAAATGACTGGGACTCGAAAACGACTATTTTTGCTCGTTACTGACTATGACTTGTTTAACTACATATCTATCACTTAAAAACTTCCAAGCAAAGACACTGGCAAATGTAATAAACGTACAATACCATAATCGTCTTAGGAGAAAAAATATTTACTTAGATGACGCTGCATCACTTAGGTTAGGTACATATCAAATAATATTATAATATAAGGTACATAATATTCACGTATCTATTAAAAAAAATCTCTGTTATTTACTTTATTTTCAGAGAATTACAATAGAGACAAATTTCACCTGCAACCAAATTACAAAACAAAAAAATTTTCAAAAAGAAAATGTTACTGCACTCCCTCTAATAGAGATTATTATCATTCATTTCTTTTATTACAAAACACAATGTCCTTTCATTTCACTGCATTACCTTGATTTCATATCAAGATAAAATTAAATGTGCACCCACCTTTACAATGAAATGCAAATGAGCAACACACGCGGAGTTCCTAAAGCGATGTCTTGTAAATTAGAACAATGGTGAATACGGCAAGTTTCTAAAGGAAACTCGTGTATTTTATATTTATACCTACGTACTTCGCAGAAAGGAAAGTTTCTACTGCGTTAGTCTTTCTGGAAAGTATATTCAACTTGATGACCTTCTTATACCAATGATGTATACCATAGATAAGTTGTAACCGGCTCTGCGTGGCAAGCCTCAAGTAAGGTAATCGCCCGACTCGTCTTCAGTTGCGACACGTCGGACAACGCTGTAAGATGCGTGTCGTGACTTAAACAGTGACAATGCCATCATGTGTGTTTAAAAAGTGCAACAACAAGATATGTAGGGCCAAGATACTAAAAGGCCTTAAGGGTGTGGTCTTATCCTCGAAAGTGCTCAGAACTGAGATTTTCCATACCTTTACTTCATAGCTAATATGTATAACCTATAAATCTAATAAAACTCCTACAATCGTATCTTCGTGATCGTAGTTTTAAAGTTTATATAGGCAATACGTCTTCCGAGGCTTTTTACGTCCCTGCAGGTGTCCCTCAGGGCTCAATCCTAGGGCCAATCTTATTCTTGGGATACTTAAATGATATTCCTAAGCAGCCACGCACTAATCTGGCGTGCTTCGCAGATGACACTGCTTCATATACCTCATCAAATGATGAAGATTTAGTTGTTAGCAGGCTACAATTATCAATAAATTCACTTTCCGATTACTTTACAAAATGGAAGCTAAAATTGAATGAGTCAAAAACTGAGGCCATTATGTTTTCTAGGAAACGAAAGCCTCCAATTCGAACGTTAACTATTAACAAGCATAACATACCTTGGTCTAAATCCGTAAAGTACTTAGGAGTACACCTTGATAATAAGTTAAATTGGACTACACATACTGAAAATACAAAACTAAGAGGCCTTAAAGCGTTTGGTGCATTGAGCCCTATCATGAATAGGAACTCTAATCTCAGCTCTAAGACCAAACTCAAAATATATACAGCTCTAATAAGACCTTGCTTCACTTATGCCGTGCCCGTATGGAGTAGCACCTTTCTATCAAACCTTGCTAAGCTTCAAGTTTTGCAAAATAAGGCATTGAAAATCGCATTCAACACTAAATTTTATGATAACATAAAAAAACTACGTGATAAAATTAAATTTCCTACATTAAATATTTTTTTAACAAAACAAACAATAAAATTTTATATATATACTAATCAAAATCACAGAAACAAACTAATTTCTAACATAGGTAAAACTCGGTTATCAAAACTTCCATATGTCGATACATACAAAAGATATCGTTTACCCCATCACTATTTACTCGGCGACGATTGCGGTTGACGCATAAATTAGCCAGTCATGATTATTTTCAATTTTTAACAGTGCAAATACGGGTAGCTGCACCACTATTATGCAAATAATACGATACGATTGTGTCCAATTATCATGTTGTGTTCGTCGTTTGTGTTTTATGTTTCAAATCTTGATGTTTGGAAACATAAAACACAACATGTTTAGTAGTTAAGAAATTTCATTATAAACATTGTCATGATTTGAATATTTGTTGTATGTGGTGTGCGGTGTTTTCAGTGTTGCGGAGTGGCAGCACTGCTATTTTCTTAATTTATATACTCTGGAGAACGGTGATCGAACAGAATGAACGCTACCCCGGATGATGGCGTGATGTTGTAATTCCGGGGAGGGGATATATCGCGGGCGGACGAGCGCGAGCGGCCCTTCGAAAAAAGTAGTCGCGGCGTAACTCGGTAGTAAAAAGGCGGTCTTAGCGTCAGACCGCCCAGTGCAGTGAAATAAGTGCAGTGTTATAAGTAATAATAAAGCGTCATAAAGTTCAGACAAGGAGTTTTCTTCATATATCAGAAGTGGCAATCAACCTGCGAGCCAAGCCCGGTAAAATCGTGAGTCACCTGCGAGATTATATTTTACCCTCCGATTATTGAATATTGATGTTAAAAATTTGTCACGCATATCGAATTGGAGAAAATGGTTCTTAAAAGTGTTGAAACAGGGTGTTAAAATAATTATAACGGGATATTCTTAATACGGGTAGACAGAATATGTTAAGATACTGCAATGAGATGTGATCTGGGTTACTCTCAGATTATTTTATTGTAGCACAGCGATTAAAGATTATAATCCGACGATTTTATTATAACCTAATGAAATTTTGATAGTGTGGTTGGGGCTACTCCCCGATAATTTTATCTTAATTTAAACGAAATGAAGTCTGTTGTAAGTAAGTCATTAGTAAATTATTTCGTTAACATCCCGAGAGACAAGTATACGAAAATATGTTTTTCTTGTTTGAGAACCATTTTTACTTTTTGTATTTGATTATGCTGCAGCCATTCAGAGGAACCATAGCGTGGTAATATTTTTTTGGTGTGATGGTGAGAGTAGTGTTTTTAATAGTACAATGGCTATGGCATATCGGTCTGTGGCCGTGTCAGCGATCAGCAGTGTGTTATTTTTCTAGAAGACTAGTAAAGTGCTGCGAGTAAAATATTTTAATTCGGTAACTGGGCTACATCAATACAGCCAATTAAGCGAGCTTCTAAATGTAGCTTTTCTAGAATATTGCTAACAGTAATGCAAATAAAATATTATGGTAAACTTAACAGCTTATTATCTAGCTGTTAAGGTTGGGCTCCACTAAAATTGTGTTCAGATTCAGAACACTTGTTGATAAAAATTTGGTGCAGACCTTTTACAGTGCGCGAACTTGATCACAATAGTAGATTGCCTGTGTCCACCACCTCAGTTGTGCGTAACTTTAGTATGCGTGCTGTACGGTACATTTGTACACGAACATTTATACCTCGGAAATGTGCTTTACTTTCAGTTTAGTGTGTAAACATGTGTGCGAGTGCGTCGTCGCGGGTACACCGCGAGACCGAGGAGTGCGCGACAAAAGTTCACGGTTTGTCCAATAGAGTGCGCGCGCAGTTTGCTGACCAAGAAATACATTTATGCTGCACTCTGTGCGGTACAGAGCCGCACACTGGTGGAATCCTGTCTTTACGGTTACGGCCATTTAGGGCGAGTTGTACTGTGTTAATTTTTCTGTAAGGTTAATAAAGTACCGCAAGTAAAATATTCTAGTACGACAACTAGTTTACTACAACTAGTAGCACTGTCTTTAGTCGTGTAAGTATGCTATACCATGAAGCGAAATTTAGGTATTGTATCTCCACCTGCAACACTATAACTACTTTGTGACGTAACTATTGTGAGATCTTGAACCACATAAGTGTGTCAAACGAAATTTTATATGAGTAGAGCTACACAGTGATACTCTGGTAAATCCATCAATAGATGGATTTACCAGAGTATCACTGCGTAAATATTTAATACAGAAGTCTGTTTATGAAGTTGAATTATACAGAGATAACATAGTTCGATTGACTTAAAATCTTAATTGAATTTCAAAGGCATGTATAACCTCAGAAATAGTACCATTGTGTACCGGTAACTTGTCGCGAATATTTATCCGTTGACGCCTTGTAATCATGGAGGCGGAATTTAAAGCCGCGCTAAGATATCAGAGTATCGACAGTGCTGAAAATTAAAGTGCATTTCTTAGTGTTAACAACTACACTTAGTGTTACTGCAAGTTTGAAATTCAAGGATTTTTAGTGTTTATGAGTTTGTTAGCTGCAGTCATGTAGGTGAACTGCAGGGAAAATGTTCCAAAGAATGCCATGTATGTGTGCCGTAAAGTTGAAGTTCGTAGATTTGATGATGTTATCGCTGCAACCGTGTAGGTGAGCTGCAGGATAATATTCTAAAGAAGTATGGCCATGTAGGTGTGCCGTAAGGAAAGTTCGAAGATTTTATGATGATTTCGCCGCAGCCATATAGGCGCGTTGTAAGGTTGAAGTTTGAAGATTTGACGATGTTTGAAGTTTGAAGATTTGACGATATTTGAAGTTTGGAGTTTTAATGATTTTTGAAGTTTGAAGATTTGACGATGTCGAAGTTTGAAGATTTGATGATGTTCTCGCTGCAACCATATAAGTGAGCTGTAAGATTGAAGTTCAATTATTCAATGATGTTTTAGCTGTAACCATGAAGGTTTGGTTTCAGGATGATAATTTTAACCGGTCACGGAACACTTAGCTTCCAGCCATGAACGTTTTAAACTGCAGCAGGTCAAGCCTATTCAAAGGAAAGTAGAAGCTCCAAACTGTATTTAATCCAAAATAACTTGATTAACTAAATTTTGTATAATATGTATATGGTGTGCAAGAGTGTGCACTTGTATTTATTGTGCACTTGCACTTGTTATCTTGTATTTTAGTGGATTTGTATAATCCAGTCGATTAATGATCATTTTAATGTGATTATGTTAAGCGTTGAATAGCAGAATCATTGATCGGACTTTCCCAGAACCTGAGCACCTGACTTTTAATGATGATATAACGTTATAATTCCAGTTTTGATGTAGTTTCGAGTTTCATAGAGAAAATTTAAATCATATATGAGAGATCAACCGATCGGACACGCAGCAAGTAACCTTGACGTGCATAGAAATTCGAAGAGTCGAGGAGTCTTGACAAATGCCACTATGCTTGAAATTTCCGAAACGTACTAATTAGAATCGACATAGAAGTGACTTACACTTACTTTTGATAAAACGCGTATAGTGCGTTAGAGCGAATAAATTTATGAGTAATCTGTTTGCAATTATTAGATTCTCAATTATTATGGTTATTATTATTAGATTATAGAGAGAATGGAAATTATTCCATCAATAAGATTCATGAATTGATAAATGAGTAAGCCTAAGACATTTTCCGAAAAATACTATTCGGTTAAGGATCATTATAAAAATATATATAGATGTCAGCGATCTGTATGTGCCAACGTAATTAATGTCATGTTTTGAACACCCACGTTATTTTTCGCAACTGCAGAGCAGTGTCTACACTTTGTTGAATTGTCCGCTGGACAGTGACGTAAGCAGTGATGAGCGTTGACAATTATCGTAAAATATATATAAACAAATCTGTATGTTAAATGAACCACTCGATAATATTACAAAACTATTAGTCGAGAGTAAACGTACGTAGTAAACGTTTCTTTGAGAGAAACCCATTTTATGCCTTGAATGAGTTGATGAGAATAGATCTTGCTGAATTCTCGTTCTAATGGAACAGCGGATCATATTTTCTACTTTCTTCCATAAGTGGATAAGCATATTTTTTATTATTCTATTTTGGCCTTTTGAACATTATTATGAATATTGACATAAGTTTGACGACATCCTTTTATTATTTATTATGTTATTGGATATAAAAATGACATAAATAAATAGAATATATTATATATAAATGAATAAAAACTACGTTAAATTGTATTTTATAACAGAAAAAGCTTGGAGTACAAACATAACAAAAAAATACTAATTTGAAAAGGGCTTTTCTAATATAACACTTTTGTTACAAGCCCAAGAAATAATTTGACTTTGAATTTAAGCGATGACCGAAGTTTCTTATCACGAACTAAAGATAATTCAAAGAGAGAACTGATTGATCAGTTTCATATTTCAAACAAAGTAGCCTCAAAAATAGATTGCACCGGTGGCGGTTTTATTGTAAAAGTACAGTTTATGAGTTCAAAAATTAGTCAAATATAAAAACCGAATATTCATAATTAATTTATTTCTTGCAAAATAGGTATACAAACATGTGGTCTTATGATAGTAATAACATTTGGTCCTCTATTTTTGCTGTCAAAGCGTGCAAGTATTTCTAGGTTCTAGATCAATATCGTTAAATATCGTTCGTGCATATGGACATTTTGATAAATCTAGTATAATTTTGGTAAGCGTATAACAGAATTGGATCCAGCATACGAAAATTAATCGATAAATAAAAAAATATCTTCATTAAAAATAAGCATATATAATTATTCATTAATAATAAATATTCGTTAATAATAAATATTCATTAATAATAAATATTCATTAATAATAAATATTTGATAGGACTGGTAACGTTTCCGAAATATGATTTTTAGTTGAAATAAAACGGCAACTATCAAAATCACCACTGGCTTGTACTCAGTGTAAGAGCAGTTATGATATGACTAGTCGACATCATATAGACCTTAAAAAAAAAGCAACAGAAATTAGTAAGACAAATATTGAGACTAATTTTATTTATGGAAGTGATTACCTGCTTCTTCTCTTTTGATGCTTTAGTATTAGTTCAGGTGTGCACTAAAAGGAATTAAGTATGCTTCTGTGTATAAACATTCTCAGTCTTTACCTACAATTAAGTTTATTAAAACCTAGTCAAGTAATTTCTGCTCTACCGTTAGTATGTAATGTGTACAGTATTTTTTCTAGCTAACGTGTCATCAAAATAGTGATGACGTATTTGACAAACAACCAACAACTTTATCCTCAAAGAGATTCATATACGAGATAGATTATCGTCGACTGGGCAATTGCAAATACTGAAGTTCTTTGCGCAGATCTCAAGAAAAGAGCACTCGACGGAGAGCCTATCGCAGCATATGCATGGCCGTGTAGAAGGCAAGTGAAGTCCTGGACGATCACCAACACGTTGGACCGACCTCATTAGAAAAGCTACGCAGTCCACCGAAGTAGAGTGTACTCGCAATGCAACCGACCGGCAGAAATGGAAAAGCATCGCGAGAAGAGCAGCTGGCCTGGAGAGTGACGGTGACGGCGAGGAGCCACCGCCATTGCAACCACGACCACTCTGACTAGAGTGTACGATTAAGAAGAAAAATTTGGCAAACAAGAGATTAAAATCCGACAGATGTCAACTCAGGGCATCTGTGATGTGAAGTGATTCAACTTGATAGTACATCAATTTAATGGTAAACAACAACAGGTATACGCCAGTCAAATAACGGTTGGTGAAGGACTGACAATGGATCAGCTACCTGTAGTTTATCGTGACTAATTTGTCCCTATGATAATGAAATTTAGTGATTAGAAAATAATAATACTTCTGACATTCTAAACTGACAAAATTTCGCTCATGTGCTTTGCCGATCATCCACAAGCTTGACAGAAATTAATGCGGTTGTAGCGACTTGCTAAAAAAAAGGGGGATTTGGAAAATTATTTCCGTTCTCTTATTCTCTCTATTACTCGGATTTGGGGAGTATACGTTACACAATTTTAAAATGCTATTTGGTAATGGCAGGACAATGACAGAAATACAGTTTAAAATGTTGATTCCTATGAGAGCACTTACAAAATTAACGTACTCGTGTCACCAAATTATTACTGGAGCTGGTTTGAGTTGGATCTAAATATTTGAATTTATGTGTAATTATTTTTGGACGAAATTTGCTTTCATTTTATTCAAGCTTTGTCGTTGGTCATTTTAATGTTTGGACGAAGAACAAAAAGGAGTATTTATAGAGTTTTTCATAAAAAAAAAGTCTACAAGTCCAAGTCTACAAGGTTTGAATGCTACTTCAGTGGCCACTACAACATTGGGACATTTATATAATGATGCTGCCGTTCGCAATCACTAAACCAGAGGAGGAAGTAATTGAGTAACCGACAGTAAATTAATAATGCGAATTGAATAAGTTTTGTACTTTTTTTAATTATATACCAAACCTCTGGAAATACCAGAATATATACTCGATCCGTACAACATATTTGTACAACAATGATTTATCTGCATAGTGTACATTTACACACGAATAGGAAGCCTCCGGTTCCCAGACCAGCTAGAATAAACATAAAATAATTGTCATATTTAAAAACGAATCCGAGTGTCATGATTACTTGTATCTACAATAATAACTAGTTACGACAACGTATACTACAAAGTTTAGTGTGCTATAACTAGTTTTATAAAATTAGCATAATAATTACTGTTTAACTATTTTATTTTGCAGCAAATCTTTAAGGAGTCCAAAGGGTTCGATATGATTAATCAGACTTGCTTTTAGAGAGTTGTTGTGCATCGGGACGTTGCACAAAAGCGGATGGCCGAGTGTCATGATTTGAATATTTGTTGTATGTGGTGTGCGGTGTTTTCAGTGTTGCGGAGTGGCAGCACTGCTATTTTCTTAATTTATATACTCTGGAGAACGGTGATCGAACAGAATGAACGCTACCCCGGATGATGGCGTGATGTTGTAATTCCGGGGAGGGGATATATCGCGGGCGGACGAGCGCGAGCGGCCCTTCGAAAAAAGTAGTCGCGGCGTAACTCGGTAGTAAAAAGGCGGTCTTAGCGTCAGACCGCCCAGTACAGTGAAATAAGTGCAGTGTTATAAGTAATAATAAAGCGTCATAAAGTTCAGACAAGGAGTTTTCTTCATAACATTATTAAAAGTACATTGGTTACATAAATGCACTATAACAATTTTATAAGTTAGCCATAATATTAACCATATCGTATGGCAATATAACCACAGGTTTTAAAATGTATTATTGCTTAAATATAGTTTTTTAAAATACTAATATAGGCGTTTTTAGTCTGATAGTTATATGTATAAAATGTTATGTTTCTACAATTTATAGACTGTGTCTATATTGTATGTGTAATTCTATTTATGATAAATAAAGACCTTTTGAAAACAAAAAAAAAAACAAAAACAAATATGTATAACCTCTCTATAGATAAAATCTCATTGGTTTATTTATATAATATATTTAGTAAGAAAGGGCTTCATTTTAGAGAAACTACAGGTGGCCATATCGCTAAAAACGAGCTATTCTATATAGGCAATATTGAGATGGGGATGTTATAATTATTATTATATTTTAATAAACTGACTCAGCAGACTTCAAAATTGCGTAAATTTTGTTTCAAAAATCAAACTATGGATCGATTTTGATCAAATTACTATGGGACCATAGATTGGTCCCATAGTAATTTGATCAAAATCGAAAGTATATACTTATGAAAGATATCCTTTAAAAACCATAAACGATTTTCCCAAATCGGTTCATAAACGACGGAGTTAGAAAAAAAAATTGAGAACATCCTCCTTTTCGAAGTCGGTTAAAACTAGAAATGACTGGCGGGGTGTGCAACAAATAAAAAATATACAGTCGAATTGAGAACCTCATGCTTTTTGGAAGTCGGTTAAAAAGAAAATTGAACAAAATATTCATCCTAGCATATTATTGAAATTCACAGCTAGGAATCCTTGAGGATGGTTAGAAACCACACGGGCTGACAAAACTAAGCAAATTATCATAACTTCAACACATAGTAATATTCCTCAACCGGACGCACGCTTGTAAATCAGCAGCAACAATTCCGAAGAACCCTCAAGTTTCCGGCAACTTGTACAATGCCGAGAGCGCACCAAACTTGGGCGATACCTCAAATGGCACTTATCACTTGCCATCGTCTTCCAAAGTTTCGATATGACGAGGAATCACTTAGAGAACATGGCTATTACCGTTTTTTTAATTGGCTTTGGCGCGCTGTGTATAGAACCAGATTTAAAATAATAAAATTGTTTTAGTTACTTATTGCAGTCGAGGTTGCAAAACCGTGGCTAATTTTGAAGCTATTTTTTTTTCTTCATTATTACGGTAAAACATTAATTACACTAATTACACAATAAATTGTTGATAATTAAATCAGCATGTCACAGTAGTAATTAAAATAAAATATATGTGAAACTAATAAATATCTATATTACGCGAAAATCAAATAAATTAAAAATAATTTAAGGTACATAACAAACTTTCATACATTGTTCTCACAAATCAACAAGATTAAGGATTTAACTCCTTAGCACCTTCGCTAGTTAGGTTCCTATGTTACACTCGGGATTCAACATTTCGCCTGTAACATAAAACACTACTTTATTCAGTATTTTGTTCCATGACTTTATCCCCTTGGTGCATAGTCTACTATTATTGCTAGTACACATATTGCCTTGCTAGTATATTAATTGACGTATTTAATTGATTAATTAATTAATTGAAGGATCCTAAAATTAGAATCCTGAGCGTTAGCGAGGGAATCAAAAGAGCACGAGGTGAAAAATCTTTGCACTCGAGTGCAACACGTAACTTTTCATCCCACTTCAGCAAGGAAATGACTAAATGCAAAAAAAAAACTTTTATTTCAGTTTAGGTATTAACTACAAAAAAAGTACACCAACAAGGTCCCGAGTCTGAGTTTTAAGAAATGAAAAAAGGTTGTTTGATAAATTCGGCAACATGGAGGTAGAAGTAAATAGGTTTAATGATGTTTTGAATTCACAAACTTAGTCGATGTTCTAAATTCAATTTACTTTATCCTCTAGCGGATAAAAACGTCTTTTGCACTCAGATATCGAAGAGCAAAAATACTCTTTCCGAGATGGAAAATTATTCTCTAGGAACTACTTATATATTTCTAATCTAATTTCTATTTTTCATATTTGTCTAATTTATTTTCAAAACTTCACTCCATTCCATGGTTGCCTGAAAGAGATCGCTTTTAGCGATAAGGCCGTCCGTTTTTACATTTGTGTTAATTTATTTCCTTTTGTACTGTTTTTTGTTAATTTTAAGGTGTGTCAATAAAGAGTTCATCTATCTATCTATTTTGTTAATTTTAACATTCAACAAATAGCAATAATTAGCCACAAAAGTAATAGACAGTTACTAATTATTATGCATAGTGTTGCTCCACAAAAAGTAACTGCGATGTGGACGCATCATAAGATTTGGAACATAAATATTTAAAGTGATTATTGACAGTTACTAATTATTATGCATAGTGTTGCTCCACAAAAAGTAACTGCGATGTGGACGCATCATAAGATTTGGAACATAAATATTAAAAGTGATTATGACAGTTACTAATTATTAGGCATAGTGTTGCTCCACAAAAAGTAACTGCGATGTGGACGCATCATAAGATTTGGAACATAAATATTTAAAGTGATTATTGATAGTTACTAATTATTATGCATAGTGTTGCTCCACAAAAAGTAACTGCGATGTGGACGCATCATAAGTTTGGAACATAAATATTAAAGTGATTATGACAGTTACTAATTATTATGCATAGTGTTGCTCCACAAAAAATAACTGCGATGTGGACGCATCATAAGATTTGTAACATAAATATTTAAAGTGATTATTGACAGTTACTAATTATTATGCATAGTGTTGCTCCACAAAAAGTAACTGCGATGTGGACGCATCATAAGATTTGGAACATAAATATTTAAAGTGATTATGACAGTTACTAATTATTATGCATAGTGTTGCTCCACAAAAAGTAACTTCGATGTGGACGCATCATAAGATTTGGAACATAAATATTTAAAGTGATTATGACAGTTACTAATTATTATGCATAGTGTTGCTCCACAAAAAGTAACTGCGATGTGGACGCATCATAAGATTTGGAACATAAATATTTAAAGTGATTATTGACAGTTACTAATTATTATGCATAGTGTTGCTCCACAAAAAGTAACTGCGATGTGGACGCATCATAAGATTTGGAACATAAATATTTAAAGTGATTATGACAGTTACTAATTATTATGCATAGTGTTGCTCCACAAAAAGTAACTGCGATGTGGACGCATCATAAGATTTGGAACATAAATATTTAAAGTGATCATGACAGTTACTAATTATTATGCATAGTGTTGCTCCACAAAAAGTAACTGCGATGTGGACGCATCATAAGATTTGGAACATAAATATTTAAAGTGAATGACAGCATTAGATCGTCGGGTAAGCGTGTAGAATAACGTATAGCACATAAAAAACTGGGTAAAGTTAACTTTGACACTTTTTCTCCCAAAAGAAACCTAACAGTAACAAGGACAACTCAGTAACCATAAGGAAGTTAGCGGCGCCAGAGTTTTTAAATTAGCACAAAATTTAATTTTACTGCACTTTCCTCAGATATAACTGGGTTAGCGCAGTTTTCAAAGAGGATTTTATAATAAAGAACTTGTCGCTTGCATTCTAGACAAAGTTGTTTTATTAAATATCAAGCACATAGTGAAATGCTCGCTTTTAAGAGACCGTACGTTTTTAATGTTTCAAGTTGTTTTTTATCGAGAAATCTCATGAAAGTAGTATAAAATCAATGATTGCAAACCGATTCCAGCTGTTTTTTTTTGGAAATCGATGGAGAATAAGGGCCTTACCGAAAACGTTACTTAACTTTAACCAACGTCTTAAATTCTCTGTCTTCTTTCCGCAAGTGTAGTTACGTGTCAGCGAGAAGTAAGAAAGAAAGAATGGAATGGATACTGCACAAGAATGGACTTCTTCTCTGTTTCCTGAGACCTACAATCTTGGAATTTTCAAGGCTAGAGTGAATAGATCGACGAGCTCCATCCTCGGCCACATCGTCGCTTAACATCAGGCGAGTTGGTGGTCAATCGTAGATCTATATTGTGTAAAAAAAAACATCTTTCTTTGCATTGATTAAAGTTAAGTAACATTTTTCGGTACGGTCGTAAATGTCTAGCCGGGAACTATTTGAACATGAGATGATATATGTGATGTAAAGTAACACGGTTTGTGGCGGACACATCATATTTATATATTGTAGCGTTTTCTTTTGGTTTTGTGCTAAATGTTAATTTGATGGTATATGTCTTCCATGAATAAATAGATGTCTATGTCTATTAATTCACTGACAGTTGTTCAATAAATGATTCTAATTTTTGATTTCTGATATCTGATTTCTGATTTCTGATGTCTATGTCAACACTCGCTCGATGACCGCCGGTAGATATTTTGTTCCCAGAGTATATAACTACTATGGAGACGAAACACTTACAAAACGCTTGCCTTACCTGTACAACACTCCCCCAGATATTGTTCCGTGGAAGAACAGCAAATACAAATGCAAGCGTATTAGCGTAAATTAAAGGACTTTTTCATATATTTTTTATCAGCCCTGTTTTGTACAAACTGTCCCACTGCTAGGTGCGGGCCATCTTCTCATCGTGAGAAGGGTAAGGCGCTGGCCAAGTGCGGGTTGGTAGACTTCACACATCTTTCAAGATCATAAAGAACTCTCGGACATGTAGGTTTCCTCAAGATGTTATCCTTCACCGTTTGAAGTTTGTGGCAATCGACAATACGCACTTAACTTCGAAAATACAGAGGTGCGTGCCGCGAAATTCAAACCCAGGACCTGCGGAACGCAAGTCGAACGGTCTTCCGACTGCTGGAAACTTTTCATAAATAGTTTCGTATAAATAGTAGGGAAACAGTCAAACCGTTTTTACCGTTTTATGGGGCACTGTATAATTCTTTTGTCTACATGTTTAATTCTTTTGTTTTACTATGTATGTAATAATAAAATAAAAACAATAAATATAATCATAAATAAGTAACTTTAAATTTAACTAGTATTTCTAGGAACAGTAGACCGCGCGAGGACAAAGTTTGTTCCTACTCGTGAGGTCTACCTTTTGATAATTTCAATTTTCATAATAATTCGAAGCGGCAAAATAGACGTCTTTAGACTTCTCAATCTGAATTAGGGTTTAGCGCGGCGACATAGTCTTCCCAGGAAACTATATTCGTGAATTTTGTTTTAGACTTTAAGTCCACGTGATGGAAACTCTTGAGTCCATCACTCATATTCCAAAATCTTGTTCAGAATTGATTGTCAAATTATTAAAATTGGCCGACTAATAGCCTAGCAGCAAACTTCTTATATCAACCAAGATTTTATATCCGTTTATCTCAATAACATCTTGATCGATTTTGCTCATATTTAAAAATCTTATTTAGAATACTTTCTTAACATTTATAGTAAATATTGTTAAAATCGGTCAGTGAATGGCGCCGTGGCAAACTTTCCCCGTTTTTGGGGGAAATACCCTATTAATCAAAAACTCGCAACGACAAATAATCTAAAAAAAAATAGGGGAACCTATACACCAAGTTTCGTTCAGATTGGTTTAAAAACACGCGACTTGTACGCGAATACAACAATTATGTATTTGCTTATGAATCTACAATGTTTGCCTTTAGTTATATAACACTATCAAAGTCTTATATACTTTGTTGGATTTCCACAAAAGCACAGAAGACTTTGTTAACTTTTGTGTGCGAGTGAAGAATGGAAGTCTTGGTGTGCGAGTGAAACTTGTACTTAGCCAGTTTTACTACGGCGTAGCACCGTAGATTTTATCGCCTACGGCGTAACAATCTCGTAGCTCTGAAAATCGAAAAATCATCGACTGGTCGATATTAAAATAGTATTTTCTGCTTAAGAGTCAAAGAGAACGGTAAGATTACCATATTTATTGGCCACCCTTGCCTCCCCACGTATCAGTGTTGCCATAGTCGTCTACATATTTTCGTCTAAAGTGCTATTTTAGCTCTTTCAAAAAAAAACGAAAGCTTAAGTTAAATTGATTTTTGAAAATAAAGTGTATTTCAATCTATTTAAAACTAGCCAACTTTTATCTAATCTTCCAAATTAAGGACTATGATTTCAGCCTGTTCATCTGTTCCGCATATGACTTCTGAATAACAAATCATAGGTTGAGAAATAAAAAATTTAATTGTCATTTTTGCAGAGTAATTCCTAAAAATGATACGCTACTGAGTGTACGTTATAGCGAGAAAGTATTGTGGTGCCGCCGTAATTATTAATGTATTAATATTTATTTGTTATATTGATGTTTTTCTGTCACCTTTTAATCCTTTATTTTAATAACTCATTAGATTAGGATAGTTTAGGATAGGTTTGTAAAAACAAAACCTAAATTTTGTACTTTTTGTTCGACTATATTTTTTTGTTTGTTACGCTATTACTTCACCAATAATGAAATGATTTTCATGTTTTTTTTTTTTTTTTTTGTATATACATTTTATCAAAATTGGCTCAGTTATTTGGTTTTTATAAAAACTTACTGGAAAACATGTAATTCAAGTAAACGAAATTGCGTATTTCGAAGTCGGTTCTTTCAGTTTTTTTTTTTAACTATAATTATTATCTATAATTTTAATATACCCATTGACTGTCACATAATAAAGTCGAATCTTTTTTTATGTAGTAATAGGTTTGCGCTTGGCCGCCAATCTAAACGACATAAGTACCATTTCACAAAATCAGCATACGGATATGGTTTTCAGAGCGCTACAAACAAATACACGCACAGTTGCTGACAAACAATTACCCTTCTTGCATCGCGATGATTTTTGGATTATTATAAACACTTTTCAGAGATTTTCCACGTCCCGGGTGATAACTCCGTAGCCAAATCTGTAGAGGCTCTTATGTAGATATAGGTTAGAAGCGGGTTCAAGTGCCGTCACATGTTGCATATTTTTTAACTATATTTTTATTATTTTTTTATACAAGATAGATCTACGACTGACCACCAACTCACCTGAGGTTAAGCGACGGTGTGGCCGAGGATGGAGCTCGGGAGCTCGTCGATCTAGAAGATATCTATTCTACTATTTCTATCTACATATTTGTATTTATTTCTTGTTACTGGTATCACCGACAGGTGTGAGTCGAGGGGTGCCATAATGCGATTCTGACTCGAGTCTGTTATTAACTAGCCAATTTGCCGGAGACTTGTTTGTGACTCGCGTTTTAACGTTTCACTAATCGCTTATGAACACAACGACTCAGGAAATTAGTTTATTTTAAGAACGCCAGTTGTTTTCCTGGAACTATAAACTTGATTTTTTTTTGCGCAACTGAGTGAAGAGAAAAAAACAATTGAATGCTACATCTACATAGAACTTTGGATTCCATCGGATCAAAACCATGTTAGGCAGTTCACTGTGCTTGTCACTCTGAGATATATTATTACGTCTTATTTTGCAGTGAAATTTTGCTGTAAATACGCTACTGTTTACAGGTGAATAATGAGATTGTAAATTGCCGATTGATGGCACTCACTATGAAAACTGCGTTTCAAATGTTACATTATATATTTAAAATTCAGTTTTTCTATTAATACATGATTAAAACATATGTTACTGCAAACTTCTGTTATCAAAAACTATTCTGAAGTTTTTATAATTTATATTACCACAATACATTCGATTTATTCATTTGACAACGTATTGGAATAGACGTTTTCGAACGCAGCCAATACAAATTGTTCGACTTGACAATTGGAACGATGGAAGCACGGTGAACAACGTAAGAAGTAAGGATTTTGTGAAACCCCTCATTGGTAAAGAATTTGTACCTATAGTTTCCAAGGATAACTCTATTTTCAATAATGATCATGTATTTTATAAAAAAAAAAACTTTTAGAAAAATTAATATAAATATATGTATATTAATGTATGCATATACATACATGTACAATAAATATATGTATGCATATTATGTATAAATGTCACAGCGAACTAGCTTAATTAACCGTTCAATTGAGTTAATTTAAGTTAGCTGCGACATACATTTACTATATGTATATAAATCAAATCCTTTCTTTTGATACATACATACACACATGTTATAAAGGCCAAATTGTAACATTCCGTTTTTGCAAACAAAAATCTTATAAAAGTTTTCTAAGCAATTGAGCCATACCATCCAAATGCGCTTCAGTAGTAGTAATTCTGGAAGCCAGCCATATAAATTTCCTACAAGCTACCATATTCGATAAGGACTCCTGAATCAGAGTGTCAACTCACCCCGAGAATGGCTTGCTTTATAATTATGGAATACAAGGCTTGCCGCTCGGTTTTCCTTACAAATACCAACTGATTAATAGTATCTTTTGTTTACATTGAAATCAAATATAGCACAAATTTTGTTTAGAGTGATTCGTTTTCAAAATATTACGCTTAAAATAGTAATTTTAGTTTAAGCTAAGTGTCTGTCATCCCCTCTCCATTTAGTATGTATTGAACTATGTACAATGTTCATAGTCAAAATCCCTATTATATGTAGAAATAATAATCTCTTCCATGCTGGACTGGAATAAAAAGAAAAACATAGATTGTACTGGTCGCTTTTTTTCTTCCCGTAGTCTAGTAAAAATAAGATTTGTGACAACATAAAAGACAACTAAGTATATTGTTATTTAAATGAATGTACTGGTGTTTTGAAATACATTTGACAAATTTCGTAATGACATTATAAAAGCTAATTTTGTCACCTTTACACGCTCAAACGGCTGAACCGATCGTTATGAATATAGTATAGAGATAGCTTTGGACCTGGAGACGGACATAAGCTACTTATCATCATCATAATCATCACCGTTTTTCATAACTACGCGAGTGAAACCGCCGAACGCAGCTAGTCATAAATCGGGGATTATTGTTGCCTTATGATTTTTAGTTATTTTCCTATTACAATTTCAAAGAATCACTCCAGTTGCAAATACTGTGACCTGCTCCATACAAACGGATTTATTTTTACTAGACTACCGGGCATACTGTAAAAGTCACCTAAGGGACTTGAGGGAAATTGGCGCTTGTTTAGGCGATGGACTAACCCCCTGTCACTGCAAGCCAATCTTAATAATGGCTATCTTACCCTCTTAACATTCCTATCTCTAATATCCTCTACCTTCCATTTAACCCTCTATAGCCAATCTTATCTTATCTTATCATATTATTACAATAAAATATAGCCTATGACACTCTGGAAGCGAAGACGAATCTAATGACACCTCGCACATTAAAATCGGTCAAGTCGTTTAGGGTGTAGGCTATTATATAGAAACATACATGCATACATTTCCACATACATATACATACACTATAAAACATAACCCTCCTTCTTACGCTCGCTGTCGGTTTGAAAATAAAGTCGGTTTAAAAATAGGTGTGATTTGATGTATGTATGTGCAAATAACTGCGTGTGGCCCAACACGCGCTTGGCCGTTTTTTTATTTAAAAAAAAAAGTAAATAAATAAACTTTGGAAAGTTAATTGTGCTTAAATCAGATAAATGTTACGCTTACAGACATACAATCCCTGTCTTCTTGCTATATTGGCACTGGATAGAACATTATCATAAATCTTACAGTTCGGTAGATCTGGGGAGAGCATAATGGCCTCCGAAATTACACGCAAAAACTGAATCCGTGCTTTATTGGACTGAAAAACTGAGCTCGATAGACGTATAAGAACAAATTAGTTTATTATTAAGAAAAACTACATTTTAACTTAAAAGTATGACTCATTGTCCCGTTACATCATCATCATCATCATCATTTCATCAATGTTTTGTTATGACGTTGTCACGTTAAACTATCGTCCGTAAACCGACTTTACAGACATCCAATTTTTTTTGAATGGAGGCATGTTCAGTGCTTTTATTTATGGTTGTATGTTCAGAATAATATGCTTTTTTTTCACGTCAATGAATTATTTTGGGTATATTTTTCAATTATTTTAGTACCAGTTTCCATACATTTTTTAACCTATCCTTTTTGTCTAATTTACCTGTACTAATTAGTTTTTTTTTATGGCAAGCGCCTTTATTAACTACAACACAACAATATACAGACTCAACTAACTAAACTACTACACAAAAAGCACATCGATCACCCCAGACCGATAAAGGTCTAAAGATAATCCAAATGCTCAAACCCAGTTGGCAGCGTACCCAGCATGCTGACCGTATTGCCACGTTGAATGGCAATGCTTATGCGTTGGGCCAGATACGCGCCAGCATTTTGGTCAAAATTTTACTAATTAGTTATGTTCTAGTAATGTAACCTCTGCGAAGTTTTGACTTATCAATTACCGTTGATACGCAAACAAATATAACAGAATGACTTAAAATAAGTTTATTTTAAGTCATTCTGTTATATTTATTTGCGAAGAGTTCTTCATCGTTATTCAAATACAACATCAATATTTATAAGCAAGGGCTACAACGACTTTAGTGTAGATAGGCGTTAAAATGGGGTGGCATTGTAAAGGTAGACCATTACCAATTTACTTATTCGGTTCGATTAAAGCGTTACTATCGCATTTTTAAGCAAATCTGGTGGCTTTTTTAGTGAAATTGCGGGTTTGAAACTTATCCGATTTGAAATAAAAGTTTATCGCCGATTGACGAATCAATGGTTGTGCCTGGTAATTTATTAACAGCAAAACATAGCAATGCTTTTAACAGGTGCTTAGTTGGGTTAGTTTCGAGGGTTGGTCGTAGAAGTTGAACCTTTCGGTACATAAAAGGTAGTTAAGAGTACTAAATTGGCATAATCTGATGGATCCATTAAGAATGGAGGCTAATCTACATTTTAAATGGTTTCAACTAAAATATATCCGCGTTTGGCTGACTCGCCTGTTGGTAAAAGACGATGTGGTCGAAGATGAAGCACGCAAACTCTAATATATACCTATTTACAATAGCCATGAAAAAATGTATACCTTATTTTTTAGGAAATAAGTCTGATTTTAGTCCTGATGGATTGTACGATTTAAACGTAAAATCAAAATTCACACGTAGTGGGCCGCTGACTTATTTTTGTCTGTGGATATTATTATGTGATAGTGTTTGAAGCAATTGGTCACACCGTCACATAACATCAGGTGAGTTGGTGGTCAATCGTAGATCTACCTTCCGTTAAAAAAAGTTGGACTGGCCTCATGGCTTAGTGGTAGTAAGGCATGTATGTTTGTTCTGTATCTGTGTTTATGTTATGTATCATATGTATGTATTTACAAAAAAAAAGATATTATATTCTATCAGCAATCGGATTCCCATAGTACAAGCATTGCTTAGTTTGGGGTTAGATGGTGTTGTGTGGAAAATAAATCTGTAAGTCCTGCAATATTTATCTATTTAATATGTGAGTGAAGAACCGAAAAAAAGTCTGAACGCAACTAAAGCAGATCTGTGCAAAAGTGTGTTAAATTAGGTAAGTATATATATTTTCACGAAGCCTGCCTGGGTAAATAATTAGTAGTGTGTTTTGTTTTAGTAAAGTATGTTCTTATTCTTAAGTGCAAAGTAATTGAAAGATAGTGTTTCCAGTGAATTTTCCAGACATAAAGTTCTTAAGATCTATTATTTCAAAGTGACTAACAAATTTGGTTTTGAAAGATACACTAACTTGTACACTTTACACATCAACATTGATTATAAGATTTTTAGGCTTTACAAGGTAATATGTATAGAAACATACATATATATGCATACACTGTTACAAACATACATGCACCCAAATAGCTTCCTTCTTGAGCAGCCGGAAAAAAGGCAGCATTCATAATATTTTATTAATAAATAAATAATAGTTATAAATATTTGTGGACATTTCACACAACACCATCTAGCCCAAACTAAGCAAAGCTTGTACTATGGAACTAGATGGCTGATAGATTACATATATACTTTTTTTGGTAAATATATACATATGATACATAGAAACACCCAGACACAGAACAAACATCCATGCTCATCACACAAATGTTTGCCCTCGGTGGGAATTGAACCCACGACCTTTTAGTTCAACAGGTAGACGTAGACACACAACTGAGCCACAAGGCCAGTCATTAGTAATGATTGAATGATGTAATTTAACGCAGTAGGTATTAATGTAAGTTCTAAATTAGATTTCTAACAACAAGGCGAAACATCTCTTTTTATTACCATTAAATCAAGAACCGAAAAATTAAACTCTTTTCAAATACACCCCAACAAAAGCACCCCTTTTTAGAAACAAATGCTATCATTACCAACTCTTGGACTGACAAGTGCTTCTGTTGTGTACAACCCTATCCCTAGGGAATCTAGGGGTGGGTATCTAGGGGTTGGTATCTAGGGGTGTGGGTGGAATTTCGGCAATGGATGTTTTAGATGCTTGTTAAATTAAACTTGATGGTAGTATGAATGGAATGTGTCAAGGTTTCGAATTATGAATCGTAAGTTGCTGCAGTTTATCTTTGATTTTGTTTTGTAAGATGTTGGCCAGATAATGCAGTATTGTAATACTGAGTATTTGCATTTATTTTACAAGATAGTCCAGTAAAAATAAGATATGTGATTACAAAGATGAGATGTGTGTTTATGTGATTGATATATGTGATTGTGTATTATAAACTACAACTAAAATAATAATTATTTGGACGAAATATTGGTGTTTTGAAATACATTTGTCACAATTTCATCTTAATCCTAATAGGTACTACCTATTATAAAATCAAAATATGTTACGATAAAATGGCTGAACCGATTTTTATGAAATTCAGTACAATATAGCTGTATACCAGGAGACAAACGTAGGCTACATATCATCATCATCACCGTTTTTCGTAACAATATTTTGTTCTTTCGTGTATTTCTTTTGCTGTGCATAGTATTGGGGGTTAGAAAAGAGGCATTGTAATTTCGTGAACGCCAGTAGAATAGAACGATAAATCTATGGGATTGACATTAGCTGACGAAATGTCACGCCACAGTTTCTTAGCATTTAAAAGCGTAAGCGTTTGTAGAAATAGAAACGTTTGACACTTGTCTAAGCCTGCTGACTGTCCCAATAGATCTGCGAAGGTCGCAGTGACGAGCCGGGGCTGCCCAAGTCCGTTTGGCCCACAAGCTTTAAAAAAAGCCTGCTTTAAAGATGGTATTAGTATTAGATAGAGGCGGCATATCGTAGGTACTTTTTTTTATAGGTCTACATTTGACCACCTGGTGAAGATGAAGATATCTGAAGATCCCCATCTTCTAGACTCCTTTCCAACTTATCCTATCATGAAAGGGGGAAGAAGAGAGGGCGCTATGTTTAATCAAAATAAACCGACCTAAAAGCAAACCGACATACAAATCAGCTGAGCTACCTGATTTGTGTGTCGTTTTTTTTTTTAGTTTTCTTAACTTAGTTGACTTATTATTATATTTCATCCTACCTTATTATCCCCTTTAACTCTCTAATACCCTCTCCCCTCCATCTAACGCTTCAATGTGGCGTCAAACGACCTTATTAGACTTTGATGCTCTGCTTACCTCGTAAGGGATTAGTCACCGTACCGTAGTGTTCCTAGACTGTAATTTTGGTGTACAGTAAAGACATATTATTATTATAAAAGTTACGCAACGAGCTATCTATGGAGAGGGCTATGCTCGGGGTCTCACTGCGAGATCGTATCAGAAACCAAGAAATCCGTAGACGTACAAAAGTCACCGATATAGCACAGCGGATTAGCAAGTTGAAGTAGCAGCGGGCAGGGCACATAGCACGTAGAACTGACGGCCGATGGGGCCGAAAAGTTCTCGAATGGAGACCACGAACCGGCAAGCGCAGCGTAGGAAGACCAGCCACAAGGTGGACAGAAGATATCATACAAGTGGCAGGAAGACGCTGGATGCAGGCCGCTTCCAACCGGTTTTTTTGGAAGTCCATGGGAGAAGCCTATGTGGACAGTGGACTTCTTGTGGCTGAGATGATGATGATGATGTTTAAGGGAAAATCGGTGTAATTTTGTGTATGTATATTTTCTTTCTTTATTATGTTAATCTACAATAACACTGCCATTCAACACCAAACCAATCTCTTCTCCCAATACTATTAGTTATAGGTAAATACTTACGTATATTCTCATTGCCTATTCCCCGGCGAAACATCGAGTCATTAGCATTCAGAGAGTCAAACACTGCCGGCAAACAGTTCGACACGGTAACTTAGATTCATTAGTTGAGCTAGCACTCATCACCCGACGATGCTTGATTTTGTCACTTGATTGCCCCATGAAAAGAGTATTTTTCTATGAAAACGAGTAGCGAAAAATAATTATATCTGTGAAAATAGCATACATTTATTTCAGGCCCACAAATGACAAAAGAATAATGGCTTGTATCCGCTACTCTGAACTAGTATTTGGTATAAAATCTTTAGTACCTATTTAAATAATATTACACAAATGAGAGACACGTTATTGTCTTTAACCAAAATTATCACTTTAAAAAAGGATTTCGCAACATTATTTCGTTTTTTTTTCTTTTCTAATTATCTATGTTATGATACTCCACCCTATGGGGTAGACGAGAAAAAACTCTCTTTTTACGTATACACCAAGAAACGTAATATTTTTTTAAGATTTGCTTTACCACTAAGTATTTGTATAACATTTTATTTAATGTAAGTATATTCATGCTAAATTACAATTTTCTAGTAATAATAATCATTGAGCTAATCTGCGGACAGACGGACGGACATGGTGTAAGGTATATTTCCTTGTTGACTACAAAATCCTAAAACAGTGTATAAGTAAAAAATAGTGAAAAATAAATATTGCCGTAATACTTAAACACAGACAGACATTACCACTTGTTATATACATAAAGAATCAATCATCATCAGCATCAATAACGTATTCAGTTGCGTTCTCCGCTAACAAGCCGGCACAAACACGCGGGACCAATCAGATGTCGGAGTCAGCGCTATCTCGGATTATTTGATAAAACCTATAGAAAAATTCAATTATCCGGAGGTCTGATTATATCGAGTCGAAATAATGAATCAACTGTATTATTCTGTACATGTTACGTCAATATTTAACCATCTATTTATTTCGTCTATCTAACCCAATGATTATACGTAGATAGGTTATACCCGGCAAGCCTCAAGTAAGCATTGCCCGACTCGCCTTCAGTCACCACACGTCGGGCAACGCTGTTAGACGTGTGTCGTGATTTCTGAAGAGTGACAATGCCATCCTGTGTGATAAGAAAATACAACACCAAGATATATAAGGCCAAA
Organism: Lycia hirtaria; assembly: GCA_947563715.1. Lineage (NCBI taxonomy): Eukaryota > Metazoa > Arthropoda > Insecta > Lepidoptera > Geometridae > Lycia > Lycia hirtaria. The sequence goes on from OX387385.1 coordinate 15,103,164, forward strand.
ATACTAAAAGGCCTTTAGGATGTGGTCTTATCCTATAAAGTGCTGAGAACTGAGATTTGCCATGCATTTACTTCATATTTAATGAGTATAACCTCTCTATAGATAAAATCTCATTGATCTAACCGATTCTAACCCCATTTTCTACTCTGGTTTGGTAGTTCATAACATTTCATTTCCATCTAAAAAAAAACAATTTTTAAATATATATATACAGAAAACAAATAAAATAAAAATTACTCAAAAAGTCCACTGGTAGTGGGAAAAGTGGCAAGAATACTGGCAGCATTGCCACGTTGGATGGCAATGCTTACTTTTTGAGCAAAGTAGGAGCCAGCATTCTGGTCACTTGTCACCTCTACCAAGCGTTTGGCTATTTCCCTCTTATTTTCATTTGTAATTATCATTTTGTATTATAATTGTACACTCAGACTATGTTAGTTCATATGTTTAGATGTTAATGTGGTTTACGTAATTCATAATTCATGTTATTGATAAACATTAAATTAACAACATGGAAATAAATCAGCATGAACTGCGCGCAAATTTTACTTTACTTTGTAACCGGAAAAAAATGTGGTCCCAAGATACGGGCTTTGCCTAGTTTGGGGCCTATACGAACCTGTAACTTATTATAACTGTAATTTTCTTAATAACTTATTATTAAATTTAACTCCATGAAATTCGGCTACGCGGTGTCGCCACTTGTTTTTACCTGACTGCATACGAAGGAGGATTATGTTTTTCGAGTGTATGTATGTTAGTATGTATGTATATTTCTATATGACAGCCTACAGCCTAAACGGCTTAACCGATTTTGATGTGCGCGATGTTGTTAGATTCATCTTCACTCCCCAAGTGTCATAGGCTATATTTTTTGTAATAATAATAATACATCTCGCGCAAAAAAAAAAATACGTTTTTTCGTAACCTCAAACGTACTTTTTCGTAAGAAACAAGTGTTTTACTAGAGTTATTCTAAAGGATGCGTATTTATAATCTTTTCTACAGCGAATTTATTTAGGCATAATTTCTCACAAAAAACGTGCACTCAACAGCGTACTAAACGTAACGAAATCGTAAGTTAGACAGCAGTTTTTGCTGTCTAACTTACGATTTCGTTACGCTTTTCTGCAGTCGGTTTTTTTAATTCATGTAGACACGTGCACATTAAATACCATAAACTTTTTAGTGGAAAGTGTCCAGGATTCTATTCTCTAAAAAATACAGTACTGAAAATCGTATGCGGCATTTCATGTGTTCGACAAAGTTGCCCTCCTTAAAAACAAAGAAGAGACGTCAAGCCCCAACTACTGACACACTAAATATTCCGCCGACGTCCGCGACTATTTGATATTCTTAAACTCAGACGCCGTAACCACAACTTTTAGAATGGCTTAAACATTTAAACCTGGATCATATAGTTAGCTAGCTGGTCCCCGCGGCTGCACTCGCCTAGAATAAATATTATGTTAATTGTAACAAAAACTTACCTATAAATTGAACAAACACATGCTAATTATTACAAATAAGACGATTATGATGGTGCTTCCACACAGAAGCAGCTCAGCGGACCTACTGTGTGGGAACACCAGACCATAGTGTAGTTTTTTTAGTTAAAAACAATATATCACAAAAACGAAGATTTTTTTGATTTCATATTAAAAATAGATGTTTTTAGCTCTTTATAGTACAATAGTTCCATTAACCATCCACTTAAAAACAACTATATTTTTTATCTATTTACATTATTGAGCATACATAGGTACTACCAACGGAGCCACAAGGCCAGTCAATTGTAAGTGATCATATTTGCGACAATTTAAGTTTATTCTTTGTTGTTTTTAGTTAAAATGATTGTTGTTAGTTAAAATGATGTAATAATATAAATTATTACATAATTTTAACTAACATCAATGCGCCTCGCTTCTTATACATCCCGAGAAGTTGCTTGAATGAGTAAAAAAAGATTTCTAGGTTAAAAAAGTAATACGATGTATTATCGGTAAACAGAAGCACATGATAATATTTATAAAAAAAATACGTGTGACACTCGGAGACTGCCGCGGTAAAGCTATTGCATAATAGCTTTACGCGCGGTGTGTTAGGTTATTTTCGTTACGGAATTTCTGGATTCGGTCTCCACGCTCAAGGCCCGCGATAGAAGCTATGCAATAGCTTAAAATATTCTTAAATAAGAAAGAATATATAAGAATAGTTTTTATTGTAATCATTTTAATAAATTGATATTAGGAACGTTTCTAATATGAACTTGTCAAATTTTGTTCACAATTAACAATCTTATATAGTTTTGGCGGGAACGTCTTGTAACGTGTTGTTGTTTTGTTTTATTTTCCTAAACTTGTGTTATTTTGAACATTATTGCTATAAAAATGGTGGTGTTTTATTCATTAAGTGTTCGATAAAGTGCGTGAGTGTGGGCATTTAAAATAAAGCAGTAAAACGAGTGATTTTACGTTGTCGGCAAAACTCTATAGAAGTCTCTAGTAAAGTCGCCACCACTTTACTGAAGCAGGACTCGACTTAAATTGACTTGACTGTATACGTGACTTAGATTGTGACTAGGACATTTACAACTTGTTTTATTACAGAAACTTGAAAAAAAACCTAATACTTGACACTGGCAAATGCTTTAATGCGGGTCCAATACAAAAAAGAAGAAGAATCTTATTATAATACTTGTTTTGTTTCCCTGTGTCAATACATTAGATACTTGTGGCTAAAAGGACAAAAACTGATTGAAATAAATATTACTTGCCGCATACGTGGCATGTTAAATACGGACAAATTGACAAACTCCCTTCCATATTAGTAAGTTTGAATTTAACGACAGAGTTTTAAACCGAATGCGCTTCCCGTATTACAAAGTAGTAAATACGTTTGGTTATACTGCTTCTATGCATTTTAATAATGAACTTGATGAATTTGGGATAAAACGGCGTTTTGCAGCGGAGGGAATATTGGATGATCCTAGCCCGAAGCAGATGAGTTATTTTGATGTTTGTCATAAACTCTGCATTGTTCTATACTGTGTTGACAGTTGTTTTACCCCTGATAACTGTATTTTTTTTTCCTTTGTATTGGACTCTTGCATGTAGCGGATTTGCCAGTGTCAGAATTTTTGAATTTTTATTCAAAATACAAGTCTTATAAATAGCTATCTATTCATCGCGGTTTTACTTGCGTAATGAAGAAAAACAATGATAATTATAATAGAATATATGTAAATGTAGCCTAATCTCCATTGTAAGGTTTAATTATTGCAAAATGTTATTTTTTTCTTCATGGAACGAAAATAAGTTATGAAAATACAAAAAAAAAACTCAAATTTTACAAAAAATATTATTTTCTTTGACTGAAAACAATTATAACAACAAGTATCTATATTAAGAGAAAAATAAAATACCCGACTGCAGAAAAGAGGTTTCTGCTGTCTACTACTTACGATTTTATTACACTTGATACGATGTTGAGTATACGTTTTTTGTGAAACAAGAGATATATTATTACAAAAAAAAATATAGTCTATAATACTCAGGAATATAATATAACATAGCCCTCCTTCTTACACAGTCGGGTAAAAAGTTATTATTTACAGTCTGGAAAGGTAACTGACAGAGAGAAAGAGAAACAAAGTTACTTTCGCTTTTATAGTAATTATTGGTTCGGATAATTATTACTTATAATCCACCCTACTGGTTGCTATTCCACTGTATCTGAAGACTATGCCCTGCAGAGGTAAGATGGGGGCGCAAACTTTCTGCCACCGGCTGTCGTGATATGACAACTGCGCGGAAGTTTCACTTGCAATGTTGCTTTAAACACCTTAGGATGTGACCACATTTGTAACATTTACAGCATCGAATGTACATAATATCTACCGGGTGTCTTAGTGTTTTGATTAGTGACGACGTAGGTGCCTACGTGATGAGGTCATGTTTTTGTGTGTATTTATAATTACTTACATGCGCTTACACGGTTATTGTATTTTTTACGTTTGTCTAGGACTTGGATAAAAACTATATTTTTCTTGATATATTTTTTATTATTGATAAGAGTTGGTTGGAAGAAGGCAATTGACTTCCAACTCGCGAGGTTGCAATCTACAATGGAGCGCGCTTAGAAGTTCGTTACATAAAAGTGGAACCAAAAACCCCCGTTCTGATTTTTGATATATCTGACATGAAACAATGACGCTTTGAAAAAAAAAAACAATTTTTAACCACTTAAGTCTCACTCACTCACAGAGATTATAATATGATGCATAGATTATATGCAATAAGTGTGAGTTGTATTGTCTCTAGCATATTAATTCCTAAACTTTATGACAAAAAAAGTAACTACTTCACATATAAGTTTTAGCAGTTCCGAATATCCTTTTCAATCTGGCTTAATCCGATAATTTAACTAATAATAACTTGCAAGGAATGCCATGACGTCATATGATACGTCAATATTATTTCATGCGATAATTAGTGAAAATATCGGTTTGACCCGATTTAGACAGTATATTCACAACCATCAGTGTGGCATCACCTTTACTCGAACTGAATCCGAACGGGGGCGCTACTTAGTAACTTTCTTGTTTTTAATGAAGGACTGTTTGTCAGTTGTCAAAATAACTGGGGTGTTAAATGAACCCATTAATAAACGTCTTAATGTGTCAACCAAGTATTAAGACTGGTATAAGTACCTATACCTATAAGAGTATACTTACTTGTTTACGCCAAGCTCGTGAAACGTCAACTGTCACTTATTTGACATCTGACTAAGTTAAATTACGTTTATAATGACAGATATACCAGAGGAAGAGGAGAAGGAATAGAGTCAAGTTGAAGCAGTAGTGGGAGGAGTATGTAGCCTGCAGAACTGATGGTCAAAGGAGCTGTAAAGTTCTAAAGTGCTGAAGAAGACAAGCGCAGCGTAGGAAGACCAGCCACAAGGTAGACATATGACTTCATACAACTGGCAGGAAGATGCAGGATGCAGACCGCGCGACAACCAGTATTTTTGGGGAGAGAATAATCTATATTCATCCTAGATTTCTTGTGATGTATATTTATAGACTTTAAGCATGCTTAGCAGATATAGACATTCCTATATAATATTTAACTGAAGACCAATACCCTCGTTTGGACAGTCGGATTACCATCCCAAAAAGGTGCGTTCCTATCACGTCCATAATTTATGTAAAATAACACGCATTGGTGTAAATCACCGTAACACCCCTTTTACATCAGAGTTACTACTCTACAAACAGGGATGAATGAACTGTGGGACCAGAAACATGAATTTACCCTACTTTACTGCCCAAGAAGTGGTATAATATATGTTTTCGTGTGTATGCTCGAAATTTTTCTGGGTTGGTGTAACATAAGCTCGATAGATTTTCTGATGTGTGAAATATTGTTAAATTTATCTACACCTTACCTATTATTTCCTTACAAACAGGGCTTTTATATATAAAATACATATATAAAATAAAATACCTTCCAAGTATCACAATCAACATTTTTTAAATTTTACTCGCAAAAAAAAAGATCGGCTAAGTGCGTGTCAGGCTACGCGTAGGGTAAGGTTCCGTAGTTGCACATCACAATATAGGGTGTACGTAGGCCTTAGTGGTCATAAAATACATTAGTCCATATTTTTTACGTAATATCAGTATAGACATTGAATTATATTATAGTTTAAATAAACTGAAAAAACCGACTTCTAAAATACGCAATAAAATACATACGCGACTTGTTGTTCACTTTTCTACAGGCACTTGGATGATATTTTACCAGTTATCTTGATATAAAAACCAAAGTACTGCATCGATTTTGATAAAATTTATATTGGACTACCTCTGAAGTATGATCTAACAAATACAAAAAGAATCATTAAAATAAATGCACAATTGGCTGAGTGATCATACGAGGCATACATACGAGTACAAAAAAAAACAAAAAACAAACCGAATTGATAACCTACTTCTTTTTGGAAGTCCGTTAAAATAGTAGAAACAGACATATTAAGAACATAAATAATTTCGCTTTCATAATATTAATCAAATTAGCAGAGGTCCCCACGCTCTCGCATAGTTTGGAAACTCATGCGAGAGCTCTGCCTCCATCTTTGTTGAAACCATACAACAAATATCATGGGAAGAAATCTCAGTTTTTCCTCAACTTTTCCAATTTTATAACTACAAACTTTTGGGTTCGGCCCGACGCCCGAGCCATGACTCGATTAAGGCGAGCGCGGCGCCGGAAAACAGCGTCAAGGTCGATGTTGTTTCACCACTATTAACTTACACAATATACAATATACAATATACGGCATAAATATGTTAATCTCGGTAGAGGTTATAATAAATAAAATAAATAAAAATAAAAGTAAAGTAATAGTTAAATTTATCTGAGCGCCTGATCGATGCGACGCGTGACCAAAATGCTGGCGCGTATCTGGCCTAACGCATAAGCATTGCCGTTCAACGTGGCAATGCGGCAGCATGCTGGGTACACTGCCAACTGGTAGTGGGTTCGAGCATTTGGATTGTCTTTAGACCTTTATCGGTCTGGGGTAATCGATATGGTTTTTGTGTAGTAGTTAGTTGAGTCTGTATATTGTTTTGTTGTAGTTAATAAAGGCACTTACACACACACCATAGAAGACATTAATAGTATTACATACAGAACGAACATTCTTCGCCTCCCACCAATCTCGAGTTCCTCCACCACCCGCGCTTGGAAAAGCGCGGAAGCAAGCAGCCAAGTTTTGTTGGCTTCAAGCATTTGAATTTCAATTGACAAGCAAACGGCAATCATATATTATGACAACCATAACTTACGTATATTACGTATATATATGTCACTGTTTAGCGTGCTATTGTGTGGAGTGTCCGACGTGTGCTACTAATAGCAGAGTAAATGACAGCGCCGACGGCAGAAAACGGTGACGTTTTATAACGTTGACAAAAACTACGACTGCACTACGGCTACGCCATGCCGCATCACCGGAAAACATCGACGGCACTGCATGACGCTGACGTATGACTACGTTGAATATGTTTTTATACATATTACCTCATGTAGAACAAACGGTTAGACCGATTTTGTTAAACGAAGTGTCGTTACATTTTAATAATAATAATAACACTCAGAAAAATAAAAATAAAACTTCTTTGTGGATTTTAAGTAAGATTTTACAAGATTCTAAGCAGCGCTCATTTAAATAAAATTGTACATAGGTGTACTTAATCATTATCGGACACAGAACAGTTATACTACGATAAGTTGTGTAAATAATTATGCTGTCTGATACTTATTTGGTTTTCCTTTTAACATACAGTAGAACGCCGATTAACCGAATCGGTCCTAAGCGTAATATAAAAAATTAAAACCAAGTAATTTTTGTATGTTGAATAACCACAATGAGTGCAAAGCGGAAACGTGTCTTCCTATCACTAAATATACTTACTCTGATCGAGATGTTCAAGTGAGCGTTTTTCTTTTTATTTATTTTTTTACGAAGACAGATCCACGATTGATTACCAACTCGCCTGATGTTAAGCGACGGCGTGGCCGAGGATGGAGCTCGTCGATCTAGAAGATATCTATTCACTCTAGCCTTGAAAATTCCAAGATTGTAGGTCTCGGGAAACAGAGATGGCGGCAAAGAATTCTATTCTTGTGCACTACCACAGATCATAAAACAAGGGAGATAAGCCTTGTTCACTATAATGTTTGAAACTCGGTGTCGCCGTGCTTCCCCCACCCATTTAACTAACACAAACACAAAAACTGTAAATATAGCAAACATCTCCCCGATTGTCACGCACACTAAAAATGTTGTTGAAAGTCAATTGGTCAGTTAATTGCACACATACAAAAACAAGGCGGTGCATCGACGTGTAGCTATGAGCTCAGAATACAAACACTTAGACAAATAGAGATGTAAACTACTGATCGATAGATAAAATTCGATGAAATTGGCTCATCATTATTATGCATGGTATAAACAACTGTCAAATAAAATTAATACATTATTTTAAATAACTATATTTCTAAATTAATTTGCATTTTTTTACTAGTGATTAAGTTTGTGCTTGAATCAGCTTCACTTGAGGTTAAGCAAAGCTCAATATTATACTTCCAGTCATCCTTGGATAATATTTTAGCGTCAAAAAATTCTAAACGTTTTTCTTATTTTGTTATAAATACACAACCTTCTGTTTTTAGTTTTTAAACTTAGGTATTAAATATTTAATTGTATGAATAAACGTAAATAAAACTAAACTAAAACAACCTAAATAACTTAAATAATATACAAATACTACTAGATAAAAATAACCTATGCAACTTAAATAAACGGCTAGTTCTACGAACAGTAGACCTCACGAGAAAACTTATATGCAGCTCATTTTGAGTCATCTGTATATAAAACCTACATAAATTTGACTTAGGAGGCCGTTTATAAATTTTGAACGATTTCTTAATTTTAAGCTTGCGTTCTACAAAAGTATTAAACACAATAAAATGTACGAAAACTCCACAATACCCCACAGCTATGCTACGCCGCTTTCTCTTTTTGAGAAGACATATCATAATAACTGGTTTTAAAATGAATACAAAAAATAAGATAATATGTTTAGATGCCCTTAGTTAAAAAACAATGTATATTCTTATAAAAACAAATAATATGTTTATAATCCATTATTATATATTACATATAATCCATCCAAGCATTAATCCATTGTTCTTTTGTTATTGAATCCTTTGGAAAGCTGAGATTATTTAACAAAATAATAATATTTTAATATATTAGATATACGCACAAATAACAACAAGATTGAATACGAAACGTAAAAAATATCGACAACCACAAAACCCACAGTACATCTCTATTTTACGGACGCTACGTGCATGCGCACCATGATAATCTATGTTAGTGAAAGTATCACTCGAATGCTTATCCATTGCAGCGTAAGAATAGTCTATTCATTGAATGCCTGATTTTAAACAAGCAATGTAACTGCACTTTGTATTTCATATCACTTAAGCATAGCCATATGGACGTTTATGCATTGGAAAGTTCCTTAGGTTGTGCATTTGTAATATTTTATTAAATTTAAACTAAAAACATAAATATTACAGTACTTACGTGTGAAATGAGATTCCATCTTTGACATTATTCACTTTGCGACTAGAGTTTTTGCAAACAACTACGGAACAACAAGGCATTTTGTTAAAATAATCCACTAAAACGGAGATGTGAGAACACGACAACGTGCAGACCGACTGAATACAGAAACGTCCATCAAGTGCATTTTGCACCGCATGCGTTCCGACGGGCCGCGCCTACTCACCATATCTGCCTTGTTTTATGATCTGTGTGCACTACGCAACAAGAATGTGGATCGATATCGCTGAGTACGGATTTTCGGCATTTCAACGAGAAATGGGTGGTAATTCGCCGACTTTCTACTAGTCCTGTAGTGAAATGAGGATGGTGGAATTAGGTCGTGAAGATCTTGCGCACACTCCCCGAAATGAATCCTGTAGAAAATAGACAGACATGCTACTTTACGGCGGTGCTCGAGACTAAGTAGCTTTTTGGCAGATAATCTATCGTTAGCGTTATTGTAGAACTTTGTTTGTTAAACTTAATAAAGTTTATTCTATGTGTGACAGTTTGTTTTTCTTTATTACCAGTCTATGTCCGATTATCAGAATTTTCGATTATCCGAATCGACCCCGGTCCCAATAAATTTGGATAATCGGCGTTCTACGTAAATACTTTTTAATATTGAAATATTTTTCTAAATATTCGGGTTTTTACGAAAGATGCAGTCGGGTACCGTGTCCTTTATTGATACGTCCGAATCAGTAAGTAGGTACTTTTATCGTACCTTGTGCCCACAGCACCTCTATAACTCAAGCTGCAGACAGCTGGCGACAGAAGCTGGCTGTCGCGGGTAGGGCACGATTGAACGATAAATCCTGTAAGGATTGATTTCAGAGATTGCACGAACGTACGCGAATGAGACTACTTACAGCGGAGTTCAATATTCCGTCAAATACGGATAATTCACATGACATTGGCGGAGTTTTGAAACGTTTTCGTAGCTTCTGCAGAGCTATTACAACTGTACAAACCAAGGAAGTTTCATCACAAGGGAAGGATCCTTAAAATTTGCCTGTTCGGTACTCTGCTGTATAAAACGTGTCCGCTTTATTCCGACTTTCCGGTCAAACATTGCATAAAATTGGTGTCACGTGAAGATAAATTAATTGCCAAAATAAGTACGTGATAATTTAATGCATTGTTTTACGACACCTAGTGATGTACTAAAACGCACGTACAGAAATATGGACATATTTTATAACCTGTCAGAAATATTTATATTTTCATATATTTTGGGCAATAAATAGACATGGTCACGGTGTGAAATACCATACATTTCATCCATTGAGCGAAAAAATCTTAATCTTATGGTACAATTTGCTTGCCGTGACATCGACAGTTCTAGTTTTTTGAAAAGTTTTACGGCAATAGAAACAAATTCTTAAATCCAATTCATAGTCAAAGTTGGTAAAATAAGTCCCGACGAGATAGAAATGTTTACCTGCTCTGCCAGTGTCTAGCTACTCATATAATATTTATAATAGCAATAATCTTGAGTGGTACACTGTACTAAAACATTGTGCTGTTTCTACTCTTGAATGTAATAGTGCATCTATTATTTAATAGTATCAAGTTATGAACGAATTTTATTATTTTAAGTAAAATATAATAATAAAATTCGTTCATACGTTATAATAATAAAAAAAAATGCCTTGACTACATATATTATATAATTACTCGAGTTGGGTCTGGCTATTTTCCAAGTACGAAGTCGCGGGAAATTTGTGTTATAAAATTTATAAAAAAAATTACACAAATTTCCCGAACTATGTATGTAGTCAAGGCGTTTATTTTTTCAGGATAAATAAAAGAAATCCATGACAACAAACTATGTAGATAAGGCAAGGAATGTAATTTCACGGTGGGTTACTTAGTCGCAGATTATGCCGATGGAGAGATATCTCTGGATGCTGAAATAACTCTATTCCATATTACTATGACTGCATTTACATTGAGACAGTAACTTGCACAAGCAAGTATGGTAAATAGTCGATCGCTTTAAATGCTCTGCTAAAGGGAAGAAATTTACCTCAAAGAGTATAAAAAACATTGCAGGCACTTTAAAAAAGTCTTTTCCACTTTTGTTGTGCAGACTGGCAAATTCTCAAATACGCTTCCTGAGTACGTCTTCCGTAATAGATATAATCTGTCTGTGAGTCTTTAAAATGCAGTGGCTTCTTTTAAATAATTGAGCTTCATCGTCGACCGCAACGTAGCTTGTCATTACACGAGTTTGCGGTCAAGTGGGACTAGTGGGAGCCTATTAAACAAACAAACAAACTACGAATAGTATAACAAAAAATCCGAATGTTGTATGTTGTTGTTTTATGTAATGTTGTTGAATGTGCATAGTCTAATAGAGAGCTTATCTGCCAATAAACTATTTTATAGTTTGGCAGAAAATTTAATATGTATTATTGTACTTTTTTCTGGAATAAATGATTTATTATTATTATCCATGTATTTATTTATTTTCTTAAGTATAAATTTTTACAATATTTTTATAAAATCAATATTATTTTTATTATTATTAAAAATAGTTCAAATTACTGTTGCATGCTAAAACCCAAATTAAATATTTACTACCGTACAGGTTGAACATCCATCCAAAAACGCTTGCGCAAGTAACTGGACTATTACAAATGAGGCATATAATATTTTTTCCACTATCACTAGAACGATAGACGGATAATCTGTACCCTGTTTAATTTATCGGAAAATTGTGGACGAGACCGATGGCAGTAGTTTTTATTGGATATTGATGAATTTCCTGTATTCCAATATGATGATGAACTGGATTACTTAGCCGTATTTGACGTATTTAGAAACGTAGAAAAAAATAAAGTTTCAAAATTTTCGTACGAAAAGTTACAGCCGAATATATCGTAAAAACGCATATTTCGACACTCACAAGGGAATCAAAACATATGGAGGTACTTCCCGTTGACCTAGAACAATGACATTTGGCAAGAAGCATTGTGTTAGAGTACACATATAGGAAAAAAACCGAAAACTGTTTTTTTTTTATTTAATCACAAAAAAAATGTGTCTTTACGCAAGGAATGAGGGCCCAAATTTTAAAGTTCTTTAACCGTATCATGTGGGGTATCATAAGAAAGAGCTTAATTAGTATAAGTTAAAATAGGGTTTTAAATATTTTTACGATGTATACTTTTCGGTATAAGATGGAAAATATATAAAAATATGATTTCCTCCTTTTATCTTCTAGTTTGTACGGAACCCTCGATGGGCGAGTCTGACTCGCACTTGCCCGGTATTTTTTTCTATCGTGAGTAAACACAGACCGTAACTTATTTTACTTCACTTTCACTGTGAATAGGAATAAGTAGAATAACTTAAAATCGTCGTTAAATTTATCTTTTAACTTTAATAATAGTAATTACTTATGTACTTAAATAAAACTAAACTAAAATAACGTTAAATTAAACAATTATTAAAATATTTGGAAATAGCAAATTAAATGAAATAAATTTTAACGGACTTATCGCGTATATTTACCTATATTTACCTATATGAATACAAAGACTTACAAATAGGGCGAATTCTGTGAATGAATACATAATATATATCTTTATCCTACTAATAAGGGAGACGCCACATAACATATATTGCCTTATGAATAGTTACATTGCTTATTCCGGTAGGATCTTTATGTTCGGCACATTTTTCTTCGGCATCTGGTAATTAATTTCTTCCTGGGCTAATCAAACAAATTGGAAATGTCGATGGAAAAACGTCGGGAAAATTAATTAGCTTCTAATGAACACGTCAGTAATTCTCCAGAGTTAATAAGGTTTTTTTATTAAAAGCAGCAAGTAGCTTAAGAGTTCGTAGCTCGACCATCGTCCGTCTCGCTCGCGCATACCCACATTTTTGAAGATTTAAAATCACTGAACCATCATCATCATCTCAGCCATAAGAAGACCACTGCTGGACATAGACCCATGGATTTCCAGAAAGACCGGTTGGAAGCAGTCTGCATCCAGCGTCTTCCTGCCACTTGTAAGATATCCTCTGTCCACCTTGTGGCTGGGCTAAACGAACTTATAAAAAATAAAAACGTTTGTAAAACTAGAAAATGACATCTAAAATATTTGACAAAAAATTCAATTTGATCTATTTTTAATTTTCATACATATCTTATCTTATCTTATCTTATAAATGGGGTCCGATTCTCGGATGCACTTCGAGCCATTAGGTCCTTTTGTGCTTGCCCCTTTCTTTATTCATTCGCACCAGGTTTTCCGAAGAAGGACTGCATTACCTTCAGAATATCACCTGATGCGAAATACCTATATTCCTCCAGTTCCGGGTATGCAGTTCCTAAGAGGTCCAGTCGCTTACTTGCCATTGAGTCGCAGTTACACATGATGTGCTTCATGGACTCCTCCTCTTCCTTGCAGGTCCTACATATGGGGCTTTCAACAAGTTTTAGTTTGTAGAGATGACCCCTATTCTCATAGTGTCCGGTCAGAGCTCCCACCAAAATTCTTGCCTGCATTCTACTGTATTTACAGATCCTCTTGTTCCATTTGGCGCCATCAGCACCAATGGTCGCCTTGGAATGCGTGAGCCCACTCAACTCAACATTTTCATACATAAAAATCGTTAGTAATTTCTAAGTATAAAAATTAACTAAGAGTTTCCGGCAGCCTAGTGGTGAGACCGTCTGACTTGCGATCCGCAGGTTCGAATCCCACGGCACGCACCTCTGTCCTTTTGAAGTTATGTGCGTATTGTTGATCGCCGCCAACTTCAAAAACGGTGAAGAAAAACATCGTGAGGAAACCTACATGTCTGAGAGTTCTCAATGATCTTGAAGATGTGTGAAGTCTGCCAACCCGCACTTGGCCAGCGTGGCAGACTATGGCCTAACCCTTCTCACAATGAGAAGATGGCCCGTTCCCAGCAGTGGGACAGTTTGTGCAAACAGGGCTGATAAAAAAAAATCAAATTGAAATTTATGTCGAATATTTGTGATGTTGTTTTTTAGATGGTCGTAGTACGGACTCTCTTTTACCCCCGACGCAGAAGAATTAATTTGTCTAAGTGTCATCATCATCATCTCAGCCATAAGAAGTCCACTGATGCACATAGGCCTCCCCCATGGATTTCCAAAAAGACCGATAAGAAGCGGCTTGCATCCAGCTTCTAAGTCTATTTATTTAGTGTCTAAGTGTATTTTTCTTTAAACTAGCTCCACTCTTGTTCCCAGTCACACCCACCATTATGATGACTTATATGGAACCTCACATGTCTATCTATCCACCCGCTTATGCTGTAGGGCGTACCAAAGATGCATACTTATTCATATACATCTCGAAAAACAAAACCCTTCTTCAGGAGTTGGCTAAAAAGCTATTATCAATTTTTAACTCTAAATGGACATCATATCAATCTCAATCACAGTTAAACTCCAGTCTTTGTTAAACTACCGAAGGCCATTTGTCACTGAATGATTGAATTCATAGACGATTTTGATTTATCACCGTTCCTTTGATTGGATGATCAATGTGGAAAGGGACACTTGATGATCAATGTGGAAAGGGACACTTTTGTCGAAAGCCCCTCTTCAAATATGTATTTGGCTCTAAAAATATCGTTACGGTTTGTTTAGAGTTGGCTAAATTCGGTTTTTTTATTTAAATATAATCTGTGTCTTTAAATCGCGAGTGAATTGGTTTCTTCTAGGTAAACGCGCTCCATCGTAGATCGCAACGTTGATTAACAGCAGGCGAGTTGGCGGTCAAGCGCAAACCTATAACTACATATAAACGTCCGAGCTCAATGAGATCTAATTAAACCCCTTTAGTCTAGTAAAAATAAATCCGTTTGTATGAAGCACATCACAGTATTTGCAACTGGGGGGATTCTTTGAAATTATGATAGGAAAACAGCTAAAAATCATAGATCAACAATAATCCCCGATTTGTAGACTAGCTGCGTTCCGCGGTTTCACTCGCGTAGTTATGAAAAACAGTGATGAGTATGATGATGATAAGTAGCTTATGTCCGTCTCCAGGTCCAAAACTATCTCTATACTAATTTTCATAACGATCGGTTCAGCCGTTTGAGCGTGTAAAGGTAACAAAGTTAGCTTTTATAATATCATTATGAAATTGTGTCAAATGTATTTCAAAACATAATAATAAATAATAATTTGTGCATTCATTTAAATAACAATGTACTTAGTTGTCTTTATGTTGTCACAAATCTTATTTTTACTAGACTATACTTACACGATTAAAATTATTTCGATTTTCAAAATAATTCGAAGCAGTAAAATAGACATCTCTAAGCTTCTCAATCTAAATTAGGTACTTATGCTTTAGCGCGGCGACATAGAGTATTATATATATACCCGACATATATACTATAATATATACACTATATAATATAATATATACCCGACTGCGTAAGAAGGAGGGTTATGTTTTTCGAGTGTATGTATGTATGCACATATATATGTATGTATGTTTCTCTAGGACAGCCTACAGCCTAAGCGGCTTTGACCGATTTTGATGTGCGAGGTGTCATTAGATTCGTCTTCACTTCCTGAGTGTCACAGGTTATATTTTTTTGTAATAATAATAATACAACTCCGCAAAAAAATTTTTGTTCGTAATCTCCAACTATTTCGTAATAAACAAGTGATTTTGCTAGCATTATTCAAAAAAAAATTACATTTATGATTTTATACAGCGATTTTACGCATACTTTCTCACAAAAAACTTACACTCAACAGCGTATCAAGTGTAACGAAATCGTAACTTAGACTGTGAAAACTGCTTTTCTGCAGTCGGGCATTATGTTTTCGTTGGTATACGCCCTGTATCGGTCAACCGAGGACAACTATATTCGTGAATTTTGTTTTATGGTGGAAAGTCATTGGAAACAGAAACAAATTGTAGACAAATAAAGCAAAATACAGTACAAGCAAATTTTACGCGACACCGCTGCATGTTGCGCGACATTGAGTCACATCTCGTGTAAACACCGCACAAGTTATGAGTAGGACTCTCGGGGGAAATAACGGACGACCTGTACCCTGTCCGTACAGACGTGTACAGGTAAAACGCGCTTGGTGGTGGGCTTCTTTTTTAACTGACCGTGCTTATGAAGCTCTTTCACATGATACCCCACATGATACGGTTAACTCACTTAGAAATTGGACCCTCATTTCTTGCATAGAGACCCTATTTTTAACCGACTTCCAAAAAGAAGGAGGTTATCAATTCGGTTTGTTGCTATGTTTTTTTTTTGTATGTTTGTTCACCGATTGATTTTGAGTATTCATTTTGTATTTGTTATCATTCGGTCTGTATGTTTTTTTTTTAATATATATTTGTTCACCGATTGATTTTGATTATTCTGTTTGTATTTGGTAGGTCATACTTCAGAGGTGGTCCATATAAATTTTATAAAAATCGATGCTGTACTTTGGTTTTTCTAACAAAATAACTGGTAAAATATCATCCAAGTGCCTGTAGAAAAGTGAACAGCAAGTCGCGTATGTATTGTATTGAGTATTTTCAGTTTTCTTAACTATAATTATATTATTTAACTGACTGTGCTTATAAAGCTCTTTCATATGATACCCCACATGATACAGTTAACTCATAAAAAAAAATGGACTCACATTCCTTGCATAGAGACCATATTTTTGTGATTAAATATAAAATGTACAGTTTTTGGTTTTTTTAGTACTATTAGACAATGTTTCTTGTCAAATTTTGTTGTTCTAGGTCAACGGGAAGTACCAGGTTTTGATTCCTTTGTGAGTGTCGAAACCGAAACATGCAATGCGGTTAATTGCGAAACATGCTTAAACTTAAAAAAAAAACTTCTTGGTTAAGAAGTGTTTTTTTTTCACATTTCTACACCATTTTAAGATCGATTCTTAAATTAAAATCTCACCCGAAATCGAATTGAAACATAAATTCAAAAACCCCCAACAAAAAAAACGGTTAAACCGATTATGATGAAGAACACTCGATAAAATGCTCTTTCAAATCAAAGAAACTAAATCAAAATCGGTCCATCTCTTTGAGAGCTACGATGCCACAGACAGACACACAGATACACAGATATACAGCACAGATACACACGTCAAACTTATAAAGCCCCTCTTTTGTGTCGGGGGCAAAAATGCATTGAACCATTAATCAAAACGTTAATATCGAAACTATATTTATAGTTGTTTCCAGATAATGTAGTGCATTAAAATTCGCTCGCATAATTGAATTTGCTTTGCATAATAGCGGAACTACGAGTAAGTATCGGATGTTCCCATTAATATGCAGAATATATAATGCAGGCGAATATACAGTTTTTTGCTAAAATATAACTAGACAAGTTATCAACATTTTTATAAGTGCTTGTTACACATTTTTATTTTGAACAAACGGTTTTAGTTTCAACCGCATAATCGGCGGTCGAAGTTTAATCGAAGTTTCCGGCAGCCTAGTGGTGAGACCGTCTGACTTGCGATCCGCAGGTCCCGAGTTCGAATCCCACGGCACGCACCTCTGCCTTTTCGAAGTTATGTGCGTATTGTTGATTGCCGCCAACTTCAAACGGTGAAGAAAAACATCGTGAGGAAACCTACATGTCTGAGAGTTCTCAATGATCTTGAAGATGTGTGAAGTCTACCAACCCGCACTTGGCCAGCGTGGCAGACTATGGCCTAACCCTTCTCACAATGAGAAGATGGCCCGTTCCCATCAGTGGGACAGTTTGTACAAACAGGGCTGACAAAAAAATCGGCGGTCCTTTTGAAAAATACCACCGTATGCGGTTGAAACTATAATCGGAGAATTGGGCTCAAAAATAGACGCGAGTAACCCGTTTGTTCAAAATAAAAACAAGTTATCAATACTTACGCAGTTATTAATCTGCCATATGTTTTCATGATTCATAATAACTTTATTGTACATATGGGTCCATAGCTCGTTGCGTGACTTTTTTTTTTAATTAATAAATATTTGTGGACATTTCACATTTTCGTTTTAGCTTCTTTATGAGGCCCATAGTACGTGATCACGTTTTAGCCGATGGGGCCGAAAAGTTCTCGAATGGAGACCACATATTATGATGTACGTATGATGTATGTACCACATAAGAAGTCGCTGGATGCAGGCCGCTTCCAACCGGTCTTTTTGGAAATCCATAGGGCCTATGTCTAGCAGTGAGCTTCCTGTGGCTGAGATGATGATGTTGATGATGAAATATGGGTATACCAGTTGGAAAAAATGATAAGAGAGAATGCCATATTTCGCCTAACAATAAAAAATAATAATAAAATGAAATAGAAAAAAATCAATCAGCTAAGTAAACCAAATTAATAGTTATTTGTTATACAAGAGTGCAAAGTTGCTTTTTAACCGCGTGCTCAATTTTGATGACCGAGCAAGCGAAGGATTCAAAAATTAGAATCCTGAGCGTTAGCGAGGGAATCAAAAGAGCACGAGGTGAAAAATCTTTGCACTCGAGTGCAACACGTATCTTTTCATCCCACCTCAGCGAGGAAATGACTAAATGCAAAAAAAAACATTTACAATCACAAGATACTTTTATTTCAATTTAGGTATTAAATACTACAATATGATAGGTAAGTATTACAGAATAATCTTTAAATTATAACAAATAACACTTAGGTATAATGGTTGATGACCAGATGAGGCTCTTTTTAAAAATGTCACTAATTTTGGATAGTGGTCGATATGTATATCTTTTTTCATCTTTTTTGTTGCTTTTAGCATTGAATACGTACTTCATAGAGTGCTTGATTTCTTGGTCTCGGATAATTCAATAAAATATGCCAGCAAAACGTTTTCGGAGAAAGTAGTCGACACATGTTAAACTTATCGTACTGTTTCAAATACTTCTCGCGTGATTGTTGAGGGAGAAAGCTAATTTGCGCATTAATAACAGTTTCAGTCAATTCTGTTGGCGTCAAATAAACTTCTTCGTCGCTAGAATCACTCATTTTAGGTTTTTCACTTGTTTTCCAATTTCTTGTTTTTAACCTAAGATTATAACAATATGTCGTGAAAATAAAGTGGCGCGCGCAAAGCAAATTTAAAAAAAGTACACCAAGAAGGTTCCGAGTCTGAGTTTTTAACAAATTAAAAAAGGTTGTATGATAAATTGGGCACCATGGAGGCAGAAGCAAATAGGTTTAATGATGTTTTGAATTCACAAACTCAGTGCACACGATGTTCTAAATTTGAATTTACTTTATCCTCTAGAGGATAAAAACGGCTTTTGCACTCAGATATCGAAGAGCAAAATACTTTCCGAGATGGGGGGATGAAAAAACTTTAATATTTGATCAAGTGATATGATTGCTTTACTTATAGAACTAAACAAAACATACAACACTACAAACAAGCAAAAGAACATTATGTAAAATATATATATATATCATCGAGAGTATTATTAGCTGTTTCAAAATCGGTTCAGCCGTTTCTTTTTCTTGGGGGTTTATGAGTTTTCTAAACCTGTTGCTAATGTTATCTTCATCAAGGCGTTGTCAGACATCACCATAGCGTAGAAAAGTTTCTTTATCACTAGTTTTCCTGTATGAAACAGTCATTAGGAACCAGCATGTGCCCTTACCCTGCTACTTTGTTAATCGACCTACGAAAGAGAGTTTGCTTCTTTGGATACGGATCTAAAAATCACAATAACCCTATAACAGTACCACAATTTCGCTCCATTTCAAGCACAAAAACGGGCTCTACCGAACTGCAAGCTCTTTAAAATATTCACAAAGCAAATGACGCCAATAAAACGGCAACAATGAGCTCCACTGTACCTACCAGGCGCATTGCGAGTACAGTCAGCGCCAATAATTTGTGCGAAGCGTCTCCATTTATGAATTGGCCAATTTTGTTTTTGAACTGAATTTTTTAGGCTTGGTGAGTACGTTATTTTGTGGGTTGAAGGAGACTGAGCCATCACGCTTGGCTATGTAACGCTCGTCCGGGTAAATTCGACTCGAGTCGACTTCCCAGAGCGAGAGGGATAATTTCAACGAGTCACTACTATAATTGATGATGACGATGATGATGATCTTGATAATATTTTCGCTTCTATCGTGTGGTCTTAAGCACGCACATTTTTTTTCTTTAAAGATATACGTTTATTTTCTGCTAGTCATTATTTTCATATTAATTTTGATGAGTCTTAATGATGGTGATGAGTCGAATTTATTATTAGTCATAACTAACAGACTAGAAATAATGGAATAATGGTACCAAAAATGAGACATCACTGGGTACCAATATTGAAATCATAACAATGGTACCAAAAATGAGACATGTGGTGTATCATATATAAATATAATTAATAAAATATAAAAACATAAATTCAAAATAAATATAATACATAAATGCATACTACCAAATAATTCGCTCGCCGCTTATAGCTGAGCCGCTGCGCAAGAGCTAGGAATGCGATGCACCGTGCGTCGCAGGGAGCTAGCACAGAGTCGACACAGTGTCTCAGACAGTAGTCGCTCGCTAACAGGCTTGATTGTTTACGTTAAAAATATTGTAAAATCTAGTTGATATTTGTGTTGTGGATAATTTAATAGCTTCCAAATTACGTGTGAACTGTAATTATAATATAGTGGAAGCTTGAGATTACTAATAAACAGTGAAACCAAAGTGAACTTGTTTTGCCATACAAATCACCCCGGTGCACTTCTAGGTTAAGTTCCCACACTGGTGACCCCTCTCATGGACAGAATCGTGAGTCAAGGAAGATACTGAACTTATAGTGTCCTGTGAAGTGCATATTATATCAAAAATATAAACATTACAAATAAATTAATTCGGCGAAATAACCGAAGTCACTGTGGGTACTTTAAAAACTTCTTTGGTACAAGTCACAAGCTGATAGCGATTTTTGTATTTCCGCTAACAACAACTATGTCGATGCAAAACAAAAACGAAGAACGTGTTCCGGCACCCTCTTCTGAGTTATTTAGAGTGGGAGTACGAGTTCCCCCCTTCTGGCCAGATGAACCAGAGATTTGGTTCGCGCAAGTTGAAGGGCAGTTTTCAGTGTCGAACATTACTTCAGACGTTACGAAATTTAATTACGTCATTGGACAGCTTGACCATCAATTCTCCAAGGAAGTAAAAGACATAATTATATCCCCTCCAGCAACCGATAAATATGAGAAACTAAAGTCTGAGCTCATTAAGCGCCTAAGTGCCTCGCGAGAAAAACAAGTAAAGCAGCTTCTGATGCACGAAGAGCTAGGAGACCGTCGTCCATCACAGTTCTTAAGACACTTACAAAGTCTAGCGGGACCTGATGTGCCCGAAGATTTCATCAAGACAATTTGGACGAGCAGACTGCCACGTAACATACAGACAGTGATAGCCGCTCAGCCTACGGCGTCACTGGAGGTACTGTCAGACCTAGCGGATCGTATACAAGACATTGCTCCTGCCACACCTCAAGTATCAGCTGCATCCACACCTGGTTCGTCACTGGAAGCTATGGCCAACGAGATAGCCGAACTCCGTAGACAAATGAAGACACTGCTAGATCGTGAATCTCGCTCACATACCCGCCAGAGAAGCCGCAGCCGCTCTAAAACAAGATCCAACTCTAACTACAGGAAGTTCCCCAACTGTTGGTACCATTGGAAGTTTGGAGATAAATCAACACGCTGCATGAAACCTTGTAACTTTCAAGCGGGAAACTCTCAGGGCGGTCGGTAATGGCGACGAACGACTGTCCTAACTCGTCTGGTCGCCTGTTCGTCGTAGATCGTCGGTCGAAGATGCAATTTCTTGTCGATACAGGAAGCGACGTTTGCGTCTTCCCACGCCGATCACTACATGAGCGTCGTCCTAAATCAAACTTCGAACTTTCTGCCGCAAATGGTACATCAATCAGCACTTACGGATATACTCACCTGGATTTAGACCTCGGATTACGTCGCGATTTCCCATGGCGTTTCATTGTTGGTGACGTCACTAAGGCAATAATAGGAGCTGACTTCTTGAAGTTCTATGGCCTTCTAGTGGATATTCGCAACCAACGATTACTAGACAATACGACTACACTCTCCGTCGTTTGCTTACCTGCACACTCGTCAATTGCGATTTCTTCAATCAAGATACCTATTGGCGAGTCACGCTACGATCAAATCCTGAAAGAATTTCCAGAAGTTACTACACCATCTGGGAATCAAGCTGAAGTTAAACACAATACTGTACACTATATCAGAACTACATCAGGACCACCGATATCATGCAACCCACGCCGTTTAGCACCAGAAAAATTAAAAATTGCCAAAGCTGAAATCGAATCAATGCTGAAATCTGGTATCGCACGACCTTCAGAAAGCTCCTGGGCGTCACCGTTACATCTCGCACCGAAGAAAGACAACGGGTGGCGGCCTTGTGGAGATTATCGAATGCTGAACGCTCGTACCATACCTGATAGGTACCCAATCAGACATGTGCACGATTTCACACAAAGCATTTCAGGATGTACGATTTTCTCAACTATCGATCTCGTCAAAGCGTTTCATCAAATTCCTGTAAACACTGAAGATATCCACAAGACCGCCATCACGACACCATTCGGATTATATGAATTTCCGTTCATGACGTTCGGATTGCGAAATGCTGGACAGACGTTCCAGCGATTTGTTGACGAAATGACTCGTGGTTTGAACTTCGTCTACCCGTACATCGACGATTTTTTGATATTTTCAAAAAATGAGGTCCAACATGAAGAACACCTTCGTATTCTCTTCAGCAGACTGAAAGACCATGGAATCATTGTCAACACTTCTAAGTGCAGCTTTGGTCGATCTGAAGTAAAATTCCTAGGCTACCATATATCGGCCAACGGAATTAAGCCTCTGGATGAGAAAGTTGAAGCTATCAAGTCATTCCCTGCTCCCAAGACAGTACGAGAGCTCCGTAGGTTTTTAGGAATGCTAAATTTCTATAGGCGTTTTATTCCTAATGCAGCGGAAGTCCAAGCACCGCTACATGCTCTCATGACCGGCTCTATAAAAGGTTCCCACCCTGTCAACTTTTGTGAAGACACGGTAAAAGCTTTTGAGGAATGCAAAGAAAGCCTCTGTCGTGCAGCACTCCTTGCACATCCGGATTGCCAGTGCAAATTAGGCCTAGTCACAGATGCTTCAGATACTGCAATTGGCGCCGCCTTACAACAGTACAAAGATGGTGGCTGGCAACCCCTTGCCTTCTTCTCACGCAAGTTGAGTCCAGCGCAGAGGAAATACTCTCCCTATGACCGAGAACTCCTCGCAATATACGAAGCATTGAAGTACTTCAGACACATGGTTGAAGCTAGAGAGTTCACAATATACACAGATCATAAACCCCTCTGTTTTGCTTTTCACCAGCGTAAGGACAAATGTTCGCCGAGACAGTTTCGTCATTTGGATTTCATTTCCCAATTTACGACTGACTTGAGACACATCTCGGGGAAAGACAACCTGGTCGCGGACACTTTAAGCAGAGTGGAAGAACTAGGATTGGCGATAGACTTTCCTCAACTTGCCAAGTCACAGGCATCAGACTCAGAATTGAAAGAGATGCTAGAACATGGAACCTCATTACGATTGGAGAAAGTGAAGATTCCAGGAACGCGTGCTGAATTATATTGCGACGTCAGCACACCCGTTTCAAGACCTTACGTTACGAAGCTTATGCGCAAACAGGTTTTTGATAGCTTGCACGCATTAAGCCATCCCGGTGCCAACGCAACTATAAAGTTAGTAGCAGAACGCTATGTGTGGCCCGGAATAAAGAAAGATTGCAGAGAATGGACACGTACATGCCTACCTTGTCAACGCTCAAAGATAACTAGATATGTATCATCTCCATTGGGCACCTACCAGCTACCAAAAGCACGCTTTATGCACGTGCATATTGACCTGATCGGACCACTTCCAATATGTAATGGAAATAAATATTGCCTTACCGCTATCGATCGTTTTACTCGATGGCCTGAGGTAATGCCAATACCCGATGCAACAGCTGAAACAGTAGCTAAAGCCCTACTTACTGGATGGATATCGAGGTTCGGATCCCCCGCAGACATAGTAACAGACCGCGGCAAACAATTCGAATCATCACTATTCCAGCATCTATCAAAAATATCGGGATTTCAGCACAAAAAGACTACTGCATATCACCCTTCATGCAATGGAGCTATCGAGAGATTCCACAGACAACTGAAAACCGCAATAACCTGTCATGCAACAGAAAATTGGATGGAAGCCTTACCTTTAGTGCTACTTGGAATCCGAAGCGCGTACAAAGAGGACATAAAAGCGAGCGCTGCAGAACTTGTGTATGGAGAACCGCTACGCTTGCCGGGAGAATTCTTTGATCCAAGCACAGCTGGAACAACAGATGTCACAGAATACACTGCTCGATTACGCTCGTTCGCTAGTAATCTGAAACCTACGCCTGCTTCGAGGCACGCCAAGCCATCCATATTTATTTTCAAGGACTTGCCAACTGCCACTCATGTATTCTTGAGAGAAGACGCAATACGAGCTTCCTTGCAACCTGCATATACAGGTCCACACACAGTTCTGGAGAGATCTGAAAAAGTTTACAAATTATTAATAAAAGGAAAACCTGTCACAGTATCAGTAGACCGCTTGAAACCAGCCTACATATTGGACAACAGCATCAAAACGTCAGATAAATCTCCTGATGATACACCTCCACCTGAAAATGTACCTAGAAAAACAAGATCGGGACGTACCGTTAGATTTCCAGATTATTATCGCCCGTAGAAACGGTCTCTGGAAGGGAGTAATGTGGTGTATCATATATAAATATAATTAATAAAATATAAAAACATAAATTCAAAATAAATATAATACATAAATGCATACTACCAAATAATTCGCTCGCCGCTTATAGCTGAGCCGCTGCGCAAGAGCTAGGAATGCGATGCACCGTGCGTCGCAGGGAGCTAGCACAGAGTCGACACAGTGTCTCAGACAGTAGTCGCTCGCTAACAGGCTTGATTGTTTACGTTAAAAATATTGTAAAATCTAGTTGATATTTGTGTTGTGGATAATTTAATAGCTTCCAAATTACGTGTGAACTGTAATTATAATATAGTGGAAGCTTGAGATTACTAATAAACAGTGAAACCAAAGTGAACTTGTTTTGCCATACAAATCACCCCGGTGCACTTCTAGGTTAAGTTCCCACAGACATCACTGGGTACCAATATTGAAATCATAACAATGGTACCAAAAATTAGACATCACTGGGTACCAATATTGAAATCATAACAATGGTACCAAAAATGAGACATCACTGGGGACCAATATTGAAATCATAATAATGGTACCAAAAATGAGACATAACTGGGTACCAATATTGAAATCATAACAATGAAGTTGGGCTTTGACAAAAATTTTACTAGGTATAAATAAAGATAAAATCATATCTTTAGACTAATATGGACGTATAGGAAAACTTTGAAATCAAAGTAATAAACATATCTGAATAGTGCTAAGAATTGAGTCAATTAAATTAAACTTTACACCTTTACACAACACTGTTTTCATTTCTTAAAAAGAGGACTATGGCACTCGCACCACCTTGCATCTTGTCTTCAAATGATCGACTTTTGGAGTGTTTTACTTAATGTTGCGGTTGACGGTACCTCTTAAAAATACCATCAAATATTTACGCAGTAGCCCCCCTCATTCGGACGTAATCGGGGGTAGTAAAAAATTAACAACTTCGATTTTATATCGGAGTTACAAAGTAAAAGGGAAAATGGAACTGTATAATTTTTACAAGCATTTTGGAGACCGAAATTTATGAATCAAATTTAATATTGTTTTAAAAATATATTTTTACTTTTATTCCATAATCTTGTTTTTTTCAGTCTACCTTGGAAAGTACTTTTACCGTCATTATTTGTCGCGTTCGATACAGAATAAGTCTCGGATAATTAAACACGCAAAGATAATCCATATACGTGTGACTTCTGCGGCGCGTGCGCCTCCTGCGGCGAATCTCTAGTGTGCGTTGAAGAGCATTACGAGAGTTCCATTTAAGCTTATGCTACATAAAAAGAAAGAAACATTTATTTTCGCAAAACAGACACTACAACAACATTTACATAGGGATATAGCGGACACTACAACAACATTTACTTATGGATATAGCGGACACTGGCATCAGCATTTTAAATAACTCTATAATTAGACCACCCTGGTGCCGGGGTAATGGAATACGGCATTGGTATTCCCTGTCTGTATTAATAGGCTACTAAAAGGGGACTTCTGGGTTGATCAGGAGTGGGACCCTAACCCAAACGGGCTCGAGGTGAACGCGAGCATAAGCTCGAAGGCCTAGCAGGCTGAGAAGGCATTCCGTCACAGTGCTGAAGGCTCCGGTATGCGTACGTAAGACGAGAACCCGGAGTCTTCCGTCTAACACTCAGGCTGGCCACCGGGGGGGTTTTAGCGGGTACAATCCCACATAGTGGGCAGGGCACATAGCACGTAGAACTGATGGTCGATGGGGCCGAAAGGTTCTCGAGTCGAGACCACGTACCGGCAAGCGCACGCAGCGTAGGAAGACCAGCCACGAGATGGACAAATGACCTCATACAAGTGGTGGGAAGACGCTGGATGTAAGCCGCTTCCAATCATCAACAGGGGACTACATAATTATAGCCTAGGGGCCTCCACCACAAAAAGGCCCCAGCACAAACGTACTCTTGCCACAAATGGGCATAATTGGTTAAAATTATCTAAAAAGTGGGAATTTTTCTACCAATGTGTGCTCTGTCAATGCAATTGAATTTTAAATACCGTATACCTCGTAATATGACTAAACATAAAAACATTTTTTGTTCTTCAAATAGGGGAATAAACATTTAGTACATTATAGACAATTATTCTAATTCTAAAGTTTTTTTAATTAGTTTTTAAATAAGCATTTATTATATTAAGAACTCCAATTAATACAATGTCAAATTACTTCAATAAACAGTCAGACATGATAAATAATTACAAAAATATTAAGGTTAATAATCTACTTTACACGTAAAATGGAGTCCCCACCACAGCCTAAGTGTAACCTAGGGGCCCACAGACCACAGATCCTTCTTCTTCTTTTTTGTATTGGACCCGCATTAAATAAAGCATTTGCCAGTGTCAAGTATTAGGATTTTTTCAAGTTTCTTGAATAAAACAAGTTGTAAATGTTCTAGTCACAATCTAAGTCACGTATACAGTCAATTTATAAGTCCATGCTTCAGTAAAGTGGTGGCGACTTTACTAGACGCTTCTATGGAGTTTTGCCGACAACGTGAAAAGACACGTTTCACTGTTTTATTTCACTTGACCACACTCACGCACTTGATCGAACACTTAATGAATAAAACACCACCATTTTTATAGCATTAATGTTCAAAATAAGGAAAATAAAACAAAGCAACAACACGTTAATAAGACGTTCCCGCCAAAACTCTCACCACAGATCCTAAATACAGCGCTGGCCGTAACCGATACTTTAGCATTTTTAAGATAGTTAATCGAATAAAAAAGCCTCCGACTTTTATCACATTCCCGAACTCTATTCAAATTCAAATCAGCTCGGCCGATAGAATCTTTCTCTTTACAATATTTTTATAGCGTTTGCTCTTCTGGCATAGACTTAAACGAATAGACGTCTAATTTAATAGATGTCTTAAAAAAGAAGGAAGATGTCAATTCGGTCCGTATGTTTTTCAAGCTATTGCATAGCTTCTATCGCGGGCCTTGAGCGTGGAGACCGAATCCAGAAATTCCGTAACGAAAATAACCTAACACACCGCGCGTAAAGCTATTATGCAATAGCTTTACCGCGGCAGTCTCCGAGTGCCACACGTCTTTTTTTTTTTGTATGTTTGTTCACCGATTACTCCGTCATTCGTGAACCAATGTTTGTGTTTCTTGAATTGACATAGAGAAAGCTCCCAAGTTGGTCCCATAATTATTTTATAGACATTTCTTTATTACTTTTTGAATAATATCTAAATAATAAAATTTTCATTGTATTCCTGAGTGAAATGCGTCAGATTATAGAATCGCAGAGTTCCACCGACACGTTTTTCTTTGCAAAAGTGTCAAATGTTAAGGATTATCGTATAAACATCTGCACATTTTCTAATCTTCGAATCATTTAGTTTCACTTCGATTTATATGTCTGGTTTGAAAATATTACATGTCTACTGACCGTCAGTCCATGTCTCCAAACCAACGCCATGATTGATGACGTATTTGCAAGAGCGGCCGTGATTCGTTGATTTGATTTTCGAAAAGACGGCTCTTTTCGTTTTGAATTGAGTGTTGGAATAATGAACATTTTCTTGATTTTTAAATTGGCATCCCCATTCAATATTTATTTAAATACTCATACATTTTACCTAATTTCAGCAAAAGAAAGTGCTATGTGTTAGAACTATAAAACTACCTAAGTTTGTTCCACAGGAGCGCTTAAGATACTCTTTAGATCTTGTTTGATGAGGTGTCAATAAATTTATTATTATAGTAATTCATTACATATAATCATACTGACATTAATACATACACACATATACTTGAAAAACAGTCCTTTTTTTTGCGCAGTCTTAGAAAAAAAGCAGCGCTGCATTACATAGACAATACATGGACATTTTATTGCAACAAAAAACTTGCAACAGAATATAATAGAAAACATACACATAATTAGAAAATATATATATTTTGCAACAATCCGACCCCAGCTTTTTGTAGATTAAAAACAAGTTTATATAAAGAAAACTCAAAAACCCCCGACAAAAAAACGGCTGAACCGATTTTGATGAAACATAGCTAAGAACACTCCCGACTAATTCACTTTTAAAAGAAAAAATATCAAAATCGGTTCATCCATTCGAGACCTACGATGCTACAGACAGACACACACACTTACACGTCAAACTTATACCACCCCGTCGTTTTTGCGTCGGGGGCTAAAAAGGCTTACAACAAGTTTAGATTTTCAGTTGGATATTTTTACAAACTTTGTCGCATTACATAAATGACGATAAAGCACGTTATTTTACTTTCTGAAAATAAACAGCCACCCTCCCAGACCATCAAACCCTGTGAACCAGTGAAGCCTTGAAGAGGTTTCCAAAGAATCGAGTAAACGGTTGGCATGCGTTAAAAGCATTAAACTTTTTGTTGCCTACCCTCAGTCGGGCCAACCAAATTGGGCGTGAACTAAGGAAGATAGGAATAAGATTTTTGGATGTGGTACGTTAATTAAAGTTTGCTTAAGCAGTTATCTCTCTCGCACATCACATTATTTTTAAACACATACATTGTATTATATAATCATTGAGTAGCGATATTGTGAATTAATTAATTTAGATAGGAGTAACATTTAAAAAAAAAAGTTTTAATCAGATATCATTTATACTGGCGACGGAAATGTGAACGTACAAAACATATATTTTCTAATTCCTCAGCCAATTTAAAAGATGTCGAAAATATTTTTTTTTTCAAATATTTCTCCTATTTAAATAAACAAATTTGGCTCTCACTTTCTAATATCCCTGTTCAATGATTTTATATGCTTAAAAAGTTGTGATGAGCGAGAGAGATAGCTGCGCGCGTTGAGCTAATCCCTAATACCACAAAATATGTTAATAGTATTACAGAACGGACATTACGGACGATCTCCGCCTCCCTCCAATCTTGAGTTCCTAAAATCTTGGAATTTTCAAGGCTGGAGTGAATAGATATTTAGATCGACGAGCTCCTCGGCCACATCGTCGCTTGACATCAGGCGAGTTGGTGGTCAATCGTAGATCTATCTAAAATAAAATAAAAAACACGATGAATTGCAATAGTTATGTTGAGTCAGTGATAATAACAAGAACTAAGGTTCTATCAAAATTGAGAAATTGCAGTTGTTAATGAACCATAATGACTGTTAGGGCTTGGCTCCTACGTAAAGGTGTATTTTATCTACGGTTTTTTGATATGTCACTTTTAGTAAGATACGTCACTGTCAAATTACAAAAGGAAATAAAAAATGGTCAACTATTGGCTTTACCGAAAAACGTTACTTAACTTTAAGCAATGCTTAACATATTTTATCAACTTCTCGCTAACACGTAATGACAGCGGAAAGTAGACAAAAAATTTGAGACTTTGATAAAAGTTAAGTAACGTTTTTCGGTAAGGCCCTATGTGTTGAACTGAATTTTATTTAATTTCTCCTCTATAAAGCAAAATGGCAAAATAACCGTAATCAGCTTAAGGCTGTGGGACGATCGAGCATAAACGGTGAACAATAACTAAGATTAAATTATATACTAAGTATATGATAATTGAACAAACTACTGCCGCATCTAACTTTCCCAAATCAAAACCCCCAAAGCCGCCAACGTGGAAAATAATAAAAGAGATTCGGCGCAAATAAGTTTTGTAACCTTTACAGCTGTCTGTGAACGTTTTGTACGCACTCAATTCACGTGTTTACTCCGGCTTTCGCATACACTCGCCTAAATAAATTAAGAGCAGCCAACCGCTGTACTTTCAATACAAGAACCCCTACCTACCTCTTTATGACGTATAATAACAAAACTTTATTCAAATTTGTTGCTATAACAAATACCTTGTCCATCATGTCTAGGTCTACGAAGTAAACATTTAAAACTATGAGGCACAAATCCAGAACAAGCCTCTAAAAGTAAGCTTTTTACTCAAATTTACGCCGCTACAACATTCTCGGAACATATTTACTTACAGCTTGTTTATTACAAAAAAGTTCGTTGGACCTTACGAAAAAACGGATTTTTATATTTTTATAAGAGATATATCATTAAAATATAGGTACGCGATAAATCCGATAAAAATATTTAATTTAGTCCGCAGAGCGTGCTAGAGCTTCATGGACAAACTGTCCACCATATATTGCAATTACAGATAGAAGCAATCATTTCCAATCTGCGGCGGCGGCGTACAAGTCCATCGTCTGCTCCACGCTTTAGTATCTTTAATCTTTATCTACAAACAACAATAAAACTAACAACCAAACAAAACAAACAAAGCTCCATTCTTAAGTTAACCGAGCTTCAAATAAATAACTCGGATCGCGACTTAACGCACCTGAAGTTAACTTTAACTTACGGTTCTGACTTTGAGATATTTACGAGCCGAATGTAATTAAATTCTAGAACATTCTGGAACAGTTTTCTTGGAAAAGCGAGCATTTCACAAGGCATAGGTTTTATAGCGTGTTCACATTAGGCAATTGCGACTGCCGCGCTGTGGTCACATCGCTAGTGACGATTATTCAGCATTAAAAAGCTTGAGCTTTTTTAAAACGTTTATATTGAGAAACGCAGTTTCCATTTCTGTCGTATCATCCAATGTAATGGTAAGTCATACTTAAGAGATGGTCCTAAATAAATTTTATCAAAATCGGTTCAGTACTGTGGTTTTTATAACAAAATTACTGGTAAAAAAAAAGTGTCCTTAGAAAAGTGAACAGCAAGTCGCGTATACTTATTTTCGTTAGCTAGTTAGGTTTACAAGTAAACAAATTGCGTATTTTGTAGTCGGTTTTTTCAGTTTTTTTTTTTTAACTATAATTATATTTCTGGTAAAACGCGTCTATTAATTTACCATAATGTGCTTTTCATTTTAACCTAACTCCTAGTAAAATAATCCTAAATTAGATTTTTTACTAAATGAAATCAACTATTATCTAACCTACAATTAATTACTGCACTGCATTACACTCTTGAAATGTGTCTGTTGTGTTTCGATCACTCGTTTTTTTAAATCATATATGTTATTAGTATTTTTAATTTCACCAATTCGTCTGCTGAAAAATACGATACGCGAAATGTGTCGTAATGATAAGTTTAAACATCAACTGAAAAAAAAACGAACTTGCATTGGCTGATAATGTGTTAACATATTGCGTATTAGAAGAGTGACTATAACTACATCGCAAGAAATTGAAAGTAAGACATTGTCTGCTGCAGTGCTGCTACCGCGCAGCTGAGTCGCCAAATGTGAAAGTGCCCTTTAATGTATAGGAGTACCGGCAATTCCGGTACTGAATGGATTCGATTAGGTGAATTTGTATAAATGAATTGGAAGCTTCAAAGAACTGTAATATTTGACCGTCGCAAAATCGACAAATAACGCATTTTCAGATCACTACAAATCTTCAGAGTCTATAGTTCGACCATCGTCCGTCTCTTCCATATTTAGAAAATATTAGCATAATAATTGGATCAAATAGATTTTTTTTGTCGAATATTTGTGATGTTGTTTTCTAGTTGTACAAACGACGCATTTTTTTATAAGTTCCTGCAGTCATTTTATATCTTCAAAAATGTATATGCGCGAGCGAGACGGACAATGGTCGGACTCTTAAATAAAATATGTACAATTGTACACGAACTCGACTGCTTCAGGTATTACCAGCTACCACCTAAGAAACCCACCGACACCCTATTAAATAGAGTGACAGGTTATTGGAACAGCATCGATTGGTCCCACGTCCCACACTATAAATAGTGAGACTCCTCGCTAGCCCGTCGCCCGTCGACTTCTCAAGCAGAGCCGATGGCACACCAATTTAGATCTCTTGGAAACATACGGGGGCATTTTCTGACGAGGACTGCTTTTTGGAGATCGCTATAGTGTGGCTATGTCGGAGGCCTTTTGAAGGGCCTAAAACACAATGTCATACTATTCAGTCTAAGTATATGAACCAAAATAACCGTCTGCAGAAAAGCGGTATTTGCAGTCTAACTTACGATTTCGTTACGAGTGCACGTTTTTGTGAGAAAGTATGCGTAATCGCTGTTAAATATTATAAGTATTCCTTAGAACGGCCGATACGGAATAATTCTAGTGAATTTATTTATTTATTACGAAAAAGTTCGTTGAAGGAGTCGAAAAAGCGCATTTTTTTCGCGAAAGATAGATAGATAGATAAACTCTTAAAAAAAACTCTAAAACTCTATAAAGTCGTATCATTATAATTACAAAAAAATATAGCCTATGACACTCAGGGAATGAAGACGAATTTAACGACACTTCGCACATCAAAATGTAGGAGGTCATATATAAATATAATTACATACAAACATAGACAGAGTCCAAAAACGTAACCGTCGCAGTCGGGTAATAACCACCGTTTCATACTGTAATAAACGTTTTTACAAAACAATATAATATTAATAATAATATTTTTTTTTTAATAATGAGACAAAATAGGCAGGTGCCGTTATCTCATTCTGATGCTCCCACACAGAAGTACCTTATCTTACTCACTGTGTGGGAGCATCAGCCAATAAACTAGTTGTATAAGTCATAACCATTTCATTTCAATAGCCCCGATTTGTCAAATTCCATATTGTACAATATTTCCATAATCCATCCACATACCAAAAAACAGTTTTTTTTTTTTTCTGTAAAAGGCCTCTCAGTGTTGGCTTCGGCTCCACTGATGCCCATCAAAGGACCGGGCTGCGACCCGAGATTTAAGAGTCATAATAATATAATAAATAATTTATTTCAGATATTATTATTTTCAATACACGACGCGTGCGCGTCCAATAAATCACCCCGTGTATTTGACTAGTGTTTGATTTGACAAATTGCATCCTTTGTCGTGGGTGAGCTGTCGATAACCCCACTATTTGTACTACGGGACCCGCTAAACGGTTTGATTCTTCGCAACGACTTGACGGAACCCTGTTTTTGTTGGTTTTCGGAAGAGGCTTTTTTCATTCTGGCAGCTTTGTTGGGGTGTCAACGGTGAAGACTGTCGAGTGCTCATGTGAGAAATATACGATAGGTAATACATACCAACGTTGCAAATAAAATTGTTGAATTTTTTGCATTAAAATATATATTTTTACCGGTGTGAAGTTGGCAGCCAAAGTTAGCTGCCATATAATCCGACCAAATTAAGATGACGTTTTTGTGAAGTTAGCAGCCAACACAAATAAATAATACTTATCCCCTTATTTATAACTCTAAACCTATTGCAAATGAAACATACGACATTAAACTACAAATCTAAGTGGTCTCTTACACCAAACAAGATAATCGAAATGCTACTACAACGATTTTTGCCGATATCCAAATAAGGGTTGATTTAAATATCTCATCCCCATTTTTTCGAAACAAAATCTAGTATGTATGTAAGATAAGAGTTTATTCTACAATAAAAACTCTATTTCAAAGCGGCAGTTCACCTTTTTAACACTTTGACTGCCTCTCAAAATGTAGTAATTTTAGGTATTGATTTTTTTGCCAAACACAAAAGGCTGCTGGTGAATTTGGACCCTTCATCCCCTAATATTAGAAATAAACCTTATCAAAATTAAAAGATGTTGAAGTAGGCTACAAAACAAACTAACTCACAAAGCGGCAGCTTACCTTCTTAACCCCAAACAAGACAATCGAAAGGCTTTTACAACGATTTTTGCCGATATCCAAATAAGGGTTGATTTAAATATCTCATCCCCATATTTTCGAAACTAAATCTAGTGCGTATGTAAGATAAGAGTCTATTCTATAACAAAAACTCTATTTCAAAGCGGCAGTTCACCTTCTTAACACTTTGACTACCTCTCAAAATGTAGTCATTTTAGGTACAGATTTTTTTGCCAAACACAAAAGGCTGCTGGTGAATTTGGACCCTTCATCCCCTGATATGTGAAATGAACTTTATCAAAATTAAAAGATATTGAACTAGGCTACAGAACTAACTAACTCACAAAGCGGCAGTTTACCTTCTTAACCCCAAACAAGGCAATCGAAATGCTACTACAACGATTTTTGCCGATATCCAAATAACGGTTGATTTAAATATCTCATCCCCATATTTTCGAAACAAAATCTAGTACGTATGTAATATAAAAGTATATTCTATTAAAAAGGTCCTATTTCAAAGCGGCAGTTGAGCATCTTAGCACTTTGACTGCCTCTCAAAATGTAGTCATTTTAGGTACAGATTTTTTTGCCAAACACAAAAAGCTGCTGGTGAATTTGGACCCTTCATCCCCTGATATGTGAAATGAACTTTATCAAAATAAAAAGATATTGAACTAGGCTACAAAACAAACAAACACACAAAGCGGCAGTTTACCTTCTTAACCCCCAACAAGACAATCGAAATGCTGCTACAACGATTTTTGCCGATATCCAAATAAGGGTTGATTTAAATATCTCATCCCCATTTTTTCGAAATAAAATCTAGTATGTATGTAAGATAAGAGTCTATTCTACAATAAAAACTCTATTTCAAAGCGGCAGTTCACCTTTTTAACACTTTGACTGCCTCTCAAAATGTAGTAATTTTAGGTATTGATTTTTTTGCCAAACACAAAAGGCTGCTGGTGAATTTGGACCCTTCATCCCCTAATATTAGAAATAAACCTTATCAAAATTAAAAGATATTGAACTAGGCTACGAAACTAACTAACTCACAAAGCGGCAGTTTACCTTCTTAACCCCCAACAAGACAATCGAAATGCTGCTACAACGATTTTTGCCGATATCCAAATAAGGGTTGATTTAAATATCTCATCCCCATATTTTCGAAACAGAATCTAGTGCGTATGTAAGATAAGAGTCTATTCTATAATAAAAACTCTATTTCAAAGCGGCAGTTCACCTTCTTAACACTTTGACTGCCTCTCAAAATGTAGTAATTTTAGGTATTGATTTTTTTGCCAAACACAAAAGGCTGCTGGTGAATTTGGACCCTTCATCCCCTGATATGTGAAATGAACTTTATCAAAATTAAAAGATGTTGAAGTAGGCTACAAAACAAACTAACTCACAAAGCGGCAGCTTACCTTCTTAACCCCAAACAAGACAATCGAAAGGCTATTACAACGATTTTTGCCGCTATCCAAATAAGGGTTGATTTAAATATCTCATCCCCATATTTTCGAAATAAAATCTAGTGCGTATTAAAGATAAGAGTCTATTCTATAATAAAAACTCTATTTCAAAGCGGCAGTTTACCTTCTTAACACTTTGACTACCTCTCAAAATGTAGTCATTTTAGGTACAGATTTTTTTGCCAAACACAAAAGGCTGCTGGTGAATTTGGACCCTTCATCCCCTGATATGTGAAATGAGCCTTATCAAAATTAAAAGATACTGAACTAGGCTACAAAACAAACTAACTCGAAAAGCGGCAGTTTACCTTCTTAACCCCAAACAAGGCAATCGAAATGCTACTACAACGATTTTTGCCGATATCCAAATAAGGGTTGATTTAAATATCTCATCCCCATATTTTCGAAACAAAATCTAGTGCGTATCAAAGATAAGAGTCTATTCTATAATAAAAACTCTATTTCAAAGCGGCAGTTCACCTTCTTAACACTGACTACCTCTCAAAATGTAGTCATTTTAGGTACAGATTTTTTTGCCAAACACAAAAGGCTGCTGGTGAATTTGGACCCTTCATCCCCTGATATGTGAAATGAACTTTATCAAAATAAAAAGATATTGAACTAGGCTACAAAACTAACTAACTCACAAAGCGGCAGTTTACCTTCTCAACCCCCAACAAGACAATCGAAATGCTGCTACAACGATTTTTGCCGATATCCAAATAAGGGTTGATTTAAATATCTCATCCCCATATTTTCGAAACAGAATCTAGTGCGTATGTAAGATAAGAGTCTATTCTATAATAAAAACTCTATTTCAAAGCAGCAGTTTACCTTCTTAACACTTTGACTACCTCTCAAAATGTAGTCATTTTAGGTACAGATTTTTTTGCCAAACACAAAAGGCTGCTGGTGAATTTGGACCCTTCATCCCCTGATATTTGAAATGAGCATTTTCAAAATTAAAAGATACTGAACTAGACTACAAAACAAACTAACTCACAAAGCGGCAGTTTACCTTCTTAACCCCAAACAAGGCAATCGAAATGCTACTACAACGATTTTTGCCGATATCCAAATAAGGGTTGATTTAAATATCTCATCCCCATATTTTCGAAACAAAATCTAGTGCGTATGTAAGATAAGAGTCTATTCTATAATAAAAACTATATTTCAAAGCGGCAGTTCACCTTCTTAACACTTTGACTACCTCTCAAAATGTAGTCATTTTAGGTACAGATTTTTTTGCCAAACACAAAAGGCTGCTGGTGAATTTGGACCCTTCATCCCCTGATATTTGAAATGAGCATTTTCAAAATTAAAAGATACTGAACTAGACTACAAAACAAACTAACTCACAAAGCGGCAGTTTACCTTCTTAACCCCAAACAAGGCAATCGAAATGCTACTACAACGATTTTTGCCGATATCCAAATAAGGGTTGATTTAAATATCTCATCCCCATATTTTCGAAACAAAATCTAGTGCGTATGTAAGATAAGAGTCTATTCTATAATAAAAACTATATTTCAAAGCGGCAGTTCACCTTCTTAACACTTTGACTACCTCTCAAAATGTAGTCATTTTAGGTACAGATTTTTTTGCCAAACACAAAAGGCTGCTGGTGAATTTGGACCCTTCATCCCCTGATATGTGAAATGAACTTTATCAAAATTAAAAGATATTGCACTAGGCTACAAAACTAACTAACTCACAAAGCGGCAGTTTACCTTCTTAACCCCCAACAAGACAATCGAAATGCTGCTACAACGATTTTTGCCGATATCCAAATAAGGGTTGATTTAAATATCTCATCCCCATATTTTCGAAACAAAGTCTAGTGCGTATGTAAGATAAGAGTCTATTCTATAATAAAAACTCTATTTCAAAGCGGCAGTTTACCTTCTTAACACTTTGACTACCTCTCAAAATGTAGTCATTTTAGGTACAGATTTTTTTGCCAAACACAAAAGGCTGCTGGTGAATTTGGACCCTTCATCCCCTGATATTTGAAATGAGCATTTTCAAAATTAAAAGATACTGAACTAGACTACAAAACAAACTAACTCACAAAGCGGCAGTTTACCTTCTTAACCCCAAACAAGACAATCGAAATGCTGCTACAACGATTTTTGCCGATATCCAAATAAGGGTTGATTTAAATATCTCATCTCCATATTTTCGAAACAGAATCTAGTGCGTATGTAAGATAAGAGTCTATTCTATAATAAAAACTCTATTTCAAAGCGGCAGTTCACCTTCTTAACACTTTGACTGCCTCTCAAAATGTAGTAATTTTAGGTATTGATTTTTTTGCCAAACACAAAAGGCTGCTGGTGAATTTGGACCCTTCATCCCCTGATATGTGAAATGAACTTTATCAAAATTAAAAGATGTTGAAGTAGGCTACAAAACAAACTAACTCACAAAGCGGCAGCTTACCTTCTTAACCCCAAACAAGACAATCGAAAGGCTATTACAACGATTTTTGCCGCTATCCAAATAAGGGTTGATTTAAATATCTCATCCCCATATTTTCGAAACAAAATCTAGTGCGTATTAAAGATAAGAGTCTATTCTATAACAAAAACTCTATTTCAAAGCGGCAGTTCACCTTCTTAACACTTTGACTACCTCTCAAAATGTAGTCATTTTAGGTACAGATTTTTTGCCAAACACAAAAGGCTGCTGGTGTATTTGGACCCTTCATCCCCTGATATGTGAAATGAACTTTATCAAAATAAAAAGATATTGCACTAGGCTACAAAACTAACTAACTCACAAAGCGGCAGTTTACCTACTTAACCCCCAACAAGACAATCGAAATGCTGCTACAACGATTTTTGCCGATATCCAAATAAGGGTTGATTTAAATATCTCATCCCCATATTTTCGAAACAAAGTCTAGTGCGTATGTAAGATAAGAGTCTATTCTATAATAAAAACTCTATTTCAAAGCGGCAGTTTACCTTCTTAACACTTTGACTACCTCTCAAAATGTAGTCATTTTAGGTACAGATTTTTTTGCCAAACACAAAAGGCTGCTGGTGAATTTGGACCCTTCATCCCCTGATATTTGAAATGAGCATTTTCAAAATTAAAAGATACTGAACTAGACTACAAAACAAACTAACTCACAAAGCGGCAGTTTACCTTCTTAACCCCAAACAAGGCAATCGAAATGCTACTACAACGATTTTTGCCGATATCCAAATAAGGGTTGATTTAAATATCTCATCACCATATTTTCGAAACAAAATCTAGTGCGTATGTAAGATAAGAGTCTATTCTATAATAAAAACTATATTTCAAAGCGGCAGTTCACCTTCTTAACACTTTGACTACCTCTCAAAATGTAGTCATTTTAGGTACAGATTTTTTTGCCAAACACAAAAGGCTGCTGGTGAATTTGGACCCTTCATCCCCTGATATGTGAAATGAACTTTATCAAAATTAAAAGATATTGAACTAGGCTACAAAACTAACTAACTCACAAAGCGGCAGTTTACCTTCTTAACGCCAAACAAGACAA
Organism: Lycia hirtaria; assembly: GCA_947563715.1. Classification (NCBI taxonomy): domain Eukaryota; kingdom Metazoa; phylum Arthropoda; class Insecta; order Lepidoptera; family Geometridae; genus Lycia; species Lycia hirtaria. Next base: position 15,142,855 of record OX387385.1, read on the forward strand.
TCGAAATGCTGCTACAACGATTTTTGCCGATATCCAAATAAGGGTTGATTTAAATATCTCATCCCCATATTTTCGAAACAAAATCTAGTGCGTATGTAAGATAAGAGTCTATTCTATAATAAAAACTCTATTTCAAAGCGGCAGTTCACCTTCTTAACACTTTGACTACCTCTCAAAATGTAGTCATTTTAGGTACAGATTTTTTTGCCAAACACAAAAGGCTGCTGGTGAATTTGGACCCTTCATCCCCTGATATGTGAAATGAACTTTATCAAAATAAAAAGATATTGAACAAGGCTACAAAACTAACTAACTCACAAAGCGGCAGTTTACCTTCTTAACGCCAAACAAGACAATCGAAATGCTACTACAACGATTTTTGCCGATATCCAAATAAGGGTTGATTTAAATATCTCATCCCCATATTTTCGAAACAAAATCTAGTACGTATGTAAGATAAAAGTACATTCTATTAAAAAGGTCCTATTTCAAAGCGGCAGTTGAGCATCTTAGCACTTTGACTGCCTCTCAAAATGTAGTCATTTAAGGTACAGATTTTTTTGCCAAACACAAAAGGCTGCTGGTGAATTTGGACCCTTCATCCCCTGATATTTGAAATGAACCTTATCAAAATTAAAAGATTTTGAACTAGGCTACAAAACAAACTAACTCACAAAGCGGCAGTTTACCTTCTTAACCCCAAACAAGGCAATCGAAATGTTACTACAACGATTTTTGCCGATATCCAAATAAGGGTTAATTTAAATATCTCATCCCCATATTTTCGAAACAAAATCTAGTCCGTATGTAAGATAAAAGTATATTCTATTAAAAAAGTCCTATTTCAAAGCGGCAGTTGAGCATCTTAGCACTTTTACTGCCTCTCAAAATGTAGTCATTTTAGGTACAGATTTTTTTGCCAAACACAAAAGGCTGCTGGTGAATTTGGACCCTTCATCCCCTGATATTTGAAATGAACCTTAACAAATTTAAAAGATATTGAACTAGGCTACAAAACAAACTAACACACAAAGCGGCAGTTTACCTTCTTAACCCCCAACAAGACAATCGAAATGCTGCTTATTTGGATATCGGCAAAAATCCTTCTAGCAGCATTTCGATTGCCTTGTTGGGGGTTAAGAAGGTAAACTGCCGCTTTGTGTGTTAGTTTGTTTTGTAGCCTAGTTCAATATCTTATAAATTTGTTAAAATTCATTTCACATATCAGGGGATGAAGGGTCCAAATTCACCAGCAGCCTTTTGTGTTTGGCAAAAAAATCTGTACCTAAAATGACTACATTTTGAGAGGCAGTAAAAGTGCTAAGATGCTCAACTGCCGCTTTGAAATAGGACCTTTTTAATAGAATATACTTTTATCTTACATACGGACTAGATTTTGTTTCGAAAATATGGGGATGAGATATTTAAATTAACCCTTATTTGGATATCGGCAAAAATCGTTGTAGTAACATTTCGATTGTCTTGTTGGGGGTTAAGAAGGTAAACTGCCGCTTTGTGTGTTAGTTTGTTTTGTAGCCTAGTTCAATATCTTTTAAATTTGTTAAGGTTCATTTCAAATATCAGGGGATGAAGGGTCCAAATTCACCAGCAGCCTTTTGTGTTTGGCAAAAAAATCTGTACCTTAAATGACTACATTTTGAGAGGCAGTAAAAGTGCTAAGATGCTCAACTGCCGCTTTGAAATAGGACCTTTTTAATAGAATATACTTTTATCTTACATACGGACTAGATTTTGTTTCGAAAATATGGGGATGAGATATTTAAATTAACCCTTATTTGGATATTGGCAAAAATCGTTGAAGTAACATTTCGATTGCCTTGTTTGGGGTTAAGAAGGTAAACTGCCGCTTTGTGAGTTAGTTTGTTTTGTAGCCTAGTTCAAAATCTTTTAATTTTGATAAGGTTCATTTCAAATATCAGGGGATGAAGGGTCCAAATTCACCAGCAGCCTTTTGTGTTTGGCAAAAAAATCTGTACCTAAAATGACTACATTTTGAGAGGCAGTCAAAGTGCTAAGATGCTCAACTGCCGCTTTGAAATAGGACCTTTTAAATAGAATATACTTTTATCTTACATACGTACTTGATTTTGTTTCGAAAATATGGGGATGAGATATTTAAATCAACCCTTATTTGGATATCGGCAAAAATCGTTGTAGTAGCATTTCGATTGCCTTGTTTGGGGTTAAGAAGGTAAACTGCCGCTTTGTGAGTTAGTTAGTTTGGTAGCCTAGTTCAATATCTTTTAATTTTGATAAAGTTCATTTCACATATCAGGGGATGAAGGGTCCAAATTCACCAGCAGCCTTTTGTGTTTGGCAAAAAATCTGTACCTAAAATGACTACATTTTGAGAGGTAGTCAAAGTGTTAAGAAGGTGAACTGCCGCTTTGAAATAGAGTTTTTATTATAGAATAGACTCTTATCTTACATACGCACTAGATCCTGTTTCGAAAATATGGGGATGAGATATTTAAATCAACCCTTATTTGGATATCGGCAAAAATCGTTGTAGCAGCATTTCGATTGTCTTGTTGGGGGTTGAGAAGGTAAACTGCCGCTTTGTGAGTTAGTTAGTTTTGTAGCCTAGTTCAATATCTTTTTATTTTGATAAAGTTCATTTCACATATCAGGGGATGAAGGGTCCAAATTCACCAGCAGCCTTTTGTGTTTGGCAAAAAAATCTGTACCTAAAATGACTACATTTTGAGAGGTAGTCAGTGTTAAGAAGGTGAACTGCCGCTTTGAAATAGAGTTTTTATTATAGAATAGACTCTTATCTTTGATACGCACTAGATTTTGTTTCGAAAATATGGGGATGAGATATTTAAATCAACCCTTATTTGGATATCGGCAAAAATCGTTGTAGCAGCATTTCGATTGTCTTGTTGGGGGTTAAGAAGGTAAACTGCCGCTTTGTGTGTTAGTTTGTTTTGTAGCCTAGTTCAATATCTTTAAAATTTGTTAAGGTTCATTTCAAATATCAGGGGATGAAGGGTCCAAATTCACCAGCAGCCTTTTGTGTTTGGCAAAATAATCTGTACCTAAAATGACTACATTTTGAGAGGCAATCAAAGTGCTAAGATGCTCAACTGCCGCTTTGAAATAGGACTTTTTTAATAAAATATACTTTTATCTTACATACGTACTAGATTTTGTTTCGAAAATATGGGGATGAGATATTTAAATCAACCCTTATTTGGATATCGGCAAAAATCGTTGTAGTAGCATTTCGATTGCCTTGTTTGGGGTTAAGAAGGTAAACTGCCGCTTTGTGAGTTAGTTAGTTTTGTAGTTTAGTTCAATATATTTTAATTTTGATAAAGTTCATTTCACATATCAGGGGATGAAGGGTCCAAATTCTTCACCAGCAGCCTTTTGTGTTTGGCAAAAAATCTGTACCTAAAATGACTACATTTTGAGAGGCAGTCAAAGTGCTAAGATGCTCAACAGCCGCTTTGAAATAGAGTTTTTATTATAGAATAGACTCTTATCTTTAATACGCACTAGATTTTGTTTCGAAAATATGGGGATGAGATATTTAAATCAACCCTTATTTGGATATCGGCAAAAATCGTTGTAGTAGCATTTCGATTGCCTTGTTTGGGGTTAAGAAGGTAAACTGCCGCTTTGTGAGTTAGTTTGTTTTGTAGCCTAGTTCAATATCTTTTAATTTTAATAAAGTTCATTTCACATATCAGGGGATGAAGGGTCCAAATTCACCAGCAGCCTTTTGTGTTTGGCAAAAAAATCTGTACCTAAAATGACTACATTTTGAGAGCCAGTCAAAGTGCTAAGATGCTCAACTGCCGCTTTCAAATAGGACCTTTTTAATAGAATATACTTTTATCTTACATACGTACTAGATTTTGTTTCGAAAATATGGGGATCAGATATTTAAATCAACCCTTATTTGGATATCGGCAAAAATCGTTGTAGTAGCATTTCGATTGTCTTGTTTGGCGTTAAGAAGGTAAACTGCCGCTTTGTGAGTTAGTTAGTTTTGTAGCCTAGTTCAATATCTTTTAATTTTGATAAAGTTCATTTCACATATCAGGGGATGAAGGGTCCAAATTCACCAGCAGCCTTTTGTGTTTGGCAAAAAATCTGTACCTAAAATGACTACATTTGGAGAGGTAGTCAAAGTGTTAAGAAGGTAAACTGCCGCTTTGAAATAGAGTTTTTAGTATAGAATAGACTCTTATCTTACATATGCACTAGATTTTGTTTCGAAAATATGGGGATGAGATATTTAAATCAACCCTTATTTGGATATCGGCAAAAATCGTTGTAGCAGCATTTCGATTGTCTTGTTGGGGGTTAAGAAGGTAAACTGCCGCTTTGTGTGTTAGTTTGTTTTGTAGCCTAGTTCAATATCTTTTAAATTTGTTAAGGTTTATTTCAAATATCAGGGGATGAAGGGTCCAAATTCACCAGCAGCCTTTTGTGTTTGGCAAAAAAATCTGTACCTAAAATGACTACATTTTGAGAGGCAGTCAAAGTGCTAAGATGCTCAACTGCCGCTTTGAAATAGGACCTTTTTAATAGAATATACTTTTATCTTACATACGGACTAGATTTTGTTTCGAAAATATGGGGATGAGATATTTAAATCAACCCTTATTTGGATATCGGCAAAAATCGTTTTAGTAGCATTTCGATTGCCTTGTTTGGGGTTAAGAAGGTAAACTGCCGCTTTGTGAGTTAGTTTGTTTTGTAGTCTAGTTCAGTATCTTTTAATTTTGATAATGCTCATTTCAAATATCAGGGGATGAAGGGTCCAAATTCACCAGCAGCCTTTTGTGTTTGGCAAAAAAATCTGTACCTAAAATGACTACATTTTGAGAGGTAGTCAAAGTGTTAAGAAGGTAAACAGCCGCTTTGAAATAGAGTTTTTATTATAGAATAGACTCTTATCTTACATACGCACTAGATTCTGTTTCGAAAATATGGGGATGAGATATTTAAATCAACCCTTATTTGGATATCGGCAAAAATCGTTGTAGCAGCATTTCGATTGTCTTGTTGGGGGTTAAGAAGGTAAACTGCCGCTTTGTGAGTTAGTTAGTTTCGTAGCCTAGTTCAATATCTTTTAATTTTGATAAGGTTTATTTCTAATATTAGGGGATGAAGGGTCCAAATTCACCAGCAGCCTTTTGTGTTTGGCAAAAAAATCAATACCTAAAATTACTACATTTTGAGAGGCAGTCAAAGTGTTAAAAAGGTGAACTGCCGCTTTGAAATAGAGTTTTTATTGTAGAATAGACTCTTATCTTACATACATACTAGATTTTATTTCGAAAAAATGGGGATGAGATATTTAAATCAACCCTTATTTGGATATCGGCAAAAATCGTTGTAGCAGCATTTCGATTGTCTTGTTGGGGGTTAAGAAGGTAAACTGCCGCTTTGTGTGTTTGTTTGTTTTGTAGCCTAGTTCAATATCTTTTTATTTTGATAAAGTTCATTTCACATATCAGGGGATGAAGGGTCCAAATTCACCAGCAGCTTTTTGTGTTTGGCAAAAAAATCTGTACCTAAAATGACTACATTTTGAGAGGCAGTCAAAGTGCTAAGATGCTCAACTGCCGCTTTGAAATAGGACCTTTTTAATAGAATATACTTTTATATTACATACGTACTAGATTTTGTTTCGAAAATATGGGGATGAGATATTTAAATCAACCGTTATTTGGATATCGGCAAAAATCGTTGTAGTAGCATTTCGATTGCCTTGTTTGGGGTTAAGAAGGTAAACTGCCGCTTTGTGAGTTAGTTTGTTTTGTAGTCTAGTTCAGTATCTTTTAATTTTGATAATGCTCATTTCAAATATCAGGGGATGAAGGGTCCAAATTCACCAGCAGCCTTTTGTGTTTGGCAAAAAAATCTGTACCTAAAATGACTACATTTTGAGAGGTAGTCAAAGTGTTAAGAAGGTAAACAGCCGCTTTGAAATAGAGTTTTTATTATAGAATAGACTCTTATCTTTAATACGCACTAGATTTTGTTTCGAAAATATGGGGATGAGATATTTAAATCAACCCTTATTTGGATAGCGGCAAAAATCGTTATAAAAGCCTTTCGATTGTCTTGTTTGGGGTTAAGAAGGTAAGCTGCCGCTTTGTGAGTTAGTTTGTTTTGTAGCCTACTTCAACATCTTTTAATTTTGATAAGGTTTATTTCTAATATTAGGGGATGAAGGGTCCAAATTCACCAGCAGCCTTTTGTGTTTGGCAAAAAAATCAATACCTAAAATTACTACATTTTGAGAGGCAGTCAAAGTGTTAAAAAGGTGAACTGCCGCTTTGAAATAGAGTTTTTATTGTAGAATAAGCTCTTATCTTACATACATACTAGATTTTGTTTCGAAAAAATGGGGATGAGATATTTAAATCAACCCTTATTTGGATATCGGCAAAAATCGTTGTAGTAGCATTTCGATTATCTTGTTTGGTGTAAGAGACCACTTAGATTTGTAGTTTAATGTCGTATGTTTCATTTGCAATAGGTTTAGAGTTATAAATAAGGGCATAAGTATTATTTATTTGTGTTGGCTGCTAACTTCACAAAAACGTCATCTTAATTTGGTCGGATTATATGGCAGCTAACTTTGGCTGCCAACTTCACACCGGTTATTTTTTATCAGCACTGCTTGTGCAAACTGTCCCACTGCTGGGTGCGGACCATCTTCTCATTGTGAGAAGAGTAAGGCGGGTCTACCACACAGGCCAAGTGCGGGTTGGCAGACTTCACACATCTTCAAGATAATTGAGAACTCTCGGACATGTAGGTTTCCTCACGATGTTTTTCTTCACCGTTTGAAGTTGGCGGCAATCAACAATACGCACATAACTTCGAAAAGACAGAGGTGTTTATCAAAGATTATCCAAATTATTAGGCAGCAATATATTTCATTTTACTGTTTTAAGGGAAACACTAAAAATATTGTTATATGTATTTAAGTACCTAAGAACAAAACCGTTCAAATGAGGCATATAAAATTGTGCGTATAATTGTGAATAATGTACCAATATTGACCTCTCCTTTCTTCCATTGTCTGAGTGTACCGCATACCCGTGAATTAAGCAAGTTATCGCGAATGAAGTCACGAGTACAATTACTTTCTATGCGTTTTATCCATATTTCTAAACACTCGTAAGAAAGAAAGAAAGAAACATTTACGTAAAAAATAGGTTCTTCCCCATTACTTACCCCATTACTTACCTGATCGTTGCATCACATCGCTGCATCCAATCGCTTTGACGCGATAAATCTCAACATTTCCTCGGGGAAATACCAGAGGCCTTCGATATCAACCGTCTGGAACTAGTTTGTATTGGCAATATACTTTGATAATAACTAGTTATTAACCCCCGACCCAAAAAGAGAAATGTTATAAGAGACTGTGTATCTGTCTGATCTGTCTGTGTATATATCTGAAATGTAGGCTACATTTCAGACATATACACATACAGATCAGATCAGATGACACTCTGGAAGTGAAGACGAATCTAACTAAACATCGCACATCAAAATTGGTCAAGCCGTTTAGGCTGTAGGCGATCTTAAAGAAACATACATACATACACACGAAAAACATAACCCTCCTTCTTACGCAGTCGGGTAAAAATCGATGTTAAATGTATTTAATAGCGTTCTTTATAATAATTATCTTTCAGCATTTAGACATTTGTTAAGAAAAAGTATAAAGTGTCGGATTTTACATTATTTAACGATGACGCGTTACTTAAACCGAAATCTCGTAAAGCGCCACAAAAATTCAATTTCAAACAAACGAAGAGTCATACCGTGTGAGTATTAGTAGCCCAAAATTATAAACTATGGAACTAGATGGCTGATAGAATACATATATTATACTTTTTTTGTAAATATATACATATGATACATAGAAACACCCAGACGCAGAACAAACATCCATGCTCATCACACAAATGTTTGTCCTGGCTGGGGATCGTTTGTGTTTGCGTGTGTGTGTGTTTGTGAGGGTGAGTGTGAGTGTGCGTATGTGCGTGTGTGTGTGCCTGTGTGTATGTCATGTTTCGTAGATTGGTTGAAAATTGGATGAAAAACCTGTACGAGAGCAACGCACATCCGGACGGACGAAAGAAAATGTTGCTACCTTATTCAGAGACGTTGTTTGTTTCGCTCACTAGGTCAATTATTAATTAACAAAATTATTAATTTAGTCGGGTCGTTAAGGTTCATTAAGGGCAATACTGTACACTACAATATTGTAGGTCCAACATTAGTCAGCCTATTAAGTGAACAGACTTGGTAATTTGTTGAAGCACACCCGCCTTGACAAGCTGATAATTAATTAATAGCCGAACGGAGGCTTAACTTCTAATATAGGGAACTAAATTGAGTGACATTGAGAGATTTAGATTATCTAGCTCAAGTTACACAGGATGTTATATTAGTAAAACGTATTCAGAAAAGTCCTACCATTTTTATTCATTATTCATTTACAATTTGTAATTTTAGTTTATCTTTAAGTAGGTAGGTACCTACTCTTAAATTAATTTCATAAGTTTTGCTAACATTTCTAAATAGATTATGCCCTTTACTTGTACAAGACGCAAGAGTTTTTTTTGCATATTTGACATTTTATTCTCTCGAAAAATATAAATTGATATAATGTAGAGGGGACTAAGGTATGACTTAACATCCAAACTATTTTGAAAATATGCGAGTACCTTAGCCTCTATGAGGGAAACAATATATCCTATGAGAATAGCGCAAAAGTTTCGAAAATATTTTACGCGCGATAACGAACAAAAAATTGTAAAAATTCACTAAAACATATGGTATTTATTTATTCATTATTATCATTCATAACCAATTACCTACACTAATTAACATCAAGTATTATTTATAAGAAAATATTTAACTCAATAAATAATAATTAAAGTCAAGAAGCTACTTAGTCTCGAGCACCGCCGTAAAGTAGCATGTCTGTCTATTTTCTAAATGATTCATTTCGGGGAATGTGTGCAAGAGCTTCACGACTTAATTCCACCCTCCCGATTTCACTACAGGACTAGCAGAAAGTCGGCGAATTACCACCCATTTCTCGTTGAAATGACAAAAATCCGTACTCAGCGATATCGATCCATATTCCTGTTGCGTACTGCACTAGAATAGAATTCGTTGCCGCCATCTCTGTTTCCTGAGACCTACAATCTTGGAATTTTCAAGGCTAGAGTGAATAGATATCTTCTAGATCAACGAGCTCCATCCTCGGCCACACCGTCGCTTAACATCAGGCGAGTTGGTGGTCAATCGTAGATTTATTTTCTATAAAAAAAAAAGTATACGTTTAATTATTTTATTATCCTATATGTTTAAGTATAAGTACAATGTTCGTTACTTGTTTTTTACCAACTGCGTCATATAACATTATCGTGTAAAATTCGCCGCACGTTCTGTTATTTTCTTTGGTTAAAGCAATATATGTTGACGCCTGCGATACAGGTTTCATACCTAGTGCAGGATTCACAAGAACATCTCTGTGTGAACCTGGTTACCAATTTGTCATAAAATTACTAAGTACTTATTATTTATTTATTTGATGATAGGCAAGCAGCAGAAGCTGATGAGCCTATATCCTGCAGTGCAGAAATTTACTGGTTGTCTTTTAGTATAATTTTATCCTTTATAATCCATTGATCCAGTTTATTTTTAAAAGAGTTGATTGTTATTGCCGTGACGACATCTTCAGGCAACCGGTTCCAGTTGTATACAACTCTGTCGCTTAAAATATGATGTGCAGTATTGGTTTGAGATGGTTCACGCCACAGTAAGATGTTATGTCGTCTGCTTTCCCTTAAGTTCTCTTTTATAGTATATAGGCTTCTTATGTTAGGCAGATTGTAGAACCCCTTCATGATTTTGAAAGTTTCAATCAAGTCACCCCGTAGCCTCCTCTCTTCGAGTGTAGTGAGACGCAGAGCTTTCAATCTCTCATCAAACTTGTACTGTTTTTCTGTAACTTTTGGTTGTTAATAAACTATTTGTATTTGTAATTCTTATAAACGTCAAGCATTCAGATAATACCTTCCATTCATCAACAAACACATCACGGATTAAGTTGTAGTCCAGTAGGATATCGATTGAGTGATGTGGAAGTACGCGATACAGCAACTGGAGCGAGCAACCTTCCGATGAAAGGAGTTTTTTTTTTTTTTTTTAAGAAAAGTGGTTTGTTGGAAAATGTGTAGAGGATGTGGGGGGTGGTTGTAGGCGGGGAACGGAAGGTGCTAATGGTATACTCGCTATCGTTCCCCGCCCTAGTATTAGGTTTGCAAGTGGGGATATGAAGGTTTGTGAGTCAAACTCGCTTCATATCTCACACCAATTGGTTTGGGGATTGAGTGAGTGGAAAAAGTGGAAGAGGGTTGTGGGGGTGGGAAGTATGTTAGAGGATGTAAGGAGGTAGCAAACAGCTTTAGACGACGACATCTTGTGCAATAAATTTGCAATAGAATGTACACAATGCCTCTTCTATGGTGGACTGGGAGAAAAAGAAAAACATGGAATGTACAAGCTGCTTCTCTTCCCGGGCAAACTGTAATAAAACCGGCCAAGTGCGAGTCGGACTCGCGCACGAAGGGTTCCGTACCATTCTCTATAAAAAACGGCAAATAAATCACGTTTGTTGTATGGAAGCCCCTTAAATATTAATTTTATTTAAATTTAATTATTTATTTTTAAGGTGAGTAATATAACTCAATATTCTGTCAATATTTCAAGCATCTACCTGTTTCCATTATCAATATCGAGCAAAAACGAGCAAAAAAATCACGTTTGTTGTATAGGATCCCCCTTTAATATTTATTTTAGTCTGTTTTTTAGTATTTGTTGTTATAGCGGCAACAGAAATACATCATCTGTGAAAATTTCAACTCTATAACTATCACGGTTCATGAGATACAGCCTGGTGACAGACGGACGGATAGACGTACGGACGGACAGCGAAGTCTCAGTAATAGGGTCCCGTTTTTACCCTTTGCGTACGGAACCCTAAAATCAGTTATAGGACTTGAGAGAAATTGGCATTTCTGTAGACGATAGGCTGACTCCTGTCACTCCAAGCCAATATTACATCTTACCCTCGTATCCCCTTTAATACCCTCTTCCTTCCATCTAACCCTTCTAACCAATGTAAAAAGTGGCGTCAAGCGCTCTCATGGTCTCGACGCTCTGCCTACCCCGCAAGGGGAAACAGGCGTGATTGTATGTACGTACACAATTTACTGATTAGTCAATAATTGCCTCTTTACATGTTGCATATAGTTTACATGTATTTTTTTATTTTTTATTTAATTTTTATCTCCACAGACACCAGGGTCCGTGACCTTTGTCATAATTACAAACTATTGTTTACTACTTATCGTTACGGGAAAATTATTTTGTTTTAATTTAAGTACTTATTACTATGCTGCGTGCATACCACGAGCAAACCAGCGACCCGCAAGCAGCACCCGATCACGAGTACGACGCATGTGCCAGCCATCGCTCTCCTCAATTATGTTAGGGAAGAGGGCGACCCGCCACACGACTCCGCCGCATGTATTTTAAAACGTTATAAATGTGTATCTTTAACACTCTTTAAACGTTGAATCACTTTACCAAACATCCAGTTTAAGGGAGTGATACAACCGCAATCCTATATCATAGTTATGGCGTGTCCAACGCTCTCAGGTTAGGTGTGTGATGAGAAGACAGTGAAGACACAGTGAGACAGTGGGCTTTTAATTATGACTTTACCACACTTTTATTTTAGTTGAAAATTCCAACTATTAGTTTCCACCTTAGTGCATTGTTTTACTCGACGGTAAAAGCGTAAAACTAGAATTTTGCTGAGCTGGGGCCGGATTGTGACAAAAATATTATTTTGTTACCTATTTTGTGTGTATGATTTTTTATATATATCTTGATAATAATATATATCTTTATTGCACACCAAGAGAAACAATACATTAACAATAAAAAGAAACAATGTTTGGCAGTACAATGGGCGGCCTTATCGCCTAAAGCGATTTCTTCCAAGCAACCTTAGGACCTTACATGTTTTTGTTATAAGTAATAAATTTATGTCTATGTCTAATTACTGTAATCGATACAAAAGTTATTTTTATTGCATATTCAGCAATATTTTACGTGGAATTTTCCGACTCCCATGGTTCCATTATATAAAAATGTATAAAAAGTTGGAAAAAGCTGCGGTTTCATGTGTGACCATTTAAATTAAATCTATGATGTAGGTAGTTTTTTTATTGTAGAAATAGATTTGCACTTGTCCACCAACTCGCCTGATATTAAGCGACATTGCGGTCTACGATGGAGCGCGCTTACCTATAAGAAACCAATTCACTCGCGATTTAAAGACACCCAGATTATATCTATAGGGAAAGCGCAGTGACAGCGCTGTTGAAATTTTGAGTACTTAAGACATTTCAATTATCAAAAGAAATTTTTACTTTAACCCACATAAATATGGTTTAAAAGTAACTTCTAATAGAATTGAAAACCTTTATAAAAAAAAAGAGAGTAAAATAAAGAAGTAAAATGCTGAATCATTTTTCTTAAAAGATAAAATTCCATTTACGTTCAAATAAGGTACCTACTTGTAATCCAACGATATTTTATATATAGAGAGGTTAAGTATACTCATTGAGTGTGAAGTAAACGAATTGCAAATCTTATTTCTCAGCACTTTCGAGGATAAGACCACATCCCTAAATAATGGCCTTTTAGTACCTATCTTAGCCTTATATAACTTGGTGCTGCACTTTCTAAACACACGCGGCAATTCGACTTCCCCCCCCCCCCCCCCCCCCAGGCGACGGCCCAAGCCGAGGTCCGAACCTCCCTCGAGGTGCCCTTGAGCTAGTCCCTCGTAACCTTTAGTTTGTAAGCGGCCCAGCGCCTTCTGCGCTCGCCAAAGTCCGGTAAGCTGTAGAGACCGTTAGAGGCCAACAGCTCTAGTCATTTCACAAAAAAAAAAAAAAAAAATCTAAACACACAGAATGGCATTGTCACTGTTCACTTCACGAGCCACGACACGCGTCTAACTGCGTTTCTGGACGTGTCGCGACTGAAGACGAGTCGGGTGATTACTTGAGATTTGCCATGCAGAGCCGGGGGAAACCTATCTACGTATAATACATCATTGCAGTAATGTAGAAGTTTTTTGGTTCTAGCGAAAACTTTGCATACAGTGGCTTACAGTTACAGCAGTGACCCTTTCTACCGTCGATACATTGCAGAACCAGCTGTGGGTAAAATGACAGACCCAAAACTTCATTATCACATCTTCACGAATAACAACACCATCAAATATAATAACATGCTAAACTAATTTAATATCGCGCTCAATTAATAACGTAGATGGCGTGCCACCTGCGTGTTTCAACTTGCGACGCACGCTTGGCGTGGCTTTCCCATATCCCTATGGGATGGATATGGGTGTTCTGGTTAAGGACGTCAGATTCGATATGATCAAAGAATCATCATTAGCTCCCTTGCTCTCTCATTGATAGCTATAACTACCAATCAACTTCTTTCAATACGCTGTAGTATCCAGGGATAATTAAATTTGAAAAAAATAATTGAGTACAAGTCTAGCTATAATTGTATTGCCATTCAACGTGGCAATGCGGTGAGCATGCTGGGTACGCTGCCACCTGGTAGTAGGGTTGAACATTTGGTTTGCCTTTAGACCTTTATCGATCTGGGGTAATTTTTTTTTTTTAGTAAATGAGCTGGTGCTTGAACTTTTCTTACGACATATGTTTCGGTTTGAAAGTCAATGTTTCCAGCGAAATATCTGGGCATAACGAGAGTAACATAAGTATAACATTTAATATCTTGGTGTGACGAGTGCAGTGCATTACTTTTCAGAGTTTTGAACTGATGATGTTAAAAATACTGAATTGTATTGAAATATTATGTATGGACAATCGAAAAGCCGACGTTCTTGTCCCAAGAGTTAAAATATTTTGAAAATGGCCACAACACGACCATTGAACGTACGCACTCATAGCTTGCAATATTTAGAGATACCTCGAAGGTAGTCCCATAAAAAATCCACAAACATTGGTCAACTACTATACCAAAGAATGGTAATCAACTGCTGGTCAGTAGATATGACTATATTCTTCGAGGCGTGAAAGTAATATTTTTAAACGATTTGTTTTTTTTTTTTAGCTTATATTACTCTGTCATCAACGGGAGTCCAACTGAAGCAGAAAGTGCGGGGGTAGTTGGAAACTAGCCGAAGTTGTATAATTGGTAGCCCGGTCCGGGCGCTATTGAATCTAATAATAAACTTGTTATTAATACAGTTCTATAAATACCAGTACCGTTTTATATTTACTATTGTTTATATTAGTTTTCGAAATTTCGATAGTTTGTGACTGGTGGTTTTATTAAGGTAGTTGGGATATAGATATGACTGAAGAAAGTCCTGTATTTCAGGATATATGGTGTGGTAATAATATCCTATTTTTTAACGGGTCTCCAAAATTTCCATATGAACGAATTGATTAGAAAACATAGATGAATTGTAAAAAAATAATTAAATTTCGACACTAACAAGCAAATCGAAACCTACAGGATACTTCGTGTTTTGATATAGAATCACAAAATTTGGCAAGAAGGAAAAAATCTGATGGCCGATGGGGCCGAAAAGTTCTCGAGTGGAGACCACGTACCGGCAAGCGCAACGTAGGAAGACCAGCCACGAGATGGTCAGATGACCTCATACAAGTGGCGGGAAGATGCTGGATGCAAGCCGCTACCATAAGGGCTTTTTGGAAATCCATGGCGGAAGCGTATCCAGCAGTGGGCTACTTGTGCTTGAGATGATGGTGAATGATAAATGTTGGGACATTGTTAATTATAGTTATTTATTATTATATGAAAAAAAAATATTTTTTACCAACTTCCAAAAAGAAGGAGATTCTCGACTCCGAATTCAACTGTATGTTTTTAACCGACTTCGAAAAAGGAAGAGGTTATCCATTCGTACCGTATATACATATAAGTATATATATTTTTTATGTATGTACACGAATTACTCCGTCATTCGAGAACCAATTTCTGTGTTTCCTGAATTGATGTATAGAAAGCTCCCAAGTTGGTCCCATAATTATTTTCATTGCGTCAGATTATAGAATCGCAGAGTTCCACCTACACGTTTTTCTTTGCAAGAGTGTCAAATATTAAGGATTATCTGTACATTTTCTAATCTTCGAAGACGAGCATTTGACATTCAATGACAAATCGCATTCTTGACAAAAGAAAAAAAGAGCGAGTGAAGAGAGTTCTCCTTAAAAAGTTTACAATCGTGAAGGATTTAGTAAGTTGCGTTTGAAGTCGGGTTTTTAATAGAAAATTTGTTTATATTTGTTTACCGATTACTACGCTGGCTGTGAAATAAATTTTCTGTTTGGTAGATCATACTTCAGGGGTGGTTTCAATAAAATGACTAGAAAAATGTCAACCAAATAAGCGAATTGCGTGTTTTAAAGTCGGGTTTTTTCAGTTTTTTAAGCAATAATTATTCTATTACAAGCTTACATAGTAGTTTAAATGTATGTATGCAAATCACAATAATAACCCAGAGTTATTTATTGTTCAAACCTAGATCTTATATCCTGAACAAGTATGTTATTTAGAAAACTCAAATACCACCCACGAAAGAACGGCTGAATTGATTTTGATAAAACATAGCTAAGAATACTCCCGATCAAGTCCTCTTTCAAACAAAATAAATTACAGGTTAAAAAACTAAAAAACACGCTACAAATTATTGTGGTCAAAGTTCATTATAAGACTTTTCTAACAAATCCAAACACAGCTATGATACGATGTTCCATCATGAAGTTCTAGTTCATATCTTCCGGCTCCATCATCAGATCAGTTCGACAGTACCATATTATTGTATTGTCATCAGAACTACATACAGCTGCCAATTTCCATGACGCTACGATCCTTGGAAGATGGTTAAATTAGTTACCTTAGATTTCATTACATAGTTTGTTACATACAGGTCGACCTAATAAAAGCGTGTTAAAAATAACTAGTTGTTCAAGAGCTACGATCCCACTGACAGACACACAGAAAAACAGATACAAATGTCAAACTTATAACAACACTTTTTTGAGAAAAAAAAAACATGTAAGATTGTTTCAGATTATCTACACCATTTAGCAGCTTTTTTGTGTAACCGGCATTCAACCCCCTACATTTTTCAATTACCTCCCCTCTATTGCCTCGAAAAAAACACAAAGAGTTCGTTCCTTATCTCGTTGTTTACCATTCTATGTTTACGAGTTGTCGTAAAGTTAATACTTACCTTTGTCCTACCCTGGAGAATAAAAATGCTTGTAAAAATACCTAAAAGTGGGGATAGGTAAAAATTGTAGAGGTTTTTATGGGCAGGCGTAGAAATGTGCTTCCGCTTGGTCAAGTTTTAAAATTGTGCTTTTGTTTCGGCTGTTATGTTTTAACCTCCGATGCAAAAGGAGAGTCGCCCATATAAGTGACGTATGTTTCGGTGTGTCTGCACTACCAAACAAATGAACCGACTTTTTAGATGTCTGAATGACAGTGTACGTAGCTTTATGTACTATTAATGAAAATACACAAAAACATAATTTCGTTTACTTGGATGACATATTATTTTTTCCAGTTATTTTATTTTAAAACCAAACTACTGAACCAATTTCGATAAAATTTATATGGGACTACCTCTGACGTATTACCTACCAAACAAAATAAAGAATCATCAAAATCAATTCATAATTGCCGTTTTTTATAGATAATGGTACAGAACCCTTCGTGCGCGAGTCCGACGCGCACTTGGCCGGTTTAATTTTTAAATGGTTATCCTATTTCACTTAGGTAGCATTGCTTGCACGGAATACGATGTCCATGTTTAATCAATATCATTGCAAGCAATGGTTAGTGATGCGACACTTTTAATAGGATATTCAAATCCGGTGTTTAATTTTTACAAGTACAGCTGGGACTTATTCTCTATGACCATTGGCTGCATAACGCATTATGGTTGTCACCCAAAATTAGACAACATAGTACAATTTAAAGTCAAATTTTCAATGATCAGTTTTTACGCATTACGTATTATTGGCCATAGAGAACAATGTCGCAATTTCAGAATTAGAATCAGAATATTTATTTGTCTAAAATGTCAGTACAATATATAATTTTCTTTATTCGAAAATAAGCTTGCGCTTGGCCGTCAACTCACCTGGTGTTAAGCGACAGTTACGGTCTACGATGGAGCGCGCTTGATTAGAAGAAACCTATTCACTCGCGATTTGAAGACACCTAGATTATATGCATTCATAAAGACCCATTCAGGAAGCGCATTCCACATTTAGGCGGTACGCACAATGAAAGTGGAGCCAAAGCGTTTCGTACGTGTTTTCAGAGATGATAGGACACAATAATTAGCTCTTAGACATTTTGCCGCACTGCGACGCACAAATTTGTTATTAGAAGAGAGATATTAATCTTTATTGTACACACCAAAACAATACATTAATATTAATAATTGTAGCAGGAATTTTAGATTAAATCATATAAAAATATCATGTCCCTTAGATATCCTTAAATATATTTTATTAATATTTTGTGTTCTTAATTATAATTTTAATTATATTTTTATTTACTTAATAAATTCTGACAAAGAGTAATAGCATTTTTCAATAACCCACAATTTAAGTCTGACAAACATGTTACTCGGCAGTTCTTTAATTTCATTTGGGATTAAAAATACGTCCACACATTGCTTGGCAATTTTAGGAACAATCTTGAATTTTAACACATTTCCCCGTCTTCAAATCCCTAACAGTAGGGTTGTCACAGAAACAGTCAGGTCGGCCACACGCGGCAGGTCCGTCGAACTCGTGGATGGTAGGGTTGTCACACGACGGCTCGGCCTTTTGAGGGCAGTACAGCACGGAGTGTTCGCCAGGGGGGCATTTGGCTGGAAAAAAATATATAAAATTATAAAAAGAATTTTTAAAAAAGGAAAAAAAATATGGTGACGTCGACCTTTGCTCGTAACAGTAATAAAAGTAGCCCAATTAGTTTTGCTATGGACTTCCGTTCCAAAGACCACGGGTTCGAATCCGATCAATGAGCTTGAGATAAACTTCGTTAAAGTGGGTACAGACTGGTGAAATAGAAATAGGATAGTGGTAAAGTCAGTATTGCCAGATGTCCGCCTCGCGTTCCCACAAAACCTACTCCCAGAATCCCAAATATGACGACACCTCACACATCCAAATCCGTCAAGCCTTTTAGGCTGGAAGCCATATTAAAACATGAACAACTGAATTAGTATGGTCATACATACTAATTCAGCAAGTAGATGCATACATACAAACATACATACACTCGAAAAACATTACCCTCCTTTTTACGCAGTTGAGTAAAAAACTCACCAGTAGGAAATTCCTGTGCCAACCCTACAGCTACAACAGTCACAAGTAAAATTAGTAATTTCATTTTACACACGTCTTCTTCAAACGAAACCAAATAAGTTGTGATTTGTACAACGCCTGACAAAATCTTTTATATCCACATCGACTAATATGTAGGTAAAATACCTATTACTGTACACTCATGCATAAATTATGCATTAATATACGTATTGAAGACAAAGCAATGAATATCATTCGTGGTAGGAAGTTTAATAGGTAATATCCCGTATCCGAGAATGAGGAAAATGGATAAATAAATAATAACAAAGCGCGTATTATTGATTTCATCATTCTATATCATTGATAACCCCTTGCTGAAAATGTATAGACATAATTATAGTCAAGTATCAATGTTAAAAAAACAAAATACCCGACTGCAGAGAAGCATTTTTTTGCAGTCGGGTATAACTTACGATTTCGTTACGCTTGATATGATGTTGAGTGTACTTTTTCGTAAGAGAGTATGCGTAAAATCGCTGTAACAAATTATAAATGCGAATATTTTGAAATAATACTAGTAAAACCACTTGTTCATTATGAAAAAGTTCGTTGGAGATTACGAAAAAAACATTTTTTTTATTTTTGCGAGAAATGTATTATTTTAATATTACAAAAAAAATATAGCCTATGATACTCTGGAAGTGAAAACAAATCTAACGACATCTCGCATATCAAAATTGGTCAAGTCGCTTAGGCTGTAGGCGATCATTAAGAAACATACATATATACATACATAACACTCCTTCTTAGGCAGTCTGATAAAAAACTTTAAAAACCGACTTCAAATTACGCAATTATTTTCCTGATGAGATGACATTTTTTCTGTTATTTTGTTATAAAAACCAAAGTACTGAACCGATTTTGATAAATTTATAAAATTTTGATATATTTATAAAGGACTACATCTGACCTATCAAACAAAAAGAGAATCAAAAATCAAAACAATTCATAATCGGCGTAGTCGCGTAACAAACATACAATAGGTAATAATTATAGTTTAAAAAACTGAAGCAACCGACTTCTCATGGATGCCATTGTCAGAACTGGACCATTGAAATGGGACCACACGAGAAGCACCAGCTTTTAAATAAAAAAAGAATCATCAAAATCGGTTCACCCAGTCGAAAGTTCTGAGGTAACAAATATTAAAAAAAAATACAGTCGAATTGAGAACCTCCTCCCTTTTTTAAGTCGGTTGAAAACAGTCGCTTATTATGAGAAAACTTATCTGAAAAAGAAAAAATACTATCTATATGTTTCTTTTTTTTACTCGTCTGCGTAAGGAGGGCTATGTTTTTTATTTGTTTCGAATCATATTTATTAGGCTTGTACTTTGACTTTTAAAATTTTGCTAACTCCGGGTGCCACGGCCTATTGAGTGATTTAGTATCTACACAATGTACTTGCTTATTGTATCCAGTGATTCCCCGTACGTCTATACGTAAGAAGAAGTTGTCATTGTTCTTTCGCACAGAATACTTGTATAAAAGCGTGTAGAATTTCTGAATATAAATCATAAATTCTTATTCAGCGCAAGAGACAGACGTGTGCCAAAAACAAAATGAAGTGTGTCGTATTAGCTTTTGTTTTTGTAGTGGTATGCTCGGTGGAAGGCCAATTCTTTCCTACGAGTACGTATTACTTTAATCGCAAAAAAAATATTGAAAAAATAAATTCATCCCTATTTGTATGAGTTTGACCTGTGACGTAGAGCTATGTCAATAGTACCATCAATGCTATGGTACTAATCATTGGCACATTTGACGTAAATATAAAAATACGTCGCTAGTATCATTAATGGTACTGGGTAACTTGTTAGCAGTCCTATTCATGGTCCCTGGTGAGATTCATTTCACGGCTGGGATTGGGAGAGGTGCTGTAACCCTTATGAGGGAAAGTTACAATAGATCCGCAAGTCGCAGTGACGGAGAGGCTCGAGTTATCTGCGAATTTATTATAATCTCAAACTAATTTTTTTTCTGAATCCTGTCCACCTGGTGAACACTCAGTTCTGTACTGTCCCAGAATGGCCGAGCCTTCGTGTGACAACCATACTGTTCACGAGAAGACCGTCGCAGGAGCTTGTGACATCCCTGACTGTTTCTGCAACGTCCCTACCGTTAGAAACCTGAAAACTGGGAAATGCGTTAAGCTTAGCGACTGTTAGACTCAGACTAGTGATAAAGTCAGACGGAACGTACTAAATCAGTCAGACAACAATAAAATTATATTACCAAATCAGTCATTGAATTATCAGTAATGTAAGTAATTTATCCTATGTCACTCAGCCTATAGGAAATAGTATATATGTATTCTATCAGCCATCTAGTTCCATAGTAAAAGTTTTGCTTAGTTTGGGCTAGATGGTGTTGTGTGAAATGTCCCGAAATATGTATTTATTTTATTTATTTATTTTATAATAATAAAAAAAACAATTCACAATCTTTGTTGTCGAAATTATAACTCTACCTTTTGGCTTGGCTTTGACAGCTAGATATGTAATCGAATTCCACTACCACTATACGGTTGTATATAACCAAGCTTCCCTCACTACATGGTACAGTCTCTTACTGGAGGTAGATTTAATCACAGTCTAGACCCGTACTAGACAATGGTTCCTTTGGACGTTAGGTCAATTAGATACGGAACCGCACACACAAGTTTGGACATGGTTTGTTCATTGTCTGTAGTTAGGAAGCTTGTTCGTGTGAAAATAGCTTGTATTGTTGTAGTTGAAGTTAGATTATAATTATAGTTTAAACAACTAAAGCAACCGACTTCTCATGTATACCAATGTCAGAACTGGACCAAATTGAAATGCCCACACGGGAAGCACCAACTTTCAAATAAAAAAAAAAATCATTAAAATCGGTTCACCCAGTCGATAGTTATGAGGTAACAAACATAAAAAACAGTCTAATTGCGAACCTCCTTCTTTTTGAAGTCGGTTGAAAATGAAATTGGGTATGTGATAGGAAACGTTGCTTTAAGTATCATATTTAAGCGGATGCTTTTAGGTAACTGGTATCCGTACTTAACTATTTCGGTCCACGTTCTTAATGACTGCACGAAATGGACTTCTTTGCTGACATCTCCGTGCTAAAATCTTGAAAATTTCAATGCTACAGCGAATCTTCCAGGTCGACCAGCTCCATCCTTAGCCATTCTGTTGCTGAACATTAACGAGTGGTGGTCAATTGTAGATCTGTCTAATGTAAAAAGTACTTAGTAAAAAGTACTTACTTAGTAAAAAGTAAAAAGTACTTGTAGTGACGATGAATCGCAAGAAAATAAATGGGAAAAAAATCCAGCCGTCCGGTAAAAAGTCGATGGACTGAGTGACTTAAAATGTTGGCTAGGTCATTTTTTATAATGTTATTTTGACTGTGTTATATTTAATAACAAAAACTACAATAATTAAACAAAATATCAAGACAAATCACTGCGTATTAGAATTTCCTGAAGTTATTTGCTTCTACAGACAGAAGATACTGTATCCATACTCTCAAATCCCAGTTCCAGATACCTGACGAGTCTAGCTGAGATCTTAAGAACACAATAAAGTAAATAAGTGCCAAATTCCCTTAATCCATCAAAACTCTCACAGTGGGTGAGCACTCTGAATCAATTAACGGTAAGCGGTAATCAAAAGCAACCCCGTTGCCGGCGCTCATTAGCGAATAACTCAGCCGGGTAGAGAATTATTCTCATCGGTCTTCTGGAACTGCGAGCAAGGCATAGACGCCTGACTTAAAACACGCAGCATTTAAATATATATTTGTTAGATGCCTCTCAAAAGCGTCTTTTCTTACAATATGATATACCTGTGACTCAAGTCGTAAATTTACGACCACTAGTGGTGATACACACGGCACTGAGACGTGGTCACTCATTATGGGTCAAAATCACGCAACGAGTTATGGAGAGGGCTATACTTGTAGTTTCTCTGAATAATCGAATCTGAAATGAAGAGGTACCTACGTAGACTAAAGGAAAAAGCTAAATGCTAGATGGGCGAAGCCTATGTCCAGAAATAAACTTCTTGTGGCTGAGATGATGATGATTATTATTAAATGTCATATATTATTTTTGTGGCTATTCTCTGCTGGTATAAGTTCCTCAAACAGCCACACGACTGCCCTCTGTGGTACTACTGGTACTAGAGAGATACAGATTTTTTTCGCTACACGGTACCACAGTTTAACTTTTAGCACAACCATGAGTTTGAAATGCAATCAGCCGCTAGAATTGGTGTATGGTGTGTTGATGTTTGGAATGGAATAGATATATTAAAAAAATATAAAGATCCCATTCTGTTCTGAATTTTAACCGACTTCAAAATAAGGAG
This sequence comes from Lycia hirtaria, assembly GCA_947563715.1. Taxonomy (NCBI): domain Eukaryota; kingdom Metazoa; phylum Arthropoda; class Insecta; order Lepidoptera; family Geometridae; genus Lycia; species Lycia hirtaria. Next base: position 15,165,760 of record OX387385.1, read on the forward strand.
GTTATCAATTCGACCAGTATGTATGTAATATTATTTAAAATATTAATATTGTCAGAACTGCACAGTTTTTTATAATATGTTATTAGCTTTACCAAAAGTGAAGTACTTTCAATTCAACCAAAAGAAAATCCACAATACTGTAATTATTTTTTTCTTACAAATTGCGGCTTCAGCTTCCCATCTATTATTCCAGAACAGCATTACGCTAGTCTCCAACAGTTTACGACCTACACGGGCTGACATCCTTCGGGAAATTACAGATCCGCCCAATTAGAATCGGTGCAGATAAATTCTACAATACTCGTATCATATTTTTTAATTATACGCCGTAACTGCTGCCATTTGAGTTTAATTTCTGTTATCACTGTCTCGCGGGAAAGATTGACGAGTTTCGTGTGTTTTGGAATCAACCATAAATACAACGACAACGAACCGGCAAGCGCAGCGTAGGAAGACCAGCCACAAGATGGACAGAGGATATCATACAAGTGGCAGGAAGACGCTGGATGCAGGTCGCTTCCAACCGGTCTTTCTGTAAATCCATAGGGTAGGCCTATGTCCAGCAGTGGACTTCTTGTGGCTGAGATGATGAATATGATGATGATAAAGACAATCTTTTTAGGGTTCCGTACCCAAATGGTAAAAACGAGACCCTATTACTGAGACTCCGCTGTCTGTCCGTCCGTCCGTTCGTCCGTCTGTCCGTCCGTCTGTCACCAGGCTGTATCTCAGGAATCGTGATAGTTACACAGTTGAAATTTTCACAGATCATGTATTTCTGTTGCCGCTATAACAACAAATAGTAAAAATCAGAATAAAATAAATATTTAAGGGGGCTCCCATACAACAAACGTGATTTTTTGCCGTTTTTATAGATAATGGTATGGAGCCCTTCGTGTGCGAGTCCAACTCGCACTTGGCCGGTTTTATTAACATTCTCTTAACAGCAAATAGTAGTTCTTCAAACAATTACGAGCATAATTTTTTTGCAACAATACTCCTTGCAAAAAGTCTTGTTCTCGCGAGAAACAGTAGAAACTTTGAAATTCTTGTTTACAATTCAATATCAAATGTTTTTAACAAATATCAAAATTGGCCAACCCTCGTTAGCAAGCAATCTTCTGCTCTTTTTAACAGAGATTTCACATTATTTTGTCTCTTAACTGCTTATACTAACAATTGATTAGCAAACGTTTTTTTAGCAAATATTATCAACAACAATAAACCTATGAAAATACAATAATTTCTTAGTTATCTCCATTGTGCTTGTTTAGTTTTTGAACTATCATTTAATAGCAGTAGAACTCGCGAGCACAGTTTTTTGGTGACTAATGTTTCTGCAAATTTTTTTTATTTTTATTATATTGATTTTATTCCCTTCCTTTAATATGTGTAAGTATGTATGAAATTGAATTTACAAACATTGGCCTACGAATGAACTCGGGAAATTTGCGAGTTCATTCATTTTTTTTTTTCGTTTTTTGTGGAAAATTGTTTAGAATTTCTATATTTTCAACACTTTTGACCACAATTTTGATAATAAAGGCTTGCAAAAATTTGCTATAAAAAAAAAGACATAATCTGAATAGTCATTCATTATGCCATTTTGTCGTAAACTGCATATTTTGCGTATTTGAATTTAATTTAATCTTTATTACGCACTGCAGAAACAAGCTCACGCGCCTTAACGACTTCTCACGTTGTTTTATTATCTTTTCAGGAGGCATTTCAGGCATTTTACGGCGCGCCTTAAGTCGAGTTTAACAGCTAATATTATTGTTTGATACATTCCTGAAACGTGGAAATTGTGAATTCTACGTAACTCACTGAAATATTTTATAGCACACTTAAATAACAATCTAATGTGATTTCTGTTTGAAATGTATATTTTTATAATTAAAAATAAACGTAATATTTACGATTTCAAAGATCTAGTTAGTTAATAGTTTTGACTGGCCTTGTGGCTCAGTTGGTAGTATGTCTGCCTGCTGTGCTGTGTGTGTCTGTAGGTCGTGGGTTCAATCCCCACCCAGGGCAAACATTTGTGTGATGAGCACGGATGTTTGTTCTGTGTCTGGGTGTTTCTATGTATTATATGTATATATTTACAAAAAAAAAGTATATATGTATTTTATCAGCCATCTAGTTCCACAGTACAAGCTTTGCTTAGTTTGGGCTAGATGGTGTTGTGTGAAATGTCCACAAATATTTATTTATTTATCTATAAAATTCTAATCTTCCTGTGCGTAACGGTACAAGTCAAAAATATCAACTTATCAGGAAAGAAAAAACAAGATTTAAAAAAGTATATATATTAACATATATTACTTAGCTAACTAGGTGCTTAGAGTTATTTTGGGAAAAAATTATTCAAATGTTTGCCGTCTTTTTTTTTTCTTTTTTTTTATACACTATAGATCTACGATTGACCACCAACTCGCCTGATGTTAAGCGACGGTGTCGCCGAGGATGGAGCTCGTCGATCTAGAAGATATCTATTCACTCTAGCCTTGAAAATTCCAAGATGTCACAGGAAACAGAGATGGCGGCAACGAATTCCATTCTTGTGCAGTACGCAACAGGAATGTGGATATCGCTGAGTGAGTACGGATTTTTGGCATTTCAACGAGAAATGGGTGGTAATTCGCCGATTTACCTAGAAACGCATGTTAAAATCTTATTCGCTGAATAAAGACTTCACGCCACTTTCTGTCAGACGGGAACTGTCACGCGCTAAAACGGAACAAAACGCTGTTTAACTAAAATGCGCTTATCAGCGTTTATAAGTAAGACTATTAAAAAATAAAAAATAAATAATAAATAATAAATATTTGGGGACATTTCACACAACACCATCTAGCCCAAACTAAGCAAAGCTTGTACTATGGAACTAGATGGCTGATAGAATACATATATACCTTTTTTTTTTGTAAATATATACATAAGATACATAGAAACACCCAGACACAGAACAAACATCCATGCTCATCACACAAATGTTTGACCTGGGTGGGGATCGAACCCACGACCTGCAGCTTAGTAGGTAGACATACTACCAACTGAGCCACGAGGCCAGCCAATACATATATACCTTTTTTTTTTGTAAATATATACATAAGATACATAGAAACACCCAGACACAGAACAAACATCCGTGCTCATCACACAAATGTTTGCCCTGGGTGGGGATTGAACCCACGACCTACAGACACACACAGCACAGCAGGCAGACATACTACCAACTGAGCCACAAGGCCAGTCAAAACTATTAGTGTTTTAATATTGACAAAGTTGAAAATATCAATTATATTATACCATGCATAGTCTCCAGTTTAATGTGTCTATTAATATTAGTGCATATGAATCTATTAACACAAAAAAGCATTTCGTGAATACAAATACATATAAGTTTTTGTATCTTGAGAGTATCTTTATAATTATTTTGTATTGCTTTGTAATACAGACATAATTATATCTGTTACCTTCTCACCAAAAGGCTGAACCGATTGATAAAAAATTAGGTACATAGATAGCTGAGCTGGAGACGGACACAGGCTAAGATAGGTAAGTATGACCAACCAAACAAAAAATAATTATCAAAATCAATGCAAAATTGGCGAAGTATTTTCTGAACAAAAAAACATGCAGTCGAATTGGGAACCTCCTCCTTTTTGGAAGTTGGTAAAAAATACAGTAACCTATAGGTAGGTATACAAAACATAGATTCGTGAACGTAATTCGAATCTCCTTCCAGCTGAGAGCTGTGTGTTTCCGACTCACTCAGTAAGGCTAAGACCGCACTACGTTTAAACCGCAGCGGTTTTTAACCGCTCGAGTTTATGAAACAGGAAAACGAATACAAGCGGCCGCACTTTCAGTTTTTCCCCGCGACTGATTTAGTACCGTATCGAGCGGTTTCGCGGTTTATAGCAGTTACCGCTCGCGGGGGAAAACCGTAGTGCGGCCTAAGCCTAAAGCAGTGAATTGGCTTACGTTCTCGGAACGAGCTTTGTCTGTGGTCTGGCTGCCACTTCACCTGCTTGGAGCTGAGAGGAGGTAGAAAACGGAGATAGTGTAGTGTTTCCAATGAGATTTTTATCTAAAGAGAGGTTATACTCATTGAATATCAAGCTTGGCAAATATCAGTTCTCAGCACTTTCTAGGATAAGAACACATCAATATGGTATTTTAGTATCTTCGTCATCATCATCATTATCTCAGCTACAAGAAGTCCACTGCTGGATATAGGCCTCCCTATGGATTTCCAAAAATATCGGCTTAGTATCTTAGCCCTATATATCTTAGTGTTGCACTTTTTAAACACAGGATGGCATTGTCACTGTTCACAAGTCAGGACACGCGTCGAATAGCGTTGCCCGACGTGTCGCTGCTGAAGACGAGTCGGACTATTACCTTACTTTAGGCGTGCCACTTAGAGCCGGGGAAAACCTATCTACGTATAATATATCGTTGAGTGTTTCCATGTTTTCCAGCGATATTAAATCGACGAGGATTTCGCATCGGCGATAAAAAACGTCCGAACACAATTAGGTCTAAAGCGACAATCTTTAGACCACTTACAAGATAAAAATAATTTCGATTTTCAAAATGATTCGAAGCAGCAAAAAGATATCTCTAATCTTCTCAGTCTAAATTAGGCTTTAGCGAAAAAATCTTTAAGCTCATCATTGTGTTGCATCATCAAATTTTGTGTGAGACTGTCAGTCTTATTTAATTCACTGATTAAGATTTTAAATTTTAATTATAAAGTAAAGAAAAATATAAAATTTGTGATTGAATGGGTAGTTCAGTATAATGCCATCAACAACAATTCCACATAAAAAAAAACATAAACATACCTCCCCATAAGTCTCACTCCAACTCTCTCATGGCAGAACAGGCGAGCGAAGCCGCGGGACACAAATAACACACGCCACTAGACGGCGGGAAATAACATATTTTATGCACAGGTCTACATGGAAACCTACTAAGCCGAATGTACTTCGCATAAAGAGCCGCATACGAGCTTTTACTACTTACGACACGATTTTATGTGATGCTATTTTAATAAATGCGCATCAAAATTACTAAATGTTCATCTGTCAATCGGAAAATTGCCGAAAAAAACGAAGAGTATTCCTGTTTGCTGCTCATTCTATAAAATATTTTTTTATAGAAACCTAGCAAAAATAAATACGTATATGTACAAAACTGAGAATGAATATTGAAGTATTTTTATAGTAACAATTCTGTCTCATCAATACTATGTTAAAACTATGTTTTTTTACTTTTTAGAAATAAAATATGAAGTTTTTTTGAGAAAACTATGTATTTTACATTAAAAAATACATTTAAAATCAGTGTAGAACTCAAAATGTTTGGAGTACTGTTATGAATTCATAATAAGTATACAGAGTTTTTAGGATTTATCTTAAAATATAAAATGCATTTGATAGAACCATTTTACTTATTACCTTACTTTACTTACTAATTACCTTACTTAACTACATATTAAGATAGGAACATTGCGTCGCAAATAGGTTATCATTTTGTTCACAAGAGGTAACACAAACACATTCGAAAACATTACTCTCCTACTTGATATGTCGGGTAAAAAGAATTTAAGTGCCAGCGGTTTTAATACGCTATTGGAATAATATTTACAATAACAATACGTCACGTGTCAGATAAAAGTATGTCATTATTCGAAAACAGTCTCTATTGTAAAATTTGACGCGCGTTCAGTATTTCAGAGGAGCGACTAAATATATCCCGACTTTATGCGTCGTAAACGTAGAATGATAGTTTTATTGTATGTTAAATCATAAGATGTATGAAATTGTGGTTTACAATTATGTGACTTTGTAGTTTTATCATATCACACTATTTAAGTATTTACAGAATACGAGCCCAATAAAAGTATGGAAATATAGAAATTTTATTGCGTTGTAATGTTGCGAATAGCAGTATAGAATTTTCATTCATTTTATTGCTTGTTTTTGTGAATGTGCATAAAATTATTTTCCTGAGAATGTATTATGTTATTTTTTAGCAGAGACAATAATTATGTAGACGTCTTTTATATCAGCGGCGTAGCTGTACAGCCCCCGTATTCTAAACCCATTCGGTTTCGGAATCGATTCGATTTGTATATTTCCGTCTCTGAATGGGTTCAGAATACGGGGGCTGGTAAAAAATATGCTTATACCTACTTTTGGGAAACTGTCAGAACTCAGAAGTGGAATTAAAAAAGAGAGCACCTCCAAATAAATACCGCAAACGTAGGTATTCCCCGCGGGTACACCTAATTTTTACTGCGTAAGGAGGGTTATGTTTTTCGAGTGTATGTATATGTATGTATGTGTGTTTCTATATTACGTCCTACAGCCGAAACGGCTGGACGAATTTCGATGTGTGAGTTGTCGTTATATTTGCCTTCACTTACTGAGTGTCATATTTTTGTAATAATAATATTAAGATTCTTACGAAAATAATGTATATACTTAATTACTTTTTTCTTTTTAAGAAAGGAAACCAACCACCAACCACCCAACCAACCAACTTACCATTGTACCCAGGCCCACAAGCTAAATAATTTTTGAATTTTTGAATTTTTGAAACCTATATTAACGAAAATTAGTCTATGACGAAAATATTGTAATAAAATATCTGACAGTATAAATGTCAGTTTCCAGCACTTGGCCGGCGGACACCGATGCACCCTCGCAGGATATCTTATGGTAAAATATTTCGCTCCACCACCCGGCTCCGCGATTTGACGCCAAATATTATTTTGTTTATATTCTTCACAAAAGCATCCGTCGTGATGGAAACGTCGAAAGCTGGGGAAAATGGTAAAGATATATGGGTGAAGTCATTGATCGTAACTAGTAATAATAATTTATTTTACAATAAAAAAATGGTTGTCTGTAAATTCGGTTTACGTCATGATAGATGCATCACAAGCAGAACGCTTAGGCCGATCGTGCCTCTCTATCGCTTGTTCCGCGCTCTTGCTTGCACGCTCGACTCAGGCGGAACGTGACAGTGAGTCATGCTTTTTCGTGCGTGCAGCCGGCGTTCATCGATTTATAAGACGTTATCACGGGTTCACGTCAAAAACATTGCTTTTTGTGTAGTAGTTTAAATAGTTAAATATGAGTTAGTTTGTATATTGCTTTATTGTAAGTATACGATATTTTTGAAGTGTCTTTCGCCGAACCACCAACCAACCACCGCTTCCCTACATCCTACGTGACATACCTGTGACCAAATTAGTGAAAGCTCCCAAATACTGATTGGGATATATGGGTTCAATTCCCGTCGTATTTGAAATTTTCAAACAGACAGTAAACTTGTTTCGTTGTAGTCAAAGGTTAATAATAAATAAACTGATGCTTCTCTGGCGCCAGTATGGGGGCCCATTTAATTGGTGGCGAGTCATCACCTGCCTAGGTATTTTTCCATGATGAAAGGGAGTTGGCAGGTGGCATTTTTTTCCTGGTGCTCTCACACAGAGGTACTTTATCTTACCTGCTGTGTGGGAGCATCAGCCAATAAACTAGTCTTATAAGTCATAACCATTTCATTTCAATAGCCCCGATTTGTCAAATTCCGATAAAATCTGAAATGAAAAAAGCTATAGACGTACAAAAATCCCCGACGTATCACAGCAATTAGCAAGTTGAAGTGGCAGTGGGCAGAGCACATAGCACATATGACTGATGGCCGATGGGGGCGAAAAGTTCTCGAGTGGCGACCACGCATCAGCGCAGCAGAGGAATACCAGCCACGAGGTAAACAGATAATACAACAAGTGGCGAGAAGACGCTGGATGCAAGGCGCTTCCAATCGGTCTTTTTGAAAATCCATCTAGCTATGTAAAGTATGTGTAAAATCACTGTAAAAGGTTATAAAAGCGCATCCTTTTGAATATCCTTTTTTTAGCTCTGTAATACAGTTATTACTAGTTCGGAGCCAATGTATTCATAATCACGCTGTATAACTATTTTCTTTTGTGCAAAATAAACTTTATTATTATTCATGTATTTATTTATTTACTTATGTATAAATTTTTACAATATTTTTATAAAATCACATTAAAAACATTATAAAAACCTACACCTAGATTGCCACCGGCAACGGGGCAGAGCCCAAGCTGCTGGCGGTGGAGGCTACAGAGTGAGGAACCTCCTGACAATGCGTGCCGTGTCCAAGATAACTGCCTTCTGCATTCGACCCTTGACCCAACCATCAAGCGAGAGCCTCTTAAGATGTTATTATTATTATTATTATATTATAATACCTCCAGTAAAATCACTGATTTATTACGAAAAAGAGTATTACGTAAAGTCGTATTTTATTATTACAATAAAATGTATATTATTACACTCAGGAAGTGAAGACAAATCTAAAGACATCTGGCACATCAAAATCAGTCAAGCTGTTTAGGGTGTAGAAGGTAGGTAATACAGAAACATAAGTACAAACCCACATCTATACATACAACATAATCATCCTTCTTGCGTAGTCGAGTAAAAAATGGCATTCTTTCTTTCATTCTTACGTGTAATTATTTTCTTATCAGTATAACACTATCATTCCGACTAGCATTACGTGGTCCAACCCAGTTAGATTAAGTATTTGTTGTCCACTGCACCTTACATAATTATTGTTATCTTTTGTCTATCGCTTCTGTTAGTATAAAAACAATATAAAATCGATATTATAAAATACATCTAATTGTATGTTTGTATGATTTGATACAATAATAGATACTGTAAGTAAACACGCACTCACTCCCTCACTCATTCAACTGTGTCACTCAATCATTCATTTATGTTTCTGAAACGTATTGTAAATAAATAAATAATAGAATAAGTCTAAATAAACATTTTTTTTAATAAAAACTACGGGTCACTCACGTGAAACTATAGTCGGTTATTTCGGCTCAAAACAGACGTGAGTGACCCGTAGTTTTTATTTAAAAATGTGTGAAAACCACGTTAATTTCCATAGCTAAATAAACAAACTTCATATGAAACAGTAGTTGAAATTGGTCCAAAGGCAAACGATTTTAATACACGCATTTTTTTACCTTAAGTGACAAAAACTCACAATAATCGGCCAAGTGCGAGTCGGACTCGCGCACGAAGGGTTCCGTACTATCATCTATAATACTACAAAGTTTAGTTCTGTTTATAAAATAACGAGAAATCAACGAAATTCCAAGTAGTAAATTGCAAACTTATAGGTAGGTTTTCGATACACATCCGGGCAGCATGACGACGCTCGCGCGAATACGCGCGGTTATGGCTCGCTCCGTGATGTTACCTCCCCCGCTACCCCGCTAAACCGGCGCTCGCACCGCGTTTAGATGCACGGATTATTTTCATTTTGTGAGTTTTTATGTATTAGATTAGGTATTTATTTTTATAGTTAATATATTTCTAAATATTTACTTACAAATATTCAAGTTTCTACCTTTTAATTGAGATCGAGTAAAAATTGCTTAAAAATTACGTTTGTTGTATGGGAGCCCCCCTTTAATACTTATTTAGACTTTATTGTTATTTAATTATTTATTTTGAAAGGTAACATACAAGTAAATATTCTGTGAAAATTTGAAGCGTCTACCTGTTACCGTTTTTAATATTGAGCAAAAAAATACGAAAAAAACACGTTTATTGTATCGGGACCCCCTTAATATTTTTTTTTTTTTAATTTTTAGTATTTGTTGTTATAGCGGCAACGGAAATACATCATTTGTGAAAATTTCAGCTTTCTAGCTATCACGGTTTATGAGATACAGCCTGGAGACAGACAGACAGACAGACAGACAGACAGACAGACAGACAGACAGACAGACAGACAGACAGACAGCGAAGTCTTAGTAATAGGGTCCCGTTTTTACCCTTTGGGTACGGAACCCTAAAAATGACTGTTGTTGTGTGTTTTTGTTTATTTTATGTGTTTATTGTTGTGATTGTTTTTGTCACAAATAAAAATATGTCTAGATCTACACGTGTAATTAACCTCAAATTCTGTGCATTCCCAGTTATTTTGCTTTAAAAATCAAATTACTGAACTGATTATAGTGATGATTATATACGACCAATTTGTAAGTATATAAGAATTTTCCACATTGGTTTGTAAATGACGCGAGTTATGAGATGAAAAAAATAAAATCGAATAGATAACCTCCTATATATATATACGAGTATATATATATATATATATCAAAATACGAACAAAATCGAACAAATCGTTAAAAAAACAAACATATAAAAAACATACAGAGTAAAATATGAGAACCTCCTTCTTATCGGAAGTCGGTTAAAAATCACGTCACATCAACATTTTGTGACATAATACAAAAAGTACCTATTATAGACGAAACCAATACTTTTTTTTTTCAAAATCGACAGAATGAATCCCATTCATTTAGAATTAATTTCTGTTCAAACTGAGTTTCAGTCTCCAGTAAATTATAAAACATAATTAACGATATCCGGGGAAAAACTAGTCATAATCGATAAATACGTATTTTATACCTTATCAGAATCAGCCTATCATTATCGAATGGATTGGAATAAATAAGTTATTTTTTTATCAACACTGCATGAGTGATTACGCGAATAAAAATCAGTAAAGATTTTTATAACAGCAACAAAGATGTTGCGGCTAATTTTATTTGGATTAGTTTTAGTTATTTTAAGTGCAAATGGAAGAGAGAAGAAGGAAGATACTAGAAAAGTCCACCTGGAAGGATTGGGGAATGTTATAGGAATGAAGTTCTGGGATGGAGAATTCTATGAGTTCTTTGGGATTCCGTACGCGACAATGCCTAAAGGACGGGATCGATACAAGGTGAGTTCTAGAAACTTCTAGATAATTCTTTTTATAGTTCGAATAGGCAGATCACATAGCACGTAGAACTGATGGCCGATGGGGTTGAAAACTTCTCTCCTCAGTGGAGACCAGGCACCGGCAAGCGCAACGTAGAAAAACCAGCCACAAAGTGGACAAAAGACTGAATACAAATAGCAAGAAGATGCTGGATGCAAGCTTCTTCCAATCGATCTTTTTGGAAATCCATAGGAGCAGGCCTTTGTCCAGCATTGGACTTTTTGTGCCTAAGATTATGAATTCTAATCTTTTACTAATTACTGTAAACTATGCTGATAATCGTTATACCAACTTCCCTATTTTCAAAATTAACTTATAAATCTATCAAATATATTAATCGATTTATATTTCATTCTCTTATTTCAGCCTCCTCTACCACCAAAACCGTGGGAAGAAGATATGAAAGCCAACCGGGGAGTCCTCATTTGCCACCAAGTTTACTTATCACCTCGTGATGACGAAGGTGATCTGCTTTTCGGAGAAGAAGACTGCTTAGTTGTTAGCCTCATGGTACCAAAGATAGCAAGTGAGACGAGGCTAGTACCTGTCATCGTCTTTGTCCACAGCGGTGCATATGTTGGCGGTAACGGTAACATGGTCAAGTTCCATTTCCTTGCACGACAAGATGTGATGGTGGTCAGCCTAAACTATAGATTAGGAGCCTTTGGCTTCGCTTGTCTTGGAACAGAAGATATTCCTGGTAATGCTGCTTTGAAAGATATCGTAGCTGCTCTTAAATTTATTAAGAAACACGTAAAAAGCTTTGGAGGGGATCCGGACAATATCACACTAGCAGGATATGGTATCGGTGCGTCACTGGCAGAGATAGTAGCTTTATCTCCTGAAACAAACGGCCTATTTGATAAGCTTGCTCTGGACAGTGGCTCAGCTTTGAATCCATATGCTGTGAATAGACATCCTATAGAAACAGCAAAGAACATCGCTATTTCCGTTGGATACGAAGACTCGGGTGATATTGAAGATTTGAATGAATTTTATCTTGATGCTGATACGGAAGATATACTGGGTTCTAGCCGAAACTATTTCTTAAGGAATAGTACTTTTGGTTATGCACCTTGTATTGAGAACCCTAATAATCCTGGTGCAGTGTTAACCGAATCTCCTCTTGATACATTGAAGAAAGGAAAATACGGTGATTTTGCTCTCTTAATTGGTTATGCTAACATGGAAGGTATAAGTCGTACCAGCCAGTTTGATGAATGGCGGCCAGAGATGAATGAAAACTTTGCTGATTTCTTACCAGCAGACTTAGCTTTTAAAGATGAGAAGGAAAGAGGTGAATTTATCAAACAAGTTAAAGAATTTTATTTCGATGGCAAACCTATAACTGTCGACAGCCTGCAAGGCTATATAGATTACATGTCTGACTCAATGTTCAAGTTTGCTATCTTGAAATCGTTAAAGCTGCACGCACAAAACTTGAAGAGATCTATTTTTGCTTATGAATTTACGTATGTTGGAAAGCTAAACACTCAACATAACTACATGGACAGAATCAGAGGAGCCAGTCATAGAGACGCTTCTGCTTACATTCTAGATTTTTACGACTGGACAAGAAATTACACAGACATGGACAGAAGAGATCTGATGAATTTCATGTGGGGTGACTTCATGCGGTTTGAGTAAGTTTCATCAAAATATTTTCAAACGCTGCCGAGAAATATTTTCATATAAACCGTTGTTTGTGTTACAATATAAAATATATTTTAGTTATAATTTAATAAAACTATTTAATAGAATAACAAAAGGTACAACTGAACTTTATTACTGTAAAAAATTGTTTAAAAAAAAAAAAAAAAATACAAAAATATTTATTACCAAAACATTACAAGGTTGATTTATAACATTTTAATGAAAAAAAAAACTATTACGAGTAAATGATAACCACTTATTTTTTTCAGAAACCCAACGGCCTTTGAGAGTCCTCTTCTCACCATGAAATGGTTGAAATATAATGAAAATGACAAATACTACTTGGACTTGGGCGATCAGCTAGTCATGAAGAAGGATCCATTTTCAAAGGGATACCAGTTATGGGACAAAGTATATAACAAGCACTACTGGAATCCAACTGTTGTGAATCCTAATTCTTACCAAAAACCAAAAGATGCCAAGCGTAAACCTGCTCAAAAGAAAATTAAAAAGACAAAACCTGTAGAAAATATTCCAGATGATTCTAAGCTCGAAGAAAATAAGCCAGCTGATGACACTAAGCCTGTAGAAAGTAAACCAGCTGTTGAGACTAAGCCTGTAGAAAGCAAACCAGCAGTCGAGACTAAGCCTGCAGAAAGTAAGCCAGCAGTTGAGACTAAACCTGTAGAAATTAAGCCAGCAGTTGAGACTAAGCCTAAAGAAAATAAACCAGCAGTTGAAACAAAGCCTGTAGATAATAAACACAAAATAGAGACAAAACCTGTAGAAAAGAAAGTTGAAACACCAGCTGCTCCTCCTCAAGCAACTCCAGAACCTACTAAAGGTGATGTAAAACCTCCTGCAGTTAACGCTAAGTCTAAAGAAGAGGCCAAAGATTATAAGCCACAAAATACTAAAGAGGAAATGAAGGTTAAAGTTGAAGATCCCGTAAAGAAAAAATGAAGAAATAAATTGTTAATGTATATTTCGTAATATTATTTTATAAACATTATACTAAAGGCTGATTTTTCAATCTTAAGATATACCTAAGTTCCAACGACTTAGATAGTTAGTAAACCTTAAAGTTAAGCGAATGGAGTTACTAAACTGTTTATAGTCTTATAACCTTATAACTTCTAAGGTCTTATTGTCTTTTAACTTCTCCAACTAAATATGATGGGTAAGATAGAGGGCAAACGACGCGCTGCAAAATGAAAGAAATCATGGTTGAGAAACGTAAGGGAATAGATCAATACAGATAGCGTAGAACAGATTTTCCGTTTGCCTCAAGATAAAGATGATTTTGCTAAGGGATGGCCAAGCTCTAGTAGTGGAGAGGCACCAGGCTATTATGATGATGAGTCTTATAATACATACCGTGAAAAGCTATCTAGACAATTTATTATCAGTTTTGATAGCCTAACTTAAAATAAACATCAAACAATCGAACAAAACGTAACTTGTAATCAATAGTTATAAGTAAAATTATCATTTATTTACCAATTTATAGTTCTAAAATAAAAACAAAACTGTAATAATTATGACCAAAAGGTAAAATATAATGTCATTGTGTGTGTATGAAATAAATTAAAAGTTAAAATTTGGTACCTAACTAATAACCCATAGAATATGCAGTTTTCTCTTATCCTACAAGTAAAAATGTTATTCATCCAATAAGCTAATAACCAACGATCAAAAATTCCAATTCTTCCTTTAGATAAAATAAATATATACTATCTGTCAGTTTATCTGAGGATTAAAACATCAGCCTTAACTAAAAACAAAATTATGAAGAATAATTACTTCTGCGACGCCGTTATAAGCATATTTTTGTTTTATTTTCTCAAATATAAGTACAACTAAAGCAACGAAAGTACTCGTACATAATAAAAAGAAAGTTTTTCTTTGAAATCCAACTTCCAAAGCTTTGAAGCCTCCCCAATTTATCGAGAAATTGTGCATTTGCTATTCAAAATAGACTCTGGCACCCCTTGGGGCGAAAAAAATATTTCCAATAGGTACCTACCGCATTGAGTTCGCGAGGTACAAAGAAGCGAGGCATCAAGTTTAGAGGTGTCAGTCACAGTGTCTACTTACATCTTTTAGATTTTTTTAAGCCGTGATTGGTAGGGTAGGGGGAGGGGACGTGCGACAGACAGCCGGAATTATGTCAATGGTCTATCTGGTGGAACCCCACTGGCGAAAGTACATAGGTAGGTCTACCTACCTGAACAAACTCTTTACTTTATTCAAGTAGAGAACTAATGTGAAATGAGATAGATAACTCTTTATTAAAAGACCACAAATACAGAAAAAGAAAAACAGATTAAATATAATTATAGCTAGGCTTTTAATTGGCGGCCTTATCGCTTAGAGCGATTTCTTCCAGGCATCCATGCACAGATAGGAAAGATGTAACAGATAGTGGCCTTTAAAAGTAAGTTTAAAAGGCTACAACACTACAACTGTGAAATGTTTCGACTTTCGTGCCAAAAATCCTAATAAACTGTTTTTTTCAAGTAAAGGAAACCTTTAAAAGACTGGTGTGAACAAGTTAACGTAGAATATGTTCCTGGGCGAAGCATTGATGCTGCAGTACAATGAACCAGAAAAAGGAACCAGAATAAAATAAATAATGTATAAATGTAAATAAAATAATCTCTTATATAATTACTGGTGAAGCATCAACACCATACTCAATATTAATTTGCATGATATTCTATAATATATGGAAAAGCCTTTGTATAATGCAGGCGCCCGCTCTCATTAATATTCTCCGGGTTCCACCCTAGGTTTAAGAGATGGCGTTAGCGTCGACGATAGATGCAAATTCATCTTGTCGAACTCGCCTGTGGCCAAAGGCTTCTTTCAACGGCTTCTTTCAAAGCCTTCGAAAAGAAACGATATTGCCTGTGTGAACTCCGGTATGGTTGGTTAATAATACTGCCTTCGGACATAAAATATACAGAAAAAGCTTATAATTCCGAGGAACATTGTTTCAAACACGCGTAGTTGTGTCCACATATGTGATAGTGTCGATTTGTGAACTGATTGGACGTGCTGTGTGTTTTCTATCGTCACTGGAACACCCAAATCGACGACGCCATTAATCCAGGGGATGCACGCTGCTGGGACTCCTCTCGAAGAGCTGCAGGTGTGCCTGGATGATTGACGTGGTGAGTGGGCATAATTCATTTACTGCATTTGGGAACATACAATGTGTTTTTCCATATAAATTTAAAATAGTTTTTCAGGCATCGTCAGTACGCAAGTACATTTGGATTAGACTATTTACACGTCTAATCATATTATGGTCCTATTCGAGACGGATTTTTCCAGTTAAAACAATGTTGAGTACATAACTGTTAGTATACATTTGTTTGTAAAAGTACATAACCTTAGTACAGGAAATAATCTCATGAGTGCATAATTATTAGTACATAATATATATTTCTTAAAGTACATAATCTTAGTACATAACCTTTTCAGAAAGAGCATTCTATTTATTACGAATAACGTCGAATTCATTTGAACTTTATATTCTACCCACTTTAACTGCATAATTCTTAGCATGGGCTTTCGATTTAGTTTCTTTTGTTTTCGTTTAGTTGAATGACTTTATGAGAAGTTATTACATACTACGTAATTTTAGTAGTTTGACACACAAATAACACTTAAAAAGTTAATAAATACGTACGTAAGTAGGTACATAATTATTAGTCCATTTAATAGTGGGTACGTATTTATAAAACTAGGAAATATTTGCGTAATTTTGGTAAATATCTGCCGTTGTGTTATTGTGTTGTGATTTACGTTAAAAATACCTACGCAGGTGCGTAATTTGTTCCTTATCTTTCTACCTGTCTTGTGATGCTGGGTTAGAAGATCGGTACGTATCTTGGTACCTACTAATTGTTGTTATAAATTGGTAGATAATTATTTGTCGCTATAGCACATACGTAAGTGCCGCGCTTAATTACTATACCTACCTACTTGTACACATAATTATAAAGATTTCTTTATTGTTGCATAATACGCAATATTTTACGGAATAACTTTGTTAACAGTGATATTCTTTGAAAATGACGCAAGATAAAATAACATTCGACATGGAGTCTAAACTAAAAATGTTAACATGTAAAAAGGAGGCTATTTTCGCCAGACTTAATACTGTGTTCGGTTTATCAAAAAACGTTTCTAGCTTCGACTCAAGGTCAAATGAACAATTTTTGACAGAATCGGAAACGATCGACGAATTTCGCGAAAAGTTTGAGCTTATAATTGATGAGATCAATGAGATAAAATTAACTTTAAATTCCGATGCTAACGCGAACTATAATGACTTAGTTCGGTTTGACGATTTGTATGTCGTAGTGAAGCGAGTGCGAAATAAGCTTTTAAAACCAAACATTCCCGCCGATTCTGTCGGAAAGAGTTTAAGTACCTCGTATAACATAAAGTTGCCATCGATTGAACTTCCTAGTTTTGATGGTAAAACAGAGAACTGGCCTATATTCTATGAATCCTTTAAGTCGAACATTCATGATAACGCCCAATTGTCTGACTCGCAGCGTGTGCAGTACTTAGTAGGAAAACTCACACATAACGCAATTAAAGTTTTGGCAGGTATCGTACCTACGAGTGACACGTACCGAGTCATATGGGACAGTCTTGTTAAGAAATATCAGGACAAACGCGCGTTAAGTACGCATTATTTAAATAACATATTCGACTTAAAAAACTGTCAAAACACGGCTAGTAGTCTCGACTCGTTTATTGAGAAATATTCTGCGTCTATCGCCGCTTTAAAACAATTAAATATTTCGGATTTAACCGACTTTATTTTGATGCACTGTGCACTCAAAAAGATTGATATGCAAACAATGCAAGCGTTCGAAATGTCCGTTACTGATAAGGAAATTCCATCGTATAATGATTTGATATCATTCATACAAAATCAAGTTAAGATATTAGAAAGATCACACGCGAATAATTCGAATACTTTCTCGAATCCGCGTGCGAAATTTAATAATAATAATAAATCGACATCGGCTGCCGTTCGCGGTCATACGTTCGTCGCGAGTAACGAGATACCTACGAATGGTTCTTCTCGCTCTTGTGTTCTTTGTAATAAGGACGACCACTTACAACTTTATGATTGTTTACAATTTAAGAGCATGAAATCGCCTAAGGTAAGATTTGATTTTATCAAATCAAAGCAAGGATGTGTCAATTGTCTGAGTGTTTCACATTCTGTTTCTGCATGTAAAACACCTGCGAATTGTGTAACTTGTAAAAATAAGTGGCACCATACACTTTTACATTTTAATAAAAATGATAATATTAAAAATACATTCGGGAGATCTACGTCTACGAGGACGCATATTCAGACGTCTCAAGTGTCGAATAATAGTTCATACCTACCACGATCAACTGCATGTTCCTGTGCAACCGCGGCATGCGCTCCGCGCGCTTGCGATTGTACTCCTCGCATCTCCGTTTCGCCCGCGTCTACGTCGCTGTCCGTGCGGCCTGAACAGTACCGTGCGCCTTTCGTTGATGCTAATACCGTTGACCACTTCGATTCGCACGATTGTGCTTCCGCTTCAAATGTGTCACAGTGTAATGAAGTGAACAGTGCGGTCACTTTACAGTCACATGGACCATCACTCTCTATGAGTGTGAATTCTGGTAGTAATGCGAGTACTATTCTTTTAGCTACCGCGCAAGTCTATGCGAATGCGAATAATAGTAACAATAAAATGTTAGTACGTTGTCTCATTGACAATGGTTCACAAAACCATTTAATAACTTTGGAATGTTGTAAAAAATTAAACTTATACGTCGTTTCTCTGAATAATTCTGTAATCAGAGGAGTCGGTTTATCTTCTCGACCTATTCACGGTTATGTGGATTTTGAAATCGAGTCGCGGGTTTATCCGCATAATAAATATAAATTACATGCATTAGTCGTCGACTGCATAACCGATCAGCTGCCCTCACATTTTATTGAAAAATGGGACATGACCTACTTGAGTAATATTTCCATGGCTGACTTGGCATGGAATATCCCCGGAAATGTGGACATTGTGCTTGGTGCGCAATTGTTTCCCCATATTTATCTGGGTGATAAAATTGAATCAGGTTCTCGAGCGCCACCTGCTATATCGACTTCTTTTGGATATGTTCTGATGGGTGACTGTCCATTCATTTCAGTGACCAATAGTGAGCCGTCGTTCTCTGCGTTTGCTATGAATGAGTTAGATTTGAACTTACAAAAATTTTGGGAGTTAGAAGAGATCCCGTCGAAGCGCTTTCTGAGTCCGGACGAAACCGACTGTGAAAACTCGTTTGTTGCTTCAGTGTCACGTGATGATGATGGACGGTACTCTGTCGCATTACCGTTTTGTGCGGATCCGGAAAACCTGGGTAATTCTCGGAATACGGCTCATCGTCGATTATTGCTATTGGAAAAGAAGTTCAAACAGGTGCCTGGTCTTAGAGAAAATTATAATAGTGTCATGAATGAATATATCCAAAAAGGATATCTTTCCGAGGTCGCCGATTCTGATATCAGTGGGGATGGCTACCATATCGCTCACCACGCAATTATTCGTAAGGACAAGCCTAAACCACGTGTAGTGCTGGATGCGAGTGCGAGAACACATACTGGGTTGTCTCTTAATGATATGCTCCATCCCGGCCCTAACTTACAGGCTGATTTGTTCCTTTTATTATTGGATTTTAGGCTGTTTCCTGTCGCGATGACGGCGGATGTACAGCAAATGTACCTTCAAATTGGTGTTCCTGATGACCATCGTAAATATCTTCGAATATTATTTCGATTTGACGACAACGAAGAAATACGTACCTTTCAGTTCAACCGAGTTCCCTTCGGCTTGAAATGTAGCCCCTTCTTGGCGATGAGATCATTGCGTCAGTTGGCCTCTGATATGATCACACATTTTCCTGAAGCTGCTATTGTAGCAGAATCCAAGTTCTACATGGATGATCTTGTGCATTCAGTCACAGATGAGTCCACCGCTGTTCGTTTAGCGAAAGCACTTATATCCTTGTTCAAGTCCGGTTGCATGGATTTGATAAAATGGACGAGTAATTCATCCGCTTTGTTGGATAATCTCCCAAATTCCCACCGGAATTCTATTAATTTCGATGACGGTGATCTTACTTGCACGAATTTGAAAGTTTTAGGCCTGTCTTGGGATCCCGTCGAAGATATTTTTTTGCTGACGACAACTGATGCACAAAACAAATGCACGAAGAGGAGCATACTATCATTTGTAGCTCGCTTGTTTGACGTGCTAGGCTTGGTTGCTCCAGTAATATTGTACGCGAAACTGCTCATAAAGGAGTTATGGCTTTCCAAGATAGGTTGGGACGATTCGCCAACAGATAAAATAATTCAACAGTTTGCTATTCTCACCCAGGAATTTCCGTTGCTTTCTACATTGAAAATTCCCCGACACGTGGGCGTGACTAGCTCCGCAGAAGTACTAGTTGTTGGTTTTTCTGACGCGAGCCTTAATGGTTACGGTTGTGTGGTATATTTGCACACGACTGATGCCTCTGGGAACATATCAGTCCGATTATTGTGCGCAAAATCTAAAGTTTCCCCCACCAAAATTACGACGTTGGCTCGTTTAGAGTTGTGTGCTGCAGTTTTATTGTCAAAATTGATTAAGATTGTACTGGACACTTACCGGGTTCGTATTCAGATAACAGGTGTGTATGCCTTTTCGGACTCCACCATTGCCCTGTCATGGATTTGTTCTTCCCCACATCGCTGGTCGATCTTCGTCGGGAATAGAGTCGCGCAGTGTCAAGAGAATCTCGCTCCCCACAACTTCTATCACGTGTCCGGATCTGAAAACCCGAGTGATTGTGTCTCCCGGGGAATGCTGCCATCGCAATTGGTGACAAATGAAGTGTGGTGGAATGGTCCTCCGTGGCTTCAATGTCCTTCATGTGAATGGCCCATTCATAAATTCACCCCTTCCGATACTGCAAATTTACCGGAACATAAAACAAATGTCATGACCACGACTGTAGTTGTTGAGTCATCGGTGTTATATGAACTGTCTCAACGAATATCTTCTTGGGACAAACTGCTTAGAATTGTAGTGTATGTCCTCCGTTTTGTTAAGAAGATTAAGACTCCGTCTAAAGTAGTTGCGAGTTTTTCAATCGCAGAGACAGCTATAATTCTAACAGTACAAAAGAAATATTTCTCTGATGATATAAAATTAATGAAAAATAATAATTTACCGTCAAAGAAACTGCGAAACTTGTCAGTTTTTATTGATCAGGAAAATATTTTACGGATAGGAGGGCGGCTTTCAAAGTCGGATTTACCTTTTGAGGTTAAACATCCCGCGCTTCTCCCTAAACATGACCATGTCGTGAATCTGATTATAAGACATTTTCACGAGTTAAATTGTCATACCGGTCCTGGACTGCTAATGTCCATTATTCGGCAAAAATTCTGGATACTGGATGCCAGAACGGTTATTCGGGCTAGAGTTCGTGAATGTAATTCTTGCTTCCGAGTCAATCCCTCTCACCCGACGCCGAAAATGGCAGATTTACCCTTTTGTCGCATTGCAGAGGCTAAAGCATTTGTCCACACTGGTGTGGATTATGCAGGTCCCGTACGTATACTGCTGTCGCGTAGGCGTGGACAACATTCACAGAAGGCATATATTTGCTTATTTGTGTGTCTGGTCACGAAAGCAGTTCATATTGAACTTGCTACCGAACTATCTAGTGATTGTTTTTTAGCTGCGTTTAAACGATTCATCTCGCGCCGGGGCCCAGTGTCCTGTTTACACTCAGATAATGGCACTAATTTCATTGGGGCTCGTGCGCAGTTGGATGAGATGTATCAGTTGCTACTCGACTCTCAGCATAATGCGAGATTGAAACGAGAACTAGAAAAACATCGGATCGAGTGGAAAATGATACCACCTCGAGCGCCCCACTTCGGTGCGTTGTGGGAATCAAATATTAAGAGTTTAAAAACACATTTGTATAGGGTAATAGGTAACCAATTGCTTACTTATGAGGAGCTACAGACGGTATTAACGCAAATAGAGTGTATAATGAATTCAAGACCTCTGAGCGTAATCAGTTCTGACCCTCATCCAGAAATTATTTCACCTGCAAATTTCTTAATGTCTACCCCTCTAAAATACTTACCAGCCTCCAATTTGTCGGACCAGTGTGTCAACCTCGTAAAGCGTAAAAATTTGCTTGATAATATAGTAGCCTCATATTGGAAGAAATGGCGTACTGAATATTTGCACACCTTGCAAGTTAGACAAAAGTGGCAAAAGGATGGTATTCTTATTCAAGTGGGCACTGTCGTATTGATTGGACAGGATGATGCTCCGCCGTTGTCATGGCCTCTAGGAGTAATAACTGAGGTATTTCCTGGGTCTGACGGAGTTGTTCGGGTAGCCACGGTGAAGACTAGACAAAGTTCATTTAGACGCCCTATTGTCAAATTGTATCCGTTACCAAATCAATAAATTAAACGTATTTAACTCTTAATATTTCCAATATAAATGTAAACATATAACCTAGTTTGATTAAATTAAGTTTGATATTTAAGTTAAGAACGATGCTGAAAATAGTATATTATATATCATTATTATTATTGTAAATGTACTCAACTCAACATTGTTTTGATTGTAAATGTTCTGCTTGTGTTGAAAGTCTTGGGACCTTTCAAGGCGGGGTGCATGGTGAAGCATCAACACCATACTCAATATTAATTTGCATGATATTCTATAATATATGGAAAAGCCTTTGTATAATGCAGGCGCCCGCTCTCATTAATATTCTCCGGGTTCCACCCTAGGTTTAAGAGATGGCGTTAGCGTCGACGATAGATGCAAATTCATCTTGTCGAACTCGCCTGTGGCCAAAGGCTTCTTTCAACGGCTTCTTTCAAAGCCTTCGAAAAGAAACGATATTGCCTGTGTGAACTCCGGTATGGTTGGTTACTAATACTGCCTTCGGACATAAAATATACAGAAAAAGCTTATAATTCCGAGGAACATTGTTTCAAACACGCGTAGTTGTGTCCACATATGTGATAGTGTCGATTTGTGAACTGATTGGACGTGCTGTGTGTTTTCTATCGTCACTGGAACACCCAAATCGACGACGCCATTAATCCAGGGGATGCACGCTGCTGGGACTCCTCTCGAAGAGCTGCAGGTGTGCCTGGATGATTGACGTGGTGAGTGGGCATAATTCATTTACTGCATTTGGGAACATACAATGTGTTTTTCCATATAAATTTAAAATAGTTTTTCAGGCATCGTCAGTACGCAAGTACATTTGGATTAGACTATTTACACGTCTAACCAATTACAATGAAATTGGTATATAATTAAACACAATAAAATCATTTCAAAAAAGAAGTTATGTACTGTCAATCACTTTTATTTCATATCCTGGCATTGTTCATAAGTTTTAGCTCTTTAGCTCCTCGGATTTTTGCGTTGTTGTTCTTGCCGCTAGTTGAGATGAACTCCAAAATGATAAGATTCTCAACCTTAGGTAAGTTAGCAGAGTCGGCACGTACAAAATTATCCATAATTTATCCAATCAGTAGGCAAACAGTTTCTTACAACAAAGCAGTGGTCAACGTAAATGCAGTATCAATCAAAACGGTAGGAAAGCAAGGTCGTCGTAAAGATAATGAACAGAATTAATTTAATACTACAAATGAATAGAGTAGCAGAGCACCAAACACACAAAATAATTCTTTTCTTTGTTTATTTATTTTGGTATGACAGTTGTCATAGAGATATTGTCTCTCTTGTCAATGCCAATGCTGTCAGTTTCATCTTTTTTTACTAACTAACTAAACTACATTTTATTTTACTACATTTTAGAGGTCGACTGAAGGTCAAATATTTTTTATATTTTCGCAAAAATTTGCGCGATCTCATCATTTTATGTGCCCTAAATAAAAAAATATGGCTTATAGACATATAATCTCGAAATGGTTTTGGAATCAGCATATGTTATATTTTTCTTTACATACCCAATTGAGGGCACTTATTTCATTCATAATCGAATTAAAAAGAAGGAGGTTCTGAATTCGACTGTATGATTTTTTCAACAGACTTTTAAAAAAAAACTTCCTAGTTTTTTTATTGCGAATAGGTCCGCGTTCGACCACCAACTCGCTGGTCGCCTGTCTGTGGTCTCAATTCAACTGTATGTTTTATTTTTGTTTTGTATGTTTGTTCAGCGATTACTTCGCCAATTATGATTGATTTTGATGGTTCTTTTTTGTTTCGTATGACCTACGAAACAAAAAACTTTAGAGGTGGTCCCAGATAAATTTTATCAAGGTCGGTTTAGTAGTTTTTATTTAGCATTTTGAAGTCGGGTTTTTTTTTTTTTTTAACTATAGTAAAATTAACTATATAATTTTTTTTTTACGCGTTTATTTAGTTTATTATGAATTGAAATATGATTTTTTTGTTTGGCATGTCACATACTTAGGTACTATAGAAATTGGCTCTGGGATTGGAAGTGTACCTCTTTACAACTGTGCTATCATCAACGTATCCAAAGATACCGGAAGTAAGCAGATCGTTAAGACAAACATACGATAAATACGATACGAAAGACAGACAGACAGTATATGCATTACACAGCATGACTAGCAAGTAGTTTGCACTGTATAAACATAATCAGAAGCAACCACTCTATTACAGTAAGCTCACGTTGAGTGGAATGGCTAGCACTCGTGCTGTCATCCGGCGACACCCGGCATCCGATATCGACGTAGCACCTACGAGCAGCAGGCATGCTCAGAATGCCTACCAACTTTGTACAGGATGTTTTGTATTTTAACTTTCGGGGACGGAATTTGTGAAGAATCGATTTTATTATTTTGTGATGATGTTTGTTTTAAATATTTGTGTCTATATTATAAAAATGGATTTAAAGTGTTTCGTGAATCACTATCGTCTGTATTATGTAATATAATGTATTGGATATTTTTATGTAAAGGTGTATGTATTTCAGTATTTATAGTTACACATGAAATATGGAAATACAGCTACATAGAAATAACAAATGTTAATGGCCGATATTTTTTATACTGATTCAGTATCTATTTGTTATTTAGGTACTTAAAAATAGTAAGTTTATAGTAAGTTTAAAAACCCCTGACATGAAAAACGGAATGAAAACTAAGAACACTCTCAATCAAGTCCTCTTTCCGATAAAATATTTAAAAAAAAACAAGATCAAAATGTCCATGCGTTTGAGGGCTACGACGCTATAGACAAACACACAGATGGACAGATAATACAGATACACACATCAAATTTATAACATCCCCTCTTTTTAGTTCGGGGGTTCATAATGATGTATTTTCAATATTTTTTGCTTTTCTGCAATTTTTAACAGCTTTACATTAACTTGCCATATTAAAATAAAACCGGGCAAGTGCGAGGCAGACTCGCCCACCGAGGGTTCCGTACAAACTAGTCGATAAAAAGGGGAAATCATTTTTTTTTATATTTGAGTTGATTGAATGAAAGGTAAATTGCTTTACAATTTATGGCGTATTAAAAAAAACTACTTACTAGATCTCGTTCAAACCAATTTTCGGTGGAAGTTTGCATGGTAATGTAATGATGTAATTAATGTAACGATGAAAAAAAAATTTTTGAGTTTCAGTTCTAAGTATGGTGAACCCCCAAAATGTATTGTTTTTTTCAATTTTTGTGTGAAAATCTTAATGCGGTTTACGGAATACATCTATTTACCAAGTTTCAACAGTATAGGTATTATAGTTTCGGAAAAAGTGGCTGTGACATACGGACGGACAGACAGACAGACATGACGAATCCATAAGGGTTCTGTTTTTTGCCATTTGGCTACGGAACCCTAAAAATGGGGTTCAAATCCTTTAATAATTTGAACTAAATAACTAAATTATTGTAATGTCATCGGTATAACAGGTCGTTTGCATTTCATTAAAACATCTAAAATCATTATCACACAAATAACAATGGGTACATAATACGCATATGCATAGTTTTCGATATATGAATAGTTATACAATATGCATATGACAGTTATAAATTGCTTGTCTTTTATCAGTTTATTTAGTTAGTTATAATGGAGCTAATATTTTATTTATTTATTAGATAACATTTACAAAATAAAATAATCTCTACGCTTCTTGCCGGACTGGTAGAAAAAAAAACATAGAATATACTAGCTGCTACTCTTTGCAGGTATACTGTAAAAGTCAACGGGACTTGAGGGAAATTGGCATTGATGTAGGCGATGGGCTGATCCCTTGTCAATCCAAGCCATTATTACATCTTACCATCTAATACCTTCTAACTCCTAACCAAGGTCAAATGTGGCGTTAACGGCCTCATTGCCTTTGATGCTCTGCCTACCCCGTAAAGAAAAATAGGCATAATTTTATGCATGAATATACTAATTTTTATTTAGTTTAATTTGTATAAATCTTGCAACACGCTGTATATACCACCGCCAATCGACGCATTCCCCAGCGACGAGCCAGCTCTATGTAAATCTAAGGCTATCTTCTATGCAATCATAATACCACAACTTGCAGGGCTTATTACTATCAGTAATGTTAATATACAGGGTTATTAAATAACCCTGTATTTTACAGTGTTTTACAGGGCTATTCAAATAACCTTGTATTGATACGGAGGAAGGTATACTCATCATCGATGATCTACGGTGCTGAAACTCAATTGTGGACACGTTTAAGGCATTGAATACACAGAGGCGACGTAAAGCAAAGGCACAGCGCAGGCGACGTAATTAGCTTCAAAACTATAGAAAAATCTATGCTAGGCGTTTCTCTGAGGGATCTTATACAAAACGAAGTAATTCTCCAGATGACCTATAGAGACAGAGAATATACTTTTTATATATAAATAAATAAATAGTATATTGTACTATTTATATATTTTTATTTTTAGGTCTGTGTCAAGCTATCATCAACTAAGTCATATACAGACACCGACCTCAAAAAAAAAATAGTTGGTGTACGTACCTACTTAGGTAGACGCCCAGTTTTGATTTTCTTCGAATTATTTCTTTCTTTTCAGTTTGAAGTCGTTTTTTTTTTTTAATTACTTAAGTATATTTATTAATTTTTAATAGTAATTATTATTTTGAAGTCGGTTAAAAACGGTCGTCAAAGCTCATCACCGCTCATGTCACTGTCTATCAAACAATTGAAATATAAGGTGAAGACTGCTCTAATATGGTGCTCTGCAGTTGCGATGAACGAAGTTACTGTTCAAAAGCACATATCTTGAAAACTGCAGAACTGATTTTGATAAAACTTACTATGACTCCTAAGTTGAAAGATACTTTATTCAATAAAAAAAATATTTTTGAAATACGACTTCTAGTTTCTGCGTAATGCGTGGACAAACATACATGCACTTATGAAATTTGGCACACATGTTTAGAAGCTGGTATAGACTAACATATACAAAAATTGTGCAATTCTGACAATATTACAAATATACAGGTCGAATTGATAACCTCCTTTTTTGGAAGTCGGTTAAATAGCTTATAATACTTTATAAAAACTTATTTTATTTTTAAATTTTTCCCGTGTTGAAAGCATTTTTCAAATCTACCCTCCGCTATAAATCTGAGTCTGTCTCCCCTTGAACTTCGGATGACTGTGCAATTGCCAGTATTCCGGCCGGGTATCATCAACTCTGTATACATACATCACAATAGAACCTTTTCTAAATAAATATTTTTGCACAGATTTGACTTCAAATATCTGATTGACGATCGTCTTGTACAATAATTATTAATCATATATATTTATGTTTATTTTCATAAACGTACATCACTATTTTACGCCGTACATACATACATAGGTACATCACTATTTTACGCCGTACATAGATACATATTATGTTAACGGAAATTTATAAAACTTAAGAATCGTAAACACGAAATCGGTATTACCTGTGTGTATTTTCTAGGAATTACATGTAATTAGAAGTATGGTACTAGGAAATATATCAAAATATTACTCGTACTATGGATGATCTATAAATTTTATCTTGTCTCAGAAGCCAACCTAACGACTCTATTTAACATTTTTGGGTATATCTCCATTTAAAATATCATATAACATACTTTTAAAATAATATTTTAACAAAATTTATTTATTTAGTTTATTGGTTCACGAAACAGAATACAATTACAGTCTTTACAATTTTCACAATGTACAATTTATAATTTGGACCTAAACTATATACCTTAAACGTATACACAACATGTTATAATTACAATTACAATAATAAGATTTTCAGTTTCAAAAGTAAAAGAAATAAAAAGAAAATTGGTAACATCACTTGATTAAATTAAATTAATTAAACTTCATCATCATAATCATCATGTGCAGCAAACACAATGAAACAAGACAAAATTGACAAGATCACAATGTACTTCCTGTGACAAGGTATTATCTCGCCGTGAAATTTCTTCAGAGTTGATGTTACCACCAAAACTTGACTTAGCGGAAAATCTTCAGACCTATAAATCAGTTTTTCGATTATTAAAACACCCCTTGGCACCTTCGATCCGAACTCGTACTAGCACCAGGGTTATTCTTCACTTTAAACTTGGATATATAGTTTTAAATTTAGTATAAAAAATTACAAATAATAGACTGCAATGGCATTTTAACTCGATTTAGTTTTAATCAGTGAAAATTTTGGACATTCAACATAATTTAAGGTAAAGATAATTTAATTGCATACAACACGAGAATTTTATACAAGTGCATAAAAGATGTCACACTAAATTTAGTCGCTTAAAATCATGTTGTGCCGATTAGGCGTACAAATGTCAGGTAGACAGAATCATGCACATGCGAAAAATTAAAAAATAATAATAATTATTATTTGTTATTAGATTAAAACACAAACCAAATATATATAAAATATGACAAAGCAGAAGCAATAAAAGATACACATAATGTCAATAAAATTAAAATTTGTCATTTAAAAATCATTGATAGAATAATAACACTTCTGCAATAACAATGCCTTCAACTTTTTTCTAAATAAATTACTATTCTGGTCTCTTATTGACTTAGGAATTTTATTGTAGATTTTAGGACCCATACATACGATGCTATTTTGCATCAGGGCTGTCTTTCCTTCATGTACGCGCCGTTTGTCTTGGTCGCGCCTATTTCTTACAGTAGTATTAGATACTTTAAAGTATATATCAACAAGATTCTTCATTCAATCTTTTATATTAAAAATATATATGCGAAGACGCTTTTCCTATTAAAATAATGATTCTCACTCAAATTCCTTGTTTCGCGTAAAATCTGAAAGAAACGAAATAAAGTAAAATGTTGGGAGTATCTACGCAAACCTTTTATTTTTCCTTTTGTTCTCACCCCAAAAAAAATCCGAGACACTTGGCGACACCGGAAACAATTAAGACCTTGTTCAGAATCACCCGCTACTCCCCTTACGAAGGGCGTGTTGTGTTCCTTTTAATCTGTTACCCTCTATACCCCTTCACAGGGACGTAATTCAGTGAAGGGGGCGAGAACGTGCATAAAAAATATTCAATGCATCTCTTAGGTTATAACAACTCTGATTGTGTCCGAACATTTTAATGTTTTTTTTTTATAGAATGTACAAAAATCTGGCCCCATAATTTCCATCCTAAATCCGTCCCAGGCAAGTACCCTGTGTAATCTCAGCTACGACTTCGGGACATCGGAGTAAACATTGTTTAATGTTGTTTAAAAAAAGTATTACCGAGATAAGCGAAACTTAATAGCTTTAATTTGAAAGCTGAAAAAGTTAGATACGGTTCGGGCCGCGCTGCAAGCTGATAAGTAATTTAATAGAATCTTTCATCTTGTAGGACAATGTTCTGGAAAAGTTATGTTATTTATGGAACTAAGTTTAATTATTAAGGGGCTATGCGAATAGATGCTATCCCGCTTACACAATACTAAGTTTTTTAATGTATAAATTTAAGGAAGAGATAAATCTTATGAATATCAGTTTATTTAAAAAAAAAAAGCGTTTAAATTTTCAACTTTGGAATCGTAACGAAATAAAAAAATACCGTAGAGACAGACAAATAAGATTTTAATCAGATAAGAAATGAGACAATGAAATATGTTAATGTTTAAGAGTAGATAACAGTTTTTCCTATAAGTATGGAAGATAGCGTGACAATGTTTTTCTTAAAAATTAGATTAGAATCCGTACAATGCGTGACTCGACACGCTACCAGTTTTCTAGTGTATTTTCGCCAAAATCCATTCCGTACAGTAACCAAATTGTAAAACAATTCAATAACCCTTGAAAATCCATTATTGGCCTCCATGCACGGTGGAAATTACCACCACAATGCCGGACTGAAATTAAATAACGCTTGTTCAGCACAAAAGGGACTGATTGTGAGGGCTAAGGGAACGACTCTATAACAGTAAGGACTCTTTTAATTCAGCAATCTTACTTTTTATTATTTATATATCTTTCAATAAGAACTCCATGAGTGTCCGCTACAGATAAATTCACTGAGAAACGTGCTGCTCATTGGAAGGAACTCATTGGTTATTTATTTTTTCTTTAAACTAAGCTTCGAAGCTTTGAATATCGCCGCAAAAGAAATATCTATAATATTACTTCATTAGAAAGACATTCTACGCACAATTATATAGATTTTAAATGATGAAAAAATAATTGAAATCTTTGAGTGCCTTCTTTTAAAAATAAAATAGAAATAGGTATATTTCTGCCTAATGATTTGATAAAACATAAGTAACACTAATGTATGAAATTATAACTGTAGGTAAGAAAATTAAATGCCTCAAGTATTTTATAAATATTCGATATTTTTGAGTATTTTACACACTGAGAAGTATCTACAAATCCGCACTCGGCGATTACGATCCACATTCCTGTTGCGTACTGCACAAGAATGGAATTCTTTGCCGCCATCTCTGTTTCCTGAGACCTACAATCTTGGAATTTTCGAGGCTAGAGTGAATACTGAATAGATATCTTCTAGATCGACGAGCTCCATCCTCGGTCACACCGTCGCTTAACATCAGGCGAGTTTGTGGTCAATCGTAGATCTATACTTAATGTATTAAAAAAAAAACTGTCATTGTCTTCTAAATTTATGACAATATTATGAACACTTTTGGATCTACTTTGCTGTATCGCTGCGTACCATCGCCTTAAGCGAAATGATGGTCAATCGTAGATGTCTTATAAAAAAATATACTTATTTATTTTATTATTTAAAATTAAAATGACATATTTACATAAACTATAAAAAACCTTAAAAATAATAGAAAATGAAAATATTATTTACAAATAAAACCATAACAAAAATATACATAAATAAATATACTTACATTTGTTGGTTGGTGGATTCGATTCAATTCCTTGCGGTCCACAGAAGCAGAATAGCCACTGTCCTTACTCCATTAGCCATGTAAGTTCAATATAAGGGACCGATGGCACTTAAAAAGCTTTCAATTATCCGACTGTCAAACACAATACATGCTGGAAAATACAATATAGAGTGGAGAAAACCATCAATCGAATGTGATTTTAGGATGTTTATGGTGAGAGCGTGGTTTTAATAGTTATTTTTTTTATACATTATAGATCTACGATTGACCACCAACTCGCCTGATGTGATATAATGGTGCTCTTGGTAAATATCAAGGTTTTTTTTTACCTCCGACTCAAAAAGAGGTGTGTTATAAGTTTGACATGTGTACCTACTATGTATATCTGTGTGTCTATATATGGCGTTGCAGCTCTCAAACGAATGGACCTATTTTGATATAGTTGTTTTTTTGTTTGAAAGAAGACTTGATCGAATGTGTTCTTAGATTAGTTTCATCACAATCGGTTCAGCCGTTTTTATGTCTTTTCTTACTTACTTGTTCATCTCATTTAGTTTTTGTGACTTTACATTTACTTCCCATTGTGGTTACAATGGGAAAGTAAATGTAAAGTTAAAAAGGTTTTGCTAAGGTTTTGGTGTAAGGTCATAAAATGGAAGATTAATTGGAAGATAATAGATATATAGTTAATAATTGGAAGAATAAAATTCTCCTAGTATTTTATTGAATTTCGGTTGAAACAACCTAAAAATCATCATCATCATCATAGCCACAAGATGTCCACTGCTGGACATATGCCTCCCCCATGGATATGCAAAAAGACCTAATAGAAGTGGCTTCCATCCAGCGCACTGCATCTTCTCACCACTTGTATGTTTTCTGTCCACCTTATAGCTGGTCTTCCTACCTTGCGCTGGGTAGATAGATAGATAAACTCTTTATTGTTCACACCTTAACTAAAACACAAATTACATAGGCGTAAAGGGGGTAGTGCGTGATCTCTATTCGAGAAATTTAGGCGCCATCAATTCTACGAGCTATATGCCCCGCCCACTGCCACCATACTTGCTAATCCACTGTGCTATATCGTTGACTTTCATATGTCTATGAATCTCTTCAAATTTAATTTGATCTCGCACAGAGGCTTCGAGTATTGACAGTTTGAAACTCATATTTATCGCCAACCTAAAAATATTGTTGACAAATTCAACCCAGCCGTTGCAAGATTGTACCTTTCCAAAAAATACAACAGCTTCCATCAATATGCACCGGGCTCCGTATAATCGTCAGTTTTCAATTAAAACTCGTATATTCGACGTGCACCTGAATATTTATTAGTAATCTATTCTGATGGCTGGAAGCTGAAAAAATACTCTGAGAAAGGTAGACGTGTTTGATACTAGGGCTTTAAGCTTTCTATCCACTTTGCAGCGGCTAAAAGCAAGGAAGGTACGCGCTATTTTTCTCATTTTTATTTATTCTTTATATATATTAATTATTATTAAAGGGCAGTATCAAAGTACATAATTATAGTTAAATAAATTCGAACATGAGTTAGCCAAATTGTTTGTTTGTTCCTTTTTACACAAAAGCTATTTGCTGAGATTTTATACGAATAAATATTAGTTCCAATGCCTTACAATGACACAAAACTTTAATTCGAAACAAGAAATTATAGAATGATTCTTCTATCGAACATGAGTTTGTCAAGTATTTTGTTTGCTTATTTGCTGGACTGACATATTTTGTACGAATAAATGCCAAACAATGACTCAAGATTTTACTCAAAAAAAAAAGGTTATGGAATGATTTTTCTTTACATGGATGTAGCATAGTTAGATATTTAGGTCTTAGGTAGGGATAAATAACATAATCATCATGGCGAAACGTGTTCGTAGTTGTACGGAACCCTAAAAAGGTACCCGTAAAAGATTAGTCCAAGCGCACCTGCATAAACGGGAAACCCCGGAAAGTTCCCAAGCAGATGTCACCAGGCAGCGTCTAGACGCCCGATCCGCCGGAAGTTTTATTCCCTTTTCTGTCGCACTACCAAATTGGACTTATCGGGTATTGTTCTGGAGGAACCTGCATCTGCTGTCTGGTTACCATGAGATTGGAATCGACGGATTTAGATGTTTGTCGAGGTGAAAAAAATATGGCCTACGTTCTTTGCTTTCCTTAATAGTTTTGAATCTCTGTGAATAACATTTTTTAACGGGGAAGTGGCTTTATTTAATACGAAAAAGCAATAGACAAATTACACATATACTCGTAACTAACTAAACAACTACACAAAAAAGCAAATAAATTACTCCAGACCAAAAAGGTCTAAAGATAATCCAATTGCTCAAACCGCCTACCCAGCATGAAATCCAGTAATCAATTGGCAGCGTACCCAGCATGCTACCAGCTTTACCTTACCTTAACCCAAATCTTGCTTATTAACACGCTTTTATTAGCTTTCATACGTATATTAAGTATGTAACGGAAACTTTGAACTTGATTTTGACCCCTTGCAAAACGTCAGATTAACTCGAGGCATACTTATCAAGGACCGATGACAATACAATAATTTGATAAGATTAGATTCCGCTATCAATATACAGAGTCGCGTTTTATTCTCTTTTTAACCGACTTCAAAAAAAGGATGTTATCAATTCGACCTGTATGCATGTATTATTGTCAGAACTACACAGTTTTGAATATGTTAGTCTATACCAGCATCTAACTATGTGTGCCAAATTTCATAAGTGTATGTATGTTTGTAATTTTTTATGGTTGTCCACGTATTACGCAGAAACTAGATACTGATGTATACATAATTTTAATGTCAGCTGTATCGTCATTAGAAGAAACCTACACGCACAGCCGGTCTATGAAAAAGTCTTACGGTTTATTTTTATTTTTTATTTTAAGGAAATTGAGACACGCTTGCGAAGCCGCGAGTAAATGATAGTCGTAAATAAATTAAACAAAAGAAAAGCAGATTATGGTTTCGTGGCAATGACATTCCCTTAACTCTGTCAAAGTTACAATGATGATGAAAACTTAGACTAAAGAAAAAAAAACACTTTCTACTAGCCAGGAATATTGCGCCCAGTTTTAACATAACGAAGCTACGAGTACTTAACTGAAATTACATTAAAAATAATAATAAAAGGAGGTAGCTAGTCTTTTTACAAGTTTCACGCCTGGCCGTTTTTTAAAGAGTTAAGTGTGCGTGCGCCTCTCGACGCCTTTCATGAATTACCGTTATAATAAAAAAATTGCAGTGCCTTAATGAGAAGGAGTGTTTACCTTGTGAGGAGATCAAAGGGTTCTGACTTCCGTGTGGTTGAAAAATAAAAATGTCTCTCATTTCAAAAACATTCCATGTTTGCATGGAATTTTGACATGAATTACTTATGCACAAAACAAACGATACATAATAGTTTACTATCGTGTCTCGTTTCTCTAATGTTTAAATTATTAACAAAGTCAAAATAAATTAGTGTTAAACAATAATGCGTAAACTCCATTCGAGAACTTTTCGGCCCCATCGGCCATCAGATTATTTCCTTCTTGCCAAATTTTGTGATTCTATATCATAACAGGAAGTAAGTATCCTGTAGGTTTCAATTTACTTGTGAGTGTCGAAATTTTATTATTTTTAACCGACTTCAACCGACTACGTGCTATGTGCCTATGTTGCTAATCCGCTGTGCTATGTCGGTGATTTTCGTCTACGGAACTCTTCGTTTCTGATTCGATCTCGTAGATACACTCCAAACATAAGCGTGATTTTGATCTTTTTGTAATTTGTTTTTATTTTATTTTATTGTTATACCAACGAATCAACCACTAATATAATTCAATAAACAAATGAGATACAAAATCGAGACATATATTGAGTGGCACTTTAATTATATATCTTTACTAAATTATTTCATTGTGCGTACCGCCAAACTGTGGAATGCGCTTCCTTAATGGGTCTTTCCGACTGGATATAATCTAAGTGTATTCAAATCGCGAGTGAATAAGTTTCTTCTAGGTAAGCGCGCTCCATCGTAGGCCGTAACTGTCGCTTAACACCAGGTGAGTTGACGGTCAACACACGCCTATTTTCGAATAAAAAAAAAATATATGTATAAAACACATGCATAAAGTTATACAGCACAAATATTTAAAGCAAAGGTTAATTATAATTTATTATTATAATTTACACAAAAAAACATACAGTCGAGTCGAATTGAAAACCTCATTTTGGGAAGTCAGTTAGAAGAATACAAATAGGTAATGTTGATCATTTGGAAGTAAGTAATTTGAATTCAAACTTCTAATCATATATTTTTTTAACATATAAGGAAATAGCCAAACTACCAAGCGGGTAGAGGTGACAAGTGACCAGAATGCTGGCTTCTACTTTGCTCAAAAAGTAAGCATTGCCACCCAATGTGGCAATGCTGCCAGTATTCTGTCTTTTCCCACTACCAGTGGACTTTATGAATACATTTTTATTTTATTTGTTTTCTGAATATATATTTTAAAATTATTTAACATATTAGATATTCTATAATGACAATGCGAGGATATCATACTTTAGATAGAATCAATCTACAGCGTGATTTTAATCAAAATAATTAAAATACAACTCCAATTAATTTTCTTGATAATTATAGGCCCCTTTTCCTTTAGGTACTTCCGTCGAACGTAATAAAACGTAATTGTACCGACGTCACAATAATTTTGTCGTCGGCTCCATCCCAAAATTACATTTTTAATTCACATTAATTAAGATGTTCATCTATAAATTAATATCCTCCAAAATTAATTAAAGTGAGCCAAGTATTAATAAGTTAAAATTATACATGAGACGTAATGGGAGGAGACAAGCTAATTTCCCGGGAGTTTTCCTTTGAAGGTTATTTGTAAAGAAAATGTAGTTTAATCAGATGTGTCAACGAAGGCGTAGTTCGCAAAATGTCTGTAGAAAGCTCTAAAAGAACAATAATTTCTATACAACAAAACAATACACAAACTAGACATACTTAGCCTTATTTAAGTTATTTATGTACATTATAAAGGGATTTTGTTAAGTAAATAAAATTAGATTGTAGATTTTGACTGTAGATTTTGTTAAATAAATAAAATGAAAAATAAATAAACTATCTAAACTACTACGCAAAAACAAATCGAATAGCCCAGACCAATAAAGGTCTAGACAATCCAATTGCTCAAACCTACTACCAGGTGGCAACGTACCCAGTATGCTACCAGAATTTCCACGTTAAATGGTAATGATTTTTATATAAATCCTCGAAGGAATGGAATAGAAAAAAAATACAAATTAAAAAAAACACAAAATTACTCTCATTATGAGCGTAATTTGTCGATAAAATTTGTTATTCTATACGCCTTTCAAACATTGCTAGTTCCATATATTATATAGTTCCGAAAACTACAAGATATGAAATGGTCATTATTAAAAAAAATAAAAAAATATGGAATAATTATAATATGTATAAGGGAATAGTAATACAAGCTTTGATATATAATACAAGTATATTATGAGGACAGGATTTATACAAGGATTTCGATTTACACTTCTTACATACTTATTTGTAAAAAAATATAGAAGTATATGAGAAGTCTCGGACCAAGTGGTTCAGTATAAATATATAAGGTAGTATATTAAATATAATAAGAAGTTTATGACGTTCATATTTTTGGAAACAAACTCTAGTCTCTTTTTTTAATATTGCCTTGTTCATAAACATAATAAAACTGAATGACCATTTTCATAAAGCTAAGCCAACGTACACTGTGCACTGTTCAGGGTTCCGTACGGTGCTGATGTTCAATTAATCGCTGTTCCGGGTTCCGTGCCGTTACCATGAATATTTATGTCCGGTTTGAAACGGAGGTCTGCTTAAAACTATATTGTTACAAATCTACAAGTGGACGTACAGATAGGAATGTCAAAATGATTCATGTGCTCCCGTGAAATGGTAGGTCTACTGATTTATACATACATACAATCACGCTGATTTCCCCTTGCGGCGTAGGCAGAGCGTTACAAAGGTTACGAGGCCATTTTCAAATCCGGCATGGCGCCGGATCGGATACAAAAGCCGGCGCGACGCCGGAGTCCGACATTTTTCCCTACTAAAAAACGTCTGATTCCGGCGCCGCGCCGTGAAATTTCACATTTGACCGTGGTTAGAGGGGTAGACGAAAGAGAAAGGAGATTAGAGGGTTAGAGAGGATTAGATGGTAAGATGTAATAGGCTTGATCTGATAGGGGGTCAGTCTATCGTTGATTTATTTTAGCCTAAAAATAACATAATTTAGTTTTTTCTTACTCAAAAGAGTAAACAATTCTCGGATTGTACATTTTACGCATAATGTACGAAACAATTATCCCCATCGAGTAACAGTGTGATATTTACGGTGTTACAAGTTGGGAACAAACCGAAACTACCCTAAAATTTACTACTTATTGTTGATGGGTGTCTGCTAAATCGATTCATTCTAGCACAGGGTTGCCCAGATGGTCGGGATTCGTCGGAATTGTCCGACATTTCATGTGATGTTCAGAGTCCCGATAAAACTCTGTTTTTGATTTATATTAATGAATTCCCTAAAATAATGGACGAGCCTTGCGTATGTTTCGCGGATGATATCTCGTTACTGACTTCCACGAAAAAACATTTAGATATAAATTCTAAACTCACCGCGTTACTAGAAAAAACAACACATTGGCTGCATCAACACAACCTTGAACTCAATGTATCTAAAACTAGAATTATCACTTTCCATCCTTATCAAAAACCCCCACTTAGTTTGAATTTCACATTTCACGGTACTAAATTAGAAGTAGTAAACGAATTTTCATTATTAGGTATCGTAATTGACACTAATGTAAATTGGCAATCACATGTTATGAAAACCAAATCAAAACTTCTATCGCTCACGTATGCACTTCGCGAAGTAAAAATGACGACTGATTTAAAAACTGCCCTAATAACTTATTACGCAAATATACATTCTAGACTGGCATATTCAATAATATTATGGGGGAATTGTTCCACGGCAAATGACTTATTTATTGTTCAAAAGAAATGTATCCGAATATTAGCTAATATTGACCAAATGGACAGCTGTAAACCATATTTCATAGAATATAAAATTTTGACTATGCCATGTGTATATATCTTAGAACTATGTAAATTTGTAAGAAATAATCCTAATACATTTGAGAGCGAATCATGTTTATCGCAACAGCACCGCGCGGCCCGGTTAGTAGTTCCTCAGTATCGACTCAAGCTGCACTCAACCAACACACTCGTTATGGCCATTCATGTTTATAATGCGTTGCCGGAAGATCTCAAGTATATAAAAAATGACATTACATTTATACGTAAATTAAAGGAATTCCTGACTTGTAAGGCTTATTATACGGTAGACGAATATTTAATTGATAAAAATGTTAATCCCAATTAATTTTCAAATTGATTAAATTATTATGTTGACATTTTTATTACATCTTGACATTTATATATATATATATAATTATTTATTTGTTATAAAATTGACATAAATATTTTAAATCTTATTTTTTTTTATAAACATAACCGACATTTTAAAATAATTATACATTATTATTATTATTATTTTCTTTAATTATCAAATCATTTATTGGAAACACGAGAAATCCATGACATAAAAATAAAAAATTATATTAAAATCAATTAATAACAGATATTATAAACAGGTAGTCCTCCTCTCTCCTATATGTTGCTGCGCCCGACAGGGTCCATAAGATACATTTATTTAATTTACCAAGATTTTAATACTGTGGAATAGCAATAAAATATCTGAATCTGAATCTGAATCTGAAAACCGAAATGTCCCGAAAAATCAGCGCATGGTTTCAAAAAAGTGCTGGTGTGTGGTGTAAAGTGCTTCAGAAATGTTTTGGTTTAGTTAGACTGTAAGTTTCTGATAGTTTTTGTATAAATAAATAAATAAATAAATAAAAGAAATGAATCAAAAGATAATGTAGATATATGATAAAACAGCCGTTATGCAGACTGAACTTATAGCTACCTGTTTGAATAATAAAATCTCTGGTTCTATTCGATGAATCGTATGAATAGGCTTATCTAGGGGGCATGGCGGGACACACTATTTTGTAAATTTTCTTTGCACTTTTTTGCATAGGCAAATCTATGGGTAAGTTATTATCGATTTATTTACAATTAAACTAAATTAACTAAAAAAAAATTTTTGAAAAATGAATTGAAAGCGCGCAATTATTGCATTTACCAGAATCCCGTTTTTTTTAAATAGACCCCCTTTTATTAGACTACCCATCTGGCAACCCTATTCTAGCATCACCTAGCGATCATGTTCGTACGTTTGTTGATTATGTAGTCGATTTGATGAAGTCTTTACTGACTTTCAAACAAATGGGCCATTTAATTCGAGATAGGTTCCCACCTATTTTCTATGAGGCCTCCCGGCCTCAAGCACCTCCATCCTGCATGCGGAGGGTACATACATACATACGTTCTACAAGAGGAACTTGAATACATGTTTGATAAAAAAAAAAACAGCTCTGTTTGTACAAGCTGTCCCACTGCTAGGCTAGGCCATCTTCTCTTTATGAGAAGGGTAAAGCCATAGTCTACCACGCTGGCCAAGTGCGGGTTGGCAGACTTCACACATCTTCAAGATCATTGAGAACTCTCAGACATGTAGGTTGCCTCACGATGTTTTCCTTCACCGTTTTGAAGTTGGCGGCAATCAACAATACGCACATAACTCCGAAAAGAAAGAGGTGCGTGCCGTGGGATTCGAGCCCAGGTCCTGCGGATCGCAAGTCAGACGGTCTCCCGACTAGGCTGCCGGAAACTTGATACATTGCAAACTCAATTTTCCACTATTAACATGTGAAGTGTACGTGCAGACTTGTAAACTTGTAAGATATGCGAAACAGAGCCCTGATGAAATTTCCCAGCGAATCCTGAGTTTGGTTAAGTGCATGCTGACAAGATTCGGAGATCGGATGCAAGTTGTTGAGTTTAGAGACGCGATTAACGAACTTGTACTGGGAATATATTACCCTGTTAGTCAACTTTGGAGTTTTGAAATGTCTGGAAGATTGGAGGCGTGCTATGTTGAAGATTAACTATGACTACTATGTAAATTATGGTAAAATTACACTTTATATATGGTAAATTAGTTATTTTTATGAATATTTATTGTAAAGAATTTAAGCAAAACGTTGTCGTGAGCTTTTCCGTATAAATAGGTGAGACTGTTTCCTACCCCAAAACTTCCTCCGATTTAATTTTTTTTTACTAATTGGCCTAAAGGGCTAATATTCTAAGGTTTGCTTTTTTTAAATTTCGTTACAAATCCGAAGAAAAAAAGTTAAAATATGGAATAAAGCATCGTATAGGCATAGCCATTAACGATTCAAACTATATAAAAAAATAATTATCGAAATTGGATAACGTTTAGTGGCAGAAAACAGTTTTCCCCGGTTGTGTGAAAAACATTTAATTTACTGGTGAAAGTTGCCCCGACCACTATACTGTTAAAAAGTAGGAA
This sequence comes from Lycia hirtaria, assembly GCA_947563715.1. NCBI lineage: Eukaryota > Metazoa > Arthropoda > Insecta > Lepidoptera > Geometridae > Lycia > Lycia hirtaria. Next base: position 15,206,396 of record OX387385.1, read on the forward strand.
TTATAAATAAAGACGTATGAGGTTATGGACATTTGTGTTACCATCAAGCGAGTGTCTTGCTCGTCTTAAAGCAGGAAAATAAAAATAAAACCAGCCAAGTGCGCACGTAGGATTTCGTACCATTATCTATAAAAACGGCAAAAAATCACGTTTGTTGTATGGGAGTCCCCCCTTAAATATAATTTTATTTTAATTTAATTATTTGTTTTTAAAGTGAATAATATAACTCAATATTCTGTGAATATTTCAAGCGTCTACCTGTTGCCGTTATAAATATCGAGCAAAAACGAGCAAAAAAAATCACGTTTGTTGTATGAGAGCCCCCTTAAATATTTATTTCATTCTGTTTTTTAGTATTTTTTGTTATAGCGGCAACCGATCTAGATCATCTGTGAAAATTTAAACTGTCAAACTATCCCGGTTCATGAAATACAGCCTGGTGACAGACGGAAGGACGGACGGACAGACAGACAGACTGCGGAGTCTTAGTAATAGGGTTCCGTTTTACCCTTTAGGTACGGAACCCTAAAAATACCTACATTTATTTGGTGTATGTACCAAATAATACACTACCCCCATTCTCTTACAATCGGTTAAAAAGATGAAAAGGTGAAGCTTTTTTCCTTTCATCCCATAAATCTATTTCAAGGGTGTATACCTGTGGAACCCGTTGGCTTTACAAGCAATTTTTCAAAATGTCCACGTTTTGACGCGGAAATTTCCACGTTGACCCGAATAAATCAACGGGGTTGTGACTCGGACAGATTTACACCACAATGACAATTGTTGACAATATTAATGGCACATCCAGAACAAAAAAAAAAAACATAGCCTCTATTTCTCTTTTTTCCCCTTTGTTTCAATTTAATACCTAAAATGTGTTTGCTCAAAGGATGTATACATGCTTTGGATTATAGTCTTGTTCTGATCGATTGTCACGCGTTATCTTATATTATATAGGCTATATTCTGTTTTGTATACTTAAATAAATAAAATAAATAAAAATAAATTAATTTTCAGTTTTTTACCTAACTGTGAAAATAGGAGGATGATGTTTTTCGGGTGTATGTATGGATGTGGGTATGTATATGGTTATGTGTGCTTATGTTTCTATATGATCGCCTACAACCTAAACGGCTTGACCGATTTTGATGCGCAAGGTGTCTTTAGATTAGTTTTTACTCTCAGGGTGTATTTTTTTTTGTACTAATAATAATACATCTCAGGTAAAAAACAAAACAAACAAAACTGCATCTTTTATAACCTGCAACGATCTTTTCCGTAATAAATAAGTAATTTTACTAGAATTATTCTTTGACAAATATGTTAAGCAACGCTTAAATTTTTCGGTAAGGCCGTTAATGTTAAATAATCAATTTCAAAATATCTTTATTAAACATAAAATATTATCATCATATTGAACATTCCCAGTGTACGTAAATTCCTGGAAATATCAACAAAAAATTAAATATATTTCAAATTTAAACTTATAAATATTGAAATTAATGTGAAATACATACTTATATAAAGAACATTGTCTATTGTTATAAGAAAAATAAAATCTTCGTCGACGTCGTCGTCGTCATCGTAAGTGCCATATTTTTGGCATGTGGTGTATTTTCATTGACCGATAATATGGTGATGAAAAGGGTCTACGTTAAGAGCTCTCTAAAATGCAAAGTTCAATATTGTGACTGAATATTAATGTATGTTTAGAAACCTGGAAATAAGATAGATAACACAGCTCTACAAAAAAAAATTGTTGCCCTGGATATCTTTGCAAATTTTTATGTCTTCATGTGCCCAGATTACGAATTTATTCATGAAAGTACTGAATGTGCTCTTGTTTTTTTATGGTTTTTACATATCTTATATTGTTGTGTTTCTTGTTTTTCGATATTTGTAATGTAAAATGCAAATAATGATTTAAAAAAATCTTACAAAATCATTGATAGTTTCATGAATTGTGAGCATAAATATATCCAGAATCAATCTTATATCTAGGGCAACAAAACCACTGTAGACCAGTGTAATATAATAATCTGTAGAAATGTGTTTTATTTTGTCAGAACAAACTGGGTATTATTGACGTTTATTGCCAGGCCTCATAGCTCAGTGGTAGTACGACTGCCTTCTGAGCTGTAGGTCGTGGGTTCGATCTCCACCCAGGGCAAACATTTGTGTGATGAGCATCGATATTTAATTTTGTGCTGTGTCTGAGTGTTTCTATATACCTATTATAAGTATGCATTTACAAAAATAAGTATATTTGTAATTTATCAGCCATCTAATTTCCATAGTACAAGCTTTGCTTAGTTTGGGCTAGATGGTGTTGTGTGAAATGTCCACCAATATTTATTTATTTACCTTTAAATCGCGAATAAATTGATTTAGGTGACCTAGGTAAGCATATTGCATCGTAGACCACAACATTATTGGGCAAGAAAAACAAACCTATGATAGCAAATTAAATTGCAGTACACAATTACTTAGATACACTTCCTTCAGTAAGTACTTGAATTTTATAGTAAGCAACAAATTCGGCATGCCCTCGTAAAGTCTCATTAACGCTTCTCTAAACTGTTTCATTTCAACAATTCGTATTTCACAACCCACTGTCGCAAAATAAAACCTACTTATTTATCATCACTTACGCTCATAAGGTGAGTCTGTGAACGAGACTTATGATGTCTGATACACGCAAGACTCGCGAGAATGACATTTGAATAACAGATTGAGTGAATGAATTTACACCAACCGTGGTGAGCGATTTAACAGCTAGTCCACACGGCGCGTTGCGTCGTCGCAACGCAAATATTTTAACGCATAGACGGCCACACGGGCGCTGCGCCATCGCAGCGTTACTACAATGCAGTCGTGACATTTAGTCGTCGCAGCGGCGACGCCGGAACGTCACGACTGAAAAAACGAAATGAGCTTGCGTATGTCCTCCCTCCCAATCAACGCACAAATAACTGACCGCTGCCGTTCCGGCGTCGCAATGAGTATATCCTCACCCGCTTCGTCTCGGGGGCTGCAGTTCAGTCATGTGTGCGATGCGTCGACGCAACGCGCCATGTGTACAGTATGATTATTAGTATGTAAAACGACGCAGCGACAGCGCTACGTCGACGCAACGCACCGTGTGGACCGGCTCTTACTGCTACGTAATTATTATCTTCTTTTTCGTAGTAGTTATATACTTTGCTCTAAGAGAACTATTGTCGCGCGATCTCCCGTACAAATAGGAAAAAAATGTTTTCTAACGCAGAATACCGCGAAACATTAACCGATTTCGATGTTATTTTTTACTAATAAAAATAAAATAAAAAAATCGTTGCCTGTTTACGGACGATAATTTTGTGTGATAACGATGCGTCACAAGCCGAACGCTTAGGCCGATCCTGCCTCTCTATCGCTTGTTCCGCGCTCTCGCTTGCACGCTCGGCTCAGGCGGACGGAACGTTACACTTTTTCATGCGTGCAGCCGGCGTTCATCGATTTATAAGACGTTATCGCGTCAAAATGTTTATACCTCTACGGTTTACTGTTTTCAGATTTCGTTATAGTTCTGAAGTTCAAAAATTAAAAGTGTAAATTAAAAAAATAAGCAATCGAGGCAAGTCATTTATGGCCTCACTTATGAGCCCAATTTTTTTATCATGGGACCCTTGATCAAATACTAAGCTTGACAAGAATACCTGCAAAATTTCAATTTACAATCTCAGTCGTCACGTTCCGAATCTGCGACACACAATGGAGTTTTAAAACGGTCATAAAAATAAACAGAAACGTTTAGTTACAATGTCTAAAGGATCTTATTATTTGCTGCTGTTAAGATTTTATCGTGAAAGTGCCAGCCAGTTAAACACCCCTACCATGAACACTGTAAGGATATTCCTAAATATGTAACTTTCAGTCTATAAAATAAAATAAAACAAAATTCATTTATTTCAGGTAAGCAAAACCCAAACAGTTGAAAACAATAATAGAATATTATACAGTAATAGAATGTTAATTTAAATTTAAATTGGATATTATTATAAAACAAGTAACTAGTAAACAATAGTAATTATAATAGTTTCCTTGTCTAGATGACGTTTGGTTTGATATGACATTTTGTGGAGATGATTACCAAAAAAGAGACAGAAACAAGTAGGTATAGATATGTATATTGAAAGAAAAACAAAATGACCGACTGCAGAAAAGCCGTTTTTGCAGTCTAAATAATATATGTATGATTAGGTATACACCGATAAAAATATATACCAATTTTAATGTGCGAGATATCGTTAGGTTTGTCTCCACTTACAGAGTGTCATAGGCTTGGAAGAAAATATATAAATCTGAGTTCTGTGGTCATAGTCAATTTTTTTTTTTGTAATAATAAGAACGCATCTCTTGCAAAAATAAAAATAATGCGTTTTTACGTTACTTCCAACGAACTTTTTCGTAATAAACTAGTAGTTTTACAAGAATTATACTAACTAAAGAACGCGAATGTATAGGTAATCTATACCAGCGATTTTACGCATACTTTCTCACAAAACACGTACACTCTATAGCGTCTAAATCGTAAATTAGACTGAAAAAACTGCTTTTCTCCAGTCGGGTATTTTGTTTTTCTTTTAACATAGATACTTGTATATGTTTTAAAATGTTGTAGTGCGCTAAAGAGATAGCTGCGCGCGTTGAATTAATATAAGAAAATCCGTGAAAACCAGTGGTAGGGGTGGACCTCTAAGATCCAAGAGTGGCATATTGCTAGGGTCCATTCCTTTAGCATTTAGATAGGTACGCACAAGTAGCTACGGCCAACGTAGAAAACAAAGGACAAAGGAGAGAATCAGCGCATGATTGTTACAGAATATTTCATTAAAATTAAAATCCTTTACCTGTTTTCTACTCCTAAATCTTGACCGACTTTTTTATCTCATTGGAAATATAATTGATAACAGACACCCGACTGCGCAAAAAGGAGGATTATGTTTTTCGAATGTAAGTATGTACCTACCTATGTATGTTTGTATGTAAGCTCGAGGTGTCGTTAGATTCGTCTTCACTCCTCGAAAATAAGCTATATTTTATGTTGTACATATATCTAACACATTTCTCATAAAAATAAATTATTATAATTTAAAAAAACTGAAAAAATCGACTTCAAAATTCTCAATACAATACATACGCGATTTGCTGTTCACTTTTCTACAGGCACCTGGATGTTATTTTACCAGTTATTTTGTTATAAAAACTAAAGTACTGCATCGATTTTGATAAAATTTATATGAGACTACCTCTGAAGTATGATCTACCAAATACAAAAAGAATCATCAAAATCAATGCACAATTGGCTGAGTAATCGGTGAACAAACATACAAAAAAATATACAGACCGAATTGATAACCTCTTTCTTTTTGGGATTCGGTTAAAAATGCGCTTTTTCGTAACAAATAATGACTAACAATTTCGTGATTTTGCAAAAACTATTCTAAAGAACGTTAATTTAAATATATTATAAAGTAACTTTGCGCATACTTTCTCACAAAAACATACACCTAACAACAGTAACAACACTCTTTATTGACTGTGTGAATAAAGGGTGTTGTACACCTTAAAATTGATTACATGGGATATTTAAATGATTGCAACAACAAATGGTACAACGGGCCTTATCGCTAAAAGCGATGTCTTCCAGGTAATCATGTTTACATATACTTTAATATTGGGTTTGCCAACGACCAACGACCAACCCTTGTATCAAAATATTCAGTTCTTTGAAATTCCTCCTGACATGGCTTAGCGGTTAAGATTTTATTATAATGAGTGAGGTACGTATCCCGAGCTTATGTTTGGAGGAAAGCTTTATAAATCCAACACGCTTAACCCCTTAAACCTGGCGGGAGGGGGCAGCACAAACTTCATCAGTAATTCAAGGGACTCAGGTGGTCGTGGTGGTCGCTTGGTATGGTACAAGTGATAAGATTTTTGAATTCTTAGTCACAATTTTAGTTTTGAGTCCCAACTTAACTGTACTACAATCTTTATTAATATTATTAAAGCAAAAGTAACTCTGTATGTCTGTCTCTCTGCCTGCTTGTTACCTTTTCACGACTTGACGGCTGAACTGATTATTATAACATTTTGTACAAGTATAGCCAAGTACCAGTTAATGGACATAAGCTACATTTTATCATCATTTATACCACTAACCGGCTCAACCCGACACTTCAGTACTTTGCCGCACGCCAAAAAAGAGCTACACGATAGAATGAAATGCACTCTGTAAGTGATTGTACTGTAGGTTAATATAAAAGGCGTCATTTAGCACCTGTGCAAGCTGGCTTATGCATATACTTTATTGCGTCGTAGCAAGAGTCGCTATTTAATTCATCACACAACACTTCATGGACATGACGGACCTCATGGCTCAGTGGTAGTACGCCTGCCTCCTGTAGGTCGTGGGTGCGATCCCCACCCAGGGCAAACATTTGTGTGATGAGCATGGATGTTTGTTCTGCGTCTAGGTGTTTCTATGTATTATAAGTATGTATTTACAAAAAAAGTATAAATGTATTACCTATATCAACCATCTAGTTTCCATAGTACAAGCTTTGCTTATTTGGGCTAAATGGTGTTGTGTGAAATGTCCACCAATATTTATTATTTACAACAGATTCGGCCTAACCAAACCTACTAAAATCCAGTCATTCAGCTAAGCCACTGTCGCTTGTAACACATCCCAAGCCCACAAATCAGAGGCGGCTCGGGATGGGACAGATTCTGACAGAGGTCCGTGCCAATCGACACATTTTGACAGGTGCCCTCCGTTCGCAGGAGCTTGACAATGATGTGATAAGCCGCGTCTGCCGCGAGGATTTACGAACTCCAGAACGGTAAGTGGGGTTTTGACGGATTTGAATTAAAGATATTACACGGCATGGCAGAAAGGCCAATTTATAATATTAGAAACAGTGGGCGATATTTCTTACCGACCCATTTAATCGATAAACTATGGAATAATTTTATTAAAAAAAACTGAAGCAACCGACTTCTCATGGATGTCAGAACCATTCCATTTGTCAGAACTATACAAATAGTATTTTACTCGTTTTGTTTGAAATTAAAAATTGTATTCACAATATAGGTCGACGTAACAAACGCCGTGATTACGTACTAATATCGTACGAAGAATAATTATGTTTCGTACGTAACTAGTTACGGAACAATAGTTACGTAAGCGGCAGAAGCGGAATTGAAAACCTCATTTTTTTTGAAGTCGGTTAAAAACGGTCGTCAAAGCTCATGACCGCTTATGTCACTGTCTATCAAACAATTGAAATATAAGGTGTAGACACTGCTTTGCAGTTGCGACGAACGAAGTGAGTGTTCAAAAGCCCATATCTTGAAAACTACTAAGCCGATTTTGATAAAACTTACAATGACTCCTAAGTTGAAAGATATTTTATTTAATAAAAAAATAATTTTTGAAATACGACTTCTACTTTGTGCGTAACGCGTGGACAAACATACATACACTTATGAAATTTGACACACATGTTTAGAAGCTGGTATAGACTAACATATACAAAAATTATGCAATTCTGACAATATTACAAACATACAGGTCGAATTGATAACCTCCTTTTTTTTGAAGTCGGTTGAAAATACCTACATATAAAAAACATTACACTCCGACTGTGCAGTCGGGTTAAAAGTTTTCTTTCTCTTTATCACGCGGTCAATTACTGATGTATGATGATAATTTGCAAGATCGATATAGATATAGCTAATTACTCGTAGGTACGAGTATTTTGAGTAGGTACACCTTCAAACTTGTTTCGAGACATCTTTGTTATCGGTTAAGAATTACAATTACGTTTTAATTAGTTTTAATAAATGCAAATCAATGCTTTGTTTCCAAATGAAACTCTAATTATACGACAAGCAATATTGCAAGCCTGAAATAGTTTGAAAAGTGACAGAATTATTTTTAAAATGAGAATCATTTTTGTGTTCGTTGCATTGGCTGGACTGGCAAGCTCACAAATGGGTATGTAGGTATACAATTTTTAAAGATTTTTTTTTACACTTTTTTCGAAAATTATTTGACATAGACATGTATTTTATTGTGACAAAAACATACAACAGTACAATAACACATTGAATTAAAATTAACAAATTAATTGGTAGTTTGGAACAAAAGTTATTTTAAGTATTTAAAGTGGTTTAATTGTGAAAAACGTAATAAACAACGATATTAAAACAAAATACCCGACTTCATAAGTGCGATTCACGTATTGTACTTACGCTTGACACAGCTTAAACGACTTGACCGATTTTGATGAACGAGATGTCGTTAGATTCCTCTTCACGGAAGAAGACTTCAAAGTCGCGGACGAACAGACAGACAGGGGAGTTACAAAAAGATCAGTGTTCTTAGCTATAACTCTTACCTAAGTTTCGTCAAAATCGGTTCGACCGATATTTTTTACTCGTAAGTTTTTAAGTAAATTCTTATATTTACTGGTTTCCAGTGAACAATGTCCACATCAGGGGCCATATACCTTACATGATCAGCATCTTACAAGAAGTGGTCTCCGAACTGGAACGGAGGGAGTGGTGTAACCTCAAAGTACCGGATATCACAGTTCCTCTCAAGTGAGTTCTCATATTTTGGTATAGTCGAGTAAAATACTGATTTTAACCGTACCTACAAAAAAAGGAGGGGGTTCTCAATTTGGTGTTTTTAGGGTTCCGTACCTCAAAAGGAAAAACGGAACCTTTATACTTTGTTGTATTTATTTTAAGATTTTAAGCTAGGTTACCATATTACTTTAAATTAATCCCTCTAAATCTGTATTACCTTTGATTAAGTGGAAAGTCATTGCCTTTAACCACAGTCAAATTTAACGTCAACATCTTCATGATCTTTGACGCTCTGCATACCCCACAGGGGAAAATAAACCATGATAATTTATCATGTAGGTATGTATATTACTTTATATTATTTGTTTGTATTAGTGTCCCTTGTACATAATTATTATATACTAATTTCATCGGAAACTTTGAAATAAAAATTGGAAGCGGGTGGATCCTACTTTCCATAATAGTACATTATGATACAAGTGTGCTAAGTTGGTCATTACAGTCGAGGCAGAATTGCAGCTCGAGCCGAAGGCGAGGGCGTAATAGAGCCGAGAGTGTAATGACCATAATGCACACGCGTTTCATACGACGTTTTTCAACACACTTGCGAGGAAAAAAACACCCGCTTATAACTGAAATATTTAATTTAAGTAAAAACTCTTTGTCGAAATTAAAAAAAAAAACTGTAAAGACACTAGTGCGTAATAGAAAAGTCAAAATCACGCGTTTTTCAACACACTTGCGAGGAAAAAAAACAATAACTCTTTGTTGAAATAAAAAAAAAACTGTAAAGTAAAGACACTAGTGCGTAATAGAAAAGTCAAAAGCACGTGTGTTTTATAGGATACTTTTCGGCCATTAAAACGGTTGATTAAGGGCCACTTTACGAGCAAGTGTGTTGAAAAAAAATGTTCCAACTGGTTCCAACCTTTTTAATATTATTTGTTTGTATAAGTTTCCTTTTTACATAATAATTATATACTAATTTCACTGGAAACTTTGAAATAAAAATTGGAAGCGGGTGGATGCCACTTTCCATAAATAAATTTTCCAACCTTTAATATTTATTTTTTATTTTGCAGTGAGACAGTTTTAGACCAGCACTACTTTGGCACCGTAACCTATTCGAACGGTTTTGTGGCCAGCATGCAGCGTGTAGACATCCGCCAATCAGGAGTGGACCAGATCTGGTCATGGAACTCCGACCAGACGGGGACCGTCCTCCTGAGGGCCACACTGAGAATGCATGACTTGGCTCTAGGTTATGACGTAGTAGCTGATCTGGAAGATGGTCCTCATCGGTATACTGTGACTGTCACGTATCCCTTAACTTTATTTACTTTTAACGTGAGTTATTTTTATACATGGTGTTCGCGAAAATGGAGATCTTCAGGATCGTATTAAGTAAAATATTCTGAACCCAAAATATTTTGGTGATGATGTAATTTTTAGGGTTCCGTACCCAAAGGATAAAATGGGGCCCTATTTCTAAGACTCCGCTGTCTGTCTGTCTGTCTGTTCGTCTATCACCAGGCTGTATCTCATGAACCGTGATAGTAATGTATTTCTGTTGCCGCTATAACAATAAATACTAAAACAGAATAAAATAAATATTTAAGGGGGGGCTCCCATACAACAAACGTGTTTTTTGCCGTTTTTATAGATAAAAAATAAATTACCCTTTGTACATTTTGCACACCTACATGAAGGTTAAAACATGGCGATTCAATGTAATTAAAAGTTTTAACACCTGTAAACACCCCATGTTTTGCGAAATAAATAATTTTGAATTTTGAATTTTGAATTTTGAATGGTACGGAACTCTTTGTGCGCAACTCTAACTCGCACTTGGCCGGTTTTTATATCTATATAGACTAAGATTTTGGCCACCACATCGCATGATGTGTACGGAATTATGGTTTGAAATATTGAAAACCAAAGTTGGACAGGTGCCAAATCAAGTAATTTTTATATTGAAACTAGTGTTATAAAATTACACCTTATACATCAAAATCGTTTATGTCACATTGGTTAGTAAGTAATATAGAAATATACTTAACTTATAGACAAACACCAAAAACATTAGCCTGTCGTGCAAAAGGCGGTCAGTGACCATATTCCTGCTAAAACAAACCAAAAATAAGATTATGTTGTATTGCATTTTTAATTATTCTGTGTTACTTCCTATTTACTGGTTCCTTTCACTGGCCTCGCACCTCAATTGGTAGTATGTCTGCATGCAAAGCTGTAAATCGTGGTTCGATCTCCACCCAGGGCAAACATTTGTGTGATGAGCACGGGTGTTTGTTCCGTGTCTGAGTGTTTCTATGTATTTTAAGTAACCATGTATTTACACAAAAAAAAAGTATATATGTATTCTATCAGTCATCTAGTTTGGGCTAGATGGTGTTGTGTGAAACGTAATAAAAAAACTTAGGACTTTAGTGCTTTTAATACATGGTGTGAAGTTATAATTGTTTTTGCCTTATGAAAATCCATCTAAAGAAACTTGAAGGCTAAAACCACTGTTTCTGATAATCATAAAATTAAAGTAAACCTATTTTTTATGTCAATTATTGCCAGTTACATTTTTAGCTATACAAAAACGTACACACGGAAGAAGTGCGAGTGGAAATACAAGGCCAAATCTCTACTACGGCCAACATAAATACAATAAGATTTCTTCCCAGAGACGATATAACAGACGTTCTTCGCACAGTGGTAATTAATTTTTATTCATTACTAGCTACGGTTACAGTATGTACAGCCATGTTATGCTACGGTTTCATCTGCGTAGTGATGAAAAGCGGTGATGATGATAAAAAGTACCTTTACTCCCTCTCTAGGTTAATAGCTAACTCTGTACTAAATAACATAACGATCGGCTTAGCCGTTTCATTGTGAATAAGCAACAAACAAAAAGAAAAATAGAGTTATTTTCGATTTTACAATATTAATTTTAGGGCCACAAGTTTATGATTAACATAGAAATTCAAAATCTTTGAAACGATATTACAATAACTTTTTTTATAATAAATAGATTTACGATCGATGACCAACTCACCTTATGGTAGTTATAGTGTGACCGAAGATATACCACGTCTCAGCCATAAGAAGTCCACTGCTGGACATAGGCCTCCCCCATGGATTTCAAAAACACCGAAGCGGCTTGCATCCAGCGTTTTCCCGCCACTTGTATGAGGTCATATGTCCCCCTCTGGTCTCTCTGGTCAGTATCTCTACGAGATCGAATCAGAAAGGAAGAGATACGTAGACGTACAAAAGTCATCGATATAGCACAGCGGATTAGCAAGTTGAAGTGGCAGTGGGCAGGACACATAGCACGTAGAACTGATGGCCGATGGGGCCGAAAGGTTCTCGAGTGGAGACCACGCACCGGCAATCGCAGCGTAGGAAGGCCAGCCATATACATAGATGATATTTGTTCACTCTAATCTTGAAAGTTACATTTATCCGAACACCCTGAAATTTATTGTAACTTCGGCGGCATTGTAATCTTAAAGTATCACAGAATTGGTGTGATGAAAGAAGATGATGATGGAGTTATAACTTTGTGATTTAGATATATTCTGAAGAAAAAGCCAAAAAGAGACTTCTAAGGTGTCGAGTTATGTTCGTTAAGCTACTACCCAAACGAGCAATTTAGATAATGTCTAAGCTCGAACCTACTATCGGCTGAATCAGCCCATAGTAATTTGTATAATAACTATTGATTTGTTGTTTTTTTTAGTTTACCTTTGCCGTGCCTGGGCAGGGCATAACGGCCTGGGCAAACGACATTTTCCCTTCCATCGCCCTTGAAGCCTACAATAAGGTAGAGTTTCCCGGAATCTGCTATGATTGTACTCTAGCAGCTTCAAGCTGGTAATAAAGGAAGTTGATTTTGTAATACATGTTTTTATTTTATTTTTTTCACACCACCTGCTCCATATTGGTTCTTTAATAGATTATGTATATGAATTTCCAGTACGTCATTTAATATTTATTACGTGTGATTTGAATTTGGAACGCCTATTAAATTCACAAAATGTTCAACACATTTTTAATTTTTTCATCGTTTGCCGAAATCTAAATAAACGTCTGAACTGAAAAAATCTCGTTTACAAGCTTTTCCCCCATAAAAAATAATAATAATCCGATAGGGGGCGTGCATTTATTACGTGAGTCGTTTTTGAGGATTTTTGACCTTTTTATCACATTTCTGAGTAATTAATTATTCTCATATTTACTTTTACTGGTCCCTATTTTTTATTACGACATTCACACAGTGTTGCATCGGACGTAGGTACTTTTATCGGTTACTTGACGTGATAAACTTATAATTTAAGAGATATTGTCGATAACTTTCGAGATATTATCGATAATTTCAATTGATTTATTGGCACAAATCTGCAATTCGATCAAGATTATTGTAATAAGTAGGCTTATCAGATAATTTGGACGGGCATATGTTAATCTAGATATTAACAGTCAGTGTAATGTGAGACTAATTAGTGTATTACTTGTCTGAATCTTAAGTCTATAGCAATAGAATTCATTATTCTTCGTTTCGCCTGTACTAGTGTTTATTTTCGTTATAAAATTTATTTTATTTGTAATTTAGCCTAAAACGGCAGTTTTTTATTTTATTTTATAAAACTGTTTTATTATTTCTCTAAAGGAATTAATGCTAGATAATAAAATATGTTGAAGTATTTGTTTGTTCTGACTGTAGCCTTTACACTAGTATCGGGTCAGACATGGGGTAAGTATTACTTTATATTATTATTAAAATTTTACTATCATTTTTATTGGTTTTATGTAACAACAGGCTTAAAAATAGTTTGTTATCTTTGAAGATAATTATTATTATTTATATTTGCCCCCAAGATCATTTTAAAATAATTTTTTCATATTTTTCTTGTTAAAAAATGCACTTAGCATTTCTTTTTATGATACCTACTTTCGTGCAAATAAAGTATTTTTTTATTGCTCTACGCAATGTAAAATGTTGCTTTCACAAAAAAAAACAAGATTTTAAGAAAAAATTTTTTTAATTGACCTGGGGCAATTCAATTATTCAAAACCGATCCGTAACTGAACCTTGTGCGAAGCATTTCTTGTCAGCTGCTATCTTTTTTTGATTTAGTAACGAGCGAAGGACGTGTTACGATTCATCAAATGTGTCAATTACATGTCATAAAAGTGACTGAATCAAAACAAACTATGGCGGCCGACGGGAAAAGCTCCACATATGGTTCGGCTATGGAGCGGTCTTGAATAACTGAATTGGGCCCCTGAGACGTTTCAAAACAGCTGGTTTTAAGCACGAACATTACAAAGTGTTCTAAACCTCAGGTCCATATGTAAATATACGCGATAAATCCGATAACAAATCTTTTATTTCAAAAAATGTTTTCTTTACTGACTTCAAAAAGAAGAAGGCTAATTTGGCTGTATTTTTTTGTTTTTAGTATGTTACCAAAAATTATGTTTGTTTGAAACGATATATTTTCAGATTGGTCTTAAAGAAATTTCATCAAAATTGTTTCAGTAGTTTGGTTCTTACACCAATATTGTGCATAATATATGTTGTCGGGTTTTCAGTTTCTTAAACTATAATTATTATTATTAAAATATTATAAGCATAATAAATTATGTTAAATTTATTCATTAATGTATTTTCAGTGAGCAGAGCTAATCTGAGAAACGCGGTACCGTTCTGGCAAACTCTCATGCAAGAACTGTTCAGAGAAGTAGAAGCAAGAGAATGGTGTAATTTGAAGCTGGTAGATATCACGCAAAATATTGAGTGAGTATTTTTATTTACAATGTTGACGTTCAGCTTCCATTCTGGACCGGGAGACATTTTTGGGAGAGATAAATCTATCTGTAAAACAAAAACATACAGACCGAATTGATAACCTTCTTTTTGGAAGTCGATTAAAAAGGTTGTGATGTGCCATAGATAGCGTTAAACTTGAAGTTTTCACTTCTGCCGTGTAGTCTGCACACTGCACAAACATTTTTTTTAATTTTCAGTGACAATCTATTCAACATGCATGTAAATGGGACCGTGCATTACACAAACGGCTTTGTTGTGTCCATTCAGAAAATCGACATAACAAACATCCAAAGTTTAGTCACCTCCCGAACTATAGACGAGGAGGCTGTCCCTTTTGGCACAGTAAGAGGGGCGGTCAACCTTCGGGATCTGATGATCGGGTTCGATGTCACCGCGGACTTGGTTACTCCAGAAGGAACGTACAGGAGTACAGGAACGTTTTTGCATACGTTGGTGCAAATACAATTAGATGTAAGTATTAATTCAAATATTTGGCTGGCCTTGTGGCTCAGTTGGTAGTGTGTTTGCGTCTACCTGCTGAACTGAAAGGTCGTGGGTTCGATCCCCACCCAGGGCAAACATTTGTGTGATGAGCACGGATGTTTGTTCTGTGTCTGGGTGTTTCTATGTATCATATGTATATATTTACAACAAAAAAAGTATATATGTATTCTATCAGCCATCTAGTTCCATAGTACAAGCTTTGCTTAGTTTGGGCTAGATGGCGTTGTGTGAAATGTCCACAAATATTTATTTATTTTTTATTTTTAAATACAAATTCCATTTATTTTGTTAAAATGGAGAAAACGTAAAATCAAGAAAATTATTCAGTGCTAAAATGGTAAATTGCATCAAGCACATCCACGCGCTCTCGCTGTTACACGCAATCACAAGTTGGTTGTCATGTCTCGACAACCACTTGACCAATTCTGTTCAGTTTTACCTAGGTACTTACCATATATCATTAAAATCGGTTGGTAATTAGCGCCGTAATAAACTTTCCCCTTATTAATGAGAACCACCCTATTTAGATAATCATAGAATCTATATGCCAAGTTTCATCAAAATCGGTTCAAAAATAATTACGCCCTGTACGAGAGTACGAACATACAAACTGACAGACGAAAGAAAATTTGGCCAGTTGATGCAAAGACGCTTCGCTCGCTCGGTCACTTAGGTATATGATATATGATTATATTATATTTAATAAATAAGATTTTCGCGAAAATGATGTACCTACAGTCAGAATCCTCAGTCAGTTGTTATATTTTTAACCGAATTCAAAAAAGGAGGAGGACATCAATTCGGTTCGGTTCGGTTCAGAGTGTTCAAAATCGATTTAATCGAATTTTTAATGTCGGTTTCTTTTTAAAATGTTGATAAACTTGTTATTTCATACATTTTCAGGTGACACAAAATCTGATAACAAAGGAGCTCACTTCTACTCCGAGTGTTTTAACCACGTCTTTTGGTTCCGGAGTGAGGATGAACTACATGCCGTCCAGTAACGTCACAGAAGCTTTGAGCAGACGTGTAATATCCTAATCCATACTATACTATACTATACTATACTATACTATACTATACTATACTATACTATACTATACTATACTATACTATACTATACTATATTATACTTTCTATTTTTATTTATTTATTAATAAAACTATTTTTTTCCAGTTTTGGCACAGTACATTCGAAAGCGCCAGGAACTGGGCAGTTAATACCTTCGCGCCAATCCTGTTGGATATCACCACGAACAGGCTAGAATTTCCAGAAGTCTGCTTTAGTGACTGCACGTAATAATTATGTTATAATATTTAAAAAAAAACTAATTAAGCTAGATAAATTCAGTTGTTTCCAATCACTCGTTTTATTCTTACCGCTATAAAAATATAAACATTGCTGGCCGTAGAGAGAGAGAGAGAGAGAGAGAGAGAAGGAGAACGTGAAAGAGAAATATGTACGCGTTTTTAGTCTTTAACGGTGTAACCGTATGTCTAATAAAACTGTCACCAAGATTTGTACTCGCTTGGGGACAAGTGGTGGACAATTTATTATTATATTTACATGTTTTTTGAAAATGTATTGTACATAATAAAACAAAATAAAACCTTAGGCCATTATGGTTGCGTTTAAAGAAATATAATCACATGTCCTACTATGCCCGCTTTCTACGGGAATATCTACATCTACACTAATACCTATTATGAAGAGGAAACATTTGTATTGTTGTATGTTTGACAAGAAATAACTCAAAAACTAGTGTCCCGATTTTAAAAATTCTTTCACCATTAGAATGCTTCATTATTCTTGAATAACATAAGCTATATTTAGTATTAGCAAAAAAATAGGAATCCTTACTAAAACTCCAATAATGTAACACAAGGTGTAAAAAAAATTGCCATAAAATGTCTTTCATCGCATGCGCTGCGCAAACTATTGATAATAGAACAAAAAATGTTCTACAATATTAAAGAACATATCAATATCTACAAAAAACGTTGCGATAGCATATTATGTCCAAATAATGTTATTATGCCACCATAACTACTTTTTTACATTTAAAAAGTTGATTGAAATGCCGACCAAAATCAGATCATCCATACCTCGGTATTAATCCTAAATAAATTATTTCGTATTCAAGACTATTTCAATACATGTAGATTACTTTTTGAATTTTATTATTCAAATCGGACATTCCATTCAAAAGATATTGCGAATTTAATAATGTCAATCTAAACAAAATACTAATAGAAAAATAAACGCCGTCGCGCCGTGGCCGGTGGCACCACACAGCGAAAACCGTTACGTATAATACCTACAGACTCATATTTGAGCAATATTCAACAATCATAGCGTAATATTATATTTTATAAACTTTGAAGCTAAGTAACGTTTTTTGTTAAAGCCGTAAACTTCTTACATCGCGTGCACTGCGAAAAGTATGGATAAATTGAACAAAATAAAGTGCATTAACACAACGAGCTCCACTCGTTGCATTAACATAATTATAGTTTAAAAAACTGAAGCAACCGACTTCTTATGGATGCCGTAATTGTCAGAACTGGACCAAATTGAAATGGGACCACACGGGAAGCACCAGCTTTGAAATAAAAAAAGAATCATCAAAATCGGTTCACCCAGTCGAAAATTATGAGTTAATAACTAAGGTTAATAAACATTTAAAAAAATACAGTCGAAATAAAAATGGTATAAAAATCGTGGTGTTTTATTTATTGGTGTTTGATCAAGTGCGTGTGTGTGGGCAAGTGAAATAAAGCGACGAAACATGTCTTTTTACGTTGTTGGCAAAACTCCATAGAAGCTTCCACTAAAGTCGTCACCACTTTACTGAAGCACGACTGGAATTAAAAAATTACTGCATATGTAACTAAAACATTAATAACTTGTTTTATACAAGGAACTTAAAGAAATCTTAAACTTATCAATGACAAATGCTATAAGCAGGTCCAAGAACAATTAAAAAAAACGGACCATATTAATAACCTATTAACCTTATTACCTATTAACCTTGTATTGGGGAGTTTTAGCGAGAACGTCATCGAAACATGTTGTTGCTTTGTTTTATTTTCCTAAACTTGTGTGATTTTGAATATTAATGCGATAAAAATTGTGTTTTTTTATTCATTAAGTATTCGATAAAGTGCGTGAGTGTGGGCAAGTGAAATAAAGCAGTAAAACGTTACGTTGTCGGCAAAACTCCATAGAAGCTTCTAGTAAAGTCGCCACCACTTTACTGAAGCAGGACTACTACTTATAAATTGACTGTATACGTGACTTAGATTGTGACTAGAACATTTACAACTTGTTTTATTCAAGAAACGAAAAAATCCTAATACTTGACACTGGCAAATGCTTTAATGCGGGTCCAATACAAAAAAGAAGAAGAACCTTGTATTGGGAGTCTTTGTTGGGAGTTTTGGCGGGAACGTCATCGAAACATGTTGTTGCTTTGTTTTATTTTCCTAAACTTGTGTTATTTTTAAATATTATTGCGATAAAAATGGTGGTGTTTTATTCATTAAGTGTTCGATCAAGTAAATGAGTGTGGGCAAGTGAAATGAAGCAGTTAAACGTGTCATTTTACGTTGTCGACAAAACTCCATAGAAGATTCTAGTAAAGTCGCCACCACTTTATTGAAGCAGGACTCGACTTATAAATTGACTGTAGTATACGTGACTTAGATTGTGACTAGAACATTTACAACTTGTTTTATTCAAGAAACTTGAAAAAATCCTAATACTTGACACTGGCAAATATTTTAATGCGGGCCTAATATAAAAAAGAAGAAGAACCTTGTATTAACCATCACTATCGGGAGTTTTGGCGGGAACGTCATAGTAACCTGTTGTTGCTTTGTTTTATTTTCCTAAACTTATGTTATTTTGAACATTAATGCTATAAAAATGGTAGTGTTTTATTCATTAAGTGTTCGATAAAGTGCGTGAGTGTGGGCAAGTGAAATAAAGCAGTAAAACGTGTGATTTTACGTTGTCGGCAAAACTCCATAGAAGCTTATAGTAAAGTCGCCACCACTTTACTGAAGCAGGACTCGACTCGACTTATAAATTTACTGTATGCGTGACTTAGACTGTGACTAGAACATTTATAACTTGTTTTATTCAAGAAACTTGAAAAAATCCTAATACTTGACACTGGCAAATGCTTTAATGCGGGTCCAATAGAAAAAAGAACAAACAAAAATAAGCATCACTGTCAAAAAACTTAATGCTATAAAATGGTGGTGTTTTATATATAAGTGTATGAGTGTGGACAAGTGAAATAAAGTGGCGAAACATGTCTTTTCACGTTGTCGGCAAAACTCCATAGAAGGTTCTAGTAAAGTCGCCACTACTTGACTGAAGCACGACTCGAATATGAAAATGACTGTATGCATGACTTAGATTGTGACTATAATTATTGATTACTTGTTTTATTCAATAAACTTGTAGAAATATTAACACTTGACACTGGAAAATGCTCTAAGCGGGTCCAAATTAAATTAAAAAGAACAACAACTGACAGCTGACTGACAGGCAACCAACGACGCAAAAATCAAACCAAACAAACTCTGTAGTCTGTGAATCGAACTAATTTATTTTTAGAGAAGAAACCGTCTTATCGGAAAATTCTAAAAAATATTGCTTATTTTTCAGATTTGTGACATAATTTCTTATCAGAATCTACCTATATCTACCTGTATGGTTTATAACAAAAATGGGTGACGAAACGAACGAGGAAAGACAAGACAACGAGCTAGCTGCTTTACAGGTATTTGATTTATTTTTAACTAATTAGTTTTACGTATTATCCGGCTTTTCCCACTTTCGAGCTTAGTTAAAAAAATAATTGTGTACTTAGTAACTTAAATACTTGAGAATATACTCTAATTATTTGTAGTTACTTTAAATTAGACAAGTCAATGTTTTGTATTTACCCTGACGAAATATTCGTACATTTTTCATGTTGTTATAAATTAAAAATTGATTATACTTAAATATTTGATATTGAGTATATTAGAATAGAATAGAATAACTTTATTGTACATCCATACAGAGTAACTTACATATAGATAATAAACTTAATCGAAAGTACAATGGCGACCTTATCGCATAGAGCGATTTCTTCCAGGCAACCTTATTTATTTATTTAGGTGTATAGGAAATCTGGCAGTTTGAAAAGGAGGTATATTATTGTCTTAATTATTTTATTGTCCAAATTTAGTATGACTTCTGTTTACTGGCACATTATTATTATCAAAACGAATATTTTTTATGTATGCTAAAGTAACTACGTTATTCTGTTTGTTTCACTATCCATGTTTGAACAGCTTGACTAGCAGTATCACAGTGTTGAAATGAATAGAATTGTATTAGAAAATGTGGGAAAACTTTCAGTTGACGAGTAAAACATGTGGCTGCTAGTTTATGATCCATATACCATATTTTGTTTTATTCCTTGTATTATATAATAAACCACTCATACACACCATATATCAAATTAAATGATAAATTAACTGCTGACAAAAGTATAGAACTTCATAGTGGCACCAAATGTGCTACTATTTTATTAGTATACATTTATAAATACATAAATATTGAAGTTTTTTAATTACCTATAAAATGTCTAATTCATTCGAAATCAAAGTACATCAAGATAGTGAAAATATTAAGTTTGGAATAAGAATTGGCCCTCAAGTGAGGCTGCTTGAACACATTGTTAGGCTTGGCAACAGACATTCAATTTGAAGATGGTACCTTACCACTATAAACGGCATTAATAATCACCATACTATAGTTTTCCGAATGTGTAGGCAGTAAACAATGCCCAACATCCAGCGGAACTCGAACCCACAAATCTCAATCAGTACTTTGAAGCCTCTACTAATTAAGCCATAAGGTTAGTCATATGGAAGTATCATAAATCTGAGCCATTCTGCTCAAACCAATAAAAGTCTATTGTACAACTGAATGGGCTATCATTATTTCAAATTGATATGAAAAGATCATCATAATACACTTATAATTTTTTATGCAGTATCATAATTTTCCAGGCTATCTATGGAGATGAATTAGTGGACAAACGCATGAATACAGCATGGAAGATCTGGAGACCATTAGATCTGATGTTGACACTCATTCCACTTCACAACTCTGACATACAAGGAATCCACTGCTCTGTTACACTGCATTTCAAATGTTGTGCAAGTTATCCCGATAAGTATGTTGTTTGAAAACAGATAATAATTTGGTAACTAGGATAATAATAATGTAAACAAATTATAAAGTTTTCATTTCATAATATGTATAAAGTGTACATTTTATTAGTTTATTCATATGTAAATATATGGAGTTAGGTTAACAAGATCAGTATAATAATGTTGTATAATACTCGTTGAAATGAAGTGGAAGATGGTTGGCTAGTACCACCTATATGGGTTCAGGTCATTAAAATTTATAAAATCTCAGATATCTGCGATATCTGTAGACACCGTGAGTGACTTCTGCGTGCATAGGGAAAGTTTTGCATAAAAATAATAGGCTGTAGTAATATTTTTTTTTATTAAATAAAGTAAGCCGTCATCTAGTCTCACCTGTGAACATGTACGCTGCAAAGTGTTCGAAATGTCAGGTCATAAAATTATGTGCAATAAACGCAATAAATCTGTTAAAAATTGATTTGTTTCAATAAGACCAGTATATATGTTAAATATTACAAAAAGTATAGAATGTGTTATATGGTATCTATTGCTACTAGCTTTAGCTCTTGCATGCTGCACTGGGAGAGCAAAAAGAAAAACAATGTACTAGATGCTTCTCTTCCCGAGCATTCGTTAAAGTTAAATAAGGCACTCGACTGAAATTACTAAATACACCTATTTAAAGCTATGAATGAACCCACTTTCACTGCAAGTCAATATATTGTATAGCTTACCCTTTAAGTAAGGAAACTAGGTGCAATTTTCTGTATGTATATGAGCCCTGTTGTTGATTTCACCTGCACAAGACTTAACCTAAAATAGAAACTAGTTCCCATATTGTCTACCCTTATCTGTTAAGCAATAATATCATACAAGATGGAATATATACAAAGCTAATATGTTTTTGAATCTGTTTTTCTTAACTTTCAGACCTCCGTCTTTGGCTATTCACAAGATGCGGGGTCTATCTACCGAGAATGGAACCAGACTTCTGGCCGAGCTTGAGGCTCTCGCCACCCAGCTATGCGGGGAAGTCATGATTTTCCAGCTTGCTAACCATGCACAGGTTTGATATTCATTTTTAACCGACTTAATGTTCACATAATTATTAAAAAATCGGACAAGTGCGCGTCAGACTCGCCCACCGAGGGTTCCGTACAAACTATTAGATAAAAGGGGGAAATCATATTTTTTTTTATATTCTCCTTCATAAACCGAAAAATATGCATCGTAAAAATATTTAAAAACCTGTTTTAGCTTATGCTAATAAATCTCTTTCATATGATACCCCACATGATACGGTTAAAGAACTTTAAAATTTGGACCCTCATTCCTCGCATAAAGACACAATTTTTTTGTGAATAAATTAAAAATGTCCAGTTTTCGGATTTTTTCCTATATGTGTATTCTAACACAATGCTTCTTGCCAAATTTCAAAGTTCTAGGTCAACGGGAAGTACCCCATAGGTTTTGATTCCTTTGTGAGTGTCGAAATGTGCGTTATATTCGGCTGTAACTTTTTTTTATGAAAACTGAGAAATTTTATTTTTCTTTCTGCAGCAAGATACTATGAATCTGCGTATATGGTTTTAATTTCAACATGATACCTTTAAGCGTTCCCGAGATAAAGGTCTTGACACCCTGACAGACAGACAGACGGACAACAAAGTGATCCTATAAGGGTTCCGTTTTTCCTATTGAGGTACGGAACCCTAAAAATAAGTGTCGCATGCGAGCGAGACACCCGCACCATCCAATTCTGCGCCTTAAGATACCTAAAACCTCTTTTTAACCGACTGCACAAGAAGAAAGGTTATGTTTTTCGAGTTTAAGCATGTTTTTTTTAAATAATATCCAAAAGAATGTTCATTTAAATACATTTTACAGTAATTTTGTGAACATTTTTTCCCAAAAACGTACACAGTACACTCAACATCATATCATGCGCATAGTAAGCATATATTGCAACACGAAAGTCGCATATTATTATGCAGTCGGGTATTTGGTTTTTATTTTAACATAGACACTTGCTACCTCATCTTATATTACCTCACATTTGAGTTATTATTTGTGTACAAACAATGAGCTCTTTATAACACTCCAAATTAGATCCATTAGAGTATTGTGAAAATAGCAGTAAATATACCATTATATCGTAAAAGTTAACAATGCTAATCAGATAAAATATTACACCAAATTAGTACATCACGTCATCTGAACTAATAGTTCTCATATGATAGAGGTTATCTCTTATTTATCTATAGTGGAGATTATTATGGAGTGTTCGTTCCATATCCCCATCAAAGCCGTTTTGAGGGTTCAACCCAAACAAAAAAATATTCAACGAAATATGCTGGCCATTATCAAAAATCCTTCCTCTCCATTAAGTTAATTAATATCCTTCTTATTTTTGGGCCATGTCATTACTGAGGATACACTAACAGCAAATTAGCATATAATATGAAAGAATAT
This sequence comes from Lycia hirtaria, assembly GCA_947563715.1. Classification (NCBI taxonomy): domain Eukaryota; kingdom Metazoa; phylum Arthropoda; class Insecta; order Lepidoptera; family Geometridae; genus Lycia; species Lycia hirtaria. The sequence goes on from OX387385.1 coordinate 15,230,084, forward strand.
GTTTCGGAGCCAGTGGAACTAATATTTTTGTACCATACATATACACTTGTTAAAACGAACAAAAATCATATTACTACCCAAAAATTCAGAACAAGACACGGGTTCCTAACGCTCGTACGGTAGTTGAATTAGTAAAATAAAACCGGACAAGTGCGAGTCAGACTCGACCACCGAGTTCAAACTAGTAAATAAAAGGGGGAAAACATATTTTTTTTATTTTCCTTTTTATACTGAAAAATATACTTCGTAAAAATATTTAAAAACCGTTTTTAATTAATGCTAATTAAGCTCTTTCATATGATACCCCACATGATACTGTTAATTAACTTTAAAATTTCGACCCTCATTCCTTGCATAACGACACTATTTTTTGTGATTAAATTAAAAATGTCCAGTTTTCGGATTTTTTCCTTTAAGTGTACTCTAACACAATACTTCTTGACAAATTTCAGAGTTCTAGGTCAACGGGAAGTACCCCATAGGTTTTGATTCCTCTGTGAGTGTCGAAATGTGCATTTTTTACGACATATTCGGCTGTAACTTTTTTTTACGAAAACTGAGAAATTTTATTTTTCTTTGTGCAGCAAGATACTATGGATCTGCAAATAGTTTTAATTTCAACTCGATACCTTCACGCGTTCCCGTGATAAAGGTCTTGACACCCGAACAGACGGACAGACGGACAACAAAGTGATCCTATAAGGGTTCCGTTTTTTCTTTTTGAGGTACGGAACCCTAAAAACAACTGTTCTTGATGTAACGATGTTATTTCCCAGCAATTCCTCCACGATCATAACAAGCCCACCCTGTCGTTCTACGATGAAATGGTGCAACAGAAAAATGATATGGAGAAACTGAAACTTCACGATATGCAGGTCAAGGAGAATAAAGAGGTGATTACACTTGCTATACTTTTATAGCAATAACAGAGTGTGAACTGAGAATGTATGACAAAGTGGGTGTGGATCTTTCAGGGTTACAAGGTCCAAAGTGGGCCAAAAGGTCTAGTGTGCCAAATGGTCCAGTGTACTAAAATGACCAGTCCTAAAAAGTCCAGTATGTCATAATCTCCAGTGTTCGATTAATCAAAGTTAGTTTTCTGTCCATTGAACTATAAGTTACAAACCAAAGAATATTAAACTATGTCTCATGTGACAGATGTTAAAGTGACTGTTTAATTTCAACGAGTAAAAATCGTGAAAACTTGGATGAATTGAATCGGCGAAATGAACCTTACCATTAACCAACGTGGCGTGTACCCTATAGTTAGGGTGGTGGAAACGCTGTTCCTTTGACAAAGTCCGCCGAATGCGTTTGAACTGTAGTCGGATATTTCGACTCAAAGCAGACGTGAGTGATCGGTTGTTTTTATTAACCGACTTCAAAAAAGAGGAAGTTCTCAATTCGAATGTATTTTTTTGTAAGTCACACGATTATTTCGCCAATTATGATTTGGTTTGGATGATTGTTTTTTATTTAATAGGTCACACATCAGAGGTGAACCCTCGTAAATTTTATCAAAATCGGTTCAATGCATTGGTTTTGATATCAAAGTAACTGGAAAAATTGTTATCCAAGTAAACGAAAATAGGTATGATGCGGTTGTTTCAATTTTTAAAATTGTGAATTATTAAAAAAATTATTTGTTTGTTGCCAACCCATATACAATTTTTCTATTGCTCTCAGCGGCAGAAGATAAAAGAAGAAATCCAGCGGCGCCAGGAGATGCTTCGCGACGCGAGCAAACAGCGCACGCACCGGTCCAGCGTCAGCCAAGATAGCAGCGGGGACTGTGGGGGGGACCAGCAGGAGTTACTCTTGTTAGTAATTCTTTCTTAAGAGTCTGTCGTTCGACCATCGTCCGTCTCGCTCGCGCATGCACATATTTGTAGATATATGACTGGATGAGCTTATAAAAAAATCGTTCCACAGGAAACTGACAGAAAATAGAAAACAACAACATAAGTTTTCGATAAAAAGTTCACATTGATCCAAGTTAATTTTATTAAACACTGGTAGTTCTACGAACAGTAGACCTCGCGAGAGAGCTTATTTGCAGCTCACCTTAGGTCATCTGTACATTGCATCAAGCACATCCACGCGCCCTCACTGTTACACGCGCTCTCAAGTTGGTGGCCATATCTCGACAATCACTTGACCAATTTTGTTCATTTTTACCACAAGTTTTAATAATTGTGTACTTTATCTACCTACCAAATATCGGTGAAATAGGTTGGTAATTAGCGCCGCAATAAACTTCCCCCCTTTTTATGGGAGCCACCCAGCATACTATCAAAAATCGCCGACGACAAAAAAAATAAATAATCTATAGAACCTATACGCGAATAGTTTCATCAAAATTGGTTCAAATTTACGCCTTTTACGCGAGTACGAATATACTAACTGACAGACGAAAGAAAATTTGGCCAGTTGATACAGAGACGCTTAGCTTGTTCGTTCAAAAACCATTTTTATGTATTTTGTATGTCTTAAAATATACTAGACATTAAAGTAGATACGTACGAATTATATGAAGATGATGATAAAGTCTAATATCTCATAATGACGAGCGCAGTGTGCTACCAATCAGGATAAAAAAAAATGTTTTCTCTAGCTACGCGGATGACATAAGAACGCCATCCAGGAAACCAGGTCGGAACCACGTGGTCGCCTGCACCTGCGACAGTAAGGGAGTACAGGTGCTCAGAGTTACACAGAAGAATAACAAGAAGGTCTACATCGGGAATTGTCTAGGTATACGGGATCTTGTTTCTTATTTGCCAGGCTAGACGCATGAACGTGATGAATGAAACAAATCGAGTCGATCCGATTAAATACATCTGCACTTGACTTACTCGTCTGATGATAAGCAACGGGTATGGCCAAAATTGAAACATTAAAAACATTGAAAGAACTTTTTATGCAAATGTGAGCTGCTTTAAAACCAGACTAAAACGCTGGCTCACTGATAAAATGTTTTATGATTTTGAGGCTATAAATAGGTAATAATGTTTAGTAATAATTAATTTATATTGTGATATTATTTGTATTCAATTATAATATACAACTTTATTTTTTAATTGTAAATCTATGTCTATTAATAAATAATTTTGAGTTTCACTTTCTATTTTTCTCTTACAGGTCACTCGATAAACGGCTCCACAACCTTCCTAGCAATAGATGAAGACACAGGCGAGCGTCTCATCACCAAAAAATGGGTCATCCCCCCTGCTACAGACTTCCAAACACGAAATAAACAATTAACTAATCTCCACAGTGATTTAAAAACGTTAAACCGAATAAAACACCCATCTATCATACCTTACAACGCGTTAGAAATATGCAAAGAGACCAACAAACGAACAGTCAAACAATGTGCCTACATATTCAGAAATTTCGTTTTAGGCAGTTCCTTAAAATATATAAGAAATAGGTTGAATTTAATTGGAGATCCTTATGAGTCGCTTCGATTGCTAAGGCATGTTGGTTTAGGAGTGCTAAGTGCGTTAAAAGAGTTACACAGTGAAGGTATGGTGCATAGAGACGTTAGAAGTGAGAACGTGTATTTGGACGATTGGGGAGGAGTGAAGTTGGTAGGGGCTTCAATGGACATGCGGCTTAGTGAGATTTTTGATGGAGATAGTTATTGTGACAGGTAAGTGGAGAGTTACAATATTTGTATTTATTATTTTAGGCGACTTTTTGAGTACTCAAACAATAGACGGCGCTATAATCTGTAGTTTTCTACAGATTATAGCATCAGACTAAAAAAATATAATGTGTGTAGGTTAAATGGCAACGCTACTGTCGTAGTTTTTGAACAAACCAAAAAGTTGTGCTAGAAGGTAATAAAATTTAGATTTGGCAGATATAAATACAAATATTTATACAGATTATTTATTTATTTATTTCAATTTAAACATATAACTAACAGACATGGTCCAATACATTATACGTTACAGGTTACAGCTAAGATGGGCTAAGAGTATAGGGATAAACTTACCCATCCCATCGAAAAATATGTCCAAATCAGGGTGTTGAGCGAATAGATCATTAATAAGCTTAATAAAACGTGGCGTAGGAGCATTGCGTGCATGGACAGTACGCAGGCCACCAGGCTGCTCGAACAGGCGGCGCGCTCGGCGCGGAACCAGCGTGGGGTCGCCCCGCATGTGTACGTACTCTGATGGCACTCTCAGACGCAGTGCGGTCACCGCGCTCGGATTATTTACTCTGTTGTGGACAACAGAGTAATAATGCATGATAAGCTGCACCTTCCGTCTCAGTTCGAGTGTGTACATACCTACCATTCCGGAAACAAAAAGCGATGGAAACATAGGGGTAATATCCATACAATTTTTTATAAAGATAACGAGCAAACTTGCGCTGAATACGTTCAACCATAAGAGTATATTTTTTTTCATAGGGATCCCAAATGGCAGCATTATACTCTAATTTACTTCGTACGTATGCGGTGTAAAGTGCCATCGGAGCCCGCGTATCTATGAACTTGTAAGATGTACGCATAACAAAACCCAGCATTCTATACGCTTGTTTACAAATATTTGTCACGTGGTCCCTAAAATTTATCTCCTTGTCTAGAGTTAAGCCTAGGTCTTTTATTTGTTCTACTCTTTCAATAGTCATGTCATTAAGCTGGTAGTTGTGTGTAATTTGTGTTCGTTTCCTGGTAAATGTTATCACTTTACATTTATTAGTGTTGAAATGCAACCGATTTTGAACACTCCACTCAGACACCCGGTCTATATCGCGCTGGAGTAACTCGCTATCTGCAGTACTTCCCACAGCCGCGAATAATTTAAGATCGTCAGCAAACAACAAGCATTTCGAGGTACTTACTGTCTTTGGCAGATCATTGACCATTATCGAAAATTGCGTTGGACCTAGTGTTGATCCCTGGCTCACTCCAGATCTTGTGAAATAATCGTCACTGTACAATTTTGTACCTTGTAGTTGGACATACTGCAAACGGTTTTGCAGGTAACTGGCAAGAAAGGAAAGAAGGTCAGAACTGAAACCGATCAAGGAGCATTTTCGAATAAGTATGTCATTATCGACGCGGTCAAATGCTTTTTGGAAATCAAAGTAAGCTGCATCAACCTGCAGACCAGCATCCATCTCTGCGGTTACATAATCCACGAAGTTGACATGGATTGTCAAGGTAGACCGCCCTAACCTAAAGCCGTGTTGGCTATCGTCTAGATAGATACCGATCTGCTGGACTAAGCGAGCGTTTATTATTGTTTCAAATACTTTTCCGAAAATTGACAACACCGCTATAGGACGGTAATTAGAAACCTCAGACTTGTCACCTCCTTTGTGAATAGGTGTAACACGGGATATTTTCCAACAGTCTGGATATATTCCACTTTCAACAGATCGGTTGTACAGATGTAGCAGCGGAGTTAGAAATATACGAGCACAATCTTTTACCAAATATGGCGGAATACCGTCAGGTCCAGTAGCCGAACGAGATTTTAAGCGCTTTATCGCAAGCAGTACTTCTTTAGGACAAATATTCTTTACCGTGATATGAGCTGATGGTGGAGACGGTCCTGCCACTTGAGCAGTGTTTATATCCAAGGTAGGGATGTCATCGAGAAACACAGAGCCGAAAAAACTAGCGAAGGCATCGGCTGCACTCTGACCCGACACCCACTCCCCCCCGTACCTAAACTCATCACACAGATGCCTTTCGTTACGCTGCTGTTTCACGTAAGACCAGAAAGACCGAGGATCTTTTGTCACGTCCAACTCAACTTTTCTCATGTAAGAATTATACGCTGTATCTACTAGTTCTTTGACTAAAGTTCTATAATATTTGAACATAACCAAATTGAATTCCTTGCTGTCCCGTTTATATCGTTTATGATGGAAATGTTTGTTTTTAATGCTACGTATAATTTCGCTTGTAAACCAAGGTGGATATAAGTACTTACCATTTGTAATTATAGACTTCTTTCGTGGTACAAAATGGTCTATTATTTCATAAATTTTGTTATAAAAAACGGTAGTGGCAGTGTTGACACAATCTATTGCAATTACGTCATCCCAGTTTAGTTCATGGAGCGACGCATATAATGCATGAAAATCAGCATTATAAAAATTCCAGGAAGCGCGGTGGAGGTGAGGCCCTAACCGAGGGGGCGGGGTACGCGATACGGAATTATTAATATTCGCGGCGCCGCCGCCTGCAAGAGACAGTTTGACCGTGAACTCGATCGATGGGTGATGTAGATCGATCTTAACTAAAGGTTCCGATGTATCCGAGATGCTCACGCGCTGATCAGACATACCGCTCAACACCCTGTCTAAAATATTTCCATAAATATTTGGTTTATTATTGTGCTGTTTAAGTTTGCAAAAATCTAAAAACATATTATAGCTATTATTTACAGTGTTACCAAAAGAGTTAAGATTAAAATCACCTAAAATAAGTATTTCTAAGGACGAATATTTACATACTGCATTTTCTAAGACATTCAAAACTTCTAAATATTGTTCAGTGTTATAACTCGGAGGAAAATATACAACGCAACACAAAAAGACTATTTTTTTGAGTGCAATTAAGGTTATTAATACTTCATGGTGCGATGCAAGGCCGTCGACGTCAGTTATATTTTTGATGGAGAGGGGACTCCTAACGGCAAGCAGGACTCCCCCCCAACCTGCATCGTGTTCACGGTCCCGCCGCTGCACCGTATATCCAGGTGGGAACAGTTCTGCATCGTACACTGATTTTTTCAGGAAAGTTTCAGTGACAGCTACTATGTCATACACGTTCCTTAGTAAAGACCTTTTAAACTCGTCAACTTTAGTACGCAAGCCGCGCACATTCTGGTAGATACTTAGGATACTTGCAGCTTTATTGTTTGGTTTTTGTGGCGGTATTGTATCGAAATCGCCACGGTTTTATACATATGTCTTCTGCCCAGTTATCGACAGCTAGTACAGTATCGGTCAGTTTAGCAGGAACGCCTATTTTAAATGATGTATAGTTAGTACTTTTAGGTTTTAAAGATTCTACTGTACACACTTCAGAGCTACAGATCGATTGTAGATGTTGGCTTATTTGCTGTTGAGTAGTGCCCACTTTCACATAATAGAGGTGATAATACTTCCAAGGCTCAGAAGCTTCCAAACACGTTTTCCCAGGGGCAGCAGTACCCTTAATAACGTTTATTGGAGGCCGTGATTTCCTACGATTAACTTTAATCCATTCGCTATCATTTACTTCATCGGGTAACTCATTCATGTCCAGAGGCGCAGGTGTAACTGGAATACTCGGTGACAACGATGCCACAGAGTCCGTCTCACTCACGCGAGAGGCTACACTAGCAGTAGGTACTGTTAGTAAAGGCGGACCTACTCGTTTGGTTTTCCGAGTAGGTGCGGAGAGGGCCGACTTGGCCTTAAGACTCGCAGCTCGAGCCACTCGTGTTTGTGCCGCCGTCGAAACCGTAATGTCTTGAGAATTACGGGTAGTTTGCGATATTTGTTGCTGCAACTTCACGGGAGTTGATTTAGTTAGTAATTTAATCAGTTCATTTTGATCACATACCAACTTCTCCAGGGCATCCACTTTCTGTACTAGAACCAGGAGAGTTTGTTGTATCTGTTCAAACTTTTTATCACAGTCTTCTGGCATCATAACTCCAGAATTTTAATTTTAACTACAGAGTGATAAATTACACATTATGACGCCATCTATCTTAATTAAATGAAACAAAATTTATTTTTTGTCATACGTTCACACACATAGTTTTCAATAGTTCTTATCTTGTAAGTGCTTTACCACTCACGAGTTAAGAACTATTGAAAACTATAGTACCCTAGCTTTCCATCAGGCTAACGACCCGCTTGTCTCGCCATTTAGTTTTGAAAAACGCCTAGAAAAAATATCTATTTATCTCTGAGATAATTTAGACAACTATTGAGCCCTGTGGAGAAACTCTATAGCATAATTACAGTTTAAAAAACTGAAAAACCGAATTCAAAATGCGCAATTTGGTTTTCAAAAACTACCTTTTTTTATCAGCCCTGTTTGTACAAACTGTCCCACTGCTGGGAACGGGCCATCTTCTCATTGTGAGAAGGGTTAGGCCATAGTCTGCCACGCTGGCCATGTGTGGGTTGGCAGACTTCACACATCTTCAAGATCATTGAGAACTCTCAGACATGTAGGTTTCCTCGCGATTTTTTCCTTCACCGTTTGAAGTTGGCGGCAATCAACAATACGCACATAACTTCGAAAAGACAGAGGTGCGTGCCGTGGGATTCGAACCCAGGACCTGCCGATCGCAAGTCAGACGGTCTCACCACTAGGCTGCCGGAAACTACCTTTTTAGTCAGGATTCTCTATGTACGTGATATCCTTCTTACCCAATTTCACAGACAGACAGCGGCTCAAGACATCTACAGCACCGGTCAACTACTGCTCTCTATAGTGACGTCGGAACGGACGTATGCAGAAATACCGCCCGAACTACCGAGTTCCGCTAAAGACTTCTTCGCTCGGTGAGTTATGCGATTATAAATAAATAAATAAATAAATATTTGTGGACATTTCACACAACGCCATCTAGCCCAAACTAAGCAAAGCTTGTACTATGGAACTAGATGGCTGATAGAATACATATATACATTTTTTTTTGTAAATATATACTTAGGATACATAGAAACACCCAGACACAGAACAAACATCCATGCTCATCACACAAATGTTTGCCCTGGGTGGGGATCGAACCCACAACCTTTCAGTTCAGCAGGTAGGCGTAGACACACTACCAACTGAGCCACAAGGCCAGATTATAAATCTTATTATTAAGGGTAGAAGGTGCAAATCATCTACAGTAGTTAACTAACTATTCTCTATAGAACATTTTTTTTCTAAGTAAACTATGTGATTATAAACCTTATTGTTAGGGGTAGAAGGTGTAACTTGTCTACAATTTTTCAGATGTTTAACAGAGGACGAGCATTCCCAGTGGACAGCGGAACAGCTTATGAACCACGTGTTCCTTATAAATATGCCAAGCGGGCCGGTCATCAGCAAATCTAGAACCGACTACGAAGGATCTGAGGTATATCTTTGGTATTAGCATACGTCGGACAGCAGGGCAATTCAGTTATTCAAGACCGCTACGTAGCTGACCCATATGTGAACCATTTCCCATCGGCCGCCATCTTTTTTTGATTCAGTCACTTCTAAGTCATACAATTAACACATTTTATGAAACGTGACACGTCCTTCGCTCGTTACTAAATCAAAAAATAATAGCAGCCGACAGGAAAGGCTTCGCAAAAGGTTCAGTTATGGATCGGTTTTGATTAACTGAATTGTCCCCCAGATCATACAATGACGCGCTAATCTGTCACACATACACAAGTTGACGTCTGTATATAACAAACACATGTATGAAGTTGTGGTCGTCGTCTGATTGCCTAACACATAATAAATACAAAATACATTCGTAATATAAAGAAATGAGAAAACACGTTTTATGTGTTTTCTCGTGCGTGACGTCGCCTACCGGTTCCAGCGGAAGACCAGCGCTGTTTGTTTACAACTAGCATTATGCTGAGCTGGGGCCGGATTGTGACAAAAACATTATTTTGTGTGTATGATTTATTATTTTCTGTGTGTTTTTGTAACAATAAAATTATGTCTATGTCATATCCATCTACAAGTGGTGTAAACTAGTTCTCTCATGAATTATTGTCAGGATGAAGACGCCAAGAAGATTCCTCACAGCAGTCCAGCCACGAACGGCCACTCGCGGCTGTGCGCAGAGTTCGAGACACTCATGTGGCTCGGGAAGGGCGCTTTTGGAGACGTTTTGAAGGTAACCACTAACCTCTGATATAATTCATATTCAACATGATTGCAAAATATTGCCTACTAACTGTGATGGCGAAAAGCGGTGATGATGTTGATGATGAATTAATATATCCTATGTCCGTCTCCAGATTCTCAGCTATCTCTGTACCGAATTTCATTCAGATCTGTTTATCCGTTTGGTCGTGACAAGGTGACAGACAAGAGTATAATTTAAATTCTTACATAATAAGTTCTTAGGATCACGAACCTAGTCAAATTATTTGTCCTCATCTTTAATCCACTTATCAATGGAAATAATTTAATTATACACACCTACAAATAGAAAAACATTTGAATAACATAAACAGATCATTCCAGGTTAAGAACAAACTAGACGGCGGTTTCTACGCGATAAAACGTATCAAACTGAACCCGGAAAGTGTTCAACTGAACAAGAAGATCACCAGAGAAGTGAAACTGCTCTCCAGATTGAACCACGAGAACGTTGTGCGGTACTACAATGCGTGGATAGAGAGCACTATGGAGCAGGAAGAGGAGGACAGCGATATTAGCACGGCTAAGAGTCCGACGAAGAGATCGGATAGTTTGGAGGGTGAGATTTATATTTAAACTTTTTTTTTATATACATGATAGATCTACGATTGACCACCAACTCGCCCGATGTTAAGCGACGGTGTGGCAGAGGATGGAGCTCGTCGATCTAGAAGATATCTATTCACTCACGACAGCTAAAAGTCTCTCTCTAGTGTGGTCGGGCCTTAATAATTGGCTACGCATAACTAAAGCGACCCGGAGTTCGAATCTTATAAAATTACTACCACAACTTTTTTTCTCATAAAATCTTCTAAAATTACTACTACAACTTTTTTTCTCATAAAATCATGATTGGATTCTTTGCCGCCATCTGTTTCCTGAGAACTACACTCTTGGAATTTTCAAGGCTAGAGTGAATAGATAGATATCTTCTAGATCGACGAGCTCCATCCTCGGCCACACTGTCGCTTAACATATGGCGATTTGGTGGTCAATCGTAGATTATCTTGCGTAAAAAAAAACAACTTACTTATTTTTATCACCTTTGCAGGTATCGTAGCCAAGCTTGGTCAAGGCGTGAAGGTGGAATGGTCAATGTCGGAATGCCCGGGGCAAAAGATACCAGACTCCGATAGCGATGAGAGTGAAGATGATGATGATCACGACCCTTGGTTTAACATCATCAGGTAATGTAGTATTCCGAAGTTGGCGGCCGATGCGACAGCCTCAACCAATTCGACCACTTGCGTTTTTCACTGAATGTTATGGATTATAAAAGCCGGCCAAGTGCGAGTTTAATTCATACGCCAAGGTTTTTGTTTTCCTACATAATATTATATTAAAATATGTTCTCTTCCATAGATTAATATATTGCGTTACAAGGGCGACCTGTAAAAAGCCCTGTTTAAACAAAAAAACTCGGATTTTTTATGACTGAAAATACGAGCAAACCCGGGTTGACTAAAAATGAAACCTAGCAAGATCCGATTTATCGTCCCTTAATCTAGTTACAAACCAAATTTCGTCATTAAAATCGTTGGAGCCGTTTCCGAGATTCAGATTATATACTCGTATATGTATATATATAAACAAGAATTGCTCGCTTAAAGGTATTTGATTTGAGACTCACAATGAGGCTTTTTATAATTTTCGATGTTATAAATTCTAAAACTTTAACGTTTAAATTCTAAAACGAAAAAAAAAAACTATACAAAGGAAATTAAACTGCTCACAACGCTTACTTAAATTCATTTTTAAATAAGAACTAGGGGATATTTCGACTATGGCTTCAACAGCATTCGGCGGTTTCTTCAAAGGAGCAGCGCAAACGTCGCTCTCGGACGGTGGCGTGCCACGTACTCAACCTACCTAATATTATTCTTCTCACAGTCCCGAAGACGAAGAGTCCACCGGTATAGAATTCGAGCAGGATTCGAACAACCAATCGCAGACCATCCCGTCTGAAGATGTGGTGGACGCGCCGCGCCCTCGCTCCGCTCGGCTCAACCAAGTCCTCTACATACAGATGGAGTTCTGCGAGAAACATACACTAAGGTACTTATACTTATTATTAACTTAGCCTTATCTATCTTTTGTTAAGATTTATGTACAAGTCCTGTCACGAATAAAAAGTCATCTCAGGTACAAGAAATCCACTGCAGTGCTGGACATGGCCTCCGAATTACTACAGAACTGAAGGGTTATTCACAAAGTTAAAGTTATTTTAATAAATATAGATTTACAAGTGGAAACTATATCTCCATCTTTGTCATTTCCCCTATAGAGTGACAGATATGGAGATATAGTTTCCAACCCGTTTCCGAATCCGAAAGATTGTGAATAGCCCTTCAGTTCTGTGGTAATGCATGGGGAGGCCTATGTCTAGCACTGATGTCCAGGGTACTGATGGGAGCGGCCTGCACCTTGAAAAGTTCTACAGTTTGACCGAAAGTTCGAGAGTAGCGTGGAGACCACGCAAAGGGGAGCGCAGCTTAGGAAGACCCCAGTGATACATCTCGGAAGTGTGCGGTAAAATCAATTGTCTACACCCATCCCGTTATGTAAATATGTCCACTATTTTGACCCTGCACTTTTATTTGAAGAAGACGCTGTCTTCGAATAAAAGTGCAGGGTCAAAATAGTAGCGTGGTCTCCACTCTACTTTCGAACTTTTCGGCCATACTGTAGAACTTTTCAAACGTGATTTGCGATTTAAAAAAAAACTCTCATTGGAGACAAGCCATATACAACGGTCTGTATAAAGAACACTTCCGTTCGTGGTACTTTACTTTCAAACTTTTCGGCCAAACTGTAGAACTTTTCAAGATCAAAAGTGATTGCGATTGAAAAAAATGTTTCTCTCGTTGCAGACAAGCCATAGACAACGGTCTGTACAAAGAGCACTTCCGTTCGTGGCGTCTGTTCCGCGAGATCGTGGAAGGCCTAGCCCACGTCCACCAGCGGGGCATGATCCACAGGGACTTGAAGCCGGTCAACATATTCTTGGACTCGAACGATCACGTCAAGATTGGGGACTTCGGGCTGGCGACTAAAGCTTTCACTGGGTTGCCGGTTGATGGTGAGTGTGAAATATTGTTGCGATGAGTTTCGAACAAAGGGAAGAGTGTGACACGCTTGCAAAGCAACCTAAAAAGTGCATGTGTGTTTTAAACAAGGTTCTATTTATTATAATATTTAGATAGATAGATAAACTCTTTATTGTACACCATTAAACAAATACAATATTACAGACAACTTACAAAACTAGTCATAAAAACATAGTCTTATTTAAGTCATACAAGTGTTAGCTTGTGCGTAACGCCATCTACCGGTACCAGTGGAAGACAGCGCTGCTTGTTTACAACTAGTATCATGCTGAGCTGGGGCAGAGTTGTGACAAAAACCTCTTATTTTTAATTCAATGTGTATGTATTATATGTATTATTTATGCTTTTAATATGTGTACTATTTATGTTTTTTTTCTGTTGTATGTTTTTTGTCACAATAAAATATATGTCTGTCTAAAAACATGGATATGACAAGACAATCATCAAAATAACTTGGTTAGTTATACTTCATCATCATCATCTCAGCCATAAGAAGTCCACTGCTTGTCATAGGCCTCCCCCATGGACTTCCAAAAATACCGATTGGAAACGGTCTGCATCCATCCTCTTCTCGCCACTTGTATGAGAACTTTTCGGCCCCATTGGCCATCAGTTCTACGTGTTATGTGTCCTGCCCACTGTTATACTTATACGAGATCACTTTTTTTTTTTTAATAATTCATAGAATTTGAAATCTACATTGTGACAGTACCGTTGAATTTGCGTCACGCGTATTCCACTGGGGATTACGTGAATTTGACGTGGGTGCGTCTACAATGAAAATTAGGCTTTGGCTTCTTAAACTTATAGGCTAAATTTCATTATTAATGCACCCACGTCACGTTTGTGTAACGCGGCCGATGGTCATACGGAATAAGGGCCCTGTTTGAAACTGTCATTGCGATGCCTACTTTAAGTTCTAGGATCCTTGTATTCGAAATACTTGAGACTTAATTGATTAAATATTTTACATGAATCTGCTCTTTTTAGCTACAATTTGACCATTCAATTCTGAAACATGCAACAGATTTTTTTTTCTTCAATTAAACATAATTATCAAACACAATATATAAATAAACATATTACGAGTATAATAAAATAAAATAAAAAATCTGTTCTTTAAAAATCATAATACTTCTCGTTACCAAAAAGTTTACAGCATATTTAACATTATAGAAGTGGTTATACATAAGAAATATGTTTTGTTTACAATTAAAATACTCATTATTTTACAGAAAAATCAAAACAGGAGGAAATTGGTGGATCGCTGACAGGTCAGGTAAGATTTTTAGAACCTAAACATTTGATAATTTACTGGCCTTTTTAAAGTAAAATTATGGGCCACCCTGTCTGTGTTGAGTCGAATTCTATGACTATAAATCCGCTCCGACAATTTTAACATGATTACTAGAGTATATTGTAAAAACCGTATGAACGTGAAATTCCATTTTATATACTAAAACGAAAAAAAAGGACTTGCTTTTCATTTAAATACTAATAAAAAGTATTTTCATTCCAAATTTTAAAATGTACTTTAGCTATCATCTTGTTGAGATTGTCGAAAAAAGTATAGTTTTAAACGCAGCGGTATTTTTCAAAGGAGGGTCGTACTCAACAAGTATCTATATTTAAAAAAAAAACGACTGCAGAAAAGTGGGGTTTCCAGTCAAAGTAAAAAAGTCAAAGTAGTAAAACGACTTGTTTATTACGAAAAAGTTCGTTGGAAGTTTTTTTTTATTATTGCGTGAGATGTTTTATTATTATTGCAAAAAAATATAGCCTATTAAACTCGGGGAGTAAAGACGAATCTAATCACACCTCTCACATCAAAAACGGTCGAACCGCTTAGGCTGTAGGCGCTCATATAGAAACTCATACAAACATGCATACACTCGAAAAACATAACCCTCCTATTCTTACGCAGTCGGATAAAAAATAACTGTAATTTTACCCAAAAACGTATTATACCGAGAGATTAGTTTCCATAACGAAATTCCCTGACTTTTATAAGATTCTTGACTATTGATAATTTTTCTGACTGACTTCCAAAAAGAAGATCGTTTTTTTTTTTGGTGTACCTAATTGTTACGCAATTATTCCGCCAATTATGAATTGTTTTTGATGAATCTTTTTTGTGTGGTAGGTAACACCTCAGAGGTAGCCCCATATAAAATTTAACAAAATCGGTTCAATACTTTAAAAAAAAAATTATATGCAAGTAAACGAATTGCCTATCTTGAAGTCTGTTTTTTTCCGTTTTTTTTTAAAACTATAATTATCTATTCCCAGATCGGCACAGCACTGTACGTAGCTCCGGAGCTACTCCAATCCGCCACCAAAGTGATCTACAACCAGAAGGTGGACATCTATTCACTCGGCATCATTCTGTTCGAGATGTTCCATCCGTTGGAGACGGCCATGGAGAGGATGGCGGTCCTCACGCAGTTGAGGTCGCCTACCGTCACGTTGCCTGAACCGTTCCTCATCGAGGAGAATACTAAGCAGATTCGCGTTATCAGGTAACGTGTTGGGTAGTTATGGGCGCCTGGTACTTGTAATTTATTTTGTAGTGACAGCAGGAACTATATATACATATTATATTTGATAAGTTTTTTTACGCAAGATAGATCTACGATTGACCACCAACTCGCCTAACTCACCTGATGTTAAGCGACGGTGTGGCCGAGGATGGAGCTAGTCGATCTAGAAGATATATATTCACTCTAGCCTTGAAAATTCCAAGTCTCGGGAAACAGAGATGGCGGCAAAGAATTATATTCCTGTGCAGTACGAATCAAGAACGTGAATCGATTTTTGGCATTTCAACGAGAAATGGGTGGTAATTTGCCGACATTCTGCTAGTCCTGTAGTGAAACCTAGCTCTTACGCACACTCCCCGTAATTAATCCTCTAGAATATAGACAGACATGCTACTTTACGGCGGTGCTTGAGACTAAAGTAGCTTCTTGGCAACTAGTTAATCATCACCCGTATTTGTTTGAACACCAAGGACACTAATTTTTTTTATTTTTTTATATGATAAGTATTCACTTGAACATCAACTCGCCTGATATTGAATGATGCTACGACATTTATAGTATTATATACAGAACGGCCACTCCGTCTCCCGCTAATCTCGGGTTCCTCACCCGCTCCTCGCGCTCGCCCTGTAGTTTGAAGGTCTGTCTGCCCGGCGCATACATTTTATTAAACAAGCGTTGCGGGATTCAAGCGCATGACACGAGCGAACGGCAATCAAACGATGACCAAAACTTCATACATGTGTGTGTGTGTGTTATATACAGACATCAACTTGCGTATGTGTCACTGTTTAACGCGCTGTTGTATGGAGTGTCCGACGTGCATCGCTCCACTTGTTAGTGTGAGTGCTACGTTTTTATACGAAACACATGCACGTTGCGATCAACGAATCAGCGCTCGCGACTTGCACCTACATTTAGACACCTCAAAAAGATTTGCGCGTAGAAAGTAAATAAAAAAGTAAAAGTAAAAGAAAGTATTTTTATGTATAAACTTTTATTTTACCAAAATCATTTCTCATTCAGATGGCTGTTAGACCATGAGCCAAGCCTACGTCCCACATGCGCCGAGCTACTAGCTAGCGAACACGTACCCAGACCAGTACCAGAAGGCCACCTCTCCGGGCTACTGTCCCACGCGCTAAGCGATAGGGGCTCTCGAGGCTACCAGAGGCTTGTCGCTGCGTGTTTAGATCAAAAGCAATCCGCCGCTGAAGATTATACCTACCATAATGACACGAGAGTCAGGCCTTTTGATGTGTTGTCGAGTATTAAAGATGCTGTCATTAAGGTAAGCTACTTTCAATTCTATTAAGTGTCTATGCAAATCTTTGTTGACATTCAGATACAAAACATATTATTATTTTTCTGATGTACGTATGATTTTGACCTGTTACCAGAGAAGACTAGTATTACATACAGAACAGACACTCCGCTTCCCACCAATCTAGGGTTCCTCACCCGCTCCCCACGCTGGTCCGCAGATGCAGTTGTCAGTAGAGACAAGTGTTGCGAGATTCAAAGCGTAATTCCAATTGACGTCACGAGCGAGCGCCAATCAGACGACCATAAATTCCTACATCCGTGTGTGTTATATACAGACGTCAACTTGCGTATGTGTCACTCAATAGCGCGCTATTGTATGGAGTGTCCGACGTGTGCTGCTACCGAAAATTACTCTACCATAATTATTTAATTTTGAACCTTCCGTCTACGAAATAAAACTAGACATGCAATACAGCTGTTTTTCTGTTGTTCGTGAAATTCTGGGCCATGTTATCAAACATTACTATTAATCGTAATTTAATTTTGAACCTTTCACCTATGTAATAAAGTCTTGAATCCGCTACAGGTGTTCCGAAGTCACGGCGCCGTGGAGTTCGCTCCTCCACTGCTGATACCGCGCGCCAAGCTGTGGGACCAGCATCAGAACGCTGTCAAGGTGATGACGGCTTCTGGCTCCGTCTGTCATCTGCCGCACGATCTGAGGCTACCTTTTGCGAGGTGAGATAAAATAAGACTCCGTTTGAACACAAAATTAGGGATAGAGCTAAAATATTATAAATTTCAAATGACTGTGGAATTCGCTGCATGTATCACGTAAATTTTATATTTTAATTTTAATAATGTATTCTGACTTACTTATGTATAACTAATCTCTGTTATAAGGTCAATAAAGTATCAGAATCTGAGCTGACAGATAATACAAAATTCAGTCAGCTCAATCTAAATGACATACCGATAAACTGAAATAACTACTATTTTGACATAACGCAGTGTTAATTTGGGCATACGATTTATTTATTTTTAAATAGGGTGAAGAGAACAGGTTAAAAATGACGCGAAAGATGCGTGCCGCACGTGCGCATAAACTCCTACACTCAGCGCTCAATTCACGTGCATATTTGTTACATATAAGCTAAGCGTTTCGCTTCCATCTTCTTAGTACGAACCGCTCGGGACTGGAACACCTTGCCGTTGCCGCCGTCCTTGTTTCCTAAAAGCTATATAACCCGGGTGTCTTTAAGAGTCCGTAGTACGACCATCGTCCGTCTCGCTCGCGCATACCCACATTTTTGAAGATATAAACTGATTAAATGAACTTATAAAAAACCGTCGTTTGTAAAACTAGAAAACAACATCACAAATATTAGACAAAAATTTCAATTTGATCCAAGTAAATTTTCATACATAAAAATATTTTTTGCGTTAACGATTTCTAAAAATGATTTGTATATGTATGCGCGAGCTAGACGGACGATGGTCGTACTACGGACTCCTTAAGTTTAGAGTGATCTTCTAGGTCTACGTGCTTCATCTTCGGCCACATCATCGCTTTCCATCAGGCGTGCCGGTGGTCAAACTTAGAGCTATTCGAAATAAATAATTGTGTTCTTCTTTTTCAGACACACTGCATATTCTGATATAAAACACATACGTCGCTACTGCGTGGATCGCGTGTACCGCGAGCGACACGTGCCCGGATTCCATCCGAAAGAAATTCTAGAGTGTGCTTTCGACATTGTCACACCCAAGACTGGTGAGTGCTTTAAATATCCTTTTTTATCCGACTGCGTAAGAAAGAGGGTTATGTTTTTCGATTGTATGTATGTGAATATGTAGTTATGTTTCTATATGAGTGCCTACAGCCTAAACGGCTTCACTTTTTTTATGTGCGAGGTGTCGTTATATTCTTCTTCACTCTGAGTATTATAGGGTATATTTTTTGTAATAATAATACATATATCGCAAAAATAAAAAAAATGCATTTTTTTTTCGTAACATGCAACGAATTTTTTCCTAATAAACAAGTGTTTTTACTAGAATTATTCTAAAGAATGCGCATTTATAATTTTTTGTAGCGATTTTATGCATACTTTCTCTACTATGGTTGACTGGAAGAGATCGCTTTTAGCGATAAGGCTGCCTTTTGTTGCACTAGTCTATTTAAGTTCTTTGTTATTACTTTTAAGGTGTGTACAATAAAGAGTTCATCTATCTATCTATCTTTCACAAAAAACGTATACTCAACGGCGTGCCAAGCGTAATGAAAGACTGCAAAAACCTCTTTTCTGCAGTCGGCTATTGTTATTATTTTAATATAGATACCTACTTGTTTTGAATAAAATATTAAATGCTGAAGTAGCTAAAAAGTAGAGATAACTGTAAAGATAACTTTAGCAGCATCTAGCAGCGCGAAGACTTGAGACTGATATGTTTATTTGGGACAAGCGTTTAAGCATATTTTGTTTGTCTGGCGATCGTTTTCTCACCGCTAGATGGCGCTCTCAAACTTCACTATTCAAATTTATGCAATATAAAGTATCAGTGATGCGAATCCGACTCGTAAAATACTCTATAACGTGTTCCATGTTGTACTATAGCTACATGATAGCACAACTGAAGGCTCATTCTACACTGATCTTGGTTTTATTGTATTTTTTTTTCTCTTTCGCAGATTCCCTATGGCTTGACGCGGAGCTCCTAGTAGCGGCGTGTCGAGCGGCTTCGGAATGCTCCCTCAAAGTATCCATACAGTTGAACCACACGGAGATACTGCGCACCCTGTTGGTCGCATGCGGTGTTCCTATTGACAGACATCCGGACATATACCCAGTGCTCGTTGATGTTAGTCTAGGTGAGTACTGTTACGTGTTACTGGATTCTGGATAGATGGCACACACCTTTTCTTCACAAGTGTACACTAAACAGTAACACACATCGAGAACTTGAACTAACTCAGCCACGTATGTGTGTAGGTGTATCATAGGTAAGACTGTCGCTCCGAAAGTCGATCATTACTCACAGAGGCAATAGAAACCAGATGAGACCCAGGCTCAAATAACAGACAAGAATTTAAATAATTAATTCACAGGTTATTAAACACACAAAACCATTTATACTCCGGAGTCACATACCCAATTTAGGATCATTTCAATGGGATATGTAAAGTAAATTTTTAAGTTTAAAGTTCAAAATTTCAAATGAATCCATAAAATACATGCCTTTATTTGAAATTTTGAACTATTTTACAATAATTTAGTGATTTGTGTGTTTTTATAATTTCAGTATTTTTATGAACGTTTTATAGTGGGGAGCGCTGTGAATTGTGATGTGTAAAAGTTGTCCTAGTACATTTGACTAATCTTCTTACTTAGCTTATGAAATAACAAGAGCTCGTTTATGTAGATATAAAGTATTGCTTTTTATTTATTTATAGAATATAACGCTAAAAGCAGACGAAGTACATTTCTTGTCAATAGAATCTGAAATAAAAGGGTATGAATTAAAAGGGAAGATTAGACATAAGTAATAAAATGATTAAAAATAGTTCAAAATTTCATATAAAATCATAAAATACATACCTAAAAATTTACTTTGCATACCCCGTTTATAAAAACTTATTGTTTTCGAATGCAGCTCAAAGAAACATTATAGAATACAACAATGTCATATTTTCTATTTCACAATGCCGTATACATTCGAAAACATAGCATGTATGGTGTCCTAATAGCGCTTTTGACAGACTTACTTACTTACTTTCGTAATAGGGGTGTACAATAATAATACATATTTCTATAACCCTATAGTAAGAATGTGTCGCCAATACAATGAAATATCTAAAAAACACTATGACTCAATTGATGTCTTCAATCATAAAATTTACAAATTTAAACAAGACGTTAAAAATATTGTGTTTGCTGCATATGATGATTATGACGATGAAGTTTAATTAATTTAATTTAATCAAGTGATGTTACCAATTTTCTTTTTATTTATTTTACTTTTGAAACTGAAAATATTATTATTGTAATTGTATTTATTGTAATTGTAATTAAAACATGTTGTGTATACATTTAAGGAATATAGTTTAGGTCCAAATTATAAATTGTTAATTGTGAAAATTGTAAAGACTGTATTCTGTTCGTGTACCAATAAACTAAATAAATAAATAAACTTAGAGGTTAATCGATATTAAACAACTTTTAACGGATTTATCCCGCAATAAACAAACTTTGACTTATTACTTGGTTTCTCTAAACTTTGATTTATTTACTTTTTACGTGCCGCTCTGACGACCAGGTGTAACTGGACGATTCTGATTCAAATTCTGCGACTCCTCTGTTCATACTAACTCGTTGTTTTTTTTTTTGTCTAGCTTGTTTTACCATATAACTAGTTGGATAAACTCATATTTTACATAAATTTCGTTGTTTAAATTCAATGAGTAATAATAGCGAAAACCAAAAATGAATAAAAAAAACACTAGAAAGAGGTTCTTCAATCTAATCTTCTACAATGTACCGTTTCAGGTCGCATAACCAGCTTCCAGCTGCAAACCCACCTGACGTCGCTGTGCGTGACACGCCGTGATGTCACCAACCTTCTCCACCTGATGGAGGCAGACGTGCCGGTCCACGAGCTGAAGGAGCTCATCACTCCGCTCGTGAAGCAAGCGAAGTGGAGCAAGCGCATCGCGGCCGCCGTCAGAGACTTGCACTCGGTAGCGAGGGACGCTAAGGCTCTCGGAGCTGACGTAAGTACCTATGTTTCCAGGAACACAACCGCAAAAGGATTTCAGCGAGGAAGATTTTTTAACGGAACCAGAGACCAATTAACCACCCTCACCCTTTTGCAACCATCGACCCAATGCAGGATGACCAACTTATCCCCCCCATTTAAAATTGCAGTAAAATCACGTACTTATTACGAAAAACTAAGTTTGGGATTACGTAAAATTGTTTTTAATTTTTTTTTGTTTTTTTTTTTCAATACATTATTATATTACTTATTACAAAAAATAGCATATAACCCATTTCTTTTTATTACAGACACCACCGTCCACTATCTCACAATTACATACATCCTAAAGAATCGGGAAAAGATCGCTGTTAAAGATAAGATCGGCCTTTGTGTCGTTCTCTTATGTGTATAGTGTTATGTATTTTATTACTTTCTGTGGTGTCAATAAAGTGTTATTGATTGATTTCTTGCGCAGTCGAGGAAAAACATAAACAGGAGGGACCATGGAACGTAGACAAATGGTCTTTCCACTGTTTTCTCCACCTTTCAGAGGAAATAAAGTATGTACTGACATTGACTACTGACAAAACAAGACAGACAACAACGATCTACCTGCCATACTAGGTAATATTTCCATAGATTTTTTTTGCAAATTATTTTATTTTATTTATGTTCAGTGTCAGTTAACGGTGGCGCCGTTTCTCGCGTACAACGCGACGCAGCACAGCGGCGTGTTCTGGCAGATGTCCGTCGTACGCGACGACCACAAGCCCAAGGGCAAGAATCGGTCGGGCGACCTCATCGCGGCCGGCGGAAGGTAAATTTAAAAAACATTTGTACATATAAAATACAACAAAAAAAGTTTTTATTGCAGTATTTAATAAAGTATTTTTTTTATTTAAATTAATATATTAATAATAAATAAAAAAAGTAGTCATAGTATAATAAACAAGTCATATAATAATAAATGTCAATGCAATTAAAATTAAAATTTCATCGATTGAAACACTTCGTAGTATCAAATTAGAGACCCTAAACCCTAAAATTAAGGTCACATAAATTATGATATGTAAAGGAATCCTACATTGCGCGTGTCACGACACACACTTGGCCATTTTTTTAGATGTCTACAATTTTTATAACTTTTTTACAGATACGATGCATTAGTAGAACAGTTCTGGAACGTGGCGCGAACTGAAAAGGACAAAGACAACTCTGAGCTCAAGACAAGTTCGCTAGGATTTTCCATGTCCCTAGAAAGGATGGCGGCCATCTTGAAGAAAATGGACGTTGAACTGCCGCTCTCGTTGGGGAGAGTTGAGGTAACACTTCTAAACTACAGGCTGACAAATAGATCCATCCCGCAGAAACAAAATTAAAATATCCTCAAAAATAACAAAGTTACATTCATTTTCGTTTCATGTTATACAGAGAGCACATGATCGCGGAAGATGACGTCATGCATCATGTTTTATCATTCGTTTACTTGGATGATGTAATTTTGTTATAAAAATCAAAGTACTGTATGGGACCACTTCTGAGGTTTTACCATACAAATTAATGAATCATCAAAAAACAATTCATTATTGGCGAAGTAATCGCTGAACAAACACAAAAAAAAAACACAGTCGAATTGAGAACCTCCTTCTTTTTGGAAGTCGGTTATAAAATAATACTTTTAAAATTAATCGGTCAATAAAAATGTTATTAATTTGCACGCCCTTTATGGTGTTCAATTATATTGTTACCTTGTTAAATTTAAACCAAGTAAGACCTATATCTGCTATAGCTGCCAGTTTAAAATGGAATTGCCGCATGCCCGAAGACCTGTGGGCAAAAACAACAACTTTCTGGGTACCGAACATCACAAGACCCCTAGGCAGGCCCAAAAAACGATGGCGAGATGAGCTTGACTCCCAATGTAGCGGCTGGAGTAAGGAAGCTCTAAACCGAGAAAAATGGAAAGAGAGAAGAGAGGCCTTTGCCCTGCAGTGGGGCAGTAATGGCTGAGAAAAAAAAAGACCTATATCATACATACATACCTATAATCAGTAAATAAATATTTTTTGAATTTGAACATTCCGCCGTCCACAGTCGACACTGATCTCGATCTGCGTATGGGGCACAGTGGGCAGCGGTCGCGAGGGTCTGTTTGCCTCGCAGCGCGCTCAGCTGGCGCGCGACCTGTGGCAGGCGGGGCACACGCTGTGCCTGTGGCCTGCGCAGTACGACACGCACGACCTGCGCCGCCCCTGCATAGTGCTCACACAGGACGAGTCCGGCGTCAGGGCCGTCTGCGACGACACCAAGAGGTAATCTGGACGATGGGATAACGGTGTGGACGAAAGTGTTTTGCGCCCTCGACCAAAAGGGTGTTATAAGTTTGATGTTACACACATCAAACTGTAACGTATATCTATGTCTCGTGCTCGAGTCGACTAAGATATAGCTAACGCATCACTGCTATTTTGTATTATTAATCCCCGACCCAAAGAGAGAGGAGTGTTATAAGTTTGACGTATTTGCATGATATCATTCCCCCATGCCCTTGTTTCTATCGGACGTACAGCAAGAAGCACGAAAAAGCGACATCGTTACATGGTTGATATTCCGAAAACACGTACGAAACGCTTTGACTCCACTTTCATTGTGCGTACCGCCAAAATGTGGAATGCGCTTCCTGAATGGGTCTTTCCGAATAGTTATAATCTAAGTGTCTTCAAATCGCGAGTGAATAGGTTTCTTCTAGGCAAGCGCGCTCCATCGTAGACCGTAACTGTCGCTTAACACCAGGTGAGTTGACGGTCAAGCGCAAGCCTATCGTCGAATTAAAAAAAAACCCGTATGTATCTATGTGCCATCGTAGCTCTCAAACGGATAGACCGATTTTGATCTAGTTTTTTTTTCGTTTGAAAGAGGATTTCATTGAGAATTTGCTTAGCTATGTTTCATCAAAATCGGTTCTGCGGTTTTCGTTTGTCGCGTTGAATTATGCAATATGGAATATCATTTCTGTACTGTACCAGTCTATTCCACTGTGCACACACACACACACACACACACACGCACGCACGCACGCACGCACGCTCGCACGCATACACGCACGCACGCACGCACGCACACACACACACACACACACACACACACACACACCATCACCACAACAACAATAATGATACAAGTATATTCTTATATTGATATTAACACTACAATTTCTCCGAAAATGTAATTTAATTTCTTCTAAATACATATTATCAAAATTTCCCATATGTTTCCTAACTTCAAATGTTTAAATTATTATCATCATCTCAGCCATAACAAGGTATAGGCCTCCCCCATGGATTTCCAAAAAGACGGATTGGCGCGCGGCTTGCATCCAGTGTCTTCCCGCCACTTGTATGAGGTCATCTGTCCATCTCGTGGCTGGTCTTCCTACGCTGCGCTTTTCGATGCGTGGTCTCCATTCGAGAACTTTTCGGCCCCATCGGTTTAAATTGTTATAAGTATTAGATATTTTTTTTCATGTGAAAGTTTCGCAATATATATATTATGTTGTTTTCTTTCCAGAGTGCGTGAACATAAAGTGCCGTACATAGATGTGCTAGACTTCATCAAACAACAGTTGCATCCGGACAACACCCGGTACGCTGAAGGTAAGATATTTTATAATAGAAATTGTCACGATCCCTACTGAGAAATACACATTACATAAATATATCACAACCGGAAAGCGAACGGTTTTTTACTCGGTACAATAATTGGTGACAAGTAAAAAAAAAAGCTATCATATTTTAATTGTCAAAATTAGCGCTATGGATCATTATTAACCTGCAAAGGTCATCCCTTCAAACTTATCGTGAATTTAATTCAATTTTTATATTGCTGCCGACATTCCAGTTGGTCACAACTTTTCATGAAAGAAGTCCCACAGACGTGGCGCTGTCATCGCACGACGAAATATTGACAGACCTGAGAAATACAGTAGTTCCACTGTTTCGCCGTGGGACTTCTTTCATGAAAAGCACTCCAAGGAAGTTCGCACGTTTTTAAATAGTGTAACGATGATGATGATGATGGTGAAATTTCTAGAAGGAAATGCTCCTTGACTATTTAAATAAAGAATCTCGTCAACATTCTAGAAAGTTCGGAACAAATGAAAAAAACAAAACACGAGCGAAAAGAATAACGAAATTGAACATTCTGGAAGAAACAAATAACGAACGAAATGACTATCGAAATTAAAGCTTCTAGAAGGTTCTGCGGGGTATATAAGGAGCTTCAGTCGCGGACAGAGAACAGTTCAGATACAAGTAGCATACAGGAAAGAAGAAAAAAGTTACATGTGAAAGTGAAGTGTTGAAGTGAACAGTATAGTGAAGAGACGTTATAGTAGTAGTGTGTTCGGAACACGGTCTCTGTGTGTTTGTAGCACGTCGATTCTGTAATTATTGTCGGTGTTCGTGTTATAGACTGTGAGTGCTCTGCAGAAGATACCACGTGTCAGTGAATTAAACGGGCTTGAATAGCATCGTTGTTTCCTTCCAATCCCTATACCCACTTCCCGTAACAATATAATGTAAATTGCATGGTGTGCAGGTGAAACTCGGTCAACTTTTGATTTTGTTATCTGTTATCACGATTATTTTATTAATCGACTTAAAAAAAAAAAGGAGATTATTTGTTTGATGTATATGTAATATTGCTAGAATTGCACAATTTTCACATATTATGCTAGTCACAGCTTTTAAATATGTGTGCCGTGTGTTCTTATTTCTCCCTTTTCAGTTCATTGGATAGTTTTGAAGTCGATTTTTTTGTTTTAAATTATTTATTTTAGCCAAATTATGTCAGTGAACCTATCTTACGCCTATCCTAGCTCATATATGAATCATATAAATAAATAAATAAATAAATATTTGTGGACATTTCACACAACACCATCTAGCCCAAACTAAGCAAAGCTTGTACTATGGAACTAGATGGCTGATAGAATACATGTATACTTTTTTTTGTAAATATATACATATGATACATAGAAACACCCAGACACAGAACAAACATCCATGCTCATCACACAAATGTTTGCCCTGGGTGGGGATTGATCCCAAGACCTTTCAGTTCAGCAGGTAGACGTAAACACACTACCAACTGAGCCACAAGGCCAGTCAGGCATATCTTGGAGCATGAGTAATAAACATGATCCATCTTGAGGGTAGTCAAGTAAATAATTTTTTTCTAACAGGTACAAGTAGGTCGCTGAGTTGGAACGAGACAGAGAAACCAAACAGTCCGATAATATCTGTCACCTTCGTGACGGCTAGCGAACGGATGACCAAGAACTCGAAGAGGTCGTGCGAGTGTCAGGTGAGATTGCGTTAGACGTGACATACAAACAGAGAGAAATATAAACTGAGTGTAACGATTTTCAAAAGTAAGTAAATCGGAAACCCTGACAAAAAGCAGCTGGACTGATTTTGACGAAACAGTTAAGAACAATCTGGATGAAATCTTCTTTCAAACAAAAAAAACTAGATAATAAATATAAATAAATAAATAAATATTTGTGGACATTTCACACAACACCATCTAGCCCAAACTAAGCAAAGCTTGTACTATGGAACTAGATGGCTGATAGAATACATTTTTTTTTTTTTTTTTTTTTGTAAATATATACATAATATGATACATAGAAACACCCAGACACAGAACAAACATCCATGCTCATCACACAAATGTTTGCCCTGGGTGGGGATTGAACCCACGACCTTTCAGTTCAGCAGGTAGACGTAAACGCACTACCAACTGAGCCACAAGGCCAGTCAAGATCAGAATCGGTCCATCCGTATGAGAGCTACGATTCCACAAACATATACTTTTATTAGCTTCACCTGTATGCCTATTTGTTTGTTTGTTTGTAACCGACTCCTTTGGCCTTGAGGGTAGATGGCGCGGCCGTCGAGTAAACATTACTCTTACGCGAATTTATTTGGATAAATATTTTAAGTGCTTATTCGACACTAATTCTTGTTGTAATAGTAATCTCGTTGAGTGATTTTTCGGTAACAGTGTTTGTGATCACAATAACTCGCTATATCTTGAAAAAATCTGAAATAACCTGTGACGTGAACAATTCACTTTCATTTTGTAAACAACTTAAATCAAGTGAGCTATTTCGTTAAAATCAAGTGTAAAATTTATGACAATACGTGAAATATACTGTCGTGGTTATATAATATGTTTTAGTAACAGAATAAAATCTCATATATTTACATTGTTGTGATCAAAATTTAGTGTAGTGAGTCACCTATGATCTATGGACCAATAACAGTGCGGCATTACTAACGGCCGACGACGGCGGTACCGTACGTACTTAGCAAATAAGCACTGAACATTATTTTGTCATAATTTTGTCAAAGTGGCATGCAGAGGTCGGTCACCTTACGTTCTGTGGACTCTTTTTCGAATTACTCTTAGTTTAGAATTAGTGACTTTTATATTTTTTTTTTTTTTTTACAAAATACTTTACACTTGTTTTAAAACTGTTTTAAAATTATTATTTTTGATTATAAAGCCAGTGACATACATAACAAGTCTTTAAAGTAACTGCATTTAAGTTAAAATGAATTTCTTAGAAAATATTACTTTTCGGCGTAAGCGTACTACGTCTGACTCGATGAATCAGACGGACAGCGAAATACTATCACAAACTCCGGATAGATCTGTAAATAGCTTGCCAGATATTTCAGACGAAAGTTTGGAAGACAAAAATCTAAAGGATAAAATTCAGGCTCTTGAAATTCAATTACAAAGTGCACATGAGGAGATAGAATGTTTGTCAACGGAGAATCTGAACCTCAAACGTATTAATGAGGATTTACTAAATAAAAATGAATTGCTTAGGAAAATTTCTACTAGCCCGACTAAGAAAAAGGTGACACCAAAAAAGAAGTCTGTCAAACGACAGGGACATATTGACTTGACGCATAACGCTGACATAGAGGAAGTTACGGGAAAAAACGTAGAACTATTACCAAAAGTACGAGATAAAAGTAACGAAATACCAAAACCTGACCCAAAACAGGCATCAGGACTGAAGTCAATACTTACACCTAAAATTTGTATTCTAAGCTGTGATAAACGTAATAAGTTACTATCAATTGCGGAGGACACGTGGGGCAGCGTTAAAAACTTCTGCCACTATCTTCAGCCTCATGGAAATATAAACTCACTCTTCACGGGTATAGAGTTAAAAGTAGCAGATTTTACAATGAAAGATGTTTGCATAGTAATAATAGGAGAAGACGATTTTAAAACGACAAACAACTATTTTGACTTGGTCGTTATGATTAGAGAGACTTTACAGAAAGTCAATAATACAAATATAGTAATATGTCTACCTACATACAAGTACGGACAAATGACGGAACTATATAATCGACGAGTAGAAAACTTCAACAATCTTTTATATCTCGACGCATTAACACATAACTACGCATATATATTTGACTCGAACAGGAAACTTAAATACGATCATACTATGTTCTCTAGGAATTCTGGTACAATCAACAAGCTTGGTATGCAGACAAATTTCAAGACATTAAAAAACTATTTCACTGGAATAGTAAAAAACAACGGAAATAATGATAATCAGGATAGTATCGAACCACTCAATAATAATATAAACAAATCCTCATTTTTTCGTGAATAAGTACCTTCATATTCTACATCAAAATATTGCGGGTCTCATCAACAAGACAGACAGACTAGTAATTGCCCTGGATCAACTAGCAGAAAAGAGTATTATTTCAGATGTGTTGTGCATAACGGAGCATAATATAATGGCTGGTTTCGAGCAACATGTTTATGTTCCTAATTATACACTAGCTGCATCTTTCTGCAGAGATAGTACAAATAAAGGTGGTTCGTGTATCTTAGTGAGGAATGGACATGAATGGAGAGAGGTTCCGGAATTTAAAAAAAAATCACTGACCAGTGTATTTGAGTGTTGTGCCGTAGAATTGATTAGACATAAATTATTGATAATATGTTTATACAGAGTACCTAAAACATCAAATTTAAAAACTTTCTTATGTAAACTGGATAAAATATTGAGCATGACGAGTAACAAAAAATATGAACAAATCGTCATTGCCGGTGATTTTAACATTAATATATTAAAAGCATCTAATTTGACATCAGACTTCGAATCAATTCTAGGAAACCATAATTTTAAATTGGCGGTGAAACAACCGACTCGCTTTGCAAGCCAAACATGTATCGATAATATGGCATATAACTGTAAAAAGATTTGTAATTCGGAAGTGCACGAATTAGATTTATCTGATCACAGTGCTTTAGTAATGAAGTTCCCAGTCCATAAAAACGCGCTACTTAAATTCTGGAGGAAAAAGCAGCGTGATTATTCTGTTGAAAATATTAATAAATTTAAAATGTGTCTTAGTAATGTTTTATTCCAAGAACTATACAGCTTTTCTGACGCAAATCTTGCATATGATTACTTTTTTTCAAACTTCAAACTATACTATAATTTGTGCTTTCCATATAAAACAGTTATTATTAGAGTTAATAAATCCATAAAGTGGTTATCACGTGGCATAAAAATTTGTAGCAAAAACAAAAGAAATTTACTTTGGAAATATAGACTGAATCCTACAAAAACTAATAAAAGTATCTTCCTTAATTACTCAAAACGTCTTAGAAAGATCATTGTTCTAACTAAACGGGCACAAAATAACTTTAAGATAAATTCATCTCATAACAAGTCAAAAACTGCATGGCAAATCATAAATAGTACCAAATTAAATTTACCTAAAGAAGCCATAACAAAAATTGAACAAGATAATGAAGATATAACGGATCCGATAGCTATAGCCAACGCATTTAATAATTTTTTCATAGATAAAATAAAACCGGTCCCTGAGTCAGGATATAAAGTGACAGCTAATATAAATCATAGCAAAGATTCTATGTTCATGGCACCAAGCACGCCACAAGAAATAAGCAAAATAATACAAAACCTTAAAAACACTAAAAGTGTTGGTGATGACGAAATCTCAACTTTCATAATAAAATCAGTAAGTGAGTATGTATGTACCCCTCTAAGCTATATTATTAATTTGTGTATATCCACAGGCACATTTCCGAGTTCTCTGAAAACGACCATTATTAAACCTTTATTTAAAAAAGACAATAGAGAGAAAATGGAATGCTATAGGCCCATTGCACTTATATCGATATTTTCAAAAATTTTCGAGAAGTATGTTTATAATGAGTTAAATGATTATTTAGAGAAAAATAATATTCTATGCAATGAACAAAAGGGTTTCAGAAAAAATAGAAGTATTAATATGGCCATATACGATTTCATTAAAAACGTCTTAATATGTATGGATAAAAGCACTCCGGTGTGCGCCATATTCTGTGATATGACGCAGGCGTTCGATTACGTAGATCACAGAATCTTAGCTAGTAAATTAGAAGCGTATGGAATACGTGGTAACGTTTTAGATTTCATAGAGTCTTACCTAGCAGATAGAACACAAATCACGGAAATCAGTCGAGTCAATCTTAACACGAAAGCAGAAGAAATATATAGATCGTATGAACGCAAAGTGGCGTACGGAGTTCCACAAGGTAGTGTCCTGGGACCACTTTCATTCATAGCATACATAAATGACTTGCCTAATGCTACATCTCAACCTATGACATTATTTGCAGATGATAGCACTATCACCGTAGCATGTAAAACACTTGACTCTTATGAAAACGATATTGTTAAATCTTTGACCTCAGTTATATCTTGGCTTGACAACAATAACTTAAAAATTAACCTAAATAAAACAAATATAATGCATTTTAGACAAAGAGAAACAAACAAAGGTAATATTAATGTAGCATATGACAATAACATTATAAATGAAGTAGAAAGCTCAAAATTTCTTGGATTATATATTGACCGAAAATTGAATTGGAAATCACAAATAGAGCACCTTTCGAAAAGAATAAGTAGCCAAACATATGCCATCGCCAAACTAGCTCGTACTCTAAATATAGAATCTTTACTTAAAGCCTACTATGGGTTAGTTGAATCAATTTTGAGGTACGGGATTATTTTTTGGGGAAATTCAACAAATAAAATTATTATTTTTAAAAGGCAGAAACGCTGTATTCGTTCAATGTTTAAACTCAAAAAAAGAGATAGTTGTAAGCCCTATTTTTTAAAGTATAAAATTCTTACACTTCCGTGTTTATACATTTTAGAAACGGCCCTTTTTGTAAAAACAAACCGGGAGCGATTCCCCACACTATCTGATACTACTGTAAGAAATAGGCGCGACCAAGACAAACGGCGCGTACATGAAGGAAAGACAGCACTGATGCAAAATAGCATCGTATGTATGGGTCCTAAAATCTACAATAAGATTCCTAAGTCAATAAGAGACCAGAATAGTAATTTATTTAGAAAAAAGTTGAAGGCATTGTTATTGCAGAAGTGTTATTATTCTATCAATGATTTTTTAAATGACAAATTTTAATTTTATTTGACATTATGTGTATCTTTTATTGCTTCTGCTTTGTCATATTATAGATATTTTTGGTTTGTGTATTAATCTAATAACAAATAATAATTATTATTATTTTATAATTTTTCGCATGTGCATGATGCTGTCTACCTGACATTTGTACGCCTAATCGGCACAACATGATTTTAAGCGACTAAATTTAGTGTAACATCTTTTATGCACTTGTTGTATAAAATTCTCGTGTTGTATGCAAATAAATTATCTTTATCTTTATCTTTATCTTTATCTTGATTTTGATCCACTGCAAATATAGACTTATCTAGGACCGATGACAGTACAATAATTTGAAGCGTGTTTTTTTAACTATTATTATTTCTCCCCTACAGATAATGTCGCAAGTGACGTCGACACTGGTGTCGCTCGGTCTGTCGTGCGTGCTAGGGCGGGCGCGCGTGTGGGCGGTCGCGCTGGCGTGCGAGGCGGACTGCGTGCGCGCACTAGTCGCGCACCTCACGGCGCCGCCGCGGGCCGAGAGCCTGCCTGCTGCGGCGCGCGCCCTCACACACCTGTGAGTTGTATGTCACTAGTGACGTCACATAACACGAGATTGCTATTTATTTATTCACTAGCTACGCTCCGCGGTGTTACCCACTATTTTACACAACTTATATCAAAAGAGTGTGTCAAAAGTATGGCAAAGCTCGGTTCACAGCACTTTCGAGGATAAGAACAACTTTAAGGCCTTTTTGTATCTTGGCCATATATATCTTGGTGTTGCACTTTCTAAACACACAGGATGGCATTGTCAATGTTCACAAGTCACGACACGCGTCTAACAGCACTGCCTGACTTATCGCGACTGAAGACTGAAGATTCGTTCGATTACCTTACTTGAGGTTTGCCACGAAAAGCCGGGGAAAATCTATTTACGTATAAAACACCACTGGCAATACCTCAGCCTTTTGATAACACATAAAATTATAATAATCTTTTATCTTTTCAGATTCCCCAAACGCCAAAATATAATAGAAGAAGCCATGAAAGAATTAGCCAACATCGTGAAGCAGAACAACTCGTGCCGATCTGCCGATGAAACTCAACTGTACGCTTTATACTCCATTCCTGACTCACTGTGCAGGCTTATCACGTGATAATAGACAATACATGACGTATCATTATTTTGGCTACTATATTATATGGTATGAGTACAAGGATTTCGCGTCAGCGCTCATAAACGTCCGAACTCAACGAGTTTAAGTGTAAGTGGTCTAAAGGCTGCCGCTTTACACCACTTACAAGATAATAATTATTTCAATTTTCAAAATAATTCGAAGCGGCAAAATAACGGCCTTACCGAAAAACGTTACTTAGCTTTAACCGTCGTCTTAAATTCTCTGTCTTCTTTCCGCAAGTGCCATTACGTATCAGGGAGAAGTTGACAAAATATGGTAAGCAATGCTTCAAGTTAGGAAACCTTTTTCGGTAAGGCCGTAAATGTATCTAAATTCTCAATCAAAATTAGGCTTTAGCGCGACGATATATAGTTTTAAACTATTAAATCATCATAAAGTTCGTCATTGTCGGTATATGAGTGGACATTTAGTTCGTGAATTTTAATTTAAAGTTTGTATCCATATAATAATGACGTCATTGTGTTTTGGTCATAATTTCCAATATCGAAAGACATTTCAATTTTTGCTAATTTTGGATTGCTATTTCACTTTTAGTTGTACGAATATGTATTCCGTTCTATAAAATGGGTGTTTTAGTACATTATCATGCGCGTGCGCATATGTGACGCTTCGCGTGGTGTGATGTCAGTGACTGGGATCAGTATAGAACACTGTATTTTTTTTACCCGACTGCGTAAGATGGATGTTTTTCAGGTGTGTGTACATTTGTATATTACCTCCTATAGCCTAAACTGCTTGACTGATTTTGATGTGAGGGTGTCGTTAGGTTTGTCTTTTATTCATGAGTGTCTGTTGTAAATATTTAACCGGTACTACTTAGCAATATTTTTTAGTAACAAAGAGAATGATAAAGTACGAGTTCGACGCCTACATGTCGGTGGACTGAATGACAATGACATTGTTTAGGGTTTTGTTATGAGCACTTCTGTTCAATTTCCTTCATCCATTCATTCATTGAGTTTGTCAGTCCGTGTGGTAAACGAACTTGGCAGTGGACTGGTTCCCTGATCTGTTTATCATGAAGGCTGCTGTACTCATAGCTTCTGCCCAGAATTTCTTCTCCATACCATGTATCATTGGTCGCGCAGCTTCAACCAATGTACGTATTTCTCGTTCTGCTCGTCCATTTTGTTGTGGTGTGTAGGCACAGCTTCTCTGGTGTATAATTCCTCTCCTTTCTAACATATTTTGCATCTCTTTATTAACAAATTATTTTCCATTATCTGTGCGAATAATCTTTACTTTATGCTCACTTTCTCTTTCTGATTTATTGATGAAATTTTGAAAACAATCTCTGACCTCAAATGATGACTTTTGTTTTAAAAAATACACTGCTCGAAATCCAGAAAAGTCATCTTTAATCACCAGGACATACCTGCTTCCACCTATTGATGCATTTTCCATTGGGCCAGCTAGGTCAGCCACAAGAATTTCCAGTGGCTCCTTTGCTATGGAACTACTAGGATGGAATGGAACTACTTGGATGGAATGGAACTACTTGGATGGAATGTAACTACTTGGATGGAATGGAACTACTTGGATGGAATGGTAGCCGGTGTTGTTTCCACTGAGATAATTTTCACAGTAAAAGTCCTTGCTATCATCTTCAAATTGTATGTTATTCTGATTTAAATATCTTCTTATTTGCTCTAAATTTTGATGTGCTAGTCTCTTATGCCATTCAGACAGTTTTTATAACCTTACTCTCTTATCTAACTTAAACAACAAGTGGAAATGTCAACATCACTAAAGTTGCGCTCCGAAATTGTATTATTTATATTCACAAATTGAGCAGAATGTGATTTATCTGCTAAATTGTCACTCACCATGTCTTTAAAACACATTTTATACAGTTCATTCTCTCTGTTTGCCACTGCACGAATCAGTCCTCTACTGTCCACAAACTGACATTGTTTATTGTTTGAAATTAGGTAAAAACCTTTATCTAGCACTTGTCCCGCAGATAGCAATTTAAACTCTAAGTCTGGCACATATAACACATTTGAAACTACTGTCCCATGCAAACACCACAACAGTTCCGATACCTTGAATATTTAGCAGTTTACCATCTCCTACTCTGACTTTTGAAGAACACTGTATCTCTTTTAAGCTTTGGAATAAATATCTTCTGCCACACAAATGCTCACTCGCTCCTGTGTCTAAATACCATGCATTTTGAGTCTTCTCTGAAGTCGATAAGTTATTACACATGAGAATGCATTTTCTCATTTCTCTCTGTGCTGCTTGCCACTAAAGATTTATTATTACTCTCTCTCTCTTCTTATAACGACACACTGTGGATATATGTCCCTTCTTGTGACAAATATAGCACTCTTTTGTCCTTATTTTTGCAATCCCTAGCATAATGTCCAGGCACTCCACAATTGAAACATTTTACAACTGATTTTCTCATTGATGCAGCAAGAGCAACGGCCTCCTCACTTGATGATTGTCTCTCCTCTTCGATCAGTAGTCTTGAAATAATTTCATTTAGTTTCTGCTTATCAACTGCCACTGATTCCCAGGCTGATCTAAAATGTTTGTAAGTCTCGGGTAGCGACATCAAAATTTTAGTCATGATCATATTGTCAGTCAAGGGTTCACTAGCAAGCTTGAGCTTCGTTTTAACTTCTTCCATTCTTGAAAAGAATTTCGACATTTGTTCACCGTTTTCCATTGACATTGAGAAGAACTTCTGTTGCAGCAAATGCACACTCACTGTACTCTCCTTGTCATAAACTGATTTCAATTTTGTCCACATTTCTGCTGCTGTGTTGCACGAAATAGATGTGTGAGTGGCTCCTCCTCCATCTTTGTGACAATTATCTCTTGCGCTTTCGCATCTTTTGTCGTAAACGACTTTGTTTCCTCGCTCGATAATGTTTCAGTGCCGGTTACCACGGTCCACACGCCTCGGCTTTTCAGTACGACTTCGGTCTGGAAACACCATACAGGCAAATTGTCTGCTCCTTTTAGTTTGAGGGTGTGTACCAGCGATGAGTTCTCCATGTTTTCCCCTGATTTGACTCCTCCAATAATTATCTCGTAAACTATTTCCGCGTGGCCGTGTGTGGCGCCGCGTGGTTAACCTCACCTCACTCGCTCCAAACAACTCAATCGGGATCTGCAAAAGACAGGAGGGCAGTTCTGGGCCCATAACCTGTCAGTCCGTGTAGTAAACGAACTTGGCAGTGGACTGGTTTCCTGTCTGTATTAAATAAAAAGCTCGATGTAATGGTGGTTTCGTGTATTAGACTCAGCGTTCTCTCCACGAGTAAAAAGTATCGGGGTTCTCATAACCACTACATATTGACGTTGACAAATACATAGTGATGACACTTATGACACATTTAGTACCGATTTATCATTGCACTCTAACAGAGTTGTTTTTTTTTTGTATAGGTTTTGTTTGTTTTAAGGCAGTGTGATTTGTGTGCGGTATTCTGTCCAGTTTTACTCCTAGGTAGCTTGTTTTTTTTTTCTTACTATTGGGTGCAGGGATTAAATAACTTTTTCAGTTATTCAGTTTTTTTTCACAATATTTATATCTAACACAATTTTAGTTAACCTTTACTTGAAAATAAAACTGAAATGAAAAATCAAGATACAATCATAAATTGAAATGAAAGTTGAAATTGAGATTATTTTATTGTAATTGTGAGTTCTCGTCTTTCCTCACGTAAACCTTGCTATATGCAGTCCAGAAAAATTTATACTTATACGCGCCATTAAGCAGTCCAGCAAAATTTATACTTATTCGTCTTAGCCATATCGCGCGCTAGATAATGAAGCCGGGAATCTTGCTGTCAGCTGCTCAGAAACATATCGGTGTGTCTTCCGACGCTCGTAGATCAAGGCGTAGTGCTCGGAGTTGCGCTTTATGTTTGATACTAAAAGCCTTGCACCTATTTAACATGTCGGTCATCAACGTCGATGATGTTTCTACAACAATTGGAGTATTTTGGATCTCTTTTTTTTTCTTTCCCCATACACGGTAAAAGTCTAATATCATTTTCCTTAGATTGCCACCAACATTTTTAGCCAACAAGACTGCCATCTCTATCAGGCCCTCTTGTGTTTTAGACAATCTTCATTCTGTGATGATAAGAGTGATTGAAGATTGTATATTTTGATTTCCTTGTTGTATGTCATTTAATATTTGACGTTGACTTTTTTCCTGGATGGGCATCATTGCATTTATTTCATCCTTAAAGTTACTAAAATTTGTAAAGACGTCTTGTCTCTTCCTTTTACAGCGGTGTATGAATTGGTCTGTTGGTGTCTTATCTATGGTTTGACTTACATGATGTAAGTCCACTCAGATCCAGATGTAAGTTACATCTGGATCTGAGTATGATCTATCCATTTTGTACGAGACGGAAAGATGACGCGAAGTACTCGTACCAAATGCCCAGTGTATAATCCCGGTCGTGTTCACAGACGCGCCTTGCGAAGTTGGTGTGCCTTGCGAAGGACAGAGGGAACGCATTGTACGCGTGTGTGCTGTCTTCAGCTTCAGAGCTGCTTCCTTGGCAAGCTAGTCCGCTATCTCATCTATTGTGCCTGCGTGAGCCTTTATCCCTTTAGAGTTTCACAGGATTACTCCTTTCTTTTACCATTGTCTAAATCTCCACAGCTATGTGATTTTCCGTGTTAAGATCGCAGATTGATTCTAAGGCCGACATAGAATCGCTCAATATGTTTCTTGTTTTTATTCCGTAGCTAGGTGACGCCACGCAGAATTGCCACGAGCTCCGCTTAGTAGATACTACAATAGCTAGCAATAGCCATCTTTGCTTTGCCAACTTCTTTCTCTTCTTTTTGCTATCATCGGTATACTTTTTTTGTAAGTAAAACGTCATGCTGCAACAAAACCTGTTTTATTTTAACTTCCTTAGACTTCTTCGGAACTTTATAAAATTTGGCTATATGCCCATACTGATTGCAATTAAAGCAGCGAGGACCTTCAGACTACAGACTTATTAGGGGTTTTCTTTGGTTTCGACTTCTTATTTGTGTAAAAGGCGGTGGGATTGTCACTTTTGACTTCTTGAATGAGTTTCGTTTTTATGGTATCAGCAGTGGTTCCAATTCCAGAGCTTTCTAGACCAATAATCATTGGTTTATATATATCTAGCAATCCTGCGAGATGCTCCAATCCACTGATTTCTATATAAAATCCTGAACCCGTCAACTTGTGAGCTGTGTTCATGATTTTGTTCACATATTCTTCAACAGAACCACAGTTGTCCAAGGACGTCGTGACGAGGTCTCTCAATAATTCGACTTTTCTAGTCAGTCCGTTAACTGTTCTAGTCAGTCCGTTGACTTTTCTAGTCAGCCCGTTGTCGTTAAATGTTTTTTGTAAACTTTCCCAGGCTTCTCGGGCGGTCTTTGAGTCCTGTACGTGTACATAGTTCATTGGAACTAAAACTAAAATTATTTTTGTCCTTGCTTTCATGTCCTTCATAGGATCTACGGGGGTGGTGTCGGTCGCGGGCTTACACACTGCCATCTTCATGTTCCAAATACGTTTTCACTGCAAATTTCCAATTTGCATATTTCGCCCGACCTGTCAGTTTCTCGGTATTGAAAGAGGAATTCAGTGTAGTCATCGTCATTTTTCCAACAATTGTCGGAGATAAAATGGCGTCTTCCACGATGCGCCCACACGATTTCGGTTTTCTTAAAATATACGTAGTGCAGTAAAACTTTTGCAGCATGACTCGCTCAAAATGCCACCATAATAGAATTTTAGAGGTATAGTGAGTTGTGGATTATTATTTGAAGAGAATAAAACGTTAATTTATAAGACGTATTTTAATTGCACAAACTAGCAATATAAAGCGGAAGGAAGTGAACATCACATTGACAGATGAATGATTATGACGTATTACTTTTTCTATGATTATTAGGGATGGGCTGCGTTCACTATCAATTATCAACTAATGTAAACTTATACATGTATACACATGAGTGACATGCAAAAAAAGTAGAAGAGAAAAAGAATATGTCATAGATAATAAAAAAAGTACTGATGCTGCGCTACACACAAAATCTTACGTATAAACGTTAAATAATCGTATTTTAGTTAAACAATTTTTTGTTCCGTTTTCGTGCGTGACAGTTTTTGTGTGACAGAAAGTGACAAATGCTTATTCAGTAAATAAGATTTTAACATGCGTTTATAAGTAAGACTGATAATGTTTACAACAAAACAGTATTTTAACAGTAGTTTCAATTAATTTTACAACGAACCTACACATACTTTCTCCTGAAAAACGTACACTAAACATTTTTTCAAGGGCAACAGTTACACTACGAAAATCGTTCTTATGCAGCCGGGTATGTTTTTTTATTATACTAAGTATTGATACTTGTTGAATAATGCGTATGTGTATACGACATAGAAAATATACTTACTTGATTCCAGACATATTATGTTACAACCTTAAAAATAATCGATATTTTATTTAGTTTCAATTTGACATTAAACAAGGTTCCACCGAACTGAACTGAATTAGCACAACTTCTTAATGTTTCGAAACTGAACCAAAACATCACAACTCTTTCATATTTTGTAACTAAAACTGAATTATGTAACTTCTTAAAAAATGTTACTGAAATTTGAGAATGTTCAACATATTTAGTCAACTTCTCGCTGACACCTAATGACGTATGCGGAAATAAGACGGATAATTTGAGACATTTAAAAGTCCAGACATGCAGCCCGCCTGAGCAAAAGTTATCAGTTTAATTTTATAGCTTACTATTTTATTAATAGCTATTCCATCAGGAACTGTTAATTTAGACGTAAATTTATCTATACAGTAGATAAAAGAGATTATTTATAATTTTAAATTCAAATCGTTACAGTGAAATATTTTAGATTACTTCAAGCAAACAATACCAAGTGAAGAATATGTGTAAGATATTTTTATTAGTTATTTATTATTTCTATTTTAGGTCTTTATGCCAAACTTTTAAGATTTTAAGATTTAATTACCTATTCCATATTTTTGTTGAGTTTTGATGTAGCTTTTTTAAATCGCTTTTCAGTGTTGTGGTGGGAAGCGCTGTTAAGTTAAAAGCTACGGCCTACGCCATCTCCGTTTGACTAATGATCCCCATTTAAGTTAAAAAAAATGAGACCTCATATACATAGGAATGTTATGTTGACATTTATTTACTATAAAAATATAGCTATAATAGCTGACAAAGTACGTTTTTTTTTTTTTCAGAAAAAAAGTACTTGAAATAAATGGATGGAAAGTAAATAGGAATCATTAGTGAAAAAAAAGTTTCAAGAAATTGTGTAAATTTTCGAATAAAAGCATAAATCAAATATAAATAGGCATAAAAATTACTTTTACATACCCCATTCCGCCTAAGGTAGGACGAATGGATGAATTAAACATAATACAATCTCGTTAGCTAAGTAAATGCCGCTTAACATAGTGGGCCTTACCGAAAAACGTTACTTAACTTTAACCAACGTCTTAAATTCTCTGTCTACTTTCCGCAAGTGGCATTACGTGCCAGCGAGAAGTTGACAAAATTTGTTAAGCATTGCTTAAAGTTAAATAACGTTTTTCGGTTAGGCTGAGTAAGTGTAAGTGAGATACACAATACATGAGTGCAAAATACGAAAAATCAGCGGATTGGTTTTGTAAACAAGTCTACTCTCGGAATTATAATATTTAACGGGTTATTTACCTATATTTGATTACTGATTGATGTGAATTATATTTGTGTTAATTTTGTAAATGTTTTATACGATCTTGCAATTTAATAGCTAACATAAGCTAAAGTATTCGAAGACAATCTCGTAATGTTACGTTTTATAAATGTGTAATTAAGTTAATATAGAATATAAGAACTGTGTGTTTGTCGATATTTTTGTACAAAATAAAGAGGCATTTATTGAAAGACAATTTTTTGTTTGAATGAAATTTTAGATACTATGTATATTTTAATGAATGCTAGCTGTGGATCCGAATATTCTGTGTGATCCAGTTTTCCCCTAAATTTTGACTAACCACTGCTAACAATATAATAATAATAATAATAAACCTTTATTGACCAAAAAACTTAAATCATAACATTTTAAATATGTTTTATACATTAGATGCAAATAAATTGGACTTACATAAGAATGTTATCTATAGAACTGTCTGACACCTATACTAGTAATTAAACTGTGCAACAGGTGCCAGAGCCTTCCGTAGGTAATGACTATGAGAGAACATGTGGTTTACATGGAGCAAATAATTATATTAAGTTTCAGAAAAAATATTTAATCTATAATCTACACATTAGGTTCCATATTACCATGTATTACTTTACACATAAATATCTTACAAAATGACACGTTTATATAAATATATGATATAAAATAAAAAATTGTTAAAATAGTAAACAAAATAGAACTATATAAGTCGACTTAAAAATCGTTCTGTATTATCATAAGATAGTGTTTAAAAAAAATCTGTAACTGCTATTTTAACTTTATATGTTGGAAGGGAGTAAATATTTATCTCTTTATTTATTTTATTATATAGAAAGTTAGAAAAGCTTTCGTAATGTCTCGTTGCTAGCCCCGTACGACACACTACATTAGAACAGATTCTAGATCTTCTACGTGGAATATCTTCTTCAAAGTTATAACATAGATTTCTGTGTTTCCTAATAACAGTATTAAGCACAAAGAGCTGTCTTACCGATAAGACACCAGCTTCCCTATACAACGTAAATGTAGGAAATGTATAGTTTTTTTGAGCATGACTTTCAAAATTGCTCGTTACGCTCTTTCAAGAGGCAGCAAATAAGAAGAATAGGATCTACCCCAGACGGTTGAGCAATAAGAAAGTACTGATTGGGCAAGCGAAAAGTAAACAATTTTAAGAGTACTTTTATCTGCCGAAGATCGAAGATGCTTAAAAATATATATTAATCGTCTTGTTCTGGTTATTAAGTTATCTATTTGCCATTTCCAAGACAAGGTGGAATCTATAAACACTCCTAAATATTTGATATTGTTAGTCCTACTTAGAGGGTTACAATCACAGATGCCATTTAATTGTGGCTGACACACATGAGCAGTGATATTAAAAGAACTGGAGTCTGGTTGAGTTCGTGCATTTGCCGAAAAAGTTATGTATTTTGTTTTTAATGTATTTAGTGTGAGGAGATTAGAGGATAACCAGGACATCACAATACTTAATGCTTGTTCTGCGTGAAGCGATACCTCGGACCAGGTTTTTCCACTTATTATTAAGGCTGTGTCATCAGCGTATGTAAAAATTTCACAAAATGGAATTTTTAGCATACATAAATGATTTATGTACAAAATGAAGAGGGTGGGACCTAATATGCTCCCCTGAG
The DNA here is from genome assembly GCA_947563715.1 of Lycia hirtaria. NCBI lineage: Eukaryota > Metazoa > Arthropoda > Insecta > Lepidoptera > Geometridae > Lycia > Lycia hirtaria. The sequence continues at coordinate 15,272,771 of OX387385.1, forward strand.
GGACACCGTAATTGAGAGGCCTATCATCACTTATAAAGTCATCGATCCTAACACATTGTGTTCGGTCTGAGAGGTAGCTCTGAAAAATTTCCAGGGCAAGACCTCGAATACCCAGCTTTTCCAACTTCAAGAGCAGCGTCGGTATAGAGACAGTTTCAAATGCTTTTGAAAAATCAAGAAAAATACCTGCGGTTTTATGTTTCGATTCTAGATGGTGAATAATAGTATTGGTAAGGCCTAGAACGCAGTCTTCAGTAGATAATCCTTTACGGAAACCAAATTGATTTTTAGCTAATATATTATGTTTGTTTAGATGTTTTAGAAGTCTGTTATTTAGTAGTTTTTCTAAGATTTTGGAGAGAGAGCTTAAAATTGAAAACGGTCTATAATTATTGACACTGTCTCTGTCACCGCCCTTGAAGACTGGAAGCACTAAGGCTTTCTTTAAAGATTTTGGAAAAATTCCTTTGTTAATGCACAAATTAAATATATAAGTTAATGGCGGCACAATAATATTTCTAGAATCTATAAGAATAATAACATTGCGCATACCTATATAAAATCGCATTCAGTGTAAGAAAAAGCGATTACGTCTTAAGTGTCTCGTACCGGGCCTATTAAAAAAATACCAATTCAGTAAACATACATTTGAATTGAAGGTTACACTAAACTGGTGCACTAACCGGAAAGGAGTTGATACTCATCAACAATAAATACTTTTTACATTCTACCTTACTAAGCGTTTTCAGTTCAATAAAAAAACTTCGAAATGGGATAACTTCACCTCCCCAGATTAAAGATTAGTCTCCCAAAGTAGTACGAACAAATTCAGCGTAACTGATTCGGGATGATTATTATTTAAAATACAATAGCGAGATTTGACCTATACCTACTAAAAAGTCAAATTAATACATCATCTTCATCTACATGTAATGCTGGGTATTATGCTTCCCTTTGATTCTATTGATTCAATATAGATTGATTCTATTCACCACTTATAGTTTTCGTGATGTCAGGTCATCACATTCTTGGTTGTCTGGCACGTAGAACTGATGGCCGATGGGGCCGGAAAGTTCTCGAATGGAAACCACAAACAGGCAAACGCATCGTCTCTTGATTGCAGAAAAAGCAAGATAAAAACGAGCTCTGAGCGAACTTTGCAACGCTAATAAAGTTGAGAGTACGGGTCGTTACGGGGAGGTCTTTTTGGAAATCCTTTTATGCTTATATCCTACTGTAGACTTCTTGTGGCTGAGATGATGAATCTAGACCATCACTCCGTTATTGCAAAAGTATATCATAGATACTAACGTCTAGATATAACGAAATAAGGACAACAGCGTGCTTGTTCTCGAACAAAATAAGGACAGCAGTGCGCTGGTTCTCGAACAAAATAAGGACAGCAGTGCGCTGGTTCTCGAACAAAATAAGGACAGCAGTGCGCTGGTTCTCGAACAAAATAAGGACAGCAGTGCGCTGGTTCTCGAACAAAATAAGGACAGCAGTGGGCTAGTTCTCAAACAAAATAAGGACAGCAGCGCGCTTGTTCTCAAACAAAATAAGAACAGCAGTGCGCTGGTTCTCGAACAAAATAAGGACAGCAGTGCGCTGGTTCTCGAACAAAATAAAGACAGCAGCGCACTTATTCTCGAACAAAATAAGGACAGCAGTGCGCTGGTTCTCGAACAAAATAAAGACAACAGCGCACTTGTTCTCGAACTAAATAATGAATAATTATAGTTTTAAAGCTAAAGCAACCGACTTCTCATGGATGCCATTGTCAGAACTGGACCAAATTGAAATGGGACCCCACGGGAAACACCAGCTTTCAAATAATAAAAAGAATCGTCGAAATCGGTTCTCCCAGTCGAGAGTTCTGAAGTAACAAAAATAAAAAAGGGTCGCATTGAGGTCCTCCTCCTTTTTTGAAGTCGGTTGAAAAAGGACGGCAGCGCCCTCGATACCGCATTAGTTCTCTAACTGGACAGACCTATATACGCTTCATGCCAGCTCCTACACCCGATCTGTGTAACCCAATAAAATAATTGTTAAATATAGAACAGCGATAGCTACTACAAAACTTGCCTTCCTTGACCTTTCGATAAGTTTTTCCGCATATCTCGCGCTAGTCTAAATATTGCATGCTACATGGTTGCTATGTTAATAATTTGTGATGACATGCTGTTGCAGCTGGATTTACTTAACGTTAAACAATTATTTTTTTATTTAAAAAATTTAGCTATTTTTTTTATATTTGAAATTGAGCTCCACAGACACCGGGGTCCGCGTCTTTTATAAACTAAACTAATACTATTTCTTAAGTAAGTTAAACATTTTTTTAAACTTGTATATTATTTATTAAAGGCGACTAGTTATTTAGTACGAACCTTTTTTTTGTAGGTAAGTATATAGGAACAACTTAAATATTACTAACCGACTTCAAAAAAGGAGGCTCTCAATTTGGTTGTTTTTTTTTTGTTACCACATATCTCCATCATTTATACCTAAAAATCGATTTGGATTTTAGTTCCATAATCATTTTATTAATATTGGTTTTTGTAGTTTGGTTTTGAAATTAAAACAAAATAAAACGCAATTTGAAGTCATTTAATTCAGTTTTTAAACTACTTAATAATAATTATAAAAAGGTGTCATAGGTTTGAAATAATTTCCCATCATGTTCGCATTTTAAACTGTTTTTTCGTTGGAAGAAAATACAGATATTCATGCAGTCTTTACAATGGGATAGTGACTAATTCTACGAGTTAGTGACCTGGTGAAAAACATAAAATTTATTTTATTTTATTTTATTTTTACATTGCATTACAATTGCATACATAGCATAGGTACATACATAATCACCCTAATAGGGTATAGCAATCTAGTGCGGAGCAGAACGGTTTATTCTATTATGTGTTTGTCTTTAAAAAACTCTTCTATCGTATAATAGCCTTTTTTAATTAATATATTTTTTAGGGTTTGAGAAAAATTCTGTATTTTCTGTATTAAATATTGATATTCTAATGATAACTTTACATTATTTTTATCGTGACTAACATACACAAGTTTTAAACAGGTATTTCTCGTTAACATACATAATAGCTATTTTTTATTTTTTCACTCTAGGCTTTTGCATTTAAATCACCGTCATTTATAGTAACTGGTTTTTAAATAATTATTAATGACTCTGGGAACTTGTTTAACAATAGCTCATTTTTAGAAATAGTGTTTGATTTTCAAATAGGTGGACTTTTCATATAACACCACCGAGTCTAAACTAAGCGACCTAGATGGCTGATATAATACGTACATACTTTTTTTTTGTAATTTCATAGGGGAGTCCTATGTCCAGCAGTGGATTTATTATGGTTGAAATGATGATGATGACTTTTTGTTAATACATACATAGAAACACCCAGACACAGAACAAATATTCGTGCTCATCATACAAATATCTGGATGGGGATCGAACACACGACCTACGGCTTAGCAGGCAACTGAGCTGCGAGGCCAGTCGATTTGAAATTGAGTTTTACCCAGCTATCTATGAAAGAGTACAGTGTTTTCAATTTATTCGAAACAAAAAAATGATTAATAATTAACTCATAATTTGTTGACGGCAATAGTTTTAGCGCCAGTCGATTTCATTTTTTTGCTCAACTGCCGAAGAAGGTGGGTAATATTTTCGTGTATAAGTATGTTTCTGTTTTCATGTAGGAGATGTCGTCAGATTGGTCAAAATAAAAATTATGCCTGGTTTTGTAATCTCCAACGATATTTTTTTCGTAATAAACACGTGATTTTCCTCGAATTATAAATAATGTGCATTTATAATCCTAACAAAAAACGTACACTCACTCAACAGCTTAAAGTAACCGTAAGTTAAACTGCAAAAACCTCTTTTCTGTTGTCGGATAATTTGTTTTTATTTTAATGTAGATACCTACCTACTTGTTCAATTTAGGGATCCATTTGCGAATATAAAGCTAAGTAGTTATTTTTCTTATGTTCTTAGTATCAAGGAAGAGGCCGTGTTTTAAGTTCACATACATTGTGATATCCAACTACGAAACCCTACTTTTCACTTGGCCCGATTACTTGACCGGATGTTTAATTACCTACTTGCTTACAAAAATATTTGCAAGTTTTCCGTATTCGATTCTGTACCTAAATACCTATGCATGCAGAATTTTAAGACACAAAGTGTACCTACCTACTTAATTCGATTTAAAATTAGATCATTAAAAAATCTTTCCGCAAAACAATTATTATATTATTGATATATTATTAATAAATCATTAGCCAATCAGTTGCTTATCGTTAGGTCGACTGGTCAGTCATCCACTCGCTGTTATGACTGTTAGTTTGTTCTACTATTAATAAATTTTCAAATTATTAAAATAAGTGTTGTGTTCAGATGTAAACATCTTGTCACTCCGTAATTATATGTTGGACGCCCCGAATAACTTACAATATATAATTACTTTTAATAATTTAATATCAAAATTGCCAAGGAATGTGCACGTGTTAAAGTATTTTTTTAAAATAAAAACTTCCATAAGTGATGGATCCAGAAAAACAGCCGCTACTAGCGTCAAAGGAATATCCGAGACAAAGATTCAGGTATGAACTTTATTTACTGGTTTGACATCAGATCTCAGTCGGTAGCCTTCTAAACTATGTAGGTCATGGGTTCGACCCTCACCCAGTACAAACATTTTTTGTGTGTGATTAGTATGGATATTTGTTTTATCTGGGTGTGTCCATCTATCTAAGTATGCACTATTTACAAGATAGATAGATACTCTTTATTGTACACACCTTAAAAGTAATAACAAAGTAAGTACTTAAATAGACTAGTGCAACAACAGGCGGCCTTATCGCTAAAAGCGATCTCTTCCAGGCAACCATGAAGAATACAAGTATAAGTTTAGAAAATTCAAAGAACACCCGACAAAAAAACGGCTGAAACGATTTTGATGAAACATAGTTAAGAAAATCCTCTTTAAAAAAAAAACTAGATCAATAATCGGCCCATCCATTTTAGAGTACGATGCTACAGACAAATACACACGTCAAATTTTTAACACCCTCGTTTTGGGTCAAGGGTTGAAAAATATGTAAGTGTATTCTAAATAAACTTAACATATGCAATATACACATACAAAACATAAATATATGTATGTTCTGTGACAGAACCTCTTCCTTTTTTTAAGTCGGTAAAAAATAGTAACCGTTCGTTTTATGGGCAAAAACTTTGATAAATCAACAAATACCTACCAATAAAAAAAGTTTTCTCCTTATGTACGGAAAATGAGCTATTCAATAAAATAATAACTATAATTCATTTATTTCAGGTAATCAAAACCCATACAGTTGAAAGCAACAATACAATATTATAAAGTAATAGAATGTTAACTTAAATTTAAATCGGATATTATTATAAAACAAGTCATTATACATAATAACAATCCAATAAAATAAAATAAATGATGCCAAATAAAATAATATTAAAAATGTCAAATAGTAAATTAGATCATAATGACAAAGAAAAATAATAAAATAATGTCAAATAAAATCATAATAATCAATAGATGTCAGTATATAAAGTCAAATAATTCTAATCAGTGCTCATCAGTTCTAATATCAATACTTTCTCATGGGCATCGCTACTATAACGTGTCTGTCGCAACAATGCCCAAGGGAAGGACAGTCGAATCTTGAAGCAATCATCGCCAGCACGATACTGGAGCTGGCCCGGATTCTGCGCACTGAAGACATGCTGCGCTTACGCATGGTAGCGTAAAAACAAATGCGCGTCCGCGAACATGCCCGATGCGCTAAATCGTTACTAGCTTTTACTCAAAATTTCAAATCCATAAACATTTCGGCTGAGCATAGATGTCTGTTCTGTGTCTATGTGTTTATCTTATCTTATATATATTATGTATATATATAAGCAAAGCTTGCATGTACTACGGGGACCAGATGGCTGATAGAATATATATATATACACATATATATATATATGTGGTCCCCGTAGTACATGCTTAGTTTGGGCTAGATTATATCACGTGAAAATGTTCTTTAGCATTTATTTATTTATTTCTGAACATAAAATCCCATTCCAGGCCCCTCACCCCGGAAGAAGTCCTCGAGTACCGCTACAGCGTAACCTGGCACAGGGTCCAATTCTCCCTTCTGTTCATCTTCTGGTCCCTGATAGCAACCAGCTGCGTCATCATCATTTGGCTTTTGGCTGCTGCTCCACCGTGCATCGATACTCCTGGCCTGGAGGCTAAAGTCTCTCCAGCACATTTGAGTTTGGTTCCGCTGGTTTATGGGGGGAAAGTTGGAGTATAGATGTAGTGAATACGTAACCTACATAGGGATGTTTAGACAGCAGCGAAAGAATCTTTGTCTTTGGCTTTAGACAGACTGGTTATAAGTACAGCTAGGATCAAAAGTCGATTAGCAGTTTGAAATGGTAATATTCTAAAAAAAGGTTTTTTTTCTTTTTCTGTGAGTCGATTCACACTTACTCATTTTCATGACGGGGTGTGTTGTATCGCGAGTCGCGACGCACACACACATACACGCACATTTTATTAAACTGCTAAACGATTATTGACCTTAAGATGATAATGGACTTGTGAACCCTGATTGTACGTAGGTATACGTAACTTACGCTGAAACATGTTTTTAGTAACTAAATGTAGGTGTTTGGTTGAAGTATATTTTAACCTACTATAACAAAAAAAAATAAGAAGCTAAAAGCTAAGCTATTAAACTATTTGTATACGATACAAGCAATACAACAAACTCCTAAGTACCTACATTCATGTGCTGTGTTGTATCTTTTATCTGTTGTATGTTGTATATTTGTTTCTTGTTGTAAAAAAGTATGTTTGCGAGGTCTACTACTCATATTCTAAATTCTTGCTAAGAATTGAGTTTAACTGAATCTATTATTTTTTTCCAAATATTATCAAAATCGGTAAATTTTAGAAACTTTACTGGTAAAACTATAGTATAGTTTAAAAAACTGAAAAACCGACTGACCGCGCAATTTTGTATTAAAAATCAAACTACTGAACCGATTTTAATAATAAAATTATAGGACCACCTAGATAGTATACCCTTTTGAAAAAAATTAATTTTCTAAATCGATGAGGCTTCTTCGAGTAATCGATCGGGGTGCATATATAAAAAAAGAATCTAATGAATTGAGAACTTCCTCTTTTTTGGAAGTTAACAAAATGACTACTGTGACGCGTGGCCCTAGCGTTAAGACCATGATCTCAATTTTACCTAAGATTGGTTTTTGATTTTAATTATACAAAAAAAAAGATTAAATAAGTACTTACTCATCTACTTTTCGTTTTATTTACTCCTTACTACCTATAAAATCAGTTGCGATCAAAACAACTGTGATAATCATGACACAAATACTTAGGCATAGTAATAAAGTGGTGTTTCGGGACTTCGGGAGTGTGGGCGACGTAGAAACCAACGTTTCACAAAAAGGTTCATCCAGAATCGAGCGAAATACAGGTGAAATATAATAAATAGGAGTGAAATACAAGTTTTTGGACACAAAAACCCTAACCTGATTAGTTTCGTTATTGGAAACAACAAAAAATAACAATTGAGATGTTTTTTTATGGCATTGGCCTAATAATAAGAGTTATATTTATTTATTTTGTAGAGTTATATTTTATGATACTTTCTTTCGTTGCTAAAAAACTATAACACCAAACTTGTGTCCAATTTTATTATTATGCCTGTATTAAATGTTATTAAATGTGTCATGTGTGGTAATTCATCGAGACCCTATCACATTACCACCAGGCGTCTCGCTTGCACGTGAAATATTTTATTCAAACTTAAATTCCAAATTACTGAGGAATCTTTTTAAAAGTTTAGTCTTAAAATATCTGGTATGTTATAATTATATGGGATATGTTTTATTTTTTACATTTAGGTATTTGTATATTACCTATACCTATCACTTAAATCGGTCAATGTAGTTTTTTTTATACAAGATAGATCTACGATTGACCACAAACTCGCCTGATGTTAAGCGACGGTGTGGCCGAGGATGGAGCTCGTCGGTCTAGAAGATATCTATTCACTCTAGCTTTGAAAATTCCAAGATTGTAGGTCTCAGGAAACAGAGATGGCGGCAAAGAATTCCATTCTTGTGCAGTACGCAACAATAATGTGGATTTATCGCTGAGTGCAGATGATATCTAAATAAGGAAATCTTCCAAACAGTTCTTACAAAATATATTTTGGTACATTTTTTGAAAGTAGTTACATAGGTACTTTAAATAAAAAACAGGTAGGAGCGAGCCGGAAGACTAAATGTAGCAGGACTCTTAAATCTTCTACAAACGTTTCACAAAAAAAATTGAAGGTCGAAGTCATCACCCTCCCATAAACTCACCATTTTTACACATCTCGTTTCCTTTCCAACCCCTTTTTCTTGAGAGAGGCAAAATAATATAAAATCGCGAGGCTAAGGAGTAGTAAATTGCACCCCTCAAGGGCACCGGCGTTGTATTATCAACAATGGCTGACTATCCTTGAATGTTTGCTGAAAATTTCTACAAAATCTTGGGGTAAAATTAGGGGTTCAATCGACTGGAGCTTAGGGAACACTTAAGTAGGGTAACTGCCTAAGTTAAGTGGGGGCTTAGACCGGGAAGAATTTGCTGCAATATATAAAATTAGGTTAAAGGTTTTTGTAACAGAACTTAAAGAACTTTAGTAAAGTACTTATTACAATTAGGTACTTACCTAATTGCTAACTTTATTTAGTTTATCTTGTCTCGGTATCTATCTCTAATAAAATTTTGCGAGATTGTCCGACTTCCCGGTTCCCGATTAAGCTGTTTAGCATGCATAATATACTAAAATATTAGATGAGGATCCTGGCATTGCTATTGTATCTATTTTTGTGCTCGGGAGGTATATTTCGTAACAAGTATAATTATTAAATCAGTGATAATCACTTTGCCAGAAATGGGAATGGATATAAAAATGTAATAGTGATTATCAGACATGACGACGCTAAACTTGCAGAAGTTACGTTCCTGGCAAGTTTTTTGCTACTCTACACGCTACTTTATAATACAAACATAGCTTTAACCGGAAGAGGCTAAATTAGGCTAGTTATTTTTTATTTTTGCGTGAATAGCCCGTTTATTTGCTAAAACTGCCTACAGTCGACTCTCGTTAATTCGAATCTCGAGGAACTCTTCAAATATTACGAATTATCGAGTGTTTGAAATATCAATTGGTTCGAAATTTGTGAGAGAAAATAAATAAAACTTTGAATTATTAAGTGTTGATCAATTATTATTTATTATCATTAATTTTCTCCTTGTGCTTTATAATGGTTGAGAGAGTACTCAGAGGAATCTTAAATTATTTTGCAACATCACTTTTCTTCTCACCTTCCTCTACTTTTTCGATAAACTTCTTCTTTTCAGCAATTGTCAAACATTTTTAAACTTTCTAGGGCCCATAACTAACACAAACTTTTAATCTATATACCAACGAAAGAGTAACAGTAACTGAAACATAACTAAACAAACCAATTCGTGAGAAGTGTGTGTCAAATAGTCAACCTAATCATAACAACAACAAAGGCTCGTGTACGTTGATACAAGTTTGAACTTGTCGTAAAATGTACTTAAAATGTACAAAATTACTCTCTGCAACTTTGAAGTTGCAGAGAGAAAGAGGCGGAAAGATTGACAATTCAAATTGTCGAGTGTTGGATGCCGATGAGTTCGAATTAACGCGTCGTTTTGTTATATAGCAATGATTTTTTCGTTTGAGATTTTGTAGGGAACTCGTGATAACTTTGAATTATAGAGAGGTTCGAATTATCGCAGGTTTGAATTAACGAGAGTCGACTGTATTTAGTACTAATATAGGTCTGCCTTTGACAGTATTTTGTGAATTAATAAATAAACCTACGTGAAAATTGTGAAATTGAATACTTGGATACTAAGTGCCTCTTTCATAATGTTTGAGTAAAGTGAGAAGTACCTAGCTACGTGTCAAGTAATGTTACTCAGCGAGTAATAGTCCCGATTAACTTTAGTCAGTTTCACAAACGAAAACCTCGCTCCGAGTAATAACTCAGGGGATACCCGAATGCTAGAACGAAAACATTCATTGTTCGTTCAAATTCCTTTGTTATAACTGTTTAGTTAGTCAAACGCACGTAGCGCCACAATCGCATACTTTACATGATACATAATATGAAAATATTAACTGACAACTGTGGTACGAAATATGATAATTTTTATGAGGTTAGGTATCAAGTTCTATAATTCGAAATATTAATTTTTGATGTTATTTGCTCTTTACATTTGTTAGAAATAAACAGAATAGAATGAGAACCCATTTTTTATATTTGTTTGGTTTTGGCTCTCAGTGCACTCTTAATACTACGATCTTATATTTCAATTCATGTTTATCGTTTAGTAGGTAAGATATCGTAGTTTACCTGGAAATAGCGTCCTTTCTCCACATTTGAACAAAAGGTCATAAAACAATAAAATCCAGCCAGGGACATCTACAATAGAGGTTGTACGAATGGCACATCTGTTTATAACTGACAATGGCCTTACTCATCGATTATCTCCGATACTCGGGGGATTAAGTCAAACGTAAGCTACGGGCCAGTTTATGAGATGGTTAAGGCTATGCATTATGAAATTGAAATCTACATATACTTGGCGGTTCAAGTGGCGAGTAGCCAACTCCGAACTTTACTCGGGGATGATGAAAGAAGCCCTAAGTGGATAAAGTTATGAATAAAGTTATGGTTAGTTATGTTTTCTATTTTTCTTTTAACCTTCAACCCCTGCCCCGATGCATATAAAGATGCACCTAACGAAGGTTGTTGACGTATGTCAGGGTGTGTATATTTTAAAGAAAATTTTGACTAAAGCTCTATCTAGCGTGACTTTGATATAACAAGATGAGTGTGCGTCGTGTGTCATTACATACCTATTTATAGTAAAATTAATATTATATACTATCTAGATCGCTATAATCTAGCTAGATTCTAGCGTCATTTTTAAAATGACAAGAAACTGATAATATGTTTATTATTTAATTATTTACTTAAAAGTTGACCCTAAATCCTGCCCATTTTGAGACTTATATATATATTTTATATTACCGTTCGAAAGATACAGCCGTTTAAGTGTAGGACAGAGAGATACTGTAGCCTCGCGAATAGAGCCCCGCATCCTTATTACGGAAACCTAAAAAGGAATATATAAGTATAGGATTATTTCACTGTCCGTCTGTTTGTCGGTAATAATGAGATAACGTACAAATAACTATTCAAATATCCAGTATCATTAATTTGATAGTAGCCTAAAAGCAATCAGAATTAAATAACATTTATAATGTGTACAACCTCAATAATGGCTGCTATCAACATGGCCGCAATTAGGGCTTTATTCTCGGACCACTCGATAAACCAGGTATCGTTCACGTCAATCTACTCGAATGATTTATGCAGTAGGTTATTTCGTCTTTGTTTTGCGGCTCCATTGTTGTGAGCTGTTGTGTAATAGGCCATTTAGAATTGAGGGAACAACAAAGTTAAAGTGCATAATAATAATGCTTCGGTTATATTGTTTTGTAAAAGCTATTTGAAAGTATACTGCTTTGAATATTTTTCTATTTATATAATTGTTTTCTAATAATAAAAAGAAAGTTCTTAATTCGACTTTTTTATTTTGTATCTGTGTTCTGTTCTGTTATGAGTTCCTATTTTTAACCGACTTCCGAGAAGAAAGAGGTTCTCAATTCGACTGTATGACAAACTAACTGAAAAAATATGTCATCCAATGAGGTAAACGAAATTGAGTATTTTGAAGTTGGTTGTTTCAGTTTTTCAAACTACCATAAAAACATTATTGTTTTTTTTTTATAAATCAAAACAAACTTCACTATAAAGGCTACTTAACTGTACTAATAACATAATAGGTTAACGCTCACTTATTATTTTAAATTCAACCGTAAACAGGCATCTATATTAATGACAGAGCAATCTAAATTCCTAATTACAATTAAAGTTAACCGTTCGCAGATTGCCAACGGCGCTACAAATTCTATGACATTGTATGCGATAATTGTTAGTAGAAATTGGAGATGGCGCCATAATAGGGACCCTAAACACCTTTATAGGACCTACTTTAGTATGGGTCCTGTTTTATTGAGGACTAACTTCACCATCCAGTTTCACCTGTGTGATGAAGGAAAATGTTTATTGCAACGATTTATATGTACTCGTACTAAATAATGACAAAGGTAGGACTAATGCACTTTTTGTGATGTTGTTATTTTACCTAAGTGCTGAAAACTGTTCTTAATACCCGACGAAAAAATGAGGATTGTATTTATGATGAATTAGGTCAGCGTTTGACCACAACTTACCAGAAAAGCGATGAAGTGATCGCAAATAGGAAATGAGATATTGAGCCTATTTATTCTTGTCTTGAAGATACCCCCAGGTTGCATTTACTAGGAAACAAGGTCTTAGCAGTTCTTAATATAAAATGATTTGGTCTTTTCTAAAGTTTTACGTCGCATCAGGTTTGTTGATATCGATTAACTTGTGATTTAAAGACACCCAAATCGTATCTTGGGAGCACCCACTAAAACGTGTGAAATACAGAAGCCCATTTTCTCGATACTTTAAGTAACTGTCTTGATCAATTTTATCAAGACTTGAAGAGTTATTGGTAAGACTATGAAAAGGTAGATATCTAAGTAACAATCAGACCGTATAGTGATAGGGAAAGTGACATTTAAATTTATAATAATAGTAGGCTAGGATACCTCATAGATAGAACAGGTAATATACGTTTCACAAGTAAGTAGTACCTAAAATAAATAGTAAAATCTATATCTACTCTTGACTCTCATATTTAGTTTAAATTGACATAAGTGCCAGACATTTTCTTTTATCATTATTTGCTTTTCTTTTTATATTAATTAATTATTATTGTGATGATTCCAATAAGTATTTGCACGTCAGAGATGACCGAATGTAATGGGACATTGTAATCAAATTAGACCTTATTTACCTACATCCTTGCAAATAAATTTTATTTTTTTATTTATTATCTAGTGTTCTTGTTTTTTATCATTAAAAGTAAGTAAGAAGCGGAAAACATGAGCCTAACAAGATAAAAAAATCGTACAAATAAGGAAAGACGTCCCTGATTCTTGAATATAATTTACGTGAGCCTAACATGAAATTTCATTTTGTTCATAAAAAAAAACGAGAGAACATTTTGCCAGAGTTGAAGTCTAGTCCAGGAAAAGTTATGTTCTTAAAATATATACAAAGGATAATCTCTCTCTCGATGAGAAAAGCGACGGTGTGGGCGAAGATGAATCTCGTTGACCTAAAAAATTATCTATACCTACACGCGGCAGAATTTCATTCCTGTGTAGTACGCATTAAGATAGTCAAAACGGTTGAGCACGGAATATTGGCATTTCAATGAGAAATTCATGGTAGTGGGCTGACTTTTTGCTAGTCCTGTAAGTTGAGCAACATTATGATCTAAAATGTAGCGCGGTTTACTAGTACAAAATACGGTCCCAAATTCTGTGCCTAGAACCTATTTATTCTTAATTTAACGACATTTAGACAATATCTATCTAGAGAGGCCCATTCAGATAGCTATTTCACAATAATTAATCTAAAATGTAACAGATACAAGACAAACATTTCAGTAAGACCCACATCAAAATGAGTTCTCGATCATAGTTCCCACTGGAGTGACATTACACGGCTAGCCAATATCAGAGGGCTTATTAATCTCATTTATCACGAAAGACGTCCCGCCAACTTATTGTGTCCCGCGGATTTTATCAAACTTTCGAAAGAACAGTAAGGAAGCTGATCTCATTTATAAAAAAATATCTGAGCGCCTGATCTATGCGACGCCTGGCCAAAAAGGCTGGTGCGTATCTGGCCCAACGCATAAGCATTGCTATTCAACGTGGCAATGCGACAGCTTGCTGGGTACGTTGCCGACGGATAGTAGGTTTGAGCATTTGGATTATCTTTAGACCTTTATCGGTCTGAGGTAATCGATTTACTTTTTGTGTAGTACGTTAGTTAGTTATGTGTAGTTTGTATATTGTTTTGTTGTAGTTATTAGGCACTTGCACTATCTAAAAAAACAAGGCGCTTCACCGACCGACGTTTGCGCTGCTCCTTTGAAAAAGACCGCCTAATGCTGTTGAGACTATAGTTGGATCTTTTGACTCAAAACAGACATGAGTGCCCCGTAGTTTTTAATTAAAAAGTAAGTAATATTGGCATTCCCAGAATGGGACTCAAATTTATGTTATCGCTCTTACTGATATTGAGCTGTAAGTATATTCGCTTTATTAAATGCTATTATTGGATTGGGATTTCTCGGTAGCTGTAGATATTTTCATAAAGGGAGAACGGGACCATAATGGGACTTGGCAACTTTTCACGCAATTTTTGGTCGTGTTAGAGGATTTATCATCTCCTGGGCTTTTTCAGCTCGATTTCAAGAATATTTTACAAACGAGTTATCATAATAAAAAAATAAGTTTTTTTTTTTAACAAGACGCGATTAACTGCTAACTTAGATGTAATCTAAGTTGAAGCATGCCTGCCTGGAAGAAACTGATTCTCATGGATAATATTTATTGCCAACATATTGTAGGTACTTGGAAGCGTATCCTCTAGCGTTTCGTTCAGGTTTTTTAAATATTAACTATGAAACAAAATCGCTTTTTAGCCGACTACATAAGAAAGAGGGTTGTGTTTTTCGAGTGTATGTGTGTTTGTATGTATGCATGTATGTGTGTATGTATGTCTGAGAGTCATAAGCAATTTTTTTTGTAATTATAATAATACATCTCTAGCAAAAATAAAAAAGCGTTTTTCGTAACGAGAGAACGAGACGACAGTGCTTCGAAGGATCGGTTACGAGCCGCCACGGCTAACGCTCGCGATTGTCGTGTCAACCGCAACCCACGGAATACTACTGTTTAATGTACTTTATGTTTTTATTTTATTTAGCAACCTGCTTTGATATCATCAAGCACTTTTGTCGACACGTGTTTATCTGTTTACGAGACATCTATAATGACTTTTTGTTTCTTAGCCAAAAGCGTGAAGATTCAACTAGTCCAAAAAATATCTCACAAAGAGGAAAAACAAGTTTAGTGTACCAAGTGTAGTATATGCAAGTGTAAAGTAAAAGCTGACTTTATCTAGTGTACCAGTTTGAAGCCATCGAAGCAGATTCTAGTTTACTAGTTCGAAGCAGAAAAGATTACCAGTTCGAAGACATCGAAGCAGATAAGAGTACCAGTTCGAAGACATCGAAGCAGATAAGAGTACCAGTTCGAAGATATCGAAGTAGATAAGAGTACCAGTTCGAAAATATTGAAGCAGATAAGAGTATCAGTTCGAAGATATTGAAGGAGATAAGAGTATCAGTTCGAAGATATTGAAGCAGATAATATTATCAGGCTAGACACATCGAAGCAGACCAGAGTATCAGAAGACATCGAAACAAAGAAAAGTATGACCTTGAAAACATCGAAGCAAACAAAAGTATCCGCTTACCATTTGAAGCAGACAAGAGTAAAGTACCCTTCTCACAATGAGAAGATGGCCCGTTCCCAGCAGTGGGACAGTTAAAACACAGGGCTAACAGGGTGTAAGCAGGGCTGATAAAAAAATATCTAAAAAAAGTAAAGTAGCTAAGCGGAAGTACATTTACTTAAATCAAATCACGTTTTTATACTAATTTGTGTCAAGAGCGAAACCGCAAAATTATAAGTCTACCTAAGTGGCACGGCCGACCGCCCCGTAACTAAATTTCCCAGCTTATTTTCGCGCTGCCTTTAATTTCCGCTCCATTATAGCTACGCTTCCACTTCCGCTTGTTTAGATAACCATTTCCGTTGACACCTGCGTATTGGGTTTTCCCTATTATTTAGGAAAATCAATAGAAGTCATGTCCATTGTTATTTCGCAAGGAAAGCACTTCCCAAATTAATGTTTCTAGAATCAGCGGTATGACTGTATTTGATATGATTGACTGAGTTGATCACTACTGGCAGAGCCTCAAGGCTGCTATTTGAACAACCCTTGCTCGTCACTCGCTGATACAATTCAAGGACTATTTTGACGAATTGCTAGTCTACTATAAATAGACTAACAATTCGTCAAAATAGTCGTTGAATCGTATCAGCGAGCGGCGAACGAGTGATGTTCACTTAGGAACCTTGAGGCCTAGGTAATCAAGATCCTTGAACTTGACCATCAAATACACTTGAATCTAAGTTATGTTGCTATCTATGATTTGAAACAATTCATATCTATCCATTCTGTCTTCTTTTGATGGATTTGAAAATCAATAGAAGTCATGTCCATTGTTATTTCGCAAGGAAGGCACTTCCCAAATTAATGTTTCTAGAATCAGCGGTATGACTGTATTTGACATGATTGACTGAGTTGATCACTACTGGCAGAGCCTCAAGGCTGCTATTTGAACAACCCTTGCTCGTCACTCGCTGATACAATTCAAGGACTATTTTGACGAATTGCTAGTCTACTATAAATAGACTAACAATTCGTCAAAATAGTAGTTGAATCGTATCAGCGAGCGGCGAACGAGTGATGTTCACTTAGGAACCTTGAGGCCCAGGTAATCAAGATCCTTGAACTTGACCATCAAATACACTTGAATCTAAGTTATGTTGCTATCTATGATTTGAAACAATTTATATCTATCCATTCTGTCTTCTTTTGATGGACCCACTGTTTTAAACTTTTGTATAGAAATCTTACCACCGTAAGTTATTATGTCCTATAGTCTTTCACCAACCTTCCGTTAACAATGGTCAAGTGTCAACAACCAACCCATCATTATTTATAGATCCCGTTACCCACAGACTCTAGGACCCTACACAATGGAGGCTCGTAATCTTTGGATCATAGAGGAATGATGGTACAGAGATGCTCTTAAATGGAATAATAGGGGAGGACTTGAGAGCGACCCTTGTAAATTTTGTGTAGGTGTGTGGATGAAATATGGAGAGGTTTTATATTAAAGTTATGGCCAAATAAGTTAAGAGGCTCCCTTGTTTGTGAAGATTGTATGTATTTATATTGAAAATATTTGCAGATTTACCCGCCAGTCTTTCCAAGGGCGCGGAGCCTACTACCATTTGAAGCCTCCGTAAAAAGGGTGCAAGAGCTTATTCGGGTCTACTTCGGTGTCTGTCTGTCTGTCTATCTTACTCATAAATGGCCGTATCTTTTGAATGGTAAAATATACGAACCTCTCAGGCAAGATTGTAGGGTTTACTTTGATGTAAATCTACAAATACTAAAAACTGGTCAAGAACGAGGCAAGCTTGCGTAAATAATAAAAAAAATATGGAAAATTATAGCGCGAGATAAAACCTCCTTGTTGATTCGATATTAATTATAATTGCATTTGAATTGCGTATTTTGAAGTTTAATGATTAAATTAATGAAAATGGCAGTCAAGTACCTAAATAGGTACTTGACTGCCATTTTTTCATTAATTTTATTATGAAAACTAAAGTATTAAACCGATTTTGATAAAATTTATAATAAATCTCTCGCAAAAATAATAAGAAGTGTAAATTTGCGGGGACAACTTTGGATACGGAAACTAAAATTTAAGGCAATCATTTCTTGTATAAGAGAAATAGTGAAGTAGTTTAATTACATATGCTAACTATTCAGATAAAATAACGTTCAAACCACAGACATTTCCATTTAGAGCGCCTTTTATTCGGGTTAAAGAAGACCACGTAACGCCCAGTGACCGGGACGCAGCGCGGTTTCACACAAGACACGTGAAAGGCTTCCTTTTAGCTCTTTCAGAACGAGATGGCTTTTCTATTTAAATGTGTAGACCTGAAAATAGAAACCTATATAAGATGGTTCCTTCCCGGCGCGCCGAACTACGATGCACGCGTGGTAAAAAAGCATGTTGTTTCATCCCAGATCATGCTTGGAAAAGAAGCTCTGCAAAAAAAAAGACAGCGCCAGAATCCTTTTCGATATAGTCACAAAATCAGAAGTGGGGGCAATTCAGTTATTCAAAACCGATCCGTAACTTAACCTTTTGCGAAGCATTTCCTGTCGGCTGCTATCATTTTTTGATTTAGTAACGAGCGAAGGACGTGTTACGTTTCATCCAATGTGTCAATTGTATGACATAAAAGTGACTGAATCAAAAAAACTATGGCAGCCGACGGAAAACGCTCCACATATGGTTCGGCGGTCTTGAATAACTGAATTGGGCCCCTGAACGTTATATCATAAAAAACCTACGTGGTTTGGTAAAATTCTGAGAACTTTATATAAGAAATGTTGATTATTTGAAATATCCAATATATTTGTATGCTATATATCAATATATTTGCTATATATCGATTTGCGATATATCGAATCATTTTTTGTTATATCTAAGTATATAATTTCTGAGTATGTTATAAGCGGCGTTAGTTTGTGTGAAAAAATCGGACTTTTGGAGGCTTGTCCTGGATTTGTGCCTCATAGTTTAAATTTTTTACTTCGGTAGAAACCTAAATCTACTGTACAAGATATTTTTTATAACAACAAATTTGAATACAGTTTTTATATCAAGTCATATAAAACTTGTAACAAGTCGTAAAATAACTCTTGTATTTAAAGTTCAGCGAGTTGTCTGCTTTTAAGCAAGTAATGCGGAAAATTCGATGTAAGTATCTTCTGAACCAACTTTTCCATCCGAACCTCCAAAGATTACGCCCCAGTTTGCAGACAAAACAAGTAAACATAATTAGCGTAGTTAGGCTCTTTTCAATAGCGCCGACGAGCCACGCGCCAATTTTGGTGAGTTATCGAGTGTGCTCGATGAAATTGATTAATGGTTTTCATATGCTTCTTGACTACGACTTTTGTCAATATTTGAGTATTGCTTATTGATAATCTACTTATTTTAATTTATCGATACACATCTTTAACCGACTTCCGAAAAGGAGGAGATTCTCAATTCCACTGTAATTATTTTGTGTTTGTCCTTCAAATTCAATGTTGGGGTTTACGTGAGTCCCAGCAGCTTAAGATGACATACATGGACATGACGACATTATAAACGGTTCCTTATTAACTATAGAACCCTAAAAAGAAAAACAAAATAAATGAAAAGAGTTTCTACGAATTTATTGTAAATATAACAGATTTTTGAGATTTGCAATTAATTTTTGAGAACACATCTAAATTTATTTTTTTATCGAACAAGTTTCAGTCCAAACAGGCAGGATTTACAATTAATCGAAATCAAAAGACTAGGCGTAGTTTGTGACGTCACTGCATTCTCCACATTTTTTTTTTTAATGCTTTAGTTTGTGACGTCACTGAATTCTCCATTATAAAACTTTTTAAATGCTTTAAAACTGCAATTATAGTGAAACGCTTCAAATAGTATATTTTCGAAAAAATACTATACATAATCCGTTGGTTATTCTATAAAATTATATTATCCCTACTCAGTGGTTTATATCTTTAAAAATCTCGTTATGCGAGGAAAAAAAGAGTCTAAAAGTTGGCATAATATCATGAAGCAGGGGAACTCACCGCGGCAATAAAATACGTGTTTCTCGCTACAAACCAACTTTATAGTCCCTGAAGGCGCATCACATTCCGTTTCACGCGCTCCACCGCCGCTCCATCACGTCTCAAAGGCCGCACATTTTTCCTTCCATGTGAGGTATACTCACGAACATAATCTAAAATTATGTGTGTGGAAAAAACTATATATTTTTACAAAATAAACCCTCATTTTAGACTTAGAAAGGTCATTATTTCATTGCCCTTATCCCACTAAGTGGGGTCTGTACAGCATATTTACTTTAGCCACTTCGTTCTATGAAATGAAATTAAATTGAATACTATAAAATGAAATTTATTTGCGAGAATGTAGGTAAATAAAGTCTTAAGATATTCATCATCATCGTCATATATCGATCGTCATCTCTATATTCACACCCCTCACACTCATATCTTGTTTCACATAGTTTAGTCTTAAAAAGAATATGCCACTGGTTTAAGATATCCTCATTTCATAGTGACGGCTCTAGTTTCCCCGGCAGTGACCACGTGACCATGGTTGATGCAACACGGTGGAAATGTTGAGGTAAATAAAATAAACCGGCAAAGCAAGTACGGGTTTGCCTTGCACACCGAAGCTTCCGTAATAAAAGCAAAGCATTGAAATCAAAGTTTTATTTTTATTGGTTCAGTATTTTGGTTTTTATAACAAAATAACTGGAAAAATATGGAATATAATATAATACATATATTATATTATATTATAATAATACGTATGGAATATAAAATAATACATAATAATGGAATTACGTATTTTGGAGTTTTTTTAGTTATTAAACGATTAGTAGTTGAAATAAAACGATGAAAATAAAACTATAACACTTATTGTTTTATTTTCATATATAATTTTACAGTTTACAAACTTTTGCCTGCGATTGTACGTAAACAACGACACTTTCAATATATTTTTGTTCTGCAACAATAGACGGTGGGCAGTGCCACCCGGCAATGCCGCTCCTGGACTACGTTGCCATCTGTCTCTTGGAAGGCGATACATTCCGTGTCAATGTAGGTCACGTGTAGGACCTATACCTACTGACAAATGAGTGACGTTTCGAAGGACATTACGAAATTGAGGAAAATGGAACGTAAAAGGGAGGCTTCATAAGGACATCCCATTTTGATGAACGTATTTCAGAAAAATATTCCATAACTTATTATGTGCAGGTAAATGTCAAAGGAATGCGATAAATCTAATACCTTTGAACGAGCAATTCTTCCAATCGGTCTTTTTGGAAATCCATAGGGGAGGCCTATGTCCAGCAGTGGACTTTTTATGGCTGAGATGATGATGAACAATTCTTGTAAATATATGTATAATCTGAATCTCAGAAACGGCTCCAACGATTTTAATGAAATTTAGTTCGTAGGTAGATGAACTAGCAAAAACTAGGTAAAAATTAAACCTAGCAAGATCGATTTATCGTTAGGGGACGTTTGGTTAAATTTTTAGTGAACCCGGGTTTGCTCGTATTTTCAGTCATAAAAAATCCGAGTGGTGCTCGGTCGCCCTGGTACTTTACCTTTATTTCGCCTTGGCAAGTCAATTCGAATCAAATCTTTGCCATATTATGTACATATTCATACAATACAATACAAAACACTTTAAGACACCATAATAATTTTTAGACGATAAAAGATAAAAATAGTGAGATTATATATTATGAAATAAATGTTATATTATGTATTTGTTTATGATAAAGCTGTCTATGTCTTCACATATTTCTTCTTTTATCTTTTTATTGCAAATATAATAAAAAATACACACCCGAAAATCATTACTTCTTCTTCTAGCGCAGTTGGTTAAAATCCAAAAAGCATTTAAGCCCACCAAACTAACCCCTTGACTGCCAAGTCAGTCAAGGGGTTAGGGGCAGGAAGGCATAGGCGAACGTTATCATAATTTAATTTAATTCAATTCAATTCAGACAGTTTAATTTCACCCACATCGTGAAATAGCTTGCGAGAGTGTTTCTAGTAGTCAAAGTGCTAACTCCTTCACACGTCAGATTCCTTCACGAGTGAACAGCAGTGGGGTTGTCCCTCGGAAGTCCCTGGGCTGTCCTTCGCAATTTCCGACTCCTCTTTACAGACATAACTATGTACTGAATAAAATACAGAGTTATACGTTCAATAAACCAACCCGTGAAGTACGAATTCGCTTCGTACTTTAGTACAACGAAGCTTCTGTATACTTGCCTCTTTACCCCTTCACCGTCCTGCCTCCGTCCCAGCCAGAGGTGGATTACCCTAAAGGCTGAAAAGGCCCGGGCCTAGGGCGCCAGATTTTAGGGGCGCCTGGCGATCGAGCGTGAAAAAAATACACTAATACACGAACAGTATAAAAAATAACAAAAGTTAATAAGACTGTAGAAAAAACAATAAATCACGATAAAAGTGAATTCTCCCAGACAACCTTGGGATGTGTTGGAATAAAAGTGTGTTGAAGTATCAAAGGTGATGTTGAAGAAAACAAATGAATTTTAGAAATAAACTACATATAAAGAAATAATGCATATACACTGATATTTGATACCCATACAATAATTATAGAGTTCAAACATACATAATTATAGAGTATATAAATAAACTCACACAAATACAATAAAATACAATACAATGATGAATAAAAGTAATAATTATAATTAATGCACACATATTTACTTAATATTGGAAAAATGACCAACAATGACAATGTATTTCAACAAACAAATATGTACTTTGAATAAATAATGTGTGATTGTACATATGATGCTATAAATAAATGAGTATGAATATGAATGTTCTTCCATACTAACCTATAGTTTCACACCGATATCAGTAATTATAGTAAAATGGTATAGTGTTGGATATTATGTGGTAGTAGCAATTATAATGCATGCTGTCTCCATCTTTAATTATTGTGGCAATTGTAAGGATGTTATTAATATATAAAACTATTGGAATATTGTTATTGTACTCAATGTTGATGGACTTAAATAAATAAAAAATAAAAAAATAAAAGGAAAACCATCACGACTCAGTAGGCTTAACAAGTTAACGACTAATAGTTGGTCAACTTAAAATAAAAACCGGCCAAGTGCGAGTCGGATTCGGGCATGAAGGGTTCCGTACCATTATCTATAAAAACTTCAAAAAAAATCACGTTTGTTGTATCGGAGCCCCCCCTCTTAAATATAAATTTTATTTTAATTTAATTATTTATGTTTTTAACTCAATATTCTGTGAATATTTCAAGCGTCTACCTGTTGCCGTTATCAATATCGAGCAAAAACATCACGTTTGTTGTATGGGAGCCAACATATATACATCATCTGTGAAAATTTCGAATGTCTAACTATCACGGTTCATGAGATACAGCCTGGTGACGGACGGACGGACGGATAGCGGAGTCTCACTATTATGGTCCCATTTTTACCCTTTGGGTACGGAACCCTAAGAATACTTTTAGAAGTAAGATATGAAAATTTCGTGGAAATTTAATTTAAATTCCGTTTTAATTTCACATAAACTGTGATATGGAACTACGGAAGCGGAACACTACTTTACTACGTGACACGCACTTGGCTGTTTTTTATTATTATTTTATTTAACCTTGACACCCCTTGCGGTCTTGAGAAAAACTTTAGACAGACTGACAGACAGATAATGAAAAATTCATTAGTAAATAATAGTTCAATGTTTATATGTCCCGAATTTCTTTTTTGAAATACGGGGAACCCACAGACATAGTAGATGGAGCATGCGACTTCATTTGTATGAAAACCTTGCGTGCCACATTTTTGGTACCGACTGTGACGTTACATAAACGATTTTGTGATGGAATGTTCCATCCGTGCGAAATCTATTCAACCCAATGCATCCACGCGCTTGTGCGCTAGTAACTAGTTAACAAAATATCGAATCGGAAGTATATATCACCTTAAATAATTAAATTAAATAAATCTTGGTCGTCAACTGCAATTTTTTATCGTACTTGACACGCTTTTTGTCACGCTAGGTACATACACTTGGGGTATCTATAGAAGTCTATGGGGGAACCGTAGATACTCTTTTTGATGTCCGGAAGTGATTATCTGTAGATTGTTTACTCAGAACCTTTTCCTAGGGGGGCTAGCGTCTCCACCTCGATCCATCACGAGGCGCGACGTCGATTTA
Source organism: Lycia hirtaria (assembly GCA_947563715.1). Lineage (NCBI taxonomy): Eukaryota > Metazoa > Arthropoda > Insecta > Lepidoptera > Geometridae > Lycia > Lycia hirtaria. The sequence goes on from OX387385.1 coordinate 15,296,667, forward strand.
TTTCGCGCGGACAAATTGAGTTCTTCTCATTCAGACCTGGCGGCGTAATTCCATCTGGCTTGTTTGTTTCGGGAGCCGTTTCGTTCCTTATTAGATTTCAGCTCACGGGCTCCGTAATCCCTTTTCTAACAAAATAATAATAATAAAATTTAAGGTATGATTTCCATACAAAAGTATTTTGGCAAGAGTTATAGTTATAGTTAGTGGTAATATTGGCGCCAAATCACATTTGTTAAAGAAAACAAGAGATGTGTAAGAAAATTTTATTGAAATATTTTTTTATCGAAAATGATGGATAAATTATTAATTGACATTTTCGTAGTCTCAACTCTTTTTTAAAATGTGATTTGTTGCCAATTTTTTGTCAGAATACCATGCTAATTTTGAACATTATATATGCGGCCCGAAAACCAACTTGATAATTGAATAAAACACGTACAATCTGAACAAAATTGTTGGATAATCGTGCTTGTAAGGACTACGTTCTCAGATCTAGTCTACTGTACAGTACTATACATATTGTAACGATGATGATGATGATGGTGAAATTTCTAGAAGGGAATGCTCCTCGACTATTTAAATAAAGAATCTCGTCAACATTCTAGAAAGTTCGAAACAAATGATAAAAACAAAAGACGATCGAAATTGAACATTCTGGAACGAAACAAATGACGACCGAAAATAATGCCGCCTAATGGTAGGTGGTAACCTCGCTTACCATTAGGCGAGCCGGCCGCTTGTTTGCTTATCTTGTATAAAACATTATTTAAACAACACCTTCACAATTAAAACAAATTCTTCTTCAATTTTCGCTCTCAGCGAAGCAGCTCCTAATCCTAAAATAAAATAGTCTAATTGGTGCAAATTGTTATAAATTTAATTTCGTCCCAAGAGACTACACGGGCGACGCCGACGCTAAGTTTGCATTAAATTGTACTAGGTACGTTATACGTACTTTGGTTTTCTTTTATTGAAATTCTATAAAAATATTATGTTTTATTTTTAAACGGGCAAGTGCCAATTAATTAAACTACTACACAAAAAGCAAATCGATTACCCCAGACCGATAAGGTCTAAAGACAATCCAAATGCTCAAACCCTACCAGTTGGCAGCATACCCAGCATGCTGTCCGCATTGCCACTTTGAATGGTAATGCTTATAAAAATATTATGTTTTATTTTTAAACGGGCAAGTGCCAATTAATTAAACTACTACACAAAAAGCAAATCGATTACCCCAGACCGATAAGGTCTAAAGACAATCCAAATGCTCAAACCCTACTAGTTGGCAGCGTACCCAGCATGCTGACCCCATTGCCACGTTGAATGGTAATGCTTATGCGTTGGGCCAGATACGCGCCAGCATTTTGGTCACGCGTCGCATCGATCAGACGCTCGGTTTTTTTTTTGTAAATGAAATAAGCTCTCGGTCCCCGTGGGGCCAAAGTCTATTTAATTTATTTGTATTTATAAATAAAACGGCAAAAGCGCTATTTATTATTTAAATGTAAAAAAATATTATTATTCAATAAAATCACAGAGCGCAGTAATAATTTATTATGCGTTTATTACCTTTTTGAAAGTAAAACAACTTTTATCGGATATTATTTATATTTCAATAATTAAAACTGCAAGTTGAATAATCAAAGCTGTAAATTGGGTAAATATTCAAAGCTTTGCAGCGTATGTGCTCACAGGTAAGATTAGATGACAAATGTCGTTTTTTTTTTAATGTTATTATTTAAATATTAATTAATACTCATATTATTTTATATAAAACGTTCCATGTCTACGCACATAGAAATCGCTTACGGTATCAACGTCTCTTGTAAATTTGTGCCCGGGTTCAGATTTTATTATCCCCAAACGTCAGGTCTTAAAATTATGTAAGATATAGCGATAAAAACTAATTAAAAATAAGCGGTCATGTGCGTGTCATGCCACTTCCAAACTAGGGTTCCGTAGTTGCACAAAATAATTTATGTGAACTTACTGGGGATAATATGAACAATTGAACGTGTTAATTATATCAGTTAAAATGAAATTTTCACGAATTTTTAATTTTTACTACTAAGTATATTTTTTAAGTTGATCGACTATTACTCGTTAACTTGTAAAGCCTTCTTAGCCGTGATTTTCATTTCATCATAATATGATAGTAACATATTTTTTTATTTCAATTAATTGAAAAATTACAATAAAATGATAAAAAATTACTAGTTTCGGATTTTTTCTTTGTATTCACCCAACTACCTATCTGGATGCCAAATTTGAAACTTCTAGGTCATCTGGAACTGGGTTAGAATTTTGATCTATAGGTCAGTCAGTGATAAAAATGGCGATTTTTGGACGTTAATATCTAAACAACCGTTTGAGGTATGTTTATGAAATTTGAAGCACATATGTATCTCGCCGGTTTCAATATACGAGCCAAATTTGACATGTTTATGTGAAGTAGTTTTTGAGTTATGAGAACGTCAAAAGTGGCTCCAAATGGTTCGAGATAAATATACACACGGTGCTGCACGTCAGTTCTGTTAGCTTGAACATGGCTTGACACGCTACCGCGTGTTTAGATAATAATAAATAAAATTAAGTAAATGATTTGGTTGCCTGGAAGAGATCGCTTTTAGCGATAAGGCCGCTTGTTGTTGCACTAGTCTATTTAAGTACTTTGTTATTACTTTTAAGGTGTGTACAATAAAGAGTTTATCTATCTAAGAAAAAAATTATAATTTACAGCTTTTCCTAATTTAAAATGGATTCGTATTTATCTTCAGCGCGAAACGTTCCGTCCGCGCTGTTCATAAAATGTCAAGAGGTACTTGGCTCTCTGGAAACTCGAAAACACGGTTTGCATAGACAGATATGAAATATACTTGAATTTTGTACGTATTATCGGTATAAAATCTTCCTTATTTAGAAGAAGCAGAACTATTTACTGATATGTAAATTAATTTTACGCAATAAATGAATATGAATATTTATTACTATATCGACATCCTCTACTACAAAGTGTAACGGTTAAGCGCCTAAAAAAAAAAAAGATTCAAAATGTTCAATTCAAAATGCTAACTGTGTCTGAGTCAACGTTCACGGTCAAACGGCTCAGCTGATCTGAATAAAGTCTGCTAATGGGCCTCTTGCATACAGGACTGGGAGAAAAAGATAAACATAGAATGTACCAGCTGCTCTCTTCTTCTTCTCTCTTCTTTACTCTTCCCGGACATACAGTAAGTCAATTAAGGGAAATAGACGTTTATGTAGGTGATATACTAACTCCTTTGTCACTGCAAACTGTCACTGTTGTGTTTAAACAGCTGTGTGGACTTCACTTGAAAACTTTTTGGCCCCATTGACCATCAGTTTTACGTGCTATGTGTCCTGTTTTTTTTTTAATATGCCCTGTTTGTTCAAACTGTCCCACTGCTGGACGCGGGCCATCTTCTCATTATGAGAAGGGTAAGGCCATAGTCTACCTAGCTCACTGACACTTAACGAATATCAACTACAATATATATAACCAATAAAACATTAGGCTAAATATAATCTAATAAACTCAGAATATTTAAAGTTTCATCCAAAAAAAATCCATCATCGGCGATTTAAAAAGGATTTAATTGAAAAAGTAATTTAAAAAAACCTCTTCAGAAAAAGTAATATCGTCGCAATGTACTGAGGACCGCTTCCTATCTTTATTAACCCGGGAAAGTACCCATTCAGCTTTTACATCTCTATTTCCGACGAAATGTCCAAGCAATGGATGAATTTTAAATAGATACCTATGCCTGTAGGCAGACATGAATTATTATGCTACCTAGATCTGTCAGAGCATAGTTGTCACGACAGCATTCGCCAGTAAATTACGCTAAGAATGAACCCACAAAAACTTTAAATAAGCATCCTTTGGGATAGTTACTGTATTTATTTTTTGCGCAAAAATTACCAGGTGCCTTACCACAACCGTTCAAACAGTATTATTTGAAAATTACTTTAAATTTTGTATTGCTCTTTCTATAGTTGAAAGAGCAAGATAAAAGTCAGTGACATTGAAATTTGAGATAAAATTGCTATTATTATGTATTTAATTATTTATTTACAGCCATCTTTACTATCTATCTATCAAGACTTCGGTTACCACAACGTACCTCCAGAGGTTATTATACATATGTTCTGTACTGAGAGCGTGCGACAATACATATTAAATTTTTTATTTTTTATTTTGCTGGAGTTTTCTTACGCTTATTACCAAAACATATAGCCTACTCTACTATCGCACACCAAAATCGCTTTCATCATCATCATCATCTCAGCCATAAGAAGGCCACTGCTGGACATAGGCCTTCCCCATGGATTTCCAAAAAGACCGATTGGAAGCGGCTTGCATCCAGCGTCTTTCCGCCACTTGTATGAGGCAAAATTGCTGTAGCCATTTATAAAGTTTATTTTGTTTTTCTGTTCTCATATGACATATCTACCATTTTCTCTCATCATAGCTTCTAACCCTTGCCAGTGGAAGGGCGTGAAAGGAAAGGCGCCCAAATTCCGTGAGGTGCGTCCGGTAATCGGATTACGACAATACAACCGGAATTACAAACCTTCGGCTGTAAATGTTTAGGGTTTAGAACTAGGTTATTAGAAATCTATTTATTTTCATCTGACTGTCCAAAAAAAATGATATTTTTCGGATTCAGTAAATTATTTTTTCATGTAAGTATTGTGGTAAGTTAAAAAGAAAAATCTTGTCTTCCCGTAACAATGTATTTAACAATAGTTGGTAAAATTTAAAAGGTCGTGGACCCCGGTGTCTGTGGAGGTAAAACTTAAATAAAATGAAAAGTATTGTGCCCAAATTGCTGATCAAAACATTTCATGAAATAATCGACCATGCCACGATTCGAAATAGACATAGAAATGAATCGTCGAATAATTTCATTTTAGCAAAATTTTCTCATTTTATTTAGGTGCAGCAAGGGATTAAAAAACTCAAAAAGCCCCAACATATAAAAACAGCTGAACCGATCTCGATTAAAAAATAGCCAATACCTCAAAACCTCTTTAAAAAAAAAAGGACAAGACCAAAATCGGTCCAACCATCTGAGAGCTATGATAGTGACACTTGTCAAATTTATGACATCCATGTTTTTGAGTTGGGAATAAAAATTATTGTTTATTAAACTGTAATACTATCAATTCGTTGATATTAATTTATTTTAGTAAAATTTGTTGTTGATATCAATTTATTTTGATAATATGAATATTATTAAATTTGTTTAATTTGTTATTGATATTAATTTATTAATATGATAATATTAATTTACGTTATCAACAATTTGATACCTTCAAACATTCATGAATCTTAAAAAAAATATATAATGATATATAATAAACGAACAGATGTACAATGAAATGTTCCTATAAGGGTTCTGTTTTTAGGATTCGTAAGGTTCGCATAGTAAGGGTTAGAAAAGTTTTATAAGTACACAAGGTTGGTCGGTAAATTTAAGGAGCGTGCGTATGTGACGTCACCTGTCGGTTCCAACGGAAGACCAGCGTTGGTTATTTCTACCAGCATTATGCTGAATTGGAATCGACTTGTAACAAAAACAATAATTAAATTTAATTTTGTTGTTTATGTTACATTTTTTGGTTGTATTTATTATTGTAGTTGTTTTTGTCACAAAATAAAATTGTTTATGTCTAGCATCAAATAAGAAGCCTTGTTTTAAGTCCATATTATATTGCTAAATAAGCTAAATAATTTTTGAAGAACAGTACCCTAAAAATAATCAAATCTCTTGTAGGTACTCCAGTAGGAATTATTTAACTACCTCAGCAAGCAGGAATAAACATTATACTCAGAACGTGTTCCCCCATGTTATTCTAACCACGTATTTATTTCGTTGTCATTTCATTTGCACTGGGAACGCGTGACTTGCTATAAATACTGTCTGTTATTTTCGAGTTGACGTTTGTTTAACCGTTTCTTTTCGCTTTCGGCTTCATATTTTATTTAGTCTAAATTATGTTGTGCAAATAAATTTTCACTATATCACGTGTTATAGCGCAAATTTTGAGTGACTTAGCGTAGCCGTAGTGCGAACACGCCAGTGGCATCGTAACGCTACGACGCTACAATCCACGCCTGTGGTATCGTAGTGCTACGACGCTACAAACTACGCCAGTGGCATCGTAGCGCTATGACGCTACAAACTACACCAGCGGCATCGTAGCGCTACGACGCTATAAGCTACGCTTATGGCATTGTAGCGCTACGCCGCTAAAAACTACGCCAGTGACATATCGTTAGGGATACTCGTTATACTGTACTACTGTATTATTAAAATTCTACAGGTCTACTTTTCATTTGACTACCCAAGAATTAATCTGAAGATAGAATATTGTAGTATAACTTTGTAATTATGCACCTATGTATGGTATGTTTAAATATGTATTTCTATATCAAACTCTAGTAACTCAAACAGATAAAACATTGAAAATACAAAACTTTAAAATAACTCTATAAGAAAGTTTATGTTATTTGTAACTATACACTTTATTTAACTCAGCAAGATAGACTTACATATTATGTTAATTGAGTTTTGTCTCATTTTGTAACTTCTAAGATGAAAGTCAAACAAATCCCACATAGAAATCAGATCATGTATAGAAAAATACACTATGCATAGACAAAAAATACGCACTCAAAATGTATCTTAGCAAAAAAGTAACTTACTCGTGTAAGTACTTTTATCCCGAAAATATCGTAATTTCTGGCAAAATTTTAGAGTCTGTAGTTTGACCATCATCCATCTCAGTTCATTCAAAAAATGTTGGTAAGTGCGAGCAAGATAAACGATAGTCGAACTACAGACTCTTAATCAGTGGTCACTATATATTTAAATATCACTAACTAAAATCGTCCGTGTAGACAGCAACAAAAACAGCAGAGCAGCTCATGGAAATGGAGACTTATGTTGTTGATAGATACAACACACCAGAATTTCATAGTCAACAAAATTACCATCCCCTAACGAGATGTCATGAAGTGGGTACGTCGCAACCGGAAGTGAGCCGTAATACGATAATCAGGGTGCATCGTGTTTTCAGACCGTTTCCGGTCCTATTTTTAAATGGAAGTTGGAGTTTTGGTGGAAATATACGACCTGTTTCGGGTAAAATACAAAAAAGTCTTAGAATAATACAGGTTAGGAATATTTGATTAGGGTTTTCATAGAAATAATCTCAATTACAAAAAAATATCTAAATGTCCGCTATGTAACTTTAGATATTTTTTTTATCTCACATCTCGTTCCTTTTCCCAAACCAATATGCTCAACATCAGATGAGCATCTTGTTGGTCATAAAAAAATCAAATAAATAAAATGAATTATTCAAGTCTTACGTTTCCCTTAGCTTGGACTGTGAATCTAATTTATTCATTCTAGAAAACTTAACAAAGTTGAAACAGCTGAAAGAAAAATAATATTTCCTCCGAGTATAACCAAGTATAACTGAATTTCGCGCCGTTTGCTGGTTTCGCGTTTTTATTGGACGTTCCCTGCGATAAGCGGTGAAGCGGGGCGGGCGCCTTATCTCTTCGCTCGGCTGCGTCGGTACTTTACTACTTAGTCAGTAGCTAAGAGCGCTGCGTTGGACGTTTTCTCCGTTTACGGTGAGCGACGCGCGACGCGATTACCATTGCGTTGGTCTGAGCGAGGCGGCACCCGTACCCGCGGCGATTTTGGCGGTGACACACGCGCAAAGGTACACGTAAAGGTTACGGCATGACATAATCTGTCATGCCGTAAAACGTTATTTAAATTTGAACAATGCTTAAAAAAATACAAAATGGCAGTTGCGGAAACGAGGCAGATAATTTTAGACGGGTCGGGTTTAAGGCATTAGTACCTGGGTGACCGAGCTCCACTCGGATTTTTTATGACTGAAAATACGAGCAAACCCGGGTTCACTAAAAATGAAACCTAGCAAGATCGATTTATCGTCCCCTAATCTACCTACAAACCAAATTTCATTAAAATCGTTGGAGCCGTTTCCGAAATTCAGATTATATATATATATATACAAGAATTGCCCGTTTCAAGGTATTAGAGAGATAGATATGGAAATGTATTCCTGTTTATGAAGTTCTGAGGCAACGTGTAGAGAATGATGACTAGAGTGGTGTCTATGAATGGTTTCATAATTATCATAATTTGATTTGACCGCGCTACGCGCGGGATCAACGCATATGACCAAAAACACATGCCAATAGACGCATTTAACCAGATACGTAAATGACCAGATACACGCATGGCCAGATACGCAACTGACCAAAACTTAAGTACGCAATTTACTAGGTATAACTACGAGTACTATTTTTATCAAGCTATATACTTAGCAAAGATACTGGACCTTGGATACTGCTTAGTTATACAGACTTTATACGTTACAATTCTAATATTGCTGTTGTTTTGTGTTTTTTCATTGATTTTCATACCATTGTTGTAGAAAGCTTTTGAATTGATTTATCCTTTTCAATTCTTCTTACATAAATTTTATTAATTACAATCATATTTAGGAACAAATTTTGTTTTAGTTCAGTGTCTAGGCGTTTGAATATAACTCATGTTCGTAATATTTTTTTAACGTGTAATAGATGTATCATCATCGTCATCATCTCAGCCACATAAAACCAACTGCTGGACATAGGCCTCTCCTATAAATTTCCTATTCATAATTCATTTATTCCTTGCACAAAACAGGTTGAACAATAAATTGTCTAATTAATCTTAAATCCTCTGTGCTATGTCGGTGACTTTTGTACGTCTACGGATTTCTTCGTTTCTGGTAAGATATCGCAGAGAGATCCCGAGCATAGCCATATTTTTCTATACCGACTGTAATTAGGAAAAGGAAAACTGCACCACTTCCTGTTCTATCAGCTATCAGGTTTGATAAATGACTTTCGCGTCGATTCCAACGGGTGAAAGATAGAGATCAGTCTGTCGGAACTATCTGAGTATGATGTACGAGGTGCCTAATACTGGTTAAGCTTTACTTATTGACGTAGACACAGCAATAAGAGCGTAGTACTTTGTGAGTATAAATAAATAATAATTTAACATGTATGTATATTAAATTAAAAACATAATACCCGACTGCGGAATAGCGGTTTTTGCAGTCTTACTTACGAAAAATCGTAAACTAGACTGCAAAACCCGCTTAGTTTCGCTTGATATAATGTTGAGTGTAATTTTTTTGTGAGAAAGTATGCGTAAAATCGTTGTAAAATGATTTTATTTTTATTTAAAAATTTGAGCTCCACAGACTCCAGGGTCCGTGCCTTTTATAAGTACATTATTTTTATTAACTAAGTTTACATAATTTTTTTAATTAACATACAAGAGGAAGACGGATATAATATTAACACTTAATTGTAAAATGTTAATTGTTAATTGTAAATGTTAATGCATATTCTTTGGAATAATTGTAGGTAAAATTACTTATTTATAATGAAAAACTTCGTCGGAGGTTACAAAAATAATAGATATTTTTTATTTATGCACGCATAAACCAAAAATATCTATTTTTTTATTACAAAAGCAAAGCCTATGTCACTCAGGGAGTGAAGACAAATTTAACAACACCTTGTAAATCAAAATCAGTCAAATTGAAAATACAAACATAGCCCACCTAAGAAGGAAGGTGGGCTGCGTAAGAACGCAGTCGGGTGAAAATTTGGCAGTCACTGAACGGCCCGCAGTTTTGAAATGTGTGGAAATATTGTCATTTTTATATCTTCCGTATCTGTTGATCGTGAGTGACGTCACCATAGGTTCCAGCGGAAGACCAGCGCCGGCTGTTCACAGCCAGCAGTATGCTGAGCTGGGACCGGCTTGTGGCGGACACATCATACTTATACTATACTGTAGCTTTTCTTTTTTGTTTTTGTTGCTTAATATTTTTTTTATTATTTTTTTTATCATCCCTGTTTGCACAAACTGTCCCACTGCTGGGAACGGGCCATCTTCTCATTGTGAGAAGGATTAGGCCATATTCTGCCACGCTGGCCAAATGCGGGTTGGCAGACTTCACACAGCTTCAAGATCATTGAGAACACTCAGACATGTAGGTTTCCTCACGATGTTTTCCTTCACCGTTTGAAGTTGGCGGCAATCAACAATACGCACATAACTTCGAAAAGACAGAGGTGCGTGCCGTGGGATTCGAACCCAGGACCTGCGGATCGCAAGTCAGACGGTCTCACCACTAGGCTGCCGGAAACTTAATATTTACTTGATGTTATGTATCTTCCATGAATAAATATATGTCTATATCTATTTGCCACGATAATTACAATGACGTATAATAACGTATAATGACGTTATTATACGTCATCGTTATTAGGTATACGTTATCGTCATTCACTTGTGTGTACCTGCCTACTCATAGAAGCCATACCTGTTGTCACATTAAAAATGAACACGTGACAGCCCCTCTATTCCTCAGGCGGCATTAAACATTAATCCTCATCAAGTATTGTCTGACTAAATCTTCTGAAATGTTCCGCTTTCGGTTTGTTTGTCTGGATCAAATGGAGAAGCTTCTATCATACGGACGGATTGCATGTTATGTGTGAATATGAGGTACGAGAGCCTAAGATATTTATTGGGTTCTGTACTTTATTTATTTTTTATTGAACCCACTTCTTTAAATTGAATTGGATTAAGTGGACAAAAATACGATGAAAAATTGTGTGTACCATTTTTCATAGTATTTTTATTCAATGTGCCTCAGTGCCTCAAGTCAAAGTTTACGACCAGTGTGTGTTACCAGTGATAGCATACGGCACTGAAGCATGGTCACTTACTATAGACCTTATTGGCTGGCCTCGTGGCTCAGTTGGTAGTATGTCTACCTACTAAGCTGTAGGTCGTGGGTTCGATCCCCACCCAGGTCAAACATTTGTGTGATGAGCATGGATGTTTGTTCTGTGTCTGGGTGTTTCTATGTATCTTATGTATATATTTACAAAAAAAAAGTATATATGTATTCTATCAGGCATCTAGTTCCATAGTACAAGCTTTGCTTAGTTTGGGCTAGATGGTGTTGTGTGAAATGTCCCCAAATATTTATTATTATTATTATTATTTATAAGAAAGCACCAAATCATCAGCGATCTTTAAAAGGGCTGTATTTGAGGTATTTTCAAAGAACCTTCCAAGATAATGTGATCAAGTCAAAATAAATTATTTTTTTTAACTGGGAAAATTATTTTCTATCCTGACACGGGGCTAGTTTACAAGCTGCTAGTCGGCGAGTTCGCGAGCAGCTTGTAAACTCGCTCCGTGTCATCGAGCTTTTTTACAATATGCTTTTCACTAGCCGATTGTAAAAAAGCTACTTGTCAAATAGAAAGCCGAGCTAATTTACTCGCCACTCGCTGGCGTGTTTTCTTGTAAGCTAGTAAACTAGCTAATAAAACACGCGTAGTGGCTTTGCATAGACTAACATTTTATTTGTAGTAAATCGGCAGGTAGGTAGACAACTACACTAGTGCATCAGAGATGGCGCTAGTAGTATTTTAAATATATTATTTTGATATAGTTCTAACACCTCCACTTATCAAAATAATCTAAACATTTAATTTTTGTAGTTACAATATGATAAATAATCAAAAATAAACTAATAGCATACAGCCATCAAACAATATTTTGAATACCTAACTTCTTTACAAAATAGTTATGCTTAACACTACTTAACCCTTTAGTCAGTAGGTCTGCAGGCATTTCAGATGTTGGCAGATGAATTATCTTCACAAGATTGTTAGCGACCGTTTCTCTAACAAAATGGTGACGCACATCTATGTGCTTAGTTCTTTTATGAAACAGGGGATTTTCTGTCAACTTCTGAGCACCTTGGTTGTCATTATACAAAATGATAACATAATCACAAAAATGTACAATTTCAGACAATAGATTTTTTTAAATAAATAGCCTCTTTACATGCCTCCGTTATCGCCATATATTCGGCTTCTGTGCTTGATAAAGCTACAGTTGGTTGCTTCTTACATTCATATGAAATAACGGTTCCTGAGAACTTAAAGTAAAAACCTGTGTAGGATTTTCTATCCAAAGTATTTGAGGCCCAGTCTGCATCAACAAAACCTTCTAAATTGCAATTATCTTTAGTAAACATTAGCCCATAAGATTTAGTTTTACATAAATATCTTAAAATTCTTTTTGCATGTTTCCAATGGATTAAAGAATAACAATTATTAAATTGGCTCAAATAACTTACACTGTAGGAGATATCTGGTCGTGTTAAGACACTTAAATACATCAGGCTACCTATCAGTTGTTGATATGGGTATGATTCACAAACATCTGTACTTTTCTCTAATTTTAAATTAATTTCAATTGGTGTATCGACAACATTGCAATTTGTCATATTAAACTTGCTTAAAATTTGATCTACATAATTCTCTTGATCTAAGGAAATACAGCCATTTTCATACATTTTTACTCTCATGCCCAAACATTGTTTTATTTGTCCCAGATCCTTAATTTTAAATTTTGACATTAACATCATTTTTAGCTCATTTAGCATGTTATTACTGTTTGAAAAAATGAAAAAATCATCTACAAAAATTGCTATAAGAATCTGTTCCTTTTTACATTTTTTTATAAACAGGCATGGTTCTAATCTTGACTTTACAAAGTTGGCTTTCAATAAACAATCATTTACTCTTGCATTCCAAGCCCTAGCGGATTGTTTCAAGCCATAGATCCACGTTTTAATTTTAGAACATAATTATCTTTACACTCTAAATTAGGTGGTACTTTCATGTATACATTTTCATTCAGATAGCCATTAAGGAATGCTGTAGTTACATCTAAATGAGTAATTTGAAAGTTAAGTTTTACACTTATCGCAAATAAAAGTCTTAAAGTTGAGTATCGAAGTACTGGTGAGTATGTCTCATTGTAGTCCTGTCCATGTTTCTGAGTATACCCTTTCGCAACCAGTCTTGCCTTGTATCTCACTTTATTATCACTTTCGAATTTTTTCTTAAATACCCACTTACACTGCACTACCCTATCAGCTTCTCTTCTGTCTACGAATTCCCATGCTTGGTTGTCGTCGAAAGCTTTCAGTTCATCCATCATGGCCTGTCTCCATTCTTCCTTCTCCGGTCCGTTCATTGCTGCTTCATAGCTGAGTTCACCACCACTGGATTCCAGCTCATCCAAAACACATAGATTGGATACACCATACCTTTCAATGGGTTTTCTCTGACGCTTACTAATCACCTCCACTGGAACTACCTCCTCTATGATAGACTCATTTTCTTTTTCGGACACAGAGTGATATGAATCATCTTGACTGCTCGATGAGTCACAGATATATGTAGGGTCATCTTTATTTACCACTGTTTCCTCTAATGAACTATTTTCTATTTCTGAGTTTTCTTCTCTTTCTGAGTCTTCTTGTCTTTCTGAGTTTTCTTCTATCTCTGACATTTTTTCTTTCTCATTTACTATCCCCTGAGCCATGTCTGAGTCTTGCTTTTCCATAATGATGACATCTCTGCTCGTAGTAATTTTTCTTGTTTTTGGGTTGTACAATCTGTATCCTTTTACATCATCTGGATACCCTACTAGAATCAATCTGTCAGCCTTCTTATCCCACTTTTTTCTTTGTACTTTGGGAACATGCACCATTACCTTACTGCCAAATATTCTGACATGGCTCAGGTCTGGTTTCTTACCTGTCCACTTCTCGAATGGTGTCATCATGCCTAAACTGGCGGCTGGCGTTCTATTCTTTAAATATACAGCAGTATGTACTGCTTCAGCCCAAAAACATTTGTTGAGATCTGCTTCAAACAGTAAACATCTAGACCTTTCAACTATAGTTCTGTTGAAACGCTCTGAGAGACCATTCTGCTCCGGAGTGTGTGGATTTGTCTTCTGATGGACGATACCAGCTTCTTTCATGAAGTTCTCCATCTTTAGTGAACAATACTCCCCTCCGTTGTCGGTTCTCAATGTCTTTATTTTATTTCCTGTTTGATTCTCAACCATAACTCGAAATTTTCTGAAGCGCTGAAATACCTGGTTCTTTTCTTTCAAGAAGTAGACAAAAGTCATTCTGCTGGCATCATCTACGAATAGTAGAAAGTATTTTGACTGACCAAGCGACTTGGTCTCCATCGGCCCGCATAAATCTGAGTGAACTACATCCAATAGTTTTTCACTTCTATGGTTGGCTGATGGAAAAGGGAAACGTGTTTGTTTGCCCTCACAACATACTTCACAACTCTGGATCTGTATGTCAGCTTTCTTGTTAAAAGAAACTCCTTCTACAGCACCTTCATTCATTTTCTGCAAGGCCTTACTGTTTATATGACCTAGCCGTTTATGCCACTGCGCGCTACTGACAGATATCTGTGCTGCTCCTGCCACTAACACCTCAGACTTCACTGTGTTTAGTTTGTACACACCATTCACTTTCTCAGCTATTCCTATCAGCTCGTTTTGTTTACTGTGTATTAGGCAGTCATTTTGTCGGAATGTAACTCTATTTCCTGCTTCTATCAGCCTGCTGACTGACAGCAGATTCGTTGAGAGGTCTGGTACATACAAAATGTCTTTTACGATCACTTCGTAGTTCTGAGAATATACTTTGGTTTTTATCTGTGTATCTCCGGCGCACAAAACAGGAACGGACATCTTATTTGCTACGATTATCTCCCGTTTCTCGAGCACTTGTCGGCTGTGCAACAATTTTTCATGATTTGGTGTCATGTGCATGCTTGCTCCCGAGTCAATATACCAATCCTCGGTTTTGTAGCTACCATTTAAAAATGCAGCACTAAAAGCGTTCATTGTGTCTTTCGCTCTTAAATCTGGGCATTTATTCTTAAAATGGCCAATCTTCTTACAATTGTAACATTTTATTTGTTTTCGGCTGGTTGAAGTACTTGAAGTGTTATTTGACATTGACAATTGAGATTTGGCGCCACGGTTAGTGTTACCACTTCTCTTTGACCAAAAAGCCGTATCCGTTTCAGTGCCAATTTCTACACTCATGTCAAGTAATTTTGTTTTTATGACGTCGGCACTAATGGCGATTCCAGAATGCTCTATCGCCATTATCATTGGCGAAAATTTCTCTGGCAGCCCAGCCAAAAGTAATGATCCGATCCACTCATCTGTGATTTCAAAACCTGTCCCCTTTAGTTTCTGCGCAGTTTCGACCATCTGAGATACGTAGGCTGTCATGGAATCGCAGTTTTCAAGACGTGTTGAAATCAATGTTCGAAGCAAACTTATCTTTCGTTGATATCCCGTGTCATCGAACAACTTTTTCAATTTATTCCACACACCAGTCACTGTAGTCTCATTCTTGATATGCGCATATAACGAGGAGTCGATAGTCATCACAAGCTTGGCTTTCGCTTTCTTGTTGTCTGCTTCCGTTAAAGACTCAGGCACATTTTCAATATCGATGCCCTCGAGTAGCATAAAATTGCTTGTCGCGAACGACCAATCGTCGTAGTTTTCTCGACCCTTGAGCCTCGGAACGTTTACCAAATAACCCGCCGTCGACATTTTAACACTTTCGCACGTAAATCAATCACAATTATACAATTATACCGAAAAATAAGTAGGAAATATGTACCGGGCACATAACCTAATAAAACACGCGTAGTGGCTTTGCATAGACTAACATTTTATTTGTAGTAAATCGGCAGGTAGGTAGACAACTACACTAGTGCATCAGAGATGGCGCTAGTAGTATTTTAAATATATTATTTTGATATAGTTCTAACACTAGCTGTGTGTCATCATTGCTGCTAGCTGCTAGTGAACTAGTTGCGAGCATCTTGTCATTTTGGCAGTAAACAAAAACGTGGTTCCAACTCGCTAGCTAGTTCGCTACTGAGCGAGTGTTGTGTCATCCGTGTCATCGACACTCATCGACTTACTCGCTCACTCGCTAGCTTTTAAACTCGCCGACTAGCAGCTCGTAAACTAGCCCTGTGTCATCGAGCCTTTATCATCCGATTTTTATCATTTGTTTTTATGGTTGAACTATCGATGGCCATATTTTGCACACAACACTGTCTAGCCCCAAAGTAAGCAAAGCTTGTACTATTGGAACTAGGAAGCTGATATAATACCTGTACACTTTTTGTTTTAAATATATACTTATGATTACACATAGAAACACCTAGATACAGAACAAACATACATGTTCATCACACAAATGCTTGTCCTGGGTGGATTGAACGACCATACAGGGATATACCTATATTACAATATTTTATGTTTAGTCTATGTAAGTTTATCTTTATTAGTATGTATATAATATACCTATATATGTAAGTACTATTTGGATGTAGTTTATTTTATGTTTATATATATATATATATATTCGGCCATATGATAAGTCTTGTTTCATATGTGATTTCACCACTGTCAGCGTTTACTTTTTCTTCTCTTTTAACATCTTAAGGTTGTCTGGAAGAGATCGCTATTAGCGATAAGACCGCCTTTTATACCTTTCTAACGCCTTAATTATGTACTTACCTAATGTTATTTTATTATGGTGTCAATAAAGTGTTTTTGTATTGTATTGTATTGTATTGTATTGTATTGTATATATATATACAAGTATATTATATATGTATTATTATCACACTTAGCTTCTAGTTTGGCAATAAGCTTTATCATAAATCTCAAACAAAAACATCAAACGAAGTATATCTCAATAATTTTCTCTACCTTATTTTAATAAGCAGTAAATAATGAACTCCTCACAAATTAACAGACAATGAATGGAATTATAACTTCTGAATATCGAGAATTCCGGCAGAACATTCCAAATTCAAACAAAAGACGCGCCGCTATACGAATCTAATTTACTGTAGATGTGCCCGTGGAACCCTAACGCCTGAGGCTGAGGCATGGAGCCGACTCGAAGCCGAATTTTCGGAACATTCAGTAAAATTTCATTTTAAAAAAAAGTACGCGTCGACTTGAGAACCTTCTCCGTTTTTCGTCGGTTAACTAACTAACTTAACTAGACAGACAAGAAAGAGAAAGTAAGGGTTGATTCACACACACCAAGCCATCTATACTCCTTACATTATCACTAGTAATTACAATACATAAACAACAACAAAACAATATACATACTCAACTAACTCAACTACTACACAAAAAGCATATCAATCAAACCCAGTACCAGTTGGCAGCGTACTCAGCATGCTGCCCGCATTGTCACGTTGAATGGCAATGCTTATGCTTAATACTAGGGCTGGTTAATATAAATAAACTTCATATTTATCTTGCTAAGGTTAACCACTTGGTAAGTATAGGAAATAAAGTCAATGACTAAACTTGACTGCCCTCGCAGCTCTGGTAGTATGTCTACCTGCTAAGCCGTAGGTCGTGGGTTCGATCCCCACCCAGGACAAACGTTTGTGTGATGAGCATGGACGACTGTTCTGTGTCTAGGTATTTCTATGTATAATACGTATGTATCTATATACGAAAAAAGTATACATATAATGTATTCTATTATCCTTCTAGTTTCCATAATACAAGCTTTGCTTAGTTTGGGCTAGTTGGTGTTATCCGAAATGTCCACCAATATTTTTATATTTTATACTATGCATACCTATGATACTATATAGACTGAAGTGTTTTACATATTTATTGTTATATCTCGAAAGGTTGTGGTCACAAATGGTTCGGGCAAGTTAGATTCGGGCAAATATAATTCGAATCATATATATTGAGTGACCTATCTATGATTTGATCGTTTTAATATTTCTTTTAAATGAAATTAAATTTAAATATAATTAATCTCAATTATGGGAGTGGGTCATTAAATATAATTAAGATTATTTAAAAACAATTGATATGATAAAATCCTTCAAACGTTCTAGACTATACAAACATGCTAAAGAATAAGACATAAATAAAATATCCTCCATCTCTGACATATATGTACTTCCTTCCCTATACATCAAGCTACTAAGTGATTTGATCAGCCATTTAGCCGTAATTTTAGAAACAAACATAGTAACTTTTGCTTTTATAATATTCCTTACTTTAAGCTTTGTTTTCACAAACACTTTACTCCAATACATTCTGATTCTCACACAGTATCTATTTTTTAAGAGTGAGTGCAGTAAGGCGATGTACACACCATACATCAAGTGCCGGCAACAAATCTGCCGCAGTTGCGCTCGCTATCTCACGGTAACAGCAAACACTACGAGTACAAACTGCTGTACTGAAGTCTCCGGTAAAGTAGAGAGCATGCTAGTAAGCAGAGATTCTAGCCCATTGAGCTGTATATATACACTTATATATATACTTACTACTACTTTGTTACATTCAACTGCGGCGAGAGCGCCGCACCTCATTCAGTAGCTTACTAGTGAAGTGAGTGCTTTAGACGTTTTGCTGGCGAGAAAACACACCATAGATGCAATTCTGCGCTGCAAGTATCAATCGTATCGTTAATCGTAGATAAACGATGTAATTATTATTCCAGCGCTGTAACGCTGTTTTGTTTATTTTACCAAAAAATGTGAGAAATATGAAAAATGTGTGATAATTTTGCTTCAGATGGCTCCTATGGTACGTGAGTACATACAACTCAATGTTCTTACCACTGTACTTTTGTTTTAAGTGAGAACTTTTTTAGGCGCGCTGAGGGATTTATTTTGTGGATATTGAATGTGATTGAGCCTTCACGCTCGGCTATGTAACGCCCGTTTGGATAAAGCCGGCTCGAGTCGATTAAGGGAGCGAGAGAGATATAGTTAACTCGTCGTCGTCGGCGGCGGCCATCTTGGATTTACAATAATACAGAATATACTATATTCGCCAAACGGAGGTTCGCAAAACGCTACGCAGTCTTGATTTGAACAAAGCCAGTAGCCCTGATGGTATTCCAGCCATCGTTCTGAGGACTTGTGCGCCTGAGTTGACTCCTGTACTGACGCGCCTCTTTCGCCTCTCCTTTGAGACTGGACAAGTGCCGTAATCGTGGAAGATTGCTAACGTGCAACCTGTGCCCATAAAAGGCAGTCGTGCTGACCCTTCTAACTACAGGCCTATCTCGGCTACGTACATTCTCTGTAAGACAATGGAACGTATCCTCAATAACAGGCTCTTGACGTACCTTGAATCCCATGATCTCCTCAGTGACCGTCAATATGGGTTTCGTCGTAATCGGTCTACTGAGGATCTTTTAGCGTACGTCACCAACATCTGGAGTGAAGCCATAGAGAAGCAATCGCCGCGCCGTTTCCCTCGACATCTCGAAGGCTTTTCACAGGGTCTGGCATGGCATGAAGCTTCCTTCGTACGGACTGTCCACAGGTTTTATTGCTTGGATATCGGACTTCCTGCGGGACCGGTTGCTATGAGTGGTCATTGATGGCTGCTCGTCTGACCAAATGGCTATCAATGCTGGTGTTCCCCAGGGGTCAGTGCTTTCTGCTACGCTTTTCTTGCTGCATATTAATGGTCTGCTGAAATCCGGTATTTTTGGATACGCAGACGACAGCACCGTTGTAGAAAGATACGTGTCTGACGCGCGAGCCGGTGTACCTGAAATCCAGGCTCAGAGAGTGGCAATGGTTTAGCGCTTGAACTTGGCTCTTAAGGCAGTCTCCGAAGTGGGGTGATGCCAACCTAGTCAAATTCAATGGTGCTAAAACACAGGCGTGTCTATTCTCTGCTAAAAAGAGCCTATTCCAGCTGGCTCCTACTTTCTGAAATGTTTCGATACCGATTAAGGATCATCTCGAGCTCTTAGGCGTTATTTTGACGTCCACCCTTAACTTTGGCTTCTATATTGAGTCAAAAGCTCAATTAGCTACCAAAAAGCTGGGTATCCTTTCGAAGGTGCGTCGGTACTTCACGCCGGAACAGTTGCTTACACAATATCAGGCACAAGTTCGGTTGTGCATGGAGTACTGTTCGCACCTTTGGGACGGATCTGCTAAGTACCTGCTCGAGGCGTTAGAGACGATTGAGAGGCGTGCTAGGAGGCTCATTTGTGACGATTCCCTTGTTCGGACTAAACTCCAAAGTCTGGATCATCGTCGCAAAGTTGCCAGTTTATCGGTTTTTTATCGCATACATTTCGGTGAGTGTGCGTCTGCTTTGCATGATCTCATTCCCCCATGCCCTTTTTCTATCGGACAGTAAGAAGCTCGAAAAAGCGACATCGTTACATGGTTGATATTCCGAAAACACGTACGAAACGCTTTGACTCCACTTTCATTGTGCGTACCGCAAAAATGTGGAATGCGCTTCCTGAATGGGTCTTTCCGAATAGATATAATCTAGGTGTCTTCAAATCGCGAGTGAATAGGTTTCTTCTAGGCAAGCGCGCTCCATCGTAGACCGTAACTGTCGCTTAACACCAGGTGAGTTGACGGTCAAGCGCAAGCCTATCGACGAATAAAAAAAAATTAAAAAAATTACTAAATTGTATTGTCATTAGGACTAAAGGTGTATATCAAATTTCAGAACGATCCGTCAACTGCAAGGGGGTAAAATTTCAGTTACTAAATTTGACCCAAACAAATAAGCAGGCCAAATTAAATAAAACCGTTTAAACGCTATTGCTTATGCGACACCGCTCCGCTTGTGATGAAGCTCACTCCCCAGCGCAAACTGCAACACTACGAGTCGAGAAACCGCAAATAAAACGTTCTAGATACGTACCTAACATAACATAGCACCCTTCTAGAATACTAATCCATATCCTAGAGACGTAAGTATCTTAGAAGTTTAAGTTGGACATTTGGAAGCAAAAGTCTCATTGTATTTTAAAACTTACAGAAGTTAGATGCAGCGTTCAGACTAGAATAAGAATATGCACACGTCGGTTACTCCATACAACGGCGCGCTAATCAGTGACAAGTACGTGGCGTCTAAATACATATATCACACACACACACAAACATATAAATACTTATGGTTGCCGCTCGCTGGCGTTTGATTGTCGCTCGCTCAAGACGTCAATTGAAATTCAAACGCTCGAGAGAAGCCCGCTATGCTTGTCTCGACTCACAACCGTGCCGCAAACTCCAGCAAGCAACAGGGCGAGCGCGGGGAGCGGGTGAGGAACCCGAAATTGTTGGGAGGCGGAGAGTTATTGTGGTTATTATTTATATCTTGTGAAGTCGTCTGTTAAACTCTTTTAAAAAGTAAGTGGTGTACAAGAACAAAAATTATTGAGACAGGGAATTTGGGTGTATTGTACCACCCATGTTAGATTGCTAATAAAATTTAACATTGCTAAGAGCTTGAAACCGCTTTAAAAAATAAATTTACTAAAGTAATATAATAATATTATTGTGCAGGTTAAATTCTGCGCAAGTTTCAACTAGTAAAAAAGCTATAACTATCGAAGTACCTACTCGTACGTAGCCATTTATGCTTGGCGATATTTCAAACTTTAAGAGTAATAATTTTATTTTCAAGTTAGCGACCGTGTAATAGCATAACAGTACGTAAGTTTCTATAATCACATACATCGCCGAAAAGTTGTGTTTATTATTCTATTATTATTCATAAAATGAGTTTAGTCTAATAGCTGTGAATCTTATATGTTTTGTATGTTTTAAGGAGGAGCCTGAAACCCACGACACAGGTCACCCTAGTGTGGGCTTCAGTGCACACCGTTGTAACTGTAATTTTATTTAGTTGTAATTTTCATATTGTTGTTCCTCGGTGTCTGTTATTAGCCATAGCATTTTTTCCAATAAATTTCATTTCAAATTTCATTTCAATTCTAAGAACAGATCTAATAGATCATCCAACGAGAACAAAAACGACCGTTTTTGATCTTCGTTTGTTCATTATTTGCTATTAAATAGGGGAAATAATCCGAGTAAATGTGAATTTTGGCGTAGTTATAGGGTTTTTTAAATAACATACTCCTTGCTCAAGTGTATCACTGTTACTGGTGGAGATGAAAGTGTAAAAGTCCGTTTATTTTTTACTAAATAAGCGGCTGATTTCGTGTCGCGTTACGCGTTGCGTTCCGTTGTTGCACACCATAAATTATGTGAACTTAAAATAGGGACATTAAGAACAAATGAGTTTACTTACGTTAATTTAAATGAAATTTGCACAACATTTTTATTTCTTTCTTCTCTAATTCTTTCCTTTTAATTTCATAATATAACTTAATAGCATGTTTTTTTTTATATCTCCAAAGAACCATTTAGCCAGTACCCCTATACTCTCTCTAATAAATATTATCACTTTAAATGTCAATATTTCCCAATCCGTGACCGAAATATTGACCTTCAAAGTGATACACTGATACAAACGACATTTATTTTTCTTGATTTAATTCTACGACTTACCTAACCTCACTAATATGTATATCTATGACAAATAACTACTGAAATAACACAGCTAGTACTAATAGTCTTAGAGCAAAACCGCGGAGAGACAGACAGACAGACGTACATGCAGAAACTATAAGGGTTCCTTGTTTACTACGTAAACATAAAAATATCTTTTTATCTAAATTAATCTGTTTGGCAAAGCCCGGAGGGTTGATAAATGATGAGACGTAAGATGGTATAAGTCTAGTTTATTAAAATAAATAACAAGCATATTTATTTATTTATATTAAAGTAAAAGTGCAAATATTCTAAAGGTGACTTATATTTCTATTCGCAATCACGATCTTAGTATCTATTAATTATTAACATTGATATACGTGCCACAAAAGTTAAGAAAACCAAGCCACTGCTACAGCAAAATACAACACTTACTTGCTTTCATCTGGAGGAATTAAAAATGCATTTGAAACGTTTACACCCTTCACTCTGAGGAAATACGGGAAAGGATTTCACTTGAGGTCATAACATAAAAAGGGTGGAAAATAAAGACAATATAGATATGGAACGGCAATGCTAGTTAAAGTTATCATCAATAGTATCAAACAAGGAGTCCATATATTGTCACGTGCAACTGCGGAACCCTATATTCCGCGTGACCCAACACGCAACTTGTCTTAATTTTTAATCGAATTGTACCGGTCGTTGTCTTAATTCTTAATCAACTTGTAGCACTCGTGACGTAGCTTGACTCAGTGTTCTTGAACGATCGCAAATGTTAAGTAACAGCGTATCGGTCAGTCTTCGGATGGGTGACCGTAAGTGGCATTTCTTTCTTGAGCGCTACCATGTGTCGGATGACACGTTAAATTGTAGGCCCCGTAGTTTGTTCTTAAAAACAGCAATCGTAAATGAAATAAAAAAGATTTTCGTAAAAAGTGTTACTCATTGAAATGAAACAAATTTTAGCGGATTTATATATAGAGATCTCTATGGATTTATCGGGTATATTTTACATAATTTTATGACCTGACGTTTTGAGCACTTTGAAGCGTCCGTGGTCACAGATAAATTATGTAAGATATACCTACGCGATACATCCTTTAAAATTTGTTTCATTTCAATTAGTAATCGTAAAGCTAGGTCAGAGGTAGGTAGAAGCTAGGTAACGCAAATAAATTTACTTTGACTTTGACTTTGACTTTGAGAGGCCACCCAGCGGCTTACTATCTTTGACACTTGGGCTGTCCACTCAGTAAATATCAACTTTAAGTAACTTGTGTATATGTCTCACTGCTGTAAAAGTGTTCCCCTCTATTAAATATGGTATGCTAGTGGGGGACAACGACAATAATGAAAAAAGTTATGGCGTTGTCCCCCACCGATGGACAGCGGCTGCTACTGGTGGACAACGAGAATAATGTAAAAAGTTGTGGCGTTGTCCCCCAACTGATGGACTGATGGACAGTGGCACTTTTCCAAACACGTGTCACTGTCCACCAGTGGGGGACATGGAAGTGGGGGACAACGGAAATGAGCGACAATTTTAACCTATTAATTCATTTTGGTAACTAAGTTTATCTTCGAATAATCGTAATATTTACAAAGCTCACCACTCAGACTTCTTTGAAGAGTTTATTTATCTCCCCGGGATGTCCCCCGTGTGTTTTCAATTTGAAACGGGGAGAAAAACAGGGCGTAGAATGAAGTCTCATCAATTACGTCACTAGAGACTATCGCTTGATTACGCTGTATTGTACGCCAGTTTTATGTACTTGATTTGAGTGGATACGTATTTAGTACCAATCTTTTCTTCATTCTTTATGCCGTGTCATATTAGTAGAATGTTTTACAAGCTTTTTATCCAACTGCTCAAGAAGGAGGGTTATGTATTGTTTTCGAGTGTATGTACCTAAGTATGTATGTATATAATTATTTGGGTACTATGTATGTATGTTTGTACCTATAGCTTTGCTCATACTTTCTCACAAAACTTAAAAGCATATCGAGCGTGACGCAAACGTAATTTAAGTTACAGTACGAAAAGCATTCATAGGCATTTTATTATTGTAAACTTTTTATTAGTATTATCGGTCCTGGTGTTTGTGATAAAATCTATCAAATTTAAATTTGATTTACTTCTCGGTTTCTAATCGAACTGAAATCTTTCATACATGTAAATTGGATGACAATTTAATATAATTATGACCGCAAGTGTAAGCAAGTTAGTTTAGAAAATTAAAAAAACAACATACAAAACGGCTGAACCGATTTTGATGAAACAATTTTGACAAAACCCTCTATAGAAAATAAATAGATCAAAATCAGTCCATCGTTTATCTACAATTTTATGAAACAATTGATACTTGCAACGCAGAATTGCATCTATGGTGTGTTTTCTCGCCAGTAAACGTCGAAAGCACTCACTTGACTAGTAAGCCACTGAGTGAGGTGCGGCGCTATCGCCGCAGTTGAATGTAACAAAGTAGCTATGAGTGGTGTCTGTTCTAGTACGTAAGTCTATACAGTTCAATGATTTATAATTGCGTATATTTTACATATATTTTTTTTATTTAGCGTTCAACTTGCATGAGGCGTAGTAAGCATAGTCTAACTTTAAACCTAGTTAAATTAAACTAACAAGAGCTAATTTAAGCAAACAGCTATCTCTACTAGTGACAAGTAGCATTTTACACGAAAAGTCGGAGAGTATACTTCAGGGAGATATGGGAGTAGACTTCCTTTTAGCGAAACAAATTAACTCTAGTTAGCTCCAATGCAACTGACGGCAAACAAATAGGGCTGCGAAAGCTTGCTCTACGATTTTAATAATTTAATACCTCTAAACGAGCAATTCTTGTATGATATAGGTACATACAATAATCTGAATCTCGGAAACGGCTCCAACGATTTTAATGAAATTTGGTTTGTAGGTAGATTAGGGGACGATAAATCAATCTTGCTAGGTTTAATTTTTAGTGAACCCGGGTTTGCTCGTATTTTCAGTCATAAAAAATCCGAGTGGAGCTCGGTCACCCAGGTACCTACTTATAGTTTAAACAAGTGTCTATAATTTCTATAATAAAGGACAAACAAAATACCTGACTGCAGAAAAGCAAATTTTGCAGTCTAACTTACGATTTCGTTACTCTTGTTACGCTCTTGAGTGTACGTTTTTTGTGAGAAAGTATGTGTAAAATCGCTGTAAAAGGTTATAAACGCATTTATTACGGAAAAGTTCGTTGAAGGTTACGAAAACACGCATTTTTTTAACAATAGTGGTAATATTATTATTACAAAAAAAAATATCAGACACTGAAGACGAATCTAAGGACACCTTGCACATCAAAATCAGTCGAGCCGTTGGTGATCATATAGAAACATACATACATACTACAAACATAGATCATCTCGAAAAACATAAAGCTCCTTTTTAGTCGTAAAACCAAAGTACTGAACCGATTTTGATAAAATTTATATGGGGCCACATCTGAATTATAAAATACCAAACAAAAAAATCATCAAAATCAAAATTATTGGCAGAGTCCGGCAATAAATCAAAAGAAAGTCGGCGAATTACCACCCATTTCTCATTGAAATGCCAAAAAACCGTACTCAGCGATATCGACCCACATTCCTGTTGCGTACTGCAAAAGAATGGAATTCGTTGCCGCCATCTCTGTTTCCTGAGACCTACAATCTCGGAATTTTCAAGGCTAGAGTGAATAGATATCTTCTAGATCGACGAGCTCCATCCTCGGCCACACCGTCGCTTAACATCAGGCGAGTTGGTGGTCAATCGTAGATCTATAATGTATAAAAAAAAACCTACTCGTATCTGGCTCCAGCGCCTACCGCAGTCCAAGTGATGTGATGGCCGGATAGACGTCTAATCTCGCCCGAAAATTGGCCACCCATCCCTGGAACAACGCTATTAGCCGATTGGAGTATTTAGGTATCTGTGGAAACCGATATGGGCTTAGAGAATATCCTTTACTTATGTACAGAGTGAACGAAAGGAGACGGCCCATTTTGCACGCCATTTTGACCTACAGGCAAAAGTTTATGCGTCACATTTTAATTTTCCTCATATAACTTAGAAAGATTCTCTACATTATTTTGTGACCTATTTTGTGTGTGATTTTTTATTTTCCTTGTGTTTTCGTTACAATCAATTTATGTCTATGTCTATGTACTGTAATTAACTTCTATTGTTTTTATATGTATAAACAAATATTAACAAAACTTATTATTATACTAGTGTTAGTAGGTATTAAGTTTTGCTTACTTAACTTTTACTATAAGGCCACTATCTGTTATCATTCGTCCTATCCTTGTATGATTGCCTAGAAGAGATTGCTCTATGCGGTCAGCCCCCTGGACAGAAAAATGACAAGACGTCAAGTTACATTTAGTTAGTTAGTCAATCCCATTTTTTTCCATTCTACTAGAGTTTTCGTAATTATAAAGCTACTTGTATTGGCGGCCTGACGCCGCTAACTAAAAACCTAAGAACCTTGTTTTTATAGTTACATTCTCACTGTACCTACTTATTTTTTTATGTAGTGGTATTTTAATAGATCTTGTTTTGATAGAGGTTTTTATGTAGTGGTATTTTAATAGATCTTGTTTTGATAGAGGTTTTTATGTAGTGGTATTTTAATAGATCTTGTTTTGATTAATTTTGTATTAATTTTAACTTTTGTATTAATTTTAAGACAATGTAGTTTTATCTAGATAAAATTATCAGTACTTACAAACACGTCTACTTAGGGGTTTAAGTAATAAAAAGGTGGGTCGAAAATTAAACTACGATTTATATTGTACTTAACAAACACTTTACTATAACAATAAAATTATCAAAATAACAATAATTAATTAATTATTTACGATGGGTCGGCGTGCAGTTTTATTAGCTACAGAATTACATGACTATTTAATGTTCAGTGTCAAAATATTTCAGGATTAGAATAGAAGAAAACAGGAAACATTTAAATATAAACATTTAAATGTTATATTTAAATGTTTCAACCATTTATTTGAACGAATCATTCGAATTCTATACAAACTATTCACGAAATTGAGAATACATTGTTGAATTTCGCATTTTCTTTAGATGTTTAGTCATTTTCTTATAAAGGTATTTCAGCTTTCAAATGCTTGTGAAATCTTTCAATCGATCTTTCAATTTACCAGAAGGATAGAATTTAAAGTTTTGACACATATCGATCTAAAAATCTATGGACATAATGACATACATACAATTTTAATATCTAGATTTTGTTTCTAATTCCGACAAAATATATATTTCGGTGTATAAAAATTATATCATCCGTCTGCAGTTAACAAAGTGATTATATTTTTTTAAATAAATACATAAATTTTAATATGTTCATAACAATTTTTTTTGTGGATAATCATGTGTTAGGCCAGAAACTAGAATAAGGGTTGAAATCCACAAACACTGTGAGGCAAGGCTTAAGGAGGAGATCAACGTTCAGCTACATTTCTCGCACATTACAACATTTTAAATAATAAAATCATTGGTTATGGGTATTACAAAAGTTAGAAATAAAGTTTATTGAGTTAGGAGAAATATTTAAAAAAGTTTTATTCAGATATCACTATATAAATATAATTAAATTTATATCAATAATTAATTTAAATATATATATATATATATATTTGTTATGGTTTTATTTGTAAATAATATTTTCATTCTCTATTAGTTTTAAGGTTTTTTATAGTTTTATGTAAATATGTCATTATAATTTTAAATAACCTTATGCATAATACAAATAGTATAAATGTGATTTATATCAATAAATTAAACAAATAAAATTAATTTCTTACTTTTCTAAAATCTCTAACCAGTGACTTTATATAGTTAGTAATATTGTGGTGCGTGAGAGAGATAGCTGCGCGTGTTCAGCCCATTCTTAAGGTATAATTAAGAACATTATTTATATTACAAATAGTAACTAAAACTATATATGTTAAAAAAGTAACGAGAACTGGAATTTGGATGTTCTTATTTGGTTATATATATAATTGAACTAATGCATTTTGATATATGGATCTTAAAAACTTGACAGCCATAGATGATAAATTTATCAACAAAATGTTCTCATAAATTTCGACATTTCGATCACGCGTAGCTACGCTGTTACAATGGACATTGATCCTTGGTAATCTTTTATTGGGAAACAGATATTTATACATCCATAAAGTTTATAACTTCATGTAATTAAGTAAACTATAATGATAATAACGTAATTTAAGAGCAGATAATTCTTTATGAGCAATAGTTTCGAAATTTCTTTTTGAATAAAATCCTTGTTGATGACTTTCACCATTAATCTCTGTCAGCAGCAGTTTGTTGAGTCAAAAATGCGAATATAATTATCCTAATTGGAAAGAAACAAGAAAAATAAATGTAAAAATAATTTCAAAATTCAATTATATTTTTATGATAACATAATACTTGAAACGTATAGATAGTGATTTGTTAGAAAATCTTGAAATATAACTTTATCTGGCTATTAAATGTATGCTAAAACATAAATCTCCATACAAATATTTCTGGTTATAATTATATTACAAATAAAATGTATTTTATTGATGAAAATATTTATAGCAGCGTCCAGTTATGGAAATAATTATAATAACTTAAATTGAAAAACAAAAACATTGATATCTGCCGTTTTGTACATATTTCTTTTATTATAAATCTACAATGGCTTTATGTTACATGTAATACAACAATAGGAATCTAACACGAACAACAATAAGATATATTTATAAACTTTAATAAGTCCTGTCTAGCACTTTCTATAAAAATCTCACTAATTTCTTATGTGTATATTGTTTCTATACAAAGGGAGTCTCATTTTCTTGTCTGGATATTGAAATTAGGTCATCTATTAACTAGGTCATTAGGGTGGAATAAAAAAAAACAATTGAATTACGATTTGGAATAGTTGCAGAAGGTTGTGGAATTTCATTGGTAAAAAACATCAAAAAATTCGAAATAAAAATTTAGGGAATACTTGTACAGCATCTATGTAAAAGTGCTAAAATAAGCGTTTTTTCGACTAAAGATTTTTTAGTCTAACTGACGCTTGATCAAAATACTAGGCCATGGTGTATGCCGCCAATATTTCTATTCAATTTAGCAATGCTTATATCATGCTGGGTACGCTCCCGAACAGTAATGGCTTTGAAAATTTGGTTTATTCTTAGATTTTCGTTGATCTGGGGCTGTCTAATCGCTTTTGTGATTGTAAGTATATAAATATTATGTAGTTTGTATATTGTTTTGATGTAGGTAATAAATGTACTTGCGCGTTAAAAAAGGCGTCTGGTTTGCAATAAAATTGACAGTAATATAAATATATTTATATATAAAAGTTAAAATTAAGACATGTTTTATTTATAATAGCTAGTAGAAGAGCACAGAAATAATACAATGATATCGACATGTTTATGGTACATATTACGTAACTAATATAAACAAAAAAAAACTTATTTTAAAATTTAAACATAAAATAGGGTGAATTTATATGGAAAACGCTAGAACAGGACTTCTTTAACACTTTTTTTTCATAAAATACCCGAATGTCTTAAATATTGAACTTGGGAAACAAATAAAAGTTAAAAGGTTTATTAATGTACTTAATATATCAGTAATTCGTATAACTGTTAAAGAGGTGCAAATAAAGTACTCGTAATATAACTATATCGCTGGCCAACCCGCACTTGGCCAGCGTGGCAGACTATGGCCTAACCCTTCTCACAATAAGAAGATGGCCCGTTCCCAGCAGTGGGACAGTTTGTACAAACAGGGCTGATAAAAAAAAAAAAAAATATATATAACAAAAAAATATAAAATCTTGACAGCTATTATGATCATCAAACTTGTATTTTATAAAAAAAAAATGTAATCGATAAGTGTTCATACAATGATTTCGTTATCCCTATATTCCATCAAAACATGTAATGTATAACACCACTTATAAAGTACAATCGGAATCTTACACAAATATGCTTTCAATATTGATTTTGTTTTACGTCCTAATATGTTAGTTTAAGAAGGATCTTAGCAAAATGATGAGGATTAAGTTAGGTTAGAAATACATTAAGAAATTATTTTCTATTAAAAAACATAATATCAGGTCAATAAGATCTATATTGTAATGAATCGTGTGATAATACAATGTATAAAATTTGGTAGTTACTAAAAAATCTACTATGTAGGTAGAGGAAGTGAAAAGCTTAGACAATTCTATTAATAAATAAATTCGAAAAGAATGTTGGTCCAAATTCAGGCAGAAATTGGTAAATACTATAAATATAATATATCAAGTAGATAAATAGATTATAACAATAGGACAGATTTTAAAATTGTATCTTCTAATTTCTAAGCGCAAGGAGGGATAAAATTATATTCTACAGAGTTAACTACATGGATATATATAACGAAAAAATATTAATATTCGAGAAGAAGTTAAATTTTGAAATCGTTGCAAGTTCAAAACTAAACGGATTTAACTATGAAAATAATGTACGAGTATATATTCGATTTTATTAAGTTAAAGTTATTTTAGACGCATCTTGTATTTTAAATAATATGTGTATAACAAAGTTTAGAGAGTTATTACAATTATAAGAATTATATTATTATTCATGTTTGAATCAACGTAACATTTGTCATATTTGCAAAATATGACGCTACGTAATAAACAATATCAAGTAAAAATATATATAATATTTAAAACAAATGCAAAAGCTGATTCCGTATACTTATAAATTTTTCAGTTTCAGGAATATTATATATTTTACCATAATTACAAATAATGAACATAATCATACTGTTCTGCAGTATTCTAAATAAAACACACATTTTCTAAAATAAAAAAGAACTAAAATATACGGCATTAAACAAGTATTTAACTTCACCGTTCTCTATTTTACGTTCACATTTTTATAAACTGCGTCTATTTAAGCCTTAATTAAGCTACATTATTAAATCCGCATATTTGTTATATTTTTATTTACAAATACAACGCTACATTCTATGATATACATTATATTTTTATGTCTAAGATGCTACTATTGCGATAGTATTTTCCAGGTTTAAGCAGTCTTTGTATGGAAATATATATATTAACTCAAATAAAATAAGTGTAAAAATAAACATATATATAACTTTGTATTACTTATTGTTTATTATTATACAAAACATAATATTTTTCATATATATTATACATGTAGGTTTCTTTTGTATTTTACGTACAAAAAAAATTTAAAACTTATATTCAAAATCAATAAATTTTTAGACATGTAACATAATAATATATATTTATAGTAAAAATTTAGATTTATCAATATATATAATTATTAATGTCAGATATGTAATATATCAATAAATAAATAACTAATAATTTTGTAACAATATAGAATAATTTATAAGTATTAGATAATGATATACTTTATACTATCGCATTATAAGCAAATTTAATAATTATGAGTTACTACAGTTTGAACACCGTGATTTCAAAATAAATTACGCTTATTTAAACCCTATTAGTATAAACTCTAGCGATCACGCGCAATGACAAATTAATATACACAAATATATAACTTTTAATTTATTGGTGAAAATAAAAATAGAACTATTTACAACAAAAAGATTAACACTGTAAAGCTGGAATTCCTGCGTTGACGAACAAAATTAAATAATGTATCTACGTAAGTTTATAATAATATAATTAATCATTATGTGGTGTATATGCGACATATCGCAACGCGTGGTCAGAAGCTAACGTCAACGTATCAGGAATTCAAATTTAAGAGTTTTTTTTAAGCAAAAATTATGTCATTGTTCTTTTAACAATTGTTAGTTAACTTGTTAGCACTTTTTAAATAATTATTATGCATAAATGCTCTATAAACTAATCGGTTCGATATACCTCTATCACTTCCACGCCTTACGAATTTCATCAATAGAGAGAGACAGATATATGTATATCTCAGATTTTGTTTATAAAGTGTTTATGCTTAAGAGGTAAAAGTGTTTATCAGACATTTCTAAGTCAGGTTCAAACATAAAGTTATTTAAGCTATAGATAGGTTGTTGTTTTTTTTTTTTTAAATTATAACTAAACTTATTTTTACACTTGAATGACGCTACGAATGTTGTAAATGTTCGTTGTTTACGAAAAAATATTATCTTCATTAATATTTATAATTTGTTAAGAACTAAGGACGTTAAAATTCATCAATCTCACTATTCTGCACGCGCTATATATTTTTTTCTCGATAAACCTACGATATAGAAGCATATAATTCCGTTAAAATTTATATAATTTCACTATACTTACCACAGCCTTTAAGGCTTAATTTTTAACATTTATTATCAGCGTTATTAGGAAAAATTGAATTTACGAGAGTTCTAGAGGAAGAATGAAAAACATCGAAGGAAGTCTAAAATCTGTACATTTGAGCACATTCTAATTATTATATATTAACTTTTTTTCTTTATAACATTAATAAAAATAGCAAGTATTAATCTTGAACAAAATTAGTTGAAAAGACAATAGAATTTTGATAAACAAAAATTCAACAGTATCTAGTAAATTATAGCTTTTGTTATAAACTTGAAAATGCCTAACCGTGGTTAGGAAAGAACATATATTTTTTAGAAGACACCCTAACAATGATCTATCTGCAAAGCTCGTATTGAATTTCTTTTTATACACAACAATGCGGTTTACTAGTAGAATGCCCAATTCTCAAAATATCGAGTCTTAAATGGACTAATTCTAGAAATGGAGAGTTTTTTAAATAATTATTAAGTTCTCATTATGAAAAAATCTGCAGATTACTAATTCTCACATGTACCAATTATATGAATGGCTAATTTTCAAAACGTATATTTAAAAAAAATGTGACTTAAAGTTAAATAAACTTTTATAATCACTATAATGCCTTAAATAATGTTATGAGTATAAATTACGTATCTAACTGTAAGCATAAATTTATTATATTGTTTTCTATTGTCTACTTTCAGAATTAGACACTTGTAAATTCTGCTAGTGCCAATTTCTCGTCATCATCTCGCTCTCTCTCTCTCTCTCTCTTTCAGGTCATTATACGAATTAGTCACTTGTTGAAATAGTTCTTAAAAATTTCATAAATACCATTTTCAAAATTGGGCATCCTGCACCTAAACTAAAACTGCTGCTAATATGACAATATTTATTAACAAAGTGCTAGTACGGAATCGACTTTTTAAAATCAACTTTTGATATAATCTTTATTTTTTTATTATTAAGAACGTTATCCTTGAGAAAGCGGATAAGTTTATAAAAATTAAATGGTTTGTTGCTTTCACGTCATTTTATAGTCCGGTATTCTAGGCTAGCAATATTGTGCAGATATTTCTTTTAACCCCACTCAAAAACAGATTCATTTTATAGATATAAATGAAACAATTCATTATGAACATAACCTAAACTATTCCAATGGAGTACCTCAAAAACGTCACATTTAAAAGCCCTTAATAAATCCATAAGCTTCAAAGGTAGACATAGTGAGGTAGACCAACCAAAGCGAGAAAAAGAAGCAGGAAGTGACGATCTTGATACCCTTCGGGCCTCCGAGCTCGCCGCCGATGCTCTTCCGCCTTCGGAGCACCAGCACCAGAACTACAAGAGCTGCTTCTGAGCAGAACATCGTCACGCTGAATGCTAGACTGTGGAGAAAAAAATTATATTGAATTAAGAGATTCATTATAGCCAAATCATAAATCTAATAGATTCATGTCTTTCGTATGAACTAATCCCAAGGTTGTAATCCCAACACTAAGCAGCAAAGGAAGTTGTTAGCCAGTTAGACGCTAAAATTCTTTGTTACCAGCTTATAGCGAAGAATTTATAGTGTCTATCTGGCTAGCAATTTCTTTTAAGATATTTCTCTCTCTCTCTCTCTTCTGTTTGCCTTATAAGCTGCCAATAGGTACAAAAATTCATCATTCATTTAGTTCATTGCCGCGTATTTCTGATTCTTTAAGTTTTTGTGATAACTTTTGAATGATGAATGATACTTACTTTCCAGGATCAACCTCGAACTTCTCCCCCTTGCTCCAATGCACGATAGCTGCCACCGTCCACGCCACGCCGATGCCCAGGAATACATTCACTGCGTTGGAGCCAGTCACGTTACCCACAGACGCGTCCGCGTGCTTGTCTTGTATCGCTGCCACTTTGCTCGCGAAAGTATCTGTTAGATAGAAAAATAAATGCTCTAAATAATTATAAATCAAAAATTTGAAAACCCGAATTTGAATTAGCGGGATCCTTACGTATATTTTGAAAAAAAAAACCGCTGTATGCGGTTGAAACTATAATCGGAGATTTATAAAGATATACGCATGTAACTCGTTTGTTTAAATAAAAATGCTTCATCAAGTGTTCATATGTACATAAATTTTAGTGCAGAGGCAAGAGCTCTTGCTTAGATACATTCAGTCTTACCGAAAAAAATATCTCTCAAATTTGATCAACGCTCAAAATATTCTGTCTGTGAAATAAGACAAGGAATTTGAGAAGATGATTAAAGTAGTCATGAATATTACCTGGGCGACCGAGCTCCACTCGGATTTTTTATGACTAAAAATACGAGCAAACCCGGGTCCACTAAAAATTAAACCTAGCAAGATCGATTTATCGTCCTCTAATATATCTACAAACCAAATTTCATTATTTTTTATCCATCCCATGGTTGCCTGGAAGAGATCGCTTCTAGCGATAAGGCCGCCTTTTGTTGCACTAGTCTATTTAAGTTCTTTGTTATTACTTTTAAGGTGTGTACAATAAAGAGTTCATCTATCTATCTATCATTTAAATTGTTGGAGCTGTTCCCGAGATTCAGAATATGTACATGTATACCTACAAGAACTGCTCATTTATAGGTATTCGATTTTGATTTTTGATTAAAGGTTTAAGATTTTGTTGTCCATCAGTGCCACTACGAGCGAATAGCAACATTTGGATCTCATTATAATTACTTATATCACCATCATCATCATCACAAGAACTCCACTGCTGGATATAGGCCACCCGATAGATTTCTAAAAAAACCTTTGGAAGCAGACCTATAAACTGAGTCTTCCTACCACGTGTGTGAGGTATGAAATCGTCTGTCTTTATGGATCCTACGCTGGGCTTCGTGATCTCCACTGGAAAGCTTTTCAGCTTCATAGCATATTGCATAAGGCACATGGTACTTAGAACTGATAGGCGATGGGGCCGAAAAATTCTCAAGTGAAGACCACGCGCAAGTGCAGCGCAGGAAGGTCAGCCACATGGTGGGCAGACGACCTCATACAAGTGGCAGGAAAATGTTAGATGCAAGCCACTTCCAACATAACTCTTTGGAAATTGGGGTGGCCTATGTCCAGCAGTGGGTTTCTGGATTTCTTGTGATTGAGATGATGTTAGGTTTTCCATCATTCATCAAATTCTTTTTTGTCTAGTAATATAAGTACCTGGCCTGTACCTGACTGGCCTTGTGGCTCAGTTGGTAGTGTGCTTACGTCTACCTGCTGAACTGAAAGGTCGTGGGTTCAATCCCCACCCAGGGCAAACATTTGTGTGATGAGCATGGATGTTTGTTCTGTTTCTGGGTGTTTTTATGTATCATATGTATATATTTACAACAACAAAAAAAAGTATATATGTATTCTATCAGCCATCTAGTTCCATAGTACAAGCTTTGCTTAGTTTGGGCTAGATGGTGTTGTGTGAAATGTCCACAAATATTTATTTATTTATGTTTATTGTTGTTTGTTTAAAGTTTTGTAGTAGTTAAAAAAAGATGATTTAAAATCAACTAAACAATGTCCGCTTCGGCTGCGTACGTAACCATTGTTCCGTAACTAGTAACGTACGAAACACAATTATTCTTCGTACGATACTAGTATCGTACAATTTTTTTTTCCTTATACGTAACCACAGCGTTTGTTACGTAACTGGTTACGTAGTAGACATAATTATTCTTTGTACGAAACTGGCCGTTTCGTCAACCTATATAGGTACTTATCCACAAATAAGTCGCGAATGGGTGATAAAAATTGTAATCACAATAAAACATTGAAAATACAAATTTACGTTTCCATATTTATGAAACTTGTGTAAATCATATTCGCATCAAGAAGACATTATCATGAAATACTTGGGACATAAAATGTATTTATTATTTTTGTTTCAACTCTGTTTCGAATTGAAGATCTAAAAGCTATTGCTATAAATAATTATTAGTAACTAGATGATCTTAGCAGACATGGTTCTGCCAGTTTGTCCTTTTGCCAGCCTCGCAAGTTATTTGAGTTCAAATACTTTTCATACAAATAAAAAAACAGCCTTGCAAAGACAGATCTTAAATTCATAGAAAATTCTTATAAAAATTAAACCGATCATTATAGTTTACAAAACTGAAAAAACCGACTTCGAAATACGCAATTCGTTTACCTACTTGGATGACATTTTTAAGTTTCAGTTATTTTGTAATAAAAACCAAAGTACTGAATGGATATTAATAAAATGTATTCGGGTCCACCTCTGCAGTAGTGGGTTGTGTATTACCAATTAAACAAAAACCGGACAAGTGCGAGTCAGACTCGCCCACCGAGGGTTCCGTACAAACTAAATAAAAGGGGGAAATCATATATTTTTTTTATATTTTCCTTCATAAACCGAAAAATATACATCGTAAAAATATTTAACACATTCCTTGCTCACCACTCGGATTCGAGTAGGGGCTATAGTAGCGACGCCTCCCACTCGGATCCGAGCGAGCGAACGTTTGAGGCAGCCCTCATTCCTTGCATAGAGACTCTATTTTTTTGTGATTAAATATAAAATGTCCAGTTTTCGGATTTTTTCCTATATGTGTACTGTAACACAATGCTTCTTGCCAAATTTCAGAGTTCTAGGTCAACGGGAAGTACCCCATAGGTTTTGATTCCTCGGTGAGTGTCGAAATGTGCGTTTTTTACAACATATTCGGCTGTAGCTTTTTTTTTTACCAAAACTGAGAAATTGTATTTTTCTTTCTGCAGCAAGATACTATGGATCTGCTTAAATGGTTTTAATTTCAACTCGATACCTTCACGCGTTCCCGAGATAAATAAAGGTCTTGACACCCGGACAGACGGACAGACGGACAGACGGACAACAAAGTGATCCTATAAGGGTTCCGTTTTTTCCTATTGAGGTACGCAACCCTAAAAAAAGAATTAACAAAAGCAATTCATAATTGGCGGAGCAATCGCTGAACAAACATACAAAAAAACATACAGTCGAATTGAGAACTAACATTTATTATCGACAACCAAAAGAAAGACTCTGTAACAAATATATTAGTGGACATTTCACACAGCATCATCTAGCCTAAACTTTTAAGCAAAGCTTGTACCATGGCAACTAGCTGGCTGACATAATACATAGAATACATATGTATATACTTTTTTTGTAAATACGTACTTGTAATACATAGAAACATCCAGACCTAGAACAAACATCCTTGTTCGTCACAACAAATGTTTGCCCTGGGTGGGGATCGAACCCATGACCTAGATTTTTGTAAAAGGACTCCATCCTATAAAAAAAAAATTACTTTACTTTTTAACCCCCGACGCAAAAGCGACGGGGTGTTATAAGTTTGACGTGTCTGTGTGCGTGTCTGTGGCATCGTAGTTCCCGAACGGATGAACCTATTTTGATTTTGTTTTTTTTTTGTTTGAAAGGTGAATTAGTCGGGAATGTTCTTAGCTGTGTTGCATCAAAATCGGTTCAGCCGTTTTTTTTTCGGGGATTTTTGAGTTTCCTAAACGTATACTTGCTGTTTATGAATTCGCCTCAATATCACGTACGTTTTATTCTTCCGTTAAAATTTAAAAAGTGCTGTTCTGAGACTGAAATTTATGAATAATAAGGTTGTCTGGAAGAGATCGCTGTTAGCGATAAGACCGCCCTTTGTGCCATTGTTTTATAAGTGTTTTTTTTGTTATTTGTATTCTTTTTGTGGTGTCAATAAAGTGTTATTGATTGATTGATAATTTCCTAATATCTTGTGAATATATTTAATTTTCTAGCACGTTGTTAATTTCTAGATAAGATTAACAGATTTTTTTCTTACTGGTACCCGAATCAAATAAGTATTTCTGAGGTTATTTACCTACTCTAAACAAAAGAAAAACCTTAACTCTCCCATAGACTTCTATAGATATCCCAAGTGTATGTATGTACCTAGCGTGTCAACAAGTACGATAAAAAATCACAGTAGGCTACCTAAGATTTATTTAATTTCAGGTGATATATGCTTCCGATTCGATATTTTGACAACTAGGTACTAGCGTGCAAGCGCGCGGATGCATTGGGTTGAATAGATTTCGCGCGGATGGAAGATTCCATCACTAAATCGTTTGTATGACGTCACTGTCGATACCAAAAATGTGGCACGCAAGGTTTTCATATAAATGAATTCGCATGCTTAATCTACTATATCTGTGGATTATTCTTACCGGGTATGCTGGTGCCTAAAGCGACGAACACGATCGCAGTGACGGAGTCTTTAATCCCGAGGGTGCAGCCGAAGTGTGATGCTACATCCCCGATCACCGCCGTCACCAGGCCGATGCAGATTATTGACACCACGAAGCACACGTAGCCGCCCCCAATATCTGCACACAAGGCAATATTAATTAAGAACCAACGATAGACATGCGGCGGGAAATTTAAATTTCAAACAGTTATTTTGTGTTTGTAGCTAGCCTCAAGAGATCATAAAGTTTGCGATAATCTAACATTGTTTTTTTTAGAATTCCGTACATCAAAGTATAGGTATTTTCTTTTCTTTTTATTTTACCTGTAGGTGGTACAAAAGCGAAGATTATTTTCCAGAAGAGTGTTACCACGTGCAAGACGTAGTCTGAACACGACGGCGGCTCATCAGGGTCGTCAGAACCTGCGTGAAAATAAGCAAACAAGCATTAGCAACAGAACAATGTAAACACAAACACATGCGTATAGTTAACTAAGTAATTATCAATAAAGCAAGCGCAGAATATTGATACGTAAGAATCATAAACTCGCACTGCTGGATATAAGCTTCTTCCATTGAACAGCAATATGAACGCTCTCCCAACCACTGTCAAAAGCTTTACCAATAATGTCACTCCATCGTGTCTCAGGGGGTCACATACCTACGCTTGCAAACACACAGTCTCCTTTCTATGCCGCGTCTATCTAGTCGGTTTCAGTTCTGGGACAGATATGACCATCTCACTGCCACTTCACCTTAAAAACGCTGCACTAAGTCAAAAACTCTGGTTCTCTGGTAAATTACATCGTTGCGGATACAATCTTTCAGATAAACATCGAGAATAGCTTTTTCCAAAGTTCGCTGGACGACTTCAAAATCTTCAAATATAGACAAGAATATGAATTGTTAATTTCAATATTTGGGGTTATATTAAGTTGATATAGGCACTTATGTTGTAGAGAAAAGTAAAGGTAAAAAAAGAGCTCGTAATAAAAAGGAAAAGATTTGTCAAGCTTCATCGAAGAGCAACGAACTTGTCAGAATGTTGGCAGCAGTCCCACAATGCCTATAGAAATGAACAATTCTGAGAATTCACCGCAAAGTATCCCAGACCCGACGTCGCCTCAGGTGCCATGACATAACCTACCCTAACAGTGGACAAACCACTCTTTGGACACGACACTCGTACACGGTTGCCTCCGTTGACAAACTTCTGCGATATTAATTTAAGAAACCACGGTGAAGGCGAGTTAGTGGTCAAACTACACGTCGGACATTAAAAAATCGTAATCATAATCAGTCATTATAGGAATTGTTATTTTACAGTGTTATACAATTGTGATAAACAATTATTATTTTATATGAATGTAATTAATGACTTGTAACAACTGACACTCCATACAATGGTGCCCTAATCAGTGACACATACTCATATTGACGTCTGTATTTAATATCAATCAATACATAATCACTAAACTCTGACAAACAAAAGGGCAGCGCGGGGAGCGGGTGAGGAAACCGAGATTGGCGGGAGGTGGGGAGTATCAGTTCTGTATGTAACACTATTAATATCTTCTAATGTCAAATGTAATCTATTTTTTTAAGTGAAAACTTTTTTAGCGGCGTTGTGCACTTTTGGGATGGGTAAAAAATGTTAAACTCACGTCAGGACATGTGACCTGATCGAAAATTCGTAAGACAGCGCAGGGCGCTTGCGCGAGTGTGCGTGTGTGTTTGTACTACAGCCTGCTACGCGCATCCACGGATGGTGACTGCTGATGGCTCGACCGTCTCTATACTTGTAAAATTCGTGTATATAAAGTGTTTAAAATATGGAAATTGAACAAAATGCATCTATTAATGAAATATACGGGAAATTAAGTATTTAACCACATAAATGATAGTACTTTTATACTGATAAATAAAGCAATTCGTGCGAAATTATTCCCTAGCCATTCCAAAATATTCAATAATGCACAATGTTCAAGTTTTACCTTCTGCCGGCACTCCCGGAATGCAACCCGTTGTTTTTTTTTTATTATAAAAATATATTAAAAAATATTTTAATATAAGTTTACTTTTTTTTATAACTTTACAGTAGTAGATCTATTTGATATGAAAAATTGTAAATGTTGTTTGATTTGATTGATTATCACCATTTTACTCTACAAATGAAGGTTCGAGAGTCCTGAGAACTAAAAATAATTACATTACCGTGTCCACGAATTCGTGTGCCAAAATCCAATTTTGGGATGCTTGCATATTACATTTCAAATTGATGTTCCAATACATTATATAAACTTATAAGTTAACACAGTAAATACATTATATATACTTATCTAAACAAAAAAGTTCGAAGTCATCGACATTCCAACGTATGTCTTTATAACGTTTTTTTTTATAACATATTATAGTTGCTAGTCTTTTGCATAACCAACTTACCTGTTTTTAAGAGACAACGTCACAGTCTATAGGTAATAGAGAATGATTGTAAGACACCTAGGATGATAAACCTACCATAGATATGATCACTCTCCAGTGTTTACCACAATTTACAGGTTCGTAAAATAAAAGAAGACGCAAAAATTGAATTACTTGTATTTCAGGTGTCCTATCCTTTCGGTTCTTCGTCCAAGGCATGGGGTCAAGACGTAGAATAGTCCCAGGAACTGCAGTGGACGGTTGGCAAATGGCCAAAATCGTTTCCGTGGAAACCTCAATTTCAAGAATTAGGTACACAATTTAATTTTATGCACGGCCTGAGTAACTGATAAAAAATAGTTTAAGGTATCAATTGCATCCTATAATGAATTAGTTTCAATATGACCAGTTTACTTATATTCAAACTCAAGAATGAGTGAATCTTTCCACTCACCTGAGCTGGCCGTCAGTGCTTCGGTGAACTGCTCCTTCCACGATGAGGTTCCTATGATTATTGACGCGTTGGCTCTCTGGACCAATTTATCTACTGTATTCTGAAACAAACGGTAGAATATGAATTCTCTTTTTCACATAATTCAGAGATTGTTTAATAACACACAAAAATAAACGTGTGACATATGCCTACGAAAAAAAAAACAACGGGTTACACTCCGGGAGTGCCGGCAGAAGTGAAAACTAAAAAATAAAATAGCAAAAGACTGACTCGTGAAGCATTTAAACCTCCGCCCTCGGATTGACAAATTGAAATTTATATCGGTGCTCTTACATATTGAGCTAACGACTCATGCATGTGACGAAAATAAGCGTAACGTAATAATAACGTTAGAATAGGTTTCTGACTGTCCGTCTTACGAAATGACGCGAGTTTAACATTTTTACCCATCCCTAAAAAGGCCAACGCCGCTAAAGAAGTTTTCACTAAAAAAAAACCTGACTCCTGACCTGACCTGACTAACCTGAATGTACAAGTAGGAAAAATTTACCAAAATGACTCTAAACCCCCTAAGACATGGATGGATAGAAATACCTTAAAGAATACCTTATTAGAATTACCTTAAATTCTTTGCTCTCCTTTATCCTGAGTTGCGCCCTGGTGATGTCTCCAGCTTTGGGCAGCCCCATCATGGCAACGACGGCTTCCTCCTCAGGCAGCGTGGCGAGGTGGTTCGCTTCATTACCACCAGGGTGCGGGTGGTCATCGTCTGCGAGAGAGAGATAATTTTACTCCAAGTCTTTATGTTGGAGACCATACACTTTTAATTATTTAAGTTACAAGTATGATATAGTGCTCAAAGTGGTTCATTTTAATGGTACATATTTTTTTTTCCAGCCCTGTTTGTACAAACTGTCCCACTGCTGGGAACGGGCCATCTTCTCATTGTGAGAAGGGTTAGGCCATAGTCTGCCACGCTGGCCAAGTGCGGATTGGCAGACATTACACATCTTCAAGATCATTGAGAACTCTCAGACATGTAGGTTTCCTCACGATGTTTTCCTTCACCGTTTGAAGTTGACGGCAATCAACAATACGCACATAACTTCGAAAAGACAGAGGTGCGTGCCGTGAGATTCGAACCCAGGACCTGCGGATCGCAAGTCAGACGGTCTCACCACTAGGCTGCCGGAAACTTCAATGGTACATACATACATAAAAATACGCCTATTTACAGCCGCCGTATTTGACTGTTATTAGTGGGATTACTTGTTTTGTTATGTATAAAATGTAGACTTTCAGTGACATAGGGTTAGCCCATTGCCTACATAATCGCCGAAATTTCTCTGAAGTCCCTTAACAATATGCCCGGGAAGAGATACAGGTATATGTTTTTCTTTTTCTACCAGTCCAAAATGGATTTTAAATAAAATTTGTTCAAAACTAAAGGTATATGTACTCCCTTTTATTGATTTGTCGAGACATTTCAGCCAGAGTCATCTAGCTCTAAACTAACCTTTGACTGGCCTTGTGGC
Organism: Lycia hirtaria; assembly: GCA_947563715.1. Classification (NCBI taxonomy): domain Eukaryota; kingdom Metazoa; phylum Arthropoda; class Insecta; order Lepidoptera; family Geometridae; genus Lycia; species Lycia hirtaria. The sequence goes on from OX387385.1 coordinate 15,340,084, forward strand.
TCAGTTGGTAGTATGTCTACTTGCTAAGCTGTAGGTCGTGGGTTCGATCCCCACCCAGGTCAAACATTTGTGTGATGAGCATGTATGTTTGTTCTGTGTCTGGGTGTTTCTATGTATCATATGAATATATTTACAAAAAAAAAGTATATATGTATTCTATCAGCCATCTAGTTCCATAGTACAAGCTTTGCTTAGTTTGGGCTAGATGGTGTTGTGTGAAATGTCCACAAAATATAAAAAAAAAAAAAATACGAATCCAATTAAAAAAACATATTGTACTATGGAAGCTACACGGGCTAGCTGTATACCAAAATATAATAGAGCAGGTTTGCTTAGTTTGGAGCTAGATGGCGCTATGTAAAATGTCCATCAATATTTATTATTTTATTTTCACTATTATTAATAAATTTAACATTTTTACCTCAGGGTGGATAATGAATAATTACTTCTAAGGACAAACTACCTTAAGCGATGTAAAATACATCCTAGATGTGGAATGACAGCAAAATTAAATGTTATATTTGACTTATGTAATGCAATTAGCATTACGTATTGATAGAATAGGTACACTTAGATACAAGTTGTAAAAAACTCGCTCCGACTATGGTCCATCGTAAGACAAGCGGCTCATCTTGTATTCATTAGACCCATTCACTTGATGCATTGGCAACTTGAGCGTGAAAAATTAAACCCAGACTTCAAGACACAGTGTAAATGTGCAGAAGAGAAATTCCTTCTTTTCGTTCCACTTCACAAAACTTGAAAACTTGTTGTTAGAGGTTACTAATCTCAATCTGTACTAATAATATAAATATAGATTTACAAGTCAAATTCATTATTATTTAATTAACAAAATATTAAAATATATAACTTAAATATTTAATCATATTTATTTCGATAAATGACCTAAATAACTAAAGATATAAATAAAATACATATTACAGATAAAAAACAGAATCAGGTCACAGTCCCAAGGCAACTTTAATATTATCACTAATAATATAAAGATAAGATAAGATCCAAGTGGCACAAAGAGCCATGGAAAGGGTCATGTTGGGCATTTCTCTTCTAGACCGCATAACAAACGTAGAAATTCGACGACGAACGAAGGTCCAAGACGTAGTTAGGCGGATTACAAGACTCAAGTGGAGGTGGGCGGGACACTTGGTCAGAAGGGAAGACGGACGGTAGACTAAAGCAGTCACAGAATGGTGGCCGCGAGACGGAAAGCGAACACCTGGCAGACCTCCGACTCGATGGTCAGATGACATCGACAAGGCAGTGGGAAGACAGTGGATGAGACTGGCACAAGACCGGAAAGAATGGCGCGCTAAAGAGGAGACCTATACTCAGCAGTGGGTGGACAATGGTTGATTATGATGATGATGATGAATATAAAAGCGAAAGTAATAATATGTATGTCCGTATCTCTGTCTGTTCATTACCTTTACGGCTAAACGGCTGAACCAATCGTTATGAAGCACAGATATGTTTAAGGTATAGGCTATATTTTTTCAACTATAAATATATAGTATAAGTTATTACACTCAACAGCATATCAAGCGTAACGAAATAACAGTAAGTTAGATTCCAAAAACTGCTTTTCTGCAGTCGGGTTTTTCGTTTTTCTTTTAACATGGATACTTGTTAGCGAATGTTTTTTGTGAAAGCAAAAGAGGAAATAATGAAACATTACTGTTTGCCGATAGCTATACGTTAACGTGGTATGAATTTCCCCTACTGTATTTAATTCCTCCACCCTCCATAGGTTTTCAGAGTGAATTTAATGGCCGCCCTTGGAAATGGCGAGGCTATCCATTCAGACTCCGAGCGCTAGAGAAAATATGCGCCGTTCTATAAAATATGCGCCATTCTACAAAATATGCGCCGTTCTACAAAATGGGGGAAGGTTTCTGAAAGAGATGCATCGACGTGAGAGGGATGGAGACTTTCGTCGAGTTTAGTGATTTGTGGCAGATTTATAATAATGATAAATAAGGTAAATAATAATTTGGATGAAGTTGCGAAATTTTAAAGTCTGATCGTGTAAGTATGTAGCTTTTCTTACATAAATAAAACATTTTTACTTTGATAAAATGTAAAAATAATTTTTATGTTTGAAAATCGACTTGGATAAAAATATTAATAAATATCGAAAACTTGTGATGTTGCTGTCCAGTGTTCTGTGAGATTATGTTGTTAATAAGTAAATTCAGTCATTTTTATTACCCGACTGCGTAAGAAGGAGGGTTATGTTTTTCGAGTGTATGTATGTATGTTTATTTCTTTGACACGCCCTAGAGCCTAAACGGCTTGACCGATTTTGATGTGAGTGGTGTCAATAGATTCGTCTTAGTTGTGAGAGTGACACTCGGTACATCAAAATTAAAAAAAAAAACATAAGTTAGGCTGCAAAATCCTCTTTTCTGCAGTCGGGTATTTTGTTTGTCTTTTAACATTGATACTTGTATATTTTCTATAATGTTGATAATTATACATGAGCGAGACGGACGGTCGTCGAGCTCCAGACTCGAGAGGAAAAATGGGTTCAAGTGTTCCGATCGTTCGGACAAAGCAGTCGGGCCAAGAGCCAGAGCGTAGAGGGGTTTGATATACTTACAAATATCTCATGTTATCGTTAAGATAACAAGATATTTTTATTTAACTGCACAAAAAGGAGTTATTGCGCAATTAAGTTCAACAGGGTTCTTGTCTAAAGATTTTATTCCGAGTTTTTATTATTTTATTTGGTAGATCGGGCATTCAAAAGCGATTTCAATATTTTTTTATTCTGTTCAGTAGTTATTTTTTAATATATTTTAAAGATAAAGCCAGAATGACGTCATAAACTAAATTTTACAGGATGGCATCATGAGTGCCAACTTGACCTTGAATATTCCTTGAAGGCGCCTTTATACAGCAAAAAGTCTCAGCGTGAACGCGGCACATTTTTTTTTTTTAAAGTTTACTCCTCTAGCGCGACCGCCGAGTCGGTCGAGTCGAGTAGGTAGGTATGAAAAGTGAAGTACATACTTAAGATTCCCTTCTGTACTATCTTTGTTTCGTGCTCCTGTCGTGTGGTCAGCACACATTTTTTTTTTGTATAAAAATAAGTAAGTATATATATATTTTAAATTATATTCAGATTATATTGGATAAACACGTGTATTGACGTATTGTGTTTACTTCTACAAAGTCATTGTGGCAAGTGTCATATCCATGTAAAACCGAAACAGCGCCGGCCCCGTATAATCGGATTGTGGTCCGAAACCCGCTAACTCCGCGATAATTCAATTTCGCCGATCCCTCTATAGCTTGTTACGTAGTTTAACAGGAAATAGTTTATTTCAGTTTAGTAATTGGACCGCAATAGTTAACTAGTTTTATGTAACTAACTATAGTATATACACTTTTACATGGATTGTGTTTAAAAACAGAGAAATGCCGAATAAAAAATATTCTTAAAATATTTATTTAAGTATACAGTTAGAGTGTATAATATTTCAATTATACAGTCAGTGGCGGGTTATTTGACTGAGTCAAATTTAGTTAGTTTTTAGCTCTTTTATAAATTTAAGTTGTATATCTTTTTTATTTAACTTGTTTAGGTTATTTTAGTTTAGTTTCATTTAAGTACGTAATTACAATTTTAAATTATAATAAAATTATTCCCAGTCTAGTACATTATAAATAAAAGTCAAACAATAATAAAACAATTACAAAATTAGCATAAAACACTAATAAATAACAAACAAACTGAATAGCAACAAAAAATATTGTAAACAAAGAAAAACTTAACAAATGACATAACACATTTTCTGATTCACAGCATAGCTAATTAAGGTTTTAGCTATCAAAAATATCACAAGTACCTACTTAAATACAATAATATAAATTACAATACAATAAAAACAAGAAAGTAAGGAGAAAATCATACCCCAATCTATGTACTGAAATGTAATAAAACTATCTTACTTGCCAATAAAGAAGAAGAAACACATAATCCAGAAGAAAGCAGAAAAAATTATAAAGAAATAAATGATTAAATTAAATTAAATCGTAACAAAAATATTAAACTGGATTTAGACGGTTCATCTAACATAACAAAATTAATGTTTTATATTTGGCAGCCCAATTTTCACATAATGTAAGAATTTTACATAATACTTAAGATTTAATAATAATGCATATCATACGTTTTATTTAATAAGATTAAATAAAACGTATGATATGCATTCGAAAATTGTTAATCATTATAAAAAAGTATGAATTGTATCTTAAGTTCAATAGGTATTACAAAGTTTTATTAAATTTTGTTAAATGAAATTTAGGCGATCCTTTTTCCATGATATAATTTAATGAACGTTTTCTATATATAACAAAAAAGAACATTAAAATGAACCGTCAGCATCACATATAAATATAATTTAGTCATAAAACTAGTAAGAAATAAAAAACATTGTAGAAATTGGATCTCCTTGCAATATCCACCTGCATGGATCTCGATAAAATTAAATAGCCTTTAAAATAAGAAACAAAGTAAATAGTAGGCATGCACTCAAAAACAAATATAGGTAATAATGTTCATTGCTAAAAATATGATATTTTGAATAAATAATAAATCAAAAGCCATTACATCAGAAAACTAATATTTCTCCCACCTATCTATTTGAATACAGTCACCGTGGGTAACTTTGAATCCGTGCCAAACATTGTATTTTGGAGAAAACGTCAATACCCTTCGTAAAAGCTATTTTATAGTAGGTTCTTGATGTTTTCTCCAAAATAAAATAGTACTCAATCAATTAATTAGTCACTTAATGAGTTAATTATCAGTTGTTTTCTATTGGGAAAAAATCGAGCACATTCGGAAATATGTACCTACATGAGTACAATGTGTGACCCGGATTCAAAGTTACCAACTATTATTCATTCATTGTTAATATTTTTATCTTTTCTAATCAGGATCGCAGTGGATGGAAACACAATATTTTTACTATAAAAAGTACAAAGACGAAAAGTAAAGTCATTTACCCATCTAGTACAACTTAACAATGACTTGACTTTATAATAACCGTCGTGGAAAAAGAAGTACTAACAAAAAAAGGAAGTCTAAGAAAGACTGAGAAGAACTGAAATAAGTAAAGAAGAAATTAAAAACTCTATACTATAATATAATTTCGATCACAATACTTCGAAACCATAAGTGCATACGAAAAAAACATACAACATTTTATTTTATCTTTAATGAACAGCCAAATTATCCAAAAATAATATTTTTCTTTTTATTTTGTAAGAATTATTATTAAATCTTCAGGTATATTGTATCCGCCCACAATTATTACAGCATGATAATTTATCTAGTGCTTAAGGTGCGAGTAACATTTCTGAAATTTTGTGTATATTATTTGACGAAAACAATAAAATACAGTAAAAAAATACTGATTTTTAAACATTTCTATGGGACCAATCTGAAAGTTTATCCTTTTAAACAAAAAATAATTTATCAAATCAGTATATAAATGAATCTGAAAGTATATTATTTCAAACAAAAATATTGAATCCGTTTATAAATGACTGAGTTATACGTTAACAAACAAAAAAATACAGCCGAATTTTTAACCTCTTTTTTTGAAGTATAATAGTCATCACCTACCTAATATTTTTGGATATTTAACGAAATGGACAGGTAGCGTATTCTCATTCTGATGCTCCCATACAGAAGTGCCGCAGCTTGGCTCACTGTGTTCCCACACAGTGCTCCCGCATCAGCCAATAAAATAGTTTTCGAAGTCATAACCATTCCATCACAGTAGCCAAGATTTCAACTCCATATTGTACATTAGTTTCACCAACCATCCACTTAACCACTTACTGTATTTTTTATACATCTTATGTAAAGAGCCTCTCAGTGTTGACTTAAGCGCCGTTGTTGCCTTCCAAAGGACCGGGCTTGGCCCGAGAATTATTTAAATAAATAATAGAAATTAGGTAATCCAACGATAAGAGGTAGGTAAACCAAATATCGAATTAATTAATCAATTCATTAAACGTAATAACCCACTGCTGGGCATATACTTTCGTATAGGTAATTACGTTATTCTTCTCTCTCCCTTAAAAACAAATATTTTGTCGTTGCAAACTTAAAGTTTCCTATGTGTAATATTAATACTATACACGGGAGTTTGTGGATTCGATAAACAATCTAAAACACTATTAAACAATCTAAAATAAATATCCATAAAAAAATCACATAGAAGATTTTAAACCTGAAACGACGATTCGTAAATAAATATTACTATCCTATGAAGTCGCAAAAGACGTCGATTTAGGTGAATTCTCTACTAAAATATAAACGTTCTTTGAATTATTCAACGGCTAGGATTTCCCAGAGCGAATTCTTTGTGTATATACCTATATACTTTTTAATTTTGTATGCAGCTCAGTGCAAAGCTTTGTTTCATCATACTTAAAGTTTTTGCTGAGAACGGAGAAAAAAGTAAACCTTTGTCTTTCTTAATGAGGGTCCATACCTTTTTACCTAACTGCGCAAAGGAGAGTTTTTAGCTGCTCGCCAAGTCGACATCACTAATTTACAACAGAAACAAAATCAAGATAACATGAAACAATTAAAATTATTTTCAGGAAATATTAACAATAAAAAAAATCAATTTATATAATGTAATTATCCGGGCAGTTTATTATTTTTTGTCTAAAAAGATTATATAAAACAGTTACAATTATAATTATAACCGGTAAAATAACAACTTTATGCTTTGATGTGTTTTTTTAAAGGGGTAGTGTACATCTCTGAATTTTAAGTTTTATGGTAACATTGCATTCTTTGGAAATAATAAAATATGTTTTATTTGTATTTTGACATAAAGAGAAAAATAATCGATCGAGAATGATATAGGTGATCTTTTGCCCGAAAAATATTAAAAAATAATACGTCGTAATTTCATACCTATAACCATATTATTAGAAAAAAATACTCAATTTAACTTAAACCACTTTTTCCACAATATATAGGTCCGTAGATAAAAATAAAGTATTCAACCTAACTGCTAACTATAAGGTCGATTCTAAACGTGGGCTCCGTACAGATTAAGTTTCAGACCGCAATTCACACTGATTCCTAATTTATAGGCAATTGACCTTCCTTTTCGGGTTCGCAGAAAATTCTTTCCACTTTCAAAAAAATTCGACGGAGCTCTGACCGTCTGAACTGTTCGCTATTTCCGTGCTTTCAATGGCATGTTTTCTACGAAATTGAAATAAAATTCAAGGCATGTACCTTTATTTGCTAGGTGCAGGCCATTTCCAACCGGTCTTTTTGGAAATCCACGAGGGAAGCCTATGTCCAGCCACCTTTGTTTACCTTATATTGATGCTGTCAGATTATTAAAAAAACTGATGCCTACGAAGAATTAGAACGCGATCTGTTTCTATCTCTCTCTCTCTTTCTCTTTGATTGTTACTTTATTGAAATAACTAGATATTTCTTACATATTAACTCAATGTCGTGAGTCCAAAAATTTAATGTGCCCACAACAAAAGAAGAAAGTTTTTGGCGGGAACGTCTTAGTAACGTGTTGTTGCTTTGTTTTATTTTCCTAAACTTGTGATAATTATTTTGTACATTAATGCTATAAAAATGGTGGTGTTTTATTCATTAAGTGTTCGATAAAGTGCGTGAGTGTAGGCAAGTGCAATAAAGCAGTAAAACGTGTGATTTTACGTTGTCGGAAAACTCCATAGAAGCTTCTAGTAAAGTCGCCACCACTTTACTGAAGCAGGATTCGACTTATAAATTGACTGTATACGTGACTTAGATTGTGACTAAAACATTTACAACTTGTTTTGTTCAAGAAACTTGAAAAAATCCTAATACTTAACACTCGCAAATGCTTTAATGCGGGTCCAATACAAAAAAGAAGAAAAAAGAAAAAGTTGTGAAACTTTTAAATTCGAATGTTGCGGGACATATTTATTTATTTGTTGCGGGTAAATATTCGCAATCGCTATCAATCGATTTTGTATGAAACACTTCTCGAGTGAGTTTGTATGCAGTTTTATAACCCTAGACGCGGATAAATCCGATAAACTTGCGTTTATTTCGCACATAAATCCTTGCGATGTATTTTACGTACGAAGCCGAGCCATAAACTAGAAAAGAAGCTCTTCATCGCTATTTTAGGGAAAACCAATATCTGGGATATACCAGAATATCCTGAATTTGAAAACTTACATAAAATAGTCTTATTTTTGATCTATAGAATGATAAAGTATTTTATGTGTTTATGCAACTTTAATAGTTTTACCATAGAACTAAAAGGATTTAAAAAAAATCAACAGTTATAAGACGTCACAGTTCTATAGAACTAATGGGAGTTACCGACTATTTTGAGATTCGTAGACGTCCGTAGTCAACCAAAAATCTGACAATTTTAACTCATATGTATGTTCATAGTATCCTTATTTAAGCAAGTCTACACAAATTATGATATGTGAACCATTTATACAGATGATCTAAGCCTTTATTATGTCTGCCTTCCCTCCCCACGCAAATGTCAATATTGTCTCATCGAATATGCTTTAGTCGTCACTTTGTTTATTTATAATACTACTTTCTACGCTTTACAAATCAACTGTTATCTATAAATAAAGATACTAATTAAATAGAATCGTTAATTATTTCTACATAATTTAATTTTCAATTTTAATTACATTGATTTTTAATTTAATTTTCGTCTTTCTACGCTCTACAAATCAACTGTTATCTATAAATAAAGATACTAATTAAATAGAATCGTTAATTATTTCTACATAATTTAATTTTCAATTTTAATTACATTGATTTTTAATTTAATTTTCGTCTTTCTACGCTCTACAAATCAACTGTTATCTATAAATAAAGATACTAATTAAATAGAATCGTTAATTATTTCTACATAATTTAATTTTCAATTTTAATTACATTGATTTTTAATTTAATTTTCGTCTTTCTACGCTCTACAAATCAACTGTTATCTATAAATAAAGATACTAATTAAATAGAATCGTTAATTATTTCTACATAATTTAATTTTCAATTTTAATTACATTGATTTTTAATTTAATTTTCGTCTTTCTACGCTCTACAAATCAACTGTTATCTATAAATAAAGATACTAATTAAATAGAATCGTTAATTATTTCTACATAACTTAATTTATAATTTTAATTACATTGATTTTTAATTTAATTTCCGTGTTGTACATTTGAATTCGTTTAAGTTTAAATCTATCTATGGATTCCGATCTGATGATACATATATTTAGATTAATAATTTTTCTATTAAAAAACCGACTCCAAACGCAACTTACTAAATCCTTCACGATTGTAAACTTTTTAAAGAGAGCTCAGCTCTACACTCGCTCTTTTTAGGGTTCCGTACCTCAATAGGAAAAAACGGAACCCTTATAGGATCACTTTGTGGTCCGTCTGTCCGTCCGTCTGTCCGGGTGTCAAGACCTAAGACCTTTATCTCGGGAACGCGTGAAGGTATCGAGTTGAAATTAAAATACGCAGATCCATAGTATCTTGCTGCAGAAAGAAAAATAAAATTCTCAGGTTTCGTAAAAAAAAGTTACAGCCGAATATGTCATAAAAAACGCACATTTCGACACTCACAGAGGAATCAAAACCTATGGGGTACTTCCCGTTGACCTAGAACTCTGAAATTTTGCAAGAAGCATTTTTTAGAGTACACATATAGGAAAAAATCCGAAAACTGGTAATTTTTTATTTAATCACAAAAAAATAGTTTCTCTATGCAAGGAATGAGGGCTGCGTCAAACGTTCGCTCGCTCGGATCCGAGTGGGAGGCGCCGCTACTATAGCCCCTACTCGGATCCGAGTGGTGACCAAGGAATGTGTTAAACATTTTTACGATGTATATTTTTCGGTTTATGAAGGAAAATATAAAAAAAATATATGATTTCCCCCTTTTATTTAGTTTGTACGGAACCCTCGGTGGGCGAGTCTGACTCGCACTTGTCCGGTTTTATTTTTCTTTTGTCAAGAATGCAATGACAAATGTCACTGAATGTCAAATGCTCGTGTTCGAAGATTACAAAATGTGCTTATGTTTATACGATAATCCCTAATATTTGACACTCTTGCAAAGAAAAACGTGTAGGTGAAAGACTGCGATTTTATAATCTGACGCACTTACTCAGGAATACAATGAAAATATTTTCATTTTTAGAGATTATTCAACAAAAAGTAATAAAGCGATGTTTACAAAATAATTATGGGACCAACTTGGAAACTTTCTCTATACACCAATTCAGGAAACACAAAAATTGGTTCTCGAATGATGGAGTAATTCGTGTACATACATAAAAAAAATATACGGTACGAATTGATAACCTCCTCCTTTTTCGAAGTCGGTTAATAAATGGCGTTTAGTATTCATATTTTCTCTCTTTATTTCCATAGTCTATCAGGTCGATGGCTCATGAAACTATTTTACAATAGGAGTATAATGAGCTGATGTTTTCACACTAGTCATATGTGACGGTCCCACACAGAAGTAAGATGCGGTATTTTTGTGTGGGAGCGTCAGAATAAGAAAATGGCACCTGCCAATTTTTGTGTTACTACACAAAAATAAAGAAACTAGTGAATCGCTACCAGTCCATGCAAATCTTATTAACTCTGTAGTCTGTTGTAATGCAACTATTGTGTAATATTGAGTTAAGAAATCTGGCTATTGTGATGAAATAAACGTGACTTATAAAACTAAGATATGGGCTGATGCTCCCAAACAAAGGTAAGATTTAATACTTTTATATGGGAGCATCAGAATATATAATATTATTAGTACTACGAGTGGCGTAGCTCTGTTTCTCTGTCATGTCATCTGGAATCAGACGTTTTTTAGTAGTCGAAAACGGATTCCGGTTTCGCGCCGGCTTTGGTTTTCGATACGGCGCCGTGCCGAATAACTGGGGGCCATAGCCTAAATCTGTTCGAATATATGTTCAGTAATATATTTTTACAGCTCGCATTTTCGTAATCGGTACTTTTTAATTTCAACTAATCAAAAGTAAGCGGGTCGCTGATCTGCTCATGGTACACACAATATAGTAATAAGGTAAGTTAAAAAGAAAAATCTTGTCTTTCCGTAACAATGTATATATTTAGCAATATTTAGCTAAATTGACAAAGGTATCGGACCTAAAAATTAAATTTAAAAAAAACGTGTGGCACTCGGAGACTGCCGTGGTAAAGCTATTGCATAATAGCTTTACGCGCGGTGTGTTAGGTTATTTTCGTTACGGAATTTCTGGATTCGGTCTCCACGCTCAAGGCCCGCGATAGAAGCTATGCAATAGCTTAAAAAAAAGGAAGGGTTTCAATATAAACGTAGCTAAACTCTTGCAATACTGGCAATAACAAAATGATTATGTAAACCATTCCCCCACTCCCCGCACCCTGCGTCCCGAGTGTCATACCGACTATACCGAGTAAATATAATTAGTTGATGAAGTAATTACTTTACCCATAATGAACACCGCGACCTTGGCGTCGAGACGAATAAGGGCGGGAACATATTGAACTGGTTTATTGCTTTTGAATTATTTCGTTACTATGTTAAAATAATACTCTGAATCTATGTAAGGATAGCTATTTTATCGATTTTTTCAGGCTGCCGTACTAAGGGTGCCGATGTCTATTTGTGATGCAATAGTGTCTGTTTACCTGTTTGGCTGTGTGTCCTACACTTAAACGACTGTATATTTTGAAAGGTAATATATACAAGTCCCAAAATTGGCAAGATTTTAGGATTTATTTTAGTTACCTATATTACAAATACTAAAAACGTCGTTGAGAGTGAGAGAACCTTGCGAAAATGCGCCTGTACTGAGGCATTTCATGCGGACAATGATTCCGCCTGGAATGCCTCGCAAGTACCTACATTAATTAAAGTGGGTTTGAGCATTTGGATTATCTTTAGACCTTTATCGGTCTGGGGTGATCGATGTGCTTTTTGTGTAGTAGTTTAGTTAGTTGAGTCTGTATATTGTTGTGTTGTAGTTAATAAAGGCGCTTGCCACAAAAAAAAGTAAATGACTCATTGAAGTTTTTGACGTGACAACGTCTAATAAATCGACTCATGTATGACTCATTGTCCCGTTACGTTACGCTCATTGTCCCGTTACATCATCATCATTTCATCAATATTTTGTTATGACGTTGTTACGTTAAACTATCGTCCGTAAACCGACTTTACAGACAACCATTTTTTTTTTATATTTTTGTAAACATTTTTTTTATGTTTTTAAGCCCTTATAATTTTCTTACTAACACTCTGTTTGTACCAAGAAGTCTTTAAATAGATTATTTTGAATTTGAATATTTTTTTTTTGAAAAATTGGGAAATTATTGTGCGAGTTGAAAACCTCCTTGTTGATTCCGAATCCGTTTTTTTTTACTTTTTAACCGACTTCCAAAAAGAAGGAGGTTATCAATTCGGTCTGTAAGTTTTTTTCTTTTTTTTTTTGTATGTTTGTTCACCGATTACTCGGTCATTCGTGAACCAATTTTTGTGTTTCTTAAATTTACAGAGAAAGCTCCCAAGTTGGTTCCATAATTATTTTATAGACAATGCTTTATTACTTTTTGAATAATATCTAAAAATGAAAATTTTCATTGTATTCCTGAGTGAAGTGCGTCAGATTATAGAATCGCAGAGTACCACAGACACCTTTTTCTTTGAAAAAGTGTCAAATGTTAAGGATTATCGTATAAACATCTGCACATTTCTAATCTTCGAAGACGAAGCATTTGACATTCAATGACAAATCTCATTCTTGACAAAAAAAAACGAGCGGATGAAGAGAGGTTTCTTTAAAGTTAACAACCGTGAAGGATTTAGTAAAAGTAAAACCTTACTCCTCATCCAATGTGTTTCAGTTTTTTAAACTATAAAATTATGTAATAGGTACCTATACAAACACACAAAACTTTTTTAATATACTTCTTTTATTTTTTTTTAGTTTTCATAATTTTACTGCATCATGTAGCGATTCCTGGAATCTAACTAAATTCAGTAAGTATATAAAATATCTGTAATTAGGCAAAATTAAATTCATAAAGGTTTCGCTCCTACTACGGAACTCTAAAAATAACTAATTAATACAAAATCAGGCGCGCCAACGCTGCCACAAATCTAAATACATTTTCACCCCTATTACAGCTCCCTCAAGGTTTACAATCAATCCTTGAAATCACCGAATCATTAAAACAAATTCCCTTTCTAATGAAGCAGTAAGCCTTGGTCTAGATTATTCGCTAGATATTTCCATGGCTCGCCTAAATGGATGCTTTTCTGGGTCGTTGGATATTGGATGATAGATGGGCTCATTTTGCTGATTTCGTGGTTCTTTTCAAGTGTTGTCTACTGTAAATAAGGTCTATTTTTGTGTGGCTGGAAAATGATATAAGTAATCTAAGTTTATTTCTGTTTATTTATGTATTATTTCTGTGTAGATGGATTTGATACAATAGCCTGTTACTAAAAATGTTAATAGGTATGCAATACAATACATAATATGTACGCGACTTCCTGTTCACTTTTCTACAGGCACTTGGATGATATTTTACCAGTTATTTGGTTATAAAAACCAAACTATTACATCGATTGTGGTAAAATTTATATGGGACTACTTCTGAAGTATGACCTACCAAATACAAAAAGAATCATCAAAATTAACACATAATTGGCTGAGTAATCAGTGAACAAACATACATAAAAATATACAGTACCGAACTGAATTGATAACCTACTTCTTTTTGGAAGTCAGTTAAAAATGATAATAATTCGGAAAATGTTATAAATAATGTAAGTTATTTAATATTTCATACATAACAACATAGAACATATAAATCCGTCTACATAGAAAAAAGGGATCAAACATATTTACCTTCTCTTCTCTTAGCAATATAAGGACTCAGGCAGATAAGTCAGTTAGAATTCTAAATTCTCCAAATATTATTACGCTCTATATATAAGTCCCATTAATACCGCATTTCTACATACGATATTTTTATGTGGTCGGAACTATGAATAGGTAAGCTTAAAAGTTTTTTTTTTCTAATTTAGGTACTTATAACGTTTCAAATATGTATATCAGACAATGTAAATGAAACGGTATTTATTTCAAATAGGTACAATTTTAAGCAGTTGACTGGCCTTGTGGCTCAGTCGGTAGTGTGTCTACGTCTACCTGCTGAACTGAAAGGTCGTGGGTTCGATCCCCAACCAGGGCAAACATTTGTGTGATGAGCGTGGATGTTTGTTCTGTGTCTGGGTGTTTCTATGTATCATATGTATATATTTACAAAAAAAAAGTATATATATATTCTATCAGCTATCTAGTTCCATAGTACAAGCTTTGCTTAGTTTGGGCTAGATGGTGTTGTGTGAAATGTCCACAAATATTTATTTATTTATTATTTCAAAATAAAATCATTGAAATAGGATAATGTCTATCCCTACCTAATAGAAAACAATTTTACCTTGATATATAGGTAAATGAAGGATATGATCAATTGAGAGTATAGCCACAAATTAAGCTAGAAATCAGTGATTTCATCCCGTAATGAAAACCTAGAATCTTAATCTCGTGGCCCTACCAAATCCAGGTTTTCACAGACCTAGGACTCTACAGACCCAAGCCTCGCAGATTTAGGGTGTCATAAATCCCAGGTCTCACAGACCTAGGGTGCTCCAGACCCAGGGTCTCACAGACCTAGGGTCCTCCAGACCCAGGGTCTCACAGACCTAGGGTCCTCCAGACCGAGGGCCTCCCAGACCGAACAATAACTCACCTTGCGGAAACTGTACAGAGATGCTCGCTGACTCATCCGGCAGAAATGCTTCGAACACTTCTGTGTTAGGTATCATGCAAACAAAATTATAATCTATGTAACAAACTATACCTACTATAGTTATACGAACACCCAAATAAATGGTTTAAGGTTCAATTTTCTTTAATCGCCAATAATTAATAAACAATTTAATTAAGCGTAGCGTTGCGAAGGAAGACCGGCTACCAGATGGACAGATGACCTCATCCAAGAGGCAGGAAGACGCTGGAGGCAAACTGCTTCCTATCGGTCTTTTTGGAAATACATGGGAGAGGCCTATGTCCAGTGGACTTCTTATGGCTGAGACGATAATGATGACTTTTAAAAAATATTAAACCATTTATTTGACAGGCCTTCTACTACTAATTAATTCGAGCATAAATATACAAATGATGGCGTAATACTGAAAGGCTATTAAATTTGATTGTCCTAAAGTGTATCAATATTTTATCGAGATCAATGCAAGCTATTGCATGTAATGAACGCCCGATACGGGCAGGATGCAATGCAATTTGAACCTTGTGGCAATATGTCGAGATAATTAATGAGGTCGATTTTGACGCATGCTCATTAAAACAAAATTAGGTTTTGGGTAATGTTTTTGTGGTGAAAAGCAGATACAGTTCGTTGAAAACAACAGCCGTACTTCGTATAAAATAATGTTAACAGAAATTATATTCCTGTCTACTGGGCATAATCTGATACTAATTTCTACAAACTATATATTTTTGCATGTACTCGTACCAGTACGGTTTCGGACATGACATACGCCGGTATACTGTGCATCCAGCTTTACGGAAAGTGCAAGCTTTGTTAAGGGCGGCACGAAACTACAAAAAATATGTCTCAAGCTCTCTGCCAACTTCATACCATTTCCACCACAAGGTTCAAAGTACAGTAGAAGTGATCCAATATAATTATTATTAATATAGCGAGTGATTTTGTAATAAAAATCTTACTTAGTACGCATTTTCAGACTTTCTAATTTGAATTTATTTCAGTGACAGAAGCACAATACCTTAAATGACTTTTGTGCGTCAAAAAGTCCTGATAAAAAGTTAAAAGGCTTCTAAGGCTCTTTTCATTAGAGCTTTTGGAATTGAAATAGTAGCCCCATTTGTTTGGATCTTGACGACAGAATGGGGCACTTCGTCGCGGGGTGGTTGAATTAAAAGGATCATTTAGCGAGCATCTGTCTATTAAAAAGGAGAAATCTGGTTAACCATTAAATTTTCATTTCAATTATATGTTATGTAAACCTCAACTAACTTGTTTCTTCTTTTTGATTGCAAATTTTAATATAACTTAAAATTTTCACCGACTTCCAAAAAGAAGGGGTTCTTAATTCGACTGTATGTTTTTTTGTATGTTTGTAATGTGATTACTCTTTTGATGATTCTTTTTAGTTTGGTACATTGTAGTTCATACATGGTCCCATATAAATTTTATCAAAATCAGTTTATTACTTTGTTTTTCAAAACATAATAACTGAAATACTATCATCCAAGTAAACGTAGTTGTCTATTTTGGAGTTGGTTATTTCAGTTTTTTTTTTAGGTCTGAAACGGATGGACTGCTTTTTATCTATTTTTTTGTTGGAAAGAGAATCATACTCACGTTCAAATGTGAGTGTTCTTAGCTATGTTTTATCAAAATAGGTTCAGCGGTTTTATTTGATGGAGGTTTTTGATTTATCTAAACTTATACTTGTTTATTTCAAATTTCAATATAACTCCCAATTTTTTTATGGAAAACATCTATTACTACAATATGGTTGAAGATGAAGCACGTCAATCTAGAGAAAATATTAGTAACACTCCAGATTTGAAAATTTCTAGATTGGAAAAACCTTCTTCTCCTTTTTGTAAGATTATTATAAAATTATTATTACTATTGAACATAGAAAAGAAAGAAATATAACGGATTTTACAAAAACATAAATTGAAAGCCTAGCCGATTATGATTACAAATAGTTTAACCAGAATAATCATCCAAATTAACATGTAATTGGTAATGTTTCGGGGCAGAAATCAGTTTTCTCCTTTTGTAGACAAGCGCGCGATAAACTTTCCTCTTAACAACTTCGTTACCAACCTGTGACTGCTATTATAAATAATATTTAAGACTTTAAGTAAAAGTTTCATGAAATTCTTGACAAGCATCCATAAACATGCAAAATTTTAATATGACGTGAAAAATGTGCGCCTAATTTTTCATAGTGTTTTTACAAATTGAAAAAAAAGTTCCTAAGTATATAAAAAATATTACTGGTTTCTAATACTAAAAATTTGTTAGTAATAAAAATATTATGATTACTGTAATTATGCCAAAAGATATTATACATAATATTTCTTACCCCCAAGCAGTTCCGGCTCTCCAAGGTTCACGTAGAAGAGCATGTCTTTCTCATAGCTGTCTTCTTCTATAATGTGCAGTGGAATGAACTTTCTGGAACAAAGATAAAAGAGCATATGAAACGTGCGATTGGTTTCTTCTAGGTAAGCGCGCTCCATCGTAAACCGCAACGCCGCTTAACGTCAGGCGAGTTGGCGGTCAAGCGCAAACCTATTTCTACATAAAATATAATGTTTTTTTCATTATTAAATTTCGTTACTATGTTTCAAACTATTTCTAGTTTTATTGTTTTCAATGTAGACCGTTGAGACATAAAATAAGGTTAATATCATTTTATAGTTCGAACACAGACAATAGCTTAATAGATAAGTAGCACCATTGATAAAAAAAAATTACCCAACTGCGCAAGAAAGTGAAGAATGAAGAAGAAAGAGGAAGGATTATGTTATTCGGGTATATATTTATGTGAGTATGTATTCTTATATATGGGTATGTATATTTCTATATACGTCCTACAAGCGGTCCTAAAAAATAAACGGCTTGACTGATATTATTTCTCTTGATTCTTAAATTTTGAATAAAAAAATAAAAACTTGGTTGTTGTCGGCAGCGGGGCATGACTCATTCTTGCGACGGTATGGGCTATGGACTGGGGAATCTCCTGGTCATTCGTACCGTGTGTAATATTACTGCCAAAATTTATTTGTTAAAATATATAACCTACATACTAAAAAATATAATCTATTAAATTATAAAATACTTATTTCCTAAATATATATTCAAAATCTAACTACACATCGCACATTAAAATCAGCCATGCTATTTAGGCTGTAAGGGGATCTATTCACATAAATACACCCGAATAACATCACACAAAATTACTTTACCGCTAACTACAATTCAAGATAAAAGCATACAACCAGAAATAATTCCATGCCGACTCAGTGCAAATTTCAGAACTGACACAGCCAATTAGTGAATAATTTTTAATCCGCACTACAGCGAGGAATTTTTGCATCTACCTGCAAATTATGAAATAACGCTATTATAAAAACCAGGTCAGTTAGCCACCGGCAGAAAGAATACATACAGTATGGGCAAGTATAACTCTTTACTTGTGCTATAAGACACGCCATTGACGAACTAGACGATTGACGAATTGGAAAATTAATGAATAGAGAGCGGCTAGACGAACGAGGAATTGGATAAACGGTGCAAAATTACAATTGACGAATTGGGAAATCGTAGTACAGAAACCTACGAGACGAACGGGGAATTAGACGAACGGTGACAAATTTCCCTCTAATTCGACATGTCATATTAAACACTATATTTACGTAACATTATAACGTGTTATGGAGTTAAGTTTTGCCAAAGCAACGAATATTACTGTTTATTAAACAAGTACATAAGTGTCATGATTTTGAAAATTGATAGTCTAAATTGGCCATTAAGTGTTTTAAAAAATGTGTCTAAATATAAACTTAAATGTTAAGGGTAGAATAAAATCAACAACCGAGGCGCCATACTTGTTTTGATTAATAGATTGATCCTTGTAAGAACTTGAAAAAAAAGGGCGGGGAGGTTGGCGATGGCTCGGCTAGTTGGTTAGATTCTATTCTGTTCTGGGCGGCGGTGCGATGAGCAACTACTAGTAATCTAAGTAGTTATTATATTATAAAAATGAAGGCCTTGAGTTTTCTTGTCCACATTCTTTCTCAAGTATCTAAGGCTTGTGAATGTGGAGTTAGAATCTCTGCAAAGCCATGGAGTACCCTCTCGGGGTCCATGAAGGAAGTATTAACTGTGACTGTGATTAAAAAGATGGAACTATACAGTGGAGAGTTTTATATACAAAATAAGTAAGTATATACATATTTAGAAAATTCAAGAAGAATTCACAATATTCAGATTAGTTTTGTCGATTGAGCTACACGGTCTTAATCCACCCTCCTTATTTTATTATAAGACAAGTAAAAATAAAGGATAAGGAGTGGTGACTCTTTATCCTTTATTTATCTTTAAATATTTATAAATATTAGAAAAACTTACGACGATAACACACTCCACTCTTTAAAGTGTCTCGAAAGAACAAAATCTCAATTAAAATAAAATGGTCTCTGGTTTCATACTGTTAATATTACAGTATATTTTCTTGCTCTACCCTAGAAATCCCACAGGACTCCACCGAGTAGATTTACCATAATAAGAGTTGCAAAGAAAAGTCATCGCGAATTATGTGGAAAAACCACTGAAATTAAACTAAGTACCTAATTAATTAGTTCTCAATATTATACACGGAAAATACACAATTACTGTTTAGATATATATATATTTTTTTATTTTTTTTAACCTATACTGTCCCACTCCTGGGCAAAAGGATTTATGGAAGGAAATGGGGGACCATTTCCTTCCATAAATCACGGTCCATCGCTGCCTCCTGCCAATCATCACGAAATGCCTCAAGGTCGTCACGCCAGCGTTTTTAGGCCTTCCAGCGCAACGTCTTCCATCAGGAACCCACTGTGTGACAGTTAGATTGTGACAGTTTGTGACAGTTGACACTGAGTGACAGTTTAGATATATAATTTTATTTATTTCAGTTTATCAACGTGTTAACACTTATCATTAATAAAAATTATATTTACACGTAATCTAGCCACTATCTAGCCCAAAATATATCTCTGGCCATACAACGTGGTGATGCCGCGTAATGGGCACGTTTGGTTGGGCGGGGAGATACCTCACTTTAGGTTTTAACGTCAAATTGTTTTTTTTTTTATTGTTTTAGTTATCAGTAATGATATTAATTCTATGTATGTTTATTTGCAATAAACTTTACACGTATATAGGTATAAATAAAACTAAACTAAAATAACTTAAATAATACACAAATACAACGAAATAAAAATAACCTATGCAACTTAAATAAACTAAAGAAAACTAAAATTTAGTTAGGTTAGTTTAGTTCTAAAAATTCAATTTGAAGATAATTGAATCTATCGAAAACATCTTCATCATAAGCTTTTAAAATGTATGATTTCTTTTGGTCGCCGAAGATCTGAAAATATAGTTCACTAGTAAGGGAAAACCGCGAAAATATAGTTCACTAGTAAGGGCAAACCGCGAAAAAGCCATCAGATGGTGTTATCTTTTGAAATGGAATCCTTTGATATTACGATCAAATAAAATAAATGTATTTGTTGGATCCATGATCACCCGTTTCTCACGGAAATGTAATTTTGGTTCCATCGATTTTCACATTCATGTCGTTAAGACACAACTCAAAAGTTGTGAATGAAGTTAAAGAAGTTACATTCATGTGCCACAACGTTCGCTCAACAGCTATCGCTAATTTTCAAAACGCTTGCGCTTCACTCAATTTGTATTTATTTATTTAGTTATAAAATCAGTTTTGTGACATAATTCAATTAAAATTATGATAACAGAAAGCGAATCACAGATTTCCACGGATAGTGTCGTGTGTATAGTGTGGTGTGTGATTTTAGACATAGATATAAATTTATTGTGATAACTAACGTGGTTGTTACACATTTTTATTTTGGGCACACGGGTTACTCAAGTCTAATTTTTGGCTGAACTCTCCGACTATAGTTTCAACCGCATTAGGCGGTCTTTTTCAAAAGGAGCAACACAGACGTCACTTCCGAAGGACGTCTTGTCAGGCACCAGACGAGACGTCCTTCCCGTCCGAGTAACCCGTTTTTTTTTTTTTTTTTTTTTTATACATAAACTTACTATACTCAACAAAAAACATATAACAGAGAATAAAAATAATACACACGAAATAGATAACTAAATATTGTTTTGTCACAACGCAAATAAACCATTATAAATTATAAACTTTTTCAACTTACAAGTTCTCAAGTTTACAGTGCTTTAAAATACGTAGACCTTTACTTATACTTTACGGTCTAGAAATTCCCGCAAAACTTCACTATAATCGGGTTATCAAATTGCACCGATGCGTCTTCTAAGTTGTGTCGACCAATCGTGACTGTGGAACTAAATGGAAACAACAGAGATCAATATACAAAATTCCGATATTTTTATTTCGTGTTAAAATTATCGCGAACGAGCATCGCGTTCCGGTAATCTAGTCCTGTTCTGACGTGATTTATTATTCAATCTAAAGCAACACGGAGGGTTCCGTGGATTACCGGTGAAACACTTTATACTAACAACGTAAGCCCCTTTTTAACCGTCTTCCAAAAGGAAGAAGGTTCTCAATTTGACTGTATCTTTTTTTTGTAACGCAATTACTCCGTATTTTATGAATTGTTTTTGGTGATTCAACAAAATAACTGAAAAAATGCCATCGAATTGTGTATTTTGATGTCGGTTTATAGCACGACAAGATAATGTTTTAATATGACAGGAATACGTATAAGAATGTATGTTTTTATATTACTATTACTCTTGTATCCAAAACGGCTCGACTGATTTTAACGTTTAACTTATAAAATTTGTATGCCTCCTTTATTTTTAATCGATTTATGGATTATTTATACATATCTAGGCATATTGAATGTAGGTGGTGTTATTAGGATATGCTGTCTGTGTTTTTCGCTGGAAATTATGTTTTTATGTATGAAAATCGTATCAGAAATGAAGAGATACGTAGACGTACAAAAGTCACCGATATAGCACAGCGGATTAGCAAGTTGAAGTGGCAGTGGGCAGCTCGGCAGCTCGGGGCCGAAAGTTTCTCTAGTGGAGACCACGCACCGGTAAGTGCAGCGTAGGAAGACCAGCCACGAGATGGAAAGATGACCTAATACAAGTGGCGGGAAGCCGGAAGACGCTGGACGCAAGCCGCTTCCAATCGGTCTTTTTGGAAATCCATGGGGGAGGCCTATGTCCAGCAGTGGAATTCTTATGGCTGAGATGATGATGATGTATGAAAATCTTACTTATTAATTTGAATCAAATGTTGCTTTTTACAATTTTTATAAGATCATTAAATCATTTTATATCTTTAAAAATGTTTTATTTTTTGCGAGAGATAATTTGTTTTATTAAATTAATTAAACGACACATCAAAATCTGTTAAATTGAACATTGTACATAGTTACATTACCTACATATAAATACAGATACAGAGTTTTATTAGTGCAAAATTTCGATATGTCACACGCCAATACAATATAAAATACTTATACACAGGAGCCAGCATTCTGGTCACTTGTCACCTCTACCAAGCGTTTGGCTATTTCCCTGTATAAACTCTGAGCGGCTGGACCCCATGAACCTAATGTTTCGACCCCAAACGGCACAAACATGTACATCCGGTCTAAATATGCATATTTGCGCCGTTTGAGGTTTTCTGCTTTTGTTGCGGCAGCACCAGCTTGTTTGCTAGTCTCTGAAAGATGGGACGGCGCCAGTGTGTCAACACAAGTGGCTCCTACTTTGCTCAAAAAGTAAGCATTGCCATCCAACGTGGCAATGCTGCCAGTATTCTTGCCACTTTTCCCACTACCAGTAAGTTTTTATTTTATTTGTTTTCTGTATATATATATATTTAAAAATTGTTTTTTTTTTAATAGTCTTAATGTGTAGATAGTAATGTATAATTAATTTTTATGTTTTTTAAACTGTAATTATTTTACTTATACACAGGTACATATATACATCGGAAAAACTATGTGCGCATTCGAGTAAAAAAAAATACAAATCATACATACCTACGTAAATTAAATACTCTTCTTTCCATCACGTGTACTTAAAGTCTAAAACAAAATTCACGAATATGGTGTCCTGGGTTGACCGATACTCGTATACCAACAATGACGAGCTTAAAGGTTTTGATATAAAGACCCTATGTCGCCGCGCTAAAGCTTATTTTAGATTGGGAAATCTACATACGTATATTTTGCCGCTTCGAATTATTTTGAAAATCTAAATTATTTTAATCGTGTAAGGAGTCTAATTAGATCTCATTGAGCTCGGACGTTTCTTGAGGACTGACGCTACATCCCGTTGATACTTTATCAAAGCTTACCTACAATCATTAGACTTACCTTTTACATACACTGAACACGTTCAGAAAAACAAAGCTTTTCCCTAATTCCCTTAATACTAAGAACAAATCCCAATTAGTCACAAACGTGATCCTCCGTAAAGCGATAACATCCCCTATCACCCCCAAGCGCCCCCTAACGCCCCCTATCACCCCGATCGCCTTTTTAGAACCTCTTTAACGAGGTCGATCTCTAATGATCATAAAATACGGAGTTTAATTCTTTTACCTTTACAAGGATTCCAGGTAAATTGAGAATGGAAATTCTGAATTTGATAAGGATCCCTGAAATATATAGAAATAATTGGTTTGGTGGAATTATTCCACGGAGAATTTTATGATCGTTGAATACGGGAGAAAACGAGTGTATTTTTTATGTAGTAATAGGTTTGCGCTTGTCCGCTAACAAACAACCGTATTACTTATAAACTCATGCTAAAATCTTATTCACTGAATATGGACTTGTCACATTTTGTCAGACAGAAACTCGAAAACTCAAGCGCGAAAACAGAACAAAATAGTTTTACTAAATTTTTTTTTTTTATCAGCCCTGTTTGTACAAACTGTCCCACTGCTGGGAACGGGCCATCTTCTCATTGTGAGAAGGGTTAGGCCATAGTCTGCCACGCTGGCCAAGTGCGGGTTGGCAGACTTCACACATCTTCAAGATCATTGAGAACTCTCAGACATGTAGGTTTCCTCACGATGTTTTCCTTCACCGTTTGAAGTTGGCGGCAATCAACAATACGCACATAACTTCGAAAAGACAGAGGTGCGTGCCGTGGGATTCGAACCCAGGACCTGCGGATCGCAAGTCAGACGGTCTCACCACTAGGCTGCCAGAAACTTCAATATTCAAATAAAATTAATCTTAATCAGCGTTTATAAGTAAGGCGGAAAGGGTATATATTAATAAAATAAATTTAAGAAAATTAAACCGACTCCAAACTGAAAAGAAAGAAATAACTCGAAGAAAATCAAAACTGGGCGTCTACCTAAGTAGATACGTATACCAACAAATTTTTTTGAGGTCTGAGTCAGGCCCTAAGCTATCATCAACTAAGTCCTATACAGACACCCGTCACGCTTGATATGCTCTTGAGTGTTCGTTTCTGTGAGAAACTATGCGCAAAGCTATTGTATAACTTATTAAAATGAACATACTTTAGAAGTTTTTTTTTGTAAAATCACCTATTTGTTACTTAAATTCAATCTGATAGTAACCATTCCAACATGCTTAATAAATTTTGGTTACATATAAAAAATTACTTAATTATTGTAATTCTACGATTCTTAGATTGTCACACAATTGTCAGAAATATTAAATTGTATATCAATAAAATATAACATTATTTTAGATATCAATTATAATTCTGTGTAATAAAGTACAACGAGTCTTGGAGCTCAATGTTATCAAATAAAGAAATGTACAAATGATCTCTCGTAATCTGCAATTAATAAATAATAATAATAATAAATATTTGTGGCCATTTCACACATATAAACATGCAAACATTCTGCGTGTTTCATCTTCGACTATATCGACATTATTCGGGTATGTGAAAAAATTATTCTCATGGTTAAATGTTTGCTATACTTTTGCACTAGCGTCTTATATTTTCGATATAAATCTTTGTGAAACATTTCAAAGTTGCTACATTTGAATTTCTTCAGTAGAACCCATTTTATCTTCATAAATTTATTATAAAACTTGCTTTTCCAGTGATCGATGTGCCACTAGTTAAGTGGTAGAATTACTAGGTAAAATACCTTTCGTAATACGCTACAAAAATACCTACATCTAAGTTTGTACTGTCAACGTGGGTAACTTTGACTCTGCGTCAAACATTGTACGTGGCCTTTTGAGAAGGATTTCGATTATTTTCTCAAGAGATTAGTAGTCAAAACAATTGTAAATTAATTAATCAAGTAATTTGACTAAAAATCTCTTGGGAAATAATAGAAAACCTTCTAAAAAGGCTACGTACAATGTTGGACGCAGAGATAAAGTTACCCACGTTGACTGTATTGATAATAATAAATTATGGTCTGTTTATAACTTTGTCGTCATATAACTTAGTGTGAAGAGGTAGCAGGGCTGCATCAGTAATGTTATATCGATTTTACCGACAAACGAAACGCCGTTTCTATTTTAGTTTGCGTCCTTCGAGTATCATTAGTATAATAGTCCGAAAGAAACCTGCAGGGGTTGTTTTGACGATTCAAGGTTAGAGTGAGTGCGCAAAAAGTTATGTAAAGGGTAAAAGTAGTTTTGAAGTGAAAACTTCTTTAGCGGTTTAGCAGCTTTACACGTTGTGCATTTTTGGGATGGGTAAAAAATTTTAAACTCGCGTCAGATCGCAAGACGGACAGTCAGAAACCTATTCTAACGTTATTAATTTAAAGTTCATTATTGTATGTACAAGTTTTTCCTTCTAGCATGACTTCATTAATTTAGTCAGAAACCTATTCTAACGTTCTGCATTTAAAGTTCATTATTGTACGTACAAGTTTTTTCTTTCTAGCATGACATCATTTCCTTGCGCCGAATGCTTCGTAACATGCACGTAAGACTCGTTAGCTCAATAGGAGCACCGATATAAATTTCAATTTGTCAATCGGAGGGCGGAGGTTCAAATCCTTCACGAGTCAGTCTTTTTGCTATTTTATTTTTTTAGTTTTCACTTCTGCCGGCACTCCCGGAGTGCAACCCGTTGTTTTTTATTTATTTTTTGTGTGTGCGCGAATGTATTTTTTGTGTTTTAGGTGTGATGCGTGAGAGAGATAGGTGCGCGCGTTGAGCTCCACCTTAAGTATTTTGTGATGTAAGCAAGACATACACAAGTTGTGTCCTCTCCAAGTGTTATACCTAGTATTTTTCCGCTTCAAAACACCGTGTTTTCAAAATGCTATTCCGTCTAGAAATCCTTAACTTTCCTATATATTATTTTCAAAGAGAATGTTGCAGAATTGTTGATAAAATAGAGAATTATATTTTAGGTAAACTATGGACCGTTAATATTAAGACAGACGGTACGTGATCGCGTATTTCCCACAACACACGTTTTACTACTCAATTATCAGTTTGGATCGTATCTATATGGTAAGTAGCTCGTATTGTGGTGTTTAGGGGGTGATCAGTGCTTGACAGTGACATTAGTGACGCTATTATGACATCTTAAACCGACGTAGATGACGTTAAAGGTGGGTACAGACTGGTGAAACGTAACATGAAATGTATCATGCAATGAAAGAATTTGCCGTACACATTGCTGCAATGTATCATGAAAGGTAACACACTTTGCAACAATTTCTCATAGTTTGGAAGTCTTGTGCGCACGAAATGTGCATTTCACGCGCACGCTACGAGCATTACAAGCCGCGCGCGGAGCGACCCATGATTTGTCGGTTTTTCGAACGAACACAAAGGGGCACGTACGCAGACGTACGCGGGAGGTTCTTAGCGAATGCGCGGTAAGAGCGCCACGCTATGCGTCCATGCTTGCACCGAACATGCAATGAAAGGTAAACTGATACATTTTTCATGTTACGTTTCAGCAGTCTGTACCCCTTAAGGTGGCAGGTTGAGTGACGCAGCTGTCTTGAAACATTTTAGCGGGCGTTTAATGATATACGCGTATGCAGTAATTCAGCTAGAGAACTGATGCGGCATTTACACACAGTGAACTTCCCATCTTTTTGAGACATACCTTGTTAATCAAAAATTTCCGACAAATCTATAAAATTGTTAAATATGTACTCCAAGTTTTGTAAACATTGGTAGAAACATATACCAACGTACGACTGAAGAAAGAACATTTTGCTTGATGATGTAGAGACTTGTTCACTAAACTAAAACTACCCTCTGTATTCTACTAAATTATAAAAGCTGGCGGCTTGCCAGACCTTGTGTCTTCCTGCCACTGTATCACACTCATTTGAATAATACGATTTGCTACCAACGGTACATTTGGGATAGCCTGGGAATTTTATGAAAGTTAGGATTTAGGAGATAAGACAAGGTTTGTTTTATACAACTAAGATATAAAATGAGAAAAGCAAAAAAATAAGCGTCACGTTTGCCTATAACAATCCAAAGCCACACAAGATTTTGAAGTCCACAAGGACTTCAACAGTTTTAAAACACTGTGTAGTAATGAGCTGTGTTTGTCATTTTGAGATTTTAAAAGTGTTCCCGTATTCACTGCCTATATAGAGAATAACAGGTCCACAAAACCTTACCTTATCACACACACACTCACTCACACACTCACTCACACACTAGACATACACATCCCACACATACACACCCACACACCCTAATATATACACGCATATATTTACACGTATATATTTACAACATCTACTCAGTAATATCATTATAAATACATATATTATTATTATATTTCCGAATCAAATAACGACAGAACATTTACTTTGTACCCTCGCACTCGGGCTCCAAGATACAAACTTCGTGCTTAGTTTGGGGCTCGCTGAACAGAATCTTTATTATACATTTATAAATCCACAGTCCACTAATTTACTGTTTTGTCTTTTGCATCAAAGTTAACGTGTACATAATGTATATTGATGTTCTTCTGGTAAATAAATTGTCTTATGTCTTATTTGGTTTTCGCCTTACATTAGTTTTACAATGAAATAGTTCTGGTTTATCAGTCTTTAATGTTAAACCAATTTTGTTGAAAAAACAGGAAATAGAATATATAAATATAATATATATATAGGAAATATAATAATAATTAATAATAAATGGAAATAGAAATATATATGCTGACTAGTCATATAATATCGTTATCAACAATTGTTATCAATAGATAAATATTTGATTTACATTTTTTGTTATTAATACCAACTTTTTTTTAGACAAATAGAATTTACCGCCAATAAATACAGAAATTAAAGCTGACTTCCATTTTTTTTAAGTTAAAACATACTTTTTAACCATAGTTGGTAAAAATGATTTTGTATGGAAACCGAACCACCTTGAGTCAAGTTCGTATATAGGGATCATTCTTAGGCTATTTTTATCTTGTGAGAATTGCTATTTTAATAGAAGATTTAGATGTAAATTAGATTTAGATGTTTCGAAGTAATGTGCGTTTGTTAATTGCCGCCAACTTCAAACGGTGAAGGAAAACATCGTGAGGAAACCTACATGTCTGAGAGTTCTCAATGATCTTGAAGATGTGTGAAGTCTGCCAACCCGCACTTGGCCAGGGTGGCAGACTATGGCCTAACCCTTCTCACAATGAGAAGATGGCCCGTTCCCAGCAGTGGGACAGTTTGTACAAACAGGGCTGATAAAAATATATATATACATATATACTTGACCCCCAACTCGCCTGATGTTAAGCGACGTTGCGATTTACGATGGAGTGCGCTTACCTAGGAGAAACCAATTCACTCGGGATTTAAAGATACCCAGATTATATCTAATTACCACTAACAAGATTTATTTTTAATTGAAATAGCAGCTTGAGCCTTGACTGTTTATCTACTTTCTGCCCCTCATTTGTTTCCTTAACATTCACTTGCTTACTTCAAAACTATACAGTAGATATAAAAAATACAGTTCGATCAAACAGGTTTCGCAGCTTAGTTGGTATTAGATTTACTTTCTAAGCTCTAAGTTATGCGTCCGATCCTCATTCAGAAGATGATTATGTGATGAGTATGGATATTTGTGATGTATCTTAGTATTTATATGTTTTAGGTATTTATTAACAAAACAAAGGTATATAGGTATATCAAAAGTATATGTACATATTTATATCAGCTCCTTAGTTTCTACAGTACAAGCTTTGATTAGTTTGGGTTTGGTTGTGTAAATATCAACCAATATTTATTTATTACTACTAGAAGAAAAACGAAAAGTGCCATCATGAAGCCAACCATGGAACTACTGATATAAACTGAATACGACACCAGCCCAGAAACTGCAACAAAACACCACAGAATTTGTCCCTGTCCTACTTAATAGGCTGCGATTTATTCAGATTCTTCCCGGATTCGAGAAGACGATAAATCTTGGACGCCGTAAATCATATGGTGCAAAAAAGGTAATTTAAAGAGATGCTCCAGTCCGCCTCTTCGGGTAGCTACCATTTATCAAACGACAGGCAACTGACGAGCCAATGTTTGATCTTTATGCAAGGTGGGGTTGACGAGGGTATACAGACTTGTCGATATTCTAAACACGCTGTTAGGAACAGCGAGGTAACGCTGCGAGCGTGATGGGGACTTTCAGATCAGGGTCTGCATGCGTGGGACTTGCAGCCATTAGTTAAGAATTAGGCTTTATTTTATTATATTATGTTAATATATTTAATATGTGTAGGTATTTAATATATTGTTTCCATATTGTTTTTGTACTCTCTTAGGATCATAATTGGTTTATTTTTTTAATTTTAGGCAAACCTTGATAGCGGGAAAATATTTCGTTGTTGTCTGTAAGTTGATAAAAACCTATTGATAAGATTTAAATTAATTACCTCGACTCTAAAGCTAAACTAGATAGGAAAAAATGTGGCATCCTCAATATGATTAAGCGTTACTTCTCGCTGGGACAGTTGCTTTATCGATATCAAACACAAGTCCGATCGTGTGTGGAGTCCTATGCCAACTTTTTGACCAATCAGTGAAACACCAGGAGGAAGTTACGGATCCATTTCAGCGAGTATGCGGAAGAGTTTCACGATCTTATTCCACCTTTCCCATTCCAGTACATGGCAAGTAGAAGATCGGTACACTACCATCCATTTCTCATTGAAATGTTCAAAATTCATTTCACAATTATATAGGTCCTTACATTTCTGATGCGTACTGCACAGGAGTGAAATCTTTGTCACTTTCTTTGCTTCCTAAAAACTATACCTAATCTTGGAGTTTTCAAAACTAGAGTGAATAGATATGTTCTTGATTGAGTGCTCACCGTTTAGCATCAGTAGCGTTAGTCTAATTGAATTGGACCCCATTCTCAGAGTCCCTACCATACCCATCTCTCTGTCATCTGTCATCGGGAAATGTATTACTTCGAAACTTTTTCACACAACCTTTCACACTATAAAAAATAAGTCTAGAATCACTAATATATAAATTTACTATTATAATTACTATAGATCGCAATGTGGACAAAAGTCCAGTTAGAAAACTGTACCCAGCTACACAGGCTCTAATGAGACCTAGTGCTGGGCCCAGAGAATCTAAATGGTATAACTTAACCTACCAATAGCGCATAGAAAATAAGAGTCTTTATACCTACCGATTATATTTTTTGTAAGAACAAATAAACCTTTTTATTTATTATTATTTTATTTATTTATTTAATCTGCCATTATTTTTTAAGTGAAACTTCTTTAGGCGGCCTGAGCACTTTATTTTGTGGGTACTTATTGAATGAGACTGAGCCGTTATGATCACCGATTGTAAGCGGCAGAAAGACCGATTGTAAGCGGCAGAAAGACCGATTGTAAGCGGCTTGCATCCAGCGTCTTCCTACCACTTGTATGAGGTCATCTGTCCATCTCGTGGCTGGTCTTCCACAACTTGGTCTTGTTTATCTTGTGGTTTGGTTTGGTTGTGAGATTAGTAATGCCCCAAATAAAAAAATAGACAAATCAGTAAAACAGTTTCAGTACAACGTATGCCGCTCGACTTGGCCGGGGTCACTGCCGTGCCCCCAGATAATCATGCAATCTATACAGGCATTTTCTTCACCAAAAATAGAAGTGTTACATAATATATATCAAATAGGCAACATTATAGAGAAACTATTCGCCCCTCTCACGTATTTTTATTACATTCCCGACATATTAAAGATACCAGAAGCACTTACGAGGCTATGTTGACGTTTATTTTAGCCGTTTAGTGTCGCAATAATGTGATATTAAAGTGGAACAGTTTTTATATCGGACCGACAGCGTTTGGAGCTAAATGGTTACATTTTTGTCATGTGACAAAGAAATATATGTAGGTATGTTATTTTTTACTTCTTTTTTTCTTCCTAATGCGAACCGCTCGGGAATGGAATGCCTTGCCGCCGTCCTTGTTTCCTAATAGCTATAGCCTGGGTGTCTTCAAGTCTAGAGTGAATAAGTATCTTATAGGTCTACGTGCTTCATCTTCGGCTACATCATTATCAGGCGTGCTGATGGTCAAACGTAGAGCTACTTTATATATTAAAAAACCCCGATCCAACAAGAGCGGTGTTATAAGTTTGAAGTGTTAATCTGTGTATATGTGTGTCTGTATGTGACATCGTATTTCTCAAACGGATGTTCTGATTATGATATAATATTTTTTTTGTTGAAAAGAGAACTTGTTCGAGTGTTCTTATCTATGTTTCATCAAATCGGTTTAGCCGTTTTTTACCTTTTTCAACTCATACACAATAATCGTAATTATAGACAGGTAAGGCATATGACCACAGCTTACTTAATGTTAAGTAACGTTATAGAACAAGATTCTAAGTATGCCATGGAATGGCAACTGGGTACTTAGAATTTCAAGTTGGTTAGCTAATCTAGTCACTAGAAAGTACTTAGTAAGTAAAGTAGCACACCTACACGCTTAATTTCTTCATAATACTGTATTCACTAAAAGGATTCACCTTCACTGTTAGAACTGGAATTCACACCTACCAGCAATTAAGTCGCACAACTAAATCCCAAATTATATAAAAAAATAAAACTTAGTGTGTTAATTTTGGAATTTTCAAGGTTAAAGTGAGAATAGAATTACTGATATCTTCTAGAGTTGGTGGACAAACGTAGATCTATTCCATGTATTTTTTTTATAATATCCTCATCATCATCTCAGCCACAAGAAGTCCACTAATGGACATTAGGCCTCGCCCATGAATTTCCAAAAGCGGCTTGCATCCAACGCCTTCCTGCCACTTGCATGAAGTCGGTTTCCTTACACTGCGCTTGCCAGTACGTGGTTTGCATCCGAGAACTTTTCGAACAAGATAACTCACCAACGGATTCAGGATTTTGGTTTGCGGGGAGGGGGGCTTGACCCTGGTGAGGATAGGTATTACTAATCCTCAATCAAATCAAATGGCTGTAGCATAAAACATGCTAAAAATTAATTAGAATACCTATCAAGTATCAAGATTAATTTAAGAATTGTTACGGGAAGACTCAGATGATTCTGGGGGGGAGATTAGCTCTGGATCTGCCCACCAATATTATTCTTTCGGGTATTTTGACGTATCTTCTAAATAAAAGCCTATTCACGTTATTAGTGTATTTAAGTACCGCGTACCTTCCCATCCCAGAATATCAATACACTTTATTAATAAACCACGAAACACTTCACGGGCCATTAGCCCCAGACCGCTACACCTTATCCGTCAATATCCCTCGGGACGGCAGCCTATACAGTCAGTAAGGACATCGCGTATTATGACGTACCACGTCTATATACCAAGTATCTATGTATATTAAATCTATATTATAAGCAAAACAAAATGCCAGACTGCAGAAAAGAGGTTTTTACAATCTAATTTACGATTTCATTACACTTGATACGCTGTTGAGTTTACGTTATTGTGAGAAAGTATGCGTAAAATTGCTGTAAAAGATTATAAATGCGTATTTTTTTCAATAATTCTAGTAAAGTCACTTTTAGTTCAAGTTACGGAATAGTCTTTGGAGTTTACGAAAAACGCTTTTTTTATTTTTGCGAGAGATGTATTATTCTTATTACAAAAAATAAAGCCTGTGACACAAGTTTGACAGACGACTTCGTACAAGTGGCGGGAAGACGCAGGAATCAGGCCGCTTCTATCAGGAGGTTTATAAACTGCACTCTCGTGGCAGAGATGATGATGATGACCTGATCTACGGTTGACCACCACCTGACGCCTGATGGTGAGAGGTGTGGACCATAGAGCACATCGAACAAATCTCTATTCAATATAGCCTTGAAAATTTCAAGGTTGTAGCTATCGTTTATTAGTAAAAAGCTCTTTCTACACATAAAAAATAGCCAAAAACCGTGCCGAGAATCCGCTAAGCTGGTACTCTCAATCACCAAGATCTAAATGAGCCTTCACGTGCGACCATTAGTGGCTGATTGGAAGGAACCAACCACAAGCGCTGTCTGCGGCGTATTATTGCCAGCCATTTCGGCTTATTGGGGGACGACTTATCTGTATTAAAGTATCAGCTAACACTAATGGATGTTTTATCCGACTATTCAAGAAATTGGGTAAAGTTTTTCAAGTGTATTTATAAATTATTAGCTATGACCCGTAGCTTCAGTCAGGCAGTGATGTAAAACAGTGATGGTGATAGCGTATAGCCTGTCCTATTTCATCATCATCATATGAGCCATAAAAAGTCTACTGCTGGTCATAGGCCTCCTCTATGGACTTCCAAAAAGACTGATTGGAAGCGGCTTGCATCCAGCGTCTTCTCGTCACTTTTATGACGTCATCTGTCCATCTCGTGGCTGGTCCTCCATAATGCGCCGACTTCCTGCTAAATTAGTATTGTTACCTATTTCAAGGCTAGTGTGAATAGATATCTTCTAAAATTTGTAGATTGATGAGCTCCATCTTCGGCTACACCGTCGCTTACCACCGGCAAGTTGGTAGTAAATCTAGGTCTATTTAAAGTAAAAAAAAAAAACTTCATATATCCTAAATAGCTTGACTGATATTGAAGAGTTGTCATCAAATTTGTATGTACTTCTCGCGTGTCATAAATTTCATTTTGTCACATTGTTTGCTCACAAAAAAGAAAAACGCACTTTTTAACATGACCATTTTAAGTTGAACCCGACGTTGTACAGTGCTGGTCAAACAAAACGTAACACAATACATTTTAATCCTCAAACAGAAAGCATTTTTTTTGTAGTTGTTTTTTAATTAAATTCGGTTGTTTGTGTAATTTTTACTTTTTTCTATCCAGCGTGACACACTTTGTTTGCTTTTGTACTCGATCGCATACAATTTTATTATTTGTTTTGTTCCTTTTGACATGTGAATTGACTTTACAAAATATAATTATTATGAATATGAACATTATGATCATCATCACCTCAGCCATAAGAAGGATAAATAAAAATATGTAAAAAAAATATGAAAAAATGCTCATACTTCTGACGTATTGTACCGGCCGTAAATACAAGATCACCATAACGCTGAGCTCACTAAACAGAAATATGTAAAAAAGATATATGAGAAAATGCTCATACTTCTGACGTATTGTACCGACCGTAAATACAAGATCGCCATAACGCTGAGCTCACTAAATAGAAATATGTAAAAAAGAAATATGAGAAAATGCTCATACTTCTGACGTATTGTACCGACCGTAAATACAAGATCGCCATAACGCTGAGCTCACTAAATAGAAATATGTAAAAAAGATATATGAGAAAATGCTCATACTTCTGACGTGTTGTACCGGCCGTAAATACAAGATCGCCATAACGCTGAGCTCAGGTGCGAGAGATAATGTACGACGGCGACAAAAGCAGTGTTATTTTCATTCTCACCTGATAAAGTGCGAGCTCTGCACACGATAAACACGTCTGCCGAAAGCAATATTAATGTTCGGGGGACGTAACATTTGTTTACTGATTGTTTTGAATACGGAAATGCGGGAATACGGAGTTTATTGGACTAGCGAGTATTTGGTAACGGAACAATGTAGGAAAGATTCGTATCTTTAAATTAAAATATATTTACAATCGTGATTGGATACTTCGGGAGAAATGTTATTTTTTCGTAATATTTGTTGATAGGTTTGCGGAACAGCTGATTCATTTTAAAAAACGAGATATATTTAATTAAAACAGTATGGCGTAGACGGACATAAAAGGCATACCTGTGCACCTTGAGAAAGGAACTCCGATAGTCGCGAAACCGGTCGAATACTCACTCCTTGTTTAGAAAACCCAAAAGTCCCCGACAAAAAATACGGCTGAATCGATTTTGATGAAACATAGCTTAGAACACTCAATGAAATCTTCTTTCAAACAAAAAAAAAACTAGATCAAAATCGGTCCCTCCGTTTAAGAGCTACAATGCGACAGACATACAGATACACAGTTACACAGAAACACACGTCAAACTTCTAACATCCATCATTTTGGGTCGGGGGTTAAAAATACCTCATATAACAAGTATCTATGTTAAAATAAAAACAAAATACCCGACTGCAGAAAAGTAGTGTATGCAGTCTAACTTATGATTTCATTACGCTTGATATGCTGTAAAGTGTACGTCTTTTTTGCGAAAAAGTATGCGTAAAATCTTTGTAAAAGTTTATAAATGCACATTCTTAACAATAATTCTAGTAAAACCACTTATTTATTACGAAAAAGTTCGTTGGAGATTACGACAAAATGTATTTGCGAAATAGATTTAATCCTGTTTTACCCGTTACTGCGGGAATACCGAGATAAAAAGTAACTTATGTGTTAATCCAGATTATAAACTACGTGTGTGCCAAATTTCAGCCAAACCCGTCAAGCCGTTTTACCGTGAAGAAGTATCAAGCTAACACAAACTTCGCAATTATATTATTAGTGTGAAGTGTGATGTGATTTATAAGCATTTCCTATTCAAAGCTCCAATAAAATATATAAGTTATACAATATATTTTACTATGGAAATTAACGTAGTTTTCACACATTTTTAAATAAAAACTACATCACATGACGACATCACGTGCGGCACGATCGGCACGTCGCAGTTCTAGGCGCGTCACCGACCGAGAGTGACGTGTGTGCTGCTCCTTTGAAAAATACCGCATGCGTTTCAACCGAATGCGGTTGAAACTATAGTCAGATATTTCGGCTAAAAACAGACGTGAGTGACCCGTAGTTTTTATTTAAAAAAGTTATACAATATATTCGTAATTACCGTTGAAATTCTTTATTTTGACATACTCGATGTATTTTGAAAACATAATTTTATTTTAGATTACTTTTTGCCGCCTAAAAACAATAATTTCGTTTTTTTTTTTTATATTTGATGTACCCAGTGTCACTCTCACTACTAAGACGAATGTTTTGACAGCACTCACATAAAAATACGACAAGTCGTTTAGGCTCTAGGGCGTGCCAAAGAAATATACATACATACATACACACACTCGAAAAACATAACCCTCCTTCTTTCGCAGTCGGGTAAAAACAAAGGCAACGCTGTTATACGCGTGTCGTGACTTGTGAACAGTGACATTGCCATCCTGTGTGTATAGAAAGAGCAAGACCAAGATATATAGGGCCAAGATATTAAAAGGCCTTATGGATGTAATCTTATCCTCGAAACTGCTAAGAACTGAGATTTGCCATGCTTTTACTTCATATTTAATAAGTATAATCTCTCTATAGATAAACTCTCTTTAGTGGGCAGATCATTAAGAAGGGTAGAGGATATTAGAGAGTTAGATTTTTTAAGCAGCTGGTATATTCTGTATTTCTTTGTCCCAGCCCAGTATGGATGAGACTAAAAATAGCTTATTTTCATACGTAACTTGCCTTTTTAGTCCGGCTTGGACAGCTTGCCCTAAAACCAATAGACTTTGAGCTTTTAGTCTTAGAGCTGTTACGGTTATCAGTGAACCGCCAAATAAATTAGCATGAATTTAACTATTGATTTGACCAATTGCATGGCTATTTCAGAAAATAATCATATAAGAAACGATTGCAAAATCATTCTTCAATTGCGAATTCAAAGCAAGAATTCTCAAAGCTCGATAAACGCAGCAAATTTCGACTAAGCTCGCAACAAAATAAAAAGAATTCAGCGTTAAAATCTATCCCCACGGAGTAAACATAAATCCACAGAGATATGTGGGATGCGAAACGGCAGGAGTGGGCGGACGTCGGCGTCGAGCGCGAACGCCGCGACCTAACGTAAACACACGTGAAAAGCCGGGATTGGAACTCTGTTAAGGCGACGATCTGGTTTTTTTTGTAACCTGTCAAGCGTAGGGAGTGATGGCTGGCACATGCGTCATACTCGTGATTGGGTGCTGCTTGCGGGTCGCTGGTCTGGTCATGGTATACACACAATATAGTAATAAGTTAGGTACCTAAGTTAAAAACAAAAAACAACTTGTCCTCCCGTAACAATGTATTTAACAATAGTTTGTAAATCTGACAAAAGTCACGGACCCCGATGTCTGTGGAACTAAAAATTAAATTAAAAATGCTTAGGGATTATTTATTTGCTCTTCCATTTTTAACCGACTTCCAATTAGAAGGAGGTTCTCAATCAACTATATGTCTTTTTTTGTATTTTTGTTCAGCACTTACTCTGCCAATTATGAGTTGTTTTTGATGATTCTTTCTTTTGTTTGGTATATAATGTTTTAGAGGTGGTCCCTTATAAATTATATCAAAATCTATTTAGTACTTTGGTTTTTATAACGAAATAATTGAAAAATATCATCCAAGTAAATAAATTTCGTATTGAAGTCGGTTTTCTTAGTTTTTAAACTATAATTATATTATCATAACTAGCTACGAAAGCAGGTATTTTTCACTATTCATATTTTGATATCATTGATAAACAGTTGCCAAAAAGGAATAATTATTCCATATTCATAACCAGCTACAAACACGGAAGCATTTTTATCTTTTGTTAACCAGCCACGAAAATGCTGGAATGTATCTGATTTCATAATTAGCTACTAAAGTGGATGTTACTATACTTCTCTTCATAACCAGGCCCCTGTTGATACTAAAACATACAATTAATGCTAATTTCTTCTGTTATAGTATTTAGTATGGAGATAAACTTTTCGTAATTGTTACTGTGGTACATCCAAGATAACTTTATTTATTTAAGTGGTGCACAGAGGCAAAAAGTTTGTAGTGGAAGGTCCGAGAACTGTGACAACCGATCGCTAAAATTAGAATATCCAATAACAGTAATTAATAATTGAATAGTCTGTCTACGAGATTGAATCAGAAATGAAGAGATCTGTATACGTACGAAAATCACCGACACAGCACAGCGATTAACGCTTTGAAGTTGCAGTGGGTAGAACACATAGCACTGATGGCCGATGGGGCCGGAAAGTTCTCGAATTAAGACCACGCACCGGCAAACGCAGCATAAGAAAACCACAAAAACCACATCGAAAGCTTTTTTCCGTTTTAACAAAAACGGAAAAAAGTAAAACCAAAACAAATAAATAATTAGTAATAGTTGGCAATTGAAAATATAATTTGAACGCCGGACATTATCAAACCGGAAGTTCTTAAAACGTAAATGGCCCACGTATATTCGTAGAACATGAAACAGGAAGCCATTTTGCAACAGTGGCGGCTTCTAGTGGCGGCCGATTGTCTCGACTTGCCGTCAGAGAGCGCTTGAGTCGACAGCCCTTCGCTTTAACAACAGACATCGAGGGTTGACTGCATTGTTCTGTGTCGAGCTGAGTACGCTTGCTGATTAGAAAATTACGTTGTTTGAATTAGTATTTTGTAATTGGACCTTTTTGTTACACTAAGTAAGTAAGTAAGTTCGTGTAGACTGAGTGGCCAGCCCTATTGTCAGAGTTATTAAGCCGCCGAAAGGCCTCTTACTTGACTTGACGATTTTTTTTATGTAGAAATAGGTTTGCGCTTGACCGCCAACTCGCCTGATGTTAAGCGACGTTGCGGTCTACGATGGAGTGCGCTTACCTAGAAGAAACCAATTCACTCGCGATTTAAAGACACCCAGATTATATCTATCGAGAAAGACCCACTCAGGAAGCGTATTCCATATTCTAGAAGTCCGCACGATGAAAGTGGAACTATAGCGTTTCGTTCGGGTTTCGGGTTTATATGTTACACTTCCCAAAGAGAGTAAAGTAAATTTACGGTATTCTGTAATTTTCTAATATTAATATCATTACATTTTGAATTAAATCATTTTTTTAAATAAAATCACTAAACTTTTTATTTTAATAACATGTAGTGTATTTTCACTTTACTTTTAATATAATTATATACTAGCTGAGTCATGCGGTTTCACCCACTATCCTACGGGAACCTTTCTCTTTTCCGAGATAATAAGAACGTACCCAATGTTTCCAGGGTATAAGCTACCTTCAAACCAAATTTCATGTAAATCAGTACAGCCAGTGAATATATTCCGAAAAATATAGCCATGACACTAATGAGAGAAGACGAATATAACCTCGTACATCTAAATCGGTCAAGCCGTTTAGACTGTAGGCGATAATAAAAGAACGCACGTACGTACATACATACTAACATACAAACATAGATAAACTCGAAAAACATTAACCTCTTTCTTGTGAAGTTGAGTAAAAAAATCTTTATAAAAAAATATGCTAGAGTGAAAATGTTCAAATAAAAAAATCTATATATAATGTGTTTCCCAGGTGAATCTTTTCAAGTATACTTCTTCTAAGCCTTCGCCTTAACTGAACTCGTTTTTGCCGCTTTATTTCAAGTTTACGTCGGTTGAGGGCAGAGCCACTTGGATTCCTTTATATCTCTTCTGTCTCTATCTATGGCGCTATGCCGCAGCTATATAACTACAGGATGATGACGTGTTTAAACGCCTATCTATAGCTTTTGCACGGGCCACTTGGATGAATAAAAAAACTAGTTAACACATTTTTCTTTAGACGTCAGTACAGCGAACTGCAGAAATTTTCAGTTTTTATGTCTATAAACTCAAGAATAAATAAATGGGTGCAAACATTTTTCTATTGAAACTGTCATACCCAAGTTCCGCTTCTTTTATTTTTCAGATTTCACGTTCGATGAAAATAGTATATACATACCTATATATGTAGGAGACACAAACAATAAACATCAATCGTCCCGGTAAGTAAATAATAGAATTATATAAAATTTGTAAACAAAAAGTTAGATAAGTAAGGTATGCCTAAATTAATATTAGGGTCCCTTTGCTATTTATCATTATAATAATATTAAAAAAAAAAAAAAAAAAAACATCAATCGTCCAAATATATCGAGAACGTGACAGTTCAAGGCACAGTGAAAACTCCGTAGCTGAATTGGTAGGGGCTCCGAGGTACAGATTGTGATGCTATGAGTTCAAGCCCCGTCAGATGTTGAAAATTATGTATTTGTAAACATACCTCAAAAAATCTGATATTGACATGTTTCTTTTTTCATAGTGCATGGAAACTAAAAAAGTCTATTCCAAAAAAAAACAACATACTCGATTATTCCATACAAAAACATAGACATATACATACGCATGACACACTTATATACATACAAACATATAGACGGAAATTTAAAATAAATCTTCCTGATTCGGAAAAATCAAAAATCGGGTAAATAATTATTAATTTAATTTATGAACCTGAAACAGGCGACTTCAAGAAGCGCATTTTTTTTAAATACCTAACTTTTGAACCGATTTTGATGAAATTTCTATGGGCCTAATCTGAAAGTCCTTTGAAACTATTTGAAATTTTTTTTTTTTCAAATCGGTTTATAAATAACTGAGTTATACAGCAACAAACATTTAAATAATTATAGTTTAAAAAACTGAAACAACCGACTTCTCATGGATTCCATTGTAAGAACTGGATCAAATTGGAATAAATAAAAAAACAGTCGAATTGAGAACCTCCTCTTTTTTTGAAGTCGATTAAAAACAACCGAATTGTCTTATTGAAGCCGGTAAAAATATTGATCATATGCCACAAAGGCTCTATCCCCTTTATTTAACAAAACAATATGTACACCGTAAATGTGAATCCATTGGCTTTCTTAAATAGCTCGAGTCATGATTAAGTACTGAAAGGAAACGGTTCAAGAATCAATCAGCCTGTATACAGGTATTCTCTTACCTTATGTATTAAGGCTTTAATATAACTTTTGTTTACGTAGGCGGCTTTTGTTTTCTTTTTCCTGAATATCAAGCGTTTGGTGTCATCGATATTCCATGACATATAGATAACGTCTTTTTCTTATCTAAAAGTAACTTGATGTCACTTTCAGATCAAAGATCATGTCCGGAATTGCGTCAACAATATGGAGTGTGAGTTACGAAACAATAGTTACGTACGCGGCCGAAGCAATTATTGTAATATATTTGTAATGTTATTCAAACTTAATTTAAAAAAAAATGAAAAAAGGAGGTATATTCAGCGATTTATATACGAGTATGTCTATATGCTTAGAATCATATTATGCTCTTTCTTCACGTTAAATAATGTTGAGTATACATTTCGGTTTATTTTGGTACCAGCTACTATACAATTTTTGACTTCCCCTTTTCATCGTTCTAAAATATATGAAAAATAAGGAAGCTCCTAACGTAACTTGCAAAATATCTTTTAGGTATATATGTACCACTCGCTCACATGGGCATGGCCGTGCCCCCAGATAACTCATAGCATTGTTTTCATAATCCATATTTCGGACATATTATTGTATCTATCTGTTTTATAATATCAAACTTTTTGTATTTTGATTTTTGTCATTAATAGCATTGATAAGGAGTAAATTAATTTCCTAGCGCGCGTAAAAATTGTAAAATAGGAACATCTGCTCTGGGCTTCCAAGATATCGGCCTAGCTGAGTTTGGGGCTCACTGAGAATGCATTATAAGAGTAATTATACGTTAAAAATAAATAGGTATTTACTTTACTTTATCTTTTTAATGTGCTTCTTTTAATTTTACATTTTTTTATTTAACAAATTTATTCTCCACAGACTCCAGGATCCGTGCCTTTTATGAATGCTTTTATGCATTTATAACTACTTATATTTTTTTTAGTTTTGCAAGAGGAAGACAAAATGTAAATTTACGCTTAAGAGCGACGTCGACACCGGTCCGGCGTCCGAAATATGGTCATCCACGCCAGTGCATTGGTGTGTGTAGACGCACCGGACGTCGGTCCGGTCCGGTTTTCGCCGGACCGATGTCCGGTGCGTCTACACACACCAACGCACTGGCGTGAATGACCGTCTTTCGGACGCCGGACCGGTGTCCGACGCCGGACCCACGTCCGGTGCGTCTACAAGCGCTCTAACTTTACTTGTAACTATAGATCTAGCTGTTAATCAAGCCTGTACTTGAGGTATGGGAGCGGCACGGGAGGGATGTGTTTACGGTACATCAAATGACCAATGACCTCAACAATAAATATTTCTGGTTTCTCAGTCGGGCGTCATTGTTGCTATTACATGTCAATCCACCCGTGTGGCCCGCATACGCACAGCCATACCATTTTTAACCGACTTTAAAAAAGAACGAGGTTCTCAATTCGACTGTATTTTTGTGTCTTTGTTTAGTGATTACTCCGTCAATTATGAATTGTTTTTGATCATTATTTTTTGTTTGGTAGTTAATACCTCAGAGATGGTTCCATTTTTTTTTTCAAATCTTGTGAAAGGATATACTTTCAAATTGGTCCCATAGAAATTTCATTAAAATGCAGTTTGAACGAAATGCGGTGCAGTAGTTTGGTTTTAAAACAAATTTGCACATTATGAAGTCGGTTTTTTCAGTTCATTAAACTATACTTATTAATGTTCGCAAATCCGTGGAAATAACTTCTATTTTTAAAGTTAAGCTCTTGACGTCAACTACTCGTATTTATTCAAAATCGTCATTTTCTCGAGTTTATAACTTTGAATTATTTAATCTGTATTCAAACTCCCCGAGCTCCGTACCAGATTCTTAGAACTAACAAACAATCTTTGAAACTTAGACCTTTGAAATTGAGTCGAGGGACTTTATTACATTACGAGTATTCATTTATTTCGTAGTATGCTTAGTGGCCTTTTCCACGCGCGATTTATATGGATTAAGAGCTATTACAGAAAGAGCTTGACATCCCATTTATTTCAATTTTTTTACACCTGTACGTAAGAAGAGAGACTTATAATTCATAATTCACGATTTACAATTCACGATTCTTGATTCATAATATGTTTATTTAACATAGACATATATTTATTTATGGAAAACACATAACATCAAGTAAATATACAAACTTTGGTGTCGAAACTTTGGGTCCGTGGGGACCGGGAGCTCATCTCATTTTCAAAAATTTATCTGAGCGCCTGATCGATGCGACGCGTGACCAAAATGCTGGCGCGTATCTGGCCCAACGCATAAGCATTGCCATTCAACGTGGCAATGCGGTCAGCATGCTGGGTACGCTGCCAACTGGTAGTGGGTTTGAGCATTTGGATTATCTTTAGACCTTTATCGGTCTGGGGTGATCGATGTGCTTTTTGTGTAGTAGTTTAGTTAATTGAGTCTGTATATTGTTGTGTTGTAGTAAATATACATATATATGTTTGCGCATATGAGTGTACAAAAACAGTTGAAATGTTGTGAGAGCAAATGTTTTCGGTGTAAATCTGTTTGTATGTCTTTTCGCAGTTTCAGAATTAGTCCCATAGTAAATATTGATATCATAAATAAGTATTGATATATAGAATTCTAGACCATTTTGTTTTTTTACGGACCATTGTTATTATTTTGGAGGTTCTATGTTCGACTATTTGTATTTTTAATATTTTTTTCCCGGCAGCTTAGTGGTGAGACCGTCTGACTTGCGATCCGCAGGTCTTGAGTTCGAATCCCACGGCACGCACCTCTGTCTTTTCGAAGTTATGTGCGTATTGTTGATTGCCGCCAAATTCAAACGGTGAAGGAAAACATCGTGAGGAAACCTACATGTCTGAGAGTTCTCAATGATCTTGAAGATGTGTGAAGTCTGCCAACCCGCACTTGGCCCGCGTGACAGACTATGGCCTAACCCTTCTCACAATGAGAAGATGGCCCGTTCCCAGCAGTGGGATAGTTTGTACAAACAGGGCTGATAAAAAAAAAAAAAAAAAAAAATGCACAAATCATCAATTTC
Source organism: Lycia hirtaria (assembly GCA_947563715.1). Taxonomy (NCBI): domain Eukaryota; kingdom Metazoa; phylum Arthropoda; class Insecta; order Lepidoptera; family Geometridae; genus Lycia; species Lycia hirtaria. The sequence goes on from OX387385.1 coordinate 15,384,274, forward strand.
TCCGTCAACTGTTTGCTTCCGCCCGATTGTTAAAATTCTGTTACGTCGAACTCCACACAACTTCCAGAAGGCCCCATAATTTATTAATTATTAACCCACAACCCAAATAAGGGGTGTTATAAGTTTGACGTGTGTATTTGTGTATGTGTGTAATGGGTGAATCGATTGTATCTAGTTTTTTGTTTTAAAGAGAATTTTAACAATAGTATTCTTAGCTAAGTGTCATCAAAATTGGTTCGGGCATTTTTTGGCGTGTTTTTTTTTTCTAAGCTTATTTGTGCATCAGTAGTTTAGTGTCTATCCGTTTTACTTATAAACGCATGTTAAATCTTATTCACTGAATAAGGACTTGTCACTTTCTGACAGACAGGAACTGTCACGCGCGAAAACGGAACAAAACACCATTTAATTAAATAAGCTTATTCGGCGTTTATAAGTAAGACGGTTTTTTTGTTTGAGAGTGTCAAAGATAATTCCTTCCGTTTTTTCAAAACTGAAAGAATATTAGCAACTAGGAAGTTGCTAATATTCTTGCTATGCAAATTATCACTATGTACATTATCACCGTGTATATTCGTAATTCTATGCAAGTTGTTATATTTATGCTAGTTCTGGGCAATCTAAATATTTCAAATTATTTTTAGTCAATAAATATAATTTAGATCATCGAGAATTGAAATCCCAAATGTAATATTTAATATCGTGATGAAATATGTCGGTTTGCCCAATGTCCTTTGGCGGTCATTTCGTCGTAGAACCGCCAAAGGACATTGGACTGGGACAGACAAATATTTGAGTTTGGAAACTAACTTGTCAAATTAAACTAATATAAACTGATAGAAACTGCAAATATAAAGACCCTGCAATATAATAATAGTAATATAATAGAAGCTTAAGTACTATTAAGATTTATTTAAGTACTTATAAATTGTATTAAATTATTATGTCATTTAATAAAATTCAAGATTAAGATCTTCAGAATAGAAGCTTATTGGGACTATGTGGGTTCGAATCCCACAAGATGTTTAAAATATATTCAACCTACACATTTGTTAATACTCAAGTGTGCCCTTAAATATTTTACAAAAAATAAAAAATTATAGTACTTTTTTTTTCAAATTCATTAGTGTAACTTTGGGAATAAACAAGACGCCGTAAGTCGAGTCACGTAAAAAGTCTACATTTACCTTTTTAGTGACTATTAATAGGCTAGGCATTTGAACACAACGAATTTAATCTGAAGTGTTTCAATGCGCCTCATCATATTGATCACATTTTATAATAATCTCCACTTTTTGTGAAGTCGGTTAAAGAGATAAAATATAGCCGTTTGTTAACGTAATAGAAATAAACATAATATTATGATTTGTATACATTATAGATCTACGATTGACCACCAACTCGCCTAAGATAAATGGGATAAGTGCGCGTCGGACTCAGATTCCGTCCCAATATGCTACTACACAGCTACTGTGTTGTACAGACCTACACCTCTACGAAAGTGCTACGCGCTACGACTCCCAGCCCAATCTTTCACTTCCGAGCACTGCAAATTGCCCTAACCGTTGACACTAACCTTTACACAGTTGAATAATAAATATATCTGAATCTGAATCTGAATCTAAGTATATTATTATTTGAGACATCGGATCAAAATTGAAGAAATCCATACACGTACGAAAGTCACCGACATACCAAAGCGAATTAGCACGTAGAACAGATTCTCGAGTCGAGACCACGCACTGGCAAGCGTAGTATAGAAAATCCAGGGGGAGGCATTTGTCCAGCAGTGGACTGCTTGTGACTGAGATAATGATTTTGATATCCTTTTTCCATCGTGTCTCAAGGTATCCTACAATTTTGACGACACGCAGTTTCCATTTTAAAACACGTCTGCCTCAACGATAACTGGTTCCTCAACAAAAAATATAAAAATAGCTAATATACAAAGATAAACAAAATACCCGACTGCATAAGAGTGACTTTCGTATAGTTAACGCAATTATGTTACGCTTGATGCTAAGTTGACGGTACATTTTCATGAAATAGTATTCTCAACGTCGCTGTAAAATTTATTTAAATGAGCATAGCTAAAAGCTCGTTATAGATTACGAAAATGAGTAATTTTTAGGGTTCCTTACCGAAAGGGTAAAAACGGGTCCCTAAGACTCCGCTATCTGTCTGTCTGTCCGTTCGTCCGTCTGTCACCAGGCTGTATCTCATGAACCGTGATAGTTAGACATTTGAAATTTTCACAGATGATGTATTTCTGTTGCCGCTATAACAACAAATCTAAAAAATAAAATAAAATAAATGTTTAAGGGGGGTCCCATACAACAAACGTGTTTTTTTTTTTGCTCGATATTGATAACGGCAACAGGTAGACGCTTAAAATATTCGCAGAATATTAAGTTATTATTAATTAAATTAAAATAAAATTAATATTTCCCATACAACAAACGTGATTTTTTGGCATTTTTATAGATAATGGTACGGAACCCTTCGTGCGCTAGTCCGACTCGCACATGGCCGGTTTTTCATTTTTGCATGAGTTTTTGCGAGTGGCAGTGGGCAGGGTATATAGCACGTAGAACTGATGCCCGATGGGGCCGAAAAGTTATCGAGAAGACCATGTATTGGCAAGCGCAGCGTAGGAAGACCAGCCACATGATGAACATACTCGTATGACATCATACAAGTGGCGGGAAGATGGCTGGACGCAAGCTGCTTCCATTCGGTCTTTTTGTAAATCCATGAGAGAGGCCTACGTCTAGCAATGAACTTGTGGCTGAGATTATGGTGATGATAAAAAAAATTGCCTAGAATACAAGGGAAGTGAAGACAAATATACACATACAAATATACCTTGCATGAAATAAATAACTCTTTCTTACGCAGTCAGGAAAAAAAACAATGTGAATGATAGCAACAAAATACCAAATAAAGTTGTTATTCCACCAGCAGAAAACATGAAATTTATGGTATACAATCTATCTCCCATTTAGTGTAACAATTGGTCATTTAGTGTAACAACTGATCATTTAGTGTAACAACTGGTCATATAATGATGCAATTACCGTCGTATATCGTGTGAATAGATAATTATAACACAATTTAGTAGAATGTAAGCTGGACGACTCAACTCGGCGCTTTTGATTTTATAGATAGATAAATTCTTTATTGTACACCATTGAACAAAAAGAATAATATAGACAACTTACAAAACTAGTGTGACAATAGGCGACCTTATCGCTAAAAGCGATCTCTTCCAGGCAACCGTGGTATGGAGATCGATTTATAGAATAAGTAAAGCGGGTGTGCAATTGCAAATTACAAGATTTCTCTCAAGAAACAGCGTTGGAGGCAAAGAATTCCATTCCTGTGCAGTACGCATCAAGAACGTGAACCGATATCACCGAGTACGGTTTTTTGGCATATCAATGAGAAATTTTATTAAAATATTCTTAGATATAAAGCACATTTTGCTGAGCAATTAGCCCTGGTGTCAGTGTTCGTGTGCCATGCATATGAGTAGGTACGGAAGCCTCGGTATGCGAGTGAAACTCGTACTTTGCTAGACTTATTACTCTATCCAAGTCTTCCAAGATGTTATATAAAATAGCTAGTTAGAGTGATTAATTCTGTGTCAATTATCACTTTGACTAAATTGAGTAGATATTATGTAAAATAATTACTTTCGCTGTAACATATACATAACATAATAGGCATAATTTTCTAGTTGAGTTATCGTAGGTCAATAGTGTAGTTAATTAGCAATTGTAGCATAATGGTTGGCAAGCTCAAATCTATATTGATTTGATGTTAATGGTTTAATTACTAAATCACAGCTCCCGAACACAATACTGCTACACATCTATTCCAGATGCAGTTCTTGTACTTCGAATCAACAACATTTGGCTTTGATAAATCATATAAATTTTACCCAACTTCACAATGAGGGAGATTTTTTCAGGTGAATGTATGTTTGTTTTTGGAAGCGTATATATGTTTCTTTATTAACTTTCTCAACCAAAACGGGGGATTTATTTTCCACTTGCATGCTAGTTAAAAAAATATAAACTTAGTTAAAAAACAAATATTGGATTATAAAAGGCACGGACCCTGGAGTCTATAGAGATCAACAACAAAAAAACATTTATTGCAGGTAATTCAAACCCATATAATTAAAAGCATATACAAAACGGCTTACCAGATTTTGATATGCGAGGCATCGTTAGATTTGTCTTTACTTCCCGAGTATCGAAAGTTACAAAGTTATAGGTCCCGTCACGTAAAAAGAACGCTGGTTTGTTCGCGCTTACGAACAAACCAGCGTTCTTTTTACGTGACGGGAACTATACATAAGTTTTTCAACGACTTCCAAAAAAAAGTAGGTTATCAATTCGACCGAATTGTTTTTGATGATTCATTTTTTGTTTTGTTTTATAGGTGGTCCCATAATTTTTTTAATCATCCAAGTAAACGAATTGTGTATTTTGAAGTCGGTTTTTCCAGTTTTTAAAACTATTATTATTTGCAATAAATATAATTAAGCGTAAAGTAGATTATAATATTATGTATGCTAACAACGCTCATATTTCATGATTTTCTATTTTCTGATCTCACCTTTAAAAATTGGAAATACAAATACGAGAACATGCATCTATCAACATTAATGAAGGCTCAAAGTATAAACTCAGGTACAGTCAGCATGGAAAGCGTTAAATATTACTTAGCGTATGCCACTGGGTGGCGTACTAGAATGTCGAAAAGATTTCGTATCTTACATTAAAATTTCGAAAATAAGATGTAAAATTCACACAGGGCAGCATATTTTGATCACCTTTTTTATTTATTCAAAAACCCATTACAAAATGACAGTCTACTTACCTTGCATGTCGTGTAAAAATATTTTATCTTTTAGTATAGTAGAATTGTATCTTTAGTTGCTGACTGTACCAGAGAGATTCATCAAACAATAAACAAGTGCGTGTTGACATCACGAAATGTCACCGCGACCGCGTCGCGGGAGGGGGGGGGAGGGGGAAGGGGGGGGGGGAGATAATCCCAAATGAATTATTCCTGAAGGTTGGTACGAGGTGAAAATAATACTTAATATTTGTGTAATGGATTATCTGTCTTTACGGTAGGCGGTAGGCGGTAGGCGGAACATCAAAGACCAAGAAGCCGTTTGATGCCACATTTGACCGTGATTAGAGGGTTAGACGAAAAGAGAGAATATTAGAGAGAGAGGATTAAATGTTAAGATGTAATATTAGCTGGCAGTGAGAGGGGATCAGCAGAGCACCTGCATAAACTCCAATTTCCCTCTAGTCCCTTAACTGTCTTTTACAGTATGCCTGGTAAGAAAAGAAACTGAAACATTCTATGTCTCTTTTCCAGTCTAGTATGGAAAAATGTCATTATATGGTCATTAATTGCATAATTGTCTGTGTTACATTTAAAAAAATATTTAAAGGCCTATGTTATGACTTCTCCCCGTCGCAAACTACGTCCCTTACCTAAAATATTAGTACTGCTTAGCCATTTGCATTAATCTCAGTGAATTAAAAAATTCGCATAAAATACAATTCTTACTGAAATAGTGGCTTAGTGAACAATTTCCGAGCTAGCGGTAAAGCGTAATCGCAATGATTAAAAGAAAAAGAAGCTCTCGTTAGGAACTTGGTCAAAAAGTGATCAGGTGCCTAACGTGCCTAATAACTCTTATAACAACTTTGCTTACTTTCTAATAAAAAAGTTGCTAGTTTATCGGTTTTTTATAGTATACATTTCGGTGAATGTGCGTCTGATTTGCATGATCTCATTCCCTCACGCCCATTTTTCTATCGGACAGCAAGAAGCACGAAAAAGCGACATCGTTACATGGTTGATATTCCGAAAACACGTACAAAACGCTTTGACTCCACTTTCATTGTGCGTACCGCCAAGATATGGAATGCGCTTCCTGAATGGGTCTTTCCGAACAGATTAAATCTAGGTGTCTTCAAATCGCAAGTCTTCAATCGCGAATAGGTTTTTTCTAGGCAAGCGCACTCCATCGTAGATCGTAACTGTCGCTTAACACCAGATGAGTTGACGGTCAAATGCAAGCCTATTTTCAAATAAAAAAATGTAATAACAGAATATTAGTAGAAACAGAATATTTTTAGTTATGTCTTAAGGTAGTCGTTCACGTCGTTATGATTGAATCAGACACGGCACGGTGCAACTCCACTCACGAGACCGTTGCGACAACGTATCGGTATTAATTCGTTGCCGGACCGTGCACGGCACGCTACGGTCTTGATCGGTGCCGGAACGGTCTAGTTGTCTCATAATAAGTCATACAAACATTTTTTTTTACATCTACAGTACATTTAAGATACGGTTACGGTCGTGGTACGCTGCATTCAGCCTCTGGGTGTCCATCTTTACTATAATATAACTTAAAATATTACTATGCTATCTAATACCTACTTATATTATATTATCGTACTACATTTATATTATAAATTATTATTTTTCAGTCTATACTACACATAAATATGCATACAACTACGGCGGAATACGTGTAGCTATATTTCAAAATAAATTATGTTCATCATAATCATCATCATCTCAGCCATAAGAAGTCCACTGCTGGACATAGGCCTCCCCCATAGATTACCAAAAAGACCGATTGGAAGCGGCTTACATCCAGCGTCTTCCCGCCACTTGTATGAGGTCGTCTGTCCATCTCGTGGCTGGTCTTCCTACGCTGCGCTTGCCGGTACGTGGTCTCCACTCGAGAACCTTTCGGCCCCAGCGGCCATCAGTTCTACGTGCTATGTGCCCTGCCCACTGCCACTTTAACTTGCTAATCCGCTGTGATATATCGGTGACTCTTGTACGTCTACGTATCTCTTCATTTCTGATTATTCTGAAATTATGTTAAAACTTTGTAATAAAAGTGATATATACGTATATTTAACAACAGTGACAGCTTATAACAATATTTTATTGCTGAGAAGAATTAATCTTACTTAAATGTCATTTATAGATACTGTATTAAGCCTCGATGACACTGGGCTAGTTTACGAGCTGCTAGTCGGCGAGTTTAAAAGCTAGCGAGTGAGCGAGTAGCGAGTGTCGATGACACAATCAAAAGCAGATTGTAAAAAAGCCCAATGACACGGAGCAAGTTTACAAGCTGCTCGCGAACTCGCTGGCTTGTAGCTTGTAAACAAGCCCAGTGTCATCGAGGCTTTAGAATGATTTATGTGTGTACCTACGTTATTATGTCCTCCAAAAGTACGAGTTAACCGTAAAGCACTTTGAATTAAATTAGTGAGATTACGGTTTGAGTTCATCGACAGTTACGACCCGCCCCTGCCCCTATTTCCCACCCCACGGACTGTGCTAGGCTAGAATACAGTAATCGACATTTTATCCATTGGTGGTACCGCAAACAATATACCTTTTTGCAGACACATGTCATGCGGCCTCTAAAGAACTTCAGGCATATAAATAAAAAACAGCGCCGTTTGTATAAGCAGTCCCACTGCTGGGCGCGGGCCATCTTCTCAAAGTGAGAAGAGTAAGGCCATAGCCTACCACGCTGGCCAAGTGCGAGTTGGCAGATTTAGCACATCTTCAAGAACATTGAGAACTCTCAGATATGTATGTTTCCTCGCGATGTTTTCCTTCGCCGTTTTGAAGTTGGCGGCAATCAACAATACGCACATAACTACGAATAGACATGCGTGTCGCGGGATTCGAACCCAGGACCTACGGATCGCAAGTAAGTCAGTCCGACTTACTTTTTCTTACTTACTTTTGGCAGGCGAAATCCGATTTCGAACGCGTTATAAAAAAAGTTTTAGCATGAGCTTGGCTGTTATTTGACAGGTTTTTAATATTTGAGGTACCACTAAACTAATAAAAATTCTTAAACTCACTAAATTCAAAAAAGGAACAAATTGTATGAGAATTTCATTCGTTTTGTAATTTAGTTATTTAAACATTTTAATTAGTTTAAGTTTAGTAAGGTAAGTTAGTTTTAAAGACCTATTCTGAAGGCACCACTGCCTTCTCTTTTATCTTCGCTATTAAAAACTCGCTTTATTTATTTTATATATTAATCTACACATTACATTACACCACGCAGAGTTTATCTATCTATCTAATCTACAGTGAAACATAGAACTACCTTTTTTGAAGTCGGTTAAGTCAGAATGACTAACATTTCTTGCGCGACGGCAGAAGGAAAGTTACGGTAAAGTATGGTTTTATTAACAGTGTTTCGGTGTGAAACAGCCGGGTATGCTGTAACTGCTATGCAATCTGGTGGTGGGTATCCGGCCTCACCCCCTCTAATCTGGGTTAACGTTGTTATCACTGGGTAGAAGCGGATCGGTCGGCACTTTGGACGTGGACGCGAGATAGTGGATAGTTATACAACTTACATTAGTAAATAGTTGTGGACTGGCTGAGATCTTAGATCTTTACACTTTTACTAAATACAGTAGGTTAATATACATATTTATTTATTTTCCCTCCCTTCTCTATTACTGCACGCCCCGTCATATTACTTTCGTTTCGTTCTTCTCCATCCTAAGGTTGTCAGAAAGAGATCGCTATAAGCAATAAGGCCGCCAGTTGTTACACTAGTTTTTAAATAACTTATCTTGATTGTAAGTTTTAAGGTGTGTACAATAAAGAGTTTATCTATCAATTTAATTTACCGATTTCAAATAATTATTACAGTTTAAAAACTTGAAAACTTTTTAGGGTTATACTTAATTACATAATACGCTTATAATTATATACGTCGAATTAGTCTGTCTGTCTGTTTGTTGGTCTTTAACAGCAATTTTACTTAAAGATTGTTTGTAGTACGTAATAGAAATTTACCAAATAGGTATTTCCTACCTGCTACATCCCGACAACAACCTGCTACAACAACAGCACACATCTTCAAACTTTTTCCAACTTGATCCCCTTAATTGGACAAGTGGACACTCAAATCAAAACCGTCCCCACATTTGGAGGGTAGTTACAGAACCGTTGACCTAATACCTAAGTACGCAAAAACTCTGAGCCAGACGTCCTCGAATAAAGGTCAGGCTAACGACGGCTGAGCCAGGATGACCGATAACGCCGTCGTTAGCCGGATGTTGGCCTGGACAACTAATAAAATGGACCCGATGCCTACAAATGGTTTATTTATGCTGCCAATGACCGGGGTAGGTACTACATTAGGTACTATATTAGATAAATAATACTTTATGCGTAGTTTTCCTTGCCGGAAAAATTGGACTGGATAGATAAGTAGCTGGACCAAAAGTGCACCTGGGAACTACGAGTATATCTAAGATATTATTCGACCACCAAGCATTACCAAGACAAGCTAACTCTGCAGATTAGGTATAATAATACAAGTACATAAGATCCTTAAATTTTAAGGATTTCATTTAAATTTTAAGGCTTAAAATGGCTATTCCGTATACTGCGGACGACGCGATAACAGTTGCTGCCAGCGTCGGCATCGCGGCCATTTCAGATGCGTGCGTCATCCGTGCGCGACTGTCGCAACGACCGTGACTATCGGAAAACTACCTTTAGAAATATTATAAACCTCACCTTTATACGGTTAATACGAGACTACTGTTTTCTACCCCTAAATATTATCAGATTTAGATCATTTTTATTTGCTTTTTTTTCTTAATAATCATTACAACTCCAAACTTAAATAATTAGAAAAAGAAACAAACCATAGAGGCATAGCCATAAATAATTTTATTAATATAATGCAAATTTTATTGGCAAAAGTTACCGCGTCAACTATTGTACTATAACTATTGTACCTATGTATGTGTTAAAAAAGAATAATTTTTCAGGTATCTTCAAGTGTTCTATCAAGTCAAAGTGAAATTTATAAACATCTGTTTTCAATTCAATAAATACCAAGCAGAATACAATAACGATAAAAACAAACAAGTCAAAACATGTATACTTGTATTAAATTAAACTATGTCTAATTAATAAATTGTCAACTCTGAAGCTAGTACTCTTTTATATCTATTAGGTACATATATGTTTATTATACTTTTGGCTCATAGATATAAAATAAAATTTTATTACAGAGTTACAACTATTAAAATCTTCTGTGGTTACATACATTACGTATGGCACATTTCCGTTGGTTCCCCTACGAGTTTATTCCAAAAGTTGGTCTATTTCTATTTATTTCTTTGATCATGATCAGGACAATATAATGAAATAAGCCTTAAATACAAGCTTTGAAAATCTATTTCTGAAAATAAACTATAATTACTGACAAAATCATGTTATTGTGGAATGAAATAATGTTAAGGTATTAAAGCGCGCAGCTTTACTTAAAGATTACTTAAATTATGTATTTATTTGAATTGATTATAGTAGTTGTGATTGAGTACGGTTCAGTATTCTGTGATAATGTGTAAGATAAAAGTTGAATTACAGACAATGTAATGACGATTCTAAGTGCATAGTGTCGAAAGAATAAAAATATTTGATTTGATTTGATTTGAGCTATCTCTCTCGCGCATCACAACATTTTTAAGCAGCCAGTATATATAGTAGCCAGTTCTAATACCGACGGTATTAGAAAAAAACATATATTTTCTTATACCTCAGTCAATTTAAGAGATATCGAAAAAAACTTGTTTTTAAATATTTCTCCAGTTTAAATAAACAAATTCTTCTCTCACTTTTCTAATATCCCTATTCCATCATTTTATATGTTTAAAAAGGTTGAGATGCGCGAGAGAGATAGCTGCGCGCGTTGAGCGAATTCTTAATAAATAAATTCATACCTAACCTAAATCCATTCCTCATTAACTTAACCCGCCTCATGTATACTAAATTAATGTTCTGACATACAGCTAACCAACCCCTTTCAATTAATATAGTTATTTCTAACTAAAGCTGTTATCTACATAAAATGATTAAATTTACAAACAAGGTACACACAATACGTCTTCTTCAAAGTAACATCAACTCGATAAGTAATATATTAGGGTAGTTATACACTAGTATCACGCGGCATTCCACGTCGTCGTCAAGGGCGGGTGACGTCACGCATTACGTCACCCATTAGTTTGTCCTTGTACTAGCATTTTATGGCGGAATTGGAAGGAATTGAGTGGTGAACTTTATTATTTATAAATGTAACTTTGGTTTAACAGATTTCAAAATAAACTCATATTTTTAATTTCTGCTCAAGAAAGAATGTTTTATGGTGCGCCTATTACACGAATAGGCTCTCGCACCCTTAGTATGAAAGACTTAAAAAAACATATATACATACATACCTACACACACTTACATACCTGAATACATACATAAACACACAGAATATTTTAGAAATTATTAAAAAATATTTTACGTATGAAAATTGACTTGGATCAAATTGAAGATTTTGTCGATTATTGACCGACAAAAACTTCAATTTGATCCAAGTCAAAGAGAGATGTTGTTTTCTAATTTTACAAACTACGATTTATTTAAAAGTTCATTCAGTCATTTTATATCTTCAAAAATGCGGGTATGCGCGAGTTAGACGGACGATGGTCGAACTGCGGACTTTTAATACTTTATATTGACCATGTATAAAGTCTGTATGTCGCTCAAAAGTCAAGGTCTGAAGTCAGTTGCTTATATAATATTTATCAGGTTTAGTTATACAAGATTTAGAATTGTATTAGAATTGAAATCTTTTTGTAGGTGGGGTTAGGAAATAGGTATGAAGTAGGTATGTTTAGTTTTATTATTGAAATTGGTTAAAATTTTATTCATCTAATGTAGCTTTTTCTTTACAAAATTTTTAGCCCCACAGACACCGGGTTTAACCGACTGCCAAAAAGAAAGAGGTTCCCAATTCGATTGTATGTTTTTTTGTATGTTTGTTCACCGATTACTGCGCCAATTTTGAATTGTTTTTGACGATTCTTTTTTGTTTAGTAGGAAGAGTACCTCAGAGGTGGTCTCATATAATTTTTATCAAAATCAGTTCAGTTCTTTGGTTTTCGTAACAAAATAACTGAAAGTATGTCGTCCAAGTAAACGAATTGCGTATTTTGAAGTCGTTTTTTTTGACGTGACAACGTCTAATAAATAGACGAACGCCGGCTGCAGCACGAAAAAGTATGAAACATTGTCCCGTTACGCTCATTGTAACGTTTGCATTTCATCAATGTTTTGTTATGACGTTGACACGCATAAACCGACTTTACAGACAACCAATTTTATTTTTTTCAGTTTTTTAAAACAAAACCATTGTTGTTACTTAGACGCTGACAAAAGGCAAATTACGTTTCATAAATTTTAATGAGTTAGATGTGAATCGATCCTACATTCATTATACTCTTAGTCACATTATTTATTTCTTTATTTCAGTTCTGCAATTTTCCACCATAATACTGCAATAATCATAACCGTTAAGCGCTACAAGCTTTTGAATAACCTTTAATATTTTATGAAGTATATATTTCAAGATATCTCGCGACTTTATGGCGGAAATTAAGGCTAACTTTATACTCCGACAGCAGTGCGCTGGATTCCGACACGATTAGTGGAACATAGAGATTGGAATCACGCTAATTGTTCTTAATGCAAAAGTTTATTTTTTAACCGACTTCCAAGAAAAGGAAGTTCTCAATTCGACTGTATGTTTTTTTTTTATATTTGTTCATCGATTACTCCACCAATTGTGAATTGATTTTGGCGATTCTTTTTTGTTTAGTAGGTAATGGTTCAGAGGTGGTTCCGTATAAATTTTACCAGTATCGTTTCAGTGCTTTGGTTTTTATAACAAAATAAATGGAAAAATGTAAACGAATTGCGTATTGTGAAGTCGGTTTTAAGCTTTTTCATATATTTTTTATTTTTTTACCTGAAGGTTTATTATTTTGACCTTCTTTCTTTTTCAACCGACTTCAAAAAAAGAGGAGATTGTTAATTCATCTGTACTTATATATATATAAATATATATATTGTTTTGTTTGTGTATATTTTGTCATATTAAAGTTCGACTGGGTGAACTGATTTTGATGATTATTTTTTATTTGAAAGCTGGGTGCTTGCCGTGTGGTCCCATTTCAATTTGGTCCAGTTCTGACAATGGCATCCATGAGAAGCCGATTGCTTCAGTATTTTAAACTATAATTATTTTTATTGAATTCGTGTATTTCTTGATTTCAAAAGTCTCGTGTCCTAACGCTACGCTTGCCGGTGCGTGATCTCCACTCGAGAACAATTCGGCCCCATCAGTTCTACGTACCATATGCCCCTTGCTAAGTCGCTCTGTAATGTCGGTGACTTTCGCACGTTCCGGATCTCTTCATTTCTGATTCGATTTTAAACTCCGTGTTTAGTTATAAGGAAATTGCTCAAATCGTCATTTATGTTTCAGTAACTCAAAGATCGCTCAAAATACATTCAGATCTGCATTAAAAGCACAATAATCATAAAACGTCGAGATCTTTCTTATATTTTTTTTTATTCGACGATAGGCTTGCGCTTGACCGTCAACTCACCTGGTGTTAAGCGACAGTTACGGTCTACGATGGAGTGCGCTTGCCTAGAAGAAACCTATTCACTCGCGATTTGAAGACATTTAGATTATAACTATTCGGAAAGACCCATTCAGGAAGCGCATTCCACATTTTGGCGGTACGCACAATGAAAGTAGAGTCAAAGCGTTTCGTACGTGTTTTCGGAAATCAACCATGTAACGATGTCGCTTTTTCGTGCTTCTTACTGTCCGATAGAAAAAAGGGCATGGTGGAATGAGATCAAACCGAAATGCGCTAATTAACTATGTTACATAAAAACATAAAAAGCTACATACAACAATATTATTGTTGTTGGTCGAGGTTTTATTCCGAATCTCATAAAGTTTAATGTAATATTGCTTTTTCATAACAATGTACTAGATTTTTATTATTGGCATCTTCGAAGCTGTCAAACCTCGTCCCCTGAGTTTTGGCGGGATCTTGAGAAATAAATCAATTAATCAATCAAATATTATACAGTCAACGTCAGTCAACTCTGAGTCAGAGTTACCTGAGCCTTTTTAGAAGGTTCTCGATTTTTTCCCCAACAGATTAGTATTCAAATTAATTGATTAATTAATTTGACTACTAATCTCTTGAGAAAATAATCAAGATCTTTCTAAAACGACCACATACAATGTTTGACGCAGAGTCAAAGTTACCCACGTTGACAGTATTTCTTACAATAATTACTTTTAAAAAACTTAAGCAACCGACTTTAAAATATGCAATTTTGTTTACTTGTATTTGTTATAAAAACCAAAATACTGAACCGGTTTTGATAAGATTTAAATGGGATCAACTCTGACAAAACGATTCTCAAAATTAGTTGATCAGTCAAAATATATATCTTTTATATATAAAACAATGTCGGGTTAGTTATAACACAATAACGGCTGGACCGATCTGCATGAAATTTGTATGGAGGTAGCTTAGAGCCTGATATTAACATATAGGCTAGTGACACCGCGGGGGCAACTAGTTTGATATACTGTAAAAACAAATTGAAACTTCAGTACAAGTTCACGTTCTTGATGCGTACTGTACAGGAATGGAATTCTTTGCCGCCATCTTTGTTTCCTAAGAGCTACAATATTGGAATCTTCAAGGCTAGAGTGAATCGCGTCGCCAAGTCGAGCAGCAAGGCCACGCCGCACCATCCTTTTCTCGGTTATGTTTTCGAGTGTACGTATGTTAGCGTATATGTATGTCTGTTACCTCTGTTACTATTACATCCTACAGCCTAAACAGCTTGACAGATTTATATCTTTATACATATAGAAAGCAAGCTCAATGGCGAATTTTAACTCTATAGCCCCTTAAACTTCTACAAGATATTATTTGGAAGCCATAAAAATGTTTTTATCGAAATAAGCACCAATGTTTCGTCAGAAGCTGTACATTGAATATTTATGTACATACTTATTCATGTAATAGCTAATCATTTTCGGTAGACAGTGCAAGCGGGATGGGGAGATTCAAACGAGAGGGCAGAGAAAGAGGGGGCGAAACAAGATTAGGGTGTAAAATTATGACATCATCCGCCGCAAGGCTTGTTTACTCGACATGGAGTTAGAAAATATGGAAGTGATGGATAATTATTCGATTTTTTCTTTTTTTTTGTTGGAAACTGGATGCTAAACGCTAAATTCTCGCTTCATAAATATCATATATCATATATATCATATCATATTCATATAATAGCAATCATAATTTATTGGCGATTGAGTGATCAAATTCGACCGTAATTCATTGTTTTTAACAGACTTCCAAAAAGAAAGAGATTCTCAATTATTCGACGGTGTTTTTTTGTATGTTTGTATGATTTGATGATTTTTTTGTTTGGTAATAGTTCAGAGGTAGTACCATATAATTTTTATCAAAATCGGTTTGGTCCTTTGGTTTTTATAACAAAATAACTGGAACAATGTAAACCATGTAAACGAAACTGCGTATTTTGAAGTCGGTTACATCAGTTTTTGAAACTATAATTATTTTATTGTATTTCTTCTCCATATACATTTTAACTATGCCAAAATTTACGTTCCTCTCTGCTCCATATTATCGATTTGATCGGTATAGGTTTACATACGTAGACCTTTACCAATTTGTCCATTCATACTCGCCACATAAATCAATCATAAATTTTATTGGTTGATTAACCAATAAAACTTTATTGCACCACAAAAAATTATAACAAAATAGATACACAAGAAAACTGGCACAAAAGGCGGTCTTATCTCTAAAACCGACCTCCCCCAGACAACCTTGTGAAGGATGTCTGGGACTAAAATAACTAAAAAGTGGGCGATGTTGTTGAAAGTAAGTATTTATTCTGTATCTATATTTAAAATACTATTTTGTAAAATTGACAACTTGATTCTTTAACCGAACTTTAGGCTGCCTAAAGTCGAAGGCTCGAACGGTAGTAAAATAAAAACTGCGTACAAAGAAATTTTGTTAAGGCGGTTACACATAAAGTTTTACAGCGAATAAAACCAGCCAAGTGGATAGTGGAGGGCGACGGCTGAACACTAAAACTTGCCCTTACTTTTATTGCTGAGCATGATTTTAACCCCTGAATTTTAACAAGCAGAATTCACGTTTTTTACGAGATTAATACATTATACGTTACAATGTCCTAGATGGCTTACATACTAGGGTGGCGCCGCCGTCTCACTCACACGCGGCACCTTTTTTTGGTATAAAATTATTTGAAATTACGTTTTAGCTTCATGAGAACACTATTACAATGTATTAACAACAGCTATTATTTTATATCTCGTATTTTAACCGAAATAAACGTCCAAACGACAAAATTTCCACGTTTGGACGTTTATTCTTTCAAAATAACAGTTATTATGAAATTCTTATGAAGCTAAAAAGAGAATATTTATCAAAAATAAATTCAATTTAAAAGTATGTCACGTGCGATGGAGACAGCGGCACCCCCTACACCTCGCCTTAAAATGTCTCATCCAGATAATTCTACATTCGTGTTTTGTCGGTTGACATGGCACCTGCGCCCGCCGAGGCTTGCGGGATTATCTGACACGTGATACCGTTGTTTTTCACAATATTCCCGCCATTTATATAATTTTGTCGTAACAATACGTATTTACCCGACGTTGACAATACACAATGGCACCGTATTCTGTTTATTATAGACCGAGTAAGCGAAGCGACTGCCTATAACAAGTATATGTTTAGAAAATTAAAAACCTTCGACAAATAAAAACGGCTGAACCGATTTTGATGAAAACTAGTTAAGAATACTCTCGATAAAATACTCTTTCAAACAAAAAAAATAATATAATAATATTAAAAATAATATCTAAAGATAGATCTAAAGTAAACAGCTGGAAGGTTTAGAGTCAGTGGACCGGCGAACTATGAGGTTAATCGGTAACGATAAACTAATTGCCAAGAAGCTTCTTAGTCTCGAACACCGCCGTAAAGTAGCATGTCTGTCTATATTCAACAGGATTCATTTCGGGGGATCCACGTTCTTGATGCGTACTGCACAGGAATGGAATTCTTTGCCACCATCTCTGTTTCCTGAGACCTACAACCTTGGAATTTTCAATGCTAGAGTGAATAGATATCTTCTAGGTCGACGAGTTGCATCCTAGGCCACACCGTCGCTTAATATCAGGCGAGTTGGTGGACAATCGTAGATCTATTTTGTACAAAAAAAAAAAAACAATATTCCACACAAAGTTGGAAATGTAGCGGTCGTAATATTTAAAACAAAATAATTTGGAGCCGAGCGAGTCCATATAAAAGCCGAGAACAAAGTTTGCGCCGCAAACTTCTAGCCTACATCAACGTTAAACAAGAGTTTCTATCAACAATATATTTTGATAAACATAAACCTCGCTGTTTCTCTTCATTTTCTCTTTATGGTCATAACATTTTAGCCTACGCTGTTCGTACATGTGGCGATGTAAATTGGCGTCTCTAGCAACTTTTGTAGTACGAGTAAAGAGTCGGTCCACACGGCGCGTTGCGTCGACGTAGCGTTGTCGCTGCGTCGTTTTACATACTAATAATCATAGTGTACACACGGCGCATTGCGTCGACGCAACACACACACGACTGAACTGCAGCCCCCGAGACGAAGCGGGCGGGGCGGGACTCATTGCGACGCTGGAACGGCAGCGCTCAGTTGTTTGTGCGTTGATAGAGAGGGAGGACATACGCAAGCTCATTTCGTTTTTTCAGTTGTGACGTTCCGCTGCGATGACGGAACGTCATGATTGCGTTGTAGTAACGCTACGATGGCACAGAGCCCGTGTGGCCGTCTATGCGTTAAAATATTTGCGTTGCGACGACGAAACACAACGCAACGCGCCGTGTGGACTAGCTGTAAGACTCTAAAGTCCCAAAATATCTAATTGATCGTGTCTACAAATATTTTCGTAGACATAAAATAAATGAATGAATTTCTGAAAAAATCGTAATATCTGAGACGTAGAAAGCAACATCGCGAAATGTGTGACAAAAAATCATCTCTTTCTCATCCAAACAAATTCTATACCAAAAATTCAACCGAAAAAAAACTCTTCGAATTGATTTTTATGTACGATATTCGATAATGTATTCAGATACAGACACACCGACACACAGATATATACGTCAAATTTATAACACCCCTCTTATTGAGTCGGAGTTTAAAAATACGCAAATTGTATCAAACCTCATATCCTATTCAATTACGATTATTTAACTGCAATTTCTATAGTCTAGTAAAAATAAATCCGTTTGTATGGAGCAGATCACAGTATTTGCAACTGAGGGGATTCTTTGAAATTATGATAGGAAAATAACTAAAAATCATAAATCAACAATAATCCCCGATTTATAGACTAGCTGCGTTCCGCGGTTTCACTCGCTTAGTTATGAAAAACGGTGATGATTATGATGATAATAAGTAGCTTATGCCCGTCTCCAGGTCCAAAGTTATCTCTATACTAATTTTCATAACGATCGGTTCAGCCGTTTGAACGTGTAATGGTAACAAAATTTGATTTTATAATATCATTATAAAATTGTGTCAAATGTATTTCAAAACACCAGTACATTCATATAAATAACAATATACTTAGTTGTCTTTTATGTTGTCACAAATCTTATTTTTACTAGACTAGTAGTCTACTAGCATGGCCGTAGGCAGGGGGGGGGGGGTTTGGGGGAAACGAAATCCTGGCCATTATAAAAATTCTTCCAGGCTTCAATAATTTTATAAAATGCTTCAAAAAGTTTCGCGCTCCCTTCGCTCGCGCATGATTGTTTCATATTGATCTTTATTTGTATTGATCATTCAAGTGCCGTGAACTTTCTAATACGAGCAAATAATTCACCAAAAATAGCCACTATCCAAAAATTTTTGCGCGTTCTTGTAGGAATGTTTGTAATTTTCTATAAAGTCATATATTTATATTTAGGATTATTAAATTGGCAAATGGTTGTATTTATAATTTTTGATAGCGTTAAAGTCGCTCTTTACCAGTCGGGTATTTCCTTTTAACACAGTTACTCGTTAGATTCATCTGGGCCACGAAAATCTAGGACTCGCTAACACGATCAATGAATCAAATCACTTCCATGATTTGATATTAAAAACCTTTAAAAAAATATTTTAGTTTGACATGGAAGTACTGTGGGTTCATTAATACGAGAAATAAAGCATATTTCTATAAAAACACGACTAAAATTTTCGTGCTCGCGCACTATTACTATTTTGACAGAAATGCTGTGAGTTCACAAATACGAGAAATTTAGCATATTACTATAAAACACTACTAAAATTTTTTCGGGCTCGCTTCGCTCGCGCTTTAATATTATTATATTATTTTCACATGGAAGTACTATGAGTTCACTATACGAGAACTAAAGCATATTACTATAAAAATATCGCTAACATTTTCGCGCTCGCGCATTTATTACTATTTTGACATAGAAGTACTGTGAGTTCACAAATACGAAAATTTAGCATATTACACTATAAAACACTACTAAAAAAAATTCGCGCTCGCTTCGATCGCGCATTAATATTGTTATATTATTTTCACATGAAAGTAATATGAGTTCACTATACGAGAACTAAAGCATATTACTATAAAAACACCACAAAAATTTTCGCGCTCGCGCATTTATTACTTTTTTGACATAGAAGTACTGTGAGTTCACAAATACGAAAATTTTGCATATTACACTATAAAACACTACTAAAAAAATTTCGCGCTCGCTTCGCTCGCGCTTTATTACTATTTTAACAGTGAACTACGTGGGTTCACTAATACGAGAAACAAAGTATATTACTATAAAAGCACTACTAAAATTTTTCGCGCTCGCTTCGCTCGCGCACACTTATTACCTATTTTTGTTTATATTTAGGTCATGCAAGCGCTGAGTGCTCGTTGACAAACTTGGTGTTCATTTGGGACATTAAAGTGATCATTTTTTTACGCTCGCACATTATAAGTAAGATATGGGAAACAACATGGCCGCAGACTCGGCTATAAGCTATGCCCATGTCCATTGCTGAACCCCCCCCCCCCCCCTCTCCCCGAAATGAATTCCTCGCTACGGCCCTATCTACTAGTATCTAAAAGCAACGGAATTTGAAGAAGTCATCGTCGCTTAAGTACGTAAGTTTTCTAGTGTACGAACTGCTTATAGCCATGGCCTTATTTTCGTGAGACATCTCATCGGAGTTAAAGGTCTTCCTAAGCTTGGGTTAGTATTTACTTTATGATCTGAGAAAGCCGTCAGAAATAACCTAAAATATGAATGAAATAATTTAAATTATATTTCCAGTTATAACTAGGTTTATTTAGTTGCAGGCTAATTCCGTATTTTTACATAACCCTCTTTCTTACGACTGCGTAAGAAAGAGGGTTATGTTTTTCGAGTGCATGTATGTATGTATGTTTCTATATGATCGCCTACAGCCTAAACGGCTTGACCGATTTTGAGGTGCGAGGTGTTGTGAGATTCGTCATAGGTTATATTTTCTTCTAATAATAATAGTACATCCCTTGCAAAAATTAAAAAATGCATTATTTTTCGTAACCTCCAACAAACTTTTTCGTAATAAACAAGTGCTCTTACTAGAATTATTCAAAAAAATTGGCATTTATAATCTTTTACAGCGACTTTACGCATACTTTCTCACAAAAAACGTACACTAAACAGCGTGTCAAGCATAACGAAATCGAAAGTTAGACTGCAAACCCCACTTTTCTGCAGTCTGGTATTTAGTTTTTCTTTTAATATAGATACTTGTTTTAAAAGATCTATTCAATAACAGCCCACAAGATGGGAGTGGTATTGAGAAAAAAAAATGTCCATTTTTTTTTTATTCGAAAATAGTCTTGCGGTTGACCGTCAGCTCACCTGGTGTTAAGCGACAGTTACGGTCTACGATGGAGCGTGCTTGCCTAGATTAAACCTATTCACTCGCGATTTGAAGACACCTAAATTATATCTATTCGGAAAGACCCAATCAGGAAGCGCATTCCACATTTTGGCGGTACCCACAATGAAGGTGGCTCAAAGCGTTTCGTACGTGTTTTCTGAATATCAACCATGTAACGATTTCACTTTAGCACACCATTTATATATATATTTTTAACTTTTTAGAAAATTTGACTAAGTAAGTATATGATTTTGTAGCAGTCAACTGAACACTACCTGTATTTAATAGTATCTGAGTAAAATGTCTGCGACAAACAAACAGACAGATAGACATGGCGAATTTATAGCGGTTCCTCGTAGTTACAAGGAAACCCTAATAACGGCCCTTTCTTGAGACAGTTTAAATCAATTTGACTATGTACTACTATGCAGAGATCGAGGGATAGATTATAGATAGAGGGCCCATTCATTTATTACGTAAGACTATTTTTGCCAGTTTTGACCCCCCTCCCCCCCTTTATAAGAAAAAATAAGAATAGGCCGACCCCCTCCCCCCTGTGTAATATTTATTACGTAAGAATCTAAAGGAAAAAAATTAATACGCGTTTGGTTTATTGTAATGTTTATTTTTCAAAGTAACAATTTGTAGGAATGTTTATTTGTACTTTTATACACATCCGAGCGCACTTCGGCACTTTCAAAGTATAATTTTAACTTTATTTTTTAATTTTTGTGATCTTACGTAAGAGCTATCAAGACTCCCTCCCACCCCCTTGTAAGAAAAAATAAGACATGGTCGACCCCCACCCCACCTAAATCTGACTACTCAGCGTTAGTGAGTTAACCAGAATTATACGAAAGCCGCTACCCTGGAGGATACCGACACAGTTACGCACTCAGGCTAACTCAATTAGGGCTAGCCTTGTACTAATGGCTTATTACGGAGTAACAAACATATTAACTCGCTGTTTCTTGGGGGAAATTAAATAATATAGTGTACGTAGCTTCCTTAGTCTTACTTACAAATATTTTGCTGTTTAGCACTTAATTGTACTCATAACATTGTTGTAACTAAGAGTACAGTTTAATCTTAGTTATCATTTTCCCCTTAGGCCGCGTGGTTTGTCTATTTTGTCCAAACGTTTGGATCTTGTGAACAATTTTCTTCTACGCCCGATGAATCGGTCTACAAGGAATCACAATTCTGCTTTGGACTAACGATCGGACCTTTTGATATTATTTATAAATAATAATAATAATAATTTATATTGTTTTATTATAATAATAATTAATTCCAAACCAATAATGTACATACAGACACACAAGAAATCATTTATAAAATGAGACTTGTAAAAAAACTACTTCATTGAATTTGATGATATATAAAATTTATAATACCATCTCCGATAATAAGAAGGTTTTCATAAAAAAAATAGTTTGTTTTTTTATTATAAGTTCTATTTTTTTAAGGTCCATCGGCGAAGTTTTCCAGATATTCAAATATATACAAAAACAGATAGAAGTAATAGGCTTAGTAGAATGCGATTCGCCTCTAGCATAATGAAGCAACTTTTAGCAAACCTTTTAAGACTGAGTACGTAATTTGCCCGTCGCTACACATGACAGACAACCAAAATTTGGTATAATTTCACTTCCTAACTCTCTGACAGATACATCTACCCACTTAAAACATCATCCTCATAATATATATGTCAAAGAGTAATCACGTGATAGTCATGCACACATTTTTATAGATTTTTGACTTCAACTGTGAAGCGGCATTACTCTGTGCATACACATAAATATATAGTTCAATTTAAAACCATGAAAGTTGAAATCTCAAAAAACTACTCAACGATTTCGATCCATATCGTTGATACATACTACACAGGAACGGAACTGCCTGCCGCCTTTTTTTTCTGAGATATCGATCCACATTCTTGTTGCGTATTGCACAAGAATGGAATTCTTTGCCGCCATCTCTATTTCCTGAGACCTACAATCTTGGAATTTTCAAGGCTAGAGTGAATAGATCTTCTTGATCGGCGAACTCCATCCTCGGCCACACCGTCGCTTAACATCAGACGAGTTGGTGGTCAATAGTAGATCTATCTTGTATTAAAAAAAAAACTAAAAGCTAAGACTTTTCCAGGATAGAATGAGTAGATATCTTCTAGTCCAACGTATTCCATCCTTGCCACACCGTCGCTTACCATCAGGCGAGCTAGCGGTCGAAGGTAAATCTATTACGTATAAAAAACACGTTTTTGAAGTTGGTTAGCAATCAATATCTAATGGTTTAGCAAGTAACTTCTTGCTCCCTAAACCTTTGCAGAGGGCAAAACTTTTGCCTAACAATGACCTTTTTTCAAACTCAGAACATTTTAATCGATATTCATACCTTTTTTAAACTTTGAAACACAAAGCACGAAGTTTGAAATCAAATAACCACTTAAATGTTGTCTATAAAAGTTCAATATCACCATTATGTAGCTTTGCCTTTTAGCCGGCGGCTATAATTTCGATTTGGGAAATCGTATCGGCAGTTTGATCAAATCGGCGCTTATTTCGTTTTGAATGAAAATTGCTTTTTATAGACAGGCTAAGCGTTTTAACCACATCTTACCGGATGTTAAGTGAAGGCGTGGTATAAGTTTTTTAACAGTCGGGTATTTTGTTTTAATAAAAAAAACAAAAAAAAAACAAGCTTTTATTTAAATGCTCTAAAACGAAGAAAATAAATTTTGAATGCAATCAAACCCACCATTTTATTAAATTATAAAATTTATATTGATATAAATAAAAGCTTGTCGCGAGATTCCAAACAACATCGTACCTATCTACTAAGTAATATTTAATTCCAACAAAAGACTTAGACGCATTCTTATCATTTGCTTAGAATTAAAGTTAGTTTGTTCTTTTGAAAAAGAAATATATGTTTGTGTTCTCGCGAAAAGCTTTTATTTATATCAATATAAATTTTACAATTTAATAAAATGGTGGGTTGATTGCATTCAAAATTCATTTTCTTCGTTTTAGAGCATTTAAATAAAAGCTTGTTTTTAAATATTTTTTTTAAATTAATATTTTATTTTTTTAAATTTTAGTTATGTCTCAATCTCTGCAGACAAAAAATACTAGTAATAAAATAGTGGGTTTGATTGCATTCAAAATTTAAAATAAATAAAGTAAACAAGTAAATTAAAATATAGACTTCATCTTTTATCTCGAAAAATAATTTCTCCTTCACTATTAATTTAAGTAAAACAGCGGATTACTGCCGGGCATAGCTAGTATTTCCATAAACCTAAGCAGATAATAATTCGGATAAATGTTTTATTAAATAAAATAAAAAAACAGAAACAAAAAATATACCCCTGAAAATGAGATTGAAACAGCTACGAAGATATCTGTACTCTTTCATTGGAAACAACCCTTCACAGTGGATTCAATTTTCTTATCCACTCGAGCGGATAATCGGGAAGGGTGTACCTATATCGCTAAAGAAATACTTAAACACGTCAGCATATCTGTTTAACATATGATGTAATAATTGTAGTAGTTTAAATAAGTAGCCAAGACCGTGTCGAGACACGTGTATAGTCCCTACTATACGCGTGTTGACACGGTCTTGGATCCGTAGCTCCGTAGCTATGGTGCTGTAATTTAAAATGTTGTATTTTTAATTATTTTTTTTACTATATTTTTATAAAATCTACACCTAGTATGCCACCCGCGGCGGGGCAGGGCCCATGCTGCTGGTGGTGGGGGCTACAGAGAGAGGAACCTCTTGACAATGCGTGCCGTATCCAAATATAATATATTTATTTATTATTTATTTTATTTATTTATTTATTATTTATTACCACAATTTTTGCTAACACATAATATTCAAAAAACCTCTGTATTTTATGATTTACAGAATACAGAGGATCAAACATCTCGGCATCAAAATCTTCAATTTCTTTAAGTTGTCTAAAAAGATCTATGTATTAAATCTCGTGAAAAATGTAAGCAAATCTGTGCACTATAAGGGTTTAATTTTAGAAAAACTCGCAAAGCTTATATTAAACTAAGCTTTTATTTCTGTATCAAAATAAATATTTTCTTAATAAAGCGTTTGTTCTCGTAGAAAATAAAACCTAATTATTTTTGTTATCTCCGAGTATTTTAGTTTACCTACGTGTATTCTTGTTTCTGGCAGTTAAGCCAAATCTCCTATCTCATGGGGGATTCTCGCTTTGTTAGCGAAACACTTTGACTTCCTTTATATTTACACAGAATTTATCATTGCGAATAGAGATTGAAGACTTTGTTGGCGATATATCGATAAATCCATCAATAATTATTATGTCATTACCTATATACTTAATATTTTAGTTTATTTTAAATAAAAACTACGGGTAACTCACGTCTGTTTTAAGCAGAAAAATCCGACTATAGTTTCAACGGCGGTCCTTTTCAAAGGAGCAATGCACAATTATGCGCAATGGAGCAGTTTGCGATACAACAACAAACGTAATTTTTAAGCAATTTTTACTCGATTAATTAACAGGTAGAAACTTGAATATTTGTAAGTAAATATTTAGAAATATATTAACTATAAAAATAAATACCTAATCTAATACATAAAAACTCACAAAATGAAAATAATCCGTGCATCTTGCATCACGCGGTGCGAGCGCCGCACCGCGGTGTGGTGGTGGCGCGAGCGTGAGGCGGTTGCTAAGCAACGGCCGCGCGGGTAGCGGGGGAGGTAACATCACGGAGCGAGCCATAACCGCGCGTATTCGCGCGAGCGTTGTCATGCTGCCCGGATGTGTATCGAAAACCTACCTATAAGTTTGCAATTTACTACTTGGAATTTCGTTGATTTCTCGTTATTTTATAAACAGAACTAAACAACGGGTTATACTCAAATAGATAACGTGTTTAGCAATATTGACTTAAATGCTGGCACGTACTGTGCACTATTTAGTTACCATAGCCCTTTATGGATATAATTTCGAATTGAGCAATAGATTTTATCAAAACTACCCGAAAAGCAAGAATAAACTCTCATGGATTTATATAACAACTAAAACAGACTAAAAAATAGTATACCTACAACAAATGTGATTTTCTATTATAGATGATAGTACGGAACCCTTCGTGCGCGAGTCCGACTCGCACTTGGCCGATTTTTATTTAAAATATGTGAAAACCACGTTAGTTTCCACAGTAAAATTATTTTAGTTTACTTTGTAGATTCTTGTTTCTTCCTATCTCATGGCAGATACTGACTTTGTTAGCAAAACACTTTGAAATCACTCCTATAAATAGTGAGTAAATTCTTGTTTTATGCATTGATTGGTATTAAATACACGTTTTATTCATGACCAATCTAAACTCGCATGTGATATTAGTTTGACTGCTTAATAACGTTTTTTTTAATTCTATTGTTTTTTTTATATTACATTACAGACACAGATACAGATTTTATTGGTGAATCGTTACAATATGCCACACGTCAAAAAACACTATATACAATAGCAAAATAATAAAAAAAAATAACAATAATATAAGTAAATATGATTCATTCATATACATGCTATTATGTAATTATTGAGCCAGTGTATTCACATTTAATTTACTGCGTAAATATCTATAAATCAAACACGACAACTATACCAAATGCCTCGAGGCGACGCAAAATCTGATGACCTAGGACCTAGACCTAGGACTAGATTAGATATTTGGCTCACAAAACAAGCACTCCTCTGAGGCAATTTTAGTTTCCAACCCGTTAGTATTCCAAATAACTTTTATTATCGCTACAAATGGTTGTACTGTGGGTTAGTTACAAGCCGCATATAGTTGACCTATAAATACGTGTCTAAGGCAATATTAGACCAGAGGAACATACGGTGAAAAAAATAGTTATGTTGTTTAAAAATTCTAAATTAGTTAATTTATGCTCGTTTATTTAAAATTAAATATAATTATTTATTATGATTATACTCATTTATTTAAATAAAATGTCTATATTCGATCAACATTTTGTCACAACTTAATATCGATAAAGAACTCCCACCCCTAACCGTGAAAGGAAAAGCAAATACTCTCTAAAAAGGATGTGTATTTTTGTCATCAAATACTTCATGCTGAAAGATTCTTCGATTGCTAGAAATAAAATGAAAATATTAACTCTGCAACATGCAAAATGTATATTATTATTTTGCAGTGCTTTCTCTTTGAGTTTGCAGTTTTCGAAGCTATAATTGGATGATTTTAATTGGAATCAACCAATTGTATAATTTCTGTGAAGTTTTGATTGAAATTGAGTTATTTTTGGACATTTCGGATGGGATGCAAACCCTTATCTGTTATCATACCCTTGTCATAATTCAAAGGGTTGATATAGAAATAATTACCATAGTTTTAGTTGTATCACATATGTCCATAGTACATAGTTTTATATATATGTACCATAGTTTTATATTTTATATATATGTACCATAGTTTTAGTTGTATCTCAATGATGACGATAGGAAACTAAAACGAAAAGTTAGGTATAATCAGCGAAACTGTTTCAAGTAAATAAAATATTGGACATTTTCATACATGTAGCCCTAAACTAATCAAATCTAGCATGGATGCGCACCAACAGCTCGGTACGCTCCCACTACCCGTGCCTTAAATCTATTCAACGAGATGATTGCTCAGAATCCAGACGCTGACATATTTTTTGATAGGTTTAGCGTAATGCTAGACATTTGTATGCGTTTCTCGGCTACTTCTTGAGTATTATTATTATTGTCATATATTTATTTATTAATCTTAAGTCTAAGTTTTTACAATATTTATATAAAAAACAATAAAAACATTATAAAAACTTAAACCTAGAATGCCGCCGACAGCGGGGCAGGGCCTAAGCTGCTGGCGGTAGGGGCTACAGACTCAGAAACCTCCTGACAATTCGTGCCGTGTCTAGGACGACCGCCTTCTGAATCCGACCCTTGATCCAACCATCAAGCGAGAGCCTCATAAGATGTTGGTCAAGGCTCTTCGCTATTAAACCGTTTGCCGATACAACTATCGGAACAATGGTCGTCGAGTCAACATCCCACATGGCGGTTATCTCGTGAGCCAAGTCAAGGTACTTGCTGAGCTTGTCCTTCTCAGCCTTCACGAGATTCTCATCATGTGGGATGGTGACGTCAACGAGCACTGCCCGGCGTTGGGAACGATCTACAATCACAATATCAGGCTTATTGGCAACAATAGTCCTATCTGTGATAATAGAACGGTCCCAATAGAGCAAAGCACGACCATTCTCAAGAACCGGCGCTGGTGCGTACTGATAGTACGGCACCTCGGACTCAACAAGGCCGTATTGAAGAGCAAGTTGCTGGTGGATGATCCTGGCTACTTGATTGTGCCTGTGCAAATACTCGCTGTTAGCAAGATGCGAACAACCGGAAATAATATGTCGGAGAGACTCTCCAGAACGGTGGCATGCCCGACAAATGTCGACCGTACCGTCCTTCATGATGTATTTCCGATAGTTGTTCGTCTTGATAACTTCATCTGCAATCGCACAAGCAAACCCTTCAGTTTCCCCAAAGAGGTCACCGAAGCGTAACCAGTTCACCGACGCAAGAAGGTCTACATCGGGTCCTGTTAAGGCCCGGTAGAACCTCCCGTGTAACTCCTTGCCCTTCCATACGTCCCTACGATCTTCCATTCTGAGCACCGTTGGTTTGCGCCAGTTCTCTTTTGCCAAGGAGAGAGGCGTCAGGCCCTTGTCAACTGCCATTACATCGTAATGTATCCCACATTCGTTGTTGCGGAAATAATCCCTGAGACTGCACACCTCACGGTTGTGAAGGTTCTTGGCATTTAAAAAGCCACGACCGGCCCCCCCCACTTCCGCGGAATGTACAGTCTCATAACAGACGATCGTGGGTGTAGCATGCGATGTAATGTCAGTTGCTGACGGACCCTTCTATCCAGGGCGTCCAGCTCAGTTTGAGTCCATTTTAGTATGCCAAAGGAGTATGACAGTAGAGGCATCACCCAACCGTTGAAGGCGCGTGATTTATTGCCGCCAGACAAAAGACTGTTAAGAACTTTTGACAGGCGGCAAAAGAAACGCTTCTTCACCGATTTTTTAATATCCTCTACCGCAATACCCAACGACTCTGACATACCAAGGTATTTGTAGGTGTCGGCTTCGGAGAGGGACCTGAGAGTCATTGTCTCAGAAAGTTGTAAATTCGGAGAATTTACAACTTTCCCTCGCTCTACCTGAATGACCGCACACCTATTATTGTAATTTATTATTGTTATTGTAATTTGTTATTGTAATTTGTTATTGTAATTTATTATGTAATTATTGGCTGCTGTGCGCTTTGGTTCTGCTGTAAGCACAGTAAGCATTTGAATAAAAATAAAATAAAATAAAAATCAGTTAGGTAAATAAACTTATATACTTTTTTGTAAATGTACTTGTAGACAAACTTGCAGTACAGAATGTAGATAATTATAAAGCAACAGAGTGGTGTAGCCAGTAATATTTTTTTAATAAAATGTTTATTTGCAAAAAATAATGGAAATCGGACAAAGCAATAAAAAATCGTTGTGTTCGTGGCCTATTTAAAATTTTATTTTTATTTTCTGATGGATCCTATCATGGTACTTAGTTCATTGGGACCACCCCTGAAATACTCTGTTTCCAATAAAAAATAATCAAATCATCCTTAAACATACTTGAATATAAAAACCGGACGAACAGACAGACAACAAAGTGATCCTATAAGGGTTCCGTTTTTTCCTTTTGAGGTACGAAACACTAAAAATACGGCGAATCGAGCACCTCCTGCTAGTCGAAGTTTCATAAAACTGTCTATTATACGCTTTTGAAATCTTGAGACATTTATAAAAAGGCTTATTTTTCGTAAGCCAGTGGAAAACTTCGCCGAATCTCGAGTTCGGGCTCCGGACATCCTTGGAGGCGTCATTAGCAACTTTTATCTCGGTACCTCATTCTACAATTTCACTAATTACAATATTATGCAAAATCTGATTTATACTCAAATTAGGCAGCGTCTAGCAAAGCGGATTAGTTAGTTGAAGTGGCAGTGGGCAGGGCACATAGCACATAGCACATAGAACTGATGGCTGATGGGGCCAAAAAGTTCTCGAGTAGAGACAATGTACCGCGTAGAAAGACCAACCACAAGGTGGACCGATGACAATACAAGAGGAAGGAAGGCGCAGGATTCTTAGCGGTAATTTTGGAAATCCATGGAAGGTCTACTCCTTGTGGCTGAGATGATGATTATGAAGAGAACTTTCATATATCGCAAATATGACACGAGTCTGACTCGCACATGTCCGGTTTTTTTTAAGAAATGTAATTATATACAACACATATTTTTTTAATATGACGCAAAATGTAAGTCATAGGTATAATGACGAGACAACATGTACCGCAGTAAGTATTATTTTATATAAAACGATATAATATATAAGTATATGAATGTGTGTATCATGTTATGTCAATAAAAATCTATCTATCTATCTATTTCCGTGACTACCCTATAAGGGAAAATAGGCGAATCCATGTGATCACTGTAAGATTCACCTATTTACTCTTATAGGGTAGGCAGAGCATCAGACTAGCCTGTTTGACGTCGCATTTGACCGTGTTTAGAGGGTTAGATGAAAGGGAGAAGTTATCAGAAACTTAGAGGGTATGATGTAGTATTGGCTGGCAGTGGGTCAGTCCATCATCTAGGTAAAAAATAATTTCCCTCAAGTCCCTTATCTAACTTTTACAGTATGCCTGGGAAGAGAAGCAGCAGGCAGCGGTTTAACCGACTTCCAAAATGAAGGAGATTCTCAATTTTGAGTATATGTTTTTTTTTTATATTGTTCAGCTATTACTGCGCCAATTATGAATTGTTTTGAAATTTTTGAATACTTCAAAGGTGGTCCCATATAAATTTTATCATAATCGGTTCAGTACTTTGGTTTTTATAACAGAATAACTGAAAAAATGTCGTCCAATTAAACGAATTGCGTATTTTAAAGTCGGTTTTTTTGTTTTAATTTTTTAAACCAATATTATTCCATAGCAATTTTGAAATATTTGGTAAAAACAAAAAAAAAGCATATATTTTTCAATAATATATCTAAGTATTGAGGTTTTTTGCAGCAATCGTGTTTTTTGTTAACAATTTTTGTTTACAAGTAGTATGTTAGGGTACTATTTTACAAGTAGTATTCCACGTAAAGTATCTAAAAAGCTACTTTTGCTTTGCACCTCACCCTTGCCATGCGGCAGCCGCACAAAATCTTTCGTATCGTATGAACGCAGCCTAAAGGCGTCATTAGCTTTTTGAGATGAAAAAGTTGTTTGAGAGATTCGATTTCTTGCTTTCTTTTTGACGTAAAGTTAGCTTTTGATATTGAATAATAATTTATTTTGCTAAGATTTAATGAAAAATGTTTATAAACTCACTTCTTGTGGACTTGGGATTAAGGTTATTCTCCTCGAGGCGAATGCTTTATTTTGCGGTGAATATTATACCCCTTTGTTGTTATTAAAAATAAAGAAAGGAAATTGCGAAGATATTTTGAAGTATTATTTTTTGTATATTCTCCGTAAAAATGAAATTATTTCACAATTTAAATATAGTGAAATAGAAAAAATCCTGACAAAATAATTAATTAAAAAACAACTAAATCTGTAAAATCTAATAAATATTTTTTGTGATTAAATTAAAAGTATCCAATTTTCCGAATTTTTTCCTATATGCGTACTATAACACAATGCTTCTTGCCAAATTTCATAGTTCTAGTTCACGGGAAGTAACCCCATAGGTTTTGATTAGGCTGTAACTTTTTTTACGAAAACGGAGAAATTTGATTTTTCTTTCTACAGTAAGAGACTATAGATCTGCGTATATGGTTTTAATTTCAACACAATACTTTCACGCGTTCCCGAGATACAGGTCTAAACACCCGGACGGACGGACAGACACACAGACAGACAGACGGATAACAAAGTGATCCTATTTCGATCCGATTTTTTTTCCTTTTGAGATACGGAACCCTAAAAACACTTAAAACACTGAAAAAACCGACTTCAAAACACGCAATTCGATTACTTGGATGGCATTTTTAGTAAAAATAAATCCGTTTGTATGGAGCACATCACAGGTATTTGCAACTGGGGGGATTCATTGAAATTATAATAGGAAAATAACTAAAAAGTCATAAATCAACAATAATCCCCGATTTATAGACTAGCTGCGTTCCAGGGTTTCACTCGCGTAGTTATGAAAAAACGGTGATGATTATGATGATGATAAGTAGCTTATGTCCGTCTCCAGGTCCAAAGCTATCTCTATACTAATTTTCATAACGATCGGTTCAGCCGTTTGAGCGTGTAAAGGTAACAAAATTAGGTTTTATAATATCATTACTAAATTGTGTTAAATGATTTCAAAATACCAGTACATTCATTTATATAACAATATACTTAGTTGTCTTTTATGTTGTCACAAATCTTATTTTTACTAGACTAAAAAGAATCATCAGACAGGTATGTATCTATGTTATAGGAAAAACAAAATACTCGACTGCAGAAAAGCAGTTTTTGCAGTCAAACTTACGATTTCGTTACGCTTCATATGCTGTTGAGTGTACGTTTTTGTGAAAAAGTATGCGTAAAATCGCTGTAAAATATTATAGATGCACATTCTTTGGAATAATTCTAGTAAAATCACTTGATTATTACGGAATAGTTCGTTAGAGGTTACGAATAAACGCATTTTTTTTATTTTTGCCAGAGTTTTATTATTATTATTACAAAAAATAGAGCCTATGACACTCTGGAAGCAGAGACGAATCTAATAACACCATAAAACGAAAAAATATAGTTGAAAAAAAAACACAACATAACATAAGTACATATTTTAAGCTATTGCATAGCTTCTATCGCGGGCCTTGAGCGTGGAGATCGAATCCAGAAATTCCGTAACGAAAATAGCCTAACACACCGCGCGTAAAGCTATTTACCGCGGCAGTCTCAGAGTGCCACACGTCTTTTTTCATTATTGTTGCATATTTCGACAATTTCATTCATATCCATATATGTTTTTAGCATATATTACTCATATTTGCATGCACATTTCTGGCTTTTATGTTTATATTTTTTTTCAAGCGGGCAATTGCCTTTATTAAGTGCCATTTACTTAATTGATGTTTTTAGCGACATCTCGTTTGTTAAATTATGACATCCGCTTTCCCGGCGAAGTTCTAATTTATGATTATAATTATATTATCTTGGCATAAGGCAGTTAATTAAGAAGACCTTTCGTTACCTTTGACACGTCGACTTTGATCTTGTTCATAACGTTTTACTGAACATACTCGTATGAACATCACATACAAAAAAATATTACTTTCTTTGAATACATAAGATCATTTCTTACACATTAATTTCAACGAGAAAAGTTATGCCATAGATTAAGAATTTTACGCTACAATTGCCATAGATTAAGAATTTTACGCTACAATTGCAATAGATATAATTTATGACTTGTTTGAGACTGAAAAGACGGAATGAAGCAGACACGTTTTATACAGCTGAGTAGCGAACGGCCAAAGTTTATGGCTCCTTCCATTGTGATAAAACTTCCTTGTGTTATGCAGTATTTTATCTCTCCATGCATGATTTGCGTTTTATTTATTTATTTATTTAAAAAAAAATAGCTTATCGAGAGGCAATTCCGGTAAAATTGGTAAAATACAGTCGCAAAATTGGGGCATATCTACAGTACAGTATCGTATTGTAGCATATTACAGAGGTATAATAGTACTTATATGACTCTTGCATAATCAATAAAACATAAACAAATCTGAACACTTGACACTGGCAAATGCGCTAATCGCACGGATCCAATACAAAGAAAAGAAGATGTTTATATAATTGACAATGACAGACAGCTCGTGTGTGACGGTACGTATCTCAACTCACGACGCGGTGTTTTGTCTCCTCTCTTCAACCATTTTTGGCTTCAACTCTGAACGGAATATTAAAGAAAATTATCACCACTCCACACCACACCATAATATAAGTACGTACGTTGCTTACCCTGTAAATTAAATTAGGGAACAACATTTTAATAAAAAGAAGCTTTATTAAAGTAACGTTATTAAAGAGGGATGAGCCAGGACGTGTACATCCGATATTTACGCTTAAAATTCATAAAACGTTTCATCGCAATATCAAATATTCGTTCAACGTTTTATCAAAATGCTTTATTATTAATTACAATGAAAATATAATTTATGTTTTTAGGGTTCTGCACCTCAAAACGAAAAAACGGAACCCTTAAAGGATCACACCCTTATAGGATCACTTTGTTATCACTTTGTTATCACTTTGTTGTCCGTCAGTCCGTCTGTCAAGACCTGTATTTTGGGAATGCGTGAAGGTATCGAGTTGAAATTAAAACCATATACGCAGATCCATAGTCTCTGCTGCAGATAGAAAATTAAACTTGTCAGTTTTCAAGTGCTTTAACCGTATTATGTGG
The DNA here is from genome assembly GCA_947563715.1 of Lycia hirtaria. Classification (NCBI taxonomy): domain Eukaryota; kingdom Metazoa; phylum Arthropoda; class Insecta; order Lepidoptera; family Geometridae; genus Lycia; species Lycia hirtaria. The sequence goes on from OX387385.1 coordinate 15,418,865, forward strand.
GATATCATATGAAAGAGCTTCATTAGCACAAGCTGAAACAGGTTTATAAATATTTTTACGATGCATATTTTTCGATTTATGAAGGAAAATATTAAAAAAATATTTCCCCCTTTTATCTACTAGTTTGTACGGAACCATCGGTGGGCGAGACTGACTCGCACTCGTCCGGTTTTACACGTACATACAAACATAACCCTCGTTCTTGCGCAGATCGGTAAAACAGCCTTGAATAAAGAAATTTTTAAAATGAGTTTGGTTCAAACTAAGTTTCGGATAAAAGCATAAAATAAATACCTAAAAAGATTCCATCCCATTGGGATACTAGTAAAAAACCGAAGAGAAACTCAAATCTAATTATGTAGATTCTACCTAAAAATTAGGACAAAACTGTCACAGGTCTTTATTCAAAGCCGTGTCGAAATCAAAGTTAATAAATCTAAACCGAAACTGGTTTGAATGAGAACGCCCGAACTTACTAACTCAGTTTTAATAACCAAGTTTGAGAATTATGATGATACTCGAGCTCGGTTCGACGTCCTGAATAACACGAAACTTCTTAATTAGATTTAGGAAAAACTGAATCTTGAAATTCCGATTCAATTCCAACATATTTTTGGAGTTTGAAAAATTAAGACTGGGTTGCGGGAGATCGATTGTGAAGAACCTACCAGAATTATTTTCTATGGTATAAGTAAGGGTATAAGCTTGTCAAGTATGACATCTGTCACTTTGAAGTGTTACACTTCTTTATAATTATTAAACTGGCAATATGTAATAGGGCGAATTCTGTGTAAACTGGTATACATTTTACGACTTTTTTATTACTATAAATAGATTTACGTTTGACCACAACTCCCCTGATAGATAGATAAACTCTTTTTTGTGCACACCTAAAAAATACAATTAAAATAGAGTGATATAAAACTAGAGTAACTATTGATAATAAGCATTGCCTGATGATGAGAGGAACATGTCAATTTAGAAGACTTACACTTATGTTGCGTATGCTATGGTGCGCCAGGTATTGTTGCAAAAATGTTGAGCTTGCGAGGTCTGATAGTCATAGAACTCATATTTAGGAGTAGAAAATAATGTTTTCCTTTTTTATGGAAGAGCGCGCGATAACATTTCTCTTAAATAAGTTCGTATAGACTGAGTGGCCAGCCCTAGTGTCAGAGTTATTAAGCCGCCGAGAGGCCTCTGACCTGGCTTGGCGATTGCTGTTTTTTTTTTAAGAACAAATAACCGGGACCTACAATTTAACGTGTCATCCGACCCACGGTAGAGCTCGGATAGAATTGCCAATCACAGTCACCCATCCGTAGACTGACCGGTCCGTCCGTCTTCTTAGAACTATAAAACTTAAACCATTTCCATCTGATAATATCTAGAAGTCGCAATATCCATATTTAGCAAAGCCTCGTATCCACTAGGCAACATTTGGCGCGCGACATGTTGCTCAACATGTTGAAAGTAGTCCACTCCACTCCACCCCACTCCAGTCCACTCGACAGCAATTGATGCTCAACTAACGATACTCTCTAAACAAACAACAAGCCGCGCGTTATGTTGCGCGCCATCTGGCAACGTCGCGCGTTGTTGTGCAACGTAGCCGAACATGTTGAGCGGCACGTGTTGCGGGCCAAATGTTGCCTAGTGGATACGCGGCTTAAACAAACAACAAGCAGCGTGTCATGTTGCGCGCCATCTGGCAACGTCGCGCGTTGTTGTACAACGTTGTCGAACATGTTGAGTGGCACGTGTTGCGCGCCAAATGTTGCCTAGTGGATACGCGGCTTAATACGAAAGGCAATTTAGCGAGTATTGTTAACGAACCGCTCCTACCCGCATTATTTATAGTATAATTGGAGTCGTTAGGCGTAGGTGCGGAAATGCTTTATTGACAACCTTCTTGAAGGACGCCGTATTTACGGGGAAACTACTTGCCTTCTTTGAATACTTTATAGCTGAGATTGTTGACGAAATTTGTTACCGATAAACAGATAAACATATTTATTGATAATTTTACAAATTAAATTATACGTTTACATGTTTTAATTTGTAATCTTACATGTAGTGATTCAGTTCGCATGTACATCAAAAATAAAAAGTCTATAATCAAATAATTAAGTAAAATGTCTCATAGGAGAACTCCTACTAAATATAATTATTACATGTCAAAATTAAACAGAATATAATAGACACAACATTGAAACAATGTGTCTTAATCATTATAATATGAAATATACTTTCTATTTTATTTTATTTTATCCACTAAACTATTTTATAGTTTGGCACAAAATTTTATATGTATTATTGTACTTTTTTTCTGGAATAAATGCTTTATTATTATTATACACTTTATTCAATTTCAATCTTAAATCTAAGTTTTTTACAATAGAAATACAAAAATATAAATATTATAAAAAACTTAAACCTAGGGTGCCGCCGGCAGCGGGGCGGGGCTCAAGCTGAAGCTTATTATTATTATTATTATTCTGACTGACTAGCCTTGTGGCTAAGGTATGTCTGCCTCCTATATGCCTCTTATATGTAGTATGTCTGGCTACTGGTAGTATGCGTGTATGTGTGCTGTAGGTCGTGGGTTCGATCCCCACCCAGGGAAAATATTTTTTTGATGAGCACGGATGTTTGTTCTGTGTCTGGGTGTTTCTATGTATCATATGTATGTTGACTACACATTATGACAATATGTCATATTAATATTACGACAATTACTACCAAGGTGGGTACTTTAGTACCAGTACCTAGTGTGGTCTGATATAATAATACTTGCTTTATTTTAAGTAAAATATGTATTTAATTTTTGACGTGTAACTGTGAATTACGAAATAAATGAATATGAATATATATTTACAAAAAAAAAGGTATATATGTATTTTATCAGCCACCTAGTTCAATAGTACAAGCTTTGCAATAGTTTGGGCTTAGATGGTGTTGAGTGAAATGTCCACAAATATTTATTTATTTATTCTTCAAAATACGTAATTCCGTATACTTGAATTACATATTTTTTCCAGTTACTTTGATTTTAAAAGTCTATGTGACCAATCCGAAACTATATCCTTTCAAATACTATAATATAGAATATTTCAAACCCGTCTTTAAATGATGGAGTAATGCGGCAACAAACATAAAATAATATACAACTGAATTGAGAACCTCCTCCTTTTTGAAGTCGGTAAATAAATGAAAAGTGTCCCATGTTAAGAGGATGCAGTTGAGATAAGTGATAGGTGCACTTATCGCTAAGTGCGGTCGCATCACCGCACGCGCAGATCTAGAACAAAAATAACTGTCTTTAGGGTTGGCAGGAACGCTTTAATTTCGAAATGGAATAAGTTTCCTGAGTGAGTCGTAATATACTCAGGGTATCTTTAACTAGTGAGGCGATTTCTTCAAGGTAAGTGCGCTAAAACCAACGTCTTTCTTCATGCAAAAATATAGCCCCATTTTGTTTTATATTATGAAATAGACTTCCTGAGTGGGTATTTTCCGATAGATATAATCAGGGTGTCTTTAAATCGCGATTAGGTTTCTTCTAGGTAAGCGTGCTACATCGTAGACCGCAACGTCGCTAAATATCAGGCAAGTTGGTGGTCAATCGTAGATCTATCAAATCTAAAACAAATAAGCATGAGCAAAATGAGTCATTGGCTCTTTATAAGTTTTATATTATATCCAATAGCGACAGTCGACATGGCAACCCTAATGAATACAATGTAGGAAAAGGACCCTGCCTCGTAGACGATGCGTCACCATTCCCACACGCGGCGGCGGCGGTAGGATGCCACCCGAGGTAAGTAGGAACTGAACTATTTCGCATTCCGATCGCACTGGCTCACTGGTGCCGCATTCACATACACTGAAGGACGATGTGGTAAATAGAAGCTAATAGGGTCTGTTTAGAGAAATAATAACTAAGAACACTCTCGACAAAATCGTGTTTAAAAAAACTAGATCAAAATCGGTCAATCGGTTTGAGAGCTAAGATGCCACAGACATACCGATATAGTAAATTTAGATTATATTTGTACATGTAAAGGGCCAGTCTAATTAGTGGTAGACTTTCGATATAAGATAATCGGCCAAATGCGAGTCGGACTCGCGCACGAAGGGTTCCGTACTATCATCTATAATACTACAAAGTTTAGTTCTGTTTATAAAATAACGAGAAATCAACGAAATTCCAAGTAGTAAATTGCAAACTTATAGGTAGGTTTTCGATACACATCCGGGCAGCATGACGACGCTCTCGCGAATACGCGCGGTTATGGCTCGCTCCGTGATGTTACCTCCCCCGCTACCCACGCGGCCGTTGCTTAGCAACCGCCTCGCGCTCGCGCCACCACCATACCGCGGCACGGCGCTCGCACCGCGTTTAGATGCACGGATTATTTTCATTTTGTGAGTTTTTATGTATTAGATTAGGTATTTATTTTTATAGTTAATATATTTCTAATTATTTACTTACAAATATTCAAGTTTCTACCTGTTAATTAAGATCGAGTAAAAATTGCTTAAATATTACGTTTGTTGTATGGGAGCCCCCCTTTAATATTTACTTTATTGTTATTTAATTATTTATTTTGAAAGGTAATATACAAGTAAATATTCTGTGAAAATTTGAAGCGTCTACCTGTTACCGTTTTTAATGTTGAGCAAAAAAATACGAAAAAAACACGTTTATTGTATGGGGACCCCCCTTAATATTTTTTTTATTTTTATTTTTAGTATTTGTTGTTATAGCGGCAACGGAAATACATCATTTGTGAAAATTTCAGCTTTCTAGCTATCACGGTTTATGAGATACAGCCTGGAGACAGACAGACAGACAGACAGACAGACAGACAGACAGACAGACAGACAGACAGCGAAGTCTTAGTAATAGGGTCCCGTTTTTACCCTTTGGGTACGGAACCCTAATAAAAGTAAGTTGTTGTTGTTGTATGTGACAGAAGAGATATGAGAGGACTAAATTTATTATGGCACTGATTTAAAGAGGCAGTTATAAATAGCAGTTTTGGTAAGTTAAAAATTATAAATGGCACGTTTAATAACTAGTTCAGCAGTTAAAACTAAGCAGTAAAGTAAACAAACATGAGTAATAAAAAATAATGAAATGGATCAGTGAATATAGGTATAATTGAGCAGGAAAATAATTAAATGGGCGGTAAAAATTATTATCTATAAATTTAAATAAAAAAAAAAAAAAAAAAAAACATTACCTAATCTCTGAAGAAATTATTGCTTATACCTATATACATAGATAACTTTCCATCATTTTCACCGCTCATTCAGTTATTGGACTGCTCAATTATTTTTAGAATTGACATTGTATGATAAAATAACCGACTTATTGATTTTTTTACTGTCCATGTTTTACTGTCGCAATAATTAATCAACCGCCATTAAATTAAATAACTGCTCAATATGTTTTTGAACTGATCATAATAACATCTCGAATATTTAAATAACAGCTCAAAAAATTAGTTCCCATTTATTATGTATATATTAGTGTAGATATGTATTGTCAGAGATATATAAGTATGTTTATGAATAAGTGTATCTATTATGATTAATTATTATTACTCTTTTTTCTTGTAACATAAATAGGTACCTACTGTATATTGTTTTAGTGTATAATATAGTTTTTAGTTACTTTTAAAGGCCACTGTCTGTAACATCTTACCTATCCGTGCATGGTTGCCTGGAAGTGATCGCTCTAAGCGATAAGGCCGCCAATTAAAAGCCTAGCTATATTTATGTTTTCTCTGTATTTCTTTTTCTGTATGTGTGGTCTTTTAATAAAGAGTTATCTATCTATTTATGATGATCATGTTGTGAAATTAACAATTATTTTGATTTGATTATTTGCATGCCAAAAGGCAGATATGGTGATCTAATCCCTACCTACTACCTATATGTTATGTACCCATATATGCAATGAACAATATATCATCATCATCATCATCATCTCAGCCATAAGAAGTCCACTGCTGGACATAGGCCTCCTCCATGGATTTCCAAAAAGACCGATTGGAAGCGGCTTACATCCAGCGTCTTCCCGCCACTTGTATGAGATCATCTGTCCATCTCGTGGCTGGTCTTCCTACGCTGCGCTTGCCGGTACGTGGTCTCAATAAATAATGTGTATAATGTATCGCTCACATGGCGGGGGCACTGCCGTGCCCCCAGATAATGTATAATGAACAATATATGAATATGAATAATTATTTCTTTTTGTCATACGGAACCCAAACTAGTTACGTATTCATCAAGTAAACTTTCTTTTCAACACTATATCACAGTATAAGGAAGATTTTTTTACTCTGAGACTATTCATACAGGGGCATGCTATTTTACCCATTCTTTTACGTCAACCAATCACAACACACAATCCCGAAGGCGGGATTAAAAATAATATAAATAAACATAAGTATACTCAGGAAACACACAAAAATGACAGAATTGCAATTGAAACCGCGAATTCCGCGGCACTGAATAAAAAGATTGTTATCTCTTTGTTCACATAAATCTCCCGCCAACTTATCACCTGGCTTTACGCAAGTCACGGTCGACTTCGCGTAAACTTGTTCCGACAACAAAGGAAACTTCCAGAAGGCTACTTTTGTGATTTCTTTCCATTTGTGAGTTTCTCAAGTTTTGGGAGCACTGAGCTGGGTGAATGGAAGTTTGCCGATCGTTTGCCGATCACATTGCTGTCGGAATACTAGATACGAAGTATTATTTTAACCGACTGCTTAAGATTGAGGAATATTTTTCGGGTGTGTGTGTGTGTGTGTGTGTATGTGGTTATGTATGTTTCTATATTAACTTGTACGGCGTCACTGACTTTGATGTGTCAAAGTCAGTGACGCCATGTCCCTGACTTTGACACATCTTGGGCGGTTTTTATTCATGTCTGTATATATATACACACATATAAATAAAAACCGGCCAAGTGCGAGTCGGACTCGCGCACGAAGGGTTCCGTACCATTATCTATAAAAACGGCAAAAAAATCACGTTTGTTGTATGGGAGCCCCCTTATATATTTATTTTATTCTGCTTTTTAGTATTTGTTGTTATGGCGGCAACAGAAATACATCATGTGTGAAAATTCTCGGATTTGAAAATTGGCAACAGAAATACATCAACTGTCAATCTATCACGATTCACGAGATACAGCCAGGTGACAGACGGACAGACAGACAGCGGAGTCTTAGTAATAGGATCCCGTCTTACCCTTTGGGTACGGAACCCTAAAAAGGTGATTACAAAAGTATATATATCTAATACGCTTAAAGTCGTTTGGACCATAGCGACCATTCGCAGTCGGGTATTTTGTTTCTCTTTTAATCACATTACTTGTTCAATGAAAATACCTTTTTCTCTTTCGTGCGAGATGGCAGTTAGATAGAGCGTCCCACAAAGTCTAATACTTGCTACGCGATACGCACGCGATTGTTAAGTTTTCCTGAAAACTAAAACCGTTTACGACAGGGTTAAGACTACAATCTATACGACTTCATGCAACCACTTATTTTTAATTTCAGGTGCAGTTTTGAGGTTTTATAGACCATGAAATACGTTTTTGAACTTAATTGGATGGCTGTTTTCAGATGTATTTACTTTATTATTATTAACATGTTTTTTGATATTTGTTGATATTACTTTGTTCTTTGAATCTACTAGATAAACCAATGATTGATACAATATATATGTGACAATAATATTACTATACTTGTCTTACACGTATATCATATACTGAAAATATTCAATTTGCGGCTTGTAACGTATGTTATTAATAAATTGACTATGGTAATAATTATAGGATTAGCAAGTTCAAGTGGCAGTGAGCAGGGAACCATACTATAGCTTTTTAGGGTTCCGTATACCCAAAAGGTATTTAATATTTTAACTTCTCAACTAAAAAAATCCGACAGAGTAAGAGTTTCAATCGCACACCGAGGATTCCGTACTCCTATATATACCACACGATAATGAATACCGACATCGGGGCTTATTACTTAAAAAAATATGCTTTATATCTAAGAAGAGTATTAGTAACTTACCATATTTTCTCCAGTAGGAATAACTTGAAATACTAGGCATATACAATATCAAGTTCAAATAAGTAAGTGTTACAGACCCATTTTCTCAATCCAAAGAGATTTTAACACTACCGTATACTCTATTTTAAGCTTATATGTCACGTGTCACCAACTGTCAACGAAACGTTAACTTGTAATTTTTCGTTTCTTTTTTTTTTATCAACAGGGAGGTTTTATTGCGCAGTTTCCGCGCAATAATTTATTTTTAGTTTTTCAAAATTTATATTGAAAAAAATGAACGTGATAACGTAAAAAATTAATTTAAAAAAAAAAAAAATAAGTTTGTAGTATTTGTTGATTTGAATCAAAGTAAACCCTACAATGTTACTAACTTTGAGACTTTTATATATTACCGTTCATAACAACAGCCGTTTAACTGTAGGACAGATAGACAGACACCGTAGCCTCACGAATAGGTTACCGCACCCTTAGCACGGAAGCCTATATGCTATTTATGTAATAGATACATCAATAAAAATAAAACAAAATACAAACATAAAAAATACTATCCTCTGACTTAAGCTCAAACGTCAAAAAGGATAACAAAGTACAAAACCCTCCACCACTACCATAATATACATAAAGCAGCCGTAGGGCTACCCCTTCGCTATGGCATAGGGCGGCCCTGCTCGAATCAATTTAACAATCCAGGGTTGCCAAAGTTCAGAGATCATGACCATATTGGCTTAATTAAGCTATGTACATATTTGACACGAATTAGTTTCGAATTCAAAGATTCTGGACTTTCCCCAAAAGATCATTTATCAAATAACTGCTAATTAACGAATTAAGTCATTTTACTACGAACCTTTTGGAAAAAATCAAGAAATATCGAATCAAGCTATGTACTACTGAAGCAAAAGTTGATAAAAAAAATATAGAACCACCTACTGTCGGTGAATTTCGTACATTTACGGATGTCTTCAATTTTGATTCAATCGCACAGAAAATGTATAACCCTTTCTAATACTCGTTGCGTGTACACTTTTAGTTTCAAACTTAGATTTATTTCACGTAAAAAAAAGAAAATAAATGCCAAATACATCCCTATCCAGTCTCAACCATGCATCACATCTCATATCCACCCCTGACGCTTTCCTAAAGTACGTGTCAGCAACCGTGATCCCTAGCCCACGGTTCGCGGAGTTTTTTTATCCCCACCTCTGGGGAAATACCCGAATCCTTTCACTGCTGATTGTAAACAATAATATTGCAATTCCCGGGAAAATTGGTAGCGACAAAAGGACGATAACTGAAGACGGTCACGAGGAAACTTGGAAACCGGTTTCTTATTTCTTTATCATATTTGGTACGTAAGTGGCATATTATATTTTAATAATATAATTTTATACTTTAAAAAACTGAAAACCCCGACTTCAAAGTACGCTACTTCGTTACTTGTAATGTTAGAAAAAATTAGGTTACATAAAGTTCATCGTCATGCTCAGTCGGGTAATATAATTAAACAAAACGCTTAATCGTCGAAGTAACTCTATTTTCGCCTTATACACATTGGATGAGGAGTAAGAAGGTTTTACTTTTACTAAATCCTTCACAGTTGTAAACTTTTTAAAGAAACCTCTCTTCACCTGCTCGTTTATTTTTTTGTCAAGAATGAGATATGTCATTGAATGTCAAATGCTCCGTTTTCGAAGATTAGAAAATGTGCAGATGTTTCTACGATAATCCTTAACATTTGATACTTTTGCAAAGAAAAACGTGTAGGTGGAACTCTGCGATTCAATAATCTGACGCACTTCGCTCAGGAATACAATGAAATTTTTTATTTTTAGATATTATTCAAAAAGTAATAAAGCAATGTCTATGAAATAATTATGGGAACAACTTGGAAGCATTATCTATATGTCAATTCAAGAAACACAAAATTTGGTTCACGAATGACGGAGTGACGGTGAACACACATACAAAAAAATAATTTAAAAAACATACGGATCGAATTGATAACCTCCTTCTTTTTGGAAGTCGGTTAAAAAGTAGGTATTTTTGTCACAACCAATGACAATGATAATGACCAATTTATTGCTATTCAAACAATGTAATATCCTGTCATTATCACAGATGAAATTGGTTCATTCGTTCGTTCTGAAAATAAAACGGTAAAATGCGCAAGCGCCGGTACGTTGCCTGAGTGCTTGTTTGACCTATCTACCATTGGTTAAATTTCACAGGAGAAGAGTTTGATGCTATATTTTTTCAAAAACCTTTATTTGTAAAGCATGAAAGTCTTTTTTTATACATGAGTATATATAACTCATGCATAAATAAAGACTTGCAAGCCTTACCAATATAGCTTTTACAAAAAAATAAAGCAAAAATCTCTTCTCCTGTGTAAACCTTGTCTACCAAACAAAAAAAAACATTAAAAACAATTAATAATTGACGGAATAATTGCTGAACAAACATACAAAAATATAAACATACGAATTGAACCTCCATCTTTTTGGAAGTCGGTTAAAAATAACGAATCCAACAACTTACCGACTTACTTATTTGTTTGGCAGTTGAGTATTCGTTGATTATTTATTGTTTTGTTGTAGTTAATAATTATTCCAAAGTATGACTTAATTATAAGATTGTGTATGTAATTCAATTATGGCCAATAAATTTATAATAATTAATAAGGCATCTGTCCATTATAAAATATGCATAATACGAAACACCTAATTTGGATGATTAGGTAAAGAAATTTTAACACTTCCGATTCCTATTTTTCATAAGATGGCCAAGTGCGAGTACGACTCGCGCACGAAGGGTTCTGTATCATTATCTATAAAATTTAAAAAAAAAACACGTTTGTTGTATGGGAGCCCCCCTTAAATATTTATCTGGGGGCACGGCCGTGCACCCGCCATGTGAGCCAGCGGGTACGGCCGGGATTATCTTTTCTCGAACACATTCGTCGGATTTTTAGACCCTCATAGCTTCGGCCTCGATAACACTAGATGGTTCAAATTTTCAGGATCAAGTGTGGTCCACGGTCTAATACAATGTTAAAATTTTCATGTATCTAGCTTTTATACTTTAGATTTTATTGATACCTAAAATACGCCGTTTTGGCACAAATTAATTGATGATCATAAAAAAGATAAAGTACTTGCTGAAGTCTTAGAAAGCTAAAATTTGGTATGTAGGCTACAATTTGCACACAAACAACAGAAAAATTAAGACATTTGTAACTTTCACCCTCCAACCCATATTTGGGGTTATTTGGGGTTATCCCGTTCTCGTCATCAAAAATCTAGGGTACTTCCAGAAGTCCTAGAAAGCCGAAATTTGGTATGTAGGCTACAATTTGCACACAAACAACAGAAAAATTAAGACATTTGTAACTTTCACCCTCCAACCCCTATTTGAGGTTATTCGGGGTTATCCCGTTCTCGTCATCAATAATCTAGGGTACTTCCTGAAGTCGTAGAAAGCTGAAATTTGGTACGCAAACTACGATTGGTACATAAACAACAGAAAAATTATGATATTTGTATTTTTCACCCTCTACCCTTATTTGGGGGCTATTACGTTATTCTCATCAATAATTAATATAAGGTACTTCCTGAAGTCTTAGAAAGCTGAAATATGGTGTGTAAGCTAATATTTACATATGAACCACGAAAAAATAAGTATATTTTTACTTTTCACCCTCCAATCCTTTATTTGTGGGAGCACACCCCCTGAGTGTAATCAAAAAGATAGGGTACTTCCTGAAGTCTCAGAAAGCTGAAATTTGGTATGCAAACTACGATTGGTACATACACAACAGAAAAATTAAGATATTTGTATTTTTCACCCTCCAACCCTTTTAAAGTGTGAACTTGTGTGTGTGTCTATATTTCTGTAACACAACATAACTTCAATATGGATAATACTAGAGAGCCTAAATTTTCAGGATAAAAAGTAGACAGTACATTTATAAAACATACAAAGTTTCATTTATTTAACTTTTGTACTTTAGATATGATTCACATCTAAAATACGACAATTTTACCACTCAGTGAGGATCGTTTGCTTAATTAGTTTCTAAAGGCGATACTAGATGGCGTGCGCCTCAAGTTAGCACACGGTATCATTGCTCGCGCTCTGTCGCAAATGAATTTTGGATGTCCACATGCTGAGGCACCTGGGTATTCAATATTTATGGTTGGTCTTCTATGTTGTGTATTCGTTCGTTCTCATTTGGTTCTCGTTTATGATATCGGTTTGTTTGGTATAAATAAGGATGAATAGTGTCGTTTTTCGTTCGTTTTTACATGTTTGTTTAGTAAATATGGGCTTGTATTTATACATTATTCGACTTTAATTGATGACTTGGTTTGTTTTAGGTAGTACTTAGTACTACTTACTTAGGCTTAGGGACTTATTTACACAGAAAATTATAATACTTTCAACCGAGACCTTATTTAGAAGCTTGGATTCGGGACCGATCTTGTTAGAGAAGGGGTATTAGGTTATAAGTTAAGAATTTAAGTTATTGAATAATAGTCTGGATACAAGAATAATCTAAAGTTGGTTTAGTGGACGTATTCCTATAAAAAGGAAATAAGACGAACAATATGAGTAACGAAATAATTTCTTTGGGAGAAGGGCTAGGGCCCTATCGTCTATACTACAGTTCATAGTATGCCTGGAAATGGTTCATGCCTTTTCCATTCATTGACATTTACTCAATCTATAGAAGACTGTAATTGATGTGGCGTTGCAAGTTAAGGTGTGGTATTGTTCGTTATGTTGTAGAATATTGGGACGATTTGCAACTTTATACTTGTGCTGAAGAATGTATCTGGGAACCGACTCTTATTCACGCGCTATAGTATGGCGCCACATCAGAATTGAAGCTTACAGCAGCTATCATCTATTTTAAGTAATAAGTCAACAAGAAAAAGATGCTATAACAGAGAGTGTACTGCTAAAAAAATGATAACAGATGCATAGGGAAATACATTCCGTTAAAACAAAACGTTGCAGAAATTACAAGGTCTCTTACAAAAAGAAATGAAATCCCACCAAAATCATTTCATGTAAAATTGGTTGCCATGTGTCGCATTGTCATGCCACTTTCACTGACAAAAATATATCAGATGAGATCTGACTGAATCTGAAGAGCCAAGCCGCTAACTCTACAAAATCTAACGCTACAATACTTATCTCTGTAAGCCTTATATCTTGGTCAAAAAGCATGGCTTGGTCGTTTCACTTTCATGGAACTATTACATTACTATTCCAATTATACAACATTCAGAGCAACTTTTAGTTTCTTTTTCTTCCTTATAAGTCCATGTACGACATGTTATGCGACATATGTTTGTAACTGACCGCCGGAAAACGGCCAAGCCATGCTTTTTTACCAAGATTGAAGGCTTACAGAGATAAGTATTGTAGCGTTAGATTTTACAGAGTTAGCTGCTTGGCTCTTCAAATTCAGTCAGATCTCATCTGATATATTTTTGTCAGTGAAAGTGGCATGACAATGCGACACATGGCAACCAATTTTACATGAAATGTTTTTGGTGGGATTTTATTCTGTTCTTAGTATTTGTTGTTATAGCGGCAACAGAAATACATCATCTGTGAAAATTTCAACTGTCTAACTATCACGGTTTATGAGATATAGCTTGGTGACAGACGGACAGACAGCGAAGTCTTAGTAATAGGGTCTCGTTTTACCCTTTGAGTACGAAACCCTAAAAATGTAGGTTTGGTACTAGTATGTGGTAAAGTAGAGAATTTAAAAATACTTTTTTCTAGATTTGATTACCGATATATTTAGGTATTATTAGTTTATACAGAGACCTCAAAATATTGAACGTTATGTATTGTTTTAAGCTTGAGGTAAATATACATTCTGGAATTATTAATACTAAAATATTACGAGAACTTCTGTCCTACATCCCTCAGACGAAAAAACAACGTGTCACTTGTTTTCCTTGAAATTTAATTATAATCCAAGAAAATTGTCACCGAGTCACACAATAATGCTGACAGCACTTCGTAGGCATTCCTTGCAAAATAAAATTAAATTATACTCAAGCTCAATTTTTACCCAAAAATAAACCCATAACTTAGTCCAAATCCAGCTATCGTCCGTGTCAAACGAGAAAGAAGCCCGCCATAAATTAAAGAAAATACCAACCGTAAAAAATAACGTTCAAAAGAACGCTGAACGCAAGAAAGCTTGTCCCAGCTGCGTTTAACCGGGCTAAATCTCAAAGTAAAGTTTTTGTATTCCACGTAAAAATCTTTTGGTAAAACGTTTCTCCAGGTTTATGTATACATTATCGCATGTGATAGCGTAGCGTAGCTGTTTTGATTATAATGCAGGATACAAATTAAAAAAACCGGACAAGTGCGAGTCAGACTTGCCCGAGGGCTCCGTACAAATTAATTTTAATATTATTTGTTTAACAAATCGTCGAATTCAGTTGGATTTAACTTTTCTCCATAAGCTACTACATAATAATATCGATTGCCCTAATCTTTTTGCAAAATTTAAATTTAGAGTTCCTTTCAAATATCCGCGAAAACCTATATCGCCATTTGCTCCTATATACCGTAGAACTGCGCTAGGAGCCAATTCACCTGTCCCAAGAATTAGTAATACTAGATGACCCGGTACTTTGTATCACCTATCAATGAGTGGACCCGAAATTTTCTCAACGTTCAAACCTTCCCTGGACTACGACAAACATTTCAAAATCAAAATCAGCTAAACCGGCCCAGCTGTTCTCAAGTTTTAGCGAGACAATCGAACAGCAATTGATTTTTATATACCTATATATAGAGATTACCAATAAGTACCACACGGAAATTCTCGACATATTTGGAAACACACTTTCGAAATTCAAAATTAATCTAAGTTTAATTATGACCGACATAGACAAGGAGTCTCTCTAACCCTTTAAATAAGCAAATATGTAATGTCGCTGAGATAAAACAACTTTTGGCGGATTTATCGCGTATATTTTACATAATTTTATGACAAGACGTTTCGAACACTTTGCAAAGTTAAAAACTGTTTTATTTCCATAAGTAAGTATCGTCATCATCATCATCTCAGCCATAAGAAGTCCACTGCTCGACATAGGCCTCCCCCATGGATTTCCAAAAAGACCGATTGGAAGCGGCTTGCATCCAGCGTCTTCCCGCCACTTAAGTAGGTATCACTAGCGAAAATCTTAGAAAACAATATATGTGCCATTTTTTCTCAAATATAAATACATTTAGCATATATATCCTGTCATTAATTAATACTATTAATAATTCCACCCTCCCCATTTCACTACAGGACTAGCAGAAAGTCGGCGAACTACCACCCATTTCTCGTTGAAATGCCAAAAATCCGTACTCAGCGATATCGATCCACATTCCTGTTGCGTACTGCAGAAGAATGGAGTTCTTTACCGCCATCTCTGTTTCCTGAGACCTACAATCTTGGAATTTTCAAGGCTAGAGTGAATAGATATATTAGATATCTTCTAGATCGACGAGCTCCATCCTCGGCCACACCGTAGCTTAACATCAGGCGAGTTGGTCAGGTCAATCGTAGATCTATAATGTATAAAAAAAAAATAGTATCTTTAATGGTTAGCTTCTTCTTTGTTTTTTTAATTAAATTTGCATACTTAGCTTCCTTTGAAAGGTAACACATTTAGTTAATATTGAGAAGTGTTAATTATTGTATTTAAGTGATGTAGTTACCATTGCAAAGCCTTTATTTATAAATAAATAAACAAACTAGTAGATAAAAAGGAGAAATTTTCCCTTGCTAGTGTCGATATATGCGTTTTTTATACATATTCGACTGTTACTTTTTTTTATGAAAACTGAGAAATTTTATTTTTCTTTCTGCAGCAAGATCGTTTTAATTTGAACTCGATACCTTCACGCGTTCCCGAGATACAGGTCTTGACAGACGGACACCAAAGTGATCCTATAAGGGTTCCATTTTGTTCTTTTGAGGTACGGAACCCTAAAAAAGGCCTTACATTTTCAACTAAGGGTGAAAATTAAGGGTTATTCACAATTATTGTTAATATTACTCATCTTGTAAAGTATTTTCAGTACGCAATTTAATTCGGGATCCTGATTCCGTACTGAAAATTATACCTACTTTAAGTGTAATAAAGACTGTTGCCGCCGCTGCCATGCTTTATGGCAGAATGCGGTCCATTCAAGGGAGGGAGAAGAAGAACAACGACTAACCTGTTCCTGGATGATGAGCGATAGCTGCGTGTCTTCTTCTCAATAGCGGCCTTGATAGCGGTGGTGGTGTATGCGGTTGTCGCGACGATCGCGACGCGGTGAAACAATAGGATGCTTCCTGAGCGGTGTCGTAGTTCCAAGGGGAAAGACAAGGAAAATAGCGGTGATCTGAATCTGACACTTCCGACGCTCGTGCGGGTCAAGTGCAGACTGTTCGCGAATGCGAACAGTACATCCCATGCACCCGTGGCTTCGGTCGTCGTTGTTCATAATAAAATGAGGGTAGGTGATGGGTAAAAGGATGCGTCACAGAGTGGCGCTAACAAAGACTTATTTTCATTGTTTCACGTGGCGCGGCCGATGGTCATATGGAAGCAAAGCCAAGTCTAACAACATTGGTCTTATTTTTAGGGTGACAAGCACAGTGCCAACAGCTGACTTGCAAGATGCTTATCCACTTGTTAGTGTTGAATTAAGTTTCGCTAATCCGTGGTCCGAGGACAATGTCCATTAAATATATTCATGTCCAAATACCTTCTAATCCTGTATACCCTCTCTTTCCCCATCTTACCCTCTATAACCATGGTCAAATGTGCCGTCATGTAGCCGCATAGTCTATGATTCTTTTCCAGTTGCCTACTCACCCCCGTAGGACATAATATGCGTGATTTATGTATATAATATATGTATTGGGTACTGATACAGCAATCAATCATTATAATTTAAAAAGCTGACAAAACTTATAGTCTAAGATCCCGCTATAAGACGACCTTCACCGAGCTGGTTAATGGATGAAAAGTATTTCATATTCAATTAAATATGTCAATAAATATATTGCAAATGGGTTTTCTAAAAAAATTCAGTTCACCGAGCGGTGAAGGTCGTCTTATAGCGGGATCTTAGACTATGACTTCGAAATACACAATTCGTTTACTTGGATGACATGTTGCTAGTTTTTGTCATAAAAGTCAAAGTACTCGACCGATTTTTGATACATTTTATATGTAACCAACTCTGAAGTACATATTACCTATCGAACA
Organism: Lycia hirtaria; assembly: GCA_947563715.1. NCBI lineage: Eukaryota > Metazoa > Arthropoda > Insecta > Lepidoptera > Geometridae > Lycia > Lycia hirtaria. The sequence goes on from OX387385.1 coordinate 15,436,257, forward strand.
AAAAAAAACGTCAAAAACGATTCATAATTAGCGAAGTAATCGCTGAACAAACATACAAAATAACGTACAATCGAATTGAGAACCTTCTTCTTTTTGGAAGTCGATTAAAAAGAGTTAGCCTTGTGGTAAAAATGAAAGATGATGATGATGACCTTATTCTGTCGCTCTCGATAACCGACTTCGTATTTTTTGCACTCAATCTATAGATACCTTATTATTTATGTCGACTCATCTTATTTGACGTCGAGGTGTATCGTTTTCACATAAAATAAATTTACGAGAGTCGATGTAACCATCATAAAAGTAAACAGAAATACTCCATGGCACCACAAAAAATAAACGGTACCGTGCCAAACCAGGCGTTCTGCGTTTAGGTATATTGCTACAAATACATACTTGCTATCGGCTCGTCCGGACACTTCAGTACTTTGCCGCGCGCCAGAAAAGATGAAAGCGACACGATAGAATGAGATGCACTCTGGTATCTGCATGTTAAGGCTGTTGATAATACCTTCTCTCTCTCGCTCGCATATATAAATACTTTTGAATATATAAGATTTAATTAATTTTAGTAATTTAATATTTTCAAAAATATTGCAGATTTTCGTAAGTCATTTAAACTGTCGCATATTTTCATTCAATACAAAGAATAAAGGGCTTCTGCTTAACAAAACATTGGTCACAAACCCTAATTAATACACCCTTTACACACACAAAGGGCCCAAAACACCATAGACCCCTCCTAAGTATGCTAATATGTCCCTAATGCGTCCTGAGTCTCACCATTGAGTTTTCCTCATTTCCTTCCGAGTTTTCACTCAGTAATTGGAGCCAGAAAATGAGGCATTTCGCAGGCCGAGCTTGCATTGCCATCTCTGCATTCCATTCTATGCCCTATGTTTCATTCATATGATTCAAAATAAAATAAAAGAAAAACTAATTATGATAATCATTGGACTTATATCCGAGCGTTAATTTAGGGATGCCACAAGGCTCCGTTCTGGTTCCATTATGTTATATTACGTAAAGATAGTATTGGAGGCAGAGGCTTCTTCGATCGTGAAAGTAAATTAGATTCTGTATTAGATTACTCTGTAGGATCTGTCGTAGCTATCTTGTTGATTAAAAAGGTATAGTTTGGGGTAAACATGGAATATGTACTCATAAATAAAATATTGGTGGACATTTCACACAACACCATCTAGCCCAAACTAAGCAGAGCTTATACTATTAAAACTAGATGGGCGATAGAATAAATATATTTATTTTTATAAATACATACAAATGATATATAGAAACATCCATACACAGAACAAATATTCATACTCATTACACAAATGTTTATCCTGGGTGGGGATCGAACCCACGACCTACGGCTTAGCAGGCAGACTACTAACTGAGCTGCAAAGCCTGTCATAGACATAAAGAAAAATACGTACCAAAAATTTGTAGCTTGTACGCAGTTTTTTACCTGACTTCTTAGTTACTGCTCGTCAGAGCATAATTTTGAGATGTACATACCTGAGCAGGTATTGTATATGTATTTATTTATTTCACCTCCTGTTGCTTAAAGCTCGTATTCCATTAGAGCTTCAACGACCAAGTAGTCTTGTCTCGCATTCGTGCAGCTCGCAAACCCTTACCAAGTGACCACACCAAGTAAGTCAAGTGCTTACATGGTCTGGTCATGCCTCACTCGAAGGCTTTGAAGCAAATAAAATATATTCGCTGCCTCACCTGAGTATACCTGTGCCAGAGCCGAACGATGTCAATTTTTGTCTATGCTCAAAAGTGCCTCAAAACGACCTCCAGCGCACTGGAGTAACTCCTGTTGTAGCGTTTAAGGATTCGCTCTCTATCTCTCTCTCTCTCGCGCATCAGAATATTTTTAAACTTAAAAAACCTTTACCTACTTCTAATTACCTTACTACGCTGTGTAATTTCCGCCATCAGAAAAACAAGTAACATTCGTCCGTTGGCAAACTTCAGTCTTCAGGGAGACGAAACAAAACCAAATTTTATTTGTCCTGATTTATTTGAGTTGTAACTATGCGAAACGTTACGTTCGAGGATATAATTCATGGTAATTTATTGTATATACTGTGATACAGTGTTTTAACAGCAGTAGGGTCTCTCTGCACAAACATAAATGTCAGTTTGTTGTCTTTAATTAGTTAGATTTGATTTTTATTGCCAAGATAGTGATCAAAAGACTAGCGAAATGGAATAATTATATAAATGACGTTATAATTTGTTATAACAGTTATAGTTATAGTTTGTTAGTAGCAGTTTCAAATTGAATTGGGAAAGATTTATCTCTACCATTACACTTACCTCCAGGCTCTACATGTTAGCCCCAATATAATTATGTAGGCATCGATATTGTTTTCTAGATTTAGAAAATAACGTTGCCGCAACGTGCCAGCTACGGAGCTGTCCAACGCTATGTTAGATACGTACATTAGGCGAGCAACATTGGGGCCAATGTTTGGAGCCGTGGCCATACATATGTTCTAGTCTATTCAGGGCCCTTATTCCGTATGACCATCGGCCGCGTTACGTGAACCTGACGTGGGTGCATTGACAATGAAAATTAGCCTTTAAGTATAAGAGCCCAGTCTAATTTTCTTTGTAGATGCACCTACGTCAAATTACGGATTAAGGGCACAGATAGAACTACTGTGGTATTGAAGACACCCATTCTGTCCTTATTTCATTGTTTTTTTTAATCGAGACAATAGTTCTCAATTTTTTGGAATGATAGTTATTTATTCAAACAAACTACAATATATTAACAGTTTAATTCCCTCTACCATTTCTCATTTTATTTTTGTAAAACTAGGCTACTTGGCTCAAAGGAAAAGGTGAAATGCAGCCCAGCCGGTCCACACGTCGCGTTGCGTCGGCGTCGCGTCGACGTAGCGCTGTCGCTGCGTCGTTTTACATACTAATAATCATATTGTTCACACGGCGCGTTGCGTCGACACAACGCACACACGACTGAACTGCAGCCCCCGTGACGAAGCGGAGGCGAAAATACCATGAAAATCCTTCCCACATTCGCATTCTCCATTGCTAATTTATATATAGGTACGAGTATGTATTAAGATGACATAAAATATCAGTGAAAGTTTTGACAGCACAAGTAAATGTGTTGATTTGTGCCACTGCTTCTCCCTGTACTGTGTTTATGGTGTACCGTAATGGTTGATTAAATTCCACGGGGGCGCGGCATATTTTACCATAGATTTCACCGTGGCTGTACCATAAACACGGCCGGAATGTTCTCGGGTGGAGCGGACAACTAAACTCTTATTTATGGTAATCAAATATACCGGAAGGTACTTTTGTGAAAGGTGTTAGATAGAATAGAACGTATATTTGAATGACTGGCCTCACAGCTCAGTTGGTAGTATGTCTGCCTTCAAAGCTACAGGTCTTGGGTTCGATCCCCACACAGGATAGGACAAACATTTGTGTGATAAGCATGTATGTTTGTTCTGTGTTTGGGTGTTTCTATGGATCATAAGTATGTTTATCAAAAAAATATCAGCTATCTAGTTCCATAGTACAAAATTTACTTAGAAAAGTGAAAATTAATTTGTTATATATCTTAAGTATTATATTTATGAAGAAAAAAAACTTTGACTTAACTTTACAATTTATAAAAAACATTGTTCATTTTATAGTACAAAATTTGCTTAATTTTGGGCTAAATAGTCAGTAAAATATCCAACAATATTTATTTATTTTAAATCCAGTTTACTTATACGCTGTTCTATCCATTCTTTGCAACAACAATGAGACTTATGGTATTGTATTCTATGAAAGCTATACAGCCTATAAATAGTGTTACCATTTCACTATTCAATGCGACCTTTTCATGAAATAGTCAAATAGTTTGATCATATAATTGAATGGTCAACATTCAGCCGTTTATCCATCGACATTAGATCAGAAAATTAATATAAAGTAAAACAAACGCAGGTAATCAATGATGTATTATACGTAGATGAGTTTTTCCCGGCTCTGGGTGGCAAGCAAAGTAAGGTAATCGCCCGACTCGTTTTCAGTCGCGACACGTAGGCTGTTATACAACGCTGTTAGACGCGTGTCGTGATTTGTAAACAGTGACAATGCAATCCTGTGTGCTTAGAAAGTGCAACACCAAGATATATAAGGCCAAGATACTATAATTTTATAGTTAAAAAAACTGAAACAACCGACTTCAAAGTACGCTACTTCGTTACTTGTAATATTAGAAAGGATTAGGATACATAAAGTTCATCATGCTCAGTCGGGTAATAATTAAACAAAACGCTTAATCGTCAAAGTAACTCTATTTTCACTTTCTTCTTCTTTTTTGTATTGGACCCCGCGATTAGCGATTTGCCAGTGTCAAGTATTGAAATATTTTCAAGTTTCTTGAATAATACAAGTTATATATTGTTCTAGTCACAGTCTAATTCATGTTAACAGTCATTTTCAAATTTAAGTCTTGCCTCAGTAAAGTGGTGGCGACTTTTCTATAGAAGCTTCTATAGAGTTTTGCCGACAACGTAAAATCACACGTTTTACTGCTTTATTTCACTTGCCCACACTCACGCACTTTATCGAACACTTAATGAATAAAACACCACCATTTTATAGCATCAATGTTCAAAATAACACAAGTTTACGAAAATAAAACAAAGCAACAACACGTTACTAAGACGTTCCCGCCAAAACTCCCCTATTTTCACCTTATACAAATTGGATGAGGAGTGAGCAGGTTTTACTTTTACTAAATCCTTCACGGTTGTAAATTTTTAAAGAAACCTCTCTTCACCCGCTCGTTTATTTTTTGTCAAGAATGAGATTTGTCATTGAATGTCAAATGCTTCGTTTTCGAAGATTAGAAAAAGTGCAGATGTTTCTACGATAATCCTTAACATTTGATACTTTTGCAAAGAAAAACGTGTAGATGGAACTCTGCGATTATAAATAATCTGACGCACTTCACTCAGGAATACAATGAAAATTTAATTTTTTAGTTATTATTCAAAAATTAATAAAGCAATGTCTATAAAATAATTATGAGACCAACCTGAGAGCTTTCTCTGTATGTCAATTCAAGAAACACAAAAATTGGTTCACGAATGGCGGAGTAATCGGTGAACAAACACACGCAAAAAAAAAAAAGTACGGACCGAATTGATAACCTCCTTCTTTTTGGAAGTAATCGGTGAACAAACACACAAAAAAAAATACGGACCGAATTGATAACCTCCTTCTTTTTGGAAGTCGGTTAAAAATGCCTTAAGGGTGTGGTCTTTTCCTCGACAGTGCTGAGAACTGATATTTGCCATGCTTATACTTCATATTCAACGAGTATATATTATACACAGAATTCGCCCTATTTACATAATATTGTAGATACAATATCATTGTAGGCAAATACCTATGTAATAGGGCGAATTCTGTGGTTGTAGGTAATATCATCCTCATCATGTCAGCCACAAGCCGCTGGATACATACCTACTCCATGGATTTCCAAAAAAACAACAGTTCGAATCAATGGAATACAAGTGGCCTATCTGTGTCGACTATATACTTAATATTCTCAATTCAATGAATTTGACAATATATGAATACCGTCGAGCATATACCCCTGAGGGGTTGTTATGCTGGTCCGTATAAATCCGCAATTAAATATTATTTTATGAAAATTAGCATGGTTATTTTATTACACATTTTTTTACCCGACTGCATAAGAAGGAGGGTTATGTTTTTCAAGTGTATGTATGTATGTATATGGGCATGTATATAATGTTTCTATAAAATGGCCAACACAGCCTAAATGGCTTGACAGATGTTGATGTACGAGGTGTCGTTAGATTCTCTTTTACTCCTTGAGTGTAGGCTACATTTATTGTAACAATAATAATAAAACTCTTGCAAACACAATAAAATGCGCTTTTCGTAACCGCTAACGAACTTTTCGTAATAAATAAGTGTGATTTCCGGTATTATTCTAAAGTATAGTCATTTATAACCTTTAACAGTAACTTTGCGCACACTTTCCAACAAAAAACGTACACTGAACAGCGTATCAATCGTAACGAAATCTTAAGTCAGACTGCAAATTTCGCTCTTCTGCAGTGGGGTATTTTGTTTTTCTTTTAATGTGGATACTTGTAAATAAAACCCAAAGAGAATGTAATAGGGCGAATTCTGTGATAAAACCTATCACTCACGTCAATTAAAACTTGGCAGAATTTATTTTAAAACTTATATAAACCGTACTCTGGAATTTATAGTTCCTTCATTTTCGTTTTATTTCGAAGTAACCGTCTTATATTTGTACCAATTCACAAAATGCACAAAATAACAATGTGAGATTAGAGTAAGTGCTTCGTATCATTCTTTATAGCAAACTGGACCGTTTACTGGTTCTATTTGCAGATAATCTTCTTTATCTTGGAAGAACTTAACTCGCTACAATCTTTTGTAAACATTGAAGCTATTTTGAAGCTTCACCAATTCAACTTACAAGCTTTTTAATATTTTAAACAACTTCTAACAAGTATCTATATTAAAACAAAAACAATATACATGTTATTAAACAAGTAGCTCTATTCTAAGTCCGCATTATATTTATTTATTTATTTATTTCTTAGCACAAACGACAGAAAGTAACAATATTTTGGTTAATACATTAGAGTACATTGGTGTAATTCTAGGCTACTTTCCAAAAATAGAAGTAGCTATTGAAGTATATAAAATAAGTTAAAATAGTCATTGAAGTCCAACTACGAAACCCTAGTTTACCATACCCTATCAAGGTGGCCTGGAAGAGATCGCTTTCAGTGATAAGGCCGCCTGTTGTTATCGCTATTTTTGTGTTGTTTTCGTTTGGTTTAATAATTTGTTAGCTTATCAATTATATAGGTAGTTCTTTTGGGGTAACTCTTGGTTAAAGCCAGCTTTTCATATTTTTCGTGACAGAAATACTATATTTTTTTCTTCAGAAGTATTTTTCTTATAAATTGTGGAACATGTTACATAATTGCGTATCTTTAAATCACAAGTAAATAATAACATATGATTCATCTTAAATATCCAACAAACATCTGGAAGTTTCTCACCCTAGTATAAAACTCTTCTGTTAAAAGCTGACGGTAGGAAGTGGTGAACTAAAAGTGTCTCCATCCCTTGATCGTTAAATAATACCTCGGAAATATAAAGGAGTTTGCACACACCGGCACCCTTTCGCGAAATCCATGCCAGCGGCACGCTCAATTCTATCAAACATCATTGAGACAGTGACTCAACTTCCTGAAGATTTCCCACCGATCCTTGAATTTCCTTCTGAATCAGTCCGGGCATAGGAGTTGTCACACTGGTGACATTTTTCTATCGCCAGTCTTATTTTCAACTTTAACTTTTGGGCATATGGCTTTTGTGAAGATGTTTCACAGCTCCGCCAATGTCACGTACATGAAAAGGCAAAACGTTACAACATACACTTTTTTATGTAGAAATAGGTTTGCGCTTGATCACCAACTCGCCTGATGTTAAGTGACGTTGCGGTCTACGATGGAGCGCGCTTACCTAGAAGAAACTAATTCACTCGCGATTTAAAGACACCAAGATTATATCTATCGGGAAAGACCCAATCAGGAAACGTATTCTACAATCTAGCAGTCCGCACTATGAAAGTGGAGTAAAAGCGTTCGGGTTTTTGGAATATACACCATGAAATGGTGACTCTTTTTCGTTTACTGACTGTTCGATAGTAAAAAGGACAAGGGGGATTTTCATGATGCAGACCACATCCACACTCACCGAAATGAATCTAATAAAAAACCGATAAGCTAGCATAATTTGCGGCGGTGGTCCAAGCTTTGGAGTTTTGCACGAACAAGAGAATACTCATAGGCAACGGCCTATGAGTATGACATGCAAGAACAAACACAATACAAAATCTTTTTTTTTTAAGTACAGTGCTAAATATCTATCAGTAACGAACACGTATCATTGGAATTGTTAACTGGCAACATAGATTAAGAACTCTTTCGCTACGATACTAGCAACGCCTGAACTGTCGACAAATTACTTGTCGAGTTTTTGGCGGGAACGTCTTAGTAACGTGTTGTTGCTTTGTTTTATTTTCCTAAACATGTGTTATTTTGAACATTAATGCTATAAAAATGGTGGTGTTTAAGTGTTTGATAAAGTGTGTGAGTGTGGGCAAGTGGGAGCGGGGGGGAGGGAGGGAGGGAGCTCGTATAGACTGAGTGGCCAGCCCTATTGTCAGAGTTATTAAGCCGCCGAAAGGCCTCTGACTTGGCTTGACGATTGTTGAACAACCGGGACCTACAATTTAACGTGTCATCCGACCCACGGTAGCGCTCAGAAAGAAATGCCACTCACGGTCACCCATCCGAAGACTGACCGGTCCGTCCGTTGCTTAACTTTGGTGATCGTTCGGGAACACCTAGTCAAGCTACGCCACGAGCGAAATAAAGCAGTAAAACGTGTGATTTTACGTTGTCGGCAAAACTCCATAGAAGCTTCTAGTAAAGTCGCCACCACTTTACTGAAGCAGGACTCGACTTATAAACTAACTTGACTTTGATTGTATACGTGACTTAGATTGTGACCAGAACATTTACAACTTGTTTTATTCAAGAAATTTGAAAAAATCCTAATACTTGACACTGGCAAATGCTTTAATGCGGGTCCAATACAAAAAGAAGAAGAAGAAATTACTTGTCAAAGTCAACACCACAATATGCTCGTACCACAGAGTACAAAATTACAGCAAAGCGTTCCATCATTGAAGTTAACCAACTCTGTGTTTAGTATATGTTGTAAAGCTGACACAAACTTGCAGTTTACGCTGGGAGCATGTCTTGAATAAAAGATCAAGGCTTTTACAGGTTGTATTTAACTTGCGCTAGTTCCAGTTTGTTACGATATGGAGAGAAACTACTCGGCTTACTGGAGCTCTCCGCAGGAGTATGTGATTTGCTGACAATGGTTATAAAGTTTGCTGATATTCCGTCTTATTTATGTAAGCTGAATAAGCGCATTTTAGTTAAACAGTGTTATGTTCCGTTTTCACGCGTGACAGTTCCCGTCTGACAGAAAGTGATAGGTCATTATTCAGCGAATAAGATTTTAACACGCGTTTAAAACAACTTTTCGGACGATAGTCGAACTACGGACTCGGTGATTCGATTTCCATACAAAAGTATTTTTACCAATTATGTATTGGAGGACATTATCACAGAACACCATCAGCTAGCCCTAAACTAAGCAAAGCTTCAACACAAAAAAGCAAACAGATTAACCCCAGACCGATGAAGGTAAAGATAATTTGAATGCTCCAAGCCACTGGTTGGCAGCGTACCCAACACGCTGCAGCATTGTCACCTTAAATGGCTTACAGCTGAACCAATTATTAGGGAATTTTGGTGTAAACATAACTAAGAAGGCAAAGGATGTATATGTTTCATCATCATTTCTTACGTCACTATTAGTGAACATCAAAATGAAGTTTTTATTTTATATTATAAACTTTATCTAAACGATCAGTCAAGTTTAAGAAAACTGCTAAGTTTTCATTGCAAACTATATTCCAATTCCTACTAACTATAACAGAACAGTTATATTTCCACGACTGCAAAAGTTTAAGAAAAATAAACAAGCAAAGTTGAAACAGCTCTCCAGCCTAGACTAAGTTAACTCAGTGAGTTAGTCTCTCTGATTACTTAGCAAAGTGTTGCTGGTAAGTGGCATGACTTGCGTAATACAAGGAATTAGAGTTTTACTCTTTTCGTAAACTTTTTTCTAGAATCGGAAAAGTTATATTGGGATTCGATGAATAGGTGTTGACTAACAAGCCATTATATTAAAAAGAAACGTAGACTTTTGACATACGGACAACAAAGTGATCCTATAAGGTTCCGTTTTTTCTTTTTAACCCTAAAAAAGCAAAATTTTCTGCGATGTCATTTTATCTGGACGAATTTTATACTTGGAGGATTTTTGGTAGTGTATTTTTATAATTGGTGGTTACCTATATGTTTATTATTACATTTTAACAATATTCAAAAATAAATAACAAGCCCATGCAAAAGAATGCAAAAAAGTGCTATAAATTAAAATCTATATGTGATCGTACGCAATGAATGAAGTGTGTGCTTGCTAAGTATAAATATTCGAATAGAATCACACAAACTTCAATAGAAAACCCAAAACATATTACTTTATGCTTTTTGGAAAGAATTATGTTTAATTGACCGAGCGAGCGAAGCGAGTGAAGTGTCTCTGCATCAACTGGTCAATTTTACCAAAACACGTGACATTAAACGAAACATTGTAATAAGTAATTATCTATCTTTTACCGAAACACGTGAAATGAAATGAAACATTGTAATAAGTAATTATCTATCTTTTACCGAAACACGTGAAATGAAATGAAACATTGTAATAAGTAATTATCTATCTTTTACCGAAACACGTGAAATGAAATGAAACATTGTAATAAGTAAGTAAGTTCTACTTAAAACCTCAAACGTGTATAATATTATTTCCGCCCCATGCTAAGTATACTTTCAGAAGAGCTGAGACATTATGTTGATACATGTACTTCATAATCGTGTCAATTTTACATTTTGGACGTTTTACTAGAAGTAAAAGTCGTAACAAGGTTTCCGCAGGAACCCCTACGGGGAAACCTTGTTACGACTTTTACTTCCTCTAAATGATCAAGTTTGGTCAACTTCCCAGCGACGCCGACGGCCGTGAAGCCACCGCGTGTCAGTCCGAAGACCTCACTAAATCATTCAATCGGTAGTAGCGACGGGCGGTGTGTACAAAGGGCAGGGACGTAATCAACGCGAGCTTATGACTCGCGCTTACTAGGAATTCCTCGTTTATGGGGGATAATTGCAAACCCCAATCCCCAGCACGAAGGAGTTTCAACGGGTTGCCCGGGCCTCTAGGCCAGGGAGAACATGTTGATTCCTTCAGTGTAGCGCGCGTGCGGCCCAGGACATCTAAGGGCATCACAGACCTGTTATTGCTCAATCTCGTGCGGCTCGAAGCCGCCGGTCCCTCTAAGAAGAATTTTAATACGTCGCCAGTGAGTTGCGTGACGAATCACGCACACCGAAATGACGACGCCTATTTAGCAGGTTAGAGTCTCGTTCGTTACCGGAATTAACCAGACAAATCGCTCCACCAACTAAGAACGGCCATGCACCACCACCCACCGAATCAAGAAAGAGCTGTTAATCTGTCAATCCTTCCCCTCCTATCAAAAATCGCTGACGACAAAAAAAAAACATCCATAGAACCTATACGCCAAGTTTCAACAAAATTTGTTCAAAATTACGCCCTGTACGCGAGTTCAAACATACAACCCCTGGTTCCCATAAAAAGGGGTGAACTTTATTGCGGCGCTAATTACCAACCGATTTAAATGATATTTGGTAGATAGATAAAGTACACAATTACTTGTGGTAAAAATTAACAGAATTGGTCAAGTGGTTGTCGATATATGACAACCAACTTGAGATTGCATGTAGCAGTGAGGACGTGTGGATGTGCTTGATCCATTTTAGCGCTGAAGAATTCTCTTGTTTTTTTTTTTTCGTTTTCTCCATTTATAAAAATTATTATTTGTTTTTATCAGAATTTACATTCTTTTTTAAATCGCTAGGTAAGAATTTTCAAATAAGCTCTCTCGCGAGGTCTACTGCTCGTAGTTCCCTCTTATTTATACAGAAGAGCGTACAACGTTCCTCATAAACAAACGTAAAACTCGATACCACAACCTCAGCCAGCTTTGCCTAGATCTCACACGTTTACTTTTCCCATCCTTTGCTTATAAGAAAAACGCTAGCAAAAATAACCCAAAAGAAAGCCAATATTGACTTTGGAAGTCTGTTCATAAGACGGGAGCAGGCTGACGCCGTGCGACGCTTGTGTTTAACTGCGAATCTTTGCTTCATCTAAAGGGTATCTATTATGAACTTTGCGAGTTATCTCGAAATATTCAGGCTACAAGAAAGTCTGCAACATGGCCTACTGTAGTAATTCTAGATTTAATAAAGCCTACAGTTCATTGTTTCATCCAACAAGCGCCACTTTGGCTTTCCACACAAAGCTAGTTGGGAGACGACTCGATTTTGATAAGCGTATATATGTACGCGTCGCTCTTAGGTGTCCGTAGTACGAGTACGACCATCGTCCGTCTCGCTCGCGCATACCCAAATTTTTGTAGATATAATGGCTGAATGAACTTCTGAAAAAATCGTCGTTTGTAAAAATAGAAAACAACTTTTCGGACGATAGTCGAACTACGGACTCGGTGATTCGATTTCCATACAAAAGTATTTTTACCAATTATGAATAAATATTGGAGGACATTATCACAGAACACCATCAGCTAGCCCCAAACTAAGCAAAGCTTCAACTACTGATATAATACATATATCCTGTTTTTGTAAATACATAAGAAACACCCAGACATAGAACAAACATCCATGCTCATCAGAAATGTTTGCCTTGGGTGGGTATCGAACCAACGACCTACAGCTCAGAATGTAGACTTACTGCCACTGAGCCATGACACCTGTCATTATGATCAAAAATAAAATGTGATTTGCCGCCAATAAAAACCGATACAATTATTTCATTGTCGAAAGTCGGCAAATTACCACCAATTTCTCTGTGAAATGACAAAAATCCGTACTCAGCGATATCGATCCACATTCTTGTTGCGTACTGCACAAGAATATAATTCTTTGCCGCCACCTCTGTGTCCTGAGACCTACAATCTTGGAGTTTTCAAGGCTAGAGTGAATAGATATCTTCTAGATCGGCGAGCTCCATCCTCGGCCACACCGTCGCTTAACATCAGGCGAGTTGGTGGTCAATCGTAGACCTATCTTGCATAAAATATAAATGAATATGAATATGAATTTAAAAAAATGTAAAACGACTTTTATATGGAAATCGAACCACCTTAAACTCGCACGTTTCTCTTACGCAAGATAAGCTTCACCATGCATAAGAAATGCAAGTCCTCATAATATAAAGACGGTCGCGTCCCGAAAAATTGAGTTCATTTATTTTGTTTCTAAATTCACGTCCTAATACGACTGGGAGATGCTTCTGAAGGATTCCGTGATCGGAATATGTGAATATGAGGAAAACTCGCGGCTCGAGCGAAAAGGGAAATCGGAAACAAGATGTTTTTCATGTGAAAATTGCTTTGCAAACGATTATTGCGAGTTTTTTATGGAATTTTTGGAAGGTTAGTAAAAAATTATTGACTGAATACGTGTCTGGAAATTGGATTTGAAAAATAACGTCTACCCAAAAGGGAGAGATTTAAGGACATATCGCATTTCGAAATGTATAAAATATTTTTTAGGAACGACTTTCGCTCGAACCCGTACCGATGGTTCCGTACTCTTACCATTTTTTTATAATAAATAAAATATCCCCATTTTTATTTAACAGACAGATTTAATTATTACATTTAATAATAGAAAAACAGAACTAGGTAAATTAATAATTAAATTTCATCAAAAATTTTCAATCATAAAATTGAATGGATGGCACGGATTTTTGTCCTCCTTACCTCCTACTTTATGCCAAATTTCATCATTTCTGCAAAGTCAACGGGGAGTATTTTAAATTTAATATATATCAGACAATCATCCTTATTCATATCACGGAGTTTATTTAGAAGCCAGTTTTAGAAACAGCCTTGAGTGACTGTAGACCTAAATACTAATTTGTCAATGTGATCTCTACACGGGATCTATACGAGTTCCTATTCAACCGACTTCAAAAAGGAAGTTTTGAATTCGTTTGTGTTTTTAATTTTTTTTTAACGGATATACTTTTTTCTTATTCGAAAATAGGCTTGCGCTTGACCGTTAACTGCCCTAGTGAGTTACGGTCTACGATGGAGCGCGCTTGCGTAGAAGAAACCTATTCACTCGCGATTTGAAGACACCTAGATTATATCTATTCGGAAAGACCCATTCAGGAAGCGCATTCCACATTTTGGCGGTACGCACAATGAAAGTGGAGCCAAAGTGATACTTTCACGTTATTCCCATAGAAATGTCATAAAACCGTAGTAAAATTTAGTACTTTAGTATTTAAACCCTAAATTATTCCTTGTATAAAAAAATCGTTCAGCATCGTGTCCCGATATTCTGTTAAAATTGCTACACATTGTGTATTTTTGCATCTATCTTGGGTTTAACATCGGACGGCATGCCAAGAGTCCTAAAATTAGTGTAATGAGGCCATAAATTAACCGAGCGACAGACTAATAATAACAACTAACATTATAAAAAACCTTTGCTAACAACTAACATTATAAAAAACCTTTGCCGCCATCTCTGTTGCCCGATACATACTCGTATTAAACGCCCGATACCTACAATCTTGTAATTTAAAAGGTTCAAGCGAATCAATCAAATCAATCAAATAAGCGTTTGTGGAGTTAAGTGGAGCTTTCCCGTCGGCCGCCATAGTTTTTTTGATTCAGTCACTTTTATGTCATACAATTGACACATTTGATGAAATGTAACATGTCCTTCGGTCGTTACTAAATCAAAAAATGATAGCAGCCGACAGGAAATGCTTCGCACAAGGTTCAGTTACGGATTCAGTTCAGTTTTGAATAACTGAATTGCCCCCCAGGTAAGTTTATTATCAAGTGACGAAAATATTTTTTTTTGACGTGATAACGTCTTATAAATCGTTGAACGCCGGCTGCACCCACGAAAAAGCATGACTCATTGTCATGTTCCGCCTGAGCCGAGCGTGCAAGCGAGAGCGCGGAACAAGCGATAGAGAGGCATGGTCGGCCTATAGCGTCCGGCTTGTGACGCATCGTTATCACGTAAAATTATCGTCCGTAAAACGATTTTACAGACAACCATTTTTTTGCATTAGATAGATCTGCAATTGACCACCAATTTTCCTGATGTAAGCGACGGTGTGGTCAAAGATGGAGCTCGTCGATCTAGAAAATATCTATTCACTCTAGCCTTAAAAGTTCTAAGCTCTCAAGAAACAGAGATGGCGCCAAAGAATCCCATTCCTGCACAGTACGCATCAAGAACACGGACTGTAATTGTTGAGTACGGAGTTTTGGCATTTCAATTTCAATTTGATAATATAAATTCGACGGTTAAAAGGTAATAAGCGACATTTAGTAAGGTAGTAAGCGACATTTTAGTCAAAAATGAGTTATGAATGCTACCTTACTTAAAATTTTCCGCTTTTTCATTTAGCATTCATAACTCATTTTTGACTAAAATGTCGCTTATACCCTATTACCTTTCGACTACAATGTCGCTTATACTCTATTACCTTTTAACCGTCTTATATGTTGCAAGTTAAAGGTAGGTCGACGATGGAGACACAATCCGATGTCGCTCCGGACACATCGGATCCTCTATCGATCTGTTATAAGCCTTGAAACCAAAATTGTTGCTTGTAAACGATATTCGTCAAATCTTCAAACGTTAAGGGCCTTACCGAAAAACGTTACCTAACTTTAACCAACGTCTTAAGGTGTCTGTCTTCTTTCCGCAAGTGTCATTACGTGTGAGTAAGAAGTTATGTAACGATTTTGGGTAAGGCAGTAGGTAAGTGAATAGGCATCAAATAAAAATAATACATTGTAGTCATTTTTAGGGTTCCGTACCTCAAAAGGAAAAAACGGAACCCTTATAGGATCACTTTGTTGTCCGTCTGTCTGTCTGTCTGTCCGTCTGTCCGTCTGTCCGTCCGTCCGGGTGTCAAGACCTTTATCTCGGGAACGCTTACTCTCTTGCTGCAGAAAGAATAATAAAATTTCTCAGTTTTCGTAAAAAAAAAGTTACAGCCGAATATGTCGTAAAAAACGCACATTTCGACACTCACAAGGGAATCAAAACCTATGGGGTACTTCCCGCTGACCTAAAACTATGAAATTTGTCAAGAAGCACTGTGTTATAGTACACATATAGGAAAAAATCCGAAAACTGGTCATTTTTAAATTAATCACAAAAAAAAATGTCTTTGTGCAAGGAATGAAAGTCCAATTTTTAAAGTGAATTAACCGTATCATGTGGGGTATCATATGAAAGAGCTTTAATAGCAAAAGCTAAAACAGGTTTTTAAATATTTTTACGATGTACATTTTTCGGTTTATGAAGGAAAATAGAAAAAATATATGATCCCCCTTTTATCTACTAGTTTGTACGGAACCCTCGGTGGTCGAGTCTGACTCGCACTTGTCCGGTTTTTTATTTTCAATCCTGATACATGAATACAAAATAATGTGGATGAGAACCATCAGCTGCAACATTGAATGAGTATCTTAAGCATCACAAAATCTTTACAAATGCTTATCATTTCTCTTACGAACGTCTTTTTAGGGTTCCGTACCTCGATCAGCCGTTTGTTTATTTAAATAGCAGAAATATTTAAAAAAAAAGTTTTATTCACTTATACTGGCGACAGAGTAGTGAAAAAGCATATATTTTTCTACTCCTCATTCCAATACTTAACTAATTCAAAAGATATCAAATAAAAACTTTTTTTAAATATTTTTAAACAATAGACAATGTATTTATTGTGACAAAAACTTTTAAATATTTACATGATTAATTAATTTACATTAAATTATATATTTTTAATTTCTGCCGTACGGGTTATTATTGGAACAATAACCATGTAAATAAATAATAAATAAATATTTGTGGACATTTCACACAACACCATCTAGCCCAAACTAAGCAGAGCTTGTAATATGGAACTAGATGGCTGATAGAATACATATATACTTTTTTTTGTAAATATATACATATGATACATAGAAACACCCAGACACAGAACAAACATCCATGCTCATCACACATATGTTTGCCCTGGGTGGGGATTGAACCCACGACCTTTCAGTTCATCAGGTAGACGTAAACACACTACCAACTGAGCCACAAGGCCAGTCATGTCGATAGCTCTCACAGTTTTCACGTATGAGTGGTGAGGATTCTGGCTATAAGCTCTATCCAGAATCCAGAAGAACGATGCAACTAATTATGTGACATTGTTGGTCAATTACGGGTAATTAACGGGTATATTTTGGCATTGTCAAAACTCAACTGTTGTGTAGTCTCAGTAATATCTAAGTGTTTAAGATTCTCAATGGACATACATTTAGAATCATGAAATTGGCAAAAAAAAATGTAGGACAAGTAAAAGAAAAAATCTGAACACTGTAAAGTAGTGACTTCACAAAATAATTACACAATCAAATAATTAAACTTATTTGCAATTGATAAACTAACTACAACCTATGTCGATATATGGGGACAACAGTTATCCAACAGCAAAGTTAAGTTTGTGTTTTTGTCTTCCTCAACAGTTTATTTCATTAGAGGAATGTTCGGTACTTTCATCAGCTAGCTAATGAAAGTACCACGGAACCATCGGTGCGAGAACTTGCACTTGACTGGTTTTTAATATAGGTATATGCATTTATGTAGCTACATCTCAACGTGCGAAGCAGACAATTTGCGGGAATTATCAAAGCCACGAAAATGGGTAAATCTGTTACGTCGGTGTTAAGTCCTGTGTCTCTCTAGCACCTAAATTTTTAAGCGGTTTTATTCAGCTTGACCTGTTTATTTGTATGTTTGAGTCAAATTTAGTAATTGAAATTTTACCCCCTTGCAGGTGACGGATCGATCTGAAATTTGGTATACACCTTTAGTCCTAATGAAAATACAATTTAATATATTCTGTATTATTGTAAGTCCAAGATGGCCGCCGCCACAAAATGGCGAATTTCATATTTTAACACAACCCCCACAATATGGGTATCAAATGAAAGGGATTTTTTAGTAAAATACATTAAATACATTACCTACATCATTGCCTTTATTTTCAATAAAACCGTTTAACTTAAGTACTTGTTAAATATGTAAAATGACTGTATAGACTTACGGAAAATCGGATAAACGAAATCAGTCAATTTTCGGACTGAATTTGTGGGTATGTATGTATGTTTCTATATGATCGTAAAGAAACATACATAAGTACATACATACACTCGAAAAACATAGCCCTCCTTACGCAGTCGGGTAAAAAATAAACATTACCATACATATAACATACGTAATTACGTACATTCATGCAAATCATTCGCAACCACCGTGAAACCAAACAACAGCATTTTGTTACCATTTTACGGCTTAATTTTAAAACGATGCGACATTTTCGTCGGCAGAATAAATAAGCCCACGCAATTCGGTAAGCTCGTGTGAACGCGGGCAAATATTTTGACTAAAATCACGGCAAAGTGTGATTAAGTTAACCCTGAATAAACTACCGCGGTAACGTATAAATTGAAGGTTAACTGCGAAACAAAATCGATAGGCATAAATTTAAGCTCTCTATTCGCTGTACGCATATTGTTTAGGCATTTTGAAACTAACCAGTATAACCAGTATTTTGCAATAGGATATTGACTCATTAATAGTACTAGCTGACATTTAGTTTACGGGATATCTGTGCATTGGGATTTTTGACATTTCGTTTCCTATTATTAATTCTGCCCGAAAAATATGCTTGCAATTACGCAAATATTTGAAACTCAATTGAATGCTAAGTCACGGTAAATAACCCGTAAACTGTAAACAGTGAAACATGTAAGTATGTATGTGTAAGTATTTGTAACATGAAGTGAATAATCTTGATATTTTAAACGAGTATCTATATAAATTAAATTTCTAACTGCATAAGAATGATTTTTGCAATCTAACTTATGTGTTACGCTTGAAACGCTATTGAGTGCTTTATTCCATTTGCCCACACTCACGCACTTGATCGAGCACTTAATGAATAAAACCAGCTAAGTGCCAGTCGACTCGCGCACGAAGGGTTCCGTACCATTATCTATAAAAACGGCAAAAAATCACGTTTGTTGTATGGGATTAACCTTAAATATTAATTTGATTTTAATTTAATTATTTATTTTTAAAGTGAATAATATAACTCTATATTCTCTGAATATCTCAAGCGTCTACTTGTTGCCGTTATCAATATCGGGCAAAAATAATCACGTTTGTTGTATGGGAGCTCCGTTAAATATTTATTTTATACTGTTTTTTTAGTATTTGTTGTTATAGCGGCAACAGAAATACATCATCGGTGAAAATTTCAACTGTCTAACTATCACGGCTCATGAGATACAGCCTGGTGACAGACGGACGGACGGACGGACGTACAGACAGCGGAGTCTCAGTAATATAGGGTCCCGTTTTTACCCTTTGGGTACGGAACCCTAATAAACACAATTTTTATCGCATTAATATTCAAAATTACACAAGCTTAGGAAAATAAAACAGAGCAACATGTTTCTATGACGTTCCCGCCAAAACTCCGTATTAACGCTTGTCTTGTCTGACAACCACGCTGCAAACTCCGGCAAACAACAGGGCGAGCGCGGGAAAGCGGGTGAGGAGTACGAGATTGGAAGGGTTCCGTACCCATAGGGTAAAAACGGGACCCTATTACTGAGACTTCGCTGTCTGTCCGTCCGTCCGTCCGTCCGTCTGTTACCAGGCTGTATCTCATGAACCGTGATAGTTACACAGTTGAAATTTTCTCAGATGATGTATTTCTGTTGCCGCTATAACAACAAATCCCAAAAAAACAGAATAAAATAAATATTTAAGAGGGCTCCCATACAACAAACGTGATTTTTTTGCTCGTTTTTGCTTGATATTGATAACGGCAACAGGTAGACGCTTGAAATATTTACAGAATATTGAGTTATATTATTCACTTTAAAAATAAATAATTAAATTAAAATAAAATTAATATTTCGGGGGGCTCCCATACAACAAACGTCTTTTTTGCCGTTTTTATAGATAATGGTACGGAACCCTTCGTGCGCGAGTCCGACTCGCACTTGGCCGGATTTATTTATGTAATACTAGTAGGTAGTCTTCTCTCATGTAACGCTAAATTCTATGTGTTTCCGCGGCTTATTCGTCTGATAGTCATTGCTGAGTCAACTTCCTCTATTCACTGGATTTATGTTGGACATTTAGGCGGTGGTATACGAGCGATTATCTTAATCTCCATTTTTTTTTATTAATATAGAACTAAAATAAATAAATAATAAATAATTAAATATTTGTGGACATTTCACACAACACCATCTAGCCCAAACTAAGAAAAGCTTGTACTATGGAACTAGATGCCTGATAGAATACATATATACTTACTTTTTTTTTGTAAATATATACATATGATACATAGAAACACCCAGACACAGAACAAACATCCATGCTCATCACACAAATGTTAGCTGTGGGTGGGGATCGAACCCACGACCTTTCAGTTCAGCAGGTAGACGTAGACAGACTACCAACTGAGCCACAAGGCCAGTCAATAAATGAATAATGGCGGACATTTTTACACAACGCCATCTAGCCCCAAACTAAGCGAAGCTTATACAATGGGAACTAGATGGCTGACAGAATACGTAATACTTTTTAACCGACTTCCAACAAGGAAAAGGTTCTTAATTCGACTGTATGTCTTTTTTTGTATGTTTGTTGCACGATTACTGCGCCAAGTATTATTTTTCATGATTCTTTTTGTTTTGTAGGTACCTCTTACCTCAGAGGTGGTCCCGTATAAATTTTATCAAAATCGGTTCAGTACTTGGTTTTTATAACAAAATAAATGAAAAAATTGCATCCAAATAATATCTATTGCGTATTTTGAAGTCGGTATTTTCAATTTTATAAACTAGTAAGTAGTAAAAATAAAGATTAAATCTGAATCAACATCAATGTACATTTTTAATTGTGTTAGCTGCTAGCCACACATATTTAGCTGAGTTTCTAATTACGTTTTTTATGGATCAATAGATTTTTATCGCAATTTAAGTGTTGATTTGATAAGATAAGCAAGTGTACACAAAACACAGAGAATTGATGGCACAGAACTAGTACTCGCTCCGCAAACAACATAAATATGTGCCCTTGCTACAACGCAATAAAGTGCAAGGCAGCTTGCACAGGCGCGAAATGCCTACTCTTACACTTGCAAAGTGCAACTCGTTCTATCATGTAGCTGCTATTTTCATCTAGCGCGCTACGGATGCGAAACTTTTGGCGGTAATTTTATTAAAAATATAAACAAATGATAATAATCTGAAAACACGTACGAAACGCTTCCTGAATACATATAATCTAGGTGTCTTTAAATCGCGAGAGAATAGGTTTCTTCTAGGCAAGCGCGTTCCATCGTAGACCGTAACTGTCGCTTAACATCAGGTGAGTTGACGATCAAGCGCAAGCCTATTTTCGAATAGCAAAAATATACGGAGATAAAACGCAATGTTATAACCCGAAAAACATCTCTCCATCTCGTTCAGTCGATTAAAAACCGCTCGTCTGTCATCGACCGAATAAGTACCGACCGACCAAAGTTTGCCCTGAATACAATAAAAGCCGGTCAAGCAGAAGAATTCACATAAAAGGGCCGAACAAAACACGACTTTGAAAAGGGTTCGCCGCAGTTTTGGCTTACTGATATGAGGGTAGTTTTAGGTTACTTACTACGACGACGCTTTGGATTGGTTTTGACACTTGTTTAATTGTCTGCTAACAATTAACCGTCTCACTTATAAACGCTGAATAAGTGCATTTTAGTTAAACAGTGTTTTGTTCCGTTTTCGCACGTGACAGTTCCCGTCTGACAGAAAGCGGCAAGTCCTTATTCAGTGAATAAGATTTTAACATACGTTTATAAGTAAGACGGTAAATGCATAACTAGCTATGTTAGTAATATACTGTGTACTAAAAAAAAATTTAGAAAAACTGGTTGTATTTTCCAAAAACTGGTTGTATGCTGTAGGCTCATTAGAACTTTTGCCTTGCATTCTTAATTGCATAAAAAGTGAAATAAAACGAGCGCAAGCCAACTTTGCATCGTTATAAAAGTTGGGCGTGGAGGGTTACGCTATTTCCCATAACACATATACCTACCTACAACCTTTTATTAGTTCGGTGCTTGATGGTACTGCATTAAAAAATTATCACTGTTACTAATATTTTAAATAGAACGAATAACACCAAACGAAGCGTTTTGGTGCCACTTTTATTCTCCAAACTTCTTAACTGTGCAACCTGGGTATTTTCAAAATTTGGTATGCATTTTGATACTACAACTCAATGTTCCCTTTCAAGCTTTAATTTTTTCCCGTCTAAAAATTATAAAACATTCCGATTTTCCGTTTTCCAATAAAAAGCTGGTCCAACTTCAGGTGGACTACACAAAACCAACAAACTTACAGGTAGGTGATTTATTGCTCCTCTCTTGATGGTAATCAATCCTTAGGGCCTCAGCACACGACGCAACTTCAGTTGACGTAACTGTCTACTTTGTGCAAGTTTCCATCAACTATCGGTGGTTAGTAGCAACAACTAAAAATACACAGTTGATGATTACAACGATTTGGTAACAACTTTTGAAATCATAACCAGTCAGTGTGAAGATACAAGTATCAATGTTAAAAGAAAAAACAAAATACCCGACTGCAGAAAAGAGCTTTTGCAGCCTAACTTATGATTTTTCTTAATTTTGATGTACCCAGTGTCACTCTCACAACTAAGACGAATCTATTGACACCACTCACATCAAAATCGGTCAAGCCGTTTAGGCTCTAGGGCGTGTCAAAGAAATATACATACATACATACACTCGAAAAACATAACCCTCCTTCTTACGCAGTCGGGTAAAAAGAAAAGGAGTGTATTCGCTCCGCAAGTTGCGTTAAGTGCCAACTTTAGATCCAAACTTGTAAGTTTCTAGTTGGAATAATTAAGAATTTATGTGATCATGGGTTTGGCAATCGGCAACTGCTTACAAACTCTGAATTTAAATGTACATGTTGTTGTTAATGTTTAAACATTAACAACTTCTGGAAACTACAAAGTCTATTTTCTGAGGTTTTCGGGATCGTTACTCATTTAACGTATTTACTCGTATTGCGTATATTTTACATACTTTTTAGACATGGCGTTTCGAACACTTTGCAGCGTCCGTGTCAGAGAACCAAAAAAATAACAAACATAGTCAAAACAAAAGACAAAATTATGTAAAAATAAACGCGATATATCCGTTAAAAATTGTTTAATTTCAATAAGTACAAATACTATTAAGTTGATATGTATAACTGGCGAGATTTTGAACGGCGCTATTAGATCTACGAAGCACAGTCCCAACTTCAACTATTAACGGCCATGACTAAAATTTCTCTTTTTTAACCGACTTCCAAAAAAGGAAGAGGTTCTCAATTCAACTGTTTATTTTGTAGTGGTGAAATAATCGCTGAACAAACATAATAAAATAATCGAAATGAGAACCTCTTCCTTTTTGCAACCACCTCTGCAATATGACTGACTATATACGAGTATACTTCAGAGGTGGTTTCATCTAAATTTTATCAAAATCGATTCTGTACTTTGATTTTTATAACAAAATAACTAAAAAATATTTCATCCAATTAAACGAATTGCGTATTTTAGAAGACGGTTTTTTTCAGTAATACTTTACACTATAATTATTATGAACGAATTTAAAAGTTTTATAATAATGTATGTATATATAATATATCGTAATGTATCGTACACGAGAGGTAATGACAAATCTAACAATACTGGCATATCGGTCAAAGCGTTAATTCAACATGATTTCAGATAATATAAAATCATACTTGCATACATATGTACACACAGATATTCATAAGTACATGCAAAACAATAATTCCCACCATCGCGCATCGGGTAAAAAACTAGTCACGGATTGTCAGTTCCCGAAACTAAGGGTCACACGGTCCACTGGCCACAACCACAAAACGCCGCCACCGGCATATTTCCTGTAGTTTTCATACATTTTATATAGACTCGCCGCACACGGTAAACGCCGGTGGTCGCCACTCGCTTCAAATGGCGGCGGGCGTTTGTGGCTGTGGCCAGTGGCCCGTGTACTGGCACCATAAGCTCAATCGCTCCGTGTGCTGAAACCCTTATACTTTTGTAAAGTCCGACGTAAACAAGAAAAGTTATCCAATTTATCACGTCGTGTTGATTACAAGTTAATGAAGGGGTTTCTGCCGATTTAAACTCGACGCTTAACGTTTTAAGCTTTATATGAAAATGATAAAAGTAATCTATATAAACTCTTGAGTTTTATAGTACTGCGGCCTGGTAGCAGTCAAAATGCATTTTTTTTTTCTTACCCATTGATCAGCCTTATTACCTTAGCCTATATCGTCGAAGTTTCCAGCAGCCTAGTGGTGAGACCGTCTCACTTGCGATCCGCAGGTCCTGGGTTCGAATCCCGCGGCACGCACCTCTACCTTTTCGAAGTTATGTGCGTATTGTTGATTGCCGCAAACTTCAAATGGTGAAAGAAAACATCGTGAGGAAACCTAACATGTCTGAGAGTTCTCAATGATCTTGAAGATGTGTGAAGTCTGTCAACCCGCACTTGGCCAGCGTGGCAGACTATGGCCTAACCCTTCTCACAATGAGAAGATGGCCCGTTCCCAGCAGTGGGACAGTTTGTACAAACAGGGCTGATAAAAAAAAAACGTCGCTCTAACTACGCTGACTAACCGTCCTATCTCATTTCAGTCATTTGTTCAGGGCAAATGTTTCTCGGTTCTGAGATAAGATTTTATTTGTCAAAAATATTAAAAATCGGATGTTTTGCATACATTTATTTATTTATTTAGATACGCCAACAGTGAACAGTGAACATATTATGCATTCTTAATTTTCTAGTTCGTTCATACATAGATCTGATATGATCACCTATTACAGGCATATACAACTTTCATTATAACAATGATTACACTATTGCTACATAATATATTTGACTGGCCTTGTGGCTCAGTTGGTAGTGTGTTTGCGTCTACCTGCTGAACTGAAAGGTCGTGGGTTCGATCCCCACCCAGGGCAAACATTTGTGTGATGAGCATGGATGTTTGTTCTGTGTCTGGGTGTTACTATGTATCATATGTATATATTTACAAAAAAAAAGTATATATGTATTCTATCAGCCATCTAGTTCCATAGTACAAGCTTTGCTTAGTTTGGGCTAGATGGCGTTGTGTGAAATGTCCACAAATATTTATTTTATTTTTATTTATTTATTAATTAAAATAATTTATTATATATAAATTTACGAGCCAAATCAAAAAGTGATAAAATCAAAGGATAAAAATTTGAAAAATCACATTTATATATCTACATTATGATATTAGCTCTCATAAAAGTTACTTACTTTATAATTTTACATTGATATTTTTAATGTATTTGCATTCTAAATACCGTTTTTAGGGTTCCGTACTCAACGGGTAAAAACGGGACCCTATTACTAAGACTTCGCTGTCTGTCTGTCTGTCTGTCTCCAGGCTGTATCTCATAAACCGTGATAGCTAGAAAGCTGAAATTTTCACAAATGATGTATTTCCGTTGCCGCTATAACAACAAATACTAAAAATTAAAAAAAATAGAATACTAAGAGGGGTCCCCATACAACAAACGTAATTTTTAAGCAATTTTTACTCGATCTTAATTTCCAGGTAGACACTTGAATATTTGTAACACACTCCGGAAGTGGAGACGAATCAAACGACACCTCGCACATCAAAATCGGCCAAGCCGTTTAGGCTGTACGCGATCATATAGAAACATACAATATATACACTCGAAAAACATAACCCTCCTTCTTACGCAGTCGGGTAAAAAGCAATGAAGACGACGAAATTACAACTTAATCAATCAACATAGGAGAATAAATACATAATAAAAGTTTGAAGGTGATAATACCTTGGATTAGCCAAACGGGATTAGAGGCAGGGTCGGGTGTAACGGACCGCCAGTAATCGAGCAATCTACCCCACTGCTGAGGCTTCGCAGGAAGCCTTACTAGCCGCCCTATTTTCGGAACAACTATTTAAATCCTGCTCACGAACTTCCGGTACTATTTGGGTTTATTGTTATTATAACTGTTATATTTAAGGATGTGAAAACGCTGAAAATACTGAGGAACATGGAAATTACTCTACCGTTAAGAAACGTGATATGAGCTAGAACATTTCCTTCTTAACCGACTTCCAAAAAGGAGAAGGTTCTCATTTCGACTGATTTTGTCTTCCTCTTGCATAACTTAAAAAAATATGTAAGTAGTTAAAAATGCATATATATATTTAATTTAAATAATATATTTTATTAGTTTATAAAAGGCATGGACTCCGAAATCTGTGGAGATTTAATTTGTAATTTTTTTTTTTATTTTTTTTTGTATATTTGTTAATCGATTACTTCGCCAATTATGAATTGATTTTGATGATTATTCTTTTTATTTGAGAAGTCATACTTCAGAGGTCCGATTTACATTTTATTAAACTCGGTTCAGTACTTTGGTTTTTAAAACTTTGAAGTCGGTTGTTTTAGTTTTTTAAACCATAGTTTTCCTTGTAGTTCTGCAAACTCCAGACCTCTCGAACACGAACTTTATTATAACAATAATAATTCCACAACAGGACAAGCAGGAAGTCGGCACATTTGAATCCATTTCTCAATGAAATGTCCAAAATCCTTCACAACGATTTCGGTCCACATTTTTTATTCAAATACTATCTACAATCGATAACTATATTGTTTCTGATTAAGTATATTGAAATCTCCACTAAACAACCATTAAAAGTTTGCAATAAATACATAAAAAGTCAGAGAACATAAAATTACAATTCCATTCAATCCTTTTTAGTTTATATCCATTTGTTTTCGTTCACCGTTTTATGTCTGTCTGTAGCGAAAATAAACGAGAATTAAATTCCTTTTTCGTTCTCCATTTTCCCACCAGAGAGCGCAACCGGGCACTCCGCAAACCGAAATGCAAAAGACATTTTCGCGAATTCCAACGAAATTATAACTGTTTCATAAAATCACGAATCCTTTAAGTTCGTACCGAACTTTTATTAAAAGTTTGTGGTGAAGTTTCAAGCAGAAATTTTATTAATATTGCTATAAATCAAGCTTAGTTCGTAATCCAAGAATATAAGTCTTGAACTATTAAAAATAACATCGCTATAATCTATCATACGTATCGAATCGAAAACACGAATAAATCGTGATTTTCATAGTAATAAAAATGATTGCTTTGCAGTCATAATGCGTAGAATTATATGTATAGTGTATGTAGGGATTTTTTTGTGGAAAGGAAATTTCGAAAATATCGAAATATTGCCATAAAACTAAAAAAAACAATTTGAAAAAAAATCAATGTTGGTAACCTTTACAAAAAAAATGGTTTTTTTTTAATAGGTCAAAATTATCCAAATACAAAATCTAATCTATCTTTCCTGTCTATCTTGACTTACAACTTTCGAGAATTACTGTGCCCCCAAAAAAGAAGAGACAAAAAGGCCTGAGTGTATGTAGGTATATGTATAATTGTATATAAAGGAATACCTAAGCGTTTTCTAGAAACACTAATTCTAAAACGCTTGTGGTAGAAATGTGAAAGTTCGAACCAATATATCTGAAATAATCAAGCCGAATAAGAAAAACGGGTCTTCTCAACACCAAAAGTACCTATGGATTATTCTCAAGTCATTCAAGCTTGGTTTAAAAAACTGAGATAAAAAAAAAATTCAGGAAGACGTCTGAGTTTTTCTAAAATCATGTGTTATGGTGATTTAAGGGACTCCAAGGTTCTGTTAGTAAAGCCGCTAAGGAACCGTACATTAATTCATAATTCAATATTCATAATTGAACACCTTTAATTATAGATATGCTGTATAAATTGTTTAGTGACTTAGTTTGTTCAAAGTATGTAATTATACTAGCAGCTGGTATAATCACCCGGCATAAAAACAGTAATTTCAATAAATTAAAATATGTATAAAATGCGAATCATTTGCATAATTTTAACGTAGAAAAATATTAAAGTCCGCTTCTAGAGATTGCTGAAAAAGAAATGGTAAAAGCAATCTGTACTCACTCAGTTTCATTGTTCTCAAAGGTGATATTTCCTTGCGCTGGCTCGTACTGGTTTCCGCCTTTTGCAGTTCCATCTTCAGTCCAATACGGCACCCTCACCTTGCCCCTTGCGCCCGCAGTCCTCACCACGCGAAGGTCATAAGTCCCCACTGACTCTGTCAACTCAAAGTCTCTTTGAGGGAAAGAGAACACTCCAGAATGATCATCGTCTAAAATAACTACTGTAGCCGTACAAGGAGACGCCAGTGTCGCTCCACGGGGAGAACTCAATCTGCAGTAGAAATGCTCATCCTCTTCGAAAACGTCATCATCTATTACTTGGACGCTGAAGGTCTTTTCTGTTTCTCCTTGGCGGAATATTAGTGTGCCCTGGGCTGCTACATAGTCTGACCCAGCTTCGGCTGTTCCATCTTCAGTTGTGTACTGAACGGCAATTTCACCAGTCAGATCCCCTTTCCTGACCACCCGGACCTCGAAGGTTCCACAGTTTTCCATGACAGTGTAGTGAGAGGGATCGAAACGCACGTTGGGGCCTCGTGGCTCTATCGTTGGTGAGCTTGATCCTCGACGTTGTAATTCTGCTTTCACCTCGCTGAGATCACTTTGAGCTCGCTCTGATATTTTTCTGCTGAAATCTCCACCACCAGTCATCTTTCTCGTAGCGGCCACTCTATAAAAAGCTCTGGATTTGGGACCGCGGGACATCAATGTTTCTAAAGCCATTCTCTCTACCGTTTCTAGATCTTCTTCGGGGTGTTGTCTCCTTAGCTCTCTGAGTACTGTGACATATTCTTTTCTAGATTTTTCAACTTCACGACCTTCTTCATCATCGGATGCAAAGTCATCGCCGCTCGGCTTCAAAGCCATCTCGACGGAACCATCGCCTTCAGCTTCCACAATCACTCCCCTCTCGTTCACTCTATAGCCTTTCTTTAAATATTTGTAAACTAAAAGACGGCGATCAGCAATGTAAGCTGTGAGGACGGTCGCCGGAAAGAACAGAAACGTGATGGCTCCTTCCCAAACCTCGACTTCTCCCGGCGATATGACGGCGAGGATAAGATATAGCCATACATACGCGAAAATGGACCACGTCGCCGTTACGAGGAATACTCGCAGATGCTTTATCTTCCGCACTTCTCCTTCGGGTATTACCGCGACGCAAATAGCGATAATCACAAACAAATTATAAGCCGCCGACCCGACGATGGTCCCGGGTCCTAAATCGCCGGCTTCAAAATTTTTCCCGGCTATTTCGATCACCGAGAGCAGGATCTCGGGCGCGCTGGAGCCGAGAGCCATCAGCGTCAGGTTAGCGACAGTTTCATTCCAGACTCTGACGACGATGATCTGATCGCTGCCATTTCGCCGCACGCGCACCTCCTTTTCTCTCGAAGTGATGACTTCTATGGCGGCCATGAACCGATCGGAGACGATGGAAACTCCGATGAAGAGGTACATGAGCGCAATGAAGTAGACGGTGCCTCGTAAGGCCAGCTCGAGGGTTGGAACATCCTGGAGCGGCTGCCAGGCGGGCAGCACCACGCCGTCGGAGCACTGGAGGATGTGGGGGGTGGAGTTGCGCGGGGCGGGGCGCGGCGAGGGCAGCTCGGCGCGCGCCACCACGCAGCAGGCCGCTAGCGCAGCGAGCGCGTGCCGCATGCCGCGTTACCTGACGCAGCCCATCCGCGCGACCGGCGCTGCACGAGGCCGGCGCCCGACTGAGTGTCGCGACGCCGCGGCCGCCGCGCGCTGGCCGCCCGCCGCCGCCGCGTCGTCACCCGCCCGCTCACAAACCTGCTCCTTAAGGCCTCATTCACTCTACGTTTACAGCAATTGTTCTTTAGAGTCCGTAGTCCGACTTTCGTCCGTCTCGCTCGCGAATACCCACATTTTTGAAGTTATAAAATGACTACACGGACACGAATCGTTTAAAAAACTACAAAACAACATCACAAATAATACACAAAAAAAACAATATTATATCAATATCGACAAAAATTTCAATATTGACTTTGATCGATTTGAAATTTTTGCTAAATATTTTGTGATGTTATTTTCTAGTTTTACAAGCGACGATTTTTTTATAAGTTCATTTAGGGGATCGACGCAAATGGCCAAGAACGCAAAAGACCATTTGGCCTTTTGCTTATTTAAAAAAATTGTCTATAACTTCAAAAATACGAATGAACGACTACGAACTCTTAAAATGTTGAAGTTCTCGGAATTACTATTAATTCTACGCTCTGTTACTGTTTATAATGCATATAATAGAATATTATGCTTCAGAAACGATAAGTTTTATATTGGAAAATATGAATTATTAAAAACGTTTGTTTTTATAAAGACTGGTTGCCTACTTAAACTCAAAAACTATGAACGACGAGTGTATTAAATCCTATTTATCCGAAAAATACGTCATATAAAAAAAACGTAAGATCTACTTACTATAGGTACTATTTTTTTATTATAGGTAGAATTTCAGGCCCTATTTAGGTCATATGTACCTAAATCATTAATTAAATCGTTGCGCCTGCTATACCTACATTGAATACGTCTATTCTTCTAATGCATTTGTTCCAAATTCATCAATGCTAATATTTTAAAATCGTTATAAATGTGTCAATGATGTTATCTCTTGTGGAACTTAAAACATACTATACATACTATTCTAGTACTAAAGTTTAAAATTTGAAAAACCATTTATGCCAATTTTCCATTTCCTGGCAGACACAACTACAACACGTATGTCTATTAAAAATAACACGGAAACGGCTAAGCTAGCTAAGCAAAGTTCTTTTTTTGGACTTAAGTTGAAGTTAAGTTACCACTAATATTTTATCGTACCATTTGCAAACAATTTCCACTCAGTTCTCACATACAATGTAAGTTCCACGGCCCTATTAGACGAAGCGACTTGCCACATTCACACGTACGCCACCCCTGATAGAGTTTTATTGCTGGTGCAGACCGCAAAATTACCGAGTGCTACGAAAAAATGGTTATTACCTCGACGTAACGCCCAACTTATTAAAACTTAGTTTAGAAACTTGAAGAATGTGCGGTATGCCAAAATAACGCGTCTTAACTTCCAGGATATTTGAGGGAGAAGTTAAAACATTTCGGCGGTGTGTTAAGCGATATTTTTACGTGAAAATGTGCAAGTAATATTATTAAAAGAAAAAATATCCGACTGCAAAAAGGAACCAATTGTACACTCACTGTAGGATATACTGATAATTGCATACATATTTATATAAATTATATTTTTAAATTGTGCCATTATTTTTTGTATTATCGCAGTTAATGTTGTATTGTAATGTTTGGTGTACAATAAAGATATATTTATTATTATTATTTATTATTAATCTAAAATAGAGAGGTATAAATTAAGCGGGATGACTAGTCAAAAGTACTAGGCAATTTTTTATAGGTTATTGCGTACCCCAACACCTAACTAATCTAACTAACCTAACCTAATTCACCTAACTAATCTAACTAACCTAACCTAATTCACCTAACTAATCTAACTAACCTTTTTTTTTTTTTTTTGTACGTGAGGAAATGCATTTACGCATACCCTCCGCCCCGGGGGGAGCGGCGGGTTATGTCGGGCTCGACACCAGAATGGTGTCACTACCGACTAAAACCTCACGGTGTTCCTCCTTTGCGCTTACGGCCGGACAGTGGGCACTCTCCCAGACTCTACCACTGACCAGCCACGCTAGTCACCTATGACTTCCTCAACTAATCTAACTAACCTAACCTAATTCACCTAACTAATCTAACTAACCTAACCTAATTCACCTTACTAATTTTATAACTTGCGAAGAACATTTTTTTTTTACTTCTCCAAGTACATTTTTAAAATTGATCTATTTTCTATTATTCTATAACTTCTAAAGCCTACTTAACCGTTAGCCGTTATAGGTTTCCTTTTAATTTTATCCACCGGTGGACCCCTCCACTCAAAACAGACGTATGACCCGTAGTTTTTATTTAAAATTTGTGAAAACCTAAAAACTGTCGGATTTTTCGACTCAAAACAGACATGTGTGATCCGTGATTATTTTTGTTAGAGTCAAGTGTCCGGGGGGATACTTGACTCTAACAAAAATAATCACTTAATATTTTTTTAGGTTTTCACATATTTTAAATAAAAACTACGGGTCACACATGTCTGTTTTGAGTCGAAAAATCCGACAGCCGAATGCGGTTGAAACTATAGACGGTTTTTTTTACTCAAAACAGACGTGAGTGACCCGTAGTTTTTATTTAAAACCTATAAGAAATGACTTTAACAAAATCGCGGGTCGAACCTGGAATCGATTGGCACAGGACCGAAGAAGATGGCAAGACAAGAGAGAGGCCTATACCCAGCAGTGGGATAGAGAAGGCTGTGGATGATGATGATGAAGAAGAAATCACTTTACATACCATTCGTAAACTTCGGAAGAAAATCCGTTACTTTACCACATAATTAAAGTTAAGGTCCCGAATGGATATTATTTGTAATACTCTCCATTCGGGACCTCAACTTTTTTGTGGTAGGTAATAATAGGTATACCTATGTACGAGTACATGCACGCAATCACCGGCACGCGATTGTTTACACTGCCAAGAGCGCGATACTCGGTGGTTTGGTCTTAATCGATAGTTACACGTACCTATGGCGGTGTACCTTCGACAGTTAATTAATCACGAAGCTATAGTGCGTAGACGTTGTGTTTCGAATTAAGAGTCCGTGGTTCACGAAGTTAATGTCAGCAAGACAGCAACTCGAACTGGCATACACCTCACAAACGTGAGGACACACGTCGTTTTGGAATGTAAATGCTTATCGCTGGAGATTTCACGTTGCATTGTTAATTTGATTTGGTTATTTCTTTAAATTTAAGGTAATTTCGTGATCTTTGTTCATTGGTTCATTGATTGTTTGGCGCCGACTCAAAATTACTTAGGTATACTTACATTACTTTAAGAACCTAAGGCCTTACCGGAAAACGTTACTTAACTTTAACCATTCTCTTAAATTCTCTGTCTTCTTTCCTCAAGTGTCATTACGTGTAAGCGAGAAGTTGACAAAATATGTTAAGAATTGCTTAAAGTTAAGTAACGTTTTTCGGTACGGCCGTTAGTTATTAAGGTTAATTAAAAGCTCAAAATAATTGCAAAAATATATACTTAGATATACTTACATTAGTTTAAGAACTTAGTTATTAAGGTTAAATATAAAAGGTTTATTTGTTGTTTTTCAGTTTTTTCGGCGGTTTATTTTTTTTGTAAAAAGTTTTTATTTTATAATTTTTGTGGCTTTAGTCTACTAATTAGTACATGCTTTTGCAATTTTTATTACATTTAAAATAGCTACCTACCTTATATAATACACAACTCAGCATTAAAATATGTAAGTGAACACTAAATTAGCCCTATTTTCCCACTTTTAGAGTAATATTTTTTTTCCAAATTTATATGGGACCAACTTCGAAATATACCCTATCCAATAAAAAAGATTATCAAAATCGGACTACCTACTCTGTAAAAAGTTATTCGTCAGTTGCATAAAAATACACTACCATGAGAATGTGAGGCACCGCTGCTAATAAAATGAATCATTTTCACGTATATTCTCCCAGTGGAGGGCGTTTTCTTTTTCTCATTTACGCGGTCGCTCGCCTTAGAAAACGATCTCCGATGCCGTACCTTCCATTAAGTGCGCCCGACACTTGACAAATGAGGAAGGAACTAATTAATCTGCAACTTTTCTGTCAGTTAAGTAAGTACGAGGCAGAAATCTGAAGAAAAATATTGTTGGCGCATAATTTATGGACTCTATTTACGATGTATTGGGAATTAGCGGCACATTAATACAACCCATCAAAAACATAATATGTACAAAAAGCCAAGTCTCGCAACGCAGCTCTTCTACTACAAAAAGTTGTGAGATTTAAATGTAAAACCAAATCTATTAATTAATTTAGTACTATCTATGGGAGCATTTATCCAACAATTTTGTAGGAAATTGTGACCTAATTAGTTAACTAACAATTTCGTAGTAACCGTAACGATATTAAACATCTTTATTTCTTTAAATAATTAGAATGACTTGGCAATTGCACGACAACACAATCACATAAGCATTGATCTGTTGTTTGAAATATTCCTAAGTATACAAAGGATTTGCGAGCCTAATTTATGCATTTTTTTTTTAATGTAGATTATATAATCATGTGCGATCCACAACAAAGTTACAAAGGGTCGAAATTGCTCTGAATGGCTTCGAGAAAAGATTGGTACGGCGTGGCCTTGCCGCTCGACTTGGCCGGGGCCACTGCCGTGCCCCCAGATTATAAAAATGTATCCTATGTATGAAGAAAACTCCTTGTCTGAACTTTATGACGCTTTATTATTACTTATAACACTGCACTTATTTCACTGCACTGAGCGGTCTGACGCTAAGACCGCCTTTTTGCTACCGAGTTACGCCGCGACTACTTTTTCGAAGGGCCGCTCGCGCTCGTCCGCCCGCGATATATCCCCTCCCCGGAATTACAACATCACGCCATCATCCGGGGTAGCGTTCATTCTGTTCGATCACCGTTCTCCAGAGTATATAAATTAAGAAAATAGCAGTGCTGCCACTCCGCAACACTGAAAACACCGCACACCACATACAACAAATATTCAAATCATGACACTCGGCCATCCGCTTTTGTGCAACGTCCCGATGCACAACAACTCTCTAAAAGCAAGTCTGATTAATCATATCGAACCCTTTGGACTCCTTAAAGATTTGCTGCAAAATAAAATAGTTAAACAGTAATTATTATGCAAATTTTATAAAACTACTTATGGCACACTAAACTTTGTAGTATACGTTGTCGTAACTAGTTATTATTGTAGATACAAGTAATCATGACACTCGGATTCGTTTTTAAATATGACAATTATTTTATGTTTATTCTAGCTGGTCTGGGAACCGGAGGCTTCCTATTCGTGTGTAAATGTACACTATGCAGATAAATCATTGTTGTACAAATATGTTATACGGATCGAGTATATATTCTGGTATCTCCAGAGGTTTGGTATATAATTAAAAAAAGTACATAAAAACTTATTCAATTCGCATTATTAATTTACTGTCGGTTACTCAATTACTTCCTCCTCTGGCTTAGTCATTGCGAACGGCAGCATCATTATATAAATGTCCCAATGTTGTTGTGGCCACTGAAGTATCATTCAAACCTTGTAGACTTGGACTTGTAGACTTTTTTTTATGAAAAACTCTATAAATACTCCTTTTTGTTCTTCGTCCAAACATTAAAATGACCAACGACAAAGCTTGAATAAAATGAAAGCAAATTTCGTCCAAAAATAATTACACATAAATTCAAATATTTAGATCCAACTCAAACCAGCTCCAGTAATAATTTGGTGACACGAGTACGTTAATTTTGTAAGTGCTCTCATAGGAATCAACATTTTAAACTGTATTTCTGTCATTGTCCTGCCATTACCAAATATCATTTTAAAATTGTGTAACGTATACTCCCCAAATCCGAGTAATAGAGAGAATAAGAGAACGGAAATAATTTTCCAAACCCCTTTTTTTTTTCTTAGCAAGTCGCTACAACCGCATTAATTTCTGTCAAGCTTGTGGATGATCGGCAAAGCACATGAGCAAAATTTTGTCAGTTTAGAATGTCAGAAGTATTATTATTTTCTAATCACTAAATTTCATTATCATAGGGACAAATTAGTCACGATAAACTACAGGTAGCTGATCCATTGTCAGTCCTTCACCAACCGTTATTTGACTGGCGTATACCTGTTGTTGTTTACCATTAAATTGATGTACTATCAAGTTGAATCACTTCACATCACAGATGCCCTGAGTTGACATCTGTCGGATTTTAATCTGTTGTTTGCCAAATTTTTCTTCTTAATCGTACACTCTAGTCAGAGTGGTCGTGGTTGCAATGGCGGTGGCTCCTCGCCGTCACCGTCACTCTCCAGGCCAGCTGCTCTTCTCGCGATGCTTCTCCATTTCTGCCGGTCGGTTGCATTGCGAGTACACTCTACTTCGGTGGACTGCGTAGCTTTTCTAATGAGGTCGGTCCAACGTGTTGGTGATCGTCCAGGACTTCGCTTGCCTTCTACACGGCCATGCATATGCTGCGATAGGCTCTCCGTCGAGTGCTCTTTTCTTGAGATCTGCGCAAAGAACTTCAATATTTGCAATTGCCCAGTCGACGATAATCTATCTCGTATATGAATCTCTTTGAGGATAGAGTTGTTGGTTGTTTGTCAAATACGTCATCACTATTTTGATGACACGTTAGCTAGAAAAAATACTGTACACATTACATACTAACAGTACTCAAACCGAGAATGTGGACATATTTATTTTCCCATCCAATATTTATAGTACTGATGTAACAGTAGAGCAGAAATTACTTGACTAGGTTTTAATAAACTTAATTGTAGGTAAAGACTGAGAATGTTTATACACAGAAGCATACTTAATTCCTTTTAGTGCACACCTGAACTAATACTAAAGCATCAAAAGAGAAGAAGCAGGTAATCACTTCCATAAATAAAATTAGTCTCAATATTTGTCTTACTAATTTCTGTTGTTTTTTTTTTTAAAGGTCTATATGATGTCGACTAGTCATATCATAACTGCTCTTGCACTGAGTACAAGCCAGTGGTGATTTTGATAGTTGCCGTTTTATTTCAACTAAAAATCATATTTCGGAAACGTTACCAGTCCTATCAAATATTGCTTATTTTTAATGAAGATATTTTTTTATTTATCGATTAATTTTCGTATGCTGGATCCGATTCTGTTATACGCTTACCAAAATTATACTAGATTTATCAAAATGTTCATATGCACGAACGATATTTAACGATATTGATCTAGAACCTAGAAATACTTGCACGCTTTGACAGCAAAAATAGAGGACCAAATGTTATTACTATCATAAGACCACATGTTTGTATACCTATTTTGCAAGAAATAAATTAATTATGAATATTCGGTTTTTATATTTGACTAATTTTTGAACTCATAAACTGTACTTTTACAATAAAACCGCCACCGGTGCAATCTAGTTTTGAGGCTACTTTGTTTGAAATATGAAACTGATCAATCAGTTCTCTCTTTGAATTATCTTTAGTTCGTGATAAGAAACTTCGGTCATCGCTTAAATTCAAAGTCAAATTATTTCTTAGGCTTGTAACAAAAGTGTTATATTAGAAAAGCCCTTTTCAAATTAGTATTTTTTTTTTCATGTTTTTACTCCAAGCTTTTTCTGTTATAAAATACAATTTAACGTAGTTTTTATTAATTTAGATATAATATATTCTATTTATTTATGTCATTTTTATATCCAATAACATAATAAATAATAAACGGATGTCGTCAAACTTATGTCAATATTCATAATAATGTTCAAAAGGCCAAAATAGAATAATAAAAAATATGCCAATCCACTTATGGAAGAAAGTAGAAAATATGATCCGCTGTTCCATTAGAACGAGAATTCAGTAAGATCTATTTTCATCAACTCATTCAAGGCATAAAATGGGTTTCTCTCAAAGAAACGTTTACTACGTACGTTTACTATCGACTAATAGTTTTGTAATATTATCGAGTGGTTCATTTAACATACAGATTTGTTTATATATATTTTACGATAATTGTCAACGCTCATCACTGCTTACGTCACTGTCCAGCGGACAATTCAACAAAGTGTAGACACTGCTCTGCAGTTGCGAAAAATAACGTGGGTGTTCAAAACATGACATCTAATTACGTTGGCACATACAGATCGCTGACATCTATATATATTTTTATAATAATCCTTAACCGAATAGTATTTTTCGGAAAATGTCTTAGGCTTACTCATTTATCAATTCATGAATCTTATTGATGGAGTAATTTCCATTCTCTCTATAATCTAATAATAATAACCATAATAATTGAGAATCTAATAATTGCAAACAGATTACTCATAAATTTATTCGCTCTAACGCACTATACGCGTTTTATCAAAAGTAAGTGACTTAGTCGATTCTAATTAGTACGTTTCGGAAATTTCAAGCATAATGGCATTTGTCAAAACTCCTCGACACTTCGAGTTGCTATGCTCGTCAAGGTTACTTGCTGCGTGTCCGATCGGTTGATCTCTCATATATGATTTAAATTTTCTCTATGAAACTCGAAACTACATCAAAACTGGAATTATAACGTTATATCATCATTAAAAGTCAGGTGCTCAGATTCTGGGAAAGTCCGATCAATGATTCTGCTATTCAACGCTTAACATAATCACATTAAAATGATCATTAATCGACTGGATTAATCAAATCCACTAAAATACAAGATCTGTGCACACTCTTGCACACCATATACATATTATACAACATTTAGTTAATCAAGTTATTTTGGATTAAATACAGTTTGGAGCTTCTACTTTCCTTTGAATAGGCTTGACCTGCTGCAGTTTAAAACGTTCATGGCTAGAAGCTAAGTGTTCCGTGACCGGTTAAAATTATCATCCTGAAACCAAACCTTCATGGTTACAGCTAAAACATCATTGACTAATTGAACTTCAATCTTACAGCTCACTTACATGGTTGCAGCGAGAACATCATCAAATCTTCAAACTTCGACATCGTCAAATCTTCAAACTTCAAACATCATCAAAACTTCAAACTTCAAATATCGTCAAATCTTCACACTTCAAACATCGTCAAATCTTCAAACTTCAACCTTACAACGCGCCTATATGGCTGCGGCGAAATCATCATCAAATCTTCGAACTTTCCTTACGGCACACCTACATGGCCATACTTCTTTAGAATATTACCCTGCAGCTCACCTACACGGTTGCAGCGATAACATCATCAAATCTACGAACTTCAACTTTACGGCACACATACATGGCACTCTTTGGAACATTTTCCCTGCAGTTCACCTACATGACTGCAGCTAACAAACTCGTAAACACTAAAAATCCTTGAATTTCAAACTTGCAGTAACACTAAGTGTAGTTGTTAACACTAAGAAATGCACTTTAATTTTCAGCACTGTCGATACTCTGATATCTTAGCGCGGCTTTAAATTCCGCCTCCATGATTACAAGGCGTCAACGGATAAATATTCGCGACAATTTACCGGTACACAATGGTACTATTTCTGAGGTTATTACATTACATGCCTTCGAAATTCAATTAAGATTTTAAGTCAATCGAACTATGTTATCTTTGTATAATTCAACTTCATAAACAGACTTCTGTATTAAATATTTACGCAGTGATACTCTGGTAAATCCATCAATATTGTAGCTCTACTCATATAAAATTTCGTTTGACACACTTATGTGGTTCAAGATCTTACAATAGTTACGTCACAAAGTAGTTATAGTGTTGCAGGTGGAGATACAATACCAAAATTTCGCTTCATGGTATAGCATACTTACACGACTAAAGACAGTGCTACTAGTTGTAGTAGTCTAGTTGTCGTACTAGAATATTTTACTTGCGGTACTTTATTAACCTTACAGAAAAACGAACACAGTACAACTCGCCCTAAATGGCCGTAACCGTAAATACAGGATTCCACCAGTGTGCGGCTCTGTACCGCACAGAGTGCAGCATAAATGTATTTCTTGGTGAACTCTTACGGGCAGCACCAGCAAACTGTGCGCGCACTCTATTGGACAAACCGTGAACTTTTGTCGCGCACTCCTTGGTCTCGCGGTGTACCCGCGACGACGCACTCGCACACATGTTTACACACTAAACTGAAAGTAAAGCACATTTCCGAGGTATAAATGTTCGTGTACAAATGTACCGTACAGCACGCATACTAAAGTTACGCACAACTGAGGTGGTGGACACAGGCAATCTACTATTGTGATCAAGTTCGCGCACTGCAAAATGTCTGCACCAAATTTTTATCAACAAGTGTTCTGAATCTGAACACAATTTTAGTGGAGCCCAACCTTAACAGCTAGATAATAAGCTGTTAAGTATACCATAATATTTTATTTGCATTACTGTTAGCAATATTCTAGAAAAACTACATTTAGAAGCTCGCTTAATTGGCTGTATTGATGTAGCCCAGTTACCGAATTAAAATATTTTATTCGCAGCACTTTACTAGTCTTCTAGAAAAATAACACACTGCTGATCGCTGACACGGCCACAGACCGATATGCCATAGCCATTGTACTATTAAAAACACTACTCTCACCATCACACCAAAAAAATATTACCTCGCTATGGTTCCTCTGAATGGCTGCAGCATAATCAAATACAAAAAGTAAAAATGGTTCTCAAACAAGAAAAACATATTTTCGTATACTTGTCTCTCGGGATGTTAACGAAATAATTTACTAATGACTTACTTACAACAGACTTCATTTCGTTTAAATTACGATAAAATTATCGGGGAGTAGCCCCAACCACACTATCAAAATTTCATTAGGTTATAATAAAATCGTCGGATTATAATCTTTAATCGCTGTGCTACAATAAAATAATCTGGGAGTAACCCAGATCACATCTCATTGCAGTATCTTAACAGATTCTGTCTACCCGTATTAAGATTATCCCGTTATAATTATTTTAACAACCTGTTTCAACACTTTTAAGAACCATTTTCTCCAATTCGATATGCGTGACAAATTTTTAACATCAATATTCAATAATCGGAGGGTAAAATATAATCTCGTAGGTGACTCACGATTTTACCGGGCTCGGCTCGCAGGTTGATTGCCACTTCTGATATATGAAGAAAACTCCTTGTCTGAACTTTATGACGCTTTATTATTACTTATAACACTGCACTTATTTCACTGCACTGAGCGGTCTGACGCTAAGACCGCCTTTTTGCTACCGAGTTACGCCGCGACTACTTTTTCGAAGGGCCGCTCGCGCTCGTCCGCCCGCGATATATCCCCTCCCCGGAATTACAACATCACGCCATCATCCGGGGTAGCGTTCATTCTGTTCGATCACCGTTCTCCAGAGTATATAAATTAAGAAAATAGCAGTGCTGCCACTCCGCAACACTGAAAACACCGCACACCACATACAACAAATATTCAAATCATGACATATGAGAACACGGAGTCAAGATGAATCTTACGACACCTTGCACATCAAAATCGGTCAAGCCGTTTAGGCTGTAGGCGGTAATATAAAAATATACATGCATACATACCCACATACAAAAATACACATACTAAAAAAAACATCTTGCGCAGTCTAGTTACGGATCCTCTAGACTCAGTTTTCAATTATAACGATTCCAATGCCTCGAACTTGTGTTTCTCAGATCATAGCACTCCAGTGTGAAAGAGCGGTGTGTGTGAGCCGCGCAAGATGCGACCAATACATACACATTTGCATAACTAGACTTTGTTATAAATATTTTCTGACGAAGTAGTGATATTTTTAACCGACTTCCAAAAAGAAGTAGATTTCAATTCAATCTCAATTCTCAATTCAACTGTTTTTTTATGTTTGTTGCGCGATTACTCTACCAATTATGAATTGTTTTAATAATACTTTTTGGGTTTGGTAGGTAATACCTCAGAGTTGGTATCATATAAATTGTATCAAAATCGGTTCAGTACTTTAGTTTTTATAAGAATATCACTGAAATTGCATATAGCTGGTTTGCTCACCTAGCTCAGGCATAACATGCAGCACATTGAAATTAAGAATACCAAACGCATGTTACTCAGGTTAAGCGCAAATAAATTTACTTTGACTTTGACTTTGAAAAATTATCATCCAAGTAAACAAAATTCGTGTTTTGAAGTCGTTTTTTTCACTATAATAATTATAAGAAATGTTTTGCGAACACTTCTCGCCGCCATACCGAGAACAAGATATTGTTTGCAATCCATTACGGTGTGCTGACTTAATAATTATATGCTTTCAAGCTCAACGCTTTAATGGAACTGGTAACTCTAGAGTTTTGGGAGATCCGTTGTGCTTCTTTAGCTGAAAAGGTGACACATTTTGGGCCATATGTGATTTTGGCCTATTTCGACCTATTTTGTCCGACGACCTAGTTTATATGCTTTATTCCAATGTCAAACTTGTCTGGCATTGACAACTACAAAAATCGTCTCAATTACAGCTCATGCAGTGAAAACATAGATCATAATATGTGAAAAACAAAGTTAATTCTAGTCAATGATTTAAATGTAAACGTACACATTGAATTCTTTG
Organism: Lycia hirtaria; assembly: GCA_947563715.1. Classification (NCBI taxonomy): domain Eukaryota; kingdom Metazoa; phylum Arthropoda; class Insecta; order Lepidoptera; family Geometridae; genus Lycia; species Lycia hirtaria. The sequence continues at coordinate 15,478,622 of OX387385.1, forward strand.
ATTCCAGTGAAGAATATTATTCATATTTTTTTATGATAAGTTGTTTTTTTAATATTACAAAATAGATAATGTTGCTGTTTGCTACATAACATAGAAAGTCAAGACGTAAAATGGCTTGGTACGGCGTCTTTACACTGTATGTTATTGCATGTTTATTTTTTAACCCCCGACCCAAAAAGAGGTGTTATAAGTTTGACGTGTGTATCGGTATATCTTGTACATGTATATTTATATGTCTGTAAATCTGTGTATCTGTTTTGTATTTGTATGTGGCATGGTAGCTCTCAAACGGATGGACCAATTTTGATCTACTTTTATTGTGTGAAAGAGGATTTTATCAAGATTATTCTTAGCTACGTTTCATTAAAATCGGTTCAGCTGTTTTCTTTTTGTCGGGGGTTCTAGAGTTTTCTAAACTTTTATTTATTACCTATCATTAATTATTAGGTACTAAAGATAATCTCTCATTACAGAGAATAGAAAGAGAAAAAGCAGAGTTTTACCCAGTTTTTCATATTCCAGACTGGTATAGGTAACTCTCGAATCTCGAACCGATCGAACCCACGATCTACTGCTCAGAAGGCAGCCATATTACCACTGAGCGAGGCCTGACAAATTGTATTATTATATATTTTTATTTTTTTATACAAACGTTGTCCTCAGATTCCTGATCGCAGCGCTATCAGCCGGCACCGCCTGCCTCGTCGTTATGGTGTTCTTGAAACCGCCCGATGTGAAACTTACTCACCTTTTTAAGCCCTGATAGAAAGTCTAATAATAAAATGTTTATTTATGGATAATTATATTATTGTAAGTCTAAAGTAAGTGACCTCTCTCTATGGGCAGCTCGAAATCACTCAACGAGCTATGGAGAGGGCTTTGCTCGGAGTCTATCTGCGAGATCGAATCGGAAATAAGGAGATCCGTAGACGTACGAAAATCACCGACATTGCACAACGGGCTAGCATATTGAAGTGGCAGTGGGCAGGGCACATAGCACGTAGAACTAACGGCCCCTATAGCCGAAAAATTCTCGAGTGTAGACCAAAACCCGGCAAGCGCAGCGTAGGAAAACCTTATACAAGTGGCCGGAAGACGCTGGATGCAACCCGCTTTCATCCGGACATTTTAGAAATAAATGGCTTAAGTCCAGCAGTGGACTGTTTGTTGCTGAGATGATGATAATGATGATGATGATTTTTATATTGAATAGATCTACGATTGACCACCAACTCACCTAATGGTAAGCGACGGTGTGGCCGAGGATGGAGCTTGTCGTTCTAGAAAATATATATATTTATTCACTCTAGCCTTGAAAAGTTACCGCTACATTATTGCCGGTTTTCTCTCAGAATAATCGTACATTACGCTCGCATCCTACAGTCTTTGTTCTAGAGTATTCTAGCGCGTCGTCCGCCATGTTTGCTATCTCATTTCCTGTTCCGGCAGCGAGCGGACCGCGCTTCCGGTCATATTCTTTCTTAGCTAATTGTCTATGATATCATATGAAGCGTTTTGTGAAGGAAAATATTGCAGGGAAAATGGTAAAATATGTGTTTACTTCGAACTACACCATGGCTTTATTTTTGGCACTGATTTAAAGAGGCAGTTGTAAATAGCAGTTTTGGTAAGTTAAAAATTATAAATGGCACGTTTAATAACTAGTTCAGCAGTTAAAACTAAGCAGTAAAGTAAACAAAAATGAGTAATAAAAAATAATGAAATGGATCAATGAATATATAATTGAGCAGGAAAATAATGAAATGGGCGGTAAAAATTATTATCTATAAATTTGTATAAAAAAAAAACATAACCTAATCTCTGAAGAAATTATTGCTTATACCTATATACATAGATAACTTTCCATCATTTTTACCGCTCATTCAGTTATTGGACTGCTCAATTATTTTTAGAATTGACATTGTATGATAAAATAACCGACTAATTGATTTTTTATTACTGTCCATGTTTTACTATCGCAATAATTAATCAACCGCCATTAAATTAAATAACTGCTCAATATGTTTTTGAACTGATCATATTAACATCTCGAATATTTAAATAGCAGCTCAAAAAATTAGTTCCCTTTATTAGTTAGTAACCTCCAACCCAAAAAGAGGGGTGTTAAGTTTGGCGTGTGTAACTATATAAGTAGTGTTTGCCTGTAGCATCGTAGCTCTGAAACGGACGGACCGATTTTGATCTGTTTTTTTTTTTCAATTCTATATAATTTGCATGTTTAGAATTAGTGTATCAAAAACATTTCTGCTTCTAGTTTTTTTTTGTATAAAATTTCTGAATAGGCCGTAAGTCTATTAATTAATTTTATATCTTAGAAATGCATGAGTGAGACAGGATTTACTACCGACAGTTTCTTAAACGTTGAAATGTAAAATAAAATAAATTTACAGGCATTATTTGGTCATATGACATCATGCTAATGCGAAGTACTACTCGCTTCCTCAAACCAGGATCTGAGAGTTCTCAATGATCTTAAAAGATGTATGAAGTCTGCCAACTCGCACCTGGCCAAGTGCGTGGTAGACTATGGCCTTACCCCTCTCAGAATGAGAATTGGCCCCTGCTCAACAGTGGGACAGTTTGTATAAAGAGGGCTGATAATTTTTTTTTTTAATATTTGTTGGTAAAAGGCACGGGCCCTGGAGTCTGTGGAGAATAAATTTGTTCAAAAAAACAGGATTTAGTGCATGTACGAGTACAATGATTTTCAGTTTGGTACACTTTCTGTATGCCAGTATATCTCCTAAAATAGATAATTGCTTAGCTATAACTTACTCTAGTCATATTATAACTTAGCGCATGGATTTCCAGCATTGCAGTGAATTGTTGCCAGTTATCCAATGATATATTTGTGTTATTTTAAAGTTTGTTAACTAATTTGCATTGCGCTTGGATAGCTTCGGTGATTTTGTACTTTTTATCGACTTCAAATAGAAGGAGGTTAACAATGCGGCTGCCTTTTTTTATTTTTCTTTTATTTTCTATGTTACCGTATAGCTCCGTCATTTACTTTTTTTTTTTCAAGAATATACATTCTGATTAGTTAATATCGTAAATTCCATCAAAATCGGTTCAGTAGGTTGGATTTTAAAACAAAATTGCGCATTTTAAAGTAAATATAAAGAATGTGTTCACACGACTTCATTAGTACAGGCAACAGGCACACAGAACGTAAAGGCAGGGTTACCAGGATGAAGTTTATGTCGCCACCAGACGCCGGTGTTTTATTGCCGAGACATACGTTATACTGCGCATAATTCATATTCAGTTATGGAAGTTAACTCCTTCGTGCAAGATGCGTCCTGGTACCTGTATACGGTTTTATCTCTTTTATTTTCATAGTAGTTTCAAAACCTGGCTACGTCCGTGTGGAGTATCTGTCTCCATTTAAATTTAATTTGTATCTGTCAAACTCTCTAGCATGCATGAAGAAGTAATCAATACAAACGCTAACCAACTTTCACATTTTTTTAATATCAAATGATTAATATGAAAAGCAGATTACAAAAAAATGCCAAAAATCCGTACTTAACGATTTCTGTCTGCGTTCTTGATGCGTATTGAAAAGCAATGGAATTTTTTGTGACCGTCTGTTTCCTGAGAGAAAAATTATGGAATCGACGAATCGACGAGCCACTTCCTCTGCCACACCGTCTCTTGAAATCAGGCAAGTTATTGGTCACTCGTAAGTCTAATTTTTAATAAATACATACGTTTTATGTATTTGATTTTAATATACATACAATACATACAAGATAATATAATTTATAGTTTAAAGTAGTCTCTAAAGTTTTTTGGGGAGTGACTGTCCCGAAACTTGTTGTAGGTAGGTACGCAGGTCGATGTCGTCTGCGTGAGTCCATTTGTGTCTGTGTGTGTTTTTCTTTAAGCTGTGAAACATGCCTTTTGCTGCCTCACGCTCACAACTCTGCCACCTTCTGCTCCCATGAAGCTACGCCGCCAAACTCGATAGCTTAGGGTTCATTCTAAGACACGGAAGCGCGTCACGCACCGCGTTTGGTTACAATCCGTAAACGGATCTATGAACAACGCACCGCATAACGTAGCATGAGACTGCGCGGAACCCTGAACGACGCGTGCGATGCGTGGCAGAATGTATCGACGGAGCGTATATGGAATTTATACCTTCACACAACGCTCATGACGTCAGAGACCGTATTGCTGTCGTGTATATTTTCAAATCCAGAAAGCGAAAATCTATTCATTAAAGCCTACCTTTACCTAACATTTGTGACGTCACTGGTGCGTGTTGACTTCGGATATACTTTCAGTTTGGAAACGCCCGCGCAGTTATTTTAAAAAATACCCGGCCGCAACGAAACGAGTAAATAAAAACCCTAACCTAACCCTAGATTAGGTTAGGGTTTTTTTTATAAAACCTGACCTAACCTTACCTAACCTAACCTAACGTATAATTATAGCATATAAAAATAACCATCCCTTTGTCTATCTCTGTATTCGTTGAAAGGCACTAAAACGGGTATATATTACAGTATAGCAAAATGGAATGTCCTACTTGAAAGTATACCCCAAAAAATGTAGCAATAGGTACTTTGAAATCCTTAATACGGCTATATGTATATTTTTATTGTATACCCGAACACAACACTATGGAGCGTTGTGTACAGGTATAAATTCTAAATACGCGTCGACGGAACGTTTGTTTAACCTGCGTCAATTATTACCGTATCCAAAATACTGAACAAAAGTTATTAAATTTACATATTTAACGTAGAATAAAGCAGTTCCCGTCAGAGTAGCGAACTCATTACAGACGCTTCCTTTATCTAATTCAAGTCATGAGATGCTTCGGATAAGGCTCATGAACATTTATTTTTATGAGACTCGTACATAATATAATTATAATTTAAAAAAAAAACTGAAAAAAACGACTTCAAAATACGCAATTCTTTAACTTGGATGTAATTTTTTCAGTTATTTTGCTATAAAATCCAAAGTACTGTAACGATTTTGATAAAAATTATTAATTATTTCAATATTGCCGAAGTACAAACATATAAAACAAACATATAAAAAAATAAAACAGTCGAATGGAGAACCTCCTTTTTTTGGAAGTCAGTTTAAAACGCACATTTCTTTATGCAGAATTTACAAATTACGTGGAATAACTATATAAGCGGCCTAAAGCCGTCCTCCGTTACTTTGGGAGCTTGGCTGGTTTGAGTAGGCTGACGAGGGAAATGCACAATACACCCAAAGCGGGACGTCAGTGCAGCTCTTATCGCCCCCACTTCAAATTAGAATTAGAATTATGCAGAATTCACAAAGTTAAATATTATTGTGATTGGCATATTATTACATACAAAGTAATAGCTACGCATTGAGTTTTACGTTGAACCTCGACTTCGGGAGGACATACTCATTGTAACAATACTTGTTGCAAAGTTGTGCTCGTGAAGTCCACTGTTCATATAACTACTTTACTTGACTGCTTAAGAAGGAGGGTTAAGTTTTTCAAGTGTATTTATGTTTGTATGTATGTTTCTATATGAACTCCTACAGCCTAAACGGCTTGACTGATTTTAATGTGTAAGGTTTCGTTTTTCTTCTCTCCCTGAGTGTCATAGTGTTATTTTGTAATAATAATGATACAAATCTCTCAAAAATAAAATAAAATGCGCTTTTTCGTAACCTTCGACGAACTTTTTTGTAATAAATAAGTGATTTTACTAGATTCATTATAAAGAATGCGCATTTCTAATCTTTTACAGCGATTATATGCATACTTTTTCACAAAAAACGACACACAACAGCGTATCAAGCGTACTGAAATCGTAACTTAGTCTGCAAAAAATGCTTTTCTGCAGTCTGGTATTTTATTTTTCTTTTCATATAGACAATTTTTTTTAATTTGTTATTTGACAATGTGATCGTTTTGTGTCTAGACTTTAAAGCCAAGTTGTAAGTCTCTTATTTCATAAATCTACATTCAATCACATTTTTTCAAGAAAACGATCGAGCAAATATTCCTAAACAAGCTGTGGCATGTAAAACGAAAACCTCTATTTCCTCTGCGTCATTTCTTACAAATAAATGTAATTGTAACCATATTTATATAAATATATTTACGTACGTAACGTATTTGCGATCTGCTAATTCAGCCTTTCCATACAATTACACCTTATGAAAATATGTATTGCTTATCTTACTTGTAAACAAATATTATTATTATTACTAGACGGCGCCATATTGAACTTAGGGCAACGTCAAATAATGAACAAGATGCGTCAAACGCTACCTCATCTTCCAAGTTAAATAAGTTGGATGCTAAGTGAGACTCAATAAACATGCATACGAAGGACCTTGCCGAAAAACGTTACTAAACTTTAACCAACTTCTTAAGTGACCTGTCTTCTTTCCGCAAGTGTCATTACGTATCAGCCCGAAGTTGACAAAATATGTTAAGCATTGCTTAAAGTTATGTAACGTTTTTCGGTAAGGCAGACAGACTGCAGAAATTATTAGTTTCTGTGTCTCTGACGACTAAAAATAATAAAACAAACATGGAGCTCACTGGGTTTTGATCAGAAATTCCGGTAATGAGGGGCTTTCAAAGGATTAATCGTGCTCCCTTACTCCGTTTATTTTACGACGACTTTAAAATGAACATCAAAACATCCACGTTCCCTCCGGACGTAAATCACTCACCTGAAGCGCTAATGACTACGGGATCTTCGTTTATTTTCATTGGAAACGATTAATCAATATGAATCAGAACATCCATAACCTATCTGTGGTCCGAAATACATTTGTTTGAATCTTGCTAGTCCGAATCTGTCCCACAAAACTGTCTGAAGAAGTTCAGAAGTTTTAATTGACTCTTGTTTCTAATTCTTTATATTTGTTAGCCATAAATTTTATTTGCCCGAACAATATGCCGGGTTAGATTCATTAGGTTTATGTTTTATTAGCTATATGCATCTGTGACTCGATGGCTAGGAACCGATTGTACCTCTTCGAATCTGCATATCCACTACTCCTGTATATAAACTACAATGCATAGAAGATTACAAGCATTCCACACCATTCTGAAGCTCATGCAGTCCTTCTTCAGAAATTCCGAGGCGGGTGAGTAAAGCATGACGTTAATACAAAAGAGCCCTATGGCTCGAAATGCGTCCGGAACTTAGAATCCTCAAGATAAGATTCTGTTTTATTAAACCAGAAACCTTCACCTCATTTGATCGAGGTTCTATAAACGCGAGATGCCAATAAAGGTGTTATACCTTATATAGTAAGGTTTATTAGTTTATGTATAATTTCTCTATAATATACACAAAAACATTCTTACTATAAAGATTCAGTTATTAGACGAGTTGTCAAATGAGCTTCGGAGATTTGATGAAGTGTCGTTTGAAAAAAAAGTCAGTCTCGGAGAAATGATATTCGACATTTCACAATTCGGATCATATATAAGTAAACTTTGATTATGTTAAGAGCGTATTAATTTCAAATTCAAATTCAAATTGATTTATTTACACATAACATGGGTGCAGCAAGATATAATACAATATTTTTGCTTTTAGGTTAAACCGCCATGCTATAACCTATGTATAGGTAATATAGGTATGTGTAATTTAATTTATACATTATTTATACATTCCTCTTTCACGAATGAACGTGTCTTATGAAGTACGTGTCTTTTGAACGGGTGTTTAATTAATTAAAAGAACATCAACAGCTGATATTGTTAACATATTATGATTAATAATATTTTCTATGGTTTTCGCTATTGTTAATCTTTGAAATTAGCTTTGAAATTATTTTTATCGGATTTATCGCGTATAATTTACTTAATTGTATGAGCTGACGTTTCGAACACTTTGCAGTGTCCGTGGTCACAGGTGAGACTGAATGATAGTTGTCTTTTTTGTCATGAAAATATTGATTACCGCCTATTGTTTTTATGCAAAACGTTCCCTATGCACGCAAAAGTCGCTCCCGGTGTCAACAGGTATACAGGTATAGGTAACGTGAGCAGCTTCTGCGTGCATAGGGAATGTTGAAAATATATATTCTCCTTCGGTATATCTATCTATCGATGGATGGTACGTGGGTAGTTAGTATAGCTATTTGCAAGCAAGATGTGATCTAAGTAGCTACTGATTGTTTGGCCGGCTTACTGGACATGGATTATTCTGCTTTAAAACTGCATTTCAACACTTGTTCTTTTCATCATTGTAAGTTATATATTCAAGAAATCATTTTCATACTTTTTATGCGTTTAAAAAAAAATATTATTGTCATATTTAAGCACAAGATGTATCAAACAGGCAGTGAAACAGTTTCGAGTTTCAAAGACTTAAAATTTTATGTTTTTTTTTGTATTTTTAATATTAAACTGTAACATTGTTAATGATTTTGATCGACGCGATCAACTCCTGTGCTCCTCTTAAATGTATTATAAATCCGATCACATTTTAAAATATGTTTGTAATAATAAATGATGATTTGCGTTATCCAAGCTTATATAATACGCACAAATCTCAGACCATACAAGTTCATATCGAAACAGTGTTGGAACCGTTAAATAAGTTTAGAAAGTGGGAAACTAGCGGCGAGCGTCACCCCAGCTAAACAGTAAGTTTATGTTGGACGGCTTAAGCTTCATATACTACACTGCACAATGGCCTTCGTCCGCAATAAATATTTTTACGTCTGTCCCTTTCCGGCCGGCATCGTTTTCCTTCTAAAATATCTTATTTTCTGTAAGAAAACATTGAATCTTTTTATCATGCAGTGTGACTATACTGTTATTAATGTTTTTAAATAAAAACTATGGGTCACTAACGTCTGTTTTAAGCCGAAATATCCGACTATAGTTTCAACCGCATTCGGCGGTCTTTTTTAAAGGAGCAGCACACACGTCACTCTCGGTCCGCCAAATGCGGTTGAAACTATAGTCGGATATTTCGGCTCAAAACAGACGTGAGTGACCCGTAGTTTTTATTTAAAAATGTGTGAAAACCACGTTAATTTCCATAGTTATTAATGTTTCTTTAATAAATAGCTAGCAAAAAACGTATCGAGATACGGGTTATGGCAGGGTTCCGTATCAACTTCATCCTTGTGTGTAAATACTGCTGTCACCCTCTGACAGAACAGCCAACTTAAAGCATAGAGTCCGTTGACCAAGTTGGCAACCTGTGATGTTAATCTACGAAGATGAACTAATACTTACTACGCTACTTAGACTTGAGCATTGCGGAAAAGTAGCATGTCCGGCTCCGATCCATCGGTTTAATCGGTTTCGGCGAGTGTGCACATAGCTTTACGACTTATAAGGCCATCCTCTCTATATCACTACAGAACAAATAGAAAGTCAGGACACAACCTTTTTGTAGGATCTAGGACCAAATTTTTTTCATGAAATGCCAAAAATCTGTACATAAATTGAAATTTATAATATCATTCCAAAGATATTGTAAAGATATAGATTACATAAAGAAATATAAATACGTGAGAGTGTTCTTAGCTATGTTTTATCAATATTGGATCAGCCTTTTTTGGGGGTTTTTAGTTTTCTAAACTTATACCAGTTTATAATAAATATTTCTGTGTTATTATTAGATCTTGAATATTTTCCTACTTCCTCCACTCTTCTGCTCTGCGTACATACTGATCCTGCTACAGAATACTTTATAGTACAAGTAGAGAAGGTTCACTCCACAACACACATTTACTTAGATAAAGACTCTTGCAAAAAGCGCTGGTCAGCTTCCACAGGTGCCTTCTCTTACACTAACCTACAGATACTAAGTGCTTCTCGTTCTATTATGTAGCTCTTACCTTTTCTAGCGCGTGGCAAAATATTGAAGTGTCCGATCGAAGCGTCGTCAGGCCATATGTCTTAATAGCATTAAACCTAAACTGCAAAGCCATCAAGTCTGCAAGTCAAGACTCACCTAGTTCCGGGTCCATCGTTACTTGGTGTTTATTATACCAAGAATGCGTACCCTTCAAGAATCTCACGTCATCATGTCCTAAGCCTTCACATATTATCCTCACTCTATCTACACCATACAAAACCCCTCGAAAACCAACAAATCACGAACTAGCAAATGAATCCCGCGCCCCGGCGTGCGGCGACAACCAGCAATACCATAAATATGAATATTAATATCGCTGTTCCTGTGGCCATTTTGTTTTATGTCGCTTTGTGGTTAGCTTTTTTTTTGCAAGCTGTTTTTTCATAAGAGTTTTCGAATGTGCTCGTCTTTTCGATGTCATTTATCATGTCTATTTCGTATTCAGTGTAAATTATTACTCGTAGGATATTAAGTCGTTGTGATCGTTTGAAGGTAAATTGTAACGAAGTAGCGACGTCTCACCATCGTCGTTTTGTCCATCCGTCTCGCTAGTATAAGGGCTAAAGCGACACTTCCAGAGTGTCATAGGATACATTGTTAGCAAAAATGATAATACATCTCTCGCAAAAATAAAAAATGCGTTTTTTTTTCGGAACCTCCAACGAACTTTTTCGTAATAAACAAGTAGTTTTACTAGATTTATTCTAATTTTTTTACAGTGATTTTCCGCATACTTTCTCATAAAAAACGTACACTCAACATCACATCAAGCGTAACGAAATCGTAAATAAGACTACAAAAACGGCATTTCTGCAATCGGGTATTTTGTTTTTCTTTTAACATAGATACTTACTAGCAATATTTTGTAAAATTGACAAAAGTCACGGACCCCGGTGTCTGTGGAGCTAAAAATTAATAAAAAAAAACATTAGATACTTGCTATTTTTTTATTTGTTGTTTAGATTAGTATTCGTTGTAATGTATGAACAGTATCGAGTATCGATCCGCTCGTTATAAGATTGGGTTCAATAGAGCATGACGAGCTAGTGAAGCCCTACGACTGATTATGCGTCACTACTCTAATTCATTTGCTTTACACACACACACACACACCAAATAATTCTAATACATTATACGCACAAAGTTTCCGGCAGCCTAGTCAGGAGACCGTCTGACTTGCGATCCGCAGGTCCTGGGTTCCAATCACACGGCACGCACCTCTGTTTTTCGAAGTTATGTGCGTATTGTTGATTGCCGCCAACTTTAAACGATGTAGGAAAACATCGTGAGGAAACCTACATGTCTGAGAGTTCTCAATGATCTTGAAGATGTGTGAAGTCTGCCAACCCGCACTTGGCCAGCGTGGCAGACTATGGCCTTACCCTTCTCACAATGAGAAGATGGCCCGCGCCCAGCAGTGGGACAATTTGTACAAACAGGGCTGATAAAAAAAACACAAAATATCGCCTTTTAGAGATGACTTTATTAACCTTGGAAATAGCGAGAGTTCAGCGCTTGGAAAGATGAGCGCTAGTCAAACGCAGAGCTCAATATTATTTTTAATATCAAATAGGTATATTTCAAAACTATGGTATTCAAGCTTTTTAGTTTGTAAATTAATTGTACTTGTTCTGTTCTTCAGTATAGACTGGGGCGTTTGGTATCATTTTAACAAAAAGTATTAAAAACTTTGTTTCCGCATCAATGTATCCAAGATTTATAGTTGTCAACATGCTTCTTCTGTTCGCGAGACATCTTCCGCAATTTACCTAATCGAGCATTACGCTCGATTAGGTAAATTTTATAAAAAATAATAATTAAGTAAAGCAAAAAGTATTAAAGTAATAAGCAAAAAGTTTGTAATAAGTTTGTAGACCCTCTACACCGTAGACCCATGTCGTAGTAAGTCTACGTTGTAGCAACTCTACGGCGTAGTGTACTTACGGTCTACGTCGCAAGTACGATGCTTTTGATGATAAAATAAGCCCTTCTAAAGGATTCCCTGTTCGTATTTCAAAAATTACCTAAATGTATATTATGTATATATGCGTAATGCGTTAAAAAAATACCGTTTCGAACACTGCAGTGTCTGTATTCATAGGTGAAAGTAGATAAAATTACTACACCGACGCTTAACATCAGGCGAGTTGGTGGTCAATCCAGATCTATCTTACGTAAAAAATACGAAATAAAAATATTAATTACTTTAATTATACATTAATTGTAAACTACACATTAAACATACAGCTACATAATGTATATCTAACAACAGAAAATAAATTAGATTATCCCAAACCGTTGGATACCATGATATTCCAAATATTCAAACTTATCGGCTAACAACCACCCAGCACTCATCAGCGTTGCCAAGTAACACACATAACGTATTAATTATCTTCAAAATAATTATTTCTGCTAAATGGAATAAGCGTCAGCGTCAGCGTGGCAGACTATGGCCTAACCCTTCTCAGAATGAGAAGATGGCCCGTTCCCAGCAGTGGGACAGTTTGTACAAACAGGGCTGGCAAAAAAAAATGGAATAAATCTAATATTACAGTAAATTTCATAGCAGGTGCCTGCCGTTATAATAAAAATCCGTTTTCATGTTATTTCCTTACGAGATATAAAACTACTCAACTGACAGCCGCGAAGCCGCAGCTACTCATATTCCTAATATTTTCAGCTTTCACGCTCGAATGCGCAACTTTCGTGCAGCCATAAAAACACCCTTAACGTGGACGTAGCCAGGATGTACTCTGGGGGCTGTGACGTAAGCAATGTATTTTTACTGATTCTACTTTACTCGACCGCCTATGAAATATCCGAGAAATAAAGTAGTTGAATGTCACTTTTATTGACTGTGTGTGTGACAGTGCGGTGCACACCTGTAGCTAATAAACTGTTTAAGGTATGAACTAGTATTTTAGACTTGTCTGTATATTCGAAAAATCAATTGAAAATTGACTTTTTGGAATTAGAAAGTCAATTTAAACAAAACTAATAATATATGTGAATATTATATTTATTTATTTCGGATAAATTAAATTGAACATGCTTGTAAGAAAAAACTATACTAAGAATTATGACTATACCTCTACTATATCTACACTTTAAGGCTACATAAAAAAATAACAATTTTAAAAGCATGTAAAAAAGTAATCAATTTAAATTAAAATTTCGTCAATTGATACCCATCCTGCATGAACCCTGGTGGAAAGGTGCCCATAACGCAAGCAGCATTGCCACGCTGTATGCCAACCTTTGCACCAGGAACGAAGCAGAACGGGAGTCACCACTGTTGTCCTTCAGTCTTCGGCCAATTTCACTGACGAGGCCTTTGGCATCCGCTCCCCAAATGCCCATGGTTTCAACGGCGATGGGTACAAAATAATATTGTAGCTCCATTGCCGCGTATTTCTCCCGCTTATATGTGAATATATTTTATGTATATTTTCGTCTTACAAGTGCAAATATGTTACCATATAAGAAAAATATTAAATCCCGTATTTTGTAACTAAAGGCAGGGGTAAGCACCCCATCTTACCCTACCTTAATCAAATCCACACCCTTAGATTAAGCAGTTTACCCCAACAGTGGGCTGTTGCCGTTTTTGTACAGCCCCACGGTGTATTAACCAAATGTGCTAACGCATTAGCAAGTTTGGATAGTTTGAGAGATAAAGACGAAATTTACTACTTGTTATCAATAGTGCAGTTTCTGTTTTTTTTTTTCGTATCTGTGATATGTAAGAGCTGTGTTTTTCTAGTTATAATTAATATTTATTTGAGTCCCACGTATTTGTCCTAGAGAATTTAATATAGGTATTCCTTGCGACGTGTAGGCACTTAAATAAGAAAAAATAAACTATGCAATGCACTTAGAAATATTTATCGATCACAAGTCAAACTGCCAGCTACATGTCAAGCCACATGTAGCTGGTTTGTCATGTTTTATGGTGTGTACAATAAAGAGTTTATCTATCTATCTATCTATCAAGCCAAGTTAGAAGCCATAAAAGTGCTGTCGAAAATCATAATTAATTCACATATTTAACTATTGACACCAAGATTACAGTATAAAATATCTTGTAACCGTAATAGCTATACGTAAGAAAGACTCAGTTTTCAATGTTATGTATTTAATGACTGAATTGATTTTTGAGATACCTATTTATCAAGCTGTAGAATCATGCTGTCCTGGGTCTCAAATCTGCTGTTTAAACATCACTCGCTCGTCACTCGCTGATACGCTTCAAAGACAATTTTCACGAATTGCTAATCTACTATACAAAACGAGTGGTGAACGAGTGATGTTCACTTACCAGCCTTGAAACCCAGGCTAGTTTTCGTAGTCTTCTTAGTTTTCGTTCCAGCAGCTTCCAGTCTATAGGTGTTTTTGGTCGACCGTGACAAAGTGCCGACGGCGGCGTGCCGCCATTTTGTTGTTGCGGGACTTCCGTAATTGCACTTTGAAAATACCTGTTCCCTGTTACTACGTGCGCAGATGTTCCACTTGCCCTGGTTTCCTTTCAAATTGGGACAGATGCGTTGATATGAAGGTGCGCGTCTTCTAGCTACGCAAAGATAAATGTTTGAAGTTTGAAGCTTGTTTCTGTATGCCATCATAACGTTTAAATACTCGTATCTGAACTTTTTACCCGACAGTTGTGTAGTTTTCTTTACTTTCCGAGTGTCATAAAGTACATTGTTTGTTAGAATAATTGTACACCTCCGCGCAAAAACTAAATATTGTACTTTTTCGTAACCTCCAACACAGTGTAGTTAGTAGGTTCGTAAGTGATAATATACCTATATATGTACTTATATATTACTTACGAAACTAATAAAAGTGATAAGTGATTTTACAAGAATCATCCTTAATACATATTCATATGTATACATTTTGCAGCGGCTTTACCTATACTTTCTCACGAAACACAGTCGACAACATGTCAAGCGTAATTTCTCGTTGAAATGCCGAAAATCCGTACTCAGCAATATCGATCCACATTCTTGTTGCGTACTGCAAAATAATGGAATTCTTTGCCATCTCTATTTCCTAAGACCTACAATCTTGGAATTTTCAAGACTAGAGTAAATAGATATCTTCTAGATCGACGAGCTCCATCCTCGGCCACACCGTCACTTAACATCAGGCGAGTTGGTGGTTAATCGTAGATCTATCTTGTGTAAAAAAAAAGTTATAATACAAAACTTGATTTTATGCAGTCGGATATTTTGTTTTTCTTTTCATATAGATACTTGTAAATACCTTCTTAACCGTATATTCTTCTGATGCGACGTTGTGATCTAGGAATTAGCGTGCTTGCCTAGAAGAAAACTTAATTCACTATTTTAAGGCAACAAGCTTATATTTATAAACAGACTTCCCACAGCCATCCCCCACGGACGTAAAGTTTCGACTCCAAGCGGCACAAACTATATAATATGTCCAGTTATCCTAAACCATTCTTCCTAAATATGTATAGAGGTTTACCACGGTGAGCTGTACTACGTACATACATATACCCAGGCCTTTTTTGTCACTTCTTTTTTGGGGCACGCTAATTCTCGAAGGTGTAAGTCAAGATTGAGAGGAAAGCTATAATAGATTTTGTATTTGGATAGTTTTGACCTATTAAAATTTTTCTTTATTTTTTCCAGTTTTTATGGTAATTTTTCGAGAATGGCACACATATTAAAATCACGCCTAGTTTCACGTATAAGTTTAGAGTACATTTTTATACGACAAATAACTGAAAAATTTGTACTCGCGAGGTCTACTGTTTGTAAAACTACTAATAAATAAAATTATTCATTACCATATATTAAAACAACGAAGACTCGTACGGTGTTGCTTCGAAAACCAATTTAGCATCGCAGCTAGTTCGTGTTTCAATCACCTAGCAGTAAGGTATACGTTATCCTGCGTCACTACTAGCTATACTGTCTGGAGTATCGAAGGTTAGGTGGAACCTGCAGTGCTGGCTTAGCTAGAGGGCTAGATATCTTTCTTTTTTAACCCTGGACCCAAAAATAGTGGTCTTATAAATTGTTTTTTTTTTTTTAATTTACTAAATCTGTTATTCGGTAATTTACAAAAATAAATTTAAAAGTTTTGAACACTAAAAAACTACGACATTTTTTTTAAAGGACACCTCTCATACTCTTTTCAAACACACATACCAGCCAGTCTGAAAGAAACATTGCAAAACTCTTTTCTAACAGTTCGACGTGTGTATATGTTGTGTTTGACGTTTGTATTCACGATGAAAAGGCGGAAACAATAATTATAAAATAAGGTCTAGTTCCCGTCACTTTATTTTCATTATTATCTTCATCATTTTGCGGATAAAGCCGCTATATTTTATTTTTTAATTATTTTACTTTTTTTAGTATATATAAGTACATACTCTATGTTACTCCCACAGCTAAAATAATCTAATTACATCTTTTTTATGATGAAAATTAAATTGAAATCAAAACTATTTCGCTGTAGACAATATCAAAGAATTAAACAAACCTCCATGCTTGGCCAGCGTGGTAGACTATGGCCTTATCCTTCTCATAATGAGAAGATGGCCCGCGCCCAGCAGTGGGACAGTATCCTTCGGCAGCCGGTTAAAATCTTCGCTCACTCTGGATTAAATTCTAACAGCTAGACAGCTCTTGCTCTGCGCACTTATCTGGCATAGCTCCAAAATCTAACGCTGTTATGTTGCCAGTCTGTACATATGTGGTAAAATAAACCTCCGTAGAACTTCACTCCTTTTAGGATTTATGGTTTTAAAAAGTTAGGGTAGTTTTAGCGGTAACTTCATAGAACTACATCAATCTCTCTCTGATTTTGGTTTGGGTTGGCTACTTGGCTACTAAACTGCCCAGTGGTTAAATAATAAATATTGGAGGACACTTTACACAACGCCATCTAGCCCAAACTAAGCAAAGCTTTTACTATGAAAACTAGATGGTTGATAGAATACATACATAAATACTTTTTTTTTCGTAAATACATACTTATGATACATAGAAACACCCAGACACAGAACAAACATCCATGCTCATCACACAAATGTTTGCCCTGGGTGGGGATCGAACCCACGACCTATAGCTCAGGAAGCAGTCGTACTACCACTGAGCCATGAGGCCTGTTAAGAGTCCATAATTCGACCAAGTCGGTTTACGTGATAACGTCATGATATAATTATGCGTCACAAGCCGAACGCTTAGGCTGATCGACTGATCGTGCCTTTCTATCGCTTGTTCCGCGCTCTCACTTGCACGCTCGGCTTAGGCGGAACGTGACAATGAGTCATGCTTTTTCGTGCGTGCAGCCGGCGTTCATCGATTTATAAGATCACGATCACGTTATCACGTCAATAAAACATACAGTTGAATTAAGAACCTCGTTCATTTTGGAAGTTGGTTAAAAAGATATGCTTTCATAATATATTCATACTGTTATTGCATCTACAAAACTAGTAAAAATTTATTTTCCTTTTTCTTATCATAAACCTACATAGCTCTGAATCATAGCTGCGTCCTAAAACCGGTTTAATTTTGAATATTCGAAATCGCACATGGCGCGGCCATAACCCAGAATGGTCATAAATTAAATTCTAAACACGGGTAATACACAGTACAGGTGTTAGCGACGAAATTTAACTCATGTACTGGCAACACAGAAATTCAGCTCTAAACATAGACACAGTTTTTTTATTGTAAATGTCATCTTTAATTAAAAGATTGACAAAAGGTCTGTGTAAAATGTGTAACCATGTTAGTAAAAAACTTGATCAATCTTAATAACTGATGTTGGCAAATGCACTAATTGCTCGGGTCCAATACAAAGGAAATATAAAACTGTGTCCAAAAATATACGCTACGAATAGATATCCTGCTCCTTTTTTTAATTCGGTTAAAAAAAATAAGTCCGTTCAATAGATATTTTAACTATACATGTGATTTTTTAAGAACTCAAATATTCTTGCTACCAACACTGCATAGGTACATAATGCGATTACAGCGCGCTGTATGGAGAAACCGAGAAACCACAATGAAGATGTATTTTAAAAACATAAATAAATACGATTAAATATTGGTGGACATTTCACACCACACCATCTAAACCAAACTAAGCAAAGCATAAACTTTTTTCACACTGTTCACTAAGTGGCGTTTTATATATAGCAAATGTCAAATGCAACAACTCGTATTGAATTCCGTTCGAAAATATAAACGTTCCAATATTTTGTCAAAAAAATAAACTAGTGCCTATTGAAAGTATCGTGGAAATAAAGGATAAACCCTCAGAATAAGTATATTTTTTTATGTAGTGTGCAGTAAATATTTATTATCATGAATTAATAGAAAAAAATGAATTTTAAAAATAAGATTTATAGTGTAGATAAACTTTGGAACGCACTTTTCATAGAGATTTATTTTGAAAGTTTTTGGTCAACGATTTTGACACTTAGTGCCATCTATCGGCAATTTCCATTTATTATTTCCTGAAAACCAGGAAGTTGTTCAACTGACGTGGCATACCGAGTTCGTGTTGCGTGCAGCGAACCCCCACAAATCTCCCACAAGCACCGAGCTAACAATATATTTCGGTCTCCACTGCTGAGCCAATTAGTCGGAACGAATGGACGGCATTTCGCCGCTTTGCCCTGAAAACCCATACTGCACATTACTTTACTACATAGGGATTTAGGAAGATACAAACTTATCTTTTTATCTCTAACTATCAAATTTACTGATTTGATTTGTTGTTTAAAATGTTTAACCGCAATGGATACTATTTGAGACCTAGTCCTTGTCACAGTAAAAGTCAAGTAAAAGAAGTCACGCTTCAGTAAATTAGAGGTGACTGTACTAAAAACTTCTATGGAGTTTTGCCGACAACATGAAAAGACATGTTTCAGCGCTATATTTCACTTGCCTACACTCGTGTACTTGATCAAACACTTAATGAATGAAACACCGCCATTTTTACACCATTAACTTTCGAAATAACACGTGTTTAGAAAAATAAAACAGAGCATCGACATATTTCTATATTATTCCCGCCAAAACCGCTGACTTAGTAGTTTCAGTGTTGTCAAAACTCTATTTTTCAATATTTCGAGGCCAGTTCGATACATAACTACAAACCACAGAATTCGCCCTATTCACGTATTAAGATTAAGTCTTTGCTACAAACATATCGAACTGTGGGGCTATACAAAGTAATTTATTTAAATAATCTCCTTTTCTTGAAGTCGATTAAAAATAACCGACTTCAAAATACTCGGATGACATATTTTTCCAGTTCTTTTGTTTTATACTCCAAACCACTTAACCGATTTCAATGAAATTCATATTTCTATGGAATCAATCTGAAAATATACCCTTTAAATAATAAAAAGATACCAAATCGGTTTATAATGACGGAGTTATGAGGTAACAAACATGAACAAGTATAAGTTTAGAAAATTCAAAAACCCCCGAAAAATAAAAATGGCTGAACCGATTGCGATGAAACATATCTAAGAATATTCTCGATGAAAGACTCTTAAAACTAGATTAAAATCAGTCCATCCGTTTGAGAGCTATAATGCTACAGACAGACATACAGATATACAGATACATACGTCAAGCTTATAATAATCTCTCTTTTCGGATTGATTTTTCATCAATGTAATCATCTAAATAGTTACGTAACCAGTTAGAACATAGATACATAACATTACAGTAAACTTATCTTACAAAATACCTATGTATTTAACAATACTCTTAATTGCCACAAAACTGAGCACTTAAGTTCCTTGGCGCGGTGCCAAGCGCAGTAACACATGGCAACACATCTTAAGAGAAACTTTTTTTTAAATATGTATTATGGCTTGGTTTCAAAACCTTTAAGCCAAATCTTTTAGAGTTTAAGGTTTTAATTTACATTTAATACTACTTCACAAATTCTCAAATCGTTTCAACTATGTATACATTTAACAAACAATGTTAAATTTATACATAGGCACTAACCACTTCAAATGTTTCAATAAATCATTAAAGCTGCGTGTAGAATTATTTTCCAGAATTTCATTTAGTTCACTGGCAAGTCGTTGAAAAGTAAATTTTGGACAGGAGAAAATCGAATGTTCAACGTCTGCTTTTCGAGCATTACATTCTTTACATGTTGTGTTGTTTGATATTATGCCCAGTCTTGACAAATAAGGTCACAAAACATTAAGGTATTAATAAGGTTTAGTGGAATGCCCAATGAGAAAAACGTTGTTGCGATATTGCGTTGCCAGTAAAATACGCGTTTTTGATACAACAAGAGAAAACTGTTAGTTACTCCTTGATATGAAAAAGAATTATCCGATGGATAATTCTTTTTCATATTGTTGGAATTTTCGAAATGTGTGTTTTTACGACATATTTGGTAATATGCCGTAAAAACGCAGATTTCGATACTCACAGGGGAATCAAAACCTATGGGGTACTTCCCGTTGACCTAGAAATATGAAATTTGGAAAGAAGCATTGTGTTATATACACATATAGGAAAAAATCCGAAACTGGACATTTTTAATTTAATCACAAAAAAAAATGTCTTTATGCAAGGAATGAGAGTCCAAATGTTAAAGTTAATTAACCGTATCATGTGGGGTATCATATGAAAGAGCTTCATTAGCACAAGCTAAAACAAGTTTTTAATTATTTTTTCGATGTAGATTTATGAAGGAAAATATAAAAAAAAATATACTTATGTATAATTTCCCCCTTTTATCTACTAGTTTGTACGGAACCCTTGGTGGGCGAGTCTGACTCGCACTTGTCCGGTTTTTATTTAATATATGGAAAGCAACGCAACTATTACATTGAAAACTAACTAAAATAATTTTAACAAAGTAAAACATAGCGAATATTCAAGAATCGTGTATAATTTATACATAACACACATACCAACATAGACACGAAAAATAATACCTACATATCGGACAACATAATCGTCCGATAAAAATCATCTTCTGATGATAGAAGACATATTTTTACGAGCAAACTAACATATAATTTCGCACCTCTACGTACAAATATCTGCCGGTCAAAGACCTTTAGGTACGTATACCTAAACAATACTTCTAGCAAACAAAGATAACAAATTGGCATTCTTAGTAAACCTAATTTAGGGAATGCTTATAGCATCGAGAATGGGCACCCTATACAGATAATAATCAGTTGGTTTTGTGTAGCTTACGGAATGGCAGAGTCAAAATACTTAGCCTGTATTTATTACAAACTTTTTAACCGATTTCCAAAGAATTTCTAGGAAGTTCTCAATTCGACTGTACTGTTTTTTATGTTTTTTTTTCACCGATTACTACGCTAATTGTACATTGATTTTGATGGTTTTTTTTATTTGGTAATTCAGTAGTGGTCCTCATCAATCAATCAATCGACTCAGTACTTTGGTTTTTAGGGTTCCGTACCCAAAGGGTAAAAACGGGACCCTATTACTAAGGCTTCGCTGTCTGTCCGTCCGTCCGTCCATCTGTCACTAGGATGTATCTTATGAACCGTGATAGTTAGACAGTTGAAATTTTCACAGATGATGTACTTCTGCTACCGCTATAACAACAAATACTAAAAACAGAATAAAATAAATATTTAAGGGGGCTACCATACAACAAACGTGATTTTCTTTGCTCGTTTTTGCTCGATATTGATAACGGCAACAGGTAGACGCTTGAAATATTCACAGAATATTGAGTTATAATATTCACTTTAAAAATAAATAATTAAAATAAAATAAAATGAATATTTAAGGGGGCTCCCATACAACAAACGTGTTTTTTGCCGTTTTTATAGATAATGGTACGGAACCCTTCGTGCACGAGTCCGACTCGCACTTGGCCGGTTTTTATAACAAAATAACTGGAAAAATGTCATCCAAGTAAACGAAATTGCGTGTTTTGAAGTTGATTGCTTCAATTTTTACCCGACTGTCTAAGAAGGAGGATTATTTTTTCGAATGTTTGTATGCATGTTTCTACAACCTAAACGGCCTGACCGATTTTGATATGGTGTCTTTGATATGTGTATAAGGTGTCGTTAGATTCGTTTTCACTTCCAGAGTCGCATAGGCCATATTTTTATGTAATAATAATAATACATCTCGCACATAAAAAAAATCGTTTTTTTTTAGTAACTTCCAATGAACTTTTTCGCAATAAAGAAACGATTTTATTAGAATTATTCAAAAAAATAACATTTATAATCTTTTGCGGCAATTTTACTTATACTTTCTCCCAAAAACGCAACGAAAGCGTTAGATAGACAGCAAGTACTGCTTTTCTGCAGTCGGATATTTTATTTATCTTTTAATATAGATACTAAATGTACTAAATGTGTATAGATACTATATGTAAAATCTTCTTTCTGTGTATTGAACGTACCCAGTTTTTCCGATGTACCTAATAAAACAGCATGTAAAAACATATTTACCTTGCCACCAGCTTAATATTCTAGATCTAGAACAAAGTATCATTAACCTCAAACCCATTACGCTTAGACTAACCATAAACCGCGTATAGATCTTAATGTAGTAACCTAGAATTTAGGTCTAATATATCCAATTCGGAGCCCAATCTGTACCCGAACACTCTCGTAAGCCATTTGCAAGTCGTATATACGATAACTAGTATATTATACCTACCGAGTTATCTTGAAAGTCAGCGATAAATCATGCCTACAAGTTGTTTATTTAACCAAAAAGCAGCGTTGAGCTGCTTTTTTGCTCGCCGTGACACAAATAATCGCATGGATGTTGTCAACTCGACTCGTGCATATAATCGTGACAGATAATCGCGTGAATCTTGGCCTCACGACTCCTACATGGTCTAAGATCCCGCTATAGGACGACCTTCACCGAGCTGGTTAATGGATGTAAAGTATTTTATATTCAATTAAATATGTCAATAAATGTATTGCAAATGGGCTGTCTAAAAAATTTCAGTCCAGAATGATTAATTTTTTTTTTTTTTTTTTGACTTATCACTGGTTTTTGTTAATAGACAAATTCCATACCAATCGACAGTATGAAGCCCATAGAATATGCAAACGTTAGGTTGACTATTTTTTTTCCATCACAACTCTTGGGTAGGCAGGGATAAACAGGTAAATCGATACTAGTAACTTGCACCAGTCTGGTTAATGAATTAAAGTTAAATTAAAATAAAGATTATTTACACATAAATATATTGAATTTGTCTATTAACCAAACCAAATGAAATGTTTTAAAAATATTCTTTTTATTATTATTAATTAATCATATTCTGGACTGAATTTTTTTAGACAACCCATTTGCAATATATTTATTGACATATTTAATTGAATATAAAATACTTTACATCCATTAACCAGCTCGGTGAAGGTCGTCCTATAGCGGGATCTTAGACTAACATATAATCGTGACACAGATAATCGCATGAATCTTGTCCACTCGACTCGTGCATATAATCGTGACAGAAAATAATCACATGAATCTTATTCACTCAATTAATGCATGTAATCGTGAAACAGAACATGGCGTGAATCGTGCCCACACGACTCGCCCATGTAATCTTGAGACAAAACATTGCGTAAGTCGTGCTCAAACGTCTTGTCCACACGAATCGTGCATGTAAACGATTGCGTGCGATTATCTGTCTCATGAGGGAAAAATAATCTTAAGCGTCATATCCATGTGCTCAAAATCCGTACACAGCATTCGATTTTGGTGGATTTTCCATCGCGTACCGCACAGGAGTGGATGGAATTCTCTGTGACATATACTGATTTCTGAGAGCTGCAAGCTCAAACGTTTTCAGGCTAGAGGTAATATATATCTTATTAAACGTGCTTCATCGTTAACCACGCCGTTGCTTACAATCAGAGTTGATGGTCAAATGTAGATCTGTTCCTTTAAATATATATATATATGTATATATATGTATATACGTACATAAATGCCCATAATACAAATTTTTAACACCCGACCCAAAGAGGGGTGTTATAAGTTTGAAGTATATGTCTATGTATCTAATTCTATATATCTGTGTATCTGTGGACCGATTTTGATCTACTTTTTTTGTTTGAAAAAAGTTTTTATCGAGAGTGTTATGTTTCATCGAAATTGGTTCAGATGTTTTTATTTTTGTTGGGGGTTTTACGTTTTCTAAACTTATACTAGTATTCAATCCTTCCGCCACCGTGACTGACAAAGTAATTTCTCTAGTCAATAAAGTGCAAGGGTGCGTAACAACTCGTTTCAAGATGGATAGGGTCAAATATTTGATCTGTCCTCACCCGGAGCGCGAACAAATTAAATGATTTCCATTCCTTGTGGACACTTTTTGGTGTCACTATACATTGTATGTGCTTGATGCATTATACATATATTATGTAGATATATTGATAAGTACCTATGGATTTTGAGGTGATGTTAGGTGAAGGCGTTTTATATTTGTATGTAATATAGATTGGAATAATAAATACCTATATAATAAAATAAAAATAGATATTTGTGGACATTTTACAGAACACCATCTAGACCAAACTAAGCAGAGCTTATTGTACTATGGAACTAGTACAATAAGCTTTACTTAGAGCTTCGCTAAGAGCTCTGCTAAGAGCTTCAAAAGCTCTTTGAATTCCTCACGCAAGATTTCGTTAGCTTCTGACATTCCCGTAGATTCCCTTTTCAATTATATTGATGTTCATCAACTTAAAAAGCCACTTATGCTACTCTGCTGATGTATTCGGCTAACTGGTTATAAAAATAAATCGATCATAATGCAACTTTACTTTATTTCTTAATAGTAAAGCATTCCGTACTCGATATCATATTCCAAATCTTCCTTCACTTCAGTTTCCTGTTCATCTTCCTTCACTTCAGTTTCCTGTTCATCTTCATTGTTAGTTCTCCGATTTCTATTACTAAAGTACGGTGTCAATTCCGGATAAGCCTCTACTAACATCCGAGCACCCTGCTTGTTCACCGTCCCATTTACGATTATATCTCTAAATGTCGTATTTGTCACAAATTTTTCATTCATATCCCTAATTTCATTGATCTTCTTCTTTAATATTCCATCAATCTTTACCAAATCTATTTCGTGGACATTCTTCGCCGACTTACGGTCTTCCCTATATTTTTTTTTCAAGTCTTTGATGAATTGTTTCAGTTGCTTCGTCTTTCGTTTCTTCTGTGTTGAACTGTTCCTGTATTGTCTGCTTATCATCTTTGACATGGCCTTTATAATCTGTTTGATACTCGTTTTTATAAACTTCTTGCGCTTCCTTCTTGATTTTGCGCGTCGTTTTCTTTCACTCTCTTTTTTCTTGTGTCGATTTTCTGTAGAGCCTTTGCCTCGATTCATTAGTTCATCCGAGCCTGTTGTAAGGCCAGAATCAGCAAAGGAGAGGTCGAAGCCTGCATACATGTCGTAGTTTGTGAGCTCCATGGCGCAGCAGACAAATTCGGTGCGGCCACACCGGAAGTCGCCGCGGTAGACGCGGTATTCTGGCTCACATTCCATGGCCAGCACGCAAGATCCCCACGACATGTCCTGTTGACCTGGATCACCGCATGATACGCCCCATGGTCCTGGTAAAAATACTTGGTATTTGTACTCAAGGATTATGAATTACCATTATGTACTTACAGGATTGTAAATTATTTATTGAATTATATTAATTGTAATAATATAAATCATATTAATAATATAATTTATATTACGAATAAATTTCAGGTAACTTCGTAAACGTAGGATAACAAAATTGTTCACGAAGCCACGTCCTAAATCTTTTCAACAGACTTCCAAAAAGGAGGAGGTTATCAATTCGACTGTATTTTTTACTTATTTATGTTTGTTACCTCATAACTTTCGACTGGGTGAACCTATTTTGATGATTATTTTTTTATTTGAAAGCTGGTGCTTTCCGTGAAATTTGAAATTGAAATGGGACCACCATTTTAATTCGGTCCAGTTCTGAGAATGGCATGAATGAGAAGTCGGTTGCTTCAGTTTTTTAAACTATAATTATTTTAAATGATACGACGGAAAGTGTATCATGCGCAAAGGTGGTTATAAATCGCAGAGCCTGCGATGTAGACCGACCTTTCCGACCTCAAGAACCTATGGAACAGTGCCACAAGTTGGTCTTCCCTTTGGTTGCTACGTAAGTTTCTCGTCCGATTGACACTCTACATATCTCATCTGGTATATATATAAATTGATACAGGGCTAGCTGATAGATAACTTCACATGGTAATGGCAGTATTTCGAGCTCTCTGAAAAAGTCTGCAAATGACGTATCGTCTGAAACTCCGTACATGGCAAGCAGGGCTCGTTTTGCATGATAATACTCTAATAATTTGCAAAACGGCCCCACAGCTCCAACCCGTACGTGATATTACTGTGGACGGTTGCGAAGTAGCAGGAACGCTCGACGTCGCGGGTAGCGGTGCTGGGGAGCCGCCGAAGTGCAAAACACGAGCTGCTCAGTAGACTTAGACTAGTGGCAAACGTTTTTATTTCTACAAACGCTTAGGTACACTTCGATACGCTAAGAAACTGTGACGTGCCGTCACGTGACATTTCGTTAATAAAATAAAATAAAATTAAAATTAAAATAACAGTTTTGTTAAGGTGATTTATCATTACAATAGAATGTCATGAAATAGATTTTCTCCTTGTTCAGCGCTAATCCGTTCACCCAGAACCTCTTGTCGAGATTTTGTACTACCAAGTTAAGTTCGTATTGCAGGTGGGCACTCGTCGATACAGTGACTACTGCGGCGACGTCATCAACGTACATATAGACTTAGTACAAGTTTGATTACCTTGTCGGATACTCATTAACATCACTTTATTTTTTAATTTGTAAAGATTCTCACGAGCTTACATACCTAATATTTAAGAAAATGTATGAGATTGGCAATGCGAATATTTTTAATTGTGGATAAACCTCTCGGAGAGATTGTCTATATTTCAGTCTATAGGCAGCCCTATCTGCACGCTCAATCCTGTTCACAAAATATAATTATATAGTTATACTTTAAAAGCCAAATGTGTCACTGTCGTCTTCCAGAATATACACTCGCTTAAAAAAAATTGAATCAGTTTTTAGAGGTGTTTTCTGAGAATATCAACTAAGAGTCTATGAGCGAAGCCGCGGAGGTATAGACAGATAAACAGACAGACAGATATGGCGAAACCATAAAGGTTCCCTTTGACTACGGTACCCTAAACACGATTACATCACAATGAAGGTCAGTGGAATAAAACAGTGACGCTACCTATTGTACCTTAGCTTGTAGATTATCAGACAGCGTGATACAAATTGGTGACATAAAACTGAATATACCATCTATTCTGGATAAGAGGCCTAGCTTACTAGGAGTGCTCTTTTAGTATGAGCTTCACTTTGAACATCATTCATTATATACCATCGAGGGATCGAATCAATTCTGTTCATTTATCAATTATCCCACTTCTGAATATAGGTTATTTTGTTACATCAAAAAGGGTAACGTAATTCTCCATGTACAAGTATATGATTATAAACTTCAGACATATTCAAAAACTTTGAGTGATGTTGAGTCTACAGAGGTGCAAATTTTGAGATTTAAATTCGGGAACAATTGGAGGACAGATGGTCTCCTGGCTAGGTACCCGTATCTACCTAACATAAATTACCGAATATAAATGATAGATTATTTTAATGGACCCTAATACGGTTTAACCAATTATGATAAAAGCTAGTAGATAAAGGTCACTTAATACATTTTACCAATAAAACGGTATACGTCAAATTGATAAAATCAACAAGAAAGTGTTGGTTCTGTCAGTTTGACCATCGTCAAACTGATAGAACCAACACTTTCTTGTAGTCAACCTTTTCTTTCTTTCGCTTAGCGAGACCAAATGCCAAGCTGATTAGTTGGTAATTGATTGGCAAACAGACAGGACGACGTTGGTGTACTCAACTAGTTAGTTAGAAAACTAAATCGAACGTAAGAGAACTTTACTTTATTTTCAATAATAAAGCATTCCGTACTCTACATCATAATCTAATTCATCCATCAGATCTATTCCCAGTTCGTTATCTCGCCGAGTTTGATCAGTAAAGAACGGTATCAACTCTGGATAAGCCTGTACTAACATTCGAGCTCCTTGCTTGTTTACCGTCCCATTCACGACTATATCTCTAAATGTTGAATTTGCCACAAAGTTACTATTCATTTCCTTGATTTGATTAAGTTTCTTCATTAAAATATCATCAATCTTCATCATGTCTGTCTCGTGAATGTTCTTTACCGATGTGCGATCTTGTTTGTATTTCTTTTTCAAGTCTTTGATGAATTTTTTCAGTTGTTTCGTCTTTCGTTTCCTCTGTGTTGAACTGTTCTTGTATTGTTTGTCTAGTATCTTTTTCATTGCATCGATTATCTCTTGAATTTTATCCTTAATTTTTTTCTTTCGATTTTTTCTCTTTAATGCGCGTTGTTTCCTTTCCTTTTCTTTCTTCTTCTTACGATTTTCTGTAGAGCCTTTGCCTCTATTCCTTTGTTCATCCGAGTCTGTTGTCAGGCCAGAATCAGCAAACGAAAGGTCGAAGCCTCCATACATGTCGTAGTTTGTGAGCTGAATGGAGCAGCAGACATATTCGGTGCGGCCACATCGGAAATCGCCACGGTAGATACGGTACTCCGACTCACATTCCATGGGCAGCACGCAAGATCCCCACGGCATATCGTGTTGCCCTGGATCGCCGCACGGCACGCCCCATGGTCCTGGAATACTTAGTTTATGTACTCCCGGTATCATTACATCAATCACACTTTCTGGAGATTTACGAAGATTTGTAGAAGCAAGGATGGAAAGTCGGAAAAATCTCCTGTGAGTTTCACTTGAGTTCACTCGCCATTGCTACACTCAGATTCTATACCAATCACTCGCGCCCTTGCAACGTATTATAAAATATTATGATTATTTTTTGTAGTAGGTATATGATGAATAATAATTGCATTTTCAACGATACACCACTCCGGTAAAATTATAATTAATTACTAAGGTTCAATTAATTATTCGTTTTTTTACTCTTGTAAATTTTTATGTCCACGCTCTCTCATTACAACTTCACGAATAATAACAACAACTTTATTTAAGACGTTACAATACAAACGTCATTCGACTACAACTGTCAAGTATGAGTTATCATATGAACTTATACTCTATGATAACTTTCACGATTATATATTTCTGTGTATTCATGTTTTTCTTTTAATTTCATAAAATGCCGTCTTGATTTTGACGTCTTTTCGGAAAGAGATCTAATGTGGCATTGAAGCTGCTGTCTTTATTTAATTATTTTGTCCGATTAGCAACATAATGACGTCATATTTGACGTCATATTTGACGTCAGTTTTGACGCCAGTTTTGACGTCATTTTTGACACGATAGTTCTCTTCCCAAACAGACTATAATTGGTTCCACACTCCAATGTACATATGTCACAACAAATTAAATAAGGCGCATTTTTAGGGTTTTGTTTTTCTCGAAATAAATACAGTGTTGACTACCTTGGTTACCAAATCCGTCATATTGTATTTTCAATGAAGTCATATTAGCTGCTATGATAACCCTACTAGCTACTACTAACTGAGTCCCGGGGTTTTACCCGCGTAGTTATAAAAAACGATGGTGCTGGTGAACGGTGATGATGATAATAAAATGTAGCCTATACCCGCCTCCAGGTTCTCAGCTATCTCTGTACCAAATTTCATAACAATTGGTTAAGCCGTTTAGTCGTGAAAAGGCAACAATAGACATAGAAACAGAGTTCTCTTTTGTATTATTAGGATGTCCATAATCAACTGACCCTACTCAACAAAACGGATGAGCGAGATTACCGCAGTTGGATTACAACAAAAATGCTTTACTATGGAAACTAGCGTGATTTTCAGACATTTTTAAATAAAAACTACGGGTCACTCACGTCTGTTTTGAGCCGAAATATCCGACTATAGTTTCAACCGCATTCTGCGGCCTTTTTCAAAGGAGCAGCGCACACGTAACTCTCGGTCGGTGACGCGCCTTGCACTGCGACGTGCCGCTCGTGCCGCACGCGACGTCATCGGTTGTAAAAGGGTTGGGGTGGAAAGCCGATTGTCTTGCGTCGGTTCAGCTGAAGTGTCCTCTTTACTAGAACTCTCGCAAGGCAAGGCAAGGTGCAAGGCGCGTCACCGACCGCGATTGACGAGTGCGCTGCTCCTTTGAAAAAGACCGCCGAATGCGATTGAAACTATAGTCAGATATTTCGGCTCAAAACAGACATGAGTGATCCGTAGTTTTTATTTAAAAACAAAAATGTTACTTACTTGCAGCTACCATATTGACGACATCGCCTTGAGGGACCGTTTGATTTAGTGCCTCTAATTTCTTCTTCACCCAGAGCTCTTTCCACTCATTTTTCCAATCTCTCAGCTCCAAACTAGAACTATGCGAGTCTGATGCGGCAGCTCGTCGAGCGATATTTTGTTTTCTTCTAATACTGTTCAATACTCCATCTAAGCGGTACGGCTCTTCCTTCATGGTATTCGCACTGAAACCTTGAGAACCATCGGCCATTGGAGCTCTTGCTCTTATTGTGTTACCATTACGTGGATAATGTTTCTCTGAGCCCCGAAATTGCCCACCAGGTTTGAAAACCCTTATCTTCTTCGGTGACGAGGCATTGTTCCTATCATGGGGCACCAACTCACGCTTACGGATTGTTGCCAGCTCTTTCGGTGAAATAGGGTTTACCGTCTGTGGTTCCAGCTGATTGTTGTATTGTACTTTGAACCTTGCATTAGGATTGCCCTCATCGTTGAACGAAGATTTGACGTTCTTTAGGGAGTTGCTCAAGTACTGTGCCAGCGAGTTGGCCACGTCATCGTAAGCTATGGAATCACTCGCAGCGATGTAAAGAATTAATACAGCTATATGTAAAAATATCGTCATTTTCTGTTTACATGGCTGCCCGGCGTGTGTCAAAATTGAACTTGTGTGATAAAATGTTTTATGGTATATTGTAAGACTGGTGAATTTTTATGAGTAATAATAAATAAAGGACTGGGTTCTTTTATTTCGTGTGGCGTGGTTATGTAATATGGAAAACGGCTAAAGTAACTCACCACGAAGGTGATTTCATTTAAATTGGTTTATGATGAAATATCTAGACTTTATATGGCATGTTCAAGCATGTTCGTAGGTTAACTTTAGTAATTCTTCAAAACATACATTGAAAAGAGCAGAAACTTAAAAGGCACACTACTATCTAGGCTACTATCGAAACCATATCCGAACTCTCGTACCAATCGAGATATGTTGATATCCCACGTCCCGCCCTACTTAGGACTCTGCCCTACTAAGCCGCCCTAAGCCCTACCGAAGCCGCAGTAACTTCCGCGAGCCACAAGCAATTCTATAGGAAACCTCTGTAGAATACTGAACACCTCGTACTTATACCTAATCTACTTATCTTGACCTATACGAGTAAATCTAGTCTAGTTTTTAATCGATTTAAAAAAATAGGAATGGTTTATTTAATTATAATGCTTATAACGTTGTGATGTGTTTGTATTTGTATTTTGGACCTAAAACTTATCTGTGATGACGCACTGTATAAAAAATTGAATCATTAATTATGTTCTCATGGAAGTGATGTATATGAGAGTAAATAATCTTTAACCGCCATGATTAATTATGGATATCTTTACCGATTTCTATGGTCCTTTTATCGCTTTTCGCTCTCTCTCTCTCTCTCTCTCTCTCTGTGAAAATGTTATTTTATGTTGTACATTTTTAATTTACCCAGTCAATAAATCTCATCATTTTTAACCGATTTCAATAAGAGGTTAGCAACATTCGGCAGTAGGTAGGTATTATTACGTGTTTTTCATACTCGGCAAGATGAAAACAACCGCAAGCTAATTTTGTAACAGCTATAAGAGATCAGAGTTAGCCACATGGTAGCTGATAGATAGATAGCTGACTATATACTCATATACATAATTATAAGTGCTTGGTAACTACATCAGCTGTCTTATTGCGTGATCGCGCACAACATTTAGTCATGTTGTGTTGTTTGTAAATAATAATGTAAGTAAATGTAATATTACGAGAACGGGTCATCTAGATAAACCTTAACTAGGTTTTTAGATGATTTTATATCAACGTGTATTAATTTTATGTATAAATAAATAAATAAAAAAAGTATCGGAGGTCGGGGTGCTGCGAGATAATATCAGAAACGAAGTAAGAAGATACGATACGTAATACGAAAGTTACCGACATAGCACATCGGAATAGCAAGTTGAAGTGGCAGGGCACATAGCACATAGAACTGACGACCGATGGAGCCGAAAAGATCGCGAGAGGAGACCACGAACCGGCAACAGCATAGAACATCCAGTCACAAGGTGGACTACCGCTTCAAACCGGTCTATTTAGAAATCCACAAAAAGTCCTCTGCTGGAGCCCTATGTCTAGCAGAGGACTTCTTGTGGCTGAGATGATGATAATGACATATTTATTGTAAATAGTACATACTTATCCTTACTAATGTTATATAATATATTGTTAAGAAAACTGAAACAACCAACTTCAAAATGCGAATATTGCTTAAAAAAACAAACTACAGATCAGATTTTGATAAAATTTCTATGGGACCATCTCTGAAATATGACTTATCAAACAAAAAGGAATCATCGAACGAAAGTATATTTTTATGTGCCCTACTTACTTCAAAACTACGTGAGATGCCTGAAGAATACTAATTTACTTCCCTTGAAAGGCTTTCGTAAGGAATTTGCGTTAGTAGGAAAAAACTGGGCGGAATTTGAGAAACATTGTAACATTATGCTGGTCATTGTATTGAGAGAACACGATATATTAAGATTATTATCATCATCATCATCTCAGCCATAAGAAGTCCACTGCTGGACATAGGCCTCCTCCATGGATTTCCAAAAAGACCGATTGGAAGCGGCTTGCATCCAGCGTCTTCCCGCCACTTGTATGAGATCATCTGTCCATCTCGTGGCTGTTACGGCGAATACATCACTCACCTTCGGTTTGCCGACGATATAGTAGTCATGGCAAAGTCGAAGGAAGAGCTCAGTACGATGCTCGAAGACCTCAATAGAGTTTTCCAACGGGTGGGCCTCAAAATGAACATGGACAAAACGAAGGTTATGTCGAACGCCCATGTAGTGCCCACCTCAATATCTGTGGGGAACTTCACTCTTGATGTTGTTGACGAATACGTCTACCTAGCACAAACGGTCCGATTAGGCAGGTCCAACTTTACGAGGAAGGTCAATCGTCGTATCCAACTCGGCTAGGCAGCGTTCGGGAAACTTAAGTCTTCTCGTCCAATATTCCCCAGTCCCTCAAGTCGAAAGTTTACAACCAGTGTGTGTTACCAGTGATGACATACGGCACTGAAACGTGGTCCCTAACTATGGGCCTTATAAGGAAACTCAAGGTCACGCAACGAGCTATGGAGAGGGCTATGCTCGGAGTCTCTCTACGAAATCGAATCAGAAATGAGGAGATACGTAGACGTACAAAAGTCACCGATATAGCACAGCGGATTAGCAAGTTTAAGTGGCAGTGGGCAGGGCACATAGCACGTAGAACTGATGGCCGATGGGGCCGAAAGGTTCTCGAGTGGAGACCACGTACCGGCAAGCGCAACGTAGGAAGACCAGCCACGAAGATTATTATACCGTAACAGATTTGTGAGAAATTTATCTACGGATGTTTTTTTTTTTTTTGTAAGATTTTATGTAAAGAAGTATCTATTATTATAATTATAGTTTAAATAACTGAAAAACTGACTTCAAAATACGCAATTTGTTTACTTGGATGACATATTTTTTCCAGTTATTTTGTTATAAAAACCAAAGTACTTAACCTATGTGATAAGATTTAAATGAGACCATGGTAGGCACCAAACAAAAAATAGTCAACAAAATGAAATTAAAATTGGCGAAGTAATCGCTAAACAAACATACAAAAAAATGCATGTCAAATTGAGAACCTTCTCATTTTTGGAAGTCGGTTAAAAAGAAAAACAATATACCCGAGTCCTCCTTCAGTAGTGAAGAAGCACCGGATTATGTAATACCTTTAAACGTGCAATTCTTGTATATATATATATATATATATATATAATCTGAATCTCGGAAACGGCTCCAACGATTTAAGGAAGATTGTAGGAAGATTAGGGGGCGAAAATCGATCTTGCTAGGTAAAATTTTTAGTGATCCCGGATTTGCTCGTATTTTCAGTCATAAAAAATCCGAGTGGAGCTCGGTCGCCCGCTCCACCGGTCGGTACTGATTATGAAGAGTGCATTAATTAATACACATATAAATTATACTCAATAATTATTTTGCATATGATGTATAGTTTTTTTTTAATAAAAATAAACACAAAGTCTATTAACACAAACTTCAACAAGAAACTTAAACATTTCAATGTTTATTAAGTTAAAGATTATTAAGTTAATTGATATTAAAACACAAATAAATATTTTGTGTATTTATATTATAATATAGGGACAAACACCCGAAAATATAACCCTCTCTTGGGCAGTCCGGCAAACCCTTAAAAATAAGCACTTCCATAAATGTCTGTTTATTCATACTATAATGTTTACGTGGTCCGACTCTGAGATAGGAAAAAAGTATGTTTTCAGTTTCATCGTAGTTCTTCCTCGTAAATATTTTTCTATGACGAAATATTTCTTTCCAGTCACGTTACGGCTGCCCGATAATATAGAGTATTTACTTTTCTAGGATAGCCGACGTACTTACTAAGTAACACTGTTGTTTAGAGGCACTGATATAAAAAATAAATATGAATATTTGTGGACATTTCACACAACACCATCTAGCCCAAACTAATTAAAGCTTGTACTATGGAACTAGATGGCCGATAGAATACATATATACTTTTTTTTTGTAAATATATACATATGATACATAGAATCACCCAGGCACAGAACAAACATCCATGCTCATCACACAATTGTTTGCCCTGGGTGGGGATCGAACCCACGACTTACAGCTCGGCAATCAGACATACTGACAACTGAGCCACAAGCAGTCAAATAGTTGACTAATAAATAATAATATAACTAATAAATTTCTAAAATTAATTTATGAAACAAAACTTAATGATTATTTTTTTTTAGTTTGTTGCCAAAGAATTCCCGTCTTATATTACCTACAAGGAGTTTTTGTGGCCAAAACTATTCATAGTGTTAGCCGCTAGACCTCAGAATCTTTCAGATAGAGAATCGAATAAATTGTTCTAGAAATACCGCGGTCACTCGGTCATCGTTCGTTATATTCAAAAGGCACCTGTCCTACCACTTCATGTATAAGCGATGACAAGCGAATTCTCGCTCAAAATAAAACTTGGGAGATATTTGAGTAGAACTAAGCGGAGTTCGCTTGAAGAAGTCCCACACATTTTAGACTTATTCAACAACCAATCAGTGGTGATTCTAGAATAAAATAGCAATGTTTCCTGGGATTTTTTCGGGGGGAAAATGACATCTAAATATTTCATAAACGTTGTTGCACCATTTTTGCCAGTAAATAACGCGTTTTCATACAATAGAAGAAAACTATTTTCTACTCCTAAATATCATCCGTATGTTTAGAATCATTTGGAGGTTTAGTTTGGCGAGTTGAAGGTCAAGCGCAAACCTATTTCTACATATAAAAAAAAATATGGTATGCCTATACGGTTTCAAAATTCAAACCTTTATTTTTAACATTAGAATTATAACAAAATTTGAAAAAAGCAAACCGTAGAAGTGTAGACACTTATGATTTAAAGTACATAATAAAAAAGATAATCATCGATTATTTGTTTTCTACTATTTGTATGGGAGATCGCGCGACGACACTTTCTCAAGAAGCTCAAGCACATTGTTTGGATTAGAAACCGCGACCTCCGGTACGAATATCCATCAGACGCCGACTGAGCTTCGAATGGCGTAGCCTAGCTTGCTATAAAGTGTCTTCTTTCAATGGCTTCTCGACAGTGGGACAGGTGCCTAAATAAATATTCAACATTTTTCCGCGCCGGGCGCGCAATTTTCTAAAATACGATAGCAGCCCGATATACGCATCTACTTTGAATCTGGTATATTTCCACGGTTCATGCATTATGCATAGACGGTTAGTACCGAGAGGTATAGAAATCGCCTATACCTTCATATGGAGCGATAAAGGTAAAAACCGGTATTAAAGCGGTATCACTGTGATATTGCCGGAGAGGTACTGGTAATTTTGAATTATAATTTAAATTATAATTATATATTAGTCCGAGATATGTTCCGAAATTTCACCCGCTAAATTATAAAAAACAGTGATGATGATGAAATATAAATATTACCTATGTCCGTCTCCAGGTTCTTATCTATCTCTGTAATCTCCAATAACAAACCAATCTGTTCAGATGTTTGTGCGTGAAAAGGTAACAAACAGACAGAAGAACAGAGAGATAGTTGCTTTCGCTTTTATATTTTAGCTAGGATTTTGTATCAATAGGATCATTGAATCGGTTCTATTTTTTTTTTTTTTTTCTTTTACCAGTTACCACCACCAATTGACCACAATGTCACCTGATCTTAAGCGACAGTGTGGCCAAGGATGGGGCTCGTCGATCTATAAGATTATCTATTAAGATCTATTCACTCTAGCCTTGAAAATTCTAAGATTGTTCTCAAAAAACAGAGATTTTATTGTGATTTGGACTCCATTGTATACGTTTCAAGCCACTACAACTCACTACGTTAAGCATTGAGCCAGCATAGCATACACACCCCTTTTTAATCCCCGACGCAAAAAGACGGCTCTTACAAATTTGACATGTTTGTATTTATGTGTCTGTCTGTGGTATGGTAGCTCTCAAACGGATAGACCGATTAGAATCTTTTTTTTTTTGTTTGTTTCAAAGTGGATTTGAACTAGTCTTCTTAGCTATGTTTCATCAAAATCGATTCAGCTGTTTTTTAATGCCAGGGGTTGATAAAAAAAAAATTACTTGTTACCGCAATATTTCGGTTATTCGGTCACGTAACCTTGTTGAGAAAGGATTTTTTATTAAAATCGGTTACCTACAACGTCATAAATAATGTAAACATCTACATAATTTGCCGTATATTGATCAAATGTTCAGATTTTCTGCATTATTGTATAAATCTTGGTTTCTTGAGGTTAAAAAAAAAGTTATAGCCGAATATGTCGTAAAAAACGCACATTTCGATACTCACAAGGGAATCAAAACCTATGGGGTACTTCCCGTTGACCTAGGACTATGAAATTTGGCAAGAAGCATTGTGTTAGAGTACACATATTGGAAAGAATCCGAAAACTGGACATTTTTAATTTAATCACAAAAAAATAGTGTCTCTATGCAAGGGATGAGGGCCCAAATTTTAAAGTGAATTAACCGTATCATGTGGGGTATCATATGAAAGAGCTTCATTAGCATAAGCTAAAACAGGTTTTTAAATATTTTTACAATGTATATAGGTATATATTTTTTTTTATGTAGAAATAGGTTCGCGCTTGACCGCCAACTCGCCTGATGTTAAGCGATGTTGCGGTCTACGATGGAGCGCGCTTACCTAGAAGAAACCAATTCACTCGCGATTTAAAGACACCCAGATTATATCTATCGGAAAAGACCCACTCAGGAAGCGTATTCCACATTCTAACAGTCCGCACAATGAAAGTGGAACTGAAGCGTTTCGTTCGGGTTAGTGGGATATCCACCATGAAACGGTGACGCTTTTTCGTGTTTCTAACCGTCCTATAGAAAAAAAGGCTAGAAGGAATTAGATCATGCAGATCAGATGCACACTCACCGAAATGGATCCGGTAAAAAACCGACAAGCTAGCAACCTCGCGACGATGTTCCAAGCTTTGGAGCCTAGCTTTTACGAGGGATTCGTCGCCAATAAGCTTCCGGGCACGTTTCTCTATATTTTTCGGTTTATGAAAGGAAAATATAAAAAAATATATGTTCCGAGGGTTCCATACAAACTAAATAAAAGGGGGAAACTTTTATTTAGTTTGTATGGAACCCTCGGTGGGCGAGTCTGACTCGCACTTGTCCAGTTTTTTTTAATTGTAACTTTTATTTAAGAGTTATTATGAAATTTGAAAAAATAAAATCATAGAGTACCTAGAGTATGTTCAGTTAGAGAATTAATGTAGCATTGAGGGCGCCGCCGCCGCTGTCCTTATTTCATTATTTTGTTCCAAGGAAGTTGGATCACAATGGAAGAAGCCATAAACTTTGCTTGTCGCTATTCATCTGTATAAAAAGTGTCCGGTTCATTCCTACTCTTCGGTCATATATTGCGTCAAATAGGCGTCATGTAAAAAAAAATTATTGCTAATATACGTGATAATTTAATGCATTACTTTATGCCACTTAACTAGTGATGAAGTAAAACAAACACAAAAATATTGACATGTTTTATAATCGCTGCCAGCAATTTTTATATTTCCATATATTTTTGGCAACAAATAGTGGACACGGTGTGAAACACTATACCCTCCATCTATTGAGCGTAGAGAAAAATCTTCATCTATGTTTTGTTCAGTCGAGACCACAGAATACCATAGTAGTACATCCCATACGTTAGTTCCCGTGTTTTGCCACAATAGTAGTTTTATATATTTTTTTCATATAAATATTTATGGACATTTCACACACCATCTAGCCCTAACTAAGCAAAGCTTGTACTATGGAACTTGTTGGCTAAAGAAATACATGTAAGTATATACTTTTTTGTAAATATATACATAAATGATACATAGAAACACCCAGACAGAACAAACATCTTTATGCTCATCACGCAAATATGTTTGCCCTAGTTGGGATTCAATCGAACCCACGACCTACAAGCTCAGCAAGTAGACATACTACCAACTGAACCACAGCGGCAGTCAAACTAAACCAGTTAAACAGACTCAATAGCAAAGATTCCTTGTGTATGTAGTTATTACAGTTTTTTTTTTTCATACCAAACTAAATAAATAATATATACTATAGATTACTTACTGTATATAAAATTTATCAGGACCAAATTCATGACCATTTGAAGATGAGCAATTTTCAAACAAAAATTACAAGAAATAAATATATATGTTTAATTAATTAAGACTAATATACAATATACAAGAATAATAAAAATTATACCAATTATTTATCTAATGACTTTAGCTTATAACTTCAACAACTGCTTCTTCTTTTTCGAACCACACTCTATGGTCTTTATTCTTTTCAGCGGGAAAATTCTTCTTGGTACTGCAAGTGTTGCAAGTCCATATTATTGTTTTTGATTTGTTTTTGTTTTTATTAATTTTCATTTTAGCTGAGACATCATTGATGAGGATACAACGACATTTCTTGCATATTTGCCTCTTTACTTCTGGATGTCTAAAAAAATAGGAAACATTTTGATTACAAAACATGTACAAATAGTACAATATTATATTGAGACATTATTAATTTACAGTTATTTTTTTACCTAAGATATAAATATATATTTTTATAAAAGGTTCACCTCTAGAGGCCCAAAAGCTATATACATAATACAAGTATATTAATAGGAAAACAAAATACCTGACTGCATACAAGAGATATTCTTAAGCTTAATAATATATTATGATGTTGAGTTGATGTTTTCATTAGAAATTATGCACATAATCGCTTTAAACTTTATTTAAATTAGTATTCCTTAGAATAGCTTTTTCAGAATCATTAATTTTTCCAAGGAGACTTACATAAAGTGCATATTTTATGCAAGAATTATTTTATTATTATTTTAAGTAATTTTAGTTAAAAAAACTGAAGCAATCGACTTCAAAATACGCAATTTTGTTTACTTGAATGACCTTTTCCCAGTTATTTTGTTATGAAAACCAAAGTACTAAACCGATTTTGATAAAGTTTCATAATGATTCAAGAAATCAACAAATGTTGCAGTTGTAGCGTATTACATTCTCTTTGATTGAAGTATTCGTGCCTGTTTTCACCAGACTGCGTAAGAAGGGGGGCTATGTTTTTCGAGTGTATGCATGTTTGTATTAAACTTTTCAACTTACATTTTCAAAACATTCTTCTTAGCAACATTGATGGCAAGGTTACTATAGTATGAAGACAGAGCGGGACTCTTTCCAACAACATATTTACTAATCTGAAAACATATTTACTTACTGAAAATGTTTAGATAATTAAATTATGGCGAAGTAGCTACCTAGTTTAAATCCACATTCAAAGCATATTATGTGCTGTATTAATATTTAAATTCTTAATATAGACATGCGTAAATAAACAAGCACGAACAAATAAAATTAAAAATGCTAATACAACAAAGGCGGTCTTATCGCTATAAAGTAGCTTTAGATCAGTATTTATATTACTGTGAAATATACCTGATAAAGGAAATTTATACGTTGGAAGGAGTCATTGCCTTGTACTTTTTTCATTATATGTAATTACTTAAGCGAGCAATACTGAAAGTCGAAAATATTTATTTTCACAAATCCTCAAATCCGCGCTCGTGCTCGTGTTGTTTGTTTTGATTATTTTTTTGACAGTGACAAGTGGCAACATTATCAAATCTTATTTAATAAAAAAAATAAAAAAAAACTGATTTTTCGTTTGAAAACAAAATGTTGTAACCTAAGACTTCTCTCTCTACAATCTATAACAATGCCCTATCGATCCTTCACTTTTTAAACGAAAAGGTTTCATCATTTTAATATTACTACGGAGTATTTTCTGTCATTAGTGTCAAGTATTAGGATTTTTTCAAGTTTCTTAAATATAACAAGTTGTAAATGTTCTAGTCACAATCTAAAACACGTATACAGTCAATTTATAAGTCGAGTCCTGCTTCAGTAAAGTGGTGGCGACTTCACTAGAAGCTTCTATGGAGTTTTATCGACAACGTAAAATCACACGTTTCACTGCTTTATTTCACTTGCCCACACTCACGCACTTAGTGAATAAACACTTAATGAATAAAACACCACCATTTTTATAGCATTAATGTTCAAAATAAAACAAGTTTAGGAAAATAAAACAAAGCAACAACATGTTCCTAAGACGTTCCCGCCAAAAGTCCCTACGGAGTATTTGAAGACAATCTGTATTTTTTTGCATAGAGTGAGATAAATATAAAGTAATTTTGAGAAAACGAAAGAGAAAATAGTTTTCATGTAATATTAATGTCAAAGTCGTGGAACACTTGTACTAAGAAAATAATCTTAGGTTACCAACGTAGGAGTTTTCCCCCAAATTCAGGGCTAAATAAGTAGAATGAGATTGTTAGGGACTTCTAATTTTTAGGTAGTTTTTTGATTCACTTGTTAAATATAAGACCGTGGGATAACTACATAGCTCATATAGCTTCCTGAGACATGGAGTAGGCGCCTAATTCAGCGGAGCAGCACAAGTGGCGTAAATATGTTAATCTCGGTAGAGATTACATGTATGTTATCTATAGGTGTAAGAATTTTAGATTTACTCTTTAGGGAGTATATTTTTGGGAGTTGGACAGGTTGGTAGCCCTGGAATTTTAGGGATTTTTTTGCAGAGCCGAGCCGATAGGTTAAAAAAAAAGGAAAAAGAGGTATTTTTGGTATTTGTTCTCATGTTGTGATTTTGTTTCATATTTTTGAAAATATAATAATATTTTGTGATACAATTTGATGTTCAAAAAAATCCTAAGCCTTTATTATAAAGAATCTAGAAATATCCCTATTTACACAGTGCTCAGCTTCAAATAATACGCAACTTCTATACCGGCTTGAAATCTTTGTCCTCTTTTCACCTTCATAGATTTTTCGAAGATGCTGCCAAGACATCGGATGATGTTTTTTAAGATGAGAACGAAAACACGCCACTTCATAAGATTTTTCTCATCTCAGCCTGGTATTGGCGAAATAGATGTTCCATTTTCTGATGGGTAAGTTTTGAGGTTATGTTCAGAGATTACATTAATATTAATTTTGTCTGCAAAAACTTAGATAGATTTTGTCTAATTTATATCTCAAATATTACAAATCATTTTTATATAATTATTATTCCCATAAATATATAATTAATTCCGAGCAAGTTGCATCCGTAAAACTTTAATAAAGATCAAAATGCCTTGCAGGTCCATGCTGAAGCTTTCCACAGGGTGCTACGCCCGTTTCGCTGATGGAACTTGTGTGGCAACGCTAGGAGACACCAGTGTGCTGTCTACAGTGGTGTCTAAATCTAAGCAGAGTAGCAGTTCATTTTTACCATTGGTAGTTGACTATAGACAGAAAGCGGCAGCTGCTGGTCGAATTCCTACCAACTTTTTGAGGAGAGAACTAGGTAGAATTATTTAGTTAATCACCAAACTTTCTATAAAGTCAGTATTCTGATAGGTTGTGTGTGATATTGGGTTTGTTGTGTAAAGTGTGCTCACCTGTGAGTGCATCTCCCATAAATCTGTTAGTTAATCTAAAGTCTATTGACTCCAATCAGTTGCTGACTACACTTTTTTTTCAGTCTGGTCATGTACCCTTATGAAAAAAGAAATCCTAATAATCTGGATGTTGCGCTTACAGATTCCTTGATATGTAAGCACAACAACCAGATCATTGAAATGTCTGAGTAGGCATTGCCTGTAGCTTTTGTGAACATTTTGAATCATGGCCGCAAGGCTGCTATTTGAACTATTAGTCATTCGCTACTCACTGATACAATTTAGAGACAATTATGACAAATTGTTAGTTTATTAATATGTAATAAACTAGCAATTTGTTACAATTGTCGATAAATCATATCAGTGATTGGCGAATGAGTGATAGTTCAAATATCAGCCTTGATGCCCTGTTCTTTGTTTGTGGTGAATCACAAAAGTTGAAAAGTTGAATTAATTTCTTTGAGAAGCCAAAAGTAGTTACGTGTTCAAACAAATGTTCCCATAATCTATTAAGAATGTATAATATATTTAAACAAAAGAATATTGAATATTGTAAATCATTAATATTTTAAAGTCAAAGTAATTTATTGATATATATAAATTTACAAGTCTTGTATACAATAGTATACAACTAAAACAACAATAAATACTATTTCATTGTTATTCATAGAATATATAGAATAACTTTCATGAATTTTATGTTAACATTTAATTGTATCAACTTTAATTTTCCACTAATATATACCATAAATTCATAATACTACACAAAAAAGAAATATGTGATCAAACATATTCATAATTATGTTTCCAGGTCCAACAGAAAGAGA
Source organism: Lycia hirtaria (assembly GCA_947563715.1). Taxonomy (NCBI): domain Eukaryota; kingdom Metazoa; phylum Arthropoda; class Insecta; order Lepidoptera; family Geometridae; genus Lycia; species Lycia hirtaria. Next base: position 15,521,899 of record OX387385.1, read on the forward strand.
GATCCTCACATCTCGACTCATTGATCGTTCACTTCGACCTCTCTTCCCCTCTAACTACTTCTACGATACGCAGATAGTCTGTAACATGCTCGCTGTAGATGCAACAAACCCTCCGGAGACAATTGCCGTGAATGCTGCCAGTGCTGCTTTAGCTCTATCAGATGTTCCATGGAACGGGCCAGTGGGAGCAGTCAGGTATTATACAAAAAAAAAACTTAAAATTCACATCTGCTAATATGGTAAAACTAAAGTTATCTAGTACTCTTGGGGAGAATGGCGACCCTCCACTACAACTTCCACATACTGGATGCATATAGTTTTAGAGTTTATTTTTGTACATGACCTAAATCTAACCTATTGTCTTGATATTACCTAAAAGGGAGGTTAAGTACTAAAAAAAATCATAAATCAAAAACTATATGCATCTGGCAGGAGGTAGTTTCATGGAAGGGTTGCCCTACACCTTCCTTACCTCTTCCCCCCCCCCACGACTACCGAGTAAGTTTACTAATTTCTCATTGTACTTGGAAATAATCTGTCTTATAAACGCTGAATAAGGACATTTTAGTTAAACAGTGTTTTGTTCCATTTTCGCGCATGACTGCTCCTGTCTGTCAGAAAGTGACAGGTCCTTATTGTGAATAAGATTTTAACATGCTTTTATAAGTAAGATGGCATATGTAAAAAATTTTGCAGACTAGGCCTCATAGATAATGAAATAATCATCAACCCAACGCGCAAGGATCTGCAAACATCTTCTCTAAACCTCGTAGTTGCTGCAACTAAAGCCAACCTGGTTGTCATGATGGAGGGTAAAGCTCAGGATATTCTGCAGCAGGATTTACTGAAAGCCATCAAACTAGGTATGAATGTAAGTCAAATTTGTTTTTGTATTGGAAACTTTCAAAATCAATCAAAACAAAACTTGAAAAATCAAAAATAACTGTCTATAATCCATTGTATACAGAATTTAAAGGTTAACAGGGAGACACAGTTATTTTCGGTTTATAACCAACTTCAAAAAAGGAGGAGGTTATCAATTCAGTTGTATTTTTTTTTATTTTTTATTATTGAATTTTTTTTAAATTTTAAAATAAAAAAAAACATTTGAATTATAACCTCCCAACCCACTTAATTTTGTATGAACGAAGTTGATAAACTCTTATTTTAATTGAAAAGATCTTCTTTTTGTATAGGTCCCATAGTAATTTCATCAGAATCGGTTCTGTGGCTTAGTTTTATTTGTATTAATTTTCTCAGGTACCAAAGAAGCCCAACACATAGTGAAAGGCATAGAAAGCTTGCAGAAAAAACATGGTAGAAGGAAAAGGGAATATGAAACTCAGGCGCCACTGAACCAGAGCATCGTTGATTCTATCAAAACATTGTCTTCTATGAAGATTAGAGAAATATTCAGGTATACTTACTATATGTCCTTTTTTGGCGTGAATGAGAAGCAATTCCGAACAGTGATAAGATAGAAGAAAAAAAGTAATAAAAAAAATATTGTATTTGTTATGTTATTATTATGTTGTTGTTGTTTGCAGTGTGTAATTTTGTCTTCCTCTTGCACAATTATAAAAAAAATTCAAGAAGTTAAAAATATATATATTAGTTCATAAAGAGCACGGACCCCGGAGTCTGTGAAGATTAATTTTATCAAATAAAAAAGAATTTTGTAAATAAAGAACAGTGATGGTAACAAAATCTGTGGATAAAGTTTAGTAGTGCCACTAAATATCTACCATTTATACCCAAACTAAAGGCTGCCTGTTGTCACACTCATTTTTAAGTTGTTATCTATTATTTGTATTTGTTCATTTGGTGTACAATAAAGAGTTTTTAAATATATCTATCTTAACTTTATTTACACCATTTGATAAGTAAAGCGTCAAACAATTCGCTTCGTTACGTCAGGACAATGACGCATCGCGCTCAGGGGAGGCGAAGACCCGTATTTTGAGGTCGTTTTGACACACATGGCCATATTTAAATACACAGTTACACTCATTTTATATTATATATTTTTATGTGTTATATCTAACGGCCAAGGAAGCACATTCCACATTTTGGCAGTACGCACTAAAACTGCAACTGAAGCGTTTCATTGTAATCTTTATCACCAATCGGCTAAAACCGCCTGGTGCACCAAGTGTGTGACAAACATGGTTTTTTTTAGTGACCACAGTCATGACAAGCTTTCCCGCGATAATGCAGTCTCTGAACTGCGTCAAACAGTTCTGAACCAACTGCGGGACACGGAGGCTGACGTCACGCAGCTGCAAGACGCTTTCAACGCCAACCTGAAGCAAATATTCCGGGATATGATTTTCGAGACGGACACCAGATGCGATGGAAGGCACTTGGATGATCTCAGGAACATTAGCTGTCAGGTGAGTGATATATCACTAACCACACTACCACTATCACTAGCTATCGCTAAGAAGTCTACGCAAACAATCACCTCTTGTTATTTATTATTTGTTCAATTTGATTTGAATCATAATTGTATCTATGGTTTGCTTTCCAAATTTCATCAAGCAGCTGGTAGTAATGCATCAATGTCGCACACTTCCGTCTCAGCTCCAGCATTTTGATGCCAACCATTCCACTGACAAACAGAGACGGATACATGAAAGGATGATATCCATATAGTTATTTTATAAGTATCTATTTCCTATTTTATTTCCTAACACGTTTTTACATTTTAACATAACAATGTCAAAATAATTTACATTGACAAATGCACAAAACTCGCATAGCCAATACCCAAAAGAAAACATATAACAAGAAAAGTTTCCCAGGTGTCGCTATACGGCCCCCTGCACGGCAGCGCGTTGTTCCAGCGCGGGCAGACACAGGTGCTGTGCACTGTTGCCTTCGACTCGCCGGACAGCGCGCTCAAAATGGACACGCTCACTATGCTCACCAGGTAACATCACCGCGTATCCCGGGGGGTAGCCCCCCGTGACGTGCAAGTTTAGTGACATCCTAATTTCGTAACGCCAGTAGAATAAAAAAGTAAATGTATGGGATTGGCGTTAGCTAACGAAATGTCACGTGACGGCACGTCACAGTTTTTCATTACGAAACGTAAGCGTCACAAAATCATCAACATCTCTATCCGTATCATCATCAACTCTGGGTCACCGTCAACTCTATCCGTTTTATCGTCAACTCTATCCGTATCATCGTCAACTCTATCCGTATCATCGTGAACTCTATCCATAACGCCGGCACCTCTATCCGTATTATTGTCAACTCTATCTGTGTCACTGTCAACTCTATCCGTATTATCATCAATTCTATCCGTATCCTTGCAACGCAACACGTGAATAGTGTTGCAGAAATATATGCATTTTATGACACTCTACCCGCAATCTGTACCGTGTAACGTGGTATCTAACGAATCGCACAACTTCTTACAAATATGGCAAGTCTGTTTGTGCAGTGGTATAAAAGAGAAGAGTTTCTTCCTGCACTACGAGTTCCCGCCGTACGCGACGGGCGAGACGGGGCGGGGCGGCGCGGCGGGGAGGCGGGAGGCGGGGCACGGCGCGCTGGCGGAGCGCGGCTTGCTGCCCGTCGTGCCGCACCTGCCTTACACCGTGCGGCTCACTGCCGAGGTGCTCGAGAGCAACGGTACGTGATAACCTCAATTTTCAATTCAGTGCTTTATGTGCCAGTTAAAGGGTATACAGCCAGTAACAACCTTATATTGTTTGTTTAATAAAAATTTTCGTGGTCACAAAATCAACTACAAGAAACAGGACAAACACGGTTGAATCTTAATAACATCCCCGCGTAAGCCCCGGTCCAAATGTGCTTAGTACATTAGGTTACTAAAAATAAGTTTGGTACTATGATATAGCACAGCGGATTAGCAAGTTGAAGTGGCAGTGGGCAGGGCACATAGCACGTAGAACTGATGGCCGATGGGGCCGAAAAGTTTTCGAGTAGAGACCGCGCACCGGCAAGCGCAGCGTAGGAAGACCAGCAAGGAAGACGAGATGGACAGATGACCTCATACAAGTGGCGGGAAGACGCTGGGTGCAAGCCACTTCCAATCGTTCTTTTTGGAAATCCATGGGGGAGGCCTATGTCCAGCAGTGGACTTCTTATGGCTGAGATGACGATGTTGGATTAAAAATAGATGTTATTACTATTTTGAACTCTTGTCTTTCTACCCTCAGGTTCTAGTTCAATGGCGAGCGTGTGCGGGGGTTCCCTCGCTCTGTTCGACGCCGGAGTGCCCCTCTCGGCGCCGGCGGCCGGCGTCGCGATCGGACTCGTCTCGCGGTACAACGACCTTGGCAACATGGACGACTACAGGATACTCACTGATTTGTTAGTGAGTCCGTTCAAATAACGTTTCATTGCTTCCTACTGGAATCACTTTTGTCGGAGATGCGGTGTATACGTAGTATGTGTATATTGGAGGCCAAAAAATTACAGGCTACTTTTGTCCTCGCAATATTTAATCTGTTATTATCTGTTGAGTGGGTAGCAATTAGACACAAACTCTGTCCATGATCTCTCTCTCTATTTCTCTCATGCTCTAGTGTGTCATAACAAATTGTTTGCGTCACAGAACCACACCCCATTAAATGTAGAATAATCCTAATCCAGACTAAAACTAACTAGTCAACTAATATTATATAATCGAAAGTATCCCTAGTCTTTTTCTCTCTCTGAAGACGGACATCGAATAAATTACATCATCATCATCACCATTCATCATCATATCTCATCACTACGCGGGTGAATCCACGGGGCACAACTAGTATTGCTACTATCTGCAACTGAAATATCCATTGAACGCCAACCCCGAATGCGATGTGTTTGGAGACAGATGGTCGGATATGATGCTGGCATGTTTGACATATTGAGAAAGCATTGCATAAAATTATTTTTACATAAACTGCTGTATTCAGCCTTTGTTTTTTATTTATTTATTATGGAATTGACATTTAATGTTTTGATATCTGACACAACATTATTAATGTTACTTGTAATAAATAATTAATACAATTGGCTATGGCCGCTGTAACTAATAAACTAAATTAAATACCAAGTGAGACCATAAGTAACATGGCAGCGTCACAGTATCCTCCCTAACGCATATCTCACCCATTTCCCCCAGGGCATAGAAGACTACATGGGCGACATGGACTTCAAGGTGGCCGGCACCAAGAAGGGCATCACGGCGCTGCAAGCTGACGTGAAGATACCCGGTCTACCTCTCAAGGTGGTCATGGAATCCGTGCAGAAGGCGTGCGACGGGAAGACCAAGATCATAGAAATCATGAACCAGTGCATCGACAGGCCTAGGTCGGTTCAAATATTATATAAGGTGTGGAATCCTGTCTTTCCATACAGGTCAACTAAACCGACCAAGTAGTTGTGCCGAATGGAAGCCAGTTAACGCAGTATTACCAAACTAGAAAGTGTGACACTTGTCGAAATGACAGCTATCAAACTTGACAGGCTCATATCTTGTAAACTATTGATCCTAGACTAATATAAGCCCTTTACATCAAATAAAATAAAAAACTTAACCCCTCTTCTTGCGCCGTCGGGTAAAATTCCAGTTTTTTTAAAAATGAATTGTATAATATGGAATTTGACAGATCGAGTCTTGAAATGAAATGAATAAAACTCAGAAAACTGATTAATAATTGTTATTTGGGAATTTGTACTGTGGTGAAAATTCCCTATAACCGAAATAATTTTATTTTTTTATGTTTTGAGGCAGTAAAATTATTTTAATTTTATTATGTAGTGTACATTTCCGTTTCTAGAGAAGGCAGGAAGGAGAACATGCCTGTAACAGAGGAGATGGAGGTAGAGGCACACAAGCGAGCCAAGCTGCTCGGTCTCGGTGGAGGGAATCTCAAGAAGCTGTATGTCGAGACAGGAGTGCAGGTTAGTTACATTTTACAAGGAATAGGGAATAGGCATGATTTTTATTTCATAGGAATAATAGATTTTATTTTAATTGATCACTTACCAAAATGCGATACATATACTAAAAAAATATTTCAATCGGTTAATAAACGTCTGAGATATAAACATTTAAAGTTTTAGACGACGGATGCTCTGTCTCTCGCGAAACAACAGTTTGTATTGAATTTGTATGGCGTACTTGAACTATGACGTCATCATTCGCTATCGTGTGCTCTCTGTCTAACATGAAATTAAAATACTTGTAAGCTATGCTTGTAACTTTCTTATTTTTGATGGTAATTTAATTTTGTTTTTGTTGAGTGGATCTTTTTGTGGTTAGCTTTTTTATGACCAAATAAAAATCATGCATATTATATTCCCTATTACAGTTAAGTTTTTTTCTTACTTTGCCGTCTGAAGTTCTTTTGTTTTTTTATTTTTGTAAATCTACGTTTGACCACCGACTCGCCTGCTGTTAAGCGATGGTGTGGCTGAGGATGCAGCATGTAAATCTAGACAAAGATACTCTCTCAAAAAGTGCTGTTGGTCACTAAAGTCGATGTGTTACTTCTTCAAAAAATGCTGATTGTCACCACAGACAAAGTGTTACTATTTCAAAAAGGGTTGTTTGTCACTAAAGACAAGGTGCTACTTCCAGTTTGTCAATTCTTCAAAAAGTGCTGATTTTCACTAAAGACAAAGTGTTACTCCATGTAAAAGTGACACTGAAGACAAAGTCACTTCTTCAAAACGTGTTGTTTGTCACTAAAGACAAAGTGTTACTTCTCTAAAAAGTGCTGTTTGTCACTTAAAAGTGCTAACTACTATGAGTATCTTCATCTTTTCAGATAACTCCAATAGACGAGACCAAGTACAGCGTATTCGCGCCGTCTCAAGCCGCGATGGACGAGGCTCGCGCGCGGATCGCGGCCTGGCTGACCGCGGAACGCACGCCGGAACTAGAGTTCGGGGCGATATACCAGGCGAGGGTGGTGGAAGTCAGGGATATAGGCGTCATGGTCACTCTGTACCCGGGCATGGCGCCGGCGCTCGTGCATAACTCGCAGCTTGACCATAGGAAGGTAATATGGATGAATTTAAGACAATAACTGCTGAGGTATTTTTTTTAATGTTCGCCAATACTGCGTGTTTTTTCGCATTTTTTTTAATTCGAAAATAGGCTTGCGCTTGGCCGTCAACTCTCCTGGTGTTAAGCGACAGCTACGGTCTACGATGGAGCGCGGCTTGCCTAGAAGAAACCTATTCACTCGCTATCGTTGTAAAGAAACAAGAAAGCGTGAGGGTAGAAAAAACACAAGGTGTGTGTTATCGTCAGTTATTGTGTTAAACAGAACTGAAATCTGTAGACGTATGAAAGTCATCGACACAGCACGGCGGAGTAGCAAATTGAAGTGGCAGTGGACAGGGCATATAGCACGTAGAACTGATGGCCGGTGGGGCCGAAAGGTTCTCGAGTCTCGAGGAAGATCAGCCACGAGACGGACGGATGACCTCATACAAGAAGTGGCAGGAAGACGCTGGATGCAGGCCGCTTCCAATCAATCAAACAGGCGGCCTTATCGCTGAAAGCGATCTCTTCCAGGCAACCGTGGTATGGAGATCAATTGATAGAATAAGTAAAGCGGGTGTGCAATAGCAGAGGCCCTGGGTATAGCTATAATATAATCATACCAAACAATCTAATAAAATCAAATACTAAATACTTAAATAAATATAATAATACAATAAATACCAATTTTACTATGGATACTAACATGGTTTTCACACAATTTTACTCTCGGTCGGTGACGCGCCTCGCACTGAGACCGTCACCGAACGAGAGTGACGTTTGCGCTGTTTCAAAAGAGTTGAAAAAGATCACCTCATGCTGTTGAAAGTATAGTCTGATTTTTCGATTCGAAACACGCGTGAGTGACCCGTAGTTTTTATTTAAAAACAATAAACACCAATATTTAATACGAATATCTGAAAAGTTCCTATATATAAATAAGAAATTACGGTTTCCACCATTTCAGATAATGCACCCATCGGTGCTGGGTCTCGAGGTGGGCTCCGAGCTGCAGGTGAAGTACTTTGGACGCGACCCCGTCTCCGGGCAGGTGCGGCTCTCCAAGAAGGTGCTCTCCTCCCCCCCGCCGCCCCTCGTTAGGAAACTAGACAAAAGCTAGTTCACTTCTTTACACTTGTGTGTGTGTGTGCGTGAGTACTGTGAGTGAGATCTGCTACTGTGCGAATAAAATTAGAATAGAACTGGATTAAACTGGTAAGATTTCCGTACAAATGTATTTGACTGGCCTCCCAGCTCCGTTGGTATATGTCTGCCTGCTAAGCTGTAAGTTCGATCCCACCCAGGGCAAACATTTGTGTGATGAGCATGGATGTTTGTTCTGTGCTTGGGTGAAACTCATGTATCATAAGTATATATTTTCAAAAAAAAGTATAATTATGTATTCTATCAGCCATCTAGTGTCCATAGTACAAGCTTTGCTTAGTTTGGGCTAAATGATGTCGTGTGTAATGTCCACCAATATTTATTTATTTTTACCAATAGGGAATGTTCATGTTTTTTTATTCATATAAAAGCTAAACATAGAATCGTTCCACAAAAACAAAATTGGAATATCTTCCAAAATATGCAAGTTACAAGCGCATACATTTCATGATAGAGAACACATCATCACGGAGGATGACGTCATGTGTCACGTGCAACGTAAAAATTCAATACTAAGTGACGTTTCGCGGGAAAGGGACAGAGCATCCCCCAAACTTTAAATGTTTATATCTCTGAAGTTTATTGGCCGATTTAAAGAATTTTTTTTATCATATGTACGTTTTCGTATATTATTCATAAAAAGTATTATTCCTATGAAATAAATGCAGTGTATTACCGGCTATGGTCGAGATTTTACAATGAAGTAATTGTGGTTAGCTTTATTATCGGTTTTTATAAATCACATTTGTTGAAGAAAATACTTATAGCAAATATGTTGAGATTATCATAGCAAAAAGGTCAACTATTTATCCATAAATTTGTATATAATTTGATTTATTTATTTATTATTTATTTATTTATTTAAGTCCATCAACATTGTGTACAATAACAATATTTGCAATAGTTTTATATAATAATAACATAATTACAATTGCCACAATAATTAAAGATGGAGACAGCATGCATTAATGGAGCGAACAAATAAATTATAAAATATTGTACGTCAAAAAATAATACATAAAAATAATCTAATATTGGTCAATAAAATAAAATAAACTAAAATTGGTCAACTTAATTAAAAATACTGGATTGGTCAGAATTAAATTAAAGATTCTAAAAATTCATCACATTATTTGATGTTAATATCCTGTTTTTTTTTTACCAAATAAGATTTTACTCCCAATAAAGACATTCGCATCGATACTGCTCCTAAAGCATATAGGGCAACATTATACTGGCAGGATCAGTCAGTGGAAGGGGCTGAGATGAGGGGTTTGAATCTAGTAACTCGAGAGCCAGTCAAATTGTTATTTATTCGCATTGTAATGATATATACGTATGATGGTTGGTGTAAAGTGAATGTATGATGTGTGTTGTTTTAATAATGTAGCAGTCCCTTAAAAACCCTATATAAATGTAATATGTAATTTCTGTAGAATCCAATCGGGGAATCGGACATTCGAAGAAATCGATGTGTCGACATTCTGATAGCTAGACGACGTAAAACTGAACTCATTCAAGTAACCTCGGCTGGCCTTCCAAGTCTCTCATATCAACATATTGTGTAGTGTAGAATATGGCTTAATTCACGAAAATCCTCTTTAGGGTGAATAAATGGAATGTAAAAAAAAAATGCCGTCAAATAAAACTATCTAAAATTCATTATCATCTTAGGAAGTCCACTGCTGGAAATATCAAGTTTATGTTTATGTATTGTGTCCTGTACGGAAGCCTCGGTTTACGAGTGGATCTCTTACTATTTCTTATTTATTAAAGGTTAGTTCATGATTAGTTTATGTAGCGCGAATTTTTCATTTTTCCGCTTTTTGGAGCCCTAAAAGATACATAATAAATAAATATGGAGGAAATTTTCACACAACACCATCTAGCACCAAACTAAGCAAAGCTTGTACTATGGGAACCAGATGGTTGATAGAATACATACATACTTTCTTTTGTAAATACATACATAATATGTTTTTTTTTTATAGAAAATAGATCTACGATTGACCACCAACTCGCCTGATGTTAAGCGACGGTGTGGCCGAAGATGGAGCTCGTCGATCTAATATGATACATATAAACACTCAGATACAAAACAAACATCCATACTCAGCAGAAATGATTGCCTTGGGTGGGGATCGAACCCACAGCCTACAGCTCCATGGATTTACAAAATGACTGGTGGAGGCGGTTTGCATCTAGGGTATTCTTGCCACTTGTAAAATGTCTATGGCGCTAAGCTACATTATAAAAATATATAATACGATGAAATAGGCTTTTTAATTATTATTATTTTTGGCATTAGTGTACCTAAAGGGGATTTTCTCACGGAAAAAATGAATAACCACAAAATTTTGCGTTTTTATTAATGCCATGTTGTTTATATCGACCTAAAGTATATATTCCCTTCGCGTCTTAAATATACACAATAATGGGTAACTAGCGACTTATGTGAGCTTGTAATACCGATAATAGGCCTATCATATTCCGCCATTGTTGGAGATCAAAAACACAGACTTCAGTGCCTTTTCTATGACGCCAGTGTGAATAGAAGCTGTATCATAAGTTGCTGGTTATGTAAATATAATTGCGAGTAGAATGTTTATTTTATATTAGAAATTTATATTTAAAATACGTTGTGTATTATTTTTTTGACCATTGCTTAACGTATAATCGTCATATGATTAGTAAAACAATTCGACTGCCAAATTGTAAATAAATAGGTAATTATTGTAATAAATTTAGTGTTAATTTTAGTTTTTTTTTTTTTTTGTCACTCCAGTTCTAATCCTTTTAGGGTTCCGTGGTAACTACAAGGAACCGTTATAAATTCGTCACATCTACAAGAACAAAATTTGGTAAAAAGTAGTAAGATTGTATAGACTAAATGGCCAACCCTAGTGTGAGTTATTAAGCCGTCGGAAAACCTTTGGCCTAGCTTGAAGATTGTTGTTTTCAGGGATCGTAAACGGTTAAGGTATAAGGTTACGCTACCGGTATAATAAAGGTAGACCGAAATCGGTGATAATAACGGTTAAGGTATATAATAATAACTCTACCGATATTTTGGTACCGAAATCACCGCGTTGCATAGGACCTCTCGCTCTTACGCGTTTGCATACGAACGGGGGATGGCGATGCGCCGGCGGTCAAGGTCAAAACCTTTATGGTTCGGTTTCGGTAGCGCAATTTACGAGTATAATGATATCGTTATTTATCGGTACCGTAAAATTCCTGTACCTTTATTTCAGGTTTACGTCATACCCATAACCGTTATAACCTTTATCTTTTCGGTATGAGACCCCTGGTTGATTTTAAAAACAAACATCCGGAACCTACAATTTAACGTCATCCGAACCACGGTAAAGTAAATGTATGGGATTGACATTAGCTAACGAAATGTCACGAGACGGCACGCCACAGTTTATTAGTCTAGTAAAAATAAATCCATTTGTATGGAGCTAATCACATTAAATGCACTTTGAGGGATTCTTCGAAATTGTAATAGGAAAATCCCTGATAAACACAGATTCACAAAAGTCCCTGATTTATATACTAGCTGCGTTCCGTGGATTCATCCGCATATTTATGAAATGTGTGTTGAAAGAAAAACAAAATACCCTACTGCAAAAAAGCAGTTTTGCAGTCTAATAAACTTACGATTTCGTTACGCTTGACATGCTGTTGAGTGTAGGTTTTTGTGAGAAAGCATGCGTAAAATCGCTGTAAAATATTATAAATGCGTATTTTTTTAGAATAATTCTAGTAAAACCACTTGTTTATTACAAAAAAAATCATTGGAGGTTACGAAAAAACGCATTTCTAAACTATCGACCTAGAAATTAATAATTGACGTGTGACCAATAAATTATATTTTTTTGTTTTAAATTATAAATAAAACAAAACTATTAATTTCATTGTATATTGAAAGAAATATTCTGTACAATCTAAGAAATATAATTGGTATCACAAAAGGACGTTTTATCGAAGGCACTAACTCACTGGACCTTACATACAGAAATCACTAACACACACCAACAACGCTATACAATATGTGTAATAAATACATCAGTGTGTGTGAAAGAAAGATAGGTTATTGATCGCTATTTATAGTATTTATACACTTAAATATATTATGTTGTGTTCAATAAATTAAAATCAAATACCTACCTTTCTTAGTAAAAAATAAATAGTTGTTTCTGTACATAAATCGGCAAAGAGGTCCAAATTTTAACCCTTAAATCTACAAAGTTGATTGTCAAAAAATAAAGGAATAACAATTATCCTTACATTAAACGATTAAATAAGTAAAAATATCAATACAAAAAAACGTAATAATTAAACATGTCAAGTTTCATATTTGCAAAAATTACGATTGCAGTCTTTGATTTCGTTGTGACTACAATATTTTAAATTAACAATAATACATCTATTTACATTTATTGTATATTCGATGACAATTCAAAAAAAAAATATTTCGATTAGGAATAGCTAGCTCTGCGCAGAGCGAAAAAAAAACAATACACCTAACACCGTGCTAATAAAGTGCTGGTGGCAACGGACACTGTTACTATTTAAACAAAATAAATATATCACAATCGCGAATTAGTTAAAATGTTGCATTTTTATACATGGCGACATGTTAACTAATCCGCTGGAATTAAGGCTGAGTACACACAGTCCAAATCAAATGGTTAAGGATTTTATAATTAACACACAGTTGAGATCAGACTGACTAACACCATTGCCACCTAAGAAAGCGGTGCGACGTTTAACACTACACAAGAAACATAAAAGCGACAAAAAACTAAATAAATCATACACAAAATAATTGTGGACTTTGTTATTATGCAGTTACTTTATAAATGGCATTTTTGGACTCATTTTACACAGCGTTCAGGTACGCTTTTGTATTGTGTCTTTTAAAGATTTAGGAAAATAATCACATTTTTTTTCAAGTAATTTTTTTCTCAAAATCAACACAAATCATCTAAGGTCGTTCACTGAAAAGTGATTAACTAACCACCCGTTTTTATTGTTTATTCGTCATTAAAAGGCGGTCAAGTTAACCTGGTTAACTTCAGTGAGTACCGACCTTAAGTCCCAAACACAGAGGCATAAAAACTACGTTTACAATCATCTTAACCAATGGCAAGATTAGAATCTCTTTCGTTATGCTCAGTACAAAAAAAAAATTGTCATTTTTGAACTTTTTTACATGACAAAATCGTAACATTATTGTCAAAAATGCTCATAGCCTCTTAAAAAAATCATCAAAGAAATTGGTCGTTGACAAAATGCAATGAACATCTGAGTATTCACATTTTTCGAGTTTAGTTTCACTTTGTTAGTAATTTTCGGATGACGCCGAAGAGAGACCTCAATTCTTTGCGTATGCCATTAAAAAAACTTATTATAATCAACATGTCATAAATATATAAGGCACGAGCTTCAGGCCCCAATACGATTCTTATAAAATCTTTAAATAAGCTAATTTCGTTAAGCCAACGAAAAACAGCTGCAGTTTCTTAAAAAAACTTGACAGTTAACAGTTATCTTTTACGATTTCTTCGCTCGTGTAACGAAATTCGCTATCATCAAGGAAACTGGTGATAAAATTGATAGGTATTCGTATTTCGCGCGTCACACCGGTTTTGACGGACGAAATAGATATCTGAGAGCAAACTTATCGATAACACACAAATCTTCAACGATAAAGTAAACAGCACATAGAAATAATCTTGGAAAGTTACATTTAGCAACAAAACAATCAATGTTGGTTCCTAAAGTCACTAAATCATGTTTGAAACAGTCAACATTTTGGGCAAAAATCTTTTATATAGCTCTTCAAAAGCAATCTTTACACTAGGTTTGCGACCTCTCTCAAAGAGATTATAACTCAAACCTAGCGTGAATTAGGTAAGCAATAAGTTCGTTCTTAAAATACGCAGAAAACAATTTAATCTCCAGTTTCCTCATTACCATCTCTACCTTACAGTTTCTCATTAGCCTCTCACTGAAAAGTCAAGGCCTAAAGTTCTCTAGCTCAGCCAAGCTTTACTTGTTATGACTGAAAATCATCTTTCGGCTTAGCCAGGGCCAAAAGTCCATTAACCAAAGCCAAAGGCCTGCTGGTCAAAGTCATCCACAGGCGATGGCAAAGATCTATCCCTACATGAAATGGCTGAAGAGAAATATTAGCTGCCTAATCGGACCTAAAGAACTCTATAGAATCCCAGATAATTCAGTAGTAAAGAACTTGAAGCCCTTACTGGCTAAGGCCAAAAAACCTGAAGTGCTTACAGGCTAAGACCAAAGAACCTGAAACGCTTACTGGTTACGGCCAAAGACCCTGAAGCTGTTACTGGCTAAGGCCAAAGGTCCCGAAGCGTTTACTGGCTAAGGCCGAAGATCTTGAGAGCATTGAAGGCGGTGGCGAGCGCGACGTCCTCGGGGCTCTGCCCCAGGAAGCCGGCGACAAGCTCCACGACGGCGGGCAGCGCGCACGGCTCGTTGCGCTGGAACGTGCAGTAGCGGTTCACAAAGTTCATCGATCTGGAATTACAGAAACAAACATCATTAAACTAGCCAATAAAAGTAGTATGGTCATAAGACAAGCTTCTATGAATGTAAGTTTTCGACAAAATGTTTTCTGACTTCATATTAAAATTTATTGTAATTTCAAAGCATTTATAGGCCCTAGCTTCCACATTCCTATAATTGAGTAATCATAATGTTTTACAAGGATCACAGTCAAATCCAGAGTTAAAATTTGATCTAATGACTGGATTGGCTTATAACACTATTTTTATATGATAACACTTTAATATTCGTAATTACATACAGCAATGTATAATTTGAATATATTTTATTTAACTAGGTATATATATAATAACTTTATGAGTGGATCTACTGATTCACAGTGAATCAGTCCGAGTAAAAAAGTTGTAAACTAAATGAGAGCCAATATGGCGAGAAATGACACCCCTGATACGCAGTTATCACGGCTAAAGTAGGTATTATTGGATTAACATAACACGAAACAATAACCGTGTTTCACAAATCTAAAAAACAAAACAATCTAAATCGCGAAGTCAACAACCCAATTTTAGAAACATAGATTATACTCATATCAGTAGAGGATGTTATCTCTGCTGACATGTGCTCTCTTTTAGTTACGAGTGCAGCCGACAGCGGCGTGTTGTGTGCGACGTCTTATCTCGCATATCAGAGCTTATTCTCCGGTGATAGATATTCCTAACACACACAAACCCAAATTGTTCGATACACAGAAAAATTAAAGTGTGTGAAAGAGATATACCCTATGAATACTCTGCGAAAGAGAGTAACAACAAATCCTAACTAATATAAGATAATTATAGTTTAAAATACTGAAACAACCGACTTCAAAATGCGCAATTTTGTTTACTTGAACGACATTTTTTCCAGTTATGTTTTAAAACCAAACTATTGAACTTATTTTGATGATTTTTTTATGGGAACAATCTGAAAGTAGATCCTTTCAAACAATTTTTTTTTTTTTAAATCGGTTTATAAATAACTGTAACGGTAATAGATAAAAGAAAAAGAACAAAAAAAAATACAGCCCAATTGTTAACCTCCTTCTTTTTGAAAGTCGGTAAAAAAAAACAAAAGTTATGAGACCGAGTTATGAGGTAAAAAACATTTAAAAATACAGCCAATTTCAGAACACTCCTTTTTAAAGTTGATTAAAATGCGAAAGTAACGCTCTCTATTTGTTTGTAACCTTTTCACGATCAGGTGAATTGATCCTTATGTCTTTAATGTCTATGAAATACAGTTATACTAGACTGGTCTCGCAGCTCAGTTGGTAGTATGTCTGCCTTATAAGCTGTAAGTTGTGGGTTCGATCCCCACCCAGGGCAAACATTTGTGTGATGAGCATGGATGTTTGTTGTGTCTGGGTGTTTCTATGTATCATAAGTATGTATTTACAAAAAAAGTATGTATGTATACTATCAGCCACCTAGTTCCCAAGAGTACAAGCTATGCTTAGTTTGGGCTAGATGGTGTTGTGAAAATGTCATCCAATATTTAAAGAGCCCGCTCGTTGTTACCTCTCTGTGAGCGAGTCCTTGACGTGCAGCGGCAGCTTGGAGGCGCGCATGTTGGGGTACATGAACGGAGAATCCGTCTCCACCAGCAGCCTGTCCAGGGGAACCAGCTGCTCAGAGAGCAGCCGCCGGATGCCGCCGTCGGACTTGTCCTGGACGTTACAACCACTTTTAGTATGGCAACTATGTTAATCCAACAGTATTTTTAACAAATAGGGTCGAGAGAATATAGTTTTACCACAAAATTATCTTAGCCATAAGAAGTACACTGCTGGACATCCATCCCCATTTAAAACAAATTCGTTTATTGAGATAAAAACGGAAAAAGACCAATTCATCCATCATCTCTGTTCATTCATTCGCCATCTCTGTTTCTTGAGACCTACAATCTTGGAATTTTCAAGGCTAGAGTGAATAGATATCTTCTAGATCGACGACCTCCATCCTCGGCTACACCGTCGCTTAACATCAGGCGAGTTGGTGGTCAATCATAAATCTATAGATCTACGATCTATGTATAAAAAAAAATACAATTATTTCACAATATCCTTATATAAAAATAAATAATAATATCCCATGGACTACCAAAAAGACCGATTGGAAGCGGCTTGCATCCAGCGTCTTCACGTATGAAGTAATCTATTCATCTCGTGGCTGATCTTCCTACGCTGCGCTTGCCGGTGTGTGTTAGCTTTAATAATGGTTTTATTGGCGGCAAATCACATTTGTTGAATTGACTATTGACGTCACGATGCGAGCGGCAATCAGACGACGACCATAACTTCATACATGTGTGTGTTATATACAGACGACAACTTGCGCATGTGTCGTTAGCGACACATTGTATGGATGCTATTTAGATAGCACGCCATTGTATGGAGTGTCCGACGTGGTTATTGCAACCTTGCAGATTTCGCCAGTGATACCCAGGTAGAAGTCTATACGGAAGAACAGAGTTGACATAAGCATGATATACAAGTTGTACATTTTGCAGTGACAATACATAATGTACCGTGATAGTATATTTACCTTGCATATATAGCCAGTAATCCCCAGGTAGAAGCCCTTCTCGATGTACTTGATGCCCTGTTCCACGGAGCCGGTGAACGAGTGGACGACGACGGCCGGCAGCCGGCTCCCGAACTCCTCGAGGATCTTGATGAGGTCCTCCTGCGCCTCCTTCTCGTGGACGAACAGGGGCTTGCGGAGCTCGCACGCCATTTCCACCTGGAATGCCAGAAATGTGGGTAAAACTTGGATTTCAGTCATAATCATCATCATTTCAGTCACAAAAAGTCTACTGCTTCTACAAAAAGTGAGGTTTGACGTGTGTATCTGTGTCTGTTTGTGGCATCGTAGCTCTCAAACGGATGGACCGATTTTGATCTACATAGTTGTTTTTAAAGAGGATTTGATCGAGTGTTCTTAGCTATGTTGCATGAAAATCGGCCCAGCTGTTTTTTATTTTTTGTTTTCTAAACTTACTTGTTAGTGTAAAGGAAGCCCTCGAAATGGTGTCTCAAAAATATGTTCCATTAATTTGTTTAAAAACAAAGGTATAATGGCCCCGTAAAGTAAGGACATTGGTCAACATCAAAGCAGATGTAAGTATTCCGAGAAAATGTCATTAATTTGTTAAAAGATTGTCCAGTCCTAACAAAAAAATACTAAATTAATCGAAATCGCTGAGATTTCGATTAATACAGCCTCCTTTCGCGAAATCTAGTCTATTCAGAAAAAGAAAAAAGACTATTGCGACATTGAGGGCACTGCAGTCCCAATTTTGACCACGCGACAGTTTTCTTATCGAACAGACTACCCATTCTAAATTCAAACAAAGATTTTTACAAACAGAAACGCATAATATTCTAGCAATAAATTATTCGTAAAGAAATTGTGCAAACACCAATAAATCGTATTTTATTCGCGCGGAGTGAGCCGACCACTTTCAACATTTCTTTAACGATGCTCGTGAAATTCAATGCCGTGTTCATGTATTATTGAGCGTTTCGTTCAGTAACAAGTAAAAAAATATGGAAAAAAAATCTTTCTCAATTCTATTTTCTAATATTACTTAGTTAATATTAGAAAAGCTAAAGTAAGTCTTATTGTCTGTCTGTGTATTTTTTACTTTTCCACGGCTGAAATAATGACTATGAAATTTAACATGTAGAATTGTAGATTTGTACAAGCTACTTGTGCTTTATTAAGTCGCAGCAAGAACTAATTAATGAACTGTTTGTGGAGTGAGCCTTCTGTATACTTAATTATTCTGTGACTGTTGGTACCTACTTTGAACATTTTAAATTAGGTTTCTGTTTTGTGTCAATGTATCCAAGGCCAATGTAACTAGACCATAGTTATCTGTAGTATATGTTTCATTGGCATGCAATGTTTTAGACAGATAGGAGAAAGCCAAGATATCTGCTGAACAAACGCGCTCCATCCTAGGTCACAGCGTAATATCAATATACCGACCAATAACAGTTTCAAATAGATAAAAAAATAAAAAAATGAAGCATTTATTCCAGAAAAAAGTACTATAATACATATTAAATTTTCTGCCAAACTATAAAATAGTTTATTGGCAGATAAGCTCTCTATTAGACTATATGTACATATTTTTTTTATAAAATAGGTGAAGCAAAAAGGCAGACGGCTCGCCTGATGGTAAGCGATAACCGTCGCCTATGGACAACTGCAACATCACAGACATTACTGTTGCTTTGCTAACCCGGAAAGGTGCTTGTAGGCAACCTTTTTAAAACTCTATTTGCTCTCTCTTTCTTTTTTAAATATTCAACAACATTACACATAACAACAACAACATACAACATTCGGAGTTTTAGTTTTACTATTCCTAGTATGTTTATCTAAACAAACTAGGAACTGGAACTGGAACTAGGAACTGTTTGTTTGTTTGTTTTAGATGAAGACGTGGGACGCGGTTACATAGCAACCTAAAAACTTGGACCTGACAATACAATCATCAAAATAACGTGGTTAATGGTTATATATTCGAAGTCTAGAAGTGCGTGACCTATGTCTGCACAGTCAGGAAATATCATAGTACGGGATAGTCAGCATCGATTCCACACTTTGTTATCTGCCACTAACAGTCAGGGTTGCTATACACAAAAGCGGGTCGGCAGTATTTGTCAATCAACAAAGCCGACTCGAAGCAATTACTGCACTTATTCGGCTTCGATCTAGTAGTTCGTTGGGTCGACACATCATTCCATCCGGCAGTATTTATGGAACAACAAAGCCGACCTGCAGCAACTACTTTACAACACGTTCGCCTTCAGTCGGCATATTTCATTTTACCACCCATCTGTGCCGATTAATGCCGGCCCGCCTATATGTATAGCAACCCTCACCCAACCAGCAAATGAATCTTCCCAGTTGCCTCGACACGGGCATTTTCCACAAAGACACCCATCTATTTCCGTACAAATAAAAACCTATCGGGCACATAATGAAGTCACCGCGATATCTGGACAATCTCAGGCGCGGTGCATCTAACGATTGGACAGTTGCCAAGCGGCGCCGGTGTTTAGCCCATAGCTGATGAGTTTACACCGCTCACAGTTCGTTTGATGAACATTGACACATGAAAACTTATTTAGGCGCACTGACCATTTTATCTTGTGGGTATTGAAGGAAAGTAACCCAACGAGTGCGTTGGGGTAAAGTGGGCTCGAGTCGACGAAGTGAGCGAGAGAGACATAGTCAACGCGTCACTGTTAAACTACAAGTCCCTGGGCGATCGAGCTCCACTCGGATTTTTTATGACTGAAAATACGAGCAAACCCGGGTTCACTAAAAATGAAACCTAGCAAGATCGATTTATCGTCCCCTTATCTACCTACAAACCAAATTTCATTAAAATCGTTAGAGCCGTTTCCGAGATTCTGATTATATATACATATATACAAGAATTGCTCGTTTTGAAAGTATTAGATCTATCTATTTAATATTATTAAAGTCTAAACTGTCTATTAGGATTTTTCGGCTCAAAGCAGACGTGAGTGACCCGTTCTTATTTAAAATGTGTGAAAACCACTTTAGTTTCCATAGTAAAATTAGTAAAGTCTACTTGACGCAGATTTCACTTCAGTCGTGCGGCCTTAAGCACGCACAATTTTTCGTCTGCAAAGAAGCGACAGAAAGCCTTCGCACGCTAGATAATTTTCTTAGATTGTTAAAATCAAAATCTTTTTGTGCAGTTCTGTAATTAAATGCTAAATATTAATTCTGTGTCTAATTAATCACGAGTGGATAGATATCTTCTAGACAAGGTTATTTTGGTTAGGTTATGATGGAACTGACTTGCCATGTTGGCCAAAATTCCTAATTTAAAAAAGAATAAAAATAAAACCTCAGGCGAGTTGGTTGTGCGCCAACTCGCCTGAGGTTTATTTTTATTCTTTTTTCCAATCAATTTAATAAAAAAAAAACATAACCTTTCGAAGTCGGGCCAAGAAACCCCCTGTGAAAGCAGTACTGTAGCACTGCTTTCTTCACGATATTGTCCTTCATCTGAGTATTTTGACATATTATAAGTTTGCTGTACGCTAAGCCAAACCAAACCAATGCGGTATTCGGGGCATGTCAATGTTATCGCGCGAGCAGTTTCCAGCGATGTTTATCAACACGACATAAACAGCCGATGCGCTAGATCTGCTCATGACCGCTGCACGCCTCGCAACACTGACTCACTGCAGACGCGAATATTCTACCCGACTGCGCAACAAGCTGGGTAATGATTATCTTTATTAATATTGGTCAACAACGCACACAACGCAACGCCATTTAACCTCAAACTAAGCGAAGCTTGTACTATGGGTACTAGATAACTGATATAATATTTATCTAAATATATATACATAGTGTATAAATACATGTCACCGATATAGCACAGCGGATTAGCAAGTTGAAGTGGCAGTGGGCAGGGCACATAGCACGTAGAACTGATGGCCGATGGGGCCGAAAGTTTCTCGAATGGAGACCACGCACCGGCAAGCGCAGCGTAGGAAGACCAGTCACGAGATAGACAGATGACCTCATACAAGTGGCGGGAAGACGCTGGATGCAAGCCGCTTCCAAACGGATCTTTTTGGGACGATGAAACGATGGGGGAAGCCTATGTCTAGAAATGGACTTCTTATGGCTGAGATGATGATGCATAAATAAATACATACAAATGATATACAATGAAATACATACATAGACTGGCCTTGTGGCTCAGTTGGTAGTGTGTTTACGTCTACCTGCTGAACTGAAAGGACGTGGGTTCAATCCCCACCCAGGGCAAACATTTGTGTGATGAGCATGGATGTTTGTTCTGTGTCTGGGTGTTTCTATGTATCATATGTATATATTTACAACAAAAAAAAAAAGTATATATGTATTCTATCAGCCATCTAGTTCCATAGTACAAGCTTTGCTTAGTTTGGGCTAGATGGTGTTGTGTGAAATGTCCACAAATATTTATTTATTTATTTATATATAGAAACACCCAAACATAGAAGAAACATCCGCGCTCATCACACAAATGTTTGTTTCAGGTAGAAATATATCTATAAAGTACCATATTGTGATGTGAATTATATTGTTCAACTCTGGGTACATTGATCTGTGTAGATTTATCTTTCGCAATACCTGACTAACAGATAATGGATATCTAATAGATAAAACTTTATTGTTTTGGTTTTGTAATAATCGCCAATCGTACAAGTGTTTCACAAACGTATCACGACCGAATTGGAGACGTATTTGGAGAAAGGTCAGGTCATATTTAAAATTAAAAAAACAAACTGAAACAACCCGATTTTGGTGAAAATTAGGGACCAATCTGAAAGTATAACATATCAATTTTTTTTTTGAAATCGCTTTATTTATAAATGACGCGGTTATGGAGATAACAAACACAAAAACATACAGTCGAATTGAGAACCTCCTCCTTTTTGAAGTCGGTTAATATAATGTACGGTCTCTATCGGAGAAAAATATGTCATTATTCGAAAGTATAGAAGGAAATACAGATTTTAAAAAAAAAGGACAAGTGCGGGTCAGACTCGCCCTTTATAGATATAAAATTAACAGTATTTTTTGTCGAGTCAAACCCTGTGACGCAAGTTATCTTCAAAATGTTTTCATCGCGTTAGGTCAAATTTGCATTCGCTCAAATGAAATGAAATTAATGAAATGAAGTTCCCGGCAGCCTAGTGAGACCGTCTGACTTGCGATCCGCAGGTCCTGGGTTCGAATCCCACGGCACGCACCTCTGTCTTTTCGAAGTTATGTGCGTATTGTTGATTGCCGCCAACTTCAAACGGTGAAGGAAAACATCGTGAGGAAACCTACATGTCTGAGAGTTCTCAATGATCTTGAAGATGTGTGAAGTCTGCCAACCCACACTTGGCCAGCGTGGCGGACTATGGCCTAACCCTTCTCACAATGATGGCCCGTTCCCAGCAGTGGGACAGTTTGTACAAACAGGGCTGATAAAAATAATAATAATCGGAGAGCTGCAATAGAACTGTGAAAGATCTCTTTCAATTTTGCACCGTAATATACATATAGCCAAGTATTTTACTAGCAATGCGTAGGTGCATTAAGTAGTGAATCAATTTAACCTCCACAAGTTCAAATCGCATAGTAGATAACGAATATTCTCCGCCAACATAAATCAGTTTTGTACAGTGTCTGTTGAATGAGTCATTTGTTGACGTCTGTACTTTGATAGTGACGCCGCCCTTAATGACTACGCTCTTTTCTGTGGTATTGGGATTTTATTGTGGTTTTGTTCAAAATAAGCACAACTCTATTGTTCGATCCTTGCAGGATGAGGGTAGATAGAAATCTTTGTCTACTCCATCTGATCATTATATATTCACTGCTGTCAAGCGGTGACGGTATTCGGTTGTCGATCTCCGCATACGACGCACGTTGCGCTCTTACCTCGCGAAACGACGCCGGGTCATTCATCCAGGATACTCAACTACACCTGCCTGAATAATAGGAACAGCATTCCACAAAGAAACAACACCAGGACCACTACCAGAAGTTCTGCCGTGCTCTGCGTATCGCACCTGATACTGAAGCCGTGCGACGGTCGTGGATTGTAAGGTTGGTGGAGTGTTTTCTTTTGCCTATTGTCTTGCAAGGATCTACTGTGTCTTGGACACCTATACAGTCCACTGAATTAAAATATTACCAGCTCCAGGAGACTGTACGAGTACCGTATAATCTTTTTGGTACCTTCTCCCGGATAAAATCACCTCTTAATTGACCCTTCCGGTCATTCACCTCACCTTTGAATTCGTAATTCATAGGCTTATTTATAGTTCAGACGTTCTGTTCTATAAATAGAGTTCTGAACGTGTCAGATTACCTCAAGTAATTAACGCCGTGCGTAATTACTTTTGTTAAGACGTTCTTAACCCATATTATTGTCCGTGACAATTAATTTTCATTTAAAATATTATTAAATACCCACATTTTTATTCCTTCCATGCTGGACTGGAAGTAAAAGAAAAACATAGAGTGCACCAGCTGCTTATCATCCCGGGCATACTGTAAAAGTCAGTAAAGGGACTCGAGGGTAATTGGCGTTTATGTAGGTGATGGACTGACCTTCTGTCGCTACAAGCCAATATCACATCATCTACCTAACCCTCCAACCACGGTAAAATTTGGCATCAAATAATAGCCACCTAATTTTATATTGTACCTACATTTAATTTCATGCACGTAGTAGACGTTCTACTCGTAGCGTATTTCATAATTGCCTAACTTGCATAATCCATTCTGGTACGCATATATTTCAACACTATACATAGTCGCATACACATATAATCTTGTCGTACAAGTATTTATTTTATTCTGTGTAATTTATTTGCATAAAATATAGCATATTTTTCATATTTTCTATTGTTAACTACCTCTTGTGTTATTCCACAAAATGGCGCCGCCATCTAAAGCAAATATCGTTGAAATAATGTCGACTGAATTAACCGTGTTAATTCATCGAAAACAACGTATGTTTCAACAAATGCAAGTAGTTTATGATATGTCCCGTGATTTTTCTGATCCCGAAACTGTTCAATTATTTTTAATGCATTTGTCTGAAATTCAAGATTTACGCAGTTCATTTGAGAAAATAATTTTCGAAATATTCGAAAAGGAACTTCAATCAGACCCGCAGGCGATTCTCCGAAATCATGAATTGGAAAGTTTCGATGATCTATATTTCAGGGTCAAATTATGTGCAAATAAATATAAACCTAAATCAGATAACAATAAGAGCGAGACCACTTCGCGCTCTGTGGAATGTAAGCCTCGTCTACCTAAACTTGAGTTGTTTACGTTTGATTCTAATCCAGAGAATTTCACAACCTTTTATGAGACGTTTTGTTCTATGGTACATGATCAACCTCATATTTCTAAGATAGAAAAATTCCATTTTCTATTGCAAAGTGTCAAAGGGTCAGCTTTAAATATAGTTAAAAGTGTTCCAATTACTGCCAACAATTATGATCTAGTCTGGCAAAGTTTGATTGATAAATACAACGATGAAAGGTTGTTAGTAGGTAAGTACATTGATAAAATGTTGAACTTTTCACCGCTGACAAAAGAGTCTTCTACTCACCTAAACATGTTTATTGAAAACTTCGATCATTCTTACAAGGCTATTAAGGCGCTAAATATTAAAGATTTAAATAGTTACGTAATGTGTCATATTGCATTGCGAGCATTGGACCCGTACACACGGAAATGTTTTGAACAAAAATTGGATCAAAACTCTATACCTACTTTTGATGATCTCATCTCATTTGTTCAAAACCACATAAAGGTTTTAGATCATTCTACGTCATATTCGACTGCGAGTTTACAACAAAACAAACATCAACAAAGTAATGCGAAACAGGGTAGTTCGAGAAATTACTCGCATGCATCATCGACCAGTCCTAAGCTTAAATGTTTATATTGCGGCAATGATCATATGATCTTTCGATGTGATCAATTTCGTAAATTGTCAATCGATCAACGTATTAGCCGTGCTAATGAATTAAAGTTGTGTCGCAATTGTTTAAAACAAAATCATTTTGCGAGTTCATGTAAAAGTAATTTCAAATGCTTGATTTGTCAGAAACAACATCATGTACTTTTACATGAAGACGTAAACGTCATTAGTGACAACAAACAAGCCAATCCGATTTTAAGTGCGCATGGGCCTACCTTGCCGTGCAAGGTAGATCACCCGGACGTTATCAACAACACTTGTCACGTGACTTCTTCAACGTCTAACTATGCTGTTATTTTAGGTACTGCTGTTGTGAATGTTTTAGATGCGTTTAATAATTATCAACCTTGTCGCGTTTTAATTGATTCTGGAGCACAATCGAGTTTTATTTCGACTAATTGTTATCAAAGACTAGGACTATCAGCAAATAAATGCCCGTATAATATTTTCGGTCTCGGCGGTGAATATGTAAAAAATCACGGTATGGTCTCGTGTGCTCTTCGGCCGCGTCAGAACGCGACGCCAACGTTTAATATCGACGCTGTGATTTTACCTAAAATTACTTCCGATTTACCGACCGTACATGTACCTGAAAGGGTGGTTAATGAATATAAAGGCCTGCAGTTAGCAGATCCGTGTTTTTATAAGAAATCACCGATTGATATAATTCTATCCGGTGACTTGTTTCCGTACATTTATGACGGTAAAAAATTCATAATAAATAGTGATGTACCAGTAGCGTTAGGGAGCGTATTTGGTTATGTAGTAACCGGGAGACTAGGGGCATCTTCCCCTAGCAACAGCGATGTAGTACCGTGTGCGACATCGTTCCATACCTCGTTCACTCTGGAGAGTGACAATTTGAATGATACTCTCAAACGATTTTGGGAGACGGAAGCTTTGCCGTGCGAAGTTCCGATTAATCCGTTAGATGAATTAGCGGACAAAATATATTCTGAAAAACATTATCGAGATGAAACCGGTCGTTACGTGTCTCCGATTTCATTGAACCCTGACCACGCACCTCTCGGTGACTCCTACGACGTGGCATTAAGGCGACTTCATCAGGTCGAGCGCCGCCTCGCTCGATCTCCAAAACTTAAAGACATTCAGAAAAATATTATTAGCAACTGTCCGGACTTATTAGATAGAATGAACTCTGATCAAGTATCAACTATTAATTTTCAGGACGATACGTTATCGTCATCTCTCAAGGTTTTAGGATTGACATATCTACCTGCTTGTGATTGTTTCGCTTTTAATTACAACTTAACAGATACAAAACCAACCAAGCGATCAGTTTTAAAATTGCTCGCTATTGTATACGACCCCGCAGGATACATTTCCGTGCCCACATTTGTGGCAAAGTGCATTATGCAGGATCTTTGGAAATTAGGAATTGGTTGGGATGATGCGTTACCAACTGAGCCGTGCTCACAGTGGCTTAAGTTTATATCAGATTTGCCACTTTTATCTAACTTACACTTCGAACGTTTAATACCTAATTTCTGCGATGTGCAACTGATTGCATTCTGTGACGCGTCGATCCGTGGTTACGCGTCTTGTTTATACCTACGCAGCGTAGATAACCAAGGCAATGTCAAGGTCAGGCTGTTGACGAGTAAGTCGAAAGTCGCACCATTAAATCCTGTCTTGTCAATACCTAGACTCGAACTTGAGGCAGCCGTACTGCTTAGTAAACTTGTTAGCTTTGTCGTACAAAACTTAACGCGAATAAATTATTCGATAATTTCACTCAGCGATTCCAAAAACGTTCTCGCGTGGATTCAAACTCAACCTCACATGCTGAAAACTTTCGTGGCTAACCGTGTTAGTCGCATCACAGCTGTGGTTCCGCCTGGGTCCTGGTTTCACGTGCGAACTCATAACAACGGATCAGCTGATATGTGCTCGCGTGGTGAGTTACCCGCTCGCTTCGTAGAAGTTGCTGAGCAGTGGATGCAGGGTCCCGCGTGGTTATGCGACGATCGAGAAAATTGGCCTATAGAATCATTTTACGTTAACAAAGAATTTACGGTGTCTGAACTTAAATCAAATAGTGCAACGTTTGCATTTAGTACATCGGACGACAAATACGTTTTTTGTAATGACCTCGAAGAAACTTTCGAGAAGTTCTCTTCCTTCAATAAATTACAGCGTGTAATCTCGTGGTGTCATAGGTTTGTAAGTAACCTGCGACGCAAACCTACAGAGCGGTCCGTAGGACCTCTGAGGGCCTCTGAGCTTAGAAAAGCTCACGACACTATAGTTAGTGTTCTTCAAGTTAACCATTTTGGTACAGAAATTTCTTTTCTAAAAAGAGGAAAATTTGTAGCTTCACTCCGAAAGTTGTCACCTTTCGTAGACAATCTCAATTTCCTCAGGGTGGGGGGTCGACTCGAGCAAGCCGACCTGCCCTATAATATGAAGCACCCAGTGTTGCTTCCGAAATGTCATACGAGTAAATTATTGATTAATTATTATCATAAAAAATATTTACATGTAGGTCCTCGTACGTTACAAGGAATATTATGTAAAAATTATTGGTTTGTTGGTGCTCGTAGTATCATTCGATCCGTATTATCAAAATGCAAAACTTGTTTTAAATGTAATCCTTCCGTGTTACAACCAAAAATGGGTACGTTGCCCGCGCCTCGGCTCATGCCTAATAAAGTTTTTGAACATGTGGGTTGTGACCTAGGAGGACCATTTCTTGTAAAAGAAAGTTTGCGACGTAATGCAAAAGTATACAAATCATATCTCTGTCTATTTGTGTGTTTTTCAACAAAAGCCGTTTTTTGCGAAGTTCTTTCAAGTTTATCATGTGATTGCTTCCTAGCTGCACTAGATCGTCTTGTAGCACGACGAGGGATCCCCTCATGTTTGTACTCGGACTGCGGGACAAACTTTATTGCTGCTGCTAAGCACCTCAAAGAAGTAGCAAAATTCTGGAATGATAAGGGTAACCAAGATGAAATTCTCACTGGATTAACAGCTCGCGAAATAGAGTGGTCAAAGAATGCCCCAAATTCTGCTTCCATGGGAGGAATTTGGGAAAGTGGAATAAAACAATGTAAACACTTGCTCGTGCGCGCTGTAGGTGATAGGGTTCTTACGTTTGAAGAACTATCAACAGTATTCTGCAGAGCAGAAATGGTCTTGAACTCGAGACCTCTTTGTGAAATCTCAAACTCTTCAAACGAATTTGAAGTTTTGACAGCTGGCCATTTTTTGATAGGTCGAAGCCTAGTAGCTGTCCCGGAATATGAGTTTGAGGACGTGCCTATGAATAGATTGTCACGTTGGCAAATAATTCAGAAGGTTTCACAGTCATTCTGGAGACGATGGTCTGACGATTACCTTCATACTCTCCAGCAGAGAGCGAAGTGGTTTTCCTCACCTCCCAACGTTAAGGTTGGAGATTTAGTACTGCTAAAATCTAACTTAACTCGGCCTCTTCAATGGCCGCTCGGCAGAATTGAAACAACACATGAAGGCGTTGACAAAATCGTGCGCGTTGTCACCCTTAGAACTAAAAATGGTCTGATTAAACGACCAGTTAATAAAATTTGCCCTTTACCTTATGCAAATTAATTACCTCCTAGTACATAGTATACATTCTTAATTATACACCTCTAGATATTTATTTAAATATTTATTCTATTCACAATATTTATACCTCACACTTTACATTTACCTCGCTAATAAGCTTCTCAAATTTATTAGTGTTTTTGTCATTTTTTTTGAGGATCATTATATCCCTTTCACAATACACTTAAGAGGAATTCAATCATGTTGAATTCGGTGGGGGGTATGTTCGATCCTTGCAGGATGAGGGTAGATAGAAATCTTTGTCTACTCCATCTGATCATTATATATTCACTGCTGTCAAGCGGTGACGGTATTCGGTTGTCGATCTCCGCATACGACGCACGTTGCGCTCTTACCTCGCGAAACGACGCCGGGTCATTCATCCAGGATACTCAACTACACCTGCCTGAATAATAGGAACAGCATTCCACAAAGAAACAACACCAGGACCACTACCAGAAGTTCTGCCGTGCTCTGCGTATCGCACCTGATACTGAAGCCGTGCGACGGTCGTGGATTGTAAGGTTGGTGGAGTGTTTTCTTTTGCCTATTGTCTTGCAAGGATCTACTGTGTCTTGGACACCTATACAGTCCACTGAATTAAAATATTACCAGCTCCAGGAGACTGTACGAGTACCGTACATCTATTTTATTTCATTGTCAATTGAAATAATAATAGAATTTGAGCGTAGGTTCGGGATACAGAAGTGTAAGTTTAGATTATGTTTACGCTTGGAAGTTGTTAATACTTCTAACTGTACTAGAAGCAGTTGAGCCCGGTGCAAATACGAGACCGACTCGACTGAATGTTAGTTTACATTGACCGATTGTCTTTTTTGGCTTTTCATTGACTGATTGATGCGATCTAGAAATCGGTGCGATACCTATGTAAGGTATCGAACTGATTTCGAGATCGCATTATAAGTTGTGCAAGTGTTGTGTAAACAAATCTTATAAATTATGATAAATGTCCTTTCATTTATCCAGAACCCTATATCTCGTAAAAATATTATTGTACTCACAGCTCATGCTATAACTGAAGACAAGACAAGGTACACGTATCGGTAAAGTGGATAAGGGCAGGTAGTTTTAATTGACAGGATAGGTAAGACTATCTTACTCCACCTTATTCAGACACCCCATTCCACTACAGATCAAGTATAAAGTCGGAATATTTCCGTCGCACAATGTTTTACCATCCACATGTCGTGCAATTTTGCCCAAATGTCATATATTTCACCCACATGTCATATTCCTCCCTGGCTGTAGCTACATGCCTGCTATTTTTGACACGTCTCTCTGTACATTCGGCTCACTGTCCTTGCTCTAATTGAGGACGCATTTGGGCTCGCTCGCTATGTCGTGTAATTCCGCCCACATGTCGTGTAATTGTGCCCACATGTCGTGTAATTGTGCCCACATGTCGTGTAATTCCGCCACACGTCGTGTAATTCCGCCCACATGTCAAGTAATTGTGCCCACATGTCGTATAATTCCGTCGACATGTATAATTTCGTCCACATGTCGTATAATTCCTTAAGTGTAGATACGTACCTGCCGTTTGAAGACGTCTCTCTGTACGTGCGGCTCACTGAAGTCCTTGCTGTAGTTGAGACCGCACTCGCCGATCGCGACGCACTCGGGCGCACTCGCTATGTCGTGTAATTCCGCCCACATGTCGTCTTCGATCATTGACTTCGCGTCGTGAGGGTGGACACCTGGACGGCACAATTGAGATTAATAAAGGGCTTTCAAGATCAAGTACATTTGATTGTCTAACAATACACTTTTAGTGGTTGAAAACTAAAATATATATAAAAAAAAGATTAAAATAAATATGAAAATATT
Source organism: Lycia hirtaria (assembly GCA_947563715.1). Taxonomy (NCBI): domain Eukaryota; kingdom Metazoa; phylum Arthropoda; class Insecta; order Lepidoptera; family Geometridae; genus Lycia; species Lycia hirtaria. Next base: position 15,552,647 of record OX387385.1, read on the forward strand.
TTTGATTTCTATTTATTATCTTTTATAAGAATTAAACCTCTAATTCCTAGCACAAAATTGATCGATTCAACCAACAGACAGACAATATTGATCTTTTAATAGTCTTGACTCTTATTTTATTTTATTTATTTAATATAATTGTTGTTATAAATTAGTAAAATATAGCTCAAAGTCATAATGAATGCAAATTCATAATTAAGATTGTCATTACAACCGAGTTTTTCGTTATCTCTATAGATATCGAAAAACGAAAAAAATTTATTCAAGAAATAAAATAGTAGTTTCAAATATCTAAATAACTTAAAAAATAGGGTCACTCAGAACTATTTACGTGTCTCCGCATATGTGATACAACTTTCTGTGTCATTAATTGATAAATTCAAGTACAGACTATGGCCCTGATCATATGTTACTTAGTTATTTTACTTTATCGTGAAGCAAAATCGTGAAAAGCCTGGATTTTTTTAGTAAACTTAATTTACATAGAAAACTGCATACAAATACAACTCTGCAGACAAAGGCAGAATTTTATCGGAATGAGGAATCAATCTGCTTATCAGGCTAAACTAAATTCCTACAAATTAATTATCCAAAGCAACTAAGTTTATAGTGATATAAGCCACTGTTTCTATAATAATTACAATTTACCTAAAAAACACACTTCGAATTATTGTATTGTCATAGGTCCTCGATAAGTCTACAAAGTTTGAATGAAATCTGACCGTTTGAAGTGGGTCAAAATCAAGTCTAAAGGAGTTGGTTACAAACAAACAAACATGCATACAGGTGAAGCTAATTAAAGCGTGTTAAAAATAAAAAATCTTAAGCAAAAAGACACACACAGTTCAGGATCAAACATATTCTATCCTATCTTTTGTGTAGTCAATTGAATGTAAGTCATGTACTTCTGATAAGATTGATCAAATTGAATATTTCCTGTGACCTTTGGATATTATCAGCGTCCAAGGAAAATATTATATCAGAAATGAAGATTGTGCTTTTATGTCTGTGCACCCGTTTGTATCATTATCATAAAGAAGATTAACTCAAAATAAATTAACTTTGATTTGATTTGATAAACATTTATAGGATCACCAAGATAGTCTAATTTTAATACTGCTATCTACCAATATTTAAAATAGAAAAACCATTTCAATCTATACTGTTCCGTTATAACCTCTCTCTCTATCTGCACATTTTTTTTTTTAGAGTTTGCGGCTTTAACTTTTTACGGCTGCGACTCAGAATGGTATCGCATTTGCTTTTGACTATGGACAAATAAAACCAGCCTAGTTATTTTTTACATTGTTACATTCGTATACTAAAACATCAGTTTTTATTTACAGATCATCATAAATTTAAGCCACATTCCACATGGGACAATAGTCATTCGATTGTCAAAATCTGAATACACAGATAGTTTTCTATGGTGTTTACACAGTTTACCTACAAAAAAAAAAGATATGTATAAAGTTTACCTGCTGTAGAGTATATTGTGCTGGGGTAGAGGCGGGTTAACCTTAGGGCTTCTTTACTGTTTCTTACTGATGTGCCTGTGACCATGATCTTCTGGACACCTGTTAAACATTGTATACAGTTAAAACAACAACACAGTTTAAACAACAATCAAAACAAGACCCCAGATAAAGCAATCTTAATAAAATCTTCTATGAACATTAGAGAATTCCTTAATTTCGGTCAAAATGCACGTAGAAAAAGTCATGTAGAAAAGATATTAATATAGTACCACAACCACAACTGGGCCCTGATTCCGTATAACCATCGGTCGCATTACGTGAAATTAACGCGGATGTGAAAATTAAAAATATTAAAAATTTAATTTTCATTGTCATCTCACCCACGTCTATTTCATGTAACGCAAGCGATGTTCATACGGAATAAGAGCCCTGGTTGTGACTTTGACTGAGTCATACATAAAATCTGTAAAAAATCATGAGATTATCAAGCAATATTATTAGACACAATTCCTCGAGCGTAGCATCTTTTCGACTTATTATAGAATGACAGAAATAGAGATATATAGTTTTAGACCTGATTCTGTCAATTTTTATTAGGGTTCCGTACCGAAAGGGTAAAAACGGGACCCTATTACTGAGACTTCGCTGTTTGTCTGTCTGTCTGTCCGTCCGTCCGTCTGTCACCAGGCTGTATATCATGAACCGTGATAGTTAGACAGTTAAAATTTTCACAGATGATGTATTTCTGTTGCCGCTGTAACAACAAATACTAAAAAACAGAATAAAATAAATATTTAAGGGGGCTCCCATACAACAAACGTGATTTTTTTGCCGTTTCTATAGATAATGGTACGGAACCCTTCGTCGCAAGTCCGACTCGCACTTGGCGGGTTTTATTTATTCAAAAATAGGCCTGCACTTAACCATCAACTCGCCTGGTATTAAGCGACAGTTACGGTCTACGATGGAGAGCGCTTGCCTAGAATAAACCTATTCACTCGCGATTTGAAGACACCTAGATTATATCTATTCGGAAATAAACAATAAAAAAAAATTTGAAGAAAATTGTGAATAGCCAAATAATCTGGATGATCTAATTCCCTACCCTTATTTTCTATAAGACAGCAAGATGCATGAAATAACGAATTAGTTTCATGACACTCATAATAATTAGGGATAGAAAACAATCCTTTTTTGTTGCATGAAAATACACACAATGTACTCGTGAAAATTGCTATGACAACTATGTGCTCTCTTATTCTGATGAGAACGGCTCATATCACATTTTACTGTTCAAATTATAAAATTCTGTTTGCATTGGATTGGGGAAGTGAGAAACTTTAGATCATTTGAGTGACTACTGGAGAACTAAAAACTTTGAAATTAGAACTGTGCATAGAAAGTGAATCATCGAAGTAAAAATTTCTGAATAATTACTTATACATATATTAACGACCTACCTATAATATATATTAATATGTAAGTAATGTAATTTTAATGAGCAGAGTAAGTAAACTAGGCATGACTGTGTACAATCTTAATTAAATAAAGTTATGAGAGGAATTCCAGTTTAAAAAAATTAGATCACAATTGGTCCATCTATTTGAGAGCTCTAATGCTACAGACACACAGATATACAGATACACACATCAAACTCACCCCGGTTTCAAGTGGGGGGAGGTTAAAAATATCAAGCCAGCCTTCTTCATTAAAGCAATTAGAATTTAAGATATTTAAGAACCAATTACCTAAGACCCTAACCCTTAAGCTAAATTTTTAATGTTAAGAATTTGTTGTTTGTTGTACAAAAACAATTTGAACGAAAACTGCTAAGTGGAACATGAGTTACGAAATAAGGCAGTGCAATAAATAACCCAGATAGAATGTTTTTAAGTAATGCTATGAATAAATTAAAAAGTACTTTTATGTAACAATGAAAGTTAGATGTGTTATGCCTTTAAAATTAATGAAGATAAAGGCACTAATGAAACAATGTTACTATATAATATTAAAGGGAACACATAAGATGCAGCATGATATGGTTCTGGAGCCCATTAGATATTATGACATTCCATAGAAAAAAAAAAAATCAACACACAAGAAAATATAATCTGGATATAGTTAAATAAATAAACTTGAATCTTATAAACGAGAAAAAATAAATAAAACATAATTTATGTTAAAAAAGTTCATCTCAACATTAGCATATATATCTCATATATATCTTTATTATTATTTGTACAAAATCTATTTTTTTTCTTTTTTTATAAAAATAGGTAGGGTACATTGGAGGTGCATTTATTTTAAAGTGGATGGCAATGTTACTGAGCCTCAAGACTGCTATTTGCACTATCACTCGTTCACCACTCACTGATACAATTTTGCGACTATTTTGACAAACTGCTAGTCTCCAAACTATTACATCTTATCCTCTAATACTCTAATGTTCTCTCCCTTCCATCTAGCCTCCTAACCATGGTCAAATGCAGCATCAAATGGTCTTTTGGTCTTTGATGCTCTGCCTACCCAGCAAGAAAAAATAGGCATGATTTTATATGTATGTACTTGTACAAATTATAAAGACTAGCAATTTCTCAATATAGTCGCTAAAACATATCAGCAAGTGGTTAACGATTGATAGTTCAAATAGAATCCTTGAGGCCCTATATGAATCAAATTAATTACTTATTCCAACATTGCTTAACTAGAGAGCTACTATTGGCTGGATATAGCTGGATCTACCATAATGAGTAATTTAGAAAGCTTTTTAGCTGCAATTATTTACAAATACTTACGCATTCATAATAATAATTAATAAATAAATATTAGTGGACATTTCACAAAACACCATCTAGCCCATACTAAGCAAAGCTTGTACTATGGATAATATGGATAATTTAAGTGTTACTTTGATGTAACCTTTGATAAGTTAGTTTATTCTCAATCTCCTACTAGTCTTGTTAGCTCATGCAAAATTAACAAGCATTACTTTAAAACACTTAAAGAAGCCCAACAAAAAAAGGCTGAACCTATTATTATGAAACATAGCTAAGAACATTCTGGATGAAATCCTCTTTCAAATAAAAAAAACTAGATCAAAAGTGGTCCAAAGCTAGGGTACCATACAGACATACAGATGAACACATTAAACTTATAACACCCCTCTTTTTTGATGAGGGGGTTAAAAATGAATGCACAGGCAGTATTAAAATTAAATTAAAAAAAAATAAGTTATACACAGTTCAACATGACTGGTACAAGATCCTTACTAATATTTCAAAAGCGAAAGTAGCTCTGTCTCTCTGTCTATTTGTTACCTTTCCGCAATCAAACAGCTGAACTGATAACTATAGAATTGTATACAGATTGCTGTGAAGCTGGAGATGGACATAAGCTACTTGTTATCCTCATCACTGTTTTTCATCTCTGTGGGGGAGAAACCGATGGCTGTAGCTAGTATTTCAGATAATCCCAATACATTATGGAGCTGATTCATACAATTCAGTGAGCAATCGCTAACATGGTATTAATTATCATGAGCGCACATCGTCGGATAATAATGCAACAAATACGATTCATTGGGCAAACACACGCTATTTAGAACATTTTTTCAGACTGAACAATTTCTTTAAATAATTAAGCGACAAACACAGCAGAATTTTTGATCACAATCAGAGCAATCTATAGTGAGCATTACGAAATGCTAATTTGGTATACAAAGCAATAAAGAATAACTGGAGTGTGAAGATTTTACAGTGCTGAAGCACTTCCTTACCTGCATCTTTTGCCCTTTGCACGACAGAATCGAGATCACGGCCGTATTTCTTGTTCGTCAAGTTTGCGCCGATGTCGATTACGATAAGATTTTCATAGCATCCCTTCAGGTTGTCTGAAACTTTAGCTTCTTCGGACGTCATCTTCGGTTTTGTGTGAAGCTTATTGGTTTGGTGTTTACCTGAAATATCCGAATATTATAATACTTTCTTATAATCATCAGGTAAAGGGAATGTTGGATATCTACTCACAAATTGTATCAAACACTCCGGCTAAATAAGCTTCTGAATTTTTAATGACTAGTCAAAAAGGTTAACCCACTTCACTGAGCTGCCACCATGTTTTTGTGAAATGTGATGTGATGTGATTCGTTTTCACCGATTTTCTATCTGAAGGGAAATGTCATTTCAAAAATAAAATGTTGTGATTGGTAGAAAAAGGCAATAAAAATATGTGTCCTTTATTATAATTGGCTGAAAAAAACGCAACTAGATTTTGTGTTTGACATTAATGCGTTCAAATCGTAGATTCAAATTGTCTCAAGGCTTAGACGACAGCTGCACACGATCCCAGCGTGTGCCGCGTGATAACGACACTAAATCTTCTAAATACTAGGATAATTTTCGAAAAATGACTTAATTTTATAATTACTTACTAAAATTGCAATCTAGGAAAGTTAAAATTTTGATGGAGATGGCAACCAGCCAACCCTGAAAAAAGGGCATCAACATCTTATTTTGTTATGATGGAAAATAGCATGACGTTAGGACATCAATCATCAATCGTTATTTTTCATAGTATCATCTAACGTGACGGGATTTTTTAACAGACTCCCAAAATTGAGGAGGTTCTCAATTCAACTGTATGTTTCTTTTTACCCGACTGCGAAAGAAGGAGGGTTATTGTGTTTGTAACGTGACATGAATTGATTTTTAATTGTTCTTTTTCTGATTAGTAGGTGGACTTATATCAAAATCGGTCCAGTACCTTGGTTTTTAAGACCAAATAACTGGAAACAATATGATGCACAAGTTAACGAAACTGTACCTCCTGTATAACTGTACTAACTGTCACTGTACCTGAAACTGTCTTATTTTGAAGTAGGTTGTAAGTTTCAGATCTTAAACTAATTATTTCAAGTTTCAGAACGGGCGCGTTATTTTTTCTTTTGCCGTGAGTTCCGAATTACATGTAGGCGATGGCGCTTTCGCAGCTAAGGTAAACGTGACTTTTATATTAGTGATCGCAGTGCAGTGTTTGATAATGTTTGTACAATTTATTACTCTATCTATCTAGTAATTTTATATCATCAATCCTACCCATCTACCATCTAGGTTAGGACTCGGAAGAAATCAAATTCAGAAGCCACAACTCGATGTATGTCCATAAACCAATCATAGAACTGTCAAAATCAGCTGACTTTGGCAGTTCTATGATTGTGACTGGCAAAGTCATTAAAAATCAAACAAAACATAACCTCGAAAGTCGAAAAGTCATTAGAAAATATTTTGTTTAAAAGGTTACTTAAATACTAATATAATATTGAAAAAGCCAATTTGAAAATGGATGTGCGCACTTTTCTGTCCAAAAACCTTATTCTAATCGTTATGATTCCATCTCTAGTCGGCGCTCACTACGGCTGGTATAAACTTCAATTCAACGACAAGTTGGTTACAGCTGAAGAACGGGAAAGCCTTCCGCTCCTTAAGGTATATATTGCAATATCTCAACATCTGGGAAGTTGTGGGTCGAGTGCACAGAAGAAAGACAAGTGGAAGTATACCAGCTAATAAGAATAGTCTACTACTTAGGTTATCACTGCTGTTCCCAAAGAACTACCAAAGCTTCTATTAACCTCTTCATTTTTAATAAGAATTGAGTGTCAGCAGGTAGATATATGTTTCATTAATTATGGTGCTTACAGAATGATATTCAAAATAAGGCTCAAAATCACAAGCCACTTGCCTAATAAGGTTAATCTTCAAGAAAAACTATACCAGGTGATATTAACAGATATACAATATAATAATTTGGTATAAACTATATTATACATTTTCATTTTATCATATCTTTCTAGAATCACAAGAATCTTAAACCATAATCATTGTAACACTGGAGCTTTGTATTAATTAAATCACAATCAAATGATCACAATATAATGAAGACATTAAGTTCTATTATGATGTTTAAAAAATAGTTTTATTCCATCAGATTCATAGTTAAGTAATGTATTGTAGAAGTCAAGTAGAAATACTTGTTATGTAATTATAGTACTATCCTGACTTGTGCAACCTGGGTATACCTAAAGTTGAAGTAAAACAACTTGTCTTCATCACCTATCTATGAGGAATTGATGTCAAATTTTTGGTGGAGTAATAGAAGCTGCAAATTCTATACTTAGTAGTAACAGAAGGTCAGAAAATGTTTTTAAGGTATTTTGAAAAAATTACTGTTATTGTTTCTAGATGAATGATGGTGATATTTATGAACTGCACCTCTATTCACAATCATTGGGATTACAAATCAGGATGGAAACTATATCTCCATCTTCTTCTTCATTGAAATGACAGATATGGAGATATGGTTTCAACCTGATTCTGAATTTGACAAGTATAGCCCTACAGGTCAAGGACATTGAAAAATTGAATAGGTACCAAATATTTGTGACATAATATAATTTAATTTATGATATAATTATATCCAAATCTTCCTTGATGAAAACCACAAATCCTTGAAATTATACACCATATAAGCAACTTTCATCATGATTGTTTGAAAAATACAAACAAAAACACAAATATCAATATCCAAACTGTCAAACATCTGGACAGCTGAAAACAAATTTTGCCAGTTGATATGGAGACCTTACCTCACTTCTCTTGCACAATCAATTATGGCTTTTGTAAAGATATCTCACAACTCTGCCAATGTCACAATTACATTGGAAAGTAACATGTACAAAATTGGTATGTGAATTTAATTGAAGTGAGTACTCCTAGTTCTAGATGTCTATCACCCTTTCCCTATCGGCATATAGGTGTTGTTATTATGTATTTTAAAACATGAATATTTAAATATTTGTATTTTGTTTTACAGGCGGTGCTGGGGAAGAAAGAGTCATGAAATTATGGGACCTCTCTTAATAAGTTGTAAATAGTAAAATTTGAAGGTGATGTTTAAAATAAGGTAATTTAGTGATTTTGTTTATTATAGTATTTAATAATATATATCTATAACTTTAAATGTTTTTTTTTATAATATGTAATAATTGTTATGTAGTGGTGTTATTTTTTAGGGAATTGATAAAGTATGACAGGTGATTATAAATAAATTCATACCAGTGGCAGGAAAACGCTGGGAGCCTATGTCCAGCTATGGACTTCTTATGGATGAGATGTTGATGATTAATCATTTGACTCCTAATTAATTTAAAAAAAAGTAAAAATAATAATTAAAAAGTATTCCTTGTCAATTTCATTCAAATCCGCCCAGTAGTTTGAAATTGCGTCATTGAACTATGCATATTATCTAAAACATAACAGTCCATATCTTGAAAACTTTTGAACCAACTTTCATAAAACCTACATTGTTCCTAAGTTACCTACAAATCAAATACGACATAAGTTAAGACATCAAATGCATCTTCTGTTTTCATGTAATTAAGGGACAAACATACATATACACGTGCTTAGAATCTCACAAATCCCTAGACTAACATATGCTTAATATTGTGTAATTCTAACAATATTACAGTTAAGCACATTGTTTTAATAATTCTTTTTTCAAGTCTGCTAAAAATGAAACGCACAAATGCAATAAGTAAAAGATGTATTTATATTCGATGGCGCGGCGCGCCGGCGGGCGGTAGTCAGATGGTGGGTAGGTGGCTACGCCCGTCATCCGACTTCTTGCCCTTGTGCGGGTGCGAGCGGTCGGTCACGATCAGTTGAGGGAGTAGCGGGGATGACTGCACCTGGAATATTACATACACTTTGATAAGCCTGAGGTATCGCATGATACAAGTAAAGGTACTAACAGACGCAGACGATCTGATTTGTCCGGAGCGAACCTTCAACATTGTTGGTTGTGACGTCACAGTAAATATTCAAACTACCATTTCTGCCAACATGCGTACACACGATTGATTTTTGAAGGTTCGTATTTAAGGATCGAAAATTCGATCGTCTTTAGAAAGAGGCACTTAGTACTTAAAATGTCGAACACGCGCGAGACGGCGTGACTTGCTACTTTTTAGTTTAGCCACAGAATACATTCATAGTATTTAATACAGCCCTGCTAGCATGGAACATGGATAAATAGTCTTTCCCCTATTTTATCCACCCTTCAGAGGAAATAAAGTATGTACTGACATTGACAACTAACATAACAACGCGGAACGTGGACAAAAACGTTTTATCTACCTTCCTGCTAGCAGGGCAGAACGGACAGTCTCCCCCTCCCGCCAATCTCGGGTTTCTCACCCGCTCCCCGCACTAGCCTGTCGTTTGAATTGTGCCTGCACGGCGCATTCATTTGCCAACCGAGGCAAGCGTTGCGGATACAATTGACGTCGCGAGCAAGCGATAATCAGACGACGACTACCCTATTTTCATATATGTATGTGAGTGCGCATGATACAAGCATAGTAATAAAGTGGTGTTCCGGGAGTGGTGTTTTTTTTTCATACAGAAAAATAAAACAATTTTGTTTCTTTGCTAAAAACATAGCAACACCAAACTGATGTCCAATTTTATTAATATGCCTGTATACTTGTGCCATGTGTGTTATATACAGATTCCAACTTGCTTAAGATAGCGCGCCGTTGTATGGAGTGTCCGACGTGTGATAATACGCTGACAATACAGGTAACTCTGATTCTTTGGCGAATTAGATAGGTACTGCGAGTACGTTTCGGATTCGACCTCTCAGAAAAATACCGAGCATAGAACTTTCCATAGCTCACTGAGCGACTTTAAATTTCAAATTTACAATTTGGGCCACAAATTTAAAATTTGTGACCCAAATTGTAAATATGAAATTTAAAGTAATTTGTGACCCAAATTGTAAATTTGAAATTTAAAGTCGCTCAGTGAGCCCGTTAATGTATATTTTGCCACCGTAGGTCATATAGGCAAGCTAAATAAAATAATAAAATGATTCTGTTTAACATCTACCAACCAACATCTGCCGTCGTCTTCTATAACATTGAATACCAAGTCCGAATTTAAAGTTTTGCATGCAATCGTGTTATTTATTTTTCCCTTTCTTCGCGCTACCTCCTTGACTTGAATCCGTTTCTGTCATTATTGTAGTGCTGGCTACTTCGCCTTGCCCGTTATTTCTGTTTTTCATTTGTAACTGTTGGTTGAAAAGGGATGGAATTAAACGGAGAGGGAATAAGGAAGTGAAATGGAATGTGTATTGCCCAAGGAAATGTAATAAAAAAGGATTATCCAAAAATAATGATGTTATTTGTAAACGGGACGCTGACCATCAGGTAAACGATTCGACTTACGTTATACAGAACGGACACTCTCCGCCTCCCGCCAATCTCTGTTTCCTCACCCGCTCCCCGCGCTCGCCCTGTCGTTTACCAGAATTTCGCGGCATGGCGCATTCATTTGTCCCCTTTGTCAGTCAAGGCAATTAAGCGTTGAGGGCTTTAGGCGTTCAAATTCCAATTGATGTCACGACCGAGTGGCAATAGGGCGACAACCATAACTTCAATGTGTGTTCTAATCTAAACAGACGTCATGTTGCATGTGTGTGTGTGTGTGATTAGCGCGCCGTTGTATGGAGTGTCAGACTTGTGCAACTAGTACCTGAGCTCTCCTGGCCTTCTCGTACTCCTCGTGGTCGGAGTGCGGCACGGTGAAGAGGAAGTTCTCGAAGATCGGGTGCCGGAGCAACTGCTCGCACGTCCACCGCATCATCGGGTCCTTGTCCAGACATTTCTGGAATATTATGGGTTATAATTGTATTTTTCATATCTAATTTTCGTGTGGTTCCTGCCTATTATAGAAACTTTAAAGAATAAATACACAAATATTTCTGAACGTTTTCACGCAGCGCCACGTTTATTGAATGTACACCGTATTAGTCAGCATAGTTCGAATACATTTTCCAATCGTATCTGTTAACTATACTGCACTATTTCACAAAAATCTAGTAGTTTTGTAACACCCCATACAGAAATTTTGTCTGGATTATATACTGTGCTGGGTAACCTATCTATAATCCGAAATTCATTTGTTTGAATCTTACTTGCCCCAATCCGTTTCACAGAACTGCCTGATACCAGCCCCCGTATTCTGCCCCCGTATTCTGAACCCATTCGGTTTCGGAATCGATTCGATTTGTATATCTCCGTCTCTGTCATTCTCTATGGAAATGACAGAGACGGAGATATACAAATCGAATCGATTCCGTAACCGAATGGGTTCAGAATACGAGGGCAGGATGTTTTACTTGACACGAGTGTCCGATTCTTTATATTATTAGCCAATAGTTTAATTTGTCCGAACAGTTATTACGTTAGGTTTCTGTATTATTATATCCAGAAACTTTATTTACAAAGGTTGGGTTATTTACAAACAGATATATAAATTTAATAGGTTAGGTTTCTTTTTATCATACACATAAAGTTTCGTACGATTTTTCGAAAATTCCTTTGACACCCCATTTCACCTCGACCCGAAAAATTGTCTAATAATTTGCACATTATGCAAATTGTTAGACAAAGCACTAATCTGTATTAATTTATTTAAAAAGATGCATTATTCTTCAACTATATCATTACCCAAAGTAGGCAATTAATATGAAGAGGGATAAGGCCAGCTTCAAACTCTTTAGATTATGTACTTATTTCCAAAAGAGTGGAGGATCAAGGTTATGTGTATGAAAAATATATTTACCTGCAAAAAGTCTAAAACTAATTCATTGTTTGCGTATCTTTGTGGTATTTTCTTCTCTAGCGGTTCAAACGTCGTAGGTTCAGGTAACTCCATACCCTGAAATATAGAAATAGGTAAACATAAATTAAATATCAAATCCTAAATCTTACTATGGAAATTAATTTTGAACTACAGTTCCAACCGGATTCGGTTGTCTTTCCCGCATGTAAACCATACCTAACCATATGTGCGCTGTGCTGCCTGTGTGAGAAAGACCGACGAATTCGATTGAAACTATAGTCGGAGGTTTCGACCCGAAATAGATATAAATTGGACATACAACTATATAATTTGTGGATAAGAGTAATCCGTCCCTTTACTCAAAAATGTAGAAATAAATTATTAACAATATTTTTAATAAAGATAAACAGAATACAATTTGTAGTCATAATAATCTGGTAATTACGTAAAACTCAAGTTTTGATGTCCCATATAATACATAAGCCAAAGAGTTTGGTCAAATATTGTTTATACTCGGCAGGCTAGGCATTCGCCCAAACTTTACAAATAAAATATAAAAAAAAAAACTGACGAAACGCTTTAGCACCATTTTCATTGTGTGTATATCGACAAAATTTTAAATACTCTTCTTGTATTGTTCTATCAGAAGATATATAATCTAGGTATCTTCAAATCTTGAGTGAATAGGTTCCTTCTAGGGAAGCGCGCTCCATTGTAGACCGCAACCAACGCAGTTGGCGGTCAAGCTCAAGTCTAATTTGGAATTAAAAAGACAACAACCAAATACTAATACTAAAACTTCCGTGAGTATTCATTTATATGATTTAGGGCGTCGTCAAGGGGGGGGGAGGGGGTCAGAGGGGGCAGCTGAAAGAGATTTAAAAAATGTAGCCAACTGCAAAGCAACCAAAGTCCTAAGGCCGTGTAATTGTACCTGTACCTACAATTCATATTTTTCTCATCCTCCATAATATTAACTTGCCCCCCTCTGGGCCATGGGCTGGCGACGCCCTTGCCTGTAGGTATGTATGCGTAAACTAATACCTGAAAGAATGTATTTTGTGAGAATATTGTCATGTGCCTCGGTAGCAGGTCTCCCAGCGTTTTCCTGATCAGATACAGCTGGTCCAGGTCGCTCTTACCAGGCCATAGGGCTTCGCTTGACAGGAGCTCCGCAAACACACAACCTGCAATAAAACAAGCAGTTCAATTAGTAGAAAAATACTGGGAATGTGATCAATAGTTAACATAGCTGCTTTTGCCTAATATTTTCCCCCTATAGTTGTTTATGTCGGGACGTATTCAGGTGGTTCACATATAGCCCAGACGTATTCAGGTGGTTTACCTATAGCCCAAACATATTCAGGTGGCTTACCTATAGCCCAGACGTCGACTGGCGTGCTGTACATGGTGTCTCCGACGAGGAGTTCGGGTGCGCGGTACCAGCGCGTCGCCACGTAGTCTGTGTAGCTCTCGCCGGGACCTGGGCATATTGGCGGAAAGAATTTGTTAATTACACGTACGCAGGAAGGCTAAGGGTAGCGTAGATTGCCTGTTGACACCTCTTTGGTCAACAACGTCAGGGTTGAAACAATATCGGTTTATTAATGAGTAGATGATAACTGATAACTTGAGTTGTAACGTGAGTCGTGGGTTAGGGTCAAGGTGAATAGGTATCTTCTAGGTCTGTTTGCGACACCTCATCATCTGCGACCACATCATAGGTTTCCAACAGTCGTGTTGGTAGTCAAACACGGACGTTTGCAGACTTTATTTAAGTTAAAAAAGCTTAGGTTCAAAATGTAACGTTTCTGTAAGCTATCATCATGAAAGAAATGAATCCAAATTCACAATTACACATTTCTCCATACAACAGGAGATAATATCCGATATATTATATCAGAATATTATTCGATTTCTATGATTATTTTATGGCACGGTTGGAACCGTAAATAGAAGCCTAGTTTTTTTTTCTTCATATTTTTAACTTTTTAATTTAACGAAATTTTTTACGTAATAATATTTATGTATATTCGTCCATGTAAGTATATATTTCTTATGTTTTATATATACAATATAGTATGTATTGAATATTATTATTATTTAGTATATTATACACATAGTGTGTTTTGTAATTATATTTTCATATACCTACCTAAGGTTTGAAGCACGCCTACATCCTGTCTGTCTTTCACTATGAGGATGACTGGCAGAAAATGCTACATTAGCATTAAGTCCTCCTATTGTACAGCTTGATACTTTGTAATTGTGTGCAATAAAGTGTTAAATAAATAAATTTTAACAAAACTAAAACATATGAGCTTAGCTATTTATGTTATGATTACCTACAGTCAGATAAAACATAATTTGCGAAATTGGATAAATTTAGAAGTAGAAAACATTTGTTTGCATATATATCTACTCATAGAAATTAAAGTATATTTTAAGTCAGTAAAATTATAATATGTTTAATTATAATATAATATGTACATAATTATAAGACCTGACGTTTTGAACACTGCAGCATCCGTGGACGCAGTCGCAGATGAGACTAGATGACAGAGACTAATGTTACAATGTTTTTTTTTTATCAGCCCTGTTTGTACAAACTGTCCCACTGCTGGGAACGGGCCATATTCTCATTGTGAGAAGAGTTAAGCCATAGTCTGCCACGCTGGCCAAGTGCGGGTTGGCAGACTTCACACATCTTCAAGATCATTGAGAACTCTCAGACATGTAGGTTTCCTCACGATGTTTTCCTTCACCGTATGAAGTTGGCGGCAATCAACAATACGTACATAACTTCGAAAAGACAGAGGTGCGTGCCGTGGGATTCGAACCCAGATCGCAAGTCAGACGGTCTCACCACTAGGCTGCCGGAAACTACAATGATTACGTAATCTCAAAAATGTCTTTCTAGTTTTGCTTCATAGTTTTAGACCATGTTAACCCTTAACCTTTTGGGCCTACATAATTTGCCAAGATGTTTCGTCTGTAATTTTCGATAGTTGACCTTTTTCATGTTTGACCTTTAACCTAGCACATCAGATATGGCCAAGGTCTTTCACTTGTAATGAGTTGGTAACTACAGGCACTTTCACAGTCTAATATATAATAGTTACGATATAATTATGTGTAGTACGATGGTAATATTTTATGACCACTTTCCTCTTTGTTTTTTTTCAAAACAATGACGAAGCCATGAAATATGTAGGTATCTAAGTACCTACCTGTTTAAGTTTGGCTTATCTACCCATACCATAAAACCTAATAGGCACCCTTGTTAATTATAGTTAAAAAAATTGAAAACTGACTTTAAGCTTTTGTTTTAAAATCCTTCTACTGGACCTATTTTGATAAAACTTCTATGGGACCAATTTCAAAGTACATATTATATCCTTTCAAACTAAAACAATTTACAATCAGTTTATAAATGACGGAGCTATGCGATAACAATTTAAACATAAAAACGAACAAAAAATAACTGACTTCAAAATACGCAATTCGTTTACTGTTTTTTTTTTTTTTTTAATTATATTGTTATAAAAACTAAAGTATAGAACCGATTTTGATAAAAATTTTACGGGACCATCTATAAAATAAAAAATAATCATCAAAAACAATTCATAATTGGTGGAGTAATCGCTGAACATACATACGAAAAATAACATACAGTCGAATTGAGAACATCCTTCTTTTTGTAAGTCGGTTAAAAAGAAAACATCAATATCGGATAATGTTATCTCGATTTTTACGAACATTTTAAAACAACGGCTTTCTTACAAATCAAATCATCATCATCATCTCAGCCATAAAAAGTCCACTGCTGGACATAGGCCTCCCCTATGGATTTCCAAAAAGACCGATTGGAAGCGGCTTGCATCCAGCGTCTTCCTGCCACTTGTATGAGGCTTGTTTGACAAATCAAATAAAGTCATTTATTTGCTAGAATACATAATGAAAATCTGTACCATCTGTCATTCTGTGTGGAAAAAAAACCGGCAAGTGCGAGTCAGACTCGCCCACCGAGGGTTCCGTACAAACTAAATAAAAGGGGGAAATCATATTTTTTTTTATATTTTCCTTCATAAACCGAATAAATATTAACAAAAAAAAACATCGTAAAAATATTTAACACATTCCTTGCTCACCACTCGGATTCGAGTAGGGGCTAGAGAATTTTTATTTTTCTTTCTGCAGCAAGATACTATGGATCTGCGTATATGGTTTTAATTTCAACTCGATACCTTCACGCGTTCCCGAGATAAAGGTCTTGACACCCGGACGGACGGACAGACAGACGGACAACAAAGTGATCCTATAAGGGTTCCGTTTTTTCCTATTGAGATACGGAACCCTAAAAACAGGGAGCATGGCATGGGCGTACCTGTGATTCTGATAGCTAACGAAATGTCACGTGACGGCACGTCACAGTTCCTTAACACTTCGAAGCGTAAGCGTTTGTAGAAATAGAAACGTTTTCCACTTGTCTAATCCTGCAGAGATGGAGTGGAGATATAGTTACCGATCGCAATCTCTACCGAATGAATTATGAACAGAGGTCCTGCAGTCGCTTCCAATACCTCGACCCTCCTCAAAATAACTCTGTTTGAATGAGGCCTTCTATTTATAGTAACGGAAATAGGGGAGGGTCTTCAAGGGTGAAATGCAAAAATACACGCAGAAATAGTGGTTTTATACGATATTTTTATTCGTTCGTGAAATGCGAATCGGTTATTAATCGTATGTGGAAGTAGGTTACTTTAACGAAATATGGGTAGGTACCTCTGTATAATAAAATGGCAAGTAATGTATGGTACGGGTATGGGTACATCACAATGAATTAGGCACTGTCACGACGTTTGGGTAAACATGGTATTTCTTTAGTGATGATTTTTTGAATAATTTTATATAATTGTATTATGACATGTTTAAATTGACATTTGATAATTAGGTATTTATATTAGTAGTTTTAAAGATCGATAGTGCCCTCTGATTTGCACGCCTCCTCAGGCATAACATGAAGCACATTAAAATTAAGAACACCAAAAGCATGTTATCACTCATGTTTAACGCAAATAAATTTACTTTGACTTTGACTTTGACTTTGATGAAATCGGTCTACTTTTGTTTTCTGATGTTGCCGCATGGTTGGAATTATAAAGATTAATTTGTTTAAAAACTTCTAGCGGTTGTCCCTATTATATGTAAGAATAAATTAATTAAAGATTTGCTTTTCCAGTTATTGCATCAATTCCTCAGAAGCCAGTCACGAATCCAGCGGGGCTAGCATGGAAGGTAGACAAATGTCTTTCCATCATTTTATCCACCTCTCAGAGGAAATAAAGTGGCCAGCGTGGATACTGTTTATCTACCTTCCATGCTAGGCCAGCAGGGGGGTTAGACAAGTTGCATTCTAAGTTCGTCAACACCATTCGAACAGAAAAGTAAATGTAAGAAGTGTGCGTTAGTAGAAATAGAATCGCTTGTCACTTTTCTAAGCCTGCAACCCCAAAAAAAGATTATGGCCACAAAAAAAAAATTTTGTCTGAATGAAGTGGGAGTCTGAATACGGAATCGCTTTCGATTGACACATTTCTTGAGGCACCATTTATTATTTAAGATAAATTGACTGCACAACGACCACAGTTAAAATTTATTTGCCTTCCTGCTACTGCATGGTAATTTATAAGTGTTCCTCGTAGTTACTGTGGAACCCTAAAACTCGCGAACAGCCTCGGCCTGTCGGCTGCGACCCAAGAAATATTTACTTGCCACACTCTCTTATGTTTATTGAAAATGACGCTAGGATAGTTTCCGATCGAAATTTGCATTTTTTAAGTCGTATCGGTCTCGTTATGCTTGTTTAGGTATCGATTTACGTGAATATTCCTACCTATTCCAATGCCAATCACGAGTTCTATAAGTCTTAAATTCAAGAAAACTAAAATAAAACTACGAATGTAAATTTTTATGGCATCATAAAAAAGAACCACAACACCGCTGTATAAAATACCTAAAGAAATTATCGTAGATTGCGAGCCCGCGACCTCGCTCGTCTTTCTATTGACCACAAGGTTAAGGTTAGGATCCATGCAGCATATTATTACTGGTTAATGATAAATGAGGAGAACCGACACCGTGCTGCTTCCAATAAATAATGTAGGAAATGGAAATTATAGTCTTTTATAAATAGGTAGACCGTACTTGTAGGCATACATTTTAGGAATGCAGACATTACGAGAAAGCAGACATTTTAGGAATGCAGACATTTTGATAACGAGGCATTCTAGGAATACAGACATTTTAGGAAAACTGACATTATAAATCAGAGGGAGAATAATGTTAGTAGGTTCTTATACTAATAGAAGAAATAAATTACAGTTAAAAAAACTAAAAAAAACACGCTCCAAATTATTGTATTGTCATAAACCTAATCGTGGTCAAAGTTCATTACAAGACTTTTCTAACAAATCCAAACACAGCTATGATACGATGTTCCATCATGAAGTTCTAGTTCATATCTTCTTTTTTAACTTATTGTTGTATTTAAACCAAAATAAGTATTTACTGCAAATAAACTGATATTTAACCTGTAAATATTTATTATCTCATAGGTGTTCTCGCTGCTGAAGTGAAAAGTTTTGTGTGTTACACGAGAGCAAAGTTTTTTGCATCTCGTGCCTTTGAATCCCTCGCCACACTCAGGATTCAACTTATACGCATTATACCATCGCCCCACACAGGAGACATAGCTGCGCGTTTGACTGAAAGGGCTATGTGACAATAAGCTTTTGAAATAGGGTCAAAAATATTTACCCATTCAAGATAGATAGAGCAACAGAGACCATTGACACTATGTAAATACTTATCTATCTAGAGTCAGCCAGCCTACCTTGCATCTGAAAAGCATTGCCTTTCTGTGCAGTCAGGTAAATAACCATCATCATTGTTTAAGCCATAAGAAGTCCACTGCTGGGCATAGGCCTCCTCGATGGATTTCCAATAGTTATAGTTTCAACAACTGAAGCAACCGACTTCAAAATATGCAATTTCGTTTACTTGGATGTCATTTTACCAGTTATTTTGTTATAAAAACCAAAGTAATTAACCGATTTCGATAAAATTTATCTGGTTGCACCTCTGAACCATTACCTACCAAACAAAAAAGAATCATTGGCAGAGTAATCTTTGAATAGACATACAAAAAAAAACATACAGTCGAATTGAGAACCTCCTTGCTTGCTCCCGGCTTGCATCCAGAGTCTTCCTGTCACTTGTAAGAGATCGTCTGACCACGGTGACCACCTACAGTAGCTGCTGGTCTTCCTACGCCGTTCTTGCCGATGCGTGGTCTCCACTCGAGAACTATTCGGCCACATCAATCATCAATTCTACGTGCTATGTGCCCTGCCCACTGCCACTTCAACTCGCTAATCCGCTGTGCTACGTCGGTGTTTTCTGTGTTGGTGTTTTTAGGGTGGGTCTTATAGGATCACTTTGTTGTCCGTCTGTCCGGGTGTCAAGACCTTTATCTCGGGAACGCGTAAAGGTATAGCGTTGAAATTAAAACCATATACGCAAATCCATAGTATCTTGCTGCAGAAAGAAAAATCAAAGTTTTCATAAAAGTTACAGCCGAATATATGTCGTAAAAAATTCACATTTCGACACTCACAAGGGAATCAAACCCTATGGGGTACTTCCCATTGACCTAGAACTATGAAATTTGGCAAGAAGCATTGTGTACACATATAGGAAAAAATCCGAAAACTGGACATTTTTAATTTAATCACAAAAAATTGTGTCTTTACGCAAGGAATGCGGGTCCAAATTTTAAAGTTCTTTAATAAATATGAAAGAGCTTTATTAGCATAAGTTAAAAAAGGTTTTTAAATATTTTTACGATGTATATTTGTCGGTATAAGAAGGAAAATATGAAAAAAAATACGATGTCCCCCTTTTACCTACTAGTGTGTACGGAACCCTCGGTGGGCGAGTCTGACTCGCACTTGTCCGGTTTTTTTTGTATGTCTACGGATCAAAGTTCAAAGTTCGCGCCGCTATAAATTGTGGATTACAAGATCATTATGTTATTTTTACAGCACACATTTTTAACCTTATTGCCATGCGAAGTGCGAACTTAAAAACTAGCTAAGACCAAAAACGAATTAATTAAATGCCACATAATATTAATAATATATATACTATATTGTTTTTGACGTATACCTGTAGTATGAATAAACGAATACGAATATGAGTAATATAGATATTTTCGTTTCTGATTCGATCTCGCAGAGAGACCGCGATCATAGCCCTCTCCATAGCTCGTTTGGTAAAACTAAAGGTAAACAATAATAGTTCACAAGGACACTACGTCCTTGTCCCACCAAAACAGTCGTAGATCATAACACGCCACTGATAATGAACTTGAGAGTACGTGACTGTCTCGCCGTACTCCGGTGACGTCACCACATTAACGCACCGAATCGCGATTAAAGGCATGCCATTCACGCATAATAAGCAACTATATAGTTGGTATAGTTTGGAGTGCAAGCGACGGCGACGTTTTGTTGAGTCGTGTCTATTAGCGAGTGTGGTGCTCACTCGCTTCTTCATCATCACCATCATCATCTCAGTCATAAGAAGTCCACTGCTAGACATAGGCCTCCCTCATGGATTTCCAAAAAGACCTAAAATTACCTACGACCTTCCTATATAAAAGGCTATAATTTCTATTTCCTACATTATTTTCTTCTTGCACACACACACAATAATACAATGTGCATCTACAATGCAAATGTAATGTCGAATTTCATCATCATCATCTCAGCCACAAGGAGTCCACTGCTGGACATAGGCCTCCCCCATGGATTTCCAAAAAGACCGGTTGGAAGCGGCCTGCATCCAGCGTCTTCCTGCCACTTGTATGATATGTCGAATTTACTCGAATTTACACGAGGTTAAAATATAGGTATTAATTAAATAAGACATAAGGGTGGGCTCAAAGCGAATAGCTTTTAAACATATAAAATCACTGAGTTGAAAATGTGAGAGACAGATTTTTTTATTTAAAGTTTTTCTTCGATATCTTTTAACTTGGCTGCTTTTAGAGTTTCGTACCTCAAAAGTAAAAAACAGAACCCTTATAGGATCACATTGTTACCCGTCTGTCTGTCTGTCCGTCCGTCCGGGTGTCAATACCTGTATTTCAGGAAAGCGTAAAGGTATCGTGTTGAAATTAAAACCATATACGCAGATCCAGTTTCATGCTGCAGAAAGAAAAATCTAATTTTTCAGTTTTCGTAAAAAAAGTTACAGCCGAATATGTCGTAAAAAACTCATATTTCGACACTCACAATCCCTTTTGATTCCCATCAAAACCTATGGAGTACTTCCCGTTGACCTAGAACTATGAAATTTGGCAAGAAGCATTGTGTTATAGTACACATATAGGAAAAAATCCGAAAACTGGTAATTTTTAATTTAATCACAAAAAAATTGGGTCTTTATGGGTTGGTTGGTTGGTTATGGGCTTATTGGGCCTTGCTTAGGCGGGTCCAAATTTTAAAGTGCCGTATCATGTGGGGTATCGTATAAAAGAGCTTAATTAGCACAAGCTAAAGCAGGTTTTTAAATATTTTTATTATGTATATTTTTCGGTTTATGAAGGAAAACAAAAAAAATATATAATTTCCCCTTTTATCTACTAGTTTGTACGGAACCCTCGGTGGGCGAGTTTGACGCTGAGTGGGCGCTCTTGTCCGGTTTTATTTCAATGCTCTGGCACCAACATAAATTATATTTGAATAAATCCGTTTTTAAATATTTCTCCTATCTAAATAAACAACACATTTCTCCGTGATTTTACGAGTTTGTTTAGAAATGTTGTGATGCGCGAGAGAGATAAATGTACTTACTCGTATATGTACCTAGCTGCGCGCCTTGTATATGCTCGCGCGCGCTTCTAAAATGCAATAACTTTACATATTAATTATTCCGTCATACTCATACGCATGTTAAAATCATATTCACTGAATAAGGAAAAGTCACTATCTTAGATAGTATCAGACAGGAACTTTCACGTGCGAAAAAGGGACAAAACACTGTTTAACTAAAATGAGCTTCAGCGTTTATATTATAAGTAACACGGAATATGTAGACAAAGGTACCCCGTGATTAACGAACTCTGACGCTAACAGGGGGAGGCATGCGTGCAACATTGATCGTAAACATTTTAAATGCAGTTGTAATTATTTTGTACTTTATTTTTTTGAAAACAAAATTTGACAAACTGTAGGGTATGAATTTTATTTGAGTTTGCTTGAATAAATCGAAGACATTTAATCGACTTCTATTAAATGGTTGGAAAATTGAGGGAGGCAAGATTATAGGGGTGGTTGTTATTAGTAAGTAGCTACACTTTCAAGGGTACCTGTATACAGTATACATCACTAGGTACGCCCCGCTATTTTTATCCGACTGCATAAACAGGAGGGTTATGTTTTTCAAGTGTATGTGTGTATGTATGTGTTTTTATATCACCTCTTGCAGCCCAAACGGCTTGACCGATTTTGATGTGCATGGTGTTGTTTTATTAGTCTTCACTCCACGAGTGTTGCTATATTTTTGTAATAATAATATTACGAATTTCGCAAAAATGAAAAAATGCGATTTTTCGTAACCTACAACGTACTTTTCCGTAATAATGATTTTACTAGAACTATATTGTAAAGAACATATAATCGCATTTATAATCTTTTATAGCGATTTTACGCATACTTTCTCACAAAAAACGTGTACTCAGCGTAACAAGCGTAACGAAATCGCGTGCTCATGGTACGGTACTGTAATCTAACTTAGGTTTCAACCGTTCGCAATCTCTTGCCAAACTGCATTCTATCTACACCTAAGTACACGGTAAGGTAAGTTGGCTATTCGATTATAAATATGCCGAAGGACAACTTGAACGTGACTTGGCCACGTGTCTTGCCCAACCGGCAGCCGGCTGTTTGACCTACTTTAGCAGCATCCAAGCTGAGATGATTCTGACATCGGTGACTGCAGATTGTTTTAGGTGGTAATTCCCGACCTTTCGTGTACTTCAAAATACGCAATTTTGTTTCCTTGAATGTCATTTTTCCAGTTATTTTGTAAAAAAAAAACAAAGTACTAAGCCGATTACGATAAAAATTTTATGAGACCGCCTCCAAACTTTACCTACCAAACTAACATCTAACATTTTTGACCGACTTCCAAAAAGAAGGAGGTTATTAATTCGGTCTGTAGGTATATTTTTTTTGTATGTTTGTTCATCGTTTACTCAGCCATTGATTTTGATGATTCTTTTTTTATTTAGATCCGTTTTTAGGGTTCCGTACCCAAACGAAACCCTATTACTAAGACTCCGCTGTCTGTCTGTCTGTCCGTCCGTCTGTCACGAGGCTGTATCTCATGAACCGTGATAGATGAAATTTTCACAGTTGATCTATTTTTGTTGCCGCTATAACAACAAATACTAAAAAACAGAATAAAATAAATATTTAAGGGGGTTCCCATACATCAAACGTGATTTTCTTGCTCATTTTTTGGTAGATATTGATAACGGCAACAG
Organism: Lycia hirtaria; assembly: GCA_947563715.1. Lineage (NCBI taxonomy): Eukaryota > Metazoa > Arthropoda > Insecta > Lepidoptera > Geometridae > Lycia > Lycia hirtaria. The sequence goes on from OX387385.1 coordinate 15,576,427, forward strand.
GTATACGCTTGAAATATTCACAGAATATTGAGTTATAGTATTCACTTTAAAAATAAATAACTAAATTAAATTAAAATTATATTTAAGGGGCCCGTTTTTATACATAATGGTACGGAACCCTTCGTGCGCGAGACCGACTCGCACTTGGCCGGTTTTTTTTTTCAACTAGCGGGTGGTGTCTTCGAAATTTTCTACTTATGTACTTGCTTCTATCTATATCGATAAGGTCGTAAAATACAGATTTTCCTCCCCTCGGGTCGTAAAGACCGAAAGACCGTTCAATACGGTCTAACAACCAGTTAAGTACGAGTATGTATTGCGCAACTGATCTGTGCTTAAATTAAAATGTTATACGGGCCTTGGCCGAACTGATGTCAACATTGTGTCGTAATGCACTTGTCCACTGGTATCCTAGACTAGGGGACATCCTAATACGAGTGAGACCAGCCCTAGTGTCAGAGTTAATAAGCCGCCGATAGACATTTAACCTGGCTTGACGATTGCTGAAAAAACAACCGGGACCTACAATTTGACGTGTCATCCGACCCACGGTAGCGCTCAGAAAGAAATGCCATTCACGGTCACCCATCCGAAGACTGGCCGGTCCGTCCGTTGCTTGACATTGGTGATCGATCGAGAACACTTAATCCTAACTAATATTTTACAAGTAAAACCCTTGAACTACGAGCATAGATTATAAATTATTTATATGCTCGAAGCCCTCGACAAAAAAACAGCTGAAACGATTTTGATGAAACATAGTTAAGAACACTCGATGAAATCCTGTTTTAAAAAAACTAGCTCAAGATTGTTCAGCAATTACTCCGCCATCACGAAATTGTGTTTCATTATTCTTTAAAAAACTGAAAAAAACTACTTGAAATACGGAATTCGTTTACATGGTTGATATTTTTAACACGCTTTTATTAGGTCGACCTGTATGTAACTATGTAATGAAATTTAAGGTAGGTAACTAATTTAACCATCTTCCAAGGATCGTAGCGTCATGAAAATTGGCAGCTGTATGTAGTTCTGATGACAATACAATAATATGGTACTGTCGAACTGATCTGATGATGGAGCCGGAAGATATGAACTAGAACCTCATGATGGAACATCGTATCATAGCTGTGTTTGGATTTGTTAGAAAAGTCTTGTGTTGTAATGAACTTTGACCACAATAATGTGTAGCGTGTTTCTTAAACTGTAATTTATTTCAGTTATTTTGTTATAAATTCAATGTATTGATCAGGTGACCACTGACCACCTAACCAAACAAAAAAGAATCATCAAAACGCTGTATAAACATACAAAAAAACAACACACTCGAATTGAGAACGTCCTTCATTTTGGAAGTCGGTTAAAAATGAGAAATACCTGTCGTGGTCGCCACATAGTACACACTCTAGGACGCGTTTGACCCAATGTTTAGCAGTTATAACATTTAAAACTAAACAAAAACCCCCAGTCATTTTATAAAGCCCACCGAACGGTGACCGATATATCTCCGCAAGCAACCGAATAAGATCGATAAGTTTTTCGTTGCTTACGTGTAAGTAAAACACAACGAGACATGCCAACCCACTAAAGTACAGGGTTACGCAGAAACTGTACTAAGACGAAAGCATGTTGTACTCACCATTATTGGCCTTTTTCAACCGACTTCAAAAATAATATAATAATAATAAATAAATAAATATTTGTGGACATTTTACACAACACCATCTAGCCCAAACTAAGCAAAGCTTGTACTATGGAACTAGATGGCTGATAGAATGCATATATACTTTTTTTTGTAAATATATACATATGATACATAGAAACACCCAGACACAGAACAAACATCCATGCTCATCACACAAATGTTTGCCCTGGGTGGGGATTGAACCCACGACCTTTTAGTTCAGCAGGTAGACGTAAACACACTACCAACTGAGCCACAAGGCCAGTCCAGTCCAAAAAAGGAGGAGGTTATCAATTCGACTATGTTTGTTACCCCCATAACTGCGACATTTGTAAACCGGTTTTGAAAATTCTTATCCTTTGTTTGAAAGGATATATGAATTCGTTCAGAGTGATACCTAACCTAAGCCTGTTATCTGAACTAGTTCACCAAAATTAATCAATACATTACATACATAAAATCACGCCTGTCTCCCCTTACGGCGTAGGCAAAGCATCAAAGACCAATAAGCCGTTTGACGCCACATTTGACCCCGATTAGAGGGTTAGATAGAGAGGAGAGGGTATTAGAGGGTAAGAAGGATAATTAAGAAATATTGTTGACTTTTGTTGACTGTAAAAGTGATCATCCCATCGCCTTTTTAGGAACACGCCAATTTCCCTCAAGTCCCCGAACTGACTTTTACAGTATGCGCGGGAAGAGAAGCAGCTGGTACATACTATGTTTTTCTTTGTCTTCCAAGTCCCAATCCAGCATGGAAGAGAAAATTAACCAAATAGTGACACGATAGTGAGTGCAACAAACTACTTTCGACTCAGTACCCTATCTGCGTAGCCTAGTATTATTAAAGTACTCCCCTATTTCTGTTTAAGTTTAATGAACGCTATGCTGAAATACTTTACGTTTTTAACTTGTTTAATGGCTGCCAGCTGGAATACAGACACGTCACTAGGGTTGGAGGTAATAATTACAATTTTCTATGCAATTTATTAATGACAGGTTTGTTAGTTTGTTTGTGTCGTTATCATAAGTTTATACAGAGTATATTTGTAACTCTAGGCGACGGGCATACATAAAGTAAATAAATAAATAAATCCCATCAAAAAAACATAAATGAGTGAAAGGAGAGCCAAGTTCAATATTATGATAGATGCCTCGGTTGTTGACTTCAACGACAAAAGAAGTGAGATCTAAATGGGTCCCAAGTTGAATGGTCAGTCCTGAAATTTATTTATAACAACGTAAAATATTTTATAACAACTTCAAATATAATTTGTTCTTATAACTTAGGATAATATATATTGAAACCTAAGGTCTGACTTGGCTAGTTCTCATATAAATTTGACATGCTTTTTGATCAATATTGAAGGCTTACAGACTTACAGACTTACTTATGTATTGTAGCTTGGCTTGGCTCTTCAGATTCAGTCAGATCTCATCTGATATCTCTTTGTCAGTGAAAGTGGCATGACAATGTGAGACATAGCAACCAATTTTATATGAAATGTTTTTGGTGGGATTAATATATTATCAATAAAAAAAAACACAATAAAATCAAGTCTTAATTGGCAGAGTAATCGCGTAACAAACATACAGTCGAATTGAAAATCGCCTTCTTTTTGGAAGTCGGTTAAAAAGACTTTTTATTTATTTATAGAAGAAGAAGTTTTATGCTAGAGTTCTGTAACTAATATTCCAAGAAAAATGTAGCGACCCTCGAGTCGTAAAGAAGAATCCAACTCGCATGATGAAAGCTCGGAGAAGTGGCTCACATACCTCAGTCGGTCAAATATATACACCCGAAAAACATTATCTTCCATCTAGCAGTCGGGTAAAAACGAGCAGATAATATTAAGTTGCTTATTATGGTGGTCGTTTGGAAGCGCTTCAATTACCATTTAACCTTGCAGCGGGTCAGGCCCTCCATCAGTATGCAGGCAGGCGGTCCGTTGCGCCAACACTCCATTGTTATTCTGTAGCCAATGTTGTGGTGTAATACAGTATCCTTCCTTCCTCTGCATCTTGGATTATTGTTTAATCCTAGTTCTACTTTAAATAATAACCATGAAACTCTATTATGTTCTTTTACGGTTTTCGCAACTGCTACGCATTGAAATTAAATAATTTTTAAACGGATTTATCACGTATATTTTACATAATTTCATGACCTGACGTTTCGAACACTTTGGCTCTAAAAGTGTCTAAATCGTACCTACTCGTACATCTCGAGCATATATTTTTTTTTCAAGTTAACAAATAATAAAATAAACTGTCAAACTTAACAAGTTAACGGGTAATTGTCGATAAATTTAAAAATGTAGGAACTTCGAGAAGTAAGAAATGAAAATTTCATTTAATCTAACACAGGTTAACTCATAGAAATAAAACGGAACCTACAACGTTAAAAATTGTTTAACAATCATGAAAACCTTAGAAAACATTATATCTAAGTTAACTCGCTAGTTCATAGTGTCAAACAAGAGTTTAACTTTTAAGTTCACTTAAATTATGATGTGCAACAATGGAACCCTACATTGCGCGTGGCACGACACGCACTTGGCTATTTATTTAATAGTAACTATTAGATCTTTGCCCTGCAGTGTTTATTATTACAATACGGGTTAAATAATAAATAAAATCAGGTCAATCAACACCACAGTACAACCTGAACATGCATATCCAAGACAATAAATTAAAATAAATTAATAATTGATTGCATCAGGCGTTACTTTGCGGAAATTCATATTCAAAAACTTAAATCTAACTTATATATCTAGTGTGTGCTCGAAGCGGAAACACACTAGATATACATATAAGTTAGATTTAAGTTTTTTAAAATAAATTACAGTTTAAAAAACTAAAAAACACGCTACAAATTATTGTGGTTAAAGTTCATTACAAGACTTTTCTAACAAATCCAAACACAGCTATGATACGATGTTCCATCATGAAGTTCTAGTTCATATCTTCCGGCTCCATCATCAGATCAGTTTGACAGTACCATATTACCTATTGTACCTTTCTAACACCTTAATTATGTACTTAATGTTATTTTAGTGTCAATAAAGTGTTTTTGTATTGTATTGTATTATCATCAGAACTACATCCAGCTGCCAATTTTCATGACGCTACGATCCTTGGAAGATGGTTAAATTAGTTACCTTAGATTTCATTACGTAGTACATATTTCGGACTATAGTCGGATATTTCGGCTCAAAACAGACGTGAGTGACCCGTAGTTTTTATTTAAAAACGTAGTACATAGTTATACATAAAGGTCGACCTAATAAAAGCGTGTTAAACAAAATGAACATGCATACTATCTAAAAAAACTGTAAAAACGTAAAAACTGTTTTGGTGTATTTCAAAGAAAATTATAGCCCATCATGGAATTCAGTCTAAAATCAGACACCACCGTAGAAACCACCGTAGTTGAACTTCGAGCGATAGGGGCTAAATTTTGTTATCAGCACGAATCTAAGCAATTGTTAACACCGGTAACGCCCTTCCGCCGTAAGGCAAGGGTGGCATGCCCCCGGATGGCACAGTTGAAGGGGCGGCGTAGCGGTTACATGTGCTTCCGTAATACAAATACACGACTGCACAGATTTCAGCCCGACTGCTTTTTTTTCATGCAATCGCTCTACGATTATACATACGATTGCATGATAGATTACGATTACATTTGCATAGGGACAATTATTTATTTTATCAGCCCTGTTTATACAAACTGTCCCACTGTTGAGCACGGGCCATCTTCTCATTGTGATAAGGGTAAGGTCATAGTCTACCACGCTGGCCAAGTGCGGGTTGGCAGACTTCACACATCTTTCAAGATCATTGAGAACTCTCAGACATGTAGGTTTCCTCACGATGTTTTCCTTCACCGTTTGAAGTTGGCGGCAATCAACAATACGCACATAACTTCGAAAAGACAGAGGTGCGTGCCGCTTGATTCGAACCCAGGACTTGCAGAACGCAAGTCGCATGGTCTCCCGACTAGGCTGCCGGAAACTTCGGGACTAAGTATTTACTTAATGTAAATTATGCCTGAATTGCCTGATATCATGTTGAATGCACGTTTCGCGAAGATGTATGCGCAAAGCCGCTGTAAAATTATTTAATATTTTTCGTAAATTCAGTTGTCCCTGGAGTTTACGAAAAGTTTTAATGTTTGCGAGAGTTCTATTATTATTATTTTTAAATGTAGTGTTTATCACTCGGGATATTAAGAAGAATGGAACGACATCTCACATATCAAAATCGGTCAAGTCGTTTAGGCTGTACAAAAGAAATAGAAAAATATACACTAGTATCTCCTGTATGGACGTATACTGCAAAGTCAGGGCTGGATAAGTCTCGACTAGTCTCTCTCTTCATATTCTTCTTCTTTTTTGTATTGGACCCGCATTAAAGCATTTGCCAGTGTCAAGTATTAGGATTTTATCAAGTTTCTTGAATAAAATAAGTTGTAAATGGTCTCGTCACAATCTAAGTCACGTATACAGTCAATTTATAAGTCGAGTCCTGCTACAGTAAAGTGGTGGCGACTTTACTAGAAGCTTCTATGGAGTTTTGCCGGCAACGAAAAATCACACGTTTTACTGCTTTATTTCACTTGCCCACACTTACGCACTTTATCGAACACTTAATGAATAAAACACCACCATTTTTATAGCATTAATGTTCAAAATAACACAAGCTTAGGAAAATAAAACAAAGCAACAACACGTTACTAAGACGTTCCCGCCAAAACTCCTCTCTTCATATTATGGAGTCGAGCTTACATTCATTTGATTCATACAGGCAGTATGGACACAGTCGGGTTAGTGCTGATTCCTTGCAGTTTTATAATATCTGTATATGTTTGTTTGTAATATTACAAATCAACATAATATAAGTTGTTTCATACAAACAACTTATCAACTGAATTCGGTCGATACGAAAAGTCCAATTTAGTCGAGACCGATGTCAAAATTTAACATTTACACGATAAATCATCACCAATTCATTTCAATAGATAAAAAAGAGAGAGGAGATGAGGGCGGCAAAATTTAAAAGGGTGGCAAAATTTTATGTGGCCCCAAGTGTCAAAAACCCACTACCGATAAGCACCAACACCGAAGCTCAGTAATTTATTCGTTTTAATTTAACCGATCCACTTTACAGCTAGGTAGAGAGGCCGATCGGCGCGCCGATAAGGCGGGGCAACCTGGAAATGCGGCGGCGGGTCTATGTATCTCTACCTAAATCTACCCATTCCATAGCCTAGCCTACGCTCATTGTACTAAATGTCCATTCGTGTTGAAAAATTGTTATTGGTTTGAGTTTACTCCAAATCTACTTTTATAATGAATATAATGTACTTTAACCAAAACGCTAGTTTATCAGATTGATATTTTATGTAAAAGTGCAAGATTATCTGTATGACCTTGACCATATTCATGATATTCATGATTTATAATCATTTGATGACATTAATTTTCAATTTTTAATTTAGTAATTGTTGTATGATCATTTCAAATAACTGTGGAATTCGCTGCATGTATTATGTTAATTTTAATAATGTATTCTGACTTTCCTAGTATAACAAATATCTGTTATAAGGTCAATAAAGTATCTAATCTAATCTGATATCTATACCTATATAAATAAATATTTGTGGACATTTCACACAACACCATCTAGCCCAAACTAAGCAAAGCTTGTACTATGGAACTAGATGGCTGATAGAATACATATATACTTTTTTGTTGTAAATATATACATGTATCATACTATGTATCTGATATCTATACCTATATAAATAAATATTTGTGGACATTTCACACAACACCATCTAGCCCAAACTAAGCAAAGCTTGTACTATGGAACTAGATGGCTGATAGAATACATATATACTTTTTTGTTGTAAATATATACATGTACCATACTATGTATCATACATAGAAACACCCAGACACAGAACAAACATCCGTGCTCATCACACAAATGTTTGCCCTGGGTGGGGATCGAACCCACAACCTACAGCTCGGCAAGCAGACATACTGCCAACTGAGCCACAAGGTCAGTCAACCGGTCCCAACGTACCAGTACGGACCAGTAGGGGTATTCAGAACTCATTCGGATACGGAATCTATATCTCCGTCTCTTTCATTTCCATAGAGAATGATATAGATTCCGAATCCGTATGGTTTCTGAATACGGGGGCAGCGCTGGTTAATTTAATGCTGAATGGTTTTTACTTACTTTTTTTCTTACGTAAGATAAATCTACGATTGACCACCAACTCGCCTGACGTTAAGCGACGGTGTGGCCGAGGATGGAGCTCGTCGATCTTGAAGATCTATCTATTCACACTAGCCTCGAACATTCCAAGGTTGTAGTAAGGTTGTAGAAACAGATATAGTGGCAAAGAATTATATTCCCGTGCAGTACATCAAGAACGTGGACTGATTTTGTGTTTATACGTTGTGTTTGTTTTTGTCGCAAATAAAAATATGTTTATGTCTACGTTTATGTCTATATTATGATATCACCCTTTCCCTTTCTACTCACGAATAAACATTAAAAGCTAAAAATATGATAAGGTTTAGTTGGATTTCGTTTAGTTTTATTTTTGACGTCACGCCGTCCCCCATCACAAAACCGTAATAAATAGTTCAAACGGGTCATACTTTAAATATAAACACAAAATACTCGACTGCGAAATGTTAACAAAAATACCCTCTAATTTTTCGGTGACAATGAAGGCACACGTTTTGCAAGGGATGAAAATGTCTTGAATCGAGATTAGTCTCGTATACTAAGGATGAAAGAAACTTCTTATATTTTTTTTCGTGGGCTGCTTCATATATTCTTGTTTCCTTCATTCTACCTAAATCCATCACCTGTTTAAGTTGTAAGGCGTGCCAAAAATACATACCTACATACAGATACATACCTACTCTCGGAAAAACATAACTCTCTATCGGCAGTCGGCAGTAAAAAATACTTATATTTCAGCGTAGTTCATGGGCAGACTGTCTGAATCCAGGTGGTAGATTAGAGCAGAGATATCGATACTTATTTTCTTTTTCTGCGAAAATTGTTATCACTGGTTCTCGAACTGAATCGATAATTCCAACAAAACACAAGCACCGCCACCGTGAGTGAATGTGATGTATTCCACGCACTGGCAATTTAAAAACCATAAACTAAATTGAAATTCTGGATTTCTAAACCTTTAAAGAAACAGTAATTGCAAGAATACTGATTTTACAATAGGTACTTCTAAACTAAAGGCAAATGAGAAAAAAACAATAATCTAAAAAAATATTTACATGCTCATTCTTTGGATATCTGGTTTACGTACAATACGTAGGTACATAAATAAATCTACTCAGCTAGTCTATAACTATTTTCTTCTATATCAAACTACATAATAGAACAAAATTAAATAGTTACTAGCCCTCCTTCGGAAGTCGATTCCGAATGGTATCATCGTGTGGACAGAATACTCAGAGGAACAGCTGCCACCTGCAGGAGTAGAGGTAGGAGTTAGTGGAGGAACTGGGATGGGCGTAGGCAAGGGCGTCGCCAAGGGGGGGCAAGGGGGGCAGCTGCCCCCCCCCCCCCCCCCCCCCCCCCCCCTAGAGATTAAAAAAATGTAGCCAACTGCAAAGCAACCAAAGTCCTAAGGCCGTGCACTTGTACCTGCACCTACAATTCATATTTTTCTCATCCTCCATAATATTAACTTGCCCCCCCTGGGCCATGGGCTGGCGACGCCCTTGGGCGTAGGCATGTGGTGTAGGTGGGAGTTCGAGCATCCAGACTCGGGGTCATGTGCAATGAGAAACAAAAAGAGAAAGAAGCGTGACGCAGTTCAAAGTTGGACCTACCACACCGAGCACACTAGTAGACTCAGCGGGACAAACTCACGTTTAGTCACACTTCGACCATTGTGTGTCATGAATGCTCTCCTCTCTCGCGCATCACAACATTTTTAAACATATAAAATCATTGAGTAGGGATATTAGAAAAGTAAGAGGCCAATTTGTTTATTTAGATAAAAGAAACATTTAAAAAAAGTGGAAACACCAAAAACACGCTGTATTTCCAGCAGAAATTAAAGAGATGTTTTAGAACACTGAAGCTCCATAAAATCTCACTATCTTTCAATAACGTGGAAGAGATCGCTTTTAGTGATAAGGCCGCCTGTTGGAGCACTAGTCTATTTAGCCCTTTGTTATTAGTTTGAAGGTGTGTACGATAAAGAGTTCATCTAACTATCTATATATCTAACAGTGCCGTATGCGAATTTCTGTATGCACTTACTTATATTCTTATATTGTAGAGAATTTCTCCATGGGGTTCTAGCAGTAGTTCTGCCAGAAATTGCAATAAGAAGTCATCAGAACTCGCTTAACATCAGGCGAGTTGGTGGTCAATCGTAGATCTATCTTGTATAAAAAAAAAAAAAAAAAAAAAAATGGAGAAGAAAATGATTGACAGAAAAATGCATGAAGTTGCAGCTTTTTCCGAATGTCGCGAAATATAGAAAGATAAAGTCAATTATTTAAACCTGTCTCGAACAGCCTTGAGGAGTCGTCAACCTACATTAACCTACTTAAAGTTCACATCCTGCTTTACAGATGTATCTACCTATATAAAATTAAAAAGGTTACTTCTTACTTGCTATTGACAAGTAAGAGAAATAAAACCCGACAAGTGCGAGTCAAACTCGCCCACTAAGGGTTCCGTACAAACTAGATAAAATAACTACAGGGCGAAGCTAATTGATAACTTACTATTATTATGTATTGGTGTACAAAATATTGTGGCTAATTTTAGTATTATGTTTCAATATGTCAATAAATGAATCTATCTAACAAGGGGAAATTAATTACACACCGTAAAAATATTAAAAAAAAAAACTGTTTTTGCTTGTGCTAATGAAGCTCTTTCATTATGATACTGTTAACTCACATTAAAATTTGGACCCTTGCATAAAGACCCAATTTTTTGTGATTAAATTAATGAAAAGACAATGCTTCTTGTCAAATTTCTTAATTCTGGGTCAACGGGAAGTACCCCATAGGCTTTGATTCCTTTTGTGAGTGTCAAATTATGCGGTTATTGCGACATATACGGCTGTAATTTTTTTTACGATAACTAAGAAGTTTGGTTTCTTCACAGGTGCAAGGGACTACAGATCTATGTTTAAGGTTTAAATTTCAACTCGAAACCTCCTCGCGTTCCCGAGATAGAAGGACAGACGGATATCAAAGTGATCCTATAAGGATTCTGTCTTTTCCTTTTGAGGTACGGAACCCTAAAAATATGATGACATGGGTAAACAATACACGAACTTGCATTTTCTTGAAGACAAGGGCGGACGATCACCTTTATTTACCGGACTTTTTAACTCGAAATAATAATTTATTTGACATGTAATTTGCAATCAGAATAAATAACTGACTTTATGAAAATATCTCACGTAGGTTGACTTGACCTTTGCTTGATCGGAAACGACTTTAGATGATTTAAATTTTAAAAGGATCAGAGTTTTTTTTTGTAATTGGTGGAAAAAATATAGTAAATCTGTTTCTACAATTCTACGTAATACTACAGCTGGTGTTTGAAAAAAACATCAAAGCGAAAGAAACTAGTCCTTGAACCTACAATGCAATGGTATCCGAATTCATCATGTAGAATTCAGTTAATGTTATTTGTAACACCGCTGTAGCACCGTGTAACACCGCTCAGTTAATTGTCACATCTGGTAGGTGACCCTACCAGACCACCAGATACCAGACCACCACCACCACATACCAGAGGTACCAGATGTGATATTAACTGAGCGGTGTTCAAGTTCATTGTCCTCATCATCTCAGCCACAAGAAGTCCTCTGCTAGTCATAAGCCTCTTTTCATGGATTTCCTGAAAGAAAAGAACAGGAGGAAAAGACCTGATGGAAGCGGCTCGCAACCATCGTCTTTCTGCCACTTGTATGAGGTCTTCAAGCCATCCTGTGCCTAGTTTTCCTACGCTGCGCTTGCCGGTGCGTGGTCTCCAGTCGAGAAATTTTCAGCCCCATCGGCCATCAGTTCTACGTGCTATATGCTCTGCCCACTGCCATTTCAACTTGATAATCCGCTGTACTATGTCAGTGACTTTCGTACATCTTCGCACGGCTTTATTTCTGATTCGATCTCGCAGAGAGACTCCAAGCACAGCCCTCTCCATAGCTCGTTGAGTGACTTTGAGCTTCCTTATAAGGCCCATAGTGAGTGACTACGATTCGGTGCCATATGTATCTATCTATATCACTGGTTAAGGTTTAAATGACATCAAATTGTAAGACCCGAATGTTATAGTTTTCGTCACGTAAAAAGAACGTTCGCGTTTACGAACAAACGTTCTAACGTTACGTTCTTTTTACGTAACGGGAACTATAATAGCCCGCGTGACGTTTTGCAACGTCACGTTGCAGAGTACATCGTTGAGCCGGTAACAGTACGACAAGCCTTGCAGCATCAACCGGATAATCTGCTTCGATGTCTCGGGACAACCTTGGAACAGCTGGTGAAGAAGTGAGGGTGACTTACTGATCATCCTCGCGAAACCGAAGTCGCACAGTTTGACGACGCCCTCTGCAGTGAGGAGTATGTTCTCCGGCTTCACGTCGCGGTGGATGCAGTTGTGCCGGTGGCAGTACGCCACACCCTGCAGCGTCTGCCAGATGATCTGCTTCGATGTCAGCTCGGGACAACCCTGGAGGAAGAAACCTTCGTTAAATTCTGTACTATGTGACCAGCTATCTTTTTTTTTTAAATTCTGAGCCTTTTTCTTTTCTTCATGTGTGTGTGGCTACTAAGAAGAGGATATTGGGGAAGGCTCTTGGTATTTGCGCTCCTTTTGTACCTTCTTTGCTTCAGATACCTAATAGATAAACTCTTTATTGTACACCATTTGTATTACCACAAAATACAATTATACAGAGAACTTATAAAACTAGTGTGACAATAGGCGGCCTTATCGCTAATACGGGGCACTGAAGAGTATATTTCCCTCCGCGCATACGCGGCGTCCATTGGGTTCCGATCCAATGTGGGTAGAGCACACTCCTGGATGATGATTGTGACCAGGTTAGGGCAATGGTACCTCATTTCGAAGAAATTTTTATTAACATCTCTGACGAGCATCAGTTCGCTAACATCGAACAAACGTGAAGCCATTATTATGGCTCCAAAATGGTTCATGCCAGTTCATCTTCCTTTACTTCATCTTTTTTAACACCAATTTTGAAATTTAACTACTATTTATGAGAATGAAGTATGATGAATCAAGATTGCGTGGACGACCCACTTCTTCTTTTTCTTTTCGTGTCAACGGTTCGAAGTTTTATTTTTATTTATTTATTTATTTGTTTATACAGTATTTGACCAGTAGGAAGCCATAGAGATGGCAGTAGTATTGGCCTCCCGCAGGTCATTCATAGTGCAGGTATTAGGGCACAGTGGGCATACGAACAGGTGTGTCATTGTCTGCGGGGTGGCGCCACAATCACACTGCTATACTGGAGGAACAGCTAGACCACATGGTAAATGGTACACATATTATGTTAAAGTAACTAAGCAAACTCTATACTATTTTTAAGTTCATAGCGTATCTACCTCTCTTACCAAACTAATGTGTTACCTTTCGTGGTGGTAAGTGGTTTAAACTTCAAATATTAAGCCCCCGTCGTTACGACTTACAAATATTTAGGTTAAGCGGTTCACCGCATTAAGGTGGTGCCTACACCTATTTTATAGATTTGTAGTTTTATACAGGGTGTTTTATTTGTAAAATGTTGTACGACTACACGAGAGACTGGATTGTTAAAAATCCAAATTATAAAACTAGTATTTTTACTCTCCTATAAAACTAGCTAAGTATTACCAGTGACTTTGTACGCATAGGACATACTACTGAATCAAAATAATTATTAACTAAATAGATATCCCATCAAAAACATAAATGTGAAATGGGAGCCAAATTCAATATTATGATATATACCTTAGTGGTTGACTCCAACGACAAAAGAAGTGAGATCTAAATGGGTGCCAAGTTAGGTTTAAAGATTATTTATTCTCATATAAAGATATTAAGTCACTTCCATGAGAACATAATTGATGATTTAATTTATACAATTCGTCATCGCAGATATTAGGTCCAAAATATAAATACATACAAACACAAACACATCACAACGTATTAAAGATCACATTTAAACATTCACTCGTACAACGCGTTCAATTGCATTTTGATAATGTTAACTTTTTTTTAATAATGTGTTCGGCGAGCTGCTTCAAAGTTCAATGGTCAGTCCTGAAATTTATTTATAGCAACGTAAAATATTTTATAACAACTTCAAATATCATTTGTTCTTATAACTTAGGATAATATATTGAAACCTAAAGTTTAACTTGGCTAGTTCTCATATACCTAGTTCTCATATTCTAAAAATACACGTAAATTTTTATGTACGTTTAGTTCCGATGTTTTTTTGCGCAACAGCTGTTGTGATGTTGCTCTCTAGATCTACGAGTTCCAAAATGCTACGAATTTCTCGTAAGTCCATTCGGTCTTTTATATCCTTCTCTATTCTAAAAATGGTTGTATGCGAGAGAGTCGATTTGCGAAAGATACATGTCACGGTACTCGAACCCAGAAGCTGCGGATCGCAAATCAGACGGTTTCCCAAATAGGCATCTGTGCTTTTTGTGTGTTTTTATAAACACACAAAATATATATTTTTATATTCCCAGGTCACGCTCTAATAGAGCGGGTCAAATCAACACATTTCTAATGCCTAGGCATAAGTAACGCCCACTGAGGTATAATCGATATGTCAAAGATGATAGATTGCTTTGTTGACTTACCTGTCAGATGACAGGCAGGAAGTATTGTTTTGATCTGACTCAATGTCATTAATGAACAATTTTCCCCACTAACTAAGAAAGGCGTAGTAGGTATTTTTGCTAAATATTTTTGTTAAATATGTTAAAATTATATGTACTTAACTGCTAACCATGCTGTGTTAACACATGTTTAGAGAGACTTTCCAGTTCTAAGCTTTTATCAGTTTTTTTATTATTTGTTATTGAGAGTGTTTTGTTTTGTGTATCTAATGTGTAATATTTTTTTTTATTTTTTTATTTTTTATAAAAAAGGTTAAGCAAAATGGCAGACGGCTCGCCTGATGGTAAGCGATAACCGCCGCCTATAGACAACTGCAACATCACAGACATTACTGTTGCTTTGCTAACCCGGAAAGGTGCTTGTAGACACCCTTTTAAGATAAATAAATAAATAAATTTTAAGAGTATTGTACATAGGAGACTTCATCATGTATGAATGTTTTTTGCCTCCTATAATTTAAACGCCTTGACCGATTTTGATGTACGAGGTGTCATTAGAGTCGCTAGTAACTTCATAAGTGTTACATGTTTTTTTTCGTAAGAAATCTACCCATGCTATATTTTTTGTAATAATAATAATATAACTCTTGCAAAAATAAAATAAATGCATTTTTTCGTGAAACCCGTGGAACAACTTGATAGCACAACCGGCTGTGCTATCAAGTTGGTCCGTTACACGTCGTAGTTGGTTAATGGGTTAAATATTTTTCTCAATCCCAAACGCTCGTTTAACAATTCGTCTGGTAACCGAATCTTAGTAACACTCTGACAATAGGGCTGGCCACTCAGTCAATACGAACTTACTTAGTAACACGAACGTTCATGTGTATAATAAAAAGAAACTTACAGAACCTAATCTACTGTTTCTTACCATATTTTTTCATAACACAACTGGTTGTACCACACGTCCATCATTACCGAATTATAAAATAATCGCACAACTAAATTGTGCTATCTAGTTGGTCCACAGGTTTCTCCCTTTTCTCGTAACCTCCAACGAACTTTTTCGTAATAAATAAGTAATTTTACTAGAACTACTCTAAAGAAAACACATTTATAATCTTTTACAGTGATTTTATGCATACTTTCTCAAACAAAAAGTTATATTCAACAGCGAACTAAGCGTAACGAAGTCGTAAGTTACGCTGCAACAACCGCTTTTCTACAGTCGGGTATTATGTTATAAATACTTGTTATGATTTTTGTTTTTAACGCTTATTATAAAACGATTTAAAAAATTCTATTCAATTGTTATATAAATTGTTATACTTTCAGATTGGTCCCACAGATTTTTTTTAAATTCTATTCAATTGTTATAAGGGTATACTTTCAGATTGGTCCCACAGTTTTTTTTTTTAATTCTATTCAATTGTTATAAGGGTATACTTTCAGATTGGTCCCACATTTTTTTTTTTAATTCTATACAATTGTTATAAGGGTATACTTTCAGATTGGTCCCACAGTTTTTTTTTTAATTCTATTCAATTGTTATAAGGGTATACTTTCAGATTGGTCCCACATTTTTTTTTAAATTCTATACAATTGCTAAAAGGGTATACTTTCAGATTGGTCCCACAGAATTTTCACCAAAATCGATAGTTTAGTTCTAGAACTTAATTGTGTCAAAACACATGTTTTGACACATTTCTTCTTTCACTGTGAACGGTCACAGGTGAGCCTCAATGAATGGTGGACGCTACAAAGTGTTCAAAATGTTCATAAGTCAGGTCATAAAATTACGCAAAATATATATAAGCGATGAATATTAATACTAGTTGTGCCCGCGATTTCACCCACGCAGTGATTGTAAAACCATGGTGATAGACTAAGACTTTTAAATAGATAAATCTTTGGTGATAGATAAATTTAGCCTATGCCCTGCAGTTCCTAAACAATCTCTGTGCCAAATCCATAAATATTGGTTCAGCCGTTTAGCCCTGAAATAGTTAGGATAAGGAACTACTTACACGAATGACACAGATGTATGCACAAATAAAACTGTAGGTAGTCATTATTACTACCTACAGGGCCTTAAGAGTGACGTTGACTGCGCAAACCGCCAATATCTTGCGATGCTTCCATACTAATGAAACTAATTTCGATATTTCTTACTTTATGAAAGGTTAAGAATTTTTCATAATTCTAACTATTGAAAAAACATGTTTTGATCATAATATAAAGAAATTTGAAAGAACAAAACAAAAAATAAATGAAAGCCTGAAACCTCAAAAATATAATTTGAAACGTTCAGAGGTAGAATTCAATTTGTAATAATATGACGATCAGTTTTTTTGTTTAGTTAATTTATTTTATAATATTGATTGAACAAAGCCGCGCTCAACAAACCTCTTAACAAGTAACTGTACAAAGTACAGAGTATTTTTAAATCACGCAGCGGGAATGCGAATAGCCTTCTGCGGGGTTCACGGTCTTCGATAATGAGGACGGTGAATGTAAAATATGGCGATCACGCGATACCGAATCACGGGTTACGTAAAAAAAAGTCGCTTGGTCTCGGGAGGTAAACGTATTTAGCCATAATTAGATTACCAGTATTACCACCGTGAATATGTAACTGGCTTAATGTACTTATCTAAAGATCATACTAAAATTATGAAATCCGAATTATATATGACTTTTTCACGATTCCGAGAGAATTATGAATTTATGTTTTATGGTTCTGTAGTACGAGGATTTTAGGTTTTTAGGAAGACGACACGACACCACACGAAGGGGCGCAATCGAAATAAAACCGGCCAAGTCCGAGTCAGACTCGCGCACAAAGGGTTCCGTACCATTATCTATAAAACGGCAAAAAAAAACACGTTTTTTGTATGAGAGTCCCCCTTAAATATTGATTTTATTTTAATTTAATTATTTATTTTTGAAGTGAATAATATAACTCAATTTTCTGTGAATATTTCAACTCTACCTGTTGCCGTGATCAATATCGAGCAAAAAAATCACGTTTGTTGTATGGGAACCCCTTAAATATTAATTTTATTCTGTTTTTTAGTATTTGTTGTTATAGCGGCAACAGAAATACATCATCTGTGAAAATTTCAACTGTCTAACTATCACGGTTCATGAGATACATTACAGTACAGTCTGGTGACAGACGGACGGACGGACGCGGACGGACAGACAGCGAAGTCTTAGTAATAGGGTCCCGGTTTTACGCTTTAGGTATGGAACCCTAAAAATAACCCTTTATTGACATTATGGGGTGCCACTAATAATTCCAATGTTTTTTTTATAATTTCATTCGGAAATTTTGTAGTGGTTCACGGAACACTAAATTACTGAATTTCAATCATGTACTGCAGTAAAATGCAATTCTTTTCAGATTGCGTTTCAGATTAAAAAAAAAAAAACAGTAATAGGGTTGCGTTTTAACGCCAATTCACCGGATGTTGCAGTCTACGATGAAGCGCGCTCACTTAGAAGAAACAGATTCTGTTGCGATATAATTTGGCACAAAGATTCTTTAAGACCTGAAGAAGGAAATAGGTTGTATTTTATCATCATCATCACCGTTTTTCATCACTACACAGGTGGAACCGCGAGGCGCAGCTAATTCTATTTAAGCCAGTGTACTCACTGCAGGATATTTCTCCAGCTCGTGCAAGACAGTGTGGTCGCAGTACTCAAAAACGAGGTGCAGTTTGCGCTTGCGGCGAAACACTTCGATCAGGTTCACCAGGTTCGGATGCTTCAGGTTCTGCGGACAAAACATTCATTGTTAGCAACAACATCGTCTTCAACAACATAAACATTATCATGAACAACATCACCACCAAAAGCAACATCACTGTTATCGTCAACAACAACCACAATATCATCATCGATTACAATAATATATTCATTATCATCATCATCATCTTCATCAACATTATCATCGATTACAATAATATTATCATAATCATGATCACGAACAATGACAGCATTAGAATTTCAATTTAAGAATCCGTAGTTCAACGATTGTCGCCGTCTCGCTCGCGCATACCCAAATTTTTGAAGATATAAAATAACTGAATCAACTTACAACAAAATTGTCGTTTGTAAAACTAGAAAATAACATCACAAATATTCGACAAAAATTTCAAATTGATCCGTCTATTTTTACATAAAAACTATTTTTGTGTTCAACATTTCTTAAAATGATTTTAATTTGATTCTTATTTTACGAACAACGATTTTTTTAAGTTCACGCAATCATTTTATATCTTCAAAAATGTGGGTATGCGCGAGTGAGACGGACTATGGTCGGACTACGGACCCATCACCGTCCGTGTGTTGTTTTACCAATTTTCCAATCGATACGACCTAACCATCGGAAACTATTAGCTAATCGATATGGAATGACTAACTTAACAAATTATAGATGCCTACTTCACTGTATTGTTCTTCAACATCAATTTAAAATCACACCACGTGTTACCAACTTATTAGCAGAGCTTACAAGTGGCGCTACTGCAGCATTTTCTTAGCAAAATAGCAGAAAACAAATTGTTCGAATTATTGTCAACTGTCTTATCTTCTGGTAAACACACATGATTTTTCACTTTATCCTCGAAGAGCTTGTACAGTTCAAGAACTAAAGACGAAAAATTGCTACAACTCTTTCAAAATCGGCGTACCTGACGAATGCTTCGACGTCTGTTGTTCATTGGATATCTGGCCTGAGAACGC
This sequence comes from Lycia hirtaria, assembly GCA_947563715.1. NCBI lineage: Eukaryota > Metazoa > Arthropoda > Insecta > Lepidoptera > Geometridae > Lycia > Lycia hirtaria. The sequence goes on from OX387385.1 coordinate 15,595,753, forward strand.
TCGAGTGAAGAAATGGATAAACCACAAGAAACGCGCCACTGAAAGACGTTCGTTTCAGAGCGGGCTCGGCGGTCAACATGCCGTTTAGTGAAAGTAATGCTGAAATTAGTATCTTTTACCAAAATGTACGCGGACTAAAAACCAAGCTACGAAACCTCAATGAAGGTTTGCTGCTCTGTGAAACCACATTGTTCGCAGCCACGGAAACTTTTCTTGACGGTTCGGTTGAAGACTCTGAAGTAGTACCGGATGGCTGGTCTCTTTTGCGTAGGGATAGAAGCACCCCCTGCGGAGGAGTGCTGCTGGCTGCTAGACCTGGCATTGCACTAAATCGCCGACGCGACCTGGAGACAGACAGTGGCGAAGACATGTGGGCCTCTTTTACCTACCGCACTGTTACTTACTATGTTTGTGTCGTATACTTGAATCCGAGTGCGACTGATGATACTTATATGAATTGGTTTTACAAAGTTGAATCTTTTATCACGACATTAAACGGAATTTTTTTAATTACTGGTGATCTAAATATGAATAGCGCTTCGGCTAATGTAAATAATTATTATGCATATTTTTTGGAATATTGTAACCTGACGGATCGTAATGAAATTTTTAATTTACGTGGTAGCAAACTAGATGTTGTATTGACGCAAGAATGCGGTGAGTCGCGAGTGAGCGTGGTCGAGGCCGCGGCCGGCGGGCTGGTCAAGATCGATGCATATCACCCTCCGCTCGTGATCACGTTCCGTACCAGAGCACTTAGTGCTCCTCATATAAAATCACCTCCGAGCAATATTAACTCATCTCACGATTGGAACTTTAAGAAGGTTGATGTATCGCACTTGAATAGCTTGCTCAGTGAAGTCTCGTGGGCTGGTGTCTATGACTGTAATGACGCGCAGCTGGCAGCTGATAGGTTTTATGAAAAACTTTATGCCGTTTTTGATCAATGTATTCCTAAGAGAAAACGACCGAAAACTGCCTCAGTTAGATACCCTGTCTGGTTTACCTCTGACATAATTAGAGATATCCGCAAAAAGACGTGTCTTCATAAGGTATGGACACATTCTCAACGTATCGAAGATTATCAAGCCTTTTCTCTCCTCCGCGCTGATTTAAAAAAACGTATATCGGTAGCCTATGAAAATCACACTGCGTCTATTGAGAGTAACCTAAAGAAATGTCCGCAGCGCTTCTGGCAGCATGTGTCTAACTTGAGGTCAAAGGGAGGTTTTGAGCCTTCTGTTGTATACGAGGGTACGAGTCGGGAGGGGGTTGCAGCAGCTGAAGCCTTTGCTGACTATTTTTCTAATGTTTTCCTTAAAGATCCCCCAGTATTAAAGGCAGACCGATGTCTGGATAACGCTTCCGAGGGGGGAAGTGTAAATATTACCCACATATCCCCCAAGGAAGTGGAGCGAAGCATAAGTAAGCTCAAAGTGACTAGTTCTCCGGGACCTGATCATCTGCCGACTTTTATTCTTAAGTCTTGCAAGAGGCATGTTGTCCTTCCTCTGTGTCACGTTTTTAATTTGTCCTTGGAAGGCGGTATATATCCATCGCAATGGAAGTTATCCAGGGTTACTCCAATACCCAAGTCCAGTAATAAAGCTGCGGTGGATGAACATCGTCCGATCGCAATTTTGTGCTCTCCGGCTAAAGTCTTCGAACGTATTCTTCACCAAGAAATTTACAGACAAATCTCCCAATATCTCTGTGAAGAGCAACATGGTTTCCGACCAGGCAAATCGGTCAATACAAATCTTCTCAGTCTTGTCGACTATGTTTCGAGTTGTATGGAACGAGGCTCTCAAGTGGACGTCTTATATTTCGACTTTCGTAAAGCCTTTGACAAAATTGACAATGATATATTACTGCAAAAACTAAGTAATATTGGGTTTACTCCACGTCTCCTAAAATTCTTTGCCAACTTTTTGCGCGACCGCCGACAGTTTGTGAAATATGGTGTATACGTTTCCCAGTCTTACTTTACCCCTTCTGGGGTGAGTCAAGGTTCTATCCTGGGTCCACTGTTGTTTCTTATCATGATAAATGATTTAATTAAGATTGTAAAATATGCCAAATGTATACTATACGCTGATGATCTGAAACTAGCATTTGAAATTAAATCGCAAATTGACAGTGATGCATTACAGTGTGACATTGATTCCATCTACCAATGGAGTCTGCAGAACAAAATGTTATTTAATCCCGACAAGTGCTACGTCATGACCTATGGTCGGAAGAAGGAGCCGCTTCTTCATAATTACCTAATTGGTGGTGATGTTATGAAGCGAGTGACGACAATTAAGGATCTGGGAGTAACATTTGACGGTGCCCTAACTTTTAAGGATCATATTTCCGTTACAGCGAAGGAATCATATCGCCGTCTCGGCTTTGTATTAAGAAATGCAAAGGATTTCCGGGATCCTGCCGTCCTTCGGATTTTGTTTTCTACCCTGGTTAGGAGTAAACTCGAGTCGAGCGTGTGTGTGTGGAGTCCACATTGTGACACACACATTTTGTGTCTTGAGAAGGTCCAGAAGGCATTTTTAAGGAACCTTTACAAGAAAACTTTGGGTTATTACCCTTTCCTATACCCGACTGATTTTCTACTTGGACAGTTGGGCTTTAATTCTTTGAAAGTTAGGCGCTCTTTAGACCAACTTAAGACGGGCTGCAAGATATTGAGAGGCGCAATAAATTCACCGGATTTGCACAACAATATTTGTACTCTCTACGTACCAGATAAATATATGAGACATCGGCCCAGCCGAAAACATAAGCTGTTCTCCAATGGCTCTAACCGGACAAAGTCGCGGAATTTCAGTCCAATGTGTCGCATCATTCGTGGACTCAACGCATTCTTAAAAGAGTTCCCAGATTGTGATATTTTTTGCGATAAGTGGCCTGACCTAATGCAATTTTTATTATTATTTTGTGAAAAACATTGCTTTTAATGAATTTAATTTATTACTTATTAATTTTGTACTTATTATTGACATGTTATATTTTACTTTAATATTTGAATTTTATAATTATGACTTAGTATAATATATGCAATGTGTAATTGGTGCCAACCGTTCATTGTAAATAAATAAATAAAATAAAAAATAAAATGATTCATGAATTCTATGTGGTTTTCCCCAAATGTCACGTGTTTTTTTTTTTTGTAAACGTAAACATGATTGATGACCAGGAGACGCTTTTGTTCTTTTTTATTTTGAACAATTAATATATTTAAAAGAAAAACAAAATACTTACCCGACTGTACCTACAAGGGCAATTTTCGTATTGTAACTTATGTTACGCTTAATTTGCTGGTGTTTGCATTTTTGTGAGAAAGTATGCGCAAAGCTACTGTATAATTTTATTTATTTAAATGAACATTCTTTTAAATGAACATTGTTTAGAATAATTTCAGTAAAATCATTTTTTATTACGAAAACTTTCGTTAGGGGTTAAGTAAAAGCGCATTTTTTATTTTTGCGAGAGTTGTATTATTATTATTACGAAAAAAATATAGCTTTTGACACTCAGGGAGTAAAGACGAATCTAAAGACACCTTACACGGCAAACTTGGTCAATATATATACATACAAACACTCGAAAATCGTAACCCTCTTTCTTGTGCAGTCGGGTAAAAAATACAACGAAGTTAACATCAAATTAAAATTTCTACACTCTTTAGTAAATACAAATATTAGTAAAATATGTAATATTAATGAGTAAGTAAATATTCCTAGACTAGCGTTCTAATTACTGTTATTTAGGTGGTTTTGTTCTGTTAGGACTGTTTGTTTGTTGTTATTTGGATCTAGGGAGGGGCCTATACTCGAACGAAACGCTTTAGCTCCACTTTTACTGTGTGTACCGCCAAAATGTAGCTGAATGGGTTTTTCCGAATAGATGTAACTTAGGGTGTCTTCAAGTATCCTCAAGGTCAAGTATCCTATTTTCTAATAAAACGGGTATAAGTTTAGATAACTTAAAAACTCCCGTCGAAAAAAAAAACGGTTGAACTGATTTTGATGAAACATTGCTAAGAACACTCTTGCAATTGCAAAACCCCTCTTTCAAATAAAAAAAACTAGATCAAAATCGATCCATCCGTATGAAAGCTACGATGCCACAGACACACGCACAGATACACAAATACACAGATATACAGATACACACCTCAAACTTCTAACACCCCTCTTAAAGACAAAGGCATAGAAAATAATATGTATAACAAAAATATATAATTAATAGACGAATTTCTTGACAGCGACGATCTCGCCCGTGTCTCGGTTGCGCTTGCGACACTTGATAGCAGTGTACTTGTACTACACTTGTACACTTGTACTACTTATTGTCTTCTCCTAATTACTTTAATGAAGACAGAAAAACAGAAGTATTTATAGCTTCCCCATTTACTTTCAACATGCGTATTTCTCTAAGCGCAATCTTCTTTATAAGCCGATTCTCACAGCGACGATCTTGCCCGTGTCTCGGTTGCGACACTTGTTAGAAGAATCTTCAATCACTGCTTATTGTCTTCTCTAATGTACTTCAATGAAGATAGAAAAAAACAGAAGTATTTATAGTTTACACAGTTTAGTAAACAGAAGTATTTTAGTGGCCGTGGGGTACCGGCTTAGAATAGTACCTCCCCCTCTCTTCCCGTGGGTGCCGTAAGAACCGGCTAAGGGAAATATTACCAGAGATGGGCAGCAGCATCCTCTGCGGAAAACGCTACCCACTGCGCTCGCCAACCCGCATGCCAAGCGTGGCGAGTAATGGCAAAACCCCCCCAATGATAAGCAACGAAAAAACCAGGCCCCCAGTCCCCGGCAGCTCCGCTATTCCGGGCTACGGTAGCGGTCCCGGTCACGGCGGAGCAAGGGGTGCTAAGAATCTCCGGAAGAGATCCGGCTACCACCCCCTGCATAAACGACGACTGGCCCTGGTAACACACAATATTCGCACGATGAGGACAGACGAGAAGCTAGCTGAGCTGGAAGAAGAAATGAGTAGGTTACATTGGGATATCCTGGGGTTATCAGAAGTCCGACGAGAGGGTGAGGACACGATAACCCTGAAATCCGGTAACCTACTATACTACCGGGAGGGCGACCAACAGTCCCAAGGTGGTGTCGGGTTTCTCGTCCACAAGTCCCTTGTTAACAACATTCTTGCCATCGACAGTGTATCGAGCAGGGTTGCGTACCTGATACTCAGAGTATCCAAGAGATATTCGTTGAAGGTCATCCAGGTATACGCACCGACCTCCGCACACTCGGATGATGAGGTGGAGGTGATGTATGAGGACATTAGTAGGGCCATACACACTTCTGAGACCTATTTTAATGTTGTTATGGGGGACTTCAATGCGAAGCTGGGCAGGAAATGCGAAAGTGAGTTGAGAGTGGGGCAATTTGGATATGGACAACGGAACCCCAGGGGACAGAGGTTGGCCGACTTTCTGGAGAAAGAGGGACTCTTCATGATGAACTCTTTCTTCCAGAAGCCACCTCATAGGAAATGGACCTGGCTGAGTCCCGATGGTTCTACGAGAAATGAGATAGACTTCATCCTGACCACCAAGAAACAAATATTTAATGATGTCTCTGTGATCAACATGGTTAAAACCGGAAGTGATCACCGAATGGTACGAGGCACTTTGAATATTAATGTTAAACTTGAGAGGTCCCGTATGATGAAGTCTACACTCCGACCCACTCGCGCCCATATCCAAAACCCCGAGAGCTTTCAGCTCGAACTATCAAATCGCTTCGAGTGCCTGGAGAGCTGCGCATCGGTGGATGAGATCAATAACAGGTTTGTGGAAACTGTCCGTATGGTGGGCGCGAAGTTTTATAAGCCCCACCGTACAAACAGACCGCAAAAGCTCTCGAGCCATACCCTCGACCTCATGGCTGAACGACGCTCATTGCAACTGCAGTCTTCCGGTGACGCCGAGTCATATAGGCGGCTCAATAGACTCATATCAAAGTCTATGCGACACGACATCCGTAACTTTAATACTAATCGTATTAAAGAGACGATAGAGCGGAATAAAGGCTCCAAAGTGTTCGCAAAAGACATGTCTATTGGGCAGAGCCAGTTGACGAAGCTGAAGATGGAAGATGGCAGTATAGCGTCGACTAAAGCAGAAGTCTTGAGGGAAATCGAGAGGTTCTATGGACAGTTATACACATCGGTCGCAAAACCTGTTAGCAGTTTGGGCAAAGATCCAAGAGCCAAACTGACTCGACATTATACCGAAGATATCCCGGACATCAGCTTGTACGAGATTAGGATGGCCTTGAAACAGCTCAAGAACAACAAGGCACCGGGCGACGACGGAATTACATCAGAGCTACTGAAAGCGGGTGGAACACCGGTACTGAAAGTCCTTCAGAGGCTCTTCAATTCCATCGTGCTTGAAGGTACAACGCCAGAAGCATGGAACAGAAGCGTGGTGGCGCTGTTCTTCAAAAAAGGAGACAACACTTTGCTGAAGAACTACAGACCCATCTCGCTTCTGAGCCATGTCTATAAGCTGTTTTCAAGGGTCATCACGAATCGTCTTGAACGCAGGTTTGATGACTTCCAGCCTCCCGAACAAGCCGGTTTCCGAAAAGGCTATAGTACCATAGACCACATCCATACGCTGCGGCAAGTGATACAGAAGACCGAAGAGTATAACTTGCCCCTTTGCTTAGCGTTTGTGGACTATGAGAAAGCCTTTGATTCGATCGAGACCTGGGCGGTGCTTGAGGCTCTCCAGCGATGCCGTATTGACTATCGGTATGTCGAAGTGCTGAAGTGTTTGTACAACAACGCCACCATGTCAGTCCGAGTACAAGACCAGAACTCAGAGGCAATTCCATTGAAGAGAGGCGTGAGGCAGGGAGACGTTGTCTCTCCGAAACTGTTTACCGCCGGTTTGGAAGATGCCTATAAGCTTCTGGAATGGAAAGGGCTCGGCATTAATATTAACGGCGAGTACGTCACTCACCTTCGGTTTGCCGACGATATAGTAGTCATGGCAAAGTCGATGGAAGAGCTCAGTACGATGCTCGAAGACCTCAATAGAGTTTCCCAACGGGTGGGCCTCAAAATGAACATGGACAAAACGAAGGTTATGTCGAACGCCCATGTAGTGCCCACCCCAATATCTGTGGGGAACTTCACTCTTGAAGTTGTTGACGAATACGTCTACCTAGGACAGACGGTCCGATTAGGCAGGTCCAACTTTACGAGGGAGGTCAATCGTCGTATCCAACTCGGCTGGGCAGCGTTCGGGAAACTTAAAAGCGTCTTCTCGTCCAATATTCCCCAGTCCCTCAAGTCGAAAGTTTACAACCAGTGTGTGTTACCAGTGATGACATACGGCACTGAAACGTGGTCCCTAACTATGGGCCTTATAAGGAAGCTCAAGGTCACGCAACGAGCTATGGAGAGAGCTATGCTCGGAGTCTCTCTACGAGATCGAATCAGAAATTAAGAGATACGTAGACGTACAAAAGTCACCGATATAGCACAGCGGATTAGCAAGTTGAAGTGGCAGTGGGCAGGGCACATAGCACGTAGAACTGATGGCCGATGGGGCCGAAAGGTTCTCGAGTGGAGACCACGTACCGGCAAGCGCAGCGTAGGAAGACCAGCCACGAGATGGACAGACGACCTTATACAGGTGGCGGGAAAACGCTGGATGCAAGCCGCTTCCAATCGTCTTTTTGGAAATCCATGGGGGAGGCCTATGTCCAACAGTGGACTTCTTATGGCTGAGATGATGATGATTTATAGTTTTCCCATTTACTTTCAACATGCGTATGCGCAATCTTCGTTATAAGCGGATTCTCCACGTTTTCAACGAATTTCTTCACAGCGACGATCTTGCCCGTGTCTCAGTTGCGACACTTGTAGAAGAATCTTCCCTTCCTTATAGGCGGATCGTTTTCGTTCTCGACGAACTTCTTGACGGCGGCGATCTTGACCAATCTCTGTTGCGACACTTGTAGAAGAATCTTCAAACACTGCTTATTGTCTTTTCTTATTTACTTTAGTAAAGACAGAAAAAACAGAAGTACACTTACTTTCAACATGCGTATTTCTCTAAGCGCAATCTTCCTTATAAGCGGATCGTCCTCGTTCTCGACGAACTTCTTGACGGCGACGATCTCGCCCGTGTCTCGGTTGCGACACTTGTAGACGAGGCCGTACGAGCCCTCGCCGAGCTTGGCGAGTTTCTCGTACCGCTCCATGGCGCGGCTACTCGCGCGGGACCTGGCGGAAGAAAAAAACAATGTACTTACAATTTTTTTAATATATATTTTTAATTTGAGCACCACAGACTCCAGGGTCCGTGCCTTTTATAAGCTAATTTTATTTATATAACTAACTTTACATATTTTTTTAAACTAGCATACAAGAGGATGACTGATGACTGATGACTATGAGGATGACTATGTAGTTACTGGAGGTATAGCGTAGGTAGGTAGTGGATTTTAAAACAAAATAGCTGGAAGGTCCTATATAAATAGGGCGAATTCTGTGGCTGGAAGAAATAAGTCATTCATTTTGAAGTCGGTTGTTTCAGTTTTTTTATTTATTTAAAACTAAAATTATTAAGTCGGTAAAAAGCAAAAGTTTTGTGTGTTTGTTACTCTTTCACGGTAAAATCGTTGAACGGATTCGAATAAAATTTGATATAGGGGTAAATTATAAGCTTGAATAACAAATAAGCAATAGTTTACCCACAAAAGGTAAAGTGCTCCTATGTTCACCTATGTGATAGCGGAAAAACCGTGGGGTGCAGGTTATGACATTGTTTGTATGCCACGGCATCCCCGACACAAGGAATCCTAGTAGTAAATAAAATAATGAGTACCTTGCTGGAACGACATCAGGAGCTATGATATTTTTATTAATTGGACCCTTCATTTTTATAATAACACTGTAATTTCAAACATACCTATAAACGAAGCTTATATACGTATATCTAAAAATAGGTATGTATTGTTTGTCAACTATTTAGCATAATTTATAAGGTTTGAGGTAGGAATTAGTAAAATTATGAGAAATAAATGGATTTGGAAATTATTCAAGCATAACATTTAGACGAATAGACAAACGTCAAATTGGAAAGAAATACAGACAGACACAGAATAGATTAAGTAGGTTTGTCAAACATCAAAATAGGTAGGTTAGAGATAGAGTTTGAATGATTGCGAATGGGCTCCTTCCTCCCGCGAACAAGCAAAATGTGGAATGTCCTTCCTCGGAAGGTTTTCCCACTGAGAGGTCCCACCAACAAAGAGGGTTTTAAAAAACCGTGCCTACGAACGAACACCTTTCCGGGTTAGCAAAGCAACAGTAATGTCTGTGATGTTGCAGTTGTCCATAGGCGACGGTTATCGCTTACTATCAGGCGAGCCGTCTGCCTTTTTACTTCACGTATTTTATAAAAATAAAAATTAGGTTTCAGACGGGAGTTGAAACAAAAGTATGAACATAATAGGTACCTACTTAGAGAGTACAATACAAACATACTCGTACATTACAAGATGCATTGCCGTCTCGTCCTTTTCATATTAAAGTTTTGTCTAGTAAAAATAAGATTTGTGACAACAAAGACAACTAAGTATATTGTTATAAATGAATGTACTGGCGTTTTGAAATACATTTGATACAATTTCATAATGATATTATAAAAGCTAATTTTGTTTCCTTTACACGCTCAAACAGCTGAACCGATCGTTATGAAAATTAGTAAGTATATAGATAGCTTTGGATCTGGAGACGGACATAAGCTTCTTATCATCATCATAATCATTACCGTTTTTCATAACTACGCGAGTGAAACCGCGAAATGCAGCTAGTCTATAAATCGGGGATTATTGTTGATCTATGATTTTTAGCTATTTTCCTATCATAATTTCAAAGAATCCCCCAATTGCAAATACTGTGATGTGCATGTGCTTCATACAAACGGATTTATTTTTACTAGACTATTTCTGTGCCCCATCATAGTAAGTTTAAGTGTAAACAAAGAAATCGGACTTGACTTCTCGAAGTTTCCCCAACATACCTTCTCGGTAAGAGCGGCAGGTTGTTGCCGAATAACCACAGCCGTTTATCACCGAACCATTTCTCCATACAGGACGCCACGTTGTTCAACAGTTTGATGCACGAACTGTCCCACGCGCGCACTGTGTCCTTCATTCGCGTTTCCGAACGAATTTCGCGAGCATTCCCGCCAAAAAAAAAAACAGTTGAAATTGCGCGCGAAAACAGACAATATGGCCGTCGGTGAATTTTCACGGCGCGGAGACGTTGTCCTTATGAAAGCAGCAAGGCTTTTAGCCGTAGTTTAGTGAATATCGATCCGTGGTTTGTTTACAGTTTCTGTTGGGCTGTGTACATGACAACCACGGTGGTAGGGCACAGTGTAGGCCAGGAGGCTAATGCCTAAATACACGACTTAGTAGCAAGATGCCTCGGCTTCATTTTCACGTTAATAATCTATTGGGTAGGTACACGTAGAAATTAAAAAATAAAACCAATACCAACATATAGCCCATAGGCTATCATTTTTTTTTCGTCAGAATGGATATTATAACATAATCTCTGAGATCTTAATGACTTAATGACATCCATTCTGACGAAAACAATTAATTTTACCGACGCCACGCACTGCAAACTTTAGTTAAGTATGTAAAGCATAACTAAGTACAGACTTCAGTATATACATAATAACTTCCATGTACCTAAGTACTTACTTATGTTCAATAAAGGGCATACAATACAACCATCACTGAATCTAGTCTAGGTTTTTGGCGGGAACGTCTTAGTAACGTGTTGTTGTTTTGTTTTATTTTCCTAAACTTGTGTTATTTTGTTCATTAATGCTATAAAAATGGTGGTGTTTTATTCATTAAGTGTTCGATAAAGTGCGTGAGTGTGGGCAAGTGAAATAAAGCAGTAAAACGTGTGATTTTACGTTGTCGGCAAAACTCCATAGAAGCTCCTAGTAAAGTCGCCACCACTTTACTGAAGCAGGACTCGATTTATAAATTGACTATATACGTGACTTAGATTGTGGCTAGAACATTTACAAATTGTTTTATTCAAGAAACATGAAAAAGCCTAATACTTGACAATGGCAAATGCTTTAATGCGGGTCCAATACAAAAAAGAAGAATCTAGTCTAGTCGGTGTTTTTGTTTAGTTTTTGCGCCATCAAATTTTGTAACCTCATATAATAGACAGCTATATTAAAGATATATTTTTTTATAATAATCAATGATAATTGCCTACATTAACTACCTATAAAAGTACAACACATTTTGACTAAGCTAGCGTTAATAATATAATTTAATAAATAATAATTTGTTATCAAGAGTAATTGGCCATTAATACTTAATAAATTAAATATTAAATCAACACTTATTATCAAGAGACTATCGAAGGAAATAATTTTATAAGTAATTATATTATCTTAACATTAATTCTACTAAACTTGCTACCTCATTAATAGTGGAAACTATTTTGGCTCAAATAGAAGCTAAAGCTGAAATAATTTACATGCCTTTATTAAAAACTCCATAAATTAGCGCAAAAAGCTCTTCTACTATAACAATACGGGAGCTTTCATGCATGCTGATAAAGTCTTTCTATTTAAAATCGATGTTGATACCCATATAACTACATGCACTACTTCTTATTATGAGGGTGGTTGACTTAAATATTTGACTTGATAAAAATGGACGGAAACAAGAATCATATCACTGCTATTTATGACGCTGATCTAAGTGCCTCTTACTGTCCATTTCAGGTAGGTACATATTAAAAGATATGCAATGTTACTATTTTGGTTTTTATTCTAATCGTATGAAGAATAAAAAAAACTCATCAACTGACCTTATTTCATGGTAAAATTTTCTAAACAAACAACTGTCAACTATCAACTATTCTAGTCAGTAGGTGACTAGCTGAACTGAACTAGATACTATAGTGGATAGCGGACGTACGTAAGGATATTGATTTTTTAATAATTTCTAATAAAACATTGCATGAAAATTGAATATCCCGCGCTAAGTAACGGTTTGACGGCTGTATCAATACTGCGAAGTGCGAAGCTACAAAAACAAGTCAGCTGCTTGTAATGTCAACGTCAGCTGTTTCCAAGCATGTCAGTTGATTGTCATTCATTCCTGTCAAATACTCGCGTACGTGAGCACGTCTTTTGTCTGCTCCTCCCAAGATCAATGATATTGTTTTTGTTGTGAACGTACGTTGAAATGATAACGTGTAGGTCGTCCGGCGCGCCCGCGGTGCCAATATTTTAGTGTTATTGCGAAAAAATATTGTGCAACAGACACAGCTGCGAGTCTCGTGAACTCTTATGAAGTGCAAGTGGACTGTCGCGAATTAAATCTCAACAAGGCCAAGTCAGGCCGAAATTGCGATAGTAGAACACACAGTGTACGAACTAATGCGTACCCCTATTCCTTCTAGCAGTTTCGAGTGTTCTATATTCGGGTTGTGATAAGCTAGTGAAGTGTGAATAGTGAACATGGGGTCAACTGGAATCACCCTGGCAGATTTGCCGAATATTTTCATCATGATGGGTGCACTGGTTGCGCTTTTCGTTATGCTTGTTATACTTCTCAGGTGAGTCAATTGCACCTGTAGCTACGTATTTTATCATATCTCTACATAAACAAATTTTTACACAGTAAAACTCGTAAAAACTGCATGACTGCAATTTCATTTTGTTATCTATTTCTCAACTAATAATAAAACTTTTATTGTTGACCCTTCTCTTGCGCCTATTATTTTTACATTCTAAAGAAAGTTAAATTTTAATAAGTGAAAGTAGAAACAGGTTTGTTATTCCAAAAACTGGTTTAATTTTAATATATATATTCGTTATTTTGTCATTTCAATGCCATCATATTGTTAGTTTCATAGCAACCATACCTAAGAATGTTGATAAAACTAGTGTAGTGTAGCTAGAATGGAAATAGAAGACTCCAACTGTTATCTTTGCCTCTAAATGTATAAATAATACCTACCTATACAGATAAATCATTGTTGTATTTGTAATTCTAATACAGAGCTGAGTATGTTTGTGTCTTAATTGGTAAGTGGGACTAATTTGTCTTAGAATTTAATGTTGTACCTACTACCTACTTATGTCTTAATCATACAAAATACAGTTGTTTGCTTTCAATCATCAATATCCCTGGCACAACTACCTTTCCTACATTTGTCCTAAGCAGGTTGGTACAAAGTTTCAATTTTAGGCTTCTCTACCAAAAGGTCCTGGAGCCTATTCCAGAAGCTATGGTGTCATGGCATGATTATAGGGTTCAATCTAAATCATAACAACAAACCCAGCCAAAGGCAAGTCAAGCTTGCATGAATATTTTTTTAAATTATGAGAAATTACTGTGGTTACCTCATACAAGTGGTGGGAAGGATGCAAGCAGCTTCCAATTGGTCTTTTTGGAAATCCATGATGGAGGCCTATTTCCAGCAGTGGACTTCTTATGGCTGAGATGATAATGATGATTGTGATTAAATCATCTGATGTTAAGTGATGTTGCAGTCTACAATGGAGCATGCTTACTTAGAAGAAACCAATTCAGTCAAGATTTAAAGACACCCAGACTATATCTATTGGCTAAGGTTATCCTACTCAGGAAGTATATCATCATCCTTGACAAAACTTGTTGATCCCACAAGAAGAAACCAAAACTGACATGTGAATGTTGATGATGATGATGAGAAACATGTTGGAGTTAAATGACAGTTTACTATAAACAGTGCAGTGGTGTTACAATCTTTCCTTCAATGTGAGTGATAAAACTGAGATCCCTACATAGTATTTTAACCAACTTCCAAAAAGTAGGAAGTTTTCAATTCTACTGTATGTTTTTTGGATGTTTGTTTACCAACAACTTTGCCAATTGTGAATTGATTTTAATGATTATAATTATAATGCCAAGTAAACAAATTGCATAACACAATAAAAGTGGAAATAAAGTGTTCATGCTTTTGGAATAAGCACCATGAAAAGATAACAAAATAAGATCATGCATATTCAATACACAGTCACAGAAATAAATGTATTTCACATGTTCTCAGTATACAAAATGTAGGTATGTATAATAATAAGCCTTTATTCAGACACAATATACTTTATATTATTTTAATTTGTATTAATATTATAACTCTTATGAGTCGACATCGGCAACTTGGTGTGTTTGCCCAACTTTGGCTAAGGCCTCCATATCTTTTCCATTATTTTCTATCTTGTCCTGTCCTGGTCCATGTATTTCCTGCTGTAGCTTTAATATCGTCTTCCGATCTTCGAAACTGTCTTTCACATTTCCTTTTTGAGTTTCTGGGATACCAGAACATAACAGTTTTATTCCATTTTTCTATCCCTCATATGATGTGTGTTAATTTTATGTACATACCTATATATCGAAATTTTGTGATTTTTTAATGCAAGATAGATCTACGATTGACCACCAACTCGCCTGATGTTAAGCAACAGTGTGGCCGAGGAAAGAGCTCGTCAATCTAGAAGATACCTATTCACTCTAGCCTTGAAAATTCCAAGATTGTACTTCTCAGGAAACAGAGAGAAAGATATGGCGATAAAGAATTTCATTCCTGTGCAGTGCGCATCAGGAACATGGACCGATATTGCTAAGTACGGATTTTTGTCATTTTAATGAGAAATGTGTGATAATAATTGACTAGATCCAATTAAGAAAGAAAATACAACAGTCTCATTGTCAACTTGGAAAGATATTCCAATTCGTGAATGACCAATATTGATAACATAATTATTACAATGTCACACACCCAATGACCATTGGACATTGGCTCGAAGATTGGACAGGTTTGTGTTGAAATTAAAACAAGTATGGAAATAATGTCAATGCCAAGTTTAATTGTGTAATAGCAAACCTGTATATAATTATATTTGATATGGTACATTCTCCATGTATCTACTGTTATTTGTAATGTTGGCAAAATTGTTTGTCTGTATGGCTGTCTCTTTTTTTTTACGCAACGGAGATCTACGATTGACCACCATCTCGCTTGACGTTAAGCGACGGTGTGGCCGAGGATCGAGGTTGTCGATCCTGAAGTTGTTATATATTGTTTTTCTTGGCTGCCCAAGAGGGAAGATTGTTTTTCGAGTTTTTCCTAACTCCTCCTAATTACACATACTGTGCTAACAACTATATAAGCGCCATCCCGGTCTGTTTGTTACCTTGTCACGACCAAACGCATGAATGAATCTTCATGAAATTTGATTTGATTTTGATGTAGTTTTTTCTGTCTCATCAAAATTGGTTTAGCTGTTTTTTTTTTTTTGTTGGAGGCTTTAATGTCTATATTTTAAATAAAAAATGTCTATACCTCTACGGTTTTATTTTACACAAGTTCATTTAGCCCAAACTAAGCAAAGCTTGTATACTATGAAACGTGATAATGGCTGATAGAATACATATATATATTATTCGTAAATATGCTTGCGCTTGACCGTCAACTCACTTGTTGTTAAGCGACAGTTACGGTCTACGATGGAATGCGCTTGCCTAGATATGTATATTTTTTTTATTACATGTACATACTTATGATATAAGAAATACCCAGATGCAGAACAAACATCCATGCTCATCACACAAATGTTTGCCCTGGGTGGGGATCGAACCCACGTCCTACGGCTTAGCAGGGAGATATACTACCAACTGAAATTCGAGGCTAGTCCGGTTTGCTTTTTTCAACCTCTAAAGTTTAAATTTTGAAAAAGCAAACCATAGTACAGCTATTAATGGTTCCAATCATATAAAAAATAATTATCGAAATCTTATATGTAGGGGTAGAAAATAGTTTTCTCGCGACAACGACAATTTATCTTAAAATGAGATACGCACATTAAGTTTTACGCAATGTAATTACGGAAATGTTTTTAATTAATGTAACATAAAATGTCAGTAAAATGTCATACAAACATTATGCCTGCTTTATCACTGCATCACTATCAATATTGCAATCAAAATAAAACTAGGTTCAATTATATTTACTAGGCGGATATAAAAGTGTTATACGGACAGCAGTAGCTACAATTTTCTGAAACATGATATGAAAATTGTGCCTTATTTAAATGTCAAAATTAAAATTTACTTCGTAATAAAATCAATACACTGATCCTTATAATTTTATTAACTTGTACTCTGACGTAACTCAAACTAGCTATTTGATATATAATTTATTTAAATAATTTACTAGTTATTTGCAAAATTGTCTAATTATTTGCTAAGACAAATGATAATTCATTGAAATCTATTGAAAAATATTGGCTTCCACCTACACTACCCACAGGCTTTTCCTCATTGCTTGATAAAATTATCTTAATCCTATGCATTTTTTATGTCATTTATTAATAACAAGTATGTATATATATTAAAAGATAATGAAATTGTTTAATCTAATAGAGACATAGACATATTTCACCAAACAATACATTTATATATATATCAAAGGCAAAACAATTTTAGCTCTCCCATTAATGAATATGAGTATCTCATAGGATTTGTTTATAGTATTTTGTCAACTAGATTAGATTTGCATGTTAGCATTAAATTTAAAACTAATGGTTTGTAGTTTCACTTTTAATTTAAAAAAAACCAAAAACCCCACAATCTAATTACCTACTTTACCTGGTAGACATACATAATTTTGGTATGCGATACAGTTTCATAATATGTATTTTGCAATGTGTTCTTTCTCTTATTGCATTTTGTCGTGTATGTTATTGAATAAAGAATGAAGGAAAGAAAAACAAAATACCCGACTGCAGAAAAGTGTTTTTTGCTGTGTATCTTACGATTTCGTTCGCTTGATACGCCGTTGAGTGCACGTGTTTTTTTTAGAAATTATGCGTAAAATCGCTGTAAATGGTTATAAGTGCGTATTCTTTAGAATAATTCTAATAAAATCAATGATGTATGCAACGAAAAAGTTGGTTGGAGGTTACAAAAAAGCGCGGATTGTAGCAAAATATATTTAGTTAATTCATTTTGTGTGTATGTTTTATATTTTCTGTTGTATGTTTTTTGTTGCAATAAATTTATGTCTGTCATTTTTTAACATATTCTTAAATTGTGCATGCCGTTAGGCGGAATATGGCGTTATAGTTCGTTATTTTTTTCCAACTCTGTACACCCATGCTCGCAATAAAATTATTTAAAATTAAAAAATAAATTTAATTTTTGAGACTCGTATAAAAATATAAAAAAATATAGACTATGACACTCAGGGAGTGAAGACAAATCTGACGACATCTCGCACATCAAAATCGGTCAAGCTGTTTTGGCTGTAGGAGGTAATATAGAAACATACATACATGCAAACTTAAAAATACACTAGATAAACATAAACGTAATCGGGTAAAAATCTATAGCCCAAGTATTTTAAAACAGGAACTTCAAAGTTAATTCCTGTTCAACGGCTTGTTTAAATAAATTAGTAAATTATCATATAAAACTATCAATAAATATATACCTAGGAAGGTGAATTGTGGATATTTAGTATTGAATAATTAATGTTTATTATTAATTTAATTCCGGCAGCCTAGTCGGGAGACCGTCTGTATTGCGATCCGCAGGTCCTAGGTTAAAAGAGGTAAAAAGAGTCCCGAAATCGCTTAGTGCGGGCTTAAAGTTCACAATGCAAGGATAAAAACGTTTGCCTCGATGTCCTAAGGCGGAAATCAGATGACTGAATCAGCTCGTACAGTTCCTGTGCACTTTCTCCAAAGTGGGGGCAGTAGAAAATACATAGACGCCTGCCCGCCGTCTGTATTAGAGATTGTAAGCAATCTTCAAATCTTCTTGTTCTTGACCAGAGCGTCTCGTGGTTTACTAGCCGGATGGCGCTGAGCCAGCGTTTACTTACAGCTTATTTTCGAATTTAAAAAAAAAACTTGAATGACAATTTTTTTACCGTTATTTCGTTTAATAAAACAAACCTCTAAACCGATTTTGAAGAAAGTTTATGACCAATCTGGAAGTTGAAATGAAAAAAATAAATCAAATCGATATATATGAATGACGAAGTTATGAGCTTCTGAAGTATCAAACACAAAAAAACAACTTTCTCCTTTTTGGAAGTCGATTAAAAAAAAAGGTGACGGTGTTCAAAATAAACATAGCTGTCGGTACTGCGGTTTGCCTTTTAAATGTAAGCAACATAACGGCAATAAGGCAATTAGCGTGTTTACAGTGTCAGCTCCTGGGGTGGGGCGTAAATGTCAGACATCTACCGTCACTTTACCACGGTGTGAGGAGTTTTACTTACCAGCTGGCGGCTTTATCGGCTAACTGTCTTTGGCAATAAACTTTTTTGGTATAGAACACGAATTGTCACTGAGCTTTTAATAGACTTTGTGATTGGTTGAGTCTTCGAATCGTGAAGAAGTTGATCTATTAAATGAAACAAATTGAAACGGATTCATCGCGTATTTTTTTTTTCCATAAAAGTAGTAGGCGGTAGTAATTAATATTTTCATTATCAAAAAATTACAAGTGTCATCTAGTCTCATCTATGACCACGGATGCTGCAAAGTGTTCGAAACGTCAGATCATAAAATTATAATTTTTTAATATAATACTCGTAATTCAAATTTGTTTCAATGAGTTTTCTCGTAGTAAAATCTTAGAAAACATTAAGTTGATCTATGTTTTACGTACTAGGTAACGGCTTTATCGGCTAACTGCCTTTGGTAATGCACTTTATCTATTATATTGGTATTGAACCCACGTCGCGAGTAGCGGGAAGACGTTGGATGCAAGTCGCTTCCAATCTGTCTTTTTGGAAGTCCATGGAGGAGCCCTATGTCCAGCAATGGACTTTTTATGGCTGAGATGATGATGATGATAATGAACCCACGTCGTTACTCGTTTTGATAGGTTGATTCTTCAAAATCGTGATGAAGTTCTCCAATGGTCATTGGCTTTTTGTTGTCTGGCAATGAAGTTCATTGTCAATGTAATAACGTCGTTAGTCAATAAGGTCGCAGGGCTTAAAGTCCGTACACATATATATATACTCGTACATATACTCACTCCTACGTACTATACTATACTATACGTATACGTACTATATGACGCACTCTTAGTGCTGAGTCCGCGCTACCACTGAAGTCTGACGGTGAAATTTCGGAACTAATTTTGAAAGGCATCATCTGCTGTAGCGATGCGTCTATGGCCGGTTTCCACCGCGAACGGTGCGTATTCATTAAGGACTCCGATTAACTCGCAAGACTAAACTGCTGTATTTCCACCAACAAATAGTCGAGAGGAAAAGACCGAACGAGCAGAAAGAGGTCCTATGTAATAGGGCGAATTCTGTGCAGAAAGAGTTGAAATGAACTCGCTCAGTCTTAGGGAGCGGAGCCTAATAATTACGGAGTAAAAATTACAGTTTAAAAAACACGCTACAAATTATTGTAGTCAAAGTTCATTACAAGACTTTTCTAACAAATCCAAACACAGCTATGATACGATGTTCCATCATGAAGTTCTACTTCATATCTTCCGGCTCTATCATCAGATCAGTTCGACAGTACCATATTATTGTATTGTCATCAGAACTACATACAGCTGCCAATTTTCATGACGCTACGATCCTTGGAAGATGGTTAAATTAGTTACCTTAGATTTAATTACATAGTTAGTTACATACAGGTCGACCTAATAAAAGCGTTTTAAAAAGTGGTTGAAACGAGTCTGCTGCGGCAAGGTATCGCCGACTAGTTTGAGATGTACTCGCTCACTGTTTTCGTACAAGTCCTTTTTCTTTTTCCGTTTCGCAGTGGAAACCAGGGCGCGGACCCTAACATCTGTGTCACTTAACAGTCAGGAAAAATGTACAAGAACGTGACATAGATGTCCCACAGATCAACATAATGCGGTCTGAAAATATAACACCTGTGCATTCTGTCTGTTGCAGGAACATGGAAGTAATAGGCATAGTTGGAGAGAGTCGCGAGGAGGCTTGGCGCGCCATGGAGCCTCCTCGGCTGCTGATGCAGCGAGTCCACATACCTTTCACTTTCAAACTGCAGGAGACCGCGCCTATAGGATATAGTGGTAAGAATGTCTTTACTTAGACACTTTAAGGACTTATGCTTAAGGTTGACCGCTGACTCGCCTGATGTTAAGCGCCAGTTGTTGCGGTCTACGATGGAGCGCGCTTGCTTAGAAGGAATCTATTCACTCGCGATTTGAAGACATTCACAAAGCGTATTCCACATTTTGGTGGTACGCACAATAAAAGTGGAACTAAAGTGGATATTAGATTTAAAAAAATATACGGTACGAATTGATAACCTCCTCCTTTTCCGAAGTCGGTTAAAAAGTGAAACGGTTTTATTCATTTATATAGAAAAACGTATACAATATTTTTTCTTCGATATGAATATGAATTTGAATTTGATATCTTTTAACTTGGTTGAGTAGCTCCAAAATACATGTTCAAAACTCCGTCGCCAATATAAATGATATCTGAATAAAACTTTTTTTATATTTGTAAATAAACAAATCTATCTCCCACTTTTATAATATCCCCATTCGGTGATTTTATATGTTTAAAAAGGTGATGCGCGAGAGAGAAAGTTGCGCAGTCATAGTCACTCAAATGCACGATAAAAAATCATCTTGCTGCTGTGACTGTGGACGGTTCTGGAATACTTCATCGAATCGGTAAAGGCCACGAGAAACGAGTGAGTCTAAATATTTCCAAGCAACTTCTAAGAGACAGACGCAGAAGTTTCTTAATATGACTTGTATTGAGAGCTTTGCTCGCATTTCTGGGCTGTTATTGTTCTGGTTTTTGCAGTCTCTGTCCAAAAAATAACTCCCCTGGCTCTTTGATAACAGCCATGAGAGTTTTTTTTTGTAAGAAGGGAAATCTACAGATTCCTGTCTGCATTGGATATAGCCACGCTATGTATCGTTATATCCGTTAAACCCCTTCGATGAATCGCCCATAAATATCTTCCACCCCGAGAGCAGGTGGTTGTACGAGGAGTCTCTGTCTAAAAGACAGTATACCCACTAAAAACTGCCACTACAGGGCCATAAAAACACTTACAAAATCGTCCATGGCCTTTGCTGCGTTACCCCATTATAGGCGCGCTAAAACAACTCGCTTCTATATAAATATAGACCAACCGACCCCCTATGTGCTAATCTTTGGACCGGTAACTCCATAGGAAGGGAAGGAGCGTCATTTACTCATCATCATCATCATCTCAGCTATAAGAAGTCCACTGCTGGACATAGGCCTCTCCCATGGATTTCCAAAAAGACCGATTGGAAGCGGCTTGTATCCAGCGTTTTCCCGCCACTTGTAAGAGGTCATCTGTCCATCTCGTGGCGTCGTCATTTACTGTGTTTTTACTTAAATCCTACATCCTATATTTATGCTGGCCCTTTTGGTTGTCGGTTCACGAAAAAATGTTCTAGCAACTAGTGCATCTATGCTTTTATTTCTTAGGAAGGCATTTCTAAAGAGAACGAAAAGGCAAAGAAAAAATACGATTGTAATCCCCAAATCCACCTGAAGAAGGTTGAACTGAAGCTCATAATCGTAATTTTTATCTGCGACACAGCACAAATTCCCTTGCACAGTATAGATATTAGACTATCGATTTTGCCATATTTCGAGGCAATATACATTTACCCGTTAGCCGTACTCGTAATATCTGCGTAGATCGTAGCGTCTTGCGTACTTATTTGATTTGATGGCCTCGCCAACTGCGGTGAATGCTACTGCAATATAAAGGTCAAGGGTCCCCCTTTCCTTCTTTGACTTACTCTTGCCGGTAATCTGCTTCTTGCCTATACGGAATTTTGAACTTTATCTTTACTGCTGTAGATCTGGATTTATAGCTATGCGTTAGTGTCTGTGTGGATTGAGCCCTATAGTATAGCAACGATTCTTAATTACAACAGTGCGGTTATGAAATTTGTATTGTGTTATATTGCCAACAAAGTGCAATGCACATGTCTTTAGATTCGCTGTGTTTGGAAACGTAAGTGGCATTAATCTAAGCTAGCCACGGTGACGCTGTGTACGAATGTGTACAATAGTAACGCGCATCCTTTGCCTGCACATCTTACTCAATGGAACCGATCTTAGATATTAATCTAAGCTAGCCACGGTGACGCTGTGTACGAATGTGTACAATAGTAACGCGCATCCTTTGCGTGCACATCTTACACAATGGAACCGATCTTAGATATTAATCTAAGCTAGCCACGGTGACGCTGTGTACGAATGTGTACAATAGTAACGCGCATCTTTTGCGTGCACATCTCACACAATGGAACCGATCTTAGATATTAATCTAAGCTAGCCACGGTGACGCTGTGTACGAATGTGTACAATAGTAACGCGCATCCTTTGCCTGCACATCTTACACAATGGAACCGATCTTAGATATTAATCTAAGCTAGACACGGTAACGCTATGTACGAATGTGTAAATAGTAACGCGCATCCTTTGCCTGCACATCTTACACAATGGAACCGATCTTAGATATTAATCTAAGCTTGCCACGGTGACGCTGTATACGAATGTGTACAATAGTAACGCGCATCCTTTGCCTGCACATCTTACACAATGGAACCGATCTTAGATATTAATCTAAGCTAGACACGGTGACGCTGTGTACGAATGTGTAAATAGTAACGCGCATCCTTTGCCTGCACATCTTACACAATGGAACCGATCTTAGATATTAATCTAAGCTAGCCACGGTGACGCTGTGTACGAATGTGTACAATAGTAACGCGCATCCTTTGCCTGCACATCTTACACAATGGAACCGATCATATATATAATTATCTAAGCTAGACACGGTGACGCTGTGTACGAATGTGTAAATAGTAACGCGCATCCTTTGCCTGCACATCTTTCACAATGGAACCGATCTTAGTTATTAATCTAAACTAGACACGGTGACGCTGTGTACGAATGTGTAAATAGTAACGCGCATCCTTTGCCTGCACATCTTACACAATGGAACCGATCTTAGATAATTATTAATCTAAGCTAGACACGGTGACGCTGTGTACGAATGTGTAAATAGTAACGCGCATCCTTTGCCTGCACATCTTACACAATGGAACCGATCTCCCTTCTGTTAAATCGAATGTTCTTGATCCATTTTAGCTTATGTTTGGTCATAGCATAACAACTGCCGGAAGTACAGTAAATAAAGGATTGCGCCAATTACATCATGCAAATTTGATGCAGGCTCTGAAATTTTCCTTTAGACTAGAATATCAAGCGTAATTTTTGCTTTGATTAAAATAAAAGTTTTGTATATGCTTTCGCCATGAATCAATGTAAGCTGGTCTTCGTGAAAATCTTGTGGGGTCGCAGATGTCTAGAGATGGTGTGGAAGATCAATTAAAAACTCAGTCCGATTAAATGTCATGTTTCAAAATAAATTACAAACTTAATCAAAATATAGGCCTTAAAAACGCGCACGTCGCTCCGCGTTTCAACAGCCATCTTAGCGCTCGCGATCTCATATACGTAGCGGTGTGCAATATGACCGCTACAATCTAAAAAAAAAAAATTTGCAGCCATCTGTTTCCTGAGATTTACAATCTTGGAATTTTCAAGGCTATAGTGAAGTTAGTTAACATCAGGCGAGTTGGTGGTTAATCGTTGATCTATTCTAACATAAAATAATGAATAACCAATAAGTTACTTGTAACCACAGAGCTCGAACTATTATATAAATTGTTCTTATTGTGTAACTAAACTCATATTTTATATCACAAAGGGTATTGACAGAAATGAAGACATTAAATATGCACAACGACGTATCTACATACATATGTATCAATATTTTCTCAGCTGGGTTTCTCAGCATTAGATGTCATAAATGTATACAATTAGGTCATACCAGACGATCCGTTGCCGTTGTCAATGGTTTGTGGTATCTAAAAAAGGTGTTCAGTATTAGAAATAGTATTTTTTAGTCCTGTAGTGGAATGGTGGAATAAGGTCGTAATGTGGAAAAACTTGAGCGAGATAGCGAGCCTTATCGCAGTAAGCTCATAGAACAGTTATCTGATTTAGATATTAACGAAAATAATTCCGTATGTCATCTTATAATTAACCCACAGCTGCTTACCTACCTACGTGGTGTAATATTAAAGTAATCATTCCTCGTAGTCTACAATTTGTCGTCCACCAATATTAGTATCGAGCTACGTTGGCAATTTAATGATAGACCACAGAACATGAAATAACTGATTACATTAAAATTTCACTGTTATCGATTCAGCAAAGGCAGCGTTCCAAAATCTGTAGAAAAATATCCACTAGTGTCGTTTGACAATGTAGGTTGAATCGACTCATTAAAAAAAAACTTCAATCTCGAATAAAGTAATCATACAAGTAATTTTAATTTTGACTGGCCTCGCAGCTCAGTTGGTAGTATGTCTGCCTGCTAAGCTGTAGGTTGTGGGTTCGATCCCTACCCAGGGAAAACGTTTATGTGATGACCATGGATGTTTGTTCTGTGTCTGGCCATTGTTATGTATTATAAGTATCCTATTCACAAATGTATCTATATATATGATACTGTAAAAGCCCGAACTACGGTAAATCCTAAGATTTTCCTGTAAAACCTAAGATTTACCAACTCTTAATGGTAAAAGTCCGAACTGTTATATGATCATCTTTTTTTTCGGACTTTTACACTATTCACTTGGTAAATCTTAGGATTTACCTCAAAGACACGGTAAATGTTGAGATAAACATGTCAATACGTGTTCGGCGTATGGCCTTGTACTCGTGGCAGTCTGCAGCCCCCCGCTACTCGTTCCATCTCCCTCTACCGTCTACGCTCGCCTTAGTCAATCGTTTGACACGTTGGAACGCGTACGTTAATTGAATTCCTGTTTGTGTTTCGATGTCTAAAAGTAAATATTAGTTAATTAGTTAATAATTTATAAACAGAAAGCGAGTTTGATTTGTTTTATGTTTGCGTTTTTAGTGTCAAAACTTCATCAATAAAAATACCAAAAGATATAGGTAACGACTTGACTGATTAGTAGTACAAATGATCAATAATTACTCATTGAAATAAATTGAAAAAAATACAAATGATCAATAATTACTCATAGAAATTAAAATGAAAAACAACATTTACCAACCGTCCCTGGTAAAACCTAGCATGTACTAAATTGTAATGGTAAAAGCCCGATAAAATCGTTTCTTTCTTACATATTCTTACATTTACCGACTCGTGTTGGTAAACCCTAAGATTTACTGGTAAAATCTAAGATTTACCAATATTCGGGCTTTTACATATACATATATATATATATATTCTATCAGATATCTAGTTCCCAGAGTACGCTTGGTACGCGTAGCTTGGCACTTGGCTTAGTACGCGTCTAAGCTTTGCTTAGTTTAGGCTAGATGGTGTTGTGTGAAATGTCCACCAATAATACTCATTATTATTAATTGGAGAAGGATACTAAATTACTGAACGAATAGTGATGAAAAATATAAGCCGCAAGGAATACATCAAAAAAAGAATCTTCAAAATCGGACCACAATGGGAGTGATGTAGGTATGATTTATTTCTGTTTGGTCATAAGAAGGCTAATAGCTACAAAAAGATCCGCTGAAAAAAACCGACTTCATAATTATAGTTTAAAAAATTGGTTGTCTGTAAAGTCGGTTTACGGACGATAGTTTAACGTGACAACGTCATAACAAAACATTGATGAAATAATTGCATACTTTTATGAATAAAATTGAGCTCGGAAATGAGCGTAACGGGGCAGCGTAACACTTTTTCGTGCATGCAGCTGCTGGCGTTCATCGATTTATTAGACGTTGTCACTTGTCACGTCAAAAACTGGAATAACCGGCTTGCTATTCACTTTTCTACAGGCGCTTGGATGATATTTTACCAGTTATTTTGTTAGAAAAACCAAAGTACTTCATCGATTTTGATAAAATTTATATGGGACCACCTCTGAGGTGGTCCAAAAGAAGAAAAAAAAAGAATCATCAAAAAAGATAGTAGGTCTCAGGAAACAGAGATGGCGGCAAAGAACTCCATTCTTGTGCAGTACGCAACAGGAATGTGGATCGATATCGCTGAGTACGGATTTTTTGGAATTTCAACGAGTAACTTGTTTCGCGGGAGAGGGAAGTATGTTATCAATTAAAACTATTGTTCATATGAAACACAATTCGTGCATATTCTACTATTGGTATACATAATTGCACGAATAGTCCCTGCGTACGTGATTATATTGCGCTGTTTGTGCTACCTGTACTGTACGTTATTTACGTTATCGGTATAAAATGATAATAATACATTATGTTGCGTATTTGTTTGTAATCAAACTGTGATTATTATGTTGTTAAATGCTTATCAAAAAATTTGAATATGTATACGCTTAAAATTCATAACATAAAAAATCGACGATCTTCAGCGTGCCGAAGTCAATATTGCAGATCTGTCATGTGAGAAGTGACATGTCGTGGAGTAGTATGGTAAAATCAGTTGTCTTAGACTCCTCTGCTTTTTCAGAGGCTCTTCAAATTGGGCTTTCGACAAGTGTAAATTTGAATAAGTTACTTTGACTTCCAAAGAGTCCAAGAACTCCAACTTATGTGTGTTCTATAATTTTATGTACATTAGGACGGTTTTTTTTTATGTTTCAACTGAATGTGTCAGCCGTTGTTTTTTAAGTTTTTAAATTGGTTAAACTTATATTTGAAGAGAAAGCCAAATAAAACGTGTATAAAAAAAAATGTAGCACACTGTTCACTGGGGCGCATCGTTTTGGGTATTGCACGGATGATTTTATTGTACATGCGATGCGGCCCACCTCGACCCGATGCAGTCCGACACAATGTGTGCGTAAGCACACTGTTCACTGGGGCGCATCGTTTTGGATATTGCACCGATGATTTTGGCGTACATGCGATGCGGCCCACCTCGACCCGATGCAGTCCGACACAATGTGTGCGTAAGCACACTGTTCACTGGGGCGCATCGTTTTGGATATTGCACCGATGATTTTGGCGTACATGCGATGCGGCCCACCTCGACCCGATGCAGTCCGACACAATGTTTGCGTATCTTTATACTGTATAACTTATAAACAAAACGATGAGAATGTTTCTTTAATCCAATGAGCCA
Source organism: Lycia hirtaria (assembly GCA_947563715.1). Lineage (NCBI taxonomy): Eukaryota > Metazoa > Arthropoda > Insecta > Lepidoptera > Geometridae > Lycia > Lycia hirtaria. The sequence continues at coordinate 15,623,027 of OX387385.1, forward strand.
CATTGTCGGTTTAGTCTAGTAAAAATAAGATTTGTGATAACATAAAAGACAACTAAGTTTATTGTTATTTAAATGAATGTACTGGTGTTTTGAAATACATTTGACACAATTTCATAATGATATTATAAAAGCTAATTTTGTTACCTTTACACGCTCAAACGGCTGAACCGATCGTTATGAAAATTTGTATAGAGATAGCTTTGGACCTGGAGACGGACATAATCTACTTATCATCATCATAATCATCACCGTTTTTCATAACTACGCGAGTGAAACCGCGGAACGCAGCTAGTCTATAAATCGGGGATTATTGTTGATCTATGATTTTTAGCTATTTTCCTATCATAATTTCAAAGAATCCCCCCAGTTGCAAATACTGTGATTTGCTCCATACAAACGGATTTATTTTTACTAGGCTAGTTCGGCCAGTGTTTGTTTACTGCTGGTCTTCAGTGCGTTCACCAGTCACCTCCTCCATTGCGTCCGGTGCGTAAGCACTCGGTCTCGACGCTGATTCACACGCGCCCTACTTTATTGTAAAGGACACCATACACGAGTAAAGCGCTTCCGAATCATTTTTCAGATTGAAATACAACAATTTTTAACGGAATGGAACTGAAACAAGCGACTTCAAAATACACAGTTTCGTTTACTTGGTTGACATATTTTTTCCAGTTATTTTGTTTAAAAAACCAAAGTATTGAATAATTTAGTGCCAGTGAATTAATAATAGATTAGATAAACATCAAAATCAATCCGTACTTGGCGAAGTTATCGCGTAACAAACATACAAAAAAAACGGACAAGGCGAGTCTGACTCGCCCACCGAGGGTTTCGTACAAACTAGTAGCTAAAAGGGGGAAAATATATATATATTCATATATTTTTCTTCATAAATCGAAAAATATACGTCGTAAAATATTTTAAAACTTGTTTTAGCTTGTGCTAATTAAGTTCTTTCATATAGCCCCACATGATACGGTTAAAGTACTTTAAAATTTGGACTTGCCTAAAGACCCTATTTTTTTTTTTGATTAAATTAAAAATGTCCAGTTTTCGGTTTTTTTTCCTATATGTGTACTGTAACACAATGCTTCTTGCCAAATTTCATAGTTCTAGGTCAACGGGAAGTACCCCATAGGTTTTGATTCCCTTGTGAGTGTCGAAATGTGCGGTTTTTGCGACTTATTCGGCTGTAACTTTTTTTTATGAAAACTGAGAAGTTATGTTTTTCTTTCTGCAGCAAGGTACTATGGATCTGCGTATATGGTTTTAATTTCAACTCGATACCTTCACGCGTTCCCGAGATAAAGGTCTTGTCACCCGGACGGACGGGCAGACAGACAGACGGACAACAAAGTGATCCTATAACGGTTCTGTTTTTTTCATTTGAGATACGGAACCCTAAAAAATATAGACGAATTGAGAACCTTCTCCTTTTTGGAAGAGTGTTAAAAGTGTAGAAATGCGCGAGCGGCACTGGACATTCCATTTATATAGCCCTTTAAACAATTTTAGAATTATATCTGCCTTAAAATGCTCACTGTTTGGCCGTCAAATTTTCTGTGGATCCGGCCCCTAAATTCGGCCCTGCCTGCGTTAATATACAGCCTTAATGTTCCGTTACATTAACGCCGCCGCATTGATATGAATCGGTCTTTAAACTTGTTTTTATCTCCGTCGATTCGAATTGACACCAAATTCTTCTCATTCTTATTTTTTTATTGTCATAGTGGATTGTTGTTATTCTACATTCCATTAGTATCTATTTTCTCCTTATACACATTGGATGAGGAGTAAGTAGGTTTTACTTTTCAAGCCAATAAATCTCTCACGATTGTAAACTTTTTAAAAGACTTCTATTCACCCGCTCGTTTTTTTTCAAGAATGACATTTGTCACTGAATGTCAAATGCTTCGTCGTCGCAGATTAGAAAATGTGCAGATGTTTATACGAAAAACCTCAACAATTGACACTTTTGCAAAGAAAGACGTGTCAGTGCAACTCTGCGATTCTATTTTGACGACTCTGACGATGACACTCACTCAGGAATACAATGAAAATATTTTTACTTTTAGATATTATTCAAAAAGTAATAAAGCAATGTTTCTAAAATAATTATGGGACCAACTTGGGAGCTCTCTCTATACATCAATTTAAGAAACATAAAAATTGGTTCACGAATGACGGAGTAATTCGTGTGCATACATAAATAAATATATACGGTACGAATTGATAACCTCTTCCTTTTTCGAAGTCGGTTAAAAATGGCTATGGTTGAACGTCTAGTGTCTACCATACAGTCCATAGTCTTTGTTAGAAGAGAGAAAAAAACGGCATCAAAATACGCAGTCCATTTACTTGGATGACATTTTTTTTTGTTATTTTGTTATAAAAACCAAAGTACTGAACCGATTTTGATAAACATTTATATGGAACTACCTCTGAGGTATTATTACCTATCAAACAAAAAATAATTATCAAAAACAATTCATAATTGGCAGAGTAATCGCTGAACAAACATACAAAAAACATACAGTCGAATTAGGAGAAGGAGAACCTCCTTCTTTTTGGAAGTCAGTTAAAAAACATATTACATGACTGCTTAAGCTCGTGCATCACAATATTTTTAAACATATATGTAAAAGTCACTGCTTAGGAATATTAAAAAAACGGACAAGTGCGAGTCAGATTCGCCCAATGGTTCCGTACAAACTAGATTTAAAAAACGTCCGGGCGAAGTTAGTCATTGATAAAAGAGGGAAATTAAATGTTTTTTTTTCATAATCCGAAAATTATGCTTAAATAATTAAAAACCAGTTTCAGCTTGTGCTAATAAAGCTCTTTCATATGATACCCCGCATACTTTAAAATTTGGATCCTCATTCCTTGCTCAAAGACCCTATTATTTTTGATTAAATAAAAAAAATACAGTTTTCGATTTTTTTTCTTTGTGTGCTATAAGACAATGCTTCTTGCCAAATTTCAAAGCTCTAGGTCAACGGGAAGTACCTTATAGGTGTTAATACATTTGTGAGTGTCGAAATATGCAGTTTTTTGCGACATATACAGCTGTAACTTTTACGATAACCGAGAACTCATAGCTGCAAGGAACTACAGATCTGCGTATATGGTATTAATGATGGTGCGAGGATGTGAAGGCCTCCGCCCCAAAGTCCCTAGTGAGATTTATGTCACATCTGGGATTGGGAGAGGTGCTGTAACCCTTAGGAGGGAAGTTACAATAAATCCGCGAGGGTCGCAGTGACAGGGAAGCTCATGGCCTCCCACCCTACCTCGAATAATAATAATAATATGGTATTAATTACAACTCGATACCTCCACGCATTCCCGTGATAGGTCTTGACAGACGGACAATAAAGTGATTCTATAAGGGTTTCGTTTTTTCCTTTTGAGGTACGCAACCCTAAAAATAGGAAATGAATTTGTTTCTTTTGATAGGAGAAATTTTATTAGATAAGTTTTATTCAGATATCACTAAACTTATACTGGTGACAAAGTAATGAAAAAAACTGCATTTCCCTACTCCTCAGCCAAAATCTTTTTAATTGGCTGAGGGATCAACGAAAAACTTTTTTTAAATATTTGTCCAATATATAACGAAAACTTTTTTTAAATATTTCTCCTATATATATAGAAAAACTTTTTTTTATCAGCCCTGTTTGTACAAATTGTCCCACTGCTGGGAACAGGCCATCTTCTCATTGTGAGAAGGGTTAGGCCATAGTCTGCCACGCTGGCCAAGTGGGGGTTGGCAGACTTCACACATCTTTAAGATCATTGAGAACTCTCAAACATGTAGGTTTCCTCACGATGTTTTCCTTCACCGTTTGAAGTTGGCGGCAATCAACAATACGCACATAACTTCGAAAAGACAGAGGTGCGTGCCGTGGGATTCGAACCCAGGACCTGCGGATCGCAAGTCAGACGGTCTCACCACTAGGCTGCCAGGAACTTTTTTAAATATTACTCCTATATATATAGAAACTTATTTTAAACGGTTTTCTTTAGCTTGACCTGTTTATTTGTTTGTTTGGGTCAAATTTAGTAATTGAAATTTTACCCCCTTGCAGTTGACGGATCGATCTGAAATTTGGTATACACCTTAAGTCCTGATGACAATACAATTTAGTATATTCTGTGTTATTGTAAATCCATTAAATCCAAGATGGCTGCAGCCACAAAATGGCGGATTTCATATTTTAACACAACCCCCACAATATGGGTATCAAATGAAAGGGCTTTTCTAGTAAAATACAGTAAATACATTACCTACATCATTATCATCCTTTTCAATAAAACCGTTTAACTTAAAAACTTTTTTTAAATAAGTCATAACCTACAACGCTAGCGAAACAGATGTTTTGAAAACCGAATCACGCGCTTGTCTGGTGATAGTGACATTCTTATCTCCGCAGCGGTTGATGCTATAATCGCGCGTTTATTTATACTGTCCATTTCGGTTGTCTGAAAGATTTGAATGCGTGGAGGGTACGAGGGGCATTCACCTTACGAATTTAAGAGGATTTTTAAGCGCACATTCTAACCAACATCATATAATTTTATGTATGTATGTATATAGTTTAAAACCTCATAAAATCACGCCTGAGATCCCTTATGGGATAGGCAGAGCATGAAAGACTAATAACACCGATTAACGACACATTTTAACTTTAAAAATATGACAGAAGCAAACATTCAAAGTTACTATCACAAATAAAAGTTGTAATTTTCGTTTAATGTTTACTCGACTGCGTAAAAAAGAGGGTTAGTATTTTGTCTGGTCGTATGGGAAAATGCAAATCGTTCTACGACTGACCGCCAAACTCGCCTGATTTTTAACGACGGCGTAGCCGAGGATGAAGCTCATCTATCTAGAAGGTATCTATTTAGCCTAGATTCCTAGAAAATTCCATGATTATAGCTCTCAGGAAACAGAAATTGGGACAAAAAAGTCCATTCCTGTGCAGTACGCATCAAGAACGTGGACCTCGAATTCGTTGAGTACGGAAGTTTCAATGAGAAATGGTCGGTAATGTGCCGACTTTCTGCTAGTCCCGTAGTGGAATGGGGAGGATGGAATAAGGTCATGAAGCGCTTGCGCACACTCCGAAATGAACACTTACTATAAATAAAATATAGACACAGACATGCTATTTTACGTCGGTGCTCGAGACTAAGCAGCTTCATGGCAACCAATTTATCGTCGCTGATCCTCACAGCTTAAAGCTAAAGCTATCTGGAAAAACTTGGCACGAAAATTCTGAAAAATATATTTCGGAATTTTGCAGATGCATCGAAGCTCTGTTCGTCAATTCCCTAGTATTAATATAGAGCCGGCTTTACGTTTAGGACCGTCTTTGGTACATTTAGTGCATCTTTGGTACATTTTAGTGCGTCGTTGGTACATTTAGTGCGTTCATCTGAACATAATGACATAACACACGCTATGTAGTGCAGATACTTGGACTAATTTAATTTCCGGACTGTTTTTTTTATTGCTTTCTCAATTGAAAATAATGTGTTGTCGAGTATGTCTATACTTTTTTATTTCGAGTGTTAATGTGTTTCGCTCTTTGTAAAAAAAATGGTTGTCGGTAAAGTCGGCTTACGGACGATAATTCTACGTGATAACGTCACAAGCCGAACGCTTAGGCCGATCGTGCCTCTCTATCGCTTGTTCCGCGCTCTCGCTTGCACGCTTGGCACACGTGAGACGTGACAATGAGTCACGCTTTTTCGTGCGTGCTGCCGACGTTCATCGATATATAAGACGTTATCACGTAAAAATTACGTTTAGACTTTTTAGGTAAAATTTCCTCTAACTTGCCGCACTACGGGGTATCCAATTAGGGGATTAGAACCTGCAGATTAGATTAGATGCATATTCTACAAAATAAACCAAATTTAAAAAAAACTAGCAATTTTGGCAACGGCGCTGTTCCAAGCTCTGGAATTTAGTTCTGACACGGTACTTGTTGCTAAAGAGCTTCTTGGCTTGTTTCTCAATAGATTCCAGTGCCTGCAGCTAGCATTCACTATTATTTTAACCGACTTCCAAAAAGAAGGAGGTTCTCAATTCGACTGTTTTTTGTATGTTTTTCAGCGATTACTCCTGCAAAAAATTATGTTTTTTTTTAAGATTCTTTTTTTTATTAGGTAATACTTCAAAGGTGTTTCCTATATCTTATCAAAATCGGTTCAGTAATTTGGTATTTTGTAACAAATTACCTAAAACATACATACACTCGAAAAACATAACCCTCCTTATTACGTTGTCGGATAAAAATATCACTAAAACTCTTACGCGGCCATTACCGCTGTAAACAAGAATCACTAATATTATAAAAGCGAAAATAACTCTGTCTGTCATCGATCTCAGTCTGTCGTCGATCTCTGTCTGTCTCGAACTCTGTCAGTTGTCGGTCTCTCTCTGTCTGTTTGTTACCTTTTTACAGTTAAACGGCTGAACCAATCGTTATGAAATTTGACACTGAGATTGTTTAGGACCTGGAAAGGGACAATATTTTTTTATCATCATCATCATCGTTTTCCATCACTACGCGGGTAACACCACGGAACGCAGCTAGTTATTGTTGTCTCAATTATTTTTTGGCTCATTTTCAAGTCACCTCTGCTAACCTCGAAAAATCATTACGTCTTCACAGTTCTACACGTAGGTATGTCATTCTGGACTTTTGTGTGTAAATAAGTTTTTACATTGCAAATAAATGATAAACAGTTCATTATGTGTATATTCCATATTCGGTTACGTTCCTCGTAGCAGCGTTGCGTACCTACTATATTGAATTTATACCTTCACACAACGCTCATGACGTCAGAGACCGTGTTGCTGTCGGGTATATTTTCAAATCGAGAAATCGAAAATCTATTCATTAAAGCCTACCTTTACCTAACATTTGTGACGTCACTGGTGCGTGTTGACTTCAGGTATACTTTCAGTTTGGAAACGCCCGCACAGTTATTTTAAAACATACCCGGCCGCAACGAAACGAGTAAATAAAAACTCTAACCTAACCCTAGATTAGGTTAGGGTTTTTTTTATTTTTTATAAAACCTGACCTAACCTTACCTAACCTAACGTATAATCCTAACATATAAAAATAACCAACCCTTTGTCTGTCTCTGTATTCGTTGAAAGGCACTAAAACGGGTATAGATTACAGTATAGCAAAATGGAATGTCCTACTTGAAAGTATACCCCAAAAATATATTGAAGTCGGGTATACTTTCAAATCTTTAATACAGCTATATATATTTTTGCTGTATACCCGAACTCAACACTATGGAGCGTTGTGTAAAGGTATAAATTCCAAATACGCAGCAGCGTTACGTTCGTGGCAGCGAAGTGATACTGTCTTCAACAATCCCTTTACTTCAATTCAATTAACATTAGGGATTTGGTGGTCAAACGTAGATCTATAATATATATATATAGGTCAGAAAAGTACCAACTACCACCTAACTTTGTCATCATGAAGGAGGAGCTACCAGCAGGGCATGATCTGCAATGGCCAATTTGGAAGTCGCCAAAGTATAAATCGCCTCCGAACACAAGTTGGTCGTAGCAGACAAAATATGTGTAAATGGGGTCTGGCTGTTCCTCCAGTAGAGAAGTGTTTCTGTGGCGCCACCTCGTAGATAATGACACACCTGCTCGTATGCCCACTGTGCCCTAATACCTGCACTATGAATGACCTGTGGGAGGCCAATACTGCTGCCATCTCTGTGGCTTCCTACTGGTCAAATACTCTATAAACAAATAAATAAAAAATAAAAAACAACGGGTTGCACTCCGGCTTCCGGGAGTGCCGGCAGAAGTGAAAACTAAAAAGTAAAATAGCAACAAGACTCACTCGTGAAGGATTTGACCAAAGATAATGTGTTTTACAAACAACCCTGTCATCGCTGTACGCGAAGCGTTAGCGTGTTTTAAGAGTATACAGCGCCATCTATTACGTTGTTATAGAACTAACTTTATTGTATGAACACTTCATATAATAAAGCCAGTTCTATAGCAAATTACTAGATGGCGCTGTACACTCTTAAAACACGCTAACGCTTCGAGTACGGCGCTTGTACATACAATAATGAACTTACAAATTAACTTACAGAATTTTAACTTAACTTAAATGTTTTCAAACTAAACTCTTAAACTAAACATGCTTCATAAACATAATTAGTGGTCTACTATTAAGATTATAAATAGAAGTATTGAACGAAGAACATCTAAATCAACATTATTTATGTGTCCATTGTCATTGAAAAGGTTATGGTATAGTCTGTTTGGCTTAAGAATTGTCGCGGGAAAAATGGGAACTAACGTTTCGATTTAACAAAATAAAGACAACAGCGCCCTTGTTCTCATTAATCTCTATTTAAAAAAGAAACAGACAGATACAAGTCAGACTCGCCCACCGAGGGTTCTGTACAAACTAGTAGATAAAAGGGGGAAATTATATATATTTTTTATATTTTCCTTCATAAACCGAAAAATATACATCGTAAAAATATTTATAAATCTGTTTTAGCTTGTGCTAATGAAGCTCTTTCATATGATACTTCCAACGATATTTTTTTCGTAATAAACAAGTGAGGAACATTACCCTCCTTCGTCGGATTAAAATAGAAAGCGAAGTAGAAAGTCCTTCGGTGAGTTCCCATAGAAGCGTTAAACGAGTGCAGCGTAACAGTAAACCTGTTGTCGAGGTAATCCTGTTGAACTGTTATGCAACTTCAGTGCAGGCTCGAGCACTGCACTGCTGTTACCTATCGATAGTCCGAACATACGAACTATGGAATATCGAATATTGTTTCACCGAAAACGAAATATGTTGTTACCCGACTGCGCAAGGAGGAGGGTTATTCAAGTTTATGTTGTATGTATGTTTCTATATTCCTACAGCCTAATCGGTTTGACCTATTTTGTTGTGAGGTGTCGTTAGATTCGTCTTCATTCCCTGAGTGTAATAGGCTATTTTTATAATACAGCTCTTACAAAATTAAAAGAATGCGCTTTTTCGTGACATCCAAAGTACTTTTTCGTAAAAAATAAGTAATTTTACTAGAATTATTCTAAAGAATGCCTACTTATAACTTTTTACAGCGACTTCGCGCATACTTTCTAACAGAAAATGTACACTCAACAGTGTATCAAGCGTAACGAAATCGTAAGTTAGACTACAAAATCGATGTTTTGCAGTCGGGTATTTTGTTTTTCTTTTAAATAAATATATTTGTTTCAAAAGTAACAATCAAAATCTAATTTAGCAACTCGTCTGATAACCAAATCTTTTATACGAATGTTTCTTTCTGTAATAAATATAACGAACCTAACCCAATATAATTGATATAATATCTGATAATTACATATTTGTAAATAATAAGGTTTCTTGATGTAATAAAACAGAAAACTGACGAATCTAACCTATTAATTTATTTATTTGGTACCAACATGTTATACATCAATACATTGTTATAAGTAACACATGAACATAAGACAAATTCGATGATTCGAATTCAATATTCGATTCGATATCCTAATTTTTTTTAACCTATACTGACCCACTACTGGGCAAAGGTCTCCCCCACTTCCCTCAAGAAGTCGCGGTCCTGCTAATAGTTCGGGTAAATGAAACTTATAACTAACAAACGTCTAAATCAGACAGTTCTATGAAACGAATTCGGGCAAATAAGATTCCAATAAACGTATTTCGGATGATAGATATGTTTCCTGCACTGCACCCCGATAGTTGTTTTCAATACTTGTTATTGCGGAGTAATAAATTAATGTTTTATATTGAAAACAAGTATATTAAAAGAAAAACAAAATACTCGACTGCAGAAAAGCAGTTTTTGCAGTCTTACGATTTCGTTTCGCTTGATATGCTGATGAGTGTACGTTTTTTGTGAGAAAGTACGCATAAAATCGCTGTGAAATATTACAAATGCGCATTCTTTAGAATAATTCTAGTAAAATCACTTGCTTACTACGAAATAGTTCATTTGAGATTACGAAAAAAAAACGCATTTTTTATATTTGCAAAACATGTATTATTATTACAAAAAAAATATAGCGTATGACATGATGGAAGTGAAGACGAATTTAACGACACCTCGCACATCAAAATCGGTCAAGCTGTTTAGGTTGTAGGTTGTCATAAAGAAACATACATACATACCCACATACATATATACAAACATACACTCGAAAAACATAACCCTCTTAGTTTCTTACCCAATTGGTTAATAACTTAATTTAAATACTGTCAACGTTGGTAACTTTGACTCCATGTCAAACATTGTACATGTCCTGATTCGAAGTTTTTGATTTGTTCCGCAAAAAAAAAGAAATTTGTAGTAACGACAGCTAATTTATTAATGATTTGATTAGTGATTTGCCTACTAATCTTTTGGGAAAAAATCAAGAATCTTAGAATCAAGCCATGTACAAAGTACACGGAGTCAAAGTTACCCACTTTGATAGTAATTACCTATTATAGTTTATTAACTGAAACAACCGACTTCAAAATTCGCAATTTATTTTTACTTGTATGACATATTGTTTCCAGTTATTTTGTTTTAAAAACCAAACTACTGAAATCATCATCACCATCATCCACAGCCTTCTCTATCCCACTGCTGGGTATAGGCCTATTACTAAAATGATTTTGATACAGTTTCTATGGGACTTATCATACAAAGCGAACGTGTCAGTTCAAATCAAAGTTTCAGTTCCATCGGTTGTGGACTGGTTTAACCTTTTCACCGCCAATGTATTCCGAACTCGGAAATTCGCCAGCGCCAATCGAAAACAAGTTTGTTTGTACTCATGAACAATATAGAACTTCTAATGGAGTTGTAGTGCTGAGGGAACGGAAATCTCGTATTTCTCTATACGTGACATGGCGGGGAAAAGGTTAAAATTAACTTGCAAGGAAGGTGCAAGACGAGGTTTGCGTATTACCACAATTTCACCGAAGATGTAGCGTGCTAGGCTTTATAACTACATAGTCTCTTTTTAACCGACTTCCAAAAAGGAGGAGGTTCTCGATTCGACTGTTTTTTTATATATGTTAGTTACGCGATTACTTCGCCAATTATGAATTGATTTTAATGATTCTTTTTTTGTTTGGTAGGTCATACTTCAAAGGTGGTCCCATAAAATGTTTGTCAAAATCGGTTTATTACTTTGATTTTTATAACAAAATAACTGGTAAATATGTCAGCCAAGTAAACGTATTGCTTATTTCAAAGTCGGTTGTTTTAGTTTTTTAAACTATAATTATTCTCTAACAACAGGTTGTTACTATGTAGAGAAGATGGCGCGGCGTCAACATTTATATGCCATTTTAAAACCACAACATTGGGCGCGGTCAGCACTTGGATGAGTGACCGCGTAATGTTGGCTCGTGTCAATAGTATTAGTGGTTTCCTTTCAAAACTAACTACCACAGCACCAGCTGGCTGTAATATTCCCTAACACCCTCCCCATTTCACTACAGGACTAGCAGAAAGTCGGCGAATTACCACCCATTTCTCGTTGAAATGCCAAAAATCCGTACTCAGCGATATCGATCCACATTTCTGTTGCGTACTGCACTAGAATGGAATTCTTTGTCGCCATCTCTGTTTTCTGAGACCTACAATCTTGGAATTTTCAAGGCTAGAGTGAATAGATATCTTCTGGATCGACGAGCTCCATCCTCGGCAACACCGTCGGTTAACATCAGGCCAATTGGTGGTCAATCGTAGATTAATCTTGTAACAAAAAAAAAATGAATTCTATGCGTGCTCATGTTGTAACGTCGTGTAGTAGGTAAAACGTCGCGAAAGGTCGGCGTCGCCGTGCACCGGTGAATGGTCGCGACACGTTACTGAAACCGTGCATTACCATGTGAAACAATATTTCACACGCTTTGTTTCATACGACCTTAGGGCCGGCGCACACGTTGCGTAACGCGCCGTTGCGTGCCGTAATCTCCGTTACTAAACAACTCGTGTCGACTGCAAAATCTATACCTAGCAGTAATATTATTTCTCCTATGTGCTAGGCGCCTCACAAATGTGTACATAATTATTATATTTATTGTATCCAATTTATAATAATATTGTATTAGTGGTAAGGCATGCATTGATCCAACGACGACAAAGTTCCATAATAAAAGATTTAAAAAAACTATACCTACAAACACATATTAATGAAGGAGTGACTGTTTCACTCAAAATTCCCGTTCAAGAAAAACAATATAGCCCACTGCGGAAAAGCAGTATTTGCGGTCAAAATTACGATTTCATTACGCTTGATACGCTGTTGAGTGTGCGTTTTTTTGTGAGAAAGTATGCGTAAAATCGCCGTAGAATTATAAATGCGCATTCCTTAGAATAATTCTAGTAAAATCACTTATTTATTATGAAAAGGTAGTAACAGAGATAACACCACGAGGGTGGAGACGGCCATAGGCTACTTTTCATCGTTATCATCAACGTTTTTACCCGCGTAAGAAGCAGGTTTTCCCCGGCTCTGCGTGGCAAGCCGTAAGGTAATCGCCCGACTCGTCTTCAGCCGCGACACGTCGGGCAACGTTAGACGCTGGCTCTGTTAGACGCGTGCTATAAGACATTGCCATTCTGTACGTTTAGAAAGTACAACACCAAGATACATGTAAGACCAAGTACTAAAAGGCCATAAGGATGTATCTTATTCTCGAAAGTGCAAACTGAGATTTGGCATGCTTTTACGACATATTCAATTAATATAATTAATTTCTCTCTATAGATAAAATCTCATTGAGTAACTGTAAAAAAAAATTGTTCTTTGCTCGCCGCACATTCGCGTGAGCCGGCGCACGACTTGCGGCGTGTGAATGTGTCAACACACGTGTTTGACACACATACCTACTACTTCTTTGTCGGCGAAATGTTGACGTCGGCTCGTCTCGCTTGACGATGTGCGGGAACGATAGTTATCGTAATCAGATAGGTACGATAATGAAATTAAATGGTCATCTCCATTCATTACTGTAAAAAAGCCTTCATATTAAAATAAAAACCGGACAAGTGCGAGTCAGACTCGCCCACCGAGGGTTCCGTACAAATTAGTAGATAAAAGGGGGAAATCATATTTTTTTTTTATATTTTCCTTCATAAACCGAAAAATATACATCGTATAATTAAAAAATCGGTCAAGTGCGAGTCGGACTCGCGCACGAAGGGTTCCGTACTATCGTCTATAATACTACAAAGTTTAGTTCTGTTTATAAAATAGCGAGAAATCAACGAAATTCCAAGTAGTAAATTGCAAACTTATAGGTAGGTTTTCGATACACATCCGGACAGCATGACGACGCTCGCGCGAATACGCGCGGCTATGGCTCGCTCCGTGATGTTACCTCGGATTATTTTTATTTTGTGAGTTTTTATGTATTAGATTAGGTATTTATTTTTATAGTTAATATATTTCTAAATATTTACTTACAAATATTCAAGTTTCTACCTGTTAATTAAGATCGAGTAAAAATTGCTTAAAAATTACGTTTGTTGTATGGGAGCCCCCCTTTCATATTTACTTTGTTGTTATTTAATTATTTATTTTGAAAGGTAATATACAAGTAAATATTCTGTGAAAATTTGAAGCGTCTATCTGTTACCGTTTTTAATATTGAGCAAAAAAATACGAAAAAAAAACGTTTATTGTATGGGGACCCCCCTTAATTTTTTATTTTTTTTTATTTTTAGTATTTGTTGTTATAGCGGCAACGGAAATACATAATTTGTGAAAATTTCAGCTTTCTAGCTATCACGGTTTATGAGATACAGCCTGGAGACAGACAGACAGACAGCGAAGTCTTAGTAATAGGGTCCCGTTTTTACCCTTTGGGTACGGAACCCTAAAAACCTGTTTTAGCTTAAAGACCCTATTTTTGTGATTAAATTAAAAATGTACAGTTTTCGCATTTTTTCCTTTATGTGTACTATATGACAATTAATGCTTCTTGCCAAATTTCACAGTTATAGGTCAACGGGAAGTACCCCATAGGTTTTGATTCCCTTGTGAGTGTCGAAATATGCGTTTTTTGCAACATATTCGGCTGTAACTTTTTTTTATGAAACTGAAAAGTTTGATTTTTCTCTATGCAGCAAGAGATTATGGATCTGCATATATGGTTTTAATTTCAACTCGATACCTAAAACAGGTTTTTAAATATTTTTTTAGACAGTGCTTGTGGCACAAAGAAGTTTGTGTCTGTATGTCTGTCCAATTTTGTGATTCTAACAAAATATAATTATTAAGATCGTATCGGCCAATGTTCCATGCGTGCTTGAACCACCGGGGCTCAGCAGATCCGACGGCAAGCGACCAGACAGTTTGACACTAGTTCCAAACCGACCGAGAGTGACGTGTGTGCTGCTCCTTTGAAAAAGACCGCCGAATGCGGTTGAAACTATAGTCGGATATTTCGGCTCAAAACAGACGTGAGTGACCCGTAGTTTTTATTTAAAAATGTGTGTTAACCACGTTAATTTCCATAGTAAAATTGACACTAGTGCCTTGGAAAAATGGCAGATGCTTAGTGTATGGGACGCTACTTGCATCAACACTGTCGCGGCCTCACACCTGTGTCGTACCGTCCACTCACCAGCAGCGGCGGCAGAGGATGCCGCTAGCAAAAAGCGGGAGAAAATAGAAATACGCGGCAATGGAGCTACAATATTATTTTGTACCCATCGCCGTTGAAACCATGGGCAGTTGGGGAGCGGATGCCAAAGGCCTCGTCAGTGAAATTGGCCGAAGACTGAAGGACAACAGTGGTGACTCCCATTCTGCTTCGTTCCTGGTGCAAAGGTTGGCTATTGCCATACAGCGTGGCAATGCTGCTTGCGTTATGGGCACCTTTCCACCTTTTAAAATTGTAATTTGAATTGATTACTTTTTTTACATTGATTTAGTTATATTATTATTTCATGGAATTGTAAAATATCAAGGTTCTTTATAATATTAGTGTAGATATAGTATTATGCTTCTAAATTGTATTTTGTAGCTATACATGTGTAAATATCATAGACTATATTATTAAGATAATAAAACTAATGATTTTTAACAGACTTCCAAAAAGAAAGAGTTTCTTAATTCGGTATTTTTTGAATTTGAACTTTCGAGAATGAAATATCGAGATTGTAGTTCTCAGAAACAAAGATGGCGGCAAAAAAATTCAAACCTCTGCAGTACAAATTCCTCCAACAATTTTTTTTTATTTTTTTTATTTAGTAGGTCACTGGTCCCATATTTTATCAAAATTCAGTACTTTAGTTTTTATGACATAATAACTGAAACAAATATGTCATTTGTGTAAACGAAATAATGTATTACTGTAACTTACTCGTACTTTGGCGGTATTACCTAATACCGCAACATTAGATTCCATTAATAACTGAAAAATATATGTCATTTGTGTAAACGAAATAGTGTATTACTGTAACTTACTCGTACTTTGGCGGTATTACCTAATACCGCAACATTAGATTCCATTAATAACTGAAAAAAATATGTCATTTGTGTAAACGAAATAGTGTATTACTGTAACTTACTCGTACTTTGGCGGTATTACCTAATACCGCAACATTAGATTCCATTACTGTCGATAGGTTATTAATCTAAGTTTTGTAATATACAAATGTTATTGCATTCCTAAATAATTTTCCGTCGACGACTTACTGACTACCCCCTCGAAGATTTCGCACGTATGTTTTCAACATCGCCTTCTATTATTATAATTGGTTATATTGGTAAAGAATCAGTCTATTGTTTTAATGTTTTAGTATTAAACAAGTATGTATATTAAACGATAATTTTTCTATTAAAAACCCGACTTCAAACGCAACTTACTAAAACTACACGATTGTACCTAAACTTTTAAAGTGACCTCTTTTTTCTTTTTTTCAAAAATGCGATATGTCATTGAATGTCAAATGCACGTCTTCGCAGATTAGAAAATGTGCAGATGTTTATACGATAATCCTTAATATTTGACACTCTTGCAAAGAAAAACGTGTAGGTGGAACTCTGCGATTCTATAATCTGACGCACTTACTCAGGAATGCAATAAAAATATTTTCATTTTTAGAGATTATTCAAAAAGTATTATAGCGATGTTTATAAAATAATTAGGGGACCAACTTGGGAGCTTTCTCTATACACAAATTCAGGAAACACAAAAATTGGTTCTCGAATGGCGGAGTAATTCGTGTACATACATAAAAAAACATAAGGTACGAATTGATAACCTACTCCTTTTTCGAAGTCGGTTAAAAAACAAAATACCCGACTGCAGAAAAGCATTTTTAGCAGTCTTAAGTTGCGACTTCGTTACGCTTAGTACGTTTTTTGTGAAAAAGTATGCGTAAAATCGCTATCAAAAAATGTAAACGCATACATATTGATTAGAATAATTCTAGTGAAATTACTTATTTATTACGAAAAAATTCGTTGGATGTTACGAAATAACACTTTTTTATTTTTGGGAGACTTGCATTATAATTATTATTACAAAAAAAAAATAGCCTATGAGGGTACTTCGGCGTTTCGCACCGCATGTGATTCGAACCGCGGTGCGAATCGCCCATGTACTGTTTCTGAATGGGCCGATTCGCACCGCAGTAGTTGGTGCGGTGCGAATGGCCGAAGACATATTTTGGAATAGTGACACTCAGGAAGTGAAGACAAATCTAACGTCCCTCGCACATCAACATCGGTCAAATCGTTTAGGCTGCAGGCTGTCATATAGAAACATACATACACACCCATAAACATACATACAAACATAAAACACTTGAAAAACATAACCCGCCTTACCCATTCGCGTAAAAATCTTTTTAAAAATCTGTAGTACTACGGGTCTTTCGCATTTCATCACAGAAATCTTACCTCACTTATGGTCAGTTGGTGAAACTCTAAAAAAATACTTTTTCTTTTCGTAACTCACTTCAAAACAATTTTTAAATGTGGTGAGGTAATGAAACTCAAAATAACTACATGGTATCATTCGTCCTCGTCTAGGTGTTTGTCTGACCTTATACGTTATAGACGACTTCCTAAAATTGACAGACTATAAATTTATTTAATTATATCACTAATTTTTGTAAAGACGTAATTTTATACATTTTTTATTTTATTTTCCGTAAAGAATGACTAAGGAAGCTCTTAACCGAGAAAAATGGAAAGAGGGAAGAGAGGCCTTTGCCCTGCAGTGGGACAGTAATGGCTGAGAAAAAAAATATTTTTCACTCCTCTTGCTCAAAAAGTCCGTCATTGTAGCGTACTAAAACGGGGGAAAAATAGCATTTTAAGCTCTAGGGAATAAAGTTTTTTTTTTATCTGTTACCAAAGAGCCTACATACACGAAACAGTATTTATTCAAAAGTAGAATAATCTCTTTGGAATATATTTACATTCTCTTTGCAAACATCTCGTTAAATATCCAGAATTGTACAATTTGTACTTGGATTATTTTATTTTCTCGCAATGTGAATAGTAGAGTGTAACACACGGCGCTAAAACCCATTGTATCTCGGTTTCTATTTACTCCCTCGCTGAAGCTCGGGAGTAAAAATCTACCTCGTTACAATGGGCCATTTTAGCCCCTTGTATAACAATCTACTATTTTTCGTTCTTATTCTATTATTACCACTTATGACTTGTAATAATGGTCTTATGAGAAGTTGTATATCCCAAAGACTTGGTTTGTAAAAGCAGAAAAACAAGGGCGTCACATAAAAATATTACTGCATAATAAGCTGCCAAATTGTATTAGCAAACTTGATGTTTTAACAGAAATTAAAATCTTTCTTTGAAAATAACCCTTTTTATCAATTAAGTGAATATATATGGAAATAGATCTTTCAAAATCCTCATTTTTTACAAAGACAAAGCAAGCACAATCAAGCGTAGCAAAATATATTAATATTTTGGTATTTGTAGTTGTACTAGTATATATACTTAATTAACTAGATAATACATTTTTAATCGATATTTTTCATTATTCTTTTCTTTTAGTGGTTAGAGTCTTAAAATTAAAATGTAACTAAAATTTATTGGATACCTTTAAATTAAATCGATTTTATCATTTTATAAATATAGAAACAGAGTTACAATGGGTTTTAGCGCCGTGTGTTACACTACTTTTCACTACGATTTCGAGAAAATAAAATAATCCAAGTACAAATTGTACAATTCTGGATATTTAACGAGATGTTTGCAAAGAGAATGTAAATCTATTATTTATGCTATTATTATAAGGTTTAGTTAATTTATCATAATATATGTGTAATTCTGACTTACCTGTAACATGTATGTTATTCAAGGTTAATAAATATTCTTATTCTTGTTATCAATAGATTATTTGTATTTGTATATCACAACCATTTTATTATATTAATATTAATTGCAGATCTAGTACTTTAGTTGTCTACATCAAAATTTGGCTGATATATTTATTCAAGAGTTTTTTAAGGACACGTTCAACGCGCGCACCTATCTCTCTCACGTATCACAAAAATTTTAAACATATAAAATCATTAAATAGAGATAGATGAGGAGTAGGAAAATATGTATATGTTTTTTCACTACTCCGTCGCTATTATAAAAGAGATATCTGAACACAACTCTTTTCCAAATATTTCTCTTATCTAAATTAAGAAATTCATTTCCTACTTTTCCAATATCCCTAACCGATGAGATGCGCGTGAGAGCTGCGCGCATCGAACTCCACCGAAAGCCGTGGATCTCCTCTTCTGTGCCCTAGAAAACTCATGTTTAGGTATTCTTTAGGCCTTAACCCTACATATCCTTGTTTCAGGCGTGGAGTGCGTGGTATCATCAACAGTCCGGTACTGGCACGCGAGCTGGTGGGGCGCGCCAGTCAGACAGCTGCACAGGACCCTGTGGGGCTCCCTGGGGGAGATCCTAGCCTCGGAGCATCTCCACTTCGTCAAGTGAGTAGATACAGTCCTTTAGCTGATGAGGAAGCGATGTATTATGAATTGACGTCATGCCAGTTTGTTGCAGGGATTGTAAACGGTTAAGGTATAAGGTTACGCTACCGGTATATTAACGGTAGAGGTATAAATTATAAAGGTAGACCGAAATCGGTGATAATAACGGTTAAGGTATATAATAATAACTCTACCGATATTTTGTTATTTTGGTACCGAAATCACCGCGTTGCATAGGACCTCTCGCTCTTACGCGTTTGCATACGAACGGGGATGGCGATGCGCGGGCGGTCAAGGTCAACACCTTTATTTTTCGGTTACGGTAGCGCAATTTATAATGATATCGTTATTTTATCGGTACCGTAAAATTCCTATACCTTTATTTTCAGGTATCAAAATAAAAAGGTATGACTTCATACCCTTAACCGTTATAACCTTTAACTTATCGGTATGAGACCCCTGGTTTGTTGTACATAATTGAGGTCGTCGTTGGTCAGATTTCGTGTCTGACAACCTGTATACACGAACCTCTAAAAGGCAACGACGCGTCGTGGCATGCGTCGTTGTAGAGAGCATGAAGCAGAAGTTTCTCGGGAGTGCGGTCCTGCGGAGAAACCGATGCCTTCCGTCAAAAACACAAAGGCTGGCTCCAGACAGGAGTATTAGTGGATCCTAATCACACTTTACCTAGATGCACCCTACTGCAGCTGTATATCTTACAAAGCGTTAACCAACAAAAAGAAAGGTTGTTGTACATAGGTGCTAGACGATAGAAGCTAGGAATAATCAGAAGGAAACTCGATCCCAAAGTAATAACAAGTTGCATAGTGTTGCTCCACAAAACATAACTGCCTTGTGGATGCACCTTTAAAACGAAAAGTTAATAATTCGTTTTAATACAGAATACAATATGAAACTATGAGTTCTAGAACATGCACGTATAAATAAACTGTGCTAGACGAAAAAAAACGGATAATTTAAACAAATTATTAAAGTAACATCGCAAATTATTTAGTGTGACGTTTAGATGATTAGGACACGCTTTGAGCACGTCAAATTGTCGTGAGATTTCTCTGCAAAAAATGCGGAAGTCGGCCTAACTCAGGAAACAGGCGCGGAAAAACGGTTTGACAGTTTTTCCGGAGTGGTAAGTTTCTACATCATTGGATGCACTTCGAGTTTGGAACTTTCTAACCGATTGTAATGGCAATAATAATATGTATTTATGGGTGAAAATAATTAATTTATATAATATTGACCTTTATATTACCACATATTGCCCGATTTTGCTCATATTCTGTTTTTTTATACTTACTTGCGTATATAAGTGTCATTGCCAAATATCAAAATCTGCTGATAACTTATATTTTCAACTGAGATCTCACAACTTCTTGATCGCTTTCGCTCATATTTAATTTTCTTTACAATTGTTTATCATCAAATGTTTTTTGTCAAATTCACAATACGTATTAGATATTACCGAAATTGGCCAGTAAATGGTGTCGATAAGTAACTTTCCGCCTTTTTGACAATGATGACAATATTATACGTAGATAGGTTTTCTCCGGCTCCGTGTGGTAAGCCTCAAGTAAGGTAATCGGCCGACTCGCTTTCAGTCGTGACACATCTGGCAACCCTACTAGACGCGTGTCGTGACTTGTGAACAGTGACAATGCCATCCTGTGTGCTTAAATTGTGCAACACCAAGATAATATAAGGCTAAGATATTAAAAAGCCTTAATGATGTATCTTATCCTAAGATTTGCATGCTTTTACTTCATATTCAATGAGTGTATCTATAGATTATCTCTATAGATAAAATCTCATTGCTTTTTGCGGAAAACTTAAAATTATCCATGCTGCTTTACTAACTTGTTTTGTAAAACATAACAAAAATCTTTACTTAGTAACAAAATCCTGTACTTTGGTCACTATAATGACTGACAAATATAAACATATTAATTAATATTCTGACATCCACAAAAAAATATTTATGGTGCGTTAATTAATGTCAAATAAGGTAAAAAATGTATGTAAAGCGTATTGAACTTTGTTTGTGGAACAAAAAATTAACACAACCGTTGTTTTTTGTTGGACCTTTTGTAGGCTTCGGAGCGGGAGGCCTATTCGTGAGGTTACGGTGTCTGTCCGTCTGTTCTACACTTAAACGACTGTATCTTTCGAACGGTAATTGATACAAGTCTCAAAATTGGCAAGGTTGTAGGGTTTTCATTGATGTACATCTGCAAATACTAAAAACTGTCCAAAAGCGAGACAAGCTTGTGTAAATAATTTTTGAAAAAAATGGGAAATATCATGTGAGATGAAAATTCCTTGTTGATTCTACAAAAAAAGAAACGAAAAGTCACAAGTGAATGTTTCGATGACAGTTGGTGTCAAGCGACGAAAAATAGAGTAAACGGTAGTTTTAAAATCTCTTTACACAAAGAAAATAGGTCTGTAACACTTACTTATTCGTACTTGATATTGTGAACGCCTAGCATTTCAAGCTAATCCTACTGTAGAAAATGTGAAGCTGAAATATTCTTAGATATAAAGCACATTTTGTTGAGTAATCAGAGCAATTTTGTTGATAATTTGTTGGTAATTAGCCCTGGTGTCAGTGTTCATGTTCAATATGTATTGTGTCATGAATAGTAGTTTGGAAGCTTCGGTGTGCGAGTGAAACTCATATTTTACCGGATTTATTCAATCGTGCTATTATTATTTATAAATTGTAAATGGATACATTGATGTATTTATTAATTGATTTATTACTGTTCAAGGTTCCCTAGAAAATTATTCCCGCTTTTATCGATAAAGCTGCTTTTCTTTAATTCACACTAGCATGTAAGCCTTTTTTTACCTGACTGCGTAAAAGGAGAATTATGTGTTTCGAATGTATTCATGTTTGTATGTAATCTATCTTTCTATATTACCGCCTACAGTCTAAACAGATTGATCGATTTTGAGGCACTGAAGTATATTGGATGAAAAGACTTCATTATGTCTGTGATGATGATGGTGATGATGGCATTATCTGAAACCATTAATATTACAATTAGGCCAATGACGTCACCAGTGCACAAAATCTGCTGACGTCAAGCCGTCTAGGAAGCAATGTGTAGGCGCATCGATAGTTTGTTTTCGGCACTCGTTGGTCTTTGTTTTTTTTATTTCCGACTTCGTAACTCGGTTATGTTAATTTGGATTTCCTATTTCGCTTGTTGTTTGGTTATATTATAAAAATAAAATCTATAAACATGCGTCATGTTAGTTATTTTAAAACTTCTTTCCTAGGTTTTCGTAAGGGTGTCTGTCCTACCCTCACAATAACAAGTATCTATGTTAAAAGGAAAACAAATACCCGACTGCTGAAAAGCAGTTTTTGCAGTTTAACTTACGATTTCGTTACGTTTGATATGCTGTTGAGTTTACGTTTTTTTGTTGAGAAAGTATGAGTAAAATCGCTGTAAAAGATTATAAATACGCGTTCTTTAAAATAATTCTAGTAAAACCACTTGTTTATCACGAAAGAGTTCGTTGAAGGTTACGATTAAACGCATTTTTTTTATTTTTACGAGAGATGTGTTATTATTATTACAAAAAATACAGCCTATGACACTCTGACTCGCAGCTCTTCAGAAAAAAAACGGTAATATTTATTAACACGTTTTATTAGCTTCATACGTATGTTAGTATGTAACGGAAACTTTGAACATGGCACAGTCAAGCGTAGCAAAAACATATTAATATTTTGGTATTTGTAGTTGTACTAGTTTAGATACTTAATTAACTAGATAATATATTTTAAATGGTAGATATTGATATTCTTTATTATTCTTGTCTTAACGGTTAGAGTCTTAAAACAAATGTAATTCAAATTTATTGGATACCATGATTCATAATTCATTTATTCCTTGCAAAAAACAGGTTGAACAATATATTGTGATCTTAAATCGTAGTACATAAAGTATCTCTGTTTTTGCTAAAATAGTAAATCAAGTATTTAATCGTTAGTGCATTAGAAGAATTTACACATGCATATTACTTATTTAGCGTCATGACAAAATGAACACACAGAAACCAACAAACGAAACAATAAAATTAAATATCAATAGTTTCATTAAGATAAACACAAACGCAAATTATTTATCATTAGATCTTAAAATGTCAACTTAAGAGCACAGAAATAGATAAAATTATGAAATGTCATTCTATCCAGTATCAATGTCAGATTTAAGTAAATGTCAGTTAATAGTAAGGAATACAAAATGTCACAAACCAGCTCATGTTAATATACGAAAACAATAAAAAACAATGTGTTTATAATGCCAAATTAATTAGAATCAATAAAAAAATATTGTAATAAAATGTTCAAATCAAAATACAGAAATTGAATGTCAAGAGTTATAAAGTAATGTCAATATAATATTAATTATTATAATAAATAATAATTCTATTTGGAATGTCTGCTATATTAAGATTTAATCATTCACATTACACTCATACAAATATTATAAAATAATACATACATTTTATGATTTTTCTGCTTTAAGATCTTTGTCATTCAGGAAGTCATCAATATTATAGTAAAATATACCTTATCCACTAGAAGATTCGTTAAAGCTAATTTAAAAATATTGATGTCATTCTCGGTTCTTATTCCAGCAGGGATGTTGTTAAAATTGATGAACATGATTTAAATTAAATCGATTATATCATTTTATTTATGCTATTATTATAAGGTTTAGTTAATTTATCATAATATGTGTAATTCTGACTTACCTGTAACATGTATGTTATTCAAGGTTAATAAATATTATTATTCATAATTTTGACCCACTTCAAACGGTCAGATTTCAATCAAACTTTGTAGACTTATCGAGGACCGATGACAATATAATAATTTCATAAGATTGAGCGTGTTTTTTTTAGTTTTTTAAACTATTATATTATTTTTTATGTAATAATAGGTTTGCGCTTGACCGTTTCAAAATTTGATTTGAATTGCACAAGTTGAATATTTCACTTACTATAATCCGTCGAGATGGACTAACATATATCTAATACATATAAAAAAATGAAATGTTAAGTTTTATTGATTGTATATTTAACCTGTACAAATATAATGTCGTAAACGAAGAATCGTGGGCCGGTCCGGCTTCCTTGTTGATATTATTGTACTATTAGATGGTGAGATAATAATGATCTCAGATATCATAATAAAATATGTATAAGTTATCTAATATTTACTGTTTTATATATTTTTCCTATCTATACATATATCACTGGCCTTGTGGCTCAGTTGGTAGTGTGTTTGCGTCTACCTGCTGAACTGAAAGGTAGTGGGTTCGATCCCCACCCAGGGCAAACATTTGTGTGATGAGCATGGATGTTTGTTCTGTGTCTGGGTGTTTCTATGTATCATATGTATATATTTACAACAAAAAAAAGTATATATGCATTCTATCAGCCATCTAGTTCCATAGTACAAGCTTTGCTTAGTTTGGGCTAGATGGCGTTGTGTGAAATGTCCACAAATATTTATTATTTATTTATTTATTTAACTGTGACGAGTAGTAATCCTATTGTTCGTCAAAAAAATATAGTTATAGATAAACCGCTTCCTGGGGTATGGGAGCGGTACGGGAGGGGTTATATTACGTCAGTCGGGCGTCAGCATTGCTATTACATGTGAACCCTCCCGTGCCGCTCCCATACCTCAGGAAAGTACTCAGTTAAGCGGTTTATCTATAGTCATCAAAGTAAGTCGTGGTATAAACTATCCAGCTTATTCCACGACTTATTAATAGTAATCTTTTTTTTTTCTCAGCCGTTACTGCCCCACTGCAAGGCAAAGGGCTCTCTTCCTTGTTTCCATTTGTATCGGTTAAGAGTATCTTTAGTCCCGCTACAGTGGAGTACGCTACAGTAGTGGGAGTCAAGCTCATCCCGCCATCGTTTTTTGGGCCTTATTATTATCTTTATATAAGCCAAAAAAGTTTACAGTTTCTTTTTTTCGTGTTTGTCTGTATGCACACTCGTTGTCCTCGTTATACACCGAAATTACTTTACGGACTTGTACGAAATTTGGTAGGACTGTTTATTACCTAAATTCCAAAAATTTGGATTTTTATTTATCATAAAATATCAACCTAAAAAAAATAATTATTAAATTAATTTAATTTTGGTTGATTTTAAATTTTACAAAAAATAAAAATAAAACGAACCTTACCTATCCAAGTGCAGTTTGGGGAATCAGATTTGTAGGTTGACGACGCACAAAGTCGCGGCTTTAGCTAGTATCGTAATAAAATATTAGTTATCTAATATTGACTACTTTACGTTCCGTTACGGCCGGTGCCCGGATTTTTTGTGTTTGTAAAATAAATTGTTTTGTTCATAACTGGATGCTTTGAAGTTAAATATGTATTTTCAATAGCAAGCAGTTTTGGTCGTAATTCGAATTTTATGAGTATTTTTAACCGACTTCCAAAAATAAGGAACTTATCAATTCGGACTGTATGTTTGTTCACCGATTACTAAGGCAATTGTGCATTGCTTTTGGTGATTCTTTTAGCAATTTTGTAGGTCATACTTCAGAGGTGGTCCCATATAATTTTTATCAAAATCTATGCAGTACTTTGGTTTTTATAACAAAATAACTGGTATAATATCATCCAAATGCCTGTAGAAAAGTAAACAAGTCGCGTACATATGTATTATATTGCGTATTTAATACTTTAAGTTTCCGGCAGCCTAGTGGTGAGACCGTCTGACTTGCGATCCGCAGGTCCTGGGTTCGAATCCCACGGCACGCACCGGGTTTTTTCGAAGTTATGTGCGTATTGTTGATTGCCGCCAATTTTAGAAGGTGAAGGAAAGCATCGTGAGGAAACCTACATGTCTGAGAGTTCTCAATGATCTTGAAGATGTGTGAAGTCTACCAACCCGCACTTGGCCAGCGTGGCAGACTGTGGCCTAACCCTACTCACAATAGAAGATGGCCACAGTTCCCAGCAGTGGGACAGTTTGTACAAACAGGGCTGATAAAAAAAAACTTTAAGGTTGTTTACAGACTTGTTCAGTAAATTACCTATGATCAGAAATATTTTTGTCAGAATGTTAATTGCCCGAATCACGTAGGCTCCGTTATCAGTCGAGTTTTCGAATGCGACTTCGGGATTTTGTTAGTGTATTTCGAAAAAAAACAATGGACGCGTATTAATTAAATAGTAATTGTGTGGCATTTGGTGGTCAAGCACAAACCTATCTATCTATACATACATACATAATGTGATTGTACACGATCAAAATCATTAAAAATATTCTCGGAAAACGTATTTTTTTAATGTAGAAATAGGTTTGCTCTTGACCGCCAATTGATTGAAGGATGCATGTTACTATAGGTTGGATGAATTTGTACGAAATTTGTCTGTATTACTTATACTATGTACAAGAATCCGGCGTAAAAAAAGTGTATGTGTGTGTGCATGCGTGTTGGTGTGTGCGTGTGTGAGTGTATATATATATATATTCTTGAGGGACCGGTGTCAATATGTGAGGCATGGTACATATGTATCTCAACCATATTGCACTAGTTCTGGTGTAAGCCAGGGTTCTGTCACTGGTCCGTTACTCTTTCAAATGATGATTCACGACCTACCTAATGTACTATCTACCGCCAAATGTCTTTTGTATGCGGATGACCTTAAACTATTTTTTGAAATTAAATCTTCTAGTGACTGCCTGAAATTGCAGGATGATATCAATCAAATTTACGAATGGAGCGTGAGAAATAAAATGACATTTAATATAAGTAAATGTAACGTCATGACCTTTGATCGTAAAAGAAATCCAATACAGTTTGATTATCATTTAAACAACGTACCTATAAATAGGGTTAACTGTATCAAAGATTTGGGGGTAAATTTTGATCGCAGTCTAACTTTTCATGATCATATATCAGAACTCGCAAAAGAGTCTTACCGGCGCCTTGGCTTCGTCCTACGGAATGCTAGAGACTTTAAAAATCTTGAAGTAATTAAAACATTATATAACTCCTTAGTTAGAAGCAAACTTGAATCGAGTGCTTGTGTCTGGAACCCCTATCATGTCACCTACGCGCGAATGCTTGAAAAAGTCCAAAAGGCCTTTTTAAGGTCACTGTATAAGAAAATTTATGGTTACTATCCGTTTCTGTATCCAACTAAATTCCTGCTCGGTCAGCTTGGTTACAACTCTTTGGAAGTTAGAAGGATGTTAGACCAGCTAACTATCTGTTGTAAGGCGCTTAGGGGGTCCGTCGATTCTATACGTCTGCACGACTTGCTATGCGTACTGTTCGTACCGGACGAGCCCGGGGTTCCAGCAAACAGACGTGGTCGCCCACATGACCTGTTCCACGTAGATCGCGGTCGCACAGTAGCACGTTCTATGTCGCCCCTGAATCGTGCCCGTCGCCACTTAAACGCACTCCTTGCTGCCAACCCTGATTGTGACATCTTTTGTGATAACTGGAAGACTATTTTAAATACCTCCTTGACTTATTGTGAAAATCAATTGGATCAATGGGACAGGTGTAAAAAGCCTGATGATTCATTGGACTTTGACGATAACCTTTGAGTTTATTGACTTGGTACTCTGAGTACTTACCCGAACGGTATATTTTACTTTGTATGACATAATTATTTTTTTTGTAATGACATGCTAGGCGTATTGCCCATTTGACATTTTTGTATTGACATTTTAAATGATATTGTATTTATATAATGAATATTTTGTAATCCTCAGACATTTGTTTAAGACATTGTTTAAGAATAATTTTTGAATATTGTGAGATAATTGTAATTGGTCTTTTTCCGTTTTTATCTCAATAAACGAATTTATCATTTATTTATTTATCATTTATGTATGATATGCATGTATGTGCAAGCAATATGTTCAGTCTAACAATGTCTCCGACTTGGAAAGGAGAAAGTATATACGGAACAAAAAAAAAAGAATCCGGCTTACTTTTTGCCCCAAAAAAATGGTGTCAAAATATTACTGAAGAGTACTTGAAAATTTAAAAAAACAAGTACGGTTTAAATTTGCCGTCATCCGGTAAAAGGTAATGTTCTAAAACCTCAAAAGTAAACAAGGTCAAAGTCATATCTGTGTCAATCATATAAAAAATACCGGTCAAACGTGTGTCGAGCCCACGCAATGTAGGGTTCCGTAGTCGTCCGTTACAAAGTGCGAATATCATCATCATAATCATCACCGTTATTCATAACTACGCGAGTGAAACCGCTGAACGCAGCTAGTCTATAAATCAGGGATTATTGTTGATCTATGATTTTTAGCTATTTTCCTATCATAATTTCAAAGAATCCCGTAGTTGCAAATACTGTGATGTGCTCCATACAAACGGATTTATTTTTACTAGACTATTAACTGACTTTTACAGTATGCCTGGTAAGAGAAGCAGCTGGTACATTCTATCTTTTTCTTTTTCTCCCAATTCAGCATGGAAGAGCTCACCTGCTCGATATGATTAATATACATATAATATACTAATCTAAACCGCGAATAGACAAACGGACCGACATCGCGAAACTATAATGATTTTTTATTATTATTATTACCATTGACCACCAACTCGCTTGATGTTAAGCGACGGTGTGGCCGAGGATGGAGCTCGTCGATCTAGAAGATAACTATTCGCTCAAGCCTTTCAAGATTGTAGGTCTCAGGAAACAGAGATGGCGGCAAAGAATTCCATTCTTATTCCATAATTATTCCATATTGACAACGGAACCCTAAAAATATAATTCAAATACATTCATCATCAGCGAACTGTTAAGTGCGGATGGTAAATACGAAACTAACAGTACCTCGGCCCAGTTACCGCAACTCTACACACGGACACGGTTGCTGTGTCCGGCTTGGAAGCGCCGGGGTGCTGGCTCGATTTCCGACCAAGACGGCGACTAATTAGCGGGAATGTTATGAGCGGTATTTTTTTTTTACGTAACATAGATCTACGATTGACCACCAACTCGCCTGATGTTAAGCGACGTTGTGGCCGAGGATGGAGCTCGCCGATATAGAAAATTCATTATAGCCTTTAAAATTTCAATCTTGTAGTTCTCAGGAAACAGAGATGGTGGCAAAGAATTCTATTCTTGTACAGTACGCATCAAGAACGTGGACACTGGACCGATATCGCTGAATACGGTTTATTGGCATTTCAATGAGAAATGGGTAACCTATCTATAATCCGCAATACATTCGTTTAAATCTTCATATATAGTACAATCACGCCTATTTCTCCTTACGGGGTAGGCAAAGCATCAAGGACCAATAAGGTCGTTTGACGCTACATTTGACCGTGATTACAGGGTTAGATAGAGGAGAGAGGGTATTAGAGGGTATTAGGGGATAAGAGGGTAGGATGTAATTTTGGCTAGCAGTGACAGGGGGTCAGCTCATTGCCTACATAGTACCAATTTCCCTCAAGTCCCTGAACTGGCTTTTACAGTATGCTCGGAAAGAGAAGCAGCTGGTACATTCTATGTCTTTTAACACGCTTTTATTAGGTCGACCTGTATGTAACTAACTATGTAATGAAATCTAAGGTAACTAATTTAACCATCTTCCAAGGATCGTAGCGTCATGAAAATTGGCAGCTGTATGTAGTTCTGATGACAATACAATAATATGGTACTGTCGAACTGATCTGATGATGGAGCCGGAAGATATGAACTAGAACTTCATGATGGAACATCGTATCATAGCTGTGTTTGGATTTGTTAGAAAAGTTTTGTAATGAACTTTGACCACAATAATTTGTAGCGTGTTTTTTAGTTTTTAAACTGTAATTTATTTCCTCCCAGATCAGAGTGGAAGTTTGAATCTTAATTGCTCGAATACGTTTCAAGAACTGCCTGATTCCAGATGTTTTACATTCTTTGATATCTTTTAATTTGGCTGAGGACTAACAAAATATGTTTTTACTGTTCTATTGCCAATATTTAAGCTATCTAGTTTTTTTTTATAGTTTTCATATAAATAAACAACATCATGTCTCACATTTCTAATATACCTACTCAATGATTTTATATGTTTAAAAATGTTGTGATGCGCGAGAGAGATAACTGCGCGCTTTGACATTCACATCAAGTTATACGAGTATAAGTATAAAAAACTGACCTGTACAGGTTACTCATAAAATTCTTCTGATCTTCCTCAAAATACTAAAAACGATATTCGTTTCGTGCAAATAATTTTGAAAAGATTATCTACCTACCTATTTTATTACCTTATATAACAATTCGTGGCAGATTTCCAAGTCTATTATTTGCTAATTTATTGTTTGTTCACTAATGAAAATAGGATACTTTTAGCATTGTTATTAAAATATTGTTCTCGGATGCGAAGTGACTATCGTCCGTCGGATTTCAATATTCTACGATTGTTATCTAAGATTTATTGTATTATTCTTCTATATCATGAAAATGTTTAAGTCGCCAGTTTCCCTGATTCGCCGGTTTCATTAATTTGCCATAGCGGTAGCTGTCAAAGGTCAGTGAAGAGCAATAAATGAGGGTAACCATGTCAAACCTTACCCAATGCTTCAAAAAAATGTGTTTTCATCCCCCCATCTCAAAAAGAGAATGTTTGCTCTTCGATATCTGAGTGCAAAAGCCGTTTTTATCCCCTAGAGGATAAAGTAAATTCAAATTTAGAACATCGTGTGCACTGAGTTTGTGTATTCAAAACATCATTAAACCTATTTACTTCTATCTCCATGGTGCCGAATTTATCATACAACCTTTTTTAATTTGTTAAAAACTCAGACTTGGAACCTTCTTGGTGTACTTTTTTTTAAATTTGCTTTGCGCGCGCCATTTTCTTTTCACGACATATTGTTAAAACCAAGTTAAAAACAAGAAATTTGAAAACAAGTGAAATCCCTAAAATGAGTGATGCTAGCGACGAAGAAGTGTATTTGACGACAACAGAATTGACTGAAACTGTTAATAATGCGCAAATGAGCTTTCTCCCTCAACAATCACGCGAGAAGTACCTATTTGAAACAGTACGATATGTTTAACACGTGGCGACTAGCTAAAGGAGCCAAAACTTTCTCCGAAAACGTTTTGCTGGCATATTATATTATCCGAAACTGGTATATTGAATTATCCGAAACCAAGAAATCAAGCACTCTATGGAGTACGTATTCAATGTAAATTTATTGTTGCAACAAGGTCAAACATATCGACACCTATCCTAAATTAGTGGCATTTAAAAAAAGAGCCTTATCTGGTCATCATCCATAATACCTAAGTATTAGTAACCATAAAATAAAACAAATTTTACTTATTTGGCTTAATAAATTTGATTATAACGGTATAGAGAACATGTTAGACACCTTATACTTATGTTAGATTGCGTAATTTTGAATTGAATTGTTTGTGTAGCTTCAATTACTATATTTTATTGTTTCTAGGTATATTTATATATATATTTTATTTAACTTTGATATTGTTTATTGTTTGTTAATTTTTTTTTTTTTTCTTCTTTCTCTTTAACATATGAAGTGCATTAAATAACATAAAAATATAATTTATTATGGGAGAGGCCATTGGTTCTGAAACACAGTAATAACTAGTTCGGAGCCAATGGGTTCACACTTACTACCCTGTACTTTTTATTGTTGTCAAATAAATAAATAAATAAAATAAATAAATTATTTGTTATAATTTAAAGATTATTCTGTAATACTTACCTATCATAATGTAGTAGTTAATACCTAAACTGAAATAAAAGTATCTTGTGATTGTAAATGTTTTCTTTTTTTGCATTTAGTCATTTCCTCGCTGATGTGGGATGAAAAGTTACGTGTTGCACTCGAGTGCAAAGATTTTTCACCTCGTGCTCTTTTTATTCCCTCGCTAACGCTCAGGATTCTAATTTTTGATTCAATTTTAAGATCCTTCGCTTGCTCGGTCATCAAAATTGAGCACACGGTTAAAAAGCAATTTTGCACTCTTGTATAACAAATAACTATTTAACAACCTTCAAGAAAAAAAGGTTATTAAACACACATTGTCGGGCAATTAACTTACTTGAGGCTCGCCACGCAGAGCTGAGGAAAACCTTTTTTTTTTTTTTTTTTTATCAGCCCTGTTTGTACAAACTGTCCCACTGCTGGGAACGGGCCATCTTCTCATTGTGAGAAGGGTTAGGCCATAGTCTGCCACGCTGGCCAAGTGCGGGTTGGCAGACTTCACACATCTTCAAGATCATTGAGAACTCTCAGACATGTAGGTTTCCTCACGATGTTTTCCTTCACCGTTTGAATTTGGCGGCAATCAGCAATACGCACATAACTTCGAAAAGACAGAGGTGCGTGCCGTGGGATTCGAACCCAGGACCTGCGGATCACAAGTCAGATGGTCTCACCACTAGGTTGAGGAAAACCTATCTACGTATATTACATCATTGTTTGCTACTGTGATTACTTAAACTAAATAGATAAACTTGAAAAAGTTATTATCTCTCAAACAAAGGACTGTCAAGTCGAGTAACTAATTATGCCCACACGTGTAACTAAAATAACTAATTCTATTTCAGTAAAATCACGCTTAGCGATTTTAAGAAGTAAAATTAAAAACTTTGAAATACTGAGTAGGTCAATATGTGTCGATTGATACATGAAGCCTATTAAATAAAATATAAATATTTGTGGACATTTCACACAACGCCATCTAGCCCAAACTAAGCAAAGCTTGTACTATGGTACTAGATGGCTGATAGAATACATATATACTTTTTTTGTAAATATATACATATGATACATAAAAACACCCAGACACAGAACAAACATCCATGCTCATCACACAAATGTTTGCCCTGGGTGGGGATCGAACCCACGACTTTTCAGTTCAGCAGGTAGACGCAAACACACTACCAACTGAGCCACAAAGCCAGTCAAATTATTATACCCTGTCGCTATGTGGTGAGCCAATCTGTTTGTATGTCCAAACACTTGGTGTCGTCTACGCCGGCTTTACAAACACGCAATAATAAACACTTGAAGTAATGACAGGCATTCTACATAGGCGCTCGTGGCGTAGCTTGACTAGGTGTTTTCAAACGATCACCAATGTTAAGCAACGGACGGACCGGTCAGTCTTCGGATTTGCATTTCTTTCTGAGCGCTACCGTGGGTCGGATGACACGTTAAA
This sequence comes from Lycia hirtaria, assembly GCA_947563715.1. Classification (NCBI taxonomy): domain Eukaryota; kingdom Metazoa; phylum Arthropoda; class Insecta; order Lepidoptera; family Geometridae; genus Lycia; species Lycia hirtaria. The sequence continues at coordinate 15,656,299 of OX387385.1, forward strand.
TTGTAGGTCCCGGTTGTTTGTTATTAAAATCACCAATTGTCAAGCCAGGTCAGAGGCCTTTCGGCGGCTTAATAACTCTGACACTAGGGCTGGCCACTCAGTCTACACGAACTTACTTAGCTAGGTACATATATCTACAGGGTTGACGGTAAACAGGAGGGTTACCACAATCAGTGGGGTTGCGCTTGGAGCGCGCAGCTATCTCTCTCTCTCGCGCATCACAACATTTTTAAACAAGATGTAAAATCACTGATATTATAAAAATGATAGTTTTGTTTATTTAATCATCATCATCATCATCATCTCAGCCATAAGAAGTCCACTGCTGGACATAGGCCTCCCCCATGGATTTCCAAAATGACCGATTGGAAGCGGCTTACATCCAGCGTCTTCCTGCCACTTGTATGAGGTCATCTGTCCATCTCGTGGCTGGTCTTCCCACGCTGCGCTTGCCGGTACGTGGTCTCCACGTTGTTTATTTAGAGAGGAGAAATGTTTAAAAAAAATATTCTTCGATATCTTTTAACTTGGCTGAGAAGTTCTCAAACTGCCAAAGTATAACAGCAGAAAACGAAATGTATTCGATAAAAAATCGATAAACTAACGGCTTTGCGGTGATCTTCCAAACTTTGCATCTTAGTTTGGACAAGGACCGATAGGCTTCTTAGCACGTTTCTCGATGGACTCCAGGGCCTGAAGCTGAGATGAGAAGCTGATTTTGACGTCCTCAATCCGTCTGCACGAATACCGCAATAAAAGCTTATATCAGCTTAGGTCTCGGTTCGGGAAGATTTTTATGTTTTGTGCTATACCATTATGTTTGTGTTTATTTCTAGTAGTCTAAAACGTTATATGAGTAGAGACCGGATTATATGCAATATAGAAAGCTTGAAATATGCATGAAAATTGTTAAAATATGCAACATAAATTATGAATTTTAGAAAAGTAAAAAGGGAAAGATTGCCATTTTTTTTTTTTTTTTTACTTCTAAATCAGCATTAAATCAGTAAATTACGTATTCGTTCAAAATTTTACAAACTTGTAGACTATAAAGTATAGTCTATAATAATATTAATACTCAATACAATTAAACGAACAATTATTTAAGATTTTTTAGTTTAGGTATAAAGAGGAGAAAAAATTTAAGACATCATTTTACACTTATAGGGTTACCTACCGAAAAATTTAGTAAATACAGCGAAAATATGTATGATTACTAAATTTCAGACAAAATATACAATAATCGCTGAAAATATGGCAAATATGCAAATGCATATAATCCGGCCTCTAGTTATGAGGGTCACCGACTTTCAATACATCACCTACATTTGTATGCCCGTTAATTTTATTCGCATACCGTAGAAAAAACTTGTTTTTTTACCTCCTACGATTATTTGTATGAATAGGCGCGTCATATACGACAACATAAGCTAAAAAATAAAATAAACATTACTGTACATACATACCAACCGCAGATACTGAAGTATACAGTTATAAAATGCTATATGTGAAGATTTTTGGTATACCATCATGTCATATGTCCACTGTTGTTAGAAAGAGGGACTATTTGTACAATTCAATACTTTTTACAAACGCTTACGCTTCAAAATGCTAAGAAACAGTGACGTGCCGTCACGTGCAGTCACGTGACATTTCGTTAGCTAATGTCAATACCATACATTTACATTTCTATTCTGCTGTCGTTCACGAACTTAGAATGCCACTTGTCTAACACCCCGAGGTCTTAAAATTATGTGAAATACACGCGACGTATCCGTTAACAATCGTTTTAATTTCTATGAAATGTTTTCGTTACAGAAGCAACCCTCACGACGAGAAGCCGCTGAGGCTGATGACAGAGGAGTCGATCCAGCTGGGTCCTCCGCCTCGGACCTGCTACCCCCTGGTGGTGATCCTGGCGAGAGACACGCGAGACACGGCAGAGCTGCGCCCTGATGATACGGTCGGTGGTGGTCTACGCACGACTTGCGTCATGTTACGTTCTTCATCATTATTTCAGCTATAAGATCTCAGCTATAGACAGAATTCCTTCTTTATTAGAGCTTGTATCACATTTAACTGTAAATTTTCAGAGGATGTCGACTTGTTTACAATGAGACAAAACTATTTTAAACATCGTGCAATATCAAACTTTTTCAAAATTAATTAAGATCATACATACATATGTATATGTATTTCATCATTTTTTAAATTTCAATTTCATATTATCACTGATCGATATGGCTTAGTAACTTTTAATTATTTATTACTACTATTTATTATTTTAAAAAGTATTTAATTACCAGATGTTTATTGGCCTGTAAACATAAATTCTATTAGTGAAAACTGTAAGGCTTATTTTGTAATATTAATTTATACTATATATATGTTCAAAGCTGTTTGTTTGCCAAAAATAAATAAAATAAAGATGTCCACTGCTGGACATAGGCCTCCCCCATGGATTTACAAAAAGTCTTAGTCTGTCCACAAATATTTATTATTATTTATTTATTTATTTATTCATTTGCACCAGGTTTTCCGAAGAATTACTGTTTATGTTACGTACTAACATAGAAGAAGATGCTAATTTAGAAGAGTAATGAGCAACTCTACCACCTTGGCACTGGTGTGTGATAAGCAAGCGATGAAGTAGAACCTATGAAATCTATATTAGAGTCTGTTCAGCTAGTGAAGTAATGTGACATTGAGGGCGCTGCTTTCCTTATTTCGTTATTTTTATCCGACTTCCAAAAAGAAGGAGGTTATCAATTCGGTCTGTATGTTTTTACCCGACTGCGTAAGAAGGAGGGCTATGTTTTTCGAGTGTATGTATGTATATTTCTTTGACATGCCCTAGAGCCTAAACGGCTTGACCGATTTTGATGTGAGTAGTGTCAATAGATTCGTCTTAGTTCTGAGAGTGACACTGGGTACATCAAAGCTTAAAAAAACATAAGTTAGGCTGCAAAAACCTCTTTTCTGCAGTCGGGTATTTTGTTTTTCTTTTAACATTGATACTTGTTTTTGGTATGTTTTTTCACCGATTGCTCAGCCAATTGTGCATTGATTTTGATGATTATTTTTGAATTTGGTAGGTGCCATACTTCAGAGGTGGTCGTATATTTTATAACAATCGATGCAGTACTTTGGTTTTTATAACAAAATAACTGATAAAATAATATCCGAAAGCCTGTAGAAACGTGAAGAGCAAGTCGCGTATGTGTTCTAGTGCGTATTTTGAAGTTAGTTTTTAAACTATAATTATGTTCAATTAAGATCACAGAATATTCCATTAATATTCCATTAATTTATTACGTAAGACTATTTTTGCTAGTTTTTGACCCCCTCCATTACGTAAGAATCTAAAGGAAAAAATGAATACACGTTTGGTTTATTGTAATGTTTATTTTTCAAAGAAACAATTTTTGGGAATGTTTATTTGTACTTAAAAAGGAACTAGTAATTTTTATTACACATCCGAGCGCACTTCGGCTCTCGCGCGGTTGCCCGCGCTTTTTCAAAGTATAATTTTAACTTTGTGCATTTTTGTAATCATACGGAGGAACTATCAAGACTCCCTCCCCCACCCCCTTGTAAGAAAAAATAAGACATGGTGGACCCCCTAAATCGTCTTACGTAATAAATGAATGGCCCCATATCATAGTAATGTATACTTCGAGACGTTAGTTCCTCTTTTTTACCACGATAGAACTATAAGCAAACAGATTCTAGAAAACTAACGTTGTTACACATTTCAATTTGAAAAATCATGTTTATTTTCATATCGAAATCTCCGAGTATAGTTTCAACCGCATACGGCGGTCTTTTTCGATAGGAGCAGCGCAGAAGTCACTTCCGAAGGACGTGTCGTCTGGTACTGTGAGCTAAAGTTCAAACCCGGCACCTTACGGTTACTCGCTATTTCACTAAATTACTAACATAATGCGAACCGACTTTATATACAAATATCTTAATGGTGCAAAAGATTCACTCCGCAAGTACATTAAACTAAATAGAGACTCTTGCTACCACGCAATATAACGCAAGTCGCACAGGTACTAAATGCCTACTCTAATATTAACTTAAAGAGTGCGTCTTGTTCAATCGTGTAGCTCTATCGGCGGCAAAATACTGAAGTGTCCGGTCGAGCCGGCAGGTATCGTATCTACTTGTAGTGTTATATCTAAACTGAGCGCGTCTGCCTCGCCCGTGTGTATATCTTAAAGTTTGCCGGCAGGTGGCGCTGGTGAGCGTGATCCACATCCGCGACGAGCAGTGCTCGCTGCCGAGTGGCATCATCGCGCAGTACCTGAAGCAGGCCAACGGTCACCTGTCCTGCTTGAAGGTAATCTACCTCCTTCGGCGCTACGACAACACTTCATGTCCTCTTTCTCTACCATTCTAACGTAACTAATATTGTGAAAGAATATTTCTCTCTCTCTCTCTCTCTCCCTGTCTCTCTCTGTCTTTCGCTTTTAGGAGTTTTTTATTTTAATACTTCTGTAAAGTAGACACTCATTTTCAACCGAATAGTCAATAAATATTTTTCTTATTAGATATTCGATCCCTTATTGTGAATTCATTGTGTTGTATGAATGTTCCAGCAATTGTACGTGACGGGTGAATGTGGGGGTGGGGAGTACGCGGCGGGCGCGGGGGAGGAGGAAGCGTTGTGTTGCGTGTGCGCCGCGGCGCCACTATCGCGTGCGCTGCTGCCGTGCCGCCACGCATGCCTCTGTGCGCGCTGTCACAGTGAGTACACTACAAGCACGCCACTCATTCATCAAGAACTACGCGCTTCTCAAAAGCCCACTTGCTCTCTCGGAAGCTAACTACGCATTCCCCAAAACTCCAAATAGCATGTTATGTGTCTTCTGAATGTTCTGTATATCGTACCATCCGTATCTCGAAATCCAGCTACGCGGTTCATGAAAGTTCACTACGATTTTCTCGAAAGCCCGCTACGCGTCTCACCAAAATTAGCTACATATCATCCGAAAGGTCGCTACGAATTTCTCGAAAGTCCGCTACGCGTCTCACCCAAGTTAGCTACACGTCTTCCGAAACCGTTGGCTACAGTACAAAGCCCGCTACGCGTCTCACGAAAGTTAACTAAACATCTAGAAAGCTCGCTACGATTTTTTCGAAAGACCGCCACCCGTCTCACGAAAGTTTGCTCTACACGTCTTCCGAAAGCTCGCTATTCGTCACCCAAAAGCTAGCTACGAATCTCTCCAAAAGTTCGTTACGTGTTTCATAAAAGCTAGCTACGGATCTGCCAAGAACTAGCTACGCATCTCTCGCTAGTTGCTACGCATCTCTCGATAGTTGCTACGCATCTCTCGATAGCTGTTACGCATCTCTCGATAGCTGCTACGCATCTGTCGATAGTTGCTACGCATCTCGAATGCATTCTACGCGTTTCTCGAAAGTTACTTGTTATTCACGGCACCGAGTGTACCGTCTCATTGTAAATGCTCCGCGCGGCTGCGCATCCGATACGAGCGGATCTCTGCCAATGTCGGCGCCTTGCAGATGTGGCGTCGGTTCAATGGGGCCGCGTGAATCGAATACAAACACGGTTATTTAGTTATATAACGATGTCATGCGATTATAAGTTTACCTATTTACAATCCGAATCATGAAATATCGAATACGATTTCCCCAAATACGAAATTAATTTTTTTCAAAACGCATTTTTATCAAATTCCCGAAAGCTCATTCGACAACTCAATTGATAACCTAATCTTTGTAATAAGGAAGTTTCTTTATATATTAAACAGAAATCTATAAACCCAACTTAAAAAATGATATGTCTGATAAGCAAACGTTTATAAATAACAAGATTTCTAAATATAATAAAGCAGAAACCGAAACCATAAACAGAAACCATATAATAAGACCAAACAAAAACATCGACACGAAGAATGAATGAATGAAAAACCATATAATTGTTCGGCTAAATGAAAGTTACGGCTAACACTCACTATTTCACTACAGGACAAGCAGAAGGTCGGCTCATTATCATTTATTTCTCATTGAAATGCCCAAAATCCGCACTCAGCAAATTAGGTCTACATTTTTTATGCGTACTGCACAGGAGTGGAACTCCCTGTCTTCTCTGTGCTTAATAGCATAATAAACGCTTTTCATAAGAGTTGTCATCATTATGAATGAATTAATGATTATCATCAATAAAAACCATTAAGGGTAGCATATTAAAACTGTATGAACAGATTATTTCTATATAAGCATCCTTCAGGTAATTTAATCGTAAAAAAAATACCTATACCTAATAAAACGTCTTATCCCAAAAAAAGGGCTAATGTAGTGTCACTTGTTTTCCAGCTAAATTGGACAAGTGCCCGATCTGCCGGTCGGTGATAACGAGCTACTTCTGTATCCGTAATGAAGAGGAACAGCTCTCTGAGCTGAAGCAGCAGCGGTTCCCGTTCAACAGGCGACTGTTTAACCTCTTCCACTACCACTAAGGTAAGAATTCTATCACCTAAGTAACTCGCTGCCACTGAAGTAAATCGATGCCACAAAAGTAACTCGCTGCCACTGCAGTTACTCGCTTCTACTGAAGTAATTCCACCAAAGTAACTTGGTACCACTTAAATAACTTGATGCTACTGAAGTAACTCGCTAACACCGAAGTAACTTGCTACCACTTAAGTAACTTGATGCTACTGAAGTTAGTAGGTGTCACCGGAATAACTCGGTGGCACTACAGTGAAGTTACCTATAACAAGTTACTTTTGTATGCAATGAGGAGGAACAGCTCTCTGAGCTGAAGCAGCAGCGGTTCCCTTTCAACAGGCGGCTGTTTAATTTCTTCCACTACCATCGATGTAAGTATTCTACCACCAAAGTAACTTTTGTAACCATTTGAGTAACTTGATGCCACTGAATCAATGCTGCCTCCATTGAGGTTTCACGCTGCTACTGAGGTATCTTGATGCCACTGAATCAATGCTGCCTCCATTGAGGTTTCACGCTGCTACTGAGGTATCTTGCTGCCACTGAAGCAAATCGATGCCATTACGGCAACTTGCTGCCACTGGAACAACTCATTGGCGCGTAGATAATACAATTTATACGTCTCGCTGCCATAGATGTAATGCGCTTCTATTGAGGTAACTCGTTGTCATAGAGGTAAAAAGCACTTCCATTGAAGTAACTTGCTGTCATCGAGATGAATTGTTGCTACCAAATTAAAACTCTACCATTAAAGCGAAATGCTAATGACCTATTTTTGTATCCACGACGAAAACAATCATTTTAATCGTCTCACGCGCAAATATTTGAATGAAAACAAGTATATTTGTATTAGAACAAAGTACATTTATAAAGTAATTTGGAAAATTATTTTGTTTGAAAGGATTTGGTTTCAGATTTTGATGAAACTTCTATGGGACCAATATAAATTTCATCTAAATCGGTTAATTCAGTGATTTGGTTTTGAAAACTAAAATTGTGCAATTCGAAGTCCATTTTCCAGTATTTATACCGACTCAAAAGTCGGTATAAATACGAAGGTCGGAGAAGATTAACAAATTTGGCTCCATTTTTTTTCTTTTATAAACCATAATCACTATACGATTTAGATGTACGGTATGACCACCAGTACTCGCCTCAAGATAATTGATGATATGGTCGAGGATGAACCACGTCTATTTATGAGATATGATGTATTTTATTATTTTTTTCAGATCCGCGAGTGCCGCGAGTAATAAAAAAATGGAAAAATGTGAAAGGACTATAAACAAATCAGTGAGAAATAATTATCGACTAGTTTATATTCTACTCTTAAAAAAACTTAGTCACATGTTTAATATTGAGTGCGTGCGAGGTGACTTCGAGTTTGGTTCATGTGATTTAGAATAATTATATTAAAAGACACTGTCCTAATATATGTAAGTCGATTCGTATGTAACATTTGTCTAGGTTCAGGAGTTATTCGTTGGGGTCATAAACCGAGTATGGTTTCATTGAAAATTTGGTTTTAAGAGAAACGTTGTCGCGCGCTTTCCTTACAAAAATAAGAATACTGTTTTCTACCTCTAAATATTAACTAATTTCTATATTTATTTATTTATCTGATTGGTATTGTAAATAACTATGCCTATAACGTTTTTTTTTTTTTTTTTCAAATTCTGATATAAATACAAATTGAACATTTTGGAACTACACAGAGGCATAGGCATTATCGATATCAATAGTATAAAAAAAAACTATTCGAAATCTGATAATATCTAGTGGTAAAAAACAAGTTTCTTCTGTTGTATGACAGACTCGTAATGAATTGGCAAAATTATGACAACCATGCTCTTAAGTTTTGATAGGATAGTCTTGCTTTACTTTCCGTCAACGTAGGGAACTTTGACTCCGTTCCAAACATTGTACGTAGGCTTATTCAATGATTGTTTTTTTCCCCCAAAATATTTGTGGTCAAAAATGACTCAAAGCTACTTACGTTGACAGTATTTTCTGTTGTTGATTTTATTAAACGGCATCTTTTACGCACGAATCGACACTTAATTTATCTGACTGTACTTTCAATTATAGTTTTAAAAAAAATGTGTTAAAACAATTAAATTTAAAATAATTAAAATTAAAGTGTGGGTGCAAAAATGGAACTGTGATAAAGAGGTATTGTATCGTGTATTCGCTGTGTAAATATTAGTATAAGTTAGCGTTTAGACATGTTGGATAGATCATAGACAAATAGATATTATACTATAGACTGACAATGCTGAACACTTGTATCCACCGCTGAGTTTATCAAATCTCCTTCAATTATTACGAGATAGTTCCATGATTGCATCGATCGTACCTTACTTTTGGGTGAGTACGAACTGTAATGGCTAGATGGCGCTTCTACAAATTTACTGATTATACCACTTCCCAGATACAAAAATTAAAAATATTCTAGTAAAATAATGTATTTATCATGTATAATATAGAACACATCACTATAAAACCTTACATTCATAGAAATTCTATTACAAAAAATAAACATTTGATTAATATTCTAATATAAAAAAGCACATGATGTTATTTTTTATCGGTCGATCGGTTATAACTTCTACACTTAAGTTTTTTCTTTTTTTTTTATTATTTTTATAAATAGAACTTTTTTAACTCTTTATTAAAAGACCACATTGTCTAAACATTTTGAAAAATTACAATATTACTTAGCAATAGTTTCACCATAGCCATCATTCAATAGCAGTCTTATCGCATAAAGCGATCTCTTCCAGACAACCATGTACGGAGTAGGATAGGTGGCACTGATAACATATTTATATTTTTCATTATTAAACCAAGTTTTGTAAACGAGAAAGTGTTTTGAAAAATAATAAATATTTTTAGGCTCAAAGAATCATCATGTTAAAAACATCTAAAGTTTTTGAAATTAAAATATTAGTTTACTCAGGCAATTTGCTGGCGCCATCTACGTTATAAGACCGTTTTAGCGGCGGATATATATATATTTTTTCAACATTAACAGTCTATAGTTCTGTATTGGTCTATGGATAAATGCACTAAAGCTCGGCCCACATCAGACCCGCGCATGACTTCGTATTGGGTTGTGTGTGTAGCTACATTAGAATCATATCTCGAATATGTCTGCCTAATGTAGTCGGTTATACAGGATTAATTTGAATTAGCTAGACTCATGTTAGGAGATGCTTTTGGAATTCTGTTTTTTTTTGTACTATGACTTTTGGAAATTTGCAAAAAAAAACAAATGAGAGCAAAATAAATATCTAAATATTGTTTTACATAAAGCTACCAGTTATTGCGTGTTTTCCGTTAAACACAACGGAAGATTCGCAAAAAAATCAGCTCCCCAATATCAAACTCCAATGAATTGTTTGTCTGAAATATCAGATATGGCAACTAACGTGGTTGTTTCGCTTCTTTAAAATATTTTGCGGGTTTTTGAAAAAGACCGCCGTATGCGGTTGAAACTGTAGTCTGAGATTTCGAGTCATATTTTAAAGATGAGATTTAGTAAACAATTTTTTGTGGATTTTGAAAAATCGTAGAACATGTTCGTTATACTGCGTAGAAGCCATCCTAAGAAGCTTTTAGCTAATTATAATAACCCTGTATGGCTTTACCGTTGATACTCCATTGAATTTCAGCGAAGACGTAACATTTTCAAAGATAACAACCATGAGTTTTCTATGTGACTTGGGCCAGCAAAAACAAAAAAAAACGAACCGTTGGCACGAAAAGAAGAAGAAGCAAAAACATGTTTTTTTTTAATTTACAATATTTTTAAAGTGCTCCATTTAAAGTTAAAACGTAAAAAATATCAACAAAAATGTTATGTCTATTATTATTTTCGATTTAATTGTGATAAGGTGAAAAGTTTTGTCTTGATGTCTCGTGAATATTGTCAGTAAAAATTATCCAGCGCGCATTTTTCTATATAAAATGAGAAAACTGAATCTGTTTTAAAATCGGAGTTAATTTTTCGATTATTATATTTTAATGGTTCTTTACTGGTCGTTAGGTCGATTAGTTAGGCTTGTTTTTTTAAATTACATCATAATTTCAAAGTTAAATGTTACATTGAAAAAAATAATGTTTTTTTGTTGTATTATATTAGTTTATAAAAATGCTTTTTTTTTTGTTTAAAAAAAACTTTTATGTTTTTTTTTTTTGGTTTTTTATGACTCGAACAGGATGGTTTCAGTAATATTTAAAAAAAATACAACGGGACCAGATTGTGTGTATAGGCAAAAATCAGTTTCTCTTGTTGTATAGAAATATACGCGGTGTTACCGACATTTGTATGCGCGAATCAACGAACGTTTCCGAATGTGATGCTGAATTTAAAATTGACTATTGGTGGGAAAATTATGAGAAATGGATATTCTGAAATACAGTGTATGTATTGTCGTGTCGATAAATGTAAACAAACATGGCGGATCACCAACCAGTAAAATTAGTCTTTGGTTGCTGCATCTGTCATGTTTGTTTGTAATATTGGGAAAGTTAATGTAAAAAAAATATACTTACTGAATGTAAAAAAAAGGAAAATAAAATTATTAAAAATACATTAAAGTACACTGACGAACATAAATCCTACAATTTGGACGATCGAAGCAGTCCAGCGCAAGTCACCGATTGGCAATATAAAAGATAAGTAACGAAAAAACTCTGGCTAGTCTGTCAGTGCCACCACTCAAGTCCGATAGACGCGTCACTACAATCGTATTCCGCCCATACATACTATTATGGTATTCTGTGTTCGGGCAGGCAATGGCGGGCTTGTCAAATTTAGTTCCAAAATCTCGCCGTTGGACTTCAGTGGTGGAACGAACTCTAACCATAAATGCAAGTCTCTACCTTCGAGATAATTTTTCTAAACGACATAACTTATTGTCAATTGACAAAAATCTATTTTACTTTCAACGCGAATTTTATCGTCAAATGACGAAAAGTTATCAATAGATGAGAATGAAAAATCGATCATCTACCGAATTCGGTTGATCGATTAAGATCAATTATTCGTGTCGAGACTTGACCCCTCTCGTCAAACATAATTTTGAACAATCTGGAGATTTTAATTACATACGAATTGAGATTGGACGGATATATGGACGTTTCCGGCAATATTTTTTTTGTCTATTCAATATTTTTAGTGGGTTTCCACACTTAAGTATCTACAACTTTATTAGTATACAACTATATTAGTTCAAAAATTTCACACCCAACGGGACTTGAACCCGCATATCCCGATCTGTACCTGAAGCCTTTATCATTTTGGCCACGGATGTGTCACGTGGGGTGCTCAAAACTTTGAAACAGTCTTTTTTGCTTAAACCGATGAAGTCTATAAATTTATATATTTTTGTCGTCATAAAACTAACCATGTAAAAAAATCGAATATTTTTAAATAAAAACTACTGGTCACTCACGTCTGTTTTGAGCCGAAATATCCAACTATAGCCAACCAGCTTCCCACCCTAACCCTTTTGCAACCGATGACGTCACGAGCGGCACGTGGCAGTGCAAGGCGCGTCACCGACCGAGAGTGACATGTGCGCTGCTCCTTTGAAAAAGACCGCCGAATGCGGTTGAAACTATAGTCGGATATTTCGGCTCAAAACAGACGTGAGTAAAAACAGACAGAACAGACCCGTAGTATTTATTTTAAAATGTGTGAAAACCACGTTAGTTTCCATAGTAAAAATCGTATAGTAACTAAATAATCCAATTTTTGTCGTATGAACCAATTTCTCCGATACTATCGGTAAATTTGGATCGGGACTTGCAGCACAGACTACAAGTCGATAGTCAAAGTTAGACGATCGTTTCTAAAGAGACAAAGCCTATATCTATCTCTCTCTAACAAAGCGACACGCTGCGAGTGTCGAGTACTATCTCTGAATATTGCATTGACTTATTTTATAAGTCTCGCTATGTGGACTCGCTATAATGTTATCTACAACAATGCGTTATCCATATCGATTTTGACTCGTAAACTTTTAACATAATAAATATAAATAAATATCCTAATATAAACACATCTTAGAATAATTTTAGAATGTAAACGAAATATTTTTGTATAATTCACATATTTAATAATTTTATTTTTACGTAGTCTTCCATTTTAGTCATTTACTTACGTATTACTTCGGTGTATATTGCCAATGGCACAGATTTAACTGTGACCACCATTGGTGATGTACACAACGTGTCCCTATGAAGTAATGTAAGTCGGTGGATTTAGTACCCTAAATTAGATCTCATGTTTGAAACCTAAATAAATATATAAATGCAATTCTGTAATCTACGAAAAAAGCTATGTACAATGTTTATAGCTATGTACAAAGTCAAACTTACCCACGTTGACATTAATAAAAGTAACAGCTGATTTTCAATCGATATAGAATCGTTATTCTATATCGATAGAATAACGATTCTATGATAATACTATAATCGTCTTGTACTATATTAAAAATGCTTCTTATAGAGCAACAAACAAAATCTAAGAAAAACGCTAATTGTGAATATCTGGATATCGCAATGTTTTAAAATTATTAGCAATAGTTTGCCGTCCACAAATCGCAATAATCGTTATTTATGTAAATAGGTTTTTTATTTTTTTGGGTGCATTGAAAATACTGGCTAAAATTAATCTAGTCAATTTGAAAGCGTTGTAAATGCAACCACGTATCCGATATACAAAATACAAACGCGACGTCAGAAGTTATTTAAAAAAAAATGCTAAATGTAGTCTGTGACTGTTTAAATGTTTGACCTTGACCGATTTTGAAGCTTGAGCCATCTATTAGAGTTAATTTCCTCCTATTAGTAGTAATTAAATCAAGATGCGCTTGAAAACAACCTTCGTTCTGGTACGGTCGGATAAAACTTAAAAATAACTATTTTAGCCGTAGAAGTACAGTTTATTTTACTTATATCGTATCTTTGATATTATCGATTGACCTCATTCTAACTGGACGTTAATTGACGTGTTCAAGAATTTACGGATATTTATATATTTAGCAAGATGGTAAATGTTTAATAAACAATTATGAGAATTTCTTGACTCGAGCAAAACTGCATGCGTGAAAAAAAAATTACATGCGTAGTAAAAATCGTACTTTTTTTGCTGCGCTGCAGAGACGCTTTTGTCAGCCATAGGTACAATATTTTGCTTGCAGTCATATTTTGAATACGCCTAAATAGTAAAGAGCCTAGAAATATTTATTTATTCTACTGCCACAGGAGCTATGAGGCTAGAATTTGATTTTGAGCGACTGGTTTTTGGATTAAAGATGTATATTTTGTTTAGTATAATGTACGAAATTCTGAAATAAATGTAAGAATTGCCAAAGTATACTGTTGTTTGATTTAAATCATCTTTGTTTCAACAGCAAAGACTTTATTTTAGTAGATCTATGATAGATTACTATTATATATAGAAATTCATTAATATCTATTAGACAATATTAAAAACTAAATGACAATTATTAGGAATATTCCGAGATTATAACTTTTCGAGATATAGCGATTAGCGATATGTTCGTCATGCCTTTGCGGACCTTTCATGATGGTCTCACCCATAAACCCATAAAGAGGTAAAAAGCAGTTGTGAAATCACAAAGAGTATCCACAAAATACGTCTTTATTCAGTTATTCTTAGCATCTACACAGAGGAAACATCACAACTCTCCTTCTGCCTGTCTGCGTAGAGCTGCGAGCTCCTCACTGCGCAGTACAAGTTGAACAGCAGATGGAGCGCCCGGAGCCGGTCCGGCAGCGAATCCCCGTAGAGGGGCACGTCGAACAGACCGCACACCAGCGCCGAGTACTCGGAGAGGGAGCACTCGAGCGCCGCGGGAGGGAAACCCACCTCATTCAGGGCCTCCTCCATGGACTCGGGCCATTCCTCCATTAGGCTGTCGATGTCGGGCATCTTGCTGGAAAAATATATAATACACGTTGGACACTATACAATGGCACGCTCGCTGGTCTGTGACACATACACACATCTATGAAAATATTGTTGGACATTTCACACAACACCGTCTAGCCCAAACTAAGCAAAGCTTGTACTTTTTATACTATGTCATCTGTGACTATGGGTAACTTTGACTCCCATGTCAAAAATAAAGAACTTTCGAAAAAAATAATGTGATTATATACGCAGGTATGTTTGACACAGAGTCAAAGTTACCTGCGTTGACAGTAAGAAAAAAATAATTAAATATGTACAAATAATGTTCGACTAGTCTCACGTCACAGCGGTAGGTTGTGGGTTCGCTTCCCAAACATATCACAGCGGATTTAAGGTGGCAGTGGGGAGGGCACATAGTAAGTACAACTGATAGACGATTGGATATGGGGATGGGGTCTAGAGTAGAAACCAGGCAACGGTAAGCGCAGCGTAGGAAGACCAGCCACGAGACGGACAGATGACCTCATACAAGTGGCGGGAAAACGCTGGATGCAAGCCGCTTCCAATCTTTTTTAGAAATCCATGGGGGGCCTATATACTATAATATAACAGTGGACTTCTTATGGCTGAGATGATGATGAGGGTGGCACCGCTGTCTCGTTCGCACGTGCCATTTTTTTTGCCCGAATGTGTCAGAAAGAGGGTTACATTTTTCACAGGACTGAAGAAAAGACCATGGGGGAGACATATCCAGCAATGTAGTCCGCGCGGCTGAAAGGGTGAACAGGCTGTCTTGTGTCTCACCTGGTGTAAGTGACAGTGGGCGCAGGCTTGGAGAGGTGCAGCTCACTCACGTCCTTGATCCAGCGGTCGATGGCCTTGCCGTTCTTCTCAGCGTTCTCTATCTTCTTAGTAAGCTGGAGGAAATGATAATTGATTATTAAAAATCACTTAGAACGAAAAACAAAATACCCGCAAATACTGCAGAAGAGTGGGGTTTGCAGTCTTACTTACAATTGAATATAAAAAGCTTAAAAATTTGATACGCTACGATTTTATGAGTGTACGTTTTTTTTAAGTATGCGCAAAGTTGCTGTTAAGGGTTATAAATGAGCATTCTTTAGAATAAATCTGGAAATCGAGCTTATTTTTTACGAAGAAGTTCATTGTATATTCATACATACCCACATACATACACTCAAAAACATAATCTTCCTTCATATGCAGACAGATAAAAAAACGGTATATTTTGTAGCGACTACAGGTCTATGTTTGCAGTCACCATGCAATGTATGCGTGGAAATTTATGAAGCATTGTTCAAAATAAGTCAATAATAAGTTAATAATAGGCGAGTTGGTGGTCAATCGTAGAACTATAATGTACAAAAAAAATGTAGGTACTAACGACGGTAGACTTGGTGGTTGTGGTCTTCGAGATGGCTCTGAGCTGCAGGTGCAGCAGCGCGGAGTCGCTCTGGTCGGCAGCCGGCTCGTCCAGCAGTGTTAGACCTGGGATCACCACACTCATTATAAATACGAAGGTAGCCTAGTGCGGGAATCCAAGTTTTAATTTGTTTGTTTGTGTTGTTCTTCCATAGACATTATTAATATATTAGTTACTGTTGTTTTCCTGTTGTAATGTATGATTGTGTTTATGTAAATAAAACTAATTTTCTTAATACTATACTTATATTCACTTTTCAGGTCTTTTGAAATTGCCATCTAACTCTGACATTTTGATGCGTACTGCACAGGCACTCCCTGCCACCTTCTGCGTTTCCTAATAACTATAATCTTGGAATTTTCAATGATATAGTGAATTTATATCTTCTAGATTTACGTGTTATATCCTCGGCCACAACGTCGCTTATCATCAAGCGAGTTTATGGTTTAACGTAGATCTATTTACTACAAAAAAAAACTGTTGAACATAGGTTAATTATCAACTATGTCCAACTCACCCAAGTTGTCGATATGTTCGAGCACGCGGTCGGAGAGCGCGGCGGCGCGCGCGTTGCACGTCGGCGTGCTCACCTTCAGGAAGGCGTCCGTGTCGCCCACGGCGGGCACGTACTCAGGAACGAAAGGTTGCAGCTTGAAATCTATATCGATCTTCTGGGGAGTGTATCTGGAATAGAATACTTATTATTTGTAGCAGAGATCTTTTGCAGTCTGAGAATAACCACAACCTTTAGAAGTCGTCACCAGGAAAACGTCGAAAGCACTCACTTCACTAGTAATAAGCCACTGAGTGAGGTGCGGCGCTCTCGCCGCAGTTGAATGTAACAAAGTAGCTATGAATGGTGTCTGCTCTCGTACGTAAGTACATCATCATCATCATCATCTCAGCCATAAGAAGTCCACTGTTGGACATAGGCCTCCCCCATGGATTTCCAAAAAGACCGATTGGAAGCGGCTTGCATCCAGCGTCTTCCCGCCACTTGTATGAGGTCGTCTGTCCATCTCGTGGCTGGTCTTCCTACGCTGCGCTTGCCGGTACGTGGTCTCCACTCGAGAACCTTTCGGCCCCATCGGCCATCAGTTCTACGTGCTATGTGCCCTGCCCAATGCCACTTCAACTTGCTAATCCGCTGTGCTATATGTACGTAAGTACATACAGCTCAATGATTACAGTCCCGTATGTTATCACTGTGAAATACTATATACCTTATATTGGACGAAAAGACGACGACGTTCACGATAAATCATTCAATACAGGTAGTGAGACCTCGTTTCATGTTGTGTCACAAACATAGCGAAACGAAACAAAACGTCGCGCGCACGTAACCGAACGTCGCGTGACAACGCAACATTAGTCGCAGACGTTTCAACAAGTCTCACTTTTTATTATTTATCGTTTTGTACGTTAGTTCGTGAAATGCGGCAGGTCATGGAAGACGCAGATGCGTCATCATCATCAACAGCCCAGCGTTAGGCCTCTCCCATTGAACGTCATTCACTCCGATCTTCAGCTTTCCGTTTTTTTACGCAAGATAAATCTATGATTGATCACCAACTCGCCTGATGTTAGGCGACGGTGTGGCCGAGGATGGAGCTCGTTGATCTAGAAGATATCTATTCACTCAAGCCTTGAAAATTCCAAATATTGTAGGTCTCAGGAAACAGATGGCGGCAAAGAATTTAATTTCTAGTTTCCAACCAATGGTAATAGTCTAGCAAATCTAACATATATCGTCATAAAAGTTTATGGAATATGGATTTCAGCAATTTCTTCCAAATATGTACTTAGTAAGTACTATCGTCGCGACCTCAGGGACCGCTACACGTGCCCAATGCAATACAAATGCAGAAACGCGCGCCGCTTGATAATCCAAAGAATAAACTCAGATTGTCGCAAATCGCAAACAATGTTGTCACTTGCAAAAGTTACCCGAGATAACTACAAGGGCAAAAAACCTTGCGCTAAAGGTTTATGAACCGTTCAGGTTCAAATTTCTTGACGACATAAAACCGTTATAAGCAAGCATGACGCTAATTCTTAATCGATAATCTCTTCTCGGTAAAAAATAAATAATCCTATGAATCTAGTATTGATTGAGTACCTATCTAGACCTGAAACCAGAAATATACCCTACAATTCGGCTATCAAGATAAAAAGATATAATATTTTTTATTACCTAGGCTATAAGAATTAAATTTCAGTACACATCTCATAAAGTCTAAATGAGATTAAAAGCTAGATCCATCAAAACAAAACTCTATTTCGGTACAAGCAAGGTTGCAAATAAATATTCTATTTCACAGATAGTGCAAGGCCGGTGGTGGGTAGTGAATGACCACCCACCAGCTGTCCCGAGTTGTTCATAGTTAAATGGATCAAATCATACATTCGTAAATGCAAAATAAATTAACATTCTCGTTATGTAAGATAATCAAAGGTAAGTCCATTACAAAGAAGCGTGAGACAGAGAGACGTAAGCTCTCCGAAGCTGTTCACTGCTTCATTGGAAGACACCTGCAAACTTCAGGAATGGAGATGGCTCGCCATCAAAATTAACGTTTAATTAAGTTAGTACTTCACTATTCGCTCTATGCGATAAGGTCGCCGTTGTACTTTCGAATAAGTTTATTATCTATATTTAAGTTACTCTGTATGAATGTACAATAAAGTTATTCTATTCTATTGTTTGCCGATGATACATTATGCACGCCAGTGCTCAAAGACTTCAGTCGAGTTTCCTAACTGCTATAAAAGATTAACATGAACAAAACAAAGATTATGTCGCACACCATTTTTAACACAGACTTCTCCTTTCCATCTATCTGTCTTCCTCTTCATCGTATCGTATCGACAATCTTATTTAAAGTAGTAGTTTTTTATACTATTTTCTTCCTGTATTTGGCTACAGCGACCCCGCAGGGAGAAGCACTATAAAGATTTTGTGGTGTGCAAGACTGGAGACAACGAGGGCACGAGAGTAGGTGCTGCATGGTATTCGAAGAGGCCCCACAATTGCACTAAGCTCTCTCAGTGTACCCCACTTTACCAAGATTTTATTTTTATTTTTTATACAAGATAGATCTACGATTGATCACCAACTCGCTTAAGATTGTATGTCTCAGGAAACAGAGATGGCGGCAAAGAATTCCATCCATGTACCTACTGCACATGGATGGAATTCTTTGCAACATGAATGTGGATCGATATCTCTGAGTACGGATTTTGGCATATCAACGAGAAATGGGTGGTAATTCGCCGACTTTCTGCTAGTCCTGTAGTGAAATGGGGAGGGTGTAATTAGGTCGTGAAACTCTTGCGCACATTCCCCGAAATGAATCCTTTTGTCCCTACAGCGGCTCACTTGGGTCCGGAGTCGGTTTAGCGACTCCCAAGTGGGCCAAGACCACATCCAAGACGACTTCCATGAGGTCACAACCTGCTGGGAGCCCCTCTATGCCACGGTCAAATCTGGCGCCAAACGGCCTTGATGCTCTGCCTACCCCGTAAGGAAAAATATGAGTGATTTTATGTATGTATGGACTGCACTACTTACTTCATGATATACTGGAATATGTTCTCCATATCTGGCGGCACCTTCAGGTCGAGGTAATGCTTCGGATCATACGCTCCCTCGGCCGGTATGACGACCCCGCCCGGGACTGCGCGGCGACGACCGCTGCTCGCCATCGTGCCAATCTCCGCTTCTACGTCACCACTGTCGCTTTCTGGAATTATGATTTCCAATTTTTTTTATCGAGATAAACTTGCGCTTAACCACCAAATCTTTAGACGTACTAAAGTTACCGATATAGCACAGCGGATTAGCAAGTTGAAATGGCAGTGGGCAGGGCACATAGCACTTAGAACTGATGGCCGATGGGACCAAAAAGTTCTCGAGTGGAGAAGACGCACCAGCACGCGCAGCATAGGAAGACCAGCCAGAAGGTGGACAGATGACCTCATACAGGTGGCAGATTTTATTTTAAAACCAAACTACTAAACCGATTTTGATGAAATTTCTTTGGGATCAATCTGAAAGTTTATTTATTTATTTAGTTTATTGGAACACAAAACAGAATACAGTCTTTACAATCATAATGAATAACTCATAATTTTTACCTACACTATATTCCTTAAATGTATACAAACATGTTATCATTAAAATAATTAGATTATTTACCAGTTGCTAAAGTAGAAGAAGTAAAAATAAATTTGGTAACATTAATTATTACAAACTTAGTTCTTCTTCTTTTTTGTATTAGCATTAAAGCATTTGCCAGTGTCAAGTATTAGGATTTTTTCAAGTTTCTTGAATAAAACAAGTTGTAAATGTTCTAGTCACAATCTAAGTCACGTATACAGTCAATTTATAAGTCGAGTCCTGCTTCAGTAAAGTGGTGGCGACTTTACTAGAAGCTTCTATGAAGTTTTGTCGACAACGTAAAATGACACGTTTCACTGCTTCATTTCACTTGCCCACACTCATGTAGGTACTAGATCGAACACTTAATGAATATTATTAAAACTGATTTATTTGAAATAAATAAAAAATAAAACACCACCATTTTTATCGCATTAATATTCAAAATAACACAAGTTTAGGAAAATGAAACAAAGCAACAACATGTTTCGATGACGTTCCCGCTAAAACTCCTACAAACTTAGATAAGTACTATTCAACCCTTTCAGACAAAAGAGAATTTTCCAAATAAATGACAGTTTTGCGGTAACAAACATAAATTAATACAGCTGAATTGAGAAACTCCTCTTTTATAAGTCGATTAAAATATTAGTATATATTCTACCTATAGAGTGCAATGTACCTAAAATCTGAATGTAGGTTCTGTTTGTCCACTAGATTCTTCCTTAGTACAGTAAATAACTAAGTCTGTTCAAATATTAGATTCTTTGATAAGATACCACCAAATATTACATCTTGAGTCGGAAGTTGACTTAATTGTAGAAACAAGTAGGTAGGTAAATGATAGATACTAACAAAAATAATATATAATATTAGGTATAGGCAGAAAAAAATATTGTATAAAAAAGATAGACTATAACCTGAAACTATTACCTACGAGTATATCCGTGGATAGTTGAATAACAAGTTAATAGTTATTTATAACTTAAAAAGCCACGACATAAAAAAACGGCAGAATCGATTTTGATGAAACGTAGAAACAAGAACACTCTCGATCAAAACCTCTTTAAAAAAACTGGACCAAAATCGGTCTATTTGTCTAAGAGCTAAAACGCCACAAACATACACAGCTCAAACTTATAACTCCTCTCTCTTAAAATCCGTCAAACGGTGTAGGCAGTAAAGCGTATCAATTATTTACATATACAATATACTCGAAAAACATTTTCCTTCTTCGACAGTTAGATAAAAAAAGTGAAAACAGGCGTAGAGCGTAAATTATTGAGACATACATATAAACATACGCTCGGAAAACATTTTCTACCTTCGGCAGTTGGGTATAAAGTGAAAACACTTACCAGAGTTTGAAGAGTCATCTCTCTTGCCAATTGACTTGGACTTTGAGCCACCCTCCTTTGGAAGAGGCTTTGGGAGTAGCTCCAGGGACTTCTCCGAGGGCTGAGACTTGCGATCTGGAGACTAATTCATGCATTATTACAAATGTGAAAGCAAATAAACCTTAGGTGAATTGGCGGTCAACGGCACGCCTATCAATGCAAAATTTAATAATTAGTCAAATGCATGTTGGGCCACCTGGACAGTTGGGACAGTTTGTACAAAAAGGGCTGATAAAAAAAATGTTGGGCCACGCTCACTCTAATCCATATTGACCCATCCCACTTCATAAGTAGCGAACGCAATAATGTGTTTTTTTTTAAATCAGTTTCAGCAACTAATATGTTCGTGTTGGCGCGCTTCTATCACTCCATGCCCCATTTGTGACAACAATTTTTTTAAGGTTTTTGTATGGTTTTTATTTTTTTGTAGTGCCCACGGTACTTTCTTAAGTCAAATGAAGTACACAATATTAATGTTTTTTCTATAAATTCTTGTGTAGTGATTTGATTTATTGATCGTATCTGTTAGTCCTAGGTTCTTTTGTGGCCTAAATGAATAAAATAATAGTAATTTAATAATGTGCGAGCAAAGTGAGCGCGAACATTTTGAAGGTTTTAAAAAAAATGCGTAGTTATTTAATTATTCGTTCGTATTATCGAATTCCAGCATTCATACCCATACAAACAAAAACTAGGTACTAATTATGCGCGAGCGAAGCAAGTGCGAAAAATTCGAAGATCTTCTATGAAATGTTGGGCATTTTTAATAGAACATATTTAGTTCGCGGTTCAATTGAAATTTGTACAAAATTTGCCACTCCATGCACATTTGTCAGTTGGTAGCCTACTCAACCGACTTTGATGAAGTTATGTATGGGATCAATTTGAAAGATAGCCTATCCTGCCAAATAAAAAAATATTTTTTTAACCAGTTTATAAATAACGAAGTTATGCGGAAAAAACATACAATCGAATTGAGAACCTCCTCCTTTTTGAAGTCGGTTGAAAATGGTTGTGATATGTCTTTAATAGCGTAGTTGGGCTCTTCATTTTGAAATACTCCTTGTATTTATATTTTTTCACAAAGCAACGCGACATTTCCTCGTGTTACGAATAACTAAGCCTAATTTATTAAAATAACTTTGTAGCTCAATAGGTAATATAATATTTCGTTGTTCCAATTCTTAGTAAAACTACGTATTTATGTTTGGCAGTCTACCAATCCGCAACCAAGTAAGCCGGCGCGTTTCATTAATATAAATAAAACAAATGAATGTGCATAGAGAGTAGATTTTAAGCCAAAAAGCCGCAAGCAGTCGCCGCGGGGTACCATACGTGGTAACGACTGATATATACATATGTATGGCAGACTGTGGTAACGTATGCATACTGATAAGGCGGATTGGGATAAAAGGAATCGATGTCTATATACGGCATGCCTACCTATTTTGTACGGAATATTCCGGCCGTGGACTGCATTTATGGTACCTGCACCCACCTACAGAACCGGGAGTGTTACCTCCGGCAAATAGAAAAGCGGCCGGTACATAATATCCTGGTACCTTCCGTGGAGACACAGGGGCGTTACCACATTCTTAATAGCAATCTTATTTCAATATTACCTTTGTCTTGCTTTCTCAACTGTAGAAAGAGCGAGACAAAAATATCAAAACAAGTCTGCTTGAAGTCTTGAACGTTTGTGGTACGGCCCCAGAGGTTGGCCAGGGCCAGGGAGAAGGATATAGTGAGTGAATGCCATGTAATTCAGTTGCACCTCGGTTAAATCTCTAACAGAATAGATAGACAGCAATTGGCGCCAGTACATGGCGCATTTTGTCAAACAACAAGAGCAAACTGTCTTTTGCGATTAGTAGACGTCGCGAGCACAAACTTTTTGTAAAAACACTTGTTGCATGAGTCTGTTCTCGCGAGGTCTACTGATGATATTCGAAATTTTATTCAGAAACAAATGTTTCTGCCATATTATCATAATCGAGCAACGAATGGCTTTGTAGCAAACTTTTTTTTTAATTTAATCGAGAATTCAGGATCTTTCGCCTCGACTACCACTTGACTGATTTTACTCAAGTGAATAATATAACTCAATATTCTGTGAATATTTCAAGCGCCTACCTGTTGCCGTTATCAAATCACGTTTCTTGTATGGAAGCCCACTTAAATATTTATTTTATTCTGTATTTTAGTATTTGTTGTAATAGCGGCAACAGAAATACATCATCCGTGAAAATTTGAACTGTCTAGCTATCACGGTTCATGAGATACGGCCTGGTGACAGACGGACCGATGGACGGACAGGCAGACAGCGAAGTCTTAGTAATAGGGTCCCGTTTTTACCCTTTGGGTACGGAACCCTAAAAAATAAAATAAAAATCCGCTACGAGAATTCGGCACTCCTTAGGTTTTACTCCGGGTCGATGAACTTCTATGAAACAGCTGATCATTTACTAAATTTTCTTAAATTGTAAGTTTTAAAGTAATTTGCTTATTGTCGCATAATACAAACACTATTTATAAAGTATGTTAGATACATTGACACGTTGTAGGTCCTTGACATAATTTTCCTTCCGCAAATAAAGACTAGGAGTCGAGTCATGACAAAATTATGAAAATTCACATTGGTATGAAAAACATTATTATTACAAAGTTTTTATCCGACTGAGTAAAAAGGAGAACAATATTTTTCGAACGGCTTCTACGTGTGAGGCGTCCTTAGATTTATTTTTATTTCTACCCATTTAAAAAAAAAAAAAAAAAAAACACGTTTTGTAGTCTAAAGGTGGTTTGTGTTCTAAAGGTGAAATCAGTAATTTTACAAGAATTATTCCAAAGAACGCCAATTTAAATAAATCATACAAGGGCTTTCCGCATACTTTCTCAGGACAAGTACACTCAACATCATATTGTTTCATCATTTATTTACGCTTGGCAAAAGTTGCACTACGAAAATTTGTCTTATGCAGTCGGGTATTTTTTTTAATAGATAAACTTTCTTAATTCCATTCGTCACACATAGCAAGCTCCTTTTTATCCTGCGTGCTATAAATAGAGTGATCTATGAAGTAAACAAGCTCCCTCGTCTAGTTAGAGTTTGTTCCGCTAAACGAATGTGGCATTGAGGGCGCTGCTGTCCTTATTTCACTATTTTGTTCAGTCGAGACCACAGAATACCATAGAGTTATAGCTTCGAGACGTTAGTTCCCGTGTTTTGCCACTACAGTTATCTTTTTAAACGCGCCTAGCAGGCCGTCAATCCCGCCCGAGATCGTTATATCCAAACAATATATCCGTGGATCTATTCATATCCAGTTTATCCAGGCGTACCAAACATACTATGCTGGTCATAAAATAATGAAATATTGGTATGCAGCTGCGGCACAGTTTCCGTATATGTAAAGTCAGTGGCGTAGCAAAGGGGGGGCGGCGGGGGCGGGCCGCACCGGGTGTCACCTGTTTTGGGGTGACACCCACCCGGTCTCTCAACTTTAAGAACAATGTACAAACAAAAAAAATCGCTAGCACAAAAATTTCTTTTTCGGGGATTCCTCCACTAGCACTAGCTCAGCTCTATGTATAATTCGGGGATTCCCGCAAAAGAGCCTGACGCTGTCGTGAGGGGTTCCCCGTTCCATAATCGCGATCTTTGACGTCTCAGTTGCAACATTTCTCATTTGTTTCGTGAAGTGTGTTGTGTTTGGTTGGCGTGAATTGTTAAACGTGTATTTATTATTGAATAATATGATAATAATAAATGATCCATGACCTTTATCATATAAAATTTATTGCTTTTTACTTTCGATGGGGTGACACCACCAACTTCCGCACCGGGTGCCACCCAAGGTAGCTACGCCACTGTGTAAAGTATACTCTTTGATAGTACGAGTACCTATTACATACAGCTCCGGTGTTCAGAGCTCATTTGGATTCGGAAAAATTCTGCGATATCTTTTAAATTGA
This sequence comes from Lycia hirtaria, assembly GCA_947563715.1. Classification (NCBI taxonomy): domain Eukaryota; kingdom Metazoa; phylum Arthropoda; class Insecta; order Lepidoptera; family Geometridae; genus Lycia; species Lycia hirtaria. The sequence continues at coordinate 15,681,705 of OX387385.1, forward strand.
CTGAGAATTTAAAAATATTTATGTTTATGTTTTTTTTTACTATTCTGTCGGCAGTATAAATGATATCTAACTAAAACTATTTTTTAAATGTTTCTGCTATCTAAATAAACAAGGTTAAAAAAAACTCTTACTTTTCTAATATGTATCCCTATTAAATGATTTTATCCCGCGGCACGCACCTCTGTCTTTTCGAAGTTATGTGCGTATTGTTGATTGCCGCCAACTTCAAACGGTGAAGGAAAACATCGTGAGGAAACCTACATGTCTGAGAGTTCTCAAATCTTGAAAGATGTGTGAAGTCTACCAAATCGCACTTGGCCAGCGTGGTAGACTATGACCCTTCTCACAATGAGAAGATGGCCCGCGTCCAGCAGTGGGACAGTTTGTATAAACAAGTCTGATAAAAAAAAAATGTTTAAAAATGTTGTGATGCGCGAGAAAGATATCTCCACCTCAACCTCATCTTAATTGGTAACACCTGCCTCGACTGATAAATGAACGCGCCATGCAGGCAAACCCTTTCAAACGCCAGGGTGAAAGTGGGGAGCGGGTGAGGAACCCGAGATTGGCGGGAGGCGGAGAGTGTCCGTTTAGTATTGTAATATGTATTCTATGACTCTACACAAAAATGTTAAGAAACATGGTGTAGCTATTCGCTATTATAAGCTATTTTTATTCCCTAATGCAGGATTACAAATAAACCCGCGAGTCACAGCTAATCTTCAGTGTAATATGATTTTTACAGGGAATGTACAATGCCCTAAAGGCATTGACCGTGAAGAAGGAACGAAACCATGAAACGCGAGTCAGAAACCAGTTTCAAACGCATCGTACCATGTTTGGAGTGGACGATATTGGCATAGACTCCGTACATTAATCGATAGTAACACCTAAAATAACTTCTGTAGAGTCTAATTTAATTTCAGTAATTGACGTTTTATGTTTAGTCCTGATCACAGGTCCTGATCATAAGCCGTCGCAGAAGCAATGACCTATAAATCGTTCAGGCAGTAGACTAGAAGAAAAGGCAGATGGAGTGCACGGAAAATGGAAAGTCGTAGCCTAGTTTTTTAAGTAACAATAACTTTATAACAATAGTCAAGATTTTTTTAAAGGGGAGAGAGGTATTTGCCCTGCAATGGGACAGTAATGGCTGAGAAATAAAAAAATAAAAAAGTCAAGAAATTTCTAACTCCATATTATGTACAATAGTTGCATCAATTACCTTTTTTCTACCAAAGGTCCGGGCTAGAACCGAGAATGTATCTAAATATAATTATAGTTTAAAAAACTGAAAAAATCTACTTCAAAATATGCGTTTAAATATATCGTTACGCAATTTTATTATAAAAACCAAAGTAGTACACCTACAGTGGTACTACCATACTGAATCAATTTTGATTAAATTTATATGGGACCACCTCTGAAGTTAAACCTACTAAACAAAAAAGAATAATTTAAATGTTAACAATTCAGTAAAAAAAAAACTGAATATTAATTATGTGTTAGCACATTTATCAAGAAAATATTTGCAATAAGTAATTTAATATTGTTTATTACAATAATATGAACGTTGGTTTCACTTAAAGAGTTCTGTGCGTTCAATTTGCCATTTGCTTAGTCTTAGGCAACAGTATAATGAATTGAGGGGTATCACACATCCCACCCACTGACAGACGCCATTGTGCTGTTTTCGACGCGACCGTCCAAGGAGACTAACTGTATTTACCCGATTGCCCAAAGACGAGGGTTATGTTTTACAAGTGTATGTTATATGCAACCAACTTGTTACCCGATGAGGTGTTGGGCACCCCAAAAAGTGGTCACATTTTTGCCAACTGTACAAAACCCTCCAGGTTTAGCCGAGGCAACCAAATACATCTAGAGACACCTCGATAAGTTGAGTCATCCTAGATAGGTCACATCTTGTTACCCGATGAGGTGGGTAGACATACGGCGCGCTCTTAGTCTAATAGCTATGAACAACCGCGACAATATCCTCTTTCAAACAAAAAAAAACTAGATCAAAATCGATCCATCCGTTATAGAGCTACGATGCCACAGACATCGTAGCTAGTACACATATACACGTCAAACTTATAACACCTCTTTATTTTGATTGGGGTTTAAAAATGCACTCGTTTGGCCTCAGCCTTACAGATACATACACTGTAAAAACATTATCCTCTTTCTTGCACAGTCGGGTAAAAAGGATTGTTTGCTAAGAACTACTCAGTTAAAAAGACATACCTCATCCCCTCCAGAAATGTTGTCCAAAAACTTATCAGGTGCCGAGTCACTGTCGTCAGATTGAGAGTCGAAATCATGCCTCGCGGTGTGCCTCACTGGCGGATTGAACTTGGCCATAGTAGCTCGAACCACTTCCTCGTCGCTGGACGCAGTAGGACTTTCCACCTCTCTAGGATTCACCACCGGCACTGTCTCGTCGTACATCGCTGCATAATCTTGAGCATCGTAAAAATTGCTTCTAAATGTCGGAGTTGAACTGAGAGTTTGACAGTGTTTGTCGCTCGTTTCCATGACAACTGAGCGGCACGAAAGAACCTCCTTGCTCGGAAATCTGAACGAAAAAGGCGCGCCAAAAAAGAGGTGTAGCGTGCCTCGAGAAATGTTCTTTTGTTCAGGCCCGGCACAGGCTGGTACTGATAGCCATATGATTAATACATGTGCATGCGAGCATCTTTAACTGGATATTTGTGCTAGTACATAACGCAGTATTCTATTAACTGTTTCTTTCTTAAAAACAGTTTCTTACTCCTAAATATTATTAGAGCACGAAGTACTATGAATTTAGGATAGAGAGGCTGTTAGTTATAGTTTATGACCCCCGACTCAAAAAAATTGTATTATAAGTTTGACGTGTGTGTCTGTCTGTGGCATTGTAACTCTCAAACGGACGAACTGATTTCGATCAAGTTTTTTATTTTGTTGGAAAGAGAATTTCATCGAGTGTATTTCATCAAAATCGGTTCAACCGTTTCTTTTTGTCGGGGGTTTTTGAGTCTTCTAAACTAATACTTATTTTAACAGACTTCAAAAAGGAGTGTGTTATGAATTTGGTTGTATTTTTTTTTTTGTTTGTTACCGCATAGTCATTTATAAGCCAATTTGAAAAATTCCTTATTGTTTGAAAGATATATCATTCTTTATCTTTTCCTAAATTTCTTCGCAATTTTAATATATGCTCATAGTTCAGTGTAAAAGTGTTTTCGTAGTAATGAGTACAATGACCCCATTTCGACTTAGTATAGGATATCCGATTATTCCCGTTGTCCCCCAGTTCCGTATCCCCACTGATATGAGTACAGAATGCGAGTTTCGAGAATAGATTTCATCTATCGAGTAAAATACGTCTTTTAGAAAAGATCAAGGCAAATAACATAGGTAGGTAGGTTCAATAAACAATTAAACATCATAATTCAGTTGACCACAATTTAATTTTTCCATTAGCAGCTATATTTTCTAATAAAGTAATAAATTATACATTTACTATAATCGAATTCTATTCTTGAAGCTCGCATACTGTATGTAAACAAATAAATCAATTTGAATTATACGTCCTCATACAAGTGGCGGGAAGACGCTGGATGCAAGCCGCTTCCAATCGGTCTTTTTGGAAATCCATGGGGGAGGCCTATGTCCTGCAGTGGACTTCTTATGGCTGAGATGATGATGATGATGATGATGATGATGATGATGAATTATACGTCCGTTTCTTTTATACAAGTTAAGAACAATAAAACGACAGACTGCATAAGAGCCATTATTGTTAGATAGATAGATAAACTCTTTATTGTTTACATCACTATACTAAAACACTAATTAACAAGTGAGAGCTTACACGCTAGCGAAAACAACAGGCGGCCTTATCGCTGAAAGCGATCTCTTCCAACCTTATATACGTTATTTAAACAATAACGTATACAAGGTTTCCTGGAAGAGAAGACAAACCTGGAAGACGTTTCCGCGTGAAATTATTAGGTAAAATGTATTTAAATGAGCCTTTTTTGGGATAGATCTTGTAATCAGTTATTTGTTACGAAAGTGCAATTTGTATTTGCGAGATTTGTACCTACTATTATAATATTAATACAAAAAAATGCCTGACATTCGGGAAGTAGACCAATCTAACGACACCTCACACATCAAAATCGGTCAAGCCGTTTAGGCTGTAGAATGTAATATAGAAATATACATACAAACATTAATAAGCCGAAAACCACAACCCTCCTTTCGCAGTCGATATTTTTTTCTTAAATTTTACTAAAAAAATAAATTAAAAGTTTATTGGAATTTACAAAAAAGTTTTTTAATTACTATAGCTATTATAGTTAGTACTATAGCGGATAGTAATTACAGGTAAAATTAGGTTTTCTTTTTATAGATAAACGCGAGCTTTAGGATTCTCTTAAATAATTTGGGTGATAAAAACACGCTGCTTTAAGATGACAACTTTATTCTATGCTAACATTCTATATTCTATATTATACAAAAATAGGGAACCAGGCAGATTGAACAACCCAATTCTAACGTATATTCGAGATGGTATAATAAATTTAGAAAAATATGTCTAATTCTTAAGTTACAATATTATATTTTACTTTCAATATTTAAGATAAATGAGATAAAAAATATGTCATAAATTCATAATGTACTAGAAAATTTTCAAATGTCTTTATCTATGTCAAGTAAAATAACTACAAAAATATAACCATAGTCCTTAAATTGTACTTATGTTCACTAATGTCCCAAAATTATTGTAAATTAATTCCACAAAATAAATATCTTGGTTAAAATACAACAGCATGCAAAAAAACATATATTTTTATTTGGTGGTTAGGAGCTTAATTTAGAATGTGCCCTTTTCATATAATGTAAGTAAATATGTCTAAAAATATTTAGCACAGTTTAATTTATGACCTGCATAACATAAAACGTGCAATAAAAATACCATATTTTTAAATATTTTTTTTTAGATTTTAGAAAATTTAATTAGTTGTGGTCACTGAGAGTCCTATCAATTTTGATTTTTAAGGCACTGGGATAGCTGGCCTACGACATAATTATCTCGCTCCCATTCGACACTTTTTTCTTATCTACATATAGGTACATTAAAATGTGTTTTTGATAAATATGCAAATGTAAGGCTAATGAAAACGTTCAGAGTCCCAAGGTACTTTTATTACAAAAAATATTGAAAGATTTTTATTTTAAATGTAATTAATGTAATGTTTAAAGTCCTAAATATAAAAAACAGGTCTGTTTAAACATTTATTTCAAATGTAATGTTTAAAGTCCCATATGTGGAAATTTTCAAGTTTAGTAATTTATTTGAAGCATAATGTTTAAAGGCTCAAACACAAAAACATTCATGAAAATAAGAACCATCACAAAAAATCTTTTTTGATTACATTGTAATAAGTTTTCTCATGGAGCTGAAGTTCGAAATTAGCATATTTATTAAAAGCTCAATAATTTAATATTTAGATATTAAATTATATATTATAAAAGGTCTCGCAAGTGAGTGAGACAGTCATGTCACAGAAACTAAAATTTCAATATCATCAATCTACCAAACACAATATATAATATCGGTTTTAAAAATTGCATGATTGAATTCAATATTTTTATAGTTTTTATCACAATTTGCAGTCTTGGAATAAAACAGGAATAAAAATCGTAAATTACATTGTTTGACACACACTACTAGAGACTAATTGTACTAACTTAATGTCACTTATCTTGTGATAAGCACAAAAGTAAGTCTCCAAATATCAGCCTAGATCACAGACTTATAAAACGAAAAAATAGTTTCAATTGGCATAAAGTTACTTGTTTGAGCCCACTTTGTTGATCAATTCATCGCAAATCGCGGTCAATTCGTCGTTTGCCTTCGTCTTCTGAGCCAAAGTCTCTTGCAAGGAAGTAGCGAGCAACTGATTCCTTTTTATCATAGCATTCAATTTCACAACTTCCGTTTCATGAGCTCTGTTAATTTTCTCCAATTCTTGATTAGCGTGATTCAGTTTCGCGGTCGCGTGTTGCTTTAGCATCTCGTAGTTCGTTTGCATTTTCGTTGCTTGTTCTTCGAAGTCCTGAATCGTCTTTTTAAATAAGTCCTCATTAGCTTTGCAAGCTAAAATAACTTGCTTACTCTTTTCGTATTTACTGTGTAAGTCGCTAAAGGAAACTTCCATGCTTGTTAAATGTGCGGTCTGTTCATCTCTTTCTTTTATTAATCTGATTCTCTCTTCAGCTTTCTGTTTCTTATCCTGTTCAATATCTGCTATCAAACTGGCGATCGTCCTTTCATATTCTTCAACCACAGAGGCCATACTTTTATTCATTTTCGTCTTTTCTATAAGACGTTCATTCAGTTCGTTTATCTTCTTTAACCGTGCTTGGCCATCTGCTTCGAGAGTTTTCACTTGTGACTCCATGGCTGATAACCTATCCTTCAATTCTTTACTCTCCGACCTCAAGTTGTAGACGCTAATTTCCTTTTCAGCCAACAACTCTCGTAGTTGAGTAAGAGCTAGATCAGCTTCGGTTTGTTCACTATTCGATAGCGTGCTTGTGGAATCGAGTCCAACGACAGAATTATTGCCGCTCATTAAGAGAAGTCTATCAATAACAGCGATGGCAGGCGATGTGAATGTGATAGAACGTCGGTTCGATATGGCAGGAGTTGTTATGGATTTATTTCTTGGTGTGACTGCAGGATTAAGAGCAGGGGTTACTACCATCATAGGTTTAGTTACAGTAATGTTTACATCGTCATTACTTTCTTGAGAAACATTGTTTTCACCTTCGTAGGTGATATTTAAAGTTGACGGACCAGTGAGAGGCGACATTTCGGTACGGATTGAAGGCCGAGGTCTTGACGAAGTTGTTGAAGGTCCAGCAATAGGCGATGCTTTGTTCCGAAGTGAAGGGCGAGTAGGTTTTGTAGGAGTACTCTGACGCTTCTGTGCTTTATTTAGTGATGCAAGGACTCCATCAGAAGATATTCTTTTTGCAAACAATGGATCAAACTTAAGAAACAGACTTTCTTTACCACTGTCGGCAACAACATTGCTTTTATTCTGATTAAGCAGAAATTCAAAAGCTTCAGCATCAATGAATAGTTCTCCATCCAAATTGTCATCAGTAGCATGAGCTGCATCTTGAAGCTCATTAAGCATCGTCACGTCATCTTTGTCACGAGTAAAATCTGTTATTTTCTCTATTTCATCACCAGCATCAAGAAAAGGGCCTTCAATAGTGTCCTCATCTTCCGTATTTACTTCTTGTGTGGTCAAGTTCTGATTATCAGTGGCTCTTGGAGATGATGTTGTATCTGCAATGTTAGCAGATGAATCTTTTTCCATCAACTCTGTTTCCATTTTATCTTCGTCGTCCACATTATTGGCTATTTGAGCTAGATTGGAATCATTTAGCGTGACAGTGCCGGTTGTATCTGTACTATGATTAATAATTGATACTTCTGTGGAACTCCTTATATTAGACCTTGTAGCAAAAGTATTATCAATATCCGTAATTAGCGGCGGAGATTGGCGCATCTTTGATCTAGTAGCAAAAGGGTTTTCGATATCTAAATCTTGTGTTGGAGACTGTCGTATTTTTGATTTTGTAGCGAATGGATTAAAATTTACGTCATCTATTTCTGGCAAATTAAACACATTTTTTGAATGAAAACTTTCAGTAGATGAAGCACCCGCAGAATAATATGTTGACTGTTCTGACGATGACGTAGTTTTTAAATCACTTAAAATTGCATCGCCTGAACCAATTGACAATTTATTTTCTTTACTGGCTTGCAAGGTATTTTCTAATGTACTTTCAATATTTAGATCACCTTGATCTTCTTTCATATCTTCAATTTCGTTGACGTTTTCTTTTACTGTTTTATCATTTTCAATTACTTTTTTTGTAGCTATCTCTAAGACTTGTTTATACTCTGTTGTATCATTGGTGTTAGCTTTATCTTCATTTGTAGTTACTGTACTGTCTGTTTTGTTCATAATCACTTTACATTTGCTTTTAGCATCAAAACTGGTATTAATTTTTTTATTAATAATAGGCTTCTTTCTTTCTGGAGGTTGTGACTTTCGCCTATTTGGAGCTCCTTTATTTGTTGCTTTAAATGGTTCATCCTTATTTTTATCTGCTTCAATCGACTTGTTTGAAGTATCTAGCGGTGGTGATAACCTTATTTTGGTTTTAGTAGCAAATGGGTCATCCATATCATCAAAATTGAAATTGTAGCCCTTTGAAGTAATAGGAGGAGATACAGCCACATTACTTTTAGAAACAAATGAATTTTCTATATTCTCAAATGCATCTTCATCTTCCGTTTTTACTGGTTCTTCGATCGTTTTTGGTTCTTCGACTTTTTCTGGTTCTTCATTTTTTTCCAGTTCATCAATTTTTTTTGGTTCTGTAATACTTTCTGCTTTTTCATTTTTTTCTGTTTTTTCATTGTTTAGTGGTTCTTCAATTAGTTCTGACTTTTCATTGTTTAATGGTTCTTCAATTATTTCAGATTTTTCAGTTTTTATTGGGTCTTCTATTTTTTCTGGTTCTTCAATGTTGTCCGCTTCCTTAATTTTTTCTGATCCTTTAATTTTTTCTGGCTCTATAATTTTAACTTGTTCATCAATGTTTGATGGTTTTTCAATTTTGTCGGCGTCTTGTTTTTTTTCTGGAAAAGGCTTCAAATCAGACATTAAAGAAACGTAGGGACTATTATTCGCCGATACTATTATTTCTTCATCCACAGTTGTTCCTTCATTTTCTATTGCTTCAGGATCAGGAGTATTCGTAAAAATTATAGGAGGCTGATCGTCACTTGATATTGATGAAATATTTAAATTTGTGGAAGCGGTATTTTCAGTTTCCCTGGCAGACCATTTATCCTGATTGATAGGCAGATTAGGGACCATGTTTTCTTCAGATATATTGGTTATACATTCATTCATGGAAATTTTATTCATCAATATGGTCTTAGCCTCCAAATCAGATGTACACTTGATTGTTTTTAATACATTTCCAGTTATTAAATTGCTGTCATTTATCTCATCAGAAGTATTGGGAGGCAATTCTATTTGATTGGGCTCATTAAATATGTCATTTAAAATTTGTTCTGGTATTTTATCATCCACTAGAAGAAAAGTCTGATTCACTAAATCAGGTAATTCTTGAGTCATGTTTAGGCATTCATTTAGTGTAATATCCATTGGTTCAATTTCAGAAAGGTTCAGATTGTGTGCTGAATTATCTATTGAGACAATACCTTCAATAAGATTATTTGAATAATCGTTTATCACTTGATTTGCATCAACAACGCTATTATCTATGATTGTATCTAATGGAACTATTTCGTTCAGCATATTGTCATCAACCATGTTGTCAGGTAATTTATCACGAGTATTTTCAATACTCTCACTTATTTTTAAATCGGGATTTGTTAGAGCAGGCTGTTTCAGAAGCAAATGAGAATCGGTTTTAAGCAACAAACTGTTATGTTTAAGCAATATAGTTTCATTATTTTTAAATTGATTTTCAGACAAAGTTTTCAGTGTTTTTACACCAGAAAGTTCACTGTCAATACTGTCAGGTGTTGAATCAAATAACTGAGCCTCTGATATTCCATAGGTTGAAATAAAATCATTGCTACTTGTATTTTCAACTAACGCATTAACCACAACAGGAACTGTATCAATGACTTTAAATTCTGATGTGATTATTATTTCAGAAGTGCTGGTCTGTACTGTTTCCCCAGATGTGATTATTTTGCTAGTTAAGTATTTTTCATCAGCATCATCAGATGGTAATGGAACATCAGAAAAAAAATCAGTTATCTGACCATCTGTTGTTTTAGTAGTTACATTTTGAGCTACGTCTAAAGTACTTAACAAAGGTTCGACTATATCGTCATCTGGCAGAGGTAAATCTGCAGGTGGAATTTCAAATGATTCTTGATTAATATTACTTAGTGTAACACTTAAAGCTTCTGAAGGAACATAATTAAAATCACTATTTACAACTTCTATAGGCATAGCATCATTTTGAATCACATTTGACATTACATAAAGAGGTGCCTCTGCAATAGAATTAGATATTGTAAAAGGAGTTTCGGTGCACTCTGTGGATATTATTTCTGTGTCAGTAATATTTTTACTTTCTGACAGATTACAATTTTGTATGTTAATAGTTTCTAGTGTTTGGTTTGCATTAACATTGTAGAAAGGGGCTAATTTATTTTCACACCCAACATTTGAATTATTAATTTGAACATTAACTTCTTGAAAGTGTAAGCTTTTGTTCTCAAATTTAACTGTATCCCTTGTATCCAACTGACTTTCCAAAGATTCAATCATTTTAGGTTTGTCAGATTGTGAGATATTAGCATTTGGTTCTGTCAATGTAGTATCTAATTCATCACACATATTTCCTGTATTGCTTAATTGATTTTCTTGAGATTCTGTGGCTTCATTATTTTGTCCCAAATTTTTGTCTAGAGTAACATTTATAGGTTTTGTCGCTTCAACATACAGTCCAGTGACATCTTTCTGTTCTGTATTTTTGGTTATATATGTCTGTATGTTTGTTTGCTTGATTTCATCAATTTGACTTGCTTCAAGTTTTTCTAGTGCTGACAAAATGTCTGTTGTTGCTTGAGAATAGTCAGAATAGTCTTTAGGCAATGTGGTATCAAATTTTAGATCTAAATCAATAAATGACATATTTGTGGCATTTGCATCGAAGGTATGGTTCCCTGTGGGTATATTTTCGGTTATAAAAGAAGTTTGCTTAGTTTGACATAAATTTACTTTTGCTGAGATTTTTTCATGAATTTCTTTAATGTCCAATACATAAGAATCGTTTTTAGAGATTGTAGAGTCACAATCCACAAATTTAGAACATTTTGTTGTATCTATTTGCTTAGTTTCATTTAAATTTTCATTAGAAGATATTTTTTCCTGTATTCCTTTAATATCAAGTACATAAGATTCATTTTTAGAAAACGTAGTTTCACAATCCACAAACTCACCATCTGATTCTACAGCAGCGCTGACATCATGGCTGTCCATATGACAGTCAGTCATGGTTCTGTCTTGTACAATTGATTCGTTGTTTGATATATCCATATATTCTACAACTGAATAAAAATTGTTCTCTGTGTTAGAAGTATTTAGATCAACATTATCAGCCTTATTTTCTAGACTTTTCGAGGTTTGAAGTAACAATTTCGAAATAGGCATTTTTTCTGGACTAGAAACAGTTTTCTCATCTTTCCAATTTAACTCTTTTTCCAAGTCTTCATTAAATATTATACTGTCTTTGTACGGGCTGCTTCTTTTAGATGAGTTACAATCTTTAGTTCTGTGGGCAGCGATGGGTGTAGAAGCTACAGCAACTGGCACTGAATTCACAACACATGGTAAATTGTCTGGGCTTAATACTTCCTGTTTTACTGTGATATTGTCACTTTCAGTAGGTGGGACTGGGCTGGTGGATGTACGGAACATATTTAGCACAGACTTTAATCCCCGGATGATTGGTGAACCTTCATCCTTTATTTCATTAGTAGGAGTTGTGGTTTCAGGTGTATGCAATGCAGACGATGAGGAACTAGGCAGGGACAAATTTTCATCAATATCATTTGTTCCACTGATGGTAACTGTTATGTTAGCATCATCAGAGCCTTGTTGCCTGAAGATCGAAGTGCTGCTATTCCCATCAGCAAACTGCTCTGTGCCAATCGACTGAAGTGGTAAACTTTTTAGAGATTTAATTACATTATCATTTTTTTTCATTGTAGAATTCAGCGAGCGAGTCAAATTTGCAGTATTAGAGTTTAATGCATCACCTGTTTCAAGATATCGATTGTCAGGACATGCTGTATAGCTTTTAGACATAGGAGAAGAGGCAGGAGTAATGGAATACCTCAGTTTCATGTTGAGTTCAGAGACATCCAACTCCTCGTAGCCTTTTTCTGTGCAAGGGACATTGTGGTGGAATGTGTTCTCCTTGTTATCAAAATCACTGTCCATACAGTCAACGTCCATAGGCTCTAACTGAGCCATTATCACTGCACTGTGTATTCCTCCACTGTACTAGACAACCACTACAGCGTCACAAACAAACAGTTTTTTCTCCTCGTCGCGTCAATCTGAAGTAAGGCACAAACAAAAAAATAAGTCCAATGTTTACAGTCAGACGATTTCAGAAGTTTCACTATAATTTCTACGTGCAGTCGCGGTATGTGTGTCACATGAAAACAAAAATGTCGGTGAACTGAACACGCAACTCACTGTGAGAATCTATTTTTAACCTTTTTGTGGTGTACACGGTGCGATGTTCGTTTTATGTAACGCGCACGCCTGAGGGAACTTTGCCAAAATGCAACCGCAGTCGGCAATGAAAATAACGTACGAACAACAGAAGAACCGTTTGAAATTCAGTAACGAACGTTTTTACAATTTTGAAGTTTTGTATTAGATTTGAAGTTCCTGACGTAAAACTGATAAACAGTCAATGTCAAATACTTTTTTTTTTATTTATTCAAAGCCGTGGAGAAACTATGTTCTTCTTCTTTTTTGTATTGGACCCGCATTAAAGCATTTGCCAGTGTCAAGTATTAGGATTTTTCAAGTTTTTTTCCCTAAGTTTCTTGAATAAAACAAGTTGTAAATGTTCTAGTCACAATCTAAGTCACGTATACAGTCAATTTATAAGTCAAATCCTGCTTCAGTAAAGTGGTGGCGACTTTACTAGAAACTTTTATGGAGTTTTGCCGACAACGTAAAATCACACGTTTATTTCACTGCTTTATTTCACTTGCCCACACTCACGCACTTGATCGAACACTTAATGAATAAAACGCCACCATTTTTATAGCATTAATGTTCAAAATAACACAAGTTTAGGAAAATAAAACAAAGCAACAACATGTTTTGATGACGTTCCCGGCTAAAACCCAGGAGAAACTATACAATCTAGCGATATTAATACAATTTTATACAATTCTATAAATATTAGGAAAAATAATTTGGAAGTATGTTTCATATATCTAAAATAACTTTACAATACGGTATTTTAATGATGTTAAAAAAATATCAAGTTCCGATTCCAGTATGTAAATCATAACTCAAAATTATTTGAAAGTATATGCATTATGGATTTTTTTATGGGATTAGGTTCTTATTGTATAGTCCCACAAAATATTCACGCTTCGTCACTGATATTCTGCTATTCTGAAGTCTGGTATTTTGATTTTCTCTATAAATACTTGTTTAGCACAGTGTAGTTCATTTAAGCGCTCGCCGGCTGCTGTTTTGGCATGTTCGCTTCCCTCTATCGATTTACGCGCGCGCATTTGAGGCTATTTAATTTCCCAATATGTTTACTTTTCTTAGGTTTTATAGCCGTATAATATTTGTACAGTTGATATTGAGTAATTATTCTATGAATAAAAATTCTACTTGGTCTGTTATCACTCATATAGTAAAAAAAACAACTTAATTCTCACAGTAAGCATTTTTTTAATATTTTTATGTTTTTTTCAAATATGAATCTTTTCAAGTTAGGATTTATTGTCTTCAAAAACCTTTATTTCAGCCCGATTCTGGATAAGATGTTTGTTGGAAGGCGCGTTTCTATGTTGGCCACACTCCCAAAGTCCCGAATCAATCACGGCACAAGTGTAGAGCCACGGTTAACAGAGGCATTACACTTGTGCCGTGAATTCACGCCCGAAGTGCTCGCTCCACATTCACGGGAGTCACTCATTTGTACCGTGAAACCTGCCGTGAAATGGACGTCGAAGCTGCTGCTGCGTTAACTTTGTTTGAGGTGGCAACTATTTATAGGACCCAAATTTTAAAGTGAATTAACCATATCATGTGGGGTATCATATGAAAGAGCTTCATTAGCATAAGATAAAACAGGTTTTTAAATATTTTTACGATGTATATTTTTCGGTTTATGGTTTTCGGTTTTTCGGTTTAGGAAAATAAAAAAAAATATTATTTCCTTTTATCAGTAGATAAAAGTAGTAAGTTTGTACGGAACCCTCGGTGGGCGAGTCTGACCCGCACTTGTCCGGTTTTTTTTAAATGTTTATTCAATGTATAAGATCTGCGTTTTGATGTAAGAAACAAAACTGGTCGACAGCATCATATAGCAGCCGGCTTCTTCTTGAGGAGAGGATGTACTCGGACGTGGAGAATATTCTCTCAGATGGTATTGAAGTTGCCGGTACAAGTCGGCAATGTCGTTAAAAGTCTTTGATTAATCTTTATTTTTTCTTGATGTGCACTGTGCGATTTGCACATTTGCTGTTCGTTGAGTTTAAAAATTATTATTTTAAGTTATAGGTGGTAATTAATAGATACGGAATGTGAAAACCGGTTTTCGTGAAAAAAACGGTTTTTATCGGTATCTAGAAAAACCGGTTTTCTTCAAACCGGTTTACATCTCAAGCGTGAACACGCGTGAACGAGGCGCGTACCGCGTACCCTTTGTCGTGGGCATCGCGGGAAAAATACTAATTTCGATCGGGGAATAGGCGTAAACGCTCGCGTAAGCCGTGAAAACCATTCACACTAAGGTTCATGCCTGTTCGCGGATGACGCGGATGTTCACGGCACAAGTGTGGAGCCGCGGTAAACGTTTCTCATGAGTGTGTAACTGTATACCTATCATAAATTCATAACTAACCTAATTTGTGTTTTGATGAACGCTAGTCTATCAAGTTCAAGTCTATGCAATGGATGGACCTTGGCTTGGATGGACCAAAGAAAATGAGTACGGACAGTGTGTTTATAATTTTCCATTTATTAGAAGATTCTAAGATAAATCATTGAGCTACATTATTAAATATATGTTTTAGTGGTAAGTAACCGAATTTTAGATACAAAAAAAAAGATACTAAATTAAAACCTGTCTTTGAGTTCTTTGCGTATTTAGAGTACCTAGTGTAACGTGTTCATATTTATTCCGGCTCTTTTACTGAAAATTCGACATTACTCGTCTTAATGTTCAGTTCAAGGTAATAGATAAATTCATTTTATTCACCATTACTCATTAATTTTCTGCACTTGAGCAAGTTTAAATAACGACGAAACTGATTATTTTCATAAGTTGCAAAACGCGGATCAGTATATTTGCAACTGTGCCAGCAAGTACCTACTTCAACGTTTGGCTGTAAATTAAAACATTTTGGCTCTGTCAACAGTTTTTCTGTTCTCTTACTGTTACTATACTTTTTATCTGTTTATTAAAGTAAGTAGCATAATTTAAACGGATTAAATGAAATGAATGAAAGCTGTATGATTTAACTTTTACTAACAGATTTTAGTTATGATAATGAAGTAAACAGGATAAAATGTGTTGAATGTTTCTTGTTTTTATTTATATAGACTTAGACAATTTTTAATGATGATATTTACTTAGTACTATAGTATTTTTTTACATAGTTAAATAAATAAATATTTGACAGCCTAGGCATTTAACCACATCCCAACCAGATGATGTGACTGTAGTGTAGTACAGTTTCATCATCATCATCATCATTATCTTAGCCGTATGAAGTCCACTGCTGGACATAAGCCTCCCCCATCGATTTCCAAAAAGACCTATTGGAAGCAGCTTGCATCTAGCGTCTTCCTGCCTCTCGTATGAAGTCATCTGTCCATCACCACCACTATTTTTAGCTTCACCTTAATCTTATTCGCCTCTTGCTTTAATAATTGTGTTATTTTAATTTTACAGGATAGCATTTTATAATTTTCAAAATATGGATTGATTTTTGTAATTTTGGAATATACACAGATAGGTTTTCTCCAGCTTTGCATGGCAAGCTTCAAGTAAGGTAATCGCCCAACTCGTCTTCAGTTGTGACATGTAGGGCAACGCTGTTAGACGCTTGTTGTGACTTGTGAACAGTGACAATGCCATCCTGTGTGTTTAGAAAGTGCAACACAAAAATATGTAAGGTGGCAGGATAGTAAAAGGCTTACAGGATGTGGTCTTATCCTCGAAAGTGCTGAGAACAGATTTTCCATGTTTTTGCTTCATATTAAATGAATATAACCTCTTTATAGATAAATTTTCATTGGTGGTCCCATAGAAAAGTGGTATCCATAAAGAGTTATATTTGATATTTATTGTTACACTCAAGTATTCTTCTTCTTTTTTGTATTGGACCCCACGATTAGCGATTTGCCAGTGTCAAGTATTGAACTATTTACAAGTTTCTTGAATAATACAAGTTATATAGTGTTCTAGTCACAGTCTAAGTCACGTAAACAGTCATTTTGAAAATTTAAGTCTTGCCTCAGTAAAGTGATGGCGACTTTACTAGAAGCTTCTATGGAGTTTTGCCAATAGCGTAAAATCACATGTTTCACTGCTTTATTTTACTTGCCCACACTCACGCACTTGATGGAACACTTAATGAATAAAACACCACCATTTTTATAGCACTAATGATCAAAATAACACAAGTTTAGGAAAATAAAACAAAGCAACAACATGTTACTAAGACGTTCCCGCCAAAACTCCTACTCAGGTATTGTTCATATATCTTTTATATTTCTCGTCTCATTCCTTTACAGTATGAACTATGGAAATTGATGGAGTTACAGTGAAACTTTTATTCTTTGCACAGTCCAAAGAGCTGGCGGGTGTGAGAGAGACAACCATACAGCTGCCGAGAAAGATCAGCTACAATCATTTGCTGAATATTATTAGTAAAAACTACAACCTTGAACAAATAAAGAATAACATTTTACTCGCCAAAAACGAGGTAGTGTGTGAAGAGACACAAGATATAGAGGTGAAAGAGAGAGACAGCATAGCTGTCATCCCTCCTCTAAGTGGGGGTTAATTTAAAGAAAAATTAAAAGATTGTATGATCAAAATTTTTAAGAACAAAGTAATAAATCCATAAAATTGATTCCTGGAACAAAATAAATTCAAATAAGTCGAGTTTATTTTTATAGGAAAATTGCATTGACTTATAAATAATGGATCATCTCAAGTTAACTGTAGATAAGTTGTCAGTAGACAGTATAACTGATCTTGTAACGGATGACAGCTGTGGAGCTGTATCTCTGTTTATTGGTACTACTCGGGACAATTTTGAAGGGAAAAAGGTAAATTTAATGTTAATACCGTTTTGTAGGTCTCATCAGATTCAAATAATAATTGATAATTCTTATACATTGTCACCATCATAATCCTGGTATTATAAAAATATATGCTACAAATTGATCACCACCTTCTTTTTTTAAGTTGGTTAAAAAGCGAGTTTATTTGTCTCATTGTTACCTCTTCACAAATAACAATGTACTGTTTGTAATAGTATAGTTGAGAACCCAGAAATTTTCATCATCATCATCACTGTTTTTTTTTGTTACATGTATGAAACCGAGGGGCACACCTAGTACAGATTTAATTATTTTTTTTGGAACAGAAAAATGCATATTTAATCATTTTAGGCATTCGACCATATTTAACCTGATGTTAAGTGATTGTATGCTCTGATGTATGTATCGCCTGAAATGGGAACTAGCTCCAAAAGAGGAAGCAGGAACAGAAAGTATAATTACGAGTCATCCATTTTTAGTTGAAATCTCTGACAATAGTTTCAACCGCATTCAGCGATCTTTTTCTAAGCAATATACGCGTCGTTTCCGGTTAGCGTTGCGCTTTGCATTGCTTCGTAACTTTTAAACCGGTAAACATTTTCTGTGATAAAATCACAGCTAATACATACATAAGCGGTATGTTCTATATCGGATACTACCTTTAAATATCTTATTATCTTACCCTTAAATATACATAATGTAAATATTTCAGGTGCTCCGGTTAGAATACGAAGCTTATGAGCCGATGGCGATCAAAGCGATGAAGGCGATATGCGAGGAGACGCGGGAAAAATGGCCCGCCGTACACAGCATAGCTATGTATCACAGGTATATTATTGAAATATGTAGTATACTTATTATTTTCACCCCATTTCAGTAAAGCGAAAAGGAAACAGTTATGTTTTTATCATGTCGCCAAAATCAAGTCTCCCCAAAAGTAGGTTAGGTTAGAACTGTGACAATACAGTCAGTAACTTTGAATTAAAAAGAATATTGAATTCTGGAGGTAATTTATTAATTTTGGAACTAAAAGGGCTTTGGGCGTCATTTTTACTATATTTGGGAATCAATTTTATTAATAGAGAAAAAAACGGAAAAGTGAAATTTGATCTTCAGTTGTTTTGTCGAATTATTTACGTATATCCGCAGAAGACATTAATAGTATGTAATACTATTAATGTCTTCTGCGGATATACGTAAATAATATACGCAGCTAGTGTAACTAGCTGCGCCCCGCGATTTCACTCGCGTCGATTTTGTTGTTGTTTACTGTATCCCACAGGAACTGTCAAATTTTTCGGAATAAAAAGTATGCTAGATCCTTCTACATAGTATAACTAATAATCCTGCCAAATTTCGTCCAAATCCGTCCAGTAGTCGTTTCGACACACCGTACAGACAGACAGACATAGTATTACATAAACTCTCCGCCTCCCGCCAATCTCGAGTTCCTCACCCGCTCCCCGCGCTCGCCCTATCGTTTGCCAGACTGGCGGTAAGGCGCCATTCTTTTGCCAATCGAGACAAATGAATGGCGCCGTACCGTCAATTGGAATTAGAACGCCAATTGCATTCTAATTCCGATTGACGTCAGTAGCGAGCAGCAATCAGACGATCATAACTTCACATATGTACATATGTGTGTGTGGTATATACAGACGTCAACTTGCGTATGTGTCACTGATTAGCGCGTTGTTGTATGGAGTGTCCGACGTGTGGTATACCTACCACAGATTTGTATAAAATGAGTTCATCAGATCCTGATATGGGGTTTGTTTAACTAATTAGGATTTTATACTTTCTTTGCACAGAATTCGTGGCCATATTTACAGCAACTGTTTCCTTGTATTCGAAATAAAAAACGGAGTGTTTGTACCTGTATGGGTTTTGCTAATGAGTAGTCGATAAGTTATCAAACATTGAATTAAAAAAAAGAGAGGAAAATAAATTGAATTTCGTTAACAAAATTTATAAAACCTGTTTTCGTTCTAAAATGTTGCTCATTTTCTGAATATCTATATAATATTTATTCTAGAACACCTGTTTCAATTCCAAATTGTTTTATTTCAAATATATCGTTTCGCTCGAATTAAACAACAACATAGAGTCAATAATCGCTGTGCTCTGCAGTACCTCTACAAATTAACACAACTCATAGTTGGCGATCTGAATAACACGCAACAATAAAAAATAAAACCGGCCAAGTGTGAGTCGGACTCGCGCACGATGGGTTCCGTACCATTATCATTAAAAACCGCAAAAAAATCACGTTTGTTGTATGGGAAGGGTTCCCATACAACAAACGTGATTTTTAAAAAGTTTTAAAAGTTGCTAAAAAACATCACGTGATTAATGGACGGCCCCTTTACCACAGATTGAAAAGTGAAATCGTAATTCAGTAACGTAGTTGCTGTAATTGTACCAGTACTCGGTGTTGGGTTAATTGACCGCATCCTGGACACTGGTTAGTGTTGCAGACATAATAGGTGTGATCCCAATATGTTTACAAAAACTCAGGTTATTGTTTACCTGACTGCACAAGAAGGAGGTTTATTTATTTATTTATTTAAGTATACAAAACAGAATATAGCCTAACATAATATAAGATAACATGTGACAATCGATCAGAACCAGACTATACTCCAAAGCATGTATACATCATTTGAGCAAACACATTTTAGGTATTATATTGAAACAAAGGGGAAAACAGAGAAATAGAGGCTATGCATATTTTGTAAGTTTACATAGGTGAATATATGTAAGCAAATCTAAATTTTATTCATTTTGCAATTGATTTTATTTTACAATCTATTTTATTTTATGGATTGGTATAGAGGATATCCTTCACTGATTTAGCATAGAATGAGAGTATGTTTTTCGAGTGTAGGTTTTTGTTTTTATATGAGCCCTTACAGCCTAACCTTGACTGATTTTGATATGTGAGCTGTCGATAGATTTGTTTCACTCCTTGAGTATCATAGGGTATATATTTTTTTTGAATAATAATAATACAATTCTCAAAAAAAAAAAAACATCCTTTCGTAACCTCCTACGAACTTTTTCGTAATTAACAAGTGATTTTACCAGAATTATTCTAAAGAATGTGCATTTATAATCCGTTACATCGTTTTTACGCATACTTTCGCACAAAAAACGTACACTCAACGTATCAAGCGTATCGAAACCGTAAAACATGCTTTTGTGCAATCGGATATTTTGTTTTTCTTTAAATGTAGATATTTGTTTAGGTACAAATTCCTAAAAAGTTAGGAAGATAACCTTGGTATGTTATTAAATGTACATAACATGGATATGACATACGGTATTTACGAGAGCCACTGAACAAACAACATAAATAACTGTTATCTTAAATCGTGACACAATAAACTTTCACTGCACTGATAATGACGGCTTGCGCAAGCTATCTCTTTTATGTAGTTACGTATTTTGTAAAGTATTCTCTTTTAACCGACTTCCAAAAGAGAGGAGGTTCTCAATTTGTCGAAATCTTTTTTTTATGTATGTTTCCCAATTACTCCAAGACACCCGGAGTCTGGACCGATTTGAAAAAATATTTTTTTATTTAAAAGGGTCCCATAGAAATTTTATCGAAATCAGTTGAGTAGTTTGATTTTTAAAACAATTGCAAGTCGATTTTTAAACTATAATTATTAATACATTGTTAAACTACTTTATTGATTGTAATTCCCCTCATCCTCATTTGCATTCCTGCAAAAATGTAAAAGGGTTACATTTTATATTAAAAACACTGCATTTTATATAAAAATACTGCATTTTATATTTAAAACACTGTATTTTATATTAAAAACACTGCATTTTATATTAATAATACTGCATTTTATATTAAAAAGCCTGCATTTTATATTAATAATACTGCATTATATATTAAAAACACTGCATTAAAAATACTGCATTTTATATTTAAAACACTGCATTTTATTTATTTGTCTGATATATAGAAAAATAATTTCGCGTCAGGGTCGCTCGATGATAAAAGTCAATACGAAAACATCTGACGCAATCTATCTTCATTGAATCGGAGACGTTTGACCTTATCAGTAGCTTTTTAATATATTGCGCAATGAAATAATATTGATTGGACTGTTGCAAGTCACGAGATAAAAACCTATGTGTGACCCATAGACTTCTATAGATATTCCAAGTGTATGTACCTAGCGTGTCAACAAGTGCGATAAAAATCGCAGTTGACGACCGAGATTTATTTAATTTCAGGTGATATATACTTCCGATTCCATATTTTGTCAACTAGTTACTAGCGTACAAGCGCGCGGATGCATTGGGTTGAATAGATTTCGCGCGGATAGAACATTCCATCACAAAATCGTTTGTGTGACGTCACAGTCGGTACTAAAAATGTGGCACGTAAGGTTTTCATATAAATGAAGTCGCATGCTCCATTTACTATGTCTGTGGTGTGACCTCTATTAACTACAATAATTATAGTTTAACAAACTGAAGCAACCGACTTCAAAATACGCAATATCTATTTGGATGACATTTTTCCAGTTATTTTGTAATAAAACCAAATTACTGAACCGAGTTTGATAAAAATTATATGGGACCACCTCTGAACCTACCAAACAAAAGTAGATGATGTATTTATTTTATTTTGGTAACCATAGGTTTCAAGTTCTAAATTACGTGCCCCTACTTCCGATTCGGCCACGGTTGGTTATTAGAGAAGCCAGTAAGCCTATATATTTTATTGAAAAAAGTTTAAAAAATTGTCAACTGAAGTTGAAGAAATTTTTGTAGGACTATCTCTGGGATAGTGTAAGGTTAACTTGAGGTTCGAGAATTTTTTAACCAACTTCAATTATATTGTTGTTTTGCTTGGGAGCCTCCTTATAAGTAAGATTTGATTTTGTAAGGGTTCCTCGTTGTATAGTCTATTACTGAATTAAATAAGTAGCCAAGGCCGTGTACACTCATAATTATAGTAGGGCTCCGTAGCGAATACTATAATTTAAAAGAAAACTTTTTATCGAGTATTATTTGCTTAGACCGTAGTCCACAACAGTCGAGTCAAGTCAAGCTCAAACCTTTTTTCGTGTAAAAAAGACTACTTTCCAAAAAGGTCAATGACTTGTGTACAATAATTACTTAAGTGTTTTAAATATTTATCGCTATATCTCGAAAAGTTGTAGTAACAGAATGTTGAAAAGAATTTTCTTTGAAAGTATTTGATATGGTCTACTACAACAGGTAATCATGTATTTCTGGGTCTAATAGTTTAGAAATGCTGGGACACACACACAAATTTTTCACCTTTTGCGGGTTATAGGTATCTCACACACATCACATCTGAGGAAAAAAAAAATTGAACCTTAGTCCTTTTTTAAAAAACGCATTGAACGATACCCCACATTATGGGATAGGGTTGAAAAAAACTTCGCATCATTCTATTACACCCCTGTTTTTCTATTGTTGAAAATTTTATTACGGCATTATGTAGCGGTTTACAGAACACATTTACATGCTAAATTACGTTTATGTAGGGTTGATAGCGTGTGCGTAAACTCACTGTAACATACAGACAGACATGGCGAAATTATAAGTGTTCCTCGTACGGAATCCTAAAAATTACGCCAGAACCTTAAAAAGACCACAAACTTAAAGCGAATCGATTCACAAAATTTAATTTCGAAATAAACAGCGTACATACAGAAAAAAGTAGTCCTCCTCTCTCCTATAAGTTGCTGCGCCCGACAGGGTCCATAAGATACATTTATTTAATTTACCAACATTTTAATACTGTGGAATAGCAATAAAATATCTGAATCTGAAAAAAAAAAATGAAATCAAAAATTCCCTTCTTCCTTTAGTCGGTTTAGACTGTAGTGCTTGTGTATGTAATACGATGTAAATAACTACGACAGATTCGACGAAATCTCATTTTCATACACAAGTGTGCTATCACAACTACCTACCGCTTTACAACGCAAATATGTGGGGTATCTGGTAATTACGTCGTAACTATGTATTGATTGTAACCTTGGTCAGTGCTCATATGAAACTGCTACGTCACTGGCTGGGGTTACCTGATGATTTAAAGCGCGTCTTTTTTTTCACGGTTCTCGCTGCGTTGAAGGTAACGCAATGAAATTAAGATACCCGTGCATACCCACATTTTATACAATACATATTATAAAATGACTGAATCAACTTATAAAAAAATCGTCGTTAGTAATACTAGAAAACAATCGCAAATATTCGACAACAATTTCAATTTGATCCAAGTTAATATTCATACATAAAAATCTATTTTGCGTTAATAATTAAAAAAAGGTATATAAGTACAAAAACAAGTATATAAGTAAAAAAAAATATTATTTATTTATTTATTTCATTAGTACGGTAAAACATCAATTACACTAATTACATATTAAATTGCAATAAATTTAAAAAATATTATTATTTATTATTTATAAATAGAAGTCTTCTATCAGCCATCTGGTTCCCATATTACAAGTTTTGCTCAGTTTGGGGCTAGATGGTGGTCTGTGAAAATGTCCTCCAATATTTATTATTATTTGTTTATACATAAACACCTATCTCCCGTTCCAGACTGGGAAACGTGCCGTGCCGCGAAGCGTCAGTTGTGATCGCTGTGAGCAGTCCGCATCGCGGCGACTCGCTGGCAGCCGTCGCGCACTGCATCGACCGGCTGAAGGCGAGCGTGCCGATCTGGAAGAAGGAGGTCTACGAGACCGACACGCCCGTCTGGAAGGAGAACGCGGAATGTGCGTGGAGCAGTAAGCATAGGGTTAATGGACAGAAGGTCTAGATCACTAATAAGCACCTTGCCGCGCTAGCAAAGCAACGGTAATGTCACTGATGTTGCAGTTGTCTATAGGCGACGATTATCGCTTACCATCAGGCCGAATTACCGCCAGAGACGTGCTGCACCTTTTTATATTAAAAAAAACTGAGCCGGTGCGGGACGCCATCCTACATTTTTAACCGACTTCCAAAAAGGAGGTGGTTCTCAATTCGATTGTTTTTTTTGTATGTTCAGTGATTACTAGAAATTATGTATTGTTTTGGTTATGTTTTTGAGTGTATGCATGTATGTGACATGCATACACTCAAAAAACATAACCCTCCATTAACTCTTACGCAGTCGGGTAAAAAAAGAAAAAAACTACAATCAGCAGATGCCTGGACAAAATTGTTGTTGCAATATTAATATATTTTGGACCCAACAAGTTCATGTTTTGTTAGTAATTTTATTTCCTTGTGGAACAAGTCTCATGTTATCTATTTTAAACTATTTTTTGCTGTTTTCACAATCTAGAGTAGTGTAGGTTCTTCTTAGTACTTCAGAATCTTTTTATAGTTCCTTAAATGCAAGTTTATACAAAAAAAAAAAATGTCGTTCGAATAGTTCTTATTTATAAGTACATATTATGTTTTACCATAGCAAGATCTTGAATGCTTGTTTTACTATTTTATAGAGAGACTTAGCTTTACTTTATAAAATTTGGGACATGTAATAATTATTGTTTTTAAACATAATTAATGCTTCGATCAAAGGTATCTATCTATCTCTGCTTAAGTACAATTGATTGCTCACTTAAGTCTTTTAAACTTAGTATAAATCTAAATATGAAGATTCCTATTTATTTATGTAATTTATTAAGGCGCTGTGGTAAATGCAACAACTGTCTCGCTCCCGCGTGTTTTCTTTAGGGTTTCGTAGTAAACAAGGAACCCTTATAGTTTCGCCGTCCGCGGCTTTGCTCAAATACTATTAGTACTAGAAAGCTGTAATTTAGCATGGATATTTTTTTTTTTTTTTTATCAGCCCTGTTTGTACAAACTGTCCCACTGCTGGGAACGGGCCATCTTCTCATTGTGAGAAGGGTTAGGCCATAGTCTGCCACGCTGGCCAAGTGCGGATTGGCAGACTTCACACATCTTCAAGATCATTGAGAACTCTCAGACATGTAGGTTTCCTCACGATGTTTTCCTTCACCGTT
Organism: Lycia hirtaria; assembly: GCA_947563715.1. NCBI lineage: Eukaryota > Metazoa > Arthropoda > Insecta > Lepidoptera > Geometridae > Lycia > Lycia hirtaria. Next base: position 15,706,909 of record OX387385.1, read on the forward strand.
TGAAGTTGGCGGCAATCAACAATACGCACATAACTTCGAAAAGACAGAGGTGCGTGCCGTGGGATTCGAACTCAGGACCTGCGGATCGCAAGTCAGACGGTCTCACCACTAAGCTGCCGAGAACTTCCATGGATATGCATATTAGTTATACCGAGAAATCGTAGAATAAAATGTTGAAAAAAAATTTTTGAGGTACCTCCCCTACACGTAAAGTGGGTATGAATTATTTTTTTCTCATCTAACCCCGTCGTGTGGGATATTGTTGGAAGGAAAACTATCACTGCTAAGTAGGCTTTCTAAGTTAGTCGTTCAACTTCAAAATGCACTTAAATAAGTAAAAAATGAAAATTTCGTGCAAATTTCATTTAAACTAACATAAGTTAATTCTTATATTCATAGTATCTCTGTTTTAAATTCGCATAGTTTGCGCGTGGTACGACACGCAGTCGGCCGCTTATATGTGGATGTAATTAAATAAATAAATATTTGTGGACATTTCACACAATACCATCTAGCCCACACTAAGCAAAGCTTGTACTATGGAACTAGATGGCTGATATAATACATATATACTTTTTTTTGTTGTAAATATATACATAAGATACATAGAAACACCCAGATACAGAACAAACATCCATGCTCATCTCACAAATGTTTGCCCTGGGTGGGGATTGAACCCACGACCTTTCAGTTCAGCAGGTAGACGTAGACACACTACCAACTGAGCCACAAGGCCAGTCAAAATTATTTCTTTTTATTTTAATATACGAATTGAATATACGTTAGCCTCATTAAAACAGTGTCACAAAATGTCCGAAACATATTTTATTTCATTAACTATAATTTGTAGATGCATATATATACGCTTCTAACGAAAATCGTGGCGAAATATCAGATGTCAAATATCAAAATAAAGATAGTTCTCAATCTCAACACATGCGGTTGAAGTTTGGATATTTATCTAAAGTCATCATCATCTCAGCCATAAGAAGTCCACTGCTGGACATAGGCCTCCTCCATGGATTTCCAAAAAGACCGATTGGAAGCGGCTTGCATCCAGCGTCTTCCCGCCACTTGTATGAGATCATCTGTCCATCTCGTGGCTGGTCTTCCTACGCTGCGCTTGCCGGTACGTGGTCTCCACTCGAGAACCTTTCGGCCCCATCGGCCATCAGTTCTACGTGCTATGTGTCCTGCCCACTGCCACTTCAACTTGCTAATCCGCTGTGCTATATCGGTGACTTTTGTACGTCTACGTATCTCTTTATTTCTGATTCGATCTCGTAGAGAGACTCCGAGCAAAGCCCTCTCCATAGCTCGTTGCGTGACCTTGAGTTTCCTTATAAGGCCCATAGTTAGGGACCACGTTTCAGTGCCGTATGTCATCACTGGTAACACACACTGGTTGTAAACTTTCGACTTGAGGGACTGGGGAATATTGGACGAGAAGACGCTTTTAAGTTTCCCGAACGCTGCCCAGCCGAGTTGGATACGACGATTGACCTCCCTCGTAAAGTTGGACCTGCCTAATCGGACCGTTTGTCCTAGGTAGACGTATTCGTCAACAACTTCAAGAGTGAAGTTCCCCACAGATATTGGGGTGGGCACTTCATGGGCATTCGACATAACCTTCGTTTTGTCCATGTTCATTTTGAGGCCCACCCGTTGGGAAACTCTATTGAGGTCTTCGAGCATCGTACTGAGCTCTTCCATTGACTTTGCCATGACTACTATATCGTCGGCAAACCGAAGGTGAGTGATGTACTCGCCGTTAATATTGATGCCGAGCCCTTTCCATTCCAGAAGCTTATAGGCATCTTCCAAACCAGCGGTAAACAGTTTCGGAGAGACAACGTCTCCCTGCCTCACGCCTCTCTTCAATGGAATTGCCTCTGAGTTCTGGTCTTGTACTCGGACTGACATGGTGGCGTTGTTGTACAAACACTTCAGCACTTCGACATACCGATAGTCAATACGACATCGCTGGAGAGCCTCAAGCACCGCCCAGGTCTCGATCGAATCAAAGGCTTTCTCATAGTCCACAAACGCTAAGCAAAGGGGCAAGTTATACTCTTCGGTCTTCTGTATCACTTGCCACAGCGTGTGGATGTGGTCTATGGTACTATAACCTTTTCGGAAACCGGCTTGTTCGGGAGGCTGGAAGTCATCGAACCTGCGTTCAAGACGATTCGTGATGACCCTTGAAAACAGCTTATAGACATGGCTCAGAAGCGAGATGGGTCTGTAGTTCTTCAGCAAAGTGTTGTCTCCTTTTTTGAAGAACAGCGCCACCACGCTTCTGTTCCATGCTTCTGGCGTTGTACCTTCAAGCACGACGGAATTGAAGAGCCTCTGAAGGACTTTCAGTACCGGTGTTCCACCCGCTTTCAGTAGCTCTGATGTAATTCCGTCGTCGCCCGGTGCCTTGTTGTTCTTGAGCTGTTTCAAGGCCATCCTAATCTCATACAGGCTGATGTCCGGGATATCTTCGGTATAATGTCGAGTCAGTTTGGCTCTTGGATCTTTGCCCAAACTGCTAACAGGTTTTGCGACCGATGTGTATAACTGTCCATAGAACCTCTCGATTTCCCTCAACACTTCTGCTTTGGTCGACGCTAGACTGCCATCTTCCATCTTCAGCTTCGTCAACTGGCTTTGCCCAATAGACATGTCTTTTGCGAACACTTTGGAGCCTTTATTCCGCTCTATCGTCTCTTTAATACGATTAGTATTAAAGGTACGGATGTCGTGTCGCATAGACTTTGATATGAGTCTATTGAGCCGCCTATATGACTCTGCGTCACCGGAAGACTGCAGTTGCAATGAGCGTCGTTCAGCCATGAGGTCGAGGGTATGGCTCGAGAGCTTTTGCGGTCTATTTGTACGGTGGGGTTTATAAAACTTCGCGCCCACCGTACGGACAGTTTCCACAAACCTGTTATTGATCTCATCCACTGATGCGCAGCTCTCCAGGCACTCGAAGCGATTTGATAGTTCGAGCTGAAAGCTCTCGGGGTTTTGGATATGGGCGCGAGTGGGTCGGAGTGTAGACTTCATCATACGGGACCTCTCAAGTTTAACATTAATATTCAAAGTGCCTCGTACCATTCGGTGATCACTTCCGGTTTTAACCATGTTGATCACAGAGACATCATTGAATATTTGTTTCTTGGTGGTCAGGATGAAGTCTATCTCATTTCTCGTAGAACCATCGGGACTCAACCAGGTCCATTTCCTATGAGGTGGCTTCTGGAAGAAAGAGTTCATCATGAAGAGTCCCTCTTTCTCCAGAAAGTCGGCCAACCTCTGACCCCTGGGGTTCCGTTGTCCATATCCAAATTTCCCCACTCTCAACTCACTTTCGCATTTCCTGCCCAACTTCGCATTGAAGTCCCCCATAACAACATTAAAATAGGTCTCAGAAGTGTGTATGGCCCTACTAATGTCCTCATACATCACCTCCACCTCATCATCCGAGTGTGCCGAGGTCGGTGCGTATACCTGGATGACCTTCAACGAATATCTCTTGGATACTCTGAGTATCAGGTACGCAACCCTGCTCGATATACTGTCGATGGCAAGAATGCTGTTAACAAGGGACTTGTGGACGAGAAACCCGACACCACCTTGGGACGGTTGGTCGCCCTCCCGGTAGTAGAGTAGGTTACCGGATTTCAGGGTTATCGTGTCCTCACCCTCTCGTCGGACTTCTGATAACCCCAGGATATCCCAATGTAACCTACTCATTTCTTCTTCCAGCTCAGCTAGCTTCTCGTCTGTCCTCATCGTGCGAATATTGTGTGTTACCAGGGCCAGTCGTCGTTTATGCAGGGGGTGGTAGCCGGATCTCTTCCGGAGATTATTAGCACCCCTTGCTCCGCCGTGACCGGGACCGCTACCGTAGCCCGGAATAGCGGAGCTGCCGGGGACTGGGGGCCTGGTTATTTTGTTAATCTTCATTAAGGGGGTTTTGCCATTACTCGCCACGCTTGGCATGCGGGTTGGCGAGCGCAGTAGATGGCGTTTTCCGCAGAGGATGCTGCTGCCCATCCCTGGTAGTATTTCCCTTAGCCGGTTCTTACGGCACCCACGGGAAGAGAGGGGGAGGTACTATTCTAAGCCGGTACCCCACGGTTAAAGTTACACGGTTATCTAAAGTACATTCAACAATTTTATATTCAAACATGAGATATCGTGAGCGAGCGAGACTGTTGCGGCATCCGTCCCCGGCGCCTTAACAAGAAAAGGAGAGCTGTGAATGAAAAAAAGATGTGATAAAATGCCTAAGGAATGTTGCATTATTGAAAGACAGATTTGTTTATATAATACATAGAGTAAATAAAAGATAGCATAATAATATATTTTTTATATTTATATTTATTTACGTAATACAAGTTTTACACGCAACTTAGCTCAGTTTATAGATTTATTTTTTAAATACCTACTTTATTTTTAAATAAATAAGATTTTGATAAATTTAGGTTTTACTGGTTGTTATAAAATGGTGGTTGTATTTTGTTCGTTTTTATATATTTATTAATATTAGTTTTTTCTTGTTGTATTAAACATGTTGTTATTTTCATGAGTCTTTTATTTTCCCATTGTCATATTATAACAAGCTAAGCAAAAAAGTATGAAAGTATACGAAAAAAATAAAGTTCATGTACAAGTACAGCTCAGCAAATAATTTTAGAATCGAACTATATTTTAATTTTTACAATCAAAATGTGAAAAAAACTATATCTTTAAAATTATTATTATGTGATTCACTAAGTTTTTATTTATTTAAATTAAATCTCGGGTTCCGGTTCTGTAGTATTCAGAACTCATTCGGAATCTATACCTCCATCTCTATCATTCTCTATGGAAATGAGAATCTATACCTTCGTCTCTGTCATTCTCTATGGAAATGAGAATCTATACCTGAGACGGAGGTATAGACAGACAGACTGAGATATATAGATTCCGAATGATTTCTGAATACCCCTACAGTTCTTTAATGGGCATCAATGGAGTGGAAGCCAACACTGAGAGAACAATTTTTAGATCATTTGCGATAATTCAAAAACAATATATTTATCAAAATCCATTTATTTCGACCGTAAGTCATAGAATTACAAATAAAAATAATGGTGATTCCCTTTATTTTTTTACTATATTTTTGAATAATTATTTGTAATTTATAAAAGAAATTGAAGGAAAAATAAAGGAAATTACGGTATTGAGTTACATATTAAGTTTTGAATGACTAACAAAACATGAACGAAATTTGAATAAATTAGGAATTGGAAGGTTTAGCACCATCATGTCGGTCCACATTCTTGATGCGTATTGCACAGGATCGGAATTCCCTGCCGCCTTGCCAGTTTTCTTCGAACTAAAATAGTGGAATTCTCAAGGCTACCGTGGATATCTTTTAAATCGACGTGCTCCATCCACGGCTACACCATCAGGAGAGTTGGTGGTCAAACGTAGAACTAATCGCCTAAAAACCGCCTAAGTGCAGTACAAACTACAAAAAATAATTTATAATTTAATTTATTATGTTTAATAATTAAAAAAAAATATTTTTTCGTTTTTTCTTTAATCCTCGACTCAAAAAGAGGAGTGTTATTAGTTTGACGTGTGTATCTGTGTGTCTGTCTGTGGCATCGTAGCTCTCAAACGGGCGGACCTATTTTGATCAAGTTTTTAATAGACTTCTAAAAAGAAGGAGTTTCTCAATTCGACTATTTTTTTGCATGTTTGCTACTCGATTATTATGACTTAATTTTGATGATTACTTTTTGTTTGGTCGGTAATAGTTTAGAGGTGGTCTCATATAAATATTATCAAAATAGGTTCAGTACTTTTTTATGACAAAATAAAAACTGTCCTCCAAGTCAACGAAATTGCGCGTTCGACGTCGGTTGCTTCAGTTTATAAACTATAAATATTATTATTATTTTGTTTGAAAGTGAATTTCGTCGAGAGTGTTCTTAGCTATGTTTTATCATAATCGGTTTAGCCTTTTTTTGTCAGGGGTTATTGAGTTTTTTAAACGTATACTTGAATTTTAAACAAAACAAACACTTATTATTTACAACAACAAAACTATATATGGGTATAAAATAATGTGATTGCTTCTGAATAGACTAGTCTAATACATTTTGTTTGTTTTTAAATAAATACTGTAATAATTCTCAGGTGAAACCACAATACCGTGTGATACAGAGACACCAGTTGATAAAAGTCTGGTCCAAATAAATGTATCAAGCGAAGAGTTGCAGAAGAGAATACAGAACTTCATAGAGAAGAAACGGGAACAAGTGAACATAAGCAATATACACGACTTTATACCGAGCAAGGGGGTGAGCGAGACGGAGGATGAGGAGACGTGTGCGAGAGTGAGAACGCAGTTCGTGCGGCGGACAGATTCCAAGAGCCATTTGAAAGGTAATAAGTATGGTTACGCTAAATATATCTAATGTTAAACCTATGCTCAAAGCGAGCAGCTATCTCTCTCGCACACGGCGCATCACAACATTTTCAAACATAAAATCACTGAATTAGACATTATAAATCGTCGTTTCAAACTTAAAATCTCCTATGTGAAATATACAACCACACGGGAGTTTGTGGATTCGATATATGTATATTCTAAAATGATATTAAAAATCTATTGACATAGAGTTTTGAAAACACATATATTTTAGAACTTCTTAGCTAAGTTAAAAGATATTGGGGAAAAAAACTTTTTTATAACATTATTTCTACATAATTAAATAAAACTGTCTTACGTTACTAATACCTCAGTGATTTCCTAATATTATGTTTAAAAATGTTGTGACGTACTGAAGAGGAAAAGTTTTTTATGTTAGATAGGTCTACGATTGACCACCAACTCGCCTGATGTTAAGCGACGTTGTAGCCAAGGATCTATTAACTCTAGCCTTGAAGATTCCAATATTATAGTTCTCAAGAAACGGATATGGCTTCTTCCACGTGACAGTGTATTTCGAAAGAGAACTCGAACAGAATAATGAAACAAGTATCAATGTTTTTTGTTTTTTAGAAAAGAGGTTTTTGTAGCCTAACTTATGTTTTTTTTTTTTAATTTTGATGTACCCAGTGTCACTCTCACAACTAAGAGGAATCTATTGACACCACTCACATTAAAATCGGTCAAGCCGTTTAGGCTCTAGGGCGTGTCAAAGAAATATACATACATACATACACTCGAAAAACATAACCCACCTTCTTACGCAGTCGGGTAATAAGGACAGCAGCGCCGTCAATGCAGCATTAGCTCTCTTTCTGAACAGACTCTAATGCAAATCTTTGTCATCTCCAGTCCGAAAAGTGGACAACGAGTGGGGCCCCCAAACAGTCCAGAACTTCCCCCCCACCAGCCAGCCAGACAACACCGGTCTGCCCCCCTCCATAGCGGAGCGAGTGCTCAATATAGAGAGGTTCCTGAACATCGGTCCTGTGCCGCGGGACATCTACCACCGCCTGAAAGAGATGGAAGATAAGATTGCTTACCTGCAGGCGGTGTCACCTGAGTACGCTATGTTTTGGGTAAGGATAAACGAGATGTTGAAAAGTCAATTCCCACAGGAGTGATAGGACATATCGCGTAAGACAATGAAAGATCATATAAGGCGGTGAAAGGTCACGTCGTACAAGAAGGTTCAAGGTTATGCCGTATAAAGAGGTGAAAGAGGTTATGTCGTATAAAGAGGTGAGAAAGATTGCCGTATGAAGAGGTGGAAAAGGTAATGTACAAAGAGGTGAGAAAGGTTGTCGTACGAAGAGGTGAAAAAGGGTATGTCGTACAAAGACGTGAAAAAGGTTACGTAGTATGAAGAGCTGAAAGGTCGTCGAACAAGGTGGTGAAAGGTCATGCTGTACAAAGAGGTGAATGGTCATGTGTCGTACAAGGAAGTCAAATATCATTTTGTATGATAAAAAAACATATTAATATGTAAAATGTAGCCTATGCCCGTCTCCCGGTCCACGGCTATCTCTATACCAAATTTCATAACAATCGGTTCAGGCGTTTGATCATGAAAAGGTAACAAACAGACAGAGAGTTACTTTCGCTTCTATAATACATTATTAAATATTACACACAGAACGGACACTTCGCCTCCCGCCAATCTCAGATTCCTTTCCCGCTCGCCCTGTCGTTTGCCGGAGTTAGGCGGCACGGCGCACTCATTTGTCAGTCGAGACAACCATTGCGGGTTTCAAGCGCTAGAATTCTAATTGGTTTCACGAGCGAGCGGCAATCAGACGACGTCCCTAAATTCATACATTTATGTGTGTTATGTACATACGACAACTTTGCGTTTGCGTCACTGAATAACGCGCCTTTGTATGGAGTGTCCGACGTCTGATATTAGTTTGGATTACCTCCTGTAGCCTAAACGACTGGACCAATTTTGATGTGCGTAGTGTTGTTAATTTTTACCTCCTGAGTAAAGCATTATGCAGTCTATGTATTTATGTATGTGTGTGGCAGTCTAGAGGCCAAATGCGTGGACCGATTTTGATGATTCTTACGTCAATCAATTCCTCGTCACTAAAGACATGACAGTAATCAAAATGGCGACAACGAGACGCCATATTGTGAAAAAATAAAAATAATTAAAATTTGCGTATGTACCAGTGAGTTATCATCATACGTATCATTGAATAGGGATTTGAAAATTACTATTAGGTTTCTCTTACTTCTTATTGTTGTCGTTTCTTTTATACTTGCAGAAAACGAACCGGGACTCTGAAGACATGAAGCAGGAGAACATGGTCGACTACACTTTCTCGGCGGAGGATATCTCCAGGAAAATAGAGCAGCTCGAAAAGATGAATATGTGATAATATGGAATATGCACGAGTTATTTTTATTTGGTCATAAAAAGGCTAGCCATAAATAGATTCATTCCATTGAAATACATCATAAATAAGATAGTTACAAGGATTTTAATTTCATGTTAGACAGAGAGCAAGTGATGACGTCATGGTTCGTGTTCGCCTTACAAATTTAATACAAACTGTTGTTTCGCGAGAGAGGGACAAAACATCCCTCCACTAAATATTTATATCTCGGAAGTTTAATGACCGTTTTTTTATATGTATTACATTTTAGTATGTTATCAATTAAAACCTATGAATTATGAAATAAAGTTATTCCAATAGCAAATAGTAACTCCCGAGAAATAAAAGTAAATACTAAGGGCTAATATTCCAATCTTCAGAGTTCAGAATAAAGTATCTGTCAGATATATTTAACTCTGTCCTTTTCTGTCATATGACTTTAAAAAAAAGCAATATTTTAACTGACTAATAGTGTTCATATAGGGATTGAAAGTTAGCTCTAATTACTGTTGATAATGAGTTCCTTTTCAAATTGCCAGATTTCCTATGCACCCTAAGGTTGCCTAGAAGAAATCGCTCTATGCGATAAGGTCGCCGTTGTACTTTCAATTACGATTATTATCTACATTTAAGTTACTCTGTATGTAGGTATGTACAATAAAGTTATTTTATTCTGCAATGCGCTTAGAATTTTTTGTAACCCGTGGTCTCGCCGGCGCCGTATTTTTGAAAAATCAAAATTGACGAAGGGGTCGGTTCTAAAGGCACATTCATGGAAAAAATAATGGTGAATCCTTATGGCCGGCGCTCACTGACAGCGTGGCACGGCAGGTTGTGCTGCGGCATCCCGCGGCATTACGTGGCATTCCATGGCATGCCGTGGCATCCTGCTGAAAGCCCAGCCACTTTGGCATCAAATAGTTTTGCGCCAGTGCGTCTTCTACCTCTCTTGCCCCCGCGCACCGACTGCACTGCGCCCCATTAACCGAAATGACCGCTGCACAAGTTTCAACCTTATTTCAACTAGCTTAGCAATCATAATTCCTCGACACAAAGTGACCCATACGTCTCGCGGAATGCAGTGGCGCGCCGCGGCAACCCGTGGAATGAAACGGCATGACACGTCATGCCGCAGCATCCCGCGGCACGTCGCGTCATGCCGCGGCATCCCACGGCACGTCGCGGCATCGTGGTATCGAAATAAAGTATCATGAATTCTAAACTCATTGAAATAAGATTCAAAATAACTTGATTAGTAATAAAAACCTTTGCCTTGACACACCGTGCCGTATAATTAATAATATTCAAACAGTCAGCCTGTATTTATTAACTTTTGAAATTAGAATGCCACTTGTCTACCTTGGACCTTGGGGGTCCAAGGTCTTTATTCCAGAAAACAAGAAAAACAACCATTAAACACTATAAAATCTATTAATTATAATGAAATATTTACACAAGTCATGAGCATAATTATTAACAACTACATACAGTGCAGGTCAGGAACATGGCACGTCTGAGAGAAAGAGACAACAATGTCGTGACGTGCCAAATTTTTGTCGACACTGTACAATAAATAACGGAAAAATCACACTACGCGAGTTTTAGAGTGAGGCATTTATTAGGCTGTTTACACATTACAGGTTTTTGTAAGCTCTATATTGTCGCAAATCGTCCGTCTCGCTCGCACGCACTTATTTTTTTGAATATATAAAATGACTGAATGCACTCATCAAAAATCGTCGTTTGTGAAACTAGAAATAAACATCACAAATATTCGACAAAAATTTAAATTTTATCCAAGTCAATTATCATACATAAAAATCACTTTTGCGTTAATAATTTCTAAAAATGGTTTTTATGTATGAAAATTAACTGGAATCAAATTGAAATTCGAACATTTGTGATGTTGTTTTATAGTTTTACATACGACGTTTTTTTTAAATGCAGTAATTTTATATCTTAAAAAATGTGGGTATGCGCGAGCGAGACGGGCGATGGTCGGACTACGGACTCTTAAAGGTCAAGGATTAGCGACTGCGTCGCTACAGAAGCCTTACAAAAGACGCAGTGTCTTAACCGCCTTATCCGAAGCAACTGACCAGTGAAAAGATTATGCGGACTCAGTATAGGTTAACAAAGCAGTGTCTAATTTTCGTATGACTTCGCTAATATTGCAAAGTAGCCTAGAAGATTCAAGATGGTCTAGAAGAGATAGCTTATAGCAATAAGGTCACCTATTGTTTCATTAGCTTGTAAGCTATCGACAAAATGTCGATATTCTTTATTAAGGTGATTAGGTAAGTTTTTAGATAAGGTGTGAGGGAAGAGAGACCTTTGCTCAGCAATGAGAAGGCATGGGCTAATATAATAGTTAAGTTGTTAACTATAAAGAGTTTATTTGTCTATCAAATTAAGGTGTGAAAATTATGCACTGCTTTTTAATTAATTCCTTTTTTCATCCGTTCTGTGGAGAGAATTACAAGTTTTTTTTTTCATATTATAAACAAAAGAGAGTACAACACAAGAGAAGTGCGTCCCTAGCGGCCAACAAACAGCATCGCGTATATCTTTCAATGATAATGAACTATCACTAATGATTATGAAGTTTAGGACAAATTCTATGTCATTTTTTGGCAAATTTCAAAAAATTCACTAAAATATATTAATTAACAAATTAATTTTGCATTAGCCACTATCACAAACATCGGTGAAAACTTTTATTAGAACGGTGACTAACGCGCATTCGACCGATGTGTTCGCGAGCAAAGTTCGCAACGAACGGTCAATCAACGTTCGTGGCAAATTTGATCGCAATAAACACCGAGGAACGTCGGTTAATCGCCGGCCTAATTTACAATTCCAACATAATCGATGCCAAATAAATTCTCATGCGATTATATTAAAAACTCCATTCACCTATAGTCTACCCAAATTAAGACCGGACTGACCCCCTGTCACTGCAAGCCAACATAACATTTTACCCTCTAATGTCCTCTTCTTTCCATGTAACCCTCTAATCACGGGCAAATGTGGCGACGAACCTCATGGTCTTTGATGCTACCAAGTCAGGGAAAATTAGGCATGTTTTTTTATGTATAGTGAAATTGTTGTCACAGAATAAAGCGACAATATTTAAGAGTCCATTCCAAAAAGCAGACAATCCATAGGATCTGTTAGCGGTCTACAAATTATTTCTAATTTTCTACTGAATAGCTTATTTATTAAAAAAACAGTACATTTCACCTTTCTGTAACAAGTACTATATATTTGACATAGTAGTGACAACTGAAAATAAATTTCTTATTCCGGGTAGGCTATAAATATTTATTTACATTTCTGAAATCTGTGCAATCACATTTATTTTTAAAGCCTAGTTTTATCAACACCCTAGCTCTTTGTTAGGAATCATCGGTTTAGAAAATAAAAGTCCGCACCAAACTATAAATAATAATTTAAAACAGTCATCGTTACACGGCGCGCATTGGCAACAATTTTCCCAGTTTGTACCCCTAGTTCTGGTGGCGGCATTCCAATTTTAAGTATTTGAAGTCTCTAGGCGCACTGAACACTATTTTGTGGTTATTGAATGAGAATGAGCCGTCACGTTCGGTTATTTAACGCTCGTTCGGATAAAGTCAGCTTGAGTCGAGTAAGGGAGCGAGAGAAATATATTTAACGCATCACTGCTATACTATTTCGTATTATTAACGTCGCCTAGATAAAGTTTTCACTTCTGTCGTATGGTACACACATTTTTTTTTACAATATTATCTTCCTTCGAGAGGAAAGGAAGAGAATATTACATTTTAAAGTTGACCATTGAAAATTTTAAATAGTCTTTAACAGTCTTCAATAGCTAAATGTAACATTTAAAAAATATTGAACAGAACAGGGCGACTACAGTTTGGCACGGACTTAACTCTCGTTCGATCTCACTCGTTCTCTATATCTGTCCCGTTCACTGCGCGACTCGCCATCAATGCTGCGGCCTTCTCATGAAGAGCACCAAGCCCAGAGCCGCGAGTAGCACGGTGATCAGGTAGAGGTCCCAGTTGGAGAGCAGGTTCGAGTCCCCGCTCAGGAAGATCAGCGCCAGCGGACTCTGGAATATATACTGAATTATACGACAAGTGAGGTTCCGTACACTGACACTGGTATACACGCAGAGGAAAATACAATAAACGGATTATAAATTATACAAGTTTTTTAGTTTTTTACGACAATTGTTTTAAAAACTAAAAAAAAACGTCATACGGACCGACAGACAGACAGATGGAGAATTCGTAAAGGTACGGAACCGTAACGTAAAAAGGGAAACATGGAAGACTAGTTATTTATGGTTCTAACCACATTAAAAAAACATCGAAATTTGATAATATTTAAGGGTAGAAAACAATTTCATTCTGTTACACGGAACAATGCGAAATGTAGTAGAGAAAAATTTTTTTTTTGGTCTTACTTTCTGAAAAGACTGAGTAGTTTATAGTTTCTGAAAAGACTGTGTAGTTTGTCGTATCTGTAAAGAGTGTGCAGTTTGTATTTCGAAAGTAACGTGTAGTAGTGTGCTCACCAGCGCGAGCGTGTCGAGCGCGGTGTTGGCGTTGAGCTTGGCGAGCGCGAGCGCGGCCGGCAAGCGCGCGTCGGGCGAGGTGTCGGCCGCCAGGTCGTAGCAGCGCTTGGCGAGGTGCAGGTCGCGCGCGAGCCCTAGCCCGCGCTCGTGCATGTAGCCCAGGTTGAAGGTGGCCTGCGCGTTGTGCAGCACCTCGGACGCTATCCTGCGCGACATACACAACAACAAGGTACTATGAATCACACTCATATTATAAGTTTGTGAGTATGTTTGTTGCTTAATCGGGGAACATACATAAAAAAAGATTCCAACGAATTGAGAACCTCCTCCGTTTTGGAAGTAGGTTAAAAATAGTGACAATCATTGACGTTACGCACACAGCTGCGTATGTATAGATTCTACGTATGTCGAAGCTGTCTAATAGGTAGTTAGACCGCGAGTGACGTTTGTGTGGATATTTGGTGGAGTGTCCGGGGCGTGCCCCTAATCTGAATGAGAATGACCTGTAATGGTGCGCGGCGACCTCCAGGTCGACCGGCGTCCCGTGTCCGTAGTAATGGTAGTCCCCGAGCTTGACCCGCGCCGCGGAGCACCCCTGCGCCGCCGCGCGCGCCCACAGCTGCAGCGCGCGCCTGTACCGCTCGCTCTCGGGGAACAACCGGACTTCACCTGGACAATTCATAAATATCAGTTTTTTTTTTGTTTTTTTTTTAATATTATAGATCTACGATCGACCACCAACTCGCCCGATGCTAAGCGACGGTGTGGCCGAGGACGGAGCTCGTCCAATATAGCAACTATAGTGTAGCTGTAACAATTATATTGTACATGGTGGCACATACCAATGATTCAAATATTTTTTTAAATAATATCTACCTTTTTCTTACCAATTCACTCACGAAAGTTGACCATTGAAAATCTTGAACAGGCTTTAAGTCTCGTCGATCTACGATTGACCACCAAATCGCCTGATGTTAAGCGACGCTGAGGCCGAGGATGGAGCTCGTCGATCTAGAAGATATCTATTCTCACTAGCCTAGTAAATTCCGAGATTGACACCGCGGGGCGCAGCTAGTATAAATATAGGTGTCTCCTATCAGCCACCTGGTCCCCATAGTACATAGTGCTTTGTTTAGTTTGTGGTTGGATGGTACTGCATGAAAATGTCCACCAATATTTATTTATTTAATTTTCGGAAAACAAACAGCTTCGAACATATACGAGTATAATGTAAATCAATAGTACATAATAAGCCTCACAGTTTTACGAATAGAATTTAAGTTTACAGGCCAACATGCATCTGGTAATTAAATAATATTTAATATAATGAATTTAGTAGTAGATTATTGTATGTATATTCACCTATATCGAGTAAGTAGGCCGCGTTGGTCTGCGCGATCTCGTATCCTTGTTCCGCGAGCGCGCGGTACTGCAGCCACGAGGAGTCCGAGTCGCGCGCGCGCCACGCCGCATGCGCAGCCATCAGCCGAGAGGACCACAAGCCGCGCTCACATACGCTCTTGAACAGCTGGGGGGATAACCACCACATCATCACTTCTTCTCACCATTCATTCATTCATTCATTTTTTTCATTCTTTTGGTGGTCTTCTGTCCACCTTGTGGCTGGTCTTCCTACGCCACCCTTGCGTGTCCATGGTCTCCACTCGAGAACTTTTCGGCCTCATCGGCCAACAGTTCTGCTTGCTATGTCCCTGACCACATCAACTAGTAAGCATTCACAAGGGGCATGTACATAGTAAATCTACAAATGAGCTTGAGGAATAATATTTATTTCCATATGGAAAGATTCAAAATTTAATATTGTAATCATCATCACGTCGGCCACAAGAGGTCTACTGCTGGACTTAGGCCACTCCCATGGATTTCAAAAAAGACCGATATAGCACGCAGAAATTATGGGCCCATGGGGCTAGACCAGCCACAAGGTGGCCAGAAGGCCTCATACAAATGGCAGGAAGACGCTGGATGCAAGTCGTTTTCAACCGGTCTTTTTGAGAATCCATGAGAGAGGCCATGTCCAGCAGTGGAAAATCCAAGTAGCAGATGATGATGATGGTGTACAATATTAATCCATCAAGTTTAAAATTAAATTACGAAATTTATTACATATGCTTACACCAAGGAAACATGATAGAAAGTGTTATTTCCTGGCTGGCAATCATACCGTAGTACAAGAGCGCAGCTCTCCTATGTCTTACACACGCTTGTATGCGAGTCGAGCTGGCTAGTGTGTGGATAGTGAGCGCGGTATACCTCCACAGCCGTGGTGCAGGAGCGCAGCACTCCTAGGTCTTACACACGCTTGTATGCGAGTCGAGCTGGCTAGTGTGTGGATAGTGAGCGCGGTATACCTCCACAGCCGTGGTGCAGGAGCGCTGCACTCCTAGTCCCTGCGCGTGCATGTGGGCGAGGTGGTAGAGAGCCAGCACGTGGCCCGTCTGCGACGCGAGCGAGAAGTACTTGTTGGCTTGCTTGAAGTCGCGCTGGACGCCGATACCGCCTGCGAACAACGCACAAATAGAGCAACTCTTGTTTACAAGTAACAGAACTATCTATTAATTTTTAATATTGACAATGGCAGAATTTAGGAAATCTGCAGGCAGAGAATTATATTTACAACAAAAAAAAAAAAAAATGCAAGGGAGGTGAAGAGTGGAAAGTTAATTCAACGACTAGAGAGTCCGAAGCTGAAACCGGTTGGAAGACATCGTTCTTTTGGCCGTTTAATATCGTGCGTTTTTTCTACTACTAAAGTACCGAACCGATTTTCATAAAATTTATATTGGACCACCTCTGAAGTTATCACCTACTAAATAAACAAGTATAAGTTTATAAAACTTAAAACCCCCCAACAAAAACCGGCTGAACCCATTTTGATGAAACATAGCTAAGAACACTCCCGACTAATTCACCTTAAAAAAAAAAAAAAAAAATACGGTATATCCGTTCGGGAGCTGCGATGCCACAGACAGACACACACACAGACACGTCAAACTTATAACAAAAAAACGGTGTTAAAAAGAATCATCAAAATAAATTCACAGTTGGTGGAGTAATAGGTTAACAAACATAGATAAAAAAACATACAGCAACCTGGAGGTTTTTGGAAGTCGGTAAAAAAATATGGCTTGTCTTCTTCGCAACAAAATACTTTACAAAGTTGTGTCAAGGTTTATTATTTGTTTATCTCAGTTTCTGAGAGTGACTCACCAAAGTACATGAAGCCGAGATGCAACTGTCCGTCGACCCAGCCCTGGTTGGCCGCCATCGTGAAGTACTTGAAGGCAGCCGTCGTGTCCTTGGGCACTCCGCGGCCCTGCATCGAACAAATTACATTTTATCAACCAATAAGAGCTTAAAGAGAGTATCGTCAGAGCATGTTTTTACCTTCCATGCGATGTTTAAGCAAGTATCTGTATTAAAAGAAAATCAAAATACCTGACTGCAGAAAAACAGTTTTTGCAGTCTAACTTACGATTTGTGAGTAAACATTCGTAAAATAGCTGTAAAAGATTATTAATGCGCATTCTTAAGAATAATTCTAGTAAAATCACTTGTTTGTTACGAAAAAGTGCATTTTTTATTATTATTGTTACAAAAATTGTAGCCTGTGACAATCAGGGAGTAAAAACGAATCATGCATACATACATACACTCGAAAAACATAACCCTACTTCAAACGCAGTGGGGTAATAAAAAAAGAAAAAAAAAACGATGAAAGGTACACAAAGATACTCGTAGGTAAAGGTAGGTGTAGGATGAATCTGGGTGGATGATACATTTACAAATGAGTAAATGACCTGTAAGTACATGAGCCCGAGGCCGCTCTGCCCGACCGGGTTGTTCAGCTCTGCCGCCTTCCTGAAGTAGTGCAGCGCCGTGTCGTTGTCGGCCTTGATGCCGTCGCCGCCTTCCAGATATATCTGACACGAAACGAAGACAGACGACACTAATAATCAAGCTAAATAAATAAAATATTATAGTTTAAGAAAAACTAAAAAAACACGCACAATCTTATCAAATTATTGTATTGTCATTGGTCCTCGATAAGTCTACAAAGTTTGAATGAAATCTGACCGTTTGAAGTGGGTCAGACTCATGTTCAAAGTTTCCGTTACATACTAACATACGTATGAAGCTAATAAAAGCGTGTTAAAATACGCTAGATTCTAGTGTATCCTTGGTACCACACTTGGTTTATGTGGTGGTGTACTATATGAAGCACAACTCCACGTTACGCCAAACGCTCAATCTGCGTTACGCGAAGCGCTCAAACTACGATACGCCAAGCGCTCAAGCTACGTTACGCCAAGCGCTCAAGCTGCGTTACGCCAAGCGCTCAAGCTACGTTACGCCAAGCGCTCAAGCTGCGTTATGCTAAACGCTCTAACGAAAATCACTTTTCCACTTTTACAATTTTTGTTGTCAGGCTGTTTTTATAATTTAAAGTAATCTCTCTGATATCGATCCCAAATATGTCAAACTACCTACATATTTGTCCACTCTTGTCTGGTGGGCACAGATAAAGCATTGATCTCACTCTGACTTGTGTTTCCTTTTGAATCAAATTATCTATTAACTACTTGCTGTATCTATTTGCTATTGCAAATTGATATACAATGACAAATAAATAATAATTCAATTAATAATGATTGATAAATAATTAATTAATAATTATTAATAAATAAATAATTAATTAATTAATATTTATTAACAATTATTATTTAATTAATAATTTTTCAGCTGATAGAGGGACCGACATAAGTCTGTGTAGCATCTAAATGATGGCTTGTGATAAATTTGAAATTGTTTTACTCTTGCAATCTAGGAAGCTGATTGTTTGGTTTTCTTCCTGTTCCAATTAAATTTTATCTTTGGATGTATGTTATTGATTTTATTTAGGGAAACTTCCATTACCATTTTTTTTTACGTGAGGAAATGCATTTACGCATACCCATCCACCCTGGGGGGAGCGGCGGATTATATCAGGTTCGACACCATAATGGTACCACTACCGACTAAAACCTCACGGTTTTCCCCTTTAGCGCTTACGACCAGACAGTAGGCACTTTCCCAGACTCTTCCACGGCCAAACAGCTCATCTAGTAAAATACATACCTTCCCTAGGAAAGCGTTAGCGACAGCATTCCCAGTCTTGGCGGCTTGCGAGAAGTAATGCTGCGCCTTGTTGAGGTCCAGCGTGACGCCGCGCCCGCCTTGGAAGTGCAACTGACCCAGGCCCACCTGACAGTACAACAATTATAAGCATAAATAAAAATAAATAAGTTAGTAACTAAGTGTAAGGCTAAGAACTTATGGAGAGGTTTTCACCTGCACTCGACGCGGCGGCGCGACCGCTACTCGCGTAGAATGTGAAATTGTAGGTAATGAATATTAGCAAATTTAACTACACGATTTACGGACGGTGTGTGTCAAACAATATTTCTTTTTCGATTAGGAAACGAATTTACAAAATGTACATTTTTACATGTTATTTTATTATTGTGGCGTAAATCCAAAACTTTAAAATAATCTACAACCATATTTAGTTGCATCGCGTGCGCGTCGCTTCACGTGTGTGGGGGTACTCAGGGAGCTATACCTGGCCTGCAATTGTACCTTCATGTCAGTGTAACAGTCTCACTCGCTCGCTACATACAGCGCATCTATCCGCACGTGTTAGGTTAGGGATTTATTATGATGTTTTGAACTATAATAATTGGATATTTTATCATATAAATTTGTGTATAAAACATAACATGGTGATCCAGTAAACTTAAGGAAAACTGGGGTTTAATGGATCACCAAGTCCTCCACTTAATCCGTTATTAATTGTTTACTATTCGTCGGAAGCGGAGTGGTGTTTTACTTAAAGATTTGGTGTTGTATTGATTCGATTAAAGTAAAGTAAATGAAAATGTTAGCAGTAGAATCGAATCCACCATCGAGGCCGCCATACTTGTTTTGTAATGGAATTCCCTTTCTACTTTGCAAATGGCGACAAGCCTTTAAATATGGCTCGATTGGGACATTCTGTACACACCCCATCGCAGCAGTCACGGCTGCTGCGTTGGGGTCACCCGATCCGACAACCCCAGGCAACAGGAAATACTCAGTTTTTGGTATAGGCGTCGGTTACCAAAGGAACACAAACACGACACACCGACCTCGCCGGCGAGGTCGAGGAACCCCCAGGTCTGATAGAAGACCGGTTAGATTCTCTCCAAATAGTCAACCAGTTCAACCCAATAGGGCCGCAGGGCACACCCCATCGGGGTTGCCGCACGGCAATTCGACTTCCCCCCCCCCCCCCCAGGCGACGGCCCAAGCCGAGGTCCGAACCTCCCTCGAGGTGCCCTTGAGCTAGTCCCTCGTAACCTTTAGTTTGTAAGCGGCCCAGCGCCTTCTGCGCTCGCCAAAGTCCGGTAAGCTGTAGAGGCCGTTAGAGGCCAACAGCTCAAGTCATCTCACAAAAAAAAAAAAAAAAAAAAAAAAAACATTCTGTACATTCTGTTGAAGGTGGCCGGGCTGAGCTGACGTCCAAAGCTAAGTGTAAACTCTGTATCGTTAACGGTGTACCCATTCTATATTCTATTTTGATATTCTATATAGATCGTGGTACTTATTTATATTGTACCTGTGATATTGGTGTAACCTATACTATGTGTTTAGAAATAATGATGGCGCTGAGTTTTCTTGTCCACGTTCTTTCTCAGACGTCTAGGGCCTTGTGAATGTGGAGTTAGAATCATTGCAGTGCCATGGAATACCCTCTCGGGATCCATAGAATAAAGGATACTCTGATAAAGTAATAAATATGAAAGTTGAGTAATCTACTTATCGTTTCCTTCCATCTAATTACAATCTTACCCTAATTATAGGTAGATAATACGTCAATATTAGTCATCATGGATAGTTTAAGAATATAATCAAAATGACAAAATCCCGCTACCCCATGGTGAATCTAACACACGCTTCCAACCTTGAGTCGCGCCCACACCCTCATCCTCTGAATAAAGGTAAATAAATATTGGTGGACATTTCACACACCATCTAGCCCAAACTAAGCAAAACTCGTACTATGGAAACTAGATGGGTGATAGACTACATATATACTTTTTTGTATATACATACTTATGATACATAGAAACAACACCCAGACACAGAACAAACATCTATGCTCATCACACATCCATGTGCTTGCACTCCCTTCATATCATTGTGGGCGTCACTCAAGGCTCTATACTTGTGCCTGTACTACTCCCTCCATTATCAATATAAGGGTCACTCAGGGGTACATTCCTGTTCCTATACTTTCCTTTCATACCAGTATGAGGGTCACTCAGGGTGCCATTCCTGTGCCTGCACTTTTCCTTTCATACCAGTATGAGGGTCACTCAGGTTGCCATTCCTGTTCATGTACTTTTCCTTTCATACCAGTATGAGGGTCACTCAGGGTGCCATTCCTGTGCCTGCACTTTTCCTTTCATACCAGTATGAGGGTCACTCAGGGTGCCATTCCTGTTCATGTACTTTTCCTTTCATACCAGTATGAGGGTCACTCAGGGTGCCATTTCTGTGCCTGCACTTTTCCTTACATACCAGTATGGTGATCACACAGGGGTCCATACCTGTGCCTGCACGTCTCCCTTCTCCGCCAGCAGCTGGTAGTATTCAATAAGGTCGGTGTCAAGCGCTCCCCCCGCGCCCCCCTCCGCTTCGTCCGCCAGCCGCGTGCGGACCACCGCCGGACCTCCGCTGAACGTCACTTCAGACGCCACTAGAACACCATACATGAATATGAAGTCGATATTTAAAAATATATCTATCAAATGTAAACTAAAAATTAACCAGAATCAAATATTTTGTTATTAATTCAAGTTTTATGAATTGTTATATGTTTCAGTCACAATCCAAGTCATGTAGATAGATATATAATCAAGTTCAAATCTTTCCTCAGTAAACCGTGTGTTGACTTTTGTGGAAGTTTCTATGGAGTTTTAAGGAAAATGTAAAAATACATGTTTCTCTTTCTTTCAAATCGTTAAAACCGCTTAGACTGCAGGAGGTAATAAAGAAACATACATGCATACCCACATACATACACTCGAAGAACATAACCCTCCTTTTTGGTGAGTCGGGTAAATATTGAGGGGGTGTACCTTTAGAAGCGACCTTCATATAAAGGTCGAGCGCTTTGGGACAGGAGCTGGGCACGGTTACGCCCGCCCAGTGACGGTAGGCGAGCGCCATCTGCGCATACGAGCTGTCTCCGAGAGCGCCCATTGTGTAGTGCACCAGCGCCTTGGCTTGAGACACGCCCACTGATATGCCGGACGCATACAGGAACCCCATACCCTGGGACACGGAACATATAATAATACAAGCTACATATAGTACAAGCTTTGCTTAGTTTGGGCTAGATGGTGCTGTGTGAAATGTCCTCAAATATTTATTTATTTATTTATTTAATAACGTAGACACGTAGTATAGCGTACCCCGTGAACAATTCACAGTGACGCGAGACTGACACGGATCACGGGACGGTGCTCCCAGGATTTTTCTTTTCATATCATCATCATCTCAGCCATAAGAAGTCGACTGCTGGACATATGCCTCCCCCATGAATTTCCAAAGAGACCGATTGGCGCGCGGCTTGCTTCCAGCGTCTTCCCGCCACTTGTATGAGGTCATCTGCCCATCTCGTGGCTGGTCTTCCTTGGCTAAATTCTTTTCATTTACGTGAATTTATTATAAATACCGACAGTTGTATATTCTTGTACCGTCTACGGCTGTTTATGGACTCGACATGAAAAAAAAAGTATCCATATTGAAAGAGAAACAAAATACCAGACTGCAGAAAAGCAGTATTTGCAGTCCTAACTAACGATTTCATTACGCTTGATACGCTGTTAAGTGTACGTTTTTGTGAGAATGTATGCGTAAAATCGCCGTTAAAGATTATAAATGCGCATTCTTTAGAATAATTCTAATAAACTTTATTAGAATTATTCTAAAGAATAATTGTAATAAACAAGATACTTTATTAAATAAAGTATCTTGTTTATTACAATAAAGTTCATTGGAAGTTACGAAAAAATGCATTTTTTATTTTTGCGAGAGATGTATTACTATTATTACAAAATAATATAGCCTATGACACTCAGGAAGTGAAGACAAATCTAACGACACCTCGCACATCAAAATCGGTCAAGCCGTTTAGGCTGTAGGCAATCATATAGAAATACACATACATACATATCCACATACATACACTCGAAAATCATAACCCTCCTTATACAGTTGGGTAAAAATAAACTTTAACGCTAACCAAACAGAGTTCAAACTCACAACTTGTGCATCAGCATTTCCATCCTTGGCTAAATTCTCAAATATCTAATTTGCTGTATCCATATCCAATTTTACTCCTTCCCTAAACACGTGTGACCAGGCTTACTTGATCTTCACCTTAGGTAAGACAGAGAAAAAGAAACCTTCATCATATTTAAATAGAGTTCAAACTCACAGCGTGCGCATCAGCATTCCCATCCTCGGCTAACTTCTCAAATATCTCCTTCGCTTTATCCACATCCAGCTCTACTCCTTCCCCGAATACGTGCGACCAGGCTAACTTGATCTTCGCTGGTATGTAGCCCGCTTCGGCGGCCGCCTTCACTTGGAGGATCGTGTTTTGCAGGTCGGGCGTGCGACGGTGCAGCTTCTTGATGGCTTCGTCGTACAGCTCTTTGGCTAGAAAAAGTTTTTTATAATATGAGTGTAAGTTTCTATTTTTACCCGACTGCTTAAGAAGGAAGGTTTTTCAAGTGTTTGTATGTATGTATATACTTGTACTTATATGTATGTGGGTATGTATGTATGTTTCTATATGATTGCCTACAGTCCAAACGGCTTGACCGATTTGAATGTGTGAGGTGTCTTTAGATTCGTCTTCACTTTCTGAGTGTCATAGGCTACATATTTTTGTAATAATAATAATAAATCTCTCGCAAAAATAAAAATAAATCGTTTTTCGTACGAGTAGATACCTTAACGATTTTGAAAAAACTTTTACATGCTAAGATTTTTCTTTTAACTATTTTATAGGAATTTATGGAAACTATCGTGATTACCAAACGACTAGCAAACCAGCCCCACCCTCACTATCAAATATCGAAACCAATCCAACCAATCAGAAATCGGTTCAGTTGTCTCTTGTATGTTGGGGATTTTTATGTTTTCTTAACTTACTTGAGTATGAATGTCGCCCAAAAGCGACAAAAATGTCATCTAGTGGTTTATTTACAACTTACCTTCTTTCAGCTCAGGCGTGAGCTCTTCTTCTTGATCCTCAGGCAGTGGTGGCAGGGTGTCCAGTAAGTCCTGTGGGTTCTCCTCTTCTAGTTTCTGAAAACATACACTAAATTAGATTTACAACCACACCTAAATAACTTTAAACATGACTTTACAAAAGCCTTGTAAATATACAAATCTCGAAACGAAAAAAGCAGGATTTTTAAAGCGCCAGGGTAAATATGCAAACATTGGGCTCGTGAAAACAAAGTAACAGAATTAAACCCCCACTTATTTTTGGTCAAAGTATTAAATTCGCCGATTTTCAAGTGGTCGTGATTAAACCCTTTTTGAGGGTTGAACCCGCGATTACATTTTTGCACCCCTCCCTCCCATTAAAGTCTGGCTACGCCCTTGATACCCCACTTCTGACCTTGAAAATACCTCATTTGTATCACTCAGGCAACAATGAATTCAGTACTTAATTAAACAGTTCCATACCTTTAGGGGTAAGGTTACACACTATGTACATAATATAAGAAACAGAATTATATGAAAACATGTTTTCACATTTTAACGTTTTCAGTTTCATTTTCAGTACAAATAATGAATGATCATATACATTCCACAATCATTAACCCCAACCCAAATGAGTATCATAATAATTAATCAAAATTGGTTCAACCGGGTTTTTGTTGTTGTCGGGGGTTTTTAGTTTTCTAAACTTATACTTGTATTTTTAGAATAAAGTAGAATTAGTGATTGAGACAGCTGTAAAATTCACTCTAGCGCCTTAACAAACCAAATATGATATGACATTATGTTTTCACTCTGCATACTATAGGTCTGTCTGTATTTACTTGAAACTCACTTCGTGGTTAGCTGCTTCCTCTGCCATCTTCAGGTCCTGATAGCTCAGCTTAGAACTCTTCATGATACTTGACTTCAGTAGTTTCAATGTGAACTCCATTTGCTTCAACTGATTTTCTGTAATAGGTAATATAAAAACTTTTAAAGTTTACGCAATAATTCTGATGACAAACATAACTTTCATAAATAATTTCAACAAGTCTTTAATGTGAATCAAAATGTTTAACCAAGTAAACATTTTGAAAAATATTTTTTTTTTACAAAATTGTAGATTTTGAAAAATGGAGAGAACCTAATTATCAAATGTCAATTTAAACATGTCAATACAAATATTTATGTATTAAACTAACACACTGTAAAAGTAATAAATATTATTTGCAATAAAAAAATAAATTTTTTCTTCGTGACAATATTTATGGCAAGACTAGGTATATTGATTCTGTAGACATCTTAGGAAATATTTCAGAATTAGCCTGTACAAATACTGCAAGCTCAAATCAAAATCAAATCAAAGCTCAAATCTATGTATCATAAGTATGTATTTACGAAAAAAAAAAGTATATATGTATTCTATCAACCATCTAGTTTCCATAGTACAAGCTTTGCTTAGTTTGGGCTAGATGGCGTTGTGTGAAATGTCCTCCAATATTTATTTTATTTATTTATACTCAGAATGGCTGAGAGAAAGATATAAAATTCAAATCTGAAATATTATGAATAAAGATTGGTACTTAGGGCTAAGGATCATGTCCTCTTTTTCTCATCCAAATAGAAAAAACAAGGGAAATTACAAGCTTTGCAGCACTAGTACAGTTATGGCTTTACCACCACCACGAACTCAACAAGGTTATACATTTAAATACAGTGTAAACTCCATGTAACGTCACTCGATTTAACGACAAACTCCCTAAAGCGTCGAAATCACTCGGCTTTGGTTGGTTTACCTTGTCTTCCATACAATGATACACTCTATATAGCATTAGACCCACTCTCAATAACGACAACAATTAAATAATAAAAAGTACTTTGTTGCGAAAATTAGTAAAAACTGCGCACCTGTGTACGTTCTTTTGTTCTTTTGTCGCTTTATTACCCTAGCCCGTAATAACTCGCATCATACATACCGAACTTTCTAAGAAATCCGTTCTTTTGTTTACAAATTGGGATTGCTTGCACGTGTAGACTGTTGTTAGTAGGAGTCATGGATTATCTATATGTTGTCATATTCTTAGTTGTTATGTACAAAGAAACATTATAAATTAATTTATTAACAAATCATACCCACCTATCACTTTTTTTGCTGTAAACAAGTAAAAATATTTAAAATTATTAATGAACCAGTTTTGTTTAGTTTGTTTAAAAACTTACTCTAGTGAATGAGAGTGGAGCATTATATGTAGATACTTCTCTATGACATATGCAATATGATATACAACTGTGATAACATTATCACAATAACATCATGTTCACTTTTTAATTTGTTGTCAACAGAATGTTAAAGGAGAATCCTCACAAGAGCAAATATTTACTCCAAGGTTGCGTTCGTAAGCAGATAATATTTACCGGGTAAAATTTATCGGATAAATATGTGGTTTTAGAACGGGGTTATTTAGGGTAATAAACACTCTGAGAGTATTCTGTTTACGAACGCCAAAATTTATCTCGCTATGCTGACGCCTTCGAGATTAATCTCGATTGTGATCTCTATTATTATGAATGTTTCGAGTGTGACAGAGATCGACACAATCTATGTTCGTTGTTCGAGAATCAGGCTCGATAAAGTTTCCCCTGTCATGTTTGACATTGTTTAACTGGTTGTACTACGTGACATTGGCGGAGTCGTTAATACGAAGAGCCACAAAATAAAAAGGATAAGGTTTCATTATTCTTGATTTATGACGTAGTATCCCCATACTATTTTAAGAATAGTAAATTAGATTAAATACAAAATGTTATGGATGTGTATGTAATAATATACATCTTGGGATGTGGGTGGGGTGGGGTGCGGTGCAGGCCATAATGTTTTTGGAATATTCAATTTGAAACAAAACTCTTTGTACACAAATAAGTTTTTAATTATCAATACTACTTTTCTATTAAGTACGTAATACATACTTTTACAAAAATTAAGAGAAATATTTTATTTATAGAAGAGCTCTTCCGTATACAAAACGAAGAAAACTGTTTTCTACCCCTATAGATTTATCCATTTACAATAAATCTTTACATTTATCTGTTTGGAATTACTTAAAGCTATACTTCTATGATTTGCTTTTTGTAAAATGAATGAATGTTCCTCTATCTGCTCAAAAATTATTACCCTCCAGTCTTACATATCATAAAGTTACAAAATTAAGATGGTCTAGAGAATCGACAGCAAATAATTGACGAATTGCAAGAGATGTTATAATTTGTCGATTAATAGCTCCATTAATCTTTCTTAAGTATCATTGCTTTTCTTCAAAAGCCTAATTAATTCTTCATAGCGCTGCGCTCTCGCATCTTCTCATTGGCGGCCTTCATACCGAAATTCCTCTGCCTCCCAGCACCCTACAACCCTCTCCATGCTCGTCTGTCTTCTTACACCTCGGCGTGCTGCAAAAATAATTATAAATTTGTAAGTTGATTAAATAGAATAATAGAATATAATCTTATTTAAATTTAACCTAGCTTGAAGTAGCTGTCGTTTTATACTGTCTAAATTTAGAACAGAGAACGCAGATCTGGTAATGGATCTGCTACATCAGCATCATCTCAGCCAAAAGAAGTCTACTGCGAGACATAAGCATTCCCCATAGATTTCCAAAGACTTGTGGAAGTGGCTTGCATACATCTTCTTAGCACTTGTATGAGGTTGACTGTCCACTATGTGGCTGTGTAGTCTCCATATAGGATAGGTACATATTTCATCATAGTCATCACCGTTTTTCACCAGTATTAGGAAGAAAAACGGTAAAGTTTAATGGGATTCACATAGCTATATAATGACTAAATATTACCAATTTACATATAATTATAGCTACCTATTTTAACACACTTACACGCCTAATGTTGATTTGGACGCAAATAATTAATGGGTAGTAGGAATATGGAGGCAATCGAATACATGTGAAAACACTGGCTAGCTTATCATACATAATTCACAGAACCTCACTTACACATTCACAAAACTTTATGAAAACATTGATAATTAGTGGATTTTACTTAAAGGGATGGTTACAATACCGAATTTAAAGTCTTTGGGGTCAAAAATATAGTATTATACACCATAATCTTTCTCCGTAATATAAATAGTAAAACGAAGTGGTTTTCTTCACACTTACCATAAATTTGACTAGAGAAACGCTTTTATCACGAAATTTCTGTACTCAGAGTAGCAAAAATCATGGAATTCCTGGATTTTTTGATAGAGGCGGCCATTTTTTTATTATTAACGTATTCAAGTTCGCGTTTTCTCAAAGTATTTTGACAGCCGAGTGAATTTTCTCCCTGATTTTTGTCGAGTAAATATTTACTCCTGTCAGAGTAATTATTACCCTATCTGTGCCGTTCGTAAACGTCGGAGAAAATTCTCCTGAGAGGTTTCCGAACGGCCTGGAGTAAATTTTGACATTTCTCGAGTAATATTTACCCGTTTACGAACGCAACCCTAAAGTACGGACGCCGAGCAGGAAGAATTTCGTAGATTGACCTATGATTACCTATCTCTGTTACTCTCGTGTGATTATATTGCTATCGCGCTCACACAGGTGCGCGGGAGTGACAGAGATAGGTAATCATAGGTGTACAAAATTCTTCCTACTCGGCATCCGTACTTTAGCAGTTGTACCATAACTGTATCATTCCAAAAAAAACGGGACAAATGCGAGTCAGACTCGCCCACCGGGGGTTCCGTACAAACTAGTAGATAAAAGGGGAAATTATATATTTTTTATATTTTCCTTCATAAACCAAAAAATATACATCGTAAAAATATTTAAAAACTTGTTTTAGCTTATGCTACTGAAGCTCTTTCATATGATACCCTTCATTCCTTGCATAAATTTTTTTGTGATTAAATTAAAAATGTTTTTCGGATTAGTTCCTATAGTTAGGTTTTCGGATTATTTCCTATATGTATACTCTAACACAATGCTTCTTGCCAAATATCATTGTTCTAGGTCAACGGGAAGTACCCCATAGGTGATTCCCTTGTGAGTGTCGAAATGTGCGTTTTTTACGATATATTCGGCTGTAACTTTTTTTTATGAAAACTTAGAAACTTTATTTTTCTTTCTGCAGCAAGATACTATGGAATATGGATCTGCGTATATGGTTTTAATTTCAACTCAATACCTTCACAAGTTCCCGAGATAAAGGTCTTGACACCGGACAGATGGACAGACGGACAGACGGACAACAAAGTGATCCTATAAGGCCTACTGTCCACACAGTCGTCTTTTGTAGGATGCATGTAACCTACAAATGAAGATGGCGTATTTTGCATATTTGTTATTTCCACGCTGCTACATGCAATACTCAGGCACGCTACAAAACGTCTCAGTTTTCTTTCAACTAGCATCGAGAAAGCACGTCTTTTGTTGTGAAAATGTCGAGTGATGATGAAGTGATTATAGCATATAATTTTATTAGAAGACGACGAAACTGGCGAAGAAAGTACTGGATTCATCCATACATCGAAAGAAATATAAATTGTAGATTATTTGTTGCTGCCAGAGAGTTATCAGAAGATGATTCTGTATTTCAATCATTTTACCGAATGACTAAACATACGTACCAAAATTTAGTCTCTACTATTGGACCACTGATACAAAGACAAAATACTGCAATGCGAGCATGTGTCAGTCCAGAAGAAAGGATACTTATAACTTTGAGGTAAGTCATAATTTAAATATACAATCGTACCTATTTGCTTGTTGTGGACAGGGCCCTGTTTCATATAAATAAAGTCTACTAGCTGTTGCCCGCAGCTCCGCGTGCATATCTTCTGGGATAAAAAATAATCTACGACCTATTCTCGAACCGAACAAATATTATCAGTCATTTTTATATTTAAAAGATGAAAATTGGTAATAAATATTTTATATGAAATGGGACCCAGGACTGAGGGCATCTATAGTATAAAAAAGTGTTATAGAAGAAAAAATTTAATATCAGAAAAAAACCGTATTAAGTACCAATTACAAGTTTGCAAAGTCATCCAGTTGTGATAAATCAGTAGTATTTACATTTACAGAATAATTGATTGGAGATATTGGAGGAAACGATGAATTTGCATTAGAATCTACAGAAGATATTGGAGAATAATTATTGTCCCTGTATTGTTGTGACTGCAGAATTGGATAGTGTGTATTCTGATAGTGTTGTGGCACTTGTGGCGGATGTGATTGGTCTGACTGAATTTCTTCAAGCAATAAAAGCATCTTAATTCTAAATTTTCGCATTTGCTCTTCAGATAAATTTTCTATATCAGGCAACAAACTTAATAAAAACATTTTTCTAGGACTATCAGTTTTTGTTTCTTTTTTTTTAATCCAGTCCACAAAGGCTTTATCAGCCTCGTTGGTAACTTTTCTTATTTTTGGCTTCTTAAATGAGTTTGATTCATCGGTTCCAGAAGATGGCGTTTCCAATGTATCTGTAGGTCTTTGAGTACACGGGACTTTATCAGTTGTAAAACTTAATTCATCGGTGTTCTCCTCTGGTGGTTCAGGTATATTTCCCGGTTCATTAGTGTGAACAATTGCTTTCACAAAAGGAAGAAGAAACTGTAGTTCATCGTGTAGATAGTATAACTTCTTTTGCTTTGTAGATGAACCACTAGGAGTTGGTTTCAGACTGCGCACAAATCCATTCCTTATATTCCTCCACTTAGTTTGACAATCAGCCTCTGAAAAGAAATATGCATAATATAAGTAATTTAATACGTCTTTTTTTTCAGATACCTAACAACTGGGTGTAGTTTCCGGGCACTAAAATTTTATTTTGCTCGAGGAGAATGCACTATATCACGAGTTGTAGCAGAGACAACAGAGGTTATATGGAGCGCACTCAGAGACACCTACATGCCTGTGCCATCTACAGATCAATGGAAGGCTATTGCAACCAGATACTACGAACTTTGGAACCCACCAAATTGTCTGGGATCTATTGATGGAAAGCATATACGGATTCAAAAGTATCCTAACACAGGATCTGCAAATTATAACTATAAAGGATACCATTCTATTATTTTGTTGGGATGTTGCGATGCAGACGGTAATTTTACGGCTATAGAATGTGGATTTGCTGGAAGAAATAGTGACGGTGGTGTATTTCAGGCATCGGCTTTGGGAAGGTGGTTAGAAAGAGGTGGTTTAAATATTCCAAATTCAGGTTCACGTTTACCAAACGATGACAATACTGGAAATATATTTCCATATTACTTTGTTGGAGACAACGCATTTCCTTTGAAGAAGTATTTAATGAGACCATACTCAGTGAGAAACTTGGACAACGTAAAAAGAATATTTAATTATAGATTGAGTCGTGGACGAAAAACGATTGAATGTGTTTTCGGAATGATGTCACAGAAATTTCAAGTTCTTTTGAAACCCATTGTATGTCGCAAATATGCCACTATAATTTCTATAATAAAATGCATATGTATTTTACATAACTACATACGTAAACAAGAAGGAATACAGTACACAATCTGTGCATCCAGTGAATCGGCAGCACAAAGACAAAGGCCAAATTTAATACCAAATATGACTTTTGTTAACACACCAAATGGTTTACGCAACTATTTATCAAATTATTTTTTGAAACCTGATTGTGCACTCCGTTGGCAGTGGAATTACTGTGTGATTGAATAAATAAAAAACTTATTACTTACCAGAAGTGTTTGTTTTTTGTGCCACTTCACTCCAAGCTCTGTCTGTAATATCTTTTCTTGAGTATTCCGTCAGTTTATTGTTGTATAAGCACGGATACTGTTCAATAATTTTCACAAAATTCACCGCCGCGGCCGCCATTTTGTGACACAAAAAGCAACCGTCGGTTTGACGAGTCAGTCGAGTAGTGACATGTTGCCGCATGCACCGCAAGACGAACGCATGACGAGCGGCTGACGCGACGTTGCCGCTTCGTGGACACAGATTTCATTGTTTCTACGCAAGCTGCAAGCATTCGTCTTGCAATCGTCAATTGACAAAAGCGTGCGTATGACGTGCGGTTACGTGGACAATACGCCTAAGGGTTCCATTTTTTCCTATTAAGGTACGGAACCCTAAAAACATGTAAAAACACTTGAAACGTTTTGGAATGGATTAGAGTGAATTGTATCCTTTGTTATGTAAATTTTACTTGTTTAGGAATGCTCTCTAAGTAACATAAAAGTCATTTTAGTTTCAGTTTAGTATACGATACATGATTCACGATTCTGGTAATATAAGTACTAAACAACCAACCAAACTATCAATCTGAAAGACAAAACTGTTTGCAAATTACAACTCTTGGTGGTTGAGTACTTAGCAAAGCTGTGAGACTTCTTTAGGTGGGCTCTGGAAAAAAACCCACTATATTTAATTTTAAAACGAATACACAGTCTTTATTGCACACTTCAAACATCTCATACAATTTCAATATAATAATTATATGGCAAATAGTGAATGGAAGGAGTATGCCCACCTTTCATGTCTTTGGTATTCCGCAAAGCATCAGCATAATCCTTATAAGTTAGCAGTTCTTCGTTCATTGCTTCGCTGAGCTCTTGGTTCACAGCTTCTTCTAAGTCCTTTAGATATTCAGGGTCCAGTTTGGTCCTATGTTCAACCTCTTCCGTATCTTCTTCTTCAGTGTTTTTTTGATTTTTCTTTCGAGAGTCAGGACCAATAAGCTCGGATGTGGAAAGGACCACAAATAGGCATAGCACAAACAATTCAAATCTTCGCATCTTCGTTCACAGTTTGTTCAATGAATAAAAACACTAAGCACTTACGTGTCCCTAAATTCAAATCGGCCAAACACGCGAAAAAAATATTTCACCGGTTTCGAAACTTGCAAATTACAACACCTGTAAAGCATGAACACGTATATTTAACGATATATAATTAATTCGTCCTACTATTTATTTTAAATCGTGTTTTTCTCGAAAAACTTACGACCGAGCAAACCAAAGAAAGATCGTGTAATTAAATGTCAATATTGATTAATGTTGTCAATGTCAATTATTTTAAAGATCTAGAAACTGTCAAATCATTTTTTTTTAACGTAGGCTTTGACTTCGTGAGACATGTTACTCCACAAATTATAAAGTAATATGTCCAAGTGTTACTCTATTTAGTCAATAATAGAGCTTTGTAGAACGTATCTCGTACCTTACTTAGGAGCCGTCCATTAATCACGTGAGGCGCAAAAATCACGAAATATCACAAGCGGGGGAGGGGGGGAGATGTGTAGTAAGTTATCACGTGTATTTATTTTTTCGTCAAACGCGCGAATTCTAAACCGAAAAGCACCGTGTAGAGTGACCTCGCCGTTGCTAGGCAACAAACTAAGTCCCACGCCGCGACGACCGCCTGGCTCGGCTTGCCAGTCACCAATTATTCTGCGATTGCGATTACGATGCGCTATTACGATAGCAATAACGTTTACAATAACGATAACGACAACGACTAAGACAACGACAACGATTATGATAACGATTACGATAACGGTTACGATAACGGTTACGATAACGATTACGATAACGATAAAGATAACAATAACGATAACGAGACGGCGATAAAGAGGCGAGACATACCGTCTCGCGCATCACACATATGTGAAGCAAAATCATACTGTTTCTTATATAACGTACGTTTTAATGATGTAAATGTTGTATATAATATGTTATTATTTTGAAACATGACATTGAATCGGACTGAGTTTTCAATTGATCTCCCATTTTCCCTGGACTACTGCAACCCCCACAACGATAACGATTGCGATAACGATAACGATTACGAGAGCGATAGCGATGGTGATAGCGATAGCGATAGCGATATCCAGCTTCTTCCTGATGAGGTCTTCCATCCGTCTTGTGGCTGGTCTTCCTACGCTGCTCTTACAGTTACGTGGTCTCCACTCAAGAACTGTTTAACCCCATAGTTCTACGTCGTGCTGTGTGCTCTGCCCATTACCACTTCAACTTCGCCAATCCGCTATGTTGTTTCGTTGACTTTCGTGCGTCTACTGATTTCTTCATTTCTGATTCAATCTCACAGAAAAATCCCGAGCCTTTTCCATAGCTTGTTACGGGACTTTGTGTTTCCTTAACTTATTCATTGAAATATCCACAAAGAATTTTTGCTGCGCTTACCGCTCAACCACCGCGTGCAACGTCGTAAAAAAATATTTTTTTACCTGACTTCTATCAACACAACCTCAACTTAACGATGAACCCAAATAGTCTCAGGAGGTAAACGATGGGTAATGATCGTACCAATTTCTTACTTAAACTAAAAACGTAAGCGTTGAGCAGATATGAGGTGAGGAATCTGGGGAGTAGTGCTCTATCAATCCGCACAAAAATATCTTTGG
The DNA here is from genome assembly GCA_947563715.1 of Lycia hirtaria. Lineage (NCBI taxonomy): Eukaryota > Metazoa > Arthropoda > Insecta > Lepidoptera > Geometridae > Lycia > Lycia hirtaria. The sequence continues at coordinate 15,741,083 of OX387385.1, forward strand.
GATCCTTGAAGAAATTCTTTCAAGGTTTGGCAAGTTTTCTTGGCTAATTAACAGTTAATTGTTGAAAAATATGACCGTGTCGATATCTTTCACCCTTAGCTTTCACCGTTTTAATGATCTTATGAGTGGTAAGGATTCTGGTTATAAGCTGTATCTAGAATCCTCAATAATCCCTAGCTATAACTACGGAATTATGATGTGGCTAATAATAACATTGCTGGTCAATTACAGGTAATAATTTTATTAACGGCAAATTTTTGCCATTCTCTAAAACAGTAATATCTCTGTTGGAATGGATCGACTTCGTAAAAGGCTACAATCCTCTATGACCCAAATGTATAGGGCCATGCATTCCTCCATCATGTTCCATGCCATAACGCAAACAGCAATCAATGTCAAATAATCAAATTGTAAATAGTTCAACTTTCATATTTGTTTTTCTGTGTCATTTTTTGTAAAATAGTGAATTTACGGCTTGCTTGCCAAATGCCAATCTTTTAGATTTATTTAGCGGAATACAAACAAAATATATTAAAATAAAATTTACAGAAGAGTTAGATCCACTCAGTTAGTTCTAAATAATTTTTGATTCGATAACCTACAAAGTCAAGATGCTGCGAATACCGGTTAGGACCGGAGTACTCTATAAAAACCCTTGGATACGTTTAAATTCCTCGAGCAGTTCAATTAGAAGCACTTTTATCGATTATTTCGTGAAGAACCATGACCATAAACATGTGAAGTCCAGTTCTGTTATCCCTCTCTGTGACCCTACAGTACCATTTGTGAATGCAGGAATGAACCAGGCGAGTTCTTTGTTTCTTATTTTAACCTGCGGCTCTTGCAATTTTACTTGACACTGTAACGCAGTTTTCCTGCATGTTTTTGGGATAAAACTGTCATTAACACATTCATCTATCTCTACATGTCTACTTCTTTACCAAGCAGCACCTAGATCTCGATTGACAGCAACAGCAGTTATCGATTATTCATAATCCATACGACCAGTGGACCTGGTTACTACTACTAGCATTATATTGACTTGTGATAAAAATGCTACTTAGTACTTACACTTATTGTTTTTTAGGGTTCCGTACCCAAAGGGTAAAAACGGGACCCTATTACTAAGACTTCGCTGTCTGTCTGTCTGTCTGTCTGTCTGTCTGTCTGTCTGTCTGTCTGTCTGTCTGTCTGTCTGTCTGTCTGTCTGTCTGTCTGTCTGTCTGTCTGTCTGTCTGTCTGTCTGTCTGTCTGTCTGTCTGTCTGTCTGTCTGTCTGTCTGTCTGTCTGTCTGTCTGTCTGTCTGTCTGTCTGTCTGTCTGTCTGTCTGTCTGTCTGTCTGTCTGTCTGTCTGTCTGTCTGTCTGTCTGTCTGTCTGTCTGTCTGTCTGTCTGTCTGTCTGTCTGTCTGTCTGTCTGTCTGTCTGTCTGTCTGTCTGTCTGTCTGTCTGTCTGTCTGTCTGTCTGTCTGTCTGTCTGTCTGTCTGTCTGTCTGTCTGTCTGTCTGTCTGTCTGTCTGTCTGTCTGTCTGTCTGTCTGTCTGTCTGTCTGTCTGTCTGTCTGTCTGTCTGTCTGTCTGTCTGTCTGTCTGTCTGTCTGTCTGTCTGTCTGTCTGTCTGTCTGTCTGTCTGTCTGTCTGTCTGTCTGTCTGTCTGTCTGTCTGTCTGTCTGTCTGTCTGTCTGTCTGTCTGTCTGTCTGTCTGTCTGTCTGTCTGTCTGTCTGTCTGTCTGTCTGTCTGTCTGTCTGTCTGTCTGTCTGTCTGTCTGTCTGTCTGTCTGTCTGTCTGTCTGTCTGTCTGTCTGTCTGTCTGTCTGTCTGTCTGTCTGTCTGTCTGTCTGTCTGTCTGTCTGTCTGTCTGTCTGTCTGTCTGTCTGTCTGTCTGTCTGTCTGTCTGTCTGTCTGTCTGTCTGTCTGTCTGTCTGTCTGTCTGTCTGTCTGTCTGTCTGTCTGTCTGTCTGTCTGTCTGTCTGTCTGTCTGTCTGTCTGTCTGTCTGTCTGTCTGTCTGTCTGTCTGTCTGTCTGTCTGTCTGTCTGTCTGTCTGTCTGTCTGTCTGTCTGTCTGTCTGTCTGTCTGTCTGTCTGTCTGTCTGTCTGTCTGTCTGTCTGTCTGTCTGTCTGTCTGTCTGTCTGTCTGTCTGTCTGTCTGTCTGTCTGTCTGTCTGTCTGTCTGTCTGTCTGTCTGTCTGTCTGTCTGTCTGTCTGTCTGTCTGTCTGTCTGTCTGTCTGTCTGTCTGTCTGTCTGTCTGTCTGTCTGTCTGTCTGTCTGTCTGTCTGTCTGTCTGTCTGTCTGTCTGTCTGTCTGTCTGTCTGTCTGTCTGTCTGTCTGTCTGTCTGTCTGTCTGTCTGTCTGTCTGTCTGTCTGTCTGTCTGTCTGTCTGTCTGTCTGTCTGTCTGTCTGTCTGTCTGTCTGTCTGTCTGTCTGTCTGTCTGTCTGTCTGTCTGTCTGTCTGTCTGTCTGTCTGTCTGTCTGTCTGTCTGTCTGTCTGTCTGTCTGTCTGTCTGTCTGTCTGTCTGTCTGTCTGTCTGTCTGTCTGTCTGTCTGTCTGTCTGTCTGTCTGTCTGTCTGTCTGTCTGTCTGTCTGTCTGTCTGTCTGTCTGTCTGTCTGTCTGTCTGTCTGTCTGTCTGTCTGTCTGTCTGTCTGTCTGTCTGTCTGTCTGTCTGTCTGTCTGTCTGTCTGTCTGTCTGTCTGTCTGTCTGTCTGTCTGTCTGTCTGTCTGTCTGTCTGTCTGTCTGTCTGTCTGTCTGTCTGTCTGTCTGTCTGTCTGTCTGTCTGTCTGTCTGTCTGTCTGTCTGTCTGTCTGTCTGTCTGTCTGTCTGTCTGTCTGTCTGTCTGTCTGTCTGTCTGTCTGTCTGTCTGTCTGTCTGTCTGTCTGTCTGTCTGTCTGTCTGTCTGTCTGTCTGTCTGTCTGTCTGTCTGTCTGTCTGTCTGTCTGTCTGTCTGTCTGTCTGTCTGTCTGTCTGTCTGTCTGTCTGTCTGTCTGTCTGTCTGTCTGTCTGTCTGTCTGTCTGTCTGTCTGTCTGTCTGTCTGTCTGTCTGTCTGTCTGTCTGTCTGTCTGTCTGTCTGTCTGTCTGTCTGTCTGTCTGTCTGTCTGTCTGTCTGTCTGTCTGTCTGTCTGTCTGTCTGTCTGTCTGTCTGTCTGTCTGTCTGTCTGTCTGTCTGTCTGTCTGTCTGTCTGTCTGTCTGTCTGTCTGTCTGTCTGTCTGTCTGTCTGTCTGTCTGTCTGTCTGTCTGTCTGTCTGTCTGTCTGTCTGTCTGTCTGTCTGTCTGTCTGTCTGTCTGTCTGTCTGTCTGTCTGTCTGTCTGTCTGTCTGTCTGTCTGTCTGTCTGTCTGTCTGTCTGTCTGTCTGTCTGTCTGTCTGTCTGTCTGTCTGTCTGTCTGTCTGTCTGTCTGTCTGTCTGTCTGTCTGTCTGTCTGTCTGTCTGTCTGTCTGTCTGTCTGTCTGTCTGTCTGTCTGTCTGTCTGTCTGTCTGTCTGTCTGTCTGTCTGTCTGTCTGTCTGTCTGTCTGTCTGTCTGTCTGTCTGTCTGTCTGTCTGTCTGTCTGTCTGTCTGTCTGTCTGTCTGTCTGTCTGTCTGTCTGTCTGTCTGTCTGTCTGTCTGTCTGTCTGTCTGTCTGTCTGTCTGTCTGTCTGTCTGTCTGTCTGTCTGTCTGTCTGTCTGTCTGTCTGTCTGTCTGTCTGTCTGTCTGTCTGTCTGTCTGTCTGTCTGTCTGTCTGTCTGTCTGTCTGTCTGTCTGTCTGTCTGTCTGTCTGTCTGTCTGTCTGTCTGTCTGTCTGTCTGTCTGTCTGTCTGTCTGTCTGTCTGTCTGTCTGTCTGTCTGTCTGTCTGTCTGTCTGTCTGTCTGTCTGTCTGTCTGTCTGTCTGTCTGTCTGTCTGTCTGTCTGTCTGTCTGTCTGTCTGTCTGTCTGTCTGTCTGTCTGTCTGTCTGTCTGTCTGTCTGTCTGTCTGTCTGTCTGTCTGTCTGTCTGTCTGTCTGTCTGTCTGTCTGTCTGTCTGTCTGTCTGTCTGTCTGTCTGTCTGTCTGTCTGTCTGTCTGTCTGTCTGTCTGTCTGTCTGTCTGTCTGTCTGTCTGTCTGTCTGTCTGTCTGTCTGTCTGTCTGTCTGTCTGTCTGTCTGTCTGTCTGTCTGTCTGTCTGTCTGTCTGTCTGTCTGTCTGTCTGTCTGTCTGTCTGTCTGTCTGTCTGTCTGTCTGTCTGTCTGTCTGTCTGTCTGTCTGTCTGTCTGTCTGTCTGTCTGTCTGTCTGTCTGTCTGTCTGTCTGTCTGTCTGTCTGTCTGTCTGTCTGTCTGTCTGTCTGTCTGTCTGTCTGTCTGTCTGTCTGTCTGTCTGTCTGTCTGTCTGTCTGTCTGTCTGTCTGTCTGTCTGTCTGTCTGTCTGTCTGTCTGTCTGTCTGTCTGTCTGTCTGTCTGTCTGTCTGTCTGTCTGTCTGTCTGTCTGTCTGTCTGTCTGTCTGTCTGTCTGTCTGTCTGTCTGTCTGTCTGTCTGTCTGTCTGTCTGTCTGTCTGTCTGTCTGTCTGTCTGTCTGTCTGTCTGTCTGTCTGTCTGTCTGTCTGTCTGTCTGTCTGTCTGTCTGTCTGTCTGTCTGTCTGTCTGTCTGTCTGTCTGTCTGTCTGTCTGTCTGTCTGTCTGTCTGTCTGTCTGTCTGTCTGTCTGTCTGTCTGTCTGTCTGTCTGTCTGTCTGTCTGTCTGTCTGTCTGTCTGTCTGTCTGTCTGTCTGTCTGTCTGTCTGTCTGTCTGTCTGTCTGTCTGTCTGTCTGTCTGTCTGTCTGTCTGTCTGTCTGTCTGTCTGTCTGTCTGTCTGTCTGTCTGTCTGTCTGTCTGTCTGTCTGTCTGTCTGTCTGTCTGTCTGTCTGTCTGTCTGTCTGTCTGTCTGTCTGTCTGTCTGTCTGTCTGTCTGTCTGTCTGTCTGTCTGTCTGTCTGTCTGTCTGTCTGTCTGTCTGTCTGTCTGTCTGTCTGTCTGTCTGTCTGTCTGTCTGTCTGTCTGTCTGTCTGTCTGTCTGTCTGTCTGTCTGTCTGTCTGTCTGTCTGTCTGTCTGTCTGTCTGTCTGTCTGTCTGTCTGTCTGTCTGTCTGTCTGTCTGTCTGTCTGTCTGTCTGTCTGTCTGTCTGTCTGTCTGTCTGTCTGTCTGTCTGTCTGTCTGTCTGTCTGTCTGTCTGTCTGTCTGTCTGTCTGTCTGTCTGTCTGTCTGTCTGTCTGTCTGTCTGTCTGTCTGTCTGTCTGTCTGTCTGTCTGTCTGTCTGTCTGTCTGTCTGTCTGTCTGTCTGTCTGTCTGTCTGTCTGTCTGTCTGTCTGTCTGTCTGTCTGTCTGTCTGTCTGTCTGTCTGTCTGTCTGTCTGTCTGTCTGTCTGTCTGTCTGTCTGTCTGTCTGTCTGTCTGTCTGTCTGTCTGTCTGTCTGTCTGTCTGTCTGTCTGTCTGTCTGTCTGTCTGTCTGTCTGTCTGTCTGTCTGTCTGTCTGTCTGTCTGTCTGTCTGTCTGTCTGTCTGTCTGTCTGTCTGTCTGTCTGTCTGTCTGTCTGTCTGTCTGTCTGTCTGTCTGTCTGTCTGTCTGTCTGTCTGTCTGTCTGTCTGTCTGTCTGTCTGTCTGTCTGTCTGTCTGTCTGTCTGTCTGTCTGTCTGTCTGTCTGTCTGTCTGTCTGTCTGTCTGTCTGTCTGTCTGTCTGTCTGTCTGTCTGTCTGTCTGTCTGTCTGTCTGTCTGTCTGTCTGTCTGTCTGTCTGTCTGTCTGTCTGTCTGTCTGTCTGTCTGTCTGTCTGTCTGTCTGTCTGTCTGTCTGTCTGTCTGTCTGTCTGTCTGTCTGTCTGTCTGTCTGTCTGTCTGTCTGTCTGTCTGTCTGTCTGTCTGTCTGTCTGTCTGTCTGTCTGTCTGTCTGTCTGTCTGTCTGTCTGTCTGTCTGTCTGTCTGTCTGTCTGTCTGTCTGTCTGTCTGTCTGTCTGTCTGTCTGTCTGTCTGTCTGTCTGTCTGTCTGTCTGTCTGTCTGTCTGTCTGTCTGTCTGTCTGTCTGTCTGTCTGTCTGTCTGTCTGTCTGTCTGTCTGTCTGTCTGTCTGTCTGTCTGTCTGTCTGTCTGTCTGTCTGTCTGTCTGTCTGTCTGTCTGTCTGTCTGTCTGTCTGTCTGTCTGTCTGTCTGTCTGTCTGTCTGTCTGTCTGTCTGTCTGTCTGTCTGTCTGTCTGTCTGTCTGTCTGTCTGTCTGTCTGTCTGTCTGTCTGTCTGTCTGTCTGTCTGTCTGTCTGTCTGTCTGTCTGTCTGTCTGTCTGTCTGTCTGTCTGTCTGTCTGTCTGTCTGTCTGTCTGTCTGTCTGTCTGTCTGTCTGTCTGTCTGTCTGTCTGTCTGTCTGTCTGTCTGTCTGTCTGTCTGTCTGTCTGTCTGTCTGTCTGTCTGTCTGTCTGTCTGTCTGTCTGTCTGTCTGTCTGTCTGTCTGTCTGTCTGTCTGTCTGTCTGTCTGTCTGTCTGTCTGTCTGTCTGTCTGTCTGTCTGTCTGTCTGTCTGTCTGTCTGTCTGTCTGTCTGTCTGTCTGTCTGTCTGTCTGTCTGTCTGTCTGTCTGTCTGTCTGTCTGTCTGTCTGTCTGTCTGTCTGTCTGTCTGTCTGTCTGTCTGTCTGTCTGTCTGTCTGTCTGTCTGTCTGTCTGTCTGTCTGTCTGTCTGTCTGTCTGTCTGTCTGTCTGTCTGTCTGTCTGTCTGTCTGTCTGTCTGTCTGTCTGTCTGTCTGTCTGTCTGTCTGTCTGTCTGTCTGTCTGTCTGTCTGTCTGTCTGTCTGTCTGTCTGTCTGTCTGTCTGTCTGTCTGTCTGTCTGTCTGTCTGTCTGTCTGTCTGTCTGTCTGTCTGTCTGTCTGTCTGTCTGTCTGTCTGTCTGTCTGTCTGTCTGTCTGTCTGTCTGTCTGTCTGTCTGTCTGTCTGTCTGTCTGTCTGTCTGTCTGTCTGTCTGTCTGTCTGTCTGTCTGTCTGTCTGTCTGTCTGTCTGTCTGTCTGTCTGTCTGTCTGTCTGTCTGTCTGTCTGTCTGTCTGTCTGTCTGTCTGTCTGTCTGTCTGTCTGTCTGTCTGTCTGTCTGTCTGTCTGTCTGTCTGTCTGTCTGTCTGTCTGTCTGTCTGTCTGTCTGTCTGTCTGTCTGTCTGTCTGTCTGTCTGTCTGTCTGTCTGTCTGTCTGTCTGTCTGTCTGTCTGTCTGTCTGTCTGTCTGTCTGTCTGTCTGTCTGTCTGTCTGTCTGTCTGTCTGTCTGTCTGTCTGTCTGTCTGTCTGTCTGTCTGTCTGTCTGTCTGTCTGTCTGTCTGTCTGTCTGTCTGTCTGTCTGTCTGTCTGTCTGTCTGTCTGTCTGTCTGTCTGTCTGTCTGTCTGTCTGTCTGTCTGTCTGTCTGTCTGTCTGTCTGTCTGTCTGTCTGTCTGTCTGTCTGTCTGTCTGTCTGTCTGTCTGTCTGTCTGTCTGTCTGTCTGTCTGTCTGTCTGTCTGTCTGTCTGTCTGTCTGTCTGTCTGTCTGTCTGTCTGTCTGTCTGTCTGTCTGTCTGTCTGTCTGTCTGTCTGTCTGTCTGTCTGTCTGTCTGTCTGTCTGTCTGTCTGTCTGTCTGTCTGTCTGTCTGTCTGTCTGTCTGTCTGTCTGTCTGTCTGTCTGTCTGTCTGTCTGTCTGTCTGTCTGTCTGTCTGTCTGTCTGTCTGTCTGTCTGTCTGTCTGTCTGTCTGTCTGTCTGTCTGTCTGTCTGTCTGTCTGTCTGTCTGTCTGTCTGTCTGTCTGTCTGTCTGTCTGTCTGTCTGTCTGTCTGTCTGTCTGTCTGTCTGTCTGTCTGTCTGTCTGTCTGTCTGTCTGTCTGTCTGTCTGTCTGTCTGTCTGTCTGTCTGTCTGTCTGTCTGTCTGTCTGTCTGTCTGTCTGTCTGTCTGTCTGTCTGTCTGTCTGTCTGTCTGTCTGTCTGTCTGTCTGTCTGTCTGTCTGTCTGTCTGTCTGTCTGTCTGTCTGTCTGTCTGTCTGTCTGTCTGTCTGTCTGTCTGTCTGTCTGTCTGTCTGTCTGTCTGTCTGTCTGTCTGTCTGTCTGTCTGTCTGTCTGTCTGTCTGTCTGTCTGTCTGTCTGTCTGTCTGTCTGTCTGTCTGTCTGTCTGTCTGTCTGTCTGTCTGTCTGTCTGTCTGTCTGTCTGTCTGTCTGTCTGTCTGTCTGTCTGTCTGTCTGTCTGTCTGTCTGTCTGTCTGTCTGTCTGTCTGTCTGTCTGTCTGTCTGTCTGTCTGTCTGTCTGTCTGTCTGTCTGTCTGTCTGTCTGTCTGTCTGTCTGTCTGTCTGTCTGTCTGTCTGTCTGTCTGTCTGTCTGTCTGTCTGTCTGTCTGTCTGTCTGTCTGTCTGTCTGTCTGTCTGTCTGTCTGTCTGTCTGTCTGTCTGTCTGTCTGTCTGTCTGTCTGTCTGTCTGTCTGTCTGTCTGTCTGTCTGTCTGTCTGTCTGTCTGTCTGTCTGTCTGTCTGTCTGTCTGTCTGTCTGTCTGTCTGTCTGTCTGTCTGTCTGTCTGTCTGTCTGTCTGTCTGTCTGTCTGTCTGTCTGTCTGTCTGTCTGTCTGTCTGTCTGTCTGTCTGTCTGTCTGTCTGTCTGTCTGTCTGTCTGTCTGTCTGTCTGTCTGTCTGTCTGTCTGTCTGTCTGTCTGTCTGTCTGTCTGTCTGTCTGTCTGTCTGTCTGTCTGTCTGTCTGTCTGTCTGTCTGTCTGTCTGTCTGTCTGTCTGTCTGTCTGTCTGTCTGTCTGTCTGTCTGTCTGTCTGTCTGTCTGTCTGTCTGTCTGTCTGTCTGTCTGTCTGTCTGTCTGTCTGTCTGTCTGTCTGTCTGTCTGTCTGTCTGTCTGTCTGTCTGTCTGTCTGTCTGTCTGTCTGTCTGTCTGTCTGTCTGTCTGTCTGTCTGTCTGTCTGTCTGTCTGTCTGTCTGTCTGTCTGTCTGTCTGTCTGTCTGTCTGTCTGTCTGTCTGTCTGTCTGTCTGTCTGTCTGTCTGTCTGTCTGTCTGTCTGTCTGTCTGTCTGTCTGTCTGTCTGTCTGTCTGTCTGTCTGTCTGTCTGTCTGTCTGTCTGTCTGTCTGTCTGTCTGTCTGTCTGTCTGTCTGTCTGTCTGTCTGTCTGTCTGTCTGTCTGTCTGTCTGTCTGTCTGTCTGTCTGTCTGTCTGTCTGTCTGTCTGTCTGTCTGTCTGTCTGTCTGTCTGTCTGTCTGTCTGTCTGTCTGTCTGTCTGTCTGTCTGTCTGTCTGTCTGTCTGTCTGTCTGTCTGTCTGTCTGTCTGTCTGTCTGTCTGTCTGTCTGTCTGTCTGTCTGTCTGTCTGTCTGTCTGTCTGTCTGTCTGTCTGTCTGTCTGTCTGTCTGTCTGTCTGTCTGTCTGTCTGTCTGTCTGTCTGTCTGTCTGTCTGTCTGTCTGTCTGTCTGTCTGTCTGTCTGTCTGTCTGTCTGTCTGTCTGTCTGTCTGTCTGTCTGTCTGTCTGTCTGTCTGTCTGTCTGTCTGTCTGTCTGTCTGTCTGTCTGTCTGTCTGTCTGTCTGTCTGTCTGTCTGTCTGTCTGTCTGTCTGTCTGTCTGTCTGTCTGTCTGTCTGTCTGTCTGTCTGTCTGTCTGTCTGTCTGTCTGTCTGTCTGTCTGTCTGTCTGTCTGTCTGTCTGTCTGTCTGTCTGTCTGTCTGTCTGTCTGTCTGTCTGTCTGTCTGTCTGTCTGTCTGTCTGTCTGTCTGTCTGTCTGTCTGTCTGTCTGTCTGTCTGTCTGTCTGTCTGTCTGTCTGTCTGTCTGTCTGTCTGTCTGTCTGTCTGTCTGTCTGTCTGTCTGTCTGTCTGTCTGTCTGTCTGTCTGTCTGTCTGTCTGTCTGTCTGTCTGTCTGTCTGTCTGTCTGTCTGTCTGTCTGTCTGTCTGTCTGTCTGTCTGTCTGTCTGTCTGTCTGTCTGTCTGTCTGTCTGTCTGTCTGTCTGTCTGTCTGTCTGTCTGTCTGTCTGTCTGTCTGTCTGTCTGTCTGTCTGTCTGTCTGTCTGTCTGTCTGTCTGTCTGTCTGTCTGTCTGTCTGTCTGTCTGTCTGTCTGTCTGTCTCCAGGCTGTATCTCATAAACCGTGATAGCTAGAAAGCTGAAATTTTCACAAATGATGTATTTCCGTTGCCGCTATAACAACAAATACTAAAAATTTAAAAAAATAAAATATTAAGGGGGGTCCCCATACAATAAACGTGTTTTTTTCGTATTTTTTTGCTCAATATTAAAAACGGTAACAGGTAGACGCTTTAAATTTTCACAGAATACTTACTTGTATATTACCTTTCAAAATAAATAATTAAATAACTATAAAGTAAATATTAAAGGGGGGCTCCCATACAACAAACGTAATTTTTAAGCAATTTTTACTCGATCTTAATTAACAGGTAGAAACTTGAATATTTGTAAGTAAATATTTAGAAATATATTAACTATAAAAATAAATACCTAATCTAATACATAAAAACTCACAAAATGAAAATAATCCGTGCATCTAAACGCGGTGCGAGCGCCGCGCCGCGGTGTGGTGGTGGCGCGAACGCGCGGGTAGCGGGGGAGGTAACATCACGGAGCGAGCCATAGCCGCGCGTATTCGCGCGAGCGTCGTCATGCTGCCCGGATGTGTATCGAAAACCTACCTATAAGTTTGCAATTTACTACTTGGAATTTCGTTGATTTCTCGTTATTTTATAAACAGAACTAAACTTTGTAGTATTATAGATGATAGTACGGAACCCTTCGTGCGCGAGTCCGACTCGCACTTGGCCGATTTTTTTTGTTCATATTTATTTCCTTGATTTTACTTTTTTTTCTATTTGTTACATTTTTTATTTTTTATTTCAATGTTTGTAATCTGACTATGCTATATTGTATTTACATAAGCTAGCAATAAGGGTTTTATAGTAAATACCATCAGTACCTACTACTTCTTATAATTTTGAAAAATATTGACTTTTAACTGGTGTTGATGCATTGTGCAGTATTTCCATAAAGAAGAGAAAACTGTGGCACTTGTTAATTTTCATTATCATCACTTCATAATGATTATACAAGTAATACAAATTATTAATGTTTTTACTTTAATTTTTTTTAACTAACAAACACTGTTACTTACCATTCAGGGCCTCCACATTGTTCTGTGTCTGGGAGTGTCTATGTACCATAAGTATGTAACAAAAAAAAAAAAAACTTAAAACCATCTATTTTCCATAGTACAAGCTTTCACACAACACCATCTAGCCCAAACTAAGCAAAGCTTGTACTATGGAACTAGATGGCTGATAGAATACATATATACTTTTTTTTTTGTAAATATATACATATGATACATAGAAACACCCAGACACAGAACAAACATCCATGCTCATCACACATATGTTTGCCCTGGGTGGGGATTGAACCCACGACCTTTCAGTTCAGCAGGTAGACGTAAACACACTACCAACTGAGCCACAAGGCCAGTCGATATAGCCTATGTCCGTCTCCAGCTCAATATCCAATCTCTGTGCCAAATTTTATAACAATATGTTCAGCCGTTTAGTCCGAAATAATTGTAAACATAAACATAATAGAAATAGAAATAGTTGGTAAACATATACATAATGTAATATATGATACATACAAACACCCAGACACAGAACTAACATCCATGCTCATCACACAAATGTTTGCCCTGGGTGGGGATAGAAATAGATAGAATACATATGTACTTTTTTCCTTATTTCTTATCTGCAATCTTCCAGTTCAAGGGAGTATTCCTCGGTACCATGGAACCCCCCTGTCCTCGCGCCGTCAACTCGCAGAAGTGTATCCGAGTGGGCGGCAAGCACAATGACTTGGAGGTGGTCGGGACGGACGGCACTCATCACACGTTCTTCGAGATGCTCGGCAACTGGTCTTTTGGAGATTATCACAAGGTACTTACTGCATGCATAATAAAACTAGTATCCTGTGAGATGTGGCTGATGCGCAGATATACTGAACATAATCATAATGTATGGATACATTTCTGTGAGCAACAGTCGATTCGTAGCAGCGCAATAGCTAGTGGCTTCTTCCTGTTTCCTTAAATTTGTATATCCACTATTGTCAATTTGTCATTAACTCATGAGTATCATATGGGCTATGGCCCTTGGAGCGCTACCTTAATGGAAATATTCTGAGATTCTGGCCCAACATAACTATTCTGTAGTCTACAGACAACACTACTCTTTGTAAGCACATCCATGGAATGCTTCTTTTATCTTAATACAAAAGTTACTCTGTATGTTTGTTACCTCTTCACAGCTAAATGGCTGCATACATTTTTGTGAAATTTGGCACAGAAATTCTTTAGGACCAGGTCTATATTTTATCATCATACTAATATACCACCGAACACCGCATTTAGAATCTGCTTTCTAAACAGATTCTACAACTCTGTTTTCCTCTACATTCATCACTGTGAAACAATGATGTATTATACGTAGGTAAGTTTTCCCTGGCTCGGCGTAGTATGTCTCAAGTAAGGTAATTGCTCGTCTCCAAGTCGTGACACGTCGGGCAATGTGGGTGTACGCTATAGTGCCGTCACTTTGAACAGTGACAATGCGATACTCTGTGTTTAGAAAGTGCAACACGAAGATGTACTTAGCTATATATACTTAGCCAAGATAGTAAAATTGGTTTTATCATCGAAAGTGCTAAGAACTGTGATTTGCCATGATTATACTTCAAATTAAATGAGTATAACCTCTCTATAGATAAAATCTCATTGCTGTGAAATGTCTGATTGTTACAGAAAGAAGCATGTCAAATGGCGTGGGATCTACTCCTGGGTCCTTACCGGCTGAAACCTGAGAACCTGCTGGTGACATATTTCGCTGGAGATGTAGTGATGGGCTTACAGGAGGATAGGGAGTGCCGGGACATCTGGAAAGCTATTGGGTAATTAGATTAAGATAAGTGTTGTTGTGCGATCTCTTGATTTTGGTCGATTTGTATGGACAAATAGGAGAAAACTAGAAAACACTTTTCAAACACTTAAACATTAATCGATTTCAATGATTTTTTTATCTGATTGAAATCATAAATATCTATGTCTCTGCAGTTTGCTTTTTCAGATTTCGTTGTAACTTCGAAGTAAAAAAAAGTTATAATTTTGGAAAAAACAAACCGTAGAAGGTTACAACTATATAAAAAAAGAATTATCAAATCTGATAATAGATAACACTTTATTAAAAACCATATGATAACAAAATAACAAAGATACATTAAGTACTTATGGCTAGATTTTTAATTGGCGGCCTTATCGCTTAGAGCGATCTCTTCCAGGCAACCATGTAATTAGAGGTAGAAAATAGTTTTACTATGGAAATTAACGTGGTTTTCACACATTTTCACGTCTGTTTTTGGCCAAAACAGACGTAAGTGACCCGTAGTTTTTATTTAAAAATGTAGAAAATAGTTTGCTCCTGTTGCGTGAAAAAAAACCGGCCAAGTGCGAGTCGGACTCGCACACGAAACGTTCCGTACCATTATCTATAAAAACGGCAAAAAATCACGTTTGTTGTATTGCCCCTATTAAATTTTAATTTAATTGTTTATTTTTAAAGTGAATAATATAACTCAATATTCTGTGAATATTTCAAGTGTCTTCCTGTTGCTGTATCAATATTGACCAAAAAAATTACGTCTTGTATGGTAGCCCCCTTAAATATACGTATTTATTTTATTCTGTTTTTTAGTATTTGTTATTATAGCAGCAACTGAAATACATCATCTGTGAAAATTTCAACTGTCTAACTATCACGGTTCATGAGATACAGCCTGGTGACAAACGGATGGACGGACGGGCGGACGGACAGACATCGGAGTCTCAGACAGACATAGGGTCCCGTTTTTACCCTTTGGGTACGGAACTTTAAAAAATATCATCTAAATGAACGAGTTGCGTATTTTGAACTCCGTTTTGTCTGTTTTAAACTAAAATGATGTACATTTTTTGTAAAAAAAAATATCTTTAATGTATCCAGTGTGCCGGGAAGCCGTTTAAAATCGTGCAACGCCACGGAGAACTTCTGGGAGATGGGTGCAACGGGTCCGTGCGGCCCCTGCACTGAGATACATCACGTGAACCCAGACGGGACGCTCACCGAGATATGGAACATCGTGTTCATACAGTACCACAGGTACGCACTTTCTAAAAACAAGGAGGTTCCCAATTCTGTCTGTATGTTTGTTCACCAATTACTCAGCCTATTACCGATTACTAAACATTTAGTCCATGTCCATTTGTCTGTCTCCCTTCATGTCCACAGGACCAGGAAAAAAAAAACTGTTTAAAATTTAAATTTCCCGCCGCATGTGTACCGTTGGCCCTGAAAGAACTGTAATAGTTTGAATATAATTCCAGAGATGTGAACGGCAAAGTGAATCCCCTGAGCAAACTCCACGTAGACACCGGCATGGGGCTGGAGCGTATGGCGGCCTTACTGCAGAACAAACGCACCAACTACGATACCGACCTGTTCCAACCCATCATCAGGGCTATTGAGAAGGTACACATCACTCTCCACTCTTTTATCCTAGTGGCATTTGCCACTTTTGCAAAAAAAAACGGCTTCTATTTGACAAGCAGCTTTTTTACAATCGGATACTCAAAAGCAGATTGTAAAAAAGCTCAATGACACGGAGCGAGTTTACAAGCACTAGCGAACTCGCTGGCTTGTAGCTTGTAAACTAGCCCAGTAATCAGATACAAGCAAATAACGCAGAAATCACAAAACTGCGAATAGTAATTGAAAACCAAGTACAAACGGAAAAGACAAGAGAAGATGCAGAAAATAATACCGAACAGATTTTGGAAGAAGTAGCCCAGATCCGACAAATAGTAGAAATAACAGGACACGAAGTAACAGCTCTCCAGACTCAGGTCGAACAGAAGACCTACGCAAACATCGCCGCAACACCCAATAACAAAAATCCACCAGATCACATTTCATACCACTCTCTCGTGGTGACTTCCAGGAATGGCACGGACACTGGTGACCAAATCTTGGAAGAGATCCGAAAAGAGGTAAACGCCACAGAGAGGGGTATACAGGTGGATAGGATAAGGAAGGCAAAAAACCGAAAGGTTATTGTTAGTTGCAGGACGGAGGAAAGAAAAGATAGAGTACTGGAGAAGCTTCAAAGGGCGGAGAAACTCGAAGTTGAGGAAATATATAACAAGTACCCTCTAATCGTTCTCAAGGATGTACTAGATGACGTCATAACCCGCAACTCATACCAAAACATTGCAGACGCATTGAAAAGGCAAAATAAGCAATTGCTCCACGGTTTGGAGGGTAGCGATAGTTTTATAGAGGTCCTTTATATAAAAAGGGCCAGAAATCCGTACACACGCAGCATAGTAGCAAGAGTCGCGCCACAAGTTTGGCAACGCGCTGTCCAAGCCGGGGCAGTGCACCTAGATCTACAGCGGGTACGGGTGGCAGACCAATCTCCACTCGTACAGTGCTCGCTCTGCCTCGGTTATGGGCATAGCAAACGTTTCTGCAAAGAAACGCAAGCAAGATGCAGCCACTGCGCGGGACTGCACATGAAGAGCGAGTGTGCGGATTTCATGGCAGAAACGCCGCCAACATGCACAAACTATTTGCGGACAAAGCAAGAAAAGATAGAACATAACGCGTTTGCCGAAGAGTGCCCAGTAAGACGGAAGTGGGACGCTCTCGCCAGAGCCTCAGTAGCCTATTGCTAAAGTTGTGCCGGACGCCCCTCAGTATGTAATTAAAACCACTTGGAACATTGCAGCTCGTGCTAAGGAGAATACCGACAGCATTTCTAAAATAAGCCCTGTCATTGAAAACACAAGACCAAAAATAATATTCTTGAAGAATTCAAAATACAACACAGATCGAAAAACTAAAATACGAAATAAAGAAAAACAAAGCATTGTTGAAGATATAATGAATTATATCTCCCAACCATGGCACTACCAAAAAAGTAAACAAATAATAGAAGTAAAGAAATCGACAAGTAATAAACAAAAAGTGTCTAGACCAGTAGAGAATCTCACTGTAACTACACATATATCAGTAAGCACACAAACGGCAATAGACAAGCAATACACATTGTTGAAGTATATTTAAAAATATACTCACCAACAATCGCAACCAAAAAACAAGCAAGTAATAAATAAAAATGTATATAAATCATGTAAAGATCAAGACACGGTCAAAAATCTCACGACAGCAATATGTGTACAAACTGTCAGAAAACTAAAAGTATATATTTTAGAAACAAGTAAATATGGCTGTCCTTATATGACTATAAATAGAAATATAGTATAAGTATAGTAGAAATGTAACAAATAAATAAAATAGAAAATGTAAAGTTAGCGATATATGAACGATTAAATATGGCTGTTCTTATATGATTGCAAATTGAAATATAGTATAAGTATAGTAGAAATGTAACAAATAAATAGAATAGAAAATGTAAAGTTAGCGATATATGAACGATTAAATATGGCTGTTCTTATATGATTGCAAATTGAAATATAGTATAAGTATAGTAGAAATGTAACAAATAAACAGAATAGAAAATGCAAAGTTAGCGATATATGAACGATTAAATATGGCTGTTCTTATATGATTACAAATTGAAATATAGTATAAGTATAGTAGAAATGTAACAAATAAATGGAATAGAAAATGTAAAGTTAGCGATATATGAACGATTAAATATGGCTGTTCTTATATGATTACAAATTGAAATATAGTATAAGTATAGTAGAAATGTAACAAATAAATAGAATAGAAAATGTAACGTTAGCGATATATGAACGATACACATAAAAAGTACAAAATTGTAAACGAGTTCCAGCGATCAGAGAACCTCAACTCTGAAAGTTTGAACTCGGTCCCGGTATTGCAAAACAAGATTTAAAACATTAGAACATTCTAATGAGCGTAAAATAAATGACGACTGCGGAACCGGACGCGCCTTGTCCAGCGCAACCTGCGCTACCGCAACATGCGCAACCGCAACACGCGAAACCGGACACGCCGTGATCAGCGCAACCTGCGCCACCGCAACATGCGAGACCACAACACGCGCAACCGGACACGCCGTGACCAGCACAACCCGCGCCACCGCAACATGCGCAACCACAACACGCGCAACCGGACACGAAGTGACCGGCGCAACCTGCGCCACCGCAACATGCGCAACCACAACACGCGCAACCGGACACGCCGTGACCAGCGCAACCTGCGCCACCGCAACTGTATTTACGTAAACAAGTAAAATAAATAAAAACTTGTAACAGTAGAAAATAGTAAAGATGTACTAGATATATAAGTAGAGAGAAAGGAACGGAAGTAAAAGGTAATATTTAAAGTATGTAAGATTAAAATGTAGACAACTCTTGTAAACAAATAAAAATAAACAACTTATTATTAGGTAATAAAGAACCCTAGATAGCCATGTCCTTGACTACCATATTAGGAAACTTTAGCTCGCGGGCCGGGCCTATGCGCCCGGACAGGTAGAGAAAAAAAAAAAAAAAAAAAAAAAACTAGCCCAGTGTCATCGGAGCTTTAGAATGGAACTTTGTCGTCACATTTCATTTTGGATCGAACATTTTCCAAATTTCTTTTTACTTCTTTTACTTTTGCAACTAAAAATCTAATTATTGTAATTATATCATGTTGTGTATACATTTAAGGAATATAGTTTCATTTAAATCTAACTTATATATCTAGTGATATTCTTGAAGTGGAAACACACTAGATATATAAAGTTAGATTTAAGTTTTTAAATAAGTATGTCAATAACAATAAGTTCCGGCAATCTAGTCGGGAGACCGTCTGACTTGCGATCCGCAGGTCCTGGGTTCGAATCCCGCGGCACGCACCTCTTGTCTTTTCGAAGTTATGTGCGTATTGTTGATTGCCGCCAACTTCAAAAGGTGAGAGAAAAGATCGTGAGGAAACCTACATGTCGGAGAGTTCTCAACGATCTTGAAGATGTGTGAAGTCTGCCAACCCGCACTTGGCCAGCGTGGTAGACTATGGTCTTAGGCCTCATTTACGGAGACGCGGGACGTCGCGCGTCGCGTTGTGCGGCGCGGCCCGCATTGAATTCAAACGTATGGCGTTGTATGAGTGCGTTTACGGAGAAGCGATTTTACACATATTTGTTTGAAATGAAGCGTTTTTTGTGGCGGAGCCCGCGGCGGAACCTAGTTAAACTAAAACTAGTCGGAGTCGGTATCGGTTTGAACCCCGCCCCGCGTGCGCCGCAGCGGTGCCCGCCGCGTGCTTCCCTACACGCGTAGGATTCGCCGCGGGCACAGCGGCGGGCACCGCCACGCGTCCCGTCTCGCGTCTCTATAAACAAGATCGAATATTGCTATATGTTTGTGTTTACGCGTGCGATGTAGCGTGCCGCTGCACGCGCCGCCGCTCCGTAAACAGAAAAAACGTCTGACGCGCCGCGAGACGCCACGCCACACGCGACGCGCGACGCCCCGCGTCTACGTAAATGAGGCCTTACCCATCTCACAATGAGAAGATGGCCCGCGCCCAGAAGTGGGACTGTTTGTACAAACAGGGCTGACAAAAAAAATAACAATAATAAATGAACAAAGAAATGTCAAAAATATAGAGTAAACTTCAACTTCGGTTAACAATGTACATACACATTGTTATGTATACGCGTGTTTTGTTTGACTAGAGTGAACGGATTGAGCATTATTTATATATCAGATCTCGTATTTGCATCAATACCTAGTAAAGTAATGTTAAATAATGTTTACCTGTTGTTTCAGAACAGTAAAGGCGTGGCTCCGTACGGCGGCAGCTACGCGTCCGACGCTCGGCTGGACTGTGCGTACAGGCGGGTGGCCGACCACGCGCGGATGATCAGCGTCTGTCTCGCCGACGGAGTCTTCCCCGCTGCTAGGTAAAATCCTGACCTGTCTATTCAAAAAATAAATAAAAAAATGATTTGTTTTGTGAATTAATTATATTGTGATTAATAATTAATTCTCAATACAAACACTTTGGATCTAAGCTAAACTAGCACCTGTTAGATAATTTGCAAAAATACTTATCATGTTTTATGTAACTGCACTAAACTATCAAATTTTATTATATTATTTTTATAAAACCTAGGGAAGGTGTGTTCAAACTCTCAGCGCTTCAACTTTGTACCATACGGGATAAAGGGCGCCCAAGATACAGGCTTAGCCTGGTTTGGGGCCCATTGTAGTTGTCTATAATATTAAGCTGATAGGAAACTGTTATAAGATCCTGTAAATTTATCTGAAATTAAATTTATTTTAAATTTTAATTTTATTTAATTTATTTATTTTATTAATTTTTAATTATTAAATTTATTTTTAAAATTAATTTGGAAATAAATTAAATTATTATTAATACACGTCAAACGCTTGATATATTTCGTGATTCCGTCCCCCTGTGAAGCCTGGCTGGACGATCCCTAAGTGCATACCGTGTGGTTCCAGCCTGAACCTGAAGCAGATAATGCGCAAGACGTTCAAGCTGTGCTCGGATGTGTTTAACAACCCGCACCTACTGAACCACCTGTACCCCGTGGTGGCGGGCACGCTTGCCGGCGCCTACCCCGAGCTGGCCGCTAAGGTAACACGGCTCTACCATGCTTCTGGAGACTGGTTAGCCCAGGGCATAGCCTAGGGGCCTACCACTAGTCTAGAATCAATAGAATAACTTTATTGTACATCCATACAGATTAACTTAAAGATACATAATATACGTAATTGACAGTATGACGGCGGCCTTGTCGCATAGAGCGATTTCTTCCAGACACTTTAGGGTGTATCGGAAATCTAGCAATTGTTAATAGTTTCTGAGATATAAGCATGTCAATTTTGACAACTGTCATTCGAAAATAAGATCACGATGATATCTATCACTTATGTGAAGAACCTGCTAAGCCTAGGATCAATAGTTTTTGCGTTTGCAAACGCGTTTTTTGAATATATATATTTGTTTACAGGAGAAGAACGCGCTTGTAGTACTCGATCATGAGCAGAAGTCGTACACCAAGCTGCGCGCGCAGACGGTCAGGAAGTGGCGTGATCTTGTTGCCGCGTACCCTGAGGTGGAGGCCTTCTCCCAGCTCGAGCTCGCTGGCTTTGCGCAAGGGTACAAGGAGTTCAAGGAGGTAACAAATTGAGAACGAGGTGTGTTATGGTGGATATTCCAAAAAATCGAACGAAGCGCTTTAGCTAGACTTTTATTGTTGAAAAAATTTGAAAAACTTTCTGCAGGGATTTACCTTCTTCGAAAAGCACAACTTGGGTGTCTTCAGTACACAGCAGTTACATTAAACAGCAGACACACTTCCAACATAATTGGAAGATTACTATTGGGAATGTACGGTTTCCAATTGAGAATATAGTTGGGGTTGAGAATATAGTAGCTCATTTTAAGTACCTCAGCTCTAGCCTAGATCCCGTTCTTGTTTAAGATCTGGCTGGATATGGTGAAATGCGAACCTATTTGTATTCAACAATAACAACCAGTTAAACCTCCGCCATCATTGGTATTTTTAATTGGCGCTTTTGCCGTTTTAGTTAATGTAACATAAATAAATAAATTGGTGTTGTTGCAATTAGAAATATTTATTAATATAAATTGAGAGTATTTATTTCATATTTACTATTATATATATTATTATGACGTTTAAAAGTGTACCAAAATGTATGTACCTAATTGAAATAAATGAATTCAATTGAGTAATCCTGTCCCGCTCGCACGTATGGGGTGAATAAGTTTTGTGAATGAGCCTGCAATATTCGTAATCAGGAAACACGTTTCTCATAGCTCCACAATAAAAAATAAGCATGGACTTGAATTCAATTCGTATTTCTTATTTTATCTATTTATCCTTTACAGACAATGGCAAAGCTCTATTCAGACGTCATCCCCGGTCAAGTAGTCTTCAAACTATACGACACTCATGGCTTCCAAGAAGACGTCATCCAAAAGGTCGCCGATCTCAACAACATGACCATAGACAAGCCATCCTTCTGGAAACTTCTAAACGAGCACAAAGCCAGGCACAAAACTGCATTGAAAGAACAAACCTCCAACAGAGGAGTTCTATTCAATCAAGCCATAGAGAATCTATTAAAAAATGTCGTCAAACCGACTAACGATCAGCACAAATACGCGTACAAAACCATAGACAATAAGATTGTTTTTGAGCCGTTAAAAACAAAACTAGTCGCAATTTTAAACGAAGACTGCGAATGGATTGACGTATCCGATCCAAGCGAAAACAAACCATATTATCTAGTCACAGAAGACACAAATTTCTACTGCGAAGAGGGAGGTCAAATAGCCGATACGGGTTCAATAAAAATCAAAGATGGTGTCACTGTAAGAATAGATAGCGTTTTCAAAATTCGTGATTTCGTGTTTCATAAAGGTACTTTTTCACTGGAAAATGTTGAAAATAACTATGTGAAGTGTAATAGTGATGTGATATTGAATATAGATAGCGAAAGAAGACTTAAAATAATGCAGAATCATACGGGAGTTCACTTGTTGAATGCAGCGGTGAGGGCTGTGTTGCCAGACAGTGTTGTCGGCCAGATTGGCTCTAGTGTGACGGACAAAGCACTGAGTTTGTCTCTGTGCGTGTATGGGGAGAAATTGAGCCAGGAAAAGATATTGAAAGCTCAAGAACTGATTACGTAAGTATATTATCATATTGGTACCGAATGACTGATTAATGAAATAAAAAAAATGACATGTTGATGTTTCAACATTCAATTGCCTTTAAAATCTGTTTCTTATCAATTAAGGTGGACGCCCACTTGTCCGGCTCATATCATGATCGTAACCATACCAACACATGCAAAAAGCTATAGCCCTGCACGGTCCGGCAATGAATTGATACAGATATGTTGTCGACACGTTCTAGTCGGCAGGGGAATGCCGTGTCTGATACGTCCGCCTTTAGGGGTCCTACTACCTGTAAAATGTTTTGTCCTAAGTGACAGACAGACAGACAAACAATGCACAGCCACACACACATAATTTGGAGAGTGTCTTCCTTGTGAATTGTTGTAGTTGTCCACTAAGAAAGGATTCCTGTATCATCGAAAAAACCGCGAGATATTGCTAGTTAAAAATGATTCAAAACAATTTAAACTGTCATTGGTCACCCGTCCGCCGCCGTCCGCCATTCTTGTTTGCACTATAAAAAAGACAAGCACACCTTACTATACTTTATTTCTGTCCAGAAATTCGATAGCCTCGAAAGTGCCAATCTCGACTCGTATAATAGACAGCCTGCAGCTGTCGCGGGAAGACTCCATTCTGCTGGTGCCGGGGGAGAGCTACCCTGACTCCGGGCTGAGGGTGGTGGACATACCCCCACCGCTGCCATCCAAGTGAGTATTCTACTTGACACGTATACTGGTATAGCCTTTTTAAAGTGAAAATTTCTTTTGGCGCGCTGAGCACTTTATTTTATGGGTATTGAATGAATCTAAACCGTCACGCTCGGCTATGTAACGGTCGTTCGGGTGAAGTCGGCTCGAATCGACTAAGGGAGCAAGAGAGATATAGTCAACACATCACTGCTATACTGTATTATTAATGTCACTTTGATGAAGTTTTCACTTCTGTCGTGTTGGTCTTAAGCACACACTTTTTTTCTGCTGGATACTTACTGTTCAAAGGTTTAGGGGTGTGAGGGGTGTATATGTAGAGATGACTTATGATAAAGTGAAATGGCTTAAGGAATAAGGATGCCGTGTCAATACCACCTAGTGAAATAAGGGCAAGGAGATGATGACTTCCTGTTCAAATACAATATATACAATAACACATCGCAATGTGACGTGACATCTGACGTCTTTCTCAAAATTATTTGAAAAATTATAATGACGGAGAAAATTCTCATTTTGAACAAGAGCGGTAAGATGGTTGGGTCTCTTTGTTCCTCTACTGCTGGCGCCAACCGTCCCGCCGCGACCGTACCCAAGTTTATAGTCATTCGAGAGTGAAGTTTACTGAGCCGCAAGGCCATAAGCAGGGGGGGGGGGGGGGTTGGAGGTCCCAAAATATCCCGGCCAATTAAAAAATCCTTCCGCCTGCGCCCTCCCCCCATATGAGAGCTAATCCCCTCCCCCCGAAATATTAATTCCTGGCTACGGCCTTGGTGAGCCGTAACCGGTGACTGGCAGGGGCCTGGTCTCGAGAGTCGTTTTACATGACTTACAATATTTAAAAAGATGTAAAAGCGCCCTAAGATCAGAAATGAGGTTACAATAATAGTTCTGTAACGCATTATCAGTGTGTCGTTGCAGAGAGCTGTGCTGCGGCAGCCACGCGCCCGACACGGCGCGCCTCGACCACCTGTGCGTGACGCGCGTGCGCGCCGCGGGAACACACACCCCCACCGTGCACGCGCTCACGGGACAGGCGGCCGTACAGGTCAGTGGCGCGATGTCCCCGCGAGGAGGGCTTAGCAACCAACGACAGTGTTTTTATCTAGTTGCACTGTTATTATCTATTTGTATGATGCATTGGTTTTTCCCTGTTTCTTTTCCTGGATCTACATCCTAGGAAGAATCCGTCACTGTCGGCTGCTAAGGCCCACGACCTCCAGCGGGCCACATCTAAGTCATATTAGATTTCGCGCATGCCTTAAACTATTTTTGGGGTGGAAAAACAGTTTAAAACATGCGCCGATTCCTCGGCATGCTAAATTACTACCGGCATTTTATCCCACTTGCTGCGCAGTACGAGACCTCTAATAGACGCATTGGCAGCAACTAACAGTAAAGATGCTATGTAACGTAACGAAGGCGTGCCTGTTACGTCTGATCAATTCCTTATTTCCCAGGCGCGTGAGCTGTTCTGTCGAGCCGAGAAGCTGCAGCAAGTGATCCACCTAGTGGAGCCATCCCGCTGTAAGGACGAAGTGACGTCTATAAAGCGCGCTCTAGCGGAGGTGTGCGGCGCGGGCGGTGCCCCGAGTGGCGAGTACGCGCGCTGCCTCGACCTGCTCGGCCAGTTGGAGAAGTCAGGCGCCGGGACGCACGACGTCGAGATATTGCAGTCAGTGTACTTTTTTTATAAGGGCCATTTCATAGTTTCTCGGTAACACGTTTGTTTTGTTTGAATGCGATTGATTGATACCTGCGCGAAATCCCCTTCCCTCGCGTCTGACAGGTCTCTTCTTTCGTGGCGAGTGTTGTACCCACAGAGGGTGTAAATATGGTGGTGTGAAAGGTGTTCTATCCTGTACCCTGTACCGTGGTTGTCATCAGGTCGGTAGCCGACAAGGAGGTGGAGGAGGCGGTCCGCGTGGCGATACGCGAGGGGCGTTCCTTCGTGGTGCACTTCCTGCGTTGCTCCTACCTGATGCAGGAAGAGGGAGTGGCGCGCGCGCTCGCTGCGTGCCGCCCCGCCGCCCCCGCGCTCGTGCTCGGCTGCGCAGGAGGGGTTATTGTAGCCGCCGCACGGGTGCCGCTGGTATGTCATAGACGGTCCTGCGGAATCATTCCCGACTGCGTAAGAAGAAGGGTCATGTTTTTTGAGTGTATGTTTGTGGGTGTGTATTTATGTATAGCCTCATATGAACTTTTGTGTCAATAATATTACAGAACAACTATAAGTTTAGAAAACTCAAAAACCCCCGACAAAAAAAAATGGCTGAACCGATTTTGATGAAACGTAGCTAAGAACACTCGATAAAATCCTCTTTCTAATAATTAAAAAAAAAACTAGATCAAAATCGGTCCATCCGTTTGAGAGCTACGATGCCACAGACAGACACACAGATATACAGATACACACTTCAAACTTCTAATTCTAATTTGAAGTGGGGGCGATAAGACCTGCACTGACGTCCCGCTTGGGGTGTATTGTGCATTTCCCCCCGCCAGCCTACTCAAACCAGCCAAGCTCCTTAAAATAACGGAGCACAGCTTTGGGTCGCTGGCATAATTGTACCACCACTGTTGCGTCAGGTGTTTCATTGCAGAGCTGATTTTGACTTTGAGATTTTTCCAGAAGTCCCGATCTTGATCTAGCCTGTTCTGTAGCAGTACAGTGCAGTAACACATGCTCTACAGTCTCGTTATCTAGAAGGCAGCCTCTGCACAAGGGGCTGTCTGTAGCTCCAATCTTGTGCAGGTGGTAGTTTAAGTCACAGTGACCTGTGATGATACCTATCATTTGTCGTAGGTCCGACCTGGATAGGCCAAGTAGCTTGTTAGTTATTTTCCTGTTTATTGATGGATAGAATTTTTTTGCATGTTTACAGTCTATTGTTTTGTTCCATAGGTTTTGTTGTTCCTTCTCTGTGTGAAGACATAATAAATTTCGTGTTTCAGCCGCTGTCGGTTTGCATAGTTCCGCAACGTCTGCACATATTTCTTTTTTTGTACCTTCTTTGGCAAGTAAGTCTGCTTCGTTGTTTCCTTTACATGAACTATGGCTTTTCGTCCATTGGACTACGACTTTGTAAGTATTGGTTAGATGTTGTAGGACAGAGTGGCATTCGGCTACCACTCTAGACCTAGTAGTGGGCTTTCTAAGTGCATAGATAATTGCTGCGCTATCGGTAATAAATGTTAAAAGCTCTTTATTTCCTGTTGCACTTCGTTCCGCATCTCGTGCTAGTACCGCTCTAGCCGCTAGCAAGAGCCCCATCGCTTCTGCCTGCAGCACGGTTGTAGTTTTATTTAAGGCTTTGGAGTCTCTGATTTCGAGTTCTGGCGAATAGAAGCCACATCCTGCTCCTTTGTCATTTTTTGCACCGTCTGTGAAGACGTTTTTAGATTTGGCCCTAACTACCTCCGCTGAGGCATGTTCTTCTGTGACCAGCTCATAGCTCTTGTTATCCAAGTATGTGCTGGCCACTCTATCAGTGCCTTTGCATGCCTCCGGGACAATTTTTATTGCCCTGTCTAGTATTCTACAATGGTTAGTGTTGCTGCCACTCCCTTTCCACTGGTTTGTAGATCTGATTCTAAGAGCTGACGCCATCGCTTCTTGCTGTATGTGAAGGTGAAGTGGTGTCAGCCCCAAAATTATGTTCAGAGCGGCAGATGGTGTGGATTTTGCACATCCACTAATAAGCGAACACGCCAGCCTCTGTGTTTTCTGTAATTTGTTGATAGTAGTTGTTAATATTGTTCTTGGCCACCACACTATACAACCGTATGTGAGTACCGGTCTAACTATTACTGTGTACAGCCAGCGACAAAGTTTTGGTTTCAGTCCCCAATCTTTTCCTATGGCTCTCGTGCACTGCCATAATATGTTTGTTGCTTTAGTTGTAACATGATCGAGTTGCTTTCCCCATAGGAGTTTACTATCCAACTCACTTCACTTCACTCTTACTCTCACTTCAAACTTATATAACATCCATTTTTTGGGACAGGAGTTAAAAAAAAAACAAGATATAAACGAGCGCGAACCAACCTTGCATCGCTATAAAAGTTGAGCATAATCCACGAGGAAGCGTATTACACATTTTGGCTGTTGCAACATCAGCGTTTTAGCTGCTAGAGCCTTAATTATGATTAGAGGGTCAGACTGACGGATGGATTTTGATTAGGATGGATGGGATGACAATACACAATAACGATGGATGATCTTGCCGAAAAGCTATTTAGAATTACTGTATAATATAGTCTTTTAAATTGAAACACCTAAATAAGATGGCGGCAAAAATTGTATTCTGTCCCGGGCGGGTGTTACCCCCGCTACGCCACTGAGGCTAGGGAACACCGATGAGTGTAACGTTGTGGTTCCAGACCTACGTGCGTGGTATCTTCAGCGCGGAGTCGTGGCTCAGCTGTGTGACGCCGGTGTTCCGCGCGAAGTGCTACACGGAGACGGGACGCTCGCCGCTCGTCTACTCGGAAATGACGCCCACCAAGGTACCCGACATGATGGCACTCACTACATTGTTTGAAATATACTTTTATTTTATTATGAAAACTAACGTGGTTGTTACACATTGTTATTTGAATAAACGCTCTACTCACGTCTATTTTTCGGTAAAATCGGTTCAGCCGTTTCTTTTTTTTCCGAGGGATTTTTAGCTCTCTAAACTTATACTTGTGGAGTCGGTTGTTTCAGTTTTAGTTCACTATATAATTGTTGTGATGCGTTCACTATCTCTATAATTGCTAGCCTACGCTTAGTTTTAGTATCCTCATCGTTGTGATTTCCTATATTGTCATTTTGAAGGGTAGAGTAAACAGATATCTTCTAGATCGACGAGCTCCACCCTCGGCGACACCGTCGCTTAACATCAGACTAGTTGGTGGTCAATCTTACGATTGACCTAATCATGCATTAAAAAACGTCTTTTTTCTTGATATTGGCATCATGCGTACACATCATACACATTAATTTGCCAATATATCGTGTTTGTAGGTGTCGTTGATAAACTGCGAGGAACTGGTGCAGGAGGCGATGCGCGCCGCCGTGCGCTTCGCCAAGGACCACCTCGAGCCGGAGCGCCGCGGAGACGACCGCGACGACGACCAGGACAGGCGGCAGAACTGACGCACGTCTTCATCCATCCAACCTTAGAGCCGCCGATACGACAATAACTTATTTTTACGTTTATTATTGGGGTATATTACACGGTCAATATTATCACGATTCTAGTATCGTATCAGTGTCATGATGCCTAAATACGGTACCAGATATCGCCGTGATGCTGCCATGATATCGTGATATTCGCGGATCGCGTGATCGAATACTGATCGTGTAATATAACCCATTGAGATTGTCCCTATAAATATGATAAAGTAAATATAATGGAGAAATTTTAGGCATTTTGCGAAAGTGGCTTTACCGAGGGCAGGATTCAATTTTGAAAATAAAACTCCATAGTCATGTGTCATAAGTTATTTATTGATATAAATCGGGTTTGAATGAACTGACACAGAAAAATTGAACGCTTGCGTGTTTTATGTTTGAACAAGGCCATCCAGTAACTATTTTGTGAACTATAAAGTTTTTTTTAAACATTTGTTTGAAAGTGTAATGACATTTTATATGCATTATTGGTTGGATTCTACCAAATCAATATTGTTATAGTAGAAACCAGTTTCTTTTTTATCATTGATGGGCTTGCACTTGACCGCCAACTTATGAACAACAATTGACAACCACTTAAGTTTGATATTAAGTGACATTGATAAAGCACGTGTGCCTAGAAGAAACTTGTTCTTTAATTTGTGATCAAATCACACAGTATCAGTATCACACAGACAGGAGATACCAAAGTTCTATCCAAAATACAGAATTTTAGGTTTTGTGGTGTAAATAGTACAGGGTATGGTCGATTATTTGCAAAAAATAGAGGCGAAATTGATTAAAAGTTATACAAGGCAAGGTGACCACGTAATCCTGTATGTCTACTATTCATTTGCTTTATCAGACACACATCTCGTATTAACACCTCCATTCTAATTACTCTAAGACCACATGATTGCACAGTACATTAGAAGACAAAATCTTTCGTTAGCCTGCCAAGGGTTGAGATTTTTGTTGGATCATCAAGATTCTTTGAGAAAAGACATGTCTTAAATAATTGTAATGAGCTAAAATCTCAATCAGTTTCATCAGAGATATGTAATACCTTTGAGGAAATTATGATTGTAAAATATTGAAGTTCAGAGAACGTTTAAAAGTTATTGTGATAATGAAATAATAATAAATTTTCAGTATTGTATAATTCATGTTTAGATACTTTCAGTTGTAAAATGATTACTTAAAAAGATACAAGTCTTAAAAGTCAATACTTAAAAGTTAAAAGATTACTTGTAAAATGTCAGGTTGTTTTCTAATTCTGTCTAAATGTTCGTTTATATGTAGCGTACTAGGACCGTAACCGAAGGGGAGTGTACATTTTACTAAAGATAAAATAAGATAGAAAGCACACAAATACCCTAAAATCGAACTTGTTTTTTTTTTTATAAAATGCAGCTTAAGAAACATTTGATAATTTTCAACACAACCTATCTAACCCGAAATACATTTGTTTGAATCTTCCCCAAATACGTTTCATAGAACTTTCTGATTCCAGATATTTGTCATGAGTTTCTGATTCTATAACTTTTTTGCCATAAGTTTCATTTGCCCGAACAAATATCTGGTTAAGCTCGTTTAGTTTCTGTTTTATGTACAGATATAATAAAACATTCGGGGAAATTATATTCGTAATTTTGTAATTCAAATCATAACCTGATATGAGTCTTAAAAGGACTAATTATTATAGTACAAATGGTTAGTTCTCATAATAATGACGAAAATTACGCGATGCTTATTTATTGAAATGGGTACATACATACATAACAAACAATAATTTGTGGCTTACGGTTAGATAAAATGGTCGGCGCTAGTTCTGCTGTTGCGGCTACGTTCCTGAAACGCTAGATATAAAAGCTCCAGATTGCACCTCTTTATTTATGTAATGTTTTGGAGAATTTCTGGTATTTTAGTCATAAACATAATAATCTAGAATAGTTCATTGATCTTATGATTTTACTCTGTTCCGAATATTTAGCTTAGTAGCTGTTCGTTATGTCTTGTAAATAAATTATTAGTTAATTTTTTTAAGAAATATATAAAATTACTCAGAAAGTTATTTTTATTTTTCTCTTTAAATATGAGAACTTATAAAATTAGCTGCGCCTCACGGTTTCACCCAGCCGTGTATGATGATGAAAAGCTCGTATGTCTCCAGGTTCACAGCTATCTCTACTGAATTTCATAACAATTGGTTTAGCAGATAGTCGTGAAGAGGTAACAAACAGAGTTACATTAGCTTTTATAATATTACTCAGATTTAAGACTTTAGAAAGGAACTTGGATAAGTTACAATAGATCCGCAATAGTCGCAGTGACGGGGGGGGCTCTTGTGGCCTCCCACCCTACCTCGAATAATAAGGAACTTTGATCACAATATACGGGATTACGTTTATTGGCATAACTTAGTAGTTTATTAACTTAATAGCTTTTTAAATGGATAAGACGCAGAATGTCTAGAAGTCAGTTTACTTTCTTGACATGTGTGGTGGTGCGTGCTTGACGCCAATATATATAAAAATATTGAAGCAGGCGTTACTTTGCGGAAATTTGTATTTAAAAAACTTGGAACTTTTAAACCTAACATATATGACACACTAGATATCTCAGATTTTAGGTTTTTTTGCTAATATACATATAGGTATAAATAGTATTAGCTAGCTGTTAACCAGGCTTAAGTCACAAGCCAATATTTTGAAACTCTGTTGAATAACTGACGAACGGTTCTCTAGGCGGATTCTATAAACGAGTCTTAACCACCACTGAATTTGATGAGTTAAAAAAAATCGGCATGTACTAACTGTTCACTCAACTTGAAACTTGCTGGCGGTCAAGCGCAAGCCTATAAATGAATAAACTACCCTTATTTATAAGGCTGAGTAGGATATATTTGAAGAGAGCTTTATGCCAGTAGTCTGATACGAGTATGATAGAAATATTTTCTTATAGGTAGGTTGGTTACTGTATAAATAAAACTTTACATTCAATTTGATAAATTTATTTCAACATTTAAAACGACACTCCTACAAAATTCCCAATAGAACCCGGCCACTAAGCTTTGCATAATCTCAAATCAGACTTCAAGTATCTTCATCCGGGCGCCAGAATCCTGTAAAACAACATAATATATTAGAAAGAACACAACCGGCTAAAAGCAAACTCGAATCTATTGTTTCAGAATGTAGACTTTTAATACGATTTAACGGAAATTGACGATACAATTTAACAGAAGTTAATAAAAACCCGTATTTTGATTGCAGGATTTATTCTTGTGGATTATTTTTTATGCCGATAGCAAATTAGTAGCGCTGGTAAGTCCGTTTTGTTTTCCAACGTGTAGCGTTACCGTTTGCTACTGCGCAGCCTACTCACGGCAAGCTCCACATACGAGTTAAATATCGTCAGGAATGGGAGAACGTAACCCTCAGACCACGAGTCGACGCTCAGGAGCATTCTCTATGACCATTGGCATGTAACGTATATATACGTAACATTGAAAAATAGACTAAACATGAGATTTTAAAGTCTAATTTTCAATGCCACCTGCTACTCGTTACGCGGTCTATGTCATAGCGAATAATCCCAGAGTAAAGGATCCCCAGAGCGTAGTGCTCGGCGAGGCGTGCCGCTTTCTACGAGAGAGAAATGAGAATGAAACGTTGTTAATAGGACCATATTTTAAGAATGGGATGTTTTGAGAATAGGACGTATTGCGAATCGGATGTTTTTAAATCGAATTAACGTATTGCGAATTTGATATAGAATTGGGGTGAATTACGTATTGGAGTCGGCGAATTACCACCCATTTCTGAAATGCTAAAAATCCGTACACAGCGATATCGATCCACATTCCTGTTGCGTACTGCACAAGAATGGAATTTTTTGGCGCCATCTCTGTTTCCTGAGACCTACAATCTTGGAATTTTCAAGGCTAGAGTAAATAGATCTAGATCGACGAGCTCCATCCTCGGCCACACCGTCGCTTAACATCATGCGAGTTGGTGGTCAATCGTAGATCTATAATGTATTTAAAAAAAATGATTTTTTTGGGAATTTGTAGTATTGAGAATTAGACATTTTAAGAATAGGACAAATCGCGACTAAACCCTAGATATATTGGAGCCAACAGCCTTTGATCGTAATCATCTCTCTCTCGTAAAAAAGCGAAACGGTCGATTGATTCGTGGCCAGGGCTCAAAAGAAAGGCGATCGCGCGCCACTTCTCAGCCTATTTGCCGTACTTACGATTGTAGTTTTTCGTATCCAGTGTCGATGCAGCGGCCGCCTATCGATACAGCGTACGTTAGCAGCGAATACGCATCGGCGCCGTCCCTCGCCGCTCCTAACTATCTGAAATACTCGCACGCACTTCTGTATGAGAGCCGGCGGTCCGACGTCGGCCTGTATAGCCAGTCCGGGCCGGGCGAGTGCCAACGTATACTCGGTGTACGCACGCAGGTCGCACGCTACTCGGGGCTACACGCACCTCTACCCGTCTCGACAGTTCGGAGTGCGTTCTACGCAAGAGAAGCTCTAGTGTTCGAGTGGAAGCTTGGATGGATGTCTACTTCCCATTGTAGTTTTATTACTCGGGAACGAGATGCAAGAAAGTTAATACGCATTTAGGAGATTACTAGCTATTTTTTGTGAACGCACTGCCGGTCTGTTTACATGCAAGAACGTTTTGTAAACGCAGTTCGGTCAGATATTGGTGACCGCACTAAATGAAATTGCAGCTTATATAAAACAGAACCGCAACCACAGAAGCAGTATAAAGACAGAGTCTCAAGAATTCATGCAGTGAAGTTTAGTGCCGAAAAGGAATGAAATTAAAAAAAAAAAGTAATTCTACAAAAAGAAATTTAATCTAAAAAAAAAGAAATGATAGCTAACACAAATATAATCTTAAATTACAATGATTCTTACTTATAACTGATATACAGAATAATAATCGCATCATCACGGGTGAAATGAAAACGTGTCCGCAGATATTATTTTCGTTTATTAAAATTATAAATTGATTGACATAATTGTGGTCACTCGAATAGCCTTACAACTAAGCCGCCGTGTCCGTGTAAACGCAACGCCTGCCGCTTTGTGACGAGTACCGGGAAGACGTAACGGAGAGTTTTGTTCGAGTGGTGGGTAATGCTAGGTTCTATCTAGTGTCGGCGGCTAGTAGCGGCGCGGGCCCATGCCGCCTGACCGCACCGGCGCTCCGCCCCCGCTACATACAAAACACACGCTCAGACACGCACGCAAGCCCCCGTAGTCTACCACCAGACCCCGCTTAGCTCATAGGGACGGTTGCAGGTTGCACACCACGCTTCTAAATATCTTGTTAACGCTCAAAATGAAAATATCAACTTTGAAACCAATGTTAAAGGCCACCATACATGATCAATGTCACCTTAGTTTACAGGACAGAGTATGAATATGCATGTATGGCACTGAACGAGAATTTGGTATTAACTTGAAAATTCCTGTTCTCATTTATATTTGAATGTAAAATAACTACTATAATTTGCAACCGTGGTCATCACACTTTTTTAAGTAAAAAAAAAAAAAAAAAAAAAAAAAAAAAAAAAAAAAAAAAAAAATTGTAATATGAGAACTCTATACTGTACTGTATAGAGAGCTAAGTAGTAATTGTAAACAAATTAATAATTAGAATTACCATAAACAAGGACAATTCAATGACAAACTGCAAATAATTCAAGTCTCACTACACAATAAGGCAAAATGCTTATAAAGGCAAATATTGATTTATACTCATGTTATTTTGTTGTGATAGATACTCTGCTTTGTAAATATTGCAGTAAATAAATAAATAAATGATATGAAGGTGGGTATGGTATTTTGTTTTATTTATTATATAATTTTTTTAATCATTTTAAACAGGTTATTACATAATTTCTTCTAGAAATAGAGCGTAATAGTTCTTGTATAGTCTCCACCAGCCGAGAAAGGTTTATGACATTATAGAAATGAGATCTTACCGTCCCATAGGGGGGTACTGCTGCGCATAGGGGTCTCTGTCGTAGCCTCCGGTGGGGGCTGCACCACCGCGCCTGGAACAAATGAGGTATTATTGCATACATACACAGTTTGCGTGGGAAGATAAGCAATTGGTACATTTATGTTTTTGTTTCTTCCCCATTTAATAAATATCATTACAGAGGAACATCTAATTGTTTTAGTAGCAATTTTTAGATTTACTTGCATTTATTTCAAATATAATTTAAAATTGAAGCCTGTAATATCTCAAATTACTCTGAACAATATGTCAGGAGTACGTCAGACACAAAACTATGCAGTTCTGACAATAATACATACATACAGATTGAATTGATAATCTCTTTTTTTTGAAGTCGGTTGAAAACAGTAATACAGTCATCATTCATCTACACACTACGATCTATATGACGCTGATTCTATGGTTTTGTATTTATCAAGATATAGATAGGTTCCATTATG
Organism: Lycia hirtaria; assembly: GCA_947563715.1. Taxonomy (NCBI): domain Eukaryota; kingdom Metazoa; phylum Arthropoda; class Insecta; order Lepidoptera; family Geometridae; genus Lycia; species Lycia hirtaria. Next base: position 15,775,123 of record OX387385.1, read on the forward strand.
ACTCTGACCTTAAATGTGCAGAAGAAAATCCTAACTAACATTATACAAGTGAAAGTGACTGTCTGTCCATTTGTTACTTTTTTCATGGCTAAATAGCTAAATTCATTGTTACGAAAATTAGCAGATATACTTGAGGTCATGGGATATATTTTCAACGTTATCATTAGCGCGTTTCATCATCACCAGCGCGGAGTGCAGTACTGTGTTTTTTTTTTTTTTTTTTTTTTTTATCAGCCCTGTTTGTACAAACTGTCCCACTGCTGGGAACGGGCCATCTTCTCATTGTGAGAAGGGTTAGGCCATAGTCTGCCACGCTGGCCAAGTGCGGGTTGGCAGACTTTACACACCTTCAAGATCATTGAGAACTCTCAGACATGTAGGTTTCCTCACGATGTTTTCCTTCACCGTTTGAAGTTGGCGGCAATCAACAATACGCACATAACTTCGAAAAGACAGAGGTGCGTGCCGTGGGATTCGAACCCAGGACCAGCGGATCGCAAGTCAGACGGTCTCCCGACTAGGCTGCCGGAAACTACTATGAATTAATATTATATAATTATAGTTTAAAAAAACTGAAGCAACCGACTTCTCATTGTCAGAACTGGACCAAAACGAACACGGGAAGCACCAGCTTTCAAATAAAAAAAGAATCATCAAAATCGGTTCACCCAGTCGAAAGTTATGAGATAACAAACATAAAAACAAAAATACAGTCGAATTGAGAACCTCCTCCTATTTTGAAGTCGGTTGAAGGGCGTAAATATATCTTTTCACAATCTAAATGGTGAATCAATAATCATGAAATTTTGCACAGCTATAACTGAGGACCAGGAGACGGACATATCCATTTTATCATCATCACTGTTTTTCATCACTACACAAGTGAATCTGCGGGGCGCAGCTAGTAAGGTATAATTTAAAAGAAAAAGAGGCAAGGCGGCGTCGAGACGCTAACAGCGTTACCTTCCCCCGCGCAAATCCTCTCACACCTGTAGTTTTTTAACGGTGACGGGAGCGGTAATCTCCGAACCAGTGATACGATAAGACATATGACTCACATGGGTGAGCGCCTGCTGAACATGTCTCCGTTAGGCAGGGGCGCAGGCCTGGGCGCGGCACCGCGGTCGTACCCGCCGGCTGGCGCGCGCCGGTCCATCATGTCCAGCTCCTCGGGGTAGAGCGGCGCGCGGCGCTCCTCCGGGTACATGCCGCCCATCTGGTCCATACCGCCTGCAATCACCATCATGTGCGCTTGAGACACAATTCACTCATTCCTTTACAGATCAACAACTCATGCAGTGTCTCTGCTTCCTGAGAGCTACAATCGTGGAATCTTCAAGCCTGGACTGAATAAATCTCATCTAGATCGACGAGCTTCATCCTCGGCCACACCGTCGCTTAACATCAGGCGAGTTGGTGATCAATTGTAGATCTATTCAATATGAAAAAAAATGAGGAAGCAGCACAAACTACATTTTTATCTCTGGACTTTTTCCTTCTCTCTACAGAAAATATTTTGTCAGATAGGTTCCTTGTGTATCCTAGAAAACTAGAAATTGGTTGTAGTGGGTAGTGAAACAATAGACATAATAAATAAATAAATAAATTAATATACAGTGGATTTCATTTATTACGACCTTGGTTGTAGCGACCATTTACCTATAGCGACGTTAAATCTAAGTCCCTTGAATTTAAAGCATACTTTAGTACAAAATTCATGTGGCTATAGCGACTTTGGATGTAACGCCGAGTTCGGGTGTAGCGACTGTTTTTAATGAATCATTTGTAACAAATTCCTAGAAATCCCATGCAGATATTGCGACCGGAGTCGGCCGCCAAAGACACAAAGATTTTTTTCTTTCACAAACATTTCTTATCTTTTGTTTACATCCATTGCACACAGATGGTCAGCAAGTGTGGAGACCTTTACCTTTTGTTTATAGATATCAACTAAGTAGGTAGGGGAAGCGTGTACGTTTCGGAGCTTTTATGGTTCAGTTACAAAGTGATATTCTGAGTAGCAACTGGGTTTAGTAAACTTTTGAATAAGTATAGGGTAAGGTAGGTAAGTTAGGTGTTGTAACAAAGCTTAAAAGATACTGTTTATTTGGTGATGGAAAGGATATTATAGATATTGAAGAAGTAATGAAAATAGAATACACCCTACAGCGTACACTAGCACAAATAAATAAATTGAAGCAAACTAATATTACACATTTTTTTAAATGTACCGGTGAATAACTATGTGTGCAAATATTTTCAATAATAAATGAATATAAACTACACATGTGTACGTGTCTGTATCTCTTTACCTTTGCCTGTAACGACTTCCGGATATAACGACGAAAATAGAGTGGTCCCTTCATTGTCGTTATACCCGAAATCCACTGTATTTATATTTTTTTTGATTTTTTTTTTTTGTTATTAATTAGTATTGTAACTAAGGTGTAAAATTCACTTCTGACAAAATCTACAGAGCAGATTATGTTTATAATCATATCTATTTCTAGGGTGGGCCTGGATTATATGCTTGCTTGTACGGCACATTTGTTGTTAGTGAAGGCATGTACTGCACACAAGAAAGTCATGAGGGAGCTGAGCATGTATGTGCGTTAAATACAAAGGTCAACTAATGCGTGTAGTGTCCAACGTGTGGTTCAGAAGTGAAGGCTCGTGCTACCTCCGTATCCGCGGCGGTCGTCGTACATGGGCGCGGGCGCCGCGTAGGGGTCGCGTGAGTCCATGAGCGCGAACCCGCGTCGGTCCTCGCCGCCGTACCCGTAGCGGTCGTCGTAGGCGGGGGCGGGCGCGCGCTCCATGCCGCCGCGATCGTAGCCTCCGCCCATGCCGCCGTTACGCATGCCCATGCCCTGCACATCACACTTGTTATTCATTAAACTAACTAACACGCCTTATGGGTCAGCGGTAGAACTTATGCCTCTGAACTGTAGGTTGTGGGTTCGATCCCCACCCAGGGCAAACATTTGTATGATGAGCATGGATGTTTATTCTGTGTCTAGGTGTTTATATGTATCATATGTATTTATTTACAATAAAAAAATATTTAGGTATTCTATCAGCCATCTGGTTCTCATAGTACAAGCTTTACTTAGTTCGGGGCTTGATGGTGCCGTGTGATAATGTCCTCCAATATCACTATTATATCATACAATGAACAGATTGCAGGTTGAGGCTACTTTTGCCTCTGATCCCCTTAGTAAAAATAAAAATTATAGTTAAAAAAACTGAAAAAACTGAATATATTATTTATTTTTGGAAAACTTACAGCTAGATACAGAAGTATAAGTAGATGAATAGATTAATAAGGCCAATTACAAGTTTTCACTAATAGTTACAAATTATAACAAACTAAAATGTATACGTAGAGAGAATAAGTAAGTAAATAAGTAAAAACATATACGATTATAACGTATTAAAATATGCATGCTATGCTATTATACTTGGATGAAATATTTTCAGTTATGTTGTTATAAAAACTAAAGTATTGAACTCATTTTGATAAAATTTATATGAGACCACCTTTGAGGTATTAGCTACCAAACAAAAAAAGAACAAACATAAAAAAAAACACTGTACAGTCGAATTGAGAACCTCCTTCTTATGGAAGTTGGTTAAAAATATGGAAACTCATCGTCATTACAAGAAGTCCACTGCTAGACATAGTCATTACACATACATACCTAGGATGCAGACATAGGATTTCTAAAATGATCTGATGGAAGTGCTTGCATTAAGCGTTATCCTGCCAATTATATGAGATTGTCTATCCATCTTGTGGCTGGCCTCCCTACTCTGTGCTGGAAACTACTAGATTATAATTTAATTAAGACTGTTCCTTAGGTTCGTAGAATGGAGTGGCAAAATCTTGTGTCTTGTGTCTAAAAGGAAGAACCGATTATTATCTTCCATTCTGTGGTGAGTGCAGTTGGGCACTTCTTGCATTACGTAAACTGTGTATATGGAATGGGTCCTCAGTTAAGCGATAGCTGCACCCTTGCTACCTTACTAGATGATGGTGAAATGTAACTATGTCCTTCTCCAAGATCTTAGCTATATTTGTACTAAATTTTAGCATGATCAAAATTATTTATGAAAAGATATCAAAACTGTTTTGGCCCATCCATTCCAAAGATGCAAACAGTACTCCATGCACAACTAAAGTTGTTCTGAATATTAAGTGAGCAGGCTGTTTCAACAAGTACCAACTTACCATCCCAGATATTACTCTACTTTTTAACAGCCAGTTAGGCCTTAGACTTAATATATGACACATAGCTCATATTTATTTATATGTTTGCTGGCTAATAATGTAAGAATCAATTCTTTATGAAATTGTACAACTAGGAAACAGAATCTAGTAACAATGTGTCTATTTAAGTGTCAACTATATGTCATGGGCACTAGCTTGAATTGCTGATCAGTTCTTGAAGTTAAGTGACCACACTAGAGAAATGAATGTGCAGTTTTTTGCAAATTAAAATGTCAAGTTATTATTTGTCTACAACAGTCCCTCACCTGTGAGTGCATGCCGCCACCGGCGCCGGGGATCTGTCGCAAGTGGCTCATGGGGCGCGCCTCACGCATGTAGGGCGCGTCGCGGCCACCAGGATGGCCCCGCATGGGGCCGCCGCCGCGCCGCTCACCGCCGCGCCCGCCGCGCATGCCACCGCGACCGCCGCCGCCACCGCGCTGCCCACGCTCCTTGATCCTCCCACGCTCCACCGATATCACGGCTCCATTGAATGTGGTGTTATTTAACCCGCGAATAGCCGCCGACGCCTGGTCTTCGCTCTGCATGTGCACGAACCCGCACCGGTTCATGATGTCGCATTCTGTCACTACACCGAAGCGTTCGAACAGTTTCCGAAGATCCTCGGGCTTGGAGCCCTGCGGCAAGCTACCGACGAACACTTTTGTTTGCTGCGGAGATGGAAAATTACGTGATCACGGGTCGTTTAGACGAAAACTTTTCAGGGAATTTAAAATTTCAACTTACCGGCACCATTTTATTATATTCCTTTATATTATCACTATTTTCACACTAATTACAACTATTTTAAATGTTCGCTTACTCAAAAACAACCTCAATTCCTTGTAACAAAATGGCGAAATAAAGTTGCCAGTTCCTGTTTTTAAACTTTCCTCAAATTTAACAATATTTTTCTGTGGGAAATTGCAGCTGCAAATTCTAACGGAGAACAAAAACAAAACAGTTAGGGCATCTTTAAAATTCATGTAAATTTGAACAGTGGCCTCTAAAATCCTATTTTTCTATCATCTAATCGATTTGACACTATTAAGGCTAAATTGTAATATTTTAATTCAAAATCAGCCCTGTTTGTATAAAGTTATAAACTGTCCCACTGCTGGGCGCGGGCCATTTTCTCATTGTGAGAAGAGTAAAGCCATAGCCTGCCACGCTGGCCAAGTGCGGGGTGACAGACTTCACACATCTTCATGAGCATTAAGAACTCTTACACATATTGGTTTTCTCATGCATGATGTTTTCCTTTACCGTTTGAAGTTTACGGCAATCAATAATACGCACATAACTTTGAAAAGACAGAGGTGCGTGCCGCGTCAGAAGCTTATCGATGATAGCATAGAGAAAGAGCGCGCTGGGAGCGGGAATTTCAGAAAAGTCAAGATAATAGATACGATGTTTCAATTTACGACATACATGATTATGCGCCATGGTGATTATATTCCAACAAGACAACGTACAATATTGTAATTGAAATGTTTATGTTCGATTAAAATTGTTTGTGTAGAACAAGCGCTAAATAATTCACTGACTTAATAAAAATCTAATATTTCCTACGTACTAATGGACTCTTAAGCAAATCAAACTAAGTGAAAATATTCTCGGTTTTATGTCTCAGAATCAATTAACATTCATAGTCTATTAAAAACTATATCTAACCCGTGCAATATTTTGTATTGATTATTGCAATTGTCTTCGAAAAAACATGACTTGGCCAGTTAGAAAATAGTTGTTCATTGACTTTTCTTATCATTTTCCTCATAACCACGGGAAAAAATTACATATAGGCAACTCAGTATACAGCGACATATTGACAGTAAACCGGAAATGTCGTTAAATAGCATTAGCGCGGCATATCTATATTCGCTTGTGATTGGCCGATATTTCCCGCTAAAGTATAAAGCTCGTTTAAAAACAAAATCTTTGGGTGACAAAGTTCGCAAGCAAGAACAAATTAAACACGAAAATATCATAATGTAGGTACATACGTAAATATTTTATTTATTGAAAACTATATGTAAATATAACATTTTTTATTAAGTGCCTTTATTAATTACAGCAAAACAATATACAGACTCAACTAACTAAACTACTACACAAATATATTAATATTACACAAGTTAGTGTTATACTGTTTAATTAAAATTATAAAAATGGAAAAGGTAAAAAAGAAATAAACCAAACAGTAACATTACAATTCCAGAAGATTAAACAATGGTAAATAACTTACGTAGGTACAAAATTCAAATATTAAATAAACTGTTATGTATTATACTAAACTACTTATCTATTAGGGGCCCCGACGTGTATAACCACCCTGCCTGTACACGTTACAGCGGCTCCTAGTTTGTTGATCTTCAATGCTAAAATGAAACGTTGGCTTGTTGAGCAAGCTTTCTATGATTATGAAGATTTTTTTCAATTTGACATAATAATACCAGTCTGTATGTAGATAATAATATTGTCATTTTATTTTATTTATAATTGTATTGACATTCTAATTAATTGATTTGAATTTATTTCTTTACTAACAATAATTATTTGGGAATATTACTATTTTATTAGTTATATAATTTTTTTTTAAACTATTGACATGTAAATTGACTTTATGAAATAAACGAATATGAATATTAACCAATAGTAAATTAAAAACATAGCTAAAATAAAAGTTCTTCAGAACGTCTACACAATATAAAGAAGAATATAAGATAGGCAGTAGGCACTTACTTGTACTTTTATTAAAACTCATAATTAGAAGTAAGATTTTGTTGTCAGGTTGTCAGCCTCTACTCATGGAACAAAATGCTCGAGAATCTCTAATACAAATGAGACAAAAAATACCTGTCTAGATTCTTATCTAGACAGATATTGAGACAAAAGACAAAAGAGAAAAGTCAACAGACTAAAATACGTCTATCGCCTACGCATTGACAGTATCTCAAATAAATTGACATCTTGATGTCTGTCAATGTCAAAATTCAAATGGGCCCCCAACTTGGCGCCCAAAACTCACCCCTAAAAGGCCGTTTATGGATACATTTTTTTGTCAAAGTACCCACACCTAATTATTTAACAACTGTCATCTCAATTTATCTAAATAAGAAGATGCGTTATATACCGATTTCATCAACTTTGCTATATGTATGTTCATAGTATTCTTTATGAAATCACCGAGATTATATTTGTCTAACGCAGGAGGGCAGTTGCAGTGCGCGCAGTCGAAAATATCTAGAAGTTTCGTTCGGATTTTCTCTGTATCATGACTATGAAGAGCTTTAGGCGATATATTCTTTGCTTTCTTGTACAAATGGTCTGCGGCAAGAGAGAGGTTGTAAGTTAGTAGATCGTTCCGTTTTATTTCGTTTCGTGCCATTCGGCCCAGCATATAACCTGAAAATCAAATTATTATAGTTTAAAAAACCGAAAAGATCTGACTACAAAATACGCAATTTTAAAGTTTATTTGGATGATATATTTATTCAGTTTATTATAAAAACCAAATTTTGATAAAACGTATATGGGTCGGGTAGTTTCGGAGGGTCTCTTAGAAAATAATACAACAAAAATGCAGCACGGATCCAATCCTCAAAAAATTGTCGAATTGAGAACCTCCTCCTCTGAGGAAGTAGATTAAATACAATGTTATATCAGGTAAGTACTTACATGTCCCTACAAGGACTTGTAAGCACTTACCTGATATAACGGCTTAGACTAGAAAAAATATTCACTGCTATTTATATGCGTGGCTTTCAGAAAGTAGGTACCTATCGAAGTTTCATAACTTCCATATCGATCGTTCGTATCGATTCAGCTGTTTGTATGCGAAAATATAACAAAAACACAGAGTTGCATTCGATTTTGTAATATTTAAGTTTGGATAAAGTAAGTTTTTTGTGCTAGCGAGATATTAGGATTTTCTGGAAAAAAAGTGGGACATCAAAATCTGTGAAGCCATTTAGGCTGCAGAAGTTAATATCCTATCTACCTATATTATGAACGCGAATGTAATTATGCCTGTTTATTAAGGAATCAGTTTAGGCATGTATCTACCTAGGATGTAATAAAGAAATGTAATTAGACACACTCGAAAAATATTACTCATCTTTTTGGGCAATCAGGTACACTGCCAGTCTCGTCCCGCAAAAATACATACAATATACACCAGTATTAATGGTATCAATTCTAAACAAATTAAAATTCTTAAAATAACTAAAATTCAAATTAATATTTAACTTAGTTTAAAAAACTAGGAGACCGAAATTGAAATATGTAGGTACGCAATTTCGTTTAGGTACTTGCATGACATATTTTTTATATAAAACCAATTTTGATGAAATCCTATTAATGAATTCTATAGGGACCAATCTGAAAGTAATCCTTTCAATTTAAAGAAAAAAACATATTCCCAATCAGTTTATAGGAAACGGAGTTATATATGAGGTATCAAACAGAAAAAAAACCTCCTCCTTTTTTAAGTCGGTTAAAACTAAATTCCCATACGATTTTCGCTTCTTTTTAGGCTTCAATGCATATGTGGTGCCTTCAAAATTGATACCATATCAGTAACCAAACAAAAATCGGCAACAAACATTGTTAGTAAATACAACAAAAGCAAATCTCACCTCCAAATATGCAAATCAGTCCAATCATCAGCATCAGAATTGCCAAAAGCCGCTTCGTAACCTCGGGGTCCGAACCGACCCAATTTCTCTTCTCTATGCTCATCTTGAAATGCAAGTATTAACTAGCCTGCAGTAACAGTGACCACTGACCGCGTCCCGTGGAATGGCCGTGAATCCTAATGTATTTTTAGCCAAGTCTCAACTCTCATGTTATGTCTGCTGAATGACTATTCGTCACGAATTACCGGAAAAAAGTGAGCGTTTTTGGAAAGCAGATATGGAGAGGCGTTAATGTTTGATATATTTTTGGCGGGTTATGTACCTTCCTACCTATACCAGTACAATAAATTGGTAATAAAAATTAATAAACCCGTATTTTATAATCTATTTGCGTAATGAGCTTGGACATTTCTAGTTTATTTAAAAATATATATACTCTATCAGGTAGTTCGTTCCTATTGTATAAGCTTTGTTTAGTTTGGCCTAGATGGTGCTGTATGAAATACCACCAATATTTTTATATTTTTTAGTGTGAGTTTTTTAGTGTGTGTTGAGTGTTATGTCACTTTTTATTTCGTCTGCATATTTATTTCATATAAAGACAAATGTACTACACCTCGCACATCAAAATCGGTCAAGCCATCTGTAGGAGGTAACATAGAAACATACATAAGTACATAATAAATATACATATATACGTACACTCGAAAAACAACTCTCCTTTTTGCTACAGCTAGGTAAGAAACAAATCACTGTCAGGTAATACATCCAGGAATGTTTTCAGTCTACAAATTCCTCGTTGATTATAGAATTGGTTTATTTCCTCCGTTTCTCGTAAAAGCGAAGGTACAACACCAAAACAGCAGTCAATGGTTTTATTCTTTGATCCATTGACAAATACCTACGACAAGTTTTATTTAAAAAAAAAAAAAAAAACACTCACGATATTTTCATAAACTATGGATGGCTGAATGGACTTACTAATTTTTTTTATCATCTTCGGCCTTAGCGAAAAACGTTATTTAACTTTGATTAACATCTCAAATTCTCTGTCTTCTTTCCACAAGTGTTATTACGTGTCAGCGAGTAGTTGACAAAATTTGTTGAGCGTTGCTTAACTTTGAGTAACGTTTTGCGGTAAGATCCCTTTTTTATCAAAAATATTCGATTAACATATCTTTATTTTATTTAAATAATTATTTCTTTGTTAAATAAGACAAAATAATTATACAATCTACATAAATTATACTAAAAAATTATACTAATAAATAAAAAATAAATATTTAATTAAAATTATGTTTTGTTCCAAATAAAATTTCATTCGCATAATTTAATTCATGTGGTTTTTCGATTTAATTTTTATGCAAGTATAAGAATTTATTTGGGTCAAGATAAAAATTTTGTAGACCAATCTATGCTTTCTAGATTTTTCTAGATTCTTTCTTGAATGGAGTTACGAATTTTTCGTAACTCCATTCAGTCATCCTATATCATCAAAAACGTTGGTTGTATAATGCGGGCCATGCCCATGTTGGAATAACCTCAATCATAATGGGCCTTCTTACTGTACGCAGCTGTCCCTCTTGCACTGACATTTTTAAAGATAATATAATCAGTATGTAAAATACCATAAAAATGAATTATATTGACACTAGAAATGTTTTGAACAAAGTTTTATTCAGGTATCATATAAATTGGCGACTGAACTATAGAAAAACATATATTTTGGCATTCCTCGGCCAATCAAGTTTTTTTTTTGTTTCTATGATTTTTTAAATATTTGTTTTATCTAAATAAATAAAATCGATTTTCACGATTATGATTTTTCTACCCACTGAATTTATATCTTTAAAAACGATGCAATGTGCGAAAGAGATAGCCGCATACCATGAGGAGGACCCTTAATAACGATGAAACGAGCATGAAATCCGGCTGTGTTAAGCGCCACACTTGTCTAAAATTAGGTAGATATACCTTAATAAACTTTTACCCTAAAAAATAACAAAAACTTATAATAACAAGTAATCATTTATTCACGGAAAACAATTATCATTATCATTAAAATTATGTAGAATAGCATAATTAAAAAACACATAATTATTTAACAATGTACTAAACTAATTTATTTTAACTGTTATACAATAATATTAAGTAAGTGACTTCCGACTATTCAATATAATATTTTCAGCACATGTAAGGACAAAAGTCAAGTTTGCGCGTTCAAGAGATATGGCACAATAAAAACTATATTAACTTCATTATAAGTTTTATTAATGTAAGTACAGGTACACATCGGACACTCCATACAACGGTGCGCTAACCACTAACACAAACGCAAGTTGGGGAGGCGGAGAGTGTCCGTTCCGTATGTAATATAGATACCATTAATATATTTTGTGTTTGAACTATTGAGAACAAGTATTTTGAGCTAGATATAAAATGATTTTAAATGGAATGCACGTAGAAGTGATGATTGATGGGTCCGGACACAAGACCAGCTACAAGGTGGACTGATGACCTCATACAAGTAGCGGAAAGATCATGGGTTCACACGATAACAGATTAGACTCTGGACTGGCTACGACCTAAACAAAAACGGCCAAGTGCATGTCGCGTCACGCGTAAAGTAGAGTCACGTAGGCTTTACTAAATTCCAGCGAATTTAGTAAAGCCTACGTGACTCTAACAACGGCTTAATTTTCAAACAAACTATTTTTTAATACTTTTCACTATTTTTGGGACAGAAAGTATGCTAGATTCTTCTACATAGCATATCCAGCAGTGGACTTCATATGGTTGAAACGATGATGCTGATGAACGGAATGTATGTACGCGATGTGTATGTCAGTATGTACGAGTATGTATCCAGTTGAACCGATGGTAATACCTAAGAGGCCATACTGAAGAGCATCTTGAGCTCTTCGACGGAGAGCGGCGAGCCGGCCTTGTTCCCGGCGCCGGTGAGCACATTGTCGGCTAGCTGCAGCTTCCTCTCCTGCAGCTTGCGGATGGTCTGCTCCACTGTGTCCACGCACACGAACCTGCGAACATATCGTTTAAAAAACTGAAAAAAACGACTTCGTAATACGCAATTCGTTTACTTGGATGACATATTTTTCAGTTATTTTATTATAAAAACTAAAATACTGAACCGATTTTGATAAAATTTCTATTGGACCACCTGGGAAGTATACCCTTTCAAACAAAAAAAGAATTTTTAAAATCGGTCGAGGCGTCTTCTAATAATCGGGGAACATACATTAAAAAAACCGACGAATTGAGAACCTCTTCCTTTTTGGAAATCGGTTAGAAACCTAAACCAACAGTCGAAATCGTAAAGCAAAGATACTATACATAACAAATGGCTTTATTCATTTTAAATAGTTAACCAAACTCTAAAGTGTTTAGATAATTCCAAACAGCACAGAAATATGTGAACCGTGTTAGACTGCTAGATTAATATAGATATGGCGAAATACCTCTCGCGGCACGCAACAGATGAAAATACTTGGCAACGGTGAGATCGTTTACTATAAACAATGACTTTCAGCGAGAATCCAGTGGACAATGCCGCGTTCTAGATTATGTAAATTGTATGAAATGTCTGAAAAATAGTTTAAATGTAATTCTACGCAAAATACCAACTAAACTCGGAATTGAAATGATATATAAATAATACATATAATAATCCATATGAATACATTGTCAAAAAAAGAGTAAAAATAAGTGGGAGAGACTTTGGTAAATATTGAAAAATTTGGTAAACATTGTTTGTTACGACTACTTTGGCCAATAACCTCTCTAATATAAAGATTTATATGTTTTTACATATTTTTCGATAGTCACCAAAATGTTGGTATACGCGAGCGAGACGAACGATGGTCGAACTACAGTCCCAAGATTGTTGTTTTCTGTAAAATTGGCTCGTTTGCCAAAACTAATGGCTCGATTGACATGTATTTCCGTCCGCTATTAGGAGATTTGGCGTAGACATGACGATAAGTCATCCGAGAACGCGTGAACAATATACAGGGATTTTTTTACAAGAAAGCTTGTAGGCGTAGGTCGTTGCCCGAGAAACGAAATATCGCTCGTAAAGCCGCAGAGTTAAAGACTAATTCGGCTCGAATTTCTTTGCGGTTAGTTACGGTAACGTAACAATGATGTGTGCGGATTCGGATTTTCATGTTTTTTTTTCTTTTTAACGACAAAGTAATCGTTATTTTATAAAATGAAAATATAATTTCAACTGATATACACAGTACAACGAACTTATTATGGCAAATTGAGTAATTTAATTTGACATTTACTCACAGCAAAGTAAATACATGCTAAATTGAATCCTATATATGCCATTGCTTAGTTTGCCCGAGGCGGTAGATGTGGTCCTGCGCCTATTGTCGTTGTCAGCGCTGCTTCATTAACCAGCTAATGCTGAGATGGAAGCAGCTTGTGACAAAAACGACTTTTGTTATTTCGTTTTTGTTGTTGTGTTTTGTGTTGCTGTTGTTGTTGCTTTTGTCACAAATTAAAATATGTCTATGTTGCTCAAGCTGCGGGTTCCAGTGCGGGTCTAGCAGCAGGAGTTGGTTCCATCCCGCGATGTTTATTTTCCCGCAATGTTCGCATGACTCACCTGTATATATGCACGTGTTTGGTTTACCCAAGGCGGTACTAATGAAAAGGTGGTTCCATCCCACGTACTCGTATGTTTATTTTCTCGCAACGTTTCGTGTAACTCACCTGTATATATGCACGTGCTTGGTTTGCCCGAGGCGACACTAATACAAAGGTGGTTCCATCCCACGTATGTTTATTTTCCCGCAACGATTCGTGTAACTCACCTGTATATATGCACGTGCTTGGTTTGCCCGAGGCGGTACTAATACAAAGGTGGTTCCATCCCACGTATGTTTATTTTCCCGCAACGATTCGTGTAACTCACCTGTATATATGCACGTGCTTGGTTTGCCCGAGGCGGTACTAATACAAAGGTGGTTCCATCCCGCGTATGTTTATTTTCCCGCAATGTTCGCGTGACTCACCTGTATATATGCACGTGCTTGGTTTGCCCGAGGCGGTAGATGCGGTCCTGCGCCTGTTGCTCCAGCTGCGGGTTCCAGTGCGGGTCCAGCAGCAGGAGGTGGTTCGCCCCGCACAGGTTGATGCCCACTCCGCCCGCGCATAGTGACAGCAGCATCACCTGGGAACGATTATTGAGTTGACGAAACTTAGTAAATCGACATGTATGTAAATGTAATGTAATAGATATGGAAAACATTGTAGTGGCTCGCTATTCGAGCGATATTTATTTATATAAAATAAAAAAAAAAATGCCTAAACAGGTTTATAAAACTTAAAAACCATCGACATAAAAAAAAAAACAGCTGAACCGATTGTGATAAAACAAACATAAAATAAATCATAATACAAAAATATTCATTGCACAATAAGTAGGTACACAAATAATACAATGACAGCTCTAATTTCCAAGCTGGGTGTAATTATACAACCGTGTTTTGGCGATAAGTTCATTCCGTGGTATTCTATTACAGGTACACCACTGCGTCAATACTGAATGTAAAACGAGAATGAAATGAAAATGAAAATCAAATCAAACTAACAATAGAATATTAAATTAAGTTAAATAAGGTTATATTAATAAACTTACTGCCTTACCAAAAACCGTTACTTAACTTTAAGCATTGTTTTACATATTTTGTCAACTTCTGGTTGACACGTAATGAAGATTCGAAATCGGTACATTTGTTTATTGTTTGAGAGCTTACAACTTTATTTTTGGGTGTAGGGTTAATAATGATATATAAGAATAAATATACAGTTTTATTTCCGTGATCCATAATCTTGTGAAGTGTACTCCAGTGCCCTAGCACTCCTGTTATTACTCAGGTTACTGTATCTAGTCTGGCGAGAGCCAGGCGTTACAGTATTTACTTCGACGTCACTCAACGTCGCTCTCGGGGTCTTATTTACCTTGACGTCACTCTTGGGGTCGTATTTACCTTGACGTCGCTCTTGGGGTCTTATTAACCTTGACGTCACTCTTGGGGTCGTATTTACCTTGACGTTACTCTTGGGGTCGTATTTACCTTGACGTTACTCTTGGGGTCGTATTTACCTTGACGTCACTCTTGGGGTCGTATTTACCTTGACGTTACTCTTGGGGTCGTATTTACATTGACGTTACTCTTGGGGTCGTATTTACCTTGACGTTACTCTTGGGGTCGTATTTACCTTGACGTTACTCTTGGGGTCGTATTTACCTTGACGTTACTCTTGGGGTCGTATTTACCTTGACGTCACTCTTGGGGTCGTATTTACCTTGACGTTACTCTTGGGGTCGTATTTACATTGACGTTACTCTTGGGGTCGTATTTACCTTGACGTCACTCTTGGGGTCGTTGACAAGTTCTATGAGCCGCGGCCGCGCCACCACCGGGACAGAGCCGCTCAGAGTCACGCTGCGGATTTTCCTCTTGTTCAGCTCTTTCTCTACAAGGTTGAGTACTGACGTCCATTGTGATACTATTACTGCTTTGTCTCCTGCGGAATAAAAGTAACTAAAAGTTGTTATGGACATACGTAGTGTAGGCACAGAATACATTCATAGACATAGAATGGACACTCTTTGCCTCCTGCCAATTTCGGGTTCCTCACCCGCTTCCCAAGCGTGGCATAGTTAGTACATGATAATGGTCAATTTGCTAACCGCGTGAGTCCAATACAAGGTAACTAATTATAGTTTAAAAAACTAAAGAAACCGACTTAAAAATACGCAATCCGTTTACTTGGGCGACTTTTTCAGATATTTTGTTATAAAAACCAAAGTACTGAACCGATTTTGATGAAATTTATATTATTTTTTATATGGAACCACCTCTGAGGCATTACATACCAAACAAACAAGAAAAACAATTCGTAACTGGCGGAGTAATCCCGTAACCAACATAAAAACACATCGAATTGAGAACCTCCTTCTTTTTGGGAGTCGGTTAAAAAGAAGAAACGCAATACCCTTATTAGTAAAGACGTTTTCATTGAGACAGTCCATGACGGCGGCTATCTTGGAGGAGGGCCGGGTGAGCTGGAACACGGGGTGGTTGGAGGCGAGCACGGCGCGGATCGCCTCGTCGGCTTTAGCGCTCTCCTCCACTGCATCCTCGCTCGGATCCTCCGGTTGGTTGTTCTTGCTCTGATAATATACAACACAAATGTGTAACGATTTATCATAGAACTTGATAGAGAACGAGATCTAAGTGGTCTCTAACTATGTTACTTGTAAGCATAGACTTCTATACCTATAGATACCCCATGTGCATGTACCTAGCGTGCCAAAACGAGCGTGTCAAGTACGATAAAAAATCGCAGTTGACGACCAAGATTTATTTAATTTCAGGTGATTTAGACTTCCGATTCGATATTTTGTTAACTAGTTCCTAGTGTACAAGCACGCGGATGCATTGGGTTGAATAGATTTCTCGCGGATTGAACATTCCATCACAAAATCGTTTATGTGACGTCACAGTCGGTACCAAAAATGTGGCATGCATGGTTTTCATAAAATGAAGTCGCATGCTCCATCTACTATATCTGTGCTTGTAAGGTAGCTCAAAGTCACGCAATGAGCCATAGAGAGGGCTATGCTCGGAATCTCTCTGCAAGATCTAATCAGAAATCCGTAGACATACATAGCACAGCGGATTAGCAAGTTGAAGTGGCAGAGGCCAGGGCACATAGCACGTAGAACTAATGGCCGATGGGGTCGAAAAGTTGTCGAGTGGAGACCACGCATCGGTAAGCGCAAAAGAAGAATTTTGATAGATTCATAGATTTTTTTGATCTATGAAAGATCCCGCTCTTATTAAACAGCGTAACGATCTATCCTCTTTGGTACCTTTCTCCTGGAGTCCTCGAGTGACAGTTTGTCCAACTCGCGCAGCAGGTCAGCCCCGGCGTCCTCGGGCTGCGCCCCCGGCATCGCCTCGTCCAGCATGCTCCCGATGAGGCCGCAGTGGCAGCACACCTGCCGCAGCCGCAGCAGAAGCACCAGGATCTCGTGAGACTTCACTGGTTTCACGCCTGACAATAACATCATGGTCCATCACCAACATCCCTTATTTTTTTTTACCGAAGTCAAAATGGAATGAGATTCCCAATTGGACTGTACGTTTTTAACAGACTTCTAATAATTATAGTTTAAACAACTGAAAAAAACTTCTTAATACGCAGTATGTATAACGCCTGCAGAAAACTGAATGCACGCATATACGCGACTATTCTATAGCTATTCACTTTTCTTTTTTGTTTGGATGACTCTTTACCAGTTATTTCGTTATAAAACCAAAGTACTGGATCAATTTTAATTAAATTTATATGGGATCACCTCTGAAGTATGATCTACAAAATACAAAAAGAGTCATCAAAGTCAATGCACAATTGGCTGAGTAATCGGTGAATAAACTTACAAAAAAAAAAAAAAACATACAGAACGAATTGATAGCCTCCTTCTTTTTGAGCTGATGTTTGTCTGTTGTTTAAACTATAATTATTTACATTAGATAGATCTACGCAGTCCTGGATTTGTCAATAGGCCGTATAAGCCGCGGCCTAGGGGCGGCAGCGTCCTAGGGGCGGCAGATTGAACTAGGGTATCGATTTTCAAGATCAGTAGGGGCGGCAAAAATTTTATAACCTACTGGCGGCAAAAGTGTAAATCCGCCACTGGATCTACGACTGATCGAGGATGGAGCCATCGATCTATAAGATATCACATGTAAGAACCGCGTAACCGGCGTGTACGTACCTTGTAGTGCGATCATCCGTTTGTGCATCTTGTCGTACTCGGCGTTCCCGTGCGTCGGCGCCGTGAACGTGCCCGCGTCAGAGTTCTTCTCGGCGCGCTGGTGGAGGAACTGAGCGAAGAGAGTCTTCGACAGCACTAGCACCTGCCAGTTACCATCATGTTAAGCATTTTTTTCATCCGTAGACGTACAAAAGTTACCGACATAGTGGACATAGCGGATCGGCAAGTTGAAGTGGCAGTGGGCAGGGCACATAGCACGTAGAACTGATGGCCGATGGCCGTAAACTGCAACGAACTCTTTAGTAATAAACAAGTGATTTTACTAAAACTATTCCAAGGAATGCGCATTTTTAGGGTTCCGTACCCAAAGGGTAAAAACGAGACCCTATTACTGAGACTCCGCTGTCTGTCCGTCCGTCCGTCTGTCACCAGGCTGTATCTCATGAACCGTGATAGTTAGACAGTTGAAATTTTCACAGATGATGTATTTCTGTTGCCGCTATAACAACAAATACACAGAATTAAATAAATATTTAGGGGGGCTCCCATACAACAAACGTGATTTTTTTTTTGCTTGTTTTTGCTCGATATTGATAACGGCAACAGGTAGACGCTTGAAATATTCACTGAATATTGAGTTATATTATTCACTTTTAAAATAAATAATTATATTAAAATAAAATTCATATTTAAGGGGGGCTCCCATACAAACGTAATTTTTTTGGCGTTTTTATAGATAATGGTACGGAACCCTTCGTGCGCGAGCCCGACTCACACTTGGCCGGTTTTATTAATATTTTACTCAGATTTTACGCATACTTTCTCACAAAAATTAAACACTTAACAGCGTAACGAAATCGAAAGTTAGACTGCAAAAACTGCTTTTCTGCAGTCGGGTATTTTGTTTTTCTTTTAATATAGATATTTGTTGATTATGCATTGGAACTTTGCAATATGCCTGTTAGCTCTTAGCTCTTAGATAAGATCTTTTTTCTTCTTCTTTTTCTTAGCAAGTAATTATATTTTGTTTATTGCAACGAACCTTCTGATACACGTTCATCTCATCGCTAGTGAGCGCAACTTCACATGTATGCGCGGTACGCTCCGGGAGGCACGCTAGTTGTCCCTTTTCCTGCAACTCGACTTTGGTGCGTCGGAGCAGGATGCACTGCATTATGATTTTGAGCCGCTCCTGCCCGCCCTGAGACTTGTTGTCGATCCATTTCTTCCACATCTGAAACCAAAATGTGAAGATAGTGAGGCGGCCTACAACTACGTATCCAGAGGGGGTCCATCATCATCATCTCAGACACAAGAAGTGTACTACCGGACATAGGCCTACCGCATGGATTTCTAAAAAGGCCGATTGGAAGCGACTTGCATCCAGCGTCTTCCCGCCACTTGTATGAGGTCATCTCGTGGCTGGTCTTCCTACGCTGCGCTCGCCGGTGCGTGGTCTCTACTCGGGAACTTTTCGCCGATTACGCGCGCACTACGCACTCTCCACGTTATCGCGGTTGAGACGGATTTATTGTACTCTTGAGTGAATTCACCAGGACAGCTCTATAATGTTACCTGCTGCGCCTCGTAGTATCACCTGGATAATGATGAAAAACAGTGATGATGTGATGATGATTAAGAAATCTAGCCTATGTCCTTCTCCAGGTTCTAAAGTGGAAGTTGAAAATGAGGGTACTCGCCTGAAGGTCATCGAAAGGCGAAAGCCTCAGGAACTTGAGTAGCGCGAAGAGGTCCAAGTCCTTGTTCTGGACGGGTGTGCCGGTGAGACACCAGCGCCGCGCCGCGTGCAGGCTCGACACCGCGACCGAGGTGGCTGCCTTGTGGTTCCGCACGATGTGCGCCTCGTCTAGGATCACGCGCCGCCACTGGATGCGCATGAGCACGCCGTTCTGCAATAACACAATATATACAATCTGTTCTTTTTTTAATATTGAGCCAAGGTCCCTAGTATAAGTTCTAGGATTGAACTACTTATTCACTAATCCGTATATAAAACTTTAGATTACGGTTATTCTTCCTTTAGCTCACTGCAGTACATTGTAGGTAGTGACCACCATGTCATGTGTGGCGAGCCGGTGTGGCTGCGTGGCGCGGGACGCTCCGTGGTGGAGGCACACTGAGAGCGCGTGTGGCGTGCAGTGCTGCACACTACTACTGTACTAACGTACCTTGTCGCTGTCTCTCTGCAGTATATTGTAGGTAGTGGCCACCATGTCGTGTGTGGCGAGCCGGTGTGGCTGCGTGGCGCGGGACGTTCCGTGGTGGAGGCACACTGAGAGCGCGTGTGGCGTGCAGTGCTTAGTCACTTCGCCGGCCCACTGCTGGATCAGGGACGCTGGGCATACTACTAACGTGCCGCCGCGAACCACTAGTGGAAACGATAGTTAATGTAAAGAAAGCATTGAAGCTTTATGTCAAAAACGTTCAATCCAATTTTGAAAAAAGGTTTTCGCTGATAACAACAAAAATCGTAAATAATAGGGAATATGCATGAATTTTATTTCATAGGAATAATAGTTTTAACTGATAACATGAAAAATTGTATTATATATATAAAAAAAAACAATCAGTCAAAAAACTTCTGAGATATAAACATTTACCGTCTTATTACAAAACGTAGACTAACGTTAGTACCAGGATTAATTCATGTCCTAAACAAAGTACTAAATAAATTCGTATTACAAAACGCGGATTATCCCTAGTTCGGGGATTATCTATGGTACTAAAGTTAGTCTTCAAAGTTTTAGGGGAGCAATTTTATGACCTTCTCTCGCGAAAAAGTTTGTATTTTATTTATATGCTGAACATGAACCATGCCGTCATCATTCGCTATCGTGTGCTCTCTAACATAAAATTAAAATGCTTGTAACTTTCTTATTTTTGAAGGTATTTTAATTTTGTTTTTGTGGAATGGATCTATTTGTGGTTAGCTTTTTTATGGCCAAATAAAAATAAATCGTGCATACGCTCTATTAATTAACTGAAATATTTAAATTCCAGTTGAAAATGCCTTAAAATCTATGTTTTTTTAATGTAGTAATAAGTTTACGCTTGACCGCCAGCTCGCCTGATGTTAAGCCACATTGCTGTTGACGATGGAGCGCGCTCATCTAGGAGAAACCAATTCACTCGCGATATAAAGACACCCAGATTATATCTAGCGTAGCGTAAAACTTTATTGAGTATATTGAAAAGTGAAACACCACTTACATTTATTTCTGGCGGTGTTTTCGTCCGGGTCGTCTCCGTGGTCGATCCTGCCCTGCTTGTCGCTTGCGATCAATGATATCATGGTGATTGTCTTACCCAGGCCCATGTCGTCCGCTACAGAAGAACAAACAAGACTAGTTTTTTTTTTTTTTAGAAATAGGTTTGCGCTTGACCGCCAACTCGCCTGATGTTAAGCGACGTTGCGGTTTACGATGGAGCGCGCTTACCTAGAAGAAACCAATTCACTCGCGATTTAAAGACACCCAGATTATATCTATCGGGAAAGACCCACTCTGGAAGCGTATTCCATATTCTAGCAGTCCGCACGATGAAAGTGGAACTAAAGCGTTTTAGTTTATTTCAAGTTTTTATTTATTTATAAAGTTCACCTACACTGTGTACATCTATACATTGACAATAAAAAATCATACAAATAAAATACAGCTTAATGTCACAATAATTACAGGTGAAGTCAGCATGCATTAATAATAAGCGAAAAATAAAAAAAAACATTAAAAAAGTTGTAGTGATAGAGTTATATCTTATAAAGAGGGCGGCATTACAGTGATATTTTATAATAAGTATAAGTTTTGAAAACACAAAAACCTCCAACAAAAAGAAATGACTGAACTGATTTTGATGAAACATAGCTAAGAACACTGTCAATGAAATCCTCATTCAAACAACAAAAAAATCGGTCCATACGTTTAAGCTACGATGCCACAGACTACATATCTACAGATATACACGTCAAACTTATAACACCCCTCTTTTAGGACGGGGGTTAATAAGGGTTTGCATTACAGTGGATATTTTGTTTTAATTTAAAGGCCGTCCTTTAAAACAAGATCCCATGCCGTCACTGGATTAATATTTAAATTTCAGGGACGGCATTAGAGTGACATTTTGCCTTAAAGGGGTGGCATTAAATTGACAGCTAGATTTCATGAACGGTATTGGAGAAATTTTATTTAAAGGGGCGGCATTCGAAAAAAAATAATTACCGAGTATCCCTGAAGCTGGTTTCTGCGTCTCGCGCCACTGCAGCCACGCGAGCGCGTGCTGCTGGTACGGCATCAGCGTGGAGCGGAGCAGGCGCGGTGCCGGAGCTAGGGAGGACTCATCGGGGCGGGAGCCGAGCGCCTCGTGTAGATCTCTCAAACGTTCTAGGATGATGTTACGCTCGGCCATGTGGGTAGCCATCGCTAGAAAATGAATAATATGGTAATGAGAAAGAAATCTGTAATATTAATAAGAATGAAGAAAGAGACAAATAAACATGCTAATTTCTTTCTTATAGTAATACGTAGAGTACTAATATAAAACACTCTGCCCTTGTTCCGAGGCAACATAAGAACTTAATAATCTAATACAAAATAAATGAGTAATAAGGCTCCATTCATTTATTACGTAAGACGATTTAGGGGGGGACCCCTCCCATGGTCCGACGATAAGGGGGGTCAACCATGTCTTATCGTCGGACCATGTCCATGTCGGTTTATTCAACTTTTTTCTTATATAAGGGGAGGGAGGGGTCAAAAACTAGCAAAACTAGTCTTACGTAATAAATGAATGAATAATTACCATAAAAATCGGTACTCCGCCAATTATGAATTGTTTTTGATCATTATTTTATTTGGTAGGTGGCCCTCAGAGGTGGGCCCATATAAATTTCATCAAAATCGGTTCAGTACTTTGGTTTTTACAACAAAATCTAAATAAGAAAAGCCCGGACAAGTGCGAGTCAGACTCACCCACCGAGGGTTCCGTACAAACTAGTAGATAAAAGGGGGAAATTATATATTTTCCTTCATAAACGGAAAAATATACATAGTAAAAATATTTAAAAACCTTTATTGGCTTGTGTAATGAAGTTCTTTGATATGATACCCACGTGATACGGTTAAAGCACTTTAAAATTTGGACCCTTGCGAGTGTCGAAATGTGCATTTTTTGCAACATATTCGGCTGTAACTTTTTTTTATGAAAACTGAGATGTTTGATTTTTCCCTCTGCAGGAAAAGAATATGGATTTGCGTATATGGTTTTAATTTCAACTCGATACCTTCACGCGTTCCCGAGAACAGGTCGTGACAAACGGACAGACGGACAACAAAGTGATCCTATAAGGGTTCCGTTTTTTTCCTTTTAAGGTACGGAAATGTCATCCAAGCGAATCCCGTATTTTGAAGTGGGTTCTTTCATTTTTTTTAACTACAATTATTTCGGACTAAACGGCTGAACATATCGTTATAAAATTTGGCACAGAGATTGGATATTGAGCTGGAGACGGACATAGGCTATATCGACTGGCCTTGTGGCTCAGTTGGTAGTGTGTTTACGTCTACCTGCTGAACTGAAAGGTCGTGGGTTCAATCCCCACCCAGGGCAAACATATGTGTGATGAGCATGGATGTTTGTTCTGTGTCTGGGTGTTTCTATGTATCATATGTATATATTTACAAAAAAAAAAAGTATATATGTATTCTATCAGCCATCTAGTTCCATAGTACAAGCTTTGCTTAGTTTGGGCTAGGTGGTGTTGTGTGAAATGTCCACAAATATTTATTTATTTATTTATTTATTTATTACATCATTAACACCGTTTTTCAACACTACGCGGGTGAAACTGCGAGATGCAGTTAGTCTTTCATAATATACAAATAGTATAGTATACCTTGTCTGCCCAACGTTCTGGGCTGGACCGCGTTGCTTCTCTTCTGGATATCATCCCAGGAGAGGCCAGTCTCGAACCCGTCGTTCTCAATGTCTGCTGCGCTCGGCTGGTCTGTACAAAATATACAGGACGTTAATTGGACTTTGGCTAATTGAAAACGACACAAAAAACTTAAAATTATTAAGTCTGCAGTTAGAATCGTCTCGCTTGCGCATACCAACATTTTTTAAAGATATAAATACTATGTCCAGCAATATGTATTAATTTGGCACCCTTTGCATGACGATGCCAAGTTTGCTGACAAACGGCGTTTAACCAGACGCCTAACCCGTATATAAGGTAGGAAGGGAGTCGGCCCCCGAAGCCTATTATAACTCATATGTAAAATACATAAGGTAGTGCGGCCCCTGATGCCTATATCTCGTATGTAAGGTAGGTCACGAGTCGGCTACTGATGCCTATAACTCGTGTGTAAGATAGGTAGGAAGTTGGCTCTCGAAACCCGTATGTAAGGTAGGTTGGGAGTTAGCTACTGAAGCCTATAAATCATACGTAAGGTAGGTAAGGAGTCGGCTACTGAAGCCTATAACCTATATCGTATGTAAGGTAGATATATAGATAAACTCTTTATTGACACACCTTAAAATTAACAAAAATGTACAAAAGGAAATAAATTAACACTAGTGTAAAAACAGTAAGGTAGGTCGGAAGTCGGCTCTCAAAACCTATAAATCGTATGTAAGTTAGATAAAGTTGATAGGAAGTCGGTCCCCGAAGCCTATAACTCGTATGTAAGGTAAATAAGGTAGATAGAGAGCCGTCTCCCGAATCGTATAACTCGTATTTGAGGTAGGTAGGGAGTCGGCTACTGAAGCCTAATTCATATGTTATGTAAGGTAAAGGTAGGTAAGTAGTGAGTCGACTCCCGAAGCCACTTGCTGGTATGTGAAGTAGGTACCTGGTTCGACGACCATATTGGCGACCCTGTCTCCCTGCCTCCGCACCTCGGCCTCGAGCGCGCCGTGCCGCGCCAGCAGCCTGGTGCCCCCGTCTGGCAGGGAGTCCAGCTCCATCTCGTTCAGAAGCATCTGTGATACGAAATCATATAGTATTTACTACTGTCTCCGTGGGTAACTTTGAATCCGTATCAAACATTTTATATATATTTTTTTATGGTTTTTTACCTACAACTTAGTAATCAAATCATTTGATTAATTATTTTTTTCAGGAAACTATGGAGAACCTTCGAAAAAGCTATGTACAACATTTGACATGGAGTCAAAGCTACCCACGTTGACGGTAATTTCATTAAACTTATATAAGTTTAATAAAATTACCGTCGACGTGGGTAACTAAGATATTTATATAATATCTTCTATTTTTATTACGTAATACTAACTATACATACGAATGGTACTAGCCCGAATAGGGAATATGCATTATTTATTTTAGATTGATAGATAGATAACTCTTTATTAAAAGACCACATTGTACAAACATATTAAAAGAAGACAATATTACTATGGCTAATCTTTCAATAGGCGGCCTTATCGCTTAAAGCGATCTCTTCCAGGCAACCATGTACGGAGTAGGATAGGTGGCACTGATAGTGGCCTTTAAAACTAAGACAAAAATGCGTACACAAGTGAAAATATTACAGAAATAACTTATATCTATATAGTATTATTATATGTATACATATGTATATGAAAAAGAAAGGAAAAGTAGTTATTTACTCATTTAAATAGTATTTTAGTTGGTCATAAAAGGCTAACCACAAATAGATCCATTGCACAAAAACAAAATTAAAATATCTTCAAAAATAAGAAAGTTAAGAGAATTTTAATTGCGTGTTAGACAGAGAGCACACGACCACGTTGTGCATCTTGTTCGCCGCACAAATGCAATACTAAATTTTGTTTCGCGAGAGACAGTTACACTATATGACTGGCCTTGTGGCTTAGTTGGTAGTGTGTCTACGTCTACCTGCTGAACTGAAAGGTCGTGGGTTCGATCCCCACCCAGGGCAAACATTTGTGTGATGAGCATGGATGTTTGTTCTGTGTCTGGGTGTTTCTATGTATCATATGTATATATTTACAAAAAAAAAAGTATATATGTATTCTATCAGCCATCTAGTTCCATAGTACAAGCTTTGCTTAGTTTGGGCTAGATGGTGTTGTGTGAAATGTCCACAAATATTTATTTATTTTATTTATATTAATAGGATTAATTGTGTTTTGTTATTTCAATACTTAAATTGAAAAAAAAAATGTAATCCCGCCCCTAGAACTTTAAATGTTTATATACTGGAAGTTTATTTACTGATCGAAATATATATTTATTACATTTTAGTGTGTTATCATTTATTCTTATGAAATAAATTGATGCATGTTTAGTTATTTACTTACCCGGACATTGTTCAAGTCTTCCTTCAGACTCATCAGTTTGTTCAGCTCGTTCTCCTTGACGTGTTTCTTCACGTACACCACTTGGCCAGGCCGGCTGGGCGCCAGGTGCTGCTTTATCGACCCCTGGGGCATCTGCTTTATCGATTCCTGGGGCATGTTGGTCGTGTCCACCAGCGGGGATCTCGATTTAGACGCTTGTGCATTCTTGGCGGGCTTCACCTGTTTAAATGTTTTTGATTTAAAACATCAAACTTTTATTCATTCATAGGCTTGCGCTTGTCCACCAGTTCGACTTATGTTGAGCGAAGCTGCAGTCTACTATGGAACGCGCTTGTCCAAAAGGAACGTACTCACTCGTATTTTGAAGTCACCCAAGTTATATCTATCGGAGAAAACTCACTCAGGCAGATTATTTTTGTGTTATATCTACGATTGACCACCGACTCGCCTCATGTTACGCGAAAAAAGCACTTTTGTCTGTATCACTTCTGTCTGCTGGCATTTTAGTGACACTATGTACCAATTCATTTAAAAAAATAAGAATAAAACTCACAGATTTTGGTCCTTTCTTCGACATTTTAAAACACAAACGCTAAACAAGCCTAAATTTATTAAAGTTAATACTCAACAATTAAAATAAAACTAAATCACAATCATATATTGTACAACCTACATAACTTTTGTTCCAATGACAAACAACACAAATTCAATGTCACAATTTTTAAACACTACCCTCATTTTGTTGACTTTTTGGGGTTAACTTTTCAAAAGCAATCGGTAAATCTGAGTCAAATCATTGGGGTCACTTATCAGTTTGCCGTATCTTTCCCACATTCGGGATTTATTTCGTATATAGACAGTGTGTTTGCATCGCATTGTTGGGATTAACAAGGAAATAATAAAGCGTGAACAAAACAAGCGCGAAAATTTTGAAGGTTTTTTAACGATTTTTTTTTTATTGTATTAAGCTTCTTTACTCATATGAAAGAGCAGTATTTTTATCATCCAGACGAACAAACATAATTAATACTGTTGACAGCTATCGGCTTAGAACATAAACGGCCTTACCGAAAAACGTTACTTAACTTTAAGCATTGCTTAACATATTTTGTCACCTTTTCGCTGACACGTAATGACACTTGCGGAAAGAACACAAATAATGTAAGACGATGGTTAAAGTTAAGTAACGTTTTTCGGTAAGGTCGTTATAACTTACACACTTCATTATTATTTCTAGAAGCTTATTTATATAAATGATCAATAATTGACAACTTTAACTAATATGATCATTTTGATAAGTGTAGTGTAGTGCTACTTACACTATCAAAATGATCATACTCGTATTTTGAATGACCATATTATTCTTATTTAACTTTTATGAAATGTTCTAATGACGATTCTAAGTGCATGTAATATGTCGAAAGAATAAAATATATTTAATTATGTTTTGATCTGATGGTATATCCGGTCCCGATGGTAAGTCCCACTACCAACCACAAGCGACCGGCGAGCGCTAGTTAAAATTTGAATTAACAAGTATAAGTTTAGAAAACACAAAAACCCTCGAGAAAAAAAAACGGCTGAACCGATTTTGACGAAACATAGCTATATTTCTACAATATCTCAAACACAATTTAATAATCATGCCGTTCTGGCTGGTTTATCGAATGTATTGTTGGTAAAATAAGTGTAATTTCTACACAACCTTTTTTTAAGCCCTAATTTAACAACGAAAAGAATATATATAAAAAAAAACCTTACCTCATCCTCATCATCGCTGCTTAGAGCAATAATTTCCGGCTTTGTATCAATAATCGTCACATCATCATCATCATTTTTAAAAGCACTCTGCCTCGTCAGAAGACTTGCTGAATTATTTAACACCTTATTCCTAGCAAAACTAGGTTCTAGATTGCTTAGATCTATTACCCCGGCTTTAACTTTACGCTCATCAGGCAAGGCCGTCAAATCCATGAAGTCGGACAGTTT
Source organism: Lycia hirtaria (assembly GCA_947563715.1). Classification (NCBI taxonomy): domain Eukaryota; kingdom Metazoa; phylum Arthropoda; class Insecta; order Lepidoptera; family Geometridae; genus Lycia; species Lycia hirtaria. Next base: position 15,803,162 of record OX387385.1, read on the forward strand.
TTTACTCGTATTCAGAGCTTTGGATTTTCTTGCTTTAGATTTTTCCAAAGATTTATTTGTAATATCTTGTATAGGACTTGAGAATGGGGAACATGATATTCTTGAGTCATTCGAATTTATAGATTCACAAGATACATATTTTTGTTCGCCTTTTGTTTTTACGGATTGCGTTTGGTTTGTGGTGACTTCTGGAAGGTCTTCATCAGATTTCTGTGTTTCTGTGTCAGACTTGGAGGCTACATTTTGTAAGTTTTCATGACTACCCGCTAAACTTTCTTCCGTTTTTCGTGAACTCTAAAATCAAAATAATTTACTTCTATATCAATGCAGTAACAATCAAAGATAAACTTTAAATATTTATGGTTAAAGCATAATTTTGATTGTAACGCATTTGCGTAACTGAACGTAAATTACTAACGTTTTGTAACCTAAATGAGTATATGTTAAATTCACATCATGCGGCTGAAGTTCGTACGGAATTAGGGCCCTGGGCTGATCTACATGTGTCACTACGTATATTGTTATGTACAGTCACGATTAAAAGTCCATTAGTAGTCTCAAAACGTAATATTCATCCGTACTCATCATTAATCCATACTCAGCTATATCTGTCCACGTTCTTGATGCGTACTGCACAGGAATGGAATTCTTTGCCGCCATTTCTGTTTCCTGAGAACTACAATCTTGGAATTTTCAAGGCTAGAGTGAATAGATACGAGTATCTTCTAGATCGACGAGCTCCATCTTCGGCCACACCGTCGCTTAACATCAGGCGAGTTGGTAGTCAATCGTAGATCTATATTGTGTAAAAAAAAAATTCTAAAAAAAATGGTTCGGTGTTCTTATTCTATGAGTTGTTTCGCAATTACACACCGTCATAAGGAGGTGTGTCGCGACGCACACACATACGTATACACCTATTATTAAGCTGCTAGGTGATCATTGTCCCTTGATAGTGGACTTTTAAAACATGACTGTACTTGGTGAAAGATGCAATAGTTACTTACAGAATCGGATTGTATATAGTCCGAGTCATCACTTTCATTGTCTTTCGGTATTACACCCATGATACTCATCCGTGTCGCTCGAGACATCACCATCATGTCTTCATCTGGACCCTCATCATCTTCACCATCATCGATTTCCGCATCGTCATCATTCTGACTGGTGTCGTCCTTGCAATAATCATGTTCACTTTTGTGAATATCAATTGATATGTCAGCATTTTTCATTTGTGTAATGATTTCTTCATTGTCATCGTCATCATCACTGCTGATCACCAGATTTTTTGTTTTCTTTACCATGTTAGTATTATTTTGCTGCTTACTGACATTTTTCTTAGACATGTTAATATTATTTTTATGCTTAATAGCATCATTATTATCGTCATCACCACTTTCATCACTGCTGATTACCAAATGCTTTGATTTTTTGGTTGAGTACTTATTGCTTTGATGTCTAGCATCATTATTGTCATCATCACTACTTTCATCACTGCTGATGACTAGCTTTTTACCCACAATCTTTTCGCTAGTACTCATATTAGAGTGACCATTTGCATCATTGTCATTTTTGGCTTCACAATCATCACTTTCATAATCTCCATCATCATTTTCGTCGTCATCATCAACACTATTACCGTCATCTATACTTCTATCAACATCATTTACTCTGCTTTTACCTTCTATTTTCAGTGGTGTGTCTTTGAGACACTTAAGTTTATTATTTTTTCTTTGTTCAATAATAATAGAGTTGTCAGTGTCAGAATCTTGGAATAGCATCCGTTTCTTAGTTCTTTGTAAAATGAGAGATTCATTAGGGTTCAATGATTTTTGTCGAGGTGGTGGTCGCTTAGGGATCAGTTCTGGTGAATAATCTCCTATAAAAACAGTAATTAATAATTTTTTTACATATTCATATTCAGTTATTCATACTACAGGTATACGACATTACATATAAGATCCACTTCAATGGGGAATATGCATGTTTTTTTTTTGCTTATGATAAAATACTGCACTAAAACTTCAGTGAGTAATTACATTTAATTAACTGGAAAAGAAAACAAACAATTTCCTGAGTCTTTTCCAGTTAATTAAACAATAATATGATAAAACATCTTCAAAAAAAAAAGTTACAAGTAATTTAAATTTCATGTGAGCACACCATCGAGGAAAATGTTTATATCTGGGGGAAGTCTATCTATGTCCAGCAGTGGACTTCCTGTGGCTGAGATGATGATGATATTTAAAGATTTTTGGAAAATTCTGGGTGTCTTCAAATCGCGAGTGAATATGTTCCCTCTAGACATGCGCGCTCCATTGTAGACCGCAACCGTCGCTTAACACTAGGCAAGTTGGCGGTGTAAGTCTATTGTTAAATAAATAAAAAAGAGATAAAATTAAAATAATATATTATTAAGTTTTGACATGCAAGTGTGAAGTACGAAATAAATAAATATGAATATACATAAATACATATATATTTTCAAGATTTAACTTTATATATATATATATATATATATATATATATATATATTATCCATTATTAACTAAAACTATTATTCCTATAAAATGAAATTCATGCATATGCCTTACAAAACCTTAGCGTCACTTCATCAGGCAAGGCATCAGGCAAGTTGGCATTTGAGTGGTAGCAGAGGCGGAATTCCCCTAAGGCCGAAAAGGCCCAGGCCTAGGGCGCCCAGATGTTAGGGGCGGCCCACAGATATATTTTTTTGTGAGACGGTTAATCGCCAAAATAATACACTGACTGACCTAGAAACAATATAATAACAAAGCAAGTAATAAGCTACCGCTAATTGGGCTGCACACGTGTAAATTTTGTCAGCAGGTTTTTTGTTTTTTTGTTTCGCTCGCGCATTATTATTAATTGTTCTTTTGTTTGCCCGCTAACCCTAGCAAATAAGCATGCATATATATATATATATTAGTACCTACTTAGCATAAAATTTCATAAAAAACCTAAAAAAAAAATGTGTTAGCTACACTCGCGCATTAAATGTGCATTCTTTAGAATAATTTTATTATTCTAAAGAATGCACATTTATAATTTTATTTTTTATTTAGAGCAACTTTTATACTCCTCACTCCCCTGGTCCTGGTAATTATATTCGATGAGTTTTTAGACATAGAGAAGACTATGTCTATGTCTCCCAAAATATTTTATAATGAAAACAGTCTGTCCTTGCTTAAATTTTAAGAAAGGTGAGGAAACAGTTTTTAGACATTGAAGAAGTACAGTACTGCAATTGTGACTACAATTTTAATAATTTACCTTCATCTTCATCTGAAGAAGACACCACAACTTTATTTTGAGACAAAGTATGCTTTCTTAAGCTGCCTCTTCTGCTCACATCTGGAATAAAAAAAATTAATATTCCCATAGATAACAATAAAGATATTTTTTGTAAAGGTGTGCATTAGACAGTATTTTATAGTTCCCGTCTAGTACAAAGAATGTTGGTTTGTTCGTAAACGTGAACAAATCAGCTTTCTTTTATGTGAAGGGAACTATTTATATATGTACTAATGGATTGCCATGCTTACAGCTATGATATATATATATATATATGACAACCCATAAAAACAATTAACTCAGCCATAACAAGTCCACTGCTGGACATAGGGCTCTCCCATGAATTTTCAAAGAGACCGATTGGAAGTGGCTTGCATCCAGCGTCTTCCCGCCACTTGTATGAGGTCATCTGCCCATCTCATGGCTGGTCTTCCTACACTGCGCTTGCCGGTGCGTGGTCTCCATTCGAGAACCTTTAGGCCCTATCGGCCATCAGTTCTACATGCTATGTGCCCTGCCCACTGCCACTCCAACTTGCTAATCCTCTGTGGTATATCGGTGACTTTTGTATGTCTATGTATCTCTTCATTTATGATTCAATCTCGATCTTGTATAAAAACAATACAATACATAAAACAAAATATAGCAAATACAACTTAATAAATAAATATAAATAATTGTATACATATTATGTCAATAAAATTACCTAAATCAAAATTGTCAAATAATTAATAGTAACAAAATATTGTCACATACAAAATATAAAAAAAAAACATCCTTAAATCATACCTGATGATAAGTCTAATACGAATTGATAAGCATACCTAGCCTGTAATGTATATATAACTTGAAAGTGGCATCATAATATGGATAAAACACAATATGCACATCATAACAGCCACGTCAATCGATTCCATACTAGTACTAGTAAAAAAACCTTAATCGCCAAAATAGGTCTTATGTATGAATGGGACAGAGCTAGACGGCTAGAGAAATCTATGCCTGTTATAATAATGAAAGAATAAGGTGATTCTTACCTATCCCTGTCTGTTTATCATTTTCTGATCAAACGGCTGAATCAATTGTTATCAAATTTGGTACAGAGATAGTTTAGATCCTGGAAATGGGCATAGGCTACATTTTAACATCATCATCGTTTTTCATCACTACGTAGATGGAATCACACGACACGACTAGTATGTTTATGAAATTAATAAATCAGCTTACCATCTTCACCACTTAAAGCCAAGTGTGCTCCAGCAGCGCTGCTACGTCTGGCTTTTATATTAGATACATTTTCAGGTCCAAAAGAATCGTTATTATCGTCAACTAGAACAAAATACGCATATTCTTAAGATCTGTGACAAATAAGTATATACTATTAACATTAACCATCGAATTGTACAAGGTTTTCAAATAAATAAGCTAGGTGAATGGTTGTTAAGTTGAATTAGTCTTACTATTTGTTATAGATTCGTCAGATTCAGCAACGAAAGCAGTGTGATTTTTCTTTTTCGCAGAATATGGTACTTTTTCTAATACCATACTATCGTCAATAATTTCGCTATCCGAACCACTATCAGCTCCCGTCTCATCACGATATTCAAAAAATGAATTTTCCATGATCTCTAACTTTAAACATTAATATTTATTCAAATAGAATATTCAAAATATCTCTTGGATTGATAAAAAATGGATTTTTTCATTCTCGTTCATGAATTCAAACACAAATTCAAAACAAACCGAAATTATTTGCTATAATTAGTAGATTTGTACCATTTTAGGCATGCTATACTCTGTCTCTTTCTTATGAATAAGTTTGCCACACGTCCATGTTAAAGATTAGACCATACTAGTTTATAACTGGAACGTATTTTGCTAGTTAAAAAGAAGTGTTAACAATCAATGTCATACACAAAAGTTTATCAATGTCAGATCATTTTAACAGCTCTGCGCTGTTACTGTCACTAGCAGTTCTTCTTCTTCTTATTTGTATTGGACCCGCATTAAAGCATTTGCCAGTGTCAAGTATTAGTTTTTTTTTCAAGTTTCTTGAATAAAACAAGTTTGTAAAACAATGTTCTAGTCACAATCTAAGTCACGTACACAGTCAATTTTATTTATAAGTCGAGTCCTGCTTTAGTAAAGTGGTGGCGACATTACTAGAAGCTTCTATGGAGTTTTGTCGACAACGTAAAATCACACGTTTTACTGCTTTATTTCACTTGCCCACACTCACGCACTTCATTGAACACTTAATTAATAAAACACCACCATTTTTATAGCATTAATGTTCAAAATAACACAAGTTTAGGAAAATAAAACAAAGCAACAACACGTTACTAAGACGTTCCCGCCAAACCTCGTCACTAGCAGTTGCGTTGTTATGAAGCTAAAGCACAGACTAAAGAGAGTTCTACTAAAGTTAATTCAAGTTTTTGATGTTGATTGGATTTATGATTACTATTTTTGTTTTAAATAAGTACTGTGCAGGGTTATAAAGTTTTATTCCATTTTTAGTTTTTCTGCTCTAATAAAAACGAAACATCTCTAAACAATATGACTGAAGTGCAATTACAGGAGTTCAAACTTGAACCAGACTCAGAACTTCGTTTCGAAGTTGAGTCCAAGAATGAAAAAGTAGTTTTAGAGGTAAGAAATATAAATAACTTGCAGTATCATCCTTATGATAACACTCTAAAACTAGAAAATATTTAAATTCTGTAATAACATTTTAAGGTTATTTAATAAACCTTTCAGGTGAAAAATGGTTACGCAGAGCTGTTTGGCACGGAACTAGTGAAAGGGAAGCCCTATGAGTTCCACACAGGCGCTAAAGTAGCGGTGTTCACGTGGCACGGATGTACAGTTGAGCTGAGAGGGAGGACAGAAGTCAGCTATGTGGCAAAAGAAACTCCTATGGTAACAGTTGTTATCTGTACAATTACACAGTAAAGAATATACTGCTATTATAGTATATATACACACACTATCATGCCTGTATAATTGATACTATAGGAGGCCTATACCCAGCAGCGAGTGTAATACTGTTGGGCATAGGCCTGAATGGATAGATACAATATGCATTATGTAATGTAATAGTTACATTTATTTATTTATTCATAGGTGAGCAGCTGAAGCTGATGTGCCTATATTTCACAGTGCTGAAATTGAATACTTATTTGTTAGGATCTTTTTTTTCATCTCCATCCAATTACTAAAATAAACAATATTTTAAGATTTTATTCATAAAATGTTGTTTATTACTAATTTCCGATTACAAAATAAACAATATTTTAAGATTGAAATTTTAAAATATTGTTTAATTTGTAATTGAATAGTTCTGCTGATAGTTTCTGTAAATTTAATGATAAAAAATGAAATTCAATAATTTCAGGTGGTATACCTCAATGTCCATGCTGCACTAGAGCAGCAGAGAGTGGCTGCAGAGCAGGATGGTACGAGAGGTCCTGTTGCCATGGTTGTGGGTCCCGGAGATGTCGGCAAATCTACTCTGACAAGACTGTTGTTGAACTATGCTGTGAGGATGGGCCGGAGGCCGATATTTGTGGATTTGGATGTTGGACAAGGGCAGATCAGTGTGCCTGGAACTATTGGTGAGTGAGTTCCACTTAACAGAAATTCAAAAGAATCTTATTGGTAATTTTGTTGTCTTATTGGCTTACTTAGACTGAACTGGAAATTGGTGATTCTAATAAAATTTGTATTTAAGGTAGACAATTCTTTTACACGCTTTTATTAGCTTCACCTGTATGCATGTTTGTTTGTTTGCAACTAACTCCATTGGACTTGATTTTGACCCACTTTAAACGCTCAGATTACTTTCAAACTTTGTAGACTTATTGAGGACCGACGACAATACAATAATTTGAAGAGTGTTTTTTTAGTTTTTTAAACTGTAATTATTTGCAATTTTGATCATACAAATAGTTAAGGTAACTTTTTTGTTTTTATTTATTGTACTGCCATATAGTAAATGAAACACTTAGCTTACTTATACCCTCATATTGTTTGGCAGGTGCATTGCTAGTGGAACGACCTGCATCAATAGAGGAAGGGTTCAGTCAGCAGGCTCCTCTGGTTTACCACTTTGGTCACAAGGAGCCTTCCAAGAATCTCGAACTTTACAACACAATATTGACCAGGCTCGCTGAGGTCATCACAGAGAGATGCGAGAGTAATAAAAAAGGTAAATAAAAGATAGATAAACTCTTTATTGTTCACACCTAAAAAGTAATTACAGAGGATTTAAAATTATCTAGTGCAACAACAGGTCGCCTTATCGCTAAAAGCGATCACTTTTCGGCAATCACCAAATGGAGAGAAATTTAAAATAGAAATTCGATGGAATGTGCAATAGACTAACTACAGTTAAGATCGAAACAATAGCTGCATATTTTGCTTCACCTACATTTGGCAATTAGTCCACCTGCTTTTACAATAATTAAACTCTTGTGTGTATTGTCCATTTGTCATAAGTGTGTTCAGTACAAAGCAGTAGTTTTATACTTATAGGTTCTTAAGATAAGATGTCCAGCATTACAGTTACCAAACACCATGTTTTTATTTTGAACAAACGGGTTTACTCACATCTATTTTTGAGCCATATTATCCGACTACAGTTTATTTATTTGATGATAGGCAAGCAGCAGAACCTGATGAGCCTATAGCCAGCAGTGTAGTTTACTGGTTGTCTTTTAGTATAATTTGTTCTTTTTAGGGTTCCGCACCTACCAAAAGGAAAAAACGAAACCCTTATAGGATCACTTTGTTGTCCGTCTCTCTGTCCGTCTGTCCGTCCGGCCGGGTGTCAAGACCTTTATCTCGGGAACGCGTGAAGGTATCGAGTTGAAATTAAAACCCTATACGCAGATCCATAGTCTCTTGTTGCAGGAAGAAAAATAAAATTTCTCAGTTTTCCTAAAAAAAAGTTACAGCCGAATATGTCGTAAAAAAGCACATTTCGACACTCACAAGGGAATCAAATCTATGGGGTACTTCCCGTTGACCTAGAACTATGAAATTTGGCAATAAGCATTGTGTTAGAGTACACATATAGGAAAAAAACCGAAAACAGGACATTTTAACTAAATCACAAAAAAAAGTGTCTTTATGCAAGGGATGAGGGTCCAAATTTTAAAGTGAATTAACCATATCATGTGAAATAGCTTTACTAACATAAGCTAAAACAGGGGTTTAAATATTTTTACGATGTATATTTTTCGGATTATGAAGGAAAAAAAAATGATTTCCTCCTTTTTCTACTAGTTTGTACGGAACGCTCGGTGGGCGAGTTTGACTCGCACTTGTCCGGTTTTATTTAATCCATTGAACCGCATTGTTTGAACCGCATACGGCGGTTTTATTCAAAAGGAGCAGCGCAGACGTCACTCCCGAAGGTCGTCTCGTCTAGTGGTGAGCTAGTGGTCCGATTGTTAAAAAAAATAAAAAAATATGGATTTCTGTAAAGTCGGTTTACGGACGATAGTTTAACGTGACAACATACGTCCGCGCGCGAGCTCCGAGGAATGATAAATTAAAGCGATGGTCGGGCGCGGCGCACACCCGCTCTCTTCCTCAGCCACCGCGCGCGTTTGTAACGGGACAAGGAGAGTAACGTAACGGGAAATGAGTCATACTTTTTCGTGCATGCAGCCGGCGTTCATCGATTTATTAGACGTTGTCACGTCAAAAATGGGTAACAACCACGTTAGTTTTCATAATAAAACACCATGTTGATTTTTATTTATGTTTTAGAGTTTTTTTTATTGTATATGTTATTTCAGCGTCAGCATCAGGAGTAATCATCAACACGTGTGGTTGGATCAAAGGCGCCGGGTACAAGACGCTATCACACGCTGCTCAGGCGTTTGAGGTAAATACATTTATAGAGTTGAGAGAAATAATGTCATTATAAAGTAGGTATACAGCCTCGGATCAAGGGCGGGGTGTGTTCAAACTGGGGCACCCAAAGTGCCACCCAGTTTCAGGGGGGCGCCAAAATCATAGTATAATATGATTGAAATAAAAAACTTGCTCCACAAAACGCCTACTTTACGGAAGCCTGGTTGGTTCACTATTGACTTGTAAGAAAAAGGCGCCACACATATATTTAAGAGTTTTGTAGCCAACTGCGCAAAAAGGAGGGCTATGTTTTTCGAGTGTATGTATATGTATGTATGTTTCTATATGATCGCCTACAGCCTATAATATATATATAAACGGCTTGACCGATTTTGATGTGTGAGGTGTCGTTAGATTTGTCTTCACTTCACATAGGTTATATTTTTTTGTAATAATAATAATACATTTCTCGCAAAAATAAAAAATAAAACATTTTTTACCAACCAACAACCAACGAACTTTTTCGAAAGAAACAAGCGGTTTTACAAGAATTATTCTAAAGAATTCTAATTTATAATCTTTTACAGAGATTTTAAGCATACTTTCTGACAAAAAACGTACAATCAACAGCATATCAAGCGTAACGAAATCGTAAGTTAGAAACTATTACTAGCGTGCAAGCGCGCGGATGCATTGAATTGAATCGATGTCGCGTGGATGGAACACTCGATCGTTTGTGTGACGTCACAGTTGGTACCAAAAATGTGTCACGCAAGGTTTTCATATGAATGAAGTCGCACGCGTCGTCTACTATGTCCGTCGCTTCCCCCCAGGTGGACGTGATCCTCGTCCTGGACAACGAGCGCCTGTACAACGAGCTGAAGCGCGACATGCCCAAGTTCGTGAAGGTGGTGTACCTGCCCAAGAGCGGCGGCGTAGTGGAGCGCTCCACGGGGCAGCGCGCGGAGGCGCGCGACGCACGCATCCGGGAGTACTTCTACGGGAGGCGCACGCCCTACTACCCGCACTCGTTCGATGTCAAGTTCTCCGATTTGAAGATATACAAGGTAATATGCCAGAGGCAGTATTTAAAAGATATACAATGACGTAGAACTGATGGCCGATGGTGGAGACCACACACCGGCTAGCGCAGTGTAGGAAAACTCTTGTACTCAAGCGAAGCTTTATTTTTCTATTACAATACAAAAAAATAGGGACCATACATGATAGGGTCAAATTGTAGAAAAAACAAAGCTCAACTACGGCCAAAATTATCTCGATAAAATTTAGTGATAAGATAGGAAGACCAGTCACGAGATGGACAGATGACCTCATAATTCTAATTTGATTTGGGGTCGATAAGACCTGCACTGACGACCCGCTTGGGGTGTGTTGTGCATTTCCTCCCACCTCCTACTAAACCATGCAGCAGTCCCAGATCAGTTGGTAGTATGTGTGCCATATAAGCTGTTGGTTGTGGGTTCGATCCCCACTCAGGACAAACATTTGTGTGATGAGCATGGAGCTCAGTATGCAGACATACTACCAAGTGAGCTGAGGCGAGTCGTAATAATGTTGTATTGTTAGGTGGGAGCCCCCTCCCTCCCCGACTCGTGCATGCCGCTGGGCATGCGCGCAGAGGACGCGCTCACCAAGCTGGTGTGCGTGTGGCCCTCCCCCGCGCTGCATCACCGGATACTCGCAGTCAGCTTCGCGTCCGGACCTGACGACGACGCGCTGCACTCCAACCTCGCGGGCTTCGTGTGTGTGTGAGTACCGTAATAATTATTTATTTAGGCAAACCGCTTTCTACAATAATTATAATTTAAGAGTCCATAGTTAGACTTCAGTTTCGCGTTAATAATTTAACGAAATTAATTGGATCAAATTAAAGTGTTTGTCGAATATTTCTGATGTTGTTTTCTAGTTGTACAAACGACGATTTTTTTATAAGTTCATCCAGTTATTCTATATCTAAAAACGTGGATGTGAGCGAGACGGACGATGGTCTGACCACGGGCTCTTAAAAACTGAAAAAACCGACTTCAAAATACGCTATTCGTTTGCTTGGACGACATTTTTTTCAGTATTTTTTTTGTAAAAGTCAAAGTACTGAACCGATTTTGATAAAATTTATGTAGGACTACCGCTGAGGTATTTAACTATCAAACAAAAAGAATCTACCAAAACAATTCATAATTGGCGGAGTTATCGCTGAACATACAACCGAATTGAGACCTTCTTCTTTTCGGAAGTCGGTTAAAAATAAACTAGAACAGCAACATTTATCATCACAGGTGACGGTTATAGTTTACCATCGGGCGACCAGTCTGATTTTTGCTGCAATTTTATATAAAAAAAATATATTTAAATTATTTAAATATATTTAATTTATATAAAAATATATTATCAAAATGTCTACCTATTCCAGCAGACGCAATGAAAGTCTAAGGTGTTTTCGTCGGAATTTATGAGAAATCTCTTTTCGAAATCACAAGCTGTGATTAGTTGAAGCCATGTTTGTGTCATTTATAACTCTTGGTCAAGTAATAACCATAATTGTTGTCCTCCAGTACTGCGGTGGACATGGAGTCCCAGAAGCTGACCATCCTCTCCCCGCAGCCGCGGCCCCTCCCCAACACCGTGCTGCTACTCTCGGACATGCAGTACATGGACAATCACTAGTCGTTATAATTATTTTACACTTAGCTGTAATGTTGGCAACACTGAACAGAAGTTTGCCATGCTACAAGCTGCGTACTGTAAGGTACACCAAATACTTACCGTAAAGAAGTATCAAGTTGATGTGATCTATAAAATATGAAAAAGACTGTAAATAGGAAATAATATTTAGTTTTAATAAAGTACATACTTAATATGACGCTTGTTTTGTTTTACAACTATTTTTATAATAGTAAATGCACAGTTATTAACGTTCTAGAAGCGTTGTTGAGTTTGCCAAATTGCACGTGTTTATCTGGATTTTTGTGTTAAATACTTATCGACTGTTAAAGACAGCCATTTATGGAATTTTGTAATTCCGTCTTTAGGCTTCTGTACTAAGGGTGCGGGAGCCTATTCGTGAGGCTACGGTGTCTGATTGTCCTACACTTAAACGGCTGTATCTTTCGAATAGATACAAGTCTCAAAGAATCCAAGATTATAAGGGTTCACATTGACGTAAATCAACAAATAATTATTAAATAACAAACCCTAGATATTTTCAGTTTTTTTTTCTTTTAAAAATGAAAATAATTCACGTTGTCGTAAGATGTAAATAAACGAGTAACGCTAGATGGCGCTTTTACGTCGTCAATATTTTTAAGGGTAAATAAAAAATATTGTATGTTTAAAAATTTATTTAGCGTATTCAAAATATATTTTTACAGTATGAGATTAAAATCTTGCCAATTGATACAATCTATTTATTTGACATTTTGTACTCAAGCGAAGCTTCATTTTTCTATTACAATACAAAAAATAGGGAGTTTACATGATAGGGTCAAATTATAGAAAAAACAAAGCTCAACTAGTACCAAAATTATCTCGATAAAATTTAGTGATAAGAAATTCAATAACGGAAGTATTCTTCATAAAATCAGTGAGAGAAATAAAATAAAAATCAACTAAAATCTTTACAAAAAAATCATTAAAACCCCCTATTCACATTTCCTATTCATAACTAACGTTTGATCTTCAATACTTATTATTGCTTTATGGCACTAAATACAATATCTAAAAATAACCAACCATAACTAAATATAATAATTCATTTTCAGAAAATAAATAAACTCAGCTGTCAGAGATTGCATTTAGATGCACTACAAAAATAAAATAACAACCTTCCAAACAAGAGATCAAGAATTTAGAATTCATTCATTTCGTCTATATACTTAAATTTTTCTCTCCTGTCTCCACATGTATCGTTTATAACCAAGAAAATGTGTAACCTAACGCAAAAAGACTAGATGAATTATATAAAAAAAAAACGAATAGATTAATACTATTGGATAGCTTTTCTAATATTTTACACAGGATGTTCGGTCGACGACGGACTTATTCGAGAAAATAAATGTTAAAACTAATAAAACAATCAACGTAACTAGATAAGTTAAACTGCGCAATAAATCCTGTCTCATCTAGTAGACGTGTCAGCAATTCTGTGTAGTAAATGCTATGGTTAATACTCATCATATTTTTATCGATCGTGTTGCTCATACAATAGTATCTGTCATAGCTCGGATACATTTAACCCTTCTGTCTCTTCTTTTAAGAGTGTATTTATTATTTTTACACTGTATTATTTTCTAAATATCCTTTTTACAACTAGAAAGGCATAGGCTTACGTATATGTGGCATGTTATCGTCTAAACTGTTGTTAACATTATTTAAGTTTTTACTGTAGTTATATGTTCAGTTATGTCAACAGACACATAAAAAATAAGATTTTATTTATATAAGATATGGAATAAGTAATAAAATTAATTTAAACTAAAACTGATTACTTTCCTGAAGTATGCCCGTTGTCTAAACGAACATCCTGTATAATATATTTTTCCTATTAAACTGTAGCACTGACATAGAATATATAAAAAAAATATTTAAATTATCTTACTTAAATAAACTTTAAACACCCTATAAACATTCGACATGTTACCAACACTAAAATACTTAAGGTGAAGTCTCGAGGGAGGCTGCTAACGCGACAGTCGCGCGGCGCGATAGAAGAGTATGTCAGACAATTCGGCCTACGTAAACCGCTGTCTTCGTGCGCGTTTGTCAGACATAAAAGTGTACTTTCGTGGATTCAGATACGACAACATTCGCTCTATGAAAATGAAGCTTCACGCCATACACCGTCATTGAGCTTGTATTGTCGTTGGGCATGGGCTACACACGGCAGCCGTGTTTGATCAATCGCTCACCACGGATGCGTCATGATACGGCCGCAATGCACGACAGTGTACCTTAACAGTCGCAGCTTTAACCTTGTCACCTTTAAGTTTGTCGGATGTTTTAAGCTTTTATAAATATGAGGCATCAGTAACTTTAGCGCGATCACACGCGATCTTTGGGTTCGTAATTCATCACTTGTTCACTTAAAACTAAATTAAAAAAATAAACGTGAATATTTTTGCATTGAATTCGTATAGAAATTTGAACGTTACAAAGTGCCTAATATGGATGATATTTTTTAAGTAAGTCTAAAGGTGAACCACGCACGCCTCAAGCTATTTGGTCGAAACGCTCACAGATTCGTCACATAATAAGCGAATGCTCAAAAACTGTGCGAAACATATTATTTATGTTAGTTATGGCTCACTTGATACGCTATCAAAATTTAAAATTATGTTTTTTGAAGCGGTATGCACCATATATATTGTCTTAACGAGCTCACTTCAATAGTATTAAACTTCGATAGCAATCATAATGGTGTTACAGACAAAACTTAATCCTTAGTTATAAACGCTAAGTTTAAGTTAAATTTGTTACTATGATTATACCTTAAGCGTGCTTCATCGTCGACCGTAACACTGCTTAAGATTAGACGAGTAAGCAGTTGAATGTAAGCAAACGCGAATTGAGAATCAATTAGTAAATAATAATTCTATAATTTAGCTTTTGTAGAGTTAAGGTGACGTTTCAAAGGTGCGGCCGATGAAAGTCGCGCGACGATAAATGTATAGTAATTTCTTTAAGCGCATATATTATTATGTCGGCCGTAGCTGATCGCGTTCCGGAGATTTTTGCGTATTTATTATGTTCATTATAGCTGCGCGTATATATCGAGCCCGACGATCGCGTCCTTTGTAACGCCACCTTTAGCGTTTATAATAGAGGGTAAACAAGATTTAAAAAGTGTATTATAAGATAGACAAAAATAAATTTTCACGTCTAGTAAATCTAAGAGCGTAATATAAAATGAGATTCTAGTTTAAAGTCAAAATATTTAAAAATGGACGGTAACTCGATTGAATATTAAAAATAATTTCAAATGGTTTTTACTAAATTAGTGACAAATATGAATGTGATATTTTATTTCATGTGTAATTATAGTTTTTTTTCTAATATTGATTTGACTCCCATAATTGATAGTATTAAATGCATTATTTTTACTGGAATAAATATTTTACCACCATCCGTCCAGTAAGTGACCTCGTAATCGAAGATGCAATACGTCGTCTACGAAAAAAATATAGCCCAAATTGTATTACTTAAGTACAAAACTGCTTTTAAAAAATATATTATTCAGTTAGCTAATATAATGCAGTTGTATTTACTATAGATAAAGAAAACATAACTCCAAACGACAGGTAAACGCGAACAAACCAGTGTTCTTTTACCGTGACGAGATCTATACATATTAAAAAATGGATGGTAACTGAATATATTAAAATACTTTGGCGCACAAAGCCTAAATGTGACCTATATCGACTAGACAGGTTCTATCATTCTAGGATCACTAACGTTACTAATAGTATAAATATTTTAGCATAAATAACTATTTTAAGTACATAAGATTTCATAATACTTGCGGCTTTAAGGTACAGTTTCGAGGACCGGGACTGAAACTGTGGCCGCCACCCGCGTCGCATGCTGTCTTTATACCTACGCGTCTGTAGCGTCAGCGCAATTTATATAACGGTTTTATTGTTTTTTTTTATTCGAAAATGGCTTGCGCTTGACCGTCAACTCACTTGGTGTTAAGCGACAGTTACGGTTTTATTGATATTATGTTTTTATATATCGGCTATGCCAGACTCGTCGGTCGCAGCTCTCGGAACTTTACCTTAAACGTAAAACATTAATACAGCCCTCTCGTTATAAAATAATATGAAGCAGAAAATAAACTTTCAAAAAGAAACGATTTCAAATGGCTGTACTAATAATGTTCTCTTACTTGCACAATAATGTCTTGTCTTGTCTTCACATATTCGGTTACAATACAAAGTCGGTTATTTTTTTTAGCCAAAAATAAATAATTCACTTATTTATTATTCTATTTTTATTAATCTTTGCATAAGGGTTCTAAACACACAAGTATCTATAAGTATATAATTTTATATATTTTTTTTTTTCAGTAACACAAATGCAAGTCGGTGCCATTTTACGAATCGTTTCTTTGTTTACATTATAAACAAAATACACTGAAATTAAATCAGCGACACATTACAAATATTACAGGTTTTTTGTAAGTTTATACACATAATAGCAAGTGTATATGTGTATTAAAAGAAAAACAAAATACCCGACTGCATAAAATCGATTTCCGTACTGAAACTTACGCTTGATATTGTTGAGTGTACGTTTTTGTGCGAAATTATGCGCGAAACTATTGTATAATTTATTAAATGAACATTCTTTATAACAGTTTTTCTAAAATCATTTGTTTGTTGCGAAAAAGATCGTTGGATGTTACGAAAAAGTGCATTTTTGCGAGAGTCTTATTATTATTACATAAAAAATACACCATACTCTCAGAGGGAGTAAACGAATTTAATGACACCTCGCACATCAAAATTGGTCAAGCCGTCTAGGCTGTAAGAAATAATATATAAACATAATATATGTTTCTATATTACCTCCTACATTGTACTATGTATGTGGGTATGTATGTACATACACTTAAAACATAACCCTCCTTCTTACGCAATCGGGTAAAAATAAAGCGAGGCTCAAATATAAATCTTAAAATTGGACTAAAATTATAAGGATAAATAATATTTTGCATACTTTCACCAATAATTTCGTATAATCGTCCACATATTTTTAAAACACTGCTCTTGAATATCCAGCAGAAGTTTTTTTTGTCTGTTTAGCGAGAGGATCATGTAACGTCAAATTGTAAATAACCTTCCCCTTCCGCTGTAATATTCCCACTACTTTCGCAGAATGCTCTATAACCGTTGATCTGTATTATAATACCACTGAACAAACATATAAAATTGGAAACAATTTTTTAAATGGCTTAATCTAATGAGATTTTATCTATAGAGAAGTTATAATAATTGAATTAGAAACTAAAATCATGGCAAATCTCAGTTCTCAGTAATTTCGAGCATAATCACCACATCCTTAAGGCCTTTCAGTATTTGACCTTATATATCTTGGTGTTGCACTTTCTAAACACACATGATGGCATTGTCACTCTTCACAAGTCACGACGACGTGTCGCGACTGAAGACGAGTCGGGCGATTACCTTACTTGAGGCTTGCCACGCAGAGCCGGAGAAAACCTATCTACGTATAATACATAATTGGCTAAATGTTCCTTATCTAGTTTAAGGCTTTTCTACTGTAAGAACTACCTAAGGGCAGTTTCTAAGCCTACAACACGAACTGATTTTGGATAGCACCATCAGTTGAGAACTTTCACAACATTAGGTATTACAGGATACCAATTTCTTTTAGGAATCCTAGCCCATAATCTTAATAGCAATCTTATTCCAATACTACTTTGACCTTTTACCTTGCTCTCTCAACTGTAGAAAGAGCGAGACAAAGTAATATTGAAATAAGACTGCTTTAACGCTTGGAGTACGGCCCCTGATTGATCTATAACTGAAAACGTAATATGCAGGGTTACGCTCATCTCTTATAGTTATGCAAATTTCGCTCGCGCCCGTTTTTATCTTGATTTTAACCTACTTCCAAAAAGAGGTTCTCAATCCGACTGTATGTTTTTTTCTGTAATTAAGAGAGTGACACATAACTTACAGACTTAAAAATATCACGATTCAAAGTAAGTTAATTTGAACATTGTCTCACACCTTAGTTACAGAATAAGCAAGGGTGAAAGCATAATAAAAACGGGCGCTAGCTGCTCTGCATCGCTATCATAATAAGCCTACTAGCATGGATATTTGTGTATTTCTACTTTTGACGGTTCACGTTTCAACGTTTAAATTTGCATCCACAAAAGAACGCTATTCGCTAAAGTTATTCTATTCTATTTAGAAAATTGATAACAATATTGGGGGATAGAGTTAAGTGTTGCAGCCACATATCTATTACTTACAAACCAAAATTTAATTACGCCAGTCGATAGCTAAAGGATCAAAGACTTATTTACGTTGAGGACTGTGACGCATCGCGCGCGGTTCGGGGCATGTGCAGCCATTTTGAGATCGTATCGTCGTCACGTACACATGTTCATGTACAGCACATGGCCGTTACCACGACACAGCCAAGTCTGGACATTTTCTGAAATATATGACGTCATTTTGGATTCTATTATTAAATTTGATGGTTTATACCACTCAAAGCTGATTGGATTCGGATGGAACTTGCAGTGGATTCTTTTTAATCTTCAAATCGAGTTTTGATTATAAAATCGTATTCTACACCTAGTTAACGTAAGTTAATGTCTTTGGTATGACAATAGAACTAATGAGATTATTGCTATCTAAACCCTTACAAAGACATAGAGAAGTAAGAACGCTTCAATAGAACGACGACCGACGACTGATTTACCTTCTGGTCAACCTTGTTTTAAATGAATGAACGGAATGGCGACCATTGACCGGCAGTAATTTCGGAAATCAGATCTTTGATTGGTCTTCACTCCGCTCACTTCACTGTTCATTCATTTCGAAATAAGTATGGCTGACTATACAAGAATGAAATATAATGACGATGTGATTTAAGTAAGAGTAGGACCGGCTTATTTCACTCACATTTCAGATGGACAGCATGACCTTCTTTTTATCTGACTGTCGGAAGTGAATAATATTTCTCAAGCATATATACTTATATTCATGACTTATGACTCTTAACTCTTTGTTATTGCATGAGTTATGGCCTAAACCATTTGACGGAAACATTAAAAATAGAAAAATTGAAATATTATTGCATTTCTTTTGACAAGTACTTCCGATAGTTTTTATTTCAAAACGTGACATTAACTATGACTCCTAAAGAGGGGTGTTAGTTATAAGTTTGAAGTGTGTGTGTCTCTTTCTGTGTCATCATAGTTCTCAAACGGATGGACAGAATTTGATTAAAAAAAATATCGAGTGTTTTTAGCTATGATTCATCAAAATCATGATGCAACGAGACAGATTGCACCAAATGACTGTACTAAATGTAATGCGGATGCTTCCTTTACTAACACACTCAACAACAAACTGTTTTACTTTTGATTTAGCTGACTTTCACTGGTTTGGTATACCTCACCTTGAGCAGTTCACAAGACCTGGCATCCCTTCTTCTTCTTTTTTGTATTGGACCCGCATTAAAGCATTTGCCAGTGTCAAGTATTAGGATTTTATCAAGTTTCTTGAATAAAAAAAGTTGTAAATGTTCTAGTCACAATCTATATAAGTTACGTATACAGTCAATTTCTGAGTCGAGTCCTGCTTCAGTAAAGTGGTGGCGACTTTACTAGAAGCTTCGATGGAGTTTTGACGACAACGTAAAATCACACGTTTTACTGCTTTATTTCACTTGCCCACTCTCACGCACTTGATCGAACACTTAATGAATAAAACACCACCATTTTTATAGCATTAATGTTAAAAATAACACAAGTTTAGGAAAATAAAACAAAGCAACAACACGTTACTAAGACGTTCCCGCCAAAACCTCCTGGCATCCCTTATTATGATCGGTACCCCTATTCACAATCATTCAGATTCGGAATTGTGGTCGGAAACTACATCTGCATCTCTGTCATATCTATATAGAATGACAGAGATGGAGATATAGTTTCCGACCAGCGATGAGTCTGAATCCGACAAGTTGTGGTTAGCCCTACTGGCGTCATCCTATCTCCATCAGATAGAGTCATTTACTAATATTGGCGTCCCTTACTACTATGACCATGTAATGTTTTACAAGGTTTTCACGATTATTAATCATTGAAATTTAACATTTTTTAACAACCATGAGACCATGCAACTATGACCATGTGTTCTTTACCACTATGACTTGGCATCCTTAAGCATTGTGACCTGGCGTCCCTTAACCACTATGACATGACATTCTTTACCACTATGACATGGCATTTTTTACCACTATGACCTGGCGTTCTTTACTTCTACTAACTGGCGTTCTTTACTTCTACGAACTGGCGTTCTTTACTTCTATGACCTGATGTTCTTTACTTTTACGACCTGGCGTTCTTTACTTCTACGAACTGGCGTTCTTTACTTCTATGACCTGATGTTCTTTACTTTTACGACCTGGCGTTCTTTACAGCTATGACCTGGCGTACTTAAGTGCCTGGTTGAGCGGTTTCTCTTGCTTCAAGGATTCTTTCAGCACGATGTCAGAGTTGGAGAATAATGGGGGAGAAGAACCGCCCGAGTCTTGAACGGAGTTGGATGTATCGTCCGGGTCTGAGCGGCTTTGGGAGTCGATAGATGGCCTGGAAACAAGTAGCAAGTAAGGATAATATAGAGTACAGTTGTGTAATTTTAGAATGTCTTTATGAATGTCTTTTACTTAAGGTTATGTTCTTAAATAGTTGTGTTTTCTAATGTAAACAATTTTTTGTGTGGTACATACGAGATGAATAAATATGAAACTAAGAAGGGTTTCTGAATTTCATAATTTGATAAACAGGCCAAATTTAGAGTTTTATGTCGTCGGGGATTTTTTATTAAAGGGGTAATTATTTCTGTCAAAAAGGGAGAAAGTTTGCCAAATATAATCAAAATTGCTCAGTAGATGGCACCGTTCCATACTTTAAACAAGAATATTAAATACGAGTAAAATTAGTGCAGAGGTTGAGACAAAAGGACGTGAAAAAAAAAGATTGTGAAAAGTCTTAGTTAAAAAGAGATTCATCATCATCATTTCAGCCAGAAGGATTCAACTGCTGGCCATAGGTCTACCCCATGGATTTCCAAAAAGACAGGTTGGAAGCGACTTGAAAAATACTTGAAGAACAGATTTTCACAGTTAAAAAGAATGTCGATTTTACATAACGCTATCCATACCCTACGTGATCAACCTCTATGGCCGAATTAATAGAAATTCCGGTTTCAGACCCGTAGGATGTCGAAATTTCTTGATCTGTCCACACATTGTAAAAACGGCGTAGATAGTTGTGTGTGAGTATACTTGTATTTCCTGGTGTTGACTGGCTGCAGCGCGGCGAGGTGGTGCAGCAGCGTGTGCCGCGCGTCGGTGGTCAGCTTGTGTGCGGGCAGGTCCACGCAGAACGGGTTCCGCGTGTCGCCCAGGAACGACGTCTGCCAGTTCTCCATGCGGAGCACTAGCAACAGCACGTCTTCTAGATCCGCCTCGCTTCATGCACATCGGAAATTTATTATTTTAATGGACTGATAACTAGATTTGGAGATTTTGTTGGACACGTAGTAAAGCTAGTGTGTCCATATGTGCAACAGTAATAGAATTGTATGGTATGTTCTAATATTTAACATTAGTAGCATCGTATGTGTAACGGACTGGCCAAGGATGGACCACGTCGATTTATTAAAAATTAATTAATTTACTACAGCCTTGAAAATTTTAACAAGAACGAAGTTCCAATCGTGTACAGTACGTAAGAAGAATATATAAGATTTTTGGCATTTCAATAATAAATAGAGGCGATGTCGTGTAATTGTTCTGTAGTTGAATGGGGAATGTGAAATAAGATCATAAAGCTTTTGCACTTTTACCGAAATGAAACATAGAATATTGACAGATTTTGCCACTCGTCTACTCTTCGTCCCGTTGCCGAAGACAAGGCACGTGTCTCAACACGTGCCTTGTCTTCGGCAACGGGACGAAAATATATAAAGATACAATACCTGGCTGAGTAGAGAAATTGCGCGAAACTGATATTGGAGACGCATCCATCCCTGTCCTCGCTGTCGGTGTAGAGGTCGGTCTCGCGGTAGTACATGTATAGGAAGTCGTTCAACTGCTTCGCTATTACGGCGCATCGGTCCTTGTCACACATCTTCGCCGCAGGACCCTGAGGGAGTGAGATAATGTAGTAAGTACAGTTGTGAACACTATTCTATTTTATTAGGTCACATCACGAATAAATAGGTCAGGTGTGAGGATATTCGCGCAGCGGGGCGGGCAACGCGGCTGCGCGCGTTACTGTCCCGCCTTTTTCCTGCAAAATTTTGCTAGTGGATGCAGAGACCTTTTTTGTTTCGCTCACTTGGTTAATAAAAGCAAAGTCTCTTTCTTACTCTTTCTCTCTCACACACATATTTTGTTTGTTTGTTATGTTTCCGACTAAACTACTGAAAAAATAAATAGGTACGGCAACACTGATACACCGCTTAGGCTAACGACAACTTAACAACCTTGACATAAAAAACGACTGAACCGATTTTAACGAAATATAGCAAAGAACACTGGATCAAATCCTCTTTCAAAGAAAAACTACATATTAATTGATTAATTAATTTTATTTTTTGGTCATCTTTTCATTGAATAATTTTATTTATGACTATTTAATTGACATTATGAATTTTTATATTTTAATTATCTAATTATGATTTTGATATGCTTTGTGTGAAATTTTCTATGGGTGCAATTAGCCCGAAATAAATGAATTTTGAATTTTAATTTGAAAAATATAATCTTTTTTAGGGTCGGGGTTAAAAACTAACGCCAAACATGCAGTGAAGCGATCGTGTCATGATTTTATTTTGTATGTATGAATTATGTCACTTAAATCTAGTGACATTTAGTGTCACTTAATTCTAGTATCATTTAAATCTAGTGACGAGAAGCGAAAGTGAACTAGTTTCGTGGCGAACTACATGCTATACAAACCTAAGGCGAGAAAGCGACGCGAAGCGTGAGCGAAACAGCAGGTTTAGACAAGTGGCTTTCTAAGTACGTGAACGCCAGTAGAATAGAAAAGGAACTTTGTGCAATTGATATGAGCTAACGAAATGTCACACGACTAACTCAAAGAACTAGTGGTTTTAGTAATAGAAACATTTCGAAACGTTGCCACTTGTCTAGGCCGGCTGTTTGTATTATACGATTGTATATACGACGTCAAATAGAATACGAATGCGGGACGCGATACGAGAGCGATATGCCGGTTGTGTTTATTTAAATAGATAGATAACACTATTAAAAACCACATGAAAACAAAATAACAAAGATAACATTAACTACTTAGGGCTAGGTTTTTATTTACATTTTCAAGATGCGGAAAAAAAATGGACAAATACAAAAATAAGGATTAAGTGCACAAAACTCCACTAATTAAAGCACAACAATGGGAACACACAACCACAGTAATGAATGAACGCATTTCCAGTTCGGTACACTTTCGCGGCGCTTTAGATTTGTTTCTCTTTTGGCACTTGACAGGCCCAGAACACAACAAAACAAAACAACAGAGCAACAACAGAAGCGAGTAGAAAACATCCAGAGGTGCAGCGGCAAGCGTCGTGCTTAAACATGTCACCTTTACATTATAAGGCATGCGCAGGGAGGCGGAGGCGCGCTTCAGGAACTTAAGCACGAGCGCGGCGTGAGACACCGCCAGCTCGTTGTTGGGCGACGACACGCGCTTCAGCACGTGCGTCAGGTACAGACCAAACGCGCGACGACCCTCGCCCATGCTGTGGGAGACAAGTGTTATTTTAACAAGTGTTTATGTCGTTGTTTTCCACTCCTAGTGTCCCAACAGCTGGGCAAAAGCCGACTTTTCTATTTCTGGCGACTTTTTCATACAATAAAAGCAATTATGACCCAATTGTAAACATCGGTAACATCGTACAATGGGATAAAACACGTGGTATAGCTCAAATGTTCTAATGTAGTGCAGCATTAACACAATACAGGTTTATGATAGAGACGTACGTGAGTCGCATGCCCTCGCTGAGCTGCCGCTTGACGAGCTCTTTAGCGCGTCGCGAGTCGAGGCGCGGCGCGGGCGACGGTTCGCCGAGGGAGATCGCGGGCGCAGTCGATGTTATCGTCACGGCCTCGTAGCGTTGTAACCTGGGGGGTTGTTTACTTGAGTCACTGTTTCAGTTTAAGGTCTTTGCTAAATGTACACATTAAAGCTTATATTTGTCTTGTAATGTAAACAATAAATCGGACTTAGCATCTGGAGCTGGTACTTTGCCGATCCACTAAAGACCTACCAAGCTTGTACTTGGTACAATATGAGCAGCTTTACTAGAGTGAAAGATTGCCACACCTTCAAGAGGATGCCCAGGTTTTTGTCCAATGATAATCAAACGCGCGATGACGCACTGGAAGCAATCTTGGTTCCATAGTTATTTTTTGACGTTAGAGTAAAGACTAACAGCTCGAGATGGACCATTATCGTCAAGAAAAAACATGCAAGGACCATCTTCTTCTTACCCTGTTCTCACCTAAGTGGGACCAATACATTCATTTATTCAATATTTAAGAGCTTTGCTCTTATCTTTAGAGTTATTTTCACACTTGTCGATCCTCTCATAAGACTTTTAACTAACATTTTATTCTAAGGAGGTACCAGTACTGTATGTACAATTTCTTTTGTCATCATATGTATCTGTTTTTTTTTTATCCTTAGAATTATCCTCTGTTTACTTATATTACCATTTGCACAATAAATCCAGACTTTTTCAGTTGTCCCATACCACTAACCTAACTATACAAAACATGCAAGGAATATACATGTAAGGAAACACAGTATGAATAAAGTCAAGTGAATTACCATAATCTTATTAAATACATACATAAAATACGTGTACTTTCCCTTACGGGCTGGGCAAAACATCATAGACTATGAGGATGTTTGAGGTCACATGTACCCGTCGTTAGATGGAATCACGAGTGAATTGGTTTCTTCTAGGTAAGCGCGCTCCATCGTAGACCGCAACGTCGCTTAACATCAGGCGAGTTAGCGGTCAAGCGCAAACCTATTTCTACATTAAAAAAACCCTATTTCAATCTCAGTTAAGAGCCCGTAGTCCGATCATCGTCCGTCTCACTCGCGCATGCCCACATTTTTGGAGATATAAAATGACTGAATGAACTCATAAAAAAATTGTCGTTTGTAAAACTAGAAAACAACATCACAAATATTTATCAAAAATTTGATCAAAGTTACTTTTCATACATAAAAATTAATTTTGCGAAAAATTATGGTCGAACTATGGACCCATAAGTGCAGTGCATATAGTTTAGTACGTTCTCTTATTTGTATACATATATTTTGGTTACCTCTGCGGAGTGTCGGTGAGGCTGGTGGCGACGGTGGCGTGCTGGAAGTGAGGCAGCACGTGCGAGTGCACGAGCAGGTTGTAGTTGTGCGTCACCACTTGGTACGGGATGTTGTTGTTCAGCGATGTCGAGCATACCGGGATGCCGGATACGGGGTCTGTAGTTATGGGAAAATAAGTTACGATAAAATGAGGATATTTTTGATTGTATGTCCTAATGCGTAGCAGTAGTAACATTGTACAACATGAGAAAATGTAATGTTGGTTTTATGTTCCAACATACAGGTACAGTAAAATAGCCTTTAAAAGAATTGTGTATAGCGCATTTGTCAGTAGTATACAACCCATTTTGCAATACTAAAGTGAAGTTGTTCTCTACTCTATTTATTATTCGATTCCTGTGATTTTTTAGGTGATTAGAACTATGATTAGCTAAGGCTGTGTTTTTGCTTTTATTTTTTTTCACATTTTTTACTTATAATGCTACAAGTGCATACGACCTGCCGGCTCGACCGGTCACTTCAGTACTTTGCCGTGCGCCAGAAGAGATAAGAGCTACACGATAGAACGAAATGCCGTCTGTGTCTGGAGGCACTGTAAGCCTGTGCATGCCGACTTACACTTGACTGCGTCATAACAAACGGAGTGAGTCTTCTATACTAAGTACTATTATGTATTCTGTCTGTATGAATAAATGATGTCTCACCTAGATACTGCGAATACTTCTGCCAAGAGTTCTGGCTAGGGAAGATCCTGACGAAGCCGCCGCGGCGCGCGTACTGTGCCCTCACGGCCCGCACTAGACGCAGTTCCTCGCCCGTGAGCGCAGGCAGGGCTCCGCCTGCGCTTGCCGTCACCGCAGCGGCGGCCGGGGGCGCAACACCCTTGCGCACACACACGTTTTCCGCTGAGTGAACGCGACGACACTATGGAGTATGAATAGATAAATAAATGCTTTTATTTTTTTATTAGTATAAATACTAGTAGCTTCATATTTTTGTATTAGTCTCACTAGTGACTACGGACGCTGCAAAGTGTTCGAAACTTCAGGTCTTAAAACGATGTACAAGTACATGTTTAGAAAGATAAAAATCTCGGACAAAAAAGGCTGAATCAATTTTGATGAAACTAAGAATACTCTCGATAAAATACTCTTTTACACAAAATAAACACTAGATCAAAATCGGCCCATCCGTTTGAGAGTTACGACGTCCTATGACGTATGTATGTCTATACATACACAAATATATACATGTCAAACTTATAACCCCCACTTTTTGGGTGGGGGGTTAAAAATATACGCGATAAATTCATTAAAATGTTTAAATTCAATGAGTAACAATTGAGAAAACCTAAGAAATCAATAAATTTTTAACAATTTTATAATTAAAAAAAATATATCACCGCTCCGATCCTCATCTTGAGCGAGGCGTTTTGGTGCGCCAGCTCCGGCTTGCAGGAGGGCACGGCAGGGAGCCCTACCAGCGTCAGCGTGTCAGCCAGCAGCGCCGACTTGACGCGCGCGTCTAGCGGACTGTCGCACGCCAGGCTGCGGTATGCAAGGACAACGAAATACGATATATATCGACTATATATATGTATATCAACTATATATCGTCGTTAAAAAGCGGAACTGATATATATATGCTGCGGATCCCACAATATGGAAAATATTCACCAGAGCAAAAAAACTTTTTTTTTACGCAAGATAGATCTACATACAATAACATTGACCACCAATTCGCATGATGCTAAGCGACGGTGTGGCCGAGGATGGAGCTCGTCGGTCTAGAAGATATCTATTCACACTAGCCTTGAAAATTCCAAGATTAAACTTTACTTTATTTAAACTTTAGAGATATCAGTTTCAGTTCAGTTTATTCACCGATTACTTCGTCAATTGTGTTTTGATGATTCTTTTTCTGTTTGCTAGGTCATACTTCAGAAGTGGTTCCATATAAATTTTGTCAAAATCAGTTCAGTACTTTCGTTTTTGTAACCAAATAACTGGTAAAAATAGCATTCAATTAAACAAATTGCTTATTTCGGAGTCAGTTTTTTAAACTATAATTAATTCTTTAGTAAAACAGCTTCTAGTACCTCGGTGAAAGGTTGATCTCCAGCAGCCACGGCTTCAGCATGTCGTCTATAAGGATGTCGTACCCGAATAGTTCTGTAACGATGGGGAATGTATTTTTTTTTTAGGTATTATTTTACGCTTTTATTCCAAACTTTCAACTATTTTAAGAATTTGATTTCAATATTTTTGGCGATTGTGAGTATACTCCTGTACCCCTAGTACAAGTTTTTATGAAGAAACGCGGCGATGAAAGTTTTCGTACGCCTCCATACATTTTTTAAAAGCGCCCTCTACGGATACGAAGAGAAACTCGAGTTGGCAGTATGAGATTTCCTCTAGGACTTCAAACGAATAGTAATGCGTTTTGTAGTTTTATGAGTGAACTTTTGAGCATTTTGGCAGTATGAGTTGACAATTTGACAATATCGTAAACGTAAACTTTGAACGTTTACGAAGACTTCATAGTTTTGCTACTCACGGGAAAAAAATCAGTGAGAGAGCATTGAGAGAATCTAGTTTTGATCGTATTTTGAATTTGTGTCCAAGAATTGGCTTATTTAAGTCTCCATTTCTACAATGAGTGAAAAGAAAATTAGTTTATCAACATAAAAATAATTATTTATTGTACTTCGTTAGAAAATTGTATTTGCCCACTCGCTCTGGCACACACTGTCCCTGTCGACAGGGTAGTTTAATAGGCCTAAATATATGTTAGCCCTAGAAATGGAACTTTATAAGCTATTGGTAAAATGAAAAATATTTTAGACTTCAAGAAACTTATCCTAAAAGAATATATAGATAAATACAATTGAAGTAAACTTAACTTTCCATAAAATCCTCAAATAGATTCGGGCTAATTCTCATTTTTCGTAATTCTTAGCTTTCACAAAATTATAAGGGCTACGTAAAAAGCAGCGAAAGCAATGACATATGAAAGTATACAAATAACCGCGCGAGTCCGAACCCCGTGAGGGGCAAAATGAAGAAGAAGTACACAAATTCCTCTATACCAAAATTAAAACGATAAACTCGACAAACGGCAAATGTGCATGCATGATGCCAACATCAAGCAAAAAAATATATATTTAAATATCAAATGTCAGAAAATGGCGATCTATTAGCTATTTCATTTTTCATCATAGTGTGTAAAAGAGAGAAACGAAGTTCGTTCGTTCTTGTTCATTACGTGAGCTCGATGAAACTGTTCGTTTAAACTTATTCCAAAACGCGGCACTCATACTGCCAAATATCGACAAGACTAACCGTTTCGCGTTTTTACGAACGACCAAGAAAATCATTGACCAAATAAAAATGAATGATGCATATTCCGTATTGATGAACACCCACCGAAGCAGTTAAAGAAGTTGGGCACGAAGACCCTGGCGGCGGCCGCGATGGTCTGCGCAGAGGAGAGGATGCTCTTGACGACGAGGTCCTCGATGCCCGCCATCAGCTCCGTCGTGTTGCGCCCAGCCTTGCGCAAGTGACGCAACAACGCGGAGAGCGTCCATTTGTGACCTATGTTGCCGGCGTTCGGGTCGTCACATCTGGAACATTTTTGATAGGCTTTTATTAGCTTCACTTGAAGCAAATCATTTTTCCGTAACTCATAAGGAAAAAAACGAAACCTTATATGATCACTTTGTTGTCCGTCTATCTCGGGAACGTGTGAAGGTATCGAATTGATATTAAAACCATATACGCAGATCTGTAAAATCTTGCAGCTGTGAAAAAAATCGAACTTCTAAGTTATCGTTTCCCCCTTTTATCAATGACTAGCTTCGCCCTAAGGTTTTAACAACTTAGTTCCCGGTTTCGTGGGATTTCCGGAACCCTCGGTGGGCGAGTTTGTCTCGCAGTTGTCCGGTATTTATTTTTATTTTAGGTAGATCTACGATTAACCAGCAACTTGCCTGATATTAAGCGACGGTGTGGCCGAGGATGGAGCTCATCGACCTAGATTCTAGAAGATATCTATTCATTCTAGCCTTGAAAATCTCAAGATATTGAATAGAGATTGTAGTAGGGTCTTGTTATTGTGTCATAGAAACATGGCCCATTTATGATTCCAATCGGATAATGTTTAGGGTAGAAAACAATTTTCTCCTGTTGTACGATAAAATGCGTAAATTACCGATAAAAAGACCGAAACACTTACTTGATATAGTCCGTGTGGTACTTGTTGATGCTATAGTTGCAGAGGTGCATGCAAGGGTTCCACAGGTTCTTATTCGTCGTGTCATACTTGACCGTCGCGAACCTGACCAGTCCCTCCTCGTACAGGTATATGAGCAGAGGGTCGATGGAGGTCACGCACACGTACAGGCGGAGGTCGCACTTGTGACCTCCTATCAGGAGAGGTTTGTCTATGTATTTAGCCACGACCACACTCTCGCCTTTGGGGATTTGTTCTGGCTGGAAGAAAGTACGACAGAAATGATCATTACTTCCACCCTCAGCATTTCACTACTGGACTAGCAGAAAGTCAGCGAAATACCACCCATTTCTTGTTGAAATGCCAAAAATCCGTATTCAGCGATGTCGATCCACGTTTTTGATGCGTACTGCTCAGGAATGGAATTCTTTGCCACCGTTAATGTGTCCTGAGAACTACGATCTTGGAATGTATTCATTCTACCTATCATCAATAATGCTAGTGTTCAAATAATCACCCCCTGTACATTATATAGGTCAAATCCTCTTTTTTTTAGATAGATAGATAGATAGATAGATAAACTCTTTATTGTTCACACCTTAACTAAAACACAAATTACATAGTGAAAAGGGCTTAAATGCTAGTGAAACAACAGGCGGCCTTATCGCTAATAGCGATCTCTTCCAGGCAACCTTGGGATGGACAAATTATAATAATAAATAGATGGTGGGGTAACTAACAAAGAGAATCGAAGAGAGAAAAAAAAAGACATGTATACAACTATACAATTACAATACATACGTACTAATACAAGTTACATCCTAATACATAAATTAAATTAAATATATATAATAAACTAATATATACATATATTATATATATACTTAAATACTTGTTATATTTAAAAAGATAAAAATAAACAATGAAAATCGCAATGAAAAACAGTGAAAGAATCAGTGAGGTGGTAACTGCGTCAAATAAAATTTCTCCACTTGTGCTTTAAAGACAGCGAGTGACGGAGCTTGTCTAATTAAGACTGGCAACAAATTCCACAATTGGACTGCTTGGAATGCAAATGATTTACCATAGAAACTCGTACATTGTGCATTAGGAGTCTTAAGAATGAAGTTGTCATTAGATCTTAAGGGTAAGGGGTGAGAAGAATGCCAAAAGCAGAAGAGTTCTTTTAGGTAGCGAGGAGTAGAAGGATTGAAAAGAGTGTTATAGAGAAGAGAGAGGATATGAGCATTCCGTCGAAGGCGAATAGGAAGCCACTTGAGCTTAGCGCGAAATTGAGACACGTGATCATATTTGCGTAGGCCAAATATGAATCTAATGCAATAGTTTTGAAGGCGCTCAAGTTTCTCTAGCTGGACTTCTGTAAGATCAAGAAAGCAAGCATCTGCGTAATCTAGAATAGGTAGGAGAAGAGACTGTGCGAGTGCAACTTTAGTAGCAGTGGGTAGAAAATTTCGTAGGCGTCTGAGTGAACCACCGGATGCAAATAATTTGCTGCTTAAACACTTTAAATGGATATCCCAACTTAGCGTGCGATCAAAAATAACACCAAGATTTTTAACTGAATCACTGAATGGTAGCAAAATCCCATCTAATACAACTCCAGGAATTTTGCCCCAGTCAACTCTGGAGATCGCGTATGAGCTACCTATGACTATGACTTGCGATTTTGTAGGGTTAACTTTTAAACCAAAGGATTTGCTCCATTCATTGATATGGCGCAAGTCAGAGTTAATGGCAGCTACAGCCATATCTAAATCACTAAGACGGGCTTGCGAATAAATTTGAAGGTCGTCTGCATAAAGATGGTAGGAAGAAACAAGGCGCTGGGAGATAGTATTTATGAAAATTGCGAAAAGAAGAGGTGACAAGACGCCG
This sequence comes from Lycia hirtaria, assembly GCA_947563715.1. Classification (NCBI taxonomy): domain Eukaryota; kingdom Metazoa; phylum Arthropoda; class Insecta; order Lepidoptera; family Geometridae; genus Lycia; species Lycia hirtaria. The sequence goes on from OX387385.1 coordinate 15,834,624, forward strand.
CCTTGTGGCACGCCAGCTATGGCATTACACCAAGAAGAAAAACAATCTTCGAGGCGAATACGTTGCCGGCGCCCCTGCAGGTAACTGCGAAACCAATCAATCACCGATGGAGATATGTTAATAGAGCGTAACAATGCAAGCAGGATATCGAAATTGACGGCATTAAAAGCATTACTGAAGTCTAACAAAGTTAGAACAGTAAGCTTGCCATCATCCATACCCATGCGAATATCATCGGTAACTTTCACCAGTGCGGTTACAGTGCTATGCCCAGGACGGAAACCGGATTGGAAAGGATTTAGAAGGTCTTGTTTATTCAGAAATTCGTTTAGTTGTCTATGGACAAGACGCTCCAAGACTTTGGACAGGAAAGGAAGGATAGAAATAGGACGGAAATCAGAAAAGGATTTAGGTTTAGGGTTCTTTGGTAAAGGTAGGATCTGCGCATCTTTCCATATTGATGGGAATTCCCCATTTGTGATGGAATTATTAAACAGAACGCAGAGAATGGGAACAATAATGTCTAGAATAGGCAAAAGCATGTTCCGACTAATGCTATCCCCGCCTATGGCATTGGAGGATATCGACATAACGCTCTTCTTAACATCACACTCGGAAAATTGACTAAAAATAAAAGGAGTGCAGTCGGGAGTTGGAATGGCAGAAAGATGATTAATAGTTGCAATTTTATCTGTATCTGGCATTGCAGTAACAGAAGAAAAATGTTGATTCAGAGCGTTAATATCAGTGTTATTAGGAGCAGAAAGTTGACGTGATTTGCCAATCCCCATTGACTTGAGAAATTTCCAGACTTTGGCTGGATTTTCATTATCTACTGATGTGTGGATATGGCGACGCATTGCATCCCTACACATCTTATTGCAGCGGTTTCGGGCCTGAACGTATTTGTCGTGGTTGATATCAGTGGAACGCATTTTATACCTTCTTTTAGCAGCTGATTTCTTATGCATTAGACATTTTATCTCATCGGTGAGCCAAGGTGCAGGAAGATGCTTTATTTTGATAGCACGTAATGGAGCGTGAACGTCGTACAGTTGTATGATCAAGGAGTTGAAAGCAGCCACCTGATCATCGACTGATTCAGCATCGACAACTGGACTCCAATCAATATTCTTTGCATCATAAAGAAGGGCTTCGCGATCCATACTACTAAAGTTGCGCTGCAGAATGATTTGAGGTTTCAGCTTAGGAGGGCGTACTTTATAAGAAAGGAAAACTAAATCATGATATGAAAATTGATCAGCAGGATATTGGCCATGCTTGGCAATATTATTAGGAGAAGAAACGAACATTAAGTCAAGAAGAGATGGGGTGCAATTTGGGAAGTGATGCGTCGCATTTAATGGAAGAAAGTGCATATTATAGGATTTTACAGTGGTCTCAAGAGTGGAAGTGCGATGATCATTTTTCAAAAGACATGTATTAAAATCACCCATAATTATTGAATGGTTATAAGAAGGAATAAGGTTATGCAAAAGAGTATCGAAAGAGGAGAAGTAGTCAATGTTTTTAGATGGACAGTAATAGACCCCTAGAAGGACTTTTGTATGCGAGAGGAGTACTTCGATGAAAAGATGCTCGCCTGCGTTAGCTGGTGGTGGTTGTGATGACTGACTTATTACAGAGAATGGAATATTGGCTTTCAAATAAATAGCCACACCACCGCCACCACGAGAGATGCGATCGTTCCTAATAAGTATAAAGCCTGGAAGAGAATATGAAGTTGTAGGGAGGCAAGGTCTGAGCCAGGTTTCCGAGACCAATATTGCGTGTATGTTGGTGTGATCAAGAGATGCAAGCATTTCAGGATAGCTAGACGGAATGCTCTGCGCATTAATATGTACAACGTTGAAGTTTTGAGGTACATCGGAAAAATTACACTCCAAGAAGTCAGCCAGCGGAAGTACACTATTAAAGCTGTCATCGTTGCTACTCGTCGTACTTGTGGAAGTAACCGATAGGTATTCATCTGTGCTGTCATTTTCATTAACGAGGTTCATTATAAAATCCTAAAAGTAAATGCTATACTACATACAAATAATATAAATATATATAAACAGAAATAACTAATATAAATATAGAAATAAAAAAAAAATAAAAAAAAAGTTATTGGCAAAATAAATCCACCTGCTGGTTGTGTAGGTAAGAGATAGCAATAAATTTAACACAGTAAATATAAAAAATAAAAAAAAATACCAATTGCCAGTATCACAGTTAAGGAGAAAACAAAAAAAAAACAAATAAGTCGCGAGTTTTTAAAACCATTCTAAGGCTTGTTCGGATAAATGAACAGTGCAAGAACTCCTTTGGAAAAAGGACAGCAGTGCCACATTAGTTCACTCAACCAAACAAGCATCACAACAATGAATAATTATTTTAAAAATCGCATGGCAAATGTGTACACCGCACTATGTCAATATTACGAAGAGAGAAAAAAAAAAAAAAAAAAATTACGTTAGACACAGCGACACTTACTTACGTCAAAGTCACACTCGATGCGATACAAACAATATTTAGAAATCTATTTTCTTTGATAAAAACAAAACAATAACAAACCGAACGTTAAAAGTTTTTGCATTATGATAGATACAAATTATACCACAAGAAGTGTAATTGTCGTTAAAATATATCGAAAAAAAAAACGAAAACTACAAAATATTGAAGCCAAACCGGCTTAAGCGCTAATCTTCGCAGTAACAAGAACTATGAAAGTGGTACGAGCTTCGTATTATAGTCTATCTCGACAAATACAATCCTGTAGACTTGTACAGACAGTCTCATTGCTTTGCGGAAGCTTTACGAGGGACTCTTGGGGGCCTTTTATCCACGTCGGCGTCGGGCTTCTTTGTTTTGGCAGGAACCGAAGTCTCGATAGTGTCTAACTCACCTAGAGTGTAAATACGACTATGTTTGCCATTTGCTCCAGATACAAACACGTTGCCATCCCGAGTCCATGTTTTGTTTACGCCGAAGCGCTGTCGGGCAGCCATGAAGATTTTATGCCTGGGCTTAGTCAAAAACTCAGACAACGTAACTCCAGTCCCTTTGAGAGCCTTTTTGCTAAACCACAATTTATTACGGACTGCAATATCTTGAGCCTTCAGCAATATAGGCCTGGGCTTATCTGAGACAGAGGGCCGGCCCATACGGCTACACCGACTGATATCCGAAGCAGAGAACTCAGATATTTTCAGTTTCTTACACACCACATTGAGTACGGAGGCCACGGTGCTTTCATTCTCCTGTTCCGCTACTCCATGAATTAGGAGAATTTTGCGTCTCGCCCTCATCTCCTGATCATCTACTTCACGGGCGAGCATACAGATTTGCTCTTGAAGTGATTTGACAGCTGTCAACATGCAATCCCGGAATGATGAGAATTCTTCCTCCAGTACTGGCTTCACTGAAGAAGATGATGTCTTTTCTATCTGAGCCTGGAAGTCATCCATCCTCTGCAGGAAGAGGGTCTGCAGTTGCTCTTGAGTCTTCAATATTGCTTCCATTTGTAAAAAAGTGTTTATTCTTGAGTTAGTGCAGCCCACAAAACAACTTATTAAAAATGCAAGGAAAAATACTGTGTTTTAGAAGAAAATTACACATCCAAGCAGGTATTTTACTAAAACTATTCAATTACACATGTTATATTACGATTTAAAATGTTTATTTTATTATTTTAATGATTTTTTATAAGAGCACTTTATAAAAACATGTGTTGTCAGCAACTACCCACATGGGAAAAAAGATAAGATAGACCTACGATTAACCACCAACTCGCCTGATGCTAATCGACAGTGTAGCCGAGGATGGACCTCGTAGCTAGCCTTGATTATTCCAAAATTGAAGTTCTCCCTGAAGTTAAGTCCCTGAAGTTAGGTTCCTGAAGTGGACCCTGGAGTCTGTGGAGCTCAAATTTTTTAAATAAAAAAAATAAAAAAATTAAGTTCTCGGGAAACAGAGATGGCGGCAAAGAATTCCATTCCTGTGCAGTCAGCCCCGGATCTACGTTTTTTTCGAACCGGGGCAGAAACTTGACGGTGGCGCCCCTCTCTCTAGCGCTTAAAATAACTTACTTAAAAAAACTTAATATAATTATCTATGTGGCACCTTTTTCTTAAAAGTTAATGGTGAGTCAACCAAGCTTACGTATTCTAGGCGCTTTGTGGAGCAAGTTATTTTATTTTTAATCATATTAATTAGGTGCCCCGGTTTGCCCCCCCCCCCCCCTTGATCCGTGGCTGTGTGCAGTACGCATCAAGAACGTAGACCGATATCGCTGAGTACGGATTTTTGCCATTTCAACAAGAAATGGGTGCTAATATGTCGACTGTCTGCAAGTCCTGTAGGTAAATGGGAAGGTTAGATCGCGAAGCTCTTGCGCACACTCCCCGTGTGTAATACTTTAAGATCCATCGAAGATGCGTAATCTTCTCTACTTTAGGACTAGTGACTCACAGTATTGACGATATATATCCCGCGACCGCGACTAGAAGCGGCCGGCTTCACGATCCATGGCCCCTTGGTTCTGTAGTGTGTGGAGCACAGCTCCTTGTATTCGGCGGGCATCAGGAACGTGGTCGGGATGAAGTCGAAGTGCTTCAGGCCGCGGAAGTACTGCATCTTCTCTATGTTCTTGAATAGCTTGTCTTTTCTAGTCAGCTCGTATGATCTGTGGACAAAGAATGATTACATTGAGAAAAACGTTGAAGAAGAATGTCGGTATCTGTAGAATTAGCCCTATAGACGAACTTCCGTAGACGTCGTTTCTACCGGAAGAGCAGCGCTGGCTGTTCGCATCTACCTGTATGCTGAGCTGGAACCAATTTGTGTCGGGCACTTAGAATATATTTTGTATTTTTGTTCTAGTTTTGTTATTTGTATGTACTTATACTTATTGCTTTCTCAAATAAATATATGCATAGGCATAGCTAGGCTTGGACATAGGTATAAGTTGCTGATAGGTGAGATTAAAGGCCAAAATAATATTTTTACATTTGATAGATTTACATTGATCATCGACAGGCCTTATGTTAAGCGACAGTCTGGTCGAAGATAGAGCTCGTCGATCTAGAAAATAACTGTACACTCAATTTTTTTTTAAAATTATCTCAGGAAACAGAGAAGACGGCAAAGAACTATATTCCAGTGCAGTACGAATCAAGAACATGATCCAAAATCGTTGAGTACGGAATTTTGGCCATTCAATGAGAAACGACTTGAGAGGTGCACCAGCAAAATAGACCTTGGAAATATATCCAGCATTCAACCGTTATGTGTACCGATTACTCAGTTTGTGCTTGTCCTTTCTATAGTAAGGATAAGCATAAGTAGACTTGCGCTTGACCGTAAACTCATCGGATGTTGGAGCTTACCCTGTCTACAAGAAACAATTTCACTCGCAACACCCAGAGCATACCAATCAGGAAAAGCCATTCAGACAGCGTATTCCCTAATTTAGAAGTATGTACAATAGAAATTAGACCAAATTCCGATTCGGATTTTGATTGATGGTGTATTTTTAGTTCTTACTACGTAACTATTAAAAACAACGATCTAAAATATTTACTATCAAGATGAGAACTCCTAATTCTGCACTGTTCCCTTAAAGGTTAGATCCATATTACAGAAAGATTGACAATCTCTAAATTAGTGACTTGAATTAAAAAAAAACTTGTAAGACTATAATCTTCCAAACAGTTCTAAGACCATATCCGGATCTCCCTTCAGAACCCTCGATCTATTTTAAGACATGATGGAAGTCTCACCTAGGGAAGTGACAGACCCTCTGATGCGGCCTTAAGTATTGGAACTGTTCGCATTTGGGGAAGCTCTCAGTCCACATCAGGGTGAAGTCTGGCGAGTCCAGGTCAGCCTCCATGAGACCGTGCGCATCGAGGAGTGCTTTGAGCAGCCTAGACAATGATAATAAGTCTGAGAACAGGGAACTCTACTACCCTAACTCACTTTCATTGATTCTTTGGAATATTTTTTCTGAATGGGTGTTTCTTAAATCGCGAGTGAATAGGGTTCTTCTCTACAAGTTTGCTCTATTAATGACCGGAATATCGCTTAACATAAGGCGAATTGGCAAGAAGTATAAATACAAAGGTAAGTTGCTTTCAGCGACTTTAAGGAGTGTTATCATAATGATGGTATTCGGTGTGCTTCTATAGAAAAGCTATTTCTCTGTCGCAAGGCACAAAAAAGTAGATTTTATCGTAAACCTATAACTTAATTTATAATAACTTTATTTGTGTATATGGGTATTATAACTTTATATTACGACCCCCATTCGGCATGTAAAAATTGGGCAAAACATAAATGTCGAATGCTGGATGAAATTATATGTGTGCTTCAAAAATTATCATGGGACACGGGAAAACATGTTGTGTCCTATACGTCTCCCTTCAAAATCAATTTCTTTATTATAGACAACATACATTTCAACATTCTACGGGATTCGAATACGCAACCTACTTCATCAATACCAGGGATGCTATACCAATTTAGTTACAGAAAGGAGCCGCTAGGACTGCTGAACTAAAGTAAAGTAAAGTTTATTTCCTCGTAACGATATTACACAATCTCTTTGCAGTGGGCCACAAGCTCGGCAAAGCCGGTATCTTGGGAGCCCTGTGGCAGAAGTACCTAATGACTAATTCTTACGCGCTGGAGATATTAAAAACCTGTCTATGCATTAACTACTTGAACGGTTTCTGCTTTACTTACCTAGGAAAGTGGTTGACTCTTTGATACTGCGTGAGAGCTCTCAAAACATCAGGTTTGGGGTGGAGGCCTGACCACAGCAGGTTGCAGTCCTTGGACTCCGGCGAGGATTCTATCAGGCCGTGCGCTTGGAGCAGTCGGTTGAGGAGTTTGGTCTCCGTGTTCACCAATTTGTATGTGATTTTGAGGACGCGGGCTGGCATGTGATTGCTATCTAATACCTGGAATATTAGATTATAATTTTTGATGTTTGAAATGAAGCATTCTGTAGCCAAGATGACTTTGTAATTAGGCTGTTTTGATTGCAATACGTAGGTCATGACTTCAAATCCTTACAATGACATCAGCTACTCGTTAGAAAAACATCGCGAGATCATGCGTTGCATAGTACAGTAGCAAGATTATTTCAAATACTCGGCTGGCTATCTACACTGAGTCTCAAAAAATCGAATTTACACTGTAGGCTCTGTATACTGTGTTATCTCTGTTATCTTGAACCACACCATGAACTATCGAAAGCAGTTGACCTGCTTTAGAAATTATAATACAAATATTGAATTTTGTCAAAGAGTAAAATCTTGAAGTTTGGACCTTTGTCTGTTGTGTGGTCTCCAAATGTTCTAAAAATGCGGCCCGGACTTTGACAATTGATGGAAGATATCTAGATCTGCAAAGACAAGCACTATTACGTTCACGGCTTTTTTCCAAAACACTCTACCCAATCTCCAATCTACAATCTGGTCTTTCCATTTACCATGACGCAGCTCGCACTGCATCGCTGTCTTCCCTCAGTAATTAGTAGACCTAGGTATGTTTAACCACTAGCTCAGTAGATGAGCGATAGTATGATTGAGGATGGATCATCTGAACTATACAATCTAATTTACCTTAATACTATCGACGTCTTTGACTAAGAGGTGTTCCGAGTCGTCGCTGTCGATCGGCGGTGAGTTTGGCCTCTGTTGCACTGGGTTCTTTTTCTTCTTGCCTTTGCTCTTCTTGGCTTTCTTGTCATCTTTATGGTGGTGATGATGCTGATGTTCTAGAAAAAATTAAGGGTTCAAATGATATCAAACTAATGAAATGAATGGGCCTGGATTACAATAAATTATATTAAACTAAAGTAATATCTAATAACAAAACCTTTTCGTACTTTTTTTTGTAATTTAGATAAATCTAAATATCTATTTTTATTTATGTAGAAATAGGTTCGCGCTTGACCGCCAACTCGCCTGATGTTAAGCGACGTTGCGGTCTACGATGGAGCGCGCTTACCTAGAAGAAACCAATTCACTCGCAATTTAAAGACACCCAGATTATATCTATCGGGAAAGACCCACTCAGGAAGCGCATTTCACATTCTAGCAGTCCGCACGATGAAAGATAATATAATATCATATATGATAATATAATATCTATGATAGATTATACTATATATAGACCACCAATTCGCTTAGTGTTAAGCAAAGGTATGAATCAGGGTTCAGGATGGAGCTCGTCGATCGAGATATCTATTCGCTCTAACCTTGAAAATTTTAATATTATAGTTCTCAGGTAACTGATATTTTATTTTATATTTTTAGGAAAACTTACATCCTAAAATACTTAAATAAACTATATATTTATATAAATTACAAAAAAAAAACAAAATTAAAGATATATGATATGGCGGCAAAGAATTCCAATCCTGTGCAAATATCAAGAATGTGGATCGAAATAGTTGAGTACGGTTTTTTGGCATTTCAATGAGAAATGGTTGGTATCGTACCGATTTTCTGCTAGTTTTGTAGTGAATTATGAAAAAAAATTACCTGGCGGGCGTGAATCTCATCTGCATTTTACATTTATTTACTATCGTGGCGATACTAAATTGTTTGCTAAGGCTACATGCTTCAATTACAGATCAAGACACAAGTTCGGCACATCGGACCTAAAATGGTGATGGGTAGGACTGTGATAGATAATAGATGGGTAGTAACAGCAGACACGATGCCAACTGTGAAATATAAGATCTGACGCATCACAAATACTTCAGAGACGATTGAGAAGATAAAAGTGGACGCAGAACGGTGATCCAAAGGAGAAAGACAAAGTCGAAGTAGGGGAACGGAGGAATGAGGAGGAATGATATGTAAATGCCAATATTTTCATTGGCAGTATCTAAATACCTTTGTGAGGAGGCGGGTCTTCAGGCAGTTTAATATTCGCTGTCGTGTTCTCAATATTCAGATGCTTCTTCAGCGTAATCTTGCTTAAATCATTCAGCACATCTTCTATGTCCCTCTTATGTTCTGCCACCTCATGCCCCTGCTCTTCTACTGAAGTCGCTTCTGGTAATTCCGAGTCACTGACATGCCTCACGACGTAAGCCTGACCGGTCATCTTAGTGGCTGTACCGAAAGTTTCCATGACATCGTGCATTATGTTTTTCGGTCTAACGCTGAAGTTATGGGGCTCAGCGACCAATCTTTTGGCCATGTTCTTCGCTTTATTGAGCAGGATAGCGGTCCCTGTGTTCTGCCCTGTCGTTTTCGTGGTGGATTCCATCGATGGCGTCCTAGATGCGAGCACGCAGGATCTGAACACCAGTACCGTTCCTTTAGACCCCAACGGTCCGCCGGAAATCCAGTCTGTGATGGAGCCATCGTCGTCTTTGTCTTTTGGATCGTCATCATTTTTTCTCATGCTGTCTTCTTCTGTGTCAGTGTTCTGGAGGCCTGAAGTAGACGGAATCGAGGTTTCTGATAATACATGTGGACTGTAAGTAAAAAAAATAATAAAATTAATGATTCAATTCGCGAGGAAATTGGTAATTGTGAAGAGAGACATGCAAAGATGACTGCATGCTTGCAATTCTCGGTATCGACTATACGTTGGCTTTTCAGCACATCTTTATTTCGTCTTTTTAATTTGTGAGAATTTTTATGGTAAAATACTTGGCATCGTGAACGTGATAAGTATTAACGTGGTATAAAAATAGTAAGGGCTTGCTTATTGTGCCAAGCTGTGTACTTCTGAGATTTTGCTAAAAAGTATGGGCAATTATTTTATGGTTGATAGCTAGGCGTTTGGCTACAACAATCTGTTATGTGAAGTCGACAGAATGAGCATACCTATATTGTGCATTTTTATACGAAATAGATTCTGATGTACGTTTGACTAGCAAATTAATTGATTAGATTTGAAAGATATCTATTCATTCTTGTCTTGAAAATTCCAAGAACTACAGTTCTCAGGTGAACCGACAAGGACGCAAAGATATTTCCTAAATACTAAGCAGTAACTAACTTCCTTTTCTACATTTATTATCAGTACAGCCAATAAATGGAAATGAGTAAACTTTCGACTTCCTTTTTTTTCCCTGAGAGATACATGATGGGTCTTTTCTTTACAACAGAGTGAATAGACCTTCTAGGTCTGCTTCATCTTCGAGCATATCATCGTTTTTATGCATTAAGTAGTCAATGATCATAACTCGACTATAAAAAAAAAACAATCCTGAAGAAAGAAGAAACTAGACACCTAGAAGCTAGATAATCTGTTGCAGCTGTTCTTACGTGGGTTACGTTACGTGTACTTCATCCATAATGATCCTTTATCTGTTCTAATGGTTGTAAGTCAATTAACCTCGAACCGAATCTCGTATTTCCACAAGCTTGGCAAGCCACACAAATAGGTCAAAACAGGCATTTATTTAAAATACTTACAGAGTCACAATTATCGTTAAAATGCTAGAGTTAAAGCGCACGTTAATCAGTGCACCGACTTTGTGATTAGTAGCAAGATGCCAATGCTCGGTAAGAAACTGGCCACTTTCCACACTATTGAAAGGCAATAAGTTTTAATTTTGAGTTAATGTATCTAGACAAAATGTATAATGTGTTAAAAATACAAACAATATACAACCTACGTAATCTTAATGTTTACTTAAACATATTAAGTTTTTGCCACAAACCGCCCTGTATTCGGACTACATATTTTTTCGACCTAATTCCAAATCTGAATGATTGTGAATAGGGATATTGAATTCGACATGATGCTGATTGTCAATCAACGCTCGTCTTATACAATTGACATACATACAAGTGTGTAAAGTTGCTCGGACATTAATTTGTTATTTTTACTAAGATTGTGACTCGGTACTTATTCTTGCTCTATGCTAACGGGCGATGCATTACACATGAAGCGAGCATATGGTCAGTGAATAGTTCAATTGTGGTGCCATTTATGGAAGGCAATGGCAACAAATCGAAACCCATAGGTTTGGAACGGTTCGACTTTGTTGCGACCTTGAGTGACAATGGACAATGTAAATGGAATATATTTTAGGCAGAATATGATCATTGCCGAGGGATTTATATACTCGTAACGTTCCTTTATAAAAATGATTTAGTATTCTCTTTCCTGAGTAGATAACATAGACTGAGATGTAGTCTGCACCAATGTTATCGATTTATTGATCACTCAAAAAAATCATAATGACATACATAGGCACCTCTAAATTTACTACCCCTATGGAATAAACATTTCTTGTTTGCCTATTTACCCTATCAAATACAAATACAACTCATTTATTAGTAAAATACAAATTATATAGATGTTAAACTGTTATTTACAGTCCCGAGTACAAACATATAATCACGCATTTTTTTTTGTAGACAGAGCATTAAAGATCACGGTCAAACGTGGCGGTGAACAGCTTCATGTTCACCGCCACGTTTGACCGTGGTTATATAGGAAAGAGAGGGTATTAGAGGGTTAGGAGGTATTGGAAGGTAAGAGGTAATGTTGAATATAGGGCCCAAATTTGACGTTTGTATCAAAAGCGGTCGTCAATGGTTATGATAGATTCCTAGAATAAGTACCTAAGAACAATACTTGTTGCAAAAAATGTGCTCGCAAGGTCTACTGTTAATATAACTACATGTACCGCGTTTCTCTAGCTAAGATTATGTACCAAAAATGTTATGCGAGGCTATTCAAATTAAGAAAAGAGAAGATGGTTGGAAAGTACCACCTGCATGGGACCCGGTCATCAAATTAATAAAATCTCAGCCTCGACACAGATCTGCGGTACTTGTTGACACCGTGACCGACTCCTGCGTGCATAGGGAACGGAGCGCATCAAAATAATAGGCGTTAGTAATCAATATTTTTTATAAAAAAAAGACAACTGCCATCTAGTCTCAGCTGTGACCACGGACGCTGCAAAGTGTTCGAAACGTCAGGTCAGCAAAAGGCCAAATGGTCTTATGCGTTCTTGGCCATTTGCGTCAATCCCCATAAAATTATGTAAAATATACGCGATAAATCCGTTATTAAAAATAAAAGCAAAAAAAGCAAATAAATGATTTTGATTCGATTTGATTTTTTGTTTCATTTCAATGTACCAACACTTCCTGAATACTTATCGGAAAATGCGTCATATACTTACATCATTTTTAGGTGTGAGGTAGTATTATTATCGATTTAGAGATTGCTTTTAGCAATAAGGCCGCCTGTTGTTGCACTAGTCTATTTAAATACTTTGTTATTACTTTTAAGGTGTGTACAATAAAGAGTCATCTATACCACAAAACTCAAAGCACAAAGCTATAAAGTTCAGCTGCCTATACCACAGGTTCCTAACCTAGTTTAGGCAGCTGAATATAATACACAAATTTGTCAATGAATAAGTTGTAATTGTAATGTAATATAATTTGTAAAATTGTTGGAAAGTAATAAATTTGATTTGATTTGATCTATCTTTTATTACCCGACTGCGTATGAAGGAGGGTTATGTTTTTCGAGTGTATGTATGTATGTATATTTCTTTGACACGCCCTAGAGCCTAAACGGCTTGATCGATTTTGACGTGAGTGGTGTCAATAGATTCGTCTTAGTAGTGAGAGTGACACTGGGTACATCAAAATTAAAAAAATCATAAGTTAGGCTGCAAAAACCTCTTTTCTGCAGTCGGGTATTTTGTTTTTCTTTTAACATTGATACTTGTTTGTTCTGTGGCGCGAGTGTCAAAGGGTGTCGTTTGATAGATTTTCGTGCAGACACTGTTTAAACACGTGAACCTTTATGAAAGTTTCGTGCAGACTTGACACTCGTTATAAACCACAACATTAGCATAGTAATGCCGTCGTAAAAACATGCATAATCAAACACAACGACCGCAAAGACGAACACGCTATGTACCATTCCAATCACATTACAATCTTACGATTTATGAAACTATTATACAGGATGTATTTGAATTATTCTGACAAAACATCGCTGCAGTAAATATGCAAACAAAATTGTGATATCTAGCATAGAAACATTAAAATTACAATTCTAAAGTTCCCTGGCAGAGATCTCTATTAGCGATAAGGTCGCTAGTTGTTACACTAGCATGTAAATATATAATACTTTGATTGTAATTTTATGAATACGTACTAAAAAGGAATTATCAATCTAATATAATATTTTATAATAATTTGGATTTAGTTAGAAATTAATTAATTTCTAATTAAATCCATAGTCTTTTGATTCTATGGATATTTTATATGATCTCCAAATTACTGTTTTTTTAATGTTTAGTACTTACTACTAGTATAATATGCTATGATATTATTAATACACGACACGTATCAACTTGCGACAAGTTAATGCGTAAAAACTATTCTTTACTTTATCTATAAATTGATCTCCATAACACGATTGCCTGGAAGATAACGCTTTAAGCGATAAGGCCGCCTGTTGTCACACAAGTTTTGTAAGTTGTTTGTAATATTGTGTACAATAAAGAGTTTATCTATCAATCTAACTATATCAAGAAACGTAAACTACATTTTAAAGTACCAGACGAGACATCCTTCAGGAGTGACGTTGCTATGAACGGACTTCGTATTGTATGAAAGTGGCCGGTTCAATAGGCTGTGACGTCACTAGTACATATGTAGCTTATTCGAAGCGACCTACGCATGACGACGATGCTTGGCAATTATTTTTTTGTAATAATAAAAATACAACTCTTGCAAAATTAAAAAAATGTGCCCTATCGTAATAAATAAGTGATTTTACAAAACTATTCTATAAAATTATAATTTAAATAATTATACAGTAGCTTTACACATACTTTCTCACGAAAACTTACACTCAACAGCATATCAAGCGTAACGCAAGCATAAGTTACAGTACGAAAATAGCTCTTATGCCGTCGGGTATTTTGTTTTTCTTTTAACATATTATTATTATACTATGAAAACTAACGTGGTTTTACACTTTTATATTTTGAACAAACGGGTTACTCACGTCTATTTTTGAGCCTAATTCTCCGACTATAGTTTACCAACCACATACGGCGGTCTGTGATGTCTGCGCTGCTCCTTTTGAAAAAGACCGCCGTATGCAGTTGAAACTATAGTCGGAGAATTCGGCTCAAAACTAGACGTGAGTAACTCAAAATAAAAATATATAAGGTTATTACCTAATTCAAAATCACCCTGTATAAGAGCTCTCGGTAAACCACTCGACTGTAGAACCAATGAAAACGACATTAAATCACTATCAGTGTGAAGGTGTAGTGTCCCTTCGTGACCCGCAACACACTACTCGTAACATCAAAACGGATTGAACGATGCTTCTGTACCACCATAATACCACTCGGTGTCACAGATACGCGAATGCTAATTCTACTGAAATGATAAACGAAAAACCAACCCTACATAGATACGAATAGGGTTGAATACAGCTTGTTTTCAATAGTAGTATAGAATGGTAGCAGTAAATTAAGTTTAGTCAACGCGACCAACTCACGCACGACCACGAAACCATTAAACTGTGAAACCTGAATTGGTCACATTTGCATGTAGATTGTAGGAAGTTAGTCTCGTAAAATGTATATATAGTATATAATAATACAAATTGTGTACAATTGTATACTAGTAGTTCTACGAACAGTAGACCTCGCGATAGAGCTTATTTGCAGCTCACTTTGGATCATCTGTATATATATAATACCTACGTAAAGTTGGCTTAGGAGGCCGTATATAAAATTTTGGCTGATTTCTCAATTTTAAGTGATTTTACAGTTATTTCACGGTCAACAAACATTTTTTTCCATGAGCCTAAGCATCTTGAAAGATCAATTTAATTTTAATACACAATTAATACAAAAAATAAGATATGTTTAGATGCCCTTAATTAAAAAAACAATGTATATTCTTATAAAAACAAATAATAATTTTATAAATGGAGATACGTAAAATCAAGAAAATTATTCAGCGATAAAATGCATCAAGCACATCCACGCGCCCTCACTGTTACACGCAATCTGAAGTTTGTTGTCATATCTCGACAACCACTTGACCAATTCTGTTCATTTTTACCACAAGTTGTAATAACTGTGTATTTTACCTACCTACCAAATATCATTAAAATTGGTTGGTAATTAACGCCGCAATAAACTTCCCCCCTTTTTATGGGATCCACCCCTCTTATCAAAAATCGCCGACGACATTTTTTTTTAAATAAGCCATGGAACCTATACACCAAGTTTCATCCAAATTGGTTCAAAATTACGCCCTGTACGCGAGTACGAACATACAAACAAACTGACAGACGAAAGAAAATTTGGCCAGTTGATGAAGAGACGCTTCGCTCGCTCGGTCAATAAATTGTGGAATACGCTTCCCGAGTGTATTTTCTCCAATGGATACAATCTGGGGTGTCTTTAAATCGCGAGTGAATCGGATTCTTCTAGGTAAGCGCGCTTCATCGTAGACCGCAACATCGCTTAACATCAGGTGAGTTGGCGGTCAAGCGTATTATATTGTATAAAATTAAAACCGTTTAAGAGTCCGTAGTTCGAGGATCGTCCGTCTCGCTCAGGCATACCAAAATTTTTGAAGATACGAGTATAAAATCACTGGATAAACTTATAAAAAAATCGAAAAAATCGAAAAAGCCTAAACAACTTGACCGATTTTTCGATTTTGATGTGCGAGGTGTCGTTAGATTCGTCTTCACTGCCTTAATGTGCTTAGTGCCATAGGCTATATTTTTGTAATAATAAATGAAAAAAAAAAAAAAATGTTAATATATTTATTTCCATAAACATAATTGAGTAGTAATTATGTTTATGGAAATAAATATATTTAAATATTTTTTTCACTCCCAGTACATCTTTTTTATTACGTCTATGAAAGAATTTAAGTAAAACATAAAAATTTGATTCCGCAGGCAATAAAGTTTTAGGTTAGTTTCTAGGCATAGCCTGTGTCGCGAGAATCAGAATACAATTCTCGCAAAAATAAAAAATAATATTTTTTCGTAACCTTCTATATGATTTTATATTATCTCCTATAGCTATAAATGACTTGACCGATTTTGGTGTGCGGGGATGTCGTTAGATTCTATAGGCTATATGATTCCGAATCTCTTTTCTATGGTGACGAAGATGATTTTGAAACCTCAGTTACTACTACTGAATCTGTGTCATTCCTGTAATAACTGCGAATTATTCTGTGAGCCACTTTTACAGTGAAACAATTATTCTTATTGCTGTAAGGTTATTTTATTACAATCACTTTGGTGTCTGCGTGTCGAGCTACCATTAAATCAGTTACTAGGGAATTAGTTGAGAGGTTTATACCCAACTGCGTAAGAAGAAGAGTTATGTTTTTTTCAAGAGTATGTATGTGGGTATGTATGTATTTATGTTTCTATATTACCTCCTAGAGCCTAAACGACTTGACCGATTTTGATATGCGAGGTGTCGTTTCGAGTGAGATTCGTCTTCACTGCCTTATCGCCATAGGCTATATTTTTTTGTAATTATCATCATCTCAGCCATAAGAAGTCCACTTCTGGACATAGGCCTCCCCCATTATTAATTTCCAAAAAGACCGTTTTTTGTAATAATAAATAAAAACATGAAATCATATTTATTTCCATAAACATAATACTAATCACTCTCAGTACATCTTTTTTATTACGTCTATGAAAAAAATTAAGTAAAAGCCTAAAACTTTGATTCTCGAACTAGGCGTAGCCTGTGTCGCGAGAATCAGAATACAATTCTCGCAAAAATAAAATAAAATGTTTTTTCGTAACCTTCAACGAACTTTTTCGTAATAAACAAGTGATTTTAGTGGAATAATTCTAAAGAATGCTCATTTATAATTTTTTACAGCGATTTTACGCACACTTTTCCCAAAAAAACGTATACTCAACAGCGTATCAAGCGTAACGAAATCGTAAATTAGAACGCAAAAACTGCTTTTCTGCAGTTTTAATTTTCTTTTAATATAGATACTTGTTTTGAACTGGTAACTTCTTTAGGCGCGCTGAGTACTTCATTTTGTGGGTACTGAATGAACCTGAGCCGTCACGCTTTTTTTATGTAGAAATAGGTTCGCGCTTGACCGCCAGCTCGCCTGATGTTAAGCG
Source organism: Lycia hirtaria (assembly GCA_947563715.1). Taxonomy (NCBI): domain Eukaryota; kingdom Metazoa; phylum Arthropoda; class Insecta; order Lepidoptera; family Geometridae; genus Lycia; species Lycia hirtaria. The sequence goes on from OX387385.1 coordinate 15,851,790, forward strand.
ACGTTGCGGTCTACGATGGAGCGCGCTTACCTAGAAGAAACCAATTCACTCGCGATTTAAGGACACCCAGATTATATCTATCGGGAAAGACCCACTCAGGAAGCGTATTCCACATTCTAGCAGTTCGCACGATGAAAGTGGAACTAAAGCGTTTTGTTCGGGTTTTTGGGATATCCACCATGAAACGGTGACGCTTTTTCGTGTTTCTAACCGTCCTATAGAAAAAAGGGCTAGAAAGAATTAGATCATGCATATCAGATGCACACTCACCGAAATGGATCCGGTAAAAAAATGCTCGTCTATGTAACGCTCGCTCCTTCGTTTTTTTTCAGCCATGTTTTGTACAAACTGTCCCACTGGTGGGCGCGGGCCATCTTCTCATTGTGAGAAGGGTAAGGTCATAGTCTACCACGCTGGCCAAGTGCGGGTTGACAGACTTCACACATCTCTCAAGATCATTGAGAACTCTCAGACATGTAGGTTTCTTCACTATGTTTTCCTTCACCGTTTGAAGTTGGCGGTAATCAACAATACGCACATAACTTCGAAAAGACAGAGGTGCGTGCGTGAATTCGAACCCAGGACCTGCGGATCGCAAGTCGGACGGTCTCCCGACTATGCTGCCGGAAATTTACTTCGAATTAGAAATACTGTTCATTATTAGCCCATACCCTCGTACATACACACATATTATGTGCTTGTATGTGTGGAATTTGTTTAAAATGCGGTAATTGTGTTTGTTATTCAAGTTGTTTGTATCGGCCTTGTTATTTTGTTTTCCCAGGGGCCTCGCGGTGAAAAAAATTGGGTTACAATTGTATCGTATGACGGTGTGCCGGTATGTCAGGCGTTTCACGCAGGTAACGCTGAACTTTTAAATGGGTTTTCATTATTTTTCACCCGACTTTGAAATTACACTAAAATAAGTGGCCTAGACCGTGTCGAGACACGCCTATAGTTAGGTTCCGTTCCGTAGCTAATGCTGTAATCTATAATTATAGTTTTAAAAAACTGAAGCAACCGACTCCTCATGGATGCCATTGTCAGCGTACGGGAAGCACCAGATTTCAAATAAAAAAAGAATCATCAAAATCGGTTTACCAAGTCGAAAGTTCTGAGGTAACAAACATTTAAAAAAAACCGGACAAGTGCGAGTCAGACTCGCCCACCGAGGGTTCCGTACAAATTAGTAGATAAAAGAGGGAAATCATGTATTTTTTTATATTTTCCTTCATAAACCGAAAAATATACATCGTAAAAATATTCAAAAATTTTAGCTTATGCTACTGAAGCTCTTTCATAATATGATACCCCACATGATACGGTTAATTCACTTTAAAATTTAGATCTTCATTCCTAAAATGTTTCTCTTAGGCGGAGATCGAACCCACAACCCCTACCTTGGAAGGCAGGCGTACTATCAACTGAGCTAAGAAGCCAGTCTAAAAAAAGTAAAAACCAGCCGATTATGAATTTGTATGTTTATTGCGTATGTACAATTTATTTTACAAACATTTCGATTGTTCTTCAAACTTCTCGACGTTACCTACTTTCGCTCTAATCAAATATATCTCAGTTATTCAAGATTTTTTCATCACGTTCTTAAGAAAACAAACCAAAATACACGCCATGTGTTTGATTTGTGGCATTAGGTCAGTGCTGAGCGGCATGTCGTCATGTCACATAGATCCCGCACCACGGACATAATATGTAGATGGAGCATGCGACTTCATTTATATGAAAACCTTGCGTGCCATATTTCTGATACCGATTGTGACGTTACACAAACGATTTTGTGATAGAATGTTCCATCCGCGCGAAATCTATTCAACCCATTGCATCTGCGCGTACGCTACGACTAATAATAATACTTATTACCGCAGGGGCGGCTTTGTGGCGAGCCGTCGGTGAGTGGCGACACCGCGTACCCCGATGTTTCCCTGGGGCTAAATGAGACCCCTGACCTCCAGCTTGCCTTAACCGGCCGGCTGGATGGTGGAAACAGCAAGAGCTAAGTACCTAAGCTCCAGGGTGGAAGTGTTAAAGGGCATAACGCCGCTAGTAGCTCTTAGTGAACGCGCAGCACACCTCTCGACACCCTTAGCCACCCACACCGATGTTGCTTCTCCGGCGCCAACATGCGGCGCCACTATGGGGGGCCCATTCAGTGGGTGGCGAGTCATCACCTGCCTCAACATTTTTGTATGATGAGACGAAATTGGCAGGTGCCGTTATCTCATTCTGATACTCCCACATAGAAGTACCTTATCTTACTCACAGTGTGGGAGCATCAGCCAATAAACTAGTTTTATAAGTCATAACCATTTCACTTCAATAGCCCCAATTTGTGTAATTCCTTAATGTACAATAGTTCCATCATCCATCCATATACCAAAAACCTGTATTTTTTATTTTATTTTCTGTAAAGGGCCTCTCAGTGTTGGCTTCGGCTCCACTGATGCCCATCAAAAGACCGGGCTGCGACCCGAGATTTAAAATGAATAAAGAGAAATAATAATAAGTGCTTGGCCACACAATTCCAAGAAGCCCTCGAGCTTGGTTCTCTACCTACCTTCATGACCACCGGGGTCACCTTTCTGCTCCATAAGTCCGGTAGTACCACGGAACCCAAAAATTACAGACCAATAACATGCTTGCCCACAATCTACAAGCTCCTTACATCTATTCTGAGAAACAAAATTAATGCGCATGTTGTCGCGAACAACGTTTTGGCTTCTTCTCAGAATGGATGTAAAGTTGGGTCCCGTGGTACTAAAGAGCTTCTCCTAATCGATACGGCTATTAGCCAGCAAGTCAAGCGGAGTAAGGGAGCACTCTCTGCTGCTTGGATTGACTACAAGAAGGCCTATGATTCGGTGCCTCACTCATGGCTTAAAAGGATTTTAGAGTTATGTAAAATTGATGCAACTCTGAGATCCTTCTTGGTCGCATGTATGAGGCAGTGGACCACAGTCCTTCGTCAACCGGGTAGTGGGGATGGGTCTTTTACACCGCAGGACTTGATAAGGATTGAACGTGGCATTTTCCAGGGTGACAGTTTGAGCTCATTGTGGTTTTGCCTAGCACTGAACCCTCTCAGTATTTTATTGAAGGATTCAGAGCTAGGTTATCGGCTTCGTAGAGGGGGTGAGATCATTTCTCACCAGCTGTACATGGATGACCTCAAACTTTTTGCACCGAAACGACAAGATTTGATGGCGTTGTTAAAAACTACCGAGATTTTTAGCAACGCCATTAAAATGGAGTTTGGTGTTGATAAGTGTGCGGTCGTGCAGGTACAGCGGGGTAAAGTTGTAAATTCTCCGAATTTGCAACTTTCTGAGACAATGTCCCTCAGGTCCCTCTCCGAGGCCGATACCTACAAATACCTTGGTATGTCAGAGTCGTTGGGTATAGCGATAGAGGACATTAAGAAATCGGTGAAGGAACGTTTCTTTTGTCGTTTGACAAAAGTACTCAACAGTCTTTTGTCAGGCGGCAATAAGGCACGCGCTTTCAATGGTTGGGTGATGCCTCTATTGACATACTCCTTTGGCATATTAAGGTGGACTCAAACTGAGCTGGACGCCCTGGATAGGAGGGTCCGTCATCAACTGACACTACATCGCATGTTACATCCACGCTCGTCTGTTATGAGACTGTACATCCCGCGGAAGTGGGGGGGTCGTGGCTTTTTAAACGCCAAGAACCTTCACAACCGTGAGGTGTGCAATCTCAGGGACTATTTCCGAAACAACGAGTGTGGTATGCATTGCGATGTAGTGGCGGTTGATAAGGGCCTGACGCCTCTCTCCTTGGCAAAAGAAAACTGGCGCAAACCAACGGTGCTCAGCATCGAAGACCGCAAGGACGTATGGAAGAGCAAGGAGCTGCACGGGCGGTTCTACAGGGTGTTATCAGGACCCGATGTAGACCTGCTTGCGTCGGTGAACTGGCTGCGCTTCGGTGACCTCTTTGGGGAAACTGAAGGGTTTGCCTGTGCAATTGCAGATGAAGTTATCAAGACGAACAACTATCGGAAATATATCATGAAGGACGGTACGGTCGACATCTGTCGAGCATGCCACCGTCCCGGAGAGTCTCTCCGACATATTATTTCCGGTTGTTCACATCTTGCCAACGGCGAGTATTTGCACAGACATAACCAAGTAGCCAGGATCATCCACCAGCAGCTTGCTCTTCAATACGGACTTGTCGAGTCAGAGGTGCCGTACTATCAGTACGCGCCAGCGCCAGTTCTTGAAAATAGCCGTGCATTGCTCTACTGGGATCGTTCTATAATCACGGACAGGACTATTGTTGCCAATAAGCCTGATATCGTGATCGTAGATCGGTCTCAGCGTCGGGCAGTGCTCGTCGACATCACCATCCCACATGATGAGAATCTCGTGAAGGCCGAGAAGGACAAGCTCAGCAAGTACCTTGACTTGGCTCACGAGATAACCGCCATGTGGGATGTTGACTCGACGATCATTGTCCCGATAGTCGTTTCGGTGAACGGTGTTATAGCGAAGAGCCTCGACCAACATCTCAAGAGGCTCTCGCTCGATGGTTGGGTCAAGGGTCAGATACAGAAGGCAGTCATCCTGGACACGGCACGTATTGTCAGGAGGTTCCTCTCTCTGTAGCCCCTACCACCGGCAGCTTGAGCCCCGCCCCGCTGCCGGCGGCACCCTAGTTTTAAGTTTTTTACAATATTTATGTTTATTTTTTATAAGTTTATATTTGTGTTGTAAAAAATTTAAAATTAAGAATGTAAATAAATGAATGAGATAATAATAATAATAATACAGAAGGGTCAGATACAGAAGGCAGTCATCCTGGACACGGCACGTATTATCAGGAGGTTCCTCTCTCTGTAGCCCCTACCACCGGCAGCTTGAGCCCCGCCCCGCTGCCGGCGGCACCCTAGGTTTAAGTTTTTATAATATTTATATTTTTGTGTTTCTATTGTAAAAAACTTAGATTTAAGATTGTAAATAAATAAATGAGATAATAATACTTATTTATAATATATAAGTAATAATTATTAGTAATTACTAATAATTAGGTAGTTGACAAAATATCGAATCGGAAGTATTACCAGAAATTAAATAAATCTTGGCCGTCAACTGCGATTTTTACTGCGATGACACGCTAAGTACATACACTTGGGTATCTATAAAAGTCTATGCCATGTTTCATATAAGATTTTCGCGATTGTTGCTTTCAATTTTTGAAGTGAAAACTTCTTTAGTGGCGTTGTGTATTTTTGGTATGGGTAAAAAATGTTAAAATCGCGTCAGATCGTCAGATCGCAAGACGGACAGTCAGAAACCTATTCTATCGTTCTGCATTTAAAGTTCATTATTGTATGTACAAGTTTGTCCTCCTAGAATGACGTCATTATTTTAGTCAGAAACCTATTCTAACGTTCTGCATTTAAAGTTCATTATTGTATGTACAAGTTTGTCCTTCTAGCATGACGTCATTATTTTAATGAGAAACCTATTCTAACGTTCTGCATTTAAAGTTCATTATTGTATGTACAAGTTTGTCCTTCTAGCATGACGTCATTATTTTAATGAGAAACCTATTCTAACGTTCTGCATTTAAAGTTCATTATTATATGTACAAGTTTGTCCTTCTAGCATGACGTCATTTCGTTGCACGTAAGACTCGTTAGCTCAATAGGTTAGATCGCCGATATAAATTTCAATCGGAGGGCGGAGGTTCAAATCCTTCACGAGTCAGTCTTTTTGCTATTTAATTTTTTAGTTTTCACTTCTGCCAGCACTCCCGGTGTGCAACCCGTTGTTTTTTTTAACGGATTTAATCGTGTATGTTTTACATATTTTTGTAACCTCCCGTACCGTCACAGAATACAACTGAAGACTGTTGACTTGATAAATATTAATATATGCTTGAATAAAAATTCAATAATATGTAGGCTCGCGCTTGGCCGATACCTCGCCTAACGTTAAGGTTGGGCTCAAAGCGCATAGCTATCCCTCTCACGCATCACAATATTTTTAAACATACATATAAAATTATTATTAATTAATTATATATAAGTTTAAATTAATTAAACATACTTATTAAATAATTAGAAAAGTGAGAGACAGATTTGTTTCTTTAGATAGGAGAAATGTTAAAAAAAGTTATTCTTCGATATCTTTTAAATTTTCTGAGGAACTAATTCCTCAGAATCTTTTTTTTTTTAACACGCATTTATTAGGTCGACCTATAGTAACTAACTATGTAATGAAATCTAAGGTAACTAAATTAACCATCTTCCAAGGATCGTAGCGTCATGAAAATTGGCAGCTGTATGTAGTTCTGATGACAATACAATAATATGGCATTGTCGAACTGATCTGATGATGGAGCCGGAAGATATGAACTAGAACTTCATGATGGAACATCGTATCATAGCTGTGTTTGGATTTGTTAGAAAAGTCTTGTAATGAACTTTGACCACAATAATTTGTAGCGTGTTTTTTAGTTTTTTAAACTGTAATTTATTTTTCACTACTCCATCAACATTATAATCTATATCTGTTTTTTATTTTATTTATATTTCTCCTATCTAAATAAACAATAAACAATCAACAATCACAATCACTTTCCTGATATCCCTACTCAATGATTTTATATGTATAAAAATGTGATGCGCGAGTGAGATAGCTGCGCACTTTGAGCCCCATCGCGTTCTTTGCGGTCTACGACGGAGCGCGCTTGCCTAGAAGGAACCTATTCACTCGCGACTTGAATACCTCCAGATTATATGCATTCGGAAAGCCTCAATCAGGAAAAGTATACTTCATTTTGGCGGTACGCATAATAAATGTGGAGTTAAACCGTTTCGTTCGAGTCTTTGGAATATCCACCATGAAACGATGTCGCTTTTTGTGCTTCTTTCCGACATATACATAAAGAGTCTACGTTAAAGTACAATTTTTCATTAATCTATTTTATCGCGAGCTTTATTATTACCAAATAAAATGGTTCCCTGTAAAGTCGGTTTACGGACGATAATTTTACGTGATAACGTCATGATAGATGCGTCACAAGCCGAACGCTTAGGCCGATCGTGCCTCTCTACCGTTTGTTCCGCGCTCTCGCTTGCACGCTCGGCTCAGGCGGAACGTGACAATGAGTCATGCTTTTCCGTGCGTGCGGCCGGCGTTCGTCGATTTATAAGACGTTATCACGTCAATAAAGCCATACAATATGACACTCGGGACGTTTAACACATCAATACCTCGCCATAAAAATCAGTCGAGCCGTTCTATGATATAAAAAACATATCTACATATACCCGAAGAACACTCTTTCTAGCGATGTCGGGTACAAATAGGTAATGTGAAGAAATCTACAACTGGCTACAAGGGCAACGACATTCAATCAATATGTAGAGATAAGGACACAGACAATGCGGGTAAAATAGTTAATAGATATGTATGGAAACAATACTTGTTGTGCAAACACAGAAGACATATACAATTAGACAGGCCTCATGGCTCAGTGGTAGTACGACTGCCTGTGCCATGTAGGTCGTGGGTTCGATCCCCACCCAGGGCAAACATTTGTGTGATGATCATGGATGTTTGTTCTGTGTCTGGCTGTTTCTATGTATCTATAAATAAGTATGTATTTACCAAAAAAAAAGTATATATGTATTCTATGAACCATCTAGTTCCATAGTACAAGCTTTGCTTATTTTAGGCTAGATGGTGTTGTGTGAAATGTCCACCAATATTTATTTATTTGACTGGCCTTGTGGCTCAGTTGGTAGTGTGTTTACGTCTACCTGCTGAACTGAAAGGTCGTGGGTTCAATCCCCACCCAGGGCAAACATTTGTGTGATGAGCATGGATGTTTGTTCTGTGTCTGGGTGTTTCTATGTATCATATGTATATATTTACAAAAAAATAAGTATATATGTATTCTATCAGCCATCTAGTTCCATAGTACAAGCTTTGCTTAGTTTGGGCTAGATGGTGTTGTGTGAAATGTCCACAAATATTTATTTATTATTTATTTATTTGTTTATTTATATGTAGTATTACAATTACGTACAGGTATGGCTTATCCAGGTTCGTCAAACTGAAGTCCAAGTATCCATCGTAACTTTTCAAGACAAGGCATTAATTAACCAATAATAACTTTGGATATATTTTTTCACGACGAAAATTCATTAATTACGTAATACCGAACGAATTGGAAAACTTAAAAAAGTAAGTCCAAAAAAAAAAAATTATTTATCCAGCACATAATTTTTTGACAGGAACCAAAATATAATTTAAGAAACGCCTACGAAAATACTGATATTTTCTTACAGACTAACCCAAAAGCCGACCTTAGCGGCAAAAAACTGATCAAATATTCCGTCCGCCACCGTACTATCCTAATTCGTACGTAGGAGGATGTCTGGAGAAATTACAATAAGGGCGCCTTCAGATTGCGCGATTTAGCAGTGGGGCTACGTAGCGCGGCTGCCGCGTTGCGCTCGGAGCGCGCGGCTATCTCGCCTGCGCATCTCCACAATATGAAAATATATTCTTTTTTATGCAAGATAGATCTACGATTGACCACCAACTCGCCTGATGTTAAGCGACGGTGTAGCCGAGGATGGAGCTCGTCGAACTAGAAGATATCTGTTCACTCTACCTCTAAAAATTACAATATTGGAAATCACAACGATGATGATTTTAAAATTAACCCTAGGCTCTCAATAATAGAAAAAATAAATAATTGAAAAGTAATAAAAATTCCAAGATTGTAGTTTTTAAAGAATTCCATTCCTATACGGTACGCATCAAGAATGTGGACCAATATCGCCGAGTACGCCGATTCTGTTTATTTATATAGGACAAATATTCTGTAAAAAGTTTTTTGTCGGCGTTTTTCACTCACATGAGTTTAAAATATATATTATTATATGTTTAAAGTACCGTCGCAAAAAAAAACTATTCCCGAATAAAACTATGTTTAAAACATTTATTGTATTAATCTTTATTATATATTTTAAAATGTTGTTATTTTTAAGAGAAATAATCGCACGATTGGTGACCGTATAAAACATAATTGTATCGCAGCTGCACGGGAGAACAACGCTACTACGGAATAGCGGTATAGAAGCGTCGGAGAAGAATCAAAAGTCATAGATGAAATAGTGATTTTCCATATAAATCCATATTTACAACGACAACGGCAAGCTTTCGCTTACCACACATGCTATAGCAAAACAACGTTGCCGCGCGAGCAAAAAGTAACAAAATGACGCTGCAGCCGCAGTAGTGTGAAAGCATCGGACAGCGCGCGGCTGATTCGCCAAATGTGAAAGAGCTCTAAAACCACAAGTTTGTTGAACCCTTTGTTATATGAAATAGAGTTCAAATTAATGTGGATACTGTAGTTAATGTTTTTTTACGACCGACACTTCTATTTTGTATTTGGTGCGTTATGTCATTAAACGTATGCTGGGCTTTAATTTCTAATGACTCAACAAACAAGTACAATTGATTTGATAATAAATAGATGGCCAAGTGCGTGTCATGTCACGCGCAAAGTATGGTTCCGTGGTTAAAACAGGGTCTTCTGTTTGATACTCTCAACATACGAGTTATGAATTGGCCAGGATTAATAGAACAACTCGTAAAAGCCTTGCTAACTCGACAAAGAAAAAAAAATAGCAAAAGATACAGAAAATAACATCCCCATCCCCTTCATCTGGTCCCGAATAACTGAGAGCCATCTGGGAGCACAATAAAAAGGGGGAAATGGTGGTATCCTTGACAACGTACTGGTATCGATTCTCCAGCACACGTGAAGGGGGACACCCTAGCCCGTACTTACCCTCATCTACCCAAGCGATAAGGGCGAGCGCCGCGCCACGCTGCCAAAGGATTTTTTTATTACCCTTGTAGTATTGACAGGGTTAATTTTGTATAATAGGGATGTTTTCAGAGAATTTTCTTTAACGATCGCGTGGTAAGAAGCACTTGGAAGTTTGAAGACTTATTTGATAAAATATCGACTTGATCGGGATAAGGATATGGCTATAACAAAAGCATGAATCGGTTTACGGGGAACCCGCGGGACTTAATTTTAGGGTTCTGTAGGCCAAATGGGCTTTGGCAGCCCCGGCTGGTCACTGCGACCTTTACAGATCTATTGTGACATTTTTTTTTTTATTTTTTTTTTAGGGTTCTGTAGGACTAGGAATATGAGCTACAAAGAATTCTTATAAATTACCCAGCTATTTAAGTTCACATTTTTAGGATTCCGTACCCATATGGTAAAACGGGACCCTATTACTAAGACTCTGCTGTCTGTCTGTCTGTCCGTTCGTCGGGCACCAGGCTGTATTTCATGAACCGTGATAGTTAGACAGTTTAAATTTTCACAGATGATGTATTTCTGTTGCCGCTATAACAACAAATACTAAAAAACCGAATAAAATAAATATTTAAGCGGGCTCCCATACAACAAACGAGATATTTTTGCTCGTTTTTGCTCGATATTGATAACGGCAACAGGTAGACACTTGAAATATTCACAGAATATTAAGTTATATTATTCACTTTAAAAATAAATAATTAAAATAAAATTAATATTTAAGGGGGGCTCCCATACAACGAACGTGATTTTTTTGCCGGTTTTATAGATAATGGTACGGAACCCTTCGTGCGCGAGTCCGACTCGCACTTGTCCGGTTTTTTATCTTTATTGTACAGAAGTGAAACTCCCTGCCGCCTTCTCTGTTTCCTGAGTACTATAGAATTATCAAGGCTAGAGTAAATAGATATCTTCTAGATTTACGTGTTCCATCTTCGGCCACACTGTCGTGTCGCTTACCATCAGGCGAATTGGAGATCAAACGTAGATCTATGTATACTACAAAAAGAACTCGGTCTGTCTACCTGTCCGTTTTCACAGTAATTTTACTCATAAACTTAATACTACATAAATAGAATTAGGTAGATGTATTTAGTAAGTGAACCACTATAGAATGTAGAAAAATTAAAACAAAATGTAAAAATTTGCATGTGGCAGTGCCATGTAAAGAAGGGGTATCTGGGTGTCTTTAAATCGCGAGTAAATCGATTTCTTCTAGGTAAGCGCGCTACATCGTCGATCGCAACATCGCATCAGGTGAGTTAGCGGGCAAACGCAAGTCTAATACTGAATAAAAAAAGTTTCTCATGACAGTATTTATGTACCTTGGTTATAAGTGATAAATCAGTAATGTATGTAAAGCTGTCTATACATTTTCCATTATATTTCGATCGTTACGTAGATAAGGCTGTTACAAGTATATTGATTGCCGTGGGGACGGTGACAAATGTGTGGAAATAGGAAAATTGATACGGGTGATTTGGAACTTAGGGGCCATTCATTTATTACGTAAGACGAGGGGGGGGGGGGGGGGGTCGACTATGTCTTATTTTTTCTTACAAGGGGGTGGAGGGAGTCTTGATAGTTCTTACGTAAGATCACAAAAAAAAGTTAAAATTATACTTTGAAAAAGTGCGGGCAACCGCGCGAGTGCCGAAGTGCGCTCGGATGTGTATACAAGTACAAATAAACATTCCTAAAAATTGTTACTTTGAAAAATAAACATTACAATAAACCAAACGTGTATTAATTTTTTCCTTTAGATTCTTACGTAATAAATACAGGAGGGGGTCGATCTATTCTTATTTTTTCTTATGGACTTTTTCTTACGAGGCTGAATAAATCTAACTTCATGTGGATATACTTTGTAAATTTTAATGTTTACATGTCAGCCACTTTCTAAATTTTAAAGTCACGAAGCTACTTATTTTGTCCATTTATAAACTTAGAAGTCGATAAAGTGCATTTTAAATTTTGTGTAGTGTAGTGCAGTTACTTTGTCCATTTTAAATTTAGAGCTGCTAGTGTAACATAGTGTATTTTACTAGTATATTTCAAAGTATATAATAGGGTTAGTATGTAATATATAGCACTGTTACATTGGCAAAAAAAATTAATTGTATTTAAGTCTTCTATCTATGTAATATCTTTAAACGAGCAATTCTTGTACATCTGAGGAGGAAGACATGTTATCGAGCTGTGAGACTAGCTAACTGAGTTGATGACGATGATGATGAGTGCTTGAATCTCTGCAATGATTTATTTATGCACGTACCTAATAGCGTGTGACGCCGAGCGACGTGACGAGGGCAGACGTTTGGCGGCGTGCGCGCTAAAGTAGCCAAGTAGCCATAAAATTAGACCTGCCCATGGTGTGGAAGCAGACTATATTTGGCGTTGAACTTGGGACGGTTATAGAGACGGCAAATTAAGTGTAACGGGTGAGACTGATTCCAGCACACTAATTAGGCGCTGCACTTGTGTCTGTCTTTTTTATTCAGGGGAAACGCTTTATAGGCACTTGTGTCTGCCTGATTTAACTTAACCTTTTTTGTTGTTAGCGGAATTATCGGAGCAAATTGTACTTAAATAACAGTTGGTATTGGTCTATTGGTAGATGTTAGCACTTTCGTGGAAAGCAACGAGGCGAGTTGACGCTCTAGCGCAACTATATCATAGATAAGTTTATAAAACTAAAAGAAAACACGACGTAAAAACGACTGAACCGATTTTGATCAAACATAGCTAAGAACACTCGATCAAATTATGTATCAAACAAAAAACTATATAAAACCTGTTATCTGTTTATCTGGTTACATCTGTTTGAGAGTTACGATATCACAGACAGACACACAGATATAGGTACACTTTTTTACGCAAGATAGATCTACGATTGAGGATATTAGAAAGTGAAAGTGAGTTTATTTATTTAGATAGGAGAAATGTCTTTAAAAAAAGTTTTTCTTCGATATCTTTTGAATTGGCTGAGGAGATAGAAAATAATAAATGTTTTTTCATTACTCAGTCGCCAGTATAAATGATATCTTAGTAAAACTTTTTCAAACATTTCTCCAATCTAAATTCATAAATAAAATAATTTCTAACTTCTTTAGTATACATACCTACTCAATGATTTTATATTATAAAAATCATTGACGCGCATTACAATTATGTTTACAAATGTTGACATGCACGAAAGAGATAACTGCACGGTTTGAGGCTATCCTTAACATTTTTAACCAACCAAGAAAATCAATCACCTAAACTAATAGCCATTGCTGTCAGCACAACATAAAAGCAACCTCACCACCATTCTAACCTAACACCAGGGGGTTTGACTCCGTGCATGAAGCCGTAACTCCGGCTTGCAAGCATTGACAGCGCTGCAAGCCACGGACGACGATCGAAACCAACTTTTAACTGAGTTACGTAACTAGAAGTACATAAACCACAGTTTGAATTAACAAGGAAAGAACAAATAATGGGTAAGGTATAGATTTTTTTAACACGAATAAGTCCGCGTTTGACCACCAGCTGCCAGGAAAGCGACTATGTGGTCGGAGATAAAGCACGCAGACTTAGAAGATACCTATTCACTCTGATCTTGAAAAGACCAACGATATTGCTGATAGTACAACATAGAAGCGACCTCACCACCATCCTGACACCAGGGCAGGGGTTTCATTCGGCTATAACTTTTTTTTCTTCATTTTTAAACAATAATTCCAGTCTGCAAGCACGGTGCATGCAACACCGACACAGCGCTGCGAGCCGTAGACCTCGATCAAACGGCAATAATGGCATGCATCGTACCGATCGTAACGAATGTCTTTAAGGCGAGGCTTCCCCAGAACTTTAGGTAAGTATTTTATGCTACCTCAGCCCTCAATTCTTGAGCGCGGTGTTTTCATGTACCTACGTGGCATAGAAATACGTACGACGACACCGCGCCGCGCGCCGCGGGACGACTGCTCGCAAGCAAAATTACTGTAAAATAATGCACTAAACGTACCAAAAATGTACTAGTAGAACGCAAAAAATATGTAATAACTACTTAATATGTAACTTTGGTGTTGGTGACTTTAATTAAACAACTTGGAATTCAATTAAAAAAATAAATAAAATGGCAAATTTTTCCCAAAAAAAAAGCTATCGAGACTTTTTTCAGCAATCGTGTTTTTGTATCAAGAAAACCCTAACCAAGACATCAACATTTTACATACTAAACATTTGCTTGCTTGAATTATTAGTACAAGTATTTTTTGTAAATCTTCAAAAAGCTGTTTTTGCTGCTTTTGCGAACAAGCGGGGCCTTAAACTGGGTTATGTACATAAATCACGGCGTTGGATTAACTACGGCGAGAACAAATATTGGGTAAAGCTAGATTGTGTTAAGCTATTTTTACCCGATTTTACTCGGAACCTCTCTACGAGATATAATCAGAATTAGAGAGATCCTTTAAATGTTTAGAGGAACGAAAGTCACCAATATAGCATAGGGGAAATAGGTGATTAAAAAATTGAAGTAGCAGTACGTATAGTACAAAGTATAAAGAACTAATGGTCGATGGAGCCGAAAAGTTGTATGGAGAGCAGCATTCCTACAAGAGTGGCAGGAAGGCGCTTCCAACCACTCTATTGGGAAATCACAGCAATTGCTTGATGGATTTCACCGTATGAAATGTCATTAAATTAGTCTCAGTTATAAATAATATGTGCACAGACTTTTTTTACAATAATTGTGTTCAAGTCTGTGCATGATGCAATACATAAAATCAAGCCTATTTTCCCTTATCTACGGGGTAGCCAGAGCGTCAAAGATCATGAGGTCGGTTGACGTCACATTTGACCATGGTTAGAGGGTAACAGGTTAATTTACTGTGACAGGGAGTCAATGGGACAGAGAGAGGGAGACAGGGAGACGCCAATTTCCCTCAAGTCCCTTGAATGACTTTTACAGTATGCCCATGAAGATAAGCAGCTGGTACATTCTATATTTTCATCTTTCTCCAAGTCCAGCATGGAAGACCTCCCTTATACTTTGCTATACGATATATTTGATAAGTAGAAGTACGTATAAATGTATCTCTAATTCTTTGTTACGCTCTACAGCCTACACGGTGTGACCGATTTCAACATAATGAGGTGTGACCGTGTGAAGAGAGACCAATAAGTATTTTATTTATTTATTTTAATTATATTACTTGTTGGTGAGATAAAACTCCGTATCCGCTGTATAGCACCTTTGGAAGGGATGAGGGAAGATCGAGCTTTAAAAAGGATTTAATTGGGACTTGGGATACAAGGTCAAAAACCTATTATCCGTCCTAAGTATAAAATAAATATGTAGAAAATACTGGTCAAGTACGAACATGTGAGTTTCCTCCTACTCTAAAATCGCATTTTGCTTTATAAAACTAACTGCACCCCGCTACCCGAGTAGTGATGAAAAACGGTGATCGCGACAAAATTTTACCGTGAAGACGTAACAAAAAGATAAACAACAGACAGAATTACTTTCATAATATTAGTTAAAAATATGGAAAGAGGGAAGAGATACCTTTGCCCTGCAGTGGGACAGTAAAGGGTGAGAAAAAAAATCGGACAAGTGCGAGTCAGACTCGGGTTCCGTACAAACTAGTTGATAAAAAGGGGAAATCATTTTTTTTTTATTTTCCTTCATAAACCGAAAAAATATATATTGTTAAAATATTTAAAAACCTGTTTTAGCTTATGCTACTGAAGCTCTTTCATATGATAATCCACCTGATACGGTTAATTCACTTTAAAATTTGGACTTTCATTCCTTGCATAAAGAGTCTTTATTAAAGACACTATTTTTTTGTGATTAAATTAAAAATGTCCAGTTTTCGGATTTTTACTATATGTGTACTCTAACACAATGCATTGCCAAATTTCATTGTTCTAGGTCAATGGGAAGTACCCCATAGGTTTTGATTCCCTTGGGAGTGTCGAAATGTGCGTTTTTTACGATATATTCGGCTATAACTTTTTTTTTTACGAAAACTTAGAAACCTTATTTTTCTTTCTGCAGCAAGATACTATGTATCTGCGTATATGGTTTTAATTTCAACTCGATACCTTCACGCATTCTCGAGATTAAGGTCTTGACACCCGACGGACGGACAGACGGACAACAAAGTGATCCTATAAGGGTTCCGTTTTTTCCTATTGAGGTACGGAACCCTAAAAATAGGATTATTTAGGTTTTCCCGCTTGTCCATAGGCGACGGTTATCGCTTAGCATCAGGCGAGCCATCTGCCCTCAAAAATGATGATTGCCATAAAAATAGCTTAAAGTTGTTACGTCCAAACCATATATCTGTGTTTACCTACTATACATAATTATATTATCATTAGGTTTATCAATGACGAGGTTCTCACGAAGTTTTTTGTATAATGTTTTTGTATGTGATTCAGAACATGAATGACTAGACCTGTAAATATATTTTACTTTATTTAAGCTTGAAATTTTAATAAAACCATTTTTCTTTTATTGCATGGATAAATGCCGTCGTGAAATCACTTCACCGTCTTATTTGTGAAGGTATTTAAAAAGTATCTATATTAATAGAAAAACTAAAAACCCGACAGCAGAAACGCTTGATAGTCTTGATACGCTGTTGAATGTACTTTTTTGTGAGAAAGTATGTGTAAAATCACTGTGAAAGATTATAAATGTGCATTATTTTGAATAAATCTAGTAAAATAACTTGTTTATTACGAAAAAGTTCGTTGGAGGTATCGAAAAAACTTTATTTTGCTAGAGATGTATTATTATTATTACAAAAAAATATAACCTATGATACTCAGGGAGTGAAGACAAATCTAACAATACCTCGCACATCAAAATCAGTCAAGCCGTTTAGGCTGTAAGCGCTCATATAGAAACATATATACCCACATACATATGTACATACATACCCACATACAGTCGAAAAACACAACCTTCCTTCTAACGCAGTAGGGTAAAACAAAACAATAATATCCCTCGAAACATGAAGAGCAATAAAAACAGATGCAGATCCGAAATATCTAAAATAATCCAAGTTACTCACACGAAAATCTTCCCCATCATGTAGGAGACCCGGCACGTGCGAACTCGAAGACTGACTCACCGGTATCGATGTAAATAAACAACACGACACACGACATTAAGAACACGTCCGCCACAGCCGGCTGTCGACGGGCGACTGACTCCAATAACTGGCTTCTTGATGTTCAGCTGTTCAGGATGTCGGGAGGTGGAAATGATACTGGGGAGGCATGAGGCGCCCGTGAAATTCATGACAGGTGAAAAGCTCGGGAAGCGGAAATGCGGAAAGGCGTAAACAGCTGGTAACAAATGTTGAGCTGTTCAGCTGAAAGCTGTTACCTTTAAGGGCCTGTATGAATAGAACCGGTATCTCGGTCACGTTTCACTACATATTTATGAAGATATAAATTGACTGAATGTACTTACGACTGCTTTGTACGTTATTTAGAAATCTCGACAATAATATTGTGTAATATATGCACATACATGTATTACGCAAACTTCCATCTAGATTCAGATATATTTTCATACATAAAAACTAATATTAGTGAAATAAAAAAATACGATTTTTCTTTGCGAAACTTAATTGAATTGAACTGAATTAATGAAATTTTGTAATACACATGTGTACTATTGTAAAAAATATTTATTTATGTAGATTTATCGTAAGTACATATTTTTTGTCAACTTGTATGTTTATTAAAATTTTGAGATAGCAAACTATATTCAATTTGGTCTGTCAACATATCATTAGCGTGATACGAAATACAAAATAGTCTTTCGTAGTGCTTTTAGGTGAAACGATTAAGCGCTCGCCATATTCCGTACCGCTTTTAGGTAAAACGCTGAAGGGACCTCCGTAATCCGTATTAATACCACAGATTAATACCATAATTAGAACCGCTTTTAAGTGAAACGGTGAAGTACTAACAATAATAATTATAGTAAGTCCGCACCGTTTTTAGGTGAAACTATAACGCACCCTCTATATTCACACCATACTAATAGTAAGTAGATTAAAGCGATGTAGTATCCAACATAATAACACCATAACCCTACCTGTTTTAGATAAAACGGTGAATTTCCTCCATATTCCCACTGAATCCCATATCGCTATTGACGAAACAGTGAAGTACTCTCCATATTCAAATCCTTAAACGAAACTGCGGAATACCTTAACACTTAGCCCATACCGCTTTTAGGTGAAACGGTGAAGGCCACCATTTCGTATACAAGCATGTATACGAATACCTATCATGGAAATTGCGTACCGAGCGACACAAATCGTATAGATTACGTTGGCTACCAACACAATGGTACAATCGGTAACGCTTGTTAGGGCGCTGCGGTTCACTGAACACAGGTGGCTGTGTGAGGTTTACTTTCCTTTCCATCGCCCTTTTGCTGAACAATTGAACAATGAATAAGTAATAATAATAAATATATGGTAATGATATATTAAGATACGTTAGACCGACGGCATTAGAGCGATTATCGTAATATATATAATATCGTAAAATTATCGAAAAGCGTAACATAACGCTTTCGTACCTTAGCACCCTAAGTACCGTAACCGTGCTCAAATAATGATGAGTACAATGACCCCCATCGACCCAGTACAGGGTACCTTAATAACCCTAAATTAGTATAGTTAAAACATAAAAATTTTAATTAGTAATGTTTCGTGAGTGTTTGGAATTCGTGCAGATTATTTATTTATTGTACAGATTTCCAGTGATCGATAATCCATAATATTTTATGAAAAAAATATTAAAATTGACAAAACATATGAATGAAAACTGACAAAGATACAGCGATTTTAGTGTTCCATACGCAAAAATGATGAACGAATGAGGTGAAAAAAGACGGCAATAATACGCAGTGACGTAGTCATCCTCTCGCTCACTCTCGTGTACACACTATTTGTGTACACTCACACACGTATATCTTACGTAGATATACGTGTGTTAGTGAGCTATCACATTTTGACGTCACTGGCCGAAACCGCAAAGCGGTCGCGTTTATGAACAAGGCAGAAATAAAACTTCATTATCTTCGTTATTTTTAAACACATTGTACCAAAATAATAAAATAGGCTAAGTCCTAGTGCACATGGTTAATTAGTTAGAATTCACATATCTGTTACGTGCATGAGCCTTAATGATAATTATAAGTGAGAAGGCTAATTATTAATTTATAATTAGAAGAATGATAATTATTAGTGTGTAAAGGCAATGTATAGCACTTAGCTTTTTTTTTACTAACGCACTGAATATACAGCATAGCATTGTAAATAAAATATAGTGAGTATAAAAAATATATAGTGTGAAATTACGTAGATATAAGTGATAGGAGAAATATTACTTACAAATAAAAAATAAAAACATAAATAGAATGTGTATAATTCTTACTTTGAAACCCAAAAAAAATAATCCTTTATGGCATTTTGAATAAAATAAAAGTTGTAAAGCATCAGTTAATTTTAATTTGAAATATAAAATTACTGGCTTATTTTAAGTATTGAGCATCAATTACAAAGTTATTTTAGACATAGATTTATTTTCTCATTATTCTTTAGTATTAGGTAATTCTGGTAAATTTAATCAAAATAGAAAACCTGTACCTCACTAGCTGTGTCTTGAAGTTTCTTTGGCATAGCTGCTATAATACTTATATTCTAAGCTATTTCTGTACATACCAAATTTCATAATAATCAGTACAGTTGTTTTTTTATTCGAATATAGGCCTGCGCTTCACCATCAACTCGTTAAGCAACAGTTATGGTCTAAGATGGAGCGTGCTTGCCTAGAAGAAACCTATTCACTCGCGATTTGAAGACACCTAGTTTATATTCAGGTGTTTAATTATAAAGAAATAACAAGAAGACTGACAGACAGAGTTACTATATGTTATCAGGTAGTACGAGGCAAATCTAACCCCTTTTTTAGACTCAGCTCTGTTAGGCAGAGCAGTGGAGTGGAGTGGAGTGGAGTGGAGTGAGAATATAAACATGTCTCTTGCATCAATACTGCTGCAGAAGTATATAATATTACCAGCAGTAGCCGGAGCAGTGGTAGAGTTTAAATGATCTATTCTATTCTATGCATGATGTATAATATTCCATTAATGGTTGATATTAAACCAATTTAAATTTTTACATATATTTCAATTAATGATGAATTAAAACTGTCGCTGGCTGCCTTATTTAATATTTTCCTAACTTCTAATTTTTTCTTGGGTTTTACACAGTTATTGTAATTTTTTTGAGTTTCAAATGTATGATAAAAGAATATCAGTAAATATAATATACAGTTTATTATGAACCTTGTATTTGGACGGTTCTGGTTGCATTTTGTGTGTACTTTTGGGATATCACCTGATATCTTTGGACTGAGTTGACTCTCAGCTTCCGGATCCATGATGCTATTCCAGAAATCATACATTGATTTTAGCCAAGCATATCCCTATTTAATACCTTATTATATGGGGTTATTTTTAATCAACTAGATGCCGCTACAATATGCTCCATAAGGTTTTAATACAAATAACAAAAGATGTTTGTTATTTGTATTAGAACTTTCTGACTTGGAAATTCGAATAAATAAATTCAGTGACTCCATAATATTTAGCCAATGTATCAATAAAGTTTTGTATGGTTTCATACATAGCTAATATTGTTTGGGAAGCACGAGTTGGTTGATAATCTAAATAGAAGGAGGCTTTAAAAGGAGTTAAAAATAACCCTTTGTAAGTTTATACCTACACATAAACTGAATATGTAAAAAATAAAAATGTATTAAATATAACAACTTTAAAGTTGTGTAAAAATTGTATTATTTATGTAGCCAGATACAAAGCAAAGAATTAAATTAACGTCTCAGGAATAAGAAGGTATTTATGTTATCCGCTTTAGCAAGTCGCATTCCTACGGCCTGTATTTTTTATAACACAACACTCAAGTGGTGCGCCCGCCGTCGCCCCGACCCTTCGTTATTTTAAGTAATGTAGTGTAACATTTGAGGCATTAAATAAGCTCATGTCCTTCTGAGCAGACCTATATTTCGGTTTTTATTTAATCATTAATTTTAAGTAAAACACCATCCTCCGGAAGCTCCCGTAATCTTGACTGGCGCAGCCGGTAGGATTCCATGGTTGAGCTGTTACGGTTTTCGCGCGTTTCACATACTGTTGCATAAACTTCTGCGACTTGTGAAATAATGTCGTCACACGATTTTCGCGCCTCCGCGAATCAAATTCTTTGCGGATTCTGCGAGAATGGTGGCACTAGCGACAGCGGTAGCAGCGATGGAATTCGTCAACGAACCAAACAAATTTTGTCAAGAAGGAGCGGTGTTGCAGACTGGTTGGTGGGTACAACTTTTCACCTTCCTGTCCCATTTACCTTTATATTTTAGATTATTTAGAGATCGAACTTTTCTCTCCATAATCATTATCTGGTTTTCATATGAATTTTTGTGAAACTAGGTGTCTAGTTCATAAAATCCTATACTTTACGTTAGATTGTTATAAAATGTATTTCCACATTCAAAATAAAATAAAAAAAATTATAGAGAGGTACAAGTTTTTACAATTGTACTATAAATTTTATATATATTTTTAAAACTTATAGGTATAAATTTTATATACAATGTTTTTACAATTTTTAATCTTTTACAATTTTACTATATATGTTTTTACGACATATGTATACAATTTTCATATGAAAAATAAATGTATTTTTATTACAATTTTACAACTTTTACAATTTTACTTTACAATTTTATTACTTATTTTTACAAATTTTATATACATTATGTATTTACAACTTTTACAATTTTACTTTACATTTTTCTGCATTTTTTTACTTCTACCTTATTGTGTGTACTTTATTTACACATTTTGAACTTTTATGCAACCAACTCATGCAATTTTAAAATGTTTTGCTTGTATTTTACTGAGATATTTAAAAGACCTTTTATCCAGTAAATAAATTTAATATTAACTATGTTTTATTATAAGAACTTTGGTTATTTACTTGTAAGAAAACCAGATAATAATAAGACTTTTACATAACTTAAATCTACATAGGTTTTATAATATTTTTATCATTCAATCTCTAAATAAACCGTTTATTATAATCCTTCTCTTTCCTACCCATTGGTGAAGTACTGTTGTACACCACATACTGACCACACAAGACTGAAAATGGAGTACCAATTTGGACAAACAAACAAGAGTGAAAGTGATAGTGCAAAGTAACCACAAGTGAAATAGTTTAAGATTTAGTTGTAAGACTATTATAGTATGTTAAGTTAGAATAGAAAAAAAAAAGGTGTTTAACCCAATGTTTTAGTACTATAAACATATTTTTTTGTGTACGTACCTAAAACATTGTTAATATAAAAATAATATAATACTAATATGTAAAATCATTAGGCTAAATTAGTTATCTCAACGTAAGAGAAATGTGTATGAATTTTTGCTCTACTCTGATGCGTTCTTAGATTAATAAATATACCTAGTAAGATTTTATAATTTAGAATAATAATGTAGTTTATATTTAAGCATAGTGAAATGGTCGTAAGCAAATTCTTTGCCCGACAATTTCACACTTGAGGAGGGAGAATTTATGTTATCCGCTTTAGCAAGTCGCATTCCTACGGCCTGTATTTTTTATAACACAACACTCAAGTGGTGCGCCCGCCGTCGCCCCGACCCTTCGTTATTTTAAGTAATGTAGTGTAACATTTGAGGCATTAAATAAGCTCATGTCCTTCTGAGCAGACCTATATTTCGGTTTTTATTTAATCATTAATTTTAAGTAAAACACCATCCTCCGGAAGCTCCCGTAATCTTGACTAGGTAGTACGATCTATGGAGTATGTTTAGGATGCCAATTGGATATTTGAAAGCATCACTTACAAAAGCTTAAAGCTCTAACATAAACACACCGCATCGCATACTGTAATTAACATAGCATCGCAGCATTCACAAATCGATTACAATGCGGTATCATGTATATGTAGAGAACACAACAGAAAATATTCATAACTACGTCACTTCTGCAGTTTGCAAAAATAAGGTTAAGGTACTTACGACTATCGGAGTAATTTTGGCTTTGCCGGTGTTATTACGGCGGGAGTAAATTTTAAATAGCACTATAAATTTCACATTTCTATTTTTTACCAGGTTTTCGTAAAATTTGGTACTTATTTCGACAATATCACGAAAATTTTGACAACAATCTTTCTTTCATGTTTCAAATTTTCGCACACGCACGCGCGCTTTATGCCGTCCACAGAGCTAACAAATCAGCTGTCATCAGACTCATCAGTGTTGCTTGCTTCATGCATTGTTAGCCCGAAGGCAATAAGACGCGGCGCGGCGTAAGTCTGCTTTAAACTTGATTAGGATGATTAGTTATAGAAAAAAAATGTTGTCTGTAAAGTCGGTTTACGGACAATAATTTTACGTGATAACGATGCGTCACAAGCCGAACGCTTAGGCCGATTCAAGTTCATCGATTTATAAGACAATAACACGTTAATAACCACTACGTAACGTAAAAGTAGTTTGTAATTCGCAATAACGAGATTATACACAGGGAAGATGCAATTAAGACTAAGCTAGAGAACTTCTTTACTAAATCTGTGTAATTGGCGCATACTTTCCAAATAACGTGGACAAAAACGCTCATAAAAATATAAAATCATAGGGGAACACTCACTATATATTTTCTATGTACACTACGATTTACCACCAACTCGCCTGATGTTAAGCGACGATGTGGCCGAGGATGGAACTCGTCGATCTAAAAGATATATTCACTAAAAATGACTAAAATAAAACCACACTTGTCTTGGTCTATAATAAATTTAATTCCTTACAAACAACACAATATCCTCAAGCATAGTACGACAGGTTGGCCTTCTTCTTGGCCTGCACTTCCAGTATAGCGTCCATGAAGTCCTCGTGCGTAACGGAGGCGGCGGAGCGCCGGAGTGCGATCATGCCCGCCTCCACGCAGACCGCCTTGCACTGCGCTCCGTTGAAGTCGTCAGTGGAACGGGACAGCTCTTCGAAGTTGACGTCGGGACTTACATTCATTTTACTGGAAAACAGAAGAGACATGATAAGCTCGGATTATGTTACGGTAAAAGTACACATATTTAAAAAAACAATGGCCAAACAGTAATGACAATGGCCTAGGGCAGGGTTTCCCAACCACTTTTTTTAACAGCCCTGTTTGTACAAATTTTCCCCCTGCTGGGCGCGGGCCATATTCTCATTGTAAGGTTTTTTTAGTTATACCCTCGAAGTTATAAATAATACTATCATGCACTCCTGTATAATTTTGATGGAGTTACTGAACAAATAAATGGTATGTTGTTTAATTAAGCTTTATTTTTAAAAAAATGCCCCCCCCCCCCCCTCTCTTGACATCTCTCTATACCTCTAAGATCAACTCAAGCGACATGTTAGTAGCACTTGACTTACCGAGAGTGTATCTGCATGATCCTAGCTCGCGCCTCCTCATTGGGATGCGGGAACTCGATCTTCCTGTCGAGTCTTCCAGAGCGAAGCAATGCAGGGTCAAGGATGTCGACTCGGTTGGTGGCCGCGATAACCTGAATGTATGAACGGTCAGTAGAATCACAAAATAAGCAACATTTCACATTTATAGTTTGCCCCTAAGATTCTCTGTGACATAGATGGTATGGGACACATACAATCCAGCCAGACCCAAACAGTTACTTAAGTTTTATCATTCAAACATCTTAGCTGGGAATTTATCCTGGGATCAGTTTTATAGTGAATGGGTCACCACTGAGACAAATAGATCGTCAAAATCAGCAACAAGGACTATACATTACCCACAATTAGGGGTTAGCAAAGAGGGTATAAAATATACAACAAAGAAATCGAAATTTGCGTTGACTGCGAAGTTATTGTGGTGAGTGTGACAGGTTAGTATTGAGCTTAAATCACAGAATAATATGAATAATTACATACAGAACGGAAACTTCGCCTCCCGCCAATCTCGGGTTCCTCTCTCGGCTCTCGCCGGAGTTTGGCGACTTAAAAATTTGTCATTCGAGACGAGCATTGTGTTTCCTCGAATTCCAATTGACGTTACGAGCGAACGGCAATCAGGGTCCTTATTCCGTATGATCATCGGTTGCATTACGTGAAATTGACGTGGCTGTGTGACAACGAAAATTACACTTTTCATTGTCACACAGCCACGTCAATTTCATGTAACGTAGCTGATGGTCATATGGAATCAGGGCTAAGACGACAATCAAAACTTCATACATGTGTGTGTGTGTGTATACAGACGTCAACATATATGTTACTGGTTAGCGCGCCAATGAATGGAATATTCAAAATGTACTTAAATAAAACAATAACATGCTTTTGCATGTCAACACTGTCACTATCAGTAATTAGAGGGTGGCCTTTGATGCTATGCCTACCCCCTAAGGAAAATAGGCGTGATTTTACGTACAAATGTACTTTTAGTGGCGTAATTAGAGGTGGAACAATTGCGACGGCGACCCAAGGCTGTGCTCTGTTACATTAAGGAGCTCGGCTGGTTTGAGTAGGCTGGTGGGAGGAAATGCACAATACATCACAAGCAGGACGTCAGTGCAGGGGGAATACCACAATCTTATTTCAATATTACTTTTACCTTTGTCTTGCTCTCTCAACTGTAGAAAGAGCCAAGACAAAAGTCTAAATAATATTGAAATAAAACTGTTTAGAGGCTTGTGGCACGGTCCCAGGTCTAATCGCCCCCAACTTAATTTAGAATTAGACTAACATACCCCATTACATGATATCTTACTTTGCGCCTGAGCTGAAAACATGTGTGGTAAATATGTAACCTTAATATCTGAAGTAGAACTGAACCCATCCAGCTGATTCAACAGTTCCAACATAGTCCGCTGCACCTCCCTGTCTCCCGCCTTCTCCGAATCGAAACGCTTGGTGCCGATGGCGTCCAGCTCGTCGATGAAGATGATCGCCGGGGCCTTCTCTTTGGCGAGGGCGAACGCGTCGCGGACCAACTTGGCACCGTCACCTGGAAAAGTTTACATTTTTAAGTTAGATCTACGATTGACCACCAACTCACCTGATGTTAAGCTACAGTGTGGCCGATGATGGAACTTGTCGATCTAGAAGATATCTTTTCACTTTATCATTGAAGATTACAATATTGTAACTCTTAGAAAATAGACCACTGCTAAAAATAACCAATATTTTACTTATAAGTCATCATCATCATCTTAGCCACAAGGTCACTATACTGGAGATATGGCTAAAGACTAGTAACAGTTGCTGGGCAACCTCTGACCAGCTCTTACCTATATGAAGTTGTCTGTCTATTTATTGGCTGGTTGTCTTATGTTCTTGCCAATGCAACAAGTGGAAATGGTGCATTACTTAGAATAACAAATTAATAATGAATAAAAAATATGCCTATATGTATAAAATTTTTGTTCATATAATCATTATGGTTTAGAAATTGAAACAATCAACTTCAAAATATACAATTACAGTTTTAAATACCAAACTACTGATTTGGTATTTTAATTCCTATGGGACCAATCTGAAAGTATATCATTTCAAACAAAAAATAATTTTCCAAATTGGTTCCTGCACTCCACTGGTTACTCCAACTCTTTTTCGTAGGAATCCTGCTGATTTCCATAGGTCATCTTCCTATCTTAGACTTGAACCTCTACTTCCTATAGATCTAGGACACAAAAATTGTTAAATTTCAGTTAGATATAGGTTATGGAAAAACTGAGTTATGTGGTATTTTATATTGGTCTGGATTGTCTCAATTAAATGAAATACTGACCAATAAACATCTGCACAAGCTGAGGGCCAGCAAGCTTCAAGAACGTAGACTTGGTCTGTGCAGCACATGCCCTAGCTAGCAAAGTCTTTCCAGTGCCGGGAGGACCATAGAGTAGAACTCCCTTAGGTGGGTGAATGCCTAGATTCACAAACTTCTCCTTGTGAGTCATGGGTAGGACTACTGCTTCAATCAGCTCCTGAAATTTGACAAAATAATTATAGTTTAAAAAACTAAAAAAACAGACTTCAAAATATGCAATTCCTTTACCTAGATGATATTTTTTCTGTTATTTTGATATAAAAACTAAAGACTAAAAAAAAGAATCATTAAAACAATTCATTATTAACAGAGTAATCAATGAACAGACATAAAAAAAAACAGCTGAATTGAGAACTTTCTACTTTTGGAAGTCGGTTAAAAAAAGTTTAAATTTAATTTTCTTATGAAAGTTCATAAAATAAAAATTAAAAAGCTTGTGGATTTATTGTTTTTGTAAGGTTGTCTAAAAAAATTCAGTGTTTTGTTTGAGGAGACAATTGTTTTGTCTCCAAATAGTCCTTTAAAATGGTTAGAGCAGTTAATTTTAATAATTATGTTTCTAGCATAGCATAGTAACATCTGTCTATCTTTTGTGTCCATAAGATAGTATACATGTCCGCAAGATACTATAAGACACTACAAAAGACAAATTGACATACTGACCTGAATTTGTTTATCAAGACCACCAATATCAGAATACTGTTCTGTAGGCCTCTCATCCACCTCCATGGCTTTAACTCTAGCATCATACTCCGCTGGCAACGTCTCCAGAATCAAATAAGAATCTTTGTTGACTCCAACCAAGTCACCCGGTTTCAACTTCTCAGCGTCTACAAGTCCGATGACTGGCAAAAAGTATGTTTGACGTGTCGAGGTCTTTATTACCGCACATTTGCCTTTCCGTTGCGAGTCTAGATCCACTACAGCACCGTCTTCTTCCTCTTCTTGAGGGTCAACATCAAGGAGTTCAATGACGTTTGAAACAAGGTAAGGCAGGGTCTTGTTTACTTTAATTTTTTCTGTGTTTTCTTTGATTTTCTCATTCTGTGCTTGGAGTTCGTGGTTAATCCTCATGACTTCACTCTTCATGATTTTAATCTCGTTGTCTAGGAGTCTCGTGCGGCTGATGATCTCGTCGGTCGGCATTCGTAGTACTTCTTCGCTAAGCGCTTCTTCTCCATCTTCCCAGATGGACTGGTCTTCGAGGGTTGTTGCCATCGTTTTCTAATTTAGTATTTGTATAGGAAACAGCAATCTATTGAAAGAAATTACAAATAAATACCTCTAACAAAACACGGATCACCAAAATGAATTGTCATTGCAATTTTGAGTTGCCATAACAAACAAGATGAAATAATACATAATGATAAAATGAAGGCTTTTTTGAAATGTATTACAGAAGTACTATAAAACTATATTATGTATGAATTACGAACTTAGTTACGTCTAGCTAGATTAGATGCTAAATTACAAAAAGTAACTTTTGAACTTTCTACTATCACGATTTTCTTAAAAGGCATGGTAAGTCCTTGTCAGTGCAACCCACAAACTTTATAGTAGTTTCCGTCACGTAAAAAGAACGCTGGCCTTAAACCTGCGCACTGAGCGATTTTTTTTACTTAATTAGACTTAGATTGTGACTAGAACATTTATAACTTGTTTTATTCAAGAAACTTAAATAAAATCTCAATACTTGACACTGGAAAATGCTTTAAGCAGATCCAAATCTGATTTTAAAAAAAATGGATTCATAAAATAAAAAAACATTTTTTTTTTAATTTGCCTACCACAGCTAAGGCCGTTTAGCCATACTGCCTTGTCATACAGAATCTATTTTAAACTGACTTTGACGTTTTTATATTTATGACATGAACTTGACAAGTGGCTAACGTAGTGTTTGGTTTGCGAAAATCAATTTTTACTGAAAATATTTTTGAAAACAAGTATTTATCTTAAATTCCTTGCTGAAACTTACAATTAGACATGGCCTTTTCCATGTTTCTTCGTAATTCAGGTAGTTGTAATAGTAGTTTAGATTTTATGCATGTTACATAATGGTTGTTGATAAACTTGTCGATAGCCCTTCGTAGACCCTATATTGTTTTTTTTTTTAAATAATATTCTTATTAATTAATTCATTAAAATTATTCATGTAAATGGGTAGCAGTCTTTTGATTACGATTTATAAATTAATGCTAATGAAAAAAAACAAAGTATTAGGTTATGTTTTGTACTCACTTATGTTATGCTGTATACTTGATATCCTGTATAGTCTTCGCCAAACATTTGGCTACCAGGCTTCTATTACTGGTCACTTTGCTTTCCTTAAACGAGCTTTTATTTAATTATGTATTTGATGATAGGCGAGCAGCAGAAGCTGATGTGCCTATATCCTGTAATGCTGAAATGTACTGATTTTTTAGGATATTTTTTTTTCTTAATCCAGCGGTCCTGCTTATTTTCGTTTTTTTTTTCAGTCCTTAGATATATAGATTATATATTTATATAGTTAAATACTAAATTTATAGAAATTAATTATTATTGTATTGTTTCAATGAGTTACTAATGCAAAAACAAAAAAAAAAATACCTTACACGTTTGTAAAGTTGTCAAAAGAGATTGTTCTTAGCAATAATAGAGCCTTTTGGGCTATTTTTTACACATAATGTTTTATTTTCACATAAAATGCCATTTTCTAAGTATTAATAAATGAAGTAATAGCAGTGCAATATATCAATGTCATATCATAAATTAAAAATATCGAAGCAAAACATGACCAAAACTATACAGCTATAGCTGTATAGT
Source organism: Lycia hirtaria (assembly GCA_947563715.1). Classification (NCBI taxonomy): domain Eukaryota; kingdom Metazoa; phylum Arthropoda; class Insecta; order Lepidoptera; family Geometridae; genus Lycia; species Lycia hirtaria. Next base: position 15,881,462 of record OX387385.1, read on the forward strand.
CTTGGTCATGGTTTGCTTCGATGACGACGATGTTGCTGTACTTCTTTATTCAAATGAGCAAATACATAAATGTGTTATTAAGATATGACGAAATTGCTTTGATATTAAGGTAATCAAATATTGAAACATATTTACCTCTGTTGCAGCGTGTGCAAACCGCACATTCATGCAGCAAGTCAAGCAGCTTACAACACAGTCCATTTTACAGAGGAGTGTTACTAGAACATTGCCCATCACAAATATCGCTTTAAAAGATGCCACAAACACACCTCTAATGACTGCTGTAAGTATTATCCCAATCTATATACATATATAAAAGTAACTCTGTCGTCTGTCTCTCTGTCTATATTTGTATTCTGTCTATATTATTACTTTTAAGGTGTGTACAATAAAGAGTTCATCTATATATCTATTTGATGTTTTTGAGTTTTGACACACTGAGTTTCTACAAATTTATATCGGTAAAATCTGAAAAATGTTTTTTTTTTTATTTAATCACAAAAATAGGATCTTCATGCAAGGAAAGTCAGTCTAAATTTTAAAGTGCTTTAACCTTATCAAATGAAAGAGCTTCATTAGGACAAACTAAAACAGGTTTTTAAATATTTTTACAATGTACATTTTTCGGTTTATGAAGGAAAATATATATAATTTCCTCCTTTTATCTACTAGTTTGTACGGAAACCTCGGTAGGCGAGTCTGACTAGCATTTGTCTGTTTTTTTTTATATTTGACCACCAACTCGCCTGATGTTGAGCGACTGTGTGGCCTAGGATGGAGCTTGTTGTTCGTTTCCATATTACCTCCTACAGTCTAAACGGCTAGATCGATTTTGATGTGCGAGGTATTGTTAGATTAGTTTTTCACTCATAGAGTGTCATAGACTATTTTGTTTGTAATAATTTCAGAATATTTCTACTGTATAGAAAATATGTGAAATTACAAATATTCATAGATTCATATCACATTTTGCTTATCAGGCCTGTTTTCTGTGGTCATATGTTGCATGGGAGTATGGAAGCTTCGGTGTGTGAGTGAAAGTTGTACTTTGCCGATTTTATTATTTTAGGGTTTTTTTAAAGTTTTTCCATATTTGTTTTCCAGGCTCATCCATTTCGCACGTCGGTCATAAAGCAGGTAAGCAGTTCGGAGCGCATGCCTCACGATGAACATGCCCATGACCACGCTAAGCTGTGGGTGATCGAGAAAGTGACCTCCGCAGCTTTGGTTCCTCTCATCCCACTCGCGCTCTACATGCCCAACAAAATACTGGACTCTGCTCTCGCCGTTTTGATCTGTGCCCACACTTTCTGGTGAGTTATGTGTTCTAACTTTTTAACGAGAGACATAGACATATCTTTATTTGTGACAAAAACAACCACAACAATAAACACATAAAATACACATAAACAAACAGCAACAGTCATTTTTGTCACAAACTGGTTCCAACTCAGCATTAGTTGGTTGAATCAACCAGCTCTGGTCTTCCGTTAGGACCGGCTGGTGACGTCAAGCACGCACGCGTAACAAATATAAAATACATAGTAATTAATAAAAAATAACTTTACCATTCAGCCACAGTCATGCCAATAAGGAGAAAAAAGAAAAAAAAAACAGATTTTGTGACTGGCCATGACATATGAATATGACTGACATAAAAACAAGGGAGAGAGAGCTTTATCTCTGTTTCCTGAGAGCTGCAATCTTGGAATTTTCAAGGCTTGAATATCTTCTAGACTTATGAGTTCTAATCGACTAAAAACTAATCGACGATTGTTTTTAAGTTCATTCATCCATTTTATATCTTCAATAATGTAGGCATGCGCGAACGAGACGGATGATGGTCGAACTACACTCTTAACCCTTACCCCCTACCTTTTAACCCTTATCTCCACCATCTATTCGCTATCTTTGATCTCTAACCCGTTTCCTTAATTCCGTTCCTCTCCCAGGGGTTTAGATGCCATCGTGGTGGAATATGTCCGTGTCATCCTCTTTGGACCGTTAATACCCAAGATAGCAAAGATGATTGTATATTTGGCCACAGCCATCTTGTTTGGAGGGCTCTGTTACTTGAACTTGAATGATATCGGTATGTCGAGAGCTTTCTGGCGAATATGGCAGAACATGAGGAAGCCGAAGTCAAAGATACCGAAGAAGCCAAAGAAGTGTTCCACGGAGGAAATTGATGATTAGGTTATGTTAGGTACATCTTTTTATATTCTAATCTTATTTATTCTATTCGAGGCAGGGTGGGAGGCTATGAGCCTCCCCGACACTGCGACCCTTGCGGATCTATTGTATTTTCTCTCCTAGGGGTTACAGCACCTCTCCCAGTTCCAGGTGTGACATTATTAGGGACTTTGTAATAAAACGTAGCTAATATTATAAAAGCGAAAGTAACTCTGTCTGTTTGTTACCTCTTCACGGTTAAACGGCTGAACCAATCGATATGAATTAGCACAGATCCTATAGGACCTGCCCCCGTATTCTGAACCCATTCGGGTTCGGAATCTAAATCTCTGTCTCTGTCATTATCTATGGAAATGACAGAGACGGAGATATACATTCCGAACCCGAATGGGTTCTGAATACGGGGGCTGGAAATCCTCGGCTACACCACCGCCGTTATCATCACCGATTGAGAAACCTTAAAAAGCGCGCCATGCCAAGATCTCAATGTTATTTTTCTATTTCAGGGGTCTAGAAGCGATAGCAGTAGATTATGTCCGCGCATCTATTTTCGGCCCATTCATCCCTAAAATCGCCATCGGCCTTGTGTATGCGCTTACCATCGCTACCCTGGGAGGCTTGTTCTACGTCATCAGCAACGATATCGGGATCGCGAACACGGTGCGAGCTTTTTGGGCCATCAAACCTGAACAGAAATCGTAAACGCCTGTAACTTGATGCCTCTGGGGTTGCCATAACGTCAACTTTTTAGCCGTACTCAGCTTAATAGAGAATGTAATCTTGTAGCAAAATCTTCAATCTCGGGACAGCGATATTACAAAATTCTAATTCGCAAGATCGCGGCATTTATCATATCTCGAAATGAAACGTAAGAAAATGTCCGTTCTGCTTCGGTTCTTATATATAGTATAACGGATAAAAAGCATTCAATTGTTCGATCTATGATTAAAAAAAAACATATTAATGTTGATGTATAATTTAATAAATCCTGCGACATCACCAGTTTAATTACAATACTGATATTACGGGATTGTACTCTTTACAGCTGTCAGCTGTACGACAAAAGTGGTAGATACAATTTCGAGGTTTTCCTGGGGCATCAAGGAAATATAAAAATTGTATTGAGTGAGGGTATGGTTGTAGATTGCAAAGTGTTTTCAAGTGATTTTATTTTATAGATTTACATAAACAAGAACACGTGATTTTTATGTGTAACTTGAGCGTTAAATCACGAGAAAAAATGTTTATTCTCGGCAAGTGCACGAAATCAGGCGTGTTGGCGGTCAAACGGAAGCCTGACGACTAACTATGGCCTTACCTTCACTTGCTAAATTACGCCATTTTAAAAACTAGCAGAAATCAATGGAGCTCAAATTTAAACATTGGAATATGTAGCACCATTTACATGTATTTGGGTAAAAAAATATTGATTTAAATCGTGCAAAAGTTTTTAAAATTGTCCTATGAACACCATCTTAATCTCAACAGGATCATATTGTTATTTTTGCTTACCAGGAAGCAATTTTTTTTTTATACACATTAAACGAAATTTGACAGGATTAAAACGCATGCCGTCCTTTTCTAACCGTGGTAGTAAGAGTAGGTACGAGTTTTAGTTCTGTCAATTTGAGTAGTAGTGAGTGTGAATTGGCAAGTTCATTTTTAGTTTTTTTTTTACATCGTTGGAATAATGTGGCAACACAAAAAAATTGACAATAAAGTACTTAAGCACAAGGTTAATTTGCGAAATTGCGTTTGTGTTTAGTATTAATTAAAGGAAAACTTTTTTTTTTAAGTTTAAAAATAAATTGTGAAACGATGTACTGTATTATTTATTGTTAGTTAGTAATAAACGAATAGTTGAATATTTTGTTGTATTTTTTTTAAGAGAGCCAAACTATAGTTTTATGGAAAATATAACCTCAAGACATTTTTTTTTCTCACTCAATTACTATTTCTTCTCGTTGATGTTTTATCTATATACAAAATGCCATTTCGATTCAGGGTTGAGGGTTTTCTGAATTGTTAAATGTTGGTCGGTTATGTTTATGTTTAAGAATTTAGGCTTATATTAGGCTTTATTTGACATATTGGAGGAAAAATTAACTTCAAACTTTAAAGATAAAGGTAAAATAAATTATAACAATATAAAAATTAATTAAATCGGATGACATTTAGAGGTAGTAAATCTCCTGTTGTATGGAATAAAGAACAGAATTGACGGAGTAATCGCTGAACAAACATACAAAAAAATATATATAGTCGAATTGAGAACCTCCTTCTTTTCGGAAGTCGGGTAAAAAGTATGTAATAGCGAAAATTGCAGTTTCAACGATTCTCTTAAAATACAAAAAATCAAACAAAAATTATGGTAACAAATATAATTGTTCTTTATTATGTTAAAATTATTTCATATAATTTACATAAAGTAATATCATTTTGGTGTAAACAGCAGAATTGAATTAATTGCTTTAATTTATAAGAAATATATTCAGAGGTATATAATTTAAAAAGTGTAATACTGCTAAAGCCTTATTTACACTTTGGTAATTTAATGCAGTATTTTTTTTTATGTTTTTAGGTTTGGTTCGAGTATGTATCTTCTTATATTACCTCTAGCTTAAACGGCTTGATAGATTTTGATGTGCGATGCGAGGTGTCATTAGATAGATTTGTTCTTAGCGAAACTAGATGTTTTGGTAATAATAATTTATTACAATATAACTGGAGGTAAAATTAAATCTAATCGTAGGATTCGGTAATTATTATAGTTTAAAAAATTGAAACAACCGACTTCAAAATACGCAATTTTGTATGTCTAAGATGTCATATTTTTTCAATTATTTTGTTGTAAAAACCAAAGTACTAAATAGATTTTATCAACATTTCTATGGGACCAATCTGGAAGTATATCCTTTAATACAAAAAAAAAAAAAAACGATTCATAGATAATTAAAGTTTAAAAAACTGAAAAAAAACCGACTTCAAAATATGCAATTCCTTTACATGGATGTAATTTTTTTCAGTTATTTTGTTATAAAAACCAAAGTGCTGACCCGATTTTGATAAAATATATAGGGACCACCACTGACCACCTCCAATAAAAAAAAATTACCAAAAACAATTCATTATTGACGGAGTAATCGCTGAATAAATATAAAAAAATACTGTCGAATCAAGAACCTCCTTCTCTTTGGAAGTTACCTTTGAGGCAACAAAAAAAAACTGAATTGAAGTCTCCTTTTTTGAAGTCCGTTAAAATGGCTACTAAGTTACCAAAGTGTAAACAAGTCTCAAAAGTACCCGAATAAATCAATAACAACAATTGTGTACCTAACTATGTCATAACTTACGTAATTCATAAAAAATAAGTACATAAAGTTATGTACTGAACTTCATAAGACAATATTTCGTGCCCTTTCCACACGTCAACAAATGGAATATTTAAATTACATGTATTTCATTCACCTATTTACATAATAAACATTTCATAAACATATTTTAAAGAGTTTTTTTAAAATAAACACTATGGGTCACTCACGTCCGTTTTAAGTCGAAATATTCGACTATAGTTTTGTTTAGTGACGTTTGCGCTGAAAAAGGCCGCTGAATGAGGTTGAAACTGTAGTCGGGATATTTCGACGTGTCATCAGTAGTCTTTATTTTAAAATGTGTGAAAACCACGTTAGTTTCCATATTTTAAGGCGCTGGGGTGGTGCTGTCTCGCTCGCGGCACTTTTCTTGTGATAAGATTATTGAATGTGATTTTGTTTCTATGCAAACATCAGCCTAAGGAGAAAACTATTTTAATGTAGAAGAATAATTTTTAAATTGATACATTGCTAATTGCTTGATTTTGGCTAAAATAAATGATTAGACATTTATTTTTATATCAATAAAATAGATATTAGTACTAAAATATTTTGTAATATTGTTTTCTTAGGGCTGATGTTCATATATAAAAAAAATATTCAAATTGATTCGCTATCGTCAAGCCATGCCAAAGGCCTTCCGGTGGCTTAGAAACTATTGACACTAGGGCTGGCCAATCAGTCTATGCGAACTTACTTACTTTTTTATTCAGTTATATTTTATTAATAAAAAAGTCGCGCGTGAGACACCTGCAGCATATTTCCACGCGCCTTAAGAGAGTCGTTGAATAGGCCGCACTCAACGTCCCTCTTAAGGCGACCATCTAATAAAAATAACTAAATTGGGTGTATTTCCAACAAGCAACACTCTCAATTGTCATACTATTATAGCTTTTTACATGTCTATTAATGTAAGCAACAATGACGAAAGACAAAGAGCTCGTGTGTACACGGAATTGTCAGTAAAGGTTGGCGTTGGGTACTTCCAAGAATCCCAGTAGGAAATATGCATGAATTTTATTTAATAAGAATGATACTTTCAATGGATAATACACAAAAAAACCGGCCAACTGCGAGTCGGACTCGCGCACGAAGGGTTCCGTACCACTATCTATAAAAACGGCAAAAAAAACATGTCTGTTGTATGGAAGCCCCACTTAAATATTAATTTAATTTTTACTAAATTATTTATTTTTAAAGTTAATAATATAATATAACTCAATATACTGTGAATATTTCAAGCGTCTACCTGTTGCCGTTATCAATATCGAGCAAAAAATCACGTTTGTTGTATGGGAGCCCCCTTAAATATTTATTTTATTCTGTTTTTAGTAGTTGTTGTTATAGCGGCAACAGAAATACATCATCTGTGAAAATTTCAACTGTCTAACTAACACGGTTCATGAGATACAGCCTGGTGACAGACGGACGGACAGACAGACAGACAGTGGAGTCTTAGTAACTACGTTACTAAGTAACCCATTTTACCCTTTGGGTACGGAACCCTAAAAATGTAATACATATTGTATAAAAATATCCAGTAACTCCCATTTGTTCTATAGAACTAATAACTATATTTAATATTTTAATCGGTCCATAAACTTTCGAGATATAAACGTTCACATTTTTGGCGGAGGATGCTCTGTTCCTTTCTCGCGAAACGACATTTTGTATTGAATTTGTACGGTGCACGCGTTGGATGACGTCATCTTCCGCGATGGTGTCCTCTCTGTCTAACATGAAATTAAATTGCTTGTAACTTTTTTATTTTCGAATATTTTTTTAAAGAAAGAGCATATAATAGCTTTTTTATAAGCAATAAAAAAACATGCATATTCTTTATTGACGTCACGAATAAGAGGCAACCAGACCTCTAGAGTTTGTAGTCTGACCATCGTCCGTCTCGCTCGCGCATACACACATTTTACACTTTTATATACAAAAAAATCGTTGTTTGTAAATCTAGAAAACATCACAAATATTCCACAAAAAATTCAATTTGATCCAAGTAAACTTTCATGTATAAACAATAATTTTTAGAAAATAATAACGCTAAAATGATTTGTATGTATGAAAATTGACTTTTTGTCGAAAAAATTGAATTTTTGTCGAATATTTATAACGACGTTTTCTAGTTTCACAAACGACGATTTTTTTTAAGTTCATTCGGTCATTTTATACCTTCAAAAATGTGGGAGGCGCGAGCGAGACGGACGATGGTCGAACTACGGACTCTTAACTTTATACATGTGTGTGCGTTGTATATAGACGTAAAAAAAAAGTTCTCAAACAAGAGCTGCCTTTGGTCGTCGGTCTGTCATTGTTTACAATACAAGACATGTAATCGAAACACATCTATAATCACGTGTTGACATGGTTCCTGTGGAATATGTCGAGTGCCTCCCACTGCTTTGTGTGCAGCAGTATGTGAGGCCGTCGAGAGCGCATGTACTCCACCGCTTCGGAGGGAGACCAGCCGTTTTTCTGAAATTAATTTAGAACATTTGAAATGAAACAAATTTTAACGGATTTATCGCTTATACTTTACATAATTTTACGTGACGCAAAGTGACGTTTCGAACACTTTGCAGCGTCCGTGGTCACAGCTGAGACTAGATGACAGTTGTGTTTTAACCTCCGACGCAAAAAACGACGGGGTTCTATAAGTTTGACGTGTCTGTGTGTGTCTGTCTGTGGCATCGTAGCTCCCGAACGGATGAACGTTTTTTTTTTGTTTGAAAGGTGAATTAGTCGTGTGTCGAGAGCTGAGTTATGTTTCATCAAAATTGGTTCAGCCGTCTTTTTTTGTCGGGGGGTTTTTGAGTTTTCTTAACTTATACTTGTTGTAATGAAAATATTAATTACTCACGGCACCAACAGGTATCGCAGATCTGCGTTGAGGCTGAGATTTTATTAATTTGTAAAATATACGCGATAAATCCTTTAAAATTGGTTTCATTTCAATGTGTAATCGCGAAAACATTAAAAAAGCAACGTTTCATTTTGTAACTTAAATGTATAATATTTAGTTACCATCATGAGGTAGCAGCCCACGAGCGTAGCGCTTCTGGTCCGTCCCGCCTTACAGTGCACGTAGACCGCGCCGCTGTTCACTTGCTCGGACGAAGCGGGGACTCCCCGCAACTTGGCGCCCGCCGGGAGGAACCTGAACGAGACAAACATAACAACATGAAAGAAGACCGCCACGAAATCAATGTGACCGACTAACCGACTTCCAAAAAAGGAGGTTCTTAGTTCGTCGGTATCTTTTTAGGGTTCCGTACCTCAAAAGAAAAAACGGAACCCTTATAGGATCACTCTGTTGTCCTTCTGCCCGTCCGTCCGGGTGTCAAGACCTGTATCTCGGGAACGCGTCAAGGTATCGAGTTGAAATTAAAACCATGTACGCAGATCCATAGTCTTTTGTTGCAGAAAGAAAAACCAAACTTCTCAGTTTTCATAAAAAAAAAGTTACAGCCGAATATGTCGCAAAAAACAAATTTTTCGACACTCTCAAGGGAATCAAAACCTATGGGGTTCTTCCCGTTGACCTATAACTGTGAAAAGCTTCTTGAAAAAAGTAAAAAGCATTGTCATATAGTACACATAAAGAAAAAAATCCGAAAACTGTATATTTTTAATTTAATCACAAAAAATAAGGTCTTTATTCAAGGAAGGCGGGCCTAAATTTTAAAGTGTATTAACCGTATCATGCTATCACATGAAAGAGCTTTATTAGCACAAGTAAGCTAAAACAGGTTTTTAAATATTTTTACGATGTATGTATATTTTTCGGTTTATGAAGGTAAATTTAAAATATATATAATTTTCCCCTATTATCTACTAGTTTGTACGGAACCCTTGGTGGGCGAGTCTGACTCGCACTTGCCCTGATTTTTTAAGTTTATTACCGCATAACTCTGTCATTTATAAACCGATTTGAAAATTTATTTTTTTATTTGAAAGGATATTTTCAATTACATTAAAATCGGTTCAGTAGTTTGGTTTTTAACACTAAATTGCGCATTTCGAAGTTGGTCTTCCGTCTCTTAAATTATAATTATAGATTACACCGTTAGCTACGGAACCCTACCATATGCGTGTCAGGACACGGTGTTGACCACTTATTTATGCCCTGACCTGTTGATGAAGGCGACTCCTTCGTACAGTTTGTCCTGGTCTGGCGCCTCGAATATGTCCGTGGTAGCTAGCTGGAGGAATTCCACACCGCAAGCGCGCCACTTCTGCAATATTAGGCACAAAACAACAACATATTAGCTATGGAAACTAACGTGGTTTTCACACATTTTAAATAAAGCGAGAGGCGCGTCACCTACCGAGAGTGACGTTTGTACTGCTCTTTGAAAAAGACCGCCGAATGCGGTTGAAACTATAGTCGGATTTTTCGGCTCAAAACAGACGTGAGTGACCCATAGTTTTTATTTAAAACATATTAGCTTGTATGGGAAGAGTACATGAAGGTCGTAGAGGAAAACGAATCAATTATTCCTAACAAATAAGCGGCCAAGTGCGTGTCGTGCCACGCGCAAAGTAGGCTTCCGTATTTGTACATCACAATTTATATTATTTAATTAACCGGAAAAACTCACGATAGCGTACGGCGTCGACCGACTCCTGAGGTGCGTGTGTACCCTGAGGATGGGACTCTGGGGCCCAATTCAGTTATTCGAGACCGCTCCATACCCGAACCGTATGTGGAGCGTTTCCCGTCGGCCGCCATAGTTTTTTTGATTCAGTCACTTTTATGTCATACATTTGACACATTTGATGAAACGTAACACGTCCTTCGCTCGTTACTAAATCAAAAAATGATAGCAGTCGATAGAAAATGCTTCGCACAAGGTTCAGTTACGGATCGGTTTTGAATAACTGAATTGCCCCTGAAACTCCCGAAACCGGTTGGAAGACATCGTTTTTTTTGACCGATTAATATCGTGAGGTTTTTTCCGGTTGATTAAATAATACAAGTATAAGGTTAGAAAACTCAAAAACCCCCGACAAAAAAACGGCTGAACCGATTTTGATCAAACATAGCTAAGAACACTTCCGGTAATTCAGCTTTCAAACAAAAAAAAAAAAAACGGTTCGTCCGTTTGGGAGAAACGATGCCACAGACAAACTTATAACACCCCCGACGCAAAAACGACGGGGGTTAATAAATGAATACTCACGGAAGCTTTAGTACAGTTATTCAAGGCCGTAGCCAGGAATTCATTTCGAGGGGTGGGAGGAGGTTTAGCTTTCATAGAAGGAAGGTGCGCGGGTGCGCGGGCGGAAGGATTTTTTATAATGGCCAGGATATTTAGGGTGGGGGTGAACCCCCCCCCCCCCCCCATATTCATAGTACTATCCTTATTTTATTTATGTGAATAAAATAAGGATAGTACTATGAACGCACATACTTGTTAACTTATGGTTAGTTTAAATTAAATTTGTACAAAATTTTCATTTCTTACTTCTCTGAACTTAAAATGAGGATACTATGAACATAGATATACGAGTTAATTTATGTTAGTTTAAATTTGCACGAAATTTTCGTTTTTTACTTCTTTTAATATTTTTTTTAAGTTTATCGACTATTACTCGTTAACTTGTAAAGCCTACTTAGCCATGACAGAATTACTTTTAATTTCATCATATATGCCATTAGCATGAATTTTTCATGTATCCAAAGTCAACCGAAAATGTGGGGCCGAAAGGTTCTCGAGTGGAGACCACGCACCGGCAAGCGCAGCGTAGGAAGACCAGCCACGAGATGGGCAGATGACTTCATACAAGTGGCAGGAAGACGCTGGATGCAAGCCGCTTCCAATCGGTCTTTTTGGAAATCCATAGGGGAGGCCTATGTCCAGCAGTGGACTTCTTATGGCTGAGATGATGATGATGAAAGTCAACCGTTTAGCCAATAGAGCCGCTTGGCAGTAACAAGGTATCACATTAAGGTTTAATATTTCGTAAACGGATCCCTAAATTGGATAATGGTTTTCGCACACCCCCAATGTTTTTTAATTACCTATCCAAGGATACACCTCACGTTGGGGTAGATGAGAAGAATCATCCCACTTTATGTGTAGAGAAGGTATTCCAATTCTTTTTTTCAAAATGTTATATTATGACTTTCTCGGCATTATTAATATGCATATCTATACCAAATTACAGCTTTATAATATAAGGGTTCCTTGTTTACTACTGAACCCTAAAAGACATAACTGCTGCCTCCCCAAATCGGGTTATTTTCCGAAGATTTCTCTCTCATAAAAAAACCCTGAGGCCTACCGTGCGTACTAACTAAATAATATATGCTTTAATCAGAATCTAGATCAGTGATAAGAGCATAACGTCATGCTGTTTAGAAGTTAGAATAAGCGGCTGTGTTCTGATGTAAAACATGAACTGATGAACTGCGCTAGATATCGGGAATAAAGATGCTTTGTTTGAGGTTCAACATCGACAGTAGCATTATCACCGGTCTACATATATGCAGTAGAACTCGCTAGAAAAAAATGGTTGTCTGTAAAGTCTGTTTACGGATGATAATTTTAGGTGATAACGCCATGATAGATGCGTCACAAGTCGATCGTGCCTCTCTATCGCTTGTTCTGCGCTCTCGCTTCTACGCTCGGCTCAGGCGGAACGTGACAAAGAGTCATGCTTTTTCGTGCGTGCAGCTGGCGTTCATCGATTTATAAGACGTTATCACGTCAAAAACTTCAAAATGATTTGTTAATAAATCCAGAAAATTACGAGTTTCACTCGCACACCGAGGCTTCCGTACTCGAATGTAGAGTATTGTTACTGAAATACCTAGTTATAATTGTACTTACTCTAATGTCGCACGCCCGCAATGGGTAAAACTGTTTGGACTATTTATTATTAAGAATAATTTCATGTACACAGTTTTTATACAATAAAAATACTCTATTCTATTCTATTCAGAAAACAGGACTAATTAGTAAAATGTGCTATAAATCTATGAATATTTAAGTTATAGTAATGAATATTTAATTTAATCTATAAATATAGTTAAGTCAATAATCGCCCTAGCAGCTTCATAAAGGGAAGGGATATGCGTCGTGGCACGACACATCTCGTTATTTAGGGACCATCCATAAATTACGTCACACGTCAAGGGAAGGGAAGGGGGTCGACGAAGTGTGACATTGTTTTGACATATGATTACTAATTTACTATTTGACATTTTTAATATTATTTTATTTCGCATCATTTATTTTATTTTATTGTTTTGTTATATGTATAATTACTTGTTTTATAATAATATCCGATTTAAATTTAAATTCTATTACTGTATATTATATTATTGCTTTCAACTGTATGGGTTTTAGTTGCCTGAAATAAATGTTTTTTTATATTTTTATTTATTGTGAGACAAGGGGTGGGAAGGGGTCCTAAGCCAGCTGTGTCAAGGGGGAGGGAGGGGTCAAAATCCAAGAAATTCGTGTGACGTAGTTTATAGATGGCCCATTATTTGTGTGTAAGTGCGAATCGACTTATAAAATAAAGTTAGAACTATTTTTTTTAATTTAGGTTTTGAGGCTGCCAATGAAGTTTTGATCGTGACTGTACATATATCACATGGCCATATTTATTCAGTTAATCATTATTTGCATATTCACCTTGAACTCAAACTGTGAGATAGTTTTAGAGTCTCCATTATTATTTGGAGAGTAAACAGTTTACGTAATTAAGTACTTGCCCTAACAATGCCGTTGAGGTCATTTTGACTATAGACAAATATGTATAATTTAGCAATGAATTGAATTAATATATTTTTAACCGACTTCCAAAATGAAGGAGGTTCTGAATTCGACTGTATGTTTTTTTTTGTTACGCGATCATTTCATCAATTATTCTTTTTTTGTTTGTAGGTAATATCTCAGAGATGGTCCCATATACATTTTATCAAAATTGGTTCAGCACTTTGGTTAAGGTGTAGAGTCGAAGCGCGCAGCTATCCCTCTCACGCATCACAACATTTTTAATAAACATAATATGTTTATTAAAAAATGTGTGATGCGTATATATTATAAAATCATTGAGTAGGGATATTAGAGTGAGACATGAATTTGGTTATTTAGATGAGAGAATTATATATGTAGTCAGATTTCATTTATAATGGTGATGGAGTTGAGAAAACACATACATTTTCCTACTCCTCAGTGATTTTATATGTTTAAGCATGTAAAAAATTATGTAGCTATTTATTTAATATGTTTTTCCATTAAGGTTGCATTAATTGCTTGGATATATGAATATTATGTACCTACCTAAAGTAATTATGTACGTCACAATCAAAAGGTGCAATAAAGGTTTATTAACCTCTGACGCAAACCGACGCGCGTGGTAAGTTTGACGTGTGTACTAACTTATGGTATTTTTGCTCTAATGTGGATGAACCGATTTTGATATAGTTGACAGCTAGTTTTAGAAGCCTAGCCATTTATGATTTCAATCAGATAATATAATAATTATAGTTTAAAAAGACTGAAAAAATAACAGACTTATTATTTAAAATAATATACACAATGTTGTTTACTTGGTTGATATTTTTTCAGTTATTTTGTTATAAAATCTAAAGTACAGAACCGATTTTGATAAAATTTATATGGGACCACCTCTGGAGGTAATACCTACCAAACAAAAAATAATAATTAAAAACAATTCATAATTAGCGCAGTAATCGCTGAACAAACATACAAAAAAATACAGTCAAATTGAAAACCGCCTTCTCTTTGGAAGCCAGTTAAAAAGAAAAGAAAACAAAGTTTAGGACAAGAGATGATTGTTTTCAGTTATACATAAAATGTGCGGTAAAAGTTTACCAATAAAAAAAAAAAAAAAAAAAAAAAGTTTACCATTACATTTTGTTTGTCGTATAAGAAGTTGGGTTTTTGATGTTTGGTGGTGTTGGACATTTTCACATAACATCTAGCCTCCAACTAAGCAAAGCTTGTACTATGGGAAATAGATAACTGATGGAATACTTTTTTTGTTGTAAATACACATAATACATTGAAACACTCGAACACAAAACAAATACGTGTCTTTCCCGATAGATATGATCTGGGTGTCTTTTAATCGCGAGTGAGTTGGTTTCTTCTAAGTAAGCATGCTCCATCGTACACCACAACGTCGCTTAACATCATGCGAGTTGGCGGTCAAGCGCAAACCTAATACTACATAAAAACCCGGACAAGTGCGAGTCAGACTCGCCCACCTAGGGTTCCGTACAAACTAGTAGATAAAATGGGGAAATCATTTTTTTTTATATTTAAGTTGATTGAATGAAAGGTAAATTGCGGTTTACGATTTATGACGTATTAAAAAAAAACTTACTAGATCTCGTTCAAACCAAGTTTCGGTGGAAGTTTGCATGGTAATGTACATCATATATTTTTTTTGTTTTATCATTCTTTTATTTTAGAAGTTACAGGGGACACACACACACACACACATTTTACCACTTTTGGAAGTGTCTCTCGCGCAAACTATTCAGTTTAGAAAAAAAAGATATAACCTTAATATCATTTTTGAAGACCTATCCATAGATAACCCACACATATGGGTTTGATGAAAAAAACCCCCAAAATTTATTGTTTTTTTCTATTTTTGAGTGAAAATCTTAATGCGGTTCACAGAATACATCTATTTACCAAGTTTCAACAGTATAGGTCTTATAGTTTCGAAAAAAAGTGGCTGTGACATACGGACGGACAGACAGACAGACATGACGAATCCACAAGGGTTCCGTTTTTTGCAAATTGGCTATGGAACCCTAAAAACATCCATGCACATAAATGTTTGTCCTGGATCGAACCCACATCCAATAGCTTAGAAGGCAGACATACTACCAACTGAGGTGTGAAGCCAGACATAATTTTAAAATTAATAATACATGTGTCACAATCATAACTTGATACAAGTTGAGGAAGTTTGGTATAGAAGTGATTGAACTCTTTTTGAAATTGTTGATTTTTGGATACAGCTCTTTTCATATTGATACATCTTTTGGTTTTTATCAACTGTCAAGTTTGTTTGAAACCCACATCAAATATAAGCATTACTATAGGGTTTATTCAAGTTATACTTAATAAAAGTAAAATTTAAAGCAAGAATTCTGTATGAATCACAAACTAATTTTACATACAAGGAAAAATAAGGATTTATGTCTGTTTAGACTACAAAATAAAGTGAATGATTTTATATTAACTGTGGTGGAAAACATGTAGACCAGATTTACGGCCTTACCGAAAAACGTTGCTTAACTTTAAGCAGTGATTAACGTATTTTGTCAACTTCTCTTCTTTTGTCTAAGACAATGGTTAAAGATAAGTAACGTTTTTCGGTAAGGCCATTTATAGATATTTTGTCATTAATTATGCCACATCTTGAGGCAGGAGCCTCAGAGTATGACACAAGATGTTCAACCACCAATAAAATTCCTATAGAAATATGACTGTATAAAAATGTACATTTGTTGGCCATACTTGCTTGCATACTAATTAGACATGTTGTGGACAATAAAATTAAACCCACCTCTGCATCATTGGAAAATATCTTCAGTTCATATGTCTCATTCATTGAAACAACACCTTTTATATTTTCTTCTTCTTTTAACTGAAATAAAAGATAACAAGTAATATTCATGGAAGCTTATTCAAAAAAATCGAAACATAAAATGTAGTAAGAAATATATATGTATACGTTTAATTAACTTTAAGAAACATGTCCTAATTTTAACAGCATTTTCTAAAAGATAATAACAACTCAAACTGCTTGTGGATTACCTATGAACAAACTTTATATCCATAGGCATAGGGCTAAATATGCATAGTTAAAATATATATGTTTACATTTTCCTGGCAATAAAGCCTTGTAAACTGTAAGCAAAAGGGGGCGTAAATAACTTATAGTCACTTTTTATAGTTTATAGATATATAAATTCATTTAAATCTTTATTGTAAAACATATTTACATGACATGTTGGACTTTAGCAAATTATATCGTTAAGTACTTGATAAATAGTAAATATATTTTTTGATACTGATTTAATTTAAATTTTGGAGTCCCTCTTCCTATTTAAAACTGATTACACAGTAAATTCAATTCTAGCCAACAATTATGCAAATGTTTAATGAAAGCATTGTCTCTACACCTTTATACAATAATTTAAAATTTTAAACATCAGTTTAACTAATTCATTTCATTCAAAAAAACACATAAAAACTGGTTTAATAATAAAAAAACCATTTGACCATTGACCAATTGACCTAGTAAATTCACCTGTTTTGTCATGCCTTGGAAGGGAAGAGCACCTAGGATGACTGTGTCGTCCATTCTGTCGTACCAGCGCCTGCTAGTGACCTTTTCCATCAGCACATTATACAGTAATGTGGGGTAGAAGGTAACCCTGGCGAACATTGCGGTGCCCTGCGGAATAACACTGCCGTTACACTGAGTCACACACTATACTGCCCCGGCTGTCGTACACCACATCGCAAGCCTCAATAATGACGCCAGAAGCCGTACCATGGTGAAAGCTGTAGGTGGTGGGGATTGAATAATTTCTTGAAGATCCTCCGTCGACCCACTTGTTTGCATTGGAGACATTGCTGTCATTTTCAATTTGACGTTTGATTCTGTGCTGCTAGTTTAAAATTTTAATACAGTTATAGCTGCGTTCATAGTTTTATAATAAGAGTTTTTGACTTTCACATTGAGGCGACTAAAATATTTTGCATAATTTAACTTTTCAATTTTATTCGAGTTAGGCAGTGAAACTATTTAACGTCTTCAACACGCTTAAAATCATTACGTTTCATTACATCATGAGCATAGTTCATAATATCTAACTCTATTTAGTAATACATATCGATTTGACTAGCTATGACGTCATTAGCATTAATAAAATAATTATAAATTAATTAGGTAATTAAATTATTAGTTAAAATGTATCCTATGAAACGAAGGTTCTTCCTCAGTATGTTAGTCGATGAAGTATAGTAAATAAAATATTAAAGGCAAAAAAATACCTGCCTTACCGAAAAACGTCACTTAACTTAAACAATGCTTAACATATTTTGTCAACTTCTGGCTTACACGACACAATGACACTTGTAGAAAGAAGACGTTGGTTAAAGTTAAGTAACTTTTTCGGTAAGGCCCTACATGTGTAACTTCATAACGCCTGACATACTTATATTTTATATTTGTTACCAGCTTTATAGAAGGCGTTATTCAATGATCGTTCGATGTTCTATCGTCGAAGTTTTTCACGGAAGAATAAAAGAAGTGAAGAGAAAGAAGTGAAAGAAGAGAAGAATAAAAGAAAAGTGTATTTTTTTCTAAGCGTGAAATAACTCTTAGATACACAACCTTTTTCTTTCCTTCTCTCTTCCATCTTCTCAATGAAAACCAATGATCAAAAGTTTGATTAAGTAGTAATTATTTATGTACATAAGACGACAACATAAGGTTCGATTGCAATAGCCATAGTTTTTTTTTTCATTTATTTAGATCTACAATTGACCACCAACTCGACTGATGTTAAGCGACGACGTGTGGCCGAGGATGGACCTCGTCGATATCTATTCACTCTAACCTTGAAAGTTCCAAGATTAGTTTTCAGGAAACAGAGAAGGCGGCTAAGAATAAGAATAAGGCAGATTCCTGTGCAGTATGCAATAAGAGTTCATGTCTCTTATGTTATCATTTCTTTAAAAAAATGCCTGTCTCGGTACAACGCCTGAAGCAATTGCTACGATCTTTATAGAAGGCGTTTACCTTACTTGAGAAAACGCAAGCTTCGCTTTCCATGCACCCGCTTTCAATGAGGTCCTGTAGCATAGAAATCCTGTAAAGTCCGTGACTAACTTTGGTGTCACTAACCACTGATACCAGCATTACTCAGTGATATTGGACCACGTTTTTGATGCGTAGGTACTGCGCAGGAACGGATTTCTTTGCTGCCATCTCTGTTTCCTGAGAACTACAATCTTGGAATTTTCAAGACTAGAGTGAATAGATATCTTCTAGATCGACGACCTCCATCCTCGGCCACACCGTCGCTTAACTTCAGGTTAGTTTGTGTGTTAAAAAAAGTCACTCTGCAAAACAAACTTCATAATTAATCTGCATTAGGTATGTTTTCAAAGCGATTAAGTACTATCTAAGGAACATGCTACTAATATTGTAAAAGCGTTACTAACCGTGTACTTTTTCATGGCAATGTGACAAATAGATAAAGAGACAGACAGAGTAATTTTAGCTTTTACAATTCACATTCAAATTCAAAATCCATTTATTTTGCCTATTTTTTTATCAGCCCTGTTTGTACACTGCGAACTGTCCCACTGCTGGGAACGGACCATCTTCTCATTGTGAGAAGGGTTAGGCCATAGTCTGCCACGCTGGCTAAGTGCGGGTTGGCAGACTTCACACATTTTCAAGATCATTGAGAACTCTCAGACATGTAGGTTTCGTCACGATGTTTTCCTTCACCGTTTGAAGTTGGCGGCAATCAACAATACGCACATAACTTCGAAAAGACAGAGGTGCATGCCGCGGGAATCGAACCCAGGACCTGCGGATCGCAAGTCAGACGGTCTCCCGACTGAGCTGCCTGATACATATTTTATTGTTTCTTATTTCGCTTATAAACATAGAAATAAAGATAAATCAATTTCATAAAATTACAAGAAATCAAATTACTATTATATTATTATCATTAACATAATTCTCATTATTATTAAAATGAAATTATTAACACACGACGCAACAACGTCGGGGTGTTATAAGTTTGACGTGTCTGTGTGTGTGTCTGTCTGTGGCATCGTAGCTCCCGAACGGATGAACAGATTTTGTTTTTAGGGTTCCGTACCCCAATAGGAAAAAACGGAACCCTTATAGGATCACTTTGTTGTCCGTCTGTCTGCCCGTCCGTCGAGGTGTCAAGACCTTTATCTCGGGAACGCGTGAAGGTATCGAATTGAAATTAAAACCATAATATACGCAGATCCATAGTATCTTGCTGCAGAAAGAAAAATAAAATTTCTCAGTTTTCGTAAAAAAAAAGTTACAGTCGAATATGTCGTAAAAAACGCACATTTCGACACACACAGAGGAATCAAAACCTATGGGGTACTTCCCGTTGACCTAGAACTCTGAAATTTGGCAAGAAGCATTGTGTTACAGTACTCTAGGAAAAAATCCGAAAACTGTTTTTTTAAAATTTAATCACAAAAAATAGTGTCTCTATGCAAGGAATGAGGGCTGCCTCAAACGTTCGCTCGCTCGGATCCGAGTGGGAGGCGCCGCTACTATAGCCCCTACTCGGATCCGAGTGGTGAGCAAGGAATGTGTTAAATATTTTACGATGTATATTTTTCGGTTTATGAAGGAAAATATAAAAAAAAAATACGATTTCCCCCTTTCATTTAGTTTGTACGGAACCCTCGGTGGGCGAGTCTGACTCGCACTTGTCCGTTTTTTTTGTTTGAAAGGTAAATTAGTCGTGAGTGTTCTTAGCTATGTTTCATCAAAATTGGTTCAGCCGTTTTTTTTTGTCGGGGGTTTTTGAGTTTTCTAAACTTATACTTGTTATTATCGTCAACATTCACAAATTATCAATTTATACACATTTGTTTATACATATTAGAATAATTTAAGTAGATTTTTTTCCATTTGACCAAATTATAAAATAGTAGAAACACATTGACCAAA
Source organism: Lycia hirtaria (assembly GCA_947563715.1). Taxonomy (NCBI): domain Eukaryota; kingdom Metazoa; phylum Arthropoda; class Insecta; order Lepidoptera; family Geometridae; genus Lycia; species Lycia hirtaria. Next base: position 15,901,786 of record OX387385.1, read on the forward strand.
TATGTACTACTTGATGTAGAAACATGAAAATTATTGCATGAAGACGAGAAGGACCTTTGAATTCTTATCATGTTTACCTATTTTTATTATTTTACCATTGGCTTAGTAAAAGCTTTCGCACCTTTGGGTACGGAAGTCTAAAAAATACGAAATCAAAAATAATAATAACTTAACGCAGCTATCTAAAACTATCCTCTATCTATAAATATTCTCAATGTCAATAAAATATCAAAGAAATACTAAGCTTATTAGTTACAAGCTGACCTATGCACAGACATTTCTCAGCTGCATTTCTATTTCAAATTGGCAAGTAAACTCACCTCTGTCGACCTCTAATATATCAAACAAGTTGTTTTTTACCCAGCCAGCTTTATTAATTCACTGGTCGGACCTCTTTCAAAACTTGAAAGAGATATCATCGACTTGATGTATCGACGCCATTCGTAACCGCTGTAGGGGGCCGCGCGCCAACGACATTCCAAGTTCAAATTAAATTAAAAACGCAGTAAAAACTAAAAACAACGTGTTTCCGCTCTGCGCGTTCGCTATTCAAATTCGGGTGATTCGATCTAATTTGTTTATTTTTCTATTTTGCTAATTTGTCTATGACTGGATGAAAAAAAGAGTGGAAAAAATTAAAACAAATGAAGATCGCCGTGTTACATTGTTGCTTCTGAAATTTAGTGAAGGGGTGACTTTTAGAAATAATGAGCAGATAATTTAATTTAGGTGGTTAATGAGATACAGGTCGTTATCTACCCGTGTTTGATAAAGAATGAGATGGATATTTGATACGATCTGCTTGGATTGACGTGAGTTTTGGTATATTCCATTCATGTTTTAGGGTTCCGTACCTCAAAAGAAAAAATGAAACCCTTATAAGATCACTTTGTTATCCGTCTGACCGTCTGTCTGTCTGTTCGTCCGTCCGGGTGTCAAGAGCTTTCGCGTGAAGGTATCGAGTTGAAATTAAAACCATATACGCAGACCCATAGTATCTTTCTGCAGAGAGAGAGAGAGAAAGAGAGAGAGAGAGAGAAAGAGAGAGAGAGAGAGAGAGAAAGAATCTAATTGCATAAAAATCTTATTTTTTTTGTGATTAAATAAAAAAATTACAGTATTCGGATTCTTTCCTTTATGTTTTTTATTTTTTATTTTTTATAGAAGATAGATCTACGATTGACCAACTCGCCTGATGTTAAGCGACGGTGTGGCCGAGGATGGAGCTCTTCGATCTAGAAGATATCTATTCACTCTAGCCTTGAAAGTTCCAATATTGTAGGTCTCAGGAAACCGAGATGGCGGCAACGAATTCCATTCTTGTGCAGTACGCAAAAAGGAATGTGGATCGATATCGCTGAGTACGGATTTTTGTCATTTCAACGAGAAATGGGTGGTAATTCGCCGACTTTCTGCTAGTCCTGTAGTGAAATGGGGAGGGTGGAATTAGGTGTACTATATGACAATGCTTCTTGCCAAATTTCACAGTTATAGGTCAACGGGAAGTACCCCATAGGTTTTGATTCCCTTGCAAGAGTTGCGAGTGTCGAAATATGCGTTTTTACGACATATTCGGCTGTAACTGTTTTTAATGAAAATTGAGAAGTTTGATTTTGCTCTCTGCAGCAAGAGACTATGGATCTGCGTATATGGTTTTAATTTCAACTCGATACCTTCACGTATTCCCGAGATACAGGACTTGACAGACGGACGGACGGACAGACGGACAACGAAGTGATCCTATAAGGGTTCCGTTTTTTCCCTTTTGTGGTACGGATAACGGAACCCTAAAAATGGTTTTTGCACACCCCTATGTTTTTTTTTAATACCTATCAAACCATACCCCAAGAGGTGGATGAGAATAAATAAATCATCCCCACTTTACGTGTACGGGAGGTACCCCAACATTTTATTCTACGACTTTCTCGGCACAATAGTACCTAGGTACTAATAGTCTTTGAGCAAAGCCGTGGATAGACAGGACTTGGCGAAACTATAAGGGTTCCTTGTTTACTACGGAATCCTAAAAAGGATGTCTGAAAGCGAAGATGTAAGTATTCGAAGTTTGCGCTTTATAGCGGCGCGTGCGCACCTTGCAAGCTCGCACCTGCGCTTTCGAGACCATCGCTCTTTTTAATTAGCCTGCTTTTAATGTAGTCAGGCAATTATATGTCACCATTTAGCACTTGAAATTTTATTATAGAATAGGATAGGTACTTATATGTTCTTGTTGCTTTATTTGAAAAAAAATGTCTGTCTGTAAAGTCGGCTTACGGACGATAGTTTAACGTGACAACGTCATAACAAAACATTGATGAAATGATGATGATGTAACGGGACAATGAGTCATCCTTTTTCGTGCGTGCAGCCGGCGTTCATCGATATATTAGACGTTGTCACGTCAAAACATAACCCTCCTTGCGTAGTCGGATAAAACGCTCGTAAAACAGAAGCGGCCATATTTCAACAAAAGGGCGCGTAGTTTTTTTTCATGTCAATTTGTCAACGTGAGGGTGTCGCGTTCGACAATTGGGCGGCCGCAGACGATAAAAACACCGTCCGTTGTTTATGGTTCATATGGCTGTATGGGCTTGACACCCTTTGCCTTCCAGATAGGGAAAATTAACCAAAAAAAAAATAATGTTTAACGTTCATGTAAACAAATAACGCCCACCGATTCATTGTTTATTTATTAATTATTTTAACAATGTTCATAATTATCGTGAAATAAAAGTTCTAATGAGATAATGTTTTTGGAGGATATGCTTTGAAATCGCGTGTAGTGTAAATTGTTTGACTAATTTTGATGTCCGATTTGTTGTTAGGTTGATTAGATTAGTTTTTACTTATTTCTATTTATTTAATTATATAGACCTAAGTTTTTTACAACATAAATATAAAATATACGTATTATAAAAAACTTTAACATACATACCTACACTCAAAAAACATAACCCTCCTTCTTGCGCAGTCGGATAAAAATGTTCCGTAAAACAGAAGCGGCCATATTTCAACAAAAGGGCGCGTAGTATTTTTTTCATGCCAATTTGTCAGCGTTTGGCTTAATGAAAAAGGCAGTCATCCTAGACACGGCACGGTAGGAGATCCTTCGGTCTGTAGCTTTTTCCGTCAACAGCTTCAGGTTGTGCCCTAGTTTTAAGTATTTTATGATATCTATTCAATACTATTCATGTTTTAATGTTTTAATTGTAAAAAAACTTAATTCTAAGAAATTAAATATGTATCTATAAGTATTATAGAAATAATTATTACTTGAAAATAGCAAATAACCAACCTCTTACGAGATCAATATCATTCTAAAAGAACAAGTATCAATGTTAAAAGAAAAACAAAATACACGACTGCAGAAAAGAGGTTTTTGCAGCCTAACTTAAGATTTTTTTTTTTATTTTGATGTAACCAGTGTCACTCTCATAACTAAGACAAATCTATTGACATCACTCACATCAAAATGGGTCAAGTCGTTTAGGCTCTAGAGCGTGTCAAAGAAATATACATAAATACACTCGAAAAACATATCCCTCCTTCATACGCAATCGGGTAAAAAAGAGATAAATTGACAATTCGTTTTCCTATCCGAAGATACCTACTACAAACAAAGGATTCCCAAGATTTTCTTCAATTTAAATTAAAAAATAGAACCAATCTCATCACACGCTTCAAAAGAATAACCTTCAGATACCGTACCGGATTTGCATCTCCTATACAAGGACTTGTTGTTCCTTTTACAAAAATATTTTAAATTAGGAACGTGATATCTCGTGGCGACATCTATGCGGCATCACCAGTAAATTACATGGAAACTGGAGCGTCGCTCTCTCATTGTATGCAGATGCGGGTAGGACGAGCGAGGTATTTGCATCAGCAACATACTTGCAATAACAAACGTACCTGCCAGGTAACACGTATCTAGTTATATTGGTAGTTCTAGGGTCAGTAGACCTCGCGAGAACATACTAAAACTTGAAAGACTTGCTGTTTACTTTTCTACAAGCACTTGGATGATATTTTACCAGTTATTTTGTTATAAAAACCAAAGTGCAGCATAGATTTTGATGAAATTTATATGGGACTACTTTTGAAGCATGGCCTACCAAAAGCAAGTTTGCTCATGTTTACTCAGTTATACTCATATATTACTACCGATTTCGATATATATAAACATACAAATATATATATAATAATAATCTAAACATATTGTCTGAACTTTTTGCTAGTACTGTGGTTTCTTTTAGCGAGTATTTTTGTCTCTGTCTCACGCATTATGTATTACTAAACTATGAGCGGGAGGAAAACTACCTTTCGAGATACAGAATTTATTCTAGTTCGGAGGGTAGGTGAACCCTCTATCATATGACAGGCCTATTACAATTGATAGTAAAGTATTGAGTCGCCTGTAAGATCTAAAATAAATAATAATGGCTAAAATGTTATCTTAAATCTTGAAATAGTTTGTTCAGTCTTTCAAATGAGTTGTAACTACTTTAAATTACGTGCTCTGGCCCCAAAACGAATATTAACATTTTGGAATTGGTAAAAAAATCTGCTGAACTAATGTTTAATGTGTGTTATGTAATTGAAGGTTAGATATAGTAAGTGTAAACAACTATAAAAATGTAAGTTTTTATGTTTAAGTGAATTAGTATTCGGTAAGTTTTGTCTAGTAAATGGTTAAGAGTTTAGTTAAGATTTATGTATCCTAGTTAGTCATATTATTAAAACTGATATATTTGAAAAAAAAAAAAAAGTAAAAACAAGAAGAATTATCAAAATCAATGCACAACTGGCTGAGTGATCGGTGAACAAACATACAAAAAAATACATACATACCCTTAACCTACCATCCTCCCTTTTTTTGGAAGTCGGTTAAAAATAGCAACACCAAACTAGTGTCAAATTTATTACTAGGTATGACTGCATACTTGTGTCATGGGTCCAACTATATATGAATTAGCGTCACTCGTTTTTCTCTACTTGAAAAGTTTCAAGTTGGTTACACTATGTCACATCACTATCCGGTATGTGTATCCATTTAGCACAGGTACAAAAAAAAACGGCTAAACCAATTTTGAAGAAATATAGCTAAGAATATTCTCGATGAAATTCTCTTTCAAATAAAAACCATCAATTTAAGAGATTCGATGCAACAATCAGAAAAATATTTGTACGTCTATCTGTGGCATCGCGAGAACACTAGTCTTTCCCATTTTCCTCTATGGCACTGAGTCATGGACCATAAAAATGGCTGATAAACGCATCGACGCATTTGAAATGTGGTGTTGGCGACGCATGCTGTGAATTCCCTGGACAGCTCATAGGACTAATGTCTCAATCCTAAAGGAACTACAGATTACCAAGAGACTGTCAAGCATATGTCTCCAGAGGATCCTGCAATATTTTGGCCAAATTGCCCGTAATCCCCACGACAACCTGGAGAAACTCATTATGACCGGTAAAGTGGAAGGAAAAAGACGCAGGGGACGCAGCCCAATAAGATGGTGTCAACAAAAGACCAAGTGTCACAAAATTTGGGCACAAAAATCTCTGATGCAATACATCAGGCTAAGGATCGTCAGAGATTCTGATGGAAAGAGATTTGTCGTCATCTGCCACACCAGGGTCGAGAGCATCACGACGCTCAGCAGTGAGCAAACGAATGGAGGAGGAGGATCTGTGGCATCGTAGCTCTCAACTCTCTTAGACACGTCAAATTTTATAAACCCCTGCCCTCGTATTCTGAACCCATTCGGTTTCGGAATCGATTCTATTTGTATATCATTCGGTTTCGGAATCGATTCGATTTGTATATCTCCGTCTCTGTCATTTCCATAGAGAATGACAGAGACGGAGATATACAAATTGAATCGATTCCGAAACCGAATGGGTTCAGAAAACGGGGGCTGTTTTTGAGTCGGGGAAAAAAATATATGCTAAGATTCCCTTTTCATATTTTTATTAACCGTAGTTTAAATCATAAATACCAAGTATTTTACGTGGAGCTCAAAATATTATTCAATCTAATATATTTATAGGCAGGTGGCAACACTTACTACATGCGCGTCGTTATCCGATATCATTTTCAATATTAGAAACAATGGATAGGGATACCATTGTTCACACGACAATAGCTACGCTCATTACTCAACCGCTCGTTAACTGGCAACACTAACTTTATCAGCCCCCCACGTCAAATATCTGCCGATCTCAAACTATATCTTTCTCGGACACAATCGAAAAAAAGTAAAATAAAAACAAAACTCAAGACATGACTGCCAGTGCCACTAGCCAGATGCGTATCGAAACTCGAAATTCGAACGCGAATCGACGATGATATGACATTTCCCGCGTTCCTTTTTTAGAAATGCCCGCAAATTGTCAACAGTGGCATAGACAACGAGCGCATTTGAATGCTCGATTTGAATATAAAGGTCGGCATTCACGTGTCGCTGCTATACATCAACCGAAGAGGTTTTAAGTCTTCCGAGCGCTTTTAGGACACAAATAAGCTTCTGATGTTCGACGAGAGTGCATAATGTGCTCGGTGGCACGGTTACAGATATTGCAGTTTAGTATATATATGTGGCAGGACCTGAAAGATAAGCTGCGTTCACAAGATGCTATATTATTGGCAACCGAACAGCGTGATAAGGTTGCCATTTTAATTATAATTAATATTGTATAAATGTCAATAATTGTCAAATAGCAGACTTAGGCCTAAAGGCCTGTTACATCACCCGTTTTGTCGTGCCCTGTCGCCAGGGACAGCGTAGTGCAATAAGAGACAGGGTCCCGACCTTCATACTTCACAGACAGGCACCCGAGAGATAGAGCCCGAGAAATCGGGTAATATAATATGCCTTTTAAAGATAGGTAAATTAGTTGCTATTGGACAAGATTAATTATTTTTACATGATTTAGTTATAATTAAAATAACAGCCTTGATGCCGTTCTTTTTCGTCGTCCCGATCTTACGTTTCGCAAGATTCAGTTGTTTCATAACGTTAAACATTGAAGTCAACACGTTGTTGCGACGAGGTGGGCTAAACAATTTGTTGTCAATAATAACAAATTGTTGTCAATAACAACAAACTGTTGTCAACAATAAGACATCGATAAACATTATTACGTATTTTTAATCACATTTGGTCGGTTGATTAGTTGCAACTGAGTCATTTGGTTGTTTCTTCAGTCTTTTGTTTTACACGAAAAAGATCTACGTTTGACTACCAATTCGCCTGTTGGTAAGCGGTGGTATGGCTGAGGATGGACAACGTCGTTCTAGAATATATTTTTCATTCTAGCTGAAAATTCTGAAAATTCCAAGATTCTGGGGTATTATTGATGTTTTTCTATGATTGAGGTAGTTAAGTAAAGTGCCATAGAAGGTAAATCTTTGAAGTTGAAGAAATTTTGACAAATTCCGAACAAACGGTATCTATATTTAGGTGCTTTTTGGGTGTACTAATATTTTAAACGTTATTTTGCATGTATTCCAATTGAGTGTGAACGTGTTAGCTATCCTCACTCAGTCTCATTCTAGCGGCTTAAATTATGACCTCAAGTGATACATTAATAGCATTTGAATATTTTACCGCGTGTATACGTCGATATTACGGATATTAAGCGGGCAGACACCCACGACAGAGCGTACCAGCCGCCGCCATATTTCATTTGGCCACAATTACAACCATTAAACGGGGCGCAACTCTTTGATATATTTCTTTTTATTTATTGCGGTGAACTTATTAGGATAGTGAGGCAGTAATGATGACAGATGAGGCTCGGTGCGGCATTAATGCGCTGCTTGGCAGGTAACCGACGCGATGAGTTGGATCGCGGTCGTAAGTCGTAACTCGTAACCAATCCTCTACATGTGCTTATAGCCTTATATATACGTGAATAATAATATCACTTTATTGTATCTACACCATATAAAGAAACTTAAATATAAACAATAAAATAATAAACAAGGGAGGTAGTAGGAGTAATAAACGTATGGGATTGACATTAGCTAACGAAATGTCACGTGACGTCACGTCACAGATTCTTAGCATTTCGAAACGTAAGTGTTTGTAGAAAAAGAAACGTTTGCGACTTGTCTAAGCCTGCTGGAATGGTTCATGGCTCTCTAGTCAGCAACTGGAAACGAATGCTTTCGTCTCTTACACCTTTTTTGTTACAATGTGTTCGGACGTTCGTATTTCCTCCTTTTCACGCATTCTAAATTCAAAAAACAAACAACCGACTTCCCACCGCTATTTAAATTAAGAAATAAATACGAACGCAAATGCGGCGCGTTGTTTATTTCGCTTGAAAAAAGATAGATGTCTGAGCGAAACTTCAAAGAATTCAATTCAAATCCGCCGCCATTGTTGTCTGCGAACAGTTAGTTTCCATTTTTAAGCCGCGTCTTATCAACGGTGATGAACGACCCGGGAGCCGTAATGCGGACGTCGATTAATTATCGTTCTAAATCGCGGTGATATCGACAATATGTCATTTTGTCAGTGCGCTGTTTGAGGGTAGTTTGTCAAAAATTTAAATTACAATTTTGGTTATAATGTTGGCACTACTGTGAAGGGATTATGAGAAGTGTTGTCGCGCGATCTCCCATACAAATAGGAGAAAACTACCCCTAACTTATTTCGATGATTCTTTTTTTATCTGATTTAAATCATAAATGACTGCTTCTACGATATGATTTTTCTAAAATTTCGTATTAATTCCGAAGTTAAAAAATTGAAAGCTTAAGGAATTCTTAAGGAATAAAATTATCATCATCATCATCATCATCTCAGCCATAAGAAGTCCACTGCTGGACATAGGCCTCCACCACGGATTTCCAAAAAGACTGGTTGGAAGCGGCTTGCATCCAGGGTCTTCCCGCCACTTGTATGAGGTCACCTGCCCATCTCGTGGCTGGTCTTCCTACGCTGCGCTTGCCGGTGCGCAAAAAATTTTATCAATTAATAGATAATAAAACTATTGTTAATGTGTTAAGTATTTGCCACTGTGTTTTTTGTAGTATGTTTCTAGGATAGTTTGTCAAAATTTGGGCTTCTATTTTTATGTCGTGTTGTTACTACGTCGCCAGTACGTTACACGTTTTTTCACATGATAGAAAAACACTATTTTCTATCCTTTAATATTGTCAGATTTTGGTTGTTCTTTTTTATATGATTGAAACTGATGCTGCCTGTGCTTCTACGGTTGTTTTTTTCTGGAGTTATAACGAAAATTGAAAAAAAAAAACCGTTCGTGATTCAAATAAAATAAAGAATCATTGAAATTGGATAATGTTTATAGGTAAAAAAAAAAATAGTTTTCCTTATTGTATATGTCTTTATTGTATTTATTTTTATGGCCTTATATTCTAAATCTGAAATAGACTCACTTAATAGCAGTCATTTTAATTTACTTACTAATATTTTAGGGGGAAAAATCCAGAACCTTCGAAACAGGTTATGTACAATGTTCGACACGACATTAAAGTAATCCAAACTACTGTTTTTCTGGTTGACGTTTGAATATTTGGTATAAAACTTTCAATAATTAACTTGACTGGCCGGCTAAGCTGTAGGTCGTGGATTCGATCCCCACCCAGGGCAAACATTTGTGTGATGAGCATGGATGTTTGTTCTGTGTCTGGGTGTTTCTATGTATCTTAAGTACCTATGTATTTACAAAAAAAGTATATATGTATTTTATCAGCCGTCTAGTTTCCATAGTATAAGCTCTGCTTAGTTTGGGCTAGATGGTGTAGTGTGAAATGTCCACTAATATTTATTTATTATATTTTACCCGGTATTTTACCTATACCAAAGTGTCGCGTGCGAAAGACACAGGCATGGCACCTACACCACTGCGCGTACTTTAACAATGTTGGCACTACTGTTTCATCTTGTCATGTCCATCACTCACAAGTCACCAACAGTCACAATACATCAGCGAGGTCGTTAGAATGAGATCATTGTCGTAGTTTTTTAATTCGGCTCCTATTTGGAATGACTAATAGTCCGTCAATTGGATAGTTTGACAGTCGATTTGACAGTTTGACTAATGCTCAGCGTTCAGTGGTGGTCTGACGTGGCTCGACGTCTGAATGAGCCGGAATTAAGGGGTGTTGACGGTGGATTGATGACAGTTGTTTGCTGTTTGTCAGTTTTTGTAAGCTTCCGTCAAGGAAGGTCCTGCGAGCCAATTTGATATGACAAGTGATGACAAATTTTATGAATAATTTATTTAAATTGGGATAAGGTTGATCAATCAATCAATCAATGATAAGGTTTGGTTGATCAATCAATCAAAGGAAAGAGTGGATTTTTAAAATTTTATTTAATTTTTATGTCGACATAAGCAAGCATGATGGTAAGTCGCCTTAGGTACTGTTTATGTGCTTCACGCGTATACGCGTATCACACACAATTTTTAAATGTCCCCGTTACTGACAAGCAGTAGTGTGCATGCATTATTGTGACTCAGTTAAAAGACAATGTTTATTGTTAGTTTTTCAGATTGACTAGCTAGTGAAGAGTGCATTTCTACAGAGGGTTTTACACTGTTCAAAGTTGTGGGTAGCAATGGATTGTTGTAGGTGAACCTGGTTTCGTCCTTAGTTTTATGAAAAAAGAAACGTTTATAATCTCTTATAATCTTAGGTCTGTTCTCGTGATTACGTATATGTATGAATGCGTGGCATAATAATCAGTTTAGCTAAAAAACTTGCAAGTAAATACTTACAAGTAATAGGTTTGATAGCAAGCAGCGATTCTGTATTGAAGCAGGCAAGAGGTAGTTACGGAAATAATATTTGTCATATAAGTACTCTATCTCTAATCTAGGTGTCTTCAAATCGCGAGTGAATAGGTTTCTTCTAGGCAAGCGCGCTCCATCGTAGATCGTAACTGTCGCTTAGCACCAGGTGAGTTGACGGTCAAGCGCAAGTCTATCGTCGAATAAAAAAAAAACTATATCTATATCTATGTATACGGTAAAGGTAGTACGACGCCCTGATACGGTGGAGTAACGATATAAGGAGGTAAGTAGTGTTTGGAAACAGGAAGCTGAAAATAGGTAGTGTTCAACGGGGAGGTCTATGTCTAGCAGTAGACTAAAGTGGGCTCTTGATGATGATGATAATAATGTACCTATATAGAGATATGGTTTATTCCGCATACCTAAGTAGACATATACATTGTTTCAATACCATCACCGTCGACCCAATGTAACCCTAGATGCCAGCCTCGATGTCGACATCAAATACGCCAGCGTTATGATGCCAGATAACACAAGAATTGAGACGTCTCTGCTTCGACACCAAGAATGCTGACTGGCTGAATAACTCACATTTACCGCGAGCGCATATCTTAAAAACTCTTATGTCAAAGTCTTAAAGTTTAAAAAGATATTGACGAGCGATAAATTGTCTATGGTCTCCTGATCGGGTGGTTCGATTACGGATGTACTATATTATTTTGTCCGTAGCGGTGGTCAAAGTGTGAACTAAACTTTTTAAGGGAAGGATATGTTGGTTTTGCTTATTGTTTGCGATAGTGACGACCTCGCTTCATGTTGTAGATAAGTTTGTGCCTTTTAAGATGGGCTATCAGGAATATTCAAAGGTTTGGTATGTCAACTCGGATGGTTTGTTTGGTCAAGGTGACGGGATACGGGTGTATTTTGATGTTTTATGTTGATTAGGTGGGAAAAACCTTTTTAAATATTTTTGGGGTGGTAAAAAAGGTATACTACCTATTTTGTTTCTGTGATTTTGAAGTTAAAATTGGTAAAAAAAAAAAGAGAAAATAAATATAAATTGATAAGAATTTTACCTCATTCAAATGTCAGGAAGAAGCTGGATGCAAGCTGCTGCCAATCAGTGTTTTTGGAAATTCATGAGGGAAGTCCTATGTCCAGCCACAGAACAAAATACATATAATAATAGGTACTACGTTCAGGAGTGGACTTCTTATGGCTGAGATGATGATTAGAATTTAATTTATGAAAAAATGTTCCCAGAATGCTAATAAATGTTATTAAAAAAATGCGTCATAACGCATAATTTTTTTTTTATACTAAAAATTTGCAAGTCAGTATTAAAATCTAACATGTACCAAAATCATATGGTAAAAGTTCGGAAAATCACCTCCATTTTTGAAAATCCTTTACTATGTATTTACTTTTCTTGGTAACACTATGGTATCCCAGGATTTGTAACTAAAACCTAGAATTTACCAACATACAGATTTTTACAGTAACATATATAGGTACCTAATAATAATTTTTTCTTTAATAATTCTTCCGTACTTTCTCACTGAAATGTAAAAAATCCGTACTCATCGATATCGGTCCATGTTCGTGATGCGTACTGCAAAGTAATGGAATTCTTTGCCGCCATCTCTGTTTCCTGAGAATGTGAAATGTGCTAGAGTGAATAGATGTCTTCTAGATCGGCTACACCGTCGCCGAGGTGGCGGTTAATTGTAGATCTAAACATAAAATATGCTTAGTAGGTACAAATGTTGCTAGTTGAATTTGCCGAAACCTTTTGCTATGTTTGTTTTGTTTGCTCGCGTCGTGGGCTAAGCAGCTTCAACCTAAGTCATCACCAAGGGCGTCGCCAGCCCATGGCCCAGGGTTAATTAATATCTATTATGGAGGATGAGAAAAATATGAATTGTAGGTACAGGTACAATTGCACGGCCTTAGGACTTTGATTGCTTTGCAGTTGGCAACATTGTTTTAATCTCTAGGAGGGGGCAGCTGCCCCCCTTGCCCCCCCCTTCCCCCCCTTGGCGACGCCCTTGATCATCACCCTCATTCTTGGGCAGTGGGTAAAACCACGGTAAGACGCTAATTAGTATGTTAATCACAGTAGGTATATAAAAATAGTAACCTATTAGTAGTAGTGCGAGTGGTAGGGCGCGGTTGCAGTTGCACGCGATGTGATGGATGCACGCGTGGGGGTTGGTAGACGGTGATTGCAGTGTTCATGGACAGGAATGAATTTGAAAATGAATGAGAACGGTATTGGAAAGGTTATCACCATCTACGTATTATAAATGTAGATTGTGAAGATAGACAAATAAAACCAAACAAGTATCTACGTTTTTATTTAACAGTCTACAGCCTACCTAACGGCTTGACTGATTTTGATGTGCGAGGTGGCGAGATTCGTCTTCACTTCCTGAGTGTCATATGCTATATTTTTTGTGATAATAATAATACATCTCTCGCAAACATAAAAAATAAATTCGTTATTCGTTCCTCCAAAGAACTTTTTTCTAATAAACAAGTGATTCTAAAGAATGCACATTTATAATATTTTACAGCGATTTTACGTATAAGTACTTTACAAAAAAAAGTACACTCAACAGAGTAAGTATTAGACTGCAAAACCTGCTTTTCTGCAGTCGGGTGTTTTGTTTTTCTTTTAAATATAGATACTTGTTGATTACAGTATTAGTTATGGAACCCTACCGTATGTATGTCACGTCACAGTCTTAGTCACTTATTTAAAACAAATAGGGCTTTGTACTATCGTTAACGTTTATTTCTGTATGGATGTACAATAAAGTCATATTCATTATTTATTTATTCTTTTAGCTGTTTGCGGAACTGGTAAGTATAGTATACCTACTGTACTTGTAGCGAAAACGCATGAATAAGATATTTTCTTCACTAAGATTTGAAACAAACTGTGTTCTATTCGGTTTCAAAGTCCATCACTAAGCTGTTAAGGAACTAATTATAATAGTTACCCAATGTATTGACATTTTACGTAAGTAGTTAGTTAAAATTGTATATCAAACATGTCGTATACTTATCTTATTGCATTTCCTGGCCATTACCACACGTTATTTCTTCATCACCACTCGGATGACGTAATTAATTCGATATTTCGACACATTCGTTTCAGTTGGCACGCTTGCACGCCGCCATGTTTGTTGACGAAACCCGCGAAATTATCCAGATTTCGCGCGCAAACTCACCGAACGCAGTTTGTTTATAAATCTCGGTGAAACCAAGCTAATTCCCGAATTGCCTGCTAAAATTATTATTTTTTGATTTTAAACTTTACTACTTTGAATTAAGAATAGCGGGAAGTTACTTAATAAGTTTTTTAGTATTGTTTCATGGAATGTTTACTTTTCCCGCGTAAACTATACCTATGTTTGAACGTAGAACGCGTTCCACTGCGCGCTTTTAACGTGTTTGTTTTGTTATTAATTTAGAAATGCCACAGTTATTGTTATATAAATGTGTTTATGAGTTCTAAAAGAGCTGTTAGGTTGCCGAGATTGATGCTATAATGCGAGCACTTTAGATAAAATGGATCACAGTTGGCGTCGGCTGGATTACGGCATGAAGGCAATAATAACATTTTACGTTTACACGTACGATCTAAACACAGGGAGATGTTAGATATAGAAAGATAACTAATAACTACGAGTATCTATTTTTTTATCAGCCCTGTTTGTACAAACTGACCCACTGCTGGGCGCGGGCCATCTTCTCATTGTGAGAAGGGTATCTATATTAAAAGAAAATAAAATACCTAACTGCATAAGAGTGATAATGATTTCGGTCCACATCCTGGATAATATTATGTACTACACAAATCTTGAACCCCTAGACCCTACCGCCTACTCTGTTTCCTACAGGGTTATTTTCAACTCTTATAGTGTAGCAAAGTTGGCTTACGCCCGTTTTTATCTTGCTTTTTCTGTAACTAAGAGTGTGAGACAAAAGATCAAATGCTCTTACTTTGAATTGTGATATTTTTAACAGCTCAATCTCTTCAACTATTGAGTTACTTTCTTACTTGCAGAAAAAGCAAGATATAAACAGGCGCGAGCCAAAATGGCATCGCTATGAGTTGAACGCAACCCTGCTGAAAACTGCAATCTTGGAATTTCCAAAGCTAGAGTGAATAGATTTTTAGAAGAAATCGACGTGCTTCATCCTTCATACCGTCGTTTACCATCAGGCGAGTTAATGCTCAACTGTACATAGATCTATTTCGTAAAAAAAAACACGTAAACAGAAATGTCACACAAAAGAAAGGCATATTAACATCTCTAATAACGCACACTGACCACCTAAAACAACTTAAGAAAAAAGAAAACATATTCCGAATTCGACCTAAGTACAACAAAACTTGACTCGAGTTTATCTTTTTTTTTTCAAAATGAGGCAAAGGCAAAGCTGGCATTAATCCGTCGGCATGAAAGGGCAACGCTGGGTACGCAGTAGGGGGCTGGCAGGTGCGCAGTGAGAAAAAAAAAGTTAAAATGGACAAGAGCGAAGTGAGCTGGTAGAAAATTATTTTAACTGTGGAACTTGCTATGAATAAAAATAAATTAAATAGGTGTGTAAAATTCAAATGGTTAAGAGCGAAGTGCAAAGATTGGATTACTTAAAGGTATTGAGTATTTTTAATATTATTGTGGACAGCGACACTTAACCCCAAACTAAGCTGAGAATTTCCGGCAGCCTAGTGGTGAGACCGTCTGACTTGCGATCCGCAGGTCCTGGGTTCGAATCCCACGGCACGCACCTCTGTCTTTTCGAAGTTATGTGCGTATTGTTGATTGCCGCCAACTTCAAAACGGTGAAGGAAAACATCGTGAGGAAACCTACATGTCTGAGAGTTCTCAATGATCTTGAAGATGTGTGAAGTCTGCCAACCCGCACTTGGACAGCGTGGCAGACTATGGCCTAACCCTTCTCACAATGAGAAGATGGCCCGTTCCCAGCAGTGGGGGGACAGTTTGTACAAACAGGGCTGATAAAAAAAAAAAAAACTGAGAATATTGCAGCTTTTATATTACTTGCTTAGAAACTTTGGCTGATGGGGCTAAAAGTTTTCGAGTGGAGACCACGCACCGTCAAGCGCAGCGTAGGAAGACCAGTTACGAGATGAACAGATGACCACATAGAAGTGGCGGGAAGACGCTGGATGCACTTGCACGCCGCTTTCAATCGGTCTTTTTGGAAATACTATGTCCAGCAGTGGACTTCTTACAGTTCTTACTCTCTAGTAATATGGCTACTTTCTGTTTGTACTGTAATGGAATGGGGTAGGAATAATCCTCTTTTTTGACTGAAAGAGGATTTGCTCGAGAGTGTTCTCAAGTCGAAAGTTTACCAGTGTGTGCTACCAGTGATGACATACGGCACTGAAAAGTGGTCACTTACTACTTATAGGCCTTATAAGGAAGTCACGCAGTGGGCTATGGAGAAGGCTATGCTCGGGGTATCTGCGAGATCATATCAGACACGAAGAAATCCGTAGACGTACAAAAGTCACCGACATAGCACAGCTGATTGGCAAGTTGAAGTGGCAGTGGGCAGGGCACATAGCACGTAGAACTTACGGCCGATGGGGCCGAAAAGTTCTCGAGTGGAGACCAAGAACCGGCAAGCGCAGCGTAGGAAGACCAGCCACAAGGTGGACAGAAGATATCATTTAAGTGGCGGGAAGACGCTGGATGCAGGCCGCTTCCAACCGGTCTTTTTGGAAATCCATGGGGGAGGCCTATGTCCAGCAGTGGACCTCTTGTGGCTGAAATGATGATGATGATGATGCCTATTATGAATTGTTTTTGATGATTATTTTTATGTTTGGTAAGTGATACCTCAGGGGTGGTCCCGTATACATTTTATCAAAATCGGTTTAGTATTTTGATTTCCAAAATAACTAAAATAATGGAATCCAAGGAAATGCGTATTTTGAAGTCGGGTTTTCAGTACTTTTAAACTATAATTATCTTAGCAAACGGCAAATAACAGGTGTAGATTATATACATATACATTTAAGATATAAATTATATACAATTTGAGTAACAATAATGAGCAATGATCACGAAAACATTAGGAATCATTTAGGTAATTTTTTTTAGTCAACGCGAGTACCTTAAAATATTTATATTTTTTTTTATAGAAGATAGATCTACGATTGACCACCAACTCGTCTGTTAAGTGACGGTGTGGCCGAGGATGGAGCTCGTCGATCTAGAAGATATCTATTCACTCTATTCTTAATATTCGAAAAACCTTTATATAAGATAGTTTTTACCTTCAGCTCTGAATTCAAAACACGGTAGCACTTATCATGTTATTTATTCCACCTCACCCAGCACGGAACCCTGAAAAGGGTGATGCGGGCGCCCCCTACCGCGCGAGGGCGGAACCAATCGCTTGGCCGCGGTGCTCGGTGTCATGATTATTTCTTACATCTGACTGCGACGGGAATTATTATATCCACTTATACGATTACCATAGGTGTGGGTTGGTAGACGTGCTATTATTTGATATCAATGTTGTTACAAATAACTATTTTGCAATTCTTTACCTGACTCCGTAAGGAGGAGGGTTTTGTTTTTTGAGTGTATGTATGTATATAAGAGTATATGTATGTGGGTATGTATGTATGTTTCTATATGACAGCCTAAACGGCTTCACCGATTTTGGTATGCGAGGTGTCATTAGATTCGTCTTCGCTTCCAGAGTAAGTAGGTATATAGGTAGGTTATATTTTTTTGTAATAATAAGAATATGTAGGTATATCTCTTAAAAAAAAGCATTTTTTCTTAACCTCTAACGAACTATTTCATATTCATTGTATTATTCTAAAAAATGCGCATTTATAACCATTTACAACGATTTTACGAATACTTTCTCACGAAAAACGTGCACTTGACAGCGTATAAAACGGAACGAAATCGTGAGTATTGCAAAAACGGCTTTCCTGCAGTCGGGTATTTTGTTTTTCTTTTAATATAGATACTGGTTTTATGTTTATTCCAGCATAACTCCGTCAATAATGTATGAATAGTGCAACATGACGCTCTATTACCATGTATTAAGAATAACTGTATGCACGCAACATAGTAATAAGTACTTAAATTAAAATAAAATTATTTTCCCGTAACGATAATTAGTAAACAATAGTTTGTAATTATGACAAAGGTCACGGACCATGGCGTCTGTGGAGATAAAAAAAAAAAAAGAAAAAAAAAGAATTACTGTATATTTTTTTTAATTCGAAAATAGGCCTGCGCTTAACCTTTAACTCACCTGGTGCTAAGAGACAGTTAGATACCTACTAACATATGACATTTTTGATTTGACGTTTTTTTTTCATAATTTGTACGCCTCAACAGGCATGGACAATTTATTCAAATTTATATGGGACCACCTCTGAAGTATGACGTAATCGTGTAAAAACATACAGTCGAATTGAGAACCTCCTCCTTTTTGGAAGTCGGTTAAAAATAAATGTTCTTGTTAATTAATTTTAATAGTGTTAACATGAGGCTAGATTACGCATCATCATCATCAGCATCTCAGCCAGAAGTTCACTGGTGGACATAGGCCTCTTCCAAATGGATTGGAATTCCAAAAAGACTGATTGGAAGCGGCTTGCATCCAGCGTCTACGCATACGAATACTTAACAAAAGTACATTGTTATAAAATAATTAAATATGAGCACAGATTTAGTAAATCAAGTAGCTACATAAAGTTAAACTGTGATACCTTACAAATTAATCACTAATTAAAATATAAAAGCACGCGAACAATTACAAGAAAACATTTTTATGGTCCAAGAATCTTGTGCAGAATTTCAATATAATATCAGATTGTCAATTCAAAACTGCGACTTTTATAAACGTACCACTTTCATTACCGCAGAAATATAGCAGTATTTTTATAAGGTGTTATGTAAGCAAGCAATGGGTTGCAAAAGATATGTGAATGTGGCTCGCGAAATGACGTGGTTAGTATGTGTCGTTGCCCCGAGTCTTGACCTAGACAGTGAAAGTTAATATATTAAATAACATGATAAGCTTGAGTTGGACGTAATATGTTAAATTTTAAGGTGGTGCTCTTTCCATACAATGGGATTCTTACCAATTATGGTCGAAGAGAGTAAAAACAAAATAGTTTTACACTGAAGTGATTGTGATTAGTTTTAATATTTTACTAGTAGATTACCTAGTAGAAAACAGCGGTTGTCGAAAATCGTTAGGTAGTTTTAACTTTTTTAGGGTTCCGTACCTCAATAGGAAAAAACGGATCCCTTATAGGATCACTTTGTTGTCCGTCTGTCCGTCTGTGCGTGCGTCGGGTGTCAAGACCTTTATATCGGGAACGCATGAAGGTATCGAGTTGAAATTAAAACCGTATACGCAGATCTATACCTAGTATCTTGCTGCAGAAAGAAAAATAAAGTTTCTAAGTTTTCGTAAAAAAAAGTTACAGCCGAATATATCGTAAAAAACTCACGTTTCGACACTCACAAGGGAATCAAAACCTATGGAGTACTTCCCGTTGAACTAGAACAATGAAATTTGGCAAGAAGCATTGTGTTAGAGTACACAGGAAAAAATCCGAAAACTGGTCATTTTTAATTTAATCACAAAAAAATAATGTCTTTATGCAAGAAATGGGGGCCCAAATTTTAAAATGAATTAACCGTATCATGTGGGGTATCATATGAAAGAGCTTCAGTAGCATAAGCTAAGACAGGTTTTTAAATATTTTTACGATGTATGTTTTTCGGTTTATGAAGGAAAATATAAAAAAATATATGATTTCCTCCTTTTATCTACTAGTTTGTACGGAACCCTCGGTGGGCGAGTCTGACTCGCACTTGTCCGGTTTTTTATTTGATAGTTTTACACTAACCTGTCCTGTCTCGACTAATATGGAGCGACCATGAAGCGATGCTATGGACCACGATGGAGCACGCTTATTTAGTGCATACCGGAGTATGTTGCATTTACACGATTCATCCTTGCTCTTTCTTACCCGACTGCGCGAGATGGAGACTAATATTCTTCCGGTTTTTTATATTATAAATGTATGTGTATAATGCAAGTACATAGGTATGTTATGCTTGTTTATTACATCCTAGAGTTTAACGGCTTTGCCTTTTTTAAAAGAAAAAGTCACTAATCTGTCTTAATCTATGTATAGCTTAGGGTTCATTAAAATAAAATAGATGATGTAAGTAATACTTCTTTTATACCTTATCTACAAAATGATCAACAACAATTACACAATAGTCAACAACGATTGCAAACAACAGCAACAACAATCAACAACATTATTGTACACACAATAAATTATCACAATTAACCAACTGTAGTCAAAACTGGTGGAAATACATCTCCATCAGATCTACACTAGTCTTATTATTTGTATTTTTATTTACATAGGGTAACCCTAGACACTGACAGTGACATTTAGATGCGAACTGCTCGCAAAGCGGGCTTTTATCGCTTGGAAATTCGAAATTTAGTGCTTGCCTCCTTTGTGGTGGTAAATGTGTTTGTATACTGGAACGTGGACGGGGTATGGCTTGGGGATCGGGACCTCAACCTTCTTTTCGACCTCGACGGGGTAGGGCTTCTCGACCTCATAGGGGACAGGCTTTTCTACCGTGTAGGGGACAGGCTTCTCGATGATATGGGGTACAACCTGTAACAATAAAAAAACAATGAAATTGAAAATGCTTTCATATTTTATGTCGTAGTAACATTCAGCCAGAAGTTAAGGCAGCTTAGTTCGGATCGGACACCGTTTGAATAACAACCCGTGGATTTAGGGTTCAAATTCGAAGATATGTACAGCTTTCTGGGTTACGTGTGTGTTATCTATTGTCGCTAACTGCGGTGAAGGCAAGCATTATGAGGTCATGATGACATAATTTTCTCTGGTTATGTCAGAAAGTAATTAATGCTCCTAAAGTGTTGTGAAATCTGCCAACCCGCATTTAGTCATTGTGGTGGACTATGATCCTATCCTGCGCTGAGACGATCGTGCTTAGCAGTTAACAGCATATTATTATGTAAATATAATATATATATATATATATATATATATATAAATGCTTGTATTGTATTGTAAGTAAGTATAATGTAGGTTTAAAACAGGACTGATCTATGATGAAAATCTAAAGGTTAAATGGGACACATCAAAGTTTAAAATATACTGGCACAATAGACAAACCGTATAAAGAAAAAAAAGAAAAAATAGAACAATTTGACGTAATATCTGCCACAAATGTCAAAGAACGACGTTTGTTTTTTTTTCGCGCACGCTTCGCTGGTCTTACTTTTACTTTCAATGTGGCCAGTTGCATTACCTAATAATCGGTGCAGTGGCATGGATGGCATATTATGTCATGACATAGCTGACTTAGCCGCACAATGGGATTGATGCGAGATCTTTTGCGATTGTTTCTTTGTTGGTATAATGAAACTGTTACTGTTTTAAAATAATACAACAACAAATAATTTGTTTTAGACCTCATAGGGGCCAGTTTTGATGGCACCACTAAACATGTATGTAATTAAATTCTTAAAATCATCAAATTTAAAAAAGGAACAAAATTTTTATGAGATTTCCGATCTCTTTTAGAATTTATTTATTTTATGAATTTTAATTAATTTCGTGTTGCTTTTTGAATTGGGCACACTGATAGATCAGAAATTCAGAAAAAAAATAAACGAGTATTTGTATGAATTTCATTTAATTCAAATATTGGTTTCTGTAAACAGAATTGTTTATCTCTCTGTCTGTTTGTAATCTTTTCACGATGAAACGGCTGAACCGATTGCTTTTAAATTTGGTGCAGAGATAGCTGTGACCTCTGAGAAGCACATAGGCTACTTTTCATCACCATCATCGTTCACCATTACAGCTTGTAAGTTTTAAATATTATCGTTTTCTAACGACAGCACGAAGTGGACCCTATTCCAGTGAGCTCCAGATTGTCGGCCACTCTCACTCTTTGTAGAGATATTGTCAACAACGTCAGAATGAGGCCCTTAGCTAGACAGTGGGGCTACCGCAATCTTAATAGCAATCTTCTTTCAATATAACTTTGACCTTTGTCTTGCTCTCTCAACTGTAGAAAGAGCGAGACAAAAGTCAAAGTAATATTTAAATAAGACTGCATGACACATTATTCTGTTTCCTATTTTGTGTTATGATTTTTTTATTTTCTGTTGTATGTTTTTGCTATGATAAATTTATGTCTGTGTCTATGCTTGAAAGCTTGTGGTACGGCCCGAGGTCTATTACGGAAGTACCGTCTGCATAATGCTACCAACTCCTTAATTCCTTGCCTTACAATCACCATTCACTTTTAACGACATCAATATCTGTAGAACAGGTAAGTGGTTTTTAAATTTATATAATCAACATTCGAAATTTTTATTTTGTTGATCTCTTAGTGTATTTTAATATTTGGCGAGAGATGCATCAGATTCGAAAGTAAAACATCAAGAGCTAAATGTTTGGTTTAAAAATAACACCAAAAAGAATTTCATTAATGATTGGATATTGTTTTTTTCTTTTTATTTTAGCTTTATTCATTATAGGTATTATAGGTAGGTTATAGAAGACTCTTTGTATTAACGGATAGAAAAAAAAGTAAATTGACCAAAAAAAAAAAATTCGAGACGAACGATTGAAAATAATCTTGACATTTTGAAGTCTAGGTGTATCTCATGTTTGTAACATCAGACAGATCAAGCAGCATCCGGCTATCAGTGTGTCTTTATGGATAGACGTCGTGGTCTTTTTCCAATTCACAGAACCTAACGTTCTGGATCAATGCAATTACGCTTCTTTCAAATATATCTTTCGCTAAAGATGCACTTAGTTCTCGTATTCACAGGTCACTCAAAGGCTATCTAGCAAAAAACCAACACTACACAAAGAAAAACAAGAGAAAAGAAGTAGAGGAAAACTAAACCAAGTTTGCAGCGCATAAAACTAACGCGATGCTCACTTAAAATATATATATTCTCTCATCAAATTACATGTTATCTGATGATATTTGTTCATCATTAAGTTACATGATCAGCATCTCGTGAAGAAGAAGAAGAATGTTGTGAACCGAATGTTTAGACGGCTCAAAAAAAAAATAGCTTACCTTGTAGACAGGCACATGTATAGGCTGTTCCACAGTCACGTGGACGGGGTAGGGCTGCGGTATGGGCACCTTCACGTACTGCGGCACGGAGATCGCCACCGGGTGGGGCACAGGAACTCCAATCTTCTTCACCACCGTCACGTGGTAGGGCTTGGTGTGTTCTGAGTGGGAGTGACCTTCTGGCTCCCACTCGTCGGAGGGGCGCGCTGATGAGAGCGCTGCTAGGAGGAGCACGGCTGCTGTTTTCTGAAAGACAAGTGGTATTGCCATATTTTATTAATTCTTTTAAGCAGTAGAAAAGTTGAAGTTTCACTGGTTATTGCAAGATAATCGTTGCTAAAGCCAAATATAGCGCTGTATCTGATGCTTTGGCAGCCCCCAGGGATATTTACTTGACTTTGTTTCGATGATACAGGAGCATCATACCCTGATATTCCGGATAATATAGATGCAGACTCTTAGTGATCTTCTGAACATTAAATTGGCTGATTCATCTAAGAAATTGATTAAGACAATGGGGCAAAATGTTTTGTGGATTATCCAAAATGATGCTGCGGAATTTAAAAATTGATTTGGATATAGATATTGTATCAGTATAGTCTAATACATAAAGGAAAACAAAGAAATAAGGATTGCCAGTAGCTTCAAAAATTTAAGTAGTATTTGTTGGCGTTTTTTATGGTTTTACGCAAATACTACAAGAAGATTGGGATCCAAATACTGCAAAAATGAAATGTGAATATAAAAAAGAAAAGGTAAGTACGTTAGAGAATATGAAATATATCGAATGAATAAATGATATATAATTATGTATGAAAGGAAGCTATGGATTCTGAAAAACGTGGTCTTAATAGTTACGGAACTATTATATCATTATGCAATAGCTTGTAGTACCAGGTGCCATTTATAGCACTCGTATAGTGGATTGGCAACTGTAATTTTAATCCTTTCACCGCAAAATGAGATGGGAAGTGAATTTAATGATGACATAATAGCATAATTTAAGAATTAATGTTCATCAAGATCCACTTTTACCATTTTGTAAAACAGAGCGCATGAATGTTTTGACATATTTTTCAAACAAAACATTTATTTTCGCTGTTTTTTTTCCTTTTTCAACAAAAACATAAAAATATTAGTTTTTTTTAAAACAACAACGTTCCGAATTCGACTTCCGTTTGTTAAACTTTTGACACATTTTAATTAAACCATAGACAACTTTTGTGTTCCACTTTCGATCTTTTTTTGGCCTAGTGTTCCACATTCACCCTTGTTCACTTCCGATTGCAAAACTTCCGATTATATCACTGCACTTAATTTTATTTAAAAAAAACTTACAAAAGCGATCATGTTGAACGGTTTAGATGGTTCGTTGAATGTCTTTGTGGTGACTGTTGGTCTCTTAGATCCCCACGACCGTTTTATACTTGGTGAAATGTGTAGCACCTTTCCATTCTGTGATAGGGGCTCCGTACTATGACCGTATCTGCCTTAAATCATATGGATGCACTTTCGAATTGTGTAACGTACATCACTGCTTTTTAATACAATCATGTTAGCTATCTTGTAGAAGAAATCAGCATTGGTTGAGATACAATAGAGATTAGTTGGCTGTTATGATGGCAGTGTAAGTACTTCAATTGTACTACATAGTAAAGTCGTTTTGTTTCGGGCGAGACATGTGGAAGATATTTTTTTTAAACTTTTTATCTTATGTCAATGTAATAAGTAATTGGCGGTAGAAAGTGGACCGATTTTTATAAAACTAGAATGCACTATAAATGCAAATTTAAGAAATATCTGTATATCTTTTACGTAATAATATCAACAATATGATGCTCTAGGACAGGGGTCGGCAACCTTTTGAGTCGGAAGAGTCAAAAATTAAAATTTACAAAATTTCAAAGTTTTTAAAGAGCCACTAAATAAACTTAAAACTACATTTACACTAAACATAAAACCAAATTTAGCATCTATATTTTAAATTTTAAATATTCCTAGACTGTCTAGGAATCGACTATTACTGTCGATAGGCTAGACGTTTAGTGACAGCTCTCCTGATGATATGTAAATAAGTCGAAGATGGTAAGCATTTTTAGCCTGAAATGGGAATTAATTTCCAAGTATGGCTGCCATGCATGTGGTAGAATAAACCATTCTGCCATTTCTTCAGTTTGCTTTCACATAAATATCAACTATGTATATATGTATATTTTTACATTGACTACCAACTGCAACCAACGATGGAACTGAGACCTAGGGATTAGAACTTCCCAAGTTTCCGGCAGCCTAGTGGTGAGACCGTCTTACTTGCGATCCGCAGGTCCTGGGTTCGAATCCCACGGCACGCACCTCTGTCTTTTCAAAGTTATGTGCGTAAGTATTGTTGATTGCCGCCAACTTCAAACGGTGAAGGAAGGAAACTTTCATATCTGAGAGTTCTCAATGATCTTGAAGATGTGTGAAGTCTGTCAACCCGCACTTGGCCAGCGTGGTAGACTATGGTCTTACCTTTCTCACAATGAGAAGATGGCCCGCGCCCAGCAGTGGGACAGCTTGTAAATAAAACCGGACAAGAGCGAGTCAGACTCGCCCACCGAGGGTTCCGTACAAACTAGTAGATAAACGGGGGAAATTATATATTTTTTATATTTTCCTTCATAAATCGAAAAATATACATCGTGTTTTAGCTTGTGCTAATTAAGCTCTTTCATATGATACCCCACATGATACTTACGGTTAAAGCACTTTAAAATTTGGACACTCCTTCCTTGATTAGAGACACAATTTTTTTGTGAATAAATAAAAAAAAAACAGTTTTCGGATTTTTTCCTATATGTGTCTAACACAATGCTTCTTGCCAAATTTCATAGTTCTAGGTCAACGGGAAGTACCCCATAGGTTTTGATTCCTTTGTCAGTGTCGAAATGTGTGTTTTATACGACATATTGTTTTTTTTTCTGCAGCAAGAGACTAGGGATATGCGTACATGGTTTTAATTTCAACACGATACCTTCACGCGTTCCCGAGGTAAAGGTCTTGACACCCGGACGGACGGACAGACAGACGGATAACAAAACGGAACCCTTATAGGATTATAAGGGTTCCGTTTTTTCCTTTTGAGGTACGGAACCCTAAAAAACAGGGATGATAAAGAAAAAGTTCCCACCTCATCCTCGCTGTTCCAAGCTTTTACAGTGTATTTGTAGTGGTGATTGCAGCTGTGATGACACAAGGTTCGCCTAGAACGTCATTTTGACTAATGTTCCTTTTAGTTGATAAAATAAATAGATCCTCACATACACAGGAATACAGTGCTGTCTTTTAGTTGGTTCTTCAGTTGCTGGCTAGACTGGAATAGAAAAGGATTGGAATAAATATTTCCTCTCACACATTGATATAATTTATTTTACAGGAGAGACGTTCCGTTTTAAAATGGTTCTACTCTACTAGAGTAGGGTATCCGCTGATATCCGAGGTAGAAGAAAGATCCATAATAGTATCCGATATGTTTAGGCGGATTTTGAACGGATCTTTAATATTATTGACCGAGTGAGTGAAGTGAACGAAGGTTTCTGCATCAATTAGATTTTTGTTCTTCTGTCCGGATGTTTGTACTCGCGTAGGTACAGGTCGTATTTTTCAAGAAATCTTGACGAAACTTGCAGGTTCCTCAATTATATATATATATATATATATGTTGCAGGGAATATCTGACAAGTGGGGTATTTCCATATAGGAAGACCAGCCACAAGGTGGACAGAGGATATCTTACAAGTGGCAGGAAGACGCTGGATGCAGGCCGCTTCCATCCAACCTGTCTTTCTTGAAATCCATGGGGGAGGCCTATGTCCAGCAGTGGACTTCTTATGGCTGAGATGATGAGGGGTATACCCCTAAAAGTTTGCGGCAAGGGGGCAAGTTTGCGGCTGCAATATTTATACTGATCGATTTTGATAATATTTGCGGTAAGCGTCTAGAAAGCACTCGATACTAAATAAAAAATTAAATAGGTACCTACTTATGAGCAAAATCTGTCAAGAGGTTTTCTAGACAAAAGGTTGAGAAATCTCTGTTAAAAAGGAGAAGTTTGCTATGAGGCCGTTTATCGGCTAATTCTAATAACATGTGGTAAAAATATTTGATACTGAATTTAGAATATGCGCAGTAATCGGGTAAAAACTTTAAAATAAAATAATATAAATAAATAATAAAAATAATTAGTAACAAATTCAGATAAAGACGCTGGCGACACAGAGCGCGCACTCTACTGACGCAATGAAATGCATCGCAAAAAACATGCGTCCGCGCTGCGGGCACCAAGTGAAAAGAGGCTAGCGATTAGTGACCGACACTATAAACAGATAGAAAGATAAACTTGATCACTTAAAATTAATTACAAAGAATAATCACCACAACTACATACAGATAGCTACACACGTTTCTCTAAAATTAAACTTTTTTTTTATTTCGAAAAATTGGAAAGTTTCGGAAAATAAAGTATTTTGATTCAAAAGATAGTACTACGCGTATGGAGTAGCAGCTCTGAATAATGGGAATAATTAGTTTTAATATATTTTACATTTGCCTAACATAGGGTAGTTGGTTGGCAATCAATCAATCAATTTTTCAATGTTTGAATTTGATCAATTTCATGGTACTTATGTATAAGTCTAAATGAAAAGTTGTATTATATTTACCATGTCAAATCGAAATATAGTAAATAATTTGAATCGATTCATATCTAATCAATAAAAGATTGTTTTATTCGACATTTAATTTGTAAAAAATACCAATTATACGTGACAATTTTATTTTTAAGGTAATTTTTTAGTTTTATTGCTCATAAGAATTTCATTAGAGAAATATCCTTATTCATGTAACTCGATTCTTATTGCCTTCCATTTTGAGAAATTAAAACTTCACAAATTCTCTTCGTCTTTTTGTACTTAGTTGATATACCTTTCGTTCTTTCATGTTCACCCCAAGGTTTGTGCTTGTAACATTGAATTTACAAACTGTGGATTTATCAAACGAAGAGTGAAGTGAACGAAATGTGAGTGAGAGTGAATGAATATATTGTAGTTTATAGTCATCATCATTTACCGTTATCCACCCACAGTTATCTCGTTTTCTGAGTATGTCTCCTCTTTAGCGTGCCACTGTTACCAGCGCTCAATTTTTGAATTGTCTCTAGATTCTTATTTAGCGCGGAAATGCTGCCATCTATTAGGATAACTGTTCACTAAGATTGACGGTTGTTTGTGACATAGTTAAAGTGCAATGTTTTAATACCTCCAATAAAATAACTTTTCAAGGGAATAATAAAAAAATATTAAATCGCTTGGATTTTATTTCTTGAACCAATAAAGCGGTGAGCCCTCTCCATGTCGGCTCGGCTTGGCATCTTCCGGAGACTGCCTTCCGCATATTGCATGTAGATGTATGGCGGTATAAGGTAGGTAAGTATATTAATGGTTTGTCAATCATTCAAGTGTTTGAAATTATCTCAAAGATTCCTAGAACTGTTGTCACACGAATTACGTCATCACCGCTGTGGACACGTGCTAAAGCATAAAATATATACAGCATCTATTTAGTTTGAATTAGATATTAATTGTTATAGGATATATGTAATTATTAAATATTTTTCAACAATCATTTCATTTTCCATCAATAATTTTTTCCCTAATTTTACAAACAGGTTCGTTTATAAATATATATATAGACATATATATATTTATGGAAGACACATAATATGAAGTAAATACCAAGCAACAAAAACAAAAAACGCTACAATATATAGGTAAGTATGAAGTGTCCGCAACAAACCGGTCCCAGTTCAGCATACTGCTGGCTGTTAACCGTCAGTGTCGGTCTTCCGTTGGAACCGCCAGACAATCTTCTTTAAGATAATCTCAGGAACACCTACATCGTATAATTTTGTAAAGCTTTTTGCACATCTATTCTTATGTGATTGTTAGAGATAAAAACATAATTGAAGTGTTTTTTTTTTATTCCGATATTGTCCGATTTTGCTCATAGGTACTTATACTAAATACTTGTTTAGAATTAAGTACTTATCTAACGTATCTAACAAATAGAAAATTAGTCAATAAATGTCACTTCAGCAATCTTTCCC
Source organism: Lycia hirtaria (assembly GCA_947563715.1). NCBI lineage: Eukaryota > Metazoa > Arthropoda > Insecta > Lepidoptera > Geometridae > Lycia > Lycia hirtaria. The sequence goes on from OX387385.1 coordinate 15,930,901, forward strand.
TCTTTTTGAAGAAGGTTAAGAGGTACCTTAATTAAAATATCTGATGAATTTTATTTTTATAAAATGCTAAATTCGGTATACTTACCAAGTAGACAAATTGCCATTTTATACATTTCCTGCATTAAAATAATCTAGCGTTAGGTATTAGTAGTAGTAAATAACAAATTTTTGGACTGGAACGTAGGTTCCAGTCCAAAAATTTGTACCAGGATCGGAGATTTAACTACCTATATGATCGTGTTTGGCATCTCTAAAATCGCTACTCTCACCCTTCCTCATTTTCTAAAACAACAGCTTACTCTTCAAAGTGTTCGGTAAATAGGAAAACGACAGCCGCGATACAAAACACCAAAAAATAGAATTTCATTTTATACACTTTGAACACTTAGCTGTGCAGAAATCGTCCTTAGAATTATATTTTTACTATAAATATGTTAGTTACTCTATAGTGATTTTTTCTTAAGTTATATACGTAAGTAAATTAAGTCTCTCTATTTGTCATATCATCTTCCTTTTCGTGACTAAATTACTAAAAAATTACGTAAAAAAATAATATAAAGGTTTTAAATTTAAGTAAGGACATAAGCTACGTTTCGTCGTCATTAGTAATATAGTTTTTCATCTATACGCAAGTGGAACCGGAATAGAATCTAACCTACCCTTATTGATCAAGGATGACGACTGTCGACCAACATATTTGGCCCTCTGCGCTGCCGCGAGAGCCAATGGAGCGTGGATATAGATGAAATGCAGATCCCGAGATATAATAACTAGTTACGATTTATGATGAATCTCATATACTTAATATATCTCCGCTCCCACATTAAAAAACATAGAATTGAACCGTTTGTTTCGATCGAACATTAGGAAAATCCACAATGTATGGGTAGTAGTGGGCCGACTTTCTACTTGTCCTGTGGAAGAAAGGGGATATACTTGTAAATAAACAAATTTAAATATAAAACAGCCAGATATAAAAAACGACTGAACCAATTTCGATGAAACATAGTTGAGAACGATCATAATCAGAAATCAGAATTTGAATTTCAATAAATACGTAAATGCACAGATACCTACACACGTCGAACTCCCCCTTTTTTGTGTCGGAAGTTAAATATATAAGTCTGTAGAATAAATATACTGTACTGACTGTAGGTAGGTACTTACATCACAACAATTTCACACTTGGCTAATCCATTTTTCATTGTAACGGCTATTGCTATTTTAATACCTAAGTGAGAAAATCGTTAGTTACTTAGGTACATACATATTATATCTCCGGTAAGAACCCGGAGTTCTCCATTTTATCACTAAGGCTGGCCACTGGGGGGGTTTTAGTGGGTACAATCCCACATAACCCGGTTGCATCCCCAAAATACGCAGCCTTTAGAAGATTTATCTTTAGAAGATTTCCCCTTCGACAAAAAAAGGTACCTACATATATAGGTACATATTCGTTCAATTTTCCATCATTATAAATACCTACATTACTTATTTTAAACAAAGATAATTGAAATAATACACAAAAGCTATATAAAAAAATGATGTATAAGTTATTGCGAGATAGTTCCGGATGCGTATACTGGAATCCGTCTTCTGTACGTCTCTCCAATCTCTGAAATTTTGTATCGATTTCGTCACTTCAAACGAAGCGAACTTTGAGAATATAAGAGAAGTATGCCTTTTCATTGAGAATAACATTACCTATACCTACCTAGTTTAAAAACTTCAAAATGCATAATTCATTTACTTGGATGACATTTTTCCATTTATTTTGTTATAAAAACCAAAGTACTAAACCGATTTTGATAAAATGTATATCGGACTATTTCTGAATATTACCTACCAAACAAAAATAGAATCATCAAAAACAATTCTACATCGCTATCTTTGTAAGTGGTCCCAAAGACGAATGCTAAGGCAAAATGGTAGGCGCCAAATAATCAACTAAGAAGTTGAGAGCGTGTTCCCATTTGAACAGAAAATGGCCAAGTGCGTGTCGTGGCACGCGCAATGTAGGGTTCCGTAGTTACGTATCATAATTTATGTGACCTTAAAGCAGGGTATTTTGTATGGTACTACTACGAACATATGAGTTAACCTACGTTAAATTAAATGAAATATTCATATTTGATTTGTCTAGCTTTGCGAATACTTTCTCACGTAAAAGTACAGTAAACATAATATCGAGCATAACGCAATAATAAGTAACGTTGGAAAAGTAGCTTGCTATCCCAAAAATGTAAGGTACTTAAGTATTAAAAATATCAGTGAAGTTTACGTGAAAATAAAAGGAACTTTCCAAATGAACTTCAAAGTCTGGAGCATCGTCGCAAAGTTGCCAGTTTATCGGTTTTTTATCGCATACATTTCGGTGAGTGTGCGTCTGCTTTGCATGATCTCATTCCCCAAGCCCTTTTTTCTATCGGACAGTGAGAAGCACGAAAAAGCGACATCGTTACATGGTTGATATTCCGATAACACGTACGAAACGCTTTGACTCTACTTTCATTGTGCGTACCGCCAAAATGTGGAATGCGCTTCCTGAATGGGTCTTTCCGAATAGATATAATCTACTAAGTGTTTTCAAATCGCTAGTGAATAGGTTTCTTCTAGGTAAGCGCGCTCCATCGTAGACCGTAACTGTAACCGTATCGACGAATAAATAAAAAAAAAAAATGAAGTTTGGTGAATCAGATCATTTGGTTCACATCAAGTGCGAACAAAGTCGCGTCGCAAGTATTTACAATTATAAACATCTGCTGGTCAGAAATCGACTCTGGACCTTCTCAGACACCGCGATCACTAAGCCAGACGGGTCGTCGAAAATACTCACTTATATATGCACATGTGATGCCACCTACTGAGAGGTTTCTACGAGAGGTCGCCAATAAATCAATCGAGCGCTGTTTTGACAGTTGCATGGCACCATCCAAGATTAAGTCTGATAAATTCTGTGTGGTCTTAGTAGATTAAAGAAACGCAATTCGGAAAAAAATGAACTTGACTAATTTTATTTATTTTACCAAGTGCTAATATTTTCTGAGTAAAATGGACGCGACATACGGATCTATAGATTGCCGAATAAATAAGGACATGCCGAATTTATAAACAAACAAACAACTTTGTAGTTGAAAGCAATTATTCGCCTATATATTCCAACTACACATAAACGGGTACAAGTAGATAATCGTTTAAAAAACTAAAAAAACCGACTTCAAAATACGCAATTCGTTTACTTGGATACTTTTTCCAGTTAAGTACCTACTTATTTTGTTTTAAAAAACAATTCATATATAATAATAATAATTATTTAAGTGAGAAATTATATTCTACCCTGAAAAAGTGAAAGTATCTACTTGTGTTTCCCAAAAAAAGAAGTCATAAAATGCGGTTAAAAAATAAAGTGTATTTGCATGAATCGGTCTTTTTGGAAATCCATGGAGGAGGCCTATGTCCAGCAGTGGACTTCTTATGGCTGAGATGATGATTTGCATGAATTATACTTACTTACTTAAGTACTGTGAATAGTCTATACTGTGAATAGAATAGAAATAGTCTAGTAAAAGTAAGATTTGTGACAACATAAAAGACAACTAAGTATATATAATATATATATATAAGACTTGCAGCCTTACATTAGTTAAGAATTAGATTTTATTTTATTAGATTATGTTAATATATTTAGTATGTATAGGTATTTTATATATTGTTTCCATATTGTTTTTGTACTCTCTTATATGTCTAATAAACTTTATTGAATAAAAGCTTATACTACTAAGTATATTGTTATTTAAATGAATGTACTGGTGTTTTGAAATACATTTGACACAATTTCATAATAATATTATAAAAGCTAATTTTGTTACCTTTACACGTTCAAACGGCCGAACCGATCGTTATGAAAATTAATATAGAGATAGCTATGGACCTGGAGACGGACATAAGCTACTTATCATCATCATAATCATCACCGTTTTTCATAATTACGCGAGTGAAACAGCGAAACGCAGCTAGTCTATAAATCGGGAATTATTGTCTATGATTTTTAGTTATTTTCCTATCATAATTTCAAAGAATTCCCCCAGTTGCAAATACTGTGCTGTGATCTGCTCCATACAAACGGATTTATTTTTACTAGACTAAAAAAGGACTAACGCTGAATTTATATTATTGTGTGCGATAAAGATTTGTGCATTTGTTGACTGCTTTCCGCATCAACTTATTAAAGGTTTATCGAGGCTTATTTGAAATAGTGTACCTATAAAAGACTCACCTGAAATATAGACGCGTAATAATTACTAAAACGGAACGGAATATTTGCCGTGGTTTGTATAAATTTATTTTGACGACGAAAGAGGGTAGGCCGATATGTATCCTCTGAGTTGTCAATCACCCGCGTTCTTTAGTCGTTCGTGAACAGGGCGCGTGAAACTGCGTCGAAACATCGGGAACTCAATATGAATATAGATCACGGTGAATATCCCGTAAATAATTATTCCTATGTAGTGAATAACAGTGATAGTTTAAAAAACTGAAGCAACCTACTCTCATGGATGCCATAAAAGTCAGAACTAGAACAAATTAAAATGGGACCACAAGGGAAGCACCAGCTTTCAAATAAAAGAAATATCATCAAAATCGGTTCACCCAGTCGAAAGTTATGAGGTAAAAAACAAACAAAAATAAAACTGGCCAAGTGCAAGTCGGACTCGCGCACGAAGGGTTCCGTACCATTATCTATAAAACCGGCAAATAAATCATGTTTGTTGTATGGGAGCCCCCTTTAAATATACATTTTATTCTAATTTATTTATTTGTTTTAAAGTGAATAATATTATCTACTCAATATTCTGTGAATATTTCAAGCGTCTACCTGTTGCCATTATCAATGTCGAGCAAAAACGAGCAAAAAAATCACGTTTGTTGTATGTATTTTTTGATATACTTAGCGGCAACAAAAATACATCATCTGTGACAATTTCAATTCTCTAACTATCACGGTTCATGAGATATAGCCTGGTGACAGACGGACGGACGGACAGACAGCGAAGTCTTAGTAATAGGGTCCCGTTTTTACCCTTTGGGTACGGAACCCTAAAAAACAAAAAAAAAATACAGACGAATTGAGAACCTTCTTCTTTTTTGAAGTCGGTTGAAAATTGAATCTCACATTCGTATTGCAACCGCGTTTTCGATCTTGTGCTAGTAAAATTTAGTTTTTTTCTGAAGTGTTTTGAGTGAAGGAAAGTGGGTCATAGGGCATCGGTTGTAACACAGTGGTATGCAAGAAGATCGAGAAGATCATGGTCTGGTAGCTATGCCGCTGGCTATCGCTACGTTGAGGCGACGCCGACGTGGACCTTGAAGACGACGGCAGCGGTTAGCTGAGGACAACAGTATCGTCGCACGATCCACGTGTGTTCATAGTCAAGTAAAAATAAATCCGTTTGTATGGAGCAGATCACAGTATTTGCAACTGGGGGTATTCTTTGAAATTATGATAGGAAAATAACAAAAAATCAGAAATCAACATTAATCCCCGATTTATAGACTAGCTGCGTTCCGCGGTTTCATTCGCGTAGTTATGGAAAACGGTGATGATTATGATGATGATAAGTAGCTTATGTCCTGTTCCAGGTCCAAAGCTATCTCTATACTAATTTTCATAACGATCGGTTCAGCCGTTTGAGCGTGTAACAAATTTTTCTATTATTAAAAATTAAATTAATTAATTTAAAATTTACTATTACTTAGGTAACAAAATTAGCTTTTATAATATCAGAAATTGTGTCAAGTGTATTTTTCAACACACTTGCTCGTAAAGTGGCCCTTATTCAACCGTTTTTATGGCCGAAAAGTATCCTATAAAACACGCGTGCTTTTGACTTTTCTATTAGGCACTAGTGTCTTTACTTTACAGTTTTTTTTTTAATTTCAACAAAGAGTTTTTACTTAAATTAAATATTTCAGTTATAAACCGTGCTTTTGACTTTTCTATTACGCACTAGTGTCTTTACTTTACAGTTTTTTTTATATCAACAAAGAGTTTTTACTTAAATTAAATACATATTTCAGTTATAAATGGGTGTTTTTTTCCTCGCAAGTGTGTTGAAAAACGTCGTATGAAACGCGTGTGCATTATGGTCATTACACTCTCGGCTCTATTACGCCTCGACTGTAATGACCAACTTAGCACACTTGTATCATAATGTACTATTAAAACACCAGTACATTCATTTGAATAACAATATACCTACTTAGTTATCCTTTATGTTGTCACAAATCTTATTTTTACTAGACTATCATTCCGATTTTATATTCTGCATGTTGTTTTATACAACCCTCGCTTAGCGATAGGTACACAAGCGTGCTGTTTTTAACCTACTTCAAAAAGGAGGAGGTTCTCAATTCGATCGTATGTTTTTTTTTTAAGTAAATCGTTACTTAACACTTTATTGACACCACGTAAAGTAATAAGACAATGAACACATAAGAAAATGGCACAAAAAGCGGTCTTATCGCTAATAGCAGATATATAGCGATCTCTTCTAGACAACTTTGGGATGTGATGGAAACATACCTATATGTAAAGATGGGCGGTAGTGCTAATTCAGGAATTAGCACTACCGCACTCGTAGACTAATTAAGTTAAAAAAAAACACATTTTTTTTTTAAATAAACTACTTAGAAATAATACAGTAATTATGTAAGTAGGTATGTTTGTTACGCAATTATTCCGCCTACTTATTATGGATGGATTTTGATGATTCTTTTTTTGTTTGGTAGGTATTACATCAGAGGTAGTCTCATGTAAGTAATTTTATCAAAATCAGTTCACTACTAAGGTTTTTATAACAAAATAACCGAAAAAAGATCATCCACGTAATCGAATTGCGTATTTTGAAGTAGGTTTTCGAGTTTTTAATTTTTTAACCTCAAATTTGCAATTAAATTTAAGAAAGACAAAAAATACAAAACTTAAATGTGGGTCTTCTAACATATCTTATAATTTTTAAATAAAAACTACGGGTCACTCACGTCTGTTTTGAGCCGAAATTTCCGACTATAGTTACCCCCTAACCCTTTTGCAACCGATGACATCACGTGCGGCACGAGCGGCACGTCGCAGTGCAAGGCGCGTCACCGACCGAGAGTGACGTGTGTGCTGCTCCTTTGAAAAAGACCGCCGAATGCGGTTGAAACTATAGTCGGATATTTCGGCTCAAAACAGACGTGAGTGACCCGTAGTTTTTATTTAAAAATGTGTGAAAACCACGTTAATTTCCATGTCTTATAATGTAAATAAAACCAGCCAAGTGCTAGTCGAACCCGCGCTCGAAGGGTTCCGTACCATTATCTATAAAAACGGCAAAAAAAAAACACGTTTGTTGTTTGAGAAATTATATTCTACCCTGAAAAAGTGAAAGTATCTACTTGTGTTTCCCAAAAAAAGAAGTCATAAAATGCGGTTAAAAAATAAAGTGTATTTGCATGAATCGGTCTTTTTGGAAATCCATGGAGGAGGCCTATGTCCAGCAGTGGACTTCTTATGGCTGAGATGATGATTTGCATGAATTATACTTACTTACTTAAGTACTGTGAATAGTCTATACTGTGAATAGAATAGAAATAGTCTAGTAAAAGTAAGATTTGTGACAACATAAAAGACAACTAAGTATATATAATATATATATATAAGACTTGCAGCCTTACATTAGTTAAGAATTAGATTTTATTTTATTAGATTATGTTAATATATTTAGTATGTATAGGTATTTTATATATTGTTTCCATATTGTTTTTGTACTCTCTTATATGTCTAATAAACTTTATTGAATAAAAGCTTATACTACTAAGTATATTGTTATTTAAATGAATGTACTGGTGTTTTGAAATACATTTGACACAATTTCATAATAATATTATAAAAGCTAATTTTGTTACCTTTACACGTTCAAACGGCCGAACCGATCGTTATGAAAATTAATATAGAGATAGCTATGGACCTGGAGACGGACATAAGCTACTTATCATCATCATAATCATCACCGTTTTTCATAATTACGCGAGTGAAACAGCGAAACGCAGCTAGTCTATAAATCGGGAATTATTGTCTATGATTTTTAGTTATTTTCCTATCATAATTTCAAAGAATTCCCCCAGTTGCAAATACTGTGCTGTGATCTGCTCCATACAAACGGATTTATTTTTACTAGACTAAAAAAGGACTAACGCTGAATTTATATTATTGTGTGCGATAAAGATTTGTGCATTTGTTGACTGCTTTCCGCATCAACTTATTAAAGGTTTATCGAGGCTTATTTGAAATAGTGTACCTATAAAAGACTCACCTGAAATATAGACGCGTAATAATTACTAAAACGGAACGGAATATTTGCCGTGGTTTGTATAAATTTATTTTGACGACGAAAGAGGGTAGGCCGATATGTATCCTCTGAGTTGTCAATCACCCGCGTTCTTTAGTCGTTCGTGAACAGGGCGCGTGAAACTGCGTCGAAACATCGGGAACTCAATATGAATATAGATCACGGTGAATATCCCGTAAATAATTATTCCTATGTAGTGAATAACAGTGATAGTTTAAAAAACTGAAGCAACCTACTCTCATGGATGCCATAAAAGTCAGAACTAGAACAAATTAAAATGGGACCACAAGGGAAGCACCAGCTTTCAAATAAAAGAAATATCATCAAAATCGGTTCACCCAGTCGAAAGTTATGAGGTAAAAAACAAACAAAAATAAAACTGGCCAAGTGCAAGTCGGACTCGCGCACGAAGGGTTCCGTACCATTATCTATAAAACCGGCAAATAAATCATGTTTGTTGTATGGGAGCCCCCTTTAAATATACATTTTATTCTAATTTATTTATTTGTTTTAAAGTGAATAATATTATCTACTCAATATTCTGTGAATATTTCAAGCGTCTACCTGTTGCCATTATCAATGTCGAGCAAAAACGAGCAAAAAAATCACGTTTGTTGTATGTATTTTTTGATATACTTAGCGGCAACAAAAATACATCATCTGTGACAATTTCAATTCTCTAACTATCACGGTTCATGAGATATAGCCTGGTGACAGACGGACGGACGGACAGACAGCGAAGTCTTAGTAATAGGGTCCCGTTTTTACCCTTTGGGTACGGAACCCTAAAAAACAAAAAAAAAATACAGACGAATTGAGAACCTTCTTCTTTTTTGAAGTCGGTTGAAAATTGAATCTCACATTCGTATTGCAACCGCGTTTTCGATCTTGTGCTAGTAAAATTTAGTTTTTTTCTGAAGTGTTTTGAGTGAAGGAAAGTGGGTCATAGGGCATCGGTTGTAACACAGTGGTATGCAAGAAGATCGAGAAGATCATGGTCTGGTAGCTATGCCGCTGGCTATCGCTACGTTGAGGCGACGCCGACGTGGACCTTGAAGACGACGGCAGCGGTTAGCTGAGGACAACAGTATCGTCGCACGATCCACGTGTGTTCATAGTCAAGTAAAAATAAATCCGTTTGTATGGAGCAGATCACAGTATTTGCAACTGGGGGTATTCTTTGAAATTATGATAGGAAAATAACAAAAAATCAGAAATCAACATTAATCCCCGATTTATAGACTAGCTGCGTTCCGCGGTTTCATTCGCGTAGTTATGGAAAACGGTGATGATTATGATGATGATAAGTAGCTTATGTCCTGTTCCAGGTCCAAAGCTATCTCTATACTAATTTTCATAACGATCGGTTCAGCCGTTTGAGCGTGTAACAAATTTTTCTATTATTAAAAATTAAATTAATTAATTTAAAATTTACTATTACTTAGGTAACAAAATTAGCTTTTATAATATCAGAAATTGTGTCAAGTGTATTTTTCAACACACTTGCTCGTAAAGTGGCCCTTATTCAACCGTTTTTATGGCCGAAAAGTATCCTATAAAACACGCGTGCTTTTGACTTTTCTATTAGGCACTAGTGTCTTTACTTTACAGTTTTTTTTTTAATTTCAACAAAGAGTTTTTACTTAAATTAAATATTTCAGTTATAAACCGTGCTTTTGACTTTTCTATTACGCACTAGTGTCTTTACTTTACAGTTTTTTTTATATCAACAAAGAGTTTTTACTTAAATTAAATACATATTTCAGTTATAAATGGGTGTTTTTTTCCTCGCAAGTGTGTTGAAAAACGTCGTATGAAACGCGTGTGCATTATGGTCATTACACTCTCGGCTCTATTACGCCTCGACTGTAATGACCAACTTAGCACACTTGTATCATAATGTACTATTAAAACACCAGTACATTCATTTGAATAACAATATACCTACTTAGTTATCCTTTATGTTGTCACAAATCTTATTTTTACTAGACTATCATTCCGATTTTATATTCTGCATGTTGTTTTATACAACCCTCGCTTAGCGATAGGTACACAAGCGTGCTGTTTTTAACCTACTTCAAAAAGGAGGAGGTTCTCAATTCGATCGTATGTTTTTTTTTTAAGTAAATCGTTACTTAACACTTTATTGACACCACGTAAAGTAATAAGACAATGAACACATAAGAAAATGGCACAAAAAGCGGTCTTATCGCTAATAGCAGATATATAGCGATCTCTTCTAGACAACTTTGGGATGTGATGGAAACATACCTATATGTAAAGATGGGCGGTAGTGCTAATTCAGGAATTAGCACTACCGCACTCGTAGACTAATTAAGTTAAAAAAAAACACATTTTTTTTTTAAATAAACTACTTAGAAATAATACAGTAATTATGTAAGTAGGTATGTTTGTTACGCAATTATTCCGCCTACTTATTATGGATGGATTTTGATGATTCTTTTTTTGTTTGGTAGGTATTACATCAGAGGTAGTCTCATGTAAGTAATTTTATCAAAATCAGTTCACTACTAAGGTTTTTATAACAAAATAACCGAAAAAAGATCATCCACGTAATCGAATTGCGTATTTTGAAGTAGGTTTTCGAGTTTTTAATTTTTTAACCTCAAATTTGCAATTAAATTTAAGAAAGACAAAAAATACAAAACTTAAATGTGGGTCTTCTAACATATCTTATAATTTTTAAATAAAAACTACGGGTCACTCACGTCTGTTTTGAGCCGAAATTTCCGACTATAGTTACCCCCTAACCCTTTTGCAACCGATGACATCACGTGCGGCACGAGCGGCACGTCGCAGTGCAAGGCGCGTCACCGACCGAGAGTGACGTGTGTGCTGCTCCTTTGAAAAAGACCGCCGAATGCGGTTGAAACTATAGTCGGATATTTCGGCTCAAAACAGACGTGAGTGACCCGTAGTTTTTATTTAAAAATGTGTGAAAACCACGTTAATTTCCATGTCTTATAATGTAAATAAAACCAGCCAAGTGCTAGTCGAACCCGCGCTCGAAGGGTTCCGTACCATTATCTATAAAAACGGCAAAAAAAAAACACGTTTGTTGTAAGGGAATAAATATTAATTTTATTTTAATTAATTATTTTTGTAAATAATATAACTCAATATTCTGTGAATATTTCAAGCGTCTACCTGTTGCCGTTATCAATACAGAGCAAAAACGAGCAAAAAATCACGTTTGTTGTATGAGAGCCCCTTTAAATATTTAAGTATTTTATTCTATTTTTTAGTCTTTGTTGTTACAGCGGCAACAGAAATACATCATCTGTGAAAATTTTAACTATCACGGTTCATGAGATACAGTCTGGTGACAGACGGACAGACGGACGGACAGATAGCGAAGTCTTAGTAATAGAGTCCCGGTTTTACTCTTTGCGTATGGAACCCTAAAAATAACCGTTAGCGTGGACTGGCACTAATGTGAGCTTATAATTTCTAAAATTAAACACCTAAAAAAAAAAAAAAACATATAAAAAAAGAAATTGTTTCAATACCTAACAAAAATACATATAAATTGTAGATATAATAATCTATTTCTAAAGGAAGACATAATCGAAATTAAATAGCATTTAATAATGTTTTCTAAGGTTTTCGTGATTGTTACCAATTGAAAATAAAACCGGCCAAGTGCGGATCGGACTCGCGCACGAAGGGTTCTGTACAAACTAGTAGATAAAAGAAAATCATGTATGTTTTTTATTTTCCTTCATAGACCGAAAAATATACATCGTAAAAATATTTGAAAACCTGTTTTAGCTTATGCAAATGAAGCTCTTTCATATGATATGATTTTAAAGTGAATTAACCGTATCATGTGGTGGGGACATGATACTTACGGTTAATTCACTTTAAAATTTGGGCCCTCATTCCTTGCATATTTTGTTGTGATTAAATTAAAAATGACCAGTTCTCGGATTTTTTCCTATAGTATAGTACCTACTATAACACAATGTTTCTTGCCAAATTTCATAGTTCTAGGTCAACGAGAAGTACCCCATAGGCTTTGACTCCCTTGTGAGTGTCGAAATGTGCGTTTTTTCGATATATTCGGCTGCAACTTTTTTTTACGAAAACCGAGAAATTTTATTTTTCTGCAGCAAGAGACTGCAGAATAGATCTGCGTACCTATATGGTTTTAATTTTAAGTCGATACCTTCACGCGTTCCCGAGATAAAGGTCTTAACACCCGGACGGACGGACAGACGGACAGACGGACAACAAAGCGATCCTATAAGGGTTCTGTTTTTCCTTTTGAGGTACGGAACCCTAAAATCCATAAGATTTGTTAATTGAAATTAATTTTCACTGCAAAGTGTTTGAAACGTCAGGCCATAAAATTATTTAAAACTAGCTGCGCCCCGCGGTTCCACCCGCATGGTGATCGATTATGTTGTTTTTGTTTAATGTATTCCACAGGAACTGTAAAAAAATTCGAGATCAAAAGTATGCCAGATCCTTCTACATAGTATAAGTAATAATCCTGCCAAATTTCGTTCAAATCCGTCCAGTAGTTTCGGCGTCCATCGGACACACCGTAGGTACGGTCAGACAGACAGACAGACAAAAATGTTGAAAATTGCTGTTTTAGCTTCTGTATCGATAGCAATACCAATATCAATGCATCCTCCAACAAAAAAAAATCAAAAATATTTAATGTACAGATTTTGACCCGTTTCATTCTTAATATAAGTATGTACAAACAGATATTAAGTAGGTATGTAAAATATACGCGATAAATCCGTTAAAATTTGTTTAATTTCAATGATTATCTAGCCTTAAACATACAACCCGTACTTGGCCAGCGTGGCAGACTATGGCCTAACCCTTCTCACAATGAGAAGATGGCCCATTCCTAGCAGTGGGACAGTTTGTACAAACAGGGCTGATAAAAAAAATACATACAAAAGAACTTTAATTTAAATCAAGATTGGAAATTGACAACGCCTGTTGTTATCATTGAAGCAAAACAGTAAACAAAGTAAATGTATAATGCAGCTTGGCAAATAAGTAGGTACCTAGATATATACCTATACAATACAAACTTCTCACCGGGACAACTGTTGCTTCATTTGTATCAGGCTGAGGTCCGATCGTGTATTGGAGTATCTACTGCTGCCTTTTTGATGGATGAGCCAAGTACCAGCTGGAAGCTTTAGTGTCGGTTGACCGGCGAGCTGTGAGTTAATCGGTGATGATAAACTAGTTGCCGAGAAGCTACTCAGTCTTGAGCCTCGTCGCTTGACTGTCCATACCTATCCGTTAGAATTTCGGCGAGTGTGTGCAGATGTTCACGTCCTTATTTAATTTCCTCATGACTAGCAGAACTACATGACTATGAACTAGCAGAAAGTCGCCACATTACTACTAATTTCTCATTCTCGAGTGGAGACCACGCACCGGCAAGCGCAGCGTAGGAAAACCAGCAACAAGGTGGATAGAAGACTTCATAAAATTGTATGGAAGCGGCTTCCGATCTTTTTGAAAATCCATGAGAAATGCCCAAAATCCATTTATATAAATTTCTGTGTATTTTCTTGATGCGCACTACATAGGAGACGAACTCCCTGCCTGCCGCCTTTTCTGTTTTCTGGTAAATCCTAGAATTAATAGAAAACTTCTAGATAAGTATAGAAGCTTGGAACAGGGGGCCAATTCAGTTATTCAAGACCGCTTTGTAGCTGAACCATATGTGGAGCTTTTCCCGTCAGCAGCCATAGTTTTTTTAGATTCAGTCACTTTTATGTCATCCAATTGACACATTTGATGAAACATGACACGTTCATCGCTCCTTACTAAATCAAAAAAATGATAGCAGCCGACAGGAAATGCTTCGCACAAGGTTCAGTTACGGATCGGTTTTGAATACTTAATGGAATTGTCCCCCTGGTACTGTATTGTACTTGGTACAGTGTGCATCTGATCTGCATGATTTAATTCCCTCCAAGTAGCTCTTTTTTTCTATCGGACGGCTAAAAACACAAAAAATCGTCATCGTTTTATGGCGGATATTCCAAATAAGACCGAACGAAAAGTTTTAATTCTACTTAATAATAACTCATATAAACATATCTTAGACCTAGTTATGTTACTTACTATCCTAGACAAATAAGTTATTGTTAAATTGTTCAACTTTCTGGGAAGACACTGTCTACTGCAACACAGTTACTTATTACTAAAGCAGTAGACAGGGTTACAATTTATTATTGTGAGATGTATTTAAAACAATAAAGTATTTGTATTTGTAATAATTAAGTAAGTACTCTAAGTTTTATTACTACTTAAATTGTGGAATACGCTTTCTGAGTTCTGAGTAGGTAGATCTCTCAATGGATACAATCTGTGTGTCTTTAAATCGCGAGTGAATCTGTCTCTTCTAGGTAAGCGCTCTCCATTGTAGACCGCAACGTCGGTTAACATCAAGCGAGTTAGTGGTCAAGCGCAATCCTATATTATATAGGTAGTAAACAAATGATTCGGTCCATCCTCGGCCACACCATCGCTTACCATCAGGTGGGTTGATGATCGTCGAAAAAAATCATAAAAAGAGAATTCTACTTAGATAGGTAGGGGAGCGAGGGGCTTGTTGTAACAGTTTTCATGAAAACTAATATATCTTGAGATCCATGGATTATATTGCTACTAAATAAAGATGGATGGATGCTGTAACTCTTCCTCTACCAAATCAACTAAAAGTAATACCATAACTATTGGTCATTATTTTACAATCAATTATTTTCTAGAAGAAGTGCGGTGTTACAACTTACCTCGTGTTTGGGGCAAGTTGTAACGTCTACCGGGGCAAGTAGTAACGACAAAAAAAAAACAACAATAATACCTCTAATAACTTATTCTTTGTTTATTTTTAACAAAATTGACATCTTTCTAAAGTAGGTATTATGTGATTCTTATCAAAAATCGACTTAAATACACTTTTTAAGTAATCAAGACCTAAAAATTACGTAATCAACAGTTTTATTTAGTTAAACACTACTTATAATCATAAGTAAGTAATTAAATTATTTATATCTAAGGCATGCTTCGTAATTATCTCTTTTTAATATTTATCTAACAAAGTATTGCATGTATATAAGAATCAACATTTGGTGGGTTTCGTTATAATTAAATTCAGTATTCATCTGAGCTACAATTAATACAAATAAAAGATATAGTGTCTCCTGTAACACATCCTACACGTGCCCACATCTTAAAAATGATACACTCGACCCAATCCTCTTTATTTGAAACAGTGTAAGCTTCACCACATACCAGACAATACCACTCTTCTGATTCAGATTCTGAATCTGAACATAAAATCTTTTTTTTAGCTCTGTCCACTACGGTTTTATTTTTTGTTGATTTACTAGAAGAAAGAATTATTATTGGTATATTTTTTCCTTTCTAGAAGAAAGGAAAAAAGTAGGTATCTACATCATAACTTGTTAACATGTTGTAACACGTTACAACAAGCCCCGGAATTTTGTTACAACTAACCCCATGGTATGATTTTTAACATTTATCAAGATAACTATTTAAACAATTTAGCAATCTTAAAAACTGTTACACATTATCAAGGATAGATAAATTTGAATGTAAATAAGATATAGAAAGTTTGAAATTACTCGATAATAATAACACAAACCAAAATCTTACGACAGTACAATTTTATATTACCTTGCAAAAATGAAGCGCGTGCACACTTCCGCTCATTGTGCCGGCCGGCGGGACACTTTCTATGGCAACATGATGCGGCGCGGCTTATAGGTCAAATTTAGTCAAAGAAATACTCTAATAAAGTTTAAGATCCTAGTGAAAAGAGCCTGTTACTACTTACCCCTGTTACAACAAGCACCTCGCTCCCCTACTTACAACCGTTTAAATTTAGAATAGGCAGCGAAGAAATGTCACAATAGATCTGAAAATGATCTGAATCGCAGTGGCTAGCCGGTGGCCCCATAAGTTTCAAATAAAAAAAAAAGGCGGAAAGACGATTTTTTTAAAATTTATTTATTTAACAACTAAACTTAGTTACCCACATTAAGAAGTTAGCTATATACTTAAGTACCTACAACCAGTTACCTAAAAACTTCAGTTAGCTTAAACTGGCATCTTCATTCGCAGCGCGCTGTCACTATATAAGTAGTAACTGCGCTTGCTTGACAGGCCTCATGGCTCAGTAGTAGTAGGTACAACTGCTTCTAAAGCTGTAGGTCGTGGGTTCGATCCGCACCCAGGGCAAACATTTGTGTGCTGAGCATGGATGTTTGTTCTGTGTCTGGGTGTTTCTATGTAAGTATCATAAGTAGGTATACTTAGGTATGTATTTACAAAAAATAAGTATTTAGGTATGTATTCTATCAACCATCTAGTTCCATAGTAGGTACGAGCTTTTTTAAATAAAAACTACGGGTCACTCACGTCTGTTTTGAGAGTGCAAGGCGCGTCACCGACCGAGAGTGACGTGTGTGCTGCTCCTTTGAAAAATACCGCCGAATGTGGTTGAAACTATAGTCGGATATTTCGGCTCAAAACAGACGTGAGTGACCCGTAGTTTTTATTAAAAAATGTGTGAAAACCACGTTAATTTCCATAGGTACGAGCTTTGCTTAGTTTGGGCTAGAATCTAGATGGTGTTGTGTGAAATGTCCACCAATATTTATTTATTAATATTTTATTTATTCCCACGCGCTAGCGGATAAAAGCGCTAGATCTTGTTGACGTAATTTAGGTATGGAGATCTGAAAATAATTTTACATATGTAAGGTATTCATTCAAGAGTAAATAGTTGTTAAATTACACGTAACTTACGTAATTACGTTAAATTTTGTTAAATTCTTATGAATTTGTATTAGGTAGGTAAGTACCTACTTTATGCCTAGTAGAGTTTAATGAACTTACCTACTTTAGCCTATAATTAAAATAAATTAAGTTAACACTACGAGGGTTTTAATATATATTATTAGCTAACTATGTAGAAAAAAAGAAAACCATAAATTACGCGCCCATAATTACAGTTCAAGAATGGAAAATGGTATTTGAACATGGAACGCGGTCGACAGTGACACGTGAAGGAAAGTATCGTATAGTCTGTGACGCTTTCCCGCGCTTTCCCCGCGCCGCGCCATTTCCCGCCCGCGATTTCCCGCGCCTCGATACGTCACGCTAGGGCTGGGCGTCATTCGAGCCCGCCAATCAACTCATCCGCCATGTTGTTAACGGGGCGTAACCGACAGTCCCACGTTCACTTCACCGCAGTCAATTCATTCCATCTCGTTCAAAATTCCAGTTTTCCCGCTCGCACGCACCGATCTCTCATTGGCGGGAGTGCAATTAAGCGCGGGAATTCGAATTCTATTTTTGACGGAAATGTTTTTTCAGCCCGTGTTTACTGCCAGTGGCTGTTTTAGCGACACCTGTCGGGGTGTTTAGGACTTTTTTGAGTGGTTGTGTAATGGCGTCGGATGGTACATAACGTAAATATGCGTGTGATTTATGACGTTATTTGGTTGATGTTTGAAGGATTTATTTTGTTGTGTATTTAATGGACGATAAATCGTGGATCGTCGCAGGTGGGCGGTGACGAGTGTAGATGTAGAGCGACCTCGGCGATGACGGGCTCGTGAGAAATTTAGGATGCAATCTTAATTTTAGAATTAATACTATGCAAATAATATAGATGAGCTAAAGTAATATTGATGTAGTTTTGATTTGTTGAACTTTATATTGTCTCCAGCATATATTTTTGTATATTTTCTTATCAACAAAACGTATGTAGGTATCTACCTACTTACAATTGGATAGAGGCTATAATATGGTATATGTACCTACCGACTTTGATTAAATATCTACACTAAGATTGGTATCTTACTTCCTTTTCTTTATAAATAACTATAGCTGCACTCCGCGGTGTCACCCGCGTGGTGATGAAAAACAGTGAAGATTGATGGTGATAAAATATAACCTAAGTATATCCTTTTTCAGATCCTAAAGAATCTCTATGCCAAATTTTACAACGATTGGTTCAGCCTTTTAGCCCTGAAGAGGTAACAAACACACCACAGACAGACAGAGTTAAGTACTTTCGCTTCTATAATATAGGTAATAATAATAAAAATATTTATTTCAGGCCGTCAATACCCATAATTATACAATAATACTTATTATTACTTAACGTATTACACTAATACAATAAAACATTATCATTATTAGGGGAGAGCAGGGTATTGGGAGCTAGCGGGCAATGGGAGCTCTACCAATAGGCTCTACTCGTGTATAGTAAAGTAAAATTTGAGCCGAATTTACACGAATAGCTTCGGAAGTCATCGGTTATTGGACGCGAACATCGCTAACTGGCTTAATATCAACAGTATGACGACAGCAAATGAATGTCAGATTCGTGACTTTTTATTACAAAAAATATGAAACTAAATCAACAGAATTAAGTACCTGAACTTTTACTATTTAATTATGCTTAGAGTTTATTTCATGCTTTATTGAGTCTATATTACGATAAAAGCAGACCGAAGACGACATTGCAATGTGTGTTTTAAATTTTTTTTCTTTGGAGACAATTGAAATTTGGGTAATGGGAGCCCCACTGGCTCCCATTACCCATCATATATCATTATTACCGATGATTTTTAATTTTTAAATAATTACTGGGGTTGGTTTGTTTATCAGTAATTACTTTAAGTACCTACATCAAATTAAAGTTAATTTGGTAAATTTAAATGAGTGGCTCTAATTACACTTATGGGCTTTAAGTGGCTCTCATTGCCCGACGTGTGGGGCAATGAGAGCGAAAGACACTTTTTTATAAAATGTTATTTTTCCCTATTTAAGTGCTCATTTATTAACGTTTCATTATAAGTAATATAAAGTCAGATAGTTGAAAGACTGATTGATGTCAAAAAATATAGACAACGAGTACAAAAATATGCTTCAATTTCAACTCCAATTCCCCCATTCTCCCCTAATCCTTTATTTATTTTTATTGAAAACATATCCTATTAGAAACACATATGTCAAATCTATCATAATTAGGTAACAATATTACATTATGCTTGTTACTTTTGATAGATTTGCAATACCTATGTGTTTATTCAAAATGTAGGTACTTACCTACGTACCTATCTATATCATATGTTAGAATTTTATATCAAGACTTCCATAGTGAAAATAACGCTAAAGGACAAAAATATAAGTATCTGTGATATATAATTTTCTCACATAAGACGTAAAAAAATCAAATACTTGAGCCATAATAATAGGTAGGTACTATTTCCTTAATATCAAAATCAGAAAAACGTCTACCAAGCACATTTGAGAAAAATCTAGTGAGTGAATAAGTAAGTACTTAGCTATTTAACATAAATTCATCAAAATTCACCTAACCTACAAACTTATGACTAAAAGTACTTAGGTACATCTGCTTATGTCCATTTATACATCACTGTCAACACAAGCGACACTCGACAGTCGACATGTTGCTGACATGTTTCTGTAACCATTGCCTAATGTAAACCGAGGTAATCTGCCTACTTACTGGACAAATGAACCTCGAGTGGTCTGCACAGGCCTCGTTATAGAGGGTGTTTTCAAAAAATTTCTTTCAAATAAAGTATTAGAAATCGGTAAATCCGTTTGAGAGCTACGAAACCACAAAGATACATACACACTAATAAACACAGATGCACACGTCAAACTTATATCACCCTTTTTTGGGTCGAGGGTTAAAAATTAACTATATACAAAACGAAAACCAGTAAACTCTACCTCTATCTATAACCATTAAACTCATCATCAAGATCCATGAAATTACTTCAAACTCATTCTAAAAAAGGACACCAAAAATAACACCGGCATACACCCACAAAGCGTTCCAATATCCATTAATAATCCGCCATAATCTGTGTCCATTCACAACAAAATCTCAAACATATTAAAAACCGGGTCATAAAATGTCAAAAATACAAGCAGTATTCTAGCACACGTCAACAAGTCTTAGGAGTTGAATCAAGTAATTATTATTTTTTAATTACGCATACTTCTTTTACGGCGCAAACGTCCGATAATATGTTAAAAAGTCGGTAATGAGCGGTCCAATAAAAATGGTGGATACTTACCGACGTCTCTCGAATTAAACTCATCTTAGTAATTACACGTCAATTCATGAATTTAAAGCGGGATCCGGGATTATTATTGTTGTTGTGCAAGATTTTTGAATTTTAAATTTAATTTTTAAAATGTTTCGTGTTTCTGTTAAAATACGGCTTAACCACCAGAAAGACCACAAATTAAAAAGATGTCGTCAACAAATGAAGTTTGTAAGTAGTAGGTAGGTACTTACCTACTCGCTCAGGGGGTCTACCTATATATGCAAAGAGGTTGTAAGTGAAAAATGATTTCTCTATTTATTATTTTTTCTTTTGAAAGGTTTTGGCTTCACCCGTTCTTACTTATTATCAAAAAACTCCTTATTTACTTACTTAAATGTATTGCATTGTAGGTTTTCAAATATTTACAATGCGACCATGTTTTAAAAATACTTTTGTGTTTTATATGACGTCTTCAGTAATTATCAACTTAGGTACGTAAGGTTTTTTTGTTAAGTTTGATAGATATATACTTAGATAAACTCTTTATTGTACACACCATAAAGTTTACAATCAGAGAAATAGATAATCTTCTTCTTTTTTGTATTGGACCCGCATTAAAGCATTTGCCAGTGTCAAGTATTAGGATTTTTTTCAAGTTTCTTAAATAAAACAAGTTGTAAATGTTCTAGTCACGTATACAGTCAATTTATAAGTCGAGTCCTGCTTCAGTAAAGTGGTGGCGACTTTACTAGAAGCTTCTATGAAGTTTTGTCGACAACGTAAAATGACACGTTTCACTGCTTCATTTCACTTGCCCACACTCATGTACCTACTTGATCGAACAGTTAATGAATAAAACACCACCATTTTTATCGCAATAATATTCAAAATAATACAAGTTTAGGAAAATAAAACAAAGCAACAACATGTTTCAATGACGTTCCCGCCAAAACTCCAAAATAGATAATACTAACTGAGAAAACTCTCAAAAACTTTTTTTAAAGTTTCTATTACACTGTACTAAATTAATGCCGTAAAACATATATTTGCCACGAACTGGCAAGCGCAGCGTAGAAAGACCAGCCACAAGGTGGACAGAAGATATCCTACAACAAGTGACAAGAAGACGCTGGATGCAGGCCGCTTCAAACCAGTCTTTCTGGAAATCCATGGGGGAAGCCTATGTCCAGCAGTGGACTTCTTGTGGCTGAGGTGATGATGATGAACATATATTTGTAAAAAAAAACTAGATCAATAGCGATCTAGTTTTGATATATATATTTTTTAAAGAATTATTTTTTCATATCGCAAGATTATTTAAACTTACCGCGCAATTAAATATGTTGTCGGCACAATTTATTTAATATAAAATTAGTGGGAAATACCAAAAACGTGAAACATTCAGAGAGTGAAAATGACGCGAGGAAAGGACACGTCAACTTGACAGATTGACGTGTGGAAATTTTAATGGCGGCCGATGCTACACACAGACATAAATGCTACACAAATTTAAATACTTACTAAGTTGCAATGCCATTTTGGAACTGTATGTTAATAAATTATCAACTTACAGAAATAAATTTAAATTTACTAATAAAAGCGTGTTTATTAAATCGTGAAATAAAAAGTATAAAAATAAAATTCTAAGACAAAGCCTTATGAAAAAAAAATAACAGTTTTATGTAGGTAAGTACAGTCTATGTGGGTAACTTTGAATCTGGGTCAAACATTGTACGTGGCCTTTTTAGAAGGTTCTCGATTATTTTCTCAAGAGATTAGTAGTCAAAGCGACTGTAAATTAATTAATCAAGTATTTGACTGCTAATCTCTTAGGAATAAAATCGAGAAGAACCTTCTAAAAAGGCTACGTACAATGTTTGACGCAGAGTCAAAGTTCCCATGTTGACTGTTGTTATTTTTACTTATTTTATTTAAGTAGGTACTTATATAAGTGTATAAAAATATGGATATGATGTTATCTAAGTACAGGTTCCCTGACTGAAATAATTAATAAAACATTTTAAAATATTATATCATATTTGTTTTTCTCTACGACGGACAAAACGTGGGAGTAAAAAATTCGATGAAAAGACGCACCATGCGAGTGAAAAAGCGATATAGACAAAAATTAAACCATTTTTTCAATATTTTTTTCATACATATAATTTTAGCAAGTTGTGTCCAAAGTTAACTGCAATATTAATGTAACCTGCAAATTAAATATTTTTACTTATACCTTCATTTTATAACAGTATTTTATTTCCAAATGGAGTAATTCAGAAGATTTTCTATTAAATTAATAACTATTTGCTTACAATTTATTTTTTAATTTATAACAAAATTTATTTTGGTGCGAAATTTCATCTATTTGGTGTTATTCTATGTCTTAAGGTCTTTGTTTCAAACTACAAATTACAAAAATTTCAGCGCTTAGGAATCTGGGATCGAATTTATTACAATCCGTCAGTGATACCTACGTATAGGTATAGGAGCGTGCCTGTCTGATGAAAACGTAGGTATATTTTATTCTACTTAAATTACAAGTAAGTACTCTTAAATTGAATTCCTCATTAAATCCGAATTCGCTGCAATTTGCGTGCGTCCAGCGGGGCGTCGCTAATTTCCAGCGCTCGTGCAGCGCTTGACGCTTGATTGACAGGTGAAAGGGCGCGAAATTAGCGGCCGACGACCCGCGAACATATCCGAACTACATGCGGGAAATAGTTCAAATGTTAGTACTGTATTTTGAAAATGGAATGGTGTGCAATATTTAGTTTATGACTCGGGAATGTGTTAAGAATATTTTTTTAGGGTTGGCTTAGTTTGTATCGCAATGCAGCCAACATATTTTTTTTTTTAATTCTGCAATATTAATATTTTGTTAGGGTGGTCATACTATAGCAACGAACGTATCGAAAACGGTCGAATGTGGTTTTTTATTATTTAAATGAATTTGAAATGTCAATTTAAGAAGAAAGTCAGCAATATTATATTGCCAACATTGTGCAGATTTCTTTCCTCGCCAAACTCACGTTTAACTAGTTTGTTAGGTCAATTTTTTTTGTGACGTAAAATTTAGCAAAATTATTAGTTATAAAACTTTTGGGGGCCTATTAAAGATTTTAATAAGTAAGTATTTATTTCTTCAAACATTTTAATAGCAATAAATAATATTTGTAATAAATTGCGTTTTTAGCACACGCTGTGTGCGTTTGACGCGGCGCAAATGTTACTATTTTTCTAAAAGGTGTAAAAGTGTGTCCATTAGGCGGCAACATATGTTGCAGAGTGGCCACAGATAAGATAGAGCCGTATGTCATAATTTCACGTACTTAGCTACCGTTTGGCATAGACAAACAAACGCAGGTAACTGGAATTAGTGTGCAAACAACTGCCTGATGTTATTATTAAAGTGAGAGATAAACATGTGAAACACACAGTGGAGATTCCAGATAGGACCGGCTTAGCATGCGCCTTGTCTTGGGACATTATCTCTGTGTGCGCGGATGCGGCGCGCGACCGACGGAATTCTAAATTCGAATTTCGAAAATAGAACGCGCGACTGGCCAGTTACCTTATGTATTTGAATACCTTAGCTTGGAATATGAGATTTTTTTGTGTTTTACGGACTAGTTGCTATCTCTTATAAATATTATAAGAATGGGTCAGGCCAGCTAGAAAAAATATCGTCGTTTGAAAGCCATCTAGACGTATCTAATAAATATAGATAAGTATATTTTTTATTTGCTCATTTGAATAAGAAAAAATATTGCGTAGACTGTTCTAATCATTTTTGGCTACGACGTTTTTAGTTTTTATGATATGATGTTGATATTTTCCAATGCTTTTTGCTTTTTCAGTTTTTTTTTGCTGTCGTTTTTGAGATAAAACAGAATTAGTTTCCAGCAAAGAATTCAAAGTAAGTACGTATAGATCGCTGCTTTCCAGCGTCAATATATTAAGTACTTACTCTTATATAGACGTCACATAGGCTCTATAGATGTTCATCCTCTACGAAATCGCATTAGAGTAATTAAAATAATTTTGTTGTATATTATGTTACCTACGTTTAAACCATTTTTTATATAGATAAATAGATAAACTCTTTATTGTACACACCATAAAATTCACAATCAAAATAAATTAATTAAAAATTAGTGTAACAACTCCAGGCAACCTTACGATGGAGAGGAACGAAAAGAAAGTTTTTTTTATGTTTTCTAAGATTATCGCGATTGATAAAACCGTTTTTTTTTATTGCCTCTAAAAAAATAACAGTACTTAGTTGCATGAATGTTTAGTGCGCAGTCGTAGAAATTTAGATTTTAGTACAATACTTAACATGCAAACTGAACAGATATAAAACAGGTGAACCCGAAAAACAAACATATGGTTGCGTAGTAATACTGTATCAAGTAGCAACCAATCTAAACAAACTAAATTAAAGCATAAGTAATTCAATAGAAAAAAAATGCGTGAGTAAGAATCAAAATGTTTTATTGTGTTCTTTGACTACCAATAGAACCAACTTAGCATTACGCTTACTCAGAGACCACAGAGTACGTAGTTCAAATAATAATTGCTACAAAAAGTTATTTCGTCATGGCAGTGGGCAGGGCACATAGCACGTAGAACTGATGCCCGATGGGGCGGAAAAGTTCTCGAGTGGAGACCACGTACCGGCAAGCGCAGAGGAAGACCAGCCACTAGGTCTATACTTACCTACCCACACACAGACGACCTCAAGTGGCGGAAAGACGCTGCTTACAAGCCGCTTTCAACCGGTATTTTAGGAAAGCTATAGGTGGCGCCTATAGCTGAGGACTATTTGCATATACAAATACAAATTTACATGAAAAAATGTTACACTCCTTCTTGGGCTGTCAGGTAAAAATAGAAAACAAAAACTTTTTTTTAGTCTTAGATTGGATTGCGCATGACCGTTAATTAGCGATGGTGTCGGTAGACGATAGAGCACGCTTGCATTGTTGTTTTGTGATGTGAGGAATAACGTTTTTTTTCAGATATCTCAAAATAATCGCCCTTTTTTGACATTCCTTATTTTTTTATCTAGGGCGAAGTCTTCTGTAGGGAATGCTAAATTGCTAACTGGCTTGATAAAGACTCATCTCAGTAGTTTTGAATGTATGCATTGCTCTTAAGTTGACCGGTCAGCTTCAGTTCATAAAGCTCGGTTTTGGCCCGTATTTATTCGCAAGTAGGTACACACGCGGTATCTAAAACTAAAATAAATATTACGGGCAATTTGCCCACAATATATGGGGGGCATCTCTCCCTAACCTCCACCATACATGCGCCTAATAAGTTTTAATAACTTAAATGGAACGCACTTTAATAATTACAGTTTAAAAAACTAAAAAAAACACGCTTCAAATTATTGTATTGTCATCGGTCCTCGATAAGCCTACAAAGTTTGAACGAAATCTGACCGTTTGAAGTGGGTCAAAATCAAGTCCAAAGGAATCGGTTACAAACAAACATGCATAGGGTAAAACTGGGTAATATGCCCCACTTTATTTGAAAATCAAATAAAACAAAAATGGTGAAAGATATTTTAGAGATCTTTATTTAGGATCAATATTTGGCATTTTGATAATGTTATGACAACATCTTAATATAATAGGAACGTTACTTTACTTAAATAATTAAAAAAAGAAAAACCTTAGGTGGGGCGTTTTGTAAAGCACCTATCAGCTAATATGCCTCACTCGTATTATAAAATGCCCCGGCTTATAAAAAATGCCCCAGTGATTGTTTGTGTGCGTAAATTAAATCAAAACATGAAAATAACAACGTCTTTTGACTAAACACAAATATTGGGGCTCATACATTAGGTATTTCTTCAATCAGTCTTTTAAAGCTTACATTAATTGAAGTACTTATGTAGATAATTAAAAAAAAATTGAACTTAATAAAATCAACAAAACCATTAACGATAAATCAACAACTTCTTTAACATAAAATAAAAACTTTGCAGTTTTCTAATCAAATAAATCAGGTAACAAAAATATCAAAAGAAAATTATAGTAAAAAAAGAAGAGAATTAGTGGCTTGTTTTCTTCATAGCTTCCCTCTTAGCTTTTCGTCCACAATAATTACACAAACGTCCATACATAGTACAAAACTCATGCAACCATCCTGAACAAACTGAACATTTAATCCAATCCTCGGATGATTTAGTTTTGTAAAAATTTTCTGTGCATTCAATGCACTTTCATCCAAGTCCGAGATTTCTTCTTCAGACGTACCAACTTCATCATCAATTTCTTCTACTGACTCAGAAGACGACGAATAAACTACTTTTTTCTTTTTTATCTGACCTTTCTTTGGCTTTTTTGTATTCTTTTCAATTTTAGATTTCTTACTTGTATTTTCTTGATCATGGCTTGAGTCATCATTTTCTGATATATTGGCGGCATGTTGTTTTTTATTATTTTTATCGCTTCTTGTTTTTTCGAATATTCTTTTCTTGACTCTTTTAGCCTGTGTTAATGTTGTAGTTTGATCATTCTCAGAGGTTTCATTTTCAGACCCATTTGACCTATAATATTCACATATACCCTTTGCTTTCCCTGATTTTCCCTTCTGTGCTCTTGATTTGGTTTGTTTAAGATTTTTAGCTTGATCTGTGTTCTCGTCTTCAGAAATATCCGTCATATCGGGATCTTTATTCTTAGTTGCTTTTTTCTCTCCAGTCTTTTTTCCTTTTGCTTTTTTAGTTAAGACTTTTTCTTTAGGTTGAACTTTTGGTTTTCTTTTTCTAATAATTGCTTTTCTTTTCTCAATATTTTCTGTAGACGTAAGGACAACAGCTTTTTGTTTTCTCTTTGATGACATAACTGGTATTACGGGAACTGGATGGATCGTACTTAAAAGCTTGTTAGGTGTTTCTTGAGTTTCAGACGATTTGTCTTTCTGAGGTGTTTTAGACATAATAACCGCTTTCACTGATGATGGTCCTGGCTTAGATACATTGTCAAATATTTCTTCTACCTCATTTAAGTCGTCAATGTTTCTCAATATGCTAGGATTTAATCCTGTGAACCTTGTCTTACGCACAGTACCGGATTGCTTGTGTGGTGGTGAGTGAACGCTCACTGTGGCCACTACGATATTGTTATTAAAAAAGTCGCTCTGTTGGGACATAGTGTTTTGATTGTGACTTGAGACATTTTGGTGATTTGAAGCGCTACATGTATCCAGTTGAGAACCTAAATCTCTTGCCTCTTGCTGTTCTTCATCACATACCAACCTAGATTCAGATAATTCTTTAGTAGCAGAATCGGATTGATTGTGCAGTGAAGATTCAACCTTTTCATTACCGACATCACTGTAATTTTGTTGTAAAGGTTCTTTGTTATAGCATGCAGGTGTCATTTGTGCTCTAGACAGCATAATATCGTTATCATGGATTAGTGCAGTGTCATAATTGTCTTCAAGTAAAGACGGTGAGTCTCGTGAAGTTTGATTTTCTTCATCATTCGTCAAGTTTTGATCTCTTACAGAATCGGACAGTGCAAAATAGTGATCGGGAATATTGGTAGGGTCAAAGGGATAAATCCCACATGATTTCAAAGCTGAAACGCCATTGGAACTAGTGGCAGCTTTACCCCAAGCTCTTCCGATCAATTGAGCCACATCATAGCGAGTCAACTTCTTGTCTTTACATCTGACCATCCATGATTTAGCTTCTTGTGTAAAATACACCTTCAAAGGCCTAAAAAAGGCTCTATCTAGCGGTTGCAGGGCATGGGTCGTATGGCTTGGAAGACACAAAAGTATGACGTCATTTTCTTTTGCAACTTCAAGCAGACGAATATTGTTACTGTGCGAGCTGTGACCATCTAATATTAACAGTGTCTTTCTTGAGCTCTTGTGGCGTAAGAATACATCCTCGAACCATTTCATGAACAAATCTGCATTGATATATGAAGATTTTTTGTTCATAAAAACTTGTGAACCTGGCGGAAGACCTTCGGAAAATTGTGGTTTGTTGTAGACTCCCTTGTATATTAAAGTAGGAGGAAGGAAGTTGCCTACAGCATTGCAGCAGGCGATAACTGTGACATTTTCACCCTTTTCGCAGCTAGTAAGTGTATAAACATCACGAGCTCCCTTTGTCGCAATTACTTTGCCAGGTTTATTGTTTATTTGAATTCCGGACTCATCCATGTTAAAAATATCTTCAGGGTGGTTTGTAAAATCGTGTTCTTCATATATTTTGGTTAACAAATCAAAAAACTCTTTGACGTCTTCTCGATTGACGCCATACGCCCTAGAAAGAGATAATCCTTCGGATTTTCTTTGACTTAATTCTGGATTGCGAGCCATAAACCCAGTAAACCAAACATTGCCAGCAACCTCATTCGTTTTTGAAAATGGATTTTTTATATTTAGTTTCTCAGCCAATTGAAAAGCCATTTCTTTGACATCTTTTCTTTCTGGGGCAAAGCCGACACTTTCTAGTTTTTTTATATGAGCAACTAACTTTTTCTCGCATTTGTTAGAAAATACTGGGTTGCGCCCTAAAGGAACTTTTGATCTACCCGTTATAAGGTGCCTTCTTAGAGTTCGAGACGGAATGTTGAAGTTTCTTGAAGCCTCATTTACTCCCATTTCTTTGCTGCGAACACATTGCATTGCTTTTTCCAGATCTTCTGCACTCCAAGAAGCTCGGAGAGTCTTTCGTTCATATCTTCGAGACATTGTCTGCAATGAAAATAAAAACATCGTTCATTTGTATGTTGTTTAGATACTGGGGCATTTTATAAAAAGAGTAGTGGGGCATTTTGTCAAATTTGATTTTTAATATGCCCCATCACACTTAAGGTCGCAATTTCAAGGTTATAACGCTGAGTGCAACAAAACAATATAGCCTATTTATGTGTATTTACAGCAGTATAGGTCAATTCAACACAACTATAACAGCAATCAATATTTATAAAAACATTTGCAACTTACCACAAATTATTTCGCCGCAAAAAAACTTAATTTATTAATATTTTCTAATCGGACGGAGAAAATCACGCGTGCACGGCAGCCATGTTGTCGGGCGACTAGTGACTGCTCGCGTCTCAGTGGTAGCGCGCATAGCTTTGTTTGTGTGCGTAATAAGTGAGTGGGGCGTTTTGTCAACTGGGGCGTTTTACCGAGTTTTACCCTACATAGGTGAAGCTAATAAAAGCGTGTTAAAATGCCGACGTTTAACAATATTTTTTTTATCAGCCGTTTGTATACAAACTGTCCCACTGCTGGGAACGGGCCATCTTCTCATTGTGAGAAGGGTTAGGCCATAGTCTGTCACGCGGGCCAAGTGCGGGTTGGCAGACTTCACACATCTTCAAGATCATTGAGAACTCTCAGACATGTAGGTTTCCTCACGATGTTTTCCTTCACCGTTTGAAGTTGGCGGCAATCAACAATACGCACCTAACTTCGAAAAGACAGAGGTGCGTGCCGCGGGATTCGAACCCAGGATCTTAACTTAGGTTTAACAATTAATCATAGTAAAAGGTTATTAACGAAGTAAACATGAATTACAGTCACTAAATATCGAAAAATATGCAACAAAATGTACTGTATGTAATGTGTGTATGTATGTGTGTGTAATGAATATTTTTGTGACTCAAAATTATACCACTTACCTTTTTTGGTTGATTATCCGTAAATAACATCAATATTTTAGAGAGAATTCAGTACACAAACTTTCTTGGGAGCGTTAGAGCGGACTAACCCATTACTTAACAATGTGTTCTGAAAATTGATAAATGTGTTTTTGAAGTAAAAACTTCTTTAGCGGCGTTGGGCATTTTTGGGTTGGGTAAAAAATTTAAAACTCGCGTCAGATCGTCAGATCGTCACACGGACAGTCAGAAACCTATTCTAAAATT
The DNA here is from genome assembly GCA_947563715.1 of Lycia hirtaria. Taxonomy (NCBI): domain Eukaryota; kingdom Metazoa; phylum Arthropoda; class Insecta; order Lepidoptera; family Geometridae; genus Lycia; species Lycia hirtaria. The sequence goes on from OX387385.1 coordinate 15,961,333, forward strand.
CTGCATTTAAAGTTCACTATTGTATGTACAAGCGTCGTACACGAAGCGTTAGCGTATTTTAAGAGTATACAGCGCCATCTAGTACGTTGTCTTAAAACACGCTAACGCTTCGCGTACGATAAGTTAAGGGGGTAAGTATAAGGGGTTGTTTGTAAGACACAAGACACAATATATTTAGTCAAATCCTTCACGAGTGAGTCTTGTTGCTATTTTATTTTTTCACTTCTGCCGGCGCTCCCGGAGTGCAAACCTGTTGTTTTTTATATTTTAATTTTTGCGGGTATCTCACTCTTATAGGCATATCTCCCAGGTTAACCTTATAGAACAGACAATTTTTTTCGCAAGCGACGAAATTTTGAAATTCCATGATGGAATTCGTCAAGCCAGATCAGAGGCCTTTCGGCGGCTTAATAACTCTGACTCTAGGGCTGGCCACTCAGTCTATACGAAATTACTTACTTATGATTGAATTTCTCACTAAGACGATTGTAGTTATCGAATTGTCAAGTCCTGTCAATTTATGAAAATGCATCCTCAGACAATAATACATCCAACCTACGTTCAGTTGAAACAAACTAATTTCTGCAAAGCTCGTTAAATCATACGAGGACATTAAAATTATTATACTTGGCCAAACAATTAGCAATAACGGTAATATTAAATTTACGGCGCATTGTTTTTGAAAAAGGAATTGAGTTGTCCTTCCAACAAAAGACTAATATGTATAAGTTTTTTTACCGCCTGACTGATGATTGAGGTAACTTTTGGTGCTGGCCAGCGGTAAAAAAGATGATAAACATCTTATCCAGATTCTAGATTATTCTAATTCTAATAAAGAATTAAATATTATTATTATAAATAAAGAATGGGAAAATTTGGTGTCTGTTTACAAAAATGTGAAGTTTCATACCTAAACCTATTATTTTTTTTGTGAATAGCGAGGCGGTAAAAAATTGAAATATATACCTACAAATAATTGTAGTATATTTATAGATAAATTTATTTCTATAACTTCCCGAGATCTAAGTCCAATTCTAGATAAGAAACTCTAAAAAACTAGATAAAAACCTCCGACAAAACAAAACGGCTGAACCGATTTTGATGAAACGTAGCTAAGAACACTCTCAATGAAATCCTCTTTCAAATAAATAAAAAAAAAACTACTTAGATCAAAATGCGTCCATCCGTTTGAGAGATACGATGCCAAATACAGACACACAGATATACTTACACGTCAAAGTGATAACACACCTCTTTTTGGGTCGGGGTTAAAAAAGAAGAGTAAAAATCAACGAAACAGCTACTGATAAACTAAAAGTAAACGCGTAACTAAAGTTACATAACCTAACAAAACCTATTAATTTCATCGATTAATAAATGAAAAAGTGAAAAAAAAATAACACTCGGAACAAAGTAGAATTCTACCAAATTATCTGTTTTCGTTTCAAAGAGGTTTATAAAAGAGTTTACATTGGATGTAACATTATGTAAATGGAACGAAACCTCCTAATCTTTCGTCAAACCAATGACTTGAGAAAAACCTATCAATCTGCCATGTTCCAATTTCAAAATTGACAGTCAAATGCATACAGTAGCACTGGCACAAAAAAGCAAACGATGTTGGTTATGTATGTTTGATCTCTATATCTTCGTTTTTATGTTTTTTTAATAATGGCCAGTTAGTGATGTCCGATTAGTCTTCGACGTTTGAAAGAGCGATTTTATTTTTAATTTATTGCAAATATTTCTTCAAAACGTCGTCAGTAAAGACGGACACGTGCTAATTAACTTACATTGTTAGTGGTTTTGTTGTTTTCCGTTTGGGATTAGTTTCTTTGTTGACCTTCCTTCTTCGTGTGAGCTTAGAAAGTTTGCAATCTGTAATTTAAGGCATGTAAATGAACAATACTGGACCATGAACAAGGAGAGAGCGATTTTTGTTTTTGGAACAAAGGTAGGTATATTAATCTGTTTTCGGTAGGTATATTAGTCTTGCAATGTAAATAAAGATGGTTTGTCGTCGATAATTATGAGTTGGTAATTATAAAATATTATATTTACTAGGATATTGCGAAATTTATTTAAATATATAAGTTCGTTGTAAAAAAAAATGTTAAATAAATCTGGCAAAGTACGAGTTTCACATACACACCGAGGCTTCTGTACCTACTCATTTGAATTACCCATAAACATGACACCAGGGCTAATTACTCAACAAAATATGCTCTAAGAATATTTGTAACTTCACAAATTTTCTGCAGTAGAAATAGCCTGAAATGCTAGGTAGGCGTTTACATACAATATCAAGTTCAAATAAGTACTTAAGTGTTACAGACCTATTTTCTTTATCCAAATAGATTGTAACACTAGCGTTGACTCTATTTAAAGTGTATGTCATATGATACAACTGTCAACAAAACGTTCACTTGTTTTATTGTTCGTTTCTTTTTTGTGGAATCAACAAAGAGGTTTTATCTCGCAGTTCTTGCACAAAAATTTTCTATTTTTTTCAAAAAACATTTACGCTATCTTGTCTCGCACTTGACCGGTTTTTAGTATTTGTTGATTTACATCAAAGTAAATCCTACATCTAATATAATCCCAAATTTAATTAATTTTGAGACTTGCATAGACTTAAGATATATAAGATATATATATATATATATATATATATATATATATATATATATATATATGTAACTTACTTACATACTCAAGACTTTGTCTTGAGCACTTGTCTGAGTTGTATCTTTTAAACCGTAATAAGTACATAAGTACTTAGATATTACGGTTTAAAAGATACAACTCAGACAGACAGACAGACACCGTAGCCTCACGAATAGGCTCAACACCCTACTACTACTGAAGCCTACAAAACGAACAATTAAAATCTGTTATTTCAGTTATTTATACTATAATACCTACATATTACTTATACTTAGGTAGGTACATATTACTTATACCTACATATTACTTACGTATTTCATGAACCGCGGGTGACTGCTAGCAAAATTCTCAAGTAATCGATAGGTATATATAGAATGGACACAATAACGTGGAGAGCAATCAAGTTGAATACAAGTTACCTAGATCATGGCGGCAGTTACGCAGAATTACTGCTTATTAGATATTAGTGGGACAGAGCGGCCGTGGACGCGGTCGAAGATGTAGCGCACACTGGATGTGGCACGAGAACTTGTGTGGTACATGCGTATATACGTGTGATACACCGACATGCGGCCATCTCACGCGGCACTTTTAGGGTTCTCGGAATAAGTGGGTATGTCTTTACCCACACACTTTTTAGGAATTTATTTTATATTATTCAAAGTTTCAAATAAAATGCCTATTGGTATTCTCGTAGATATAGTAGGCACTCTAAGAAGCCCATCAAGCCGAAGTGTGTTGATATAATTTTAGCTCCATATCTTGAATTTCTACTTGAAATCATCTACAGAATAATATATAAATTATTCTTTCTTTAGATTTTTTATTCATTAAAATTAAACATATTTGACGGATTTATCGGACTTCGCGATCGGATTTTTTTAAATTAGGTACGCGTGTAAAATTGTATTTAAAAATTGTACATTTTAGAAACATTTTTTCTTATTCTCGGAGTCTTTCTCGGAGATCGATTCAGAAATGAAGAGATCTGTAGATGTACGAAAGTCACCGACATAGCAAAGCGGATTAGCAAATTGAAGTGGCAGTGGACAGGGCTCATAGCACGTAGAACTGATGGCCGATTTTTCTATATACTTATTGTATATAAGAAAATACACAAAAATCTGTGTTCCAGTTGTATTCTTTGTCTCATCTAGTATCTTTATATCCGCATGCTTATTAAAGTTCGCATGTATGTATGTGGGTGTGTATGCGCGTGTGTTGTATGGAACACAGCGGGGGCCTTCCAAGAATGTGGCTGATACCTCCCGCTACAATCACTTAGCTCTCCGTGGCTTAGTCAACGTTTCCACGAGAAATACCGCCATTTTAATTATTTACTCATTCTCATTCTACTAATAAAAAAATCACACGTTACATGTATTCTAAAGTTTTCGTAATTGTTACACGAAATTTAAAAAAAATTAAGGATTTTTGAAATACATAAGGGAGGCTTATACTGGATATAAGCCTGGAGGAGGTAAAAGAGAATCTAATGACATTTTCACATCAAAATCTGTTAAGTCGTTTAGGCTACGGAAGGTAAATTTTAGACCAGTACTTATCGTAGAGCTACGATAATAATCTTTATTTGGTTCTTTGGCGCTTTATTTGGTTATTTGGCAATATTGTTTGTAAATTGTAACTTCTTCAACACTTCTAGACGACTATGGGATGAAGTTAAATTAAAAAAAATGATAACAATAAACGGTTTCTTATCATGAAAATTGTCAGAAAAATACAAACAAAAAAATCCTACTTTTATCCTTTTTTATTTGAAAAATTGAGCTCCACAGATTCCAATGTCCGTGCTTTTTGTAAACTATTAATACATATTATTTCTTAATAAGTTTACATTTTTTTTAAACAGTACACAAAAAAACCTACTTAGCCATACACGCTGTTTTACTATCCTTTTCTATGACTAACAACATAAACATAATAATCATATTTATATAAAAAAATCAACCATTCCAAATTGATGGGCCATCAAATAACATCGTTCTATTCGTATTATGATCGATGCTACGTCAAATATTGTCAGAATGGCTATTTTAGACCATCAACCCACCATCAAGCCACTATCAAGCAGCATCAATCCACACCTTACAGGTTTTATTACTCACTCAAACTCTGAACCACATTTATAGGTCGATTTTATATTTAATACCTAGTATACTGGCCATAAAATTGTAATAAAACATGGACTATTAAAAATAATATCCAATCAAGGAGGTCCTACACAATTTTTACGATTAAACTTAGAATTAACTGCTATTCGATGTTTTTATAACGTAGCAAGACAAATCGAATCTCTATTGGGCCATGAAACTTTAGATGTTTTTTTTAATATGTGACTATAAAGCTACCGCCTTATAGCCGGAACAACATCTTCAAGAATACAACGAAATAAAATATGTAACCTCAATCAAAACGCCGATAAAGTTTGACAAAAATTCCACCTTAAGCCATCCTTTAATTATCCATATATTACAGTATCCGAACACCAAACTACCTGATAGCAATTATACACGCGCTCACCCACGTCAAAAAGGACCCATTCACTGACATTTATGAAAAAAAAGAAAAAGAGCAATCGGCGTCTTAAACCTTTTAACAAAACTGGCCGGCGATAATTCAAGCGAAATGTCCAAACGACGATGTAAAAAAAAAAAATTCGAACGTAGAAAGTGTTAGCGACAATGGAATATTCAAAAATCTTGTTAATAAAGAGTCTAGGGACTCGGATCCGCCTGACAATGGATGGATAGAAAAAAAAAGTTTGAGTATTTGAAAAAAAAAGAACGAGCGGAGAGATTTTTTTTCGGTGCACAGCGTGAGATCGTTTTTGGAGGGAATTTCGGATTTGGAACAGGCGTCATGTGCGGATAGGTGTATTTTTTTTATTCATTCGAATTTTGTAGTTGGCATGACCACATGGGCTTACGAGCAGCGGGCGGCGCTGCTTTCGAAAGAAAATAAAGAAATTATTATGCGACCGATCTTCTTACTTATGACGAAATCTGCCAAATGGGCGTTACTTGTCACAAAAGTGGAATTTTCGAGTGCTTTTGTAACTTATTATGAGAGGTATTTTGTTTAGAGGTATATATTTGTGAGGTTTATTTTAAGTCAAATACTAAATACTCGTATGTAATAGGGCGAATTCTGTGCTAAATACAGTTAAACAAAATGTCCACTTAGATAAAATTAACAGAATAATTAAGTATGGTTTAACAATCTATAGGTTTCTAAATAAAAACTAAGGGTCACTCATGTCTGTTTTGAGCCGAAATATCCGACTATAGTTTCAACCGCATTCGGTGGTATTTTTATTTAAAAATGTGTAAAAACCACGTTAATTTCCATAGTAAAATCTATAGGCTGAAATGCTAAACCTGACACTTTTCCGCTGCGTAAGTAGGTAGATACATTTTTTTTTCGATAAGAAGGAAACATTTTGTGTTAGATTTTTGACGAAATTTTTGACACATATCCTCGTATCTGTGTATTTGTGTCTGTGACATCGAAGCTCTCAAACGGATGGACTGATTTTGATCTTGTTTTTTGTTTGAAAGCGGTTTTGATCGAAAGTTTTCTTAGCTACGTTACATTAAAATCGGTTCAACCTTTTTTTTTTATATTGAGTGTTTTTGTTTTCTTCATAAGTACTGTATCTAGTGCCTCCTTTAATAAAATTCTACTCTAGAATCTATCGCTTCACTCGTGGTTCAAACCTAGAATCTCTCGCTTCGCTCGTGGTTCAAACCTAGAATCCTTCGCTTGCTCTGTATTCAACTGTCAGGCATTCGACAGTAAACTACGATTTTCCATTCCCAGTACAACATATAACTGTTAATATGTTTCCACATTAAAATAAAAGCATTGTATATCAGTTTTCACTCCCAATTTACTCCAATGCCGTGGCCCCTTTCCCCGGTATTCCTAAATAATATAACAAACTAAAACACAGAAACCTACATTGTATACGAACACGGGGGCTACTACAGTCTCGATTGTATTTTTAATAATTCACTGTTAAATTCACAGAATCGTCAGAGGTTTATATAAATTATCCAACTGCCCAAAAAGGAGGATAATGCTTTTTATTTGTATAATATTATGTCGTGGTAATATATCGACACTTGTAGCTTAAACAAGTTGACTGATTTTGATGTAAGTACGTGTAAGATTCTCGATACTTCTTATTAAAAAAAAAATAATAAATCAGTATAAAATATTAATTTTTGGACATAGCCAAAAAGAGTTCAACACAACTAGACTTCGAATTCAAATACAACAGAGGGTTAATAAATACGTTTCCTTTGAATATAAAATAAAAGTGGAACTAAAGCGTTTCATTCGAGTCTTTGGAATATCCACCATGAAACAATTACACTACTACTTAGCCTAATAAGTAGACTAATAATGTCATTTTTTGACTCGCGTTTAAAAACCAAACGACGGATCAGTGGATATAATAAACAATAAATAAACAAATAAATAAAATAAGGAACATGGTGTGGCGAGTAAAAGCAACATTGCATTTACCTATTCGTCTTTTTAACACGCTTTTATTAACTTCATACTCTTACGTATGTTAGTATGAATATATATGTAACGGAAACTTTGAACATGATTTTGACCCCCTTCAAAACGGATTAACTCAACTCTAACTTCAAGTCGGAATAACTCGAAATTTGGCATACTTATCAAGGACCGATGACAATACAATAATTTGATAAGATTAAGCGTGTTTTTTTAGTTTTATTAAACTATTATTATACTTATTGTTTGTATTGGACCACGCGATTACCGATTTGCCAGCATCAAGTATTGAGATATCGCCAAGTTTCTTAAATAATCCAAGTTATATAGTGTTCTAGTCACAGTCTAAGTCAAGTAAACAGTCATTTTCAACTTTGAGTCTTGTCTCAGTAAAGTGATGGCGACTTTACTAGAAGCTTCTATGGAGTTTTGCCGACAACGTAAAATGCCACGTTTCACTGCTTTATTTCACTTGCACACATTCACGCACTTGATCGAACATTTAGGGCCTTACCGAAAAACGTTGCTTAACTTTAACCAACGTCTTAAGTTCTCTGTCTTCTTTCCGCAAGTGTCATTACGTGTCAGCCAGAAGTTGACAAAATATGTTAAGCATTGCTTAAAGTTAAGTAAGGTAAGGCAGTTAATGAATAAACCATCACCATTTTTATCGCATTAATATTAAAAATAACACAAGTTTAGGAAAATAAAACAGAGCAACAACATGTTTCTATGACGTTCCCGTCTAAACTCCACGTTGCATCTCCGCCTTTTCGCCACCTCACTCCATCACGTGTGTGGCCGCAGTATAACTAGTATAAGTTCGGTAGTAGGCCCCATGCGCGGGTAACACCGGTATGTATCTGCGCGCGCGCAATACATCATTCCCGACGTGCGATCGCAGATTACGGTGGTCTGGTGTAGCGGACTACCTCTATATCTACATATCTAGCGCTGGCTGAATATCGGTTACTTTATGTTTACTCCGTGAAATAAAATAAACACTTTCACACTAAAAAAAATGATGCCTACCACATTTAAATTTAAATGTAAAAAAAAATATACTTATATAAAGCGAAAGCAACACTCTCGTCTGCCTCTCTGTCCGTTTGTTACCTTTTCACGACTAAAAGGCTGAACCAATCTACCGTGTAAAGGCAATACACTGTAAGTCGAAAAAACGTGTTTTGAGAAAATGGCCGATTAAAGTTTTTTGGGTTTAATTTGATTATTTTTCCTTCTTATGACTTTCAAGAACATTGTTTGATATTGATTTAAAGGTATTTTTGATATCTATTTAGCCATCTAGTATTTACTCTAATATGTTTAATAGTAAATAAAATATGTACAATCAAAAGAGTGGTTTCCCATACTAGTGTTCCTACAATAATGTTGCCATTGTTGTGGCAAAACATTGATTCACGTCATTTAGCAAGTTTAGCAAATAGACAAATTTAGCAAGAGTTTGTTACCAAAATCCGCACATTTTTAACGTAAAAACTCTATAAAATAATTAAAATATACGAACGACAGCACGGTCCCGTTGCAAGTGCAGCGTGATCTATCTCTTACTTCAAAGTTGCGTAGCCCCGCGCGCGCGCGCACACTGATCACGAAATGCCACTGTTATTTGAGCTCCCGGCAAACCTATGCGCTATCGCTTGTCGATCGCAGCGCGCGTGTCTTGAAACGTTGGTTTTTTGACACGGTATAACTTTCGCGCGCATTGTTTTGTTTTAGCAATACACGGTATGTTTTGTTGCCGTGTTTTGGAATAATAAACCTGTAATGTTCTGTCGAATACAGTGTTTTTAAAAGTATTATATCAGTGTAGACAAAGGTTAGAAGAATTATTTTTTTACAGGGGGTTAGAACAGATCACAAGAAAGTCAATGGGCCCTGTTAACCCAAAACACTGTAACTTAAGTTACAGTGTATTGCCTTTACACGGTAGCAATCGTTATGAAATTTGGTACAGAGATTCTTTAGAACCTGGAGAAGGACATAGGCTATATTTTATCATCATCAGCATCATCGTTAGACTATATTTTTTTGCTTTTTTTCCACCGTTTGTCACCACTAGACGGGTGACACCGCGGGATGCAGCTAGTATCTTATAAATATTAAAATAACACAAGATACAGGCATTGCCTAGTTTGGGGCCCATTGATACTACCTAGTAGGCTATCTAAAAAAAAAAAAAACTAAAGGGCAGCAGCGCTCTTATTCTACAACCAAATAATGTAATAAGGACAGTAGCACCATCATCATCATCAACTCAGCCACACGAAGTCCACTGCTGGACATAGGCCTCCCACCATGGATTTCCAAAAAGACCGGTTGGAAGCGGTCTGCACCCACTTGTATGGTGTCTTCCCGCCACTTGTATGAGATCATCTGTCCATCTCGTGGCTGGTCTTCCTATATACGCTGCGCTTCAGCTTAGCGCCTTCAACGCCGCATTTTTTTATATCTGAACAGGGTTCCGTCCTATTTCGTCTGTTGTACAAAAAACTACGGATTTAGCATTTAAGTATATTCGTTTTGTAAGAAACTATTTGCTGATAAGCAATAAAAGAATTGCAATAAAAATCAGCATGACCTTTTAAACAATAAACTATTTAGTAAATTTCGTAAACAACTATAAATAATTTATTAATATTTTATTAATTTGATGCATCTAAAACTCCTTGACATTTTGTCATGACGCAGCAATAATGAAACAGTCACGTTCCTATCGCGTATCAAACGCATTAAAAACTTAAACAAAATCGACACTTCAAAAACCTTTTCATAGACAATATTATCTCTTTATTATTATTTTTTTCAAAGACGGCTCGGAACTCGAAGTGCTCTCACTTATTATTTAATCTGTGGCCGGACAAGTGTTTAAAAATGCAAGTCACTGTAATCAATCACCATTTAAAGTATCGAAAATTATTATATTAATTTTTCGATGCATTATTTGACTAAGACGTGTAACAAAGGCTGAAATGACTGCTCTAGAAAGGCAAAAAGAAGAAAAAAACCGCCGCTCTATGGAGGATGACATGTCAATTAGAATACCATTATTTTGTCTGTGGTTTTTGGGGTGTCATAGACAATGTGGAGCCTTACGGTTTGACGCTCGAGGGTAATATTATAATCTATCAAATAATGAGGTCGATATTGATAGTTTTTTGACTAATCGTGTGGCTTCAAACACGCAAAAGATAAGCTATCTCAATTAGGAAATAATAGGTTAGAAATTACTTATGCTGAATCTTTTGAACCTTGAACGTTACAAGCAGTAATTCTTGCACACTACTGCTTGGTGGATGAATACTTAACTGGCAAAGTTATTATTGTTAGAGTATTTGCTCATTCCGACCTCTGCAAAAGAGTCTGCGAAACTCTCAAAAAAGAAAAATCTATAAATATGTGAAATAAATAATCTGCAGTTACGTAGGCATTTTTTAGTTAAGTAAGTAGTTATATAATTTGATTGCAATCATATTTGTAATATAAAAGTCAAGTGAGGGACAAATCTTGATTTATCACAAGCGATGCCTCATAAAGATGTAAAAATAATGATCTGCATAAAGAAGATGATAATCTGAGCCTTGGCGCATAATTTGAATGTAATATCGTAAAATTTTGGTTATTTTATTTTATTTTTGGTTTATGCCTGAGTTATCGTAGTAGAATTAAAAATTTAAGTAAGGGCATAAGTACGTACTTTAAATTAAAAATAAATAAATTAAATCGGAATAATATATTAAGTATGAAGCGATGTTTCATTTGCGCGGCAATGCCAAAAGGAAAGGTTATAATTTGAGCCAAAAAGTTTTTTTTTTTTTTTTTTTTAATCAGCCCTGTTTGTACAAACTGTCCCATTGCTGGGAACGGGCCATCTTCTCATTGTGAGAAGGGTTAGGCCATAGTCTGCCACGCTGGCCAAGTGCGGGTTGGTAGACTTCACACATCTTCAAGATCATTGAGAACTCTCAGACATGTAGGTTTCCTCACGATGTTTTCCTTCACCGTTTGAAGTTGGCGGCAATCAACAATACGCACATAACTTCGAAAAGACAGAGGTGCGTGCCGTGGGATTCGAACTCGAGACCTGCGGATCGCAAGTCAGACGGTCTCACCACTAAGCTGCCGGGAACTTAAAAAGAATATAAATTTTAGCAATAATGTAGGTAGAGTCAGCTTAAAAATAGAATCTATCGTAAAACCAACGTCTCTAAATATAGGTAGTATATTACTATGGTATTATGTGGTCTCGACTGAACAAAATAATGAAATAGGACAGCAGCGCCCTCAATGCTACATTAGTTCTCTAGCTGAACAGACTTCATTCGGCCCACGTTCTTGATGCGTACTGCACTGCAATGGAAATCTCTGTTTCTTGAGTGCTATAACTAAGTAATTAGGGAATTATCAAAGTCAATGGATATTTTCTAAATCGACAAGCTCTATCCTCGGCCACAGCGTCGCTTAACATCAGGCGAGTGGGTGGTCAATCGTAAATGTGATGCATCTAACATGTAGAAAAAGCTGTTGCTCATTATTTTAATTTAAAAATTGCGTTATCTATCAGATTGCATAAAATAATAATTATAAAAAAACTGTCATCCAAACTGGTCTATGACCACAAGCATTGTACCTAAAGTGGAAAAATTACCCTATTTCCAATATTTTTTATTTTTTATTTTTTTTATGCACTATAGATCTACGACTGACCACCAACTCGCCTGATGTTAAGCGACGGTGTGGCCGAGGATGGAGCTCGTCGATCTAGAAGATATCTATTCACTATAGCCTTGAAAATTCCAAGATTGTAGGTCTCAGGAAACAGAGATGGCGGTAACGAATTCCATTCTTGTGCAGTACGCAACAGGAATGTGGATCGATATCGCTGAGTACGGATTTTTGGCATTTCAACGAGAAATGGGTGGTAATTTGCCGATTTTCTGCTAGTCCTGTAGAGAAATGGGGAGGGTGGAATTAGGTCGTGAAGCTCTTGCGCACATTCCCCGAAATGAGTCCTGTAGAAAATAGACAGACATGCTACTTTACGGCGGTGCTCGAGACTAAGTAGCTTCTTGGCAGCTAGTTTATCGTCACCGATTAACCCCACAGCTCGCCGGTCCACTGATTCTAAAGCTTCCAGCTGATACCTACTTGGCTGATCCATCAAAACGGTGGATCATAATATAATCGGGTTAAAAAGCTACCTCTTGTACCCACTCCGTAGATAGGTCACTTACCCACATTATAAAAGGTAAAAAACTCACCGCCGCGTGTTACAAATGCAAATTATCTTAATGACTGGTACTAGCCACTCGTACGTTGTGCTGGAGGCGGGGCGACGCCAATATGGCGACGTCACATGCGAGCTGGATTTTTAATGGTGGCAGCACTGGCACGGAACGGACGCCTATTTCTCAATGTTGGCATCAGGTTTACGAGTTTTGCAGTCAAATTAAGTTGTATATACTTACTAACCCCTTTTTTCTGGAAATTAACATTTTTCGGTTTCCGATTCACATGCATATATACATGCACACAAACATACATACACTCGAAAAACTTAACCCTCCTTCTTACGCAGTCGGATAAATAGTTGAGTTTGAGCTCGTTAGCTTTGTTGTCTTAGGTTCCTTGATACATAAAAATGAAAATCTGGGCGTGGATGCCGGATTTCCACTAGAGGTTTTCAGTTACCTACCTATAAAGAGGTTATAGGTAAGTACTCAGTAAATATGAAGTAAAAGAATGGCAAATCGCAGTTCTCAGCACTTTCCAGGATAAGACACATTCTTGAAGTAAATTGTTTCTAAACTCACAGGACGGCATTGCCACTGTTGAATTTGTTGTGTTTCCAAACACACAGGACGGCATTACCACTGTTGTGTTTGTTGTGTTTCTAAGCACACAGGATGGCATTGCCACTGTTGAATTTGTTGTGTTTCCAAACACACAGGACGGCATTACCACTGTTGTGTTTGTTGTGTTTCTAAACACACAGGACGGCATTGCCACTGTTGAATTTGTTGTGTTTCCAAACACACAGGACGGCATTACCACTGTTGTGTTTGTTGTGTTTCTAAGCACACAGGATGGCATTGCCACTGTTTTGTTCATAAGTCACGAAACTTTGCGTCTAACAACACTCTGTTAATGTCTGTAATATAAGTAGGCACTTAGCACTTACTTGCACTTTATTGCGTCATAGTATGTGATTAATTTAATGTAATTGGTTTTCAACCGTATTAATTGCATTCAATAAATAGGAGCAAAGAGTCGCTATTTTATTAAATATGTTTGCGGATTATTTTTTTATTAAATAATTGGACATTTTCAGACAACACCATCTAGTCCCAAACTAAGCTTATGCTATGAGAATAAGATGGCTGATAGAATATGTACAATTTTTTTATGATATATGTATAAGCGCCCAGACACAGAACAAAAATCCATACTCAGCAGAAATGTTTGTCATGGGTGGGGATGAAACCCAGGACCCCCCCTGAACTGTAGTTCAGAAGTACTTACTACCACTGAGCCAAGATGCCAGTCATATTCCATACCATTCATATTAAGTATTTCGTGCCATAGCGCCTTAAAGTTAAGGTAGTGACTGACTTAAATAATCGATATCAGAAACATACGGTTGGACGTGCCAGTATTTGGTGATTGGACACCCGACGTAATGGTTCTGTTCCATAAGGTCGGATATCCCATTTTTGATGAGAGACATCCGACTTTGACTTCGACAAGGTGGACAGGAGATATCATACAAGTGGCAGGAAGACGCTGGATGCAGGCCGCTTCCAACCGGTCTTTGACTTCGACAAGGTGGACAGAAGATATCATACAAGTGGCAGGAAGACGCTGTTTGCAGGCCGCTTCCAACCGGTCTTTATGGAAATCCATGGGGGAGGCCTATGTCCAGCAGTGGACTTGTGGCTGAGATGATGATGATCCGACTTTGTGCTTCTGATGTCGAATTTTGCAATTTTCTAGGTTTTAGTGTTAAAATAAACGAGCTATCGAATCGGACATTAAGTTTATCTAATAAAATAACTATGGGAACGTTTAATATCATAATATTTTACTAATAAATCCATTAGGAACACTTAATGGTTGTTCTGTAGTGAGTTAGGTACTACTTTACTTACGTGCGATAATTTATTGTTATTTTTATACTGGGCTTATACTGCGATTTCACTCGAAATGGTGGAGAAACTGTTACTATTTATTTTTCAGAATAATCGTTATAGTATAACAAGTATATGGTTAGAAAACTAAAAACCCCCAGACAAACAAAAACGGTTGAACCTATTTTGATGAAACAGCTAAGAATACTCTAGATGGAATCCTACTTCAAACGAAAAAACTAGATCAAAATTGGTCTATCCGTGTTTGTCTGTGGCGTCGTAGCTCTCAGCCACAGACAAACACACCGATAACCTATAGATAGATACAAACGTTAAACTTATAACATCCCATGTTGTTGGGTCGGGGGTTAAAAACTGAAAGAACCGATTTCAAAATACGCAATTTCGTTTATTTGGATGTTTTTTTTTTTAGTTACTTATTTTGTATTAATAACCAAAGTACTTACCTACTGAATCAATTTTGATAAAAATTACATTATTAATAATAAAATTATAACCTCTAAAGTATACCAAATAAAAAATTAACCATTAATTCATAATTGGCAAAATAATCGTGTCACAAATGTACAAAAAAATACTATATACTTATCTCTTTTTGGAGTCGGTTAAAAAGTAGCAATTGTTTTAAAATAATGGTATGGAGAGATAATAATATTCTCGGGATATCTCAATAGAAAGATACGTAGATGTACGAATATCACCGACATAGCACATCGGCTCACATCGGATTAGCAAGTTGAAGTGGCATTGGGCAGAGCACATAGCATGTATAAATGACGGCATTGTGCGGTCACAAATATTTAAAAAAAAAGTTCAACCGAATTGAGAATCTCCTTTTCTGAAGTCGGTTAAAAAGAAATCTTATTGTATCAGCGATGAGTCAAGATTTGTAATTGTAGGTATATATAGGTACTGAGTTAATATTGGTGTGATTAAACCCAGCGAAGTGTTAAATTTAGTATTAGGTATTTGGCTTGACGTTGGAATGGTTCCGTTGAGAGATAGATCGGCTGGCAACATCTACTGTTTGCATAATACGTGCCTAATTTGTTTTGGATGGAAAGAATTATAATATAGTCAATTTTAGCATAGGTCAGTGTAATTTGAAACCTTTTTACCCGACTGCGTAAGATGGAGGGTTATGTTTTGCGAGTGTATGTATGTATGTCTGTATAACTGCTTTTCTGCAGGCGGGTATTTTGTTTTTCTTTTAATATACATACTTGTTTCAAACATTTTTTTAACCGACTTATAGGATAATAGGACAAGGTTTTCAATTTGGTTGTATTTTTTTCTTCTTCTTTGAGTATTTGTTATCGCATATTTTCGTGATTTACAAATCGATTTGGAAAATTCTTTTTTCGTTTGAAAGGATGTACTTTCAGATTTCAGGAGAACCTTAATAAGTTTCATCAAAAACGGTCTAGTAAAACAAAAACAAAATAAATGGAAGAAATATGTTATTCAAGTAAACAAAATCACTTATTTTGAAGTCTGTAGTTTCGGTTTTTTGAACATTAATAATTTATCTGAGTAGGTACCTACACTAAGTACTTATCATCTAACGTAAGACCCATTTAGAAATTGTAATCGACAATTTAGCGGTCCGAATGATGAATGTGGAATGAAAGCGCATCGTTCCGATTTTTACCCGATTGTATAAGAAGGAAAATTTATTATTACAACACTATTATTACACTATTAAAACACTATTATTATTAACAGGATATTTACCATGGTTCGCGTTTATAGTGTTTTAATTGATGTTTTTTTTTTATTTGTTCAAGATCTAAGGCGGCGAATGCGAGAAAGAGGTCGCGACCCGAGATCTGGGTGGTACCTAGTTCAACAAATTTCCTTGGCCATTCAGCGCGGTAACGCTGCGAGCGTGATGCTGGGGACTCTCAGATCACTACATTAACATTAGTTAAGAATTAGACTTTATTTTATTAGATTATGTTATCTAATATATTTAGTATGTATAGGTATTTTATATATTGTTTCCATTGTTTTTGTACTCTCTTATATGTCTATATATGATAATATGTATATCTGAAATAAACTGATCTATGCTGAAGATTAACATGAATGAACGTGATACTTAATTTTAAAAAGAAGTGTTATGTTTTGCGAGTGTATGTATGTTTGTATGTGTTTCTGTATGATCGGCTATCTATCATGTCTATCATGATCGTCACTCGAATAACATAACCCTCCTTCTTACGCAGTCGGGTAAAAACCCGATAGTTTCTGTTGCAGCCAGCACATGTGCCTCGTCGCGGTGGCCACTTGACTGTTTCACCATTTTTTTATAAGAATTCTGTTGTCAATCGACGCGTCGACCTTCGCAGCCCATAAATATATAACTTTCAAAATATTTCTATTCACAAAAACCATGGCAAAAAGGTTTTGCACCATGTGCACGCCTTAACTTAGCGGACTGATGTTGTTATTGTTTTATATTGTAGGATCCTTTTCCAAAATACGTAAGGGCAAGGACGTTGCCGAGGGGGGGGGGGGCAAGGGGGGCAGCTGCCCCCCTAGAGATTAAAAAAATGTGGCCAACTGCAAAGCAATCAAAGTCCTAAGGCCGTGCAATTGTACCTGTACCTACAATTCATATTTTTCTCATCCTCCATAATATTAACTTGCCCCCCTCTGGGCCATGGGCTGGCGACGCCCTTGCGTAAGGGAAATACAATCTTATCTTGTCTTTTAAGGGAAATATATAATATATAAGGGAAATACAATACTTTTGATAGTTTTTAATCGCCAAGCAGTAGTTTGCAAACATTACCATTTCCCGGATTGAAGATACTTAGGTAACTGAAATTCCAGTAATAATGAGAATTAAATCGAAATAACTTAAAATCCGAGCTTTTTCCATAGCTCGTTTCGTGATTTGAGCTTCTTAATAAATAATTATTTGTTTTTTTTTTTACGCAAGATTGTTCTACGATTTAACACCAACTCGCCTGATGTCAAGCTGTACGGCCAGTGCGGCCGAGGATGGAGCTCGCCGTTCTAGAAGACATCTATTCACTCTAGCCTTGGAAATTTCAAGATTTTAGTTGTCAGAAAACATGGAAAGTGGTAAATATATTCCATTTATGTGACAGTAGACAGGTAAGCATCAAGAACGTGGGCCGCAATCCTTGAGTACGGATTTTTTGGCATTTTAATAAGAAACGTAGTCGGCAAAACTCCATAGAAGCTTCTAGTAGTCGCTTTACTGAAGCAGGACTCGACTTATAAATTGACTGTATACGTGACTTAGATTGTGACTAGAACATTTACAACTTGTTTTATTCAAGAAACTTGAAAAAATCCTAATACTTGACACTGGCAGAAGAAGAAGAAGCTATTAATTATCACAATTGAGTTTTATCACCTTAAACAGTTTTAAAACGTATAAAACCGCTCTAAGTACTCCTAAATAGGCTGTAAAACTATAATTGGCTGGCCAACTAGTAAAATATAGAAATAGGTAAACCAAATTTTATTGCTTAAATGAATAAATTACAAAACTTTACGACGTTTTTATTGTTTAGTTATTAATTACTTGCATAACACGACGTTTATTGCAGTTTTAATCAAGTTTATTCAATTAGCTTCAACGAAAATGCTTACTTATTTTATATTCAATTTTTATCATGTATTATGTAAAACATTTCGTATAAGTAGTAAGATGTAAATTTTAATTCAGATTAGAGGAAATTTTAAAATTCATTAATAGCGCTTGACCGCTAACTGACCCGATGTATCCAACGTTACGGGCTACTATGAAGCGTACTTGCCAAAAATAATTATCATACATCGCAATCTGTCACTTAATAAAATTACACGAAATTAATGAATGAAGTTTTGTGTGTATTTCAGTTTTGATCAATTGCGTACTTAAGTTTTGGTTAATTGCGTATCTGGTCATGCACGTATGTGGTCATTTGCGTATCTGGCTAAATGCGTTTATTGGCCTTTTGCGTTTTTGGCCTAATGCATTGAAACCCACAAAGTCTACAGTTGTGAGTGTAGCTACTCTGAAATAATAACAAACACATTACAATGGTACTTAGGCTTTACAAGTTCTGATTTTCCCCATTCTATTGTTTCATTTAAAATAATCATCTGATAAATAGGTAAGTACATAATGATAAATAGGTAAGTACATAATGAATATTACGGATAGAAAAAAAAAATGCAATTAAATATAATTCGAAAAGATTATAATACAATAAACAATCAATTGATAGTTTTTTTTTCTGTATTTATCTTGCGATAATGAATTTGAAATAATTGGTTCGTATGTCTGTACGTCGTAAAAATTAATAGCAATGGTTATGTTTCCGGTGTAATTGTTTTTCTTTTTACCCGACTGCGTAAGAAGGAGGGTTATGTTTTTCGAGTGTATGTATATTTCTTTGACACGCCCTAGAGCCTAAAGGGCTTGACCGATTTTAATGTGAGTGGTGTCAATAGATTCGTCTTAGTTGTGAGAGTGACACTGGGTACATCAAAATTAAAAAAAACATGAGTTAGGCTGCAAAACCTCTTTTCTGCAGTCGGGTATTTCGTTTTTCTTTTAACATTGATTGATACCTACTTGTTAGCAATTTAGCTCGATGATAAACTTCATATACCTACGCAATGTGATTCAAATAAGAATAGGCTTACTCCGAGTTAAAGATTATAGCTGACGGCCATACAAAAGAAGAAAATGGATGTCTACCCCTGAAAATTATCAGATATTTTTAACCCCCGATTCAAAAAGTATTATAAGTTTGACTAGTGGTTGATCTGTGTATCTGTCTAACTGTGTGTCTGTGGCATTGTAGCCTTCAAACGGATGGACCGAATTTGATCTAGTTTTTATTTGAAAGAGGATTTCGTCAAAGATGTTCTTAGTTATGCTTCATTAACATCAGTAGGTAGGTATAGCCGGTTTTTCTTCTAGGATTTTTGAGTTGTCTAAGCTTATGTGCTTGAAGTGGTTTGATTTCCATACAAAAGCAGTTTTACCAATTATGGTTAAAAAGGAGTAGGTACAGATTTACAACGAAATAATTGTGGTTAGCTTTAACATATATATAATAAAGACTAATAAAGACTGTTATTGGCGGTAAATTATATTTGTTGAAAAAAATAGGAAATAGTAAATTTTATTCAAAAAGTGGGGCATCTATCCCGGTTTAACCCAAACCGGGATAGATGCCCCACTTTTTGAAATCACTTTATATCTTTCAGTACAAAAAGCAAAATATTTTATTTGTGAACCTGGCAGTTATTTAGTTTTTAATCTACAAATTTATGAATAAGTAATTAATACCTAACATTATCTTTGATATTTTCAGAGTACTTATTAGCGATTTTTGCGGACCTCTCCATTTTGTGGCATCTATCCCATATAAGAGATATCTAGTTGCCTAACCCATAAATTACATTTAGGATAGATGACTCATCGAGAAACAGATAAACATTTTTTCTAAGTAAGTAAGTTCGTATAGACTGAGTGGCCAGCCCTATTGTCAGAGTTATTAAGCCGCCGAAAGGCCTCTGACTTGGCTTGAGGATTGCTGAACAACCAGGACCTACAATTTAACGTGTCAATCGACCTACGGTAGCGCTCAGAAAGAAATGCCACTCACGGTCACTCATCCGAAGACTGACCGGTCCGTCCGTTGCTTAACTTTGGTGATCGTTCGGGAACACCTAGTCAAGTTACGCCACGAGCGCTACATTACTTTTACTGATAATAATTTGTACAATTATACGTCATAATTTCCATTTCCTTGGTAACACACATCATGTAGTAACAGTTCAATTGATAATTAAATTCAATAGATAGTCATCAAAAAAAAAAAACATTTTTAAGACAAATTCTAAAATCCTGTATCAATCGTATAAATATATAAATCAAAATAATTATTTCAAAATTATAAAATAAAATGTAATCGACTGTCAATTGCAATTTGATAATAATCAGTACCTAATGTCAAATAATAAATGAATAAAATAAATTAAGCGTCTTATGTCAACAAATATCATATTTGTTTCGTATAAAACTCGTCAAGGGTATAAAAAGGTTTTTGAACGAGCCAGTTTTTTAGTTTTATTTTAAAAAGGTTATCACTTATCACTACCAGTACTGGTGATTTCCTCCGGCAAACAATTATATATTTTCACCCCCAGCAGTGAGTGAGTTTCCTCGAACGCATGAGTCTCGTATATACCGTCACGAGTCTGGTCACGTTGCGGAGATTGTATTGGAATGAGTAGCACTCTCCCCGTTTTTCGTACGATTGTATTGGAATGAGTAGCACTCTCCCCGTTTTTCGTACGATTGTATTGGAATGAGTAGCACTCTCCCCGTTTTTCGTACGATTGTATTGGAATGAGTAGCACTCTCCCCGTTTTTCGTACGATTGTATTGGAATGAGTAGCAGCATGCTACTTTGCCCCGTTTTTCGTACAAGTCTAGATTTTGCCTCACATAGAGAGCTGCCTGCAGTATTAAAAGTGAGGGTAGCGTTAGGGCATCTATCCCGCAAAAAATTTGATCGTACCTTGCCTTCCCATGCAATCGTAAATAAACATTGCGACACGGTAATCTTAGTGATAAGAAAATACCTCGATAGATAAATATATCCGTATTTTCGATTCATCCGCGAAACTATTGTTTTTACAATCGGGGCAACTATATCCCTGGGGCATCTATCTCGGTTTTACCCTAAGTAAGTTTTTTGGCAAACATTATGGATAAATATTTAAAATCAAATCAAATCAAATCAATTTTATTTGCAAATATGTGTGTACAGGGTTGGAAAAAACAAATGACGAACGAGAACGCCATATTCCGCCTAACGGCATGCAAACATTAAAAACGTGATAATAAGCGTAACATAACATGCTATTTTATCTCAACTTTTTTCTTCAATAAATACGATTTATTGCTAAATATTAATTGCTGATATTAAAGCTAACCACAATTACTTCATTGTAAATTATACTCATTTCGACATTAATTGGTAAAAATACTTTTGTATGGAAATGGAACCACCTATAGAATGCAAACGGCTTGGCTTCATTGATTTGCTTTTTAAAATTTCGTTAGAACTATGATCGTCGAATCCAACTCGGCTGGGCAGCGTTCGGGAAACTCAAAAGCGTCTTCTCGTCCAATATACCCCAGTCCTTGAAGTCGAAAGTTTACAACCAGTGTGTGCTACCAGTGATGACATACGGCACTGAAACGTGGTCACTTACTATGGGCCTTATAAGGAAACTTAAAGTCACGCAGCGGGCTATGGGCTATGCTCGGAGTCTATCTACGAGATCGTATTAGAAACGAAGAGATCCGTAGATGTACAAAGGTCACCGACATAGCACAGCGGATAAGCAAGTTGAAGTGGCAGTGTGCAGGGCACATAGCACGTAAAACATACGGCCGATGGGGCCGAAAAACTCTCGAGTGGAGACCACGAAGCGGCAAGCGCAGCGTAGAGTAGCCACAAGGTGGTCAGAGGTTTGTATTTGTATCTTACAAGTGGCAGGAAGACGCTGGATGCAGGCCGCTTCCAACCAGTCTTTCTGGAAATCCATGGGCGAGGCCTGTATCCAGAAGTGGACTTCTTATGGCAGAGATGATGATGATATTTTTTATGGACTTAACTGTCCCACGATTGGGCAAAGGTTTTTAATTAGTTCCACTAGGCAATTACGAATATAAACAGATAAATCAAAAAATCTGAAAAAAGAAAACCATAGAAACCTAGCTTGTTATATTTATTGCAATCATATTTTTATAAGCTCGTCAAATTCGGACGAATCTTTTGAAATGAATTTAAAATAGGGTACAAGCAAGATGTTAAAGCTGTTCAGTCCGGTCTATTTTGCCATTTTTTGGCTTGTGGACATCGGATATTTAATGCCATAATACTTATTTTAAACAGCTGTTCAGGAAAATAATGCACTAGCTAATATTGTGGTTAAGAGTAGTTTAAATTCAATGACAGATAATATAACAATGTTTCTTTTTTAGAATAAGTACGCTGTTTTAAATAGCCTAACATCGAATTATTTCACAAAACCAACTTTCCCAATAGGAAATGTCAGATATCTCTAGATCAGATAGTGATATTAAATTAAACTTGAAAACAATCAAAAAACGCACAGCCGGCAAACGGGCTGCCATCTTTCTATAATTAAAACTGAAACTTAGTCATTAATAATCGACAGACAAAAAAAAAACAATAATTATTTGGGCTTTAGACCTTTCCTCGTACGCATTAGTCGTGGAGATTTAGGATAATTTAGAGAGGAAAGGGCTTCTTTATTGAATTGTGTGTCAGTTTGGGTAACTTTAAATTTTAGGCTAACTTTGATTGGTCTATTTTTTTTTGATATATCTATGTAAGTATTTCGTTATCATTTGTTATATTTAAACTAGCTGCATTCCACAATATTGTAGATAATAGCGGAGTGAGTTTTGAATCAGTTTACCTATTGAATTTGAACTCATGCTTGAAATATTTTAAATTTACCTAACACCAATTTTGAACATTAAGTTTCAGTGGGATCTACTAAATTAGTTAACAAAATTAGTTAAAATCGCTAAACAAGCGATTGAATTACCTGGAGTCTTAAAAATTACAAGAACAACGAGATTTACAGTCTTAGGGTAACACCACAGTTCAATTGCCGCAGAGTTTCGAAATGAACATTAGACTTTTTTAAGTGTAAAGTTTAACATCAGGTTAACTACTTGCTCAAGCCTATCGTCAAATAAAAAGTAATTCACGTTATTAATATTTCTGCCAAAAAACAAAACCATTAAATAATTATAGTTTTGAAAAACTAAAAAACTGACTTTAAAATTTTGTTTTAAAAACAAAACTGCTGAATCGATTTTGATGAAATTTCAATGAAACCAATCTAAGCGTCAATATATACTTTCAAACAAAAAAAAAATATATTAATCCGTTTACAAATGTTGGAGTAGGTAATACAGTAACAAAATACTACCGAATTTAGAACCTCCTCCTTTTGAAGTCGGTTAAAGAAAGCCAAATAACATTACATTTTCAGCAAACAGTAATAACAATTTCAGTTAAGTATTAAATACCAAGTCACATTCAACTCCCTAAAGTCCCTCTCCACAGTATACTTACCTACGTCAGACACATGTATCAGGACACATGTTTGCCGCCAATAATTCCCTGCATCAGCGGTTCCTGTGGGACTTTCCCAGAACTTCTCCAATTGGGGATCGAACTTATGCAAGATATCACAGAAATATTTTTTTACAAGTTTAAGACTTCATATTAAGGCACCTACATTTGTTGTGGTAAGTAAGGTGTAAAAAATAATTTTAGTTTAGCCATCTCTGTTTCCTGAGACCTACAATCTTGGAATTTTCAAGGCTAGAGTGAATAGATATCAAATAGATCGACGAGCCCCATCCTCGGCCACATCAGGCGAGTTGGTGGTCAATCGTAGATCTATCTTGCGTAAAAAAAGTTAAAAAACTGAAACTTGTTTTAAAAATCAAACTCCTGATTTGAACTGATTTAGATATAGTTTCTAAGGGGCCAGTCTGAAAGACAATCGCATTTTATTTTATTTTATTTTATTTGAAACAACCAAAGACTTACTGTAAAAAGGGCCACGATATCTGTGGAAACAATATACTTTTAAATATAAAAATGTATTTCCAAATCGGGTTATAAGGTATATGATGGAGTGATGAGGTATTTACAAACACAAAAGATACAATCGAACTGATAACCTACACCTTTTTTGATAAAATAAAATACCAACAAACAGTAACTTTGACATTTCCATAATCTTACAAAAACAATTAGGTACCTACAGTTATCGGATGGTTTTGAGATAAAAATTAGTTCTAGTATTTAAAATTTGTAACTCTGTATCTTTTTTTATTTAATAACATTAATTTCCCAGTTAGTAAAACAATAGTTTATTTAGGTAGTAGATAATTGGACAATAAATAAATAATAAAATTACTGACTGACTCGGATGGACATAGGATTCCGCTACATAATTAGTTAAGTGAGTGGCGATTGTTTCTTACTGATAACTTAAAATGATTATAATTAATATAATTAGTTATTTAATTTATCCGAAATAAACCTTTTTCTATTATTTGTTTATATAATTAATAAATAGGTACTAAAATAAGCATATAATATGAAAGATATGAAAAGTAAGCATTTTTTTTATCGAAGCAAATTTAGTTTCGCTACTCGATCATAGATGGCGCTAGTAGTATCCAACTATTATAAATATTTTATTTGTCTGCGCAAACTCTTCACTTGAAAATGCTTTAGCTAAACTATTTTCTTAGCCCAAAGTTCTTAAGTTCTTCCGTCTCATTCGGTCAACATGATCGGCCAGACCCATTCCAGCTATTATAATTATTTTATTATTTATAAGATAATTGTGGAATTCTGTATTAAGTGGCCTCAATAGTAAATTTTTTATTTATGTAATCTCGATGTTAAGCGACGGTGTGGCCGAGGATGGAGCTCGTCGATCTAGAAGATATCTATTCACTCTAGCCTTGAAAATTCCAAGATTGTTGGATAGTAGGATGAAGGATTGTAGGTTCTGACAATGGCATCCATGAGAAGTCGGTTGCTTCAGTTTTTTAAACTATAATTATATATTATGATATAAAGACTCTCTCCGCGCTAAAGCCTAATTTATATTAAGAAGTTTAGAGACGTCTATTTTGCCACTATGAATTATTTGAAAATCGAAATTATTTTAATCGTGTAAGGGGTCTAATTAGACCTCATTGCATTGATTGCTCGTCTCGGGCTGTAAAAGTGAATTTTGCGCACTGGGGGGAAAAAGTAACTCTTTAACTTTACTTAGTAACTTTATTTTTATTTTTAAATTGAATTTTTTATCAAATCTTTCGCTTCGCTCGAGTAGAATCCCAAGCGAAAGGAGCGATTCTTTTATAAAATCCAGAGCGAAGTGAAATAAACAAGCGTATTCACTGAAAAAAATATTCTCGTCTCCTATGTCATATAATAAACTAATATTATTTGTAGCTTATATACTAGCTAAGTACTTACTAAGTACTTGATCCATGGCATGAACAAACGTGATAGTTAAAATAGTTATTTGGCAAGGCTGCAAAGTTGGTTTTTGGGGCGAGTAAGTACCTACTTGTATTGAAACCTGAGCAAGCGAAGGAGTCTAGGATTGAACCACGAGCGAAGCGAGTGGTTCAAATATAGAATCCTGAGCGTAGCGAGGGTTTCAAAAGTACGAGATGCAAAATAACTTTGCTGCCGAGTGAAACACAAAATTTTTCACCTCACTACAGCGAGGAAAGCGCTAGTCCAGTGCTGCCACCTGTGGCTGGTCAGTGCGATTATTCAAAGAAATGAGGTTGGCGCACATGAAATATGTATTTAATGCATTTTCAGTGGACTTGCGGTATAGAAAAGTATGGAATAGAAAGGTTCGAATTTTAAAAACTCTTTCCACGCTAGCGGACAAAATGCACTTTTCCACTCAGATTTCTAATGACAAACGGAATCTTTCCGAGCTTGTGAGGTGAAAACAATATTTACTTTAACGCCAAAAAACAAGTACCTACCTGCCAAATATTTCAATGTGGATTTTGCATGTAGATAATAAAAAAATACACACCTACTGGTATAGGTATACTTAGATACATACCTATTTCTTTCTATAAAAATTAACGTAAGACTTTTTGTCACACATTTTAAGATAAAATTACTTTCTATTTATATTCGAAATCTCCGGCTATAAAATAAACTCATTCGGCGGTCTTTTTAGTAACTTCCAAAAAGGAGGAGGTTCTCCACCTGAAAATATAACATTTCAAACAGAAAAAAATGTTTTTTCATCTTACTAGCTCGTTAAGTTCGGTTTCCACGGGTAATACTAGCGTGGAAAAGTTCATTTTCTTCTCTAGGGTGGAAAGTAATTTTAAAATTCATATACAACGGAGCTCTACATTTACAATAGGTACACAATATTTCCAACCTCTATGTACAATACGTTCAGAAATAAAAAATGCGATTCAAGGAGGTTGCTATCATAGCTTCAAGAAACGCTAAATGTTATATTGAAAAGGTTAGAAATTTTGTGATTTTATGTAAAATGTAGATACAATTTGTTTTTTCTAAACAGTATTTTTTTTAGTTTTTACAACAATTTAAAGTAGAAATATGTAAATAAGGATTTGTTCGGCATTATGTTATAAGTAGGTACATAATGCCGAACAGATCTTTCTACTGCATATTATGCAACTCTACTGGTCCTAAAATTACATTATAATCACGTGAATTAACTTACATGTGTATATTTATTTAATTGAAGCATGATTTAGAACAAAATGTTAGAAAATTACATTATGCAAAGTTTTTTCATTGTTTTTTTTTCTTCTACTAGGCTTGGCACAACTCGCATTCTATTTCATACATAAACCTTTTTTATTTATGTTAATTTTATATTTTAATTATGTTATAATGCCGAACAGATCTTTCTACTAGAGAAAATAGGTGATAGGTGTAATTTTCCTCGATGTGTTAAGATGAAAAACTTTGTATAAAACTTGGCTGTAAAGTTATTTTATCTCGTGTCTTCTTGAATCCATCGCTACGCTCAGCTAGGATTCTACACCAGAACCTCTCGCTGCGTTCGTAGTTCAAACCTAGAATCCTTCGCTTGCTCTAAATTCAACTGTCAGACGCTCAACGGTAAAATACAACTTTCCAGCCTAATACAATAAAATAACTATTTCAAATTGATTTATACAATTATGTATGTATAAAAGAGCTAAGCGGTAACAAACATCGTATAGAAACTCAATTATCTCAGCACTTTTTTCAAGAAGGTCCAGAGGAAATATCCTGGTCCATCTTCGGACTCTCTAGGTAAAGTAGAGTACCTACTCAAGATAACAAACCGTATGAACCCAAACCCAACTATCTTAGCACTATCCACGGGCAAGTTCTAGACCCTTCATCCCGGATCCAACATCAGATCAGGTCCATATCAGGATAATATTACATTGTTCGATTTACAATGTACCTATTAAGTAGGTATTCATGCAAAGTTTTAGCTCAACCGGGAAGTTGATCAAATTTAACTTGCACGATATGATAACAAACACCAGAACGATTTTACATATTTTTTTTATGTCTACCGTTTGTGGTTTGATATTAAAATTTTAATTCAAATTTTAAAATTTTATAACTAAGTATTGGTTTAGTTTAGTCGTGAAGAGATGTCTCTTCAAACAGACAGAGAGACAGACGAAACACAGAGTTACATATACGATGCCCAAAATCCCAGCGTGCGGTAGGGTAGGTTGGAAATTAATAGCATTCCTATTTAGGGTTCCGTACCCAAAGGGTAAAAACGGGACCCTATTACTAAGACTTCACTGTCTGTCTGTCTGTCTGTCTGTCTCCAGGCTGTATCTCATAAACCGTGATAGCTAGAAAGCTGATTTTTTTTTTTATTGTTTATTAGGACCAATAAACAATAAAAAACAGCGTTTCCGCGTTGACTGACTGTACTGAGTAAAAGAAACTTGTGGTTCGTTAATTTTATAGAATGTTTCACCGTCGTAGAATATAATAGACTAAATATATTTGCATTAAGAAAGAATACGCTGCGCTTGCTGCTGCTGCCGGTGCGTGGTCTCCTTTGCGATCCCTTCAGCCATCAGTTCTACGTGCTATGTAGGTTTCCTGCCCTTTGCCACTTCAACTTGCTAATCCACTATGCTATGTAGGTGACTTTGAATGAAATAATTTTATTCCGGATGTTTTGCATCCATATAAGTTAAGTACATTAGCATTAAAAATCAAAATAACTAAAATGACAGCAAGTTATGGCAGGTTTATGGTCAGCAGTGGACTTTTGAAAAAGATAGCGAGGCATTTCTACTCTGCAAAAGATTCTTAATACTTCTGACATTATGAAGTAGGTAATTCCGACAATAAATGGGATTTTAAATAGGCATCTATACAATATCGGACGGTACGGATTTACAAAAAATATATAGAATATCATGAATTTTAACATATATACTTATGTAGCTATTTAACACGAGTACCTACATAAACCTAAAAGGATAGAGTAAGTTTTAACTTTTCAAAATTCCATCCGTTCGATGCGTGCATGCTTATGGTATTCATAATAAGGGCAATTCTCATGTTTTTTTTGTAAAACCTAAGATTTAACAATTCATTATAGAGCCGTGGTAAATAGGTATTGAATAAACAAACTTTAAAATCTATCTATGTCTAAATAAACTTTTTTAATATGTTTCAACTGCTGTTTATCTATCACTAAAATATATTAGGCATTGTCTTAATGGAAATTTTACTAAAACCTACCTTCTGTCACTGACAAAGTTTCATTCCTCATAAAAAAATAACTTATTTTTAATTTAAAAAAAAAAATTGTCATGTAAGCACATTATAATTTATGTGAATTTAAAACAGGGTTTTCTATTTGATACTATGAACGTAATTGAGTTAACTTAATTATGTTAGTTTAAATGAAATTTGCACAAAATATTAATTTGTTTTCTTCTCTAAGTGCATTTTTTAAGTTCATCGAAAATTAGTCATTAATTTGTAAAGTCAACTTAGATGTGATAATTTTCGTTTTAATATCAACATAGGTAGGTATATGCTACTAGCATGAATTTTATCATATCTCCAAGGCAAAAACATCGAAAAACCTTCGACATCGACATCGACATCGACAAACATCGAAAATGTTCCACCTTGTACTTACCCATATATTACGCAATAAATAATTATGAATGATGAACATTGAAAAATTATCATTTCAAAGCTTAATATTTTGCAAACGGATACCTATATACTTAAATTGAAAAATGGATTTTGCATATGCTATTGTTTTTTAATTATCTATCCAACAATATCCCACACGATGGAGTAGACGAGAAAAAATAATTTATCCCACTTTACATTTAGGGGGAGGTACATCAAAAACCTTTTTTTTTAAGATTTTAATTTACGACTTTCTTGGCATAAATAATATACTTATCCATGCCAAAGTATAGCTTTCTAGTACCTACCTACTACTTAACAGTATTTAAGCAAAGCCGCGGACCACAAAAGTGCTTTCATTTCCACAGAAATAATTTGAGAAACAAAATAAGAAATACTTACAATGATTAAATTATTTAACTAAATATAGTAATATTAATTTTTAAAAAGGAATATGCAATGTAAAAAATAACTACTTAGAAGGTATTAATATGTACAAAATGCTGTCCACATTGCTACATACTTAGATCCATGTTCAAATCTGTTTACGTGTAGTTTTGTGTTTGTGTCTTTTGTCTGTATATGCTTTTAACTGTATGGGTTTTGATTGCCTGAAATAAATGAATTTTATTTTATTTTATTATTCAGACGGACATGGCCAATAAGAGTTCCTTGTTTACTACGGAACTCTAAAATAAAGAATTATTGAAATCGGATAATAGGTATTTAGGGGTAGAAAATAGCTTTCTCCTGTTGTGCGAACCCGCGTAATTTGCTGGCAAAAACAGCAACCGATCGTACGACACCATTTTTAGGGTTCCATACCTCAAAAGGAAAAAACGGAACCCTTATAGGATCACTTTGTTTAACTCCAACTATTTTGATTCATTTCGGTTTCATTTTGATACAGATTCATTTCGAAAAGTGTACGCAACAGCTTCCCGACCTAATTCCACCCTCCCCGTTTCACTACAGGCCTAGCAGAAAGACGGTAACGGTGAAATTACTGTCCATTTCTTATTTAAAAGCTAAAAATTTGTACTCAGCAATATCGAAGTTCTGGATGCGTACCGCACAGGAATGGAATTCTTTGCCACCATCTCTGTTTCCTGAGAGTTACAATCTTGGAATCTTCAAGGTTAGAATGAATAGATATCTTCTAGATCGACGAGGTCCATACTCGATTGCACCGTCGCTTAGCTACAGGCGAGTTGGCCAATCGTAGATCTACCTATATAATAAGTATATAAAAATAACTGTAAACAAAATAACTAAATAAAAAAGCAACAGTTATGTCACTGACGTTGCAGTTGTCCATAGGCGATAGGTATTTTATATGAATTGAATTTAAAATATTTTGCGTGAATTAAACTTTGACTTAAAAGATACATATTCAGAGTAATAATATGTTAATTTGGTGATTTCTAAAAAAGTTTAGCCATTATAGAATTTCAGTAAAATATTTCTAGATGTATGTTTATAGTACTTAGCGTAAAACAATTCTTTCTAACGTACTTTTCCATGCTGGAAAAACACCTAGAAACACCTAGAAAAACAGAATGTAAGTACTAGCTGCTTCTCTTCCTGGACATACCTACTGTAAAAGTCTGTTAAGGGACTTGAGGGATTGTTGAAAATACAGATTTTAAAGTTATAAAACTTTAAAATCTGTATTTTTACACGTAAATATGTTTGTATGCTAAAGTAATAAATCTAAATAGGTACCTACATACTCTAGGTACTAGGTACTCGAATTTGGAAGTAATCATCAGTTTATTAATGTATTCTAAATATGTTTTTAGTTTAGTAGGTATAGTAGTTTAATTTTTTTATACTGTATACTGTACTTAAATTAATTAGTATTAAAAAAAATATATATTGGCGACAGAGTAATGGAAAAACGTATACCTAAGTATTTCTAACTTTGTTAATCTAAGCCATTAAAAATAAGTTCATATATCTGTATCTACTGATTGTTAAATATTCTAATACTGTATAGCATTAAGAGTATGCATTTGATCACCAATAAAAGTATTCAACATCTAAAACACCTAAGTGCCTACTAGTACGAGTGCAAAGCTAAAACCGTTCCCTGTTCCAACCTTCAGGTATAAATAACGCGTTGTTTTGCTTCTGTCGCGTTCAGCAGTTTCAGTTAAAGGATTGAAAATTGTGTGTAAACGAACGAACGCAGGTCACTGTCGCTATCACAAACTTTTCACATTAAACACTTTTGCCCCACGTCACCCTGACGAGGCGGAGTGGGGTTACCGCGCATGCGTCCGACGCACCAAACACGCCGCTGCTTTACCGCTCATAATGATCAAACTTGTGAAAAAGATACTACTTCTCGTATTCAGCTTATTTTAGATTATAATTTTAAATGTAAAAATTAGAAAAGAAAAAACTAGATATATAAAACATCCCATTGCAGAACTGCAAGCTGCGCACGAAAGCATCCACCGCTGTCAATACCTAACTCACAATGTACCGTGCGAGAGGAACTCAGCAATTTTGATTAGGTACAGAAAATCCGAATGGAGGAAAACTCTCATGTAATTGCCGCAAAAACCGTTGAAAGAACACGCACGACCGTCTGTGTTGCGGCGCGCGCGCGGTGTGTCGGCCGCGGGACGCGGGGGGGCGCGCCGCGGCGGCCGCCGGGCTGCGCCAGGCACCGCGCGCGGATTGGCCCCAGCCGCCGGGGGCCGGCCGCCACGCCCCGGCGACGGCCCTGCTCGCTCGACCCGCGGCAGTGTCCGCCAGACTGCCGAGCGCGCCGGGCCTCCCGCTTCCCCGCGCCTCGCTCGGCCACGCCGCGTCCCGTGATCGAACCGAACCAAAACCATCAGTTACCGACCGTCGCGAGTGCATTATGACACTAGTGAGCTAGCGGGCCGCTGTGACGGTGTCAAATTTTATGTGTATGTGTGCACGTGCTAGTGTGTTGTGTTAGGTTGGGCCCGTGACGCAAAACGTTCGTGGTGGCCAGCGGAGCCTTGCACCCGGGCTCGGGCCGAGCTTTAATGGCTCAGCCTAGGGTACGTACGCATCAGCTTCAGTACCCACACACCTTCAGAAGTATAGCCGATAGCCTACCCGATACACCAACTAATATCGACGATAATAACGACAAGACGCTTGATAATACTCATAACAGTGATAATGATAACGTCCAAAACCCAAAACGCGTAGTCAATTTAGTAATAGGTGTATAAGTAGAAGAATTACACGCCGATAGAGTATTGAAAACAAAAGTAAATCTAGATAGAGACGTATACGATTTAGGAGTGACACCCGAAGCGATACTTACCCGTGTTTCGGCACCGGGAAGTTGTTCTAACAAGACGTAGAACTCGTCCTGCATACGTAATGCCGAGCACAATGTGTCTGCCGCCGACGCATTACACCCGATAATCTCTACCAAATCACATGTTATAAACATAATTATAAGTGACGATAATGTAATCGCAACGTAATATTGCACGTGTATTAAACAATATAGAAATGAATGAAAATAAAACAAGGCTAGTTAAGTCAAAGTAAGTAGATAGCCTTCGAGACAGACATAGCAACGACCCGTGAATAAATCTCGCCGAATAAATGAATAAGTCTGAATATTTTGGCCACCTGATGGAATAGGAACCGTGTTAGCGATTCGTGACAATAAAATGGGATAAAATGGTATTCAGCGGGGGGCCATTGTCGTTCGCTGCTCTCTTATGGGCCCCGGGATGGGACACTAAACTCTGTAGCTTTACAAGCGGCTTTAAACGCACGGTTACACACAAAAGAGTGCATCTCAGAAACCAACAATAAAATTCAATTGACAATGAAAGAAAACTTTTTTTTTTATTGTGGGACACAAAGATGTCCCTAACGGATTCAGGGACGGCTTTCTAAAGATTTAGGGGAGCATTGTTTTTGACACATGTCCCCTGCGTCTTGTAATAGTTGTAATCCTTTTCCGGGAAAGTGATATTATTCATAAAGAAATAATAAAAACAAAAATAAAAACATACTAAAAATGTCACCAAGTCTGAGACAGAAATATACAGTTAGTCCAGATATTAAATTGCATAGTTATGAGGATATTCTCGATTTATATCTAAACAAGAAATTTTAAAATCCATTTTGAGTAGCATTTTTCATATAAACGAATAAAAAACAGGCTTAGGATAATAAAATCACCATAAATGGTGTCACTGATTGGAATTTGGTAGAATCCATTATGCAGTTCAATGCATGTGGTTAGTCCCGTTCGCAAAGTATGACATTTATGACTATTGATTTTAATGCAAATGTTAGTGAGTGTATAATAAAAAAATATTAAAAAGAAATAAAGTAGGTATATATTGAGCTAACAGCTTATATTATACAAAATTGAAATGATTTGATGTTGAGAAGATCTTGCGCCGTCGGAAAAATGCTATAGACAATGACGGCTTAACATTTATTCAGTGATAATTACAACAAACTAATTAGTCTAAAAATAGTGAATTCTAAATACAAGCTTTCTCATCAATGCAAATGCAGAAATAAATGCAAAAATATTCAAACAATTCGCGATGCCGGTTAAGTAACTTTTAGTGTTGTAGACTAGAGAAATAAATCATCCGACGGTATAGTTAAGTGGTAGGTAAGTTGTAAAAACGCATTTTATTGCTCTGGAAATGTGATAGAACGGTCAAAAATTAATTAAAAATAGCGAATAGCACTCTAATTAAATAATTAGTAGTTTTAAAACCGCTAATATAAAATTAAAACGTGTTTATATGTGCAACTGTAAAAATCTACGAAAATCTGGTTTTAACGCCGGTATCGTTGATAAAAATTACGGATTATCGATTTACGTCGCGTTATCTATTGATATTCCGAAAACGCGTACGTAACGCTTTGGCTCCACTTTCATTATGCGTACCGCCAAAATGTGGAATGCGCTTCCGGAATGGGTCTTTCCGAATAGTTAAGTATAATCTATCTTCAAATTGCGAGTGAATAGGTTTCTTCTAGGCAAACGCGTTCCATCGTAGACCGTAACTGTTGTTTAACACCAGGTGAGTTGACGGTCAAAGAGCAAGCCTATTTTCGAATAAAAAAATCTAACGCAAAGCCATATAAAATACTATCTCTATATTTTTTAGTACTACATGTACTATATGTGTTTATACTGGAAAGATAATAAATGCTTCATACTACCAGCATAATAAAAATGCTGTAACGCATATTTTTCAAATATTTTTAAGATAAATTGTCGATGTGGTCAATATTTTTTATGTATACATTTTTCGTTTAAAGTGAACATCAATAAAAGAGTGGGCAATAGGCATATTAGTTAGTGAGGCCCGCCCGTCGGTCGCCCCAGTCTTCTCCTGAATGCGCCCCTGCGTCCAGAAATATACCTACGTAATATTATTTAGTTAATATCTTGTTATTATTTTATCTATTTATTTTTATATATATCTAGTTGAAGTCTTTGGTTTTATAATACAAAAATAAGTACCTATTCATATAATTTTTACTCAAGATAGATCTACGATTGACCGATTTAGCGACGGTGTGACCGAGGATGGAGCTCGTCGATCTAGAAGATATCTATTTACTCTAGCCTTCTAAATTCCAAAATTGTAGTACTCAGGAAACAGATTTATTTTCCGGATATAAGGAAGTAGGTACCTAAGTATTTAATATAAAAAAATCTTAAGTCTAATTAGTAATTCATAGAAAATCTCTTTATAATAAAATTAACGACTTACTTTATGAAATAAATTTTATAATATACCTAATATATGCCTATTTTATATATATAATATACAATATTATATAATTTATAATATACCTAATATAATAGGTATACCTAAATATAAAAAAAAACTTTTAGGAATTTAGCGTAGGATCTAGTAAGTATATATACTTATGTATTAGAATACCAAAAGCCGTAAAAAATTAAAACGCATAAAAATTTCTAAAAGATGAGACCTATCTCGACAGCAAATTTCATTTAAATCTATTCAGCATTTAGCTAAGTGACTGTTGCAAAGATTTTTAGTGTTACATAATTCACAATAACTGTAAAATTCAAATTTACTAACTAAAATGTCGCGGACTGTGTTCCGGCTATAGCTAGTTCCTATTCCAAATAATACAATCTTCCACTGTGCCGTCGCTTAGACCAGCCGAGTTTTTTTTTCAATGATAAGTTCTGTCTTGACCGTCAAATCACCTGATGTTGAGCGACGTTGCAATGTACTACTGTTAAGCATTTGCTTATGGAAACCTACTCCCGATTTAAAGACACCCAGATAATATTATCGGTGAAGACAGCCTAAGGCAGCATATTACACAATACAAAGTTTTGTACAAGAAATTAGAACGCGCAAAGTTAACTATGTACTTATTCCCGATTTAAAGACACCTAGATTATATCTATCGGGAAAGACACATTCAAGCACCGTATCAGCGTATCATGCAATTTAGAATTTCGTGGAACGCGCTTAACTTTCTGGCTAAATACCTAACCTGTCAATTTATAAAAAAAAAACATTTCCCTTTTTTTCATGACAGTGTGAAGTGTGATACCCGAAATTAATTCATAAAACACTTATTAACCAAAAACGTTGTTTGCTGACTACTTGTCCGAGCATTGTTGCCATATCCAGGTTTATGACATTGATAACAGATATCAATTTATATAGTTATCACTTTGATAACGCTCAGTTAACGCATATCTAACTATCTACGTAGGTGAGGACAGTTTTGGATGTAGTCCACTGAATTAAGGTGATAACGGCTTGTTGATAAATATTTACTAATCGTGTAGTAAAAGTCCTGATGAGAAATTAAATTCGGTTAACTGAGTTAACTCGGTTAATATCTGTTAACTTCATTCGTCATCTTGGCTATAAAAATCTTTTGTTGGATATAGGCGTCCTAGCAAGTATTTATATTAAAAGATAAGCAAAATACCCGACTGCAAAAAAGCGGGTTTTCCAGTGTAAGTAATTCACGATTTCGTCACGCTTGATAGGCTGTTGAGTGTACATTTCTTGTGTGAAAGTATGCGTAAATTCAGTATAAAAGGTTCTAAAGAATGTTTATTTATAATTCTAGTAAAATCACTTATTTATTACATATAAGTTTGTTGGAGATTATGAAAAAGCGCATTTTTTATTTTTGCGAAAGTTCAATTATTATTATTACAAAAAATATGGCCTGCGACACTCAGGAAGTGAAGACACCTCGCACATCAAAATCGATTGAGCTGTTTAGGCTGTAGGAGGTACCTAATATAGAAACATACGTACAAACATACATACATGCACTCAAAAAACATAACCCTCCTTACGCAGTTGATAAAAAGACCGGTTGCCGCCTGCATTCAGCATCTTCCTGCCACTATAAGGTCGTCTGTCTATTTTGTGGCTGGTTGTCCTAAGGTTGTAACGATTAGTTAACTAGGTTAACGTTGGTTAACTCAGTCAAAATAAGTTAACTCGGCTAACTGTTACAAATTAAATTTAGTTAATCAGCTGAGATATGGTTACACCGTTACACCTAACCTATTTCTGTAAAATTATTTAAACTATTTGTGAGAAAGTGTGTTTGAAACCACTTAAGAGAGAACGAGGGTTTTGGCGGGAACGTCTTAGTAACATATTGTTGCTATGTTTTATTTTCTTAAACTTGTGTTATTTTGAACATTAATGCTATAAAAATTGGTGGTGTTTTATTCATTGGCAAGTGAAATAAAGCAGTGAAACGTGTGCATTTACGTTGTCGGCAAAACTTCATAGAAGCTTCTAGTAAAGTCGCCATCAGTTTACTAAGGCAAGACTTAAATTTGAAAATGACTGTTTACGTGACTTAGACTGTGACTAGAACACTATATAACTTGTATTATTCAAGAAACTTGAAAATATTCCAATACTTGACACTGGCAAATCGCTAATCGCGGGGTCCAATACAAAAAAGAAGAAGAAGAGAGAACGAAATTTATTAATAGTATATTATTTATTAAACATTTTATTTTTCCTTGAAAAAAAAAATACCTTTAAAACTATAAGTGAAACAGAGACTAACAATTAAGGGCCTTAGCGTAAAACGTGACTTAGCTTTAACCATGGTCTTAAATTCTCTGTCTTCTTTCCGCAAGTGTCATTACGTGTCAGCGAGAAGTTGACAAAAGATGTTGAGCGATACTTAAAGTTAAGTACCTAACGTTTTTCGGTAAGGCCGTAAACATTACTACATTATTTGAAAAGCTAGTAATAAAATACATAACTACTACATAGTACATAGTTAGTACATCTAATTGTATAAAGAAAGTAACTGCGTTTGTTATCTTTTCATAAGTAAACGGCTTAACAGTTCATGATAACATTTAAAACAAATAAATCAGATCCTGGAGGATATTTTTTTTTTTTATAAATGCGTAGGTACTTAACGTAGGTAATACCATAAAAACATCAATAAATATAAGTATAGGCATGTATAGGTATTTCGGTAAGTATAGGAATGGAAAAAGCGTATATATTAAAAGAAAAACAAAACACCCGACTGCAGAAAAGCAGTTTTTGCAGCCTAACTTATGATTTCGTTACGCTTGATACGCTCTTGATTTTTTTTTTTATATTTAACGGCTCTGGATTCTGAGTCCTTTGAGCATATGCTGTTGAGTTTGCGTTGAGTTGCCATACGTTTTTTATGAGAAAGTATACGTAAAATTGCTGCAAAAGAATATAAATGCGCAATCTTAAGAATAAATATAACTTTGGTGTTGGTGGCTTTAAACAACTTTGTGATCAATTTAAAAAATAAATAAAATGGCTTATTTTCAAAAAATAAAGCTATCGAAATTTTCTGCAGCAATCGTGTTTTGTACCAGGAGAACCCTGCCAAGCCAACAGACCAACATTTTACATACAAAAAATTTGAGCTTGAATTATTAGTACAAGTATTTTTAGTAAATTATCAAAAGCAGTTTTTTGCTGCTTTTGCGGCTAAGCGTGGCATTAAATCCGTTAAAATTTGTTAAATTGCACAGAATAAAATTTTAATCGAATTAAATGTTTTGGGAAGTGTAGGTGAATTGCAAATGTAACTAATACAAATAACTCACACGGTGTGAAATTAATATTTCTGAAGTAAATTTAATTATACCTAAATATATTTTGATTACTTATAGTATAAAAGTCATTGAACTCGATCAGCTGATTTTAGAATTAATATTATGTTTATATTTAGTTAAAATTATATTCGTGATAAAGTGTAACCGATTTTTTTTTACATTTAATACAATAAAACGGGTTAAGAAAAAATAGTATATCTAATGTTGTAGGTATATATATTTAATCAAAAAGAAATATGTAAGTACTTAAGTATTTTATAACAGTAGATGTAACATGTAACTTTATATTAGTTCCATATAAAGAATATTTCATTTAACTAGCTGCGCCCCGCGGTGTCACCCGTGTCGTGATGAAAAATGATGATGTTGATGATAAAATATAGCTTACGTCTTTCTCCAAGTCTTTACTGTACCAAATTTTATAATAATTGGTTCAGCCGCTCAGCCGAATTTTTATTAATTCTAGAAATTTTAAATAAGTATAATATTTTATAGAAACGTATATTTTAATTTAACTAATATCTATTTATTTATTTATTTATTTAAACAAACATTCTGATTCAAGTAATTAATAAAAAAGTAGGTACATATACATATTGAATTCAACACGTCGATATATAACATAAAATATCCTACTAAATAATGTTAAAACTAAATCTATTAATAAATATATATCTTTTTTTTATAGATATTTACCTATATTCTATAAGTGTGTTCCATTGTATCTTCAACGAAAAGTATTGTTTGTGGAAGGTATTCTAGTAGACATGTATTGTGAGAAAATGTACATAAAAGAAATTAGCTGTACTTACTTATTGGATTAGTCTAGATTATATCAAAGTATTCGGTCCCGGAAATAAAAAAAACCAGGACTCCAAACTGTAATAACATGGTAACACATAAAACATCATCAGTCACTTTCTTGTCTGCCTTTCTTCATCTTATTTTCCAGTTCACGGAAGTGTGGACTCACGCGGTTAGCGCATTTGCTACTTTTGATATTCAAATTCTAACTGTACTGAAACCTACACCAATTTTTAAAAACTAAATATAGTTACACAAATTTAGTACATAATGAAAAAGTAGAATGTCTATGACAAATGTACCGTTTTTAAACGCTTTGTATCACCTATGTGTAGTGAGGTAGGTTAAAATAAATTTAAAATTTAAATTAAATTCAACCTTAATTTGAAACAATGACTGTAATTACATTTACTAATTGTTAATAACCTAAACTTACACAATTCTTGACGCATTCGTTCAATTTAAATAAGAGAAATAATTTAAGCAAGAAAAAAGTTTCACATTTGCAATTTTTTTACGGTCCATAAAAATTTAATTTGTTTTCGTCCCTTATTTTGAGATTTAAGTTGATAACATACAACAAATTTTATTAAGGATTTTTACAGCTTTTAAAAAGTATGGCTTCCATTAAGTGTAGCTTTAGGTATTTCGAGAAACTGTTACGTTAATATAAAATAACACTTGTGCCTATACTAATAAATATAATACTAGAACTAATTTTGGAATTTTCAAGGCTACAGTGAATAGATTTCTAGATCGACGAGCTCCATCCTCGACCGCACCGTCGCTTAACATCAGGCGAGGTGGTGGTCAATCGTAGATCTATTTAATTTACAAAATACGTACTTGAGTAGTTGCAAATTTCCAAAAATATATCTTTCTAAGATATAGTTACTTATTTCCAAAACAAATATTTTTGACAACGGGTAGACTGAACTTTAGAAAACACAAATAAATAATAAAATAAAATTCATTTATTTCAGGCAATCAAAACCCATACAGTTAAAAGCACATACAGACAAAAGACACAAACACTTACAAAACTCCACATACTTACAAAGATTTCAACAACGGTCTATGTAGCAATGTGGACAGCATTTTGTACATAATGCCTTCTAAGTAAGTAGTTAGTTTTTACATTGCCTAATTCTTTTTTAGAGATTAATATTACTATATTTAGTTTAATAATTTAATCATTGTATTTCTTATTTTGTTTCTCAAATTATTTCTGTGGAAATGAAAGCACTTTTGTGGAAAAAATATAAAAACAAAACACATGAAAAATCGGTTCGAAAATTATGAGAACACATATTTATATTATATATAAACATATATTTTTATTGCATTATATTTTATAATTTTTTAAATGGCTTCAGCTTAAAATTATTTAATAAGGCAAATGAAATATATATATCTTATCTCGCCTTTATAGGGAATTCTAAAAATGACATTTTTTTTTAATTATTTAGGTAGTAAAGTAATCCTCCCGTTTTAAGTAGGTAGAACTGTTCCAACATAAACATAATAAGAACATAAGTATGTATCTATACAATCATTTGGTAGAACTAATAGTTTGGATAAGTCGCGAAAAATAGGCGTAACTAAGCATTCAATAGTATTTAAGGCATTTTAATACCTAAGGCTTTATAGCAAACGACATTATTTATTATACAAATAAAAGTAAAATAATGGTAAAAATATCACGAAAATATAAAAAAAATTAAGGTCTATTTAGAGACGAATGCTGGTGAAAAAGATTCAAGACAAAACTTCATAGAAGATTTCAGTAAAGTTATCACCGCTATGCTGAGGCATGACAAGAATTTATATACTTGACTTAGACTATGATTTGTGCTTATATAACTTGTATTATTCATGAAACTTTAATAAACCTCAATACGTGACTTTGGTAAATGCGTTAATCGCGCGAGACCTATACGAAATAGAAGAAGAGTGAGAAAATCGTGAAAAATATGATGAACCAAATAAAAAAAAATCAGATTTCATTCAAAAACATAATACTTAGTTGTATTATACTGCAACGATCAATAAAATCAGTGGTAACAGTGTAACTATAAAACGAACAAAACAACGTTTATAACGCATTATGTGGCCAGAGCACTAGAATAAAACATTTGTAACACTTAATACTTTAAAATAAACTCAACGTCGTATTAAAAAACCACTAAAACAGCTAAAACGTTGCTGAGTATTTTTAAATTTTAATTTCATCCGATCGCCAGCCGCCATTACGCATGAGCTTTTTTTTAAAAGTTTTTTTTTTCTAAGACGGCGCCAATCTGCGGGCTGTGACCGTTCGTACATTAAACTTATTATAGCCACTTACTTTCAGCACTAAAGATAATACCGGTATTGTATAGGCAATTCTGTTCACATTTCTCGATAAAAACAACTCGATTTTATGTTTTAAGTGTTGAAAAATGCCCCGGCATTATTGCCACACGAAAAAGATAAGGTGACAACATTACCGATGCTTTTTCTTTTTTAATTTTAAAGATGGAGCAAGCATTCTGCCGTTAGGTGCGAAGTTACTGCCTGTTACAGGAAGCGTAAATAGTAAAATATAATTAAGTGTTGCCACTTACCGATAATTTTATCGTTGTATATGCACTATTATTTTATCATTAACAATCAATTCGATTAACGACATATTTATAGAGTAAGCTTACATATTTGTAGTATCAGCTGTGTAACAAAATTCGATACAATTCATTACTGTCATATAGATTTATTCGATATCCTTTGTCTCTTTAAATTCGACGATATAAATCAAGATTTTTGGACAAGTTCATCGATCAAATCGAAATTCTATTATAATTTGAGCACAGATAACAAAAATATCAATTCGTTATTATACTAATTCTTCGGAGCTCGTAACTCATAAAAACTCTAATTTAAAGGTTATGTTCTGAAATCAAATCTAATTATTATCGAGCCGAACAATCTTCGTAAACGGAACGCTGGTTCACAAATTAAAAACGGGCGCGCCTATCGCATTTCTAATTTCGAATGTGGAACTCCATTTGGAATATAAATGACATAGGCCTGGCCGGTCGCTGGCCGGCGGCTACAGCGCGCCACAGATAACACTCTATATTACTATACAGCTACAGCTGGTGGCGCTAGTAGTCTCAAATGTATCCTGTGGAATTTTGGGGAACTAACGCTCGGTTGTTTTAAGAAAAAAAATTGTTCAAAGATTTTCGAAACCTTCACATGACTAACCTCCGAGGCCAAATTGGTAGAGACTCAGGTACTGATTGGGATGTTGTGGGTTTGAGTCCCGCCGGATGTTATAAAATTATGAACTGCCTGTACATTTCTAACTCATTCATAGTGACATTTTTAGAATTAAAAAAATATAATGAAATGCACACTTCAATGAGAACATAAACTCCCCAGTTTTGTAGTGACTTAGATGAATAGAAAACTATTATTAAAATGTAAAACATTGCACAGAAGAAAAACACAAACGCTGAAGAATGCAGATACTATTCACGTAGGTACATACCAATGTTTACAGCTCTCTCAAACTTCTTTGATTCCCACTGACGTCTGTCAACCAAACGCTATTTGACTTGACGCTTTTGTATCTGTACCAAAAACAGCTTAATTGTGATTAATTATACTATGAATTAGATGAAAAAGAACGATATGACGTCAATAGAGAGGTTTTAAAAGTTTTTGCCTAGAGCTAAAGTAGCTTGGTCAACGGCTTGGCCAGTGACCAGATAAATAACATTTGATATATTATAACTTACTATAACAGTATAAGACAAAATGATATATTATTACAATAAAACAGACCGGTCTCGGACGTTACGTTTTAATGTAGTGATTAGGAGAAGACATTTTTCAACAAATTGTAAGTTTATGGGGTCTGTTTCTGATACGTCATCGAGACGTAGGTGGGGACATAGACTATGGATACAAGATTACAACCTTAGTGGCATTAGAGAATTGATTAGAAAAAGAAAAACTTAAATTTCGAATCGACGTGGGAAGGTACACGGTGTGCCTTTGATATTGATAAATTTCTAACATATTTAGCGAAAATTTATAATAAAACGTTTATGTAAAAATGCTACGAGACATGTTATGTAATTTTATGTGAGCTTTTAGTAATCTGAATAGTGGTTGGGCCGGTTGAGACATTATTCTGTGATAACTCGAGGAATGGACGAAAAATAACGCAATCGTTTAG
The DNA here is from genome assembly GCA_947563715.1 of Lycia hirtaria. Taxonomy (NCBI): domain Eukaryota; kingdom Metazoa; phylum Arthropoda; class Insecta; order Lepidoptera; family Geometridae; genus Lycia; species Lycia hirtaria. The sequence goes on from OX387385.1 coordinate 16,004,686, forward strand.
GAATTTGCGATTGTCATTCCATGATTTAAATATTAGTTTTTTTTTAAACTAAACATTTTATTTATTTATTCGTTCTATCTCTATTTGATCCTTTGTATTTTGCTTCAGTTTAATGCAATGTTTAAGAAGTATAAGGTCATAGGTATATTTTATTTTCATAATAGCTATATTTCTGCTGGTTGAACGTAATAATGTGAAGTCAGTTAAGAAAAGAAAAAAGTTGACCGTCGGATCAAGGAGGTTTGTGACCTCCAAATACGACTCTACATTTGACAAATGAGGTTATTATATACCCTATGCTCGCAATATTTATAGTTCTAAATCCAAATCGACTCATTGTCTCATTCCTTCCGCGTATTCTTTCAATTTGAATATTGCTGTTCATTTTCAAACTCTGAACGATAATGGCGCCGTTTAGATTCAGATGTAATTCGCGCGCTCGCTAATTTGAGGGTTTATTGTGTAACCGAGCTTGACGTCGGATTTGAACGCACCTCCGTATTCTGACCAGCTGATTTGAATACGGATGAACGTCCTCAAATGACGCCGCCTCGCGTACTGCGTAGTGCGAGCGTAGATTTGAATTATTATGTCCATAAATCAAAAGTCACTGGCTGAATAGCGTTTTAATAATCGAGTTACACAATTTAAAAATAAAAATATATTTTGTTAGTTTTGGCTTCGTAAGTCGCGGTATTTAGCCAATGTTAATAACTCTCTCATACGCCCCTCCCCTCCTATATATCCATCTGGCCACGGTCAAATGTGGCGTCAATCGGCCTCATGGTCTTTGACAGTTTGCCTACTCCGTAAGGGAAAATAGACGTGATTGTATGTATGTATATAATTTATACACAGGGCTAAAATGAAGGTTCATTTGACAACTGAAGGACCTTTAAAACCAACAATGGACCGAACAAAATATTCATATAATTAGATCTGGTTAAAAATATATTTAACCATAGTTGATAAAATTTGCATAGAACTATATTTTTAAAACATTTCATTTTTAGAAAAATTAAAATCAGTTCACGTCACAAGCAGCAAATATGAACGCGCCAAAAATACATTCTATTTGAGTGCTTACTTTTTTGAAACTTAAAAAATAAGCGCGTAATGACACTTTTTTTCAAATAATTAACCTAGTTTTTTGTAGTGGCAACATCGCAATAAATCCAATAGCCCCAACCTACCGCACTGCACTCGAAACTATAAAGTACTTCAAACACTTGTAAATCAGCTCGAATCTTATCCCGCGATTTATTTAGACCGATATGCGTGTGTCGAAATATGTTTCCGTATCGCATTTTTCTGTCACTTTATTTTTTAATGGAAAGTTGGTCTATGACAAACTTCTTTTTTTCTAATTTAGTTTCATGCGTACGGCGTATTTAACCTATGTTAAATTTTATTGAAAAAATATTATACTTATTTATAATGTTTTATTTATGCAGTCTACTAGTATATCAGTTATAAATGGTTTTGGGGTGAGTCAGCGCTATGTCTAGAGATGTTTTGATATTTGAATTGTTCTAAAGCTACCATTTAATGATATTTCACACTTCTAAGTAGATTGATTACTATTTTTTTTAATTAAATTTGTCGTTTTATACACATAAATACAAATCTAAAGTAATTCCTAAATAAAGTAATTCCTTTCAGCTGCTACTGATCTAAGATTTTTCCACCAATGCTGAATAGAAATAAACAACTACCCACAAACTTTTGGATCTATATTAGTGTGACTGTTTCAAATCAGAAGACGTCCCCCACTTTATTTATAATGAAGCGTCGTTTCGTAAGATTAAAGTGTTGTATATTTTTAAACTCCTCGCCACTGTCACTCGTTAGCCGCTCGGGAATTTGTTAATTTACTCTTTAGAAAAGTTTTATCAAGATTGATTTAGATTTACCGACGGGATGGTATCGGGACCCGTTCGTTGGCAATCACTTGGTCGTTCACCTGCCGACGGACGAAAACAGACTTCAGACATACATAAAATATTATTAGTAGATATATTTAAATGTGAAACTTTGATATAGGAGCACGGAGAAGCTACATCGAGTCATAGTGGATATTCCAAAAGTCGAATTAAGCACTTTAATTTAATTAATTGCGGTTTTCTTGTATGAATTTCTAAATTTTGCTTGGAATACTACCTGAATGAGTTTTCTCGGATATAGGTAACATCACTGTCAAAATTAGTAAACATATTTTTTTCTCGACAAGCGCATTAAATCCTTGGTCGCAATTATATGATGGTCAAACTATCTGTTATGATCAAAAGAAAAAAGTTTATTATTATGGTAAACTTTTTATAAAATTTTGCCAAACAGGAGTGTCTATCGTGACCACTGCCATAAGACCTTGTTTGTTTCGGAAATACAGAAAATTTAAACCCAATATACAAACTAATAGAGTCGAAAATATTATGTTTGACAGTCAAAGCAAAGTACTTCCTTGAGGCAGTTAGAATGTAGGTAGATTAAAAACCATGAAACATCTGAAGGCGGACACGCTTTCATTCAAAAGACCAACCAGAAATGCGTCACTCAGAGCTAAGTTTAAAGATCGAATTTAACTGTTCGAAGTTTAAATAGTCAATCACGAGTGCCGGTGTGGCTAATCTCGCATTCACACATACAATGGAGGTAACGAACGGACGAACGGACAGGCTAAGACGCGAGTGGGCGGCTTTATGTCAACGTTATTTATGATGGCAACATGGAATTTGAAAAAAAAGTTTATCCCGTTTAAATTTTTTAAAAGAAAAATCTATTTCGGAATTCGAAATGTGAAATCATTCTACAATAACAAAATTACACTTAAAAAGTTAAATGACACTAATGAAAATTTTGAAATGAAACATTTAAAGTTCGATATTGAAAATTAATGTAAAAAATGTAAAAACGTTCCAATTTTGGAAAAAAAATGTAAAAGAGAATGCATCTTCGTTTTTATTGGTTACATGAGAATCCTTTAGGTAGTAGATATTGATACTTTTTAATAAAAGCAAAAAGATACGGAGCGAGCGTTGGCCGAGAGAGGAAACACTTATCTTAACGACGTATTTATATATTTACGTGAAATCTGAGAGAGAGTCTCCAAGTGTCAGCGATAAGACCGTATATCGGTCAGGGGCCAGTGGTTGACCTGTGTTTACATCAGTAGTAGTACGCAGAATTTGCGATAAGTACAATACTAGTTTCAATTTGTAAGTTTAATCATGAGTCTAAGGTTAATGGTCTTTTAAATTCAATTTGGGACGGTTCATTTTGATAATTAACGGAATAACGAGCTTTAGATACGCCAAATTTATTATAAACTTTATTGGAGCGGTTTTAATTATAGTTCATTATTTTTCTTGGTTTTGTAATTAAAATCTTTTTAGTCAATAATAGAAATAAACAGACATGTACACAGCAACTTTCACATTTGTGCGATTTAAATTGTTCGATCGTTGCGATCAGCTGATTCGCAGAGGCGCGTCTCCGGTTTATTTTTTTAAAGTTCAAATTAAAATTGGAATGGCCGAGTAAAACTTTCATCCGCGGCCTTAAAACGTGTGTTAACGTTTCCTCCCGATACTTTCCGAGCGATAAATCCGTTTGCGAATCGACGCGTTTCGAACGTCGAACATCTCGCGTTCTATTATTAAAAACAGAAAAACACTCCAGCTCTCACGCGGCGACTGCAGCTGGCTCCTTCCAAATTCGAATTTAGACCGGGCCCTACGAGATTTCAATACAAATATAGAACTGAGTTGAAGAGTTGCCAGTGATTAAAATAATACTTGACATTGGCTTAATACTATAGTAATATAAACGCTGTCCTCTTGCAGATCCCGTTTGGGGAAGTGCCATACTTTATCCATAAATCTGACGAAACAAAACAAAAATCATCATCATGGGATGACGAACGTGGTATCACGTAGGAATATCTCAAATATTGGATGACAGTCTTCGATTGTATTGAGCCACTCTGACTAAATTGGTGTCACTAAATTTATCAGCTCCACTTTTCGTTTTAATATAATTTATGTTAAATTTATTACAAAATAGTATAGATCCTATTTTCGTGTCAAATTTCTAACTGTTACGACCAGTTCTGGTATCAGTCAAATATTGCCTCATCACTAGATCATATAAAAAAGTGATTAAAAAGTAGCCCAGTTTTACGATGTTATTGACACTTGTGACGTTTGACGGCTAAATACACGGGCGGACTGGAGCCGCGGTGTGTAGTGTCGCTGTCCCCATGCGGATGGGCAAATGGAATAATGGTCGTCTGGGCCCGCATCCGGCTCCACTCGGATACGAGCACAACACTAACTCTGACGATACAATTTTTCAATTAAACGTCCCAGACACAAGATCCCTAAATAGGTGTTTAAGAAGTCGTGTGCCCGATTTTCGAACTGTCCCCTAACGAGACTCTTTATTAGTATTTATGGTCGAAACAAACACGGACATTCCTCGCATCATGAATGAACCGGAATTTATGAGAGCGAGAGACCATAGACAAAATACATTCGATTGATACTCTGTGCTACGTCACGGAGTTGAGCGTACGTTTAAATTTATCCAGTTTATACTAGTTATACAGTTTATATATGAAGATTTTTCTAAGTTTTACGGTGGTATTACGGTCGGAGAGGCAGTAAAATTCGATACGTGCATACGACCGACTAACGACTCTTGATTTACCACTATCAATTTGAAACATACATAAAAACACACCTGAATGATTGCTACCACTCCGGTTTGATGTTCGTGCTTTATTGTGCCGAATTTATATAAAGTACTCTGATTCTATGCATAGCTATACTTACCTATACGTTTATCTATTCTTTTTTAATTAATTCTCTCTAGATGGTTACCATAAATGTACAAACCTAAGGACAGGAAAAAGAGAATCTATGGATTCATAGAAATTATGAAAAAAATAAGAAGGAAAATAAAGAAAATTTTGAAGATTGAAAATAAACTTTAAAGCTGGTTGAATAGTATCCAGGAAAAGAACAAAAAACATGCTTAGAAGTTCCTCTACTGCCAAAACTACTCTATGTTTATTTTTTTAATTTATGTGTTCGCACGGTTTTCTTATAGTTATATCCAGTGCAAGCAATCTGTTTAAAAAACGGCTAGATAAATTTTGTGGCCCGATGTTATCTAGCACATATAGCGTTTCACTAAACTTTATAGTTCTGCGAATTGATTTAATGATGTTTTGTCAAAACAGTATCATTTTACTAAATGTCAGTGCCAAACTAAAATAATAACGAATTGTCACACTTACCCGCCAAAACCAGCAGAAATATTATTATTAAGACTGGCAACTATTGAAATAGGCACATTATTCACTGTTTCGAGTCTTTGGTGTCCCCTCGCCAGATGACGCGCCAGACAGAGACCGATGTACTGAAAGACGGTGCGCTAGACAGAGACCTCGCTGCTGAAGGGTGGCGTTCATCATACCCCCTGTCAGAAACAAGTGCCGCTTCTGGCGACCCCAGCCCGACCTTTTTACATAAAAACCTTACATAAGGACAAGTAACCAGAAATGAAACGCTCCAGAATTATTCCCGCCGCAACATTTAAACATTTTATGTGTATCACTCATATTTTAATCGCAATTTTTTATGTTACTTCTGAGAATCGACGGCTAATCTCTAAACCGCAAGTTGTAAAAAACACCCCGAGGCGGAATTGCCAAATTTAAATAAGAACGATTAATAACCGTGAGCTTCATTAACGGAGGGCTGACCTCCACGACAACGTGTAACCTCCTGACTGACGGACCATCGAAGAAACGAATCGTCCGCAAAAACCGGCCGTTCGAAAACTTATTACCCGCAAAAGATTCCCAGCAAGAAAAAACCGCAAGAATGTCATTTAAAAAAATTAAAACGTACGATGCTTATTTTTTCTTTATGGCAGCCTGAATGGACTAAAGGTTATCTCGCAGGAAAAAAGGCGGGACAGAGCGATTCCATTTTTAAAACGTATCATTTAATTTTGGAACCGGCTTTCAAGACGTCAAAAGGTAGTCATTACACATTTTGTGGCCAGTACGGTTTAGCGCCCATGGATATTAAAAACTATTTTATGAGTTATGGGCTATAATACGAAAGATGTGTCGTAAGGACTGATAAGTGGCATTTTTTTTACAAAAATGAAGTTATTCAAATGATTAATTGCCAGCATACTGTATCCATAATTTGTAATAGAGGTGTGAACGTTGATCATCACAGAATTTTAATTACCCTCATCCCTCCATACGTGACGGAATGTGAACTGGCACTGACCTAAAAATTTATGGGAAAAATTGACGTTGACACTTTGAAAGGTAACCTTTATTGTAATCAAAATAAGGATTATAATTGTGCAGCGTTAGTGAAGGGCTAGTAATGCGAGATACGCCTACAACAGTGACGTAAGTCTCGATGTATGCCACGCGGCGTGCGAACGACAACGACATTTGATTGATCATGACATACCCAAAACATGGTTGTTTTTTTGCGTTGGCAACACTTTTGAGAATGTGTTCTTCGAACTGTGGCTTGAGATTTTTGGTAGAGGGCCATATGGTAGCATTCTTAACAGATTAAAAGAATAGATTTGAATCAAAAATTCTTCTGGTTTCCAACTTTTGTTGATACTGGCATGCTTGATTCGTTCAGGAATATTTAAAAAATAATATGATCACCAAAAAATAATTTTATAAATAAAGATTATATTTTTTTTACAATAATATTATTCCATAGTTCAATAGCTATGTAACAGTATGGAAGAGAATAGCTTATAATCAGTAACATTGGTCATCTTTCACTTTGTGTTCCAAACAAAAAAAAAATACAGTAGGTATATTAAAACTGTAAATTATGCACATATCCCATCACTACGGTCACTCGGGCCCATGTTTTGTAGAAGGTCGAAAGCTTAGTTTCAATGTAGCGTACATTGCGGCCAAGTTATTTAATCAATCACATGAGGGCGCCTCTATCGTTTTCCTTTATACAACTGACATACATAGTTGAAAGATTTAAGTTTCTTGATTTTCCCACTTCTAACGATAAGTTAGCCATTCTTTAGAACGTAGGTAGCTTATGAATAATAAACACCGGTTCGATTCTAAAAACCTTGTCGCAGCGACGGCACTTTCAATCATCAGGAAAATGATATTTTTCACTGTATAACTGTAAATGATACAACGATAACATTAAACATGCTTGAATTTTTAATACTGGTAACAACTTTTGACATTAAATCTTTTGTTTCTTTTTGTGTATGTTACAGCCTAAGGTTACAGCGTATACATATTTGATATCAGTTAATTCTGTCAAAATTATATTAGAACGGTTACCTAACATTATTTAAAAGCTATAATAAAATATTGAAATAAGGTATAATGCGCTGCACGTTTCATGTTCGGTACAGTAACGAGATTCAATCTGCTACCATAATATACTAGAAATTATTGCCACAGATAATGAACTGTACCGATTTGTAAAACCCGAGCTGTCAAGACTTCGTCAATCCCAGACTTTATGTTGCGTTTTGTTTCGTTGCAAACGTCAATTTGAAGGAACCTCCTTCCCCTAAACGTAAGTTTTGTTATCTGTTCCATCGGTCGCGTGACGTTGTCGAATCGAAATGAATGGAACGCGGCTTCCACGGTCGCCATCTTGGAAAATGGCGGTTTTCCGATTTGCTTTGAAATTTTTAGTTTTAGGTTAATTAGTTTTTTTATTGCGGCACGCATGAAATGCTCCTGTAAATTGGAATGGTCTCTGAATTTAATGGCCCAGGATGAATTATGGAGCTTTTGGAATAAAGTCTGAAGATAGATAATTCAGTTGAAGACAAATTTATTTTTGAGGTTATCTTCTTAATGACATTTTTATATTTTAATACTGATCTTTTTTTTGTGCAATAAAACGGGCTAAACAATTTTTTAAACTGCCATATAAAAACTGTCAAAAATAGTCTTACGTAATAAACGAATGGCCCCCATGGTGAAACAATTAGGGTTCCTTGTTTACGGAACCCTAAAATAATATGGGACACTCACGTCTGTTTTGAGTCGAAAAATCCGACTATAGTTTCAACCGCATTCGTAAAACTATACTTACTATATACTTTGAAACTATACTTAGTCAGATTTTTCGACTCAAAACAAACGCGAGGGACCCATAGTTTTTATTTAAAATAGTAAAAAATAATCACAGACATAGTAGATGGAGCATGCGACTTCATTTGTATGAAAACCTTGCGTGCCACATTTTTGGTACCGACTGTGACGTTACACAAACGATTTAGTGATGGAATATATGTTCCATCCGCGCGAAATCTATTCAACCCAATGCATCCTCGCGCTTGTACGCTAGTAACTAGTTGACAAAATATCGAATCGGAAGTATATATGACCTGAAATTAAATAAATCTTGGTCGTCAACTGCGATTTTTATCGTATTTGTTAACACGCTAGGTACATACACTTGGGGTATCTAAAGAAGTCTATGAAAATAATACTCGACAAAAATATACTAAAGCCGACCTTTTTGGCCGGTCAAATGTTAAAAACAAAGACACCTTGTTACCCCTGATGATGATGACGTCACACAGTATTTTCGTCTCAATCATTTGACAGATGGCAAAGCTCGAGCTCACACTTACTTCAAATCATGACATAAGAATATAGGCATAGCACTCCGGGGTGTCAGGCTGCCACGCTACGACGTCATCACTATATTAATTAAAAAATACATGGACTTTTCACTCATTTAGCATGTGACAGTAAAGAAAATAAATAATAAATAAATATTGGAGGACATTTCATACAACGCCAAATGACTATTATTGTCATTTTACTTTTGTTAACCATATAGGTAAATGAAAAATTTATGTATTTTTTTAATCAAAATGATAGTGACGTCATCTCGTGCCTGCTCAATGTCTTGGCTATGCCTATATACTTGTGTCGAGCAACAAATTTAGGTATTCGTCACACCCATTGTTCGAAACATGCTCCAATAAAAATACTCTACTTGGCCGCCATTTCATATCGTTCTGACACAAACGTAACAATTAAAATTAAACCTTATCTAACACTGATACAGCTCAGATTTCTTTGTCATTTATACAAGCGTATATTGTTTTCGTAGTTTTTATTACAACGTGGTAAAGTTCAAAATGTTTGTTTTCGAAGGTTTCGTAGGAATGTATGATCCAGCTCTGATGTAATTATGATTTAGGGCGACTTTTACGACGTCGATTAGTGTTGCGATTGTAATTGTAAATTGTAAGTTACGATTTTAACAAGTTAATGTTTGGTTTAGGTCCAGTGCTTAATTGATAGTGAAAAAATTGCACGTCTGAAGTTGGCGTTCCAAGAGTTGCGGATGACGCATAATCGCGCATCGCAATTAACTCTGACTTGACTTTGCATTGGCAGTGATACTGGGAAATCTAAGATTGTTACAAAAAGGAAGAACTGGAAGGAATTGGGGGAGACCTATGCCCAGCAGTGGGACAATACAAGTTAATTAAAAATAAAATAAAAAACAGTCCTATAGATACTAGGGAAAGATGAAGTGGCAGTAGGCAGTACTCTTACGCATAACTGAGTAACTGATGGCCGATGGGGCCGAAAAGTTCTCGAATGGAGATCACGCATCGGCAAGCGTAGTGCAGGGTCCGTACCACAAGCGTCCAAGCAGTCTTATTTCAATATTATTTCGACTTTTGTTTCGCTCATTCTATAGTTGAAAGAGCAAGACAGAGGTCAAAGTAAAATTGAAATAAAAGACTGCTATTACGATTGTGGTAACCCCACAGGAAGACCAACAACAAAGTGGATAGGACTGAAGATCTCATAAAAATGGCAGAAAGACGCTGGATACAAGCTGCGTGACAATCATTTCTTTTAGAAATTCATGGCGGCTATGTCTGGACATACTCGTAGGCACAGCCAACGGTGTACTTACTGTATCTGAGATAAAGATGATGATGACTTTAGGGTTGCGTGGCGGAGCTTCCCATATCGTGTGCTACACAGTATTTTGCAGCTAACTTAGCCATTACTTAGGATTATAATACCTTTCAGACATACAATTCGATTTATCACATCATGATAAAATTTCAAGTGTACAGACAAACAAACGTTTTCATACATTCGCATTTATTAATACTGATTTGATAATTTTAATAATAACTCTCTGATTAATAATGTGTGTATGGTTGTTTTATATTTATGTCACTTATAAATGTCAATAATAAAAGCTCCTCGAGACAGAGACATGATTATTTAAATCAAAACAAAATGTACAATCATCATCATCTCAGCCACAAGAAGTCCACTGCTGGACATAGGCCTCCCCCATGGATTTCCAAAAAGACCGGTTGGAAGCGGTCTGCATCCAGCGTCTTCCTGCCACTTGTATTATGATATCTTCTGTCCACCTTGTGACTGTATTTTGCACTTGTAGGATATCTTCTGTCCACGTTGTGGCTGGTATTTAATGTACAATAATTTAAGTAAATTACCACAAAATACAAAACAACGTCACAATATATAATTATATAATTAAGATAATAATTTACTATTAAGATTATTATCGTCAGATATAAATCTTTATAAAATAATAATCAGTTAAAACACGCACGATTATATGCTTATATTAATGTAGATAAGAGATTTCGTAATGTAAATACAATAATTGAAACAAATGATAATCGTTTTATGCCACACCAAGAATTTGGATTAAAAATGCTGATCGGCTACGTTGCACCCGATAATTTATAACCGATAGATAAAAACTAAATCAAAATAAATAATTTCAACGTCACCTTGTGGGTTATTTCCACCTTTGCGATGATAAGGCAACTGTGCTAATTTTCATGATAGTATATCAACAACTATATATAACGCGACCCAAATGTCTTGACCACCATTTACAAAAGGCGCCATTGTTATTTTACGGTTGTATAAATATAATCACACTATATTATTATAAAGGCGAAAGTATGTGAAAAAGTATGTGTGTTAAGCACGCTCAAACGGCTAAACGGATTTTGATGAAATTTGGTAAGTATAGAGGTAGCTGACACTTTGGATTAACACATAGGCTACTTTTTATCCCGAAAAATAATACTTACCTTCTAACAGCCGGTAATACAGCGAGGCGCAACTAGTCAATTAGTAAAATAATAAATCTTTAAGAACAGATCCAACGGTAATTCAATTACTATAGTTAAAATATTACTAAAAACGTATTAAACTTAAGCCTGTACTTAACAGCATCTTATTATTATTATTTTTAGTAATAAAATGTCAAAAAAACTAACAATTTATTGATATGTCAACTCATGAACTAGCTAAAGCTTCGTAGGTTAATTGAAAAAGCTATTAATGCACTAAAATTATTAATAATCATCATGTACCTAACTGTGAGTGATTAATAAAATTTATGTATTTCATAATTATTAATATTAAGTGGTTTCCAGGTCCAGTCTCGGTATTAGATACCATTTAATAAGTTTTCCTTCTACATTTCAGTTTGTAAGCTAAGATGGCGCTTTATTGAAACCGCATTGGTTTATTTGTGTATTTATTCACTTATAATTACATTTATTAACATATTTATACATAATATAGTATTTCCTTCAATACTCATAATTGTTTTGCAAATGGGTATTGCTTCTTAGTAGTACAAAAAGTAACATACAGCAGTAAAATATGGCTTAAGAATAAAAGATAATTATAAATACTATTAAAAAAAAAAAAAAAAAAAAAAAATGCATTTAATCAAAATTTATAATTCTCCAACATCATCACAAATAAAATTATGAGAAGGATTTTTTATTTTATTTTATTTATTTATAATAAACGCTTTTTTTGAAACGCTGGAATCACTGAAAATTAAGAACCGGTCTATCCTATTAAGTCTGTCAAATATATATTCAGATTCAAATAAAAAAATAAGGCTTAACTTAGGCTTACTTTGATCAAAAAAAAAAAAAAACTTGTAAAAAATCCTTAAAAGCGATAAAAACGTATTATTTTTGTTGTACAATAATTAAATATCTTATTGTAAACTATCAAACTAAGGCCGACGACATTAAGGTTGTAGGATGAAGCATGATTACCTAGAGAGAACCTGTTTACCATAAGTACGTACTTATTAGCTAAAGATTCCATGTAAATTTCAAGTCGTTTCCAATATGCGTCAATCTAAGTAGAGGCTATAAATGCAAGGCTCCTAGTGTCATTCCGAGTTTAATAGCGATATTATCATTTATTATACCTACAGACATAAAATGCACGACAACTTTATATGTACATACCTTGCAAATAATATTAGTTAATACTTGGGAAACATTATCTGTTCATAGTTACCTGTAAGCTCTATCTATAATGTTGGTAAAATTGAACAGTGTATAATGTTGCCAGAATGATCGCTTATACAAGCTTTTATATAACTTGCAATGTTTGTGTGTTCGGCACGAATCTTGGAAGCTAAATAACCTCCTCCTTTTTTGAAGTCGGTTAATTAGAACCCTTTCCCGACGTCCGATTGGGCTCAAATTTGATGTACATATGTATTTTCGGAGACAATACAATAATATGGGACCTTGGAGCTGTTCTGATGATGGAGTCGTAAGATGGCTATAGAAGCTTCTTAACTAAACCAGATTCACCCATCGAGTTTGGCCTCATTTTGTTTGCTACAAAACTATGACGTATGAAATCGGTAAATTTTTTTTAAAGCTGCGATGCCACAGGCACACACAAATACATAGATATCATGATATCCAGACTCTGATGATGGAGTCGGAAGGTAGGAAGGAAGGACATACGAACTTATTAACTAAACAAGATAAACTTATCGAGTTTGGGCGCGATTAATACGTATTAAGGAGCTCTTTTGTAAAAGCTTGCTTAATTATTATTTTTTTACTATTAATTTATTTTTAAATCTTTTGATATTTTCAGTTAACTAGGAAACATAGAGAACATATGTACTTGATTTTTATTTGCTCATAATAATCTCGAGTTTTCTTCAACAAATGTGTTATTTTGTGCTTGAGAAGTACTGTAAAACAAATTTTCATCGAAAAACCAACAATAAAAAAAAAAGAATTACTCGTTTTGTATCTCACAAAAGTTTCGACTCATTTATTAACAATAATCATTTGTCGGAACTAAACGCGCAAGTTTTGAAGTACTCAATAATTTATTCACAAGCACTGAACCACGAAAATAGTATAATAACCAGTTCTACACCCTTCTGCAACCTTAGCTCCCTACCCTATCTCTAGGTAACCTATAAGTGGCCGATAGGAAGTCTAGATTGCTACCTACAATCCAGACCTAGTATTTTAGTGCTTGGATAATAAATAGGGAGTAAGTGCAGCTTTTAGCGATTCTTTTTTGCATTTGGATTGTAATTTAAGGTTATTTTTTTATTTTAAGTGGCGAACGATCAGACATTTTGATTGTATATGGCAACCCTCGTTTATTATAGGGAGATTTTAATACTGGTAACTTTAAAAAGGAAGGGATAGATTAAATAGTTGGTTTAATTATTTAGGGAGATTTTAACTCTGGTAAAATTAAAAAGGGAGGTATAGATTATCTACTAATTATGTTCGTTATATATTTTTTTTTTACATATCAAATGTTGTGCGTTTTTGTGACGAACAAAGAAAAATAAAAATGAGCGCGTTGAAGTCTTTTGTACTGACAAATATAATAAAAATTATCTTAATTTTTTTAAACATATAAAAGTGGTATACACATTACAGTATACAATATAAGTATATTTAAAATAAATCATCATCATAATCCACAGCTTTTTACCAGTTGCTATTCTAAGAAAGTTTACTATCTTCGACCACACAATTAATTGACGTTAAATAGTAAAAAAAGTACTGGTTTTTAGCTCACTTCATTCATATAAGTTCATAGCAAAACATTGATTCAAATATATTATATTTAGTTCTTTTTTTTCATACGTCTTTGTGTAATTGAGTAAGTAAAACCTTTCAATCTTAAATGATCCTTAAAAATTCTTTGTCATCAGGCACGTTACATTTGTATACCAAACATACTATAAAATATACCGAATATAGAAACTAATATTTAAAATAATATATATATGTCAAATATATATTAGGTAACAAGTATTAGTTTAGAAAACTTGAAAACTTCTGACAAAAAATACGGCTAAACCAAATTTGATGAAACATAGTTAAGAACAGTCTGATTTAAATCCTCTTTCAAATAACCAAAAAAAAAACTAGAATGAAATCGGTCTATTCGTTTGAGAGCTACGATGACACAGAGATACACAAATAGGTACATAGATATAATACAGATACACACGTCAAACTTATAACACCCCTCTTTTTGGGTCGAAAGTAAAAAAAAAAACAGTTAATTATACTGCAGTCTACGATGGAACGCGCTTACCTAAAAGAAACCTGTTTACCCGTGATTTTAAGACACCTAAATTATATCGACTGGCCTTGTGGCTCAGTTGGTAGTATGTCTACTTACTAAGCTGTAGGTCGTGGGTTCTATCCTCACCCAAGGCAAACATTTGTGTGATGAGCATGGATGTTTGTTCTGTGTCTGGGTGTTTCTATGTATCATAATATGTACATACGTATTTAAGTATATATTTACAAAAAAGTGTATATGTATTCTATCAGCCACCTAGTTCCATATTAGTACCTACAAGCTTTGCTTAGTTTGGGCTAGATGGTGTTGTGTGAAATGTCCACAGATATTTATTTATTTATATCTATTAAAAAAACTCGCGAGGTTTATTGTCTGCAGAGATACCTACTGGTTCCCAGTATAGTCAAGTACATGTCATTACAATTAAGCACGTTGCTTCCTCAATAGAGGCGATAGCTTCTTATCCTGTCTCAAACAAAAGGCAATATAATAGATAAAATTTGTTTTTACTGCGGTAATTAGCCATAATGTTTTAGAACCCGTATCACGATATCCATATATGGGAATTGAAAAAAAAAACCTTTTAAAATATTTTTTAAAAAAAAACACGCATCAAATTATTGTATTGTCAACGGTCCTCGATAAGTCTACAAAGTTTGAATCAAATCTGACCGTTTGAAGTGGGTCAAAAGCAAGTCCAAAGGAGTCGGTTACAAACAAACAAACATGCATACAGGTGAAGCTAATAAAAGGGTGAAAGGTTAAAAAGGGTGTCTTGCGCATCTCTCCAGGCTGAAGCAACAACGATGCCATTGATTAACTCCAGACCCAAAAACAGAGTTGTGATAAGTTTGACGTGTGTATCTGTGTATTTGGGTGTCTATTTGTGGCATCGTAGCTCTCAAACGGGTAGACCTTCTTTGATCTATTTTTTTGAAAGAGGATTTCGTCCTCTTTCAGCCGTCAAACTTATAACACCCCTATTTTTGAGTCGAAATTTAAAAAATATTCACAAAATGAAATATAACAAGTAGTTTGAAAATTTAATATACATCATATACAGTAGTAAAATGAAGGTGGACTGAAATATCTGAGTAAAGTCACAGCACACACCTTGTATTTGTTGTAACAAACAAAAACTGGCCTGATTTGATTATAACACGCGCAAATGAGTGCGATCGCGCTAATGACATTACATAATATTACATAAGAGCTTGTATTATCAACGCTTCTGCCGTAGATATCCTACGCTAGTTTTCGTTATCAATTTCGTAGTACTACTGCACCAATTTCGATGAAATTTCTAAAAACTGAAAGTATCTCCTCAAAAAACATAATAAATAAAATAATATAAATGTCGGAGTTAAAAAAAACGAGAACCTCTACTTTTTTGCAGTTAGTTAAAAATATCGGCACCATTCGTCAAGTTCTTGAAAGGATGTTTGAGTCGTTTCAGCGCAATGATACCATTACCTAAGACAACCTAATTTAAAACCTACTTGATTATATTTAAATAAAGTAAATCGTAGTGGAATCAGCGATTCTGTTCAGATAGCCATCGATCCCGATACTAACAATGGTCTTAACGGAGTAACACATTAATGTTCCCGATATGCACCATAAACCAGCGCAAGGACCGAGCGCAAAACAATAAAATAACAGAGGAAATATATTACACAGACAATTTTTATTGTGACAAAAACAACTACAGGCAATATTAAAAAAAATAAAGAGGAAAAATATAGGTAATGTTTTTGTCGTAAGCAGATTTCGTAAGTTTTTTTTTTACGTAACCATAAGCCTATTTCTTTATATAGACCTCCTTTTAGGCATCCAAGAAACACGAAAAAAACAACATCCTTTTCTAGTGGTTATTTTATAACTCGAACGAAACGCTTTAGCTTCACTTTTATTATGTATCTTTCTAAATTCTAATACGAA
Source organism: Lycia hirtaria (assembly GCA_947563715.1). Lineage (NCBI taxonomy): Eukaryota > Metazoa > Arthropoda > Insecta > Lepidoptera > Geometridae > Lycia > Lycia hirtaria. The sequence goes on from OX387385.1 coordinate 16,021,094, forward strand.
TTTTGCCACCTTAGTCTGGTTCGCCATTCTCTTGTTTTTTTTTAAGTAAGCGACAGAAACTGTCAAAATTATTGTCAGCCCGATTTTCATCAGCCTCTACCAGCCCACGTTTGCTTTCTCTAGAATTATTAAATACGCAGAGATTAAAACATTTCGAAATATCAAGAAAAAATTGGGATTTCTACTACAATTGCAAATTTCTAAGTTTTTTCAAAATCTCCTGCCTCTTACCTTTACGAATTATTCTAATTGCTTCAATGAACGTTTTTTCTGCTATCCGTACTGAGAGCATTGTTTACATAGCGTGGAACTGCAAGTGCTAACCTTAAATATACCTTCCTATATTTATAATATATCAGTATATTGAAATGTAATGCATACAGTGATAAAATCATATTATTTTGCACATATACTGAAATTTCCTTATATACTTTTTTAATCTCAGTATTTGTATGTATAGCTTTAGTAAAGTCTATAATTGACTGGCCTTGCAGCTCAGTTGGTAGTATGCCTGCCTGCTGAGCTGTAGGTCGTGGATTCGATACCTACCCAGGGCAAACATTAGTGTAATGAGCACGTAAGTATATTTGTTCTGTTCTGGGTGTTTCTATAAGTATGTATTAACAAAAAAGAAAACTAAATATGTATGTATTCCATCAGCCATCTAGTTTCCATAGTACAAGCTTTGCTTAGTTTGGGTTAGATGGTGATGTGTGAAATATCCACTAATATTTATTTATTTGTATTTTTTACATGTATTACATTTTCGTATACTATTAAGTAAAACTATTATTCCTATGAAATAAAACTCGTGCATATTCCCTATTACTATTATTTAAAAACATATTAGAAAAAGCATAGTAGAGTATCCTTCCAAGTTTCAAGTCGAGCCTGCTAAAGGTACGCTAATGACTATAGAACTGCACAGTCATCCCGTCTGATAGCGAGCGATCAAAATGGCTGACACCGATACAGATGTATACTCCGCTTTAAAACCACCTTTTTGGTCGTAGGGTGTAATTTGAATATATTTTTTATTTATTTATTTATGACCATGGAAACTAGTCCTGGAGTCGAAATAATAAACTAGATGTAATTAGAAATATTTTTAATTTTAAGCGTTGCAAGCTAGCAATAAATGTAAGAGTAAAGTTTTTTATATACTTACGTTAATAGGCTTGCACTTGACCGCTAACTCGCCTGATGTTAGGCGACAGTTAAAATGGATTTTAACACAAGTTTGCATGTGTTGGCTAACACCGCCATTGTTGTCGCATAAATGTTTAAAGTAACACAAGTTTAGGAAAATAAAACAGAGCAACATGACATTTCAACATTTCTATGACGTTCCCGCCAAATCTCATTAAAATAATTACAAACAAAAGAAAGTTTAATTGTTAGTCCGCAACAAATTAAAAAAAGTTGCTACAGATAAAAAAAAAGGTAATTACTTTTTAATCTACTATAAGTACAGAGATCGTGGTAAACAAATACACAATTACTCCAAACTTTATGTTCAACTTAATAAATTCATGAAGCTGTTAATGCTAATATGAAGTTATTTAATATAGATATTGTTAAACGTATTAAAGTTATGAATATATTGTATATTCATGAGATTTTTTTTCTCATTGTCTCGATGTGCGTAGTTTGTTTGAAATTTTCATTATATTGTTGTAAAAGTCAGCGGGTCAAGATCAGAGGTTAAGCAACTTTAGAATTTGAAATATTTGGGGGTTTTCACGTGAATATTCATCAGCTATTTTTATATTTGTTTACCAATATTAGAAACAAAGACTTGTTTAACATTGCGCTTACCATTTTTTTTTGGCTTAATACGGTTCATTTATTTTGCCAGTTGTAGGAATGATCATGTGTTATTGACCAGTCAATGAGGAACAAAATGGTTTGCTTGTTGGCTTTGAATACAACCAAAAGCTTTATAATATATCAATTAAATAATACATAATATCAATTTTGAATATTTATTCTGATTGCATTAACATTTCATTACAAAGTCAACATTTACATAAGATTCCTTTTAGTGATAAGGCCGCACCTTTTTTATACTCTATTTTTTGCTTAGGTTTTATTCTGGACATATATATATATATAATAATATTACTTACTACCGCCTAAAATGCCTGATTTTGTCGAAAGAGATTAGATTAGGTTAGATTCAAATTCATCTTTGGGATTACGGCTTTTGTGAAGATGTTTCACAACTCCACCAATGTCATGTAGGTATATAAGTCAGTCAACGCACAGAACCTAATCGTGTAGATAGATTTGTAGATAAGTACCTATATGGATATTTTTCGAGCATCATTTTCATTACAGTACAGTAGTACATTATGCACTCGCGTATAAATACCTATTTCTCTTTTTAACTGACTTTAAAAAAGGAGGAGGTTCTCAATTCGTCGGGGTTTTTATGTATGTTCCCCGATTACTCGAAGACCCCTGAACCGATTTGAAAAAAACCTTTTTTGTTTAAAAGGTTATATATACTTCCCAGATGGTTGCATAGAAATTTTGTTAAAATCGGTTCAGTATTTTGGTTCCTTTAACAAAATAACTGGGAAAATATGTCATTAAACAAATTGCGTATTTTGAAGACGTTTTTTTAGTTTTTAAACGATTACTTGTAATAAATAAATAAATAAATATTTGTGGACATCACACAACACCATCTAGCCCAAACTAAGCAAAGCTTGTACTGTGGAACTATAGATGGCTGATAGAATACCTACATATACAATATCACTACACTGTACATATTGCTAACCGTTATAACTTTTAATTATTTTAAACGTATAAATATACTACCAGAGGGCAAGTCAAATACATTTTTTTAAACTCTAATCTGCTTAAAAGCCAAGAAACATGTTTTAAAATGCTCAAAGCAGTTAATTGAAGACAGATACCCATCTGAGGCATGACTGAGCTATTTTCAATGAATTTTAAATGCTACAGACGGGCATTTATTTATTTTTTATTCTTAATTGTTGAGGAAGGAGGTAAGACTAGATAAAAGGAATTTTAAAAGGTGAAGTGTAAGTATAAGAATTCTTTAAATATAATAAAATAAAAAATAAAAACACACAATTATCGACAGAAGATACAGTTGGTTATGTAGTTAAGTTTTTAAGCAGCATTATCTTTAAAGATATAGATAAACCACGTTACGTTATTTTTAAGGTTAAAGTAATTTAAGATATAGATTAACAGGTTAATAACATTTTTAGGGTTCTGTACCTGAATAGGAAAAAACGGAACCCTTATAGGATCACTTTGTTGTCCGTTTGTCCGGGTGTCAAGACCTTTATATCGGGAACTCGTGAATGTATCGAGTTAAAATTAAAACCATATACGCAGATCCATAGTATCTTGCTGCAGAAAGAAAAATAAAATTTCACAGTTTGCGTAAAAAAAAGTTACAGCCGAATATGTCGTAAAAAACGCACATTTCGACACTCACAGAGGAATCAAAACCTATGGGGTACTTCCCGTTGACCTAGAACTCTGAAATTTGGCAAGAAGCATTGTGTTAGAGTATAGGAAAAATAGGAAAAAATCCGAAAACTGGTAATTTTTTATTTAATCACAAAAAAATAGTGTCTCTATGCAAGGAATGAGGGCTGCCTCAAACGTTCGCTCGCTCGGATCCGAGTGGGAGGCGCCGCTACTATAGCCCCTACTCGGATCCGAGTGGTGAGCAAGGAATGTGTTAAATATTTTTACGATGTATATTTTTCGGTTTATGAAGGAAAATATTAAAAAAAAATGATTTCCCCCTTATATTTAGTTTGTACGGAACCCTCGGTGGGCGAGTCTGACTCGCACTTGTCCGGTTTTTTTTTTATTTACGATTTAATCGTGACACATTATCAAGCGTCTTGTGGTATTAAAAATATGAAAAAATAAACATATATTACAAGTAGCAGCTGACCTACTAAAAATTACAATGGTAAGTAAATTCTAAAGCTATACTTCTGAAGTACACAGTTAATACACTCAAATTATATTAACATTCAAAATTCACCCATAAATACGTACACCCTTACATACTTCTAAGTTCTAATTGATTCTTGAATTTTCCGGCTTGTCCTGTTGTGGAAAGGGGAGGGAGGGATTAGGTCATGTAACTCGAGCGCACACTCACCAAAAATAGTGATAGGGTTGTGCTGATTTGTGATCTGTACCACTCGCGACTTTTTGATATTTGTTCGATAAACTACACTTGCGTTTTAGCGTATTCCTCCTGACGTTAAGCAAGAATACGATTTACATAATATCGATTATCTTTACTAAAAAAAACTATTTATTTTATGTTTATACCTATTACGCCACATGCTTATGTGAAATGCGTTCACTATAGTAACATCTTCAAGTTGTTGTAACCTAATATTTGGTTGCTATATGATACGTCACGATAAAAAAAAAAATTCGATTCTGGACACGTTGAACAAAGGTCAAAATTGTGTCCAACGATTGTAGGTTAATAATCAGAATCACGATCGACATCCTTAATGAAGTTGCTTTACCATCAAACATTTTAAGGGTCTAACCTCTTTCCCTCCAATTCCAGTACGACTTCTCGATTCTCGACACGTTGAACAAAGGTCAAAATTGTGTCCAACGATTGCAGGTTAACAATCAGAATCACGATCGACATCCATAATGAGGTTGCTTTACCATCAAACATTTTAAGGGTCTAACCTCTTTCCCTCCAATTCCAGTACGACGAAAGCCTCCACGGCGGGGGCTACATGGAAGGAGGCGCCATGTACCACGAGCACCGACTGACGCACCCCCACCTGCCCCCGGTGCACTACCCTCCCCCGGCCGCGCCGGCGCACGCATTACCCGGGGAACCCCTCGTACACAAGAGAGACAAGGACGCAATATACGGGTGAGTCGTGTGGTAAAGTGTGTTTTTTGGATTATTGGTGTTGTAACATTGTGCCTAAAAATGAAAAAAATAATTAAATCGAGTTCGGGTACAAATACCTAGGTCAAATGTCGGAGTTTTGGCGGGAACGTCTTAGTAACGTGTTGTTGCTTTGTTTTATTTTCCTAAACTTGTGTTATTTTGAACATTAATGCTATAAAAATGGTGGTGTTTTATTCATTAAGTGTTCGATAAAGTGCGTGAGTGTGGGCAAGTGAAATAAAGCAGTAAAACGTGTGATTTTTCGTTGTCGGCATAACTCCATAGAAGCTTCTAGTAAAGTCGCCACCACTTTACTGTAGCAGGACTCGACTTATAAATTGACTGTATACGTGACTTAGATTGTGACTAGAACATTTACAACTTGTTTTATTCAAGAAACTTGAAAAAATCCTAATACTTGACACTGGCAAATGCTTTAATGCGGGTCCAATACAAAAAAGAAGAAGAAGTCAAATGTCATCCCAGCATTGCTTTTCTGGAACATTGAGAAGATACCTACCAGCCGGTCAATTATTAACAGCTCCGGAGATATTATTTTATTTTGTTCATTCTTACTTTATAAATGTGAACAATGCAATTTGTAAATTTGACATTTGATAAATCTGCAACGTCGACGGTATGGCTTGTTACCACATACCTCTGTATCGGCGATCTGTTGGCAAACGAAATGCATGCCAAGTAGACGTCTGTCAAATGTTATGCATTTTCGTGTCGTTGCTTTCTGCCAAAAATAATGCACGGCACTCTCTAATATTTGTCTGCTATTATTTCAAAATCTGTTGCCAAAATATCTATTATATGTGTGATAAAACAGACTCTATTGATAGTTCCTAATTCTGATTAAATTGTCCAATTTTCATATTACATGAGTTGTGTTCAAACACCTAGCTCATCAACTGATAATGTTTAAGAATATTTGTAGACTTATTTTTCGGGTTTCAACCGTGTAGTTATGAAACATGACGTTGGCAAAGAACGCTTTTACCAAATTTCACGATGATTTAGTCTTTAGTTTAGTAATAATTAAAGAGAAACAGAGAAAGACTACTAACAGAAAAACAAACGGAAATTAGAAAAAATATCTAATTTTGAATATACCGTCGGAAGTCAAAAAGAATAAGACAAACGTAACTAAATAAAGACCTAACTGAAAGGAAGGACCCTCTTTCTGATCGGTAGGACAGACAAAGCCATTCAAGAATTCTTTAACAAACTCTTCGCCATTATCAGCTTATAATATCTGAAACGTTCAAACGATCAATAAAATGTCAAAGAGTAAAATATAAAACAGAAGGGTAATTGAGAGACAAGTAGCGCCGCGCGTGAGCGATCATAGATTAGATCCAGATTGTGCAGACGTGACGTGATATAATCTGCATGCCTACTGTCGTGGAGCGCAAGTGGCAGCGGGTAGCGACATATGTCGCTATTTTTTACCGACTTCCAAAAAGGAGGTTTTTAATTCGATGTATGTTTTTTATGTTTGTTTCCCGATTACTCCGCCAATTGTGAATTGATTTCAATGATTCTTATTTTGTTTGGTAGGTGATCAGAGGTGAGAGGTAGTCCCATATAAATTTTATCAAAATCGGTTCAGTACTTTGTTTTTTATAACATAATAACTGAAAAAATGTCATCCAAGTAAATTAAAAGAATTGCTTATTTTGAAGTAATTTTGAAATAATTATAGTTTAAAAAAATTAAAAAACCGACTTCAACAAAATTCAAGCAGTTTTGTGCAAATGCGTGTTTTCACTGAATTCTTAATGTAATTTGATTCGATAATGAAAGTAACTTAAAAATGATTTATTTAAATATTATGACATAGTGCTGTGTGTAAACGTGTGTAAAATAACGAATACTTGTAAAATTTACAAATCACCCATGCACGGTTTCTTTGAAAACAAACATATTAATCACAAAGAAATCTGTGACTTATTTTTTCTGGTCTTCATTTATTTGTTGGCATGGTGCGGCTAGTTTCTTCTGCCAGAAAAAGTGATATTTACCTTGAATGAAGAGAGACCAGAGATATTTGCATTTATATGACATATTGCTCGTTTTTGCGTAAGTAATTAGAAAAACTGCAAATAGAAAACCATAAAATGTTCTAACGGTCTGATTGTTCACTGTACACACGGAACCTTATCGTTGAATAAAATAATCAACTTTTTGCTGAAAATAACGAGTGATGGTTACAAACAATATTATATAATTTAAAAACATATCCATTACTGTGTTGCGCGCCGGAGCGAGGAGGAATCGACTTCCTTTCGCCTAACGAGACTTGGTGAAAAAATGGCCTCCTCATGCGAATCACTAACACTCGCCACTGAGTATAAAATGTGTGAAGAAACAGCTTTCAAAAGCGCTACTCTACGTTTAAATGTGTGCGTGTAGCGCTTATTGGTCAACGTCGCAAAGATGAAAGTGTTAATGTAATGTAAGCAATGTCAATGTCATTGCGCAATACAATTTAGAATTAAATATATTTTATATAACAAGTACATTATATTAAAACAAAATAAATACATCCGAAAAAAATACCATCCTTTTCTCGCTGTCGAATAAAAATATTTTTTTGCTGAACATCAAATATTAAACCTTTTTACAAACATTGGTCAGGCGTGCAGCTTGCGTTTATTAAAATTGTTTGGTCAACATGTAAAACCACAATTTCATGATTACTGATATTTCAATTCTTTCGTCTGTTTAAAATCAATCAGTAAGTTCGTATAGACTGAGTGACCAGCCCTAGTGTCAGAGTTATTAAGCCGCCGATAGGCTACTGACCTGGCTTGATGATTGCTGAACGAACAACCGGGACCTACAATTTAACGTGTCATCCGACCCAGAGAGAAGTCAGTAAAATGACACGATGAATAAACGTAAAGTGCGCGCAGACAACGCGCTTCGTAGTTTTTATAATCTGTTCTTCTGTAGTATTTCTTACTCTGTGCTAATACAGATATATAAATTGCCGTTTAATTGCAGTACTTTCACACCGTTAACCGCAAGTTTCCGCAAAAACAGTAACCGTGGTACGACTTGCACTTGCTTGAACTTGTAACAATGTATTGGATTTATAAGTAAGGTTAAATTCAAAAAATTACGTTGAATGATAGTATTTTTAATCCCCGAAAGAAAAGGAAGGGTGCTATAAATTTGACGTGTGTTCTTATCAATGTTTAAGAATTGGCTTTTATTTTTAATTTAATTTATTTAGCTTGAAGACATATAAATTACTGTAAAATGTTTTATAATTTTCTTGCAAATTATGAATAAATATATCGTATCATATTATCGTAATATGTTTTATCAAAATTGGTTCAACCGTTTTTTTTTTAGTTTTATACTTAGCTAAGCTAAGCTTATACTTGTTCTAACTTATATGTATATGGGAATATAAACCATTGCAGTACAGTTAGTAGGTTGGTAGTACAGTTCAACATGGTTCAAAATAGAAGAGAAATATTCTAAAGAACCCCTAATAAGTAAGGAACATATGCTTAAAAGTGCTGGCCTTATTTTGTTGAAACTGTCATTACTGGCGGAACAATAGAAAACTTATGATCTATGAATGTTTTTGCCAAATAGGTTTAAAACCTTTTTTTAAAGCTGAACTTAAAAAATTAGAGATTTTTTTTTTATTGGAAAAAGGTTTTCTCTTGACCACTAAATCACCGGATGTTAGACCTGATGACACATTGCGCATGACGGAGGGGTATGCGACGCCATTTTGAGATTGTTTTGACGTATGAACTACGTAAATGTAAAACACAGGGCTATAGCTATATCCAAGACACTCAAATATTCCTATTTATTTTCCTTTTTTTTATTGTCTCCTCTAAGGTTATTATTATTCAAAAGTTGTCCGCTACCACTCGCGCCGCAGACCAGCATAAGCTGAAGCCTCAAGTTTCTTGACAAGTTTGGATCAGATACGGCTGAGATGGTGGTAAATGGCATCTCAAGTGGTAGAGGTCGCGCCTGCTATATCTGATCCGGGACACAATGGTCTCGCGTTGCTCTATTTTTGAAAAGGTTTAGATTTTTTGATAGTAAACAAATAGCAAATACAATTTAAGTCATTTGTTTTTTACATTTTATTTAATTTGAACTGCTTTTAGTTTGTTTTATTGTGTGGCAATTATATTCATATCTAAGGTTTTGAGCTCACTTACTGAAAGCACAGTACGTATGGTATTATGTTTTTTCAATTCAATTCAATTCAATTCTTTATTAGTCTGTGAAACTAGGTATATGTAGGTAAGTGTACATAGATCTTAAATAAGTCGGAGGGCTGGCTCTAGTTTATACCTTTTTTTTTCTTACGTGATGAAATGCATTTACGCATACACCGCCGCCCGGGGGGGAGCAGCGGGTTATGTCGGGCTCGACACCAGAGTGGTGCCCATACCGACTAAAACCTCACGGTGTTCCACCTTAGCGCCTTGATATCAAAACTGCGGGTACGCTTCCGAACTCCACCGCAGCTAGGCTCTAGTTTATACCTAGGAAGGCATACAGACAGATTTGGTATGACTACATTCACAATTTAAAACCTGGCAACATTTTACAAACCTTTTACAATTTTATCGATTTTTTATTATGGGAGTATCGAGTATTATTCCCAAAAAGGGGGAAGCTTTTTTTGGTGCCACTTACTATCTGATTTTAATAATAGAAACGTTTGGTACCTACTTATTTTTACACAAAAAAATTGCAAAATCGGCTACAATTATTATTATTGCAAAAAGCTCGTGCTTGCGAGGTAGACTATTCGTAGAATTCGTAAAATTACTAGTTTATAGCCTATACTAGGGGTTTCTTCCTCCTTCCTCCAACACAAAAGGGGTGGGCTTCCGTCACAACCAACAAACTTTTTTATTTTGAATAAACTGGTTAATCACGTCTATTTTTGAGCTGAATTCGTTCGTTCTCGTCTGCCAGACGAGACGTCCTTCGGGAGTGACGTCTAAGCCTTTTGAAAAAGACCGCCGTATGCGGTTGAAACTATAGTCGGGAGAATTCGGCTCAAAAATAGACGTGAGTACTTAACACGTTTGTTCAAAATAAAAATGTGTAACAACCACGTTAGTTTTCATAATAAAACCAACAAACTTATCAACGATTCACTATAGGTACATAATTATTATACTATTATTATATGTACAGATTTGTATGTTTGTACTTTGGTCTCTTCATTTACCTACAAATGACTTACAATTACTTCGCAAGGAAGATGCTGCTTCTGAGAATTAATTTCTAGAATTGATACCTAGTACCTACTTACTCATTGAAGTAATGTGACTTTGAAACAAACCCATAACTAGTATTGCAGTCAAGGAAATACATAGAAACAATACTCACGTTCTTATGCACTATGTTTTCCATTACATTATAAAGAGATTACAACCCCAAATATATTAATATTTGAGATTGTACTTAATTCTAGCCAGTACGTTGCGCATTTTTGACGTGATAATGTCTTATAAATCGATGAACGCCGGCTGCACGCACGAAAAAGCATGACTCATTGTCACGTTCCGCCTGAGCCGAGCGTGCAAGCGAGAGCGCGGAACAAGCAATAGAGAGGCACGGTCGGCCTAAGCGTTCGGCTTGTGAAGTTGTGATGTGACGCATCTATCATGACGTTATCACGTAAAATTATCATCCGTAAACCGACTTTACAGACAACCATTTTTTATAAAATAGGCGAAAACTGTTTTGTACCTTAAAATGTCCGACTTTGAATTTATTATTTATTTGGTTGAAATCGTAAATGGCTAAGCTTGTATGGTAGAAAAGTGGAATGAAGATGTCTAGTTTTTTTTTCGGGTTTTTGGAACACTCACCACCAAATAATGTTGCTTAGCCAAATTTTTAAACTTTGAGATCACTTTCGTTACATTAAATAAATCTATGTTAGACCACGAACTCGTTAGTGATGGTGTGGCCTAGGATGGAGCACGTTGATCTAGAAGAAATGTGTTCTAGCCTTAAAAATTTCAAGATTGTTGTTCTCAGGAAACAGAAAAGTTCCAATTCTTCATTCCAGTGAGAAATCGATGGTATGGAGCTGACTTCCTGCTTCTCCTTTAGTGCAATTGGGGAGCGTGAACGAACGTGAAACATGCGCACTTTTGTTTGTAATTAATCTGATGCATATAATATAGCCAGATATATTATTTTTCCGTGTAATAATGCAAGTATATGTGTATGTTCCAGGCATCCCCTGTTCCCCCTGCTGGCTCTCATCTTCGAGAAGTGTGAGCTGGCGACATGCACCCCCCGCGACCCTGGAGTGGCGGGCGGGGATGTCTGCTCCTCAGAGTCCTTTAACGAGGACATCGCCGTCTTCAGTAAACAGGTAACGGTTATGCATATGTACATTATGATTAACCTATGGTATTATGTTTTGGGGGTCCTATAACGGACAGATTATGTATATCACCTAAAGGCGCATAATTTGTTTATCTTTTCTGGAGAATACCTAGAGAATTAAATTATGTATTTATTAATTTTATCTAGAATACCTATAGAATCACAATCTTAAGAAAGACAACCAATATATGTATATGAGAGGCGTTAAGTGTGTACAGGTTTTTGGCTCGATTGTGGCTCTATACATGTGTTGCTCAATGGCTCAATATTTATTTATTTAACTTCATAATAGCGTCTAGTATAAAGTTAAAAAGGTAAAGAATTCAAATAAAAAAAACAACAGGTTGCACTCCGGGACTGCCGGCAGAAGTGAAAAATAAAATAGCAAAAAGACTGACTCGTGAAGGATTTGAACCTCCGCCCTCCGATGGACAAATTGAAATTTATATCGGTGCTCTAACCTACTGAACTAACAAGTCTTACGTGCATGTGTCGAAAATAAGCATTCGGCGCAACGAAATGACGTCATACTAGAAGTTGGTACAAACTTGTACATACAATAATGAACTTTAAATGCAGAACGTTAGAATAGGTTTCTGACTAAAATAATGACGTCATGCTAGAAGGACAAACTTGTACATACAATAATGAACTTTAAACGTAGAACGTTAGAATAGGTTTCTGACTAAAATAATCCGTCCATCTTACGAATTGTACTGACGATCTGACGCGAGTTTGACATTAATAAAAATTTACTACTGTTAATACTACCTTGGCCGATAAAACCGTAAAAAAGAAACTCGAAACAATACGATTTCTAGTAACGTTTGTAAACAATCCTATAACGAAACAACAGTTCCCTGTTATAAAGTAAAAACAGTCCCGTAGTCGGGGTCTGTCGTAAAATGACATCATTCCGCATCCACCAACCGACATCGGTAACCATATACCGAAAAAATCCGAACGACTAATAAAAATCTATGCTTCCCCAATTCCATTCCCTACATAAAACCCGAACTCATTCATGGACACCGTTCGAAATTCGAAAATTACTTCAAAAAGAGAACCGGGCGATATAACTTTGTACGAGCGCACGAACGCACCTGCCTCCATCGTTCAGAATTAAAAAGTAAAAAATTCCCCGACATTCGAATATTAAAATGTCGCGTACAAAATGGCGGCCCGTAAATCAGAAGCTGCAATTTCTTGATGCTTTAATAACTATAAAGTGTAATTAGTGACGGTGGATGCGCGGATCGCCCAGTTCACGTCCATTATCGATTGTTTACGCGTTTTTACGTCTCTCGATTCGGTATGCGTTATCGATTCGAATCGATATTGTTTGGAAGCAATGGCTGTAAATTAATTTACGTTGTTATTGTTCGATTAGTGTTGTTAAAGCTACGATAAAAGTCAACAAACGAAACAAATAACGTTCATGGTTTCTGGTCATTTATTTTTATCTTCCAAATCACGATGAAAGATTAAGAGGAGCACGAAGCGATTTGTGTGATTTATGTCTTTTGTATCGATAGAGACAAAAGGAGATCCCTTCAGATCAAAAAAATATGGGCTCTCAAAGTGTCTTCGACTATTCTCGGAAGGACTTGTTGTTATTTTTATTAGCAATAATATTCAGAGGGAGAGTTTACGTAGAGAGCAGCGTTAAAGTTCGAAAACGCCGTTTCATGGCGAGGTCTCCGTAATAACATGACAAGCCGAATCGACATAGTAACACTTATTATTTGAACGACAAAAAGGCCGCATAAATGGAGTCATTTCATAACAATTCGGCTTCGTAAAACAGGTAATCTGGACACAAACCGACAATCAAGAGCCGTGTAATTTATTTTACAAATTTATTATACCGCAAATTTCTTTGTGGGTTTTTCGTTTTTTTTTCTTTCAATAGACACAATAGGCGTTGACATGTGCCGTTGGTGTGCAATTTAAAAAAATACCGAATCGTTGGGCCGGAAGCGATTCCCCGCATCGAGTTTCACTTTTAACCGTCTCGATTAAATTGTTATTGATTCGTTATCAGTCAAAGACTCGCTTGTGTAGGCAGTAATTATTGAAATTAAATAGTATTTATAGTCGGTAATATTGCGAGCGGTGGCGACCTCTCGGCCTCCGACTTCGAGATAAGTAACTTGTCAGTGTCATGGAACTGACCACTTATTTATGCGCAGTTGATTCACAACACTATTGGATAGTGAAATGCATTTGTTGCGTAAATTACGAAATCACTATTCGACATAATTTTATGTAACCGATAGTGCTATAAAAATATTATCGTCAGAAGATTAGGAACGTTGTAAAATGTCACATTTATCATGTTTGGACGCGTAGCACGCACAAAGGCTAATCGGTGGGTTTAATTACTCCAATAAAACATTTATCGGTAGCGGTGGCATGTGAAATCACCACGGAGAGAGATAAAAATTCGGACGTCCCGCTCTACCGCACTCTTTAATAAGTGACGTCCATAATTCATTGTACCACGAAATAAATCATAAACCGTAGTGTTTATTTTGAACGTACTTAATATGTTATAAATTCATTTAAGTGGCATGCGGAGTCGCGCGGTACGATTGTGCGCGAGTGATTGATATAGTGCTCTCGGTGGCAAGTCATCGGTTCGGTAGTGATACTGTCATCCCTGTCATCGATGCATCGCGGCGCGTCACTGGCCTAGTGTTGCGCCGCGATCGACTTTACTACTCGAGTGCGTTGACACTTCGCGTATTAGTGAGCTCTTTTTGCTAACATTAATGATCAGAGCTCAACTGTGCAACGTTCTCTCAGCTCTTTTTCTAAAACTAATAAAGCCCAACATTTCATTGAGAAGATCCCTCGCCTGGGCCATTATGGTTTTAAAACGGTTATGACAGAACGTTAATTTATGAAATGCTAAAATGAAAATTGCCAACGCCAGCGCCTCCGCAACTAATTGGATAAATCAAGATGATATTTTTATTGAACGGAACATATGATGAGAAGTAATTAAAACTTAATTGAGGGAATGTTAATTAACAACGTGGGGGATGATCTATCGACGTATGAATCGATATGATAATGTTTTCTGTTTGTTTGTTTGTTTCACTCGTTGTTTTATCGACAGACGATGATTTTTTTATTAAGCATCGTACATACTCGAGTGCGGTGGCAGAATGCAGTAAATCTTCAAACGGTTAGGCAGACGACGCCAGTAAATCTTTTTTGTCGCCTTTTTCAGCGATCGCTGGCACTTCTATGTCGACATCGGTATGATGTATACATGAGTGGCTTTTGATCTTCATTGTCAGTTCCAACCGCGACTAGCGTGAGTGCAGCCATAATAGTTCTATATTCCCATTGCTCCGCGTTTTTAGCGTCGGTTCTCACAAATAGTTCACTCGGTAATTAACTCGGCTCGACGCCAGTGTAATAATAATCAGGTTGTGTTCTCCGTTCATTTTTGCATTGATTATTGAGTAAGAGAGCTCGCCACCGACGGTTGTGGTTGAAAAAGAAATGTCGACGTCTGCGACTTCATTAGCGGCGACATAATCGATCGCATTGTGTTTGAATTGCTGAATAACATTATATGTCGTTAGTCGTATCGGAACATTGAAGAGTATGAATTTAATCGGCCTAATCACTTTCGGATAGAAGGAATCTCGGCGATGCCATTATAGCTATCGGTGAATAGAGATGAATCTGTCTGGTTGATTACGAGATAAAACTGCCGTAAATAATAACAATCCGTACGTCCGATGCGTGCAGTTTCCCTGACGTCTGGAAACTAGAGGTTGTAATTATGTGAAGCAAAGAAAAAACGTGGAGATGGATGTGCGCACGCATGGCTCGACTCCCGCGCACCGATTATTTAATTATTTATTTGTAGATATCATCTTCATTGATCTCAGTTCGAATAGCTCCGATGTTTGGATGACTTTCGCTCCATTCTACCGTTGTACCGGTCGCAGTGGAATGCTCCTTTGTGCGCCAGACATCGCAACATTGTGTGTTTGTTTACATCTGTCCCCGGCCCGTTGCTCGTGATCGACGATTGTCATAGGATTTGGACGCGCAATTGAACTCCTTTGTCGCCGTGATCCAATTCAACGTTTCGCACCGAAATAAAATAAATAATGGCGGATCGATGGTCGGACGCTGTCTCGCGCAGCTGCGCCCGCGCCGCGTATTCATTAGCCGCGCGCGCTAGAGTGGAACCGAGATACGATACGTTTTTTGTCTCTCACTCGCACGCAGCACTTGCATTTTTTTTCCGAACAACGCATCGGCGATTTCGTTTTAACGTCCCCATCGAGTGGTTTTTGCCGTTTGGCATTCCTTACGCATCTCGTTTCGGGATCGTTTGAGGTTAGCGAATGATAGATAGGCAGATCTCGGTTTCGGGCTGTGGGAACACGGATTTAGCTGAAAGTAAACAGGCGGCGGTCGTGGCTTCCACCGCTTTAATGAGCGATATCAGGCATTATGCCTGTCTAATCTATGATTACGATTGTGGCTCTTTACAGCGACCATAAAGCGTAGATAAAAACGTGTTAGTGCGTATTACGCATAACAGTTACTGTTTGCGTAACATCGTGTGTGACGATTGTCATTAAACACTGATAAAGGCGATACAAAACAGACGAGTAAGAAGTGAACGGCCTGGCGTTAGGCTCCATTAACTCTGGACAGAATCATAATGCGAAATTATAAAGATAACAAGATATAACTTTCTTGGATTTTATGCAACATTTATAAATATAAAAAAAATATGGAACATCGATTTATAATAATTGGCAAACAAGCGACGCTTTTACAAAGTTACGTCACACGAAATTTCTCTTTTATTGTAGTGGCATCTTCGTGAGAGTGCGTTATTAATAATATGTTTTAAAAGAAAACTCTGTGGAATGCATTCGTTGCAAACTCAATTATCGAGGCTAATGAAATCTTGTCACGATAAACTGTAACCATTATTCGTAACGGCCACTTAGCACCTAGATTGGCATTGGATTGTGTAGAATGACTGCGCTTATTACTGCCTTTTCATAATTCGAATATGATATTCTCAGTCAATAGATGATTGGTCTATTGATAGCGAAATGACGTACAATGGGGATAATCACACGATCTGAGTAGTGCCTGGACAATGCGAGCGATTGTGAGAGAGCTGTACGGTAACCTCGAGTCAGGTGGTCTTACATCTCGATACGCCTTTACTATAGGAATTTGCTCTAACCTTTATTAGAAGCGGCCACTCCATGCGATAGCATGCGCTCTTCAATTAGCGAATGACGTGAGGAACATTTTTACCCGACTGCGTAAGAAGGAGGGTTATGTTTTTCGAGTGTATATATGTGTGTATGTATATTTCTTTGACACGCCCTAGAGCCTTAACGGCTTGACCGATTTTGATGTGAGTGGTGTCAATAGATTCGTCTTAGTTGTGAGAGTGACAATGGGTACATCAAAAAAAAAAAACATAAGTTAAGCTGCAAAAACCTCTTTTCTACAGTCGGGTATTTTATTTTTCTTTTAACATTGATACTTGTTTATACCTCAAACGGTAATAAAAACTAATATCTATTACATTACGTCTTACCAATGTTACAGAGTACGAAACAGGAAGGGCCGTTCCGCGTTCTAAATTTTGAGGGATCGAAATTTGAATACGCCAATCGGGAAGCGTCTTTCTATGATTGGCGGGGAGTTGTAGCTACAGGATGATTACACGTAATTTTAAAATAATGTTTTAATATGTTGAATGTAGATGATTAGTTGTCCGTTTTTGGTGTTGTCTGGAGCGGGCAGCGGATGGGGGGTAAAAAGTGGGAGTGCTCGGTGACTGGTGCTCAATCTGTGACGCGGGCGAGGCGCGGCGCGCGCTTGGGACGTTTTTGTCGCCGCGTCAGAAATTTGCGATATAAATGGACGTCAAATGAGTATTAATTCGCACTGGTTAATAATGACATAAATACACTAGGTGCAAGACTTGGTGGTACAGGGTGATTCATGTTGTCAATGACCGATGAAATCATCAGCGTCGTGTTGTAAGAAATAAATGGCATTCAGATGTTGTAATTATTTTGCTCAAAAATAAGTTAATATGAGTTTTTAAAATTCATATTTATGTAGTCATTGACTTATTAAATAAGATAAAAAATCGTTGACTTGTAATAAAATTACGCCTTTCGCCGCGTTAAGGTAGGCAGAGAATATAATAAATATAAATTATAAAATAAACATCTTACCTATCCGTGCATGGTTGCCTGGAAGAGATCGCTCTAAGCGATAAGGCCGCCAATTAAAAGCCTAGCTATATTTATGTTTTCTCTTTATTTCTTTTTCTGTATGTGTGTTTTTTTAATAAAGAGTTATCTGAGTAGGTAAAAGGAATCTTTAACTATTTTATATCATATCAAATTGCTCAAGCCAAACCTAATTTAACCAATATGATAGATTTGTATCTACATAACCAAACCGTAAATGTTTTTAACCAACTTTAAAACAAGAGGAGGTTCTCAATTCGGTTGTATTTTTTGTTTGTTTCCGCATAACACCGTCATTTATAAACAGATTAGGATTTTTTTTATTTGAAACGTTCAACTTACAGATTAGTTTCATAGAAATTTTATCAATAATAGTATAGTAGTTTGGTTTTTAAAATAATGAACAAGTAAACTGAGTAATCGAAATTACCCATTTGAAATCAGTTGTTTCAGTTTTTTAAACTATATTAATTATTACTGGTGTGGTCAGTAATGCAACCCCCTGTACGCGCCCGGGTGGGGGTAATTAACGTGTGCGCAGGCGCATTCCTGGCGACACTGCGCGTCGCGTCCGCGACGTATTTCGCACACATAACCAAACTGGCGGTTAATTCACGACTTTGCAAGAGTATTTTTTATATTCTAGATTACTGTACTTTGTGACTTGTATGGGAATTGGAATTTAATACGCGTTTCCTAGTTTAAATAAATAGAACAGACTCACGTTTTCGGGCAAAAGGGGACTTTTGATTGATTTAAAAAAAATTAATATGTCATAACGCCGTTATTTTTCATTTAAGATCTTTAGTTCTTCAAAATAATTATATATTTTTTTAACTTAACTGACTTAAACACATTAAAAAAAACAGCACGTTACCTTACCACTTCTTCTATGCAGGACAACAATCTTCCACGCTCGGCTGGGAGAAAAAAAAATAGATGTATCAGTTGCTTCTCTTCTTGGAAATACTGCACAATTATGTTAAGACTTGAGGGGAATTGGGATTTTATAAAGGATTATATGACCCCCTGTCACTGCAAGGTAACATTTTCTACATTTTACCTTCTAAATTTGACGTCAAATTTGTTTGTTAAGTCAAATGTAGCGTCAAACGGCGTCCGTCTTCGATGCTCTGTCCACCCCCTAAGGGGATATAGACATGATTTTATTTGTTTACGCAAAAACAGTTATTAGTAAATATTAAGCTTATCATTCAAAGTTTTCAAAGACTATCTGTGTCGTCTTTCCAATCCATGCATGGTTGCCTGGAAGAGATAGCTCTAAGCGATAAGCCCACCAAATAAAAGCCTAGCCATAATCTTATTTTCTATGTATCTTTTTCCGTGAATACTGTGTTGTTTTAATAATAATATCTATCTATCATCAAGCAAGCAATTTAAGCAATTTGTTAGGAATTAGCAAAAAATAACCTAAATTCAGAATTTATTTATAAATTTATTAGTCACATGCTGTATAATCAATAGTCCGTAGAGCAATGTCATTTAAATCTGCAGATAGAGCTACCATAAATAATAGATCAGATGTCAGTTAGACAAACTCGTCAAAAGGACGCCAATGAAAAAAAAATACGGCTATGGCTATATCCATGTAGAGACATAATTAATCATTAATGCGTTTCGTTTCTCACAGCAAGGGATATGTAACTCAATTAACTATTGCATTTTTACATCTCTATGGTAGAGCACTTGTTGTCTATGGTTATTAGAAGTTTGTAAAAATGTATATTTTTATGGCAAATGTGTTTACCGTGTGACTTTACTTTCTCTATTAAGGAAAAAATCTTACAAAGTTACAATAATCTTGATCATTAAAATGAGGTATGTAAATAAGTCAAATTAGTAACAAAAGGAAACACAATGTAAACTATAGTCACTGACACTTGTAAATGCGAATCTAACTACACTTTGCCGGTTAAAATCGGTCAAGTCGTTTAGGCTACAAGAAGTGATATAGAAAAAAATATACATACATACATACCTCCGAAAACTATTACCCTCTTCCTTGAAAAAGTGGTAAACACAAGAATACCTCCCTCTTTCCAAGCAGTTGAGTAAACCAGCAAACAGCAAGGTCTGTGGGCCATCGATCCAAATATTACTAAAGACGTTTATAACTGCGTAAAAAAAAACTTATTATGTATTTGACAGGGCCAGGAAACAACCAAAACATCAAGACCTGCCGGTACCTATAAACAAAACGAATTAACAGCTCCAACTAAACTGGCAATGGGAGAGCAATAACCAGTCAAACTTGACCTCTGTAGCGCACGAAACAGTTCCTGTTGCGGGGTCAATGTGATTTGGTGTAAATAAAGGTAGGGGGTGAAAGGGGGCACCAGTCACAAGCAGCTGACGAGGATTAGGGTGGTTTTACCTACTGAGGGTGGAAATGTACGTTTTTCTACACGATACCTACGTTTTAGGGGTATGTTTAATTTTGTGATGGCATAGGGATTATTTCTTTTTTGTAAATGGTTATTTTTGCATTCAAAGTAAGTATTGTGAGAATGTGCCATCGTTTTTTTATTTATTTTATTAGGGTTAGTAGTCAATTCGCTACGGTCTTTTCGTGTGTCCGCGGCTTAGGTTAGAGTCTAGAAAACAATATTTTGGGAAAAAAAACAAGAATCTTCTAAAAAAGTCTGTAATATTTGACACAGAGTCAAAGTTAAGTTATCTTAAGTATATTATAAGTCCACGGTAAATAACTTGATTTTCTTTTATAGATAAACCGCTTAACTGAGTCTGTTCCTGAGGTATGGGAGCGGTACGGGAGGGGTTATATTACGTCAGTCGGGCGTCAGCATTGCTATTACATGTGAACCCTCCCGTGCCGCTCCCATACCTCAGGAACAGACTCAGTTAAACGGTTTATCTATAGACGAAATAGTCTGACGTCACAATTTCACTGGTTTTTGATTTATTTGATTATTATTATCTATGGAAAAAATTACAGCTTATCTATTAAAGGTCAATAAAAATATATAATGATAAGTTAGGCATTTAACACAGCCCATTTGATGTTAAATTATGATGTTGACTAAAATGGTTCGTCCCTAGCCTGAGATGGGAGCTGGCTCTCAAACAAGGCTACCAGATAGTTATGTAGTTGACGAATAGACTTCAACTTGAGTGCTATATCTATCCAGTCAAGCACTAGAAAATGCCTACTCTAGTTTTATTTTACACTTAATTTTCCCTTCGCAAAACCGCAATTTCTTTCTACCAATAGTTACCTACCTGGTAGATATTGCTTTTAGTGATAAGTCCAACAGTAGTTATTTTTTACTTTTAGAGATAAGTATTGCTCTATGTTTTTAATTTTAAGGTCCGCCCCGGGATTTCGCCCGTGTATCCATGAAAAAATATTGTTATGGTGAACGGATGATGATGATGATGTTAATGATAAAATGTAGTCTATGTCCATCTCCAGGTCCTTAGCTATCTCAATAACATTTTTTTATACACTATAGATCTACGATTGACCACCAACTCGCCTGATGTTAAGCGACGGTGTGACTGAGGATGGAGCTCGTCGATCTAGAAGATATCTATTCACTCTAGCCTTGAAAATTCCAAGATTGTAGGTCTCAGGAAACAGAGATGGCGGCAACGAATTTTACCGAGAACCGAGTTATTTTCGCTTTTTATGTTAGCTAGGATCTATCTATCTCAAGTTCATTACCGGAATTCGAATCTGCACTCTTCAGTCAATGAGATTTTATCTACGGAAAGGTCATACTCATTGAACATGAAGTAAAAGCCTGGCAATGTTCAGTTTTCAACACTTTCAAGGATAATACCACATCCTTAAGGCCTTTTAGTATCTTGGCCTTATATATCTTGGAGTTGAACTTTCTAAACACAGATTGTCACTGTCCACATGTCATCTACAGCGTTGCCCGACGTGTCGCGACGCGACTGAAGACAAGTCGGAGAATTACCCTAGTTGAGGCTTGCCACGCAGAGATGGGGAAAACCTATCTACGTATAATAACGTCATTTGTCGCCAGTACGGAACTCTATCACATAAACGACTGTGCGAACAGGTGAGCTAGCGGTCAAAAAATATTCGCGTAAAAAACCGTGTATAAAAATTATTCTAACTTCTTTATGTTCTAAAAGTACACAAATTGCGTATTCATGCCCTCTTTATTAATTCCAGTAACACACAGTCAGTCAGTCAGTCACCTCTACATTGTGCACTCTACATTTTTTCACAATAAAACGGCAAAACGATATAAACACAAAACGCACCTATGAATTTAAATGGGCGTATTAAAACTTTTTTTTAGCCTTCGCGGGGCCAAGTAGGGATGCGAAACGATTTTAACGATATATCGATTGCAGAATCAAAGACAACAAAAAAAAAACTGTTTTAGACATAGACAACAACAAATTAACAGTTGGAAATTGAGTATAGTTTAAGTGGTAACCGATTTTAGGATTCCTATTTTTCTGTACATTTACTGCACATAAAAAATGATCTCTGTTATTTTTTTTAAAGATTAGTATAACCTATTTTTATTAATAATTAATACCACTGACAATATATCAATTTCAATAATATTTTTAAATATATGTATTTTTTTATTCACGCATTCTATTGACCATAGATTACCATCAGACTATATTGTAGTCAAATGTTGATATATATTTTTAATAAAAAACTTAAATGTACACATAAATTCGAAATTATATACATATAAATCATTATAAATATTACAACTCTTTTCATACCTATCATATACACATCATATTTGATTAAAACACATATAACCAATAAAATGTACAAAAAAATACAAAATTAAAATAATAACAGCTCAGCATTTCAAACTAACTATATTTACGATCGAAAACCATGAAAACGTCCATCAAAAAATATACATCGTTCATTTAATTCAAGCCAGTCACAACATAGCCACAATAATAGCTATAAATCCGTAAACCATAGTTTATTAACCCTTGAAAAGATTCCACATGACCGCAACCTCAGAAATATACAAACTGTTTGTATGTTTGTTCATTTCTGAAGAGCACTCGCGCACGCCCGATTTCAAAATAAACAAGTCAAAATGTGTTTTTCAACATAAAATTTAAACAGAGCGAAATTCGAATAAACAAACAAGGAACAGCCCTATTTCGGATGTTCTACGATGCATGCCTACATAATAGAACTCAGGTACGCCACACAACCCTGCGATGCCCGCGCTCTGTTCCAAACACACGCACTTTATGTTTGAACAAAAATAAACGCGCTCAGTGCGAAGCCCATTATGAATAACTAAGCAATACTAAGCATATTCACATATTCAGTTTATTCACCCTTACGTTCCCTTTTTTAATATCAACCCCTAAATCCCAGCAGGCCAGAAATTAAAGTGTAATGGTGCAATGTTTAATACTTATCTGCGGGTTGGCGTAGTGTTTGCCTTTTGTTAATGTAATTCTTAAAAGTTAGCTGAGGGTTGCGAAAATCGATGAACGAAATTTGATATAGAGATAATCGATTGTGGGAACACGATACTTTCTAATTTTAAAATACAATAAGTTTCCTACATACATTTTAACACTTATACCTAAAATAAAAACTCAAATTGATCTTCACAAATGTTTGAACGTAAATAATTCCTGTAAAACGTGTTTTATCGTTACATAAAAGAATAACATGAGAAATAAATTATAGGTATTTATTTTCCAAAACTCAACATCAATCCCCTTATAGATCAAACAAATTACGCAGGAAACTAATTTTCTCAGCATTACGCTCCGAAGTTAACCCCTAATCATCGACACATTGACGAAACAATCACAGCCCCAGGCGAGAGGCGAAGGGTTAGAGGTATTACTGGCCGTAATCTTGATGGATCTGCTGCAAATAACACAATAATGTTGGTTTCGCAGCGGGCCTGAATGTCCCGCGACGCGTTCTTTGTTCGATCATTTGCAGCGGACGGTGGGGGGTTAAATGCGCTTTTCGTGCCAAACTTTCACTTGGACACGTAAAACTACTTTGAAAGATTAATCTAATGAAGGACGTGGAAGGGTTATTTGGATGATTTTAAGAAACAATGTACAAGGCGCTAAAATAAAATTTCAACATTGATCTAGGAAATTAATTGTTCATAGTGGTTTCTAAGACTAGCTTGATAGCTACCACCTTCAATTTGATAATATGTTACACGATATCCAAGAAACGGTATGCTCTGAAAAACTGAAGAGTTTCTAATCTCAGGCATCTAATTTCAGGCTAAACGTCCGACCTATTCCTCCGATTTATATTGAGTCACGACCGGAGCGTTACTCAACATAAATATATTGATTTTATTTATTAAGGCTTCACAATGGTAACTACATCACATAAACACCATAATTAACAATTCTAAATATTAACTAAATGTGTTACCTTTCAAAGGAAGCACAGCATGCAAATTTACTTAAAAAACAAAGAAGAAGCAACCGTTACAGATACTTAATTTGATTATTAATAGTATTAATTAGTGACAGGATATAATTATATGCTAAATGTATTTATATGTTGAGAAATAATAGTATGTTGGAAATAAAACAACTTTTAACTTTGCAAAGTGTTCGAAACGTCATGTCATAAAATTGTAAAATATATTTATGTAACATAAATATGCTATGATATATGTATATGCTCGGAGTCTCTCTACGAGATCGAATCAGAAATGAAGAAATACTTAGACGTACAAAAGTCACCGATATAGAATAGCGGATTAGCAAGTTGAAGTGGCAGTGGGCAGGGCACATAGCACGTAGAACTGATGGCCGATGGGGCCGAAAGGTTCTCGAGTGGAGACCACGTACCGGCAAGCGCAGCGTAGGAAGACCAGCCACGAGATAGACAGATGACACAATACAAGTGGCGGGAAGACGCTGGATGCAAGCCGCTTCCAATCGGTCTTTTTGGAAATCCATGGGGGAGGCCTATGTCCAGCAGTGGACTTCTTATGGCTGAGATGATGACGATGATGAACATAAATTTTCCATAAAACAACCTTTGCTTTAAAACGATAATATTTAAAAAATATATATAGAAATCTGAAAGAGCACGACGTTGAGGTACCTTGTGTATCATGCCAAATTTATGATAAAAATCATAGAGGGCAAGATTGAGAAGAGAAGATTGGTAAGACTGAGAAGAATGTATATAGCTTAATGTGATAAACAAGGAGAGATAGACCTTAGCAGAGCATCGACACAGATGAAAATATTTCTCCACAGAATAGTGTTCATTCATTCATTCATTGAGTATTCATTCTACATTTTACTTCATAAGAAATATGGTCTCGAACGTGGAATGAATGAATACTTTAAAGTTACAGAATTAAAATAATAGCCTAGTCATTAAAAGTGTCGTGTTTTTAACAAAAAGATTCCTCAAAATGAAACCAATAATGACATTATAACCCTGTATTGGAACAAATAATTACACCATTTATAAAACGAAGAGCTACTTATTAGTACTAAAGTATACCAGTCTGAAGCCCTAGGCTATCATTTCGATACCTAAGGGAAATTCACCGGTAAATTAGCCAAGGGGTGAAGTAGAGGGTAGGGGGTAGGCTAAGAGGGTAGCGTTTAATCGCGTATGCTGTAAAACGTAGTGCTGAAATATTCAGGGGGTGGGAACTACCCTCACAGCTGTAATGACAGTGTACCTGATGGCTTGATTGGTATTTCCTTTTCTTTCGAGTTGGGAAATAGGAAAATTAAGATAATTTCTTGGCATTATGGAATTGCTATAAATACGTAATTGTATTGTTTTTTGCTCTTTGTAGTACAATCTCATTTTTTTTAATTAACGTTTTTTTACAAAATAACTTTTTTTTGTTAATTTAAAACGTTGAAATGTATGTAAAATTTAAATTACATACTAGCCAATGTGTGACTAAATTAACGCAAATATGTTTATTAAACTTAAAAACCTCCGACAAAAACGGCTGAACCAATTTTGATGAAAAATAGCTAAGAACTCTTGTGATCAACTCCTCTTTCAAACAATATCAGTTCATACATTTGAGAGCTACGATGCCACAGTCAGATACATACATACACAGAGGCTCAGATACCTATTTCAAACTTATAACATATCTCCTTTTGGGCAGTGTGTTAAAATGTATATTAATTTAATCTAGAAATAACTGTCATTCGAATGGGTAGTTGCATTTACATAATAAAATAATATGAAGTAATAAAAAATTTAAAACTGTGAGAAGCATTGTAATAAAATGATTTTTGCCCCATATCGTCTATTTGAGGGTACAAACTTACAAATACCTACAAGATTTCTTTACAGATAGAAAATTATTGCTTTTTTCGCACAATAATTCATTTTTATAATAATTTCATTCAATGTTGAATAGAAAAAGGTGAAAGAACGTATTAGTACCTATAATATTTATAAGTTTTTTGTGCGCTTA
Source organism: Lycia hirtaria (assembly GCA_947563715.1). Lineage (NCBI taxonomy): Eukaryota > Metazoa > Arthropoda > Insecta > Lepidoptera > Geometridae > Lycia > Lycia hirtaria. The sequence continues at coordinate 16,047,175 of OX387385.1, forward strand.
ACGGTTTTTACGTTTAATTCTAAGCAGATGTCTGTTAATCCCCTTACGAGATGCGTGTACGTTTGTAAACAGCCTTATGGCTTTTGAAGTTGCAAAATACAATATTTTGTAACTTTTAATATTATAACCTGGGTACAAAATATGGCGAATAGAGTTTTAAACTTTAAAGTAAACCATCAACTAACATATATTACTATTAAAAAAAAAAAAATTGCCAAGGCCGTGTCGAGACACACATTATAGTAGGGGTCCGTTTTTACAAAAACAAGAACATGACTCCTTAAAGTTTTTCTTTCTATAGTAGTCACCTAGGGTACGTATATGTGATATACTTAAGTATATAAAAAAACTTTGCAAATACTAAAAGATAATCGTATTTACGAACAGTACTTTTTTACTTTAGATAAATCTACGATTGACCGCCAACTCGCCTGATGTTAAGCGACAGTGTGAGCGAGGATCAAGCTCGTTGTTAGAAGGAAGGTACCTTTGACTCTAGCATTGAAAATTCATTGTAGCTCTATATGGATACAAAATGGTACAGTACGACACAACTGTGAAGTTGTATCAATGTACCAAACGATTGGTCAATAGCTATTGGTAGGTATAGTTTACGCGGCTTACTCTAATAACGCGATTGCTTCTAAGAACGGTTAGTTCGGAAGTGATCTCTGATGCAACTTCTAAGTTGTGTCGACCTGTACGTACGAACTTTAAAATCTATATCTGTCGCCTAGTACTTATTTCTATTATCAGATACGGCAAATAATAGTCTTCCTTACATCGTCAAGATTGGCTGGGTTGGCTGCATCGTTAAGAAAATCACTAAATCCTAAACCTACGAGTACTTTATTACTACCACAATAAAGCTTATAGTCGCATGTCAAGGCTCCATTGGAATTTACTCGTACCTTTACTATGTAATAAGAATGGATGTTTTGCATACATATTGTAATTAAGTTGGTTTTGTGGATAACCTGAGGTCAGTTGACACTTTAACGGACGTGACCTTTATAAAACCTTTACATAACTTAAGGTTCTATAAGATTGACAATTTTACAGCTTGTAGAACATTTTCTAGCGCTTATCTGATCAGTTTTACAGTAAAACGTTAAGGTGAACTTTTGAATTTTGAACTGATACATGGAATGTTTTTACATAACTAAGAAAAAAGATAATGTTTTTTTTTGTATATATAAAGTAATATCTTTTTAAACAAGATAGATCTATTATATTGACCACCAACTCGCCTGATGTTAAGCAACGGTGTGGCCGAGGATGGAGCTCGTCGATCTAGAACATATCTATTCACTCTGGTTTTGAAAATTCTAAGATTGTGGGTCTCAGGAAACAGAGATGGCGGCAAAGAATTCCATTCTTGTGCAGTACGCAACAAGAATGTGGATCGATATCGCTGAGTCCAGATTTTTGGCATTTCAACGAGAAATGGGTGGTAATTCGCCGACTTTCTGTTAGTCCTATAGTGAAATGGGGAGGGTGGAATTAGGTCGTGAAGCTCTTGCTCACATACCCCGAAATGAATCCTGTAGAAAATAGACAGACATGCTACTTTACTATATTTAGTTTATATACAAGTTTATCTCTTTTTTATGTAAATTGTGTAAAAAATCTAGGTATGTATATTTGGATTCGTGCTTATCTGAGGAGTGTTAAAAACTAAAATTTTAACCATATTTATTTTAATTCATCTTTATTTGCTATATATTTTTAATTTATTCACTTTTTAGTGGTATTTATGCGTAATATCACGTGTTACCTCTTATTAATGTTATTGTTTCTTAGCCTTAATGATTTTGATGGGGTTTAATGGTCGTATACAGGAACCATTAAACAGCTACTTTGCGTTATTACGAGAAATTAACTTTAACTTTTTAGGAATATTTTTTTGTAGAATTACAATAGTCGGTTGCATTTTTTAGCAGTTAGTTTAAACGTGGTCATTCAAAATGTTATAAAAATCGTTGCAGTGAAAAATAATTGTTGTAGTTTAAATAGAATTATGGGTTTAAAATGCTAATATGAAATACTATATTAATAAGAGTTATTTTTTTGATAATACAATAATTCTAATACATTTAGAGTCTGTCTGCTTATTTATTTTTATTTATTATTTACTTATAGTTCTATTGTGGCAAAAAAACACTAACGTCTCGAAGCGTAGTACATATATGGTATTCTGTGGTCTTGACTAAACTAAATAATTAAATAAGGCACTCTCAATACCGCATTAATTCTCAAACTACATAGAGTCTCACATTGGCTGAATAAATCAAACATCTGAAGCCAAAAATTAAAACAGAAAAAATGGAATATAAAAATGTCCCGTGCTGAGTTGCAGTCATAAAGTTCATATGACAGTTAATTTTAACTTTATTAACAAAGCAAAAACAACAGTTAAGTAAGATTTACGCGGTGCATAATAGTGGTAGTTGTTACCATTTAACGAAGCACCCCGAAGTGAGACATTACACCACCTTTATAGCCCTTTCTAATTCGAGCCAGCCCTCTGATCGCTTTAATGGCCGAAAAACTGACCTTCCGGGTCCAAATGACCCCTCCGGGAACGCTTAAACAGCCTGCTAACGCAATGAACGACGCATGGACACAGATTATGTAATAGTCGAGGTGAGCGACGTCATTTGCACTGTAAGTCTAAATGTGTGAATTTATGAACAAAGTCAAAAATTATGTACGTATCTGGGTGTCTTTAAATCGCGAGTGAATTTGATTTCTTCTAGGTAAGCACGCTCCATCGTAAACCGCAACGTCGCTTAACATCAGGCGAGTTGGCGGTCAAGTGCGAACTTATTTCTATATAAAAAAAAACACGTATCATTGTGATACTCAATTCAAGGCTGGGCATGCTTATTGGAAGTAAAGAACAAGCGTGACGGGTTCAAAGTTTGCTTGATGTAGTTTTTGTCTTGATCTTTCCAGTGTAGAAGGAGTAATACAAAAGCTTGCTGATCAGATACTAAACATAGTCCGTCATTCATAAAAAAATGTGAAAATGTATGATTGCAAATGTATATGAAATTGCTAAAATGTTGCAACATAATAAAGGTATTAGTCCGGTACTAAAAAGATTTAAGTTACATTTTATGAGACGCAATAATCCTAATTCATGACAGACGGATAATGACACATCATTCGCTTCGTAAACGGGGATAAAACGAAAATGACGGGTTGCCTTGACAACTGTCAAAACCGGATCACGCCCCCCAATGGACGCGTCCGTAAATTAATAAATCAACGCATCCAAATCCTAAGTGACAAAACTCACATCAGAAATTACAGGTCACAAATCGTCACAGAGCACGGCCATAAATCAACTCGAATTCTTTGTGCGATAAAAAAGGAAACTAAGCAAATAAATACCCGGCCGGTCTTCTACCTGCCCTCGTATCTTTGAATACTTTTCTTGTATTAAAATAAAATTTTTGAACGCACGGATTTCGGGACAAAAAACGCACTAAAAACGCTCCTTTCATTTCGTCTATCCCTTTTTGACGTGGGGGTTTCTGTCTCTCTCTAATGGGGATGACGCTCCACGCGTTCAAACTCGAGCGTCATTTAGAAATTTTTAGATCGACGTGGTTTTATTTGGGAAAGTTTTTGCGAAATAGAGACGTTTTTGAACGCGACCTCTGGCGACACCGTGGCCGAGACAACTTTCGAGGTCGCAAGCTGTGCGACAACACGACAACAAATCGTAAACCATTCTATAAATTCCAGTTAGCTATGAATAATTTTCGAACATTTACATAAATGTTACGGATAGAGACAGCGCTAACAAAAGATACGTTCCTAAACTTCTTTTAATTCCAGCACAGAGGCCAAACAAAAGTTAAACAACCAAACCTCATTTTATAGACCTCCGTTTATGGGCACAATATTCAGTAGGAGCCATTTTGTTAAGAATATTTATGGCATTTTTTTGTGCGCCACGGAGAAATGACTGATATTTGACGTTTACAAGTATACCATAAAGACATTTGTTCATTACGTCCCTTTACGGCGGGCAGTAAACGGAGAGGAGTAAATATTTTCGCACGTCGTAAGCTCCAAACAGGTGATTAGAGTGGTGACGCTTCTGACGGCGCGCGCGCACGACGCGGTACGCGCCACCACGCGCGCACTATAAATAAAAATTTCGTAACAGGAACGCGCCGTATTAATACACTATAATTTTAAATTTCGAACTACTTCAGTAGCGGCTCGTCTCGACCAAACTCTCGACTAAAAAAATATTCACCTGCCGAAGAGTATTAAAAGTTATTAAATAGGAGGCGACTTAACTAAATTACAAAACTCGACCTCTGGACATTATAGAATAATTTACCATTAAAAGCTATGGATCTTGTCGTTCGATTCTAAGTCATATTTAAGTGTGACAAGTGTCAGAATGTCTTGAAAAGCTTGATTTATTAAAACCGTTCGGAGATCGATCGGCGGGCATCTTAGGTAGCGTCTCGGTGCTTTATTTTATCTTATAAATAGATTTTTTATTACAAATTACAGGGTACCACGTTTGGTAGCGATTCTGATGCCGGCGTTTGTCCGCTGCTTATGGTAATATCTGGCACTTAATTTGTCGTTTCATTATGCACTTTAATTTTCGCTAAATAGGGTTTAATTTTCATCGACAGTGGTTTGAGATGACCTGGGACCTTACATTAAATATGAGTTCCGTAGTTTTTTGGTGCGATCAGGTAGCTCGAAATAGGTATCTGAGACGCGTCGATTGCCACGCTCTTACGTTTCATCATCATCATAATCTTAGTTACAAGAAACCCACTGCTGGACATAGGCCTCCCCCATGGATTTACAAAAATACTAATTGGAAGCGGCTTGCATTCAGCTTCTTTTTGCCACTTGTATAAGGTCTTCTTTCCATCTTGTGGGGCCAGCCACAAGATGGAAAGATACTTAGATACTTACTTAAGATGGATAGATTCTTACACTGCGTAATTTACCAATGCAAGGTCTCCACTTGAAAAGTTTTTAGCCCATCGAGAAATTCTGCGTGTTTTACACCTTCTAAGTGCTTTAACATCCTAAAATGTCACAATTAAATCGATTATTTGAAGTACTAAGACGTGGCAAACCTTGCTCCCTTTCCTCACGCATCCTTACACCCTTACAACTCACAAAAGGGCTTACATGAAGGCATTTATTCAATTACACAAACAATACACTATTTCGCCTGAAAGTGCACAATAGCCCCAATAATAAAAGCCCAGGTAAACGTTATGAATAGAGAAAACGACAATTGTCGTAGGACAATGATTTTGGGACGAGTCAAAAGTTATTCTCTGCACGGCCTGTTTATTTTTACGGGACATTCGGGCACAAAAACGGAAATAAAAATGCTATTGTGTGACATTTTTTCGAGTTAAATCGATAGAACGGTCTCTATAGAGATCTACTAGCAGAACGCGACGCGAAGGCAAAAATGTTGGAGGTCATAGCTTGGGAGTTTGCTCAAAACGCAACGCAGCGGCACCCAGTGAGTGATATACTGGTGTTATTTGAAAGTTATGTAACCTTAAATCGACTTTTAGACATCGAAGCACTGATAGGTGAGTTAAGCAGTTTTTCTTACGGGTTGGATCCTGTTGAAGACTTTAGAAGTAAAATCTGTATTAACTATCTTCTATAGTTTGATTATATTAGAAAGTTTACTATCTTCAACATATTAACTCACCGTTGAGTTACCGTTAAGCTGTGGTCTTAGCCATTTTGTCAATATTGAAATAAGATGGACTTAAATTTTTTAACAACCTTTTTACTGATAGTTTTGGAGTTAAAACTGATCTCGACAACTATTGGGCTTAAGTCCAGATTAGATAAGTTTTTAAGTTCAAATATTAACGAATCTAAATCATTCATCATGATCAAGTAGTGAAAGTTTCAAAATATAATTTTACCCTTAGAAATACCGCGCCAAATTAAATAAAATGTTGTATATTATTAAAGAGAGTTAATACTCTATAGAAGAGAAAGATGTACTTACCCTTCTCTTGTATACAAAATAGTTTCACTTTTCAGATCTGACAGGCGTCCGTGAAGATAAATTTTTTTACGTAACGAATAATCAATATTTTTTTAAACTTAGTAAAAAACAATAATTTTAATTATTTTGTGCCTGGTTGTACTGTAAGGTATTACGTATGTAATCAAACTACATAATTTTCTCTGCTCGAATTTACCCATTCACCGAAAAAGAGAACTGTTTTATTCCTCACTGCGGTCCGAATCGATCTATTCCAAAATGATATTAGTCGATTCGCACCGCGGTGCGAAAGGAACTATTCAAAAAGAGCTCTTGGGTGATTCGGACCGCGGTTCGAACCACTTGCGGTGCGAAACGCCGAAGTACCCCGAATAGAATTTGACTAACCATACCAAATTCAAACAATAAGGCTAGGCATTTCACCACAACCGACCATAAACCCTGACCAAACACCAAATAACAGGAAAAAAGAAATAAACGCAATACTTAACCCGTTTTAGTAATAAAATCTCACTATGAAATCTTTTCGTAATACAAAAATTGTTTCCACAATCCGGCCAGTACTTATCGGCCGATCGCCTTATTAGCATTTAATTCGAGTTGTCCAAAAGTGGGGGGTAAGTAGGGGGCTTCACGGGTCGCTGGCCCCCGGACGGGCTTCCTTGCCTCGCCGCAGGGCGGAGGAGTGGCCCCGTGTTTATATTTGTATGTGCCGTGTTTTTGGCCATTTCGATTGGATACGCTCTCCTCAGGGGGCCGATTTTAGGAAACCATTTTGGTCTAATACTCCGTCCGTAATTACTTGTGTGTAGATGGACTTATCTGTCGAGCTTAAATAGAGTCTGTATAGAGAACTTATGTGTCATTCGTGGCGCTACTGTTATTATATCCTTATTTTATTCAATCGAAACGTTACAATTTTTGCCACGATAATCCTGTATCCAAACAGATTCCATCCTGATTATTGAGTTCATTTTTTCCGCTATGTGTCAATTGCTAATATTATTAAGGTCTCGCGTAAGTTGCCATTATCACGTACTAATAATTATTTTATAGTCAATCAAGTCCTAGTCGCAGCTGAAGTCGAGTAAATACCTATGGCGTACTTATTTAAGCCTCAGTAAAGTGGTGATTTTACTGAAAGTCTTTACTGGAGTTTTGCCTACAAAATGAAAAGATATGATTCACTACATGAACTCTGTGAGATGCTTTTTTATTTCTTTCCGAAATCACTGTTATCTCGTCGCTTTTATTTTGTTTTATTAGCCTCTTTCAGTTCTCACTTTGCCCGCTGACTTTTCTTAAGATTATACATCAGTGGCGCCATTAAAATTGTATATTAAAAGTGTAATTGTAGCAAATCATCACAACCCACGTTCCAAGCCACAAGCGCTGACACGAAACATAATCCAACAATGTTTTCATAACATAATTATTATATGGATCGCGCATAACAATGAACTCCTAGCGGAATTATTTAAATTTTTATATAAATTATTAAAATGTAGTTCAACGACCCAACTGATTAAACCAGTTTAGGCGTCTCGACGGAATCTTCACACGATACTCAACTCTCGATGTCGTTTAGAAAACTGTCGTCTTCTTCGTTTTATATCTTAATTAGCAATAGTGTTGTGATATTTCTTTACGATTGTTTTTTATAATTAAAGTTTAACTGTAAAAATAGAATTTAGTCAAATGACGCATGAATCAATTACACAGGTTATTGAATTAAGTTAAAACGCTACTGAACCAAAAAAGACTTCTTGTGGGAACATTAATAATGTATTTGTAATAAAAAATCATCTTATAACTCACCAAATAGTTAAGGGTGTCCTCAAAAGGTGCTGCGCTCTTTCGCGCATCACAACATTTTATAAACAAAAAATCACCATTAAAAAAGTGAGACAATTTTGTTTATTTAGATCATATAGCAGTACATCGCATCAGTTGGCAGTCAAGCGTAAGCCTGTCTACCTAAAAAAAAACTAAAAATAATGTTATCATTTAACATGTCAGCATTTTGGGTACGTTGCCTACTGGTAGCGGTCTCTTAGATTAAGTTTGTAAATATTATTATTATGTAGCACAAGAAGTGAAATTTAACAAAATTAAGTTGCAAATTAGGATAGTATGAGCAATCCGTATAAAAATAAAGTAACGTTTTATTGTATCCATTGTTTTATTTAATTTCTCAGGCGTATTGTTAATTTGTTTTAACGTTTAGCAGTTAGTGTACATTTTATTACGCACACATAAATTCTGGAGATAAGTAACAAATGCTCGCTAAATAGTTATTTAAGATTCACTTTTAGAGGTTAACTGTATTCTTGGAGTTATGTGTTTGACGGTTCGTTATTTTTTTTTACCTCTACGGACTCGCAAAAATGACATTCTATTTTTAACTTTCACACTATTTTTAAGGTCAAGAGATTGGTTGAATAATAAAAAATAAACTGAATAGTAGTAGGCGTTAATTTAAAACATTTACAAACAACCTACCTAAAAATGTTGACCAATGTGCTTATATCCTATTGGTCAATAAGTACTGTTTTACTACTGGTACTGTTTTTGAAAATACCTGTTTATTTCTACGTTAGATTAGCTCTTATAAGTACAGTAACAGTTGAAGTTTTATAGATTTTGATGTGCGACGCATCTTTCGATTTGACTTTAATACTTTTAAGTAAAAATAAGTACGATATTAATGATAATATCATGTAATTCTAATTACAAGACGATTATGAATATAATTAATGTCAAAAATTAGAGGTTTTTAAAAGGAGTTAATGTTAAAACGAAAATGTCGGTCAGCATGGAAGATTGTATCGAGTTTCCGGCCAAAACAGGTTTAAAAAAAACTGTATCTTAAGAATTAGTAGACATGTATTTACTAGAAGCGTCAATTAATATAAAATCTTTATAATTACTAAATGTGTGCAATTAACGTGGCCTCTTTTAAGTGGCCTTATGATAGGATATAATAATAATATATTCAAAAATAATCCATTATTGCCATCACCTAAGGAAGCTCAAAGTCTTGTAACGAGCTATGTCTTAGAGGGCTATACGAGCTATGTCTTAGAGGGCTATATCTCTCTGAGAGATCGAATCAGGAATTAAAAGATCCGGAGATGTACGAAAGTCACAAAGTACAATGGATTATTAAGTGGCAGTGGGCAGGGCATAAAGCACGCAGAACTGATGGCTGATGGGGCCGAAACGTTCTCGAGTGGAGACCGCGTACCGACAACCGCAGCGTAGGAAGACCAGCCAAGAGATGGGCAGATGATCTCATACAAGTGGCGGGAAGACGCTGGATGCAAGCCGCTTCCAATCGGTCTTTTTGGAAATCCATGGGGGAGACCTATGTTCAGCAGTATATATGTCATAATAGATCTGAAAAGGTCGCAGTGACCAGCCGGGGCTGCCAGAGCCCACTTGGCCCCCTAATGATCGAAATGTTCAGCAGTGGACTTCTTATGGCTGAGATGATGATGATGATGATGATGGGCAGGGCACAAATCACGTAGATGTGATGGCTGATGAGGCCGAAAAGTTCTTGAACAGTTAATAACCCTGTGTGGTAATGCAGTGCGCATGAAATATTTAGATGTTTAATTTTTTATTTCGCTGCAAACATTGTCCATAAATCCGGGATACAGTAATTGCGCACTGCAATGCACACTCGGCAGTTGAATAACTAGCAAACGTCTAGTTTTTTTTTCATGTCTTAGTCACTTCTATCATTTTGTAGCTCCACGTCACATGTGCAAGCGCAGCCAAGCGAGCGAGCATTTTATACCGCATACAAGCTCCACGCCCGACCGCGTCTGTCATTAATCAGCTGTTCTCTATTTACTAACATAATTTGTATGTTTGTCTGTTCACAGATACGCCAAGAAAAACCTTATTACATAGCAGACCCAGAGGTCGACTCATTAGTAAGTATATATTAATAACTTTACTTTAATTATAATAAAGGGTTTAATTGTAATTCACTAATTAATACTGGCTAATTTCGTATTTCTTTAAAAAAAAAGGCTTATAACATCATTTTGGCATACGTTATTAGTCTATTTTTTTTAATTGGATTTGGTCCCGCTTAAAGCATTTGCCAGTGTCTTAGTCTAGTTATGAATAATTATTTCCATAAACAATGCATAGTGATGTGAACTGTTCCGCCCATAACAAAATCCACAATTTGTAAACACTTTTATACAGCGTTTATACAGCATAAAAACCCTTTTACACTGCACAAGATAAATACATGGGATCATTTTAATATGCCATAAACTAGTGACCACTTTACAGTCGACTTGAGCGTCCAAATAATTTACGATTTGATTAGCTAAAGACCTGTCCGAAATTAAACGCAACAAAAAAACTTTAAAAACGATAAATGAGAAATTCTTCTCAGAAGGAAACAAGAGAAAAAATATTATATTGTCACTCATAAAGGTGAGTCGCACCGTGGTGCGCCTCCCGCTAGTTTGAGGACAAAAAGTTAAATAATAAAAGGTAATAAAAAGATGGCGGCCACCCACCGTCCGTTCGACACGGGTACTTAACCGATTTTTAACAAATAAAATCTAAGGCATTACGAATCGGGCGACCGGCTCTGTTCGATATTTAACTTTACATTCATTTTATTCGTTCGCGTAACGGCTATCTGTTTGTAACTGGATATTGGATATGGTTGTTAGTATCGCCTGTGAAAAGTTATGTTGCGAGTGATACATACTACTGTAAATGATAGACAGGAAGCAACTACCTCAGAATTCCTAATTCACTAATAAATAAATCATATATAAAATAATAAATAAATATTTTCACACATTTTCACATTTTCACACAACACCATCTAGCCCCAAACTATAGCCAAGCAAAGCTTATACTATGGAAACCAGATGGCTGATAGAAAACATACATACTTTTTTTTTTGTAAATAAATACATATTATACAAATAAACACTCAGACACAGGACAAACATGTATGTTTAGCAGAAAAGTTTAACTTGGGTGGGGATCGAACCCACGACCTACAGCTCAGAAGGTAGACATTATTACCACTGAGCCATAAGGCCTGTAATGGTTATATTATATTTTTCTTACTATCTACCATGAATTTGAGGTGATCATGACTGTCTGTCTGACCTATATATCGGTAGCAACACCGTCAACTTTTCTCACAGTTTAACAATCCAACTTTTATTTAGATCTCATTTGGATTCAAACAAATGATGAGGGACGTTCTAAGTAGCAAGATATTGAAGAATTTGCTATCGCAATAATAACATTTAAATACATTGCTTTCAATAACAGCTAACGTGATAAATCGTGTTCATATTATTAAAATTCAAATACTTTTTTATTTTTTATTTCTTATTCGTGTTTATTTTGGGACTTTTATTATATAAACATGTCAGTCCCATTGTATATTCTTAAACTATTGATCACTTGAGATGACTTACACAGTCAACCAACTCTTTAGCTGCGTCAGAGTTAGGAGCCGCTGGTACTCCTTATAGCTACTGCCAACTTACCTAAGTACCTGATATTCATCAACGATTTGACGCCTTACCGAAAATCGTGACTTAACTTTAACCAACGTCTTAAGTTCTCTGTCTTCTTTCCGCAAGTGTCTTTACGTGTTAGCCAGAAGTTGACAAAAAATGTTAAGCATTGCTTAAAGTTAATTAACGTTTTTCGGCTACGCCGCTGATGTAGATATAAGCGTTACAGTAAAATTACCTTCAAACTTTGTTCTGGTAAAAAATATGAATATTTAATATGAGTCAATACACATTCTAAAGCAGACCTGCATCATAAAAACCGCAAAGCCGTGTCAGATTTCTTTCCGAGTGACGCACAACGATACGTTCTAACCTAAATTAAAGAGTTCAAAAAGCAGTAGCGTGGCACAACACCATAAACTAAGACGTCAGACGTTACCTGATAAGTGTCATTCATCCAAAGCTCTGAACCTTAGATAAGGAACGTCAACAACGCAGCGACATCCGGGCACAAAGCTAACTGAAAATACAACGCTACAAGCGTCTACACGAACGTGAATACACGTTGGACCAAATAATACTGTCTAATTTGTGCCTGATACGAAGAATTCAAAAGAAAACCTTTAAATTGAAAAATAAAATTCTGAAATTTGCATTAAAATACTAGAAAAAAGTCTACATAAAATTATTTTGTTTTATATAAAATGCAGCTGTAAATGCCCAGGTAAGTCATGGTTTTCCTGGGAATTAATAGTACGACATAAATAAATATTACAAATATCGCCAGTAAAATAGCTAAAAATAATAATTATTTAAATATGTAAACGTTTAATCATTATGAAATTCAGTATAAAAAGACCAATGAAATCTACATCCTTTAAACTTGATTTCATATTTTTTATATTCATAACTTTTTGACATATATGTGAAATATTCGGACAACAGCGCCCGCATCTCATATAATCCAGATTCATTAGATCCTTATAACGTTGGTAAGCCTCATGTTTTTGTCCCGCTGGAGTGACATGTGCGCCACTGCGCAGGCATGTGCTCGCCTGTTTGTCTATGCGTTTCGAATTTCAAACTCCAAATTCGAAACAGTTGCATGTTTTTTTTCTTGCTGGCCTATTTTTACTTATCGTCTCTTTTTATTTTTGACCTGTTTTTTTAACCAATTAATTTATACTTTTTCTGAATATTTTTATAGTAACTTACTTTAAGAAGCAATTCTTGTGTCGTTTTTGTTACTGCGGTTGACGCCTTCAGGGTAAAATACCTCAAAAGACTTAAAAAGAAATTACACTCATTGAAAGTATACTTAGCAGAGTAATTCAATGCCTCATTGAGAGTTCAGTATGTCTTTTCAATAGCCTCGTTTCATGTAATTTACTTCAATTTCAATTAAAGTTGAAGTGCTTTTGTGGTGTCTTAAAATATGCGTATGCGCATGGTTATTATGTAGAATTCTGTGGCGACCACATGTCAGCATGCTGCCTCGTTCGAAGGATATTGTGGATCTGGAATCGTTAGGTACCAACTGCTGCTTAATCTGTGGTTCCACTGATTTCGGGGATCGTTTTTGCAGATAAATTTGATGGTCCAGTTGTTTCTCATTTTCACATGGTGTCAGTTAACATTGTCAGAAAAAAAACTTTATTGTATTTGAAATCTTACTTAAGTATTAAAAAAAAAACAACGGGTTGCACTCCGGGAGTGCCGGTAGAAGTGAAAACTACAAAATAAAATAGCAAAAAGACTGACTCGTGAAGGATTTGAACCTCCGCCCTCCGATTGACAAATTGAAATTTATACCGGTGCTCTAACCTATTGAGCTAACGAGTCTTACGTGCATGTGACGAAAATAAGCATTCGGCGCAACGAAATGACGTCATGCTAGAAGGACAAACTTGTACATACAATAATGAACTTTAAATGCAGAACGTTAGAATAGGTTTCTGACTATCCGTCTTACTATCTGACGATCTGACGCGAGTTTAATATTTTTACCCATCCCAAAAATGCACAACGCCGCTAAATAATTTTCATTACAAAAAATTATAGCCTTCTTTATAAACATGACATTTTTAGACGCTGTAAACTATAGTGTAAGAAAGTATTAAAACATTTTTGATTTTTTAATACTGGCAACCCAGTTTATTCCTACCTACGTTACTCATGTAATCTGTGACAGTGGTCCTCGCAATCATATTCCCCGGTTATTGTGGCTAACGAGCCTGAGATAAAGGATCTGACAGTGTGACGTCATCGCGGCCACGACCTTTGTATGCCTACTCGTATTATGAACCTTATATACATATTGAGAACAACTAACCAAGTGCTAAATGAAAGACCATGTGAAGCCAGTTCAAAAGAAAAGTTTAAAAATCGTTTGAATTTTAACTTTAAAATTTCTGTTTTAATTTTGATTTTATTTTCTAGTGATGGGAATAGTTATTTGTAACTATCGAAATAAAAAATAATAATATTTCAAACTCTAGTGTCTAGTCTAGTGTAGTGTGTCTAATGCTAAGCAGATGAACACACTATAAAAAACGTGAAAATTATTTTATCTGATGCTACCCGGTTGAACAAAATAACATTTAGCGTATCATAACTCTCGAGATCGACTCTAAATTTAATATTCAAACATTCTATTATCACTCAAACATCTTTAGGGCCAAGAGGTTTGAAATACAAACACAACACCTTCGAAAAACCAACAGAGTTTTAAGTTTTATAGACCCATTCGTCCGGCAATTGGTTACGGTGGTGTTTGCCGTGTGTGCCTCACATCTGTGTTTGGTCTGTCACAGCCTTTTGAGAGCGTAAGCTCCTTAAACGCAGTAGCGGGGCAAATACGCTGAATAGCTTGTGATACCAGTCATTAGGGATGTGCTGCGCAAGAGACGGTAGACTATATGCATTGTTTTACTAACTCTGTTGGTGTTCAATACTAAGTGACAAAGTATTGTTACCTATGATAAATTGTAATGTGAGTTTTTTTATACTTTTGTAATTTTATTTTAAAATCTAGTGTATATATTATAGGTATATTTGTCGTTAATCAGACTCGCTCGCCCGGTAGTAAAAGTAATACTTACTCATAACAATTGAATATCGCCCAGAACTATAAATAATTGAAACAATTGTGTGGCAATACACTGCACTTGGCAGACTGACATTTTAGATATTAAAGCTCGTTATTCAACCCAAACAAGGATCTTGCCCCGGCAGACTACAAAAGTTTTCTACCATTACTGAATAATTACCGGTAAAAAAATATGGGTTAAATTTTTTTAAATGCTGTTGTCTAAAACTTCATTGGCATGGTTGTAAATAAACTGTAATAATATTTCTTAAGCCTCAATCTAGCAACATCATTGTTAGCTGTCATTCAAACACCTCTAAGAGTTTGAAGAAGTTGCGTAATAAAAAAGGATAACAAACTGAGATCCATCGCGATAGGCCGATGGCTCCCTAACCAAACAGGGCTCGGTGGCGAAAGTTAAACAAGACAAACACATTTTTATCTCGTACCCGCGTCTGTGTCAACTACCATCGACTGAACAAACACTGAGGGTGGCGCTTTAACGTATAGATTTAATTGACACGACCAACCTCTGCAGATGTTATGCGCTCCTGGTACTTGGAGCAAACATTTGAAGATATTACCACTTTTTTGGGTTTTATTGCCATGTTTAATGATATGTGTGGTCTTCAAATCAAGAGTTATTGCCATAATAAAATATATCTTAAATGTTTTGGTTACATATTTAATAATAATTGCATTATATCAATTTATTCGATTATTAGCATATCATTAATCGATGCTTTAAAAAATAACTACACACATCACTATCATGTCAAATTGTTTGATTATTAAATGTATTTTCACTGACCGAATGATTCTATACAGTTAACAGTATTACAGTAAATAATATACAAAACTAAGTAAAAAAAATACCATTAGAAGATACTCTTGCAGTTACAATTATCATTAGACAAGATACTTAAACCAAATTGCACATTATAGAAGTGATTTCCGAAACCAATCATAATAAATCTTTCGATTTGAAGGTGCTAAGTGATAAAAACTTAACAACTACGAGGTCAGGCTGAATATAACTGGTAGTTACTCACAAAGCACTGAAGTAAAATTAAATGTTGGTCCATTAATTAAATGTGAAGAACATACAGTAATTATTATGTCACAGTATTTCTTAACACCGGAAAATTTGTGACGTATTTTGAAACCACGGGTCAACAGTGATAAAAATTATTAAATGTATCCTATGTCCGTCTCCAGGTCCTCAACTATCTTTGTACCAAATATTATAACGATTGGTTTAGAAATTAGTCTTGATGGTAACAAACAAACAGATAAACAGACACTATGCCGTTAATAATACTAGATAGGGTTAATTTTATTATTATTACTCAATAAATGATTATGTACAATACATATTTAACTCAAAAAATATGTAAACATTTTCAGGTTTCATTCGAAACCCTTCGTTCTGTGAATAAATGAGGACACCATTTTGTTGGACTTAAAAATCAGCTCGCGTTCTCTAGCAATCAAACACAAATCAAGGTGCTATTAAAGCGGCATTACCCATAGTCAGATACATATCGATTCAAAAAGGCGATTACATATCAAACAATAAGATCGTCCGCGCTCGGGCGAGTTCGTGCGAGATCGTGAGTCGTCGGGATCGGACATGTATCATTCACGCTGGCTGATCAGTTCGGGATACCTATCTGTTGGGAAGGGCAACGGCCGAAGGTAGATTGAATTGGTACTTTTTTGCTGAGCCTTCTTTTTAGGGTTCCGTAGTAAACAAGGAACCCTTATAGTTTCACCATGTCCGTCTGTCTCTTCGTCCGCGGCTTTGCTCAAAAACCATAAGTACTAGACAGCTGTAATTTGGCACAGATTACTAATCCCGAGAAAGTCGTAGATAACCAACTTAAAATAATTACTTAGACAAGTCAGAAATAGATATTGCATTTAAATTAACATAAATTAACTCATATGTCCGTAGTATCAAACAAGAGGTGTTTTATGGTCACATAATTTATGATATGTAACTATGGAACCCTACATTGCGCGTGGCATGACACGCACTTGGCATTTATTTCAGTATATATTCTTTAAGTCGTTATTATTAGCACACAATTTTGTAAATGTGTAGGCTTATTTAAATTTTGTAAGTTGAAGTAACTACTTCAACTTACAAAATTTAAATAAGCCTACAATATAAAATTCTCTAAAAAGATAATCTGCGATTAGTTAAAATAATATTAAGATATGTGTAATCAAAGTAATCAGCAAAATTATATCAGTACCTATCGGATTTAATCTCTACTAAAACAAATTTAAAAATAAATAGATGTATTCCATTGATGATATCAAATAATAATTTTATGATAATTATACCTTAAACTCGCCATGTTGTCGATATCGATATCGATATGTAAAGTACACAGTTCACATCACTACTCTGATACGTCCATTGTAGCGTTGCTTTTGTCAGATTGCACGCGGAATACGAGACTGGCCATATAAGGCCGGCCCTTTATGAAATTATACATACAAGCAATTCCTTCTAGCTATAGATATAAGACGTTTAAGAAACGTCTATGGTGTATATTGAATCTTAGACACTTTTATATAACCATTATGTGGCTGCAAGATTTTGGTGCGCTTATATAAAACCTTTTTTTATCCACAGATGGTGCAAGCGATACAAGTTCTACGGTTTCACCTATTAGAATTAGAAAAAGTAAGTACCATAGATAATTTATTTTTGTTTCGTAATCAGAACACATTTGGAATCGCTATTCGGACCGGTTTGAAAATAACACCTTTAGATTATCCGTGGGCACGATTTTGAATCGAGATATTGGACGCACACAAGCGTAGATGCGGCAGGTTAAGGGCCTGTACACACTACACGTCCCGGTTCGATACGATCCGATCAGGAAGAAAGTTGCTCGACTTGTATGCTGAATGGCTTTAGTGGTGGAATTTTAAGGACATACAAAAGTCTTGAAATTAAACCACTTTTAAAGGCTTTATCGTGTATTTTAAACAAAAAACTATGTACTAAAATCTGTAAAGGAAACCTATCGTTTTAAGTTCTTTCTATAACTATGCAATTACAATTACTTATCTATAAAAATGTTCCCATAATAGTTTTCTATTCATTCGCATCGTCATAACCTTTTGTTATCACCTGTAGGAATATTATTGTAAAACACTAATACTTAGTACGATACTAAAATAAAAACACTTACATAGTATACTTTCTCAAACTCTGCTAGTAGGTACAACTGTGTGTTGATTTGAGGGCTAGTACTCATTCCAGAATTGGTGCACATACTATCTAGAATCTCACCGTCATTTAACATCTTGTGAGCTGCGTTTAATATATAGATTTGTATTAATTAAACAAAACAAGTATTTAATTCCAACGGTAATACTTAAATTGAAATGAAAAATATAAAGAAATATACTTTTTCTGTTCTCCCTAATCTCAGTAAATGTTAGAACACATTTTCCCCCCAAATTTACCGGTTTATCAATGTTACCGGTTCTTCAGTGAAACAAATCCGATGAGAGCCAGACATATCACATATCCATCGACCCGACTAGTTTCACAATGCATCGCCAGTTTTTATTATTAATATCAATTCGTAGCGGTTTAAAATATTTATATTATGCCCCTAATTAATGCGCGCAAATTGTCCGATCTGATTGTGGCGGCAAAAACCGGCAAGTTACCGTTATTCGGGAGTGCGAGGGTGTTAGCACACTGTCGCCGCGCCGCGAATGTGAACGAAGGTTGAACGGTTCTTTCAATTGACGTGTTGTGAACACGAACCATCTTCACATTGCTCGATGTTTAATTTTTAAGCATTCGTAGTTTCGTACTAAGGGTGCGGGAGCCTATTCGTGAGGGTACAGTGTCTACTTATTTCAACTGGATATTGTGAAAACCTAGCATTTCAGGCTATTACTGTTGTCGAAAATAGTACCGTTACAAATATTCTTAGATATAAAGCACATTTTGTTGAGTAATTGAGCCCTGGTGTCAATGTTTATGTTCATGTATTGTGTCATGCATAGGAGTACGGAAGACTCAGTGTGCGAGTGAAATTCGTACTTTGTCAGATTTATTATTCAAATTAACTTTGGATATGTTTTTTCATGAGATCTACGATTCATCAATAACTTGCCTGATGTTAAACGACAGTGTGGCCGAGGATGGAGCACGTCGATTTAGACAAAATCTATTCACTCAAGCCTTGAAAATTCCGAGACTGTAGCTCTCAGAAAACAGAGATAGTGGCAAAGGATTCCATTCCTGTGCAGTATGTGTACTACACAGGAATGGAATCCTTTGTCGCAATCTCTGTTTTCAAGATCGTAGATCGAAATTGAGATACAGTTATAAAAATAATACCTACTTACATACAAGCAGGCCTATTTTATTGTATGTCTTTCCTCTAGCTACGATCCTGACACACACGTCTTTTGCTTCTATTTTTATTAGCATTATCCACAGAATTCGCCATAATACAAAGTCTTTGGCCTTATCATACGAGTCTATCGTTACTTGTGAATAACACTGACATTAACTGGCTCATAATAATTGTATTATTACTAGTAATAGTAAGTAATAAATAAAATTTAATTTATTTTACTAGACAATGCTATAGCTGAGTTTTGAATAAAAATCTAATTATTTCAGGGACTTTATTTTAATTTTTTTATCAATTGAATTAGAATTACAAAGTTTTAATTCATGACTCACGTTTGACTTTGTCTCATAAGATTGAAGACAAAGGCAAGGGTGGAACTTGCCTATTAATTTTTATTTGATTTATGGGATAGTTTGAGTTCATCGCACGCATTAGTCGTAAATGCGTTCTTTTCACTAGAACCGTCAGTGTGCTAAAGTCCTTACCCCATCGAGAACATAATGGCGCGAATTGCGATGCGACACACGCAAGAAACCGGCACTGGCCGGCAACGGAACACGCCGAAATGGGAGATAAGGGAGAAAAACGTGTAAAAGGAACAAACAAACGTTCCAAATTCGAACGCTCTCATTCACAGCGTACGAACACCTGATTTTGGAATAATAGAAATTCTGAATTCAAAAGTAAAAGCAAAGAATTCTATTAAATACTTAAAATATTATCAATAAGTTGTAAATATATAGATCGACGAGCTCCATTCTCGGACACACGTCGCTTAACATCAGGCGAGTTGGTGGTCAATCATAGATCTATAATGTATAAAAAAAACATATATATAACACAATTGTGCTTAAATTACAGCTATTATTAGTAATAATAGCTGTATAGGTATTCCTCACTAACCTGTAATACGATACTGGCTGAATGCTGTACGAATCACAGGCCGCAGGGCGAGTTAAAGGCAGGTTTAAAAATAAAAATTAAAAACAAAACGTTCGAAATTCAAATATCGCTCCGGGCGAGGGCGTGATTGAAGGAATTCGCTTTTTGATTGCTCGATTGATTATGTATGTGGTTGAAATATGTATTACATTTGTTGCAGTGAGATAATAGGGTGAGGAAAAACGCCAAAGTTCAACGAAAAAGTTAAAAACACACATAAAAAATACATTTTTTTTTTAAATCTTTGGTAATTTTCAATGTAAGTGACGAAAGTAAAGGCTTAGTAGAGTATGATAATAATTAATACCTACAAAAATAAAAATATTCAAACTGACAGATAATTGCATTTGTCACATTTTTTATTACCCGACTGCGTCAGAAGGCAGGTTATGTTTTTCGAGTGTATGTATGTTTTTATTTATGTATGTAAGTATATATATATATGTGGGTATGTATGTTTCTGTATGATCGCTTACAGCCTAAACGGCTTGACCGATTTTGATGTGCTAGGTGTCGTTAGATTCGTTTTCACTTGCTGAGTATCATAGGCTATATTTTTGTAATAATAATAATGCATCAGTCGTGCGTCAATGCGTTTTTTCGTAACCTACTAGGTCCACAGGCACAGACACCAGGGTCCGTGACCTTTGTCAGAATTACAAACTATTGTTAATTACATATCGTTACGAGAAGATTATTTTATTTTAAGTAACTTATTACGATGTTGTGTATATACCGCGAGCAGATCAGCGACTCGCACGTAGCAACGTAAACTATATACTTTATTATGATTCTTTGGGTTTCTTGTTAAGCTACGGTGCGATCTACGATAGCATAGAGCGCACCTACGTGGAATAAACCGTTTCACTTACGATATAGAGGTAAGTAGGTACTCAAATTTAAGAATAACTAGACTGTCTTCATTATCTATACAATAGTACTTAATTATAATTAAAAAAACTGAACAACCGAATTCAAAATACACAATTTCGTTTATTTGTGTGATATATTTTTCCCAGTTATTTTGTTTTATTTGTTTTAAAAACCAAAGCACTCAACCGATTTTGGTTAAATTCATATCGGACCACCTCTGAAGTGTTACCTACCAAACATCATCAAAATCACTTCATAATTGGCGAACAAACATACAAAAAACATACAATCAAATTGGGAGCCTCCTCCGTTTTGGTAGTCGGTAAAAAAAAAGACAATACGTAATGTAGGTACCTACCGTAAGTACAAAACATGATACCTCTACCTGTCTCTACAAACCCGTAGTTTTTGCTCTACAACTCACATATTCATACGTCAGACTCTATCACATCACTTTTTGTCCAACATACAAAAACACCGTTACTTCGATCCGTTTCCGCTCCGCTACCCGCCACAGGTGATGTTCTTTTTTCAAAACTTTATAAGTAATAATTAAAAGTAAAAATAAAAAATGCTCCCAAAAAAAGTTCCGTCCCAACTAGTGCACAATGAGATCTCGTTAAGTGCATTTTTTTTTCTTTTATCATCCGTTTTTACTATAATTTGTGAGTTTTTCAGAAAACAGGTTTTAACCTCTTTGTAGGATTATTAAATTTGTCTCTGTGAAAAAAAAAACTTCGGCGTCTCTTAGTAACGGTTAAACATAAATTTAACAAAAGAATACTAAAAAAGAGCTTTAACGAACTACATTTACATTACAATTTCCAATAACATTTTTGATTTATGTTTTTAATATTATAAATATGGCCTGTGGCGGTCACATCGGGTGACTTCGAAACCATCGACCGATGATTGGCCTAGCAGGTTTTATGTAGTCACCGACTGATCCCTAATTACGTTATGTAGCCGCCCGTATCCCTAATGCCATGCTCTCATTCCATTTTCGAATACCGAATAATATACATCATCCAAAACGACCAGTTACTCCGCCGTATAATTTCGAATTTGGAATGTATAATTTTTTAAATGATAACCTTTACCTATAGGCGTAGGCTGGTTTTCTTTTATTATTTAAGAAAGTACGTTAGTATTATATTTTATTCTAAACGGTCAGGACCTCATTTTTAATTGTTTTTAAGCAGGACTAGATATTAAAATTACCTAAATATAAACTGTATCAATGAGCAAAAAAAAAAATTGCTATCCAATTAAATTTATTTGTTATTCTCAGTAACCTAGAAGTAAAATAGTTAAATTAAAAACTAAATTAAAGCACAGTTTTTTTTCTGTTTTACCAATATTAAGATTCATTCAAGAATTTATGAAAAACGTCAATAAATCCTAGTTTCAGTCAAATTCAACTAAAATAAGTCAGTCATGTTTTAAATATAAGTAGTCGAACGGCAACTTTATTAAAATCTTCTGTGAACTTCTGCTGGTAATGGTAACATGAAAAGTCAAGTTTCTCCACTTTATTTCATTTGTACACACCCGTATCTGTAATCTAACAGTTAAGTAGTAAATTATAATTTTTGCCGAAAAAAAAACCCAAACCTATGAAAATATTGAAAATAGAATAGAACCGTGCCATTATTTTAACATTCCCGCCAAAATTCCAATAGAACTTGCACCAATCAACTGATTATAAAATGTAAAACGACCACAGAGGTGTCATTAAAAACGTTCCAAAATCCAAACCTTCTTTCATATTTAGTTGGTTCATAAAGTTTATCTGTAACAACGTGGCTAAGTGATTTACGACACAGGTCAGATTTGTTGGTTTACCATCGGACCCCGGCCTTTATTACCCCCTAACTTTTACAACTCTTATATAACTTTTATACAACTCCTATACAACCTCATTCTGTGACTGAATTACTATATTACGTTACGCTACAACCCATATCGATGTTTTGTTTAATTAATAAATGAATTCTTTACGACTTCACACTTTTAATTGTCAATTTGCGCAAAAGTGGAATTCTATGTTTGGAATGTCTTTTACTTATTCTATCTACTTTATGTGGATTCGAATCGTTTTATTTTTATTTTTGCATTATCTGTGGCCAGAGACAAGTGAGAAGCGATCGTTCTCATTTGAATGTGGAATGGACCGGTTGCTTTTTTTTTTCATAAAAAGAAAGAATTATTTTCGATGAGCCGACACCGACAGAATGTCGGCCAAATATGTCGGTATAACTATATCGGATATAGTTATCGCATTTCGATTGAATTTTACATCCAGTTTTATTTATTTAAAATTCTCTAAAGATGATTAATATAACGGTCTTAGTGTAGTTAATCTTGATTCAACTTTACTTTATTTTATTGTAAAACGTTTATTTTTTCTTCTGAGAAGACATTGTTGAAATTCATGTCCCGTAAGCTGTAAAAGTAGGTATGACATAAAAATGATTATTTAGTTACCTACGTCAGATTTCACGAAATATTTAATTAAATTAGGGACATTTGGAAGGTGATCAACGACTAATCTCAGGGGACTGTCAAACAAAAAGAGATTAACCGAAAAACGCGCCAATTTATACAGCTAGTCACACCCACGGATGTTTCAGGCATAGCTATTATTTAATCTGTGGCAATGCGAAGGAAGTCGCGTATTATTGAGAAAAACCCTTTTAGCTGCGTCTCGGTCATATTCGACCATGGCACAGATTACGTACTAACTCATACATATTCTGTAGTCCACATCTTACCGCTCAACTCAACCCACACTCCTGCCAACACAACACTTTAAAAACGCTCAAAACATCTCAACACGACATACCTGGCCGAATTGAAAACAAAACAAAAATCTGACAGAGACTTTTATTGTCTATTTTTAAAAACGAAGCGACTATACGTCAACGAATACCCATTATATCACTTCTCATTCCAAATTTAAAAAGTATCCGTTCCGAAACACTCCATATCTCAATCCGTGAGCTCGTTCCAAATTTAAATTTCTGGAAAGAGTTTGATGCTCGGAACGATAATCGGGCTGGAGTCGTCCCGGAATGCCGTAATATCTCATTAAAGGTATTACCGGTAACTAAACAACGTCGTATCAAACGCATATTTCCACTCGACTATAACTCTTTAGTTGAAGCGGGACGGCTTACGTTGTCTCGACTGAGTCAACATCGAATCCTTTCCGATTTACGAAGGGGACAGTTCCAAATTTGAATCGCCGAAGAGTTACGATGTCAAATCTCGAACGGCGTCACTAAAATTGAAAATAGTAACAGAAACGCGGGATTATTCGAATTCGGAATTTGAATACTGTTTACTTTGTCGTCGGTCGGTTATAAAAGCGCTCTCAATCAAGATTTTGACATTGACAGTGCTCGAGCGTCGATTGTAAAGCGGCAGCGTTTATCCGCTCTAGTGTCAATAAAATTCACGCAGTCGTAAATATGAATTTCAACGGCGAGGTTGTAAAATTCAAATTATGATAAACAAACTACGATACTCGGCCACACGGGGCGTTGCGTTTTTACTTTTACAACCTCACAGTTTTAGAAAAACCTGTCGATTGGGAAATTAGTGTCCCGAAGACATAATTAGCTGTCAACGGCGGGTAGCGGCGTTTCCGCTTCCGTCGACGCGTTCTATTTCGAAATCCGCCAAGACGCTCAGCGTGTTCCTTTTCCAAAACTGTTTTTTTTTCACGAGGGTTCTCTCCACCTGCCGGTTTATTACATTTCGCCGTGTAAATGTTATCTAAAAATTTCGTTAGTCATTTTATTGCCTTATGTTAATTTCTAAGCTAATTATGCCTATGAAAATGTATAAGTCCGACGCACAGAATTAATACGCTCCCCGTCGGGGGTCGTATTTTATTGAAGACTGGAGTAAAAAGAGAAAAAGTAGGAAGTAAAGTTTTTTTTTGGATTGTGCCGTTTTTACGATTCATTTTGGAGTTTTTACAAGTGTGTAAAGTGCGACAGTTGGCTCGCGACTCGTTCCAAATGTGTTCTTTTGTTTTCTATTGTTGTTTTAATGTTTTTTTTTTCTTGAGCTTTTGTGTGGTGATCGTGAAGGTTGCGTTCGGAAACCGGGAGGTGAGCGGGACGAGCACATCGCTCCTATAACTGTTCCTCGACATGTGTTTATGAATTTTAATAGATTTCAACTTGAAACACAGCCAAGTTCGAGTATGATTTCAATTTTAATGTGTTCAGGCCATTTACCATTCTCTGAAGGCTGTAAATATTATACTTCAAGCAAATTCAACTATACTGTGGCCTATGTCCAGCAATGGACTTTTTATGGCTGAGATACTGATGATGATGATGATGATGCTGAATTCAATTTCAATTGTCAATGTTAGAGACTAACCTGATGGAAGGCGCTGATGGCGTGCTTACAAAAAAAAGTAGAGCTGAATTTGTACATCAAGTGGTAGTTTCCCCTTTTCGTTTACTTTTTGTTTTTTGAAAATATTTTGATTGATTTCTAAGTGTCTTCAAATCGCGAGTGAATAGGTTTCTTCTAGGCAAGCGCGCTCCATCGTAGACCGTAACTGTCGCTTAACACCAGGTGAGTTGACGGTCAAGCGCAAGCCTATCGACGAAAAAAATAAATGAAGTCCTGTTAAATCTACAGCTTGTTATTCGCGCAATATCGGCCCAGGAGAGAAAAGTCAGGACAAGATAGAGGACTAGAAAGGCTGGCTAAATAAGGTTTTAGTACTTACTTAGCAGTCAGCAGATAATTGGAGATGATGTAGATGATGAGAGTTGCACACTCATCCCCTAAGCTAGGATGTCCCCACTTATCCCCTAAGAAAGGATGTCACCACTTATCCCCTAAGCTAGGATGTCCCCACTTATCCCCTAAGCTAGGATGTCCCCTGACGGAGTGTTCGTTTGGTTCAGGTACATGAGCTGTGCGACAACTTCTGCCACCGCTACATCAGTTGCCTGAAGGGCAAGATGCCGATCGACCTGGTGATCGACGAGCGGGAGTCCTCGAGGCCGCCCGACGCGAACGGCGAGCGCTCGGCCCCGGACTCCAGCCACGACGGCGCCTCCACGCCAGACGTCGTGAGTACCCCCTATAAGCCCCATCTCTTGAGGCGTGATCCCCAGCTTGCACCCAATTCAACCACGAGCTACCTCGTGCACCCCTGCTCTTAGTCTGGCCATTGCAAAAACGAAGTATGAAAAGGGGGTGCTCGCATTATATAGTTCAATTCCCGCCTCCCGATAGCTTGTAATGCCGTGGCGTTGTGTACTTAATTCCAATTATTTTTTTTTTTACTTTAAATAAACCTATTTTTAAGTGTTTCTAAAGTTACAAAACTGTTATTCTAAAGTTACGAAACTTTTTTAAAAGTATTGAAACTTTATCAAATTTCATAATATTGCTTTTCAACATTTACGAAATTGTTCTTTCAAAAGTTACGATACTGTATTAAAAAAAAATACGATACAGTTTTCCAAATGGATTTAAAAAAAGTATTGATACATTTTTAATAAACACTTATTAAAAATAGAGTGGTATGCAGCCTAACATTGTTTTTGAGCTGTATAATAGAATTAATAGCTGCTAAAAAAAAAAAAAATGCAGCGTCAGTAAATGCAGTTTGTGCATTTTAAATTTGTTATCTATTTATAAAATTCGTGATTTTATTTTAAATATTAAAATAAAAATAATAGAAATTGGAATTGAGTACACGATAGCTTTATTTAACGGCACGCAGTCGAATATTCCGAGGGCTTTTGATGAAAAAAATCGAAAACCTAAGGAAGATTCGCTAGGCTAAGTTCCTTTAGAACAAATCTTCGTTTTTGCAATTGGCCAACCTCTTAACACTGTACGATTCAATTGAATAAAAAAAATATTACAAAAGCTAAGATAAATTCCAAATTATTTTCACCGCTACAGTGAAGGGGTAAACAAAGGGTGCGATATTACGAATCGGAAATTACATTCTGTACATTTATGAGCGTTTTTCCGCTCGACATTTTTCGATTTCGGTTTCTAGACGCTTGGACATTTACGCCTATGTTCGATTATGTTGTTTTGCACCGGAATTTATGTATACGATTTAAAAAAAAAACATACGTATAACGTTGATTGTAATAATGTGTATACTAATATAACTTTTAAGTAAATTAATGCATTCTTTCGAAGCCATCTGGTGAGGCTGAATAGCCGAGACTCCTGTGCCGTACAAATATTAAGTTACGGAGGTTAGAATAAAAAAAATAATTAGAAAAAAAAATACCTATTGGAAAACGAAGTATACGTAAAAATACAACTTTAAACTTGCCTAAGTGAGATAATAAGGAATACTTAAGAGTTTTAAATTATTGTAATTGATTTAAAGGTGGTAGATGCTAGAGTGTTATCGTTTCTGCTAGTAAATACAATCATATACGTAAATAGTTAATATTTTACGTTTACTAATGGGATAGAAGCACGAAATATTATAAAAATAAAATTAGTTAGTGAAAAAAAAAAAGAAATACGTATACAGTATACGGTAGGTGTAATTATGATCCGTGTGTTTTGCTTGTGACGTCATTTGTTTGTTATTAAGACTTGAATAATTTTCTTACAAATATAGAAACTGTTTTCTACATTTAAAAAAACTGTTTTTTTTTTTCAAAAATATGTTATTTGTAATTTTCCATGTCCATCGTGTATTTTATAATTATTTTAAAGTAAAGTATATTAAAATTGTCTTAAAATGAAGTATTAAAAACAAAGCTGTTTTTTTTTGTTTTTGGTATAGTATGGCTTTGATTAAGAACTTTTTTAACAACATAACTAGCGTATCAAAACGCAAGACTATCAATTATAATTATTATGTAAACAAAGTTTGATAAAATCCAACAATATAATCTAATAGTAATTATTAAAAAAAAAACAACAGAAGCTATATTTGTGTGGACTAGAATCTTCTTAATTACAAATAAGTGATGTGAACAAGCAGTTAGAATAACATAATGTACGTGAATTATCGATAGAAATCTAGTTGCTTTACAAATTTTTAAATTTATATGCGCGTTTTGTTGCTTATTAAAAATTGTCTTTCCATTTTTAACGTAAAAGGTGTCAGTTTTCCCATTGCTGCCAGAGTTGTCGGTAATAAAAAAGGCAAAAATTGCCACTTTTTTAACATAACAGGCCATGTACTTAATTAAATAAAAATTACAGCATCGTTTGAAGTACGGTCTCAGTTTTGATGTTGGAAAAATAAGAATAATTTTCAATATTTATGCTGATATTAAGGAGTTTCAGTGTTCGATTTGGCAACACTGCTATTGCTGTATTTTTATACTGCATTTCAAATATTTATATCCGCGAGATTGAAGTGAATCATTCAACAATTTATATAGGCATGTATCAGCGTACATACATACATACACACGTACAATAATATATCTTCATTATTTGTTTATATTATAAGGGATATTTTTGGGCGTTGAGACTGAATTGTTTTGTTTGTGTTATATATTATTATTTCCCGCATTTGTTAACATTGAAGCCATAACTAATAATAAGATGCGCGTGATCATTGTTCTAATTTCAAAATGTTAACTGCTGGGGAACGATTAATTTTATTAATCTAAAAAAATATTAGTTATTTTTTGTCTGTATATGAGTTTTTTTAACATTTGTGTAGTTGGGTCTTGTCTAAGTTAGGTTTTAGAATATGATGTGTAGTTTTCGCGTTGAAAACTTATTTTTCTTAAATCTAACTAAACGTAAATGTATATTAATAATGCTATTTGGTGTACGTCCATCTTGTATGTCAATGTGATTAATTTTATAATTTTATTTTCTGAACGGATTAAACAATAAAATGTTCTGTTTGAAATAACAATGGCAGTTTGCTTTCACATCACTAGTCATAATTGCCATAAAAATTCAGGCAGGTAGAATAAAAAGTTAGAAAACAAAAGACGACACTAAAACACAGGCCATCAACAAAAAAAGTAAAATCACGTAACAGGGAAAAGTTTCCGCCAAAATTTCAAACGAGGAACCCACAATGTCTCTAAAGAGAAGTTTTAAAAAGAAAACTGGCTGGAATATCGCATTTTTATCATGTGCCAGTATTCTATAAGCGTTTTGGGGCGTCCCGGGGTGCGGGAAAATCGCGGGAAAGAGCGGGAAAGCCGGAAAATTGTTTCTTTACGGCACCCTGCGCGCTAATCTGTACCTCCGAAACACGACGTTTTTTCGCGACAATCTGATATTTTATTTATTTTTTATAGTCTGCCATTGACGTTTGATGGATGTAGATTGGGGGAAGGAAATAATTGGTGTGGGTTTAAAAGAATAACGATGCTTTGATGGAAGCGCTTGCAGCGGTTGAGTGGATTAAAGTGGCCTAGAGAAAAAAAATAACATTTTAAAAACAAGTACAGGTTCTGTTATAGAATATTTTAGAATTGTAAGCACGTTTAATAGAAGATTATTGCATTATTGAGCTGAAGAATACGGCAATTAATAATCACTTACTAATGATAAATATTATGATTGGTGATTCATGATTTTTCTGTACAGCTTCCAGCTACTTCAGTAAAGAATTAGTTTATATTCCTAGGTATTTATTATGAAAAATTCTAATCAAGTAAATCATATCAAACTGAAGTCACACAACAGATTCAAAAAACCTTTTATATAACCTTTTGAGAGCGATTTTATTCCGCTAAAGACACAAAAATATACTTTTTCCTATTTCTGGTGACAGCTTGACCATGACAAATAAACTAATACCAATTACATCATCCGACTTGGCTCGTGATCGACGGCGGTATGAATAATGTAGGAGGCGAATATAATATAGGGGACAAGAGGACCATAGGGGACAAGGCGCCGGGGAAATGGGAGGGGGACAGGGGGACAAACAAAGCCGGGATTTGGATGATACGAGGCAATTCGTCCCGGATCCGTCACGGACGCGTGACGTGCGCGATAATGTTTATATGAGAAATGTTTGACAATATAGTGGATGGAAACGGGTAACGTAACTACGTAGGTAATATTTGAGAGGGAAACGGGTAACATAACTACGTAGGTAATATTTAGACGTAATAAGAGAGATCTGAAACGAGATCATTACAATTTAGCTATATGATTTGACTTAATCTTGACTCAATGAAAGTAGAACTTAGCTGCATTAGCCAATTACATATTCCTGGGTAAAATTATTTAGAACTCGCTACGCACTGCGTACCCGTGAGTAAAACGTAGTGAGAAAAACGGTGATGATGATGTTAAAATACAGCCTATAAATATGTCCTTCTCTAGGTCCTAAAAATCTCTGTGCCAAATTTCATAACGATTGGTTCAGCCGTTTATCTGTGAAGAGGAAACACACAGACAGACGACAGAGTTACTTTCGCTTGTATAATAAATGTAAGTAAGTACAGTTAGGATGAATATTTTTTTCGTATCCTTGTCTTGTTACAATTTAGCACGGTAAAAGATAACTAAGCCAAGGGAAAGAGATAAAATTAAAGCGCTCATACTTAGAAGGAATCGTTACACCCACGAAATTTATTTTACAATTACTTAGGTAATAACATTTCACAAAAAAACATTATATTAAAGTATTTTGTTCGGATTGAAATCAAACAATTTTTTACGTCAAAAATAATCCGTAAAAAATAGTTGATTTTTTACATAATTAATTGCATTTTTACATAATTAATTGAATTTTTTCTTGTGTTTCATTTCTATGAATTTGAAATATAACAATCGCGAATATATAATCAACAACAAAAAAAAAACAAAACAAAAGAAAACATATTTTTTTCGTAGTTTTGGACAATCTACTATGAAACGACGCTTTATTAACTAAACATCGCTTTATCAACTAAAGCGACATCGTTACATGGTTGATATTCCGAAAACACGTACGAAACGCTTTGGCTTCACTTTCATTGTGCGTACCGCCAAAATATGGAATGCGCTTCCTGAATGGGTCTTTCTGAATAGATATAATCTAAGTGTCTTCAAATCGCGAGTGAATGAGTTTCTTCTAGGCAAGCGCGCTCCATCGTAGACCGTAACTGTCGCTTAACACCAGGTGAGTTGACAGTCAAGCGCAAGCCTATCGTCGAATGAAAAAAACAAAAAAACATTTAATTTTGTATCTTCAATTGAGAAAACACAAGCACATTTCAAAATAAAAACATTATAAAATACTATTACTCTATCCTAAGAAAATCAAAATCACTCCGTCGCTCGCGAGTATCACAAACAGAATTAATTGTGTAGATTTATGTGACGTGGCACTAAGATTTAAAATGGTGGACAATTTACAGTGTTATAAAGCAGCCAGGAGACAGACGCGGCTAATGAGAACCTCGGGATGTGCAAGCGCGCGTAGTTGTCACAAACTGCCGCTAGGGGCGACACTTGCATACCAATGCACGAGGTCGTCAAGTCAAGGGTGATAAAAGACATAATTAGTTTCATGCCTGTAAAGGTTCTACCTTTTGTCATCTAGAACAAACTAAGTTACTGAGCAAAGCGTGTACTTGGGGCACTAGAATCTGGATAGATGATAGAATAGTACTTAGGTACCTATAGGTAAGTATACTTTTTTTGTAAATAGTTCTTGAGTGGAGAAGAGACCGCGCACCGGCAAGCGCAGCGTAGAAAGACCAGCTACGAGATGCACAGATGATCTCATACAAGTGGCGGGAAGACGCTGGATACAAGCTTTTTTATGCTTACGATAGATCTACGATTGACCACCAACTTGCCTGATGTTGAGTCACGGAGTGGCCGAGGATGGAGCTTGTCGAACTAGAATATTCACTCTAGCTTTGAAAATCCAAGATTGTAGTTCTCAGAAAACAGAGATGGCGGCAAAGAATTCCATTCCTGTGCAGTACACATCAAGAACGTGGAACTAATCTAATCGTTATTTTTGGAAATCCATGAGGGAGGCCTATGTCCAGCAGTAGCCTTCTTATGGCTGAGATGATGATGATATGATAAATAGAAACACCCAGCCACAGAACAAAATATCCATGCTCACCACACGAGTGTTTCTTATGTGTGGGGATCGACCCACAAGCTACAATATATGAAAAGTGGTACCTACAGTATTTTGTTTGACATTTTGCATCGTGAAAATGCGAGTGATCTTTTAGGCACTGAGAGTCATATTACTATTACATAAGACATCGTGTGTCTAGAAATAGGTTAGTCAAAAGACAAATGTCAGGATGGTTACATGTTTTTATGGACACTTACTAAGTTGTAGATGTCATCTAACTAACACACGTTTAATCACACGCCATTTGGTTTTAATACAAGCTAGATGTGTGATAGAGACGCATCAGGCAACTTTCCAGAAAATTTAGGACCTAAACCTGTCAATTTTGGCGCCAAAACAGCAAAAAGACGCCGCCTGCTGGTCGTAAACCGTCGCTTTCAAATCTGGAACGCGAGTCCATTGGCCGAACGCTGACCAATCAGCGTCTGCAGACAAATTTTACGACCTCCCATTGGCTCCGCACAGCGGTTACTTATTTACGAGTCCTAAGGTTTACTCGCGAAATTTCTATTAATAAATTAGTCGTAAACGCCATGTAATTTATTATCATTGCGTTCTCGGTAATTATTTCCTTTATAAGAATAACATCATTACTCCTTGTGTGCATTTTGCGGGGAAAGAACTTGAGTCGTAACGTTTTTGCGAACGAAATTGCTTTTTCGATCGCAAAGTTTGAAATTGGAATTGAATTGGACGGCTGGAGTTCGATCTTTAAATTTGGCAAATTCTTAAATTGAATTTCAGAGATTGCTGCGTTCCAAAGAGTCATATTTTTTCAATAAAGTCGAGATATGAGAGTTTTGCGGCAACGGGGGTTCGCTAAACAAAAGCTGTTTACTTACTGATTTTTATTTATTGTTATTCTTGAGAAAGAAAATTTTCTGCGTTGCATTTTACAACTAAATTTTTTCTTTAAAGCGTTGTTATTGTATTTTTCTTTCTTCCCCAACAGGAATTATAAGCAATATAGGTACATCCTAGCTATAATCACCTGCACTAGTCATGAGCAGTTTGTGTATTTGACATTTTATAAAATTATATCCTAGAAAAGGCAATTGGTCTCAAGTCTTGTCAGTCAGTCATGCTTCAGGAAAGTGGTGTTTACTTAAAACTATTATGGAATTATGTCGACAACTTGAAAATATACGTTTTCACCACTTTATTTTACTTGTTCATATTCATGCACGTAACCAAACAATCTTATCATCATCATCTCAGCCACAAGAAGAAGGCTGAATATAGGCCCCATAGATTTCCAAAAAGATCGGTTGGAAGTGGCCTGTATCCAGCGTCTTCCTGCCACTTATATACACAAGTTTGTCTGTGTGGCACCTTGTGGCTGGTAACTTATAGATCTATTTACCACACAAAATAAAACAAGAAACTGAAACATGTCGATGATTATATAACTTTTTCAGGAACTCCCAAATTCATGAATAGAAGTTAGAGATATATTTAAATTAGGTACTTATTTTGTGGTATTATGCAGATGGTTAGATTGTAATTATATTAAATAATACATTTTGCCGTAAATTAAAAAAAAACAACAAAAGTGTCCGTTGTTTCTTCATGGCAGCAATTTATGCAATAAGTATGGATTTCTAGTTTTGGTTGGTACGTCATAGAAACATGTTGTTGCTCTTGTATATTAATGCTATAAAAATGGTGGTGTTTTATTCATAAAGTGTGTGAGTATGGGCAAATGAAATAAAACAGTGAAACATGTAATTTTACGTCATCGGCAAAACTCCACAGAAAATTCTACTAAAGTCGCCATCACTTTACTGGAGCGAGACTCAAAGTAAAAACCGGACAAGGCGAGTCTGACGCGCCCACCGAGGGTTCCGTACAAACTAGTAGATAAAAGGGGGAAAATATATATTTTTATTTATTTTTATATTGTAAAAATATTTAGAAACCTGTTTTAGCTTGTGCTAATTAAGCTCTTTCATATAATACCCCACATGATACGGTTAAAGTACTAAAAAACTTTGACCCTCCTTCCTTGCCTAAAGACCCTATTTTTTGTGATTAAATTATAAATGTCCAGTTTTCGGATTTTTTCCTATATGTGTACTATAACACAATGCTTCTTGCCAAATTTCATAGTTCTAGGTCAACTTGGGTGGGGTACTTCCCACCCCATAGGTTTTGATTCCCTTGTGAGTTTCGAAATGTGCGTTTTTTTTCGACTTATTCAGCTGTAACTTTTTTTTTATGAAAACTGAGAAGTTTGATTTTTCTTTCTGCAGCTTTACTATAGATCTGCGTATATGGTTTTAATTTCAACCGATACCTTCGCGCGTTCCCAATATAAAGGTCTAGACACCCGGACGGACGGACAGACAGAAAGACGGACAACAAAGTGATCCTATAAGGGTTCCGTTTTTTCCATTTGAGGTACGAAACACTAAAAAATAATCTATATGTGACTTAGACTATGACTAGAATACTATATAACTTGTATTATTCAAGAGAATTGAAAATATCTCAACACTTGACACTGGCAAATCTCTAATCCCGTAGGTCCAATACAAAAAAGAAGAAGATATATATTTCAAACAGCGTCGATGGTAGATTTTCCCGTAGGTACAACAATAAGTGCCCGCCGTTCCTTTGATATCGTGCGTACCATTTGGTACCATTTGCTGCTCGCGGGAGGCCGATGTCTTTATTCCGGACTATTTGTGGGAAATTCGTTGCATTAGGTTGGTAATGGAGTTTAGAGGTGTGGAGGAAAATTCTTTAGATGGATGAGTAGAGAAAGATAAACAGCAATAATGCGGTGCTTATTTGATGCGACGTACTATAAGCATTATCATGCATAGCATTGCCGACTGCGTGTTGAGTACGCTGAATAAATGATTATCATGCCTAGCATTGCCGACTGCGTGTTGAGTACGCTGAATAAATGATTATCATGCCTAGCATTGCCGACTGCGTGTTGAGTACGCTGAATAAATGGTGAGATTGAGCTATTGGATTGTTTAAATCCGAATAAATAAGTCTAGGGTAATTTTATTACTAAATAAGTGTGACGTCTTGAGAATGTGACGACTGGATTAAGTGACCATTTGCGAACGAGTGACGATTTGAGAATGTGACGTATTGCGCTTAAACCTTTTTTGCGTAGTAAATCAGATTTTGTTGTGTTGTCTTGATTATCGGAGACTTACCATCAGTGAAGTTTGTGAACTCTTTGAACTTTTTCAAACAAAAATTAAATAGTTGTTTTTGAGTAGGAAGTTTTTTTTACAACGAACTAATCTTAGCTGATGGGAAATTACAACAACATCGAAGATGTAACACGCTTGCCTACGCTACTTACTAGTAGTTCTGCTAACAGTAGACCTCGCGAGTACAAACTTTTTTAACTCATATCCAAAATTCTTGTTTAGAATTGAGCAGTACCTATTGATAGTTATTATCAAAATCGACCAACAAATAAATAGCTTTGTATCAAACTTCTTCTCTTATTAACAGAGATTTCACAACCTTTTGTCTCGACATTATTTTCACAAATTTTTGTAACATTTAAAAAATATTTAAGTATAATTGAGTATCAAACGTTTCTTAACAAGTATTATCAAGATCGGTCAACAATCTGTATGTAGTAAATATTGGTTAAAAAACATTACACTCCTTCTTACGCAGTCGGGTAAAAATACGACCTGTACGCGAGTGCCACCAGACATCCGGACTGACGAAAGAAAATTTTGCCAGTTGATGCAGAGACCTTTGTCCATTTCGCTTACTCAGTCATTAACGTTTTGTCGCTTGTCCATAAAAAGATAAGTTTCTACTCCTGCTTATGATTTCAAGAAAACTTATTCTAAAGTACAAAATGATAAAGCTACAGTTTCCAAGTGAGAATAAGCGTGGGAGGTCCAACAGATGGTCCGATGACATCAGACGCACCAGTTTTGGTTCAGCCGAATGATGGGCCCTACTTAACGCTAACTACATGAAATGAATAAAATGTGTTGCCATCACTGAAACTGAATATATCGCTGATTATTCTGATACGGGTGTGGCAACATTTTTATAGACATATCGAATATTTTCTTATTGATTTCTATTCCATCCATTTTTCGTTTAGCAAGTTTTGTACATGATAGTTATTTTTACCCGACTGCTTAAGAAGGAAGGTTAAATAAGGTTTTCTGTGGTTTTCGTTACTTATTGAAATGAAACAATTTTTTTACGGATTTATCGCGTATAATTTATATAATTTTATGAGCTGACGTTTCGAACACTTTGCAGCGTCCGTGGTCACAGGTGAGACTAGACTAGAGTATTTTTTGTTTTTTATTTATTTATTTTATTTTAAATGGCTTTTATATTTTAGATCTACGAGCTCTATCCTCAGCCACACCGATGTTTAACATCAGACGAGTTGGTAAATCGTAGATCTATTTTGCATAAAAAAAGAAGTTGTGTGGCTTTACACTTTATGCGCAAGAATAACATTTACTATCAAGTAATTCACCCGCAGATCACATGAGGAATGTTAACCAACGTGTAAGTACCTACATCTTACAAGTTGAAATACAAACTCACAAATCAGCGATCACAGATTTAGCATATCATTATAAAATTTATTTTTTAAAACCTACAATCTTTTTGAGACCTACAATCTTGGAATTTTCAAGGCTAGAGTGAATAGATATCTTCTAGATCTACGAGCTCCATCCTCGGCCACACCGTCGCTTAACATTAGGCGAGTTGGTGGCCAATCGTAGATCTATCTTGTATAAAAAAAAATTGGTTGTCTGTAAAGTCGGTTTACGGACGATAGTTTAACGTGACAACGTCATAACAAAACATTGATGATGATGATGTAACGGGACACTGAGCGTAACGTAACGGGACAATAAGTCATACTTTTTCGTGCGTGCAGCCGGCGTTCATCGATTTATTAGACGTTTTCACGTCAAAAACAAAATATTTCAATGTAAATATCTTTATATAACTGTAATAACAACGGTTATAGCACCAAATGGCACTATGAGGGTAACCCTCGCTGCGCTCACCCAGCCATGTCCTGTAGTCGGAAGCCGCAGCCGCGAGAGGAAACAGCAGCGGCAATATGTAAGGAAACTTGGGACATTTTTGCGCAAATCCGATTCAATTTCCGGATGGTCGTGTTTTCTTGTTATATATAGGTGCTATATGGGGATAAAAACTTGAGAAGATACGTGTGGGTGACTTTTGTTACATGATTGGCGACAGATTTGCTTGAGGACGGGATGAGGAATGAATTTGGGTTAGAAAATACGTTTTGATAGACTCTCTAGTAAACGGATTGTAGTTCTATGTTAGATGTGACTACCATCTTCGACCAATAAAAGGAATCTTGCAAATGAGTATTTTCTTCTAACTTCTTTCAACTTGTCTCGATGTTATATCTATAATGTTGGATTTTTTGCATACTCATATTTTGAATTTATATTCCAGTTCAGAGAATTCATCGTGAGAAATTGAATGTAATTTGTATTGTGTTTGTAAATAAAATAAATAAATAAAGTGGTTTAAACTATAGTAAGGTCTGCACATGGCAAGTGACAAAAGCTTGACACGAGCTGCATTACTATCAATTAACTACTTTAAAATCATGGCATTTTGATATAGATTTTTTATTGCTATATCTCCTATATTAAATTAATTAACTATTTCTATTGTTTTTTGGATAGTTTTCAACGAAACACGCCCGCCGTGCTTTGAATATACCACCAATATCAACGTTTCATTGAAAAAAATATTTATATAAGATCAACGAATATGTTTATTTATTTATTTATAAATTACGTTTTGACGCAAACAAGCTACGATGTTATCATGGGAACCCATGGGAGTCATCAGTGACATAGAATGCAGTTAATTAGCCTTCCAAGAACTGATATTGTAGGTACCTGTGAGAACACGATCCAGCGAACGTCATTTCACAAACCTAATTCAACTCAATACCAATCAAGAAAAAACCCGTTAGCGATCAAAGCTTGCTTATTTTCTCACAATAAAATGATAAAAGCACTGGCCATAAATACCGATACAGTAACACCAGAAGTGGAAATAGCGCATTCGATATTTCAAAATTGGAATTAAATTTTTTAAAGTTTAATTATGGAACGATCGGCTTCCGTGAGGCATCAGAACATTTCCTAATTAGCGATTGGTCACGCGCTCGGGCGGCGGTGCTATTCGAAATCAGAATCGAGCAATTTGAATTTGGAACGGTTACTACGTTCCACAATAAAAATAACATAGACAACAGGATTAGTTTCTTTTTTAATTAAGTTAAGAGTGTCATTAGCATTATGACCTCTAATTGGAGAGACAAGTTTTTAAAAGTCAGTAAGATTATGGATAGTTTTTATTACTGCCAACTTTCGTTCTTGTCAAAGGTCACATTCTAGTTTTACGGTCATTATACATTAGCATTTCATTCAGTAGGAAGTATATTCTTGCCAAATTATATATCAATAAAGTTAGTTAATACTTAAACGTTTTATTCTACAAGACCTACATAAATTTTAAACATAAAATTTCACAAAGAACACATCTGCCATTATTTCGTCAAAAATAATGACATAATTATTGAGCTACATGACAAAAGGACACTAAAAATCATGTCACCAATATTTCACGAAGGGAATTCTTAATCACCATCTGACAGCCCACTTGGTCAGTTTTACTAACTGATGACGTCATTCCAATTAAAAAAAATTATACCCCTTAATAAGTGTCAATTCTTAACGAATGTGTACATACACATGATTTTTATTCACACGTTCCTTACCAATATTGAGAGTTTAAGGTCGTAAAAAATAATTTAAGTCTTATCTTACGCTATATAAGATACATTTGAGATTGAAACTTACAAAATTTTACGACTATTTTTATTGACGCTCACTCACGACACTCATATGAGTAGATCGGAATCAAAAAC
Organism: Lycia hirtaria; assembly: GCA_947563715.1. Classification (NCBI taxonomy): domain Eukaryota; kingdom Metazoa; phylum Arthropoda; class Insecta; order Lepidoptera; family Geometridae; genus Lycia; species Lycia hirtaria. The sequence goes on from OX387385.1 coordinate 16,086,072, forward strand.
GTCTCAAGTATTCGAAACTCCATTCGAAAATTAAACTTTATATTAAGATCAGTAAAGATTAAAATTATGCAGCAATTTGGTGAGTCGTTATTGGAAATGTGAGAGACTATACGAATACGAAGAGAGTCGAAGATGTACTGAGTACGTACAAGGGGCCATCAAATTTTAATTGTGCGTTAAAATAATAAGCAATGAGGCGACTACCGCTCACGAGTTTGCGAATAGAACTAATTCTGCGAACGTAAACCTTCGAATTTCGAAGTTAGACGCTTCGATTTAAATTTGGAAACGGAATGTTTCTTTATAGCGCTAATTGGCTCTATAAAGGTTATAGTGAGGTTCCGTTACAGCTATAATCATTTATGATTAATGTGTTTGCTCACGGCTCAAGTGAACCTTTTACAGTGACTGTAAATACTTGATATTGGATTTAATTGCTACAAAGCGTGTTGTGACTTAATTAGCGGTAAGAATCGACTGTTGGCTTCGAATTACGAATTAAGTAGGTGAATAGTTCAACTGAAAAACTAACCGACTTTAAGCATAAAAACAAATCGTTAGGCAAAAGGAAATATAAAATAGTAAGGGATAGGTCATTATTTATATATATATATATATATATATTATACCAAACAATACGATTTTGTAAATAACTTTTCGGTACATTGCTATAACTGTCTAAGTCAAGGTTTAGTCAATATTTGTCAATCGGAATTCGGTGTATAATATACCCTGAATTTACAATTTTTGGTGTCTTAAGTTAAACAGTCAAACTTGTAACCACGTAATTTTTTCTTCACGATTTCAGGATTGGTCTCATAGAAAAAAACTGAAACGATGAGTACAATGACAATTTGAAGTAAGCATGTCCAATTGTCCATTGCTCACTGTAACTATTACACCCTGTATATTTATAGACACCCAATTCTAATGACTCGGAACATAGGCTCTGACACAGTTGAGAATTTAGCTAAATAGAAAATGTAAAATGGTACCCGAACGAAACGCTTTAGTTCCACTTTCATCGTGCGGACTGCTAGAATGTGGAATACGCTTCCTGAGTGGGTCTTTCCCGATAGATAAGATCTGGGTGTTTTTAAATCGCGAGTGAATTGGTTTCTTCTAGGTAAGCGCGCTCCATCGTAGACCGCAACGTCGCTTAACATCTGGCGAGTTGACGGTCAAGCGCGAAACTATTTAAAAAAAAAAAAAAAAAAAAATGACCCCTCAAAATATGTCTGTCACGGACACCCCGTAGAGCAAAATACGCGCTACTATATCACTTCTATACCTACAATCATGAGCGCTTGACGAAAATATCGTCACCGGCCAAAAAACAGCAATAATGCCATTTTTTTCCCGAAGCATTAGGATGCCATCTCGAAGAGCTGTTGCTCGTCATAGCCCAATCACTACAGCATCGTCCAAATACCGGGTGTTATTGTTGTATCTCGCATACTCGAATGAAAACAGGACTAAGTTAAAAAAACGACATTTTGTTCTAGTGGAAAGAATATCGCCGCAGTACTATTAAAGTCTTTAGTAACGCCGCTTTAGTGTGCTAGGATTTTGAAAAGCTAGCTGCAACTTCAGTTTTTTTACCTGACTGATTAAAAAGATGGGATAATGTTTTTTAATTGTATATAATTAAGAATCAAACGAACTCACCTTGTGATGTTTGATATCTAATCATATGAGCGTAATAAACGAAGATTTTATTCACATTTAGAGTCGATTTTCATTTTTAAATCGATTATAAAGTTATTCGGTGTTAAACCCACCACTATGCATCCCGCTATGTTGGTTCCTGTCAAGTGTCATTACGTGATTTTGTGTCATCTTAATCGCACGCAATTTTTACGAAAACAAAAAAGAATGTTTTTATTTCATGATTAAGAAAACGACAAACGCGATCAGTGAAGTGTGAAGAATAGTTTGTGTGATAATAAATAAAAAGTGTTATTTGTGTAAAATATGAAGATTTATTTAAAATCCGAAGGTTCTTCTAAAGAAGGTACCTTTAGTTTATTATCTTTCTTCCTCGTATTCAAATCATCTATCGGAAGTTCTCAACGTCATGTCTGTAAAGGATTTCAAGGTATTTCTCTACAATTTTCTATAAAATTAGAACGAAAAATGTTGTTCTATTTCTACCCTCTATTATTGTATGTTGCTAAAACAATCAAAAATGAATTGTGCCTATATTTTTATAAAATAATATTCGTATTCCTACCTGATATGGGTATGAAAATCATTTATTAATTTACCTGACTGATTAAAAAGATGGGATAATGCTTTTAATTGTGTATAAGTATGATTATGACGTGTTCTGGGTAACCCTGGATACCACAGGTGTGACTATATTGATACATACTACCAATGTAGCGCGGAAGACTGGGACTTGACTGAGTGACTGAAATGATGATGATGTTTACATTACATCTTCTTCTCTTAACTTCCTTTTGTTTGTCTTCTCTATTTATGAAGTGTTAATTTGACAACGAAATCAGGTTTTTCATTTTCAACATTAGCTCATGTGTTTTAAATTTGTAAATTAAAAAGAAAGTAACGGTATCCTTAATTTTCTTATACATAAAATCAGGCTCTTTCCCTATTGTTTTAGACATAGATAAAATAAATAAATAATAGATATCTCTTTATCTACAAATTTATAGACAGTTCAAAAAATACATTTAGTAGACACTTCAGTGTGTAAAACACAAAAAAATATAGAATAATATTTATAATAATATTTGTAGTCATTTCACACAACACTATCTAGCCCAAACTAAGCAAAGCTTGTACTATGGAACTAGATGGCTGATAGAATACACATATACTTTTTTTTTTGTAAATATGTACATATGATACATACCCAGACACGGAACAAACATCCATGCTCATTACACAAATGTATACCCTGGGTGAGGATCGAACCCACGACCTACAGCACAGCAGGCAGACATACTACCAACTGAGTCACAAGGCCGTCTACTCTAGACCTCGAGAATAGCTCTACTCTCTACAAATCCAGGAAAGATCATACGATCTTTCGCTTCTTCTACTTTCATTATTGTTTCCACATATTTCTACCATGTCTCAGTTCAACAAAACATGCAAAACTTAAGTTTGTCTGTACACCTTGAGCATTCATGCTCACCATCGAAGGTTCCTTTTTGCGTCGTACTCATGATCGGGTGCTGCTTGCGGGTCGCTGATTTGCTCATAGTATACACACAACATATAAGTACTTAAATTAAAACAAAATAATCTTCCCGTAACGATAAGTAGTATACAATAATTTGTAATTATGAAAGGTCATGGACCCTGGTGTCTGTGGAGCTAAAAGAATCTTTATTTTCGAGTTATCCCCTTTTGCGCTCGCGCCGTCGATTGTTGTGTTGCCAGTGTTTATTTCAGTACGTTATAGGTTGCCAGTTGTACTGGAATGTCACAGCACGTGCCCCCGCTATGATAATAATAAAATGTTGGCGCATTATTTATTTATAGTCTGTCTCGCGGCTGTCGTTCGTCCGTCTGTCTGTCCCTGTTATTATATATATTTGTGAATGTTGTGCCTGCTTCTTTGTCTTGTAAAGTCTTGTTAGTTGTTAAGTGGAGCTTAGACTGGACGGAGTTTGTGGTAATTTATTGCGTGTGTATATAGCGTACCGGAGACAATTGTTTTTTTTCGTAATATTTGGCTTCAGGTGTAAGGTTTTGAATCTGCCTTAAAATGTTTGTTAATGCGAAACTGGTTAGTTTGTCCAAATGCCGTGAGAGCAAAGATAATGCTGCAAGATAAAGAAGAACGTTAGTGTTTTATAACAAATTAACATCAGACGATGGCTGTATGGGCTTGACACTTTGCCTTTCCCGATAGGGAAAAATTAACCAAAAAAAAAGTTTTATAACAATGTAGTTTTTTTTATAGGCTGGCGTTTGATTGACAGGTTATGATGTTTACCTTGTGGTATACTACGAGTATAATGCGTGTTCTCAGGGAAGATATCGAATCAAAGCCGATTTAAAGATACTTACCCAAATTTTATCTGCCGATAAGACAAAAGAGTTAAATAATAAATTAGTAATGCTACATCTATTTCTATATTATTTCTATCCATTTTACAATAAATATTAACAAGTTTTTAGCTTAGAAAACAACTTTTATTCATCTAGATAGATCAAACTTATACAGTTTAAAATATGCCTATGTCCAGCAGTGGACTTCTTATGGCTGGTATGATGATGACAGTTTAAAATTAGCAACAAAGAACAAAAGGAAAGAAAACAAAACCATACAGTATGATATTTTCCAGGCAACCATGAGAATTGAGATTGAATGAAATTTAAAATAGCTAAATCAAATTTTCAACTTTATGCTAATTCTACGAAATTTCTCAAAATCAATAACCGAAACCGGTACCATCTGCCTGTTCATCTGTACCATAATATCATACTGGCATTGTTTTGCTCTCCGGAGATGGCCGCTATTTGCGGCTGTCTCCCCCCTCCCCCCCGTCTCCCTGGTTGTCTCCCCCTCCCCCAGTACGGTATCCGTCTGCGCCCGAGCTATATTTTATCCCAAGTTGGACTCGCAACAACTGTCAGAATTGGCTCGAATGAATCTTCGGTGCGTTCAACTTTCACTCTTTTTTTATTTTGAATGATTTGGTAATGTAGTGATTTTTTCTGGTTGCCAATAGTGATTTTCTTGACCGTCCAAAAGTACTTATGATATGGTTAAGTGAAGTACAATTTATTTATGTAGAGTTTGTATATATTTTTTACTTGTCATAAAATGTAAACAATGCTGTTCAAATGTCCAATAAGAACTATCGAGTGACAAGTTGTATGATAGGTAGTTGTACTGTCGCTCATATTTATTAGTTTACAACTTTGAAGTAATCAAGACTGTAGAGATCGACCATTCCAAAACTGACCGCCCCTCCAATCTAATACGCCCTCTATGCAAATCTTGTGCAGAGACATACACACATTCCGCCAATTTCAATTATCTCAGTTGCTGGCTAGGCTGGAGTAGGAAAGGATCATCATCATCATCATCATCTCAGCCATAAAAAAGTCCACTGCTGGACATAGGCCTCCCCTATGGATTTCCAAAAAGACCGATTGGAAGTGGCTTGCATCCAGCGTCTTCCTGCCACTTGTATAACTTGTGTTGTTGGAAAGGATAGGAATAAAATAAAATAATATTTCCTCTTGCTTATTGTAATCAATTTTCAGATTTTTACACATTCTTTTATCTTAAGAATAATTTAGACTTCTTCTATAGTATTTTTGACTAAATAGATTATTTTAAAATTTTTCAAATTAAGCCAGTGTCAAATAAAACCAGTTCAATAAATCATCAGATTTTAATTTTAATCGAACCACGTTAATACACCAGACTAGCTACAGACAGACAAACGTCTAGTCCGCCAGCAATAAATAAAAACAATTTCACACTGCAACTAAAAACTTGGCAATCATATTCTTCCAGACAATGCGATCAAGAAAATTAACTGTCCACGTCCAAAATGCAAATGGTCTCGAAGACGCAAGGAATGTACCGTGAAAATGTCATTAACAACCTCAATAATTACATATTATATAGATGAATAACGACATATTACATCATCGAAATCAGTGCGACGGTGCATTGATATAACTCCCTCTATATTTCAGGCAGATTTGAAATATGGCCGCCGTCGACAGAGACAGCGCGCTGGCGCGTTCTGAAACCCGGCTAAATACGCGCCTGATTGATTTCCGAACTGGCCGTTAAGGTTGCTCTGCCGCCAAATTGTTGTGTTCCTATTTCAAAATTTGACAGGTCGCTGTTATGAAAGCTAGAAGAGGCGGGAACGGGTAGAATCTCGCCTTTGTGCTTGGTTTTCATAAACTTGTGTTTTTAATATTGAATGGTACAACAATGGCGGTATTTTATTTAGGTACTTTCTAGATTGTGGAATACGCTTCCTGAATAAATCCTTACTCAGGAAGCGTATTCCACAATCTAGCAATCCACACGATGAAAGTGAAATTAAAGCGTTTCGTTCGGGTACCTTTATTGCAAGCTTTTTGCTTCCATGAAGCTTGGCGATGGTATTAAAACTTGACACTGACAGTACGTACTTACATTGCCAAAAAAATTAAAAAGCTCAAATTTTAACGCCGTACGTAATTCAAAGTTAGCAAGCGTCGTTTCACCACGACACGTTCGTATTTCAAATCCGCTAACTGCCTCAACACAATCTCTTTGTGTCTAAACGGTCTTGTTTATAGTTTATGACGTCACATGGAGTGACATCCACCACAAACACTATAAATTACATCTCAAATCACATCTGAAGCGCATTTCCCTCTCGCAACAAAAAGCTCATGTATCTACCCGATCTTCACGGAACGACAAATGTGTAACAAATAAATTATAAAATCAACGGTCTCGGTTTTTATACCTCGCGCGGCGCACTCCGTCTTACTCCCACCGGTCTATTATCGTTATCCCTATCTCGTTCAGTGATGTTCCTGATACGGCTATTGCCGTAATATACGGCTTTTAGGCATGCTAAGTATCTAAAATACGGCATACGGCAGCCATCCCAAAGCCGTATAACATTTGTATGAAAGTATACGGCTGATATCGTAAGTATCGACAAATAATAATTTCTTCGTATAACGGAACGCATCTACGCGGAAACGGTTTTGGGACAAAGAGTACTTTGTATTAAAGGTTTGGGAGTTCCCCTGCACTTAGCGTATGAATAATACGGAAAAATTAAGTTGTTACAAAAATAGAGCCAAAACAATATATGTCTTTGTTCACCGAGTGAATTTAGAATTTTGTGTGCTAAATCAAAAATAACATCTTAAATCTTTAGATTGTTTTGAATAACATAAAAACAAAATAAACTAATAACCTTCACTATCATTGGAGCTTTAAGCGAAGCAAGCCGTGTGAAAGAAAGGCAATTGCACGCAATTTGAAGTACCAGAAGAAATTATGAAAAAAATGAAGGAGAAGAAAACAAGAGACCTCTCACCAACTGATTCTGAAGTATTAAATACCATTCAAAACTTATACGGAGATTAGTTATAAGTAAATAATTAGTGTAATTAAGTCATATAGTACCCATAATTTGTAAAACTAAATAAAATTTTAGTATACGGCCGTTTTTTCCGGTTTTCCCCGAAAATACGGCTATTATAAGGCGGAGATACGGCAACACCAAAATTGACTTCGAACATCACTGATCTCGTTTCTACTAGTGTTGTCACCTCTCGAAGCGCAGTTTATCATCGAACGCCGTCTAATGATGACGTGTCTATTTATCTGTTAGGATTTAGAGCGTTTCGCGCAAATTGCATTTTGAAGAGTGAGTTCGTTGTACTTGTTGTGTTTAATCACTTTTAATTAAGCAAGGAGACGCCCCTTTTAACTTTGATTCACCGACGATGCTGCTTGTTAAGAGATGACTTCACCGGCGCCCGTTCTGCTAACGATCTTCAAGTACCTACTTTATTCCTATATTAGCTCGCTACTCAACCACACACATAGTACATACTACTGCATACTTAGATCGTTTTGAACATATGCATTTACATGATGATGTTTTCTAGTGTCAGGCTAGCTACCACCATCATGCAGAAATATTATCTTCAAACACCTAACGGTGTGAAAACATTTGAGAGCCAGTTCTTATTCCAGGATAGGTGTGCTTATTAGCTTGAAGATAACTGTAATTTAGGTGAGTTGTGGTCAAAACCTTGACCTGGCACCACAAAGAATATTATATCAGAGTAAATAATTCCTTACTAAATGAATCGCGGTGGAAATAATGGGCATTATTTCCACCGCTATTTTCAAGCAAAAGATTTAATATCTACTACTTCATTTCTATTACAGTCTCATAGTGACGAGCGCAGTGAATTGTCACGTGGGGTTATGAAGTTTAGCTTTCGGTAGAATTGTACTGTTATCGAGACATGATACTAGATGATAATTAACATTAAACGAACGAATTGCTCCGTCCGTACTCAGTTACCTAATAAATTACAGTTTAAAAAACTAAAAAACACGCTACAAATTATTGTGGTCAAAGTTCATTAGAAAACATTTCTAACAAATCCAAACACAGCTATGATACGATGTTCCATCATGAAGTTCTAGTTCATATCTTTCGGCTCCATCATCAGATCAGTTCGACAGTACCATATTATTGTATTGTCATCAGAACTACATACAGCTACCATTTTTCATGACGCTACGATCCTTGGAAGATGGTTAAATTAGTTACCTTAGATTTCATTACCTATAGTTAGTTACATACAGGTCGACCTAATAAAAGCATGTTAAAAATAGCACATTATTGCTTATAATTATATATTTGGTTTCATAAAACCGAATAATTGATTGGAGAAACAAGATTAAATCTGTCAATTTGGAATCTGCCATTAATTTCTATAAATCACTAAGTTTGCCACTTTTCATCTGCACCTCTGCAGATTGAAAATGGTAAACGTACCATCCGCATTAGTCCAATATTTTCTGTCAAGAGGTAAAAAAGGAAAAAAGCTACAGATGTTAACGCTTTCAGCAATAAGCATGGAGGTACGGCAAAAAGTGAAGGTCTTTTATCGTTGGTTAATTGGTCGTCCCAATTAATGAATTAAGTCTATAATTAATGCAAGAAGGTCTCTTGGTGACAGCTGGCAGATGACTACATACGGCTATGCCTCCACGGCAGCCTATAGAAACTAACGTGGTTTTCACACATTTTTTAAAATCCGACTCTAGTTTCAACCGCATTCGGCCTTTGAAAAAGACCGCCGGATGCGGTTGAAACTGTAGTCGGATTTTTCGCCTCAAAACAGACGTGAGTGTCCCATAGTTTTTTATTTATAACACTTTTTAGGTCGGGAGTTAAAAGCGAAACCCCGTAAAAGCTAGGAAGTGTGTTGTTAATATGACATTCTGATCTTAGATTTACATTTTTAGGCGTATTTAAGAGAAGTTAGCTCGCATCGCCCAATTAATTAACCACAGGCTATAATTAGAGGCTGGAGGTGTCCGCGTGACACGTGACAGATGGCTACACACTTCTGGCGTAGCTTTGAACGCGGGAATGCACCAGAAATGTTCTTTAGACAGAAATTTATTTAGCTCAGATCTATCATGCAGAGTTGAGATTTGGGGTGTGGTATGTGCTATTTAATTATTATAAAATAATTAACAACCATAATTAATATTAAAATAAAAATATAGTGTCTTGATATGAACATGATTAGTAATTTGATTAATTAATTAATCAAATTACTAATTATTAATTTATGGTAGTAGTATATTCGTAATTTCAATGTTGTAATTAGTACATAGAATATAATAGTACCTACATAGTTTTTTTTTTCAATTTTATTGTCATAAAAAGTAATCCATATTAATAAGCAGAAATATTAATCCATAAACAAAATAGAAACATTAATCCATATTAATGAGGAGGATTAATGAGGACGCTGGATACAAGCCGTTTCCAATCGGTCTTTTTGGAAATCCATGGGGGAGGTCTATGTCCAACAGTGGACTTATTATGGCTGAGATGATGATGATGATGATGAATGAGGAGGAGGAGGATTTTTTATAAACAAATCTACTGATATGTCATGGAAATTATTTCATCTTTATTTTCTTTTTTTATTATTTTTTTTTTTTATTTTTTTTTTTAGTTATTATTATTTTACATTTATAATCTTTGATAAAGTATGAACGGGATGTAGGGTCAGTCCTCAAAAACGTCCGAGCTCAATGAAATCTAATTAGACTCCTTAGACGATTAAAATAATTTCAATTTTCAAAACAATTAGAAGCGGCAAAATAGATGTGTCTAGACTTCTCAATCTACATTAGGCTTTAGTGCGGCGATATAGAGTCTTTATATCAAAATCTTTAAGTTCGTCATTGTTGGTATATGAGTATCGGTCAACCCAGGACACTATATTCAATAATTTTGTTTTAGAGTTTGTTTGTACACGTGATGGAAAGTCATTGTTTATAATGCATTGATTTTATTACTGCATATTTTTATTTGCCGATTTATCGAAGAAAAGAAAACGTCATGATGGTATAGCTGAAAAAGTAAATGAAAACTGAAAACAGCTATGTTTGTTAACTTAGGTACAATAAAGCTCTTGGAAAAAAACATTTTAAAATAAATTTTAGTTAATTAGAAATCAGATATAGCTTTATTTTATAAAGTAAAGCTAATATTACCCAATAAAGCTATAAATAACGTTTTAAACGCAGAAGAAAGTGTCAATCAGCCTCCAGTCCTTCATAAAACTGCCTCGACCGTACCATCCGATAACATTTCATTAACCAACATCACTTTACACGTCATAAATTTAAAATTTAACGATCATAAATCCTATAGCATTCGTAATAAAGGCGTCGATGACCAACTGGAAGAAGCTGTAAGTTAGTCCTTTAATTATATGCTTGTCTCGTCCGAAGAGCTGCGATTTAAACTCGTTTAGTGTCTATTGTTTGTCGTATGTCCCCAAATAAGACACGCCACGATTAGTGGGAATCATTTTATCATCGACCAACAAAAAATGATCATTTATTTCTATGAATCGCTTCATTGTAAAAATTACTATAATTTTGTTACGAGTTTTTGCGGATGGGCGGCCCCGGGCGTTAGGTTTTGTAATTTATTTCTTTGCTTAATGATTAGTAATTTGTTATTTTTGTATTTAAATAACACATTTCATTAAAGCAACTGGTTGTTGGATATTTTTTCCTTTTAATGACCTTCAATTGGTACTTATCTATTGAAAAGCCTGAATAGATAAGTTAATATTGATTAGATTGTACCAAAATATGAATGGATAAAATTATATTTTTTTTTATTATTTATCATGATCATATCAACATTTTTGATTATTTAATGTATTACTAGCGTTCGAGATAATGACGCCATGTACAGATTTTATCTCATTTTATTGTAGTAGGTACACCTAAAAATGTAATTAAAAAAGCAAATGATAATGGATGTAACGACAAAAAAGATTTTATCTGTACATATATATAAAGCTACGTTTGTTTCTGAGAATCTTAACGAGATACCAGAGACTGATGAGGACTCGTATTTATATTTAAAAAAATCTCAAATAGTTGTCTATGCCATGTTTTTTTTGTAACACAGATCATGTTTGGATTTGGAAGCTTAGCACAGATTTGACATCCTGGTAGAAAGGACGAATGAATTTTAAGTTTAGAACGCGTAGATTCAGCTCGTCTATGGCAGTTGCATTGACATGCGCGGTGCGAGGGTTCCGCGCAAGATTTCGATCGAATCGTGCGCCGCATTCAGCCGGAACGCATGCGCGCAACACTTATACTAAATACATTATGGATAAATACATTGAATTTGCTTTGGGAAATTCTCATGGACTATTTAGAATACTGGTTGGAATATAGGATGTGAAACAAACTGTTTTAACCCACAGCATTAATAGTAAAAAGGGGGTTTTATTAACAGCTGTTGGCTGACGATCAAATGCTCCATTCTAATATATTTATCTCATTACCATATCAGAATAAATATACCATAAACTTATTTCACATTTACATCTAAGGATACAATACGAGAATATCGATATCGATTCATAATGTAGCTCGAAAGTACATCACTGCGATAAACGATTAAAATAAGAGTTAAGACGCTATCGTATACATACATTTTTATGTATATCGATACTTATCGATAAAATTCAAGCACAACACTAAAATTATCATCCACAGATAAAATAAAATGCCAAATAGCATAATTCAAGTGCATCACTACAATAATAATAAAAGTATCGATAAATAGTGTTACAATCGTTTAGTCCATAGCCATAGACCACCGGTGGGCACGCCCCGCCAATACGCTTGTCAATCACTGATACCATCGCTACGCGGGTATTTTTTTAAAATGCTGACAGTGCGACAGTTGCTAATAAATTGCTCCTTCTAATTTAGAATGGTGTGTGGTGCAAGTGACCGCGGAAAACAGGAACATTTACGAAATAATTAATCAGAATTAAAATTGTACTAGAGGGTACTTTTATATTTAAGTGTACTCTGTACATAAATCAACAAACGAAAAATAAATAAAAATGTTTGTTTTATAAATTTCAGAAAAATAAATATAGGTATTTATGAATTAAACGAAGAGTCAATAGGTATCTTCTGGTCAAACGTGATCCACTTTAGACTTATTCTTCACTCTAGTGAGTCAAAGTCAAACGTAAGCCCATTCAGAGAAAAAAAACTACTGCTCTCAGACTTTAATTAAAAATAATTAAATCTATTTGTGAACGCCATGACCTGTTCAGGATCATTGGACAGATAAGTATTTTGTTTTGGCCCTAAAATTCTAATAAAACTACCAGTTGAATATTAACAAGGAAATAAAATTTATCAGGAGGACATAATAATAAGCATTCATTCGTAGTATACAGGATTAATAAAAAGAAGGTGATATTTTTTCGTAATATGCCAGGGTGGTCGCCAGAGCTGTCTCGCTTTCACTACTATTGAAATAAGCTACCGACGTTTGGACATTTATTTATCAATCTGTAATGTCATAGTTATCAAAATAAAAATACTTCTTAATGTTTTTCAGTACTGGTTTTCGAGGCTAGATTTAGCATAATTGTAAAATATATTATAAATAATTCTGTATCGGAAAACATTCAGAAGCATTACAGCAAAAGATACATATGGTTATGTATCTCTTTGCTGTAATGCGAGGCCTTAAAAAATGACAAATGTCAATTCCCGCTGTATGTAGCACCGTGCTTTACTCGCGTAATTCAAAATGCAAATAATGTTGCACTTATAATGTATTTTGTATTCAAGGTACGGCAATGCAGCTCGGTACGTTACGTCTGGCGCAGGCTTTACGGTAGAATCATGTAAAAATACGCTATTTTTATTCTAAACGCGCGCGCCTGATTGGCGGTTCCCATGAACTTAATTTTCGCGGTTAAAAAACCATTTTTGTCTATGACCAGTGAGTGATGTGAAGACCACAGAGTGTTAGATATAAACGACAAAGCTATAATATAAAATCGGAGGCCACAAAGGAGTAATATTTTGCATGTAGCGTTCTAATTTAAATTATTTTTCTGCGGAATATGGCCTCAGAGTTTTTACTAACATCAGCCTACTTGTCGTCAAGTGTACCAAAATCTAAAATTCGAATACTGGCCAGCAATATTTGAAATTTAATAATGGAACGTCCGGACGCCACTTATACTTTTTAATTTTAAATCTCGTATTGACCTTCGATGCCATCGAATGAATACATCGAAACTTTTTCTGTGGACTCGAGTCGTTGCCTTTTTTCGCGTATTAAAAAAAACTACTTGCATAACTGCAAATTCCAATTTCGAATTGTTCGAAATTCAAATTGAATGTCGGGTTTTGAAAACAAAAAACACAGTTTGGAACTTATTCAAGTTACCGAGTGCTAAGTGAGCACACGTGCGTCGCCCGGGTTCGTTTCCCGATTAAATTTAGAACATCCGCGGTGCGAGGCAGGGGGCGAAGGGGGGGGGGGGGGGGGGGAATTAGTAACGAAGCACCTTTTTATAGAAGCTGCGCCGGCGTCGCTTCACCGCTATCTCGTAAACATACTTGAGTATAACTAAATGACGTATCACTAACGAGATTCGAGAAATTTACATTTGGACTGGCTGCGTCCTGCGGGTTTGCCCGTCGATTCCCTGCTTATTTCAGGATGCAAACTAGACTTTAGTGGGTTATGGTTATTTTTTATATATTTACCTAATTTCCTGATGGTCACACTTATCGATATTAATGGAATGCCATACAGAAATGTGATCTTCCTTGTGTGGCAATGCACTGTGTTCGTCACTTTTCAAAGTGCAGTTTAATATCTAAGACTTCAGTCTTAGATATTAAATCTCAAAATTAAGCAAAACATTCCCTGAAAATATTTCCTTGCAATCCTGATTAAAATAACACTTGCACACTACTGCTGGCGGTAAAGATATTGTACTTGTCCACTGCACAAGCAGGCTCTGCTGAGGAGTCCTACCAATAAAATACTAATAAGAAATCTCGGAGGTTTTTTTCTAAAATTGTGCTATTTTAATTGTTAATAATACAAAAGTGGTGGCTTTTTGTGTGGAGTGAAATAAAGTGATAAAATGTGTTTTGTTAATTAAGAAGAAAGTTTTAGTTTTGTTTAAAATTTTAGTAAGTGGTTATAAACTATGATAAATACTGATTATGATTCAATCAATAAAACTGCTGTGCCTTATTCAGAAGTTTTTTTATTTCAACCCAAACTTGAAGTGATCCTATTCGCCTCGGTCTACCATATGACAATGCTTCTTGCCAAATTTCACAGTTATAGGTCAACGGAATTCAAAACCTATGGGGATAGGTTTTGAATCCCTTGCGAGTGTTGAAATATGCGTTTTTTTACGACATATTCGACTATGACTTTTTTTTATAAAGCTGAGAAGTTGATTTTTAGTAGATTTTTCTCTCTTCAGCAAGAGACTATAGATCTGCGTATATGGTTTTAATTTCAACTCTATACCTTCACGCCTTCCCGACATACAGGTCTTGACACCCGGACGGACGGACAGACGGACAACGAAGTGATCCTATAAGGGTTCTATTTTCTCTTTTGAGGTACGGAACCCTAAAAAAAGAAACAAAATACAATAATCTCGTTTTCGCGTTGTGTGTTTGCGATTTAATCCAGATCTTTCAGAGTTCCGTTCTGTTCCACTCTTGACGCAATCAAGTGGACTTTCTAGTCAACCTAGTTTATTATCTGTGGTAGCCATCTTTGTCCAATCACGACAACCTAAGAAAATAAATGAGTAGAGCTGAAAAAGTTGCACAAAAATTAATTATTTCTGCTTCTAATTCTATTTATTTTAAAAGTTTCAATGAAATTAACTGGGTATTTATTTTTGAGGGTTTTTAGTGAGTAGGTTTTATACAATGGTAGGTATATAATGTAATCTCTTTTTTAAAACAGAGTAAAAGTAAGTTCTTATACTAAAACGACGCCTATTTTTCCTTACAGGTTAGATAGAGCTAGGACGCTGGCTTTGACGCCACGTTTGACCGTGGTTAAAGGATTAGAGAGGAAGGGAGATGGTTTTAGAGGGTAAACGGCCTATAATACCACCCAATATATCGTGCCCTGTCGGTAGCGACAGGGTGGTGTAATAAGAGACAGGGACCCGATGGACAGGGCACGATATCGGGCCTTTAAAACAATGACATTCCCATCACGTGGACGTAAAGTCTAAAACAAAATTTACGAATATAATGTCCTGGGTTGACCGATACTCTTATACCAACAATGACGAACTTAAAGATTTTGGTTTATTTTATTTATTATTATTTTTATTGAAACTATGTCGCCGCGCTAAAACCTAATTTAGATTGAGAAGTCTAGAAACATCGGTTTTGTCACTTCGAATTAATTTGAAAATCGAAATTATTTTAATCGTGTAAGGGGTCTAATTAGATCTCAATGAGCTCGAACGTTTTTGAGCACGGATGCTACATCCTGTTGATACTATGTCAAAGCTTTAAGATGTAAAAAATTTGGTATTTGAAAGAAAGAAAGAAATATTTTGTAGCAACCTTCTGAACACAGGAAAATGTCATTTATGTAGTTAATAATTTTTGAGTAAAATTACTGTGACATACGGACAGACAGACAGACAAAAAGTTCCTCGTAGTTACTACAGAACGGAAGAATATGTAAGGATAACACAGACAAGTCATTTCAAGTTACCTTTTGAGGTACGGAACCCTAAAATAGTGCAACTGAAATCTGAACTACAGTTATCTATAGTAGTTATCTCTTAACCTTTAAAAGGGACATTACTAAAGACAGAAACAAATGGAAAATACAAAAGCTCGGTAAAATTTGTTTCAATATCAATTAGTTTTGTTCGAAACGCAACGAAATATCTCCGAGACTATCTCAAGAATAATTCACCCTTGCGGAGCTTGCGACTTCACTTTACGCACAAACAAAACGCAATAATTCGAAATCCCCATCAATCCAAATTAAACCTTATTTTATAAGCGTTAAAGAACAATGTAGAATGTGTGTATCGAGAGATTTAAGCCATATGTTTTGGTGTCCAAGTAAGAATTCTTCGCTTGAAGATGACCGCGGGCCGATTTTGAAAATACGACGAGCGAACTTGAAATACCTTTGTTTTTTGCAGTCGGTTCACATTATCGCCTGCTTAATTATTTGGTGCTAATTATAAGTGGGTTCAGTGCTTGGAAATGCTTTATATTATTACTTAACTTCCCAAAGAGGAAATTTCAAAAAAATAATTAAAGAAAAAAAGAAAGAGGGAATTTTTTTCGGGGAATTTAAATTATTAAATTATTATATAGTGTGTTTTATAATTATATTTTCATATACCTAAGTTTTGAAGCACGCCTACATCCTGTCTGTCTTTCACTATGAGGATGACTGGCAGAAAATGCTACATTAGCATTAAGTCCTCCTATTGTACAGCTTGTTACTTTGTAATTGTGTGCAATAAAGTGTTAAAATAAATAAATAAAATTATGTTTGTATATTTCTGCATTAAATTCGGACACTACAAACCACAATCAGTCAAGCCGTTTAGCCTTGACTGATTGCGATTTGTATAGTGTCATTAGATTCGTTTGTACCTTACAAATTCTTTAACCTATTTTATCAGGTTTTAAAGGTTTTACCTTTAATAATACAATTTCAATAATTCATTAAAAATTAAACAATCGAGAAAACCTAGAAAAGATTATAAAAAAGACAACCGAATTGAAAACCTCCTATTTTGAAGTCTTAGATATTAGTATTTTTTGTTTTTTATTAGTTAAGTAGTTTTTTTTTTTTATATGTATCATTTGTATCGCAAATTTTTAAGTTGTGTAGTGACTGAAGCCCCGTGACAGAATATTTGGAATATTATAAAATATTCTACACAGAACCACTATAAATGGTTCACGTCTCACGCTTATCACGTTCAAAAACGTCGAACTATATTCTTGGTTTCAATTAAAAAAGTTAATTAAAATTGACAGTGCGTTATCGTTTCGGCGCTTCCTTTTCTTCTTACGACGGGCACCGTTATGTCAACCGTCCCTTGTCGATTGGAGATTTAAAATTCGAAAAGTATCGTCCGAAATGTAGGTAGGTATGATAATATGTAGGTAGATATGGAATGAACATTTACTTACCATTTTAATCGACTTCAAAAACAGGAGATTATTGTATATTCATTGATTTCTAACCAATGTTACTTTTGCGTGTTTGACGGCCTGGACAAATGTGGTATTTTTTTAAGCTATTGCATAGCTTCTATGGCGGGCCTTGAGCGTGGAGACCGAATCCAGAAATTCCGTAAAGAAAATAACCTAACACACCGCGCGTAAAGCTATTATGCAATAGCTTTACCGCGGCAGTCTCCGAGTGCCACACGTCTTTTTTTTTTATATTTTAATTTATTTGGTCTTACGTGTTTTTGTACCTTATGAATGACGGTGGCGGAGTTGTCAAACATCTTCTAAAGTTAAATGATAAAATATATCAATACAATCTACGATAGAGCGCGCTTACTTAGAAGATACCAATGCACTCGCGATTTAAAGACACCCAACAGACAGATTATTTCACATCTTGTTACCCAATGAGGTGGGTGAGCCCGCTCTCAGTCTAAGCTCTGTCGGTGACGATTCTATAGCTTCATTAAATTTTCTCTTCAAGAGATTATCAAGAGAAAAACCAGTCTATTTTTCAAAATATCTCGAGAAGCATCTACCAGGCGCGCAGTGCGGCGTGGCGGTGTAATGAAGCTATCGGTTACGGAGTCGGGTTGCACTCGTTAGCGGTGACGAAGACGCTCATTGTCTCCTGCTTGCTTGGTACTCGCCGAGCTGATACCAGGGTAATATCGGAGTTTGTTGGAAAATAATAAATGTTAGGGAAAATATACCGTTGTTCCCTTAATACCTAAGTCAATATCAGTAAAAGTATTTATGACCAGTAAGGTTGGCTATTAGTATAATTAAATGCTAGAAATGAAGTTTCCGGCAGCCTAGTGGTGAGACCGTCTGACTTGCGATCCGCAGGTCCTGGGTTCGAATCCCACGGCACGCACCTCTGTCTTTTCGAAATTATGTGCGTATTGTTGATTGCCGCCAACTTCAAACGGTGAAGGAAAACATCGTGAGGAAACCTACATGTCTGAGAGTTCTCAATGATCTTGAAGATGTGTGAAGTCTGCCAACCCGCACTTGGCCAGCGCGGCAGACTATGGCCTAACCCTTCTCACAATGAGAAGATGGCCCGTTCCCAGCAGTGGGACAGTTTGTATAAACAGGGCTGTTAAAAAAAAAAAAAAAATGCTAGAAAAGTACTTTGGAAGGCTTTACTTTTGTATACAAATAAATATTTGTAAGATCAGAACAATCGTTACAAGCGACACATGCAGTACGTAACAAGCTCAAAATCACTGACAAAAATCTCACAATTCTTCATGGCAACCCTCACAGAAATGGAGGCCCTAATGATGGATCTTTCGTAGCGCTAATCAAAGCTCAATTTTGCGCTGCAATGCGAAAGTATAAACTTCAAATCTTCGAAGCGTTTAAACTTGTGCAAGTTTTCATTTTGGTTGAGTTTCTGTGATTTGGTATATATCACAAGACCAGCCTCCTTTTTCGTTTGAGGCTATTACTTTATCTGTCCTATTGCACAGTGGTAGTCTTGTCTGCTTATCCAATCCCCAAATGGGTAGTTAGGATTTGCTACAGAACCCCTCACTTCCTTATTTCGGAATCACTTACAACTCAGCAAAAACAATGTCATTCAATCATAGTTTTCAGACAAGAGAAAAGTTTCCTCTTTCTCTGAGTCATAGCCACTTCAGTCTAGAAACCCAGATATACAATGGCTGTCATTAAAGCTGGTCGAGACAAAGCTGGTCAGTTGAATGAAGCCCACTCGTCAATTTGTCAGGGCCGCCACCCATCGGGCCGCGGAATGGACGCCGATGACGGGCCAGATATATTGGGGACCGGTGACGGCGATTAGGAACGTAGCCAACTGAAAGTCGGGCCCGACTTCGGTGACACCGCAAGGGAATGTTTGTGATGATGGTAGATATAATGCTGTAGAGAAGCTACTGTAGAAGAAAGCCACTTCTGATATACAGACCTCTGTAAATATTTTTTTGGTAGACTTGTGTTGGATTATTATTATTCCAGATATTTTGGGTATGATGTCTTACAGTCTACGATGGAGCGCGCTTGCCTAGAAGAAAACTATTCACTCGCGATTTGAAGACACTTAGATTAGAGTATTTTCAAGTTTAGTTAAAGTACGTAAAAGAAGAACATATGTTATGATATGAGAGCATAAATCTTTGTCTATGGTTCAAGTACGTGCATGCGTTCTTCTAAATGTCAAATCCATATCCTCCCAACATCCAGCACTAACACAGTATAATACTCACGATGATTCAGGAACGGGTGAACGAACTAACCCGAGCGACTGTCAATTGTTTTCTTAAACGGCATCGCGTTAATTCCATGCGGGTTTGAATTTGGAACTGTTAGTTTTATTGGATAATTTCATACTGGCCAGTGAGACAGTACGTAAAGTTTGACAAGTCTAGAAATGATTCCGATTTTGAATCCATTGCCACCTTTATATTTTGTCCTTGCAGCTCTGTGACGCCTCGCAGCTCAGTTGGTATAATGTTTGCCTACTAAGCCGTAGGTAGTGGGATCGGTCCCCATCCAGGGCAAACATTTGTGTGATGAGTATGGATGTTTGTTATGTGTCTAGGTGTTTTCACGTATATGTATTTACATAAGTAATGAATTGATTAATGTATTGAAAAAAGTACTTATTTCGATTTGATTAAAACAGATTAATGTATAATATGTTTTGGCTCAGGTATTTTAAATCCGTGTTTTTCATATTACTATATTGTCAAAAAGGGTTACCGTCCCTCTACTGCCATTCAAGTTATATTATTTAAATAGTAGTTAAGCACGTATAAACAAATCAACACGCCAATCAAAGTTAGGGAAAAGCTGTTGATAGTCATCAACCGTTGATTGTGTTGACAGGAACCTTAACTAGATCGTTAACACCAGTTAAATAAGCTGTGAAGTCGTCATCTGCCTATATTATTAGCCCAATGAGACACGACACAAGTCCATGATGATAATGACATTTAAAATATGGTTTACAATATGAAAGCTTAAAAATGAAATGTCAATTAAATAAAAACAAAAACTAAATAATGTCGGTAATACGATCAAAGGTCAGTACGTCAACTTCGTTTAAATTGAAATCACAAATAAAGTGTCAAATATCATACAATTTTCGAATCATACTTCGCGTGTCTTCTCGATTTAGTTCTATAATTACGAAACTCGATTCTGGCAGACGATGACATCGGATTTGTCCATTATTTGGCATCGCTC
The DNA here is from genome assembly GCA_947563715.1 of Lycia hirtaria. Lineage (NCBI taxonomy): Eukaryota > Metazoa > Arthropoda > Insecta > Lepidoptera > Geometridae > Lycia > Lycia hirtaria. Next base: position 16,106,620 of record OX387385.1, read on the forward strand.
GCGCGCATTCTAGGTCACGATGACCAAGATCACCCTTTTGTCGCAGCATTGTGTCTACTACATTCGATTTTACACCTTATTTCTAGAAATTTACGATCCCTTCTCCATGTGCTTGCTAAGATTATCCTTTGAGTATACTAGTAACTCAAATACAATCGATTTCGTTCCTTAATTCTTAAGAAATACAGTTGTATATATAGGTTTTCTCTTCTTGAAGTGAAATGCATGACATTTTCTTATATCTATACTTAAAGTGACAAGCATCATCCTTTACTTACGACAAAGTTCAAACACATTTATAAATAAAATCACTACTAATATTAACTTTGCAAATACATACGAGTGAATAGGTTTCTTCTAGGCAAGCGCGCTCCATCGTAGACCGTAACTGTCACTTAACATCGGGTGAGTTGACGGTCAAGCGCAAGCCTATCTTCGAATAAAAAAAAAAAAAAAAAAAACATACTTAGGAATCTGCAGACTATTTTATGTCCGATTCACGCTAATTTTATATTAACATGAATATTAACGAAAAGTCAATGGAAACGTTAATTTGTGGATGAATTATTAACGGTTACGTTGACATTTCTTCATTTAAAATTAACAATTAAAATTTGACATTTCAACAACTACACTATACGCACAGCTGTTCGCAAATCGATCATTCCGGACATTCGATTTGTAAAAATCGATTCGCATTCTATATTTGAAATTCAAGAGAATGCCCTATGGGTGTCCGTTTGATTTACGAACGCTCGTTATGAGAGCCTTAATGAGTTGCGCGGGCGCATCGACAACCGCCATTTTTAAATTAAGAAAAGAAAAAAGAACGACGTTCCATGATGAATAGAATGGTTTAAAATTCTTTGCTATAATTGCTTATTAGTTGGTACTAGTTTTTGAATGTTTTTATTGTGTTTGTGAGCAAGTATTGAATTTCATACTTTTGAAGCAAAGAATTAGAAGTGTGTAGTTACAATCAACAACTAAGATCAAAAGAATGAATTAGAGAGACAAAACACTTTATACATTACTTCATAATGTATCCATATTCTCATATTATCAGCATAAATAAATAAGTATGCGTTTTAATTTGTAAGTCCTTTAATTATTAATAACATGATAGTTTCGAGATCCTTCTCAAATTGACAATTAATATAACACGTCAAACGATGCCCATAACCGAGACACAGGACCCAACAAACCACCTCGAGTTACAACATAAAGAGTCCCACAGGGAGCTATTTTGAGCCCTCTCTCTCACCCGATATCCAAAATATTTTTTTCTCCTCTAAGTGTGGTATTTATAGAAATAGACGCAGCTACAGCTCGATTTCTATTTTGTTTTATCTTTAGGTGAATAAGTAGATTTTTTGTTACGAAACTCGAGAGTTTTTGAGTTCGGGAGATTAGTGGCGTCCACTAAAATCGTCTTAAAACAACTTGAAATAATCCCCCGTTATCGCATAAATCAGGCAGACGTCGGAACAAACACGTCTTTAATAACATTATTGAGTTTAAAGACATATTTTCGTTTACAAACACATTAATAAATTTAAGTCACTTTCTAGAATGGCTATCGAATTATAAAATACGTCAATAGGCTCTAAAACACACACAATAGAACACCTGTACATAAATCTTGTCTCATAAATACCAGAAATCATATAAATATGATTTATATCACCATCCATTTGCAATAAAAACAATTCCTATTACCGCTTGTGACTTTCATACCGAAAATTCATTAAGGAACCACCATTAATAGTACCACATCGATGCCATTACGCTCATTCCTTCCCAAAACAAACAAATCCTACAGATATTTAAACTTAGCATTGCTTCCTTTACATTCACAATCTAAGATTTCAACCCTTACTGTACTAACAATAAGATCTTCCACAATCGCACTTGCATTAGCATCTGTAGATTCCTCTGCAGTTCCATTATCAGTAATAATATCATCATTCTAATCAAATTTGGACCTTAAATCAACGCATCTGAGATCTAATCACATTGAACTTAATATGATGCAATCCCCAAAGACCACATCCTTAGATTTTTAGGGAAATATTGGACCTTAAATCGACGAGCCTAAGATCTAATCCAGTTGCATAGCAAGATGTGATCCCCAAATCTTTGTCCCCAGAATTCTGAAGATATTGAAAGATTAGCAATGGGTGCTGGGCTCAGGATGTCCCATAAATAATACATTGGAGGGGTCTTGATGGATCGTCTGTCTGTCTATCCAGTTTCTATTAGTCGGAATTCTTAAAGGGTGGTGCTAGGGGAGGTTATTATTAGCGAGTACGAATGTTGGCTTAGGAAGCGATACCTCGTCATTAATTCTGAGTTCGTATTTCCGAGAGGGCATTATGGTTGTCGTGTCAACAGATTTGCTATAAATCAGCTTGATCGTCATCTTAAGTGTAATCTTTATTTGAAAATTTATTCTCAACTTTTAACAAAACTGATTTTGTCCGTATCTATACGTGTTTGATATAGATTCATATCTCGTAAGTGGCTAAACTAGACTAGAAAAATATATCAAAAATGGAACCACTAATTGGGTCGTAGGGTACCGGTTTAGAATAGTGCCCCTCCCCTCTTCCCGTGGGTGCCTTAGCTACCGGGTAAGGGAAATATTACCACAGGTGGGCAGCAGCACCTTCTGCGTAAAACACCATCTACTGCGCTCGCCAACCATGGCGAGTAATGTCAAACTCCATTATGGTAGTTTTGGAAATCCATGGTCCAGGCCTATGTCCTTCAATGGACTGCTTGTTGCTGAGATTATGATTTTCTGAAAGATTAATTAAAAGTTGAAGTTATATATGCGTCGATTCCAATGAAATCTATTTTTATTACAAAATTAATACAAAAAATAAGAAATGTAAAAATTCTAAAATTAAAGATATCAGTCAAAACATTTGTTAACATAGGTAGAAAACTAGAAGTCTATGTAGACAACAAATTTATGTAGTTTATGCCATAGCGATAAAAACGATTTGGACACTTTTTTGCATCTATTTTATGGGAACAGCAAATTATATTAATCCATGCGTATAGGCAGGTAATATTTTAGCTCGAATTCCTGCAACCACAGATCTCAATAAATACAATTTATGAACTCCATCCAATCAATTAACTAAATTAATCAAATAGACAACATAATTTTAGTATCGTCATAAAATAAGCTATAAAATCAATAATAATTATGCTAAAATCATCAAGAATATCGTCTTTAGTATTGAGGCTTATAATCACGTTGACGATCGTAAATCAAATTCAAAATAATAATATTATTTTATAGCAAATATTTGATCGTTGGGTTTGTAGAAATTTAGGAATTATGAGTTATCATGGGAATTTGAAGTTGATATCGAAGTTGAGATACGAACTGATAAGGACCATGTCGAAATTGTAGTGACCGATAACGGTCTTGGAATTAAACACTTGAGATAGAATATTCGTGCAAGAAAACAGCAATCCGTTAGAAATATTACTTGTAATAAAAAGAGTCGTTTCAAAAATAAAAGTGATATGTTCACATATGTGAAGGTACAAACTTCAAATATTTCCTATTTTTTTTTGAAATGTTTTAATTTTTACTTAGTTTTAAATATAAATTGTTATGTATAATAAGGATCTTGGAAACAGCTCCAACGATTTTGATGAATATTTGTTATGTTAAAATTCGGGGACGATAAATCATTTAGTTATGTTTCATTTTTAGTGAATCCGGATTCGCCCGTATTTTTAGTCATAAAAAATTCGAGCGCAGCTGATTTGCCCAGGTGCTCACGTTAATAATATAGTGGGAGAGAGTGTGAATAATATTAGTTCATTAACAGAACAGTACTCGTAATAACACCAGATTCGTCGTGGACTCCACTTGTTATATTATCGTCAATTTAATAATTTCTACTATTTATAAACTAGATTTTTATCGTTTTGCACTAAAGCTAATTATTATGAATGAAGATTAATACCGATTACTTTAACTTTTAGCGATAAGGCCGCCGGTTGTCATAGTAGTTTTGTAAGTTTCTCTGTTTTGTTTTTTGTTTAATATTGTACAATAAAGAGTTTATCTATCTATCTATTTATATAACTACTCGATTCTCGGATATCCGTTAATTTTGTCAATTATCATCAGAAGCAATCAATTATGCCAAGATTATATTACTTACCATGTGACGTAATAGATAACCATAATATGTGTAATCTACATCCTTTCTTAGTTGTCACACAATGCACTCATACGAGTATTCATAATATATTTGATGTACGATATATTAAGTATTTATAATTTACTAGAGGTTACGACCGTAAGAACTTTCGTGCAGATGCCAACAAAACTACAAAGTAAGACTTCATTTACAGCCTGCTTTCTTGTCTCATAATAATATACTCATGTTTTGTAATCTGATCGGAGCTTAGAGACATAAATAATTTGATATGTCCGAACAATAGTCTAATATGCCTAACGTGAAGCTATAGATAAAAATACTGAATGAAAGGTACGGAGTACTTTATATGTAATAAAAAATAAAACCAGACAAGTGCGAGTCAGACTCGCCCACCGAGAGTTCCGTACAAACTAAATAAAAGGGGGAAATCATATATATTTTTTTATATTTTCCTTCATAAACCGAAAAATATACTTCGTAAAAATATTTAAAAACCTGTTTTAGCTTATGCTAATAAAGCTCTTTCATATGATACTCCACATGATACGGTTAATTCACTTTAAAATTTGGGCCCTCATTCCTTGCATAGAGACACTATTTGTGAATAAATTAAAAATGTCCAGTTTTCAGATTTTTTTCCTATATGTGTAATCTAACACAATGCTTCTTGCCAAATTTCATAGTTCTAGGTCAACGGGAAGTACCCCATAGGTTTTGATTCCCTTGTGAGTGTCGAAATGTGCGTTTTTTACGACATATTCGGGTATAACTTTTTTTTACGAAAATTTTATTTTTCTTTCTGCAGCAAGATACTATGGATTTGCGTATATGGTTTTAATTTCAACAATATACGAGTATATTGTTGTACAAGCAAGTATACAAGCAATAGTATACAAGCTACATTTTTTTATCAGCCCTGTTTATACAAACTGTCCCACTGCTGGGCGCGGGCCATCTTCTCATTGTGAGAAGGGTTAAGCCATAGTCTGCCACGCTGGGCATTGCGGGTTGGCAGATTTTACCCATCTTCAAGATCATTGAGAACTCTCAGACATGTAGGTTTCCTCACGATGTTTTCCTTCATCGTTTGAAGTTGGATCAACAATACGCACATAACTTCGAAAAGACATGCGTGCCGCGGGATTCAAAACCAGGACCTGCGGATCGCAAGTCAGACAGTCTCCCGACTAGGCTACCGGAAACTTATACAAGCTACATATACTTAACTACTTAATTGTACTACAACATAAAAAACAAATACCCCAGGCCAATTAAGGTCTACAGATAATACAATTGCTCAAGCTCACTACTAGTTGGCAGCGTACCCAGCATGCTACCAGCATTGCTTCGTTACATGGCAAAGTTTATGCGTAGGGATAGATATGCAGCAGCATTTTGGTCATGCGTCGCGTCATTAAGAACTTGATGAAGACGACAAATTGAAAGTAGTGCAAAGAAACATTATATTTTAAGGTATAAATGACATTTAGGTAGGTATGTATGTAATAATCAAAGGTCAAGGTCAAGAATCAAAGGTCGTAGTTCTCAGAAAACAGAGAATGTGGCAGGGAGTACGATGTTGCACGAATAAATAGAGTAGACCGAAATCACTGTATACGAATATTGGGTACGGTTCTTTAGATCCGTAAAAATTGTTTAATTTCAAGCAATAAGAATCACCTAAACTAATGATACCCTAAGGCTAGGATTGATATTTCACTGAGGTAAGAAATAATAAAATAATATTCTAATGTTAGAATGAAACCTGCTTATGTCCCAGTACTTGTGTAGTGATACACTGAAGATAGAGCCGCAATAAAATACTTTTTATCGCCATTTTATCTCTGAACAAGTTTCGAAAAGAAGTTAAAAGAGATACAGTCTCAGAATCGAAAATAGATAACGAGATTACAAATTTTGCCGTCACCTATTTATTGAAGGTTTTATTTTTCCGGTTCCTCCGCTTCGAAATTTGTTACGTATTGTAGGTTTTCACTTCGTTTTATTATTTTTTTGCTACAGAAAAATAATAATAAAAAAAGAAGACTGGAAATTATAGAGATAAAAAGACACAGAGGTCAACGTTTTGCAACGTAAAAAAAAACATGAAACCATCATAAAAGGTAAGTCTGAAGAAGAATATCGGGAATACTAGGAAGAATATTCGTACACCAAATAAAAGAAAAGATAAAATAAATGTAATGTACAAGAAAGAGCCACAAAGGTGAAAGCCTCACAAAAGATGGGCATACATGAAAGTAACACAGACAAGACAAGAGGCAACAAGAGAAAAATTCAATCAGTTGAAAAATCGAAAAAGTGTATCACATTTTAAATTCTTTAAAATGAAATGAATCAAATTTGAATAATGAAATAACCCAAAGATCATGTCAAATCAGAGCAACCGTCGTAGAAATCAATTAAGTTTTGACCCAACGGATGTCCCAAAATAGAAACCTCATCAAGATTGCAGATGGCGCCAATATCCGCATTATCATTACCATAGAAAACCAATCTCCAAAACGCGAGATATAAAACTCCAATAACGCCTCATAAACCTTATCTTTTACTTAAAAAGTGTCTGCGTCCCACGCAAAAATATCTTTAAATACATAAAGGTGTATCTCAAATGTCTCCCACACCGAACTTTGTTCAATACCAACTTTTTTATTATTGAATGAAAAGTATTTTTTGTTATCTCCTTTCACTTTTTGGCAAAGTTCGGTTAATACACTTAGGGCGGACGTGCCTCAAAGTTGCCATGTTTGTTTCAATCATGCATTTTGTCTCCGATATCGGAAAGTTTTTCTTTTTATATGTTTAAGTACAGTTCCCTTTTAGAGGACAAGGTTTTTTCATTCGATATTGCGTATATCAATTTATTTGGTTCGCATGTTGAGAGAAATAGGAGCGAACAAGAATTGGAAATTGGTTTATTTGTACTTTTACTTTTAGGCGTATTTTCATTATTAATGCTGGTACGCGTACTTTTCAATCTCCAGGTATTTTTATATTTTTTTTTGAATATGTATAATGAAATATAGCAGTGTCCAGGATCAACAAGTATCACATCTTAGTCAGTTGTTCAACCGACAAAGAACTGCTGTGTTTTGTGTAATACTAGCTAATACAATTTGTGGTAAATACTAAAAAAAGTTGTGTGAAATTTTTGCATTTAAGTCAAAATTTAACATCGTTGTAACACGTTTGTTGAAGCTCAATAGGTATTTTGGTTGACATTTAGATTGTTATATTGAAGCGGTAAGCTTAGCATCAGGCCAGCGACTTACTAAACGTAGGCATCTCTAAATTACTCTACTACTCTAGACCACTAAATTACTAAACGTAGGCATCTCTACAGATTTATTATCTGAAATTAATAGTACGAGATTGGTATCTCGATATCCTTAGATTCGTGTATATTATTTTCCAGCGTAATTTTTGTTAATGCGCAAAAATTCGTCTGAAAACTTTGGTTGGCTTCTTATCTAAAATATATTTCATATTATCATATGCAGTAATGTTTCTGCAGTTTGAACTATGTCTATTTGATAGTAGTTTCTTTGCGTTGAGTTAATTTCTTTGAAATACGTTTAGACTAATGTTAACTCGGTTTATTTTCAAATTTACCCACAATTTATCAATTTATTCACATTTTCTGTGATATCATTGTTTGTACTCAAGAGGACACAAACGTTTTTCTTTCTTTATCTATTTGGAAATTAAAACAAAATACAACTAGAGTTTTATAATTAAATTAAGATTTTAAATGTATTATTGTTTTATTCGCCCAGTGGTATTTCGACCGTAACTTACATTATTTTCTGCACCTCTTTTCAAATATAAACTTCAAATAATCTAAGTTTTATACTTCTCCATGTGCACAGTAATATTTAAGAGGGAACCAAAGTTATCGCTTCCCTTATGTACCTATATATAAAATTAATTGAAAAATGTAAACAACAAAAATAATAAGATATGATATTTACTTAATTTATTTGTTAATTACAAATATATACTTTCTTAACAATAAGAAACAAAAGTTTTGAAAACTCAAAAACCCCGACAAAAAGAAAAACGGCTGAACCGATTTGGACGCAACGTAGCTAAGAACAATTTCGATGAAATCTTCTTTCTAACAAAAAAATATACTATATCAAAATCGGTCCATCCGTTTAAGAGCTACGATGCCACAGACAGATACACAGATACACATGCCAAACTTATAACACGCCTCTTTTTGGATCGGGATTAAAAAGAGTCTTAGCCATGGATCAATTTCTAATAAAAGGTGATCCGATTCTATCTGATTAGAATTATTTATCCAGTATTTACGTATAAATACAAACCTACAATCCTACAATCTTGGAATTTTCAAGGCTACAGTGAATAGATATCTTCTAGATCGACGAGCTCCATCCTCGGCCACACCGTCGCTCAACATCAGGCGAGTTGGTGGTCAATCGTAGATCTATCTTCTATAAAAAAAATATAAAAAAAAAACATCAATATATAAAACACAAAATTAGAACTAGACAGCGCAAAGCGTTTTCTACCTCTTAACTTCTTAGTATTCCAAGAGTTATCATAAACAAAATAACTTTCCATTAACGTCATAAATTAGTCATTTTCTCAGATTTAAGATTATTTACATACTCTAACGTAGTTTTCGAGGGAAACAGGTTTAATTTTATCACTTTTAACAATAATCTAATCTTTCAAATTGCTGTTTACTTCTAAAACGTCAGTGGGAATTGTTTTAATGACATAATCTATATTTACTCTATCATAACCATTAATTTTTTGGACGTTGTAAAACTTCATATGTACAGTAAATAAAATTAGTCATTGCAGTCAAATCTAGCTATAATGACTAAACAATTTAGTAGCCAATTCAATTATTATTTTAAATTCAATTCAATTCTTTATTAAATTCAATTCTTTATTTGTCTGTAAAACTAGGTATATGTAGGTAAGTATACATAGGTCTTAAATAAGTCTGAGGGCTGGCTCTAGTTTCTACCTGGGAAGGCATACAGACAGATTTGGGATGATACCTATACACAACAATATTTTGTTGGATTTTAAGTTCGTCTGATTTAAAATAACCTTCACTAACATTATTGCACATTATAAATTTCGTTAAGTTACATTAAAAGTACATTTAAAATTCTAACAAGAATTTCGGTCATAATTTTCAACCCGCCAAAATATTGATGAAACAGACCCTAACTTACATTCAAAAGCAAACTTGAATGAGAACCGCAGAAATGGATTTAACAGTTATGCTATAGAAGGCGATATCGTGGGGGAGGACAATGCAGTATCGGGTTACAAAATATGCGCTAGGGCAGATGGATGGCAAGAGTGGGGGTGGAAAACTGGAGCTGTGTAATATTGGTATTTTATAAAACAGCAAAATAGAAGCTAACCCGGTTCTAAACGATAACCGTCGTTTATGTATAACTGGAACGAGATGTGTAGGTTATAATTTGCTAAAAAGAAGAGATGTTTGAAGACGAGCTTTGTTGCAACTTTGAAATAGGATACCTATACTTTATTAGGCCACTATCTGTTGCCATCTGTCCTATCAGTGCAAGGTTGGCTGGAAGAGATCGCTCCAAGCGATAAGGCCGCCAATTAAAACACCTAGCTGTAATATTATTCTCTCTGTATTGTGGTCTTTTAATAAAGTGTTATCTATGTATCTATTATATGCATTATCGAGCGTTGATCAGAATTACTAAGCTGCTTTAAATCCAAAAGAATATAACAAGATTTCGCGTGGTATGATCTAGTATTAATATATTTTATTGGAGTTTATTGCTTAGAGATTAAATGTATATATTTACAAAAAAAAGTATATATGTATTCTATCAGCCATCTAGTTCCATAGTACAAGCTTTGCTTAGTTTGGGCTAGATGGTGTTGTGTGAAATGTCCACAAATATTTATAAGGATATATGTGAAAGAATTGCTACGTTGTTGTTTTAAGGGAAATTTAATTTCTATATTGATGCCAGTGTTTGATGGTAATTGACGGTTACCATCAGCGACATTAGCATCTTTTATTAGCATAAAATAGATACATTTTCAATTAAATCACTTCAGTTCATATCTGCCTTTGTAGCTGGAGCTCTGTAGATTAATTCTTCGTATGAGCATCTATTTTCATTATGGCTTTTTGTACAACCATATATTTACCAAGCAAACACTACTATTTGCTCACATTCATTACCAACTACCGTGTATGTGTGTCTTGCAATTTCTTTATTTTCCCTACCAAATTAAGGGTGTACACCCTCGCGTCTGACAGGCGACAGAAGTAATCTCGCCTCAGTATTGTCGAACCCGCACCCTTAGGCTGCACGACCACTGAACAATCGGGCCACTCCAACGCTCCATGTTTTCCATTGTGCGTTCCCCTAACGATTTTTCCTCTTATTTGTTTTTGTTCAGTAATTACTGTTTGGTTTTCCTGTAAATTGCTTGCGGTGGGTATGAGGTTTAATAAAGGCGGCTTAGTATTGCAAGCGTCGATGATGGGATCAAATTGCCGTTTTTAAGGTCGCTAGTTAGTCTTCAGTAAAATAAAATTAAAGATCTTCACTTTAATTATAAAGGTAGAACAAGATTTAAGACTTGTGTGGTCGTATCCATTAGATTTCCAATGGTCGATTTTGAGTTTTTTTTTTAAATATAGCACATTATTCACATGCTATTCTTTTAGATAAATATTTAGACTATGACTATGACGAGCTATGGAATAGGGCTATGCTCGGGGTTTCACTGCGAGATCATATCAGAAACGAAGAGATCAAGTTGAATTTTCCGGCAGCCTAAGAAGTGGTGAGACCGTCTGACTTGCGATCCGCAGGTCCTGGGTTCGAATCCCACGGCACGCACCTCTGTCTTTTCGAAGCTATGTGCGTATTGTTGATTGCCGCCAACTTCAAACGGTGAAGGAAAACATCGTGAGGAAACCTACATGTCTGAGAGTTCTCAATGATCTTGAAGATGTGTGAAGTCTGCCATCCCGCACTTGGCCAGTGTAGCAGACTATGGCCTAATCCTTCTCACAATGAGAAGATGGCCCGTTCCCAGCAGTGAGACAGTTTGTACAAACAGGGCTGATAAAAAATATATATAAAATAAAGTTGAATTTGTTTATTGGCAAGTGGCAGTGGACGGGGCACCTAGCACGCAGAACTGACGGCTGATAGGACCAAAAAGTTCTCGAATGGAGACCACGAACCGGCAAGTGCTGAGTAGGAAAACCAGCCACATGGTGGATAGAAGATATCATACAAGTGGCAGGAAGACGCTGGATGCAAGCCGCTTCCAACCGGTCTTTTTGGAAATCCATGGGGGAGGTCTATGTCCAGCAGTGGTCTTCTTGTGGCTGAGATAATGATGATGATTTAGATTATAGTAGAATTAGCGCTTTGTAGATCACATAAACTTATTGAGTTAAATTCTAGGCTATCCGAGACTCTTGTTTGACTAAAATAGGATCCATACAAAGTAAGCAATGAAATGCATTACATGTGGTTGTATGACTGCATGTAAAATGAACATGACGTGACTTTTAAAAAACTGGACATCAATCGATGTAGTTTTTGTAAAGGAATACAAAATGCAGAATGTATTATGGAACCGTGAAAACCCAGGTCTACATGAGCTACATAAGCTATGCGACAATTTTAATTGATAATTAAGCTAAGTAATCTACGAATGGCAAAATGTCAGATGAGTATTTAGTTAGGTAATTTTATTGGTACTTTTTTGTCACTTAACTATTTTGTTTTTCTTGTTGTTTGATTTTAAAGTATAATGATATTCTTAATATGGTATACTTATAGAGACATAGAATTTTTTTATTTGCGATAAAAACAACTTAAATTTTTTGTTAATTCTTATGTGTTCATATGAAACACAAAAGTAAACAAAAACTACAGTCTTTTTTGTCATAGCTATTCGCAATTGAAAATCCCAAAATGTTAGTCCAAAACATTAAAGTGTCAATTTTCAAGTTTCCCTGAAAATAAACCCATTTTTAAGCAGACATTAACCACAATCCAATCACAATCTGTAATTTCAATATGAATAGGAAAGCGGTCCCGGAACACCGCCTTGTGAAACTCTGACACGTGTTCTACGGCTTAACTGCACTCACAATTAAGAATTAAACTCGGTTAATTAAACTCAGGCTTTATTGTCGCTGGAAACCCCTTTAAGTCCAAAATGAAAGGCCTTAGTGAAAAAAGAACCATTGAAAATCCCATGCTCCCCTCTGTCGAACGTTTAAACCAAGTCCAATAGAGGTTTGACATTGTAAATAGGATTTAAATATTTGATTGAAATGTCGTGTGGTTTCCGTTGTTGATTTTGATTGGTTTTAAATGCGAATGTTTGCGGTGTGACAAACGTACTAATATTCCTGGGAAAAGGCAAAAATAAGTAATATAACTAAAAAAATATCGTTAGCCTGTGTAACAAAAACAAACAAAAACAATTATTATCTTCAATAATTAATTTTTCAAGCATAAATGTTAGAAATAGTGTGAAAATAATGCTAAACAAGGCAGTAGTAATGCCTTATGAGCTCATGATATGCATAGTAGAGAGCAATTCTACGATACGCATCATTATGATGTATTATATTCAGACATAAGTATAGCCAGACTAATTGATCATACATAATAAATAAAACATGCTTTATGGATTCCCTGAATAAGAAAGTTTTACGTTTTGAATTTAGATTGATATAAATGAGATGCAAAATAAAATTATTGTTCTGGACGGATTTATAAATGAATAATGAATTCACCGCAACATTTGCATAGATTTACATTAAGATTGAATTAAAATAAAATGACAATATTGCTTGATAACAACCGCAAAAATAGATATTGGTTTGATGATGCTGTATTTAAAATTACAATTTACACGCAGATAGTATGCATTTATAACCGTACAACTACATTTGATTGTAAATATTCTAACTTTAATGCGCCAATTACCTTTATTTGATATTCCTTTAAAGTTATTAATTTGACATAATTATCATCATCATCCGCAGCTTTCTCTATCCCAATGCTGGATAATAATAATAATAAGCCTGTCTCTTATCATGTCATCTGCTTCGATCCTGTGCCATTCGACTCCAGGTTCGAGCTGCAATAGAGACAATAGTATGTATATCGCCCATAAACCTTGCAGCCTCTTGTCAAGGTTCAACCTTGACATTGTAATATTATTTCATCATCTAATATTCCAATAATTATTGTGTCACGACACAGTACCAACATAAAAAAATTGGTTATCTGTAAAGTCGGTTTGCGGACGATAGTTTAACGTGACAACATACGAGTACGTCCGCGCTCGAGCTCCGAGGAATGATAATTGAAGCGACGCGGAGTCGCGGACGGTCGGGTGCGGCGCACACCCGCCCGCTTTCTCAGCCACCGCAAGCGCGCGCGCAACGGGACAATCAGCGTAACGTAACGGGACAATGAGTCATACTTTTTCGTGCATGCAGCCGGCGTTTATCGATTTATTAGACGTTGTCACATCAAAAATCTTTAAATTTAAGACACTCAGTTCTTCAGTTCTGCCAACGCTACAAATCGAACAAATAATGAGACAGACGGATCGCAGACGAGCATTAATATTAACACAACTAAAAGTGAATATTCCTAGCAAGGGCCATTAGGCATTCAGTGTAACGGAACGGAGGGCATCAATTATGCAAGCAGTGGCTGGTCAGCTCTTGGCTTGGAGCTTCCTATTCGGCTTCCGGCGCTGCTATTTTTAATCTATTGTCATTTGGATGTAATATCATTATTATATTTACTACGAAGACAAATCATTATTTTATTTGTACTCAATGACTGATAGCTTTACGAGTAGCATGTGAATATATTTTATTGTCAGATTTATTTATAATATTGTGTATACCTATAGATTAAAAAGTTCCAGAAAAATGTTAGAATATAAATTAATAGAACATGGTTCATGAAATTAAGCATCTGCCTATGTGGGTATGTAGGTCAACCAATCAAGTCCAATTGTCCTCAAATCTGACAAATACCACACAATTCCCACAACTGTCACTGTATTCAAAGAGTTACATGTAAGATGCAAGTAAACAACTAAATGTAACCATATCTGCTGTACTTTCTATAGCTAATCAACAGTAATTGTGTTCCAAAGTTCCAATATAATGCCGGGACCACAATGGGGGGACGGCCATTGTTTAGGTAACCGGTAACCAAGCACGCTCCGTGTGTAAACGCCTTTAGGGGGGACGTGTGAAGGAAAACATATTTTGTACTGTTTGTTTCTATAGGATTTCGATAGAATTTCTTCCAAATAGGCTTTCATTTGATATATTTACAAACTACATATTTTAGAAGCACAGATTATTTTTATTCATTAATGAGTATTGACTTGACTGTCAAGTCAGTTGATGTTAAGCAACGTTGCGATCGAAGATGGAGCGCGCTTTTTCAAGAAACTGATTCACTCGCCATTTAAACACACATCATATCTCTGATAAGATAATATAATGCGAAGTGAACGCAGTGTCGCCAGCATTGTGATGAAAAACGATGATGGTGATGAAGTATAATTTATATTGCCTATAACTATCTCTAGGTGCTCAGCTATCTCTGCACAACATTTTATAACAATCAGTTTAGCCGTTTGTGCGTGAAAAGGCACCAAATAAAGAGTGACACAAAGAGACAGTTACTTTAGTTTTTGTAATATTAGATAAATATGTATGAACATAAATATTCAAATACCTTACTAATATTATAAAAGCCAAAATAAATGTGTTTTTCTGTGTGTGTGTTTGTTAAATTTTCAAGACTAAACGGCTGAACCGATTGTTATGAAATTTAGTAAAGATAGCTATGAACCTGGAGACGGATGTATGATAATTTTATTCATCATCATCATTTCCATTTTCACCACTACACGGGAAGCCGCGGGCTGCAGACAATTAATTATAAATAAAGCTCACAAATAAAGACAAGTATTCACATGCTATAGTGCAGTTTTAAACAAATTCATATCAATTTTCAATAAATATACCAGGGCGATATATAATACTAAGAGCCCTATGAGACGCGAAGAACACTAAGATATCAACGCGAAGATCGCAGATCTAGATACGACATAAAAGACACCTTGATTGAACGGACCGGACAAGCCAAGATAAGCCGGGGCACGCTATTAGCATATTAAATGAGCACGTATTAATTTCAACTCTAGCTTTGTTAGCTGGGTAAGGGATTTCTTGTTAGTTAACTTGTTTGCCTTCAATTTCTTGGAGGATAAACTCTTCGTTAGAATCGATCTTATAGTTGGGAAATCTAGTATATTCGAACTTATTATATTTAGTTTGAGGACTCGTGCCTTAGACAGATCAGACATAATATATATGACCGTTTTGTCTTATTTTGGAAGATATTGTTCTATTAGAAAGAGTCAGTGGGTCTAACTATCTTAATTTTGTTAAGATATTCGTAACTATAAATTAAACAAGTTATACAAACTAAATATATGTACTTAACTACCTAAACTATTACACAAAAAGCAATCAGACTACGCTAGACCAATAAAGATCTAAAGATAATCCAACCGCTCAAGCCTTACTACCAAAAGACAGTGTACCCAGCACGCTGCCAGTATTATCAAATGTTTTATGTGAAGGCTGTAGATCTTCCATAAAAAAGTACTGTTCTTACTTATAATTTCTTGGAATTAAGTTTAATTTACAAGTATACGCTTAGAAAACTCAAAACCTCCAACAATAAAAACGGCTGGACCGATAATCATGAAACATAGCTAAGAACAATATCGATGAAATCCTCTTTCAAAAAAAACTAGATCAAAATCGGCTTATCCGTTTGAGAGCTACGATGCCTCAAACAGACGCATATATACATACGTCAAACTTATAACACCCCTCTTTTTGGGTCAGAGTTAAAAAATGCATAGCTATCTCTAATGCCGATCAACGTATCTCGTTAACTAGCCATCTAGCTCCTCTATTTCCTGTGCGCCCGGTAGCTTGTCCACTACAACTGCGACTTTCCTTTATTTCTGCATCCCTGGTACCTTGTCTTCTGTACGGTTTATATTCACGCCTGGTACACGGTCTTATTTTCTGATCTCCTGGTACATAGTTTATTTATACTATTTAAAAGCCTTTAAATTGCATTACTTAATTAAGCCACGATGTGAATTAAATGGAAATTCTATGTTTATTTAGATGAATTCCAGTGATTTAGATCTACTAGTAAATGTAGTTAATAAATTGGGAGGATTTAAATTGAATTGCATATCAGATTTTCAATGTGAAGCTACAGAAAGAAACGGTTTTGACATTAAAATTTAGTTAAACACCAATTCAGGATTAAGCAGCTAAACAATGTGGTCAATTCTGAACTAACTATAATTATTAAAATCACTAAATTCAAAAGAGGAATAAAATTGTATGGGAATTTTGTTTTTTGAATTTAGTTATTTTAATCATTTTAATTTTAATTAATGGTGCCTTCGGAATAGCTCTTAATAATTTTATTAATAAAGAAATCAAATGACAAATAAAATATTACAACATGTGTAATATTTTATATTAACTATGTTTAAATAAGGCTAAAGAAGAATCAACAATAGTAGGAAAAAATGGTCATCTAGTATGTTACTAGATGATATTTTTTTCCTACTATATTTTGAGTTAGCACATTGTTGACATTATTTTTCATAGTTTTCAGACTATAAACGGTCATAATGTAATATATGTCATTAAATTTAAACTTGATAAATTCTATCAGCGATTCAAAACGTTTCCCAAATCATAAATTATTTAGAACTTTATCGACACGAATTTCGCCAAATATTTTTTTAAGATTTAGAATTAGGTCATCGAAACCTGTAAAAATCATTACAAACACTCTACTCGTAGATACCGATAGCCCTTATCTAGGTTTTTTGTCGCATTTTGAGTTTTATGTCGTTGTGATAAAGGCGATGGGTGATCAGCATTGGTATCACGTACAATGATGGCTCATTTTCCCATGATGGTCGATGACATTGATTATGGTTGTAAATTCCGTCCGCGGGGCATTTTATTTGATATCACATTTCACATGACTCTAATATTGTAAATTAGAAAGTCTATCAGTTTGTTTATCGGTTTTCGGGTAAACAAATGAACTGATTTTGATGAACTTTGACGAATAAGTAGTTAAAATGAACACTCATTATCAATTATTAATTTATATTCCGGTCAAGAGTAAAAGTAAAAATGAAGACATAACTCGTGAATGTTTAAATCTTAGGTTTAAATCATATAAGATAAGATGTAGATAGACTTCTCAATATGAATTTGTTACCTTTTGATGACTAGATGGTAAAATTTTATGCAGATAGCTGAAGCCCTGGAAAAAGACACCAGTTACATTTCATAATTATCACTGTTTTTAGCACTAATAAGTCGCATAAAACTGCATCCTGACAAGAACCTACGACTAAAAAAAACATAGAACTTATAGTCATCCTTAAACCTCTCCAATCTACTTATGATTAAAGACAATAAAAAAGTCAACACAATGTCAGTGACATCACTAAAAAATTCAAAATGCATAACTTTTCCATTACGTAGTATCCACGGCGTTGGCGCCACGCTTTCGTATGACCATCACGGAAAACCATAAACAATGCGCTGGCGCATAGATTAAAAAGCAATAAAAAACAACCTTGAGTGGACAACCAGTAACTGTATATAGGGTCAATTAAATTAAATTTATTAGTTGCCTGTTTTGGGGCAGAACGATTTGCAGATTTGACAAAGGCTTATGACTTTGAAATGCATCTCTTGTTTTCTTTTCTAGGATACTTTTAAACTTTTAAGTCTTGAAACGTGGCTTCAGTATTCTAGGCTGTTGAAGGAATTGTCCTGACCTTGGATTGGACAAATGCACCCGAAGAAGAGAAGGAGTGTATTGAAAAATGTGTGGAAAAGAGCATTTAATTTTATATAAAGATCATGATAACGTTAGTAGAAGTCTGTAGTGTGTATTATCCTACAAAATCAGGCTTGACTCAAAGTCAAGCCTGTGATATACATATTAACATGGAATAGATAATAGTCCCAACAGTACTACAACGGTCACCTACCATCTGTCTTTTCTTAACTTTTTTTTCAACAAAAGCTCCAATTTCAGAAGACCACGTGTCAAAATAGCATTTTTTCTCACGTACAAGGGCCATAAAGACTTTCTCACTAATCTGCCACGCCCATACCGGGAACCGAACCCATCCGTACAATGCAAAATTACCAATGACCCGCCCTGACTGACCGGCTGACTTTAGTTTCTCTTGGAATTATGATGGGAGAATATATTTTATTGGATTAGTTATTATATTATCTGTGTGGGCGTGTTTCTTACTACCATGTGAAGGTTTTGCTGGTATGATTATTGCATTGCTATTACCCATGCGAGAGTCAAGTGGCGGGAAGACGCTGGATGCAAGATAGATAGATAAACTCTTTATTGTACACACCTTAAAAGTAATAACAAAATACTTAAATAGACTAGTGCAACAACAGGCGGCCTTATCGCTAAAAGCTTTCTCTTCCAGGCAGCCATGGGATGAAGAAAAATATAAAAAACAAGTAGACATAGACATAATTTTATTGTAACAAAAACACACAAGTCGCTTCCAATCGATCTTTTTGGAAGTCCATGGGGGAGGCAGTAGACTTCTTATGGCTGAGATGCTGATGATTATACGAGTCTGTATTGAAGCTAAATAGATGTATAGCTTGTAGTCGTACTACTGAGCTAGTTGGTATTTAGCTTAATGTTTTTAACTATTCAACGTTTATAGAATTTGCTGGTTGAAAGCCTTTTAGAAATCTTTTTAGATTTTTTGTTTGTAACTTAACTTAATCTACCTATGTTTTGGGTACCGAAAATTTTCTCATTTGTTAGTTTTCTACATTGTACTCTTACTAAACATAGATTCATTTTAGTTAAAAAAATGTTATAAAATATTTTTCATTATTGTGCTATGATTAAAGTATAATTATAAAGATGTTTAAACTTAGCACTCGCAACTACATATATTGTGAGTTTTAAAACAGAGAAAAGCTTGGGATCATATTTCAGTTTTTCAATTTAATGTTTTATTATCATTGAAAATCAACTTCCGCCTATTTAATTTTACACAAATGACGTCACCTGGTTCCTTCTACCATGTAATTTAACCCTGCGCTGCGCACGCGTCGCGCTCACCAGGCTTTGTTCTAACCCTATTATTGTTCTTTTCTCGTTGTTTGTTCGCCTGCGTTTGACGGGGTACGTCAGACCGGGGGTCCACCAAGCCAAGGTTCCTTGAGTGTTAACCCTTATGTCGAGGGTTGGAACGTATGTTTATTGATTTGTTGTTTTAAATAAGTGCTTGAATGTTGTTGAATTTTGGAGTAATTGCTTTTGTTAGATAAAAAAAAGTTCGTTTATTATGTTGAGTGTATTTAGATAATACAAAAATGTAGAGTCAACAAAATGCAAATAAATAAGTATAATTTAAATTAAATAGCGTCTTTTTTTATGGTTCTAACAGCGGTTTTCTAGTCTTTTCGTTTTATAAAGCTTATTATCTGCTAAGAATATATTCTTACCTGATGGTGAGTGATGTTATGATCTACGATGAAGCGCACTTGCATACAAACCTATGTAAAGACTTGAAGACACTCAGATTATCCCTAACGCGGAAGACGCATTCTTGCAACGTATACAAAATTTAGAAGTTTGTAGAATAAAAATGGATCTAAAGCGCTTCGTGCTCATTACTCGACTCTTTACACGACTACGTAAAAGGAGCTCAATGTTTTTCAGAGTATATACATACCTGTATGTTTTTGTTTTACTGTCTGTAAAAAAATACCTTTAAAAATATTTATAGTGATGATTACAAAGCATTTAAGTTGTTATAAACACCCAATACCATGCCTTCTTTATTACTATTATTTATTATACGATTTAGTAAAGTAAGAAAAGTTATAAACAGAGTCTGGTTTAGCTAACCTCTTTTAAAGAGTTTTTACTACTTTCTAGTATTATGTGGTTGAAAATAAACTCTCTCAATGTCCATCTTACGAAAAAAAATAAAGACTTCATGAAGATGCATAGCCCTCAAGATGACGCGATACTAAACTTTCATTTGGCCAAATTAATGGTAATGGAAAAGTCGGGTATACCTCCCCCCGCTACTGTATCCCCCCTCCGGGGGAGTCTCGGGGACAAACCTATCTGTCTTTATCTATGGAGTGTGTGTTCTAGGGTTAAGATTTTGTAGGTAGTTAAAATAGCCAATGAATGTCAGGTGTCAACCTTAGTCTACTTTAGAGTAGAGTTTATTCTGAAATACCTTTTCCTTTTTAACCGACTTTTAAAAAAGGAGGTAATATTTTTATGTATAAGTATTCCCCGATTACTCGAATACATCTGGACCGATTTAAAAGTTTTTTTTGAAAGGGTATATTTCCAAGGTGGTCCCATTGAAATTATATTAAAATCTGTTTAGTATTTTGGTTTCTATAATTAAATAACTGAAAAATATGTTTTCCACCAAAAATAATGTTAAGTAACTTCGATTGTTATTTAAATAAAAGCAACTCTTCACTTTCACCATCCGCTAATCATATAAAAATTGCAAACATTAATGTCATTAAATTCTTGGCTACCCTCGTAAACAGGATAACGGCGGGTTCACACGAGCGACGCGACAGACGACGCGTGCCGCGTATCAAATGTCGTGAGAATGTACCGCCCTAGATCAACTATAAGTTCGCTTGTTATTCGCAAATGTAGCGATTGTTCCGAAATCAAACTATATTTTTCGAAAATCGACCATATTTTTGTTTCGACTTTGTCAATTTTATGCCGGTTGAAAACAATATGTCCATTCAATAAATAAGAAAGAAATTCAAAATCTAAGAAATCATATTCTGAAAGCACAACTTATAACATTTTTAAAAACATTAGATAAGTGGGGATGAATAATTTTTTGTGTGCTGTTGGATGGGTAATCAAAAAACATTGGGGGTGTACTTAAACCATTTTTCAATTTAGGGATCCGTTTGCGAAATATTAATATTAATCTTTGAAGTGATAATTTTTGTTAGAGTCAAGTGTCAAGTTATTTGTCGTCTTATTTTCCGTTATTTTATTTTTATGAACTTCAAACACATTCAATTCTTATTTATTACAAACTTCAAACACATTCAATTCCTATTTATTACAAACTTCAAACACATTCAATTCCTATTTATTACTGATCAAGTTAAAAGCTGTCATCCGACAGGTGTCTACGTAGGAATTACTGCGATGACGTTTGTTTGTCGGTGTCGAGTGTGAAATTGCGTGTCACCGCCATTTTTTATTGTAGCTTGAACTATCACAATAATTTCATCAATTATATTTGAATTATCATCAACATAACTGCAGTCACAGAAGCATAAACTAAAGATAGGTTCTTACATAATGAAGAGATGCCTATGGTAAATAGGTCATTCGTTAATAACAAAGGTCTCAATAGGAGAAGTAAAAAAGGTATTTCGTAACTATAAAATTTGGACTCCTCCTGCCCAAATGCAAACTCCAAATGTAGATTAGAATGAGAATTAGTTAAGCTGTTTATGTATTTTTTTAATTTTCCACAATCTATTTGTTTTTTTTATGTAGTGGTTTAGGTATTTAACATATTTTATTCTATAGGGCAGCTATCCTCCTTAGCACTTTCGTAGTGATCTATCCAAAAAGATGGTTCTACGAAAACTCGATTTTTGCATAATCAGTAACTGTTATCTCAATAAAAACAAGATACAATCATTAAAATATGAAATTAGATTAAAACATAGAAATTATGCCTGGTAAATTGATAGTTTAGAAATTAGGACACCTGTTTTAATAGTGGGGTGTCTATTCCGGCTTTACCCTAGTTAGTTATACTTAAATTAATGTATAGATAAATAGTCAATGTGTATATTGAATATTATTTTAATGTAGTAAATAAGAGTGCTTGCCCAAAATAATATTTTTAAGTGTACAATTTTAATTATTTACACACACAATTATCACATTAATTACACGTTGATGTAGGTATCTACAAATTTATAGACAATTCATAAATCACACACATCCGACGGGACTTGAACCCGCATTATCTCGATCTGTACCTGGGAGCTTTTACCAGTTTGGACACGGAGGTGTCACGTGGGATGGACGAAATTTTCTTATTGATTAAACCAATCAAGCGATGGTGGCGCCACCCATAACAATCGCTTTTATATAAAAGTAGCTGTATCCCGCGGTTTCAACCGCCTAGTTGTGAAAAGCTATGTTGATGATAAACTATGATGATAATGATAAAATGTAGCCTATGTCCATCTCAAGGTTCTCAGCTATCTCTGTACCTAAATTCATAACAATCGGTTCAGCCGTTTGGTCGTGAAAAGATAACAAACAGACAGGTAACTTTTATATTATTAAGTTGGAATGTGTAATTTGTATTACTTATAAATCGTCCGTGCGCCGTGGGGTGGGAGCGTGTTAACTATCATCTGCGGTTGGCAGCGGACGTGTTAACAGAAGGTGCTAAATAGCTAACTATGTGGTTTGTGACGGTTACAACTGCTATTTATTCTTTACACAACAACCAATGTTCTATTTAGGGCAATTTTTTTAGTTCCCATATAAAAATAATTTGTCAGTTAAAATATTGCTTTCTTTTTCTTAAGTCATATGAAAGAAAAGGACAGAGCTAAAATTTATCTGACAGATATTTTTATCTGAGAATTGAAATATTAGCTATTATAATTATAGTTTAAAAAACTAAAGCAACCGACTGCTCATGGATGCCATTGTCAGAACTGGACTAAATTGAAATGGGACCACACGGGAAGCACCAGCTTTCAAATAAAAAAAGAATCATCAAAATCGGTTAGTCCAGTCGATAGTTATGATGTAACAAACATAAAAAAAACTTTAAAAAAATACAGTCGAATTGATAACCTCCTCCTTTTTGGAAGTCGGTTGAAAAGAGATAATATTATTAGAGAGATAATTTATTATTACTCCAAATGTACAATTACATGTTATAACAAGAGAATTATCTAAACATGCAAGGACAAAGCTGGGGATAGAATTTCTTACGGGACCCAAATTAGGCTAGGCCTGTCTTTTTATCGCTGGCCTATAACTGGCCACAGGGTGGGCCAGTTAAAGGCCAGCGATACACATGCGGTGGGAAATTCAAATTTCAAACAGTTTTTGTAGCCTTAGCCTTGTAGCCTAGTTAATTACAATGTTTGCGTTGTAGTTTATTCTTTACATTTTCACGTCAAATTAACTATCAATAATGCACCTCGTTGGTTGCATATCCCGAGAAGTTGCTTGATTTACTAAAAGTGGGTTACTAGGTTATATATTACAAATATGACAACACTGCATTAGTTATTAAGAGTCAAAATAGCAGACAGAATAGATAAACATATACCTACCTACATGCTTACAACGTAAATTTAAAGTCAGATATTATGATTTATATCTGTATCTGTAACATCATACCTATCCGTGCATGGTGCCTGGAAGAGATCGCTCTAAGCGATAAGGCCGCCAATTAAAAGCCTAGCTATATTTATGTTTTCTCTGTATTTCTTTTTCTGTATGTGTGGTTTTTAAATAAAGAGTTATCTATCTATCTATTTATATAATGGACAAAAGCAGGGTGATGACCCTGCTTTTGTTCAGTCGGATACATACAATAATCCCAAAGGGAAAGAACAATGGAAAAAGAAATGATGATTAATAATTCAAAAATTCTAGTACAAGAATAGAATCACAAATACCTGCATTTCCAAACATAATTAGCCAACAGACAGAAATCATAACGTCCGAAAATAGAACGCTACCAACCGCCAATTTCAATAATCGTTAAAGAAATCGAACAGACGGCGAATTTCAATTCGAATTTGGAACAGATGATTTGAATTTGGAACAGATGTCCGTTGCCGGTCTCGATTAGTAGTGCTGAGACGATGGACAGACCTAGTAACTAAAGGTGGGTGGTCACTGGCATTTGCAACTTAGTAACTAAGTAATTCTACAAGGTATATACTCAAATTGTCAGCCATGTCAGCCAAGGATAGCTGCAAAGTAGCTTAGTATATACTTTTTGAAAATACAGAGATTAAAAATTCATTTTCATCCAACGAATTAGTTATTCGTTGTGTTCTTCACACTCATTTTTGCTCTGATCGGGAATCGAACTCACAACCCTCAGCTTAGAAGACATACGTACTACCACCTGTGCTGTGTAACCAGTCTAAATAGTTATGGGGCCATTCATTTATTACGTAAAACGATTTAGGGGGGAGGGGGTCGACCATGTCTTATTTGTTCTTACAAGGGGTGGGATCTTGATCACAAAAATGCGTAAAGTTAAAATTAAGACTTATTCTTATTTTTTCTTATATAGGGGGGGAGGGGGTCAAAAACTAGCAAAAATAGTCTTATGTAATAAATGAATGGCCCCTATACAAGTATTAATATTAAACTAAAAACAAAATACGCGACTGCAGAAGAGCGATCTTTGCAGTTGTAACTTACGATTTTGTTACGCTTGATACGCTGTTGAGTATACGTTTTTTGTGAGAAAGTATTCGCAAAGTCGCTATAAAAGGTTATAAATGCGCATTCTTTATACCTTATCATTTTACTAAAACTTATTTATTAGGAAAAAGTTCGTTGGAGGTTATGAATATAGGTAGGTAAGTATATTTTTTTTTCGAGAGTTGTATTATTATTATAACATATTATAACTTACAAAACCACCTGACACTCAGGGAGTGAAGGTGAATCTAACGATACCTCGCACGTCAAAATTGGTCAAGCCACTTAGGCTAGGTATAGGACGCAGGCCTTTTTTTTGTCACTTTTTTTTTGGGGCACGCTAATTCTCGAAAGTTGTAGTAAGTCGAGATAGATAGGAAATACAGATTAGATTGTTTGGATAATTTTTACCTAGGTATTAAAAAATTTTTTTTTTTTTAAAGATTACCAAAATAGTTTTTTTTCAAATTCTTTCATTTTTCAGTTTTTATGGCAACTTTTCGATATTTTCAAAATTGCCTTTGGGGGCTCTACGTGCCCCCACGTGTCCTCACCTCCTCCCGCAAAAAAACCCTGGTAGGATGTAATACTTATAGAAACATACACAAACATACACCCTTACATACATACACTCGAAAAACATAACCATCCTTCTTGCGCAGTCGGTTAAAATATCATATACTTAACTAAGTAGTTAGCATCTGTATATATTTACTTGCAACTCGCCAAATGTCCAAGACACCGTATCTTTGATGCGCCTGAGAAGTGAGACGTGATATGTTTGAGAAATACCGGCTTTTGGGCAAAACGTCGTAAAACTGCACTTCTTTATTGCAAGCAGCCGATAGAACGCATTCATTACACGCTTCCATGGAATCTCGTTAGAGATTTCGAATGCTTTTAGCCATAGACTTTTATAGATACCTCAAGTGTGTGTACCTAACGTGTCAACAGGAAGATAAAAAAACAGTTGACGCCCTAAGATTTATTTAATTTCAGGTGATACATACTTTCGATTCGATATTTTGTCAACTAAGTTACTAGCGTGCAAGCGCGTGGATGCATTGGGTTGAATCTATTTCATGCGGATGGAATTATATCATCACTAAATCGTTTTTGTGACGTCACAGTCGATACCAAAATAGCAACACGCAAGGTTTTCATATAAATTAAGTCGCATGCGTCGTCTACGATGTCTGTGTTCTTAGCTTTAGTAATTTAGTACAACAGTGCACTTATACTTAGTCAGTTTACAATTATATTGATTCTTTACATGAAGGATTAGAGTGCTTTCATGAAAAAGTCCCACAAAATCGCCAAAAATCTCAAACCCACATTTTACTTAACTGGGAATCCCATACAGTCAGGTTCTCCCGCTCCTTCCTCCCGCGAATAAGCAAAATGTGGAATGTCCTTACTCGGAAGGTTCCGTGTTCGCGCCGAGCTTCAACGAAGAGCATTAAAGACACCCTTTTAACACCTCACACACCTTTAACGTACAAGCACCTCTCCGGGCGTGCAAAGTAATGTCACTGATGTTGTCCATAGGCGACGGTTATCGCTTACCATCAGACACCCTGTCTGCTTCTTTGCTGTACTTTTTATAAAATAATTAGGTATAGTTAAAAAAACTGAGGCAACCGACTTCTCATGGATGCCATTGTTAAAACTGGTCCAAATTGAAATGGGACCGCACGGGAAGCACCAGCTTTCAAATAAAAAAATAATCATCAAATTCGGTTCACCCAGTCGAAAGTTCTGAGGTAACAAACATTAAAAAAATATGCATTCGAATTGAGACCCACCTCCTTTTTTGAAGTCGGTTGAAAAATACAAAAAAACAGCGTAAGTACTGTATTTCTCAGGTTAGTCAATATTCCGCCGCTCGACGGCAGCGCCGCGTCTGTTCTTTTATGAAAAACACTACCTCTATCTTTACTGTTGGCTATCCTTATTGGCAGACTTGTGTCATAATCAAATTCATTGTCAGAACAAAAAGGTGAATTTAATCACGATTTCGAAGCACCAATGAAAAAGGATATTGAATCCCAAACTTCGTGATCGAATAATTTTTAGATTGTTGGAACAAATAAGTTTATTTTTCTGTTGTATGGTTAATACACGCTGTAGGTATTAGCGTCAAATGCGCGCTTCAACGGTCAATATAAATGTTACTAAGCAACTAATTTCGTTGTCAAAGTTGGCTGGAAGAAATCACTTTTATTAGCGATAAGGCGTTTAGTTTAAGTCAGTACATGTTTATTATGAAATCACCTTTACCACAACCACGGGCTTTCAAGGACCATTCAAATTTCGAATCCCTTTCTCCGAGCAATTCCTCGTTTCAAAACGCTCATTCGAATGTGTTCCATTTTCAAATTAAGTCTATTAGAGGTGCGCGATTGAAAGATTAGTCGAATCGATTACTTCGTTAATCGAATTGTGGAATCGAGCTTGTTTGGGTTAGCGACGGAAGAGTGACTCTTTGATGTCGATATTGGGTAACTTACAAAGGAATTTTAACAATTTATTTAAGAAATTTATTGAACTAGGTATGTTACCTGTTGAGGAAGTTGGGAAATGAACTCTAAAATGTGTTATTTCCATATTGAAAATATATAGTTTAAGAAACTAGTTATTCAATATTAAAAGCTGTACTTTAAAGTTTTGCTCGCGATCGTGTAGCCTTTTGTTTTATAGTTTTTCTCTTGATCGTTTCACAGCAATGGGACATTGTAATCAAATTAGACCTTATTTACCCTACATTCTTGCAAATAAGTTTAATTTCCTTTCATTTCATTTCATATATCTTAAATGTGACCATACATGCAAGTCATTGTAAAATCCTACTCCCACTTAAATTAAGTTGATGGATTTTAATGAAATCATAATTTTTTTTTATATGCAGATAAAGGTTTTACACTTTCCTGCAAAAAACTTCTGTTTTCATCAAAACGTACATTTATACAGATTTGTTATCTCTAAATCGAATATAAATAATTTGAATTAGTTTTGGCACTGTGAATGGTAATGATATATAATGGTAATGGTAATGGTACATGTGATCATATCTAATTTCAATTCTACTATGGAAATTAACGTGGTTTTCACATATTTTTAAATAAAAACTACGGGTACACTCACGTCTGTTTTGAGCCGAAATATCCGGCTATAGTTTCAACCGCATTCGGCGGTCTTAATAATCTCAATTCACTCTAATTCTAATTTCAATTCACTCTCGAATCTCTACTACTTAAGTACTTATCATACGAATTATTTTCATTGTCATTATTAATTTCAAATCGGTTACAATAATCGATTTAGCATCCGCAATAATATTATAAAAAACATTAGCAGAGTTCCTCTCTAGTTTTCTTTTTTTTCTGACAGGAAGTAAGTAGGTCCACTAATGAGTTCTCACACCATATGCTCGAATTCGAAATTCGAACGACTTACTAGAGCCTCGTTATGTGTTTGTATTTTATTATTGTAATTTGGTGTTGTGGGTGTTGGGAGCAATTTTGTCGTTAGCAAATTATTGTGGTAGCAATGTACGGAGCAACTCTTACCGAGCTTACATTTGGGTAGAACTGATTTAAACTATATATTTACACTTTCTATTTTGAAGAAATTATAATATAATCAGTTAGAGTCTAAATGGAAAGAGAACAAATCCAACCGATTATTCCAAAGAATGCGATCTGACGACTTTTGGTTGCGAATTGAACAAAATAATGAAATAAGGACAGCAACGACCTCGCCAAAAATCTATGGAGCGGGTATTTTGGTTTTCTTTTAACATAGAGTACCTGGGCGACCCAGCTCCACTCGGATTTTTTATGACTGAAAATACGAGCAAACCCGGATCACTAAAAATGAAACCTAGCAAGATCGTTTTATCGTCCCCTAATCTACCTACAAACCAAATTTCATTAAAATCGTTGGAGTCGTTTCCGAGATTCAGATTATATATATACAAGAATTGCTCGTTTAAATGTATTAGATACTTGTTATACGAGATAGATCTAAGTTAGACCGCAAACTCGCCTGATGGTAAGCGATTGTGTGGTCGAGGATGCAGCATGCCCATCCATAAGATAGCTTTTGACTGCTAGAGCTGTGGTTAAATCCTAAGTACCTTGTAAAAAATGCTGCCAAATAAATTTTATTCATTCATAATTTTTATTCATACATGGTCATAATCGTTTTTTTTAACTCTAAATACAAAATCTCTCTAAATACTCTAAATACAGCAGCATATAACAGCATAGCCAATAATCATCAACACAATCATCCTTCTTTACATTACAACTCATAAATCACAAAGTTACCCAACTATACAGCGCTCTCTTTCTATCTATCCGATTGACCAGATCACGTTGTCACAATACATACGTACTTTTTTCTGCTTATTTCCCATTGACTAGCACGATTTGCACATTTGCCACTTTCGAGTAATTATATTTTTATATTAACATAGAGAGTATCTTTTGGTAAGTCGGTCAACAACAAGTATATATTAAAATCCGTTCGGACAGTTGATTGATATCCTTCCATTAGCAGTAATTGCCAAAACACCAAGCTCTCTAATTGTTCATACGGCGTGTAGGTACGTCGTTACGTTTCTTGGGTAACTCTTAATGGTTACTGTAATTATTATGTGATTTGAATATTAAAACTACCCAAGTTTTTTTTTAACTTGTAACACTTTTTAGCTCTATACGTTACTTTATACAATAAAAGATTTGGCTTAATATAAGTGTCCTGTAACCAAGCCACAGTAAATTTAAAAAAAAACGTTACTTTATACAGAAGAGTCCTTTCTTCCGTATAACTTTACGCATTCGACTGACGGACTCTGTTTTCATGGTCATGAACAAATAAAAAAAAACCTAAGCTTGACTGATTTTGACAATCAATCAAGCGATATAAAATCTTAAGGTGGTACGATATCCGTACAATAGTATTTTTAACAATTATGATCGTAAAGACCATCCTCCTAGCTCCATCCTCGGCCACACCGTTGCTTAATAACAGGCGAGGTGGTCAATCGTAGATCTATCTAATGTAAAAAGTTGAAATCTCGCTTAAAGATACAAAGATTGTATGAAACTGTTTCAGGATTACTAATCCTACATTTAGAATAGAATTCATAGAAATAATAAAGAAATAATCTCAGTAATATACAATACCCAACAAACTACTAGATAATTTCTAGAATTCTAGAAACTGCAAGATTCATACACCGCGCTTATACACGGATTATGTTTCTGCGAAATCTGGAAATGTCATCTCGAGTAACATTTACTTTGTTCATTCCATGAAAATCAGATTAGTTTTGCTTAATTAGATGTATATTTTTATCACAAGTTTCATATCCAGATGCCTTGTCTTCAAATCTTTGGTCAGAGCCCTGATTGGATATTGGGGCAGGTCTGAAAGCATCACTATACTAACTAAAGTTATCTCTTTCAATTGTTAATTAATTGAGCTAAATTTTTACATAAGTACATATTTTGACGATACCTACCTAGAGTAGGTATGATTAGTAAAGTAACAAAAATATTAACTAAATTTTTAACAAAATACTTTGTCAAGAAAGATCTCTACTTCTTACGGTCTTGCTTGACAATATACTTTTGATAAAGGCCACCGTAAGTTGAAACTAGTCCGTGTTCGCAACTCCCGACAGTCAACAGAGTGAGCAATATCCTTACTTATTAAACTGCGTATTATTATCGACAGTCATGGCGCTTACTATCAAGCCAACTACCAGCTCATTTGCTCGATAAACGCCAAATGCACAATGTCTGATCAGCAGGTGCAATGAGGCAACACTTATAATGGCCAGTTGGCGTGCTGTGCGCCTCATTACCGCGTTGTTGCCAGTATTACAGTTCATTTAACGTTCTGTTTTTGAAAGTAAAACTGATGCATCGTGGCGACACTTTACTTCCGTTTTTAACTATCTTCGAAAACGTTTTTAGAGTTCCGTAAAGGTACCCGAATGCCAATCAATCAATCAATCAATACTTAACACTTTATTGACACCACATAAAGTAATAAGACAATAAACACATAGGAAAATGGCACAAGAGGCGGTCTTATCGCTAAAAGTGATCTCTTCCAGACAACCTTGGGATGTGATGGAAAAGTAGGTATATGTAAAGGTACGCGATGGTGCTAATTCAATGCCAAGAAAGTCGTAGAATAAAATATTGAAAAAAATATTGCACGTGGGGATGTTTTTTTTTTTCTTATCTACCCCATCACGTGGGGTATCGTTGGATAGGTAATCAAACAAGTATTTATATTAAAATAAAATACCCGACTGCATAAAAGCAGTTTTGCAATCTAACCTACAATTTAGTTACACTTGATACGCTGTTGAGTGTATGTTTTTTGTGAGAAAGTATGCGTAAAATTGCTGTTAAACGTTATAAATGCGCATTCTTTAGAAAAACGAAACATTTTTATTTCAGTTTTCTTAAGAAT
Organism: Lycia hirtaria; assembly: GCA_947563715.1. NCBI lineage: Eukaryota > Metazoa > Arthropoda > Insecta > Lepidoptera > Geometridae > Lycia > Lycia hirtaria. Next base: position 16,138,001 of record OX387385.1, read on the forward strand.
ACGTATAAAAAAATATTACGAAAAACTTCGTTGGAGGTTACGAAAAAACGCTTTATTTTTTATTTTTGTGACAGATGTATTATTATTATTACAAAATAATATAGTCAAAATATATGGCAATAATAAATAGAGAAGGCTGTAAATGATGATGTTGATGACCCAAAAGGAGGAGGCTATTAATTTGGTCGCAGTTTTTCTATTTGTTACTAAAAAACGAATTGAGAACCTCCTCTTTGTTGAAGTCGGTTAAAATCTTATTATGTCCGGAAACTTCTAGAAAATGATATAGATGGATCACCGACAAGTATAAGTTTAGAAAACCCAAAATCCCCGACAAAATAACGGCTGAACTAATTTTGATGAAATATAGCTAAGCACATTCTCAATGATAGATCATAATCGGTCCATCGGTTAGAGAGCTATGATGCCACAGACAGACACACAGATATACAGATACACGAGTAAATTTTATAACAACTCTCTTTTTGGGTCGGCGGTTAAAATAGTAAATCTTGCAATTGCTGATCGACGATAGACCTTTACTGTCATATCCCTTGTCTGCTTGTTTGCTAGTGACATAAAAGCATCCTAGTCTAAGTTACAACCGTCACGGCGGAGTGCCCACAGCTGGTACCACGCTTCATTGGCCAGCCATGGCGTTTTAATTCCACAATAATACGAACTAAATTGAATAATAGCTGTGTTTCTAACTTGTTTTGTTCCCATTTTTATGGAATTCAAAAAGAAGGAGGTTAACAAGTCGGCTGTATTGTTTTTTCTTTTATGTTTCTTACCGCATAAGTCTGTCACTCATACACAGATTTAAAAAAAAAATGTTTTAATAAAATCGGTTCGGTAGTTTAGTTTTTAAAACAAAATAACTAGAAAAAAATGTGTAAACGAAATTGCGTATTTTAAAGTCGGTTGTTTCAGTTTTTTGTACTATAGGTAATTATATTATCTCTTGTAGCTTTGGCCATAGAAGACATTCATAATATTACACACAGAACGGACACTCTCCGCCTCCCGCCAATCTCGGGTTCCTCACCCGCTCCCCGCGCTCGCCCTGTTGTTTGTCGGAGTTTGCGGCGCGATTGTCAGTCGACACAAGCGTTACGGGCTTCAAGCGTTGAAATCCCGACTAACGTCAAAAATTTGCGGCAATCAGACGATAACCTTAACTTCACACATGTGTGTGTTAATACACACTGCAATTTACGTAGGTGTCACTAATTACGCGCCATTATATAGAATGTCGACCGTATGCATTGATTTACCTTGCCGTATGCGTACCAATGCCGATCACATAGAGTTCAATATATTTTAGTACATATATACACAGAAATAATAATAAGAACTGCCCAAGACCATACTTAGCTCAATTTTGGAAATAGATATACGTCTATCAACTAGCGGTAGGTTAATCTACAAAGGAGTTTGGTAAGTAAACTAGCGTCTACTCTATTCCAGATATCGCACTCTTAATTAAATACTGACCGAATTCAAAATCACTAATTTTTAGCAAATGACGTTTAAAGTTTTTTGTGTAACTGGCATATTTTTTAAATGGCTGTAGAATCACAACTAAAAATCGTAATAAATAACTAAAACCACGTACTTTTTCTTAAAAACATGGCCTTTCAGATCCAGTGCAAGATATTAAGATAGTTTTAGGCATTTATTTAAAAAATGAATTTTAATTGAACCTATCAGAATTGAGCCCTTATTTTACAAAAAATAAATAGGTATTGTTGACCTAACTGAAAATAAGTCTACGTTTCACTCAATACTTGTAATAAAACTTTGACCATTTTTAAATTAAGTCACTATTCCACTAAACAAATACAGAATTGTGTGACTAAAGTCATAATAAGTCACTTTTCCACAAAACATCTAACTACTCGTTATGACTCATTTTAGAAAAAATCTTATGACAAAAAAAACGCCTTTTTTTAATCAAGTGTTTATAATAAAAAGAACTAACGAAAAATCACAAATCTTCTTGAAACATAATGGGTAAGTAACAAAATAACTGTTCACATTAAAAAGCAATAATGTAAAGTTTAGATAACCCTTAGTAAGTAAATACTTAGAAAAACTAGCATTTTGTTTTATGATTAACATTGAAAATCACGTCTACAATTAATCTTAATAAGTAGGTAACAACATGAGATCAGTATTAACTCTTTGAAACACGCAATAATAGTTATAATAAAGTCTGTAACTCAACAATAATCAGTCTATTATTCAGTCTAAAAAAGTAACAAGTCTTACCGATAGGACGGAAGTAAACTGTTATAAATAAATGCTAAAAACTTTATATCTAAATTTTTGTTAAACAACTAGTAATACTTTATAATTATAGGTGCTTAAACATTATTTAACTTGGCACAATATTGTCTATAAAAATATGAGGAGTTGCACTCTACGAAGATAAGAAGTAACAAAACATATCAAAAATTATAATTATCCTAAATCACATCATTGTAATAACTGGCATAATAAGACGGTATCACTTTTTTGGATATTAGGCTCTTTAGATCTTTTTTTTTATTCTCTCTTCTTTTTTCTTTTTTTATTCTACGCCTTGTCTAGGACAATATCGTATCATAGGTAAGGGCTTTCGCAGACCGGCCCGTACGTCTAATTCCCGATATTCCTCCTCTTTATATGACGTCTTGAAGAAGAATTTGAAAGGTTCTTCTTTATGGAACTTTAATATTTTTACGTCATTCCATATTAGGGGGTTTCTGTTTATATCTTTGGTGAAATTCAAACCCCATTGTGTTTGTAAATTCTTTACGTCTATGAAATCTTCAAATGTTAAAGTCTGTACTTGAAATTTTTTGCCGGTTTTCTTGGCGCTCTTGATGAGAGGAATATATTGGACTGGAGTATATATCGTGTCTGCTTTTAAATATTTCTGTATTTCCTTTTCAATTAAACTGTGCGCGTTATCGTTTTCGTTTTGTGTATGTCCCTTAATTAAGTATTTGTGAGTTATGCAGTTTATATTTTCAAATTGTGTCAACGCATACATATAAATTGTTGTAATGAATTTATTTTTATTTTGGCCGCAGCAATTGTCAGAATAGAACGTGACTTTTACAGATTTACTTGTACTTCGTTCATTAACAATTTTTAGAAAATTTAAAACGCAAGTTGCAATTTCAACAGAACCTTTCTGCCCATGAGTTTCGTCCCAAAAGTAGCTGTAAACATCTGTATAAGCCTTGTTGCTCTCTTCCTCAGTCGCATTCTTTTTGGCTAATTCTGCAATAGTGAAATTGTAACAATTCATCTTTGATTTATAATAGAAACTACTAGATGTTCCAAGTGGTGCCTGCAATATTGCTTCTAGGTCGTATACGGCACATATGTTATTTTCGTCTATTTCGTATCTATCTTTTCTTTTTTCTATTCTCGATAAATCCTTCTCTTCTAAATGTTTATCATACTCTTCTTTTAAATCCTCGTTTGACGTCAATTTGTAATCTCTGCAGAGATCACAAAGGTCTTTTTTAGGCTGGTGAATTTTTATGCCGGTGTCTTTGAAAATTTCATAAAATTTACAAAATTTTCCTAACGGTCGTCCATTCTTTTGTTGCAGTTCCACAAAATCTTTATAAATTTCTGTCAATGTTCTGCCAGGAGAAATGTATTCACAAGATGACGTTGCTCTAGTATAATGAGACTCAATTCGTGGAATGGAAGCAATGAAATTTTTCATATCGCTGACCAAAGCTGCGTCGATTTTTTTATGATTTCCGTGTTTTCCACGTTTGTCCTCAGCCAAGAAGTTCTGTTCATCAGATTTTTCTTTCACCGTACGTATCATCCTGTCTTATATATCGATCGTATTTATAAAAAAAGTTTTGCAAACCCTATGACTTATATTACCTTGCTTGAAATGAAATGCGTAATTTGATTTTCTTGGATTTTGTGTCTTACTGTATTTGTATTTGGGCTTGATTTCAATCATACAACTTTTGATAAATGCTCTTTGCATATTTATATTCTTCAAACTCCAAAATTTATCAAAAAGGATTTTCCTGTCCTGTTCAGCAATTTTTTCGGAACATTTCAAGCGGCACTTTTCATTACAAGGTGGTTTAACCGAACGCGCATCAACTACTTTATTAGTTCTCACTGAAATATATGATTGACCGGCATTTCTTAAACGTTTTGCATTATTAAATTTCCAAGTCTCAGGGTCGCGCTTTCTCTTTCTGGTTTGGGGCTTTGGTGTTGTTGAACAATCAACACTTTCAGATGAAGTGCCCGAAGAGCTTGATGACGACGATGATGAGGCCGAAAGACTTCTGCTTCGATGAGAAGAAGACCTTAACAATAGTGGCGGTGGCCGTTTATCTACACTCTCTATTCCTGTATAATATGTGGGATCTGAATCACTTAGATCCGGATCACTTTCGCCAGAATTAATAGGAGAAATTATGTAATTCTTTTTTTTACCAGTTGTTCGAAGGGATATTTGGAATGTTTCACATGTTGTATTGTTGCTAGTTGAAGGAAATGTATTTTTGTAACTTACAGTGGGTGTATCTGTGTTTTCATTCGCATAATTTAAATTCGAGGGAAGGGACTCATGAATTTCTACGGCTGGTCGTTTTTGGAGTATTGTCGTGGTAGCATTTTTTGTTCTGACCAGACTAGATAAATCTATTTTACAGATAAATGACTGTTGGGACTTAGATGGTATATTATTAACAATAGTTGGGGTTGGAGTAGACGCCTGAACGAAATGGTTTTCAGATTCAATTACTGACGGTAGATCGTGACTTGTTATTGCAGCAGATACATGTAGAAGATCCTCTTCCGATCCAATTTCAGATATTGTTGGCATTTTGGTTTTGGTGGACGACGACAGTGAAATATTATTTCCATGTTCTTGTATAGGTGATGCGACTTTTTTTGAATTTGTTACAAAAGATGCTTGCGTAGAACGTTCTTGAAGGTCTTGTTCAGGAATTGACGATGTAGTAGTGGTAAGCACTTGCAAAGGACTTTCTTGAATATTTGTTTTAAGCAATGTTACGCTACTAGTGTGTATAGTGCGAAGGGTAACATCTTCACATTCAGTTGCAGATAAAATATTATTATCTGAGAGTTTATCGGTTGAACATGGCGGAGAATTTTCTTGAGAAAATTCTTTGATGATGGCATTACTCATAACAGCTGAATCTGCAGCCATTGTCGTAGATGAAAAGGATGGAACTGTGTCAAAAACTAACTTACGGCAAACTCTTCTTTTAGGTCCGAAATATTTCTTCTTAAACACTGTTTCATTTTCTGTGTTAGGACAATTATTTTCATTAATATTTAAGTTTTTAAATATCTGCTTCATACGCTGTTTTTCCATGGTGAATGTGAGATCTACAACAGAAAAAATAATTTCAATGTTAATTTTGTTTTGACTTAAACCATAAAATTATGTTTCAATTTACATAATATAGAGACTTATTTTTAGATGAAACGCATTTCTACCTATCATTTTTTGTATTACAAAGACTTAACTTTAAATGCGCCAAAGGAATGACTAATGTTTTTAAACTAAAGAGACCTAATTTGACAACGGGCATATTTATTTTACGATTTTTAAAACAACACAGACTCAACTCTAAAACGGTCAATAAACCTGTTGCAAGCTTTAATCAAATACTGACTCAATACAAAGTTAGTCAACCAGACTACCTAGATACTTTATAAAACAAAGGCTTAACATAAAATCTGTCGATATTGCATAAACAAAGTTCATAATAAACTTACCTTATGTTTTTGTAAAACAATGGCGTATATCGAAATCGGCCGGCGTTCAACACAGCCACCACCTGCGACCGCCGACGTAAGACTGAGTCGGTCACTATTCGACGGAGGAAGCGGGTGCGCGGGGTATGGAAAATCTAGACTCATTTTATTTTTTACCTTAATGTATAAAAAATAGGGTTGTTTTTTTTTGTGTGGGTTATGAAGCCTGCTCTTTTAGGTCATTATTTCACTGTAACTCGTTTTGGCCAAATTTTTAGTTCGGTCGATGTTTTACTAAGAGTGCGATATACCGGGTCCCACCAGTAGATCCAAGTGGAATTACTTATGACCCACCGGTGGGTTTAATAGTTGAAATTATGGAAAATCACCCGTATTTTTTATGATAGCTTTACGCTTGACAGCCAACTCCCCTGGTGGCCTACGATAAAGCACACTTGCTTCAAAATGTCTGCTCTTCAATATAAAAAGTATCAGGCGTTCATGAACTAACAAGAGGTTGTTGTTGCAGCGGCCGCCTTCCTCGTCGTTATCGTACGGTGGTGCGGTGAACGACGACGTGCGGTCGCCGGGCTCCGGCGGTACCCCCGGTCCCTTGAGTCAGCCCCCGCCGCAGACGCTCGACGCGACGGATCCAGGTTAGTACAAACCACTTAGTAAAAAGGATTTACTGCAAATTCCATCTCTTTAGTGTTACTAAATTTCTGGCTGAATAGCACGGGAAGCCAAAATAAAAAAAACAACGGGTTGCACACCGGGAGTGCCGGCAGAAGTCAAAACTAAAAAATAAAATAGCAAAAAGCCTCCGCCCTCCGATTGACAAATTGAAATTTATATCGGTGCTCTAACCTATTGAGCTAACGAGTCTTACGTGCATGTGTCGAAAATAAGCATTCGGCTCAACGAAATGACGTCATGCTAGAAGGACAAACTTGTACATACAATAATGAACTTTAAATGCAGAACGTTAATTAGAATAGGTTTCTGACTGTCCGTCTTACGATCTGACGATCTGACGCGAGTTTAACATTTTTTTCATCCCCCCATCTCGGAAAGAGTATTTTTTGCTCTTCAATATCTGAGTGCAAAAGCCGTTTTTATCCGCTAGAGGATAAAGTAAATTCAATTTTAAAATATCGTATGCACTAAGTTTGTGAATTCAAAACATCATTATCTAAACCTATTCACTTCTACCTCCATGGTGCCGAATTTATCATATACAAGTATAACTAACTATAGGTATAAATATAGTACATTGACTTTACATGTCTTTACTGAAACTTAAAAAAACCCTGCTATTATGAATCCATTTTAGAAAAAAAAGACAAAATTAAGTACAACAACACAATTACGCAAAAAGACATTTAAGTCATTGGCATTTTTTTTTTTAAGTCTCGCATTCCTGTTTTTCTCTTCCGTGTTGAAGAAAGCTGAATTATCTTCTACATTAAAGTTTTATTACCGTAAAGTAAACAGTTTTAGCTTCAATGTCTCTTCACGCGTCCTTATTGCGTGTTTAAAGTCGATCTCGATCGAAATTGATCAGGGAAAGTAACAGAATCGAATTGTGATCGAGTTGTAGGTTTTTTCGGCTACCAAAAAATATTGTCAAGTTTTTTTAGTATTTGTAAAATAAAATTAGAATTGTCATCTTCTCGTTTTCTAGAGAATTATAGTGTGTATTTGAATTTTTGATGTAGAGTGAATAAATTTATACTTAATTGACGCACACATCGTTGCTGCTAATCATCAGAAGGCGGTCTAACGTAGATCTTCTTATACTGAAACATAGACTCGACAAAAAGCAGTTTAATTAAACCGCAAGTAAGAATAATCTCGATTTGACTGATTAATTTATTTATCTAAGCAAGTTATGATGGCTATTTTTGATTCTGATCGCGAAAATATAAAGGCACTTTAATACTGCTTACGTTGTTTTTGGTGAGTAGAATAGCTTTCACTATCGTAATCAGTATGGCGAATCTGTTACTTAACAACAATGTATCGTCCAACGCATCGTGTGAGTGCACCATCGCCTAACATCAATTATGTGTAAACGGTCGTCTATCGCGGAATATCTAGTTTCAGCAAACATTTACATGCTTGGTTGACCGTTAGTATAAGCTTTTATTTATGCCCACGCTGTATTTTTACTGGCAAAGGTAAAAAGTAAAAAAAAACTTGAAACTTTAAGCCTTAAACTAAACTTAAACTTTAAACTATCCATAGATAAAATATCCATAGATCACGATAAACTTTGACATACGTACCTATGCAATTTTGAACGCATATTTCACGAGCTCTTGCTTAACAACGAGCTATGGAGAAAGCTATGCTCGGAGTCTCTATGCGAGATCAAATCAGAAATTAAAGGTCTGTAGACGTGCGAAAGTCACTGAAATAGCACAGCAGATTAGCAAGTGAAGTGGCAGTGGGCAGGGCACATAGCATGCAGAACTCATGGGGCCGAAAAGTTCTTGAATGAAGACCATGCAAGACCATGGTAAGCGCAGAAAGACGCTGAATGTAAGCTGCTTCCATCAAGTCTTTTTGGAAAATGTACATACACAGTGTCAGTGTCTATGTACAGTGGTAGAATTCTTGTGGCTGAAGCAGTGACGATGATGATGAAGCTCTTTAACTGCAGTGTATAAAAACAAATTGATCCAGCGGTCCGTTTCTGTTAACTTTATAGCGGAGATTATACAATAGTCAACGATGCTGCAATACATTGCGATCTTTTGTGTATATCTTGATTTTGCTGCCTACTAATAAAAAAACCTGATGATGCCAATGACTCATATCTTTAGAAAGGCAAAAGGATTCCACTTAATCCCATAAGGTCAGGGAGAAACAAGCCTCGTCAACTCCCACGCAGCCAACAATTAACTTGTCCGCACTCGATTGAGGAGATACGACGAAATACGTCCACACCTCCTCAAGCACCAATTCAAAACTGACAACCTCACGTCACCACATCACTAGTTGAGGTTGTCACCTTCTTTGTGGTTTAAGAGAACGCATCGAGAACTCTACATGCGTTTGTCAACGCTGCGCTCCAAGTGTCAAGGGCTGGAATCAATCGTCACTTCCAAACCGCTTGTGACGTTTCGACTTTAGATCGACTGTCATGTATTCATTCAGAAAATGACTGATAGGTGTGCGTAAAACATGCACTTATGACGTTTCGTTGATGGGGACGGAACAATAGGTATTGAAGATGCAGTATCGTCGCATCTCGGGCGATAATCGCTTTCATGTGACTATGAGCCTGGCAATTTGTGTGGGATTATACGAATAACATTGTGTATTATTCAGATAACATATGAAAAATAGTAAAAAATGATTCGTTCTAAAATGGTGTTTACAAACGACGCGATTCCATCGTTTGAGCGTTTGACAGCTGTCAAAATTGGCGCGAAACAGTAACAGCGTTGATTTTTTGTGCATTTTCACGTAGTGTTTGTGGAAAAAATATGTTTTCCATCCACGTACGTGTAATTGTTTGGTTTGTCGCCCGGTCTCGTCGTAACGCGGGAAATGCCGGCTAAATTGAATTTTGGTGAGCCGCGGCCGTTCCGATATGTAACTAAGAAATGTATTCTTTTTTCTGGAAACGTGTTTGTTACATTACTTTTATTTAACCAACGAAAAACCAGCCAGTATTGCAGTTATTTTTAAAACGGAAATAATTTTCTAATGGTCGCTTATTACAGGCCACTTAGAAAATAAATAAGCCAGTAAAAATTAAAAACTTTTCCGCAAGGAATTATCGATCAAAGGTTAAACATTTACTGCGCTAGCATTAAAATAACACAACAAATAAAGTAATTACGTAGCATCGAACGTGTTATAAGTTATTATAATATTGAAATGGTTCTGAAATGAGTCTATCGGAACACATTGTTAGATGCTTTGCGACTTTTAGAAGTATTTCAGGGGTAGTCGTATAAAAATACTATCAATTTCGATAATGTCATATTTTAACCAACTCTATATCTCGGAATTTTTATTATAAAATTAACCAGATTTTTTATTTTTTAACCACCACCCAACTGTGGAGATAAAAATTAAAATAAAAAACCAACTCTATATCTCGGAGTTTTTACTATAAAATTATCCAGATTTTTTATTTTTTAATCCCCACCCCAAAAAGAGGGGTATTATAAGTTCGAGGGGTTATGTGTATCTGTGTTTGACTGTCACATCATAGCTCCCAAACGGATGAACCAATTTTGATCTAGATTTCTTTGTTTGAAAGTAGGTTTCGTCGAAAGTGTACTTGACTGTTTCATCAAAATCGGTTCAGACGTTTTTTTTGTCGGGGAGTTTTGAGTTTTCTAAATTTACACTTATAATAAGTAAGTTATTGTTTTTTTTTTGTTGTTATGGGGTTACTACTCATTAAAACTTCATAAAAATCTAATAACCAAATGAAAAAGTAATTACACCGAACGTGCGAACCTCTGCCCCAAGTGCCATAAAGGGCTACAAGTGAATTATTCAAAATTCCAAATTTCCCTATAATTCAATCAGGCCGCCCCTCCCAGGGGAGGCGCGAGGGGGGGGGGATGGGGCGATTATTTCAGAATTTAATATTAATTAACTGACGCGCTCGGTGGTATAATTACGTTTTTCAATTATCCACTGACAATTATGCGATCTGACGGCCAATTGTCAATCCGGGAGTGATGCTTGAGTTTTTTTGCACGTGACAGTTTTGCAATGTCGTCGTTTTTTTAATTTAGTGAGTATTTTTATGCATTATTTATTATAACTTAAAATACTTAATATTATATTGATATTGTAAACATTCCAAGTAACGATTTTACTTTTTATATTTTATTTTAAGCTGAATAAATCTACCTTTGACCAACACTGGCATGATGGTAAACGACGGTATGGCCGAGGATGGAGCACGCCGATCTGGAAGTTATCTATCTTTTCACTATAGTCTTCGAAAAAACTTTGTCCCATTGTTGTATAAACAAATACTCGATTTACTTGCGACTATTGCGTCCTCGACTTATTTCACAAATTCCTTTTAAGAAAATACTTTTACACCACAAATTAACGTAAACCAACACCCGGAATTCGTCAAAATATGACTATTATTACATTAAGTCCCCGCGGGGTGAACTCTAAATAAAATTACAGCTCCCTTTGCCCCCGCCTGTAGGGTCCTATTCTCGTCAGATCCCCCCTGAGTCCGTCTCGGGTATTTGATGATTCTTCTCACGAACTGAATGACCGCTGAGTGGGCACTGTGTCTTGAATTTGGTAAAAGTAATTTTTTACTTTTGTTTGGTAAAATTTAGGTATGTTTGCGCTTCACCGCCAACTCGTCTGATGCTAAACGATGTTGCGGTCTACGATGGAGCGCGTTTACCTAGAAGAAACCGATGCAATTGCGATTTAAAGAAACCCTGATTGTATTAATCGGGAAAAACTCCACTCAGGAAGCATATCCTCAATTTATCAGTCCGTACGTTAATGTAGAATTAAAACATTTCGTTCAGCCTTTTGGATCATCCAACATGAAAAGATATTTTGGAACCTATTATTTTTATTTTGACATTAAAAAAAATCATTTAAATATTTAGGGACATTTCACACAACATCATCTGGCCCAAACTAACCAAAGTTTGCATTAGTTCTCACTCCATGTGTGCTTGTATGCCTTTGTTACTACATCGTTATATTACATGATCACACATATGTGACAGTAGATTGAATAATGAATAATTATTATTTATTTAACACTTTATTGCACACAATTACAAAGTAACAAGCTGTACAATAGGAGGACTTAATGCTAATGTAGCATTTTCTGACAGTCATCCTCACAGTGAAAGACAGACAGGATGTATAGGCGTGCTTCAAAACTTAGGTTTATGAAAATATAATTATAAAACACACTATATAATATACTAAATAATAATAATATTTAATACATACTATATATACTTGAATAATGAATAATACTTTAGTTGGGAATGTAAATTATTCGAATTATATTTGCACCTCTATCGTTTTATTCGCCTTTGTCAGAGGCGATTTCTGGTATTTGATGCATAAGTGAACCAACTTAAAATATAATTAATTCCAAAGTAGCTCTATCTGTTAAATTTTTATGGCTAAACGGCTGAACAAATTGCAACGAAATTAGGTGATATTCTAATGTATTTAACAAGAGTGGATATAAAATAGTTTTTCTTGAAATTTTCGACGAAACTTAACTTAGCCTAAGAAAACACTATGCGCAGTCGCGGGACAAGTTAAATTACAATTACTATATGAGTAATTGTAATTTAACTTAAGTTTTGCCAACATTTAATTCAATATGTACCTATCTACACATATCTAGCCGTCACATTTTCTTAGTTAATAAACCATCATTTAAAAAGCTATAAAACCATTTCTACTAATATACCTAATTAGTCACGATTCGGAACTAAAATCAAATCGATTAATTCGGTCCGGCTGTCGAACTAATGTTTGCATGCATTTTGACGTTTTTAGAAGAAATCCCATTGATTTGAACATTTATTGAAGTAACTAAATTGACGTGAAATCGAGACTCGAGCATGAAAATGATTGATTCGATTATTTGGAGTGTTTTTTTTTGTAGGTATGAATTTTTGTTTGATTAAATGTTATAATGCTTACAAAATTTACTAAATATCAAAGTAATAAAAAAGAAAAATGGTGGATTAAATAATAAAATTTTAAGTGCAATCGAGCACGTTCAAGGACTAAAAAAAAGAAAAATGTTATGAACTTTGACCCACATAACCGAAACTTTCCAAAAATCGCCGTCCAATAAATAACACGGGACCCAAAGCAATATCGGTACAGCAATCGTTAGCCGCAAATACCTCAAGTCGCTTTGAAGTTAGCCAATAAACCGTCTCCAGGGCACGCCTTATCAATATTTCAGGCACAAAATTGAAAATTACCGGAACCCCAGTGGAGTTACATAACTCAAACCTATCCAAATCAATAAAATATTAACTCCTAACGTTTTCCCGCCATTTTTCACTGGCCACTCTGCTTTCGTATCACGTCGCGAGGCACTTACACTCAATGCTAAATGTAATCATAAAATTGTTGTTAATAATTCATGTTAGAGCGAGACGGTTGGATACGTTAGAGAGGGACGGGGTGTGGGAGCGGGATTATTAAATTTTGTGAATGCTCACTTTGCTCACTTTGTATCTAATATCCGAATGTGTTTAATATTAAATTAGTGAGGGGCGCTTCGGTTCTCCCTTGGGCGTGGTTCCTTCGTGATAGATTCCCGTTACACTTTTGCAGGATTATGATTGGTTGATGGTGTCGTTTGGGAAATGGGAAAATTTGGAGTTGTGACCTTTTGTGTCTTGACAGTCGATTGAGCCAATTGGAAATACCTGTCCGGTTGGCGCTTCTTTGTATTATTCTTATATTAGTTGAGTCACTGAATTTCTCGATTTTACCTGCCACTATTTATTTTCAATTTTTGTAGAAAGCAGATTTCCAAAAACTCGGGCGAAACGTTTTTGTTTTACTTTTATTGTTCGTACCGCTAAGTTATAGAATATGCTGAAAATGTAATTTGGTAAATAAATCATTAAATCAAAATCATAAATCAAAGAATATACTTCCTGAGAGGGTAATCCAATAGATATAATTAGAGTGTCTTTAAATCGCACGTGAATCGAGTTCTACTTGGCAAGTGCGCTACATTGTAGACAACAACGATAGCACTAAGTAACTATAGCTCACCTGATAGTAGCAGGTAAGCTAGAGGTCAAACTCAAGCCTAATAAGTATAAAAAGAAATTCGACAAAGTACGAGTTTCACTAGCGAGTTTTTGTGGAATCACCAAGGAGGTTCTATCAAGAATATATTTTCAAAAATTATTTACGCAAGTTTAACTCGCATTTGACCAGTTTTTAGAAATTGTAGGTTTACATCAAAGTAAACCCTAAGTTTAACTTGCACTTGACCAGTTTTTAGTAATTGCAGGTGTATATCAAAGTAAACCCTACAATGTTGCCAATTATGAGACTTGTATCTATTACCGTTCAAAAGATACAGGCATTTAAGTGTACGACAGACAGACAGACAAACAGACATCGTAGCCTCACAAATAGGCTCCCGCATCCATAGTACGGAAGTCTAAAAATGAGGACTTGTTCAAGCATCTTACTTAGTTACTTATCTACCACTTGCTATAGCGTCCTTGTTTCAAGTCTGTCACCAAAACCCTAAACTGTCACGTTGTTCGAACTCGGACATCTGGCAACCCACACACACGAAATGCAAATTTTAGTCACTTCATACTTCACCATGAAGACATATACTCGATTTGCTCGCGAGTTTAAATCATCATCATCATCTCAGCCACAACAAGTCCACTGCTGGACATAGGCCACACCCATGGATTAAAAAAAAAGCGGTTGGAAGCGGCCTGCATCCAGTGTCTTCCTGCCACTTGTATGATATCTTCGTTCCAACTCGTGGCTGGTCTTCCTACGCTGCGCTTGCCGGTTCGCGCGTTTACAAATCGCAATAAAGTCTACACTTTTATATAGAAAACCCAATAGTGGCGCCACCGCAGGATCTACAACAAAGTTACATTACAAGCTTACGCTTGTATGTAAGTTCAAAGTTAACAATTAAAGTCAAAACAGCCGGAACCCGACAAAAAGTGTAACTTTATACGGCTTCCCGTTCCATGTCCAGAAGCACCTCCGAGTAAATTTGTGGTTTTACGGAATTACATTACGCATTGGGAAGGAAACGGGATTAGAATGGTAAGTCGCTGTATTTAAAAGAAAAACTAATGAACAATATGTATTGTATGTGCGAAGACTGGTGAAAAAAGCAGAAGAAACATGGTGACGTTAGCTTGACTTGAAAGTGAAGTTGGTATTTAGCTAAAATTAGAAAAAATAAAAATAGTGAAGCAAAAGAGAAGATTTATTTATGATTTATTTTTAACCGGCTTCCAAAAAGGAGGAGGTTCTCAATTTTAATGTTTGTTTTTTACATGTTTATCACGCAATTACTTCGCCAATTATGAATTGATTTTGATAATGTTTGTTTGTTTTATTAGTTAATATTTCAGAGGCGGTCCCATATAAATTTTGTCCAAATCGGTTCAGTACTTTGCTTTTTATAACAAAATAACTGGAAAAATATCTCATCCAAGTAAACAAACCGCGTATTTTGAAGTCAGTTGTTGGAGTTTTACAAATTATGATTATGACCGTTCTTGAAGGTACAACGCCAGAAGCATGGAATAGAAGTGTGGACCACCCCACCACGCTTCTGCACCACGCTGTTCTATTATGCACCACGCTGTTCTTGAACACACACACACACTTGATAACACTTTGCTGAAGAACTACAGACCCATCTCGCTTCTGAGCCATGTTTATAAGCTGTTTCGAAGGTCATCACGAATCGTCTTGAACGCAGGTTTGATGGCTTCCAGCCTCCCGAACAAGCCCGTTTCCGAAAGGCTATAGTACCATAGACCACATCCACACGCTGCGACAAATGATACAGATAACCAAAGAGTACATAATATTTGCAACTTAGCTTAGAGTTAGTAATTATTAGTTTAAAAATGTAAAAATCAACTTCAAAATAAGCAATACAATACATACGTGACTTGCTGTCCACATTTCTACAGGCAATTGGATGATATTTCACCAGTTATTTTGTTAAAAAAAACCAAAGTACTGCATCGATTTTGATAAAATTTATATGGGACCACCTATGAAGTATAATCTACAAAATACAAAAATAATCATCAAAATCAATGAAAAATTTACTGAGTAATTGGTGAACAAACGTAAAAAAAATACAGACCGAATTGATAACTTCCTTCGTTTTGGAAGTCGGTTAACAAAGTGTTCTGGGAAACAATGGACTGACGATATATTTACCAAAGTAGTCGACCATCATCCATCCAACCCTCCACATCCCCGACATCCGACACAACTGTTATCCTTACAATTACCACAGCTAAGCTCCGAAAAATACCAAAGGGTTAGCACAATACTATCACACCATTACGAGTCTATTGTTGTCTATGGAAACTAATACTTTTGTATCGTAGGTACTGCATACTCTATGGTCAAAAAGAAAAAAAAAAGAATTAGTGTCTACTTTTGTGTTCGTACTTCTATGTCTGAAAAAATAAGTAGCAAGCTGTGAGTGAATCTTTTTCGCTGTGGGTTCCGTACTGAAATTTAATTATATCCATTCAAAATGGATCTTCGTTAGACTATCAAGTTTCCTAATGGTTTCACCTGATTGCCTGAATGGAGGGTAAGGTTTTCTTCTTTATATATATATTACATTTCTAAAATAGGTCCTGTTAGTTGCCAAATTCGCGTTCACTTCGTTCACTCGCTCAAAAAGTGAAAATAACTCTTTCTCTCAGTGTCTTTATTAGTTTTTCACGATTTAACGAAGAACTGTTTCAAAATTTGGTACAAATATGCCTGGAGACGAACCTAGGCTACAAACAAAAATAATTATTTCAAAGCTTATACGAAAATAACTAGCAAACAATATAGCTACGTTTGTCTTATAATTCGTTCACAAATGTTTAAATAAACATTTTTACACCGATTTCTTATTTCACTTAAACTTAATTATAATAATTGTGTCTATCGGGAGTCGTACGGACTCTATTAGTACAGGATCAAGCAAATGGCTTGTGAAGAGAGAAGCATTATAAGTAGTGGGATAGAAAAAGCTGTGGATGATGATGTTGATATATACATATAATAATTGCTTTGTATTTCCAATATTTTTTTCTCTCGCTATAATAGTTCCTGAATCAACAAAAATTACTTACCTACTTACAAAATTTCTAGTATTTTTTTGATAAACGGAAAAAGAAACGATCCCACAAGAGGTTTCATTTTTCCAAACGACACGGAACCCAAACAAGAAGTACCAAAGATGGCGGAGTATTTATGACGTCATGTTTGATATTGTACGCGTAATTTAATTTTCAAAAGTAATGGGAACTATTTGGGAAGATTTGACACCTGAATGCTTTAGATTAAAATTTTTAAAAGGGATCACACACCATAAGTTGGGTATTTTTGTTACTTTTTGCTTGTAGAGGAAACACAATACTGAAATACAGAAAATCGTCTACGTTGATCATGGGCATAAAAAAACATTTGAAATTAAAATTGTGAACAGAAAAAACATATCTTGAAAAAAAAGAAACATGTAATTATAATATATAAGCCAAAAACACGCCAAGCTTTTTAAGGCGCTAGAGTAGATGACGAAAATATTCATGTAAGTATATATTATATAATCTGAATCTTGGAAACGGCTCCAACAATTTTAATTAAATTTGGTTTGTAGGTAGATTAGGGGACGATAAATCGATTTTGCCAATTTGATTTTTAGTGAACCCGGGTTTGCTCATATTTTCAGTCATAAAAAAACCGAGTGGAGCTCGGTCGTCCAGGTAAGTATTATTTAATTATGTCACTCGCGTGACAACTTCTGATTAGATAATGCGAATGTCCAAAAGTGGTTATTTTAAAGTTCTCAAATATTTATTTCAGTCAAAATAAAATATATTTTAATACATTTTAATAATGTCCTCTTGAATCTTATTTTAAAATTTATATTAAATAATTTTAAATTAAGAAAGTTGTTAAGAGCGAAACAACTGCGGCACCCTGGTGCCTTAAGCTGAATATTTAATATGTTAAAAAAGATAACAATATTTTTGATCTAATTAATTCATACATTGATCTTAATTAAAATGCAAAAATAATTGACTCATATTTTATAATAACAATTATTGAATTTAAGTCAATGTCCGAGACTGTTCAATTTATTCAATATTTTTGCATACACTGATAACATGTTACTTAATTATAATCCCGATAATCTTAGACTAGAGAAGAAATCAGATGGAGCTCATAGAACTTGAAAATGAAAATAACATAACAACTGTATACACTTATTCCATCCTGCCCTGTCTTCTTCCATACTGTAGGGAACACACGATGAAGAGGAATCGTTTTTTAACACGCTTTTAGTACCTTCACCTG
Source organism: Lycia hirtaria (assembly GCA_947563715.1). Lineage (NCBI taxonomy): Eukaryota > Metazoa > Arthropoda > Insecta > Lepidoptera > Geometridae > Lycia > Lycia hirtaria. Next base: position 16,155,875 of record OX387385.1, read on the forward strand.
TATGCATGTTTGTTTGTAACCGACTCCTTTGGACTTGATTTTGACCCACTTAAAACGGTCAGATTTCATTCAAATTTTGTAGGCTTATCGAGAAGTCTTCGTTTCTCGATACAATAATTTGAAGCGTGTTTTTTTTAAGTTTTTTTAAACTATTATTACTAAAATTGTTTTATATCACAAAATCTTTAGATTTTCTTTTATTGTGCGTACCTCTAACCTAAACTATGGAATAACCTTTCTGAGTGGCTCTTCTTCAGTGGATATTATCTGGGTATCTTTATATCGCGAATGAATCGCTTTCGGCTAGGTAAGCATGCTCCATCGTAGACCGCAACAGTCGCTTAACATACTATGTGTTACCTATGTGTACCAATGTGTTTAAAAAAGTGCAATTTATAAAATTTACGGTACGTTTGACCAACGGTTGATCATTAGATTATTAAAGCAAAATCTTTCTCAAGAAGCAAAGGAATTTAACAACTAAAATCTAACAAAATCTAAATAAAAAAATCGGCCAAGTGCGAGTCGGACTCGCGCACGAAGGGTTCCGTACTATCATCTATAACAGAAAATCGTATAAAATAACGAGAAATCAACGAAATTCCAAGTAGTAAATCGCAAACTTATAGGTACGTTTTCGATACACATCCAGGGAGCATGACGACCCTCGCGCGAATACACGCGGCTATGGCCGTGATGTTACCTCCCCCGCTACCCGCGCGGCCGTTGCTTATCAACCGCCTCGCGCTCGCGCCACCACCACACCGCGGCGCGGCGCTCGCACCGCGTTTATATGTACGGATTATTTTCATTTTGTGAGTTTTTATGTATTAGATTAGGTATTTATTGTAATAGTTAATATATTTCTAAATATTTACTTACAAATATTCAAGTTTCTACCTGTTAATTAAGATCGAGTAAAAATTGCTTAAAAATTACGTTTGTTGTATGGGAGCCCCCCTTTAATATTTACTTTATTATTATTTAATTATTTATTTTGAAAGGTAATATACAAGTAAATATTCTGTGAAAATTTGAAGCGTCTACCTGTTACCGTTTTTAATATTGAGCAAAAAAATACGAAAAAAACACGATTATTGTATGGGGACCCCCCTTAATACTTTTTTTATTTTTATTTTTAGTATTTATTGTTATAGCGGCAACGGAAATACATCATTTGTGAAAATTTCAGCTTTCTAGCTATCACGGTTTATGAGATACAGCCTGGAGACAGACAGACAGACAGACAGCGAAGTCTTAGTAATAGGGTCCCGTTTTTACCCTTTGGGTACGGAACCCTAAAAAAGTTTCTTAAAATAATTAGCTTAATTATTTCAAATTATTGTAATTTGAAATAAGTATTAAGTACTTATTATAAAATTATTAGTTTAAAAACTAAAACAATGGGCTTTATAATATTTTAGCTTAAAAAACTGAAGTGAAACAACCGACTTCTCATGGATTTCATTGTCAGAACTAGACCAAATTAAAATGGGACCACACGGGAAGCACCAGCTTTCAAATAAAAAAAAATCATCAAAATCGGTTCACCCAGTCGAAAGTTATGAGATAAAAAACATAAAAAATACAGTCGAATTGATTTTTGGAAGCCGGTAAAATACGTAATTTCGTTTACTTGCAAAACATTTTTTTTTTTCAATTGAATTTTATTTTAAAAACCAAACTACTGGACCGATTTAGATGAAATTTCTGTGCGACCAATTTGAAAGTATATCTTTTCAAACAAATAATACAATTTTCCGAATCGCCTTATATTTGTTAAATGAGAACTTCTAAAAAATATTTTGAAACAGATCATGTGTATTGCGTTAATTTAAGTTCGTAAATGCATATTATGAATATGATTTTAAACCCTTTATCGTGATAAGAAAACGACGCGTACCTACATATTAGATCCTAAGCGCTCCGTCTGACTGTTTCTCTAGTCTGAGACGATATTATTATTAAAATAAGATATCTTACTCATACTCATATATTAATAACAAATTAGTAACATCTCAAATAATAAAGTCATTGTAAAAACAATAATAATGAAAATTAAATACTAAGTAACTAATTACAATAGATTAAATAAATACAAATTATGAATAGTCATTACCCAAAATTACAAAAAACATTACCCTCCTTCTTACGCAATCGAGTAAAAATATATAGTTTCCATTTATATACGCGTTTGTAGTATGCGCGGGCGAAAGACGAACATGGGTCATACTGCATCTCTTTAGCTAAACTGTAGTTATGCACACATATTACCGCACATCAGGTTTTTATATATATTTTGTAACATGCGTGCCATCCGCGATACCTGTTCCGGAATTTTGACAGCACTTAATTTTTTTTTCAGCCAATGCCATGGGGGGGGGGGGGATCCGGACCCCCTGGACCCCCCCTCCCTTATATACGCCCATGATTATAGCGAAAATACAACAATTCATCATCAAAATCATCACCATTTTCTTAACAGCTAGAGTAAATATAAAAACACGTTATCACAAAATAAAAAAAAAAAATAAATAAAAACAACTCGTAGTATTGAGTAAAATTACGAACCATTATCATGCTTTTTTGTATAGTACATGAAAAGGGCGCGAATTACATTTGACAGCACAAAAACCCGTCAAAATGACAAAGTGATTCGTCATAGAGATGACAGATGCGCGACGGAAAGGGACGGCAGCATGAATGGAGAACAAAACGATGCGTGTGCGCAACCAAACTTATGTTTTTTTTTTGTTATTATTTTGAATATTTGTATCAGTATACTGGCAAATGCCTTTCCGAATACATTTGTTGCGATACAAATTGCGATTCAACCAGTTTTCAAATTTAAAAAAATAGTACAAAAAAAACGAAAAAAACGAAAGCTAACTGTTAAACTAAACTATTCAAAAACAGTGGCGCCTGCGCGACATTTCTAAATGTCTCATTTTTTTAAAACAAACTTTCGAGCTCAAACAATTAAATCTTATAATAAAACAATGCAACGGACGTAAATCCTTTGTTCATTTATTCAGGTAGCCTCAGACTAATTTTAGAATTATACAAATCAATATTCAGTCACACTTGCACTTGCCTAATTATCATACAACTCATACAAACTCCATACAACCCAGACAATATCTCATTAACGCGCGCTACCGTATATTACTACCTTAAATGGCATTCCTAGACAAACCATTTTGTCTAGACCTCCCATTTTCCACGAACATTCGAAACACCTTACATTTCTCTTCTTAATGCCACAGTTTTAATGATAGTAAGTATGTACAAAGCTTGTCTTGAGAGGTCAAGTGGGCTGGTTTGTATGAATTAGCATTTTTAGTTTGAAATATGGATATGTAGTGCATTTGTAATTGTTTTTATTTTCTTAGTTAGTCCGACTTAACTATTGTCAAAAATATTGATGAGGGAAAGAGAGATCCAATTCGGAAGATGATAAAGCTATAGGAGTCAGTAGTTCGACCATAGTCCATCTCGCTCGCGCATAGAAATATTTTTTAGGCTTTAATTTTTTTTAAATGTAAGCATGGTATCAAATGCAAATAATTGATATAAATTGCTTACTTATTATTATATTTAGAAAATTGCTTTTTAAGTATAAGTTTTTAAGTATATTGCTTATTAGGTATATTTAGAAAACTCAAAACCCCGACATAAAAACGACTGAACCGATTTAAAAAAAGAACACTCTCGATGAAATCTTCTTTCAAACAAAAAAAACTAGATCAAAATCGGTCCTTCCGTTTGCAGAGGTACGATGCCACAGACAGACACACAGATATACAAATACACAGATAACGTACACACACGTCAAACTTACACCCCTCTATTTGGGGCGGGGGTTAATAATGTTCCTAACTTAATATTAAAAACATAAATGTATAACAAAACATTTTTTTTTGTATAAAGGAATTCAAATTTGTGACCATAATTAATTTTTGTATCAAATAATTATGGTAATTCTCATTTCGTTCAAAAACGTATAACGCCATTTTGGGGAATGTTTATCTAAAAAATTACTTTATATACCTCATAGAAAGTAATTCTGTGTTAAATAGACAACCTAGTTTCATTTACAGAGTACTAAATGGTGAATGTATTCTAGGTACGAGCTAGGTATTGCCCAGATACCTAGAAGCGTGGAATCCACCAAGTTTTGGACTGCATTCAAAATAATCTGCATACGGAACGCGGTACCCGCGTTAGCTTTTACTACTGGAATGTAATTTTCCTAGACGTTGGGCGAATTCTATGTTTCTCATATTCCTCGTTTTGCTCGTCTCGCTCGCGCATTTTCTCGTTGTAGATGATTGTATGCAATTTAAGGATTGTAACGAAATTGGTTATATGTTTAGAAGTGTTTTTACGCTAAATAGCCTACCTACGTTTATGTCGCCTGATGGTAAGCGACTGTGTGGTCGAGGATGGAACACGTTGATCTAATAGATATCTATTCAAGTAGCCTTAAAAATTACAAAATTTTAGTTCTCAGATGAAACAGAAGATGGCAGAGTTCTGTTCCTGTACATTGATGTGGATTTATTGTCTAAGTACTTACTTTGGGTATTTCGATGAGACATATGTGATAGTGTTACCACTTTCTGCTTGTCCAAGGGCGTCGCCAAGGGGGGGCAAGGGGGGCAGCTGCCGAGAGAATTAAAAAAAAATGTAGCCAACTGCAAAGCAACCAAAGTCCTAAGGCCGTGCAATTGTACCTGTACCTACAATTCATATTTTTCTCAATCCTCCATAATATTAACCCCCCCCCCCCCCCCCTGGGCCATGGGCTGGCGACGCCCTTGTGCTTGTCGTATATTAGAATGGAGATGATGGAATAAATTCGTGAAGCTCTGTACTATTGGAACTTGATAGCTGATAGAAAAAATATATACTTTTTTTTAAATACAATATTATAACATAAATAGAGACTGAACAAACATACATGCTCATCACAGGTTTGTCCTAGATGAGGATCGAACCCACGACCTACAGTTTAGCAGGCAGATATATATGCTGCCAAGTGAGCTGCAACGCCATTCATTAATATATTTATATATAAATATATGTTTTAAAAAATACAAATAATTCCTATAAAAAAAACGAAAATATTTCCATTCTTCGCCAGTGGGGTAAAATATCATAATTTCGTGCGTAGAGGATCTAGTAATATTTTTTGCTCGATACAATCATTACCATTATTCAAGTCGCGTTCACTTAAATGTAAAATTATAGGTATTTTACAGGCAACACTAACATACTGTGTTATTATCATTAAATAAAAAAATAGAATGTTACAATGTAATTATTTGTATGAAGATACGTACGGCTGTACATTGCACTAGCAAATAGATTAGGGAGACCATAAGTTCAGGTAAAGTAATAAAATATAAAGTAATAAAGAAAAATATATTTTATTAAAAATATTATTTTGATCCGAAATTATTTTTTTTAATCTCTGAAAACAAGCATCCATAAATTACGATTAAATAATGTACTTATTAGATATTTTATGCAATTTACAATGCGACTTTAGGTAATAATTAATAAATTCTGTTGATAAATTCTCAAATAATGCAAAATAAATTTAAAGTGAGACTGAATAATCACTTATCTACCAATGAAACCTATATCAGTTCTAGAAATATAGTTCTTTATTAAATAAATAAAAAGTATTTTCTTCTAACTGCCCTCCAGTACACTAGGTACTCTAGTACTTTTGTTTGTTGCACATCCCGTCATCCATTTCTATTGTTTCGCATCTCCATCACAAGATTGCCTGGAAGAGATCACTTTTAGCGATAAACCCGCCTGTTGTTTCGCTAGCATGTAAGCCTTCTCTTGTTAATTAGTGTTTTAGTATGGTGTAAACAATAAAGTTTGTCGGTCGGTGTCAAAATCTTCGATCGGTCCTTATTTTATTTTATGCAAGATAGATCTACGATTGACCACCAACTCGCCTGATGTTAAGCGACGATGTGGCCGAGCCGAGACGATGGAGCTCATCGATCTAGAAGATATCTATTCATTCTAGCCTTGAAAATTCCAAGATTGTAGGTCTCAGCAAACAGAGATGGCGGCAAAGAATTCCATTCTTGTGCAGTATTTAAACTAATTTAAACATAAATAAGCAAAAAAATCACTTACCATCACGAAAACGGTCTTCTTGTCCGATTACCAAACCGTATTCACAAAATAAGCATTCTAACTTAACTTTTGAATTCGGAGAGCCGTGACCAAAGATAGCCAAATTACTTATGTTTGTCTATTTAAGCTATGCGCGTTTTTATATATGTACATAAAATTTTACGGGTTTTAACTACGTATACTTTACATTGGCAACTTTTGTTACATCTCCATTGTTTTACTATATTGTATTAATTGCTCTACCATTGTTTTTTTCCCTCGTTTTTGTCTCCGCGACGTTTTCAGGTTAATTTCTTTGTTAGGGAAAGATTTATAGGTATGTGAGGATTCAGGTCGCATGCTCTGGTGGAAACAGCTGGAACAAATTGAGATATTGTCATGATATGTGCTTCTATTTTTGAGACAAAGACGCGTCTGGAGTTGTTTGGTTAGCGGTCACTGCGGAGTTCTGGTGGTCTCGTTTTGAACTTAAAATTTGAGAATGCTGCTATTTGTTTTCAAGTTACTAAAGGTTTTTTTTCCATTTGGTTCCCCATTTCTTTATATTCTTTTTCCCTTCTTTTTAAATAATTATTTGAATTAGGTCCTTAAGAAAAAGTAATGGCTAGAATTTTCCATGTACTGGGTACTTCATAATTTATGTATATGTAAAATAGTATTATTTTCAGTAGCTAAATTCTGTATTATTAATTTGCTGCTATCAGAATAATTTTTTTCTTGTCATAATTATATCATAATTTTTATCATTTTTACATATTTAATATTCTTTTCATTTTTTTATTCCAATTTATTAAAAAAATACTTGAAATCGTTGTTTTTTTTGTAACATGAATTAAGAATTTAACTATTCTCTCCATGTATTCAATTACTCAAGCAGAATTAAATTCAACCATAAAAATAAACTGAGTCCGGTTGGATTATGCAGTTTTTGGTGGTCTCCCATAGTTTTTTCAATACAATACCTCAATCAAAAATTCAAGACATGATCGTTAAGCATCCATAAGACTATTAAAGCTTGTTCGATGTAGGTAATAGACATGATATGGTCAAGTGACGTATTCTCCATGAGTTATTGCGCAATTTTGTATAAGTTATTTGCGTATACACATATGTATTGTTTAATTTATAGTAAGCAGTCCGTATTAAGCTTTATACATATCCACTGCCCTGTCGCGGACTGATGGAGTACTGTATGGAGTATAAATTATCTACTCTATATTATGATTTTGAAGCAATTTTTGCATATACTAAAATGTATCCTTTAAATTATATGTCTGAACTTAAAGCCTTTTATACATTAGTGGCAATTTCCCGCGGTCCTGAAAAACGGCGATGATGGTGAAGTGTATAATATAGTCTGTATCCTTTTCCGGTCGGTATAGTCATTTGATTGTGAGAAAAGACAAGAAAATAAGAAAGAGACAGATACAGTTTGTCTTTGCTTTTATAATTTTACGGAAGGGATATTTTTAATATATGATATTTATTTAATTAATGTAGATGTTTTTGTTACTTTGAGTATAAATAATATTAATAATTATATGAGAGTTAGAAGTAATTTTTAATTCTGAATGTAAAATGCAATGTGTGTAAACATAATATTTTCTCACTATACATTACAACAACTATAAGCCTATTATTTCTAACCAACGTTAACGAAACTAAAATAAGAATATAAAAAAACACTCAAGATTTGCATAACACGTATTAAATGATCACAACAAACAATATATATCCCGATAAATATAGCATAAAAAAATAAACTGCATTAAAGTGTTGAACTGAAGAAGAATGAAAACGGCCATTATTGTATGTTGTAAATTATTGTAAATCTGGATACGTCATAAATCAGACGCACTGTTTGAAAGAAACGTTTTTTTTATACTGTTTGATGGTGGCACGATGGTCGATGAGTAATAAAGTTATTTGGATCTTACGCGAGATGCCTTTCTGTGTGTCTAACTAGATATTTAACTTCAAAACGAGGAAAGTACAACATTTATTTTCAAATCGTATCTACCATCTACCATCCCGAGAGGACATTGCTTAATGTTTAAGGGTTTTGCGACTGTTAATCATTGAAGTTAAACAGTAAAAAATGACATGGCTTATTTGAAAAAAATTTGTCTTTTTTCATCCAAAAAGCTAAGATTATTAATAAATATTATTAATATTATGATAATAAACAAAAAAATGCTAAATCGCATGGACCCCGGACTGAAATAAATGGGAAAAATGCATTCCCCCCCCCCCCCCCCTTTATTTACTAAAAATTATTAAGTTGACAAAAATATTTATTATAATAGATTAAAAAAAATAGAGGTAGATTTGAACATCTATCTAATATTCATCATCTCAGCCATAAGAAGTCCACTGCTGGACATAGGCCTCCTCCATGGATTTCCAAAAAGACCGATTGGCGCGCGGCTTGCATCCAGCGTCTTCCCGCCACTTGTATGAGATCATCTGTCCATCTCGTGGCTGGTCTTCCTACGCTGCGCTTGCCGGTACGTGGTCTCCACTCGAGAACCTTTCGGCCCCATCGGCCATCAGTTCTACGTGCTATGTGTCCTGCCCACTGCCACTTCAACTTGCTAATCCGCTGTGCTATATCGGTGACTTTTGTACGTCTACGTATCACTTCATTTCTGATTCGATCTCGTAGAGAGACTCCGAGCATAGCTCTCTCCATAGCTCGTTGCGTGACCTTGAGTTTCCTTATAAGGCCCATAGTTAGGGACCACGTTTCAGTGCCGTATGTCATCACTGGTAACACACATTGGTTGTAAACTTTCGACTTGAGGGACTGGGGAATATTGGACGAGAAGACGCTTTTAAGTTTCCCGAACGCTGCCCAGCCGAGTTGGATACGACGATTGACCTCCCTCGTAAAGTTGGACCTGCCTAATCGGACCGTTTGTCCTAGGTAGACGTATTCGTCAACAACTTCAAGAGTGAAGTTCCCCACAGATATTGGGGTGGGCACTACATGGGCGTTCGACATAACCTTCGTTTTGTCCATGTTCATTTTGAGGCCCACCCGTTGGGAAACTCTATTGAGGTCTTCGAGCATCGTACTGAGCTCTTCCATCGACTTTGCCATGACTACTATATCGTCGGCAAACCGAAGGTGAGTGATGTACTCGCCGTTAATATTGATGCCGAGCCCTTTCCATTCCAGAAGCTTATAGGCATCTTCCAAACCGGCGGTAAACAGTTTCGGAGAGACAACGTCTCCCTGCCTCACGCCTCTCTTCAATGGAATTGCCTCTGAGTTCTGGGGGGCAATTCAGTTATTCAAAACCGATCCGTAACTGAACCTTGTGCGAAGCATTTCCTGTCGGCTGCTATCATATTTTGATTTAGTAACGAGCGAAGGACGTGTTACGTTTCATCAAATGTGTCAATTGTATGATGACAAAAGTGACTGAAGCAAAAACACTATGGCGGCCGACGGGAAACGCTCCACATATGGTTCGGCTATGGAGCGGTTTTGAATAACAGAATTGGGCCCCTGGTCTTGTACTCGGACTGACATGGTGGCGTTGTTGTACAAACACTTCAGCACTTCGACATACCTATAGTCAATACGGCATCGCTGGAGAGCCTCAAGCACCGCCCAGGTCTCGATCGAATCAAAGGCTTTCTCATAGTCCACAAACGCTAAGCAAAGGGGCAAGTTATACTCTTCGGTCTTCTGTATCACTTGCCGCAGCGTGTGGATGTGGTCTATGGTACTATAACCTTTTCGGAAACCGGCTTGTTCGGGATCTAATATTAGTTACATATTTTAATATCAACTATTTTAATGCCTTAATATTAATAGTCACGTGTAGTACAGTTTATTTTCTTGTCTAAGTTTTTTTTTACAAATATATATTAATAAATATATTTAAATATATAAACCGGTTTGAAACAATTAAAATTGATTTGTGAACAACATTAGGTATACATTCACAATAATTTAAATAACAAATACTTATTTAAAATAAAAAATGATTCTCTACTTTAAATTACTTAAGTAAGTATATATTAAATAATTTTATAATCTAACATCATTTATTTTGAAATGTATATAATATGTATAATAAATAAATAATAATTGGCTAAATACATTTAAATCGTATGTACACATTCAACGACAGGGAACGTTTTATTTAAATAATAAAAGAACCACATTGATGTTTACTTAGCAAAAATGAGACAAAGATGGTGGCAAAGAATTCCATTCTTGTACAGTACGCAACAAGAACGGGGACAGATATCGCTAAGTAAAAGATGTTTGTTATTTTAATGAGAAATAGATGGTAATGCGCTGATATTTCCTTGTTTCTTGTAGTGAAATGGTGAGGGTGGAATTAGGTCGTGAAGCTCTTGCGCACACACCCCGAAATGAATCTTAAGGAATAATGACAGTCGATACTTTACAGCGGTGCTTGAAACTAATTAACTCCTTGACAACCAGTTTATCTTCACCGATTAACCTTACAGTTTGCTGGTCAACCGACTCCAAGCATCCAGCTGATACGAGGCTTACCATACCATGTAAAAATACTATAATTAAACATCTAAAAAAATAACACCACTAAACTTATTCATCTAAAGCGTCACCCATCACGACTTAACTTGTGTCACCATCTGACAATAGAGAAATTAACAGCGAGGGGACGCGAAAATATTTTGATTAAAAATTTATTCCACCAGCCAAAAATATGGGGTCACATATACCCCAGTACTGAGCAACGGTATGGGGTCATACGTACCCTAAGCTAAAATAACAAACTTGACAACAAGGTGGTCAAGTAAGGAAACTAAAATTATAAACGAATTGAAGTTCATTTTCCTTAAAAATACGACAGCAGCGCCCTCATTGAAATACATTGATAAGTAGGTCACATACCCCAATGAGATCCGCCACTGACAGATGTCAATCTGACATTGGGAAGGGATGTTGGTTTTTTTACGCGAATAAAAGGAGATAACGATTATGTGTTAGCCATTTGCATCTGTGGGATTATTATAAAAGGTTTTGTTTGTTATTGTTTTGGATTTAAGCACTTTGTTTGAGTTACTCGTAGTTAAGTATAAAATTATATTGTGTTGTGTATCATAAAAGTATGATTTTTGTCTAAAATAAACATAACTGCTAACTAAATATCTTAAATCCGACATACATTTATGTGTTTTTGTCACATCAACAAATTGTAACCGACTTTCAAAAAACAGGAGGTTCTCAATTCGACTGTATGTTTTTTTGTATGTATGTTACGTGAATACTCCGCCCATTGCGAATTGTTTTTGATGTTTTTTTTGGTAAGTAGGAAATACTTCAGGGGTGGTACCATATAACTTTTATTAAAATCGGTTCGGTACTTTAGTTTTTATAGCAAAGTAACTGAAAGAATGATATCCAAGTAAACGAATTGCTTATTTTGAAGTCAGTTTTTTAAGGTATAATTATAACAATCGGGTTAGATTGTCTTCGCAATATTTCTTGTTTGTTTAAATGCCATACACTTGAATGCCATACGATTAACAAAATTCCATATTTTTTTGCAACGTTTATCTATTCCGGATTCATAAACACTTAACACTCCGGATTCTCAGACTCTGTTGAAGTATATTTGATAAATAATTAATCCGTGGTCAACGTTGCTGGTACATAAGTACATCATCGAACTATATTTCTTAACGATTACTGTATTAACCCTAAGCTTTGTTGTGTACTGTTTGTTGATCTTAATATAAAAAAAAAAAATACTTTAAAACAATTGCTTCATTCGTTCCTTTTTATATGAAAATTTTCATATAGACATTATTTTACATCCTAGGATATGAGTAGCTTTTTTCAATAATAATTAAATCAGCTATATAGTTGAAAAAAAAAACCTAAATATTTGTACATACAAAATAACTTCGGTAATTAACACAATAACAGTAAACCTAACGCCATAAATATATATATATATATATTTTATAATAAACCGATGACACTTCTCATAATAAGGCAACATTTTATAGGCGATCAATTTTTAAAGCCTTTTCTGAAATATAAAACCGAGATTAAATTTATACTAACACGAAATGTAATAAAAACATCTATAAAATGATAATAAAAATAATGTTAAATACTGTAATATTTTTTTCATAACAGTTGTGCACGTAGTGTTTATTCGAGCACAATATCATTAAATTCACATTAACCTTATTTAATTTGTTTTTAATATTACTACAACTCTTATGTTTATAATCTTATTTATTTATTGTTACCTCAACAAAGTACTAAACCTAACCTTATTAATATATATTTTTATTTAAAATAGGCTTAAAAGTATATAATTTAAAAAAATACAAAAAAAACTCTTTATTGTTATTCCCTGTAGAAAAACAAAATAATTAAATAACCAAATTGTTTCTTTCATTAATTTATTTTTGAATGTTAAAAAAAAAATTATCCCCCAACGCCCGTCTCTCATGGTCACAGTACTAGAAATGACAGTTGCAGTAATACAAAAGGTGTACTGCATGTATTACAATAATTGCATATGACATACATATAAATATTAATACCGTATGCCTGTCTGTAAGGGATGCCGCTTAATAATAGTCACGAGCGGATATATTATTTTAAGATTTTTATAAATATTGGGAATATTTTTATTTATTGACAGGTTCGCGCTTGACTGCCAATTTGCCTGATATTAAGTGACCGTTTCGACACTTCGGTCTACGATGGAGTACGCTTGGAGGAAATCTACTTATTGGCGATTTAAAGACACCCAGATTATAAATATCGCAAAAGTACTCAGGCGGTATAGTATAACTAATGAAAAATGAAGAGGTTATAGATGCGTATATTTTTTATGTACGTACACTGATTTAAGGAGTAATTTTTAGGGTTCCGTAGTGACTACGAGGAATCCTCATAATTTTGCAATACCTGTCTGTCTGTCTGTCCGTTTGTCACAATAATTTTAGTCGGGGACTATTAGTCGTACATAAAAGTAATTTGCCATGTAAAAGTATTAAATAATATTAACTGTATTGTAGTCTTAAATGTACGTATTTGTTATACTTTAAAGAATAAATGAATACCTAATAGGAGTGGCATTTCATGTAAAGAAGGGATGATTTTTTTGCATCCCCACGCCGTCGTGTGGTATGTCGTTGAATAGGTAGAAATTCATGATTAGCCGTAATATACATACTTACATACTAAATATTTTCAATAAAAAATATTTTGAACACTCTGTGATTACAACTTTTCGAGATATGTCGATAAATATACCTATTATAAAACACTTAGGTCATTATAGTACTGAGGTCATTTACCTTTTTGCAAATTGGTCTACAAGTAGTTTTCTTTTAAATTATAGAATTAGCTACGGAACCGTACTATATGCGTGTCTCGATACGGTCATGGCCAATAATTTTGTTTCTTGAATCGTTGTTTAGAGAAAGCTCCCAAGCTGCGACTTCGCTTCTTGACACGTCGCACATCAAAATCGGTCAAGCCGTTCCGACTGTAGGAGATAATATAGAAACATACACATTACATACATAATAAAAACCTGCATGCACTCAAAAACACAACCCTCCTTATTGCGCAGTCGGGGGCAATGAATATTAAGGTATAAAGAAAACGCAAAACAAGTAAATTATTTCTCTTCAGAACATAGTAAACCTTTTCGTTCGCCTTTCGAGGGTCCGGTCGCTATTTGGCCGCAGCCTGCTCGCTTGAATGAAAATATACAAAGCAATAGTTTTCTTTTTATATGGCCTTGTACGTAACGGAACCTCAATTACACAGGGTTCTGCATTACACATATTTTCAGTTGTTAGGCCAAGCAATGTTTAATGATTGATTGTGTGCAATGATTAAGCCGGATCGAGTAATGTTTTAGCGAAATTTCGGCGTATGATGAGATTTAATTAATATCTCAAATTGACGAGTGGAGCGAATTGCCACACAGGGTTTTGAATCGTTGATTTCTCAAGTTCGCAATGACATATCGACTATAAAATATATATATATCAGAGCACACTGCAAAAGTAAACTATTTTTGCATTATTACAGCTTAGAATATTACGTACAAGTAGTATTTTGTCTATGTTTTATAGTATTCATTTCCGTGAGCAATAGCTTCACGACCTTATTTCAACCTCCCCATACCACTACAGGACTAGCAGAAAGTCGGCACACTACTACTTTTCACAGACCAATACAGTTATCGTATTATAATCATAATTATTAATAATTACTAATTTTCTTTTCCTTTTACAGGTAAGCACGTCTAAGAGACAAACAAGTTCAAAATCCCGATTACTTAGACGGTAAGATTATACAACTTAATCATACTAAATATGTGAAAAAATGGCAAAATAATTATCCTAAAACAGTCCTATGTAAAATAGATATAAATATCCCAGTGTAAATGCTGCTTGTGAAGTATAAAGCGCATCACACACGGCGAAAATATTAAGTACATTCCGTGTGGCTAAAAGATCATGTATTTTGGTACTTTATTAACTAAACGAACCGAGGTAAGGTCTCTGCATCAACTGGATAACATTTCTGTGAATAATCGGTTGTTTGCTTGTGAGGATGTGCGTACAGGACGTTAAACAGCCTATGAAATAGCAAATTTTATTCAAAGATTTTTTTACCACAAATTAAAATAAATTTTTAACTGTCGTTTTTGCTTTTAATCTCAACTTTTTACACGACGTTATTGACGTACACAGTCAATTTATAAGTCAAGTCCTGCTTCAGTAAAGTAGTGGCGACTTTACTAGAAGCTTCTATGGCGTTTTGCCGACAACGTAAAATCACACGTTTTACTGCTTTATTTCACTTGCCCACACTCACACACTTTATCGTACACTTAATGAATAAAACACCACCATTTTTATAGCATTAATGTTCAAAATAACACAAGTTTAGCAAAATAAAACAAAGCAACAACACGTTACAAAGACGTTCCCGCCAAAACCCACAAGAGTTTGATAAAGTTATCACATTTATTGTTTCTTAATTCTTATTTTTGATAAAACAGTTGTTTTTTTTTAGTTTTCCCGTGTGAGACGCGCCTAACATGTTCGCAAGTTAGACCGGTAGCCGGTACAGGTTAGATAGACTTATCTCACGTTCATCTAGGCTGGTTTACTGCCTAAATGAAACTACTATTTATTGCCCACCACCTTATCTGGATTTCGCAGGTCAAACGCTTCGCGGTACATAAAAAAAAATACCGAGAGAGCGCTTCCAATCTTTTTAATCTATGACAGTTCTTTATTGAAATAAATGGATTTCAGTTTTTTTTATGTACGCAATAATTAAAAAAAGTTTTCAATTTAAATTCAAAATATATGTATATTTATAACTAATATTAACGCAACAGACGGTTTAGAATACATTGAAGAAAAATTACCATTACAGTAACCTCAAAAGCTGACCAGAAAATAAATGTACAAAAATTTTCGTCAAGAATACTACAAAAAAACATTTAAAAGATTATCTAAGATAGCCTAATTAAACATACATAAAACTAGTATAAAACAGCTATATATATACTTGCCATATTCTCTATTATCTTACACAAACGCTTTCGATATTTGCTGCGACGTCCGTGCCTAATACAAATACGCACGCGCCGTATTTTATGACACAAATTAAATATTACACGTGCGTTCATAATTACAACAATAGCCCAAGTGTCATTCACACTCGGATAAATCATGTCACCAAACAAATTACTTTAATTCTTCCGCTATAAAATCGAAGTTAGGCGTTAGGCGGACGCCCTGTTTAATTCTAATCACGCCTCCTGCCCTCAGAGGCGACATTTTATTTAATCAAGAACACTTTTTAACATTCCTGTGGCGCCCTCACAATATTTCTTAGACGTGTCTGTAAAAAAAGTATTTTAAAAATATAAGTAGACTTCCTGGTTCATTGGCATAGATTAACAAGGATGCAATTAGAATTCTGGCAACATTTACAGATTAAAAAAAGGATATAACCAAATAGGAAGAGGTTCTCAATTCTTATTTTTTTATGTTCCGGTTACTATAAGACAAAACAAAGATAACGAATTGCGTATTTTGAACTCCGTTTTTTTAGTTGTCTTAAATTGACGAGTGTATACTCGTAGTTACCTTACTTAAACATAATTAGCAAAATTCAACTTTAACCAAATTTAATTATAAATTATAAAGACATAAGTTTTTTGACGTGACAACGACTAATAAATCGATTAACGCCGGCTGCATGCACGAAAAAGTATGACTCATTGTCTCGTTACGTTACGCTCAATGTCCCCGTTACGCTCCTTGTCCCGTTACAACCGCAAGCGGTGGCTGAGGAAGCGGGCGGGTGTGCGCCGCGCCCGACCGTCGCTTCAATTATCATGTTGTCACGTTAAGCTATCGTCTGTAAACCGACTTTACATGCAAGTAGGTACAACTATTTTTTATTGTCGCCTGATAGATTAGGCTTTTGCATATAAGCGAATGCTTAGCCTGGCTCTTAAGTGATCTTGACAAAATCGTTAGGTTATATTAACTTTCTAGTATTTTAATTTCCCCGTTTGCTAGTAAGAAAAAAAACTAACTGATCAATTTATGTACAATCAATAGTGGAGATCACGCATGCGCAGCGTAGGAAATCCTGCCACAAGGTGGACAGAAGAGCTCATACAAGATGCAAGCCACTTCTAAGTAGTTTGTTTGGAAGGCCATGGGGGAGGCCTATGTCCAGCAGTTGACTTCTTGGCTTGGCTTGGCTGATAATGAGATGAATCTATATTCAAATGTGTGTGTGTGTGTTGCTATGTATGTTACCCTTTAACTGGCAAATAAATAAATCATTGAATTGAATTGAATGTACCTATGTACATCTCAATTTTTTAATTTAAAATTGTCATAAAACGAATCCTACACAGATCTCGGTCATGAAAGTTAATTTTGTACGCGACCGAATTATGTGATTACTATTAAATGTATATTTAGAACTAATTTAATACATCCAAATAGGTTTTTATTTCCTATAACTTTACGATATGCCCGTCTCATCAGTAAAGACGTAAAGCTGTTCAAAAATATTTATTACGATTAAAATTTTTATTGGGTAATAAAAATTTTGAATGAAATACTCTTACGACTTTTGTTAAAATAGGTCTAATTGACCCTAAGTCCAAATTTTAACGATCGAAAAGGTCTCTCAAAATTAAAAAAAATAAATAAAAAATAGCGTCCTGTGTCGCGACAAGGTGTTTATTTTTTTGGTCAAAAACGTAATAATCTCGGAGCAGTAAAATACTATCGGACGTTTACGACAAATTCACACAAGACCTACTTAATAAATCTGACAAAATCTTAAATTTATGCTCGCGAACGCAGGACGAGAGTAAAAAAAGATTATTTTACGAGGCAGTAAAGCCGCTTAGAGCGCGGGATTCGGGAAAAATCCATTTTAATTAAAGTATTTTTATGATTATTGTGATGAAAATTAAGAAAGATGATTTCCTTTTAATGGACGCTATGAAAACTTTCGTCGGGAACGTTTTGGGGGTGACGTTTTAAAATATGTTTTTAAAATATCTGTGGCGAATCATTACTTTTAACGTAACTTTTATAGTTTCTGGACGTAATAGCATCACAAATGTATGAATACTCAATCTTTTTAAATTAAATTTTATTCAGGGGAGCTGAAAGTGGATATAAAGATTTTTCTTGATATACATACGAGTATGTTTGCAGAAAATTGAGTTTTTAAAATGCTAATGTTCAGACGAAAAATAGAAATAACAATCTGATCTTAATATTCTTATTTCAAAAAAGCAAATTACAAACTGAACAAACATTCGAATTCACAGATAAAATACGCTCAGTCTTGCCAATATTAAAAATGCATTTGGCTGCATTTCCCCGCGTTTTCTCGAACGTTCCTTAATGACCCTGAGCATTAGTTATCTTTAAATTACGCCTGGTAGGTGTACTAACCGAGGGAGTCGAAAACACCCGGATTGAAGGGAGTAAAGTACAACCAACGTATCTGGAAAATAAAGTGGTGGAGCCACTGTAGCTATTTCTGAACAAAGCTGAGTGCGTCTCCTTGATTTTTTAGTTCCCCATATTTACACTCACAAACTAATATCGGTCCGTAGATATATACCAGGGTGGCAGAAGTGTTATCGGATTCAAATAGGGTCTCTTATCTCAAGAAAAAAGTAATTAACTTTGTTTTTTTTTTGTCTGTAGAAATTAGATTTGGAAGGTTGGTACTTAATGTGTTTGTGATATTCTTTTTTTAATTATAAGATTGTTCATCTCAGCGCTTTGTTTGAAGTCAGTCTATTGCAAGATAATTTTTTGCTATTGTGTGTAATTTTATTTTTGTTCTTGTTTATTTTTAGGATAAAGGTTTATTTGGTTGCAGTCAATTGATATAAAGTAAGAAATAAGAGTATGCTAGAGTTTAATACTTTGGTTTTTGTCTTTCTTGACTTTAGTTTCATATAAAATGTTATAACAGTTTCTTTATAAACACCTAAGAATGAAATGTGAAATATTTTTATGTGATAAACATTCGCCTATTTCATGAAAATATGTACTTACCCAAAATTTTGCTGCTTATTTAAATTCTTTCATTATTAGTACATTTCATAACAAAATTATCAAAACGGTCACATAATCGTAATAATTTTCCTCCAAGTTTATTATCAAAATTATTGTCACTTTTTTCCTTCTCAGCATATTTATTTTTAAAAAAGAGACGAAAATACACAAAATGCGAACGCAAAAGCGAGGTGGATACAGATTAGAGAGCCGAAAAGAAAATTGTATTGTTCCAAAGCATTTTCAAAGACAGTTTTAATTTCCCGAAGGTAATTTATCACGTGACGTTTAGGCCGTAACTCGGTCGATATTTTTTTCTTTTTTTTTTCTCCGCACAAGGGGCGCGAAGTACCCCGCGACGGTTTTAAATATAGAATCATATTTTAGAAATATGGAATGAATTCCTTTGCGGGTGGGAATGCGGCGGATTCCGGTAATGCCGATGTGTGCCAGTAAAATAATAATTTTAAAAATAAATTGGGAACGTTTTTTAAAGTCGAGTTTTATGAAATGCAGTGAAAAGTGTAAATCTCTGTTTTATTAACCGATTTTAAAATATGAATTATTACGTATTTTATATTATATTTTAATATTAGAGATAGTTTATATGTATATAAATCTTAGTGATTTCATTAGCCAGTATAAGTCAACTGAGCAAAGAGCGCCTAAGATACTTTGGAGCCCATTGTTGTACTTTTCCTAAGCTTGTCTGAACTATAAACTAAAACCATACACTATTTTGTAAATCGAACGTTTAAGTTAAAAAAAAATATCTATTAGCCGTCTGATCAACTGTGGAATAACACTTACTGTGTTTTCCCGATAGATGTAGCCTGAGTGTCTTTAAATCTCTAGAAAAGCGCGCTCCATCGTGGACAGCATCGCAGCGTCGTTTAACATCAGGTCAGTTGGCAGTCAAACGGGATAAAAAGTAATCCGCACTCCAAGCCGAATTGGAAATACTTAGCACGCGTCAACCAATATGTACCCATTGCTACAAAGATCTCACTATTCCTCTAATCATAGCTGCGTTCAGTCGCTATAATATTTATCATGTGGGCAGAATGCACGCGACGGCACAAGCCACATCACCATACAATCGTCACGGCGTCTCTGTTTGCAAATCGAGGCGGGAAAACGCCATTGTACGGATTAGCATTTTTTTAAATAGTGTTCCAAATTCGAACATGGCGGTGGCTGTTGGTGGTCTTGTTTAGATGTTTTTTTTAAATGCCAGTGTTAAAGTAACTAGAGTAGTCATAAAGCTAGCTTACAGAAGTAGAATGGTAAACAGTATATAACTTGTATAGTGTATCTAAATCAACTGCTTGAGTTTAATATCACCAATAAAGGAAAGGAAAAAGATTCGTAATGTGTCTCTTGAGTAGATATTTCGTGATATATAAGCGCATCTTTAAATTGCAAGTGAATTGGATCCTCTTGCACTCTATCGTAGATCACATAGTATCGTAGTTTCACATACAAATAAAGTCAATGTTTCAGTTTTTCAAATAAATTTTTAACTTTCTTTAAAATAAAAGAAAATGTATATAATGAACTAAAACACATTTTTTTAACTTTAATGAAATAAAAGTGTCCTTATACTTATGTGTAGGTACTTATAAGTAGCTAAGTAAACCTACGTAATTTTGTCAAAAACACGCGTCGCTACAAATAAATAAGTTATCTAATAATAAAGTCTGAGTTTTCTTACATAGGTATATGTATTTTATTGTCAGCAAGTAGGAAACCTTTATCGCCAGTTCACCTTATTTGTTTACATTATAAGACATGCAACGAAACCTAAACTTCATAAATATAGCTTATATTATGCTAAGTTAAAATTAACCAACACTGTAAAAACAAATTCAGAAGCATCTGCAAAATTTCAGCTTCAATTTCACGAAAGCACAGCATATACAGCAATGCATCAACGCAGTCCTTGTGTCTTGTCAGAGCCGCGGAATCGCTTCGACAGCGAAGCGGCGCCGAAGCGAACTGAAGCGAAGCGAAGCTAAGCTCCAAGGAAGTATAAAGCCTCTTACTCACTCGTATTTAGTTTAAAAGCGTGAAGTTATCTTGAAGTTGGGAGTGTATCGTTCCGTTATGCGGTTAATTTTGAACGCAACTTTGGCATGATTAAAGTTGTTTTTGGATTGTGGCGGAGTTAAAATGTAGCTTGTGACAAGAATCGAGATTAAATGTGGGACAGAAATTAACTGTGAAGAGGATAAATAAAATAATTCAACATTGTAAAATTGTAAGTTTTTGGTAGTTAATAATAGATAGGTAATAGATTTATTGACTTCGAAATACGCAATTTGCTTACTTGGATGATACCAGTTATTTTGTTATAAAACCAAAGTACTGAACTGATTTTGATAGAATTTATATGGGACCACCTCTAAGGTTTACTCTTTCTCTCTCTTCTCTTATGACCTACCAAACAGGGTCCATAACCTTTGTTCTATTTCTAGTTGACTTAAACGCACACTGGCTGTGTGCGTTTAAGTCAAGTCGTTTTTTTTTTCTGTCACAAATATGCCAAGCCATAAATTAAAAAAACAAAAACTCCGTATAGATTTCCATCAGCGTGTTAATTAAAACAAAAGACGGTTACAAATGCATCAATCAAGAATTTCTACAATAAATAAGTAAATAGTTTGCGTGACACTTTTAATTCACGTGTTTTAATTTCTATTTAGTTTTCACTATCGAAGGATAGTAGTTTAACAAATACAGTTAATTGAAAAATGCATAAGTAGAATGTCTGTCTATCATTTTTTTTTTTCGTTTGGCATGATTGTGGCATCTCAAGTCGGATTCATTTACCAGTGTCAAGTATTCAATGTTTTCAAATTATAAAAATCCAAACGTATTATTAGGCGTTGTCAAACAAGTTTTTTTCTCTGAAAGAAGAGGGAAGATAACGAAAAATTTAATTGAGCACGAGTACATTTAATTTTGTAGAAAAAGTGGTAAATCAACGTTCAATCAAAGTTATTAGCACTTTCTCTGTTAATTTTTATTCACAGTTTCAATCACGGCTTAATTTACGAGCTGCACGGAACTACTTAACGACGAGTCGATAATTAAAAATATTAAAACGTACTTTAGCGTCGATATATCGATAATAAAGGCCGCATTAAATCATCGTCGGACGGCACTAGCGGTAATGATGGGAAAAATTATGCGATTAATTTTAAAGGATTACATGTCACTGGATTTCGTTCATGTTTTAATACTTGCATATTGACATGACAATATTTACTTAACAAAAACCTGTTCACTTATATTTTTTTTTTTAATAAAAATATACAACAGATCTTAGTGTGTTTCCCAAAATGTTTACCTGCTTAGTCTGTAATAGATCGGATAGACATTGGACAGCATTTTTTTTAAGTATTGCCACATCTGGAAAATATACTCGGAAATGACTGGGCTCTAGGGGCTTTTTTACTATATCTACAACAAAAACAAACGGGTACCTCATTAAAGTACCAGGCGCACGTAAAGGGTAAAGAGCTAAAGAGTCACAGGTGTATGCATTAGCATAGCGCAGACAAAGGCAAAGGAATGCGCGACCGCCACAAGCTTCTGCCGCCCTGCTTCTATTGTCATAAATGTCAATGAATATTATTATTTATTTATTTTGAGCCTGTTTTGTCCCACTGCTGGGCAAAGGCCTCCCTATCCTCCTTCCATTCTTCTCGGTTCAGTGATTTTTGAGTCCAATTCTTACAATAGGAGTCCAGTTCATCCCGCCATCTCCTTCTGGGCCTACCAAGTGGTCTGACGACTTGTGGAACCCACTGTGTTGTGAGCTTAGCCCACAAATCGTCCGACATACGGCAAACATGACCTGCCCATGAATGCCAATGAATATTAGGAATTTTAAAAACAAATCTTGTTTACTTTTTTATTTCATCTCTGGTGGTGTAATTTAAAAATTACAGAGTTCATACAAAATACAAAAATTTTGTCTTTTTAACACGCTTTTATTAGGTCTACCTGTATGTAATGAAATCTAAGGTAACTAATTTAACCATCTTCCAAGGATCGTAGCGTCATGAAAATTGGCAGCTGTATGTAGTTCTGATGACAATACAATAATATGGTACTGTCGAACTGATCTGATGATGGAGCCGGAAGATATGAACTAGAACTTCATGATGGAACCATCGTATCATAGCTGTGTTTGGATTTGTTAGAAAAGTCTTGTAATGAACTTTGACCACAATAATTTGTAGCGTGTTTTTTAGTTTTGAACTGTAATTTATTTATTTTATTAGGTATTCAGGTATTTAACTAATATTCATAAATAGGCAGATATACCTAAAGCTTATCAACCACACTCATTAAGCATTCAAGTTACGAATGAATAATTTAAAAAAACGGACAGACTAAGTAGAAAAAATTCATTAATATTTTTAAATCAAAATTTTAAAGAGGTCCAAACAAACGTTACCATCACCTTCATCAATCTCCACAAACGCACAAATAAAACCAAAGTGAATCTAAGCAAAGGTTTTCCTAACTATCGAGTAATATTGCTAACATCTCATTAACATGTAAATTAGTTGCCCACAACAATAATGCAACCGTAGTCGGGAGGGAGCAACAAAAACCGTTTTAAACGTTCATAATGAACGCCGCAGAAAACGTAGGATTTTAATTAGAAACGACTAGACAAGCCTCCGGGCGACCGCAGCCTCTAAACTGTCCGGCATGCCTCGCCCGCGCTGTTAACAAGTTAATGTTCTATTTTTGAAAACTCAAAAATTTGATTTTGATCTTGGATCGTACAGTCCGCATTGGAACATTACGCAACGCATTAAGAGAGTAAAGACATTATAAAATTTTTCGTTGATTAACAATCTAGCTTACTAATTGCAAAATAGAATTCTAAAATATTTACTTCTCGTCTTCTAAAAAAAACGTTATGAATTAATTTTTTTCATAGAAAAGCAGGTTCACTCAATCAGTAGATAATATTTAAAATATTTGACGTTCTGTTTTCGAAGTTCAGAATTAGATTTTAGGCCGAGAAAGCCTGTCGCAAATTTTACAGTGATCCCGATAGATTTTGTACGAGAAAAAAAAAAAAAAACATGAACCTCTGTTGACATTCAAATTGGAAATTCCCAAACGTCCACGCCTTAGGTCCGCGCCCATCGGTTACTTTTTAAATCACTCCATTTTTACGGCAACGGAAATGAGATTTGTGCCCGAAAATTCCGAGAGGGAAAAAATATCCCTCACATAATGCTGACCCACGGAAATGCGCAGCCGAAACGAAAGAGCGACAATATTTGACCGCATAATAATCCTTACATCTCCCATTTTGTATTATACCGTATTTTTTTCTACCAGAGGAAAACTGAGCCTTATATCATGGACATGCAGAGATTTGGGCAGAAAACAAGAGGCGAATCAGCATAGGAATGGCTTGCGGGCAAATAGTGAGGCAAATATCAGTTTTATCATATAAATGGGTGGGCCTAAATAACGGGCCCTTTTTTCCATATATTTCAGCATATAGTTGTAGCTATTTTGTATTCTGTGGCGGTGCCATGCAGAGACGAGTACCTTTCCTGTATGTGCTTGGGGCACGAAAAATACCAAGTATTTTTTGTTGCTGGCAATTCTAGGTTTTCCTGTTGTAAGTAGTGTGAAAATATTCTTATCTTGATAAAACTAAGCCACCGTTGGAAATTAATATCTAGGTGCAATTTCACTAGGTATTACCTAAGTACCTTTTACGTTATTACCAGGAAAAAAGGAATCTGAATAATAAACATAATTTTTATTTAAAAAGCGAAAAAGTTTTTTTGTTTTTGGATTCTGAATAAGATTTTTATGGAACGCGGATTTCTACGTCGGCAACACTCCCGAAATCTCCAAATGCCACCTTTATTACTTTTTCGAGATATAGCGATATAGGTACATATATGCGTCGACACGATCTATAGGCCACTTATTTTAAAATATTAAATTCTAAAAATACATACTAAGGATCTATAAGTATATAGCATCTTCGTCTTCCCATAGAGGGTAAAATTTTAATGTAGAAAATGGAAGCATAGAAAGCGTGAATTTCAAAACACACCTTTCCGTAAAGGTATTAAAAAGAAGACGCCGTGTACCTAAACAAGATTCTTCGCAATTTTCTCCAACACATAATGTACTCTGGTCCAATAGAGCGCGAGTAAATAAAGGCGAAGGGTACGAACCGAATAACCGCAAGACAATCCCAAAATTCATTACACGCATTGCGAGACCATCCGAGGAATTCACAATATTGAAATCCTTCCCCCCCCCCCCCCCCCCCTCGCGCTTTTCACCCCCTGTTTCACCCCCTCCTGAGCAGGGGTGGCACGAAGCTTTGCTATTGCAAACTAACACGAATAAATAAATCCTTCGTATGGCGGATGTCAGGGCTATTTTTAGCCGACTCGAAAAAAGAGGATCAATTCGGGTGATTTTTTTTTGGGCCAGACCCGCTGTTGTCTCGGTTACGAGTAGCCAAACGCAGGGGCGGGGGGAGAAGGTGCTCTACAAAATAATAGATGTATGATTTAATAAACCATACTTTCATGGATATGCATTTTCAAAATAAAATAGTTTTGATGTTTCAATATATGTCAGAATATGAAGAGATCTAAGCTAAGCTAAATTCCATACTCTGGAGTATTATTGCAAAGTTGCAATACTACCTAAGTAACCTAATTTATTATAGTATTTAGTTGTATTTTTTTTATTTTTAAATTTAATTATTTAATATTTAAATATTTATTATTATTTTAAATTTTATTTTTTCTATTCCAAACTCTGGAGTATTATTGCAAAGTTGCAATACTACAAGCTATTATACTATTTAGTTGTATTTTTTTATCTTTTATGTTTTAACCTAGGTATCTATGACACGAAATATTTTTATCAGAATCTTATTTGTCTGCTTCCATTTCATGGAACTGACTGATTCTAGATTTTTTACTTGTCATCAGTTTCTGATTCCATATATTAGTTAGCCATAAGTGGTATTTGCTCTAATTACTATTAAATTAGGTTATTTATTTTATTTGAACCAAGATTCTTTATTATTCACAAATGTTTTGTTATCAAAACCAAGCGATCCTTCGGGATTTTCAAATAGTGTCACTGATAAAATAACTTCCTCGGGTAAGTGACATTCGGTGTTTCATATTATTTACCAAAGTTTTTAATGCGTTGAACCAAGCGTTACTTTACGGAAACTCATATTCAAAAACTTAAATCTGACTTATATAATTATCTGTTGGTACTCTTGTCTGCTTCGGTGTCTTCTAGCTGGTTCTCTTGACGGCTTCGATATCTTCATGCAATCAAATGCTTGTGTAATTATATATATTCTTAAATACATGACACAAGTAATATACTTCTGTCCAAGTGTCGTGTTGCTATTTTATCACTTTTTTATTAGCTTCACCTGTATGCATGTTTGTTTGTTTGTAACAGAATCCTTTGGACTTGACTTTGACCCACTTCAAACGGTCAGATTTCATTCAAACTTTGTAGATTTTTCGAAGACCGATGACAATACAATACTTTGAAGCGTGTTTTTTTTTTAAACTATTATTAGGTATTATTTTAACAAAGAAACAAAAATTCATAAAATATACCTTTTATTATTAGGCAAATGACATAAATTAAACATCTCAATTGTTTATATTTTGTTGTTTTCTAAAACGAAACTATTCAGGTTAGGGGTTTTTGTCTTCAAAATCTTTTATTTCATTTATTCCCGATTCTGGTTACAATTTTTATGGAACGCAGGTTTCTACGCCGGTCACACTCCCAAAGTCCCGAAACACCACTTTATCACTATGACTGTATACCTGTGTCATGCTTAAATACATAAAACTGAAAAACAATATCCTCCTTCTTAGGCAGTCGGATAAATCATTACCCATAAACAATGAAAGCGTAATCGTATTAAAACAATTCAGCCGGTAATCCAGCCGTAATTTATGGCCAGTAATATCGGGTGGAATCAGTGTTAAATCATAAAAAGAGCACTTAACTAATATTATGTAACACGGCAGCGATATAATAACTATTATTAAATCTCTTGACGAAATTCTACAATAATAACATTGAGAGATCGAACCAGGTTCCGATTTTAGGGCACTTTCACATTAGGCGACTCAGCCGTGCGATAGCAGCGCTGTACCAGCAGAAGCCTTGCTATTTATGCGGTAGCAGCGCTATTTAAGTCGCGTGGCTCGAAGCGTTTCGGAAATTCGCTTATCGTCCTTACTATCAGGGTTTGGAAGGCTCTCTTGGCTGCAACTTTGTTTCCTGGCGGTCTTCAAGCAAGTGCATGCTTCTGGGCAAGAGTCTTAGACTATGTCTTTGCTCTGGTGATACAAATTCTTAAGATGGTGGGCAGTCAAACCTGCCGTTTTAAGAGAATAATTGTTTAGGATAATTATTGTCAGTACATTACGCATTTTCCCATAGAACAGGAAATAAATTACAGTTTAAAAACTAAAACACACGCTACATATTATTTTGGTCAAAGTTTATTACAAGACTTTTCTAACAAATCCAAACACAGCTATGATACGATGTTCCATCATGAAGTTCTAGTTCATATCTTCCGGCTCCATCATCAGATCAGTTCGACAGTACCATATTATTGTATTGTCATCAGAACTACATACAGCTGCCAATTTTCATGACGCTACGATCCTTGGAAGATGGTTAAATTAGTTACCTTTGATTTAATTACATAGTTAGTTACATACAGATCGACCTAATAAAAGCGTGTTAAAAAACTGTTTTTACTATTAACATTATCCTATTTCGTCGATTTGTAGGACATTTTTTTTAAAAGAATATTTTTTTTTAAATTTTAAATTTTTAACAGCCCTGTTTGTACAAACTGTCCCACTGCTGGGAACGGGCCATCATTTCATTGTTAGAAGGGTTAGGCCATAGTTTGCCATCTTCAAGATCATTGAGAGCTCTCAGACATGTAGGTTTCCTCACGATGTTTTCCTTCACCGTTTGAAGTTGGCGGCAATCAACAATACGCACATAACTTCGAAAAGACATAGGTGCGTGCCGTGGGATTCGAACCCAGGACCTGCGGATCGCAAGTCAGACGGTCTCACCACTAGGCTGCCGGGAACTTGTAGGACTTACTTTTTTTTTTATTCATAGGTTTTTAATTAGAAGTTATGTCAAATAAAATAAAACTAACTGTTTTATTTTAATCAGATGGAAAAGAATCGTCTAAATTGGATAATGCTTAGGGATAGATATCAATTTTCTACTTTTGTATGGATCTTAATAATCGAAAATCTATTTATACAGCGATGTGCTTCCACACAAGCATCGCTGTTTCTATAGAATCACTAGGTGCATGAATAAATAGCTGTTGTCGCTTAATGTGAAAGTACTCCCACTGCATTCCTTTCAGAGTTGTTAGTAATTTTTAACAAACTTCAAAAAAGAAACTCTTTGTAAGAAAATTAGATTTTTGAAGTGAAAACTGCGTAACGGCGTTGTGCATTTTTGGGATTGGTAAAAAATGTTCAACTCGCGTCAGATCGTCAGATCGTAAGACGGACAGTCAGAAACCTATTCTAACGTTCTGCATTTAAAATTCATTATTGTATGTACAAGTTTGTCCTTCTAGCATGACGTAATTTCGTTGCGCCGAATGCTTATTTTCGACACATGCACGTAAGACTCGTTAGCTCAATAGGTTAGAGCACTGATATAAATTTCAATTTGTCAATCGGAGGGCGGAGGTTCAATTCCTTCACGAGTCAGTCTTTTTGCTATTTTATTTTTTAGTTTTCACTTCTGCCGGCACTCCCGGAGTGCAACCCGTTTTTTTTTCACGGTCATTTTAACTTCTAATTTATGTTTTCATAATTGTATTTTTCCATATCACAGAAATCAATAATTTGGGACTTTTTAAGGTCAGAGTGAATAGGTATCTTTTGGGTCTGCGTGCTTCATTTTCGACCACATCGTCGCTTTCCAACAGGCGAGTTGGTGGTCAAACGTGGACCTATTCGCATTAAAAAAAAGTAATATTTTTAATATAAACAATAAGATAAAATAAAATAATTTTAAACCGAGATAAAAATACAATAGATATTTTTATTAATAAAAATAAAGACGCGCGACTACACAAAAGAACGCAGGAAGCTCTCTCTTAAATATGTTTTTTACCGGGTCTATGATTTTACGGTTGGCAATACCGGGAGTTACCATAAACAAGCACTCTTCTCCCGGTGTTTACTTACTTGCTCATTGCTCTTTTTGCTCGTTTTGCTCATTTCGCCCTTACTTGCGATATTCAATATTGTCTGCAGAGATTTTAACCACTTTCGTATGAGTGCCTAACAAGAATTACCTAGTTTTCAGTTGCCAACGAAATATGCAGGCATAAAGTGATTTAACAACTAAAACCAGTCACAAGCGCAGTGCATTGTCATACAGAATTTTGAACTGTTTAAAGTTTTGGATGATTTTTATGGGCAAGTATAGGTGACGTTTATCAGGGCTCGTATGGGAAAATATCTCACTTTTGCTATAGCTAGCCAATCCAGCAGTAGTTTGCAAGCATTATTACTATGTTTCTATTTTACATATAAAAATCATACATCTATCTCATTCGTTTATAGAACACTTTCTCTGTTTTAACAATCCTGCCTTCGTCGTCACGCCAACTGTCGGTTAGACTCGCCAACACAATAGATTTATCTCATTTAAAAAAAGTTAGACAACAAATGTTAGAAAAAGTTAGAAGACAGAAATAACCTGAAGAACATGACATGCACGTAAAATGCATTATTTCCAGTTGATATCAGTGATACACTCTAATAGATAAAATTTCGCTTCGTATTTACGGGAGAATCGTAAAGAGTGCATCACTCCGCCCTACCACCCATCGTAAAGACTCTTCGGCTAACAATTTCCTGATGGTCTGTAAATAGTAAGTTTATTGTCTTTTTATGAGGTACTCGGACCGTAAAAAGGAAATAAAAGAGCACCGCCGATGGTGATAATAAAAAAAATAATTTTCGACTCATCTTCGTCACTGTCTCGCTCCTCCCTACGAGTTGAAACGCGAGAGTGAGTGAGAGGTGATGTTTACGGCGTGTCGCATGACCCTTTCCACTCATGGGGGTAAAGGTCGTAAAATGGGAGCATAAGGGTAATGTTTTCGGTCTCCGTTACTGCGCTTCATTCATGATTTCGTTTTAGTATGTTGGTAGACATGTAAATCCGATTGCTTTTACGAATCGACGTTTCGCCCCATTATGTGTGTATTACATCCGTAATAGAGAAAAGAGCTCTATATCCGGTCCACAGATACAGAAAAATGTTTCCCTGAAAATGTGCACTGGGATTTTTTTGTAATGGAAATTTTATCTATTAAGCAAAGTAGGAAGTGTCCATGTTGAATCTATTTATTTAAAATGCAAAATATTAATCTGTAACATGATTTTTCTTTCTAAGAATGCAGTCTAAACTTTATGAAACATTTATAGGAACCCTAGTGACTTAGTCCTTTGTTGATCAAAGTAACTTTTACATCATAGCAGCACATCGCATTTAAAAGTTCATTTTAAAAGTAAAAAAGATTAGCGCGCAAATCTAAATTCAAATTTAGAGCACGATAACAGCGGCATTAATTGCTGGAGATGAGACAGAGGAGCAGTTTACGGATAACTCCGGACAGTTCCGGCTACATTTGTTCTGCTCGAGCGAGAACGCATCCTAATTCTTAGAGGGCCATCAAGAGACCTTTATGCGTTAATAAAGTTGCGATATAAAAAGAACGAAGGCGTCCGAGGGTGAAGGAAGGGTAACTTAAGTGCGCGTTTAAGGCTATCTGGAGGGCGTGCGAATTTGTCAGACCATAGACTGTGACGATTCAATTGTGTGATTAAATAAAGACAAGAGGCTCTATTGTTATGTTTCCGGTTTATTTTCGGTGTTAAATGGTTATTGCTTGTAAAACAAAGCCTCGTTTTGTAGCTTAAGTGGGAACATGAGAACGTAACTTCTAACTTTTAAATCTTTTTGTGGCTTAATAATAAAGTGGCATAAGGCCAGACCACTTTCGAGAGTAGGACAAATGGGTGAACTAAAGTTTACAGAGTGGCTGTTGAATTTTATTTCAAAGTTGTTATTACAGATCTAGAAACTTTCTTAGCTTTATATGCACTACTGATAAGTTAGTTTTACTCGCTGCTGGTGCTTTACACTAAGAGAGACCTACAACAAAAAAATAGTCACAGTCCTTAAGTCCTGCTCAGGTGAAGTGACTAAGGCGTTAAATTGGGTTATTGATGCCTAATTTAATATCTCCTGATGAAGATTTGTTTTTTTTTTTCTTTCAAACAAATATGTACCTGAGTCAGATTCTTAGCTGAATTACCTTAACATACAATGACGATATGACATGACATAAGGATGCCTAAATTGTACATGGTGGAGAATCGAGATAATTTTTTAACCTACTTTTTGATATAGTGAGGACTTTTCAATGCATTAATAACGCGAGTAGTAGTTGCTTCATAATACATAATAAAAATTTGTCGCTATTTCAAATTAAGTTTGTAAAAAAAATATAAATCAGTGACGAGATTTCACGTTCGCGCCAAAACTCTCCTGTCAAGTTGACAGTAATAAGTGTAATATAAAGCCTAGCTCATTCAGTAGACAATGATGAGTCACTCGTTCTGGCCGTAAACTCTACACCGTAAACGAAAACCCATAAAAACTTAATTGCCACCGCAAAAATGTATCCGAAGATAAACTGATCGCAACACTAGCCCTAGTTAGCTCTAAACTAAGATGGCGGATTTAGGGTTGCCAAAGCAGTCTCTCAAAAGTATTTAAAAAGCTGAGAAAAGATTAATTAAATAATAGAATACAATAAATATGAAATATGTTTGAGGATTTTTTAGTACTTAACTCTTTGATAATAATAATAAATTAAGTCAGGAATTATTTTACGGAACTTCTAGTTCAAATTAATTCTAATAATATAAAGGCCAAAATAACTGTTATTCTATCAGATTTCCTAACTGTTTAAATAGATTAGCTGTAGATTGTACACATTGCAATGATGATGGAATATTAATAGAACCACAAAATTGATACATTGCTGATAAAAAAGTAAAATGTATGTGCAAAAAAAACTTAATTTAATATTTAAATAAATGCAATAACAATTCTAGCTAGATCATTTAAGATAATTATTAAGCAGTTTTTTCTTCTCTTAGACTTTGGTCTATTTTATTTATTTACATCTCATATGATTATGCAATTTTTAACAGACTTAAAAAATGACGAAATTCTCAATTCAACTGTATATTTTTTGTACAATTGTTACACGAGTATTTTATCAATTATGAATAATTTCGATGATTCTGTATTTGTTTGATAGGACATACTCCAAAAGGGGCCATTCATTTATTACGTAAGACTATTTTTTGCTAGTTTTTGACACTATATAAGAAAAAATAAGAATAGGCCGATCGCCTCCCCCCTGTGTAATATTTATTAAGTAAGAATCTAAAGAAAAAAATGAATACACGTTTGGTTTATTGTAATGTTTATTTTTCAAAGCACCAATTTTTAGGAATGTTTATTTGTACTTTTATACACATCCGAGCGCACTTCGGCGCTCGCGCGGTTCCCGCGCTTTTTCAAAGTATAATTTTAACTTTATTTATCTATCTGCGTTTTTTTTAATCTTACGTAAGAACTATCAAGACTCCCTCCCACCCCCTTGTAAGAAAAAATAAGACATGGTCAAACCCCCTCCCCCCCCTAAATCGTCTAACGTAATAAATGAATGGCCCCAAAGTAGTCCCATAGAAATGTTATGGAATATGATCGTGCAGTGTTTGGTTTTTAATACAAAATTACGCGTTTCGAAGGCGATTGTTTCAGTTTTTTTAAACTACAACTTATAGTTTAACAGCAAACACCAATGTTTACAGCCCTGGCTGTTCCATGGATCCTGATGTTTTATAGCGCGTAAGGGTTTATTTAACGTCCATACAGATTTTATACACCGTCAGTGTGGATGAGGGTTAACTTTGTCTCTGGAAGAGATTGTTTGGTGATAAGACTTCTTTGCTACTAAGTATCCTCTTTTTTGCTCAAGCATGAATTCTATACAATATTTGTACTCATAGATAACGAATAACTATAAAACAACTGTTTCTAGTCTCACCTGTGACCACGGACGCTACAAAGTGTTCAAAATGTCAGACTATAAAATTATGTAAATTATACGCAATAAATCCGTTCAAAATTGTTTAATTATGCTGTCTCTTTCTCCGTTTGTTATCTTTTCGATCTAATGACTGAACCGTTCGCGATAAAATTTGATACAGAGATAGCTAATAACTTCAAGACTATAATATTATATTGCCTACATATCATTGTGAGTATGTTTCTCATCATTACCGAAAAACCGAAAAACTGAAACACATTACTTAACTTTAAGCATGGCTTAACATATTTTGTCAACTTCTCGCTGACACGTGAGATGACACTTGCGAAAAAAGACAGAGAATTTAAGAAGATGGTTAAAGTTAAGTAACATTTTTCGATAATGCCGTAAGTGGTTGAAAGCTAGAATAAATAATAAATAAATAACCGAGTTCAAAATACGTAATATCCTTTATTTTGATGACATATTTATTCCAGGTTTTTGGTTTCAAAAACCAAAGTACTGAACCGATTTTGATAAAATTAATGTGAGATCGTCTCTGAAGCATGACCTAGTTTAAGTTATACTTCATTAAACAAAGAAGGAATTATCTAAATCAATTCATAATTGGCGAAATAATCGCATTACAAATATACTGTCGAATTGAACCTCTCTAGGTACTCCTTGTGGAAGTCGGTTAAAAGTAAAGAAAATACTAAATATATAATATTGCTTCTAAATACATCAAACATTTTGTATAGATATCTGTATTCATAGATATAGATAGTTTGTTTATATATCGAAGGGTGAAAGCACATTGTTCCTCGTGTTGGATGGATCTCTAAGAGCCCTGTCGTTAAACAAGGGTGGGTTAAGAAGCGTGTAAGAAAAGGCTCGAGTAGAGTTCGGAGGGAAAACTGGAGGTAAATTTAACTATCCAAGGCTAAGGAATGAAAAGATAAACACAACTGATTAATAAAACACATAAAGAAGAGATTTAAACAATTTAAACCAAAAAAAAAGTAAGTAATGAATACCTTAAAAAACTTAAACACTGTCAGTTGAACTCGTAAACTATGCATTATTAATGATTGTAATCCTTTAAAGTTGCAGATGTTTTCATTTATTTTCTGTAGCAACTACATTATTTTTTTTAAATGCAGTTGAATTTATGGATTTTCTTAAGCAGCTCTAGTAAAAAAAATATTAGTTATGTTTAATTTTATTAGTTACGTATCATCATCTCAGCCATAAGAAGTCCACTGCTGGACATAGGCCTCCTCCATGGATTTCCAAAATGACCGATTGGAAGCGGCTTGCATCCAGCGTCTTCCCGCCACTTGTATGAGATCATCTGTCCATCTCGTGGCTGGTCTTCCTACGCTGCGCTTGCCGGTACGTGGTCTCCACTCGAGAACCTTTCGGCCCCATCGGCCATCAGTTCTACCATCGGCCATTAGTTACGTATATAAACTTATAAATGTGGTCTACTTGCCAAAGTGTTTACATTATCATCTTTAACCTGAAGTTACCCAAACAGAACAATTATAGTCATGCCAAGTCCTCCAGTAGCCCTTCGGATTAGCAAGTTGAAGTGCTAGTGCGCAGACCTGGGGCCCAAATCAGTTATTCAAGATATGGTTCGGCTCCATAGCCGAACCTTACGCGAACCGTTTCCCGTCAGCCGCCATAGTTTTTCTGATTCAGTCACTTTTATGTCATACAATTGACACATTTGATGAAACGTAACACGTCCTTCGCTCGTTACTAAATCAAAAAAGATAGCAGCCGACAGGAAATACTTAGCACAAGGTTCAGTTACGGATCTGTTTTGAATAACTGAATTGCCTGATGGCCAATGGGATTGAAAAGTTCTCGAGCGGAGACCACGTACTATGCGCAGCAATAACTGAGGATTTTAGGTTGAGATTATCAGTCGGGGGCTATTATGTCCTTTAATATCTTGTGGCTAAAATGTTAGATGACGTTACAACATCTTCATGATAACATTTCTCAGTAATCCCGCTAGTTATTTAATTTAGCCAATTAGATTCTCTTTCCGCGAACACGGAGGATTTACTCTGTTTATTTATAGCGGGAGAATAATCTCACGCCTTTATCACAACACGATCTTAACAAACGGTCGTAATGCCGCCTTATCTATAGAAATGATCACCTGATCCCCGCTCGCTGGAAGTATCACTCTATAATCTGAATGTGAATTTTAACATGGTACTTTTTGTGACTGAATGAATTTATGAAACATTTTATACCACTGATGATCTCAGCTACAAGAAGTGCACTGCTGGATGTAGGACGTCCTTATGGATTTCCAAAAAGACCGGTTGGAAGCGGCTTGTATCCAGCCTCATCTTGCCACTATGAGGTCTTCTGACATATGAACTGGAACGGGCCATTTACAAGCCTTTTAAATAATTTGAAAGACATAACGAGATATGGAAGAGACTATTATACTCTGGATTTATGTACAAGACCGAATCCGAAATACACAAATCCGTAGACGTACGAAAATCATGATAGTCCAACGGCTTAGCAAGTGCACTTGGCAGTGGGCGTACAGACCTGCTGACCGAATGGACTTAAAGTTTGCAAGTGGAGGTCATGCATCAAAACAGACCAACCATGAGTGGGCAGGTGAATTAATAAAAGTAGCAAGACGTTGCTTGAAAATCATGATTTTTCGGAAATCTATAGGGAATCCTATAGGGGATATCCTACACATGTACACAGTAGACTCGGGGACCGAAATAATTTTGAAAAGTTACAACTGTTTGTCTAAATACAGTAAAGCAACAAAATTAGCAAGATTTCCCGCCTGATGAGCGTCACGCTACATCTTAGCAGTTGAACAATCGGTAAAGGTGTAGTAAACAAACAAAAACATGATGTAATATTGGACTTTTTGGCGGCCAGTAATTTCTATTTCAACGGTTCGCAAAAGAGGCCTACACTTAACAAAACACACCTAGAATTTAAATTATTACCTCAAACTGTGACCTTGGCCACATGTCAGTCACCTAAAAATCCCCAAAAAGTACCAAACCACAAAACTGTCGACAACACTTACGCATTGTAATCGAATAATCGAACACTCGAACGCTAAGTTATTTAGAATCGAGTCCCCTCCACTGTAATCGAATCGGAGACCGCCACTTGGCGACACTTGAGCCGAGTGTTACTTTGTTAGTCGATTTTTGCGAGGGACGTCTCTAGTCTCGAGGGTGTTGCCAGATTATGCAAAAATCTTCCGCGCTTACAGCTTCTCGGGCAGTGAATTTGACTAACTTTTGGTTTTTTAACAGCTACCACGCTACAACGCTAACAGTTTTGTAAAGTTTTATATGGAAAACTAGCTGACTCACTGTTTTGTCTCTTCATAAAAATATTCTGTTATCTTTATAATACATACGAATATGTGCTAGGTACTTAAATTTTATAAAAATGGAGCCGTTTTAAATGTATTTCAGCTAAATAACAGACAAAACCAGGGCTAGCAACGAAATTGAACAGAAGGCCATAGGTGTAAGAGCAGTGCTATTTTTGCATTTATAATCCGAAATTAAGATAACTAGATAGCAAGATAAACTGATCAACAGATGCCAGTGCGACCTAACAAAAACCAACACGGCGAGCGAACGTGCTGACGCGCTATAACAAATTAATAGAAAGAAAAACTTCGATTGAAAAACTCGTCCGTATTCGATTAATATGCACGTCATCCGAGATGTGAAAAAATTAACACTAGTGTCACAGACATGGGATAATCGATTCCGAAACGATACTAGTCGACTAACACGTTGTAAACGAGTAAAATCTGACTCGATTCATTGCGTATTCCGACGAGACACAATTCAATTTGAATATTTTGACGTGAGCGTCGAATACTAATACGGTCGACAGTTTAGCAAATTGTATCTTATAGTGCGAGTTTTATGTTTTATTTATGATACAGATGCGCTAGTGAATTTAATTTTTGTCGAGATTTGGGGAAAATTCAAGTGAAAACGTCGCCTGTACATACGAATAGCGTATAATTGATGAAAATTGTTCTCGATTTTTGATACGATAGGAATTCGACTGATGGTAATTGATGGTATGGCCGAGGATGTATCACGTCAATTTATAATCACTCTTGCCATGAATATGCTAAGATAGATAAATAGTCAATAAACAGAGAAGGCAGCAGAAAATTAAAAAAAAAAACTAAAATGTATATCTATAGAAATAGAGAAACATCAGGGGAAAAAGGTACAAAATCGGTAGAAATACCAAAAATTAGTACCTACATTCGAGCCTTGTTCCGTTGACATTCGACGTTCCGTTCCACGCTGCCTTCAATTGAATGACATTGCGCGTTAAATAGACAATCTCATTTAAGTTCACGTCTCATTCATGCGTCTCTTTATGCGAGGATTCTATTCCAACTTTCGCTTGCGTCAGTTAAAATTAATTGACAGTCAGCTCTGAACATGGGACATGAGTTTTGGCATCCTCGCCTGTGAAAAACTTTAAGTATCGGAAATAGAATCGGAATGAATAATGACGAGATTCCTAATGAATGTCGTGTGAGGCTGTCACATGAGTTAATTAATGTAACTCCGTTTCCTAGCCTTTCCACAGAGCTTATTATGTTTTGTAATAGAATAGACACGGTAGACATTTGTATTTCATTATTTTTGTCTTTATATCCGTCCCAAAAACTCTTTGACGTTCCTTTGAGTGAACATTTTAGAAGAAAGAATGACTAGTGATGTCTTTAGATGTTTCAACGAGATTTTGTTAAATCGGTACAATTCGAATGTGGAATTCCGTCGTCGTGAGAAAGGTTAACAGCATTTGTCACTGTTTAATTTCTAAATACGTGTCTAGTGTTGGGACATGCGAGTCCTACCGGATACGGAGATAAAACACTTCATGTCAAGATTAGACTTTTTTCAAAATAAATATTAACGTCGAGTGGTATTTACTAAGGCAGCAACAAGAGGTCCCTGTTCTCGACTCAATGGTGTTTGTTTAAAACCACTTAAAAACTGAATGGGGCTCGACAAACACGTAACTTCAGTAATCTATAGTAACAATACTTGAGACTGTGCGCGACGTCATTTTGAGTTTAACGTTCACACTTTTAATAATTTATATAAGATTTTGTGAGAGATTCCTGAGCGATTATAACATGTCAGATTGTAGTATTTTCTTTTATAAGTACAATTCAGTTTTTATAACAAATAAATCTATTTACGTATTATTGACTGGCCTTGTGGCTCAGTTGGTAGTGTGTTTGCGTCTACCTGCTGAACTGAAAGGTCGTGGGTTCGATCCCCACCCAGGGCAAACATTTGTGTGATGAGCATGGATGTTTTTTCTGTGTCTGGGTGTTTCTATGTATCATATGTATATATTTACAAAAAAAAAGTATATATGTATTCTATCAGCCATCTAGTTCCGTAGTACAAGCTTTGCTTAGTTTGGGCTAGATGGCGTTGTGTGAAATGTCCACAAATATTTATTTATTATTTATTTATTTATTCATTTATTAAAAATAGATAGTATGATGTTTATATTGATTAAAATATTCATAAACTTTAAAAACAACTTTAATAATAAGTCTTAGGGGATATGAATCCTCGTAAATATAAACAATAATAGTTTTATAAAAAATACATCTTTTTAGATCACTATAAATGTAAATATAAATATTTTATTAACTTACGTAATTAATTAAGAGAATATAATTTTTACTTTTAATTCCAACATGTTGTTTTTGTGAGATATAAATGCAGATTTTTCACGAGACTTGAGTCGATGACGATAACCATGGCGCCACAGTACGTTATCTCGTCCCAAAAAGGCCTCTCCTGACTTTCGATACACAAACCTTGGCGTATCTCAGTGAACATCATCCGCGCCTCACCAAACACTGACCGTAGATTAGATAACACCGGATGCTGAGATCTTACGACAGATTCAATAACAGTTTCTATCTACTGTTTGTATGTACACTACCGAATGATAACACGGGATCTTTCCATCGGTAAACTGGGAAATTGTTTAATTACGGTTAGTTTTATTTTGTGTCTCATCACTATAACGAAATGTCACGCGGTGGGAAAAGAAAACAAATCGCGCGCCAAAACTTTAAAAAGAAAAAAGATGGATGAGAATTGCAACGCTTAAATTAAACACTCAATTTTTCTTTTGATAAAATAAATCGATCAAGTTATTCTATTATATATATATATTACGAAACGTCACTCGTAAAAACTAAAAGAAATCGCTAACCAAAACTATGTACCTTTAAAGTCTTCTGTGCCAAAACTTTAAAAATACAGGTACAGTAGAACGCCGATTATCCGAACACAGATTAACCGAATCGCCAATTATCCGAATCGGTCCTAAGCGTAATATAAAAAATTTAAACTAAGTAATTTTTGTATCAAGAATAACCAAAATGAGTGCGAAGCGGAAACGTGTCGTCCTATCACTAAATATACTTACCTACTCTGGGCCCTTATTCTGTATGACCATCGGCCGCGTTCACGTACGTGACGTGCGTGCATTGACAATGAAAATTAGCCTTCAAGTTTAAGAAGCCAAAGTCTAATTTTCAATGTGGACGCACAACGTCAAATTCACGTTATACGGCCGATGGTCATACGAAATAAGGGCCCAGATCGAGATGTTCAAGTGTTATTGTAGAACTGTGTTAAACTTAATAAAGTTTATTCTATGTGTGACAGTTCGTTTTTCTTTATTACCAGTCTATGTCCGATTATCAGAATTTTCGATTATCCGAATCGACCCCGGTCCCAATTAATTTGGATAATCGGAGTTCTACTGTATTCCAATTTAAACGTTATTTTATTCGTATTAATGCAAATTATTTATTGAATAAATGGAACTAATTATTTTTCTTTTTTCGCGTGTTAAACAGATCGAAAACGACCAACACCATATGCCATAAAAACAAACAAAAAAGTGTTGTAACGATGTACGAAAGGTGCGAATGATTTTTTCGTTCGATTCGAAAATAATCGGTAACGCACCGATAATGTGCCAAATTGGAATTACCAAGCGTGACATAATTGCTGGTCACACGCGAAGTGTCTATCAAAATTATTTTCGTTTGGGGTGTTTTTTGGCCCCTTCTATTCGGACCCCTGGATGCTCAGACGGGGGCCGGGTCTTACCTCACGCGAGCCGTCAATACACATAATTGTTTCATTATTCTTCTATTAACTCTACTCATGCGGTAATTTATCTTTGCGTTTCGTTCCTTTTAGATGCGTTTTGTTTTTGCAATACTAATCTTGTACTTAACATACCGTGCAGTACATGACAGTTGGAATTTTCATGTTGTCAGCATAATTTCTAAAAGTTTACAATTAATCATTACACAACTGACACATGACTAGATCTTGATCGAAACTTTTTTGCTATTGTCATAGCAAAACACTGAAAGTTAAATTTTGACGGCTCCGTCTATGTTGTAAAGAAATGAAGTTAGATCACAATTTTTCAACATACGTAGTTTATCCCGTTTCGTAGCCGAGTCGTTATCAGTCAGTATATAGACGCAACTAAGACAAGTAGCGATTCAACCGCGCCCAGCTATCTTTACAATGTTTGTGTGTCGGTTAATCTGTAGGCCTGAGCTAACACTCTGTGCACGAGACGGCAGATAAACGGAGATTTTGTGATGACTACACAAGAAAGAATGTTGTCATACGCGTCTAAAGATGATTTAATAAACTGCGTGTTAGCTCCTAGTCAGAGCTACAACAATACAACTATTAACTCAGTCTGTTCCTGAGGTATGGGAGAGGCACGGGAGGGGTGTTTTCACGGTATATCAAATGACTCCGTGACGTCATTTGGGCGTCAGCATTGCTGTCACATGTCAACCCTCCCGCGCCGCTCCCATTACTCAGGAACAGACACAGTTAAGCGCTAGACCCAACTGTAGAGCTACAGAATAGATTAGATCAAGATCGGAACTCCTGGAAAGAGCGCAAATTCAGCTCTGCAAGATATCTGACATAATACATACATACAAGTACAGTCAGTCACGCCTGTTTTCCCTTGCGAGGTAGGCAGAGCCTCAATGACCACGGGACCGTTTAGCGCCACATTTGACCTTGGTTAGAGAATTAGATGGAAGAAAGAGTACATTACGAGGGTTAGAGGTGCTTGCCTGGTCTAAGTAGGCTGGCGGGAGAAAAGTGCTATATACCTCTATAAAGTGCTTTATAAGGAAGGCACGTCAATGAAGGTCAAGGTGTAAGGTTTGACAGATGTGTTGGTTCTCTCTATAAAAAATCAAGTTTGTACAAAGTGCAGTTTACAAAATCCTTAATTTATCGGTATACGACACCAGATTATATTTTTTTTTCAGGAACCAGATTTTTCAGAATTCATTTTGAGTATTACTCTCTATATCATCCTCTCAACGATAGTTCCAAAAATGTCATGGATGTGTCACCCTTACCTCCAGAAATACACCTTTGTGTCTCCCAAACATCAAGAATCCGTCAGTTCTGACACCAATCACGACATGACAGGAACCAGGCGTACCAGGGCGCAATGAGAGCGCAGCAGATACATCAATTAGCGATCAAAGAGCTCTTCGGCAGTGATGCGCGCCTGGTCATGAGGTGACAATGTCAGTGTTTGTCAGTTGGGTGGGAGTTTTTAATAAAGAATGACTGACTGACTAATTTATTATTATTTACATACTTTTTTTTATAAATTTTTAGCTAATAGAACAAACATGCTGGCTCAGTACTTATGTTTTCTTCTCCACCATTTTATTCAGTCTTTTTCATTGCTTTTTTGAGGTCTAACCTTTGGAGTCTGTCAGACATTTTTATTCTACAGCCACCTATTTGTTATGATAGATTTTTTTTAATGTATATCACTTCGAATCAAAAAAGAAATGAGTGTATTTGTTATTCAGCTGAACAAATTTGACTGAAATTTCAAATTGATGTAGCTTATATATAAATATATGATATAACTTAAGGAATATTT
Source organism: Lycia hirtaria (assembly GCA_947563715.1). NCBI lineage: Eukaryota > Metazoa > Arthropoda > Insecta > Lepidoptera > Geometridae > Lycia > Lycia hirtaria. Next base: position 16,197,945 of record OX387385.1, read on the forward strand.
TTTATCCCGGAATTAAATATCGATTTTTATGTAAAGCGAGCAAAACCGTAGGGAACAGCTAATACAGAATAATACAAAAAAAATAAGACCTGACCAGAAGTAGGTATAACAGCAAAGCAAAGGTGATACATTTCGTAGCTCATCCATTGAACCTTCCCTAAGCCTCGCGTGCATATATCTAATTGGTTCTACACCCCCGCCCTGTTCGCTAAAATAACTAATTAATCAGTAAGTTCACCATCAGGGGTAGTTGGGGGTTGAAAATGGGCGTAGAATAACTGATCGTGTTCAAGTAACAGAATGAGGTGTTTTAGATATATTGGCCTAACTCACTCCAATGTCAACATCCAATGTCCAATGTCCAATGTAAGTACAGTTATTTTTAGTACCAAATTGACGTTTACAACTTAGTGCTTTCATTGAAAGAAATAGAAATATACAGTTGTATGCAGCAGTATCTCTCTATCTCTATTGAATCAAGCGTCATGCTCTGAGCGATACTTTACTAGTGACTTAGAGTAAAGACACTAAACTTAGAGCGAGTTTCATTCAAAATTCTGTTCATAGACGAAGCGACGAAAAATGTATCAAAATATAGACATAGATATAGATAGAAATTTATTGTAACAACACGAACGAAAACGATTTTACGTATGTATGTAGGCTACTTGGCTATACGAGCCCATCCGAGTGTTAGAAAATGTTTTACCACCATGTTCAGCAAAATAAAGATTCCAATTCTGATTTGATCCTGATTGCGATTCTGATTTTGATTTCTATTCTGTTTTCTCACTATTTTTATTTCACACTCAGTTTTAAGCTCGTTGTTAGGATCAGTAATGACAAGATGATTATACAGTTTTCCCAACTAAAGTGTCATAAATATATGACAATATGCTACTGAAGTTCTTAACCAGCTAGAACTAATATTTTGTGTACACTTTGTAGCAATTCACGAGGGCGGACGAGCTTTTACATGTCGCAATGGTGCAGCTGTAGCATTAATAAGTCTGTAGTTCTAGCATCGTCTGTCGCGTTACCGCATACCAACATTTTTGAAGATATAAAATGATTTAGTGAACTTATAAAAAAATCGACCCACAAAATACTAGAAGGCGACGTCACGAGTTTTCGTGCGGGATAGATCGAACGATCGCCACAGACACATGCACAAATACGACACGCACACGACGAAAGTCCACGAGCACTCGTCACCTACAACAATTACATCTACTAAGTATGAGCACAGAAATGCAAACGCTGCGTTGCACAGGCAGGTAGCAAGTGTAAAACGCAGGGCGTGCCGGCCCGCCCCCCCTCGCTTTACTGCTCACACTTTGTACGTTTCTAATGTTTTGCGAGATATTCTAGACGTGGTTTAATTTTTATTTTAATCGTCTTTCTAGAAGGAGGTATTGTTAGTGTTTTCACGTAGTGATTATCTGTTTCTCCATGTGTATATTATGTATATTCTCTTTTATCCTAAGTTTGCATGATTTATGCGTGATTAGGAAATCTAATTCATAACAAAAACAATGTTATCAACAAGCCTAAAGACCATATAATATAACACCACGTTGCAAAGTGGGTGACACCATTTATCCTTTCTTTTAAATAACTTCATAGGAGCTTATAGTAAAGTCAACAAGACTTTTTGAGATGTGACTAGGACTTGGTCGTGACATTTTATTTGACTTTGCCCATGATTATGATTAAAATACTTGTATTTTGATTGTAAGTTTTCCTAAAAATATAAAATAAATACAAGTTCATCGTTATGAAATAAATTATCACTAAAATATGGCAACTACCCTCTCCCGAGCCCTATATCCCCAATATACGAAAAAGAAGAGGCAATTAAATTTCAAAGTTTTTTTTTAATCAAATCATAATTTATTTACTTTATGAATCTCAGTTAATCAAAGTCAGCCACTAAGGCCCTTGACGAGAATCAAACAATTTTTCTCAATGATTCGTTTCGAAACGTTCCAGTAAACATTCAGTAAACAATTGTAACGGAACAGCTAATGCGTGTAACAAAGCCAACGGTTCTAGGAAGCCGACTTGTACCGTCCTTTGATTCGACTCTAATAATAAATAGCTTTCTGACGCTTCCGCCCTGGTACTTGCTTTTAAAAACAATGAATTATAATTTTGGATGAATGGTGTTGATGACCTTTGCCACGATGAAAAAAGTTTAATGTAATTTTCATCTGAAACGAATTTTGAAAGTTTGAACTGTGACTGACATAATATGTGAATTTAAATTTAAAAACGCTGTAATAATCTGAATACAGGGAAATTGTACATTGAAACATAAATTTCCTTTTTGCTTCGTTTTTACCTAAATATTTTATCATTAATTTTGAAATAATAGTTGGGCAAAGAGATTATATTTTATTCAGGAATTAAACATAATAACTAGCTAAGAGCGTTCCAATACTATCGCAGTATTGAAACAGGCAATTTCACATAAAATTAAATAATAATGAACTAATCACGCGCCTCCCTACGAACAATGGCTGCGTTAATTTGCGCCCTTTGTCCTTTCAAATAGAAAATTCCATGTTCAACCGACACTCGAAATGGCGCCGTTTTCGCTTTATTGCCAGAGTTTTAAATGTAAATCACCCAGCTTTGTATTGAGATACCGAGACAGGCCACTTTACGGGCAATGACACATGGCAATTTCATTACGGCTTACTGAACCATTGGATGAATGATTAGCTCTTGCAAAGCTTGAAAAATGGGCAAATAACACTAAGTGCAGAAAGCCTGAAAAATCTATGCAAAAAGCTGGAGAAAAAAATAGAAAATATAATACATGAACAAAATAATTCCCGCCAATTTTTTAAATCCGAACGGATTTTTGAAACCTGTCACCTGTCCATGTCGATACGTGAGTGACGTGCGTGGAAAAAAAAGAACAATAATAGTTCTATTTTCAAAGTAAAGGAAGAAAGTTCAGTAGTTACAGTTACTAGGAATTAAGAATTTCGGCCCGTCTTTGATAGTACGGTTTTGCTTACGGCATTGCTCAGAATCGCCTGTTTGTTTGCCTTTAAAACTGTTAGGAATCGTAAACGATCGTGTGTGGTCAGCCCTTACGACGAAATCTGAACAGATGGGCGTAGATCAAAGCACTGGCTGGTGATAAAAACGTTGATGTGAATTAAAAGTAACAACTTAGTGAACGGTTCGGGGAGATTCGGGTGTTTTCTTTCGCGTTACTTCGTATACAGTAGGGAAAGGCGGCTTTAGGGTTTATATTAGAGGGCGGAACTACATTTGTTAATATTTCAATACAATTATTATTATTATTTATTACTTATTTTAAATCTCGGGTCGCAGCCCGGTCCTTTGATGGGCATCAGTGGAGCCTAAGCCAAAACTGAGAGGCCCTTTACAGAAAACATTTTCACATTTTTAGTCTTTCTTTGCAAGACGTAAACTAGCGTACGAAATTATATTCATTATTTTAATTCTTTGAATTGACAATTCTGATTAATTTTTACGAATTTTACAGTAGCCTTCTTAAATGCTAAAAACTATCCAACGTTGTTTTTGTTTCTGAATTCTAAATTCTATGTAACATAGTTCTTGACTATTGTTTGTAGCCGTTACTCAATTTTATTTTCAACCGCATTAAACCCTCTAGAGACCTTTAGCCCCTTTAGCTCCTCCTGAGTTCGCTCCGCGTTCCATTTTCCAGGTATTTTCCGCACTCCATATTGGTAGGATTTGTAGCGCGCAATCATTAGCCTCACAATCTCTTGTAGCCGTATGAAGCCCTGGTACCGGTGGGGAACTATTGGCGAATTTTCCGGGATTTTCTTCTTATTTTCTTGTTTTTCGGAAAAACTACGGGTTTTTAGGAAAACGGGTTTTAGGGGCTGTTGTTCGGTAGAATAGCCCTTGAAATGGAGTTGGGAAATTTTCTGCGCACACTTGTTGGGTCCAGTCGTACTTGGTTTAAATGAAACGTTTTAGTTAATTTCCAACAGGATTTTCTTCCTAACGTAAACGCCCGCAGTAGAGCTTGTTTAAATGTTTATATGACTTACTTGCTCTATATTACGGTAGTGTGCATACCGATCTCTCTGTTTGTGTTAACACGTACTTACGAGCAAATAGGCCAGAAAACACCAAACTTTCCATTGTCCCCAAAATCCAAGATGTCGTCAAACAAAAGGCGTCAAATTACCCGAACGACCGCTTCTACCATCAATGGTTAATAATAACCAGGCAATTATAACTCGGGCTAATGCTCCATTATCAGACGGAGACGACATGCCCGGATCCCAGGCGTTATTAACCGGGATTACCGTTCCCGGCCCGCCCGGATACGGGGATTTGCTCCCGGATCGGGGAACAGTCCAAATGATAAAAGATATGTGGGGATATAGAAACCTTTGGAGATATTTCTCGTAAAATTCGAGATTCTTGAAAATCCCCCGGGACGGGAAAAAAGTATGAAAATAATTCGAGATTTTTGTGCTTGCTATACGGGAATCGAAATCCCGACGGGGTAAAGTAATGAACAAGTCATGTCACCCGAGCGGAGGTACCGGGGTAGCAGCGGCGCGAGGCGGGTCGAATCCCGCCGGTATCGGAGAACAAGCGATCGCACTTAGCCGCGTCACTCGTATCATATCATATCGAGTCGCGCTGCATCGCTATCACTCACCGTCGCTGCGTCGCCCGCCGCATTAGCCGCGTCGTCGGCGCGATAAATTATAGGACTCCTCGCGCGGCTGGCCGCCTGGTCGCTTGCATTAATGTGCTATATTTAAATACGCCTTGTTTGTCAGTTTGGTCTAATCGCGTCTGACCCTGCCTCAGATATCATACTGTCGGCACTAGTAAATCATGGCTCTGCCTCCACACTTTATCGTACTTACAGTAATTTACCTTCATCATCAACTTTGTGTGTTATTTGGTAAAACTTGTCTAGCTTCATTCAGACTCCATTATTTGAAAAAACGCATCTTACGATGATCTTTTTTGAAGTCGAGCCCAAGTAAGTTAGACAAGATACATGTAATATAACCAGTTTATTTTCCATACAACCCTGAGACTGGGATGCTATTCATTCAAACCATGGATCATTACCTATTTGCCCCCTAAATCTCTGCCGATTTGCCGAATGAGCTCCTCGAAGTAAAGTTACTGCAGCCACCAAATACCACAAATCCACATACAGCCACTACATCCAAATCTATAATTTTGAAATCTACTGCAACAATTTTTATCATAGTTTCCGGCAAATCAAGCCACTGCGCTTACACAAAAGAAAATCATTGAATAATCGAAGTGGATACTATATTTCCGTATTTGTGAGAGAAAAAGATTTTCATGTATATGTTACTGTAAAAGCCCGAATATTGGTAAATCTTAGGTTTTACCAGTAAATCTTAGGGTCAAGCTAATAGTAGCAATACATTAGGTAGTGAAAAATTAGCTTTTGTACATAATTTTCAGATCACGTTCGGAACACTATGTAATGTCCACAGGTGGAACTAGATAATAGTTGTCGTTTTAATATGAAAATATGAATTATCTACTACCTATGATTAACTGACTTCAAAAAACGATCAGGTTAATAATTCGTATTAGGTTCGTATCGTAGCTAGAAATTGCTCACGATATTGACAGGTCTAGCACATTTTTACACTGAAAGAATCGAAATTTGTCTTCCGACTCAAACAGTTCATCACGATACTATGTTAAGCTTATAATATTTATCATCATCTGTAATACTTATCATCATCATCATCTCAGCCATAAAAAGTCTACTTCTGGACATAGACCTCCTCCATGGATTTCCAAAAAGACCGATTGGAAGCGGCTTGCATCCAGCGTCTTTCCGCCACTTGTATCCGTCCATCTCTGACTGGTCTTCCTATCCTGATACTTATGTGTTATTATTGTAAAAATCATCCTAGACGCCGTATAAGCTCTGCAGCTGGTCGTAAGACCACACTAGCTCACGCACTCGACCAGACTCGACCATATTTACTAGTGCCGTTTACACCAGCCATAGGTGGCATGCTGCGGAATTGGTAGACTTACTAATCAGATCATTTTTTCCATAACTTTTCGTTGTTTTCGTCATGATGAATTTAATTGAATAATTTTTCGTTGTTGATTTTAATTTATAGTAGTGTATTTTTGTTTTATTTTCCTATTGGACTTAAAATTTTATTTGGTTATCCGATATAAAGGGCTACTTGGTATAAAGAGGGGAGCTTCAGGGGTGACCCCATTAAAATTAAGTAACTCTAGTTCATTGTCTTTTTTTACCAGTATGATTTACTTTTTTTTTAAAAGGAAGCTTCAGATTTGGTCCCATTAAAACTTAAGCAACTTTTGTGTACTGACTTTTTTAACCAGTAATATGAACATTTAGTTCAGTCGCTTGCTGACTAAAGACGGATATTTTAGTTTTGTTAACTATAATTATTTATTTTCCTGCGAGGTACCCGTACCGGGTACCCTGTAAGTATACCGACACAAGCATCTGTTGGTACAGTATCGGAGACTCCATGTGAGCCAGGCGGAGCCACTAACTGGAATCATACGTACATTTCCAAGTATGGCCGCGTCACCCGCAGGTCCGGCTGCACGAGTCCCGGTTAAACAGCCGAGGAAAGGATTGATCTTAATCGACGTTTTATTGTTTAACACGAGTTTATTAATAATGTTCATGTCCGTCTGCTTAAGAAACATGGAATGAGACAAGTGTTGATATTATGGTTTAGAAAAGATTTTAGCAAAAGTTCTTTAAAAAATTAACTAAGAAAGTAAGGAAACTCCGCTAGATTTTCTGAAAAGGCATATTTTATACTTTTACATATAAAAATATAAATTCACAATTTTTTAAAATAATTTGACGGCTAACTCGGAGTTCAAATATTCCTAAACTTGAAATCTGAGTTGCCATAGACAATAAATGACTGATTGGCAAAGTTAGAAACCTGTTTCTCAAAGAAGCAATTAAACTATATTACTACTAGGCAGACTACCAACCAGATAGAGATACGTATACCACCAGTGTTCAAAACGGTATTATAATTCTAGTTTTGAATAATATCATCTCAACTGAATAATAAAGCTGTAATGTTATTTATTTTTTATTTGTTTATTAATACAAACCAAAGTTACGGTAGCTTAGTTAAGAGATTGTCTGATTTGCGATCTGCAAGTCTCGGGTTCAAATCCCAAGGCCTGTCATTTCCAAATTATGTACGTTTTGATGATTGCCGCCAACTTTAAGCGATGAAGAAAAATATCGCATTGAAACCTGATTTTTTAACATTCTTGAAAATGTGAGGATGCATTTTGGCCTTATGCTTTTCACAATTAGAAGAAGGCCCAAGAGTGGGACAGTGTATATATATCTAAACAAGGCTGATCTGAATATGCCGAACAATACGACTCGAAAATAAGATTTATGTTTTAAATACCTAAATATCTTTATAATCTTAACCTCTGTTTACAAACTTGGTGCAATCGGCCATAGCGTGCTCAGTCCGGAATGTAAATAGAATTACAACGGCACAGGCAACCACGATCGTGCGCGCCGCCTTTACGGTACTCACAACCGTTCCTAATTACATTGCACTTTTACTACTCAACACACTTCACATGCAACGCACAAAACCAGCAATGACTAACGAAGAAAAGGGTTTATTCGCTTGAAAAGCTCCGGGATGAAAAATTGGTACGAGGCAATTGCTCGACTTGAATGTGGGGAACGGTTAGATTATTTTAATTACATTTCACTTTTACTACTGAAAATACTTCACATGCAACGAACAAAACCAGCAATGACTAACGAAGAAAAGCTATTATTCGTTTGAAAGCTCCCAAATGAAAAATTGGTACAAGGCAATTGCTAGACTTGAAAGTAGGGAACGCTTAGATTATTTTAATTACAATGCACTTTTGGTATTTAAGCTACTTCTGCTGCTATTAACACGTGTGGTATCTAATGTCGAATTAAAGCTGGACACTAATTTTTTCACAGTAGCATAGACAAATAGTTCTATATTGATCTATGGATCTAGGCAGAAAAAATTATAGGTATTAATGTAAAAACTGTGTTGTAATATCAACTTCAAAACAATAAAATATGTATTTAACAAAAAACAATCTTTCCGTGTATGCAACTATCAACAACTATATACTTTCCCACAGACTCAAACAATGACGCCACAATCGCAATCTTCGAACAAAACCTGATATTTTTCTTTGAATAAAATCAATTCTGCGGTTTAACCGCGTGACAAGTGATGTTGGTTATTACTATGAGTGATTACCGCCACTCAGCTGTCAAAATGTCAAACTATCAGCTGTCAAACTGTCAGATTTGTCACGATAGCCGATAACGTGTGGCTTCTTGAACTGATAACAGCAATATGATAAGAATTATTGTAATCTACGATTTTATACGTTATCTGTCCTATAGAGATGGAAATGTTGCAAGAAATTAAAAGGAAAATGTAAAAAAAATGCAAATTAGAAATACAATTTAGAAGTCAATAACCTTAAACATCTTTCCTACAAAACAATGTTTCATAAATAACACACTGTTTTGAAAATACATCTACTTAATGATGTTTTCGTATAAAATATAACCTATTTCTTCATTATTTCTTATAAATGCCTCAGAGTATAAACAAAGCTTGTACCCTGGAATCACAATGTTCATATAAAATTAAGCTATATCCTGTCACGCAGACAGTTATCACATCATTTAAAAACGTTATAAATCATGTTTTTACAGAAATACCAAAAAAAAAAAATTATTTTGAATGTGCAACTAACCTAAAATAGGTAAAGAGTTATGCAACATGTGTCAAAGCATTTAAAAAATATAAAAACTCTACCACATTTTTATCTCCCACAACTCATAATGATCTTATTAAAAGCACATAAAAAACGTTAATTAATACCATATTTCCTTCGATGTCAAACTAAAATATTTTTTCTAATGACATTTTTTTGTTTGTTTCAGATGCGATGGGTAAGTTTGGAGCTCGGTTTGAACTTGGAACACATGCGCTCATTGGCCCACATGGTATCAACGTGGACTCACCTACTCACGTTCTAATTTCTAACTTTGAAACTTTTGAAGATAAAGACCGTAAGTATATATTATGATCGTTGGATTAGTGCAAAAAGTGCCAAATTTTACTTTTTAAAGTATCACGGTTATTCAATAAAATTATATTACTGGTTTTAGGGTTCCGTACCTCAATAGGAAAAAACGGAACCCTTATAGGATTACTTTGTTGTCCGTCTGTCCGTCTGTCCGTCCGTTGGGTGTCAAGACCTTTATTTAGGGAACGCGTGAAGGTATCGAGTTGAAATTAAAACCATATAGGCAGATTCATAGTATCTTGTTGCAGAAAGAAAAATAAAGTTTCTAAATTTTCGTAAAAAAAAGTTACAACCGAATATATCGTAAAAAACGCACATTTCGACACTCACAAGGGAATCAAAACCTATGGAGTACTTCCCGTTGACCTAGAACAATGAAATTTGACAAGAAGCATTGTGTTAGAGTACACATATAGGAAAAAACCGAAAACTGGACATTTTTAATTTAATCACAAAAAGTAGTGTCTTTATGCAAGGAATGAAGGTCCAAATTTTAAAGTGAATTAACCGTATCATGTGGGGTATCATATGAAAGAGCTTCAGTAGCATAAGCTAAAACAGGTTTTTAAATATTTTTAAGATGTATATTTTTCGGTTTATGAAGGAAAATATATTTTAAATATGATTTCCCCCTTTTATCTACTAGTTTGTACGGAACCCTCGGTGGGCGGGTCTGACTCGCACTTGTCCGTTTTTTTTAATAAGAAATAAGCTTACGTTTGATCGCCAACTCGCCTGATAGTAAGCGAAAATGTGACCGAGGATGATACATCCTCGGCCACATTTTTGCTTACCATCCTTACGTTACCATCCATACCTTATGTAGATCCTCGGAGGCACGTAGATACCAATGTTGTTGATGATGATGTTTAAACGAAGATGAGTTGCTTAAACTTTAATAATATGTACACGTGAAGGAGAGAGACGACGTCAGGGCGGCATGATTGCTATCTCCTTTTTCATCTTTCGTGACCTTTTTTGCGTATAGCGCAAATATTTATTTTCTCATAGATAATTGGATTATAATTATACACATTTATAAATCTAAAATTAAATATATATAAAACTCACTAAAATTCACACAGTTAACAGAAATTTAAGTGACCTATAATTGAATTTTGTGTAAGTACAAAATATTTTTTCTAAGGGATTCTTGATTAGGTATTCGTTGAAATGAACGCGTATATCTTATATAATTGTATGACCTGACGTTTCGAACACTTTGCAGCGTCCGTGGTCACAGGTGAGACTAGATGACAGTTATCTTCTTTGGAAAATATTAATTACTACCTCTTAATATTTTTATGCAGTTTTAATTATGTAAAATACACAAGATAAACCCGTTAAAATTTGTTTCATTTCAATGTGTACAAAATAATTGTTCAGACAGAGTCTAACAGGCTAGCAGATATGCTTATGGCTTGGGTACTTACTGCACTTATGGTCCGGACAGCGCATGGGCCCACCGAGATTCAGGCACCGCGGGCCTACAGGAAGCGTCATAAATCATTTCTCCTGTAAAAAGATCACGTTAACAAAAATTCCAATCTTCATAAACCTCGAGAAATAATTACTTTTGCCGCGTTTTTTACGCACAATAAGTCAATCGCCAACACTAGGAGCGCAGGGATTCGCTGCGCGTCATAAACTTTGATTAGGTCATTAAAGAACGCTAATTTATCGATGTTCGAACTCTCATTTGCTATAAACACGCGAAAATTACCCATAAAACTCGGAGCTGTAGAGTTCGTTTCGCGTCGCATTGTGGTGTGTCATTTATGACCTTTGGCAGCGTCAGTTATCGCGTGTAATCGAAAACAACCTTTGCTGTTATTATGGCTTGTAGTGCAGATATGTTAACCTCTTTGTTGATTTTAAGCTCTTGTTTATTAATTAAACCATTTTATTAATTGAATTTAAGATATACAAAAAGTATAAATATTGAAATGACCTCTAAAATAATTATAAAATTTTTAGTGATTTTTTAAAATATAAATTAGTATTTGACATTGAACTCCTACTGAGTTTGTATTAATTTAAGTTTGAATTAACTTACTGGGAAGAATTTATATACTTGCAATTTAATGAAATTCGTTTATACGTATCAGAAAAAGCCAACAAAAAATTTAAGCCGGTTATCATTATCATTAGTGTGAATAGATATCTTCTAGATCGACGAGCTCCATCCTCAGCCACACCGTCGCTTAACATCAGGCGAGTTGGTGGTCAATCGTAGATAGTGTAAAAAAAAAACTAATATTTAAAATTTTATATACTTAACGTAAAATTTCTTGTTTTTTTTTGTTTTACTTAGAAAAAAATGCTTTTTTTATAATAAGTAAGTAGGTTTTTTTTTTGCAAATACCTTAGTCTAGACCCACAATTCAAACCTAGAATCGATTCTTAAAATAAATATTATTCGAAACCTAAGTTCTATAGTTCAACAATAATAAAATACGTTTTGTCGAAAGTTCTAGGATTGCACAAAAAATGGCGCCATATTAACAACAAAAAAAACGTTATCTATGAGTCATCAGATATTCATTTCATTCACTTTCCAATTTCAAAAAACGAGAGGTCGTATTTCCTGGAAAAAAAAAACAAAATTCCGTCCGATACGGCGAATTCATTTGGCGCGAATTTCATCCGCTGCATAAATTAAAAACAAATAATATCAATCCGACATGGAAATACACTTCGCTTCGCTATTTATCATAAAATATGGATGAAATTGATTTTTTCTCTCTTGTACTCGTGTTGTGTCAAAATGAGATAGAATATTTAAGGAGATTAACTAAATGTTACTGTCAGTAGGTAGGTACATGATAGATTAGTTTTTTGTTTATTTTGGAATTAACCATTATATTGATGACAGAATAATAGCAATTTCTATACATATTTTATGCATTCTCTATGTTATTAGTAAGCTAAAATTATTATAATTAATTCATGTTCCCTGAATAACAATCTAGATTAATAAATATCTCCTATATCGCAGAGTCCCATCTTTGACTAACCCTCACTTACCATCAGGCGAGTTGATGGTCATACGTCGCATACGATATCATATAAAAACCCTCTCCCATGCACTTTTCTCTAATTCATACTTTATCCAAAAAAAATATTCGAACGTAATTTACTGACGGCAAATGCATCAACAGCGCAAGTGCAAAATCACAGTGAAACAAAAAAAAAATTTTTCTTTATTTCAAATCGTGTTTATGCGTTTACGTTTTACGTTTTATCGGCATGTCTGTGCGTTGATTTGTTCCCAATACCCGTCGGTATCCGCTCACAATATTAATTACTGAACGGCCGAGCGTTGTTTCTCTCCAACTGAGCTCGAGATTTGCATATTTCTCGTTATGATTATGACCACTGTGGGTTCAGTATGTTAATTACATTCGATGATCCCACACGAAAAAAGAAATGTTTTACATATTTGATGTTCTAAGAATGCGTAATTATCTAAATGCAAACAAAGAAAGTTTCGTGTTAGAATTTTAACAGCAATTATAAAGATAAAGATAATTATTTATAGTTTACAACTGAAATCTTCAATCAGCACTCTCTCCAACAAAATAATGGAGATACATAAAGTTACTGAACTGAATTAATTAAGTTTTTTTTTATTTTTTATATTGTATATAACTTTTCAGAGACAAAAATAATCTTTTAAATCGGTTCACGATATATGAAGAAATCAGTGAACATACCTAAGTAAAATAAGTAGGCACATAAAAAATACATACATCAACAAAGTCAAAAGTCAAACATGGAATCTTCATCTTTCTGGAGTCGGTTAAAACAGTAAAGGGTCAAGTGGTTATATGCCCTGCCTTCATATTCGTAATATTCTTTCACTTAACTGTTTTCCAGCCACAAGCATTCTATACACACATTTATCAATAAGTCTGCTTTTTGACTAAATATAGATAATAAAATAACAAATTTACAGCATCACAATAAAATCAGCCACGCAAAGTTATAAATAAATGGTCATAAAACGATTTACATATGAAATCGGATATTTCAATCCAATATCCATCAGTATCATATAAAGAGCCGGAAGTTTTTTAAAATATTTCTTTATCAGCTATCAAAATCATATTCGTTATTAATATGAATAAATATACAAGTTTTGAAATCTCGCGACTTGACGTAGGTAGGTATAAGGTAGGTAGGCTTATCTGTGTATCGTTTAAGTCTCAAAGTGTTGTCTTAGTGTAAAAAAAACATATAATAGCCTGTACGACTTCAAAAAGGAGGAGGTTTTCAATTCGTAGCCTATTTTTTTCATATAATTAGTACACTAATTACTCCGCCATTCGAGTACGTTTTTTTTTAATTTTGAGTGGTTATGAAAAAAAATAGCATATCACGACACGCTTTTGGAATATATTCAGCTAAACAACCTTGTTCTTTCCTATCCGGTAGTGTCTTAGTTTCAAGGATCTCTATAAATGATTAATGGTCCCGTACAAGTATTGGCAGCAGACAGGGCCGGCCACTGATTTGTATCTATTGTTAATACTACTTGTTAATAAGTACGATGGATTGCTGAGATAGGCGGCCGGCGCACGCGCATTGTTCTCCAACTTGTACTCGGCTGGAGATTAACTTACTTCAATAAGCTAGACTGATGCTGAGCTGAAAAGGGAGTCAAAGTATGTACGTATATACTTAGTCTGGCCATAAATACTGTTACAGTTAAAAATAAGAAAGATATTACATTTGAATTTGGAATCTGTCATTTTTATACGATTGTTCATTGGTTTTCTAATTTTGGCGCCAATACATTGTACAATATTTTGCGATATTAAAATGGAGTGGGGTAATAAAGAGAACCGAATCGCTGTGATTGCATTACACAAAGTTGGTATGGAGCCAAATGCAATTTTTAAAACTCTCCATACGCTTGGTATTAGTCAAATGTTTGTGTACCGGGCTATTAATAGGTACAATGAGACCTCCTCTGTTTATGACAGAAAAAGATCTGGCCGTCCACGTAGTGTTCGTACGAAAAAGGTGGTCAAAGCAGTAAGGGAAAGAATTCGAAGAAATCCTGTCCGAAAGCAAAAGATTTTATCTCGGAAGATGAAGATAGCACCCAGAACCATGTCGCGTATTTTAAAAGATGACTTAGGACTTGCAGCCTATAAGAGACGCACTGGTCATTTTTTAACGATAATTTAAAAAAGAATAGGGTGGTAAAATCGAAACAACTACTGAAGCGGGACGCAAAGGGAGGTCACAGAAAAATTTTGTTTATGGATGAGAAAATCTTTACAATTGAGCAACATTTTAACAAACAAAATGACCGTATTTATGCTCAAAGCTCTAAGGAAGCTTCCCAATTAGTCGACAGAGTGCAACGTGGGCATTATCCGACTTCAGTGATGGTTTGGTGGGGTGTTAGCTATGAAGGAGTGACTGAGCCATATTTTTGTGAAAAAGGTATCAAAACATCGGCACAAGTGTATCAAAATACCATTCTTGAGAAGGTAGTTAAGCCCCTTAACAACACCATGTTCAATAACCAAGTATGGTCCTTCCAACAAGACTCGGCGCCAGGTCATAAAGCTCGGTCCACGCAGTCTTGGTTGGAAGTGAACGTTTCGGACTTCATCAGAGCTGAAGACTGGCCGTCGTCTAGTCCTGATCTTAATCCGCTGGATTATGATTTATGGTCAGTTTTAGAGAGTATGGCTTGCTCTAAACGCCATGATAATTTGGAGTCCCTAAAACAATCCATACGATTGGCAGTGAAGAATTTTCCCATGGAAAGAGTGCGTGCTTCTATTGATAACTGGCCTCAACGTTTAAAGGACTGTATTGCAGCCAATGGAGACCACTTCGAATTTAGCGAAGCTTTTATATTTTAAATTGTTGTATATTTATGTATTAAACTAACACACTGTAAAAGTAATAAATATTATTTGCAATAAAAAAATTTTTTTTTTCTTCGTGACAATATTTATGGCAAGACTAGGTATAATGAAGTAATGAAATTAAAAATAAGTAAATAATAACAAAAAAAAACTTAAGCATCTCTCGTCCTGGACTGAAGATTAACTACTAACTACAATATACTACAACACAACAATATACAGACTCAACTATCTAAACTACTACACAAGAAGCACATCGATCACCCCAGACCGATAAAGGTAATCCAAATTCTTAGATATACTTAGATTAATCCTGAACTGCGAAAAAATATGTATCTGAAATGGAAAAAAAAACAACGTAATACAATATCAGCCTTAGCTGAATAGGTAAAATTATAGAATATTAAGCTGATGCTGAATTGCAAAGAGAGTTAAAGTATGTATCTATACATAATTGATTAAATGAAAAAAAAACTGTAACATCTCGGCCTCGTGTAAAGATCAACTACTTACTACAATATACTAGCCGACCTGAAAAGGGAAGTAAAGTATGTATCTGTAGTAATTAATTAAATTTAAATAATTTTTCTATTAAAAAACCGACTTCAAACGCAACTTACTAAATCCTTCACGATTGCAAACTTTTTAAAGAGACCTCTCTTCACTCGCTCTTTTTTTTCTTTTGTCAAGAATGCGAATTGTCATTGAATGTCAAATGCTCGTCTTTGAAGATTAGAAAATGTGCAGATGTTTATACGATAATCTTTAATATTTGACACTCTTGCAAAGAAAAACGTGTAGGTGGAACTCTGCGATTCTATAATCTGACGCATAAGTGCGTCAGATTATAGAAGAATCAGGAATACAATGAAAAAATTTAAATTTTTAGAGATTATTCAAAAAGTAGTAATAAAGCGATGTTTATAAAATAATTATGGGACCAACTTGGGAGCTTTCTCTATACACCAATTCAGGAAACACTAAAATTGGTCAATCAAATGACGGAGTAATTCGTGTACATACATTAAAAATATATATATGTATATAAGGTACGAATTGATAACCTCCTCCTTTTTCGAAGTCGGTTAAAAATATACAAAAAACCGTAACCGTTATGAAAATGATGACATGGGTCGATTATGAAATAGCTCAAATCAAACGCCAAATGAATTTATTGTGTGTCTAAATAATAATAAATACTTTAGAGAAAAAAGAACAGAAAATATTTAAATGTACAATTGCAAATTTTAAATTATTTATAATTTAAATTACTTATTAGATTATTTTGAAACTTTCAAACTTTTTTACACTCTCCTACAACAAGTTCAAAGATATAAAATTCGTATATAAACACCCAAATGCTCAAATTCATTCGCCAAATCTCTTTCCAGTACTCAATATAAAAATCATAAATTATCGTTTAATTAGCCAATCGCAAACCGCAGCTAGGCGAGTGATTTGTGTGGTTACTAATTATAAGCACAGGTGCGAGATAGCATGCGCTTGTCAGTGGTTACTGTTTGCTTTGTTACTTTTTAGGGTTCCGTACCTCAATAGAAAAAAACGGAACCCTTATAGGATCACTTTGTTGTCCGTCTGTCTGTCTGAATTAACCGTATCATGTGTGGTATCATATGAAAGAGCTTAATTAGCATTAGTTAAAACAGGGTTTTAAATATATTACGATGTATATTTATCGGTATAAGAAGGAAAATAAAAAAATATATATGATTCCCTTTTATTTACTAGTTTGTACGGAACACTCGGTGAGCGAGTCTGACTCGCACTTGTCCGGCTTTTTTTTAGAAAAGGAACGCGAAAACCGTCTTGTTATGCCTTATTTAAAAAAAAGTAAAAGCGTCACATTTTTTTAAAGTAGGTAGGTACTGTCAATATCACCCTTACAACAAAAATAAAAAATAAAATGTGATCGAGTACTTACTAAATAAAATTTTATCATTTTCACACTAATATTTGAAATAACACGTGTAATAAAATAAAACAAAGCAGCAACATATTTCACTTTCCCGCCAAGACTCCAACTATTCTTTTAGAGTAATAAAAAATTAAAACAAATGTCAAAATCGCAAACGGTCAAAAATCTCCCGCCAAATCTACCAAAAACACACGGGAACAAACCAATCAAGTTCAGATTCAAATTTCGAACGTTCATTTAAAGATGGCGACCTTCGCAGACCTTCCAGACCGTATATCAATCGTGATTTACAACAGAGGTCGACGACCGCCCGAATTTCCTTGTGAAATGCACTCGGCACGTAATTTATTTGTTACCATCTATTATTTTGTAGACTCACAAGGTCCTAAACACAGCTGACATTAATATATCATTTTACGCGACGACGGGTATACATGCCTGTCTCTTTCGTTCGTCGGGGCATCGAGTCGGTAGGACAAGGACCGTGAATCGGGCAGAATGGTTTGCGTTTTCACTTTTTATAGTAGCGATATATTTGATCAGCTGATCGGCGTGACGTTTACAACTCTTGAGCGTAATGTTTTTTATAATTTATTTATTACTAGATAGCGTTGATATTTTTTTTACGTGTTTTGTGTCATTTTGCGTGGACTGACTGAGAATAAAAGTTATGGGTTACTTATATGAGGTTTTTGTAGTGTGGTTTATGTTTGACTAATAATGGATCTTAGTTTTAGACCCGACTTCATTCACCGTTGGAGCTATTTTGTGACGTATCTGAAGTAATTTTTCAGTAATAATTTAGACTTTTGTTAGCCGTGTCGGACCTTAACTGAGATTAAGAAATCCTCTATAAATGAATATCTAAATTTTAAATTGGAAAGTACCCTCCAAATTTCATATCTCTAGTAGCAGCGGTTTAGATTGTACGCTATCTGTTAGTGAAAACAAAACCTTATATTATATTCGTACGTATAGATTTAAAACCTTGACCTATGTTAAAGGACTATTTTTATTCTAAGAGTTCCTACACATTATCTCCAAATTTCATTGATAATTAGTTTTTACGTGATTGAATTACAAACACTCAAATAGATATACTATAATAGACGTTTTACATGTTGATTATTTCCTAACAAACTCTGACATCTGTCATCTAGTCTCATCTGTGACCAGAAAAATGTTCAAAACGTGAGATCATAAAATTATATAAAATACACATAATAAATTCGTTAAAACTTGTTTAGTTTCAATGAATAATCACGAAAACGCAAAGAAACTAATAAATAAGTGGTTATGTAGTTTTAAAACTTATCATCTCATTATTTTCCAACAAAACATTGCAATGAATATATGAATAGAAAATATCTCATGTTTTTAACTGGTTTTGTTTCAGTTCGGTGTGATTTAAAATAATAGCATTGCTATAAATTGTGCTATCACATAATTATATGAGATAGTATATTCTCCGTTGTCGGGTAGGTCGCGGTTTCATATTTATAATGTTGTTAATATCATATTTATCTAAATATCGTTAAAAACGACGTCGATAAATTTTATATGCGGTTTTTGGTTTCGCGCGAATTTTATTTATTAGCCGTTTTATTTATTAACAATTTATCGATAAGTGAGTGTGTCGCCATAATTTTATTGGCGGAGAGTTTTATTTAGGATGATTTAATTTTAGTTTAGTGCGTGGCGACGTGTGGCATGAACCCGTCCTGTGTTATCGATATTATTGGTTTTCGATATGTTATATTGATCGGTTGTTTGTTGTGTTTTTTTTTTTCATAAATAAATTAATAAATTGCGACTTTTGTATAGTGTTCATTTGTACATACGAAAATAGGGTCTCAGGGAGATCACATACAACAGTTTTCTTTTTAATATTTTTACTTTGGCTCTCTTTACAGTCTATCGTTAATAATGTTTAAAGCCGACGCAAAATTAGGGGTGTTATAATATAACAACCCTAATTTTGCGTGTATTTTTTTGGCATATATTTTTGTGTGTCCGAATTTGATCTAGTTTTTTCTTAAAGAGAATTTAATCGAGAGTGTTCTTATGTATGTGTTATCAAAATCGGTTCAGCCATTTTATTTCGGGAATTCTTAAACATATCTTGCAAACTGTACGTTTCCTGGAGTCTTGCGTATTCTTCATATTGTACTTATCCTGCATACAGTGATGTCTTGCGTATCCTGAATATTGTGCGTATCATGGTGTCTTGCGTATCCTATCTACTGTATGTATTCTGGCGTATGGTGTATCATGACGTCTTGCGTATCCTGTCTACTGTATGTATTCTGGCGTATGGTGTATCATGGCGTCTTGCGTATCCTGAATACTGACGTCTCTTGACGTATTGTGTACCCTTAGTATCCTTATACTTAGTGCGTGTCCTGATGTCTTGCGTATCCTGCTTATTGTGCGTACCCTGGTAAATTGCGTATCATGTAGGTTTATTGTACGTATCCTGGCTTATTGCGTATCCTGCGTATTGCACATCTCACGTAGTGTACGTATCCTGCGTACCGTGCGTGCGTCGCACGTGGTCCCAGTAAATATTTTTGGAAGCAATCGATTTCCGAAATCCATTCTGTGCCCTCGCCGGCGCGCTCCCGACTCTAGCGACACAACACTGTGGATAAGACGTGCCAGGTCGGTTTTTTATAGGTTAATATAGGTTTGCACTTGAGCGCCAACTCGCTTGATGTTAAGCGACGTTGGCTTACTGGGCTTATTGTTACACTGTTCAGCTTTGTAAGCTGACTTAACCTAATATTACACTTTCGTCAGTGCTGCATCCTAATAATCCTTATGACTTAATAATACTTTAAAAGTATACCTATGTATGTAAGTATGTATGTTTCTGTATTACGTCACATGGTGTCATTAGATTTATTTTTGCTTCTCAAGTGTCATTGTAGGCACATAGCTGCATTTTTTGTAATAATAATTTTATGTACTACAGTGTAAAATAAACTTCTGTGAAAAATAAACTATTTTATCAGAATTATTGTAAATAATATTCATTCAAAAAGATTTTGCTGTTTCTTTGCGTTTACCTTCTCGCGTTCACTCGTCATCATATCAAGCATATGGCTCTACAGAAATTGCTCTTATGGAGTGAGGGATTTTGTTTTCCTTTTAATTAAACCTCGACCTAAAAAGAGGAGTGTTATAAGGTAGACGTGTATATCTGAGTGTCTGTCTGTGGCATTATTTTTAAGATATAGATTTTAAGATTTAGATTATCATGAGTGTTCTTAGCTATGTCTCATCAAAATTGGTTCAGCTCTTTTTTTTTTTATTTAGGAAACTACTATTTGTATAGATACTTGTTTAAGGAATAAACTGACGGGATAAACAAGTCGATCAAGTGTCTAAACGTCACTTTCTCAAATCGTCACTCATTCTCAAAAGGATACTTTTTAGGTCGTCATATTCTCAAAATATCACATTTGGTTGTTGAGTACCATCGACCGTTTTCTTGTTTATTTTTTATTTTTATAAATATTTAGTAAAAATAAATGTCGTATCCACACTAGGCGACAGGCATTAGCGCGTATCGCACGGGCTGGCATCATTAATCTACGTGACAGTTGAAAATTTAGTTACAGAGGGTCCCCCCCCCCCCCCTCCTCCCCTCGCCTTCCCTCCCCGCGCCCCGGCTACCCCCTCCACCCCCGTTCGGTACACTCAAATGTAATGTGGCAAGTTTTTGAGGGATACCTAACAACTCTAGTTTTAGTTCTACTATTTTGGTGTAACTATTAAAAGTATCTTTTTGTTTAAGTGATGTTGAGCACGCATTTATTCGTACAACAGGAGAAATTGAAACGGATTTATCGCGTAGGTATATTTTAGAGTCACCGACTAGTTGCAGTTGTCAAGACAGTTCTCAGTTGTTCTGTGACCACGGACACTGCAAAGTGTTCAAAACTTTCAGGTTATAAAATTATGTAACCTACGCGATAAATCCATAAGTATGCAAGTTAAATTGATAAATCCATTAAAATTTGTATCATTTCAATATTTTCAATGCATCGCGAAAACCTTAGAAAACATTGACAGGAAAAAAATATTTTAACCCTAGGGAATGAAAAATATTTTTATATTATTTATTTATATATTATATATATATTGCGTTTCTGAAAAATATTTTTATGTCTGAAAATTTACTTGGATCAAATTGAAATTTTTGTCGAATATTTGTGATGTTGTTTTTTTTAGTTTTACTTATGACTATTATTTGATAAGCTCATTCGTTTATTTTATATCTTCAAAAATGTGGGTATATGCGCGAGTTTCAATACAATTATTTCTAGAAACATCGCTAAAAACATTAGGTAATCCGTGCAAACTAAGCTTAAGCCCTTTGGGTCGACTGTTATTTTTGTTATAACTTCTTTTTTTTTTTGACAAAAACTCACCATCACTCCACCTACCCATTTACGGCAATGAATAAAAAACAGAGGGCGCGCCAAACGATGTTTAGATGGTGACCGGCTGAATGTACCTACAGATGTAATGACGCGATGATTTGACAGTTATTCCACGCTGTCACTGTCATGGGGGCGCTGCGTCATCCGTCCGCGCATCGCAATAATGTTGTGTTTGAGCGGGTGGTTCTTGCTTATATCGGATTATTAAAAAAAATAGACAAAACGTTAGTTGATTTATTTAACAAATTACTAGATTTTTTTGCAAAATAATTGTGATTCAACCTAAATAACATCAAAATAAAGAATGAGCGAAACTTTTTAATTAAGTCAAGTTATTGAATTATTATCTCTAGTTTCAAAACGATAATTAAAATAATACGGCTGAACCAGTCCTGATGAAATATGTAATCTGTATCAAACTAAAAATAGAGATGGACTTATAGAACAAAATATTATATAACTCTGTTGGTATTGATAAAGATTTCATTTGAAAAATATTTTTGGCGAAAAATAACGTTTGTGTAATGTTTTCTACGATTTTCACAATTGTTACCTATTCATTGAAATTAAACAAGTTTTAACGGATTTATCGCATCTATTTTACGTAATTTTATGGCCTAAAATTGTTTTTGATTTTTATGGTCATTAAATTATGCAAAATATATGCGTTAAAATTTGTTTCAATTCAATGAATAACGTCGATATCGTGGCGTATGCATCAGCGGATAACTTTGAAGTCCGGTGTTTGCCTAAATACAATAATTAATAAATTGTAATCAAAAATAATTCGCATTTATAATAATAACGTGCCATAGAGTTATATAATTATCTTCTATTTTCGTATCTATGAGTATAGATAATAATCAAAGATGGCGACCAATTTTCAACTTTATGCGACATTGCATTTTGTACATAAAATCGTTTAACGTCATGTAACCATGTTTCGGGAAATTTAACCGCCATGTTTATGTTACAAAATACAGATAACAATCAGACAATACCGTCTCATGACAATACTTCAGTCTTAATACTAATTTTGCATGATTGGTCTGATGAGTTAGCAATGGAGGACTATATCAAACACATTTTACTACCATTACGGAACGATTGACAGCGATAAAACGATTTATACAATTGGCTTAATGCACACCCGTGCGGAGCCGAAAAAACTAAGAAGTTTGTCGATGACAATGACATTTATTACGGCATCCGCAATCGGCAATCGGCAATCGGCATACGGTATTACGCTATTCAAATGGGTTCCAAATTCAAAACTGTCGTCGCCACACATCGTTCTAATAAAACAGTCGTTGTATAGCAGAATACAGCTATAAATACCGCATCGAAGTAGGTATCAGGACGTAATAAAAAAAGCAAAAATACACTCCGATACAAAATTGTGCCAGTCACGAGGGTCGGCAACATACACAGGCCCGTCATTTTCATAAATTTCACAGCCATACCGGTCCCCACTTAAAATTGGACTTTATCGTTTTAGCATAAAGGTCTGATTTTGATTGTTTATGGGGGTATTTTAGGCCTTTTAGGGGATGGTAGGTGGAAGCTCGAATAAATGTGGAGCGTATAGAAAAATTTGATTATTCATGCCGACTTGGAGAAAAAATACTGGCGGGTTATGACACGGGGACTGTAGGTACTTACTGCGCGTACTTTATGGGTTGTTCCTTCTGTACTTGATCTATGGAAGCTATGCATGTTTAGGAATCTAGATTACAAGGTTTCGACTAACAAACTGTGCTTGCGGTCTTCTTCTAAGATAGTTATAATTAACATAATTGTATGTTTATTTTAGGCTATTTTAGTTTATTTTAGGAAAGTGCACTCCATCGTAGACCGGAACAGTTTTTTCAACCCATTTGTGCCCATCGGCTTGTGGAAGCGCAAGCCTGTCTCAGGATAATAAGTGAATAAGTGGCCGAGACCGTGTCGAGACACGCTTATGGTAAGTAGGGTACAAGACCGTAGCCAGAAATTAATTTCGGGGGGGGCTTAGCAATGGTATGGGTAAAGCCATAATTTTCTGATAGGGGGGGGGGGGGAGGGTTGAAACCGCGCCCCCCCCCCCCTGCCTACGGCCTTGGTAGGGTAAGTTAATGTTGTAAATTGCACATTACGAATAAAATTAATATGAATTATATATAGATGGTTTGTTAAGACCAGTTTGCAAAAACATCAATGGCCTCCGAACCACAACGACTTAGATAAGTGTTTGTAATCACAGAGTGTTCAAAACAATTCATTGAAAGTGTTTGATAATGTTCTACTGCTATGAGACCTAACAGTTTACAAATGCAAGGGGTTACGATTTTTTCACTTTTGGCAGCAATATCTCACATATCACGTATGAGAAGAGAATTATGTCTTAAAACGTGAAACTTTAGTCTTATTTAAAAAAAAGAAATCTATGGCATTTTGTACCAATTTACAGAACACACCTACCTACCAAATTTCGCTTATAATAGTCTCTGAGTAAAAGTGGCGACATGATTTTCTCATGTTCCCGCCGAAGCTTCAAAGAAATCAATGGCATTTTGTACCAATTTACAAAACACACCTATCTACCAAATTTCGCTTATAATAGTCTCTGAGTAAAAGTGGCGACATGATTTTCTCATGTTCCCGCCGAAGCTTCAAAGAAATCTATGGCATTTTGTACCAATTTACAAAACACACCTACCTACCAAATTTCGCTTATAATAGTCTCTGAGTAAAAGTGGCGACATGATTTTCTCATGATCCCGCCGAAGCTTCACAACGAATTCTACAAGTCGTGGTTGCCAGTCTAAAATTTAGCGCTAATGTATCTATTGAAGAGTCTTTTTTATGAGTAAGTGCGTTTTTGTCTCATATCTAAAGGCTTTTATGCTAAGCTTAGAATGGAATCCCGCAAGTCATGTTGGGTGCTTGTACTGGAGTTTTTGTTGCTAACCGATCAGGCTAGGATCTTTGATCTTTGCTGCATTCCGTTTTGTGTAGGCTTATAGGTATAATGACGGGTGTACTTTAGGAGGTCATTGTACCCATCCCATCATATGTAGAATTATTATTTTACTATGAAAACTAACGTGGTTTTACACATTTTTATTTTGAACAAACGGGTTACTCACGTCTATTTTGGGATGAATTCTCCGACTATAGTTTCAACCTAAGCCTAAAGTATAACCTAAATTGTCTTCCCTGCTGGACTGGGAGACAAGGAAAAACATAGAATGTACCAGCTGCTTCTCTTTCCGGGAATACTGTAAATGTCAGGGACTTGAGGGAAATTTACGTTGTAGGCGTAACACTTTGTAAATTTTAGCTTCTATTAAAGGTATTAGAATTATATAGAAGGCTATATAACCCTCTAATACTCTCTCCCTTTCATCTAACCTTCTAACTATGGTAAACAAGGCGTCAAACAGCCCCATGGTCTCTGTGCTCTACCTACCTCATAAAGAAAAGAGGCGTCTGCTCCTAGAGACTTAACATTCTGAAGAATGCCTTCCTTGTGAAGTAATCACTAAGTATTAAGTAATGGGTAATTCTTTCATTTCTTTCCACAGATACTACTTTTCGGTATGTCAGGGTATTTTTTTGTATCAAAAACATAAAATTTTCATTGTAAAATTGCGAGTAAAACCGTGTGCAGTGCATAGGTACCTACCAGGCATACCTATCATCTAAAAATAGCAATGACTTCATAGCACGAAACAAGCCCAGCCAACGCACTCCACAGATTGCCTAATAGCCTAAATAAGACTAAACTAAATACCTAGTCCATGACCTGCCGAATCGACCCACTGACGTCACCGTGATCGATGACGAAACGTCAGCCCGCCAATGTCAAGGCCGCGTTTGACAGCTGTCAGATCTGACAGCGGCTGTCAGTGGCCGGTGAAAAACGCGCGCTGTCAGCCCGTAATGGATCGCCTTCCGGAGCGGCCATGTTTCTTTCGGGGTCGACGAACTTGGGTCGATTTTTTTATTGTAAAGTTTGATTGATGTATTTATCTATCCACTTGTAGTTCTGAGGTCCTGGTAAGATTTATTGGTGTGTAGCGGGTTTCTGATGTGTGCGTGTGTACAAATGAGACTGGACGGCGACTTGAAATTTGGTCTGCTTTGTTTGCACTTCCATGTTAATAGGAATGACTGATACAGAAGTTTCCATAGACAATGTAAACTGTGTAGAGTAATAGATCATTGTCTATTGCAAAAAGTTAACCTCTGTAAGTGACCGTTAACTTTGAATGTAGGGTAACTAATGATTCATTCATAAGACTTCTGTTTTATGAATTCAAAGTTAGAACCATTAATATTGTGAATGGATGGTAACTTTAAATGAATTGATAATGGGAGGTGAAACCGTTGTATAGAAACAAGACCAATCGACAATATAGCCAGCACAAACAATCCTGAGTTGCTTGCCTAGACAGGCCTCATGGCTCAGTGGTCCTGAGCTGTAGGTCGTGGGTTCGATCCCCACCCAGGGCAAACATTTTTGTGATGAGCATGGATGTTTGTTCTGTGTCTGGGCGTTTCTATGTATCATAAGTATATATTTACAAAAAAAAGTATATTTATGTAGTCATCAACCATCTATAGTTTCCATAGTACAAGTTTTTCTTAGTTTGGGCTAGATGGTGTTGTGTGTAGTGTCCACCAATATATTCTGGTGTTTTCATATATTTTGTACTTTTCAAAATGTTATAATAAGAAAGAAAATTATCAATATATAAAATGACAAATACCAGAATAGGGTTATTCACCTAATTTCTAGTATACAGAACTTAGGGAGATAAAAAAAAAACAAAGATATTTTGAATTTAGTTATTATAGTCAATACATTTAGTTCAGTCAACTTTGTGAATCTAAAGACCAAGATTTTTTCGTTGTATATGCTAATTTTATTAGCTTAAACAACGTAGATAAAAATCCATTGACCTGTAAAATGCAGTCGCATGAAAAATGGGATAAACTTTGATCGTATGTATAAAATGAAAGCTTCGCTGTTAATTTCATTGATCTCTCATGTCAATGACTAAAACAAGCAAGATTTTCATTTCTTACGCGCGTATTTTTTTTATTTATGTGATATAACATGGTCTATGACAATCGGAATGTACATACAGAAAAATCTAATAACACCTTACTAACTACGGGTCAGTCACGTCTGTTTTGAGCCGAAATATCCGACTATAGTTTCAACCGCTTCGGCGGTTTTTTCAAAGGAGCAGCACACACGTCACTCTCGGTCGGTGACGCACCTTGCTTGCCTGTAGTTTTTATTTAAAAATGTGTGAAAACCACGTTAATTTCCATAGTAAGTACTTAACACCTTACTAATTAAAATAAGTCAAATCGCTATTTAGAAACATACTTACACCGGAAAACCACTGTCTTTATATCGAATCGGGTAACACTTCCCCACGCTTCAATATTCGTCTAGCAGCAAACAGCAGTGGCATCCCTCCTTCACCCCCTTACAAGTTCTAGCAACACCAAAACAAACAAGTAGGTATTTTATCGATTTCTAACTTAGGTACCTACTATGATATACGTCACCACCCCTACCGACGACCCCGCACCCCCCAAACCAATCTTCACTCTACACCCCTCCACCTAAGATACATTTTCAATCGACAGCTACAGTTTTCCTTACGACTTTTCCAAGTCTGGGAAAGTTGGAAAGATAGTACTGAGGGTTTTGTTACAGGAAAATAGGTCTTATTGGGAGGGTGTAAGGGTTGGGGCGGGAGACGCCTTCCTTGGGCGGGAGCAATTATGAATGCTTGGGAAATGCAGCGTTTTTCGCTTTTTTTCTGGATTGTTATTGCCGGGGGATGATGGACTGAAGGCTGGCTTGAAGGTAGGTTCAGGTTTAGAAACTGCTTCATCGTATTGTCACTTCTTTGTCAATATTTCTTGAAAATATTGATAAATTGCGTCAGTTTTTCAAACATATCACTTACGAGTGTATCCGATTTTTTCGAAATGTAAACTTCTTTAGCGCCGTTGTGCATTTTTGGGATGGGTAAAAAATGGTAAACTCGCGTCAGATCGTCAGATCGTAAGACGGACAGTCAGAAACCTATTCTAACGTTCTGCATTTAAAGTTCATTATTGTATGTACAAGTTTGTCCTTCTAGCATGACGTCATTATTTTAGTCAGAAACCTATTCTAATGTTCTGCGTTCAAAGTTCATTATTGTATGTACCTACAAGTTTGTCCTTCTAGCATGACGTAATTTCGTTGCGCCGAATGATTATTTTCGACACATCCACGTAAGACTCGTTAGCTCAATAGGTTAGAGCACCGATATAAATTTCAATTTGTCCATCGGAGGGCGGAGGTTCAAATCCTTCACGAGTCAGTCTTTTTGCTATTTTATTTTTTAGTTTTCCCTTCTGCCGGCACTCCCGGAGTGCAACCCGTTGTTTTACCCTTTTTTTATACAAAAATATATATAGCTTCCGCATTCATTTCTTATTAACACTATAAAATATAATACAACAAATGACATAAAATGAAGTCCGTAAAAAGGTAAAATCTCTTCCAGATTATACCTACCCCGTACCTTGTACTAGCTCTTAAATCTCTTTTTGATCAGAAATTTCTAAACATTATCTTTCTATACGGAACATAGAAAAGTTTGCACACTACTAATTTTAATACTTTAAATAATAAAACGAATTTTACAGAAAATACAGTTTTAAGAGATAGCTCAAAGATATACGAATATTAAAAAATACTATTTTTTAAATAATACCAAAAAGTTTGTATCTAATAAAAACTTAGGTTTTCAACCAATGATGTATTATACGTAGATAGAATATCCTCGGCTCTGCGTGACTAGCCACAACTAAGGTAATCGCCCGACTCATCTTTAATCGCAACACATTAGGAACGCTGTTAGACGCTAAATGTCGTAACTTGTGAATATTGACGATGCCATCCTGCGTGTTTGGAAAGTGCAACATCAAGATATATAAGGCCAAGATACTAAAAAAGGATGTGTCTTGTCCTCGTAAGTGCTAAGAACTGAGATTTGCCCTGGTTTTACTTCATTTTCAAAGAAAATAAAGAAGTTTAACCT
The DNA here is from genome assembly GCA_947563715.1 of Lycia hirtaria. Classification (NCBI taxonomy): domain Eukaryota; kingdom Metazoa; phylum Arthropoda; class Insecta; order Lepidoptera; family Geometridae; genus Lycia; species Lycia hirtaria. The sequence goes on from OX387385.1 coordinate 16,226,485, forward strand.
ACACAAAGATCTCTCTATAGATGAAATATCATTGTTTTCAACCCATTTAAAAGGTTGTTTAAATGTATTTCTAAGTACAAACCTACCTTAGTTCAGTACAGAGAGCGGCTCATAGTCTTTTTAACCGACTTCCAAAAATAAGGAGGTTCTCAATTCGTCTGTATGTTTTTTTGTATATTTGTTCAGCGATTACTCCGCCAATAATTATGTTTTTTTCTGTTTGGTAGTTAATACTTCAAAAGTGGTCCCAAATTTTATCAAAATCGGTTTTGAAATTTGGTTTTTATAACAAAATAACTGAAAAAATATCATCCAAGTAAACGAATTGCGTATTTTGATGTCTGTGATGTTTTTAAACCAAAATGCTGATACGTATCTGGCCCAACGCATAAGCATTGTCATTCAACGTAGCAATGCGGACAGCGTGCTGGGTACGCTGCCAACTGGTAGTGCACTTGAGCATTTGGATTGTCTTTAGACCTTTATCGGTCTGGGGTAACCGATACTTATGCTTTTTGTGTAGTTGTTTAGTTGAGTTTGTATATTGTTTTGTTGTATTAATAAACGCATTTGCTCATTTTTTAAACTATATTCCGTCTGTCAAATACTTACTTATATTACAGTACACAAGTTATAGACGTGTATAGTCTCGTCTGCTAGGATCGATTGGGGCTGAGAGAGCTATCGGCCGACCATTAAGGAAATTGCTTTATGTGAAACGGAACGTATCGTGTGTAGGTACTACGTCTGGGAACTCTACGGTACTACTTACTTACTTATATTACATTGGGTTTACAATTTTATTTATTAAGCGACTTGCAAAGGGAGGTTCTCGATTCGACTATATGTTTTTGTATGATTGTTAGATTCGTCCCCCTCTCAAGTGGCAAATAATGCCTACTTACATACCTACATCTTAAAAAAGTGGCATATAAAAAAATACATTTGACTATGAACTTTATATATCTATTGATACCGTGTTGTAGGAGCGCGTTTTTAATAAATAAGGTGTCATGTGCATGCATTTTTTTTCTTTTAAATTAATCGTACTCCTATGTATACTTACTTATTTCTTATTACTATTAGCACTTCAGAGTCATTACTAAAAGGTCATACAACCCATTATCATAAAAAGGATGCCCTTTTGAATTTTTCTCTAGTCCATGATCCATACATCCTGTTTGCATGTAAACTACTTTGTCTACAAAGCTGGCCGAACAGAAAACTAAAATTTTCCTTTCTATTCTTTCAATTTTGCTAAGAAATTGCAACTGTGGCGCCCTCCTGTTATTTCTAAAAGAAGTTTGTCGCATGTAGGATGAATATCATTATTGTATGCGAATATATATGAATACTGTAACGGCATATTTAGACAATTTCCGCGACAAATCCCCCATGGGGCTGCCAGCCCTTAGATAAAAATACCGCCAAGATAAGGAATAAAATAGTTATAAGGTTCCGTACGTGACTTAATAAAATTATTATTTTGGATTTCACATAAATAGTCTTACTTACCTATAAACGTGTAATAAGCCAATTTTAGTTAAGTAGTGTTTTGTTCCGATTTCACGGGTGACAGTTCCCGTGTGACAGAAAGTGACAAATGCTTGTTCAGTGAATAAAATTTTAACATAGATGGAATATGTGGTAATTTTATATACTAGAAAACTTAAAACCCCGACTTAAAAGCGGCTGAAACGATTTGTTAAAACTGAGCTAAGAACACTCTAAGAACACTAAGTATTTACAAAACTTGTGTAAGTACCTAAATTGTGTTGAGATTTTTGTAAATAAATTTCACATATTTTATTTTTTACCTTCAGGAATATAGAATATTTTATATATAGTTATTTTAACAAATTACGGATCTGTTTTAATCAATATTTCTAACTATTGTTTTTTTTTTCGATAATAGGCTTGCGCTTGACCGCTAACTCGCCTGATGTTAAGCGACAATTGCGGTCTACGTTGGAGTGCTCTAGCCTAGAAGGAACCTATTCACTTGCGATTTGAAGACACCCAGTCACTTAAGTGCACGGATCACTGCCACACGACATCGCGCTTTGCAATGCTCGCGTTTCCCACTTCGTCCACGGAACCCTAAACCATCCTACCCAGTTAACACGCATTGCCATCACCTCTAAAATTCGCCAGGTTATTACAATTTTTCACATTATGAATATCGCCGCTACGAGGGGCGGACGCAGGGGACTTACACCTCACCAATTCCACTTTAATTCTTGTTTAGAATGCACCTTATTTCGGTTACAAGATTTTTAGTATTTGTTTATGGCAACTCTCACCCCGATAGGGCAATTTTCGCCTCGATGTAATTTTACTTTACGCTTTAAGTTTCCCATTTTCGCAGCGAACAAAACGCAAATTGGCTATAAAGGCGTCAGCGTCAAGCCATCTCCCAGTTGAGACGTTTCGTTAATGCTGTTTTCTGCTGACTAGACTTTCGACCGCAGCTCGTGATGTTTTACTGATTGTATATGTTGGTAGATGTAGAATTTTCAAATCAGGCTCTAAACTTCCAATTTACCAATAAAGACGTGGAAACAGAATTTAAAGTTGAGCACAGTCGAGCGTTAGAATATAGGTTAACAGAAACTTTTTTCTTTACATGTAACGTTTTGTTAATGCGATATAGAGGTCAAGGGCTTTTTTCTTTTTTGTATTTTCAAAAATCGAATGTTCATTTGGCGCGGCGCGGCGTCATTGCTCCGCTATCAATCATGCATGCACCATTGCGCCGCGCGCGCTTTTGTTCGAATTACGAATTTCGAAAAAAAAACATAACGTGAGAGAAAATTATGGTGGATGCGTTCTTTTTCAAATTCGAATTCGGAATTCGAGCCCCGCTGTGATGCAAACCTACTGCACCGGAACAAAATTGTTATTCAATTAAAGAATTATTTAAAACGAGCATCGCTACCCTTTTGTTTTTGGTTAACCTTTAAATATTTTTTTTTAAATATCATATTGCAACGTCACACGATAATAATATTATATTTATTCAGTGTGACACCGTTAAAAAAGTAGCGAAATTGCTAATGGTGTATGATATTGCCTCCCTTACATTGGGGTAAGAAAAGACTGGGGTGGCAACACCTTCGGTCTCCCAGGAGTTTTTTCTTCGTTTTTTCTAATGTTTTTTTCGTAATGATGGTAGGGTCCTGGGAGAGCTGGCTCCATTAGGTGGGCGAGTCACTGGATCCATTAACTGGATAATGTAGCAGGTTTCTGTATTGGAGGAGGGTATCACACGTGTCGCTTGACAATTGTAATGTTTTTTTTTTGGGGTCGTGGAATTGTCTACGTGTCATTATTTGTTATTTTGTCGAACCCATCTCCAAATACTTATATATACATATAAATATTTTTAGGGTTCCGTACCCAAAGGGTAAAACGGGACCCTATTACTAAGACTCCGCTGTCTGTCTGTCTGTCTGTCCGTCCGTCTGTCACCAGGCTGTATCTCATGAACCGTGATAGTTAGTTAATATTTTCACAGATGATGTATTTCTGTTGCCGCTATAACAACGTATACCTACTAAAAAAACAGAATAAAATAAATATTTAAGGTGGCTCCCATACAACAAACGTGATTTTTTTGCCGTTAGGGAACCCTTCATCCGCGAGTCCGACTCGCACTTGGCCGGTTTTTTTAGCCAGACATTTGATAAAAGTTCACTACTTAGTTAAGTGACGGTAGCGTAACACATGTACCCTGCAATTGGAACTGGCTCTTAAGTGAGGTGTCCGATTCTCATAGTTAAATGCTACGGAACAGATTTTCATCTCGATGGTGGTTTCGGTTAACTTATTTTGACTTGATTTTTACCCTCTCGGTCCAAAACGATTAATGGCAATGAGCTGTGCTCGTAGTCCTGTTATACTAGATGTTAAATTGAGCTATAGAAATTATCATGAAAAAATTTAAATTGAACACTGTACTTGCCAGAGCTTTTTCCACATACAAATTGTTGTACTTAATTTAAAATATTTAGAGACAGATGACATTTTTCCAGTTACTTATTTTGTTTTAAAAACTAACCTATTTAACCAATTTCGATGAAACCAATTTTTGAAATAATATTTTATCAAATAAAAAAAGAGTTTTTTCAAAACGTCTTAAAAATGACGGAGTTCTGGTTAAGTTTTTAAGTAACAAACTTAAAAAATACGACCGATTTGAGAAACGCCTTTTTTTTTTAATCTGTTAAAAAAGTCCTGTCATAACAACATAATGTAACATTACACTATACATTTTATAATATAATAGATATTATAGTTTACCGTGAGCATTAAATATAGTAGGTACCTACCTACTAGTGCCTCAATTAAGCGATCGCGTAAAAATTATCAAATCGTTAAACAAATTATCCACCTTAATTTAAACCATCGAATTAAACAAATTAACAAAACACCAATCCCCAATTTGAGTCCAACTGGCAACACTGAGACGAGTTAAAGCAATAATTAATAGTTATTCCGTTAAAAATAATTGCCAGTTACAAAAATAATACCTCGAGATTCGACTTTTGATTCTACGACCTATCATTAGAACATTTGAATGCTTTGAATGATAGAATCAAAACAGTTTTCGGAGGTACCAATTGTTTTAATTTTGAAAAAAGAATTATGTATGTTAATTGCCATGTTTAACGCGAAACTTTACCATTGTTTCGGGGAGTTTTTTTCCTGATAATTGGGATTTAATCACTGGTTGTGAATGGAGGGAGATTGGGGGGATAAATCTACACTTTCAAGTTGGGAATAAAGGCAGTTTTAAACTCTGTAAATCTTTTTTAAATCTTGGATACCTACTTATATGCAGTACAACCAGGAGTACATAAACAGTAACACAACTACAAAATAAAAAATATATAAAACTTAATTGTCTACAATTTTGAATATTTTAACATGAACATTTTAACAAAAGCAACATGCATGCCAATATTTACTGATGTTTAATATAAAACTAAAACATACAAAAAGTAACCAGTCGTATCATTAAATAAATAAATAAATTTTTCTTAAAGTTCTCTATAAAAAGAACATTAATTTGTGAGATCTTAAGTAAAATAAAGTTATTTATAGCTAACAAACGAACGTACTTTATTTATGTAACAATTAAGGTTGTTAAACTATAAATAATTATTTATACTGTATATTATTATGTCATACCTACTTAGTTAATAAAGAAACAAACATTACCACATCTCACCTGGTAAACACATTTTAGAAATTACCAGGACACACTATTAGCTGCTTGGTGTCAGATTTAGTCAGCGGCTAGCCATAATCACTAGAAATTACGCTACAAACATATTATGATTTTATAGATAACCTTCAAGCTCGAATTCATTGTTGATTGAACCCGCGCTTTCCAACACGGAAATTCATCGCACAACCAACAGTGTATTTCGTATCAGACTCCAGTGTTGGCACCACCTGCCATACCTGCGATCCCGATGTCCCCGTTCTCACAATAAATCACCGATTTTTTATACTTTTTCTGAATCTCCCGCTTTGTTCCGTCTGGAGGTATCCTACGCTCTTTATGGGGTATTTTTTTAGGTGGCAATAATTCATTGAAAATGTGTTATGGCATTTTAAAATGTTTATTGTCTAAAAAGATATTAGATACCTATGTTTGCTAAATTTTAAGTTTAATAATTAATTTTATATTTTTAATTTTAATAAATGTAGGTACCTTGGTACGTAGGTACCTACTTTATACAAGTAGCAAGGTAACCAAAGAGCTCAACTGATAAATAAATAATATAATATTAATATATAAGAGTACATGATTTATTTCGGGGAATGTGCGCAAGAGCTTCACGATCTAATTCCACCCTCACCATTTCACTACAGGACTAGCAGAAAGTCGACGAATTACCACCCATTTCTCGTTGAAATGCCAAAATCCATACACAGCGATATCGATCCATATTCTTGATGCATACCTACTGCATAGGAATGGAATTCTTTGCCACCTCTGTTTTCTGAGACGTACAATCTTAGAATTTTCAAGGCTAGTGTGAATAGGTATCTTCTAGATCGACGAGCTCCATCCTCGGCCACACCATCTGGTTGGTGGTCAATCGTAGATCTATCATGCATTAAAATATATATATAAAGTAAGACTTTTTTCATATTTTTTTCAGGCAAATGGTGTCCGTCGCGGCGGGAGTGGTCCTCTCCCCCGGACGTGGCGCGGCGGGTCTACTCCTCCGTGTTCCTGGGCAGCCCGGGTGAGTACCCAGGTAAACAACAAACAAACATACCTTATTATTACGCTAACATATTACTAAATTATATACTAACAACGGGGGCAACTTTGACTGCGACTACATGACTTTGGTTCCATATCTTTTGGTGAAAAGGGTTAACAACCTCTTCAGTATCATTGTAAATGAAAAAAAAAACACTTCGCGTCAAATATTGTATACTTATAGCCGTTTTCGAAGGTTCTTGATTTTTTTACAAAACATTAGTACTTAGATAGATAGATAGATAGAGAGATAGATAACTCTTTATTAAAAGACCACACATACTTACTTACAGAAAAATAAATACAGAGAAAACATAAATATAGCTAGGCTTTTAATTGGCGGCCTTATCGCTTAGAGCGATCTCTTCCAGGCAACCATGCACGGATAGGTAAGATGTAGTCAAATAACGTAATTAATTAAATGGTTTCAGTCGTTTTGTCTGCTAATCTTTTGGGGGAAAAATCAAAAACTTTCAAAATGAACTTTTCTTAACATTTACAATGGAAATAGTGAGAAAGTTGTTCATCTTTTTTACCAAAGGATTTGGAACCAAAGTCATGAATAAATGAATGAATAAAAAGTGTGCATTGAACTTGAGCGCTTTAGAAGTCCAGTCTAGCGTAAAAAGAAAATGTGACAAGATTTATTAGTAAAATGCTTAAAGAAAATAATATAATAATATATATTTATATATGTCTGCCAACCCGCACTTGGCCAGCGTGGCAGACTATGGCCTAACCCTTCTCACAATGAGAAGATGGCCCGTTCCCAGCAATGGGACAGTTTGTACAAACAGGGCTGAAAAAAAAAAAAAAAAAAAAAAATATATATATATTTAGAAACCTGCATCACAAAATTTATTTCCTCTTTAGAAAGCAGACAATCGCACTTAGAGATTTGAGAGAGCAAAACTCCTTTGCATAGTTTGTTCTGGCTGACTAAGCAACTTTAAACGGATTTATCGCATATATTTTACATAGTGAGTAAACAATCAATTAGTAGGTACTGGTAATAATCATGAAAACTTAAGAAAAAAATAGACTGATTAAGTAAATATTATAGCAATATTATGTAGGTAGCATAAAATAGTAGATTAACTTAACAAGTGGCAAAATCCTATTTTTACAGCGAAGGTAATTTTATTATGAAAACTAACGTGGTTGTTACACATATTTTATTTGAATTCACGTCTATTTTTGAGCCGAATTATCCGACTATAGTTTCAGCCGCATACGGCGGTCTGTTTCAAAAGGAGCAGCGCATACGTCACTCCTGAAGGACGTCTCGTCTCTCCTGGATCAGACGAAACTTCCTTCGGGAGTGATTATATGAGTACCTACTGGGGTGTGAGTGTGTCGGTTGTCTGCGCTGCTCCTTTTGAAAAAGAGCGTTGTATGTGATTGAAACTATAGTCGGATAATTCGACTCAAAAATATAGACGTGAGTAACCCGTTTGTTCAAATAAAATAGCGAAGGTAATTGCTTAAACTTAAAGCATAGTGAAGGATTCTAAAGAAAAAAATCCATAGGGTAAAACTGGGTAATATGCCCCACTTTATTTGAAAATCAAATAAAACAAAAATGGTGAAAGATATTTTAGAGATCTTTATTTAGGATCAATATTTGGCATTTTGATAATGTTATGACAACATCTTAATATAATAGGAACGTTACTTTACTTAAATAATTAAAAAAAGAAAAACCTTAGGTGGGGCGTTTTGTAAAGCACCTATCAGCTAATATGCCTCACTCGTATTATAAAATGCCCCGGCTTATAAAAAATGCCCCAGTGATTGTTTGTGTGCGTAAATTAAATCAAAACATGAAAATAACAACGTCTTTTGACTAAACACAAATATTGGGGCTCATACATTAGGTATTTCTTCAATCAGTCTTTTAAAGCTTACATTAATTGAAGTACTTATGTAGATAATTAAAAAAAAATTGAACTTAATAAAATCAACAAAACCATTAACGATAAATCAACAACTTCTTTAACATAAAATAAAAACTTTGCAGTTTTCTAATCAAATAAATCAGGTAACAAAAATATCAAAAGAAAATTATAGTAAAAAAAGAAGAGAATTAGTGGCTTGTTTTCTTCATAGCTTCCCTCTTAGCTTTTCGTCCACAATAATTACACAAACGTCCATACATAGTACAAAACTCATGCAACCATCCTGAACAAACTGAACATTTAATCCAATCCTCGGATGATTTAGTTTTGTAAAAATTTTCTGTGCATTCAATGCACTTTCATCCAAGTCCGAGATTTCTTCTTCAGACGTACCAACTTCATCATCAATTTCTTCTACTGACTCAGAAGACGACGAATAAACTACTTTTTTCTTTTTTATCTGACCTTTCTTTGGCTTTTTTGTATTCTTTTCAATTTTAGATTTCTTACTTGTATTTTCTTGATCATGGCTTGAGTCATCATTTTCTGATATATTGGCGGCATGTTGTTTTTTATTATTTTTATCGCTTCTTGTTTTTTCGAATATTCTTTTCTTGACTCTTTTAGCCTGTGTTAATGTTGTAGTTTGATCATTCTCAGAGGTTTCATTTTCAGACCCATTTGACCTATAATATTCACATATACCCTTTGCTTTCCCTGATTTTCCCTTCTGTGCTCTTGATTTGGTTTGTTTAAGATTTTTAGCTTGATCTGTGTTCTCGTCTTCAGAAATATCCGTCATATCGGGATCTTTATTCTTAGTTGCTTTTTTCTCTCCAGTCTTTTTTCCTTTTGCTTTTTTAGTTAAGACTTTTTCTTTAGGTTGAACTTTTGGTTTTCTTTTTCTAATAATTGCTTTTCTTTTCTCAATATTTTCTGTAGACGTAAGGACAACAGCTTTTTGTTTTCTCTTTGATGACATAACTGGTATTACGGGAACTGGATGGATCGTACTTAAAAGCTTGTTAGGTGTTTCTTGAGTTTCAGACGATTTGTCTTTCTGAGGTGTTTTAGACATAATAACCGCTTTCACTGATGATGGTCCTGGCTTAGATACATTGTCAAATATTTCTTCTACCTCATTTAAGTCGTCAATGTTTCTCAATATGCTAGGATTTAATCCTGTGAACCTTGTCTTACGCACAGTACCGGATTGCTTGTGTGGTGGTGAGTGAACGCTCACTGTGGCCACTACGATATTGTTATTAAAAAAGTCGCTCTGTTGGGACATAGTGTTTTGATTGTGACTTGAGACATTTTGGTGATTTGAAGCGCTACATGTATCCAGTTGAGAACCTAAATCTCTTGCCTCTTGCTGTTCTTCATCACATACCAACCTAGATTCAGATAATTCTTTAGTAGCAGAATCGGATTGATTGTGCAGTGAAGATTCAACCTTTTCATTACCGACATCACTGTAATTTTGTTGTAAAGGTTCTTTGTTATAGCATGCAGGTGTCATTTGTGCTCTAGACAGCATAATATCGTTATCATGGATTAGTGCAGTGTCATAATTGTCTTCAAGTAAAGACGGTGAGTCTCGTGAAGTTTGATTTTCTTCATCATTCGTCAAGTTTTGATCTCTTACAGAATCGGACAGTGCAAAATAGTGATCGGGAATATTGGTAGGGTCAAAGGGATAAATCCCACATGATTTCAAAGCTGAAACGCCATTGGAACTAGTGGCAGCTTTACCCCAAGCTCTTCCGATCAATTGAGCCACATCATAGCGAGTCAACTTCTTGTCTTTACATCTGACCATCCATGATTTAGCTTCTTGTGTAAAATACACCTTCAAAGGCCTAAAAAAGGCTCTATCTAGCGGTTGCAGGGCATGGGTCGTATGGCTTGGAAGACACAAAAGTATGACGTCATTTTCTTTTGCAACTTCAAGCAGACGAATATTGTTACTGTGCGAGCTGTGACCATCTAATATTAACAGTGTCTTTCTTGAGCTCTTGTGGCGTAAGAATACATCCTCGAACCATTTCATGAACAAATCTGCATTGATATATGAAGATTTTTTGTTCATAAAAACTTGTGAACCTGGCGGAAGACCTTCGGAAAATTGTGGTTTGTTGTAGACTCCCTTGTATATTAAAGTAGGAGGAAGGAAGTTGCCTACAGCATTGCAGCAGGCGATAACTGTGACATTTTCACCCTTTTCGCAGCTAGTAAGTGTATAAACATCACGAGCTCCCTTTGTCGCAATTACTTTGCCAGGTTTATTGTTTATTTGAATTCCGGACTCATCCATGTTAAAAATATCTTCAGGGTGGTTTGTAAAATCGTGTTCTTCATATATTTTGGTTAACAAATCAAAAAACTCTTTGACGTCTTCTCGATTGACGCCATACGCCCTAGAAAGAGATAATCCTTCGGATTTTCTTTGACTTAATTCTGGATTGCGAGCCATAAACCCAGTAAACCAAACATTGCCAGCAACCTCATTCGTTTTTGAAAATGGATTTTTTATATTTAGTTTCTCAGCCAATTGAAAAGCCATTTCTTTGACATCTTTTCTTTCTGGGGCAAAGCCGACACTTTCTAGTTTTTTTATATGAGCAACTAACTTTTTCTCGCATTTGTTAGAAAATACTGGGTTGCGCCCTAAAGGAACTTTTGATCTACCCGTTATAAGGTGCCTTCTTAGAGTTCGAGACGGAATGTTGAAGTTTCTTGAAGCCTCATTTACTCCCATTTCTTTGCTGCGAACACATTGCATTGCTTTTTCCAGATCTTCTGCACTCCAAGAAGCTCGGAGAGTCTTTCGTTCATATCTTCGAGACATTGTCTGCAATGAAAATAAAAACATCGTTCATTTGTATGTTGTTTAGATACTGGGGCATTTTATAAAAAGAGTAGTGGGGCATTTTGTCAAATTTGATTTTTAATATGCCCCATCACACTTAAGGTCGCAATTTCAAGGTTATAACGCTGAGTGCAACAAAACAATATAGCCTATTTATGTGTATTTACAGCAGTATAGGTCAATTCAACACAACTATAACAGCAATCAATATTTATAAAAACATTTGCAACTTACCACAAATTATTTCGCCGCAAAAAAACTTAATTTATTAATATTTTCTAATCGGACGGAGAAAATCACGCGTGCACGGCAGCCATGTTGTCGGGCGACTAGTGACTGCTCGCGTCTCAGTGGTAGCGCGCATAGCTTTGTTTGTGTGCGTAATAAGTGAGTGGGGCGTTTTGTCAACTGGGGCGTTTTACCGAGTTTTACCCTAATAGTGTCACGACAAGCGAGCGAAACTTTATTAAATTACTACAATTTACATTAAATTGTAGGAATAATAATTGAATACTTGCCTAGAAGATTAAAAATATTCGTGGCCGTGTCAATTTATATCTTTCCTGATAACAGTATAACTTGAACCCTTAGAAAGAAGGAGCGTTTATACCGTAAACCTACCTATAACGTAAAACTCAACTAACAGGGAATTAATAATTTCAATAATTAATTGTATTTTTATTATATTCTGTCAAAAGAGTTATATTTACTCAATTTTGATGTTTATAATATAATGGCTCTTGATATTAATTTTATTTATCCGTGTTATTAATCATGTCAATTTATTTATGTCATTCAAAGTGAAAAAAGTTTATTGCCCTCTTCAAAACTGTAAATTTTCACGATAGAAAATAAAAATTAGCATAAAATTAATACACTACAAGTGAATACTGTGAAAAAAAATAACTACAAGGCAGGCAGTTTAAAAAAAATAATGGCCGGACATTAATCACATCTAGCATTATAAATGCGAATGTTTTGTATGTTTGTTTGAAATTTTGCAACTAAACGGTGTCAATGGCAAAGATAAGCAGGAAGATTTACTTAAATATAAAAAAAAAACATCTTCCAACCGAGTTTAAAAAAAGAAGAGGTTCTCGTTTTTTTTTTTTTTTTTTTTTAATATTTGTTACCTCAGTACACCGTCGTTGATAACCCGATTTAGTTTTTTTTATATTTGAAAGGATATACTTTCAGATTGGTGATATTTCATCGCAATCCGTTTAGTAATTTGGTTTTTTAAATAAAACAGTTACAAAAATAATCACCCAAGTAAACGAATTTGCGTTGTTTGAATTTGTTTTTCTTTTCAGTTTTTTTATTCTTAAAAACAACCCCAAGTAGATTAATAAGGAAAACCAACGCCAAATTACTACTCCAAATTCAAACTAGACTCACATTTTTTTAATATGTTAGCACTTGGCAACCAACAAAAAAGTCGTTTACGTCAAAATCTCCACGTGTTCCAAATTCAAAACGTACTTAGGTGTCTGTAGGCTACGTCACGCGGAGAAATGGCGTCCCATCTATCACGGTGACGCGGAGCCCAGGCAAGGTCGTGTGCTCACGGTCTATATATCTCCTATATCTACTTAGGTGTGGTACACATGGGGTATCATTTGTTTTGTGACTATATATCATTATAACACGGCACGGCGAGGAGCGCAGAGCGTTACCACACATTTTAAAATTGTTAACAGTAAATTGTTTTTGTTAATAACATTGAATTATTTTATGTGTAATCTAAGAGTATTTGTGGTTGTTAAATTTCCAGGATAATTATTAAGAATGGAAACCTTTACTATACCTACTTATATATAAAAAAGTATAATGGATAATATATACCTGTATAAGCCTTTAAATCGCATGTGAAATAGTTTCTTCTAGGCAAGCGTGCTCCATCCTAAAATTATTCTCCAGTAGTTATCAGTCAAAAGTAATCCAATACAAAAATTAAAAATATTTATATTAAAACTAAGGCACATACAGTCAATACAAATCTAAAAAAAACTTGCACATCAAAATTAGTCAAGCCGCTGGCTACAGAGGGTTCCATATAAATAAAACGTAAGTATAGGTATACCTACTTTCAATATAACACCACATTAGTTTACCGCGAAAGAGAACGAAAATACTTACCTTAAACTTCAGGTTAAGTTCATTTAAGTAATCACTAATTATACCTACTTACAACAGCATTGCCCTCAAGATTAGCACATTATTTTTTGTAACCTACTAAAAACGCAAAAAAAATGTAAAAAAATATGTTTATCCATTTCTATACAGGTTTGATAAATAGAAAACGGAAAATTCATAAAAAAAAACAAATTTGGAACAGCCCTAGTGACGTAACAGCGTCGATAGCCGATCGAATCCCGCGCACTGACAGCGCATCGATCAGCTTTATCGCGCCATCTCTCATCTCGGCAAGGTCACGGGGAAATATCGCGCATAGATTATGTATACTTAGCCATGTTTGAAGGTAATGCAACCTTCTTGCTGAAGGAAAATTTTATTTTTGGAACCCCATGTTGTTAGGTAGTTTTTTTTTAATACAAATTAGGTATAGTTTTTTTTTTTTTAAACTTATAGATTTAGCGTATACACCACGAAAATTCGTTAAGACTGTGTTCTCATGCCTTTTTCCGTTATGATCAGTAAACATTTTTTTTAATAATAACTGTGTTTGAAAGCTAATATAGGTACTTACCTACTTGAGATTTTCTTGTAAAATAAAACTCCAACAAATCTATGGTAATGTAAAAAAAATAATCGGCCAAGTGCGAGTCGGACTCGCGCACGAAGGGTTCCGTACTATCATCTATAATACTACAAAGTTTAGTTCTGTTTATAAAATAACGAGAAATCAACGAAATTCCAAGTAGTAAATTGCAAACTTATAGGTAGGTTTTCGATACACATCCGGGCAGCATGACGACGCTCGCGCGAATACGCGCGGTTATGGCTCGCTCCGTGATGTTACCTCCCCCGCTACCCCGCTAAACCGGCGCTCGCACCGCGTTTAGATGCACGGATTATTTTCATTTTGTGAGTTTTTATGTATTAGATTAGGTATTTATTTTTATAGTTAATATATTTCTAAATATTTACTTACAAATATTCAAGTTTCTACCTCTTAATTGAGATCGAGTAAAAATTGCTTAAAAATTACGTTTGTTGTATGGGAGCCCCCCTTTAATATTTACTTTATTGTTATTTAATTATTTATTTTTAAAGGTAATATACAAGTAAATATTCTGTGAAAATTTGAAGCGTCTACCTGTTACCGTTTTTAATATTGAGCAAAAAAATACGAAAAAAACACGTTTATTGTATGGGGACCCCCCTTAATATTTTATTTTCTAAATTTTTAGTATTTGTTGTTATAGCGGCAACGGAAATACATCATTTGTGAAAATTTCAGCTTTCTAGCTATCACGGTTTATGAGATACAGCCTGGAGACAGACAGACAGACAGACAGACAGACAGACAGACAGACAGACAGACAGACAGACAGACAGACAGACAGACAGACAGACAGACAGACAGACAGCGAAGTCTTAGTAATAGGGTCCCGTTTTTACCCTTTGGGTACGGAACCCTAATAGTTATAATGTTGTGGGATAATTATCTTATTTAAGGATATGTGTATCCATTTATTATCTAGTTATTTTCAGATATTTATTTTATACATAAATTTAATGTATCAAAATACCTATTAGTATGTTTTTTATTATTATTTTCAATTATTGTCATTCAGTTTTTTATTTCCTTTTTTTTTTTTTTTTTTTTGTTTAAATATATTGATTAATCTGTATATTATCTTAAACTATAAAATATTTTGTAAGAAATAAGAAAATTAAGGAATTATTGGATATTTACTATTGAATTCACATACGTACAAAAATTTCAATAGAAAAATCTTGTGAATTTTGTAAAAGGTATGTCTGATTAGTGGAGTAAAAATCATTAAATAACACTTCGACATAGTAACGCCATCTATCGATTCACGCGAGACATTTTATTCGCCTCACGACCATCATTACTCTAAATTACGTGCTACGTCGTCAACATAAAGTTCCAATTACCGTGACATGGGAATGCACTTGCACCGTTATCGAACATAGTTATAGCTATCCATTTCATTCCATCCCGCACATTGACGCCACTCTGTCTCTCTCTGTTTTAACACGTCAGCGTCATTGCCCGTTTCCATTACACTATATCAATTACCAAAACGGACGCGCTTCGATTACCCTTCTATTTTTAGCTCGAACTATTGGAAATTCAAAATTGTACGGAATCTTCTAATCGCTTAAAGATAAATAGGAACGCAAAAGAAAAATAAATATGGAATCGGAAAAATCGCAGTCAATTTATACCAAAGCAACAATTCGATTTTTATCTAACGTTCCAAAACACCGAAGACGGATTAACAATGGATAGACGCAACGGGAAGACAACAAAAAGTGCGGCGGAAAGAGAAGCTCGAATGAATCGTGTCCGTCTTCAGCGAGAAAGGACGCGAGCGAGCGAGAGGCCGAGACGTCGTCTTTACGACGTGCGAAAGAGATAAAACAATTCCTTATGTCGCTATTCTTAGGTCATTTGCGCGTTCGAAATGGCACTTTACGCGCAAACGTTAAGGTCGCAGTTTCATTGTTATGACTGGGCATCGACGATTGTGCGGTAACGTAACGAAATGTTATAACTTTATTTGTCTGCGTTTCGATTAGGTCCTTGAGTCGTAAAAAATAAGGTCGTTGTTCGTTTGTGGATGACGCGTGGTAGGGTTGCTATGGCGACGGGTGTGCTCGAGGCGGGAAGACTGGGTTGCCCGTTCCAACGGTGCTTTTTACCTAAATTAGTAACAAAAACAATACTCCTTCTCGATAATGAGTTATGGATGTGTGCAGGATGCATGACCGGGTAGAGATATTTATATCGACATATTGAACAGTGGAAATGTATTGTTATGACATAATCATGATGCTCTTGAACTAGAGGCAGTTTACAAAATGTTTGAATCTTTTTATGGTTTTAGTTTTAGTTGACACGCGAATCTCGTATAAATTTGAAATGGAATAGTAATTTATCGACACCAAAAAATCAATTTAAAGATTTAAAACGTGAGTGCGTTGTTTTTAGAAATGAAATCGTAATAAATAATTTTGTTATTATTTGCTAGTGATGTTTGAATTATTTTGTGCGTAGTGCGTTTGACCATAGCTCATTTAATACATATCATATACGTATCTATTGCTAAAGAAGCTAGATATCATTCTTATATCTACTCATTTTAAAATAGTACCTATTACTTTTTTTTTATCAGCCCTGTTTGTACAAACTGTCCCACTGCTGGGAACAGGCCATCTTCTCATTGTGAGAAGGGATTGATAGTATTGGTAGGTATTCCCCAATTAGGTATTCCCCAATAGATATAGGTAATCTAGCTCTTTTTAAATTGAAAATGAATTAATTTCTTTTAGTCAAATGCTTCGTCGTAGACCGCAACGGGTGTTTGACAGGCGACTTAGCGGTCAAGCCTATCTACGCATAATAAAACCTAGGACTTTGTACATACATATTCAAAATATCTTCTTATTGGTAAGTAATAAAATTCTTTTCATATTTTTTATCATTCATTTTTTCTCTCTCAGATTCAGTCTTTAGTTAGGTGCGTCATTACCGTTTCTCTCACCTAAACATAAAAACGTTCCAATTTAATGTTCCCATTTCAAATTCACATTCTGAAATTAATGCGACAGAGATAGCGACCGAGTAGACGAGAGAGCGCTAAATTGCTCAATTTGTGCTTCGGTCCATAAGTTTTAGTTCCTTTCTTTTTCAAATCTTTCGTTCCTTTTTCAAAAATCCAATGAGATCGATCGCTCCATGTCCGCAAATTAGAGAAGGAATCGTTGTTCGTTAGTGTTTGTTTCATTTTACAACAGCATAAGAACACATTCGAAGCAGTTCAATATTGATTTTTACGACCACGACATTAGACACATATTCAGTTGTGTAGTTTAATCTTAATCTACGTCTGGAAAGTCAAAGCTCACCGACGCTGCGCAGAAATGCATCTCAGTATCGTGTTGAGGCGGTCATTTTGCTCGCTCTTACGGGTTAAAGTTAGGCTGGTTTCAGACATAGACAACATCAATAGTCAGGCAATACCCGCCTCAATGTATACGTTAAGTACGCTTGGAGATGATTAAGTATTTTTAATCAGTAGATATTTATTACGAGATGTGAAAAAGGAAGCTGAAACATTTTTTCTTAATTAACAATGCATTTAGGCTACACATTAGTACCTACATAATATAAGCACCTGCCGCAGTTCGTTTTTAAATTTTGAAGTGCACGCTATGCGCTTCAAAATTTAATAACGCACTGTGTGATGTGAATAGCACAGAAAAAGTAAAGTATCTACTTTCTATTAATCAGGTGGATGGCTACAATCCTCAAGTTTAAACATTAAAATTTCTAGTACATATAATAAAACCTCAATACCATAGCTTCATACAAATTATTGCCAAAGACCGTCATTATCATCGTTTCAGACGCAAAGAGTCCATTGCTGGACATAGATTTCCCAGATGGATTTCTAATATGATTGGTTGCGTGGTCTGTAGATAGCAACTTTCTGCCACATGTATGAAGTCTTCTGCCCGTTTTTGTGTCCTCTATGCCAAATACCAACTTGCATACAATCATATTGATTTACACGATAGTCAACATCAAACATCAACCGTCAATTGTTGTATATCTAGCCTTAAAACCGTGCTTACTCTCCCGAGGTCGGTCTCGTGCGAAAATTGCGTAGCTTCATTACTCCGAGTACAATGACCAGCCGTTTATATACTTTATTACAGCGAAAGGCGATACTAACTATCGGGCAATCTATGCCGCTATTAACTCAGGCACGACCAACTTACCTGTGAGGTGGCTAAATGTTGGAGTTTTCTAAAAACATTCTAGTGTTTGCTCTTCACCTCGATATCACCTTTGTCACTGTTTCTCTCTTTGGATTTGTTGTTTGAATGACTGTGATAGATATAATTTTATGGCAGTGGGCCTAAAGTCTCCTGTCTACCTTAGATTTATTTTATACATACCTAATAGACTTGCTCTTGACCGCCAACATACCCGCTCTTTAACCACTAAACTATGTTGAGGTCCAGTATAGAGTGTGTTTATAAATAAAGAATCTTAAATTAAATCAGGATAGGCTAGCCAAAAAGTCTACATTGTCCATTTCCTCAAAGTTTTTACCGAACCATTAGATTCTAGATTTCCAATATCTACAGCCAAAGAATGAAGCAAATGCAGCCTTCCATGTTATCTAAGAAAATTCTAAAGGTAATTTTGAAGGACTGAGTGAATGAATCTTTTAAGTCTGCGTGCCTCATATTAGACGAAATTGTTGCTATCTAACAATCTAGTTGTGTAATGCGGACTTCTTTGCGTTAAAAACAGTCACACAAACAAACAGCGGTCAATACAATTTCGCTTAAAACCGATAGTGGCTCCCTTACATAATGTTCGATATTAAAATGGCTGGTATCTATTCCGTGAAAGATAGAAGATGAGATATCTCGCGAATTTCTAACAAACCAGTTCTTCTCCAGTTAAATTACTCTCGGTTCTTGAACAATTTAAATAACAGCCTGTGATTGGTCCGAATCAGCGTTAAAACGTTACTTTGTAATGAGAATCGAGTAGTATCGAAGTAATATCGATTGGGGATCGAATAGAATCGAGACTGGTATTCAACTACCAAGTTATTTAGTGATAATGTTGCTTTGCATACTTTTCTATACGGGGCTAAGAAAAACTGCGCTTAATCAATGGATAACAGTAAATTATAATAATAATAAGCATGTGTTTCTTGAGGTGAGTTGGCAGTCAAGCTCAAACCTGTCATTGATACAAAATATGAGACACATAATCTCATATCGTGATCGGAAATAGCTCGAGAGGTTTCTATTTACATTTCAATACAAAATACTCTGAGTATAATCATAACAATTATAAGTTTATTAAACTCAAAAACCCCCGATACAAAAAAGCAGCAGAATCGTATTGATGATAGGTACATAGCTAGGATGCATTCGATGAAATCCTCTTTCAAATAATATAAACTAGACCAAAATCGGTCCATATTTACGTTTGAGAGCTACGATGCCACAAACCGACACACAGATATGTACACAGATATATATGTCAGACTTATAATAGGTACCCCTCTTTTTGGGACGGGGGTTAAAAACATGAACATGTAAAAAATGACGATAGCTCAGTGGGTTATACAATTGGTCTTATTATATCGTAAAGTGGAGGTTGAAATCTCTATAATGAACCTGAACTGTCAGTGAAAGATACCCATCATGAGCAAACTACAATATTATAGGGCATTTCTAGCATCTAGTGAAATTACTGGCATAATGAGATATAATACTTATGTAATAACCTGAAGTAACGAGCGCAGTGCAATACCGCACAGTATTTTGAACTGCAGTTCTGTGTTTTTTTTTACCATCTTGCTTATAAACTTATATGAATCCTAATTCATAAAGGCAAATACTCTAACTAGACGAGTCCAATTAAAAAAAAAAACAATGTCGTAAATTTGCGTAGTAATGCTTTATCAACATGTAATTTATTCATATTTGTTTCTGTATAACATATTTAGGTAGCCGTAAAGTGCAACATGGTAACTCAATAACCACGTTTACGGAACCGAAGTAAGCAGAATGTCGGCAGTAAAAAGATCGTAAAGCTGGCAATATTAATAATGAGTATCCATTCCGTTGATATCTCCTTGTGAATCACTAACCAGCCGCGGCCTGCAAACGCGTTCTTATTTTCTAGTTTTCTTGGATTATAATTAGATAAAATTGGATTTAAAAAAATACGAAGATAGTGTTCGCTCGATTTCGACATATAAGTAAATGTATGAAGTAATTTCGCACTAAGAATCTCAAATTATAGGTACCTACTTAATGGATCTACCGATTCCGAACTATGCTTGCGCCAGCATACTTACCTAAGTATCTGTATGTTTAATCAACAGGTAAGAATTTGACCTCAGCTCACCTGGAGTTAAGTGAAGGACTGCTCCTATATAATAAACATAGGTACTTAGCGGGATGAAAACTGCCGTCATACTTATACTTACCTACTTGTGATAAAATCCGATTTGCTAATGCACTCCGCTCATCACTATGTAGTATTAGATGCTAAATTTCATTACATTCAGACATGCTAAAAATAAGGCTCTGTAATCCATGTACCTAGGTACCTATTTTCAAAAGTGTAATGCTTGAAAACTGTTTGATATCGAATACCTAACTGCTATAGATAAGTGGCACTTTCTCTAGCTGTCTCTCCAAAAGTTAAAGCGCTACAACATTTTATTTAATTAAATTTAAAAATTTACTCATATTCATTTGATTGGCAGAACAATAAGCGTGTAGTCTTAACATTGCCTTCCTTAAATTAAAATTCATATAGAATTTAAAGATACAAGTGGCGCCATCTATTGTTAATCTTCGAAATTATACTAAAACCCCCGATAAATCGATCGTGTTCGTGAATCTTAATTTTGTAAGTACGTCGGCGGTCGTCGCGTGAGAATGCAATTTGTATTTCGCTCGCACCGACCTGCGACCCGCCGGCCTCCAATTATATGCTAATACACTATAAACTTTCCCTTATGTAAACGAGTTAAGAACTAAAATACCATAACTTGTAATGTTTATTGCGGCCTATGACAAATCTTGGAACAGATATAGCTGGATATTATCGTAGGTGTTAAGCCTTTTCGGACTATGCTAGGTATATACTTTTTATAACTATTTTTATCCTACTGATCGAAGAGGGTAAGGGTCTTTCACTCGATTGTAATTGTGGAAGCTCATTTCAAAATGTTCTCGCCTAAAGGGGGGGCTTGACGATAATGTCTACATCTCCCAAGAGACATAAACTACATCTTGGGGTAAATATTTTAATACGTTGTTCACAATATGTACCTACTTAGAAAAAAGTCTTTAACTATTTTAAACTAATAACTACTTTTTACTTAACTACTTTTTTTTTCAGATAACTATTTTAAATTGAAACGAGGCAGTTTGAGTGTTAATCATTGCAACAGAAAATTCTTTAGTTCTTATTTTATTTATTTATTTTATTTTATAACTTATGTACCTACACGCAGCTTTGATTCTATTTTTGTAAAATCTTATTCATATAAATCAATATTATAGTGGTAGCCGGTAGGCTTAATAACTATCGAGCGAATATTAAAAAAAAAAAGACATCACAGAAAAGGCAAATATTACTTTCTATAGAAAGAGCTTTATTTCTCTCTCTTGAGTTCTTTAAAAGCATGAAAATTTAAGAACTTCCAGAAATTTCCCTTTACTTGACGTTCGATATCTACTAGTAAAGCGTAATAGTCTGAACACAACTCGAAGCATCTAGGTAGGTTTAGGTACATATTCAAGTTGCATTACCTACTAACATCCTTGAATGCATAAAAGCGCGATTCAGTAAAACGCACACCCACGTCTTCATTATAAACCGAGCTTATCGACAAAATCGATCTCGTTACGAACAATGAAACGCGTCGAAACAAAAACCGGCCGACGGTAAACGAATACGAGAAACGAAACGTAATCCAACGTCGTGCCGAATAAAATAAAACCTCAATCAAAAATCTAAAGGCATTCGGTATCATAACCGGAGTATCTCGGACGTATCAGTGCGTCGACCCGGCCATATGAAAACACGAGTGTGGGTTACACGCCCGCTACAAAAAAAAACAAAGGAGTAATAATGTAACGCACTAAGTATCCGTCTTAAAAATACGTCGTGAGGTGCGCGCGTCGGTGGAGCGGCGGACCGGGCCGAGGGTCGCGTCCGAGGGCGGCGGCGTGATGGATGGCCCAATCAGGCGGCGGCGGAGCCACGAGCGAGCGCTAATCGAGCATCGGGCTTTCGAGCATCGAGGAGCAGTGCGCCCCGAGAGCCGGACGCACACGCGCGCCGAGCTGCCGACACTGTGCACAATGAACGCCGCCTGAAACCAACCTTTTTGGATATTGCTAGTGAAACAGATGAAGATTCTGTTACAGATACTGCTGGTTGTCTTGTATAAATAAAGCAGCAGCAGCTGCATTTTCAGTAAACGTTCCTTGTAAACATATCGCAATAAGCATGAATCATTTTAGAATAAGATCTATGTATACTCAGGTTGACATAATGCAAGCCTCTTGTAATCTTTTTTTTTTACATAAAATACATCTACGATTGATCACAAACTTGGTTGATGGTAAGTGACAGTGTATAAACTCGACAAATGGCAAATGTGGAAGCATGGTGCCAACATCAAAAAAAAAAAGGGACAGTGTGGCTGAGAATGGAGCTCGATTTAAAATGTTTCTATTTACTCTAGCCTTGAATTTTATAACTCTCAGGAAACATCGAAGGCGACTGGGAGTTTCATTCCTAAGTATGTAGCACGCATCAAAAAATGTAAACCGCAATCGTTGAGTACGGATTTTTGTCATTCTAATCAGGAATAGCTGGTAGTGTGCCGACTTTGCTAGTAGTAGAAAGGGGAGGGTAGAATAAAGATACTTTTTATTTAAACTTAGTTAAACACAAAGTATAAGTCATATAAACACATAACTAGTACTGTGGTTAGGTTAACGCTAACCATTATACTGTTTGCTTGTCCTCCGCATTTTTTATAAATAAAAACCCGTAATATATCTACCGGACCCGGATACCCTCGGTATTTGGGTCCGGCGGAAAATCGATGAAAAACAGAGAATCGAGAGCGGGCGTACGGACCTATTCATCGTTGTGTTTATACTGGGATCGATAGCCACCAGTTGTAAACAACAGGAACGGGAAAAAACGCCACCCCTGAGCTATTAGCGGCCACGTGACTAATTTTGGGAGCCGTCACTGGCAGCCACCACGTGGCCCGACAATGAACGCGTGCTCCTGACCCACACTTACACAAACTTATCTGTAGAGGTGTTCGAATGTTGGAACTGAAATTTTATGGCAGAAGCTATCCGTATAGTTAAATACATTATAACATCTACCCTCAGTTCTAAAATTGACAATAACAATAGACAATAGACGATGTTTTTTATTGGACAAAAACTTAAATATTTACATGAAACTAAAAAAATAAAAAAAAATAAGTGACTAAAAATAAAAATTTAAACTAAAATTGAGCTAGTAAAGCTTGCATAATGCAATGACTGCGATTTGACGCATCACTTCTGCCAATTTAATTTTGATTTCATCAAAAGGTCACCTGCTACCAAAATACAGATAGATCCAGAACGATTAATTATGTCCCGTCCGACGAAAAGGATCTTTATAAATCAACGGACATCGCATTTTATCCTTAAGAGACCTTTCTCCCACTAATCCCGACAGAATTGAAACGAATCTAATGAAACTGGTACAAAAAAACACGCTACATCTCGATGCCCTACAATCATTTTAACTTTTTTCCGACGTTCGCTCTCGAGGCGTATTTTTTATTATTTTTAATTCTGTCTCTGGACTTGTGTTCTTTTCTTTTTTGTTGCCTTTTCATAAATATTTTAAAATCGGATTCAGTCGGGGACAGGCGAGGCGAATGGATTAGGATTTAGATATTTTCGGGCGAGTAATTTATGCCCCTCTTTGTTGAGATATGAATAATGAGAAAGATGGATCTTTGGTTCGCCATCGGCGATGCTGACATACTTACGTCGGATCATGGCACTCATTTCTAAGTTCCGCTTCGCATTGTCTATGCTGTTTGTTTTTCTTCCGTCAAACTGAGACCATTAAGGAGCTTTGTTAGCTATCCAAATATCCAGTTAGTTAGTTGGTTAAAGCCCCTTGATTGTCTTTTATATTCTCAGTCGAGCTCGGAAGTCGAATAGTTAAAATAACCTCACTGTATTTCTCAATTTTATTGTAATCCAATTTTGAAACGGCCCATTTAAATTCCTATACAAATGATCTCGACCATAAAGTACCAGCAGCTATTCCAAATATGTATCTCGTTTAAAAAGCCCTTAACGAAATTATTAATGTAGGTAACAAAAAAGGGCCAAGTCGATGATTTACCGACGTCAATTTTGACAGCTCGTAGTTTTGTTTGACCAAAATTATAGTAATTTTGATGAAATACCCATCTACTTAAAATAAACGCTGTTTAAAAAACTTTATGATAGATACAGGCGTTTTATAATAGGAATAGAATGTCAGGAATGCGGTCTATGTGGATCATATACTCCAACCCATGCTTTTATTTTGCAGGCTTGCTTTATCTCGACATTCGCCACCAAAATTCGTTTTAGTTCCACTAAGATGGTTTGATATGTATTTTTATTGTATTCTCAGTAGTATGACGGATGCAATCGCATATTATTTTGCTCATTACAAGATTTTATTTGTCATATAAAAAGGTTGCGTTCACCTACACGGCGGCGTACCACGCGGTGACTTTTTGTTCAATATTTTTGCATCAAAATAAATACTTTTTATTCATAAGCAGCCGTTTCGAGCGTTCAAAAATAATAATGAGTTGGATATAAAAATCGCGAATTTATATCGAGCCGCATCCCTGCGACTTTAATATGATTTCTTATAGCGAGAAGTCCTTATTAAATAAACTTTGAAATGAAAGTTATGTCCCAGTAAGCGGGCCGGCCGATCACAATAAAAATGGGGATTTGAGAAGATTAAAATGGTAATTCAAGTTATTTTTGACGTGCGTCTTATTGCTTTTTCGCTACGGATCGTGTTTATTATTGCTTTTTGTATGCGTAACTTCGATTCAGTTGTAACACTCACACGCTTAATCCTGTCATGGACGTTTAAAAATTACGAATTATTTATTAAAAATAAGACACTTATTAAGATTTATGGTTAAAGACGATTTCTCTTATGAAGTAAATTATCATTAACAAGTTTTAAAGATAAGATAATATCGATTCAAACAAACCGTTATGAGAAAATAATGACATTTAGAATACTGTCAACGTGGGTAACTTTGACTCTGCGTGAAACATTATACGTGGCCTTTTTGAAGGTTTAATTATTTTTTCAAGAGATTAGTAGTTAAAAAAACTGTAAATTAATTAATCAAATAATGGGAAAAAAATCGAGAACCTTCTAAAAAGGCTACGTCCAATATCATGTCTACAGTCAACGTGGGTAACTTTGACTCTGTGTCAAACAGAGTCAAAGTTACCCACGTTGACTGTATCTTAAATAATTTTTGAATATAGAACCTTCTAAAAAGGCTACGTCCAATATCATGTCTACAGTCAACGTGTGTAACTTTGACTCTGTGTCAAACAGAGTCAAAGTTACCCACGTTGACTGTATCTTAAATAATTTTTGAATATTTTTATTCACATCGACACTATATAGAACTTCACACCAGTTAAGTTCGTTTGACTAACAAATAAGTATTTGTTCGAAATGAACCTTTTAATTTTCACTGAAGCTTAAAATTTCAATTTCAATGATGTACCTAATAAACTGCATCCATAATTATGGAACGTCAGTCAATTTAAAATCTATCGTTACCCCGTTACTCTCCCACAATAATGGTGGAATTGCCGTTAGCTGGCAACACCGCCGCCATTACTGCAGATTACCTCTAATGTAATGTGTCGGTGATTTGAAATAATCGCGCGGATTATTCTACGTGTTGTGTTGCCAGGTTATCAATACGTATACCTAGGACTCGTGATTGGTAGATTAAGTATTTTATAAAACCAATTAGACATATAGCAATTTAGCTGACTTTCTCACTTTTTTGTGTTTTTTTTTTTCTTGTTTGCCAATAATCCATTTCGATAATAATTCAAAGTAGAATAGTTCATATCTTTTTTGTAACTAAATGTAACATAATATACTTAAATAATCACTAACTATAAGTATAGTAAGTATGTATTAAAGATTATGTAGTTAACTAAATAGGTGCACTATTTAGTTAACTACATAATCTTTAATACATACTTACTTAATCATTTTGGCGGGAACGGGAAAAGATTATTATTCGCCATTCTGCCTTAAGTTTTAACCGACTTCCAAAAATAAGGAGGTTATCAATTCGGTCTGTATT
This sequence comes from Lycia hirtaria, assembly GCA_947563715.1. Taxonomy (NCBI): domain Eukaryota; kingdom Metazoa; phylum Arthropoda; class Insecta; order Lepidoptera; family Geometridae; genus Lycia; species Lycia hirtaria. The sequence goes on from OX387385.1 coordinate 16,252,699, forward strand.
TTTGTTGTATTGTTTCGTTTTTTGTTTTTTGTATGTTTGTTCACCGATTACTCAGCAAATTGTGCATTGATTTTGATGATTCTTTTTGTATTTGGTAGGTCATACTTCATAGGTAGTTTCATATAAATTTTATAAAAATCGATATGGTAATTTCGTTTTTACATCAAAAATACTTAACTAGTAAAATATCATCCAAGTGAACAGTAAGTCGCGTACATAGGTACCTATGTATTATACGCATACATTGCGTATTTTGAAGTTGTTTTTTTTTCAGTTTTTTTAACTATAATTATCTACACTTGTATTTTTTATGCTCGTCCAAACATGTGATGCCAATGCCAAATTCATCGTATGCACCAACGTCTGATATAGGTACCTAGCTCAAAACTGGTTCAAAAGACTAGCAAGCTGAAATGTTGATGTTGTATGCGTAAAGCAGAACGTGATATGGAGGATTCTGTATGATAGGTCTACGTTCAGCAGTGAACAAATATGAAATAGGCTGATGATGACGCGCTATGAGTTGTGTTCATGTTTTAAATTGTGATTTGAAACGTCAAGCCAACCACACCGCCATCTTTACTGGGTTCCACGCCATCTAGTTAGAATGCCGTAAAACACCAATAAATCCCGTAATAAAACATGCCGTAACGAGGACTAGAAAACCAAAGTGAAATGAGTAAATAAAGTAAAGTGCTCTGCGGTTGTCTCGACCGCAGGGTACGTACAAACTTGTTGTTAAGCTGTGCCTTGGGCAGTTTTGTCACTGGCCAAGTGGAGCGCTGCAGGGAAAAAAGAAAACAAGCTTTCTTGCCAGTTATGAAACTTTGATTTCTGGTTTATTTTCTATGGTCTATTCTATGCGTTCGATATTCAAATTACCGCCCCGGGCCGGGTGGCGGCAGTTAGTGCGATTTGAATGGATAATTATTTCAAATAGATAAATCGATTTTGAGCGTATGTTCCGCTACTCGCCGGTAGATGGCGTTCTTAAGTGACTTATTACCGTTAATAGTATATTTAGGCCATTTATGTTATAAAAAACTTATACTATGCCATAAAGAAATACTTAGCAACCAATCCATTACTCTTTTCTTGGATGCCTAAATAATTACATACTAGAAAGGGTGGACTTATCGCCATGGACTTACCAAATTACCTTTATACCTATTGCATTTGAAATAAGATAATATGCGTAAACAATAACGTAAAATAGGGCACCTCCACCTGCGGAGCAAGTACCAGGCTCCCATAAATATTGAAGAGATGGCAAACGCGCCATTTGCATACGATGTTCAATTACGATTCCGGAATATGGAATGCGTTATTATAACCAGTTATATTGTTATGTTTTCTGGGTAAACCGCTTTCGCCTGATTGTTTCCTGGTAATCTTGGATCTGTTTTAATATATTTTTTTTCTATTTCATAAAATAATAATAATAAAATAACTTTTTGTTTTAATTCTAATCTTAAGAAGCAACAACCTGAGCTGCAATTGGCGATTAAATTGCCTGCAAGTGATGCTTGAACACGAAAGCTTCGATGAAAGATATTAGAACATAGCTAAAAGAAGAAAATTTTAAATTTTATTTTTATATTTTTAGAGCCCATATTGGTTAACTTTGTACGACCAAGTTCGTGCGTCGCACGCGAACAAAAAAATCAGTAAAAACTTCACTAGGTAAGGGGTCATTCTTTTATTACGTAAGACTATTTTTGCTAATTTTTGACCTCGAATTTTGTAAATTTTTTCGGCGTCTATTGAATACGTTATATAGACAGACAGTCAAAAATTTCAAAAATGCTTTTTCCCTATTAATATGATTATCTATTGCATTCAAAATTTTCCAAAAATATTTAATGTACAGATTTTGACCCGTTTCAATTTTATTAAATTATGTATGTAATTATAGATATCCCACTCGTTTCAGTTTTCCCGCCTTTGTTTTTTTTTTATAAACTGTTTAACGGCTCTGGATTTCCCGCCTTTGCCTATGTCAGTGTTGTCAGATTCGCGGCAACCGCGCATAAATAAAGTAGATTATCACAATCCGGCGACATTGTGGTTCGCACCTAACAACTAACACGTTTAATATTTCGTAGAAGTGTTTGTACATCATTAGATGCGGCCGTAAATCTCGAACATTCAGCATAAATCTACATTTTAACGTGACAACGTCGCTTCATACACTTACTAATGAAGTATAATTAGATCGACGGGGAGGGGGAGGAGGGAGGGGGGGGGGATTGTAGATCAAAAGAAAAGTGGACGGTCATAGCATGTGATATCTTAATTTCTTGAATAATTAAACAAGGTAGGTATATCTATGTTAAAAGAAAACAAAATACCCGAATGCTTGAGAGCGATTTTCATAATAATGATGTTGAGTTTACATTTTCGTGTTAGATGTACATAAAATTAATAAGTTATGGGAGGATACTAAAAATTACATTTATATACATTTTTATTTTTACGAAAGTTATTTTATGATTCTTTCAAATAACATTTTTTTAACTCGCGACGGTGTGGCCGAGGATGGAGCTCGTCGAACTAGAAAATATTCATTCTAGTTTTGAAATTTCCAAAGATTAGTTCAAAGTTCAAAGGAAACAAAAATGGCGGCATAGAATTCCATTCCTGTCCAGTATGCACCATGGACGTGGACTGGTAAATGAATCTAGCGATACCTCGCCTATCAAAATCGGTTAAGTATTTTTGTAGAATGTAATATAAAAACAAACATACTTATAATCCTTAAACAAAATATACACACACCCTTAAAATATCACACCTTCACTTCACTTCAGTTCACTTCATTTTCAATTAAAGATACATACAATACAAGATAATACCTTAGATATATTATATCTCTAGATACAAACAAAGCCGTAAAACAGAGGCTTGTTTCCAAAAAGCACTCAAACGCAGTTAGGAGTCGGTCGAGAAACGCTTCGGGCGATACCGGTGTAAATGAGCCACGTCGAATGCGATGGGATTTCATTATGAATGGTAATCATAATAACGAAGCTGTTTCCTTATTTTAAATTGGAATAGATAAGTTTTAATGTTTCGAAGATATTTAATTAGTTTTACAACTGGCAACATTTAATAATTGCAACAAAAAAGGAGCTATTCAAGGGATATGACGTTTCCCTGTAACATGTTGTTGCTTTGTTTTATTTTCCTAAGCTTGTGTTATTTTGAAAGTTAATGCGATAAAAATGGTGGTGTTTTATTCATTAAGTGTTCCATCAAGTGCGTGAGTGTGGGCAAGTGAAATAAAGCAGTACTCAATACCGTTTTATTATAAAAGAACTCTTTATTATTTCGATCGAAGGACTATGTTTCCATTGTCAAGAAAAATTTAAAACAAACAGCAACAAAATAGGCTTTTTCTTGAGAAACTTCAAACTAATTCAAGGTTTGTCTCCAATGATATATTAGATATACGTAGATAGTTTTCCCCGGCTCTGCCTGGCAAGACTCATAAAGACAGATAAATTTGAATTTGATAAAATTATATTTATTATTTTTCTAATTAACATGTTTTTCGTAAAGCTCTCCGCTAACGTAACAGAATAAATCAATACCAGAATAACAAGTCAATCTTTCTGTCGCTGTCTCCGATCAGCTTGTTTTTTTTTTGTCTGATGACGCCATACCACTTAGTGTCACATCACATCCAAATACTTCTATCGTATGTAATTATTCAAGTATTGATTTCATAAAATTAATTATGAGAATTTTTACTAACATATCTTTTGCGATGACGGCGCGGGCTGCGCGGTGCTACAGACGATGTTTTATAAATTAATAGATAGTAAAAAAGTTACACACATCCGACGGGAGTAGCTTTACTACTGTGCTCGCTAGGTCCACTGCCTGTTAAGCCACCATAACATCGATTATTAAAAATAAATAAATGGAGCTTAACTGCCAAGTAGGTAATAAAGTGCGTGTCGCGTAGGCGTATCCACTGTAGTCGCATTACAAACGGTCCAGGGCAAAAAACGGTACAAAACAGCGGGACTGGGAGCGGGACGGCCCACCTAGTTGCCTTAATGGGACTGCAATGTGGGACGGACAGGTTGGAACCTTCAGCCCGCATGGGATTTAATATGGCTGCCATGGGTGTACTGTACACGTTGGCAAGCAAATGTCTAGAAAATAAGTAACTTTGACAGATGCCAAAAATGCTTCTGAAATGGTTCATCTTCTTGATGAGTACTGCACAGGAATGGAATTCTTTACCGCCTTCTATGTTTCCTGAGAATTTTGGAATTTTCAAGTCTTAGAGTGATTATACATATACCTATATCTTCTAGATCAACGAGCTCCATCCTCAACTACACCGTCGCTTAACACCAGGCGAATTGGTGGTCAAACGTAGATCCATACAACATTTAAAAAAAATAACATTTTTATCTGTCAATGTCAAAAAAACTGTAACTTTTTCACCTCTTTTGTGTACAATCAACGTGGCAGCTTTGACTCTGCGTCAAACATTGTAGTTAGCCTGTTTAGATGGTTCTCGATTTTTTCCCCAACAGATTAGTAGTCAAATTACTTGATTAATTAATTTACAGTCGTTTTGATAACTAATCTGTTTGAGAAAATGATCGAAAACCTACTAAAAAGGCCACGTACAATGTTTGACACAGAGTTACCCACGTTGACTGTACTCCGGAGCACCTATCCCGCTGTCACGGCTAGCTGCCATTTATTGGCTTCCCCGTTCTTGTGGGTGCTCTCTTGCAGCTCAATTGGTCTCTTCTATTTCTATATGAATAAACGTAATCCTTGTATTTGATCAAATAGTCAATAAATATTTTATTAGACATTTAATTAAAACTACGGCTTTAAAAAATAAAATAGTTGTTAATAGTTAAATGGCACCCAGAACAATGTCAACAGTGTGTATAAAAAAAAGACGGACAGACGGACTACAAAGTGATCCTATAGGGGTTCCGTTTTTCCTTTTTAGGTACGGAACCCTAAAAATTAGTGACTGTATATTTTGCTAGTAATGCTTGCATCAGAGGTAATCCATAAAAATATTGAGACAAAGTTTGGTTAAATAGTTTGTTAGCCAGCTACCATTCTATAAACATTTAATTTTTTAGGAGAATCGAACCTGTACCCCCCACCTTCTCACTTACGAGTCCAAAACACTCCACTCATCTGATTCCACCGATTGATTGAACGCAACGTAACTTGAGAAATTCAAAATAAAAGGAGTCAAGTTTGTACAGGGTGTCCTTAAATTCCATCTTTTTGATATCAAGAAACCTCATCATTGGTACAAGGTGGATTAACGTACCATACTGATACAACGCAGTAACTCATCTTAACATAAAAAGTTTTATACAGATAAAGCTTTCGTACTCACGTCTTTTTATGAAAGGTAAAAGTAAACAAATTGCGTATTTTGAAGTCGGTTCTTTCACTTTTTTAAATTATAATTTTTATAAATACAACAGAGACCGAGTTAAGCGACACGCTTAACCATAACAGTCATCATTATCATCATCTCGGCCACAAGAAGTCCACTGCTGGACATAGGCCTCCCCCATGGATTTCCAAAAACACCGGTTGGAAGCGGCTTGCATCCAGCGTCTTCCTGCCGCTTGTATGATATTTTCTCTCCACCTTGTGGCTGGTCTTCGTACGCTGCGCTTGCCGGTACATGGTCTCCCATAGCAGTCGTATACCATAAAAAACTGTCCACTTCAAAAGTTCAAATCCCTGTGTAGCAATGCACTGCGCTCATCACTCTGACATATTGTATTTAAAATCTTATTATGCCCAGAAACGCTAACTAGCACTTACCAGACACGATTGAATCCTGTTAAAACCTGACCTACTGTCACAGCAGACCCGTCGAGCTTCGTATCTTGCAGCGTAAATTAATACCTAACAGAAACAAAACGAGCGTGTATATTTATCAAAAAACAGCGCGGTGTCATCGGCCCTTACGATCAGTGACTCAACCTGCGCCGACGCACCGATACCATCTTACCTCAACACATCACAAATTTCAACTTTAAGTCAATACGTATAAAGTTGAAAAACCTGTCAAACTAGATAGGTCGATGATGGTCTTTAGTTATTTGTATTTTTGGTACACAAAGGTTGCGTATTTGTTCTTTATGTCTTAAAGCGTAAAGTTGGGATTGGTTTAATACGATTCTTGTATTTTTTTTAATTAAAGGACATGATCAGTCTATCAATACATGATAGGAATCGTTTTTAAAATTATAAGTATCAGGTTTATTCGTAATTCGTAGCAGTTGATATGTTAAGTTTAAATTTATTAAAATAAAAAAAAAAATTGTTACATTTTCTTTATTGTGGAGTAGCTAGGTGGTCAGCTTATTAAAAAAAGCAACACGAATTTGCAATTAGCTAAGTCATAATTATACCTAGTTTACAAACTTAAAAAAAAAGACTTCAAAATACGTACAACTCGTTTACTTCGATGACATAATTTTCCCAGTTATTTTGTAATAAAAGCCAAAATACTGAACCGATTTTGATAAAAAAATTATGGAACCACCTCTGAAGCATGACCTACCAAACAAAAAAGAATCATGAAAATCAATTCATACTTGGCGAAAAAATCGCTGAACAAACATACAAAAAAACGTACCGTCGAATTGAAAAACTCTTCCTATCTTATCCAGGTTTCCAGCTATAGCTGTACCAATTTTCATAATAATCGGTTCAGCCATGTGAATTCATCTAAGCCAAAAGAAGTTCAATCCTGGACATAGATCTCTCTCATTTATTTTCAATGGTGGCTGTAATGGAAGCGGCTTGCATCCAGCGTCTTCCTTCCACAAGTATGAGGTCATCCACTTTGAGGCTGGTCTTCCTACTCTGTACTTGCTTGTAGTCTCTACTTGAGAACTGTTCGACTCCATCGGCCATCAGTTCTACGTGCTATGTGTCCTACTCACTGCCGCTTCAACTTGCTAATCCGTTGTGCTGTGTCGATTATTTTCGAATGTCTGCGGATCTCTTTATTTCTGATTTTGTTTCGCGGAGAGACACAAAGCATAACGTACGATATAGATCGTTGCATGGCCTTGAACTTCCTTATAAGGCCATCACAGGTAGCACACGCTGGCCGTAAACTTTTGACTTCACATTGGATGACAAGACGCTTTTGAATTTCCCAAACGCTGTCCAGCTGAGAAAGTTACGGTCGTTTTATTTTAGTACAATCTTGGGTCAAGCCCGGTATTTTAGCAGGCATCAGTGCGGCCGAAGCTAACACTGTGAGGCCCTTTTTACATAGAATATAAAAAATACAGAAACTGAGTACATGGATGGCAGATGGAATTATTCTACTATATGGAATTTAACAAATCTAGGCTATTGAGATGAAACGGTTATGACTTAAAAACTAGTTAATTGGCTGATGCTCCCACACAGTGAGTAAGATGCGGTACTTCTGTGTGGGAGCATCAGAATGAGAGCACGGCACCTGCCTATTTTGTCTCATTATTCACGGTCGCTTTTATTATAAGTTAGGATAAAATTTTCGAAAAACGTAAAAAAAAACTTACTTAATGAGAAGTTGAGTATTTGTATTTCAGTAAGAACTTACTTAGTTTGAGGGATGTCGTATTTAGTCTTACGTCTTTCTTGTACAATTTAAAACTCAGTAAGTTATGTTCCAGAAGTGTCATTTACGTCTCCCGCTACTTGCGATGTACTGTCGCGTCGAAACGTCGTCCGCATAGCAAAGTAGCTTCCAAAACTCAGGACTCGTAAATCTACCTAATAACCTGCTCGTGATTGTACTTGCAATTGAAGTCTAGCTCTTATTTGAATACTAAGAGTCTAGATCTTTAGGTGTAGAATGTTCTAGGTGAAAAATGACACCATTATTGGATCCTGGTGTTGTATTTCCCAAGCTATCAGAAAGAGGACAAAGTTTCGTTCGATAAAAAGCACTAAAGTAAGAAAACAAACAATATTTCGCAATAACATTATCGTGAATTTGAAAACAAATAATTTTATATCTCAACAAATAATCGTTTAAAAAACTTAAAAAAAAACTACTTCAAAATACGTAATTCGTTTACTTGGATGACATTTGTTATAAAAACCAAAATACTGAACCGATTTTGATAAAATTTCTATGGAACCACCTGGAAAGTATAACCTTCCAAACAAAACAAAAATCAAATCAGTCCAAGTGTATTCGAATAATCGGGGAACATACATATAAAATATAATCCGACGAATTGAGAAACTCTTTCTTTTTGGAAGTCAATTAAAAAGGTTTCGCGCTCGAGTTTGATACGCAATCTCATAATAGATCTTTCATATCTGTGTAGATCGACAGTTGACGCCACGTTGTCGCACGCGCATGCCAACAGCACTAAGTACCCGCTAAGTACATGTTTACAAGATCTAATTATAAAGCGCGTATATTCAAGTATTTATGCGCACGCGTCGCTCCAAAAACGCGTTGACATCTATCTGCAGTTAATCCTGGATTACGGGCAAATAAGCTCGCAGATACTGCATTTATACAAAGTAGAAAATTTACAGAGAAACAAGTCGTCTAAGCAAACTTACTAACTTGAGTTAATAATTGTAAATAATATAATTTAAGGTATGTCCTTCCTCAGATTGCATACATATCAAAATCACGGTTATTTTTAACTAACTTCCAAAAAGAATTCTCAATTCATCTGTATTTTTAACTAACTTCCAAAAAGAATTCTCAATTCAACTGTATTTTTAACTAACTGCCAAAAAGAATTCTCAATTCAACTGTATTTTTAACTAACTGCCAAAAAGAATTCTCAATTCAACTGTATTTTTTTTAATTTTTGTTCACCGATTACTCCGCCAATTGTGAATTAATTTGAATGATTCTTTTTTTTTTTTTGTATTGGTAGGTACTTCACCTTTGCCTACACCATAAGACATAATTGTAGTTTCAAAACTGCAAAAAAAATCGGTAATAATAAATTTAAATGAAATTTTATCAAAATCGGTTCAGTAATTTGGTTTTTATAACAAAATAACTGGAAAATGTCATGCAAATAAATGGATTAATGCGTATTTTGAACTCCGTTTTTTTTTTGCAGTTTTGAAACTATAATTATGTCTTATGGTGTAGGCAAAACAACAACTAATAGAAGATCGTTTGACGCACCATTTGACGGTGTTTAAAGAATTACATGGAAGGGTACCTAAGTAAAGGAAATATTAGATGGTTAGGGGCATTAGAGGGTAAGATGTACAAAATGTTGTTTTCTTAATGCAAATATATTTACTCAAGATAACAATTACTTTGAAAATAACTAACCCAAACGGGCCCATCTTTGGTTAGTTCGGTTGTTTATTTTTCTACCCTTTCTTCAAAATCTTATCATCACAAATGAAAAATGCGTAATTATCAAATTACCCTATTTTAACCAGCTTCAACTATCATATTTTTATATACACTTTTGTATAATATATGAAATATGTAGAGTTAATAAGCATCTTTTTATATAAAAGCATGCTTCATCTTAAATCTAAAATTTTGCTTATTATCATAAAAAGCAAATAAAGCTGTTAAAAAAAATGTGTCGTTAAACTTCAGAAGTTGGTCCTCTATTGTGTATTTTCCTCAGTGCTTTAACGAGGACGATGATGCGCGGTTATTTTTGGCGGAATAAACGAATGCGCATGCGTCGTGCTTATGACGCGCGCGACTGACAGTAATATTTGCGCTTGAGCTGATTTATTTTGCGCTTACGGTCCTGTATTACAGAATCATTGAGGAGAATCAACGAGTGACTTCCTTGACATCTATGTTTTCCTGGTACATCTTAGTTTAACTATTTTTATAGCCGCATCATCGCATAGCTATCTTGCGTGTAAACATTTTGAAATTTTCTCACTTGAATTGACCGAGCAAGTTAAAAAGATATATTTTTTATGTAGAAATAGGTTTGCGCTTGACCGCCAACTCGCCTGATGTTAAACGACGTTGCGGTCTACGGTGGAGTGCGCATACCCAGAAGAAACCAATTCACTCGCGATGCAAAGTCACTCAGATTATATCTATCGGGAAAGACCCACTCAGGAAGCGTATTCCACCACCTAGACGACGAAAGTGGAACCAAAGCGTTTCGTTCGGGTTTTTGGAATATCCACCATGAAACGGTGACGCTTTTTCATGTTTCTGACTGTCCGATAGTAAAAAGGTTAAGGGGGAATTAGATGATGCAGACCAGATGCACATTCACCGAAATGAAATGTATATATCTTGTAAGCTAATGTTTGAAACCCACAAGTGATTTAATTGGCTATTTGTGTGTGTGTTGGGAGACGTCCGTTGAGCACCATCTAGCGAGTACCCATTTGAACTATTTCAAAATGCTCGCAAAGTTTACTATGGTCAAAATAATATTCGTTAGAAAACATTAATTCTAAATATTTCGCGATTTTCAATAAATTGCGTAGACGCTCTACGGCATCGCTACGAACCGTAGCACCTCTACATCAAATAACTTTTCTTTAAAATATTTTTCATAATTTCGAACCAGTAGTGTATACTACGAAGCAACCATGAAATGACCGCGAGTCCATAAATACAGCACGGCCTCACACGGCGCTCGGATTAATATCTGAGGCCTTGGTACTTGGATTAATATCTGTGGTTCCTGTACGCCTGGTAGCGTGGGCGACTACTTGTAGTGTTTATGAAAGGTTTTTTTTTTTGCAAAAAGATATGTTTTATTTGTGTTTTATGTAGGTGGCTTTATGGATGAGTGACGCATGCACTGGTCATCACAGTAAATTTGTTTTTATGTGATTTTAAATCAGATATAATTATTATTTCTTATTATAAATTTGAAGTTCCTTATAATCCGGGTACACAGAAAGGGAAGGACTGTACTAAGCTAAAAATACTATACACTCAGTATCAAAATTGTCTCCATAAATTATATTTTTTATGGACACAATTTTGCGATAATGCCTTGAACTATGCGCGAATGAGGTCTTTCGCTCGCAGAGCCTCTGGTAGTTTATGTGTAATCGTAAAATATAAGATAAAAATTAGTATAAAACTAGAAAAGAATTATAATTTAAACGGCGCTAACTATCACACAAATTACTTAAACAACACAATACTAAAACTTATTGATAATGTTCTATCACGTATCATTAAAATAGGAATACCTATAGAAAATAGGAGAAAAAGGAAAACCAACACGTGACACGTGTTGTTCATTTGTTGGTTTCCTTGATAAAAATGACATAGGTGTCTTTAGATCGCGAATGTTATTTTTTCCTAGCTTCATTATAGACAACAATATAATAGGCGAATAAAATCAGGCAAATAGGCGGTCAAACGCTTGTCTAAGAAAAAAAAAACAAAGAAGCGTGTCAAGTATGTATACAGAGCAGTTCGCTACCGCAAACCCATTACAATTACTAGAGTTAGTACGCCATCAAAGCACTTGAGGGGCAGTAAAGTAGCCTTTATACCCTCGTATTTATTTTACTGCTCTAGATAGATAATAAAACATTTTTCACGTCTTGTACCATCCGTGATCCTTAGGCAATCACTACTCGCGCCATGAGTTTGAAATTTTCTGGATAACATCAATAGTTCCCTACTATTGATGTTATCCAGAAAATTTCAATAGTAGGATTTAGTTCCCATCGCGTGGTCACGTCAAATCGACCCTGGTTTGTCCGTAAACACAAAAAAAACAACATTTTTACTTGACGGGAACTATAATTATATTAAAGTAGATTCTGTTTTCACCGGCAAGCGTAGAAAGACCAGGTACGAGATGGACAGATGACCTTATACAAGTGGCGAGAAGACGCTGGATCCAAGCCGCTCCCAATCGGTTTTTTTGGAAGTTCAAGGGAAAGGCCTATGTCCCGCAGTGGACTTCTTATGGCCGAGGTGATGATGATGATGATCAAAGTTGTTTATTTTTATTCTAGTCATCTTTTTGACATTAGGATTTTCCATTGATCGTCACTCAATTGGTTAAACTTTGTGCTGCATTACACTACACCGCGCTCTCTCTCTCTCTCTCTCTCTCTCTTATGGTGGTTATTTTAATTTCAAATCTCTGTTTATATTTTTATCAAGAAAAGAAAATATCTGTCCATCAATAAACTGTGGTCACCCCAATCAAAAGGATTCCCACTGCGTGAAGTACACAGAGCGGAGAGACCCCCCGCAGCAGCTTTATCGTCGATTCCACCGCTTTCACGGATTTATTCACATTTTGATTGCTTCCAAATCAACCTATTATTGCTTAGGTACATATAAAATCAAGACATTTAAAGCTTTTTTTAATTGTTATACAATTTTATACGTTTTGACTAAAGCGCCATCGTTAAGATGAAGTGTCAATTTTGATTTCATAGCGCTATTTTAGATAAAAAGCCGCGTAAAATCCATTCAAATCATATTTATCGATATTAGGTAATCGGTATTAGAATTATACGATTTATATTGTTTTCGTATGAATTTATAATATTTGTAGTAACCATTAACTTATATATGATGTAGCTTATTTGTACCTATTATTGTTTGGTCATGTAATTTTTATTGTACTACAGAATGCTCCTGTAAACTCAAAATTAATCAGTTTCTTCTTTTTTAAAATTATTCATATTATTAATTGATTCCAACACACAGAAATATTCTTAGTCTGCATTTATGGTAAGAGCACTTTTTTAATCTTAAGAAAAAAAAAGTGCTCTCATTCTTCAAACTATAAATGTAAACTTAATATATGTAAATGGGTTATAAACACCCAAAATTATTCACCCTTGATCAACCATTACTTAATCCGTCCAAATATTCACCGAAGGGATTTATTTGCATACTTATTAACGTTTGCAAATCAAAATCACATCTCGTGGTGAGTTTATAGCTGACTTGTGCAGGGCGGTCTGCTGCCGGCTTTAAATACATCAGCAAAGGTAATTTTTCTACCAGTTTCAAATAAAGTTATTGGTGGTTTTATTGTATTGTATGTGGACGCCTTTCACATATAATTTCAGGCCATTCGTATTTAATAGAAATTTTGTGAACTTACAAATCACGTGTTACTGAGTACTAACTAATTCTGCTTTCAGTGTTCATGTTGCATGGGAGTACGGGAGCCTCTATGCGAGTGAAACTCGTACTTTGCTCGACTTTTTACCGATTTCAAAAAGATGACACAAAAATCGGTTAACAATTCGGCTGTGCTTTTTATGTTTGTTACAGCATAAGTCCGTCATTTATAAACCGATTTGAAAAAATATTTTTTTGTTTGAAAGGGTATACTCTCAGACTGGTCCCATAGAAATCTTATCAAAATAAGTTCAGTAGTTTGCGTTTTAAAACAAAATGGCGCATTTAGAAGTCTGTTTTTCAGTTTTTAAACTATAATTATGAACCTATCGTTGTATCCATTCAGTAATTATTCTGCAACAGTGCGCACTACTTTTAGTCACTAAGACTGCTACGACGGTGTTATAAAAAATATTAAAAAAATGGTAACCCTAAATTCGTCTTCCCATTTGCGCAGTTTAACCCTATTATAACGCGCCGATGGCTACATTAGTTAATCCTTGTGCATATTATTGCATATTTTGACGAAGTCCATTAATAATCAATCACTTGTTAAAAGAATATGCCACTGAAAAATGAATTATAGTTTTACTTATCTTTTTTCTTCTAAGATAAATCAGAAGATAAACGCGCAACTTAAAATACCTCTAATAGGTGGATTAGCTAAAATCTACTTTTGGCTAACCCATCTATTATAGCACTATATCTCTTAGTATCATCTTAGTAAGCAAGTATGATAAGATAAAATTTTGACATAAATCGTTAGATGCATGTTGCATAATATATGCATATTCTTGGCTTCTTATCATATGTTCGGTTATTGAAAGCGATAAGCAGCTTTCAATAACCGAACATATGTTTCGAAATGTTAATGTAAATGTTTCGATTTTATAACTCTATCACATTAATATAAAATTGTTATGAGTGGCAATAGCTATTACGAAATTTTCGCATTGCTGTCAAGATTTTAATACTCAAATTAAATTCAACGATATCAAAGGCTCATCTCTGCTTCCAAAATTAAGGAAACTCGATAACAACGCGTCTAATTAAATCGAAACGGGCGTCGGAAGCGTCAAATAAACATGCCAACTGAAAAATCTCTATGGCACAATCTCTTAGCGGGCGCAATTTTAAGACGGTACAGAATGGCCGAACTCAAGGATAAGCAATAAAATACGACACCTATCTCGTCGTATCGCCTTTAATGAAAACCGCCTGACTATCTCCGCGTCGGCCCTCTTAGTTAATATATGCGATTTTTATCTGTCCACGGTCCCACCCGCCCGTCGTAGGGTTAAAAATATGCAAAAATCTGCGCTCAGGGTGAATATTAAGCAATGTAATTTTGTAATATTCCGCAATTAAAATTCAAATTGAAATCAATGCGCGGATGAATGGCCATTTTGTGAGGGTTTGACTTTTGGTGGTTTTTTAATCCTTTTAGCCGACTGCCTAAGAATGAGATTGATATTTTATGTATGTTTATATGTATATTGCCAGTTGTTACTTAAACGGCTTGATAAACTTTTGTAAACTGTAGTTATATTTGTATGTACTTTCGGCATGTCAAAAACTATTACTTATACATTTTTTTGTATTTTTTTTAATAGTAACTAAATAAATTACAGTTTAAAAAACTAAAAAAACACGCTACAAATTATTGTGGTCAAAGTTCATTACAAGACTTTTCTAACAAATACAAACACAGCTATGATACGATGTTCCATCATGAAGTTCTAGTTCATATCTTCCGGCTCCATCATCAGATCAGTTCGACAGTACCATATTATTGTATTGTCATCAGAACTACATACAGCTGCCAATTTTCATGACGCTACGATCCATGGAAGATGGTTAAATTAGTTACCTTAGATTTCATTACATAGTTAGTTACATACAGGTAGACCTAATAATAGCGTGTAAAAAACGTTTTAATCCTTAACCATTATAAGTTAAAACCGATATTGTACTAGTACTAGTTGAATGAGTTCAACTAATTTTGGTTTTCTTACTAACTCTTTTATTTTTATTTTATGTCGTTTTGGAGGTAATGATTATCTATAAAACTTGCAAATAATGGAACAATTTACATTGATAAATGCAGTACACATGTATTGTGATGCCATAATTCTCCCAAGAAAAAAAAAAGAAAAAAAATTTATGCCCAATACATGTCATATTGAGATATTTATAAAATCAACGCTATAACCGGGGAGCATCCGTAATGAATTACAGTTTATACGCTCATCCCGAGCTGTCACGAGCGTCATATTACAAGCCGGTAAAACATTCGAACGACTCTTAATCCGGAAATGTAGTTTTACCGCTATAAACTACCTGCGACGGACGGTTTTACTCGCGTTAATTTACCAGGCAAAGACTGAGTTAAATTATAATAAACAGAGCCATACATATATGTAAAAATAAAAACTCATGTAATAATAGTTTTGCACTTGACTGCCAACTCTGCTGATGTTAAGTGACGTTGCGGTCTACGATGGAACGCGCTTACGTAGAAGAAACCAATTCATTCGCCATAAAGACCCCCAGATTATATCTATCGGCGAGTCCCACTCAGGAAGCGTATTATATAGGTACTATTTAGCAGTCCGCATAATGAAAGTGGAGTTAAAGCGTTTCGTTCGGATTTTACTGTTTAAGCTAATGTAAACTTCGATTTCACTCACGTAAATAAGTGAGTTAAAATATAATACTATTAAGGTGACTAAGTGGGTCTTGGCCTCTGATACCAAAATACTCCATCCAGTCTGCGGCTATGTGCGATTTCACCCAATTCGTCTACAATAAAAATAAATTCATACACCAATTTTTGTACAAAAACATGTATACTATATCTTATAAACATTATTAAAGCTTAAATAACGGTTTGTCTGCTTGTTACATAAAGCTGAAACCTAGGAAAAGATATAGACTTACTTAAATACTACAACTTGCATTTTGCACCTCAGCATCAACACACAGGCTAGGAATTCATATAGAAACAGTTTTATACAGAAAATTATACATAATAATTATATACAGGGATGGAGAGGTTTAGGACCCCAATATATTTGGACTAGAATGCCAGTGGTGGTAACAATAAAAAATAATACATTTCAGAAAACAATCATACCTAGAGTCTTTGTTTATTTTACAATGTAAACGATAATGGCGGACTGGCAACCAGTGAGAGTCCGTAATTCCGAATATAAATTTAATATTGTCTTTGGTCACTGAAAAATAAAATCCACCATTTTTTACATAATTGATATGATGATGTCATAAAATTATGTAAAATATACGCGATAAATCCGTTAAATTTTGTTTTATTTCAATGAGTAAATCGCGAAACTCTTAGAAAACATCATAAAGGCCACCATTTTGGTCCCACAATGTAAATGACATACAATCAATAGAAGATCTCATATCCGAAATTACGATATCAATGCTAATATTAGTTATTTCGATTATAGAACCAGCAGATAAACATAATTTAATAGTTTGTATACTTGCGGGGATATCGTAAACACGACAAACGTTAGCAATTGTAAATTCGAACATTTAGTGTACAAAATATTCTTGAACCGTTCGGAATTACGACACACTTAATGGTCCATAAAGGCACCCCATAACTCGGCTATCTGGCGGATCATTCCGACTGTTATTCCTCTTAATTGGTCGTTCCGCCCGGAATCGTCAATTCGAGATATTAAACTAATTTTCAATGCCGTGTTATCGTTGAGACGTGATGCTAGCCCTTGTAAGGGTTAACGGAAAAATTTCGAATGCGGTTTTTATGATTTTACGTTTTACTGTTACAATGTAAAAAAAAAAATGTTTTTAATTATGTTTATACTTTAAATGTTAAATGATGGTGTCTATATAATTCTAAATTTAAACGCCTAGTCCGGAAAGAAAGGTTTTCAGGTGAAACTGTCGGAGTTTGGGCGGTAACGTCATGGAAACATGTTGTTTTATTTTATTTTCCTAAACTTGTGTTACTTTGAACTTTAATGCTATAAAAATGGTGGCGTTTTATTAATTAAGTGTTTGATCAAGTGCGTGAGTGTTAGCAAGTGAAATAAAGCGACGAAACGTGTCTTTTCACGTTATCAGCAAAACTCCATAGAAGCTTCTAGTAAAGTTGCTACCAATTTACTGGAGCACGACTTGAATTTGAAAATAAATTTAAACGTGACTTAGATTGTGACTAGAACATTTACAACTTGTTTTATTCAAGAAACTTGAAGAAATCTTAATACCTACTTGACATTGGAAAAAAGCTTTAATCGGGTCCAAATCTATTAAAAAAAAGTGAAACTATCGAAAAAAGTAATAACTTACGGATTTCAATCAACAGGCTCCTGAACGAAATAATTAAATTAGAAGCTGGTCACTATATTACGGAAGCAACGTTGGTTAAACGGGACCAATATTTAGTATAGCTATTAGCTACTGACAACGCTAAAGTTATCTTCAAAATCGTTTCGTAAACAAAGAATTTATTCCCGAACATTAATCTCATCTTTATTATAGGCATCATGACTTGCATATAATGCATATGCATTTTATTTATTACAAAATGACATGACTTTTGACGTGATAACGTCTTATAAATCGATGAACGCCGGCTGCACGCACAATAAAGTGTCACGTTCCACCTGAGCCGAGCGTGCAAGCGAGAGCGCGGAACAAGCGATAGAGAGGCACGATCGGCCTAAACTTTCGGCTTGTGACGCATCGTTATCACGTAAAATTATAGTCCGTAAACCGACTTTACAGACAACCATTTTTTCATCAAAAATAATCTGCTTTGCTTTTTTCGTGAGCTGAAACCATTTCTATCCTTTGTAGTGTTTTCAAATGAAGCCTGTTCCCAGCAACTCATCGCTGCGTCGCCGTCGCGTCAGTAATTAAGCAGACACAGCGTTTCACAGCGAGGGTACTGTACCAACTTAAATCTGCAGTTACTTATGGCGCCACGGTCGCATTTTAGAAAACAAAACTATCATATCGCTTGAAATCCTTTAGTTACGCTATTTCGCCATATAAACTACGCAGTGGTGTCATCCACTCTATAGATATACTCGTATCTCGCATCGCTTTGACGGATCGTTATGACTTCGCGTTCGAAATTCGAAATTGTCGTTTTATAGCATTGACATTTTATTTAGTACTAGCTGCGCCCCGCGATGTCACCCGCAAAGTGATGAAAACCGGTGATGATGATGCACAAAAAATGTGTGTATTCTGGTTTTCAACTGTAACTGTACAACATATCAGAACAATCGATTCAGCCGTTCAATCGTGAAAGAGACAGACAGATTTACTTTCGCTTTTTAACCCCCGACCCAAAACGAGGGGTGTTATAAGTTTGACGTGTGTATCTGTGTATTTGTATATCTATGAGTCTATTTATAGCATCGTAGCTCTGAAACGGATGGACCGATCTTGATTTAGTTTTTTTTTTGTTTGAAAGAAGATTTCATCGATGGTGTTCTTAGCTATGTTTTATCAAAATCGATTCAGCTTCTTATTGCCGGGGGTGTTTGAGGTTTTAAACTTATACTTGCATAATATTTTATAGTAAGAAAATAAGATTTTTTTTCTTAAATATTCTTGGTTTATCTGAAAATACTTAATTTTTAACTAACGTCTCTTACAAGTGGCGAGAAGACGCTGGATGCAAGCCGCTTCCAATCGGTCTTTTTGCAAATCCATCCTTTGGCCTATGTCCAACAGTGGACTTCTTATGGCTGAGATGATGATGATGATGAACGTCTCTTAACGTTAATTGATCAGCGGTCAAAAACCTAGCCTGGCAACTACTAAAATCTCGGAAAAGCGGTGATATTTCGACAACAGCGGTCAAGCGCAAGCTAAAATTATAAAAAAGTTAAGATCCTATTTACACTTCAACACAATAGAGGGCAGCACCGAACTTCATTACTTAATTTTAGAAAACACCAGCAGTTTCCCATAAGCGGGGCTATTACGCCACGCAATAACTCAGACCTCACAAGAAACATGCTAAAATCACCTTTACACCCCTGCATTAGAGCCCACAAAAATCTAATATACTTGCGCAAGTCTAAATTTGTGATTTTTGCCATTGTAATTTGGCCTTTATATAATGGTGTGAAGGTTTATATGAAAGCTGCCAATTTTAATTAGCTCACCCTGCCAGATAAGGGTGTTTGCAAATAGGAGGGCTAGAAGAAGCCAATCCATCAAATTGGCGAACGCATTACGAGGTACGGTTGTCGCTCACTAGGGCTTGACGCGCCGCGACGTTGGTGTCAATTGTCGATAGATAAACAGGCTTGTCGATACAAATTTATCGATGTCGATAAAATGTTAGAAAAATCTATTGTCACTATTTTATCAGTGGACCTGACAAAGTTGTGACATTGGTAATGTTTTTCTAACAGTTTCAAAACTAAAATTTGAATGATGGATGTTTCACAAATACAATTTTGGAAAATTCAAAAGTCCTAGACATGAACAAAAACTGAACAAATTTAATAAAAAAAAAAACAAATAAAAAAATCTAGATCAAATCGTTTAATTAGTTTAAGAGATACATTTCCACAAACAAATATAGATACACATTACACACATACACAAATACACAGATACACACGTCAAAAGTATAAAAAGTCCGTAATTTTTCGTTAGAGATTTCGTTTCAAAAATTGAAACTTCGGTTCAGATTCCTGAGTTGATTATACAAGTGACAAAATGTCACTGTACGTTTGAATTTGCACTTAATTGTACTATTCTATTATAAGTACCTAATACGGTTTAGTAATTACACCGTCTCTTAACAGCAGTTGATTTAGTGGTCAATTCGTAGAGCTATCTAACATAAAAAAGACAAAATAATGCAAGTTACTAAAGTAATACCTGTAATGGTTAGTTTTTTTCTTTAGTATTTAATTTGTTAGCGAAATTTTTGTTTAACTAACCTAGCATAGTTTTTTTACCATTTCAAAAAAATTATCGATATACATATTTAGCATTGGACAACACTATCCACTTTCATCCGATTGGCGTAACTGGATACTCCCTGCATTCCCTGCACTATGTCGATAAATCTCGCGGTGTCAATGGCACTGCTCCTTAAAACTTCTGTCTAATGACGTAGGGGATAGTGGAAATGAAGAAACACAATGGATTATAAGGTATTAGGGAACGGTGTAATGTTTGTCGTTGTTCTCCTCGTAATCTTATTTTTGTCTGCGTAAAAAAATAAACTGTACTGTCAAGGTTTGGAATTATTTGCTTACATCCTTATTTCCTAGGTCCTACAATCTGCGGATCTGCAAACAAAGAATGAGTTGGTATCTTCTGGGCAAGCGTGGTCCAATTTAGATATTGTCTTCAGTCTAATGAGACAAAGTCAAATGTGAGACTATTCCAAGTAAAAACAACCTATTATAGAAAATGCAGGTTGTATTTTGAATCGAATAAGCATTCATAGATTCAAACAAGTGGCTGGTAAAATATTTTATATGTTGGTTATTGTAAGTTGTAGGCAACTTTGTAAGTTGTCAACAGCCTCAACAGGCCAATCGTAGGTACTGTATCTACTGTACCCACAAAATATAAAAATAGTCGCCTGGCGATGTCGTCGCATTTCATAGTTAGTCTCGATTACTTCTTTTATTTCTTTTATATTTGATAGATCTTAGATTGACCACCAACTCGCCTGATGTTCAGCGACGGTATGGCCGAAAATGTAGTTCGACGATCTAGAAAATATTTGTACACTTTATCCATGAAAATAACAAGATTGAAATAGAGAAGTTGGCAAAGAATTCAATTTCTGTGTAGTACGCATCAAGAACGTGGACCGAATTTGTTAAGTACGAAACTATGGGTTTCAACGAGAAATGCGTGGTAATGTTACATGTTTATTCATGGTATTTTTCGTTTTCTTTTTCTGATTAGCAAAATGCGTCACATTCCAAGTTTGAGATATGAAATATGATAGTCTACGCATCAGCATTTGAAGTTCCACCCTCTCTCTACACACATACCGTCATTGTTTTCCTTACCAATTACACCTAAAACTGATCCCAACCACAGTTTGCGCCCTCAGCAGCCCTCGAGAGGGTTGCGAGTGTCAGGTTGCCAATCAGCTTACACGCGCCACCATGGGACTGAGACCCTGAGAGTATGGCACCGTAGGAGTGGGGCTGTGGGACTGTGGGATCCCATTGCTGGGGCTGGATCATGGAGCCATGGGAACAAACAGTAAGGATTACTTCTAATGAGCACTTTGAGCAATTGAAAGTATTAAGTTATGTAAATCTGGGAATGCAGATTTTAAATAACTTCTTAAGATGAAAAATTTAGTAGCCCAAATATCTAATTTTTGTTTGGTATTTTCAAAACAAAAATGGTCTTAAAAACCTCAAGAAGTTTGCCATGGTATTCTAAATGGATAGTTTAGCAGACATGAAAATTCATAAGGCCACTTTGATTCTATTAAAGCAATACAACAATTGAACTTGTATGAAAAATAGCCAACGTCGCTTGCATGTTCCATTTTCAAAATGTTACGGTGATTTCTTGATTGTTGTAAAATTATTCCGTGTCTCTCATGCACTTTCTATTCTGGCCCACACACGTTCATTTCAAAAGCGTCCCAAATGCTTTTTCAAATAGACACTGAAGGACGTCTTGAATTTTTATTTGAATGGTAACGAACAAAGTCGTACGAATATTAGTGGATAAACTACAAAATACTTTTCATTATTTGTTCTCAACATATTATCGTGCTACCATTACAACCTCTCATCTCCGCCTACCAACTGACATTCTTGACTTTTCGCACGCAACTGTGTTTGTACACGTTCATTTGGGGTGTATTAGTGCGCATTATGAGGGTGTGTGCGTGCTGGGGACGATGAATTAGGGGATTACAGCGCTGCAGAATGCAACTGCACTCTGATTTTACACGCCTGGATACAGGGTGGGCTAATTATGTATTTGATAATATTCTAGTTCTAAACAAAAAATAAATTAAAGCAAGAGAAAAACTAAATATTTGACTTTCAAATGTAGAATAAACAAGATACTCGTAGGTCAAGAAACGAAATTTTCAATATTTTTATGTCAGGCAAACCTATAAAAAATAATTATGTTATTATTATTTCTTATGTTCAGGTTCTGGTGTTGGTATTTAATTACAGCAAGAGTATGTTATTCAGTTTATAAAAAACTGAATAACATACTATTTTTCTAATTTTTTGCCATTAGGTATATATAAGTATATGTATTATTATCACTCGAAACAATTTTTTTTTAAAGATAGATCTACGATTGACTGCCAACTCGCCTGATGTTAAGCAACGGTGTGGCCAAAGATGGAGCTCGTCGATCTAGAAGATATTTATTCACTCTAGCCTTGAAAATTCCAAGATTGTAGGTTTCAGGTAACAGAGATGGCGGCAAATAATTCCATTCCTGTGCAGTACACATCAAGAATGTGGATATTCTGTACCCAAATAAAATTCTGCACTATAGTTTGTATAAAGAAATATTAATAAGTAGGTTAATCGGAATAGAATTTGTTACAACTTTTACCTCCACTAATCACAATAAAACGAAAAATTTAAAAAACGTAAATCTCAGTACACGTATAAAACAATTACACAGACAATAATCCCTATGTTTTCGGCGAAGTGTAACCATTTTATTGTGTCTCGTACACCCTATATCGCAGGGGTGGCCGCCGGGGGGTCGGGTAATGGTCTAAAAGTAATTTTATTACTTTGCCCCCATTACCATGACAATGCATGCCACCGGTACGATGAGATATGCGACACGTTCGGCTATCGATAAGTGGACTTGTGTTACGTTGCACATCACTACTTTGTGACGTCATACAGAGAAAAGTTTGAAGAAAAATCTTAGTGTTTTTTTGCTGGCTGTGGAGCCAGAGACTAGCTAGGAGGTATTTTCGGAGAGATGCTAACGATTTTCTCGTGTATATAAGTAAGTTTGTATGTTTGTACAGTATACAGGAGATAAAAAAATCGGTATCTGAGATATCGTTAGGTTCGTGTCATTTTAGTGTCATATACTATTTTGCAATCGAGTATTTCATTTTTATTATTTACTTGTTAAGCTATTTTATGCTACTGCTACTTGTTAAGCTATTTCGTGCTACTAATTTGGTTGTAGAAGATCTTAAAAGACAAAACGCTACGAAATCATTTGTGAATTTCCTGCAATTATGCTGGCAAAAAAGAAAAAGAAATGAATATAGATACCTAGATCACAATGAAAAAGACGACAATGCGAACAAACGGGAAGAAATTAAAAAAAACAAACAAACAAGTAAATCGTGCAGCTAGTTTTTTATTAACGACGTACGAAATACCAGGAGCACAGGAATAAGACGAAGCTCACACCCAACAACTGATTCGATTTGTTCCTGTTGCGATGAATATTTGATACGGCTCAGTGCACACTAATTTGTTTATCGTGTTCCACGTTTCTGCCCTCCTGGTACTCGAATACGTGAATTATTTAGAAATAATTTCTTTTAACAGGAGCTTTGTTTTTTTATTTACACATACATACATATACTTAAAAAATTGTAGATTTATCTTTTAAGCTAATTTATTTTAAAATTCCTTAATAAACTTGATATCAATATTTTCATGATGGTAAAGAACATAATAGCATTTACGGCTAACCAGCTAACCTCAATTGAAAATCCGTTGCCAATCATCCAAAAAAAAAAGATCCAACAGCGTTATTTGAGAGTCAGTTCCTCTTCTAGGCTAGGTAAATGACAATGTGAGGTAAGATTGCCATCGCGTCATTAAAACCATGGTAACGTTAACTCGAATGGTCAAATTAACCTAAATTGTAAACTATAAAAATAGAACCGGCTATGTATAATTTTACCGACTGTACTGACTAGTAAACTAAAAACATTGACACCAGGGCTACTCGTCATAAACATTCTGGTCGGTTGATTTATGGCTCTACGGTGTGTTTCACAACTCCGCCAATGTCAAAATTATCGCAGAAATGTTTACAAAAATCTATTTCTCTTTAACCATTAAAAATAACAATCATCCTATCGCTAATCTTACCGTAACTTGTCATAACTGGAGACGTACCCGGAATTAATTAACCGAGTCCCGATACGAATCTGTATGGCAGGTGATTAAATAAATACAAGTCGTCTTTGGCGTACTCCTGGCTCATTAATATGCCAGACATCTCCCGCGATTGCTGACTGCCTGGTGCTTTAACACGCTCTTGTAATTATGCTTATGTGTGATTGTGTATGACATTTGATGCGTCTAGACAAGGGGTTTAGGAGGACGTAATATTTGTTTCGCGAAACAGTAGACTTTTACGCTAGTCATGATCATCCTATACAACCCACTATTAATTAAAACAATTTAGTCCATTGCAAGACATTGAGACTGGCATTCAATCGTTAATCAATCTTTAGTCGCTGGCAAATGTTGCTCAATAATAGCTTTATATTTATATAAGTCTAAGATCACTATTGGACGACATTTGCAAGCGATAAAGATTTATATACTATTGCAAAAGCAGCGTCGACGCCCGTGATATTATGCTTCTTTGCTATTCAGTTGAACAGATTCCAGCCTCGGCTTCTTCTTCCAGTACCAATCAACCTCAAACTTCTCTGATTGAGGGCAGCTATAATAGAGCCCAAGAAAAAAATCTATTTAAAAAGGTAATCGTAAAAACCTCGTGTTAAAAAGTTTCTTTTTTTTTGCAAAACTTTAAGCGATAAGGTGGATCCGTCATGTTTCGACTTGTTTTTAACCATCGTAAATAGTTTTATGCAAGTCGAAACATGACCACCATTTACTATTTGGAAGTTCCCATTTCCAATTTATTGGCTCTCATCAGAATTTTCTTACTCGTCATGTATCTACTGCAACTCAATTCTTCTCAAATTCATTCCTTTATCTCCCTTCTAGTTTAACATAAATCATATACATTCCTTTCATTCATACACTCCTGGTGTTTGTCCACAGGTGACGCCAGTAACGCGAGTATCGGCTCCGGGGAGGGGACGGGGGAGGAGGACGATGACACCAACGGGAAGAAGAATCAAAAGAAAAGAGGCATCTTCCCCAAGGTGGCTACCAATATCCTACGGGCGTGGCTGTTCCAGCATTTAACGGTAAGCCATTTCCATTATCAGTTGCAAGAAATTTTGGACGTAGGCTTTTTTGAAAATCTACTGGGAACGTCCATAATGTTTTGAAAAAGAACCCAATGCACGTGCCCTACAATTAGAGCGTCTTCTCACCACTTGTTTGAGGTCGTCTGTCCTCCTTGTGGCTGGTCTTCTTATGGTACGCTTGCTGGTGCATGGTCTTCACTAGAGAACTTTTCGGCACCATCGAGTCTGCGTGCTACTATCTTGCCTACTGGTACTTTATCTTGCTATTAAAGGGTAGTGTTGAAAACCAGAGCTGCTGAGAAATTAGCAGCAGTATAGCTGGACCCTACAGTGGGACCTTGATGTTTGTTTTTCTTGATTGTGTTTAAATATAGCAACGTTACTGTAGTGTCTCTTGTGTTAAAATAAATGTTTCTTTCTTTCTTTCTTTTTCGCTGAGCTGAGTCACTGACTTTCAGTGAGCATCCATAATTTCTGATTCGATTTAAATAATTCAAGCTGAATCGATGAAATATGACACGTCGGAGAAAGGTCTTAATGAAAGCTTTTGACTCCTGACATAAAACAAGTAACAATGTATTCTATCACGTACCTACTTTAGTTGAGAAGCATTATGTTTTTTAACACGCTTTTATTAGGTTGACCTGTATGTAACTAACTATGTAATGAAATCTAAGGTAACTAATTTAATTTAACCATCTTCCAAGGATCGTAGCGTCATGACAATTGGCAGCTGTATGTAGTTCTGATGACAATACAATAATATGGTACTGTCGAACTGATCTGATGATGGAGCCGGAAGATATGAACTAGAACTTCATGATGGAACATCGTATCATAGCTGTGATTGGATTTGTTAGAAAAGTCTTGTAATGAACTTTGACCACAATAATTTGTAGCGTGTTTTTTTAGTTTTTTAAAGTGTAATTTATTTATTAACATACTCCTTGAATGTTGGCCCCGCGGTGTCTCTACGTTTTCCCGGATACACGCGAGTAAGTAATCCACGCACGGCCCATTCATCAAACAGACAGAAACATCTCAAAAATAATCTCACCGCGCGTTAATCGTGCCATCCCTACAGCCCTAAATCCCCCCCTAATGCCGTACCTAATGCCCCCCTAATGCCGTACCTGGGACGTGTCCCAAAGAAATAATATTGAATAACGCGAGCAAATCCTACGGAACGCCTTAAGCCCTTACTTGGGGGCTAAAAATAATTATAAGTCGAGGTAATCCAGGAGATATGGAGACAACTCCATATTGTTTTTGCGTTATTTTCTTATCTCTGGAATGTGTTTTGATTGGAATAAATAAAACATTTATTGTAGAATATCATCATGAGAGATCTTCATGTTCTTGGAATATGTGTGAGATTTCATTTGACAGAAGGACTTGTACAGCGTAAGACCTACAATTCCCTCACAGTGAAAGACGACATGCCCATCACTGGGAGTCTTTTAAAACAGGTCTAATACCAATTGCGGCCTTATCGACTGACTCTGATAAAGAAGTTAATTGGTGAGTTTCATTCGCGATTTTGGAGAATCAACTTCTCTTAAGTATTTGGTTTCAGACAAAGAAACGACTGCTGCACGAATACTTTTGAAAATTTTCAGGCTTCTTATTTTATTTTTCGATATAAGTATGACCCTTACATCCTTTATCACGATGCACCTGGTACCTTGTGTTACCTTCGACCAAGTTCAGTTGAGTCATAGGATCTACAAATTAGATTATTTTCGAGTTTGTACTATGGTGAAAGAGATGCACTATAAAATGGCTCCAATAAATACCAATAAGCTTGCCTCCCATATGCCTTCAAATACCCGAATTCAAAGCTTTGATTCGATTCAGAATTAATCCCAACCGCCTCCATCATACGTTCATTTGACACGAATACACGATTCAAACTGTGTAATCGCAAATCGAACGTTCCATATTTGAATAGTCGACACACTCGACCTTTGTGGTCAAGGATTTGAGCATGGAGCGCGGTGCATTCATTTGTTTCCCGCCACCGCGGCCGCCACTGATTGGTCGGGAGCCAGGTGTCACGCTGTCACCGCGTGGCGTTCCATTTCCCGCGTGCGTAATCGAATGAATATTACAAATGTCAAGCTGACAGCTTGCAGTTTCGCGCCTGGCATGTAGGTCAAAGTATTTTTTTTAAATAAATATTTTCAAAATAACAGGCACCACGCACCGGCAAGCGCATCGTAGGAAGACCAGCCACAATACGACAGATACAAATAGAAAATACAAAAAAAAAATACTTCAAAATAAAGAAATCTTACAAATTACCACGGTTGACGGTGGACTCAAACTCGGCAAAGCCTATATCTTGAGGTCCGATACTGAATTACTAAGTAGCATTTTGCGCACACTACAGTCACTTAACTGTTAATTAAGAATGAGAGAGAATTAAATTATAGATCACAAAATTAAATTACATGATATTAAAGGCCTATGTCCAGCAGTGGACTTCTTAGGGCTGAGATGATGATGATGATGACGATGATGATTTTCAAAATCCGCACGGGATCACCCTTTTCTGAGCTGTCATATAAAAAACTTTTTAATTCGAATCCAATGCCTCTACTAAGAAAAAGAAGACAACACCCAATGCACGAATGACAAAAGTTTCTATCAAAAAAATGCAGGAGAGTTAACATTGACATATCCTGATTCCCGACCTACCGGAACTGTTTTACAGGCGTTCGTAATGAAAGCACTTAACGCTAAGCGAAGCAATTATAAGTAATTTGGTAACCGGTAATGGGCGCGGACAGCTCTGCGCAAAAACGCGCCAAACGGAACGCGCTAAAAGCTCCCTAATTCGATTGTCGATGGTTTACTTTTTTTAAACTTCGCTAGCACTGGCCGAAAATAGAACTTTTCAATTTTACCTATATGAAGGGCCTTACCGAAAAACGTTGCTTAACTTTAACCAACGTCTTAAATTCTCTGTCTTCTTTCCGCAAGTGTCATTACCTGTCAGCGAGAAGTTGACAAAATATGCTAAGCATTGCTTAAAGTTAAGTAACGTTTTTCAGTTAGGCCGGAAGTCTTTGTTTGTTGATGTTGATTATTTCAATGAAACTGTTTTAGTATCGAAACTATCACCGATCATACTTGGTAAAGATTTAGTCGCGTTTTGCCAAATATCGTACGTGGTAAGTGCGAAAGTGGCCAAGACGCGATAAAATCGAGTCATTTGCCCCTTATACCGGCTAAGCGGTGACATTGGATTTATGAAAAAAAACTAAAAATCATGCTAGTAGCATTTAAGATAAAATTATTATAATAAAGGAAACCATCACGGTTAAGTAAGCTTTACAAGTTAAAGAATAATCAATCAACATAAAAAATGTTCAGAAGTAAAAAAAAATGCAAATTTTATTTAATCTAGCACAAGTTAGCTCGTATATTCTTAGTATCCCTATTTTAAGTTCACATAAATTATTATAATTATGTGAACTTGCAGTTACGGAACCCTACTTTGCATCGCAATTTTTTGATAAAATAACTGTTTTTTATTTCAAAGGAATCATAGATCATACTGGCTGAAAATAATAATTAAATATTTGAAATATAATGCTCTATTTGTTTTATTATGTTGACTGCCCAAGAGGAAGTGTCGGGTCTGTGTATGAAAAAATGTATGTTCTTATAAACGGCTAGGCCAATTTTGATGTCCAAAGAATGGTAGGTTCAGTTGCGGACAGTGCTGCGCAAAAACCCTCAAAACGGAACGCACTAAAAACTTCGTTGATGGCTACTTTTAAACTTCACCAGCACTGGTCGAAAATAGAACTTTCAATTTGCAAAATATTAAACAATCTTTGTTCGTTTTTTGGATTCCTTTTGTAAACGGAAACTTTCCTTATTAAAAAGCAGTCATAAGTAATTGACAAATGTGCAAGCATAATGCCAACATCAAGCAATAAAAGCAGTCATTTCATTAGTAAGTACTTATATAAAGACATGAGACTGAAAAAAAAAAACTGACTGGCCAAGAAGATGGGAGGGTGTTTTTCAACTGTAACTATGTATGTATCTATATCTGTAAAAGGATTTGTCTTGACTGACAGACAGACTGACTGAAGGGAAAGCAAACGAACATTTCAATCAACACATTCCCGTTTTAAAAATCGCAATTAAACGTTACACAACTTTCAAATTCAAATTCAGAACAGTCGTAAAGAAAGTGGGATATCGCGGAATGAAACAGAAATGCCGGGGCTCAGGCGACTTCGGAACGCGAACGTCACCTGAACGCTTGAACGCCAGAACTCCGCGTCTTCGGCCGGTGATTTATGACCGCGGATCCGGACCGGTAATGAAATTGCACCCTCGTAACCCCTCCCGCACCGCCTACCTCCCCTTCCCCTCCCCGCGTCGAGTAGAAACCCATTCCAGAAATTACAACGCAAGACTGACTCTTGCATTCGCGACTGTCTGCTGAACGTGTCTAATGCAAATTTTTTATTGGTATCTTTCATACCAATGATTGAAGTTGAAATTGGGTGCCTCTAGTTGCTTTACACGCTAACTAATAGTAACCTCAATTTTTTGCAGCTTGTAAAAAATAATCATTATCATCATCATCATTTCAGCCATAAGAAATCCATTGCTGGACATAGGCCTCCCCCCATGGATTTCCAAAAATACCGGTTGGAAGCGGGTTGCATCCAGCTTCCCGCCACTGCGCCGCAGCGTAGGGAGACCAGTGACAAGATAGACAGATGACCTCATGCAATGGCAGGAAGACGCTGGATACAAGCCGCTTCTATTGGATCTTTTTGGAATTCCATGGGGGAGGCCTATGTCCAGCAGTGAACTCCTTGTGGCTGAGATGATGATGGTGGATATCACACCTATAAACTGAGCTGTCATTTAAACATACTATAAAAAGTTCTTCACGCAGCGAAAAAAATATTAGTCTATGGTTTTTCACGACTTACATATTGCTTTAATTAACAATTTAAGTAACAATTTAAAAAACAAAAAAAAACGGCTTCAATATACGCAATTCGTTTACTTGGTTGACATATTTTTCCAGTTATTTTGTTATGAAAACCAAAATACTGAACCGATTTTGATAAAACATTCATTCTAAAATCTCACCGAAAGGGTGGTCCTTTCAAGCAAAAAGGTTTTTTTCAAATCGGTCCAGATGTCTTCGAGTAGTCGGGGAACATATTACATTAAAAAAAAAGATTCCGATGATTGAAAACTTCCTCTCTTCTGAAAGTCGATTAAAAAGCGTATTACACTACCCGATTTCTCGGCCCTGTCTATCGTGTCCCTGTCTGGGAAGTATGAAGATCGGGACCAAATTGGGACCCTGTGTCTCATTACACCACCCGGTACCTACTGACAGGGCACAATAACTAGGATGGTGTAATAGGCCTTTAATACATATCCTACTTCGTTTTTAACCGACTTCCAAAAAGAAGGAGGTCCTCAATTCGATTGTGTGTTTTTTTGTTTTGTATGCTTTTTCACCGATTTATGAATTGTTTTGATAATTATTTTTTTTCGGTAAGTAATATCTCACTTTGGTTTTTATAACAAAATAGAAACTGAAAAAAATATCATCCAAGTAAACTGCGTATTTTGAAGTCGTTTTTTCAGTTTTTAAAATAAATATTAAAAAAACTAACCTATAAACATAAGGAAAACTCGCCAAAGTCCTTAGTTGTCTCTCTAATTGTTTTGTCTTCATTTTGAAAAGCTCTTTGTCAGCTGAAAAATTTATTGCCGCCTGCGAAATTTTAATTGTAAACCGCGGCTTCGGTTTCACTCCGCAGTGACGGCGCGGCGCGCATTGTGCTGTTTTTAAACTTTACAACTACCCTCCTGTTTTATTTATTGGTTGGACAATTTTTACGCAACTCCCTTGAGGTTTCGCGGAGCGATATTTCATTGAGTTTTAATAATAGGAACAAAACACGTGAACATGGTTATGTGTAAAAATATAAGTTAGGTACTAAATATGCTCCACAGCTCCACTAATGTGGTGATGATGATGATGATGATTGAATGTGGCTTAAGTAATTTATCATCATGATCTCAGCCATAAGAAGTCCACTGCTGGACATAAACCTTCCCCATGCATCCTGCATCCAGCGTCTGCCTACCACTTGTATGATATCGTCTGTCCACATTGTGGCTGGTCTTCCTACGCTACGCTTGCCGATTCGTGGTCTCCATTCGAGAACTTTTCTCTGGTGTCTAGCTAGCTCTAAATAAAATTTCATGATGATCCGTCCAGCCATTGAAATGTAGCAAACACATAGTAGATTGAGAGACAGGTACTATTTTTTATTTAAAAGTGCATTTTAGTTTAAAAGTGTTTGGTGTCAATCGCTTGTAACAAAACACTTTTAAGTTAACTATTTTTAGCTTGTCATATTCAAAATATAATTATGTCACAACTTTTCAAATGCCATTCGCGGTCGTCCATCTATTACAAAACCGGGTTGAATGTATAATTTTAACTTTAAAGGTCTGTCAGGCTCATGACCATATTTTTTTTTCTCGCTAAAAACAAATAAATACATTTTTCATCTAGATTCTTAGACATTCTAAGCCAGGTACCAAGGCATCATAAAACAACGCCGGTGGCTTGAATTTCTAGTACGGTGTTGTGTTACAAGCAGTTATGTCCTTTCCTTTGAACGGCGCACCGCCTTACAGCTTCACTGGAATATTATTTACAATATTATAGAAAACGATCCAAATCAAAATGAAATGAGATGAGAGATGGGAATCAATTCGGCAAAAACCGCTTTATCTGGCTAAATAATGTCGAATGGAAAGTTATCACTTAGATTGTATTTAAATCTATGGAGAATAAGTATATATAAATTTTAAAGTGCAAAATTACAGCGACAATATAAGTATTGTTTTCGCGATTGTTATTCATTGATTTTACTATGGAAACTAACGTGGTTTTCACACATTTTAAATAAAAACTACGGGTCACTCAAGTCTGTTTTGAGTCGAAAAATACGACTATAGTTTCAACCGCATTCGGCGGTCTTTTTCAAAGGAGCTGAGCAGACGTCACTCTTGGTCGGTGACGTGCCTCGCACTGCGACGTGTCGCTCGTGCCGCACGTGACGTCATTGGTTGCAAAAGGGTTGGGGTGGGAAGCTGGTCGTGTTGTGTCGGTTCAGCTGAAGTTTAGTGTCCTCTTCAAAAGTAGATCGATTCGATTTTATATTTTTCAACTCAAAACAGACGTGAGTGGTCCGTAGTTTTTATTTAAAATACTCATTGATTGTTATTCATCTAGTGTTATTCCCTTGAGACCACGGTACTGCAAAGTGACCGAAACGTCAGGTAAATAAATTATGTACATTATACGCGATAAATCTGTTGAAAATTGTTTAATTTCAGTGAATATAAGTATTGATATTGCTTTATTGTTGACATTATTATATTATGCTACTCTGACACTTAATATTTTCTACACTTACGAAAAAAGTACTCTCACTACGCTTTGTTTTTCTCACAATATGTATTTTATCCAAAGTTAGCGCTTATTGTTGGGATTTGATACATTCCGGCACGAAAGTCTATAAATAACACAACCACCTGATTTAATATCGTAGAAGTAAGTAAACACTAGATGTTAATTTTTAACAGTTATTTCGCTTTGTAAACATGTATATAGACACTAGAACTTTAAACTTTACTAATGTATTAACTGTATTGAGTGTTTTTTTGTTATAACTAATAATACAGTTTATATTATTTGAATTAAAATTAAAATCATGCCGGACCACGGCGCGTCTCTAATCGTGTTCGAACAGAGACCTCCTGAGATCCCGACAGGTTCGCATGCCGGATTGTTTACAGCAGTAGGAAGGGAAGGAGATACTGGGAAACGATGTACTCACGCCATCTCTAGATATACTACTAAATCATACTTTGCTATATATAAATGCACATGAAATCGCCGAAAACTGTGGCAAAACACTGTGAACGTAAAGTTCAATAAATATCGAAATTTCTAGAAGAGACACTGGCTAAATATACTAGCTAACAAATTTTAACATCATCGCACGATTCTTAGCCCAAGTTCCCTGTGGCCGTGTCTTTACGAGCAAAAAAAACTTCTGGTATTTTTCAAACATAATTTAAAACAACATAACATAATTAACATAATCTTTATTATTTAAAACTTCTGTTATTTTTTCAGTATAATATATATATAGTCCACATTATTAATTATTTCTATAGCCTAGTTTTTTCACAATGTAAAGACTATCACACTAATTTAATCAAAAATTTCGATGGGTTTTCTCTCCCATCAGAGGGATCAAAGAGGTTACAATAACTACGAAAAGATGAATTTGTCGACGTCAAGTGTTGCAACTAAACTTGCACAAAACCATAGACAATAAATTTGTACTCAAAACTACTTAGGTACATTAAAAAAAACGAAAAAGCAAAAACTCTTCTCGTATCAAAGAAAAAAAAAACAAAAGAATGACTCTATTTTTCCCGCGTTAAAAATCTCGAGGAACCTTATTTAGGATAAGGGCAGATCGTAAGTCCTGCTTCTGGAGGCGAGGGCAAATTGCAACGCGGCTTGCAGATGAGAATTTATTAATATTGGGAAAACTGGCAAGAATTAGGTGGAGAAAAGGTTTATGCCTGAGATAGATAAAGTACGGTGACAGAATAATGTCTTGTAGAGGGATTAATTAAGATCTTTTGTTATTTACTTGGTTTTTATTTACGAGGAATAAAATAACAAATAATTCAAAAAGAACATACCTATGTATTAAGTATAGAAGTTGAATAAAGAAATAATGAGAATCCTATTTAGCTTTAATTACAATATAGCCGTTATGGAAATCAAATGATTATTTGAGAAACGTTTGTAAAGAATAAGTGCGTTAGATGATTTACATCTAGCAATCAAATCTATTACGTTTTTAATGAAATGCTTAGCGCATGTAACTAAAACTCATAAACGCGGGATAAGATGGTATTTTTGTTACTGATTTAATCTTTCTTTCTTTTTAAATGCTTATTATAATGAATAGGCATGCATCTATTCTGATATTGCATTACAGTTATCCTCTTTTTGTAATTTAAAAATCGTCTATGGCTCCGGAGCTTGGAAAACGGAGTCAGTTTTGAACATCATATTTTTCTCATCATAAACCTCTTCTAATATGATTCAGTTTCCCAATCTTTCTAGAAACCTTTCCGCAAATCAGATATGGCACGCATTTCATTTTTATTACCTCAACTGTCAATTTAACGTTCTCAATTCAAAATCCAATTTTCAAGTTGCAATATGCAAAATAGGACCGTCTCTCTCCACCATTACTGGTTTATGTGTTTCCGTCTCTTTCCGTCTTACCTCGGGTCTATTTCCGGTGTTCGCCGTCCGGTGTAAAAAGCGGGTAGTTTGGAGTCCGATGGCGGAAATACGGAAATGATTTCTGTCGTCCTTTATGGGGTCTAGGATGGAGCCGGCGATTAGGGAATGTGTGAGATTTCAGGACGGGGTTTAGTCCGTAGATATTTAGTATTAGAAAGAAATAGTTCTAAAAGTAGAAGTTTTTTTTTATTCAAAATAATTTTTAATGAAAGTTTTTGATATAATCCGATAGGTTTGATAGTTTAGAAAAGCAGGGTAGGGTAATATTTTTCACCTTTGGCGAGCTATATCTCGCACATATCGCATCTGAGAAGAAAATTTTAAAAGAAACCTTAGCCTTAATTTAAAAAAATATCCAACGATAACCCCCACAACGGGTTAACGTTGAAAAAAAACCATCCCTCCTCTTCATTCTGGAGTAGCACTTCTCCTTTCTCTATAATAGCTGTGACATACGAACGGACAGGGCGAATTTATAAGGGTTCCACGTAGTTACTACGGAACCCTAAAAAAACAATGTTAGGATTTGAACCCGTACCGTCCACGCAGTCAATCCACTGAGCTCACTCCGTTCCTTATCGAAAATAAGGAAACTCTCATAATTAATACTTAGTAAGTAGATATGCGAAGTTAGAAAGGGTTGTGTGGGGTTCCGTTCCCGCCGCCCAGCTCGGGTAGATTACGGGATATCGTATTTAAGGTTTACTTAGGACGGGGCTGTTGAACTAGTTTAGATATCCCGGGTTTGCTTGCTTATACCGAGATATAAAACATTTTTGAAGAGTAGTTGAAAAAAAAATTGAAAAAATTCACGCTTGCAATTGGTAAATTTTAATTAATTTTGCAGTGTTGACGACAACGTCGAACAGTGATGTCGCTGCGCTATTTTATTAACCAACTTCCAAATAAAAACGGACAAGTGCAAGTCAGACTCGCCCACCGAGGGTTCCGTACAAACTAAATAAAAGGGGGAAATCATATATTTTTTTTATATTTTCCATCATAAACCGAAAATATATATCTTAAAAATATTTAAAAAACTGGTTTAGCTTATGCTAATGAAGCTCTTTCTTAGAATACCCCACATGATACGGTTAATTCACTTTAAAAATTGGGCCCTCATTCCTTGCATAAAGATACAATTTTTTGTGATTAAATTAAAAATATCCAGTTTTCGGTTTTTTTCCTATATAAATATATATAAATAAATATACTCTAACATAATGCTTCTTGCCAAATTTCATAGTTCTAGATCAATGGGAAGTACCCCATAGGTATTGATTTCCTTGTTAGTGTCAAAATGTGCTTTTTTACGACATATTCGGCTGTAACGTTTTTTTACAAAATCTGAGAAATTTTATTTTCCTTTCTGCAGCAAGATACTATGGATCTGCGTATATGGTTTTAATTTCAACTCGATACCTTCACGCGTTCCCGAGATAAAGGTCTTGACGCCCGGACAGACGGACAGACAGACAGTGTGACAATGTGATATACAATGTGACAAAGTGATCCTATAAGGGTTCCGTTTTTTCCTTTTGAGGTACGGAACCCTAAAAGGAGGAGGTTCTCAATTCGTCAGTTTTTTTTATTCGTACTATTTCTATTGTTATAGAGGCAAAAAATAAGGGTTTAGTATACAGTTGCCGTTAAATCTTCAAAACAACAACTTTGTTTATGTTGAGTTATTCACGGTCAAATACCTTAACTAATTTGGATAACATTATATTATATAGAATCTATATATATTGATATATCTTTGAAAAGAATATAATTATAGGCCTACTTGTC
The DNA here is from genome assembly GCA_947563715.1 of Lycia hirtaria. Classification (NCBI taxonomy): domain Eukaryota; kingdom Metazoa; phylum Arthropoda; class Insecta; order Lepidoptera; family Geometridae; genus Lycia; species Lycia hirtaria. The sequence continues at coordinate 16,289,209 of OX387385.1, forward strand.
ATCATCACCACATGAGTGAATCCTACTTATATTATAAATTTTCTTTGATATTCACAGCCCAACGGCTCAGCCGATTTTGATGAAATTTACTGTAAGGATTCTGAAAAAAAAATGTAATTTCTCGTTATTATCACATGACTGCGAGAGCGCGGGTCGCTCTTTTATTATGTTTCTTCCGGAATACTTGATTTTTATCTTGCTTAACTGATATTGATGAAATGTAGTACAGAGAAAGCTCAAACTCTGAAAAGGTAAAAGAAGTATTTTATTTGAATCTTTTTTGACGCGGGTAAACCCGAGGGCCACTAATAGTGTATTCTACACTTGTCTAATACCTAAACTTATATGTATACCCACGACCCAAAAGTACCAGGAGCACATAAACAAAAACAAGTACACAAGTATCGTAGAGGTGTAGTTTGACCAAAATTGGCCGGTCCATATCGCGACATCGGGGTCAAGGGATAGGAGGGGGCGGTCAAGGGAGGGGGGTCGTTAAGATAAGTTCATATCTCTCGGACACGGATCGGGTTGCCGGACGAACGGGGTGTATGCGATTTTGGTAGTTTTACGGAGATATATAAACGATATAAAGAAAAAAATGAAAGGGTTTTGAACATATTATGCGTAAATGTTAGATAAGCGTAAATAAAAAAAAACTGATTATATAGCAAATGTCATGTAGTCAAATATGTTGACATTAACAATTCCTGTATGCGTTAAAAAACCGACCGACCCTCTTATAAATATATCTCTTAAGGATTGTTTACAAAAGTGGTAACTCCTAAGTCGAGTGGATTAAATTCTCTGATATATGAAATTATCTGAATGTCTTACGGAATAAATATAATCTAGGTGTCTTTAATGTGCTAGTGCATCGGATTTTTTCGCTTTATCGTAAATCGTAATGGATGCTTTAAATCAGTCGTGTTGCTATTCAAACGCAAACCAAACATCATTTTTTTTTTTTTTTCGACAATATTAGTAAAAATATTGTTACATAGCTCATCAACTCACCTTCTGTATAATGTGTATATATCACATACGACCTTTTCCCCGTGAAGCGCGGCCGGTTTGTTTGGCTCACGTACGCTCTCTCAGATTGGATTACGGCCCATGATACGGGATGCATATTTTACTTACCTATCTCCTTCGTAAATTGCGTAAAATATACCTACGTATACCCACACTTGCTTATGTAGCCCTGGTATATAAGAACAGATATAGGAAATATACCTATGTAATGTAGCCCTGGTATGTATTGGACGGATACAGGAAATATAACTACGTATATTCCACATTTCGGTAGTTCCATTTTTTTTTATCCAAACAATGTTTGTACAAACTGTCCCACTGCTGGGAACGGGCCATCTTCTCATTGTGAGATGGGTTAGGCCATAGTCTGTCACGCTGGCCAAGTGCGGGTTGGCAGACTTCACACATCTTCAAGATCATTGAGAACTCTCAGACATGTAGGTTTCCTCACGATGTTTTCCTTCACCGTTTGAAGTTGGCGGCAATCAACAATACGCACATAACTTCGAAAAGACAGAGGTGCGTGCCGTGGGATTCGAACCCAGGACCTGCGGATCGCAAGTCAGACGGTCTCCCGACGAGACGACGGTCTCTCGTAGTCTTCGGTAGTTCCTATTAGTTCTATAAAACTGTGACGTCACAAAACTATGAAACAATGAACTTTTTTTTATCCCTTTAATTCTATGGTAAAACTATTAAACCAACAAAATACCTCAATACCCAAATATACAATCCTAAACTACCTCCGAAATAAGATCCCACCATAACTTACGACGTAATATCCTGGGAAAAATCCCGGCTCGGTTTGATTAATGCATCTGAATGTCACAGTTATATTACCCCTATATCCCCTATCCCCCCTCCGAGGGTGCTGCAAATCTAGGGTATATTAAAAAGGGTATGTGCGGCTATTTATGAGACAAGACACCTGTGCCGCTCTCGCTAGTAAGACTATGGTATTTGCTAAGATGTATCGCATTTTAGACGGCTGTTGCTTATTCGTTTTTGTTGTATTTAAGCGGAATACTTTTTTCTGAATCATACCATCTGGTGTGGGATATACTACTAGAAATAGAATTGCAAACTAAAATCAAACTAACATTTAGTTAGCTACGGACTTGAAATGACGTTGACCAAATTTTTTCAGAATTAATTTACGGATTTTTTCATGTTTTTATTTTTCTCGATGTAATGTAAATTGTAATGTAAACAATAAAAAAAACTGAGGACATTATTTATTTATTTAACACTTTATTGCACACAATTACAAAGTAACAAGCTGTACAATAGAAGGACTTAATGCTAATGTAGCATTTTCTGCCATTCAAACTAATCAGAGATTATTTAGTAAATAATTAGAAAAAAAAATGCACTTCTGGAATTCAGTAAGTACAACAATATATTAAAGACTGTTCATAATACAAAAACAGTAGGTTTGCGCTTGACCACCAACTCACCTGATGTCAGCGAGAGTTAGAAGAAGTCGTTCTTAATATAAAGACACCCAGATGGCACCTATACGGTAGTATAGGTGCCATCTGGGTGTCTTTAAATTACGAACGACTTCTTCTAAGCCACACTCAAGAATCGTATTCCACAATTTAGCGATACACACACACACAACACACACACGCGACACGATTTAAATATTTATACACTATATTTAAAATTTTCCTCAGACTTACTCAAAATGACCCAGTCCTTAATTTCTCTTCAAGTATTCATCCAAAACTCACAAATAACATTGTCCGAAAACGTTCCCTCCTTAAAACACACAATTTTCTCACAATCGAAAAACCATTTTAAAAATTCATCGTTTTCGTCCCGAATGTCCACGTGGGCCTCCTAATAGACGGACGGACAAAGTGTTTTGCCTTATGAATAGATAATAAGGCATCAACCCTTCAAGTTATGGACGTCGTGGTCGCAAGGGGTACTGTTTACCCTTTTTATGAGCAGTCTTTTGTTTCGAAGTGAGATCAGTGTTCGGGAAGAATGCGTTCGATCTTAACCCTGTTAAGTTTGTGGGGTAAAAATGACCCGTCTTTGAGAAGAGGGTGTATAAGACTTCGGTGAAAATGTAACGTAAAGAAAATGTGATGTCTATGACGCAATTTATATTTTCAATTGGGTTTTTCTTTTACATTGAATGGGCTTGCACTTGACTTTGTCTCTCTAGAGCGAAGACTAAGTCAAAGATGGAGCAAGCTTGCCCAGAAGATACCTATTCACTCTTCGTTTGAAGACACCCAGATTATAAGATGCAGGAAACAAATCTGCATACATAGAGTTCCAAGCGTTTTCAGTACGGATGATTTATTTATTTATTTTAGAAACACCAACAGTATACATATTACATTGACTTAGTAGGTAATCTCTAATATAGGTTCTGATATGCATACCTTTAACAGGCGTCTACATCATTCTTTAACTAAAACTATATTAATTTAAAACTAAAACCTATAGCCTAGTGGCAGCCTAGTGCTGAGACCGTCTGACTTGCGATCTGCAGGTCCTGGGTTCGAATCCCACGGCACGCACCTCTATCTTTTCGAAGTTATGTGCGTATTGTTGATTGCCGCCAACTTCAAACGGTGAAGGAAAACATCGTGAGGAAACCTACATGTCTGAGAGTACTCAATGATCTTGAAGATGTATGTGAAGTCTGCCAACCCGCACTTGGCCAGCGTGGCAGACTATGGCCTAACCCTTCTCACAATGAGAAGATGGCCCGTTCCCAGCAGTGGGACAGTTTGTACAAACAGGGCTGACAAAAAAAAAAAAAAAAAATTATAAGATAATATAACAGTGATGTTATAATCTATTGCGTTCAGTAAAAAAAAAGTAATAATTTAAACTTGAATGCGAAACCCCTCGATGATGAAGGGGTTTCCGAAACTCTTCGTGGCTTCGTTACGTTAGAAAGATTTACTATTGACCTTCAACTCGTCTGATGTTAAGCGACGGTGTGGCCGAGGATGGAGCTCATTGATCTAGAAGATATATATTTACTATAGACTTGAAAATTCCAAGTTTTTAATACTCAGGAAACAGAGATGGTGGCAAAGAATTCCATTCAAGTGCAGAGTACACATCGAGAACGTGGAGCGATATCACCGAGTATGGATTTTTGACATTTTAATGAGTAATAGGTAGTAATGTGCCGACTTTCTGCTTGTGGTATAGTAAAATAAAGTACTGACTACAAGTTCGTAAAATCTAAAACCCTCCCACAAAAAAAACGGCTCAACCGATTTTTATAAGATAGTTAAGAACATTTTCAATCGCATCTTCTTTAAAAAATATAAAACACTACAACAAAGTCGGTCCATCTATTTCTATGTTACTAACCCACAGACAGATACACAAATACACAGTTACACATAATAATAAGTCAAACTTGAAACTTTTGAAAAATTTATCCATGCATCTAACCTAAATAAAATAAACCTTTTAATGGCCACGTATAATTCTGTATACTTTTAGACACAAAAGATATAAACAACAATATACATCTTGGTCCATTTGCAAATACAAGCTTTCTTCCTGGCGTCTTACAAAAAACTTAACTCCAGACTCAGCATTACGGCAGAGAAGCTAGTGCTATACAGAGTTTACATGCTTAAGCATATGATTTCCCGCACCATCCAAGTTGCGCAGTAAATTCGCCTAGGAATGGGTTACACGGGGGAATTTTTCCTTACTAAACTCACCCCAACAAAGTTGGTGCAAGTAATCTAAAGTTAGGTACCAGGGCGGCAGAGGCTATTTAGATGCACATCTTAACTCGCCCATATATCTAGATTGTGAACTCGGAGCAACTCTAAAAGTGTTTCCCCGTCTTTCCCGTTCTCCTTTTTCTGAAGAGCAAAATTGCAAGTGTGGACGACAGAGGAGGTAATCCAATAAGGCGGAGGCTAAATGATTGCTCGGAACTTGGAACTTTTCGATACTATTGAGTTAATTAAACAAAGAGACTTGGAATTTATTTTGTTCGCAGTTGGCGGGAATTCAATTTGACTTGGATTTTTTGCGTTCTTTTATTGAGTTTGGAATTTTATTTTATTTACTCTCAGATTATAAGAGAATAGTAAATTATTTTTTGATTTCATAATATGTAATATATGTATAACGGTCACATTGATAAACCCCACAACTTAGGTAGAAGTTAAAATACCTTACACGTACATGAAAGAAAAAAATAATGTCAATATTACCGCAAACTATGTTAAGAGTATGTTGCTTTACGTATACATTGCCATGTAAAGGTTAACATTACCCACACCTCTCTCCATAATCCAATCAGGCGCCCAAAATTTCACACCACTAAATTCAAAATCGGGGTCACACCGCCCATCGTAGGGATGTATTTATTTAATTTTAATAACGTACATTTCCATAGACAAACGAAGCGCGGGTGCGGGCCACAGATAATGTGTATTTGCATCCCGCATGAATTATCGTCCAGGTGCCGGTCGACAGCTCCGGTTTATGCTAGCCTGGTACCTTTGACGTTTAATTTTGCGTGTTTTAGATTAAATTAATGGGTAATTTGAATTTTAGCCTGTTTTATTTTGGTGTTAGCGCACCTCGTAAAATGGGCCTTATGGCAAACATTTGTTGTTGGAGTTATGCTAAATTCTATAATTGTGTACTGTTGTGTAGCCGTTATTTTTACCTGTCTTGCTTGGGTAATTAATCTTGTTTTATTTTTATTTTAGATATTCTAAAGTAATTTCACACACTTTAAATTTTCTTGAAGAAAGAAGATCGAGCGAACAATCGCACAAAATACACTGTCTTACATTGATGAATGATGATCCTTAAAGAAGACAAAAAATGCTTTAAAAAATTAAATGTTTGTATTTTTAAGCTATTATTAATAGACAAATACTCATAAACACATCAATAACCATCGTACAACATAATCAACATAACATCCTCCAAAACGTTAATGCCCCATAGTCCCCATAGTCTTCTAAGCCCATTAATTGGTACCTCAGATATCACATCCGAGTTCCGTACCGCATCCGTTTTGTTTCCGATTCCGTGCCGTTTCCGAGCGACCGCACGTTCTATTGTGAACTGTCACTTGATAGATATTACCATAGATCATTAATCCTGTGCCTCATAGCTATTCACCGCTGGTTTTTATCTCTCTACTATCTATGGCCCCTCAGGCAGTTGCCACGATATAAGGATGTTGCAGTACGTTAGTTAGAGTATGCTGTCATAGAAACGTCATTTTTGTCTTCGTTTCAGGATATAAGTGCATAATGGCTTATTAAAGTATCTTTCTAGTAAGTAAGTAAGTAAGTTCGTATAGACTGAGTGGCCAGCCCTATTGGCAGAGTTATTAAGCCGCCGAAAGGCCTCGGACTTGACTTGACGATTGCTGAACAAACAACGAGGACCTACAATTTAACGTGTCATCCGAGCCACGCTAGCGCTCAGAAAGAAATGCCACTCACGGTTACCCATCCAAAGATTGACCAGTCCGTCCGTTTCTTAACATTGGTGATCGTTCGGGAACACCTAGTCAAGCTACGCCACGAGCGCTACCTTTCTAGTGAAAGTTGTCGATTAGATTTGCGTTCAAGTTATTGCCCTCTTGCCTATATATTATGTTAATGATAGAGTTCTCAGAACTCAATAAAATTGTTTCACTCTGTCTCCAGGTCAGATTCTCAACTGTCACATATCATGCTGTCGATATGCAACATACTTTAAAACAATTCAGTTTGATATTTTACAAAGCTTGCCTTTCTGGCCATGCTAAGTCGCAAAAGGCATTTGAGACATTCAGCGTCCAAGACAAATGAGAACTTATATCACTGACAAACTGTACCAGGGGTCAGTGTAGTTGTGCCTGCATAATACCAGGGGGTCAGAAACGGCTTAGCTAATCAGAGCCGGCGGGCGATTAACTCGAGACTGGTCGCGAGATAATGCCTCTCGCGCGATTGGCCACTGACCACCTCTCTGCCCGCTTGGTGCCCTGATATCGCTCACCCACCCTTGAGATTTTCCGATAATCCCCGGATTTTCCTTGGTCCATTTGACATTTGAATATAGTCCGAAAATGCAAATAATACGCCTTAATTTAGGCGCTGGGGTGGGGTCGCAGCTGCCTTGCTCGTGCGTTGCGCGCCTTTTTTTTATAAACTATTTTATTTACTATTGTAAATCATTGATTGTATTCAGAATCATGTTTTGTCTTTGAAATCTGTTATATTAAAATATATAATAGTTATCAAAATGAAAAATAATGCAAATATTTTGTAATATTGTTTTTATGAGATCGAGGTTTGCATGTAATACCTATCAGGATTAAAAATTACATTAACAGTCTCAAAAACCAAATTTATACAAATAGATAAATTTATTAATTTTATTATTTAATTTTAAATTATTTAAATTTATACAAATAAATAAGTAAATAAATATTGGTGGACGCCCAATATTAAGCTGCAAGTCGACTATTGATTATAATAATGGAACTTTGATTTTTCTAGCTATGTACCTATGTATCACAACAAAATTAGATTTAGAAACGTTTAGAATATGTGTTAGGCACTAGTGAACGGCCAAATCCCTGTGCTTTAAAATGGACTTTATTTTTTGTTGTCATTTAAGAAATATACCTATGTTTTATCTCAACTCGCTTAATAGTAAGCAACAGAACCGAGGATGGAGAGCGACTATGTAGAAAAAATCTATTGGTTTATATTATTATCTATAGGTTTTTTCAATTCGAAAATAGGCTTGCGCTTGACCGTCAACTCACCTGGTCTCAGTAAACAGTACCTTAAATGGTTTTAAAATCGCAATGTCACGTATCTGTAACATTAGTGAATAGATATCTTCTAGATCGACGAGCTCCATCCTCGGCCACACCATCGCTTAACATCAGGCGAGTTGGGGGTCAATCGTAGATCTATAATGTATAAAAAAAAAAGTTTTCAGAGGGTTACATTTTTTTATTTGTTTAGGTATTCGTTTTTTATGTAATCTAATTATTATTTTTCTTTGTTACAGGTAAGAACAACAATTTGAGGTAACGATACAACCACATTTTTTTTTTTAATTGGCCTCAATCCTATCCTATTATTCCTAAATATTATAAAACAGGAAGTAAATCTCTGTCTCTCTGTCTATTCGTTACCATTTCACTCTCAATCGGCTGAATCGATCGTTATGAAATTTGTTACAGAGGTAACTTTGAATCTGGAGATGTTCATGATACTTTTCATCATCTTCATCATCGTCATCGCCGTTTTTCAGCACTACTAGTTTAAAACCGCGGGTCATAAATTAAATTATCATCATCATCATCATCTCAGCCATAAAAAGTCCACTGCTGGACATAGGCCTCCCCTATGGATTTCCAAAAAGACCAATTGGCGCGCGGCTTGCATCCAGCGTCTTCCCGCCACTTGTATGAGGTCATCTGTCCATCTCGTGGCTGGTCTTCCTACGCTGCGCTTGCTGGTACGTGTAATTAAATTATGCACTTATCTATTATGCACGTTATTGATTTTGATGATTCTTTTATTTTTGGTAGATAATACGTCAGAGATGCTCCCATATACATTTTATCAAAATCGATTCGGTACTTTAGTTTTTTAAATAACTGAAAAAATATAATCCAAATAAAAGAATTGCGTAGCTGGAAGTCAGATTTTCGAAGTTTTTAAGATTATAAAAGTATTTTAGAATTATTCACCTTTGATTTGATTTACCTAGTAAACATAATTAATAAATTGAATTACTTTACAAAGCGCAACTAACTTATTCAAATAAATATTAATTAAGAAAGAAAAAAAAAACATCATGAATTTCATGAATTTCCGTTCATACAGAATTTCAAAATGACGAGCACATTGCATTTTAGCCCAAGATATCAAACTGCTGAAAGCCCAAAATAGTTAGGTGGCATTGAGCAATACGAGCAAGCTTAACATCAGGCGAGGGACATGCTCGTCGCATTATTCAGATACATAAAAAAATAACATATTTTCAACCATTTTTAGGGTTCCGTACCCAAAGGGTAAAACGGGACCCTATTACTGAGACTTCGCTGACTGTCCGTCCGTCCGTCCGTCTGTCACCAGGCTTTATCTCATGAACCGTGATAGTTATAGATTTGAAATTCTCACAGATGATGTATTTCTGTTGCCGATATAACAACAAATACTAAAATATAGAATAAAATAAATATTTAAGGGGGCTTCCATACGACAAACGCGATTTTTTTCTCGTTATGCTCGATATTAATAACGGCAACAGGTACTTAGACGCTTGAAATATTCACAGAATATTGAGTTAAGTATATTGTGTGGCAAGACGCTTGAAATATTCACAGAATATTGAGTTATATTCTCGCACTTGGCCGGTTTTTTACACATTGAAACCTTAATTCATTAACCGCGTATCGTCCGCCGAGCGCTAAAGCTACGTAACTCTAAATTGTGTTTTTTTTTTTGCGCGAGTTCATAACTCGAGGTATAAGGCTATAAGTACAGTTTAAGCGCCATTAGTGGAATTGGACCGAGCCACGTCAGGGCGGATTTGCGACTATATGGCGGAAACGACAATACAGTCAGTATGGGTGGTCACATTTAAAGGCAAAACCGTAGTAAACAGCTACAAAGCGTAACAAAAAACCTTTTTTAACCCCCGATCTAAAAATAAGGATATTTTATAAGTTTGACGTGTGATTTTGATCTGGTTTTTTTATTTGAAAGAGGATTTTGTCGAGTGTTCTTAGCTATGTTTTATCAAAATTGATTCAGTCGTTTTTGCCGGGAGTTTTTGATTTTTCTAATCTTATTATTGTAATTATGAATGTTATTCACTATATTTAAATATTACTGTTTATCGGGAACTCAGTAAAATTACAAACTATGGTAAATATTCTGTAAACAGTAAAATATCTATAACTTTTAAGTATCAACACAGAATATTTAGACTGTGCAAAAGAGTCCAGGGGCCCAATTCAGTTATTCAACACCGCTACATAGCCGAACCTTATGTGGAGTGTTTCCCGTCAGCCGCCATAGTTTTTTTGATTCAGTCACTTTTATGTCATACAATTGACACATTTGATGAAACGTAACACGTCCTTCGCTCGTTACTAAATCAAAAAAAAATAGCAGCTTACAGGAAATGCTTCGCACAAGGTTCAGTTACGGATCGGTTTTGAATAACTGAATTGCCCCCTGGCTGTTGTCCACTACCGGAAACAGCTACAATGACTAGGAACCGTAGTTACGAAGAACAGTCAGTAGTTGCCACAATGTGCTTATTGCTGTCTCTATTTCTTAACTGAAGTGAAGGTAAGAGAGGGCTGAAGCGGAGCATCAGTGGCGAGTCAGCATTTCTTATAGTTAGTAGCGGCTGCAGTGGCATATCGGTTGCTACACGTAAGCGGCGAGTCTAAACATAACGTTTGTAAAAGTGTGATAAATGCTATGCTCTCTGGTAGCCGATGGGGTTTTGACAATGGTTCATGTTTTTAGCTTTAATTCTAATAATTCATTACGAAACCAAACAGAATGTTTTTTTTTTGTGTGAAGGGTCCATACTGTGTATTTTGTAGTAAACAACCAAGTGCTATATAAAATATACGCAGTGTAAGAAGATCCAGTAAAATATGAAAGAATATAGACTATTTTTGTAAGAATGTAGGATTAAAACTGAATTTATTGAGTTTTATAATTTACTTAAATAACATTACGAAATGAGAGAAGATTAAATAAGTAAATGTTCGGGATTTTACTACTGATTATTTGGAAACATGAGGCTCTGAAATATAATTTTGCGGTTTTCTCTTTTGCGTTTGATAATTTTTTGACATAAAAAATGTATGAAAAGTTGTTAAATTGCACTGTTTTCCAAGTGCAGGTGTAAATATTATTATAGTTGCCAAATTAAACACTGTTTTGAAGATTTTTTAACATTCATAAGCACATCTCGCGGGAAATACAAAACGTTGACGTAATCAACATCAAGATTGGACTTTGTCATCTACTTGGTGTCTTAAAACATATAATTTGAGGCAAAATTCTATTATTTTTGATAGGTTTTCTTTAAATAAATCAATATTTTGCTCAGTAGTCATCAACAGCATCGTTTCTGGAATAGTTAGCTAAAAGTAATTAAAAATATCCAGTTACTACTTTGTTAAACGTTTTCAAAACTCATTTTATTTTGGCAACTGGACCAAAAACTCTCATCTTTTATTTGCAAATTATGCACTTTGCACTATTTTTACATTGTCCATTAGAAGTCAACAATCACCCGCTGGCTACCCCGTCCGTGAAACAATTACTTAGCCTGAAAATTCCCCCCTTCCTCCTACTGGGGTGGCACCTGCCTCCATTTTCATAATGCACTTCACTTCTTTAAACTTAACACTTTAAATAATTGGCGAGCCAAGGCGCTGGTCTGTACTTGCAGGCTTATTATGTAACCAGCGATAGACGCAGGTTGGTGTTGACAATAACAGTAGTGCGACATTGGCCGGTTTATTGCTTACTATTGCAACTACCTTTAAAATACAACACACTCAAAGAATGGATCTGTGACTTCTAGTTTTTATCCCCCGACCAAAAGGAGGGATGTTTAGGGATAAGTTTGAAGTGTGTGTTTGTGTATCTGTATATTCTGTATATCTGTGTGTCTGTCAGTGACATTGTAGCTCTCAAACGGATGGACTGATTTTGATCTAGTTTTATTTTTTGTTTGATAGAGGATTTCATCGAGTGTTCCTAGCTATGTTTCGTCAAAATCGGTTCTGCCTTCTTTTTGTCGGGTTTTTTTTGTTTTCTAAACTTAAACTTGTAATACTTCATAGCTCTTTTTTTTACATGAAATATATCTACAGCCGCTCATTAACTCATCTGAAGGTGAGCGACGGTATGAGCAAAGATGGATCTAGAAGATATATACTGGTATTTATTCTAGCCTTTTTAATACCAATATCGCAATTTCCAGGCGGCAAGGAGTTTCATTCCTGTGCTGAACGCATCAAAACCGTGAACCAAAATTGTTAAAAACGAGAAATGGGTGATAGTGTGCCTTCTTATAGGGTGATAGTCACTCTTCTTGAAGATTATTTCTTCCCTTATGTCAGCCAAAAGAAAAAAAGGACAAATTCGTGCAAATACCATGCAGTTGTGCTATGAGCTATGCTATGTACAACTCAGCGACTATCGATTTCTTAAAACGACAATTAAAAAAAGCGATAGCAAGTGGCGAATTACGTAATAACCTTGCTGGTCGGTATAAGGTTTAACGGGGTGTCGGAGGTCTCAGGTGGTCCGTGCATGAGACCAGACGGTCTGAGACCCAGGTGGAAGCTTTTTATTTTGAAAGGGTTGGTCCTTTAAACGAAATTAAATATGGCGTGGTGTTATTTGGATGTTTTGAGCCACATGTGGGATTTTTAATTTCATAAAATAAACATTGCATATTTAGACAGTGTAATGAGGATTATTTTGAATAAGTTAGTTTTATCTAAATTAAAAGATAAAAATAATTCGAGTAAGATAAAAAAGCATAGTAACTTTTGATGTAACAGTTAATTTTGGAATAATTTAAAATTTAGTTGCAGTTAGTTTTTAACTATCGTAGGCAATACATTTACAGACCAAGGTTCAGTTAGCATTGTTAATACAATTTTCAAACTTGTTACAAAAATACATTTTTGCCTCGAAATGCAATGCAACAAAACAACATACCTAACTCCGAAATTACGTATCCATCTGCAGTCATAAAACGTTTCAAAAACTCTCCGGTAATCAGCGAAACGACTCAATAAACTTGGCGGCACATTAGCCCCATACTTACCCCCTCCCTAATAGCACCGACACACCCCCATATTTCACCCCCGAGTCTTAAAATTCCGGCGCGCCTGCAGTTTTCAGTCTAGACTCAAAGTAAAGCTAAAATTGCACCTGCTAAGTCTTTACATATGCGCATTAAAAATGCAGTTATTTGAATTGTGTCGCTTTACAAATTGGGCGACGTTTTGGTGATTTGATTTGTTGTTATTGCTTTTGATTTTAACTTTCTCAAGCGCAAGCTGAATTATCAATGCTACTAAAAAAAATGAAAAAAATAATTTGTAATGTTAATAATGTTTTTTTTTGGTTTATGTGCGGAAAATTCAGTCTAGTCATAAAATAGAGCTTTATAGCACCTGCAGGAAATTCTTACGTATGCACATTAAATGCAGTTATTTCAGTTGTGTCGCTTTGCAATTTGGGCGACGGCGTTTTGGCGAAATAAATTATAGTTATTGCTTTCGATTTTCGAATTAGAATTACAAAACAGAGTTCTTTTTTTTGTTGTTAATTGTCGAATAATTTGTATCAAGAATTGCGAAAAAAAACAGTTGTATTCAATATTATAAAAAACAAAATTAACTGTCTATTTATTACCTTTTCACGACTAAATGGCTGAATCGATCGTTATTAAATTTGGTACAGAGAGATAGCTGAGGATTTGGAGACAGACATAGTCTACATTTCATCATCATCATCATTACTGTTTTTCATCAGAACGCTAGTGAAACCGTGGGGTATAGCTAGTATAAACATATTTTTGTTAGATTTACGATTCACCACTAACTCGCCAGATATTGCGACGGTGTGGCCGAGGATGGAGCTCGTTGACCTAGAAGATATCTATTCACTCTAGCCTAAAATTGATAAAACACGTATTAACCATCTCTGTTTCCTGAGACCTAAGTACAATTTTGGAATTTCAAGACTAGAGTGAATAGATATCTTCTAGATCGACGAGCTCGATCCTCGGCCACACCGTCGCTTAACATCAGGCGAGTTGGTGATCAATCGTAGATCTATCTTGTATAAAAAAAATGAATTTAATATTAAAGTAAAATAATTGTGAAATAATAGGCAATCTGTAAGATGTACAATAAATACTTCGCAGGATTCTGTTTTATCTGATCTGGGAATATGATACAGCTATAACTTATTTACTTGGGTATGGCGTCGCAAATGAGAATCCACTTGGAGAAAAACTGAAAATATTATTTTTGAAGTCAAAACTTGTTTAGGCGCGCTTAGCACTTTATTTTGTGGATATTGAACGAGACCGAGCCGTCACGCTCGGTTATGTAACGCGCGTTCGGGTAAAGTCGGCTCAAGTGGACTGAGGGAGCGAGAGGGATATAATCAACGCGTCACTGCTATACTTCTATTTAGTATTATTAACGTCGCCTTGATGAAATTTACACTTTTGTCGCACAATCTTTTATTTTTTAATATGTTGGTGGAAAATTTTAGGAAAACATTTTTTTTTATATTTCGGTAGAAAATTTTTAAACATATTGGTAATTACTTTTAGGCTGACATTTTTATATATATATTGGCGGACATTTTTACCTAGCCCCTCAGATAAATTATGTGCCTAGCCCCTAACTAACAAGCAAAGCTATATATGGGAATCAGATAGCTGACATGTTTTTTTTTTTTTTTAAACATACTTATGGTACATAGAAACACCCAAACACATAGTTGGGTGGGGATTCTTTGAAATTGTGATAGGAAAATAGCTAAAAATCATAGATCAACAATAATCCCCGATTTATAGACTAGCTGCGTTCCACGGTTTCACTCGCGTAGTTATGAAAAACGGTGATGATTATGATGATGATAAGTAGCTTATGTCCGTCTTCAGGTCCAAAGCTATCTCTGTACTAATTTTCATAACGATCGGTTCAGCCGTTTGAGCGTGTAAAGGTAACATTAGCTTTTATAATATCATTATAAAATTGTGTCAAATGTATTTTAAAACGCCAGTACATTCATTTAAATAACAATATACTTAGGTGTCTTTTATGTTGTCACAAATCTTAGTTTTACTAGACTAACGGATCTGTGGGTTTCATCAAATTGGAGCTTAGTTGGATACGCGATGAACTTCTATCAAGTGCGGGCTCGAATACTAACATTGAACTTTTTTCATGAAACAGGTGACAGTCTATGATTGACCGCCAACTCGCCTGATGGTAAACGACGGTGTGAACATAAAACGACTTGTTATTTGCTATCAACATACAAGTTAAGGGTTTATGAAATTTAAACGAAGAGATTTTTTTCAGAAAGTTTGTTGAATTACTTTCTCGACGAAATTAATATATAATTATATACCTGTACCAAATGTACCAATTCTAATACAAATAGTATTTCAGCGAAGCTGCGGACAGACAGACAGAAAAGATATAACGCAACCAAAATGATTCCTTGTTGACTACTCGATCGGAACTCTAAAAACATTATCTTCCATCTTGAACAGTCGGATAAACGTGTTCCTTTTATCTCGTAATATAAATTTCGATGAAGTTTCACACGGTAGACAACTAGTTCTGTAATGTTCCTAGCCAGCCTGCGTCACTGATTGGCTGCCGGCCAGAGACGTCTTCTGTTTGATTGGACAGGACTTCAGGGCGGATTCTACGGTCTAACTACCTACATAATCATATGACGAAATTCTTTTAGATCTTAGATAGGTAGATAAACTCTTTATTGTTTACACCACTATACTAAAACACTAATTATCATGAGATAGCTTATACACTAGCGAAAACAACAGGCGGCCTTATCGCTAAAAGCGATCTCTTCCAAGCAACCTTGTGATGGAGACTCCAGACAATAGAAATGACTGACGGGTGTGCAACAAAGAAAGAAAAAGAAAGAGGAAAAAAAGAATAAAAATAAATAAATACCTAATAATAATTGGACAATAAATAAAATGGATACGAATATATTATACCTACTTAGAGTTAAAAATAAATAAATTAGGAATAAATATAAATAAATAATAAATATTTGTGGACATTTCACACAACGCCATCTAGCCCAAACTAAGCAAAGCTTGTACTATGGAAACTAGAAGGTTGATAGAATACATATATACTTTTTTTTCGTAAATACATACTTATGATACATGGAAACACAGGAATACTATAATATCTATGTATATTTAATTCTATCATGGCAAAATAAGAACTTGTGTCTCGAAATATGTTAGTGAGGTAATCTGTGGTCTCGACTGAACATAATGATAGTTTAAAACAAGCATAAGTTTAGAAAACTCAAAAACCCCCGACAAAAAAATGGCTGAACCTGAAATGGCAAAAATCTGATTTTGATGAAACATAGCTAAGAACACTCTCGATGAACTCACCTTTCAAACAAAAACAAATGAAATCAAAATCGGTTCATCTGTTCGGGAGCTACGATGCCACAGACAGACACACAGACACGTCAAACTTACCTATAACACGGCTAAAAATGAAATAACCCACTTCAATATACGCAATTACGTTTATATATTTAGTTTCCAGTTATTTAGTTTTAAAAACTAAACCACTGACTCGAGTTTGATAATTATATGAAACCAGCCGTAAGTCAAAGTCAAATTAAAAATTAATTCATAATTTATTGGCGAAGTAATCGCGAAAGAAACACACAAAAAAACATACAGTCGAATTGAGAACCTCGTCCTTCCTGGAAGTCGGTTAAAAATAATGAACTAAGGACATCAGCGCGTTCAATGCCACATTTCTCTAACTGGACAGACTCTAGTAGTTCAGAAGTCAAGTTCTTCTTCTTCTTTTTTGTATTGGACCCGCATTAAAGCATTTGCCAGTGTCATGTTTTAGGATTTTTTCAAGTTTCTTGAATAAAACAAGTTGTAAATGTTCTAGTCACAATCTAAGTCACGTATACAGTCAATTTATAAGTCGAGTCCTGCTTCAGTAAAGTGGTGGCGACTTTACTAGCAGCTTCTATGGAGTTTTGCCGACAACGTAAAATCACACGTTTCACTGCTTTATTTCACTTGCCCACACTCACGCGCTTTATCGAACACTTAATGAATATAAAACCACAATTTTTATAGCATTAATGTTCAACATAACACAAGTTTAGGAAAATAAAACAAAGCAACAACACGTTACTAAGACGTTCCCGCCAAAGGAAGTCAAGTTATGTAGGTACTAGATATTGTTGTATCCTCAACGCAAAATAAGTATTATAGTTTAAAAAACTAAAAAAAACACGCCTAATCTTATCACATTATTGTATTTTCATCGGTCCTCGATAAGTATGCCAAATTTCGAGTTATTCCGACGTTTTGAAGGGGGTCAAAATCGAATCATGTTCAAAGTTTCCGTTACATACGTATAAAGCTAATAAAAGCGTCTTAAAATTATGACGTTTGTATCTGTATCTGTCTGTAGAATTACGGACCCCAAACAAATAAACTGATTTTAATTTCGTTTGTTTTAATTGGCTTAATCGAGAATAATCTTAGATTTTAAGAAACTCTATTCAGCCGCTATTTATTTCAGGTGATTATAGTTAAAAAAATACTTTAAACCGAGTGAGCAAAGCGATTGAAACTTATTTTCACTTTTCTATGCGTTGCATCTTTCTTAGCTTAAGATTGAGAGAGTCGTCTCTGACAAAAAAAAATTAGTGAAAACTATGTACTTAAAAAAAATAATGAAAATTCTGGAATACATGTATATAATTTGACAGGCACAACGATGCATATTAAATAAATTATTAATCAATTTAATCATTGTCTATCTAACCCATAATTAGAATAACAGTCGATCAGAGCACAGTTTCACAATCTAACTAGCAATATTATATACCGAAATCCTAATCTAAATTCAAAGACAAAAGATATGACAGCGCTAGTGTTACTACATTAATTAAGGCAGGTACACACGGGTATTGTAAGGGCGCGTGCACAGTGGCGCGGCGAGCGATAACACCCAATCAGCGAGCGACGTAAAGAGGCGTTCCGGAATTCACGAGCACATTAACAATACGCCGGTACGGTATTGGAGGCGCAAGTTACAGAAGACAGCGATTTTTACTCGGTGTATCGATTCGAAATATTGTAAAAAAGAAAAATGAGCGTGTAGAAGCGAAACTTAGCGAAACAGTGTATCATTGTGTAAACTTGACTTGCCCAGAGTAACAAAATGTCATAAGGAAAATAAAATAAACGTAAAAAAAATAGAATCTAACTTATTTTCACGGATGTAATTAAACAATGTCACGACAGAAACGCTGCGTATGCAAGGTATGAGAGCTAGAGAACCTACTTCATCTGCAACTGAGTACATGCTGACTATAGGTATCTTTCTACACACTTTTTATATCTATCGCTTTGTATAATTATGTTTACATAATATACGTATGTATCAATCGTAAATATCAATATCGCAAAATACCAGGATATCGATCGATGTTCGTTGCACCCATTCACTCCACGACCTCCTGTAACTTGGAGGTCTCGCTCCATTGTACGTTGCCCGATAACCCTGTCAGCAGAGTGACGGAGTGCGCGGTTATCGCGCGCATTGTCCGCGCCATTGTAGCGCGCCCTTCGACGTCTTCATGTGCACCCAGCTTTAGTTTCACCAGATATCAGAATTTACCAAACAACTTTTATAACGGGTGGTAGGGCACGTCATACTCTTCGGGTTTAGCACGAAAAAATCCGTCTACCATATTTGAGAGTCAATGGTATTAATGATTCCAACTTTGGTTATCATTGTTACAGTTATTTACCATCAATTAAGCTGTGGTCAAACGGCTGTCAAACAAAAGAAAAAAAACAAAAGCTAACCCAACAACATTTCAATCTCGAGGCACATTTCAACAGTAACGTAAACTACCAGAGCATCATATCAACGTGGGAGTTCAAAGAAGCTGGTTCAAAGTGAACGGTCCGTTTGATTAGGCTCTCTCTCCACGCGCCTCAGGCCTCGCTTTGTTACATCCACCTTTGTAAATCAAAGCTTTGGCGCGGCCTCTTGTCGATTCCTGCTTGCCTGGTAACTTGAACAGGTTGACAGCTGCTTAGTTGATGATCTTTGTTTGATAGAGAATAATCGGTGAACTAAGTTTATTTTTGCCCAACTGCCCGAGGAAGCTAAAGTTTTTCGGGGGTATTGTATGTTTCTATGTTACTTGTAGTCTGGACAGATTTTGTTTAGGAATCGGTAGATTCCTTTCCGTTTCTCAAATAATATATATGTAGTTGTCTACATAAAAAAATATTGTTTAATCTATTCCGAGCAATATTTATTTCTCGTTTTTTTTTTAATAACCGTAGCCAATTCAAATTGATCTAGCTGACCGTACTAGGGTACCCGTACCGTTTCCTTTTAATTTAGTTCCTTTACATTCAGTTGAATTATTGCTTTTTTAATTCATTGTACTTGTTATAATTATGAATTTTCTAACTTTTGCAATATTGTTTTCCATATAAAATTATCCAATAATGTCCTCGTGGAAGCAAAATAACAATAAATAAATAAAAGGATTAAACGAAATACAAAAAAAAACTAAATGATCGTACGAAAAGGCATTCGAAAAACAAAATACGAGTAGGTAGATACAGTGCAATGCAAAAAAAATGTCACGAGCGGCGCGAACTTCAATAAAATTTGATGTTTACGCGCGGCCAGTATCTCGCGGTGTTCGTAACCACTCTCAACTGTTTTCGTTCGAAATATGAATTTAAAACCGTTTTGGCATTTGTATGGGCCGTATTAGCGGCGGATTTGTGATGTTAGGGATTGAAAAAGTTTTTGATTAATTCGGAGCCTTTGCAATTGTTACCTTATATAGCTTTGGAGTCGGTGTTTATTACGTTTTGCGATTATTCTCAAGTTAGAATCTTCATTCCCCTCTCTAGTAGCTATTACAGCCCACTTATCATTGAAATACCAAAAATCCGTACTTAACAGTTTTGATCCACGTTCTTGATGCATACAGTATAGGAATGGAACTCCCTGACTCTTTCCCTGTGTACTGAAATCTACAATATCAGAATCGTCAAGACTAGATTTAATAGATAGACATATCTATTAACCAGGCGAATTGGGGGTGTGTGTAAAATAAAAATCTAGGCTAATTTATTAAAACTGTAGGTGCGGTTGTAGGTGTTGTTTTTTTTAAGAACAAGCTCTTAAAAAACCAAGAATCGTCAAGCCAGGTCAGAGGCCTTTCAGCAGTTTAATAACTCTGACACTAGGGCTGGCCACTCAGTCTGTATGAACTTACTTACCTACTTAGAGAGTTTATGTTATTACATATTGAGGGTCGTGAATAGGCGAGTCTTATAGTAATTGCAAAAAATACAAATATCTATTTCAAATTCAGAATTACTCTGCTTGCTTATTAGTAACTTGGGGCCAATTCTAAACCTGCTTATTAAAACTTTAACTAAATAGACTAAAAGTCTTAGCTAGTTTTTCTTCCTACCAACTATTGGGTTCCATATTTCAAAAAGAACAAAAACGGAACTCATATAGGATTCTGTTGTTTTCTTCTGGTGCAGTCTCAAGCCGACTGCACCAGAAGAAAACAAAGAGAGAGATCGTGAAAAGGTATCAAACAGGGAAACGGACAAACAGAATTGTTTTCGTAATATTATTAGCTGTCTTGCGGTGTCACTAGTGATGAAAAACTGTCGGAAACGGAAAGCAAAATAAAGGATTTTTAAAATCACTGTACCCCTCGTTACAATATCCATTTTATAGACAAACACAGCCTACCTACAATATCAATAAATACGTACGCAAAAAGAACAAAGACTCCACTATTTCCTCATTTTTTCCCCATTCTCCCCGAATAGTAGAATAGTGTAAATTTAAATACTCCACAAGCCTGTGAGACTCACGTCATGCTATTTTAAGCCTTAAAATACGATTTTAACGTGCTTTTCGTTTTATTTTCGCGTCAATTGACAGCGTACCGGGGTTTTGTCTCAAACAGCTTTTCTTTTTTTTAGTCTAGACTGGACAGTGATTAGTCAGCACATGTTCTGTCAGAGATTTTAACGTCTTTTACATCCTCGTTTCTTTTAGTGACAAAGTATTTTTAAAAGTTACATGTCTACGTCGTCCTGTCGATCAAGCTGTCGCAGTTTTCATTGAAGTCGGTAAAGCAGAGCGAGTGATATTTTTTGACGTCGTTCTGCTCTAGTTTGTCATTACTCATACTTAAACAATTATATTTTAGTATTGTCCAACGCTAAAACTGTATAAAAGCCAAGGCTGACCGGCCAGACATGTTGGAACCGAGTTAGAACCATTAATTTTCCTTAACACTTACATAAATTATCTGTGAAAAGAAACGTGAGTCAGAAAACAAACAATCACTTTTAGCAACCCCACAATCCCCCGTGTAAACCATATCGCATGTCTCAGCTCTCACACTAAAAGCAACCGCCATTAGAACAAAATGGTCCATCAAAATTATAATATCAATTACCGATGCATTAACAATTCATATCAGAAGTCTAACGTAGCAGGAACAGGAATCTCGTATATGTAATGTTATTATTGCGGGAGGGGGATGGGTACTCTAGCGGGTGTGGGGGAGGGAGACAAGGCACGGCGTCGGAGAGCTGTCAAAACGTCAAATTTCAGAACGTAGCTCGGCGCAGCAACTTCAAACGTGCCCCTACCGTCGGCATGCATTGCGCTAGCTCTAATATAGTTATGGTGCCCTGGTACGGGCGTGTTAATATTCATGCATCTCATCCTAGGAACGAAGCCATTTTCGTGAAAGCCTCGCCCGTTTTCTCCACTATGAATATGAATGAATGATTCCGCTCGCTTCTTAGATTAAACTTTGGGATGCGGTCCTCTGCTGCCTCTCATTTCGTGAGCTTTTGACCCCTTTTAAAGTTTAAGCATTGCACCAAATTGGTGGGAATGTTCTTTGGATGTTATGGAATCTTATTTTTTTTCAGACTATGCAATTATTCTTTAAATAAAAGTCCATAAAATATAGCTTGATTACTGAGAAAATCTTCAGCTTACATTTTTAATTTTCAAGTTCATTTTAGCTATATTATATGGAACTATTGAAAATGAATGACGTGAATATTGATGATTATTGAAAAAGACAGCTTTTTTATGTTAGATACATACTTAGATCTACGATCGACGACTCGCCTGATGTTGGGCGATGGTGTGACCGAGGATGAAGCTCGTTACACAAATTAAGCTATATTAGGTGTATACCCTCAGATTTTGCGTTTACCTACCCATGTTTATAAGATACAATTTTTTTATTTTTTTTATATTTTAAAAGATTTTTTATTTAATCTATTTGTTTTTCATTTGTTGCAATGACATGAGTTTTCAGTTACAGCACAAAGTGACCAACTAAAAATGAAATGGAAAATTCCAATTCCGCGTCTATTTCCTGGCAAAACAGGCGGTCGGTATTCCATCTCCGCTGTTCCCCTGACAGCATCGGCTACTGCCCGAAAATGAGAGAAAAGAACACATTCTGACATTTCAATATGCACTCATCCGCATCGTCCGACCACTCGCGACACACTCAACTCGATTCTAATTAAAACGAAACCGAAAATACTCGAAGAATTTCTAACTGGCGACATCGAAATACAGGCGTATTTCTTAATAAAAACATTTCGTTCGAACGTAACAAGCTCGCACTCGACTGGCGGTATTTATAAACGTCAATCACAACTGTCAAAAGTGACAGTAGTCAAATCCCCCGGTAATAACGGGAAAGAAGGTTGGTTCGTTTCGTTCCCAATTTGAAAAACACACGTTCGTTCGTGCGCGTGCTTTTGGCGATTAGTGTTATTTTTGAAAATGGAATCGGAGATCGTGTCGCCTCGGGTGTCTCCGCCCACAAGATGGCCGCGCTAATCATCCAACGCATTCGCGGGAAAACGAAATGATATATAATTTTATTGAAGCGATATGTTATTACTGGCTAAACCTGCAATTATAGGAGCTTTGCGCGTGGGAAGGGATTAGAAAAAAATATGTTTTCGGCTCGTGCGTTGTAATTGTTTTGCCGTCACCATTCATGAGAGACCGACCTTTAACGACGTGATTGTTAGAATTTCTGATTTTTTTTCATCTAATGATCAGTTTTGTCTGACTTGTTATTGGCTGTGCTTTTAATGTGTTAAATAAGTACGTGCTTACATGACTTTTGGTTTATTTATTGAAAAGTTGTTTTTTTTTTTTTTTGCAAATACAGTTCTATGGAGATGTGCAAATCTGAAGTCGACTATTTAGGTGATGTTTTTAAAAGTTCCAGAATTTGCAAAACAACATGCAAATTTTGGAACTTTGAAAGTTTTGGGATTTGAACAGATTATTATATGATTTGTATGTAAGTAGGTATTTTAGTTATTAAATGCATACATTTATTTTTTTACCTTTACTTCGTTGTTTCATATACCCTGGTCACGAGCTGACTACAGGAAGAATGTGGTTCATCTATAGGTACGTAAAATGAGGATGTCTTAGAACTCATTGGTCCCTCATTAGTTTTGCAAAAACCCGCCATTGCTTCCACGGCGCATGACGCTAACCATCCAGAGACTTCTTCAGAGGATTCACTTTCTTTTGATTTTTTTCACGCTGAATGGCAAAGATAGGCCTTTACACTAGGAACGAAGCAGAACGGGAGTCACCACTGTTGTCCTTTAGTCCACAATCATTTACCATGCAGGTCAAACGTATCTACATCTGTTTTGTTCTATATATAATATAAGATAAAATAAAACCAGCCAAGTGCGAGTCAGACTCACGCACGAAGGGTTCCGTACCTACCATTATCTATAAAAT
Source organism: Lycia hirtaria (assembly GCA_947563715.1). Lineage (NCBI taxonomy): Eukaryota > Metazoa > Arthropoda > Insecta > Lepidoptera > Geometridae > Lycia > Lycia hirtaria. The sequence continues at coordinate 16,312,931 of OX387385.1, forward strand.
CGGCAAAAAAATCACGTTTGTTGTATGGGAGCCCTCTTAAATATATATTTTATTCTGTTTTTTAGTATTTGTTGTATATATAGCGGCAACAGACATACATCATCTGTGAAAATTCCAACTGTCTAACTATCACGGTTCATGAGATACAGCCTGGTGAGAGACGGACGGACGGACGGACGGACAGACAGCGAAGTCTTAGTAATAGGGTCCCGTTTTTACCCTTTGGGTACGGAACCCTAAAAATCACCAACGCACTGATTGAAGCTCACACATCATAACAACTACAAAAGTACCAATCTATGTCTCAATTTATTTTTTTTTTTTTTTATAGAAAATTCAAATATTTTATTTCATTACAAACTGAATACAGATACAGATACAGATGTCTCAATTAGAACATCAATGAGTAATTTCAAACGAGGTCATTATTTACGGGGATCGGGTCGATTGAAGGACTGATTTATCGGGTGTCATGGTGACGGAAGCCGTGCGTCGGGTCATGTAGCGGTCAGGAGCGCCTTACGCGGCTTATTGGGGATAAACATGACTGAGGGTTGTTGGATGTTTCACAGATATTGGGGGTAGCAAATGTTACGTTATTTTTTACAATTGACTGAATTATGTTTGACCGCCAACTCGCCTGATGTAGCGAAGCGCAATTACTTTAAAGAAACTTATTTCAGGCAGCCAGATTGTATCTATTGGAGAGATCGGTTGATGAAATTGTATTTTTTACATTTTACCAATTCGTATGCGTATAATATACCTATTTATGTAAGTGGAAATGAAATTAAATTTAAAAAAATAAATTCATTTATATCAGCCAATTTATCGGCCCATATAACTTATAAAACATGTCACAACACATAAAAACCTATATAAAAATAATAAAATACTTAATACTTATCATTAAAATTTCAATCAAACGTGCGGTATTTGTATGTATGTAAGTTATGTTATATTTAGTTCTGTTGACATATTTGAGAATCATCGAATTACAGTTAAAATGTCCAAAATAATAAAAAAATTAAAGCATTTCGTGTATTTTGATTTGATTCCATGAAGAGACGTTGTTTTTTCGCGTTACTAACCTACTTCATTAGATTTATTTAGCTGTGCCCGACGGGGGTAACTGCAATTTTATTTAACATCTACCTATGTACGGTATATTTTAAAACGTATATACCTACATCGGATTAAGTGTGACTTAGCAAATACAGTTGACAGCAGCTGTCATGTACTCCATATTCGTCCAATGGGAGCGAAGGGCTCAGGTGGACGTCAACGCTACTTTCTTGACGATCGCCGCCGTGGGAGAAGTATCGGAAATCGTTTGTGATCGATTATATTACGTAAATCTCATCCAATTAATCTAAAATTCTAACCCGCGGGTTCCGGACAATCTACCAAAACTTTAAGTGTTTGTGGGTGTGCAAACTACGCCCAGCCAGACGAGATTGGCGGTGAATACATCATCGGAGGCCGGACCAGACCCAGGTACGTGAGCGCATGTGTCTTTGCTGCGCGAGGTGAAACAGCCATCGAACATTCCCGTAAAAGAGGCGACGTTACAATATTCTGCCGCACTGAAATTTTTTACTTAACTTTAAAGTTAAGTAAAAGACGCCAGAAGTTGACAAAATATGTTAAGCATTGATTAATCAATGTTTAACATATTTTGTCAACTTCTGGCTGACACGTAATGACAGTTGTTGAAAGAAGACACTTAAGACATTGGTTAAAGTTAAGTAACGTTTTTCGGTAAGGCCCTATATGTAACGTTGTGGAATGCTAAAATAAATGAATATGAATGTAACAGAAAGTGCAGAGGCTTTTAAGAGAACGGCTTTTGTCCCTAAAATTACCGATCCACGACCGTGAAGAGTCATCAATTGCCCAACTCCGGAGTCAGGGGTCACGTGCGAGGGCGGGCGCTCCGCCCCGGCCCGAGGCTGCGACACGGGTATGGCGTGGCGCAGCACCCGCCTGTACGCTGAGGAGGCGCCAGGGAACGTGTACCACTTGTTACACTTAGCTTCATTTAAAACAATCACGTTTTAAGTTTAACATCAAAATTCCGCTAAACTAGCCGTGGCCGCGGTTTCATCTGATTGGTGATGATGATGAAATGTAGCCTATGCTCTTTTTCAGGATCTCAATCTGTATACGAAATTTGGTCACGATCTGTCCAGCTGTTTAGTCGTTAAAAGATAACAGACGAACAAAGTAATTCGGTAATGATCGGATTTGTTAGGTTGATCGGACTCCTACAGATCTCGTCACGAATAAAAAGTGCATACTTAGCGGGGCGGGGGAGTGATTTTGCTATATAACTGTGTAGCGTGTCGAACCAAACAGACACAAAAATCGACTTCTGTAACTATGGTGCAAGCAATAGCGATACAAGATAATAAAAAATAACACCACAATAAGATGGTGGGGTAATTTCTAGTGGGCACAGTTCGTCTATATTTGGAAGGATCTGATTTCAAAGATAAAGCCTATTATTAAAATCGTAAAACTATATTATAATTATCGTAATCGTAAAACTATATTATAATATAATTATCTATATTAAAAGAAAAACAAAATACCCGACTGCAGAAAGCGATATTTGCAGTTTAACTTACGATTTTGTTGCTCTTGATACGCCATTGAGCGTACGTTTTTTGTGAGAAATTATGTGTAAAGTCGATGTAAAAGATACAAAAAAACATAACATATGACACTCAGAAATTGAAGACGAATCTAACGACACCTCGCATATCAAAATCGGTCCAGCCGTTTAGACTGTAGGCGATCATATATAAACATACATACATATCCACAAACATACATATACACATACATACACTCGAAAAACTCGGGTAAAAATCTAGTTCTGTGGCAGGCATACAGTTTGTGTTGCCTTGGTAGCAAATTCACAGCAATCAAAATGCTGAACGGCAGAGCCCTATCGTTTACCAGGCAAACATGGGGTAGCGAGAGCAAATGTTTGGAGAGCGGGCGCGGCTCCTTGAGATACCGGCCGTGCTTGTTCTGCGTTATGTAATCCTGGTAGCTTGGTGTTGAAGTAGTTTTGTTTTTGGATGTTTTCCTGGTAGCTTGTACTTTTAAATATATTTTTTTATTGGAATAAAATTAAAAAATATGAGAATAAAAGTTGTGGTAAAAACTAAATACGGATTGGTGAAGATGTTGATAATAGCCAGAAAAAGAAATATGTAAATAATAGCCAAATAATGTTCTTTCTTCTTCTTATAAGTTTAGAAAACTCAAAACCCCCGTCAAAAAAACCAATTGTACCGATTTTGAATACATATACACCTACAACACTTTCGATAAAATCCTCTTTCAAACGATGCCACAGACAGGCACGCAGATATACAGATACACACGTCAAACTTATAACACCTCTCTTTTTTTGGGTCGAGGGTTAAAAATTAATACGCACGGCAGTACAGTTACATCTACGCCTAATCTTACACTCTTCTACTACTACTTCTGAGAGTACAATATTCTTAGACAAAGTAACTTTCGCTTATAATAGTTAATTAAGTTAGAATTATCTAGGATTTAATGATTATGATTTAAGGAAATATCATTTTAGAGGTCGTTCAAAATTACGCCGATACAAAGTTACCCACGCTCTTATACAAGCTTCACTATTATTTGAACAGTCATCAATATCCGTACTTACCGTCCAAACAGCGCACCGAGCTGCATAAACAGCCATCGCTTGACAAATTCGCCATCTAACAGATATCGACGCTACGTAAATCATCGCCGTGCTGAGTTACCGTGTGCATGCGGCTTCATTTTATGCGTCATGCATTGCGTATGGAATGATAAGTGCCTACCAAAGAGAATATAAGTGCCTACCATAGACATTTTTTTGTTTGATTTTTTACTTTTAAGGAAAGGCAAAGGAAACGGAGCCTATACATCATACTGAAGCCCTTATATGTATATATCAATATACATAGAAATATATGCGATAGTCACGGTAGGGTGACCTCAATAATATTCAATGACAAAATAATACTAAAAATAATAAACACATAGTCAACTGTAAAATTCAAAATACAACTTTGTAATATTCGTCAAAGTTATAGTCCCATCTGTCACCTGATGCTGCAAAGTGTACGAAACATCAGGTCATAAAAATAAGTAACATATACACGATAAATCCGTTAAAATCTGTTTCATTTTAAAAACAAAAATAGATAAATAGATTTCAGTATGTCAATTTTATCGTGCTTCTCGAAATATTGCGGTTTGAATACCCATTCAAACCGCACACTCTTCTACACCTTTACTTTTCACCCGACAAGTAAAGGTGTAGAAGAATCTGACAGCTATTGACGCTGCGTAAATCATAGCCCATGCTGAGATATCATGTGCATACGGCTTTATTTCATGCGTATTGAGCAAAATAATGCTTATACAGACAGAACTGGAGACGTTATTACATAAGGGCACGTACATATTAAGTGGGTAGACGATAAGTTTGTGTCATAAAATTTTAACCTACAATATTTCTGACACCTATCCAAGTCGTTGAGGTCACAATGACTGTATTTCTTACACAGCTTCATAATTTAAATTATAATAGGTACGTATACAAAATAGGTACGTATACAAACTTATATATTTAGTGTGTTTCTTTTATTTGAAAAAATTGAGCACCACAGACTCCAGGGTCCGTGCGTTTTATAAACTAATACATTTTTTTTTAATCTAACTTTACATATTTTTTTTAAACTAGTATTTTTTGGCACTTTTGTGGGTTTCCGCTTCGATGACTTCATACAAGTACTCATGTTAGCATTGCTACAGTAAAATGTAACAAGTTTATATATTAATAGGAAAACAAAATACCTGACTTCATAAAAGCAATTTTCGTACTGTAACTTACGCTTGATATGATGTTGAGTATACGTTTTTGTGAGAAGCTACTGTATTAATTCATTTAAAGGAACATTCTTTAGAACAGTGTATGTAAAAGTCACTTATTTGTTACGGAAAAGTTGAAGGTTTTGAAAGAGCGCATTTTTTTACGAGATTTGCATTATTATTCACGTTCTTGATGCGTACTGCACAGGAATGGAATTCTTTGCCGCCATCTCTGTTTCCTGAGAACTACAATCGTGGAATCTTCAAGGCTAGAGTGAATAGATATCTTTTATAGATCGACGAGCTCCATCCTCGGCCACACCATCACCTAATATCAGGCGAGTTGGTGGTCAATCGTAGATCTATCTTGCGTAAAAAAATATTACAAAAAATATAGCATGATACTCAAGGAGTGAAGACGAATCTAACGACACCTCGCACATCAAAATAGGTCATGCTCAAAAGTAATATAGAAACATACCTACACTCAAAAAATGTTACCGCTCTTCCAAGTTGCGAGGTACGCCGCGGGTTCAAGCTAGTATGTCGTATCGTCACTCACATGACTAACTGTCCTAACTCATTTTTTTAATAATAAAAACTCTTATTTAGAATGCAAATACATATATTAAAGTATAATTATGAAATAAAAAATAAATAAAAAAAATATGTAAGTAAACTCTATGAAAGCTAATATCTTATCATAAGATACGTAAAACATTTGAATTACGAATTATTTTTAAAGAAACAACCTAATCTCAGAACCGAAAAACGCTTGTCCTGATTTTTTTTTTTAAATGAGTTAGTACAGTTCGTCATGCGAGCGACGGTATATTGTAAATACTTGTGTACCAGCCCTTACCGTGGAGTGTATAGTGTAGATCATGCATTGTGTATTGTTGTTCAACTGACGTGCTGAATTTATAAGTGCAGTTTTGTTTTGTATGTTTTGCCTATAATATAAGGTTGACCAAGTAGTCAGTTGAGTCTTTTTAAAATATAGATTAAGTATACATATTAGAATATACAGACAAATTAAGAACCTTCCCTTTTTTAAAGTAGGTGAATTAAAAGAAAAACAAAACATTCTGTCACAAACAATGAGATTTCAAAAGAGAGGTTATACTCATTAAATATGAAGTAAAAGCATGACAAAGCTCAGTTCTCAGCACTTTGAGGATAAGACCACATCGTTAAGGCCTTATAGTATCTTGGTCTTATATTGTCTTGGTGTTGCACTTTCTAAACACACAGGATGGCATTGTCACTGTTCACAAGTCACGATACGCGTCTAACAGCGTTGCCCGACGTGTCGCGACTGAAGACGACTCGGGCGATTACCTTGGCTTGCCACACAGAGCCGGGGAAAACCTATCTACGTATCATTGCTCGCAAAATTCAGAATACACAAAAAACAAGTAGAAACAAAACACCGCACATTTATAGCCGTTTAGGCTACAAGACAACGTATAGCAATTCATCATACACCCGAAAACATTACCTAGAGTCCGCGCCAACATTGAAGTGCGTTGGCGAAATTTTAGAAATAAGTAAATGTGTATTGTTTTTGACGTGACAGCGTCTAATAAAACGCCAGCTGCACGCACGAAAAAGGATGACTCATTGTTCCGTTACGTTACGCTCCTTGTCCCGTTACATCATCATCATTTCATCAATGTTTTGTGATAACGTTGTCACGGTAAACTATCGTCCGTAAACCGACTTTACAGACAACCAATTTTTTTTATATACAAGATAGATCTACAATTGACCACCAACTCGCCTGATGTTAAGCGACGGTGTGGCCGAGGATGAAGCTTGTCGATCTGGAAGATATCTATTCACTATAGCCTTGAAAACTCCAAGATTGTAGGTCTCAGGAAACAGACATGTTGACAAAGAATTCCATTCCTGTGCGGTACTCAACAAGAATGTGGCTCGATATTGCTGAGTACGGATTTTTGGCATTTCAACGAGAAATGATTGTGATAGAAACGACGCGTCTATCGGACTTGAGTGGTGACGCGGACTCTACCCTCTTTTTCAGGCGGTCGGGAAAAAGCCTTTTCACACTGACTCCACTTCGTAAGCAATAGACACCTATACATTTCGGAAACCACAGACTAAAACAATATTTATTTTTCTTATCTCATTAAGAAAAACGAAATCTAATACAACATGCACCAAAACTAATCTATACCATGAATAAAGTGCACCGCATATCATGTCATCTAACGTAGCACTATATAACACAACCCCAAATTTATAAATGGCCTGGAACTGAGGCGCCACGAGCGCATTCTCAAACTTAAATCGAGAAGCTCTCGAGGAAAATATTAGTTCACCTATTTCCGCCGTATCGTGTTATAACTTTGTAGGCAGACGCCGTACCCGATTTATCCCGATTCGATTAATTCGATGGTCATCGAATGAATCGATTATTCGAATATTATTTATTCACTGACGGTAATCAACGGACGACACTCGTTTAATTCATGCATTGATTCGTTTCGGATAGAGATTTTGTTTTTTATTTTTTGGTTCTTTAAGATTAAAATGTAGAAAAAGTTTTTAATTTGTTACATTTAGGCACGGCTTATTTTTTTTAGAGCGGTTAAACCTATATAAATAACTTATATTTTGAAAATGGCAACTGCGCTAACCTCGCGAGTTCATACCCCGTTGAGGGGTAAAAAGAAGAACTTTTTTAGTACATATAATTTTTTTTTTTCAGTGGCCCCAGCATACAAGTACATTAAGCCCAAAATTTGTATTTTAAATATAAACAATTCGTATGTGTGCAATTTTTTTTTTTGCAAAGGTAAGATCTTGCATTCAGCCACACATTATTCCTAAGATCTGTGCATTCAGTCTATTTTTTATCTAAGCTCGGTTGACGGACCCACAATGCTCCAGTTTTTGCCGTTTTTGTTAGCCCATTGTTATTTATTGCTGATGCTCGTATGCAAAATATATCCCGAATCGACACGGGAACGGGTTGTCCATTTTTTATCAGAATATCAACACACACAACACAACAGTACAGTGCTATCAAAGTCACCGCTTAAATGATGTAGATTAGAAATAATTTAATTTTCCTTGTCCAATCTTTATTTGATGATTCAGTTTGAAATCTTTTCGGATACGATTCAGGTCTTCTACTTTTAGTCAATGCTTGCTTCCTACCCTTTTTTACAGACACACAGCGTGCATCTCGTTCTATCGTGTAGCTCTTATCTCTTCTGGCGTGTGGCATGACTGTAGTGACTGTAATGTCCCGTTGAGCCGGCAAGGCATATTATACGTTTCGAACGTCACTGCAGAGTCCTTAAAGTCCGGTAAGCTGTAGAGGTTTTTCAAAATAAATTTTGGTGACTACTAAACAATATGTCATACCTTTAAAATATTACTAAGTTATTTCAGAATTATATATAGATAAAACTGTTTGTTTTTGTTAAAATCGACAGCCCTGACTTTCATTCAGCATCTGTATACAGCACCTCATGAATATGGCCTCTTTTACATTTTATTTCAGGTTTATTGTCAACCGTTTGAGTCCACCGCCTGCGCTGGAGTTGATCCATTATTTCGTACGGTTGGCAGTACTGAGATTTTCGCACAATAGTAAAACGGACTTTATGCCTTTTGCGTTACGACTGACTATCGTGCTTTGTCTTCTTTTGCTTGACTTGCAGGTTTGAAAAAGGGGTCTTATCGGTTTATATAAGTTTTTTTTTTTGTATTTGTATTTTGTGTTGCCAAATGTATCAGTAAGATACTTGATAACAAGGAGTCCTTTGAAGTTGCGACTGATATTTAAAAAAAATGTTGTTCACTTTGATGTATCGTTTAATTATAGTATTTTGGTAATATATGTATAAATAAAAATATTTTTACTTAGTCGTAATTCCTTCAAAACTTTACTTTGTCAACTACCTATTTATACCTACATAAAGTAATATTACTTGATTATTATTTTTATTCAAAATAGGCTTGCGCTTGACCGTCAACTCGCACCTGGTGTTAAGCGACAGTTACGGTCTACGATGAAGCGCGCCTGCCTAGAAGAAACCTATTCACTCGCCATTTGAAGACACCTAGATTATATCCAGTCGGAAAGACCCATTCAGTAAGCGCATTCCACAGTTTGGCAGTACGTACAATTAAAGTGGAGCCAAAGCGTTTCGTACGTGTTTTCGGAATATCAACTATATAACGATTTCGCTTTTTCGTGCTTCTTGCAGTCCGATAGAAAAATGGGCATGGGGGAATGAGGTCATACAAAGCAGACGCACACTCACCGAAATGTATACGATAATAAACCGACAAACTAGCTACTTTGCGACGATGTTCCAGACTTTGAAGTTTAGTCCGGACAAGGGAATCGTCACAAATGAGCCTCTTAGGACGCCTCTCAATGGTCTCTAACGCCTCGAGCTGCTACTTAGTAGATCCGTCCCAAAGGTGCGAACAGTACTCCATGCACGCATGCACGACCGAACTTGTGCTTGATATAGCGTAAGCAACTGTTCCGGCGTGAAGTACCGACGCACCTTCGAAAGGAAACCCAGCTTTTTGGCAGCTAATTGAGCCTTAGACTCAATATAGGAGCCAAAGTTAAGGGTGGACGTCAAAGTTACGCCTAAGAGGTGGTCCTTAATCGGTATCGAAACATCTCGGAAAGTAGGAGCCAGCTGGAATGGACTGCTTTTTGCAGAGAATAGACACGCCTCCGTTTTAGCAGCATTGAATTAATTTCAAACTAAAATTTAAATATATTAATTTTACTTATCAAGTTTAAGTATTTTTCGTTTTTTCTCAGTCGACAAATACAGCAGGGCTTAGGTCAAAAACAAATTTTGTTACTTTAAAGAGAGAGAGAGAGAGTATTTTTACCATCAAAGTGGTAAAAATTCTCTCTTTAATTATGTATAGCATTTCGGACACACTTTTGGTTTATGACTGATACAAAGTCGTACCTGTCGAGTTATTTTGGGCCTATTTCGCCTCATACCTCCGGTCATGAGTTGATTGGCAAAAGTATATAAACATATTTATGGTAAATTGATTCAACCTCCTCGAAATGATTCAGAGACGGCGATCCTTGTGTCAAATTGAAATTTTCGAATGACAGATATCTGTCATTTTCAGCTTCAATGTTACATTTGCGGCTTTTGTGCGTTGATAAAGACTATAATAATATATAAATGAATATCTCTATGCTTTTGTGCTATGCTTTTGTGCTCGCTTTTGTGAAATGTTTAGAACTCCGCCAATATCACGTGTACCATGCATTGTATTGAGTTACAAAACATATTCTTATACAAAATGGTGAAGTTAAAGTTGTCTAGGCAAGCATTATTGCCAGGATTCTATTCTGAAATTCGAGACTCAGAATTAGTCATCCCTTCACGGTGACAATAGAACTGTCGACGCGTCACACACCGTCCCAATTCTATCAAGCTGGTACTAGGTTCCCATACAAAACAAAGGTACTGCAGTGTACAGTTGTACACCTATCTCATTTCCTAGCCCAGTTGCGGCTTCCGAAGCCGTCAGGCCGGCCTCTTCCGGCTCGCAGATTAGTATCGACGCCATTTACTGTCTCACTAGCTTTGTTCTATTACTCGATTCATGAACCACTGATGTTAGCCAACTCGAAATTCGAATTTGGAATGGATGTTTTTATTTTTGGATTTTTGGTTTCGAAATGTGCTTCCAATTTTAAAAAGAAACTTAATTTGCATCAGAGATGGAAGCTTTCGAATTGCGGTAATCGATTACTGATTACTAAATCGATTATGACGATGAAAATTGGTTTTGTCATCATAAATCGGTTTAAAAAACTCTGGGCTTTGATTACGATAATCGGTTTCGATAGTGTACGACTCGTAAATAAATCGCTGTCACTATTCATTTTCAATTGAAAATCCGATAGCGGCATCCAAAAGGGTCCCATAAAAACTATTTTAGTCGTCTAAAACAGCGGCCACCAGCTCTCCATTACAGCTTTGCATAATTTAGATCGATCCTGTCGCGGTAACTCCGAATCGGGCGTTTGAATTCTTTATACGCCATTGAATTGTGCGCAAAAATGTACGCGATCCGTGACCAATTGACAGCTGTCTTTCAATTAAACCCATATGAACCAGCAACGGACTTTTTGGACGTTATATCCGAAAAAAAAATCATTCGAATTTGGAACACATTTTTTTAGCTCTAATATTTTATTCAAATAGCACAGTCGACAAGTCTCGAAATAACTCTAGTTGAGAAACGTTCACATTCACTTTCGCACATAAACAACGCATAAAATAAATAAACAAGGAGACCGGGAGAGCAGAAAACAGAAGGACACCGCGTAGGGCCGCGATAGGACTATCCATCACCGGGTCACATCGCTTCGATAGGGTTAGGGCCTCCTCCGCACCTTTATGTCTCCCTGGTGGGATATAAAGGCACCGTACGCGGGACCCTAGTTTTTTGACGTCTATTTGTGGTCGGCACGATCCCTATAACGACTAGAGCCGTCCCGTAAACTATTTTAGTTCGGAACGATGTTTATGTTAGTTCTGAGCTGAAACTCGAAAGTTCGTGTCATTTCAGGCTTGTACGAAATAAATCCTAAGTGTCGTGTACGATGTTCGGAGAAAAACTTGTATTCGTGTTTCTTACCAGGGATGCATAATTTAGGGCTCAATCCGTGTGTCACGTCGCGGTGCCGAAAAATTTAATCCGTCAGACGTACACGCTCTTACTTGGCAAAGAACATCGCTCGTTCAGAACTAACATGAGAAAGGGATGGGGTGTGGTTAGGAAATGTTTAATGTAAATACACGGAATTTTAACACTTTTTTTAGACTGATTAACACGGACAGTTTCTGTTGAAATTAAAAGAAAAATCTATTAACGGACTTTAAACTATAAGGAAAATCTAAAATTCATCAATATCATTTTATTTTTCTCTAATTGTGTTTGAGTTTGTACCGAGACAAAACAATTAACAAAATATATACTTAAAATAATTGAGTATACTTGTTTCAATTCAATTAATTAACTTAAAAACAATGTCCCGAATACCATACTATTATATATAATACGGAAACAGAAATCGAGTCAGCGTGTCAGCGATAAGGACATAAGATTTACAGATTAAGAGTAATAGTAACTTACGTTTTACTTACAAATATTTGACGTAACTGTCAACACAAGTTCAACTGTCGCAGCTATCTAAAGAGTTCCTTGCAACCATCCGTCAAAAAAATGAATACACAATAGTAGACAAAAAGACAAGCTCTATATTTTTTTCTTTTCGTCACAAATAGGTACTTTGCTCTTCATCATGCAGGTTGAAAAATATATAGTTTTGCTTTTATAGCCTTCTCTTTCTGCGCCAAATACCCACAACTCGATTAATTCCTATTAAAAAAAACATCAATAATGTTTTATCCTTCGCTACTTCAACGGAAAAGCACATTTTCCTTCAAGATAACCCTCTCCTTTGAGACGCTATGATTTTTACTTTTACGACACGTCCGGAAATCACCGGGGCCCGTGAATATATTATTATTGTTATGGCAACACCGAGAAAATTGTAAAATACGCCGTATACTGGCAAAGAATTATGTCTGCGTACGCATATCATTAGGGAATTTTCGGTTTTCGCACACAGACATGTGGAATGAATATTTTAGCGATTTTTTTCTCTTTTGACGGAACTTTGTGGAATTATTCAGATGTCTTCTTTTTGTTAAAGATGAAAAAATATTTGTTTTGTAGCGATTAAGACGTCGGCTGTGTAGTTTTGGCGGGAACGTGAGAGAGAAATAGGTATCACCGCTTGGTATTTTTTTTTCTGAAATTGTTTTATTTTCAATAAACAAATTAATTAATTAATTAAATTAAATTAAATATTCTTTCTTGTGAATGGGGTTTTTTATTCGATTCGTATTATTTTACATACTGTAGTGTGAACTAAATGAAATAAAGTGATATATCATTATTTTCTTGTTGTCAATAATAACCCCATAGATGCTTCCAGTAAAGTCACCACCGCTTTGATATGGCATAACCAGAACTTGAGAATAACATTTATTTACTTGACATAGTATACGACTAGTGCTTTATAAGATTAATATTATTAGTAAAATATATATTTTCATAATATAATAATATTTTAATATAATATGATTATTAATAATATTAGAAAAACGAAGGTAACTCTGTCTGTTTGTCGGGTTTACATGGCTAAACGACTAAACCAATCGTTATGAAATTTGCCATAGATATCTTTTAAAATAGGCGGAAGGATATAGGGTATACTTTATCATCATCATTATCACTACGCGGGTGAAACCGCGAGGCTATGTTACAATTAATTATGAACAAACATATTTCACACTGGCAAATGCGATATTCGCTCGAGGCCAACACAAAAGAAAATAACACTGGTTGTTTTAAGGCCTACGGTTACGCATAATGACCACAGTTATCACTATTTTTTTATGCAGATGTGTGACAAGGTGAGCAAATCGCTCGCGTGTTGTTAAGTAACACGCTTGCCCATAGCAGTCTGAGACCACCCAGAACTTTAAACTTCGATAGTTACAACCCTGTGTGGTAATGCACTACACTAATCATACTGAGATAGTAAATTTTAAACCTATGTAACCTTGTAGTGATGACTTTTACTGAAGCTTCTGTGAATTAAAAAAAAGCTTTCGTCATAAATGATTTCAAGCAAAGGTAATTACATATTTTAAAATAAAAAAAGTGTTCGAGTTGAAACGCAAAACGTTGAATGTTTTATGTCTGTCTACTGTCTATCTTTTTTTTAAATACATTATAGATACATTATAGACTGACCACTCACTAACTCTTCTGATGCACCTCCTCCTTTGACTCCTGGCCTCGCTCTCTTCTGACCATAAAATCACAACGATTAAGTAATCGATCTAGAGCAAGAAAAAAGAAGAGGAGATCCATTTCTGAACACTTTTGATTTTAATAACTTATATAGATAAGGATGGAATAAAATCAAAATAACTTAGAGTAAAAATAATGATCTTTTTATGATATTCATCGAATGCGGTATTCCCTCACGACGTATTTACATCCGCAACCGCGATAGATCCGAATAAAGGGATTGTGAGTTATTCGATTTATAGTTGGCAACTCGAATCTTTGCATCGAGAAATTTTTCGGTTAGATTAGGGCTGTACTGTTTTATTTTAGATTTTTTTAGAATTAAACTTACCTAATTTTTTCGATGCAATGGAGTTTCGCGATATGGCTTAATATTGATTGTCACTGCAAAACTTAATTTTAAACATATTTTTTAAGTAGGTAGTAATAGGTTTTCGCTTGACCGCCTACACGCCTGATGTTAAGCCACGTACCGGTCTACGATGGAGCGCGTTTATCTAGTAGAAACCAATTCACTCGCAATTTAAAGACACTCAGATTATATTTATAGGGAAAGACCCACCCGGGGTTTTTAGTTGACATATAAATTATGTAAATTAATATATTACCAAAAAAAATTCTGAAGACGTATCTACATACTAATAACGTGAATAACAAGTGAAAAAGAATCTGTGAATTTAATGTAAAGTATATAGATAGTAGTAATTTTTTCATAGTTTTAAAAGCTTCGTGGTTAAAACTAAATTATAAATTAACTCTGTTCGATTCTAAAGTTCTTTTACAGAACACTAATATTTGGTATATGCTCAATAATCCATACATTCTCCGTAAACAGTTTCGCGCCAACCCTAACGTTATTTTTTCTCGATTTTCGATTTACCAACAGCAATCGAGATTTTAATGCGTCCGCGTGATTTATTCGCCGGCCGCGCGTTCGAAATTTGATATCTCCATACGGTTTATGATGCCCTGGTGCCTGGACGGGATCTATTGCAGAAAGGATTCGTAAACTTTGCCCCCGGAAAAAAATATAGCTTGGATTGGACAGGGGTATGAAATAATGTATTTCAAGTTAGAAATGAAGTAGCAGAAAGAATACACGAGTAGGTGCTTTATTTTCTTCAGATTTGACTTTGAAAATGTTATATTAGACGGAATCTGGGGGCACGGCAGTGGCCCCGGCCAAGTCGAGCGGCAAGGCCACGCCGTACCATCCTTTTTACTTTTAATATACATGCTCCACCTTAAAAAAATTACCACTGACCTTTATTTTTCTTAGTTCTAGACAGGTTTGTTTTACACAAATCATTTTTCTTTTGGTAGGTACTCCAATATTTTAAGATTTTACAAGTGAGTATTTGATTGATAAGTACATTGATTAGTTACCTATTAAACGCATAGTTCAAATGCTTGTTGTGGATTTTACTACTTAGTTCAATGGACACTTGTATCTCTATCTACAAATATTGCCAAAAGTCTAACCTAAAGTCTCAGTTTTCCAGTAAAATTTCTCAGTTTTCGTAGAAAAAAGTTACAGCTGAATATGTCGTAAGAAACGCACATTTCGACACTCACAGAGGAATCGAAACCTATGGGGTACTTCCCGTTGACCTAGAACTCTGAAATTTGGCAAGAAGCATTGTGTTAGAGTACACATATAGGAAAAAAAAAACGAAAACTGGACATTTTTAATTTAATCACAAAAAAATAGTGTCTCTATGCAAGGAATGAGGGCCTAAATTTTAAAGTGAATTAACCGTATCATGTGGGGTATCATATGAAAGAGCCTCATTAGCATAAGCTAAAACAGGTTTTTAACACATTCTTCGCCCCCTGCAGACCCTTCACTGCAGCTGGGATCCAAAACTTTTTAGGCGAATTTTGATAAAGTACAGAGTGGCCGCGCAAAGCAACGTTGACTGCCTCAAACGCCGGCCGGCTTACAAAATGAACGGGACACTTGCTCGGATCCGAGTGGGAGGCGCTACTCCTATAGCCCTACCCCACTCGGATCCGTGTGGTGAGCAAGGAATGTGTCAAATATTTTTACGATGTATATTTTTCCGTTTATGAAGGAAAATATAAAAAAATATATGATTTCCCCCTTTATTTAGTTTGTACGGAACCCTCGGTGGGCGAGTCTGACTCGCTTTTGTCCGTTTTTTTTTTTGGCGGGAACGTCTTAGTAACGTGTTGTTGCTTTGTTTTATTTTCCTAAACTTATGTTATTTTGAACGTTAATGCTATAAAAATGGTGGTGTTTTATTCATTAAGTGTTCGATAAAGTGCGTGAGTGTGGGCAAGTAAAATAAAGCAGTAAAACGTGTGATTTTACGTTGTCGGCAAAACACTATAGAAGCTTCTAGTAAAGTCGCCTCAACTTTACTGAAGCAGGACTCGACTTATAAATTGCAGTCAATTTATACGTGATATACGTGACTTACTCGTAGATTGTGACTAGAACATTTACAACTTGTTTTATTCAAGAAACTTGAAAAAATCCTAATACTTGACACTGGCAAATGCTTTAATACGGGTCCAATACAAAAAAAGAAGAAGAAGAATCTCTTTGTTGACCATACCATAAGTGTGTAATATCTCAAGTTTTCATCTGAGTCAGAAGTCAATATGCTTGAAGTAGCCGTGGAACGTAGAGACAATAATCTTTGCCTCTGGGCATGATCATAACATAATTTGACAGCCACCAGTCCAAGATTTGAATTAAGGTCAATGATTTGGAAACTTATATGAAATCTGATTGCTTGTAACAGTATTTCTTGCGACAAACAATTTAAAAAACGTTTCAGCGTGTCTTCTCTTTTATTTTTGAAGAAAATAAAAGAAAAGGCATGATAAGACCTCGTTCAAAATGTTTGCCGCTAACAATACCTCCTTACCAAGACGTCACAAAAACATTGGCTCAGCATAAATTTGACAGATCCCGTTACAGGACGGGAAACCAACGGGAGTCCATCATTTCACCGTTTTTGTGGTCACCTTTAATGGTCTTCATAAATGTTTGATGAACAGCTTTTTCTGGATAGCAATAAAAAGTTTCGATTGTTGACAAAATTAAAAAGGGGGGCATTGGCCGCTGTCCAATGTCGGATTTGTCTTGAACCAACAAAAAAACTTTTTGACAATTAATGAAATCGATAGAAATGTAATTATTTTACCCACGTTCTCTCTCTCTGTCTTCGATCTTTTGAGCAGAGCTAACATAATCTTAAGTGGCAGAACTCCAGCTATTTATCATAATAGACGCTCAATATTCAACACAGTCCTCTTTTTTTATATTCCCGTCAAAAGCGTCAATTAACACAAAACGACGAAATTTATGGCAAATGCACAATATGTGCGAAAAGCCAAGAAAAAAAACACAAAACGAAAATTGACATTCAATGTCACTTTTCGCACGTTCCGCTAGCAATGTCCATAGACAATAATGTTTGTGTACGTTCCGAATCACGTAAACATTAGGTAATGTAAGCATAGGCCTACTTCCTGTCATTATTGAAGCGTCCGCGCGCATTAATGGTAACTATTGCAATAACTGTGAAATTAAGGGTGCCCCGGACATTCGACTTTTCAAACAAAAATTTAAGCAAACCTACATATATTTATTTATATGAAAATTTCAGAAATAGTTTTTCATTATTTTAAAATCCTAAAAAGAGGGTTATGTAATCTTCTAAGATTTTTGCAATTGTTACTCATTCAAATGAAACAAATTTTAAATTAATTAGTTTAAAATTATGTAAAATATACGCGATAAAACATTTGTTTCATTCCAATGAGGGTTATATTTTTGAACATATTACATGGGTATGTTTGTCTGTATTTTTGAGGTTACATCCATGTTACTTCCTGTAACCCAAATGGTTTGTTCGATTTTGATGTGTGAGTTGTGAGTAGATCGTCCTTATTTTCAAAGTGTCTCATACTTTGAAAATAAAGAAGATCTTGTGTGTATCCAACGCAAAGCGGAGGTACATATATATGTATTTTATTGGCTTTTTTCACTTTGGGCAGGTGCTGGCGTCTTTCATGGGTCTTAAATATAAATATTTTTGTGGACATTTCACACAACACCATCAAGCCCAAACTAAGCAAAGCTTGTACTATGGAACTAGATGGCTGATAGAATACGTATATACGTTTTTTTTTTTTGTTGTAAATATATACATATGATACATAGAAACACCCAGACACAGAACAAACATCCATGCTCATCACACAAATGTTTGCCCTGGGTGGGGATCGAACCCACGACTTTTTAGTTCAGCAGGTAGACGTAGACACACTACCAACTGAGCCACAAGGCCAGGTCTTATCTTCAGAGTGTCGCAGACTGTATTTTGTTGCTAGATATTATTTTGTTTGTCTTTCAAAAACTGCATATGAATAAATTAAGAATATAAATCAACTCATTTTGTATTTTTTTTAATAAATTGTATGAGTGATACTTTTGATAAAATTAACTAATTTGTATGAGTGATCTAAAGCTCTGGGGAACCGTTAACAGGGTATTAATTGACGTGCAGCATCAGTGCGATTCGAGTATGGAATGATAATAAACAATGAGACCTCCCCTGAGAATAGACACACACGCACACACACACACACAGCGTATGTCTATTCTCGAACTTGTACAAATGGGCAATTTCGACGGATAAGGAATGCATGAAATTTAATAGGTATATAAGGATATGACATTCGTATTAGCTTCATCCACTGACCTCGAAAAATGTTCAGATTGGACAAGTTTTGTTCGATACAAATAACAATTTTAGCATTAATATTTGAAACGAAAATCGGTTCTCAGGACATTATGAGAAAGTATCATAATATTTAACCCCCATATTCAAGAGCAAAGCTAAAAAACCTTTTTGCAGAGGTTTATTCGAATGTCCAGGGCTGATAGCCCTAGAAATTGATACAACAATCGAAATGTTAAGACACGAAGTTGAATCTAGTGATGATAATTCATGATCTGGAATGGAAGTTAGTCCATTTAGAGACCTGCATTTAGCTACAATACTATCATCATCATCATCATCTCAGCCACAAGAAGTCCTCTGCTGGTTGGAGAAGCAGTCACAATACTATATCATAATCAAATAGACTTGGACATTAATAAACCACCACCAATCCGGAATTAAAGGTCAGAATCAGAGACGCCCTCATAATATTGAAATTAAATAAAAACTACGGGTCACTCACGTCTGTTTTGAGCCGAAATATCCGACTATAGTTTCAACCGCATTCGGCGGTCTTTTTCAAAGGAGCAGCACACACGTCACTTTCGGTCGGTGACGCGCCTTGCACTGCGAAACTATAGTCGGATATTTCGGCTTAAAACAGACGTGAGTGACCCGTAGTTTTTATTAAAAAATGTGTGAAAACCACGTTAATTTCCATAGTAAATTTAAAATTGTTTTAAAATGTTAGCAATTTTCTATTATCATTATCATCAGCCCATATTTTCTCACTCCTTTGTCTTACAAGTACTGTAGTTACGAGTATATTAATCAACTGAAATTACTGTATAAAGGAAAACACGTTCTTTTTTATTTTTCTTACCTCTTTTTTCAAAGAAAATGTTATCCCAATAGGAAAGCTTACCGTTGAATAATTTACCTTCTTGCCGGCGCTGGTGCCCTGGTAGCTGTGGTAGAGCGGAGCAGCTCCCGAGGGAGGCACCTACCAATAACATTAGGTCGGACGTGTTCTGCCGCTCTGGTACCGCAGTTATGGAATACCTTGAAAATTTTATTAATAAAACTGTTAAAAGATTGTTTGTTTATACTATGTTCAATTAAAAAAAGAGCTGTCCCTGTTTTTATTTTTGTGCTGTTTTTTCTGAAATTAATAAAACAGAGAGAAATATGAGGTATAAGTCTCAATCCAGGGTCTGAACTATCAACGTAAATTAGCTAGTAGCCTAGTATATTTATTCGTTTTTCTGGCGTTTTTATAACAATAAAATGTAATTCGTACGATTCGTATTCGTAACTTGACGATAATATTATTTCACCATAATTTAAAGCAGTAAAGTGACATAAAAACCGGCCAAGTGCGAGTCGGACTCGCGCACGAAGGGCTCCGTACCATTATCTATAAAAATTGGAAAATCACGTATGTTGTATGGGAGCCGCCCTTAAATATTAATTTTAATTATTTATTTTTAAAGAACAAATGTAGTACTTTTATTTCGTCAATCATGTATACAAATTTATAATTTATAAACTACAAAAAAGCTTATGTTAATTACACAAAAAAATTATTATATTAAAATTTTATTTTGTCGTTTTTAAAGTGAATAATATAACTCAATATTCTGTAGATATTTCAAGCGTCAACCTGTTGCCGTTATCAATATTAAAAAAAACGAGCAAAAAGTCACGTTTGTTGTATGGGGGCCCCCTTTATATTTATTTTATTCTGTTTTTTAGTATTTGTTGTTTATAGCGGCAACAGAAATACATCATTTGTGAAAATTTCGACTGTCTAACTATCAGGGTTCCTGAGATACAGCCTGGTGACAGATGGACAGACAGACGGACAGACAGACAGCGGAGTCTTAGTAATAGAGTCCCGTTTTACCCTTTGGGTACGGAACCCTAATAGATATCTAGATTACAGTAAAGTTACCTTAGAAGATATACGTTAGTTTATATTATTGAATACCTACCATTGAATGGAGAACTTCCTCCTATTTTAAAGTCGGTTGTAAAGTAGGTAACGTGGTTTTCACATATTTTCAAATAAATATATGGGTGACGCACCTTGCACTGCGACGTGCCGCTCGTGCCGCACGTGACGTCATCGGTTGCAAAAGGGTTAGGGTGGGAGGGTGACGTGGCCGCTGCTCCTTTGAAAAAGACCGCCGAATGCGGTTGAAACGATAGTCAGATATTTCGGCTCAAAACAGACGTGAGTGACCCGTAGTTTTTATTTGAAAATCGGTTGTAAAGTAATCACAAAGAAACGATCTCAACCGTCTTATTGGTTTTCACGAAACAATCTAACAAAATACAAACCGTGCTAACTCGGGACAGGTGTACTTTCCCATTCAATTACTAGAGAGAAGCCTTCGGCTCGGCTTAATTAAGTTAAAATCGGTATCGACGGGAATCGAGCGCCCTCGATGCTAATGTTTCTCTTTCTTTGTTGTCGTGTATCAATGCCTTTTTTGGATTTTACAAAAACTCGCTTTTATCACCTTTCGAGAGTTTCTTACCATCTAAACTACTCTTTCATATGTTATTAGTTGAAAGATGTGAATACGTCTTTAAATTATCTTCCATCGCGGAAGGCCATAAAAAACTGGTGATACGTAAACTATAAGAAAGTCAAGGATACAATTTGGTGTTGAAGTAAAACTTAGTTTCACAATTCGATAGCTAAAGGATCATAAAACTACGTTACGTTAAGTGAGGATTGTGACGCATCGCGCACGGTGTAGGAAGAAATTCGTTGATATCATCGCGTCGTCGATAATAGCGGAGTTTGTTCGTTGTAGGTCGCTTCAACTTAAGTTACGTAGATATACTTGTATTCACGTAAAACGCACATCAATGTTCACGACGCGCTTATTTTTAACCCTCGACCCAAAAAGGAGGGTGTTATAACTTTGATTTGTGTATCTGTGTATCTATAAATCTGTGTGTCTGTCTGTGGCATCGTAGCTCTCAAACGAATGAACCGATTTTGATCTAGTTTTTTTGTTTTATAGATGATTTCATTGAGAGTATTCTTAGCTATGTTTAATCAAAATCTGTTCAGTCGTTTTTTATCAGGGTTTTTGAGTTTTCTAAACTTATACTTGTATATTTAGTGACATCTCTCCACTCGATGAATTATTAATAATAAATAATGGTTTTTTTTTATTTTTTTTATCAGCCCTGTTTGTACAAACTGTCCCACTGTTGGGAACGGGCCATCTTCTCATTGTGAGAAGGGTTAGGCCATAGTCTGCCACGCTGGCCAAGTGCGGGTTGGCAGACTTCACACATCTTCAAGATCATTGAGAACTCTCAGACATGTAGGTTTCCTCACGATGTTTTCCTTCACCGTTTGAAGTTGGCGGCAATCAACAATACGCACATAACTTCGAAAAGACAGAGGTGCGTGCCGTGGGATTCGAACCCAGGACCTGCGGATCGCAAGTCAGACGGTCTCACCACTAGGCTGCCGGAAACTTACGAATAAACTTAATAAATTCAATGCTAGGATTTAATTAAAATTAACACAATATTTGTTTTTATTGTTCCAGCATCCGTACCCCTCTGAAGACCAAAAGAAGCAGCTAGCACAAGATACAGGGTTAACGATACTACAAGTTAATAATTGGTGAGTTTAATATCTGCTTACATTAGTATTCTTTAAAAAAAAAAATAATTTTAACAATGTTTGGCTTGGGTGCCATAAATACAAATTTTAGAATTCAAAATTAGTTCACCAAGATACAGCCAAACTTTGATCCCAAATAAGATAACCGATGGCGCCGATTCTCGAGTGAAGACCATGCCCCGGCAAGAACAGCGCAGAAAGACCAGTCACAAGATGGACACGGCCTCATGCAAGTGGCAGGAATACGCTGGATCCAAGTTGCTTCCATGAAGTGTGTTTGGAAATCCTTGTGAGAGGCTTATGTCTAACAGTAGACTTTTGGTGGCTGAAATGATTATGATGATCTTTATGTCTCATACTAGGCTAATTTTAGTTTAATAATTTCTGTCCGCCTTTTTGTAGTAATGCGATACCCATTAATTACTTTCCAACCTCTTTTTGCCCATGCCCATTTAAGATAGCTTGAGTATTTCTATCCTCCTTTTTCTTCGTGTATTTGGTGTTCCTTCCCTTTCTCTTCACTCTGTTTTATTATTTTATTGTTTTCTTAATTTTAACTACCCATCACAACACCACGACATAATCGACCACACTGCAATACAACGACCGACACCAACCAACTAAAACCAACCGAACAGATGTTGAATAATTTCTCCAACCAAATAAACGAGTGATTATCATAGGTTGCAAATAATCTTCTTTACGAGGCACGATCCGATCGGCATAAACTCGCAGCATAACGATCGTCGGGGGCTGTAAACAACTACACTAGTTCATTTGCATTTTAGAATAGATGCAGAGATTGTACTCGGTTAGAAACGGTCCTCTTCGAATATGAATTTTCAGATTGAAAAGTTTGAAAATACACTTTTCATTTTCAATACTATTTTGTTTGCGACGATGTATCTAATTTATTTTCAAGAGACGAAACGAGCAAATCGCTTACTTGATGTTTAGCATGAAGCTTGCCTATATAACGATACAGACTAATATCCAGAACTTCAAACTTCGACATTGTGTTATTAATAATGTTCTGTGATTGTTTACTGTACAAAAGAATCTCTACTACTAATTTTCATAGTGGGACCTTTTAAATAGGTGTTTTATTGTATAAATAAATCAGAATTTGCCTATTTTCGTAAGAACGATATAGTAATGAAATACGAATATAATAATTTTCAAACAATAATATTTATTATTTTTTCCGAAAATAAATTAACATTAGGAAACGGAACAACTAATAGAAATACAAATAAATATAAATGATGAGTGGAACTCCCTGCTATATTTCCTGTGTCTTCAAAATTATAATCTTAAATTCCAAAGCTATTCTAGCTTTGGAATTTAAGGATTTAAATTAATTTCTTTTACATTGGCGTGCTTCATCCTTGGCGATATCGTCGCTTACTATCAAGCGAATTTTCAATAAATCATAGATTGATTTCGTGTAAAAAATATTATATTGAAAAAGATGTAATCAACCAAAAATAAACAAACGGAGGAAGGGACATAAAGCTGCGAAAAGTTTAAAAAACGGTTAAAAGTGATACAATATCTATCTATATCGAATTTAAATGAAACTCTCATCGTAATAGAATCTCACTTGACCATTTCAAAGAGTGCGCAGGAGTGTCAGTGGGTGTAGCTGCGTCTGCGGTACATAAAATGGCGGATGGATCGGCACACGTTCCAAATGGCAGATTACATAGTTAACTTGCTGTTTCTACGTGGGAACAAACAATAGAATTACACTTCTTTTTACCCGACTGCGTATGTGTGTATGTACCTATGTATGTATGTTTCTATATGATCGCCTACAGCCTAAATGGCTTGACCGATTTTAATATGCGAGGTGTCGTTAGATTCGTTTTTACTTTCAGAGTGTCATAGGCTATATTTTTTTGTAATAAAAAAATATTTTTGTGAGAGCAATTACATCTCTCGCAAAAATAAAAAAAATGCGTTTTTTGTAACCTCCAACGTGCTTTTTCGTAATAAACAAATGGTTTTACTAGAATGATTCTAAAGAACACGCATTTATAATCATTCACAGCGATTTTACGCATATTTCCTCATAAAAAACGTACACTCAACAGCATATCAAGCGTAATGAAGTCGTAAGTAAGACTGCAAAAATTGCTTTTCTACAGTCGGGTGTTTTGTTTTTCTTTTAACATAATAATATGTAGGTACTTGTTCAGATAATGACATAGCTGAAAGGCAATATTTCTTCAACCATACACGTGCTATAGACTGCGGCTTTTACCGAAAAACGTTACTTAACTTTAAGCAATGCTTAACACATGTATTTTTTCTATTTGCCGC
This sequence comes from Lycia hirtaria, assembly GCA_947563715.1. Lineage (NCBI taxonomy): Eukaryota > Metazoa > Arthropoda > Insecta > Lepidoptera > Geometridae > Lycia > Lycia hirtaria. Next base: position 16,337,432 of record OX387385.1, read on the forward strand.
TGACACGTAATGAGACTTGCGGAAAGAAGACAGAGAATTTAAGACGATGGTTAAAGTTAAGTAACGTTTTTCGGTAAGGCCCATGATGTATAAAACCTTACCTTTATTTCAAAAAACCTGTTTGACGATTATGAAATTAATTCTCATGTCATAATTATCAGAGCCACTTTTAAAATAAATTAACTTTTTTATAATTTTCACCCAACTGTGCAACAAGGGTTAGATTTTTCAGATGTGTGTATGTTTCTATATTACCTTCTACATCCCGAACGGCTTGACCGAGTATAATGTGTAAATACAAATACAAACATTGCGTTTTTAATTCTCGAGTATCATAGGCTACTATTTTTGTAATAATTATAATGCAACTTTCGCAAAACTTCATAATTGTAAATTATGAATTTTCGTAATAAAAAACTACAATATCCAAAACTCAAAAACGTATCAATACCCAGTAGGAAGTTAAAATTCAATTCAATTTACAACAATAACCTCTTCAAGTTTGACGGTAGAAAGCCATTTCTATTGTGCGCTACCTAACTTAACACTCGAGGTGTGGTAAATAAATATAACTTAGGAACGTTTATTTATATCATTAAGTTGAAGTGATGAGTAAGTTAAGAGTTAAGTGTGTATTGATATGCTGCCGAGTTCGGTTCTGACTTCTGATTGTGTTCTGATATGACGTGGGAATCGTTTTTGAAATGGTTTGGGGGAATTTGGTAGAATGATTATGAGATCATTCGTGGGATTGGAAGTATAGAATGTTTCTATGTTATTTTATATTATTTTTAACATGAATAAGTCCATATTTGACCATAAACTTGTTAGTAAGCGACGATGTGGTCGAAGATAAAACACGCAGACTTAGAAAATTCACCTCGACCTTGAAGAGATACATGGTGTATCTTTCAGGGAGTAAAGAAGCCGACAAATTGTTTTTCATTGGCTCTACAGACTAGAAACGAAGAATTAAAACTATTTAGTATGGACCATAGGAAAATCCACAATAAATTGGTGATGACACGCTGACCTTCTGCGACGATAGAATAAAGTTTTGTAGCTAATATGTACATTCTCCGAAATGGTTTCTGTAGAAAATTGACAGATTTCCTATCTTTCGTGTTTCAGGGTAAGCAGCTTTTTAGCAACTAGCTTATCTTACCAAATTAAGAGAAGTTAATACGCTCACCAAGCATTTCTCATACGTTTGACCACCAACTTGCCTGATGGTAAGCGACGATGCAGTCAAGGATGGAGTACGTCTATCTAGAATATTATATATTCACACTGCCCTTGAAAATTTCAAGATTTCAGTTCTCAGAAAATAGAGAAGGCGGCAGAGAGTTACACTCTTGTGCAGTATGCATAAAGACTCAAAGGACATCCTTTTTGGTTCACGAAATCTATTTTGTCTGGTTTTAGTTTTGGACCTATAGCTTGTGTATCAAATTCAAGTGTCAGTCGGCTTTCTGTGTAGACTGCAAAAAGAAAGAATGACGACCTGGGAAAAGCGTCTAGTACAAAGGCATACACTATAGTAAAGTAAGCAAGTAACAAGCAGCATGCCACTAGCAAAAAATAAATAAAATAAAAGATAACAGTAAAGCCACAGGCGGAAATATACCTTACAGCATAGAATGACGCATCTCTCATTATCTTATAGCCGCCTGGTATGACAGGCAACGGTGACTGACTGACAGCCCGGGTCACAGGTCGACGGGGCATAAGCTCTCGCGCGCTCTACGCGCCTGGTACAGCTATGTAATTATTACCTGTAATTATTAAAAAAAAAAACAAAGGCACGTCAATTAATTTGAGTTAGATGACTTATTAACAGTTAATTGAGCCTATGAAATCATAATTATTGTTTTGGAGGGTAAAAAACTATTTAATTATTTTAATTCTTATTCATATCCGGTCTTTCCACGATTTTTTATTATATCATGAAAGTATAAATTCAGTTATGTCTAATACTGCTGTCCTACAGTATTTATAGTAAATTTATGTCTCACTTGTCTTATCAATTTCTACAAAAACAAAAGAGCAATCTCCACCATCCCAACTGGAACACAATCAAAAAATCATTGGAATACAACAAACACTCGAGTATTAATCCGAGTTAACATCTTTACGTCCAGTAAAACCATTAGGAAGGGTTGGGGCGCACTGCCCCTGCCCCTGGGCCCCTGTGGCCCTGTGTAAACAGGTGGGGCACAGCTGATGCACGCTTGATTGGTTAAGTGCTACGCTATTGTGTTATTTTATTGTTTGAACGACGTGTAGTTTATAAACAGGCTACGAAAATTATTTGAAAAAGAAAATCTCAAAGTCTCAACTTGCTCGGTCAAGCCTTCTCGCTTACCATAAGGCGAATTTGTGGTCACTTTTGGTCAATTATCTCTAATCAATAAACTGACCAAAAATTATCCAAATCGAGATTCAATTTTAGAAAAAATGTTATGCAACTTCTCTTTTAAAGAAAATGCGGGTTAATTTCGCTACAAAAAATGAATATTTGAATGAAGCGATGCCATGTGTTCATATTTTGGCTTGTGTTTTTATGAATTTCGTTTGAACGCCTTTTCATGTTGTCTTGGTTTGACATGATGGTACTATTTCCATACAAAAGTGTTTTTACCAATGATAGTGGAGTATAGTATAGTTTTACAATAAAGTAAATTTGTGGTTTGATATCGGTCTTTATTGGTGGAAAATCACATTTATTGAAGAAAAAAGTTGAGATTAATAGTAAAAATGTCAAATAATTATTCATAATTTTCGATACAAAATGTTTTTGAATATAATTTGCTATTAATATCTTGTTTTCTTCAGCAAATATTAATTTTCGCCGATAAGAAATAATATTAAAACTAGCTACAATAACTTCACAGTAAAACGGCTATATTCTTTTCAACCATAAAAAAATCTTGGCTTTGGTTACTCCTTAAAAATGATCAATAAGTCATCAAAATTTTAAGTAAGTATTAATATGTTGGAAACCAGGTTAATAAAAAAAAACATAAAATATTATCATTATTACCATACCTAGTACCATTCCCTCACTTTATATACCTAAAGAGAATTATATTCCCCGTACAAATGTGCTGGCATCCTCTCGAGAGCAATTGTAAGAGTAAATATTTAATAAGTGCACGCCAACCCTTCCATGTTTGTAATAACCAATTATAAAGGGTGGCTAATCTATAATTAGAGTTGTAGGTGGTAAAATTAGTAAATGGTTCGTGGAGATTGAAGAATATAATTTAGAAGGGTTATATAAAGATGGGAGTCGTTATTATCAGAAGTGGGATTTTGGTGATGGACGTGAGCGTTATTTATTTTTATGTTAGGTAGATGGAGCTCGTCAATCTAGAAGATATTTATTCACTCTAGCCTTAAAAATTCCAAGATTGAAGTTCTCAGGAAACAGAGATAGCGGCCAGTAATTCCATTCATGTGCAATACGCATAAAGAACGTGGACCAATATAGCTGAGTACATATTTTTGGCATTTCAATGCAAATAGGTGGTAATACGCCATTTTTCTGCTAGTTATAGTTTGAATTCATCTGAAATTAAACTTCAGCTGGCACCTGAATAAAATATGCTGAAAATTTAGTACGCATGAAATCTTTTTCTGAAAAATAATTGAAATTGGTCTTTAAGTTTGTTGATCAGATCGTAACCTTTAATATGGTTATCTGTATATATGGCTACCTTCTCCTGATATCATTATCATAATCCACAGCCTTTTCTATCCCACTACTGGGTATAGGGCTCTCTCTTATCATGCTACCTGTCTCGATCCTGTACCAATGGAGTCCAAGTTCGACCCACGATAGACACAATATCGTCCACCCATCTTGGCCACCACTCGGTCTCAACCTTACTCCCCATGTCATCACTGCGTCTAGCAACATGTCCTGCCCAATTCCATTTTAATTTCTCCTAATATACTTTCTGTTTAACTTAAAAGAAAAAAACATTGAAATTGAATGATATGGTAAACAATTATTGCTTAAGATATAGGTACGTAATCACGTAAATACATTGACTGTCTTTATTTTATTCGTTAAAACTATATTTTATTATGAATAATTAAAAGGCAGAAATCGAAAATAGATAGAAAGGCGTACAATCAAGCCATTCTTTTACAAACCCATGAAAGTACGTACCCTAAATGAAGCACTAAAGAAACCTCCCTAATTAATTAACAGCCACTAACAATAATATATTCCGCCATATTGAAAGTAACTGTAGTTCCAGGCGGACATAACATTGATGCAAATGTGACGTGATTACATTAGTGGATTACCTTACAGCTACTAGGAGTAGGGGAACTTTCTTTTTTCCTATACTACATTTTCTTAATTATTTTTTTGTATTGGACCCGCGCGTTTAGTGAATTTGTCAGCACTCAATACTGAGATTTTTTTAAGTTTCATTAAATACAAGTCTTATTAAAAGTATTAGTCGTAGTCTGAGTCAAATTCTAGTTTTTCTGATAGGCAATGATTTATTTATCGAGATATTTTTTGTGACTGTTGCGGTTGACGTGGGGTACTGTGTACTGACTTGTTATAATAATATTGACTGGTATCCAATTTAAATAAACATGCAAAAAAACAATGCATAATTTCAGCTCTATCGTAAAACGGGAAATGTGTCAAATTTATTTGAAAGATTTGATTACAGTCATTAGGACAGCTGAAAATAGAAACTAGTAAAATAATCATAGTATAATAAATCGAACCATTCAAGTTGTTTAGATAGAAGTAAATGTGTTGTAGGATAGAACATCCCACAACGAGTGTGACGTCTATCATGATATCTTGTGTGTAGATTACCTTCTGATATACGTGTACTAAAATCCTATATCGAATTGAAACCGGCTGCAAATAGAGATACCCATCGCGAATCGACACTCTTGAGATCGATATCGATTCTCATGAAGTCTACAAAGAAGTGATAATGGAAAAAAACTAAATAATTTTATCGACTCCAAACAGATAAATCTTAGTTATGAATATTATCGGTTATTAATATTAATACCAAAATAAAGATTATAACTAAGACAAAATACAATAACATGTCTGGATAGTGCTCTTATAAGAAGGTACATTTTCAGTAATTTATGTACATATACGAGTAGCAATAATAGATTTATAACTTTTATGATGAAATTTAATAAAAATCTCACTAATATTATAGAAATGTCAAGGTCTGCGAGTGCGTTTGTTACACCTTCATGCTAAAACGACTAAACGGTATTTGAATGAAATTTGGTATAGAGGCAGATTATAACCCTGGATTAACATAAAAGCTGCATTTTATCCAGAAAAAAATAAAAGTCTTATGGTTCTAAATGTATCAAAGATTACTTTTCTAGGGGGATTTCATGAAACAAATCAAGTTATACTTGATTAAATATTTTTTCACTTCAGTAGCTCAAACATGTAGGTTTTGCTGCCTAAAATCAGTGAGCAAAATGCGATTTTGCTCACTGAGTGAGACAAAGTAACTTTTTAATTATTTTTTTCAGAAAGCCGCGAATATCTTATTCAGCCTATTGGGTTAATCATACAATTCGAAACATTCACATTCTATCTCTTTCCCGCCATTAGAAAGAGAGAGAGAGATAAAGACCAGCCCTTTCGAAGTTCCGATTTTGAATTCGACCTCAAAGACAAACATGTTCGGAATTTCGTACTAACTAAATAAATTTTGCAAAAAGATAATTATGTCTTTTAATTTAATTTATTGCATTTTTAACTTATTGTTGTATTTAAACGAAAATAAGTATTTACTGCAAATAAAACTGATATTTAACCTGTAAATATTTATTATCTCCTAAAGTGTTCTCGCTGCTGAAGTGAAAAGTTATGTGTGTTACACGAGAGCAAAGTTTTTTGCATCTCGTGCCTTTGAATCCCTCGCCACACTCAGAATTCAACTTTAGAATCACTCGCTACGCTCGTGATTCAATCGTTGAATCCTTCGCTTGCTCAGGATTCAAAATCAGCACTCGCAGCAAAAAACGACTGCTCTCTTGTTGCACAAATAACTATTGTCAGTGTCATCGATTAGATATCGATGTCGATGACAAAATGCCGATCTAAATTCGTGACTTAGTATCAGTTTCAAATCTTTGTCTCATCCCTACAAGTGAATTACGCCCCCCTAATTGCAATTGTATAAACATGCAAATGTTCGAAGCGAGCTTGTCACTGCCTCTCATTGTTGCGCTCCTGGTACTTGTAATTGATAAGGCGCGACCATTTGAAATTTAAATGTGCCATCTCGAGGGATCCGGAATGGATTTTCCTTCAGTGTTCCTTTTAGCTGTTCCGTTATCGGCTAACGAAGAAATAAATACGGATTTACAGAGTTAATGGATTTATCTTTGTTATTTTTGGAAGTAAAAGACTGAGCGCGTGACAAGACTAAATTGAATTTTAGATGCCACAGACACACGTGAGATGTTCGTGGATGAAGAATACATATATCCGAAAAGTGTCAAGAGACTTAAAATACATTACTTGGGTCGGTTTTCTTCGAGTTTCTGGGTGTCTTAATATCGCGAGTGATAGATTCCTTCTATGCAAACGTATCGGTAATAAAGAAAATATCAACATATTTCTGGATCTAAGGACAGACATAATACAATATATTTCTTCACAATTTCAGAATTCATCTCATAGTTCTAAAAGTTATAAATACGTCTCTACATCATGTCTCATCTATTTCAGTCCCTTTATAGTCTTAATATAGACCTTGTACGTCCAGTATTAGTCCCGCTAATTGATACAACATGTCCTGTTTTTATGATTTTAAAGATGTATGAAATTCTAACATTTATCTACTAATACCTATCTATAAAAGGATTTGTCGTAACAGACAAACAGAAGACGTACAGCCTAAACCATTGCTCCTAGAAACATGAAGAATCACGAGTAAAACCGCAGGAATTTATAAATTTTATATTTTTAAATTAATTTGCACTCCAGTCTATTGGAAACACATTATTTGCTAACTAGGATTTATCTAAAGGCATCACAGCATGTCTATACGACCTATACGATTTATGGCTCATCTCACTCCTTACGATCCCATTTTATTATCTCGCTACAAAATATCCTTTACGATCTTTGTAATTTCCAGTACTGTATTATTATGTAATATATACGTAAATATATATCTACATTTCTTATTGTACTCAGCACTAAGTGTTTCATACTTCATTGAAAACAATCTGCACTCTAGTCCCACTTGTAGTCCCATATTCGCGTCTTAAGTCCCACATTCGCTCCATGAGTCCCATATTCGTCCCGCGCACGACCCTCTCCATACGCCGTCCCGGTTGATGGCTCATCTCCCGTTACGACATGTCCCGTTTTATGTTTACGACCATGTCCCAAGATTTGTTTATTTGATTAGAGTGTTACTTTGAGGTGTTTTGTGCGCAGTTTGGTGTTTTATGCATATTTAGTGGTGAGCTTGAGTTGAGGATGGTTTAGGGTTATTTGGCAGTTTTTTTGTTATTGAAAACACTATTGAAGGTTGAAGAAGTGAAAGTTCTGTCAGGATCGTAGTAAGTAGAAAAATATAGTCTCTGCATATGTATGTAAAGAATGTTTTTCTCAGGACAGATCTTTAACTCTGGCTAACTAACTTAACTGGCCACATGAGGGAAAGGGATGATTCGAGATTTTTGTGCAGAACTTTGACAGTAAAAATAGAATAATATTTACTATTTTACTAAAATAAAAGCGTACATTATTGTCTGTTTATTGCCTTTCGAATCTCGAAATCATTGTTTTAGGCATTTGTGTACTGTATTTTCTCATATCCATTACTTGTATCCTAGCTGCTTTTTTACAGAAATCGTTTATTTATTCAGGATAAAAATCATAAACATATTTCTGAGACCAATTGTAAAAAGTGATTAAAGTCTAGTTTTTATGTGATTGGTTAACAAATACGTGTATCCATCGCCACAAACTTTCACAGATTTGTTACTAGAATTACCATCTTCGACATCTTCACATAACATCAGATAAGCTGTGGAAAATTTGAGTGGACCTAGCCACCCAAACCTAAAAGAAAGGTATTAAAATATCTCACAGGTCAGTCCTAATCCCAGTTAGAACGTTCAAATAGATTCTAGATAAATAGAAATACACAATAATCCTCACCCATTTATAATAATCATCGTCCAAAATTAACACCCTCTTCCAGTCAAATGAGGCAGTAATGGCTAACCAATAATTAGTGACTAAGCCCACGTATTGACTACTAATCAAGTAAATCCATTGTAATCTGATAATCCGTGCCACTGGCTCCTAGACTACACGCTAGGGCTACCATGCGGACTAATCCGGGCTGAAATCCAGTGTTACTATCACTATATTGTTGTAAACTAGCTGTATTTCGTGGTTTTACTCGAATTTGTTTCTATTAACAAATACAACACGAATAAATATAAATATTACGACAGTAATAACACGAAAACTTGTTTAAGTTTCATTTTCAGCACGACGATTTCTAAATTATGGAACAGATGGAACGTTTTCCTGATTTTTTCCCCGTTTTTCTGATGGTTTTGGTCATTGCAAATAGACATAATCTGAGTGTATATTGTGGACCACAACTGTGCCCTGCGATTTCACCTGCAATAGTGATGCAAAATACTGTAAATAATTTAGCCGAAGTCCAGGGGGTTGTGGTATCATTAGCTCGAAGTTCCGTTGGATTTTAGGCAAGAGACCAGAGCCTTTTCTAAGTGGTATTTTTCGACTAAAATATCTCACAATGTATACCATTTATTATAATCAATTTACCTCTTTATTTTGTCTCCATCTAATATAGGCCAAATAATAGGAGACACCCTCTAGTATTGTGTCCATGTCCATTCTAGTATCCAATTTCAGTGGTAGATTGTTCTATTGTCTATCGATAGATACCAGGGCGGCATAATTAGGGCATCGGCTGAGCGTGACGTGGAATACATTTCCTAGCTTCATGTCCGCCTGGTACTTGCTATCTGTCAGCATTGAATGATTTGGGACAAACTGCTGGGTGGGGTGTTCTTATCTGTTCATCACAATTATCTATCTCTTCTGTGATTGCATGGTCTTCAGAAATTGTGAATTAGAAAGGAAATTTTGCGCAGATATCGAAATTTTATGAATTTACAAGTAAAAAGTTAGCCCATTACCACCCATATATTGTGTATTTTTCTAATGTTCAAACTAAACGGTTTAAATTTATGATTCTAATCCTTGCAGCTAAGGAAATATAACAGGTTGATTAAATAGACGTCTTTTATGTATGCGTGCTTAAACTTCATCTTCGACCACATTGTCACTTTCCAGCAAACGAATACATAATATAGAGCGGACTTATTTTCATAAAAAATGGAAATGTCGTTAGAAGATTACGCAAATATTGTCGTCGAGTTGTAATCATCAAAAAGCGAATTTTGCGAGGTAATTCATTATCTCAGCCATAAGAAGTCCACTGCTGGACATAGGCCTCCCCCATGGATTTCCAAAAAGACCGATTGGAAGCGGCCTGCATCCAGCGTCTTCCCGCAACTTGTAATAATTGTTGTTGCGAGGTAATTAACCTTCTTTATTGAATGACTTATATTTGGTCACCAATTTACGCAAAGTAAAGCTAGGTACGTTGCGGTCTACGATGAAGCGCATTTACATAAAATAAATTTCTATTTATATATATTTTCTGATTACTGCCTTCGCAACTAACACAGTACCTCAAAGCTTTTGAGCCTGTCTTCCTGCATTTATATATATCGGGCAGGTGTCCTACCCCTTTCGCACCTCACGTAGTGACGGCATCCCACTTCATGTATAATTCCATCACGACTCTGGTCTCCTGGTAGCTGCATATTTAACACGGCATGCCACGCCGTTCTGTACTCCTTGTTTAAAGTATTCACTCGACTTGCTGCAAGGTATTTCCGCAACGTCACGGAATAGATAAACCGACGTGAGCGACGTGACAGGTTTCTTATTTGGAAAACTGTCGGTGACTCCTCTGAAGCGATGCGACCCTGGTAATTTGGTACTCATTTTTCTTACTGTAATTTTTTTAAGCTATTGTTATAAAAAAAAACCGGTTTTCTAATAAAAGGTTCAAAGCCATCAGAGCACATCCTTGAGAGCCAATCTTAATCTTAAAAAAAATTGATTAAGTCAGTCACCCTCAAGGTAAGCAGTAAGCACAGTTATTTCTCCTCTAACTATATTGTTGGCTAAGTAGAATATCAGTGTTGCCAAAACTACCGACTTGTCAGTATTTCTCACTTTTTCAGGGCTGTTCTACCGAAATATCGAAATGTTTATTAAATATTAAATTATTTTTTTCGATTTCTAAAATACCGATAAAATCTACTATATTTCAAGCATTCTGTAAACGTATTCTATATTATATCTACAGCATTACAGTATTTATTATTGTTTATTAATTATATTTGTGACTTTTACTCCAAAAAAAAAAAAAAAAATTAAAAAATAGCTGCGAAAATCGTGGTAAACATGCTGTACCTATTTCAAACTTTTTCGTAACAACCAATAGTAAATAGAGCTGCCAGTTCATTCCCCCTCTCAAGATTAAATAAAAACAGGCCAATTCCTTAAAACAACTGTTTCCCTCCGACCCTGGGGCGTGAGTTAACCGTCAGTTAGGTCGCTCGTAAACTGTAGGTTATCCGGCAATTACGCGTTACCCTCACCTGTGACACGGGTACCAGGGCTGCAGGCTACGGTCTTACGTAATTATAGAAACAGAAAAAAACAAGTCAGAAAAAAGTAACGTCAGAGTAAGTCTTTCCTGTAAGGAGGTCCGAAAAACAAATTAGAAGAAATATATAATGAGGTCGGTAGTGTTTTCTCTAGAAAGATCCAGAAAGTGAATCTGGATTTGATTATGATGCCTTTCAAAAATATTTTTCTTAGATTTTATTCTTATATTTTTATAAAAGAAGAGTCTTGCCTAAACTATGCAATACTATTAATTTCTTCTGTGCCTATACTTAATATAGAAAGCTAACACAAAATCATAATTAGATTGCGAGATACTAAAGAGATCCAAAACCACATTCGGGATGATTTTTTGTCCAAAATATCTTTCTAATACTCTGCTTACTCCCCTCTGTGTCTCTGGTACCAAGGCTACAAGTTACATAGGAGATGTTACATAATTATAGAATTAGAAAATTACGGCAATAAAGTAGTCTTTCTTCTTAGTTTTTCTTCGAAGGACAGAAAATAGTGCGCCTGATTTTTCTTCTTTCAACATCACTAGTAATAGAAACACTGTAGGATATAACGAAATTATATATTTCCTACCCACAATTACAAGATTATTTATACAAACAGTAAAAAATACAAGTTGGTGGAAAAATACTTAAGCATTATATTCTTAGGAGTTCCTGAATTTGCTGATGATTTCTGTTACAAATATTTTCCTCAATCTGCAGCACATATTTTTTCTCACAACTGCATCAAGAACACAAAATTTCAACGCAAAACCTCCCCCAGAACATTCCTAAACATATTTCACCGAAAAAGCTCCAACCACACTTATTCCGCGCGAAAAAGGAAATTTTCATATCTACGCAACCTCAAACTCTTTTACGCCCACCATTTTGAATAAGACAACGGTTGAGATGGTACGATAGGGCTCCCCAAGGCTCAGTAGGTCGGCGAATGGGCTCCGGAATGGTTGCAAACTCTCAAATTGTCCATCAGGAATCACTGACGCCGAGCCCAAGGTTTACGAGCCCTGACGAGCCGTAAAACAACTTGCGAACGACACTTCGGTTTAATACCCCTGGATTTTTGTTTAGTACCCGTTTTAGATAAGATCGTTGGGATTTTTTGGCTTTGTTGAGTGTTGAGGATGCTTGATGATGGGAAAGATTGTCGTGATGTAATTTTTGTAGTTGATTTTGAGGTTTTCCGTTTAATCTCCATAACAGACTTCCCTTTACCCTTACTTTTCGACTCCAGCTACGTACAATATTGAAACTACAATAAATGTAGTTTACAGCAGGACAGCTTAAAGCTTGATTTCACTATGTAGCGGAAAGCTTGTCAAAGTGATGCCTACCTGAAATTATTCATTTAAAGTATGTACTTACTTTCACCTTGCATAAAGAAGTGTTTATAATAAACAAGGTTTTCTAGATATTTCACAATCGATGTTTTATCTTGTTGTAGAAATTTGAAATTGTATCGAAAGTGGTCGTTTCGATACGTATAAAATGATACAAAGTTCATACAAAGTGTCCTTGTTTTGTTTCATCAAAATCAGTTCAGCCGTTTTTTTATCAGGGGGTTTTGAGATTTCTAAAGTTATACCTACTTGCTAAGCCTACTTGTTTAAAACCATATGCTTAAAAACCATAGCTTTAATAAGGTGGGAGGGGGAGAAGGGGTTACCATAATTTAGTTCATAACTAAATATAACATTTAATATTCGTAACAATAAAAAAATATTAAATGACAGGTCGTCTCGTCACTCGCGCTTGACCGACTACACACTAAGACGGAGCGCGCCTACCTAAAACATACACCGTCGCTTACCATCTGTCGAATTGGTGGTCAAACGTCGATCTATAAAAAAAAAACGAAACCGGTTACCTTTTAAAACTATCAAAAATATTGATTTGAAGGGTTGTTCAAGTTTTTGGTATATCCACCATCCATCGACAATCTACCATCTACCATAATGTATCTGAAATCCTTTCAGCGCACCATACCCATAGAAATCAGTGGAATCATTCAAATAGCGCTCATATCATGGCAACCCCATCGTATCTCCATATTGCAAGAACACTGTTACTGCTCCACGGGCGAACATTTGCTGCGTTCCCGTAATCCTTCCCCTTTTACTGAAATATACGGGGATGTATTGTAGCAGTGCACGCAGCGTTCTTTGAGCGTTTTTCAACAAAGGCATTAACTAAAGCACTATTATTATTAACAGGATGTTTCACGTTGATTTTGAGCTCCCAATATTTCGGCACAGTTACACCATGTTCACGGGCGACATAAACGGCCCAGGGGTCAGGGGACGGCCGGGTAAATATCCCGTTAATAATAATAGTGCTTTAATGAATGACCGTGATAGTTTAAAAAAGGCGTTAACTATATAGAGATCAATATAATGATTTAAACACTACTAATATCGTGGCAACTCGATAGTATCTCTATATTTCAAGTACAAACTTACTACGCTTCGGGCGAATGTTTGCTGCTTTTCCATATTACTTCCCCTTTTGTTGAAATATACGAAAAGGTGTAGTGATAGTGTTCGATACGTCTTTTCGCTTTTTATATAATTATTATAGTTTAAAAAACTGACACAATCTACTTCAAAATGCGCAATTTTGTTTAAACACTAATATTTACTGGGCCGATTTTGATGGAACTTCTATGGGACTACTAATAATAATTAATAAATATTTATGGATATTTGGACCAATCTGAAACTATATTCTTTCAAACAAAACAATTTTCTAAATGAATTTATAAATGACGGTGTGATGAGTGTATGATGTGTAATTGTAGGTATACAACTCCTGCCTGAACTATGTATTTACTCATAAGTTAAATTTAATCTAAGTTAAGTGCTTCAGAAATATTTTGGTTTAGACTGTAAATTTCTGATAGCTTTTGTATAAAGATGTATTTAAAATAAATTTATTTCTATAAATGACCTAAATAACTAAAGATATTATTATAAATAAAAAAACATATTACAGATAAAAACAGAACTCAGGTCACAGTCCCAAGGCAACGTTCCCAAAAGGCTGGCGACATTGCCTCGTTGGATAGCAATGCTAATCCGCTGACCGAGGTAAGCGCCAGCCCTTTGGTCATTTAATAAAATAAAATAAATAAATGAGGTATCAATATAAAAAAAAAACAACCGAATGGAAAACCTTCTCCTTTTGAAGTCGGTTAAATACAATTCACAAGAAAATGTCGATACTAGACAATGTAGAAGAGGTAGAAAACAATAAAACTAAATAAAATCTAATAAAAGTATCTCAAAACTACAACTAATAGTGTTAAAGTCCGCAGTCCCCGCCCGTATGTTTACACCGGCGGCCCGCGAGCTCGGGTTCTGTAGTGATAAAACAGCAATTTCCTCGTACAATCGACGCAGAATTTTCAGGTTTCTTTCAGGGACCCCTCTCTGCGGGGCGCAACACAATAAAGACTTTGAAATCGACGCTTTCGCGGCTTCCAAAACATTGAAATGGATAGGAGTAAGATGTTCGAAATAGTCTTCAATAGGCAATTTTTGCGTAAAACAGAGGAGGTTATTAAGATTGCTTAGTAATAATATGTATTATTATTATATACTTAATAATAATACGTATACGTATTACGTTATATGCATACGTATTATTATTAAGATTACTTAATACTAAATACGTGAGGCTAAATTACATTACATTTTTTTAAAGAATAATGCGCGTAGAGTAGTGTGTAATTTGCGGAAAGTTAATACGTCTATTTAATTTGTTAATACAATCCTAATATAATGTTTTAAATACGAAAGTAACTCTGTCTCTGCCTATTTCTTACCTTTTTCAAGACTAAATGGCTTAACCGATTGTTATGCGATTTGGATCTACAGATACAGTTGACAACTTAGAGACGGGCATAATATAGACAGCCTATATTGTAGCCTATACAGGCTATGTTTTGTCATCATCATCATCACTGTTTTTCAAATCACAGGTGAAACCGTGAGGCATGGTTTGCTTATAAATAATCTATGCAGCTAAAGCAGCATAATAAATTTATAAAAATATATATATACATATATATGAAATGATTATTACATTTTTCAAAAGTGAGTTACGAATTTTATCGATAGATATGATCTGGGTGTCTTCAAATCACGAGTGAACTGGTTTCTTCATCGTGGACCGCAACATCACTTAACATCAGGTGTGTTGGCGGTCAAGCGTAAGCCTGTTTCTAAATAAATAAATAAACTTTAAAAATCAATAGTAGTTGAGGCAATCATTGGAAACCTTCAGGTACTGAAGCTAACTGACTAATCCATACAAGACGGAGACAGAAGACAAGACAATTCAATAGAAAATGATGTTTATACAATAAATCTACCAAGGACCTCAAATTATCAATAGTCCTTAATCTAAGACGATAGAAATAACCAATAAATACCACTTCCTTATTCAAATTGGGCATCCCAAATGAATTTACCGCCAAAATATGCAAAACTAGCAACCTAACGAACAATTACTGCAAAAACAAGCTTTGAATTACAATAGAAACAATTACGAGTAACGGGCTCATAACAATTCACCTTACCGCCGTAAACTGGGGGCTAAGCCTCAAAGCCCCCTTACACTCGTCAAAATAATTCATTTTAATTTTCTTTATGGTCTAGTAAACCTTTATTTTACGATGGTAGTAGGCGAGATAACTGAGGGACTCCCTTAAAGGCCTTTATTCGGAGTCTCTTTACTGCCAACCCTACGGATCGTAGATGAGCGGTGCGAAAATGCGCGCGTATTTTCCGACTCAATTCTTTTTTCAAAAGAATTTCCGGGAAAGCATTTTTTTTTCTTTTCTGTGCTGGTTTCTTTTTTCATAAGAAAAATTCTTTGTTTAAGGTTTTTTCAGTGAGTGTGTTTCTTAATTTTTTTTAAGTAACCTGAACTGGCCAGTTTAAAAATTAGGCATGTATTTTAACTATGAGCTGTTTTTTTTGGCAGTGGTTTTTATTTTATCTATGTGAAAGCTTTTTCTAAAATAAAATACGCATGCTACTTATTTTATTCATACTTACCAGAATATCTCAGTGAGCGCAAGATCCTTTCCTTACGACTCCTTCCCCGTCTTGTAAATATTAATTATAATTAAATGAGCTTTTTGTTTAAATAAATTATGAGGAGGCATTCTTTTGTGATGTTAATTGAATTTTTCCCGTTTCTTTGTCCTAGGTAAGTGCCTTTCTGTGTAATGCAACGATTCAAATAATAAGTCGGTGAGTTTTTGCTTTATTCGTTGTAATCATCATTTTATGGGGAGTGTCGAACGCCTTCTGGTTTTTGTGAGGTGTTATTTGGAGCCGCTTTTTTGCTGTTTTTTTTTTGTCTATGATTAGATTTGAACTTGTATCTTTTTTTGAATAAAAACTTTAGGTAATCTATAGTGATCACCTTATTCGTAGATTCGTCGTTAGGTTTAATATAAATCATAACGTTAAAACGATAAAACTCGTTTTTTTTTTATTTAACCCAAAAACCGTGGGCTCATGTTTGACGCGAATATAATAAAAAAAATAAAAAAATACACGAACGTAAGTTTCGAGATTGTAGCATATTATGATACTCCGTCAGTAAAGACGAATCTAACGACACCTCACACATAAAAAACGGTGAAGCCATTTAGACTAGGTACAAGAGGTAATATAGTAATTGTGTAGATATATGTACATACATACACCCGAAGAACATTATCCTTCTTTTTGCGTAAACGGGTAAAACAAAATCTTCCTAACCCTTAACTAACTACCAGGCTGACATGTCGCTTCAGATCCAACATCACACCTAAGCCTAAAACGCATGTACCAGGCGTGTAAAATGTACCAGGAAGTACCCGGAACACTTAGCGCCGCATTAAGCGACCTCTTCGTGCCCTTTACGGCCCTGGTAATGTCGTAGCCCCGTGACGCCCTTAAATGTAGACCCTGAGATAGACAAGACAGTAGTTTCGGATATTAAGCCCTTATAGCACCTCGATAGCCAGTATATTTGATTAAAAGGTCAGATGCGAGTTAGTTGTACAAAGAAAAAGAAAGAAAAATTACATCTAAAATACATAAAAAATCTCCTCTTCTCCTGTACATCGGTTAAAAAAATTACTGAAAACTTTTTAATCCATAAAAAAGTTTTGGTTAACTTATGAAAAATACAACATTCATTCTGAATAAAGAAATGTTGGCTAACAACCTCAAATAAGTACTAGTCATAAAAAAACCTCGCACAAGGAATTACATTCATCTACGAGTATTTTATTTGCACACTGCACCAGTTTCTACAACTTCTGACAGAAAGATTTACTGGATTCTTTTAAATTGTCCTAAAAATGGCTCATTTTCTAGAAAAAAACAGTTTAACGGTCAGACATTATGCACCTAATCCATAAATCTAAATGGTTATAAAACATTTTCTAGATTGCTAACAGAGAAATAAAACATTCCAACTTCAAAAGAACAGTTCACAATAAAACGGTAATTTATTTAAAATAATTAAAAATAAAAACAGAGTTTGAATTTCAAAGTAATTCTAAAAGTTTATGAAATAGGTCACTAAGATTTTTAGGTTGGTCATAGATAAAATCAAACTTGGTATATTTATTATATTTCAGTATGTTATAAACTTTTTGAATTGTTGCCGTTATTAACCTTCTTCGTCACCTATAATCTATACACGTATTAATAAATAATAATTATACGACAACAACATTCGAAATTCAAAATACAAAAGCATTTGACCCAGTCGCACGACCCCTTTCAGAGCGATGTCTTTCCGCGCCGCCGCCGCTACGCGTCATCATTTTTCACCGTTCCTCCATTTATTTTATCTGTGCACCGCACGCCCGTCGGACGGCAGCCGATAGCGCCACCGCTGTTTCGTATTTCGAACATCAGCTGCTGAGACGACGAGATTTATGAACGCACCCATTCAGCTAGAATCCCGACAGTTTGAATTTGGAACGTTTTTTTGTATATTCGACAATTTACCGTTCCTTATTTGAATTCCGTTTTCGAATGAGCCTCACATTTTCGCTTCACCTTTCGCATTTTAATACGATCAAGATATTGAACGTTAGAGTTTTTAAAACGAAGGCTGTTTTGTTTTTATATCCAGGTGGTCTGTCCGTAGATAACAATTATCATAATTTTAATCGCGTCCGTTTAAATTGCAAGTTCTCAGCTTTAATTAAATGCCAGCATTCCATTGGAAAGGGCAAGTCTTCTAAGTATTTAATTAAATTCTTTGACAAAGTTTGCTCTAAGCTTTTGCTCGCTGATTATTCGAGGCTAGTGGCTACTCAAGTTATAATATTTAGATTCTCTTAATACTACAAATCCTGACCAACAACCTAACCTAGCAGTTAACTTAAATACACTAAACTGGAATTTACAACTTTTTTATTACGGAAGTTGCATGGTGGCGGGTATAGGTGCGAACCTTTACAATACTTGTCTTATAAACGTTACTAATATTTTTTCAATGCTCAAAATTTTCTGTCAACTTCACGCTCAAACATAATGGCTCTTGCGGAAATGTGACAGAGCATTTGAGAAATTGATCAAAGTTGTGTAACAATTTTCGCTAAGGTCGCTAGGTGGGCTTTCGAGAAAATTACAAAAATAACAGTGCGTAGTCATACCACTTGCACATGTAACCTAGTACTTATTGGTGTAATCCAGCAATCTGGTTTGAGAGCCAGGTGTTATTCCAGGTTAGATTTGTTTCCATCTAATGAATACTTCAGCATCAAAATGAGTTTTGGTGATGCTTAGTTTACTGATAAATATAACGTAGCTATATATGGTTGCTTGGAAGAGATCGCTCTAAGCGATAAGGCCGCCAATTAAAAGCCTAGCTATAATTATGTTTTCTCTGTATTTCTTTTTCTGTGTTTGTGGTCTTTTAATAAAGAGTTATCTATCTATCTATATATGAATTTTGATGAATAGATACGATAGAATTTTTAGTTTTTTTTTTAGAATTACTTGATTTTTTTTTATCATTAAACCAAGCAATCGCCAAAGCCCATTCGACTTATTTCCGCTCAACTATTTAAAAAAAAGCCGTACAAAAGACTCCTATATTACCTACGTTATTAATTTTGTAAGTAGGTACATAAGTGTAATATTGTAAAGAGTAAAGAATGTGTGGGAGTAATGGAGTGTTGCGAGGTGAATGTGGGGTAGAGTAACGCAGCATCAGCGAGAAGGCACCGACTCAGCCCGTACCGACATTTCCCTATCTCATTTTCCATTTGACAAACATCATTACATCTTCCTGTGTCGCCCCTCGCGCCAATTTTCGGAGGCTTTCGGGTGCGTTCGGGCGGGCTCGCGCGCTTCCGGTAAGCGTTCCCGGTTTTTGAACGGAACTCTTTTGAGTTTTGACAAGTTTTTCTTTTTTAAATTGAATTGGCTTCGAAAGTTTTTGTTAGTGAGTTTTGGCGGGAACGCCTTAGTAACGTGTTGTTGCTTTGTTTTATTTTCCTAACTTGTGTTATTTTGAACATTAATGCTGTAAAAATGGTGGTGTTTTATTCATTAAGTGTTCGATAAAGTGCGTGAGTGTGGACAAGTGAAATAAAGCATTTACTGCTTTATTACGTGTAATTTTACGTTGTTGGCAAAACTCCATAGAAGCTTCTAGTAAAGTCGCCACCACTTTACTGAAGCAGGACTCGACTTATAAATTGACTGTATACGTGGCTTAGATTGTGACTAGAACATTTACAACTTGTTTTATTCAAGAAACTTGAAAAAATCCTAATACTTGACACTGGCAAATGCTTTAATGTGGGCCTAATACAAAAAAAAAGTTTTCGTTAGTTTGACGTGGTAATAAAATAGAAAAAAGAACCGATTTAAATGTTCATTTTTTTATTATTAAGTAGGTAGGTAAGTATTTATACACCAATATTTAATTAGATTAACGTATTATTACTGAAATGTTTAAATTGAAAGCGTAAAATTAGTACTGTCAACGTGGGTAACTTTGACTCCGCGTCAAACATTGACCGTGGCCTTTTAAGAAGGTTCTCGGTTATTTTTACAAGAGATTAGTAGTCAAAACGACTGTAAATTAATTAATCAAGTAATTTGATTACTAATCTGTTATGAAAAAAATTTACAACCTTCTAAAAAGGCTATGGTCAATGTTTGACGCAGAGTCAAAGTTACCCATGTAGACTGTACAAATCTACAGGATTCATTTCGGGGAGTGTGCACAAGAGCTTCACAACCTAATTCCACCCTCCCCATTTCACTACACGACTAGCAGAAAGTCGGTGAATTACCACCCATTTCTCGTTAAAATGACAAAAATCCGCACTCAGCGATATCGGTCCACGTTCTTGATGCGTACTGCAGAGCAATAGAATTCTTTGCTGCCATCTCTGTTTCCTGAGAATTACAACCTTAGAATTTGCACGGCTAGAGTGAATATATATCTTCTAGATCGACGAGCTCCATCCTCGGCCACAATGTCGCTTAACATATTCAGGCGAATTGGCGGTGAATCGTAGATTTAGCTTACGTAAAAAAAATGTAGATTTTTTTTTCATATTTTATTTTCTTTATCTTAAAATTGGCTAAGCAACTTTCAGTACTAATCTGGACAAATAGTCCAATTAAATATAATGGTTTTCTAAAAACGAAAAAAATATCTAAATATAGAAAAGTAGAAGAAATAAAAGTCTTTGTATCCGAGCAGTAAATCTAGAATCCAATAGAAGTGGATCGATCCCCGACAAAAATACACGGCTTATGAGAGAAAGCCACTAGCGCCAGCATCAGCCCGCCCCTAGACAATTAATCATCCCCCCCTCTTTCCCCATCCCGCTCCTCCGCCCCCCCCCTATTGTCACAGAATCCGGTCAAATTGTCTACGTTACTATTTTCATTACTTTGAGTTTTCGCATGGTATGCCCGATATTTGCAGAATGTTTTTGATTTGGAATGATGTTGGGATTTATAGGACGGAATATCTGTTAGACGCAGGGACGGAATTCAATGTTTTCCTTTATTTTTTTCCATTGATAATAGCGTGAGTTTTTTTATGGCCTGTTAGGGTATGTGTGTTGTGCCGAATGAAACGTGAAATTTGAAAATTTCCTTTTTAGGGTTCCGTACCCAAAGGGTAAAAACGGGACCCTATTACTAAGACTTCGCTGTCTGTCTGTCTGTCTGCCTGTCGGTCTGTCTGTCTGTCTGTCTGTCTGTCTGTCTGTCTGTCTGTCTATCTCCAGGCTGTATCTCATAAACCGTGATAGCTAGAAAGCTGAAATTTTCACAAATGATGTATTTCCGTTGCCGCTATAACAACAAATACTAAAAATTAAAATATATATATATATTAAGGGGGGTCCCCATACAATAAACGTCTTTTTTTTCGTATTTTTTTGCTCAATATTAAAAACGGTAACAGGTAGACGCTTCAAATTTTCGCAGAATATTTACTTGTATATTACCTTTCAAAATAAATAATTAAATAACAATAAAGTAAATATTAAAGGGGGGCCTATATTAACTATAAAAATAAATACCTAATCTAATACATAAAACTCACAAAATGAAAATAATCCGTGCATCTAAACGCGGTGCCGCGGCGTGGTGGTGGCGCGAGCGCGAGGCGGTTGCCAAGCAACGGCCGCGCGGGTAGCGGAGCGTCGTCATGTTGCCCGGATGTGTATCGAAAACCTACCTATAAGTTTGCAATTTACTACTTGGAATTTCGTTGATTTCTCGTTATTTTATACGATTTTCTATTATACTTAGATGATAGTACGGAACCCTTCGTGCGCGAGTCCGACTCGCACTTGGCCGATTTTTTTACTTATTTATGAGTAAGTATAGTATATTTTCATAAGGCATATAAGGCATATTTAAGTCTAGAACTTTGATAAGTCACCAATTGATAAGTACCGTACCGTTACTGTGATTTTTTTGATAATTAGCCTAGTCGCATTAGCAAGCAGTTCCGCTATATGTGGCCTAGAATGGTAGCTGGCTCTCAAAAGTTACGCGCCGAATTCTAATTTTGTATTATTAATGCAGGTGAAGCTGCAAGGAAAGATAAGTCACGCATAAATACGGGATTTTAATCCAGCGCAGGTAAAACCGGAAAGCCTGTAAAGTCTAACATAGATGTGGCCTAGTAACAAGACATTACCGGTAATCTTGCTGATTACGGTAATCATCTTATTCACATCACTAGCTAATGGCCGCGGCGTTGTCTAATTGGCCACAGATGCAGCCGTCATGGCCACCAACCTGACGGCGACAAATTGCATGCAACATGCATTATGTTTGCAAGGTTGGCAATACGGTGAATATGTCATGCGAAATTCAGAATACACAATGTACTTCATGCAGTTTAAAGAACGTTGAGACCTCTTTGATATTCAAACTTCTTCGCGGAACTAAACTTCAGTGTTGAAATTCTTATAAAACCACTCCTGAATGCTTTAAATAAAAAATAAACATTTTTTTAGTACTTTGTAGTAAAAGCCGTTTGTGTGCCGATGAAAGTAACAGTGGACAAAAAAGGTTCTCGAAATTTTTACAACTCGCACATATTATGTAGAAGTAACAAAGTGTAATAAGTATACGCGCACGCACACACAAGGGAACTGAGAACGTTAACATAGGTGTAGGCTAGGGTGTAGGCGTGACGGCGTGAGAGACCGTCATCCCATTTTCCGTCACGGCATACGAGTTGGTTTTAATACCAAGGCATGCCAATATATACTTCAATCGAATTAAGAGCTTCCCTTTTTTTATGTAGGTACGTTAAAAATAACATTAATTTTACTAAGAAGGGAGTTCAAATTAACTTGAGATATCGAATGCTACAATTTTACGCCTTACAAAGTCATTACCAAAACCGTCAACGCGTAAATCATTCCAAAATTAAATATCCGAATCACTGGCGCCAACTTGACAGAACTACACCCGTCACATGTCAAAATATAAACGTCAAAGTGTTTTTCTTTTTTTACGCCCTAAACTTTAACAACCTATACTATTACAAAGAGCTCATTGTTTTCTCAATTCAGATAATTTATAGCCGCATAAAATACTCCTTTCCTTATGACACGAGTTAGAAAAATATTAACTACCGGGCATAGTGATTTAGAGTTAAGACCTCTTTTGATTTTTTAATAGTTTTTTTATTTTTTCTTTTTTTTCTGGCTCTTAAAGTCAGGTTTTATTTAAGCCCTATAAATCTTTATATCTAACGGATTTAATGTTGCATCAAAAAAAGTATTTATATATATTAGTCGTTATTATGATTGTAGGTTTTTATGGGTTTAGATGTGGCGCTAATATCGGTTTATGGTATTTGGAAATCGTTAAATTTATATCTTCATCAAAATCTGTTTAGATTTTTATTGATCAATGCAATAAACACGACTTTTGATACGAAAACTAGATATAGGTATATTTGAATGATAATTTACTATTTCAAGTTACATACACACCTACTGCGTATGTACTTACCTTCTACATACACACCTACTGCGTATGTACTTACCTTCTAACAGTCTTTTGTGTCAGTAACATTTTTGTAAACTTAAAATGAGAATCGAATAGACCCTGCAATATGTCCACCATGAAATTAAAATAATAAATACATCACAACAACAATTAAGCATACCGAGATCAGATTCCGATGGCTATCTCTGCCCTTATTCGTACCAGGAGCACAGCAGTGAGCTACTAGTTACCAGGAGAGCATGTTTGGAAGACAATGTGGTGTCGCAATTTGCAAGCGGCGGGCATGGCCATATATGGCGGGGGTACATTGAATCAGTGCAGCTAGCTTCGGCTTTTACATACTATTTACATTAATATCTAAGGTAATAGGAGAGCATGGTAATTGTAGTTTGTTTAATTTTATGTATGGCAATACTCACATAACCAAATTATTCGCCAGCCTCGGTTGGAAGACCAGCCAGGAGATGGACAGATGACCTCATGCAAGTGGCGGGAAGACGCTGGATGCAATCCGCTTCCAATCGGTCTTGTGGGAAATCTATAGGGGAGGCCTATGTCCAGCAGTGGACTTCTTTTGCTCGAGATTATGAAGTCAAAGTCAAAGTCAAAGTCAAAGTAATTTATTGATAAATATAAATTTACAAGTCTTATATACAATAGTATACAACTAAAACAACAATAAATACAATTTCACTGACATTCATAGAATATAATTATAATGATACAATTAGAAATTATAATGTCAATATAATACTCAAATGTCACATTAATACGAGTATTTTAATCTTACAATTATCATGTCGATGAATTCAAATGTCACAGCCCTCATTTTGTTCTACTTTTATTGTCACTATTTATGAACTCATAAAAATTATAGAACGCTTGTTCGATAAGCCAGCGTTTTAGTCTGCTTTTGAAGGTACCTAAACTCGGAGCAGTGGTGATTTTCTCAGGTAGCGTGTTATACACTTCCGGTCCCATAACATGAGTCAGCTTGCCTGATTTTACGAGGGAGTGTGAGATACTGACGAGCTTGTCACCGTTTCGGGTTCTGTAAGAGTGACTCTCTCCGCGCCTGCTGTATAAATCGAGATTATTTCTCACATACACTGCTACCTGAATGATGATGATGATGAGAACTTTATAGGTGAAAATCGATAGTTTGACACCAAAGCAAAGATCTACAGTCTATCGCCAATAAATCTTAAAAAAGAACAGTTCTCAAGACCCTCAAGACCTGTCAAGTGGAACTTCCTTTCTAGGTACAGAAGTTTACAAGTTTTACTGTGATAGCGAATTATCCTACATTCAGGAAACATAGAGTAAGTAGTATACATAGATAAAAAACCTACAGCTGATGTAAAAAAATAAATTATAGACACTCAAACAAGACAGCATTGTATGAACATCCACTAGGTAAGCCAAATTGCTGCACCGGATTTGATAATCCTTGGCGCAGACAGTTTAGTAAAACATGTATAAGTATAGAAACTCAAAAATCGTCAGAACCAATTTCGATGAAACATTGGCAGACCGTCTTGAACTGCTGGGACTCACGTTAACCCCAACAATGAACTTTAAGGACTACCTTGAATCTAAGGCTAAACTGGCTAGTAAAAAGCTTGGCATCATTAATAAGGTTAGGCGATACGTCTCACCGGGACAACTGCTTCATCTGTATCAAGCACAGGTCCGATCGTGTATGGAGTACTGCTGCCACCTGTTTGATGGATCAGCCAAGTATCAGCTGGAAGCTTTAGAATCAGTGGACCGGCGAGCTTTGAGGTTAATCGGCGACGATAAACTAGCTGCCAAGAAGCTACTTAGTCTCGATCACCGCCGTAAAGTAGCATGTCTGTCTATTTTGTACAGGATTCATTTCGGGCATTGTGCGCAAGAGCTTCACGGCCTAATTCCACCCTCCCCATTTCACTACAGGACTAGCAGAAAGTTGGCGAATTACCACCCATTTCTCGTTGAAATGCCAAAAATCCGTACTCAGCGATATCGATCCACATTCCTGTTGCGTACTGCACAAGAATGGAATTCGTTGCCGCCATCTCTGTTTCCTGAGACCTACAATCTTGGAATTTTCAAGGCTAGAGTGAATAGATATCTTCTAGATCGACGAGCTCCATCCTCAGCCACACCGTCGCTTAACACCAGGCGAGTTGGTGGTCAATCGTAGATCTATCTTCTATAAAAAAATAATATTAAAAATAACATAGCTAAGAACACTCGATAAAATCCTTCAAAATGAAATGTTTCAAACAATAAAAAACTAGATCAAAATCGGTCCATCCATTTGAGAGCTACGATGTCGACAGACAGACATACAGATACACAAATACATACTCGTACCTCAAACTGATAACATTCCTTTTTTGGGTTGACGGTTTTGATAATACCTAAATAAAAATAATATAAAATATTAAACCGACTTCAAACTGATGAAAAGAAAGAAATAACTCGAAGAAAGCCAACTATTTTTGAGGTCGGTGTCTGTATAGGACTTAGTTAATGATAGCTTAGGGCCTGACACCGACCTCAAAAATAGTTGGTTTTCTTCGAGTTATTTCTTTCTTTTCATCAGTTTGAAGACGGTTACCTAAATTAAAAAGACCGTCGTCGATAGTGCCGTTGTTTCAACATACATATTCCAAGTATAAAGCTAGGACATACAAAGCACTAATTCAGCAAGTATCTGGTCCCGGGCGGCGCGCTACCTGCACACGAGGCGGTCATTAGGCACGATATTAGCCATTAACCCGTCCGCCCGGCGACAGCCGCCCAGCACCATCGGTTACCACCGGCTGCCCGCCGTTTGTCTTGTGAACGGTGGACAATTGACAGGCCTCAATGCTCAGTGGTAGTACGACTGCTTTCTGAGCTTGTAGGTCGTGGGCTCGATCCCGCCCAGGGCAAACATTTGTGTGATGAGCATGGATGTTTGTTCTGTGGCTGGGCGTGTCTATGTATCATAAATAATTATGTATTTACAAAAAAATGTATATACCTAGATTTACATGTATGTATTCTATCGCTATCTAGTTTCTATAGTACAAGCTTTGCTTAGTTTGGGCTAGATGGTGTGAAATAGCTAATATTTATTTAATTGCCGGTATGGACGTGTATCCTAAACGGCTAGACGGATTGTCGTTGTATCGTCAGCCGCATACATCTAGCGTGCTTTCGCATCGTCCGCAACCGTCGGAACGTCATTAAATTTCAAAACACCCATATGACAAATCATTCGCATACCAATTTTAATACTCCATCGTTTTCATACATGATCTGATCACAACATTCAGATATTAACCTTATCCCCTAAAAACAAGGTCTAAAACCACAACAAGTAGGATCAACAAGTGAACATAGGTCGTTTTTACGACGCCGTAAAAGTGTCGTGGTGACGTCTCACTAATACGTCATAAAGTGAAATCGGCGGGTGAATCCGCGGCCGATGTCTTGTTGACGTTCTTCTGGTTTATGATCCCCTGGTACTCATACTCTTTATACGGTTAATAACAGTAAAACTAGCAGTTTACATGAACGGTAAATAAACCACTTGTGGATTCTATTTTACGCATTTGTACTGGTTGTTTTTTTTTTGTGTAATAAAAGAAGGATTTTTGCAAATTAAACCTCTGTAGTATACTGGAAGCGTAACAATGTGACCCTGTAAGTGTATATAATAAGCCTTCCGTTCTTAATGTGTTCTACTTTTAAACTGTAACGGCTGTTTCATTAAAAATAGAAATCGTAACAAAAGTCACCGACATATCACATTAGCAAGTTGAAGTGGCTATGGGCAGGGCTTATAGCACGTAGAACTGATGACAGATGGGTCGAAAATTTCTCGAGTAGAGATCACGCACCGGCAAGCGCAGCGTAGGAAAATCTGCCATAAGAGACAGAAGACATCATACAAGTGGCGGAAAGATACTGGATGCAAGCCGCTTCCAACTGGTCTTATTGGAAATCTATAGGGGAGGTCTGTGTCCAGCAGTGGACTCCATATGACTGAAATAATAATGATGATGATTGGCCTGTCTTTTATTCAAATCTGTTCGTTTTAACGTGAAAGTGTTATAAACTTACACTGACTTTCACATTTATAATATTGGATAATATTTAGGCAGCCTGTAATCCATGTAACATAGGTAGCGTATAACAATAGCTAGTATACTGTCAAAAAGCTTGTAACACGATCCAATACCCCAGAGAGGGAAGAAAGAAACCAACTATCGGCCCATACATATTTAACGTAGGGCGTGGTCACAATATCCGAAATTGAGAGTGTTATCGCATTGAATCCGGTATCCGGTCTCGGAGGAAATCATGCTAAGGCATCCGGAAAATATACCGCCGTAACCGTGCGCAGTGCGCAGGTGGGCGCCTGGCCTTACGAAACGTACTTCGGTGATTGGCGCGCGGGAATTTCGGTTTTACGAATTATTCAGAATCTTTTTCGCAAGTTAGTTAGTGACGGAATTTTTCTATTGAGGTGGTAGTATTTCCATATAAGTAAATATATTTCACCAATTATAAACGAAATTACAATGAATTAATTGTGTTTAGCTTTGATATCGGTATTTATTAGCGGTTAATCATATTTACTGAAGAAAGTAGGAGATTAATAACAAATTTTATTAAAATATTTTTATCGAAAATTATGAATATAAGTATATTTAATTGACATTTTTTCTATTAATCTTAACTTTTTTCTTAAAACATTTTAATTTGCCGCTAATAAAAGCTAACTACAATCATTTAATTATAAAACGGGACTCTTTCCGACCATATTTGATAAAAATATTATCAAATATTTGGTATGGATATCGTACTACCTTAATTTGTGTATATATCTGGTGACTTGTGAATTGAAAATATAAGCGAATGCGCTTAATATTATAAAAAGCGAAAGTAATTCTGTCTGTTTCTATGATACTCGAGAATTGAACACAAATCTAACCACACACATTTTTTCACACCTCAGACACTGTTGAGATGTGAAAAAAGATGTGCACACAAACACAAAAATATGTGTTTTGTCAAAGAGCGGGTGCGCACCGCGCGGAAATTATAAGAAAACTAGAAAAGCAGTGGTCAAGTTACGTTTAGGTATATGTTTGTTTTCCGGTCATGGTGGGTGTCATTCTGCCTTCAGCGGGTGTACGGCGTACGATTGTGTGGCAAATTATTCATAGATCACAGGGACGGAGTTAGGTGGGGGCGGAGATTTCGGAAGTTTAATCTGATATCACCTTAATTCTGTGTACCTATCGAGCTTAGAACTAATAAAAACGCTCGTATTATCCACTAGTCACATATCACGGTTTTGCTCACTAACAGGAAATCCATTCTTAGTGAATACCCTATACCTATAGGAACTCTTCAAAACAAAGATTTAAGTACTATTTATTATTTATTTATTGGACGATAGACTTGCGCTTGACCGTCAACTCACCTGGTGTTAAACAACAGTTACGGTCTACGATGGATCGCGCTTGTCTAGAAGAAACCTATTCACTCGCGATTTGAAGACACCTAGATTATATCTATTCGGAAAGACCCATTCAGGAAGCGCATTCCACATTTTGGCGATACGCACAAACCAAAATTGGAGCCAAAGCGTTTCGTACGTGTTTTCAGAATATCAACCATGTAACGATGTCGCTTTTAAGTGCTTCTCACTGTCCGATAGAAAAATGGGCATGGGGGAATGAGATCATGCAAAGCAAACGCACACTCACCGAAATACATACGATATAAAACCGATAAACCGGCAACTTTACGACGATGCTCCAGACTTTGGAGTTTAGTCCGAACAAGGGAATCGTCACAAATGAGCCTCCTATAGCACGCCTCTCAATGGTCTCTAACGCCTCGAGCTGGTACTTAGCAGATCCGTCCCAAAGGTGCGAACAATACTCCATGCACGACCGAACTTGTGCCTGATATAGTGTAAACCCTCATTTCATGTATTTAGAATGTCTTGAAATTTATTCCCAATATAAGCTGGTTGCTGTTAGGTGTATATTGTCTAGCTATCCCCAGTGTCTATTTTTCGGTTGCCTGATAAGAATTCCGGTATGTATAAGCAACGCTATGCTTACGAACAGATTGAAAGTAATTAAATAATTTTTAATATAAACTCTAATATAATAGCTTAGCCCATTTACAAACGAATATGTCTAAAAGCCAGACGTGTTAGTTACATTTATAAGGGTTCTGTAACATCATATTTTCGAATCGTTAACAACAACGGAGGTAACTCGCTATGCTTCTTCCGCCTTGACTCCAGCCCTGTACGAAGGGGTTATTTACTTCAACCGATGGCAGTTTCAGCGCCCTAATGGAAACTCGTGTTAATTATTCAAGATGTCGGCTCCATAATGGAACGCGCGATTATAAATATTCAATAGATAGACTGTAACTTGAACGGCGTCCAGACTTCACGGCTGAGCCACAGAACCGTAAATAGTTGTTGTAATGTGTCCGGGATTGTGACAGTAATAACAACCAATTATTTATAACAAGTTTTTATTTTGATTTACGCTGTGTGAATACGCAAAGGTTAACATATTAGAAACAATATTAAACAATGTAAGTAACCTATAGAAATCGACAAATAAAAATTGAGAATGACTTCATATTAGGTACTTACTTTCGCTTTTAGTTGGATTTAAAGCACACATGCATTTTGTAGAGGTTGACCAACGCATATGTAAGTATTACCATTCTATGTGGAAATGCTGGCAACATGCTGGGTACTCTACCTACCGATAGAGTTTTGGCACTTGGATTATCTTCACATTCTTTTCGAGATGGGAAAATCTGTTTTGGTTGTACGAAATAGATCTACTATTTGACTACCAACTCGCCTAATGGTTAGAGCCAGTGTGGCTGAGGATGGAGCACGTAAACCTAGAATATACTATTTACTCTACTATATGTATAGTCTTATTGATGTAGTTAATAAAGATGTACTTTGTAGCCAGGTCTGTTGTAGTTCCGGACAGTTTCAAAACGTAATCAAAAAGCTTTGATTGTTCTAGGTATCATTATTTTAGATATTATTTTGGCTCAGAAAATTATTAAAACAAATTGAATTACGATGATTACAAATACAAGAATAGGCAATTTCTGTTTATTATAAGCTTTAATTTTGTGGCTAATTAAATTTATACAAGCGTGTGTTTGTCTATGCCCGCAGCATGACTTGTCTATGCCTAATCATAGATCTAGGTAACTTTTATTTATGAAAGATATTTAGGTTGGACCATCACGCCTGAGTAAGTGGTAATGTGGCTGAGGATGGAGCACGTAGATCTAGAAGATAACTAATCATTCTGTATATGAAAAATTAAAGATTTTTTTCTAAAAAGAGCAGTCAAAAGGCAGACAGCCTGATGGTAAGCGATAACCGTCGTCTATGGACAACTGCAACATCACTGGCATCGCTGTTGCTTTGCTAGCTAGGAGAGGTGTGATATACTCCTTGGCAACTCTTGTTCGAGACACGCGTTATCTAAAAGTATCGTAATGTAAGAATAGCCAAAAAGTCTATGATGGGTGACCGTGATTTCGTGACGCATCGTAAGCCCCGTCCCGAGTCAGCAGCGCGCAAAACCACCTCCATTAGAGCAGTTGTCAAACTGCGAATCACAACCGGTACGTAACCGCAACCGCAACTATTACAAGCTTAAAAATATCAGAACGACTTGACATTTGGCTGCGAAGGGGTGTAATGTGCGTGCTTCACCCGCGACTGGCCGTTGCGGTCGCCGATAAGCGCAGAGTAGACGATGCAGAGAGATAACTACCGACACATAGTCACAACATTTGACTAAGTGAGCAAAGCGGTCGTATTTTTCAACGAATCTTTACAAAACTTGTTATAACAACATAACAATATTATAGACTTTTTTGTTGTTAGGGATTTTTTATTATAGGATATTTCCCCCATAAAAGAGCAAGTTGGTATGCCGTGGTACCATTTACCGACCGATTTGTTAATAATTTTATATATGTTATAATATAAGAGGTTAGTGAGAAAATAAATTGTTAAATCGCAGTTAAAAAAAGAAATTTACTGTGAAGCCATACAATATTTTTTTCATGTCACATGTTTTTTTCCAAAGTTTATTCTCTGTATGTTTTTTATTTCATCGTTTTGCGTGAACCGATTTGCGTTTTCACTGAGTTAGTAACTTGACATTAGCGCAGGATCTCCGCTCGAGCGCTGATTGGCTCAAATTGTTTCTAATGCACATACACACGTGCCACCAACACACCTTTTTACACGACACAAGAACGAACTAAAAAAATCCTAGAGCTTTCTCTTCAAACTGCGACAGTGGCGCGGCTAGCCAAGTGTAGATGTATGTTGTTTGTTACTAGAATTAAAATAATTGAGAATGATTTTATTTTACAACAGGTCGGTATTTTTGTGTTTTCTTGTTTTCTGAATAGCTCTTGACATTTTGATTGCGAGTAATCGCCGTAAGAAAGGTCAGGGAGTGTTTTGTTTTGAATTGAACCTTATTTACTCAGAAATTTGATAAACACATCGCCACTTTGCTTCGATAGCGTGTTATCTTGAAACAAAGCTCTCAGCAGAAAGAGACAATGGGATATTGCGAACTGACAGTGCTGTCTCTTTCGCTATTACACGCGTAAAAATATCACCCAATTTTACAAATAAAATCGAATGCGGAGTTTTTCATTATCAAATAATAAAAATAAAATTGTCGGATTTACTACGTTAATGAAGCAAAGAGGCGACATACCTACTAGTTTAATAATTATTAGCTGCGTCCAACATTTTCCCATGTGGTGATGAAAAACATTGATGATGATGTTGAAATGTAGCTTTTATCCGTCTATAGAGTTTCCTCTATTTCTTTACCATATTTCACAACGACCTGTCCAACCGTTAAGTTTTGAGAAAATAAATAAATATGTAAACCCCATTCGATAGAGCAAATGTCAAACAATTTAGTTCGCGTGCGTGCAATTACGTTTCAAAAGAGTACACAGCAATGTGGCTAGGAACGACCACTTTAAACGTATGCCACCCTGTAAAAGTCAGTAAGTAGATAATAGCTACCTATTCGTACGTGGTACTAGACAAGAAGCCCAACCTCTATATAGACACAATATAGAGGTACTGTCAATTTCCCACCCTACGGCTAGCCCTACTAGGGAACACACTGGCTTAACTTAACACTTAAGTTATACCTAATTCGTTATTTAACGGACTTAGGTATACCTATGTACGCGAAGTTTTTTTTTTTACAAGTACTAGTGTTTTTAGTAGTTTTTATAAAGGGATTATTAATAAATAAAATACATATAATATTTAAACGTAATTACACAGAATTCGCCCTATTACATAGGACCCAGAAGGATAATCTCCATACAAACCGCCTTTTAAATTCGGGCCAATTTTATTTTTTCAATTTGACACTTCATCTTTTTATAAATTTATTTTTAACCGTAGATACACGTCCATTTGCCAAATTTATCTACAAAGTTGCCTTTGAAAAGGATATCTCCCGATTTGATCGGGTAATCATGATTAAAGTCAGAATGGCCATGGGAGATTCATACAATCATATAACTGAAATAATAGTAACTTTGAAGTCTGTTGTTTCAGTTTTTTTAACTATAAAATTATATTTGTTATTTTGACCGAAATTTAGGTATAAACGTGAAAATTTTGTCGGTTACACGTTTATCACGGTCAAAATATCACATATAAAATAACAGCTACTGTTAATACATTGTAATAGTGTTCATAAGACTCTGTAAGAAAATCTGAAATCAAAAATGAAATCAGTAATTTAAATAATTTTATATCTATGGGTGCCGCGTGCGAGCGAAACAGGCAGCGGCGCCACTTTCATCACTTTATGAAAGAATCTAATGTATTTTTATTTTGTAAATAAAAAATACATAGACACATACATAGATACATGATGATAGTATTTATTAAATAAGTTTATACATGCAATTTACAAATTGTGACGTCATATAACTGATGTCACAACGGCAATAAATCGACTAATACCTCATTCATAAAAAAATAACTCAGTAGCTCAGTAGAAGTCATTCGCAGTTATTTTTTCCAATAAACTTCATTTCATTTCAATTTGACTCTGATATGTCATATTATATTCATATCATTTTATTATATATCATATTATTTTAGTAAACTTTAAGCCGGCCTTAACACGGACTTTGAGTTGCACGATCTGTTGAGAAGAATAAGAGTCAAAGTAATTGTGACTGGAAAGACTATATTTTTATGCTACGGCGAAACATACGTGTGTGTGTGTGTGTGCGTGATAAATGTGTACATAATGTAGGTTAAGATCACGAAGCTTCTTTTTGCTTTCGCATCAGTTGACAGTCAGGTAAACATATATTACGTTTTTTTTGTTGGAGTGCAACGGTCCACGCCCAGCTATTTCATTCAGAACTTCATTTTTGAAAATAGGATAAAACAGCAAATGTTTATTTTACTATAGCAGAGTTCCTACATTGTGGTTAACGTAGCACTATTTTTTGTCCTCCGTATTCATTAACACATTACTGCCTCTCGAAATCTAATGGATTTATCACAATACTTAGATAAGTATGTCAATGGTTAATTCGTAGCACCAGTAATGGACCAAATTAATTTGATTAAATTCTACTGAATAAATAAATTTTCACACCTATTTACAAACAATATAGTATAGGTAAATACAAATGATACAGGGAAATTGAGAAAACATATACTGGCAATACTGAAATAAATAAAAAAAAACCTAATGACATTAAGCCAGAGATAGACCAAGTGGTATTAAAGTATCGATATCGATAAGTAATTATAGGTACCAATTTTTTCTTTTGTTTTTTTTTTGTAATGTTTCAAGAAAGATCGTTTTATTAGGGTTCCGTAGTAACTACGGGGAACCCTTATAATTCCGTCATGTCCGTCTGTCTGTCTGTCCGTATGTCACAGTCATTTTACTCGGAGACTATTAACCCTATAAAACAAATTTTTATACATAATTGTGTTTTGTGAGCCGCTACAAAATACCGTAGTAAAATTTTCAAAAAAATTAAAAATAGAGATTGGGTTTTTCATATATACAATATCTTTATTGTATATATGAAAAACCTGGATCATTTTTTTATCCCCCACCCTATCGTGTCTCAGATATGTGATATGTGCGAGATATAGCTCGCTAAAGTTAAAAAGTTGTGTCCCCCCCCCCCCCCTACATTTCTCAACTAAGACCTAAAAAATAATTATGAATCATAATAGTAGACCATATTAAATACTTTCAATGAAAATTATTTTGAACATTCTGTGATTCCAACTTCTCTATGGGACTATAAATTTAAATTTGAATAAATGTTATTAATGTCATGATTTTATAATTCAAAGTAACCTTTGAAGGTATTGCTCAATGTTGTAAATGCTGGCGCCCTGTTTTTGTTATGTATTTACATTTATTGTGGAAATTCACTGAACAAATTGTTAAGCGAGAATTCGGTTTCCTCCAAGGATCATTTTGACTTCGCCTTACTATATCTGCCCAATGTTCTGCTTGTACAGCATCAACTAGAAAATCTAAACAGAATAGTTAGCATGGTGCTGTGTTAGTTTGAGAATAAACAAAAACATTTTTCGTAAAATCAAATACCATGTTTCACGTACAAAGGTCACCGACATAGCACAGCTGATTAGCAAGTTGAAGTGGCAGTGAACGTAGAACTGATGGCCAATGGGGCTGAAAAGTTCTCGAGTGGACACCACGCCCCGGCAAGCGTAGCGTAGGAAGACCAGCCACGAAATGGACAGATGAACTTATACAAGTGGCAGGAAGATGCTGGATGCAAGCCGCTTCCAATCGGCTTATGTAGAAATCCATGGGGGAGGCCTATGTCCAGCAGTGGACTTCTTATGACTGAGATGATGATGATGATTCACATATCATAATTATTATAGTTTACAAAACTAGAATAACCGACTTCAAAATTCGCAATTTTGTTTTAAAAACCAAACTACTGACCGATTTTGAGATTTGAAAGGAATTTTAAATCAATTTAAATGACGAAATCATGCGGGTAACATATAAGAAAAATATAAGGTAACTGATAATCTCGTTTTTGAAGTCCGTAAAAATAATAATTGTTATCGATAACTTATATTACATCGACCCATCTCTAATTCTTTGCAGTAATTTGTATAAATAATAAAATCAATTTATGAAATGAAATGCATATATGCTTTTTACACTAATATTCGCGAATGTTATTTATATAAATGAAATAAATTTCAACAATTTCATCGCGTATATTTCACATAATATAAGACCCGATTTTTCAAACACTGGAGCATCCGTGGTCATAGGTGAGACACGAACATACGCTACAAATACGTAAAAATTTGTTTCATTTCGCTTTTTATACTGTTAGAAATATATTTTTGCTACTTAGAGATGGAAGGTGATAATGTTTTCCATAGTTTTTTAAAGAAGTTTGTAATTTTTACAAGATTGTTTAACACAGTTCACCATCTTGGCACCGTAAGAATTGAGAAGTGATTGCGATGAGATGACGTTTAAGATTAAATGACGTTTGTGACCTGTCATTAGCAAACACCTGATTTGGTGTTAAGTTTTTGGAACAATATTTTGTATCGCATTAGGAGTCTTGTAAGTCTTTGCGTAATTAGTAGTAACGCATACTTACAAATATGGCAAATGCACAAGATGTGCGAAAAGCCAACATGAAAAAACAACAATTACTATTGCAATCAACAATGACGGTCTACATCTAACAACCTACAGTATTTATATAGTCAATATTATAATGACAGCTCTTATGACGGTTCACTCCGTCTCATTCGTTCATTCCGTCTCATTCGTTCATTCCGTCTCATTCGTTCATTCCGTCTCATTCGTTCATTCGGTCTCATTCTCACCTCCTCATTTCATTCTTCCATCATTTTTATTTTGTTGATAAGACAGCCTAAGACAGGTATTGAATTGAAATACAGACTTTAATACCTTCATACTTCATTATTTCCGGGGTTCCTCTCTCCTTCTCTCTTTATACTATCTGCCTTATTCCCAGGATTATCTAAAAACACGATTAATAAGCAATAAAACAGTTGAAACAAGTTGTGTTTCCCTTTAAAAAACACATACACAGTTAAACTATTTTTTTTTATTTAACTAGTTTTTTTTTTTTTATACTACTATAATAAGAATATTTTATAATAGACCAACGTTTGACCACCAACTTGTCTGATGGTAAGCGCAATGGCCCAGGATGGAGCAGTGTTTACTGATATGTAACATAAACGGTTTGACTGATTTTAGTATTATGTCGTTTAGATTCATCTCTAGAACATTAAAGACTAGATACGTTGTAAACTCAAACCCCTATTTCGTTTTTATTAGAGTAAGACGTTAAAAGAAAGCGCTTATGTAATGAAAGACCACACAGGTAAACAAGTAATTTTGTTAACAAGGACCCCTCAATACCCCCTCATTAGCACGCTTAAAACAGTGACATCTATTATTCGTGAGCAGCACTAATTGCTAACGGCAATCTGCCCCTTTTAGTGCAGGTGTAAAATATAATATTTATGTGGTAGGAAGGGCTTGAAATGCTTGTTAGCGATAATGAGGTGCGCAGAGATATATTGGTTCGCCCGCGGGCGTCCCTCATTTGCATCTTTATGTATTTCTTGTTTATTACCTAATGGACTTTTTGTTTCAATCACTCAATAACTTCTCGATACAAGGGTATGAACTTTAGTTCAACTACTCAGCAACAGATGGCGCTATATTAAATTGTAAAGGAAAGGTTCGTTCGAAAACCGCTGAGTCACGGTGAGTTGTCAGGGACGCTCGGCTCGTTAGGCCGACACGGCGCCTGTCAAGTTTTTGACAGTTTTTGACTGAGACATCGATAGTGCGCGCTTCGTTACAGCCGAGGCGGGTCTTATCGGGCATTTTGTTGGTTTTGTGTTTGATTTACTCGTGTTAGTTCATTGTTAGCGGTGTTCGGCGCTTTTTGTCCGGCTAGCACTCAATCTGATTTCATCTCGGACATAGTTTGAATATTTTCTATTGGAACTGTTTGGTTGATCGATTGGTGCTATCGGACTCGCTTTCTAAGCGTATGCTGGTCGGTTTAGTTGGCCGAGAACTTCCTACAACATTTATTGACTATCAAATGTATAAATGAGTTATCTCAATGCTTTAAGGCAATACCCTGGCTTCTGCAATTTTTCTAACAAGTTTAATCGAATTCGATTATTTAGATCGAGGCAAAAAATGACATGCATATAAGTATGGGACACGTACCTATAGAAGACTATGACATCATCACGATTTTGAAACCAGAAAAATATATTTTAAACGTTTTGCTTATTGAGGTAAACATCATGACAATCATAGTCGTATTCTTAACGTCAACATGCGAACGAATATGCAGGAGGAAAGGCTGTGCTTGAAGAAATTTCGTTTTAAAACAGACAGCTTATTTCACCGAAAGGAATATCTAAAAATGCGACGCAACACAAAATATCTTCAACATCTTTTCTAATCTAAGCATACGTCCCTCACGACGGATATAATGACATAGAAACTCGCAATTTCGAATTCATAAGGTAGCAACCAGGTGTCGCGATACATCCCGTATTCATGGGCCGATATATCATAGCCCGGGGCGTTAAAAAAAAAGAAAAACGCGCCAAATGCCCCCAGTTTCCCGCCTTGACGTGCAATTATAAAGATAATAACGTTTTCACCTCGGCGGGCGTTTTATTTGTTCGCCTTTTGATTTATAACAGTTTGTAGAGTTCGCGACGTGATGCCGCCATTTTTGGGTGCTAGATTTTTACCGCGAAAAATGTTTGGTTCTTTTTTTGAAGTTAAAAAAGGCGCGGCGATGAGACGTCGCAAGGATTAGGTTATACGTTATTACCGGGTGTAAATTGTGATAATGCGCAGCGATTGCGACGCGAATTCCAAGTGTCGGGTGTCGCGCTGTGGGAAACGAAAACCTTTTTGTTTTGCGCGGTAGGTACGGGGCCGTTTTGTAAAACTATATTTACGATAATGTTATCTCGCGCGCCGTATTACATTACGTAGGCACGCCGCGGGGCCTCGTGATTAATGATTAACTCGGAACCTCTGCCCTGTGTATAAAAAGAAAACAATTCTAAGAAAACGCATCGCGTTCAATCGCGTATAGTTCGATCGGACACGACATAATGAAGCCGTTTACAACGCCATCTATCTCCGCATCCGCAAATCATTATTGTCAATTGAGAGTCTATATAAATCGGTGCTTGTTTATGGCCAGTCCGAATTTCGAATTAAGATTTCAAGGCGCGGTATGCGCGCGCAAAAAGCGCGGGCTGACATCTTGAGAAATGTCACAGGTTTTTGAGGTTACTTTTGGCGGGAATGCCATTCTAATCAAAATAGTTTACGCGTCGGTCGTAGCTGGGATTAGATTCGTTTTGTTTCGACTCTCGATCGTGGGAACGTATTGTTTTTTTCTTAAGATAAACATCTTGGGGTAATAACTCCATTCAACCGTACTCTGGTGTTATAGATAAAGATACCTTTTTTTTTCTAAGTATAAGCGATGATACATTTATATTATTTGCGTTTTTAACGTAATGAAATTATAATAATAATAAAAAGACTATCTTTTATTATTGCCATAATTTAATTACCTTAAATATTACATACCGTTAAAATTTACACTAAATAAATACTCCAGACATACTAAAGCCTCATAGAAAACAAGTAAGCTTAGAAAACTAAAAAACCACCAACATACAAAACGGCTGAACCGATTTTGATGAACATAGCTAAGGACACTTTCGATCAACTCCTCTATCAAACAAGAAAAAACTTGATCAAATTCGGTGCATTTAGAGAGCTACGATGCCACCACAGAATTCGCCCTATTTACAGTAAGTCTTTGGATGTCACAGACATATACACACGTCAAACTTATAAAACCTCTCTTTTTTGGTCGGGGGTTGAAAAACAATAATACACAGTCTGTCTTTCAATTCGACTCTTTCAGATTGAAAGAACATAAAGATAATTGAGATTCAGTAGCTATACGCTCTACGCTCCACACAGCACAGCAGTGAAACTTCCTGTCGTCTTCACTACTTCCTGAAAGCCTTCGAAATTTTGACTCTCATTCATTCCGTGCATATAGTCTCGATATACGCACTTGATATACGCGATAGTCTTGATATTTCGGTTGGTTTGATCAACGTACTCCATCCTCAGTCACACCATCACTACCATCAGGCTAGTTCATAGTCGGACAGACATCGATCACATATATCATATATCTTTTTCTTCATATATCTTTACATGTTTTAGAGGTATCATATCATAGAGGTGACATATCAGGAATACATACTTTACTGAAAGCCATAAATTCTATCATAGACAAAAAAAAATATTTGATCTCAATCCGATATCCAGTCTATTTAAGACTTTTAGCATAAAAACAGAGCTATTCTGGTATGCGACTAAACAGCATCCATTTGAAAAAGGAACGCGTCAGCCGAGGAGGGAAAACAAAGCATCGATCAAGCCTGTTCGCTCTCACATAAATCAGTCGGCTGCGAGCAGGACAGGTGCATAGTCGCGGACACCAGTCGATTTTATAAATGGGCGGAGCGAGCGAGACGGACGAGTGAAAAGGAGTGATTGCAAACTGCAAGCAAGAGCGGGACGGGTAATATTTTTTTTCAGGAAAAGTTAACGACGGGAAATCTTGCGAAAAAGATGCGATAATTAGACGGAGGCAACCTTTATTGGGTTCATAAACTTGTAAATCATAGTTATTTAATATCAGAGTTTAAATTTAGATATTTATATAATACTTAAATATCTAAATGCATTACTTACCATTAAATGAAAAGATATCATAGATAGCCAATCAATGTTTCTTTTTTCTCTAAATTCAAATATGTTTTTATTTACAGCTTGGTAAATAATAGAAAATAATGATAGGTACCGCCACAGACGCATTTTATTTTGAAAATTGACCACATTTGGAACAATAAAAAACAGTTTTAAATAGAAAGCGTGATAAATTATTGATTGTTAATATTAAAACCCGAAAATTTCATAGAATTACCACTATTTTAATAAGTTTTATTTTGACATTGACAGATAGAAACGGCTCAGTCTCCGTTTCTAGACTATTTGTTAACCTGTAGCAAGGTATATCTATGCAGCATTAAATAATTTATTAGTTTCACGTATTAGTTAGTTATTTTAGTTTATATGCCCTGCACTTTTATTCTGTGATCTTAGATGTTTAACCTCGTCAAATTCGAAAAAAATGTCTTTCGATTGTGTGCTGGACTCAATAAAGTTTGCACACCACTTCTTGGCAGCAACAGAAAGTAACAGAAAATTACTATTGCAAGCTGGCTGTACTTTCTATGTTATTTCATATAAAATTATTACTTAGTAAGCGTGATTGCGTTAATTTGAAGTTAGATTTATCAAGAGGGGATTATATGAAGTTAGATTTATCAAGAGGCTTTATTGAGGGGATTTTAATTAGAAAGTTCAATATTAGCTAAGTATAGTTGGTTTATTTCTGGTTCTGTATTTCAGACAAGTTCTTTAATTTAGTACCTGCCTGCGTAGTGATGAGAAACGATGGTGAGGTGAACGGTGATGATGGTGATAAAATGTAGCTTAGGTATGTGAAGTTATGTGTTCAATTTCTCAGCTAACTCTGTACAAAAATTCATAACTATCGGTTCAGCCGTGAAAAGTTAACAAACAGACAGAGACAGACTGAGCTACTTTCGATTTTTTACCGACTTCCAAAAAGGTGGAGGTTCTCAATTTGTCGGAATCTTTTTTTATGTATGTTCCCCGATTACTCGAAGACACCTGGGTCCTGGACCGATTTGATTTTATTTATTTTTTTGTATAAAAGGGCCTCAGGTGGTCCCATAGAAATTTTATGAAAATCGGTTCAGTATTTTGTTATGTAAGCTAATTGCGTATTTTAAAGTCGGTTTTGCAGTTTTTTAAACTATAATTATCTATTGCAAGTATGTATCAAATTTGATTGATTGAGTATTGAAACAGGTACA
Source organism: Lycia hirtaria (assembly GCA_947563715.1). Lineage (NCBI taxonomy): Eukaryota > Metazoa > Arthropoda > Insecta > Lepidoptera > Geometridae > Lycia > Lycia hirtaria. The sequence continues at coordinate 16,378,940 of OX387385.1, forward strand.
GAAATGCAAGGTACAACGTAAATGCACTTCTACACCTAAGCTGTCGTAAAATTGTAAAAAAAAATGGTTGTCTGTAAAGTTTACGGACGATAATTTTACGTGATAACGTCATGATAGATGCGTCACAAGCCGAACGCTTAGGCCGATCGTGCCTCTCTATCGCTTGTTCCGCGCTCTCGCTTGCACGCTCGGCTCAGGCGGAACGTGACAATGAGTCATGCTTTTTCGTGCGTGCAGCCGGCGTTCATCGATTTATAAGACGTTATCACGTCAAAAATGTCATGTAAAATTACATTGTACATACATATAATTGTATATGACATCTATTTACAAATTACAATAAACACAAACCACTTATTATTAGATAGGGTTATTAGATCCACCACAAAATCATGGATTCCCAACAATGGCGTATAATTTACAATTTATTGTACAATTTTACAATTATCTCCAATTATGCGCGTACACGACAAAGCGCGGGCGCAGGTATCGGAACGAATTGCGCAGTGTAACGATTTACCTATCACGAGACACGGCTTGACTGACGGCGCCGTGACTTGCCTTCCTACTATTTCAACCTATACCTACTGTCTAGTTGGATCTCGGATTACAGAATTATAGATCCTTATAGCTATGCAATTTTTCCTAGGTTATGAAAATAATTTAGAACGCATTTCTACGTACAAAATTAGATAATTAAGTAATTTGTAGCCAATTTTTTATGTTTTTCAAGTGTATGGTCGTATGTTTGTATGTGGATATGTATGTATGTTTCTATATGATCGCCTACAGCTTAAACGGCTTGACCGATTATGATGTGCGAGGTGTCATTAGATTTGTTTTTACTCCCTGAATGTCACAGGCTGTACTTGTTTTTTGTAACAATAATAATAAAACTCACGCAAAACTAAAAAAACGCTTTTTCGTAATCTCCATAAATATAACTAATTAATATAATAAATTAAATTAAAACTAATATTATAAAAGCGAAAGTAACTCAAATCATCATTTCATCGCTAAGCGTTCTGTTATTTGTACAAGCGTTCTGTTATTTGTGTTGTCTGTTAGTTTTTAAACCTTTTTCACTAAATTGTATTAGCATTTAGCATACTTAATAAAAAATATATAATTATATTCACAGCTAAACGGCTGAATCAATCGTTATGAAATTTGGCACAGATATTCTCTGGAGAAAGGCATAGACTTTTTACATCATCATTATCATCACCGTTTTTCATCACTACACGGGTGACATCGAGCGCTAGTACCCAATAGGTATATTAGATTCACTCATTACAGATTTATTTAAGTATTACCACATAATACATTAATACTACATAGTACACGCCTACATATTTACTTGCATATGTTAAAATGACAATCAATATGATTGACGTCAATTACCTTGTTCCGCATTCCTAATTAAGAAGCTGGTTCCATAGAAGCAAGTATTTACTCATGCGTAAGGATTAACCAAACTTCTTATCAGCCTACTCAAGTTTTTCCACTATTTCCAAATTAAAAATGCACTAAGTAATGGAGTTTCTGCGAAAACATGTAAAAAATCATGTTGACTCTTTTTTTTATTTTCCCTAATTTGTTATTTCAAATGATAGTGGTAAAAATAGTGTTGTCTTTTTTTTCATTATGGCTTCGACTGTGTGGACAAGTGTGGGTACGGAATTTAGAGTGGTGAAACCAATAAGATTTCATATATATATATATATATGGATTAAAAGCAAGCAAATCTTGGTGTAGCACTTTCAAAACACAAAGCATGGCATCGTCACTGTTCACAAGTCACGACGCGCGTCTAACAGCGTTGCCCGACATGCGACTGAAGACGAGTCGGACGATTGCCTTACTCGAGGCTTGACACGCAGAGCCGGGGAAAATCTATCTACGTATGTATAATATACATCATTGTATGAAACATGCCTTTTCACGTGCTTTTTCATGGAATAAAACTCCATAGAAGCTTCTAGTAATTAATCACCATTGATTTATTGAGACGTTACTGCACTATAGTTACTTGACGTAGACGTTACTTGATTCTATCTATTACATATTATACACAATATGTGACATCTGGCGAAATGATCGCAAAGCGCTAGCCTCGAACTGAATAAAAATGAAACACTGGACACCTCCTGAGAAAAAAAACAAATTATTAGACATAATCAAAGAGAATATAACTGTTCTTAGACATGATATATGATAGATTATGTATTGTATGTATTAAGTATTGTTATGTATGTATTAATATATATATTAAATGTTCTTACACATACATTCTGAGTAAAGAAACAGCAAGTAAAATTAGCAATTAAGTAATATTGTAAGTACCTACCTAGAAGGAAACGAAACAGCTGCTACAAAATCATACACTTAATAATCTATGAACCGCTCGTAATTCCGTGATTGCAACGCGAACATAATAAGCTCCAATTTAAAAATAAATCATTTTCCCCTAATTTCAACGGTAATTCGCAGTACACGCGTTATTGCCAATTACTATCCGCAATTTTATATAACGCCTAATCACGCAGTAATCGCCGTATCAAGTGAAAATTATACCTTCGCCGCGATATTAAATTATTGTTTTGCAACATTTTGCAACGAAACGGCAATCGCATGTCACCACATGATTAGCATCTCGAAAATTGCAGTGGGAGGTCGCCATTTGCAAAATGTTGGCGGGAAATCGCGTTCCTATAATGCCTAGTTTTTATTTTTAAATTGGCCAGTTTAACGGCCAATAACCCCGCCTTCGGAGAACAAAGAGTTTCATTTTAGGAATCGTTTAGAGGAATCGATTGATTTCTACATGCTAACATGCGTCTTTGTTTAAAATTACTTTCCTACATACTTACAATATTTCAGTCTTGGTCCTCCCACCACCTTAGGCGTGATAACAATATTTGATTCTACAACACAAAATACACGGTCAA